>OX421332.1:27500-5709677 GCA_949125395.1 Diaphora mendica | reverse complement strand
AAAAATTCTATACAATTTTATTCAAAAAATAATAATGTACGTGAATAATATTACAACATTATGTCGGCTCATTTACCTACACCTGCCAAGAAAATGAATTTCAAGATCACCACATGCGAAACATCAAGTCTCTAAATTCAGAAGGGAAAGATTCAACATACGACCGAGATAAATAACCCACATAATTTAGTGCTACGAAGGAGTGAAGAAAAATGGTCGGCATTGTATAAGAATACTTGCACACTGTACGTAAGATATTCAGTTACATTTTCATTTGAAATTTCTGTTAATGATTTTCTTTTATTTCTCGTAAATCTAATGCATTTAAAAAGAAATTCTTGTATATTTACATATTTATAGTCTGAATCTTGGAAAGGGTTCTAACGATTCATATGAAATTTAGAATGCATTGGATATCGGGGGCGACAAATCGAATCTAGCTAGGCTAGAAAATACCGAGCAAAGCCTTGCTACTGGGCATCATAAAGTCATCCAGGTACTTATGATGCCCAGTAAAGTTATTGAAACTATGCGGGGCAGGGATTTTCCATATTGTCAATATTTTCAAAAGGCTTTTTTACTACCGAACAATTGATCGGGATACATAATATCATTCGTATCGTTAGTATGTGGTATTACTTACGGAATATCACATGCGAAAATTCCTCATATACATATACTACTGTGACACACACACATATACAAACTGCAAGTTGGTCGCATGTATAAGCATTGCCCACAAACAGATCAAACTGTTAGGAGTCACGCCTTTGAGATGGATATTATTATCACGTTTCTCAGAATTGATTTCCAATATAATTTAATAAATATGTGATGTCATCATCTTAGACAATAATGTTTGAATTTTCAGACAACAATTCTCTTAGCACATCCATATTCCATTCTAATATTAAAACATCCAAAGTAACTCTGTCTGACTGTTACGCTTTCAAGGTTAAACTGCTGAACCAATTTGAATAAATTTCGGTACAAGGATAGACTGGATCTTAGAGAAAACAAAGGCTACTTTTTGCCGTAACCGATATACACACGGGCGTAGCCGCGTGCAAGAGTGCAAGCGTGATTTGTATAATATTCTTCAGAATAATCATGAATACATCGATTTTTAATAATAATATAATAATTATTTCAAATATCGTCCATGTTTTATGATTTTAATTTATTTAAAACAACTTCAGACAGCCAAAAAAAACACATACACACATCAAAAGTGTCTAGGGATCAAGCATTTTTATGCGGATTTCTTGAGATTGAGATGTGGCTTTGGCCCTGGCCTGCTCAGTCGCCAGACTTGAACCCGATTGAGCATGCATGGGATATGCTACAGAGAAGAGCTCTGCCGAATATGGAGGGTATCCAGTCGCAAGAAGACCTTTTTTTGCTGTTGCAACGAACATGGGCGGCCATTCCACAGCGTGATTTGGATGAACTCATTTTGAGTATGCCAAACCGATGTTCTTGTGTTAGTGTTCGCGGTAGAATCACGGATTATTATTTGTTTAAGTTACCTAATAAAATTTTAAAGAAAACTGTTATTTCAGTCTTTTTTTCGAACTTTAATGTTAGTGGTTCAAATGTCAAAAATCCTTTTATTAGGAAAATGGCAAATTTCTTTATTAATGCAAAGGTGACTTGGTTTATTGTTACTGTGACAAACGAAAACACTTTATTTGATGAATCCTTAAAGAAAATTTTAATTAATATCAATCAGGAGAAAAGTTATTGCAAAAATATATGTTGATCCCTAGACACATATGTTGATCCCTAGACACTTTTGATGTGTGTATTTTGTGGTTAACTCTGTTCCTTAGCCAAGTTTGAGAAATATTCCTGCAAACTGTCCAATACAAACTATGCCTGAGTCTCTGTGCTAATTATTACAACGATCGTTACGTCTTATTTTCGCTAAATATTTTTGGGTGATACCAGTCAGGATCAAAGTACTTCAGATAATCAGAGTACTTCAGAGAAAAAAAGTGTTCTTGGTCAAGAAGACGAAACTCCACATACTATTGATTGGTCAGTGTGATTAAATATATCGTTTCTTGTTTCCCTGAAGATTACCACAATAGCGTTTTATATTACCTCTTAGAGGGGAAGAGGCTGTCGGTGAGGATTAATGTTTTGTCTTGGTTCATAAGGATTAATCGAAATGATTTCAAGACTGATAAGAAAAATATATTCGTTAGTTTTAGAAGCTTCTTGTTAAGTATTTTGACGTGCTTGAGATGAATTAATTTTCTTACATTTCCCTTTAACAAAGAGTATATGAAAATGTCTAAAACCCTAACTTTACTTTTCTTAAGTTTTATCAAGTATGTGGTAAATCTTTGGATGATAATCAAATATGTTTAGACTCCAACATCAATCTAGGATTCGAACTAGTGACTTCAATATTTATAAAGGTATAGAGGGTATATCAGCGGATAAGTCACCTGATAGCATGTAAGAAGGAGAAGGGCAGAAGAAAAGTAAGGGGTAATGTTCTCCAGTAACCTCACTCACTAGTTAAAAAATAAACGAAATAATTACTTGACATCAGCTCACCCTAAGTCCTTGGTATCATTACAGTCAGACCGGACTATTCTTCCCAAAGCATGGCGCTCCCATGGTTAATAAAGTATTGATTATCTTATAACCCGAATCTCGAAAATCATCTTAACTTTTACTCGTATTTCTAAAAATAATCGCATAACAGAACGGGCAGAAACAAAAACATTGAAACAGCTATATATCTCATAACAAACGTTCAAAGTTAGAGAATCATGTCAGAGCAAGATGTCAACTGCGTCAGTTGAATAAACAATATCAATGTATTCTTTTTTGGTCTCCCCTTAGTGACATTTCAGTTTGGTTCAAGTTATATTCGACTTGCCACAAAAACAACTCCACGTATATGTCGGAGGGAGGTTATACATGTGCTCAGGATCAGGAATGTTTTCTTCGCTCAGGGTTACCGAATGGTTAAAATAAATGCACCAGCAGATAAAGAACACTTCTGATAATCGTAATCACAAAAACTCTTAAAAAAATAATCACAATATATCGAGATTAAGACAGATATAGTATCACTTTAATAATTCGTGTATTCTTGAAGGCCGCTTGAGCAAAAGTGAGTCCGTGTCCAGACTGATGTTTTCTTTTTATACCGTCAAACGTAACTGACAGCTACGAATGAACGACGAATGATAGCGCCGGTGTTGCCACGCCGACATATATATTATTGTCAACCAACATCTTTTTCATTTTGCGTTTAATATTTACTGACATCGCCGTCAAGATTCCAGTGCGGGCTTTCTCCGCAACTGAAATTAGTTTTCAAGAAGCAAGGCGTCTCGGTGCCATCCGTATATTTTCTCGTCAGACAGAAATGTTACATAAAAGTCCGTTTTACTTTAAACATTTAAAAGTTTGCTGTTGACGATTTACTAATTGTGTTTATCATACATTGGAAGGGATAACATTCATTCTATAGGAAATCATTTTACATGATGACTGGCTACAACCACCGCTACTCGTATACTAAATTAGTCGATATAATAAGCGACATTTTGTCAAAAAATAAGTTTGATCAAATCGTCCTCTAAGTTTCTTTACCATCCTAACTACGGTACAAAGGCTAGCTTCTGAGCCGACTAGAATAGACAGTAAACCACCTCTCTCTGTATTATCCCTTGGCTATCAACGCTGATCAACGATTGATGTTGAGTAGTTTGGTGGTTTTGCTTAGATGGTACTCAAGTTTGTTTCTGTTTTACTGTAGGATAAAATCGCTACATGACTTTTTGGAACGAAGTTCCTTATGGCGCGTTGCGAAAGGGGGTTAGACAGATTAAGTTGTAACGACACTTTTAACATTGAGTTGACGTCATAATGCTGGATAGTATATATATATATATATTTCGGACATTTCGGACACATACATATTACATGATATATTACAGTGAAGCATATTACGCAAGCGCCGTATCTATCTCTTTTCATTTATGCGGCGTTACCTCGAGATAAATGCGGCGCTTACGCATCTATATCTCATCATTTCATCAATGTTTCGTTATGACGTTGTCACGTTTAACTATCGTCCGTAAACAGACTTTACAGACAACCATTTTTTTTTGTAAATACATACATATTATACATAAAAAACACCCAAACTCCAAAACAAATATTTGCAGATCATACAAACATTTGATCCGACCCGGGAATCGAACCCGAGACCTCAAGCACAGCAGTCGCATACGCTACCACTGCGCCACAGAGGCAGTATATGTATATAAACTGCGTTCCATCCGGGCGTCCCTTGACACCTCTCAAGTTTTTTTTATGGAATAGGCACGACGATGTTTATATAGAATAGGGGGCCAACGTGCAGACGTATCGCCTGATGGTAAGCGATTACCGTCGCCCATGGACACCCGCAATACCAGAGGCGTCACAAGTGCGGCCTGACGGCCTTTGTGGTATGGGGAGGAGGAGGGGGAGGGAGATAGGGGGAGGGGTTGGAGTATGAGCTTCCGGGCCCTCCGGTATCCTCACTCACTCGCTGAAACACAGCGCAAGCGCTATTTCACAGCTATTTTCTGTGACGCTGTGATATCACTCCGGTCGAGCCGGCCCATTCATGCCGAAGCGTGGCTCTCCCACAGTTAATTACTATTAATTATCCTGGAATATTACTACCTAATATGCTAACAGACGATCAAAAACATTATCTACACTTTTTCGAACACATTATTAGCGTGTAAACGGACAAAAAGAATAAGTTACACCAGTGTGCAATGAGCTTAATATTCGCACACCTCAATTTACTGCGTCCATATATTTTGACGAGTCATGATGACTAAATTACACAGTTCATTCATTTTCTTCACACACTAGTTTTTGGGGCTATTTCTCACAATCATTATAATGATATTATTCCTCTATGGTTGTACAAAACAATGTGATAAGAGTTATGTTCACTCACTAATGTTTTTAATAGTGTGGCAGTATAATTATTATATTACAGGATGAATTTGATGTAAATGTGTCTGCATTGGTACTTGTAATAAATAAAGCAAACCACGCAGAAATTTTCCATTTCCTCGGTTAAGGTACTACATCAGCTGAAATTCTTTAAAACAACTATGAGCTTAAATGACATAACTCAGTTTAAATAACATTACAAGTTCTAGTACATCGCCGGGTTAAGAGCAAACCGATTATCTCTATTTATAAATAAAAGAAAGAGGTAAAATTTATTTTACATTACTTTTAAACGATAGAAGTTAGTTGCTGTTGTTTGTGTTTAGCATGCAACTATTTGAAACTTCGATGGTCATAGAATACGCTCTCACATTGCCATTGTTTCAATTCTTCTTCAAGTGCCTCTTCAATCTCGAAGGTTGGCCGTCAGCTTCCTGTACTCCTCCTTGACGTTGGCCAGGCGAAACAGTTGTTCAACGGAGGTGATACCGGTCCACTCCACTTATTGTTTCAATACTAATGAGTTAATTTTTATCTAAAGTTTTCGAAGCCGCTCATTCAAAATTATAATTGGCTTTTTTGAACCAAATTGTTGGTTTTACCTTTAACCCGGCGATATTATCTAAATATGAGTTTGTTTTTTATTGTACTTTAGAACGTGTATACCGCGAACAAATGCTAGTTAAATCCTTTACCTGATACCGTCTTGGCAGGACATTTCACTAGTTACGTACAAAAGTTTATAGCATAAAGTGTTTTGTATTTAATTTTTTTTAGAAAAAGTGAAAATAAAGTAATATAATTTTAATGAACCTTGTACGATAGTCATTTAATTAAAACAAATATATCTAGTTGTAAATTCACAAGCGGTAGCAAATTGATATAATTGTCAAAGGAAGCTGACTTGAATAGAATTATACATGAATATTCCGTTCGAATGGCATACTATTATGTCTTTGTTTCCTAATATTTTCTATTTTTAAAAAGACAACTCCCGCACTAGGAATAAATCCTGTGTCGCGGGGGACTTTACAAACATACATGAAACGGACACAAAGAACACCCAGACTCAGAACAACAATTTGTGGATCACACAAAGTGTTGTCCTACGTGGGATTTGAACCCAAGACACTTGGCGAAGTAGGAAACGGCGTGGTGACCGTTAAACTACTAAGCCAAACGTGCAGTCAAACTCCTAAGACTCATTTATTATTCTGATTACATTCTGACATCGTAAAAATAATGTAAAAAGTTGATAAATATTTTCGAACATCTAACACACAACACTATCTAGTCCCAAGCTAAGCAGAGCTTGTATTATGGGTACTAGATAACTGATATAGATACATTTATACTTTTTTTATACAACTTATCCTTTATACATTTCAGCAGTTTCCTAACC
Organism: Diaphora mendica; assembly: GCA_949125395.1. NCBI lineage: Eukaryota > Metazoa > Arthropoda > Insecta > Lepidoptera > Erebidae > Diaphora > Diaphora mendica. The sequence goes on along the minus strand of OX421332.1, from coordinate 5,703,289 downwards.
CCACAGGCCGTTTATACTTGGGTGGGTTCCCTCACCAAATTGGATCGGATAAGGCTATCGAAAGCTGGATCTATCCGATAGAAGCAAGGTTAACTGCTATTGGTTGTACAATATTTTTATACTATTTTACCTTTGTATTGGATAAGAAACTAAATTGTTTCGGTCATGGTCATTGTGACCATGAGGCTTAAGCTATAATCAGGGTATTTGATGGCTTACTAACATAAATCTGTAGGTATATTAATAGAATGACCTGAAACCTGAACCTGAGAATTGTTATACATATACTGATATTGTTTGTATTTTTTCTGTATTCATTCTACTTCAACTGTTCGAAAAACGTTTTTAAACAAGAAAATGTTGAATAAACGATAACCCTGTGTTAGAACTTAAGACTTTTTGATAAAATTTATATAGCCTATGTTCAATTCTCTCGCCAATGCAACGTTCACCTTGGGAAGTTTATAATTCTAGTAGGGCCCATTTGTACAGGCATTAAATCGCTGACCTAATTCACTAGCGAGAGCAATGAACCATTACGGCGATTCACCGTGTTCTTAATCTAAACTAAAATCATCAAGCACTTACTGGCGTTGTGTGGCTACCTTGTTCTCGGCGCCGTTGACGGGGTACGCCACTGCTTTGTATTGATACGTCCACACAATCATGCTCCAAAGTGCTGTATATCTTTCAAGGTATTCGAATTACAATAAACTCGTATTAGCTATCACGGATCACGCCCTTTTGAACGCGCCTACAAAAACTCGCGAGTCCAAACCAGACCAATCATAACGATGACCGACGAAAACCGAGTCTTTGGAAAATTAGCTTAATATCAATTCAATTTGCTTAAACCGAAAATCAAATGCGAAAACGTGTTCGACCGGCAAGCGTCTCTATAGTACTATCTGTCACTTCAAAACGTCAAACAAGAAAAATGACAATCAAAAATGTTGCCATTATAATGACGTTCGAAATCCAACAGCCTTTGTAACTCAAGTCATTATTACGAATCAATTGACTCATTTATCAAAATCGATGGGTCATACATACTAAGACTGCTAAAAGCATACCTTTCCCTTTGGCTTCGCCTTAATAGAGTAAAAAAGAATAATTATTTATTTCAAGCAAGAATTAAAAATACATTTTTTTTATGGAATACGGGGCAAACGAGCAGACGTATCGCCTGATGGTAAGCGATTACCGCCGCCTATGGACACCCGTAACACCAGAGGCGTCACAAGTGCGGCCTTTGGGGGGGATGGGGATAGGGGGAGGGGTTGGGGTATGGTCCTCCGGTATCCTCACTCACTCGGTGAAACACAGCGCAAGCGCTGTTTCACATCGGTTTTCTGTGAGGCCTTGGTATCACTCTAGTCGAGCCGGCCCATTCATGCCGAAGCGTGACTCTCCCACGGGTTAAATATATACATACATATCTGCCATTTTAAAGACAAAAATATCCACTTCCATATCTATACTAATATTATACATTCAAAAGTAACTCTGTCTATCATCTGTTACGCTTTCACAGAAAAACAACTTTTTTTTATGTGTTGTCCTGCTAAAATGACTACTTTGCCTGATGGAAAGCATAAACAGAATCCGAGAGTGGTCACCATACTCATTGTGAATGCAGGTAATAGTTTAGTTTGTAAACATAGGTTTATTTAAAAAATGAAAGTTATTCCTGTCACTCAAATTATTATATTTGTAATAATTTCAAAAGAAATATATAAAAGGTAAATATTTATTCTAGTAAAAACGAAACATTGTATATAACATATATATTTATAACAATTCATTTACATACTAATTTAAATCATTGAAACTACAATATTGTTTACACAACATAGAATAGTATACACTTATCTTCAATTTGCAATCTATATTATATATGTAATATCCACACAATATTAGAGAGCTCCGCACCGGTCCACGTCTCGACAAGAAGTGTCTCAATCCAGCCGGAACACTCGTTTTTATGGGGGACGACAAACATGTATTTTAATCAACTACCGTCATTGCAATATAATTTTCTAAATGTATTTAATTTTAAAACAAACTATTATTATAAACATATATTTTGCATATCAATATTTATATGAAGTATTTAGTTATAATAATAATTATATTAATATGAAACTAACACAGGCAATGCAACAATGCAGCATGGTGACACACATCATGGCGTAGTAATGCTTCTGCATCATTGGGCCCCACTACACTGATTACAATGAAATTCTTTACCACGTTAACCGATATACACGCGGGCGGAGCCGTTGTGCAAAAGCTATTTAGTAATAAACTAACTTCAATCGATTTACATAACGGCTAATGAAGCTTTACGTAAGGCGAAGCTTGCGGATGATTGACGGAAAATGATTGATGAAATCACAAACTGCTGATACCCATTTAAGCCATTAAGTACTTAAGCAGTGAATAGACTTACTTCAGAATAATAAAACGGTATATGAACTAAAAGTCACGATTTTGTGTTCGTTATAGAAAAAATGATGACTTCTGTATGACTTTTATGGCGTTTTTTTATATTTTTAACTACGATAAATATCGATACAATCATTCTAATGTTTTAACTTCAAAAATGACTCTGTCTGTCTGTTTGTTACACTTTCACGGTTACACCACTCAACAAATGTTGTTTTTATGGTTCCGTACCTCAAAAGGAAAAACGGAACCCTGTCTCTTAAGACCCTTTTTCTCTGTAGGTATCAAGCTGAAATTCACATCAAACACTCAGGTCTACTTGCAAAAAACTTTTATATACCTACAGGTTTGTACGGAACCCTCGGTGCGCGAGTCCAACACGCACTTGGCCTGTTTTTTTAATATGTATTTTGTCTTCCATTTTTTTTTATATTTAAAATAATGTGATAGTAAGTAAGTATAATAGATATAGAAAAACAGCAATAACAAATACACAAAATCAAGAAAAAGTTTTAGAAACTGTAATTCATGTAAAAACTTTTGAGAAAACTTCTATAGCCTATGTCACCCGAACTATTATTACAAATATATTGATAGCTCATTTATTAAAATCAGCTTAGTAGCTCATGCGCTACGGTGGAACCTACAAATCTATACTAATATTATAAACGCGAAAGTTTGTAACTCTCTTTTACGCAAAAACTACTGAACGGATTTGGATGAAACTTTACAGTAATATAACTTATACATCAGAATAACACATAGTCTACTATTTGCCGCGATAACCGACATATACGCGGGTGGAGCCGCGGGCAACCACTTGTATACAATATAGACAGCCGAAAATATTACCCTTCCTTTTAACTTCACAGTAATCGGGTAATAAACTACAAAGGAATAACAATGGAATTAGAAAGATATAATTATATTGCAATCAATAGTCAAACCTTGAAACTGCGTCAATACACAGTTCAACAAATTAAAATTTTTAAATGTCAGCCATGACACTAATAACATTATTATCCTTAAAATTTACACAAACTCAACGTAAAATAACAGCGTTCATGCTGTCGTGTTTCGTTGGTGAGTGCGAGACCGGAGGCCCAATGATCTAGTCAACAAGTTCCATATTTGTTGACTAGACTAAAGATGCAGAAGCATCACTAGGCCGCGATGGTGTGGGTCGCCATGCTGCATTGTCTGCATTCGCAATGAGTATGGTGACCACCACTCTTGGATTTTGCTTATGCTTTCGATCAGGCAGAGTAGTCATTTTGGCAGGCAATATATACATAGACGGTACCATTGATGGTGTATCATTTTGTGTGTTGACTGACAGGCCTTTGTTTTACGCGGGGAATGCGCGGTGGCCTACCTCGGCAGTCGGGAGGAGCTCCAGGAACGCATCAGCGGCTTCTAGAGTCCCCCCCTGCCGTACCTCACCTTTGAGGTACATCCCGGGGTAACCAGAGTCACCCCCGGGGTGGGTCGTTGTCGCGCCTCTCACCGTTCTAGCAAGAGTCGGAACACCGATCCGCCTTAGACGACACCCCCCGGCCGCACCGGGGTGTCACCGATCTCGGGCCGTTTGCAGCGGCCACATCTCCCCTAGATGTGGCCACAACAAGGTTTTTATCAGAATTAAAATATACATATGATGAATAACTTTATAAAATGACTGATGTTATGAAAACTGGCTAAGTCAAATCTAACCTACTTCAAGATCTCACGTTTTTAAATAACAGCAATTGTTATAGGTATCCAATAAAGCAAAGAAATAGAGTTTAATACTTGTTCATAATTTTATTTTGTTCCTATCCTTACTTATATTATAAATGCGAAAGTAACTCTGTCTGTCTGTCTGTCTGTCTGTCGTGCTTTCACGGCCAAACCGCTGCACCGATTTCAATGAAATTTGGTACCCAGATAGTGTAGAGCCTGAGAAAGGACATAGGCTACTTTTTAATGAGAAACAATGGTTTTAAGGGATTTAAAAGGGGATGAAAGTTTGTATAGAAGTCTGGAGGTTCACACACGCATGCGCGTTACTTACGCCGGGCGTCTTGACAACCAATAAACAAGGCTGTCACAATAATCTATAATATAATATTATAAAGATGCGGAGTTTGTTTGTTTGTTTGTTTGAACGCGCTAATCTGAGCAACTACTGGTCCAGTTTACAAAATTCTTTCAGTGTTGGATAGTCCATTTATCGAGAAAGGCTCACCTCACCTTTGAGGTACATCCCGGGGTAACCAGAGTCACCCCCGGGGTGGGTCGTTGTCGCGCCTCCCACCGTTCTAGCAAGAGTCGGAACACCGATCCGCCTTAGACGACACCCCCCGGCCGCACCGGGGTGTCACCGATCTCGGGCCGTTTGCAGCGGCCACATCTCCCCTAGATGTGGCCACAACAAGGTTTTTATCAGAATTAAAATATACATATGATGAATAACTTTATAAAATGACTGATGTTATGAAAACTGGCTAAGTCAAATCTAACCTACTTCAAGATCTCACGTTTTTAAATAACAGCAATTGTTATAGGTATCCAATAAAGCAAAGAAATAGAGTTTAATACTTGTTCATAATTTTATTTTGTTCCTATCCTTACTTCCTTACTTATATTATAAATGCGAAAGTAACTCTGTCTGTCTGTCTGTCTGTCTGTCTGTCGTGCTTTCACGGCCAAACCGCTGCACCGATTTCAATGAAATTTGGTACCCAGATAGTGTAGAGCCTGAGAAAGGACATAGGCTACTTTTTAATGAGAAACAATGGTTTTAAGGGATTTAAAAGGGGATGAAAGTTTGTATAGAAGTCTGGAGGTTCACACACGCATGCGCGTTACGTACGCCGGGCGTCTTGACAACCAATAAACAAGGCTGTCACAATAATCTATAATATAATATTATAAAGATGCGGAGTTTGTTTGTTTGTTTGTTTGAACGCGCTAATCTCAGCAACTACTGGTCCAGTTTACAAAATTCTTTCAGTGTTGGATAGTCCATTTATCGAGAAAGGCTATAGGCTATATTTTATTTGCACAAAAGTTAGGGATCCGTAAGAAAATTGCTATTTTGTAACCCAAGGTGTGAAATCGAAACCTATTTTTGCGTGCGCTGCAATAACTATTGACAATAGAAAAAAATAATGTATTACGGGTTTGTAGGTCCCATTAATTAAAAAAGTCCGCGAGAGCATATATCTAACTATCATGGTTTAGTCATAATACCCGCTTTTGTGTTCAAAAAAAATATTAAATCGTCTGAAGAAAGAAACTACGTTAAATGTGTATCGTAATATTAATCCTTATCCAAATTGAGCATTATGTTATCAAGGGCATTTATGTCGAAGTAAAATACTTTTTGCTTCATCCCAATCGGACATTTCGTTTAGTAGTTATCACGAGTATAAGACGCTAAGAGTTGGTACCTAATAATAAGTTATTTGCCAAAGAGTTGTTATCAACATAATACCTAATATTAGTCTATATCCAAATAAATGCGTTGTTGATTATGAGTATTAGATCTTAGAAGAGTATAAGAAATACATCTATACTAATTATAAAGCTGAAGAGTTTGTTTGTTTGTTTGAACGCGCTAATCCCAGGACCTACTGGTCCAATTTGAAAAATTATTTCAGTGTTAGATAGCCCATTTATCGAGGAAGGCTATCTACACTAATATTATAAAAAGGAAAACTTTGTTTGGTTATAATGAATAGGCTTAAAAACTACTGTCCCGTTTTTAAAAATTCTTTCACCATTCGAAAGCTACATTATCTACGAGTAACATAGGCTAAATTTAATTTTGGAAAAAAATAGGGTTCCGTAAGATATTTGGGTTATTCGGACACAAGGTGTATAAAATCAACCAGAAAAGCAGAAAAGTTACTTATTTTGCGTACGCTGCCTAAACTATAAAAGATAGAACCATAAAATGTTGCAATTAATTGTAGATCTTATAAATATCTACATAAAAATCCGCAAAACACTATACCTGTCTATGTCAAGTGAGGCACAACAACCATTTTTTTATCTAAAAATTTTGAATTTTTTTTGGACTACATTTAATCGCATTTATTTTACTCATGCTATTAATCCTTATCAAAATAAATTATTTCATCAATAAGTACAGTTTATGTAGATAATATTTGGTCTTTGAATGATTAAAATTCGACGTTTGGTTTTGAAGTTATAGAGAAATTAAAATATACGATTTGGGAGTTTAGATCTATGAGTAAGGTACCCGCGCGGCTCAGACGCCTACGCCCTACGCAGCGGTCGTGCGCGAAGTCTAATAATTTTCGTGCGATTTTTTTTAGATTTCGTTCTTAAAAATACACCTACGCTAATGTTCTTCTCAGAGCTAAACAACAGTTCTTCTTAGAGCTAAACAACAGTTCTTTTCAGGGCTAAACAACAGTTATTTTCAGGGCTAAACAACAGTTCTTTTCAGAGCTAGAATATTACACGCTATTAACATTTCCTTAAAAATTTGAAAATGCCTAACGGCCGTTTTCAATAACCTATCTATCCTTAGTTCTCATTACTACAGTTAAACAAATCTATCTTTTTACTCTTACTTTCGTTTCAATATCCTACCGGCAGATAGCATTTCCTATCGAAGTTGTCTATCTATCATTGGGAGAACGGATAGTCAACTAGAGATAGGAACTCTCATAGTAATCGGACTAACTTGCATTTCAATATAAGTTTCGAGTTACTCTCCGATAGGTGTAGCTAACTCTAGTAACGTCAGTTGCTTATCTGTCAATATCGGCCAGTTACGCGCCAACCCGGCCAGATAGAATTTCGAAAATAATTAAATTTTTATGTAAATATAAAAAATGGAAGGTTTTATCAGTGATGATAGCGACATGGAATTATTATGGATTATGATCAAAGCAGTGATAGTGATACTGAAGAAAACATACCTTTACAGTTACAGAAGGAATATAAGCCGCGTGTGAATTATATGAATAAATTATATGACTACGAATTTGCATATAAATCTAGACTAAATAAAAGTGCTGTGAATCAGTTAATAAATTTGATACAACCATATTTAAGTGTAACATCTAAAAGGTAAGTTAAGTTATCGTTTTAAATCTCAACTTTATACTTCAGCCAAATTTGATAAAAAAATATAAAGAACAGATAGGTATTTAACTATTCTTTAATTTGAAAATTACTAGAAATTGTATTACATTTTCTTCATTGGGTTTGGTTCAAGTGTAGACTCATAATGGTGCTAGTATTGCCATAATATCAAGTTTTAACAAAGTTCTTATTTTTCCAGAAATCATGGTATATCCACCCTCCATCAGATACTTTTGGCTACGATTTTATACATTGGGCACTATGCTAGTGTCTGTTGCAGATTTTATCGGAGTATTAATAGCATCTGCATAGACAATACGACTGTATTGTCTATGCAGATGTATCCAGAGCCATAGCAAGATTATACCCAAACTTTGTTGTGTTACAAAATCACACTCAACAAGAGTTTTATAATATTGCTAGATTCCCCAGAGTACATAGTGTCATAGATGGCACCCATATATTAATACAATCACCAAGTAAGTACCTCATCTCATATTGAACTATCTCATACTTCTATTTAGGTGCTGGTCTAACTTAATTTTTTGATGCTTTCATACTATCTGTACATACATATTAATACTGTTTTCATATTATTTGTAGACTCAAATATTGGAGAAGAATTTAGAAACAGGAAAGGAATATTCTCTATCAATGTACAAGTTGTGTGTAATATTGTTCATTAGTGTTTCTAAATGTTGTTGCCCGATGGCCAGGGATGTCCACTCAGGATGCAACTATATTTAACCACTCTATTTTAAAAGGTCACTCATTTAGTTGTTTATTCTGTTAATAATAAATTTTTAGAAGCTGCTGTAGCCTAGTGATAAAGGTATTGGACTTGCGAAAAAGAATTAAAGAGGTTGTTGGTTCTAATCCTGACCGGTACACTACCGAAATGAACCCACTCCTAACACAAGCAATTTAGCTTAGCTGGAGGGGTTAACGAGAATACTAGTAATTTCCTTTTAAAAAAAAGAAATAAGTACACTGTTCCTATTGCTTAAAAGACTTATATAAAATATTGAACTTGCAGATTATTGTGAACAAGGTGGACTTGGAAATCGCTGGCGGCTTGGTGATAGCGATCCATGTACACCCTATCTATTGACACCCCTACTCAACCCAAATACTCCATCAGAGCAATGTTATAATGAAGCGCACATTAAAACAAGAAATACTATAGGTTTGTTTTGTTTACTAAATATTAGATGCATGGTAAATGGTTTAAATACACTATTAATACCTACTGTAATATTGCAGATGCATTGGAGTTTGGAAAAGAAGATTCTCCATACTATCTTTAAAAATGAGGCCAAATTTAAAAAATGTGCAACATACAATATTGCCAGGAACATGAATTTGGCAAAGATAGAGCCTAAAATATCGATTTCAGAAACAACACAGGAGGAAAATGTAATTATTCATGACAATTCTCCAATTTTAAACATGTCAGAACGGCAATTGGTAATAAATATATACTTTAATGTGTAAAATAAACAATAATTAATCATATTTTATGTAATTTTTATTACCTTTCACAAATTTGAGATCACAATACAATATAAACTAATCACACAATGAAAATGTAATGATAAAAATTTAAATCCTTTTCTTCACTTCACTTGTGGTGGAGGTCCCAGCTCTTCATAACCTAACATTTCAATGTTTTCTGTTTCATCCATCATCAAATTAGTATCTTGCACAAGTTATCATCAATGTAGATACTTATAGGATTCATTTTGATTTACAAATATATATCAATAATTTAAATAATCAATATCAATATTTAAATAAATATCACAAGATACGCGCGCACAAACAAACGTCAATTCGATATGTCAAAACGTTTTATTTCATTTTGAATGTGGTAAACAAATAAAAAAAATCAATTTAATGTTGATTCACTATAAAATCTTTAAAAAATACAAACAACAAGTACTTTTAATAAAAATAAATAAATAGTGAATATTTGTTTTTAACATTAAAGATTTGTGTAGCAAAGCACTTAACGTGTCAAGAGGGAAAAAGCTATCCGTCGTTGGTAAGAGATAGATAGCGCTTATCCTTGATTGTGAAACGCAAGTTATGGATAGATAAGATCACGCTGCAAATCGGAGATAGCGATCTATCCTTAACTGGCGATAGGTTATTGAAAACCGCCGTAAGAGAGCCAGGTCTCAACTTTCTAAACATAGTTCTCAAGCACAGGCAGCAAGAATACGTCGTATGGGAGAATCTTCACCTGAACGTTCACAACGCCTTGGTTAATAAAATCACAGAAACTCTCAGGTACGCGCACGAGAGTCGAGTGTCGAACTTTGGCAACGCCTTGCATAACAAAATCTGAGAACTTCTGACTTACGCGAACGAGAGTCAAGTGTTGAGCGTTCGCAGCGACTTAGAGCTCAGGCAGAGAGACAGCAGTTGTCTACAAATGGAGTTCGCAATCGAATTTCAGCTAACAGCAACAAACCGGCTTTCAGATATGATCCGCAGGTTGATTATGCACAACACATTTTTTGTTCTGTGATGCACAACAAGCGTCCGTCCAAATCGGAGTCATGAATAAGATCTGCCCTAACTGCTCTGCCAAGAAATGGGCGGACGAACCTAATGGTATGTGCTGTGCTTCAGGTAAAGTTTGTCTTCCTAACCTTCAGGAGCCGCCACAACCAATAAAAATTCTTTTAACTAATAACCATCCATTATCTGGTCAATTTTTAACAAATTATATACGTAAATACAATAGTCTTTTTCAAATGACTTCTTTTGGCGCAAAAGAAATCAGGGAAGGTAATTTTATGCCCACTTTTAAAATTGAAGGACAGGTGTGTATCATCTCATTGGTAGCCTTTTACCAGCATCAGGCGAAAACCCACAGTTCTTGCAAATATATTTTACTAGCTGTTGCCCGCGGCTTCGCCCGCGTGTATGTCGGTTATCACTGCAAATAGTAGCTTATGTGTTATTCTGATGTATAAGCTATATTACTGTAAAGTTTTATCCAAATCCGTTAAGTAGTTTTTGTGTGAAAGAGTAACAAACATCCATCCATCCATACTAACGAACTTTCGCGTTATTAATATAGGTAGTATTTTTATCGATATAAAATCATAATACAAAATGTATCGGTACCTGAATAGTTTTATTTTCTTTACCTCGCATAGAACTTTTATATATTTTTATAAATCAGTTTAAATAAAATAAAGGTGTTTAATACAATTTTGTCAAAACTAAAAATTTAGTATAGCGCCATCTGTAATGATTTATTTATTTCGTGAACGAAAAATTTAGTATAGCGCCATCTGTATTTTTGATATGGAACTCATTCCTATCTGATGTCCCACGACACCACTCGATTTTTTTTACAAATAAGACACGCACGTTTTACTATTAAAAACTTATTTAAGTATTTATATATGTACATAAATTATAAAGTGTTTATATGAGCTTATTTCTACATTTGACATGGCCAAGGCCTTCGACCGGGTCTGGCACTTGCTCGCTTCTCTCCAAGCTCTCGTCATTTGGTCTGCCTCCTAGACTATGTCACTGGATTGACGCTTTTCTTCATCAGCGCCGCATTATTGGCCTTTGCGACGGCACGGCCTCTGATGTTCTGGATGTAAACGCTAGCGTACCTCAGGGTTCAGTCCTGTCGCCCACACTATTTCTTCTGCATATCATTGACATTTTAGCTCTTGGCTCTTAGTTCATTGGCGATATTTTTGACACCGTTCAGCCAAGCTGGCAGACTTTATTGAAAATCGACAGAAGCTTGTCGCTGAGCTCGACCGGGTTTTGAACCGCATTTTACAATGGGGTGATAAGAATCTGGTCGAGTTCAACGCTACGAAAACACAGTTATGCGCGTTCTCTACCAAAAAGTATCCATTTCTTTCCCTCCCCACTTTTCAGAGCACTCAACTGCCACTACGGGGTAAACTCGGTGTCCTGGGCATGGATATTTGCCGAGACCTCAAGTACTGTTCTCATCTTTATGATGAATCCGCGCAGTATTTGCTTGATGCTTTCGATTGGTTGCAGTGGCGAGCAGTCCGCTTTACCAACAGTCCCGAAGCCACCGAGTTCCTTGAACCTCTGCGGCTGCGTAGAGATATCGCCTCTATAGCAGTCCACTACCATCTGTATCATTGGAAGTATTCTGAGGAGCTCTTCCAACTGGTCCCCCTTCTCCCTTCCTCTGCAGAATAACATGTTCACTCTCGAACCAAACGGTTTGGTTCATCCTTCCTGTGCCGAGCAGCTAAAAACTGGAACTGACTTACAGCGCACGTGTTTCTCTCCTACTGTGATCCCGGGCCCTTTAAGTGGGGCGTAAATTAAGTGGGGCGTGAAAAAGCATCTCACTATGCCGTCATAGTGTGGGACGCAATTCTGCATTGTCTGCTTTCCCAGTGAGTATGGTTGCCCCCACAGTTGGATTCTGCTTGAGTTTTTCATCAGGCTGACCATAGTCACTTTTGCAGCTTCAAAAAAAAAAGTACAATTTTAATAACTACGTTTTTTATTTTGCCATATTTTGCCAAAATATGGAGATTTTGCGGATTTGATATACGTGAGTATGCTGCCCATGAGAAAAAAAAATACTGTATCTTTAAGCATCTGTCCTTGGGTTTTGTTAACATTGTTATTGGAAATGCTGTTTTCATGCATTCAGCGGAAACTGCATTCTTTTAAATTAAAATGTCAAATAAGTTGGAATCATTGGAATACGTGGAATTAAAACATTATCTTCTTTTGCCATTCCATGCGTCATGATTGTAGTTTTTACAATATTGTACCCCAGTTGTGTAATATTTAGCCATGTACTATTGCTTTGCTTTGACATTGCTTTGGCGCTCAAGGTACCTCATTTAATAGTACTGGAACATTAACTTGCACCCTCAACTTATGGGAAGGCACTCCTGATATTTCTTAAGACTTTAAGTATTCGACAACATTTCCCTCCACGCCTGACATGATCCGTTCGTTTAATTGATAATTATCTCATTAGTCAGCAGATCAGGATCGAAATTATTTTTAAATCATCTGTGCTATCTTAAACCAGAACCCACGTCTCAGTGTAATCATGTCGTTACTGTCAGTTGGCATACTATCTTCTCCGTGATAACTCCGTAAATGTCATATCAGAATAGCTCTGATACATATTTTGTCTCTTGTCGCAAACTAACTCACAAACCTTACATATTTCTATACAAACTGCCATCCCCTGTTGCTATTTTAACCTAACCTATTTTTTATTTCTATTAATATAATGAACATACAAATCAGATTGACGAATATATACTTAATATCTTAATATTTAGGTCTTCATTTAAAAAGTGAAATATTTTTTATGATTGTGACAGCCTTGTTTATTCGTTGTCAAGACGCCCGACGTAGGTAACGCGCAGGCGTGTGGCGAGTGAACCCCCAGAACAACCTTTCATCCCCCTTTTAAACCCCTTACAACCACTTTTTCGCATTAAAAAGTAGCCTATGTTCTTTCTCAGGCTCAAGTCTATCTGTGTAAATAAATTAATTTCATTCAAATCGGTGCAGCGGTTTGACCGTGAAAGCAAGACAGACAGATTGACAGACAGAGTTAATTTCGCATTTATAATATAAGTATGGATAGCTGACCCACGCAATGTCATTTGCATCTTCTGTTGCCCGTAGCGTAATAATTTTCTCCCATTCTTCATTCGTGCTCCGCTCCTATTGGTCTAAGCGTGATGATATATATTCCTCGATAAATGGGCTATCTAAGACTGGAAGAATTTTTCAAATTGGACCAGTAGTTCCTGAGATAAGCGCTTTCAAACAAACAAACAAACTCTTCAGCTTTATATATTAGTCTACATAAATACCCTTGATGACATAATGCTTAATTTGGATAAGGATTAATATTACGATACACATTTAACGTAGTTTCTTTCTTCAGACGATTTAATAATTTTTTTGAACACAAAAGCGGTTATTGTAACTAAACCATGATAGTTAGATATATGCTCTCGCGGACTTTTTTGTAGATCTTAATGAGACCTACAAACTCGTAATACATTATTTTGTTCTATTGTCAGTAGTTATTGCAGCGCACGCAAAAATAGGTTTTCAATTTCACACCTTGGGTTACGAAATAGCAATTTTCTTACGGATCCCTAATTTTTTTGAAAATAAAATATAGCCTATAGCCTTCCTCGATAAATGGACTATCCAACACTGAAATAATTTTTCAAATCGTACCAGTAGTTCCTGAGATTAGCGCGTTCAAACAAACAAACAAACAAACAAACTCTGCAGCTTTATAATATTAGTATAGATATTATAGATTAGTGTGACGGTCTTGTTTATTGGTTGTCAAGACGCCCGGCGTAGGTAACGCGCAGGCGTGTGGAAACTTTAAATGACATTTTTATTTATATCTAATCAACAGTTTAAAAAAAATCAAACTTCTAGCTTATATTGACGAAACTTCTCTAGAGATTTTGAATTTTACAAATTAATTTGGCTTATTTATTTCTATTAATACAATGAACATACAAATCAGATTGACGAATATCTTTTTAATGAGTGTGACAGCCTTGTTTATTGGTTGTCAAGACGCCCGGCGTACGTAACGCGCATGCGTGTGTGAACCTCCAGACTTCTATACAAACTTTCATCCCCTTTTAAATCCCTTAAAACCATTTTTTCTCATTAAAAAGTAGCCTATGTCCTTTCTCAGGGTCTACACTATCTGTGTACCAAATTTCATTGAAATCGGTGCAGCGGTTTGGCCGTGAAAGCACGACAGACAGACAGACAGACAGAGTTACTTTCGCATTTATAATATAAGTAAGGATTTCGGATGCCAGTTATCGTTGCGATCAAGCATCGCACCAACCTTAAAAATGGATTTATTTCGCGAATTATAGACCGCTATGAATAATCATAACGTGTATATACGAAGTTTTAAGCAAAACTTAGAACTAAACTCCTCAGATAATTTAAAGTTAATTATTCATTCAGATCGCACTCCACAGACAGCACACAGAGGCAGATATAATGCTCCTACTGTAAACGAGGTAGCCGTTCTCTTGGTAGATGAAGACAAATTTCCCAGGTACAATATGGTCTTAAACGATAGAGACGCACAGCTCAAAAGAGTTTCTGAGCTACATCGCCATCGGTCGTATGATCCACTACAGTATCCTATAATGTTTCTGACAGGAGAAGACGTTTATTATTTGACTATCCCTCATGCGCCGTTCTGGGTTCTGACAGATGGCCGACATACACGCGGGTGGAGCCGCGGGCAACAGCTAGTAAATACATATTTGAATTTTGCATAGAACTTGGCACTCATTTAGATCTCCATTATTTTTGCGCCGAATCCCACAGCCAAGCATAATTTTTGTATTGAACTTGGCTCTCTTTTTTACATTTATGTTTTTGGTGGGATTACATAGTAGTCTAACCACCCTGATCAGATGAACCTATTTTTGGGTTAACATACACAAGAAACTCCTTTCTTTCAACAAGGAAAGGACATTAATCCTTTTATTTTCCTTCTTTAGAGTCTCGAGATGATTTTTTTAAACTCTTTAAATTAACCGATCTCTCTTTCTTTCATCCGTATGTGGTAATGCACCATTCAAGTTGTAATGTAATAATACATCAAGTATTCACACGTAAGCAATTTATTCAAATCATCACATAACCTGATCAATATTGACAGAAATTATAGCACGTTACAACTTTAAGATACAGCGACATCTATCGAGTTACTTCGAAATTACCAGTTACACTCGAACAGTTTGAGTTATAAAATTTAAAGACTCCCATACGAGTGCAAGAGGCTTTCTTCCTACTGCTTAATGAAATTAATTTGTGCCTGTTTAATTTAAATAAATAAATAAATATTTTCGGACATCTAACACACAACGCCATTTAGTCCCAAGCTAAGCAGAGCTTGTGTTATGGGTACTTGTAAATTTTTTGTAAATACATACATATTATACATAGAAAACACCAAAACAAACATTTGCAGATCTTACAAACATTTGGTCCGACCCGGGAATCGAACCCGAGACCTCAAGCACAGCAGTCGCTTACGCTACCACATGCGCCACTGAGGCAATATATATCCATTGAGTTATTTGCGTGTATTCGTGTTTATATATCCTTACTGTAAACTATTAGTATAGCATAGTAATGCAAAAGTACATCTGACTGTATGTTACGCTTTCATAACTAGCGCTGAACAGATTAAGGGACACTACTTTTTACCGTGACAACCGATATCGAGCGGAGCCGTGGGCAAAAGTTATCATATGTATTTACTGGTCTACTACATCCCTAAAATTACAAAAACATTCTTCACAATAAAACACGCATTTAGTAAGATGTCTTTAAAATATAAAATACAAAGTTTTCTTTAAAACAACCCCATCAAAAATAGATCAGTTGCGCCCTTAACTATCAAGGTTGTCTGGTCAAGGGCACCCCTAGCGTGTCAGTAATTTCACTAACCTTCGCCACTTACCGGCTGTTTTCTTTTTATTGCTTTGTTTGATTTTAACATGCGATTTAAAGTCGGTTGCGAAATGAAAATTATGTTCCTTACGTGAATAGTTCTATTGAAGTTCGTGTTTGTTCAGAGTTCAACCGATTTGAATATGTCTTAATATTCCGTTGAAATCTTTATTAACTCTTTCAAGTGTTTTTATTTTTAGTGAACTTTAGTGAAACAAAAAAATCCGTGTGGCACTCGGGGACTGCCGCGATAAAGCTATTGCATAGCATTTTTTATCAACTTATGCAATTATATTTATTTATTTATTTTTTATTTATGCAGTAGTGTATGGCTACCATGAATAATTTTATACATTATATGACATAACAAATCTTCGTGTCCAAGGCAACGAATCTTCCTTGACGTATTCCAATACGCCTGCGAAGCCGGCTGTTGACAAGTGTATGGCTACCATGAATAATTTTATACATTATATGACATAACAAATCTTCGTGTCCAAGGCGACGAATCTTCCTTGACGTATATCAGTACGCCTGCGCGGCCGGCTGTTGACATATTCTGTCTGAGACAGACAGATTCGTTGTTTCGTCGTTCAGAGTAGCTCGTCTCGATCCGTGCGAGCTTCCCCAAGCTCGCACGGATCACGGAGCACGGATGTCAGGTTTTATTTTCGTTACGTTACGTTACGGAATTTCTTGATTCGGTCGCCGCGCTTAAAGGACTCAAAGCCCGCCATAAAAGCTATGCAATAGCTTAAAAAGTCATTAACCTGAAAGTTTTCAAATTCAATTGTAGCAGAAAAAAAACAGTTTATGAATAAAATTTGTTTAACAACATATTTTTTTATACAAAATTTTGTGGCCTTGGTTGAAATTGATTTGAAAATCTAAATATTTTTATTTTGGATGAAGTCGGTTAAAAATATGTACTTACTAACATGGTCTTAAAACGTTCTAACGTAAACCGTTGATGCGGACAACACAGAACCAGTTGTTGTGGAGAAACTTAGGTGAGGCCGATGTCCAGCGGTGGACGTCTTTTAGTAAAGATGATGATGATGGTCTTCAATAATATGTTTATGTCATTTATAAATCGAAATTTTGTGTTTGATTAAATAAACTATTGTATTCAAGACACCTCCAGGTGCCTTGAAATGACAATGATAGCGTCGGGAATAAGTTGAATTGAGTTGATTCGAATTGATTCTATTCCACACAATATCAAGTTCAAACTGCGATTTATATAGTAGCGATATCGAACAAAATATTAAAATAAAACTGTACCGATTCAATCAATTAAATAAATAAATTTTTTCGAACATCTAACACACAACGTCATCTAGTCCCAAGCTAAGCAGAGCTTGTGTTATGGGTACTAGACAACTGATACAAATACATAGATACTTTTTTTTTTGTAAATACATACATATTATACATAGAAAACACCAAAACTCCGAAACAAATATTTGTAGATCATATAAACAATTGGCCACACCAAAACACCAGTCGCACACGCCAACCGCGGGACCAAAGAGGCAGTCATACGTACTTACTTACATGGCTGGCAAATGCATACAACGAGGCAGGCAAATGAATACTTCTCACTACTTTGATAACATTTAACTGAAATTCAATACTGATTTTGTATTTTATTTGGTTCGGAAGTACAACTTTTTGATAGATGCTAAACTAAAAACAAGTTAAAATTAAGTTGTTATCGATTTTTTAAGTCAGCAGAAAGCATCAAAATTAGAACGAACTTATAGAATAGATTGCGTAGACACAAAAATGATATATATAATTTTTGCCTTGTGTAAATTCATAATATCAGCTACCTCCATACTGAATTTTGTCAAGTTTGGTTCAGTTTTTTAACGTGAAGAAATAAGATATATATACACATAAATAAACACAACATATGACTGTGCTAATGAACTTATTACACTCACATCCAAAGCTTTAATCTATTATAAAACTTTTGATTATTCTGATCAACTTCATGTTTAAGGAACAATCGTACCTTAATGACAAAAGCTTTGTGACAATTCCATTGTACAAAGTCATTAAAAGCCGGTATTGAAAATACTTCCAAGCCTATGATTCGATTATAATCGGAATCCGTTTCGATTATAATCGAATCATAGGCTAGAAAT
Organism: Diaphora mendica; assembly: GCA_949125395.1. NCBI lineage: Eukaryota > Metazoa > Arthropoda > Insecta > Lepidoptera > Erebidae > Diaphora > Diaphora mendica. The sequence continues at coordinate 5,685,062 of OX421332.1, read as the reverse complement.
AATTCAGATAATTGAAGATCTTGAAACGGATATTGAGGATGTACTCTCTGAATAATTTTACAGAATCGAGAAATCGTGACACGCATAATCCGTCAATTAGTTTAAATAATGCCGTTGGTGTTCTTATGAACAATTAATAACTAAGTTTAGTAGTAATGGTATATTTGTTATCGATTTTTTTTTGTATGTCTGTAACATTCTAACTAATTATTTACTTAGGTATAAATATGACAGGTCAATAAAGTTACCATTGAAATTGCCCTTTCAAATGATGTATTAATTCAAATGGATGGCAAAATTACCCAGTTTCTTGTGACGAACTTTGATAACATTGACAGTAACGACCTACTGCGCATAATGGATTAAACCTTTTGATATAGTTTACTGACAGGACGCTACCTGGCTTAAATATCGCGTCAGTAAGATTTATTTATTTATACAACTTTATTGTAAACTGTATACTGTAAATATGGGCGCACACCGGACTCGACTAGGTAGCCGTAAAAAGCGTTGTGTTAGATGGGAACGTCGCACACCAAAACTGTTGTCGACAAATTGTCTCCGACGAGACAGTTCGTCGAGGATCGACTAGATTGCCGTCAAAAGCGTTGTGTTGGGTTGGACATGCGTTGTGAAATTGTAATACAGGAAGTATAAATACGAGTATATAAAAAAGTAAACACACTCTTTAAAGGTGTAATATCCGTAATCAAATCGTCTCTTCCCCTTCTTCGACAGTTTGTTCGGTCTTATGCGGTGTGCGTCAGCACAAGACAACTGTCTAAAACCCTCTTGTCGCGGACGGTCTCGTCGAAGACCATTTCGGCGTGCGCCCGGCTTAATAGTTATAATAATTATGTCCTTGTTTAAGAATAAAACTATCTCCAAGCCAAATTTTATTGCAATCGGTGCAGCGGTTCAGCCGTGAAAGCGAAACAGACCGAGTTACTTTTTAACCGACTTCAAAAAAGGAGGAGGTTATCAATTCGACTGTATTTTTTTTATGTTTGTTACCTCATAACTTTTGACTGGGTAAACCGATTTAGATGATTCTTCTTTTATTTAAAAGTGGTCGAGTTCTTGTTCTTTTTTTATTAAAATTTGTGATTATAAATGTATATTATTAGTATGGATTTCTTCTCGCATTTCTACATAAAGATATAGGTACACGTATTTTCTTAGAGAGGAACCAAGAAACATTTGTTATAATATAATGAGAAGTTGATGACTTAACTAACTTATTTTGATATTGAAATAGCCAAAAGCTTAAACAATTGTAAATGCAGTTTTATAAGTTCACACCTTAGAGTATAACATAAGCTTGCTTGTGTTGTGCTACTTGTTAATGTAGGTATACTCTAAGGTTCACACACTGCAAGGCGTTCAGTCGGAGCAGAAAATTAAATTGAAACCAGCTTCCGAAGGAAACCCATATTGAAATATTTACACTCCATTTCACTGAACAAAACTAAGTAAGCTTTTGTGCACTTATAACGGTTGTGGCTGCAATACTATACTCGATTTGCAATAGTCGAATGTCGGGTCTCTGCACTTGCTAAATCCCGAAAAGCTATCGAAAATTCAAATATTGATTCCATTTTTGGCTTCGCTTGTCGATTTATGGAGTTAAAAATCGGTATAAAAACTTTATTGCTAGTGTAAGTTATTTGACTTGTACTATGTACTTGGAATCTTATGAATTTAGAAGAAATACCATGGGTGAGCCGCACTTCGGCATGAAAAGGTCGGCTCGACCGGAGTGATACCACCTCACAGAAAACTGGTGTGAAACAGCGCTGGCGCTGCGTTTCACCGAGTAAGTGAAGATACCGGAGGCCCATTTCCCAACCCCTTACCCATCCCCCTTCCCATCCCCCAAAGGCCAGCAACACACTTGTGACGCCTCTGGTGTTGCGGGTGTCCATAGGAGGCGGTAATCGTTTACCATCAGGCGATACGTCTGCTCGTTTGCCCCGTACTCCATAAAAAAAAAAACTTAATTCATTTTCATATTTAAAATATAAATGGCTTTTAATAGTTCTACCTTGTTTTCTTTTTAACCGGCTTCCAAAAAGGAGGAGGTTCTATGTTCCACTGTTTGTATTTTTTTTTATGTATGTTCACTGATTACTCCGTCTATTGTGGACCGATTTTGAAAATTATTTTTGTATTCGAAAGGGTATGCTCCCGAGGTGATCCCACTGCCACCATATCAGGGTCTGATGATGGGATCCTAGTCAAATCGAGGGAAACCCTAACTTTTTTTCAGGCACATACTATGTTTTAATAACATACTATCACAGTTGCTTTGTGTTTAGTTGTGACAACATCAGTATAATAAACACCATGCACTTAAATATGTTTATTAACATATAAAGCAATACCTTATACGTTACACGAACTTAATCAAAAACGCAATCAACAAACCTCTCAACACTTTCCTGCAAAAAAAAATCGTGTCTTAATACCTTAACCCTCAAATGCCGAGAAAAACTCGTTTTCCGTGTTCTCATTAACGTAACATCGCGTGCATCGTGCTCACCAGTTTAGGGTAACCATGAAACATTTAATGAAAGTAGGATACGTGACCTGGATTTGTTAAGCCAGCCCATTCATGCCGAAGCGTGGATCTTCCATGGTAATTGATTTAATTTATCTTTTTAGCGTCTGCACTCTTTCTCCAATAAACTTTAATTATGCCAAATTTCATACTCCTCCGTTTACATAATTTTCGTAAAAATGGATACAAAGTTTTTGCTTGACGTACTAACATCTAAATAATCAAACTGTAAGAGATCGATATCTGTTAGTTAATATATTATTAAAGTAATAGAAATAATAGCTTTATGACGTTTTTATATAATATGTCTGTGTATTCATGCCCGCTAATCTCAGAAGTGGCTTAACCGGTTTAAAGACGGTATTCTCATATATATTGTAGTAAATTGTTTTGTTGCAATCGGTTGAAAAATAAAGTATAAGTTCTGAAATTAGTTTTTGGATCACCACGAAAACCGACATATACGTGGGCGGAGCTGCAGGCAAAAGCTAGTATATCATATAGTTGTGTGATATGTGTGTGTGCAATTCATACCTACCTCCTCTAAAATATGCAAAGATGGAGCGATAATAATTACATACTACTGGCATAATTATGCAAAGTGCTTAACACGTGTTAAATGCTCAATTTAGTCATTTGTTGTTGATTTAAAAATGATTTCAATTTTTGTAGTGCAACTTGTCTTTCAATAAACATTGAACTATAGTTAAAAGTTTACATCTTTAGCTGTCCTGTAAATGTGTAAATAAAACTCTTGAGTATCAAAGCCACGGTAGAATTATGCTGTGGCACGAATGGGCCGGCTCGACAAATGATATTTTTGTAACATATTCTGGACTTAAACTCACTTGTACTTATTTTACTATAAAATATAACCTTTGATAAAGCCATAAGGCGAAACAGGTCAGGATTAAACTTAATAAAAATAGCGGAACAAGTACAAGTGAGTTTAATTCTAGAAAATATTGCGACATGTTCCACCAAGTGCCGACAATCGAGAGTATTAATTACAAAATTAGATATTTATGTAAGTAAATATTTTACAAGTCGCACTTACCAACTTAAAGGCACCCACATTTCCTTGGACTCACTCGGGGATGAAATGTGACCAGAATGATGCAAAAACCTTACTGGAATAGAACGTTATACAATTTTTTCGTTACTTTTCACCGAGTGAGCGTCCGGAGCCCGAACACCAACTCCCTCCATACCTTCTGCCAATTCTGAAATGTACCGTAAGAACGACAATACAATTAGGTTCCTTCAGTTGCATGTATCTATAGACGATGGTAGTCACATACCATCAGGTTATTCATCTTCTCATTTACCTTATTATACCATAAAAAAAGTTTTTTTTTTATCAGTTCCAAATAATGGACGCCCTATAAGAAACAGCTGGCTAATACCTTTTGCTCTGAGAGATTCAGTCAAATGTTTGATTTACACGTAAGCGTAAAGATACGTATCCATACGAAAACAGTTGCCGTGATAAATGTTGCATACTTACGCTGATTTGATTAATGCAAATGTTAGTTAAAAAACCTCTGGATTCACAGACTAATCAATCAATGCTGCTTTTGTTTTTTAAATCTACACTTTATTAATAAGTTATATGAGAGTTTATATTAAACTAGCTGTTGCCCGCGGCTCCACCCGCGTGTATGTCGGTTATTACAAAAATGTAATAAATGAAGAACCGATCGACCGATTTTGTGCAAACTTTACATTCTTCTTTTCTACTAAATATTCCGAACAAAGCCTAAACATTTGGTTAGGATTAGAGAGCCCGTTCTCGAGTTATAAAATTACAACGAAAAGTGGCATTGATTTATATATATATATATTGATTAACCTTATTTTGTACAGACTAATTTGACCAGATTCGTTGCAGCCTTTCTATATTATTTACAGCCTGCTACGGCAAAGCCAGAAGAAAGGGTAATAGTTTCGGCAGTCATTATATATTTCTATGTTTCACCATAGTGCCTATACTATCTAAACTAATTTAAATAAATAAGGTGTCAATGGATTCGTAATAATAAAACGGATGACATCCTACTAATATTATAAACGCGAAAGTTTGTAAGTATGGATCGATGTTTCTTACTCTTTCACGCAAAAACTACTGAACGGATTTGGATAAAACCTTACAGTAATGTAGCTTATACATGAGAATAACACATATATGCTACTATTTGCCACGATAACCGACATACACGCAGGCGGAGCCGCGGGCAACAGCTGGTAGACTATATTAACATTACTTATATGGTCTTGATAAAGTTTACTAAACTTTTTCTTTTAAAAAGTATTCTTAAAGTGTTTTTCTTTTTCTGATATAAGAGGAAAACGGAAACGTCAGTTAAAGTAATTTTACTTTTTAAGGCCGTTTTTAGACGAAAAAAAAATGTGATCAAAATTAACGTCAAAAAACACCAAGGTCGTTGAAATTACACAAATAAATTTAATATAAAAAAAGGAAATACAGCCTGACTTAGACAATGGAACCGCAATGACTTTGAAGTTCTTTGTGTAGAGATCGGTTTGTTTACTTTTTAAACGGAAAAACCAACACCATACATTAATGACTGTGTGACAAAATAATGTAGGAAATTTTATTAGTCATGAATACAGAACGCTAAATATGTAATACACTTTTTTGAAAATATTCATCTCCCACTTCTCATTACATTGGTAAACATTGTAAGTAACTAAATATGTCAAAACCTTGAAAGTCGATTTCAACTTATAGATAAGGCTGCTTTCATATTTATCAGCTGCATTCAACAGCTGTGTTGTAATTACACAAACAGTAGTTTTTAAATATTATTTCTATTGAAGAATGAGAAATATTATCTTGTATACTTATAATAAAAATGTAAAAGGTCCAATTTTGTAGATTAAAGATATTTTGAAAACATTTTTTGGAGGGCTCTCTATTATGGATACTGAAGCCAATACTGTTTTTTTTGTCTGTCTGTCTGTATCTTGGCCACGCATCATGCCGAAACTACTGAACGGATTCAAATGAAACTTGGCATGATTTGAGTTCATACTACGAGGTAGAACATAGGATACTTTTTATCCTGAAATTCAGCACGGTTTTCTGGAGAGAGGGGATGAAAGTCAAAATATGTACTTAAATAGGACTTCATTCATTCTTTTTTTGCTAGAAAGTAAGTACTTCAAATATTGTTACGTGATATATTCATTTGTTTATTATACGACTTTAGTGGGTACTAGCTGTTGCCCGCGGCTCCGTGTACGTCGGTTATCGCGACATATAGCCTATAAACCAGCGCCGATCAAGACGCTTCTAACGATACGATCATTTGTCCAGTTCTAATAAGTAGATGAGGAGCTATGAGGGAACAGATAAACACACATACATAGCCTGTCAAAATCATAACCCTCCTTTGGCTTTGCCGTAGTCGGGTAACAAACAAAGGCCTCTTCTAAAAATGCCTACTTTGTTCTATTCTTTGAGACTCGGGTCCAACATTGTTCAGCTACTGTTACGACTTCATTTTCAAATTGCATGACCTGCTTGCTCCTGATGGCCATGCTTCTGATGCTGCCTAAATTATGATGACATTCTTTGACTGCTCCGGTCCATTTTACCTTTTTCTCTCTTAACATAATAATATGCCCTGTCCACCTAAATTGTTTTTTATATGTGCTTCGAATTTTATTATTTATTTTATACTAGTGGTTGCCCGCGGCTCCATCCGCGTATATGTTGGTTATCGTGGTAAATAGTAGCATATGTGTTATTCTGATGTATAAGCTATATTAATGTAAAGTTTGATCCAAATCCGTTCAGTACTTTTTGCGTGACAGAGTAACAAACATCCATCCATCCATTCATACTTACAAACTTTCGCGTTTATAATATTAGTATGGAAGTATAGATATAGAAGTATAGATCGGTTAATCTTACTTTGTGTTTTATTATTTTTTAGTTTTATTTCTATAAGACATTATTATATTACAAATATTTTAAAGGTGGCAATTGATATTGGTATAGTTTCGGCCACCAGAATAGTTTTAACGGAAATTTGTGGGTTGACAAGAGATTTACGACCTTAATGCTTATACGACTACGGGTCATAACATAATGAAGCGTGACTACGCATGTTGACGTTGAATGAGTACAATTTGTCGCCCATATATCTTTTCATAACTGAGTAACGCAACGGTATGGCTTATGAAGCATAGCACACATATTTATATGTAATTAGCCATGATTTATAATTGAGTGGCTGTAACTTTTTCCTTTTAATTGAACATTGAATATTTATATTCAAATATCATCATCATTAAAAATCTTTAATAGTCAATTGCTGAATATAGGTCTCTCATTGTAAAGGAAGTTTACGTTTTACTATGCCATGCTAGCCAGATAGCTTGGTATAGGGTTTGTATCAAATTTTCTAAAAACCTTTTCTTATATCAATATATACTTAAATATAACATACTAGCTTTTGCGCGTGGCTCAGCCCGCGTGTTTGTCGGTTATCACAGCAAAGAGTAGCCTATGTCCTTCCTCAAGAATCAAAGTATCTCCTTGCCAAATTTCATCGAAATCAGTGCAGCGGTTTGGCCGTGAAAGTAGGACAGACAGACAGACAGAGTTACTTTCGTATTTATAATATAAAGTATGGACTATAAAGTCACGCCTAATTTAGAGATAGGCAAAGGTAATTGATCTCCACTTACCACGGTTCTGACAGATCCTTTTTTGTTTTGTCTACATTCATTAATCATGTTCATCAGTTATTGATACTTTTTAGACGGTAAGCAGGCACTTTTCTTCAGAACAAAACCAATTTGGTCCGTAAATGTTCGCCGTGAACGACCCCTTCCGATGCTTCCATCCACATTTGCTCTGTAATTCATTTTGTGAGTCTTCTATCAAACCATTCAAGCATGGCTTTTTCAATCGTTGTCACTACATCTATATATACGTTACTATATAAATTCAATTATCCGGGAAAAAAGACTGCAATTCCACTGATCAATTTTATTTTACTTTAATTTGTTCATTCTTTATTCTAATATTCATTAACTTCCATACATAAATCTTCTTCCACTACACTCTTTCAATTCCATTACAAAGAACACTTATCGAGACTCTAAACAGGTTAAGCTTGTAAATTTAAAGGTTTTAGGGGTTAATCTCTTGATCTACATGCTGAACCGATTTTGAGAATTATTTTACCATTAGAAAGCCATATTATTTGTAATTGTCATGGGCTATACTATATTTAAGTTTGAAATACTAAGAATAATCGCGCGACAGACGCTGCAAGCAATAGCTATTTAGCTAATATAAAGCTGAAGAGTTTGTTTGAACGCGCTAATTACAGGAACTACTGGTCCGATTTGAAACATTATTTCAGTGTTAGATAGCCCATTTATTGAATAATGCTATAGGTTATATATCATCACGTTAAGACTAACAGGAGCGGAGCACCAATGAAGAAAGTTTCAAAAACGGGGGAAAATTATCATGCTAGAGACGGAAACGAGGTTGCGTGGGTCAGCTAGTTCATTAACAAATACCAAAACTTTCCGAATTGCAAACGATCAAATCAAGAGTAAACATGGCTAATGGCTAGTAAACATTCTCTATAAAGGCAAGTTGTCGGTACCTAATAAGAAAAATCAAAGAGAAATACACTCGACATCGACACACATGCGAAAACCAATTTCCCAATCAATCAGTGTAAATGTATTAAGAGGGCCTTAATTACTAGTGATTATTAGTGGGATATTATGTGGTTATAGATTGGTATGAGATTGCGTTCAATCTGTATTTTATTTATTACTAACTTTTACCCTTGGGTGAGCCCGCGTATTAATTGGTTATCATGGTTAAAAGTAGTCCATGTTACTAATTAATAATGTAGCTTTCTCTTGGTCAAAGAATTTTTTATATCGGCTATGTAATTTAGATGTAAAAGGAAAAAAAAATCAAAATCACATTAGCATTCTTATTACTAGTTACAATTAAGACGCACGGTCGCACATAAGTTTCTGGACTTTCAATTTGAGGTTAAGACGTGTGATTCTAACCTACTGATGCTATTACCTTTATTTTAAATTAACTTATACGTTACCTACAATTACTTTACCCTTTGTATATCTGTCCTTTTAATTACACCAAATTTTCCCAACTTATTCCTAAAGTGTCCGACAGTAATAGGCTTACTCGTAATTACGAAAGAGAGACTTACAATTAAGTTTATAAAGTGGCCAACTTGTTCAAATACATCTCTGTCCACCCTTTTATAAATGTAGATATAAGGATATGTATTTAAGCGTGTGTTCAGAAATGAATGTATACAATGCGATTGGTTTTATATTATCTTTAAATGTTAATATGTATGTATCTATAATAGCAGTATTGTAAAAGCTCTTATCTTTTTTATTACAACCTTTTTATTAACTTGCAATGTATGTATGCTTGTATGTTCGGGTGGAATCTTGCAACTCAATTTGAAGCAGATATCTTCAACAATTTTGCTGAAATTTTGCTAACATATGTGTACAGCGTGACAATATAATATTATAATACCAAGGAGCTGGAAGATGGCCATAGGAACTCTGTAAAGAAACGTCGCAACATCATCGAGTTTGGACTCGTTTGATTCGTCTCGAGGCATTCCAGTTAAAGCTTGTTTTTAAAAAGCTTTTTTATTTAATTTATATGTTATTCGTTTTCGTTGCAGTTATTTAATTACTTCGTAACATCAATAGAATATTCACTTTTGCTGATTTTCTATTTAGATTTTTATTTGACTAATCTGAAAGAATAACCCGAAGAACAGAATTTGAGAACCATCATGAAGTAATTGATAAAATCATAAAGAAACTAGCTTATCAGAAGTTATTTAACCTCATCACACTTAATAAAAATGACAAACAAGCAAAGATATCGTTCTATCCGACCAAAATACTTTCAACCGTAAATTCAAACTATGTCTTGTAAAGTTCTGAATGAAAGTCACAAGGGACGTTAAAATACCTGTTTTGTTTGAATAATATACCACGTACACTTAAAGCAGTTACCTTTAATATCGTGTTTCATGTAATTTACTATTTATGATAAGAGTCACCAGAGAGCAATTACGTTTAACTATTATTGCGGCTTTTTTTTTTTTTTTTTTTTTTTTTTTTTTTTTATGTTTGGCCTGCCAAAATGACTCTACTCTGCCTGATGGAAAGCATAAGCAGAATCCACGAGTGGTGGCCACCATACTCATTGCGAATACAACAATGCAGTATGCCGACCCACACTATGGCGGCCTAGTGATGCTTGTGCATCTTTTAGTCTAGTCAACAAGTATGGAACTTGTTGACTAGACTAATTGGGCCCCCGGTCTCGCACTCACCAACGAAACACGACAGCACAAACGCTGTCATTTTACGTTGATTTTCTGTGCGAGGGTAGTACCGCCCCGGTCGAGCCGGCCCGTTCGTGCTGAAATCAGCGTGGCTCTACTACCTACAAACAAACAGAACCGTGAATTAAGGAAATCGATATGTGGTTAACGACAGATATTTGTTTTATTAACATTTGGAAGTAAGTATTCAGGTATTATAGCCTACATGCGAAGTAGTTATATTTGGCACTAAGTGTACACAATATAAATTGGTTTAACGCTTAGTGATCGAAATTCGGTCATGATTCTTTTTTTTGTATTCGGTAATACATTACTGTGCTACAACTTTAACTGTGCTAAATTTAATACTCCTCTGTTTCCATATTTTTTATAAAAAGGGGTATAAAGTTTTTGTTAAGGTATTATTATATGTCGATAAATTGAATACCAAAAAAATGTTACAGATACCAGTTGCACAGGGTAATGATCTTGAATGTAGTGTAATTGGTTAGAAAATTGATAAAAACTAATATGTAATCTGTACATAATATAACTATTTAACTGCCTCGTTGGTCTTGCGGTTGACGTATGCAACTGCCGATCAATAGGTCTCGGGTTCGAATCCCGGGTCGGGCCAAATGTGTTAATGAGTTTTTCTGATTATAGAAATACTTAATAACAGCTCGGAGTTTGGAAGTTGGGGTCTGAACCCCCGTGCCTCGGAGAGCACGTAAAGCTGTCGGTCTTGCGCCTGATCTCTCCCCGATCGTGTCGGTTAACCGTTCCATCGGATTATGAGAAAGAGAGAACAGAGAGTGCACCTGTGTTAGCGCACACACTTGTGCACTATAATATCTCCTGCGTAGTTGGCTGGTCTCCGTTGAGACTGGCCGCCGTGGCCGTTATCGGCTAGGAGAACATTATAACTATTTAATTAGTTTAGCTACGTTTCTTTTTAGTATTTTACGTTAGTGTTTTTTTTATGGAATAGTGGGCAAACGGGCAGACGTATCACCTGATGGTAAGCGATTACCGCCGCCCATGGACACACACAAGTGTGTTGCCGGCCTCTTTTTAAGAGATGGGAAGGGTGATGGGGAGGGATTTCGGTATGGGCCTCCGGAATCCTCACTCACTTGGTGAAACAAAGAGCGAGCGCTATTTCAAATCGGTTTTCTTTGAGGCCGTGGTATCACTCCGGTCGATCCAGCCCATTCAATCCTAAGAGTGGCTCTCCCACGGTAAAATGTACATCAATATGTGTTTATTGATGAAACCAGAAAAAACCTATTAATGAAACAGGCTCCCAGTCAATTTCTTTTTTACCAAAAATAATACAAGCAAAAAATATTTGATAAAAGAAATTTCTAATAGTCAAGGTCCTTAAATCCGTTTCTCAATTTATATTATAAATGAACTGGAAAAAAATCTGAATATTTTATTAGTATTACTCAACTGTTTCTTTTATTGTAAAAACCTTTACCCCTATCTCTAAAGGGATTTAATTAGATTGTGGTACGCAGCTGTAAACCTACGAATAGATATATAGGATGTCGACTTATAGGTAAAGCCCTTGTACCTAGAAGGGTCATGAGACCTTCATAAGTATTCCATTGTCCTATTTTTACTAGGAAATACACAGCTTAAGGTCTTGTATTTGTAAATATTAATATGAAAAGGCTTTACAATTTGAGAAACTATTCTACTTATATACAGTACATATAGCTTTCGTCAATTAAAAACATTTGTTTGTCGTCATAAAGCGACCACCATTACAAAATACGAAGAATACCAACAGCATAAACCTTAACGTAATAAATAAAATTAAAATAATAAAATAGTTTATTGACACAAATATGACATATTAAGTATGTACTGATACTGAAACCCAAACTAGGCCAAAGGCCTGTATCTTGGGAACCAGTGTAAACGTGAATAATAAATCCTTAATGGTTACGACAACACCTGATCTTTGTACATAAATATTTTTTTAAGACATTTTTTAACTTATAGAAACTAACATAATGATTGCAATAGCTTCAATGATGAAAGTGATATCTTACAAGAATTTATGAGAGAAACTTTCTCTCAGATAAGTATAATAGTTTTAAAGTCAATAAGTGACAAAAAGCCATATAATATATCTATTCTCGCAATATTTCTTGTTTATATTACTAATGGATATAACGGTTTAAATTTCAAATTATAACCCGTGCAATTAAGTTCAGTTTTCACATTTTATACTCTTTGCGCTGTAGCATGGTGTGGGTGACAGTTGATTTTATTTGTAGACTAGAACATTCTGGTTGGTTTAATTTAATTAACTACAATTACTAATCCTTACTTATATTATAAATGCGAAAGTAACTCTGTCTGTCTGTCTGTCTGTCGTGCTTTCACGGCCAAACCGCTGCACCGATTTCAATGAAATTTGGTACAAAGATAGTGTAGAGCCTGAGAAAGGACATAGGCTACTTTTTAATGAGAAAAAATGGTTTTAAGGGATTTAAAAGGGGATGAAAGTTTGTATAGAAGTCTGGAGGTTCACACACGCATGCGCGTTTCGTACGCCGGGCGTCTTGACATCCAATAAACAAGGCTGTCACACTCATAAAAAGATATTCGTCAATCTGATTTGTATGTTCATTGTATTAATAGAAATAAATAAGCCAAATTAATTTGTAAAATTCAAAATCTCTAGAGAAGTATCGTCAATATAAGCTAGAAGTTTGAAATTTATTTTTTAAGCTGTTGATTAGATATAAATAAAAATGTCATTTAAAGTTTCCACACGCCTGCGCGTTACCTACGCCGGGCGTCTTGACAACCAATAAACAAGACCGTCACACTAATCTATAATATCTATACTAATATTATAAAGCTGCAGAGTTTGTTTGTTTGTTTGAACGCGCTAATCTCAGGAACTACTGGTCCGATTACAAAAAATTCTTTCAGTGTTGGATAGTCCATTTATCGAGGAAGGCTATAGGCTATATTTTATTTAAAAAAAAAAAACAGCGTTTCTTAACTTCAAAATTCTCTACAGAAGTATCGTCATTATACGCTAGCTGTTGGTTAAATATGAATGAAAATGTCATTTAAAGTTTGTAAAAATTTTACCCTCGAGGGGGTAAAATAGCAACAGGGGATGGCAGTTTGTACAGAAATATGTAAGGTTTGTGAGTTAGTTTGCGACAAGAGACAAAATATGTATTAGAGCTATTCTGATATGACATTTACGGAGTTATCACGGAGAAGATAGTATGCCAACTGACAGTAACGACATGATTACACTGAGACGTGGGTTCTGGTTTAAGAACACACAGTATAAGCACAGATGATTTAAAAATAATTTCGATCCTGATCTGCTGACTAATTAGATAGTTATCAATTAAACGAACGGATCATGTCAGGCGTGGAGGGAGATGTTGTCGAATACTTAAAGTCTTTAGAAATATCAGGAGTGCCTTCCCATAAGTTGAGGGTGCAAGTTAATGTTCCAGTACTATTAAATGAGGTATCTTGAGCGCCAAAGCAATGTAATAGTACATGGCTAAAAATTACACAACTGGGGTACACTATTGTAAAAACTACAATCATGACGCATGGAATGGCAAAAGAAGATAATGTTTTAATTCCACGTATTCCAATAATTACAACTTATTTGACATTTTAATTTAAAAGAATGCAGTTTCCGCTGAATGAATGAAAACAGCATTTCCAATAACAATATTAACAAAACCCAAGGACAGATGCTTAAAGATACAGTATTTTTTTTTCTCATGGGCAGCATACTCACGTATATCAAATCCGCAAAATCTCCATATTTTGACAAAATATGGCAAAAGAAAAAACGTAGTTATTAAAAATACTTTTTTCTTTGAAGCTGCAAAAGTGACTATGGTCAGCCTGATGAAAAACTCAAGCAGAATCCAACAGTGGGGGCAACCATACTCACTGGGAAAGCAGACAATGCAGAATTGCGTCCCACACTATGACGGCATAGTGAGATGCTTTTTCACGCCCCACTTAATTTACGCCCCACTTAAAGGGCCCGGGATCACAGTAGGAGAGAAACACGTGCGCTGTAAGTCAGTTCCAGTTTTTAGCTGCTCGGCACAGGAAGGATGAACCAAACCGTTTGGTTCGAGCGTGAACATGTTATTCTGCAGAGGAAGGGAGAAGGGGGACCAGTTGGAAGAGCTCCTCAGAATACTTCCAATGATACAGATGGTAGTGGACTGGTATAGAGGCGATATCTCTACGCAGCTGCAGAGGTTCAAGGAACCTGGTGGCTTCGGGATTGTTGGTAAAGCGGACTGCTCGCCACTGCAACCAATCGAAAGCATCAAGCAAATACTGCGCGGATCCATCACAAAGATGAGAACAGTACTCGAGGTCTCGGCAAATATCCATGCCCAGGACACCGAGCTTACCCCGTAGTGGCAGTTGAGTGCTCTGAAAAGTGGGGAGGGAAAGAAATGGAGACTTTTTGGTAGAGAACGCGCATAACTGTGTTTTAGTAGCGTTGAACTCGACCAGATTCTTATCACCCCATTGTAAAATGCGGTTCAAAACCCGGTCGAGCTCAGCGACAAGCTTCTGTCGATTTTCATTAAAGTCTGCCAGCTTGGCTGAATGGTGTCAAAAATATCGCCAATGAACTGAGATATCGTCTGCATAGAAATGTATGTTGCCAAGAGCTAAAATGTCATTGATATGCAGAAGAAATAGTGTGGGCGACAGGACTGAACCCTGAGGTACGCTAGCGTTTACATCCAGAACATCAGAGGCCGTGCCGTAGCAAAGGCCAATAATGCGGCGCTGATGTAGAAAAGCGTCAATCCAGTGACATAGTCTAGGAGGCAGACAAAATGACGAGAGCTTGGAGAAAAGCGAGCGGTGCCAGACCCGGTCGAAGGCCTTGGCCATGTCAAATGTCGAAATAAGCTCATATAAACACTTTATAATTTATGTACATATATAAATACTTAAATAAGTTTTTAATAGTAAAACGTGTGTGTCTTATTTGTAAAAAAAATCAAGTGGTGTCGTGGGACATCAGATAGGAATGAGTTCCATATCAAAAATACAGATGGCGCTATACAAAATTTTTAGTTTTGACAAAATTGTATTAAACACCTTTATTTTATTTAAACTGATTTATAAAAATATATAAAAGTTCTATGCGAGGTAAAGAAAATAAAACTATTCAGGTACCGATACATTTTGTATTATGATTTTATATCGATAAAAATCCTACCTATATTAATAACGCGAAAGTTCGTTAGTATGGATGGATGGATGTTTGTTACTCTTTCACACAAAAACTACTTAACGGATTTGGATAAAACTTTACAGTAATATAGCTTATACATCAGAATAACACATAAGCTTCTATTTGCAGTGATAACCGACATACACGCGGGCGAAGCCGCGGGCAACAGCTAGTGATTTAATATATTGCGAATTTGGTACAGCTGAAATACTAAGTCATAATTTATAAATCGTGGCAATTTTCAAGAGTGAAACGAAATGTTACTGAAACTGTCAACCACACCATGCTACAGCGCAAAGAGTATAATTATTTTGTGTAGTGGTCGCAAAATAAAAGAAACAGAAAATCTTTACAATTTATAACTCTTAAATAACCTGATTGCTAAAACATTGCTTAAAGTGTCAATCTCGCTACTAACACTGGAAGTGGGTAAACACATAAAACCAATTAAGCCGTTGTTGGTTCGAAGCAACTTAATTAGCGGTTTACGAAGCCCGGGCATCTAACAGGCGACCTCTATTCGTTTGTACAACTAGACAACAATTAATTTCTTCAACTGGAAAGCTTTACACAAACATGGTATCCGTTGATTGGAGCCAATTTGTAAATAAACAAGCAAAACTTCTTAAAACAATGTTTAACATTAATTAGAAAGGAAATTAGCACAGGGGAAATAAACTTCATTTCAGGTTTATGAAAACCATGCGGCACCATATTGAGATTATATATAATAATATTAAAAATAATAAAAAGATCTTTAGTTTCAGGTATTTCAGAGCCATATAAATTATTATGTTTTCAACAAATCAAAAAAAAAAACACATAATTTTAAATTTGATGAAGTAAAGATTATAAACACAATCCCAAAATATTTCAATGCAAAATAAAAATTGAAATAAGAATTAAAATACGTTACTTTTCTATGTGAATCCTACAACAGCGGTTCATATAGGTGGGGTCGAATCTGGCAGCTATCATAGCCAGATTTCGATTGGGGCTGGCTCACACTCTGCAGTGCAAGGATACACATCGCTTTTGAACTGTAGGTTAAAAGCAATCAACCTCGGCTTCGGCAAACATTCCTGATGCGCTGCAAAAACGCGGCAGTCCCAACAATTATTTAGGTATGCAGAAATATAAACCTACGAGTGGGCAAATATTACTGACTAGGTGTCAGATTAATTCATATTCATACCAATATCATAAATGCGAAAGGAACTCTATCTGTCTGTCTCTCTATTTGTCCCTCTGTCTGTTACGCTTTCACGGATAAACCACTAAACCAATTTGAATGAATTTCTGTAAACAGATAGATTACACCATGAAGAAGGACATAGGCTATTATGCCATTATTATGACATATACATACATGCGGGCGAAACCGCGGACAAAATCCAGTGAAGAGATTAAAATATTATTAAAAAGTTGGTAAGGACAACCAACCCGTCTGTCCAGCGTGGTACAGTAGGTTGAAACTTACTTTCTTAGGATATGATGACCAGCAACGGACTATTAAAGGCTGTTGATGTGTGATGTAAGAAACAATGAGACAAATACATTTATATACATTAAGAACTAACGTATCATGGCATATAATTGCAATTTTGCAATTCCTCTGACTCAGTTGCAGAAGTTGCAATTTGAGTGTCCATGTATGGCGATAGTCACTGTCAACCGCTACTCCTCACTTGCATCAAGAAGAGTTCTAGTTAAGTCTACTACAAAACAGGAACTAACTGGACTGTTACCGAACAATTTCGCGTTTTGTGATGTACATTCAGTTGTTAAGTATAAAAGGTAGTAAATTTGACCTATTTTTGAGTTACAGCATAAAATTGTTGCATTTTTAAATATCTCACCGAGTAACGCGAGTCTTGATCATTCATTTTCATCTCGTTAAAATGGTTTCGAAGCTGAAATAAAATTGTTCATTGCTATTGTTCCATAAAACAAAATTGTGGGTAGAAAAAAGTATAAGCATAAATGACGTCTATCAAACGCCATTGTTTTGTACCCAATTAAATAAAAAGTCTAACGATTATAATTTAGTGGACAAAATGCGTTAATGGAGCAAATTACGTCTTTGTGGGATTTTTTTTCGTAGTAAAAAAAAGCTAAGTTACCTTAATAACACAGACTTTAAGCCAGACTTTAAAACATTCAAGCGACATAATTATTAATATTAGGCTATTTCGCGTTAATAGCAGCGCCATCTAATGAAAACCACTTGAACTTAGTAGTAATAAAAAAAAAAAAAAAAAAAAAAAAAAAAAAATTATTGTTGCTACTGCACCGCGCAATAAAAGTTATCACTCTTATTAGAATTTATAGCGAGAAAGGGCTGCATTTTTCCAATTATGATTCTTTTATCTAGTCGGGTGAATTTTCCTTTGTGTTATCAGGCTTTCTTCCAATCAGTCCAATCCCAATTCAATCAGTTAAACCAGATTATTTCAGGATTTTTAATGCTGACTGAGGGTTATGGATTCATATTGTTTATGGGGCTGATTTGCTGACTCAACACATTTATTTTATCCTTAAATATTTGAATTACAATGTAGCTGCTAATTTAAACAATTTCGAATTAATGTTGCAGCAACTCGATTTGAACTAATATTATTGTTTAGTGAATACGTTCAATATACTTACACTCAGTTTCAAAAGGCGCAAAGTGAATTTTATACGCCATTGCTTGGTGGACGACATGCATCTACCTCTACTACTACTACCTCTACTACTAATTTACTACACACATCAAAAGTGTCTAGGGATCAAGCATTTTTATGCGGATTTTTTGAGATTGAGATGTGGCTTTGGCCCTGGCCTGCTCAGTCGCCAGACTTGAACCCGATTGAGCATGCATGGGATATGCTACAGAGAAGAGCTCTGCCGAATATGGAGGGTATCCAGTCGCAAGAAGACCTTTTTTTGTTGTTGCAACGAACATGGGCGGCCATTCCACAGCGTGATTTGGATGAACTCATTTTGAGTATGCCAAACCGATTCTTGTGTTGTTAGTGTTCGCGGTAGAAACACGGATTATTAATTGTTTAAGTTACCTAATAAAATTTTAAAGAAAACTGTTATTTCAGTCTTTTTTTCGAACTTTAATGTTAGTGGTTCAAATGTCAAAAATCCCTTTATTAGGAAAATGGCAAATTTCTTTATTAATGCAAAGGTGACTTGGTTTATCGTTACTGTGACAAACGAAAACACTTTATTTGATGAATCCTTAAAGAAAATTTTAATTAATATCAATCAGGAGAAAAGTTATTGCAAAAATATATGTTGATCCCTAGACACATATGTTGATCCCTAGACACTTTTGATGTGTATGCGTTTTTCATTTTTCATAGTCTGAGTTGATGCTTAAACTTTTTACATAAAATAACTATTATGTAAGTTTTTTTCAACTCTTGAATAAATAAAACATTATATGAATTAAAACTTATAGTGAGAATCATAATTTATTTATTTATAGACTAGTTCCATTGCGGTATTGTAGTAATATCATTCCTAAAAACTAATTAAAACTGAGTAACACATTTTGTAAAGCGCCACGTGTGTAAATTCACTCACTTTAATGATATTTGGGAAATTTATTTAAAAATGGTTTTGTAGTATTTATGTCGTAATAATAGATTTGATATTTATTTATTTTAAGAGCATTTACAATGTTATTACGCAATCATTTTTCCAAATTGATACTGAAAATGGAAAAGTAATTAACAATTATTTTACAGAAAAATATTATGCTGTAATACACCTTTCATATTTCAAGTATTTTTTTAAATTATTATTATTTATTATATTTAAATTATAGTCAGATTAAAATTATTTAAAACATTTGTAATAGCAATAAATTTTTATTTTTAAGAGAATTTCGAGAGTTTTTTTTTTCAGTAAGTACTCTTTTAAACGCATGTTTTGTCTTAGAACAAACTACTCTACTTCTACTTACAGTTTGAAGAAAGAACTGATTGACTTAACATAACTTTCTAGGTGTCATTTTATATCCATAAAGTGTTTGCCAAATTTTGCATTTACGCTTCAATCAATGTATCAAAATTCAAGTTAATTGAACTATGTTGCGAAGATTAAAGTGGTCCTCTCATCGCTATGCTGAGTTGAATATTTGAGTTCAATTACCATGCAGGATTAAACTTTGTGTGCTCCATAAACCGTTGATCTGAATGGTTGTTTAAGTCCGTTATTTGATTATTTTCAAAGGCCTTTATAAGTATTGGGCGTATCCATTACATACAATTTTTCCCATTGCTGCTCATGATTCACTCTGAAAGGTTCACGTTTTTTTAAAATGTGTGTTTTGTTGGCGTATCTAAAATAGAATAGACAAGATGATGAGATGATTAACTAGACACATAGATGAAGCGGCGTGGGTCAGCTAGTTTTTTTGTTAAATTTGAGTTAAACTTAATAACAACGATTTGATGATGAACTCCTAGAAATTAAAACGGAATAGATCCTTAATACTACTTTCATAATCTATCCTATATATCTAATCATCATCTTTATAATCTATCTATCTCCTGTTTTAAATATTATATGAACGCCAAAATTCCCAACTAAATTATTAAAAAATACTTAGATTTGTGACACGAGATTGTCGGTATATTGAATGTGGATTCGGTGATTATTGTTCCGAAAGTCGTATCTGCTCACGGATTGATAGCCAAGAGCCTCGATTAACACCTTAAGAAGCTCACAAGGCTCGAAAAGAGTAAGAGTCTGATGCAGAAGCCAGTCCTCCTTTACACTGCTCGTAAGGTAGAAAGCTTCCTGTCTTTAAAGCTCTAACCACCAGTTTCTTGGCATCAGTATGCGAAGTCGAAGTTCTACTATTTAAAATATTGAATAAAAAATATTTATTGTGGGTTATCCCTAAGAGATAGACATATACCGTCGCGGACTTTTTTGTAGACCTTTTTTAGGTGTTTAATACTGTAGTACATCATTTTGATCTATCTTGTAGGGTGCAACCAGCGTTTGCAATGTAAGCGCAAAAAATGTGTTTATTTGCTACATCACATTAGAAACCTCGAAAATTAACAGTGTTTCCATACTATATTATGCATTTATTATGCATAAAAACCTTGAATCACTCTATCTATTGAAAAAAAGCGGCCAAGTGCGAGTCGGAATCGCCCATGAAGGGTTCCGCAGCAGCAAGTAACATGATATAATTTTTATTTTATTTTTATATTTGTGTTGATTGAATAAAAGGTAAAATGCAGTTTACGATTTATGACGTATTAAAAAAAAACTACTTACTAGATTTAGTTCATACCAATTTTCGGTGGAAGTTTGCATGGTAATGTACATCATATATTTTTTTTAAATTTATCAATCTCTTATTTTAGAAGTTACAGGGGGGGGGACACACATTTTACCACTTTGGAAGTGTCTCTCGCGCAAAATATTCAGTTTAGAAAAAAATAATGTTAAAAACCTCAATATCATTTTTGAAGACCTATCTATAGATACCCCACACGTATGGGATGGATGAAAAAAAGTTTTTTGAGTTTCAGTTCTAAGTATGGGGACCCCCAAAATTAATTGTTTTTTTTTCTATTTTTGTGGGAAAATCTTAATGCGGTTCACAGAACCGCCATCTACCTACCGAGTTTCAACATTATAGGTTTTATAGTTTCGGAATAAAGTGGCTGTGACATACGGACGGACAGACAGACGGACAGACAGACAGACAGACAGACATGACCAATCTATAAGGGTTCCGTTTTTTGCTTGGCACGGAACCCTAAAAACACATCAAAATCCGTTGCGTAGTTTTAAAGATTTAAGAACACATAGGGACAGAGAAAGCGACTTTGTTTTATACTATGTACTGCTATTTAGACTTATATACACATTTAAAATTACCTAGGTGTCATCAAACTAAAGCAGGTCGTCGGCAGTTTGTGGGCATTAGTGAACTTAATTAAGACCGGCAGCACCATTGTCATTATGTGAATGTTGCCGTTACTTTTCTTAAAGGGCTATTACGCTCAGCTAAAGAGTTTTACATTGTCCTTAATTTCTGCTTAACATCTCTGGTATTGTTTTAATAAAGGAAAGACTAGAGTTACATTAAAGTCTAGTATTTCATTAAATAATGTAGTTAAAGATTGAACGGCTACACTGCTGCACAGATTTCAATATTTGGTATGGAGATACTTTGATTATAAAATAACCGACATACCGGTGGAGCAGCGGCTTAAAGCTAGTACTGTTATGAATGAAAAATAAAATGCATCTGCATATCTGTAACCTCTTCACGATGAAACTACAAAATCGAATTTGATGCAATTTGTTACTCAAATAATTAAAATTGTAGGAAGGGATATAGAACCGTTTTTATGCAAGAAATCATCCCTTGAAGAGTGAAAAATGGATATATAATAAAATAAAAAAACTATAAGACTGTTATCATCTCTTTAGATGTACAGAATACTTATGTATTTTTGAGCAGTAAGTCATCCTTTTAGAAGAAGGGTAGAAGGTTGTATGGGGACATTAAAAATAACAAATAACATTTTTCAGAAAGGACATAGCCTACTTTTTACTGCACGCAGATCACTAGTACCTGTAGTAATTGCCGCAGTTGCAGCTTAACTAACTTAACTTATTCGTTTTATACATAGTAGTATCCAATATATAATTATCGTCTAGTAATATATTCTCGTGTCACGTTGTTGTTCACGATGAAATCCATTACTATCTATTTAGTCCAATCATCAGGGCTGCGTTACTACTGTGAAACCCTTGCCAGCCTGTACGGCCTATATATATATATAAGCTAGACAATCGCAGACCAATCACACCTAGTGAAAGGATGTCAACTTGAGGTGCTTCACCTCTTTGCAACAATAAATAGCAAATCTACTTACGGTAGTGACAGCTTCCAAATCTTCTCTGCGGAGAGGGGATCCCCTGTCGATAACTACGCAATTCCGTGCACATCACACCACACCGTTTTACAAATTCAAACACACTATCACACGAGGGTACCGTTACAGCCGGCTTCAAAACACCTCGATAACTATAATAGCTCATCAAAAGCTAAGGTGGCCAACCATATCACACCGGGAGCTTCAATGCTTGTGTTGAGAGGCCTTTTAGGCTACAAAACATCAAAATTACCGGCCGTTTTACTTACCAGGTCATGAGAATACATAAATCTCGAAACAAAAACCTTTATTCGCACCGTTCATTCAGGAATTATTAAACAAAAACGAAAAAGTTTTTTTTTTTCAGAATAAGAAAAGGAAATCCGATTTACATAATCTCATAGAAACATTTCTTTTAGGAGGATTTATAGCGAGTTTTATGTGGGCCGCCATTCTGTACTGAATCATAAGAATTATCAAGTTAGCTTAAGAACTTATCGGGAGCGAAAGTCGGCGAACGCTGGCGTCGCAATTGTTGAACAAATACGAATAATACAAAAGCAATTATACTGTTCAAGTCTTTTAGGTCGATTTTTGGATGCAAAATTTCCTTCGAAGTTTATACTGTTTGCTTTTTATTGTCTTCATAGATTCAATATTGCCACTGTGTCGTACTGAGAGACAGATTTTAAGCCTCTATCTGTTTGAGTAAAATATTAGTACCATATCATCATCATCATCATCATCATTCATATTTTTCTCTGCTGTATCATTTAATCTAATGAATCAGAACTATACAATTTTTAAGGTTAAATTCAAAAACTCTTACTTGTAACAAACTTATGTAGACAGATTCCTTTATGGCAATGGGGATAGCTGTTTAATTATATAACACGAGATTATGTATTATATTATAATTCTCGCGTCAAGTTGTTGCTCATGATTCACTCCGAAACTATCTAACCGTTCTTCACCTTTTTTTTTAAATGTGTGTTTTGATAGGATAGTTAATTAACACGTCACGCATAGACTTATAGGAGCCGAACATGATTAAAATGAGATGAAATTGTGTGGGTCTGCTAGTATAATACACGAGTACCTGGATGAACGAGCTTCGCTCGGTATTTTTTTTATAAATGGATTTTTTGGCAACATTGGCGTTATCCAAACGCCAGCTTTTTGTTATTTTTCTTCCAATAAAAAAAATTAGTGGCGCCTTCTCTTGGTACGCCCTGATACTGTTTATTCTGCAACTTATTCCAGTATAGTTTAATGTAGTTCGCTCGAGTTGCGATAGATGGCGCTAGATGTACATTGATTTGATATATTTGATTGTTAAAAACTCGAATAAAATGACATTTTCTAAAAATTAATCCTAGCTAGATCGATTTATCGCCCCCGAAAACCACTGCATACAAAATTTCATGAAAATCGTTAGAGCCGTTTCCGAGATTCAGATTATATAGATATATGACTGCCTCGTTGGTCTCGCGGTTGGCGTGTGCGACTGGTGATCATGAGGTCTCGGGTTCGATTCCCGGGTCGGACCAAATGTTTGTATGACCTACAAATATTTGTTTCGGAGTTTGGGTGTTTTCTATGTATAATATGTATGTATTTACAAAAAAAAGTACATATGTATTTGTATCAGTTGTCTAGTACCCATAACACAAGCTCTGCTTAGCTTGGGACTAGATGGCGTTGTGTGTTAGATGTCCGAAAATATTTATTTATTTATTTATTTATTTATTTATATATACAAGAATTGTTCGTTTAAAGGTATTAGATACGAGTATATAATTTAACGTATCATATTCAATATCCTTAAAATATAACCACCAATGGTCATTTAAATATGCATTGGGTAGAAGAGTCTTGCAGTGTTTCATGAATAATCGATATGCAACTGATTACAAAGTCCGTGAAACAAACAGGTCAATGACATAACATTTATATCAAATGCGAAGGCTACTCACTTGTGTCTTTTGATTTTTAAGTATCATTAGATAATCCACCTGATTGTTGGCCCACTATATCAATCAAAGTTACACATCGATGTTAATTTTATCACGAAAACAAGTGATTAATCATCATTCTTTCTTTTAAAAACAAGCTTTTATTACTTGTTAATAAAAAAAATATCATTTGATACCCATATTGGATGCGGTATTCAGAAATATGTAAGCCGCCATTTTGTTACGGTGGCCATTTTGGATTATTAATAATACCGATTATGAATAATTGCATTGCCATTGGAACTAAAGGTATATTTCAAATTTCAGCTCAATCGAAAATCGGGCAGTGTATCAAATTTAATTTGAAAGATTTGATTACAAACAAACGTCAGGACAGGTGAAGCTAAATAAAAGCTTGTAAAAATATTTAGGCTTAACAAACATATGGGACAACATTTGTATGATTCACAAATTGTTGCTCTGAGTCTGGCTGCTCTGTGTGTCCGTTTCATATATGTTTGTAAAGTCCTCGGTGACACAGAATGCATATTGATACAGAATGTAATTCCTAATGCGGGAGTTGTCTTTTATAAAGAAAAAAAACATAGGTGAAGTGAATAAGCGTGTTAACAAGCGATCACCTGTCACAAGGGCTGCCTCGTTGGCGCAGTGGTAGCGTACGCGACTGCTGTTCATGAGGTCTCGGGTTCGATTCCCGGGTCGGACCAAATGTTTGTATGATCTCCAAATATTTGTTTCGGAGTTTGGGTGTTTTCTATGTATAATGTGTACGTATTTACAACAAAAAAAGTATATTATGTATTTATATCATTTGTCTAGTACCCATAACACAAGTTCTGCTTAGCTTGGGACTAGATGGCGTTGTGTGTTAGACGTCCGAAATAAATAAAAAACCTTTAACTAAAAATAAAAGTTAAAAATCGCGCACATACCAAACCTACTTCTAATAGGTCTTTACCTATGAAATTGCCGTTTTGTATGCAATAAGTGAAAGTACTTATTTTTTCAAACTTTTTTATTTCTGTTATTCGAAATAATCACCCATGCAATCGACGCATCTTTGCCAACGCATTGGCAGTTTATTGATGCCCTTCTTGTAAAAATCTGCTGGACGGGAGGCAACAAACTCTTCAAAGGCATTTTGTACTGCCACTCGGGAATTAAATTTTTTACCCACTAAAAAGTTGTCTACATTTTGGAAAAAGTGATAGTCGGTAGGTGCAAGGTCTGGTGAGTATGGTGGATGAGGGAGAGCTTCAAACCCCAGCTCTTGCAGCTTGGAGACTGTCTGTTGCGCAGTATGGGGTCGCGCGTTGTCGTGAAGGAGCAGTGGGGACGACCGATTGACCAAAGCTGGTTGCAGATGTGCAAGCTTCTCCATCATTCTCTCCAGTTCTTCACAGTACACATCTGCATTAATGCTCATGCCGTTTTGTAAAAAGCTGTGGTGAATCCACCACAGCTTTTTTGTGAATACACCAAACAGTGACCATCACCTTTTTAGGGGTCATTTTTGGTTTAGGGCATTGCTTTGGTGCTGAACCAGGGTCTAACCAACTTGCTGAGCGCTTTCGATTGTCGAACAGAATCCATTTTTCGTCGCACGTAACAATTCGTTTCAAAATTCCTTCATTTCTTTGCCTGTTGAGCAGCGCAAGGCAGGTCTCGACGCGTACGTTGCGCTGGCGATCGTTAAGGTCGTGGGGCACCCATCTATCAAGCTTTTTTACCTTGCCAATTTGTCGCAAATGGATCAATATTGTTTTGATGCTTATATTGAAAGCTGCTGCTAGCTCAGCTGTAGATTGAGTTTCGTCAGGTTCCACAATCGCCTTAAATTCACTATTGTTAACCAAAGTCTCCGGACGACCACGAGCTTCATTTTTCAAGTCAAAATTTCCAGAACGGAACCGGGAAAACCAATAACGGGGTGTGCGTTCGTTTGTACAGTTCTCTCCGTAAACGTTTTTGATGTTACGTGCCGTTTTTGTCGCGTTGGTGCCACGGCGGAACTCATATTCCATAATTACACAATTTTTTTAAGTATCCATTATGACGAAAAATGTTCAAATGTAATGAAAATACAACGCTAATCAAAAAACAAAAGAATGAGTTTGTAAATAGAATGTCATGGTTTTAAAACAAAATTAATTTGAATTTAGAATACAGAGCCATTACAACTTTTTTTTATTTGAAATGACCAGTACTGAAGAAAGGCAATTTCATAGGTAAAGACCTAATATAATTTATTTACAGTGGTGGCTAGTATACTCAGTAATAATTTTAGTTCTATAAAAGGTAGCTAAGCTTTGAAGTAACTAACTAAAATATGCTTGAAAGCGTTATGTTTATTTATGAATTCTACTATTGTTTCAAGAAATAAACTGCTCGAAAATTTATACGCAATGATACTAATCTGGTCTAGTATTTATTTCAATACTCAAGAAAATATACTACACCCTTTTAAGAAATGCCTCCAAATACGAAATCAATTTCCAGATAAATTGTTACTTCGTCAAAACCAAACCAATGACAACGAACAATCGTAACCAACTCCTTCAACTCGCAGTTAATTAAAACTAAAGTTTATTACATTGCTTAACCTTGCTTCTGTTTCATTTGCCGAATATCCCTGCATTGAATTGTACACGCCGGAGTTCCAAAAGCTGGGGCCTGGGATCCGGTCGTTACTATTGATCCGCATCCATAATAGAAACCACAGAAATACATATACATTTCATTAGTACGAGGAAAATGACTCCAAACTAGCTATTGAATGTTATAATGAAATCATTTCATGTTTTGAAGTAAATAATACATATTGATTACTAGCTGTTGCCCGCGGCTCCGCCCGCGTGTATGTCGGTTATTGCGGTAAATAGTAGCATATGTGTTATTCTGATGTATAAGCTATTTTACTGTTAAGTTTCATCCAAATCCATTCAGTAGTTTTAGCGTGAAAGAGTAACAAACACACACACACACACACTTCCTTACAAACTTTCGCATTTATAATATTAGTAGGATGTACTTTACACAATCATGTTTTTAAATGAAATAAATATAAAGAACAGACTATAGCATCTCTTTCTTTAAAAGGTATTGTAATAGTTGGCTGTCTATGTATGTATATTCCACCGCAGCTCCTGAACAGCTGAAAAGATTTCAATGAACGAGGTGTCAATAGTTTCTTAATAATAATGACCCGGTTGACTTAAGCTATACAAATTTTAACAAAAGTTTTTATGTAGTTGGGTTATAGTTTCTAAAAAAATATATTTTTCTGTTACTATGTTTTAGCTTGTTATATGTATCGAATAGCCTATTGATGGGTTTTAAAATATTATGCTTGCTCCATAGTGTATGACAATGCTTGCTTTCATGCATATTGAACTTTAGGAATATTTTTTAAACTTAATTTTATATACATACCTACTAGGGTTTGCCCGAGACTGTGTCCGATTTTTATTATTTACTAGCTGTTGCCCGCGGCTTCGCCCGCGTGTATGTCGGTTATCACTGCAAATAGTAGCTTATGTGTTATTCTGATGTATAAGCTATATTACTGTAAAGTTTTATCCAAATCCGTTCAGTAGTTTTTGCGTGAAAGAGTAACAAACATCCATCCATCCATACTAACAACTTTCGCGTTATTAATATAGGTAGGATTTTTATCGATATAAAATCATAATACAAAATGTATCGGTACCTGAATAGTTTTATTTTCTTTACCTCGTATAGAACTTTTATATATTTTTATAAATCAGTTTAAATAAAATAAAGGTGTTTAATACAATTTTGTCAAAACTAAAAATTTAGTATAGCGCCATCTGTAATGATTTATTTATTTCGTGAACGAAAAATTTAGTATAGCGCCATCTGTATTTTTGATATGGAACTCATTCCTATCTGATGTCCCACGACACCACTCGATATTTTTTACAAATAAGACACGCACGTTTTACTATTAAAAACTTATTTAAGTATTTATATATGTACATAAATTATAAAGTGTTTATATGAGCTTATTTCTACATTTGACATGGCCAAGGCCTTCGACCGGGTCTGGCACCGCTCGCTTCTCTCCAAGCTCTCGTCATTTGGTCTGCCTCCTAGACTATGTCACTGGATTGACGCTTTTCTTCATCAGCGCCGCATTATTGGCCTTTGCGACGGCACGGCCTCTGATGTTCTGGATGTAAACGCTAGCGTACCTCAGGGTTCAGTCCTGTCGCCCACACTATTTCTTCTGCATATCATTGACATTTTAGCTCTTGGCTCTTAGTTCATTGACGATATTTTTGACACCGTTCAGCCAAGCTGGCAGACTTTAATGAAAATCGACAGAAGCTTGTCGCTGAGCTCGACCGGGTTTTGAACCGCATTTTACAATGGGGTGATAAGAATCTGGTCGAGTTCAACGCTACGAAAACACAGTTATGCGCGTTCTCTACCAAAAAGTATCCATTTCTTTCCCTCCCCACTTTTCAGAGCACTCAACTGCCACTACGGGGTAAACTCGGTGTCCTGGGCATGGATATTTGCCGAGACCTCGAGTACTGTTCTCATCTTTATGATGAATCCGCGCAGTATTTGCTTGATGCTTTCGATTGGTTGCAGTGGCGAGCAGTCCGCTTTACCAACAGTCCCGAAGCCACCGAGTTCCTTGAACCTCTGCGGCTGCGTAGAGATATCGCCTCTATAGCAGTCCACTACCATCTGTATCATTGGAAGTATTCTGAGGAGCTCTTCCAACTGGTCCCCCTTCTCCCTTCCTCTGCAGAATAACATGTTCACTCTCGAACCAAACGGTTTGGTTCATCCTTCCTGTGCCGAGCAGCTAAAAACTGGAACTGACTTACAGCGCACGTGTTTCTCTCCTACTGTGATCCCGGGCCCTTTAAGTGGGGCGTAAATTAAGTGGGGCGTGAAAAAGCATCTCACTATGCCGTCATAGTGTGGGACGCAATTCTGCATTGTCTGCTTTCCCAGTGAGTATGGTTGCCCCCACAGTTGGATTCTGCTTGAGTTTTTCATCAGGCTGACCATAGTCACTTTTGCAGCTTCAAAAAAAAAAGTACAATTTTAATAACTACGTTTTTTCTTTTGCCATATTTTGCCAAAATATGGAGATTTTGCGGATTTGATATACGTGAGTATGCTGCCCATGAGAAAAAAAAATACTGTATCTTTAAGCATCTGTCCTTGGGTTTTGTTAACATTGTTATTGGAAATGCTGTTTTCATGCATTCAGCGGAAACTGCATTCTTTTAAATTAAAATGTCAAATAAGTTGGAATCATTGGAATACGTGGAATTAAAACATTATCTTCTTTTGCCATTCCATGCGTCATGATTGTAGTTTTTACAATATTGTACCCCAGTTGTGTAATATTTAGCCATGTACTATTGCTTTGCTTTGACATTGCTTTGGCGCTCAAGGTACCTCATTTAATAGTACTGGAACATTAACTTGCACCCTCAACTTATGGGAAGAAACTCCTGATATTTCTTAAGACTTTAAGTATTCGACAACATCTCCCTCCACGCCTGACATGATCCGTTCGTTTAATTGGTAATTATCTCATTAGTCAGCAGATCAGGACCGAAATTATTTTTAAATCATCTGTGCTATCTTAAACCAGAACCCACGTCTCAGTGTAATCATGTCGTTACTGTCAGTTGGCATACTATCTTCTCCGTGATAACTCCGTAAATGTCATATCAGAATAGCTCTGATACATATTTTGTCTCTTGTCGCAAACTAACTCACAAACCTTACATATTTCTATACAAACTGCCATCCCCTGTTGCTATTTTACCCCCTCGAGTGTAAAATTTTTACAAACTTTAAATGACATTTTCATTCATATCTAACCAACAGCTAGCGTATAATGACGATACTTCTGTAGAGAATTTTGAAGTTAAGAAACGCTGTTAATTAATTATATTAATTTGGCTTATTTATTTCTATTAATATAATGAACATACAAATCAGATTGACGAATATATACTTAATATCTTAATATTTAGGTCTTCATTGAAAAAGTGAAATATTTTTTATGATTGTGACAGCCTTGTTTATTCGTTGTCAAGACGCCCGACGTAGGTAACGCGCAGGCGTGTGGCGAGTGAACCCCCAGAACAACCTTTCATCCCCCTTTTAAACCCCTTACAACCACTTTTTCGCATTAAAAAGTAGCCTATGTTCTTTCTCAGGCTCATGTCTATCTGTGTAAATAAATTAATTTCATTCAAATCGGTGCAGCGGTTTGACCGTGAAAGCAAGACAGACAGATTGACAGACAGAGTTAATCTCGCATTTATAATATAAGTATGGATAGCTGACCCACGCAATGTCATTTGCATCTTCTGTTGCCCGTAGCGTAATAATTTTCCCCCATTCTTCATTCGTGCTCCGCTCCTATTGGTCTAAGCGTGATGATATATATTCCTCGATAAATGGGCTATCTAAGACTGGAAGAATTTTTCAAATTGGACCAGAAGTTCCTGAGATTAGCGCTTTCAAACAAACAAACAAACTCTTCAGCTTTATATATTAGTCTACATAAATACCCTTGATAACATAATGCTTAATTTGGATAAGGATTAATATTACGATACACATTTAACGTAGTTTCTTTCTTCAGACGATTTAATAATTTTTTTGAACACAAAAGCGGTTATTGTAACTAAACCATGATAGTTAGATATATGCTCTCGCGGATTTTTTTGTAGATCTTAATGAGACCTACAAACTCGTAATACATTATTTTATTCTATTGTCAATAGTTATTGCAGCGCACGCAAAAATAGGTTTATAATTTCACACCTTGGGTTACGAAATAGCAATTTTCTTACGGATCCCTAATTTTTTTGAAAATAAAATATAGCCTATAGCCTTCCTCGATAAATGGACTATCCAACACTGAAAGAATTTTTCAAATAGGACCAGTAGTTCCTGAGATTAGCGCGTTCAAACAAACAAACAAACAAACTCTGCAGCTTTATAATATTAGTATAGATATTATAGATTATAGATTAGTGTGACGGTCTTGTTTATTGGTTGTCAAGACGCCCGGCGTAGGTAACGCGCAGGCGTGTGGAAACTTTAAATGACATTTTTATTTATTTCTAATCAACAGCTTAAAAAAAAATTCAAACTTCTAGCTTATATTGACGATACTTCTCTAGAGATTTTTAATTTTACAAATTAATTTGGCTTATTTATTTCTATTAATACAATGAACATACAAATCAGATTGACGAATATCTTTTTAATGAGTGTGACAGCCTTGTTTATTGGTTGTCAAGACGCCCGGCGTACGTAACGCGCATGCGTGTGTGAACCTCCAGACTTCTATACAAACTTTCATCCCCTTTTAAATCCCTTAAAACCATTTTTTCTCATTAAAAAGTAGCCTATGTCCTTTCTCAGGCTCTACACTATCTGTGTACCAAATTTCATTGAAATCGGTGCAGCGGTTTGGCCGTGAAAGCACGACAGACAGACAGACAGACAGAGTTACTTTCGCATTTATAATATAAGTAAGGATGTACTTATTGTACTTAATCTTTGTAAGTTTGTTAAATGTACTATACTAACTTTTGTCTGCGGCCACGACCACGTCTATCACGGTTATCACGGTGATTCTTTAAACTGATATAACTTTTTCATTTGCACTAAATGTTAAGAGCGCGGCGATCAACACTCGCAACTGCAAGTTGTTTGTTCGGAATATTGCTGTCTCTGTTTGACAGATCTTACGGTCACTGTATCTCGGTAAACCATACCTGGCGTAGTATATTGACATCTGTTTGCTGCGAAAGCGCTACTAACTATTTGGTTTTTATAATAAATATGGATGTGTTGTAGACTACCAAAAACCATCAATGAAAACTCAATGTTTTTTCTTTTTCTTTTCAATAATTAGTAGTTTGATAATTAATTAATTTGCTTTTTAATAAAAAATATTATACGTATTGCTGCTATAATATAGAAAAAACAAAATCAAAACATGCCATTTACGCTGTAAAAATGTGCAAAATTAAATTTTCGTTACTTTACGTAAGTTTTTTTAAATAAAAAGGGAAAAGGAGCCTGGATAAATACTGTTTAAATCTGGATATCAACATAATATAGTGGAAATATGTTTAAACTGCAAATTATTTTGGTATTCAATTTGTATGGAGAATTCAGCTGACGCCGGCCCCTTAAGTGAAGTTTATCATAATACATAAAAGAAAATCTCATCTAAATCGATTAAGTTTCTTCTAATATTAGCGCGGAAAAACACACAAATAAACAGACAGTAATTCTAAAAACTGTAGTTTTGAGTTATGTTACTTTAATAAAGACCCTTACAGTATAGACATGGACCTCTTACAATTTTATTACACACTTTAGATTTACTATGCAGATTTTTTTTACAATATTAACTGTACTAACAGACTTCGTTCAATACTATAAGAACGTAGTAGCAATCTTAGAAAATTACATAAAACCTATAGATTTAGGCTTAAGTCTTTCAGCGTATTATTGTGACTGAAATTTCGTTTCTAATGAGCCTTACAATGCTGAATCTAAGCGGCTTACAAAGAGAAATGGAAAACTTCAGTCTTCGAAACT
Source organism: Diaphora mendica (assembly GCA_949125395.1). Taxonomy (NCBI): domain Eukaryota; kingdom Metazoa; phylum Arthropoda; class Insecta; order Lepidoptera; family Erebidae; genus Diaphora; species Diaphora mendica. The sequence goes on along the minus strand of OX421332.1, from coordinate 5,652,324 downwards.
CATCATATTTTTTATCGCTGGGAACCCTGTGTCAGCTTCATTTATAAACAAAACACGGGGCAAAAAGGTTATAAGTGTTCGTTGTATTGTATTCTATTGAATGTTTTATGCGTATGTGTTGTGTATCTTACTTACTGCGTAAGCTTAGTATTGAATGTCTGTTTGAGCGGGTTATCAAATGAGTTAGGGTTGCCACGTATGTTTACGTTGAATAATATGTTTAGAATATTGTTATTTTTTTAGTATAATAAAATATATTAATTTACACCGTGGGAGAGCCACGCTTCGGCTCGACCGGAGTGATACCACGGCCTCATAGAAAACCGGTGTGAAATAGTGCTTGCGCTATGTTTCACCGAGCGAGTGAGGATACCGAGGCCCATACCCCAATACTCCTACCTCCCCCCCCCCCCCCAACCCCAAAAGGCCGGCAACGCACTTGTGATGCTTCTGGTGTTGCATGTGTCCATGGGCGGCGGTGATCGCTTACCATCAGGCGATACGTCTGATCGTTTGCCCGCCTATTTCATAAACAAAATTGTTAAGTATGGTTTTGTTGATAAAAAATATAACACTTTTGTATAACGCGTCATATTTTATGCATAAATTCTTTTGGATTAATCTTTGTATATTAGAAACTATGTAGGTACTATATTCTCAATATAGCAACTAATTCAAAAATAATGAAATTAAAATGGAACGAATTGGAAATTAAAATAAAATATACATTAAAATTAACAGCTATTTTGATTTTAAAATGAAAGTATAATGTGATTCTTTTTAGTGTCTACACCTCATTAAACAGTAATATACTATTTATTACTAAACCCTAGATCTGAAAACAAATATTAAGAAACTTTACTCAGATATATTGCGAGAGATTTACACTTATATGGCTGAATTATTCTTTTCAGTCAAGATTACTTCGCATACAACCTTTATCTAAGACTCAGGACGAGGTCAAATTTCAAGTATATTGTCAAGTCAAGTGTCTGGTTGACTTCTATACAGCGAATAAAGAATTAATAGGTATAGGACACTTATTTATACTTCAGTTCATGGATAAAACTGATTATTTAGCCATGCGATAATTTAGCGGAACAACAGTCATCAGAAGAGTTTCCCGGTAGAGGGTTTACAGCATTGATTTTAAACCGCAACTACATGTCGTGGGTAGCATTAGATATTAAATAGTACTGACTGCTGATTGGGAGAACCAATTAGCAGTATGCATTCAAAATCAATATCATTCTAAGGTATACTCATAAAATATATGCTTAATAGAAAACGAACGTTTGTATAATTTTTTGGATTTCTAGAAGTAAAAGAAAACAAGTGACTGCTTCTATTATAATAATAGTAAACTTTATGTCTCTCACAGGAAGGTACAATTTTGGTTACATGAGATCTAGGTACAAACTAAACAGTTTCTAAAAAAATCCCTAGTGAGAGCTGGAGTCCATACTAGGCTCGAAGCCTGTGTTACACATCTCCAGGCCCACCCTACGGCCGACAAGTATAAGTATTGTATAAGTAATTTAAAGTAAATGGGGAAGTATCACGTATAGAAAGGGTATCTTATGTTATGAATTCACGTTAATTCTTATTTCAGTTACCTACTTACTAGATATATACAACTTGCAAAAAAACTTCAAAATCCTATAACACCAATATTTTAATTTCAAAATGACCTCTGAAAATAAAGTAACCATACAAATATATTTATCTTTAAGTGACTTTTCAAAGGTCAAACAACCTGAACCTAGAACCTTTGTAATCCACAAAATAAATTAAAGTTTTCAGTCCATTACGTAGAGGTCAGTTGATCCGCAGCTTAATTCCATTATTTACTACAAATCAACGTTTACAGCGATATACAGATCTTTATTAAGTTTAAAAGGATTTGAAGGCAACAAACAATAAAGGTTTATGCTTTTTAATTAGCAAAAAAGTTTTTAAACGATTTTTTTTTTTACTTTTCAATTAGCTATTCTAGTTAGTTTTTGGTCATTTTTCTTAAATAGCTATGTGTGAATTTCACTACTTAAAGATTTTATAGTCTTCTGATGGCCACATGTTTGCGTAATTTTGCACCTTGCCGTAGATTGCATACCTGTTTGTACCAACAGGCCATGCGGCGGTACAGCTTATCGTGAACCTGTTACTTAGAAAAAGATATTTTTTGAATATCTAACACACAACGCCATCCACTGACACGTACGAACGTACTAGTTAACTGATATAAATATATATAAACTTGTTTTGTAAATACATACATAATATACAAAGAAAACACCCAAACTCCGAAACAAATATTTGCAGATCATACAAATATTTAAATAAAATATTTTTTTTAATTTACATTAGTTTCTAATTCAAAAATGGCTAAGTCAGTCACACATTTGAATGACACTATACGTTTATCATAAAATGCTTTCGGTTCCAACAATCGGTCATTCAAAATTCCACGTCAACAGACGCAATAATGAATGAATGGGCACAAACAGGCATTCAGATATTTTGCACGAATCCCTTTGTGATGCCATCCTATTTTAACACATTCCTAGTTCTCTAATTTATGTTGTTATGCTAAAACTAACTTTCCTTGAATTCGTGGATATCAAAAGTATTAAAAAGCTGTTTGAACAATAACAATAAAAATACAGCCTTTAAAAATGTGAAATACCACTACTTAAAAAATATTTTTACAGTTACATAATATTTTCAGACCTGTCTTCCATTAAAAATAATGAAATACTAACCTAAGTCAATATATTACAATAATATAACTTAATTCACTTCACTCACACTCTATCCTAATTCACCTACACTTTAATTTAATTCACTCTTAAAGAACTAACTAAAAACGTTTCTGCCATACCTATACTAAAAAAGTATACGGAACCCAGACAAGAATAAATAAACAAAAATTTTAAAATTAAGATGATAAAGTTTTGTAAAGTCTACACGCGTTAACCATCTCCACCGTCTCATACATATTCACTTGAGTTCTCCACATATCGAAGTATTTCACAATATCCCGAGCCGATAAAATAAACCTAACATAAAATCCTAAGGTTTTAGATAAAATGATTTATTAACGCTTTTTGCCGTAAACGGACTCACAGCTCCAGAATACAGAAAAGAAATATTGGCAGTTGTTTTTCTTCATAAGCTTGGCACCAAAATCTCACGTATTTTCTGGTTATGTTAGTAAAAAGACAATCTGAATTCACCTTCTTTATTGGAATTCAGGTTCAGCTGATAAATAGTAGACGTGTCCGATATAAGTCTGTCACACAATCTTTGTTAGCAAAAGTGAAAGAGAATAGTTGGGTTACTTTATTCAAACGAATAAAGGTACGTGTGCTAGCGAAGTGGAAGTCAAAAGATACGGGTTTTGTTTGTGATTCTTTTTGGTTTTCATTTGGTATTCATGAGTTCGGAATAGGATCATATGATATTACATATATATGATGTTTTAATATATTTATTATTTGACCTCCGTATGTTGAAATTTTACCGATGGAGTATTGAAACATAACTCAGTAATAATCTTATATATATAATTCTCGTGTCACAATGTTAGTTACCGTACTCCTCTGAAACAGATGGACCGATTTTTATGAAATTTTGTGTGCATGTCGGGTAGGTCTGAGAATCGACCAACATCTATTTTTTATACCCCAATTTTTTTTATGGCAAAATATCGTTAGCCTGGTCAGCTAGTTATTTATAATTTATATAATAGCAAAGATTTTTGTTTTTACTTTTATTTTCTTTTAAGTTTATATTTACAAAACTTCACACTTTTAAACAAGAAAAGAAATTTAGATAATAAGGATGGGAAACAAGTTACATAATGTCTTTTTATATATTTAGTTAACTAAATCTGAATTTGTATTTTCAGGAGCTTTATGTATCAGCAGAAAAGTGAAAAAAGTTGTTTTACAGAAAAATACTCGTTTTAATGTTTTTGTTACCTGCTTTTTTGCTCTACACTTTATAATATTAACATTAAGTGCTCTTAATTTAATTTATACTTGCAACCTGCCCCGGCTTCGCACGTGTTCTTTATGGGAAATATAAATTAGCCTATATTACCCCGAGAAGGTTGCGTGATTTTTCCGAAGTCCTGCATAAACATCGATATATTTTAACCAATATACTAAAAAAAATACAAATTATATACGAAACCCTTCCTCAAGAATTACTCTATCTATTGGTCAAAATCGCATCAAAATCCATGCAGTAGCTTTAGAGTTTATCGCAAACAGACAGACAGACGCGGCGGAGTACTTTGTTTTATAATTTGCAGTGATAGGCAAGCGAAAGAAATTTTACTTCAGCCTGACAAGTTAATCAATCAAGTCAAAATTAATAAACCAAGTAAGAGGAAATCTATTATATACACAATGATGTACCAACAAATTTTACACAAAGTCAGCGAGCAATACGGTATACTTATAAATATGACTTGTGGCTCGGCTGAGCTTCACAAAACATAACTCAACTATGCTTGTGATAGCTGTGTCGTGTATTGTTACACACAATAGCGAACGGGAGAACACCGACTGCCTACGACATACGTATGATTCATTGCATTAAGATTTGGAACTAGAATTTTACAATTCTCTTCATTTTGTTTTTCTTAAGAAATTAATATTAAATATATATGTCGGAACGGTCAATGGTACGGGAGCTGATTTGACAGCGAGACGCAAGCGATGAAAGGTCATAGCTTCGGCAGAGTCTAGATAAGTATTCGTGCGGGCCGAGCAAAGCACACTTACCGATCGGCCACCGCGCGGACAACAACTCTAAGAACTACCTTACGGCTCGTTGTTCCCACTTTGAGTTACCTACTTCATAATGAAGATTATTTATTGTTTGTACCTACTAGGTTTTGTGCACCGAAAATACTCGTTAAATAATAAATAATTATGGTGATGGATTAGGAATTCGGAGTGTCACCATCTCTGTTCATCCTGTGGATGTCATAAGAGCTAACTAAAGGAGCAATCTCTGCAGTATTACCACTCTGCAAAGGGAAGGAATACTTGAAACAAACCCTATTCCAAGCCGTCTGGACAGCATAATATAGAAGGCTAAAAACTTCTTCATAAGAAGAGGCTTATATTAATCAGTGTATTATTAAAGGCTGATGAGGAAGATGAAATATTTTTTTTTTAAAAGACAACTCCCGCACTAGGAATAAATCCTGTGTCGCGGGGGACTTTACAAACATACATGAAACGGACACAAATAACACCCAGACTCAGAACAACAATTTGTGGATCACACAAAGTGTTGTCCTACGTGGGATTTGAACCCACGACACTTGGCGAAGTAGGAAACGGCGTGGTGACCGTTAAACCACTAGGCCAAACGTGCAGTCTACTCAAGAAGGTGAATAAAGAATTGGAGGTGGTTCACGTCAATGTCTCAGAGAGAACGTTAAGCCGTCGGTTTCGGTTGGCATGAACATCTATGTCAATCGTTATTGGGAAGTCAGTGCCTTCAAATCTACTGAAAACAAGTACAATTCTAATTCAGTCCACCCTCTGAGTTGTGGAGGTCCGGTGCCAGTCGCTCAGTCGCTGAGCTGACCCCAAAATATCTTAAAATAATAAAGGCCAAGACGAAGACCTTCGATTATTTAAAATCATTATCTGTATAAAGTAAAGGTTGTTAATCCCCGACCAGAATCAATAGACATTGATTTTGTAAAACTTTAATGTCAGCTGCAAACTTACTGAATAAGCAAATCAAAGTTTTACTGAAGAAATCGTGTTTAGTAGGATGTATTTGCGTGGTTTGAAATACGAAACTCAAGAAATGTTTTAAGGCTTCAGATAAGTTTCAAGGTTGAAATTAACTTGTACTAAAAATATTTTTTTGAAGTGCATGAAAACACACAATATATGTAGGAGATTATTATTATTCTGTCCTTTTAAGGAAAACAAGCACCATTAATTGATTCTCTAAATAAAATAATATTCTCTACAAGCCTGCTTTCCTTATTTATTTAATATCAATACACTCTCAATATCCTTATTACCACTATATACCATGTATATAGTTCAATACTTACTGCTACCTAGATAGACCCTGCGAGGTATTCGTGGTGCAGTTTTCATTACTGTGTATGTAAATGTGTGTATTGGAAAAAAAACAAAAAAAAACATCTTTTCTGTGTACTGATTCCCGAGTCATAAGTATAAATCTAGTTTCAGAATCAGTATGTAAAACGTTTACCTTACGTCCTCTGCAAAAAAATATTATTATTATTTTACGATGAACAAGAAATTATACTAAATCACATTAATAACACACAGTTCCTTCTTCACGTTCAAATGGGTGGACCAATGTTTATATAACTTATCATGAGGAGTAGCTGACAAACTGAATTAACTAATAGACTACTTTTTATCCCAAGAAAAATGCGTTCCTGTGGTATTCCACAGGAATAAGTAAGAAATTGAATATTTGGAGTATCTACCACGAAGCAGGTAAAAACAAAGCGAAATTAAGAATGACAGTTGGTCCCTACATTGTACGCAATTAGGAAATTCTACGTTAATTTAATATCTAACAATGGTAATTGTGTTTCCTACAATCTTCTGCTTTCCTTATCAACCTTTTATTCTTCACTTAAGTTAATTAGCTTCCATATACACTTAGCTACATTTTCACACAGTTCTGCACCAAAGCATAAATCTAAGCAACGAATATATAATATACACACATCTGACAATTGATTCTCAACGCTTTCTAGTTTCAAATAAATCAAAGATTGTACTTATCATACATAGAAAATATTTTAACTCTAAAACAAACATTTACATTTCTAGATCATACATTTTTTTTTATGGAATTGGCCGGCAAACGAGCAGACGTATCGCCTGATGCTAAACGATTACCGCTGCCCATGGACACCCGCAACACCAGAGGCGTCACAAGTGCATTACCGGCCTTTGGGGGATGGGGGAGGGAGATAAGGGGAGGAGATGGGGGGAGATAAGGGGAGAGGTTGGTTGGGGTATGGTCCTCCGGTATCCTCACTCACTCGGTGAAACACAGCGCAAGCACTATTTCACACCGGTTTTCTGTGAGGCCGTGGTATCAGTCTGATCGAACCAGCCCATTCATGCCGAAGCGAGGCTCTCCCACGGTAAGCTTTGATCTAGGAATACCTCAGCACAGCAGTCTTAACGCGTCCACTGCACCAGTAAGGCAGTTTAATACAATATAAAAAATGTTCTTCATTTAGATAAACTGTTGTTCTATATCATGTAGGTACACGAAGAACATAGTTAGAATAAACGAAAGTTTTACACAGTATTCTTTTTCGCAAGAATCTTTTTTTAAAACTCATTGAGTATAATGAGAGCCACAGGCGGTTTGCCAGTGAGGGTACTGTCTGAAATCGTTTCAGAAATGGCTGGTAATAATACAATCATTTTGTTTTGTCACTCATTCCATTTTGTCGTTTACAACACATTTTATCTGTAAAGGTTTTGTTGATACCAAACGGTAGTTAAAATTGGCGTTAGGTGTTTTAGGTGTTTATGTACAAAGAATGTTTTATCTTGTGAATATGAAAATAAGCATTTTTCATATAGTAGTCTGTAATAAATTCGTTCACTCATTAATGACACGTACATAAGTTAGCTTTGTTTGATTACCAAAGTAATTGCTAGTCAAAAAGGTCTCGATAGGTAACAATATCTTCTTGGCACTTCTTGGAGGAGACCTTAATTCGGTATTGGACGTCAATAAGATGATGAAAACCTCAATAGACCTCCATCCCTACCTCCAGGTCCTCCCGACATCCAGAGTCTACCAGTACAGAATACAAGAATCTTTTACCATGCCATAATTATAATAATTAAACCAATATAGGTACTATAACCAAAATAATATACAATATAACATAACAGAAATAAATACCAATATGTGTTTGCTTACTTCGCAAAGTTTTGTTACCTAGTCGGTCCAAAATCGAAGCTTTTGGTACCTATTTTCTCTACAACCGCTGCAAATAGGTATGCTTGTTCAGTATTCTGGAGGTATTCATCCCATTAGGTAATAAATATATAGCGATACTCAAATTCGACGCATTGCACCATCTATGTACGAGCACGTAATATTGAGGATGCACTCTGATTTATACTAGTATGTAAAACTGATAAAGTGGGTAGGTTTTGTTTACATTGCTGCTATTTATTTGTAAGCTTTATCGATGTTGAGAATATTAAGGTCAATGAAGTGGTTAGTAGGATATTGAGATTAAGATTTTCATTCTTTGTCTTATGTAATACTGTTGAAGACAAAGATTTCTTACATAGATGATATTTTCTCTGAGTTTTTAAGGTGCTTATACAAATGCTTCCCACAGTGACTTTGATAATGGGTTGGGTCATCATTGCTTTTTAAAGAGAAATTAAAAAACTACTCCTATTTACTAATAAGATACCATTCAGCGTACCGTACCATACCGTATTTAAAAAATAATATAATCACAAATTTTAACAAAAAAAAAACCGACTTCAATCTGGACCAAATTTAAATGGGACCACACGGGAAGCACCAGCTTTCAAATAAAAAAAGAATGATCAAAATCGGTTCACCCGGTCGAAAGTTATGAGGTAACAAACATAAAAATAAAATAAAATAAAAACCGTTGAATTGAGAACCTCCTTCTTTTTTTTTGAAGTAGGTTAATAAAGTACAATGACAAAAATAATAATTAAGAGATATTATATTTATTTCCTTAAATATTTAAATTAAAACCATCATTACATCGACGATATATTTATTACAAATATTTATTTAACAAAATTAACAAGAATTATAAGCAAGAAGGTTCGATCCGCTTTCGTATAGATGCTAATATCTTACCTCTAAATCCTATAATAGATACCCAATATTACCTGACCCGCACTCAAGTTAGGTACCTGCCGTATAAACCTTTCCCAGCCTTGACTCTCGGAGAGTCTCATAAGAATTACACTACATTCGAGACAGTAAAATTTCATCCCTCTCCTGTTGCGTATTACGGTCTAACACCAGCGTCTGGCCCGCTTCCAAGACAATCTGCCAAATGACGGTCAGATAATGACCTTCAGCTGTTCGCGATCAATATCGAATTTTGTAACTACGCGTTCAGACCGCCATAATTTTTAGATTATATAGCTTTCCTTCACACGTTACATTTTCGATACTTAGGAGTATGAACAAAACAAGATATCTATAAAAGATACTAGCTTATATCACGTTAAGTATTTCTCATCAATTTTAAAAAGAATTAAGAAATCATAGCCGTTCAAAATCGACAAAAATACTAATCTAAATCTTGAGAGCATCATAAACTTTAATGAGATGGCATTTTTTTTATTTTTCCAGAAGTTTTTTTCTAAAAAACACTTAACCGTGGGAGAGGCATGCTTCGGCATGCATAGGCAGGCTCGCCCAGAGTGATACCACGGCCTCACAGAAAACCGGTGTGAAACGGCGCATGTGCTCTGTTTCACCGAGTGAGTGAGGATACCGGAGGCCCATACCCCAACCCCTTCCCCTATCCCTCTCTCCTAAAGGCCGGCAACGCACTTGTGACACCTCTGGTGTTGCGAGTGGCCATAGGCGGCGGTAATCGCTTACCATCAGGTGATACGTCTCCTCGTTTGCCCCCTATTTCTATATGCACGTGCACCCCTCTTCTCTTTTTCGTAAATATTGTGATTCTAGGAATACAATACGTGTCCCCTGTTGACCAACGCCTATTGAAACTAACAACAAGTACATAGTATAAGGCCTTGCAAACATTAATATTATATAACTATAAATTTAAAATTTAAAAAACCCCCTATGCAGCATCAGGTCGAAGTTATCGATTACATAATTGTCATTTAACGATTATACTGGCACGTTTTGCAGACATTCGGTTATTCTTCCCCACTTTCACCCCCATAACTTTTAAACGACTCAACCGATTTTCATGAAACATGTCTAAGAACACTTGCACGTAACTCACCTTTCATGCAAAAAAAACTAAATTGAAATCGTTTCTTCCGTTCGCGAGCTACGGTGCCACAGACAGACAGATACGTCAAACTTATAACACCCCTCTTTTGCGTCGGGGGTTAATAATTCGATAATCTCTACATCATCATCATTTTACATAGGCCTCTCCCAAGATTCTCCACGACTACTGGTACTGCTTGTCGGCTGATAGCATTTTTCAGTCTTAATGCATTTGTATCTCCCATTAACTGAAATATTTCCATATTAACGTATTTTAATTAAATAAGAACTTAAAGATTTTATAATCTCATCTTGAATTAAATAATCCAACTTTCTTTGAGTGTTCGAATCTAGTGCTTAAATCTAATAAAGGCGTAACTGAAATTGAAGCTACATAGGAATAATAGTGCTAACTATACACACTCGTAAATACGAGTATAGTTCAATTTAGCTTCATTTAGAAATATAAAGCACTCGTTACGACATTTTCAAAGTAAAGTTCGTAACAAAGACATTTTCTAAGCTGTGCGCTTTGAAATTAAGTAAGTATATTGACGAGAGATTATACTGTATATTTATTGTTAATTGATGTATTTCTGTTGAATGCACTTGAATGCTTAGTAATGGCAAGTCTCAATCACAGATGTGTGTAAATCCCAATCAATACCAATCGGGCACTGTTTAATTAAGCAAGCATATCAAGTTGCCTTAGAAGGACCAATGATGTTATCCATTCGAAATTATGAATTTGTGTTTATAGTAACTTACTGTCAGAAGCTGCCTCTTATAAAAACAATATATATTTGTGTCATTTAAATGTAAATGTATTAGTATTTTTCTGTATGTTTACGTACTTCTTTTTTATAATTATTGCAGCAATTCATTATTATCATCAGCCAGGATTAATGAATCCTGCCATACTTATCGAATATTAGCGTTTCCAAATTTAAACTGAGAAAAAAGCTTAGATACACAGACTTTTAATCTATACTTATATTATAAAGCTGCAGAGTTTGTTTGTTTGAACGCGCTAATCTCAGGAACTACTGGTACGATTTGAAAAATTATTTTAGTGTTGGATAGTCCATTTATCGAAGAAGGCTAAAGGCTATATTCTATTTTCTAAAAAATTAGGGATCCGTAAGAAAAATGCTATTTTGTAACCCAAGGTGTAAAATTGAAAACCTATTTTTGTGTGCGCTGCAATAACTATGGACAATAGAACGAAATAATGTATTACTGGTTTGTAGGTCTCATTAAGATCTACAAAAAAGTCCGCAAGAGTATATATCTAACTATCATGGTTTAGTTACAATAACCGCTTTTGTGTTCAAAAAAATTATTAAATCGTCTGAAGAAAGAAACTACGTTAAATGTGTATCGTAATATTAATCCTTATCCAAATTAAGCGTTATGTTATCAAGTGTATTTATGTGGAAGTAAAATACTTCTTGTTTCATCCCAATCGTTCATTTCGTTTAGAAGTTATCACGAGTATAAGACGCTAAGAGTTGGTACCTAATAATGAGTTATTTGCCAAAGAGTTTTTATCAACATAATACCTAATATTAATCTTTATCCAAATAAATGTGTTGTTGATTATGAGTATTAGATCTTAGAAGAGCATAATAAATACATCTATACTAATATATAAAGCTGAAGAGTTTGTTTGTTTGTACGCGCTAATCTCAGGAACTACTAGTCCAATTTGAAAAATTCTTCCAGTCTTAGATAGCCCATTTATCGAGGAAGGCTATAGGCTATATATCATCACGCTTAGACCAATAGGAGCGGAGCACCAATGAAGAATGGGGGAAAATTATTACGCTACGGGCAACAGAAGACGCAAATGACATTGCGTGGGTCAGCTAACCATACTTATATTATAAATGCGAAATTAACTCTGTCTGTCTGTCTTGCTTTCACGGTCAAACCGCTGCACCGATTTGAATGAAATTAATTTATTTACACAGATAGTCTAGAGCCTGAGAAAGGACATAGGCTACTTTTTAATGCGAAAAAGGGGTTGTAAGGGGTTTAAAAGGGGGATGAAAGGATGTTCTGGGGGTTCACTCGCCACACGCCTGCGCGTTACCAACGTCGGGCGTCTTGACAACGAATAAACAAGGCTGTCACAATCATAAAAAATATTTCACTTTTTCAATGAAGACCTAAATATTAGGTTTTAACCTATGAAACTGCCGTTTTGTATGCAATAAGTGAAAGTACTTATTTTTTCAAACTTTTTTATTTCTGTTATTCGAAGTAATCACCCACGTAATCGACGCATCTTTGCCAACGCATTGGCAGTTTATTGATGCCCTTCTTGTAAAAATCTGCTGGACGGGAGGCAACAAACTATTCAAAGGCATTTTGTACTGCCTCTCGGGAATTGAATTTTTTACCCACTAAAAAGTTGTCTAAATTTTGGGAAAAGTAACAGTCGGTAGGTGCAAGGTCTTGAGCGCCAAAGCAATGTAATAGTACATGGCTAAATATTACACAACTGGGGTGCAACATTGTAAAAGCTACAATCATGACGCAGGGAATGGCAAAAGAAGATAATGTTTTAATTCCCCGTATTCCAATAATTCCAACTTATTTGACATTTTAATTTAAAAGAATGCAGTTTCCGCTGAATGCATGAAAACAGCATTTCCAATAACAATATTAACAAAACCCAAGGACAGATGCTTAAAGATACAGTATTTTTTTTTTCTCATGGGCAGCATACTCACGTATATCAAATCCGCAAATCTCCATATTTTGGCAAAATATGGCAAAAGAAAAAACGTAGTTATTAAAATTGTACTTTTTTTTTGAAGCTGCCAATGTGACTATAGTCAGCCTGATGGAAAACTCAAGCAGAATCCAACAGTGGGGGCAACCATACTCACTGGGAAAGCAGACAATGCAGAATTGCGTCCCACACTATGACGGCTTAGTGAGATGATTTTTCACGCCCCACTTAATTTACGCCTCACTTAAAGTGCTCGGGATCACAGTGGGAGAGCAACACGTGCGCTGTAAGTGAGTTCCAGTTTTTAGCTGCTCGGCACAGGAAGGATGAACCAAACCGTTTGGTTCGAGAGTGAACATGTTATTCTGCAGAGGAAGGGAGAAGGGGGACCAGTTGGAAGAGCTCCTCAGAATACTTCCAATGATACAGATGGTAGTGGACTGCTATAGAGGCGATATCTCTACGCAGCTGCAGAGGTTCAAGGAACTCGGTGGCTTCGGAACTGTTGGTAAAGCGGACTGCTCGCCACTGCAACCGATCGAAAGCATCAAGCAAATACTGCGGGGATCCATCACAAAGATGAGAACAGTACTTAAGGTCCCGACAAATATCCATGCCCAGGACACCGAGCTTACCCCGTAGTGGCAGTTGAGTGATCTGAAAAGTGAGGAGGGAAAGAAATGGAGACTTTTTGGTAGAGAACGCGCATAACTGTGTTTTCGTAGCGTTGAACTCGACCAGATTCTTATCACCCCATTGTATAATGCGGTTCAAAACCCGGTCGAGCTCAGCGACAAGCTTCTGTCGATTTTCCTCAACGTCTGCCAGCTTGGCTGAACGGTGTCAAAAATATCGCCCATGAACTGAGCTATCGTCTGCATAGCAATGTATGTTGCCAAGAGCTAACATGTCATTGATATGCAGAAGAAATAGTGTGGGCGACAGGACTGAACCCTGAGGTACGCCAGCGTTTACATCCAGAACATCAGAGGCCGTGCCTTCGCAAAGGCCCATAATGCGGCGCTGATGAAGAAAAGCGTCAATCCAGTGACATAGTCTAGGAGGCAGACCGAATGCCGAGAGCTTAGAGAGAAGCGAGCGGTGCCAGACCCGGTCGAAGGCCTTGGCCATGTCAAATGTCGAAATAAGCTCATATAAACACTTTATAATTTATGTACATATATAAATACTTAAATAAGTTTTTAATAGTAAAACGTGCGTGTCTTATTTGTAAAAAAAATCGAGTGGTGTCGTGGGACATCAGATAGGAATGAGTTCCATATCAAAAATACAGATGGCGCTATACTAAATTTTGCGTTCACGAAATAAATAAATCATTACAGATGGCGCTATACAAAATTTTTAGTTTTCACAAAATTGTCTTGACCCCTTTATTTAATTTAAACTGATTTATAAAAATATATAAAAGTTCTATGCGAGGTAAAGAAAATAAAACTATTCAGGTACCGATACATTTTATATTATGATTTTATATCGATAAAAATCCTACCTATATTAATAACGCGAAAGTTTGTTAGTATGGATGGATGTTTGTTACTCTTTCACACAAAAACTACTGAACGGATTTGGATAAAACTTTACAGTAATATAGCTTATACATCAGAATAACACATAAGCTACTATTTGCAGTGATAACCGACATACACGCGGGCGAAGCCGCGGGCAACAGCTAGTATGTATATAAAGTTATAGCTTACCCTTCGTATTTTAAATCTTATACATTTTGTTATTTTCCCTTGATACTTTGACACTCAAATGCCATAATTCAGGAAATGACGGCGCCGAAGTGTCTACTTCCAAGCCCGACGAGACGTTGGCTTTCAAGTTCACAAAGTGCAAGGTCACAATCCCTGTATTTTCTACCCCTTGGCAATTTCGCAACGTTGTTTATATCAACATTTATTTTTGGCTTTTCACCAAATTATGGGCTATTGTGTTTCTGATTGATTTGTAAATGTATCGACTGGGCTAGTTTTAAAGAGATTTATGCTAGCTAAAATATAAGTATATTCGCACAATGATGCCCATTTCTCCAATATTATTGCGTATTTTAAACAACTACATTTTGCCAACTATAATTTTAGTAATTAAGTTTTAAGTAACCTTTGTTTTACTTGAACAAAATTGGCCAAAGGGCACTTATCGAGTTTCGAGAGTTTAATAGAAAGTTTAAGAAATATTAGTAAAAGAAAAAGATTTTTTATTATTTGCATAAACCAAATCATTCTCCAATACGAACTGTTAAAAGTTGAGACTATATGGGAGTCTCCAAAATTTTCTTGCTGTTCATTTATTAAAGGTTGTAATTGGTTTAGCAGCAAAATAAATGACCACTATACCGTTCAAAATGTATCTATTACTACGTACAGAATGTTCACAACAGGAGTTATAGTAGCAAAATGGTTTTACGTATAGTTGAATGACATAAACGTAAAGTTCATACGACGAAATTTCATCAGTAGACTGCTAGGTTAAGAAAAACTGCAGTACTGAGAGGCTTGAAGCGAAGTGATATGTGCATTATGAATAGAAAGTCTCGTGTAAGAACGTAACGGCGTGCAGACAAGGAAACTTGAGACCTAAATCGTGAATCATTATGTAAGCAAGAAATGTGAAAGAAATACAGGAAGAAAAGCCGTATTGCAACGGCGTTGTGTGCACTTGGGCTTGCGCTTCACAGGGGCTCTTGTTTTGAAGTTTATTATGGTATATGGGCATACGAGGCCATCTTATAATAAATGGCTACCAAAGTAGATCATCATCGTCATCAGCCTACCGCAGTCTACTGCTGGACATAGGTCTCTCCAATTGCACGCCACTTAGTTCGATCTTCGGCTTCTCGCATCCAGCGAGCCATCCATCCATGCCAGCCGTCTTGCGTAAATCACCACTCCACCGAAGTCCATGGATGGGTGTAATTTAAGAGTCGTTAGTGCTATGCCGCCCTTTCTCCCCCTTTATTTTTCTCCCTTCTATAACTGAGAGGAGAAGGCAAGGCGTTAGACTTCGATAACCTTACTCACTCGCTGAAAAACAACGACAGACTACTCAACATCAGATTTCTGTGAGACCGTGATATAACTCCGGTAGACGAAGCATGGGTCTTTCATGATAATCTTACTACTATGACATTACTGTATTTAAATGACTCATCCAGATTTCTCTACTGCTCTTTTTTCTGAAGGAAAGAAGAAAATATGCTTGACTGCAATTGTAATACAAGAAAACTTATTACCACAATTCTTATTTTCACCATCACGGCCTGCTTTCCGTGTCAAAGTATAAAATATTCAACATTTCAGCCTTCAAAGTTTTACCACGCAACCAGCGCGCGTATGAATTATTGTCAATGTCGTTGCTTGACCTTCTTATTGACTGTCATTTAGTATGTACTCCTTGCTATTTAATTTAAATGTTAATATGAAAGTTGGTAACTAAATGGCCTTACACTGCTTACAACGAAAACTAAAATATTAAAAGCTTTACAGTTTAGCCTTATTTTACTTCGGTTAGGTAGATAACAGTTTACGGTCATTATAATGTCGTGTCACTTGAAAAGCAATTTAATAGCATCGCAAGTCAAGGATCGATACAAATACTGTTTTAGAAGCAGAAATAGAAGTACTTTTGTTACTGATAAAATATGTCGGAGAGTTTATCTATCCTTTGGAAAAATACAAAAAAGAAGAAACATAAATTTGTACGAGTAAGAGTTCAAAGTATAAGATTAGGGAGTAATTGTCTAAATTGCTAATATCTAACTAGGGCACCAAACCCTTGATTATTATTTGTCTTAGTCTCTTTAAAAGGTATCATAAGCAATTAAACATTCTTAATAAATCATTTTGTAAATGAAAATCAATGCGGGTAATTCTAAAAATATCTAAAAAATTCACATGAGAGGCTTTTCACCCTTCCTATTAGGTATATTTTAATGCGAAAGTTTGTAAAAAAGTATGGATGTTTCGATGTTTGTAACATAAAAATTACTGAACGGATTTGATGAAACTTAACAGTTTATGTAACAAAAAACAGTAATTTATTCGGGTGGAACTGTAGGCAAAAGTTGGTGTTCCTTGTTTAAATATAGGTATTTTATTCTTCTAGTCGATAGAAAAACCTTTCTTGTCTATGGATCCCTGAAGACATAGTAGCCAGAAACATGTAGTGTTTCCACTAAAAACCTCGAAAGACGGCCTCAAGTATCCTACTCTGAACAGAACTCATATCAAGTAATTTAAGTTCACCACATGAAATCATTTACTATCACTTTTTTTTATTACTCTCGAGAGTTTCGATTGATAAAAATAATTCATAAAATAATCCAGGGATAAATGGCAGGATTTCCTTTCTCGATTACTATTGGAAATACTTATATTTTTCCATACAAGTGAGGGTTTGATATAATAAGTATATAAGCATAGAATTTAGAAAACTTGATATTACTTGGACCGTTTAGGAATAAATCGTTTCTATTTTTCTGAATTTAGGAAGGCTTAGCTTTAAACAATTCATATTCTTGAGCTGAAATTGATAGGATCCCTTTTAGGGTGTTGCTTATCAAATAGTAGACATTAGTATCCGTACTTGCTACGTATTTGAAAAACAATACCTTTTATCTAAAGCATATCTTTGTAGTTAGTAAATTAAAAACCCTTGTAGATTAAATTGACTATTTTGATTTTCTATTCATAAGAAAATAATCTTACTTATTACAATAAAAAATAAACACTTAATGCTCTATTTGATAGTCAAAATTTAATTTAATAAAGTAGTCAAAATAAATGCAAATTATTAATGTTTTTTTTTTGTCTTGTTTACCGTATTTCGCAAATTTTGACATATTTTAATTAGATGTAAATAAACAAACATTATTTCAAAAAAAACTTTTAAGAAATCTCTAAGTAAGTAACTATGTTAACATTTATGATTTGATCTTACTACTTTCTCGCAAAGTTAGTTGATTTCCATAAATTTGCTTCGTTAATATACACTCCAATCAAACATAAAGCAAGTCGTATAAAATTTATCATATCATATCATTTAAAATCTAAATATCTCTCGAAACATTCAAGACGTATGCAGCGCCTGCATAACTTGAGCAAGTACAAGATAAAACATTTCAACGAAACCTGAACTCAGATGGATCGGAATACATTTAAATAAGTTAAAGACTACAGAAACTGGACTTTCTATCAAATTGCGACTACGTATTTACAGATAAAAGCTTTGAACAATTGCATAATAAAGTTTAAATCCTTGTTAGGAACAAGGGAAAGTTATTTACTTTTGTTTGTCTGAATAGAGTTGGTTATTTGTTTCCAAGTCTTAGGAGAACGTATAAAAGCCATTTGAGGGTTTGATGCTCTTTTAGTTATAGATTTTGGAGTATAAATTTGTTGAATTATAACATTTTATGTAGTTTGCAAAATGAGTGAGTTTTAAATTAAGTAGAGTTCAGAATTATATTTAAAGGAAAACAGGCTACGGACTTTTATGAAAAGATTGTAAATACTAAACATATAGTGCAAACTGTCTAATAAGTGTGAGTCAAAAAAATAACACAACAAAGTTATGATATTTTCATTACATAACATATTTTAACAGAATCCAAATTCTGTGTTTATTTCTCTTATGTTTCTTAACATTTATACCTCTCGAAAAACGAACGTTGGTGAAATTGAAAAATTGTTTTTTCTGTCAACAGATGGTGTCTTCAGGAACGAGGTAGAAACGCGTGGGCGCGGTACGGAGTCAGCGTTCCTGCACGAGCTTCACTCGACGCTGGCGCCCGCTGCCGCGCCCGACCACGACTGGCAACACACTGTTACACTCATATTCAAAGGCCTCGTCTTCTCCATCATCATCCTCGGAGCTCTCTTTGGAAACGCCCTCGTCATTATTTCAGTGCATAGACATAGAAAACTTCGCGTCCTGACTAACTATTACGTTGTCAGCCTTGCTGTAGCTGACATGCTTGTTGCGTTATGTGCAATGACGTTCAACGCCAGCGCTGAATTGACTGATGCTTGGCAGTTTGGCCCTATAGTCTGTGATATCTTTAATTCCCTTGACGTATACTTTTCAAGTGCGTCAATACTCCATCTTTGTTGCATATCAGTTGATAGGTATTATGCTATAGTCAGACCTCTGGAATATCCAGTTACTATGACCCATAGAACTGTTTGTTTTATGCTAGCAAATGTTTGGCTGTGGCCAGCTTTTATAAGTTTTGTGCCAATATTCATGGGATGGTACACAACAGAACACCATAGAAATTTCCGGTTAAAACACCCAGATGTTTGTATTTTTAAAGTAAATATAGTTTATGCCATCGTCTCGTCTAGTGTTTCGTTTTGGATACCAAGTGTGGTGATGATTTCTATGTATTGTCGAATATTTAGGGAAGCCATCAGACAACGAGAAGCTCTGACGAGGACTTCATCAAATATTCTTCTGAACTCTGTCCATATGAAGCATACGTCCCATACGGCTCACCATTCCCACTATTTACATCCTGATAGAAGGCCTTCTGATATCAGCCCGAACTATAGCACATTTACAGAAGTAGGGCCAGAGGAGACTGAATTTGGTGGTGAGGTCGTTATGTCGATTGGGGACATATGTCCAAGTAAGGAAGCCAGTCCAAGAAAGTCAGTTAATGTTAGCTGTGATACGGCAAGTTCTGGGTACTGTTCTGGAGGATCTAACAAAAGATCTTCAAGTGCCCAGGCACCTCCGCTGGGATGGAGACCGAGCTGTTCATCTACCGTCGCGACGAGAGATTTGGCAAAGGCAGCGACGGAACTGAATGCTCAAGGTAATAAGATCAAAGATTTTGTATAATTATGTTCATAAAAACACCTACAAACTTTACTTATAATAGTGTAACTAACACTCAATACGGGAAAATCATATTCGGAAACGTATGAGCCAATTTGATTGGAATGATATCGCTTGCCAAGATCTGGTGTTTTTGCTAAGTGAGTGAAGTTATCAGACATCCCCATGACTCAGGGCAGGAAAGACATATGTATCTCTTGAGTAACGTAATCTTTATTATATAGGCCCTAGTTACTTCTTATCAGATAACCCATCTCCACGTTTGACACTATACCACAAATAATATTTGTAATCGCAATCGTTTAAAAAATATGTCTACACTTTTTAGTAACAAATTGTATAATTTTATAGCATTCAGTCACAAAACATTACACATACGTACACAATAAATTTAACATCAGTGTTCCAACCTTCATTGCCATTTGAAAATGTCATTTCCTGGTGTCAAATTCCATTAAACGCAAGTGATTGTGGAACATCGATATATACCTTTATTTACGACGAAAAGTTTTACTTGAAAATTAATCTGTCGATACTTCACTTGCTCAAAAGCTCATTAATACACTTCAGTTAAGGCAATCGTCTGCATAAGGAGTAAAATGAGCAGGTTTTATACATGTTTTTAAAAACATCAGTTTATGTTAAAGATATCATAAAAATTCATTAAAATATAAAAAAAATAGAATACGAACCTTTTTTAACCGACTTCCAAAAGGAGGAGGTTCTCAATTTCATCGGTATTTTTTTTTAATTTTTTTTTATGTATGTACATTGATTACTCCGTCAATTGTGGACCGATTTTGAAAATTATTTTTGTATTCGAAAGGGTATGCTTCCCATGTGGTCCCATGGTCACCATATCAGGATCTGATCATGGGATCCCAAGGAAATTGAAGGAAACCCTCAAATTTACGTGAGCGCCTGCAATAAAGTTAAGGCAATTGTCTGCATGCTTTCATATTCTGTAAACATCATGTCCGAAATATTTATTTATTATTCTATACAGTATATTGTATGTTACCTTTAGTCGTATTCTTTCAAGTTATTTAGGTGAAATGATGATGAGAGACTTGAGAAAGACTAAAAAGCGAAAAATAAAAAAAAAACTTCGTTTAAAAAACCGACTTCAAAAACTGAAAAGTATAAAATAACTTAATTTGTATGTGCTACCTATTCATAGGTTTGAAGTCGGTGCCGAGCCAAAATGTAATAGTAGGTTCACCGCGCGTGACCTTGAGCGGGATAGCTGATCTTCGCGTAGGACAAAACAACCGAAGCGTCGGTGTCGTCGTTGACGTTCGTCTCGAAATATAGCGAGTGTGGTACCTACTATTACATGTGGCTTGGCGCCGACTTCAAACCTATGAATAGGTAGCACATACAAATTAAGTTATTTTATACTTTTCAGTTTTTGAAGTCGGTTTTTTTTTTGTAAATACAAATGAGTAAGGTTACCGGAGCTCCCGAGAATCATAGGCCACATCCATGGATAGCGGCAATCACTTACCATCACGTGGATTTTCTTCTCATTTGCATTTTTTATACTATAGAAAAAAAACGTATATAATTTTACTATAAAAGTTTAGAACACTTTACGTCAGTTGACGTTTGTACACGATGAAATTCTCGATTATTCGGCGGGTACAAAAATATGTTTATCTGTATGAAATTAAAGGTCGTATTAAAAATATACTGTCTTGGAAATGTTTTCCGAAAAGTAAACACTTTCATTTTGTCACAAATTTTCTTACTTTTGTAAAGTTCGACACATTCTACAAGTCTTGTGGTATGTGTCAAAATTTTTTGAAGTTTGTACAGTTGTCTTGTTGGGAGTTAGGAACTTAGTTCTTTTCTTTGTTTGTTTCGTCTATTCTACTATTTATAAATAAATTGTTACATTTATTAAAATTACACATGCATCTGTAGTAGTTTGTACTAATTCAGTATTCTATCGATCGTCATACACACCTTTTTATTTCAAATCAAGTTACAGTACAACAAAACCAACTTAATTATCTCAAAAATGATTAAATTTATCGATTTCTTAAATGGAATTGGCGAGTAAACGAGCAAACGTATCGCCTGATGGTAAGCGATTACCGCCGCCCATGGACACCTGCAACACCAGAAGCGTCACAAGTGCGTTGCCGGCCTTTGTGTGGGTGGGAGATAGGAGGAGGGGTTGGGGTATGGGCCTCCGGTATCCTCACTCACTCGGTGAAACACAACGCAAGCACTATTTCATACCGGTATTCTGTGAGGCCGTGGTTTCACTCCGGTCGAGCCGGCCCATTCATGCCGAAGCGTAGCTCTCCCACGGTAACTTACTAAGGGCAACTTTTAGAAATATTTTTAAAAACGAAATGGTAACAACTTTAAAGCTGTTTATCCAATTAAAAAAAAAACATCGAATTCGGACGACTCTAAAATGTTGAGCGTAAAACGACCGCTTTCGAAGTTAAAAAATTGCCCGTCCAATGTTGAAGTTCCTCGTTTTTATATGTGTCAGTTGGGGGCAGTTTTACATATACACTGATGTGAAGTAGCAGCGCGTTCATTCATAAATCATGAGCGTTGACTAGCTTGCGTCATATATAATATCTCACTCATACATGTTATCTCATACATACATATCTGCCCAAATATCTTAAATTGGTTTAAATTACAATATTTGAGATAAATCACCGTAAAATGATAGCTTTTGAGCTGTAGTGTTTTGTTGGTGAGTGCAAATGAACGATGTATCAGCATCACTAGGCCGCCATGGTGTGGGTCATCATGCTGTATAGTTGCATAGTCTGCATTCGCAATCAGTATGTTGACCACCACTCTTAGATTCTGCATATGTTTTCTATCAAGCAGTGAGAGTCATTTTAGCAGGGCCATAATTATATTAAAAAGAAGGTTCGAAAATGTTTTCACTCCTATATTTGTGCATGTTGTGTTTGCTTGAAAGATGTTGTACATTATCCTAAATTCTGGCATTGTGGGTTACCATACTGCAATGTTCACGTTTGCAACGAGGACCACCACTCTTGGATTCTATTCATGCTTTTCATCCATTGTATGTATTTTGGAATAAATAAGTGAATTAGCAGTCTTGTCACTATAGTAAAGCCAGAACAAGCTCTGCTTAGTTAGAAACGGTCAGAAGGGCGTGTCTAAAGGCGCGTCTCCACCAAAATTGCTTCAAAAACAAACTTCAAAAAATCGCCAGCTTTTGTTTCCATTGTGTCTACACCGAGTCGCCAACAATTTCAAAAACATTCGAACTAAGCGTCACCATTGAGCTAATAAATATTTGCAACAAGCGTATTCTTTTGACGTTTACCGCCAAAAACGGAAACACTGTTCTCAACAGGTAGTACAACTACTGAAGGTAGTAGAGCCACGCTGATTTCAGCACGAACGGGCCGGCTCGACCGGGGCGGTACTACCCTCGCACAGAAAATCAACGTAAAATGACAGCGTGCTGTCGTGTTTCGTTGGTGAGTGCGAGACCGGAGGCCTAATTAGTCTAGTCAACAAGTTCCAAACTTGTTGACTAGACTAAAAGATGCAGCAGCATCACTAGGCCGCCATGGTGTGGGTCGCCATGCTGCATTGTCTGCATTCGCAGTGAGCATGGTGACCACCACTCTTGGATTCTGCTTATGCTTTCCATCAGGCAGAGTAGAGTCATTCAAACATAAAAAAAAAAAAAAAAAATTTGTTGCCAACACAAGGAAATTACAGAAACTTTTGTCACCAAAACGTGTTGACAACACAAAACTTGACAACTTTTGTTCTGTGGGGACGGCAGAAGATACGGCTTAAGATGTGTTATTATTATATAGCACGATGACAAAACTTTAGACTTGAATTTGAATATCGACAACTTTAGTTTCTAAGCAGTTGGTACAAAGATAACAGATACTTTAACCATTAATGCCTAGGTTTCCAGTTTTAGACTAAGCTGTGCTCTGAACTAAAACAGGTAATAAATTGAACTGAATATCTGAACTGTTTACAGATAAGGCTTTATGCACACTATTGGAATTTCTCTTCAATTATTAGGCAAACGCAAAAAAAGAGTTTAAAGATTTGTATAAACTATACGATGACTAAGAATACATTTTAATAGTCGTGCTCATAACTTTTTTTTTCTGGGTTCGAGTCAAACCCTAGACCAAACGAGTTCTATATCAGTCAGAATTGCTGCCTACTAGAGCAAAAGGGCCGTTGCTTTCTTAATTTACTTGAAGTCTAGTCCTATCAAAGGCACTAAAATGGTTTAACTTTGTATTTAATGTTATTTCTCTCCGAAAAAACCTCACAAATTCTATTTCTTTTAAATGTTCTTCAAAAGATTACAAGTATGCTTACGAACAGAATGGAACAAAAAATTCAAGACTATTTTGACAGAAACAAATAAATTAAGTAAGAAATTGGATACCGTGGTGAGGTTCATTCCTACGGGATGGTTTGCTGTTTATCATGTAGATACGATCAGTTTGACAGTTACTCGATGGCGGAAACCCTAGTAATATAGAAGTTTGGAGTACGTGAAGTTGGTTAGTTTTGGAGGTACTCCGTTTAATTTGAAGAGTTACGAACTTGTATATTTTGTTAAGTTAAACTCTGAGAAGATTATCTCTTTATATCTATGTACGGGTACCTGCTAAGCATTTATTTTGTAAATTTCTGATAAATCCCAAAGAAACAAAGATTCCAAAACACACGATTTTTCTCTCTTTTTTCTTTTCACTGTGCTGAGTGTCGTTGGTTAAACCCCACATGTCTGATCCACAAGTTATTTCCCTGGGTCTGGGTACTCTTTGCGTCCGTTTCATTTATGTTAATTAATTCAAACACGCCACAATAGTATTTCAAGTGCGAGAGTAGTCTATTCAAAAAACGTGTTTTTTATTTATTTTTGGCTCTGCTAAAATTACTCTTCTCTGCCTCATGGAAAGCATAAGCAAAATCCAAGAGTGGTGGTCACCACACTCATTGCGAATGCAGACAATACAACAATACAGCATGGTGACCTACACTATGGTGGTCTAGTGAGGCTTCTGCATCATTGGGCCTCCGGTCTTGTACTCACCAACCAAACACGACAACACTAACGATTTAAGGAAGGTTTTAAAATGATTGTTGATTGAAGATTTTGTAGAGTTGTAGTTAGTAGAAAAATACTTGAGTTTTATAAATTGTTCTTAACAAACGAATTAAACGAATCTACCTACGTAAAAAAACTGCCCCTCTGCTTTGGTAAGAAATAAATTAATAAATAGTTACAAAGTCTGCAGTTTCAATTGCAGGAAATAAGCGTTTTGTCAAACTTAATTTTGATACCTTTGTTATTGGAATACATATTTTACTTACTTTCCATTTTTATGATATGGGGGTCTCCCTGTGAAGATAAATTAAAAATACGGAATGTTAACACCCCTCTTGAACCCATGGATGTTACAAGAGGAGACTAAATGATCAAACTACGCAGGACAGCTTCACTGCAAAAAGTAACTTGAAACAGACCCTACTATAACCCGTCTGGTCTTGGTATAGTAGATCTAAGTCTTCTTTCTACGGAGAGAATGAGAATACAAGTATGGACTGTTAAAAGCTGTTGACAGTAAGAAGTCTACGAACAGATTTAGGTCACCTAATGATAAGTGACTGCTGCCGCTTATGGACAGTTGAAATTCAAGATACACAAGTATTTTAAAGCACTTTAATTGAGCTACCCTCCTCTTTTCCAAATCTAAGGGATAAAATGATTCTGCGGTAATTTTACTCCTTCTGTGAAAAGTACCAAGATAACTCTCTGAATCTGGTTTTGTATAATCCTGTGATCTCGCTCCGTTAGAGCCAGCCAAATGAATCAAAGCAAAGTTCTTACACGACAAAATTGATTTGTGAATCCTTTACAATTCAAAATTAGCAATCGAATCAAGTACTTCATTTATTCGTACTTTACGTATTCATACACATAAAAGCGTGTACCTACAGATAAGGTAAATAGTCAATCACCTAATGGTACACGGTATAAGCCATCAATTCCAGAATTATTTACGGTTGAGTTGTTTTCGATGCCTATTGATGTTTTATCCAGATTAATCAAAGCTGATTGGTGTTCTATATTCGTTTAAATGTTAAACCACTTTTGTATAGGTATATCAAAAGCCAAGAACTACCCGGTAAGGTTCTCTGACCTTCTTTAGCTTTTTTCTTATAAATTATCAGCAAAAGTATTAATAATAACTTTATTGTTTTTTACACACAGTTTACAATTAATAACACTTTTATACAGAAATACAGCTCATACAGATATAATATGTAAAGGAGACTGGTATCTGCACTAGGATGGCCTGTATTCAAAAGCACTCTAGAGTCTGGAAAGGGGAATATATGGTGGGAAGAGCAGTGCTATTTATGGTGGTAGAGAGAAATTTTGTTCCTTATATTCTAGTAACAGAGCAAAAGTTTAGCTTACTTTAAAATCCATCAGAAACCAATATTCAGATCGATAACATGTTATATTTATTTTAGGAGAAACATGTATTCACAGATTGTAATGAAAACAAAACTACAGTTTTATACTATTTCATTTTCTACTGAACGAATAATCTATGGATAAAAAACCCCCGACATAATAACCTGAGTTCCCTTTAAAAAGTAAATAACTTACTTTTAAACGACTCAACCGATTTTCATGAAACCTTAAAATCGCTTAATCCGTTCGCGAGCTACGGTGCCACAGACAGACATACCGACAAACATACAGAAAAACAGACATACACGTCAAACTTATAACACCCCTCTTTTTACATCTTGGGTTAAAAATAACCAATCGACTGCAAACTCAATACGAACATTTAACAAATTAACTCTGTAAAGTAATTTACATCTGATACAGATTGAGTAAAGTTGAATTATTTCCATTTACTTATAATTTACTTACGAATATTCGTATTTCACAATGAAATAAAGCTGAATCAGGTATTTTGAAATCCTCCTAACGAACCTCAGTCGCGACCAATTTAACACTAATCTGATTGCATCAAGTCAATCTTCGGCGTAAGATTAAACTTCTTAGGGTTGAACAGTCGTAGCGATTAATTTAAGGGTATTTATAAAGACTTGCAGGAAAATCTAGTTCGATCATTGGATTCAAAGACCTATAAAGTTTACACATTCAACAAAAGGATTTTGTGAAATGAAATTGTTTTTCGTTTGTGGACCCTCTTTGTAGGGACGAAAATCGTTACTTAAATTGATTATTTGTTACGCAAAATATAGTTTGAGATGTTTTATACGATATTTTTTTGAAAATAAAATGTAGCCTATGGCCTTCCTGGATAAATGGACTATCCAACACTGAAAGAATTTTTTAAATCGCACCTGAGTTCCTGGAATTTAGCGCGTTCAAACAAACAAACAAACTCTGCAGCTTTATAATATTAGTATAGACTAGCTGATCCACGCAACCTTGTTTGCGTCTCCTATTGCCCGTAGCGTGATAAATTTTCCCCGTTTTTTAAACATTTTTCATTGGTGCTCCGCTCCTATTGGTCGTAGCGCGATGATATATAGCCTATAGCCTTTTTCGATAAATGTACTATCCAACACTGAAAGAATTTTCCAAATCGGATCAGCGGTTCCTGAGATTAGCGCGTTCAAACAAACAAACAAACTCTTTAGCTTTATATGTAGTATGTAGTATTATGTTGATAAAAAACTCTTTGGCAAATAACTCATTATTAGGTACCAACTCTTAGCGTCTTATACTCGTGATAACTTCTAAACGAAATGTCCGATTGGGATGAAACAAAAAGTATTTTACTTCTACATAAATACCCTTGATAACATAATGCTTAATTTGTATAAGGATTAATATTACGATACACATTTAACGTAGTTTCTTTCTTCAGACAATTTAAAAAAAAATTTGAACACAAAAGCGGTTATTGTGACTAAACCATGATAGTTAGATATATGCTCTTGCGGACTTTTTTGTAGATCTTAATGGCACCTACAAACCCGTAGTACATTATTTTGTTCTATTGTCAATAGTTTTTCCAGCGCATGCAAAAATAGGTTTTCGATTTCACACCTTGGGTAAAAAAATAGCAATGCAGCTTTATAATATTAGTATAGATAGAATTATAATATTTAAAATAAAATATCAGGAGCTGTAGGTCAAAATAATAAAAATTATCTCAAAATTATAATGTACACATTGAATAGTAGTTGATACTATGCTGTAAATTAGTACAGTCATATAGTCTAGTCATTCGAAGCTGTCATAAAAAGCAAACAAAGGAACAGACATCAAATTTAAAGTACCTACTAGCCATTAAATGTTTGTATCACACATCAGTCGCCTTTAACAGTCCATTATTGGACATAGGTGTCTCCTCAGGAAGGGAGTTAAGAATGTTTGTTGAATATTTGTTAATCACACACAATAAATAGTATAATAATAATAAATATTTCGGACATCTAACACACAAAGCCATCTAGTCCCAAGCTAAGCAGAGCTTGTGTTATGGGTACTAGACAACTGATACAAATACATAAATACTTTTTTTGTAAATCTATACTAATATTATAAAGCTGCAGAGTTTGTTTGTTTGAACGCGCTAATCTCAGGATCTACTGGTCCGATTTAAAAAATTCTTTCAGTGTTGGATAGTCCATCTATCGAGAAAGGCTATAGGCTATATTTTATTTTCATAAAAAATAGATATCCGTAAGAAAATTGCTAATTTATAACCCAAGGTGTGAAATCGAAAACCTATTTTTGCGTGCGCTGCAAATAGTATTGACAATAGAACAAAATAATGTATTACGGGTTTGTAGGTCCCATTAAGATCTACAAAAAATTCCGCGAGAGCATATATCTAACTATCATGGTTTGGTCACAATAACCACTTTTGTGTTCAAAAAAGATTATTAAATCGTCTGAGGAAAGAAACTACGTTAAATATGTATCGTAATATTAATCCTTATCTAAATAAAGCATTATGTTATCAAGGGTATTTATGTAGAAGTAAAGTACTTTTTGTTTCATCCCATTCGGACATTTCGTTTAGAAGTTATCACGAGTATAAGACGCTAAGAGTTGGTACCTATTATTGAGTTATTTGCCAAAGAGTTTTTATCAACATAATACCTAATATTAGTCTTTATCCAAATAAATGTGTTGTTGATTATGAGTATTAGATCTTAGAAGAGTATAATAAATACATCTATACTAATATATACAGCTGAAGAGTTTTTGTTTTTTTGAACGCGCTAATCTCAGGAACTACTGGTCCAATTTGAAAAAGTTATATCAGTGTTAGATATCCCGTTTATCGAGGAAGTTTATCGAGTTTATCTATATCATCACGCTATGACCAATAGGAGCGGAGTACCAATGAAGAATGTTTCAAAAACGGGGGGAAATTATTACGCTACGGGCAATAGGAGACGCAAACGACGTTGCGTGGGTCGTCTATCTATACCAATATTATAAAGCTGCAGAGTTTGTTTGTTTGTTTGAACGCGCTAATCTCAGGATCTACTGGTCCGATTTGAAAAATTCTTTCAGTGTTGGATAGTCCATCTATCGAGGCAGGCCATAGGCTATATTTTATTTTCATAAAAAATAGAGATCCGTAAGAAAATTGCTATTTTGTAACCCAAGGTGTCAAATCGAAAACCTATTTTTGCGTGCGCTGCAAAAAGTATTGACAATAGAACAAAATAATGTATTACGGGTTTGTGGGTCCCATTAAGATCTACAAAAAAGTCCGCAAGAGCATCTATCTAACTATCATGGTTTGGTCACAATAACCGCTTTTGTGTTCAAAAAAAATATTAAATCGTCTGAAGAAAGAAACTACGTTAAATGTGTATCGTAATATTAATACTTATCTAAATAAAGCATTATGTTATCAAGGGTATTTATGTAGAAGTAAAATACTTTTTGTTTCATCCCATTCGGTCATTTCGTTTAGAAGTTATCACGAGTATAAGACGCTAAGAGTTGGTACCTATTATTGAGTTATTTGCCAAAGAGTTTTTATCAACATAATACCTAATATTAGTCTCTATCCAAATAAATGTGTTGTTGATTATGAGTATTAGATCTTAGAAGAGTATAATAAATACATCTATACTAATATATACAGCTGAAGAGTTTTTGTTTTTTTGAACGCGCTAATCTCAGGAACTACTGGTCCAATTTGAAAAAGTTATATCAGTGTTAGATATCCCGTTTATCGAGGAAGTTTATCGAGTTTATCTATATCATCACGCTATGACCAATAGGAGCGGAGTACCAATGAAGAATGTTTCAAAAACGGGATGAAATTATTACGCTACGAGCAATAGGAGACGCAAACGACGTTGCGTGGGTCATCTATACTAATATATAAAGCTGAAGAGTTTTTGTTTGTTTGAACGCGCTAATCTCAGGAACTACTGGTCCAATTTGAAAAAGTTCTTTTAGTGTTAGATAGCCCGTTTATCGATGAAGTTTATCGAGTTCATCTATATCATCACGCTATGACCAATAGGAGCGGATTACCAATGAAGAATGTTTCAAAAACGGGGGGAAACTATTACGCTACGGGCAATAGGAGACGCAAACGACGTTGCGTAGGTCAGCTAGTACATATTATACATAGAAAACTCCGAAACAAATATTTGTAGATCATACAAACATTTGGTCCTACCCGGAAATCGAACCCGAGACCTCATGATCAGCAGTCGCACACGCCAACCGCGAGACCAACGAGGCAGTCAGTATCAAGTATCAAAATAATAAAAAACAGTCGTAAAAATAATTATTCAAATCTAAGAAAGATTCCTTTAAGCTCTATTTATCTTATTGTTTACAGCCAAAAAAATCCTTTTATCCGGTAAAATACGAGCTAAGAAAATCCTTTTCGTAGCTTAATCGTATTTAGAGATCACGGTGAGCTATTGTGAACAGGTTCCAATTGATTTATCTCCCTGTTCCAATGCTTACGAGGTAAGGTCGGCTTGCCAGAGCTTAGAGCTTAAGCATTGTTTAGATTCCTCGTTAAGTGGTTTAAATAGATTTCTAATTGTGTTCCGAAGTTAGTCAGTAATTATGTGTTTCAATTTTAAGCATTGACTATTAACGATTGTTTCTTTAGTAAAATAATTGGTTATAGGTTCGTCAAGACACTTTTTATAGTGACGAGGCCCTCTCCTATCCTCTCCTCCTCCGGGACAAACAGTAACTTTATCTTGTCAATCATTTGAATTATCAAGGCCTAATTACATTAGGGTTTCCTTCGTGTGTGCAGATTTGAAGGTTCTTAGTTTTGAGTTCTGAGTACCTATCTGCCCTAAATCGTAAGTCCATAGAGAATATCTTGATTCCCTATAACAGCTTTGTTTCAAACGTCAAAAGTCAGATAAAAGTTGGTTCTTCGTTGTAATGCATGTCAGTCTTTATAAAGGAGATAACTATAGCTTCTAATTAGTTACTAATGAGAATATTCAATCTATAGTAAACTAGCTGACCCACGAAAAATCGTCTGCGTCTCTATTTAATCATGCTAGGCTCCTATAGGTCTAAGCGTGATGGTGATGATGATGAAGCGTGATTTAACTGTCCTATTTTAGGTGCGCCAGCAAAAAGGTAGTAGAGCCACGCTGATTTCAGCACGAATGGGCCGGCTCGACCGGGGCGGTACTACCCTCGCACAGAAAATCAACGTAAAATGACAGCGTTCGTGCTGTCGTGTTTCGTTGGTGAGTGCGAGACCGGAGGCCTAATTAGTCTAGTCAACAAGTACCATACTTGTTGACTAGACTAAAAGATGCAGCAGCATCACTAGGCCGCCATAGTCTGGGTCTCCATACTGCATTGTCTGCATTCGCAATGAGTATGGTGACCACTACTCTTGGATTCTGCTTATGCTTTCCATCAGGCAGAGTGCAGTCATTTTGGCGGGCCAAACATAAAAAAAGAAAAAAAAAATGTAGTTTAAAAAAAACATAAAAAACGATAAGTAGGTATATACTTGTATATTGGACTTATCATCTCATCATCTTCCTAGCCTTTATTATTCCCAAGATTTGGGGTCGGCTACTAGTTCAACCGGTTTTACCTGAATATTAGTTTTTACACGAAGCGACTGGCATCAGACCTCTGCAACCATGAGGGTGAACTGAATTCGAAGGTTAACTAGTTGTCAGTATATTTAAGGACACTGACTTCCCAATAACGATTGCCATAGATGTTCATGACATCCGGGACCGACGGCTTAACGTGCTCTCCGAGGCACGGGCGGGAAACACTGCCATCTTCCATACTCCGGACTGCTATTGAGAATTTCTTGTAAGAAAACACATAATGGACTAATAATGAAAAAAAAAACTTTTAATCTATTTTTATAGAGACATTAATTATCTAATTATATAGATGTGTGATAATTAAAATGGTGGCATAAATTACCTGAGATGAAATTCGAAGCTATTTATGTATACATTTATGTGGAACGATTGTATGAATCTCGAGAATTGGCAACTCGTAACATGTGAATAGGAATTCACCCTGAATTACGTCAAAAAGATCAACATATTTAGAAAGATACTTTCAATTCAAAAACGTTTGCAAACTGCCTTTGGGCTACAACCCCAAGTATTACATATTCTACTAGCAAAGGGTGAAAAATTTGAATTGAAAAGTCTGCCTCGAGATTTATTATCTTTTAAACAACTTCTAATAAATTGCTACGAACAAGAAATTTAATGTATTTTTAGATATAAAGTTAAATTTCATCAATTGTATAACATCTTGTAAATGAAAAGATAATAATCAATACATTAAACAAGATGATGACTGACCTCCAAACTTCATTTTGAAGATGGCACCCCATGACGTTAAAGATGATGACTTTTAACTGCGACTGGAAGTTTATAAGGTGCAATTCATTTATTTACGTTATTTTTTTCAAAAAACACAACGCCATCTAGTTCATATTAAGCAGAGTGTGTGCTATGAAATTATGTATTATTATATTTTGTACGAGTGGTTATTAATAATAATTATCAGCGTTTTTTGATCCCTAGGCTGTTCCATGTGTCATTAACTATTAGAGCCTTTCATACTTATTCCATTTACATCTAAGTGTATTTTTAGTTTTTTTTTATTTATAAATCAAAGCTAAATGGAATTCAGCTACATAGCCTTCGAAAGCTTAAAAAACAAAAGAAAATCTTGGGTTAGATCACTTTGTCTGCATATATATTTTAGGGTGCTGTCACTCTAAATAAACATTAAGACGTTTTTACGAGCACACCGTGCGTGTAATCGGCCTGTGGAAAAATATTATCCGTACCTACGAGACTACCTAGCATCTCTTGTACAAGTAATATTTTTTTATATTTATAATTTAAAGATAGAAAATGTAAACGTGTTCTTCGGTGAGACCACGTCTCGGCAAACGTTGTAAGACGTACATAGGCCAGCTGGAGTGATAATCTACACAAAATGGTTGGCAAGACCTCTACAACAAAAACTCTTAAAAAATTCAATGGAAACATAAATCTTTTCTTACCCTTTCTTTATTTCATGGGTTCTTATTTTATCAAAATATTTTCCACGGTAACCTACATATGAATTTCTTTAATTTCCCTGTTACAGTTATTGTATTTAAAATTTTGATATTTTATCATGTAACCATTTTACACACAGGAGTCTGGCCGGCCCGTCTGGAGTGGATACTACTGCACGGTCTCACAGAAAACCGGTGTTAAGCAATTCATTTAGGTCCTTTCCCCAAACTCAACCATTTGACAAAGGGTGACAATGCATTGAGTGTTTTGAGAACCTTGTGTAAATGCCACTGACTATTAAAGGTGACCCGTCTGTTCATTTATACAAATGAACACGAAATAAAATAAATACAATAGACAATTTCAGTTTCGTTAATGACTTTAGGTCATGTTATTAATATTCCACAAAATATAACGAAAATAAACACGATAAATATAAGGTTTACCATGAAAGATTTAATAAGTCACAAACTAGAATAAAGATAATTAACAATACCATTGTCATCATGAAATGTCTTGAATTCAAAGAATACTTAATCGTTTGGTGTTCTTTGTCATCCTTAATACGCAATTAATGACATAATTTATTTTCATGAAGCTTTAATGAAGTAACTTCCTCGTTGGTCTCGCGGTTGGCGTGTGCGACTGCTGATCATGAAGTCTCGGGTTCGATTCCCGGGTCGGACCAAATGTTTGTATGATCTACAAATATTTGTTTCGGAGTTTGGGTGTTTTCTATGTATAATATGTATGTATTTACAAAAAAAAAAGTGTAATATATGTATTTATATCAGTTGTCTAGTACCCATAACACAAGCTCTGCTTAGCTTGGGATTAGATAGCGTTGTGTGTTAGATTTTTTTTTTTTTTTTTTATGTTTGGCCCGCCAAAATGACTCTACTCTGCCTGATGGAAAGCATAAGCAGAATCCAAGAGTGGTGGTCACCATGCTCACTGCGAATGCAGACAATGCAGCATGGCGACCCACACCATGGCGGCCTAGTGATGCTGCTGCATCTTTTAGTCTAGTCAACAAGTATGGAACTTGTTGACTAGACTAATTGGGCCTCCGGTCTCGCACTCACCAACGAAACACGACAGCATGCTGTTATTTTACGTTGATTTTCTGTGCGAGGGTAGTACCGCCCCGGTCGAGCCGGCCCGTTCGTGCTGAAATCAGCGTGGCTCTACTACCTTTAATAGTCCGAAATATTTATTTATTTATTTATTTATTCATAGACCGCCAAAACCTTATTATCTACCGTTTCTTTTAGCTTCGCCGTAGTCAGGTATTACAAAATCGATAAGTTATCTGCAATTCCTCAAAAAGCTTTGATTCTACCTTGTTATAACTCGTACTATCTAATACACTTTTACCAGTCCGGACCCTAATATTAGAAAAATCACCTTTGCGCACGTAAAGGCGTTGGTACTGCGACTTATCTCTTCCGGTCGAAGAACCGTCCCACCGGATTTTAAGAGTGAGGGAACAGAAAGTGCACCTGTATTTGCGCACACACTTGTGCACTATAATCTCTCCTGTGTAGTTTGCTGGCCGCCATGGTTAGGAGGATATCATTAAGAAACTAATCAATCGCCCTAACATTCTTCACTATCCTCTATTCACTCTAAGGTTAGCCGGAAGATAACTCATGTTTGAGTTAAGCTCGCCCTTGTACATGTTATTTCCTTGTAGCTTAATGTTTTTTCCATTTGTGTACAATAAAGTATAAATAACAAAACAATCATTTGCTTGATCAATAAATATCAAAATTAATCATTGTCTTATAATCTTCCTTAAAAATAATTTATTTAAAAAAGTATCAACGATTTAAATATGGATAAGCTTTAATAAATCTATATTCTTCACATTCCTCTCTTAAAGGAGGATTATTTCTTTGAAATTTAAACAGTACCAATTACAACCACTTCTATATAAAGGATTGTCTATCCATCTATAAATTGCGAAGAAAGAATCAGTCTAAATGAGAATCATTTAAAAGTCTTTTAAAATAGAACATTTAGAGGTTTTACTATCTAAGATAAAATATATTATAAATCTTAGACGCCATCGCTTCAATATGAACGAAGTCATCAATCAAAATTTTATCTATTTTTGCTGTCAGTGGAAGAAAACTAAAGAATCGCATAACTCATTATGAGTTATGTGATTCTCCTCATTGATAAGATTATATGGTGCGTCATCAATATCGGTAATCATATTTTGTTTAAGTATTAACTTTTATCTGAGACTCAGAACGAATGGCTTTTGGAATTAAATGCACGTACCTTGGTAGGTATTTCTTCTGGTATTTCAGGGTTTTTAAATGTGGATCTATATTACATGAGTGACCTGGATGAGATATATTAAAAAAATCATAATATGTATATATGGGCCTCTGGTATCCTCACTCACTCGGTGAAACACAGCACAAGCGCTGTTTCACACCGGTTTTCTGTGAGGCCGCGGTATCTATATATAGGCATGAATGGTTCGACTCCGGTCGAGTCGACCCATTCATGCCGAAGCGTGGCTCTCCCACGGTAAAGTGCCTCTTCAATCTCGAAGGTTGGTCGTCAGCTTCCTGTACTCCTCCTTGTCATTGGCCAGCGGAACAGTTGTTCCACGGAAATGATACCGGTCCACTCCTAGAAATTATGCAGCCACGATTTTTTCCAAGGTGTAGCGCGTCTCTTCCCCTCCACATAGTTCTAACCCTACATTTTAATATTATTTTATTTATTTATTTATTTTTAAAAAGACAACTCCCGCACTAGGAATAAATCCTGTTTCGCGGGGGACTTTACAAACATACATGAAACGGACACAAATAACACCCAGACTCAGAACAACAATTTGTGGATCACACAAAGTATTGTCCTACGTGGGATTTGAACCCACGACACT
The DNA here is from genome assembly GCA_949125395.1 of Diaphora mendica. Lineage (NCBI taxonomy): Eukaryota > Metazoa > Arthropoda > Insecta > Lepidoptera > Erebidae > Diaphora > Diaphora mendica. The sequence continues at coordinate 5,616,214 of OX421332.1, read as the reverse complement.
TGGCGAAGTAGGAAACGGCGTGGTGACCATTAAACCACTAGGCCAAACGTGCAGTCAATATGTATATTTTAATAGTCTAACAAAGAAGAAAGCCCATGCCTAGTTCGATCTAAAAAAGAAAACCTTCCTTATATCCATAAACTTATAGTTTCATACTTTCTTAATAAATCTTTAAAGCTTCTATAACGTCATAGGTATGAATAAATTCATCGCACTGATATCATTATCATTTCTCAGTACCATAAGCGTTACGAACTAGATTCGTTTGGTTTGGCATTTAATAATGTAATTGCAAAATCGGTGAAGGTCTAAATGAGCCCATTCAGCTTAATTGTGGCACACGTGCTCTTGAGAGAGGCCTATTTCCAGTGTCACGGAACGTTGATGAGTGACAAATGAGCAATCTGAATTTGTCACCGTTGACGAGAATTCCAATTTGAAATTCCAGAATGTTTTTGAAGGTAGATTTGAAAATCCAATACGTATGACTGTGTAGGTAGAATTATCTATGTGATACATCCATGATGGAATTTATTTCTTGTAATGAATTTACATTCATACGGTGGTTACTAAATAAATAGATTATTGTGTTTCTATGGTCTGATCTATGAGTAGATTGTATTGCAACGCTCGTCGCTCGCCAGTTTTACCTACTAGCAATACTGAACGTTTTCGATTTTCTTCATAAATCTTCTGACATTAGATTAACTTTAAAAAAATATTTGCACTGTACACTGTAAATACTTGAAAGGACAAGGGCTTATGAAAGACTCACGTATGCATATTTCCTCGTAATGTTTTTATTGTATTAATTATAATGCATCATCATCATCAGCCCGTTGCAGTCCACTGCTGGACATAGGCCTCTCCCAAGGAACACCACAGAGCCCGTCTGTTGCTTTTTGCATCCAGTCGCTGCCAACCCTCCTACGTAAGTCGTCGATCCATCTGGCCAGAGGGCGTCCCACACTATGTTTGCCAAGACGCAGTCTTCACGCCATAACACGCTTAGGTACTCCAGCGGCAGTCTGTTCGACGCCATTGCCACTTCATCCTACCAACTTATAATACATAGTAAACATAAATTGAAGTAATAACTTTTAAACTGGAATTTCGTTTTAATAATATCAAATTAATGAATTCAAAAAGATAGACAGGCGCCGGTTTGGTACTTGACTGTAGACGAGCTTGAAACGTTTGTTTTTCATTCATAGTTTATTTACAAGAAAACAAAAACTCGGGCTCCATTAAACGTATTTCATAAAATATATTTTTTGCTGCGATAAAAGTAGTAAAAGTTGTCGTTATGACACGCCCCTGAGTAAAACCTTGTAAAAACAGCACAATCTTATCTCAGATTCATGATTAATAGTACGAACTGCTCTTAAGCACAATTCTGTTATAATAACCATAAAATATATTACAGTGTAATTAATTACGAACGCTTTTAGAACTGTAACGTTTATATGTAATATGTCAAAGCTTAAATGTCTAGATTAAATTGAACACAGAAGAATGATATTGTACACGCAAGGCTCATCAAACATGCAAAGCTACTTGACAGTTTCAAATTGCCCAGAATCAGGTGTTCGGCTCTATAATGTTGTAAGTCTATATCGGGAACTGCTGTTATAGTCCGGGTACACGCTTCATCATGACGTAAACCAGTTTACGCAAGTTAATTTGTGCATGTGGAAAACAATAGAGTAGCAGATAGGAGTGCAAAGTACTACCGTGGATTGACAAATTGTTTTCATACTAAGGAATTTTGGTTCGCATAGTTTTCCTTGGCAGTCTTATCTGAAACTTGACAGAGCAAACTCGCAGGCACAGAGCAAATGACCATGATCACCACACTACATATGATACATATGTATCATATGTAGTCAAAAGGTAGTAGAGCCACGCTGATTTCAGCACGAACGGGCCGGCTCGACCGGGGCGGTACTACCCTCGCACAGAAAATCAACGTAAAATGACAGCGTTCGTGCTGTCGTGTTTCGTTGGTGAGTGCGAGACCGGAGGCCCAATTAGTCTAGTCAACAAGTTCCATACTTGTTGACTAGACTAAAAGATGCAGCAGCATCACTAGGCCGCCATGGTGCGGGTCGCCATGCTGCATTGTCTGTATTCGCAGTGAGTATAGTGACCGCCACTCTTGGATTCTGCTTATGCTTTCCATCAGGCAGAGTAGAGTCATTTTGGCGGACCGTACATAAAAAAAAAAAAAAAAAAAATTGAATATATGATAACCGGTTTTTGTCAATAACCAATAAACGACCAGATTCGTGGAATGTACTCTTAAGAAAAAAAGTATAATATAATAATAATAATGTTTATTTTTCTCTAACTAAATATATAATATGTAACAATAATATTCTTAAAACTGATGTACATGTTTGTGGCAGTCAGGAAGCCAAACTAGGATAAATCCTGTGCTATGGATTCCTGGCTCCCCCTCACGTAATTATATAATTTTACCTGTTAAGTCTCAATATGGCTGTTTATGTAAGAATAAAACAATAATAAGAATAATGATAAATTAAATAAGAGTATTGTGTGTGTGTGTGAGTGTATTTGTGTGTATATGTGTGTGTGTGTGCGTGTGTGTGTGTGTGTGTGTGTTTTAAGCGTCAGCAAAGGACACGGAAAGTTTAGGTATGTATCCATAGAACTTTTTATAGTAGGGGAGCCCACGATGCTAAATGAGGATTTACTCGAGCGTCATAGAGACCTATTGGGTTGCAAAGCTTAGATGATAAAAAGAAAAAAATGTTATTACTGTATGCCTTTTCATCGGTGGGGTGAGCAGCTATGGATGTTTAAAAATTTAAAAAAAAACTGATGCATGGACATACTCGAGCGCGGCAGATATTGATAGCATCCATATCCTACGTATTTTTAATAATGTACGTATATTAATCTGATCGTTTGCATGGTGGGTGGTCGTACGTAAGGTTTGAAAATGACAAAAAAAAAAAAAAATATCGAGCGCGTCAGATTTTCGAAGTGGATGTTAAGTGAACCTTAAATAAAGCTCTCATTCAATATTCTGACGATTTGGATGTGACGCAAACTCACGGGCGTTATAAGAATGTGCAAAAAAAATCGTCATATTGATATACTTCTGATTAAGATATATATGGTTCATCTTTATGCCCTAGACGCGCTGTCTCATAATCTGACGATTATCTGGAGGGGTTCGCTTAATCTGACAATTTAAAAAAAAAGATCCCAAATCCAGACCTGCTTTTTAGAAAATTACCACAATATCAGTATCAGAAGTTCTGATAGTAATAGTAGAATCTTCATTTTGTTGGCAAGCAATAAATTCTATGTTCGTCTTCGCTTCTTCATGATCAAGGCATGACAAATCATAATCAATTTATAATTAATTATATCAGTAACTAAATATTTATGACCCAAACCTAGGTAATTACATAAAATTACCTTACTACCTATAATCGTTGCCATCTCCTGATCAGCCCAATGATCGATCAATAGCTTAGTTACTTACAACTTGGTAAAACTAAGTAAGTTTGAAAATGTTATACAAAGTCAAATCAATTTATTTTTATTACTTTCTTTCACACAGGTAAATCTTGCGACAACCCTTTGTATTCTATAAATTGTATAAAGACCACCTTTCGGGTCCATCATCAGACCCTGGATACTATCAAAACATAAAGTACTTGTCAAGATGAATCAAACGATTTCAAACTCAATGGTATTGCGACGTTTCTCTACGGAATTCCTCTAACCATCTTCCGGCTGCACCATCAGACCCTGGATACTATGAAAACATAAAGTACTCGTCAAGACAAATCAAACGAGTCCAAACTCGATAGTGTTGCGACGTTTCTTTATAGAGTTCCTATGACCACCTTCCAGTTCCAGCATCAAATTAGTTCCCTGTTATTATAATATTGTATTGTCACGCTGTATACATATGCTTGCAAAATTTCAGCAAAATCAGTTGAATATATCTGCTTCAAAATTGAGTTGCAAGATTCCACCCAAACATACATACATTGCAAGTTAAATAAAAGCTTGTAAAAAGAACCCATCTACAATTGTAAGGTCAAATTGGGATGGCGGTTGCTCCACTTATTCGACTTCGACTTATTTCTCTTACATATGAATTAGTACTGGCTTATCAGTGTGTTTTTTTTTTTTTTTATGTATGGCCCGCCATAATGACTCTACTCTGCCAGCATAAGCAGAATCCAAGAGTGGTGGTCACCATACTCACTGCGAATGCAGACAATGCAGTATGGCGACCCACACCATGGCGGCCTAGTGATGCTGCTGCATCTTTTAGTCTAGTCAACAAGTATGGAACTTGTTGACTAGACCATTTGGGCCTCCGGTCTCGCACTCACCAACGAAACACGACAGCACGATCGCTGTCATTTTACGTTGATTTTCTGTGCGAAAATACACTTTTTAGCGTGTAATTAACTCACCCTGCCTTAATCTGACGCGCTCGAGGATGTCTGGTGAATTTTTTTTTTACTTATCTGATCCTTTATTCCTGACGGGCGGCCATACATACGGTGCTCATATTTGGTGGAGGTACTTAACCAGGTATAAGGTATCCCATCGTATATTAATCTGCCGCGCTTGAATAAATCCCGAAATTCCTTCTAGGGCTCCCCTACTATTAGGGAGTTTTAATTGGTTTATTTTATGTCTGACTACTCCGCTTAAGAATAACGTCATCTATTGGCAAAACCATGACGATAACTAACTCTCAAAAGGCTTTGACACAGTTTATACAAACTCACCTGCATGTATAGACACTGTTCCGTATTTAATCTTTTTGTACAGCCATGCCTATACTTTTGATACTGCGTTGGCATGACGAAGCGTGTAGCCGGGCTTTTAGGAGCGGTACAATAAAAATGTTGTTTTATTTTATGAAACAGAGTTGATAATTAATTATACGGCCAACCTAAAATTGAGCTGAATTTTATACGCTTGCTCATATAATGACCTCTATTTATACTATACCACTAATTTTAACAAGACCGATTTAAAGTCTTTTTTTAAATTTATCTACAAAGAGGTATAAAAATACGTTTTTCACATCTACATCTTCTCACCTATTTGTTTTTGTCCCATGTATGTCTGTTTAGCTGCTCTAGCATTATAAATTCGCGTTTGTGGTGTTAGAAATTTTTAGTAGCTTAACTGCCACGGTGGTGCAGTGGTAGCGTACGCGACTGTTGTGCTTGAGGTCTCGGGTTCGATTCCCGGGTCGGACCAAATATTTGTATGATCTGCAAATATTTGTTTCGGAGTTTGGGTTTTTTCTATGTGTAATATGTATGTATTTACGAAAAAAAAGTATAAATGTATTAAAATTTATATCAGTTGTCTAGTACCCAAAACACAAGCTCTGTTTAGCTTGGGAGTAGATGGTGTTAGGTTTTAGATGTCCGAAATATGTAAAAAAAAACTTTGAATTAAAAAGTTGTATGTTCACAATTGATAAGCTAAGATTAAGACTATTTATTCTGTTGATTGATGGCATATTATGTAAATACGTATACTATTCCTCAACATACCTCATCCCTTTGAAAACACCGTTTGGCAAAAAAGGCCAGAATTCGTAATAAGGTCAAACTTTACTGAATGCCTTTAAAATATTGAATGTTAGACCATTCTCGTGAGATCTCAGTCTAGTAATGTTATCTGTCACTAATATAAGGTTATTATTTAGCAGGTGCGTCACTCCGTGCTGCAGGCAAGTCTTGGCGAGCGGAGCATAAAGCGGCGCGTACACTCGGCATTATAGTTGGAGCATTTCTGTTGTGTTGGCTGCCATTTTTTCTTTGGTAAGTTTTACCATAAAAAATTATTACTAGTCTTTGTGGTGTGATGTAAATCGATGACGTTTTGAGTTCGAATCTTTAGTTTTGAATATTAGGTATGTTGTTTACATATACATATGAACATTAAATATAACTAATAAATAAAAATGTTGAGACTAGAATAGTGGTTGATAAATACTCAATTTATTAATGGCTAGCTGTTTCCCGCGGCTCCGCCGGCGTGTATGTTGGTTATGGCACCAAATAGTAGCCTATGTGTTATTCTGATATATAAGCTGTATTACTGTAAAGTTTCATTCAAATCTGTTCAGTAGTTTTTGCGTGTAAGAGTAACAAACATCCATCCATACTTACAAACGTTTGGGTTTATAATATTAGTAGGATTGCTTGTCTTGAATACTAGTTGTTGTCCGCGGCTGCGCCCACGTGTATGTCGGTTATCGCGGCAAATAGTAGCCTATGTATTATTCTGATGTACAAGCTATATTACTGTAAAGTTTCATCCAAATCCGTTAAGTAGTTTTTGCGTGAAAGGGTAACAAACATCCATCCATACTTACAAACTTTCGCGTTTATAATATTAGTAGGATCTAACTCAAAGTAAATAAGGCAAAGATTGAACAGAATATAAAGTGTTTTCTCAAAATTGATTGGTACATTTATGAATACCTACTCGGAATGTTGGTATTTTTATACCTATTCGTTTTTAGTTTAGATAGAATTGTCTTTTTTAGGCTCTCTTTAGACAGTTCTACAGTGATTACGTGTAACTTAGTGTATCTTTTCCCGTAATATTTATGCTTGTAACTGAAAATGAATCTTAAATATTTCCCATCCAATATTTTTTCTTCAAATTACGCAATTTCCCAAGTCAAAACATTCTCTTCCCAAGTCTAAAATTCTGTACTTTTTTTTCATTACTTTCCTTTATACTAGGAATCAATATCCGAAATCTTAAAAGCACTGTCTTTTGTTAACAAGAAGAACATACGAATGGCTATATTTCCAATTTCCTTCGATCATATTCCACAATATTTCAACTAACTTTATGAGTCTAGGCTCGTGAAATTCTTATCTTTATCGGTTAAAGTCGATTCAGTGAACAATTTCATATTCTCTGACGCCTCAAGTTTTACTGCTTGATCATTTAGCCGGAACACATCAATCAGTATATACTCACACTTTTATGAAAAGATTTGTACACGCTTAGTTTATTATTATTTAACGATTAATCGGCTATGGAGTTCCATCTTCTACTGTCGGTACCTATTCTGAATCTGTAACTTTGGTTTGGCTTTCAGACTATTCCATCTATCCCTGACGCAAAAAAATATTCCTAAAAGCTTGGTTTTTTCTACATATCAAACCTCCAATAAAGAAAAAGTAAGGCTTTTTAGAAATATGCCCTTAACGCAAAATACTTAGTCGATCTAAAATATCTCACTGCCCAATGTCATCTTCGAAGTCAATTAGTCTGCCCGATTTTTTGATAAGATATTGTGGAAGCGTGTGGGTGCCTCAAGTCAATATTATTATAATCTCAATATCATTCTCCAATTTGACTTTTTTGTGCAGGTATGTTACAACGAATGTCTGCGGCGAGCCTTGCGAGACTCCTTCAGTAGTTGTCGGCGTACTATTTTGGATCGGTTACTTCAATTCAGCGCTTAACCCGCTCATCTACGCGTACTTCAACCGAGACTTCCGAGACGCGTTCAAAAACACGCTCATGTGTGCACTGCCTTGCTGTTTCACATGTTGGAAGGACACTGGTACGGCTCAGTTTGTGTAGTAATTAAGAACTGCGACTAAGAATCGCAAAGACAGTAGTGTGTGTTAGCATCAAAGATTTTGTATGTGTACTTCGTCTAAGATTTGTGTCCTCGCCTTGTTTAAGTTAAGCTTTTTTTAATGATAAAAAAAAAAACTTTAATTTAGAATCACAATTATTAATTAGGTTTTCTTTATCATCTCAGGAATAACGATAAGAAGTTATCTAATAAAGGTGTCTATAGACAAAACAGTAATCTGCATGATTTTATATAAATATTATAATATTCCTTCAACACAAAAAAAATGTGTAAAGAATTTAATCTGCCGCCAGTATGTGTCAAAATGCAATCACTGGAAACTTTGAGCATCGCAGTGTTAATTACTTGCATTGAAAGTGATAGTTTTGAAGTAGAATAATTCAATGTTCATATTATTATAATGAGTGCGGTAGGTATCAATTTATAGTTGTGAAATAATTTAATAGTGTTCTCAATAGTAGCAATAATAATTAAATAACTTCGAAACTTCGCGTTACTGATAAATAGTTATGTAGGTATACGGGAAATAACGCAAACGTATAATATTACTTTATAAACGACTTCAACTTATACTTTAAATTTTGGCGTATATTTGACCCTATATTCACCCAATATTACTAGGCTTAATTTATGACATTTGGTATCTGGATAGTTTTAATTACTTATCTTTTCATATTTGAGGGTCATTAAATTTTAGACCATTTTAGAATGAAACTCACTTGTACTTATTCCACTATTTTAATTAAATTTACACCTGACCGGTCTTGCCTTATGGCGTTCTCAAAGGTTAATAGGCAAGGTCAAGGCCATAAGGCGATACCGGTCAGGTGTAAATTTAATTAAAATAGTGGAATAAGTACAAGTGAGTTTCATTCTAAAATGTATTACAACAAGTTCCATTAAGTGTATAAATTATATAAATTTATTTCAGTCACAATTTTTTTTATATTTTTCGTTGTTTAGATGTACTCCTAACGTTTTCATAGGTTGTAAGTTTAGTTTTTCAATATATCCTTTGAATATACAAAAAAGGGGATATTAAAAATGTTAATGCAATTTAATAGTTTTAAAAATAGTTGCTCAAATTGTCCATCTGATGGCAATAAGCATAAATATCGAGTTTAGGCTAATTATTTAGTATGAAAAATGTATGTAGACGCTTAATTCATTGTAAATAATAAGGTACATAAAAGTATTTATTAGTATATTCTTTAGTAAATAGAAAATAAGAGAAATAAATATAATATATAATAATATAAGTTACTTAAACGGCGATCTATTATTCTTTTTCTTTGTGTAAAAATATAAACTCTAAAATAAATAATAACAATGGAAATCCCTTAAAAACAAATAAAATCTTAGAACTAAAATGAATGAATGAAAGAATACCATTCTAGACCAATGAGGGAATACTACGATGACGTCATTTAGTCCGTTTCTTCCACATCCTGCTATTTGCAGTCCAGTGCACTCTTTCAACACTTGAGTGTGTTTGAAGCTATCTATCTTTTTGTTTTTAACCGACTTCAAAAAAGAGGAGGTTCTCAATTCGACTGTATTTTTTTTATGTTGTTACCTTGTATGTTGTAACCTTGGACTGGGGGAACCGATTTTGATTAATATTTTTTTATTTGAAAGCTAGTGCTTCCCATGTGGTCCCATTTCAATTTGATCCAGTTCTGATATGTCATCCATGAGAAAACCATATGGGTCTTCAATTTGCATTAAGTATGTGCGCGACAAATTGACGAATAACTCAATATCACACCAACCGATTTCAGCCCAATTCAATTTGGTCGTTCTTGAAGTCGGTTTTTTTTTGTTAAAATTTTTAAAAAATTTAAAATTCGGCGAACTTCGTACCGCCATATTTACATATCTGTCTCAGCTTCCCACAGGCAGTGTACAGTCGATACCAAAAAAAAAATTTTTCGTTATCTTTTATTATTTTTCGTTCTAGAAAAAAAAGAATGAATGAAATCGGACTATGTGTTATTGAATTACAACTAAGTACATATTTTGACTTTCATCCCCTCTCTCCAGGAAACCGTGCTGAATTTCGGGATAAAAAGTATCCTATGTCCTACCTCGTAGTATGAACTCAAATCATGCCCAGTTTCATTTGAATCCGTTCCGTAGTTTCGGCGTGATGCGCGGCCAAGATACAGACAGACAGATAGACAGACAGACGGACAGACAGACAGACAGACAAAAATGAAAAAAATTACAGTTTTGGTTTCAGTATCGATAATAGAGCCCTCCAAAATAAATTTTCAAAATATCTTTAATGTACAGAATTAGACCTGTTACATTTTTAGTATAAGTATAGATTTTATCCATTTGTATGAAAAAAAATCACGTGATCAAACTTGATTTTATTTACATAAACAACTCATGTTTTTCTAAAATTTGATTTGTAATATCAGGTTTAACTATTTTTGTCAGTACGAATAATAACTTACTGTTGCCTATTGACACTGTGTCGACTTCCACATAAGGGTACAAAAATCAGTAAACAACAACACTAGAAGGAAACACACGGAATTACGGCGTAACTTATTACTCACAAGCTTTTTCCCGCGGCTCCGCTTGCGTGTATATCAGTTATTGCGGTAAAGAGTAGTCTATGTCCTTCCTCAAAACTAACGTATCTCTATGGTAAATTTTATTGAAATCGGTGGAGCATTTTAAAGGAAAGCGTGACAAACAGACAGACAGTACCTTTCAAATCAATCTATACTAATATTATAAAGCTGCAGAGTTTATAGTGTACTAAATAGATGTGTGTTAGATAGCCCATTTATCGAGGAAGGCTATAGGCTATATATCATCACGCTAAGACCAATAGGAGCGGAGCACCAATGAAGAATGTTTCGAAAACGGGGGAAAATTATCACGCTACGGGCAATAGGAGACGCAAACGACGTTGCGTGGGTCAGCTAGTTATTGATAAAATGCTGTGATAATAAAAGTTTTACGCTGATTAGCATATAAATATATACAACTACTCACCATCGACCATAGAGCCGTGGCACAAAATGATATTATTTTTTGCCGTGGCCCACCACGCCCTTGGAACAATAGAGACCCAATATATATTTGGTACAAACGCCAATACAGTGACTTAAAATACAAATCAAAGTTCAATGGCCAGGTAATCACTGGTAAAATTAAAAGCTGGTATTTATTGGAGAGAGAGGTACAGTAAGGTAAATATAGATTTTACCAAGGAAAGAATATTTCAAAGCATTGAAAAAAGTAATTTAAACCGAGAAAAACTACCGTTAAAAGTCAGTCATAAATACCAATGAGAATTTGTTTAAGTGTAATGGTTTTACGCCCTAACTACTTATGCGATCATTGTTCAGTTCTTTTATCATTACAAGATCGACATTCCTGGTGGAACTTTATTAACAAAACGTACATTTATACAATCGAAAACGTATTAAAAAACCAATAATATCAAGTTCAATCCAGCCAGTTAAGGTTACAATGATACATGAATACATGTAATTAATATTAAAATCATGCCACAAACCACAATTATTATATTGTACGAAGCCTCCATTGTTTATCGACATGCGATGTTACGTGTTTTATATTAAATTCGTTTAAACAATGTTTCATGAACACAATAATCTGTATTAATGCGAATCATTTATGATAAAAGCTTTACTGGTTAAATATGAGTTGAATTTTGATAATTCGACCGCCTCGTTGGTCTCGCGGTTGGCGTGTGCGACTGCTGATCATGAGGTTTCGGGTTCGATTCCCGGGTCGGACCAAATGTTTGTATAATCTGCAAATATTTATTTTGGAGTTTGGGTGTTTTACTATGTATAATATGTATGTATTTACAAAAAAAAAGTATATATGTATTTGTATCAGTTGTCTAGTACCCATAACACAAGCTATGCTTAGCTTGGGACTAGATGGCGTCGTGTGTTAGATGTCCGAAAATATTATATTATAATATTAAATTACTTTGTAGGATTGTTAAAGCACTTATACTAAGGTCGTAAAACATTTAGATCTTACACTTAAATGGTTCAGATTTCAGTAAACTGTATGTAAATGAATCAGCTTCACCCGTAGTTTATTTATGTTAATTTTTTTTTTTTTTTCTACGCTTACGCTACAACTGTTATTACTATTACAAACCTAAAATCCAGGTAATTTAAAACATAAATTGGCGTTCATTTTCCTGAGCGATAAGACCGCTAATTGTCACGTTTGTATATTCCAACTCTTTTTTAATCGACTTAAAAAATTGGAGGAGGATCTCGATTCGACTGTATTTTTTTTTATATTTGTTACCTCATAACTTTCGACTGTGTGAACCGATTTTGATGATTCTTGATGATTATTTGAAAGCTGGTCCTTCACGTGTAGTTCCATTTAAATTTGGTCCAGATTGAAGTATATTTTTCTATCTGTTATGAGTGTAAAATAAATAAAAATAAAATAAATTGTATCAATAAAAGACATGTCTACTATTCCAGGGCAATAAATTCATCTACTCGTATATAAGTTCATTTTCAAAACAATCTCAAATCTTAGCTTTAGTATTTTGGAAATTCATACAAGATGCAATGCTGTAAAGTAAATCAGAAATAGTAAATTTAGAATTCGTATTAAAAAGAAATAAGCCATGGGTACCAAAAATGAATTTATATGTCAAAATGGATTTCAATTAACGTCAAAAGATTTTTTTTTGTTAAATAGGTGGGCAAACGAGCAGACGTCTGATGGTAAGCGATTACCGCCACCCATGGACACTTGCAACACCAGAGGCGTCACAAGAGCGTTGCCGGCCTTTAGGAGGATGGGGATGGGGATCCGCCCACTACTGGACATAGAACTCCCACAAAGCTCTCCCCAAACACTATATTAATCTACTTAGTTATTATTGCATATTATGATATGTAACGTTATTTCTTAGCTACAGTGAAACGACATTTTAACAGTAGCCAATTAACAATATCTAAACGGACAAACCTATTTTAGAAATAAAACAAAATGGAGACTACTTTCTCGATTCAATAGTCAAAAAATAATATACTCTATTAAAACACAACTTTTCTTTAATTTGTATTCAACTTGATACCTAATAAAATATTATTCAATACTCTACTAAATTACAAGCCCATTGCAATCTTTTCATTACATCATATATGACAGCAAGTGATAAAGAGAAAAGTCAATAGACAAGTCAATTTGTACTTTACGTAAATAGCCGTGGGATAAATTTATAATACAATATAAAATACTTTTAGTCATTTGATGTCATGTTATTGAACGGGAACAACACTTCACACATGTTTGAACATGCGGGAATAATTATGTATCATGCCAATAGCAGAATAGACAGTAATTGAATTCTCAAACACAAAAGAGTAGCTATCGAAGCAAAGTATTAATAACAAAAAGTTTAAAATGATGCTGTTAAACAATTCTTAACTAATCAGAATTAAAAAATTCCATGACACGTAACTCGAACACGGGAGTGTGCTGGCCCTAGAGCTATTATAGATAGAGCAGGGGAGCCAGGCCTCCAGCTGTCCCTTGGTTAGAAAGAGAGACACGATCGCGGTACCTATCTGTCTCGCTCTACTCGCGTTTGGGCAGATTCTTTTGTTTTCTTTTTTTAAAAAGACAACTCCCGCATTAGGAATATACATCCTGTGTCGCGGGGGACTTTACAAGCATACATGAAACGGACACAAAGAACACCCAGATTCAGAACAACAATTTGAGGACCACACAAAGTGTTGTCCCATGTGGGATTTGAACCCATGGCGGCGTGGCGACCGCTAAGCCACTAGGCCAACCGTGTAGTCAGTTAGCGCGGAAAAGCAGTATAGTAGAACTATTCGACGGTTAATTGTTGTGATTGGATTACCATTATTAGTCCTCCTGGGATATCGCGATCTGTTCTCTCTTTTTAACCGTTGGACGTTTCCGCTTACAAGCCGTATGTCTTCCCTACTCTATATACAATATCTCTATGGTGCTGGTAAGTTCTCAAGGTGTACACATTTACATATTATATTTAGACGGTCCATTCTAAGTCACTTTCAAAGACACTCTCAATCAATGATTAAATAAACCTATTGGATTCTATATACACGACACGACAAACTTTTAACCGCTGATACCAAAATAAACGCAAGGTGGAGCGAATACTACTCACAATTCCTTAATGAGTCCTACCCATTTGAAGAACCGATTCCCCTAGATGCCATTCAGGGACCAGTACAGGAGATCAGTCCCGAAGAAGTAAGGGTGGCAGTTCGTAGAATGGCCAATAATAAAGCTACTGGACCAGATGAGATTCCTGCAGAACTGTGGAAACGGTTAGGAGAGAGTCGAATCATATTCCTAACACGACTGTTTAACAGGACTCTGTATGATTGAATACCGAGCGAATGGAGAAGAAGTTACTTGGTCCTATTCTTCAAAAATAAAGGAGACATCAGACTCTGTGAAAACTACCACGCCATAAAGCTCATGTCACACACGCTCAAAATCTGGGAAAGAGTTATCAACAACCGACTCCTACGATTAATAACTATCTCCGAAAATCAGTGCGGCTTTGTAGCAGGAAAATCAACAACAGACGCGCTGCACAGCTTAAGGGTCCTGTTGGAAAAGCGGAGGGAAATGAGTAGGGACACACACCTGGCCTTTATTGACCTTGAAAAGGCATTCGACCGAGTGCCACGACAGCTGATCTGGCGGTCTCTGCGGTCGCGAAGTGTGCTGGAGTACTATGTAAGCTGCATCGTTGATATGTATCATGAGGTAAGCTCCAGAATAAAGAGCCCAACAGGAATAAGCAAGGAATTCCTAGTAAGAGTAGGTGTACACCAGGGATCAACGCTAAGCCCATTGCTCTTTAATCTTGCCATGCAATATCTGACAGCGAGCATACAAAAAGAGCCGCCTTGGGACCTGCTCTATGCAGACGATATCGCTCTAGTACGAGATAGCCCAGAAGAACTGGAAAAATCGCTGGAGATTTGGAGAGCTACCCTAGAGAGTGCCGGAGTAAGGATTATCCGTCAAAAGACAGAGTACATGAGGTGTTGTTACTCATCTGTCAACCAACATAAGCCCGTTAAAATACAAAACCAACAGCTACGTGAAGTCGACCGCTTCAAATATCTAGGTTCGGTCGTCACCAACGATGGCTCGATTGATGCCGATGTGACTCACCGCATCAACACCGGTTGGATGAAGTGGCGAGAGCTCTCGGGTGTTTTGTGCGACAATAGGATGCCGGTGCATGTAAAGGGAAAGGTTTATAGGACGGCAGTTCGCCCAGCTCTAATTTATGGTGCTGAATGCTGGCCTATGAAGAAGACTCATACGACAAAAGTACACACAACAGAGATGAAGATGCTGAGATGGGTAGGAGGCGTTACCCTCACCGACAGAGTGAGGAACGAATACATCCGTGGAAGCTTCAGGATCCGCTCCATCGAAGACAAACTCAGCGAAGCACGTCTCAGGTGGTATGGCCATGTAATGAGGAGACCTGAAGAGCACATGACGAGACAAGTCCTAGCTATGAACACCGATCCGAAGAAGCGCGGTAGAACCCCTAACTTGGATGTCCGTCATCAACAACGACCTATAGAAAGCCCAAATCAACGTCTCGACGACCCAGAAAAAAACTGTCTGGCGAAGAATGACGAGGAGAGCCGACCCCAATTGAAATGGGATAATTCTAGGCAAAGAGAGGATTCTATATACACTGTAAGCCATAAGGGCTTCTTTACATTATAGAACCGTTACAAAAAAAAACATTAAAACATTTTTGAAATTGATGGTTTTCACTGATTTGTTTTCTTGATATGACATGTATAAACTCACAGATCATACGTATTAATACAGCAATAACGTAATGCATGCATAAATTCCTTTCCTGTATTACTTGTATTCGCTGTAACGACTGCCTCGGTGGCGCAGTGGAGCGTATGCGACTGCTGTGCTTGAGGTCTTGGCTTCGATTCCTGGGTCGGACCAAATGTTGGTATGACCTACAAATATTTGTTTAGGAGTTTGGGTGTTTTATATGTATAACATTATGTACCTATGTATTTACAAAAAAAGTATATATGTATTTATATCAGTTGTCTAGTACCCATAACACAAGCTCTGCTTAGCTTGGGACTAGGTGGCGTTGTGTGTTAGATGTCCGAAATATAAAAAAAAAACTATTTCATGAGCTACGATGATATTTAGCTACGAATCAGTTACGAATGAAGCTACGAAACTACGACGATACCATAGTACTCCCAGTAGCTGTTAACGTTCTATCATATACATAATCAGTTTTTTTTTATTACGTTGTAATTTATGAAATTGTAAAATGTTATTATTATTATTTTCTATGTATATTATGTATATATTTACAAAAAAATGAAAATAAAAATCAGTTGTCTAGAACCCATACTACAAGCTCTACTTAGTTTAAGACTAGATGACGTTGGGTTTGTTTGTTGTATAGATTGGTTATATGTCAGAAAATACTTATTTATTTCATTTATTACATTTGTACAGTCAGTTTCTCGTAGAGTGAGTTTACACGAAACAGCCAAAATCGAGGTTGAGATAACAAAATCAATCATCATCATCATTGAATGAGGAAAAGAGAATCATATATTACCTACGCACAGATAAGATAAAACTTTTACCGTGCCATCTACTATATTCAGTTCAATTGATAATTTCAACTGAAAATTCGTATACGTGCTTGTATTTCAGTAATCATTTAGTCATTAACATACAAAAATAGTCACCATCTTCACTCCTATAAGCTCCGTAATCGTAGTTTCTTCATTACATCGATCTGTTTGAATACCTTTGACTAACTTACGTTAATCGTGGCATCCACTCTTTGTTTCAAATTATTTTTCTAATAAATTAGCATAACTATCTTATCAAATAACAAATGACAACAGAATTCTGTATACGAATTGCCTTTAAAAAATACCATCAAAATACACAAAAGAAAACCATTGGCCAGATTTGGTATTTGTTCCGCAATAAATAGCTACAGGGTGTGTTTAAAATAATTGCGTTCCAACCAACCGTTCCGATTCACGCATCAAAGTAAAATCGCGTATGAAAAATTCCGTTTCACGCGTGGCAGCCTTTCGATACGGTGCCTAATAGCGCGTGAATATTTGGCTTATATGTCAAATAAATGTAGGTAAGCGGATTACTGTTATAAGTTACGTTCATAGAAAAGTAATATTCTAGGCTAAATTATTCCGCTACCGGGGTTAGTGGGTCAGTGGCGCTGTGAGTACACCGCTTCTCCCGGCGATAGGCTTTTGAGAGATTGTATGTTGTAAACCAAGCTCTACTGGGTACAACATACCTATACAAATCTAGTGTCTATAGATTGATATTCGACGATAATTCTGTAAATGATGTATGTACCTATGTTTGTTTTATTACGTTGATTACTACCACAATTTATTTTGTTAATTAAAAAGAAAACGCCCACCTTAGAAATATACATATCCTGTGTCGCTGGAGATTTTTCAAACATACATGAAACGAATACAAAGAATACACAGACTAAAAAAAATGTGCATCATACAAAGAGTTGTCCCGTGTGGGATTTGAACCCACAATACTTAACGCAGTAGAAAACGGCGTGGCGACGGCTTCAACCACAAGGCCAACCGTGCAGTCAATGCAAATTGTTACTATATCATCAACAGCTTTTAACAGTCCACTGCTGGACATAGCTCTTGAATACTAATAATAGTAATATTGAAACTAATTCATATATAAACTAACCTTTAACTTCGATCACAACTAGAAAGTTATTGCGGTAAAATGCCGTCTATATTAGCTACTCACAATGTTATTTCTATTAGTGAAAGAAGTTTTGAAATTGGCATAGTCGTTTTTCAGTGAAAACGTTACCCGTATTGCAATTTAAAATATAATTTACTGTAAATATTAATATAATGTTTAAATTATTTTATCTCTTATGAAAATCCACAATACAAAAAATACTAAAAATGGAAACACAGAAAAATGGTACATGCCCATACTGTACATAGGTTTAGTATAGCTATTAATCATCTATAAAGAATATTTAATCTATCAATCTATATAATATAAAAGAGGAAGGTGACTGACATATCCAGAGATCAACGCACAGCCCAAACCGCTGAACCTAGAATCCTGAAATTTTGCATATAGGTTCTTAATATCTATAACGTAAGTGAGCACTAAGAAAGGTATTCTTATAATTCCACCCCTCAGGGGGTAAATCATAGGATGAAATTCTACGTGAGCGAAGCCGCGTGCAAAAGCTAGTCTAAAATAAGTGCAAAGGTTACTTATTTCGTTTATCGGCTTCAACAGTCTTTGAGAGTCCACAGCAGAGGCATAGGCCATATACCACGTGTACTGCATAGTTTATTCCCTTAGTCAACTCTTACGACACTCATGGGGTCATGGGGTGAATAGGGACGATGACATTCCGTATTTTTAATCCGTCACCATATGAATCGTACGAACATACGTTCTGAATACTCCAAATAAACAATATTCACAGTTCATGAATCAATCCTATTCTCACGTCACGTTCCGTTTCACCGATGTACAATAGAACTTGGAACGCACCGACGCGTCCTAACAACCGATGCGTGAATTGGAACGCAGTGGACTACAATTGTCTAATGTACTGGACTGGACCTAACAGGGTGTGGATTTTTAAACGGTCTATTTTTGGAACCCTCGGAAAAGGGAATTTTAATACACTGAATTCGAAATTTAAAAATACTATAATAGTGTAAAATATAATTATACTATTTAAAGTAATAATTAATTATATTATGTATAAAAACAATATTGTATAATATTCTGAAAGCTGTTAAGTAATCTTAATTGTGATATTAATTTAACCAAAGCTATTAACACCATAATTACGTTTTAACGCCTTGTTAAGTTCGGCTTACAACTTCTCTCTACATTTCCTAATGCCGTTAGTGATAAATGTGTATTAAATGTTCTGAACATTTTCTTAACTATTAATTCTAAGTAGATTTATTGTAATATAATATTAGTACATATTTTTAGCTACGAAATAATAGATTTTATTTATTTATTTATACAACTTTATTGAACACCACAAAAGTATAAAAATTTACAGATACATGAGATTTTATTATGTAAATACTTAATGTAAGTATAAATTTTCTCCTTAAAATCTTATTTTTTTATGTTTGGTTCTGCCAAAATGACTCTACTCTGCCTGATGGAAAGCATAATAAGAATGCAGACAAGGCAACAATGCAGCATGGTGACCCACACTATGGCGGCCTAGTGATGCTTCTGCATCATTGGGCCTCCGGTCTCGCACTCACGAACGAAACACGGCAGCATGAACGCTGTCATTTTACGTTGATATTCTATTTTAAATGTATAAATTGACCACATCATTTTTTTTATATATAATATATAAATTATATAAATTTAAATAAGAAAATAATTAAATTTAAACAAAGATATGCATGTTTTTTTTTTATTAAACTCACTATTTACTTCATTGTCCAACTTAATAGTCTTACTTATTATTGTGAATTAAGTATTTAATAGATTTAACAAGATATACTTGACCTAAGAATTATTTATTTATTGTAAGCCACAATTTAATCATCTGTGAGACTGGCTTACCCTTAAAGTCACAAGCTCATGTGATTAGATTGTGGATGTAGCTTTAATCTTAGTGGCTTTTGAGATTAGTTACATCAAACTTTGTTTTTAAACGATAAGAAATCACTGCACTTCTTATTTATTAACATAAATATTTGTTTAAATCCTATATTATTTATTCATTTACTCGACTGCCTTGGTGGCGCAGTGGTAGTGTATGCGACTGTTGTGCTTGAGGTCTCGGGTTCGATTCACGGGTCGGACCAAATATTTGTATGATCTGCAAATATTTGACTTGGAGTTTGGGTGTTTTCTATGTATAATGTATTTACAAAAAAAAGTATTTATGTCAGTTGTCTAGTACCCATAAAATAAGCTCTGCTTAGCTTGGGACTAGATGACATTGTGTGTTAGAATATCTGAAATATTTATTTTCATTTATTTATTTTGTGTAATCATAATAAATAGCATGCATGTTATAAAAAAAAATTGACATCTTAAAAAATGAATTTGGTTTAGTATAAATAAATGTGAATTGTTATAAACAGCTGACAAACAATTGCTTAATAATAATAGTCTGCTATTTCTTATTTAAATCAACACGAAATAAACTTAACAGTTAGTCCTGTTAGTAGTTACTTAAGAGATGGTACTCAGAAAATCCAATAATTACTAACAAATATTACTGTGGTTAAACTCTTGATTAAGCATAAAGTTTGGTGCAACTACTATGTAGAAAGTTTGTTTTTAAAAGGGGAAAACAGATACGTAAATAAGTGTTAAAAATATAATATTAATTTACATTACAATTGTACATAAATTGGTATTATAGAATTGGTTGTACACTGACGCTTTTTATAGAAGGCATAGGTAGTTAGTATAAGGTAATATTTCCTAACAGTAATTGTATAAGTATATTTATACATACACCTGCCATAAAAAGCTTCACAACACACCCAAAAGTTTGTCTGGAAGAAAATGCCTGTGGCATTAAGTCCGCCTTGTGCAATATGCTTGCAGGAAGTTTTAATAAATAAATAAAATATTTAGGTACTAGCGACAACAAATGTAAGTACCTATACTCTGTCCATTCGTTTATTTTCTTTTTGACACTTAAAGAAATCTTCGAAATTAGTCACGCCCTCACACATTACCGATTCGATTTGAAATGAAAAGTGATTTTATTTATGAAGAACTTTCGTCGATTTAATCAAATATTTTTAGTTTAAATATTAATTATTCCTTTATTAGTTTTTTATTATTATGTAAGAAATAAACAAAAATATAAATAATAAATCAGTAAATTAGATGAATGAACAGAGTTATTGTTCTTTACTCTTGGTTTGATCCTAAATTCCAAGATTTCGACTGAATTCCTTGCAATTAATCCATCTTGGAGTCATAGATACTATTTTTATTTCCTTTTTTATTAAATTTACAGAAAAAATACTTACATGAAGTCAAATTGTAAAAATAACAAACAAATATTTGTTTCGGAGTTTGGGTGTTTTCTATGTATAATATGTATGTATTTACAAAAAAAAAAGAAGTATACATGTATTGATATCAGTTGTCTAGTACCCATAACACAAGCTCTGCTTAGCTTGGGACTAGATGGCGTTGTGTGTTAGATGTCCGAAATATTTATTTATTTATTTTATTTTAAATTATTTCTATCATATGATCGATTTATCGTATTTCAAGTACTGTTTTATAGTCTGTGGTTGTTTGTTATGCACAAGCCACTTCACTAAAGTACCGTCACCGTCAATAAAGTACGACAAGTAGTACATTATTCCGAAAAAAAAAACGGTAATTTATAGGCGTGAGCTGTCAAAATGAAAATAAACGAATGGACAAAGTATAATTGTATATTCTTTAATTAAAGTAGTTCTGGTAATGCTTTGCTCCAGTTTTCATTACGAATGCTCATCAGTGAGACGTAGGAATGAAGTTTTATAAAATGTATAATGATTTTGTACATTGCTAAAGGGCTATGGCGTAAAATAAACATGAATTTTTTTTTACTCATTTAAGTAATAGTAATTAATATACATGAAATAATAAAGCTTAGTAAATTTTAATGATAGCTTGAGATTAAAAAAAGCTAATACTAGTACCAGTAGAAAGCTGTGATACTTCTAATTTCTGTACTTCTTATAAACATATAATATATATTTAGTAATATATAGTCTCTTTTTAGTCGATCACTTGGCTCTCGAGATGTGTCTCCTTTTATCACGGTCCATGGCGTCTGTGGAACTCTGGACGATGGAGTACTCTTAAATAGTATCCACATTGAAAAACAGTGAAAATTTTCTAGAGATATTAGGAAAGTATTTATGAACTTGAATTTAAATCCGACGTCCCGATTTACAGATACCGCTTTATAAAAAACGTGTGCGTCTCGGGACGCCCGACAGAAGCGATAACCTAGACTAACTGTGGTTTAGAGTGAGAGAGGAGAAGCCTGCCTACCGCGGCCGTATGCGTGATAGAAAGGGAAGCCAGACAGACTGGCACCGTAACGCGTTACGCAACGAAGCGATTTACCCTCCCATAAGATGTTATCACTTCAAAACTCGGATCTTATAATAACCGCATTTATTCAAAGAGTAATAAGCCGTAAACGTAGCCAACTACTACTTTGCTATACCTCAATAGAAATTTTAACTAAAAGGTGTTAACTAACAAAATTAGCTATACAACTAAATTATATATTTTATGATAAATAATTTGGAATCGATAAACGATAAATACACTTTGATAAATGTATACGAGCAGGCAAATATATACCAAAAAACTGGATTTCCAGGAGCCATATTAAACACCTATATTTTATCAGCGATAATTAGGTCACACTAACACAATAGACGTCCTACTCAAGTCTAGCTCTGCAATTTGAGCATGAGTGAAGTGTTTGAGTTCGATTTTCAACTCTATTGTATGGTCCTTAGGATAAAATTTTATTGCTCTAGCTGAGGTGACCCTTAAGATAGTAATCCGGTGATGTCCATGATCCATATATCTATTTAGGATAAAGGCTTTGCCTTACTCTAACGTCATTGATTTTACCTAAACCTAAACACATTATCTACGTTCTACGATCTAAGATTATTCTGGTAAATGGATTTGAACTTTTTTTTTTCTTTTCTTTTTTTTAAAAGACAACTCCCGCACTAGGAATAAATCCTGTGTCGCGGGGGACTTTACAAACATACATGAAACGGACACAAAGAACACCCAGACTCAGAACAACAATTTTTGGATCACACAAAGTGTTGTCCTACGTGGGATTTGAACCCACGACACTTGGCAAAGTAGGAAACGGCGAGGTGACCGTTAAACCACTAGGCCAAACGTGCAGTCTGATAGAATACCCCTGTATGCTGTTTGCAATAATTGAATTAGGTCCTTCATTTTTGTAAATTTATATCAAAAAACTATTCAAATACACCAAAAAAATGCATTATACATAATCATAATTTGGACTATGACTATACTGTCCATGCCTTCCTATTTACTATTAACCGTTACTTTTGACTGCCTCGGCGACGCAGTGGTTGCATATGCGACTGCTGTGCTTCGATGCTGTTGTCTCAGGTTCGATCCCCGGGTCGGACCAAATGTTTGTATGATCTGCAAATGTTTGTTTCGGTGTTTGGTTGTTTTCTATATATAAAATGTATTTATCAGTTGTCTAGTACAAGTTTGCTTACTTTGGATCTAGATGGCGTTGTGTGTCAGTTGTCCGAAATATTTAAAAAATAAATATATAAAACTATAAATCTTTAAAATTATATCTTACCAATCAAGTTTCAACTACCGTTTTTAGGAGGAGACACCTATGTTCATCAGTGAATTCTTAAAGGCTGTTGAGGAATAATAATAACAGCCTAGTTGTTTAAGCGGTCGCCACGCCGGTTTATACTGCGCCAAGTGTTGTGGGTTCAAATCCCACATGGGACACCATTTTGATGTTCTTTGTGTCCGTTTCACGTATGTTTGTAAAGTCCCCCGCCACACAGGAATGTATGTTTTGAAAAAAAGAGAGAGAAAAAACCAGCCACGTGCAAATCGGATCGGCGCACTGAGGGTTCCGTGCAAACCTGTAGGTATATTATATAATGTAACAAAAAAATCATACTTTTCGCAATTTTCCCTTCATCTGTGCTATGAGACTCTGCTACGTACCAAATTTCAAGATTCTAAGTACACGTTTACAGCATAAACGGCTGTATCTTTTGATTGCGTTTGCTTAGAAGTTTTATTTTTTCACAGCTCCTAGGGATAGTAGACCTGAGATATGAATTTCAGCTTTATACCTCTACGCGTTCCACATAATTATATATAACCAAATATACAAAAGAAATATTTTACCCGAGTAATATGATATTGGCTGTTACAGAGAATATGAATATGAACACACATATTACCAAAAATAATTGAGTCATCGATTTTAAAAATAATATCAGATACAATTGGTTAAGTGTAACGTACCTAACTGATAAAAATTTTGGCATATACTGAAACAATTTCTAGGGAAACTTGACTTCGCAATTTAAAAAGAAAATAGTTTTTTTAAAATATAATTAAAGTTTATTTATTTGTTAAATAATAAAATATCGTAGACAAAGAACATCATCAAATCCATAGAAAGGAGATTTTCGTCTAGCTGTTTTTTTTTTTGAGACAACTTCCGCTTTAGGAATAAACATCCTGTGTCGCTGGGCACTTTACAAAAATACATGAAACAGACACAAAGAACACCCAGACTCAGAACAACAATTAGTGGATCACACAAAGTGTTGCCCCATGTGGGATTTAAACCCACGTAGGAAACGGCGTGGTGACCACCAAACCACTAGGCCAAACGTGCAGTCAATTTTATTATTAATCTATACTATAATATTTTAAAGCTGCAGATATTGTTTGTTTGTTTGTTTGAACGCGCTTATCTCAGGAACCGCTGGTCCGATGTGAAAATTTATTTCAGTTTTGGATATTACATTTATCGAGGAAGGCTATAGGCTATATATCATCACGCTACGATCAATAGGAGCAGAGTACCAATGAAAAATGTTTCAAAAACGGGGGAAAATTATCACGCTACGGGCAATAGGAGACTCAAACGAGGTTGCGTGGATCAGCTAGTTAAATAATAAAATATCGTTGACAAAGAACATCATCAAAGACCTCTCCTCTTCATAGAAAGGTGGTTTTAGTCTAGATAGTTTGGTTTGGTAAGCCAGACGGGTTAGTTTAATCTGTGTCAAGGTTACCTTCTCTTTGCACTGCTGTTATCCTGCGTAGTTTGCTAAAGAAACAAGGACTGTGCAAGACAGCAGCAGTCGTCTATTACGACATCTGCGGATAAGTAGGGATGGCGACACTCCGTATTCTTTTGCCGTCATATACAAATAGAAGTTGCATATTAGGAAATTATTCATCACTAGCTGACCCACGCAACGTCGTTTACGTCTCCTATTGCCCGTAGCGTAGATTTTTTCCCCCGTTTTTGTAATATTCTTCATTGATGCGCCGCTCCTAATGGACTTAGCGGGATGATATATAGCCCACAGCCTTCCTCGATAAATGGGCTATCTAACACTGAAATATTTTTTCAAATCAGACCAGTAGTTCCTGAGATTAGCGCGTTCAAACAAACTCTTCAGCTTTATAATATTAGTATAGATCGACAGCTAAGTTTTTATACACAATAACAACGAAAAATAAATTTTCTATCAGCATCCCTAAAATTGGATTCTGATTCTAATCATAGAAGTTATCTCTCTTTGTCACCGAACACTTCTCTAAAACTACACAATTTTTGTAGGATGGCTTCCTTCGTTTACTCAAATATCAATCGTAGAAGATATTTATTTCTCAGTATTCGAGTTTTTCTTTTATTTAGTTTTTGGTAGATAATTGTAGGACAATGTCTGTTGAATTCTTTAGAAAAAAAAAATATTCTATTAGAAATATATAACTAATATAATATTTTTCTAATATATATATAATTCAGGTCGAAGTTATTTGACAAATATTTATTACATTTCTATTAAAAAGAACATTGTCACACTTTATTTTGTCCAAATTTCGAGGGGTGTAATTCACAAAAAAAAAAAATATGGAACAGGGGGCAAAATGAGCAGACGTATCACCTGATGGTAAGCGATTACCACCGCCCATGGATACATACAACAGCAGAGGCATCACAAGTGCGTTGCCGGCCTTTGGAGGATGGGGAGGGAGTGTGGGGAGGGGTTTGGGCATGAGCCTCCATTGTCCTCACTCACTCGGTGAAAAACAGCGCAAGCTTTTTTTCACACTGGTTTTCTGTGAAGCCGTGGTATCACTCCAGTCGAGCCGGCCCATTCATGCCGAAGCGTGGCTCTCCCACGGTAAATTTTCAAAATGCGGCTTAAGCAATTAGACTACATTAAAGTATTAGGTCTATAAGAGACCAGTATTTAGCTTATTCTAGACTTCAAATTAAACTCACAGAGGCTAGGTTTCAAACTTGGAAAGTTTTAATTTTTTTCTTCGAACAAGCTACAAAATTCCGTTCAGCGCGTAACTCTCAGCTACAGTTACCCTCAGCTACAGTTGCTCATTCCTAATGCTATGTAAACTTTTCAAGGCTGTTGGTATGGTAATAATGTATTATCTGGCTTTATTATATAATTTACTAATGTAATGCTTATTATGTTCATCAATTACTAAACAGTGTTGTACACAATTTTTGGAAGTAATATTGATGCTTAAAATTAAACATTTATATGAAAATAAATGGGTAACGTTGCTACTGTTATGTACTCAGAAAATATTCTAAACTAAATGTAGTGCAAATAGCAAAATATCTTAGTCATTTAGGAATTTGATCCATGTTAAGTTACTATCTAATTACTTAGCTGCTTATAAACACAAATTTAAGAGTTTTGAAACTAAATTCAAATCAAATTAAAAATGCTTTGAATATAAAATATTTCAATTGACCTTTTAAATATAATTGACTAGCTATACCCAACGCGTCACTGTGACCATTGTGGTTGTAAAATGTAGATAAAAATCCACTTTTAAATCCGTCGTATAGAGAGTCAAAATTAAAAGTCAACCTGTTGAAAACTTTTAAATTTCTCAGCTTTGGTTTCTGTACCAAAGGCCTTGATTAAGTAAAGTGATACATAACAAAAAGGTATCTTGTTTCTAGATTCAATATTTTGTGACCTGCACGCCTGATCCAGCTAATAATATCAGTATAGATGTGTAGTAGTTAGTAGAACTACTTGCATTTCGTTCGTGTTACCTCTATTCGTCTTGCTTATAATCTAATTTTTATTCTCAAAGGTGTTCTTAATTTCATTTTACATTATCTAGCCATCGTGTAAATTACAAAAGCTTGTGCACAGCTGTGTACGAGAAAGTAGTTTAGAATCACTTCTGGTTTTAATATTAGTTATTAAAATGTTGAAAGAATTATGAATGTGGAAGTTTTATAAGAAAATTTACGCCTTGCCCTTTATAGTTTTAGTAATTAGCGTGAAATTATTGTATAAAGGAGATGATATGACAAAAGCGGTAATATAACTTTGCATACTTTAAGTATTATAGAAATCAAATATTAGTAGAAATAATTGTAATTATATCGCGAACAGACGCTTTTAACGTTAAGGATAAATGTACATATTGTAAATTATATAGACAGTCAAATAATAAGAGCAATAATAGTTGTTAAATGAAAATAATAGTTGTGTGTACATTCGATGATAATGTTTTTATGTAGAACGTAATTAATAATTGTATTGTTGCAACGTGTTTATGTCGTAACTTAGTTATTGTAAGTAATGAAGAGTATTAAAGAATAAAATGTATGATCGTAGTTTGTTTTACATTTCACCTGCTTTCCCGAAAGCGTAAGTAGAGACATATTATATGTATGTACTGTATGGAAAACATAATGAACTAGTTGATCTACATAACTTAATCTGCGTCTCTTTTCAATCGTTCTCGACTCCTATTGGTCTAGACGTGATATTAACTATTCTATTTTAAGCGCGCCAGCAAAACACACAGTAAACAATTAAGGTTAAAATCGGTTAGATACTTTCTAAGTTCATCGTAAGCAAGAACGTGATACAAGGATTATATTCTACCGTGGGAGAGCCACGGTTCGGCATGAATGGGCCGGCTCGACCGGAGTGATACCACGGCCCCATCTCCTTCCCCATCCTCCAAAGGCCGGCAACGCACTTGTGACGCCTCTGGTGTTGCGGGTGTCCATACGTCTGGCGATACGTCTGCTTGTTTGCGCCCTATTCTATAAAAAAATACATGGGCTGATATTTAAGAATATTTAAGAAAAAAATCCTATCTTTACATATCACAAAGAATGCACGAAGAATATCGTTAATTAGAATTTGCAAATCATAATTTAGGCGATTTAAAAGCACAATGTTGGATAAAACGTCAACTTTAAATATTTAATATAAAGTATTTTAAATTAATAGGTATAATGAAACATCAAAGGTCCTTGTTAAAACAGTATCAAATTATTAATAGACGCAAAATATTTCTTTTGATCAATAACTGGTTACTTGTGCATAGATCGGCGATTTTTGGTGTCTATTTTATAAACTTGACACCTGATTGTAAGAAAAAAACAATGTAAAGGCTCCCATACATAACTGCGATGCGATGCGGCGGCTTACCGCCGCCGCTTATGCACTGCAAGAACTTATTCTTGCAGTGCATTCATGCGAGCTCGCAGATATTTGCGATGTGTTGCGAATCCGCAATTATGTGTGGGAGCCCATAATTAAGTCAAGGTAGTAGAGTAACGCTGATTGATACAGAAGCGTTATTACCCTCTCACAGGAGTCCAATCTAAAATGACAACATTCGTGATATCGTGTTTCGAGAGTGACAGGTCTATGTCCAGCAGTGGTGATGACGATGAGTATAGGTAAGCTGATATGTATGATACGGTTGGCTTAGTGGTTTGAACGGTCGCCACACCACTTTCTACTGCGCTGAGTGTTGTGGGTTCAAACCCCACACGGGACAACACTTTATGTAATCCATAAATTGTTGTTCTGAGTCTGGGTGTTCTTTGTGTACGTTTATGTTTGTTTGTTCCCCCCGACGCAGGATCGATTCCTAATGCGGGAGTCTTTTTAAAAAAAAACTTTCATAAAATGAAATCTTACGTTTTCTTACCATAGGTTTTTCAACTATTGATGTCATAAGAAATTCCTTAACAAAGAAATAAATAAATAATCCGGACATCTAACACACAACGCCATCTAGACCCAAGCTAAGCAGAGCTTGTGTTATGGGTACTAGACAACTGATACAAATACAAATATACTTTTTTTTGTAAATACATACATATTATACATAGAAAACACCCAAACTCCGAAACAAATATTTGTAGATCATACAAACATTTGGTCCGACCCGGGAATCGAACCCAAGACCTCATGATCAGCAGTCGCACACGCCAACCGCGAGACCAACATATGCAGTCATAATTATTTTTTCTTAATTAATCTTAATATTATTATGAGAAATATTTTTTATAAAATATACACGATCGAGCTTCCCCGAGAATTTGCTGTTTGAAGTTTAATCTTTTACACCACTTACTCATATACTCCACTTTCTCGTATCTAAATACCCACTGCCAAAGAATGCTACAATGTAAATAAATATATTACAATGTAGCTAAAAAGAACATCTGAAAAGTTCAAGGACTTAGTACCTACTGACTTCTATTAACAGGTTTCATACCCTTCCCCGAGATTACATCAAGAGAACAGCGAGTCATTTAAGTTTACATCAGTTTAATCTTTGTGACTTAAAGTCAGAGTGAACATTAAGGGTCCTTGCTAATGGATACACGTATGTTAGTGTCTGGTCTCTAAAGTGGGATTTTAAATATCTGACGTGTTAGATGGCAAATTCTACATCTTTATCAAAACGGTTAAACTTTTTTCTTACCTTTTTACACGTACAGACAGAAATAAGAAATTTGATATGCCTAAAGTTAAATGTAATGTGGGTGACTGCAAAAACAAAAAATAAGTATTGAAATTCAAGACGCATCAAAACAAATACGTTTACTTTATATTTTCAACGCGTCTCATTTTCTTAAGAATTATTACAGTACATTTACAAATATTGATCTAAATCGTTTTTTTCCGTACATTTTTGCGGGAGGGCGTTGACTGACAATTTTATACTTCAATTTGCATAGTCTATGTGAAAACCAAACCAAAACCACCATAAATTTGTAAGTTATTTAGTGTTCACTACAGCAATCCATCATAGTGAATAAAGTAGTAGTTGATCACATCGCTCGTTAGAATGAAGGATTTTACTTCCATAAAATTACTTAAATATCACATTAAAACGATAATATTTAGTTTTCTTTCAAGCGGTAAGGAGAAATTTATTGAATATAAAATTTACGACTCATAAACGTACACTGTGATACAAAAATACGACACTGAATGACATGGATTTATAACCTTACAAGGAAGTCGTAATATTTTAATATTCACTTCACATAATTTCTTACTATGTTGTCTTTGATTCAAGTATTCGGAACGTACTCGAAACGGTCATATAAATAAGAGGAAGTTTCATTGTACTGCTTCACTGCCACACATGGGCTGCTCCCTTTTTTGCTCCCCCACCGATACTGTTTCTTTTGTTGACAACTCCCGCATTAGGAATATACGTCCTGTGTCGCGGGCAACAAACATACATGAAACGGACACAAAGAACACCCAGACTCAGAACAACAATTTGTGGATCACACAAAGTGTTGTCCCATGTGGGATTTGAACCCACAACACTTGGCGTAGTAGAATGTGGCGACCGCCCTAATCACTATGCCAATCGTGCAGTCAAGTTAGTTACTGCTGCCGGGAAATGGGGGACGTGGCCTTAGTTGCATTTGCATAGGGAGGTTTTGCCCACTTTCGGCAGGTGGATTGGCGGTAGTCAACAGTTGGGTGTAGCTTGTAGCACCGGTGACGCTGCTACACGTAATATGACGCAAAAGAATGTGAAAATTCCACAAAGGTGAGTTCATTCATGTGTTATCGTTATCAAAGTTGAATACAATCATACTTTTGCAATAGCTAAAACTTTTCAGGTGGACAACAACATTTTTTTACAAGGTAACTGCGGCAGTAACAAAATCCTATACATACATACATTAAACAAACTTAAACCACAGCCAGATTAAGAACAACAATTGTTGGCCTGTTTATGAATGTTGTCAAAGTGGGGTTTGAGATCACAACACTCAATGCAGTAAAAGCGCCGAGTTGGCTGCTTCAACAACTGCACCATCCTGCATTCGATAAATAAAAGCACTATAAGCAATCTTCTTTTGACTCTGCTCTACCTGATGGAAAGTATGAGCAGAATCTAAGAGTAGTGGTCACCATACTCATTGCGAATGCAGACAATAAACACAAGACTAACAAATAAACATCCAGATGGCCTATTGAGATGCTTCTGCATCATTGCTCATTGACTGCCTCGGTGGCGTAGTGGTAGCGTGTGCGATTGCTGTGCTTGAAGTCTCGGGTTCGATTCCCGGGTCGAACCAAGTGTTTGTATGATCTGCAAATATTTGTTTCGGAGTTTGGGTGTTTTCTATGTTTAATATGTACGTATTTTATAAAAAAAAAAGTATATATGTATGTATTTGTATCAGTTGTGTAGTACCCATAACACAAGGTCTGCTAAGCTTGGGACTAGATGGCGTTGTGTGTTAACTGTCCGAAATATTTATTATTATTATTGGGCCTCCGGTCTCACACTCACGATCCACGACAGTACATATATGCTGTCATTTTTCTTCAGCCTGACGGACACCTGATGTTCAATGGTCTAATCATGACAGTAAATATGTGGTAAGTCCTGTAAAATAAAGCACAAAGAGGTCATTTAAGTCAACAAAGTTTCAGCTTGTAGTAACAGAAGCTGCAATCAAGTAACACGACCAAGAATCCATCAGAAATACGTTATTTTACCAAAGTTTAAGTTTTACATAAAAGTAGAAACTTCTAACTTGAGTGTAGTAGAATGCAAACTTTTACGTGGAATAAGGAAAGTTACGGGACTTACTTTTGACTTAAGTTGACATTTTAGAATGCCTTCATTGTGGTTACACTTTGTGCTTACAAATGCATAGGTCTGAAATATATAATATTCACAAATTGGTTTAATAAAGACTATTCAGTCGTACATATTGAAGCTGCGATATTCAGTAATATAAATTGGAGTTATGAGTGTCAATCTTTCACGAAATAATATTCACAGTCACAATTAAATAAAAAAATAAGTGTTGTCTTTAAAAAAAAAAAATTGTTTTTAAACTTTCGCGACAATACATATTATTTATTACCATTAGGCAATCCGTCTGCTCGTTTGCCCCCTATTCCATAAAAAAAAGTTATGAATTTTTGGCTATAGAGATATTTAAATCGAGATCCCATCAAATCTGAATGCCTATACTGCAAGACGTATAGTTCAAGTTACAACCTCAAAATAAATTCTATAACTTAGGTTATTTTATGGAAAAGGGGCATACGAGCAGACGTATCGCCTGATGGTAAGCGATTACCGCCGCCCATAAACATCCGCAACACCAGAGGCGTCACAAATGCGTTGCCGGCCTTTGGAGGATGGGGAAGGGGTTGGAGTATGGGTCTCCGGTATCCTCACTCACTCGGTGAAACTCAGCGCAAGCGCTGTTTCATACCGGTTTTCTTTGAGGCCGTGGTATCACTGCGGTCTGTATGAAAAATAATACATGCTGTTAGATATAAACTATGTTTGGAAACTGAGTAGAACAATTTATCCAAAATTTTAAAAGATTTGACTTATGAACGTTAAATTCATTAACTGTTTAAGATCATCTAAAAGATATTACAAATAAATTAAATTAAAAAGCTTTTTAAAAACAAGCTTTTACTGGAATGCCTCGAGAGACGAATCAAACGAGTCCAAACTCGATAATGTTGTGACGTTTCTTTAC
This sequence comes from Diaphora mendica, assembly GCA_949125395.1. Lineage (NCBI taxonomy): Eukaryota > Metazoa > Arthropoda > Insecta > Lepidoptera > Erebidae > Diaphora > Diaphora mendica. Next base: position 5,583,818 of record OX421332.1, on the reverse strand, counting down.
AGAGTTTCTATGGCCACCTTCCAGCTCCAGCATCAGATCAGTTCCGTGTCATTATAATATTGTATTGTCACGCTGTATACATATGCTTGCAAAATTTCAGCAAAATCGGTTGGAGATATCTGCTTCAAAATTGAGTTGCAAAATTCCACCCGAACATACAAGCATACATATATACATTGCAAGTTAATATAAAGCTTGTAAAATAAGGACTCCATAGACTCTAAAAGCATACGTAGGTACTATGACCTATGAGTGTACGCAGTATGACCCGTTACCATCGAGAAACTGGAAGTAAAATTCAGTTAGATCTGTTTGAAAACTATTGAATGTTAAGAGATGCAAGCAAAGTTTATTATATGATAGATTGGAAACTAAAGTCGAACAAAATTTCAACAATATAAACCCCTTTGATTAATCTAAGTCACTTGTAGTAATTATGATGTCTTAGATTAGATTAAAAATAAGTTTTTAACTATTAAAGTATGAAAAACTATCAACTTGTAATCTTTAATTATAATTAATCTAACTTACAAAAGAAACTGCACAAATCATCAAGCCTGAAAATGATTTAAGATATAATGAATACGTCTAAAGATAGGCCGATTGTGTCAACGCTTATCTAGATTTCATTATTATGTTAAACTAGCTGTTGCCCGCGGCTTTGCTCGCGTGGAAGTTGATTATATGTATTTATTTAAAACTGTGTAAGTATCTATGAATACTGTGTTCACGTTTTTAAACGTATTTATTTATAATCAATAGTCCATTAAAATTGACTTTCACACACACTTTCGACCCTTATTTTAACCCCTTTAGGAATAGAATTCCCATAAATGCTGATATAAGTATTCATTTATTTGTAATCAAAAGCCTGAAGATAACGTTTCAGGCTACTAAATTAAAAAATGACGGACTTCCAGTCTAGCCTAGGGATAGAATATCCAGAAACGCTTAAATACGTATCTCATTATCATCAACGCAGTCCACTGCTGGACATAGGCATCTCCAATTGCACGCCACTTGGTTCGATCCTCAGCTTCTCTCATCCAGCTTCTGCCAGCCGTCCGATCATTATTCCACCTGGCCTGTGGACGTTCTACGCTACATTTGCCGAGACGCGGTCACCACTCACGAACCCGTTTATCCCAACGGTTATCAGTTCTACGGCTAATATGGCCAGCCCACTGTCACTTCAGTTTGCTTATCCCGTGGGCTATGTCAATGACCTTGGTTCTCTACCGGATCACCTCATTCTTGATGCGATCCCTTAGAGAAACGTTGAGCTTTTTTGATGAGTAAAATTCATCATTATTATTATTATAGCCCTCTCCATAGCGACTTTGAACTTGTGGACCAGCCGTGTCGTGTCCACGTTTCGGCACAGTATGTCATGACAGGTAGGACGTATTGATTGAAGAGTTTCGTATTTAGGCACTGTGGGATTGACGATGAAAAGACCCGACAAAGTTTCCCAAACGCTGCCCAACCCGGCTGAATTCTCCTGTTCACCTCGTCCTCGAAGTTGTTTCGACTTAACTGCAAAGTCTGCCCGAGGTACCACACATATTTTTGAACAACTTCGAGAACGGCACCGTGAACCACAACCGGTTCCGGTAGAACATGTTCGTACATACGTATCTACTCATTTTTAATCAGTAGCCATAAATAAAGTTGCATGTTTCTAACTTCAAGAATGACGGACTTCCAGAATAACCTATATACGAAATAACAACCCCTATTTAACCTCTTAGGGGTAGATTATCCGAAATGCTTAAACACGTATCTACTATTTTTTAATCAGTAGCCCAAAAGTAAAGAACGACGAACTTCCTTACAAACTTTCAACCCCGATTTCACCCCCTTAGGGGTAGAATATTAAGAAACGTTTAAATACGTATCTCTTCATTTTAAATCAGTAGCCCAAAAGTAAAGAATGACGAACATCCTTACAAACTTTCAACCCCGATTTCACCCCCTTAGGGGTAGATTATCCAGAAACGCTTAAACACATATCTACTATTTTTTTATCAGTAGCCCAAAAGTAAAGAATGACGAACTCCCTTACAAACTTTCAACCCCGATTTCACCCCCTTAGGGGTAGAATATTAAGAAACGTTTAAATACGTATCTATTCATTTTAAATCAGTAGCCCAAAAGTAAAGAATGACGAACATCCTTACAAACTTTCAACCCTGATTTCACCCCCTTAGGGGTAGAATATTAAGAAACGTTTCAATACGTATCTATTCATTTTAAACCAGTACCCCAAAAATAAGGTTTCACGTTTCTTACTTAAAAAATGACGAACTTCCATACAAACTTTCAACCCCTATTTCACCACCTTAGGGGTAGAATATTCAGAAACGTTGAAACACGTATCAATTCATTTTTAATCAGCAGCCAAAAAATAAAGTTTCATGTTTCTGACTTCAAAAATTACGAACTTCCAGACTGACCTACATACGAAATAACAACCCCTATTTCACCCCTTAGGGGTAGAATATCCAGAAACGCTTCAATACGTATCTACCCATTTTTAATCAGTAGCCCAAAACTACATTTTCATGTTTCTCACTTAAAAAATGACGGACTTCCTTACAAACTTTCAACCCTTATTTCACCCCTTTGCGGGCATAATATCCAGAAACTCCTAAATACGTATCTAATCATTTTTATTAAGTAGCCCAAAAATAAAGTTTCATATTTCTTATTTAAAAAATTACGGACTTCCATACAAACTTTCAACCCCTATTTCACCCCCTTAAGGGTAGAATATCCAGAAACGCTTACACGTATCTACTCTTTTTTAATCAGTAGCCAAAAAGTAAAGTTTCATGTTTCTTACTTAAAAAATGACGAACTTCCATACAAACTTTCAACCCCTATTTAACCCCCTTAGGGGTATAATATTAAGAAACGTTTTAATACGTATCTATTCATTTCAAATCAGTACCCCAAAAATAAAGTTTCATGTTTCTTACTTAAAAAATGACGAACTTCCATACAAACTTTCAACCCCTATTTCACCCCCTTAGGGGTAGAATATTCAGAAACGCTGAAACACCTATCAATTCATTTTTAATCAGCAGCCTAAAAATAAAGTTCATGTTTCAAACTTCAAAAATGACGGACTTCCAGACTGACCTATATAGGAAATAACAACCCCTATTTAACCCCTTAGGGGTAGAATATCCAGAAACGCTTAAATACGTATCTGCTCTTTTTTAATCAGTACCTTAAAAATAAAGTTTTTTGTTTCTTACTTAAAAAATGACGAACTTCCATACAAACTTTCAACCCCTATTTCACCCCCTGGGGGTAGAATATTCAGAAACGCTAAAATACGTATCGATTCATTTTTAATCAGCAGCCTAAAAATAAAGTTTCATGTTTTAACTTCAAAAATGACGGACTTACAGACTGACTTATATACGAAATAACAACCCCTATTTAACCCCTTAGGGGTAGAATATCCAGAAACGCTTAAATACGTATCTGCTCTTTTTTAATCAGTACCTTAAAAATAAAGTTTGTTGTTTCTTACTTAAAAAATGTCGAACTTCCATACAAACTTTCAACCCCGATTTCACCCCCTTAGGGGTAGAATATTAAGAAACGTTTAAATACGTATCTATTCATTTTAAATCAGTAGCCCAAAAGTAAAGAATGACGAACATCCTTACAAACTTTCAACCCTGATTTCACCCCCTTAGGGGTAGAATATTAAGAAACGTTTCAATACGTATCTATTCATTTTAAACCAGTACCCCAAAAATAAGGTTTCACGTTTCTTACTTAAAAAATGACGAACTTCCATACAAACTTTCAACCCCTATTTCACCACCTTAGGGGTAGAATATTCAGAAACGTTGAAACACGTATCAATTCATTTTTAATCAGCAGTCAAAAAATAAAGTTTCATGTTTCTGACTTCAAAATTACGAACTTCCAGACTGACCTATATACGAAATAACAACCCCTATTTCACCCCTTAGGGGTAGAATATCCAGAAACGCTTCAATACGTATCTACCCATTTTTAATCAGTAGCCCAAAACTACATTTTCATGTTTCTCACTTAAAAAATGACGGACTTCCTTACAAACTTTCAACCCTTATTTCACCCCTTTGCGGGCATAATATCCAGAAACTTCTAAATACGTATCTAATCATTTTTATTAAGTAGCCCAAAAATAAAGTTTCATATTTCTTATTTAAAAAATGACGAACTTCCATACAAACTTTCAACCCCTATTTAACCACCTTAGGGGTATAATATTAAGAAACGTTTTAATACGTATCTATTCATTTCAAATCAGTACCCCAAAAATAAAGTTTCATGTTTCTTACTTAAAAAATGACGAACTTCCATACAAACTTTCAACCCCTATTTAACCCCCTTAGGGGTATAATATTAAGAAACGTTTTAATACGTATCTATTCATTTCAAATCAGTACCCCAAAAATAAAGTTTCATGTTTCTTACTTAAAAAATGACGAACTTCCATACAAACTTTCAACCCCTATTTCACCCCCTTAGGGGTAGAATATTCAGAAACGCTGAAACACCTATCAATTCATTTTTAATCAGCAGCCTAAAAATAAAGTTCATGTTTCTAACTGCAAAAATGACGGACTTCCAGACTGACCTATATAGGAAATAACAACCCCTATTTAACCCCTTAGGGGTAGAATATCCAGAAACGCTTAAATACGTATCTGCTCTTTTTTAATCAGTACCTTAAAAATAAAGTTTTTTGTTTCTTACTTAAAAAATGACGAACTTCCATACAAACTTTCAACCCCTATTTCACCCCCTTTTTTTTTTTTTTTTTTTTTTTAACGTGTGGAAATCCCCTCGGACCGTCACCCCACCGGGGTTTGCGGCGGGGCGGTGTGTCGGACTCGAACCGACTAAAACCACACGGTGTGCCACTCTGCGCCTGTGAAGGGAGGAATCCGGGAACTGCTGGTATTAACACGTCCGGATCCCTCCCAGCGCCTGCCCGCACAGAAGCGGGCACCCTCTTCTAGGAAAGTCTCAATTTAGGCGACGTACGGCACACGCGTACGTCGCCCCCTCGCGGGTGGCCACTATAGCGGATGGAGGGGAAAACCCGTCCCGACCATCCGCGGCCACACTCAGGGCGGCATGAGGCGCTGATAGGCGCGCCTCCGCCGCCCAGTTCGCCGGCGGCGGATTGGGTCCGAGTGGATATCATCCTCCCGGGCCTTCTCCGCCACCTCCTTCTGCGAGATGACTTCTTCGCAGAAGGTTGCGACCGCGGTAAAACTGCTATCGCTACCGGCCATGGAGCGTATGACGGCCGGTAGCGAGAGATCTCCTCCGATGACTGCAGTGAGGGCCCGACGCTGCGGCGCCCAAGCGGGGCAAACCGCCAGCGTGTGCTGGGCCGAGTCCTCACTGCAGTCGCAGTGGTGGCAGGCGGGACTCAATTCCCTCCTGGCGACCGAGTGCAGGTACTTCCCGAAGCAACCGTGCCCGGAAAGGACCTGCGTCAGTCGGAAGGAAAGGGTCCCGTGCTGCCGCCCTGCCCACTCGAGGATGACCGGCTGGAGAGCCTCTACGGCGGCAAAGCCAGCGCGTGGAGTCTCCAGCCGTAACGACCATCTGTCCATAGTGGCTCGACGAGCGGCTTCACGCCATTCGCGTACCTCTTCGGGCGGAGGGCGATAGCCATACTCCGCCCGATATCCAGCCACCCGTCGATAAACTTCGGCGAGCACTTCCGCCTCCAAATCCCACGGGGGGGTTCCGGCCAAGGCGCACGCCGCCTCGGTCGACACCGTGCGGTATCCGCGTATGGCTCTGACTGCCAGTACCCTCTGAGGCCGCCAGAGGCGGGCCTTATTTAGGGCAGTCAGAGCCGCCACCCACACCGGTGCACCATACAGCGCCATGGACCGGACCACCCCCGTGTAGAGGTGTCGTGTTGCGACGCTGGCTCCACCCAAATTGGGCAAAAGTCGCCCAAGGGCGGAGGCAGCGTCAACCAGCTTTGGACCAAGCTGTCGGAAGTGCTCGTCGAAGAGCCACCTACCGTCGAGGATCAGGCCCAGATACCTCATCTGGGCCCGAACAGGTACGAGGACCGAGTTGACCTCTATGGAGGCGCCGGCGGGTGGACCACGACGGGGCCCATGGAACAATAGGGCCTCCGTCTTGTCCAGGGCCACCCGTAAGCCCAGCGCCTCGATGCGCCGGACCACCAGAGAAACACCCCTGGTGGCCAGGCACGCCGCCTCTTGGAAGTTCGCCCCCCGAGCTGTGACCAACGTGTCATCGGCGTAACAAATTACGCCCAGCCCGGGGGGGAGACGACCTCGTAGGACCCAGTCGTATCCCACGTTCCACAGGAGTGGTCCAAGGACAGACCCCTGCGGAACGCCGCACGACATGGGTCGCCGTCTCAAGACGCCCTCTCGGTCCTCGTACACGACGGTACGCTCCTCTAAATAGTCTGCCACTAGCTGCCTCAGGTACTCTGGCACCCCGTGGTAGTGGAGTGCTTCCCTGATGCAGCTGAATGGCAGACTATTGAAGGCGTTGGCGATGTCCAAGGACACCGCCAACACCACGCCGCCACAGCTCACTGCCTCCTCGGTCACGGCCCTAAGGCGCATCACGGCATCGACCGTCGAACGCCCCTCTCGGAATCCGAATTGGGCGTCCGACAGGTCAGGCCCCACCTCGCAGAGGTGCCGCACGATGCGGGCAGAGAGTATCCTCTCAAAAAGTTTACCCGCCTCGTCCAGCAACACGATGGGCCTATAGGCCGCGACCGAATCGGCAGGCCGTCCCGGTTTCCTCAACAGGACCAGCTTCCCGCATTTCCAGCACTCAGGGAAGCGTCCGGACGCCAGGCTAGCGTCCAACACTTCCCTGAGGCGGTCCGACATATGGTCGAGGGCTCGAGCCATCACTCGGGCTGGAACCCCGTCCGGCCCGGGGGCGGTGTTCTTGGAACGGATCCGAAGAACAGCCGCCCCAACCTCCGATTCCCTAACGGGCGGCACATCGTCCTCTCTACCCCCGCCGTCTATGACCGCATAGGCCAACGACGGGGGTGTGTGCTCCGCCCGCTCAGGGAAAAGGCCCTCGACCACTTCCTGCAGGAAGCTGGGCTGGAGAGTCTCGGCAAGGGGGGGGCCCGACGTGCGGAGCTTCTGACGCACCGCACGGTATGGGCGACCCCAGGGGTCACGGTCGAGACCCTCCAGCATCTCCTTTCTCTTTGCCTCTTTGGCGCGGCGAATGGCCAGCTTCAGAGTTTTCCGCGCTTCGCGGTACTCCTCATGAAGCTGGTCCCCGCCACCGTCTCCACGGTGACGTCGCCTGCTGCGGGTGTAGGACCTCCGGGCACGAGTACAAGCCGCACGGAGGTCCGCCAACTCCTGGGACCACCAGTAGACCTCCTTCCGCGGAGGCCGACGACCTTGGACGCGGGGCATGGCCGTATCGCAAATCTGCGTAATCGCATCGCGAAAACGGCCAGCCCCCACGTCCACGCCGACCTCCTCGGTTGGGGCCTGCGGAGACAGCCAAGATTGAACAATGGCCGCCTCCTCTAGTAGGTCCCTATCCAGCTTGGCAACAGCCCACCGCGGAAAGCGGGAAGGATGCCGCGCCATGTGACCCCTACTGGGGCCCTGGGACCGGGAGAGCTCGAATCGGATGTACAAGTGATCCGAGAGCGTCTCAACCTCTTCCAGGACACACCAGTTCCTTACTCGTGCGGCAACAGCAGGGGTAGCGAACGAAAGGTCCACTATCGACCCCCCTTGCTGTCGCACGCACGTGTTGGTGGAGCCTCTGTTCAGCAAACAGAGGCCCACCGAAGCCGCCCACTCCTCAACGGCTTCGCCCTTGGCGTCCGTCCCGGGGGACCCCCACGCAATGGATTTTGCGTTGAAGTCCTCCAGCACGACAACGTGCCCAGACGATAATCGCCGCATCGAGGTCTCCAAGCTGTTAAGGAAGACCTCGAAATCGCTCAGACTCCGGTTGGGGGAGAAATATACACCGTAAACGGTGATCCCCCCCCACTCGGCGGCAACATATCCAGAGCCCTTGTCTCTAAGCGACAAGGGCGGGGAATGAGCCGCCGCGGAACCGACGACTGCCACGGAGCCGTCCCAGTCACCCATCCAATTTGGACGGGGAGGAACGTAGTAGGGCTCCGCGACTACGGCAACACCGACCGACCACTGTGCCATGGTTTGCAGAAAGAGATCCTGCGCCGCGGCACAGTGGTTCAGGTTCGTCTGGACAAGGAGGTTGGAGACGTGGTCCATTAATGGATCGTCTCTACAACCTCCTCCATGGGCGTCGACGTGGACGCAATAGCTACATCGGAGGCAGCCTGGGTCGATTGGCTAGCCCCCGATGATTGCTGAAAACTGCGGGAAGGCTTGCAGCCCCCCTGCCCCATCTGGTGATTGGCGGGCTTTTTGGCCGCCGCACATATCGGGCAGTGAGGGGCGGCAGAGCATTCTGCCGCTTTGTGCCCCGGTCGACCGCAGCGGAAACATAATCCGCTGCAGTCAAAACAGCTGTCGCACTTGGTGCGAGTGTGTCCCGCGGCAAGGCATTTGTAACACCTCATCGGTCTCGCGGCCAGCACTGTGACTCTGGCACTCACGAAACCGATGAGGATCCTACCGGCGTCGCCCAAAATTTTGGCCGACGCTATGGGACAGCTTACCCACACCGCACCAAGGCCCCCTGGACCGGGACGGATGGTGCCGACCTTGACGTTGTCCGCGCTGCAACCGGTTTTCACCTGAATCGCAACGCGAACATCCTCGGCCGTCACGGAATCGTCCAGGCCCGAGATGCGCAGTTCCGCGCACTTTGTAGGCCTGGCGATCCTGACACCATCCGTGGCTGCAAATACAACCCGCAGTTTTTCGGCAACGGTGTCCGCCGTTTTTGCGCCTTCAGCCCCAGGGAATTCTAGGACCCTAGCTCCCGTCTGGGAGAGGCGCAATCGGACACCTGCCGATCCAAACTCACCGGCGAGACTGTCCCGGGCCGTCTTAAAGACAGCCGCGTAGGACAGCCCGCCGCTCGCCGCCTCCGGCGACACCGTGACTACTACAGCCGCGGTCTTAGGCGGCTGCAGCTTCCGCGGCTTCTTAGCTGTGGTCCGCGCTGCCGTCGACGACTGCGGGCCAGAGGCTGCCTTTTGGGCAGCCTTCTTGGCCCGCTTCTTAGCCTTCTTCGATTTCTTTTCCCCTCCGACTACCTGCCAACCCTCATTGGAGGGGGCAGATGTGGAGGGGCCAGGCAGAGTTGTTGGAGTGGGGAGCGGAGAAAGCTCCGCCCCAGACGTTGCCACCGGCTGCGGCGGCGGCGGCGCAGAAGTTTTGGCCGGAGCCTTCGCCCTCTGCTGCGACTTGCGCGCGGTGGCAGTGCCCGGCACCGACGTCGCCGCCGCGTACGTCACGCGACCCCCTACCACGGGAAGAGGGGTCGACGCTGAGGCGACCTTCGACTTCGGTGTCGCAAGCGGCGGCCGAACAATTGGGGCCGGAGGCAGCCTGGCCTCCAGGCCAGCCGTTCGTCCCTCCACCATACGCCAGCATGCGTCTAGTATCTGACTCAGCTGGGCGTCAGATATCCCAGTGCTAGCAGGTGCTTGCTGCGACGCAGACGGAGCTGGCCGCGACGTAGACTCAGACGGGGCCGGGGCCTCCTGCCCAGGGCGCTCTGCCCGGAATTGGGCGAATTGAGCGCTCAGCTCCGCCACCTGCCCCGTCAGGCGGTCGTTGGCCGACTGGAGGCGAGCCACGTCCCCAATTAGGGTCTCGACCACCCCAGCCACTACGGAAGAGGAGTCCTTAAGGGCCCTCACAAAAGGGCCCTTTAGGTTTACGGACTTGGTGGCCACCTTGTTTATGATGGCCACTGCCGCCTGCGCCCTCTCTTGCAAAGAAGCAGATGATTGGGGCACTAAGTCCCCCGTCACCGGCTCCCCGATCGCAAGCAGGAGACCCGCGATCTCCTCTTCCGCCTGGAGTTCCCCATCCGCCCTGGCTCGCTTGTAAGACTCCGCCTTAGAGAAGGCGGAGCCCGACGGAGCCGACACCGGAGTTCTCGATCTCGATCGCCCCCTATGGCCACTTGGGATTTTAGGAGGCAACATCTCCTGAGAGATGTCACTCTCGCAACCAGGGGGGCGTTCGCGTTTCCGGTTGTCTGCCTCCGTATTCATCGGTTCCGGTGCGTCCGTCCTCGCACCGGAACTGCCACCCGCGACAACCACGGCGGACCTGGAACGCACGCGTTCCGATGTTCTTCGGCTCCCAGCAGTCAGATCGACTTCTGGGAGCCCCACCGATGCAGGCGTTCCAGGTACAACCTCCTCCTCGGTAGACGACTGGTCGTCCGCCTTAAGGAACTGCCCCTTGGCGTTCCTCCTTTCCTTCCTCTTCCTCTCCCTCTCCCTTCTCGCTGTGTTTCCGTGTCCGTTTTCCTTGCCATTAGTCGTTGTAATTGTATCGATCGTATTCTTTTTCATAAATTTATCAATTTCCATATTATACCCACGAGTCGGGGAGAACTAAAAGTCCACCCGGGCAGAGATCCCCAATACCCGGGCAAGAGAGAATTTGTGCCCAACCGAGGGGTCCGCAGGTCCCTGGCTGGGGGTGTGCTTGCGACTGAACTACCCATCAGCCATGCATCCCCTGGTCACACACCAGAACACGGGATTCGGGGTAATTTTTTATAGAGGTTTTCTTCCTCGCGGTCCGGGCGGTTAAGCCAAGACCCACGGTCCCAGTCGAGTTAGAGACGTGACCTAACTCGACGTACCTACTGGGATTACGTTGTAGCGGCGAGGGCAACAAAAGACTAACTCTTAAGTTGCCCGCTCGGAGGCAGGTGAGTGCTCACCGAGCTCGCCATAGTTCCTCCTCGTCGAGGACCTACTCGCACTCCAAAACGCCTTCTGCTAAAGCAGAGGGACGTTTGGAGTGCCCTTCGCGGCAGCCTTTCCAGACTCCGTCTGGTATCCCATTTAGTCTGGGGTCTCCTTCTGGGCCTATCCGGCATGAGTGGCTCTACCGGCATAGCCCCAGAAATCATCGACCCACGCAAGCCCCACCACGACGACAACGTAGGGATACATTGGGGGGCCCTATTTCACCCCCTGGGGGGTAGAATATTCAGAAACGCTAAAATACGTATCGATTCATTTTTAATCAGCAGCCTAAAAATAAAGTTTCATGTTTTAACTTCAAAAATGACGGACTTACAGACTGACTTATATACGAAATAACAACCCCTATTTAACCCCTTAGGGGTAGAATATCCAGAAACGCTTAAATACGTATCTGCTCTTTTTTAATCAGTACCTTAAAAATAAAGTTTGTTGTTTCTTACTTAAAAAATTACGAACTTCCATACAAACTTTCAACCCCGATTTCACCCCCTTAGGGGTAGAATATTAAGAAACGTTTAAATACGTATCTATTCATTTTAAATCAGTAGCCCAAAAGTAAAGAATGACGAACATCCTTACAAACTTTCAACCCTGATTTCACCCCCTTAGGGGTAGAATATTAAGAAACGTTTCAATACGTATCTATTCATTTTAAACCAGTACCCCAAAAATAAGGTTTCACCTTTCTTACTTAAAAAATGACGAACTTCCATACTAACTTTCAACCCCTATTTCACCACCTTAGGGGTAGAATATTCAGAAACGCTGAAACACGTATCAATTCATTTTTAATAAGCAGCCTAAAAATAAAGTTTCATGTTTTAACTTCAAAAATGACGGACTTACAGACTGACTTATATACGAAATAACAACCCCTATTTAACCCCTTAGGGGTAGAATATCCAGAAACGCTTAAATACGTATCTGCTCTTTTTTAATCAGTACCTTAAAAATAAAGTTTGTTGTTTCTTACTTAAAAAATGACGAACTTCCATACAAACTTTCAACCCCTATTTCACCCCCTTAGGGGTAGAATATTCAGAAACGCTGAAACACGTATCAATTCATTTTTAATAAGCAGCCTAAAAATAAAGTTTCATGTTTCTAACTTAAAAGACGACGGACTTCCAGACTGACCTATATACGAAATAACAACCCCTATTTAACCCCTTAGGGGTAGAATATCCAGAAACGCTTAAATACGTATCTGCTCTTTTTTAATGAGTACCTTAAAAATAAAGTTTTTTGTTTCTTACTTAAAAAATGACGAACTTCCATACAAACTTTCAACCCCTATTTCATCCCCTTAGGGGTAGAATATTCAGAAACGCTGAAACACGTATCAATTCATTTTTAATAAGCAGCCTAAAAATAAAGTTTCATGTTTCTAACTTAAAAGATGACGGACTTCCAGACTGACCTATATACGAAATAACAACCCCTATTTAACCCCTTAGGGGTAGAATATCCAGAAACGCTTAAATACGTATCTACTCTTTTTTAATCAGTAGCCCAAAAGTAAAGTTTCATGTTTCTTACTTCAAAAATGACGAACTTCCATACAAACTTTCAACCCCTATTTAACCCCCTTAGGGGTGGAATTTCAAAAAATCCTTTCTTAGTGCTCACTTACGTCATATGAAGAACCTACATGCAAAATTTCAGGATTGTAGCTTCAGCGGTTTGGGCTGTGCGTTGATCTCTGGGTATGTCAGTCAGTCAGTCAGTCAGTCAGTCAGTCACCTTACTCTTTTATATATATAGATGTAGTGTTAATAATAAATACATCTAAAATAATTTTCTTTGAATCTTTAATTGATTTTCGTTTGTATAAATACCTAGAACTAAGTTTCAAGAAAATATTTTAACCATCGTGGAATAACCATGTATCATAATGATAACATTAACATCGTAGTGATTCAGAAAACGACAAAAAACTACTTTGCTGCCTCTCCTAACGAGATTACGGAAAACCTCTTGGGAATGAGACTAACTCCTCACCAGGGCGTTAGGGTCATACTATTGGGTTCTAGAAAGTCAAGTTTCAAGCCAATTTTGCCATGAGCGGCCTACTCACTGGTCGTCTGTTTCGCAAAAAAGACTATCACTGAGGTTTGGCCCCATTTACAATTTAAAAATTGAAATTAATAGTCCTACCCCGCTAATCAAGTTTGTTGATAGTAGTAAATAGTAGCAAGAACCTGATCAGCAGGGTTGATCGGGGTTAGTCTGATCATGAATACTTTCATTTTTAATAAATTTTAAAGATAATGCAAACATCGATATCTGTTAATAAATATATTATTTTTATACCACTTTGGATTTAGGTCAATATATTATATTACTAGCTGTTGCCCGCGGCTTCGCCCGCGTGTATGTCGGTTATCGCTGCAAATAGTAGCTAATGTGTTATTCTGATGTATAAGCTATATGACTGTAAAGTTTTATCCAAATCCGTTCAGTAGTTTTTGCGTGAAAAAGAAACAAACATCCGTCCATCCATACTAACAAACTTTCGCGTTATTAATATAGGTAGGATTTTTATCGATATAAAATCATGATACAAAATGTATTGGTACCTGAATAGTTTTATTTTCTTTACCTCGCATAGAACTTTTATATATTTTTATAAATCAGTTTAAATAAAATAAAGGGGTTAAGACAATTTGTGAAAACTAAAAATTTAGTATAGCGCCATCTGTAATGATTTATTTATTTCGTGAACGAAAAATGTAGTATAGCGCCATCTGTATTTTTGATATGGAACTCATTCCTATCTGATGTCCCACGACACCACCCGATTTTTTTACAACTAATACACACACGTTTTACTATTAAAAACTTATTTAAGTATTTTTATATGTACATAAAATATAAAGTGTTTATATGAGCTTATTTCGACATTTGACATCGACCGGGTCTGGCACCGCTCGCTTCTCTCCAAGCTCTCGACATTCGGTCCGCCTCCTAGACCCTGTCACTGAGTTGACGTTTTTCTTCATCAGCGCCGCATTATGGGCCTTTGCGACGGCACGGCCTCTGATGTTCTGGATGTAAACGCTGGCGTTCCTCAGGGTTTAGTCCTGTCGCCCACACTATTTCTTCTGCATATCAATGACATGTTAGCTCTTGGCAACATACATTGCTATGCAGACGATAGCACAGTTCATGGGCGATATTTTTGACACCGTTCAGCCAAGCTGGCAGCCGTTGAGGAAAATCGACAGAAGCTTGTCGCTGAGCTCGACCGGGTTTTGAGCCGCATTTTACAATGGGGTGATAAGAATCTGGTCGAGTTCAACGCTACGAAAACACAGTTGTGCGCGTTCTCTACCAAAAAGTCTCCATTCCTTTCCCTCCCCACTTTTCAGAGCACTCAACTGCCACTACGGGGTAAGCTCGGTGTCCTGGGCATGGATATTTGCCGGGACCTCGAGTACTGTTCTCATCTTTGTGATGGATCCGCGCAGTATTTGCTTTATGCTTTCGATCGGTTGCAATGGCGAACAGTCCGCTTTACCAACAGTCCCGAAGCCACCGAGTTCCTTGAACCTCTGCAGCTGCGTAGAGATATCGCCTCTATAGCAGTCCACTACCATCTGTATCATTGGAAGTATTCTGAGGAGCTCTTCCAACTGGTTCCCCTTCTCCCTTCCTCTGCAGAATAACATGTTCACTCTCAAACCAAACGGTTTGGTTCATCCTTCCTGTGCCGAGCAGCTAAAAACTAAAACTCACTACCAGCGCACGTGTTTCTCTCCCACTATGATCCCGGGGCCTTTAAGTGGGGCGTGAAAAAGCATCTCACTAAGCCGTCATAGTGTGGGGCGCAATACTGCATTGTCTGCTTTCCCAGTGAGTATGGTTGCCCCCACTGTTGGATTCTGCTTGAGTTTTCCATCAGGCTGACCATAGTCACTTTGGCAGCTTCAAATAAAAAAAGTACAATTTTAATAATTACGTTTTTTCTTTTGCCATATTTTGCCAAAATATGGAGATTTTGTGGATTTGATATACGTGAGTATGCTGCTCATGAGAAAAAAAACTGTATCTTTAAGCATCTGTCCTTGGGTTTTGATAATATTGTTATTGGAAATGCTGTTTTCAGCGGAAACTGCATTCTTTTAAATTAAAATGTCAAATAAGTTGGAATTATTGGAATACGGGGAATTAAAACATTATCTTCTTTTGCCATTCCATGCGTCATGATTGTAGCTTTTACGATGTTGTACCCCAGTTGTGTAATATTTAGCCATGTACTATTACATTGCTTTGGCGCTCAAGATACCTCATTTAATAGTACTGGAACATTAACTTGCGGCCTCAACTTATGGGTAGGCACTCCTGATATTTCCAAAGACGTACTAAGTATTCGACAACCTCCACGCCCGACATGATCCGTTCGTTTAATTGATAACTATCTCATTAGTCAGCTGATCAGGATGGATATTATTTACATTTTTATTCATATCTAACCAACAGCTAGCTTATAATAACGATACTTCTGTAGAGAATTTTGAAGTTAAGAAACGCTGTTAATTAATTACATTAATTTGGCTTATTTATTTCTATTAATATAATGAACATACAAATCAGATTGTCGAATATATACTTAATATCTTAATATTTAATTTTTATATATATAATATCATTGCTATCATTGTTAAGTCTTCATTGAAAAAGTGAAATATTTTTTATGATTGTGACAGCCTTGTTTATTCGTTGTCAAGACGCCCGACGTAGGTAACGCGCAGGCGTGTGGCGAGTGAACTCCCAGAACAACCTTTCATCCCCCTTTTAAACCCCTTACAACCACTTTTTCGCATTAAAAAGTAGCGTATGTCCTTTCTCAGGCTCTAGACTATCTGTGTACCAAATTTCATTCAAATCGGTGCAGCGGTTTGGCCGTGAAAGCAAGACAGACAGACAGACAGAGTTACTTTCGCATTTATAATAATCAAATTTTTCAAATTGGACCAGTAGTTCCCGAGATTAGCACGTTCAAACAAACAAACAAACTCTTCAGCTTTATATATTAGTATGGCTGAATATATACTGATATTCCCCCGTGTTTGAAACATTCTTCATTGGTGCTCCGCTCCTATTGGTATTAGCGTGATGATATATAACCTATAGCCTTCCTCGATAAATGGGCTATCTAACATTGAAAGAATTTTTCAAATTGGACCAGTAGTTCCTGAGATTAGCGCGATTAGCTGACCCACGCAACGTCGTTTGCGTCTCCTATTGCCCGTAGCGTAATAATTTCCCCCCGTTTTTGAAACATTCTTCATTGGTACTCAGCTCTTATTGGTCATAGCGTGTATATATATATATATATATATATATATCATCACGCCTATAGCCTTCCTCGATAAACAGGCTATCTAACACTGCAAGAACTTTTTCAAATTGGACCATTAGTTCCTGAGATTAGCGCGTTCAAACAAACAAAAACTCTTCAGCTTTATATATTAGTATAGATGTATTTATTATACTCTTCTAAGATCTAATACTCATAATCAACAACACATTTATTTGGATAAAGACTAATATTAGGTATTATGTTGATAAAAACTCTTTGACAAATAACTCAATAATAGGTACCAACTCTTAGCGTCTTATACTCGTGATAACTTCTAAACGAAATGTCCGAATGGGGTGAAACAAAAAGTATTTTACTTCTACATAAATACCCTTGATAACATAATGCTTTATTTGGATAAGGATTAATATTACGATACACATTTAACGTAGTTTCTTTCTTCAGACGATTTAATAATTTTTTTGAGCACAAAAGCGGTTATTGTGACTATACCATGATAGTTAGATATATGCTCTTGCGGATTTTTTTGTAGATCTTAATGGGACCTACAAACCCGTAATACATTATTTTGTTCTAGTGTCAATACTTTTTGCAGCGCACGCAAAAATAGGTTTTCGAGTTTACACCTTGGGTTACAAAATAGCAATTTTCTTACGGATCTCAAATTTTTTTGAAAATAAAGTATAGCCTATAGCCTTCCTCGATAAATGGACTATCCAACACTGAAAGAATTTTTCAAATCGGACCAGTAGATCCTGAGATTAGCGCGTTCAAACAAACAAACAAACTCTGCAGCTTTATAATATTAGTATAGATTATAGATTAGTGTGACGGTCTTGTTTATTGGTTGTCAAGACGCCCGGCGTAGGTAACGCGCAGGCGTGTGGAAACTTTAAATGACATTTTTATTTATATCTAATCAACAGCTTAAAAAATAAATTTCAAAATTCTAGCTTATATTGACGATACTTCTCTAGAGATTTTGAATTTTACAAATTAATTTGGCTTATTTATTTCTATTAATACAATGAACATACAAATCAGATTGACGAATATCTTTTTAATAAGTGTGACAGCCTTGTTTATTGGTTGTCAAGACGCCCGGCGTACGTAACGCGCATGCGTGTGTAAACCTCCAGACTTCTATACGAACTTTCATCCCCTTTTAAATCCCTTAAAACCATTTTTTCTCATTAAAAGGTAGCCTATGTCCTTTCTCAGGCTCTACACTATCTGTGTACCAAATTTCATTGAAATCGGTGCAGCGGTTTGGCCGTGAAAGCACGACAGACAGACAGACAGACAGACAGACAGAGTTACTTTCGCATTTATAATATATAAGTAAGGATTCAGTAGCGATGATGTTCATATTGAATTAAGCAATAGCCAGAAAACGCCACAAATTGCGATTCTAATTAATATTACTTTGAAATTTGGTTTGTGGATTTAACATTGAATATTTAACTTTAAACCTAGCAGGCGTCGTCATCCTAAACATAGACTATAATCTCTAGAAGATCGTTTGATTATTATTGACAGTTAAAGAGCTCAATCAGAAATGGTATAACTACCACTACTACGAATTTATAAATAAGAAAAAGTAACTTAACAATTTTATCTTGAAAAATTATAAAAATACATCACGTTAATCCGACGAAATGTTCTGGAAGTTTATCTTTCATCGGAGTCCCCTTGTTTCTGCTCAAATACAAAGGTCAGGTCAATAGGTGCAATCGTTTGTTCCGGAAGCAATTTTCTAACATCCAGCATATTGATACGAAAGTCGTGTTTGGTGAATCTACCAGTGTTCTTTAAATTTTTACCGCAGCTATTACTATACTACGATACTACGTCACAGCTAACAGAAAATATATTAGTTTTAGCAGTCGGTGTATGTTTGAATGTTCATGTTCTTTGAATTTGAAGAGGTCAAAAGGTGATATTATGTTAAATACATTTTATCAAAAGTCTCTAGATAGTCGAGCCAAAGCTTTTTTTAATTGTATAATAGTTTACTCGTTTACTATTTATTGTATAAGAACACTAAAAACACTTACGTTAATAAAATAAATATAAAACAATGTTACGTGTATAATGTGGGTTGTAATCTAGCGTAAGATAACTATTTTATTAATCTTGAAGTTCTATCTTTCGCAATTATAATATCAATAAGAATTATGTTTTGTTGCTTTTTTTTTTTATACGCTTTCAGCGTATAAAAAAATTTTAACAAAAAAAAACCGACTTCAATCTGGACCAAATTAAAATGGGACCATTCGGGAAGCACCAGCTTTCAAATAAAGAAAGAACCATCAAAATCGGTTTACCCAGTCCAAAGTTATGAGGTAACAAACATAAAAAAAAATAAAAAAAACAGTCGAATTGAGAACCTCCAACTCCTTTTTGAAGTCGGTTGAATAGATACTGTTGACATTCTTACACTCAAATAAATTGCAAACGGGCACCCTTTATTGTAATAAAATTATCACATTCGGATACTGTGGTCACAAGGACCTTCATAATTCTCTTTCTCACGATAAATTTTTACGAGATTTATAAATCGTAACTAAAGCATTTAAAATAAACATTGTTTTATTTATTTAAGTGTAAATAAGTTTATGTGACTTGAGATCAATCCGTCTATTTATTTTCATAGAATAATAAGTAAGATAATTATATAAATATTTTTGAACATTCAATACAATACACAATGCCATCTAGTTCCAAATAAAGCAGAGCTTGTATTATGGGCACTAGACTAGTAATATAAAGACACAAATACTTTGTATACATATTATACATACACACATTTTATACACTAGCTTTTGCACGCAGCTTCGCTCACGCAGACTTTCATCCCCTGATTTACCCCCTTAGTGGTGGAGTTTAGTAAAATCCATTCTTAGCGGATGTCTACACCCTATGAGGAACCTACCTGCCAAATTTCAAGTTTGTAGGTGTTATAGTTTCTGAGATTTCGTGATTAATAAGTGAGTGGTATTTCGCTTTTATATATATAGATAGAAAACACCTAAACTCTGAAACAAATATTTGCAGATCATATAATTTTACTGCACGTTTGGCCTAGTGGTATAGCGGTCGTGGGTGTGTGGGTTCAAATCAAACGTAGGACAACACTTTGTGTGATCCACAAATTGTTGTTCTGAGTCTGGGTGTTCTTTGTGTCCGTTTCATGTATGTTTGTAAAGTCCCCCGCGACACAGAATTTACTCCTAGTGCGGGAGTTGTCTTAAAAAGAAAAAAAATAACACTAAGTAATACAATTTCTTTGTAAAAATGAATACTAATAAGTTTTAAAAAAAAATGACGAAGATTGACTGGATGAATTTATTATGATAAGTGTAGTAATTTGCTAAGACAAGTGAAATTCAAATTAAAAGGTTACTTAGTAAAATAAAGTAGGTACCTTTATAAAAAAACTTCTTTTGGTTGTGTTATCTCTCGGGTCAATAATCGCACCACCGTTTCTGCGAAGGGATTTATAGAGAGTTTTTAAGTAGCGAAATGTATACAATATGTATGCGAAAAGCAATGGTTGAACATTGTGATATAAAGATTAAAAAAAGAGAGATAAGAGAGATATAAACATTTGGTCTGACCCGAGAATCGAACCAAAGACCTCAAGCACAGCAGTCGCATAAACTACAACAGGTATAATTCCACGTAATATTTTAATTTATTAGTAAAATGTAACTAATAAATATTGTTACATTATAAAATCCAGATTCATATCAAACATTTAACCTGTGTATTATAAACTAACCATTATTTTAAGCCATGAGGGCTTAACAGCTTTAAGCAGGGCCCTTTTATGTATTGAATGAAACCACAATTAGATTGTAAATTTATATGTCAAACAAGCAAGGTCACAGGTTTAAATTCAACCAAATCATTTTGGTTAATTTGTTTTAGCACTTGAACTTTGTTATTTCGTTGAGTTTCAAAATTGAAAGTAGCCACTTAACAGATTATTACTTTCTTTTATTGATACAGAAAACCTACTTACTAGGAATACGTACTACGTACTTAGGAATCAGGAGTACCTATGTAACATATTCATCATCATCATCAGCCTATCGCAGTCCACTGCTGATCATAGGCCCCTCCAATAGCACGCCATTTAGTTCGATCCTCGTCTTCGCGCATCCAGCTCCTGCCACCCGTCTTGCATCAGATTATGACTTAAGAAAATCTTCTTATGTTCGACGGTAGTAACATCTCTATACATTTCGATTTGAATACGTTATTTTATTAGTTTTCAAATTAAATTTCTTTCTCGTAAAGTATGCTACTGTAAATCGACTGACAGTAATGTTTAAATGTTTGTTCCGAAATTCCGGAGACATATAAATCGTTTCTTTTGATAATTTCTCCAATACTATTAATATTGCTAAAGTTTCATTACAGATAACACTATTACTATAAAGATAACAAGACAAATTAAAATTTTAACAAAAACAAAAATCGACTTCAAGGTTCGACTCAATTTCTCTTAGATGCCATCATCAGATCTTTGTGTCCTTATCATGGTATCACCGTCGGAATATCTCCTTTTTATTAAAAAAGCGGTCATTAAAATCGGTTCATAAACGACGAAGTTATCCGCGAACACACGTAAAAAAAAACATATACGGTCGAATTGAGAACCTCCTTCTTTTTTGAAGTCGGTATAGAGGTACAGCCGATTTATGAGATATAGAGTAGAGGGAGAGTAAAGAACAGCAAATATATTTCAGTTCCTTGCACATCCTATAGGCAAACTACATTTTTTGAGTTAAAAAGTAGCTCATTGTTACTACACTATACATTCATTATTACTATTATATATATTGTTTTAAGCTATTGCATAGCTTTTATCGCGGGCTTTGGGGCCTTTGTGCAGAAATTTCGTAACGTAACAAAAAACTGACACCCGAAGCTCGCACGGATCGAGACGAGCTGCTCCGAACGACGAATCAACGAATCTGTGGACGAACGACTATTCAACAAATGATTCGTGCGTGACAGAGACAGAAACGAATTCGACGTTGACTACACGAATCAACGAATCTGTGTCACTGTCACGTACGAACATACTGCTTAAAAAAATAAAAATATAATTGCATAAGTTGATAAAAAATGCTATGCAATAGCTTTACCACGGCAGTCCCCGAGTGCTACACGTATTTTTTTAATTACTCCCGCCATTTGATCTTAAAGAAGTAACAAAGACACACAAACTCAGTAATATCACTTTTGTAGGCATTTCAACAATATAAAGCGGCGTCATAAATCTATCAAAATTCATTATCATTCATCATTTAGCTCGTTTTGCATGGCATGAAATCCCTTGGGTGAACACTATCTACTGGCAGCTATAGTACAGTTTAATACTATTATGGTTGCCGACGTTAACCTACAAATGTAAGGATTTGTAACAATCGCTTATATTTTTGTAATAGCTATAAGAAAGAGTGAATAAATAAACTTATTATTATTATTATATTATTATTATTATTATATCTATATCTATATAGAGTAATGTGACTGACTGACATACCAAGAGATCAACGCACAGCCCAAACCACTGAAGCTAGAATCCTGAAATTTTGCATGTAGGTTCTTTATATAACGTAAGTGAGCACTAAGAAAGGATTTTTTGAAATTCCACCCCTAAGGGAGCAAATTAGTGGATGAAAGTCTACGTGAGCGAAACCGCGTTTAAAAGCTAGTCTATCTATAAAGTACCTCTTTGGATTAGCTTCTGTTTCAAACAGACCAGAGGGTACCGTGATATTTTTGGTATGTTGCATATTGATCAAATCCATTTTTTCTATATGGTTACTTTATGTATTACTTTTTATTAAGTGTTACTTGTCATAGAGCATTATAGCGACATAACATGTCTCAGTTATTTTACTGTACTATTTAAAACGACGACGCAACACTGTATCCCAAAATATAGGTTATAACCTAGTTTGGCAGTTTCTGTACCTTTTGTGTAACACATTCTATATAAGATCTGAAAACTGTAAAAATGGCTACACATAACAATGTGTTGCTGGTCTTTGTCAATATTTTTTTTTCTTTTTTTGTTTCTTTCAAGTAGTAGTACTATCATCTCTATATATTTCACTCTGATGAGAGTAACGATATTCATTCTTTCCACATATACCGTCTACTCAAACTCCCCGGGGTGAGTAGGAATAAATAGTGTGAGGAAGTTTTTGAATGTTTGCTCCAAATATTCCAAACACATTTAAACAAAGTATTGTTGTATTGTGGTACAGGTCAATATTCCTGGTATGGATTTATCTAAATACTTACGTACCTAGAAAGAGTGTTTTAATCAGGTCTCTAAAACTCTTAATATTGGCAAAGTTTAGGTTCATAAATGCGAGTTTTATGTTTCAGACAATGTTAAAAGTTAACACAATATCTGAACAAAAGAGTTGCTGAAATTCGAGAAGCTTTTTGTTAAGCTTTTTGGCTTTAGATTTAAAATATAAGTAATAATAAGCATAAAAGATAAGAGTCGCTGAACTTCAATACTGCGTAGATTTGAATACAACCTTTGACTTCTAACGTATAATTGTTCTATTGTAAAATGCCTAATTTAATTTTTCTTTAAACAACTTTCGGACTAGTAATATGTCCTGTATAACGACTATCACGAGGGACATCTATACTATAATATTATAAACTGAAGAGTTTGTTTGTTTGTTTGAACGCGCTAATCTCAGGAACCGCTGGTCCGATTTGGAAAATTATTTCAGTGTTAGATAGCCCATTTATCGAAGAAGACTATAGGCTATATATCATCACGTTAAGAGTAATAGGAGCGGAGCACCAATGAAGAATGTTTAAAAAACGGGGGAAAATTATCACGCTACAGGTAATAGGAGACGCAAACGAGGTTGCGTGGGTTAGCTAGTAAGAAATATTTATGAAAAAATTATACAAACAATACCCAAATACATAACAAAATTATGTGGACCACAAAAAGTATTATCAAACGTAGGTTTATACCTACGTGATACCACATAATCCAACACTACTCAGAGCTCAGAAAGGAAGCCCCTGCGCCGTTTGTATTACAACATTGTAATGTATTACATGTGTCAATAGATTTGCAATTATTGTATAATTCTGAATTTTGGAAACGCCTAAAACGTTTTTTTTTTTAAAGACAACTCCCGAATTAGGAATAAACATCCTGTGTCGCGGGGGACTTTACAGACATACATGAAACGGACACAATTAACCGAAACTCAGAACAACAATTTGTGGATCACACAAATTGTTGTCCCGTGTAGGATTTGAACCCACAACACTTGGCGAATTGGCAAGCGGTGTGGCGACCGCCTGAACCACTAAGCCAACCGTGCAGTGATTTTCATGAAATTAAGTATACAAACCTGTAGGTATATAAGTAAAATTTATGCTTTTTACAATTTTTCCTTTATCTGTACTAAGACCAAATTTCAAGATTCTGCGTTCACGGGAAGTACCCTGTAGGTTTTGATTCCCTTGCGAGTGTCGAAAGCTTGCAACATAAATAGCTGTATCTTTTGATTGCGTTGGCTTAGAAGTTTGATGTTTTCACAGCTCTAAAGAAAAGTAGACCTGCGTATTTGATATGAATTTCAGCTTGATAACTCATCGCGTTCCTGAGAAAAAGGGTATTGACAGACAGACGGACAACAAAGTAAGTACCTAAAAATACCATTCAGGTACTACTAGTATAAGCATCTTGTCCAACAGTCATGTTCAGCCATGTTGCCTGATTATGACTATGTATAAGTCTCTGTGTACCGGTTTGTGGAGCTTATATTTGTATTATGGGAACGGAGATTAATGTTCAACGTATCGTCAAAAATAATTATAATAAAATTGTTTGCATGTTCACGAGTTACAATATTATAAAAAGCACATGATTCGATATTAAGCTGGTCTTAACTAAAAACAAAATAAAGTGCTTAATATGGCACGTTGAACCTCAAAACGTGGGTAATATTCCCGGGTAGTTTTAAAAGCTTTTGTTCTTTACATATTAATTTTACATACATCCTTATTGAGTTAATATTATGTTTTCAAAATAATGAATAAATATCGAATGTACGCTTTTAAATGCATTCGTATTTAAGCCAGTAGGGAATGTTTCTAATGTTTCTGCTCGAGACAAAATTTATGTGTAGTGACAATTTTTCCAATGTTTTATTTGTGGTTGTTTTTTTTTTATATATGGGCCTGCCAACATGACTCTACCCTGCCTGATGGAAAGCATAAGCAGAATCGAAGAGTGGCGGTCACCATACTCATTGCGAATGCAGACAATGCAACAATGCAGCATGGTGACCCACACTATGGCGGGCTAGTGATGCTTCTACATCATTGAGCCTCCGGTCTCGCACTCACCAACGAAACACGACAGCACGCATGCTGTCATTTTAGGTTGGAATTCTGTGCGAGGGTAGTACCGCCCCGGTCGAGCCGGCCCGTTTGTGCTGAAATCAGCGTGGCTCTACTACCTTTAAATATGTTGTTGAATCTGCTGCTTATTTGGGGAAACGAAGAAAATTTAAAACTTACTTAAAACAAGTACTATTCATCAGTTCTATTCACGTAAAATAAATATATGAATATATTTGTAGTTAATTTAGGCAGCTCTGTCGACAAATCTTTTACAATTTAGTTCTAATTATTCTGCAATAATATTACCACACACGGCGGTCTAGACTTGGCTATTCCGTCTCCCAAGAGACATTTCCGAGGAACATCATAATTTAGTTATGTAACTCATGTACGTACGGCCTGAGTGTGCCTTTTATAAATCAAGGACGAAAGTGTACCAAAGCTCTTCAAATTCCATTAAACTAAGTGATCTTTATTATTATTGAAGTGTCTACGTACTTGATTTGTTTTGATATTATGTTTCTGAGTGACTGGTTTGACAGCAGCTATAGCGAGGCTTTTGTTGTAGTTATGTAGTGCATGTGTACTGAGAAAGAAACACTTTATAAAGGTATGACTGTATGTTTTTGTGCCTGTATGTTAGTTTGTGTATACTAACTTTTAAACTTTCGCGTTGCATGATATAATAATAATAATTTTTACGGGAATTAACGCGATCAATAATGCCTGTGACCACGGCCGGTGCAACCTAGGTCGAAACGTCAGGCAAATCAGAAGTATGTAATAAATTTTAATAAGTGATCGCGTTAATTCCCGTAAAAATAATTATTATTATAGTTTGTGTATAATTGTAAGTCTTTAAAAATAGTTACTAGCCATATATGTTCACGATAACCGAGACCGACGCCTTGACGTGCTCTACAGGGCACAGGCGTTAGTCGTTGCCAACTTCCATTATCCGGACTATTGTTAGGAATTCCTTATAAGAAAAACTCAATAACACTTTTAGCGAAACCCGGTAATCAAACCCAAGACTCTTGATAGGCAATCGCATACGCTAAACGTTAAACCAATGGGGTGTTTTAGACAACTTATTCCCACGTGAATATATTGTCACCTTTATGTTAATGTATGAATTTCGGCTTCGGCATGCATGGGCTCGACCGGAGTGATATCACGGCCTCACAGAATACCGGTGTGAAACAGCGCTTGCGCTGTGTTTCACCGAGTGAGTGAGAATATCGGAGGCCCATATCCCAACCCCTTTCCCCATCCCCTTCCCCATCCCCCAAAAGCCGGCAACGCACTTGTGACGTGTCCGGTGTTGCGGATATCCTTGGGCGACGGTAATCGCTTACCATCAGGCGATACGTCTGCTCGTTTGCCCCTATTCTATAAAAAATAAAGGTATTGTTACCTCAATTGGTGTATATTATGTTAGTATTGTAGTACCTGACTTTGACCTTTGCTCGGTATTTCTTTTTGGAAAATTTTCTAATAATGAATCCTAGCTAGATCGATTTATAGCCACCGAAATCACTGAATACTAAATTTTACGAAAATCTTTGAAGACGTTTCTGAGATTCAGATTATAAATACATCTATACTTATATATAAATATTATTTTTTAACATTATAAAGCTGAAGAGTTTGTTTGTTTGTTTGAACGCGCTAATCTCAGGAACCGCTGGTCCGATTTGAAAAATTATTTTAGTGTTGGATAGTACATTTATCGAGGAAGGCTATAGGCGATATATCATCTCGCTAAAACTAATAGGAGCGGAGCAACAATGAAGAATGTTACAAAAACGGGGAAAATTATCATACTACGGGCAATAGGAGACGCCTATTTTTTTAAAATAACAATAGCTAGTACATTTCATTGAAATCTCAAAAGTATGAAACATACGACTTACTCTCTCACTCCCATCGTTTCTAATCTGCTTCATTATAAATGTTCAGGATATCGTGAATCTATGTCCATTTACGTTTATTGAAAATGTCAATCGATGAAGCCATTAACTAGATTAAAGGAACTACACATAGGGACGTTTCTGCTTTACTGTTGTCGACGGTTGTGATAATATTTGTGACTTGTTCTAACAGAGCTGTTACATGTACCATTGTATTGTGATTTACACACTGTTCCATTATTTCACCACAATGTTTTAATACTAACATACTGATGTATTTCGCGACAAGTAGAAGTCGCTATAATTATACATCTTTAATTAAAACTTATATTATAACTTTTAATACTTTTATTTACTAAGTAAACAATTAAATATATTTTTTGCTTTGGAATAAACCTTTAACCAGTTATATTACTAGTCATCATTCATATTTGAAATACAAAAAATTACATAAAATGAGCAATAAACAATACATTTTTTTTTTTTTTTTTTTTTTTTTATGTTTGGCCCGCCAAAATGACTCTACTCTGCCTGATGGAAAGCATCAGCATGGCGACCCACACTATGGCGGCCTAGTGATGCTTGTGCATCTTTTAGTCTAGTCAACAAGTATGGAACTTGTTGACTAGACTAATTGGGCCTCCGGTCTCGCACTCACCAACGAAACACGACAGCACGAACGCTGTCATTTTACGTTGATTTTCTGTGCGAGGGTAGTACCGCCCCGGTCGAGCCGGCCCGTTCGTGCTGAAATCAGCGTGGCTCTACTACCTACATAATGTTTATTCGATAATATGGACTATATATATATATAAGTGTGTAAGAAGATATTATATAAGGTGTACAGATTGAAATGCAATTCACCAAATTTGACAGTTATGTAATACACATCAAAGCTTGTTAACATTTTTGTGGACTGTCGTATATTTGATTTCAGTCAACAGATTGCAACCATTTATTACATACCTATAATAACTTTAAGCACTCATGCACGTATTTGGTAGTGACAAATAAAGTGGCACGACACTGCAGTAATACCAGCATTATTATACGGGCTTATATGCTTTGATTTTCTTTATTAACGAGCCTGTCAAAGTGACTCTACTCTGCCTGATGGAAAGCATGTTTTACATCATGCAAAGTAGAGTCACTTAAACTGCCTCGGCGGCGGCGCAGTGGAAGCGTATGCGACTGTAAGATCTCAAATCTCGGGTTTGATTCTCAGGTCGGGCCAAATATTTGTATGATCTGCAAATATTTGTTTCGGAGTTTGAGTGTTTTCTTTGTATAATATGTATGACGCATGTATTTACAAACAAAAAGTTTATATATATTTATATATATATCAGTTGTCTAATACCCATAGTCCAAGCTCTACTTAGTTTGGGACTAGATAGCGTTCTGTGTTAGATGTCCGAAATATTTATTTTATTTATTTAGGTATGCCATAGATTACTCCTAAACTGAAAAAAAATAACAAAATAAAAACCGACTTCAAGGTTCGACTCGATTTCTCTTGGATGCCATTAATAGATCTTAGTGTCCCTATCATGGTACCACCGTTGGGATATCTCGTTTACATTAAAAAAATAATTATTAAAATCGGTTCATAAACGACGAAGATATCCGCGAACACACATAAAAAAAAACATATATACGGTCGAATGACTACTCCTCTTTTGAAGTCGGTTAAAAACTCAAATTCCACTATGTACAAGAGCTTATACTCAAGTATGTATTTCAAGTAAATCCGAATACAAGTCTGCCAACAAGTCTCTTTTATCAAATCAGTGTCAAGTTTTACTCTTTCAGTTTCTATAAGAAATATAATATAAATATTATCGAACAAAGGAACTACTCTAGTGTAACAGGACCGTCCACTTATCTTGTGAAGTGAAGAAAATTACAGAAAAGGTAGCATCGACTCTCTAAAAGTGTAACTCAATTTATTTTGTGCTTAAATTTTAGTTTGATACTATTTTTAAACGCTAACCTTTAAAGTCTTTTAAGTGAAAGCAATACTGAAACCGTGTTTAAATACGTTTTGGTGACGTCGTATTTAACCTATAAGATTTAATATTTTCTTGAGTACGCAAATGCGAGAATAATGTATTCATAACTCGAGGAACTACAACAGAAGTTTGCTCGCCATAGATATTGTTCACAGCGCTCGGTCTGCACAAAGGTATTGTTTGCTAAGTTTTTGGTAAGATAAATTTTCTTTAAGTAGCAGATACATGACTTGAATTTGTACTGGCAAGTATTTGTTGTAGTCAAATAGACCGATCGTCGACGAATTGCATCATTCAGGCCAGTGCAATAAAGGCCCAACGATGCAGAAGTATCACTAGGCAGCCATGTTGAGAGTCACCATGTTGCATTGTAGTATTGTCTGCATACAATGAGTATGGTGACCACCACTCTTGGATTCTGCTTATGCTTTCTATCAGGCCGAGTAGAGTTACTTTGGCAGGCCCATATAAAAAAACATTGAACAAAATCATTCAGTTCAAAGTTAGGTTCAATTTTTTTTTTATGTTAGAGGCCGGCAAACGAGCAGACGTATCGCCTGATGGTAAGCAATTACCGCCGACCATGAACACCAGAGGCGTCACAAGTGCGTTACCGGCCTTTGGGGGATAAGGAGGGGGGGGGAGACAGGGCGAGGGATCTGGGGTATGTATGGGCCTCCGGTATACTCACTCAATCGGTGGAACACAGCGCAAGCACTATTTCACACCGGTTTTCTGTGAGGCCGTGGTATCACTCCGGTCGAGCCGGCCCATTTATGCCTAAGCGTGGCTCTCCCACGGTAATAAATATTGATCACTTTAATTCACGTGTAAATTATTCCATAACCAAAAAGACGCATTGAGGTCAGTAAAAGCACATTCTTTAAGATATTTATACATACTGATGTACTATTTTTACCATTTTAGTTCCAAAGTGTACAACGAAGACAATTTAGCAAACTAAACGCTTGTACAGTGAAGTCCGTTCTCGAAACTAGTGCACTACACTCGGTGTGACGATTTAACTCCACTTAGCTGCACAACAATTTACGTCACAGTTAACACCCGTTCCCGTTAATTTCAAACTGAGTGTACAGGCAGCTGGTGTTAAAATATAAGTATTTGTTATATGCAATAAACGGATTATCGGGCTACAAGAAAAGCGATTTAAAGAGGAGAAATATATTTGTGATTTTAAAAAATCAGATTTAATATATTTTGCAGGTACTGCACGTATAGTCGTTGCGTTTAAAGTTATTGTGATAATTTAATAAACAAACAATATGTGTAAGTTTTAATTACGTGATGCTAGTACTATCACACTAATATTTATTATAAAGCTGAAGAGATTCTTTTTTTGCTGGGATCAGCTGTCCAGCAGGTCATTACAGGCCATGTAAACACTAAAAGCCACCAGAAATATACTCAACGCAAAATACAACAATCCTTACTTCCTTACTTATATTATAAATGCGAAAGTAACTCTGTCTGTCTGTCTGTCTGTCGTGCTTTCACGGCCAAACCGCTGCAACGATTTCAATGAAATTTATTACACACATAGTGTAGAGCCTGAGAAAGGACATAGGCTACTTTTTAATGAGAAAAAATGGTTTTAAGGGATTTAAAAGGGGATGAAAGTTTGTATAGAAATCTGGAGGTTCACACACGCATGCGCGTTACGCACGCCGGGCGTCTTGACAACCAATAAACAAGGCTGTCACACTCATTAAAAAGATATTCGTCAATCTGGTTTGTATGTTCATTGTATAAATAAATAAGCCAAATTAATTTGTAAAATTCAAAATCTCTAGAGAAGTATCGTCAATATAAGCTAGAAGTTTGAAATTTATATTTTAAGCTGTTGATTAGATATAAATAAAAATGTCATTTAAAGTTTCCACACGCCTGCGCGTTACCTACGCCGGGCGTCTTGACAACCAATAAACAAGACCGTCACACTAATCTATAATCTATACAAATATTATAAAGCTGCAGAGTTTGTTTGTTTGTTTGTTTGTTTGAACGCGCTAATCTCAGGAACTACTGGTCCAATTTAAAAAATTCTTTCAGTGTTGGATAGTCCATTTATCGAGGAAGGATATAGGCTATATTTTATTTTCAAAAAAATTAGGGATAAGTAAGAAAATTGCTATTTTGTAACCCAAGGTGTGAAATCGAAAACCTATTTTTGCGTGCGCTGCAATAACTATTGACAATAGAAAAAAATAATGTATTACGGGTTTGTAGGTCCCATTAAGATCTACAAAAAAGTCCGCGAAAGCATATATCTAACTATCATGGTTTAGTCATAATAACCGCTTTTGTGTTCAAAAAAAATATTAAATCGTCTGAAGAAAGAAACTACGCTATATGTGTATAGTAATATTAATCCTTATCCGAATTGAGCATTACGTTATCAAGGGTATTTATGTAGAAGTAAAATACTTTTTGCTTCATCCCAATCGGACATTTCGTTTAGTAGTTATCACGAGTATAAGACGCTAAGAGTTGGTACCTAATAATAAGTTATTTGCCAAAGAGTTGTTATCAACATAATACCTAATATTAATCTTTATCCAAATAAATGCGTTGTTGATTATGAGTATTAGATCTTAGAAGAGTATAAGAAATACATCTATACTAATTAGAAAGCTGAAGAGTTTGTTTGTTTGTTTGAACGCGCTAATCTCAGGACCTACTGGTCCAATTTGAAAAATTATTTCAGTGTTAGATAGCCCATTTATCGAGGAAGGCTATCTACACTAATATTATAAAAAGGAAAACTTTGTTTGGTTATAATGAATAGGCTTAAAAACTACTGTCCCGTTTTTAAAAATTCTTTCACCATTCGAAAGCTACATTATCCACGAGTAACATAGGCTAAATTTAATTTTGGAAAAAAATAGGGTTCCGTAAGATATTTGGGTTATTCGGACACAAGGTGTAAAAAATCAACCAGAAAAGCAGAAAAGTTACTTATTTTGCGTACGCTGCCTAAACTATAAAAGATAGAACCATAAAATGTTCCAAATAATTGTAGATCTTATAAATATCTACATAAAAATCCGCAAAACACTATACCTATCTATGTCAAGTGAGGCACAACAACCATTTTTTATCTAAAAATTTTGAATTTTTTTTGGACTATATTTAAACGCATTTATTTTACTCATGCTATTAATCCTTATCAAAATAGATTATTTCATCACTAGGTACAGTTTATGTAGATAATATTTGGTCTGTGAATGATTAAAATTGGACGTTTGATTTTGAAGTTATAGAGAAATTAAAATATACGATTTGGGAGTTAAGATCTATGAGTAAGGTACCCGCGCGGCTCAGACGCGAGGTCGGCTCCCTACGCAGCGGTCGTGCGCGAAGTCTAATAATTTTCGTGCGATTGTTTTTGGATTTCGTTCTTAAAAATACACCTACGCAAAGTTCTTCTCAGAGCTAAACAACAGTTCTTCTCAGAGCTAAACAACAGTTCTATTCAGGGCTAAACAACAGTTCTTTTCAGGGCTAAACAACAGTTCTTTTCAGAGCTAGAATATTACACGCTATTAACATTTCCTTAAAATTTGAAAATGCCTAAGAGAGCCAGGTCTCAACTTTCTAATCATAGTTCTCAAGCACAAGCAGCAAGAATACGCCGTATGGGAGAATCTTCACCTGAACGTTCACAACGCCTTGCTGAATAAAATCACAGAAACTCTCAGGTACGCGCACGAGAGTCGAGTGTCGAACGTTCGCAACGCCTTGCATAACAAAATCTGAGAACTTCTGACTTACGCGAACGAGAGTCAAGTGTTGAGCGTTCGCAGCGACTTAGAGCTCAGGCAGAGAGACAGCAGTTGTCTACAAATGGAGTTCGCAATCGAATTTCAGCTAACAGCAACAAACCGGCTTTCAGATATGATCCGCAGGTTCATTATGCACAACACATTTTTTGTTCTGTGATGCACAACAAGCGTCCGTCCAAATCGGAGTCATGAATAAGATCTGCTCTAACTGCTCTGCCAAGAAATGGGTGGACGAACCTAATGGTATGTGCTGTGCTTCAGGTAAAGTTTGTCTTCCTAACCTTCAGGAGCCGCCACAACCAATATAAATTATTTTAACTAATAACCATCCATTATCTGGTCAATTTTTAACAAATATACGTAAATACAATAGTCTTTTTCAAATGACTTCTTTTGGCGCAAAAGAAATCAGGGAAGGTAATTTTATGCCCACTTTTAAAATTGAAGGACAGGTGTGTATCATCTCATTGGTAGCCTTTTACCAGCATCAGGCGAAAACCCACAGTTCTTGCAAATATATTTTATTTCGGATGCCAGTTATCGTTGCGATCAAGCATCGCACCAACCTTAAAAATGGATTTAATTTGCGAATTATAGACCGCTCTGAATAATCATAACGTGTATATACGAAGTTTTAAGCTAAACTTAGAACTCAACTCCTCAGATAATTTAAAGTTAATTATTCATTCAGATCGCACTCCACAGACAGCACACAGAGGCAGATATAATGCTCCTACTGTAAACGAGGTAGCCGTTCTCTTGGTAGATGAAGACAAATTTCCCAGGGATATGGTCTTACACGATAGAGACGCACAGCTCAAAAGAGTTTCTGAGCTACATCGCCATCGGTCGTATGATCCACTACAGTATCCTATAATTTTTGTGACAGGAGAAGACGGTTATTATTTGACTATCACTCAGCTGGGTTCTGCGCCGTTCTGGGTTCTGACAGATGGCCAACATACACGCGGGCGGAGCCGCGGGCAACAGCTAGTAATACATAAACATTAAAAGAGAAAAACATTAAACATGCTACATTTATAAAAAGAAAATACGAATAAAACCTTCCGGAAAAATCTTGAAGAAACCGTTAGTAACTACACACATCAAAAGTGTCTAGGGATCAACATATGTGTCTAGGGATCAACATATATTTTTGCAATAACTTTTCTCCTGATTGATATTAATTAAAATTTTCTTTAAGGATTCATCAAATAAAGTGTTTTCGTTTGTCACAGTAACGATAAACCAAGTCACCTTTGCATTAATAAAGAAATTTGCCAAATTCCTAATAAAGGGATTTTTGAAATTTGAACCACTAACATTAAAGTTCGAAAAAAAGACTGAAATAACAGTTTTCTTTGAAATTTTATTAGGTTACTTAAACAATTAATAATCCGTGTTTCTACCGCGAACACTAACAACACAAGAATCGGTTTGGCATACTCAAAATGAGTTCATCCAAATCACGCTGTGGAATGGCCGCCCATGTTCGTTGCAACAACAAAAAAAGGTCTTCTTGCGACTGGATACCCTCCATATTCGGCAGAGCTCTTCTCTGTAGCATATCCCATGCATGCTCAATCGGGTTCAAGTCTGGCGACTGAGCAGGCCAGGGCCAAAGCCACATCTCAATCTCAAGAAATCCGCATAAAAATGCTTGATCCCTAGACACTTTTGATGTGTGTAATTAGTGAACTTTAAACCTGAACTTTTACCATGGGAGAGCCACGCTTCGGCATGAATGAGCCGGCTCGACCGGAGTGATACCACGGCCTCACAGAAAACCGGTGTGAAATAGTGCTTGCGATGTGTTTCACCGAGTGAGTAAGGATACCGGAGGCCCATACCCCAATCCCCTACCCCTACCTCCCCCCCATCCCCAAAAGGCCGGCAACGCACTTGTGACGCTTCTGGTGTTGCAGGTGTCCATGGGTGGCGATAATCGTTTGCAGGCGATACGTCTGCTCGTTTGCCCGACTATTCCATAAAAATTATAATATAACTCTCAGACTCACTTGCTTTACGGCCACAACGCTTCAATAGCTCTGAAACATAATAAACGACTCTACATTCTCGCTCGCATAATCCTTGTTTCGCATTTTAAGCAATTTCCTAACACATTATTTTCCTTTATATTATCTTGCATTCGATTGTGCTATCACTGGATTTTACTCACGATTTGTGCCTAAAAATTGAATACTCCGATATTGGCAACCGTATAATAATAATAATTAATAATAATAATAATTTATTTATATGACCAATATATATGTTTGTAACACCGTAATTTCAAAATAAGAATTATATTTTTTTTACTAGTAGAGACCTCTGTGATCGCAGAGTGTAGTCAGGCTCTGTAAGGAACTTCGATGTTAGTTCACTGATTGCACGAGAGATGGCAGTATTTCATACAATATATAAATTCGATATGATTTAGGTTTTTGAACGAAGTAGAGACTGGTTTCAGGACGAAAGATTAAAAGTTACTTTTAGCTGTGGTGGGAGAAAGCAGAAAGTAGGAAAAGTTCTCGAACAGTCGATGGAAGGAATATAAAAGGAGATTCTTCCAATTTGGGAGCCCTTTTCTTTCCTGATCTGATCAAGAACCAGTTATTTACTTATGTGTCATTAGTTGATAGTATTAATATATTTAGTGATTTCATCCCGTGTGAAGCGGTAAGTGAAAAAATGTATTTTTATTTTGTTGGTCGTTCTTTTTTAGTTCTTAAACAATACTGAGTTATTCCATTCTTTATTAGGGTTGAAGGTTACGGCTTAAAGATGTAGTTGAAGGAAGGTGGCTGAGACGTGTCACCTAGAGGATGCCACGAATGTGGTGTCGCTCAGGTGCAGAGAGGAGTGGACGTGGCTCCCAGTACCATGTAGCTTATGATATAGCTGCCGGTAGGCGGAGGATGGCCTGACCGCTGATGTATATATATAAGGGTACTTAACCACTATTAATTTTAAGTATTAGTTTTAAGATGTACATAATTATTTAAGTAACTTGTATGATATTGTTGTTGAATATATAATGTGAATATGTGTAGTTGAGTTTCTCTGAAGTGACCTAATAGGGACCTACCCACACACACAGTTATTTATCTCTTAGATTTTTTTAGTATTTTTTTTGATGAGTAATTATGTATTATGAATATTTATTTGTTGAACGGCGCCCTGGGACTTTTGCTCTTCTGACTGACTGGGTCGGGCCGGTGGTAGCACCCCCTGTTCAGGTTAGGGGACTCCAAGGTCGAACCCGCCTCCTAGGTCGGTTGATGGTTGCAACATGTGATCTGCATGGTTGGACCTGCCGCCTAGGTGGGCCATTGGTTGCGACTTGCGAACCTCCTGACAGGTTTGGGTGTTACATGTTATAGTGTAGGTACATTTTATAATAATAGATCTTAGACAGTAGGTTCGTCAACCCTTACATATCACTAATGCTAAACTAGGGTACCTAATTATATTTATTTGTACGAATGTCTCTACACATGAAAGTATAAAATAAAACTTAGTTCAAAAGCTTTAATCGCTGCCTGCCTGAACTAGGGTTAACCTGTATCTCAGGCAATCGCTTGATTAAGTTTTAAACAAATCCCACTTAGATATAAATTTTAAAATAATAGCAGATTTATAGAAAACATACTAATATTTCATAGTGTACGAGTGCAAGCCTAATTAAAAGCAATATCATTAAACAGTTATTTCCGTCTTGTTTAATAATTTCTAACATATTTTCTACTTTAGCTTAATTAATTTAACTAAATAATCATTGTTGTTAATACTGTAGTTATACTCGTGTTAGTAAAATGTTCGTAGTCAGCACTTATTCCACTTGTTCCAACACAGAAAAAAAGATCTGGGTCACAGAGTAACGGATTAGTCATTAAGAATTAAAATACGATATAAAACAAATAATAATATTAGGTGCTAACGTTATCAAATCACTGGCGTTCCTAGGCGCCCTCATAGTCTACAAAGTTAATATAATTGTCCTCAGCATATTTCCGTGCCGGACAAGTTGCATCACCAGTTTGGTGATCACTTTTCCGTTTGAATCTCTTACATGTTGCACAAATAGGTGGAGCAGATTTGTTGCTACATTCCTTACCAGAGTACACTCTACAGTGATTACAGGTTGGACTGGTTTCACGACAATATTTAGCAGCATGTCCGAACTGCTGGCAGATATAGCACCTAGTCACCAGAGTGAAGTCTCTAACTGGACAAAATGTCCAGTTTATGTAAATTCTCCCTTGATTGATGAGCGCCTTTCTAATATTAGCCGGAACCTCAAATACATAGTTGCAGGTAGGAATACTTTTTTTTTATGATTTGTGGCTGAATTTGATGGTATTACAGGACAGGACAGACAGGACTCGCGAGAAGCGCTAGGAAACTTGTCTGCCAAGTTCTGTTCATATATACATTGAAGGATCTCTTTTTTTCAGTCAGGGCTACGGGTACACCGACGACATTGATTCGTGGATTGCGTTTGGCAGGTTCCTCAACTTTGAGACCTGATGAAGCCAATTTTTCCGCGTGTCTTAATTTTTCAATATCACCTTTGGTTTCGGCGCTAATTAGAATGCCCCCGTTCCTCACTTTCCTAAGGCTTCTTACATGATGTTTAAGTTCTTCGGGTGAAATAATTTTTTGGACCAGAGACTTTGTTTCTTCACTAGTTTTGGTCTTATCGCTAGGATAAATAGCTAGAGAACTTATATTGCTCGGACGAACAAACCTATCCGCACTTTTCTTAACTATATCGGCAAAAGAGCTGCATTCCTGTGACTTCAACTTTTCCTTGACAACAGTTTCAAAATGATTGAGAGAGGTCGCCACGTCTTGATTTTCCTGTAGATGCTGTATAGTGCTATGCGCAAGAATGGACTTCTGCTTCAATGATTGATATAGCAAGGCCATCTGAGACGTTCCAGATCCGATCTTACGGCAAATATTAGTGACACGCATCTTCTGATCTGTGTTCATTTTGCCCTCCGCCACTACAGAGCAGACCTCACCTAAAAGGGCATCAATGTTAGACATCCATTTCTGGATCTCCGGCGTCGGTATTACCTCACAAGGTAGATCATTATTCTTGGGCCGGGATGGTTTTTCATTAATCGACGGAAATTGTTCTATTGGTGTAGGTGGAGGACTTCTTCGTATTAACTGGCTACGGCCAAACGGGCTTGATCCAGGATTTGACATCTTTTTTTTTACTGACACGCAGAAAACGCACTCTTTATAAGTTTTTATAGTTCGTACTAAACACAATTTATAAACAATATGAATCACGCTCGTTCGTGACACACTTTGTTAAAACTACTTACGTAGCAAAATAATTATTTATTAGAAATATTAAATGATTTCTATCTTATACATTTTGTCGGAAACAAAAAACACGTCTGCTTGGTCAAACGGATGACGTATAATATAATGGATTTGTATAATAATATTATCTGTGTTACAATATCTTGTTGATCGATAGTTCAGTAAAAAAAACAGATTTAAAATATTTTAAATAGTTTTTTTATTTTATACTTTTTTTAAGTATTAGCTTCTGAAATTATTCTAATCAGCCTCATGGAAAACATGAGTCGAATTCGAGAGTGGTGGATGTTGCAAACGTGGACAATGCAGCATCGTGACCCTCACTACGGTAGCCTAGTGAGATGCTTTTTCACGCTCCGCTTAGAGAACCCGGGATCATAGTGGGAGGGATACATGCGAGCTGGCAGTGATTTCCAGGTTGTGACTGCACGGCACAGGAAGGAAGAGTTGAACCGTTTAGTTCAGGAGCATATGTCTATCACTTTGACAGCGGTGACTTCCAAGGCAGACACGTGTCGTCGTATAGAATAAAGAGTTTGACGCATAAGAATAAGACTCACAGTCGTGGGAATCACATGTAGTCATGTGATTCCTACGACTACAACTACTACTACTACTACTACGACACACTTTTTAAAGACAAGAATACAAAAGAGATAATTCGTAATTGCCATGTGTGGATTCAGGTTCCCAATACCAAAAATAAAATCAGAATTATACTTGATTTTACCTCGCGTCCTAACTTCAACTGCAGGGTCAAAGGACGCAGAATATCGTTAGACACTTCTTAATGGATGAGAGACCGCCATTTGTGACAATTTAAAAGCATTATAAATGCCTTTGAATATGTGTAAAGCTAATGACTTTAATACATTAAAAAACGTATTTACTTTTAAATCAGGAATTATTAGTTAAGTTATACCTAATTATTAATTAATAGTATTCGTTCTGTCACTTGACTTACTTGACTTAAGGTCCTATGTCCCTTAGATGGGGCAGAGAGCGTCCACAGTGCATCGCCATCCCGTTCTGTCTTGAGTGTCTCGCTTGATTTCGCTCCAGGTCTTGCCATGGCTTCATCGATGATAGTCCGCCGCCAGGTTTGTTTTGGGCAGGCTGCGCTTGCGTTTTCCTTGGAGGTTCCAGTCTGTGCCCATTCATTCTGTGAGTGCATGTCCCATTAAGAAAGAAGCCTCTCTAAAACCAAATATTACTTAATTTTTCATAAAATATTGCCTACTGTTTCAATGCAAATGATAGTTTTATTACCCGACTACGGCAAAGCCAAAGGAGGGTTATGATCATCCGCTGGTTATAGGTTATATGACGTGTCACTGAATCTAAGGTGGCGCCCTCTAGCCGACATAAAGTACTGTATTAAAATAATAATTTGAGATAAATATGCCGTGTTTGGTATCATTGGAAAGGGCGTTACTTGTACATTTCAAATATATAAATGTTATATATTTATAACGGCACCAAAACAGTTTATACAGAAAAAGTAAAAACTAAAACCCAACTACGACAAAAAACGACGCTGAAAAAACAAGTTTAAAAAGCCGTAGTCACACTTTACATGGAAATACTTTAAAACGTGTTACTACGGTTTTTCAAACTTGTTTTATACTTTTTCAGCGTCGTTTTTTGTCGTAATTGGGTTTTAGTTTTTACTTTTTAAAATAAAATTTTATTTTTAAAGCAGATTACACTTTTACTTACTATGGAAAGATCACGATATTTCACTGAACTCGTCTTTCAATTTTCCAATCCAAACCTTGTTATAAAACTAGTCATGTGTGTCGTTGGGAGCTTCATAGCTCAAGGAAAGCAGTTTATTGAAATTATCCACGGATTTTATTATCTCGTTAAACTCCTCGCTTCTCTGCATCTGATATCACGAGTACCTATAAACGATTTTAAAATAATATACTTTTGATTTCTGAAACGTCACCTTTAGCTTAGCCATGTAGTAGCTTAGTAACATATGAATATAAGACTTTTGTCTCTATTCTCAAAAAGCTTCTACAGTTCGAAACACGATATTATACCATGAGAATCTAAAACATTAGTTTCGTGGCGAAATTTTTGTCAATTCAATATATTTTACAAGCTTTTAATTAACCCGTCAACGTTTTGAGGCTATAAATCATTTATGTACCATTATAATGTTTATTAAATAAGCTATCCGATGATGTATAATTGATTATGATTCAAAATAGATTTACATTAGTAAATCGAAGGTGGAAGTAAGAAAAGTGATTTTTTCCTCGATGTACTGTACTTAAAAGTGGAATAATTTATAAATAAAACCTTTACTACAAGTAATATGACAATACAATATTATAATGACATGGAGCTGATCTGATGCTAGAGCTGGAAGGTGGCCATACTCTGTAAAGAAACGTCGCAACATCATCGAGTTTGGAGTCGTTTGATTCGTCTCGAGGCATTCCAGTAAAAGCTTGTTTTTAAAAAGCTTTTTAATTTAATTTATTTTGGATTAAATTACCTATCTACTACTTAATTACCTAGAAGAGGAAAAAAGTAGTCAGGTGAAAATTACCAAAATTTTTTTCCGACTACGACGAAGCCAAACGTAAGGGTCATATTTTTGGTAGTCAATGTATGGTTGTATGTGTAGCTCTAAACAACTAAAACGATTTTAATATAGATATGTTAGTATATTTTGACAATGGCCCGGGTTACAGACTATACAGTTTTTGTTAAAAGTTTTTAAGTAGTCGTGTTATAGTTTTTATTTTTTTCTTGTTATTTATATACATACTCAAGCTCTTAAATAATGTGGGAACGGCAAAAACCCTACTAATTAATTGCAACTTTCTAAAATTTACCTACATAGCCCAAAGAGGTACATAAATGCATTATGTTAATATTGTCTTTAATATTTTGACGTTGCACTATGCACATACATTTTTGGATTCCAATGTACAAGATTCCGATATCGATTCACATACAGAAAACACATCCTTATAGTCCGGTATCCCCTGAACAAATTTTACAAGTTATTACTATCAAGCAAATTTTTCGTGAGTGGCTTGATTTTGATAAGGGCTAGTTAATTAAATTAGTTATAAAAACAGCTAGTTAGTATCATTTTTGATGACCTCGTCAACGATATATGTTGGAAGGATTAAACCATACATTTGGTAGGATAAATATTTGTTTCCATTATGTAATGATGTTAGTTAATATTTATATAATTTAACGCCACATTGTCCTAAAAATTGCGTGGTACGTTATTCCGGCCTTACGCTTAAAAGTTTTTTGTCCCTGCTACCCCTGTTAGCTACCACAATCGAAAAATTTTGTAAGCCACTTACGAAAAATTAGCTTGATAGTAATAACTGGTAAAATTTGTTCCGGGGTCCGGACTATTAGTTTATGGTCATTATTTTTTGTCACTAAATTCAGTATTATAGTTGCTTCTTCCTTGCGTCCCAACATCAACTGAAGAGTTGAAGGACACAGAATGTCGTAGACACTTCATAATGGATGAGAGACCGCCATTTGCCACAGTTTAAAAGCTTTATAAAAGCCATTGGATATACATGTAACATCAGAGGTTTTCTAAATGGATAAGAGATAATTGTTCAGCAACTTCATAATTTTAAAAGGCGTGCCCCCTTTTCGTACTAGTAAATGGGCTTTTATGCAATATTCATTCGTATTGAAAAAGAAAGTAATTTAGCAATTTTTCCTTCTTGTTAAATTAATGAATGGAATTCGATATTGATAAACTCTAAGCAGTTTTTTGTGTACGATTTTGTAGTACTCGTATAGAGTACAAAATATTTAGTTAATAAACATTTTAATTCCTGAATTTGGTTTAATATTTTAAATGAAATGATACAATGAGATTTATAGCTGCAGCGTAGCAGCTCACTCTTAGCTAAAGCTCGAATTTACTGTCTATAAAATTTTCATACCGCGAACTGCAAATAAAATCATTTCTTTAGGAGTAAACTACAAAAATGGTTCAGCATATTCCGATTTAGCGACCAAGTATAATCACAGCTATTAATATAGGTTGAACAGATTTTGTTAGAACCAGCACCTGTATATGCAGTAAAGCTTAACTTTATGTAGTTTATTATATCCAATTAAAATTCTTGTGTAAAGACTAATGAAGCAGACAGTAGTAGACTGATTTTTATTCGATACAATACTTTTTTTTTTATGTATGGCTCGCCAAAACGACTCTACTCTGCCTGATGGAAAGCATAAGCAGAATCCAAGAGTGGTGGTCACCATACTCATTGCGAATGCAGACAATGCAGCATGGCGACCCACACCATGGCGGCCTAGTGATGCTTCTGCATCTTTTAGTCTAGTCAACAAGTATGGAACTTGTTTACTAGACTATCGAGGCCTCCGGTCTCGCACTCACCAACGAAACACGACAGCACGAACGCTGTCATTTTACGTTGATTTTCTGTGCGAGGGTAGTACCGCCCCGGTCGAGCCGGCCCGTTCGTGCTGAAATCAGTGTGGCTCTACTACAGATTTGCCTGAATTATCAGTTTCCACGGAGCGACTGGCATCGGACCTCCGCAAGGCTGAGGGTGAATTGAATTCGAAGGTGGAACTAATTTTCAGTATATTTGAGGGCACTGACTTCCTAATAACGAT
The DNA here is from genome assembly GCA_949125395.1 of Diaphora mendica. Taxonomy (NCBI): domain Eukaryota; kingdom Metazoa; phylum Arthropoda; class Insecta; order Lepidoptera; family Erebidae; genus Diaphora; species Diaphora mendica. Next base: position 5,541,387 of record OX421332.1, on the reverse strand, counting down.
CGCCATAGATGTTCATGACAACCGGGACCGACGGCTTAACGTGCTCTCCGAAGCACGGACGGGAAAAACCGTCATCTGCCATACTCTGGGCTGCTATTAAGAATTTCTTGTAAGAAAAACCCAACAGCAGTCAGACCCGGGATTCAAACCCGAGACCTCTTGATCTACAGTCGCTTAGGCTAACCACTAAACCAGCGAGGCGGTATAGACTTCGATACGAAACCAAAAGGAAAGCAGTTTTGACATGTCAAATAAATAAATAAATATTTCGACATCTAACACACAATGCCGTCTACCGCTATTACTGCGCCATCGAGGCCATATATATGTTTAGTATAAATAACCATAGCGCTTAAACTACAGGACCGATTTTAATGAATGAGGTGTCAATAGATAATTTTTTCAAGGTTTTAAGTAGTCGGGTGATAATTTAATTTCTACTTATACTATGTAACTAGCCTTTACTTCCCGGGATAGACATTCAAGAATATGACATTAACTTCTTCAAACTACTTAAATCACTTACCTTAACGCAATCAATTTAACTTTATATACTCTGAAAGTTCATTCACCGGGAGGTTAGCATTATGTAAGGGGCCGGCTATAAATTTGCATTTGCTATTTGGATTACCAATAACCATCATCCTTGTCCTACGAGCCTTCCCCAAACTGAGTTGGGGTCGACTTTCAATCTACTACGACATGGCTGAACTTCCATTTTTACGTGAAGCGACTAAGATCAGACCTCAACTAACGAAGTACTAGAAATATGATAAATATACATTCTTTCAATATCATATTTCCAAAACTGGTCGGTTGGACTCGTGGTTTAAGCGGTCGCCACGTGTCGCTTTTTTACTGTTCTAAGTGCTGTGGGTTCAATTCCCACATGGGACAAAACATTGTGCGATCCAAAAAAAATGTCCTTAATCTTGGTGTTCTTTTTGTCCATTTCATCAATGTTTTACAAACATACATTAAATAGACACAAAGAAAACCCAGACTCAGAACAACGATTTGTAAATCACACACAAAATGTTGTCTTAACATTGACCTAAGATTGACTGGTATATAATGTCCTGGGCATTAAGTTTACCGATGTAAAAAGTACATGAAGTTACAAATAAATTAATAAAATAATCATTTATTTCTCCTCCTAAATAACAACTATTATATGGCGAATAAACTTTCTAAAATCATATTTGTCAGGAGTTAGAATCTGATCTATAGGTACATACAATAGCTAAAAATATGTTTCTAGAAATGAAGCTGTGGATACATTAGGTACCTAAATATTTTATGGAATTATAACAGCAAGGCCTATATCCGACAATCTCATTACCGAGGCTGAAATTATCTTTCGTGTTTATTTTATATCTCATTCCTGATTTATTCATGGTATAACGGGACTAATGAGCAAACGGTATCTGCAACTCAAGTGTCATCAAAGCGTTGCCGCGAGCCCTTTAGACCCCCCCTCCCTTCACTCTTACCAAATATTTTACAAGGGCACAGTAAAGCCAAAAGGAATGGTAATATTGTAGCAGTCTTTGTATGTTTTTATGTTCGTTCGTTACACCTAAACTACTAAGCTATTATTACGAACCCATTGAACATAATATATAGACTGCAAAACTAAATGCGAGTATTCTATTCACATTTTCATCTTCTAGGGAATATGGAGTTCAGAGTATAAATATACTAAATTCCTATTCTAAATTATATAAGGTTTATAAGGAGGTATAGATTATGTCTTATATTATCGCTAAAAACCCCTTTATAGACGATTGAACTATAAAATAGGACATGGCGAGGGAAGTCTGACACCGCAACAAATCGTCTTAGATTACATGTTATTTGTAACACACACAGGGCCGGATTAGGAACGGTTGCAAGGGACCCGCAGGCGGTATCATCGGGTCGAATAGAGGCCGCAAACGGTTGACCTCATCGGATCATATTTGCATATAAAATAATCATTTTAGTATTGGGTAAAAACGACTGATATTTTTAAAGCGTCATGGTTTTGTATATTGTATTTTAGAATTTATATCATGATCATACTAACCATTTAATTATTTATTCTGGCTAGGAATCTAGTTTCAGCGGTCAGGATAACAGCTACCCACATAGTAAACTTACTAAAGTTAAGGACATACATGCAACTCAGCACGAAAGAAATTCTTCTCAACTTATTTAGTTCAATGGATATTCAATATGTAACACCTAGAAGATTTATATTCAGAACTAGCTGACCCACGCAACGTCGTTTACGTCTCATGTTGCCCGTAGCGTGATAATTTTCCCCCGTTTTTGAAAAATTCTTCATTGTTGCTCCGCTCCTATTGGTCTTAGCGTGATGATATATAACCTATAGCCTTTCTCAATAAATGTACTATCCAACACGGAAAGAATTTTTCAAATCGGACCAGCGGTTCTTGAGATTAGCGCGTTCAAACAAACAAACAAACAAACTCTTCAGCATTATAATATTTAATTATAGTAAAGATAACCTCTAGTGTGTAACTTTAGTTAAAATGACAATAAAAAATCTGTATCTTTCTAGTATGTATGTATAAAATAAAAATCTTGTATTCCCAAGATTTTTATTTTAGGGGTCTGCTACTAGTACTTTTAGTTTTACTTGAATGTCAACTTTTCCACGGAGCGACTGACATTGGACCTTCACAATTATGAGGGCCAACTGAATTTAAAGATTGATCTAGTTTTCAGTATATTTGAGGACACTGATTTCTTAATAATAATTTTCATAGATTTTTACGACAATTGGAACCGATGGCTTAACGTGCTGTTTGAGGCATATTCGTAAAACACTGCCGAACTTATGGAAATTTGGACTGAACGGGAACAGAAAACAGACAAAAACATGGAGTATTGGCTGTTTTAAGCATTTCGTGTAAGCAAAACAGAATAACACTTTTAGATCAATTCAGGAATCGAACCCAATACCTCTTAATAGGAAGTTGCGTACGGTAACCGTTAGAATAACGAGACAATTATAAAAAGATGCAGTAATGTAACATAAGTATTAAGTATATATAATAATTATGTTTTATTAAATTCTACTTCAGTTCAGTTTCTTTTCAATATATATCATGCAGAGTTAAAGGACGCAGAATATCGTAGACACTTTTTAATGGATGCGAGACCGGCATTTGTGATAATTTAAAAGCTTTATAATAGCCATTGGATATGTGTAATGCTAGCGGATTTAACATAATAAAAATTCAAAATTATTCTCTAATTTAGAACTTTTAGTAATAATAATAAATGATTGATTAATATTATTCATTCTGTGAGTATATGTAATTTCCATTAAAGCCTCTCTATAACCAAATATTATCGTATAGCTGATCCGGCAAACGTTTTTTTGCCATAAAAAATTGGGTACTAAAAACAGGTGTTGGTCGATTCTCAGACCTACTCGATTTGCACACCAAATGTCATAAATATCGTTCCAGCCGTTTCAGAGGAGTATGGTAACTAACATTGTGATACGAGAATTTTATATATAAGATGTATAATTTACATAAAATTTTACAGTTTCTTTTCAATTTAAATTATTCACTGTTTTTCTACTGGATGTCATTTAACCTGCGTGACCCTTTGCGATATGGGTGTTCTATATTTAGAACAGCTGTCGGGATAACTAAAAGCCTCATATCAACGGTCACATGTGTCCATAACGGACAGAATGGACGGCTTTATGTGCCTTTCGAAGCTCAGAGGGGTTAATGAGTCAACGAACTGTGAACATAACAATGTTTTTGCAAGCCAGGCCGTACATTTTTTATTGTGTTGTTATTTTCTTATTAAGGTTTAAAGTCACGGTAGATTTATAAGTGGAAATTCTCTTGATAGAATTAAAGCTTACAAAGGGAGATAAGTTTAATGCCCTTCCCTCAGCTCGACCGAAATTCGGTCCAGTTTACGCGCATTGAGTCGGCAGACAACTCATTTTTAACCGACTGCAAAAAAGGAGGAGGTTCTCAATTCGACTGTATTTTATTTTATTTTTTATGTTTGTTACCTCATAACTTTTGACTGGGTGAACCGATTTTGAGAATTCTTTTTTTATTTGAAAGCTGGTGCTTCCCGAATGGTCTCATTTAAATCTAGTCTAGATTGAAGTCGGTTTTTTTTTGTTAAAATTTGTAGGTAATTATGCGTCGTCGTGTGGCACCAACTGCCTTTTTGTATGAAACCGAATGCAGCAGAATTTATGCTACTGAAATTCTGCGACTCACGACTCACAAAATTACGCTCGTTTGGTTTTAGCCTTAATAAGGCTGACTTTTCGGAACACGAAAACTAATTCAATAAGTTTTTTTTGTAATAATTGATTTACTATTCTACAGAAATAATTAACTTGTGAAAATTAATTTATATAATATTCTGACTAATTATAATTGACTTAATAAATTAAGAACTATAACTATTCATCACTTGACATTTTATGATAAAATGTCATCCTCAGGCTTGTAATAAAATTATACAAAATTTACAAAGTTCATTTCATAAAATGTTACAACGTAAAATTTGGCGCGACAAAATTAAGGTTTCAAAACTAATGGTTCCCACTCCAGCCCTGTCATCCCACGGACAATAACATATTATCTTAACTTAATACTAACTAACCTAATTCCACATATATATATATATCTGTCCCTTTCAGCGGAGATGTCTCACTCTAATGGAAACAATTCATCTTTGTCCGGCACGCTCTAGACGTCACCATGCGGACGGTTGTATTTAATTGCATTTCATTGTTTATATAACACTAGTTTTCCTCACAACTCCACCCGCGTGTATATCAGTTATCGGGACAAAAAGTAGCCTATGTCTTCTTAGCCCCCACCGTTCTACCCCTATGCCGAAATTTATTTAAATCGGTTCAGCAGTTTAGTTGTAAAAACGTAACAGACAGACAGAGCTACTTTCGAATTTACTCTATGAGTATGGAGGTAAGTACATATTAATACGTAAACTAAGTAAATGGTATTGTTTTAAGGCTGTAATCCACCTAACAACAAAAAAATAGTACGTATATAAAAAAAAAAACATGTTTTTTATCCCCTAAGGAGTAGACAGAGGCTTATATAAAGCTTCTCATATATGTCTGGTGGTTTAGTACCTAGTGATCCCGACTGCTAAAAAAAAAATTATTTGTCTGTAAAGTCGGTTTACGGACGCTAGTTTAACGTACAACGTCAAAACAAAACATTGATGAAATGATGTGAGATAGATGCGGCAATCGATACCTTATCGAATAAAAAAGATTAAAAAAAATGTTGTCTGTGAAGTCGGTTTACGGACGCTAGTTTAACGTGACAACGTCATAACAAAACATTGATGTAAATATGAGAGCTCATACAACGATGTACAATGAGCGTAACGGGACAACGAGTGTAACAGGACAATGAGTCATCCTTTTTCGTGCATGCAGCCGGCGTTCATCAATTTATTAGACGTTGTCACGTCAAAAATCGGTTTACCTAGTCGAAAATTTTGAGGTAACAAACATAAAAAAAAATACAGTCGAATTGAGAACCTCCCTTTTTGGACCTTTTTGGATGTTGGTTAAAACAGTCAAAGAGGCAATGCACCTACTTCATCTTTTCTCTGCATCACCCAATCGGTCGACTGGCAAAAATGCCAAGGGCATTAAGTCCGCCAATGCATGTATTTGTGCATAAAGTTGTAAAAAAATTAATAAATAAATACCTTTACTGATATTTTCTTATTTTCTTATTAATAACCACCGAGATCTTCTGTTACACAAACACACACACGAAACAATCATGCTACACGTTAGCCCAAGCTTGAATGCTCTGAATGCTTTATAAAATACACTCGATTTTATCAGTAGGAGATATTTGTATGATTGAAATTTTAATAACATATTACCTGCAATATCTTCATCATTCAACATGAACGCTCTTCAATGGCGAAGTAAGCTTCAGAGTAAATCGATAGCTCACTTATCGTGCCACTCACATCTTGATATTCTTTTTTAATAGTAGATAATAAAAATGTTTATTTCTCACCACAACCAAAATACGCAATTTAGTAAATGTTACGTAGTTACTTACAAAACAGCTAGGTAAATACTTCAGTTGAGGGTCTCTGGTGCTCGTACTAGCCATAAAATTGCCTATGTATAGAACACCAGCGTCAACGCTCCGATCCAGATTTTACAAAATCATACAATAAGATTAAAAAGCGGTCAAGTGCGAGTCGGACTCGCCCATGAAGGGTTCCGCACTTTGGCACGGAACCCTAAAAAAGAAGCAATAATGTAAAATTAAACATATTAGGCATTAGTTGATAATGTTGAAATATTTACATTTTCTTGCACCTAAGGCGTGATAAATTGTAATAAGTATTATTCCTAATCCCTTGAGTGTGGACCACTCTTAAATACCATCACATCAACAGCGTTTAATTGTACGTACCTCATCTTAGAAAGGAAGCTTTGGCCTACTGTACGCCCTGGCAAGATGAGTTTATACATGGTTTATTTCGGTAGGGTATTTTTTTTTTAATTTTCCTTCTTCTTGCACTGATCTTTTCCTGCATAATTTGCTGCCTTAGAGCGTTTTCACATTATCCGATCCGATATCGGTGTCGGGCGCCGATACGAAATCGGAGGAAGTAAAATGTATGTATTTGTCGGATCCGATATCGGGCCGGACAATATGAAAGACAGATACATATTTCATACATTTAACTTCTTCCGATATCGTATCGGCGCCCGACACCGATATCGGATCGGATAATGTGAAGCGCTCACGATACCCACAGGGTCCATCGACACACGTTCAATGCAAATACCTTTGTGACAAATACCATTAATTTAATTAGATTTTGAGCCGCTCATAGCCCAGTTACACTAGGTGATTAGGAACATTCACCGAGGGTAAGCAACGACGATGCGGTCAAAACCTGGATGGGTGACCGCTGGTGGCATGATACCATGAGCGTCTCCGTGATTCGGAGGTCACGCTTTTTTTTTTATATATTGGGCGGCTTAAGAACCTCCAACAGCAGGATTACGTAGATACAACGTTGTCTTGCCAGTCCCCAACCCGCACTTGGCCAGCGTGGGGACGTATGGCCTTAACCCTCTCCTGAGAGGAGACCAGAGCCTAGCAGTGGGCAGTTATGGGTTGTTGATGAATTAGATTAAGAATTTTGGAAATCAGTTGATCAACGTAAAAACTTTCGACAAAATAATGAAGCACTATGTCACCCGAGTCATTATTACAAATCTATTGACACCTCATTCTCTAAAATCGTTTCAGTACTTTAGACATTACGGCGGAAAATACATAGACTTCCGAAACTATTGCAATTCATTTTGGCATCACCGTGGTCGAGTTAATAAACCGACTTCAAAAAAAGAGGAGGTTATCAATTTTACTGTATTGTTTTATTTTTTTAATGTTTGTTTCCTCATAACTTTCGATTGAGTGAACCGATTTTGATGATTCTTATTTTTATTTGAAAGCTAGTGCTTCCCCTCCCCATTTTAATTTGGTCCAGTTCTGACGATGTCGTCTATGAGAAAACCATATAAGTCTTCAATTTGCATTAAGTATGTGCGCGACAAATTGACAAATAACTCAATATCACGCCACCGAATTTCGATGATTCCTTTTTTATTTGAAAGTTGGTGCGTACCGTGTGGGCCCATTTTAATTTAGCCCACTTCTTGAAGTCTGTTTTTTTTTTGTTAAAATTTGTGATTATATATTATTTAAATCTATGCAAGAAGAATTCATCAAATGTTTGTTGAAGCTAGTTAAGTTAAAATTTATTTGCGAAGGTTTAATCGCAGTAGAAAACGCTGATTGAAAAAAATGAGAGTCTTGATGCAGCAATGGAGGCAAATTTTCAGTTTCTAAAGAATTGGATAGGAGCTTACTCCTAATGATGGTGAAACATTGTTGTTTAATAGTGGTAAACTTGGCTTGAGTTTTTATGTAGATTTTTATTAAAATTAAATGCAAAAACAAGTAAAATTATTTAAAAAAAAAACCGTCTGCGTCATCTCTATTAAATTCGTTTTTTTTTTAATAAAACATGTAAGTTATATAAATATGCGTAATCACCGTTAAAAAATCTTTATTTTGATACCATACTCGATTTATTTTTGATCGATTTTTCGCCCCCGAAAACCCTTGCATACAAAACTTCATGAAAATCGTTGGAGCCCCTTCCGAGATTCAGATTATATATATTCAAACATTGCCCGTTTAAAGGTATTAGATATGCGTATAACTCAATTTTATAATCTTAAACTTCAAATTTAAATTACCAATTAGTGCGAATTAATTTCACATTCACAACCATATCTGACATTGGTACAATGTAATTCGTAGTTCCGTTTCCGAAACATATCTCATCCAGATCCTGTATTTCGTACCTGTATATTATGAATATGAAATTCCACATTTAAGTGAAAATTATAGTCATAATTAGTGTAATGAAAATATAAACTTTAATGAGTAGCATTGTTAAAGATATACATACACCAATTTCATTTATTGTTTTATTAACTTGTTTTCTCGAAATGGGGCAGATAAAAACCGCTTTCAAGAAATTTATCAAGGCGAATGCTACCACGGTCTTTAGCTATACACACGCGGGCCCCCGCTGGATTCAAAACTAGCCATATATCCCACATCTCTGAAATACCTTTCATACATACCACCACTCTTGGATTTTGCTTATGCTTTCCATCAGGCAGAGTAAAGTCATTTTGGCAAGGCAAGGCAAAAAAAATACTTGATCGTCGTCATCTCAGTCGAAAGAGATCCACTACTGGAGATAAAATTATAACGGTTTGTAGTATACACGTAGAATTAATTGTTTAGTCAAGTTCCTTGAAAACAAAACCACAAAAACATTGCTGGTTTTTTTTCACAAACACGTAATTTCTACATTTTTTTATTTTCTTTTATGTATGCCCGCCAAAATGATTCTACTCTGCCTGATGGAAAGCACAAGCAGAATCCAAGAGTGGCGGTCACCATACTCACTGCGAATGCAGGCAATGCAGTATGGCGACCCACACCATGGCGGCCTAGTGATGCTTCTGCACCTTTTAGTCTAGTCAACAAGTATGGAACTTGTTGACTAGACTACTTGGGCCTCGGGTCTCGCAATCACCAACGAAACACGACAGCACGAACGCTGTCATTTTACGTAGATTTTCTGTGCGAGGGTAGTACCGCCCCGGTCGAGCCGGCCCGTTCATGCTGAAATCAGCGTGGCTCTACTACCTGACATAATATAAAAGAGTTTCGGCATCGAATCTATCTCTTTCCATCCTCTAAGAGTTCAATGTGTTGAAGAGGGAAATAGAAACCTCTCGTTGTCTGAAACTTATAAAAGAACTCAAACTACTTAGTAAGGTAAGTAAGGTAGACTCTTACAGACCCAAATCACGTTTTGCTATTCTCTACATTATTTTAATACAATACCAATAAGCTGACTTACTTGTAAGGTGACAGTGTACAAACATTGGAGCTCATTGAGGATTCACATCCAGTCTATAGTTTCCCCGTAGTTTAATGCGAACAAACAAACACTATCTGTATTCAGTATCTTATAAGGCTGCTTATACATAAGCGATTTCTTGTGATGGAAATCGGATCTTATGTTATAGAATATCAATCTTCGCATACATCTATCCTAAAATATTTATTGAATATTTTAAATATAATATACATACTAAACAAAATAATTTATACAAGTTTTTATTTTCAAATATTCAAACTTAGACACTCTAAAAATGAGTTTTTTTTTCTAACCACAATATGCACAGGTAAGTATGGCAAGATACAACTACCAAATAATAATTTAAACATAATATTTTGATCGAAATGAAAGCATGTTTTTACTATTTAAAAATCACAAATATAAATAAAGGCATTAGAATGTCTTTTAAAAATGGATAATAAATATAAGCCTCCTTCGAGCCTTTTCTTTACATATTAGGTTGGAGTCGACTTTTGAGTCTACTCCAGTACGACTGACCTTCGATTTTTTTACAGGGAGTGACTACTATGAGACCTCCATAACCCTAGTACTACACGATATCAAAATTCTTTTAAAAGACTGTTGTAAAACTGTTTAAAGCTCCAAGTACCCGTAACGATGGCAAAAGATGTTCGTAGAGACCGATGACTTAACGTGCTTTGTGTTAAGAATAGTCACCGTCATAGAACAAGCCTGGCTAGGGTTACCTAACATTGCAATGTGTCAATCTACCCGGTAACCACTGAATCATGAACCCCTCCACTGAGCCACGAGCCGATAATAATATAAACATTCGACTAAAAACCGCATCTACTAATCGTAAGTGTTTAAGTGATATCAAATAGGCAATGCTCTCAATGTATGTAACTAAATTTCGTGTGATGAATGTGTAATTTGTTACTACCAACACATCTAAGCCTAAAAAGGGTTCTATATAAATTTATATACTCATAACTTTAGTTAATTACAAAAAGGTAACCTAAAAACATTTATATTTATATTAATGGTCATCATCATCACAGTCACATAATAAGTGATCATCGCATCACTTTTATATACGAGACTAGCTTTTGCCCGCGGTTCCGCACGTGTGTTTTATCGGTCGGATATCGCGACTTTATCTCTTTATGATATTATTATAGATTAAATAAAAAAAATGCTTGATTCAAAATAAGACGAAACAGAGAGGAGGGATAGTTCACAAGATGGAAAGGTTTGATTGATTGTCAAATCCGTGACAAAACTAAATGAATGTAGATAAGTGTTCTGCTATCAATTTTGAAATAATTTTGTCACATAAATCTTTGAACCTATACGCGGTATTAGCTCTAATATTTCTGAACTAAACAACGTTTATATGCTAGTGAATATTATCATCAATCAAACAGCTTTGTAAGAGTAAATATCAACGAATGGATTTTATTCTACCTAGATTTAACTGGAACGTCACTAGCGTCGAATGAAAAAAAAGAGAATAGAACGGTTGACAGCGAAATTCAATTACCCGTTCTTACAAACTGCATAGTGTGTTGGTTTGTTTATTACCAGTTTTTACTAGTAATGTCAATCGAATTTTCATGCAACACTGGTTTTCTATCGAATCTTGAATTTAGTTAGTGCAGGTTTCTGTCATGATTTAGTTCTGAGCACTTTGGATCGTTTAGAGTAATAGTGTTAGATATTTTTATGTGCAATAGTAACTGGTTTTGATTTTAGTTAAGTAGAATTTTCCCCCGCTGTACCGTTTTGTATATACGAATTAGAAATTAGATAAGCCAATGCTCAAGTACTTGCAACTCAAGAAAGTATTTTTGAATTAAGAAGGGGATTGAGTTGGTCGATTTTCTATAAGACAATGGTATTTCTCCTCTCTAACTGGACTGTTTCTGTAAAAGCTTAACTCTTCCAAAACAACAAAATCAAAGAAGAAGGGCGTTGAATTTATGAGATGAGAAACATGGCTAAAAGATTTGCATTTATATGAAATTATTACATTACACATATATAATATCTCATTAAATTAATCAAATAAAAACCTATATTTTTAACCGACTTCCAAAAAGGAGGATGTTCTATGTTCCACTGTATGTTTTTTTTTTTTTTTTTAATGTGTGTTCACCGATTACTTCGTCAATTGTGGACCGATTTTGTTTTTTTTTGTATTCGAAAGGGTATGCTCCCGAGGTAGTCCCATTGCCACCATGTCAGGATCTGATGATGGGATCCCAGGGAAACCAAGAGAAACCCTCATTTTTTATAGGCACATACTATGTTTTTCGTATATTTTCTGCCGTTACACCGGTATTTGCGTCTGGTAGTCATCATTTTATGATGATGGCCTGATGATGTAAGGTACATCTCCTTAACGGTTAGGAGTGTGAGGATTAATCTTAAAATATCATACCATGTTACCTTTAGTCGTATTCTTTCAAATTATTTAGGAAAGCTGATGATGGAAGGTGGAAGGTACAACTCCTCAACGGTTAGGAGTTGGAGGATAATTCTTTCAATTTCAAACGTATCTAAAGACCTTCAATCGTATACTTTCAAGTTATTTAGGTGAGCTGATGATAGAAGGTTAAACTTTTCAACAGTTAGGGATTAGAGTATGATTTTAATATTACACGTCATTTCATCATCAAGAATACAATGATGATAATGAAATTTGATGAAATAGTTCAACTTACTACTTACCTACGATTGTTTGCCCTAAAAACTGAAAAATAAAAACTTTTTATAAAAAAAAAACCGACTTCCAAAAAACATCCAACGAAAACTCTCTGCCAAATAACACTTAAAAGCGTAAAATAAACTAGTTCTTCATAAATTGCCTATACCTAATTCTTTATTCATTTAAATAGTAGTATTATAATGTGTGCTAGGTACCTAAAATCTGTTTGAAGTCGGTGCCAAGTGACTATCGCTTAGACTTTTCAAAAGAAGTCAGATAAAGTTCTGGAAGTTACATCAGGTCTTTTCCAAGGCAAACAGTGACAGACGCAACAGATATTGCTTCCAAGAACTTTGTCAGCCAGTAGCTTGTAATTCTTTATTTCGTACTAGCTTTTACACGCAGCTTCGCTCACGCAGACTTTGATCCCCTGATTTACCCCCTTAAGGGTGGAATTTCAAAAAAAAGTGCTCATTTACGTTATATAAAGAACCTACATGCAAAATTTCAGGATTCTAGCTTCAGCGGTTTGGGCTGTGCGATGATCTCTGGGTATGTCAGTCAGTCAGTCACCTTCCTCTTTTATATTATAGAAGATAGAAGATAAGATTTATTTATGTAGATATTTGTATTATTTATAACTATTTAACGAAAATTTCTATAATTGCACGCATGCACGGCGCTTAGTGTTGCGAGTTCAAACCCCACTATGGGACAACACTTTGTGTGATCTACAAATTGCTGTTAGAGTCTGGGTATACTTTGTGTCCATTTCTTGTGTGTTTGTAAAGATATATAAGTGAATGTGGGAGAGCCACACTTCGGCATGAATGGGCCGGCTCGACCGGAGTAAGTAAATAAATTCAAGCTAACTGTAAAAAATCACCTTATTAGGAAAGCCTACTATACGATCAACGATTATCTAAACGACAAACAGTCATGTGCTTAAGGTGTCATTAGAATTTAAATAGATACACACAAACTTCTTTGTCTTCTAATAAAGCTAAATATTAACAAACCATTGTTAGTTGAAAGTAATGCGTGGCCATTATCATGGTAATTTAATTAGTAGTGATTTTTATCAGTATCTAGACTATGGTTTGTCATGCTCACTAAAATGTCATTGCTTGCGGTGTCGTCGTGGGGCGGGTCGTTTCCTTCCCTCTGATATGGCGAAGGAGATGATGGCTGGTCCATGCGTCATACTCGTGAACGGGTGCTGCTTGGGGTGACTGGTCGGCCTAGTCAGCGATTCTTTAGACAATACTATTATTCTGGTTCGTTCAACTGCAACCCTAGCCTCTTAATCCAGTCACGAATTATTTTCAACAGTAGATTTTGCAACTGAATGTAAGTGGATGTGCACCTTGTTTCTATTTTGTTCTATGTTTAATAGACTCAAACCTTCAACGTTATCACTGAGTGTTTTTTGTTTGTTTGCGCGTTAGATTTTGGAGCTTTTTAATAAAAGGAATTTCAGGTGGCAACAGCTTGCATACTGTTTACCTTACATGTAATACTAACACTATTGTACCTGAAAATCAGATTTTGAAAAAGAGTAGCCATGAGTTTCTTTGCCAGTATTCTTCTCATGAGCTCTACGCATTTTGGAAACTGGAAGTTATGGATCGACACAGGCAGGCAGTAAATTTTGGTGTTTTCGCCTAACTTACCTCGACAATACAGCACATGCTGTGGCCTCTGTTTGTGTCGATCTATGATTTTTAACTATAGCTTCAATTTGACGTTCATAAGTGTCACTTGGTGTCTTAGATGAATAAATGATTTTGATTTGATTTGGAGTAATACCACGGCTTCACAGAAAACCGGTGTGAAAGAGCGCTCGCGTTGTGTTTCACCGAGTGAGTGAGGATATCGGAGGCCTATTCACCCCTGTGTCTGGATGGCGTAATAACAGCAGTTCCCGGACTCCTCCCTCCTCAGGCGCAGAGTGGCACACCGTGTGGTTTTAGTCGGTTCGAGTCCGACACACCGCCCCGCCGCAAGCCCCGGCGCGGGTGACGGTCCTAGGGGATTTCCACACGTAAAAAAAAAAAAGGTCTATTCACCACAACCCCTACATTCCCCTCCCCATCCCCGGCAATGCACTTGTGACGCCTCTGGTGTTGCAGGTGTCCATGGGCGGCGTTAATCGCTAACCATCAGGCGATACGTCTGCTCGTTTGCCCTCTATACTATAAAAAAAAAGATATACTTATAGTGAATATATTCTTAATGACACAGTTGTCTTTTTGAAACAATAGAAAACAAATTTATATATAAAGTATTTAAAAAAAGACTGCTCCTTCATCTCTGTCAGAAATACAAGAATTTTTTTTTAGCTTTGGTTCCTTTACTCATTCGGTGGCAAGAAACTGAACAATTGTTTCGGAGTGATTTCTAGACCTCTCAGAAAGCCGGTGATATGATTTGCTGAGAGGCTTAGACATCACTTCAGTCAAGCTGGTAAATTGAATAAATAGCATACAGAGAAGAAACTAATTGAATTCGAACATTCTTATTTTTGTTAAAACTTGTGTAATAAATACAATGGGTATAATCTTCTACTCAGTACTTGTATAGTTTTGTCATCTTGATACATCTATATATTATTTAAATATTAATGTTGAATATCTAAAAATATATTGGACGATTTTTATGAACGGTAAAAAATTCCGTACCTACACACAATCAATATAGTACAATGGGAAACTTCGAATATGAAGAAATGTCTATTTATTTTTGAAATGGATAAAACAAAGACTCTACTACTTAATACTTGACTCCTTTCCGCACTCTTGAAACAAGAAGTGTACAAAAGATTCCAAAATAGCACCGTGCCCTTTTAGCTAGAACAATATTTTAGATTTGGTTGTTGCGTATTTTTCAAAAGCGACAACAAAACCGCAACCGCAAACCGCAACCTTTCTCGCGGGGGTTGAAACCACATTGCGTAGATTCACTAACGATCCCGGATCACAAAGGTTTAATTTGAACTTTATAAAATAACATTTTATTCAATTTCGTTCATGGGTCTCCCTCCATTAGTAATTTTTGAAGACATTTAATTGAGTAGGTAAGTTAAAAAATATTTTACACGTAGCAGAAGGGTCACAGGTATTCCATCTAGTTTCGAAACTCAAATTAAGTTATTCGTCTTATTTCTTGATACCAAATTTTGAAAGGAATGTCCTGGTTGAAAAAAGAAATTGTGAATGACAGACAATGTGACTGAAATAAAATTATCATCAGCCTATTGCAATCCACTACTAAACATGAACTCTCCCATTGCATGCCACTCTGATCGGTTTTGGGCTTTTTGCATCCAACTTCTGCAAGCCAGCTTGCGTAAGTCATCACAGTCTTTATTAGAATACAGAGAATTACAAACCAGTGTGATTACATTTATGGAATGTTTTGACACCGACACAAAAATATTTAGTTTGAATAAAACATGGATATTGATAAAAGTGACTTTCCTTCAAATTTGCTGAAAATGCATCCTTAGCGTAGCGTAAATTTCACTTTTTTAAGCAGATTTTTATATTGAGATCAAAGCGCTTCTTAACATTATGGATATTAAACAAATACCATGAAAAATAACAAAATATTGATATTTTCAGTCAATTCTCAAACCCAATTTGTCATTTACGAAATAGATATATCTATAAAAATACAAACACTCACACAGAGAGAGACACTATCGAACACATACACGCATACACACACGCACGCACGCACACATATAAAAGCATGACGGTAACTAATCAATCAATCGACTAAACGGAGCTGGTGTGGATCCTGGACTCTTGAAATACATGTGTTGACCTTGTTTAGGCTCCAATCCACCCTTACCTATAAATTTTGTATCAGTACTAATTTCCATATATTATTTTACAATGTATTTATGTGGTGAAAATAATCATATCATAATAACCCCAAAATATAACCACACCCTTTAGTAATAAAGCTAGACCCTAAACATATACTCTGTGGATAAGACGTATAAATATTTTTTGTAGTTATTACTTAGTTTATATGCTGGGGAAAAGCGAAATGAAATAAAATGATTTCTATCTTTATTTCATTCTCATCCATAATATTGCGTGCGCTGTGTCCATAGCGCTTTATCTGTTACAATATTTCTCACTGGCCTCTGACGATTCATATAATCAATGGATGCTAAATTAGATGGGTTTCTTTAATAATGTTTTTGGAGCAACAAAAGTTTATTGGTCTTACCTACTTTGCACAAGGTTAATGTCCAGTCGCAATGAAATTGTGGTCAAGCTTTACTTTATTATGAAAGGAAATACTATGGTAAAATATTTAAACCTATTTTCTGTTTCTCTATTATCGCAGTAAAAGAATGTACTGAGTCGCAGACATACAGAAGCTATTTTTATAAACTATTCCGTTAATGAGCTTTTGAAAAGAGTTGCATTATGTAGTAAACGGTTACTTAGTTCCTCGTAGACTTAAACTTAAATTGCAGTATTCACATTCATAGCATCGAGTACTCTGCAGAATAAACCGCTATTTGCATCCATTGAACGTTAGTAACATTTTTGCGAGTAGTCGCCAAGCCATTGGGTTAAGCTGGAATCAACAGGGCTATTTTGTAGAATATCTTGCTGCTTTATGTGTACTGTTTATTCCGTTATTGCAATCAATGCATGCTTTGGATTTTAACAGACTTCAAAAAAAGGAGGAGGTTATCAATTCGACTATCTTAATATATATAAATCTCGTGTCACAATGTTTGTCCTCAATGGACTCCTAAACCACTTAACCGATTATAATAAAATTTGCACACCATGTGCAGTTCGATCCAATTTGAGAGATAGGATAGTTTAAATCTCAAATTATAGTCGCAATTTTAATTTGTTGCTAATTATCCTTACTCCTTACTTATATATTATAAATGCGAAAGTAACTCTGTCTGTCTGTCTGTCTGTCGTGCTTTCACGGCCAAACCGCTGCACCGATTTCAATGAAATTTGGTACACAGATAGTGTAGAGCCTGAGAAAGGACATAGGCTACCTTTTAATGAGAAAAAATGGTTTTAAGGGATTTAAAAGGGGATGAAAGTTTGTATAGAAGTCTGGAGGTTTACACACGCATGCGCGTTACGTACGCCGGGCGTCTTGACAACCAATAAACAAGGCTGTCACACTCATTAAAAAGATATTCGTCAATCTGATTTGTATGTTCATTGTATTAATAGAAATAAATAAGCCAAATTAATTTGTAAAATTCAAAATCTCTAGAGAAGTATCGTCAATATAAGCTAGAAGTTTGAAATTTATTTTTTAAGCTGTTGATTAGATATAAATAAAAATGTCATTTAAAGTTTCCACACGCCTGCGCGTTACCTACGCCGGGCGTCTTGACAACCAATAAACAAGACCGTCACACTAATCTATAATCTACTAGCTGTTGCCCGCGGCTTCGCCCGCGTGTATGTCGGTTATCACTGCAAATAGTAGCTTATATGTTATTCTGATGTATAAGCTATATTACTGTAAAGTTTTATCCAAATCCGTTAAGTAGTTTTTGTGTGAAAGAGTAACAAACATCCATCCATCCATACTAACGAACTTTCGCGTTATTAATATAGGTAGGATTTTTATCGATATAAAATCATAATACAAAATGTATCGGTACCTGAATAGTTTTATTTTCTTTACCTCGCATAGAACTTTTATATATTTTTATAAATCAGTTTAAATAAAATAAAGGTGTTTAATACAATTTTGTCAAAACTAAAAATTTAGTATAGCGCCATCTGTATTTTTGATATGGAACTCATTCCTATCTGATGTCCCACGACACCACTCGATTTTTTTTACAAATAAGACACACACGTTTTACTATTAAAAACTTATTTAAGTATTTATATATGTACATAAATTATAAAGTGTTTATATGAGCTTATTTCGACATTTGACATGGCCAAGGCCTTCGACCGGGTCTGGCACCGCTCGCTTCTCTCCAAGCTCTCGTCATTTTGTCTGCCTCCTAGACTATGTCACTGGATTGACGCTTTTCTACATCAGCGCCGCATTATTGGCCTTTGCTACGGCACGGCCTCTGATGTTCTGGATGTAAACGCTAGCGTACCTCAGGGTTCAGTCCTGTCGCCCACACTATTTCTTCTGCATATCAATGACATTTTAGCTCTTGGCAACATACATTTCTATGCAGACGATATCTCAGTTCATTGGCGATATTTTTGACACCATTCAGCCAAGCTGGCAGACTTTAATGAAAATCGACAGAAGCTTGTCGCTGAGCTCGACCGGGTTTTGAACCGCATTTTACAATGGGGTGATAAGAATCTGGTCGAGTTCAACGCTACTAAAACACAGTTATGCGCGTTCTCTACCAAAAAGTCTCCATTTCTTTCCCTCCCCACTTTTCAGAGCACTCAACTGCCACTACGGGGTAAGCTCGGTGTCCTGGGCATGGATATTTGCCGAGACCTCGAGTACTGTTCTCATCTTTGTGATGGATCCGCGCAGTATTTGCTGGATGCTTTCGATTGGTTGCAGTGGCGAGCAGTCCGCTTTACCAACAGTCCCGAAGCCACCAGGTTCCTTGAACCTCTGCAGCTGCGTAGAGATATCGCCTCTATACCAGTCTACTACCATCTGTATCATTGGAAGTATTCTGAGGAGCTCTTCCAACTGGTCCCCCTTCTCCCTTCCTCTGCAGAATAACATGTTCACTCTCGAACCAAACGGTTTGGTTCATCCTTCCTGTGCCGAGCAGCTAAAAACTGGAACTGACTTACAGCGCACGTGTTTCTCTCCTACTGTGATCCCGGGCCCTTTAAGTGGGGCGTAAATTAAGTGGGGCGTGAAAAAGCATCTCACTATGCCGTCATAGTGTGGGACGCAATTCTGCATTGTCTGCTTTCCCAGTGAGTATGGTTGCCCCCACTGTTGGATTCTGCTTGAGTTTTTCATCAGGCTGACCATAGTCACTTTTGCAGCTTCAAAGAAAAAAGTACAATTTTAATAACTACGTTTTTTCTTTTGCCATATTTTGTCAAAATATGGAGATTTTGCGGATTTGATATACGTGAGTATGCTGCCCATGAAAAAAAAAAATACTGTATCTTTAAGCATCTGTCCTTGGGTTTTGTTAATATTGTTATTGGAAATGCTGTTTTCATTCATTCAGCGGAAACTGCATTATTTTAAATTAAAATGTCAAATAAGTTGTAATTATTGGAATACGTGGAATTAAAACATTATCTTCTTTTGCCATTCCATGCGTCATGATTGTAGTTTTTACAATATTGTACCCCAGTTGTGTAATATTTAGCCATGTACTATTACATTGCTTTGGCGCTCAAGATACCTCATTTAATAGTACTGGAACATTAACTTGCACCCTCAACTTATGGGAAGGCACTCCTGATATTTCTAAAGACTTTAAGTATTCGACAACATCTCCCTCCACGCCTGACATGATCCGTTCGTTTAATTGATAACTATCTAATTAGTCAGCAGATCAGGATCGAAATTATTTTTAAATCATCTGTGCTTATACTGTGTGTTCTTAAACCAGAACCCACGTCTCAGTGTAATCATGTCGTTACTGTCAGTTGGCATACTATCTTCTCCGTGATAACTCCGTAAATGTCATATCAGAATAGCTCTAATACATATTTTGTCTCTTGTCGCAAACTAACTCACAAACCTTACATATTTCTGTACAAACTGCCATCCCCTGTTGCTATTTTACCCCCTCGAGGGTAAAATTTTTACAAACTTTAAATGACATTTTCATTCATATCTAACCAACAGCTAGCGTATAATGACGATACTTCTGTAGAGAATTTTGAAGTTAAGAAACGCTGTTTTTTTTTTTAAATAAAATATAGCCTATAGCCTTCCTCGATAAATGGACTATCCAACACTGAAAGAATTTTTTGTAATCGGACCAGTAGTTCCTGAGATTAGCGCGTTCAAACAAACAAACAAACTCTGCAGCTTTATAATATTAGTATAGATATTATAGATTAGTGTGACGGTCTTGTTTATTGGTTGTCAAGACGCCCGGCGTAGGTAACGCGCAGGCGTGTGGAAACTTTAAATGACATTTTTATTTATATCTAATCAACAGCTTAAAAAATAAATTTCAAACTTCTAGCTTATATTGACGATACTTCTCTAGAGATTTTGAATTTTACAAATTAATTTGGCTTATTTATTTCTATTAATACAATGAACATACAAATCAGATTGACGAATATCTTTTTATGAGTGTGACAGCCTTGTTTATTGGATGTCAAGACGCCCGGCGTACGTAACGCGCATGCGTGTGTGAACCTCCAGACTTCTATACAAACTTTCATCCCCTTTTAAATCCCTTAAAACCATTTTTTCTCATTAAAAAGTAGCCTATGTCCTTTCTCAGGCTCTACACTATCTGTGTACCAAATTTCATTGAAATCGGTGCAGCGGTTTGGCCGTGAAAGCACGACAGACAGACAGACAGACAGACAGACAGACAGAGTTACTTTCGCATTTATAATATAAGTAAGGATAATATCTATACTAATATTATAAAGCTGCAGAGTTTGTTTGTTTGTTTGTTTGAACGCGCTAATCTCAGGAACTACTGGTCCAATTTAAAAAATTCTTTCAGTGTTGGATAGTCCATTTATCGAGCAAGGATATAGGCTATATTTTATTTTCAAAAAAATTAGGGATAAGTAAGAAAATTGCTATTTTGTAACCCAAGGTGTGAAATCGAAAAACTTTTTTTGAGTGCGCTGCAATAACTATTGACAATAGAAAAAAATAATGTGTTACGGGTTTGTAGGTCCCATTAAGATCTACAAAAAAGTCCGCGAGAGCATATATCTAACTATCATGGTTTAGTCATAATACCCGCTTTTGTGTTCAAAAAAAATATTAAATCGTCTGAAGAAAGAAACTACGTTAAATGTGTATCGTAATATTAATCATTATCCAAATTGAGCATTATGTTATCAAAGGTATTTATGTGGAAGTAAAATACTTTTTGCTTCATCCCAATCGGACATTTCGTTTAGTAGTTATCACGAGTATAAGACGCTAAGAGTTGGTACCTAATAATAAGTTATTTGCCAAAGAGTTGTTATCAACATAATACCTAATATTAATCTTTATCCAAATAAATGCGTTGTTGATTATGAGTATTAGATCTTAGAAGAGTATAAGAAATACATCTATACTAATTATAAAGCTGAAGAGTTTGTTTGTTTGTTTGAACGCGCTAATCTCAGGACCTACTGGTCCAATTTGAAAAATTATTTCAGTGTTAGATAGCCCATTTATCGAGGAAGGCTTTGTTTGGTTATAATGAATAGGCTTAAAAACTACTGTCCCGTTTTTAAAAATTCTTTCACCATTCGAAAGCTACATTATCCACGAGTAACATAGGCTAAATTTAATTTTGGAAAAAAATAGGGTTCCGTAAGATATTTGGGTTATTCGGACACAAGGTGTAAAAAATCAACCAGAAAAGCAGAAAAGTTACTTATTTTGCGTACGCTGCCTAAACTATAAAAGATAGATCCATAAAATGTTCCAAATAATTGTAGATCTTATAAATATCTACATAAAAATCCGCAAAACACTATACCTATCTATGTCAAGTGAGGCACAACAACCATTTTTTTATCTAAAAATTTTGAATTTTTTTTGGACTACATTTAAACGCATTTATTTTACTCATGCTATTAATCCTTATCAAAATAGATTATTTCATCACTAAGTACAGTTTATGTAGATAATATTTGGACTTTGAATGATTAAAATTGGACGTTTAGTTTTGAAGTTATAGAGAAATTAAAATATACGATTTGGGAGTTAAGATCTATGAGTAAGGTACCCGCGCGGCTCAGACGCGAGGTCGGCTCCCTACGCAGCGGTCGTGCGCGAAGTCTAATAATTTTCGTGCGATTTTTTTTAGATTTCGTTCTTAAAAATACACCTACGCAAAAGTTCTTCTCAGAGCTAAACAACAGTTCTTCTCAGAGCTAAACAACAGTTCTTTTCAGGGCTAAACAACAGTTCTTTTCAGAGCTAGAATATTACACGCTATTAACATTTCCTTAAAATTTGAAAATGCCTAAGAGAGCCAGGTCTCAACTTTCTAATCATAGTTCTCAAGCACAGGCAGCAAGAATACGCCGTATGGGAGAATCTTCATCTGAACGTTCACAACGCCTTGCTGAATAAAATCACAGAAACTCTCAGGTACGCGCACGAGAGTCGAGTGTCGAACGTTCGCAACGTTCCAAATCGGAGTCATGAATAAGATCTGCTCTAACTGCTCTGCCAAGAAATGGGCGGACGAACCTAATGGTATGTGCTGTGCTTCAGGTAAAGTTTGTCTTCCTAACCTTCAGGAGCCGTCACAACCAATAAAAATTATTTTAACTAATAACCATCCATTATCTGGTCAATTTTTAACAAATATACGTAAATACAATAGTCTTTTTCAAATGACTTCTTTTGGCGCAAAAGAAATCAGGGAAGGTAATTTTATGCCCACTTTTAAAATTGAAGGACAGGTGTGTATCATCTCATTGGTAGCCTTTTACCAGCATCAGGCGAAAACCCACAGTTCTTGCAAATATATTTTATTTCGGATGCCAGTTATCGTTGCGATCAAGCATCGCACCAACCTTAAAAATGGATTTAATTCGCGAATTATAGACCGCTCTGAATAATCATAACGTGTATATACGAAGTTTTAAGCAAAACTTAGAACTCAACTCCTCAGATAATTTAAAGTTAATTATTCATTCAGATCGCACTCCACAGACAGCACACAGAGGCAGATATAATGCTCCTACTGTAAACGAGGTAGCCGTTCTCTTGGTAGATGGAGACAAATATCCCAGCGATATGGTCTAACAAGATAGAGACGCACAGCTCAAAAGAGTTTCTGAGCTACATCGCCATCGGTCGTATGATCCACTACAGTATCCTATAATGTTTGTGACAGGAGAAGACGGTTATTATTTGACTATCCCTCAGCTGGGTTCTGCGCCGTTCTGGGTTCTGACAGATGGCCGACATACACGCGGGCGGAGCCGCGGGCAACAGCTAGTTGTATATAAATATGGCGGTACGAAGTTCGCCGGGTCAGCTAGTATATATATATATTTTACCTCATAACTTTCGACTCGGTGATCCGATTTTGATGATTCTTTATTTATTTGAAAGCTGGTGCTTCCAATGTGGTCCCATTTTAATTTGGTCCAGTTCTGACATGTCATCCATGAGAAAATCATATAAACCTTCAATTCGCATAAAGTATGTGCGCGACAAATTGACGAATAATGACGACAACTGATTTCGATGATTCTTTTTTTATTTGAAAACTGGTGCTTCCCGTGTGGACCCAATTCAATTTGGTCGTTCTTGAAGTTGTTTTTTATTTGTTAAAATTTTGTATTATTATGTTCATTTAATGACGGAGATTAATAGAAATAAATCATCATTACATTTACATATTAATGTCATTTATAAATATAGCAACGGTCTTCATAATCAACTGGCTTTTGCTAGTATGTAAGTACTTCATGTCCTTCCTCAGGAATCAAAGTATCTCCATGCCAAATTTCATTAAAATTAATACAGTGGTTTTTTTTAATGGAATAGGCGGGCAAACGAGCACACGTATCTCCTGATGGTAAGCGAGCTTGTATCGCGGCAACCAAGACCAGATTTTGGGTGATTATTTTACGAATGAAATGTCTCTTGTATGAAACTGGTTTCTTTTCATCTTCCAATCGCTACTAGATTTATGCAAGACCAATGAGCAGGCGATTCACGTGATGGTGGCTCCCGCGGCTCATACTCATGGAACCTAAGACGCTGCCGAGTTTAGACTGCTCACTCAGTAGAATTAGAAGTGCGGTTGATTCCTGGTTACCTCACTCTCTCGGTGTTTTTTCTATCCTAAAAGCCTACTAATGCAAAATTGGTTGCAGTCGGCTTGCAATGCTCATCTCATCTCTATAATAGTTTGAACATAGGACAATCTATCCTAATATAAATACAATAACCCTTTCACTACCTAACTTTGAAACATAATGCTCAATGGTTGTGGCTGACAAATACATAAATCACAAACACAAACATTCGACCCACGCTAAGTACCACTTTTCCACAAAACAAATGTTTGTCCCCAGCCGAGGAATCCTGAACGATATGAAATTCTGAATTGAAATTTTAGTGATATTCATATATATCATATCTTAGAAAGAGAAAACGAGAATTTTACATTAAGCATTGTTTATCGCTAATCTAGCCAGAATTCGGACAAACAAAATTTTAATAAATTATTTTTTAATGGTAAGCACTGGCTAAACTTTCACATGCATCAAGTAAAAAACTGTTAATTTAAAATTACAAACAGACACTTTAATTTAGTTGTTCGAATAGATCAGGTAAGTTTTATAAAACAAGTTTGAAAAGCCGTAGTCACACGTTGTTAAAGTATTATGGTGCGTTTCTATGTAACGTGTGACTACGGCTTTTCAAACTTGTTTTATACTTTTTCAGCGTCGTTTTTTGTCGTAGTTGGGTTTTAGTTTTTACTTTTTTTTTATT
This sequence comes from Diaphora mendica, assembly GCA_949125395.1. NCBI lineage: Eukaryota > Metazoa > Arthropoda > Insecta > Lepidoptera > Erebidae > Diaphora > Diaphora mendica. Next base: position 5,516,522 of record OX421332.1, on the reverse strand, counting down.
TAAAATGTTTTGGTGGAGTTATTAATATATAATATATATATATTTGAAATGTACAAGTAACGCCCTTTCCAATGATACCAAACACGGCATATTTATCACAAATTTATTTTTAATACAGTACTTTATGTCGACTAGAGGGCGCCAATTTAGTGACACGTCATATAGCCTATAACCAGCGGACGATCAAGACGGTTCTAACGATACCTCATTTCTCCATTTCTAATAAGAAGTTAAGGAGCTATGAGGGAACAAATGAACATACATACATACATACATACATACATACATAGCCTGTCAAAATCATAACCCCCTTTGGCTTTGCCGTAGTCGGGTAATAAAAGAAACTGTTCAAAAAAAGAATAATTGTAATTATTTAATTCATTTGACAAGTTAAACATAATACAATACTGTTGTTGCTCTACTTATTGTATTGGAAATTGTAACTTTTATTGGTGTCTAATAAATTTATTATAATAAAGTACTTCCACGCTTAGAAACACCGTATATAACATTTCATCCTATTAATTTTTAAATTGTTAACCGGAGTGATACCACGTGCTCACAGAAAACCGGTGTGAAATAACTTTCACCGAGTGAGTGAGGATACAGGAGGCCCATACCCCAACGCCTTCCTCCATCCCACTCCCCATCCCCCAAAGGCCGGCAAGGCACTTGTGACGCCTCTGGTGTAGTGGGTGTCCATGGGCGGTGGTAATCGCTTACCGTCAAGCGATACGTCTGCTCTTTTGTTGTGCTTATTTTAAAAAAAACATTTTTAACCCAAACCACACTCTTTGGAGTAGATAGGGATTAAAATCAAAAAAAAATAAAGTGTACATGTTACAATATAATTTTAATAAAATCGGTTCAGTAGTTTAGCTACAGGACACTATTTTTCGTTTTAGAAATTTACTACACGATGTATACAATAAAACACTATCATCAAGGGATTAACTACCGTATGACCTACGGTCATTAACCCCTTGATGCGTAATCGTAAACTGTTGCTACGTCGCGCGCCGTTCTGTGCTTTAGAAACCTTCCTACCTACCACGGCGCTTGCGCTGTTGCCGCTTCGTTTAATCACGCAAGTTAAGGAAATTAAATAACAAATGGTGTTCTTATTGGTTATTAGGTCCCACGCAATGTTTTGTTTGCCAGTGCCTGGTCGGTCGATCAGTAGGTGCACCGCTATGCACCCCTATGAAATTATGACTGTATTAGTCTCATATTATCATATGTATTATCCTGAGTATTATCATAATACTCAGGTTTTCATGTTACGTAAGAAATTCGTCTTAAATGAAATGAATTAGAAGCAAGCCTTCAGCATATTATACTTATACAAATTCATAAATATATTTACATAATAATATTGATGATTGAAATAATTTTGTTTGTAGTTGACAAGTTTCTGAACATTAATAAGTTCAAGTTTATCAAAGGGAAGGCGACAGATTCTACAAATTCGTATAACTGTTGATAGTAAATTAATAATAGTTATAATTTGACACTTTGGTGTCAGACACGACAGCATGATTCCAAACTAAGCAGAAGTAAGCAAACCGACTTAGATGTTTCCAAACATTTCTATAAATATATCTTTACATAGTGTAAAATGAATTTCCTTTCACTATTTGTTCGCTTAGATCTTTTAAACTACTTACCGGATTTTAATGCAGTTTTCAGCAATAGATGGAGTGCTTCAGCAATAAAGTTTAATAAATGACGACCACGAGCTTCATTTTTCAAATCAAAATTTCCAGAACGGAACCGGGAAAACCAATAACGGGTTGTGCGTTCGTTTGTACAGTTCTCTCCGTAAACGTTTTTGATGTTACGTGCCGTTTGTGTCGCGTGGTGCCACGACGGAAGTCATATTCCATAATTACTCTAAGGTAGTAGAGCCACGATGATTTCAGCACGGATGGGCCGGCTCGACCGGGGCGGTACTACCCTCGCACAGAAAATCAACGTAAAATGACAGCAGCAGTGCTGTCGTGTTTCGTTGGTGAGTGCGAGACCGGAGGCCCATATAGTCTAGTCATCAAGTTCCATACTTGTTGACTAGACTAAAAGATGCAGAAGCATCACTAGGCCGCCATGGTGTGGGTCGCCATGCTGCATTGTCTGCATTCGCAATGAGTATGGTGACCACCACTCTTGGATTCTCTCATCAGGCAGAGTAGAGTCATTATGGCGGGCCATACATAAAAAAAAAAAATAAAAAAAAAAAAAAAAAATACACGATTTTTTTTGATTTTTTTAAGTATCCATTATGTCGAAAAATGTTCAAATGTTATGAAAATACAACGCTAATAAAAAAACAAAAGACTGAGTTTGTAAATAGAATGTCATGGTTTTAAAACAAAATTAATTTGAATTGAGAATACAGAGCCATTACAAACTTTTTTTAATTTGAAATGACTAGTACTGAAGAAAGGCAATTTCATAGGTAAAGACCTAATATTAGAGGAAATCTGAGAGTTCCAAAAACTTACGTGTAAAGCCGAGCCGGGTCGTAAGTAATAAATAAATTACATCCTGACATATTTGTCTGTCTGAATATTAAGTCTGATAAATGCCTATACATGATACAAAGTATATATCCTGGGTGGGAATTCCATCTACAACCTCTACTTTAGCTGTCAGCAAAACCAGTAGTAACGAGCCAAGTATTAACTAGTATTTCGTCAATTTTAAAAGCATAATATGTGTTGAGCCTTTTTCATTTATCCCCGTGGTCAAACGTTAAAGTATTGTCGTGCTCTGCCTGCGATATCTCGACTCGATATATATATACATATGAGCCTGCCAAAGTGACACTGCCCGATGGAACCTATGAGCAGAATCCAGGAATGGTGGTCACCATACTCATTACGAATGCAGATAATGCAACAATCGATAACAGCTTTAACTTAAACAAAATCGATGTATTTTTTAATCGAGTCAGCCCTATTTTCATCGTTCACTGACTGAACATCGGACTGTAATTTTTTTTACCAAAAAACAAAAACCGACTTCAATGTTCGACTCGATTTCTCTTGGATGCCATCAACGATCTTAGTGTCCTTATCATGGTACCACCGTTGGGATATCTCCTTTCCAATAAAAAAAGAATCATCAAAATCGGTACATCAACGACGAAGTTTTCCGCGAACATACATAAAAAAAGACATATATACGGTCAAATTGAGAATCTCCTCCTTTTTTGAAATCGGTTAAAAAATGAAAATAAACGAACAGTGTAAAATAACACACAAAGCGACATCTTCTTCCCATATAAAACGATTTTCCTCACCCCATGTCGCCCTTCGCTGTTGTCTCATGATCTGGGACCACGTAGTCAGCCTACAGGGAAATAAAACAGTGTGTTACACGCGGTTTTATTTCGCAACAAATTTTCTATTTAGGACTGCGAGATATTTTTATATACGACTAGCTGTTGCCCGCGGCTCCGCCCGCGTGTATTATTACCGCGGTTATGGCGGCAAATAGTAGCCTATGTGTTATTCTGATGTATAGGCTCTAATACTGTAAAGTTTCATGCAAATCCGTACAGTAGTTTCGCCTTTATAAATTAGTGTGATTGCTAAGATATTCCATTTATTTATAACTTTAGATAACTCATAATGTTATAGTCAGTAACATGTTTTGTCAACTAATTAGGTTACAGTTGAATCGCATCCATTTTGTGGTGAAAGAACTGTATTTTCAGACGTCTTACACACAACGCCATCTAGTCCCAAGTTAAACAGAGCTTGTGTTATGGGTACTAGACAACTGATATAAATACATTTATACGGTTTTTTTTGTAAATACATACATATTATACATAGAAAACACCCAAACTCCGAAACAAATATTTGCAGATCATACAAACATTTGGTCCGACCCGGGAATCGAACCCGAGACCTCAAGCACAGCAGTCGCATACGCTACCACTGCGCTACAGGCAGTTAAACTGTGTATTTTACAGATTACATTTTATCTCTTGAAGTAGGTATTCCAATATAATTATCATCTTTTATTTTGTATCTTTCTTCATCCAATATAATTATTTTCATAAATTGTCTACTAGTTACTGACCGCCTAACATGGTAGAATAAATGATGAAAAAATGTCTAAACGATTTGATATTGTGAACATGGCGAATGAGTCAGTGTCAAAATTAAGGAAATTAGATCGCTATTTTGTAACATATTATATGAGCCTGCCAAAGTGACTATTCTACCTTAAAGATAGCATGAGCAGGATTCAAGAATTATGGCCACCATTCCCATTGCGAATGCAGACAATGCAATGACGCAGCATGGTGACACACAACATGGCGACCTATTGAGATGCTTCTGCATCATTAGGCATCCAGTCTCGCACTCACCAACGAAACATGACAGCACGAATATCACTTTAGGTTGATCTTCTGTGAGGGGTAGTAACATCCCGGTCGAGCCGCCAGTTTGTGCTGAAATCAAAGTGGCTTTACTACTTTAGTAAATAGTTTCATGACTACTTGGTTTAATTCAATATTACCTACTTCAATCAAACGTTTTTGCTTATTTTATACCTTACTGGTCATTGTATTAATTCATGTTTCTTGTTTTACCGACAAGATAAAAGCAGGCAGATCAAAATCATCATAAATGACTTAAAAAAATAAAAATGCAGCTGCCTTTCTTTTTACTAGACTTGGCCGAGCCACATCACTACTCCAGATACTTTCGTTAACTTCTGTCACTAAATGTTCTAATACCCACTTGTAGACCAAGGGGTCATCAGAATAAGTGGCTTAGAGACGATTAATGAGTGGCTAACTCAGTACATAAAATATAAATATTAGTGTAAAATAATACACCTAAGTGTGTGCCCTTGTCTAGAGGTTCTTCGTAAGGTGCAATGTACGAAATAATACCTTATTTTAACGATATAGATTAGTACATGGCAAACTTGTTTAAAACCATCTTAAAGATTTGATAGAACAATTAAGAAGGGCTGTAAACCGCATCTTCAACTAGCTGACCCACTTAACTCAAGAGTATATGAATACTACATTCATATACTCTTGGGTTAAAGTTTTAATAAATTTCTTCCAACATAATATTTACTACAATATTCTAAGTATATATGTATTTGTATCAGTTGTCTCGTACCCATAACACAAGCTCTGCTTAGCTTGAGACTAGATAGCGTTGTGTGTTAGATTTCCGTTTTTTTTTTATTTTATTTATTTATACTTTACTAGCTGTGCCCGCGACTTCGTCCGCATGGAATGGACTTTGGGTAGCAGTTTTAATTATTAAGGCTAATATTATTAACCGACTTCCAAAAGGAGGAGGTTCTCAATTTCATCGGTATGTTTTTTTTTTTTTTTTATGTATGTACAATGATTACTCCGACAATTGTGGACCGACTTTGAAAATTATTTTTGTATTCGAAAGGGTATGCTCCCTATGTGGTCCCATGGCCACCATATCAGGATCTGATGATGGGATCCCAAGGAAATTGAAGGAAACCCTCAAATTTACGTGAACGCCTGCAATAAAGTTAAGGCAATTGTCTGCATGCTTTCATATTCTGTAAACATCATGTCCGAAATATTTATTTATTATTCTATACAGTATGTTGTATGTTACCTTTAGTCGTATTCTTTCAAGTTATTTAGGTGAAATGATGATGAGAGACTTGAGAAAGACTAAAAAGCGAAAAATAAAATAAAAACTTCGTTTAAAAAAACCGACTTCAAAAACTGAAAAGTATAAAATAACTTAATTTGTATGTGCTACCTATTCATAGGTTTGAAGTCGGTGCCGAGCCAAAATGTAATAGTAGGACTCGCCGCGCGTGACCTTGAGCGGGATAGCTGCTCTTCGCGTAGGACAAAACAACCGAAGCGTCGGTGACGTCGTTGACGTTCGTCTCGAAATATAGCGAGTGTGGTACCTACTATTACATTTGGCTTGGCGCCGAATTCAAACCTATGAATAGGTAGCACATACAAATTAAGTTATTTTATACTTTTCAGTTTTTGAAGTCGGTTTTTTTAAACGAAGTTTTTTTTTTTAAGAACAAAAATACGTTTCACTGTTAAAAACATATTTAAGTATTTATATAAGTACATAAAATAAAAAGTAATTTGTATGAGCTTATCTCGACATTCGACATGGCCAAGGCTTTCAACCTGTTCTTGCACCGTTCGCTTCTCTCCTAGCTCTAAGCATTCGGTCTGCCTCCTAGACTCTGTCACTGGATTGACGCTTTTCTTCATCAGCGTCTTCGCATTAGGGTTCTTTGCGACGGACGGCGCGGCCTCTGTTTTTATGGAGGTAAACGCTAGCGTACCTCAGGGTTCAGTCCTGTCGCCCAAGATGTTTCTTCTGCATGTCAAAGACATATTAGCCCTTGGCAATATACATTGCTATGCAGACGATAGCACAGTACATGGACGATATTATGGATACCCTGCAACCAAGATGGTAGACGTTGAGGAAAATGGATAGAAGCTTGTCGCTGAGCTCGACCGGGTTTTGAACCGCATTTAACAATGAGGTAGTGAGAATCTGGTCGAGTTCAACGTTAAGAAAACACAGGTGTGCCCGTTCTCCACCAAAAAGTCTCCGTTTGTTCCCCTCCCCACTTTTCAGAGCACTCAACTGCCACTACGGGATAAGCTCGGTGTCTTGGGCATGGATATTTGCCGAGACCTCATCTCACGGGAGTACATCGAGGGCACCACTAAGGCAGCCTGAACAGGGTGAGACGGTTTTTCGCACCCGAGCATTTGTGTCTCCTTTATAAGACCCAGGTTCGCTCATTCGTACTGTTCTCATCTTTGTGATGGATCCAGGCAGTATTTACTTGATTTTCTCGATCTTTTGCAGCGGCAAGCAGTCCGCATTTTCAACAGTCCCGATACCACCGAGTCCCTTGAGCCTCTGCAGTTGCGGAGAGATATCGCCTCTATGGCAGTCCTCTACCGCTTTACCATGGAGAGTGTTCTAAAGCGTTCTTCTAACTGATCCCACCTTCTCCCTTCCTCTACAGAACAACACGTGCCGGTCTTGGAATTCAACGCCTCAGTCATAAAAATACGCTCTCGAACCAAACGGTTAGGTTCTGCATCGTCTGCTTTCGCAGCGAGTATGGTTGCCTCCACTGTTGGATTCTGCTTGAGTTTTCCCTCAGTCTGAGCAAATTCTCAATTTTTACAATTTTAAAATACTACGTTTTTGATTTGCCATCTTTTGCCAAAATAAAGTGATTTAGCTGATTTGATACACGCGATTATGCTGCCCATTTGAAAAACATGTTTTTTTCTAAATGAACTGCAACTTTAACCGTCTGTCTTTGGGCTTTGATAATTGTTATTGCAAATGTTGTTTTCAGCGGAAACTGCATTCTTTTAATTTGAAATTGCAAATAAGTTTGAATTATTGGAATACGGGGAATTAAAACATTTTATTTTACAATGTATGTGTATTTTGTAGCCGTGTACCATTATATATCTTTGTCACTCAAGATTTCTTATTAATAGGACTGGAACATTAACTTTCAGTCTCAACTTATGGGAAGGCGCTCCTGATAACTCTAAAGAGTTGAGAAATTTTATGCATAAGCTATGATATGACTGGTTCAGTTTCCCTTGCATTGTTTTCTGAGAGGTATTCGATAACATCTTCCTCCACGTCTGACATGATCCGTTCGTTTATTTGATAACTGTCTCGTTAGTCGGCGGATCAGAATAGATATTATTTTTAGATCATGTGTGCTATCATATACCAGAACTCACGTCTCAGTGTAATCATGTCGTTACTGTCATTTGGCATACAATCTTCTCCTATTTTTAGAAGAGTATTTGCATATTGACACTGCTCATAAATCATTGCGAAGTTGTAATCGCATGATTGTAGTAAGACGAAACTTTTTAACATGTACCCATAATACATATGTTTCATACAGGCATTTATTTCATCTTGCGGCATACCCCTTTTGCTTTTTTTTTGTGTTTAAATCCCCCCGGATACATTTCTTTCGGATTTTTTCACGAATAAAATTATTTGAATAAACAAAAAATCATGTAAACAAATCGAATCCTAGTGAATAATAACGAATTTGTAGTGGCAAAATTCAACTTCCGTATGCGGCACAGTCGTCTTCCCTCACGTGTCTGCGCGTTCGGGTAAGCACACTTATTGTGATAACTCAGTAAATGTTACATCTGAATAGCTCTAATATTTTGTCTCCTGTCCCAAACTCATGAAGCATTGTCGTAAACCTTGCATATTTCTGTGGAGGAACGGGTGTGATGTCCCTCCAACACAAAGGGAGGATCCTCCGACCAGGCGAGGTGATCATGCCTGGCGGGCCAACTGCCCAACGGTTGATGTTGGGATGTTGTATATATGTTAACTGGCGTGAGAACTTTCACTGCGCGATTCAGGATTGGTAATTGGTAGTTTCTTAGTTTCCTTCGTTACTCCGTAGTTCGATGTATCTTCGGTAGATGGCGCTGTAGTATGTTATGTTGTCGTTGCGCTGTATGTGGAGGTCGCCACATCACTCCCCTCCAAGACCGGAGGTCGATACGTTGTTGAGTCTGCTGTCTGTGCTCTGTTGTAGAGCTTGCCAGTGCCAGGAGTGAGTAGTTCCAGTGAGTCGGAACTGAGTGCCGCAAGTTCCAGTGAGTCGGAACTGAATGCCGCTATAGTCCCAGTGAGTCGGGACTGTAGTCCGCTGATCCCAGTGAGTCGGGATGGCGTGCGGTGCGCGGTGCTGCGGTGAGGTCCCCAGTGAGTCGGGGCGGTTGCTGCGTAGTGGCTGGCTGCTGCGTAGACATGAGAGATATTCTCTGCTTACATGGACCGTAGGTGCAGTGTGCTGTGCCTAGACACTGATGAGGCCGTAGGGGTAACCAGGCTGGAGCGGTCGCTTCCTGCGTGTGGTATATCCCTGTTGAGGCCGAGGTTGCTGGCTGGCTGTGAGACTTGCTGTGGGAGTGAACATGATGGTGGCGTGCTGATGCTGCTTCGAAGGCTGCTTCCAATCACGTCGGGGTCACCACTGTGGAGGAACGGGTGTGATGTCCCTCCAACACAAAGGGAGGATCCTCCGACCAGGCGAGGTGATCATGCCTGGCGGGCCAACTGCCCAACGGTTGATGTTGGGATGTTGTATATATGTTAACTGGCGTGAGAACTTTCACTGCGCGATTCAGGATTGGTAATTGGTAGTTTCTTAGTTTCCTTCGTTACTCCGTAGTTCGATGTATCTTCGGTAGATGGCGCTGTAGTATGTTATGTTGTCGTTGCGCTGTATGTGGAGGTCGCCACATTTCCATACAAACTTTCATCCCCTATTGCCATATTACCCCTTGATCTTAAAATGTTAACAAAATTCAAATGACATTTTTATTTATATGTAATCAACAGCCTAAAAAATAAATGTTAATAAATGAAATAATAACGAATTTGTAGTGGCAAAATTCAACATCCGCATGCGGCACAGTCGTCTGCCCTCACGTGTCTGCCCGTTCGGGTAAGCACACTTAGGCATATTGTGATAACTCAGTAAATATTACATCTGAATAGCTCTAACTTAGATTCTTAGATTATTAACATTATCTAAGAGCTCTAATATTTTGTCTCCTGTCCCAAACTCATGAAGCTTTTTCTCAAACCTTGCATATTTCCATACAAACTTTCATCCCCTATTGCCAATTTACCCCTTGATCTCAAAATTTTTCAAAATTCAAATGACATTTTTATTTAAATGTAATCAACAGCCTAAAAAATAAATGTTTAGATTTTAGCTTAGAATGACGATACTTCTGTTGATATTTTTGAAGTTTAGAAACACTGTTTTGTAATTTGCCTTATTTATTTCTATTAATATAATGAACATACAAATCATATTTATGAATGTATGTGTAATGTACACATGTGGTGTACATTATATACCTGAGTTACTACACTACCTTCTGATAGATATCGGCTCGCAGCAAGCGCAAACGTCTTCACTCCGCGGCGGTCGGTAGGCCAATCCCCCCCCCCGCCCCACGCAACGCGCGTGCCATGCTCGAGACGACAGAGTTTATATACCAATAAGTACATACCATACACTACAGTATGTATTACTCTTAGATTTTTTTTTTTTAAAGACAACTCCCGCACTAGGAATAAATCCTGTGTCGCGGGGGACTTTACAAACATACATGAAACGGACACAAATAACACCCAGACTCGGAACAACAATTTGTGGATCACACAAAGTGTTGTCCTACGTGGGATTTGAACCAACGACACTTGGTGAAGTAGGAAACGGCGTGGTGACCGTTAAACCACTAGGCCAAACGTGCAGATTATTATATTAATTTAAGGCTTTGTTGAAAAAGTGAAATATTTTTAATGAATTTGACTTCCTTGTTTACTCGTTGCCAAGACGCCCGGTGTCACCAAGGTAACGCGCAGGCGTGTGGCGAGTGAACCACCACTCTTCTATAGAATCTTTCATCCCCCTTTGAACCCCTTATTACCTTTTTTTCTCAATAAAAGTAGCCTATGTCGTTTCTCAGGCTCTAGATTATCTGTGTACCAAATTTCATTGTATTCGGTGCAGCGGTTTAGCCGTGAAAGCAAGACAGACAGACAGAGTTACTTTCGCATTTATAATATAAGTATGGATGCACATGTGACAAAGGTGGACTTAATGCCGTAGGCATTTTCTACCTGTCGACCTTAGGGTGATGCAGAGCTAAAACACGGTAGATGCACAAAACTAAAAATGTAAATATATTTCTCAATAAGAAACAATCAAACCTTTGAATTTATGTAGATACACAAAAGAAATACATATTAAATACCTATTATTTATTTTTAAATTATTTTTATTTATAATATTTCTTATTTATATTTATTTATATATTTCTATTATTTGTAAAATAAAAATACATTATACATACTAGAAAACACACAAACTCCGAAACAAATATTTGCAGATCATACAAACATTTGGTCCGACCCAGGAATCAAACCCGAGACCACAAGCATACGCTACCACTGAGCCATCGAGGCAGTCAATAATTCCATTAAAACTGTCCACAGATCATATTTAACCACCTATAAACATAAGATGAACATGTTATTCCTTTTAATTTCGGACCGAGAGATTCTCATAACAAGATCAGCGCTTTGAAACCATTACGAGTTTAATTACCATGAATTTCAATTCGGAACCTTTAATATATACAAATTCGTTTTCGTGAGAGCAGGCGAGGGGCTACTAATGATGGGTCGAATAAATGTTTTGTATTCTGATCTTTCCTGTGTATATAGTAGATGTTCTCAAATAATAATTTTAAACGAATAATTTTAGTATACTCTCGATCATATATAGAGCTACATACGCACAGATTTTTGACGACGAAAAATAAATCCATCCAAAAATCCAATGTTATCCGACTGCGACGAAACCAAAAGGAAGGTTTTTTTTGGCAATATATATACGTTTGAACGTTCTACTGAAGCGGCTAAATTACTGAACCGATATAAATGAATAAAGTGTCAATATATTTGTACTAATGTCTCAAGTTACATAGGCAACATAAGTCATTACGTTTTTGGGATATAGTTTTTTGAATCTTTTTGACGTGACAACGTCTTATAATTCGATAGAGCCAGCTGCAAGCACGAAAAAACATGACATATGCGGCGTTACCTCGCTCCGAGGCGTTCCATTTAAGGCTTGAAGTGCAAGCGAGAGCGCGGAACGAGCGACAAAGAGGCACAATCGGCCTCCGCGTTCGGCAGCGTTCGACATCTGTCACTCTCCTACTTGATAACGTTGCGTTGTCACGTTCAACTATCGTCAGTAAACCAACTTTACAGACAACCGATTTTTTTGTTTGTAATGCGTTATCAACAAGCCTAACTTATTGTTTTAGTATTACCTACTATTAAAATCATTGTCTATTCAAATATTCTAATAACTCGCCTCTCTTTGCTTCATTAAGGTCATTGTTGGCTTCTATTGACTCTATAAACGAATAAGAAACTTAAGAAACTTGATGATTCTGAGAAATAAAACTTTAATGTTGATCTCTCGTTATGGCTGTTAAAATCAAGCTTTTGCGCTCCATTCAAATAATGTTTAAATTGCAGGTAAGTTTTTTCTGTAATAATTTTATTCGAGTCTTTACAGATTTAGTGTATTCAAATTGTTATGATTGTATACATTATAATTCCAAATCTAGGATTACAAACAATGAATATAAAATTGAGAACTTAAAACTCACCTACATACAAAATACTTAAAGAACACAGCCGCAACTATATATTATATTAAATAATAATATTTAGGGTTAGGTTATCCCTCTTCCTAAAACTGTATACCCATCCTTAGCATCTCATTTTCGTCCAATATCCATTCTCCAGTTTCTTTCTAAAGTGCTTGAGGGAATTGTCCGGAATCAACTTAACAGTTATCTTTCCTCTAATGACCTGCTGAGTCCATATCAATCTGGTTTTCGCTCTGGACATAGCACTACCACCGCATTAATTAAAATTACAGATGACATTTGATTAGCTGTAGAAAATAAACAACTAACAGTTTTGATATTACTGGACTTCAGCAGTGCCTTTAACTCTGTTGAATTTGACATACTCTTAGGCATCCTATCGTCTCTGAATGTTTCTGATCCTGTAATTGTTTGGTTTAGTTCTTATCTTCGGGGACGCTCGCAAGTGATCGGAAGAGACATCCTCCAATTGGAGTGACCTAACTGCGGGTGTGCCCCAGGGTGGCGTATTATCTCCTCTACTCTTCTCCATTTTCATAAATGCTGTCACGAATGTTATTACTTCTCGTTATCATCTTTACGCAGACGATTTGCAATTGTACCGCCATTTCAAGGTTGAGGAACTTAATGAGGCTGTCACTGCCATCAATAATGATCTACTCAACATCTGTTCATGGGCAAAATCGTTTGGATTGCTTGTCAACCCTGCAAAATCTCAAGCTATCATTATTGGAGGCAGGTACATGTGTGGTAGGCTTGACCACACTTCGCTTCCTCCAGTCATGTATAATAAAACTGTTATACCATATTCGACTCAAGTTAAAAATCTTTGTGTTTTCATGGACTGCAACTTATCATGGACCACACATGTAACAGAAGTTAGTAAAAGACTTTTTGGATCATATCACTCCCTCAAACGTCTTCAAAATTTTCTACCTTTTCACACTAAAGTACTTTTCTCTCAATCCCTTCTCCATCCCCTTCTTGACTATGCTGATGTCTCTTTTCTTGACGCTACCGAAGAACTCTGGGACAAGCTTGAACGAATGCAGAATTTATGTATCCAATTTATATTTGGCTTGCGAAAGTTCGATCATGTCACAGAATTTAGAAGAAAACTAAATTGGCTACCAATCCGGCGGCGTCGAGATGTCCACATTCTTTCCTTACTCTTTTCAACGCTATACAACCCCAATTTTCCATCATACCTTCGTGAGCGTTTCGAGCACTTTGTTCCCAGGAGTAACCTCTGTCGCTCTTCCTCTTCCCTTCTCCTGCAAACTCCTTCCCATAGGACAAGTCGCTATGAAAACTCCTTCAGTGCTGCGGCTGTGAGGCTGTGGAATGCCTTGCCGCTGAAAATACGTACCAGTCCTTCTCTGGATGTCTTCAGGAGGAAAACCAAAGATTATTATCTCTCACTTGAATGATCAGGCCCTAAATATGTTATGTATCTATCTGTATATCTATATATTATATTTCTGCTGTCGAAATAATATTTTTGTAGATTGAATGAAGTGTTATTTCTTCTGTGTATTTATTAGTACACATGACTTCGCCCTAACATTCTTCACTATCCTCTATTCACTCATAGGTTAGCTGGAAGATAACTCATGTTTAAGTTAAGCTCGCCCTTGTACATGTTATTTCCTTGTAACTTAATGTTTGCCATTTGTGTACATTAAAGTATAAATAAATATTTTTAGACATCTAACACACAACGCCATCTAGTCCCAAACTAAGCAGAGCTCGTGCTACTAGACAACTGATACATTTATACGTTTTTTACAGATACGTACATATTATACATAGAAAACACCCGAACTCCGAAACAAATATTTGTAGTACATACAAACATATAGTCCGACCCGGGAATCGAACCCGAAACCTGAAGCATATCAGTCGCGTACGCTACCAATGGGTCACCAAGTCAACTGTTATATCATCAACAACCCGTAACGTGCCACTGCTGGGCTCGGGTCTCCTCTCAGGAGAGGGATAAGGCCATACGTCCCCACGCTGGACAAGTGCGGGTTGGGGACTGGCAAGACAACGTTGTGGCTACGTGATCTTGCTGTTGGATGTTTTTAAGCCAACTAAGCTTCACGACTGTTATCATATGATAACAACCGGGACCGACTGCTTAACGTGACCTCCGAATCACGGAGACGCTCATGGTAACATGCCACTAGCGGTCACCCATCCAGGTACTGACCGCGCCGTTATTGCTTACCCTCGGTGATTGTTTCAAATCACCGAGTGCAACTGGGCTGTGAGGGTCAAGTGTTATATACAAATTACTTATAGACTACAGCACAGACGTAGTACCAAACTAGAACTGAATTATGCGGGCAAGAATTGGAACTTTGCTCTTACGAAAGACATACAAAGTATCACGTACTTTGCATTTTCTACTTCAACTATTTTCCTCTTGCAAATTTAAGAATAAAACTTCCCTGTTTCTTAAGTACTGTGATTAAAGCATGGTGGTAAAATTCACATTTTTTTTAAATATATATATATTGTATGACTAGCTGACCCGGCGAACTTCGTACCGCCATATTTACATATCTGTCTCAGCTTCCCACAGGCAGTGTACAATCGCGGACAAAAAAAAAGACTTTTCCCGTTATCTTTTATTTTTTTTCCTTTCTAGCAAAAAAAGAATGAAAGAAATCGGACTATGTGTTATTAAATTACAACTAAGTACATATTTTGACTTTCATCCCCTCTCTCCAAGAAACCGTACTGAATTTCGGTATAAAAAGTATCCCATGTCCTATGTAGTATGAACTCAATCCTGCAAAGTTTCATTTGAATCCATTCAGTAGTTTCAACGTGATGCGCGGCCAAGATACAGACAGACAGACAAAAGATTTAAAAAAATAGTTTTTTTTTATGTATGGCTCGCCAAAATGACTCTGCCTGATGGAAAGCATAAGCAAAATCCAAGAGTGGTACACCATACTCATTGCGAATGCAGACAATGCAGCATGGTGACCCACACCATGGCGGCCTAGTGATACTTCTGCATCTTTTAGTCTAGTCAACAAGTATGGAACTTGTTGACTAGACTATTTGGGCTTCAGTATCGATTATAGAGAGCCCTCCAATTATTATTTTTAAATATCTTTAATTTACAGAATTGGTCTATAATCTTAGAGCCTTGGAATCTTTTCCAGATTACAAAAGTTGTTCTCTTCTAATTCCTGGCCAAAGTTAGGTACTCTATGTTATTTTGTAAACATTTGTTGATTAGGTTAAGGCATACCTTAACCTAATTGTCGGGCTTTCATAAAAGCCCGACAAGTACTATTCTGTTTATAACAAGTATTCACTGTATTAACTGTAAATAAAAAACTAAACAAACACGCTTTTATAAGTAAACCAAACTACAAAACTAGAAAAAAAAAAAAATGTAAAAAAGCGTGGGGCGACATTATTGAAATATTTTCAGAAAGCACCCCACGCTTTTGTTTAGTTTCTTTAAAACGACTTTTTTTTACTATTTCTTTTTTGAGTTCTTTTTTTTTCAAATTTTTGTATTATCATCGCCCCCTAGACCCCTGTGCAAATTTTCAAGTTAAACTCCTAGAAGTAGGTGAAAATGAAGTTAAAAGATTCCGTTACATACATAAAGGTCAAGCTAATAAAAGCGTGTTAAAAACACAACTAATGTTTGTTTAATGTGTTAAAAAAACTAACAAAATAACACAACTAAGCAAATAAAAATTACGAAACCTTATGGGCATAAGCCAATGTTGAATATTCTTTCGGATCTCCTTTCAATTCCCATGAGAAGCCATCACGGTGATGCTAGAGACAAAAGTATGTTGAGTTCCCACCAAAGATGGATGACATCTCAGACGCACTACTGTCAAGAGGATTCGAACCATGTAATTTTAAGATCTCCCTTCTAATCCATCCCAAATTTAACATCATCCTTCATTCTATAAAGAATGCTTTGAATAAACAAAAAATATGATTATCATCATTAATAACATCTGTCAATTTAAAACAAATTCATCAAGAATGTTCAACTTTTTGTTCAACATTATCAGCTTGAAAGTTGGTAAAACATTGTATAGGACTGTTCACTGCCAATAAATTTCTCTTGGTAAACTCTGGTCTGAAATAGTAAGTGCGAAGAAAGTATTTTGAAGTTTTACGGCGCTGCAACATTGTTGGTGGAACTTATCACATATGTGCTATAACTCCCAAGGTTCTAGTTCCACGGCCCTCGTTGCCAAGAGTTTGTGAAAGATGCGATGCGATCTTTTTGCAATATCGATTCTTCGCGGTCACAGAGTAGCCTCTGTTCGCTTACTGTTACTAAAGTTATATTTCATTTCCTCAGGTAGTCCTTGTTTAAGTGCTATCTTTATCTCAAAATGTAGGTCTGGGATCAGGGAAACTCACTTAGGTTAAAAGCAACGATAGAATTGCTTAACATTTGTTTTCTGTGAGGCCATGGTATCACTCCCGTCGGGGTGGCCTATTCTTTTTCTTTACCGACTGCCTCGCTGGCGCAGTGATAACGTATGCGACTGCTGTGCTTGAGGTCTCGGGTTCGATTGCTGGGTCGGACCAAACGTTTTATGATATGCAAATATTTATTTGGGAGTTTGCGTGTTTTCTATGTATATTATGTATGTATTTACTATAAAAAAAGACGGGTGGCACTCGGAGACTGCCGCGGTAAAGCTATTGCATAGTATATTTTATCAACTTATACAATTGTATTTATTTATTTATTTTTTATTTATGCAGTAGTGTGGTGGTTTATGTAATAGGCTACCATGAATAATTTTATACATTATATGACATAACAAATCTTCGTGTCCAAGGCAACGAATCTTCCTTGACGCATTTCAATACACCTGCGCGGCCGGCTGTTGACTTATTCCCTAGAATCTGTCTGTCAGACAGACAGATTCGTTGATGGGTCGTTCGGAGCAGCTCGTCTCGATCCATGCGAGCTTCGGGTGTCAGGTTTTATTTTCGTTACGTTACGTTACGGAATTTCTTGATTCGGTCGCCGCGCTCAAAGGCCTCAAAGCCCGCGACAAAAACTATGCAATAGCTTAAAAGTATATATGTATCAGCTGTCTAGTACCCATAATACAAGTTGTGCTTATTTTGGGACTAGATAACGTTGTATATTTAATATTATTTTTTATTTATTTCCAGAGATTCATTGGTTGCGAGGAGAGGTTCAAGTTTCGATAGAAGGTTCTGGCCTGCAATACCGCGCTAGTCAGAAGGGTTTGGTATAGAGAGGCGAGAATGCATAACACAAAAATAAACTTACTAGCTTTCAAAATATTAGCTCTCATAAATTTATAGAGCCAAAGTTCCGCATAAGTTATTTCACAAATTATTTTAAGTACCTTCAAAGAGTGCCTTCGTTAAATATTCATGATCAACAAAGTCGGTTAATTGCTCGTAAAAATATTTACGTTTAAACATTAGCCTTTTACGACTTGGTATGTTTAATTCAAAGGCTTATCCTTTTAACAGTGCCGTTTAAAACAAATATGTACGTGAATATTGTTTTGATTGACTTTTATTGAGCTGTAAACTGTAAATGCTCTTCAAAAATGTTCACATTTCGTGCAAAAAAGTCATAGTTGTGAGGAATGTAACTATCCGAAACAGCATTCTTGATTTGATTCTTCACAAATAAGCAGGTTCGGTCCGGACGCTCACAGCAACAAATATTACAAGAGACGCAAGGGGCTCGGTTGAGACCTGACACCCTTAACCCAAGACGCTAGTTTCAGGCGTAAAGCCGAGTCTCCACAGAACAAAAGTTTTCAACTTTTGTGTTGTCAACATGTGTTGGTGATAAAAGTTTCTGTAAAGACGAGTCTCCACCGAACAAAACTTGGCAACTTTTGTGCTGTCAAGCTTTTTTTGTGATGTCAAATTTCGGTGGAGACGCGCCTTAAAACTCGACTCGGTGATTGAGGAACTGCTACTGACAGCTAATACTGAATCTCAACTAACTGACTGGCAGTCAGCTAAAAATAATGATGCAGAAGCATCTCAATAGGTCACCATAGGGTCACCATGCTACATCGTCTGCATTGACAATGAGTATGGTTCCCACTGCTCTTGCATTCTACTCCAGCTTTCCATCAAGCAGGGTGGAGTCACTTTGAAAGGCACATAAATAAAAAATATGTATGTATTTCTTTACTCTTTAACTTCGGTTGCTCGCCTCAGGTTATAACACAATTCAAAGACAGTATTACCTTAATAATACACAAAGTCTTCGCTGCGAGACAGATAACCATCTCAATAGTTTTGCAATTTACACTTTGACTAGACTAGTTAGGCTCGCATATTAAGGTTATAGTGTCGACATAATATAAAGTTATTATGATGACCATAGTCCCGGCAGTCCCTCTGGAGGTCGTCCGAAAGTGGGACAAACAAAACTACAAAACTTCAGCAGTTTACGGTCCACAAGTTGGCCACACATTACTCACATGAACAATAGGTACAGTACTAGTAAAATGTTAATGCAGTACAATTTCAAAGTTACTTTAAGAGACCGTAGGTCTTTACAAACAAGCTTTTACTCGCGACTCCAGCCGTGTGTATGTTGGTTTTAACAGTAAAAATAGCTTATGTCTTTCCCCTATAAATCAAAGTACCTCCACGCCAAATGTCATTAAAATTGGTTTAGCGGTATTGCTGTGAAAGCCTGACAAACGGTAGTAGCAGTAACGGATAATATGATTTCATATTTAATATCTTTCGAGTAGTTTCGAGTGTTTCCCTGACCTACCCCAGTGTCTTGCTGACGGCGGTGGTGTCGCACTTCGGGTCATTAATCTTGACTAACGTCTATGGAACGCATTGCCACTGCCCATCAGACGAGCACAAACAATTGGCAATTTTAAAAAACTGACTAAGGAACATTTCCGAAAAGTGATGTGATGAGAACCGTGATGTCCGCCATGTAGTGTATATTATGTGTGTATCTGATAGTGTATGTTTCACTATGTTTTTGTTTTTATTTTAATTCTATTTGATTTCTTATTATTATTATTTTTTTGTCTTCCTTCTCTTACGAGTTTGTAATTCGCATAAATTACTGTGGATGACCCTTACTACAATTCGCAACTCCCTCCTTTCCTGTATATTTTATCCCTTATTCCATCCAGCGGTTGCCTGGAAGAGATCGCAGTCCGCGATAAGGCCGCCATTTGTACAACTTTTTTATTTTGTTTTATATTGTAATTTTACAAACTGTAAATGTATCTTTGTGTTTATGTACAATAAAGAGTTATCTATCTATCTATCTAACACCGGCTAGATAACTAGATGCCAATATGCCGTTGAATGTACAATACAGGCTGACTCAAAGCTATGGTTCTTTCTTCAAAAGGCCAACCCAGACCCTAAAATCTAACTAGCTTTAATCAATGTTCACGGACTTAAAAAAAGATACATCTGTGGTTTTTTCATCATTTCTTATCAGAGTGAATCTTAGGCAATGCCGGCACTTTCTAGCTATAAAGACTGACGTGCAAAAATAGTCTAACAATTACTAACAAAAATAAACATTATTTTTTTATGTAACATCCACAGGAAAAAACTTATATTTTAAACTTTATCACAATGTTCAACCATTGCTTTTCGCATACATATTGTATACATTTCGCTACTTAAAAACTCTCTTTCAATCCCTTCGCAGAAACGGTGGTGCGATTATTGACCCGAGAGATAACACAACCTAAAGAAGTTTTTTTATAAAGGTACCTACTTTATTTTACTAAGTAACCTTTTAATTTGAATTTCACTTGTCTTAGCAAATTACTACACTTATCATAATAAATTCATGCAGTCGATCTTCGTCATTTTTTTAAAAAAACTTAATAGTATTCATTTTTCCAAAGAAATTTTATTACTTAGTGTTTTTTTTTTCTTTTTAAGACAACTACCGCACTAGGAATAAATCCTGTGTCGCGGGGGACTTTACAAACATACATGAAACCGACACAAAGAACATCCAGACTCAGAACAACAATTTGTGGATTACACAAAGTGTTGTCCTACGTGGGATTTGAACCCATGACACTTGGCGAAGTAGGAAACGGCGTGGTGACCGTTAAACCACTAGGCCAAACGTGCAGTCATGTTATCATTGTATAATATAAAACTATTAATTTAGTTTCAAAATATTATGCAATGTTTTAAATACGTCAGTCAGAGCCTCTGACTGACGCCATGACGTATTTAAAACTCAGAGGTTCTATAGTAAGATTCTGTCATTCTTAATTCGTACCTATTACTGGACATCTTCTAAAATTAAGACAATTAAACTGGAAATGAAATAATCACATTTCTGGAACTTTATGTTAATGAAATTTAGACAATTGAAGCCTTTATGCAATGTTTTAATGTCGAATTACATTTTATGAGTATTAAAATATATTAAAAGATGTAATAAGCCACAAAAGGGAAATTAAAAGAATGAACGAATGACTAATCAATAAATAAAATTATTTTTATAATATAATAATTAATACAACGATTTGTTTAGTTTCAGTTACGATAGAATAGAATAGAATAAACTTTATTGTACACCAGTTAAAATAGTTTACATTCAGAAGCTTATCAACTTAAAAAAAATACGGTATTTTCTTTAAGTTGTTAAAGTTGTCTTTAAGTAAGTTACTTACGATACGGTAAGTACAAAAGAATATGACAACATTATCACGTCGCTTCACGAAACTGAGTAGCATTTACCCTTGTTATGCGGCAGTCAGACAGTTTCCAAGGTAGTAGAGCCCGATGATTTCAGCATCTCAATAGGCCGCCATATTGTGGGTCACCATGTTGCTCTGTTGCATGGCCTGTATTTTCAATGAGTATGACCACTACTCTAGGATTCTGGTCACTCATCAGGCAAAGTAGAGTCACTTTGGTAGGTTTATATAAAAAAAGTCATGCCACGGTATACCTGGCGCATTCAATAAAACAAAAAACAAAAAAATTGGATCATTTATTTACCAATTCCCAACTACTGGCTTTACGTAGGTATATCTGCTCGAGTCCTTCATCAGACGAGGCGAAATTGGATTCACTCCTTGTTCACTGTAAACGTCTGCATTTACATATTCGCCGTCGCCATTCAGATACCCGAACACTAACGCGTCAAAATTTGATTAACTAACTGACCAATAAGATCAAATGACATTTGCTGGTTATGACGTCACTAACGTCTATATAGTATAGTAACTTGAAACCTAGTTTTGTACCTACTATAGAATAGGTAATTATAGTTCAAGGTCGTAGAGTCCTTTAGTGGTCCCCTTAATGAAACGTAAAGCGCTATTAGTTTTCGCAATGTCAAAATACACAAACCCTATTCTAAAAGTGACAAATTTATTTCGAAAAATTTATTGAATAAACGATTTCTTTTGTATGGAAATGGGCCCATATAGATGAAACTAGGAAGTTATTTTATACTAAGGTAAGAAATAGTAAGTACAAGAAATTGTATTAAATATTCTTTGCTCTATTTCGAAATCATCACGACAGATCTTTTTTAATTAACTCTATAAAATTCAGTACGTTTATCGGTCAACTTAACAGCTTAGTTTAGCTGTTTCATCGTCACTTTTTTTTTTTTTTTATGTATGGCCCGCCATAATGACTCTACTCTGCCTGATGGAAAGCATAAGCAGAATCCAAGAGAGGTGGTCACCATACTCATTGCGAATGCAGACAATGCAGCATGGCGACCCACACCATGGTGGCCTAGTGATGCTTCTGCATCTTTTAGTCTAGTCAACAAGTATGGAACTTGTTGACTAGACTATTTGGGCCTCCGGTCTCGCACTCACCAACGAAACACGACAGCACGACCGCTGTCATTTTACGTCGATCTCGCCCCGGTCGAGGCGGCCCATCCGTGCTGAAATCAGCGTGGCTCTACTACCTAGAACTTCAATTCTAAATATCCTAAATTATTCCTTGTACTTTGCAATACAGTGGTTGCCGAAACTCACAATTAACCTGTGTTGGTTCCATGTAACCCCAATATCGCCTATGCAATTTCCATTAGTCATAAATGCATCACGTATTTGTCGATCGATATACATGCTACTAAATCAATACCTAGTTTATCTTACATTCAAAGCCAAACAGTTACATGATGGTAAGACAAACATATAAATACTAGCTTTAGTGCGCAGCTCCGCCCGAGGGTTGTCGGTTATCGCAGCAAAGAGTAGCCTATATCCTTTTTCAAGAATCAAAGTATCTCCACGCCAAAAAAAAAAAAAAAAAACTTCAACAGCTTTTAACAGTCCACTGCTGGATATAGTTCTCTGCTTAGAAAGCAGGTTTTGGCATACTAAGCCACGCTGGCCAGACGCGTTGGTATAGAGTTTGTGTCAAGTTTTCCTGGTATAGTACATGCAAGCGTAAACATGAGCCTTCATTTTTTTTTTGTTATGGATCAGGCGGCAAACGAGCAGACGTATCGCCTGATGGTAAGCGATTACCGCCGCCCATGGACACCCGCAACACCAGAGGCGTCATAAGTGCGTTGCCGGCCTTTGGAGAATGGGGAGGGGAGTAGGGGGAGGGGTTGGGTTATGGGCCTCCTCATCTCAGTACCTCTCATTCAGAGATGTATCAACCTGCAAGTTTATCCTCTTTACTGCTTTATTATACAACGAAATGATACAAATCATCATCCGGACTTAAGAGATTAGTCATTATTTTTCTTTCCTTTTCCGTAATATCTCTTATTAGAATGGTATTAGGAGTAATTAAATATCCTTCCTAAGAAAAGGTTTATGCTAAAACCTGTTAATGAAATATACATCTTAGTAATTAAAACGTAAAGTTAAAATCCTTTTTTAAGTTACAGATCTTTTTAACCGACTTTAAGAAAGGAGGAGGTTCTCAATTCGACTATTTTTATTTTATTGTTTGATAAAATTATATTATATAATGTTTTTTTACCTCAGAACTTTCGACTGGGTGAACCGATTTTGATGATTCTTTTTTCAACCGACTTCAAAAAGGAGGAGATTCTCAATTCGACTGTATTTTTTTTATGTTTGTTACCTCATAACTTTGGACTGGGTGAACCGATTTTGATGATTCTTTTTTTATTTGAAAGCTGGTGCTTCCCGAATGGTCCCATTTAAATTTGATCCAGATTGAAGTCGTTTTTTTTTTGGTAAAATTTGTAATTATTATTTGAAAGCTAATGCTCCCGTGTGGTCCCATTTCAATTTGGTCCAGTTCTAAAAATCTGTTTTTTTTTTGTTAAACTTGTTGTTATTTATGCTCTCGCATGGTGGTTTCTTTAATCACAGGACAGTCATACCGAATGACCTGACCTCTTTAAGCTACTGCAATTTTAGTTACTAGAGACTTATGGTGCCTATCAGCTCTTCTATTGTTTCGTGTGAACACAATAACATGACGAAGTTACGACTATCCATACTTTCATACTAATATTATTAATTCGGAAGTAGCCTTGTCTGTATGTTACGCTTTAACAATGATCCGCTGCACCGATTTCAATGAAATTTGGCATGGAAAAACTTTGGTACTTGACAGACATTGACTACTCTTTATCGCGATAAACTATATACATATATAAGGGTGGTGCCGTGAGCTAATCTTCTTATATATAAAAATCAATTGCCATTCGTTTGTCCGCTAAAACTCGAGAACGGCTCGGTCGATTTAACTGATTCTTTACTGACTATATTTAGAAATGTGTGTCGTAGTCCAGGGAAGGTTTAAACGGTGAAAAATTAAAAATCCAAATGTCACGTGTACAAAGTAGCAGTCACTGCTAGTACCAAATAAAATTAGGAAAGCTTATGGTGATTGGATATAACAATTTCGTCTCGTTCAGAAAAATCATTTTAATGTCATGAAGGACAAATAAATATCTTTAAACTACATACAGCAGCGAATAATAGCCAGTGATTCAAGAATTTTACAACAAATTTTGCTATAAACTAAAACTCAAACGGTCAACGGGCGCAGTTAAAAAATAATTTACGACATGCTTGAAGTCACGCTCACGTAGATACATCTACAAATTGCGGGTACACAGATAACAAATGTTCCAGCCGTTCGTTGCACACTTCTTCATCATTCATGCTGTTAATTATTTTGAAATGAATTCTTTTTCTAGATAAATTCTGCTAATATTTTTAATGGGCCACTTTAAGCGATTAATATAGTAATCCCACTAATATTATAAACGCGAAAGTTTGTAAATATGGATGGATGGATGTTTGTTACTCTTTCACGCAAAAACTACTGAACGGATTTGGATGAAACTTTATAGTAACATAGCTTATACATTAGAATAACACATAAGCTACTATTTGCCGCTATAACCGACATACAAGCGGGCGGAGCCGCGGGCAACAACTAATAATCTATATAAATATAAAAATTAATCGTCGAAACGCGCTTAACTTTCCATCGGCTGCACCAAATTAAATAATATTTTTTTCATGTGTTCGTTATTATAAGGACAAAGTTTGTGTACAAGAAATATTTAAAGAGAACGGGAAAAGTCTTTTTTTGTCCGCGACTGTGAAGCTTCTGTGTGAAGCTGAGACAGATAAGTAAATATTAGAGTACGAAGTTCGCCGGGTCAGCTAGTTTCTTAATAAACTAAGGCAGTGCTATTATCTAACTTTTGGCGAGTGTTCCAAGCTAGCTAATGCAATTGGCCTCGTAACTAAAATTGTATCTTGTGTTAATTTGGCCTGAGCTTATTGTGTGTTGGTAATGAGAAGTGACTATACCACGTAAGGTAACTAACAATTTGCTAATGTAATACTGTCTCGTTGGTCCAGCGGTTAGGTTCGAGCTTTTCTTATTAAAGAAATGCTTAATGACAGCCCGGAGTTTAAAAGTTGGTTTCATTTAGCCCCGTGTCTCGGATAGCACTTAAGCCGTCCGTGCTGCGCCTATGCGAGTAAGGAAACAGAGAGTGCACTTGTGTTTACACACACACTTGTGCACAATAATAGCTCCTGCGTAGATGGCTGGTCTCACTGAGACTCAATCAATCAATCAAAAATCATTTATTCATATAAGACACCAAGTGACACTCATGAACGTCAAATTGAAGCTATAGTTAAAAATCATAGATCGACACAAACAGACGCCACAGCATGTGCTGTATTGTCGAGGCAAATTAGGCGAAAACACCAAAAATCTACTGCCTGCCTGTGTCGATCCATAACTTCCAGTTTCCAAAATGCGTAGAGCTCATGAGAAGAATACTGGCAAAGAAACTCAGGGCTACTCTTTTTTAAATTATTAATTAAATTACCATAATAATCGTCACGCATTACTTTCAACTAACAATGGTTTGTTAATATTTAGCTTTATTAAAAGACAAAAAGTTTGTGTGTATCTATCTAAATTCTAATGACACCTCAAGCCCATGACTGTTTGTCGTTTAGATAATCGTTGATCGTATAGTAGGCTTTCCTAATAAGGTGATTTTTTACAGTTAACTTAATTTATTTACAGGAAGGTCGATTACATGTATAGGAATATTATTATAAAAACGTACACCAAGACCTTCGAACGAGTTGTGTACCTTATGTAAACGATGATAAGTACAACGAGTTTAGATTTGTTTCTAGTATTAATATTGTGTACATCACTGTTTTTCTTATAGTCGTTCTTATAGACTGACCGCCGCGCCGGCGCCGAGACCAAAATGGAGTAGAAGGACATCATTAATGTAAAAAGAGCAAATGCGGAACAATAACATAGTCATATTACTAAATACTATACAATAATAAATTTGGTTCGCAATTGGATATTTTTATAATATGTGCACCTGAAAACGTATAATGCAAAATTTCACAGTGATCATTTGACCAGTTAAGCTTGAAACGTAATTGACAAATAAAATCTTATTTACAATTATAATATTAGAAGGCGTAACAGCAGCTATATTGTTGTATATCTATGTATGTATATGTCACCTATGTGGGTACCTTGTCTATAATAAACCAGTGTGAACGTAACCGTTGCTTTATTCACTTGTCCCGCGCTCTCATACATAACAGTGGCGACGACTACCCACTTTTAGTCAATAATGGCTCAATACGGAGTTTTAACAGTTTTTGACCATAACGTACAGTCATGGAAAACTTTTAAAAGTCGACTAGCGCAATGGTTTATCGCTAACGATGTTGATAAAACCAAGGACCCAGTGGATATTAAGAAAAGAGCAATTTTGTTAAGCACACTCAGTGATAGCACCTACAAGCTCGCTGCCGACTTAGCATTGCCTAAGGATTTGCAAGATGTACCATACAAGGATATCCTCAATCTCTTGGACAAGCATTTTATACCGACCAAATGCGGATTTGGTGAGAGGTATCATTTTTATTCGGCTACCCAACAATCTGAAGAAACATTTGCTCAATGGGCTGCGAGATTGCGTGGGTTGACTGTAGACTGCGCATTTTTGAACGTTGAGGAAGCATTGCGGGATCGTTTCGTAATGGGAATGCGGCCTGGAGTGGAGCGAGATAAGTTGTTCGCTCAGAACTTAGAAGAGTTAACTCTGGCAAAGGCGATCGATCTAGCGGAAAGTGTGCGCAGCGCGCGCGCTTGCTCAGCGGTGACAGGGTCAGCAGCTACACATGGTGGTCACGATGAGCAGCTGTTTAAGATAACGAAACCTATAAATAATTCTGCCAAGTCGTGTGCGGTTTGTGGCTATAAAAATCACACTACGTTACAGTGTAGATTCGCTAATTATAAGTGCAAAAAGTGTAACATAAAAGGTCATTTAAAGCGAATGTGTAAAAAAGTTAATTTTGTGCAATCAAATGAAATTAGCGAGAGTGAGGATGACGGTGAGTTATTTCATATTCGTACGTTCAAGGGGGAGCCGATGTCTGAAACGGTTGTAGTAGAGGGGGTACCTTTAAAATTTCAAATGGATACGGGTTCGGCGGTTACAGCGATTTCCAATAGTACATATAATAAATATTTTCTTAAAAAGCCCTTGTCACGCACTAGTAAGCGCTTAATTACGTATACCGGTGATCAGATAATGTGTGTAGGTACAGTTAGATTGTTGTTTACATATTTGAACAACACTCAGGCTCTCAATGTTTACGTCATAAATAATGGCGGACCTCCGATATTAGGACGTGATTTCATTTCTTTATTTAATTTTCAATTGTCACCTATACATTTTTTTAGTGAAACTAATAATTTAGTTGGTCAACTGAAATCTCGTTACCCCTCTGTTTTCTCGAATGAATTAGGGAAGTTCAATAAATATGAAATAAATTTAAAATTAAAAGATGACGCAAAACCGGTTTTTATCAAAGCCCGGCCAGTCGCTTTTGCTTTAAAAGATACAATAGATAAGGAAATAAATAGGTTAGTGTCTATAGGTGTATTGAAACCGGTTCAACATTCCGACTACGCGTCGCCTATCGTACCTGTGTTAAAAAGAGATGGGTCGATAAGACTGTGTGCGGATTATTCTATTGCAGTAAACAAACAGTTAATGGTTGAAAAATATCCGCTGCCGACGGCCAAGGAACTTTTTGCAAAGTTATCAGGTGGCAAACAATTTAGTAAAATAGATTTATCCCAAGCTTATAGCCAGTTGGTACTAGATGAACATTCACAAAAGGTAACTTGTATAAATACTCATCGCGGGTTGTTTAACTATACTCGGCTAGTGTTTGGCCTGGCCAGCGCGCCTTCTATTTTTCAGCGAACAATGGATTGTTTACTGTCAGGGATAGATGGCGTTTTATGTATGTTGGATGATATTTTAATTACAGCAAATAGCACTAGTCAACACTTAGAGAGGCTTAACGAAGTGTTAAGAAGATTACAAGTGGCCGGGTTGACATTACGATTAGATAAATGCGATTTTTTTAAGGATCAAGTTGAGTATTTAGGTTATTCAATTGATAAAAACGGATTACATAAATGTAAACAAAAGGTAAAAGCAATTTTAGATGCACCAGCCCCCAGTAATTTAAATAAATTACAATCTTTCTTAGGGTTAGTCAACTACTATCGGGACTTTGTACCCAATGCGTCCTCTATACTTAGCCCACTTTATAAGTTACTACAAAAGAATAGTAAATGGGAATGGAGTGCGGAACACCAAAAGTCTTTTGTTACAATTAAGCACATGATGGCATCTGAACAGGTACTAGCCCACTTTGATCCTAATGCGAAATTAATTTTAACTGTAGACGCATCTCCAGACGGGTTAGGCGCGGTCTTGTCTCAAATATGCGATAAGGGTATAGAGCGACCGGTGTCCTTTGCTTCGCGAACCCTTAACTCCTCTGAGAAAAAATATTCTCAATTACAAAAAGAAGCAACCGCTATAATATTTGGCGTTCGGAGGTTTCACCAATACCTATACGGTAGGTCAACGCCCTTTATACTCCGCACGGATCATAAGCCCCTTTTGTCCATATTTAATCCTTCGCGCGGTATTCCTGAAGTATCTGCGAACCGACTTCAACGTTATGCGTTGTTTTTAAATGGTTACAACTTTAACATACAGTACATACGAAGCGGGGATAATATAGCGGATTATCTATCGCGAGCTAGTTTACATGACATTCAGCAAACCGGTAACGAGTTGGAAGGGGTAGAGGAACGCGCTTCTTACATAAATTTTGTAACAGATGGAAGTTTACCTATTTCTTTACAAGATGTTAAAGGAGAAACCGGAAAAGATTTATTATTGTGTAAGGTTATAGAATGTATAAAGCATGGGTGGCCTAGAAAAGTTACCGATTTAAATTTAATGCCGTATTTTTTATGTAGGTTGCAGTTAGCGTTTGAAAATGGATGTTTGATGCGTGGCTACAAATTAATAATACCTGCGACATTACAAAATAAAATTATTTCGGAGCTACACAGGTCACATTTAGGAATAGTGAAAATGAAAGCGGAAGCGCGGAGTCGGTTATGGTTCCCGGGTATAGACCGGTCGATAGAAAATGTAGTGTCTAGGTGTGCAGTATGCAGCCAGCTGAGGCAATCGCCGCCACGGGCACCGCTTGCACCGTGGCCACACCCACCGCAACCCTTCCATAGGATACACATAGACATGCTTGGCCCTGTTTACAATCGTACATTCTTAGTTATCGCGGACGCGTATACGAAATGGGTCGAGGTTTATGAAATGAATGTAACGACATCTACACAGGTTATAAACAAACTGTACGAGTTCATGTCTAGGTTCGGGTTGCCGCATACTATAGTGAGTGACAATGGGACACAATTTACGTCTAGTGAATTTAGAACGTTTTGTTCTTCAAACGGCATTTCGCATGTAACGTCACCCGCATACCATCCAGCTAGTAATGGTCAGGCGGAAAGTTATGTTAAAATTATTAAAAGGGGTATTAAATCATCGATGAGTGATCATAACAAAATATCATTTAAGAATAATCTTCTAAAGTTCCTTTTTGACTACCGTAACTCAGTTCATTCTACTACGGGTACAACCCCGGCGGAATTAGTCTTCGGGAGAAGATTACGTTCTCGCTTAGATATTTTAAAAAATAAGACCTCGTCATCGTCATCAAGCACTCTTGCTAATTACGTACAAAACAAACAGTGTTTACAGCGTAAATCATATGGTGGAAAAAATGTACAATTCTTCGCACCTGGCGATCACATTAACTATAAAGTAAACATGCCAAATAACAAGGTGCTTTGGAACAAGGGAATGGTGATTAAGAGGCTTGGTAGTGTCACTTATTTGATTAAGGATTTGAAATCAGCGGCTCCTTTTAAGAAACATAAAAATCAGTTAATAGCATGTAAAGAAGCTGCTCATCCGGATAGTCAACCGGATGATTGCCTGGTGGAACTTAGTGACTTGCCATCGTCACCGAGCTCGGCTAGAGCAATACACGCGAGCAGAATAGGTCAGGCACAGGAGAGCTGTACAACTCCAGAACGATCATTAATCGATCAGCACCTGGTTCGATCTGATCGAAATGTTTCGGAGGATGAGGAGTACCATGAGGCTGTAGAAGATGCTCCTGATCGTACAGCTGGGGGAAAATGCCTACGCAATATCCCCAAAGTAGATTATAAGCAGTTCTTTAGAATTAGTATCTAAGTCTTCTATATATTGTATTGTCTATATGTTTGCTTTATGTTTTATGATTCTAACTTTTGTCTATATATTATGAGTATATTATTTTTGTTAGATGTTCCGAACTTGTTGGGGGAGAAATGTTGTATATCTATGTATGTATATGTCACCTATGTGGGTACCTTGTCTATAATAAACCAGTGTGAACGTAACCGTTGCTTTATTCACTTGTCCCGCGCTCTCATACATAACATATATATACTATGTATTTATAAATATTATATTCAAGATCTTCGTCAAGCAATTGTTAAGCATACGACTTCAATGAGCTATTTAAATGCACCGAAGTGTAAAATTTTCAAGCATTTCAATCCACGTCACGTTGCGTTCCCATCGCTTACTTCAGATGAGTTGGTATTGAAAAGTATGTCTCGACGTTATAGATTCTGAATTAAATTTGAATAAGTTCAATTATCACTTGGAGCTCAGTGAATTTTAAATTTTAAAATTCAATTACAGAAATTAAGAACACGGGGTAGTAAATATCGTTTTTAACCGACTTCAAAAAAGGAGATTATCAATTCGACTGTATTTTTATGTTTGTTACTTCATAACTTTCGACTGGGTAAACCGATTTAGATGATTCTTTTTTTATTTGGAAGCTGTTGCTTCACGTGTGGTCTCATTTCAATTTAGTCTAATGCTTGAAGTCGGCGCAGCCACGGGCAACCACTAGTATGGCATTTAACTATCTGAAACTTTATCATGAACTGCTGATATTGGCTCTTAGGTTTGTAATAGTAAATATTAAACCAGCTTCTGGCGAGCTCACAATAGAACAGATACTATCGCATGAAACTATAGGTAGTAGTACTCACTCCGTTCTCAATGTAAGTGGTGCAATAGCACTCTAAGCTTTTAGAGTGATGTTGCCTTTCTGCAACCGCAGCATATTCACTGTTTCAGTTTTGTATTAGAATGCTAGTTAATACTGTAGCTGGAATAACTAGTTTCTAAATCCAAAACATTAAGTAAACGTTCAGAGAAAAGGGCTGCGCTGAAGTTTAATACGTTCGTATTTTCTTAGGTTTATTTTTAGATACACATAATAGGAAACAAGCCTGTTACCGTCGCCTGTTGCCAAAGAAACAAATAGCGGAGTCCCGCGTTGACCGTAATAACTTGCAATTACATTAACATATCCAAAGGCAACGTTGTTAAAATTCTTACAATATTATGTGGGTCAGAGTTGGTACAGTTTATTTTACTTGGTATAAATGGAGATTTCTCAAGTTGTAATGTCGATAACATAGTAATAGCTCTGACACTAAGAGCCATGCAAAAGTATTAATTTCCTTAGTATAACTAGCTGAATCGGCAAAACTTGTTATGCCATAAAAAAATCGAGTTATAAAAAATGGATGTTGGTCGATTCTCAGACCTACCCGATATGCACACC
The DNA here is from genome assembly GCA_949125395.1 of Diaphora mendica. Lineage (NCBI taxonomy): Eukaryota > Metazoa > Arthropoda > Insecta > Lepidoptera > Erebidae > Diaphora > Diaphora mendica. Next base: position 5,484,638 of record OX421332.1, on the reverse strand, counting down.
AAATTTCTTAAAAATCGGTCCAGCTGTTTCAGAGGAGTATGGTAACTAACAATGTTACACGAGAATTTTATATATAAGATAAGATATACATTAAATACATTAAAAATAATTTCAAACTATGTACATAGCTTAACAAGAAGTTATTTCCATCCTGAGATCTTTGAAAGTGTGTTATGGATTTAAATTTGGTTTTCATTAATAGAGAGACAGATTCAAGAGGAAGGATTTCGTGTATTATACGTGTATATTAAAATAGGGAAGGTGAAAATTCCACTCGTGAGAAGCTGGGACAGTGTTATTTACTATGTAAGAGACTACGCTAGACTGCTTTTGCCTGCGACTCCGTCCGCGTGTATATCAGTCATCGCGGTAAAAAGTAACCTATGTACTTCCTCAAGAATGAAGGTATTTCCGACTGCCTCGGTGGCGCAGTGGTAGCGTATGCGACTGTTGTGCTTGAGGCCTCGGGTTCGATTCTCGAGTCGGACCAAATGTTTGTATGATCTGTAAATATTTGTTCGGGACTTTGGGTGTTTTCTATTTCATATTTCACATTTCACAGCAAAAGAGGGACATACGAAACCCCTCGAATACAGAGTAGGGTTGTTCCAAGGTTGCTGCTTATCGCCAGTAGTATTTAATACAGTTATAAATATATTAATAGATAATATCGCAACATGCAAAAAGAGGTGGGGCTATCGGTTTAAGGTCAATGGAAAATATACGGAATCCATCTTAGCGTTCGCAGACGACCTTGCGATCATTACACGTAATCCAAAGCAGTGCCAAGAACTACTGCGTAAGGTAGATGACTTCTGTACATGGACGGGGGGAATGAGGACAAAACCTAGCAAATGCTATTGCCTTTGTCTGGGCCGGCGAGGCACCAGGTATACCTCATATGACCCCGGGATTACTATTGGTGGGGAAAGTGTTTCAATAATATCAGAAACCGTGCCCTTTAAATTCCTTGGAAGAAAGATAGACTACAAAGGTCGTACTCCATCTATAAACGTAATAGTCGATGACTTCGTAAAAGACATTGACAAGGTAGACCAACAGCCAATTAGTAACGTAAAAAAAGCTTGGATTTACGACAACTACTTAACATCACGTCTCAAGTAGTTAGAGCCTTAGGTAGTAGAGCCACGCTGATTTCAGCACGAACGGGCCGGCTCGACCGGGGCGGTACTACCCTCGCACAGAAAATCAACGTAAAATGACAGCGTGCTGTCGTGTTTCGTTGGTGAGTGCGAGACCGGAGGCCCAATTAGTCTAGTCAACAATTTCCAAACTTGTTGACTAGACTAAAAGATGCAGCAGCATCACTAGGCCGCCATGGTGTGGGTCGCCATGCTGCATTGTCTGCATTCGCAGTGAGCATGGTGGTCCACCACTCTTGGATTCTGCTTATGCTTTCCATCAGGCAGAGTAGAGTCATTTTGGCGGGCCAAACATAAAAAAAAAAAAAAAAAAAAAACTGGCCGTTTCTAGTATATGATATAAACCAGATCCACATAAATACACTGGACGCCAAAGTCACTAAGACATTGAAGTTGTGGCTCGGGCTAGCACCATCTGCAGACCCGTGAACGTTGTACAGGGGCTCGAATAATTTTGGAATGAAATTAAAAAAACCTTCGGAACTCTACAAACACCTAAGAGTTACCAAAATGCATGTCTTGTCAAAATCCCAAGACGAAATCGTTAGATCCCTTCCAAAAGACAAAAATTCATCAGAGCTAGAGTCACGGCTCCAATTCCACAAAAAATTCATGGTGGGTACGCAGTCCAGTAGAGTTGGATTGGGAAATGCTAGAAGACAGACCGACAAAGAGATAACAAAATCTTTCATACAACAAGATGAAAACGAGACCTACAAGGTGCACGCAATGAACCTAGAAATGCAGAATGAATGGTTAACTAGGAGAATTTTGTATCCCACCAGCTTTGAAATGGCGCACACTTTTATATGATTGGTCACCCGCCCTGTTAAAATTCTACCTCAACGCCTTTCAATTAACTCTCCCCGATCAAAGCAACCTAGTAAGGTGGGGAAAAGCTACAGAAAAGGCTTGTACGATGTGCAATGCGGCAATAGGTACAGCCAGGCACTTACTGACAGGTTGTAAGGCACTATTAGACCGGGGTCATTATTCACGTTGCCATGATAGGGTATTACTCATCATACGCGAAGCTATGAGTTTATCACTGGCGAGAGCGAAAAAAGGAATAACAACAAACATAAAAACTAACATCGCGTTTGTAAAGGAAGGCTCAACAAAAAAGATTTCACTCACACAAAAGCCGTACTCAATTATAAATACCGCCAGTGACTGGACATTATTAGTGGACACGTATGAAAATCACTACAGAATACCGGAGGATATCTGTGCCTCGGCGTCCAGACCGGACATATTTCTTTATGCAATGTCAATTAAGCGTGTAGTACTAGTAGAACTCACGGTGCCGTGGGAAACGAACATCCCTAAAGACCACGCTTTAAAAAGAAACAAGTACTTTGACTTAACCAACGAAATAACTAAAAATGGTTATGTCGTTGCGCTGTATGCCGTGGAAGTGGGTGCGAGGGGTATACCAGCTAAATCCCTCTATAACCTGCTTAAAGACCTTGGATTGCCAAGAGCTTCAGTAAGCTCTTTTCTTGGACGAATATCCAAAGCGGCATTGCTAGGCTCACTTCAAATATGGTTAGGTAGAGGGGGTAACACGGCGGACAGTGGAGGTGAGCGTTGACGCGTCGTAAGGAGTGCTCCTTAAACCTAAACCTGGGTCGCAATTCCCAGGCACTGTCGAAGTCGCATGTGTTGCCCCCATCTATCACGCGATGGACCCGGCACCCGCACGGTGAATCCATGGAACGCTAAGAAATAGGTGTTTTCTAACATTTATTTATGTATTCACAAAAAAAAACTATATGTATTTATATCAGTGGTCTAGTACCCATAATACAAGCTCTGCTTAGTTTGGGACTAGATGGCGTTGTGTGTTAGATGTCTGAAATATTTAAATATTTATTTCCATGCTAAAATTCATTGAAATTGGTGCAGCGTCTTAGCCTTAATAGACGGACAGAGTAACTTTCGAATTTATATTATTAGTTGTGATTTATTTTGGTAATCTCTTTAACCGACTCTTTCAAAAAAAGGAGGAGGTTATCAATTTGACTGTTTTTTTTTTAAATGTTTGTTACCTCATAACTTTCGACTGGGTGAAACGGTTTTGATTATTTTTTTTATTTGAAAGCTGGTGCTTCTTGTGTGGTCCCATTTAAATTTGGTCCAGATTGAAGTCGGTTTTTTATGTTAAAATTTGTGATTAGTTTTCAACACAAACATTACTAGGATACTTTAACAAAACAAATATAGACAATACAATACACCGACACCCTCACTCATAACAAATAAAACATCTGATATTAATAACTGTACAAATCTATGATTTTTCAACTATTAGTGTTCCGTTAATAATAATAGGTCTTTACCTATGAAATTGCCGTTTTGTATGCATTATGTGAGGGTACTTATTTTTTCAAACTTTTTTATTTCTGTTATTCGAAGTAATCACCCATGCAATCGACGCATCATTGCCAACGCATTGGCAGTTTATTGATGCCCTTCTTGTAAATATCAGCAGGACGGGAGGCAACAAACTCTTCAAAGGCATTTTGTACTGCCTCTCGGGAATCGAATTTTTTACCCACTAAAAAGTTGTCTAAATTTTGGAACTCAAACTCAAACTCAAAAATATTTTATTCATATAGGCACCTATTTTACAGGCACTTATGAATAGTCAATATTTAATATTAAAAAATCGAGTGATTCTAGTCGCCAGTTCCAAGTGCAGCCTACCCTTCATGGAGAAGAATCTGGCAAGAAACTCCATTGTTGCTCCTTTTAAAAAATAATAAAACGTTTTACAATATTAGGAAAAAGTAATAGTCGGTAGGTGCAAGGTATGGTGAGTATGGCGGATGAGGGAGAGCTTCCAACCTCAGCTCTTGCAGCTTGGAGACTGTCTGTTGCGAACTGTACCAAATGATGTTGTCAGTTCAGACAGTCTTTGCCTTTGCAGTCTCCAAAATGCCTTTGAAGAGTTTGTTGCCTCCCGTCCAGCTGATTTTTACAAGAAGGGCATCAATAAACTGCCAATGCGTTGGCAAAGATGCGTCGATTGCATGGGTGATTACTTCGAATAACAGAAATAAAAAAGTTAAAAAAAAATAAGTACTTTCACTTATTGCATACAAAACGGCAATTTCATAGGTAAAGACCTATTAAATACATCAATTACGAACTACGAATAATATGAAGAACCAACCTTTGCCAACTTGTTAGACTATTATTCAATACTTATAGCATTAATGTACTATAATTTATTATTCAAAGTTCACCAACTGTACCAAGAACTAACATCATGTAATAAAAGGAAAATGTATCAAATATCCGTTATTATCTAAGATATTGCAGCGCAAAGTTGCACAATTTGCAAAGTTTGTTATAAGGCCGGGTCTTCACGAGGTAAGTTCTACACAAATTATAAAGAAACTGACTTGTTGGTGTACGTGAAATTTTGTTCAAATAGTTTCTAACACGTGTAAGATAATAATTCAGAAAGTTTCCCTGTTCTGGTATAAGAGAAAAGAATATTATGTTTCTATGTAGGGTATCTGAAATGAAATTATCTGCTTAGAACTTTCCTCGGATATGGTGATTTGAGAGAAAACATAAAACTATTGCAATATGCCAATTAGGTTTGTGTCATTTCATTTTTAACCGACTTCAAAAAAGGAGGTGTCCTCACTTCGACTGTATATGTATATTATATATATATTTATTTTATGTGTGTTCGCGGATAACTTCGTCGTTTATACCGATGAACCGATTTTTATGATTCTTTTATTAACGGAAAGGAGATATCCCAACGGTGCTACCATGATAAGGACACTAAGATCTGATGATAGCATTCAAGAGAAATCAAGTCGAACCTTGAAGTCAGTTTATTTTATTTTTTGTTAAAATTTAACTTGTTTTTTTATGTGTTAAATTTGCACGTAATTATGTTTAAATATTTCTATTTATTGATTTGGGTAAAAAAAATTGAATGCATTGATGCTACTAAACGTAACGCAATATTTCAAATAAATTAATATTAATTAGTAATAAACAAAAAAAAACTATTACAGTTTCTAGAATAAATATCGAAATTGTTAGATTGTGTTCTTCAAAATATCATTTTAATTGTCCGTATTTGATTACATAACTGATTGTTTTAATTGCAATTAGCATCTCTTTACTTATGTAACCAAAATATCTAAGGAATCTGAAGTGCATTTGTGTCCACACCGTTAAACCATGGACTTACTTCGGGCAATTTACAAATTATACACCTAATAATACTTGAAAACTATTGCTCGATCACTTTTGCGATGGCTTTACTGACGTTAGCGCGTTTTTATACGCTCAATGATGGTTTCTTCGCTCTTAATATTAAATACCTTTTCCTAGTTGGTTTATGGCCTGAAGATAACCTTACTGAAAACGAGCGTATCATATACAATATCTACGAAATTTCGGTTTATATTTTTACTATAATTTTCCACATAATAACCGGCATTGGCACTTACAACTGCAGAAATGATTTGACCCGTTTCTTTTCCAACTTAGACATGACTCTTGTTGCCTACAATTTCTTTCTTAAAGCGAATATATTCCTATTCAAAATAGATAAACTAAAAACTCTCATCAAAGATATTGAGAGTTCCGGTGATATCGTAACTGAAAGAAGCAAGAAATTAATGAGTGCACCTGTTTTTATAATAACTGGATCATCTTTGATTTTAGTTGGATCTTTTAGTACACTTGCCATATTTAAAGGAGAAATGACCATAGAAGCTTGGATGCCTTTTGATCCTTTGAAAGATCGAATGAATTTGATTCTTTCTGCACAGATTTTGGCAATACTGATTTTGCCAGGAATGTTCAGAGCTTTTGCAATGCAAGGAATAGTGTGCAGTATTGTAATTTATTTGTGTGACCAGTTGATTTTACTACAAGGGGCAATTAAGAACTTAAAGTATACAAAAGAGACTGAGAAAGAAACAAGAAGAAAGTTTAAAGACATTATTAAGAAGCATATTCGTTTAATGAGGTAAAGGTTTAAATTAAAAGATTACAGTGTTTAAGGAATAACTATAGGTAAATCTAATTATATTATGAAGGTCTATGCTGGGGTTATAAAAAGGAATTTATTATTTCAGGTATTCAAGAAGAATGGAGTCTATATTTAAGGAATATTTTCTTGTACAAAACTTGGCGGTGACCTTGGAACTATGTTTGAACGCTGTTATGGTTACAGTCGTTAGTAGTATTTTCTTTGATTATAAATTTAGATTCATACTATCCGTGTATGTGTATTTTAAAGATGTGTTGGATTGTATAAAGCCAACTTATATGGGAATGTATGTATCTATAAACAAACTGATACGACCATCTAACTTTCAAGATAAGAATGTGAAACTTGACTTAAAAAGTTGGGTAAAATTTGGTTACCTGTCTGCTTGTTTGCAGATTACATCAGAAAAAAATTATTCAGAATTGTATTAAATATGCGTAATAAACTAGAATAAACTAAAATCCTGTTCAAGATTTGCTAAAAATTACAAAAAAATCCAAAAATATTTATAATTTTTCATCAGATACTAGTACGAGTATTCGCTGACACGAATACTGACTTGAATATCTAACACTTCTCAAATGTACATATATGTATATTTAACGTTCAAATCATCTCACTTTAGATGTAGATATACGATAGAATATCTAAGACCTAATCCCACGTGATTAATTACTGCTAGTAAATGGGCACGTATCCAGACTCCGATGTAATTACTCCAGATAAAATACCTGATTTTAATTTGCTTGACGTAGGTATCGTGTAACTAAGGCTTAGTAACTGCAAGCGCACATACTAAAATGTTGCCAGTATTGAAAAAATGTACGGAAGTATTGAGGAAGTCAAATTTCTGTCAACATTTTTCGAATGGTATTCTCGTACTAAGTATTAACGCTTTTTCCTGATTGTTTTTGTTATCAACGTTGAAAAGGCGAGATATTGGTGTTGATTCTGTTGTAGCGTCACTACGAATAAACTGATATTAATCTAAAATTATGTTCTAGTTTCATATTTTAGTGAAACGGTTTCCAAAAACCTTTTTTCGTGTGTATTTAGGTGGGTAACGTGTATATTTAGTTTGAATTACTTAAATTTAGTCAATCCTTGACATTTATAACATCAATGGACAGGACGAAATTTACTTTTAATGCTTTTTAACCGACTTCAAAAAAAGGAGGTTTCTCAATTCGACCGTTTTTTTTTGTTTTTTTTTGTGTGTTCGGGGATAACTTCGTCGTTTATGAACCGTTTTTGATGATTATTTTTTTAATGGAAATGAGATATCCCAACGGTGGTACCATGATAAGGACACTAAGATCTGATGATGGCATCCAAGAGAAATCAAGTCGAACCTTGAATTCGGTTTTTATTTTATTAAAATTTTACTTGTTAGTTTAGTTTAAAGAGTTTTTGAACACCATAATTAGCATCAATATGTGTGAAGTTAATATTATCATTTCAGATCAGAGATTTCACTATTTTAAGTTTCCTGGCATATTTGGGCTTAGCATTGATAAATGCATATATCTATTGCTATCTGGGCAATGAACTCATAATACAAGTAAGTTGAGCGAATTTTGTAATGCATTCTAAAATGATAATGATGTGTTTGTAATCTGCTTGTAATCCTGTAATCTGGTCCTAATAAGTGACTAGTCTACACTTCTACACTACTATATAAAGAGGTAAAGTTTGTGCGTTTGTGAGTTTGTGACGTTGTAGGAGGTAATTTCTGGATCTACTGAACCGATTTTGAAAATTCTTTTACCAATAGAAGGATACGTTATTTGTGAGTGACATAGGATATATAATAACCCGAAAAATGTTAAGACTATTTCGTGGCAGCCGGATTTGCAAAGTAAGTCGGAGAAATAAATGTTTACTGCCCAACGAAGTGGGCACGGGTCAACTAGTCTATAATCAAATACTTAAGGCGGTTTCAATAATTATTGAACAGCTAGTCCAGAAACTCACACTATACTCAAAGTATATGGTTTCTTTTAACCTGTTTACTGATTGTCATAAAACGAACCTAAAGCGACTTAAATCGGATGGTGTATGATAATTTTGATTTATTGTATTCCAAAGCGTTCTAAGATATACCGCAGAAATCCCAAATGATTATTATATCAAGTTGATAAGGCCGTAAGTATCGCAACATGTTAATATAACGTATCAGTTTACTTGACTTTGGGTTATTGGTCAATAAAGACATAAATTCACGTACAAGATGTCAATACTCCCAATTGAGTAATTATTTAACTTTGGGCCAGTTGTTCGTAGTTATAGTTCAAACAGCTGAACAAACTCATTAGATTTGACCTTTTCAAAGTGAGTGTTTAGTCCATTCACCAGGGCTGCGTTCCCCGTTTGGAAACCTTGCTAGCCATACGGCCCATAGATATGAGCTAAACCGATCAGTCCACCTGGTGAACGGATGTCAACTAAGGCGTGACACCTCGTTTACAATAATATAGCAAATTACTTAGGAATGGTGTGTTGGTTTCTTCAGTCTTCGCTGCGGTGCGGAGATCCCCGGTAGAAAACCACGCAGGTTCGTACACACCACACTTCGTTTACAATTCAAAACACTCCTACGAAGACCGGGAAAGATTCTCGAATCTTTCCTAAACAACCCGGGTACAACACTTCGTGTTTACGAGGAAAACAAAAGATTTTTACTTTTTACTACGTCGGTGACGTTGTGTGCCTTTCTAACAGACTTCAAAAAAGGAGGAGGTTATCAATTCGACTGTTTTTTTTATGTTTGTTACCTCATAACTTTCGACTGGGTGAATCGATTTTGATGATTCTATTTTTTTTTTATTTGAAAGCTGGTGCTTCCTAAGTGGTCCCATTTCAATTTGGTCTAGATTGAAGTCGGTTTTTTTGTGTTAAAATTTGTAATTATGATTATGTGTGTGAAAAGACACCAGTGAAAAGACAGAATAGGAGGTTTAAGCAAAAGTGTTCTTTTACCAATTATAGTTCTTTTGATTATAGAGCCGAGGTATAGTCTTGGCAGCTTATGAAGCACCATGGACATCCTGGCCGCTTGATATGCAGAAAGATTTGCTAATACTGATAACAGCAGCTCAAAAGCCTATGGCACTGAGCGCTGGGGGAATAGCCATAGTATCACTACAGACATTTGGCAAGGTAAGTACATATAACATCGAACTTTAGCTGATCATAATATCGCTTTAAAGGAACAGGTAGTACTAGAAGGTAATATTTTTAATATTCTGAACCACCTGGATCTAATATAAGTAGAACTTATATCATGGGTTCTGAAACATAAAGAAACATATAAAAACATGTGACATACACATAGAAACAAAGCAAATATACATACATGCATAAAACATTTGCATTGAGACGCTGTTGATCCCATATTTGGCTGTTGTATATAATACTGCCAATACACAAGAATCATCAAAGTGATATGATGTGATGCATATAATCAAAAAGGCTTATATATAATACCGATTTATAGAAAGTAACAGCATATAATCTTACTAAACCTAAGTAAATCTTATCCTAGAAATCTACGGGATTGCTACCATGTACCTTTTTGTTTGTGAGTATCCGATATTTCGGCGCTGTTGCAAGCGCCATGATCACGGAGTAACTGAAGATCTTGCGGGTGGGATGTTATTGGCAGACATATCGGTCTACCCTCTTTCGCAGTCTTTTACTACGATCGCCCCCGGTACCACTGTTCACTAACTCACTATTCACTCGTAATTGTTCTCGACACACAACACTAACAGTATCTGGTCGCGAAACTATGTTTTGTTGATTACGCCGGTTTTTGCACATTCGAATCACGGGATTCCAGACATTTGACAGTTTGAACCCATCCTCACGATTGAAATTTTTGTGTTTATTAATTTCAATCGCTTCCCTGACCAATCTAGGTATGTAGTGGCGTTCTGTCGTAATTATCTGTGGGTTGTGAAACTCAATCCAGTGATTTGGGCCCGAGTCAATCAAATGCTTCGCGATTGCCGATTTCTGCTGGTCGTTGTTTTTGACCGCTTTTATGTGTTCGTTCATGCGGCACGCGATGGTACGTTTAGTTTGGCCGATATATGAACTCCCACAACTGCAGTCGATCTTGTAGACACCAGGCTTCTCCAAGGGGAAATTGTCTTTTGGGGATCGGAGACATTGTGCCACTTTTCTGAATGGAGTGAAGACAGTATTGAGTGAAAACTTATTAAGTATGTTTGAGATCTTATCTGTCACTCCTTTTATATAAGGCAGAAATGCTGGTTGTCTGTCTACCCTGTCCCTTCTCTGGTGGCTTCCTTTGTGTCTAGGTGGGAACTTCACCCTATGTCCATTGTTCCGTAGGACGCACCGAACATGCTCGAGCTCCTGGTTTAGGTGTTGGTCGTCACACAAATCATATGCACGATTTGTCAATGATGTAACCACGGAATCAATGTGCCTTGGGTGATGATGAGAGCTTGCATTGAGATAGCGGTCAGTATGAGTTGACTTTCTGAAGACAGAGTGGCTCAGTGAACCGTCGCTCCGCACACCGATTTTTACGTCTAAAAACGCCAGGCTTCTGTCTTCCTCTATCTCGTAAGTAAAGTTAATTTTCGGATGGATGCTATTTAAATATGTCAGATGGGACTCCACATCATGCCTGTTTCCTCGAAACACACAGAATACGTCGTCAACATACCTTTTCCACAATTTTATCTCAGTGGGTGCCGTGGCGAGTGCCCTTTCTTCAAAAAACTCCATCCAAATGTTTGCAACCACTGGAGCTACGGGACTGCCCATAGCTACTCCATCTATTTGAAGATAGTATTGGCCCCGGTATATGAAGAAGTTAGTTGACAAACAATGATGCAGCAGTGTGACATATTCCATCGGGATGTTATTAGCTTGTAACTTCACCTTAACCACTTCTAGACAATCTGCAACTGGTACATTTGTAAAGAGTGATTCCACGTCAAAACTGACCATCAACTCATTTACGTCAACCTTATGTTGGTGCAAAATATCAATGAAGTGACGAGAGTCCTTGACAAAGGACGCCGTCCGTCCCACTAATGGCTGCAATACCCTTGCTACGTGCTTCGCTAATTCGTATGTAGGTGAGTCTATCTGACTCACAATTGGTCTTAAGGGCATATTCTGCTTGTGTATTTTGGGCAAACCATACAGCTTCGGCGGTTGGGCGCTTCTGGGGCGCAATAAATACTTGGCCGTATCTTCATCAAGGGCGTTTGCGCATTGTTTTATAAGTGAGCGAGTGCTTCTGTCCGTTCTCGCCGTCGGGTTGTAATTTACCTTTTTATATGTGTTCACATCACTAAGCAGACATTGGATCTTGCTATCATACTCACTGGTGTCCATAATAACAGTCGCATTCCCTTTATCAGCTTTAAGCACTAATATGTTTTCATCATTTCGGAGCTCCTTTAGTGCGGCTGATTCGGAAGAAGTAACGTTCGGTCTCGGTGGTGATGCATGGCGCAATATCACGGCAACGTCTTGTCTTAAAGTATCCGCATCGACTGAAGGTATTTTATTACGTCTAATACACTCTTCAACGGACCCAATTACCTCCTCATAGGGAATACGCTTTGGTGTTATGGCAAAATTCATACCTTTTTCAAGAACCGATTGTGCAGCATCCGACAACTCTACACTTGACATGTTGACTACAGTTCGAGTTGCGATCGAGTTCTTGTGGTATGATACGGGCTTTTGTTTTTGTAACAGCGACTCAAACTTACGATCCTGTTTCATAGCATTAAGTTCCTTTGTACGTTGTGCTTGCAAGTAGGTAACACGATCGCAAATATCAAAGTCATTTTTTGAAAGTATCTCACTGCACTTGTGGTGTAATTTGTATAACTCACTCTGACTTTGGTCCAGTTGGTACCTACAATTACGTATCGACTTTCGCAATAGTTTAACACTCGCATTTCGCAGAATACTCGCGGAACCGTGAATGTCTGGCCGAGGTTTTATCCGAACACACACTGGGATAACATCCGCGTCACGACACCTAACCAGGAATGACAGGGATTCCTTTAAACACTCACATTTTCTCCGCGCGCGTTCTAGGTGTTTGATTATTTTTGATGTATCCGGCCCGTACCGGTTAACAATATATTGTTTTAAACTTTCATGGTCAGAAACATTAAAATAGAAATCTACGGGATTGCTACCATGTACCTTTTTGTTTGTGAGTATCCGATATTTCGGCGCTGTTGCAAGCGCCATGATCACGGAGTAACTAAAGATCTTGCTGGTGGGATGTTATTGGCAGACATATCGGTCTACCCTCTTTCGCAGTCTTTTACTACGATCGCCCCCGGTACCACTGTTCACTAACTCACTATTCACTCGTAATTGTTCTCGACACACAACACTAACAGTATCTGGTCGCGAAACTATGTTTTGTTGATTACGCCGGTTTTTGCACATTCGAATCACGGGATTCCAGACATTTGACAGTTTGAACCCATCCTCACGATTGAAATTTTTGTGTTTATTAATTTCAATCGCTTCCCTGACCAATCTAGGTATGTAGTGGCGTTCTGTCGTAATTATCTGTGGGTTGTGAAACTCAATCCAGTGATTTGGGCCCGAGTCAATCAAATGCTTCGCGATTGCCGATTTCTGCTGGTCGTTGTTTTTGACCGCTTTTATGTGTTCGTTCATGCGGCACGCGATGGTACGTTTAGTTTGGCCGATATATGAACTCCCACAACTGCAGTCGATCTTGTAGACACCAGGCTTCTCCAAGGGGAAATTGTCTTTTGGGGATCGGAGACATTGTGCCACTTTTCTGAATGGAGTGAAGACAGTATTGAGTGAAAACTTATTAAGTATGTTTGAGATCTTATCTGTCACTCCTTTTATATAAGGCAGAAATGCTGGTTGTCTGTCTACCCTGTCCCTTCTCTGGTGGCTTCCTTTGTGTCTAGGTGGGAACTTCACCCTATGTCCATTGTTCCGTAGGACGCACCGAACATGCTCGAGCTCCTGGTTTAGGTGTTGGTCGTCACACAAATCATATGCACGATTTGTCAATGATGTAACCACGGAATCAATGTGCCTTGGGTGATGATGAGAGCTTGCATTGAGATAGCGGTCAGTATGAGTTGACTTTCTGAAGACAGAGTGGCTCAGTGAACCGTCGCTCCGCACACCGATTTTTACGTCTAAAAACGCCAGGCTTCTGTCTTCCTCTATCTCGTAAGTAAAGTTAATTTTCGGATGGATGCTATTTAAATATGTCAGATGGGACTCCACATCATGCCTGTTTCCTCGAAACACACAGAATACGTCGTCAACATACCTTTTCCACAATTTTATCTCAGTGGGTGCCGTGGCGAGTGCCCTTTCTTCAAAAAACTCCATCCAAATGTTTGCAACCACTGGAGCTACGGGACTGCCCATAGCTACTCCATCTATTTGAAGATAGTATTGGCCCCGGTATATGAAGAAGTTAGTTGACAAACAATGATGCAGCAGTGTGACATATTCCATCGGGATGTTATTAGCTTGTAACTTCACCTTAACCACTTCTAGACAATCTGCAACTGGTACATTTGTAAAGAGTGATTCCACGTCAAAACTGACCATCAACTCATTTACGTCAACCTTATGTTGGTGCAAAATATCAATGAAGTGACGAGAGTCCTTGACAAAGGACGCCGTCCGTCCCACTAATGGCTGCAATACCCTTGCTACGTGCTTCGCTAATTCGTATGTAGGTGAGTCTATCTGACTCACAATTGGTCTTAAGGGCATATTCTGCTTGTGTATTTTGGGCAAACCATACAGCTTCGGCGGTTGGGCGCTTCTGGGGCGCAATAAATACTTGGCCGTATCTTCATCAAGGGCGTTTGCGCATTGTTTTATAAGTGAGCGAGTGCTTCTGTCCGTTCTCGCCGTCGGGTTGTAATTTACCTTTTTATATGTGTTCACATCACTAAGCAGACATTGGATCTTGCTATCATACTCACTGGTGTCCATAATAACAGTCGCATTCCCTTTATCAGCTTTAAGCACTAATATGTTTTCATCATTTCGGAGCTCCTTTAGTGCGGCTGATTCGGAAGAAGTAACGTTCGGTCTCGGTGGTGATGCATGGCGCAATATCACGGCAACGTCTTGTCTTAAAGTATCCGCATCGACTGAAGGTATTTTATTACGTCTAATACACTCTTCAACGGACCCAATTACCTCCTCATAGGGAATACGCTTTGGTGTTATGGCAAAATTCATACCTTTTTCAAGAACCGATTGTGCAGCATCCGACAACTCTACACTTGACATGTTGACTACAGTTCGAGTTGCGATCGAGTTCTTGTGGTATGATACGGGCTTTTGTTTTTGTAACAGCGACTCAAACTTACGATCCTGTTTCATAGCATTAAGTTCCTTTGTACGTTGTGCTTGCAAGTAGGTAACACGATCGCAAATATCAAAGTCATTTTTTGAAAGTATCTCACTGCACTTGTGGTGTAATTTGTATAACTCACTCTGACTTTGGTCCAGTTGGTACCTACAATTACGTATCGACTTTCGCAATAGTTTAACACTCGCATTTCGCAGAATACTCGCGGAACCGTGAATGTCTGGCCGAGGTTTTATCCGAACACACACTGGGATAACATCCGCGTCACGACACCTAACCAGGAATGACAGGGATTCCTTTAAACACTCACATTTTCTCCGCGCGCGTTCTAGGTGTTTGATTATTTTTGATGTATCCGGCCCGTACCGGTTAACAATATATTGTTTTAAACTTTCATGGTCAGAAACATTAAAATAGAAATCTACGGGATTGCTACCATGTACCTTTTTGTTTGTGAGTATCCGATATTTCGGCGCTGTTGCAAGCGCCATGATCACGGAGTAACTAAAGATCTTGCTGGTGGGATGTTATTGGCAGACATATCGGTCTACCCTCTTTCGCAGTCTTTTACTACGATCGCCCCCGGTACCACTGTTCACTAACTCACTATTCACTCGTAATTGTTCTCGACACACAACACTAACAGTATCTGGTCGCGAAACTATGTTTTGTTGATTACGCCGGTTTTTGCACATTCGAATCACGGGATTCCAGACATTTGACAGTTTGAACCCATCCTCACGATTGAAATTTTTGTGTTTATTAATTTCAATCGCTTCCCTGACCAATCTAGGTATGTAGTGGCGTTCTGTCGTAATTATCTGTGGGTTGTGAAACTCAATCCAGTGATTTGGGCCCGAGTCAATCAAATGCTTCGCGATTGCCGATTTCTGCTGGTCGTTGTTTTTGACCGCTTTTATGTGTTCGTTCATGCGGCACGCGATGGTACGTTTAGTTTGGCCGATATATGAACTCCCACAACTGCAGTCGATCTTGTAGACACCAGGCTTCTCCAAGGGGAAATTGTCTTTTGGGGATCGGAGACATTGTGCCACTTTTCTGAATGGAGTGAAGACAGTATTGAGTGAAAACTTATTAAGTATGTTTGAGATCTTATCTGTCACTCCTTTTATATAAGGCAGAAATGCTGGTTGTCTGTCTACCCTGTCCCTTCTCTGGTGGCTTCCTTTGTGTCTAGGTGGGAACTTCACCCTATGTCCATTGTTCCGTAGGACGCACCGAACATGCTCGAGCTCCTGGTTTAGGTGTTGGTCGTCACACAAATCATATGCACGATTTGTCAATGATGTAACCACGGAATCAATGTGCCTTGGGTGATGATGAGAGCTTGCATTGAGATAGCGGTCAGTATGAGTTGACTTTCTGAAGACAGAGTGGCTCAGTGAACCGTCGCTCCGCACACCGATTTTTACGTCTAAAAACGCCAGGCTTCTGTCTTCCTCTATCTCGTAAGTAAAGTTAATTTTCGGATGGATGCTATTTAAATATGTCAGATGGGACTCCACATCATGCCTGTTTCCTCGAAACACACAGAATACGTCGTCAACATACCTTTTCCACAATTTTATCTCAGTGGGTGCCGTGGCGAGTGCCCTTTCTTCAAAAAACTCCATCCAAATGTTTGCAACCACTGGAGCTACGGGACTGCCCATAGCTACTCCATCTATTTGAAGATAGTATTGGCCCCGGTATATGAAGAAGTTAGTTGACAAACAATGATGCAGCAGTGTGACATATTCCATTGGGATGTTATTAGCTTGTAACTTCACCTTAACCACTTCTAGACAATCTGCAACTGGTACATTTGTAAAGAGTGATTCCACGTCAAAACTGACCATCAACTCATTTACGTCAACCTTATGTTGGTGCAAAATATCAATGAAGTGACGAGAGTCCTTGACAAAGGACGCCGTCCGTCCCACTAATGGCTGCAATACCCTTGCTACGTGCTTCGCTAATTCGTATGTAGGTGAGTCTATCTGACTCACAATTGGTCTTAAGGGCATATTCTGCTTGTGTATTTTGGGCAAACCATACAGCTTCGGCGGTTGGGCGCTTCTGGGGCGCAACAGCGCCGAAATATCGGATACTCACAAACAAAAAGGTACATGGTAGCAATCCCGTAGATTTCTATTTTAATGTTTCTGACCATGAAAGTTTAAAACAATATAAATCTTATCCATCCATAATATACCGCAATTTATCTATAAAAATAGTTGTTCAAAAAAATTTTTCGGTTGTGCCATCATAAAGCAAACAAATTGTATTGAATGACGAGGCAGCTTTAATCTAATAACAAATGTAAAACGAAACGAATCACAATTACGGATGCTAATGAGGGAACCTTACAGAAGATTGTATTTCAAATAACATTTTAATCACAAATGGTAATCGAAATTTACAAAATACTTCTCAAGGAAATCAGCGTGGCAGAAAAGCAGACGAATTGGTTATATAAGGGACTGAGATGGAAATACTTATTTTATTAAAATTTGATTCCAATTATTTCTGTTCTCGTTAATAATTAATGAGAAGAAGTCACAGAAGAACGCAAAAAATACTATTAAACATGGATAAAGAAGCGCAAAAGTAATGAGCATTTAATAACTTAATCAAATATTTACACTGAAAACGAATTACGTAACATATTATTATTCGTAACAATAAAAACAAACCGTAGAAAGTACATATTTACAATAGTTTGAAATGACACGGAAGGACACAGTGTGCATAGAAATGCTGATTTAGCGTAATGGTGTCGAGTTAGTCAGAGTAGTACAGCCAGTCGCTAGTCGTGTTGTAACACCGAACCGCGGCACGCACTCAGGAGAATACATCATCAACAACCCATAATGTCCCACTGCTGGGCTCGGGTCTCCTCTCAGGAGACGGTTAAGGCCATACGTCCCCACGCTGCCCAAGTGCAGGTTGGGGACTGGCAAGACTACGTTGGTGCTACGTAATCTTGTCGTTGAATGTTTTTAAGCTTCCCAAAGGCCTCCAACTAAGCTTCATGACTGTTATCCTATAATAACAACCGGGACCGTCTGCTTAACGTGAGCTCCGAATTACGGAGACGCTCATGGTAACATGCCACCAGCGGTCACCCATCCGGGTACTGACCGCGCCGTCGTTGCTTACTCTCGGTGATTGCAATTGAAATGCAAATTAAATCACCGAGTGCAACTGGGCTATGAACCCGGGGAATACATACCTACTCTTTAATACCATCTTTTATTTCATCATCTTTTAACACACAAAATTTTGAGAGTGTTCTGAACATTTAGGTCTTAGTATTTATACATACTAGAGTGGATACTCTTACAACACTATCGCTTTATCAGAAGTTTGGTTAGCATAGTACTGGCTCTACCTGGGCGGCGGAGGCGCGCCTGTCAGCGCCTCATGCCGCCCTGAGTGTGGCCGCGGATGGTCGGGACGGGCTTTCCCTTCCATCCGCTCTAGTGGCCGCCCGCGAGGAGGCGACATTACGCGTGTGCCGTACGTCGCCTAAATTTAGATTTTAACAGCTGACGATGCCCGCTTCTGTGCGGGCAAGCGCTGGGAGTGGTCCGGACGTGTTAATAACTGCAGTTCCCGGATTCCTCCCTTCACAGGCGCAGAGTGGCACACCGTGTGGTTTTAGTCGGTTCGAGTCCGATACACCGCCTCGCCGCAAGCCCCGGTGGGGTGACGGTCCGAGGGGATTTCCACACGTTAAAAAAAATAAAAAAAATACTGGCTCTACCTAGCTTGGAATTCAACGACCGTTTCTGATATGCGTGATATTATTATTTTGCCATGTATGACCGACAATCTGCCTTCCTTATTTTTAACGCGGGTAAGGCTTTTTACAGCATACTCTTCGTGGGAGAGATGAAGGGCGTGAGTGGGACTCCCGGATAAACACTATCTTTGGAAATGTAATCGATTTCACACAGGAGAAAGTAAGGATGTAAATTTTGATAACAAGTTGAACAAAGGGACGGAACAAGGATTAAGACGTTGAAAAATCTATGGATGAGATACAGGACTGGAGTTGAAGTAGCTCTAAAAGTAGATTGAACACGCCACTAAGCTGAAGAACTATTTATTTGGGTGAATGCGTTCTCTAGAATAATCATCCAAATAAACACAACGAAATTACGATATTGTTCCAAATTATTCACCAAAACTAAGTGATTTAACATCACTATTCATAGTCACCATAAACATTATATTCGGCAAATACTGCAGAGAATACACACTTATTTGTTACTTAATTGCATTTGTAGCCTATAATAAAAAAAACATACTAGATAAGTCTGAATGCTATAATAAAATCAATTTACCATTAACGTTTATTTCTTTGCAGACTCTTTACGACGGATATTCAATCTTCGCCGTCCTTAACGACATGGTCGATTAAATAAATGATGTTTGTGGAACGGTAGTAGATATAAATATATAATATAATATAATTTATATATGATTATAAAGTGTGTATCATTTTGATCCTGTAAGTATTTAGTTAGTGGTAGATCCGGTAGTATTTTGCTACGGATTTTGATGGTCTGTTGTTTTATTAAGGTTGACGGGTATGATTTCTTTGAGAATTAAAGTTACTAGACTACTATAAGATGTATATGTTTTAAAATTCATACACACACGAAACACACACTACTGCCTCGTTGGTCTCGCGGTTGGCGTGTGCGACAGCTGATCATGAGGTTTCGGGTTCGATTCCCGAGTCGGACCAAATGTTTGTATGATCTACAAATATTTGTTTCGGAGTTTGGGTGTTTTCCATGTATAATATGTATGTATTAAAAAAAAAATGTATATATGTATTTGTATCAGTTGTCTAGTACCCCTAACACAAGCTCTGCTTAGCTTGGGACTAGATGGCGTTGTGTGTTAGATGGCCAAAATATTTATTTATATTTATTTTACACAATGATAAATTACACCAAACATAATCTAAGGATAAAAAACAGCTGACATAATAACCTGAGTTCCCTTTAAAAAGTAAATATTTTTTAAACGACTCCACCGATTTTCATGAAACATGTCTAAGAACACTTGCACGTAACTCACGTTTCATACAAAAAAAACTTAATTGAAATCGCTTCATCCGTTCGCGAGCTACGGTGCCACAGACAGACAAACAAACAGACAGACAGACACGTCAAACTTATAACACCCCTCTTTTTGCATCGGGGGTTAAAAACAGACACAAAACAATTAACTGCGCTTGTATTAAATTAATGAACTGTATTAGGAAGAACATCAACCTCTGGCTAAACAGGATCGTTAAACATTACACCAACAGGTCAATAAGTTATATTTAAGTTAAAAACACATAACACAAATTGTACGTACTCAAAATTCTTGGCTTACACTTCATACAACTAAAAGCAATTGCTTTAAAGGCTAAGTCATCGGTCTTAGATTAAATTCATCAAACGGGAGCCTTATTTCATGTTTTCCAAATAATGTTTCTGCTACTAATAATGTTTATGTGCGCATTATTCTTAACCATTGAAACACGTTTGCCTAACGTTTTATAAACTAAGAGGATTTAACATCTGCGCCTGAATAATTTTCCTTAAACCATAATAATTTGTACGACCAAAATAAATTTAAACAATGCCTTACATTATCATAAGGACCAAAAGGTTGACGCTTTTAAACGACGTTCTTAAAGTTATTGTTGAGGAAACATTTGACAGAAGTGTTTGTTTATGTACCATTACAGTCGAATAATAAGAGAATAAGTGGCGTAGAGTAGAATTATCAGAAGACCAACCAATTAAATTTAAACACTTATAAATAGAATACGTTGAAAAATTTAAGAAAAGTAAAAATTTCGGTGATTTACATTACATTGTTTTGGTCATTTTAAATAATCAGTACTTAACAAACCTATGTGGCTTGTAATTTTAGGCTTACCATGTTAGAGTAACAGTAAAATAAACTAAACAAATAGAAATCTTTAAGCGTGTCATAACACTTGTGTTCGATACCAAACGGTCTATTTGGTGTACGCTCTGGAAATCCCCTCGTTGTGATATATTTTAAGGTAAATGTAATTAGTAGTGACATTTTAGGCTATGTCAAAATTGAAACGTCATGTCACTCGGTTCATAGAATTCTCTGGAAGGTTGAATTGTTCGGAAATGGGTATCGCGTGCGGACGTGTGTTGGCGTGGGCCAGCCTATTAAATTGTTAAAAAGTCCTCCCAGAGCTGTTTGGTGATCATAGTGATTCGCTTTGGGAGTGTTGGTTTGACTAGTTGCTAGCTTGTGGTTCCTACGGGGGCATATCATTGTAAAGCTTCAGTGTGAAAAGTTCGGCCACTGGTTTGATAAGCTATAATTGTACAAACTTAATGTAATTATTGCAGTTCCTCACGAAGTGATTGTGCTCGGTGTGAGTAGTTCGAATCCGGGAATCCGCCCCGACCTTCGAGTGTGTAGATTATAAACTATCTGGTGTAGTGTACAAAGAAATGGGCCGGCTCGACCGGGGCGGTACTACCCTCGCACAGAAAATCAACGTAAAATGACCACGTTCGTGCTGTCGTGTTCGTTGGTGAGTGCGAGACCGGAGGCCCAAATAGTCTAGTCAACAAGTTCCATACTTGTTGACTAGACTAAAAGATGCAGCAGCATCACTAGGCCGCCATGGTGTGGGTCGCCATACTGCATTGTCTGTATTCGCAGTGAGTATGGCGACCAATACTCTTGGATTCTGCTTATGCTTTCCATCAGGCAGAGTAGAGTCATTTTGGCGGGCCACACATAAAAAAAAAAAAAAAAACTGCGCAGGGGACAGCGTCACAGGGGCGCCACTTAACGCTTCGGATGTCGACGCAGCATAAACCAGGTCAGTTATTGAACTATAATTGTATTCAACTAGGTGTTAGTGCCTCTAGTTGAACTCCGTTCACCAGTGATCGGTCTACGAGTGTTTAGCTTATATCTATGGGCCGTATAAGTCTATTTACAAGGTTTAATTCCTTCAGGAGGAACGTTGCACTGGTGGACGTACTAAACAACGTGCTATCTCTAACGGATACAATACCCGACTTTTATTTTCAGTTTAGAATGAGTGGCCGGATGCTAGACATTCAACCCGACTGGAAAAACTAAGCATTTGATTTCTGTACGTGAGTATGACTATGATTTTAGGAACAAATCGTTATATGAATTTGTTTCACAAAAAGAAAAGAGATAAAAGAGCAACAGTGTAAAGGAACATTTATTTCGGAAAATATCTTTACAAAAAAATAATGTTTTTAACAGTGGCATAAAAATCAGTTTTTTTCCGCAAAGGGAAAAAAAGACTAATCGGCGTTTCTATAAATAGTATTATTACCAGTAAACCTAAATTAAACTGTTGAAAGATACTCATTATATGTTGCTACAGTGAGCAATGTGTAATGAGTTTTAGAAACATTCTCATTTAGATTCTAAGAAGATCTGAGAAATTTCATGAATAAGCTTTAGGTTCCCTCATCGTGTACGAACTCGTTATCGAAATCAAAGTTTTAACGTATATTACAATGTTTATAAGCTACTCGGGTAATTAGAACAGACTCGAGAAGTCGATTCGAATATTATTCTAGATAGGAGAGTTAACAAGTTCACTATCGTATAAAATATTTAAATAGTTGTACTGTCAAACCATGACAAACAGTAACGAAAAAACTGCATAACTCTGGTATTTCGAGAGCTCGTGGCATCACTAAGGTCGAAAATGCCCATATGGTGTTGTTCATACCTCCAAAGTTAATATTTCCTGTCACAGTGTTTCTGGTATAATATTAACATGTTTTTTATAACTTAAGAAAAGTTAAACTGCAAAATATGTTAACGTAGAAACAAAAAAAAATTAAAATTAATTTAAATTATTGTAAAAGAATATTGTACTATTTAATTAACATACTGCAAATTAATTTTACTGTGGCTTACCTAGTATAAAGTTTCTTTTGGTAAAAATAATGTTACGTAAAAATATTGCGTTGGACAGCACTGCGTCCCATTTTATTTGTAAAAAACGTCTTAGTGCAAGAGCTGTCGTAATTTTAGAAATAATAGAGGTCCCTTTGTGAAAACATTATATCCATTTTACCATTTGCGGAGGAAAAAGATTTTACGTTACTTTAAATACGAAAGGCGTAATGCTGCCTAGTTAGTGTCCTTGTGTCTTATAGAATAGAAACACTTTCTTAAAGCATTTGAAACAGTATTTCCTACACAAAATTTAACACTCGATGACAATATGACGTTGAGTGGAGAACGCAATTAGACAAACTTAGTGCAGAGTTCCTCCAGGCATGATGTATTGAGGTGCGTGAAAGTGATTCTGTTTACAGCAGATGGATGCAGATTGCCTAAGATCGGGATAGTCGGACTGTCATATTCAATCGCGTGTTTTGTTATATTAGAACGTCATCAAAAAACCAAAGACATCGACATAGCCCACAGGATTAGCAAGCTGAAGTGGCAGCGGGCAGGCCATATTAGCCGCAAAGCTGATTACCGTTGGGGTAAACGGGTTCTTGAGTGGAGACCGCGTCTCGGCAAACGTAGTGTAGGCACACACACAATAATTAATAGTACTGTCGTACAGAAGTTTCAATCCCGAACAAAAGTCAACTTTGTCACCTTGCACGTGAATTTGAATCTTGTCGTGTGACTCGAGCGTTCATATTCCGTTAGACACCGCTCGATTTACTACAAGAGCACGGGGCTGCCGCTTGCTGTAGGTACATTTAGATAAATATTAAAATTAATTATAATAAAAATATAACAACTTTAGTAATGAAGAAGAAACGTTTTAACAAACAATAATTATGTCTACGTAACATATTACTCGTTCTGGGTACCTTCGTGATAAGTTACAGATTTTTGTATTGACAAAACATGTCTATCATAACATAGTTTCCAAACAACTAATTAAATAATATTATTGCTAACTACAATTTTGTACGAACAATTAGTTCGTTTTGAAGTCATTTTTTGCAGTAAGTACCTACACGTAATTCGACTTATTTACGCGCGACGCGGCAAGCGTGCGAGCCGAGCGCAGAGTGGCAACCATTGCCACATAGTTCTACCCGGGAGGCGCTCGGCGAAATACACCTAAACTGTGAAGTGAAACCCCCCTGGTGTAGGACGCCCAAAGGCCAGGTGGAGTATGATCTGCGCAAGGCGGCTGACAGGAGCTGGATGCGAGAAGCCCAAGATTGAACTAAGTGGCGTGCAATTGGAGAGGTCTATGTTCAGCAGTGGACTGCGATAGGCTAATGATGATGATGATGAGAACTTAATCATATCATATCACATCAACAGCCTTTAACAGTCCACTGCTGGACACAGGCCTCTCCTTAGAAAGGAAGGTTTAGCCTACTATAGAACGCTGGCCAGACAGGTCGGTGTAGGGTTTGTTCCAAGTTATCTTTGCTCTTTGCAGTGATGTATTAAAGCGTAGTTAGCTTCCTAGTCACCTTTTACGACAGCCTGAATAGGGTAGTGACACTCCACGTTCTCAATCCGATACCACACAAATAGAGCTTAATTAACCGACTTCAATAAAAGGAAGAGGTTCTCAATTCGACTGTTTTTTTTAAATGTTTGTTACCTCATAATTTTCGACTGGGTGAACCGATTTTGATGATTCAACTTTATTTGAAAGCTGGTGCTTCCCGTTAAATTTGGTCCCATTTAAATTAGGTCCAGATTGAAGTCGGTTATTTTTTTGTTAAAATTTGTGATTATTTTTCATAAATATTGTCAAGATTATTGTATACTTCGTTTCTGTTACTTTAATTTGAAAAAATATGGCGAAATTAAAGTTTATGATGAGGATTTTTTGGAATAGGTAATACTTATTGAAATTAAATTATTTTTCATAAAAAATATGTATCAATTTAATTCAACAATGAACAACATTTTTTTTTTTCAAGTTAGTGATTATAAATAACATTAAACAGATTTATACCCTTCACTTATACATCAAAAGATAAATGACCCTAAATTAAACGAAACAGAGAAATGATCAAAGTTTCTCATAATTACGTTTTTTTTAACTTTGTTAACTTAGTGGAGTGGATTTTATTACGAACGAAGGTGAAGTTGTTAAAACTTGGTGACTCGGTTACCTCAGAGATTAAGTTAAGGAACTTTCTAGTAACAAGCCATTCATTTAGTTGAGGTGTCAAGAGATTATGAAAAAATGATTTTTTTTTTAATAAAAGCGATGGATCATTTATGTTAAATATTGAAAAGATAAAATAAGGAATAAATTAAAAAAGATCAAATGCGGCAGTAGAGCCACGCTAATTTCAGCACGGACGTGCCGGCTCTTTAGACCGGTTCTACCCCCGTATAGAAAATCAACCTTGGGTGTTAATTGTGTCCGTTACATGAATGTCTGTAAAGTCCCCCGCGACACAGGATGTTTATTCCTAATGCGGGAGTTGTCTATAAAAAAAATAAAAAATATATATATTAAACCTAAAATGCCAGCATTTGTACTGTCGTGTTTCGTTGCTGAGTGCGAGACCGAAAGCCCTATGATGCAGAAGCGTCACTAGGCCGCCATGGTGTGGGTCACCTCGCTACATTGTTGCATCATCTGCATTCACATTAAGTATGGTGACCACCACTCTTAAATACTACATATGCTTTCCACCAGGCAGAGTAGAGTCATTTTGGCCAGCCCATACATAAAAATTTCAACACACTCATTTGTATTTAAATTAACTCAGGGTTGCATAACACACTTTTCTCATCTCATTTCCCCTCGTAATTCCTGCCATTCTTTGAAGGATATAAATTTACCGTAACTGAGAGATGGAACAACTTCTTTCTTAAAGTTTACCCAAAGTAATTTGGTAACTAATTAGATCTCATTTTACTATAGAAATGTTGCCATAGAAATTAGCTTGTCTTTGTATTTTACACAGCAATGCAAAATTACAATTACAATTAATTACAGATGGTTGAACCAATTCATCATTATTTATTAAGCATGAGTTTAGAATTTCGTCCTTATTTCACGTACTGCACGTAGATTTAAATAAAAAATATTTCGGACATATAACACATAACGCCATTTAGTCCCAAACCGGTATCGTCCGCTTCAGATAACATGTTTGCTTGTTAGAGCTAACAAAACAGTTAGGCCACGCCCACATTTTGTTAGATGTTTGATGTTAGGTGTCTGAAAACACAAAAAAGTGTCGCAGGAGAACCGAGAAAGCACCCAAACTCTGAAACAAATATTTGCAAATCATACAAACATTTGGTCCGACCCGGGAATCGAAACCGATACCTCAAGCACAGCAATCACCTACGCTACCACTGCGCCACCAAGGCTGTCAAACATTTTGCCAAGTGTCACTTCTTTCGATCTTTTCTATTTAATTACTTGCAAAAATAGTTACTTTAAAGCCGCTTTAAAGTTAGCTAACATATTTTTTATTTTTTCGATACTTTAAAGTATC
Source organism: Diaphora mendica (assembly GCA_949125395.1). Classification (NCBI taxonomy): domain Eukaryota; kingdom Metazoa; phylum Arthropoda; class Insecta; order Lepidoptera; family Erebidae; genus Diaphora; species Diaphora mendica. The sequence goes on along the minus strand of OX421332.1, from coordinate 5,458,526 downwards.
GATACTTTCGTTTTAATACCGTGTCCCTATTCTTGTTTAATATTCGTGTTTGATGTTCATTTAAAAGTCGCAGAAGACTGCAACTGCAATGTTTTGCTGACATGTTTTGTTAGTTTGTTTTATTATTTTTAGGAGCAGGAGATACGCCTTTATAGTTATAAATTACTTGAGCTGTCCGTATTGTGACGGATTAAGAATACAGAGTGTCATCACTATTCTTTCCATGGGTATCGTAAGAGACGACCAAGGGTACAAATTACTAAGGATACCATCAATTCAAAGAGAGGAAAACTTGACACAAACCCTGTGTCAACCCGTCTGGCTAGCGTAGCGTACTAGGCCATAATCTCCTTTCTATAGAGAGGCCTATGTCTAGCAGTGGACTGTTGATGTGTGTGTCTAAACATCGTATCTGAAAGTAGCATTTTGGAACAAAGTGTTGTCCGTGGGAGAGCCACGCTTCAGCATGAATGGGCCGGCTCGACCGGATTGACACCACGGCCTCACAGAAAACCGGTGTGAAATAGCGCTTGCGTTGTGTTTCACCGGGTGAGTGAGGATGCTGCACGTTTGACCTAGTGGTTTAATGATCACCACGCCGTTTCCTACTTCGCCAAGTGTCGTGGATTCAAATCCCACGTAGGACAACACTTTGTGTGATCCACAAATTGTTGTTCTGAGTCTGGGTGTTCTTTGTTTCCGTTTTATGTATGTTTGTAAAGTCCCCCGCGACACAGGATTTATTCCTAGTGTTTTGTTGTCTTTAAAAAAAAAAAAACAGAGGCCCATACCCCAATCCCCCTACCCCTACCTCCCCACCATCCCCAAAAGGCCGGCAAGGCACTTGTGACGCTTCAGGTGTTGCAGGTGTCCTTGGGCGGTGGTAATCGCTTACCATCAGGCGATACGACTGCTCGTTTGCCCGCCTATACCATAAAAATAAAAAAAAAACTAGCGTAATGTCCTAAGCCAAAACCTCCTTACTATGGAGAGGCCTCCTGTTGAGGGCTGTTGGTGTGTGATGTGAAACATCTTATCTAAAAGTAGCATTTTGGAAGAAAATTAAATATCTCATTTATCCTTCTTCAACTAATTTTAGAATGGAAATAATTGTAACGTCGAACACTTTCACTCAAAACAATTTAACAAAACCTTACGCTCAACCGCACGACGAACTTCAAACAACAGATGTCGAAACTCAACTTGAAAGAACAAGAACAATTTTTAATAAGAGCTCCAAGTACTATTAATCAAAACAGGGTCGCGATGTTAATAAAAACTTAAGCCGAACCTGAGACATTCTTCCCGACTGGTTGTAAATTCTGCGATGAAGGAGAGTTAAGTGAGATCCAGAGAGTTATTTAATATTAAAGTAGAAGGTTTTTGTTGAACATTAAAATTCATATTTAGACTACAGCAAGCTTATTTGGTAGACTATTTGTATTTAAATTTGATTCTTAACTTATGAAGAAGATGATGGCAATTCACAAATCGTAAAATATTTTAATATTTTTAGGGTTCCGTACATCAAAAGGAAAAAACGGAAGCTTTATAGGATGGCTTTATTGTTCGTATGTCTGTCAAGACTCTTTTTCTCAGAAACGCGTGGAGGTATCAAGCTCAAATTCATATCAAATACTGAAGTCTACTGTCCTTTAGATCTGTGAAAAATCAAACTTCTAAGCCCACGCAATCAAAAGATACAGCAGTTTATGCTACAAATTTTTGACACTCGCAAGGGAATCATAACCTACTGGCTACTTCCCGTGAACTCAGAATCTTGAAATTTGGTACGAAGCAACGTCTTATAGCACAGATAAAAGAAAAATTGCGAAAAACAAAAAAAAATTGTTACATCATATAATATACCTACAGGATTATACGGAACCCTCGGTGTGCGAGTCCAACTCACACTTGGCCGGTTTTGCTTTGGATTTAACTCTACAGACAGGGGAAAATAAATTCCTAACGTACCTAAAGAGGACAGTAAAGAAACGATGATAATATTCTCCAAACTTAAGCATCATATTAAATGGAAAACAAACAAAGTGGTACTTTTAATGCCCAGCAATTTTGAAGCACAGTGAAAATAAACTAACAATAATGAAAATGATATTTTTAAATTGAATAGTTATAGTTTTTTTAGGGTAAAACCTCCATTAAAAGTAAGATTTACGTCATGCAGTGAACTGTTAAAGGCATTTTAACTTCCATCCATTACTCAGAATCTTAATAGTAACTGAAACTTCTACGGTCTACAACTTTTTTTTTTGAGGCTCTCCCGCATAAGGAATAAATCTTGTGTCGCCGGGGACTTTACAAACATACATGAAACGGACACAAATAACACCCAGAGTCAGAACAACAATTTGTGAATCACACAAAGTGTTGTCCTACGTGGGATTTGAACCCACGACACTTGGCGAAGTAGGAAACAGCGTGGTGACCGTTAAACCACTAGGCCAAACGTGCAGTCGTTTGACACTAAGTACTATTTGAATTTTTAAATTTCTGGTTCGATTGTAAATACATCAGATTTTTTATGTAATTTTATAAATAAAATATATTGCTCAACATTTAAAGAGTCCTGTAAATGATTACAAAAGATAACATCTACATTCGTCGGTACAATCTAAAAAAAGTATTTTACTTAGTACGTCTCTAATCCTTATTCTTCATTTCAAATATCGAGTTTTAAATTATTCTTAAATTCAAAGCGAAAAGTAAACAGACACTTTTCGAACAAAGCGACAAAGCTGATGAATGTATAAAGTACAAAAGAAGCAAAGGGTGTCGTATCAAATTTGTCGTGATGGAATAATAGGAACAAATCGTTCTACCAAAAATGCCTTAGCTAGTAAGTTAGGTTTGTAACACATTATGGAAGCTACGCTACTAATATGCTGATAGTAATTCGATACAGTTGAATAGTTATTCTTTCATATATTGTCTATTGGCTGTACCTTACCACGCTTTCTGCTGACACACTGAGAAATGAGCAACAAAAAAGTAAAAAATCCTTGATACAGCAGCAGCTTTAGTTTTTGAATTATACACAAACCAAAATAAGATTTTAATATATACACAAGCTGATATTTACATTATTAGAACTTTTAACTTTGAACACACTGCATGCTGACGGATTGAGAATACAAATTAAATGTTTCGGCTCTTCTTTCCTGTGCCAATCAGTCAAACCTGGAACTCACAGAGCACGTGATTGCACTCACTGTGATCCTGGATCTGTTAAGCGGGGTGTGAAAAAGCATCGCACTGCGCTGCCATAGTGTGGGTCACCATTTTGCATTGCTGGCATTCGCAATAAGTATGTTATCACCACTTTTGAATTGAATGTGAAGAGAAAAATTACTTTTTTTGTATAAGCACGTGTTTGACTTGTAATTCGGAATCGTTGTGTGGTGGTACGGAACTGCGTGGGATTGATATCGTCAAGGGGGTCACTCGCCGCAGCGGAGATTGGAAGGTGTCATCACACCCACATAAAGGTCAGTCAATAAGAGGTGTATCGCCTCATGATATTCTTTCACCAGGTGTGACTGTTTTGCGACTGTCTAGCTCACATCTCATGGACCCGTGTGACTAGTATAGGTTCCCCAAGGAACGCAACGCCTGGTGATCTGATTCATATGCTGTTACATAGTTTTTTAAACTATGCATCAAGTAACCCACATCTGTTAGCTCTCAGTGCAACAATTCTCATAAAAATTGGGCTTCCATTAAAGGGGAATGGCCAACTTCTGCGCTAGGTATGTCCTGGAGCAGGACTCACCACTTAGTTCATTCAACCTGCGCTCTAACTCTTAACCCATGCTCTCAGCGTCTTTATACCAATAAATAGTGTATTTCAAATTTAAATATCAAACATTTTATTGAGGTGTACTACAATCCTAAATCGTATTCCGAAAATTCTGTTACATTTTACGTCTGTCCGCACTTAAGTCGTTCATCCAAATTACTTGTATTTCATGGCGTTTGCTTTTTAATACATTTACTTTAAGAAAAAAAAATCTATTTCGCTTTAGACTTTCTGCACTTAAGTGAAGTGATGAAGGTTGTAAATTCCGCCTGGTAATTGCTTTTACCTATTAAACTTTTACGTGTTAAACGTGGCCGCAAGATACTGTTTGCTTTTAGCAGGAATAAAAGTATTTCTAGAAGGAACTTTACTCCATGTTTTAAGATATTATGATGGTTATAACAGCGGCTGTTACATAAATGTGAAAACAGATGTTATAACTGGTTTGTGAGTTATGTATTGTATTTTATCTCTACTAAATATAATAAACACGAAAGTAACTAATAGCAAAATAACTGTCTGTATGTTACACTTTTACGGATAAATCACTATACCGATTTTAATGAAATCCAATGCGGCATGAAGAAACTTGACGTTTGAAAAAGTGTATAAGCTATTTTTAAGGCTATAAGCCACACATTTATGGTAAAAAACATTCAAAATGGAACCGAATTTAATAACAAAATAAAAACCAACTTCAAGGTTCGACTCTATTTCTCATGGATGCCATCATCAGATCTTAGTGTCCTTATCATGGTACCACCGTTAGGATATCTCCTTTCCATTAAAAAAAGAATAATTAAAATCGGTTCATAAACGACGAAGTTATCCGCGAACACACATAAAAAAAGCGGCCAAGTGCGAGTCGGACTCGCCCATGAAGGGTTCCGAAGCAGCAAGTAACATAATATAAAAGTTCTTGTAGTTCGTAGTAACTTTGATCGATGTTTTAATAATAGTGTATTTTTTTGCGGTTTACCATTTATGACGTATTAAAAAAAAATACTTACTAGATCTCGTTCAAACCAAATTTCGGTGGAAGTTTGCATGATAATGTACATCATATATTTTTTTTTAGTTTTATCATTCTATTATTTTAGAAGTTACAGGGGGGGGACACACACATTTTACCACTTTGGAAGTGTCTCTCGCGCAAACTATTCAGTTTAGAAAAAAAATTATATTAGAAACCTCAACATCATTTTTGAAGACCTATCTATAAATACCCCACACGTATGGGTTTGATGAAAAAAAAATTTTTGAGTTTCAGTTCTATGTATGGGGACCCCCAAAATTTATTGTTTTTTTTTCTATTTTTGTTTGAAAATCTTAATGCGGTTCACAGAATACATCTACGTACCAAGTTTCAACAGTATAGTTTTTATAGTTTCGGAATAAAGTGGCTGTGACATACGGACGGACAGACAGACAGACAGACGGACAGACAGACAGACAGACAGACATGACGAATCTATAAGGGTTACGTTTTTTGCCTTTGGCACGGAACCCTAAAAAACATATATACGGTCGAATTAAGAACCTCCTCCTTTTTTGCAGTCCGTTAAAAAGATCATATTTTTTTATCGTTAGCAAGAATCATTCATCTTATTTTTGGTGCCTTTTTCTTAGATTTATCTAAGACTAAATGTTGAATATATCGTCAGAAATAAAACACAATTCTACAAACAGGTAAATAAATGACGGAGCTCTTAGGTAATTTATTTCTTTTACTCTCAGCTTGGCTCAGGTTAATGTAATTTTTCTATTCCTCGCTTAAAGGAGTCTTCAGTTAAGGCTACTTAGACTTTAAGCTGATAAACTTACACTATAGAACAGGCATATATTACCACTAGCAATCATTTAAATAAATAATTTAAAATACATAGAAGAAGACGCGTCCTTAAAAATCGATTGTCAAAAATACGGTTTATAAAAAACAGCAAACATCAAAAATACAATACCGTTGTACAATAACAAAACATTGTAATGAAGATTTTAACTCGAGCCTTTAAAGGGAGCTTTGCCAACGTAATGCCATCTTATCAGAGTATTTGCTTTCTATTCTCACTTTTTAGAAACATTATAAGAACAGCTGTAATTTTTGAAGCCATTGTAGTGAATGTTTATTTACTTTTATTTTTATCATATTGAAATACGAAATGAGATCGTGTCCTGCCTCTTTATAAAATATACAAATATAGAGAAATAACATGCATTATCTAAAAATTATTGGTTGTATAAAATATTGAAGAGACAAAATTTTTTGGAACGAAGTTCCTTATGGCGCGTTGCGTTTACGAACCAATTTTAATGATTCTTCTTTTAATGGAAAGAAGATATCCCAGCGGTGGTACCATGATAGATCTGATGACGGCATCCAAGAGAAGTCGAGTCGAACCTTGAAGTCGGTTTTTATTTTGTTGAAATCTTACTTGTTGAAATTTATACTCTTGATTGTCGTCACTTGATGGAAATTGTTAAAATATATTCTAGAATTAAACTAACTTGTACTTATTCCATTATTTTATCACCCGACTGCGAAAGGAGGGTTATTAACTTTAATCCTGACCGGTTTCGCCCTAACCTTTGATCATGCCATAGGGCAAAACCGGTCAGGATTAAAGTTTATTAAAATAATGGAATAAGTACAAGCTCAAATCTAGAATGATAAAAAATCTGTTTCACACGTTTTGTGTTTTTGTCAAAGTAAGAAATAATTTTTAAATATTTTGTGAATGGAACAGTATTTTACACAAGACTTAAAAACAAGAAAAGTGTAAAAAAATTGTACATCTTTCGTTCACTACTAAATAATACAACATTCACACCTTTCTGAAAAATAATAATTTATTACTGTTACCAATTAGAGGTTTTGTTGTTATACAAAACTAGCTTTTGCCCACGGCTCCTCCCTATGTCGAATACCACGGTAATCATGTTTCGGGTTAACACTCAGAAATAATGTGGCTTTCTGTTCGTAAAAGAATTCTCAAAATCGGGTCATATGATCCAGAGATTACACGGGCAACCTCAGTAACTTATGACCTTTACCTCTTCCTAATATTAGTATAGAATTGTTCAATATCCACCTGGAGTAATATTCAGACATAACGTACCGAAAAAAAAATTTAACCAAATCATGGTAACCTTTTTTTTTAACGCGGGGAATGCTTTTCGCACCAGGCGTGTGTGGAACTCCCGGAAGACCGGTCTACCCACTTAACCCCGAGGCGGCCTAGCTCGGCAGTCGGGAGGAGTTCCAAGAACGCATCGGCGGCTTCTGGAGTCCTCCCGTCGTAATCGATTCAGATACTCACCGAAGCAACCGTGCCCGGTGAGTGTCTGAGTCAATCGGTAGGTGTCACAGTCAGTCCTCCCTATCCAAGCTTCGAAGCTCGGCAAAACGGCACCGACAGCGCGTTGGCTAGCACAGACTTGTATTTCGAGCCGTGCCCGCCAAGCCCTTAGAACAAAATAATATTAACCAGGCCATAATGTCAACAATAAATAAAGATATATTCGTATAGGCTATTTCAGATAACAGCTACAGAGAAGCCAATACCAGCAGTTACCTAAATCAATACCGACCCTCGCTTTGGTAATACGACTGTAGGCACCATTGTCACATCCTATATTGACTGCTATTACGGACAAAATATCGCGAGTCAATTTTCTTTCCATTGTGTCGATTGTATGAATAACAAAATTGAAGATATGAGGTTTCTTTAGCTCTGTTTGTGATGAAGAAAGTATGCAGTTGAAGTTTTCAATATCATAGGAAGAACAATTATTTAAGGAATACAAACGAATAGGGAGATACTCTTTTAAATCTATGCTAATATTATAAATTCGAAAGTAACTCTGTTTGTTACGATTTCACGGCTAAGTTGCTGCACTGATTTCAATGAAATTTGGCATGGTGATAGGTACTTTGATTTGCAAAAAACATATAACACTCTTTACACAATAACCAACACATACGTGGACTTAGCCGTGATCAAAAGCTTGTGTTTTATAAAGGAGATCATTTTAAATACAGGACTGAGAGATATCACAACCGCACATTTAACATGATAGTGGGTCGGTGTTCCTAATTTTTATCCTCCACTTCTGATCACACTCCGATCCATCTGAGGCCGTCTTCCAATTTTTTTTTTCATATTTAGAAAGATAGTCTTAAAAAAAGATAATTCTATTGAAGAAACTGATACATCCTTAAATAACAGACTCATTTATCCAAAATTCAGCACTTTATAAAAAAAAAAAAAACATTTAAATGCACTTATAAGTTTCAGGCTTTTTATTTTTTGCCTAATTCATATAGCATGTAACTTAAAGAACAGGGAATTTAAAATTCTAAAATATTCTAAAATCTATTTTTATAATTCATCAGATCAAGATTTGATGATGGGATCCCACGGAAATCGAGGGAAACCATCAAATTGTGTAGGACTACAGGCCATGTTTCACCTTCGTTCTCAAGCCATGTTTGGTTACTGATATTATTATTGCAGAGTCTCATGTAGGTACAAGAAAATAAATAAATATTTCGGACATAATCTAACAAACAATAATAAATGAGAAAAACAGTAATAAAGGGAGTACGAAACATTTCCACAAGTAAAAAAAGACTCACTCCATTTAACTGAAACGACTGTTTTGTAATAAGTTGCCATATAGTAAGTAAGTTCTCATACACAATCACTCTTAAGAATCTTGACTTCAGACGCAATGATATTATAGTAGACATTCTTGGAAATAATACTGGCGTTCTCGGTACAATTTTCAGACGACTTCATAACTTATATTTAATCCATTTTCTTAAGAATGTTAAAGTAATACTGTTATATATAACGTTCATTCATTCATAACGAATTGTTTGAATTATTTTTCTTATTGCTTAGAGTTCGATCGCCCGCGTGTATAACGGTTTTCGATGTAAATAGTAGCTTATGTCCTTCCTAAAGAATTAAAAGGACTCCATTGTAAATTACATCCCAATCAGTTCAGCGGTGTAGTCATGAAAACGAACAGACAGACAGATTTACTTTCGAGTTTATGATATTAGTATGAATATGAAAACAACAAAATTAAAGGATGTCTATGTTCAATATTAAAGTTTTACGATTTTACGGTCCGACTAATTCCAAACCGGAACAGCGAAACCTCCTACGCACTTTTTTAGTACACACAGACTCAGAACAACAATTTGTGGATCACAAAAAGTGTTGTCCTACGTAGGATTTGAAGCCACGACACTTGGCGAAGTAGGAAACGGCGTGGTGACCGTTAAACCACTAGGCCAAACGTGCAGTCTAGCCTAGTCAAAGTTACTCGGGTATCAACGAAATATTGATGTGAGTTGAATGTATGGATGGTATAGTAGTTACAGCGGTCACCACGACTTTCTTTTGCGCTGGGTGTGATGAGTTCAAAACCCAGATGAAATAAAAAAATTGTGATCCTCAAATTGTTGTTCTGAAGCTGGGTATTTTTTTTATGTAATAGGGGACAAACGAGCAGACGTATCGCCTGATGGTAAGCTATTATCGCCGCCCAAGGACACCCGCAACACCAGATAATGAGAGTATGTAGAGTCACGCTTCGACATGCATGGGCCGGCTCGACCGTAGTGATTTCCACGGCCTCACAAAAAACCGGTGTGAAACAGTGCTTGCGCTGTGTTTCACTGAGTGAGTGAGGATACCGGAGGCCTTTACCCCATCCCCTCCCCCATCCCCCAAAGGCTGGCCGTGCACTTGTGACGCCTCTGGTGTTGCGGGTGTCCATGGACAGCTTTAATCGCTTACCATCAGGCGATACGCCTGCTCGTTTGCCACCTATTCCATAAAAAAAAATACATTTATCAATTCGTGAATATTCAAGAATTCAGTGGCAAAATAACTATTAAATTGTCTAAGATTCTAAGTCGTAAACCTCAACAACATTTTGTATAACCTTTTGACATAATGAACCATCATCATGAAATATAAATCATGACAGACAACTTTAACCTATACATAAAAATATTTATATACGCACGGCGCTAAGTAAATGTCAAAAACCTTATAATAATTTATGACGTCTAATTTAGCAGAAGCAATTTACGACTTGCCATTTAGAAACATGGAGCTAGGAAAGTATTACTCATATATAGATGTCTTTGTAAGTAAATTGAATAGGCAAGACAGAAGGAGAGTTCCTTAGATACTTTTGATACGAATAATACTAAAAATTGTATTAAGAAAAATCTCACACGGATATATCTTTATAAATTAGACAGAGCTTAAACTGTCTAATGAGGTATACATAAGGCGTAACAATATATTTTTACTAACCACTGAAACCGCGGATTCACAGAATACCGCCTGGAAACAGCGCTAGCGCTGTGTTTCACCGAGTGAATGAGGATACCGGAGGCCCATACCCCAACCTCTCCCCCCATCCCCCTCCTAATCGCCCAAAGGTCTGCAAAGCACTTGTGAAGCCTTTGGTGTTGCGGGTGTCCATTGGCGGTGGTAATTGCTTACCATCAGGCGATACGTCTGCTTGTTTGCACCCTATACCATAAAAGAACTAATATAATAAATTTGAAATGAAATCTGTCTGTCTGTTGGATTTTCACGGCTAAACTGCTGCACCGATTTAAATTTTTGACATGAAAACACTTTGATTGTTTAGAAATTATTTACTTTCTTTACCGCAATAACTGAGATACAAGACTTAATTATATAATTATTACACACATTTTTATTATTTGTCTCTATAGAATCCACCACCTCAAATAAAAAAAAAACAATATTATTTATTCAATTAAGACACTAAGTGACATTTATGAATTTTAAATTGAAGCTTCAGTTAAAAATCATAGATCGACACAGACGCCACAGCATGTACTGGATTGTCAAGGTAAATATACCAAAATCCACTGCCCGTTTGTGTCGAACTTCCAGTTTCCAAAGTGCGTAAGGCCTTATGAGAAGAATACTGGTAAAGAAACTCATGGCCACTCTTTTTAGAAGTCTGACTTATCAATTCGACAAAACTAACCACTAAAGGAAAGGGTACAAAATGATATAACATTAAAGATAACTATATTCAGGATTACGTATAATTTAAGATGCCCAACTAGAATCGGTCCCAATAGAGAACCTTTATACAGGTACGAAGCGTTCTACTGTGTCGGGTTCACGCACAACATTAATAAATTAGTTAATTTAGACCTTAATAAAAGGTTGCCGTTAGATAACCCAAAAATACATATGTATAGTCCATTCGTTTAGATATAGTCGGTGTACCCGCACGCAAACAATTGCGTGCGGGTAATGATTTCCGAATGGTGAATGAAATCCGAATATATTAATTCATACAACGATGTAAACTGGCAAATCATACTTGCTTGTAGGTGTACACCGCAGGCGGGCACTTTGATCTTGTAGCGGCTTGCCGCACGTGCGACAGCGGCGCGATCAAGGTGACCGTATCTAAGCGAATGGACTATAAATACACGACTGTGAGAATGGCGTAGAGGATGAAGCTGTCACCTCATGTTATAATACTCTGTCATCATTATCAACAGCGTTTAATTGTCTGCTGCTGGACATAAACCTCTCCTTATAAAGAAGGTACTGTCCTATTATATCACGCTAGCCAGTCGGGTTGGTTTAAGGGTTGTTTCAAGTTTTCCTTCTTTTTACAGGACTGTTGTCCTGCGCAGTTTGTTCCTTAGTCAGGTGCGGTTGCAGCCTGAAATTTTGGTGGAGGTCACTAATATATAATTAACTAGCTTTTACACACGGCTTCGCTTACGCAGACTTTCATCCCCTGATTTACCCCTCTTAGGGGTGGAATTTCAAAAATTCCTTTCTTAGTGCTCACTTACGTTATATAAAGAACCTACATGCAAAATTTCAGGATTCTAGCTTCAGCGGTTTGGACTGTGCGTTGATCTCTGGGTATGTCAGTCAGTCAGTCAGTCACCTTACTCTTTTATATATATAGATTTAAGTCGAGTAAATTTAAAACACATTAAAAAAGTACGTGTAGCACTCGGGGACTGCCGCGGTAAATCTATTGCATAGCATTTTTTATCATGCAATTATAATTAATTTTATTATGTCAGTTCAGTTATACACCTATAAACTTTCTCAAACCCAGACTGTTTTGTCTGTCTGTCTCTGTCATGCACTTTCGAAGCGTTGATTCGTCGTTCGGAGCAGCTCGTCTCGATCCGTGCGAGCTTCGGGTGTTAGGTTTTTTCGTTACAGAATTTCTTAGTTCGGCCGCGCTCAAAGCTATGCAATAGCTTAACAAATGGATATCTTTTGTTTTATAGTGTTTGATGATAATATTTGGTAATCAGGTTCTAGTAGCAGGGAAAATGTTACATGTGTACGATTTTGGGGGGGGGCTGTCCCTTGTGACCCCCCCCCTAGAACCGCGCCTGTCCTTAGTCGCCTCTTACGACACCCATGGGATAAATAGAGGTGGTGACCATGTATTACTACTCCGTAACCACATAGATAATAATACTTTGTGTGACCCACAAACTGTGTCTAAGTCTGGTTGTGTCTTGTACCCGCTACATAAGTGTTTGATGAAAATGTATATATTTTCATCACACACGAGATTTTTTCTAGCTTAAGTCATATAAAAGAAAAGTTTAAATTTCTCAAATATATTTAATAAGCCTATTCCATAACTAATCCTCTGAGCAAAGTATAGAAATTGTAATTAAAAAAGTTTTAAACAATATAGTACAGGTTTAAGTAAAATTAATTATTATTTTTAAACTGAGATATCTATGAAATATATTAAAAATTTAAATTTCAGACAAAGAATAAGTTAGAAATAAACTACTGTAAAATACGATGTAGCGACATATCACCTACGCCTGTATCGCGATATAGAAATTCTCGATCCGATTAACATATATACAACTTCTCAATATTAACCCTTGCCTTGCCCACGCCAGGCATGATGACCTCGCCTGTTCGGAGGATCCTCCCTTTGCGATGGAGGGACATGATTCCTTCACAACGTATTTCACTTCGTATAACATTATCTCATCAAAACATATTCGTAAAGTCATTCAAATACCCTACAAATAAAGTGAGATAAGAGCATTACACCCGAGAGGTCCGAAAGAGATAATACTAATTATAGAATATAAATCAGGCCCTCGAGAGCACCGTCAAAGATAAGCCTCCACAGAAAGATCGCTATACAACGATAATATTAATATCTCTCTTTCCGGGGACATCAAAATCGTAATTCCAAAACGGTGTAGTGAAAACAAAAACGCAGCTCTATAAAAATAGTATAATAGGTAAATAAATCCTAAGATACTTATTAGCAAGAGTCTGAATTCCATTAATTTGAACTGCATCGATGGCGTTCTAATTTAAGTGGTCACCTTTAAAGGTGCTACTGTGGTAAGTGTTGTCGGTTCAATCCGAACAAGCTATCAGTACATTTGAGGGCACTAACTTCCCAATAATGATTGCCATAGATGATCATGGCAACTGGGATCAACAGCTTAACGTGGTGTCCGAGACACGGGCGTAAAACACTGTCCAATTCCCACACTCCGTTAAGTTAAGAATTTCTTGTAAGGAAAATCCATTGACACACATTCTGGGCCGACAAAGGAACTGAAAGCGCGACCGGTATTCGCATAATAGCAAAACATTTTAGTAAGTAACTGCCTGTCTACCAACTGACACTCCTCAGGTCTAATTATAAATAAATAAAATAAACTGCCTGCTACCTCAGAAACAATCTGAATTTTAACGACTGTTATTTGTGGAAAGATTTTCTACACACAAGGCCAAAGTCTTACTTCAATCAAGAGAGTCGTGATTTAATAATTCATATGTATACACACATTTTAAAGTAAACTGAGCCATAAATAAATTAAAATGTTCAGGACGAATTCAAACATTTCGCTTAACAATACAAGCGCTTGTTGTACATGAATTAAGAAGGAGCCATCGCTCAACTCAGCATTACGATTTACGACTACAAATATAAAATGGAAATCTTAACTTACGTAAGAAGTCAAGCATAAAGCTTTGTTAAGACTACGAGCGAAATTGTAACGCTAAATATCAGACAAGTACACATTTAAATTTACTTTTATTTTAATGATTTTTTTGAAGTAAAACTTCTAATGCGACTTCCAAAAAGTTTGCGTTAAACGTTTAACGCTACCATGGAGGGGGTATGAAAGCACTGTTGCACATTACGAAGTTTTCAAACGTTTAACGCTACCACGCAGGGGGTATGAAGGCACTGTTTGTTGCACATTACGAAGTTTCACTTCTTCCGCGCGGAGGGACTCCACGCATTTTTTTTAAAGACAAACCCTCACTAGTAATAAATGCTGTGTCTGTGTGTCGCGTGAGACTTTACAACATACATGAAACGGACAAATAGAATATCCTGACTCAGAATAATAATTTGTGGATCATACAAAACGCTGTCCCATCTGGGACCGGACTCAGAACAGCGTAGTCGAAGGTGTCGAGGTAATCGCTTAAACGACTACACGATCCGTGTAGTCCACCTGTGACCACGGCTAATGTAATCAGTTCAGTAATTACTTCCAGAATTTTAAAGTCACCTGATAAATTACGCACTCGGGAATTAGAAACAATCACCGAGGGTAAGCAAAGCAGCGCGGTCAGTACCTGGATGGGTGACGGCTGGTGGCATGACACTATGCGCGTCTCCGTGATTCTGAGGTACGTTAAGCAATCAGTCCCGGTTGTTATCATAGGATAACAGTCGTGCAGCTTAGTTGGAGGCCTTTGGATGGCTTGAAAACATCCAACGGCAAGATAACGTAGCCACAACGTTGTCTTGCCAGTCCCCAACCCGCCCTAGGCCAGCGTTCAGACGTATGGCCTTAACCCTCTCCTGAGAGGAGACCTGAGCACAACCGTGGGACGTTATGGGTTATTGATGATGTTATAATTATGATTATTTTATTTCACTGCTAGACATAGGCCCTCCTTAGCAAGTACTTTTTGAAGACGAAGGACGAGTTTCAAGTTTGTCTTCTCTTTGCAGTACTGTTTTCCAGCAAAGTTTGCTTCTTTAGTCGGATAAAAAGAGATGATGAGACTCCGTAATCTACATACAATTTGAATTCGTCACCAGACTAATTGACATGTAGATGAAAGGGTGGCATGCCCCTCAGACACAAAGGGTGGATCCCCCGACCAGGCGAGGTAATCATGCCTGTCGGGCCACGGCCCAAGGATTGATTTTGGAATGTTATATGTATAATAATCGGCCCAAGAACTTCTATTGCGCGATTCAGGATTAGTAATGTTGTGTTGTACTTCACTCCGTAGTTCAATGTATCTTCGGTAGATGGCGCTGTCATATGTTTTCTTGATGCGCTGTATGTAGAAGTCATCACAACAGAAATTATAGTATCATAAACATATAAGGGATCCAGAGTCTTATACTCCTATTGATCTGTACTAAGCTTCATTTGCGTCGAAATGTGTTTTAAAGTCCAATTGTATCATAAGTGTAGAAATATCCTAATTTAAACACTTTTTAAGTGAAATGTAAATGAGGTTTAAACTAGAAGTGTAATTAAAATGATAAAATGTCATCATGTCATAGTCCCTGACATAAATTTATTATAGTTTTATGTAAATTCCTAGAATATGATAGTACGATGTTAGTAAATATACGATAAACTTTAAATTGCCCCAACTAGTATCACCGTAATAAATTCAGGTCGCTACAAATATTTAGAAACGCCATATTTTGACCGACCTCATCACCCGAGCCGACCCGAATAGACCCGAAAGCTAAAACTTCTTGGTCAAACCTCTGACTTTAATATTTCTCAACCCCGCAATATTAAACTCAGATTTTCAAAGGTAAGGATATTATGCATGTTTTTTCGTCTTATTAAAAAATAAAGCTTAAAGATATTAGTTTAAAGTTACATTTTTCGTGTTATACTAATTACATGTGAAATACAAGATTGATATTTTAAAACTTAAATTTTCTTAACCTTAGATATAAATTGTCTTTAAATGTGATGTGTTTTTTGTGATCTGCTTTCGAATGTAAAATCATTTTACACATACATATTACAACGAACGCAGCCATTTTGTCTTAGAGTTCATTCAAAAAATTGTCAAAGAAAAATGATTCGACATTTAAAAAAATCGGAGAAACACGTTAATATTCAGTCTTTCACATTATAATAAAACTATTGACATGTAAAAAGGACCGCCACTATCCTATCTACAAGAGATGATTTAAATTTACTTTCCTATCCTGAACAAACTACATTAAATTTCTCTGCATAATGCCGTATAAGCTCTGAACGAGTGATACTCGATATAAAAATGTAGTTTGTTTTCATGGCTCCCACGATCCTGGTTTTTTATGCAAACAAATTGGAGTTTTTTATTTGACCTGCCCATAACTATGATGTCAATTTGGACTTGCTTTTCCAATTTCAATAGGGAATTGTCTTATTATAAAATATAGATGATGTTCTCCTAGCTGATTTTTTGGTCACAACCCGTCAATGAAACAAGCACTTTAAAAAAATACACACTATAACTAAAAATTAATTTGGGCTTTTTTGTTAGAGAGGATTGGGGTTAGTGATGAAGTAGACATTTTATAATGTAGTAAAGCAGTGAGAGATATTTATATATGTAGACTAGTGGTTGCCCGCGGCTCCGCCCGCGTATATGTCGGTTATCGCGGCATATAGTAGCCTATGTGTTATTCTGATGTATAAGCTATATTACTGTAAAGTTTCATCCAAATCCGTTCAGTAGTTTTTGCGTGAAAGAGTAACAAACATCCATCCATCCATACTTACAAACTTTCGCGTTTATAATCCATATTAGTATAGATAAGAGCGCGTCTCGCCAACAAGCTTAACAGCTTGGCGAGTATTTAATTTAATGTGTATGTGTAAAATCTTGTTGTTTATGTAAATAAAAAAAAAAATTATAACTTAAAGTCTTACAATTCTGTAGAATATTTAAGAGATGCATATGAGTTAGTTTGAAAAGGTCCGTGGAGATAAACCTAGGAGGCAAGTTGAAGGAAAACAGATCACAAGTTATGCCTATGAATAAAATCTCGGTGGGTAACGAGTCGATTTAAAATCCTTTGCTTCAAAATAGGTTAAAAGCGTTTGAAAGGCGGAATTCATTAGGAATATTTTAAGAAATCAATAAACTGAAGCTCGTCAAATACATGAAAATTGGTGATCAACTTCAATGAAACTGTATTTCGAAAGTCTATTTTTTTTTTTACAAACCAATTATTTTTTATTAGTTCACGCACCAATATATGTTTGGCAACAGATGCTTTCGCATAACATAATTACACTATAATAAAATAAATATTACTGTTTAAATTCACTTCCAAAAACTTTCCATCCACTTGAAAATCTCTGCTTAAAAATCCTTTGCTGTTGTTATATATATTATATGGTTTCGTTTAAGTGCACTGCCAATTGACTTCGAATTCTACCACTACATTCTTGTACATTTTATATTTTTTTAAATTTCGAGGATTCTTTTCGTAGAGGATTGTGAATAATGCATTAAGTCTCTCCACGGGCAACAGAAGCATGTAATTGTGGTCAATTTCATTACATTTGATGTGGTCAAACTCCAAATTCTCTCTAAACAAAAAGTACTTTCATTGCTGTAAACAAAAGCTTTTGTGCTGATTAAAACTTTACCACAAACGTTCAAAAGCTTTTTCAATTTAAATTTTTACCAAACCCATCAGACAGGTATGGCTAACTTTTAATTGAAGGTCAGCGGATATCAATTACAAAATGATTGATGTTCAATACAATACAATTTCAAGTATGTGTGTTCGTTATTCTTCATCTCTAAAATAAAATGGCTTCACCATTTACGTAGATACGTATTCATAAAATTATATTATCCTTGAATAATAAAAATAATTTTAATATAATATCTGTAATGTCCAAATTTAGACCACAGTAACCTTCTTCTCAATTGTAACGTCTAGAAAAATAATTCCACTCTACAAAATAACTCCAGCTAAACAAAATTGTTTAAATACTGTTGTGTTTCTGTGCGTTAGTAGGTAAGTTTCCAGAACTTCGAAGACGTGTAGGATCAGCGTATAGAGCTGTAAAAGCTGTTTACTAACTGGCCAGCGTCCTGCTTGCCTTCCATTTTTAGGCAAGATATTAAATGTTACTTGACGACCCTTTTCATTCAGATAATTTAAGAAGAAAAGTTTTATTCCACCGATTAAAAAGGTTCCCCATTAAAAGTAAATTCAATAATTTTTCAAACGCTCCGTAATAAAGTAGGGTGAAATAGCAAGTTAACGGAATGCCGGACTTTTGAGAAATGGCCTGTAAGGACTTAATTTATGACTCGACTGTTCAACAATGCCTTTTATCCGAGAAAGACAAAGATAGGACTGTTTGGCAATTTAAATTTATTTTCAAATTAAAAATGAGCTTGAAGTGCAAAACTTAATAATAAATGAAAAAGTAAATTTAAACTGTTTTATTAAATTAGACGATGTATGAGTACGTGGGATTCCAAAAAAAAACTTTTAATACGTTCAAGTTTCTTCACTTGTGTGCCAACGGTGTGAAATGATCTTCAATACAAAATATCATTGCAATACTTTTACTAAAATAATCCGGGAGCCCTGGAACAAATTTTACAAGTAATAATATCAAGCAAATTTTTCGTGAGTGGCTCCATTTTGACGAGGGCCCATCTTTCACCTTAAAAAAATCGATTGTGCTAGCTAACAGGGCTAGCAGGGGAAAAAACTTTTGAGCGTAGGACCGGGATAACGTACCACCACCATTGTAGGACAATGTGTCTGTTAAATTATATTAACATTAACTTTTTTTTATTATTATATATATACCAAATCTTTTTATAAGGAAAGGAGAGGTGGGCCCTCATCAAAATGAAGCTACTCACGAAAAATTTGCTTGATAGTAATAACTTGCAAAATTTGTTCCGGGGATATCGGACTAAAAATAGTAAACTTTACAGAAAAAATAACAAATTTTAATATATACACACATCAAAAGTGTCTAGGGATCAAGCATTTTTATGCGGATTTCTTGAGATTGAGATGTGGCTTTGGCCCTGGCCTGCTCAGTCGCCAGACTTGAACCCGATTGAGCATGCATGGGATATGCTACAGAGAAGAGCTCTGCCGAATATGGAGGGTATCCAGTCGCAAGAAGACCTTTTTTTGTTGTTGCAACGAACATGGGCGGCCATTCCACAGCGTGATTTGGATGAACTCATTTTGAGTATGCCAAACCGATGTTCTTGTGTTAGTGTTCGCGGTAGAAACACGGATTATTAATTGTTTAAGTTACCTAATAAAATTTTAAAGAAAACTGTTATTTCAGTCTTTTTTTCGAACTTTAATGTTAGTGGTTCAAATGTCAAAAATCCTTTTATTAGGAAAATGGCAAATTTCTTTATTAATGCAAAGGTGACTTGGTTTATCGTTACTGTGACAAACGAAAACACTTTATTTGATGAATCCTTAAAGAAAATTTTAATTAATATCAATCAGGAGAAAAGTTATTGCAAAAATATATGTTGATCCCTAGACACATATGTTGATCCCTAGACACTTTTGATGTGTGTATATATAAATATGCAAGCCGATATTTATGTAGGAGAAAGCGAAGGCAGCTGTGGCCATAATCCAGAATGTGGCCACCAAAATCGAAGAATCTAAGAGCCTCCTAAGAACTCCTCTTCTGCCTTGGCCGGGGTTATCGTGACCTTAATTGAATTGGGTCATGGCTAACCTTGTAGAAGTCATTTAACAAAGTTTAGTGAGCGTTCGGGGCTTGTGGGAGAGGCTCCGATATTTTATAGATAAGGCTTAACTTATAACAATTCAATAATATTATTAGGTACAAGTAACAAGTCTATAAATCAGAGATTTTTTTATTAAATTAAGATTAGATTGAGATTATAGTAAAAACATTAACTATACTACCGGCACGCTATGATGGCCTCTTTGACATACTACAATAGTGATGTGAAATGTCAATTTATTCTCGAAAAAATAAAAATAAAATCTATAAGTTTTTATTGCAAGTATGATTTTAAAAGTTTAATAAAACAAAAATAGTAATGCTTACTTAATATATTTGAACGATCTGATTTTTCGAATGAAAATGAATATACATACTTTATATACACACAAGAAATAAATTAATACAAAAAGAGACCAAAATAAGGAGCCACAAAAGGATATATTTAATCAGATTCGTCCAAACTGCTATTTTCACTGTCGTTACTGCTATCATCACCTACATTAATTATAAGTTCGTTTTCTAAAATATTATCTATGTTCACATCTCTTTCATAATCCTTAACCGTAAAACCGTTATAAAACCTTAATAAAGTATTGTATAAATTTCTCGGTACGGCCAGAAGAGGCTTTAATGAAGACCACTAAAAGATTTTTTCAAAACGATTTATATAATACTAGCTGTTGCCCGCGGCTTCGCCCGCGTGTATGTCGGTTATCACTGCAAATAGTAGCTTATGTGTTATTCTGATGTATAAGCTATATTACTGTAAAGTTTTATCCAAATCCGTTAAGTAGTTTTTGTGTGAAAGAGTAGCAAACATCCATCCATCCATACTAACAAACTTTCGCGTTATTAATATAGGTAGGATTTTTATCGATAGAAAATCATAATACAAAATGTATCGGTACCTGAATAGTTTTATTTTCTTTACCTCGCATAGAACTTTTATATATTTTTA
The DNA here is from genome assembly GCA_949125395.1 of Diaphora mendica. Lineage (NCBI taxonomy): Eukaryota > Metazoa > Arthropoda > Insecta > Lepidoptera > Erebidae > Diaphora > Diaphora mendica. The sequence continues at coordinate 5,437,895 of OX421332.1, read as the reverse complement.
TAAATCAGTTTAAATAAAATAAAGGTGTTTAATACAATTTTGTCAAAACTAAAAATTTAGTATAGCGCCATCTGTAATGATTTATTTATTTCGTGAACGAAAAATTTAGTATAGCGCCATCTGTATTTTTGATATGGAACTCATTCATATCTGATGTCCCACGACACCACTCGATTTTTTTTACAAATAAGACACACACGTTTTACTATTAAAAACTTATTAAAGTATTTATATATGTACATAAATTATAAAGTGTTTATATGAGCTTATTTCGACATTTGACATGGCCAAGGCCTTCGACCGGGTCTGGCACCGCTCGCTTCTCTCCAAGCTCTCAGCATTCGGTCTGCCTCCTAGACTCTGTCACTTGATTGACGCTTTTCTTCATCAGCGCCGCATTATGGGCCTTTGCGACGGCACGGCCTCTGATGTTCTGGATGTAAACGCTAGCGTACCTCAGGGTTCAGTCCTGTCGCCCACATTATTTCTTCTGCATATCAATGACATTTCAGCTCTTGGCAACATACATTTCTATGCAGACGATATCTCAGTTCATTGGCGATATTTTTCACACCGTTCAGCCAAGCTGGCAGACTTTAATGAAAATCGACAGAAGCTTGTCGCTGAGCTCGACCGGGTTTTGAACCGCATTTTACAATGGGGTGATAAGAATCTGGTCGAGTTCAACGCTACGAAAACACAGTTATGCGCGTTCTCTACCAAAAGTTTCCATTTCTTTCCCTCCCCACTTTTCAGAGCACTCAACTGCCACTACGGGGTAAGCTCGGTAAATTAAGTGGGGCGTGAAAAAGCATCTCACTATGTCGTCATAGTGTGGGACGCAATTCTGCATTGTCTGCTTTCCCAGTGAGTATGGTTGCCCCCACTGTTGGATTCTGCTTGAGTTTTTCATCAGGCTGACCATAGTCACTTTTGCAGCTTCAAAAAAAAGTAAAATTTTAATAACTACGTTTTTTCTTTTGCCATATTTTGCCAAAATATGGAGATTTTGCGGATTTGATATACGTGAGTATACTGCCCATGAGAAAAAAAAAACTGTATCTTTAAGCATCTGTCCTTGGGTTTTGTTAATATTGTTATTGGAAATGGTGTTTTCATGCATTCAGCGGAAACTGCATTCTTTTAAATTAAAATGTCAAATAAGTTGTAATTATTGGAATACGTGGAATTAAAACATTATCTTCTTTTGCCATTCCATGCGTCATGATTGTAGTTTTTACAATATTGTACCCCAGTTGTGTAATATTTAGCCATGTACTATTACATTGCTTTGGCGCTCAAGATACATCATTTAATAGTACTGGAACATTAACTTGCACCCTCAACTTATGGGAAGGCACTCCTGATATTTCTAAAGACTTTAAGTATTCGACAACATCTCTCTCCACGCCTGACATGATCCGTTCGTTTAATTGATAACTATCTCATTAGTCAGCAGATCAGGATCGAAATTATTTTTAAATCATCTGTGCTTATACTGTGTGTTCTTAAACCAGAACCCACGTCTCAGTGTAATCATGTCGTTACTGTCAGTTGGCATACTATCTTCTCCGTGATAACTCTGTAAATGTCATATCAGAATAGCTCTAATACATATTTTGTCTCTTGTCGCAAACTAACTCACAAACCTTACATATTTCTATACAAACTGCCATCCCCTGTTGCTATTTTACCCCCTCGAGGGTAAAATTTTTACAAACTTTAAATGACATTTTCATTCATATCTAACCAACAGTTAGCGTATAATGACGATACTTCTGTAGAGAATTTTGAAGTTAAGAAACGCTGTTTTTTTTTTTGAAAATAAAATATAGCCTATAGCCTTCCTCGATAAATGGACTATCCAACACTGAAAGAATTTTTTGTAATCGGACCAGTCGTTCCTGAGATTAGCGCGTTCAAACAAACAAACAAACTCTGCAGCTTTATAATATTAGTATAGATATTATAGATTAGTGTGACGGTCTTGTTTATTGGTTGTCAAGACGCTCGGCGTAGGTAACGCGCAGGCGTGTGGAAACTTTAAATGACATTTTTATTTATATCTAATCAACAGCTTAAAAAAAAATTAAAACTTCTAGCTTATATTGACGATACTTCTCTAGAGATTTTGAATTTTACAAATTAATTTGGCTTATTTATTTCTATTAATACAATGAACATACAAATCAGATTGACGAATATCTTTTTAATGAGTGTGACAGCCTTGTTTATTGGTTGTCAAGACGCCCGGCGTACGTAACGCGCATGCGTGTGTGAACCTCCAGACTTCTATACAAACTTTCATCCCCTTTTAAATCCCTTAATACCATTTTTTCTCATTAAAAAGTAGCCTATGTCCTTTCTCAGGCTCTACACTATCTGTGTACCAAATTTCATTGAAATTGGTGCAGCAGTTTGGCCGTGAAAGCACGACAGACAGACAGACAGACAGACAGACAGAGTTACTTTCGCATTTATAATATAAGTAGGGATATATTTTTGCTTTGTAATCAATTTTACATAATGGATGTCTGGGTTTCAATCGAAACAAAACCAATCACGTTTCCTTTCACAAAAAGACTAGTATTCAAATCATCTCTTAGATTTAATAGACAAAACAGTATCATGTTACAGACAAAGTTAAATCCGAGTCTTTCAATCTTCGTTTTAGTATCTCATCAATTCGGTTTTAGTATAGCCGTCTAGCCATTGCTTATATGCTTATTTTGTAGTAAGGAATATCTTCATACGACTAGTTTTAATACCATTAACACAGTTGATTATAGTAAGTTACTTGTTTCAGTGTAATTACACCACAATAACTGCTCCACTGGTGGTCGTTGCGACAAGACTATTTTTAACCGACTTCCAAAAAGAAGGAGGTTCTATGTTCCACTGTATTTTTTTTATGTATGTTCACTGATTACTCCGTCAATTGTGGACTGATTTTGAAAATTCTTTTTGTATTCGAAAGGGTTGTAACCCCTGAACTTGTCAGGTGGAAACTCACCGGTTTCGACTCAGGATAGAATATGATACCTCAGGGCGCCGTAAGAATTTTGATAAAATTTTATAGTGAGGGTGCGGAGGGTCCAAGGAAGACTTCAATGAGACAACTTACGACTCATACAAACTTTTATTCTTGTTCCAGTTGTTTTACAAATATGAAATTTAAATATAAATTTATAAATAAACTTATGAGGTAGTCTTAAAATAAAAAATAAAATTATACAGTCTTTTCTTTAACACTTTAAGCCTGTAGACTGGTCAGCACAGGATAGCCACCCTCTGGTCACCTCTCTGACTCAAGGTAGTCAGCCGTAGACTCTCTCCAGCTCAAGGTAGCTTGAGGAGACGTCCACCAGTGATCCAACTTGTGGGTGCTAGGTAAAAATATTAATTAATTTTCATATACAGATTATGTGAACTTCCCTCAAGGTAGGGCAGATGGGTCTTGAGGAGTGAGCTGTGAGCTGCCAATAGTCAACCGTCCTCAGCACAAATCTCGAACCACAAGACAGGTAAAATGTAGGTTGTCTTTCAGCGGTAATCTATCGACCCTATAAACAAAATTAAATAGCCTGAGGACATATTCTACATACATTAAGATAATAAGGAAAAACCTTTTTGAGGTTAACTTACCACAGACAGTGGGACTTGAACACTCACAAACACTACCAACAAGGATATTAATATACACAGTAAGCAAAGCTTCCTCAGAGTTCATGAGAGAAGGGTTAAGAAATAAAACAAGAATATGCCACACACCCCTCTATATAGACATCTCATCGAATATTCTCGATGATTCCCCTACCCCATTTCTGGATGTGCGAACAGGATGTACAACTTCCATACTCCTTGCTTATTTGAGATCAATTTAAGATGTAATGAGAATCGTATGATACACATATGATAATGTCTCACTATTTCTAAGTGTCATAATGTTAACAAAGAAATATCCTTCAAAACATACGCCACCTAGTGCCACCTAGGCGTACCAACAGCCCGGTACTTCGATCGCACACAACATCCAATTGTAGTTCGAACTACAATGAACGAGAGGGCGCTGAAACAAAAAATTGTTAAACATTGAAAACTAAAAAAACGATGTTACAGGGTATGCTCCCGAGGTGGTCCCATTGCCACCATATCAGGATCTGATGATGTGATCCCAAGGAAATCTAAGGAAACCCTCATTTTTTATAGGCAGATACTATGTTCTTCGTATATTTTTTTAAGTTACACCGGTATTTGCGCCTGGTAGTCATCATTTTATGATGATGAGCTAATGACGTAAGGTACAACTCCTTAACGGTTAGGACTTGGAGGATAAATCTTTAAAAATCATATGTATATAGGTATGTTACCGTTAATCGTACTCTTTCAAATTATTTAGGTAAGCTGACGATGGAAGTTGGAAGGTACAACTCCTCATCGGTTAGGAGTTGGAGGATAATTCCTTAAATTTTATACGTATCTAAAACTGTTAGTCGTATACTTTCAAGTAATTTAGGTGAGGTGATGATAGAAGGTTAAACTCTTCAACAGTTAGGGATTAGGGGATGATTTTAATATTACATATACGTATAGACCTTAATTTGTATTCTTCCAGTTATTCATATGGATCGTTTTATTGAGTAGACACCCACTAAGGAAGGAATTTTGGAATTTCTACCCCTAAGGGGGTGAAATAGGGGTTAAAAGTTTGTACAAAAGTCCGTCATTTTTTAAGTTAGAAACGTGAAACTTTATCTTTGGGCTACTGATTAAAAATTAATAGAAATGTATTTAAGCGTTTCTGGATATTCTACCCCTAAGAGGGGATAGGATGGAATAGGGGTTTAAAGATTGTATAACAGTTCGTATTTTTTTAAGTTAGAAACGTAAAACTTTATTTTTGGGCTACTGATAAAAATGAGTATGAACGAATTACGTAGCGTTTCTGGATATTGTATCCCTAAGGGGTGAAATAGGAGTTGAAATTTAATACGTCTTTTTAAACCACTAAAGTTATTTGCATCCGCAGAAATTTTATGAAATAGTTCAACTTACTACTTACCTACGAGACTGTTTGCACTAAAAACTAAAAAATAAAAACTTTTTATAAAAAAAACGACTTCCAAAAAAACATTCAACGTAAACTCTCTGCCAAAAAACACTAAAAAGCGTAAAATAAACTGGCCCTTCATATATTGCTATGTGCCAATTCTTGTCTATACCTTATTCTTTATTCATTTAAATAGTAGTATTGTAATGTGTGTAAACCATCTACCTAAACCTAAAATCTGTTTGAAGTCGGTGCCAAGCCAAAAAGAATACGAACGAACAATTACAAAAATCTAAGCGATAGTCGCTTTAACAATATAAATGACATGTAATATATTACATGTCATTTATATTGTTAAATTTATTAAAATCCCTCTCCAAAGTCTACCAATCAAATTTCAACATCATGCATAATTATTTGTGCACCATGTTCATATCGTTCATCCACCTTATGTTCACCTACTGTGGATAACTATTATTGGCCATACAAGTATTTATAGTTTAGTAAATTAAGTTAAGAGTGACAGCTGTTGTTATCCCTATGAATAAATAAATAAACTCCACTATCAATAACTATATTTTAATAATTTCTAAACTTCCTGCACTTTCACAAGCTTTTTTTATTTACGAGCCTGCAAAAGTCGGAATCGGTTTGAGAACTTTGGTCAAACCACCAGAAACATTCCACTAACTAAACTAACCCTTAATTAAAAGGAAAAAGTTTTCATGTCAATTAGAACAAAGGGTGTTGTGGTTAAGATACTTTTATTGTACCGTATGACAATGTTAGATTCATTAGTTTTTTCATTGGAGTTTTCTTAAAGTACATATTGTTTAGTTTTTAAATATTACAATATATCATTCGTATCAAAATGTACAGCCGTTTTGACTAGTACAATTTTATCCCGTAAGTTGAAAGCATCGATCAACACAGTGTTTAGGTGTGCGTGAAATTCTGAATGTTTTGTTATAATTGTTATGTGTAAATTTGTAGTAACAGGGAATCGTTTTTGTACGTGGGTCTCAAATGTGTATTTGGGAAGATTCCCCCCTCCTACCCTGCAAAAAATTACAGACTGTTTTGTATTGGAAAAAGACGCTACTCCCTTCCGTTCGGAAGCCCGTTTTACTTTATGCTTGAAAGTTTAAAAACTTCAATTTAATATTCGAAACATTTTAATATCCGAAAAGCTTGAAACGAAAATTGGCTCAAAAATGAGAACCTCGAAAACGATATTGCAAAGTAAATGCGATTAAAAAAAAACCTATTTCCTTCTAAACTGAGAGATCTGTTCTACAAAATATAACCTTAAATAGCACAGTTAAAAAATACAGGCCTTAAAAATAAACAAGTTACTTTGAAATTTATAGTACTAATTAGAATAAACCTTTTATATTGGAATATATATCACAACGCAATAGTGCGTTAATCAATTGAGGCACAAAGGCCTTTCCTAAGCCGACGTTTTACGCAAACACTCGGCAAATAAGACTTAGCTTACCTTCAAACAAAAACAAATAAATTACAATCGCGTAAGCCGATCTTTGTAAGAGATCCGGCACCATTTGTATTCAACGTAAGTATACAACTTTTACACGTCAATATTGGGCATTTGACTAAAGTTTGCTTGGTGAAATAAGCTTGGCTTGACTGCCTTTTTAGTAGTTTATAATAATAATAATAATTTATTTCTGTAAATATAGTTTGAACATTTTTGTAAAATCCTTTTCTTTTGATATAATATTACAATTGTAACTACGACATGAAGAATAAAATAGCACTTTTTTTTATGCAAACAAAATATGTTAGATCTTGGCTCCCAAACTAGGCTTATCACCTGTGATTTGGGAGCCAGTGTTCCTCCATAATCACTTGATTTATACTCGGACTTAAGGATTATTAAGAATTTACATTTTTACCAACACTCAATCTCATGAATAAGTGTATGAGTGTGTGTAAACATTTATGTTTGTGTGTGTGGGTGTGTGTGTGTGTGTGTGTGTGTGGGTGGGTATGTGTGAGTGCGATCGTTCGTGTTTATGTGTGCATGTTTGTACTATTGTAAGTGGCAGCTTGTAAGGTTTATGAAGGGAAAACAAATATTTTTTCTATTTCCTCATAATTTTGTTCTAACAACCATGATTTCACTTTAACTTTATGCTATTGAATTGATCTATTTGTAGCCTGAATTGAGTTTTTCATTTATATTACCATACCATGCACATTATAAAAAAAAATAGTTTGAGGACATATATTTTCAATTAACGATCAGTTTTTATACTGTAGCACTTAATTATCTTTCAGTTTAGGGAGAGAATTCCAATCGCAGGTCTAACATATTATCCATACTAATATTATACTGCTGAAGAGTTTGTTTGGTTTCAGGAAGTATTGGACCGATTTGAAAATATATTTTAATGCCTACATTATAACTTGAGTTATCGAGAAAGGCAATAGTTTAAATATTATCACGTTACGAACAAGAAGAGTTAAAGAGAGCATCTATACTTATAATAAAAATGTAACAGGTCCAATTCTATACATTAAGATATATTGAAAAAAAAAATTTGGGGGCTCTCTATTATCATATGTTATTTAATGACGGACCCACCGTCATTATATATGTTTAACCAGGTCTGTTTCGTCTATGTATATTATGCATACTTTATGCTCATAAAAAAAACCCAACAAGCTTTACAGTAGTTACATATATTATAGGTATGATATAACATCTGATAAATAACACCGCACGCACCTTTTCGCCAAATCAAATAGCGAGAGTATTCGAATTGTCATCACAAATAAACAAAAAGGTTGATTGCGGAAATTAAAATCTGTACAAACGTGCGAAGTCGTATTAATAACACCTTTTTTGTTAAATGTTTTAGGGATGGCGTATATAAATGGCCTCTTTTCTTTACCCACATTTAAAACGTGGGCCAACGTAACAAATTAACAATGCCCGTCCAGTATTTCCACTCCAAAATTTGATCTTAATAACAAACAACGCATTTTTTAATGAAATTGCTGAGTGGTTATCAAACTTTGGGCCATAACTATGGAAAAAGCAATGAGTTTTTATCACCGCAACTTTACATCGAACTTGAGCGAGACATTCGAAAAAATCTGAAGGTTAGAGCGAAACAGAAAATGTAACACACAGGTGTTTTTCATAGCCGTAGTATAATTTTCTGTGTGGTGCGTGTGGAATACTAATATCAACCTTAGTCGTGGCAAATGTTGATTATTTTCTCGCTGTTAACCTTCAATAGAGTAAAGTTAAGCGACTGTAGGTACGCATATTAGGTTCTGTTAATTGACAGAAGCTTCTCATCAAGGAGGAAAGCAATGTCAAGTAGATGCTTAGGTAGTTTTAGCTGATTTACCGAAATATTTTCAAAATTTTAGATTGCTTTGAAAGTTTCAAATCACACAACATTGTTTCAAAAGGAATCACGAAAGGAAAGGTTCTGAATCAAACCGAATATATTTGAAAGTGTTATGTAACATGTGATTTGGTGTGGCAACACATCGCTAACCATCCGTTACTTTGCGACTATCTCATGCTGGAATCAAAGCGATTTAATACTCATTATTTTTACAAACTGTTTACAGATTTTTTAAATAGGAATTGATTGCACCTACGGCTGATTTAATTTAATCTTGTACATAATATTCTACATCGAAAGGTAAAAACTAACAAAAAAAGTAAAAAAATATACCACCAGGTAAAAACTTTTGATATTTATATAGCCTTTGTCACTCGCGCCATTATTACGAGTCTATTGACAACTAATTCATTAAAATCGGTTCAGTAGTTTAGACACTACCGTGGGACATACATAGACTGCCAAAATATTACCCTCCCTTATGGCTTCGCTGTAGTCGGGTAAAAAATGAACGTTATTACATACAATAATGCTAAGTTCATTATTTAAGATTATCTATTTCGATTGATTATAGTTATAGACCAGTTCATCATCAGCCTATCGCAGTTCACTGCTAAAGATTAGCCTCTCCAATAGACTGTTTATCAGTATAGATATATTAACACTTTCAAAATTAAAAGTGTCAGCCTCACGGGGCACCTTTAACTTACTTAAGAACCTCTCTCAACCCTACTCACCATCGGCGAGTAATTTGATATGATTTCTTACTTCGAGAAGACACTACCCTTATCTGGACATGTGTCATTTAAATGTGTCTAATATAAGCCATAGTACTAACGTGTTTGACAGGTATTTCTGCACTGCGCTTAGACGAGAGATTTGGAAAAATGTAACGTTAAGAATGAGCCAAAAATATAACACAAATATGCAAACTGATCTGCGCAACTTCGTTCGCGTAATGCGTTCCTCAAAATTAGTATTTTCCCGTTTTTGCTGCATTTTGTTGCACCTATTGTTAAAGGCTGACGTTAAATAGCCTACAGTCTTCCTTTATAAATATCTTACTTAACTTGCTAATCTAACACTAAATATAATTCAATTCAAACCATAGTGTCTGATATAAAAGCGATCAACATAGCAAACAAAATGATATCAAACTCTTCAGCTTTAAATATTAGTATCTATCTAGTCGATGGTTATCTTATGCAAAAAAGTGGCCAAGTGCGAGTCGGACTCGCCCATGAAGGGTTCCGGAGCAGCAAGTAACATAATATAATTTTTGTTTTATTTTTATATTTGTGTTGATTGAATGAAAGGTAAATTGCAGTTTACGATTTATGAAAACTACTTACTAGATTTCGTTCAAACCAATTTTCGTTGGAAGTTTACATGGTAATGTACATCATATATTTTTTTTAGATTTATCATTCTCTTATTTTAGAAGTTAAAGGGGGGACACTCATTTTACCACTTTGGAAGTGTCTCTCGCGCAAGCTATTCAGTTTAGAAAAAAATGATATTAGAAACCTTAATATCATTTTTGAAGACCTATCCATAGATACCCCACACGTATGGGTTTGATGAAAAAAAAAATTTTTGAGTTTCAGTTCTAAGTATGGGGACACCCAAAATTTACTGTTTTTTTTTTATTTTTGTGTAAAAATCTTAAAGCGGTTCACAGATTACATCTACTTACCAAGTTTCAACATTATAGGTCTAATAGTTTCGGAAAAAAGTGGCTGTGACATACGGACGGACAGACAGACAGACAGACATGACGAATCTATAAGGGTTCCGTTTTTTGCCTTTGGCACGGAACCCTAAAAAGGAAGTACAATAATCACAAACCCTCACACTGACACTTACTACTTTTTAAAGAAAGAAAGAATGTATCGATTTTAACACGTGGAAAACCGTATCAGTTAAAAGGTCGTATCCGACACCTGGCACTTTAAAGCCCAAGTTTCCTTGTGAAGTGCCGCTGAACATCGTATCGTTATTAGCTATGTAACAGCCAAACGCTCAAGTTTCCGCCTTCAGGGAAGACGTAGGAGTTTTATTGTTTGGCCTCAAGGGTGTTTGGTTTAGGATGAACTAAAGTGGGGAGCGGAGAGTGTGACGTTTTGTTATACAGCTTTAAAAAACTTTGGTATATCGATGTTCGTTGTTTTGTTTCCTTTGCTTAAAGTATATTTAAAAAAAAGGTATATTGTTACAAAGTAAAATCATCGTATCAAATAGCGACGAATACTAATGAATTGTGTTAAATGAAGATAGAACTTGTAGTGTGATAGTTATATTTTTGTTGCAATACGATACGATACGTTGAAAATATGGTTATTTATTAATAAATACTCTATAATATATCTCGTTGGTGCAGTGGTAGCGGACGCGACTGCTGTGCATGAGGTTTCGGGTTCGATTCCCGGGTCGGACCAAATGTTTTTATGATCTGTATATATTTGTATCGGAGTTTGGGTGTTTTCTATGTATAATAAGTATGTATTTACTAAAAAAAGTGTACCTATGTGTATTTATATCAGTTGTCTAGTACCAATAACACAAGCATTGCTTAGCTTAGCTTGGGACTAGATGGCGTTGTGAGTTAAATGTCCGAAATATTTATTTTTATTTATTATTTACTAGCTGACCCGGCGAACTTCGTACCACCATATTTACATATCTGTCTCAGCTTCCCACAGGCAGTGTACAGTCGTGGACAAAGAAAATACTTTCTTGTACAAACAAAAAATAATTATATAATTTGGTGCAGCCGATCGGAAGTTATGCGTGTACATACATTTCGGGGAATCATTTTTAAATATTCAGAAATAGATATAGTTTAATAGACACAATCACACACATATTATATCCTCGTGCCTCGTGCTACCAATGACTGCCTCGTTGGTCTTGCGGTTGGCGTGTGCGACTGCTGATCATGAGGTCTCGGGTTCGATTCCCGGGTCGGACCAAATGTTTGTATGATCTACAAATATTTGTTTCGGAGTTTGGGTGTTTTCTATGTATAATATGTATGTATTTACAAAAAAAAAGAAGTATATATGTATTTGTATCAGTTGTCTAGTACCCATAACACAAGCTCTGCTTAGCTTGGGACTAGATGGCGTTGTGTGTTAGATGTCCGAAATATGTATTATTATTATTATTATCCGTGTGGTGACGATTATATACAATACGGAGTATCACCACCCCTACTCACCCTATTCACGCCCTCTTAGATACAAACTATACAAAACAATATCGCTGCAAGGAGAAAGAAATTTTGAAATAAATAGTATACCAACCCGTCTTCGTGGTAAAGAAGGCCAGAGCTTCCTTTCTAAGAAGAGATCTATGTCCAGCAGTGGACTGGTAAAAACTGTAGATAATGATTGTGGCGACTTCCACATACAGCGCAACAACAAAATAACATACTACAGCGCCATCTACTGAAGATACGTCGAACTACGGAGTAACGAAGGAAACTAAGAAACTACCAATCCTGAATCGCGCAGTGAAAGTTCTAGCGCACATTAACATATATAAAACGTCCCAACATCAACCGTTCGGCAGTTGGCCCGCCAGGCATGATCACCTCGCCTGGTCAGAGGATCTTCCCTTTGTGTTGGAGGGACATGACACCCGTTCCTCTACAATGATGATGAAGAAATCATCAGAATGAACCGTAGGTGAGCCACGCTTCGGCATGCATTCAGTGATACCACGGCCTCACAGAAAACAGGTGTGAAACAGTGCAGTGCGCTGTGTTTCACCGAGTGAGTGAGGATGCCGGAGGCCCATACCCATATTCAGTGCTCTTTTTCTTAAAACTAAATTAGTTTTCTGTAACTGTTATGTATCAATATATCTAAACTAATATTATGAATTCAGAAGTAAACCTGTCTATCTGTTACTGCATCGATTTCAATAAAATTTGGTATGGAGATACTTTGATTCTTTACGAAGGACATAGGCTACTCTTTATCGCGATGACACATACGAGCGGAGCCACGAGCAAAAGCTAGTTAAAAAATAAAGTTTTGCTTAAAGTAATATTCCTACACCTATTATTACCCACTCAACGAGCTAGTACTCGTAGTACACTCAGAGATATGAAGAGTACTTGTTATAAGTAACTACTCTAACTCGTTATATTTACAAGTGGAATTACCTTGGAATTTTGCGTGATGGTACAAAGAGCGTACTAAAAGTATATCGAGAAATCAATTTGTTTTTGCTTTGAGAGTGAATTTTCAACCGACTTGAAAAAAGGAGGAGGTTCTCAATTCGACTGTATTTTTTTTTTATGTTTGTTACCTCATAACTTTGGACTGGGTGAACCGATTTTGATGATTATTTTTTTATTTGAAAGCTGGTGCTTCCCGAATGGTCCCATTTAAATTTGGTCCAAGTCTGACATGTCATCCATGAGAAAACCATATAAGTCTTCAATTTGCATTATGTATGTACGCGACAAATTAACAAATAACTCAATATTCCCGTATGGTCCCATTTAAATTTGGTCCAGATTGAAGTCGGTTTTTTTTTGTTAATATTTGTGATTATTTTATAATTTGTTTTGTTGTGGGGTAGGTAAGTAGCCCACTGCTGGACATAGACCTCTCCCATTGCATGCCACTCTTATCGATTTTGGACTTCTAAAATAAATAAATATTTTCGGACATCTAACACACAACAACATCTAGTCCCAAGCTAAGCAGATTTTGTGTTATGGGTACTAGACAACTGATATTAATAAATATATACTTTTTTATGTAAAGACATACATGGAAAACACCCAAACTCCGAAACAAATTTTTGCAGATAATACAAACGACCTGGGAATCGAGCCCGAGACCTCAAGCACAGCAGTCGCATACGCTACCACTACGCCACCGAGGCAGTTATCGCATCCAGCTTTTCCCAGTCTACTATATAGTCTATCCAGTATCTATCAGTGGGTATTTATATATTTTATTTTCTTAAATATAATACTTTTTTAATTCGTTGCTTGGGTTTTATATACTCGCAAATTCTTATACTACGTCCTAACCCTAAGAGCGTACAAATTAAGAATTATCGGATTCAAGAGAAGAAAGTTTGACCCATCCTTAATTCTCCTAATTAGACAAACTACTATGGTAGAAAAGCATTTTAAAGCGCTGTCCCTAAAGGGTTTCTATCAAAGACGGGTTGGTATTACTATAAATCTATACTAATAGATTTAGCTGAAGAGTTTGTTTGTTTGAACGCGCTAATCTCAGGAACTACTGGTCCGATTTAAAAAAATGTTTTCAGTGTTAGATAGCCCATTTATTGAGGAAGTCTATAGGCTATATGTCATCAAGCTAAGACCAATAGGAGCGGAGCACCAATGAAGAATGTTTCAAAAACGGGGAAAAATTATCACGCTACGGGCAATAGGAAACGCAAACGATGATATATAGCCTATAGCCTTCCTCGATAAATGGGCTATCTAACGCTGAAAGAATTTTCATGTTGTTGTTCACGATGTACTCCAAAACTATCTAACCGGTTTTTCTTCAATGTGTTCTTTGCTGGAGTGCCTTAGATAGGATAGTTAACATCATGCTTTGACCAATGGGAGCCGAGCATGATTAAAAAAGAGACGCAGATAAAGTTGCGTGGATCAGCTAGTATAATGATATTTTTAGCCATTTCTGAGAACCGTGAGTAATAAATAAACTTCTGAGATTATTAAATTACTTAATTATTTTTGAAGAGATAAAAGTAATATGATACTCGCTTAACTTCTATTGAAATACGACACGCAATAAAAGTGAAGAAAAATGTAAAACTTTTTAATAAAAAGCCAAATCAATACGAACGCAAAGATATATTGTTTAACTAGCTGTGCCTGCGGTTTCGTTTGCCTAAATCTATACAAATCTATACTTATAATAAAAATGTAACAGGTCCAATTCTGTACATTAAAGATATTTTGAAATTTGTTTTTGAAGGGGTTTTTATAATCGATACTGAAGCCAAAACTGTATTTTTTTTTTCATTTTTGTCTGTCTGTCTGTCTGTCCGTCTGTCTGTCGGTCTGTCTGTCTGTCTGTCTGTATCTTGGCCGCGCATCACGCCGAAACTACTGAATGGATTCAAATGAAACTTGGCATGATTTGAGTTCATACTACGAGGTAGGACATAGGATACTTTTTATCCCGAAATTCAGCATGGTTTCCTGGAGAGAGGGGATGAAAGTCAAAATATATTGTAGTTGTAATTCAATAACACATGATCCGATTTCATTCATTTTTTTTTTGCTAGAAAGAAAAAAAAAAAAGATAACGGGAAAAGTCTTTTTTTATGTCCGCGACTGTACACTGCCTGTGGGAAGCTGAGACAGATATGTAAATATGGCGGTACGAAGTTCGCCGGGTCAGCTAGTACATAATAAAAATACGGCACAGTTGGCCTAGTGGTTTAAGCGGTCGCCACGCCGCTATCCACTGCGTCAAAGTGTTGTGGGTTCAAATCCTACATTGGACAATACTGTGTGATCTACAAATTGTTGTTCTAAATCTGGGTATCATGTATGTTTGTAAAGTCCCTCGCGACACAGGATGTATATTCCTATGCGGGAGTTTTCATTGAAAAAAAAGTAGTATTTGTTAGTAATTTTAAATTAACAACTTTTCACTAAATGCATATGGAAGTACACAAGGTACTTATATTAAAAAAAACCGGTCAAGTGCGAGTCGGACTCGCGCACCGAGGGTTCCGTACTACGTAGGTATATAAGTAAAAGTTTTCAGAATTTTGCTGTTACCTGTGCTGATAAGCTATTGCTTTTTACCAATTTTCAATTTTCTTTGTCAACAGGAAGCAGCTTTTAGATTTTGATTCCCTTCCTTGGTATAAATAGTTGTACCTTTGCGTTTTGCGTTTTTGCGTTGACTTATTTTTTTTTTGCAATGCTAAAGGCTTAAATAGACCTAATTTTGATATAAATTTCAACTTGATACCTCTGCGCGTTCATGAGGCAAACATATTCATATAATTATTTATAAAACATGTGATGTAACTAAACATTTAAGAGTTTCAAAATTTTCACTTTATTTGTGCTATAAAACGTTGCTTCATGCCAAATTTCAAGATTCTAGATCGGATGGAAGTATCCTTTAGGTTTTGATTCCCTTGCAAGTTTCCGAATATGGGGCTTAAATTGCTGTTTCTTGAAATTGCGTTAATATAGAAATTTGATTATGTTACAGTTTAAAGGTTTTATAGACCTGAGTATTTGATATAAACTTTAATGTAATAACTCTACGAGTTCATGAGGAAAAGGGTAATAAGTTAATTTTTTTTAAATATTTTTGTTATATGATGTAACTAAAAAAATATGCTTTTCGCAACTTTTCCTTCTGTGCTATAAGACGTTGCTTTGTACTAAATTTCAAGATTCTGTACGAAGCAACTGTAGAATCTCCGTCTGTCTGTAGATTTTAATTCCCTTGCTAGTAGTTGCGAGTTTCAAAATATGGGGCTTAAATTGCTGTGTCTTTTGATTGCGTTAACATAGAAGTGTGATTTTGTAACAGCTTAATGGTATTATAGACTTGAGTATTTGATATGAATTTCAATTTAATACCTCTACGCGTACATGAGGATAGTTGTAGCAAGTTTGAAATTTATAAAAATATTTTTATTATATGATGTAACAAAAAAATTATGCGTTTCGCTTTTTTTCCTTTATCTGTACTATAAGACGTTACTTCGTACCAAATTTCAAGATCCTGAGTTCACGGGAAGTACCCAGTAGGTTTTGATTTCCTTGCGAGTAGTTGCAAGTTTCAAAATTTGGGGCTTAAATTGCTGTTTCCTTTGATTGCGTTAACATAGAAGTTTGATTTTGTTACAGCTTAAAGGTATTATAAACCTGAGTAGTTGAAATGAATTTCAATTTAATACCTCTACGCATACATGAGGAAATGGTTAGTAAGTTAAAAAATATTAAAACTGTTTTTATTATATGATGGAAGGAACGAAATTTTTCGTTTATCCATGCTATAAGACGTTACTTCGTACCTAATTTCAAGATATTGAGTTCACGGGAAGTACCCTGTAGATTTTAATTCTCTTGCGAGTGTTGAAAATTTGCATCATAAACGACTTATTAGACGAAGTAACTAAAAATTTTTACTTTTCGCAATTTTTCCTTTATCAGTACTATAAGATTTTTTTTTCGGACAATTAATTTTTTCACAGCTCCAAGGGGCAGTGGACTTGAGTATTTTATATGAATTTCAGTTTGATACCTTCACGCGTTCCTGAGAAAAAGGGTCTTGAGAGACAGACAGACGGACGACAAATTGATCCTATAAGGGTTCCGTTTTTTCCTTTTGAGGTACGGAACCCTAAAAACAACATTTTTTGTCTGTTTGTCAGCTAATCTCTGAAATGGCTATAACGATTTTGAGATAATCTAAATTAATGCTTTCCATCAGGCAGAGTGGAGTCATTTTGGCGAGCCATAAATAAAAAAAAAGAAATAAAAAAATATCATCCTGAATGACGTGCATACCCACACTAATAAACAATCACCATTAAAAAAACAATTAGATTCTATTCAATAAAGATTCCTCTTTTTTACTCAACGTTAGGATACCCGTCAACAGATTTATTATATACCCCATATCTATAAATGTTATTCAATTATAGGCGAATACACACTAGATGGTTTTAAATACTAACATTCGATCGCACAAATGAAACTTCAACCGATATTGTATACAAACGATATAAACATATTTTGGACCTAAGTTATGAATTATCACAAAACAGTGGACAATCACACATTTTTTTTCATATGAATATCAGATCACTTCGAAAGCATTTTAATGAGTTATTAATACTTCTAGAAGAAAACAAATATAAAATTGATTTTGTTATATTGAGTGAAATAAATATAAGGAAGGAAGAACTTTCATTCTATCAAATTAGAGGATATATTACGCATATAAATACACGAGAAAATAGGAGAGGAGGAGGAATATTAATATATGCAAAAGAAGGATATAGTTTCGACGCTCAGAATCCTGGCTGTAGTGCGTTTGAATCATTATACGGTCAACTAAGAATGGGCAAAAATATAACGCACTTAGTCGCCATTTACAGACCACCCAGAAATAATAAATTAGTGTTCATAGATCAGCTAGACACTTTCTTAAAGCATTTACCGGCATCGGACAATGTCATAGTGATAGGCGACATAAATATAGATATTCAAAATAATGGAATCGATCCCATAACGATGAAGTACAAAAACACCTTGTGTGCATACGGGCTACAGTGTGTGATACCCAGCGGGGAGATAACGCGCGAGGCGATACTGGAGGGGCAGCTTGTCGCGTCTTGCTTAGACCACGTATGGGTGCGAGCGGGACGCAGTGAGTGCGGCTCGTCGTTTGTTTTGGAAGCGCACATCTCCGATCACCATGCAGTAGGGATAGCGCTGGACTTGGGCGCAAGTGCCGACTTATGTTTACATGGAAATAGGGGCAACAGTGCGAGAGAAATTATCTGCGACAGACTGGTAATACAAAGGATGGAAGCGTTTGACTGGTCACAACTACTTGTAAATAAGTGCCCGTTAATTATGTTTCAATCGTTGTGTTCGGTGTTCGAACAAATATATAAAGAATGCACAATTGAAGTTACAAATCGTAGTAAAAAATATAGACAGCCTTGGGTTGATAAGTCATTGTACACAATGTTAACACGTAGGGATTTTTTGTTTAGAGTGTGGAAAGCAGAGCCAAAAAACATGAATAAACGACTAGAATACACAAAATTTAGAAATAAGGTAAATAAGATTATAAATGAAGCAAAGAACAGATATAGGCAGTTGGAAATAAAAAAATGTAACGGGAATTTTAGAAAAATATGGGCTAACGTCAACGAGTGGCTAGGACAAAAGAAATATAATCTAGATGATATTAAAACATTTAGGTAAACTTGATAATACGTCTCAGATTTGTACTAAATTTGCTAAGACGTTCACTGAGGAAATACGAGGTATAAAGCATGTATGTGGTACAAAATTTCTAGATAGGAACACATACGTACTGCCGACTCCGATGAGTTTTAGGTTTAGTAAGGTTAGCGCGTTAGACATAGAAAAAATAATAAATATGTTGTCGTGTGAAAAAGCACCAGGACCGGACGGAATTAGGGCAAAAGACATTAAATTTATTCAAAAACAAATAAGTCCAATTATAGCTGAGTTTATAAACAACTGCTTAACAAAGGGTATTTACCCTGACCGATTAAAAGAAGCGATCATACGTCCCATTTATAAGACAGGAAGTCACCTTGAGTATAGTAACTACAGACCCATAGCCATTTTATCCGTTATTGACAAAATCGTCGAAAAAGTCATTGTCGGTCAAATCAATAAGTTTTTAGAATGTCATAACGTGTTATCGGACACTCAACACGGGTTCCGTAAAGGACGCAGTACTGTCACGGCCTTGACTGGTTTTGCAGAGTACATTAACGACTGTTTAGACTCAGGTATGCAACTCATAACCCTCTTTATTGATTATAAAAAGGCTTTCGATACTTTGGATCATGATATCTTATTACGGGCTATGGATGAGTGTGGGATACGCGGGCCTACAAATAAGTGGTTCAAAAGCTATCTATCAAATAGGAAAATACGAACAATTATTGCTGGTGTGACTGGTGAGAAAATGGATGTGGATTTAGGCGTTCCGACCGGGTCAGTGTTCGGTCCAGTAGGATACATAATGCATGTTAACAGCGTATCTAATGTTGTAAACAAGTGTCGGGTGTTTATGTATGCAGACGATATGTGCCTAGTATATGCATCGAAGGATATATTGGAGGTACAAAGATGCGTGCAAGATGACTTTGAAAGTATCACTAAGTGGGCCCACGATAATGGAATCATCTTAAATGTATCAAAAACCAAATGTATGCATATACACTCGCCATATAACCGACGAGCAATATGTAATAAGGTAGAAGACATCCCCATAACTGGACATACATATGAATGTTTACATAGGAATAAGGACAATTGCAATTGCACGACTTTGATTTACGTCGATACATTTAAGTATTTGGGTCTAACTATTGATAGGAACTTTAATTGGAAACCACACGTTGCTGATACTTGTGACAGACTGAGATCTGTATTGGGTAAGTTTTACCAGCTACATAGAACTCTGAACAGACACACATTAATGGTAGTATATTACGCACTTGCAGATTCGCTTCTTAGCTATGGACTTATTATTTATGGTCGAACATTTATAAGCTATTTAAGAAGTATCAAAGATCTGCAAATAAGATTAATCAAATTCCTAGTGAGTAATAAAATCCGAGATAAATGTAAAGGAGACTATGATAAACTGTTTTCGATATGCGGAATTTTACCTATAGACAAAAAAGTTAAGTACTTAATAGCCTTAGAACATTATTATAGTGATGAATACAAAGTAGTTGTAACAAACAAATATAATACAAGAAGTGTGAGAGAAAATATGCTTATTAAACCGAAGGTGACTAATTATTATGGAGAGCGTACGTCAAAGTTTTTAGTACCTAAAATATTTAATGAAAATAGTGTATTAAGACAAAAAAATAAATTAAATAAAGGTATGCTAAAAACGAAATTGCGAAGCGTACTTCTGGATAATTAGACTGCCGAACATTTACATTTTATAAATATTAGGTTAAGGACTAATACTGTATAATGGTGTATATATATATGTATGTGTATGCATGTATATATAAATAGCAAACAGGACTATAGTGATAATTATTGTAAAAAAGGGCGCATCTCGCCATCAAACGTCAAAGTTTGGCGAGACTAGTATTTAAGAAACTATTGTTAAAAAACCTCATTACTAAATAAATAAATAAAAAAAAAAAAAAAAAAAAAAAAAAAAATTATACAAAACTGACATAAACTCCCATATTTAAGCACAAGCGCTTATGTCTCGTCTCATTATCTATTATCTCTCGCGCCTTTATCTTATTTAGTTAACGGCTACAAAACCAGCGACTTTATTTTTTTATTTTATACATACTCGTACACTAGCTGACCCAGCAAACGTTGTTTAGCCATAAAAAAAAAATTTAGGAGTGGGGTCACCCTTATCATTTAGGGGTATGAAAAATAGAATGATGATGGCCGATTCTCAGGCCTACCTGATATGCACCCAAAATTTCATAAAAATCGGTCCAGCCGTTTCGGTAGAGTTTGGTAACAAACACCGCGACACGAGAATTTTATATATTAGATATAAAAATTATATTATTCGCAATAAAGCGACGATTTGAAGAAAGTGGCTGGCAACAGATGGATGCATACTGCCCAAGACCGGAATAGTTGGCGCTCCATGGAAACCTTCGTTCAGCAGTGGACTGCGATAGGTTGATTTGGGAAAAAAAACATTAGAAAGGATTTATCATTACGTAAAACGACATGTAGTGACATCTGTTGCCAGCCATGCGTAATTAATAACACTTTGATTAATATATCGTGGAATAATCGTAAAACGTATTACGTATAATTCGGTGTAGCATTAAGTATTTGATTAATCGAAATCTCTCTATCCATAAATTCAGCACGGTTTCCTGGAGAGAAGGGATGAAAGTCAAAATATGTACTTGGTTGTAATTCAATAACACGTGATTTCATTCATTCTTTTTTTGCTAGACAGCAAGTACTTTAAATATTGTTCCGTGATCTATTTATACATATATCACGTATAATAAATCTGTAGACGTTGAGTTTGTCGGTTTCTTTGCTTAAAACAGCGACATCTCTTGGAATCAAGTAACTAACTTTACAATAGGTACGTAATATGATTTTCTTTTGAACGTATAATAAAAATGTGATGTAACAGATCAATTCTGTACATTAAAGAAATTTAGATGTTTTATCGGGAGGGCTCTCTAATCGTTACTGAAGCAATGAATTTTGAAAATAGTTTCTAAACTTAACAGCGACATCTATTGGAATTAAGTAACACTAACTTCACAGTAGGATGTACCTATCCTATATACGAGTAATCTATATATGATTATTTTTTAAAGTAGGTATAATAAAAAAAAAACATTAATTCGGTACATTAGAGAAATTTAGATTTTTTTTGGGAGGACGCTCTAATCGATTCTGAACCAAAAACTAAAATACCATAATAACGTTAAATGGTCATTGTAAAGGAGCAAGGTCCAAATGTATGAAGGAAGACGACTTTTCAGTAGACTGTATTTAATTTGCTGGTTTTACAGTAATAGATTACTAGAAAAAACTTGCAAAGTTGACAAAACAATTTGTATATCTTCATCTTCTCTTATATCCTATAAAAAGCGGCCAAGTGCGAGTCGGACTGTCCCATGAAAGGTTCCGCAGCAGCAAGTAGCATAATACAATTTTTATTATATTTTTATATTTGTGTTGATTGAATGAAAGGTAAATTGCAGTTTACGATTTATGACGTATTAAAAAAAAACTAATTACTAGATTTCGTTCAAACCAATTTTCGTTGGAAGTTTGCATGGTAATGTACATCATATATTTTTTTTTAGATTTATCATTCTCTTATTTTAGAAGTTACAGGGGGGGGGACACACATTTTACCACTTTGGAAGTGTCTCTCGCGCAAACTAATCAGTTTAGAAAAGTATGATGTTAGAAACCTCAATATCATTTTCGAAGACCTACCCACACCCACACGCATGGGTTTGATGAAAAAAAAATTTTTGAGTTTCAGTTCTAAGTATGGGGACCCCCATAATTTATTGTTTTTTTCTATTTTTGTGTGAAAATCTTAATGCGGTTCACAGAATACATCTACTTACCAAGTTTCAACATTATAGGTTTTATAGTTTCGGAAAAAAGTGGCTGTGACATACGGACGGACAGACAGACAGACATGACGAATCTATAAGGGTTCCGTTTTTTGCCTTTCGCACGGAACCCTAAAAATGAATTGCTGTTCGTTTGTCTCGCTAAAACTCGAGAACCGCCAGGCCGATTTAGCTGATTTAGGTTTTGAAATGTTTGCCGTGGTTCAGGGAGGGTTTAAACGGTGAGAAAATATGGAAAAATTGCGGGGAAGATAATAAAAACAACAATTTCCTTTTGCCCTTAAAAACTGTTCTACCAACTTTCCTGTCAAACTTTTGACTGTCAAATTGAAGCATTATTAAATTAAGGGTTTTAAATAGGCATCATATATTATTACACGAATGAAATTAAGGGTTTTAAATAGACACCACATATTATTTATATATTATTATCGCGTATTTTAATATTATTATTTTGATGGTTGTTATTGTTGGTTCATTCAGAAATTGTCATTGTATTGACATATTTTGTTAGTTGTCACTATTAATAATCTAAGGTTGTCACTGTTTAGAATGCAAATAAAAATGGTAAAGATATTAGATAATATTTTTAAAATTCAGTATTAACATATCTATTTATATAAAAATGTATTGCCGAAATGTATGTACGCGCATAACTTCCGATCGGCTGCACCAAATTAAATGATTCTTTTTTTATGTGTAGGACCTTATTGTTAGGACAAGGTTTGTGTATAAGAAACATTAAAAGATAGCGGGCAAAGTCTTTTTTTTTTGTCCGCGACGTCTGTCTGTATCTTGGCCGCGCATCACGCTGAAACTACTGAATGGATTAAAATGAAACTTGGCACGATTTGAATTCATACTACGAGGTAGGACATAGATTATTTTTTTATTTTTTTTTATTTAATTTTTTTTTTAATAACGGGAAAAGTCTTTTTCTTTGTCCGCGACTGTACACTGCCTGTAGGAAGCTGAGACCAGCTGAGACAGATATGTAAATATGGCGGTACGAAGTTTATTTTTATTCTACCCTTCCTGAATATTTTCGCTCCATTTCTATTCTTCTCTTCCTGAATATTTTCACCGTATTCCTATTATTCCCTTCCTGAACATTTTCGCCCTAATTCTATTCTACCCTTTCCTGAATATTTTCGCTTTATTTCTATTCTTTCCTTCCTGAACATTTTCGCCCTATTCTTATTCTTCCTTTCCTGAAAATTTTCGCCCTATTTCTATTCTTCCCTTCCTATTCAAAGTGCTGCAGCTTTCAGAATTTACTTATAGACAAGTCTGTTCTGATTTCTGAGGACTTTTTATTTTTTATTCTGTAATTTCTGAGATCTTTTTATTTTGTCTAAATCTGCCTAACCATAAAACTAGATAAGAAAATTTTAAAGTTATGTGGATTAGGAATTTTAACTCTTACCACAGTAAAAAACAAAAAAGGGAACACCTCAAGACGATCGACGAGAGATGAGACCGCCTATGCTCAATTAAAGTGTAAAATAAAAATATAGTTTTGTGACTAATAAGAAACATTGTTTTTTATTACTTAAAAATATTTTTAAAAAAGCGGCCAAGTGCGAGTCGGACTCGCCCATGAAGGGTTCCGCAGCAGCAAGTAACATATATATATATTTTTTATATTTGTGTTGATTGAATGAAAGGTAAATTGCAGTTTACGATTTATGACGTATTAAAAAAAAAGTACTTACTAGATTTCGTTCAAACCAATTTTCGGTGAAAGTTTGCATGGTAATGTATATCATATATTTTTTGTAGATTTATCATGCTCTTATTGTAGAAGTTACGGGGGGGGGGGACACATTTTACTACTTTGGAAGTGTCTCTCGCGCAATCTATTCAGTTTAGAAAAAAAATATTTTAGAAACCTCAATATCATTTCTGAAGACCTATCCATAGATACCCCACACGCATGGGTTTGATGAAAAAAATTTTTGAGTTTCAGTTCTATGTATGGGGACCCCCAAAATTTATTGTTTTTTCTTATTTTTCTGTGAAAATCTTAATGCGGTTCACAGAATACATCTACTTACCAAGTTTCAACATTATAGGTCTTATAGTATCGGAAAAAAGTGGCTGTGACATACGGACGGACAGACAGACAGACAGACAGACAGACATGACGAATCTATAAGGGTTCCGTTTTTTGCCTTTGGCACGGAACCCTAATTATGGTGTACATCCAAAATTTTTTATCTTCCTAGATGTACCTTGAACCCAAAAAGTTTGCGGAACACTGAATGTACTATGGTGATGTGTGTTACTTCGACCTGAATGCAGACCTCCTTAACAAGCTTGACCGTCTTCTTAATAACTGCATTCGATTTATTTTCAATATTCGAAAGTATGACCATGTGTCTGCTTTGCGTTCCCAGTTAAAATGGTTACCTATTCGCCTACAGTGCAATCATCGAGCACTTACCTTCCTATTTTCATTTCTCAACTCGCCATCCTTACCTACCTACCTTGCTCCGTATTTCCGATACCTGTGCTCTAATCACGATAGAAATCCTAGCTCAGTTAATAATCTGCTTCTCTCATGTCCGTCTCATTACTCTGACTTCGTGAACTGTTCCTTCTTTGTTCGAGCAGTAATGCTCTGGAATCCGCTCCCGCTCGAAATCAGGATGTCCACTAACCGATATACATTCAAAAATAAAGTACATGAGCTCTTTCTCTATGAACTGGCAGAATTTTCTAATCTATAGCTTACCGTCCTTTTTAAACGACTTCCAAAAGGAGGAGGTTCTCAATTTAATCGATTTTTTTTCTTAATGTATGAATGTACACGGATTACTCCTCCGTCAATTTGTGGACCGATTTTGAAAATTATTTTTGTATTCGAAAGGGTATGCTCCTCATGTGGTCCCATGACCACCATATCTCCTGATATGGCGTGACCTTGAGCGGGATAGCTGCTCTTCGCGTAGAACAAAACAACCGAAGCGTCGGTGACGTCGTTGACGTTCGTCTCGAAATATAGCGAGTGTGGTACCTACTATTACATTTGGCTTGGCACCGACTTCAAACCTATGAATAGGTAGCATATACAAGTTATTTGATACTTTTTAGTTTTTAAGTCGGTTTTTTTAAACGAAGTTTTTTTTTCCATTATTTAGTGTATAAATGTTGTATTTATGTATACGTAATCTGTATATGTATATCTACTTATATATGTATGTTTGTATGTATAACGTTGAATATGATGTGATTATTGTAAATTTGAACGGACTTCTTATGTATATAAGATTTCACACACCTGCCTTATAAGATTTCTCCACCACCCGAAGGTCGACTGGAAGAGAATGCTCTGGGCATTAAGTCCGCCGATGTACATTCTTAGTGCATAAAGTTAATAAATAATATATAAATAATCTACATTGTATTTATATTTCCAAAAAAGTGTGTGTGACCAGTTCCTAAAATTATCATCTCAATGTAACTGGCTGCGCCGAATTTATATATAAGTTAAAATACTCAATATGAAATAGAAACCCTTGTTATCATAACACAATTACCTAAAATGGAATTGATATAATGTAATAAGTATATATTTGATACGTCACGCACTCTCATACATTCATACATTCATTACTCATTCAATGTTCTTCCTACTCCTCATTCCTATAACCTGACCTGTCAGTACGACGATAGAGGTCGTCTGAGCGCCCTCGACGCGAAAGGTACTCAATATATCCGCTACTACTAAAACGCGCCTACTGGCCACCCGCATAATAATTAATATACGTTATATCGCATAAACCCCAAAAAAACCCGTGTACCAGTGGTTTCAATTGTTTGTGTTAGTGCTTGTAAAAATAAAACTCATTTTAGTGACTTGGAAGTGCATCGTACGACCAGTACCAGCTGAACTATCGAAGAAGCTCAAAAGGTCAGTTCCTACTCCTTATTTGCACGCCCAGGGTCTTGGTCCTTCACCCCGATATCCTTTTCATCGCCCTTATACATTCTACACCCTTCAATACACTTAAAACGCATACAATCTCATAAGTCTTAATAACTACCTGTTATTCACACCGCAAAATAAATTAACATATTTTCGTTAAATGTAAACCCACTACTCACTTTAACGCTATAAACAACCCTTATTCACATTATACTATCTATGTACTATCATATTTTCATCCGCAAATAACCTAATAAAATATATCTAAATTTTTCTTAATCTCGCAAGGTAGATTAGTTCAATACCGTTGCCGCCATATTTGATAGAAATCACGATCCGCTCGACTCAACTCACGCGCACCTACCGCAGTTCACACTTGTATTTATTTTACAAATACCTACATATTTCTAATAGTGCTCATTTATTATTTCTAAAATGCCTAAAGACACAAAAACAGAAACTGTTGATCCGCGTATTAAGCTTTTAGAAGCAAAGAAAAATGCTTTGTTTAATTTAGTTCAAAATATATACGACCTCAGTCTAAAGGTTTCCGATGATCAAATTCGCACACAATTTTTATCTCGCGTAATATCATTAGATACTATCAGATCTGATTTCGTAAATACACTCGATTCATTAATCGAGGCCTATTTAAAAAGAGACGAGTCATCAGTCCCGAATTACAAGCCATTAGAAGCATTTGACGAGTTATATTGCAGTATCAAACAAGTAGCAGAACGCTTAAATAAATCAAAGACCAAAGGTCAAAAAGAGGATGACAAATATTCATTCAACTGTAAATTACCTCGAATTCAACTTACTTCATTTGATGGTACCATAAGTAAATGGCCCGTTTTTTATGAAAACTTCAAAACTCTAATCCATGAAAACTCTTGTCTCTCTCCCGCTGAAAAAGTTCATTACTTGATGGGATGCCTATCCGATACGGCTCTCACAGTATGTTCAGGTATACCACCTACCGCTGATAATTACCCTACTCTCTGGGAAGGTCTTATCGAAAAATATCATGACGTACGCATACAGGCTTCACAATATTTAGACCAAATGTTAAATTTAAAAGGTAATCAGTCGCTTAATACTTTCATAGAACAGTTTTGTTCGGCTGAAGCCGCTCTTAAACTCCTTAAAATTAATGATTTATCAGATTTCATTATCAATCACATCGCACTCACAAAACTAGACAAGGAAACACTCGACTTATTTGAACAAACTCATAGACACATTAAAATACCTACTTTCTTAGACCTAACTCGTTTCGTAAAAGAACAAAATAAAATACAAACGCTACGCAAACACACACCCGCTAATTACTCTTACACTAATCACGCAAATCCACAAAATAAAACTAATACGCAATACTCTAAACAACGAAAACAAAAAACTACACACTCGTTCTTTGTAAACACAAACGAGCAAACAAACTCATTCAATAGATCATACACCGAAGGTGATGATAACACAGTCGCTTATCTCTCAACTAATATTCCTTCTCAACCCTCGCAAACTCCACGCACACCCTCAAATACACTAAATTACACGAAAAATAATTATCAACAAAATGCATGCATAGTCTGCAACTCGCCACAATCGCACCCATTATACAGATGTCTAACTTTCATGAATCAATCAACTCGCGAACGCAATAACATAGTTACTAAATATAACTTCTGTAAAAACTGCTTAGGTTTCCATAATACTAGCTTTTGTAGATCGCAAAACAGATGTAATATTTGTTCGCTGGGGCATCATACTCAATTACATGTCGACGGTTGTGCTCGTCGAGGAGTCGAGCCCGCAACCAACAACGCGCTGTCTCCAGCGTGCCATAGGCAGCCTGCGACGTCACGCGCCAACCAGCCGCACCCCGCGCTCCTCCCGCAGTCCGCGCCCGGACAGACGCACGCGCAAGCTACTGCTATGCCCGTCACTACTCGTCGCGCTGTCGCGCAGACGCCTGCTTCACAGATCGCACCGCCGGAATATCAAGTTTCGAGCGCAAATTCAAATAACGTTGCGTTATCGGTAACAACTCCCGCGCATTGTAAATCAAAAGATACTACAGTTCTTTTGCCTACAGCTTCAGTCTATGTTTATAATGAAAATAAACGCTCTAATATACGAGTATTTCTAGACTGTGGCTCGATGAGTAATCTTATAACTAAAGATTGTTGTGATCGTCTGAATTTGAGAATTAAGCCCGCTAATTCAACCATTAGAGGCGTAGGTCAAACGGAAAGTGCTTCCCTTGGATATGCCTCTGTTAAAATTCACTCGCGCTTCGATCCCCGCTGTTCGTATACTATTAATGCTCGAGTAATAGAAACAATTACCGACTACTTGCCGAACATTCACATAGACACCTCGCAACTCGAACACCTGCGTTACTTACCGCTGGCAGATGAAGAGTTCCACACGCCCGGAGCTATAGATTGTTTAATTGGCAATGAGTTGTTCCCTCTGTTGCTAGGTAGTGACAAAGTGACTTCTCCTAAATCCTCGGTTGTCGCCTTACAAACGACACTCGGTTACATCGCCATGGGTAAGGCCGACTGTCAAGCTCGCGCTGTGCCTACTTCTCCGCGCTCTCCGCTGCACCCAAGTGCAAATGATAAGACTTTCTTCTGTCAGACGGAACCGCTATCTCTCGACGCTCTTACGCAACGCTTTCGGGAACCTGAAAGTGTCCCCACTAAAACACATATTAGCCCAGATGATGAATTATGTGAATATACTTTTCAGTCAACGCATGCTCTCAATGATTCCGGTAAACACACCGTACATCTCCCTTTTAAGGTAGATCCCTATAACTTAGGTCATTCTCACGCTATCGCGAAACGACAATGTCTCGCTCTAGAAAAGAAATTAGACGCGATTCCTACATCTCGTAAAAATCCTCAAGTTGTCAACTTTGACTCTGATGCAAACGCTAACACAAAAATCGTAAGCTTACGATTTATCTTACGCTGGAATACTAAAGAAGATAATTTTCAATTTAATATAAATGAAAGTTCTTCGGAATGTACAAAACGCTCTATTCTCTCACCGCAACCGCTCACCAGTATAACTCGCTCGCCTCGAAAAGGTCCCACATTAGCTCATAAACTCATTCGCTCATCTCCGCATCCGTTTAACTCCGCATTCGTTTATCCACAAATTCGCTCTATTCTCTCGGTGACCGCTCGCTTGTTTGACCCGCTGGGCCTTCTGGGTCCCGTCACCACTTTCATGAAACTACTCGTTCAGGAATGCTGGAAATTAAATCTCGATTGGGATACTCCCATTCCACTCTGTATCGCAAATAAATGGATCATGTTTCATAACGAACTGCCCTATATACAAGAAATTAAAATACCGCGTCACGTAGGTATAAACGCAAATTCGCATGTAACTCTTATAGGATTCTCGGACGCTTGTGAACAGTGCTACGGCGCTGTAGTGTATACCAGAGTAAGTTCCGATGAATACTCCGATGGTATTGTATACTTACTTACCTCGAAATCCCGCGTCGCTCCGCTAAAGAAAATCTCGCTCGCTCGCTTGGAACTCTGTGCCGCCCTGCTTCTTGTAGGTCTCCTCGCTGCTGCCCGCGAAATCCTCTCCAAACGCTGTATAATAAAAAACATTTACGCATTCTCTGATTCTACTGTAGCACTTACATGGATTCATTCACCCGCTTATAAATTCCACACTTTCATAGCAAACAGAATAACTGAAATTAATTCAAAATTAGAAGCTTCTAACTGGTTTCACGTAACTGGTCGCGAAAATCCCGCTGATATAATCTCTAGACCTGTGACACCAAAGGAACTCATACACAAACACACATGGTTTCACGCCTCGCACTGGGTTTCACTGCCGCTCTCGCAGTGGCCTATAGTGCCTTTCCAGATTAAACTCTATGATGAAATCCCTGAAACAAAGACTACATGTATGAAAGCTGAAACTTCTCAGATTCAATCTAGTGAACCTATACAAGAGTTAATAGACAGAATCTCAAGTTACACAAGGTTGCTACGCTCTCTTGTTTACATATTACGTTTTTTAAAACGCTTAACAACACGTGGACCGATCACGGCCCCATGCTTAGATATAGCTGAAGTCTTTCTCATTAAATACATACAAAACAAACATTTCGCTCAAGAAATAATCACTCTGAAACAAAATAAAATTTGTAAAAATAAACCAATACTTAAACTCAACCCTTTTCTCGACCGTGACAATATACTCAGAATCGGTGGACGATTATCTCATTCACAACTTAACTATGGCCAAAAGTATCCTATTTTACTCCCATCTAAAGATCGTGTCACGCAACTTATTGTTGACCATTTCCATATTTTGAACCTTCACACTGGTTCTGCTCTCTTACTCTCATTACTTAGACAGAAATTTTGGATACTTAGTGCTAGAAATTTGGTTAGGCAAAGAGTTCATTCTTGCAACACATGTTTCAGACTTAACCCTAAAAATACTTACCCTCCTATGGGAGATTTGCCCTCATTTCGCCTATCCAAGGTTAAGGCCTTCGTGAACACCGCAGTAGATTACGCGGGTCCCTTTTACATCACACATATTCGCCGACGTGGCGTTAAGAGCCAAAAGGCATACATCTGCCTATTCGTGTGTCTAACTACAAAGGCCTTGCATTTAGAATTGGTCACGGACTTAAGCACAGATTTATTTCTTGCTGCATTTAAACGCTTTATTTCACGTAGAGGCCCCGTTTCATTGATTTTTTCTGACGGAGGTACAAATTTTATAGGTGCAAAGCGCAAATTAGACGACATTTACGCGCTTATCAATTCTAAAGCATATTCGAATTACATAGGTACACAACTCTCTCAACTACGTATTCAATTTAAACATAGTCCTCCATATGGTCCGCATTTTAACGGCCTCTGTGAAACAAATGTACGATCTGTAAAGATGCATTTGTATCGAGTGATTGGTAGTCAGATTTTGACGTACGAGGAGTTCTACACTGTATTAGTGCAAGTAGAGGGGTTGCTGAATAGTAGGCCTTTATGTGTACTCAGTTCCGATCCCTCTGACATTTCAGCGCTTACGCCTAATCATTTTTTAAATGTCACGCCTCTTAAATTTTTGCCCGCAGAGGACTATACAGACCAACCTGACAACCGACTTGCGCGGTACCAACTATTAAACAAAATAGTTCAATCGTTTTGGCAGCGGTGGAGTCAGGAATATCTCACCTCTTTACAGCAGAGAGAAAAGTGGTTGCAGCCCTCGAATCCCATAAAATTGGGCACTGTTGTTCTGATAAAAGACAATAATGCTCATCCTCTTAGTTGGCCTTTGGGGATAATAGAAGAACTCTACCCTGGGAAGGATAATGTAGTTCGCGCTGTAAGAGTTAAAACTTCTTCGGGAAGTTATGTGCGCCCTGTGATTCGGGTCTGTACCTTGCCTCTTCAGTAAAATCAATCTCTCTTTTTTTTATAGCTTTAGTTCTTAAATTAAGTTACTATGGTTTAGAGGAAACCTCTAGGCCGGGGCAGTTGGCTGCGCCGAATTTATATATAAGTTAAAATACTCAATATGAAATAGAAACCCTTGTTATCATAACACAATTACCTAAAATGGAATTGATATAATGTAATAAGTATATATTTGATACGTCACGCACTCTCATACATTCATACATTCATTACTCATTCAATGTTCTTCCTACTCCTCATTCCTATAACCTGACCTGTCAGTACGACGATAGAGGTCGTCTGAGCGCCCTCGACGCGAAAGGTACTCAATATATCCGCTACTACTAAAACGCGCCTACTGGCCACCCGCATAATAATTAATATACGTTATATCGCATAAACCCCAAAAAAACCCGTGTACCAGTGGTTTCAATTGTTTGTGTTAGTGCTTGTAAAAAGAAAACTCATTTTAGTGACTTGGAAGTGCATCGTACGACCAGTACCAGCTGAACTATCGAAGAAGCTCAAAAGGTCAGTTCCTACTCCTTATTTGCACGCCCAGTAACTAATACAACATCCACATCTGGTAGTTCTTAAACAGTTTCTAAAAGATACTTTACAATAGGTACGTTATATAATTACTTTTTTATCGTATAATAAAAATGTAAAAGATCAATTTTAAGTTTAAAATACTTGAATTAGGAGTTATAATTTTTAATATAAACAAACATATAACTTAATAGTTATGATAATTTACCAGAAACAAAACACAAAATGTGTGTGAGTGTGTGTGTTTGTTACTCTTTCACGCTAAAACTTCTAAACGGATTTGGATGAAACTTTACAGTAATATAGCTTATACAGGTTACTATTTGCCGCGAAAATCGACATTCACGCGGGCGGAGCCGCGGGCAACAGCTAGTTAATAATAAAAGCGTGTTAAAAATAACAAAAACATATTGTTAGACTGACCTCCAATCTCATGGCCTGCCACATCTGTTCGTCGAAACCACGTTACGTGCGTGCTTCAATTTTAGACAAAATAGAATATACTCCTTGTACCAGTAACCAGATCACGCACCTCCTTAATTACCTAACTTTTACTCCAGACGCTTTTGTTCTGCTGTCGTTACGCAATCCTGATTTCGTTCGGAACATTCGAAACAACAACAAGAGTACTTCTTTGCAGATGATACGGATAATGTATGTGTTTTGTCCAATGATACTTGGAAAAGTAACAAGAATACTTATGTTATTTGAAATAGTTGGAATATATACCTACGTAATTATGTATTGTAAATAATTGCAGGAAAAGTTTCCATATCAATGAATTTCGCTGCACATTTTTTTATATATAATTTATATATGTACATATATTACCTAAAAAGAAGTATGTCGGCATTTTATCAGTAAGTTAATCTAGCTTTTATGTCAGATGTCCAAAACATTTAAGTATTATTTATTTTTATATGCGGAGGTAGACGCCTTTTCTGACACTGCACAGGGCACTAGAACTACTTAAATTGTATATTTAATCATATATTTGTCCTGTAAATATCAGAATAAATTATTTCCTTTCTTTCTATATTTTAAAATGTGACTGCGTGCTAGGATCCTTAGCAATCATATAGCAGATGAAATCGCATTCAATGTCTAGTAATAATAGTAATAATTAACCTTTTATTTCGAACAACCTAATAAAACATTATTTATCTTAAAAATACTAGTTATAGTCTATTATTGGAACCTTACTCTGGGTATAGGCGAGGCCTCCTCCAGCTTACTCCATGTTTTTCTGTTTTCTGATTTATACATATAATATGGTGATTTTTCAAGATATTAGCAAAAGTTGAAGACAAACTGTTCACTCCTCCCACCAATGCAGCGATCACTTTGTGATACTTGAGATGTCTTACGGCCCATAGATAGGACATTCAATCACTAACCTAATTCATTGGCGAGAAGAATAAACCACGGCAGTGTCACCGTGTTCTTAATCTAAACTAAAATCATTAAGCACTTACTGGAGTTGTGTGGCGTCCTGTTCTCGGCGTTCCATTCCAAGAGATCTCTTGGGTAGTGGTAGTTTCTTCTCTGCGTCGTCACACAATCATAAACTCCTAAAGTGCTGTACAACTTTCAAGGTATTCGAATTACAATAAACTCGCTTCAGCTATCGCGGAACGCGCCTACAAACTCGCGAGTCCTACCAGACCTCACACAAACGGTTTATCACTAAAGACCGGGTCGATGGACAATACAATTAGCTTAATATCAAATACGGTTATATAAAATAATATGAAATACGGTTTTCAAACAATACTCGTCTACCATTCACAACGCGCGTCTTTCAAGTTCTTTTTATTATTAACCTCAAACGTCAAAACGTCAAACAAGAAAAAAAGTGACAATCAAAAATGTTGCCATTATAATGACGTTCGAAATCCAACACAAACATTAAAACAATGTTATTAAGTCTGCGTCAAAGCAGGTAACACACTAGAAGCCTCTATGAAGATGTAAAAGGACTTACATTTAATTGCAGTATCAAGTATTTGCTTCTGTGTAAATTTACTTCAGACTACTAGAATTTCATTTATCATTTCTCCGAGAAATCATTTCTTTCATAAAAGAAATCGTCTACTATAAAGCGAAGCGAAAATACCCTGACAGAGTATGTAGTTTTACAAAACGTGCTCATTTAACCGCTAACCCCATTTCTAATATTTGTACGTATACCCGCATTAGATGATGAACGTTCGTGAAGTATTAATTCAATTTTTGGCAATGTGACCGAAATACGCGACCGCAAGAGCCATTCCACAAATTAAAAGGGAATAAGTTTTTTTCGTCCTTGATTTCGAATTCAGAACGTCGAGCTGACATTAGAATTGTGGTCAGTGAATTGACACGCACGGCGTAGTCAAGAAAAGTTTTCACTTGGTACTTTTTTTTAGTCGGCGTCGAAGGCAAAGGAATACAAAGTATTCCGATTGAACGAAAAAATAAGTGAAACCTTCTTTGTCATGTAAATGGTATTTAAATGGCGAATATAGGTATTGAAAAAAGATTGAGGTAACAAAATAGGATTCGTTATTTGTTAATACGCAGATATTTTGCACTGCACGATAGCATCGAGAATTAAATATTTATTTATTTAATAGACTACGTTGGAGCGGATTCCTCCTCCTTGTGTCGTTATCCTCAATTCTGAGGGTCGTGACCTCTATTTGGACTAAATGTGCGAGTGATAGCTCGCCACCTGTTTCTATCTTGAGCAGTGTGTAGGGCAGCATGGATCGTAGTGCCGAGAGTAGTGCAAACTTGGTCTGCCCAGCGCAACGGGCTACGGCCCCTGGGTCTTTTCCCCTCTATTTTACCCGTCACCATCAGTCTTTCAAGGTTATCGCCTTCTCTCCTCGCAATGTGGCCAAAGTATTCGAGGATTCTGCGGAGGCACAGGGTCGACAGGCGCTCACGAATGTTAAGTTCCTTTAGGATGGATACGTTGGTGCGATGTGCTGTCCAGGGTATTCGTAGCAGCTTCCTCCAGCACCACATCTCGAAGGCATCAATGCGTTTACAGTCGGCAGCCTTTAGCGTCCACGTCTCGACACCGTACAGGAATATGGGGAAGATGAGGGTTCGTATCAGCTTTATTTTTGTCCCTCTAGAGATGTTGCGGTCCTTCCATATTCTATCCAGGTCAGACATTGCACTCTTAGCCATACCTATTCGTCTCCTAATCTCTTTTTCAGCTGATCCGGTGCTGGTGATGTTGGAGCCAAGGTAAATAAAATCCTCCACCACCTCAAGGCTAAGCGAACCTGTGAGTTCCAGTTTGGCGGTTCTGTCAACAACCATGACTTTTGTTTTGGCCCTGTTCATTTTGAGCCCTAGGTCTTCACTGGCTCTCTCCATTCTGCTCAAGAGAGCATGCATCTCGGCCTCATCCGCAGCTAGGAGAGTGGTGTCGTCTGCGTAACGAAGATTCGAGACTTTGACGCCACCAACAGATACGCCACCGCTCCAGTCCTCGAGTGCTCGCCTGAGGATATACTCGCCGTAGATGTTGAATAAAATCGGAGACAGTATGCAGCCCTGGCGCACACGTTTTTCGAAGGTGAATGGCTCTGAGAGGGTTTGGTCCACCCTGACGATGCCCCTGCTGTTACTGTATAGCGACCGTAGCAGAGACGTGAGGTGTTGTGGCACGCCCATTTCGCCCAACACCAGCCACAAGCAGTCCCATCTGACGCAATCAAAGGCCTTGCTGTAATCCACGAAACATAGTACCACTGGTGTGTCGAATTCATAGGCTTTCTCAACGATCTGCCTAAGGTTGAGTAGTTGTTCTCTGGTTCCCTTGCCCTTTACGAACCCTGCTTGTTCCGGTGGAATTTGCCAATCCAGAAAGTGTCGGATGCGAGCATTAATTATGTGGAGGAGCACTTTGCTGGCGTGTGAGATTAAGGCAAGGGTGCGATAGTTGTCACACTGCTTCGTGGAGCCCTTTTTGTGAATGGGAAGAATAACTGACTCCGTCCAGTCGCGAGGCCAAATACCAGTACGCCAAACGTTGGTACAAATGCCATGCAGCAGGTCGATGCCCAGTTCTCCGAGAGCGATGAGGGTTTCGGATGTTACTTGATCTGGCCCAGGGGCTTTCCTGGCCTTAAGCGATCCGAGGGCTGCTTCTATCTCTGATCGTAAGATTGTGGGTTCAGGCTCAATGGTGTACCAGCTAGGGGAGGGCAAAGGCATAGACTCACCATCACCCCTGTAGAGTTGACCGCAATATAACCGCCATCTTTCTGCAATGTCCACCAGGTTATATAGTGGCTGGCCGTTTCCATCGTCTATCACCCACGTTTTCGGCTTAAATTTCTTGGACAGAATGCGAACCTTTTTGAAGAGATCAGCGGTGTGAGCTTGGAGTGAGTGCTTCTCGAGATCTTTGCAAATTGATTCGATGACAAGGTTCTTGTCTCTGCGGCACTCATTTTGTATGGCTTTACATAGCTCTCTGTACTTGGACCGGTCTTCAGGTGTCGATGAGCCTCTCGATTTTAAGTCTTTCCTCTCAAGGATGAGCCTCCATGTGTGATCGCGCAGCCAGCAGGACTTTTTGGTGACTTTCGGCCGAGTTCTCGTTGCTGCCTTCAGTGCATTGTGGATATGTTTTTTAAAATGTTCCCACTGCGTGTTCACATCTGTTTGATCAGGTGGTGGATCATTGTAGATGGCTGCCTTGAAGGTCTCGGCTAGCAGTTTCTGTTCCAGCAGATCAAGTTGTTTGGGTCTAGGTTGATAGTGCATTCTAGGTGCCTTCAGGCGAAGAGTGAAGTTGGCTACAAGTAGATTGTGATCGGACCCGCACTCGGCACCTGGGAAGGTTTAGTTACAGACGACTTCCACCGCGACTGTATTAAGATGAAGTCGATTTGGTTTCTGTATCTGTCACCAGGAGATCTCCAGGTGTACAGGCGTCGAGGATGATGCTGGAAACAGGTGTTTGTGATGGTGAGTT
Organism: Diaphora mendica; assembly: GCA_949125395.1. Taxonomy (NCBI): domain Eukaryota; kingdom Metazoa; phylum Arthropoda; class Insecta; order Lepidoptera; family Erebidae; genus Diaphora; species Diaphora mendica. The sequence goes on along the minus strand of OX421332.1, from coordinate 5,400,661 downwards.
TCCTACCAATGCAGAATTCCAGCAGTCGCTGCCCGCGGTCGTTTCTTGTGCCGATTCCATGCCTGCCAACTGTGTTCCTGATGTGTTCGTCTGAGGCCGTGCACCCAACCTTAGCATTCCAGTCTCCCAGCACCATCACTATTTCACGGGAAGATACAGTCCCAAGAGTTGTTTCAACGGCTCGATAGAAGCTGTCAATGTCATCTTCAGAGGACGATGAAGTCGGCGCATATATTTGAACCACATTCAAGACGCACGGCTTGGTGTTCAGCCTGATGGTGATGATTCTGTCTGAGACGGGATTGTATCCCAAGACGTGTTTATTGAATTGAGCTGGTATCAGGAACCCCACGCCACCAACACTCGATTGGTCAGAGCCAGAGAAGTAAAATGTGGAACCGGCTGGAGTTCTGAAATGGCCGTTCCCGCGCATGTGGGTCTCGCTGATCCCCAGCACCGTGATATTGAGGAGCTCTATCTCTCTCTCGACAATGCTCAGTTTACCGCTTTGTAGTAGGCCGCGAACATTCCATGTGCCTACTCGGTGGTTGGTTCGGAGTGAGGCTTTGCTGGATTGGTCATCAGTAGCATTTCTTCCAGTCAGGGTCTGATGACACGCCCCACTGGAAGCCTCGGTAGCATACTTCACACCACTCGGCCCGGATACCTGGTGGCGCCGGTGGTTAGCCGGATCGTCCAACAGTCGTTCGTTCTTATTATTGTCCAGCATAAAGGTTTTCGTGGGGTCGTAATTATGGTGGGTCCCCGGGTCCTTCCATATCAGTATTTTGGGGGTATTTAGTCTCCCTGGCCACTGGGTGCCACTTCGCGACTCTGGGTGGTCGCGGTTGGAGTCAGGATATTTACCGCCGCCCGATACTCGGCGTCGGCCTTTTTACGGTGGAATCAGGGCCTTCTCCACTTCAACCCTCCTCCTTTTGCAGACGGGCTTGGGACCGTCCTAGGCGGAGCGGTTGGAGCGGATTAAATTAATTAAAATATAAGCTGGAGTCAGTTATTCTATATACAACGCTATGTACTTAGTAATTTTCTTTCTCTCTTCCCATATCAATACAGAAATTTCAGGATTCTAGCTTCAGCGGTTTGGGCTGTGCGTTGATCTCTGGATATGTCAGTCAGTCGGTCACCTTCCTCTTTTATATATATAGATTACGTTTACATTGTTCCATCCTCAAATAAAACTATGATGAAAAGGGAATAAAAGTTATTATAGTTAATGTTATAATGTAGCTCAAAAATAACAGTTTTGAAGTAAATACTACAGATATCCTATTTATGTATTACGTATTCATCACACCACAAAGTATAATTTCAAATGTAATATGCTCAGTTCATAATAAATAAATCAGCGCCAATGTCAATGTATAATATATACTGTTGTAAATAATTTAGCTTTCACATTTTCTTTTACATATTTTTCACATAAAAGAACACACGCATTTTATTAATACATCAAACCGCGACCTCAAAGGCACGCTCGAATCGTCAATGAATTAATTTCAATATCAAAAAGTCTCTATAGGTATTAAGTTCTACTAACTTAATAAAAAAAAAATTTTCTTCTATCTATCTTCTATATCTATACTTTTTTTTTTTTTTATGGAATTGACCGGCAAACGAGCAGACGTATCGCCTGATGGTAAGCGATTACCGCCGCCCATGGACACCCGCAACACCAGAGGCGTCACAAGTGCGTTACCGGCCTTTGGGGGATGGGGGTAGGGGTTGGGGTATGGGCCTCCGGTATCCTCACTCACTCGGTGAAACACAGCGCAAGCACTATTTCACACCGGTTTTCTTTGAGGCCGTGGTATCACTCCGGTCGAGCCGGCCCATTCATGCCGAAGCGTGGCTCTCCCACATTATATAAAGCTGAAGAGTTTGTTTGTTTGTTTGAACGTGCTAATCTCAGGAACCGCTCGTCCTATTTGAAAAATTCTTTCAGTGTTGGATAGTACATTTATCGAGGAAGGCTATAGGCTATATATCATCACGCTACGACCAATAGGAGCGGAGCACCAATGAAAAATGTTTCAAAAACGGGGGAAAATTATCACGCTACGGGCAATAGGAGACGCAAACGAGGTTGCGTGGGTCGGCTAGTAGAAGTATATTTATAGAAGTATATTTTTACAAAACGGCACGGAAAAGGATCACATAAATAATAAATAATAATAATAAATAATGTTTTTCTGTGTAGTATCCTAAGGGTCCGTTCACACAGACCGGCTCGGAGAGGACAGCAGATTTTTATCACGTTGGAAACAGAGTTTTGAGTAATTGTAGTAAGTTTTATTTTTGCATGTGCACTTATTTTGTCATTCAGAATGCTTGGACCCGCTTCGTGTGAAATAATAATAGGAGCTGACCGGCTCCGATTGCGTGCACTTTCTCGCTTCCGCTCGCGCAGATCTCTTCCAGTCAGTCCATGTGAAATAGTTGGCGGCTCCGCTCCGGCCAATTCCAAGCGTATACGATCCGGTCTGTGTGAAAAGATTTCAACTGTCTAACTGGTGACAAACGAACGGACAGACACCGAATTATTAGTAACCTAAAGTAAAAAGTAGCCTAAACTACTTCTTACATTTCAGGCTTTCAGCTATTTGCCAGTGAAAGTACAGTCAAATTCGTAACATATGTACTCGTATACACGTACTTTCATAGATTTGTCTAAGTGAAAAGCTGTTAATTTGGAATTACAAACAGACGCTTCAATTTTATTCATTTGTATCAGTTTCGTACAGAATCGTGCCAATTTTTACACGAACAATATTAAATACGAATTCTCGAAATGGTTACAAATATTTTAAGCTCTTAACCACGCAATCACTATCGGTTCAATGCTCAGGATTTTGTGGTTTAGATACGGGATTTAAATTTGCATGACCATTACAGATAGTTGTTGATACATATGAAGCCGTACCGTGGGTTTTGTGATCGTAATTGAAATATGCAGAAAGTATTTTTTATTTAAACAACTTCATTTCACACTACTGCAGTATAAATTTCGTACTTAGATACATAGTTGGAGATCAACATTAGATATTACAATAGGCGGTCTTACCGCTAACGGCGATCTCTTTCAGACAACCTTTGTACGGATATTGTAAAACTTGATGATCTGTTTTCGTGCGGACTTTTAGATTGGGATGTTTTTTATATCGAGGCTTTGAAAGACAAACGAGCAGACGGTAAGATCATCTGTTGGTATCTGACTACCGCCGCCCATGGATACTAGCACATCCAAAATCACAAAGATTAGTAAGACCACTCTCGAAGTGTGCAATTACAGTGGCAGCGGGGCGGGCAGCGGAATCCGCTCGCGGGTAACGCAAACACATAGTTTTTGATTAAGTTATATATATATATAAGTTAAGATAAGTTTGATTAGTTTTGCACCAAGTGCGGGCGGGGCAGGTGAGCGGGAATCGCAGCGGGATAAGCGTTACTCGCGAGCGGGGCGGGTGGACGCAAGTCAGTTTGCGTTTCCCGCTCTGTTTGTTCGGACATGCCGTTGCCGAGTGAAGATTTAACAAGTGCCGTATTGGCTCGGCCACCTTTTTGGAATTCTAGTGATTCAAATCATTCGAATCGACTAATAATTAAAAAGCTATGGGAAGAAATAAAAATAATAAGCGGAGATTCTTATGGTAATTCACTTTTATTAGTTATTTTCATTGTTATAATTATTAAAGTAATCAGTAAAGCCACTTCGTACTGCTCTAGTCCTCATTGTGGAACTATTTTTATGTAGGTAGGTACGTCGGGACCGCTCAATCACCCCGCTGCAACTGTGTTCATCCAATGGAATGTGCGTTTCCCGCTCGACCCGCCGCCCGCTGCCGCTGCCCGCCCTGGGCCACTGTAATTGCACACTAAGCTGGTACAAATCTTCGGTAATATGTAGTTATTCGCGGATCACAATCAAATTTTATAATGTAACTAGCTTTTGCATGCGGTTCCACACGCGTGTATGTCAGTTATCGTGATAGCCTATCTCCTTATTCAAGAATCAAAACATCTCCTTGCAAAATTTTATTGAAACCGGTGCAGCGGTTTAGCTATGAATGCGTACCAGACAGACAGACACAGCGACAGAGTCATTTTTCCGCTTTTATAATATTAGTAAGAAATATAGAATTTGGATTATAAAGTTGTTAATTGTATCCAAACTGGTTTGTCAATTTTTTTATGGATTAGGTGGTTAACGAACAGACGTATCACCTGATGGTAAGTGATTACCGCCGCCCATGGCGAGAGACACCAGAGGCGTCACAAGTGCGTTGCCGGCCTTTGGGGGCTGGGGAGGAGGAGGATGGGGGGAGGGGTTGGGGAATGGGCCTCCGGTATCCTCACTCACTCGGTGAAACACAGCGCAAGCGCTATTTCACACCGATTTTCTGTGAGGCCGTGATAACACTCCGGTCGAGCCAGCCCATTCATACCTAAATGCGGCTCTCCAAACATTAAATACTAACTTGCTATGGGCATACTACGAAAAAGGATAAGCAAATGTGTTTAAAAGTATTTTATGTATTAAATTAGGTAATGTCTACAACAATAAAGAACAACCTAGAAAGTGTGGGTACGCTGCTTAAAAGAAGATTCGGGTGGAAATGCAGTAAACAGCGGTAAGACAAATTATTTATACTATTTGCGCTGTAGCATGGTGAGTGGTGGTTTAATTCAATTTACTTTAATTTACTACAGTTATCAATGAATTAATATATTGCGAATGTGGTACAGCTGAAATACTAAGTCATAATTTGTAAATAGCGGCAATTTTCAAGAGTGAAACGAAATGTTATTGAACCATGCCACGCACCATGCTACAGCGCAATGAGTGTAATTGAAAAACAAAGTGTCACCAACCTTAGATAAAAAATCTGGAATGGGATGCTCACAATACATATTCTAGTAATAAATAGACTATGTTGAGTTAAATAGACTGTGCAACCTTACATATTCTTCAGTTAATAAAGTTGTCGCGCCGTTTTATTATTGGACTAACCCTAGCGCTTCAGTTGAATATTCGCCAAGATTGTTAAGGGAATAGTACAATTTTATAAAATGAAATTTCTGTGACAAGTTCATTCATTATTATTGAACTCCTACATTTTCATTATTCAAGTTTTATTCAATTTAAAATTATTGAGAAATAGATCTTAGATATTGAATAAGAATGTGAGAACAAAAGATACTTTCTAACACCACTTTTTGACTGCACGGAATGCCTAGTGGTTTAAGCGGTCGCCACGCCGCTTTCTACAGCGCCAAGTATTGTGGGTTCAAATTCTACATGGTATAACACAAATTGTTTTCATGTATGTTTGTAAAGTCCTCCATGACAAGATGTATATTCCTAATTAGGCAGTTGTCTTTTAAAAAAGAAAAAAAGAGACAGAGAGAATTTTCCTTGGCACCTTTGTGTCCGACCGCCTATGAACACTTTTAACCCAATTCCTTCCTCGCACCAGAATTAGTGGAGTAGAGAATTTCTCTAATCGGGTGAGGTGAGGGAAACTCGGTGAAATTAAAGAAATAATTTCGTAATGCTACGATGTCACTCCGATCAAGATGACGAATACTACGAAGAATTTATTGCAGTATTTGCAGAGAAATTCAAAGACTTCGAAGAAAAATAAACTGTGTATGACTGTTGACTCCAAAATGTTATTTTGTCTGCATAAGTGTTCTCACTAAGTGGTGCTTACAAAACCACTTGTTGCAACACCCAAGCGCCTCTCAACTCGATATATAATTCAATCTCATTAAATATTACTGAGACATTGTTTCAAATAGATGTAAGTGACTCATGTTACGGAGATAAACGGATTTTAAGATTAGTGTTCTCTGAACATAGAAATTATGATTTGATACTGAATGAGAAGATTAGTGAATTCTTTGTTGTTCTTGGGAGCATTGAGCTTTATTTGCCTGTAAAAGATATTAGGGCAAAAAAATTACGTATTCCTTTTGAGAAAAAAATTATGTCTTTTTGTGAAATATGGTAACGGGTTTTATAGATAAATCAGATATTATTATTCTTGTTTCGAGTTAAGCTGTATTTTTCTTGTACGATAGCTCGATCGGATCAAATATTTGCATGATTTGTAAATATTTGTTTCCGAGTTTGAATGTTTCTAAGTAAAATAATTCTCCGTATGGTGACAAATGATGCAGAAGCATCATTAGGCCGCCATGTTGTGGGTCACCATGCTGCATTATCTGCATTCGCAATGAGTACGGTTACCACCACTCTTGGATTCTGCTCATGCTTTCCATCAGGCAGAGTAGAGTCAATTTGGCAGGCCATACTTTAAAAAAAGAATACGGAGGGCTTCCCACCCTCTTCATACCGTGGGTATCGTAAGGGAGACTAAGGAAGCAAAATATTAAAGACAATAGTACTACAAAGGGAAGGAAAAAGTTAATAATGACGTATTGCTGTATATCTTCTTAAATATTGAACACAGAAGTGGTCTAATTAGACGCCATGGCCGATTGAATATTGGTTACTCTTCCCTATTTATGTATTTATATCAGCTGTCTAGTACTCATAGTACAAGCTCTGTTTAGTTTAGGACTGGATGGCGTTGTGTGAAAGATATATAGGTATCCGAAAATATAATTATTATAAATACTTACGTTTAATTTCAAGGTAGTAGAGCCACGCTGATTTCAGCACGAACGGGCCGGCTTGACCGGGGAGGTACTACGGTCGCACAGAAGATCAACGAAAAATGACAGCGTTCGTGCTGTCCTGTTTCGTTGGTGAGTGCGAGACCGGAGGCCCAATGATGCAGAAGCATCACTAGGCCGCCATGGTGTGGGTCACCATGCTGCATTGTATGCATTCGCAATGAGTATGGTGACCACCATTCTTGGATTCTACTTAAGCTTTCCATCAGGCAGAGTAGTCATTTTGGCAGGCCCAAACATACAAAAAAAAATTTTAAAAGCAATTTCGATCCAGTTTATCAATTCTAACTTTTAAACTTTCGCGTTCCATGATATAATTATTATTATTTTTACGGGAATTAACGCGATCACTATTTCAAGGTACTACATACCTCTGTTTTGCCTGACGTTTCGACCAGGTTGCACTGGCCGTGGTCACAGGCTGACTGGCTGTAGTACCTTGAAATAGTGATCGCGTTAATTCCCGTAAAAATAATAATAAGTTTATCAATTCATTTCAAAAACAATTTTTGTTGTTATTATTATTATTTTGAAAACAAGAGGAGACGACCTTTGTTTGTATAGGTACCATAATTCCTTGATCCTAATACTATTTCATCCGACTACAGTGAAGCTAAAAGGAAGGGTAGTTTTAGCAAACTTTGTACGTTTGTGTGTTCCATCGGTTACGCGATTTATACACCTATAGGTACTACTGAACCGATTTAATGAATCTTGTGTCAATAGATTAATAATTTTATATATATATATATATTTATTTAATCAAGCAACATGACTCATAGTGTTAGTAACAATTATTCTAAAGACTATGTTAGTTTACCTACTCTAAATAATTAGCTAAATAATTGAAATAAAACAAAACAATAACTATTTGACTCGTAGACACGAGTCACCGCTACAGACCCACCACCGAAGTGGAAAGCCTGCAGCAACGACTCACATACACGCAGTCAAGTCTACTCGCTACACACTTTAAAATGTTATTGGGGCTGGACCGCACACGGCGCACCAGGGAAGCGCATCTCTTGCGCATTGTGGCGTAAAAACAGTCCACGTTGGCATCCGCAAACATCCCTGATGCGCTGCAATACCGGGGCAGCCCCACTAGGACCCGGAACGCGTTATTGTGTTGAACAGGAAGAGCGCTGTACGCTCCTTGAGTATAGTTAGCCCAGAGGCTGCACGTGTAAAAGGAGGTGCAGTATGCACGGAACAAAGTTATTTTAACTGGTAAGGCACAACGTGCAAACCTGCGAGCCAACATGTTAGCTCTGACCGACAGCGCCCTCCGCTCCCGTTCAATGTCCTCATCATCCCTAAGGTCGGCGGTCAATAAATGCCCGAGGTATTTGAACTTGTATACTCTCGTTAATGATGTCTCATAGAGTTTGACTGGAGGAATAACTGTCAAGCATCGATCGCCGGTCCCAAAGACCATGATTTCGCTCTTCTTTACATTATAAGCCAATCCGTGACGCTGTGCAAATTCTTGACAGATGGCAATCAGTCGTCTGAGACCACAGATCGAGGCACTCAGCAGAGCCATATCATCAGCATAGCTGATGTTGTTAATACATATTCCGTCAATGTAACAGCCAACGCGCTCCCTGCTGAGTGTCTCGATCAGTTCGTTGATGTAAAGATTGAAGAGGATAGGTGAACTCAACCCCCCCTGTCTCACTCCACACTCCAATCCATACGGTTCAGACACTACCCCCGCCCATCGTACCTGATTGATCTGGTCTCCATACCAATACCTGAGAGTGTTAATCAGCTCTTGAGGTACTCCCTCTTTTTTACACTTCATCCAAAGAATATCGTAGGAAACCAGATCAAACGCCTTTGATAGGTCGAGGAAGCACGCGTATACAGGCGTTTTCCTGTCATTGTAATACCTGACAGCCCACTTCAGAGACAGTATGGCGCTTTCTGTAGACAAGCCCGGTCGAAAACCGAACTGATTCTCATGCAACTTGATGTATTTACTAAGCTGTGTCCGAAATAGACTGTCAAGCACTTTTGCTACCACAGTGGCCAAGGAGATGGGTCTATAATTATTTCGATCCGCAATGTCACCCGTTTTATTCTTAACAATAGGTACAACAATAGTTTTCGTCATCTCTTTAGGCAAATAAGAATGACTGACACAAAGATTAAAAAACATTGCTAACACACTAGGTAGATGTGGGCCCGCATATTTAAGGTGTTCAATGCTTAAACCATCATGACCAGGAGATTTTCCTTTGGACATTGTACTTATAACATGTTTAATTTCCTTCGCCGAGAATCTGATACTCAGATCACTCCGGTCCAAAGCATCCGGCACTGACAGAGACGGACCCAACGGTGAGGTCACCCTGAAATGATCCCTAAAGAGGTCAGCAATACGTGTTGGATCGCTCTCTCCATTGACGGACACAGGGAGGCCCGGCCTACTGTTCAACCTATTTGTTTGCTTTCAAAAAGCTCCAAATTTATTACTAGCATGATGAGAAGCCAGAATATCCATTTTTATTTGCTCTTCGTGGTTTTGACACCATTTGAGCCTAGATTTGAAGATCTTTCTAGCTTCACACATCTCATAATATGACGTGCCTACTAAAGGTTTTCCTAATTCGACCCAATACAAGAATTTCTGCCTGGCGTCCCTGTATACCACACTAACGTGCCTATAAATTTTAGCCTGAGTGACATAGCCTATATGATTTTTCTCAAAAGTTTTTACGTAGTAGGGTTATAGTTTTTAAGCTTTTTCTTGTTATATAATACACTAGTGGTTGCCCGCGGCTCGCGGTCGGTTATCGCGACAAATAGTAACTTATGGAGTATTCTGATGTATAAGCTATATTACTGTAAAGTTTCATCCAAATCCGTTCAGTAGTTTTTACTTGAGAGAGTAACAAACATCCATCCATCCATACTTACAAACTTTCGCGTTTATAATATTGATATAGATTAATATCTGCCACAAATATATTTTTTCTTTATGTATCTCAAACTGACGGAAAGAATTAGAATTCAAGAGTGGTGGTCACCATACTCGTTGGGAATGCAGCGTTACCACACTATGCCGGTATATTAAGATGCTTCAGTATCATTAGGCCTCCGGTCTCGCACTCACTAAAAAGCAGGAATGCTGTCATTTTGACCTTTCGTCATTTCACATCAAAGAAAGTTCACTGTTTGTCGGATTTCTATAAAGTATTCACAATTAATTAATGTTCTACGCTTATAGTAACAATTATCGAGTGTGGTTTGAATAGAATATTAATTAATTTAATTGTGTACTAATATAATACAACGTACAATATGTAATCGAGTTATTTGGTAATTAAATACATATTAAATATGTACAAATGTTTACAAAGTTCATAAACCTAAATAAAAGCAACAATACGAGCAAATACCAGTTTCAATGGGAAAACTGTTTTGATACCATACAAACAAAAGAATGGATTTAATAAGCAATAATATATCCATTGTTTGTTATATTAAATGACTAGCTTTTACGTGCGGCTTTTCCCGCGTGTATATCGGTTAACGCGGTAAAGAATAGCCTATGTCCTTCCTCAACGATCATAGTATCTCCATGCCAAATTTCATTGATATCGGTGCAGCGGTTTAGACATGAAAGCGTAACAGAGATACAGAATTACTTTGGAGTTTGTAAGATCAGTATGGATTGTGCTTGTCTAATAGCCTCGAACACAATGAATGCGGGTCATATAAAGGTTATGGTCTCAAGTTACAAATGTCTCTATATGAGCCAAAAGTTGAAAATAGGACTGGTTGCCGTGGAAAGTCTTGGAGGAGGCCCATGTCCAACAATACACGCCCTTCGGCTGACATGATGATGATTCCAAAGATTACTATTAGCTCAGTTTAATGCCACTTTAACAAAGTATTGCAAATGTTCTGATAACATCTAATAATCTACTCATAATCATCATCATCAACAATCTTTAGTAGTATACTTCTGGACATAGAACTCTTTTTCATCATCATCATCAGTCTATCGCAGTCCACTATTGGACATAGGCCTCTCCAATTTCACGCCAATTGGTTCGATACTCGGCTTCTCGCATCCAGCTCCTGCCAGCCGTCTTGCGCAGATCATCACTACATCTGTGGATGTCCCACACTACGTTTGCCGAGACGCGGTCTCCACTCAAGAACACCTTTACCCCAACGGTAATCAGTTCTGTTGCTAATATGGCCAGCCCACTGCCACTTTAGCTTGCTAATCCTTTGACCTATGTCGATGACCTTGGTTCTCTGCTGGATCAACTCATTCCTGATGCGATCCCTCAGAGAAACGCCGAGCATAGCCCTCTCCTTAGCACCATGAGCGACTTTTTAGTTTTTGGCCATGGCGTAAGTGTCCAGGATTTGGCTCCATAAGTCATGACGGGTAGGATGCACTGATTAAAGACTTTCGTCTAAAGTCACTGTGGGATCGACGATACAAGTGTCTTTTTACCCGACTGCGAAAGGAGGGTTATGTTTTTCGAGTATATGTATGTATGTATGTATATTTCTTTGGCACGCCCTAGAGCCTAAACGGCTTGTCGTATTTTTATGTGAGTGGTGTCAATAGATTTGTCTTAGTCGTGAGAGTGACACTGAGTACATCAAAATTTTTAAAAAATAAGGATTTTTGGAGCCAAAAGTAATATAAAAAAAAAATTAAGGTTTTCAAAATACATCGAGTGTGGTATCAAAATAAAGATTTTTTTACAGTGAGTACGAATACATATAAAACAATGGTTTTATTGTTAAATATTGACGCAGTCGGGTTTTTCATTTATAATAATTTGTACTTGTTAGGCAGGAGGTTTTTCTCTACTACCACCCTGGTCAGACGGGTTGGTATATTTGTCTTAAATTTTCCTTTCTTATTGCGATAAATTTGTCCTGCATAGTTTGCTCATTTACAACCCCCACAGACTACAAACTTTTTAATCGGCCTATAGTTTAGTTTCGGCAGTTTTTGGGCCGATAGCAATTCGTTATAATGTGAAACTCCCATACATCTTCATACTGATTAAGAAACCAACCAAACTATTGGCCGATCGAAAATCTGCAGTTTACGGGGGCTCCTAAAGTCAACGTCGACGGACGGAGTATCGGCGCCGAGGCTAATTCAGTAGCAATTTAAATTTATCAAATAAAATGACGGCGAGGAACTTATGGTTTTATTTCGTTGTATCAAATACAGTTGTATTCTGAAGAACTTTAAGTTGAATTGTTATTAAATAGGTCTCTTTGCCAAAACTCTCTCCGTCGGCGCTGATCCCTAGTGGCATCTTGAATAGGGGGGGTATGACACTTCGTATTCCTAATTGTGGACCGTGGGAGAGCCACGCTTCGGCATGAATGGGCCGGCTCGACCGGAGTGATACCACGGCCTCACAGAAAACCGGTGTGAAATAGTGCTTGCGCTGTGTTTCACCGAGTGAGTGAGGATACCGGAGGCCCATACCCCAACCCCTCCCCCTATCTCCCCCCCCCATCCCCCAAAGGCCGGTAACGCACTTGTGACGCCTCTGGTGTTGCGGGTGTCCATGGGCGGCGATAATCGCTTACCATCAGGCGATACGTCTGCTCGTTTGCCGGCCTATTCCATAAAAAAAAAAAAACCATCCCCGCATGGTGAACTAGAATGCTGATCTACACGGCAGATGGTTTTAAAGTCATCATAACAAGAGAGGAGAGAACAAACACAGTGACATAATTTATCGTCCGCATATAATTCATACTAATTTATTTACAGCCTTATTGTTCTGAATCTTCTATTCACTACACTACACTCGGTAGTCAAGAATCTTATTAATAATTCAACCGTGAATCAAAAGGCTAAAAGCAAAACTTACTTATTTGGAATTCACCGGTTTCCATTACAATTCTAAGTGATCAAAAATTCAACCTGTGTAGTCAGTGTTAGAAATTAATCTTTTAGAATACTTTGTCAATGGTTTTCATTCACTTTTTGACATAAATTCTTAGAGATGTAACAAGTAAAATTATTAATAATAAAAACATATACGTTTTATATATATTCGTAATCACCGTAAAATCTTTATTTTGATACCACACTCGATGTATTTTGAAAACATTTGTTTTTGTATTACTTTTTGGCGCCAAAAATCCTTTTTTTTTTAATTTGATGTACCCAGTGTCACTCTCATGACTAAGACAAATCTATTGATACCACTCACATAAAAATACAACAAGCCGTTTAGGCTCTTGGGCGTGCCAAATACATACACACATACATACACTCGAAAAACATAACCCTCCTTTCGCAGTCGGGTAATAATATATCTCTTCTTAAATAGTAGTTAGTGATATACATTCCACCAATGATATTATACAATTTCATTGCATTCCACAAAGCCTTTTTTGATTTTTTTACAAGTGGAAATCTCTTTTTAACCGACTTTAAAAAAAGGAGGAGGTGTCTCTATTCGACCGTATATATTTTATTTTTGTGATATGGGAAATAAATGGTAGACGTGGTATGACACCTGCAACTCAACATGACTCTCTAAATAAATCCTTCCAGGAGGTCTTAAGCCCTTAAGGATTTTCGAATATGTAGACTCAGAACTAATGAAATAGTCATGAATTTTTGTGTTCATCAACACATCATGATCAACTTAAATTAGCAATTATCTCTTCCGAAGGAACGATAATCTGAGAGATTAGCGATCGGACAGAAGAATAGGGTACTAGTGGTTACTTGTCCCCTATTCTTCATAGAAAACGTGTATCTATCTATATATTAACCTGTGCAACATTATTAGCGTCTATCAAAATTAATTTCAACGTTTTTTGCCAATATTTTTCAATGAAGCTGGACTCTTAAAATGGACTGTCCAACACTAAAAGAATTTTTAAATTCCATTCCAATCAATCCTGAGACCAAACGACCTCTTCAGTTTTATTATATCTAAACATGTATTTAGAAACATGATCAGAAGGTTCTTCTAATACAAAATGGAAACCACTTTTAACTTTGATTCAGTTCTGTTTATTCATTACTAGCTTTTTCCCGTGGCTCTGCCCGCGTATATATCAGTTTTCACAAAATAAAGTAGCCTATGTCCTTCTCCAAGTTCTAATCTATCTCTATTCCAAAGTTCATCAAAGCGGTTTAGCTGTGAAAGCATAACAGACAGATAGACAGAGTACGAGCCACGCTTCGGCATGAATGGACCGGCTCGACACAGAAAACCGGTGTGAAACAGCGTTTACGCTGTGTTTCACTGAGTAAGTGAAGATACCGGAGGCCCATACCCCAAGGCCTCCCCCCATCACCCTCCCCATCCCCCAAAGGCCGGTAACGCACTTGTGACGCCTCTGGTGTTGCAGTTGTCCATGGGCGGTGGTAATCGCTTACCATCAGGCGTTACGTCTGCTCGTTTGCCCCCTATCCCATAAAAAAGGTACTTTTAAGGAATTTATAAAATTAGTGTGTATTTAATTTCAATACTTTAAATTAAATTATAAATGTAAAACTAACCATAAAACAATTTAAAAAAAGCGGCCAAGTGCGAGTCGGACCAGCCCATGAAGGAGAAATGTAATAGGAGGTACCGCACTCGCCGCTGCCGGATAGCTGCTCCTCGTGCAGCACAAAAGAACCCAAGCGGGCAGACACGCGCGGGCTGACGCGACGTCGTTGATGGTCGTCTCGAAATATAGCGAGTGTCGTAACTACTATTACATTTGGCTTGGCGCCGACTTCAAACAGATTTTAGGTACCTAGCACACATAATAATACTACTATTTAAATGAATAAAGAATTAGGTATAGACAAGAATTGGCACATAGCAATTTATGAAGAGCCAGTTTATTTTACGCTTTTTAGTGTTTTTGGCAGAGAGTTTTGGTTGGATGGTTTTTGGAAGTCGGTTTTTTTTTTTAAAGTTTTTATATTTTTATATTTGTGTTGATTGAATGAAAGGTAAATTGCAGTTTACGATTTATGACGTATTAAAAAAAACTACTTACTAGATTTCGTTCAAACCAATTTTCGATAGAAGTTTTCATGGTAATGTACATCATATATTTTTTTAGATTTATCATTTTCTTATTTTAGAAGTTACAGGGGGACACACACACACATTTTACCACTTTGGAAGTGTCTCTCGCGCAAACTATTCAGTTTAGAAAAAAATGATATTAGAGACCTTAATATCATTTTTGAAGACCTATCAATAGATACACGTATGGGTTTGATGAAAAAAAAATTTTGAGTTTCAGTTCTAAGTATGGGGATCCCCAAAATTTATTGTTTTTTTTCTATTTTTGTGTGATAATCTTAATGCGGTTCACAGAATACATCTACTTACCAAGTTTCAACATAATAGGTTTTGTAGTTTCGGAAAAAAGTGGCTGTGACATACGGACGGACAGACAGACAGACAGACATGACGAATCTATAAGGGTTCCGTTTTTTGCCTTTTGCACGGAACCCTAATAACAATCAGAATACAACCTTAACCGTATAATAACTGTCGAACAAAAATGTTCGGTTTCAATTAAAAAGAGGATTGCGTGGATCAAAGTATCAAACTGTACATTGGAGACATCGATATTAAGTTTGCGTTCTGTATCCCGATAAATAGAATTTCAAATCGAAAAACGTTATCGAATACGACGACCTAATCGAAAAAGAATTGTATTTCATTTAGGAACTGTATTTGAAAATATAAGGGCAGTTCCAAATCAGCATATTAAAATCGATTAAACTGATAAAAGTTTCACACAGTACTTTAGATATTTTGAAAATTCCATAAGAAAGAAAATGGTAGGTTCATTCTTGAGTGTGCTCGTTTACTATAGCTATTTTTCCCAAAAAATAATTATACTGTGACGCATATTATTATACAGCATTATTGACTATCCTTCGTACTTTACCTAATGCAAAATACCAATAAAAAATCATGAAAAATATGAAGAAATTACTTTTACACTGATAGATTCCTAAAACAAAAGACCCTGTAAGAAGTAGTAGTAACTGGATGATCGATGTTTTTTTTTGGTAAATTTTATAAAAACGAATCCTAGCTAGATTGAATTAACGCCCTCGAAACCTAACATACTAAATTTCATGAAAATCGTAAAAAAAAAACAGACATCTAACACTCACCGCCATCCAGTCCCAAGCTAAGCAGAGCTTGTGTTATGAGTACTATATTACTGATATAAATACATTTATATTTTTTTTGTAATATCGAAAACAACCAAATTTCGAAACAAACAGTTGCAGATCATACAAATATTTGGTCCGACCCGAGAATCGAATCCGAGACAGTTAATAGATATACACATATACAGTTAACAGATAATAGAACCACATCACATTCAATATTACTATTTGTTTACTGTGTACCCTAAAGTTGACTAGAATTTACAAAGTCAATTTATACAAAGACGATCGAATTTCAAGATGAAGATGTTTCTCACGTTTCTTCTTCTGAACGAAGTAAAATTAATTTGCTCTTTTAGAAAGAAATGCTGAGTGGCTAAAGAATACTGTTGGTATTTCATTCTTGAAATTAAATTTCAATGAAATGTTTGCGAGAAACATAATAAATTATATTTACCGCATAAGGGAAGTTCATATTAATAGAACCAAGCAATATAGTAATCACAACAGTCAAACAGAATTAAAAAATATGTAGAAAAATGACAATCAAAAAAATTGCAAAATGCAAATAAATTATTTTAGTTTATTTATTATTTAAAATACACAATTGGAAAACATTTTATTTACAAAGAAATAATAGATACAAGGGCGAGCTTAACCCAAATATGAGTTACCTTCCACTTAACCTAATTATATAAAAACACTTTTAATTTCCCTTTAACTCAAAGTGACCCACACAAATACAGATTTTATGCATCTAATATTTTTCTATAAACATTATAAAATAAAAATCAAATAACTCTCTCAGCGTCATGAGTAAAGTCTAAGTAAATGTTATGTTATTTTTCCTTTTCACCAATTTAATTCGGAACCCGTCAACATCCTTCATCATAATGTCAAACTTGACTTTTAATGGTTCATGGTTTACAACTCCTGAATTTATTTTCCTATTATCTTCAGGACTGAGCACGCGGTAATTTCGGAACAATGTAGCTAGGGCCGTCTTCATTGACATCATTGAATACTGGGTACCTGTGAGAATAGTGTAAATAAGAAAGTTTGTTCAATTGATATTTTAATGGTATATAGAGATTAAAGATTCAGACGGGTCCATAGAGCAACGCATATAAAGCAACGAACTTCATCCTCCCAGCCTCTAGATTATTTGGGGTCGTCTACTAGACTTAGTTTAACAGGTTTTTTTTTTATTTGGTCCTGCCAAAATGACTCTACTCTGCCTGATGGAAAGGAAAGCATAAGCAAAATCCAAGAGTAGTGGTCACCATACTCAATTCCGAATGCAGACAATGCAGCGTGATGATCCATACCATGGCGGGCTAATGATGCTTCTGCATCATTGGGCCTCCGGTAGTACCGACCCGGTCGAGCCGGCCCGTTCGTGTTGAAATCAACGTGGCTCTACTACCTAGTTTTGGCTGCTTATAAAAGTTTTTCCACAGATCGACTGGCATCGGATCTCCGCAACCCGGGTTGCGTTGGTTCCGTGTTGCTGTCAGGACAGCGAACTGAATTCGATTCGGTTAACCAGTTGCCATAAGGGTCCAACGGCTTAACGTGCTCTAAGGCACGGACGTGAAAAACAGCCAAACATACTCCGTGCTGTCATTAAGAATTTCTTGTAAGAAAACCCAACAACACTTTCGCCCGACCCGAAAATTAAACCCTCTCTCTAACCCTCCCCTCTCGATCGGCAGTCGCATTCGCTAACGAACAGCAACGCACTTCTGACTTGTAAATTGCAGATGTCGATGGATAGGGATATTTACTTACTTTCAGGTGACTCGTTGGTCGTTTCCCCTCTTTACCATATAAAGAGTTATAACGACTATACGTAAAGATAATACTAACCTAAACAGTTGCGAGGTCCATGACTAAATGCTAAGAAGGCTACTGGGTGCCTCCCTGTTTCTTTTAGAAATCGTTCAGGGCGGAACTGTTCTGCGTCGTCTCCCCAATAAACCGGGTTGCGATGTACGCCCCATATATGTATTATAATTGCACATTCCTTTCTTACGGTGATTCCGGATGCTGGATATAGAATGCAATGAATTAATTTAATTAAAAGGTAAGAAGTAGATTATGAAAACTCTATTGCAAAATAATAACCAATGATGAAAATCAATAAATAGAGTCGGCTTGCTGTATCAAACGTGTTAAAGCAGAAGAATTAGCCTAAGGTTTTTACATTATATCGCAGGGGACTTTACAAACATACATAAAACGGACACAAAGAACATCCAGACTTAAAGCAACAATTTGTAGAACACGCCATCCGTGCAGTCGAAATATAATTGTAGAGTACTAAGTACTTTTGATTAGTATTAAATTAAATCTAACTAATAATGGCCTTAATTTATCCTCATAATAATAATATCTGAAATATCAAGAAATAAAATGAAATGAAATCATCTATTCTGCAATTAGGTTACATGAACACTTTCGCAATTTAACCTTTTTTTGAGCCTTTCCTGACTGGACTAGCCCTGAGAAAAAAGTACGAAACAAACTCAGGGATCATCTTCTCTTTTAAAGTTCAGACAATATTCTTTAAACGCAAAGGACTTTCTATCAATAAATAAGAAATAAGCGATAATTTATTATTTGAATCATAACTATCAAATTTGGTAAAAAACTATTTAAAAAACATGTCAACAACAGTTAATTAAAGGTATGTTTCACACACAATTAAATACATAAACTTACGCAGTTTTGTATCCGCATGAATTTCTCTAACAATGATTGGCACAGGCGGATATAAGCGCATACTCTCCCTGATAACAGCATCTAGATATTTGAGATGTGGCAAATCTTCTGGAACAACTGGTCTGTCTGAATCACCAAACACTTCTTGTAATCTGAAGAAGAAAAAGGTCGTTTTACATTTAAGTCTTATAAAGTTGAAGTCTTGGTAAATTTTGTGTTATTTTTGTTGAGTCTAATTAATTCTTCTTCTCACATGTTTTCACTCTTGGCAGAGCGGTCGTGGTCACGTAGAGTTGTCTACATTGGTGGTTGAGGTGGATAAAGCCCCTCGTACAATTTGCCGCCATCTCACCCTGTCGGCAGATTGTCGGCTGCAGTCAGACACCCGGCTTCCTATTGTAGACTTCACCTGGTCGATACAGCGCATGGGTGCCCTGCCAAGGAGTCTGATCCCCTCCACCTTTCCCTGCACTACCAGTCGCTCTATGGAGTCGCTATTCTGTCTAGAGACATGGCCAAAGTACCACAGTATGCGCGACTGTACTGTGGTTGATAGACGCTATGTAATGCCGAGTTCCTCTAGCACAGACACGCTGGTGCGGAACTCCGTCCATGATATCCGGAGCATTTTTCTCCAGCACCAAATTTCCAGGGCATCTATTTTCCTTTTTTTCAACTCGCGTACTGTCCACGTCTTCGCAGCGTATAGGAAAATGGGACATATAAGTGATTTTACAAGCCTGATCTTGGTGGTTTTGGTAAGGTTCTGATTTCTCCATTGTAGCTTTGGTTATGGCCATGCGTCGTTTCACTTCATCTACGCAGCCACCATTGTTTGATATCAAAGCCCCAAGATATAGGTAGGTCTGCACTACGTCGCAATTCGCAATCTGTGTCACTTCGGGCGAATTATTGTTGACGCGGTTCACTTTAAATAATAGATATTTGTTAATGTTGGCCAAAATGAAACCCAGACATCTTTAAGAACGTCATCTCACACATTTCCATCTCATCCTAAAATTCACCGTTTGTGTGGAAATCAGACCACTAAGAAATATCACATCAACAGCCATTAACAGTTCATTGCTGGACACAGGCATCTCCTTAGAACGGTTTAGGCCTACAATACACACTGGTCAGATGGGTATAAGGTTTGTTACAAGTAGTTTGCTCCCTTAGTCGCCATGGGATGAATAGTTGTAGTGATGGTGATAAATATACTATACTAGCTTTTACATACGGCTTCGCTTACGCAGACTTACATCTCCTGATTTACCCCCATAGGGGTGGAATTTCAAAAATTCCTTTCTTAGTGCCCACTTACGTTATATAAAGAACCTACATGCAAAATTTCAGGATTCTAGCTTCAGCGGTTTGGGCTGTGCGTTGATCTCTGGGTATGTTAGTCAGTCAGTCAGTCACCTTCCTCTTTTATATATATAAATATCCATTCTAAATCTATTTATATAAAAGCGGCCAAGTGCGAGTCGGACTCGCCCATGTAGGGTTCCGAAGCAGCAAGAAACATAATACAAAAGTTCTTGTAGTTCGTTGTAACTTTGATCGATAAATTGCAGCTTACGATTTATGACATATTAAAAATAACTACTTACCAGATTTCGTTCAAACCAATTTTCGGTGGAAGTTTGCATGGTAATGCACATCATCTTTTTTTTTTTATTTATCATTCTCCTATTTTAGAAGTTACAGGGGGGGGACACACATTTTACCACTTTGGAAGTGTCTCTCGCGCAAACTATTCAGTTTAGAAAAAAATGATATTAAAAACCTCAATATAATTTTCAAAGACCTATCCATAGATACCCCACACGTATGGCTTTAATGAAAATATTTTTTTTGAGTTTCAGTTCTAAGTATGGGGACCCCAAAATTTATTGTTTTTTTTTATTTTTGTGTTAAAATCTTAATGCGGTTCACAGAATACATCTACTTACCAAGTTTCAACAGTATAGTGCTTATAGTTTCGGAATAAAGTGGCTGTGATATACGGACGGACAGACAGATAGACATGACGAATCTATAAGGGTTCCGCTTTTTGCCTTTGGCACGGAACCCTAAAAAATGAAAAGCCAAAGAAAAATTAATTTAAACAAATGGTCGTGCTTAGCACACAACTTTTTATCTTAGGTTGAAATCGAATTCACGAACTGTAGTTTAGCAGTCAGGATAGTGATTAGTGCATCACTAGATAACCGGTTAGCCAGACAGTCAGTCAATTATCATTAAAAAAAGTCAACATGATGTGTCAACTGAATAAAATTATATTATTTTCAACTTACTCTTGAAAAACTTTATCCTGTACATCAGGGTTGTTCGCCATCATAGAGACGGTAAAAGACATTCCCAATGCAGAAGTATCGGTACCAGCTATTAACATGACCAAAATCTCTTCTAGTAACTCCACATCGGAGTAACCACGGTCCCCACCAGATGCTTCTATGAGTAGTTCTAGAAAACACTTCGTCCTGTTTGTGCTACCTATCAAAATACAATAATTTGTAAACATAATTATATTCTTTGATGTCGAATCTATGAGCAGCAAATCATTTAAACATCATTTGATTAGGCTTGTAGCAAGGCAAATATTAAGCCCTTTGATTAATCAAATGTAAGGAACAATTTATATAATAATGTAACGTGTGATTACGCAAGGTAGTAGAACCACACTGATTGCAGCACAAATGGGCCAACTCAACCGGGGCGATAGGTACTACTAGCTCACCGAAGACTAACCTAAAACGACAGCATTCGTGCTGTCATAATTCGTTGGTAAGTGCAAGACCAGAGATCCAATGATGCAGAAGCATCTCAATAGGCCAATAAAAGTAAATAACAAAAATAAGTAGACTAAGCAATTGATACATTTTATATTAAGATATATGACACCCATCAATGTTAAAGCTTTCAGTAGACAATAACAAGTGTAACTAGATTAAGAAAAAAATGTTTAAACTAAGTTCTATATAATAAGAGTAAGGTATTAAATGCTATGAAATATATTTAGCTTTAATTCCGCGAGTCAACATCTCCTGAGGATGCCCCGTGGAGGGGCGAAACACGTGTCGAGTACAGGTTTGGTTGCATGGCATGCTAATTATTTCTCACTTGTTTTGTATGTGTACATATGCATGATACCCATATGTGCATGTGAGTATGCATGACGGTGGGATTTGTGCCCTGCTTTCAGACCTGGATATTTGTCTCGCGGAATTAAAGCTAAATATATTTCATAACATTTAATGTCATGGATTTCCGCAAAGTAACGCCTGATTCCATAACTTATCTTAAGAGTAAGGTAGTAAGTAAGAACTGCAAAGGATAATGATATAAATGTCAGATTTTTAGAAGTAGGCATAAAAACAGTTGTAATAAAAATGTAAAATAGAGATAAGCTAGGCACAAACTGATCCGGTAAGTTCGGTACAGTTTGTGTAAAAATGTAAACCAACATTTTTTACATAAATTAAATATAAACATGTAAGTGTATAATATTGAAATATAATAAAAAACGATCTGTGACACTTACATGAGTCACAATATACAGTAGGGCAGCAACAACCTGCGATGGCGGGTGCCTGCTATTTAAAAAAAAAAATAGGCCACCAAAGTGAATGGAGATGTTGCATTTTGCATTATCTGCATTCGTAATGAGTATTGTGATCGTAGTGGTCACCATTGTAATTCTTGTAATGAGTACGGAGACTAGTAATGATCCTGCTAACGCTATCCATTATGCAGAGTGGAGTCACTTTAAAACTTATTGTTATCTGTTTAAAAATTACATAACGCTTTCTTTTTATTGATAAAAACTAAATTACTTACTTTCATCAGTTTCACAATTTTCTTTCAACTTTTTCCTGGTTGATGCTATTGCCTGAAACGATACATTGTATTTATTTTTTGATTGAATGCAGTACAATAATTTATCATCCACAGTCTACAATAATAGTATACTACTAATTATTATTTTTACGGGAATTAACGCGATCACTTATTTAAAGTTATTATATCTCTGATACATGGCGAAACAAATATATCAATAATATCGAAAATGTGCGGGTGGATGAAGAACTTTCTACTTCACGGATTCGACGACGGAGGGCGTGCACCGCTGAGCCAGTCAGCCTGTGACCAAGGCCAGTGCAACCTTGTCGAAACGTCAGGCAAGTCAGAGGTATGTAATACCTTTAAATAAGTGATCGCGTTAATTCCCGTAAAAATATTTATTATTGTATCATGAAACGCGAAAGTTTAAAAGTTAGTATACTACTAGACATATTCCCCAGCTTAGAACGGAGATTTTGCCTTATTATACTATGCTGGCCAAATGTGTGTGTATTGGTTATGTCAGTTTTGTGTCAAGTTTTTTTTCTCTTTCAATAATACAACACACAACGCTATCTAGTCCCAAACTAAGCAGAGCTTGTATCATGGGTACTAGGCAACTGATATAAATACATATATCTTTTTTTAAATACATACATATTATACATAGAAAACACCCAAAGTCCGAAACGAATATTTGCAGATCATACAAACAAAAATCTGGTCAGACCCAGGAATCGAACCCGAGACCTCAAGCACAGCGGTCGCATACGCTGCAACCGCGCCACCGAGGAAATCAATAGTCTTTGCAGTACTATTGTCGTGTACAGTTTGCTCCCTTAGCATGCGTTCCGTCAGTTCCGGGCAGCTGGCCCGCCAGGCGTGATCACCTCGCCTGGTCGGAGGATCCTCCCTTTGTGTTGGAAGAACATGACACCTGTTCCTCCACAGACCCTTAGGAAACGCGGACTCGACAAATGAATAGTTGTGCATCTCTCTGTATTCCTTATTCGTCACCACTCAACCAATCCATAAAAGCCCAATAACACAGATATCAAGAACTTACTTTATTAACAAAGTCATGTAAAACCTTCTTATTTTTCTCAAACCTGAAGTGGCAGCTAAGAAGCTTGTACACTGAATCAGATTGCAACAACGGCTGAAGCATTCGCTCAGCTATTAGTGAGGAAACGATTTCAAAGGCCTTGAGTAATGGCTCTTCTTGATTTTCGTGCGAATTAATTTTTACACCTAGTACTGTTTCTGAAAAAAATTGGACAAAAATTGACAAACGAGCAGACGCGTCGCCTGATGGTAAGCGATTACCGCCGCCCATGGACACCTGCAACAACAGAAGCGTCACAAGTGCGGCCGGCCTTTTAGGGATAGGGGGGAGGTAGGGGTACGGGATTGGGGTATGGGCTTCCGGTATCCTCACTCACGCGGTGAAACACAGCGCAAGCACTATTTCACACTGGTTTTCTGTGAGGCCGTGGTGTCACTGAGCCGGCCCATTCATGCCGAAGCGTGGCTCTCCCATGGTAGTAAGTTTTGTCCCATGTGGGATTAGAACCCACAATATTTTGCACAGTAGAAAGCGGCGTGGCCACCACTTAAACAAGTGTGTCAAATGTGTCTCGTTTTGATTAATAATATGTAATTATTAAAAAAAATAACAAAACATGCTACTAACCACATACAGTGTCCAAGGTGTAGGTAGTCATGTAGTTCCAAACAGGCTGCGCTCCGTTCCCTTCAACTGCCTTCAGAGCCTGTACTAGGTAAGCACTCTGTCGAGCGAATATCTTCACAAATCTGTTCAGGTTCTTTAAACTGAAAGTGGGAGCAGTGACCTTCCGACGTGGTCGCCAAATTGACACTGAATAAATAAGAATATACTAAATCCTTTGAAAATCTTAATTTCCAACCATGAAAAGTTACTTGACTAATTTAACAATAATAACAATCTCACGAATTTCACACTCGATCGTCTATCGGAAGCAAGTTTTTCGCATCGATTCTCTTTCTACAATGGCTTACACCCTAACTACAAAACAATAATTTACGGAATCGAAGACTTCAAGTACTGCAGTCACATACGCTACCACTGCGCCACCGAGGCAGTCAAACCTATTACTTCATCAACAGCCTTAAAAAGTCTACTGTTGGATATAAACCTCTGCTTATGGTCCGTACTCACAAACTCACAACTCGAAGGCTTGCATCGAGCTGGCTCGATGGCTTGATCTCCTTTAATGTTTCTCTTTTTCATTTTATATAATTCTTTTATAATTAAAAATTGCTAGACTTGTTAAATGTAGCCACCGTCTCTTTTGTTGAACAGACATCATTTGATGTAATAATTATTATACATTCTAGAATTAAAATCACTTGTACTTATTCCACTATTTTATTTTTGTAACCTTTGATGATGTCATAAGGCGAAACCGGTCAGGTGTAAACAAAAATAAAATAGTGGAATAAGTACAAGTGATTTTAATTCTAGAATATAATATAATAACAAGTTCCATTAAGTGCCGACAATCGAGAGTATAAATTACATAATAATTATTATTTTTACGGGAATTAACGCGATCACTTATTTAAAGGAATTACATACCTCTGATTTGCCTGACGTATCCCGTAAAAATAATAATTATTATATCATGGAACGCAAAAGTTTATAATTACCTACAAATTTTAACAAGAAAAAACCGACTTCAATTTGGACTAAATTTAAATGGGACCATTCGGAAAGCACCAGCATTCAAATAAAAAAGAACTATCAAAATCGGTTCACCCAGTCAAAAGTTATGAGGTAGCAAACATAAAAAAAAAATTTTAAAAATACAGTCGAATCGAGAACCTCCTCCTTTTTTTGAAGTCGGTTAAAATGTTAGACATAATTTGACTCGAACGGTTCGCTGAATACTGAACGGCGAGCCAAAAGAAGCGTCACTCAATCGATCAATGCTGAATGTATGGACGAAAGCCCGTGCCGTGGTTTTTACTCGACATATTTGCTCGATCGAGTAAATCCGTATGTGAGTGCTTAGCTTTAGAATGGAGGTTTTAGCCTACCATACCACGCTGACCAGACTGCTTGGTATCGGGTTTGTTTCAAGTTTTCCTTCTCTTTGCATAGGTATAATAATAGGTCTTTACCTATGAATTTGCCGTTTTGTATGCAATAAGTGAAAGTACTTATTTTTTCAAACTTTATTATTTCTGTTATTCGAAGTAATCACCCATTCAATCGACGCATCTTTGCCAACGCATTGGCAGTTTATTGATGCCCTTCTTGTAAAAATCAGATGGACGGGAGGCAACAAATTCTTCAAAGGCATTTTGTACTGCCTATCGGGAATAAATTTTTTTACTCACTTAAAAGTTGTCTAAATTTTGGAAAAAGTAATAGTCGGTGGGTGCAAGGTCTGGTGAGTATGGCGGATGAGGGAGAGCTTCCAACTACAGCTCTTGCAGCTTGGAGACTGTCTGTTGCGAACTCTACCAAATGATGTTGTCAGTGCATGGGTGATTACTTCGAATAACAGAAATAAAAAAGTTTGAAAAAATAAGTACTTTCACTTATTGCATACAAAACGGTAATTTCATAGGTAAAGACCTATTATTAATTATAATAGGAATATAAATTACTTACCGGGTGCAAATATAAGTCCATTTCCAATAAAATTTCTGGCAAAGCGTACTACATTATCTTTCTCTAAAGACGATTTTAATACTACTTCTATGTCGGCAGCATCTACTGCAACTGTAAAACAAATATCGATACAAATATATCTATCAACTAGCAACCCGCCCCGGCTTCGCTCAGGTTCATTACGAAAAATTGTATGGCTTATGTTTCTTTGAGATGTGCGGCTTAATTTTATCCGACGTCTTCGATAAATATCGTTATATTTAGCAAATATACTAAAAAAAAACATATTAAATACGAAAACCTCCGTGCAGTAGCTTTTGAGTTTTTCGCGAACAGACAGACAGACAGACGCGTCGGAGGACTTTGTTTTATAATATGTAGTGATGGTGATAAGACATAGAATTCTTTACATCATTATCTTCAGCCTTTGATAGTCCGACGCTGGATATAGGTAGGCCTCTCATTCGAAAATGAATTTTGACTTAATCACAATTAGAAAATATACAATCATTTTTTATACTAATGCAATAATTCTGACAAGCAATTTTCTTATGAGTACGAAAGTTCTCGTACACGTACCTATGTAATATTTTGATCCTATCCATAAATTCGTCATACCGCCGTTCTTAATAGCTTCACGAGCCAATATTTGGAAAGTGTTCATAAAATCTGCAATGAAAAGCATTACCTGAGTACAACAAACAATAATAATAATAAATGATTCGGACATCTAACACACAACGGCATCTAGTCCCAAGCCAAGCAGAGCCTGTGTTATGGGTACTAGACAACTGATATAAATACACATATACTTTTTTTTTCTTACATACATATTATACATAGAAAACACCCAAACTCCGAAACAAATATTTGCAGATCATACAAACATTTCCGAGACCTCAAGCACAGCAGTCGCATATGATACCACTACGCCACCGAGGCAGTCAAATCATCATCAAATATTAAAGGTTCATTGAGGTTAAAAACGTAAACCTATAAAGTCTGCAAAGTCTGAAGACAGAAAGGCAGACGGTCTACAACCAACAATTGTATTAAAAAGTACATGTAGAGACAAATTACGATAGTTTATTCTTCAAATGTCCAATCTAATCTCAAGAAAATTCATGAAATTAATTTAGAACACAAATAATTATTTTAAAGCAGAAATTTTCAGAAATCCAAATTAACATTTTAACGCTGAAGAGTAGTTTATAAACTAGTGTTCCATTTTATGGATACTCGAAATACAAGATTCATTTCAGCACAAAAATTTAAATTGAGGGAAAATTTATTCAAATATTAGTTTATATAGTCACAACTCAAACGGATTAATTCCTGAGAAATAACAGAAAAACAGTATGTACTTACTAACTGAACCACCAGTTAACAAATAGGCATGCCCAATCAAGGGATAACTTCTTATTCCACATTTTATTTGGTTTGAGAAGTTAATAAACTTCTGTATTTTCAATCTCCTTACTATTAGCATAACTAAAACCACTAGTAATACTAGTAACAACATCGCTGAAGGCATATTTAACATACACTGTAAAAATGGAGCCGACTATGTCTACTTTTATTATTCTTGTGCAAGATATTATGGTTCCTACACACCATACCGGTGGCAAGCTATATTTAGCGGATATGCCGCCGGCATCATTAGGCCGCCGGAACATGCCGCTGGAGGTTACAGAGCATCATTTCTGTTACGAAAGTCGACTTAAACGTTAGTGGTGCACACTTTATTTAACTACCCCTACCCACTTTTGTACATCGTCTGACTTAATGCCCTGGGCATTCTCTACTAGTCAACATTTGTACATTGTAGAAATCTTCTTAACTAAGGACAACGAAGCCTTTAACATGGTCATTGTATTAATTTTAATTATCAAAAGACTCAAAAGAAGAAGGAGATGTTGGGTGCATCCAAATTTGCAAAGCAGAACGTCCTGAAATGGTACCATCATGATTGAAAACTATAAAAAATATGATGTGAGTTGTCGGCACTAGCATAAAACTTTTTTCAAAAGAATGACGGGACGGCGGCTTCTTAGCCTGGCGGCTCAACAGCTTGGCGGATCAATATCACGCTCTCATGCTATGTAGGTGCCTTTACAGTGAATGTATCTGCTTTCCCGGCCCCTTTAAAAAACATTTTACAAAACGATGCGCGCTTTCGATTCAGTAGCCACTCCATCAATTAAATTAGTGTTAGTTAACTATTAACCGCTTAACTTCAAGTATATGTATTATGTAAATTTTAAAGTATAATATATTTTAAAGTCCAATTATTGAGGAACCCACAAAAATGCTCGTCACTATTCAGATAAAAATTCAGTTCGAAGTAAACATAATAAAATATTTACCTTTGTCACCATTAATTATCTTAATAGGTTAAAAGATTTTAATTTAAAAGGAGGTAGAAAAACGTTTATGTTAATACCAGCCATAAAAAGTTATAAATTATAAAAATATTATTATGATAATAAATTACTTTGACATTATTTACATCAAAGTATTTAGAGAACTTTAAGAGTGCTAGCGATATCTATATTATATCTTAAAGAGTTGGTTTGCTTAAACGCGCTTATCTTAGGAACTGCTGGTCCGATTTGAATCATTCTTTCAGTGTTAGATAGCCCATTTATTGATAAAGACTATAGGTTATATATCATTACGTAGAGACTAATAGGAGCGGACCATGAATGAGAAATGTTTAAAAAACGAGGGAAAATTATCACGCTACGGGCAATAGGAAACGCAAACGAGGTTGCGGTGGTCAGACAGTATATAATAATATTTGAATCCAATACATTCAATTTAAACCACATTTAGCGAGAAACTGGTGCCTCTGATAGGTATGAGATACCTGTGTTACAGGTCACTATTTATCTATGTGTCATAGAACTGGTGTTCTATATAGAACCCGATAGCAGTCACCGTTATGCCAATCCAATTCCACTATTTTATGCCAAAGCGTATGGATAGTTTTTACATGTTTAGTCAAGATTATTTTAACAACAGAACAATACTTATTGGCATCATCACCATCAACAGCTTTTAACAGTCCACTGGTGGACATAGGACCTTAGAAAGAACGCTTTGGTCTAATCTACCAAAACAATTACAGGCATTTTAATTGAATTGTCGTGTTATCTATCTATATATATAAAACAGTAAGGTGACTGACTGACTGACTAACTGACATACCCAGAGATCAACGCACAGCCCAAGCCGCTGAAGCTAGAATCCTGAAATTTTGCATGTAGGTTCTTTATATAACGTAAGTGAGCACTAAGAAAGGAATTTTTGAAATTCCACCCCTAAGGGGGTAAATCAGGGGATGAAAGTCTGCGTGATCGAAGCCGCGTGTAAAAGCTAGTAATAATAATAAATATCTTTATTGTACACCACCTTATGTAGTTACAACAATTTTAAAGTAAGTACAAGTGGTGGCCTGTTCGCTCCAAAGCAATATCTTACAGGCAACCATGGTATGAATATACCACACAACAACATAATGATTTAGTAAATAACACAACTATATAATGATTCTTGGCTCGATGTTTATATTTGATTTATTGGATAGATACATTTTTTGCGGTTTCTAGTAGGATTTACGACAACATAAAATTAAGTAGTATCTAATAAGCAAAATACACACACATTTATTTACAAAATCTATTCTCTCTTTCGCAACTAGAAAAGATCATAGTTTAATTCTATTTCCTTTCTGAAATTTTTCGTTGACATTTTTTATGACTTTGGTACCCAAAGGGTAAAAATAGCACCTTATTTACCGTTTGTCTGTTTCTCACCAGGCTGTATCTCATAAACCGTGACAGCCAGACAGTTGTTTTCACAGATGATATATTTATGTTGCCGCTTTAAAAACAAATGCCAAAGACAGGATAAAATAAATTACCGTGGGAGAGCCACGCTTCGGCATGAATGGGCCGGCTCGACCGAAGTGATACCACGGCCTCACAGAAAACCGGTGTGAAATAGTGCTTGCGCTGCGTTTTGCCGAGTGAGTGAGGATACCGGAGGCCCATCCCCCCATCCCCAAAGGTGTCCATGGTGGTGTTGCAGGTGTCCATAGATACCCCACATGTTTTTGGGTGAAAATCTTAATACGGTTCATAGAATACATCTACTTACCAAATTTCAACAGTATAGGTAGTTCTTATAGTTTTGGAAAAAAGTGGCTGTGACATACGGACGGACAGACAGACAGACATGACGAATCTATAAGGGTTCCGTTTTTACCTTTGGCACGGAACCCTAAAAAAGCCTACCTCATTATCATTTACTAAGAAAAATACTGTTCCTATGAATAGAACGGTATCTTCTAAGAAATAATTTAGACCAAATTTAAATGTAGAGGCAAAGTAGACTAGTATACATATTTTCAAAGGTTAATTCTGTTCTTCGCTCTCACTAGCATTAAAACTTTCCCTTTTAATTAAAGGAATGTTTCGTTTTTATACCTTTCTAGCAGGCTTTACAAAAGTTCCTCTCTAGATACCTGTAAAAGGCAGTAAAACCTCTATACATACCTTCTCCTGTATATTTATCAACGGCTTCTAATAAATTACTTTATTTAGAAGCTTCTTTATGAGTTAATTGAAAGCCTTATTTGGGGTAATAAATTTAAATAATAACTGCCTCGTTGGGCTCGCGGTTGGCGTGTGCGGCTGCTGATCATGAGGTCTCGGGTTCGATTTCAGGGTCGGACCAAATGTTTGCATGATCTACACATATTTTTTTCAGAGTTTGGGTGTTTTCTGTGTATAATATGTATGTATTTACAAAAAAGTATATATGTATTTGTATCAGTTGTCTAGTACCCATAACACAAGCTCTGCTTAGCTTGGGACTAGATGGCGTTGTGTGTTAAAAAAAAAGACGTGTGGCACTAGGGGTCCGCCGCGGTAAAGCTATTGCATAGCATTTTTATCAACTTATGCAATTATAATGATTTTTTATTTTTTTATTTATGCAGTAGTGTATGGCTACCATGAATAATTTCATACATTATATGACATAAAAATTCTTCGTGTCCAAGGCAACGAATCTTCCTTGACGTATTCGTTGATTCGTCGTTCGGAGCAGCTCGTCTCGATCCGTGCGACCTTCTGGTGTCAGGTTTTATTTTCGTTAAGTTATGAAATTTCTTGATTTGGTCACCGCGCTCAAAGGCCTCAAAGCCTGCGATAAAAGCTATGCAATAGCTTAAAAAAATAGTAACTCTATCTGTCTATACTAACTTTTAAGCTTTCGCGTTCCATGATGTAATAATTATTATTTTTACGGGAATTAACGCGATCACTTATTTCAAGGTATTACATACCTCTGTTTTGCCTGACGTTTCGACCAGGTTGCACTGGCCGTGGTCACAGGCTGACTGGCTCAGCTCTGCTGACAGCTGACAGGTTCTATCTGTCTAACTGTTACGCTTTTACAGCTAGACCGCTGAAACGATTTGAATGAAATTTATATTGGAGATCCTGTAATTCTAGAGAAAGGATATAGGCTACTATTTATAACGGTAACCGTTATTCAGGCGGTGGAGTCGAGCGCTAAAGCTAGTTATAGAAAAAGTTAAATTTCACCCATACACAGAGCGATAAGAGACCAACAGGCCCAAAGCAAGAATAAGAAATACCTTTTTTAAGTAACCATTCATAATGTTGATTACAGTTCTTACGCTTACGCTTACGATTACCCTGTGAGAACGAACTAGTTTTCCTAATTCTGACACCTTACAGTCAATCTAGCAGATGTTGAGAAACAATTAAAATTTTAACAAAATAAAAACCGACTTGAAGGTTTGACTCGATTTCTCTTGGATGCCATCATCAGATCTTAGTGTCCTTATCATGGTACCACCGTTGGGATATCTCCTTTCCATTAAAAAAGAATCATCAAAATCGGTTCATAAACGACGAAGTTATCCGCGAACACACATAAAAAAAAACATATACATATACGGTCGAATTGAGAACCTCCTCGTTTTTTGAAGTCGGTTAAAAACGACAGGAGCTTGTCTCTGAGTTGGACGTAGATCCAAGTCGCATCTCTCAACGGGTTATGAGAATGTGATTGAGTTCAACGCTTGGAAAACAGTGTGCACGCTTTCTACCAGAAAATCTCTGTTCTTTTCCAATTTATCTTTTTTTTTAACTTTTTTTTTTTAAATCATTTATTCCTTATTTTTTTAAAATAAACATAAACAAATTCCTCGCCAAGCTACACCGCTTGTTGGCGAGATACGCTCGTTAAAATAAACTAAATATCTACTTTTTATACCCACTTAAAACTATATTTAAAAGTATATTTTCTTGAAACACAAAATGTATTATCTAATCAAATAGCTATTGATACGGGAGCCAGGTACAGATTCGGTCAATTCGAAACTTCGTAAAATGCATTAGAAATGTATATTATGAATACTTGTATCTCGTGTGAAGTAATAACTTACATTCATCTGTCATTACATTTATTTATTTAAGCTTTACGGCAGCTAGAATCTTGCTTGGTGTAGTATATCTATACCTATACTATATTGTCGGCTCTTAGATGCAATGTGCCCGCTCACTTCCGTCGCTCACAGTTGACTGAACTGTGTCAGACCGCAAATGCACTAGAGATGACATAATGCTTCCTTCTCATTCATTCACAGATACTGCAATGAGTGAGTGAATGAATGAATGCGTTACTAGTGAAGTGACTGACAATAGACACATACACTACACTTGGTTATTCGTTATTTATCTTGAGAGATAAATTCTAAAGTTGAGACTGTTACAACTTTTTATTTTTATTTTTCAAAAGTAAAAACCTTAAATTTTTCATTAATAAAAAAAAACATGGCATGTATATTCCATGTCTATGTATAACGCCTGATTTAATTGGATAAAATAATTATATTTTCCCAATTATTTTTCAAATAAACAACCAAATCAACAAGTGTACCTGAACTGTTTGGTAAACGAGCCCTCGCTCTCTGACGTTTGACATTTCATTACCGGGATAGCACTTGACACAAGAAATACTCGAAAATACAGTCAAGCGTGATTTTTCCCCGGTTTCCTTTACACAAATTGTTTTTGCATATTTTTTTGACGTTCCTAAAAAACACTGATGTTCATGAATTTTGTAGTCATTTTAAAAATCCAATAGATTTCATGGATAAAACTGGTTTTGTGTTCGATGGTTCGTTCGAGTAAATGTTTGATATTTACAGTGGATTGAAATCTGCCAAAAAGTTATTGTATTCGTCACTTTTGTTCAATTATTCTTTATGCAGATAAATTTTACGTCGGTTTGCAAGCACTTCAGAAATTCAAAAAACTCTCATGAGTGAATATCATGTCCGCCAAAGGACCAAAGGACTAGTTGTGTTCCTCATCATAGAAGTAATATACTATCATTGATCCTATTCAAGACATTCAGAATAAACTTTCAATACAAATAGAGCGATTATTAAAAAAAAAACAAATTTCATTTACAATCAAATCATTTCTAACAATTTTGTAGTAGTTCCATCGGATACAAAGATAGACAGACTTTATGTCTGACTTAGCTGAACCTAGTATCGATCACCGTACCAGCTAACTGCTGTCAATTTAGGTCACGAACCTCTTGGTCTCAGTGCATCTTGTAAAGTTATTGGTACACGAGTGAAACCGGAGGTGTAGATAGAGAATGATTTATTCAGTTCACCTTTTACTATGTATAGTTACAGATATCCGTGAGCGTGATCTCGTCTTTATTGATTACCCACATTTTATCATTATTCATATCATGCAAACATATGACTCATCTTACTGAATATAAAAAGGTGTGAAAAATTAAAATTGCTGCATGAATAACGCAATAGAATTCAAGATAGTAGACGGTTAAGGCCATACGTCCGTACGTTCCTAAAAACAGCGCTGTATTTAATATAAATAACAGATGCAACTCAAACTCCGCGTCAAAATGGAAAACAATTGTTTCAATCCAACACAACAAACAAAAAACAAAAAAATTTGGAACCATAAAGAAATCATTAATTCCCGATACTTTTTTGACCGACTGTATAATTTAATTTAATAAGGCTTAGGCATAAAGCACCACTAAAATGTGTACCTGACTATTAGGAAATTTTCAAAATGGAATTATATACCATTTACCTAGTTATATTGTATTCTAGATCCTGTAGGGTGAAAGTGACTTTTTTAGCTCATCTAAACGTTTTATTTTACGGATGTAAATACTACTATGTTCTTCGTTGCATACCTGGCAAAGTAGTTCCAAAAGTTCAAGATAACAGTATGAACAAGTCAATCATCATCAAACACGATGTTCGTGTTTTACTTTGTGTCACGAAAAAACACACATTTTTGTACAAATGTATTAGAATCACAAAATAATCTGGGAATGACCTCTTCATCTGGTTTAGTAAATCTATTTTAGTTCTGTATGAATGAAACTTCAAAAGCTTCAGGAACTTTTGGATTAAATCACTAAATACAGGCGAAAACAAACAAGCTATTTTATAGACCAACATTCCATTACAATTCCAACCACTTTCCTACTAGGCTCGTTTAGTAGAATAGATGGCAGAAGTATATATCAATGACAGTCCGCTATGCCGATAATGTCCCAACGGTCACGCAGATTTATTGCACCGACAAACACATCGCTGAAATCCCCTTCTAGCTACCATTTATCATTTATTTTCGAGTCACGAATGGAATTTTAAAATTTTGAGTGGATTACTTAACTCACGAACGATTGAAACGATGAAAAATAATACTGCCTATTTTGATCAGTAGCCTCCCCATTGATCAGACACACCTTTACTAGTCTTGTTTTGAGACTAGTAATAATCCGTTAAGTTTGATTATTAAATGTGTAATATAAATCCCACCAGAAACATAAATGTAAAAAAGTTGAGCCAAGTTCAATACAAAAATTATGCTTGGCTGTGGGCTTCGTCGCAAAAAGAATGGAGATCTAAATGAGTGCCAAGTTCTATGCAAAATCCAAATATGTATTTACGCTTACACACAATTACCGAGCTGGATTCCAAATTTCGTCCTTCTAGGTCATGGAAGTAGGTTAGGTTTAGGTACTATATATATGTCAGTCAGTACTAAAATTTACGTATTTTTGACCTACATATCTTTGTAACTGTTTGAGCTAGCTTCATGAAATTTGGGCTTCTAGATGTCCTTATGGACATAATTAAACACACGTAGTTTTATGTGTTTACGTTAAAGAGGTTTTGAGTTATAGAAGGGTCAAAAGTGGCACCAAGTGGTTCGTGTAATATTACACTCGGCGCTGGCTAGCCAGTTCCTTTGCTTGAACTTGGCTTGACACGCTGCCGCGTAGAAAAGTTAATATTTATAAGGAAGAGTAGTGTATAAAGATAAAAAATCAAAAATAAAATGAATTATCGTCACATTTAGTGAGTATAGTGGTCGCTAAGTGCACGGTGCGTGGTGGTTTAATTTAACTTTTTACTTTAATTTACTACAGTTTATGGTTTCATTTAATTTACTACAGCTATTAATGATTTAATATATTGCGAATGTAGTACAGCTGAAATACTAAGTCAAAATTTGTAAATCGCGGCAACTTTCAAGAGTGAAACGACATGTTACTGAACCATGCCACACACCATTCTACAGCGCTAAGAGTATAGTATTAATTCATTATGCTATTTATATTTTCATTTGTAATGTAATTCTCTACCCGAAGCGATTACCGCAATCAATGGCAGTTGAAATAATTTTGAATCTTTTAATATTATATCGATAATTACAATTACTATAATTGGTATTCTAAATGTGTACTAACCAAATGAACTAGTAAAATGACAGTAAAAGTTATCAAATGAAAATATAGCATCACTTAAATCTATATAAAATCAATTGAGTGTGTAGTATATAGACTGTTAAAGGACATTCGTACACTAGAAAAAAAATGCATCTAAAATATTTATACATCCAATTACATTTATTGACGGGCATGTGGTTAATGATCATGACTGCTAAGCCAAAGATCATAGGTTCCATCCCCATCTAGAAAAATGAGTTGTATAAGATATGTGAAGTTATAATTACTTTTGAAAAGCAAGAGCTATTTAGCTATACGAAACTCAATGCAAAGTAAAGAAGCTTAAAATGTCCAATGTCAATTTTGTCCACTTTCAATCCATTGGCTATTTACAAAGAGCTTCTGTCTCTTTTTGTCATTTACACAGAGACTTAAGCAGCTTACAACCCATTGTTGTTTTTACACTCGACCGCCGATGTACCTTGTGGTCATTTAGAAAGTTTAAAACTTTATAAAGAGGTCTAAATAGAAATGAAAATATAACTACTGTTATCACCATAGAAATATTTTACAAAAACTATTGTTAAACTTTTACGATTTAAATGCAGAAATTTACTTAAAAGACTGCATTCCATTTTTGGAAAAAAGGAAATTTCTAGCCCGTACATGATATCCTTAAGCCTTTATAACGCCCTTGCATTCTCCGCTTAGTAGAACGGTGCTTGGAACGCATTCCAGTATTATATCACTAAATTGATTAATGGCTGCAGTAGTATGGTTGATATTCACTCTGTCTCGTTTAGCAGGTCGCTGAAAAGCAAACGTTTTTAAGGAAAAAAAAGTTAGTTTTCAATTTATGCTTTCCTTCAGGCAGAGTAGAGTCATTTTGGCGAGCCAAACATAAAAAAAAAAAAAAAGCAAAAACTAAAACCATAGAAACGCACCGTAACTCTTTAACAACGTGTGACTACGGCTTTTTAAACTTGTTTTATACTTTTTCAGCGTCGTTTTTTGTCGTAGTTGGGTTTTAGTTTTCACTTTTTTTTATTTAAAATGTTTTGGTGCCGTTATTACCACCTATAACGCCCTTTCCGAACACGGCATATTTATCTCAAATTTATTTTTAATACAGTACTTTATGGCGTCTAGAGGGTGCCACATTAGATTTAGTAACACGTCGTATAGCCTATAACCAGCGGACGATTAAGACGCTTCCAACGATACCTCATTAGTCCACTTCTAATAAGTAGTTAAGAAGCTATGAGGGAACAAATGAACATACATACATAGCCTGTCAAAATCATAACCCTCCTTTGGCTTTGCCGTAGTCGGGTAATAACTGACTGCACGGTTGGCCTTTTCATTAAAGCGGTCGCCATGCCGCTTTCTGCAGCGCTAAGTATTGAGGGTTCAAATCCCACATGAAACAACACTTTGTGTGATCCACAAATTGTTGTTCTGAGTCTGGGTATTCTTTTGTCCGTTTCATGTATGTTTGTCAAGTCCCGACTACACAGGATGTATATTACTAATGCGGGAGCTGCTTTTAAAATTAAAAAAAATGGGACATCTGATACACAACGCAGTCTAGTTCCAAAATAAAGCAGAGCTTGTAATATGGTACCAACTGACATGTACTATACTGACACATGACATGTATGGTAGACAACTGATATAAATACATTTAAACTTATATTTTGTAAATAAATACCTACATATTATACATAGAAAACACACAATCTAAAAACAAATATTTGTAGATCATCCAAATACTTGGTGCGACCCGGTAATCGAATCTGAGACCTCAGGCACAGCAGTCGCATACGCTACCACTGCGCCATCGAAGCAGTCCTAAAATAAACTGTTTTAACCTCACATTTTTTCTCATTCTGGTTTCCAGACGAATTCTTATAATT
Organism: Diaphora mendica; assembly: GCA_949125395.1. Classification (NCBI taxonomy): domain Eukaryota; kingdom Metazoa; phylum Arthropoda; class Insecta; order Lepidoptera; family Erebidae; genus Diaphora; species Diaphora mendica. The sequence continues at coordinate 5,362,800 of OX421332.1, read as the reverse complement.
AACGGGGCAACCGCGTGGACGAGTCACCTGCTGAAAAATGGCTATGAATTTCGACCGGTGGGAGGTTTCCGTGGAGTATTGGCCCAGTACATAGCAAATTCCATAGATTAGTTGTAAGGTCCTGAGCGCACTAGTGACTTTTGTCACCGTGACAATAAAGTCTTTGTCAGTGTCACGTCACCACCTTTTCGTGACTATGTGCACCTGCGTTGACAATGACGAAACCTTTTTGCATTCGATTCGATTACGCGGAAGACGACTAAAGTATGGAATCAACGGGGGAGGGGGAGAGACGAAGTGACATTTAGTTGCTACTGCCATCCTCCGCGGTCAAAATGTCACCCGGTTGTCAGGTATCCAAATGCCCGCACCTGTCACAGTGACAAAAATCACTAGTACTTTACACTTCTTATGACGTACAGTTTTGATCTGACAATTTTCAAATTTATGTGTTGCTGCGTTGAACGCTGTCGAAAACATTAGGAGCTAGCCCAGCACCTAAAGTTATAATTTTTATCGCTAGATGTTGATGAAAAGTTTGAATATTGGTTTTTATTTTTATTTCAACCTGAGTTTCTAATCTTTAAACTGATTTAAATTGAAAAATAGTTTTATGTGGAATGGCTCATTTATCAGGGAAGGTTATATTGCAGCCTACATTGAGCATTCATAAAGTTACGCGGTTCAGCTAGTATATAAGATAGCGGCTGACAAAATTTGTTTCCTTCTTACTAACCTAGTTAGAACCTGATACGATACGAAAGTTAGAGATAAAACTTTTTGTGCCGTTCTGACATATTACGTTGATTAACGTTTGTAAGTTTCAATGGAAACCAAGAAACTTGTGACTCAGCGAACTGCTCGCGGACATAACTCATCTTACGCAGAGTAACCATCGGGGAATTTTGTTCCGAAATGTTTACAAAAAGGGACTATGAAACCAACAAAATAACAAGGTTAAGTCAAAGGTCCGCTAATAAGAATGACAGTCTATTATTTAGTACTTAGCTCGCCAACGTCCATACCATGTTGAATACACCGGTTCTCGTCCGATCACCGAAGTTAAGCAACACCGGGCGTGGTTAGTACTTGGATGGGTGACCGCCTGGGAATACCATGTTATGTTTGCTCTTTGTTTTTGATATTTTTTTACGTTATTAAATTTCAACCCTACTAGTTGATGCGCCAACCATTACAGCATAAGCTGACATCGCCGCTTTGTAATTGTTTGAGTTCGATCTCATATCGGTCAAAACTTTGTGTGATTCACAAATTGTTTTGCTGAGTCTGGTTGTTCTTTGAGTCCGTTTTATGGATCTCTTATTCCTAATGTGGAACTTATTAATTTTAAAAAATCTTTTGAATGAAAAATAAAGTTGCAGGCACTAGTAAGACATGAATATTTTTATAACTGTATTCAGAATCGATAGAAAATATAGTAATATAGATGATTTCCTTTATTTTGTACTACATAGTGAAATACAGGAGCCACATAGTAACTAATCTACTCGTAACACCAGTTCCAAGCAAATGCAACCACTATACAATTGCGGAATGTAAATTTCAGGCATCTCATTTCAAGGCTGCAGAAGTTTGGAGGATATTCAAAATTCTGAGCATTCATATTACAACTGAATAATTAGAAGCAGGGGTATGAAACTTACTAACTATCTATACATGCTAATTATAAAGCCTTTTTGTTTTAACGTGAGATTCACGGCGAGGTTTTTTGATGGAACAAATATGAATTTGCTTTGTTTAAACATGAACTCGTTTCCATAATCATAGCTATTGAATATTATTTGAAAGAAACTGTAATATCTGAACCGGCAAAATCTTCCGAATTGTGGTGTAGGAATAAACGATTTTATTTTGCAAGACCTGTGTCTGTTGCCAATGCCTGATAGTAATTTTAGTGGTCTAAATGAAATGAAGGTGAAGTGTCTGGGTACTTGGTAGTCGGTACTTCGATTGCAGAACAAAATCGTCATCACGAAAGGACCCATGGAACAAAAATGCCTCTTTTCTAGGACTACCGCCCAGTCCTTCAATGTGCCCGACCACCAGCGTACTTCCATTGGTAGCCAGGCTTGCTGTCTTTTGAAATTTGTAACTTGACATGACTGAAATTATTGTATGCCCACTGGGTAAGACATGGGCGACATTGCTGATCGCAATATTTACGAAGCATCTATATTATGTCCCGACCTAAGATCCACAATAAAGATCTATTGAATTTGTTCGGTTTTTTTTTCAGTACAAAATTCACATTTTTTCTTTTCATTACAATTACCCAAAACAAATTGCAGCCAGTTATAACTTAAACCAAATAGAAAACTATTTATTTAATTGAGCCGATGCTGGCAGACTGCCAATAAGTTTATTAACTCCGAATACTTCTCAAATCACCTTGTCAGATCCCATCTGTTCCCTTCAAGTGAGCCAATTACGCGTAAAAGAAAAGAACATGATTCGTTGTATCAGTCCTGGATAAATAAACGAATGGAATAAAAACTTCCAGACAGTAAATACGCCCGTTGGGAAAGCGGTGCCAGCGAGCTCGTCGCAATTTTGTGTATGTATTCTCTGTAGGACTTTAGGGAACACACGCGTGTATCCACGAGTTTCAATATTAACGAGATAAGAAGTAGGTATAGGCCTATCTGTATTGTTAATGTTGTAAAGCAAAAATAGAAAAGTTTTTTTACAGTAGTTAAACTTTATATGACCTCTAGTACATGTATAGCAATAAGTATTTGTCTTTCAAAACTGATACGTTGGGCATTTTGATGCTTATTAGCATATGTTAATTCTAATCAACGTATCGCCATCCAATGCTGAACTAATGCTGAAGAAGTGCCAATTATCGCGGTCTTCGGCAGTCCGCATCCATCTACTGCCCGTCATTATCACTTTCTTCAAATAATCGGTCCATCGGGTCACAGGGCACTCTAGACTACGTTTGTATACCTAATTTTGTTGTATTTTATTTAACAATACTGTGTAAAAACGTTGTAAAATGTGCCAATTAAAGTATTTTTCTTTCTTTCTGATCACTTTCATATTATGTTCATAAATAATAAAAATTGGAGAGGCCAATGTCCAGTGATAGATTACGGTAGGCTGATGATGATGAGTTATTTACGAATATGTCAAAAAAATGCGTCATTATTATTCGAAAGATTATGATTATGAGTTTTCAGGCTACAATATTTCTGCCCATGTGTAAAACCTTCAAAAAGATTTTACGGTTGCTGCAGTCTACTAAAAAAAAACAGTCCGGTTTTTAGTCTTCAAGACAGTGAAGACGAGTCGAAAACTATTTAAAAACATTTCTTAATTTTTAATGAAAAATTGAAACAATGACATCAATTCATAAATATTCCTGCAGAACATTCACAACATTCACATAGATTTGCCTATCACAACCATAAATGTTTCAATATATTCCAAGCCAGATAATCTCAAATTGTCCTCAGAACAAACAACTATAGAACAGATGCATCCACAGGGAGATAGCGATGTGTGCGTGAGCCAATTTTTGTATACGATCCGTGTTGGCTCTGGATTTATGGATGTACAGTACCAGCGTCGAATTGTTATGTGCGGTTACAGTATCAGCGGGAGGATATTTTTACATTTTAATGTTTGAGAGTACATTTACAAATCTTATTTATAGTATAAAGTTACTACTGAGAGTGACTGTAAAGTGCCGTAAATGGTGATAAATTTGTACAATCAACATTGGTAAACTGTAATTTACAGTTGGTTCATCATCATCATCATCAGCCTATCGCAGTCCACTGCTGTACATAGGCCTCTCCAATTGCACGCCACTTAGTTCGGTCCTCGGCTTCTCGCATCCAGCTCAGTTGCAGTTGGTTAATAAATTTACCTCCCTTCGGGAATTATTCTGGAAGCCGCATCTTAACACAATTTCAAACATTTCTTCACAATTTCAAATCGAAAAAAGACGGTAATAAATAATTTCCTTATTGGTTTCTTTCAATTTTTTAACAAATTTAAAGTCTCGTTCACAATTGGTGTCTCATGAACGTAAAAAATTATAACTTCTTAACTATCAAATATTTTAATAGGTAACATTTTGCAAGACGAGAGATAAGATAAAGCTGCAACACTAAATATCGACGATAATGGTGCGACTATAAAAACAAATTTTAAGACGGATTCCCGTCAAGATAAATCGCTGCTACTAGTACCATACCCGATTCACATATGGTACGTACACGACACCACAGGTGACTGTTGTTGTATAATTTACGGTCGCGATTCCCGAACTCACACGCACACTTAACGTCGGCTCTTGGTTTTGTATATCACCTGTCTGATATAAGATTAAACACCAAATATTTCTGGTTTTATATTTGGCTTTGTTTAGATTTTATTTTGTCATCTTTAGCAACTGTAAATTGTTATTATTATCATATTGTCTTGGTTTTATGGAAATTGTCTCGCAGCTCAACAAAACATACTACAGCGCCATCTGCCTATCGAAGATACAACGAACTACGCAGTACCGAACTAAGGAGCAACTACTTATTACAACTGGTTCTCAAGCCGATTAGCATATATACTACATCCCAACATCAATCGATAGGCTGCAGTCCGCCAGGCATGATCACCTCGCCTGGTCTGAGGATCCTCCCTTTGTGTTGGAGGGACATGACACCCGTTCCTCCACATCAGCTTAAATTTCGTCAATATCAAAACGGAACAGAAAACCAAATGAATAGATTGTGAGAATTTTATTGAAAGTATTATTTATGACCATAATTATGCCAGCATTAAATCTACAATCTAATATCTACAGGCTTATCTATAGTTGTAAATTGCGCAGAATCTAATTTCATCTCATGTGTGTTGTTTAAATCCATCAATTGTTCGCTCCAAGTACCGTACGTCACTATGCGAGCTCTCATTCGCTTTACTTTGAAGATCCGATAAACTGATACTGTCTACAAAACCAACGAACATTGAAATCGTACTGGAGTACTGGCGTAAATACGACGGCAGGCGAATTGATGATGCAATGTATTAAACGGATGACAGGTATTGTTCGTTCACCTAATGTTAACAATTTAACGCCTCGTAACTCAATTAATCGCATCAAATGTTAAAATTTATTCTGTACTAGCTTTTGCCCGTGGCTCCGCTGGTGTGTATGTCGGTTATGGCAGTAAAGAGTAGCCTATTTCTTTCGAAAGAGTCAAAGTATCTTCTTGTCGAATTTCATTGAAATCAGTCTTGTAGTTTAGCCGAGACAGCTTATCAGATCTAGACAGATTTACGTATAAAGTGGAAAGTTAAACCTTATCGTGGCCGCTCATCATCCTCATGGTAGTTTACGTACATGAGATATTATTGAGATCACGATTGGATAACAGATTTCTTTATAGAAAATACTTTTATTAGGAAATTCCAACTATCAAAACTAGAAGGCTAGAAATATAAATAGGTCCGATAAACTTTATTCGCTTATACAATATGCGACGAGAGGAACATATAGCTAGAGAAATGTAATCATTGCAAAACTCTTACCTACTAACATACGCTGTGTTTGGGCATTCACTTGTGCACTATAATATCTCCTGCGTAGTTGGCTGGTCTCCATTGAGACTGGCCGCCGTGGCCAAAATCGGCTATGAGAACACCATCATCATCAATCCTCCTGAAGTAGGAACACAGACATAAATTGTTTAGGTACATTTAATCGTTTAAGTGACCATTGATGAAGTATTTTTCAATTTAATTTCATAATTTTGTGCGAGAATCTGTAGTTTATTAAAGAAAAAATCTGTTATATATCCAAATTCAATGTATTACAGACAACTGCACTTGCGGTTGGGATGTCACTAGTATCGAGAAATAGCAATAATAATCAATTCATTTATTAGATTCATAACAATGGACACGACTAGGAATTTGAAATCATTGATTTGGAGAAATTCATATCTTATTCAAAAAATGAAGTAGTTTAGAAATAAATTGTACGCTTTTTCAAAAAATAGCCATTCATCCATCTTGTTAATTAAGGCAACCCGTCGAGTTACGTCGCAATTTAGTAGCCCTTAATTAATATAATATCTCAATGAAGACCGATTTTTTTACTCATAGGAGCCAAACGAATAGATGAATCACCTGATGAGAAATCGGTTTCTCTCGCACATATTGTATTGAAACTGTAAACAAATATCTCATAAGTTTATGAAAGTAGAATGCTCTTATTTAAAGGTCTCATTCGGGGTGGGTCCAAAAATACGGCAGTCTACAGCTTTTTCTACCAACTACAACTTTAAGATCACGCTGTGGTGTAATCCTAATTACCCAAATAATGGGGATAGAAATATGTTATTATTTGTTGTCTATTAAAAATACTTTATTCACTTTTCTTACGACATAAACGTATTTCCTTCAAGATTAAGGTCTTCTCAAATAAATTTTTAAACGTGACGTAAGCTTACACATATTACTAATATATATCCTAATAAGAGAGGAAAAGACAGTATAAACATATCTAAAACTTAAAATTAATACTTTTCTAACCCTAACAAAAAAAAATTGCGTTCCTTGTTACAAGTAGCTCATCATAACAAAAGGATTCAGATCCAAATTGTGTTGATATTGCCAAAGCATTTCTTTTCTTACATATCGTTATCCCACAATAGGTTGGAGCCCGCAATTTGTAAGGGATACCGTTATAACAAGCACTTGACGCCCCCACCTAACCTTTGTGTCCGTAAAATTTTTATGAGATCACAAAACAAACAGCCTTTTGGCACTTTTACCGTGGAGTGACACAAGGATGTTTACTTGGACCTTAATATGTCATATAGTATTAAACCATATCATGTTAAGGTGGATTCAACTAGTTATTAAGGTAAGGGAATAGAAAAAGTTGAAGAAAAATGAAATCAAGAAAATAATTATGTAGATTCCAAAGAAGCTTTTAGGCGAAATAGGCGTGGAAAACTCTTCTTAATAAGTCTGAATAAATTTCTTTAGTATCTTATAATTTAGTTTTTATATCATAGGGGGTGGGGAAAAAAACAGACGAAACAACTGATGGTTAATGACTACTCCCACCTTTGGTCATCTATAACTGAGTCACAAGTATGATGTCGCCCTTTATGTCTTAACCCCAGAAACATTTGCGAGGGTCTCTTGAGGTCAAATAACATTACTTACTCTCAGTGAAAAGCAATAACAGAATTGCTTACCACTGATTTTCTGTGATAATACCATTCCTGCCGAACGAAGAATCGTGGGAGAACCCACGATTAATGAATAAAATAAAAAAGCCCTATATTTCTCTAAACCAAACTTTAACATATTTGAAATTTAAAAAATCATAAAATATTATATTTTTAGAGAACCTCTGAGCTGAAGGCCTCCTCCAGAGAGTACCAGGTATCCCTGTTTTTCGCTACTTCTAGCCAATTTGGTCCAGCTATATGTGAGATTTCGTATTCCCAACGAGTGCGTGGTCTTCCGTATTTGCGTTTCCCGAGCGGTCCTTTCCAGTTGGTCAGTTTTTTGCCCATCTACTGTTTGACAGTCTTGCAACATGACCTGCTCATTTCTATTTAAGTTTTTGTGCGTGTGTAAGGGCATCAATTACTATATGATGATCTTATTTCTAAGTGGCGAACTCCATGCTGCTTTTTTATATTTAACATACTGCGCTCCATGGCCCTCTGACATGAAGTGATTTTGTTTTTGACAGTTTTGTTAAATATCCATGTTTGGCATTGGTCTCCCACGATTAAAATACTCATTTAATTTATTAATCAAACTTAATTCTCCTTAACAAATGATGCGATTATTATTCTTATTAGAGTTAATCCTTCAAAATAAGTTATGACTGTTTTATATACCCTCATAATTTAGAATGAAATATTAAGTTGCAAAGTTTGCAATGGACACCTATTCTATTCGTCCCAAAAGTAGAATCTTCATTGTTTTTTAAATTTGCAATGTAACGTATACTTTGAACTAACAAGAATATGGTGTAAGACTTTTAAACCTTATAATAAACATGCTTTCATTAACTACAGTATGTCTGTTTGTAATCGACTTTTTAAGCGTGTTCTTTTGTAATTTATCTTTTGTATTCTAAAGTTTTAAATCTAGTCTAGTACTAGTAGTTAGTAACTAGTTGCCGAAACCAAATTTTAATAATCTTGAGAACAAAGGATAGGAAGATGATAAATATATTAAAATTCCAATGCGATATAGTCTTTATTAGTCTTCTCTTGGTTCGTTATTTTTTTAGTTTGCCTGGCCTAATGTTAGTATTTTTTTTTTTAATAATAATAATAATATTTATTTAATTCGACCAATACATAATTATGTTACAGTGTAGGACATTTGATTTAAAAAAAATAGTTATTACGGGATACTTAGACTTAATTACACTGGTGTAAAACAAAGGGTCAGTATAGTTAATGTTACATTTTCATTTCATTGTGTCCAATATATTTTCTGTCTGCATAATTAAATTTACTTAAATAGTCAGATAGTACAATTTTACTATTTTTATTATTCATGGTATATATGTTTAGTTCCTTATTAATTCTATTGTACAAGAAAGGTCCTAGAAAGAAATAAAATCTATGAACAAATTGATGGCTAGTTTGGGGTCTGGAGCATACTATATCCTTTCTTCTCCTATCTAACGGTATGGCGTTATAAGGAACTTCGGTATGTTGCTTTAAAATTGTGTGCAAGATAAATAACTGTCGGACTGTTAGTACGTTACAAGCCATGTAAAGCTGGTGTGTGGGGAATATGAATGGGCGGGAAGTTGCTACCTTAAGCACCGCTCTTTGAGCGCGTTCTAGGGGCAATAATATTGACTTTGCTGCACCACCCCATGATGTTATGCAGTAAGTGAGTATAGTTTGACACAACGTTAAATACACTTGTTTTATTATTACATAATCGGCTACTTTGCTAAGGTTCTTAAATATATACATTAATTTTCTAGTTCTTGTGCATAATAAATCGATGTGTTTGCGGAAATTCAAGTTTGTGTCAAGAACAACACCTAAATATTTCACCTCGTTGGCATTTACTAATGCAGGGCAGGCACATGCACAGTCAGTGAATGTTTTACAGCTATGTGCATATATTTTTGGATTATCAATAGGTATATCTGTACCTCTCATTGAAAACAGAATATATTTCGTTTTATCAGTATTCAGGGTTAGAACGTTTTGACATAGCCAGATAGTCACTGTGTTAAAGCCACTCTGAGCAAGCTGAAAAACCTCACTACGCGATTTTGCTGTAAATATTAGAGCTGTGTCATCAGCATAAGATATTATGCGACCATTAGGAATCTTCAAACTGCAGAGGTCATTTATATATACGAGGAACAAGGTACAGCCCAGTGCACTTCCCTGGGGAAAACCATAGCCAGTATTCCTGGCTTCAGCACTTAAATATTCTCCAATTTTTACACATTGAGTTCGTTCAGTGAGATAGTCTGAAAATAGGCGAAGTTGTGTTCCCCTTATCCCAAGCGCTTCGAGCTTGTTTAAGAGTATGGAACAGGATATACTATCGAATGACTTGGCAAGGTCTAAGAATACCCCGATTGCATGCATTCCCTCATCCAGATTGTTAGCTATGTAGTTAGTTAAGTGATGTACTGCTTGATTAGTTGATCTCATTTGCCTAAAGCCGAATTGGTTTTGCGAAAGCAAGTTGTTGTCCTCGAGATATTTTATCAACCTATTGTTTATAATTTTCTCTAAAATTTTAGATAGACCTGTTAATACCGAAATGGGTCTGTAGTTATTTAGACTTGTTTTATCTCCTGATTTGAATACAGGCGTTACTAATGCTTTTTTAAGCGATTTCGGGAATACACCTTTCTCCAAACATAATTGGAATATGTAGGTTAACGGGGGGGCGAGTAAGTGCTTGAAACTTTTGAGTATAGTGTTCGAAATGTTATCCCATCCTACAGCGCAATTATTTTTTAATCCGGATATAATGTTTAATACTTCATTTATATCGGTATTTAGCAAGACAAAAGATTTAAGTTTACCTGAAAGCACGATGTTTTTTAATACAGGGGAGTTGGCAGTACTTGACTGTAAAAGTTTTTCTGCAAGATTTTTGCCCGTATTTGCAAAATGATTGTTGACTTTGTTAGTTGCTTCAGACGGGCTTATGTGACTATGTAACAAGTCTAGAGACGGTTCGGGAGTTTTCGATTGGTATGTATTATCTTTTATAAATTTCCAGATAAGCTTGCTATCTTTCCCGGCTTTTTGTAATTCATTTTTTCCGTATTGAATTTTTAATTTTTTCAAAAGGCTGTTGCAATAATTCCTATATCTTTTATAAGTTATCGTCAGAACTAAGTTATCCGGCTCCGATTTACATTTTTGGTGAAGTTTGTCTCTGTGTCTGATACAACGAACGAGTCCAGGTGTAATCCATGGTTTTATATTTCTGTGTTTTCCAGATAGCTTAATTGTGTCAGTATTTTTTTGTATTGCACATTGTAATAAATTAATAAAATATTCCAAGGCAACACTTGCATCATCAGAATTGTAAACTGGGTCAAAACAAATGCTGTTTATGTCACTTTCAAGACTTTTCATGTTAACTTTAGTATAACTTTTCATGCAATTTTTCTTACGTATGTTTAATTGAAGTGTTAGTAAAATAGTCTGGTGATCTGTAAGTGTCGAATTAGTTACTAATGTGAGTGCAGAATTTTTTGTTTTTATGATAAAATGGTCCAGACAAGAGCCAGTTTGATGGGTAAGGTGGTAGTGTGCAGGTGAAAGTCCATGAAATGAACAAATATTTAAGTAGCTCTGTGCGTTAGTATCGATGCTCCCCGAAGCGATGTTAATGTTGATATCACCAGTTAAGATTATATTATTATATGCCGAAAGATTTTGTAAATGGACTTCAAGGGATTCTAAAAACGTATCAATGCGTTGTGAAGGGGGTCTATATATGGCTAGAATAACTGTATCGGGATTTATTCGGATGATTAAACAATTACAACCATGAAAAATGGGTTCCTCTACGGATACATTTAAATTATTTCTTGTGTATATTACTATACCATCGTTCTGATTCAATAATAAATTAGTCTTATGGGGTAAATAACCCTTTAAAGACGGTAAATAGGGTTTCTGATAAGATAACCAACACTCTGTCAGAATGATAATATCACAGCTTATATCAAGAGCGTGATATAAAACCTCAAAACCATTCATGTTTTTGTGTATGCTGCGAATATTTTGGTTTATTATTGTAAGTGAATTATCAGTAGTCAGCACATATTGTTTACAGTGCTCAAGTTCACAATATTTAACATCAGACACAGAAAAATTATCTAGGTCACGGATCAACTGATTAGTCATATGTTATAAAGTTAAATATAAAATATAAAGAGTTTTAAGTGCTCAAACTAATAACTAATTACTGGCGCTCTTAGGCGCCCTCGTAGTCTATTGAATTTATGTACTTGTCCTCAGCGTATTTCCGAGCCGGGCAACTTGAATCACCAGTTTGGTGATCACTTGTCCGCTTGAACCGTTTGCACGTCGCGCAAGTAGGTGGTGTAGCTCTGTTGCTGCATTCTTTGAAGGAATGTCCCGTCTCTTCACAGTGGTTACATGTTGGGCTAGTTTCACGGCAGTATTTGGCTGCATGTCCGAACTGTTGGCAGTTAAAACACCTGGTGACCAGGGTGAAGTCTCTTACTGGACAAGAAGTCCAGTTTATGTAGATCCTGCCTTGATTAATGAGTGCTTTTCTGATGTTAGCGGGTACTTCAAGGATATAGTTACAGGTAGGACGGCTTTTCTTACCTGATTTGTGACTCAGTTTTATGGCACTAAGACAGGACTCACGAGAGGCACCAGGAAACTTATCCGCCAAGTTCTGCTCGTAAAGGCATTCAAGTACCTCTTTCTCAGTTAGCGAAACGGGTACACCCACGATAGTGACTCTTGGATTGCGTTTGGCTGGTTCTTCTACTTTAAGGCCTGATGAAACTAATTTTGTTGACTGCTTGAGTTTCTCTATATCTCCTTTGGATTCAGTACTAATGAGGACGCCTCCATTCCTTACTTTCCTAAGGCCTCGTACGTGCAGTTTTAGTTCCTCAGGGGAAATAATTTTTTGGACTAAGGACTTGGTTTCCTCACTGGTTTTGGTCTTGTCACTGGGATATATGGCAAGGGTGCTGATATTGCTTGGGCGTACAAACTTATCTGCACCTTTTTTTACCATATCGGCGAAAGAACTTTGTTCCTGTGGACACAACTTTTCTTTTACTACGGTCTTGAATTGGTTGAGCGAGCTCGCTACATCCTGGTTCTCCCGTAAATGCTGTATAGTAGTATGCGCGTGAATTGTCTTGCTGAACAGTAATGCTGACTGCTAAGCCAGTGACCATAGGTTTCTTTCCCACTCAAGGCATATAATTATATGACGACTGACGAGTACGATTATAAATATGTATACGCAAATTAGTTACCATAATTCAGGTTCTGTTTAATTTTTCGTTAATATGTAACTACCGTGGGAGAGCCACGTTTCGGCACGCATGGGCCGGCTCGACCGAAGTGATACCACGGCCTCACAGAAAACCGGTGTGAAACAGCGCTTGCGCTGTGTTTCACCGAGTGAGTGAGGATACCGGAGGCCCATATCCTAACCCCTCTCCCCATCCCCTTCCCCATCCCCTTCCCCATCCCCTTCCCCATCCCCTTCCCCATCCCCTTCCCCTTCCCCATCCCCTTCCCCATCCCCTTCCCCATCCCCTTCCCCATCCCCTTCCCCATCCCCTTCCCCATCCCCTTCCCCATCCCCTTCCCCATCCCCTTCCCCATCCCCTTCCCCATCCCCTTCCCCATCCCCTTCCCCATCCCCTTCCCCATCCCCCAAAGGCCGGCAACGCACTTGTGACGCCTCTGGTGTTGCGGGTGTCCATCAGGCGATACGTCTGCTCGTTTGCCCGCTATTATATAAAAAAAATATGATCCTAAGATCAGACTACTCTGCGAGTAATGTAAAGTTATTAGGTATTATTTTTTTTAATTCAAGGGTCTGCCAAAGTGACTTTACTTTGCCTAATGGAAAGCATGAGCAGAATCTATGAGTAGTGGTCACACTCATTGCGAATGCAGACAATGCAACAATGCAGCATGGTGACCCATACTATGGCAGCTTATGCAGATGCTTCCGCATCATTGGGCCCCCGGTCTCGCACTCACCAACGAACACAACAAAACGATTGTTATCTTAATCTAATGTGCTGTGCGAAAACAAAATTATAACCACTAAGGATAATAATATAAAAACCCGAGCCCAGTAGTCAAATGCTTACCAATAAGCCGTGTATATAAGGATGGCTGTACGAAAAATGGCCCCCGTCACGAATATTGATGGTAGCTGATAAACTCGTGTACCGGAAAATAAAAAACGTTTTTACTTCCCACCTTTTACAGGAAGGCTTTTACTTTTTAATACCGTCAACTTGAGCTAACTTCAATGACACTGATCGCCGCTGCGATAAAAATGTAAGAAATTTATTTATTTTACAACTTCATGCGCTTATGTACATCGGCAGACTTTGGAGGGTGTAGAGATTTTGTAATGTAGGTGATTCGAGGTTACAGAATTGTGTAATTTAATATCAGAATTGTATATTATTTCAATCAAACCAGGTTTTTATGGAATATGGTGTTAACGAATGAATGGGTCATCTGTTTGCAAGTAACTGCAGACTCTCATGATCATTATCATCAGCCTATTGCTGACCACTGCTGGACATAGGCCTCTCCAATTCCACGCCACTTGGTTCGACTCTCATGGATAGTTAAAGCTCAAGATTTACAAAACAGCTACCGTTTTGTGTCCGCCCCCCTCTAAATTAGAGGGAGGGGTAAGGTCTGGCTTCAGTCACCTAACTAGGTGAAAAGCTAATCCTAACCACAGGCCCAGCACTGTAACTCCAGTACATCAGAATCAACAGCAATGACCCACGAACACACCGCGAAGTCCGCGGAAAAATAAACTTGGTAACCGAAACGAAATTAATCAGAAGAAATCTAAAGGAGTTGGACGGATGAAAAACTACAAAAATTCTGTGTGGCTTTGATATTACTCTGGTCGAGCCAGTCTAAATATGTCAAAACATAACCCTCCCACATCTATTTTTTTTTTGTTTTTGTTTTACTTGTCAGGTTGCTTCTTAAACTAGAACTAACAATCTGTATTGTACCTGCCTGTAAAATGTCTAAACTAAGGCCGGGCTCACACCGAAACGGTCTTCGACGAGTCGGTCCACGACAAGACGGTTTTAGACTGTTGTCTTGTGCTGACGCACACCGCATGAGACCAAAAAAACGGTCGAAGAGGGATAAATTGACGATTTGATTCAGGAATATTATGACTTTAAAGAGTGTTTGTTTTTTTATTTATTTAAATTTCGTCGGAAACTGTCTGTCTGAAACGGCCTTAGTGTACCACGGTCCTAACTAACACAACGCTTTTTACGGCAACCTAGTCGAGGCTCGACAAACTGTCTCGTTGGAGACATTCTGTCTGAAACAGCTTTGGTGTGCGACGGTCCCACCTAATACAACGCTTTTTACGGCAACCTAGTCGAGCCTCGTCAAACTGTCTCGTCGGAACAAGTCTGTCGACTCTGGTGTGCGCCCACACTAAAAGTAATGGCATGATGGCAATGTTTAAGTTTTCCTCTGACCGCTTTTGTCGAGTGCAACTCAGTAATATTAGTATTTTTCTTTCATATCGTTAATTCATAAATTATCTTTGCAACTCTTCAGTATCATATATTTCCGTTTAATTTCGTCATTTAATTTAATCCCAATCAAAATAACAATAAGTTCATTTTCAATACAAAAATACACGAAGTTGTTCTTAATTCATTGCAATTAAAACCTCGTTGCACAATTAATCACAGTTCACTTCTCACGATCCGTTCAATTTTATTAATTACTGCTCCGGGCCAATTAACAATTATTGACTGTTTTTATAGTACAGTAAAACAAGCATACGGGTCAACTGAAGGTAATCTTTCAAATTTTGGTTTCATTATTTATACAAATAAATAAAATTGGAATGTCTGTTTGTAATCCATACAAATAACCGCTTTTTAGGGTTCCGTGCCAAAGGCAAAAAACGGAACCCTTATAGATTCGTCATGTCTGTCTGTCCGTCTGTCCGTCTGTCCGTCTGTCTGTCTGTCTGTCCGTCTGTCTGTCTGTCTGTCTGTCTATGTGAGTGAGGATACCGGAGGCCCATACCCCAACCCCTCCCCCTATCTCCCCCCCCATCCCTCAAAGGCGGGTAACGCACTTGTGACGCCTCTGGTGTTGCAGGTGTCCATGGGCGGCGATAATCGCTTACCATCAGGCTATACGTCTGCTCGTTTGCCGGTATATTTCATAAAAAAAAAAAAACACGTGATGGTGTGTTACTGGTGTATAAACTGTCTTCAAATCATAAACACTCAATATCCTTACTAAGGTTGTCTGAAAGAAATCGTGGATAAGACCGCCAATTGATACGTCTACAACTTTGTTACTCATCTTTTGTTTTGTTATGGACACAATAAAGATATATAAATAAATAAATAATCATCACCATCATCAACAGCCTTTAATAGTCCACTTCTGGATATAACCCTCTCCTTAGATCAGATGGTAAGAGACATCAATAGCTTCGTTGATTTTCGTTGAGTTAGTTAAATTTGGAAACCAAGCCTTCTCTTCCCCCACCTCCTCCATCCGATTGTCGAGGGTCTTCAAAAGGTCTTCAAAACACACGAATCTTGAATTGCAGATGTTCATTTGTGACGGTGGTCTTCATATTATCGGGTAGCCGATATGGTAATTGCCCCCTTTTTTTTCCTCCGTGCGGACATCCCCTCGGATACCACCTCCTCGTGGTATGTCGAACTCGAATCGACTAAAACAGCACGCCTTCTCAGGTACTAGGGTTCTCGGGAACTATAAAAATCGCATTCTTAAGAAGCAGGTGTCGATGGGTCTCGATAGTCATTTACCATGAAGTTATCTCGTGTACTTTTTACCCAATGTGTCATTACGTTAACTAATCATGACCTTACTAAATAAACAAAAACTTTATAATTAAACATTTTTTTTATTATAACACCAGTAATTATCCTTCTTTCATTAATGACAAGCTGAAAACTTTCATCATTAAAAATGTTTACATAAAGTTGTGAAACTGTAAAAAATATACCTTTTTTTTACTTAACATGCCGTTAACACATTCGTTGGACCCGACGAAATGATTGATGACGGGATCTAAATTGCTTTGGGCCGTCTCTGCCTACAGGCCAATATTTTTGGCCTACTCTTTCCTTCAATTTATAGATCAATACATAAGAGAATAGCGATTTATGAGAAGCACTTAAAATTTTCTTATTTACGAACTTTTTTTGATAAGTTATGATAATTAGTTATTATTTATCATGTTTAGTTTCGAGAATTACCTACATGCCGATATTTCAGCTCTATCTATCTAGCTATACAGATAAGCATTTGATGAATATTGGGACACTAAATTTCCCTTTTATAATAACTTAACATGCTAAAGTTCAAAGTCCATTTCCTTGGAATAAAAATCAAATTGTTTTTTTAGAAAATTATAAGGTTAAGTCCTTTTGGTTTCATTTAAATTTGAGGAAAAATTTAAAGAGAACATGGCGTTGTAGCCCCATTGAAGACGATTATAATTTTTATAATTTTAATCATTTTGATGTTACAAACAAACCAACAGCTAAAATAATTTTAGATATTATATCAAAACATGGTCACTCCTAAACTAAGGTTGAAATTGATTTAATATCTCCAAACTCTTTTACCTTGTATCATTCTTAAGCACTCATGTCCGACGCGCCAACATCAATTTGCTAGCAATCAGCCAATAGCAACGATTTACTGTACGAGAACTGTAGATTATTAAATCTTTTTACAACGTGTATATACTGTGAGATAATTCTGAGTACTGAGACTGTCTGTTCATATAACTCTTGAGTTCATCATCATCTCAATAATATTTTTCCCTTCTTAACTACTTTTAAATACACCAGACACTACCCTATACTTTCTCCGAGTCATGTTTTTTCTCCATACCATGATTGCCTCCGAGCGACAAGGCTGCCAAGTTTCAAGTTCTTTTTATAATTACCTGGTGTACAATAAAGGTATTATTTTCAACTGATGGACATAGGCCTTTCCTTGGAAAAGAGGGTTTTGTGATCTTTGCCACACTGGCCAGATGGGTTAGTACAGGGTTGGTTTCAAGTTTTCGTGTTCTCGTTTACGTTGTAAAAGAGACTATGTTAAAACAATATAAGCCTACTGATCTATTCTAATAGGTGCAGAATTTCTGTAAGGGACAGGGTACTGCGAAAATGTCGTCCAGAAATAATATTGTTCTTAAATCTTATTATCCGTAATTATGTCCTTTTTTTAATGTGCTCTCTACAGGAACGAGATGTTATATCTATCTGTTGGAAGAACATCAAAGAAAGGATCCTCCGGTTAATGTCACATGGAAGACCACAGGAATTACATAAAGCGCTAATGATTTCAGGGTATTTTTAAATACACAGGCCTTGTTTTCTAATAAATTCAGAGTTCATATTTCGTGACAGAGAGTTAGAGAGATAAAAGTCAATAATATACGCAAAGAAAAAACAAATAAAATATCGGTGAAATAGACGTGAAAACTCTATTGATTGAAACATTTGAAACCTAGATCTGCACCAATAAAAAGTATCAAAAAATTTTTTTTTCAATCTTTTAATAACATGTAAAAACAGCTGTGTTTATACAGAATTAGAAGTGACTAACTCTGTAAATTAAGTTAAATGTTTTTATTCAACAAGACTATGCTCGTCGCGGCCTCGTTTACGGGATCCCTCATACATTTATGAAGGATCCCGTAACTTGATCTCAATATGAGTCACATAAAACTGCCTAAACTGATTTAAAGTACTTGTGAAAAATTAAACACTAATATGTCAATAGAGAGGGCATTAATTTGTGGCCATTAAATTAGGCTTTCAAATTAAATTATGAATAAATTCAACAAAAATCTAGTATCCCAAATGGAATCGTTTATACAACAAAGTTTTAACAAAAGATAAAATTTTCTTATTTATATGCAAATCATTTAAAAGTCGGCGACCGAACGGGAATAGCTTTTTTGTAACTTTTCAAAAGTTTCCAACAAAATGATTTAGGCAAAAGGGTTTTAATACGCATTAACTTTATTTTGGAATTGTATTAAGTTTACTACTTTGATGTGATGACTTTATTACAAGTCTGTTAAGGAATTAACAATGGGGTTACGTCTAAATTGGTATCTTGTTATATCTTCTTATATATAAAAATGAATTGCTGTTCGTTTGTCTGGCTAAAACTCGAGAACCGCCGGGCCGATCTAGCTGATTTAGGTTCTGAAATGTTTGTCGTAGTTCAGGGAAGGTATAAAAGGTGAGAAAATATGGAAAAATTGTGAGGAAGATAATAAAAACAACAATTTCCTTTTGCCCATATAAACTGTTCTACCAACTTTCCTGTCAAACTTTTGACTGTCAAATTGAAGCACTTATTAAATTAAGGGTTTTAAATAGACACTATATATTTTTACACGAATCAAATTAAGGATTTTAAAAAGACACCACATATTATTTACATATTATTATCGCGTATTTTAATATTATTATTTTGATGGTTGTTATTGTTAGTTCATTCGTTGACTGCCTCGTTGGTCTCGCGGTTGGCGTGTGCGACTGGTGATCATGAGGTCTCGGGTTTGATTCCCGGGTCGGACCAAATGTTTGTATGACCTACAAATATTTGTTTCGGAGTTTGGGTGTTTTCTATGTATAATATGTATGTATTTACAAAAAAAAGTATATATGTATTTGTATCAGTTGTCTAGTACCCATAACACAAGCTCTGCTTAGCTTGGGACTAGATGGCGTTGTGTGTTAGATGTCCGAAAATATTTATTATTTATTAATTCAGAAATTGTTGTCATTGTATTGACATATTTTGTTGGTTGTCACTGTTTAGTATGCAAATAAAAAAGTCTTCATTGCTCCATATCCATGGAGGTCATATCACAAAAAAATAAGATAACACTGTTAATAAAATCAAAACGCTGTTTTGTTGGAATGCGAAAAAAATATTGATGTCAATCGTCTTTGACGTTAGACGAAAGGTTATAAATACAGGCTATTTTTTAACCCCCGATGCAAAAAGAGGGGTGTTATTAGTTTGACGTGTCTGTCTGTTTGTCTGTCTGTATGTGACACCGTAGCTCGCGAACGGATAAAGCGATTTTAATTTAGTTTGATTTGATCCCCTGCTTAAACCGATAAGAGATTTATCTGTATTTTTTATCCACATCGATATCCAATGGAATCTTTTAGAATTTTCTATACATTTTGATTATTAATTTAGAAGTTTTTCATAACAAAAGTTCCGTAAATATTCATACTTTTATACGATTTAAAATTTTCGAAGTGGACGAAAATCTTTCAAATGAACCCCTGGGGGATCAAAATGGAATCGAAATCCAAATAGATCCCCTAGGGGATCAGTGTGGACGAAATTTTCACATGGATCCCCCAGGGAATCTAAGCAGGGGATCAAGTGGACGGAGCCCCTTAGAATGGAACGAGTTCAGGCACACTAAACACAACAACAGCGAGCACGACGCAATGAAATCGAGCGATACCGCAGAAACAGTGCTCCCGTGAACCTGGCACGAGTAGCATTCCACTGCAATCCGGAAGTAGATTATTGTGCCGACAAATCCGTGACAATTTGGGAAATGACAATAAAAATATTTTTTCAATATTGTAAAGCGTTAAAATACATTTGTATCACAAATAATAATTTAACAAGATAATTGCATACACAAGGACAATTTATCACTGACTGGGAGCACTGTTGCCACTGCCAGATGTGAACCATCAATTTTTACAAATTTATTTTATGGTCAATCAATATCATCAATATGGTCAAATGGGATGCGGAAGTTAAAAGGCGTTGTGCTCATAATCCAACAGTAAAACGAACCATTGTCCAAGAACTGCAAACGTTTCTTCATCAGAACAATAATTTAGTCAAAATGTTCAAAATGGCCTTAGATCGTAAGCCATCGGACAGCCATAATATTGTAATCAGAGCTGACAACCTGCGAGCATGCAAGGAGGTGTAATTCACCGACAATCGACGAAGTGGCTAATGTCGTTGTTGGAGAAATTTGCAGTCTAGAGATATTATGCTTCAACGTCGGAACAATGAATTGAAACGTGTCTGAAATGCATTGGTCTTATGACGCGTTACAATATCCATTAATCTTCTGGCAGGGAGGAGATGGATATTATTTTAATATCAAAATGGTTAATCAAGTAAATGATAATGATATTAGATAATATTTTAAAAATTCAGTATCAACATATCTATTTATATAAAAATATATCGCCGAAATGTATGTACGCGCATAACTTCCGATCGGCTGCACCAAATTAAATAATTCTTTTTTTATGTGTTCCTTATTGTTAGGTCAAGGTTTGTGTATAAGAAAAATTAAAAGATCGCGGAAAAAGTATTTTTTTTGTCCGCGACGGGCAGCTGAGACAGGCTGAGACAGATATGTAAATATGGCGGTACGAAGTTCGCCGGGTCAGCTAGTATCATATAAAACTGATCCGTAGTCAGGACTGAAAGAAGAATCAGTTTAAAACGATTCCAGTCCATCCAAGGGTTGCCTGGAAGAAATCGTTCTAGGCGGAAAGGCCCTTGGTATTTTTACATTTCAGGCTTTATATTCCTTGTGCAAAGTATTATATAAATATTTAGTGAAAAATAAACTTGCTGAACTAAATGAAAACAGGTTGATAATCTTAATAAATTATATTGTATTAAAACGTATTTATATACTTATAACTAATAAAATACACATAAAAATATATGATTATATACAATCTTAAACTTGTTGTTACACAATTCTATTCTGTATTAATGTTTGAGTAAAAAATATTAGCACATAATAGAATTAAATTTTTTATATTTTATATATATTTGGATCTGCCATAATGACTCTGCTCTGCCTGATGAAAAGCATAAGCAGAATCGAAGAGTGGTGGTCACCATACTCATTGCTAATGCAGACACTGCAACAATGCAGCATGGTGACCCACACCATGGCGGCCTAGTGATGCTTGTACATCATTGAGCCTCGCATTTTAGAATGTGTTTTAAAAAGTTACATCAATTGCCGACAATCGAAAGTATTAATTACAAAAATTATTAGTTTTAAATTAGGCCAGGCTTAGACAGCCAACACAAGCTCTGTCAGTATAAGATGCATAATATCTTTAATTACGTCACAACTTCTGATATATGATCACGGCTTTTCTTCATTGAAATTTTCTAATACGCTCATATGAGCGTATATACACACAACAGTATATGCTGTTTATAAACACAATATTCATTAATATAAGAATATAGTGCCATCAGAATGGTTTTCCAATTTGATCGTTGGTGGTGGTGGGTCCTTCTCAAGAAGGTACGACCTGCTTTGAATAAGGCCAACATTTGCTATTGGACACAACGTTGCTGGAAGTAATAGCCTGAAAAAGAACAAGCGCCGTTCTTAAGTCACTGTTTGAAAGATATTTTCAAAATCTGAAAAGTAATACTGCCAATGTTTAAACGAATTTCTACCTTAATTACATAAGAATGAATACACAAATCTAGACGAAATGTGGAACAGAGCTAGATTATTGTATTGGGCACTACTTTTAATCTCAGAAACAATTAATTAACAGTTGAAATTAACATTTTAAAGTTTTAGTTAGTATATGTTGCCTAAATAATTATGTTTTTACCAATGATATTATTTGGTTTTTACCTAGAAAGCAAAGGTTACAGTTTTCTTTCTTCATTCAAAACACAAACATAGACTTTATACCTTAAGACCTTACAGAAATTATGTCTCTTAATTAAAATGCGTTTATTGAACAAAGAGACAATCGGAACCCTCGGAAAGCGAATTTTAAAAGTAACTCAACTGCGATTATTTACATCAAATGAAGGCATTTGAGAACGTTTTATTGTAGAAATCGCAACAATTAAATGCTTAATTTCTATAAAACTTAAGTGAAAGATATTCAATGGGAAAATGGATAAAGTTTTAAGCGATTGGAAAGTGGTCTTTAATTGAATTTAACTGTTGATTGGGTCCCAGGAGACCTAAATTAACTATATATAAGTATTTAACTGTCGTAACATAAATATAGAAATCACGTAATGGGTATAAGGGGTTTTCCATTTAAGATCGGCCGTGGACATTCTGCCACCAAATATTGTTCGTCTTTCTGCCAAAATTGTGAGGCAGTCCATTGTCGAAACAACAGAAAATAAAGTAAAAGGTACGAGAAGTTATTTAGGCCAAAAAACAAACACAGGTGTCTAAAAGCCACTTGTATTGTTGACACGAAATGCTATCAGTGTTTCAGCAAGCCTACAAATCAGAAGGTAAATAATACTAACATAGATTGAACATTTCGGACGAATTGCGCAATAGGTAATTAAAGTTCGTTATTACCTTTCGCTAAGTTATGAGGAATCCATTTCGAAAATGGACAAAAAAATGTATTCTTACTGATTTTCAGAAATTCCAGTTTCTGCTGTGATGTTTGTCAAAAAGAAATGTTTGGATCAATTCTACTCGAACATAAAAAAATTAGGTTTAAAATACCTTATTTGATTTTGCCTGTATCTAAGAGGTTGCTTAGAAAGAAATGGATCGTTACTACATATTTCTTGCCTTACTTTATTTAACCGGTCAGGTTTAGTACAAGAACGACTGCATTGTTGGCCTAGTGGTTTAAGTGGTCTCCACGCCGTTTGCTACTTCGCCAAGTGTCGTGGGTTCAAATCCTACATGGGACTACACTTTGTGTGATCCACAAATTCTTGTTCTAAGTCTGGGTGTTCTCTGTGTTCGCTACATGTATGTTTGTAAAGTCTCCCGCGACACAGGATTAAATCATAAATCCTGTATAGAGTAGTTGTCTTTGAAAAAAACGAATAACGGTACAGGACAGTACATGTGACTTACCAGTATGAGTATCCTAAAGAAGGAATTGGTTTGAAGAAACCAAAAGCTATGTATGATACAGCCAGGTGAACGTTAAGCCCTGATGCAGTCCAGTTGATACCGAACATAAGAAGGGATATTACACCCAGGACTGCTGTAACCACATTTGCCCAGAGACATCCTGAAATAGAAATAATACTTGAATGATTACTAATCAACGAAATGTTGAACATATTATCTATTCCGTCTGATGATTAAGAATATCGAGTACCAAAATCCTTAAATTTAACAATAGGTTGAATGAACACTGGCCGGTCAGTTATAAAATACAATATCATGTTTCTCTTAAATAATCTCATAGGAGTACCCTACATGTGTTTGTGTAGATATTAACTCACCAGGTAAACCGAAAACCGGCTCCGTAGGGTTCTTTGTGGCGTTAATGATAGCCAATGCCGCAGATAAAACGCCAAATGTCAGCTGCAAGAACAATATCACTAAGAGGCTCACATAGAATGCGAATGAAATTACAGGAAGATTTTCCGCTAAAACAAAAAAAAATATCGTGAGAAACTTTGAATATCTTTACATAGTATAAAAAAAAACTTCGTTTAAAAAAACCGACTTCGAAAACTAAAAAGTATCAAATAACTTAATTTGTATATGCTACCTATTCATAGGTTTGAAGTCAGTGCCAAGCCAAATGTAATAGTAGGTACCTTGCTCGCTATATTTAGAGACGAACGGTAGTATCGATTTGGTGTCTGCCGAACACGACTCGTACGGTAGTGTAATTTTTTTTTATTTTTAAAAGAAACCACCGGTTACAAAATAGTAGAAGTAAATCAAAGTTACAAATCGGAAAACCATAGAAACACTACAGCCGACGCGATCCAGCATCTGAGCAGTCGCTAAAACGCGCGTTTCCGATACCGCGTTCGAACGCAGAAAGTCGCGACTGATGCAGCATTAACGCGCGATTTTGAAATCGCGATCGAACGCAGAGAGTCGCTAAAACGCGATGCAGCATCGATGCAGTCTCAAAATCGCCGATCGCCGATGCTAAAAGTAGCTAGTGTGCTATGGCCCTAAGTTTGAATCGCGACATTTTGTTAAAAACACTAACGACGCTTCCAAACGCACACGTTTTATTCGGAGGAATGATAGCTGTTTTATTTTTAATGCATACTCCGGCCCGTAACGGTTTGCAATAATTGTTTTTAAACTTTCGCGACTATACATATTATTCGAATGTAAATCGGGACTTAATCGCGATAATATCTACAAGGTGTGGCGGCTTCCACATACAAGCGCATAAAGAAATATACTATAGCGCCATCTACTGAAGATACGTCGAACTACGGAGTAACGAAGGAAACTAAGAAACTCCCAATCCTGAATCGCGCAGTGAAAGTTCTCGCGCCGATAATCATATATACAACATCCCAACATCAACCGTTGGGCAGTTGGCCCGCCAGGCATGACATGACACCTGTCCCCCACACAAGGTACAATACCTTTTTTGGTATCCGGATGTTTCGGTCGAATTGCACCGATCGTGGTCACGGGTAGACTGGTGAGAGCTTAGCGACGCCTCCGTCGGGTGAATATTATGGTTTGGTCGAAAGGTCCGGCAATCTAAACGGTCCCATTTTGAAAAGCATTACCATCCTCTCGACAAATATTAATTATCGAACCACGTTTCCTTTTGCCCAGTTTCGTGTTTCTGTTAACACGTTTAGCTGTTGTAAACAGTCCACTATGTTTAACTTTCTACAGGGAACACACTAAAGAAATTTACGCAACCAATGAATATAAAAAAAAAGTAAAAACTAAAACCCAACTACGACAAAAAACGACGCTGAAAAAGTATGAAACAAATTTCAAAAGCCGTAGTAGTAGTAGTATTTTTTTTATTATTTAAAATGTTTTGGTACCTCTATAATATTAATTTCTTTGCAAATATATTTTAAATGGGTACCATAGAAATATCACAATTATCGAATAAATACGGACAAAGTCACGAGGAAATGCTAATAATATATATATTTTTGAAATGTACAAGCCCTATCCAATGATACCAAACACGGCATATTTATCTCAAATTTTATTTTTTAATGCAGTACTTTATGTCGGCTAGAGGGCGCCATTAGATTCAGTGACACGTAATATAGCCTATAACCAGAGGACGATCAAGACGATACCTCATTTGTCCAGTTCTAACAAGTAGTTAAGGAGCTGTTAGGGAACAGATGAACATACATAGATACATACATACATAGCCTCTCAAAATCATAACCCTCCTTTGGCTTTGCCGTAGTCGGGTAAAAATACCCAATATTGAGCGTGTGCTAAGCCAAGCAAGTGCTTCTTTTATTCAACAACAAATTTCTTTTTAATTTCGTCGCCTTTTATTTCTCACACAAACTCAACATTATTCATGTTCATTGACTCTTGTGGGATTGCTAAGTGTATTATACTTAATAAAATATAAATATTGACAGTTGACAGCACATAAACCTCTCTTTTTTATATCGGAACTGTCTTTATAATATGAAAACACCGTGGTTTCATTGAATTAGATCGTGTCATTACATACTTAGGGAAAAACCATTTACGGAGATAGCTTCAGAGAGATTCACGGGTATTTTAGGGCTGGCTTTTGTCCGAGGCTCCCCTCGCGTGTATATCGATTATCACGACAAAATGTAGCATTATGTCCTTATCCAAGATCCAATTTATCTCTGTTTCAAAATTCATCCAAATCAGTTCAACGGCTTAGCTTGAAAGGCGTAACAGGCATATATACAGACAAAGTTACCTTTGAATCTATATAAATAAGAATGAATCGCCGGAATGTATGTACACGCATGTAACTTCCAAACGACTGCACCAAATTGAATAATTCTTCTTTTTGTTGTTTTTGTTATGGTCAAGACAAGGTTTGTATAATAGATTTTTAAGCTATTGCATAGCTTTTATCGCGGGCTTTGAGGCCTTTGCGCGTAGTGACCGAATCAAGAAATTCCGTAACGTAACGAAAATAAAACCTGACACCCGAAGCTCGCACGGATCGAGTCGAGCTGCTCCAGACAGAGACAGACAGACAAACATAACAGTCTGGGTTTGCGCAAGTATACTTGAATGTGTATGTCCGGCTTAAGCAGCTGTTTGTGAGAAAGAATATAGGTCTATAGGTATCTATCATATAATTATTATGTCACACTCACCGCATGTGCGCCCCGTTAGTATACATGTTCAAAGAAAAAAAATAGTGTAAATAAAACAACCCGTTCAATGACGAAGGCATTTATTAGGAATATTTTAAACCTTTTATAGTATGCTGTGTAACGAAACCATATCGCTACTTAAAAAAAGTGATCGACGATGTTGGTACTTATTTAATAGTTTAGTATTTTTCATTCACAATATTATACATATTGCATAAATAAAAAATAAATAAATAAACATGATTGCATAAGTTGATAAAAATGCTATGCAATAGCTTTACCGCGGCAGTCCCCGAGTGCCGCATGTCTCTTATTTTAAAAAGAAGATTTTTTTTTTCCGGTGACGGGTTC
Organism: Diaphora mendica; assembly: GCA_949125395.1. Classification (NCBI taxonomy): domain Eukaryota; kingdom Metazoa; phylum Arthropoda; class Insecta; order Lepidoptera; family Erebidae; genus Diaphora; species Diaphora mendica. Next base: position 5,336,032 of record OX421332.1, on the reverse strand, counting down.
TTCTGGTATCATTTTCGAGTATAACGCGTACGAAGTCTCGGGCGGCAGCTAGTTTATAATATTACTAGCGATCGCGCCCAGCTTTGCCCGGAATTGACGGAAATCTTTGAAGTTCTAGATTTCCTGTACTATAATATGCATATGTTACATACTAGTTGTAGCCCGCAGTGTTATTCTGATGTATAAGCTATATTACTGTAAAGTTTCATCCAAATCCTTTCAGTAGTTTTTGCGTTAAAGAGTAACAAATATCCATCCATCCATACTTACAAACTTTCGTGTTTATAATACGAGTATTAGTATAAATGTAAACCTTCGTCTTGAATCACTCTATTTATTACTGAAAACTGCATTAAAATCCGCTGATCAATTTAAAAGATATAAGCGAACAGACAGTGGAAGCGACTTCATTTTGTACTATATAAAGATTACGGATTACTATACGATTACTATATTAAGTACGGATTATACGCTTTCCTTCCTATCCTATAATGAAAACCACATTAACATGCATTCCGTAGTTTTGAACTAAATTATGGAAAATGTTTATCACAAGACTGCTTTAATTAAATGTGTGCCGCACCAGTAGATAACTTACATTGATGAGATTCATCTACGTATGTGGACAAGACACAGTCAGGGTTGGGTTGAAAGCCTTGCGCCAGTGCTCGTACCTGCAAACAATTATATAAGCGAGTTATCAAATCCGTTGTACTAATTTGAAATGAAGGAATTGGATCATTTCTAAACAGAATTTTTTTCATGTTTTTTATGTGTTAGCTGCCAAAATGTCTCTATGTTCTGCCAGATGGAAAATATGAGTAGAATCCAAGAGTGGTAGGCACCATCCTCAATGCGAACGCGGACAATGGAGCATTGTGACCCACACTATGGCGGCCTAGTGAGATGCTTTTTCATGCCCCGCTTCAAGGACCCAGGATCATAATGGGAGGGAAACACGTGCGCTGGTAGTGATCTCTAGTTTTTGACCACTTGAACCGAAACATTGCGTTCGATGTGGGGTCACCTTCTAATAGTTTTTCTTGCTCATGGAGTAGTATCTTAACTAATGAATTAAACTAACCTAATTAAAGACAAACTTCGTTTAAAAAACCGACTTCAAAAACTAAAAAGTATAAAATAACTTAATTTGTATGTGCTACCTATTCATAGGTTTCAAGTCGGTGCCAAGCCAAATGTAATACCACACTTGCTATATTTCGAGACGAACGTCAACGAATCACCGACGCTTCGGTTGTTTTGTTTACGCGAAGAAAAGCTATCCCGCTCAAGGTCACGCGCGGCGAGTGCGGTACCTAATATTACATTTTGGCTTGGCACCGACTTCAAACCTATGAATAGGTAGCATATACAAATTAAATTATTTTATACTTTTTAGTTTTTGAAGTCGGTTTTTTTAAACGAAGTTTTTTTTTCGCTTTTTAGTCTTTCTCAAGTCTCTCATCATCATTTCACCTAAATAACTTGAAAGAATACGACTAAACGTAACATACATACTGTATGTATAGAATCGAAAGGACTTCAGGTAATTGTTTGTAATAAAATCTCAAATGGACATCTTCTATCTATAGGTTACTATAATTCAAGTGATTTGAGGTAAACTGACTATCTGAGGTAAACTCTGATATCGTTAGGACCCGTTATATATTATGAAATTAAATGATGTCTACAGAATATGAAGGCATGCAGACAATTGCTCTTAACTTCATTGCAGGCGCTCACGTAAATTTGAGGGTTTTCTTCGATTTCCTTGGGATCCCATTATCAGATATTGATATGGTGGCAATGGGACCACATGGAGAGCATACCCTTTCGAATACAAAAAGAATTTTCAAAATCGGTCCACAATTGACGGAGTAATCAGTGTACATACATAAAAAAAACGATGAAATTGGGAACCTCCTCCTTTTGGAATTCGGTTAAAAAAGTGAATTATTTAAGTACAATTTTTATTTTATAAAGATATAGAATTAATAAATAGAAATTAATTTACAAAAATTAGATACTTGAATTTAGCTGTCAAATAATACCTGCATAACATCTCTTCTATAGGTACTTTATTCTTATTACCTATATTCACACAATATTAATAATTATAAACATAGTAAACTACTAGCACAAATATAATAAATTACTAACAAACTAGCACATAGAATCAATCACTTATATCGACTGCTATTAAATGTTTATCTTCCTAAAAGCTTCCTCCGAGCTAGATTTAACCTAATTATCTAATGTCTACAACATATTCTTACTAAGAACTCCAGAATTCTAATTAATTGGATTTTCTAAATATTACTAATTTCAGATTTTAATCTATGATAATTCAAAATTTACCTACTCATTGAGACATACAAATTGGACCTTGGAACCGGATCTGAGCTAATTAATTATAACAAGCTAACTTCATATTTTAATATTACGAGTTATTACATAGTTTTATAAATTATCAACCGACTTCCAAAAGGAGGAGGTTCTCAATTTCATCGGTATTTTATCCTGTCTTTTCATATGTTTTATAAAACACCATTTTACAAAACAACATTTTGGGATGTCATTAGCTAATTAAAATGAACCTCATTTTCTTAAAGACGAAGGCTTATTAAGATTAATAAGAAAGTAATTATACCTGTTTTATCCTTTGTGTATGTGTGTGTAAAGAAATCTAAAGTCTCTTCTTTCATTACTCCTGTATTATATCCGAAATGTATATTTGGGTCCATTAACACGCACAAAATAGGACACAATCTATATATATATATTTTCCGGTAGCTCAGTATTTTGACCCAAAAAACTATACATATTAAGTCCTTATCTAAACAAATAACTTTTCATAAAGATGATTGCTCATGTAGTAGTGTTAGTGTGTGAGTTTTCCAAAGTGTAAATTTTATTAACGTCCGTTGTTTAAATATTCGTCAAATCGATGTAACGCAGGAACCCGTGACAACTTCCATGTACGACTAGCATCATTATTCAATAATATCTTACGTAAATGGCCCCAACATAGTAACTGTCAATTCTAGATCTCACATCAACTAAAACTGTCAAACATCAGCTGTTGAACTACGGCTCACCAGGCATGATCAACTCCCACGACGGAGGATACTCCAATCAAACAATAAATTTATTTGCGGCAACATAGGTTAGTTGTAGGTCTTATGCTTATGTTAGAGGTAGACTATGTTATACACAAATATTCATTAACATAAGGCACTGCGCGCACTAATGATTTTTGCGAAGATTGCGTGACTGTCACGGTGACAACTTTACCCATAATGAAGGTGCGCGCATTTGGATACGTAACAATTGGGTGACTTTTTGTCCGCGGAGATGGTTGTATCAACAAAATGTCACTTCGTCTCTCCCCCGCCCCCGCAGTTTCCATACTTTAGTCGTCTTCCGCGTAATCGAATCGAATACAAAGAAGTTTCGTCACTGTCACCTCAAGTGCGCGCAGTCACAAAGTCACCGTGACAGAGAATTTTTTGTCACGATGACAAAAGTCACTTGTGCGCTCCCTGTCTAAATGTCTTTAGTTAGTTAAAATATTGTAAGGATACAACACCCGTTCTTTCGAATTGTTACTAGATTAATAGTTATATTTTTAAAGAAAGTAAAGTCTAAAAGTCATATTGTACACATAGCACATTAAGTACGTAGAAACGGTAGCGTAAATATAAATATAATATGTACGTGCACTATTTACCTCTATTTGCCTCGCGTCCTCTTCAGTTTTACAGCTGACAGCACACGCGCTCAACTCTGCTATGCATGTCACTGAAATCATGAAATGTATGTTTATTTTATGCGAAATACTACATATGAACGTCTCGTTGTGTTTTCTGATGGAATACATTTGTTTTCATTATTTGTCTGTGTGGTGACGTAATAAGAATACTGAGTGTCACCAGCCCTATTCATCATGTGAGTGCCGTAAGAGCCGACTAAAAGACCAAACTGTACAATATAACGGCACTGTACTTTACCGTGGGAGACCCACACTTCGGCATGAATGGTCCGGCTCGGCGAAATGATACCACGGCCTCACAGAAAACCGGTGATAAACAGCGCTTGCACTGTGTTTCACCGAGTGAGTGAGGATACCGGAGGCCCATGCCCCAACCCCTCCCCCATCCCCCAAAGGCCGGCAACACACTCGTGACGCCTCTGGTGTTGCGGGTGTTCATGGGGGGCGGTTTTCAGCTTACCATCAGGTGATACGCCTGCTAGTTTGCCCCCTATTCCATAAAAAAAATTGTAAGTAGAAAGAATACTTGGAACAAACTCTATACCAATCCATCTGGCCAGCATGGTATCGTAGACCTGGACCTCTTTTATAAGGAGAAGCCTATATAGAGCAGTAGACTGTTATAGGGTGGTGATATTATAGGGTGATGATCCTACTGCTAAATTATGAGTAATTTTTAGCACTAAAAAGAAATGAAATAACTCTTCCGTTTGATTTTCGACTTACAAGCATTAACATAGGCCTTAAATTCAGTCATACCAACTCACTTTTATATCTTGATCTACGCTATTACTAAAATATTGATAACGCTGACATATTGATACTAATGGTAAACTCATAATATTATAGATAAACACATAAAATAACATCCAATTTTATCATTTCCTCTTTATGTCGAGTGTAAAATGTAATATTTAAAGACAGTAAAGCGATCCGTTTTAGCTTAAAAATACTGCCGACCAACTAAGACAAATGTTCCTTTAATATTACTTAATAAATGTCCATTGTCTTGAAGTTTCATTTCTTTCCCAAAATAGGCCATAAAACAAGAGAAAAACAATAATATGATGTATGGGGCTCCTTCATCAGATAAGGTATAGGAAATATTATTTTCTCAAACATGCATGGAAATAGTCATTATTTTCGAAAAAAGAACACGTGAAGTATCTAATTTACGGACAGCGAAAAATTGACCAAGAGCTACTGAACCTTTCTACCAACGGTGTGTCTGTAAGGCTAGAAACTCTTGTAGTGATGAGTCATAACGTGCTAAGTACGTAACCATCACCTGGCAGGGCTCAGCCCTGCACATCATCATCTTTCATGGTTTTGAAAGCGTAAAAAAAAGAGAAAAAAAAACTTGTTCCTGTAAGGCTAAATTTTTTAAAGGGTATAGTTCATTTATTAAGAAGTTCAAAAACAAAATTACAGGCGATTCCGATGAGCACTAGTACCTGCCAGGCGAACAGAAAGCCAAAAATTTCTTCAATTACATCATCAATGTAAATAAATTTTATTCTGTAAAGTTGTAATTCATATATATGTTTGTCTGAGCGATATAAAGAAAGTAGAAACAATGACCGGCGGTGCTGGCCAGCATATTTCCTTGACAGGTGAGGAGAAAGATAGCACTGGATTGCAAGTAAAAATGTGTCTGAGAACACTTGGTTGTGTGTTAGATGTCCGAAATATTTATTATTATTATTGTTAGAAATCGGACTTCATTATAATGGCAACATTTTTGATTGTCATTTTTTCTTGTTTGACGTTTTGAAGTGACAAGATAGAACTAACGAGAAACCTTTGGAAAACAGTCGAACAAGGTTCGTCGAGATTGCCGTTTAAGTAAAATTTAGCTGATTGTTCATCCAATTCGGTGTTTCGTTGGTTACCGTTATGATTGGTCTGGTTTGGACTCGCGAGTTTTAGTAGTCACGTCAATTAGGCGCGATCCGCGACAGTTAAAACGGGTGTGTTATAATTAAAATACGTGGGAGCCTGTACAGCAACTGAGGACTTTATGAATGTGTGACGACGAAGAGAGAATACCAAGGGATCCCTTGGAACGCCGATATCAAGGGATCCACACATCTCCAGTAAGTGCTTGATATTACATTAGTTTAGAATAAGAACACGGTGAAACGCCGTGAAGTTTAATTCTTTCTCCAGTGAACTAGCGTAGCGATTGAATGCCTATACTATGGGCCTATAGACATTTCAAACTTCACAAGGAGAACGCTGCATTGGTGAAAGGATTGAACAGTTATTATTATAACTGTCAAAATACACACACTCACATACTTCTCAAATATCAAGACAAACCAAGTAAGTACCAATTGCACCAGGCTCGACTCAAACTCAAATAATTTAATATTAAGTAGGCACTGAAGACATTATTATATCGCCGAACTAATTGCTCCACAGATAAATCGAAGCTCGCCCTCGCCGAAGTCATAAAGTAACGATTAGGACGAAAATGTATTGTTTATTAAATATTTTGATTTATTAATACCGGTAAAGAGTAGCCTATGTCCTTACTCAAGTATCAAAGTATCTCTATATGAAATTTAATTGAAATCGGTACAGCGGTTTAACTGTGGAAGCGTACAATACAAACAGAGTTACTTTAGAATCCTACTAATATTATAAACGTAAAAGTTTGTAAGTATGGATGGATGGATGGATGTTTGTTACTCTTTCACGCAAAAACTCCTGAACGGATATGGATGAAACTTTACAGTATTATAGCTTTTATACATCAGAATAACACATAGGCTACTATTTGCCGCGGAAACCGACATATACGCGCGCGGAGTCGCGGGCAACAACTAGTTTAGAATATTAGTATGGATTGTTTTTTTGCATAAGCGACTGCCGATCTCTTGATCACTCGGGTTCGATTCCCTGTTGGGTTATTCTTACAAGAAATGCTTAATAGCAGCCCGGAGGATGGATGATGGCCTTGGAGAGAACGTTAAGCCAGTCATCATGAACATCTATGGCAATCGTTATTGGGAAGTCAGTGCCCTCAAATAAACTGACAACTAGTCAATCATTGAATTCAGTTACCCTCAGGGTTGCGGAGGTCCGATGCCAGTCGGTCCGTGAAAAAACTGATATTGAGGTAAAAACTGTTGAACTAGTAGTGGACCCCAAATAATCTTGGGAATAATAAAGGCTAGGAAGATGAGTATGGGTTGTTTTAACTTACTATACATAGTGTGGATGTTTGGTGTGGCCAGTTCATATACCAATATCTCTCCTCGGAATAGACCATATCTGAAGTTACTGTCGAGTGCTGGACCGTCGGATACGGCAGTAGACACTACCTGAAACAACAATAATCTTTAGACAAAGGAAAAAAAATGTATGCGTATGATTATATATGATTTACTGCCTCGGTAGCGCAGTGGTAGTGTATGGGACTGCTGTGCTTGAGGTCTCGGGTCCATATCTTGGGTCGGACCAAATGTTTGTGTGGTCTACAAATACATGTGTAATTGTTTAGGAGTTTGGGTGTATTCTGTGTATAACATGTATGTATTACAAAAAAAGTATATATATAATCAGAAATATCTACAAGACAATATACTTCATTAGGAACCGAATGGTGTCAAGAGATTGAAAACTGATCTAAGAGGGACCAAGACGCATTTTTTTTTATGACTGACTCTGCCAAAATGACTCTACTCTGCCTGATGGAAAGTATAAGCAGAATCCAAGAGTGGTGAAATAAATATTTGTATTTAACAAACATTTATTTTCTAATTTACAACCAGTAATAATATACGAAATACATCTCCATAATAAATAATAGTTACTACCTGAGCCCCTGGTGTTACTCGCAGTTGTTGCTGTACTTTTACAACAACTGCTAGGCGAAACCAGTTTTAAAAAAGTAGCCTTAGTTACTCCCTGTATCGTCAGCTGACTGCCAGTAAAAGTCCCGTCAAAATCTGTCCTGCCTTTCCAGAGATTAGCCGAAACAAGCAGACAGGACAATTGAAAAAAAAATAGCTTAAGAGTATATTCTTTCATACTCGTATACATTTAGTGCAAACCTGTTTGCTTAAAATTACAAATAGACAATTTAATTTTATTTGTATAAATTTATTATATTAAATTTGATTAAATAAGATTCTGAAACTAAATTCCTCAAACAAATGACATCCATAACTATCTTCTTCAACTGTTACTACCTTAAGATAAACTAATTATTTAAATAACCCCTGTACCATAGAAAGCTGACATTGTTTAACGACACCTTAGAGCCTAAATGTCCCATTTGTCATTTACAGTCACAAATAGGGTCATATGTGTGTAATCGCTCCTCTCCACACGCACCTGAGTCCTTAATACCTTAGCTAGCATAACCTAAAATGTCCTTGAAGACGCCTCGTACAACCTCGCACGATTTACTATTCAATAATTCAGTGAAACCGGACCTTATTTGTAACAATATTCTCTTAGAAAGTCTTTTGGGTTTGATAATGCCTAGGCCATGTTTAAGACGATTCTATTAAAACATATCCGTGTGGTGACGGATAAAGTATAAGGATTACCATCACACAGTTGCTATCTTTTTGTGAAGTAGAGTCAGTGTTTGTACTTGCGAGAGGGTATCTTCTTGGCTTACATAATTTAAGTTTTTACTCAGTTTGGAGGCCAAGAGACACAGATATATGTAGGTACTATACGTAATTTTTGCTGTGTCAATATATCATTTTTATTTTTAACTAGTTGTTGCCCGCGGCTCCGCCCGCGTATATATCGGTTATTGCGACAAATAGGAGCCTATGTGTTATTCTGATGTATAAGCTATATTACTGTAAAGTTTCTTCCAAATCAGTTCAGTAGTTTTTGCGTGAAAGAGTAACAAACATCCGTCCATCCATCCATACTTACAAACTTTCGCGTTTATAATAATAGGTCTTTACCTATGAAATTGCCGTTTAGTATGCAATAAGTGAAAGTACTTATTTTTTCAAACTTTTTTATTTCTGTTATTCGAAGTAATCACCCATGCAATCGACGCATCTTTGCCAACGCATTGGCAGTTTATTGATGCCCTTCTTGTAAAAATCAGCTGGAAGGGAGGCAACAAACTCTTCAAAGGCATTTTGTACTGCCTCTCGGGAATTGAAATTTTTACCCACTAAAAAGTTGTCTAAATTTTGGAAAAAGTAATAGTCGGTAGGTGCAAGGTCTGGTGAGTATGGCGGATGAGGGAGAGCTTCCAACCCCAGCTCTTGCAGCTTGGAGACTGTCTGTTGCGCAGTATGGGGTCGCGCATTGTCGTGAAGCAGCTGCAAGAGCTGGGGTTGGAAGCTCTCTCTCATCCCTCAACCTATCTCCAGTTTTAACTGGTTTTTTGAAAACGGTCTGAATTTACCTAAAAAAAAAGAATATTTGTTCCCTTTTTTGACAACTAAAAGTTGACAAAAAAATGATCCTGCACGTCAATGCAAGTGTTGAATCAATAATATTGAAAAAGTAATATATTTATAAAATAGGCTATCTCCAGTTTTAATTAGAGATAGGTAATGTAAAACAGTCGTACGCAGAACGCTAAACTTGACACAAACCCTTTACAGCGTAATGCTTAAAGCATATCAACACCTACTTTTTAAGGAAAAGTATATGTCCAACACATGATTAAAATATAAAATAAATGAAAACACTATTTTATTTTTTTGTTAAAAAATGGGTTTATAATAATTAGTCTCTAGAAAGTAAATGGTGGCGTAGTTATAATAAACTCACAAACTTAGTGTGCATCAAAGGTAACGTTATTTGTAAGGCATCCATCATTAAAAGTATGTTATTCATAAAAATATTCTATGTACTATTTGTATGTGAAATTTTCGTGAGATTATTTTCTATGAAATAGCTGGCCTTTTGGATGGGATATTAGGCTTTAATAAGAATAAGTAAATATTTATTTAAGTTTTTTTTCGTAATTTTGCCGACACAATTAATCTTTTTACGAAATCTCGGTATCGCCTAATACTTGGGTTGTAGAAATCTGATGGTAGTCGCTCCACGTAAAAAAATCACAGATTTCGTTTCCTCACACGACTATCGAGCACATTGGAAATGAATCTACGGAACTCGAAAAAATATTGTCGCCGAGCGACGAGAAAGTCGGGATAGGGAAAAGTTACAAAATTAAACTACAACGTTGAATAATAATTATTTTATTCTTAGATTAACATAAGTATCCTCGACATAACGCCTGTCAACAATCAAATTGCAAAATTTCCACATGCGTATCGAAGTTTGAATAATTGTCGACGTGGCGCATAAGTATACATATATTATTTCATTTTTCGATTAATAAGCAGGTTATAATAATGTTCAAAGTACAAGAAAATTATTACACGATAAATCCATAGTGAACTCGGGAAGTGGTAGCCACATCGCCGTCATCGTCACTCGAGTCTTGATCGGCAGCGGCCCATTTGCTGCAAGATATGTTTTTTTTCTTGACAGCAGTTTGACGCGACGAGCACTCGTCAGTTAACTCTTGCGGCACGTTCGATTAGCTCAAGAACTCTAGCTACGTGTCCAACGTAATCCCGGAACACGTAAGTTTGAAGCCCGTGGTAGCAATTACAACTAAGCCATGAATGTATTTCGGTTCGAGAACCAGATTCTTCCACTTTCCCTTAGAGAACTTAAACACATCTTTCTTGAACTCCACAAGTTGAATGGGAATTGTACTAGGCATTGTTTGAGTATTCAGCACCTTGATATTTCACACACCCAAATAAATTGACGGAAAGGACAATTCTTTAACATCGCATTCGAATGCGAGAGCCAACGTTTTCGAATTTTAACCCGTCGCCATCTCCAAAATGTAATCAAATCAAATCAAATCAAAATCTTTATTGCTAACTAAGTGTAGGTACATTTGTGATCATATAATATAACTTGTCTCAACTTAGTAGCCTTTACAGGCATTGCAAATTTGAGAGAAGATGACGATGTTACACACATTACATAGGTATTAGGTTATAGAATTTTAGAATTATATAAAGATAAACAAATTAATAACTATAACTAAAAATTAAGTAATAAAGTGAACCATTTTAAAATCCTTAAAAAAATAAAATAAAAAGATCATTGATATAATGACATTTTACATCGAACAACTGCTTTAAATTACATAAGCCTAAAACTAATCATTTTGCATATATATTATATCTTTATCATTTATCTACCTAGCCATTATTGTGATTTATTGTTTAGGTGTAGGATTTGTTGGTGTGTGTTCATTTGTATGTGGCTGTGTGTGTGTGTGTGTTTTGTTTGTGGTATATTTTCTATTATGTATTTTTGTGTTTTGTTTCCATGTATTCTTCTACTGAGCAAAAGCATTTTTTGATTAAAAATGTTTTCAGTTTTTTAGTGAATACTGTAAGTTTGGTTTCACTTATAATGTGAATTGGTAAATTGTTGTAAATTTTAACTGCCATGTAGTAAGGGCTCTGGTTCAGCATTTTAATTCTGGACTGTGGTAAGTATAGTCTGTCTCTGTGGCGTGTATTTAAATTGTGGGTGTCTTTTACTTTAGTGAAGTGATTTATGTTTTTATAAACAAATATACAAATATCAAATATATATAATGATGGTAGTGTGAGGATGTTATATTTAGAAAAATAAGGCCTACAGCTGTCACGATTTCCAATTTGGGCGATAATTCTGATACATTTCTTTTGAAGTATAAATAAATCCTGAAAGTATACACTATTCCCCCACAACATAATCCCATATCTTAACCAGGAGTATGCGTAAGCGTAGTAAGCGGATAGTGCGGTTTTTTCATTTGTGCTGCATTTAAGCTGGAATAAGGCGTATGTGAATCGAGATAATTTATTTTTAATAAGATCAATGTGTGCTTTCCAGTTAATATGTGTGTCTATTGTTATGCCAAGTAATTTGAATGTGTCTACGGTTTCTAATTGTGTGTTATTGTATGTTGTGTCAATGTTTATAGGGGTGTTTTTATATGATCTAAATTGAATGGTTTTTGTTTTATTGTAGTTTATTTCCAAGTTATGGTCATTAAGCCATTGATTTACTGTATTAAGAGTTTTTCGAAGTATTGGTGTGGGATTTACTGACTTATCATACGCAATCAATATTGATATATCATCAGCGAATAAGACGGGCAATGTTTGTTCCTTATTAATATTAATCTTCACCCCAAAAGAGAGTCTCTTGAATCTGGGTCATAATTTGTTCTCCACCCGATTGCGTTCGATGCTCGCGCTCCGGCACGACCGTGTAGTGTTTTCTGACCTCATGTATCACACGCTTGCTCGGACTGTCCGTAATGAGATCGGGAATGCCGGGCACCGCGTCACTGTATTCCGAAGCGATTTGCACATTGTGTCTCTAGTACAGCGGCATTGTACCGAGATATAACAACCATTTCTTCACGATGTTCTTCAAAACGAATCCGGCCATATAAAACTGTTATTTCACAGATTCTTCTTGATTCTGACATTAAACGCTTACTCATCTTCCAAAGCACGAGGCAGCACTCAAACCATGGTATTCACATCCATGGGAACATTGATCACTTGGCCGTACAGCTTTTTGGAACGATCGAAGAATCTCACATGCCTTACTTATGGACATAAAAGACTAACGCGGCGTTATCAATATCTCGCTGATCGGAGACAGCGGCGGTCAGCTGACCTCTTTCGGATACACAAAACCGGTCACTTTTGTCAAAAACGGCGTTTGTCTGCACATAAGATCATTTATGCAGGTTCCGCATGCTTTGAAAGTGTTTGACAACACACTTCCACGCCACCAAATCCTTCTTCAGCACTCGCAGCTTATTGTTCCACTAAATTCTTTTGCACACGTAACAATAAGTGTTCAGAGAGTGGACAAAGAAATTATCTCGCATATAGTTGCTGAAATTCTGCAGTTGTTATCTGCGGAGCGTCCGAATACGGACGAATTTTTAATGTTCGTCTACGTTGTTGTGTATTAAAATTCGTCCGCGACGCGGAAGCGGATGCTCCTTCTGTGCCGTCTTCATTTTCTTGAAAAATGACTTCTGTTCTTCTCTGTTTTCGATCCGCATCCAACTTTACAAATTTTCGATCTGCCTCAACACGTGAGCGCTGCTCGACTGACAGCATGTTACTGTCTCGGCTTCCAACCAGTTAACACGCCGTCGACGTCCGTCTCTAACAGGATACCCTCATAACCCTGATAATTCACAACAAACACCGATAACGTACTTTGCGCAACATGAAGTCCTTTGTCATCCCGGGTCCTTTAAGCGGGGCGTAAAAAAGCCCATAGTGTGAGTCATCATGCTGCAATTTCCTTATTCGCATTGAGGATAGTGACCACCACTCTTGGAATCTGCTCATGCTTTCCATCAGACAAAGCAGAGTCTTCTTCTTCTTCTTTTGATGAAATGGCAACCAGCCGGATCTCTCGGATCAGCTATTTCTGCCAATGTCAAGTGTTTAGTCTTCAAATTATAAGTCTTCAAGTCTTTAAGTCTTCGTCGTGATGAAATTAATGCTTAAAAATATAAAAAACGTGGATGAGATGAAATGGGGACCGTCTTCCGAAAAAACAAAAAACGATCTCCCAAAGCAGAGTCATTTTGGCGATGTTATAATTAAAAAAAAAAAAGTCAAAAATGTCATGTTAAAAATGTCGTTCTGAATTTTTGACTTCTTGCAAAAAGGTTATATAGGCTACAGGGCAAGCCCCCAAATCGAGCGCCAAAATCAAAAATTCGAAGAAACTGAACTTTTTTTCACTATTTTGGCCATAACTTTTTTGATTTTTACTTTCTCAAATAATTCTTTTTGCACCTTATAGCTCTTGTAAATACGCGTCTTTTGAGTCTTTTTTGAGTATTATATTGTCACAACTCTCCGAGATGTGAGGGGATCGCACTTTTTCGTGAAATCGTACCCTATACTGGAGCGAACGAAAAAGCATTTCCAATGTCAAAATTGAAGTGCAGCCGTATCGGAATAGACTTAAAGTCGACCTTAGATTAAAATCAACTGGCCCGTAATCAGATAATATTATAATAATAATCATCATCATCATCATCAACAACAGCTTTTAACAGTCTACTGCTGGACATAGGCTTCTCCTTAGAAAGGAGGTTTTGGCATACTATACGCTGGCCGGACCACCCGGACCGTTGGTATAGGGTTTGTTTCAAGTTTTACTTCTCTTTGCATTGATGTTGTCTTGCGTAGTTTCTCCCTTAGTCGCCTTTCACGACACCCATGGGATGAGTAAGGGTGGTGACACTTTACATAAAATTACATAAATTCTTAATTCGTCACCACACGGATAGTAATAGCAAGTAACTATTTTCCAATGCTTCCAGGAAAATGTTACATATAAATCAAAGACAGGATATATAGGGTGATATTTACCGTATTAATATACAATAATTAGCAATAAATTAAAATTGCGACTATAATTTGAGATTTAAACTATCCTATCTCTCAATTTGGATCGAACTGCACATGGTGTGCAATTTTTATTATAATCGGTTAAGTGGTTTAGGAGTCCATTGAGGACAAACATTGTGACACGAGATTTATATATATTAAGATTGCAATAATGACAACTGTGTATCTATAGTTTTTACTTGCCGGGAGTAGGTACTCATAGCTGCTTTGTGGTTTTTTTCCTTGGTTTTTACAGAGTAATCGATGTTATCGGAGCCCAAACTAACCCTGATTCTTATCCAAAATGTGGTTAATGAGTCTTACGTCCCATAAAATGGGAATAGGGTATTTTGCCTATTTTTCAAAAAGTGTTTCAATTTAATTAATGATCAATTTTAAGCTACACTAAAAGTAATTGCGTAAAAAACGGCTAACAATAGTAAAACTTAAAAACATAATTCAAATCAAATATTTTGCCGCCCAAAACGCAATCGCCGTCAAGTGGTCGTATGACGTCTTTTTTCTCACACAATCGTGTAGTCAGAGGTTAGAATTTCTGTCGTCTCTATTTCATTTCAATATGAGTTTAAAATTATATTAACAGTATTGCGTAGTGCCTTTTGTGAAGATACCACAAAAAGAACACCTACGAAATTGTTCGGGATTATCGGCGAAATATCTTGCCACCATAATCGTGTCTAGTGTAGATCCTTAGCAAATTTAAACTATTAGCTTTCGTAAAATATATCATTATTTTTTGCACCACGTTGATAATACATAGGTAGATAAGACAAATATGAATAGTCAATATGTGCAGTAATTGAACCGATACTGATAATTTTTATTATACACGAATAACATCAGATACTTAAACAAAAAGAAAAAACTAAAACCCAACTACGACTACAACGTAGTCCATAACACTTTAACAACGAGTGACTACGGCTTTTGAAACTTGTTTCATACTTTTTCAGCGTCGTTTTTTGTCGTAGTTGGGTTTTAGTTTTTACTTATTTTATTTAAAATGTTTTGGTGCCTCTATAATATTAATTTCTTTGCAAAGTATATTTTAAATAGGTACCATAGAAATATCACAATTATCGAATAAATACGGACAAAGTCACGAGAAAATGCTAATAATATATATATTATTGAAATGTACAAGTAACGCCCTTTCGAATGATACCAAACACGGCATATTTATCTCAAATATATTTTTAAATACAGTACTTTATGTCGGCTAGAATGCGCCACATTAGATTCAGTGATACGTCATATAGCCTATAACCAGCGGACGATCAAGACGCTTCTAACGATACCTCATTTGTCCAGTTCTAATAAGTAGTTAAAGAGCTATGAGGGAACAGATGAACATACATACATACATACTTACATACATAGCCTGTCAAAATCATAACCCTCCTTTGGCTTTGCCGTAGTCGGGTAAAAATATAAATGATATTGAATATTTTTAAGTTAATGGGGGAAAAATAGTTGTCTAGGCACCTACCTGTGATACAAGATACACTAATAGGTATATTATTGTCGTTCTTTGAGTAGGTACTACCTATACCGTTGTTTATACTAAAAGTTAGAGGAAAGTTAGGGTTATTGCTCAGGCTACTACTTACTAACATTGGTTGTGCGGCTATGATATAATTTCAATCGAGCACATTCAAATGTGGCAAATCATAATTATCTCACGTTTTAAATAGAAATAATACGAAACTAGGACAATTCTAAAGAAGAAACGGAAGAATGAAGTAATCGTTTTGTATAACTATCAATACGCCAGTCGACTGGGACTCCGCTCAGCATTTGCTGGAGGATTGACCAAACTGAATGGAACTTGTCCCCGCCAGCAATCAGTCCTGGCATTCTAGCCCATGAGGAAGGCTTGTAAAGCTGTAATTCTCCAGAAAGAGATCTCTGAACAGGCATATACAACATGGGAACTTTTTTTTATGTTTAAGCTACCAAAATGACTCTACTCTGCCGGATGGAAAGCATAAGTAGAATATAAAAGTAGTGGTCACTATCCTCAATGTGAACGTGGACAAAGCAGCATAGCGACCCATACTATGGCGGCCTAGAGAGATGCTTTTTCACGCCCCGCTTAAAGTACCCGGGATCATAATGGGAAGGGAACACGTGTGGTGGTAGTAAGTTCCATGTTTTGATCGCTCGACACACGAAGGAAGAACCGAAACGTTGCGTTCGAGAGCGTATGTCTTCCACTCTAAAAGGGTGACTGCGAAGGCGTGTTGTCCTGTAGAGGAAAGGAGAAGGGGGGACCAGTTGGAAGAGCTCTTCAGAACACTCTTATAGCGCTATAGAGGATAATTATAATCAAAATAATGAATCCATTAAAGAGCTTATCACAAATGTCCAGTAATCTTATCTCGCTTGCTGTTAGGTATATTATTATATTGGCTAGATATCCTTTTCAGATGATCATAATAGCACACGTTATTTTTAAAGAAGTTTGAATTTCCTTAGTTCAGTGCCCTTACATTAAGAATCTTTAGGTAATAGTCTGATTTTGGACATAGGCCTTTGAAAAGAGATTTGGCCCACCTATACCACCCAGGCCCGACGGGTTAGTATAACGTTTGTGTCACATTTTCCTTTTTTTGTTTGTAGTGCTGTTTTCTTGAAGAAGAGTTTTTTGTAAACAGCTTTCTATAATGCAAATTAAAAATATGGCAACGGAAAATGTTGGGAAAACTTATTCCTATTGAGATAAGTGAAGCAAATTGAGCGGGTCGACTAGTGCATGCATATAGTAATTATATCGATATGCATCGGGTTTCCCATGGTAATACTTTGACTTTGCCGTATATATCTCAATACCTGAAATCTCAACGACCAAGGTTTTTGTAATGGAATTAAATTTAATCACTGACTTACCGAGTATTTAATACTATATTTTATTACTCTTTTCTTGTGATACTGTGGGATGTAGGTAAATAATACCTCCGTCAGTTTTATTGACTATATTATAAAGATAATTAAAATTATAGAGCATATAAATTAGGTAAACTTTAAAGTAGGTAAACTATAGTATAGCTAGTATAGGTATATGATTTAGTCTATACTAAATCTTAGTCTTACTATTACTTCAGAGAAAACACTAGTTAATTTGCGTAAACATATTCATTATTTCAAGCCCATTGCTTTGGCAAAACTTCTAAGGAGAGATCTTTATCCAGCAGGTACTGAACTATTAAAGGCTCTTGATATGATATACTGTTTATTACAGAACAAGAAATTTGTCTGGGAAAGGAAAAACGTCTGAAATAACCCATACTTAACCAAAATAAGGAATAACTACCTAAGGAAAACACACATCCATTGGGGAACAAATTATCTTGTCTCGCGGTAACATCAATTAGGCCTGACATTTATTATACCACAGAAATGAAAAATTTACATGTCTGGAACACCGACTCATTTTAAAAGTCTTTTAAAATTAAGTCGTAAAGATAAAGTCCAAGGAATCGACATGCTTTATTTATATCGTTGTAATATTACAGTAATGTTACAGTCATGCAAATTTATTCTAATAAATTTGCATGACTGTAACAATGCCCAGAAGAAAGCTGAACCGATTTCGGAAGGTGGTATGCACTAATAGTCTGAACGTACATGGAATAAGTTTTTTTTAAGTATTTATATTAAACTTACATAGTTTTATAAAAGTTGAAGTAACAAATTTTTAGAGCCAATAGTTTGTTTTGAAATATTTTAATACAAAATCTATACATAGTGAGCTATTAAACGGAATTACTCTAAAGATGGTTACCCACCTATTCATAGTCTTTTTTTTTATAGATATACATAAATGGATCAAAAGGCCAAGTGACTTTACTCATCCTGATGAAAACAAGCAGAATCCATGAGAGACGTGTTTATTTGATCAGATTATCGATAGTCGATCAGTCTGATAAGTTGGTTTGACTACACTTCAAAAACAGCCCCAATTAAGTTCAAATTTTGGAACGATTTACTTCCAAGATTGTTTTATCTATTTTTCACGTTAGTTTTGATCTTCGTTTCTCACCACATGCTACCACATTGTAGCATGGGGGTAAAGCTGATTTTACAATAAATAACAATGTACTTACCCAACTGTCACTAGCTATTGCAACAACAACCAATAATACACACAAAACACTCAAAAGAAATGCACCGAAAATATAACCACGCCGTTGAACCGCCATTTTGTGAATCTCGAACAATACTGGATATATTAATTTATTTTCTATCAGTAATTATCGCTGATATGGATAATCGTGTGATAAGACACCAATTTGTTTTGACTCATTCATTTGAAATTTCTTTTGGAGATCCTCGAGTGGAATTGAATTGACTGCACGTCTGGCCTAGTGGTTTAGGCGGTCGCCACGCCGCTTCCTAATTCGCCAAGTGTTGTGGGTTCAAATCCTACATGGGACAACACTTTGTGTTCCACAAATTGTTGTCCAAAGTTTGGGTGTTCCTTATGTCCATTTCATGTATGTTTGTAAAGTCCCCCGCGACACAGGGTTTATTTCTAGTGCGGGAGTTGTCTTTTAAAAACGAGAACGAGATTTTTTTACTATAGCTGTTGTGGTATTCACTACTGATAGTCTAGCCGACTGATAAACAAACTGATCTACTCGTTAGTGACCTTGACTGCTAAACCAGAAGTCATGGGTTCGATTTCCATCTAGGACAAAAAAAGATTGTGATGAGCACGATCACTTTTTCTGTGTAAGACCAACAGGCCTCGAAAAAGATGTGTATAGTTTAAAAAATATGAGGTGAACAGAAGGCTCAAGAAAGCGTAATCGAAACTAGCTTATAAACGATTAACGCAAGTGTTTAATTAGTAATGAATAGAATGGAATGTTATTGCCCTCCAAGCAAAGTGAGTATCCTCCAACCAGGTAAATTAAGGAGCTCACCAGGCAAGATCACCAAGCCTGATGGACCAAAACTTGGTGTTCGCAATTTGTAGGAATAACTAATACTCGTATTTTTTTTACGTATTAGTCATTTCTCCGTAGTGTTTTTTTTATATGTAGATCGCTACATCATGTCTACAACTAAACGAAGGCTTCCCTCAAAAAGCATTAGCTATCTCGGTCATTGTCAGTCCGCATCCATCCGCTGACGGCTGATAGCCACCTTCTTCAAATCATCGGTTCATCATGCCGCCACACAGAAACAAAAATAAATACCTTAATTTAAATGAACAGAACTCAAATTTAAAACATTGTGATTATATAATCTATATCTAAAAGCCAAGGTTGCTTCAGTCGGCTTCCGTTGTACACACACGTATTTTATAATCCTCCCTATAATTTATTTCCCCAGTAAAATGGGTTCATACCGTTCATATCACTCTGGGTTCTTCCCCTGTCAGTAAATACACAGTTCAATAAATTATTTTATGGAATTTATTGCTTGGTTCAATTACTTATTTATCTCTTTACCTCGGAGAGCACGTTATGCCGTCAGTCCCGGTTGTCATGCCCAACATCTATAGCAATCGTTATTGTGAAGTAAGTACTCTCAAATATATCTGCTGACAACTAGTTCAACCTTCGAATTCAGTTCGCCCTCAGGGTTGCGGAGGTCCGAGGCCAGTTACTCCGTGGAAAAATTAAATTTCAGATGAAAACCGGTTGAACCAAGAAGCTAAGAGGTATGCAATATTAATAATGATATTTTTACTCATACATCATTTAAAAGAATGTTTTGATAAGCATGGATAAAAATAGCATTAAAAGAATAAATAATTATCACAATTATTTATTAAGGTAGTCTTACAGCGTGCGGGGCAAGATGGTGACGTGACGTCATTACCTAAGTAAATTGTACTAATGCCGTATCAAATAGCACGTTCGCCCGTCTACTGTCTGGTACGGCCTTTTTATTTCTTGGCAGTTTTCTATGTCTTTTACCTTTTAAAAGTAGCTTCACCGATCTGACGCTTTTTTTGGATTATGTGACTAATGAAGTAGATTCTACTAATTCTTGTCAAGTCATAATCACATAACTTTTTAAAGAACTTTTTAAAATAAAATTTTGACAAAGGGTATAAAATAAACACCACAAACATTTAAACTATTTAATAATTTTGCGGAAGCTTCGAGTTAAAAATATAATAATTCCATTGCATAATTTCATAAAATATACATATTTTACAACATTATCATATAATTCACAATCATTAAGACACTAGAAAGAACTATGTCGTGTGCGACACTACATCCGCTTACCTTCCAAAATTATACTTACATAAGATATTCAAAGTACTGTCAGCAAAACAAAATATAATTTAAACTACAAAAATAGCTTACTAATATTCCTTAATTTTCAGAAAATATTTTTTTAAATAGTTTGTTCATATTTACTCTACAGTTATGTGTTTCACACTTTATTTGCTGACCATACATTCAAAAACAATAAATAAATAGATTAGTATTGCTATATTGAAGTCTTCCATTAATGTATAGGCATAATAATAAATTAATTAGTATAAATTAAATAAATAAACAATATATAAGGCTGTGCACTGAGCATGTTGAAAACTTCTATTTTACTTGTGTGATGCAAGTTATTTAATTACTGATGACTGTCGCAAAATTACGCAATTGCAAAAAGTAAACAAATATTCATTATTAAGCACCAGAAGTTGGTCTGAACTATAATTGATAGTTAGGTACCCAAGACACTTATCCCAATAGTTTACAACTGAAAAATCTTGCAATGTATGCGATCCCTTTTTTGCGACGTATTGCGACAGTAACTTTAACTACATACTTGACATAAGAGTACGGTCTACACTGCAATGTTACCTACCTATTATTTTTGGCACAATTAACAATGGTTTGAAATAAATATTAAACATAACAGTCTTAATTCATATTAAAACTAATCATTGTATTTTCCTTTTATACCTACAGTTGTTTCTCACAAGAACTTTACAGTTGTCGTAGTACATGTGGTGTGTAAGGCCTCAAGAAACTGCGATAATTGATTTGACATACCGTCAAATGGTACCGATGGTAGATGTTAGGCATGGTGTGTAGGAGGCCTAACATCATATCTCACATACGTACCATTTGCCGGCATGTCAAATCAATTAGCGCAGTTCCTATTTTTTTTTAAAGACCTCTACTCTTAACTACTTCTACAGTTGTCCGTTACATATTTTCGTTCTTATATAGGACATTACTTTGACAATTTGCGGGTAAGGTAGACGATACATGTTACAAATAAAAAGTAGTTTCGTAATTGAAGAACCACACTTATTTAAAAGTAAAAAAGTATTATTTGTTGTGCAAACCGTACTCTCATTTTGTTCGTATATTTCCAGTGGTTCTTGCGGCTTCTTTTTCATGATATTCATAATTACAGGTTATATTATCATAACTACAAATTAGTTTATTTTATTCTTGTTTAAAATATACTTTTCTTAAATTGCAGTTATGTTCCACTAGCTAGAAATTAGAAACAATAATATCTTAAATCAAAAGAGTGACTTTTTCATAAGAAAGTTAGTAAATATCTGCCGATAACATATACAAACAAAATATCACAATGAGAACTTAGCTTAGGGCATATATACCTGAATGGGCAGGTTGGTGTATTTCCCGCCAAATCAGTTATGCAAATTGGTATCTGCGTCCACAAATCAGAAGCCTGCGTGAGAGAGACAGACACTTCCCAAACTCAGTCTCTCTCTCTCTCTCTACTCCGATCACGCTTTCCGCCCGTTTGGCTGCCCCTCCAGGTATATATGCTCTAAGGAACTTAATACAGCAGATAAAATAGTAGTTACAGTTTTAATTGCAAACGTCCTAACTATACTGATCCATAAATTGCTTTTGCAAGAACTAAGTGTGACAAATGTTAATAGTAATATTATTTTTTTTGGAATGAATAGTATTAGAAGAGGAATTTAAAAATGATAGAATATAAAGTAAATTTAATTGCCCTACAAATTGCTAGCACTTTCTGTCTAGAACAATAAATGATACTACTATTTGAATGTCGGCATAGTTGTACCTCTTTTATTAAATGCAAAATTTATTTATGAAGGAAATGATTAAAAACCTTATATTACCGTACAAAATTTTCTGGTAATGGTAACATACCCATACTACATGACGCATTTTTTCAATTAACTAATCATTTCCCTTCGCTGACACGTAGTTTATGGCAATACCGTATAGTCCGGTTTTCACATGTAAATAGTAAAAAAGCGTCACTTTTTAAATTGCTTTTTTTGCAAAATTTACTAAGACAGCTTGAATACCGCTCGAAAAAATGCCAAATATCCCTGCATAACGAAAACCTAAGTACCCCCTAAGTATTAGTTGAGGACCCCTTCCAAGCCCTCTTGAAAAGACGATGCAGTATGGATACGTTCCTTTACAACTAACAACTTCAGAACAAATCCTTTTCAAAATTAAATTGGCATTCAAGTCGCAGTATCATTTCTTGTATCAACAACACACATTCCAGCCTATAACTAATATTAATACTAAGTAATCATAAGTGTTGTCGTCATAAGCGCCACTGAAGTTGTAACAAATTATTTTTCACGTTTTGGCAGCGTAAAAGCATCGCCAGACCAAGATGCTTATTTTCAAACTTAGCAGTATATTTAAAAAAATTGGGTAAATGAACATTGACACCAATAAAGTGTCAAGTATAACAACTGTCTTTAAAGGTAAACCAAACATAACATGAAAATCCGTTGAATTACATAAAAACATGTTTTTGAAGTGATAACTTATTATGGGAGGGTAACTCGCTTCGTTACGTAACGCGTTACGGCGCCGTCTGTCTGGCTTCCCTTTCTCTCACGCATACGGCAGCTGCAGGCCGGCTTCTCCTCTCTCACTCTAAGCCATAGCAGTTTTTTTTTAAATACTACCCTCAAATTCGCAAAACAGTTTATAGAGTTCACAAAAAACATGATTTTAGTAACTTTGCAAAATTTATTTAAATATCAAGATAATGGCTGACAATGAAATATTATCACAAAATATCCACCAGCAATAAAATTTCTTAGTTCCTTTGACCCTAGTCCCTGAGGTCAGTCCCAGAGACCCTAGTTCCTGAGGGGCATGTCTTAGATAACTTTTACTTCTTGAGTCTGAGATACCAGTCCCTTATACTATAGACCCCAAGATCTAAGTGTCCGAGACTAGTGCCTAAAATCCTAAACCCTAGTTTCTGAGACCCTATTCTAAACACTTTGCAATATCAACTAAACATTCATTACCATCGCATAACTCCTTCAACCTTTCCAATTGAGATCCCGTAAAACACGACTTAGAACTTACAACACACAACAACCGCCTATCAGAAAACGACATTGGTACCTTATTACTAAGAAATTGTTCAAAAACCCCCCAATTCTGTGACGTGTCCCCACTCTTGTAGAACCCCTGTCTCAGTATGTGAAATGTTAGAGGCGATATTTTTCGTATAAACTCGTTAGAACTCGCCGAGACTAGGAGTGTTAGTAGACAGTATGGGAGAAGACTTGATGATATTTTATCGCTGAGTAAATGGCATAGGGCTTCGAATATCCAACCGGAGAGTACTGGTAGTTGATCTTGAGTTATTGATGTTTGGAATACCTGTGAAAATATGGAAATATTTATTGATTGAGACTCGTGGCCTAACAAAGTGACCTAATTTTTATTAAACTTTTTTTTTTTATGAATTTTACAAATAGCAACAATTTAATTATAACCAGGTTCATTATTAGTCACTAAGGGGGTCATATACAAGCCGTAGAGGTTCATTGGATTACCAGGGGTTTTACTTTTCAGGGTACATAGCTTGGTTCCCAGGCTACAGGTTTCTGAAAATCCGAAATAACTACCCGAACGGTTGGCCATTAGTTAGTAACAGCACGAAAAAAATAATCATCAACTCGTACAATTTTTTACATAGAACAAAACGAAGTCGCTTTCTCTGTCTGTTCGCTTAGATCTTTTAAACAACTCAACGGATTTTAATGCGGTTTTCAGCAATCGATCAAGTGATTCAAAAAAAAGTTTATGTGTTATGAACTTCAAAGACTCCGGACGAGTCACTAGTATATGATAAAACATTAGCAGAACAGAAGAACAAAGCATTAAAGTACTGAATTATTTCACTTTTCTTGGTAAAAATTAAAAAAAACTTACCTCAAAAACAATCTTAGAATTCATAACCGAACTATCTATCCACCTGTCTCTCCCTGATGGTATATCTATCCTTATCTTCTCCGTCTCTTTGCAACACTCTATAAACTCTATGACAACTCTGCTGAGAGTCGCTGCGGGTGGTAGCGTCTCTCTTAAGAAATATTTCATGGTAGTTGTGATAATTCTTTTGGTTTCGCGTAATTTTGCATGTTTTAGCACTTTGTAGAGTAATGTGATGCGCTCCATTGAGTTCATGAGAATGTCTGGGTCCATATTTGAGACATCTGATGTCAGTTTCGGACTCAATAGTTTGTTGTCAGCTGAAATAGACGTATAATTTATAAATGGCTACATCTCACTCAACACATTCTATTTTTATTGAATATTAAACAAATTACATGCTACATGTAGGTTTACAGAGTGATAAACTATTAGTTTGTACTTTCTATATGACACTAGGAGGATCTTGGTTAAACAGATTAAAACCAAACGGAGTTTCAATAGGTGTATCGTGGCCGAGATTAAGGGTAAGCTATTGAGATGGGAAGATTGAACTCTTGACAGACCAACCATGACGTGGCAATATTCTTCCTCTTCCTAGCCTTTTTTTTTTATGTTTGGCCTGCCAAAATGACTCTACTCTGCCTGATGGAAAGCATAAGCAGAATCCACGAGTGGTGGCCACTATACTCATTGCGAATACAACAATGCAGTATGGCGACCCACACTATGGCGGCCTAGTGATGCTTGTGCATCTTTTAGTCTAGTCAACAAGTATGGAACTTGTTGACTAGACTATTTGGGCCTCCGGTCTCGCACTCACCAACGAAACACGACAGCACGAACGCTGTCATTTTACGTAGATTTTCTGTGCGCGAGGGTAGTACCGCCCCGGTCGAGCCGGCCCAACCGTGCTGAAATCAGCGTGGCTCTACTACCTACTGCTACTACTACTAGCCTTTTTCCACTTTGGGTGAGTCCGGCTCTCCTTGTGTGTCGCCAAGAAATTCTGTCAAGGGTTGTCGGGTCCGGTAAGTTTTCCTTCTTCAGGAGCACGGCAATATAAAAACAATTTATAACTCAGCTTAATGTACCTACTAAAATATATGTGCCTGCCATGGACCTTATGCCTTATACGTGGCCTGTTGGCAGAACCTCCAGAGTCCATGAAAGCTTCAATACTTTTACCACGTTCTTTGTAGTAGAATATGTAACACCCGGCTATGTAGGGTGTACATTTAACAGGCTCGTTCACATGTGGTGCACACGAGACTGTTTGTATGAATGAAGGAGTGAGCAAGAGAATGAATGAATGAATGAGTGACCGAGTGAGGTGACTGGATAAACGCATACATTACAGAATAGAACGCTAATCTTTCCACCCACCACCTATTGAGAGGTGGTTGTGTTTTTTATTCACTACAAAAGAAACAAGAAACGTCGCGTCGGCCCAAACACCAGACAGAATCCCGACGAATGAAGTAATAAAACTTCGTTTGATTTTAGTCCGTTTAACCCAGATCGATTTGGTATCCTATGAACTCCAAAGAGACTAATGATTTTGAAACAGACAATCCAAAACATACCTGTAAACAAGTGCACCAACATTATTTGTACAGCATGATGTTCTGAATAATTCTTCATATTATCTATTAACTTTTCTATAACAATATTCTTCAAATCTTTGGGTAACACTTGCTGTCGGATCGTGGATGTTATTCCCTAGGAAATAAAAACCACTTTTAATTAACAATAGTTAAGTAACAATTTAAAGATAAACTTAAAAGAACATTAAGAATTATTTTGAATCGAGATTTATGGCCCCTATTATTTTTATAACGATATTTCCTATTTAATGAAAACATAAAACTGGAAGATTTTGTTTATGATATAGAATGTAAGTAAACAAAATTAGAACCTATTTCAATCATCAAGTAATCTCTTGAGAAACTGCCTAATAAATGATGTTCCATTTTATTTATCTGAGATGAGAATAAGGAATTAAATAAACACGGTTCTGTAATGCTCAATATTAAATTGATATTACAAGAATAGAGGGTGTTGGCCTAAGTGACAGATTTATTTGGTTTTTTATTTAATATTTAGTTCATTCGTGTTAAGAAAATAGTGACGTTTCAATTTAGACACGCCTCTTGACCAATTAGGTCGCAAGCTTTCGCACGAAACGATAATCTCTTGGAACCTAATTGGCAAGGGGCGTGGCTTTATAGATATGTCACTATTTTCGTAACGCGAATGAACAATTATCTTTTTCACTTTTAAATCATACATTTAACGGACACAAAGAACGCACAATAATTATACGCACAGTAATAAGATACACATTACGCTATTTACAGCAGACACAAACTAAATTACCTTTACAACGAGATCTACGCAATAATGTCTGGGGTTTTTCAGCACGAAGTCTACAGCGATGTTGATCAATTCAGGGTGTCCCAACTCAATTAATGTAAATAACACTGTCCAGTATAAGCTTTGTTCGTAGAAGGAGATCCTGTAATATAAAAACAAGATTTACTTACGACTTATTTGTAAGAATAATTTAATATGTTCTTTTCTTTATGGAATGGCGGGTAAACGAGCAGACGTATCGCCTGATGGTGAGCGATTACCGCCGCCCATGGACACAAGCAACACCAGAGGCGTCACCGACCTTTAGGGAATGGGGTGGGGGATGGAGGGAAGAGTTGGGGTATGGGCCTCCGGTATCCTCACTCACTCGGTGAAACACAGTGCAAGCGCTGTTTCACACTGGTTTTCTGTGATTTAAAATGTTTCAGCCAATGTGGAAATTATTGCTTTATATACAAACGCTTATTTAAGCAATTTTACTAGGGACGGAGGAATAATCTTCATCATTGAAATATTTAATTTGTCCAATCAATACATGAAGAAAATTTTTTTTATTTATGAATAGCTTTTAACAATTCACTGATTCGTAAAGGTTTTATAAAGGAGGTTTTGGCTTACTGAAAGATTTTCATAGAATTATTTTTACCCTTAATATCTGACATCTAATCTGAGGATTAAAATTTCAAATTGTGAGGAAATGTAGATCTTGGAATACAATTACTGAAATAGTTCGGATTTGAAAGGTTATAAAATCCTGTCCGGCTACTCACTTCGGGTTAACCCCCAAGTACTGCTTGATGGTGACATTGAGCTGTGCCACGAGCTCTTGGTAGGGGTTGGGGGTGTGTGCTGTGGCCACGTGGCGCGCTTTGCCGGTCAACTGCAGCAAGCAGCCCTGCAGTGCCGCCTGTCGGAGAGGAGCGTAACTCGACGAAAGTGATTTCAGAAGCTTTTGGTGAACTGTTGACAGCTCCTGGAATTAAAATGTTACACGAGTACATATAATAAAATACATTCGAAAAATATAAGGAACACAGTTCAGTATTATTGAGAAAGAATAATGTTGTTTTTGTCTCAAGAATTTAATTAGTAAGCAGGAGGATGCTTTGGCACAACTGAGTTTGCTTGATTGGATGAATGATTACGATAGCTTACGAAAGCAGTTATTTTGTCCTTTATTTTCATTGAGCCGTCACTGTGTACCTGAATCTGTATAGAAGATAATAGGTCTTTACCTATGAAATTGCCGTTTTGTATGCAATAAGTGAAAGTAGCTATTTTTTTAAACTTTTTTATTTCTGTTATTCGAAGTAATTACCCATGCAATCGACGCATCTTTGCCAACGCATTGGCAGTTTATTGATACCCTTCTTGTAAAAATCAGCTGGACGGGAGGCAACAAACTCTTCAAAGGCATTTTGTACTGCCTCTCGGGAATTGAATTTTTTTCCCACTAAAAAGTTGTCTAAATTTTGGAAAAAGTAATAGTCGGTAGGTGCAATGTCTGGTGAGTATGGCGGATGAGGGAGAGCTTCCAACCCCAGCTCTTGCAGCTAAAAAGGTGGCGACCCCATACTGCGCAACAGACAGTCTCCAAGCTGCAACAAGAGCGAGCTTTTCTACGAGTCACTTTTGCTTCTGCTATCACCGTCCCGGGAACTCAAAAACTGCATGCTTTTCTTCCAACCAACGTAAATGTATGTGTACAAAACATTAGCACTAGTGCAAATGGTAAAATTGTAAAAATTTGAAAATAAAACTATCCATTTTAATTAATACTGTTTCACTCTCAATAAATAAAACCACTCTAATTCCTAAACTATCGGAGATCACGTTTTAATTTTTTTTGTGAAGAATTAGTACATATAAAGCTTTAATTCAAGATAAAAAAAATAAAAATAAAAAATGTCGAAGTTACTCAAAAATCGATTTGAAATGTTCACTTCCGGTTTACTATACGTAAAAAAATCAAATTTAGAATTCGATTAAAAAAAACAAAATTTCAACTATTTAACTATAAGAAACAATACTTTTTAGTTTTTTTTACAAATTAATTGATGCAAATAATAAGTATCCAAAAATAACAGATTTCATTTTTAGTAAATTTTTAAAAGCTCATAACTCGGCAATAAAGCATCATACGAAAAAAATATTGTGTGTATACATAAACGTCTCCTAGAAGTATAACTGACCAGAATATAAACAAAATTCACGACCTCATATTTTTTTCGTTGTCCGCTTGAAGTGAAATGCCCCATATAAAGCAATGGGTAATGCTATGACTGGAGAACTATTAAGCAAACGAAATTTTGAAGTAACTGTTAGTATAAAGAAAAAGACTGAGTGAGTGAGATAGACTCAAAGAGTTGCTTAATACTGACTTTACTCTGTCTGATGACAAAAAAGCAAGCCGATAGCAACAGATCATCAGAAAACTTGATTGCTTTTCTATTTCATAAAAAATATTAGAAAGGATTTCCAGCACAGTGACTCATCTGCAGGGGGTTGAGCCGTCGTCGCACGCGCATGGCGGCGGCGAAATTCAAAAAGCAACAATAAATTACGACTTCTAATTGCTGGTGTCTACGAGCCACGGTAATTACTTGCGGTCAGGTGAGTCATGTAAATAAGTACAGAGTCTTGTCATCTGAAAGCGGTTGTAGGAGGAGGTTCCTATCTCGGTAGCGACTCACCTGCAGCGGGTCGAGCCCGTCGAGCACGCACATGGCGGCAGCAAGCGCCAGCAGCAGCGCCCGCGCGGCCGCACTGTACTGCGTGAGCGCGCTGTGAGCCGCCCCGCTCAGCGCCACGAGCTGCGCGCCCGCCCACCACCAGTGCGACGACGAGCTGAACACGGCACTCGCCTGCCACGTGCACGCTAGTAGCGCCACGCGTGCCGCCAGACCTGTCGGCGCCTAAACAAAACAAATTTCGTATTACAGACTTTACTCAGAAAGGATGGGCTTTACTCAGAAAGGATGGACTTTATTCAGACAGAATAGATTGGACTCAGAAACGATGGACTTTACACAGAAAGGACGGATTTTACTCATAATTGATGGATTTCACTCAGAAATGACGGATTTTACTCAGAAGGGACGAACTTTACAAAGAACTAATTGTAAGATCTGAGAAATAATTAAATATAAAAAGAAGTAGACTAATTTTCAGCATTGAATTGGATGCGGTAAATGTATCTTTATTACATTGTAACGAATGACTTAACACACTTAGATCAAGTCGATATAAATCTAAAATCTAGAGTAATCTTTAACATTACTAATATTGGTTTTCAACAAGGTCATATGTAAATATCTGTCTATATGTCCTCTTCAAATAATTTCCCTCCTTCCTACACACAAGGATCCACGAACACACTGAGTAATGACACTCCAAAAGTTCTAGTAAAAGTTAAAATATCTTGGAACTCGTAACAAAATTAATCAGAAGTTAATTGGAGAAGTATGGAACATGAAAAAGTAAGTTACCTTAGGTTCCAACATCTGTGAAGTGACATCCATAAGTATTTGTAGACAACTGTTCAGATCTATGTCCTTGTTCCTTCGAGCACGTTTCGCTTCCCGCCTTATTTTGAAGCTAGCCTCATCAGTTATATCTATAACATATTATTTACAAATCAGGTATCAATACGATCCTGTATATTAAATATTTCTATTCATCCTAATATTAAAATTCGAAAGAAACTCTGTCTGTCTGTTACACTTTAACTGCTATACCGCTACACCGATTTCAATGACGTTTGGCGTGGAGATACTTTGATTGTTGGGGAAGGACATAGACTACTCTTTACCACAATAACCCACATACATACATACACCAATAAACGGAAAGACTGTTCATTTGCAACTCCTTTTCAAAGAAGTCTTCTTTGAGAATAATTTTCACAGAACGGTTCGCATCGCATCGAATCGTTAAGTGTTTTTATTTTATTTCATCAACAACCCATAATGTACAACTGCTAGGTTTAGGTCTCCTTTCAGGAGAGCATCTTATTTTCTTTATTGGAACAAAAAACAAATACATGTTAGATTATAACTATATACAATGTGTACACGAAATTTTTGAACAAGTAACCCACACTATGGTTTACAGATTACTAAAAAGAATAGGTCATGTTACTCGGTAAACGTTAGGTTTGAAACATTAACAAAAATAAGAAATCAACAACAAATATTTCAGTAGTAAATTGAAGATCAGTTAAATATTGTTAATTTTTTATTGGGATGCGAATGAAGGTTGCGGGCTGTCTAAGACCAGCCCCCCAGCCCAGCCCAGAGGCAGGATGGTTGGCGCTCCCTGGGGGATAGATTTTAAAACCTTTAAACGATATTAAATTGTGTACAGTGTTTAAAGTCTATACTACCAAGCTGCGTACAGTAACTTGGTCGCGAGCGTCTTTCGCAACATGCACTCGTAGCCGAAAGTATGCTGCGATGCACGATCGGCTTTGTATGCTCTATGTATGGATTCTTTCCGATTCGATGCGATGCAGGCCGTTTGGTATAAATTATTCTTAAGAAATACTAACATTGGTTTGATTGGTTTACTAAATTATAATTTAGCTATAAATGATATAATAAAGCTCAGTTTCTTTAAACAAAATTAAACCCTTTGTACTTTACCTGAAGCTAATTTCAAGTATTCAGTGTTAAACTGTGCGTAGTGATATCCGTCGTATCCATCGTTCATCATCGGCATTCGTTCCAGGTTGATATTCTCGAATATACTATAGGCGGATGTGCCCACTAGTAGGTTTCGCAAGCGTTGCATTCTGACAACAATATATTTTTTAAATAACTACAATAGCCAATTTCTTTATCCGTATAATTCTAGAGGAGGGGAGTATAAGGCGGATATGCACTGGTAATACGGATTTGCAGTTGTCTATGGGGGTACACACATATTATATAGGTAAGCATTATGCTAGGTTGCTTTCCTTACATGCATATACATATATACTAGCTGACCCGGCGAATTTCGTACCGCCATATTTACATATCTGTCTCAGCTTCCCACTGGCAGTGTACAGTCACGGACAAAAATTTTTTTTCCGTTATCTCTTAATGTTTCTTGTACACAAACCTTGTCCTAACAATAAAAACACATAAAAAAGAATTGTTTAATTTGGTGCAGCCGATCGGAAGTTATGCGCGTACATACATTTCGGCGATTCATTTTTATATATATCACACTAATATATAAAGGCGAAAGTTTGTGTGTATGTTTGTTACTTCTTCACGCAAAAACTACTGAACAGATTTGGATACTGAACAGATGATAAAGCTTATACATCAGAATAACACATAGGCTACTATTTGCCGCGATAACCGACATACACGCGGGCGCAGCCGCGGGCAACAGCTAGTAGAAGATAAATGAGTCTAACCAGTCGCCTTAGATACTGGTACTTAGATAAAGGTATTGATCAACCAGAATACATTATCCGTGTGGTGACGGATTAAGAATACGGAATGACGGCACCGTCCACTTGGATCCCCTGGGGGATCCATGTGAAATTTTCGTCCGCACTGATCCCCTAGGGGATCTTTTTGGATTTCAATTCCTTTTTGTTCCCCAGGGGATCCATTTCGGGAAATTTTCGTCCACTTGGATCCCCTGCTAAACAGAAAATCTTCCAAATGAATCCCCTGGGGGATCAAAATGGAATTCAAATCCAAAAAGATCAGTGTGAAAAAAAATTCCACATGGATCCCCCAGGGGATCAAAGTGGACAGAGTCGGAATGACACCACCCCTATTCATCCCATGGGTATCGAAAGAGGCGACTAAGAAAATAAACTACGCAGACAACATCACTGCAAAGAGAAGAAAAACTTGAAACAATCCCGATGGTATAGGATCCAGCAAGCGTAGTATAATTCTCTTCCTCAAAATTTCCTTGCTAAGGTCTATGTCCAGTAGTAGACTGTTAAAGGCTAAAGCCGGGTCTCCACCGAACAAAAGTTGTCAATTTTTGTGTTGTCAACACGTGTTGGTGACAAAAGTTTCTGTAATTTCCTTGTGTTGGCAACAAAAATAGTCAACAAATGTTGGCAACCGTGTTTCTGTTTTTGGCGGTAAACATCAAAAGAATACGTTTGTTGCAGTTTTTATTGGCTCTGAGGTGACGCTTAGTTCGAATGTTTTCCAAATTGTTGGCGACTCGGTGTAGACGCAACGGAAACAAAAGTTGGCGATTTTTTTAAGAAACAACAGTTGGAAACACTCAAATTGCCAACAATTTTGGTGGAGACGCGCCTTAACGATGATTACAACACTTACCCTTCATTGAGTCTGTGTGTGTTCCTCGGTACATGTAAGATCCCTTTTCTCCTCACCGTGGGGGCGGCGCTAAGTAACAGTTGCGTGATCCCGCGGACGGCCCAGTGCGTGCCGTTGCCTTGCAAAGCGCCCAGCAAACCTACCCACATTTCCTCAAACTGCTTCTTAGATGACCAGCCTATAAGGTTTACCCTAAAGGAAAATAAAAGTTATAGTTAAAATTTCATTAGACGTTTGCAAGATACTCAGTGAAGTACAAATAAAATTTAAGTGCAACATTGTATAGAAGGCAAATAAAGACTATCTTCTTTGTTTTCTGTTTATAAATAATTTAATTTCAAATTTAAAAAATTAACATGAATGGTACAAATTATTGTTTTTAAGTCTTTTTAAGAAATCACACACACATCACACATAGTCAAGTAACTGTACTCTGCCACGCTTAACTGTGGCATACAGTGGGTGCAAAAAAATAAATAAAACTATCTTTGATGCGTATCGTGTTAAAATTTAAGCATAATTAGTGTTTTGGAGCGTACACAAGCAATTTAAACAATTATATTGTTTAGATTTCGTTCGAGTTTTACTTGGTCCTTCGAGCCTTACCTGAATAAGAAAGCTTCCAAAACGTCCATATCTTGTAAAGCTTGTAACGGAAGATCAATTTTCTGCAGTTGATCTTTTTTAGAAACCACGTCCACTGATGGCCACGCTATAGGTGGTATAAGCGCTATATTGCTAAGAATGTCTAGCCTGAAAAGTATTTAAAGAACATTAATTCCTAATATTATAATGTGATAGTTTGTGAAGATGTACGAATGTTTATTACTCTTTCACGCAATAACTACTGAAGGGATTCATACGACATAAAAGGAGGCGCTGCCGTGGGCAAAAGCTAGTTATAATCAAATCTCTAGGAACGATAATAATCCCGCGACTGATATTGGTATACATTCTATATTCAGGCACTATTTTTTTTAAAGTATAATTCATATCTCCCAATTTGCAATGGAAATAAGCAGTACTTTGTACGCAAGTGGCAACACCGGTGTTGAGCGTATCCTTGTTTTGTCAAATTAGTAATTTAAAAATTAGAACATACATGAATCTATCCTACTAATATTATAAACGCGAAAGTTTGTAAGTATGGATGGGTGGATGTTTGTTAATCTTTCACGCAAAAACTACTGAACGGATTTGGACAAAACTTGACAGTAATATAGCTTATACATCAGAATAACGCATAGGCTACTATTTACCGCGATAACCGACATACACGCGGGTGCAGCCGCGAGCAAAAACTAGTATGTAATAATGGTAAAGAGTCATCATCATGAACTTCCACCACAGTCCACTACTAGACACATGCCTCTCCAACTACAAGCCACTTAAATCGATCCTCGGCTCACTTAGATTCGGAAGAGTTTTTTCTTAATAAAACCTTTCCCAAATTGAAGTAATCATCAGACCTTCTTACCTGGATAAACTAATCAATAAGCTCTCCACTGGTTCTCTAAAACATTTCTCTAAATACTCCGGAGACTTTGTAGCGTAGAAATTGACTTCCCAATATTCCAACAAGGTGATTAGTTTGTCGCCTGTTAACACTATGTCGGGTCTAGGACCTTGGTCTTTAAATTGCATGTATTTTTTCGGTGATAAAGGTTTCGTATCCTGAAAATAAAGTAGTTTTGAAATAATTTTGTCAATTTACAAAAGCAGGAATTAGTATAAATTTAAGAATGCCACGTGGGAGAGCCACGCTTCGGCATGCATGGGTCGGCTCGACCGGAGTGATACCACGGCCTCCCAGAAAACCGGTGTGAAACAGCGCTTGCGCTGTGTTTCACCGAGTGAGTGAAGATACCGGAGGCCTATAACCCTCTCCATCCTCCAAAGGCCGGCAACGCACTTGTGACGCCTCTGGTGTTGCGGGTGTCCATGGGCGGCCTTAATCGCTTACCATCAGGCGATACGTCTGCTCGTTTGCCCACTATTCCATAAAAAAAAGAATGCGTTTATTACCTTATTTTTTATTTAGATAGACACACAATAATACTAAGTACTAACTAAAATGACGTTTCAAAAAATTTCGTTTTGCACGAAACCTTGGAATCTGATTGGTCAGGATGCGAATGGTCCGACCTCTCCTATTATACCCCAACACGGAACTGCAGACCTGGCTGGTGAGTAGCGGGGCTAAATCAACCGCCCCCACTTCTGGTGAGGTCACGTGACTTACAATAGCCATGGTATAACGATATACTTCGCCAGTTATAGCACTCTAAGAAACAGTGCTCACGTGGGAGACACAAGCCTACGACATCATCACTATCGCTGGTTGTCAAAAATTTGCCCCGCTACTCACCAGCCAGGTCTGCAGTTTCGTGTTGGGGTATATTAGGAGAGGTGTGTGACAAGTTTTCAGCTTGCCTCAAATACCTATCCAAAAATGGTACCAGCTCTCCTATTAGAAGCTTGATCGATGTGTCACTGTTTTCTTAACTCGAATGGACTTTAGAGCTTACTTTGTGCAAGTATTAATGTATCCCTACAATGCTAATAACTGTAGGAGGCTGTGTGTTAGCAAGAATGTAGCACATTTTTTTTTTTTTTTATGGAATAGACCGGCAAACGAGCAGACGTATCGCCTGATGGTAAGCGATTACCGCCGCCCATGGACACCCGCAACACCTGAGGCGTCACAAGTGCGTTACCGGCCTTTGGGGGATGGGGGGGGAGATAGGGGGAGGGGTTGGGTTATGGGCCTCCGGTATCCTCACTCACTCGGTGAAACACAGCGCAAGCACTATTTCACACCGGTTTTCTGTGAGGCCGTGGTATCACTCCGGTCGAGCCGGCCCATTCATGCCGAAGCGTGGCTCTCCCACCCGATCTGATTTGAGAAGGTATGTATCATTAAATGCGTGTTAGACTGTGTGCCAGCGCATGTATTTATGTATGTCAGTGTGTAAATCAGCACAGTCAACCTCATACACTGTTTATGTGTTACACTTACCTTAACTAAATACTTGACCACCGCATACAGACAACTAACCGCCGATTGCGCTCTATTAACATTAGAATCAGTATTCAGTTCCGTCCATATCTCCTTAAAACTCAATGCATTAGCCACATTATTAATTGCCACACTGATCACATTATCCACAACAATATTATCAGTCACTGAAATCGTAACTCGGAAAGACACGTCTGTATGTACAGGCGTCTCGACAAGTTTCTTATTCTTGATCAAAAATGACAAATACTGCAATGAAATAACAGCAAATATAGCGATGTTTTTCGCTAACGATGTCGGTATAATACTTTCAATACAATTGTCTAAAAGATCACAGTCGACTTCGTCAATAGACATTATTAATCTATGCATAGACGACAGGTATCCAGCTAGAACAGTGTGCAAAGTTACAAATTCTTGATAAAATAGTTTGTCTTGGAAAACTTGATGACATCTGCGAGTATACCTGTCAAGGGTCTGGTCGATGTTCAAAGCGAAGTTTTCTGATTGGCTCAATGGCCTAATCTGTTTAGGAAACAGACGAATAATATCTGCCAAAAATTTCTCTAAAGTCGACATTCCAATTTTGTACACATCAGACAATTCAGGTGGCGTCAATTCTATTTCTTCATCAGAAATCTGTAAATTGCCGAAATTCTCTTTCATATTTTCACTGTCTGTTATTGGTATGAAAAATTGTGATTTAGATTCTTTATTATCACTCTTCTTAAATACGTGTAGTGTATTTACAACGTTTAGTTTATTGCTGTCAATTGATGACG
Source organism: Diaphora mendica (assembly GCA_949125395.1). Taxonomy (NCBI): domain Eukaryota; kingdom Metazoa; phylum Arthropoda; class Insecta; order Lepidoptera; family Erebidae; genus Diaphora; species Diaphora mendica. The sequence continues at coordinate 5,299,125 of OX421332.1, read as the reverse complement.
TCATCTCTTCTCTAGTTTTCACTTCTCTCTGTTCTCTTGCCGACTCTTTTTCAAACTCTTTTGTTTCTAGAACGGAGACGACGTTATAGAATTCTTTTAGGTAGTTGTCACAGTAGATTTTAAAGCAATTACTGAGTAGTTTTCGATTGAATTCCGGACATCCCATGACAGTTGTCAAGTCTTCCTTTGATAAGTTAGATAATAAATGGGCGAGTTCGTCTTGATTACATGTTTTAGGTATTGAGCAATCACTTTGACAACACCTGAGGATAAACATTAAAATATTGTTAAAATTTAATTTGCAAAGTTGAATAACAGATGTACCGCCTCAATATATTCGTATAACGATATTTTTACTCATATTTCTTTATCATTACTCTCAATGAACGACACTCTCAAATTTCCAAATCCTTATTACCACAATAATGATTAAAGTTAAGGGTTCCCACACAACAACTGCACGTTTGGCCTAGTGGTTTAACGGTCACCACGCCGTTTCCTACTTCGCCAAGTGTCGTGGGTTCAAATCCCACGTAGGACAACACTTTGTGTGATTCACAAATTGTTGTTCTGAGTCTGGGTGTTCTTTGTGTCCGTTTCATGTATGTTTGTAAAATCCCCCGCGACACAGGATTTATTGCTAGTGCGGGAGTTGTCTTTTAAAAAAAAAACAATAGAGCCACGCTTCGGCATGAATAGGCCGGCTCGACCGGAGTGATACCACGGCCTCACAGAAAACCGGCTTACGCCGTGTTTCACCGAGTGAGTGAGGATACCGGAGGCATGGCCCTCCGGCATCCTCACTCACTGGGTTGGGAGAGGATTGGGGTATGGACCCCAACCCCTCCCCACATCTTTTTCCCCATCCCCCAATGGTCGGCAACGCAATTGTGACACCTCTGGTGTTGCGGGTGTCCATGGGCGGCGGTAATCGCTTACCATCAGATGATACATCTGCGCGTTTGCCACCTATAAAATAAAATAAAAACTGCGATGCGATGCGGCGTGAAGTTCTTGCGGTGCATTCGTGCGAGCTCGTAAATATTTGCGATGCGTTGCGAATTCGCAGTTATATGTGCGAGCCCTTAAGTCGAAAGATTTCTTTATTATAGTTGGGGAAATGTAGGTGTTTTATACATTGAAATCTACCCCTTCAGATATCCAAAATTAATGTTCACTTAATTTCTTACCTGCTTTTAACTTGATTCAAAAGCCAGTTAGCGTCAACATTCGTGGTTGTTATATACTGAGGGTTGATTGCTCTATCCTGAGATAAATCTAAGGGTGACAAATCAAATACACTCGACGCCAGGGAGTTCAACTCCAACACTAAAGCCGAGTACCTGTATTAAAAAAATATTTTTTATAATAATACCAAAATAATGAAAACTAAAATATTTTGAATTAAGTGAAATATTTTTGAGCCTGTGCACGTGAGTAGTTAATGTCACTTGTAATACAAATCTTAAAACTCAGCCTGATTTGAAACATTTTACAGTAAGTGATCGAAACAGCAGTTCTTTATTTATTTATTTTTTTCAGAAACGATAGTCATAAGTTCATGCGCGTTAAAACAATAGTGACGCAACGATAAATTAGGTTCCAAGTTTTCGTAATAATTTCTTAGAATCTGATTGGTCAGAGGGCGTGGCTTGATTGATGCGTCACTATTTTCTAAAATGAATGAATGATTAAATGGAAAAAGATGTATAAAATCTACTGGTTCTCAGGGGGTATTCAAATAAAATAAAGTTAAATTAAAATTAAAATAAAGTTGACCTTAGCACAACTCAATTACTTACCTTGTATGGACTTTATTTCTTTGTAACAACTCCAGGGCAACTTGAAGATCCTCTTTAGATAATTGTACGTTGATTCTTTCGAGTGGCATTTCTTTTAACATTTTACATCGATCTATCGCTAGTTTTGCGAACCTGTAATAAAAACATGACCATCTTAAATATTTTATGATCTGTAACCTCAGATCAAATAAAAAAAGGTAGATAACGCACGGCCTTCTTGTTTACTTGGAAGTAGCTGAGTTTTTTTTTTGCTCAAAATTACTACAACTTACCTAACAGCTATAGCAGGTTCCAGTTTACCAATGATCCGACAAATGAGAAACACCAAAGCGCCTGATTGGTTCTCGTGACATAGTGATAGTATTTTGTACGTATTTAATGCAAATTCATCCTGAAAACAATCTTAATATTAGAAAGACAATTCGTTAACACGTATTGGAACAAGAAAAATTTAGAAAATGGCTGTGACATACGGACGGACAGACAGACAGACAGACAGACATGACAAATCTATAAGGGTTCCGTTTTTTGCCATTTGGCAACGGAACCCTAAAAACCGACTACGTAAAAACTTTTGATGAAATATAGCATATGTCCCCTGGGCCAATTTTACTAATCTATTGTAACTTCATTCACCAAAAACGGCTTCAATAGTTTAGATAGACGCTATTTTCCTATAAGTCATATACAGGGTGTCCCAAAATTCAACGATAAGCGGGCGCCTAAAGGTAGACCTGCTAATGAGTACATAAGGAAAAAAAAAAAAACTAGTTTTTTTTAGTTACAAGAAAAATTTAGAATTTCTTTGAAAATTTATACCTTTGAAAATTTATACCTTTCATGATATTTTGAACGACCACGATGACAATTTCTCAAATATGCTTAAGATTTTTTTTATCTTGTACCTAAATAGTGCTACTATTCACCACAACTCTTAAAAACACCAAATTGCCCGCAGTTTTTACACAAAAAACGTTACACAAAAATTGTCATCGTGGTCGTTCAAAATATCATGAAGGGTGTAAATTTTCAAAGAAATTCAAAAATTTTCTTGTAACTAAAAAAAAACTAGATATATTTTTTTTATTATTTTTCCTTATGTACTCATGAGCAGGTCTACCTTTTGGCGCCCGCTTATCGTTGAATTTTGGGACACATGGTATAGTTAAATTAATAGAATGTATTCATAACTAAGCGATAACAGCATATCTCAGATGTGGGGATATTATCGGTCACGTAGTTAGAAATTCTTTTGTATTCGCTGTAGGCGTCAAGGACAGGACGTGATGATATGAATTGTACCAATTGATTTTAGGATATATAAGATAGCTGTTAAGGGTATAGGCAATAACTCACTCGAGGCACTCACTCGAGCCACACGTTACTATGTAACACCAAGAGTGTTCAGGAGCCTTAGGCTCTTGACAATAAATATACTACCAGCTGTCCACCGTAGTGTTATTCATCTTACCTACAAGCCAGTGTACGTGTCTTAATCATCTATATAAGTTCGCTATACGCTACAATGGAACATACATAGACTGCCAAATGAATTCCTGTAAATGTGTACAAATTTAAAGACTACAATAGCATATTCTTAGGCAATATCGGAATTTTATAGAAAGACTATGATATTTTTTACCTATAACTTGTTGAAATACATTATCAAAGCTAACTAGAAAAGTTCAAAAAAGGTAGCCTACCTTTGATAGTGTTATAAGGCCAAACCGGTCTGGTCACAATAAATATTGGAATATAAGTACAATTGAGTTTGTTTGTGGTACCTCCCCCTTTTTGAAGTTGGTTAACAAAAATACTCACCGTTAAACAGCTTTGACATCTAGCGGCAATAGCTTGTAGCAACAGTCCTGACGCTCCTGAGGTCTGCTGTACCTTGGCTATGAGAGTTTGTACTATCTCTTCCCGATAGTGACTGACTAGAATATGCACCCGGTTCACTAGTAGCCAGGTTAGGTGGACCGCTTCTGATAGACCGTTTTTCACCTGTCAATATAATAATATGAACCTTTATAGAACTAGAAAAACACATTTGGTTAGCAAATTAACAAAAAAACCGACTTCAAAAACTAAAAAGTATAAAATAACTAAATTTGTATGAGCTACCTATTCATAGGTTTGAAGTCAGTGCCAAGCCAAATGTAATAGTAGGTACCACACTCGCTATATTTCGAGATGAACGTCAACGACGTCACCGAAGCTTCGGTTGTTTTGTTCAACGCGAAGAGCAGCTATGGTCACGTGCTGCGAGTGCGTTACCTACTATTACATTTTGGCTTGGCATCGACTTCAAACCTATGAATAGGTAGCTCATACAAATTAAGTTATTTTATACTTTTTAGTTTTTGAAGTCGGTTTTTTTAAACGAAGTTTTTTTTTTTTTTTTCACTTTTTAGTCTTTCTCAAGTCTCTCATCATGATTTCATTGAAAATTAAATGATTTCTACAGAATATGTAGGCAGGCAGACAATTGTTCGTAACTTCATTGCAGGCGCTCACGTAAATGTGAGGGTTTCCTTCGATTTCCTTAGGATCCCATCATCAGATCCTGATATGGTGGCCATGGGACCACATGGGGAGCATATCCTTTCGAATACGAAAAGAATTTTCAAAATCGGTCCACAATTGACTGAGTAATCGATGTACATGCATAAAAAAAAAAAACGATGAAATTGAGAACATCCTCCTTTTGGAAGTCGGTTAAAAATAGTTCAGCATAATATATAGTAGTCTCACAGATATTAAATTATGTGTTAGATATATTTATTCGTCACGAAGTTTTACATTTTTACCTACACCAAGTTTTAAAAATAAATTTCCTTTGTCTATTTTTTTATTATTCAATATTAATAATAATATATTTTTTATATTTATATTTTCGGTGTAACAGACAACGCCATCTAGTCCCAAGCTAAGCAGAGCTTGTGTTATGGGTACTAGACAACTGATACAAATACATATATACTTTTTTTGTAAATACATACATATAGGGCCCAATTAGTCTAGTCAACAAGTTTCATACTTGTTGACTGGACTAAAAGATGCAGTAGCATCACTAGGCCGCCATAGTGTGGGTCGCCATACTGCACTGTCTGCATTCGCAATGAGTATGGTGACCACCACTCTTGGATTCTGCTTATGTTTTCCATCAGGCAGAGCAGAGTCATTTTGGCGGGCCAAACATAAAAAAAAAAAAAAAAAAATATTATACATAGAAAACACCCAAACTCCGAAACAAATATTTGTAGATCATACAAACATTTGGTCCAACCCGGGAATCGAACCCGAGACCTCATGATCACCAGTCGCACACACTACCACTACGCCACCGAGGCAGTTAGTTAGCAGTAGTTATTTTATTTATAAACATGTTTTATAATAAAAAAAAATCGCATAGTTTTCGCACAACAGAAAAATAATCAAACTTTAAAACTTCTGTTTTAAAGTTGAGTGATATTGTTATCTGTATCAGACAAGCAATACTGAAAAAAATAAAAAATAAATATATTATACAATACTCACGAAATATTCACAGTAGGCCATTACACAGGCGATTTGCAGAACATCAACTCGAAGCAGTTGTGTGTTGCCACTGTCGGCACTCAGTGGCAGATTTCGGGAAAAACCAACTAATTTCTGCCAGTATTTATGGGATAGGAAATTTAACCTACAACAAGAAACTTGTATTTATTTATTTTGCGGCGACTGGATGCGCAAAGTATCAGACCGAGCTCTGTGATATACCTTGGGAGAGTGTCATGATGATTTTAAACCTTATACACTTTTGTACATCGACGGACTTAATGCCCAAGGAATTACTGAATGAAAACCTTCCAATCAACCTTTGGATGGTGTAGAAATATATTTTCGCATTAATAGAATACTAGTTGTTGCCCGGGTCTCCGCCCGCGTGTATGTCGGTAATCGCGGCAAATAGTAGCCTATGTGTTATTCTGATGTATTTATTATATTACTGTAAAGTTTCATCCAAATCCGTTCGGTAGTTTTTGCGTGAATGAGTAACAAACATCCATCCATCCATAGTTACAAACTTTTTAGTTTTTTGAGGTGTGCATCAAAAAAGTTGCTTGAGATGATTTTTATACTGTGTTTTACATTGTTTTCTAAGGAATAAAAACTACTTATGTATTATCTACCAAGACCCTATCTCACCCTTTCTTCTGCATGAGATAAGGTGAGATTCCCTTCAATCCCACGTAATTAATAGATGCTTCTTTATTTACTGCTTATAATTTGGTTGTAATACGCAAATATATCTCGACTTTCAGGAGCTTAGAGCAGGTTTTCCTTTGAAATATTATTATTTTTTGTTTTTAAATATGTAGCTGTGTAAAGGGGACAGGTGTCATGTCTCTCCAACACAGAGGGAGGATTCTTCTACCAGGCAAGGCCTGGCGTGACGCGGTACGGCGGTTGATGTTGCAAAGTTGTATAAATGCTAAGGGGGCATCCATAAATTACGTGAGATATTTAATCGCGGGAGAGGGTCGAGTCAAATCTCATCTAATCTTACATTGGAGAGAGGGGTATCTCGGCAAATATCACCCAATGTTTTTTTTCTGATTGAAACAAAAAAATATATACTATTTTGATCCATTTAATCCAGATTGTACATGCTTAAGATTTAATCTTAAGCGTAATCATAAAACGATTAAGATCATTTACTAATACGTTCGAAAGAAAATAATTTCATTCATACTTCGACGTTATACCCTAACACTCAGGTTGATGGACATTTGTCAATTCCGGACTTTAAAGAGCATGACGGAAAGTCAATTGCTCCATTTCTAATACGCCACTGCCTACCGATTCAACCGCTGAATGCCTTCATCAGCACGCCTTATGATCTTTATTGCCCAAGTGTACGTGATGATTTAGAGAAAAGATACTGCAGTACATGCGGTATTTACTTTGCATCTAGCACAAGAGCTGCAGAGCACAGGCGAGCAGCCCACATTGCACCAGCTAAGCAAGCGCGTATGTTCCGCAAAGTGCGACCCTCACGGATTGTCACAATGAGTTACTGTGCGCAAGCGCCGACGGCTTAGAGTGGCTAGATCAGAACGAAGTTGAAGAAGCATATGATTTTACTGAAAATCATATGGACATGACATGTCGGTTCCAATAGTCTCTCTTGAGACCGCGCATGATTCTCCATGGACTGAATTAGAGTAGATATTCTTTTTTTAATCACAGTAGTTACGATTTAAGTATTCTATTGTTAAATTTTTATTACACTTATATTTAAACTATCAGCAATATTGATTACTAGTCTTAACTAGTCGTAAATAAAAGCACGAAGCATTTTTTTTTACAGTAACAATCCAACGCGTTTACGTAAAAAACCCACATTTTGAAAAATCTCACGTGAGATTGGGGGATGGGGGAGGGGGTTGAAATATCTCACGACATCTCACCAGGGGGGGAGGGAGGGATAGAAAATTTAAAAAAACACCTCACGTAATTTATGGACGCCCCCTAATCGGCGCCAGAACTTTCATATCGCGATATAGGATTAGTAGTTACTTCGTAGTTCGGTGTATCTTTGATAGATGGCGCTGTAGTATGTTTCTTGTTGCGCTATAAGTGGCATAATAGGCCTCCTTTTTAAGTAAAAGTCTATGTTTGAGAGAAAAATTTAATTCTGTCGATGATGATGTTAGCTTACCTGATAAGCAAATGCGACCAATGTACGGTGAGCAGTGGTATTTTGTACGCAGACTTGAGACATATCAAGTTGAGTACATCCAATGGAATGTTCTCCTCAGGGCTGTACAGTCCAGTGTTTAATCCACTTTGTTCATTGTGGAGTAGCGTTTGTGCAGTTTTAGCTGTCAGTGGGAAGAGGCAGCCGTCTGGAAAATAGTACTTGTAATAATAATAATATTCTAGGATAACCACTGAACTAGGATAATAAGATTTAAAACATAGTATAAAGCTTTAGGGAAGCCGGTCCAGACGAAGCGATGGTCGCTGGAGCCTAAATATGCTGAAGTGGAGACCGCGGTTAAGCAAACGTAGTGTAAGGCGACACGATGGAGCGACGAATTCTAGGAAGTGGCTGACAACGGCTGGACGTGGACTGCCCAAGACTATACTCTTTGCGCTGTAGCATAGTGCGCGTGACAGTTTTATTAACATTTCGTTTCACTCTTGAAAGTTGCCGCGATTTACAAATTATGACTTAGTATTTCTGCTGTACCACATTCGTAACGAATATCCAAAGCGGCATTGCTAGGCTCACTTCAAATATGGTTAGGTAGAGGGGGTAACACGGCGGACAGTGGAGGTGAGCGTTGACGCGTCGTAAGGAGTGCTCCTTAAACCTAAACCTGGGTCGCAATTCCCAGGCACTGTCGAAGTCGCATGTGTTGCCCCCATCTATCACGCGATGGACCCGGCACCCGCACGGTGAATCCATGGAACGCTAAGAAATAGGTCTTAAATCATTAATAACTGTAGTAAATTAAATTATAAACTGTAGTAAATAAAATTTAAACCACCACGCACCATGCTACAGCGAAAGAGTATAGGATAGTTGGCATTCTTTGGGTGAAACCTTCATTCAGAAGTGGACGGCTACAGCTTAGATAGGAACCCAACGAGCAGATGTGTCAGTACAGCCCATAGACATTTCAATATCAAAATATACAAGTGTATTGACGACGGGCGCGTCCTTGATACGGTGAATGAACTCGTATGTATGAGTCAGTCGTTTCTCGAATACTAATAGTTATTATGGGTATAAAAACGAAAAACGAACGAGCAGTGGTAGCGTATGCGACTGCTGTGCATGAGGTCTCGGGTTCGATTCCCGGGTCGGACCAAATGTTGGTATGATCTGCAAATATTTGTTTCGGAGTTTGGGTGTTTTCTATGTATAGTATGTATGTATTTACAAAAAAAAAAGTAATATATGTATTTATATCAGTTGTCTAGTACCCATAACACAAGCTCTGCTTAGCTTGGGACTAGATGGCGTTGTGTGTTAAAATGTCCGAAATATTTATTTATTATTATATTATTTATAACTCTCGCAGGCCGCAGTTCAGTTCAGTTTGAGCTTCAGTGCGAGAAATATTGGAGTAATTTCAGTGGTTAACCTAGCGACCTCGGCGACAATTAAGGATTGCTATTCTCAGTAATATTGTGGTTTTAATAAAGTCTCTTTTACACGTCTGAAGGTTTATTTCTCAAATCCATCGAACCCTAACACGTAACAATATCAATATTATATTACTCACCTGTTAAATGTAACAAATTCTTCACTTGCACTATAATATTAACACACACGGAATACAACAATTCATTTTGCTCTTTCTCTACATTCTCATACACGTTATCCATTTCCATTATCGCGTACGTCAAGGTTTTGAACAGAAACCTGACTAGGACGACATCTGGCGACAGGTTCGCGCAGTTTTCGTTCACATTCTGAACGTTTAATGGGTCCACGTCAGTTTTGACGTTGAAGAATATAGCTTGTGGAGACACGCACGTGGATTTCAAGTCGTTTATCGACAGTAATATTTCTGTCTCCGGTATAAGGACAAGTATTTTTCGTAGTAAAACCATTATTATTGAAAGATATCTTAGCTTTAGTTTTGGAGAAGTTGTTGTCTGAAAAGTAAGAGTATCATTGAATTAGATCTTTTTTGAAGTAAAACTGGAGTATAGTAAAATATATTAAAAGCGAAATCAGGAAGTTTTTTTTTTTTCAAAGTTTCGAGAATGGTCTCCCGGATCAGACAATAGTTATTAGGAAATTGGGATCGGACAAATTATTTTTTAGAATTCTCAGATCAAACGTATTGTTACTGAGTTCCTTGTTTTTTTTTTTGTGATAGTTTAGGAAATTTCTCAATAGATTTAATACTAATCACACTAATATTATAAAGGCGAAAGTTTGTGTGTATGTTTGTTACTTCTTCACGCAAAAACTACTGGACGGATTTGGATGAAACTTTACAGTAATATAGCTTATACATCAGAATAACACATAGGCTACTATTTGCCGCGATAACCGACATACACGTGGGCGGAGTCGCGGGCAACAGCTAGTACCTTTATACACTCTAGACAAGCGTAATTATAAAAAAACAATTGCTTACCTGATCCGGAGGTGCTTTGAACAATATCTTCAACAGCACCTCAATCCTAGTCTGTTCCAACAACACATCTTTATACACAGCATCTAGCAGCCGCTCTAAAGCTCCAATAGCTTCGTGAGTGTCACACTCCACCGATGTTTGCGAGAGCAGATTCAGTAAAGTATCGCTGGCAAGCTCCGACCAGCGGTAGTAACTCTCTGGGTGTTCTTGTGATACGGATAGCACGCATGATACAAGTTCTAGCACCTGAAAAGAAAAAAAACTTCTTCATTGCCAGTCATTAGTGAACGGGAAGCATAGACAACCCAATAGTGTAGTTGACTGTATCGTAAATAAATACCTATGTATTCTTCCTTAAAACTAATATCACAAAACGTCTCGTAAACGTTAATTATATTTTGTTTAATATAATTTAACTAGCGACCCGCCCCGGCTTCGCACGGGTGGATTTCAGATGCCCCCGCCGACGACACGATTCGTGCATTTTAAATCTGTAATATCTTCGAATATATTCATTGAAATTAGATACTGTAAAGGGCCATTTGGATCTATATTAAATGCAAAATGTATTTAATTTACTTAATTGTATAAGGATTATTTCTGTATTGCTTAAAATCGCTTCGTAAATAAGCCATTATTTCTCGTAAAAAGAAAGGAATAAAAAATGGTTGTTCTGGGTTATCCCTAAGAGATATACATATACCGTCGCGGACTTTTTGTACACCTTTTTAAGGTGTACAATACTGTAGTACATTATTTTGATCTATCTCGTAGGGTGCAACCAGCGTTTGTAATGTAAGCGCAAAAAATGTGTTTATTTGCTACATCACATTAAAAGCCTCGAAAATTAACAGTGTTTCCATACTATATTATGCATTTATTATACATAAAAACCTTCTACTTGAATCACTCTATTTATTTAAAAACCGCATCCAAATCCGTTGCGTAGTTTTAAAGATTTAAGCAAACATAGGGACATAGGGATATAGGGACAGAGAAAGCGACTTTGTTTTATACTATTTTTTTTTATTTTATAGGAATAGACCGGCAAACGAGCAGACGTATAGCCTGATGGTAAGCGATTACCGCCGCCCATGGACATCCGCAACACCAGAGGCGTCACAAGTGCGTTACCGGCCTTTGGGGGATGGGGGGGGGGAGATAGGGGGAGGGGTTGGGGTATGGGCCTCCGGTATCCTCACTCACTCGGTGAAACGCAGCGCAAGCACTATTTCACACTGGTTTTCTGTGAGGCCGTGGTATCACTCCGGTCGAGTCGGCCCATTCATGCCGAAGCGTGGCTCTCCCACGGTGTATGTAGTGATTTAATCTTAAGCAATTCACTATACCTTATGTTGATGCATAGTCTTTTGCAACATATAGAATAACACCTCTCTTGTTGCTTGTGCTTCCTGCTGTTGAGCTCTGCCCAGGACGCTTGTACCTAAACAACACACAAAACTATTTATGTATTGCGACATATATTTTGGATTCTTGATCCAGTTCTAGAATATAAATCTGACAGACCAGCAGATCTTCATGTGAAGGTCGAGTCGAGAATCGAATAAACTAAAAATTTAATTCACATCATAACCATGAATTAACAACTCAAATTCTTAGATGAAATGACTGTCAGAAAAATCTTGGAAATTAGCAAGAAAGGCACCTTCTCCTTTCTGAAGAATTTTAAGCTATTGCATAACTTTTATCGCGGGCATTGAGCGCGGCGACCGAATCAAGAAATTCCGTAACGCAAATAAAACCATAGCACGCACGGATCGACACGAGCTGCTCCGAAATCGGACGAATACGTAAGCAGCTGTTTGTGAGAAAGTATATAGGTGTATAGATATCTATCATAGCTTTATAATGCCACACTCACGGCATGTGCGCCCTGTAAGTATACATGTTCAAAGAAAAAAAATACTGCTTAGATTAAAAATAAATAATTATAATTGCATAAGTTGATAAGAAACGCTATGCAATAGCTTTACCGCGGCAGTCCCCGAGTGCCACACGTTTTTTTTTTTTTTTTCAAATCATCTTCTTAGCCTTTATTATTCCCAATATTATTTGATGTCGGCTACTAGTTCAACTAGTTTTACCTGGATATCAGTTTTTAGACAGAGTGACTGGCAACGGACCTCCGCTATTCTGAGGGTGAACTGGATTAGTTTTTTATAAAGATAAAATACTTATACTTACCTTTAATTTTCATATGAACTGATGAATCTATTAAAACAATACTCTTATTAATTAACTATCAAGTTATTTTTTAAATATTTGGTTAGACCAGATTTACAGTTTTTTTTAAGTATGTATACAGATGAAGACCCTGGCTCTTAATCAGTGGAGGAAACTGCTTACCACAACATTAATATAAAAAAATACCAAAAATAAAACCAACTACAAGGTTTGACTCGATTTCTCTTAGATGCCATCAGATTTAAGTGTTCTTATCATGGTAACATCGTTGGGATATCTTCTTTCCATTAAAAAAATAATTATCAAAATCGGTTCATAAACGACGAATTTATCCGCGAACATACATAAAAAAAATATACGGTCGAATTGAGAACCTCCTCCTTTTTTTGAATTCGGTTAAAAATAAATAAGTAAAAACGTCTTGGGCTATATGCAAAGACCTGATAAAATATAAAGAGTTAAAAACGCGGCAATAGCGCCCAACATTATTGAACTAGGCTAGGCCACGACAAAAGAATGGGAAATAACCATAAATTCTCAAAATTTAAAAAAACCCCCGACTTAATAACCTGAGTTCCCTTTAAAAAGTAAAAAACACGTTATGCACTTTCATTTGACACCCCACTCGATGATATTTTGCAGACATTCGGTTACTCTTCCCCACTTTCACCCCCATAACTTTTAAACGGCTCAACCGATTTTCATGAAACATGCCTAAGAACACTCGCACATAACTCACCTTTCATACAAAAAAAACTAAATTGAAATCGCTTCATCCGTTCGGGCGCTACGGTGCCACAGACAGACAGACAGACACGTGAAACTTATAACACCCCTCTTTTTGGTCGGGGGTTAAAAATAGATAGCTTCAAGCCGACAACTGGCGAGAAGCAGTCCAAGATCGGGCCCTTGTGTCGGAGGCCAAGATACACTTTGGATCGTTGAGCCAACGGAGTAAGTTAATAGTACTTAATAAGTATACATACCTCCCATATTACTGAAGACCTTTACAGCCACCGGCTCCAAACCAGCTATACATTCAGCATGAGCACCGGATGCCATCAATCCATCACATAATTGTATAAGCTGACAAAGAATAAATACATTAAATTAAAAACTTAAAAAAAAAAAAGCTTTTACTGGAATGCCTCGAGACGAATGAAACGAGTCCAAGTCGAGTGAGTGAGGATACCGGAGGCCCATACTCCCCCCATCCTCCGAAGGCCGGTAACGCACTTGTAATGCCTCTGGTGTTGCGGGTGTCCATGGGCGGCGGTGGTCGCTTGCCATCAGTCGATACGCCTACTCGTTTGCCCCCTATTCTATAAAAAAGTAGGTATTTTCAGTCACTTTCGAAATGTTACATCGATGATTCTAGTTGAGACTCTTACTCCACGCTAGAGATTTAAATCAAGTGATCCCTTGGTTGTTTCTTTCTGTTGAATTGAAACTTGACGAAATTCTTTTGAAATTTCTACGAGAGACAGCTTACCTTTGGTATTTCTATTATTTGTTTAGTATGATGTTTTGATGAAGACAGCTGCACCATAAACATTAGTATACTGTTTACTAAATTACAGCAATCCCTGTAACAAAAATAATATTAACTTAAAACAAAGAAATACCCTACTTTATTGTCCAATTTACCCTATATTTTCGGTCAGGGCAATAACCAATTTACCTACAATAATTTCTCTTGGATGCCATCATCAGATCTAAGTGTCCTTATCATGGTACCACCATTGGGATATTGCCTTTCCATCAAAAAATAATCATCAAAATCGGTTCATAAACGTCGAAGTTATCCGCGAACATACATAATAGTACATTATATTATGATATAAGTGCGGTAAGTTGAAAATTACAACCGAGGCTATATTGCTTTACAAGAAAGCTGAGGCTGTAATTATCAAAGCGCACGTATGTCATACGACGTTTTATAACATATTTGCGAGGAAATAAATAAAACTCGGACTTTCTTGATCGAATAAATCTTTAATTACTTGTTATTAGCAGTTATAAAAATTTGAACAATTTGAAAAATTGATTATTACCTTGCCAGTTGGCATTTTTAAGCTTGTCAAGTTATTATTATTAATTAAAATTTCACCAGTCTCTCTCTCACTCTCTTGAGTTAAAGTAGGAGCAACGAGACCACAGAGTTCAGCAGTCAGCGGCAGCGGCGGAGGCGGCTGCGCGGAACTCTGTGGTCTCGTTTCTCCTACTTTCACTCATAAAATGTTGACCACTTTTCTGACATAAAACTCTTTGCTAATATTTAAAAGAGTAATGTTCGAGCATCTTGATAAACCGTGAGTTTTACTTTATTAAAAAAAACGTGCGTTTTACATTACAATAACGCACAAGTACGTAATGATATACATTACGATATCGAAATTGGTGAAATAAGAGACCCTTTAGAAGCAAATATGTTATAAAAAAATTATATACGGTCGAATTGAGAAACCTCCTTTTTTTAAAGTCGGTTAAAAAGTAGAAGAATTATTATATATAAAGTTTATTTTTTTAAATTTTTTTTTAAAGACAACTCCCGCATTAGGAATATACATTAACCTACAACACTTGGCGCTGTAGAAAGCGGAGTGGCGACCGCTTAAGCCACTAGGCCAAACGTGCAATCAAAGTCTTTTAGCTTTGATATACTAGCATTTGTCTCATGACTGATAAAAGAACACCGTACTTACGGTATCTCATGCTGTTCAACCAAATCCAGCTGCTTCAAGAGAAACCCGATGAATATCTGGTCGCTGTCCAACATACAGTAGTTCACTCTTAGGGTCAACAATTGATTCAGTAAACATAGCACTTCACATTGAAGTGGGATGTCGTTTTGCATTGTGTAACTCTGAAAGAACGTTAATAACTATAGGTACCATTTTATAAAATTAAATATTGTTAGCCGCAATTCTTAGAATTATTCCAACTACTATAAATAGCGTGACTGGTTTCATGTCAGGAGATTTACTTATTTAATTTCGAACAGTAAAGTGGTTTAAATGCTGGTCGGTAAGATGTCCATCATGTTCCTTTTGAAGTGAAAACTTCTTTTTGGGCACCGCACGCACATTTTTTCATAGTTAGAAGTTAGGCTGATCCGTCACGCTCTGAGGTGAAAGGCTCAATCGGATGAACTCGGGACCGCTTGGGTGAACTCGGGACCGCCGAGTGAACCGGAGCGAGAAAGATGAGCTTAAACAACTGTTTGTTTGAAGTTTTGAGTTTTCACTTCTGTCGGCAGTCCTCATGACATCTTTGTGTTTTTTTTTTTTGTAATAAATCTCTCTCATAAACCTAGCAATCTGGTGTGACCTGGTTTCTAACAAAAGTAGCAACAAATAATACTCACCTTCAAAGATTGTATAACAACCGGTTCAAACAACCTTATATATCTTTCCAACTCCTTTTTATTAGTGCTCCATTTTCTATCAGACTTATTTTTAGCAAAATTCTCCATAGTGATCAACAACTGTCTTTCCACAGCCATCCTTGGATTCTTACTGTCTAACGATAACTTTTGGCTAGCATTCGAGGAAATACTACTCCTTCTGGAACTTCCTACTTGGGTAGAAGGCGTACTAGTCATCATGACGTCATTGAAGAAGCTAGTTTTGTGACTACCCTCATTTTTGTCCAAAATGCTCATGAAATCTGAGTATTGGTTCACCATATTTGTTCCGAACAGACACTTCAGGAGTTGTGTAACGCAGTATACAGTTTTATCAGCGCATAGAGGCATGATGACCTTCAGGTAGTAGAGAATTTCTTCTGTTACGTGGCCGAGTTCTTTTTCTGTGGCTAGTTCGAGTTGGATGGCTAGGCTGTTCAGTACAGTTGACAGGAAAGTGTGGAATATGCTGGATTTTGGGTCCAAGTTTATCTATAACAATATTACATTGTTAAAAATATGGTCGAATAGTTTGTAGGTTTGTATGTAAAACCAATATCGTTATATACATCTTAGCTCTTGATATAACTCTAGCATTATTTAAAAGGATACTTCAGGCACTACATAACCAAAGTATGGTCAATTTTAAAACTAATTGAAACATATATTTAGATCAATCACAACTATCAACCGCTTAACGTGTTTTTGTAAATTTTGCAATGATATAATTTACATCACATGAAGTCAATAAGATAATTACAAATTTTAACAAAAAAAACCCGACTTCAATCTGGAGGAAATTTAAATGGGACCATTCGGAAAGCACCAGCTTTCAAATAAAAAAGAATCATCAAATCGGTTTACTCAGTCGAAAGTTATGAGGTAAAAAACATTGCCTCGTTGATCTCGCGGTTGGCGTGTGCGACTGCTGATCATGAGGTCTCGGGTTCAATTCCCGGGTCGGACCTAATGTTTGTATGATCTACAAATATTTGTTTCGGAGTTTGGGTGTTTTCTATGTATGATATGTATGTATGTATTTAAAAAAAATACAGTCGAATGGAGAACCTCCTCCTTTTTTTGAAGTCGGTTAAAAAATTATTAATTTTTGTTACTTTCAGGTTCTCATTTTTTTAATTTAAACGTTAGCATAAGTAAATTATTTTTAGTATGACGTAAATTTTTGTTTCTGTACAGTTATAAAAGTAGCGTTTCAACATAAAAACCGTATACTAAGCCATATGATTCGACGAACTAATATCACATCGAATTGCTGATAACTGTAAGATTTATCTCACCTTATGATTAGAATACGTAGCCCTCAAGGTATCATAGAACTTCATATAGAAAGGTTCGTTGAAGAAATGACCAACGAAATGAGGCTTCAAACTAGACGCAGGAGGTGGCGGTTTCTTCCGAAGAGACCCCTTCTCATCCACTTCGCTAGAGGTGCTTCCACGACGTGGGATAGCATCTATAAGGTATAAATATTTGAATCAAGAAAGTCAAGTTCATGATATTTCATAATAGTATTTTAGGTTTTTTGCAGTGTTGGGTCATTTGTAAAGCTATAAATTGTGATGTGTTACTAAAGCATTTCAGTACAATTCGCGATGATTTCGTGCTCAGAGTAACTGTTTGTCAATATAATCATTTACATTAGTTTAAGTATTCCTATGTGTTAGTTGTATAAAGTTAACAATATTAGATAGGAATATATGGTATCTTATTAGTTTTTATTAGAAAAAATAACTTGCAGATGATACTACTAATATATTAATACAATTTTGTAAAAAACGCTGTTACTTTGAAATTATAAACAGACACTTTGATTTTATTTAATGATCGATAGGGACCGACATTCGTATCGGTTCATATAGCAACATTTAGGGCACCCACACATAACTGCGAATTCGCAACTCATCGCAAATATCTGCGAGCTCGCACGAATGCACCACAAGATCTTCACGCCGCATCGCATCGCATCGCAGTTATGTGTGGGAGCCCATAAACTATATATATAAGGAATAAGTACAAGTGACTTTAATTCTAGAGTGTATATATAGCTAAATACTATAATGGATTGAAGCATTACACACTTATGCTGATACCTGTCGTCTTCCTCCTAACTGGGCTGCCAGGCAAAGCAATCCCGCTTTTATTCAAATGCACATTAGGATTGACTTCCTCTATCAAGTGCACCAGTACATTCAACATTTTTAGTGTAACTTGCAAGAATTTCTCAGCGAGGTTGGCAACTCTATCGTTTTCCAAGTGCTGCCAACGTTCTTTAGTATTGTTTGTGTCTCGTTCGAATATATCGCGGTTGGTGGTTTTGTGGCGCATTATATTGTGGATTTCAACTGAAAAGAATAAAAGAGGTGGGTATTATATTTTAAATGTATAAAATAGCGTGTATTTCTGAAATGTATTTCAAAATACATAAAATGCAAAACTTTTAGATAGTACAAAAATACTAAATAAATAATAAACAATAGTGAAATGCATGTTTGGCAAATACATTTTTTTTTATGAAAACTTCACGAGGAATCTAATACCTTTAAACGAGCAATGCTTGTATATATATAATCTGAATCTCGGTAACGGCTCCAACGATTTTCATGAAATTTAGTATGCAGAGGTTATTGGGGGGCGATAAACGGATCTTTTTTTTTTTTTTTTTTTTTTTTTTTTTTTTTATGTATGGCTCGCCATAATGACTCTACTCTGCCTGATGGAAAGCATAAGCAGAATCCAAGAGTGGTGGTCACCATACTCACTGCGAATGCAGACAATGCAGTATGGCGACCCACACCATGGCGGCCTAGTGATGCTGCTGCATCTTTTAGTCTAGTCAACAAGTATGGAACTTGTTGACTAGACTATTTGGGCCTCCGGTCTCGCACTCACCAACGAAACACGACAGCACGAACGCTGTCATTTTACGTTGATTTTCTGTGCGAGGGTAGTACCGCCCCGGTCGAGCCGGCCCATTCGTGCTGAAATCAGCGTGGCTCTACTACCTACACTAGCTATCTAGGCTAGGCTAGGCTAGGCTAGGATCTAGCTGGGATTCATTGGAAAATGTCGTTTTATTCGTGTTTTCAACAATCAACTTTAACGATAATAATGTACATTTAGCGCCATCTATTGCATAAAGAGCGAACTACATTCGCTGTCATCGGTGCAGAATAAACAGTACTAGGGCGTACCAAGAGAGGGCGCCACTAAACTAAACTGCTTTAACGATACAACAACACTAAAGCTACTCCAACAGATGGCGTTGTTACGTAACACTAAGCTAGAAATTATTTTCAGAAAATTTACCAAAAAAAAATACCGAGCATAGCTCGGTCTTCCAGGTTCTATTTATAAAACAGACACAACAACAATTTATGGACAACAAGAACACTCAAATTCAGAACAACAATTTATGGATCTCACAAAGTGTTGTCCCATGTGGGGATCAAACCCACAACATCATTGAGGGAAGCGTTTGGGCAACTGTTTAGCCATCTAGTGCAGTTTTACCAGCTTTCTTTAAGGTACTAATCCCGCCCACACCTCCACCTGTAACTCTTGTGCACCAGGATCAACAGCAGTGACCCACGAACACACCGAGTTATGTCACTTGGGAAGTATTAGGAAAAATTAAACTGTCTTAGAACCTGAAGCCGGAAGCTTGGATCTCATCACTCTCACCTGGATATACAGAAGAGCACAATTCCAAGAGTACGGAGCGCGCCACAACCGTTCCGTTGCAGTAGTCCAGGCTGTCCAGGCAATAACTCAGGATACCCTGGTCGGTGTACGCTTGTACGTGTTTCCACGGTGACCACTTTCTGCAAATCGCTTGGAGGGCTTCAAGGAGACCTTGCTGAAAGACACCATACATTGTGATATTTAAACACAAAAATGGGTGTGTTCTTGTGAGAGAAATAAAATGAGTCAGTGTGAGTGTGGGAGGGTTTCGTACAGTAATTATTGTTGATGTATGTTTTATTTTTACTGTGTTTTTGTAATCTATAAGAAAATATATATTTTCTGTTTATTTATTTGCTTGTTACTAGAGTGAGGCGGAAACTGCATTTTTTTTCCTTAATACCCTACCATTCGGCTCGGCTTCAGTCTTCACTACCCGAATATACACACATCAAAAGTGTCTAGGGATCAAGCATTTTTATGCGGATTTCTTGAGATTGAGATGTGGCTTTGGCCCTGGCCTGCTCAGTCGCCAGACTTGAACCCGATTGAGCATGCATGGGATATGCTACAGAGAAGAGCTCTGCCGAATATGGAGGGTATCCAGTCGCAAGAAGACCTTTTTTTGTTGTTGCAACAAACATGGGCGGCCATTCCACAGCGTGATTTGGATGAACTCATTTTGAGTATGCCAAACCGATGTTCTTGTGTTAGTGTTCGCGGTAGAAACACAGATTATTAATTGTTTAAGTTACCTAATAAAATTTTAAAGAAAACTGTTATTTCAGTCTTTTTTTTCAGTATTTTATATTTTTATTTCAGTTCAAATGTCAAAAATCCTTTTATTAGGAAAATGGCAAATTTCTTTATTAATGCAAAGGTAACTTGGATTATCGTTACTGTGACAAACGAAAACACTTTATTTGATGAATCCTTAAAGAAAATTTTAATTAATATCAATCAGGAGAAAAGTTATTGCAAAAATATATGTTGATCCCTAGACACATATGTTGATCCCTAGACACTTTTGATGTGTGTACTTGCTATATGCTATATGTTTGCCTCGGAGCAATAAGGCTGTCATTTTTTACTTAAGTTTTATTTAGGTACCTATTGCATTGTGATTTATAATTTCTTGTTTTTTGTTGATTATCGTGGTGATTTTTTAAACTTTTTTTTTATGGTATAGGAGCCAAACGCGTAGATGTATCGCTTGATTGTAAGCGATTACCGCCGCCCATGGACACCAGAGGCGTCACAAGTGCATTGACGACCTTTGGGGGATGGGGGGAGGGGTAAGGGAAGGGATTGGGGTTATTTGTTCATCAGTTAAATTTAAACATCACAAAACGGTAAGTGAAATTTATCAAAATATATTTGTGAAAACCGCATTCGAACCGGTTTAGCCACTTCTGAGATTTGGGCTCACAAACGTACTGACAAAAATTCTAAAAACCGCTTTTTAGGTTTCTATATATTATCTTTAATACACAGACATCAACCTCTTCCAATTTTATTACATGTATAGATTATTATTACTACATTTTTGAAGTGAAACTTCTAATGCGACTTCCAACAAGGTTGCGTTAAACGTTTAACGCTACTATGGAGGGTGTATGAAAGCACTGTTGTACATTACGAAGTTTCAATTCTTCCGCGCGGAGGGACTCCACGCATTTTTTTCGATTCAACCACCTTAAAATTAACCTCTCGCGTATTACAAAAGAAGAACAACGTTGAATCAAAGTCACAGTAGCTACTTACCGAATAAAATTTACAATTAGACGCCATCAGCCTCCCAACAAGGCTACCAACAATAATCCTCAGACCCTCGCCATTTCCCAATGTCTCTCCATCTTTCAACTGCTGAGGAAGATCGCTGTAGAAGTATATATTCCTCACGAGGTCCAGTGAGAGATTATTGCTGTTGAAAGAGAATTTTCGGCTTTCGTCTTTCGCGATTTCGGCTACCACGATTGTTGGGGATTGGTGCTTCGAGATGTGGATTTTTGGTATTAAACTGTGGGCAGATAATGTCTTAGGTAATTTATACCCTCGATTGTCGGCACTTGGTGTAACTTGTTAAAAAACTTTCTTGAAATTAAACTCACTCTTATATATACATGGGCCTGCCAGAGAGTCTACTCTATCTGATGGAAAGCATGAGCAGAATCCAAGAGTGGTGGTCACCATACTCGTCGCGAATGCAGACAACGCAACAATGCAGTCTATTGGATGCTTCTGCATCATCACTCGTGCGTTTATTCCTGACTGCCTTACTTAGGTTTTAGATATGGATAATTTAAAGTAATCAGTAACCTTTTATAATGCTCTATGGCTAATGGGTCAAGTTAAGTATAAGGTAAAAAGTGTAAATGAGTTTAATTTCAAGAATTTAGTTTTAGGTAAACTTATAGTTTACGGCAGTAGTGTGAAGTGATATTTTTTATAATTATTTTACATTTAAGTTAATGACGCGAAAAACTTAAACTATGTGTGTGTTTTTATTTGTGAATTCGTCTCGTTATTTCTTTCCAATTTCTTAAGCCTTATTCTTGAAAGATTACTTTAAGCAACGATTCTGTATTATTTTAGACTTTAAGGCTGTGGCTTTAAAGTGGAAAATAACACAGAACTGTTGCTTAAAGGTAATATGTCTACACTGCTCCCAAGATAGACTGGAAGAAGTACCATAAACAATAATACTGGTATAAACAATAGTATATGATTAATACTTACTTAGCAATAGCCTGTGCGGCCGCTTTCCTTACTTTATGATCTTGATCGCCCAGTAGGCGCATCAACGTGTCCAGTATTAATTTACTGCGCACGTAATATTGCGGGTATAACATAAACAACCTGGAAGAGAACGTAAAAAGTTATGCATAAATAAATGTTTAGGAATGATGATGATGACATTCTTCTAGCCAATTTTGGCCACGGCGACAAGTATAGAAGTATATTTCAAAACGGCACGGAAAATGACCACATAGAAAACAGAGGTCGTTGAGTCATCTTGAAGCACTTCAAATCTTGGCTTGCCAGAGAAGTTGAGCCAGCGGCCAGATAAATTTATGTTAGCAGATTTTGGTGCAACAGGTGTAGATGGTTATGCAGGGGCAACAGCAGCCACCGCAGCTACCTCCACAGCATCCACCGCAACACATTTTTGATGAGGTCTGGAGTACTTAAAAGTCTAAAAGAAATCTTCACAGAAGAAAGTTGTGAAAAATAGACTGATAAACTGTTTTCACTTTTTATACAACTTTTTTTGAGCTTTTTACAACTGTTGTCTTTTACTCCGGCAATTTGTAAGTACTGGAGATAATGGAGATCAGCTTAGTTGGCTGGTCTCCATTAAAACTTGCCGCCTTGGAGATATTACAGTGCACAAGTGTGTGCGCATACACAGGTGCATTCTTTGTTCCCTCACTCTCACAATCATCGGATTGTTCCATCGGAAACGTCTACCCAACATGACGCAGAGTTAGGAAGTTAACGTCGGTGCCTCAGAAAGCACGTAGTCTCAGTTACAGGTTCAGTTTATGACTAATGTATAAATACTATAAATAGAGCCGGACACTACCAAAGCATTAGGCAACTGTTGGTATCTAGGATATACTTTATGCCAATAGAGCTTCTCCGAAGTAACAATAACACAGAATTTTGAGATTGAGTCTTTTTACCCGACTTTACCGAAGGGTAATATTTTAGTAGTATTACATAGACTGCTTGTATCTATGTTCGACAGTAGGACCTAAACTACTGAACCAATTTCAATGAATGAGATGTCAATAGATTTGTAATAATGACCCCTGTACCATAAGCTACTTAAATGTTCTGCTGCGTCTGCATCATTTAAATCATTTTGTTTCTATATTTTTTAGGCAATATCTCTATTTCACTGATACATGGACTTAACTTTTATTTTATCCCTAGCGAAAATGACACGTAACTTACCTGTGATAAGGTAGTTTTTCATACAACCGACATAGGTTCAGTCTACACAACCAGTAGTTGTGCGCCTCCACATTCACTAAGCTGTTGAGTATATCAACCAATAGGGTCCAGTGAGAGCTCGCACACACGCACGTTGACAGACTCGTCAGTGCGGATAGAGTGTGGTTTACTGTTGAATGGATATCGTCTGATAGACCCTGAAATTAGGATACAATTTCGTTTATTTCATTGAGTTTGATATAACATGGATTGTTCTTATTTGATGTGATGTCGCCCTAAGGCGTCTTCTCATTTGTGTCCCATACCATTAAAACTAAAATATTGATACAGCTAAATACATTAATTTAATATAATGTTTTAACATTATTCTAAATGAATAATGTTAAAATTCCTTGTATTCCTTTAGGAAGAAAAATTTCTTAATTATATGACGCGAACAAAAGCTGATATAAAAAAAAATACAAACTGAATATTCATTATAAGTACGTAATATTCATATCATATTATCATATTTAGCATTATCAGCATTCATCATTACCTATGACTATTCAAACTCAGTCACCATAAGTATTAAAGTTTGATAACAATTAAAAACCTTAAAACTTACCTTCAGCACAATATGAACGAGTTTATCCACAGTAATTAACTCTGACACATCTTTTGGCAACGAATTCATACTCTTCCACCTAATATAATATCCATGGGACAGTTCCAACGCAGCCACTAAATAGTTCCCAATACAGACCCTCACCAGACCTCTAATCTGAGGGTCACTATGACCTTCCAACAGCAAAAACATATCACACATGTGTTGATATTCAAAATTCTCAGAAACATTCACATTTTTCATATCCTCCTCAACATTTTGACCCATAATTTCAATAGCATCTTTACTCTGCACTTCATTAGTTCTTTTCAAAGTTCTTTTAACCCTTTCTTCCTTCTTTTCAAAGTCTTTCAACGCATCGAGGTTGTCTAAATTTGTGGTAGATTCTCCGAAATGGTCAAACTTCATATCTAAATCTATACTTGAGGAAAGTATACCCCCACTGCTAGTCATTGGGTACCCAGTGGATAATGGATCATTGCTTCCTGTCATATTTGAGTTTGTAGTAAAATTGCTATTTGTCATATTAGGATTAGTGCTATCTGTATGCATGCTTGCTGCCAAATCTTTGGGGCATATTTTGCTGTCCAGAATATTGCTTGGGACGTCTTTGGAGCTTTTTTGTTCGGTGCTTTCAGATTTGCTATCTTTTTTAGATAATTGGTGGGATGTCTGTTGGCTATCCATGCTTTGGTTCAGCATGTCTTGACTTAGGGAGTCTGTCAGGGAGTCTTGGTAACAAACGTTTCGTTCGAGTATGAAGTCGTTTATGTGATCTTGATTTGAATCTGTGCCTTCTGAAGATCCTGGGGTAAAAATACAGTATT
Source organism: Diaphora mendica (assembly GCA_949125395.1). Lineage (NCBI taxonomy): Eukaryota > Metazoa > Arthropoda > Insecta > Lepidoptera > Erebidae > Diaphora > Diaphora mendica. The sequence goes on along the minus strand of OX421332.1, from coordinate 5,274,466 downwards.
TTTGTTACATCATCCAATCAAACAAAGTATTAACATATAATTAAGAGTTGTAATAATATATCTAAAACCTTCAATAACCCTTAAATAATAGCAAGCAGACGAAAGTATTTAGTGTACTTTAAAAGAGGCACTGATGAAATTACATACATTCATATTCAAAATAAAAAAAATAAAAAAAAACAAGAACAAGTTAAAAGTTATGTTTATTTTTACCCGATTACGGCGAAGCCAAAGAGAAGGATGATATTTTGTCACAGTCAATGTATGTTTCTATGTTCCGCCGTAGCGTCTAAACTACTGTACCGATTTTAATGAATGAGGTGTCAATAGATTCGTAATAATAGCCCGGGTGACATAGTCCATCAAATTTGGATCAATAAAGAATAAAAAATACGTGTGGCACTCGGGGACTGTCGCGGTAAAGCTGTTGCTGAGCATTACCAACTTATGCAATTATAATTAATTTTATTTTGCCAGTTTCTCATTTAATATTGTTCAAAAAGTATTTAGATAATAGAGGGCGTTATTGCACCTCGTAGTAGCAAAACGGATTTAACAGATGGCGCTTTATTTATTTTTTTATTTCATTTTGCCAGTTTCTCATTTAATATTGTTCAAAAAATATTTAAAAATAAAAGGCGTTAGTGTACCTCGTAGTCGCGAAACAGCTTTAATTACAACAATGGTGAGTAAGTTGCCACTTGGTTCAATTGTGTGTAATTGTGTGTAAATATTATAAAGTTTAAGTTTTTTGCAAAGATTTCATCATTTTTTCAAACTATGCACCGTGCGCCAAAATTTTGCAATTTCGCCGCACCGGTACCCCTTTGCCGCAGCCGAGAGGTTAACAGATGGCGCTGACCGATTTTTATTTAGGCAGTACTTTTTTTTCTTTGAACATGTAAACTTGCGGTGAGTGTGGCTTTATAAAGATATGATAGATACCTATACACCTATATACTTTCTCAAACCCAGACAGATTTCGGAGCAGCTCGTCTCGATCCGTGCGAGCTTCGGGTGTTAGGTTTTTTCGTTACGTTACGGAATTTCTGCACAAAGACCTCAAAGCCCGCGGTAAAAGCTATGCAATAGCCTAAAAAAATGAGTTTTTACCAGAAATGTTATGATTTTTCGCATCGACATCTTTGTCTAAATACATTGTCATCGCTTGAGGGTACAACCGAAGTATCTCTGCCAAACAATTTAAGGCAGACGATTTCAACGACACCCGAATTGACCTGAAACATACAAGACATTGTTAGTTACATTCCCTAACCCCATCAAAAAACTTAAATCAATAACAAATGGTAAATTCATGAATGATAACAATACCAATGTTACTAAACTTTTGTAGTTTTAATCTCTCAATGTATTTTTTTTTATTGAATAGGGGACAAACGAGCAGACCTTTTTTGTTTAATATTCTAAAAAAATCAACAGCAATTCTCAATGTCGATATTAGCCACCCGTTTTTGGCTCGGTAGACTATTTTATTTGCGAAATTAACTAGCAGTGTTTTTTCGCGTGGTTGGCCTTGTGGTTTGAGCGGTCGCCACGCCGCTTTCTACTGCGCCAAGTATTGTGGGTTCAAATCCCACATGGGACAACACTATGTGTGAAACACAAATTGTTGTTCTGAATCTGAAGAATAACTGACCAGAGTATAAAGAAGATTCACGACCTCATTTTATTTGGTTGTCCGCTTGACGTGAAATTACTATAGGTTTTCTTACCTATCAGCTATAACGCCTCCTTTATTCCCCGTCAGCAAGAACTTTGAAGCCAATAGCCTTGAGCAGTACTTAAGCGGTATATCATCATCTTCAGCTGATCCGATGTTCACCTATAAAATATAAGCTTACAGTACCAGAGAAATAATCAAAAATTTTAACAAAAAACCGACTTTAAGAACTGGGCCAAATAGAAATGGGACCACACGGGAAGCACCAGCTTTCAAATAAAATGGCCATAGAATGACACACTGTAAAGGTGGATTTATATTTTTCTGATGTGTCGTGACGTGTCGTGTCGTGACGTGATGGCTAGTTTTCACATTCATGTCGTGTTCTGACGCCTTCTGACGATATTATGAATCAATACAGCCGCAGCTCTATGAAAGGTGGCATGTTTTCAATGTTCTCCCATGAGTTATCCGATTCTGATTTAAATTAAGAAGAAGATATTCAATTTATAATGCTGGCAACTTTTTTAACAAAAGAGAGGAAATAATTGGATTCACTCAGTCAATAGCAAAAGTTAAATTAATGGCGAGTTTCATTGTCTCATTAAATTGAAAATGATGATGAAAAATTTCATCAGTATTTCAGATTGTCGAAAGCACAGTTTGAACAAGTACATTCTTTAATTGAAGACGATATAAAGAAATTACATACAAGATTGAAAACAGGGGACTCTGACGCGTCACAACACTACACTGGCACTTGTACATTTGTCTGACGTGACATGACGACGCCGTTCCCCCGCCCCTCCGCTCTGACTCAACCGGGATCGTTACTGATGCGACACAACACATTACGCATTACAAGTATGAACGTTACCATACTAAATGTATCAAACCGATACCGTTCTGACGCATCACCACACGACACGTCAGACAAATATAAATCCACCTTAAGACCGACCAATCAGGAACAGTTGACAATTTGACGCGCGACAGATTGTGATTAAATGGTTTAATTAACTTCAATACATTATAATCTAACGAAAATTAGTACGTTTAACTGTAAGCAATATGTCACAGTTGATAATTTTTCAACATTTTACAATCTCACTAGGTAGATAGGTATCTATAATCTAACAGATTTGCAATCTTACTGTGACATATTAACAAACTTAACTACTTTTCGCAAATGAAAGTATATACGATACTTACATCAACAAATTTATTTATAAATGTTTTCTCTGTCTATTTGTTCCGGCTTATCTCTGGAATCGCTAGACTAATTTTGACGGTACTTTCACTGATAGGTAGCTGATAATATAAGGAGTTACTTAGGCAATTTTTTTAAGACTAGCTTCGCCCCGCAACGTTGCCCGCGGTTGATGTCTTATCGCGAGTAACACTGCGGGGCTCAGCTAGTTTCTCAATAAGACAAACAATGTTTTAAAAACATACCTTAACACTACCATATGTAACAGTAACTTGGACATGGTCGACTTGATCTTCCTTCTCATCTTCAATCTCTTGCAGCTTCTCTGATAAATCTTTGGTTAGCTGTTCTGTGTTTGTGATGTTTATGTCAGGCTCGCTGGCAACGGGCGAGTCTGGAGTCTGACAGATAAAATATTTTAGACTAGCTGTTGCCCGCGGCTCCGCCTGCGTGTATCGATAATCTCGGCAAATAGTAGCCTATGTGTTATTCTGATGTATAAGCTATATTACTGTAAAGTTTCATCCAAATCCGTTCAGTAGTTTTTGAGTGAAAGAGTAACAAACATCCATCCGTACTTACAAACTTTCGTAAGATTTAGATTTGATTTGATTTAAAAAAGACAACTCCCGCATTAGGAATATACATCCTGTGTCGCGGGGGACTTTACAAACATACATAAAACGGACACAATGAACACCCAGACTCGAGACAACAATTTGCGGATAACAAAGTGCTGTCCCATGTGGGATTTGAACCCACAACACTGGGCGCAGTAGAAAGCGGCGTGGCGACCGCTTAAACCACTATGCCAACCGTGCAGTCTTACTTCAGTCGTGTGGTCTAAGCACATTCGTTTTTTTTTTTAAACTAATTTATTCCCACTGTGTCACGCTACGCTTCAGAAAATGCTGACGAGGTTGGGTAGATCAGATTGTAATACATAAAAAAAAAGAAAACCGTGTGGTGTCGGAGGACACCAGATAGGAACAAAGTTCCTTACTATAAAAATATCAATTTCAAGTTCCATTCGAGGTATAAAGAAAATAATTACATTAAAAAAAACACTAATCATACATAAAAATCTTACGTTTTTATTAACGTTACGGACGTTTTTTGCCGACTGCCCCTCTGCTACGCCCCATAAGGAACTTTGTCCCAAAAGTATCTATATAACTATTTACCTGTATCGTAAGATCTTCGACACTTAAACTCGGAGTGTTAAACGGCAACAAACTGCCAAGTTGAAGGGCTCCCGAGAACGAAAGCTCTAAGTTGTCGCGAAGATCGGATTGTGGACTCGGAGCGTATCGTGTGGACATTACACTCGATGTACCTGAATAACGAGCAAATAAATAATAAAAAAGTAGCCATTACTTTCCAGAATTTAGACTGAAGAGAAAATATAATGATACATAAGTATGACTAGGCTGCCATAGTGTGGGTCGCCATGCTGCATTGTTGCATTGTCTGCATTAGCAATGTGTGTGGTGACCACCACTTTTGGATTCTGCTTCTGCTTTCTATCAGGCAGAGAAGAGGCTCTTTGGCAGGTGTCCATACATTAAAAAAAATCATTTGGTACTTTTCACCAAGTTTAAGTTATGCACTGTTACTATTCAGTGAGGTTCCTGGAGACCTAACGCTTCCTCCTTCATTTCCGTGAACGAATCTGAGGGAGAGAATCAAAGGGCAACTCACTTATGAGTCTTGGGGTAGGTAGTATCCATGGGTAGCGGTGGTCACTTACCATCAGGTTACTCTTCTGCACGGTTGTCCCCTGTTCAGTAAAGAAATGTAAGAGTTCTTTATGAAGAAACTTTCAACCAGGCGCGAAGTGGCCATGGCGGGCCGCGGCCCAATGTTTGACGATGGAAATATCTATATGCGAGAGCGAGAATTTCTATATCGCGATACAAGATTAGCAATTACTACGTAGTTCGGTGTGTCTTCGGTAGATGGCGCTGTAGTAACAGTTAACAGGGAAGTATGTTTTTGTTGTTGTAGACGATAAATCTCATTTACCACATTACCTATGCAAAAAAAAACTTACTAATATTCCTTCTATGTGCTTTTTCACTTTGTCTGTCATCTAAGCAGACGCTTCTGGGATGTCGTTCCAATAAAGCTCTCTTATACTCTCCAGTGGCCAGCGAGAGCAGAACAGTGAAACACTCCATCACTGCATTCTGTACGTTATGTTCTTGAGACTGGCTTATGTAGTGAATACATAGGTGATAAAGCTGTAAAGGAACGAAATTGTTATGAAATATCACGAAAGTTCAAGGGAAGAGGCAGTTGGTTCGGTCGCGCGTAGGATTCAAGAAAGAATGCAAAGTGGTATAGAACAATGAACTTTATTTCAATGTAAATAAGTTCAAATGTGGATTATCGCGATATTGACTTGATTGTATTCAGAAGGTATTGGAACGTTTCTCGGCAATGATTACGTCGGAATGTTCTGTTAACGATTGGAACCTTCGGGAATGAGCTGTGGCGAGTAATATAAATAAAGGAACTCCGACGCCCCGGACAGTTCAGTCTGAGCTACAGTGCGATAAACACCGAAGTGATCTAAGCGATAACCTAGCAAATTCGGATCATTAACAACACTTGTTCAGCATTATTTGAACGTTTTTATGGGTTTTTGTAATAAAATCTATTTTAGACTTCCTAAAGTTTGTTTTTCCAATTAAACGATTTCTAACACATGACAATGTAATAGTTCTTAACTGCAGGTTTACAGGCATTTATGGTTACAGCTCCGCTAACAGCCGTAAAATAATAATCAATAACGGAGCTACTTTATTAAGATACTTCTACAGTTTCAGTTACTCTAAGTCAGGTACACTGTCAGTTTGTCAATTTTTTATCATTATTATCACTTTTATAAAAGATTTTTTACTTTAAAAAAACGACGCTCGTATGAGGAATATATTCTACATCGTGGGTAGGTTTACAAAACACAAATAAAACGGATACAAAGAACACCCAAACTCAGAATAACAATTAGTGGATCACACAAAGTGATGTCCTATGTTATTTGAACCCACAACACCCATTGCGCTTAAACCACCATGCCATCCGAGAAGACGAATGTATATTAGATAGTATGTATTGCAGGTATGTAGTATATAACTGGTACAGACTGATTTAGTACATGACTACAAACCTCTAAATAATCCTGTACAGAGAACAGATCGCTGTCGGAAAACTTGGTAATATCGTTGACTTGGAAGATAGCTTTTATAACGGAGAACCATCCCATTACAGCCGTACTCTCTGCCGTCGGTGGCCATAGTTTTTCTGAAAAAAAATTTTTTTTTTTATAATAATATAAAATAGTTAACCATGTTTTATTGACAACTATTAATAAAATAAATTTTAATATATATTTTTTATAGGGCTCAATAGACAAATGGATTAGAATAGAAATGTTTTGTATCAAATTTTGAAGGTAGTAGAGCCACGCTGATTTCAGCATGAACGGGCCGGCTCGACCGGGGCGGTACTACCCTCGCACAGAAAATCAACGTAAAATGACAGCGTGCTGTCGTGTTTCGTTGGTGAGTGCGAGACCGGAGGCCCAATTAGTCTAGTCAACAAGTTCCAAACTTGTTGACTAGACTAAAAGATGCAGCAGCATCACTAGGCCGCCATGGTGTGGGTCGCCATACTGCATTGTCTGCATTCGCAGTGAGCATGGTGACCACCACTCTTGGATTCTGCTTATGCTTTCCATCAGGCAGAGTAGAGTCATTTTGGCAGGCCAAACATAAAAAAAAAAAAAAAAAAAAAATTACCGGTCGGCAGTTATTATTTCATTACCTACTTCAATTTTAGAAAATTTTTTGTTCGCGGTTCTGCCCGCGTATATATCGAATATCGGCCTAATTATTTTCTTTTTTCCGTAGTCTATGCCACGATTACAAATAATGTGGCATTCTATTTCCAAAATCGGTTCAGTAAATTCGGGGATTACCTACCCCTTGCAACCTCACATTTTTTACCTCTATTTATAATTAGTATGGATAATTCCCACTTTTTCTTATAAAACGAAGTCTTCTATCTAAATAAAAATGTATGTACGTGTATTACTTTCTATCGATTGCACCAAATTGGATAATTCTTTCTTTTATGTGTTTGTTATTATCAGGACAAGGTTTGTATAGAAGAAAAATTTAAGAAAACCAAGCGTTATAGTTTCTTAGACCGCGCTTGGGAAGTTAGGTTAGATACTAAAACAACAATAAACTTAGTAAATATTCCTTATAAAATATGGCCGTAGTAAGTTCGCCGGGTCAGCTTGTATATTTATATAGCGATATAAGTTGAAATATAACTTGAACTGAACTGATAGTGCACACACTGAACACTCTGGGCCTAGTTATTTCAGGTCAACTCGCTCTCGACGGTAACCACGTTCCGTATTTCAATTGGTAAATAACTCAATGCCCGCAAAACACAATGCTAAAAGCGTTCAATATTAGTGAGAGTCAGTGTGATATAAACTCGCACTAACTATCTATATAGTGTGCTGTAAACTTACCAAAAACTCTAGCCAACACGTTAGTTAGTAGAGGTTCCCTATGAGAACATAAGTGGGCGACGCATGTAGAAATCCCACGTCTTACAGCGGGCTCTGCACTTTCTACGTGAGATAATAGGGCCTTTGATAGCTCTGTAACAAGTGTATTTTTTAAAATATTTAAAGTAAATATTCAACGAATGTTTCAAACTATCTTTAATTTACGTTAACACTATTGGCTTGTTTCATGTAAAAGTCTTTAGGTAATATACCAATTATACAATCTTAGTTTAATCACTTTTATAGAGGCAAAAGCTTGATATTATAAAAAGGGTTGAAAATAATAAAAAACACAGAAATAGAAAAAAAAACTGTTTTGCAACAATCTCGTATTACCAGAACTCACCAGAAATTTCTTCATCAGTCGTATATTCTGCTAAGCCAGTCAGTATCCTAGGTAAGTTATTCTCCAACGCCTCCACAATTAATTGTATCTCATTGGTCTGACGTACTATCTGACTCAACTTTGGGAAGAGCGTTTGTGCTTGCGTACGAATCTTCCCAACACCGGGACGCAGCCAACAATCGCCGATGCAGATACGAGTGAGGGCGGCACGAATCCATCTAAAATTTATTATAATTGATGAGCATTGAATTATATCTTTTATGTTTCGTGAATTAATAAAAAGTAATTAAATGACAGAAATAGGTTTATTATTACGTCATCAGAGGGTCTAGCGTGAATTCATTAAATAAATAAATATTTTGGACATCTAACACACAACGCCATCTAGTTCCAAACTAAGCAGAGCTTGTATTACGGGTACTAGACAACTGATATATAATTATACATATATACTTTTTTGTAAATACATACATATTATACACAGAAAATACCCAAACTTGGAAACAAATATTTGCAGATCATACAAACATTTGGTCAGACCCAGGAGGACAATAAACATCTATGTCATATTGACCTTGCAACGGCGTGTGAGCCACACTGGAACGTTCACTAATAGCAACGCTGAACACGTCATCACGACGATCGAGTTATTGAGCAATGAACTCACACTAGGCCCTCTGATGACCCTATGAAGACTTAATAATGAATCTATTTCTTGCAATTTGAGTTTAGTAAAAGCGGCAACGTATTAGGGGTAGAGTAACATCCACTATAGATACGTATCTATACTTATAATAAAAATGTAACAGGTTCAATTCTGTACATTAAAGATATTTTGAAAATTTTTTTTGGAGGGCTCTCTATAATCGATACTGAAGCCAAAACTGTAATTTTTTTCATTTTTGTCTGTCTGTCTGTCTTTCTGTCTGTCTGTCTGTCCGTCTGTCTGTCTGTCTGTCTGTCTGTCTGTCTGTATCTTGGCCGCGCATCACGCCGAAACTACTGAATGGATTCAAATGAAACTTGGCATGATTTGAGTTCATACTACGAGGTAGGACATAGGATACTTTTTATCCCGATATTCAGCATGGTTTCCTGGGGGGAGGGGATGAAAGTCAAAATATGTATATAGTTGTAATTCAATAACACATGGTCCAATTTCATTCATTCTTTTTTTGCTAGAAAGAAAAAAAATAAAAGATAACGGGAAAAGTCTTTTTTTTGTTCGCGACTGTACACTGCCTGTGGGAAGCTGAGACAGAAATGTAAATATGGCAGTACGAAGTTCGCCGGGTCAGCTAGTTATAAAATAAATGATTAAGATTGATACAATTTCTTTCAGAGACATGATGAATACAATAATTTGAGTAACTTCCAGTAGCTTGTTTAGACAATAAATTTAACGAGGACGAAGTATTCCAACAATACTATGTGATGCATACAATGTATTTTTTTTCGAAACTCATTGACTGACTCATGATTGTGAAATTTAAATGGGACCATTTCGGAATAAACCACATTCGCTATACATGAAAATGTAAACATCCTTAAATGATTAAAAACCTCCTCTTTTTTTGTCGTTGATCGGTAAGGCATTATGACAAAATTTATAGTAAACCATAAGCTACTGCTAAAAAAATACATTTTATTACTGGATTTGCTCTAAGCACTACTTGAATACTTTATATTAAAGTGACCAGAAATATACAGTACCTTGCATTCTTTGTATGATCAATTTGATTTTGGAGGATTATATTAGTCTTGTGTGAGTGAAAGGCGAAGCCGCCAACCACAACTCTATTCAATGCCTCATCGCCCACTAGACGAATTTCTGCCTGAAATTTATAATTTTGAATTCAGTTTTGTTCTGGGTCTCTATAACAGAACATATGTATTTAAAAAATATATGAGACAATAGATAAAGCATGCTTGTCAACGGTTTGGTTACCATACTACTTTTGTCCGTGACTGTACACTGCCTGTGGGAAGCTGATACAGATATGTAAATATGGCGGTATGAAGTTCGCCAGGTCAGCTAGTTTATTATAAAATCCTAATGTGACACACATTAAGATCAAGAAGGTAATTAAATTTATTAATTAATTTAAATTAGTTCTGTTTGATTTTTTATTATTGATTTAATATTAAAACTAATATTTAGGTTTTGTCCCCGTAAACTGTAAACAGACAATCAAAGATAAAAAAAAACTGATATAATTAAATTTATTAATTAATTGAAATTAGTTCTGTATGATTTTTTATTATTGATTTAATATTAAAACGAATATTTAGGTTTTGTCCCTGTAAACTGTAAACAGACAATCAAAGATGATTTTTTTTCTAATAAGAATATTGTCATGTAAATCACATTTTTATTGATAGCATCAGATAAGTTATGTTCTGTTGATGAATATTAATTTAGTTAGAACTATAGTAAAAAATATAACTTAATAACAAAATTAATAAATATTATTAAGACAAATTACATTAAAATATCTACTAAACAGTTAATAGATCGTGTTGTTAAACAATTTAAGAGTATAAATTAATAATCAATAATTCAGAACGATCAGAATTAATTGATTCCATTAAGAAAAGAAAAATCAAAACAAAATTGATTCAGTTTATTTATAAAATTAACTCCTTTATTCATATATATCATAATAGGTAAGTAAAAAATCCTTCACACTTGAATTAACAGAAACACTCAAGGTAACTTACGCTGTCGTTGCTTGCTAACAAAAGTAATGTAGGAACAGCAGAATGAAGTAAATTCGCGTAATGTCGGGCACAGTTCGAGCGACTTCCAAGAGCGCCTAAGCATCTTCCAAGGGTCGCAGCCGCTGACTGCAGCTCATGATTTCTAAAATCATACACCGTATAAATATATTGCTCCTACTACGAATCAAAATCTATAAAATTATTCACAGACTCACTTCGCAGTAGTCTCGTTTGTTTTCAAAAACTCTAAAGCTTTCTCAGCTTTTTCTAGCACGTTCATGGCTGCGGTTAATTAGCCCGTACTAGCATTTTAAAGTCGTATCATAATTAGTAAGTAAAGTTGATAAATAAACGAATTTCCGCCGTGAAAAACGCAAACAAAACGTGAAGAAAATCAATCTTAACGAGTTGACAGACAGACATCTAATCTAGTTTTCGTTCTGAAATAAATAAACTGAAAAGGCAAAATTATTTTCTTGAGAAAAAATAGTTATAATTAATATACTAATAAAAAAATATTAATAAAAAAAGTAATTATTAATTAATTAATGTTAAAGTAGTAGTATATATTATAAATAATTATATAAGTTTATTTTTATATTAATATGCATTACTATAATTGACACAAACGTGTACCTATGAAACTAATGAAATTTTAATTTTTTATGCTACGTTTACATGCGTGCGAGGACTTGGCAGTCGCTCACAAACTACAAGCGCTCGCATTGGCTCGCATGCACTCACATACTTTGGCAGTGCTGCCAACTTAGTGGATTTTCCACTAAAACTGGTGGTTTGAATCCTTCATATAGTGGCGAAATATTGTTTTTTGTGGCTGGTGGATTTTTCTAGCGGTTTCTAAAATAATAATTTTAATTACTATAACTGCGATCACTCAGCCACTAACATTCAATTCAATTGAATATATCTTTATTGTGGATCATAGGAGGCATACAGTAATTTCATTTCTGTCAAGTTAAATTACAATAAGATTATTATCGAATGTCTTATTTATCAAATCTTTACACATGCTACCCGTTAATAACAATAAGATAATTTTTATAAATATCTAGTTATATTTACTTCTTTTAATATTCAGCTTTTTTTAATAATTCAGGTAACTTCTGACAAGACCCGGCAACACTGCACTGAGCGGCACCAACCTCGCGCCAAGCCGCCAACGTGTAAACGCGTAGCAAGCGGCGAGCGCACGCTTCCTTTGATCTGTGTTCAAAAACCGACACCGACTCGGGTCGGCAACAAGCTATCACAACCTCACGCAAGTTCACGCAACCTAAGCCAAACAGCCTGTTTACACGCGTGTGTATGTGGAAGGTTGTCGAGGCGTGCCACGCATGTAAACGCGGCATTAAACTTTTTGTTTTCGTACGTAAAATGTGGTCCACCAACTAAAGATCACGCCACTAGTGTGATACAATAATTGTATCACTTTAAACTTCAATTATTGAAGTACCTATTATTTTTTGCGCCCATAGTCCATTGCAGTTTAGATCTTGGGTAGCTGGGTACCTAGGGTGTCGAAAGGCACTTCAGCTCGTTCCTTGTGCTAAAATATTATCATTAAAATAAAGTGGTCATGGTGGTGATTCTGTTGTTGACATCACTAAACTAAAATTTGTTGTTGGGTTATGATTATACTTTATCTCATCTGCTCACAGTCAATATTTCGACATCTCACATCACAGCGTTCACTATATTTAGTTCATAGTTCAGTACCAATACCAACTAAAAGTTGATCAGTGGAAAACGCTTGTTTATTAGTTAAAAAAACTAAGCTAAACTCTAAATATAAAAATTATAAGTAATAATTACGTAAGTAATTTAGTCGGTCATTTAGACGACGTCTAAATTTAGTGCGACATGTCAAGTTTTACGTCACACATTACAGGTTTTAAATGTTCAACACAAGAATAGCAAAAGAAAAATTATGACCTAAGTTGAGTAATTTAACAAATTTTGGCCATGCCAAGTAAATTTTACTTTATCAAGTATAAATAAAGCGTGTCTCTGATTTACGTTTAAGTTCTTCCTAGATGTAAGATATTGAAAAATGGACTGTAAGCAGATACGCTTAAAGTATATAATCGAATAACAAATTTTTGTTCTTAGTTTAGTGGTGACAACAACAGATTCACCACCATTGTAATCAATTAAAATATAATTTTATGTTTTCATAAAAATGATACGTTTAAAAATAGACCAATTTCTAAAACTAATCTATAAATTTTTTGTTCATCATATCATCATCATCATCCCGTTGTAATTCACTACTGGACATAGGCTTTTCCGAAGGAACACTACTATTTTTTGTTAAATGATCAACAATGGTTAACAGTTAACAGTAAAAAAGCGGTTTGATAAGATTGTTATGGACGCTCAAGGGGATTTGTTGTTATTTCAGAACATCCGACATTAAAGGTCCATCGATACCATTCTTTTATTGAGAATATTTATTTGACTTAAAGGTCATTAAAAAAAAAAAAAAAAGAGAATATTTATTTCTTCGACAACAAATGTCAATGTCAAATTGTGAAAGCTGTCAAGAGCTGAAATGGCCTGAAATGGGTTGGAAAAGAAACCCGAAATAATCAATACGGGAACGGGAACTATAATTTAATTCATTACCGGCTCGCGTCGCCGTCTTATCTACTTGATCTCAGTAGTTTGTCTACGGGATTAGTTACAAATATGTCATCAGAAGAGGCCCCAAAAGTTAACGTAATGCAGGGTCTTAAAACTGTTTTGTCAAAAATGGAACTTGCTGTCGCGAGACGTAGCAAAGTAAGTAACCGCAGTATAGTTTTCACTATAAATTGTACCGTTTTAATAATAAAAGGAGGCCATATACCCAAATATATTCAAACACTTTATGCAAGCAGGTAGCAACTGTGCACAAATTTCTGTTAATTAACTTTTATAAATATTGTATTGTATTTATTATTTGTCAATTAATTTTATCAATAAAAATTCTAAACTAAAACCTCTATTACATCTACTAGCTGATAACCGCGACTTCGTCTGTGTGCAATTTGACATAAAATGTTCTATATGTATTTATTTAAAATTGTAAAAAAATTTAAGCTCATTCCTAATTTCATAATTTTTTGTGCGATACACAAAAGTTTTAATTACAATACAGGCCTAAATAACAACTTAAATAGTCAAGTGCCAAATCAGAATGGATCTAGCTGATTCTGATAACAAGAAAGACTTTTTGTTTACTTGCAATTCCACTGAAATTTTAAGTGGCCATATATCCCGCTCGTTCCCGCTAACGTTACAAATATTCCTCTTTTGCAAACTGAAATATGGGTTCCAAACAATAATTTCATTTTGTACCCTACCTTGTTGCTACCTAGAAATTATGCCACTAACGCTTAGTATTTATTAAGCAACTTGTTTTTTAATAAGTACACACTTATTATTCTATTTTGTATCACAATTATTAGTCTCTTTTACAAAAAATCAAATTCCATGTGGATAAAGTCGCAGGTATGAGCCAGTAAATATAATAAAGGGGCTTTCTACTCCATAACCCCATGAGCTATAAGTACAACGTGAGTAACGTACCCACTTATTTTTCTTGCCAAAAACTTTATTACTATTTTTCTATTTTTTATAAAAGAGACTAATAATTGTGATACAAAATAGAATAATAAGTGTGTACTTATTAAAAAACAAGTTGCTTAATAGTTGTCCAATGATACCCCACATAATGGGGTGCATCAATACAAAAAATAGCTTACTCCACTTCAAGGGTACCCTAAAAATAGTTTTGCGCTTTATGGCGTTATTATTTTTGACGTGACAACGTCTTGTAATTCGATGGAGCCGAATGCACGCACGTAAAAAAAATGCGTTACCTGACGTCATGCGGCGTTACCTCGCTCTGAGGCGTTCCATTTAAGGCTTGAAGTGCAAGTGAGAAATAGATGCAGAGCTTGCGCCGCTTCTATCTCTCACTTGCTTCTATCTCTCATCATTTCATCAATGTTTCGTTATGACGTTGTCACTTAAACTATCGTCCGTAAACAGACTTTACAGACAACCATTTTTTTCTTGCGAAAGTACAGGTTTCTGGAACCAATAGTCTGTGATATATAATTCGGACAGACAGGCGGTAGTGATGAAAAACTACTTTACAAAATTTATCTTAACATCTTCATTTTATTTACAACTAGCCGAGCCCCGCACAGGGGACAAAGTAAAAAAAAAAGGTAAAAGTATCTATTCCTATACGGCTATACAGACATAAAAAAAAGCTATTAAATTGTACAGTCTAGCATATTATATTTAAATTGATACTTGTTTAAGCTAAGGCCTTATGGGACTGGCATAATAGAGTAAAAGTCCCTTAAAAATAAATAAAGAAAAAAAGTATTGTATGTCCGTCTCCTGGTTCTAAGCTACCTCCCCACCAATTTTCAGCCAAATCGGTTCAGCCGTTCTTGAGTTATAAATAGTGTAACTAACACGACTTTCTTTTATATATATAGACTAGCTGACCCGGCGAACTTCGTACCGCCATATTTACATATCTGTCTCAGCTTCCCACAGGCAGTGTAGAGTCGCGGACAAAAAAAGACTTTCCCCGTTATCTTTTATTTTTTTTCTTTCTAGCAAAAAAAGAATGAATGAAATCGGACTATGTGTTATTGAATTACAACTAAGTACATATTTTGACTTTCATCCCCTCTCCAAGAAATCGTGCTGAATTTCGGGATAAAAAGTATCCCATGTTCT
Organism: Diaphora mendica; assembly: GCA_949125395.1. Classification (NCBI taxonomy): domain Eukaryota; kingdom Metazoa; phylum Arthropoda; class Insecta; order Lepidoptera; family Erebidae; genus Diaphora; species Diaphora mendica. The sequence continues at coordinate 5,259,156 of OX421332.1, read as the reverse complement.
ACCTCGTAGTATGAACTCAAATCATGCCAAGTTTCAATTGAATCCATTTACAGACAGACGGACGGACAGACAGACAGACAGACAGACAAAAATGAAAAAAATTACAGTTTTGGCTTCAGTATCGATTATAGAGAGCCCTCCAAAAAAAAAATTCCAATAATCTTTAATGTACAGAATTGGACCTGTTAAATTTTTATTATAAGTATATAGATGATTTATAAAAATATATAAGAAACTGCAAAAATAATAACAGTCATCACAAAGACTATACATTAAACACTCCTTCCTTACGCTTTTTTTTCGTTACGGACGTTTTTTGCCAGCTAAGAAACCGCAATGCCCCATATGGAACTTCGTTCCAAAAAATAATAAACTCTAATCAGTTTAATATTTATAATATTACTTATAACATTTTTTATTGTGTAGTAGTAGACCTAAAACCTATTTTTAGCAATGATAATATTAAAACTAATAAACATTTATGAACCATTGTGATAATAGTGATAAGATTAATGTTGTATATATATTATGGTGCACAAGCATGATGTAAAATTGTGATCATGTTATTGCCCATAATGTCATCATCATCATCATCACACATTAACAGCGTTAAATAGGCCACTGCTAGACATAAGCCTCTCCTTAGTAAGAAGATTTTGCCCTATTAATAATATATAAAATATATAAATACCAGATAATACCAGACCAGACCAGAATAATAATATATAATATATAAATACCAGAGTGGTATATAATAGGCTATTATATACCACTCTGGTAAAATGGAGGTATCATATTTGTTTAAAGTTTTCCATCTTCAGTGCAGTTGTGCTGCAGAGTTCCACCGGACGGCCGGTAGTTACGTCAACTTAGAATGAGGAGAAAAACAATACAGCACCATCTTGTGAAGAAACACCGAACTATGGCGTAACTGTATCGTGAAATGTTTTTTTCATTTATTAATATTTATCATAAATACAATATTTTACCGACATTTTCCGTCGTTGATCCTCTTTTTGAGTCGGAGGAACATCGTTGCTACACAGGTCTGTTTATGTTTGACTTGAACCGACTAAAAACCATACGCCGTCTCTGCTATCAGTATCTGGAGAACCATGTTTAACCTATAAAAGAAATCCCTGGTTCGATGTTTCAACGAATCTTGGGAAACTACTGCTTGATGATGCTATGCCTTCTACTGCTTCCCTTCTTCGTACTTAAAGCAAGTGAGAAAAGGCCTGTCACCTCCAAGCTTGACTGATTACCTCACTACTTACAAGCTAGCGAAAAGTAACAACTTTTTTTTTTCAGGATTTACCACAAATAACACCAAAGCTAGTGGCTGTATCTAAAATAAAACCAGCACCTCTGATTTTGGAAGCTTATCAACAAGGCCAAAGAGACTTTGGTGAAAACTATGTTAACGAACTTGCTGCAAAAGCCAAAGATCCACTCATTTCAGAAAACTGTAAAGATATTAGGTGGCATTTGATTGGTCCCCTACAAACAAATAAAATAAACAAAGTGCTTGGTGTACCAGGATTACATATGATACAAACGGTACACTCGCAGAAGTTGGCTGATACTTTGAACAAACAGTGGGGCAAATATAGGAAGGAGGAGGTAAAACTTGCTGTTTTGGTGCAGGTTAACACAAGTGGAGAAGAAGGTACTAACAATATCCATACTTGAAAATTTAAGTAACTTGTCGACATAACAAGAAAGTTGGCACAAAGGCCATTACCCTTCCATACTAATATTTCGAATAATTGGAAAGTAACTCTGCTTTTTCTCTGTATTCCAAAATTTATTCGTATTCTAAAAATGGTTAGCCATGCCGACCTTCACTTAATTTTTTAAATTAGTACTTCAATGCCATGAGTATACACGTAAGATAAGTTTACATTAGAATTATTTTCTTTTATTGCATTCATTTAATAGGCTCTGTCCACTTGAATCCCCTGGGGGATCCATGTGCAATTTTCGTCCACACTGATAGATAGGGGAACTTTTTGGATTTCAATTCTATATTGATCCCCCAGGGGATTCATTTGGAAGATTTTCGTGCACTTGGATCCCCCCTAGGGGATTTATTTGGATTTTTTGTCCACACCTTAGAGTATACATAAGCAAGTACTTATGCTTATTTATACTCTAAGGTCCACACCGATACCCTAGGGAATCTTTTCAGAATTAGTATACAAACTATAATTTGAATTAACAAATTAATTTTGTTATTGTATTAATCAAAAACAATGTCTCCCGACTTCATTTTGCCTTTAAATTTCAGGGATCAAGAATCCTCAAAATATACAAGTTTAAGAAAAAAAAACCTCGTATTCCTTATTTTTAATTTGCTTCACTAATCTTTCAGCTAAAAGCGGAATCGAGCCAGAAAATGCTTCAAAGTTGGTAGAGCATGTAATAAAAAACTGCCAAAATCTGGATTTCAAAGGTCTAATGACCATCGGAGAATATGACTATGATGTTTCCAGAGGCCCAAATCCTGATTTCATCTCTTTAGCAAAGATCAGACAAGAAGTATGCCAGAAGCTGAACCTTGATATAAATCAAGTGGAGTTGTCTATGGGAATGTCCACAGATTATGAACATGCTGTAAGTATACTTGGTTAGTATGGGGGGTTGAGGTAAGGAGAACTGTCTCATATGTGGAGAAAATTGAGATTAAAGCCATAAACAGAGACCCTAGTGCGTTTATTTCACCTCAAATCGAGTTCAGAGCGGGCCAATCGTAACTGGGATTTGACTGCCTCGGTGGTGAAGTGGTAGCATAAGGGATTGCTGTGCTTGAGGTCTCTGATAAGATTCCCGGGTCGCCCAAATGTTTGCATGATTTGCAAGAATTTGTTTCGGAGTTTGGGTGTTTTGTATGTATAAGAAATGTGAGCCGTAACGGGACGCCTGGTAGATGTGAAAAAGAATTGAATTTAACTTAGAATTGCCACGTCAAAAATCAGGTTTACCTCTCGCCTCTAGATGTTTCACATCAATATGTATGTATCTACTGTAACGGTCGATTAGCACCAAGTAGAACGTTCGGGATATGAATGCGTGAAATTACTCGAACGAAGGTATTTTTATAGTATTTGACAGGCTTGACCCAATTCAATACTAAATTCACATATTTAGTAGATAATATCAAATATTGTTTACCATAAATATTCTAATGATTATTAGCATACAATTATTATTTGATAATACAGGATTGTGTAACATTAAAGATTTATATATAAGTCGCGCCGGAAGCCGACAAGCGGAAGGCGCCAAGATATTAATATGAATCAACTATTTACTTGTTTATAAAATCACCAATCCTTACTTATATTATAAATGCGAAAGTAACTCTGTCTGTCTGTCTGTCTGTCGTGCTTTCACGGCCAAACCGCTGCACAGATTTAAATGAAATTTGGTACAAAGATAGTGTAGAGCCTGAGAAAGGACATAGGCTAATTTTTTATGAGAAAAAATGGTTTTAAGGGATTTTAAAGGGGATGAAAGTTTGTATAGAAGTCTGGAGGTTCACACACGCATGCGCGTTACGTACGCCGGGCGTCTTGACAACCAATAAACAAGGCTGTCACACTCATTAAAAATATATTCGTCAATCTGATTTGTATGTTCATTGTATTAATAGAAATAAATAAGCCAAATTAATTTGTAAAATTCAAAATATCTAGAGAAGTATCGTCAGTATAAGCTAGAAGTTTGAAATTTATTTTTTAAGCTGTTGATTAGATATAAATAAAAATGTCATTTAAAGTTTCCACACGCCTGCGCGTTACCTACGCCGGGCGTCTTGACAACCAATAAACAAGACCGTCACACTAATCTATAATCTATAATATAATATTATAAAGCTGCGGAGTTTGTTTGTTTGAACGCGCTAATCTCAGGAACTACTGGTCCAATTTAAAAAATTCTTTCAGTGTTGGATAGTCCATTTATCAAGAAACGCTAAAGGCTATATTTTATTTTTAAAAAAATTTGGGATCCGTAAGAAAATTGCTATTTTGTAACCCAAGGTGTGAAATCGAAAACCTATTTTTGCGTGCGCTGCAATAACTATTGACAATAGAAAAAAATAATGTATTACGGGTTTGTAGGTCCCATTAAGATCTACAAAAAAGTCCGCGAGAGCATATATCTAACTATCATGGTTTAGTCATAATAACCGCTTTTGTGTTCAAAAAAAATATTAAATCGTCTGAAGAAAGAAACTACGTTAAATGTGTATCGTAATATTAATCCTTATCCAAATTGAGCATTATGTTATCAAGGGTATTTATGTAGAAGTAAAATACTTTTTGATTCATCCCAATCGGACATTTCGTTTAGTAGTTATCACGAGTATAAGACGCTAAGAGTTGGTACCTAATAATAAGTTATTTGCCAAAGAGTTGTTATCAACATAATACCTAATATTAATCTTTATCCAAAAAAAATGAGTTATTGATTATGAGTATTAGATCTTAGAAGAGTATAAGAAATACATCTATACTAATTATAAAGCTGAAGAGTTTGTTTGTTTGTTTGAACGCGCTAATCTCACGACCTACTGGTCCAATTTGAAAAATTATTTCAGTGTTAGATAGCCCATTTATCGAGGAAGGCTATCTACACTAATATTATAAAAAGGAAAACTTTGTTTGGTTATAATGAATAGGCTTAAAAACTACTGTCCCGTTTTTAAAAATTCTTTCACCATTCGAAAGCTACATTATCCACGAGTAAAATAGGCTAAATTTAATTTTGGAAAAAAATAGGGTTCCGTAAGATATTTGGGTTATTCGGACACAAGGTGTAAAAAATCAACCAGAAAAGCAGAAAAGTTACTTATTTTGCGTACGCTGCCTAAACTATAAAAGATAGAACCATAAAATGTTCCAATTAATTGACAAACAAACTCTTCAGCTTTATAATTAGTATAGATGTATTTCTTATACTCTTCTAAGATCTAATACTCATAATCAATAACTCATTTTTTTTGGATAAAGATTAATATTAGGTATTATGTTGATAACAACTCTTTGGCAAATAACTTATTATTAGGTACCAACTCTTAGCGTCTTATACTCGTGATAACTACGAAACGAAATGTCCGATTGGGATGAATCAAAAAGTATTTTACTTCTACATAAATACCCTTGATAACATAATGCTCAATTTGGATAAGGATTAATATTACGATACACATTTAACGTAGTTTCTTTCTTCAGACGATTTAATATTTTTTTTTGAACACAAAAGCGGTTATTATGACTAAACCATGATAGTTAGATATATGCTCTCGCGGACTTTTTTGTAGATCTTAATGGGACCTACAAACCCGTAATACATTATTTTTTTCTATTGTCAATAGTTATTGCAGCGCACGCAAAAATAGGTTTTCGATTTCACACCTTGGGTTACAAAATAGCAATTTTCTTACGGATCCTAAATTTTTTTAAAAATAAAATATAGCCTTTAGCGTTTCTTGATAAATGGACTATCCAACACTGAAAGAATTTTTTAAATTGGACCAGTAGTTCCTGAGATTAGCGCGTTCAAACAAACAAACTCCGCAGCTTTATAATATTATATTATAGATTATAGATTAGTGTGACGGTCTTGTTTATTGGTTGTCAAGACGCCCGGCGTAGGTAACGCGCAGGCGTGTGGAAACTTTAAATGACATTTTTATTTATATCTAATCAACAGCTTAAAAAATAAATTTCAAACTTCTAGCTTATACTGACGATACTTCTCTAGATATTTTGAATTTTACAAATTAATTTGGCTTATTTATTTCTATTAATACAATGAACATACAAATCAGATTGACGAATATCTTTTTAATGAGTGTGACAGCCTTGTTTATTGGTTGTCAAGACGCCCGGCGTACGTAACGCGCATGCGTGTGTGAACCTCCAGACTTCTATACAAACTTTCATCCCCTTTAAAATCCCTTAAAACCATTTTTTCTCATTAAAAATTAGCCTATGTCCTTTCTCAGGCTCTACACTATCTTTGTACCAAATTTCATTTAAGTCTGTGCAGCGGTTTGGCCGTGAAAGCACGACAGACAGACAGACAGACAGACAGACAGAGTTACTTTCGCATTTATAATATAAGTAAGGATATCAGTTGACTAGTACCCATACTACAAGCTCAGCTTATTTTGGGACTTTATGGGGCTGTGTTAGTTGTTCGAAATATTTATTTAATATTTATCACTAGTGTAACTCAAGGTCCCTTGTTTTACACTAGTGATAAATATAAATCTGAATCTGAAAATTATGAATCTCAAGATTATAAATCTAAATCTGATAAATATAAATCTGAATTTGAAAATCATGAATCTGAAGATTATAAATCTAAATCTGATAAATATAAATCTGATATTGAAAATCATGAATCTGAAGATTATAAATCTAAATATGATAAGTATAAAACGTATCGTAATCTGAAAATTATGGAAGGTAGCAGGGCAGGACTGCTACCTTCCATAATTTTCAGATTCAGTTACAAATATATTATGGGCATTATGGCCATATAATTGGTACATGTCTAGCAGCGGACTGCAATACGATGATGATGAAACGTATATAATTGGGTTCCTTTAGAAAATTCTGGTCAATTAGTGCTACACATAAACCTACACATAGAAAATCATAAGATAATTAATAACTCTTTTTCTATTTTTAGATTGAAATGGGAGCAACAACAATACGTGTTGGTTCAACAATCTTTGGGTCACGACCACCAAAAATACAGGATATTGAATCTGATTAAATGAGTATGAAAGTAGTAAAGTATAGTACATCGAAATACTTATGGTCTGTATAAAATGGCGGTAGGCCAAGTTAAAGATCCTTAATATTTATGTTACGTGTTGTTATGTTTCTGTTATAATATAATAAAACAAGGGCTTCCAGTAGTGATAATTCTATTTATTATTTTTCAAAATGTAGTTTCCCCAACTCTAGCCATTAATCTGTTAATCAACTGTTCTAATTATTTTAAATCGGAACACTTTGTTGCACAGAACACATTTACTCTTTGTTGTGTCCTTCGAAATCATTCAAATGAATGAGTAAAAAATATCACCTCACCGTTCGTGCATACTCTTAGAGCATATAGATCTAGAGGGGCAGCCGAACGGGCGGAAAGCGTGATCTGAGTAAAGAGGGAGAGAGACTGAGTTTGGGTAGTGTCTGTCTCTCACGCATTCTTCTAATTGGTTGGTGTATCTCCCGCCAAATCAGTCAGAAGCCCAATCCCAAAATTGGTATTAGAAGCTTGCGTGAGAGAGACAGACACTACCCAAACTCAGTCTCTCTACTCCGATCACGCTTTCCGTCCGTTCGGCTGCCCCTCGAGATATATATGCTCTAAGTGCATACTCCACTCGTGTCGTGGTCAGATTGCTCAGTAGCGATGAGACATACTTGCTGAATTGAATACCAGGGCTTCTAAGTACGAGTACGGAAAAATACCAGGGTCAAAAACCAGGTTTTAAAATACTTGAAAGTATTTGTTAGTATCAAAGATTTCTAAGTATCAGCATCAATTTAAAGAAAATACTTGCATAGGAATTCGACCCGTATTCCGTGACGAATAAGGAGCAAAATCATATAAATAAAAAAATACTTTGAAGTACAAAGTATTTCTTTTTATTCACAAATCCGATTGTGTTTCTTATTCCTTTTAAGATATGAATCATTTTCCTATGCAGTATTTTTATGTATAGTGTTCAAGTTTTTTACTGCTTGAGACGCGACGCGATAGACGCGTCCGGCCCTTAGTCCGGCGACGGTGTACAAATTTGAAAATACTTGCATAGGAATTCGACCCGTATTCCATGACGAATAAGGAGCAAAATCGTAAAAACAAAAAAATACTTTGAAGTTCAAAGTATTTCTATTTACAAATCCGAGTGTGTATATATATGAATAACTAGTTCCAGTCGGGCCACAATTCTAAACGTTTTTTAAATTTTTTGTTCATGAAATGAATGTAATCTTTCCTTCTTACTTATTAAGGGGGAGTGTCTTCAGTTACCGTGAAATTCAAATTTTACAAATCGCAGCTCTGCATTAGGTAGAAAGTTGATCAAAATGGCGTTTTTATAGTACTGATTTAAAACCATAAATATCATCTCACATATATGCAATTGCCATGAGTATAAAATTATGTTATAGTATATGAATATTTCGTGAAAAAATCACAGTGTACATAAGTGTACACTCATTCCTTATGTGAGATAATATTTATGATCTTATTTTAGTAAATTAACTATATGTAATTATAAAAGCGATTTGTATGTGTACAAATATGGAGATAATATAATACTATAGATGATATAATACTTAATGGAGAGCTGCAATTTGCAAAAAAAAGTGAGAAGAATTTTAATTTCGCGGTTATCGGGAACACATCACCTTAAATTACAGGCTTAGGACTGTCTGCTAAGTTAATTCTATGTTTTTATGGTATTTTGACATGAGCTTGAATAGAAACTTGTATTAGCAGGCGTAGTTATAAGATTTCATTCTATATACATACATGTTTTGTATTTTTTTGTATTGTTTTTTGTTTATTCTTTTTATTTTTTTGGTAGTTTTTTAGTTTTTGTTAGTAATTTGATTTATTTTTTATTTTGCTGTAGAAACAATAACTGTTCTACTTTACGACTCCCCAGACGATTCCTCCTCTCCGTTAATATGTTCCCTGCTACAGAAAACAACCGTTCACAAGGTACGCTAGAGGCCATTGCATTTAATTTTATTTTGGCCAGTTTCGCTAAATTTGGATAAATTATTTGATTTAAACGCCACCACTCCAAAGGATCCATATCTGGAGACAAAACTGCGTCATCTAGGTATTTTTGGGTTTCAATGATTGCCCTACTATTGGCCGTTCCAGCTGGTCGTACATTTTGCATTTGCCTATTGTAGTGTTTCCATAATAGACTATTAGATCTTTTACCCTGGTTATCAGAAGCTGATGCTGAAGGCTCATCAGAAGTTGATGCTGAAGACTGACATCTTTCATTTTCATGAATCATCGTGGTTACTAGGCCCACGATATACTTTTTTGTACTGTCCGCAACGATTTCACTCTCAAAGTACAACTTATACCTCGGGTCTAAAAACATAGCGACAGTGTAAGTTCGGCTCTGTTCTAAATTAGAAAACCGCGTGCTTATTTCTGAGAGGAGATTCTGTCGACACATTTCGACTTCATCAGGGAACACGTCAATATTATTTTCTTGGCGATATGTTGGACTTGCGATCTCGTTGAGTGCATTGGTGAGACCAATTGTTAATGGAATGACTGAGCTTCCACTTACATATTTTTGGCCGCTGATTTCCCTCGTCACTTCTTCACACGGTTGTAACACTATAATCAACGACTGGCAAATATCCCATTCATAACTGGTCAACATTATTAAATTACCGGTGTCTAGATTACTGAGTGCACATTTAATTTCATCTTTTAGTTCCACAAACCTGTGTAACATGTAGAATGTGGAGTTCCACCTTGTAACGACATCTTGGATTGGCCTCTTTACGACTTTATTAGCCTGTTCCTGGTATTTTTTTAATTTATTCCAGGCTAAATTACTTCGTTTGAAGTGGGAAACTATAGCCTTCACTTTGTTAATTAAGTCGCTTATGTAAGCATTTCCTAATACTTTTTGTACTGCCAGGTTAAGCGTATGAGCATAACAGCCAAAATGCTTCCACTCTAATTGTGCTATCGCACTTTTGATGTTCGCACCGTTATCTGATACTGCAAGGAGGATTTTGTCAAGAATATTCCACTTCAGAGCGACATTTTTTAACTCTTCAGCTATATATAGCCCTGTGTGACGATTCTCTAATACTTTGCATTCAAGGAGCACTGATTGTAAAGTATAATTTTTATCAATATAATGACACGTGACCGCTAAATACGAGTCATTATTTCTCGACGTCCACATATCGGTAGTTAAGCATACACTACTTGCATTTTCACTTAGAGCTGCTTTAGCATTCGTCTTTACCTCTTCATACAGCCCCGGCAATAAATTATTGGCGAAATATTTTCGCGATGGTATTACATAATTTGGGAAAGCAAATTTTAGTAATTCGCGAAACCCCTTGTCTTCCACTATAGAAAATGGCTGCAAGTCAAATATAAACAAATTCATCAAATGGTCATCAATTTGCTTTTTAATTTTTTGACAATCACGTCGAAGGAATGCTGAGATAGTGGCTGTATTAGACCTTATCGTACTAGATGTCGATGGTGCGACAGATTGCAGCGGAGTATTGGACGTGGTCGTTAAGCGTGTACTTTGTGAAGCATGCTCCGATTGCACCTCTTGACGTGCCACTTCTTGCTCCCTTCTCACTAAATTAACAGACATATGTTTTCTCTGTACATGTTTAGTAAGGTTTGACACTCCAGATTTGTACGATATAATTACTTTGCACATCTTGCATTCGGCTTTATTTTCTCCTTTATCCACAAAATGATCCCACGCCAAACTTTTCTTAGGAGCCATACTTGTGGATAATTACCTATTTTACTATTAACTAGTAACGACAATAACGTATGATCTATCTATACCTACACAAAAACACTATTAAGACACACTATTATTTACAGTTTGAAAATCGTTGTTTCCAACTAATAAACACAATAATGTTCAGTTTTATTTATTTACGCACTTTAACACTAATTAATAAAAGTTTATTAAACACAATAATGTTCAGTTTTATTTATTTACGTACTAAAACACTAATTAATAAAAGTTTAATAAACACAATAATGTTCAGTTTTATTTATTTAGGTACCTATGTACTTAAACACTAATTAATAATAGTTTATAAAATTGTCTTTAAATTCAATAAACACGCGAAATCTATAGTGAACTATTTAAAAAATAGGTCACGGTCAGTAGGTTACGCAATCAGTTCACAATAACAACTGAATTGACAAAAAAACGGAACAAAACTTTTACTTTCTCGAATATAAACAAAACTCTTAATACTTACAATTTTTTAATAAAATACTGGCAATAATGTCCCTTTTGGCTATAGATTTAAGGGTGAATGACGCGTCATAGTCAAAAGATATTTTATGAATGCATGTTTACGCAATTTTGCTTCTAATTATGTTTCAGTTATGTTAGCTTATTTGATTGACAAGTTCCCGACCCAAATCGAATGGCATGTGCATTAAATTTTCGGTTCATGCATTCGGCTTTCATCGGAAATACTCGGGCTCGGCAACCCACTACCTGCGCGTCAAGTGCGTCAACGCGGCGAGCCGCCGAGCCGCCGAGCCCCGTACGCGTACGTACTGCTTGAGACGCCGCGGCGCCACGGTGTTCAAACTTGAAAATACTTGCATAGGAATTCAACCCGTATTCCATGACGAATAAGGAGCAAAATCGTATAAATAAAAAATACTTTGAAGTACAAAGTATTTCTTTTTATTCACAAATCCGATTGTGTTTCTTATTCCTTTTAAGATATGAATCATTTTCCTATGCAGTATTGTTATTTCATTATTAAGTTTTTACTGCTTGAAACGCGACGCGATAGACGCGTCCAGCCGTGGTGTACAAATTTGAAAATACTTGCATAGGAATTCGACCCGTATTTTATGAAGAATAAGGAGCAAAATCGTATAAATAAAAAAATACTTTGCAGTTCAAAGTATTTCTATTCACAAATCCGATTGTGTTTCTTATTCCTATTACGATATGAATAATTTTCCTATGCAGTATTTTCATGTGTAGTGTTCAAGTTTTTTGAGCATCGGACTTCGCGCATATACTTTCAAAGACTTGCAAGTATTTTTACTCGTACCAGGGCGCCGTACTTCGAAGTAAAAACCTGGTTTTAAAACCTGGTAGCGTAAATACGTCTCATCTTTATTGCTCAGTCGAGCGAGCAAAATGAGTAAAATGACAGTGTCGGGTTAGTTGCTGAACGTAACGGTAGACGCAGGCAAACCGTTTTTATATCGAAGAAAGTTTGCGAGTTAAATTCGCAAATAAACACAAATTAAACTTAAATGATAAACTTTATTACTTCAAAAGTGATTATTCAATGTGTGCGTATGTTGTGAATTGATAAATAGTGCTTTTTACCCACAGTGAAGTGTGGGAGTTCTTAATTTTTGTGTCAACAAGTTTATATCCTCTTTTGAAAGTTATTTAAAGAAGGTCATGATGTACAGGTAAATATTCTTATAACTTATTCTGCAAAGATGAGGTCTTCGTTTCATATACATTAAAAAATTCTTATTTGAATGGGAAGTATGATAAGTTGGTAACTAATGCGAGAAAGTGTCAACAATCACTCTTTTAAGTTAAAAACTGGTTTAACTATGTTCTATGTGACAAAGATTTAAAGTTTGTTATTGGAATACATTCCCTATTACGTTTTTTGATGTGTGAAAAGTACAAAATACAAATGAAAACATATAGGTAGTTATATGTCACGTAACATCTTCACTTTTGAGCTTTTTTTTAATTTTTTGACAGCTAAAATAGAAATAAAAAAGCAATCACATAACTATATAAGCCTCTTTGCATTTAGTCAATAACACTTCTTGTCAACATCTCGCCACTGTGTGTGTGAATGTACTAAGTGACCTTACTGGCTTACTTATTTGCACACATCATGTGAATTCATACAATTAACTCTATTATTTTTAAAACTTGCAGCAATTCTAAGTTAACTTATCAACCTTTGATATCTATCAGTCTTATGGTTACTAAATAATTATGTGATGTGAATAAGAACAAATAAAAACGTTTCTATAATATATCTGTATTTAGAAATAAACAGATCAACTTCATAGAGCTATTAGAGTGGGGAAGACATACGGCTGACAGTATGGGGAAATGTCCAACGGTTAGAAAGAGAGAGAGGATAGCGGTAACCTGTCTGTCTTTTTCTATTGACGCATTGGCAGTAAAGGATTAATAATGGTAATCCATTCACAGCAATTAACCGTTGAATTGTTCTGCTATGCGCAGAGAGACAGATGGGTACCGTGATCGTCTCTCTCTTTCTAACCGAGAGACGGCTGGAGGCTTGGCTCCCCTACTCTGTCTATAATAACTCTATGATCAATTCAGTTCTTCATATTCAGTTTGTCAACAGGGTTGCGGAGGTCGAATGCCAGTGGTCTGTGGAAACTATACTAATATAATGAAGAAGTAAAGTTTCTAACTTTGTTTGTATGGTTGTAGGGGGTAATCTTTGGAAGTACTGATCTGATCCTATAAAATTCATTAAGTAATCAAAAGCGAGACTATTCATAAGTGACATAGGCCATATTTTATTATGATTGAACAAAAAATTCAGTTAAAAATAATAGTATTTGTAAATGAAGTCGAAGAAAAGCGGGCAGTTAGCGCCCTACGAAATGGCCACGGGTTGGCTAGTAACTGAAATTCAGGTAAAACTAGGTAAACTGGTGGCCAACCCCTAATAATATTGGGAATAATAAGGCTAAGATTTAAGAATAAATTTATGTTGAACAGTTGAATAGAAAACTTTGGTAAAAGGTATTGTCTTGCTTATGATGGCAGTGTTCAATGTGTCACATCATAAGTTAGCTCTTAGGCTCTATTTTCATTAGCAATGTAGAATCATGGGATCATATGCCAATCCTTTACTGTTTAATCCTATTCAATGCTTGGGACAATAATATTTTCTTATAGGACAATTTTATGGGATTGTTACTCTCATTATACAAAAAATAATTTATAGTACTTAGCAGTTAGTAAACTGTACACATTATACTTATTAATTAAATAAGACATTTCTCTAAGCAACAACACCTAACACATTTTTGTATTTTATTTAAACTAAGCTAAAGATGCATTCTTACAGATTATATACAAACTAGTTGTTGCCCGCGGCTCCACCCGCGTGTGTGTCGGTTATCGTGGCAAATAGTAGCCTATGTGTTATTCTCATGTATAAGCTATATTACTGTAAAGTTTCATCCAAATCCGTTCAGTAGTATTTGCGTGAAAGAGTAACAAACATCCATCCATCCTTACAAACTTTCGCGTTTATAATATTAGTACTGATATAGCTAAGTTACAGTGTTCTGTTTTGTGTTACTATGACTAAGTGTAAATATTCTTCTATTTAAAGCTATGGAAATTACAAGTAACACTTTTTTTTAATTGCCTTCGGAAATAAGTTCTTTGGAAGCAGAATAGTTGTCATTTTAAATAGTACATGCATACTAAGGAAATGGAAGAAAAGACTGTTCCAGGGTAATTAATGCATCAAATATAGGTACTTTCTAGGACCAAAAACAGCGAAATAAAATACTTTTGTGACGTCACTTCAATAGCTTAGTCATTTTTAAATGCTCAACTTGCACATGTCTTGTTCATTCTCGTGACCATACTTGGGGAACACATTGGGTATGGAGTATAGAGATAATAAAGTATACAGACTGTACATTGAAGGTTTTGTATCAAACTATTCATCATCATATCAGATCCCCTATTGATTTCCATTTCGACCGGTCCGACTAACTAACTATTATCTATATTTAATTCTATAGAAATAAATGAAATGGAAAGTGTCTGTTTGTGATTTTCATGATAGGTACATGGAATAAAAAAAAAATTGAAAATTGTTGTCTATCTTGTTTCATTAGACTATTCTCTTGACTGGCTGGACCTATTTTGACGGGACTTACACTTGCATGTAGCTGATGACATAAGTAGTAACTTAGGCTACATTAATATTAGACTAGCCCTTGTTGTTAGGAACAATAACAACCGTGGAGTGCAGCTAATACCTAAGTAAATATTTTTTTCAATGATATCATTGCATTTCCAATTTTTTTTTAAATTATGAACTGCAATCTGTTTGGAGTATAAGAAGACTAGCGGACCCTGCGAACTTCGTACCGCCATGCCTAAGTTTCGAAAAACTTGTTTTAGAATTTTGAATTTACGCACGCCTCAGGTTTCCAAGTGTTCATTCGCGGACTAAGAAAATATAACCCTTCCAGTTTCCGTATAATTTTCTTCTATACAAACCTTATCCAGACAGTAACAACACATAAAAAAGAATTATTTAATTTGGTGCAGCCGATCGGAAATTATGCGCGTTTCGTACATTTCGGCGATTCATTTTTATATATGTAGGTATATAGATTACTAGTTGTTGCCCGCGGTTCCGCCTGCGTGTATGGCGGTTATCGCGGCAAATAAATGTGTTATTCTGATGTATAAGCTATATTACTGTAAAGTTTCATGCAAATCCGTTCAGTAGTTTTTGCGTGAAAGAGTAACAAACATTCATCCATCCATCCATACTTACAAACTTTCGCGTTTATAATATTAGTAGGATATAGATGTGTATCTGATGGTATATTTTATTCGATGGTACACGTAATTCGACTGCACCTGTCACCACGCCCGTTTTCTACTGTTCTGAGTGTTGTGGGTTCAAACCCACATTTCTGACAACGCTTTGTGTATATCCACAAATTGTTGTTCTGAGTCTGGGTGTTTTTTTAACCGTTTCATGTACGTTTGTAAAGTCCCCGCTACACAGGATTTATTCTATAAAAGAGAGAATTGAAATACCGCGAATAGAGGAAAGTAGCTATTAATGTAGTAATTAAAATGTACCTTATTCTATTATGCATTTTAGATATGCGTCTCGGCTAAAATTTGCATATGAATGTTAAAAATCGCGGCCAATATTATTAGCAGTCTGTGTGAATTGGCCACGATATATTATACCTACCAATCAAATATCTGGCGGTATTCATTCGTAATGTGGTCTATACTTAGAGACGTCATTCATGAAGATCCTCTAGCCCGATCCTTCAGGGAATATGAACCACCAAGCATTTTCAAACGAAACTGAGGAGCTCCACAAAGAAAACTTTGTTAAAAGTAGGAATACATTTCATTACAATATTAGTATAGTGGTTAAAGTAGACTTGAACTTTCCAGCAACATCCAGTTTTTAACCGACTTCAAAAAAGGAGGAGGTTCTCAATGCGACCGTATATACTTAAGTATATATTTTTTGTTTGTTCGCGGAAAACTTAGTTGTTTATGCACCGATTTTGATCGATGTTTCGATTTCGACGAATTTTGATTTCGACGTTTAAATTATGTCTACAGAATATGCAGACATGCAGACAATTGCTCGTAACTTCATTGCAGGCGCTCACGTAAATTTTAGGGTTTCCTTCGATTTCCTTAGGATCCCATCATCAGATCCTGATATGGTGGCCATGGGACCACATGGGGAGCATACCCTTTCGAATACAAAAATAATTTTCAAAATCGGTCCACAAATTGACGGAGTAATCCGAGTACACACATTAAAAAAAAACGATGAGAATGAGAACCTCCTTTTGGAAGTCGGTTAAAAAGCTTTTTATTGTAGTTTATTAGACGTTTACATAGGCAATATTATTATGTTTTCTTTAATTATATTTGAATACAATCAAATCGTAAACTTTCATTGTGCCATGTTTAATATGGACGTGTATGTTTCACTTTCGACTTTCTAGCACTTAGGTTGCTTGCGTTAAATCTACAATGGTGTTTGTACATCATCAGAGGTATGACAAGGGCTGAATGAATAATGGGTTTGTACCAGTTTTGGACTCACAACCTATTTATATTTGAGCGATGCGATTTCTCGACTCCCCGTGTTACACAAGTCACTCAAATTCACTGGAATATAACTTTCACGGACTACACTAGTTGATGATATTAATTCTGTGCCTTGCTGTGCCTTGAGTACTACTGATGGCACTGGTATATATACCTATACTCTTTTCACATTAATATTATGAAGACCAGTTAGACCAGAGTTTGTGAGTGCTTGTAGGTTAGTTACTTCTTTATGAATAAACACAGAATTATTTAAATAAAATGTGGCTCAGATTACTAAAGAAAGAAATGTGGTATAAAGATAGCTGACACCCAGGTTTAACACTTGGATGGACTACTGTTTATCAAGAAAATTGTAGTATTTTCATGGAAAGAGGCAAGGCATTGAAATATGTTTATAACTTATTAAAACCATGTAAAATATGTTTGTTACTTTTTTCTGATGACTTCTGATTCCTAATTAGGTACGTACGCATGACTGTGCCATTACATTTATCTGCTATCCTCTATTCACTCAGCGTTTGAGTTGAAGAAAACTCAATTTTGGGTTATGCACGCCTTTGTATTTGACACTTCCTTGTATCTTTTATATTTATGTGTTGAGTGTGTACAATAAAATATAAATAAAATACAATAAAACGACTTGGCCAACCAACTTGCGAGTAACAGCTAATATAAAAGATTTATTTTTGACACAATACTTATAATATTTATTCAGCGTTCATCGAAAAAAACAACTATTATTATTATGTTATACCCAGTTTGAGGATCACACATATTTAAGTCCTGTGCGGGAATTGAATCTCAACTTGTGCGGCCTGTTGCTGACGCGATCAATTTTACCATTACAAAAATAGTGCGATTCTAATTCAGTTTATACTGTAAAATTTGTTAGTAGTATTTAATAATTATCAGTAAGTACTTAAGTATATATTTTTTAACCCCTGACGCAAAAAGAGGGGTGTTATAAGTTTGACGTGTCTGTCTGTTTGTCTGTCTGTCTGTCTGTGGCACCGTAGCTCGCGAAAGGATGAAGCGATTTCAATTTAGTTTTTTTTTTGTATGAAAGGTGAGTTACGTGCGAGTGTTCTTAGACATGTTTCATGAAAATCGGTTGAGTCGTTTAAAAGTTCTGGGGGTGAAAGTGGGGAAGAATAACAGAATGTCTGCAAAAATATCATCAAGTGGGGTCTCAAATAAAAGCGCATAACGTGTTTTTTACTTTTAAAGGGAACTCAGGTTATTACGTCGGGGTTTTTTTTTTTGAGAATTTAAAGTTATTTACATCTATATCTATACAAAGTAGGTTTGTGTACACTTCAATTACTTTAATTAATAAAGTTCCGCACGGATTCAGTTTATCACACAATATACAACACGCTTCAAAGACTTTTTATTCCATTTTTCGCGTTTTGTTCCTCACATCGAATCGTGAGAGGGTAAAGCTATTTATAGATCTCTATTGATAAAATACAGATCTCCAAAAAAATAGTAGAAAGTGCATCTAAATCGTGTAGCTTTTTTACTTCTATACTTATAGATATTTATGTTAATAACTGGTACCCATAGCTTTCTTTTATGCAGAGCCAAAGAACACTAATGACTGGAGATCAAATTTCATTGTGATTACGTAATTTAATAGACAAAAATGTTTAACTACTAGTGTCATCTCGAATGAAACTTTTGAAGAAGTAAATACTCAAGTAAGAAAAAATAAATAAAAAAAAACGTTTATTTGTCACAAATAATACATTCACAGGTACATTACGAGTATTCCTAGACAGTATGTATTTTACTAAAGGTACTGAGATTGTTTGTCAAGCTGACGGTTGGCCTAGTTGTTTAAGCGGTTGGCACAGCGCTTTCCATTGCGCTAAGTTTTGTGAATTTAAATCTCAAATTGTTGTTCTAAGTCTGGGTGTTTTTTTTATCCCTTTCATGTATGTTATAAAGTGCTCCGCGACACAGGATGTATATTTCCTAATGCGGTAGTTGTCTTTTAAAAAGAAAAGAACAATCTACCTAGGTAAAGGCCTGTATTTTGGTTGACGGTGTTCAGTCGACGTACCTGCTTGTTTATTTAACAGATTCCCACCATCAATCAATGACATTTCACACATGTTCAATCCTTTTGCCAATGTAGCGTTCACTGTGTGAAGTTTGCAATGTCTATAGGGCCCATGGTATAGGCATTCAATCGCTAACTATGTCACTGGCAAGAGCATCAAACTAGGGCGTTTCACCCTGTTCTTATTCTAAGCTAATGTAATATCAAGCACTTACTGGAGATGTGTGAATTCCTTGATATCGGCGTTCCAAGGGATCCCTTGGTAGTCTCCTCTCTGCGTCGTCACACATTCATACTCCTAAGTGGCTGTACAGGCTCCCAAGTATCGTAATTATAATACACCCGTTTTAACTGTCGCGGATCGCGCCTATTTGACGGGACTACTAAACTCGCGTGTCCAAACCAGACCAATCATAACGGTAAACAACGAAAAGAACCGAGTCTGAGGACAATCAGCTAAATTTCAATTAAATTCCACTAAAACGGCACTCCCAACGACACCTTGTTCAACCGTTTTTCAAAGCGTCTCTTAGGTACTCTCTTCTCTATATTTTAACCTCAAACGTCAAACAAAAAACATGACAATCAAATGTTGCCATTATAACGACGTTCGAAATCTAACAATGTTTATTGTTAGATTTCGGATGCCCTGCAAACAAGTACATTTCCGAGAAAACCTGAACAAAGGTATCCATTTTGCGACCCTGACTGTTGATTATTGAAATCTTCTTTTTGCGTCTGTTGTTAAAAACACAACGTCTCACTATTTGTTAATTTATTTAACATGCAAAGTGCAGAACTTCACACTTTTCCTTTTATGATTCTTCTTTTTTCCCCTTTGTGTGAAAATATCCGGACAGGTTTCAATATACACGCACACACATTCACAGGATAACACATGGTTAAAATACAATATAAAAATAATTAAAGTGCCCTGTAGGTACAGTACCAGAAAAGGCTCCTACTTCAGCATATTGCCTAAGGGACTGAAGGGCTGGTATTCTGATAGGACCCGCTCCCCGTTTTTTTTGGAATAGGGGGCAAACGAGCAGACTAATTTGCCGCCCATGGACACCCGCAACACCAGAGACATCACAGTTATCTTGGTTATTCCTACCGCGTGTGTATTTTAATGCTGGGATTTTGTCGTAGGAATTATTTCGTGCTTAGATACCGTTTTCAAAATTAATTGGTTTATGGAACTTGTTATACCATAACAGTATTAATTAAGACAACCGTTCCTACACAGTTATACTTAAATTTACGGTACACTTAGTAATCCCTTTACTCTGCAATTCTCTCCAATGTTATTAGTTGTTTTTAAACTATATTTATTATTTTAAAGACATTTGACATTCAAATATTCATGAACGTATGGCATAATTGACGTAATTTCTGCCATACAAGTATTTTATTAAGACTTTTAGATCACGTAACAATGCGTCCGGCGACAAAAATATATGACATTCACGTTTAATGCACACGTTCACTTTTATGACACGAATGTTATAACTTCCTTAAAGTATTTATGTTAAATTGAATGTTATAAGAGTAATAAACTTGTGTACAATTAATACTTTCAACATAACTACTTAATTAAGATATTATTTGGTGGGTAAATCTTGCGACAATGGTCCTATCAGATGAATAAAATATTTATTAATAGCCTTTAACAGTACACTGCTGGATAACGGCCTCTCCTTAGGAAGGATGTTTTAGGCTACTGTACAACGAGGGCCAGACGGGTTAGTGTACAATTTGTATCAAGTTTTCCTTCTCTGCTACGCTACTGTACAACGCTGGCCAGACGGGTTAGTGTACAGTTTGTATCAAGTTTTCCTTCTCTGCAACGCTACTGTACAACGCTGGCCAGACGGGTTAGTGTACAGTTTGTATCAAGTTTTCCTTCTCTGCAAGGCTACTGTACAACGCTGGCCAGACGGGTTAGTGTACAGTTTGTATCAAGTTTTCCTTCTCTGCAAGGCTACTGTACAACGCTGGCCAGACGGGTTAGTGTACAGTTTGTATCAAGTTTTCCTTCTCTGCAAGGCTACTGTACAACGCTGGCCAGACGGGTTAGTGTACAGTTTGTATCAAGTTTTCCTGCTCTGCAACGCTACTGTACAACGCTGGCCAGACGGGTTGATGTACAGTTTGTATCAAGTTTTCTTTTTCTGCAAGGCTACTGTACAACAGTACAACGCGGGCCAGACGGATTGGTTTATGTTTGTATCAAGTTTTCCTTCTCTGCAACGCTACTGTACAACGCTGGCCAGACGGGTTAGTGTACAGTTCGTGTCAAGTTTTCCTTCTCTGCAAGGATACTGTACAACGCTGGCCAGACGGGTTAGTGTACAGTTTGTATCAAGTTTTCCTGCTCTGCAACGCTACTGTACAACGCTGGCCAGACGGGTTAGTGTACAGTTTGTATCAAGTTTTCCTTCTCTGCAAGGCTACTGTTCAACGCGGGCCAGACGGGTTGGTTTATGTTTGTATCAAGTTTTCCTTTTCTGCAAGGCTACTGTACAACGCTGGCCAGACGGGTTAGTGTACAGTTTGTATCAAGTTTTTCTTCTCTGCAAGGCTACTGTACAACGCGGGCCAGACGGGTTGATGTACAGTTTGTATCAAGTTTTCTTTTTCTGCAAGGCTACTGTACAACGCGGGCCAGACGGGTTGGTTTATGTTTGTATCAAGTTTTCCTTCTCTGCAAGGATACTGTACATCGCTGGCCAGACGGGTTAGGGTGAAGTTTGTGTCAAGTTTTCCTTCTCTATAAGGCTACTGTACAACGCTCGCCAGACGGGTTAGTGTACAGTTTGTATCAAGTTTTCCTTCTCTGCAAGGCTACTGTACAACGCTGGCAAGACGGGTTGTTTTATGTTTGTGTCAATTGCTTTCTCTTTGCAGTGCTATTTTGCTCCTCAGTCAGCTCTTCCGCAGCCCATGGGATGAGTAGGGTTCATCGTCACCACATTAATAACTTTGTTATCCACCAATAAAAAAATCATTATGAGTAATAATTACAAGATCAGGTGGATATAAAGATAGATTGGCCATATCCTTAAAATTGTGGAAGAGGAGTTCGACTGATGACTTTGCAATCGCAAACGACATGGTATAAATAAATACGCTTTTAGCTTCCATTAGCAGTGACTAAGATTAAATAGTGACTTAATATTGCACATAACCTGATCTGCAATTTGAATACATACATAATATTACCATTCACCTAACCTAGATCGATAAAAATAATCGTAGGCATTACGTTGGCCTCTGGGGTTGGTATAGAGAGCTTATGTCTAATTTCTTTTTTGCAATGCTGCAATTGTTCTGTAGATTTGCTCTTTCAGCCGGTTTTACCCTCACGGGATGAATATGGGTCGTGATACTCACTCTTAATCCGTCACCATACGGATGGCAGTAGAATCATCAAAATCTGTTCACCCAGTCCATAGTTATGAGGTATTTTAACAAACATAAAAAAAGTCGAATTGATAACTTCCTCCTTTTTGAATTCTGTTAAATAGCAGTCATTACCAATGTCCACTAGAGAGAGT
Source organism: Diaphora mendica (assembly GCA_949125395.1). Lineage (NCBI taxonomy): Eukaryota > Metazoa > Arthropoda > Insecta > Lepidoptera > Erebidae > Diaphora > Diaphora mendica. The sequence goes on along the minus strand of OX421332.1, from coordinate 5,236,847 downwards.
CAGCAGTTCCAGCAGTGAACTAGTAAAGGCTATTGACGATGTCTTTTATTTACTTAATGGTTTTATGGCAGTGCGTTAGGAAGTCTCGAGTACAATGATTAATAATTCTTTGGAGAAAACTTGAGACACTTTTGACGTACTTAATAAAGAGCCTATATTTATCTCAAAACTAAGCGATAAATTCTCCAAATTATCAAGTAATAAGGCTCAAAATTTCACGACAAAAACAAGAAAAATATAACGTTTACCATTGTTTGTTTGCAAGAATTTGTCACACTGAATGCTCCAGTTTGATCAACAAAGCAGGGTAATTTTTTTTTTGGCTTCCTATGTTGTAACTCTTAAATGTAAGCTAAATAGTGTTACGTTGATGCCATTGTTTTGATCGTGAATGTTGCGTTGATATGGCTTTTTTTTATACGAATTAAAACAAGAAGTAAGTATGTTGTAGTGTGATCAAAATAAACATCGTTCAATAACGATGTTTATTTTGGTCACACTACAAGTACCCCAATGGCATGGGTATGATTAATTTGCCATGTAAGAACTCTTAAAACAGAGGGATCGAGAAGCCCTTGGCATCATCATTTTACTCTTTTCCTTAACTTCTTCCTTTCTCCCTTATCATTCATCAGTACACTATATGCCCTTTCTAGCCATTCCCGGGCCAATATAACCTTCAAACTTTCAGGAAAAGGGCGTACTCCTTCTTAAAAGGCCGGCATCGCACTTGTGACGCCTCTGGTGTTGGGTGTCCATGGACGGGGGTAATCACTTACCATCAGGCGATACGTCTGCTGGTTTGCCCCCTATTCCTATAAAAAATGTTATTTTAACGCAGCACACTAATATGACTTATAAAAAATGTACGGAGCCTAGAAAATCTTGTTACCTTGCATCTTAGTTTTACATAGAAATCCATGCTCCTTTCAATTATCATCCTACAATTTCAATTCTCAATTTGACATGATAACCTCGTCTTATCTTTTGTTTAAAAAAAAAAACTATCTCGTGGAGCGAATCAAAAACAGTTATTATATTGTTATGATACTGTTGCACAAAAGATAAAACCACGTATAACCGTAAAACCGTCAATTTGCCGGTGGTATCTCAAAACTCTTGCTTTCATTTCAACTCGAACGTCGTTAAATAAATTATAATGCTCAGTGCAATGATTTAGAAAATTTTAACTCTGCTTTCTAATAGATAATACGGTTCAAATTGCTCATTGAAATTCCGATCCTCGCACTGTTTACGCTTATAGTTTGATAAGTTTGGTAAAAGTAGGTATACAATTTTAAACACAAACAAAAACCGACTTCAAGGTTCGACTCGATTTCTCTTGGATGCCATCATCAGATCTAAATGTCCTTATCATGGTACCACCGTTAGGACATCTCCTTTCCATTAAAAAAAAGAATTATCAAAATCGGGTCATAAACGAAGAAGTTATCCTCGAAACACACATTTAAAAAAATATACGGTCGAATTGAGAACCTCCTCCTTTTTTTAAGTCCGTTAAAAACGGCTGCTTCTATTAACTTAGATTGACATTAACATTATGCAGAAGTGTATTATCGTGTATTTTTCATGAGAGAATGAAGCATGGCTGTGAAATTCCTCCTTCGACTTAATAGGGTCCGTTAAAGAACTTAGACATTACATTAAAATGCTAATATGTAAAACGCTAGTAAAGTGAGATCACAAAAAAGCCAAATGAAATGATACTAGGTATATTGCAGAAATACGGTACATTTGTAAACAGATATTAAAAAGAATCACATATTTCATGGGTTTGTTCAGACATGCAAAATTGTAAATGCATGTACCTACATGTAATATGCATGATTCAATTCATAACATTGATTCAATAACAAATACTGTAGTCCATTTAATCTAAAATCATTTTTGCTATGAAACGAAAAACTACGTGAAAGAGGTTATGACTAGGGAAGAGGCAAGCAGTGGCTTGTCAAGCCATAGAGCAGAATGGAAGGAGATTGGGTGATATACTCCGCTTTTTTCTCCCTATGCTTTTTTTTACGCAGTAGCAAAACTATAAATACAATGGTACATTTCTTACACTTTTCCAATGTTATCCCTTGAAGAATCAATCATAACAAGTAGTTAAAGCTTCAGCTTTCAATCAAAGAGCAATCATCAACAACCAACAGTCAGATTTCACAACTAACGAGTCGTAATCTCTCCTGAATCAAATCGAAAACAATAACAAAGTACCAGCAAATTCAACTTCACCTAAATCGTAACCCAGCAGGCATTCGTTCAGCAGTAAATGGTGATAGCTTGATTGTTTGAAACCGTAACCCAATGATTAACTACCGCCACAAGACTGTTAACTTACTGTGCATAATTAAGCAGATATAACCGGTTTTAAGCAGTTATACAATGAGCAAAAGCATGTCTGATTGGCGACAAGAGGTCTTTGTATTGATTCCGTTTAAACACAGTTTTAAGGAAAGCAGGGAAGTCGTTTAGTGATGGTAGGAAATGCAGTGTGATGTAAAAGTTACTTAAATGTAAAGTTGTTTATAGTCGGAGAAATGATGTAAGCATCCTGATTAGAGTGGCCAGGATATTACGGCTCTCGTGAAATGACGCAACTATTGAGTGGTATTCGATCGTGTTGTGTGAACTTGTGCAGAGTAACTTGAAGTAATTCTGTACTTTTTTAGACTGATTTAGAACACCAATCGATTGAAATAAATAGAAAGTGGGACATAGCGTGTTTCCCTGATGGATATGGAATAGGCGAAGCGTTTGTATTGTCAGGATTTTGGAAAATTGCATTATATCGTCTCTGCTGACTCCGGGCCAAGAATAAGGCCAAAGTTTAATATGTACCTACAGCATAGCAGATTTTTGCTTATTTGTAAACTGCCGGAGAGTTCATTCTGCAGAAAACTACGTACCTAAGTGCAAATATGGCAACTGCCTCGGTGGCGTAGTGGTAGCGTATGCGACTGCTGTGCTTGAGGTCTCGGGTTCGATTCCTGGGTCGGACCAAATGTTTGTATGATCTGCAAATATTTGTATCGGAGTTTGGATGTTTTCTATGTATAATATGTATATATTTACAAAAAAAAAGTATATATGTATAATTATATCAGTTGTTTAGTACCCATAACACATGCTCTGCTTAACTTGGGACTAGATGGCGTTTTGTGTTAGATGTCCGAAATTATTAAATTATTAAATATTGCGTTTTATTTTAAGTATTTCTTGAAATACTTAATTTGTAGGGACTATGCGCAATTCATGTCAGGACATCTTAATCATAATGAAAGCCGTTAACGAATCCTTCCCATTTAATGCATGATAGGTACACTGAGTGATTTTCACCCGCACACAGTCGGTTAGATTCCTACACATTGCCACACCGCTAGCCCTAGTGTCGTAAAGCCTCGATGGGGTCTGTCTGCACAAGCACAAAAACGGACTACGGGACTACAGCTCACAATTAAATACTAGCTGCGCCCTGCGGAATTACCAGCTTTTGTTTTGTTTTCGCAACTCCTTATAACATCAGCTATCTACCTGTCAGTGAAAGTCCCATGAAAATCGTTCCTTTCAGAGATTTGCCGGAACAATGAACAGACAAAAAAAATTATACTTATACTCGTAATATTTGTTTTTTGTATTTACCGTATATACTCACACTTTGATTTTACTTATTTGTATAGAGAAGTAGAAGTGGGAAATATTAAGCGAAAGTATTTGTATTACACACGCCGGTGAGTCGCCTTTGATGTTTGTTATGCCTTATAACGATTAATTTATAAAAGCTTTATTATTAGAAAGTTGGAAAGTATGACGTTGACCGAAGGCAAATTGTTAACGTAGATGAGTCGCGTGAAAAGGCCCTTGACTAGAAAGCGTACCTATAGATATAATGGGATAGGGCCGAAGAAAACTGTAAAGAAAGCTGGCAAATGACGTCATACCTGTAAGAACCAGGGATATTCCGGTTAGGGTTAACCTAACCGAAATAATCTGTTATTAACCCTTTTGGATATGGGTTAACCTAAATTTAGGATTAACCTAAATATGTGTTACCGAATTATAACTGTTAACAGGAATAATCTAATACAGGATAATTACGGTTAACCTTAACCGAATTTGATATAGGTTTCTGGATATTTGTAGGTCCGTGATTCATTTTTCGTTACAGTCGTCGGTGACGTTCATTATTTGCGTGGAATGGGAAAAGGGGATAACAAGTTTTTTTTTTTCACAAGAGATCAAGTAAAATTGATTAATTTTCGAATCGCGTCACGTCGTAAAATAACCGAAATCTTGGGTTAACATCTATCATTTGGGTTAACAATTTCAAAAACATAAACCCTTTAATTTGGGTTAACCCTTATTGTTTGGGTTTAAACAATAACATATATAATCTGTTAACCGAATCGATGAGTAACCCTTTGAAACGGTTACAGATTGATTCGGTAACCGTTTATAACGAATACCGTTATGCATGGGTTTTCCGATCCCTGGTAAGAACTGGGAAAAATCGTCCTCCAGATACAATTAACCTGGAAGGAACAGGAGCTCATATCATTTGCCGAATCTGTTTGCTACGACTGCCTCGTTGGTCTCGCGGTTGGCGTGTGCGACTGCTGATCATGAGGTCTCGGGTTCGATTCCCGGGTCGGACGAAATGTTTGTATGATCTACAAATATTTGTTTCGGAGTTTGGGTGTTTTCTATGTATAATATGTATGTATTTACAAAAAAAAAGTAAATATGTATTTATATCCGTTGTCTAGTACCCATAACACAAGCTCTGCTTAGCTTGGGAATAGATGGCGTTGTGTGTTAGATGTCCGAAATATTTATTTATTTATTTATTAATTTTATTACTCTCCTCCTAAGACTAGGCTCTCTGCCAGGTTCCGAATCCCTATTTCATAAGTCTAACTGGATGTTCTTATTGATGAGTCCGAAATAAATAATTTTAATTTGAAATCATCGCCTGTATGCTGAACTTACAAGGAAACGTTTAATCTACATATAGAATTTACTAGTGAATTTTAAGCTCTTTACATACCGTACAGATGAATTCTTTAACTACCTACTATAGTACTTCTTTAGATAAAGCGCTTTTTAGTAGCAGACATCTTAATCAACGTAAGTAAATAATCTATCTAAATATAAATGAATCGACAAATTTTATGGTGCCAAACGCTAAGTGCAAAAATCGAGAACCGCTCGACTTATTAGTTTTTTTTAAATATTTTCATTAAGATACAAGAATGGTTTTTATGGAGAGAAAAAAATTGCGAGGGAAATATTAAAAACAAAACTATTCTATTGGATTGCGACAGGCCAATAATATTTGACATAACTACAGCTATCGGGGCAGCTAGTGACATACAAGAATCAAATGGCAATTCATTTACTCGGAGTTTGCGGTAAATAATGATTACACATTATGCATTCTTGAAACAAGTGACGTAACTCGACAACTATGCCAATGGTCCATCGCTAATTTTATTCAAACGTTATATGATTCCAAGTTCATTATCTGAATTTAAAGTTATCGCGAATATAATATTCATACGATGATACTTTAAAATGTAACTGGTTATATTTTTTATTAACTGAGTTTCGTGGTATCAGTAGCGGTATAATAATAACCGTGGGTAACGCCGCGAAAATAGTCCAAAAAGTAGCCTAAGTTACTCCTTGTATTATCAGCTATCTGCCAGTGAATCTCAAATCGGTTCAGCCGTTCCAAAGATCAGCCGGAACCGACAGACAGACAAATATTTTAAAAAGTGCTTTTTTACATAAGTACCGTATATACACATATGAATTAAGTGAAAAGCTCTAATTTGAAATTACAAACAGACATGCCCAATGATGCAGAAGCATCACTAGGCCGCCATAGTTTGTGTCACCATACTGCATTGTTGCACTGTCTGCACGAGCAATGAGTAAGGTGCCCACCACTCTTGGATTCTGCTTATGCTTTCCATCTGGCAGAGTAGTCATTTTGGCAGGGTCATACATAAAAGAAAAGACACTTAACTTTTATTATTTGTACAGATAGTGACTTTGTCCACTTTACTAAGATTGTTGTTACAAACAACTGTTACAAAAAACAACAAATGTAGATTGAAGATCCTATATTTTGTAAGTTTATTTAAAGCCGGGTCTCCACCGAACAAATGTTGTCAATTTTGTGACAATGTTGGTGACAAAGGTTTCTGTAATTACATGTGTTGGCAACAAAAATTGTCAACAAATGTTGAGAACAGTGTTTCCGTTATTGGCGGTAAATGTCAAAAGAATACGCTTGTTGCAAATATTTATTGGCTCTATGGTGACGCTTAGTTCGAATGTTTTTCGAATGAAAGGAAAACCCTGGAACCCCGACGTTCCTCAGGCCACTTATGGTTTGTAGCTCCTATTATACTTATTCTAAAATAACTTAGTTCTGTACAATTAGATAATTATATTATCAGTATTTTGTAGATACTGTTTGCTAAAATACTTTTAGTATATAATAGATAACTGATTCTATTGTGACATGTTATGTTACATTAATTTAAAATATCAATGTCGTCGTAAATAAAACTGAACGCACCATTGAATCTCTGAAACCAAAAAAAAAAACACAAATAATTAATCGATCTTTAAAACAAAAGGCCAAACGGTAACGTAGAAACCTCCTTTGGAATGAGAGGCTTATGTCTAGCAGTGGACTATTTAAAACATGCATAGGTAGATGAATGTTACCATATTTTGATAGTACAGCCTTAATTCAAGGCTGCAGCATTAAAAATCAGGTTTTGCCTATCTGATATTATATTGTTACATAAATCCAGCTAAGTATATATTATGTGTGTATTATAAAAAAGGTTCCTTTTTGAATTTATCCCATCGTCATCAACAGCCTTTAATAGTCGACTGCAGGACATAGGCCACTCCTTAGAAAAGATGTTTTTTTATGGAATAGGGGGCAAACGAGCAGACGTATCTCCTGATGGTATGCGATTACCGCCGCCCATGGACACCCGCAACACCGCAGTCTTTGGGGGATGGGGGGAAGGGTTGGGGTATGGGTCCCTGGTATCCCGAGTGGGCAGGGCGGCAGCACGGGACCCTTTCCTTCCGACTGACGCAGGTCCTTTCCGGGCACGGTTGCTTCGGGAAGTACCTGCACTCGGTCGCTAGGAGGGAATTGAGTCCCGCCTGCCACCACTGCGACTGCAGTGAGGACTCGGCCCAGCATACGCTGGCGATTTGCCCTGCATGGGCGTCGCAGCGCCGGGCCCTCACTGCAGTCATCGGAGGAGATCTCTCGCTACCGGCCGTCATACGCTCCATGGCCGGTAGCGATAGCAGTTTTACCGCGGTCGCAACCTTCTGCGAAGAAGTCATCTCGCAGAAGGAGGTGGCGGAGAAGGCCCGGGAGGATGATATCCACTCGGACCCAATCCGCCGCCGGCGAACCGGGCGGCGGAGGCGCGCCTATCAGCGCCTCATGCCGCCCTGAGTGTGGCCGCGGATGGTCGGGACGGGCTTTCCCCTCCATCCGCTCTAGTGGCCACCCGCGAGGGGGCGACGTACGCGTGTGCCGTACGTCGCCTAAATAGAGAATCTTAACAGCAGACGGTGCCCGCTTCAGTGCGGGCAAGCGCTGGGAGGGGTCCGGACGTGTTAATAACTGCAGTTCCCGGATTCCTCCCTTCACAGGCGCAGAGTGGCACACCGTGTGGTTTTAGTCGGTTCGAGTCCGACACACCGCCCCGCCGCAAGCCCCGGCGCGGGTGAAGGTCCGAGGGGATTTCCACACGTTAAAAAAAAAAAAAAAAAAAAAAAAAAATGGGTCCCTGGTATCCTCACTCACTCGGTGAAACACAGCGCAAGCGCTGTTTCACACAGGTTTTCTGTGAGGCCGTGGTATTACTCCGGTCGAGCCGGCCCATTCATGCTGAAGCGTGGCTCTCCCACTGGTTTTGGCATACGTTGGCCAGACGGGTTTGTTTCAGGTTTTCCTTCTGTATTTAGCGACGTTATGCTGCTTAGTGTGCCCTTTTAGTCCCTTCTTATGAAACCGAGGGGACGAATAGAGGTGGTGACACTGCCTATTCTTAATTCGTTACCACGCAGAGAAAAAAATTCATGAATCCAAGCTTTTACAGCCATTGGCGGTAGTTAAATAGGTGTCTGGTTTGCCCTCCTATACCATTAAAACATCTATTATATTTAAAAATAGCGGGTATAATTGTCATTGCGGTATACACGAGGTATTGTTTGATAGACTGTGAATGTGGAGGTCACCGGTTATGAAATTCATTTTGATGATACAATGGCCCAACTAGTACCTGTAGCAAGTTATTGTTCTCTAGTTTTTATTTGAAATTTTGAGGATGTATGAGTTGAAGATAAGTGTTCGTAGACGAAAAGTGTTTAAGACTGATCATTTATATGTCTGGTAGTGTCTATGACATTCAGTACACTGCGATAGGCTGATGATTATTTATACAAATCATCATTAGCCGATCTTTTTCAGTGTTAAGGTAGTGGTTCGCGCCGCGACAGACAAACGACCGAGACAGGAGACCGCGACCGGAGATTGAGACAAGTGTCTCGGTCTCTTCGGTATGTACTGTAGGTCGAGACCGAGACCGGAGACCCCTTCCCGGGTCGAACCAAATGTGTGTAAGATCTGCAAATATTTGTTCAGGATTGTAAGTATTTATCATAATACAAGTTCTGCTTTGTTTGGGACTAGATGGCGTTGTGTGTTAAATGTCCATAATATTATTATATTTAAGCCAAGAAAGATTATTTTCGCTATTAGTGAAGATGCACCACATGTTTGATGGCAATATAGGAAGTATTTAATGTGCATTTTGCGCGCGACACGAGACACTACTAGTCCGGGGCAGCGACCATCTCGCTGTCTCCTGTCTCGGTCTCGCTCGCGAACTGTTGCTTATACATTGCCTATGACCAAGTAATGGTCGCGGTCTCCTGTCTCGGTCGCTTGTCTCTGTCGTGGCGCGAACCGCTACCTTAACTTTAAAGCTCACGTAAATGTGGGCTTTTTGTTATTGACCTAGAACAACGGTTATTCCTGGCTTTGCACCCTTAAAGACTAGCTTTCCGAAGTCTTCGATAAGTCCTTCAGGAACTGTCACTGACTATTCAGCAGTGAGTTAAAAAAAAACCTTTTTGAGAGACTACATGCATTTAGTCTAAATACATTTTTCACCAGTCTTGTCACCATATAGTACATGCTCTAGCTAATTTAAGATCAAACTGCTGTGTGTGAGATATGTGAAGTTATTTTTATGAACTAAAACAAACGAGCAAACTTTATGAAATTGGTGTACCTGATGTTTGTGCATTTCTGACACACACACAGTAACTGTGGAAATGAACTTAACGGTGAATATTAGATACAATTTTTTTCGACGCTTTTACAGCTTCGACAGTGAAATGAAATGACTTAGGTTACATGAACACTTTTTCAAGTTAAACTTTTTTCGAGCCGATGTGTTCGGCCTTTCCTAACTGTACTAACACTGAGAAGAAAGGCAAATTCAGGGATCATCGTCTCTTTTAAAGTCTATACAATCTTCTTTAAATGCAAAGGACATTCTATCAATAACTAAAATGTCTAACGAATCATATCAAGCTGTAGTAAACTTGTAGAGACAATAAGTACATGTTGCAAATTAACATAAGCGCGCTCCGCACGGTATGCAACATGATTTCGTATTCAGGGTGCTAACTCTTAAACTCCTCGTACCATGAGTTAGCACCTTTAATACGAAATCTTAGAATTATGGGTCATTACGATACTTTCGAAGTTAGGTTTCTAGCTCTTTGACTAATTATACTAGCTACTATGATGAAATCAGCGAAAAATAAGTGTGAAATTAAGCTAGCACTCATCAAATAACTTAAAACTGGTACTGTCAATAACTGTAAAGGTAGACTTGTTTTTGCCCCATTTATTTAGTAGTTTTGGTTGTCAAAATCCAATTTGCTGAACATCTATAGATATTCTTATTGTTTTATTCCCCAGCCAATATTTTTGACCTGATTGTTAACATATTTTATTCTTAACCTTCTTTAAAGTGCATCATATTGTTAAATATTGTCATAGAATTTCTTACATCAAAATTGCTTATTCTCACATGAGGTTTACATATTGTAGAAGAATATTAGTTTTTCTATGCGTCCTAATTTTTTAAGCTGATCAAGTATACATCCTTAATTCATACATGTCAACTAGTAAATGAAACCAGTATTAGAAATTTTATCAAACTCCTCCCAAGGCAAATATGACTTCATATCTTAATTTACCAATTCATATTCAAGCGACTGCCTCGGTGGCGCAGTGGTAGCGTATGCGACTGCTGTTCTTGAGGTCTCGGGTTCGATTCCCGGGTCGGACCAAATGTTTGTATGACCTACAAATATTTGTTTCGGAGTTTGGGTGTTTTCTATGTATAATATGTATGAATTTACAAAAAAAATGTATTTAAGTAAGTATTTATATCAGTTGTCTAGTACCCATAACACAAGCTCAGCTTAGCTTGGGACTGGATGGCATTGTGTGTTAGATGTCCGAAAAAATATTTATTATTATTATTATTTATTATATTCGAAACTCCAGCGTCTCGACCTTAGAAATTCTACCGTCTCTACAGTCTCAGGTGTCAGATATTCGTGAGAACCAGTTATGGAAACTGCACCCTGCACTCTCATATCTCTACAAGGAAACTGTCTCACACTTCCGCGATGTAAACGATACTTAAAACATGGAGTGTGTAATGTTAGCTGTTCTATGCATGTGACATTTCAAAAGACCCCGATTACTTTCAATTAGTTTCTCAGTTCCATGTCATAAAGCAAATTAATTTAATTTGTGTAACACAAGGCAATTATGTTATACGTTAATGGTACTTTATTTTTAACCCCCGACGCAAAAAGAGTGGTGTTATAAGTTTGACGTCGATATCTATGTGTGTGTGTGTGTCTCTGTCTGTGGCATTGTAGCTCTCAGACAGATGTACCGATTTCAATGTGATTTTTTTTCATGTGAAAGCCAGATTCCTTGCGGTGGTTCTTAGCTATGTTTGGTTACTCTTTTCCAAAATGATGTTAGGCATTTTTGGCGTATGATTACTCGATTAAGTGCTTGCGTAGGGGGTTTTTAATATTTTTAATTTAAACTTGTGCTTATTTTATTTCTTAAAGCTTGTCTGTTAAATAATCTTTTACGAAGCCAATATTTTTACCCGACTACGTTAGAAGAAGGGTATGCATGTTATGTCCATTTCTTTAGCATGACCTACAGCCCAAACGGGTGGACTGTTTTTAACATACCGCATGTTGGCATACCGTGCTGCATGCGGGGTGACAAACGTAAAGTTGGTAGATCCTTCTTTGCTCGTAACAAAGTATTGTTTTTCCCTGCGTGCAGCACCATAAAGTATTTGGTTTAACTAATTTGAATATACCTACTTAAGTATATAGTCACTTTATTATTTTATTACTTAAAGCTTACTAAAGAGACATTAATCATTTGAATTTTATAAAGGTATTGTGAATTGTAATACTTGATTTTCTCTTTTCAATTCATTACTTTTTGAGCAGTCGGTTTTTTTTATAATAATAATATGAATCGTTATTAGTCGATAGATCTTTAAATTAAAAATATCTTATTTGCATTTATACCTACATATTTGTACCTCTAAAGCTAACCTACTACCGTGTTTTTTTTAATTCTTTTAAAAAGACAACTCCCGCACTAGGAATAAATCCTGTGTCGCGGGGGACTTTACAAAAATACATGAAACGGACACAAATAACACCCAGACTCAGAACAACAATTTGTGGATCACACAAAGTATTGTCCTACGTATGATTTGAACCCACGACACTTGGCGAAATAGGAAACGGCGTGGTGACCGTTAAACCACTAGGCCAAACGAGCAGTCACAGTATTCATAACATTATATTTTTAGGAAGTAAGGATACATCCCTAACCTCCTTATTAAACTCAAAAACCAAACATCAAACCATTCTTTTTTTTTAACAAAAACATATCCATAATGAAGAGCGCTGTGACTAAAGAACCCAGCATGTAAAGATTCAATATAACTCCATTACAAATCGATTAAAACCTATTTTTTTTCCAACAGTCCAAAGTTTTCGCAACTTTACAAGTACCTAAGTAACTAAATTTGTTTTGCCGGTTTAGTTCCGATTGGTTGCGTCTGTTACTGCATGGGAGTTGATTACATAAGATTCCATGTTCAACTAATTGGTTAACCAAGGCCAGGATCGTCGAAGAAAGACCGAACCTTACAATTTTCAATATGATTGTAATATGGACAATACAATTGACGGAGGTTTTCGGCTTACATAAGACCATGAAGTTAGACAAGTCGATGTATCAATACTTCAATAGGTATTGTTTTGAAATGTTGATATCTAGAGCAGATTTATTGTAGTCTGGACAAGTTTTAAGACGTTGGATTTCGAAATATCGAGTTACTCACTGCCTAGTTGGACTCGATTGCTAAGTTTGGTGAAATGTTGCTAGTTTTCTATTACACACTGAAGTTTTGAACTTAGACTATTTTATTAGTTAAAAAACGAATTGTATTTTGTATTACATAAGCTGTTTTGTTTTTTTAAACAGCAAGAGTGGTGGTCATCATCCTCATTCACGTTTACGTCTATCCTAATATTATAAACGCGAAAGTTTATACTAAGTATTATATAGTAAAAAGCGGTTATTTTAATATTACCACTGACGAAATATATTGTGTCAGTGATATTACAAACAGACACTCCAATTTTATTTATTTGTATGTATAGATAATGGAAATGATTCAAATACGGGACAGATCCAGTACCTACTGGGAAATATCCGACGTCTGACAACGCTATTCTTAAATGACGTATAATGTCACATTACCGTATCCTTCATCATGGCATGAAATAAATGTATGAGTCAACGGAAGCAACAAATGACATTACCATTTAATCATGTTTAGATTAATGCGGGAAGTCAAAAATGTTGTCATTGGAAAAAAGTTACGGACTATGACGGGTTTTTGTTTCGTTTTAGTAATACAGTACTAATAAATTCAACTTTGGAACTTGGCAGTATTGAATGAGCCTCTATATTAATAAAGGTGATATTCTACGGGGAATACACCTAACCACAAAATATCCCAAACCGGCCAAACCTCATCTGCTCTTAGTGGGAAGGACTGATTGCATGATAAACAAAAAAACTAACATATGCATCATATTCTTACCCTTTATTATTCTCAAGATTATTTGGTGTCGGCTACTAGTTTAACCGGTTTTACCTGAATATCAGTTTTTCCACGGAGCGACGGATCGGACCTCCGCAATCCTAAGGGCGAACTGAATTCGGAAATTAATTTAGTTTTCAGTATTTTTTTTTTTTTTTAATAAATAATAATTTCTTTTTTTTAATCACTACATAGTATAAAACAAAGTCGCTTTCTCTGTCCCTATATCCCTTTGTTTGCTTAAATCTTTAAAACTACGCAACGGATTTTGATGCGGGTTTCTTTAATAGGTAGAGTGATTCAAGAGGAAGGTTTTTATGTATAACAAATGCATAATATAGTATGGGAACACTGTTAATTTTTGAGGTTTCTAATGTGATGTAGCAAATAAACACATTTTTTTGTAATAACAAATAATGTACTACAGTATTGTACACCTTAAAAAGTACTACAAAAAAGTCCGCGACGGTATATGTCTATCTCTTAGGGATAACCCACAACAACCATTTTTTATTCCTTTCTTTTTACGAGAAATAATGGCTTATTTACGAAGTGATTTTAAGCAATACAGAATGAATCCTTATACAATTAAGTAAATTAAATACATTGTGAATTTAATATAGATCAAAATGGCCCTTCACAGTATCTAATTTAAATGAATATATTCGAAGATATTACAGATTTAAAATGCACGAATCGTGTCGTCGGCGGGGGCATCTGAAATCCACCCGTGCGAAGCCGGGGCGGGTCGCTAGTAAATAATAATAAGGAATAAATCCTGTGTCGCGGGGGACTTTACAAACATACATGAAACGGACACAAAGAACACCCAGACTCAGTACAACAATTTGTGTATCACACAAAGTGTTGTCCTACGTGGAATTTGAACCCACGGCACTTGGCGAAGTAGGAAACGGCGTGGTGACCGTTAAACCACTAGGCCAAACGTGCAGACTTCCCAAAACGGATGTTATTGATGTTCATAACAACCGGGCCCGGGTAACTAGTCAGTGTGGTAATGTGGTAATGAGAAGAATGATGGAGATAATGTACATATTGTTTCATCAGTAAAATGAAATTATTAATAGTAGGTACCTGGATGACCGAGCTCTGCTTGGTATTTATATTTTTTGGTTAATTTTCTAAAAATGAATCCTAGCTAGATCGAATTATGGCCTCCGAAACCCTCTGCATGCTAGATTTCATGAACATTTTTGAACCTGTTTTGCCGAGATTCAGATTATATTTATACAAGGATTGGTCGTTTAAATCTATATATTATCTATACTATTATATAAAGCTGAAGAGTTTGTTTGTTTGTTTGAACGCGCTAATCTCAGGAACCGCTGGTCCGATTTGAAAAATTCTTTCAGTATTGGATAGTACATTTATCGAGAAAGGCTATAGGTTATATATCATCACGCTAAGACCAATAGGAGCGGAGCACCAATGAAGAATGTTTTAAAAACGGGGGAAAATTGCTACGCTACGGGCAATAGGAGACGTAAACTAGGTTGCGTGGGTCAGCTAGTGTATTAGTTAAAGTGGTAATGTTCTACGTGGACATTATATGCGTAAGCATATGTAAGTGAGTATCCGTCGAAATGAGTTCATCTTTTCCAGTTTAGTACTGCTTATTGCCAAATAAGTTTAAATCTGTTTGCTCAACAGTTTAAAGTTATGTTACTGTCTATCGCAATGTTTCACGTAAGGGAAATCAACGATTAAATAATATGCAGCGTAATCATATTCCATAAACGGCAAACTGAACATAACAATTGCTTAATTAAATAAGCTTTTGCGTAATTGTCATTGCGTGTTTCAGACAACATTCATCAAATGTTTTTGGGTGTTTTAATGTAGGCACACAATTATTTTTTGAGTAACAACAATGACCTTATGTTACAGTCAGCGATGCCTGACGACGCGTGGTGAGTCCGTTACGTACCACTGTCAAGGTTGAAAGGGTTTATTAATTCATGACATCTAATGCGTTCCGATTTACGCGTAATTACTCAGCGTGGTATTAACGGCAATAAGTAGAGTGGAATTTTATGTAAAAGTACCGACTAGTAGGTCTACTAAGAATTGCTTTGTTTTAATGTATGGATTTATATTAAGACTTTGCCGGTTTTATTTTATTTTTTAACAAGTAGTGCTGTCACTTTCATAGGTTTATTTATTACTATAGGCAAGTCTTCATGTGGATACCATGCAATACATAACTACATAGCAACTAAAAATTGGTTCGTTTTCGTTGTCTATCAGGCATGATCCTCTAACCCGGTAGAAGGATCCACGCTTTGTGTTTGATGGACACAACAGCCGTTCATCCTCAAGGCTCGAGATGAGTCAGTAAGGAACCGTGTCCTAACTGTACAGAATTGTTGAAAAATTGTATTACATATAAAAGAATAGCTACTGATCCTGGATAGCCAATTTTTTGGCAAAGATTGTCCATCCTACTAAGATTATAAAAGCGAAAGTTTGTAAGTATGAATGGATGGATGGATGTTTGTTACTCTTTCACGCAAAAACTACTGAATGGATTTGGATGAAACTGTACAGTAATATAGCTTATACATCAGAATAACACATAGGCTACTATTTGTCGCGATAACCGACATACACGCGGGCGGAGTCGCGGGCAACAACCAGTATAGAAATAATTATGAATGGATTCTACAAAGGTCAAATAATGTTGTATCGCTAAATTATTAAACATTCTACGTTGCTTGCTTGTGAAATACACTGCGTTTAATCTTGACTCTAGACCATTTCTTTTACGTATTTCGTACTTATTGAGAGATACACTACTTTGAAGAAACCACAATCTACTGAATTAGTAAACATATGACACGTTTTGCCAATTTCTACGCTTATGAAAACTGTGTCAGTACTTACAGATTCATTTGAATCTTAAAGTAGCGAGCGAATTGTCCGCGTGGTGACGTAAAATTATTATGAGCCTGCCAAAGTGACTTTACAATGCCTGATGGAAAACATGAGTATAATCTAAGAGTAGTGGTCACCATACTTATTGGGAATGCAGACAATGTAGCATGGTGACCCGCCCTATGGCCTCCTATCGGCGTTGCCAGACGTCCCGATTTTCGCGGGGCGTTCCGCTTTTTAATCAAAATTCTAATGTCCCGCTTTTTGGGGATAACTGGCCGGACGTCCAAAGTGAATTTTGCAAATAGGAAATGGCACTAGTTCTTCTACGAAGAAGGGATAATGTAGCAGAAAAAAAATTATTGCGAAGGACCTTTTTTTGGTCACTTACTCATGTATCGTATACGTTTTTTTGCTTTGTCCCGCTATCGGCGAAAGAATCCCGCTTTTTTCACAAAAAAGTCTTAAAAGCCTGTGGAGGGACGGGTGTGATGTCCCTCCAACACAAAGGGAGGATCCTCCGACCAGGCGAGGTGATCATGCCCGGCGGGCCAACTGCCCAACGGTTGATGTTGGGATGTTGTATATATGATTATCGACGCGAGAACTTTCACTGCGCGATTCAGGATTGGTAGTTTCTTAGTTTCCTTCGTTACTCCGTAGTTCGACGTATCTTTGGTAGATGGCGCTGTAGTATGTTATGTTGTTGTTGCGCTGTATGTGGAGGTCGCCACAAGCCCGATTTAACTTAAAAAATCTGGCAACGTTGCGCCCTATTGAGATGCTTCTGCATTATTGGGCCTCCGGTCTTGCACTCACCAACGAAACACAACAGCAAGAATGCTGTCATTTTAGATTAGTCTGTTGTGAGAGGGTATTACCGGTTAGGTCGAGCCGGCCCAACGTGTTGAAATCAGCGTGGTTCTATTACTTTGGAATTAAAACTTGAAACAAACCATGTAGATACCAATCGGTCTGGCCATCATGTACTAGGCCAAAACCTCCTTTCTAAGGAGATGCCTATATCCAGCCCTAGCCAAGTTGTAAGCGTTTTTCTTACTGCAATCGTTAACGACTAAATTCTCGTGTCATTGGCTAATCTTAGACAAGGTAATCTTAAACTAAGTATTAGCCAATGACACACGAGAACTTAGGCGTTAACAATTGCAGAAAGAATATCGCTTGCAACTTGGCTAGGGGGGCAGCAGTAGATTTCTAAAGCCTGTTCACGACGAAGTTAAAAATGAATTGCGGATGAGCATTTCTATCCAGCAAAACTAAAGTACAATCCAACATATTACGTCATAAATCAATTTGTTCCATTCATTTACTTTACCAAAGTGAGGAAATAATACAATCATTCGTTTCTTGTTTTTATCTTCGGATATCTATTAAAAAGCGAATTCTAATTAATCACTTTGACCTTGATAATAGCAATATGTATATGAAAATATGCCAAGTTATTTTAGATTTGTGAGTGTTTTACATATTTGTATTCTAGCAAAGGATTTTTTTTTAAAGACAACTGCCACATTAGGAATAAACATCCTGTGTCGCGTGGGACTTTACAGACATACATGAAACGGACACAATTACCACCCAAACTCAGAACAACAATTTGTGGATCACACAAAGTGTTGTCCCATGTAGGATTTGAACCCACAACACTTAGCGAATTGGCAAGCGGCGTGGCGACCGCCTAAACCACTAGGCAAACCGTGCAGTCATTTTTAGTGCAGTATTTCAGTCAGGTATGCAGTTTCTGTACCTATCTATTGTGTAAACGACGATACTTATATTATTTATCGAACTTGGCACGGTTACGATTGCCAATAATGCAATCGTGCTAAATCTTCAATATACGACTGTTTGATATTCGCAGTGTTAGAAATAGATGTATCTAGGTATTTCATCATTAAATACTTGATTGATTTTTTAACCTATTTCTTAAACACAACAAGGGTCAATTATAACATTTCCTATTATTTAACATCGGTTAAAAGTACAACCGTAAAACTTCCTGCTTTTACCTACTCAAAATGTACTTAAAATTAATATTGTAATTTTTTAACGTTTGTACCTTTAAACTCTGTCATTTAAAAAATCATATTTATTTCTAATTTAGAATACCTACTTCCCGTTAGGTTTCGTTGAAAATAATTTATTAATGAAGGATATCTAATTTACTTATCTGACCCACGCAACTTCGTCTTTCTATTCAGTCGTGCACGGCTTCTATTAGACTAAGCAAGCTCTATTAGTTCTCTATTAGGCTCCTACTATCCTATCTTTAGGTAGGCCGACAAAACACATTAAAAAAAAAAGACGTGTGGCACTCGGGACTGCCGCGGTAAAGCAATTGCATAGCATTTTTTATCAACTTATGCAATTATAATTATTTATTTATTTTTTATTTGTGCAGTACTAGTTGTTGCCCGCGACTCCGCCCGCGTATATGTTGGTTATCGCGGTAACTAAGTGTCATTCTGATGTATAAGCTATATAACTGAAAAGTTTCATCCAAATCAACAAAAATAAATATGTTAGTAACTACAGACCAATTGCTGTACTGCCAGCTATTTCAAAAGTACTAGAGAAACTTCTTAACTCTAGGTTGACAAGTTACCTAACCAGATACAACCTCTTGTCCTCCTTCCAATTTGGCTTTAGACGAGGAGTGTCTACTGAAGATGCAATTTCGGCTGTGACTCAATTGGTTACTGAGCAGCTTGATAAAGGACACAAGTGCCTCTCAATATTTTTGGACCTCAAGAAAGCGTTTGACACTGTCTCTGTTCCTATTCTGATAGACAAGCTGGAAAAACTTGGACTAAGAGCAGCTGAACTGTCTCTCTTTGGTAGTTACCAGTCAGATAGAACGCAAAGGGTGAAGCTTAACCAATACATTAGTGAGGACTTCGCTGTGTCTTACGGAGTTCCACAGGGCAGTGTGCTTGGCCCCACACTATTCCTTATTTATATCAATGACCTATATAACCTAAAAACTTACAATGCGCACATTTTCTCTTATGCCGATGACACTGCGCTAGTCTTCACTGGTAAAACCTGGGCTGCAGTTAAAGAGAATGCAGAAGTCGATATGAAAAATGTAGCAAAATGGTTAAGGAATAATTTGTTAACACTTAACACTACAAAAACCAACTACATCTGTTACAGTATTCAAAATTATTTGCAGCCGGGGACAGAATTCGGTATTCAAATACACTCGTGCGACAAGCTTGCGGAATCAGCTGCATGTGACTGCCCCACAATAGAAAAGGTTGAGGAAACTAAATACCTAGGAGTAATAATTGACCAACGACTGCCCTGGCACTCCCATATTGACCAACTCTCTGCCAGAATTAGAAAATTGACATGGAGTTTTAAGACCTTAAGACATGTAGTGCCTAGCCAAATTAATACACAGGGGTCATGTAGGAGTGTACTGAGGGAGATATATACAGCTTTAGCGCAGTCTGTTCTTACTTTTTGCATCCTTATATGGGGAGGAGCTGGAAAAACCAAACTGATGGAAATTGAACGGGCACAACGAGCACTATTAAAGGTAATGCATTTTAAAAAAAGACGATACCCAACGAGTTGTCTGTATTCCATCAGCAATGTCCTATCTGTACGAAAACTAAACATATTCTACACAATATTTAAAAAACATAAATGTACATCTTCTAACTCAAACGACGTGGCAAGGAGAAGACCAGAAACTACTGCACGCACCAAAACCAGAACTGAATTTGCGAATAGGCAATACAAAAGACGATCGGAGTATTTATATAATAAAATTAATAGAAAAGTTAGGATCAACACAAAAACACTAAGACTGTAAAACACTAATTACTACCTTTTTGGCACCTTTAAGTTATGAAGAAACGGAGTCCTTCATACAACACTTGGTGTAAACCAAGGTTTAATACATATTCCCGCACGCATGCACGCACACACACATACCGTAGCTGTTTGTATGTAAATTAATCTGTAAGATACTGGTTTTTTTTTTTTATGTATGGCCCGCCAAAATGACTCTACTCTGCCTGATGGAAAGCATAAGCAGAATCCAAGAGTGGCGGTCACCATACTCACTGCGAATGCAGACAATGCAGTATGGCAACCCACACCATGGCGGCCTAGTGATGCTGCTGCATCTTTTAGTCTAGTCAACAAGTGGAACTTGTCGACTAGACTATTTGGGCCTCCGGTCTCGCACTCACCAACGAAACACGACAGCACGAACGCTGTCATTTTACGTTGATTTTCTGTGCGAGGGTAGTACCGCCCCGGTCGAGCCGGCCCGTTCATGCTGAAATCAGCGTGGCTCTACTACCTATTTTTAGTTTAGTTTAGTTTACTTCATTAAAAAAAAAAAAAAATTATATAAAATTCAACTTTAGCATAGTTTTAATTTGGTTTGTTTAGTAAGTTATTCATATGTTTAACAAAACTGCTATGGAAGAGCGCAGTGACCTGCTACAGGCATTGTTTGCTTAAAAGGTCACTGTGGTCACTTATAAAAAAATGTAAAGGCTAAAAAAATAAAAAAAACCGTTCAGAGTTTCAACCGTCAAAGAGTAACAAACATCCATCCATGCATCCATCCATCCATTCATACTTACAAACTTTCGCGTTTAAAATATTAGTAGGATGTATACATTATAATATTGTGAATGAAAAATACTAAACTATTAAATTAGTACCAACATCGTCACTTGATGGCGTTGATCACTTTTTTAAGTAGCGATATGGTTTCGTTACACAGCATACTATAAAAGGTTTAAACTATTCCTAATAAATGTCTTCGTCATTGGACGGGTTGTTTTATTCACAGTATATTTTTTTCTTTGAACATGTATACGCACATGCGGTGAGTGTGGCATTATAAAGATATGATAGATAACTATACACCTATATACTTTCTCACAAACAGCTGCTTAAGCCGGACATACAGAGACAGACAGATTTCGGAGCAGCTCGTCTCGATCCGTGCGAGCTTTGGGTGTCATGTTTTATTTTCGTTACGTTACGGAATTTCTTGATTCGGTCGCTGCGCTCAAAAAGCCCGCAAGAAAAGCTATGCAATAGCTAAAAAACGTAAAAGTCGATTAGATAGTTTTGGAGTACATCGTAAGCAACAGCGTGACAAGAGAATTATTTATAGTAGATTATAACTCATTATGATGTAAGCATATTGAAATCGATCGATGATAAAAAATACTAGTATTTTATGAAATCGATAAATCACTTATGCTATGTATGTATGTAAAAAGACCGGTTTGTTCACCAAGTCTTTGTACATTATTTAACGTAACAAGTCTAGAAGGCGTCTTCTTCACCTTGAATACGAATAGCTTTAAATTCTCGATTCATTTGTTTTAAAAATCGATTGAACTTGAATACTAAAATATTTGTTCAAAATTAGCGCTGTAAGTACTCACTGTATCTGCGTCATAATCGATTCTATCATTAGCTGAGAATTTTCCAAAACTAGGTTGGAGTCGGAGTCGGTTTAAAGCACTGAAAGCACTGCCATCAGACCTTCGCTTCCAAGTAGGTAATGGACGATATTGAAGTTGTAGAATATAACAAAAACAAAAATCGACTTCAAGGTTCGACTCGATTTCTCTTGGATGCCATCATCAGATCTTAGTGTCCTTATTGGAGACTGTCTGTTGCGCAGTATGGGGTCGCGCGTTGTCGTCAGGCAGCTGCAAGAGCTGGGGTTGAAAGCTATCCCTCATCCGTCATACTCACCAGACCTTGCACCTACCGACTATTACTTTTTCCAAAATTTAGACAACTTTTTAGTAGGTAAAAATTTCAATTCCCGAGTGGCAATACAAAATGCCTTTGAAGAGTTTGTTGCCTACCGTCCAGCTGATTTTTACAAGAAGGGCATCAATAAACTGCCAATGCGTTGGCAAAGATGTGTCGATTGCATGGGTGATTACTTCGAATAACAGAAATAAAAAAGTTTGAAAAAATAAGTACTTTCACTTATTGCATACAAAACGGCAATTTCATAGGTAAAGACCTATTATTTGTAGATCATACAAACATTTAGGTAAATATACGGTCGAATTGAGAACCTCCTCCTTTTTTGAAGTCGGTTAAAAAGTGTTTTTGCCGCTGGCCAGACGGAATGGTTTCGGTGATACTATATAGGGTTTGTTTTAAGCTTGCTTAATCTTTGCAGTGGTGTAATCCTGGGTAGTTTGCTCCCTCAGTCCATTTTTTTCATTTATTTCCTCACTAGTGGTTGCCCGGGGCTCCGCCCTCGTATATGTCGGTTATCGCGGCAAATACTAGCCTATGTGTTATTATGATGTATAAATTATATTACTGTAAAGTTTCATCCAAATCCGTTTAGTAGTTTTTGCGTGAAAGAGTAACAAAAATCCATCCATACTTACAAACTTTCGCGTTTATAATATTAAGTATAGAAGTATAGATTAAGTACTACAATGATTTACCTTCTTTATTGGGTCGTTCTGAACAATTCTCCTAAGACTGAATGACAGCAGACAGACAGCTAGCTATAAAATCCAACCAATCACCTATAAATTGGCGGAAATTGGGGAATGGAAAATGATGATAATACGTTCTTTATTTCTCAAAATGACTTGTAATTTATACAAAACGAATTTGCATGAGCTACTATAGCAGATATCTCGAAGTGCTGTCCGTTATATAACTAACAAAAAGAACTAGTCAAGTGTGAATGGCTGTGAGCGAGCGCGGGTTCTTTGAGTAAACCAACTTCAATTTTTTTATTTGTCATACTTGGAGTCTTCTTTTGTTATTTTAGCTAAGTCTTTAGAGCTAAAATAATAGTAAATCATATAACAATGTTTCAGTCAATGACAGCATCAACACATACATCATCTCCACTTATAGACATCATTATAAGTTTGGACAGACAGGGTAATTAGTTACGCTTTTATAATTATAGAATACATGTTAATTTTGTAAAAATATTATTTTTGCTTTCTTTCCTGAAAAAAATATGCAAAAAACAGTTGGATAACAAACTCGCTTAAAAAAAGCAAAAGTCGGTTACATACAAACAAACAATCAGGTGAAGCTAAAAGTTTGTGAAAGTAGTAAAAAAAGAGTTTTTTTAACTAAATATCACCAACAAAAGTCTGGGTTGAACAACTTTTCGTTGAGGACAATCTTGTGCATAAACCATCGATGTCGTACTGTTTCCTTATGCCATTAAAATCGTGGCTCACTAGCTCTACTGTCAGTTAGTACAGGCAGTTGCATACAAATCTTATTAGTGGGTCAAAGCTTTTGACAAACAGTACCCTAAAAATAATCAACAATGAAAAGCGTACTTAAAATTACGTGACGAGGTATGAATAACTATCATTATCTTCAGTGAAAACAATTTGTAACGAAAGTTTCGTTTTGTAATCATTATAGATTACCATTACACGCTCTGTTAGTGATCTTTTTATAAATCGAATAAATACGCAAATTATTCGATTTGATTGAATTTAATGTCTATTGATGTCGATCGGATAGAAAATTCAGAAACGGTTTACAAAATACTTGACTAAATTACGGAATTTAGTCAAGTATTTTGTAAACCGATTACACGGGTAATACGGGATAACCTTCCTTTATTTTAAAAGTATTATTTCATCGGCCTTTAACAGTCCACTGCTGGACATAGGCTTCTTGTCACGCGTCACCGGCGCTTGCCTCCCACCGCTGATCCGCTGTCCTACCACCGCTGGGAACACATAAAAGGACGTGCGCTGCTAACGATGCTTCTCTTTGCTGCCTGGCGGCTGCGCCGACAATTCTTCTGGGACTCGGCCACTAACGTCGAGTCCCGCGCCTCTGCAAGGCGCCTCTCCAGCTGTGGCCTTTGGCTGCTTTCGCCAGGGTCCACCAAACTAACGCCTGGGCCTCCAGCCTGGCGTCTCCCGCTTGCTACTACTACGCAGTTGAGTGCCTCTCTTGTCTCGGAGGTAACCGCTGAAGAACTCTCAGGACCCGCGCCCTGACCTACTATCTGTGTCTATTCTGCTCATTATCAAATAACTGTAACCAAATTGTAACTGCTTTGTTTAAATAAATAGTGTGAAAATTCTCGTGTTCTAGAGTATTATTTATCTTTCTATTTAACCTGATGGATTAACCATCATCAGCACCTGGCTCCTAAAGCCCCTTAACGTGACAAATGGCGCCCAAAGTGGGGCAAGAAGGTTTTGGCCTAATATAGTATGCTGATCGGGTTGGTATAGAGTTATAGAGTTTATTTCAAGTTTTCTTTCTCTTTGCAGTGATATTCTACTTCGTAGTTTGATCCCTTAGTAAGTTAGTAACCTCTTAGGACATCTATGAAATCCTATCACCGTATGAAAAATTAAAGGCGCACAAGTAACCATGATTTATCAGTTTACGTACGCCGAAGCAGTATAGTGAATGGTTGTGTTTGTTGACTCTTGTAACGTGTAAACTGAAAATGTTTTAATGAAGATGAGATGTTTTAATTTTTCAAGTAATTCGTTTTTACTATCTAGGCAAGCACCTGACTTGTATGATTTAATATGTTCGTATTTCACAACAATAACCACAATTATTGCGTGCGCGTGTACCGACACTATCTAAACGAATGGACTTTACGCAACTCAACTCATACAATGGTAAAATTAATCTGTGAAATAGCAAAATACTGTCATTTTGTATCTCAATACACTGTTTTATATTATGTTTATTTAAGCGAGAACTTCTGCCGACAAACTGTCTTACAGTTTGGCAGACTTGAGCATGTAGAATGTGTATATGATTTTGAATAAATAAATAAAAAAAAATAAAAAAAAACATATTGCACATTCTATTGACTAAGTAGTTCTGTATATATCGGTAGTACGAAAACACCATTGCAATGTTGGCAATGCATACATAAACTTCTTGATAAGCAATGTAGATGTGTGTTACTTAAATAATTGGAGCATACAACTCAGTTTAAATTTACATTTAAAATATAAACAAATAATCACAGAAGTTCTAATTAAACAGTATTTTAATTATGATTATATAACTATCTAATTATACAGAACTCAGTACTTTTGAAATATTTATGATGGACCCACATGGGACAACACTTTGTGTGATCCACAAATTATTGGCCCGAGTCTGGGTGTTATTTGTGTCCCTTAAGTGTCTGTTTGCAAAAGTTGTCTTTAAAAAAAAAGAATATAAAAAGAACTTACCTTCTCCACATCCATCTTGCAGATACTGAAATTTGCAAAGACGTCAATAGGAACTAACTTTGATTTTTGTGTGAAAACATACTTCTGCTAACTTACCTATTCTGGGTATAGTTTAAATGCAAATTTTTGATAACTGTCTTATTCTACAGTTATTTAAATTGTTCGTAATTATCTACGGTAACGAAATAACTACGAAGCACGTTGTTAGTGTGTTTGACTATGTAGCCAGCTCCCATAGCCAAGTTGGAAATGTTTCTCGTCAATTCTCTTTCTACAGTCCCTAAAGCCACGGTGTCAAAATATATAACAATAAAAGAGAATCAATCAATCTATTGTATTATTAGCTAACATTTTGCCCACATTTGACCACTTGAGACATCATTTCCGTACATTTATTAGTGTTCTAACAACGTCATCGTTTGTAGAATATCGACTTGGTAGGGGGTCTGGTTTTATTGCTCTTGCACGGAGTAGGATACCGCCACTTTAGTCATCCTATCCGAGACGACTCTTTAAACGTTCGTCATGACCCTTGGTCGGTTAGTTAAGGGAGGGTTGGAATTCAAACTAAGTATTTATTATTTCCCGAGGGTGTTCAGCTTGACTTTGATGACTATTAATCGATTTGCCGGTTCGTACCCACTTCGCAAATAAACTTACTCTTACAAAAACATTAGAAGAGTTAACAAGAATGTACAATAATAAATAGAGCTTGACAAATGAAAGTTTAAATACCTCGATAATACTCATACACATGAAATTATTTTTAAACGACATTTATGTATTAAAAGGTAATTCGCAAAGGGATATAGAGAATGTGAGGGCAATATTTGTAGGCAAAATTGAGGCCATCTGTCACCCTAGCAGAAGCAGGCTCGGGTGGAGGCGTGAGAGCGTGCGCGCCTTCTGGGGATAGTAACGGGAACACCGGGGTTCCCACACAGTAGAGGGCCATCTACGAACCGTAGATGGCCGGAGGTACGTCGGGGTTCCAGGGTTTTCCTCGCTAGTGTACACATGGTTCCCCTAGTACCCGAGACGGCGTGCGGTTTTAGTCGGTTCGAGTCCGACATACCACCAGGAGGTGGTATCCGAGGGGATTTCCGCATGGAAAGAAAAGGGCAATTTTGTTAACAGTAATATTGAGAACCTCTTAATTAATTAAGTTTTAAAAAGATTTTAATAGTATCGTATCCACTTTTTGTGGTATCCACATCCAATGTTATGAGACGATTTCTTAATCACTTCCCAGAGAAAGACGTTCAATGTCTGTATGTATGTATCCTCCGCATTTATCGCTTATATAAATCATTGAAAGCACTTAGTGTTTAAACGCACTTAACAAGTAATTTTAAAAGACCTGACTTTTGTATAGTAATTTTCCTTTATATTGTTTCAGATTTTCTTCTCAGCGTGCGAAGATCATCTGAGGAAAATTAATCATGAACACAACGGCCTTATGCTTCTAACAATGAATGTATCTCATAGTAAATCCCACAAATTGAATAGTTAGAAAACATAGTAAAAACACCAATTAAAGCTTGTAAAGAAATATGTGACATAAGGCCATCTAGCGGTCGCCCAGTGAACTTCTTAGTGAGTGAAAGTGGTTTAAAATATCAAAATGAAGTTAAATCTATTTAAGCGGTCTATGATTTTTGCTACTTTTTTCGGTTCGTGTTTGTGTATTGCTTTGATTGTTGCTTCATTGGGGACAACACATTGGATTGATGCGAGAGCGCGAAGGACTTCAAATGCTCTTGAATCTGAGGGCAGGATAAGCTTCGGTTTATTTGAAGGGCAGAAAGACCTGAACTTCGGATACGGGTGGAGGAATCATAATTTTAGCGGTAAATATTTTTGAAAATTATTTATTTTATATTTCATTATAAATCTGTAAACACAATAAAATGTTCTAGAGATTTAATGGGTTGTTTTAGGGTTTTATTTTCAGCATTTTTGGTAGCATTTTTTAATGGCCTAAACGTCAGCCACATTACCGTTTTTTCTGAGCTATAATAATAATTAATCTTAAAGATGTTAGAACATATTAAACTGTTTTCACATTTTCAATATTTTCTTCGGATCTTTTAATGATTTGAAGGAATATTGTATACATAAGACAAATAACGTATTTTAAAATTTAGCGAGAGAAGCGAGAAGCCAGGCTGTCTGGTTGTCACGTTAAACTATCGTCCGTAAACAAACTTTACAGAACCATTTTTACTATAAACATTATTGCAGTAAAAAGAGTACCTTGTTATTAAAATTATCCATAGATATCACCTATATTAAAAGTATTTATCACAAAATTATTTAAGCAAAACTGTCCCCCCTACAGTACTTCTGTTGCTAAGTAGTCAAAAGCAGCCTTGTGTAACAATTTATAAGAACAAAACTGTTTCATCTGATTAATAAATGCAATTGTTACACCGTTCTATTCTTTAAACTCTTTGATCTTAAATCAACTCTTATAATAACTAGACCATCTGAGGACCTAGTGCGAGTGTATTTCATGTTTACTCAATCGTCAGTGACAGCGTCGTTCGGTAATTATAAATATTTCGGACGTCTAAAGGCCCGTATTCACTTTGTATAGTGCGAGTGCAGGTGTGAAGTGAGGTGATCAATGATTGGTAGAAAATACGCGTGGATAGCGAATTCGCTGCCCACACGTACTTTCCACCAATCACCGATCACCCGCACTAAGCACTTGCACTCGCACTATGCAAAGTGAATACAGGCTTTAACACACAACGCAATCTAGTCCCAAACTAAGCAGAACTTGTGTTATGAGTACTAGACAACTGATATACTTAAAAACATATACTTAATTATACATTTTTCATAAATACATACCTACTTGAAACAAATATTTACGTCAAGTACCTATTTACGTGAATATAGTCTAGGCTATATATATATATAGTACTATAAGTTCATATTTTGTATCTTTCTGGTGGTTTTGAGTGTTTCCCCGGCCTACCCAAATGTCCTGCAGGCGGTAGTGTCGCGCTTCGGAAACCATTAATCAATCTTAAAAATTTCAATGCCGAACCCACTCGCGGTAGATAACAACTTGATACGAAAAGTCACACTAGGCCCTAGGACAAAGTGTTGCTTCAGTCGTGAGATAACATCAAGTCTTTGAGGTTTTGTAATCTATTGAGAACCGGTGCTCTTGCGCAGCTGATGTGGTCAAACGACAACCGTGTACAATAATGGCATTTGTTAATATTCAACCAGTTCGAAGGAGGCAATTCTTAATTTGACTGTTTGTTTTTTTACAAGCTTTTATTTAGCTTCACCTGTCCCGATGTTTGTCTGTTCCCAAATCTTGCAAGTTAAATTTGAAGCAGATATCTTCAACCGATTGTGCTGAAATTTTGCAGGCCTAAGTAAACAGCGTGACAATGCAATATTATGGCGACATGGAGCTGATCTGATGCTGGAGCTTGAAGGTGGCCATAGGAACTTTGTAATGAAACTACAAAACCCATTGAGTGTGGAATCGTTTGATTCGTCTTGACGTCTTGACGAGTATTTTAGGTTTTGATAGTAACCAGGGTGTGATGATGTAGCAGAAAGGTGGTTATGGGAACTCTGTAATGAAACGACGCAACACCATCGAGATTAGAATATTCAAATTAGTTTAGTCAAGTATTTAGTTTTAAATGGTAACCAGGGTTTGACGATGAGATTGATAGGTGTTTATAGAATTTGTCTTGATAAGTAGGTACTTCGGTCGTCGATGTCTTGCAATATTGATGCTTTTTTTTTAACAGACAGAAAAACCTGTCCAGCGATAACTAAAAAGTAAAAAAATAAATTTAATAAAAAAAACTTTAAAAACAAGCTTTTATTGGAATGCTCTAAACAGAATAAAATAAAGTATGCCTTGAAAACTTTTCTATCAACTTATAATGTCATTACACAATTTATATTATACAAAAGCTTGTTGCGAGATTTCATTACCAGTATTTACTTAGTTTGAGAATTTTAAACATTGATATCAGTCAAATCAAGTTCTGTAATTGACTTTCGTATCTACACAGGCAAATCTCGCGACAAGCTTTTGTATAATATAAATTGTGTAATGACATTATAAGTTTATATAAAAGTTTTCAAGGAATACTTTATTTTATTCTTTTTAGAGCATTCCAATAAAAGCTTGTTTTTAAAAAGTTTTTTTTTAATTAAATTTATTACGTTTATTACATCAGAACTCTGTTATTTATAAATCGATTAGATTTTATGTTTGGTTTTTTATTATGATTCAATACATTGATATCATCATGTATTGAATCATAATAAAAATCATCATGTCATCATGTGAATAAAAATCATCATGTCATCATCATGTAAAATAACCGTGCAGAATAAAGAATACTAAGTGTCCCCTATTCATCCCGTGGGTGTCATAAGAGCCGACTACAGGAATAAACTACGCACGCGGACAACATCACTGCAAAGAGAAGGTAAACTTGACACAAACCCGTTTGTCCAGGATGGTGTAAGAGGCCAAAACCTCCTTTTTAAGGAGAGATTTATGGTCTGTTGATGATACAGTGGCTACTTCCACATACAGCGCAGCAGCGGTATACTATACCAGGTAGTAGAGCCACGCTGATTTCAGCACGAACGGGCCGTGGGCCGGCTCGACCGGGGCGGTACTACCCTCGCACAGAAAATCAACGTGCGCGCGTTGTGCACGTGCGACAGCGCGTGCTGTCGTGTTTCATTGGTGAGCGCGAGACCGGAGGCCCAAATAGTCTAGTCAACAAGTTCCATACTTGTTGACTAGACTAAAAGATGTAGAAGCATCACTAGGCCGCCATGGTGTGGGTCGCCATGCTGCATTGTCTGCATTCGCAGTGAGTATGGTGACCACCACTCTTGGATTCTGTTTATGCTTTCCATCAGGCAGAGTAGAGTCATTTTGGCGCGCCATACATAAAAAATAATACTACAGCGCCATCTACCGAAGATACACCGAACTACTGAATGACGTTACTACACCGAGTACACAACACTACTAATCCTGAATCGCGCTATAGAAGTTCTAGCGCTGATTATCATATATACAACATCCCATCACCAATTGTTGGGCAGTGGCCCGCCAGGCATGATCACCTCGCCAGCCTCGCCTGGTAGGAGGATCCTCCCTTGTGTTGGAGGGGCATGACACGTTCCACCACGATACAAAATAAACCTATTTTCATATTCAGTAAAGTCCGAAGCCGCATTTATTATAACTTCAATTGTTTTTAAAATTTACCATTATCTGTAAATTCCAGTGAAAGCGGGCACACATCCAGCTCGAAGATGGGCATGGTGCGGTACTGCCGGGCTACTAGCTGCCTCACTAGTATCCGCGGGAGGTGCCTGCATACTGGCGGCGCTCGGGTCTGCGGCGAGAGCGAGATGCTCGCCACAGCCCTTACTCGTCAGCAACTCTTTATCTGGTATGTAGCGGTTTTTAGTACTAAAGACGCTAAGGCTGTGTTGATGCTTGTTATCTATACATTACAAAATTACTTATTTGACTGACTACTAAACCAGTAACTAGTTGTAATCACCCAGTAAAGAAAGGATTACTAGAAACTTCTGCCCTAAAGGCGCAAAAGAAGCGATGAACGGTTCGTCGCTTTCAAAGTTAGAAAATAAATACTAAGAAATAATGCCCATAGCTAGTCGTAAATTAATAGTAACGCAAGACACGACAAGATCTCAAACAAGGTGGGGCCTAGGGACTAAATCTGAAATATGGTATGACCTATGGTAACTGGACAGTTGAGAAACCGTATATAAAACTCATACCCATCTAGCAAATATTTTTTCCTGGATAGTTATGGAACTCTTGACCACTCAACTGTCAGGATCAGCAACCATTTGGCTTCTTTTTACTCTACTAAAAATATATTCTACTCTTCTATATTTCAGTTCTGTTCAGCCTGGGTGCAATAGCAGTATGGCTTACAGAATATTTCCTGAGACTGCAGCATAATGTGATGTCAGATGAAGATCTAGCGAAGACGTGGTCTTCTGATGGTACTGCCGATCTTGGATTATCTTTTTGGTGAGTATTAGAGATTGTTGAGAAAGACTTAGTAATAAGTAGTAAGTTCACCAAGGTAGTAGAGCCACGCTGATTTCAGCACGAACGGGCCGGCTCGACCGGGGCGGTAAGTACTACCCTGGCACAGACGATCCACGTAAAATGACAGCGTTCGTGCTGTCGTGTTTCGCTGGTCAGTGCGAGATTGGAGGCCCAATGATGCAGAAGCATCACTAGGCCGCTACGGTGTGGGTGACCATGCCGCATTGTCTGCATTCGCAATGAGTATGGTGACCACCACTCTTGGATTCTGCTCATGCTTTCCATCAGGCAGAGTAGTCATTTTAGCAGTGCCATGCATTTATTTATTTATTTATTTATTTATTTATATAAGGAACATCAACAATATACATATACAAAACTGGTTAACATTAGGAACTGAAAACATAATCTTATATGTATATCTATTATAGATGTACACAACAATGTTTGTAAAGAATAACACCAAAATAAAAAATAAAAATAATTCAACACAAGTTATACACAATTACAAGCAAAAATTCTGACAATATTGAGAATAAATAAAAGTAGAAGTAAAAACAAAATAAAATAAAGCGAAAACACAAATACAGTTCCACAAAGGAGAACCAGGTCTATTACTGCATTATTCTTTGCTTAAATGCCCTGTAGGAATCGTGAAAAATGTCAAGATCATCTGAGCGTCCACATAAAGTATTGTATTCGAGACACATACGCACTAGTGGTGAGTGTTTGCCAGCGTTTGTTCTGCAGAATGGTATGTGAAAGGTTTTTGTGATGGGGTGTCGCGGAATTTTGTATGGTACTGTTAACTTGATGTTACTTAGCAGTTGACTGCAGTCAACTCCACCGTTGAGAAGTTTGTGGAGGAATAAAAGATCCTGAATTGTACGCCGTCGATTAAGGCTGTTCATTCTGAGGAATTCAAGTCTGTCAGTGTAGGGGGCTCTGTGGGAGATACCTGACGATATGTATGCCAAGTGTCTCGTAAATGCCCTTTGGATGCCTTCAATTCGCTGCGATTGTATAACATACGAGGGACTCCAAACTATACATGCAAACTCGAGGACGCTTCGCACCAAGGCGTTGTAAAGTAGCATCTTTGTTTGTATTAGACGAAAACTACTGGTGCTTCTTTTAACAAACCCAAGCAGTTTAGCTGCCTTCCTAGCAACTCCGTCAATGTGCGCTATAAAGTTTAATTTGCTATCAAATGTAACACCGAGATCTCTTATTTCAGGCACTTCTTGTAATAGCGATCCGTCGACTTGATACTGAGAGGGAAAGGGTTGTTTCTTTTTTGTGTATTTTATGTGGTAACATTTTGCTGCATTAAGTGTCATATCGTTAACGTGACACCAGTCTTGAATTCGGTCAAGATTGCTTTGCATTAAATCTACGTCTAATTGAGATGCAACTGTTTGATAGATTTTGAGGTCGTCAGCAAATAATGAGAATTTTGAGTTTAATATTTGGAGAGATATATCGTTTATAAAAATGGAAAATAATATAGGTCCAAGATGGGACCCCTGCGGTACGCCAGAAGCCGCGTAATACACCTGCGAGTCATATCCCTTTACAGATACAGTTAGTGGTCTGTTTGAAAGATAGGACCAGAACCAGTTTAAAATGCTACCATGTATCCCGTGAGCCTCAAGCTTCCTCACGAGCAGACTGTGGTTAACTTTGTCGAAGGCACTGGAGAAATCCGTGTATATTGCATCAACTTGTCCACCCTTGTCAATTTCTACAGACAGATCAGAGACAAATGAGACCAAATTGGTTTCGACAGAACGACCACTTTTGAAGCCATGTTGTGCACATGTGATTGTATTACTCATATGATGGGTAATAATGGGGCATATGAGAGACTCACACAATTTAGAAAGACACGACAAGACAGAAATTGGACGATAATTCTTTACATTGTCTTGTTCACCTTTCTTGAATATGGGAACAATTCGGGCTTTTTTCCATTCATCAGGAAAAATACCATCCTGAATAGAACGGTTGATAATCAAGGATAGAGGAAACGCAAGAGCAGAACCGCAACGTTTAACAAATACGGGAGGTATCATCAGGACCTGCGCCTTTTGAGATGTCTAATCGTTTAATTTTCCTAAGAATGTCGTTTTCGGTAAAGTGGATATGACCTAAGGCATGATGTTGTGATTTGTTTGAAACGGAGTGTAAAGTACCTTGATTAGAAGCATTGGTTCCATAAACAGATGAGAAGTGCTTTGCGAAGAGATTTGCGATACCGGATCCCGTGTCTTCACTCAAGTTGTTCGAGTACATTGTACTAGGTAGGGAGAGGTCACCCTTGCGTTTGTCTTTTATGAATCTCCAAAATGTCTTAGGGTTCTTTGCTATGTTCGCTTCAACTTTCGACAGGTAATTATTGTAACATAACTTCACCTGTTTGTGACATCGGTCTCTAAGTATGTCATATTCAAGTTTGTCGCGTGGATTTTTATATTTCTTACATTTCGCTCTTATTTTATTTTTCTCCGAAAGAAGACGAATTAATCCGAAGTCAAACCAAGGTGGGTACTCAGACGATCTTGGCCTTCGTTCTGGAACATGTTTCACAATAACGCCTCTCAGTAAGTTATAAAAAGCAAACACCATATCGTTCACTGTTGCAGAGTGCTCAAATACACCATACCAATTAATATCACGTAAATTCAGTAAAATATTATCATAGTCTGCCCTGAAAAAATTATAATCAGTTCTTGGGTTTGGTTTGAGAAATTCTTTATCCGTATGAACGGTTATAGAAAGTAGCAGCGGAGGATGTTTTGGATCTATTTTGGTAGTCAAACTACTCGGCTTAGTAGTAATGGTATCTGAAAGGTTCGTAAGAATAATATCCAGAAATTTGTTATCCACGTTACTAACATTATTAACCTGTCTCAAGCCATTTATTGAAATAAAGTCGACAAGAGAAAAACCCAATGAACAACCATAATTTGATGGGATTAGATAATGGTTTGTGGGATCTGTGGACCATTTGACAAAATTTAGGTTAAAATCACCCAGTATTACGACATCGTTAACATGGTTTAGAATATCAGATGTATTTTCGAGAAATCTATTAAGTGATTCCAAACTGTCAGGAGGTGGTAAATAAACAACACATATAGCAATTTTTTTTATACAATTGTTGTGCTTGAATTGCAATGTGACCCATATGTCTTCACTGTCACTTTCCCATGAAGTAATGCGAGCTGATGGTATATCGCGTGATACAGCGATAAGTACTCCACCTCCGTCCTTTTTGGAACCCCTTGACAAACATCGATCTCTACGGTATATTGTATAACGAGAGTCAAAAATTTCACGATTAAATATGCCGTCGTTCAGCCAAGTTTCCGTTAAGGTTATGACAGAGTAGTCACTCACTGATATATTTTTATAAGTATCGTTGGTTTTAGTCCGAATACCTCGAACATTTTGATAGTATATGTCAAGCATTGTTATATATGTAACTACCAACACATTAACCAAACAAAAACGAAAAAAGTTAAACAATTAAACTCAAGCTATCAATACTACGAATTAATATCGCTTGGCCTGTCTCGTCCTTACGGACAAATATTCTGCCATTTCTTACCCAAACAAATTTATAAGATAGTTCTTTAACCCTTTTGCGAGCGGCTGCGTGCAGTGATTTGTTAGCTGGTGTCAAATGCTCTCCAACGTATATCGGGACTTTTGGACATCCCAATCCTAAATGCTGGGAACTCAGTTTGTCTTTGATGTTCTTTCTATTAAAGCTGGAGACAGCGGCGAGAAGTGTGTCACGTTTTCGTGCACTGCGGAGTTTCACAACAATTGAACGAGGCCTATCACCTTGCCTGTTCATTTTGGCGATTCTAGTTGTGTGCAGGATGTCGTCGTCATTGATCGAGCCATCGACGGTTTTTACCAATTGCAGTACTGTGTTAGTCAGGTTTTCATTCCTAAACTCTGGAACGCCAACGATTTCAACGTTGCTCTCGCGCAAGTTTTGTTCTGCAGAGCCCAATCTGTCCGACAGATCCTTCATGGTGGTCTTTAATTCGCAGTTTTCCTTTTGCAGCTTAGTTATCGTAGTAGATTTTTCCTCTATTTTAATTTTAAGGTCTTCAAACATATTGTTAAAGAAGGACATCGAGTCCTGAAAACCCGAGATTTGCTCGTTGATAGTCCTTAGTTGGTCTGCAATAATGCCGTCGATACTTGACTTGATGATTGCCGACATTTCTTGCTTCAAGATGGAACGTAGTTTATTCTCAGTAATATAGTTCTCCGTTTTCTCCATATTATCCGAAAGACTGTGACTCGGTTTCATACGTAGCGTGACATTACTTACTTCGGGTGGAGATGTCGTATGTAGATTCGAGGAACACCGAATAGGTGTGTTAGTATTATCTGTTTTCGGCTGCTTGCATCGACATTCGGGGCATTTCCATGAATTTTTCAGGTCCAAATCCATCAGGGCAAACCTTTTAGGGGTAATATTGGCGCACTCTAAGTCATATCTACGATCACATACAAGGCACCTTAAACTCTCTTTAGGTTTAGTATGTTTGTTACAACCAGCGCAAGCATTAACTGTGGGAGCCATTTTGTTCAGTATTTGCACAATAATATACAGCGATGAAAACGTAGCAGGTGCAATAATAATATTTAGCGGTTAAATATTTAAGTAAAGTCCCCACAACACACATACAATGCCTGGCGTAAGCTAGGTCTGCTATAAATTCGTAGCGTAAGCTCAAGATGTATAAAGATCGTGTAAGCGCTGAGCATGTGTGCGTAGCAGCGGTCGATCTGCGGGTTGCCCTAGGTCAGGGACGCAAATCGTTGCAAAAATTTTTCAAAATGTATTCACTTATTACTCACGGTGCCGATGCTGTCCGGGTGTTTTATATATATCACTATTTAGTCCTTTTCATAGGCTTTGCAACGACACTACACAGCACCGAACCGAAGACCTTTCAACCACTTTTTTTACGAATGTAATGGAGACAAAATATATACGGTGTTATCTGTTTGAAACTCAACGATGCATTGCAGTGTGCAATAGCATTTCTTATGCTAACTGCCTTGCTTGCTCTGATCATTGACTGCCTGTATCTGTTTATTACACGACCTGTGCGATAACGGAATACGGACTGTCACTACTGTTTTTCATCTCCTGAGTGTCATAAGCTTACCTTAGTCGAGTACCTTAGTCGCATACTAAGGTAGCAAACTACGCAACAAAAAGAGAAGGAACCTTTACACAAACCCGTCTGATCAAGTGAAACTCTGTTTTCTATGGAGCCTTTGTCCAACAGTAGACAACAGTTGATGTCATGTTGACTATTTATTTCGACATACACTTTCTCCGAGCTTTTTTCTTAAAATAGGTTAAGGTTTTTTGCGACTGCCGTCAAATTTCCACAACCCAAGAACTAGGGGATTACGAAGTTTCATAGAAAGACTGTTTTCGAACTTTTTAATTCAAATTCAAAATCATTTATTCAACTAAGACACTAAGTGACATCTATGAGAGTCAAATTGAAGCTATAGTTAAAAACCAGAGATCGACACAAACAGACGCCATAGGATGTATACAGCACATGCATGTCGAGGTAAATTAGGCGAAAACACCAAAATTACCTGCCTGTGTCGATCCATAACTTCCAGTTTCCAAAATGCGTAGAGCCTCATGAGAAGAATACTGGCAAAGAAACTTATGACTACTCTTTTTCAAAGTCAGATTTTCAGGTACAATAGTGTTAGTATTGCATGTAAGGTAAACAGTATGCAAGCTGTTGCCACCTGAAATTCCTCTTATTAAAATGCTCCAAAATCTAACGAACAAACAAAAAAATAACAAAATCACTCTGTGATAACGTTGAAGGTTTGAGTCTATTAAACATAGAAATCATTCAAGGTGCACATCTACTTACATTCAGTTGCAAAGTTTTTTTTTTTTTTTTTTTTTTTTTTTTATATATTTTAGCTGCCAAAATGACTCTGCCCTGCCTGATGGAAAGCACAAGCAGAATCCAAGAGTGGTGGTTACCATCCTCAATGTGAACAAGGACAGTGCAGCATGGCGACCAGCACTATGGCGGCCTAGTGAGATGCTTTTTCACGCCCCGCTTAAAGGACCCGGGATCATAGTTGGACGGAAACACGTGCGCTGGTAGTGAGTTCCAGGTTTTAACCGATCGGCACAGGAAAGAAGAACCGAATCGATGAGTGCGAGAGCGTATGTCTTCCACTCTGAGGCGGTGACTTCTGAGGCTCGCACGTGTTGTCCTGTAGAGGAAGGGAGAAGGCGGGACTAGTTGGAAGAGCTCTTCAGAACACTCCCCATGATAAAGACGATAGAGGACTGCCATGGAGGCGATATCTCTACGCATCTGCAGAGGCTCAAGGGACTCGGTGGCTTCAGGACTGCCGACAATTCGGATTGCTCGCCGCTGCAACCGGTCGAGAGCGTCGAACAGATACTGCGCGGCACCATCGCAAAGGTGAGAACAGTATTCCACGCACGAGCGAACCTGGGTCTTATAAAGAAGACACAGGTGCTCCGGCGAGAAGAACCGTCTCACCTTGTTTAGAACACCTAACTTCCGCGAGGCCGCCTTAGTGACGCCCTCAACGTACTCGCGCGGGTTTAGGTCGCGGCAGATGCCCATGCCCAGGATATCGAGTCTGCCTTGTAGTGGCAGT
The DNA here is from genome assembly GCA_949125395.1 of Diaphora mendica. Taxonomy (NCBI): domain Eukaryota; kingdom Metazoa; phylum Arthropoda; class Insecta; order Lepidoptera; family Erebidae; genus Diaphora; species Diaphora mendica. The sequence continues at coordinate 5,198,580 of OX421332.1, read as the reverse complement.
TGAGTGTTCTGAAAAGTCGGAAGGGGAAGGAATGGAGATTTTTTGGCAGAAAACGCGCACACCTGTGTTTTCTTAGCGTTGAACTCGACCAGGTTCTCAGAGCCCCATTGAGAAATGCGGCACAGAATATGGTCGAGTTCAGCGACAAGCTCCTGTCGTTTTTCCTCAATATCTGCTGACTTTGCTGCAGGACGTCCGAAGTATCTCCCATGAACTGTGCTGTCGTCTGCATAGCAATGAATGTTGCCAAGGGCTAACATGTCATTGATATGCAGAAGAAACAGCGTGGGGGACAGGACGGAACCCTGTGGCACTCCGGCGTTAATCGACTGAAAGTCGGAGGCTGCACCGTCGCAAAGGACTCTGATGCGGCGCTGGTGCAGGAATGCGGCAACCCAGTTGCAAAGTTTGGGGGGCAGGCCGAAGGCCGGCAGTTTGGAGAGAAGCGAACGGTGCCAAACCCTATCAAAGGCCTTGGCCATGTCGAGGCTGATGGCCAAAGATTCTCCGTGCCTGTCAATAGCCTCACTCCAAAGGTGTGTGACGTACGCTAGAAGATCACCCGTGGATCGTTTCGGTCTAAAACCATATTGCCGATCATTAAGTAGGGAGTGATCCTCCAGGTAGTGGATCAATTGTTTATTGATGATCCGCTCGAACACTTTGCAGATAATGGGGGTGACAGTTATCGGGCGGTAGTTGGCTGGGTTGGAGCGGTCGCCCTTTTTGGGGATGGGTTGAACATTCGCCTCTCTCCAGGCATCCGGAACAGTTCCCGAGGAATATGACAGGCGATACAGGCGCGTCAATACCGGAGACAACTCTGGTGCGCAGTTCTTAAGAACCACCGCTGGGATACCGTCGGGTCCACTAGCTTTCCGGACGTCGAGTGACCGAAGCTCCGCTCGGACATCACTCAGCCGGATGCGAATATCCCGCATTGTAGCGTCGCAGGCCGGAATGGTAGGCGGGTGCATGCCACGGTCATCGATTCGGGAGTTAGCCGCAAAGAGATCTACAAGCAGTTTCGCTTTCTCCTGCGGCTGGTGGGCAAGTGATCCGTCAGGATATTTCAGCGGTGGTAGCGAGGCCTGGCAGAAGTTGGACTGCACGGCTTTAGCCAATCGCCAGAACTTTCGGCTACCCGTCCCACCGTCCGGTCACCAACCGGCACGACGAGCCACTCCGTGGATTATGCGCGACCTGACGGGGCAGCCTCCCAGGGTGGTTAGCCGCGGTTGGGCCCCTCTCTATGCCGCGGGCGGCCAGCGGCACCACCGTTTCTACAGGTCTCCCTGGCCGACGGTTCGATCCACGTCATCCTCAACATGACTCTACGAGCATTCCACTGCTCACACACTTACCACGATAACTGTCACCCCTGCATCATTGGGCCTCCGGTCTCGCACTCACCAACGAAATACGACAGCATCAAAACTGTCATTTTAGGTTGGTCTTCTGTGCGAGGGTAGTACCGCCCCGGTCGAGCCGGCCCAGTTGTGCTGAAATCAGCGTGGCTCTACTACCTGTAAAGTACCTGTTTATGAATGGGCCGGCTCGACCGGAGTGATACCACGGCCTCACAGAAAACCGGTGTGAAATAGTGCTTGCGCTGTGTTTCACCTAGTGATTGAGGATACCGGAGGCCCATACCCCAGCCCTCCTCCTATCACCCCCCCATCCCCCAAAGGCCGGCAACGCACTTGTGACGCTTTTGTTGTTGCAGGTGTCCTTGGGCGGCGGTAATCGCTTACCATCAGGCGATACGTCTGCTCGCTTGCCCGCCTATTACATAAAAAAGAAAAGTACCCCTACCGCTTGCCAGAGATGCTAGTATGGCACCGGGACCGATGGTTTAACGTGCTCTTCTGGGTACAGAGGGGTTGAAGGCCCCCGCCGAGAAGGGCTCAATATGTTAAGGAATGGGTCACCCATTCATAAACTGATTGCTTACCTTAAAAATGTGTTATACTACTCCTAATTACCATGACTCCAACGAGCTCATTCTTATCACTTATTTTTGTAAAATTCCAGGCTGGTCGTGGCAGCGAGTATCGCCGCGTTTGTCAACAACGTTTGCATTCTAATCGCCATGTCGGACGGGCGGGACGTCGATACAATAGCGCCAGCTCTGGAAGAGAAAGTTAATGGCGCTATCATGCTATACTAACCAAACCATAACTTTGAGAGGTCTTAAGATACCTTCTTCAATCTTTGGGTTCCATAAATTACACCACTTCTTAACCAAAGTTTGAAGAAGTGTGATATAGTGGGGGATAGGGTACTCGAAATGAAATTGGTGTAACGTAATTAATGGATGCCCCCTATCAATAAGGAACAAAATAGTATGAATAATAAAAGCGATACTTGTGTAGGACCGACCTGTTGGTCTAGTTGTTAGCGATCATGACTTCTAAGCCAGGGGTCATGAATTCGACTCCCACTTAGAACAACTATTGTGCGATATGCACGATTATTTGCTCTGTACTTTGTTTATCTATTAAGAAACATGAATGTGCCCGGTTGACACTGCAATATCCACGAAAAGACATAAGCATATCATACAACCATATTTTCTCAACTGTAATTTTAGTCCCTCTCATGTAATTCCCAACTGTAATGTTTGTTCTCTTAAGTAATTGTCGACTGTAATTTTTGTCCCTTTTATGTAATTCCTGAGTGTAATTTTAATTCCTCTTGTGTAATTCTTGACTGTAATTTCAGTCCCGCTTCTGTAATTCCTGACTGTAATTGAGTCCCTCTTCTGTAATTCTCGACTGTAGTTTTATTCTTTAATATGTAATTCCCTGCTGTAAGTTTATTTATTTATTAATTTTTATTTATATATTTTATTGTATACACAAGATAGATACATAACAAAGAATGAGTTACAAAGTTGAAAACGTAACAATTTCTTCCAGTTTATTCCATTCGTCCATTTTAGTCACTCGTATGTGATTTCCAACTGTAAATTTAGCCCCTCTTATGTAATAGGGGCAGGCTTTTTGTCTTCAACCAGACACTTATAGAAAAGATGGGCAAATTAGAGGTACATTTCGAGGGAAAGGTCGAATAAGAAGGAAAGACATTAAAAGGAACCCCTTTTCCCTCTTATATGGTTGGGTTAGAGAGTATAAACAGTGGCTATTTATTTTCTGTTGTATCTACTCCTTAGGTCAGTAGTCTGAGACGGACTTGGCGTATACATAAATTAAGTAGCAAGAAGGCTGAATGTTAGATGTAAGATAATGAAAATCTAGTTATTAACAATTCCGTCCATTATAAAAATATTATATTATTATTATTAGTAAAATATGATTTATTTTTATCCGCTTTTTGTCTAATAAAATGTACAATTACTTAGTATAAGAGGCCTATACTTAATGCTCATTTGTTAATATTTCATCCAGTACCTCATAATGACAATAATATTATATTTATCACCAATTTTAAAGGTTACTTTTGAGGTCGCAAATTCTGCTCGTAAAAAATCCGTGGCTTGCGATCTCAAATCATTCAAGTATTTATCCGTAATGTTTCAGTATAGTAATAACTTTTAATGTGTTTTTTTTTTATAATTAGTATTTTTTTTGATAAATACTTTTCATAGAATTGATATGATTTTTTTAGTAAACGTTGTGAGAAGACTTGACCATATTTGAACGTTATTGAATGTTTTAATTTATAATAGAAAACTGAAACCTATATTTCTGTACGCTGATATGTTCTAAATAACATATACATTACGCAATCGTAAGTACTAAAACGCAAATTTCTACTTAACGAGAGAGAAATCGACCTTCGAATTCGGTTCGCCCTCAGGGTTGCGCAGGTCCAATGCCAGTCACCCCGCCAGGATGGACAAACTGATATTCAGGTAAAACCGATTGAACAAGTAGCCTAATTTTAGTCCATCTTTGGCATTTAGAACGACGTTTAATAGAACAATAATCATTTTTAGTGATTTTTAGTTCAGTTTGGAGAGTTTTCACAACATAATTAGTACCAATCTATACTAATATAAACGCGAAAGTTTGTAAGTATGGATGGATGGATGGATGTTTGTTACTCTTTCACGCAAAAACTACTGAACGAATTTGCATGAAAGTTTACAGTAATACAGCTTATACATTAGAATATCACATAGGCTACTATTTGCCGCGATAACCGACATAAACGCGGACGGAGCCGCGGGCAACAACTAGTATCATATATTATGATGTAGTCTAATTCCATAAACGCTCGTTTTCGTGATGATCGTGATTATAGGTGTTAAATAAATAAAAACACCACAATAGTAATACTACACAACGATTCTGTGAAGATTGTTATAAAACCCAACTTGATAAATATAAGTTATGCTTATTGTTGTATCGCTGCGCTGCTGCGCTGAGTGTGTGGGTCCAAACGGTACGGGATCCGTGCAGTAAATAATGAAACAACTAATCACCAAATAACGTTCACTTATGGGAATAAGTGGTGATGGCGATTATGATTATTATCCGTCCAAAGGTTAAAGTATATCAGCACATTGTATTTTTAATATTAGTTTGTGCCATTAGGTTAAAACACCTTTATGTATTAATTCTCTGTGTATCAATAGGTTTAACAATTTTGTATTATTATTTTATTAATAAATGATGATTGATTTGTTATATTGCTTTTATTTTTCTTGAAAATTATATGATTGAAAATTATATATTATCTCCTAGCCGATTACGGCCACGGCGGCCAGTCTCAACGGAGACTAGCCTACTACGCAGGAGATATTATAGTGCACAAGTGTGTGCGCAAACATTGGTGCACTCTCTGTTGCCTCTCTCCGAGGAGACGGTTAACCAACAGGATCGGGGATCGATTATTAAGTATTTATAAAATCAGATACATAATAACACTTTTGACTCGACCAATAGTGTTATTGAGTTTTTCTGATTATATCCCTTAAATTCCTTATTTGAACCCGAGACCGCTTGTTCATACTTCAACCGCTAGACCAATGAGGCAGAAAATCGGTTGCCAAACGGTTGATGTTGAGTATATTGTATATATGCTAATCGACGTGGGAACTTCCATATCGCGATACAGGACTATTTACTCCGTAGTTCGGTGTGTCTTCGGTAGTATATCTTTATTTCCGCTGTATGTGGCTGTCGCTACAGTCCAATGGGTATCAGGCATACTAGCCTATTGATGGTAATTGACTACCGCCGAATTTGCAACTCTCTGTGCCCCCTGCACTCATAAACTTTAAGGAGGGGGGTCGAATCCTTAGAGTATACATAAGCAAACTAGCTTATGTATACTCTAAGGGTCAAATCACTCGGGCCAAACTGACCCACACCTGATTACGACATGTGACAGCTTGGTATTTTTTTTTTTTTTTTTTTTTATGGAAGTCATCAAAGTAAATGTCTGTAACCTCGCTATGGATAGGTACGCTATATGCTACACTGTTCATGGGAATTCCGCGTATCTTCGGCTCGAATTTACAAGGCCGTCAATACCAATGCTACAAATATGTAGTGGGGAAAATTCAAAATCATTTATTCAATTAAGACACAGTGACATTTATGAACGTTAAATTGAAGCTACTGTTAAAAAATCATAGATCAACACAAACTGTAACGACACAGATGTAGGTAGGTGCTTGTATTGTCAAGGTGAATTACTTCGATCAGGAATTAGGTTAAAACACCAAAATCCACTGCCTGCCTGTGTCGATCCATAACTTCTAGTTTTCAAAATGCGTTGAGCTTTATGAAAGAGAAAGAAATTCATGGCCACTCTTTTTAAAAGTCAGATCTTCATGTACAATATTATTAGTAAGTACCTAATTACATGAATGGTTAACTGTATGCAAGCTGTTGTCTGTCACCTAAATTTAATTTTATTGAAATGCTCCAAAAGCAAACGTACTTACAAAAAAAAAATACTCAGTGATACCATTGAAGGTTTGAACCTATAAAACATAGAAATCATTCAAGGTGCACATCTATTTACATTCAGTTGCAAAATCTACTGTTAAAATAAAGGGCTTCACATGAAGTGCTGCCACCTTGATCACAGCGTCCCCTTGTAGCTGTGCTAGCCATTGCGCTGTCGGACACGGTGTGCCGAGCTTCGAATGGTGGAACGATTGTGTCAGCTATCGATTTACCCAGATACTCAGGGTCATTGCGGCAACATCTAGGGGCACCTCGATGAGGCCAGGAGGTGTTATCTGAGGCAGGGAGCTGTTGCGCCTCTTACAGTGTATAAATAGTAAGAGCCGATTGCAGAGAGGATTCCAGAAGCCACTGTTACGTTCCTGAGACTCTTCCCGACCGTCGAGGTAGGCCGCCACGGGGTTTAAAGGGTAGACCTGTTCTCCGGGAGTCTCATACACACCTTCTATCTACCCAATCGAGGGTATGGTGTGAAAAGCATTCTCCAGGTAAAAAAAGGGAACCACAGCAACTGGTAGATTGTCTATTACATTACCTCTTTGATGGAGAGTATTTTTAGAGTACCTACCTCAGCAATCTGATCTATTTTGTAAAACACGAAATATAAATAATCCATTTGTAGTACACAAAAATTAACCAAAAACACACTTCCAGGTTTCATTTTAAAAAGCTTTTCCTTAGAAAGTATTGCACAATAATAATGATAAATGCGGTAGAGTAGGTATATTCTGTTTGGGCTTTAGCCCGGAATCTTGTTAGAATATAAGGTTAGTGACTTTATAGAAGCGGAGCGGTGTAGAAGCGGGTAGATAGTGTAGATAGAATTGCAAGCAGAAATTATGATTTTCTGGTCACAATGCCTGCAGAACCGATAACGACTGCTTGAAAAGTTATGTACCTTATGGAAACTTCGTACAAGGAAACGTAGAAGACCCATGGCAGAGTTACTATCTGCACTATGTCGTCGAGGAGAAATTAGGAGGGGAGCTTATTTAGCGAAGAGGTGATTTAGCAGAAAGGGAGAGGCCTATGTTTACCAGTTTACACTGGAAGGCTGATATTTGATCTTTATTTTCATTCATATATCACGTTACGTAATCGGCCCATGAAATGAAAAATAATCCAAAGTTGAAAGTTTTTTAAATAAATATTAATAAATATTTTGGACATCTAACACACAACGCCATCTAGTCCCAAGCTAAGCAGAGCTTGTGTTATGGGTACTAGACAACTGATATAAATACATATATACTTTTTTTTTTGGAAATACATACATATTATACAGAGAAAACACCCAAACTCCGAAACAAATATTTGTAGATCACACAAACATTTGGTCCGACCCAGGATTTGAACCCAAGACCTCAAGCACAGCAGTCGCATTCACTACCACTGCGCCACCGAGGCAGTTAAAAAAAAAAAAATGAAAACTTCTTTAGAACAAAAAGCGTGAAACTCGCATCATCGTAACCGAACGCTTTCCATGAATTCTATTCACTTCTATCGGCAGTCCTCAAAAAATGCCCCGCATTCTTTTTGTTAGACAATCTTATGCTTTTGCTGTGAATCGCTACCTCTTATCACTATGGCACGCACACACAAAGAGGTTTCTTTGTAGGGTTATGGGTTGTTGATGATGATGATGCTCTCTGTGAAATGTAAGACTAGATTAAATCATCTGTTTGTTATTATCTTAGCATGTTACACACAATTTACAGAAATAAACATCATTGTTGTAATATTAAACAGCAAATAGGCTTGTAGGATCGCTAACTTGTAGAAAAAATTGTACGTTTACATAAAAACTTTTAATTTTTTTGGGTTCACTCCTTATGAAACGATTTAATATTTATTGAAAATGTGAAATTTTTATTAACAGTAAAATTTAAAATTGAGCGTTAACTAAAAGTGAGGCTTAACGCTGCAGGCGCTGCAGCGCTCTGTTATTAGTTAGGTATGCCATCAAACAAACAGCGTTAGAACGCATTATTAGGGATAGTTTTCTCGCTACCAAAATGACGTAGGCGCCGAATGTCGCTACGTAAACTCCAGTCATGCTTTGGACCTGAAACATACCTACCTACACTTTTTTGACACACTCTCGTACTTTTATACATGTAACGCAAGTGATTTACAAAGTCAATTTTAACCTTCTTCTAACATTCATAAGAAAAAATATCACGTTTCTCGAAATTGAAGAAAAGAAAATTGTAATCTATAAACTTCTATCCCGTACGTACCCACTTACCTAAACCTGCTACCCCTACCGATAAAATAACACAAATTATAGCCAACTAAACCTTTTCTAGTGTTAACCTACTGCCAATACCTTAACTAAATTCCGATGTAATCATTGTCCATCTGCCAAACTCAGGGACTTAAGGATTACTAAAACTTCCTTTAGATTAAGATGATGGCACACTCAGAGGAAGCAGAGTAAATAAATTTAATTAAAAAGCTTTTTAAAAACAAGCTTTTACATAATTATATGCTAGTATCTACCGTGGGAGAGCCACGCTTCGGCATGAATGGGCGGGCTCGACCGGAGTGATAGTGTCCGATGCCTCGAGACGAATCAAACGAGTCCAAACTCGATGATTTTGCGATGTTTCTTTACCGAGTTCCTATGGCCACCTTCCAGCTCCAGGCTCCAGCATCAGATCAGTTCCATGTCATTATAATACTGTATTGTCAGTATTGTCACGCTGTATACATATGCTTGCAAAATTTCAGCAAAATTGGTTGAAGATATCTGCTTCAAAATTGAGTTGCAAGATTCTACCCGAACATACCTACAAGCATACATACATACACACATCAAAAGTGTCTAGGGATCAAGCATTTTTATGCGGATTTCTTGAGATTGAGATGTGGCTTTGGCCCTGGCCTGCTCAGTCGCCAGACTTGAACCCGATTGAGCATGCATGGGATATGCTACAGAGAAGAGCTCTGCCGAATATGGAGGGTATCCAGTCGCAAGAAGACCTTTTTTTGTTGTTGCAACGAACATGGGCGGCCATTCCACAGCGTGATTTGGATGAACTCATTTTGAGTATGCCAAACCGATTCTTGTGTTGTTAGTGTTCGCGGTAGAAACACGGATTATTAATTGTTTAAGTTACCTAATAAAATTTTAAAGAAAACTGTTATTTCAGTCTTTTTTTCGAACTTTAATGTTAGTGGTTCAAATGACAAAAATCCCTTTATTAGGAAAATGGCAAATATCTTTATTAATGCAAAGGTGAATTGGTTTATCGTTACTGTGACAAACGAAAACACTTTATTTGATGAATCCTTAAAGAAAATTTTAATTAATATCAATCAGGAGAAAAGTTATTGCAAAAATATATGTTGATCCCTAGACACATATGTTGATCCCTAGACACTTTTGATGTGTGTACATTTCAAGTTAATAAAAAGCTTGTACGATACTTATTAGTTGTGATTTTGGGCAAAGAAATAAAACTTCTTCCAAGCTTTCAAGGAAGAAATTTACTCAAAAAAAATCAAGAGTTGAAATCCTCTTTGATTATTTTCTTTTTACACACAATCCTTGTTTGTGTTTGTTATTATTCCTGCTTGTTTGTACAAGGTCATAAAAATCTTGTTATAAAAAGTAGGTTAAGTTTTGATTCGATTCGAAGAATAACAAATTTCCGTTGGAAGATGATCTGCTACTAATCCAATATACCTACAGAAACATTTTTATCATGTGTAGAAACATATCGAAAAGGCTACCTTCTGTACTGGATCCTCTTCATACATTCTGTGCAGGACCTCTAACGTGAGCCTCTTATTATCATGTCCTTTTTTATGGAATAGTGGGCAAACGAGTAGACGTATCACCTAATGGTAAGCGATTACCACCGCCCATGGACATCCGCAACACCAGAGGCGTCAAAGGTACGTTGCCGGCCTTTGGGGAATGGGGAGGGGTTGTGGTATGGGCTTCCGGTATCCTCACTGACTCGGTGAAACACAGCACAAGCGCTATTTCACACCGGTTTTCTGTGAAGCCGTGGTATCACTCCGGTCGAGCCCGCCCATTCATGCCGAAGCGTGGCTCTCCCACGGTAGATACTAGCATATATGTAAATACTAGCTTCTGGCCGCCGGCTCTCACCGCGTGTATGAATCAGCATACATACATCGCGATCAAATACGTTTGGATATAGGCTAATGCCTATGTTCTATCTCAAGAATCAAAGTTTCTTCATGGCAAATTTCATTAAAATCGGTGCAGCGTTTAGCCCTGAAAGCGTAACTAAACTTGACAGAGTTACTTTCAAATTTATAACAGTAGAATGGAGATTTACTTTGTACATCACTGTAACTTCAACTTAAAAATCGGTGCTAAAACTAAATTGCGTGGCACAAAGGCGTGACTTCAGTTCCTTGATGATACAGCCTCGCCCAGAGGCCCTAGAGGGTCCTTACAATAATAGAGGAGAATTGAATGGCACGCCTCGAAAACCCTTTCCTATTAGCTTTCGGTAATGGTCAGACATGTTATTGTAATGTGTGAACTGTGTACGGATTGACTACGCTTGTTAAGTCGTAAGCTTAGGAATATTCTTTATTTTTTTTTGGTAATTAGATTTAGCTCCATGTAGTGCTAATGCTTTGGTTATTTCTCAAAGATTTTCCAATTTTTTGAGTGCAAGAACCACAAAAAAACTTTAGTCTTGGTTCTGATACAAGAAATTATAGTACCAACTGAAACAAAATCTCAAGACGGCACAAGAGGTGTAAAGGAATTCATGTTATTTAAACATGTATGTACCTGATATATTTCTTGTGTAAGTATTAAGGTAAATACATTTATATGTTTAACTAGCAGAGCTCTGTGATGTTGTTGTACGTTTACAATAACAACCGTGAGTAAAGACGCGGGGTGAAGCTAGTTAATAAGAAGTAAGTGGGCCTATTTTACTCGAGCGATTAAGTGATTTTTCAAAGTACATAAATCTATATATATAAACGAGGAAGGTGACTGATTGACAGACTGACTGATTGACTGACTGACTGACATACCCAGAGATCAACGCACAGCCCAAACCGCTGAAGCTAGAATCCTGAAATTTTTCATGTAGGTTCTTTATATAACGTAAGTGAGCACTAAGAAAGGAATTATTGAAATTCCACCCCTAAGAGGTAAATCAGGGGATGAAAGTCTGCGTGAGCAAAGTCGCGTGTAAAAGCTAGTATCGTACATACTTTCATATATATTCAGTAAATCCTGTTAATTTGAAGTAGATTACCATAAACACAATACAAATATGTAGCTATATTTTAAGAAGTGTACCTACTTTTAGAAGTAGGTAAAACATTTTTTTTAATTCTTACGACAAATAATATACAATTACGTGCATGAATCGGTAGCTTTTACGACTTAAAAAAAGCAACTGCCTCTCGATTTCACGCATGAGGAATCGAATAATTCCGTTTCACAAATGCTAATTCGAATTCCATGGTAAGTTTTTCCTGGAACATTATCAAGGGAACTGTTAAAGTAATTTTGTCGTATGAATAAAACTTTTAGAAGCGGATTATACATCCCATAGGACATCTCTAGTGAGCTCTTCAAATTTTATGGTTGTAATAATCTGTAAGTATGGCTGTAGACCCAAAGGTACGAATAGTATCAATAGCGAATATTATGCTTAACTTTTTTGGTTTCTTTTGCCGAAAGCTAATAACGAAACCTTATTGGTAGGATGTTTTTGTGGTTATTTGGGGACCTGGTTTAATATTCTTTTACTTCAATTGTTAAGGTTGTGGCGACTTCCACATACAGCGCAACAAAAACATATGGCAGCGCTATCTACTGAAGATACGTCGAACTACGGAGTAACGAAGGAAACGAAGAAACTACCAATCCTGAATCGCCCAATAGAAGTTCTCGTGTCGATTAACATACATACAACATCCCAACATCATTCGTAGGGCAGTGGCCCGCCAGGCATGATCACCTCGCCTGGTCGGAGAATCCTTCCTTTGTGTTGGAGGGACATGCCACCCGTTCCTCCACAAGGTTAACGCGTTCAGCGCTGCGATGGGCCTTTGTCACAAAGTTTACCCAATCACAACGTCAAGCGCGCTCGCTGTCGAAAGCGAATCGATGTGTAGGTGTGACACTTTGTGCATCAAAATCTTGTATCTGGAATGTGAATGAGAGGTATTCATTTGAAATTAATCTCGAATTTACCTCTGTCTCTATTTTAAAATTCTAGACAAATACCTAATTCTACGTTGACTGCACTAGTGGCTTAGTGGTTTAAGCGATTACCCTACGTCTTTCTACTGAGCTAAGGTTGTGGATAAAAATTCCACATGGGACAACACATTGTGTGATCCACAAAGTGTTGTTCAGAGTCTGAATGATATTTGTGTCTGCTTGATGTACCTACCTACGTTTGTAAAGTCCCCCGTGAAACAGGAAAAGCAATAGTAACTACAGTAATATTTGTACATGTTGTGTGATATGACGAAATTCTATTTGGTGATTTTAAAGCTAAATGTGATTGTCTTTCAAACAACCTTTGTATGGAAATAGAAGACGAAAATATACGTATGCGCTACGTTTATAATTCAACAAGGTTATTTGAGGTTTGTCCTCGGCTGTTTATTTCGCTGGAGTCTGCAAAATGATGAGTTACGGGGTTTTTATTTACTATTCTACCAAACTTGTGGCGGCAGAACAGTACAGACTATTGGGTTGAAAAAGGTCTTGCTAAACTATATAGTTATATAGTCAATTCTATGATCTGTAAAGTTAGTGGTTGGATTGACCTAACACTAAAAGCAATGAAGTTGTTTGCCACCTTTTACTCCTTATTACGACCTTTAGGAGATGAAATCTTAGTAGGTACTCACTTACCTACGCCATTTAAGAAACTTCTGTACAAAGTTTAATGCTTTATACCTCAGTTTCTCAGGATAGCCATTAGTCCATTAAGTAATCAGTCTGTCAAGTAGGACGATGCCTCCATATAGAGAAAGATACATGTTTCCAATTTTATACTCCACTCTTGTTCAATTTCAATCAAACTTTTTTATAATAATATTGTTAGCTGAAAAACTTAGAATTATTACAACTATATATCGCAAGGCTATAAATAAATATTAGAAATTCATGTCGCAGGGCTATAAATAGCGTGGTTAGTTTAATGTCTGACGATTCGCTCATTGGATTTCGAACGGCGAGGTAGTTGTCATGAACCTAACAATCTCAAAATTATCTTCACAAGTTCATCAATAATCGTAGTCACGCGTTGTTAATGTGTTATGGTACATTTCTACGTAACGCGTGACTGCGGCTTTTGAAACTTGTTTCTTACTTTTTCAGCGTTGTTTTTTGTCGTAGTTGGGTTTTAGTTTTTTTTTTTTTTAAATGTTTTGGTGACCCTAATAGGTACCATAGAAATATCACAATTATCGAATAAATACGGACAAAGTCACGAGAAAATGCTAATAATATATATATTTTTGAAATGTACAAGTAACGCCCTTTCGAATGATACCAAACACGGCATATATATCTCAAATTTATTTTTTAAGACAGTATTTTATGTCGGCTAGAGGGCGCCACATTAGATTTAGTGACACGTCATATAGCCTATAACCAGCGGACAATCAAGACGCTTCTAACGATACTCATTTGTCCAGTTCTAATAAGTAGTTAAGGAGCTATGAGGGAACAGATGAACATACATACATACTTACATACATACATACATAGCCTGTCAAAATCATAACCCTCCTTTGGCTTTGCCTTAGTCTAGTAATAAGTACTTTCACTTATTGCATACAAAACGGCAATTTCATAGGTAAAGACCTATTATTATTAGTATAGAATATCCTATCTTAAGTTATGATGCTTACATTACCTGTCAACGTGAAAGAAATATCGATGCAATATAAAGGCATGTTTGACGATATTTATTACGTGATTTTACACTGTCTTTTCCTAGAATAATGGAGAGATTGCCCTTTAAGAAACACGAATAAGAAGCTATGATCAAAGATACATGAGATCGAAATAATAGTAAACATTGTGATGAATAATCTTATTGCTATTTATTATCTTATTAGTTTATTTGCGTTTGTTGCTAGCGTGATGTAATGCACCATTATTATCTTTTTGCTTCTTTAATCATGATTATAATAACTATAAATTCTCAAAAAAAAACCCGACATAATAACCTGAGTTCCATTTAAAAAGTAAAAAACACGTTATGCGCTTTCATTTAAGACCCCACTCGATGATATTTTTGCAGACATTCGGTTACTCTTCCCCACTTTCACCCCCACAACTTTAAAACAGCTCAACCGATTTTAATAAAACATGTCTAAGAACACTCGCACGTAACTCACCTTTCATACAATAAAAACTTAATTGAAATTGCTTCATCCGTTCGGGAGCTACGGTGCCACAGACAGACAGACACGCGAAACTTATAACACCCCTTGTATAATTTATGGTCGAGGTCGGGAGGAAGTGAGGGTCTAGGCGGGAATTATTCCTACAGGGTACTCAATAAAAAACCTGTTAGGATAATCCTGAACTGAACTATATTTGGATCAAGTTACCTCTAAACTTAATATCTCCATAACCAAAAATAGTTGCCGAGGTCATTCACCTGCGGAGACTCTTAACACCGAGTTTTAACAATGTTCTCAATTATACAGCGCCATCTAGTGACGTTAAATGAACTAAACTTACTTGAACATTGAACATACCGCCCACCAAGGACATTATCGAAGAATATGTCCTTAATAAATAAAAGTTCTAAGATTGTGATTAACTACACAGAGTACATTGTTATATACTGAAATAGAGGTATATCTCATCCGCTTCTGGAGGAAATTCTATAACAACGCCATCTGTAGGTCGAGATCAACAACTTTAGTCTTGCTCAACATTTGAAACTATACCTATATATATATGTATATATATTTGGTACGTATACTTATATAAACATAGTATAATACTTATTGTATACATATATACCTACCTATTTAATTAGGACTTTTATAAAATAAAACAATGTAAAAGATTAATTAGTTTATTTTCTCTTTTTAAAAGCTTTCTGTGCATATATTTTGGCTTTTTGTAACATATCACCCTCGATGAATTTCACATAAAGGTTTGGTTGGTAACTGCCTCCAAAACAATGGCCCTGAAATAAAAATAAATACAATAAGCATTATTTTATTTTATTATTATAATTAATGAAATTTAATATATTGACAGCAACATTTATGACAGCTTAAAACATATTCACAAGATATTGGATTACTGGAAAGTATTACTACATATACTATTTGTTTCTTCATTTTTGTATGTTCATTCATACGTTCTACAAACAATAGTTATAATACTTTGCTGTCATAAGTTTCTGTAAAAACTTTATAGTGCAAAAAGAATGTTACTTGTATATTAAAATAAGAATCCTCAAAAAGGTTTTAGTTAAATCACCTGCTGGCATAGCTTGCATACAAAACAATATGTTTTTGCAACATTTTAGTATGTTGTATGTATGATCTAATACTACTTTATCAAGTGAGGTTATATTATTTCCTATGCGGGTTTTAGAAATTGAGATTGCCTGAAGAATACCTCTCAGGAATAAGAATTAGACTACAGGTTAGAATTTGAATTAGATCCAACCATTCAATATATAAGATGTTATAAAGTCTTTAGCTAGTCTAAAGCTTTTATTTATCATCATTTATTATTAGTAATAACAATTTACGTACCTTCATTATCCGTGCGCTTAGGAACACAACAATGTTTAACAGATATTGCGACACGAAAATAAATTGTTAAAAATAAGTCTCTGCCTCAATATTACTTGAAAACAACACACGCGGATATACTCAACGAAAATCGGAGGAAGCTAAGCTCAACTCACGTATTAACAGATAAATCAGAGAATTGTTGTTAGTCACTATCACAAGTAAACATTCAATTAACAAAAAAGCCTGTAAGTATGTATGAATATGTTGATTGTTGACGGATGACATTCACGACAATGGCGGCTGCAATAAACGCTGATAAAAAGTACCAAAACAATGCAATAATTAAATAATATAGGCACTAAGTTAGGATTTTGTAGAATCATGTGTTATGAAATGCTATAATTATCAGCAAGTTTTTCAAAAGTTAAAATATAAGTGTAATTTTGTCAATTTTGTCACAAAAAAAACTACCTTTTCATTGTGTTATGAAAAGAATGGCAACATTTTGTTTTCAATTGTCATTTTATAATGACTTAAAAAAAAGTGATATCGGTTTCAGAATGAACATAACTAAAACAACTCTCTTTGTGATTTATGCGGATTATACCGAAAGTAACGACATCTTACAGTAGCGACTGGCGAAATTACACGTATTATACGCCTAAATTAAATCTACGTAATTTTATGAGTATATTCGAACCAATTAAGATCCATTGTATTTGGTTTCTTTATTTTCGTAACATTCCAAAAACTATCGACTAAGATTGTACCGCCTGATTAACTATTAACAAAATAAAGTCCTTGGTGAGGGCACATCACGAACTTATATACTATGCAAAAAAAATATAATGGCGACCTTGTCGATTACATATCAGTCGGTATGATTAACAACAAAGATCTTAACAATTGTATAAAGAACTGCAAAAAATAAACTCTAACAAAACAAACTTAACCAAGTGAAAAAAAAAATGAATAAAATAACATTGTTATACGCACTCTTACAAATAACATGTAAATAAATAGGTACAAAAACCTTATAAATCTATTCGTCGACAGGCAAAATACACAGCTTTGAAGTAGGACGTTTCAGTAAACTTCCTCTAACCTTTAATGTGACTACTCGGGTAACGTTGTCAGGCCCTGGGTGTTTCTGAACTATTCGACCCAGCAACCAACGCACAGAGTACATTGTTAATCGAGCAGGGGGTAAATCGCTTTCTTTGACAAGTACTACGTCACCGATTTTTGGCTGCGGAATGCTATAAGACCACTTATATCTATGAACTAGCGTGGTTAAGTACTCCGCAGACCAACGCCGCCAAAAATTCTGCAACATCCTTTGTATAATACACCTCCTCAGATCCTCAAATGAAACACTCACTGCACGGTACTATTGATTTATTGCTTGAAAATAGACACACAATACAGTAAAAACGTGTTCAACAAAAAATATTTTAGAGGGCTTTATATAAGTCAACTCGTAACTGAACCATACCGTGATTCACTTCAAAGGCACAACGCCATCTTTCGAGTCAAGATGTAAACATATTGATTTTGGACATTCCGCCCACCAAGGACCTAATTTAGAATTAGGTCCTTCAATACACGGCCATCCACCATGAGGTCAAAGAGGCCAAAAAGAAACTTTAACTACATAAAATACAGACCTGCCCACCATGAGGGTAAGTAGGTCAATGAACAAATAAAACAACGTTTCAAATACCTAGCCAATTAGACATTGACTTAAATATACACACCTAAAGTTAGAGACTTAAACAATTATACATTATGAAAATAAACCTTAGTTTGCCACGGGCAAAACACACAACTTATTGGTTGGTCGTTTAAAGACAGAATCCTTACATTTTAAAGTCACCACTCGAGTGATTCCGTCCGAACCAGGATGTTTTATTAGGACTTTACCCAATAACCATCTACCGGGAGGTAGATTATCTTCTTTAATAAGGACCACATCCCCTACATTTGGTTCTGGTGTTCCTTGAGACCATTTGTAGCGATGACACATTGTTGTTAGATATTCCCTTGACCAACGTCTCCAGAAATCTTGTGTCATTCGCTGCAATAATTGCCACCTCCTCAAAGTGCCCACATTAGCTCGCTCGTAGTTACGTTCCGGCACAAGAACCAGAGGTTCACCTATCAGAAAATGACCAGGCGTGAGTGGTGTTTGGTCGACTGGATTTTGCACTAGCGGTCTGGAATTCAGGCAAGCCTCAATTTGAACAAGCACCGTTGACATCTCCTCGTAGGTGAGAGTTGACTCGCCAATCACCCGTTTTAAATGGTACTTGGTCGCCTTGATTCCGGCTTCCCACAGTCCTCCGAAGTTCGGGGCATGCGGAGGAATGAAATGCCACTGTACTCCATTGGAACTGAGCCAACTTCTGATTTCATTAGCGACCGATGAGTGTTCATGTTTGACGAGGGATTCGAGTTCCTTTGCGGCGCCAACAAAATTCGTTCCGTTATCGCTCCAGATGTTGCTGCAGTGACCTCTCCTGGCAACAAACCTTTTGAAACTAGCAATGAACGCTTGGGACGTTAAGTCGCTCACCGCTTCCAAATGAATAGCCTTTGTAGCCATGCAGACGTACAAGCACACATATCCTTTATAAGATTTGCTTCCTCGGCCCTTGGACATTCTTATGTTGATAGGACCGGCAAAATCGACTCCACTATTTAAAAAAGCTCTGGCTGGAGTAACTCGGCAGGAAGGCAACTGACCCATAAGTTGGTTATTGAAACTCGCCCTGTGGCGTAAACAAACAACACATTTACGCACATGTGATTTAACTAAACTTTTAGCTGAAATGATCCAATATTGAGTTCGGAGGTAATTAAGCATAAGAGTTGGACCACCATGTAGAGTTTTCTTATGAGCTTCATCTATTAATAGAATCGCAAGATGGCTGTGTTGTGGAATCAATATAGGATGTCTCATACTCTCAGAGACTTGAGCGTTCTCAATCCTACCTCCTACTCTTAATATTCCATTTTCATCTATGAATGGACACAGTGATCTGAGTTTACTCTTTTGACTAATCCTTCCACAAGTTTTTATATCCCCAATGTCCAGTTCAAATTCTTGTTCTTGAGTTCTTTTGACACAAATTTCAAAGGCTTCGGTTAGCTCCTCACATGTCAGATAAGTGTTTCCCTTTCTATTTTGTTTCAAAAATCTTCTACAATAAGCGACCACTCGTACTAATCTTTGGAGAGACGAGAATCTTGTCCACAACTGATCATTGTGACACGCGCCCACATGTACCTTTACAGATCTTATTTCTTGGTCCGTTGAGATCGATTTCGGCTTAGTGTAATCTATGGTTTTATTTGTCAACCATAACGGTCCATGAAACCACAGCGCAGAGTGCGCCAGTTCTGAAGGCGCCACACCACGAGATGCAATATCAGCTGGGTTAAATGACGATCTTACATGTGCCCACTGCGAACTTTCTACCAAACACAAAATTTCCGAGACTCGATTTCCCACAAATGTAGTCCAGCGGCTTGGGTGTCCGCTAAGCCATGCCAACACCACTGTTGAGTCAGTCCAGCAATGAACATTCTCTCTGTCGATTGTATATATTTCAGCTACTTCGACTATTAACTTCGCGAGAAGAACTGCCCCCATCAATTCCAAACGAGGCACAGATAGTTGTTTTGTAGGAGCTACCTTTGTCTTTGCGGTCACTAAATTGATTTTAATCTGACCATCTCCAACCATAACTCGTAAGTAAACAGCAGCTGCATAAGCCAAATTAGAGGCGTCGCAAAATCCGTGCAACTCTACAACTGAATTGGTGTTAGTTTCGAGCCATCGAGGGAGAACAATATTTGGTAAGTGCAGCAGACCGGATTGGTAAGTTTTCCATTCTTTAAGAAGCTCATCTGGTAAGACATCATCCCAGTCAATTCCAGCCAGCCACAACTTCTGTATGAGAATTTTTGCGGTCACAACGGAAGGTGCTACCCACCCTAAGGGATCAAACAGCCGTGATATGTCCGATACAACCTTCCTTTTGGTTATAGGCTCTGATTGTAATGGAAATGACACTGAATATTTGAAATTATCCGAGTCCCGGTCCCAAGAAAGACCGAGTATTTTCGTAACTTCATCCATCTTTATTTCTACTACACTATCCAGACTTCTCCTATCTTCGTTCATTTCCCTTGCCAACTCCTTATTGTTGGTCATCCATTTTTGAAGTTCGAAACCTCCCTTTGCTAATAAACTATTGATTTCCTTGTATATTTTTTTACCTTCTTCAATGGTCTGACAACCTGACATCAAGTCGTCCACGTAGTAATCTTCCTTTAATTTTGCTGAAACTAGTGGAAAGTCCTGACCTTCATCTTGTGCAAGCTGCTGTAAGGACCTCACTGCTAGGTAAGGTGCACAGGCAGTTCCAAAAGTCACTCTCAATAACTTGTACTCTTTTATTTCAGAGTTTGGATCACTGCGCCAGAACAGCCTTTGGTAATCGGTATCTTCTGATGCAACAATGACTTGTCGGTACATTTTTACAATGTCAGCGCAAAGCACGATTGGATGTAAACGCCATTTCATAATTATGTGACGCAGATCGGGCTGAATCGTAGGACCTACCATCAGTGTATCATTGAGAGACACACCATTTGATCCCCTAGACGACGCATCGAACACTACTCGTACCTTGGTTGTAGTCTTATCATCCCGAATAACAGCGTGATGTGGTAAGTACACTGCTCGTTGCACATCTGCTTCGGGAGAGACAGCTTCCATATGACCAAGGTTGAGGTATTCTTCCATGACGTCTGTGTATTTCTTTTTGATCTCTGGATCCTTTCTGAATCTGCGTTCAAGAAGGTGAAATCGTTTGAGAGCAATGTCTTTAGTATGCCCATACTTACACTGAGGATTATTATCTTTGAACGGTAATCGTACTATATACCGACCTGTTTCATCTCGTTTGGTCGTTTGGCAGTAAAACTCTTCACAGGACTGTTCTTCTTGGGTAAGTACTCTTCTTTTACTACAAGATGTATCGGACTCTATCTCCCAAAACCTCTTAAGCAATTCATTGTCACTGAATTGTGAATGCGTGTTAAAGAAAACCTTGTGACAGTGAGCTGATGGTGAAGCTGATTGTGTTTGGCCAGACAAAATCCAACCCAGACTCGTGTTTTGTGCTAGAAGTCCTTGAGAATGTTTGATCAACCCTTCCTGAAGTATCTGTCCATAAACTTCTGCTCCAAGCAAAATATCAATTTTGCCTGGTGTATGATACTTTGGATCGGCCAGAATTAAATGTTCGAGTTGTGGCCATGTTGGTATTGATATCGAATTTCCGGGAATTAATGAAGTGATTGTGTTTAAAACGTAGGCATGTACTGTCATACTGAAACCAGGATCGTGGAGGGAATTGATAGTCACTTCTACAATAGATTTAGTAGTTACAGCCTTTGAATCACCTCCTATGCCTGAAATGATACCATGACCCGAGATCTTTCTTAATCCGAGCAATTGCACGGTGGATTCCGTTATAAACGACGCTTGAGACCCTTGGTCTAATAATGCTCTCAGTAGGTGTTTGAAACCGTGCGTAGTTTGTGCTTCGACTACAGCGGTTGCTAATAAAACTCTAGTCGGAACCGCCTTCTTAGAAAGGTGAGTTGACATCGCAGCAATCGTTGAATCCTGCGTCTCACCGGAAGCGTGGTCCACTGTGGACATCGCTGATTCCTGAGCTACACCTGGGCGACGTTGGTCTAGAGGACCCTTTGGGGTGTAACAATGAATGATGTTTGCGCTTGCAAACTTGACAAGTTGTGGTGATCTTACAAAATTTAACAGAATGATTTTGGCCTAAACAATTATAGCACAGACCCTGAGTTCGCACGAAATCACTCCTAGTTTCGTAGTTATTCTTACAAAATTCTTTACAGTGGCTGAGAGTATGATTTTGTTTACAAAATGGACATGTAATCTTAAACCCTCGTGTGGATTGTTGAGCAACGGCATGAAAGCTCCCTTGTTTACTTACAGTTGATTTTGGTTTGTGGATAACCGGTATATTTAAGTATTCTAATGAACGAAACCTTGTATCTAAAAATGCCTTAAATTCGGTAAACTTTGGTATTTCGTCACATGAGCTAACCCTTGTTTCCCATTGCTTTCGGGATTCACTATCTAATTTCGCGCTTACTATGTATATCACTATAGCATCCCACGAATTAACATCTATACCTATCGTTGACAGCCCATGCATACAATCCACTGTGGTATCCAAAAGTTCCTTGATGGCCGTTGAATTTTCTAACACCTTGGGTTGTTCTATTAATCTTTTTATCATTGAATTACATAAGTATATTTTGTTATCGTAACGTTTCTGTAACGTTTGCCAGCATTCTAGGTAATTAGCAGCTGTAATGGGGGTATGGCGCAACAATTGTTCTGCCTCGCCAGACAGATGCCCTTTTAAGTAATGTAACTTTTGGACATTGTCAATTGTGTCGTTTTTATGTATTAATGAAGTGAACATGTCGCGAAATGATATCCATTCTGTATATTTACCAGAAAAATTTGGAATACTAACTTTAGGCAATCGAACATTGGTATATATTTTAGTAGTCGATTGCTCTAGTGTTTTCGTTGTGGAAGTGATTTGTAAAATGTACTCCTTTAATTCAGATTTATAACTGATATAACTTTCTTCCACATTATCGTAAGTATCTGCTTCAAAATAACTATTTGTAGTATCGGTTGAACCTTCAATAATTTTTCTATGAGTTTCTATAAAATTACTCCACTGTTGTTCTAGTGTCTCTAATCTAGTTTGCAAATAAGATGCTGTTAGTCTTTCTTTAGGTGACTTTTTATAATTTATTCTACCTTTTTCAATAGAATTCTTAGTGTCCAATTGCAATTTAACTAAAGATTCTAACTTTTGTTTTGTGACTGACATGTTTAAATCTTTCAAAATTAACTATTTTGTATGTATATAAATGTTTAAGTAATGTAGCAACTCTGTGTTCTAAGAAATCAAATAGATGTTTATTTCAACTAAAGAGAGACAATTCGAATTTTTCTAAGTGTTTAAGAAAACATTTATAATACTAAAATAAAATCGGGCATAGGTTCCCCGTGGGTAAACCCTGAGTTCTTCCTAAAATAACACAAGTGCATGAAATATTTAGAACTTAGAAAATTTAAACCGTTTACATCAATGTAAAGCGAATTTATTAAAAATATTACAAGTGTTTGAAACGTAAAAATATTTTGGAAATTTGGGCATAGATTCCCCGTGTGAACAACTTTTTCTTAAAATAATCAAAAGTCCAATTATTAAGCTAATACTACAATCAGATATAATCTAACTACAGTTCTTGGTAAAGAAATCACTTAAATGTTCCAAATAGTTTGAAATGTTCACAAGATTAAAGTCTGTTACTCACGATTTGCTGTCTGCTAGGTACCTTGCTGTCGTAGACGTCCACCAGATGGCACTAATGTTCTTGTTTAGTTTGCCTGCGCCTGTAGTTCAATATTCCAAGAGCGTAATTTTATCCAATACTTTAACTACTGGCGCCCTCTGTTGTCCGCTAGCTGTACTAGCACTCCTTGTGGTACTCTGCACTAGTGTTGTCACAGCTTGGCTGCCTCAACCGCGATGTATGTTCACTTGATAACTGCTTCAAGGCGCGGCAAGGCTCCTTTGGGTACCCCCCTTGGTAGTTGATCGTTTTACTATTTCACTTTCACTCACACCGTCACTACACTGCGTGATGAAAACAATACAGTCCGCACGCTCACGGACACAGTAAGCACTTCAGGGCGATCCACCTCTGATTTCTGTGCTGGTTTTCTCAAAAAAGTACGCACTCTTCACATGCGCACTGAATCCGTCTCCGAAGGACCATGTATAATACACCTCCTCAGATCCTCAAATGAAACACTCACTGCACGGTACTATTGATTTATTGCTTGAAAATAGACACACAATACAGTAAAAACGTGTTCAACAAAAAATATTTTAGAGGGCTTTATATAAGTCAACTCGTAACTGAACCATACCGTGATTCACTTCAAAGGCACAACGCCATCTTTCGAGTCAAGATGTAAACATATTGATTTTGGACATCCTTTGTATAAGTTGCCACCGATTTAAAGGACTAATATATGATGTTTCATAATTAGTTTCAGGCACAGTCACTAATGGTTCGCCAACCAGAAAATGACCCGGCGTTAATGGTAGTGGTTCATCAAAACCTTCACCATTAATAACTGTCATGGGTCTCGAGTTCAGACAAGCTTCCACTTGACTGAGTAAAGTACTCATCTCTTCATAGGTCAGAGTTGAATCGCCTATAACTCTTTTGAGGTGGAATTTCGTGGACTTTACAGCCGCCTCCCATAAGCCACCAAAATTTGGAGCATGGGGCGGTATAAAATGCCACAACGTACCCTTACCTTCTAAATATTCTGCTATCTCCTGTTGTATGGCGGTCAGTTCTTTCAGTTCTCTCGCGGCGCCGACAAAGTTGGTACCATTGTCACTCCATACTTGAGCACAATGTCCTCGCCTAGCTACAAATCGTCGAAAAGACGCTAGAAAAGCTTGTGTACTTAAATCACTTACAATTTCTAGATGTACAGCCCGCGTTGCCATACAAACAAAGACGCAAATATAACCTTTGTAAGCCTTGTGGCCTCGACCCTTTGCTGTCCTGAGGTTTATTGGACCAGCGTAATCCAACCCACTGTGAAGGAATGGTCTTGTTGGAGTGCACCTCACTGAAGGCAGTGATCCCATCAGTTGAGTGTTGATATTGGCGTTATGCTTTACACATGTCACACATTTGCGAACATGTTGTTTAACAAGGCTCTTTACTCCAATTATCCAATATGCAGATCTTAAATAATTAACCATGAGCTGAGGACCTCCATGTAACGTTCGCTCGTGTGCATCCGCAACTAACAATTTAGTAAGATGTGCATCATGTGGAAGAATTATAGGGTGCTTCAACTGATCTGACAGAAGCGCTTCTCGCAATCTGCCACCAACACGAAGTATGTCATCATTGTCTATAAAAGGGTGTAATGAACTGATTTTACTTCCTTTTAATTTCTTAAGTGTTTTATTTTTTATTTGTAAGTAGTCACTTGTAAATACATTCTTCTGACAATTTCTTATGCAACATTTTAAACTTTCTTCTATTTCTATCGCTTGTAAATACTTCGGTCTGTTATTTCTATTTTTTAAATCAACAAATCTTCTACAGTATGCTAAAACTCGCAATAATCGCCCTAATGAACTGAATCTTGCCCAGGGGCACTCGGTTGGCTCTTTGGCTATACCAATATGAGACTTCACTGACTCTTCTAATATAACGTTGTCTACAGCAGGTCTGTTATACACAACTTCAGGATTACGCAAAAATTGTGGACCCTCGAACCATAGTTTGTTCTCTGCAAGTAAACTAGGTGAAACTCCTCTTGATGCACAATCCGAAGGGTTGTTCTTAGAGGACACGTGGGCAAATTGATCTGCATCGAGTGTGGTTAAAATCTCCGACACTCGGTTTGCCACGAATGTTTTCCACCTACTTGGATGACTGTTGAGCCAGGCCAGCACTACCGTCGAATCAGTCCATGCATGTACCTTGTTCTTTGGAATATTCATAGCCTTCGCCACGTCTGCTAACAATCTCGCCAATAAGACTGCACCACAAAGCTCGAGGCGAGGGATACTTACCTGCTTAATAGGGGCGACTTTGGTCCTTGCAACTAACAAAGATACGCGAACATCATTTGTGCTATAAACAGTTCGAGTATACACCACTGCCGCATATGCCGATTTTGAAGCATCACTGAAACCATGCAACTCTACGGAACTTATATCACCGGATATTCCCAGCCATCTAGGAACACGCACATCGGATAAATCTGACAAAGCTGTACGATAAGTCTCCCATTCTATTCGCACACTGTCTGGTACTTCATCATCCCAATTTACACCTGCTAACCACAACTTCTGTATAATGATCTTAGCTAATATTATGCTAGGCGCTAGCCAACCTAAGGGGTCAAATAAACGCGCTATATCCGCAATAATATTTCTTTTAGACCACTTAACATACACAGAAGGCAGCTGTACCGTGTATCTGAACTCGTCTGTACGTCGACACCAGGTAAGTCCTAATATTTTTGTACTCTCGAATTTCTCTATTTCTTCTTTTGATTCGTTTCCTTTCCTGTCAAATGTGTCCTGAAAATCACTCTCATAGCCCTCCATCTCCTTAATTATATCTTCATTATTGCTGTTCCATTTCTGTAATTCGAATCCTGCTTTCCCCAATAAAATTCTCATCTCCCTACACAAGATCTTTCCTTCTTCTACTGTCGAACAACCGGTCATCATGTCATCCATATAATAACTATTTGGAACCCTTTCAGCTGCTATTGGATATTGCCATCCTTCATCTACTGCGACCTGATGGAGTGATTTTACAGCTAAATAGGGAGCGGAGGCTGTACCAAAAGTTACAGTAGTCAAAGAGTAATCTTGAATATCCTCGTTAGGATTGTCTCGCCATACTATTCTCTGATACAGAATATCCTGTTCTGCGACTCTGACCTGCCGATACATTTTTACAATGTCTGCGACGATGGCTATGTAGTGTGTTCGCCAGCGAAGAACAATATGTCGAAGATCTGATTGCAATGTAGGACCTATCATGAGGGTATCATTGAGAGACACGCCCTTTTCATTCTTACAGGAAGCGTCGAATACTACCCGTAACCTTGTAGTCGACTTGTCATTTCTTATGACTGCATGATGTGGTAAGTACACAGCGTCGTTTATTTTGTTATCATTACTGTCTACTTTCTTCATGTGATCTAATTGTAAATATTCTTTAATAACATTTGTGTACTTTTCTTTCAGGTCTTGATCTTTATTTAATTTTCTTTCCAATAAGTAAAATCTTTTCAGAGCTATATCTCTACTGCTACCACCTACACAAGTTGGATTTAGATTTTTGAATGGTAGCTTTACAATATAGCGACCATCCGTAGTTCTGCGAGTCGTAGACGCAAACCACTCTTCACACCTTTGTTCTTCCTCTGTCAATATTTTTTTCGAATTCGGCAACTGATCTTCGATTTCCCAGAACTTTTTTAGAATATCGGTTTCTTCTATTTGTACATGCATTGCCGTGATCCTATTGATCTGCTTGACCTTTGGTTGCAATTGAACTGCACCTGAAAGGATCCAACCTAAGCTGGTGCGCTGCGCCACGATGGACCCAGTTGGAGCCTTCTTTACACCGTCTCGCAATACCTCACTGTACACATCAGCACCTAAAAGAACATCAATCCTATTGGGTTTACTGAAGTGCGGATCTGCTAGAACCAGATGTTCTAAGTCTGGCCATCTAATTGGTTCTAATTGTCGCTCTGGCAGATATGACTTTATACTCTTTAAAACGTACGCTTTAACTTCTATCTCGAACTCAGACTCTGTTAACGATTGAAGCACTAACGTCACCATGTAGTTAGCAACAGAGGTCTTGCCAGTGCCAATACCCGAAACGATTCCCCTAATTGGACTCTTTTTCAACCGCAATAATTGAACTGTAGCCTCCGTAATAAAGGAAGCTTGTGATCCTTGATCTAACAAGGCTCGCACTATTTGAAAATCGTGAGCTGTCGTCTGAGCTTTTACTAACGCTGTAGCTAGTAAAACTTGACGGGGCTGAGTGATTTTGGTTGAGAGACAAGAAACTATTGGCATGCTAACATCTGATGCATTCGGATCACCAGAAGAGATGCCCGTCTTGTCCCGCTCCATCGTATGGATGCCAGTACTATCAGCATGTAGAAGTGTATGGTGTCTTTTTTTACATACCCTACATGTCGTGTTCTTTTTACATTGGCCTACCATATGGTTACCGCCGAGACAGTTAAAACAAATTTTGTTGTTGGATACGAATTGCCGTTTTTTATCTGTATCTAACTGAATAAACCCCTTACAAAAACATAATTTATGATTTTGTGAACAGAACTCACACCTCAGATGTTTAACAAAGTTTGATTTCTGAGTCGCTAGCAATACCCTTTGATTTGATGACTGAAAACCATGTGCCTGTACTGTAACCCTTTTAGGAACCTCAATATTTTCAAATGCTATGAAACGACCCTCTATAAATGTTTGGAACTGATTTAAAGTGGGTAGCTCATTTGAAATATCTTCTGAAACCTTTAACTCCCACTGCTTGCGGGTTTCTGGATCTAGCTTTGATGCCATTATATATATAATAATTATGTCCCAGGTAGTCACATCAATCCATAAATTGGTCAAAGCACTAATACAATCAGTTGTTGTATCTAACAGATGTTTTAAAGAAATGGATGACTCGCCATTAATGCGTCTCTGATTAAACAATTGTTGTAAAATATTATTAGCTAGCCGACGTTTATTATTATATCTATGTTCTAAATTGGCCCAACACAATTGATAATTGGCCTCCGTGATAGTATTTTGCCGAAGTAATTGCTCGGCTTCACCCTAAAGCAGACCCTTTAAATAATGTAGTTTTTCGACATCATCTAATTCAGCGTTATTGTGAACTAGTGAGATAAATAAATCTCGAAAACTTGTCCACTCAGCAAAATTACCAGAAAAATTAGGTATGTTGATCTTAGGCAATTTAATGTTTTTAGATTTATTGCCGCTGAACGATGCCCGTTCACGGTCATCCTTCCTAACGAATTTAAGTTTATAATCCTTTAAGTCTGACTTATAATTAACATACATTTCCTCCGTTTTTTCATAAATATCTGTCGTAAAATATAAACCTTTCATTTTTTCTATTGTAGCAAGCTCAATTATTTTGATATGTGTGTCCTCGAATTTTTTCCATTGATCTTCTAAAGCTTCTAATCTAGTCTCTACATAACCTTGAGTAATCCTTTCCTTAGGTGATTTTTTGAAATTGATTTTGCCCTTTTCTATTATATTTTTTGTATTGTTTTGTAATTTGATTAAAGCTTCCATTTTGTTAAATTACTGATCTAGCTTTTCCAATTATTTACCAAACTAAACTTTTAAGCCAATAAACATCTACTACTTAATTAAGAAATAAAGATTTAAATCTTTACTATCATGCATCTATTATAAAGTATAGATTTACTTAGTACAACTACACAAAAAAATTTACAAGTTCTAAAAATTCAAAAATTTTCTAAGTGTTTGAGAACAACAAAAAAATCAAAAATCGGGCATAGGTTCCCCGTCGGTACACTTTTCTTAAAACTATTCTAAGTCTAAACTTATCTAGTAGTATCTAGTTTAAATTATCAATACTAAAATTTACTAAGTCCAAAAACTGCAAAATTATTCTAAGTCCAATCAGCAAGAAATGCATTCAAAGTCAATTGTTTCTTCTGCGTTAAATAATAAAATTAAAAACTGTACTCACAGATGTCCACTGCACTATCACTCACAAATTTCCGTATGTTGTGTGATCCGCTTCCGCTTATGAAGTCGCTTCCACATATGATCTTGTTCGTGATGTATCCTCAGCCTTGCGGGTGAACTGACTCCCGCTGCAGCTATCTGCACGAAACCGCTTCCGCCTTTGAACTTGCCTCCGGTTAGACCTCGGCCTGTTCTTGAACTGTTTCAGCCGGGTTACCCAGCCAGCACTAAGCGTTATCAGTGCCAATCCGCCACTGTGTCAACGCCGTGTAGATCCGTCTGACCAGCCAACCTATATCCGCCTCGTAAGGACCATGTATAATTTATGGTCGAGGTCGGGAGGAAGTGAGGGTCTAGGCGGGAATTATTCCTACAGGGTACTCAATAAAAAACCTGTTAGGATAATCCTGAACTATATTTGGATCAAGTTACCTCTAAACTAAACTTTAAAGGTAGTAGAGCCACGCTGATTTCAGCACGAACGGGCCGGCTCGACCGGGGCGGTACTACCCTCGCACAGAAAATCAACGTAAAATGACAGCATGCTGTCGTGTTTCGTTGGTGAGTGCGAGACCGGAGGCCCAATTAGTCTAGTCAACAAGTTCCATACTTGTTGACTAGACTAAAAGATGCAGTAGCATCACTAGGCCGCCATGGTGTGGGTCGCCATGCTGCATTGTCTGCATTCGCAGTGAGCATGGTGACCACCACTCTTGGATTCTGCTTATGCTTTCCATCAGGCAGAGTAGAGTCATTTTGGCGGGCCAAAAAAAAAAAAAAAAAAAAAAAAAAAAAAAAAAAAAAAAAAAAAAACTTAAGATCTCCATAACCAAAAATAGTTGCCGAGGTCATTCACCTGCGGAGACTCTTAACACCGAGTTTTAACAATGTTCTCAATTATACAGCGCCATCTAGTGACGTTAAATGAACTAAACTTACTTGAACATTGAACACCCCTCTTTTTGGTCGGGGGTTAAAAATTATGGATAAATATATTCAGCTCCAATGTTACTCTATGGCTGCAGAGATTAATGTGACACAAATAAAACAGCTCATATATAACAGGACCATATACCCAAAAAAAACTCGTCGCGACCAATATGGGTTCAAAAATAATGAAAACAAAAAACCTAATGAAATCGAGCTATCATTAATCGAATACCAAACAAAATAAATAAGTATTATCTGTTTTAAATGTAAAAAATCGATTTAGCTTTTCATATAACAAAAGCTTACTGTTGTTTAATATAAAGCTTTAGGATAGAGCATATCAAGCAAACAATTTGAGGCTTATGATAATTAACAAGTCGTGTTAATAAATTACCGTGACCATATAGAAAATGATTTTAAAATAAGATATTTTTGGATATCTAAAGGCGCGTCTCCACCGAAATTTGACAACAACACAAAAAAAGGTGGACAACACAAAAGTTGCCAACTTTTGTTCGGTGGAGTCTCGGCTTAACACAATACCATCTAGTCCCAAACTAAGCAGAGCGTTTATTATAGATAACTGATATGAATACATATATACTTTCTTTTTGTAAATACAGAGGTACATATTATATATAGAAAACACCCAAACTCCGAAATGAATATTTGCAGATCAATTTAATTGGTGTTGAACAATTCTTTTGTTGCTTTTCAACCACTGAGTAAGATTTCTTGAGGTCCAAGATCCTACTAATTCTGGGAGGGCTAGAGGAAGGAACGGTATTTAAATAATTCTTGTAGCCTTCACTTCAATATTTAACGTAAGCCTTAACTTTTAAAAAAAGTATAAAGAAAAATTCGAAGTTTTCTTTGTAATGGTGGTAAATTATAATTCTTCTTTTTTTTTTTTGAAATACTACTCCCGCACTATGAATAACTGCTGTGTCGCGGAGAACTTTACAGACATACATGAAACGGAACAAAGAACACCCAGACTCAGAACAACAATTTGGGGATCACACAAAGTGTTGTCCTACGTGGGATTTGAACCCACGACACTTGGGCGACCGTTAAACCACTAGGCCAAACGTGCAGTCGATAAACAATTATACTTATGGCTGAAGAATTGACGTATTTGTTCCCCTTTTGTGCTAAAGGCGATCTTCGTTCCAGATAAAATTTATGGCGGCTTAAAATTTGCTGCAAATATTTTGTTAATTCTTGAAAACCCTTGGCTTTGTAACAAAACCAGAGGCTGAGCCTGATTCATTTTTAACGGCTCTGTCTATTGTGTTCAATGGAGTTGATCCGTGAGGCTTCTATTGAACTTTGTAGGCTGTATCAGATCTGGGAACAAAGGAAAGCAATATTTGACTTGAATATCTGATACTTTTTATAAAATAGCCGGCCAAATTTTTTCGCATTTCAGTATTAAGTTGCTGTGATTAGCCTGTATGTTATTTCTCAGGGATCTTCATCCTGGGATACATCTGGTTCCCAGGCAAATGATTTTAAGTCGGATCAAGTCCGACACAACCATCGGTGGGATGGTGCGTGGTATCCGAGGAGATTTCCAAACAGAATGTTGGTATTTCTCGATTAATAAATCTTAAATCCGTAATCTATATTTAATTATTTAATATACGTGATGTGGTGACTTCCACATACAGCGCAACAGAAATATACTACAGCGCCATCTACCGAAGTTACACTGAACTACGGAGTAACAAAGGAAACTAAGAAACTAACAATCCTGAATCGCGCAGTGAAAGTTCTCGCGCCGATAATCATATATACAACATCCCAACATCAACCGTTGGGCAGTTGGCCCGCCAGGCATGATCACCTCGCCTGGTCGGAGGATCCTCCCTTTGTGTTGGTGGGAAATGACACACCTGTCCCCCACACGTGAAGCAAAAATTTGGT
The DNA here is from genome assembly GCA_949125395.1 of Diaphora mendica. Taxonomy (NCBI): domain Eukaryota; kingdom Metazoa; phylum Arthropoda; class Insecta; order Lepidoptera; family Erebidae; genus Diaphora; species Diaphora mendica. The sequence goes on along the minus strand of OX421332.1, from coordinate 5,166,548 downwards.
ACTCTACTTAAGAAAATTATGCGTTCGGAGCAGTATGAAATTTAGCGTAGTTAAAGTTTATGTGAAGGAGAAGTGCAGAAAGCTAAAAAATAATTAAATGAAATAAAGTCGAATTTCAACCACTAGGTGACCACTTGTTAAAGTTAAAATGCATACCTATGCCTAGCATTTTTATCATCTACTGCCGTTTTCAGATGAGCTAGGTATAACAGTATAGCTAGAACTAGTTTCAGTAATGTTTTTCAAATGTTGTATTAAGCACTGAAATATTACTACCTATATATAACAGTTAATCCCTGTTAATAATAAAATATTTATTATTGACTTATATGTTATTCTGATGTATAAGCTATATTACTGTAAAGTTTCATCCAAATCAGTTCAGTAGTTTTTGCGTGTCTGTTACACGCAAAAACTACTGAACTGATTTGGATGAAACTTTACAGTAATATAGCTTATACATCAGAATAACATATAAGTCAATAATAAATATTTGTAACAAACATCCATCAATCAGCACATTTAAGTATAGATTGCGGCAATATTTAATAGACGCACAGCGGAGACTGGATATGGTCAACGTTAACACATCTCTTAAATAAGGTATACCAGTGCCAACACGTTTCGCTTCACACTCAGTTCCGAATTGCTGGCGAGCGGTCCCCGCAATGTTAAACTATGGTGGAGGGTATGTTATGTGTATGCGATTATTATTAAGTGTATGAAATTGTTGTTTCTTTTTATGTTGTTCTTTGTTATTTTATGTAGTATGGCACGGTTATGTAAATAGCTTTATGCACGGCGTCACTGGGCCTAATTGAAAACCAGCATCAGATGTTCTGTCTGACACGATGCTGAATTGGGTCCATTTCTGGCCTTGCAAAATTGTTTTTTTTTTTTGTGTTCTATTATTTTTGTTGCCAAATAAATATTTCTTTCTTTCTCCTTTCTTTCATTCATCCATACTTACAAACCTTCGGGTTTATAATATTAGTATAGATATAGATTTCGCGTTTATAATCCTAGTATAGATAACGATAACTCTTTTATTTGCAGTGGTTGACTTAACAGCTACCTAAAGTTATATTGTCACAAAAAAAATTACAACTCATCAGAACTCATAATAATACCTAATAAAAATATATTTTCAAGTCTGTTAATTAATTGCGGAGTTCTGAGGAAACAAATCTAAGGAAAAAGAAGCAAATTAAGAACTTTTGAAGTCGGTAAAGAAACACAAAACAAGCCAGTTCCCGTCTGAAAGGTTTAATTTAAATCAAAATGGTCTAATTAGAAATAATAGATTGAAATGTTAGTAGTCGTTTTGATTTCTAAATACATAGTTTTATCGACTTCGGCGAAGCCAAAAGGAAGGGTAATATTTTTGACAGTCTATGTACCTATGTTTGTATGTTCTGGCGTAACGCCTAAACTACTGAACCTATTTTAATGAATGAGGTGTCAACAGATTCGTAATAATGGCCCGGGTGATGTACCTAGGGGACATAAATTCTATCAAAAGTTTTTATACAGTTGGGTTATAGTTTCATAAACTTTTTCTTATTGTTGGAATATTTAAGGGCTACCACACATAACTGCGAATTCGCAACGCAACGCAAATATCTGCGAGCTCGCACGAATGCACCGCAAGAACTTCACCCTACGCCGCATCGCATATCACCGCAGTTATGTGTGGGAGCCTTAAATCACACACGTTTTGCAATCTGCTTGGTAGTAAGCATAAATCTAAAATTATTAACACTCGCAAAAACAGTGGATTCAAAATTTTAGGTACACCGGATAATTAATCTGGATCAAAACTTACGTGAACAAGAAAAAGTTAAAATAACTACGAGTATAACCCGACTACGTAAAAACTTTTGATAAAAGTTATATGGCCCATGTCACCCGCGCTATTAATACGAATCTATTAAAATCTCATTCATTAAAATCTGTTCGCTACGGCATACACTGCCAAAAATATTACACTCCCTTTGGCTTCGCCATAGTCGGGTAATATAGGTAAAAATACTATTTGAAGCTGCTTCTATTTTGTGTCAAAATTTGAATTTTTTGTACTGCACTTTTCTTCAAAATCAAATATTTCCATGAGCCACTTAGATGAATCTAAGTACTCTTTTCATCTCCTTTGAGAAATGAGCACTGTGACTAGCGCAAATGGTATTATATTAGGTACTTAAAATGTTAGATTAGGATTGATTGCAAACAAACATACATACGCGATACTCGCACGATGTACGCGCTGTATACATAAGTCCCTGAAGGCAGCATTAAACCCTCTAACGAAGATTGATTGTTGGATTTTTTGCGGTCTAAAGTTTATCTAGGAGTTATTTAAAGCAAGGTTTTAACGTATACTAGCTGAGCCCCGAGGGATTGTTGGATCTTTTAAAATAAACACCGTAAAATCGGTCCTCCCTTTCCAGAGATTAGCTGGAACAAACAGACAGAATCAAATTTTAATAACAGATTTTTTTTATGTAAGTACCGTGTATACATTAAATGCATTAAGTGAAAAGCTGTTAATTGGAAATTACAAACAGACACTTCAATTTTATTTATTTGTTTAGGTAAGGGGCAAATTAATGTACTGGTCAAAAACGGTAAGTGACTGCCCAGGACCTCTTTTCGGCCTCTGGGTATCAAGAGGTGAATGTAAAGCTTTGGCTATTAATTGCAGCAGGCGCCCGCTCGCTTTAGAGTGTCTGTGTCGAGTAATCGGGCGCGTGCCGAGCAACCGGGCGCGTGCCGAGCGACCGGGCGCGTGCCGAGCAACCGGGCGCGTGTCGAGCAACCAGGCGCGTGACTTAAAAGTCACAAGAGCTTTTGAGTACGATTTCAATAAATTATGTCCTCCGGTAACCACACTGTGAAATGGCCTGTAGGCCTAGTGGTTAGTGATCCTGACTGCTAAGCCCGAGGTCGTGGGTTTGATTCCCATCCAGGATAAATATTTGTGTGATGAAAACAATCATTTGTTCTCTATCTGGGTGTGATTTTCGTATAGTAAAAATGTATTTAGATATATAAATATGGGTCACTGGTCACCACTGTAGAGGAATGAGTGTCATGTCCCTCCAACACACAGGATCCTTCGATCATGCGCGGTGATCATGTGTGGCCCACGGTCCAACGGTCGATGTTGACATGTTGTTATATGCCAATCGGCTCGAGAACTTCTATATTACGATTCAGGATTGCTAGTTGCTCCGTAGTTCATTACTCCGTAGTTCGGTGTATATCCGGTAGATGGCGCTGTAGTATGTCGTATGTGGAAGTCGCTAGATTTATCAGCAGTTTTGGTTTTCATAGTACAGGTCAGAACCTGTACAAGACAGATCTAGTTTGGGATCAGATAAACTTATGTGAGATGTGTGAGGTTATTATTACTCATCATGGACATAGGCTTCCCCAATTGCACGTCACTTAGTTCTATCCTTGGCCTCTCGTATCCATTAATAACTGCCTCGTTGGTCTCGCGGTTGGCGTGTGCGACTGCTGATCATGAGGTCTCGGGTTCGATTCCCGGGTCGGACCAAATGTTTGTATGATCTACAAAAAAATAGGTCTTTACCTATGAAATCGCCGTTTTGTATGCAATAAGTGAAAGTACTTATTTTTTCAAACTTTTTTATTTCTGTTATTCGAAGTAATCACCCATGCAATCGACGCATCTTTGTCAACGCATTGGCAGTTTATTGATGACCTTCTTGTAAAAATCAGCTGGACGGGAGCTTCCCGTCCAGCTGATTTTCCCGATTTTGTACTGCCTTACGGGAATTGATTTTTTTACCCACTAAAAAGATGTCTAAATTTTGGAAAAAGAAATAGTCGGTAGGTGCAAGGTCTGGTGAGTTTGGCGGATGAGGGAGAGCTTCCAACCCCAGCTCTTGCAGCTGCTTCACGACAACGCGCGACCCCATACTGCGCAACACACAGTCTCCAAGCTGCAAGAGCTGGGGCTGGAAGCTCTCCCTCATCCGCCATACTCACCAGACCTTGCACCTACCGACTATTACTTTTTCCAAAATTTAGACAACTTTTAAGTGGGTAAAAAATTCAATTCCCGAGAGGCAGTACAAAATGCCTTTGAAATGAAATGAAATGAAATGAAATGAAATGAAATGAAATCATTTATTCTGCAATTAGGTTACATGAACACTTTTGCAAGTTAAAACTTTTTTTTGAGCAGATGAGTTCGGCCTTTCCTAACTGGACTAGCCCTGAGAAGAAAGGACAAAACAAACTCAGGGATCACCGTCTCTTTTAAAGTCCAGACAATATGCAAAAGACATTATTTCAATAAAATAAATGCGATAATTACAATTTGAGTCACAATTACAATAATCAGTCAAGATAATAATTTTAAAAAAATGACAACAATAGCAATAATTTAAATTGAATTTGTTTCAAACTATAAATTATCGTCACATCAAAATAAATTTAAACATTAAAAATAAACAGCATGTGCAGAATGGGCAGCTCAATCCCAGGTGGTTTTATCATCAAGATATTCTGCTATGGTGTAATACCCCTTTGCGGATAGCTTAGATTTTATGGTATTCTTAAATTTCTTTAATGGCAAATTCCTAATATCAATAGGGAGTTTATTGTAAAAGCGTATACATTGGCCCATGAACGAGTTGCCTACTCTGTGGAGACGAGTGACGTGAACACTAAGATTATGTTTGTTTCTGGTATTTACCGAATGAACATCACTGATTTTAGAAAATTTTGATATATTTTTTTGAACATAAACTAAATTTTCGTATATATATTGTGAAGATACAGTCAGAATATTTATCTCTTTAAATTTGGAACGGAGAGAAACTCGAGGGCCTAATTTATAAATGGCTCGTACGGCGCGTTTTTGTAAAACAAATATGGCATTTATATCTGCACAGTTACCCCAGAGTAGGATACCGTAACTCATTATGCTATGAAAGTAACTGAAGTAAACTATTCTAGCTGTATCAACATCAGTTAAATGTCGAATCTTTTTTACAGCAAAAGCCGCTGAGCTTAGCCTACCGGATAGTTTTTCTATTTGGGGACCCCATTGTAACTTAGCGTCAATAGTAATACCTAAAAATACAGTTGATTCTACAGGATCTAACTCTAGTCCATTCAATCGAACATTGGTTGTAACATGCCTAACGTTTGGTGTAGAGAATTTAATGAATTTAGTTTTCTTCTCATTAAGGAGAAGGTTATTTGTATTAAACCAATGTACCACTTTCAAGAGTGCACTGTTGACATCAGTAAAACTGTCAAGTTGGCGCCTAACTTTAAAAATTAACGATGTGTCATCCGCGAACAATACAATCTCGTGATTGTCACTTACATAATAAGCTAAATTATTTATATATATGAGAAACAGAAATGGCCCTAGAATAGAACCCTGTGGGACGCCCATTGTTACCGGGGATCCCGAAGATGTTTTACCATTAATATCAACTTTTTGAGCTCGCTTATTCAAATACGGCTTTAGAATATTTAGAGCATTATTCATTATTCCGTAGTGCTGTAGCTTCCTGATGAGTGTGGGATGATGGACACAATCGAAAGCCTTAGACAAGTCACAGAAAATACCAAACGCATCCTGTGAATCCTCCCAGGCGCCATATATGTGTTTAAGCAATTTCACGCCCGCGTCCGTAGTTGAACGACCTTTAGTAAAACCAAATTGCTTTTGATGAAGCAAGTTGTGCTTAATAAAATGTTGTAACATTTGGTTTAAAAGTAATTTTTCAAAAATTTTACTTAATGTTGGAAGTATTGAGATAGGTCGGAAGTTAGATGGATCTGAACTACTACCAGATTTGAACAATGGAATCACTTTACTTTGTTTCATTACATCAGGAAACACACCAGATGCGATACAAGAATTGAAAACAGTTGCTAAATATGGAGATATCATATCAATTATTGCAGATATAGTATGTACTGAATGTCCCCATAAATCAGTTGTTTTCTTTACATTTATACTTTTAAAAGCCTTGATAACATCATTTATACTAACGGCTGAAAATTCAAAACCCCTATCACACCGGTTTACACTATTTTCTAATAAAAAACAAGCAGAGGAAGAGGATGACGAAAGAGTTTTGGTTGTTCGAATAGGAATGTTGGTAAAAAAATGTTCAAACTCAGTCGCAACCTCCACATCCGCTTTTATATCTACATTTTTAATTTTTAAATGGAAGTCACGATTTCGTACAGTGGACCTTCCGGTTTCGGCGTTTATAATCTCCCATGTGGGGGGGTGAACAGGCTCATGCGGCTCTCCGTAATCGGAACGTAACTAATACGCTTCCTAATTCCTATGAACCTCTAGTTTTGTTCGAGTAAAAGTAACGAACTGCCCGCAATCTGATCTGAATCTAGCTCACTTACAATACACCTATTAATTGGTTTCACATTTGTAAAAACATTATCAATACAAGTGGCACTACTGGCTGTAATACGTGTGGGTTCAAAGAAAACGTTATATAGATTATATGACTTCAATAAGGTTAAAAACTTTACAGTTATATTCGACTTTTCGAGAATATTTATATTAAAGTCACCACAGACAACAATCGTCTTATTACATTGTGTAGCCCTAAATAATGCATCTTCAAGGATTTTATCAAATATATCATACAAACTACATGGGGGCCTGTACACACTCATCACAATGAACCGCTCAAATTCTACACAAGCTATTTCTATGGTTCTACGTTGGACTATATTACTACTTCTACTAGTATTATTCTGCTCAATAGAAGCAGATGTCAAAGGCAAAACTATACTACAACTAGTATTATTCTGCTCAATAGGAGCAGATGTCAAAGGCAAAAATACACTACTACAACTAGTATTGTTCTGCTCAATAGAAACAGAAGTCACAGCCAACGTATTGGCTAATTTAAAAATAAAATATGATAGCGAAGAAGCTATCTGTCGTCTAAAATATCCAGAAAGATAATAATTATCTTTTGTCATAAAATAATTACTATTAATTACAGCATTTGTGTCAATAAATTCAAATTTATCATTATAATATGTCATTGTTTGTAATTTAATATTGTATTTAAATCTAATATTATTTTCCGTCTGTGGCAAGCCCTTACAGTAAGGAAAGGCAAACAAAATTATTTTTTTTACATTTAAATAAGAAAGTTTAAAAAAAAAAAATTTAAGTTTGTTTATGTTTGCATTTCCCCTTCTCCCAATAACAATAATTAATGTAGTATTTGTATTATAACAATTTTGTTTTTCTATTACTTTAGATAATATTTGAGAGTAGTTCGCATTAGGACTACAGTAGTTTGTCACTGGTTGCCCCAAAGTTTCACACAAAACATGGCCCATGTTTTTATCAATTTCATCGCTAAACATGACTATATTACTATTGCTACAGTATTGATGTTGAATATTTTTATTGCTATTCTGTATACTAATTACATTATTGTTATTTGTTGTCAATATACTGGGATCACATGTTACAGGCAAACTTTCCAAAGAACCAGTAGTTTCATTGTGGTTATCAGAAAACAATGAATCATTCCTACAATTGCATGAATTAACTAATTTACCTATTGCCATAACTTGTTCCCTACTTTGTTTTTGAGAAATCTCATATTTACTACTGATAGTTCTCAGTTGCTCTTCAAGTTTGTCTATTTCTGTTTGAAGAGCCCGTGTGTCATCAAAATATTGTGAAGACATGTTATCTATCTCTATGGAGTACATATTAACCTGATCAATTAATTGCAGCCTCTGCTTATTTAATGCTACACTATCTATGAAGAACTTATGTTTATGAATAAGCTTTTTTGTTTTTGTAATAATTTTTTTAACACGAAGGTACTTTTTAAATTTATTCTTGCTACATTTGATAACTTTTTGAGAACGATTAACTCTGAAGGAGTCGTTGTCATTTGTAAGATCTATAATGAGAGCTGAATTATGGTTCTCAACCACCAATGGTGAATTGGGAGCGACCAGCTCCTCGTACAGACTCTGATTTGATGCAGCTACTATCCTGTCCTTGAAGTCTTCAAATGATGTTATCGTGCTGTGTGCTTCATGGAGTTGTCGTTCTAAAAACCTGATGCGTTTCAGAGCTTGCTCGTACTCATCCCTGCATGTGTCGAATGAGTCAACGAGGAGCTGTAGTCTATCCCGAGCATTGGTAATCTCAACATTTTGTAAATGCAATGAAGACAGCTGAAGTCTAAGATTATCGTTTTCATGCAAAGTATCTAAGAGTGTTTGTTCACTGTCGTTTCTTTCTTTCATCAGCTGATCACACCTCTCCTTGGTAACTTTTAATTCTTTTAACGTCATTTGGAGTTTAGCCTCCTCCTGACGTGCCAATGCTTTGCGAGTTTGAATCATTTTGTATTGTTTTATATGAATTTAATAATAATTTATTAGTTTAAAACTAGAAGAGCTGTCATCAACTACTTAATGGGAGGTAGTTTATACAGTATAAGGTTTTATGACTATTGATATTTCTGCAAAACTATACTTGAACTGTAACTGAATAAAGTACCTATGTTTTTAAGAAAGAAAAGATAATAAATACCTTGAAAGAGGTGACAATAAATTCACAGTGATCACTATAAACCCACACTTTAGTAGTAGGTACCTACCGTAAACTTATAATTACACTTAGGTATTATACTCTTAATAACTATGAAATTTACAATTACTCCTATAATTACTAGATTGTTTAGTGTGAAATTGGTTATTCGATGATATATTTAAGCAAATAAATATGTTTTTTAAATAAAAATTATTGGACCAAATTCTAAAGCTGTTGACAGCTTGGGGTTGAAGAGTTTGTTGCCTCCCGTCCAGCTGATTTTTACAAGAAAGGCATCAATAAACTGCCAATGCGTTGGCGAAGATGCGTCGATTGCATGGGTGATTACTTCGAATAACAGAAATAAAAAAGTTTGAAAAAATAAGTACTTTCACTTATTGCATACAAAACGGCAAGTTCATAGGTAAAGACCTAATATTTGTTTCGGAGTTTGGGTGTTTTCTATGTATAATATGTATGTGTTTACAAAAAAAAGTATATATGTATTTGTGTCAGTTGTCTAGTACCCATAACACAAGCTCTGCTTAGCTTGGGACTAGATGGCGTTGTGTGTTAGATGTCCGAAATATTTATTAATACTGTCTCGGTGAAACGCAACGAAAGAATGCCCGCTGTCTACGAGAGTGTTGATATATACAGATACCGGCTAAACTGCTCTAAAAATCTTACTATAAAATATATCTAAAGTGATATAAGATCTAAAGTGACCCCTAAATAAAATACGAAAATTAATTTTGTTATTTGTTTGTATATTTAGTGTTAGGTTTCGGCAAACAAATCAATGCAATAAATATTTTGCAAGTCAGTGTCGAAGTTCTGAGTGTTTGAACGAGGGAGTTAATATAGAAATACTGAAAAGATTTTCGCAGTGGGCAATCGACTCAAGACTCCTTGACGTTCTTTGAAGTAGTTTCATATGAACATTATGTGTATTGGAATGGTTGAAGTGGATGAAAGTGTTCGCTATAACATTGCAAAAACTTCAATTTGGTCTCTAAAATATGAAATTGACTGTCTCTTTCTGATGTCTCTTTCTGAATATTTTAAGATTAAAGAGGATAAAAAGCCAGGTCTATACAGAGCTACAAGAAATGGATCAACAGATGTCAAACTTATAACACCACTTTTATGCTTCGGGGTCATACACTGTAAAAAACACATACAACTGACACCACTAGTAAGAAATATTACCAGTTTTCATATCTCTTTACGTAAAGTCGTTCGGTCTGCGTTTAGAAGTACCACTTATCGTGCGCACTTCATTTCAAGTTCAATTTGAAAATATTATACATTTATACCGAGATACAGAGTGTAGCTATACCCTGAAGTATCTAATTAGATATTGGCCCTTACTTGTTCAAGGAATTCATGTATGCTATTCTTGTTGTCATTGAAATTTTTGAGCATTAAACTAAGGACATGTCCTTCCTTCGATTTTCTTTATCTACCTTTACATAGTATAAAATTAAGTCGCTTTCGCTATTCACTTAGCTTTTTAAATTACTCAGTAGTTTTTGTGCAGTTTTTAGCGATGGATAGAGCGATTTAAGAGGAAGGTTAATATGTGCGCATAATACATGCGCTTTATAGCCAAAGAAATTCAAGAATTTCAAAGACTTCCATGCGTAGGCCGGGCCTGGTCGCTAGTAAGGTATAAATGATTACAAATGTTTTTATGGTTTAGGGGAAAACGAGCTGACGCATCACCTGATGGTAACTGACTACCGCCGTCTATGGACACTTGCAATTCAAGATTCATAAGTGCGTTGCCGCCCTTAGAATCCAGGCATCCGGAGTTTCTTCGGAAACCTCATACACCTGGCGAAAAACAGCGAAAGACTTGCTTGCCTTGACTAACTTCCTGTGAGACCAGAGTAGTGGGCACTCTGATCATTATAACATCATCAACAGTCTTTAGTAATCCACTCTTGATCATAGGCCACTTAGCAAGGAGGGTTTGGTCTACTATAAGACACTTGCCGTGTATCAAGTTTGCTTTCTCTTTGCAGCGTTATAGTCCTAGTTTGCTTCCTAATGGGCCTACCACACGCGCTAGTATCACCACAGTAATAACTGCGCAGGTAAAACTGTCGTGATACAGTTGGTTGGCGTGTGATACAGTTTTACCAACCACACGCACGGTGTTCCTTGTACAAGTCGGCCTGCGCAGGCAAAACTGTAGTGATACTTGCGCATGTGGTAGGCCCTTTAGTCGGCTCTTACGACAAGGGATGCATGCATAGCGGTGGTGACGCTTGACATATTCTTATCCGTCATCGCACGGACTACTTACCCAGTTCCAGCCAGCCCAAATTTGCCGAAGCACGGCACTCTCTCGGAAATGTGTTTGTATCATAAAGGTTTGTTTTTTGGCACAATGTTTTGTCTAAATTACTGAACCGAACATGTTTGGATAGCATTGATTCAGGTAAACTTACTGTCCAAAGTAGGAGCGAAAATTTAAAGACTAAAACGTTGTTATTTTACTGAACGACCAGATTTCACTTTTTAAATTACATGTACAAGTTCTAACTAGTTTAAAATGTCGGTTCCATATAAGCTCTTTCCTAACGAGTTAAATTAGTGGATTTGTTGTTTTGCGATGTAATATAATGTTATGTAATACTGGTTTTAATTTCATTGAAAATTTACTTACAAAGAAAGCCCATTTGTTCTACAAATCGAATAGGTTTACAATATAAATATACTAAACTAACTTTTATATGCGGTCCCGCCCGCGTGAATGTCGGTTGTCACGGCAAAGAGAAGCGTATGTTCTTTCTCAAGTATCAAAGTTTCTATGTGCCAAACATTGAAATCGGTGCAGCGGCTTACCAGTGAAACATACAGACAGACATGGTTAATTTTTTTCAAATTGTTTCAAATTGCGTGGTACGTTATCCCGGTCTTACGCTCAAAATTTTTTTGTCTCTACTACCCCTGTTAGCTATCACAATCGAAATTTTTTGTAAGGTGAAAGATGGGGGCCCATCAAAATGAAGCCGCTCACGAAAAATTAGCTTGATCCTATTAACTTATAAAATTTGTTCCGGGGATCCCGGACTAATGTATTTGGATAATCTTTATTTTTAGTGTGACATATCTAATTTTATTCTATCTTTGAAAATTAAAACGTTGTTTGACAGGACAAAACTTATTTTAGGGATTTTTAGTTTAGTTTAGAGAGAATTCGAACGATAAAATTAGCACCAATGTCATAATTTCAATCGCATCAACTTATATAGGTCGTAAACTACGAGCGCCAACTACAAGGGATCAGTGACACGTTGGTAATGAGCTGTGGTGCAGCATCTGTCGCGATAATTGACAACTCTATTAATGACAAACAATATGGTTTAGACATTCTTGGAGAACGACTTATAGTTAATAGTAAGAGAGCTACTGAACCTTTCGACTAACGGTCATAACGTGCTAAGTACGTAACCATCGCCTGGCAGGCCTCAGCCCTGCACATCATCATCTTTCATGTTTTTGCACCCTGCACATCATCACTACAAGAGTTTCTAGCCTTACAGACACACCGTTAGTCGAAAGGTTCAGTAGCTCTTGGTCCATAAGGTTCTAGATTATGAGTTTGTCTCATCGATAATTTACTATTTTTTGTCACTGTTGGTGGAATGAGTTGGGAAATTATTTTTTCAACGCAATAATAAAACCAAATTCCATTTAAATTTAACTTAACTGACCAATGTGTATCGACTGACGTATGTGTATCGGTTTCATCATCAGTTTTTTTTTTTTTTTTTAATTTTTATGGAATAGGGCGGGCAAACGAGCAGACCTATCGCCTGATGGTAAGCGATTACCGCCGCCGATGGTCACATGCAACACCAGAAGCGTCACAAGTGCGTTGCCGGCCTTTTGGGGATGGGGGGGGGGGAGGTAGGGGTCATACCACATATCTCATAAAGAAAAAAAATCAAATTATTTTAATAAACGGCTTAAACATAGAATATGAATCAACAACTTTTAGTGCACTTATAAGAAAAAATATAACAAGAAGTGAACTTTTATAACCTCAATAACTAGTAAATAACATCGACATATTTTATACTAGCTGTTGCCCGCGGCTTCGCCCGCGTGTATGTCGGTTATCACTGCAAATAGTAGCTTATGTGTTATTCTGATGTATAAGCTATATTACTGTAAAGTTTTATCCAAATCCGTTAAGTAGTTTTTGTGTGAAAGAGTAACAAACATCCATCCATCCATACTAACAACTTTCGCGTTATTAATATAGGTAGGATTTTTATCGATATAAAATCATAATACAAAATGTATCGGTACCTGAATAGTTTTATTTTCTTTACCTCGTATAAAACTTTTATATATTTTTATAAATCAGTTTAAATAAAATAAAGGTGTTTAATACAATTTTGTCAAAACTAAAAATTTAGTATAGCGCCATCTGTAATGATTTATTTATTTCGTGAACGAAAAATTTAGTATAGCGCCATCTGTATTTTTGATACTGAACTCATTCCTATCTGATGTCCCACGACACCACTCGATTTTTTTTACAAATAAGACACGCACGTTTTACTATTAAAAACTTATTTAAGTATTTCTATATGTACATAAATTATAAAGTGTTTATATGAGCTTATTTCTACATTTGACATGGCCAAGGCCTTCGACCGGGTCTGGCACCGCTCGCTTCTCTCCAAGCTCTCGTCATTTGGTCTGCCTCCTAGACTATGTCACTGGATTGACGCTTTTCTTCATCAGAGCCGCATTATTGGCCTTTGCGACGGCACGGCCTCTGATGTTCTGAATGTAAACGCTAGCGTACCTCAGGGTTCAGTCCTGTCGCCCACACTATTTCTTCTGCATATCATTGACATTTTAGCTCTTGGCTCTTAGTTCATTGGCGATATTTTTGACACCGTTCAGCCAAGCTGGCAGACTTTAATGAAAATCGACAGAAGCTTGTCGCTGAGCTCGACCGGGTTTTGAACCGCATTTTACAATGGGGTGATAAGAATCTGGTCGAGTTCAACGCTACGAAAACACAGTTATGCGCGTTCTCTACCAAAAAGTATCCATTTCTTTCCCTCCCCACTTTTCAGAGCACTCAACTGCCACTACGGGGTAAACTCGGTGTCCTGGGCATGGATATTTGCCGAGACCTCGAGTACTGTTCTCATCTTTATGATGAATCCGCGCAGTATTTGCTTGATGCTTTCGATTGGTTGCAGTGGCGAGCAGTCCGCTTTACCAACAGTCCCGAAGCCACCGAGTTCCTTGAACCTCTGCGGCTGCGTAGAGATATCGCCTCTATAGCAGTCCACTACCATCTGTATCATTGGAAGTATTCTGAGGAGCTCTTCCAACTGGTCCCCCTTCTCCTTTCCTCTGCAGAATAACATGTTCACTCTCGAACCAAACGGTTTGGTTCATCCTTCCTGTGCCGAGCAGCTAAAAACTGGAACTGACTTACAGCGCACGTGTTTCTCTCCTACTGTGATCCCGGGCCCTTTAAGTGGGGCGTAAATTAAGTGGGGCGTGAAAAAGCATCTCACTATGCCGTCATAGTGTGGGACGCAATTCTGCATTGTCTGCTTTCCCAGTGAGTATGGTTGCCCCCACAGTTGGATTCTGCTTGAGTTTTTCATCAGGCTGACCATAGTCACTTTTGCAGCTTCAAAAAAAAAAGTACAATTTTAATAACTACGTTTTTTCTTTTGCCATATTTTGCCAAAATATGGAGATTTTGCGGATTTGATATACGTGAGTATGCTGCCCATGAGAAAAAAAAATACTGTATCTTTAAGCATCTGTCCTTGGGTTTTGTTAACATTGTTATTGGAAATGCTGTTTTCATGCATTCAGCGGAAACTGCATTCTTTTAAATTAAAATGTCAAATAAGTTGGAATCATTGGAATACGTGGAATTAAAACATTATCTTCTTTTGCCATTCCATGCGTCATGATTGTAGTTTTTACAATATTGTACCCCAGTTGTGTAATATTTAGCCATGTACTATTGCTTTGCTTTGACATTGCTTTGGCGCTCAAGGTACCTCATTTAATAGTACTGGAACATTAACTTGCACCCTCAACTTATGGGAAGGCACTCCTGATATTTCTTAAGACTTTAAGTATTCGACAACATCTCCCTCCACGCCTGACATGATCCGTTCGTTTAATTGGTAATTATCTCATTAGTCAGCAGATCAGGATCGAAATAATTTTTAAATCATCTGTGCTATCTTAAACCAGAACCCACGTCTCAGTGTAATCATGTCGTTACTGTCAGTTGGCATACTATCTTCTCCGTGATAACTCCGTAAATGTCATATCAGAATAGCTCTGATACATATTTTGTCTCTTGTCGCAAACTAACTCACAAACCTTACATATTTCTATACAAACTGCCATCCCCTGTTGCTATTTTACCCCCTCGAGTGTAAAATTTTTACAAACTTTAAATGACATTTTCATTCATATCTAACCAACAGCTAGCGTATAATGACGATACTTCTGTAGAGAATTTTGAAGTTAAGAAACGCTGTTAATTAATTATATTAATTTGGCTTATTTATTTCTATTAATATAATGAACATACAAATCAGATTGACGAATATATACTTAATATCTTAATATTTAGGTCTTCATTTAAAAAGTGAAATATTTTTTATGATTGTGACAGCCTTGTTTATTCGTTGTCAAGACGCCCGACGTAGGTAACGCGCAGGCGTGTGGCGAGTGAACCCCCAGAACAACCTTTCATCCCCCTTTTAAACCCCTTACAACCACTTTTTCGCATTAAAAAGTAGCCTATGTTCTTTCTCAGGCTCATGTCTATCTGTGTAAATAAATTAATTTCATTCAAATCGGTGCAGCGGTTTGACCGTGAAAGCAAGACAGACAGATTGACAGACAGAGTTAATTTCGCATTTATAATATAAGTATGGATAGCTGACCCACGCAATGTCATTTGCATCTTCTGTTGCCCGTAGCGTAATAATTTTCCCCCATTCTTCATTCGTGCTCCGCTCCTATTGGTCTAAGCGTGATGATATATATTCCTCGATAAATGGGCTATCTAAGACTGGAAGAATTTTTCAAATTGGACCAGTAGTTCCTGAGATTAGCGCTTTCAAACAAACAAACAAACTCTTCAGCTTTATATATTAGTCTACATAAATACCCTTGATAACATAATGCTTAATTTGGATAAGGATTAATATTACGATACACATTTAACGTAGTTTCTTTCTTCAGACGATTTAATAATTTTTTTGAACACAAAAGCGGTTATTGTAACTAAACCATGATAGTTAGATATATGCTCTCGCGGACTTTTTTGTAGATCTTAATGAGACCTACAAACTCGTAATACATTATTTTGTTCTATTGTCAGTAGTTATTGCAGCGCACGCAAAAATAGGTTTTCAATTTCACACCTTGGGTTACGAAATAGCAATTTTCTTACGGATCCCTAATTTTTTTGAAAATAAAATATAGCCTATAGCCTTCCTCGATAAATGGACTATCCAACACTGAAATAATTTTTCAAATAGGACCAGTAGTTCCTGAGATTAGCACGTTCAAACAAACAAACAAATAAACTCTGCAGCTTTATAATATTAGTATAGATATTATAGATTAGTGTGACGGTCTTGTTTATTGGTTGTCAAGACGCCCGGCGTAGGTAACGCGCAGGCGTGTGGAAACTTTAAATGACATTTTTATTTATATCTAATCAACAGTTTAAAAAAAATCAAACTTCTAGCTTATATTGACGAAACTTCTCTAGAGATTTTGAATTTTACAAATTAATTTGGCTTATTTATTTTTATTAATACAATGAACATACAAATCAGATTGACGAATATCTTTTTAATGAGTGTGACAGCCTTGTTTATTGGTTGTCAAGACGCCCGGCGTACGTAACGCGCATGCGTGTGTGAACCTCCAGACTTCTATACAAACTTTCATCCCCTTTTAAATCCCTTAAAACCATTTTTTCTCATTAAAAAGTAGCCTATGTCCTTTCTCAGGGTCTACACTATCTGTGTACCAAATTTCATTGAAATCGGTGCAGCGGTTTGGCCGTGAAAGCACGACAGACAGACAGACAGAGAGACAGACAGAGTTACTTTCGCATTTATAATATAAGTAAGGATAATATAACCATAGTCATAAGAATATCACAAAATCAAATATTTTCGAAACAATCTAACATTTTCAGCTTGATTTTCCCTCTATAAATATTTAACATTACTGAGAAGCAAAATATAGGAAAACGGTTCAAGATATAATCCAAGGTTGTTCGTCATACGCCAAACATGGCAGTAATTCGACTTAACACGAAGAATAAACATGGAAACTTTTCCTTACGAGAGATTTATCTCTACATCTACGTAGTAGCTTCGCTGTAAGTGGATGTATGCTAAAATAATAAGATGTTGCAGATAGGGATGAAATTTACTCTTAAACTGAGAAATGAAATTTTTGAAAACGTAAATTTAAAGTTTTTGTTGTTGACATAAACCTCTCCTTAAAAAGGAGGTTTTGATCTTCTATGCCACGCTCGCCAGAAAGACAGGTAGGTATAGGGTTTGCTTCAAGTTTAGAGTATGTTTGTCAGCGGGACTTATTCGGGATAAAATTACTATAAAAACTGTGTGTTAAAGTCGTGAAAGTTTTCAAAAAAAGAATACATAAAATATAGAAGAGTATCAAGTTGTTTACGAATTAAAAACAATCGCCAAAACCATTTTCAACCGACTTCAAAAAGGAGGAGGTTCTCAATTCTACTGTTTTTTTTTTTTTTATGTTTGTTACCTCATAACTTTGGACTGGGTGAACCGATTTTGATGATTCTTTTTTTTATTTGAAAGCTGGTGCTTCCCGAATGGTCCATTTAAATTTAGTCCAGTTTGAAGTCGGTTTTTTTTTTGTTAAAATTTGTATGAAATAAAAATCTAAGCATAAAAATTTAATTTATTGTCTGTCGGCGACATATAACGATCTAAATATCCGTCTATCTGTCAAAACTCTTTTTCTCAGGAACGCGTGGTTCTTGATATGAATCAAGCTGAAATTCATATCAAATACTCAGGTCTACTGTTCCTTGGAGCTGTGCAAAAAATCACAACGCAAAACTTCTAAACCAACGCAATCAAAAGATACAGCCGTTTATGCTGCAAATTTTCGACACTCGCAAGGGAATCAAAAGCTACAGGGTACCTACTTCCCATGAACTCAGAATCTTGAAATTTGGTGCGAAGCAACATCTTATAGCACTCTATCTATAGATATTTGCTCGGTATTTTTTTGGTAAATTTTCTAAATCTGAATCCTAGCTAGATGAAATGAAATGAAATTATAGTATTATGGTTGAATTTCGACCACTGGGCGACAGCTAGTAAGTATAAATAGCGGTCCAGCTTATTTACAGAGACTACATATATTGTTTACTTAAAAAAGGTTCATTATCTTGTCATAAAAATCATTCAAAAGCAATATCATATACACAAACAAAACAACCACAATTCCAACTTCACGATGGAACAACGGAACAAACGGGGGACGAACAAAAAGCATTTTCCGTGTCATTGTTCCGCGAGCTTGTGGCACACAAGTGGATAATTATGCAGCTGAAGGGTTGGATAAATATGGGCTGTTGGGATAAAATATTACATTGTCATTTGGGAGAGGCGAAATTACGGGTTTTATAATGTTTGTATAACTCAGAGGTATTGAAGTAATCGTGTAATGGTGCTGGATGTTCATTAGTACAATATTTGTTTCTCAATAATAATAATAGCAGGTTAATTTTATTATAGTAGTGACTAGCTGAGCCCCGCGGTGTTAGCCGCGGCAGAACAACAACCGCGGGAGACGCTCGCGAATGCGGGCGGAGCTTAGGATTGTTAAGTGCCCGTGGGACAGGCATTCGTGTCTTCCTTTTCAGCAGAGTAACAAGTGTATTAAATTAGAAAAGATTGGAATTAATTATTTTATTGAAAAGGTGTGCTAAAGTATATAATACAAGGCTATATCTTGACACTTGAAGAAATGGACAATGTCATGACGGGACCACTTATACTCCTGGAAGAACTTAACTACGCTTTAAATGGGATAAAGATAGGAATGGTTGCGGGCGAGGACAAGATACCAGTGGATCCCATGTTACTACACATGGGAAATAAGACCAAAGCCAGTATGGTATCCCTGTTCAACAAAATGTATGATACGGGCGTGATTCCAAATGACTTGCTACCCTCCACTTTTGTGACGATTCCCAAAATTGTTTTTTTGGGAATCGTCACAAAAGTGGTCAAGTGCTCAGATCACCGTACGATAAGCTTGATGAGTCATACCATGAAAGTGCTGCTGAGAATTATCTATAAACGAATCAAGAGCAAGTGTGTGGATACCTTATGTCTGCAACAATTTGGTTTTAGAGCCGGCATGGGCACAAGGGCAGAGCGAGCACTCGAACACCAGCAAGAAGTGTATCTGTGCTTCATAGACTATGAGAAAGCATTCGATCGCGACCAGCACTCTAAACTTATGGAAGTTTTGAAAAAGAAGGGATTAGATGGAAAGGATCTCCGAATTATTGGCAACCTCTACTGGAAACAGGAAGCAGCAGTCCGGATCAAAGGGAAGCTGTCAGACTGGAAACCAATAGCAAGAGGTGTCAGACAGGGGTGCATACTTTCCCCTCTTCTTTTCAACCTATATTCAGAGGATATCCTTACAGAGTTACTACGCGTTACGCGTGCGCGAGAGGGAATACGCGTTAATGGACTGCTGGTCAATAATATAAGATATGCAGATGACACAGTGCTTATCGCAAACTCAGAAGCCGGACTGCAAACTCTATTAGATGAAGTAGCAACTGCGGGAGAAGCTATGGGGTTGTCAATTAATGTTGATAAAACAAAGACCATGGTTATAGCGAAGACAACGATGCCCACCCCAAATATAAAGCTTCGGGGAGTAAATGTAGAAGGCGTTAGCAAGTTTAAATATCTTGGCCGCTACTTTACGAATGACTTAGACCATTTGGAAGAGGTGAAATGTCGAATAGGACAAGCTAAGACCGCTTTCTTCAAAATGTCCAAGGTTTTATGCGACCCAAAAATCCCATTTCCTTTGAGGCACCGCGTCATGAAATGCTACGTTTGGTCCACACTGTTGTATGGGTGTGAGACGTGGGTCTTAAAGAAAGACATCTGTAACCGACTGCAAGCCTTCGAGATGTGGTTACTGCGGAAGATATTTAAAATACCGTGGACTAGTTTTACATCCAACGTAAAGGTGCTGGAGCGAGCCAAGTGCAGGAGAGAACTGATGGCTGTTATAGCGAAAAGGAAGGTGGCCTTCTTTGGACACATACAAAGGGGCCCGCAACATTCCCACATCAACATCCCAACAACCGTGGGAGAGCCACGCTTCGGCATGAATGGGCCGGCTCGACCGGAGTGATACCACGGCCTCACAGAAAACCGGTGTGAAATAGTGCTTGCGCTGTGTTTCACCGAGTGAGTGAGGATACCGGAGGCCCATACCCCAATCCCCTACCCCCTCCCCCCATCACCAAAAGGCCAGCAACGCACTTGTGACGCTTCGGGTGCTGCATGTGTCCATGGGCGGCGGTAATCGCTCACCATCAGGCGATACGTCTGCTCGTTTGCCCGCCTATTTCATAAAAAACAAAAAAAAAAAGAATTCCTGAGGCTTCTGTTAGAAGGAAAAATACCTGGAAGGAGGACACCAGGTCGACCACGAAGGAAGTGGATAGATGACATCGTGGTCTGGACCGTACTGCGGTATCGCCAACTAAAAGAGGCCGCTCATGATCGCGAGGTGTACCGTCTGCTGACCTCCAAACTTCATTTTGAGGATGGCACCCCATGATGAAGATGATATCTTGACAACGTTTTTCATTAAATTGTTGAATCCTGACTGTACCCAACAAGTGTATTACATTTCAATCACTTTCTTCATTGTACCTCGCCCACCTTTCTTGATTTAATAAAGAGGCTGTTGAATGTAAAATAACACATCAGACTTATTTACACCTGTTCTGTTTGTACGCAGACACAATATTGATGTCCTCAGAATAATAAGTGGGAATATTGGAATCATTTAAAAGCTATCAGCGTCATACATGTTTAATGTTTCGGGTGTGGGGGAGTTACGACATTTCATTTGTGTCGTTTATAAGAATAGAAGTAATTTCGTTGGATGTTTTCTTGATAGATTTGGTGGTTTTTGGATATATATTTCAACAAACCTAGTTTTATTTTAATGGAAATTGTTCTCGATCGAAAAACTTCTTATCCAACGAAGTTGGAGTGATAATAGTTATGAAAATGTTTTAGTGACAAGCGTTTTTATGGTATAAACATCATTAACTAAATAAATTAAATATTAATAAATATTTCGGACATCTAACACACAACGCCATCTAGTCCCAAGCTAAGCAAAGCTTGTGTAATAAGCAACTAATCATTGACCGTGTCGTTGGCGCAGTGGTAACGTTTGTGACTGCTGTGCTTGAGGTCTCGGGTTCGATTCCCGTGTCAGACCAAATCTTTATGTGATTTAATGTATTTTTATTAATGTATTGAATATTAATAGTTTAATATGTATGTAATACACAAAAAAAGTATATATTGTAAAGTATATATATGTTGTCTACCCATAATCCAAGCTCTGCTTTGTTTTGGGAATAAATTGCGTTGTGTGTTAGATGCCTGAAGTATTTATTTTCAGCTTATTCAGCATATTGTACTTAAGAGTACAGTGTATAAAAGAACTTTAAAATCGATTTTTGTTCAGATAAATACACAAACATCCCCGTTTTGCAGAGAAAACTGCAAAACGGGGATGTTAAGGCTACTGAGGGATTCCTCAGTAGCCTTAACCATTAACGCATCAGACCGCCAATTGTACATTTTAATAGGATAGATGACACCTTATTTAAATAAGTTACTTTTTATTATCTGTCAAAACGATAACTTTGTATGAAAAATGTACTTAATACAAACTTGTGACGTTACTGTTTTAGATTACTCAATTGAGCCATATATTTTAATGTTTTTTTGATTAAAATTTGTAATAGAGTTGAAAAGCTGTACTAGTTATGCTTTCCGAGACGTTTTGTAATATTCCTTTTAAAAAAGGACACATCGGTATTAATTTACGATACAGTCATCTACCCTATTATTGCAACCAGTTATTAAACTAAAGTCAAAACAAAATAAGGTCCATGTATGTATCTAGAAAACTTCTAGTTTCCGGTAAATGGCGGCAACTTTCCTTTGTTCTAAATTCAAGCGAGCAGCTTCCGATGTCGTACAGGTGTGGTACCCAATATCCGCTAAGAGAGTGAGGGAGCGAATGTGGAATGAAGTTTCAGTTTTACTTTTCTTGAGTATATACATAATATAAGAGGTGTTTTTAACCGACTTCAAAAAAAGGAGGACGTTCTGAATTCGACTGTTTTTTTATGTTTGTTACCTCATTACTTTCAACTGGGTGAACCGATTTTGATGATTCTTTTTTTATTTGAAAGCTGGTGCTTTCTATGTGGCCGCATTTCAATTTGGTCTAGTTCTGACGTGTCATCTATGAGAAAACCATATAAGTCTTCAATTTGCATTAAGTATGTGTGCGACAAATTGACGAATAACTCAATATCACGCCAACCAATTTCGATGATTCTTTTTTTATTTGAAAGTTGGTTCTGCCCGTGTGGGCCCATTTCAATTTGGTTGTTCTGGAAGTCGGTTTTTTTGTTAAAATTTTTATACAACTACATTGAAAGGAATTGTTATCTTTTTAAGGTTTATGTACAGACGGTAAACTAAATTCCTGGCCAAGTTTACACGTGTGTGAATTGTGAGTTACTCATTTCTTCTTTACACATTAATTTACAGAATATTTTAGTTTTAAAACTATTCTGAGTTTATAGTTTAGTTTGAACGTCTTCAGTAATAATTCTTTAAATTTACCTCAGATCAAATAAGAAAAGGTAGATAACGCACCGCCTTGTTCTTGTTGAAGCAGAAAAAAGGCTCGTAGTTCCAAGTAAACACACGCGATACGCACTAACAATGCTATAAACTACGCTACTTTTCGTCAGTATCATATAAGTTGTCGATACGGTAGTTATATTTGATCTGAGGGTACCACTAACCAGGTATTTTTTTTAAGAATAGTAGTCGCCATTCTCATTGGTAATGCAGACAATGCAGCATAGTGATCTACACTATGACGGCCTATTGAGATGCTTCATCATCATTGGGCATTCCGTCACGCACTCACCAACGAAACATGACAGCACGAATGCTATCATTTTAGTTAGGACTTTAGTCTTCAGTGAGAGGGTATTATCACTTCGGCCGAGAAGGCCCGTTCGTGCTGAAATCAGCATGGCTATATTATCATGCAAGGAATTTCAAGACTGCTGAACGAAGGCCTCCCCCAAAGAGCGCCAACCATCCCGGTCTTGGGATGGTTGGCGCTCTTTCAATCATCCGCCGCCAGCCACTTTCCTCAAGTCACCGGTCCATCGTGCCGCAGGGCGCTCTACACTGCGTTTGCCTAATGTATGTAACAACAAAAGTTAATAAAACTGCTGTATAGTTGTTGATTAATTTAGAAAAGGTAATTCTTTTTGTTCGATACCAAATCATCGATTTGGATATGGGTAGTTTGTAATCGCAACACTAGGGTTTTGTCAAAGTGCCTTAGCAGCTGTCAAATGTCACTAGTAAAAAAGAAAGGACAAGAATAGTTTTGGTAAAACTGCGTGTTTGTTGAAATTAATGAAATAATGTTGGGAATCGAATTTGAAAAGGTCGAGGTGCTTGTAGTCGTTTGTCGCTTTAAGATCGGGAATTAACGTCGGCTCTCTCGTACGGAACTTTTGTCAAATAGCACGTGTTTGACATTAAATCGGAATTGTTTTTGTGGATGTGAACGGAGCACCATCGCCGCAGCGGAGATCGGAGCTGTCATCACGCAACAGTCAGTCAATTACCTGAACGAGGTGAAACGCCTCAAGATATCTTTTCACCAGGTGGACTGTTTGCGACTGTCTAGTCACATCAATGGGCCCTTGTAGCTAGCACAGGTTCCCCGAGAACGCAACCGCCTGGTGATCTGATTCAGTGTTTTTTATTTTTAAAATAGCAACTTGTTTAGAACTGCTACGCTTTTCTTGCTACGGATACTTTTGCTACAGAATCGTAGCATTTGTAGAAATGTCACGCTACGAGTTTAATCCCAATTTTCATCCTCGTATATTCGAGTAAACAGCCTGTTAGTAGATGCCAACCTCTGTGAAGATCTGATAACCTCGCTCCTTCTTACTTTATTCCTTTGAGCCAGCCCATACACAACATCGTTTTTATTGAAAAGTATGGTTTTACTAAGATAAGCATGATTCTCTAACAATAAAAGTACAATTAGCATCTAAAGTTAATATATTTGATTGATACATCAATCTTGTTCTTCAAAACTATTTTTATTACATAAACATCAGGCATCATATATTTCCACATAAAACATGTAACGCAAATGAATAAAATCCACATCCACCAAAATTGCTACAAATTTATTACCACGATCATCTCTTGATATGCCTAAAATATTCTGTCAAGCCACCCGTCTAACGGGGCAGATGAATTATAAGCCAGTGTAACGCTTAACTCCAAGTACGTTCTCCAATCATCTGAAAAGATTGATATATGGATCTTTATAATAACGTGGGACGAGACCGTAGCGTCTCCGATTTTTGAGGTGAAAGCTTCTTTAGGCACGTGGTACACTTTTTGGATGAACAAAAATCATGGAACTCGCGTCATCGTTACCGCTCACTTCTCACGAGCTACATGTATACTGTGTATATGTGCTATATATTATGTCGGAAAACTAGTATTTTCGGTGCACAAAACCAAGTAGGTACAAACAAAAAAACTTCATTATCAAGTAGGTAACTTAAAATAGAACAACGAGCCGTAAGGTAGTTCCTAGACTTGTTGTCAGCGCGGTGGCCGATCGTTATGTGAGCTCCGCCCGGCCCGCACGAACATTTATCTAGACTCCACCGAAGCAATTACGTTTCATCACTTGCGTCTCGCAGTCAAATCAGCTCCCGTACTATTGACCATTCCGACATACATATGTACATAGATATACCTCCGTGCGTTTTTAGTATATCAACGATACAACTCAGAAGTACTTGGGTGTTTTATATGTATATTATGTATGTATTAAAAAAAAGTTTATATGTATTTATATCACTTGTCTAGTACCAATAGCACAAGCTCTGCTTAGCTTGGGACTGGATGGCGCGGTGTGTTTGATTTCCGAAAATATTTATTTATTATATTTTATTTTACACTTCTATCGGCGCTCCCCAAAAACTGCCCTTACCTTTTTTTTCATATAACGCTTGTTAACTGCCTCATTGATCTAGCACTGAGCATATGTGACTGCGAATTAAGAGGTCTTGGGTTTGATTCTCGAGTTGATGTGATAAAGATTCGTTTTATACACATATAAACCGTTATCTACTTACTTTGTTATTCCATGCGTACGACATTATAGACACACGCTAGGTTTACTGTACAATATTTATTTTTATTTAATTCTTTTAAAAATACAACTCCCGCACTAGGAATAAATCCTGTGTCGCGGGGGACTTTACAAATATACATGAAACGGACACAAAGAACACCCAGACTCAGAACAACAATTTGTGGATCACACAAAATGTTGTCCTAGGTGGGATTTGAACCCACAACACTTGGCGAAGTATGAAACGGCGTGGTGACCGTTAAACCACTAGGCCAAACGTGCAGCCAATATCATTGTGTGTGTGTGTGTGAGTGTACGTGTGTGGGTTCAGACCCCTTGTAGTACTAAAGACATTAACCTATTTAAAACACGCAGTATATAGTTAGTCACAATTATAAGGGACCTAAAGATAAGAGTGACCCTCATTAGTACGCTCTTATCTATTTCTAATTAAAAAGGGCTAACTACAGACTGTAATTGAGGAGAAGAAATGTCTTTCTACTTCCAGTATAATGAAAACGTCCCTACTTTTGTATGAAATAACGAAATGATTTCTACTTTTCGAGCCTCACTTCACAATTTATTCAACTTGGAAATCGCATTTTCTTCGAATCGTTCACTTAAGCCGCTGTATTTGTGGAGGCATAACAAAACATTCATTAGCTCAAAACACTCCTTAACTGCTTTATACAAAGCTATGATTACGACTGGCAATTGAGAAAATTATATTCTGCAAGGTTTTCAAAATGAAACGTAATATTATTCTTGTAAATTGGCTATGGCGTATTACGATATTAAGGCATTGGAATTATTGTTATAAAGTTTACAACTACAACACAATAATTTAAGCCAACGATGGGTTTCGTTTAGAAAAAGAAGTTAATAAGAATTATAATCTATTCGCTTAGATATAGTCACATTGATCGCGCCGTTTATATATCTTTCTTAGCTTTTCAGAGGCAGTGTACAGTCGCGAACAAAAAAAGTCTTTTCCCGTTATCTTTTATTTTTATTTTACACAAACCTTGTCCGAACAATAACGAACACATCAAAAAAGAATTATTTAATTTGGTGCAGCCGATCGGAAGTTATGCGCGCACATTTCAGAGATTCATTTTCATAAATATAGATATATTCATATTTCACAACAACAACCACTATTGCGTGCGGGTGCACCGACACTATATAAACGAATGGACTAAACAGTCCTAAATATATAGCATGATTTCTAAAAGCTAAAAAAGTACTATGGTCCTATTTGACCACTGGACGAACACTAGTTCGTTATTAAAACAAACCTGTAACTTAGAAACTACCAAAATGAAACGTATTTTCTAACGATACTGTAAGGGCACAGGGAGAATTTTCTCTTGGATCGTTGCAAGGCGGATATAGCTCGTTATAAAGGTTCGATAAGACTCTTGTGTTATCGAAGAACCTGGTGGACAATACGCGAACGATATCTCTCGTACGAGTTTTAACGATAATGGTTGACTGTTAGATATGGGAAATTGCCCGACGATATAAACGTGTTTTATTTTTATCCCAAGAAACAAGTGAAAGGGGTTTTTGGACTCGGGTAACTTTACTCATTCAGTGAAAGGGAACGAAAAAAACCGCTTAACAACTGTTAAGCCTTAGGATCACGCCGGTCGAGCCAAACACGGCTGTCTTAAATTCGTGATTAGAGGTTTTTATGTACATGTAGGCCTGCCAAAGTGACTGCCTGGTGAAAGCATAATCTAAAAGTAATGATTGCGTAAGCATTGCGAATGCAGACAATGCAATAATGCAGCATCGTGACCCACACCATGGCGGCCTAATGATGCTTCTGCATTATTGGGAATCCGGTCTCGAACTCACCAACGAAACACAACGGTACGAGCGCTGTCATTTTAGGTTGATCTTCTGTGCGAGTGTGGTACCGCCCCTGAAATGAAATCAGCATGGCTCTGCTACCTTACAGGTGAATATTCTTTTTTTCTGTAAATGCCATACTAATGATATATATATATATGACATTGCTATTACGATCTAGTCTGCTGACTAATGAGTAATTTTACTTTGACCTAAATTAATAAAACATAACTATAATAAGATTGTGTTAGTCGGCGTTCATGAGCTTCGGCGTACTTCGATATAATGTCTGCGACGAATTCTACTTTGAGGTCCCAATGGAGGTCGTTCACTCGAATGTACTACGGTGCATTTACAATATCCCTGAGTACTTTATTTTGAAAACGTTGTATCATCAGTGTATTAGATTGTTTGGTACATAATTGCAAACCTATATTTAAACAGTATAATATTATTGATCCCTTTAAAGAGACATTTAATAAATGCTTTACCATTTACTAGTCTTTAAACCCAGAACGTTCACTTTAACTTTAACTGAAAATATCTCTCTTTAGTATAAAAAATAAGTAGGCAGATAAAACCTTCTTATGAAAATTTTATCGGAGACAAAAATGAGGTTATAATCTTTTCATTTTGTCATCGCAAGTACGGAACTCTAAAAAATAACAGCTTATGAGTGAATACTTGAATGCTATACAAAGTTGTCTTAAAATAAACGTCGTTCTAAGGCCTGAGACCACCTGAAAGAAACTTTGAATACATGGTATCTAACGAGGGTTTATAATATTTCAAAGTCAACTCCAAAACCACTCAGGTTTTGGAGTTGACTTTGAAATATTTATTTAGGATCCACTAGTTGTTATTCTTTATACTTAAACTTTGAAATATTATTACAAACTAGCTGAGCCCTAAAGTGTTACCTTCTTTTTTTTATTGAATAGGGGGCAAACGAGCAGACATATCACCTGATGGTAAGCGGTTACCGCCGCCCATGGATACCCGCAACACCAGAGGCGTCAAAGTGCGTTGCCGGCCTTTGGGGGATGGGGAGAAGGATGTGGGGATGGACCTCCGGTATCCTCACTCACTCGGTGAAACACAGCGCAAGCACTACTTCATACCGGTTTTCTGTAAGGCCGTGGTATCACTTCGGTTGAGCCGGCCCATTCATGCCGAAGCGTGGCTCTCCCACAGTAACCTGCGGCGGTGGAAGCTATTTAAAAAAAAATTACCTGTTAATAAACATGGGCGGTTCAGATTGTTTATGAACCTTACTGAAATTCTTTGACGGTCTCTTATATAGCGTTAAATTTCGCACACAAGGCATTTTTAAACAATAATATAGAGAGGCCTCAACATTTATCTAGTCTTTTCTAAACTACTCTTTGTCTTAGAAATATTCTTCATCACAAATCCTACAAGTCAATAAAAATATCTTGATTAGAGAACGCAAACAGTGGAGCACAATGAACAAAAACTCAAATATAACTTCGCCTGGATGTGATCCAACTATAATTCAGTTAAAGCTTTCCTATCAATAACTAAGTTAAAGAAGAAAAATTTCCGAATAACAGGGAGTCTAGTGTGAGTTTGTTTTAGATCAACTCGCTATCGTCGGCGAGCTCATTCGGTGTTGTGATTGATTAGGAATTCAGCGCGTCGCCGAACGATCTCATGTAACGCTCGAGTAAATCTAATACAAATAAATAAAATTTAAATGTATGTTTGTGATTTCAAATTAACAGCTTTTTATAAAACCATATGAAAGTTTATGTTACTTACGAACTAAAAAAAAGTTTTGTTTGTCTATCTGTCTTTTTATGCAGATTAATCTCTGGAACAGCCTGTACTGATATTGGCGTGACTTTCACTGGTAGATAGCTGTTACTCCTTAACTTCTCTCCTTGCGTCGCTGTCATCTATTCTGCGAGTGACAGCTCGCCAGCTGTTCCTGTCCTGAGCAGTGTGCAGGGCAGCATGAATGTTGAGAATAGAGCAGATTTAGTCTGCCCAGTGCAAAGGGCTAAGGCCTCTGGGTCTTTTCACCTTGATCTTGCCAGTCACCATTCACCAGGTCACCAGGTTTCTACGGAGGCACAGGGAAGGAGTAACTTAGGCTATTTTTATTTTAGATTAGCTTCCCCTCGATGTTGTCTGCGATTATTGTTGTAAAGGTACAACAACACCGCGGGGCGTAGCTAGTGTGAAATAAACTCATACTAGGCCGTCCGTTCTTCAGAGTGAAGAGTCCTTATAACTTTTTATTGAGAAAACGTCGCCAGCCTTTTGTCTCATGAGAGGTGCATTATATTTAAGTTCTTACGGTTGGTTTAACTTGTGAGAAAGTTGTGAGGAAGTTGCGAGCGAATGGAGTTTGTGAAGAAGTTAGCTATCAATAGTAGTCTATTGAATTATTTACTTGTATTTTCTCTTAGAAAAAGTAATAAAGGTATTGTACGGTTTGCGTACACTTAACAACTATAATATTATTTAGCTGATTACGCAAATCAGTCGATTCCTTGCCTTTCCGTCGTAATAATCTTTTTCGACTCAGTGTGCGCTTTAACTTGGGAACGTTCGCTACGTTGTAAGAATCGCTTAAATTATTTGGTGTAACTAGTGAACAATAAACCTGTTAATATTACGTGAAGAGTTTCCTCTCACCAGCACACTCACACCTTAATTAACAAACTAATAGTAGTGTACAGTTCACGACATTATACAGGTATAAATGTAGAATTAACCCCCCTTCCCCCTTCCTCTACAGGACAACACGTGCCGGCCTTGGAAGTCACCGCTTTAGAGTGGTAGATATACGATCTCGTACTCATCGCTTCAGTTCCTCCTTTCTGTGCCGAGCGGTCAAACCCTGGAACTCACTTTCAGCGCACGCACCACTATGTTCCCGGGTCAAAGGACGGGTTAAAGAAGCGGGGCGTAAAAAAGCATCTCACTAGGCGGCCATAGTGTGGGTCACCATGCTGCAATGTCCTTATTCGCATTGATGATAATCTTGGAATCTTCTCATGCTTTCCATCAGGCAGAGCAGAGTCATTTTGGCGCAGCTAAAACATAAAAAAAAAATGTAAAACCGTGGGAGGCCTCACAGAAAACCGGTGTGAAATAGCGCTTGCGCTGTGTATCACCGAGTGAGTGAGGATACCGAAGGCCCATACCGGTACCCCTCGTCACATCCGTCTCCCCATCCTCCAAAGGCCGGCAACGCACTTGTGACGCCTCTGGTATTACGGGTGTCCATGGGTGGCGGTAATCGCTTACCATCAGGCGATACGTCTGCTCGTTTGCCCCCTATTACAAAAAAATAAAACTAGCTGACCCACGCAACTTCGTCTGCGTCTGCTTTCAATCAAGCTCGACTCCTAATGGTCTAAGCGTGTTGATAAATATCTTATTTTAGGCATGTGACACTAGATGACTAGAATTACATGTAATTTATAAGTTGGATTGTGGTGCATTGCAACTAGGTAGGATAAAAATAAAAACTCAAAATTGAGTACACGAGGCAAATAAATACGTTAGCAAATAATTAGCAACTAAAAAAGCGATACCATATTTATATTTTGATGCTCTAACTAATAAGCAATATCTTTTTTTTTTTTTTTTTTTATTATTATGGACAAAGCATTACAGTATACAATTTTATACAGATCACAACCACTCGCTTAAACCGTGTAGGTTTTTATGCGAGAGGGGTTCGTTTACTCAACATACTATTGTTATTTATTACACTATTATATATACATTTGTAGATTACAATCTATTCCAGGATGTGCTTGTAGTCTACCTGTGTCAAGAAATATTGTTTAACATTTTTTAGGTGAGTTTGGCCTGCGACGCACGCACACACAATCTCATTCGGCAGCTCGTTAAGAATTTTGGGCAGGATATATTTGTACATTCTAGTGCCATATGTGTTGTTATAATGAGGCATTATATAGCGCTTTATGTTTGACAGCTTTCTCAGATTACCTTTTCGCTGGTATTTAGTTAGTTGTGCAATGTGCAAATACTCCGCCCGCACAACGGCCATTCTTGTTTTGTTCTGTATAGGCAGTACCTTACAGTAATTAAATAGTTTGTTATAGTACCCATTACAGCTAGCTCTTACATGTTTAGGTACGATAGTTTTTAATAATCTGATTTGCAAAGTATATATTTTATTCAAGTAAGTGCTATAGGTGCGACCATAGGTACATAGACCATATCCTATGACAGAATCCGCCATTGCCAGATATAGTAGGCTGAGTGCTTTAAATGTCATCTTATATTTTAGTGTATATAATTTACTGAGTATAGCTCGTAATTTGTTACAAACATGATCAATGTGAGGTTTCCAGTTAAAGCGGTTGTCTATTATGAGACCTAGGTACATGTGTTCTGTTACTATTTCTAGTTTATTACAGCTATCATTAGGCATGCAGATAAGACTGTCATGCAAACATCGGTGGTCATGGGCCATTATACTAGGTGTGTAGTCCGACCTATTATGTGATGATTCTATACACATTAATTTAGTTTTTTGGGAGTTAATTAGTAGTCCGACGTCATGTGACCACTTGCACATTATATTGAAATTTTCCTGCAGTTTTCTTTCAGCAGTTTTTAAATCTTTGTCTGCCACCATTAGACAAGTATCGTCTGCAAACTGGTACACAGAGCCATGTTCAAAAATATTACACATTTGGTTGACATATATAATATATTCATATGGGCCTATTATGGAGCCTTGAGCGGTGCCTTGGTCTGTGTTTATGCTAGCACTGTACATATTTCCCACTTTTACTTTAGTGTTTCTATTTGTGTGGTAATTTTTAAGGAGCCGTAGTATAATGTTTACTTAGTAATATAAAACGTACCTACAGCAAATAAAATTCATTAATAACTTTAAAAGTGAATGTTTAGATACGTAAAAATAAATTTCATGTCTTGTAATTGAAATGAAAATATTGAGACTTATTGTTTTATTTTATTTGTGTTTGTCCCTGCCAAAATGACTCTACTCTGCCTGATGGAAATCATAAGCAGAATTCAAGAGTGGTGCTCACCATACTGCGAATGCAGATAAATACTGCGAATGAAGATAATGCAACAAGCGTGGCTCTACTACCTTAGATATTTTTTTAGAAGAAGTAAGTTAAAGAGGACAAGTTTTAATAAATAATTCAGAGAAGCAAAAGCAACTGCGGATGTTTCATCGTCTGTTAGGATAGCTTTTCAGTGGTTTCAAAACAAGACTTTATCCACAAAATTAGAATACGAAACACAAAAGTACCCGATTTCCGCAGTTTTACTTGCTTCTGTCATTAATTAGATATTAAATATATAAATTGGATCATTTAACGTAGGCATTTCTAGTGTGTGTTCATTACAAAAATATGTTTCTTCATCTTTGTGTGTAAATATAATTATACCTAACACTTGAGCGAGCACGAGTGTCTCCGATTGATAAAGTCAACAGATATGTTTTGTCCTATTTATATATTGTTTTCTCGAAATTCTCGAGAGGTTTTACCGCTAGGATGTTTGATGTGATGGAAGGAAATTACTTTTTCGAGTTGGTAACACACGCTCATGATTTACACATCGTTTAAGTTTATTCAGGCGTGTAGGAGCCAGTTATATTAATTGAAAAACGTGCTCACATCCCGCTTAACATGTATATAGGATTGTTGATATTTATAAAAATATAACGTTACATTGCGATGCATACGACAAAGTGATATTCAATAAATACATGTTGAACAATAGATTCTATTATTCTGGTTTTATATGGTGGATATAGTGGATAAAAAAAAAGGTAACTACGGCGATACCAAAAAATCTAAGAAAAATAAGCAAATTACTTCGAGAAGGAATTGATGAAAATGTGGTTATTAAGTACATATTTTACCCGAATACAGCGAAGCTTTAAAAAGATGTGTGTTTTTATGTTAAACCGTAGCGCCTAAACTACTGAACAAAATTTCAATGAATGAGACGACAATGAATTTGTAATAAATACCAGGATGACATAGCTGTTGACATAGATGGTTAGGCGTATAAATATTTTCAAAAGATTTTACATTATTATAGTTTTTTAAATCTTCTCCTGTCTGCATATACAGTGACTGAAATTGTTCTTAATTTTCACCATATCTTGCTTCTAATACCTTTTACGACATTATAGAGTGCATCATACCAAAATATGTGTTGGCTCCCTACACGATGAAACGCCACTCTATTCGATCATCGGCTGCACGCTGCCAATTGTCGGCTTGAAGCTCCTACAGGTCTGCTTCACTGCTGCTCAGTAATTTGTTTACTATTATGGAGACTCTGCCTAGTTTTGGGATCAGAGAGCCGTGTGTGAAATGTGTCAAGGTAGTAGAGCCAAGCTGATGTCAGCACGGTAGGGCCGGCTCGTCCGGGGCGGTACTACCCTCGCACAGCAAATCAATGTAAAATGACCGCGTTCGTGCTGTCGTGTTTCGTTGGTGAGTGCGAGACCGGAGGCCCAATGATGCAGAACCATCACTAGGCCGTCATGGTGTGGATCACCATGCTGCATTGGTGCATTGCCTGCATTTATAATAAATATGGTGACCACAACTCTTGGATTCTGCTTATGCTTTCTATCAGGCAGAGTAGTCATTTTGGCATGGCCATATATAAAAATAGTAATGTCATTGTTACTATTATAACAATAGAAACTTGTCAATACCGTTTTCATTACTGGATTAATTAATATCATAACTCACAAAAGTATCACCAATTTGTCACTTAGTTCTAGCTCAGTCTGCAAAGATAGCAGAAAATATGCATTTAATTAAAAAGGACATGACGTGCAATATGTTGCAGCGAAGCTAACAGAGCGAAATTTCTGTTTAACTTTCATTTTCTTTAATATAGAAACACCTGCGGTGTCTGCATTTCATCTCGTCATTGATTAAACATTTTTAGATGATATTTGACTAATTTATATTTATTAACTTTAAACTGCCTCGGTACCGAAGTGGTAGCGTATGCGAATGCTGTGCTTAAGGTCTCGGGTTCGAATCCCGGGTCGGACCAAATGTTTGTATGAGCTGCAAATATTTGTTTCGTTTTATGGGTGTTTTCTATGTAAAATATGTATGTATTTACAAAAAAAAATGTTAATATGTATTTATATCAGTTGTCAACGGCGTTGTGTGGTGGATGTTCGTAATATATATTTTTTATTTATTAAATATTTAATTCTAATATATGTAAGTGCTTTCCATATCTAATGCCTGTAAAAATGCTTTTAAATTTTTCTTTTACATGCCTAGAATATTACATACTTAATTCACTCATTTTTAAAACATACTCATTTTACTCCCGACTTATTTTGTCTCCCGCTTTGCTAAGGCGGAAAGTTAACTTTTTTATTCACAGTGTCACGCGTCATCGGCGCTCGCCTCCCACCGCTGAGCCGCTGTCCCTACCACCGCAGGGACACATAAAAGGACGAGCGCACTACAGCTCGACCTCTTTCGCCCGGCGTCTACCACGCCGGACGGCTGCGCTGCCCTCTACGGGGGGTCGGCCTCTAAAGCCGACCCCAGCACTGCACTCTTTCGCCCGGCGTCTACCACGCCGGACGGCTGCGCTGCCCTCTACGGGGGGTCGGCCTCTAAAGCCGCCCCCAGCACTGCACTCTTAACCCGGCGTCTACCACGCCTGGTGGCTGGGCCGCCCGGCCTACGCCGGAGCCCCAGCACTGCACCTCTTTCGGCCGGCGTCTACCACGCCAGTCGCCGCTGCCGCCAGCGTCCCTTCTCTCATCGCAGCAAACCAAGTTAAGTGCCTTTAACTTGGAGGACGACCGCTTGATCGAACCTCTCAGGGTCCACGCCCTAAAGCCACTACGAGACACATGGCGCCCGACTGAACTGAGAGATTCGATCACGGTTTACCTCATATTCTTCTTATTGTGTATATTTTGTGTGTATTGCTTGTTTTGTGTTGAATCCCATCCAGGAAAGTGTTTTTTTTTCTATTATTTCGCTGTGAACACGTGCCAGTCGAAACCGCGTGTATATTCACGCACTTTTAATTGCTTTTTGATATTTTTTCGCTAGAACCGCGTGTGCAAAAAATACTTTTAATTACTTTCGCTTAGAAAAAAATGTTCGCTTGTGGCTTATATAAACCGCAATTTAAATGCAAGTCGCTGGAATGCGTTTGAGTCGCAAACCAAAACCGGTTTCGCACGCGCAGAACCACGCCACGCCCTACGGCTCGCTTAATCTTATTGTAACAACCTGGATGAAATTCAATAAATTCTATTTCTCTTTCAAACACACCTTAATGGGTTCGATAGCTATATCTAACTTAATTAATTCTGTTCAAATATCTAACTAGACCAAACTTGGCTTCATTACTAAAAACTTAATTATTACTTTGAGTCATTATTAAACTTATCTAAACTTAAACTACATACTCGTATTATTCATCTAACGCGTAATTTTTTTCTTTCAACTTCTGTATACATCTGCGGCTATGGTCATTTCATTTACTATCTAAAACTCAAAAATGGTACATGTTGATACCTCTCTAAAACTCAGTCCTATAACTTGTTTTTCTGGTAGGTACAATGGATGCGATTTGTTTTCTAAATGAGGTTACTAACATTAAACTATACTTTTCTAAACTATATTAAATATGTGTTAAATAATATCTAACACAGTGGTTCTTAGTCTTGTCGTTTCTCGTTCATTTGTTGCTTGATATTTTCTTAAAAATATTCTATAAATGATGTCGATCGGTGTAGCATCGATTACATATTACATATATATATATTTGACAAAACACCTTGAGTCTTGTCGTTTCTTGCCCGTCTATTGTTTACGTATTCTCTTAAAAATGCATTCTAACAATGATAGAAGCGTAAACCTATAAAATAAAATCTACAAATATTTCTAGCCACTAAATAAATCTAAAATTTTTGTAAAGTGTGGGCGATCATCAAATTAAACTAAAACAATTAATTTGATGACTAAGTAGCTGTTAATAGTATCGTCGTCGACCTTTCACTCTAAATTGTTCTGGGCTAATTTAAAGCCTCGTGGCGACATAACCTCAAAAGGTACTTAACCATATAGCTACTATTTAAACAAAATGGCTACCATAGTTTTTCTGCACAATGTGATCGTCTCGGATCCTTGTTCTAAAATTTGTATTCTAAAATACTACTTTTTGATTTCTTCGTGTACATTTAGTACCTACTTTTCTACTTTGTTTCGTTCGATAAATTTCGAAACGCATTCTAAATGTCTACTAATAAATAATATAATACTATTGACCGCTGCAACTTACTACAGTACTATATACTAAAGCTACAATCTACTATATCATATTCTATCGACCTTTGGAATTCACTATACAGATGTTCCACTATAGCTACATATAAAATATATCTATAAACATGTTGTTCTTACAACATTCTTGCACTATTCTCAACTTGAGACAATTTTAACTAGTGATGCTTGAGATGTAGGTGGATTTATATAAAGTTGCAATACGACTACATAAAAATAATCACATAATGTGGGTATCGTATTGGCATGTGTGTTTCTAGTCTGTATGTTCGTTTGTGTATATTTTGGTCTAAACCAATATACCTACTTATTTAATCTCTTTATTCTCGTTGCTAGAATCCTATAACTTTTTAAATTTACTCTCAAAATGAGTATATCTATCTTTAACCGGCTATACTGCCACTATAACTAATTAACTCTTAAAGGTTTACTGACAATTTTGATTGGAATTTAAGCTTTGACTGTTCGCCTCTATCGGTGGCAGGTATCGCTCTGTGCTAAGCACTTGATCATCCACCAAAATGTCATAAACCCTGTTCCTCTAACCTTAATGACGTCCGACATCATGTCTTCTGAAAGACACTCAAGGCCCTAACCCTTGATAGTTACTACTTGTAACCTTTATGATGTTGTGACATCATGTCTTCTGAAAGACTCAAGGCCCTAACCCTTGATAGTTACTACTTGTAACCTTTATGATGTTGTGACATCATGTCTTCTGAAAGACTCAAGGCCCTACCCCTTGATATATTACTACTTGTACCTCTTATGATGTTGCGTCATCATGTCTTCTAAAAGACCTTCAAGGTTCTAACCCTTGAATTCTTGGTACTCTTAACTTGGACTCACCAGTTTCTTCTAATGATTCTTGGTACTTTTAATACTCTTTGGAGCGGTTAGTGACTCCTAAAACTTAAGCCTTAGTACTAAAACTTATCATTGATGAGGGATTTATTTATTTATAACAGAGCGGTCGGTAACGCTTTAAACAAGCCTTAAAGCCAAACTTATTATTATTTTTGGGGATTTATTTATTTATAACAGAGCGGTCGGTAACTCTTTAAACAAGCCTTAAAGCCAAACTTATTATTATTATATTTCACAGCTTCATTCTTTGCGATTTAGGTATCACAAGTTGTAGTTGAGCCCCCACGCTGCAGCCTTGCACGGTATTTTAGAGTAGGGTATTGAAAATACTCCTACTGGCAACACTCCCCGCCACACGCCATCCGGGAGCCGGCCATTTTCACTTCATTCTGTGTTTCCGTGCTCAAGCCTTCGCACGTACTGTTAATTTTTGAACAATTATTTCCTTAAATTTGTTACTATACGGTTTAATCATAACGTCAAAGACATCTCGCAAACGTAATGACGACGGTTACGAAGAAATACGTAGAAAAATACAAAATCTGGAAGAGCGTTTGGATTTGGCTAAATACAAACGTCGTAGCCCATTTATTTCTTCTAGGAGTAATACATCAGGTTAGTTACACAATTGATTACATTCCATTATATAACAATGAAAGTGCAACATTTCTTTTTCACATAATTATATCCATCTACCCGCTATACCTACTTAATTTGTTTCTAAAATATGAATCTGCTATTTACACTGTTAGATCTTACGTAAATTATACGTATTAATTGACAAAAAACAAGTGATGCGAGACGCCACATGGGCTTTCTCTTTCACATAATACGCTTGGGGTAGTATCTCCTCAAATATCGTCTTTTTTTTGTGATATGAGACGATCTACCCGATATACCTACTTATTTTATTTCTAAAATATGAATATGTGCTACTTACAATTTTAGATCTTACGTAAATTATACGTATTATTTGACAAAAACAAGTGATGCGAGACGCCACTTGGGCTTTCTCTTTCACATATTACGCTTCGGGTAGTATATCCTCAAATATCGTCTGTTTTTGTGATACTAGACGATCTACCCGCAATACCTACTTATTTTCTTTCTAAAATATGAATATGTGCTATTTTTACTGTTAGATCTTACGTAAATTATACGTATAAAGGTTCGAGCATATTATGTCGGGCCGCAGCGGGGCGGAGCGGGCCGCAGCGTAGCGCACAATGCTTACCTAGCACATTAGTGACGGGCCGGGTCGCATTGCATTGACGGATTTTGAGTAGGTACCGTGTACTGCCTGCGCAACTGCTGTGTATTTGCGTGCAATTGTAAGTTATGGATAGTTCTGACGAAGAACTTTCTTTTTTTTGCCTGCTGTTAGAAGAAGAACTTAATGAACAGCATAGACAAGAAGTTCGTCGAAAAAGAAAGCGTAAAATATGGATACATCCAATTTGTTCCAAGCGAAAGGTATTCGGCGAATACCATCATCTTTTTCCCGATCTTTTAGCCGACAAAGACAAGTTTTGGGGATATTTTCGTATGACTCCTGATCGATATTTTCAATTACTCGAAATAGTAAAGGAGGATCTGCATAAAAAAACGACAACTTTTCGTGAGCCTATCGGACCAGAAGAGCGGCTTGTGGTGTGTTTAAGGTAAGTTTCATTATTCGTGATTTTTAATTATCCTTTTATCCTCCTATTTAATCCTGTGTAAAGTGTCTCTTAAATTTGTTAGTGAGGTGGTGTACACGTTAGGATCTTGTGGTTTTGTTTTAAGGTAAAAACAGGCCGTCATTAGAGTCGCCAATCGAGAATTCTTTATAAATAAAATAAGTTATTACGTTTTCTAAAGTTTAATCATAAAATACAACATGTCAAAAATATTTATAAATGTGATTAATGAATGTGTTCAAGGTTTTAATAAAATAAACTTAATTAAGCTTATCTGAAAAATGGTATGTAATCATTTGTCTTTTTAATAGATAGCAGCGGCGCTAGTTACGGTATGTTTTGAAAACGCATAATGTCAATATTACATTATTATAAAATCAAGGAACAAAAATCTTTCTAACTTAAAGACTAGTAAAACTATACTTTAATCAACATCTTCCATTTCTCTTTGTTATTGGCCTCTTATTAGCCTATCACTAATAATACTATTCATTGGTTATCTTTTTGTTGTTGAATAGAATTTAAAAAAGCATTTAATGCGTTATCATCAAGACCAATCTCTTCCTGTGAGTCAATGTCATTTGGATTCACAGTGTTTGTTGAATTTGGTGTTACTATTTGGTTTGGAGGTTGCGCATCAACATCGTTTGAATTAATAACGATTAAGGGCGGTGCACTCTCTTCAGATAATTCTAATACATATTGTGGTTTAGATTTGTCCTTGAAAACCAACTCCTCTGCATCGGTAACTATTTTAAAAACTTCACGTTTTACACGAATTTGAACATCTTCCGGAAAATTTGAAACAGTTTCCCCCAAGTTCTTGAAAAAGTCAACAATTTTGTCCGAATTATTTTTCTTGGAACTGTATTTTTTTTTCTAAATACTCTTGCAATAACGAGTGTGTTGGTGAAAGCTGTGGTGGAGTATCTATACTTCTGGAATTTCTTTTGTAAGGACGAGGTGAACTGTCTTCTGGACGATTTCTTATAGTGCTTTGTGAAGTACCAGCACTTAAACCAGGGCTATCACGGCTATGAGTATCATCTAAAAGACTATTATCCTCATTACTTGAGTCTTGGGAAACATTTTTTGGTGGAAAATTTGAAAAAGTTTCATCCTCGTTGCTAATATAGGGGTTAAGGAATGACAATAAATCTTCATATTTTGGTTTCTTCATATTTGTAGCAGCTTGTCCACTTTTTGTTTTCCTTAACTTTTTAGCGCGTCTATAATTATCTCTTATACGTCTCCATTTGTCTCTGCAAGTTTTAGCTGTGGAAAAAAATATATAGGTATTAGTAAAGTTAGAACATAAAACATAAATAGGCTGATGATGATGCCATTAAAGAACATCAAGGAGCATAACCTTATTGGCTTGCATAAACGTAAGGAGTGGCCAAAAGATGCAAGATGTTTGAACCACATTGCTTTTTATGTTTCAGATATTTGGCAACAGGAAATTCAATGAAGTCATTAGCCACTACTTTTCGACTTGGTGAATCAACTGTTAGACAAATTATTTACGAGGCATGTACAGCCATATTTAAGAAACTGTCACCTATTGTCATGCCCGTACCGACAGAAGCAGACTGGAAACGTAAAGAACAGCGTTTTAGAAGGCAATGGAACTTTCCAAATTGCATTGGGGCACTGGATGGAAAGCATGTTATTATTGAAGCACCACCGAATAGCGGTTCCCTTTACTTTTCTTACAAAAAATCGTTTACTATAGTTTTATTGGCCTTAGTCGATGCGGACTACCGTTTTACAGTCATCGATGTTGGTGCCTTGGGTAAAAATTCTGATAGCCAAATACTCAATAACTCTAATTTTGGCAAAGCTTTAATCGATGGACAGTTAAATTTGCCTGTTGATCGTTTAATAACGGGTACTGACTTATTGTTACCACATGTCATTGTTGGAGACGAAGCTTTTCCTTTAACTAGACATTTGATGAGACCATATCCAGGAAATCAGTTAACAAATGACGAAGACAAGAAAGCTTTTAATTATAGGCTGAGTAGAGCTAGGCGTGTGAGCGAAAATGCTTTTGGTCTATTGGTGAAAAAGTTTAGAGTTTACGAAAGACGTTTTTCGTTATTGCCGAAACATGTTAATGGTATTATATTAGCCACTTGTTGTTTGCACAATTTACTGCGAAACGACATTTGTTACTGGTCTGAAGAGGAAGCTCAGAGAAATGTGGTAGTAGAAGCTATAACAGATTTGCCATATATTGGAGGCCATGCAGCACTAGACGCAATGTGTGTCCGTGATCAATTTAAAAGATATTTCGTATCTCCAACTGGTACCGTTGAGTGGCAGTCGAGGGTTATTAGAAGAGGTATTCGAAGAAACTAATCTGTTGACACTTTATTATTACTTAGTTATATTCATTATTATTGTCATCATTAATAAAGTAATACCTACTCTTATAATGAAAGATACACCATGGTTGTTGGTATCAGACAGTTTCGTTGTAATAAACATTTCCTCAGAAATCTGTCTAAATACCTACGTCGTAAGTAATCACATTTTTCATATATTGTAACTTATGAAATAAATACTTGTCAGTTTACTTACCAGGTTCTTTCATTATGTCCCCTATTTCCTTCCAAATATTATCTCTTCTTTGTTGATCATCGTAATGAGGATCTTGCAAATCATAAAGTTCTTTGTATCCTTGAACTAAATTAATCAACAGTTCTTCATTCATTTTTGTGAACACCACAGGAACACGCAAATACCAAAAAACGCAAATATCGTAAAATAAACACGTGCGCGCGTGCACACCAATCCGCTTGCTATAGCACACTGTTGTCGGGGCGCAACGGGGCGGGGCGGGCCGCATCGCATGGACGCAAATGCGCGTCGCAATAATGCGAGCCGCTGCGGCCCGACACAGTGTGCGATACTTCTTACAAATTGTATTCAAGCGATTTGAGCGGATTTTTGCGCTCCGCCCCGACACGCTGCGGCCCGGCATAATGTGCTCGAACCTTTATTTGACAAAGAACAAGTGATGCGAGACGCCACTTGGGCTTTCTCTTTCACATAATACGCTTGGGGTAGTACACCCTCAAAATACGAGACGCCACCTGGGCTATCTCTTTCACATAGGTAATGGTTTAGCGCTTATACCAGACGATATAAGCGCAGCCTATTCTAAAATCATACATGTATTTCGTGATGCGAGACGCCATCTGGGCTATCTCTGTCACATGATTGCTTGGGATAGTATACCCTCAAATATCGTCTGTTTTTGTGATACGAGACGCCACCTGGGCTATCTCTTTCACGTAATAGTTTAGCGCTTATACCAGACGAGATAAGCGCAGCCTATCGTTTAAAATCATGCCTGTATTTCATGATGCGAGACGCCATCTGGGCTATCTCTGTCACATGATTGCTTGCGCTTAGTCTAATTGGGGTTAAGTCTACCCTCTCATTAAACTAAAAAACTTTGCATATTCTGATGATAGTCAATCATTATTTAAGACTACTATAATGATTCGACTATGACATAGCCGCGGACGACAGTGACAGCCTCCGCTACAGATACAGCGTGGGTCGCAATCGCCGACCGCTCTAAGGTGCCAGTGCCAGCCGCGTCGCCTCCGGCCGGGCTGAGCGGTGCTCCGTTCGCGATTATCGAACCAGAGGAGCAAGAACTCGATATAAACTTGCTCTCTTAAGAGGCGCACCAAAAATTGAAACCAACTTTGGAAAGGCCACACACAAGGACCTGCTGAGACAATGGTTAAAAGAGACTTTTCTCTAATGTCCTAACAGCTTGGTATTGCCATAGGAGTTTTAAACCAAGCTATTGAATTACTAATTTGTGAAGAAAATCATGCTAAAATACTGAAACACGTAAGTGCATGTAGATTTGTATGTGACAGTCACCATGATAGCACAAAAACACGTCGCGGGTTTGTGGTTAACGTCGGTGGTATTAACGCCGA
Organism: Diaphora mendica; assembly: GCA_949125395.1. Lineage (NCBI taxonomy): Eukaryota > Metazoa > Arthropoda > Insecta > Lepidoptera > Erebidae > Diaphora > Diaphora mendica. Next base: position 5,123,644 of record OX421332.1, on the reverse strand, counting down.
TATGAAGGAGACTATTTCTGAAGCCAAACGTGACAAATACCTATTCAGTAAAAACTTCTCAGCTTAAAACAGCTAGCCTATAAAAATGTCTGGTACGGACTTAAAACAACATAGAAATCAATCACAGATTTCAAAGAACTCAAATGACCGCCGCTTAAACTGGAAAACCCTGCCTCAGAAGACGGGGCCCAAACCCCAAGCAGGGAAGCCACATCAATGCCAGGGTCGATTAGCAGCGGACAGAGGATCTCAACAGCGGGGGACGGCGAACCAGTCGGCGGCGAGGACCCACAGGAGGCGCTAGATTTCAAGGTAACATACGCTGGCCATCTGAAATACTTCGTCGGCAAATGGATACATATTGATAATGCAGTGAATCCTTAAAAAACTAATAAGTATTAAACGGAGATATTTTCAGACACCTCTTTAACCGGGTGTATATCATCATCTTCCTAGCCTTTATTATTCCCAAAATTTTGGGGTCGGCTACTAGTTCAACCGGTTTACCTGAATATCAGTTTTTCCACGGAGCGACTGGCATCGGACCTCCCCAACCCTGAGGGTGAACGGAATTCGAAGGTTGAACTACTTGTCAGTATATTTGAGGGCACTGACTTCCCAATAACGATTGCAATAGATGTTTATGAAAACCGGGACCAACAGCTTAACGTGCTCTCCGAAGCACGGGCGGGAAACACCGCCATCTTCCATACTCCGGCCTGCTATTAAGAATTTCTTGTAAGAACAACCCAACAGCAGTCGGACTCAGTACTCTAACACGGGACCTCTTGATCTGCGGTCGCTTACGCTAGTCACTGGGTCAACGAGGCAGTGTCGGGTGTATAATATAAGTATATATAAAGTAATGATAATGAATCACATGGATTTTGGAAGGATTATGAAAAACATTTACGTCGTACATTTACATTTACGTTAATCAAGTGTAGGTACTTATTCCATCGGCTAGACTGAGTCAACCAAAGGCCTACGTAACTATCGGCTTGAACAATTTTGTTCAAGTCCCTCAAGTCTACTAACTCTATTGACTAGTTCGTTTATTTTAGCTTCTTACTCTGCAATCTTCTTATCTTTTTTGTCATTTTCCTTTAACAAAGCTTTCACTTGCTCAGACAAAGATGATTCAGACGCATGAGACCTACGCCTAGCAAATGCCAGCTGCGGCGCAAGGTTTGGTAGCAAGTTATGCTTTTGATTAAACTCTGTTTTCTTAAACTCTTATAGCTCATCTTTCGTTACTCTGTTAACGTTACGTTAAAGTGTTTACCAGTTTATCTGGATCGTTCGCTGTGATACTCGCGAGCACAACCTTCAGTTTACCAACATAACCCTCCTGAAGGGTTTCTTTCAATCCTTCGATTAAATTATGATTACTTTCCAGAAAAATGCAATATTCTTATTCTCTATAGCGGAACACAATTCTTCTACCATCGTTCGGAAAAGAATGCTGACTTTGGAGTTCTAATATTTTCTATCGTTTATCTTTTCGTAGACTTTCCATAAGAACAAGGTTTTAATGTAGTAGCTGGCGATGTCAGTCATTTCGAGGGCATCTCGCACTAACTCTAATTAAGACTAAGTCTGTGCCAAAGATTTGTCCGATTATAAAGTTTTGTAAAGAATCGATAATGTAACAGCCATTTCATGTATAAACAGAATGGGTAACATACGGGAGTGGTGTGAAAGATGAGGACTGATAGTTTTTGCATCATATATCAACAATAAAGATAATTTTAAGGCTGATTTACTGTCGCGTAATAAATTCATAGACACTGAGTGGGAACTCTGTGATTCGGCCTTCAAAAAGATTGTCGAATGATCTGGTGAGCCAGATATTGACATGATCGCTAGTAGATGTAACGCGAAGTGTTCTAGGTATATTTCGGAGAAGAACGACCCCAGTGCCTGGGCTGTCGATGCATTTACCACCTTATGGTCGAATATATATTTATATGCCTTCCCTCCGTTCTCATTGATATTAAAAATGTTACAAAAAATTATTTGTGATAGTACGGAAGATGTAGTGGTTGTGCCGTATTGGCCGACACAACCATAGTTCCCTATAGTTCATAAGATGATAGTTTCAGATTCCCTACATTTCGGTCCTAAAAGTGACTAATTCAAATCTGAGCAACAGCCTTATCATGATTGCTGTAAAATTGCAAAAATATTTATTGCAAAAATCGATAACTCCCAATTCGATTAATATTATTTTAGCCTCTCTATCAAACAATACGTACAAACAATATAAAGGATGTATTAAAGCTTGGCTAGATTATTGTAAAGAACATAATGTTGATTATTTAGGATTATCAATCCCTACTGTTATTGATTTTTTGACCCAAACATTTCAAAACGGTGCAAAATATGGCACAATTAACACTTATAGATCTGCACTTGCATTATTACTCGGCTTTATTTCAGAAAATTATAGATTGAAACGCTTAATGAAAGTTGCATTCAGATTGAGACCACCAGCCCCGAGGTATGACTCCATCTGGGTCCCGAATATGGTTATTAATTATTGATCCAAAAAATAGCTCCATGATAGTCTCAATCTGAGAACACTCTCAAAGAAGACTTTAACATTGTTAGCCTTGGTGACCACACATCGAGTACTAAAGTTTTCCTTGATTAAGTTATGTAACCTAAATATTGTAGCAGGTAACGAAGTAGTCATTAAAACTCCTGACCTCATAAAGACATTTAAAGTAAATTTACTTCAGCCGTTACTTAAATTACCTTTTTATAATAATAGTTGCATATATTACAAGCACATTACGTGCCCCTTCCACTGAAGATAATTTATTCATTAGCTACAGGAGACCACATTCAAAAGTATCATCTCAAAGGCTAAGTCATTGGATCAAAGACACTTTACAGCTTAGTGGTATGGACACTTCTGCCTTCTGCGCACACAGTACTCGACATGCGGCGACCTCGGACCGCGAAGCTATTTGGCATCAACCTCGACGTTATAAGAAAAACTGCAGGTTGGACTAAGTCATCTTCTACTTTTGATAGATATTATAATCGCGAAGTCATCAATGATTCTAACCAGTTTGCAGTATCAGTTCTAAGTAGTAGCAAAAATTAATTTACATGAATCGAGCGTAACAGATTAACAGCTATGATTAAATAAATAAAACAGTTGTTTAGTTCACATTATTTTACCTATTCATTACTCTGAACATCCTACAACTTGTGATACCTAAATCGCAAAGAATGAAGCTGTGAAATATAATTAATGATCAAACGAACTTACCTGTACGTGAAGTTCGATCATAATTATATGATCAGCTTCATTCGAAGCGATTTATAGTAACCCTCCCAAGTGTATTAACACACATTCCCACCCCTTTAATGTGAACTAAAGATTAGCTTTGAACTAAATGAAGTGAAAATGGCCGGCTCCCGGATGGCGTGTGGCGGGGAGTGTTGCCAGTAGGAGTATTTTCAATACCCTACTCTAAAATACCGTGCAAGGCTGCAGCGTGGGGGCTCAACTACAACTTGTGATACCTAAATCGCTTCGAATGAAGCTGATCATATAATTATGATCGAACTTCACGTACAGGTAAGTTCGTTTGATCATTAATTATTGGGGATTTATTTATTTATAACAGAGCGGTCGGTAACTCTCTAAACAAGCCTTAAAGCCATATATATATATATATATATATTTAATTTACTACAAACAGTAATTTTGTTCCCTTATTCTCCTAAACAGTCGTTTCAATTTCATTGAAAATGACCACATAAACTTATCTAAATACCCTAATCGACACACCGCTGTATACACCCTAAACTATACTCGGTGAAACGATACATCTAAACTACAATTACCTACTTAAAAACTACTAAAAGCTACTAAAAACTACCAAAAACTACTAAACAACTTTTTCTACTTGATAATTCGCGACCAGAGAATCTATCATCAATTTAAATACTAAAATCATTCATTTCTCTAAACTACTAAATCTAATACTACAATGTATATTGAAATTTAAGTCGTCACTGTGGTCGCATCTATATTGCTACGGATTTTGATCCCAATATAGTTGATGAACCACGAGATGTATGTATACACCAAGACTTTAGACTATCAACCTTCTATCTTTGAGAAGGTACTGGCAGCTCGATAATTTTATTTTCTCAGTGACGAACACAAATATTTTATAAAAATTGGCCCCTAAACAAGTCAAATCTAATGTCGTTTCTAAAATATCTCGTTTGGTTGGCGAATTAGCCAAAGTTAGTTAAAACAATTAATAAACAGTGATTTTGTTTACTCATTCCATAACTAACACTTTTTACAGATGGGTTTCTGTTTTATTTATCTGTAATATTTACTTCCTGCGTCGTGAATCAACTTTATCTTTTTGTTCTTAAATAATAATTCATTCTTGCTTACTACAAAAAAATAAAAACAAAATAAATATCGCACTATAAAATCATAATCTACAAAAACTTTTAACCTTTGGCTCAGTAGTTAAAAAGTCGAGTCAAACCTGACTTACAGGTTCGATTCTCGGTTGTTGTTGTCGATCTGGTTGTTTATTTTTCTCTTTCGCACATATGTGTTAGCTAGCATACCTACTTATAACTACAATTTTCTACTACTGCATCTACCTAAACAGTTAAACAAGTTTGCAACTATTATACTAAATTCTTTAAACATTTCTAACGGAGCATCAGAATGTATGACTCACTTTGTTTATGTTCTCGCTTGAACTTTTTATTTGAAATTTTATTTCAAACCTTTAAACTTTTAACTACACTATATTTTTGCTATTGAACTAAGCTGATATGACCTTAGCCTCTTAGTTTGTCTTCCCCCTCTTATTTCTTTAAACTTTTTTTGTCTCTAAAAAAATCTGATCCTGCTTTAATCTTGTTCCCAGGGTACCAGCGAGGAGCTGCCGACAGTGGCGACCCCGAGGTCAGCGAATTTCCCCTAGGAAAAATTCTCGCCTAATGAGGGGGGTGTCACGCGTCATCGGCGCTCGCCTCCCACCGCTGAGCCGCTGTCCCTACCACCGCAGGGACACATAAAAGGACGAGCGCACTACAGCTCGACCTCTTTCGCCCGGCGTCTACCACGCCGGACGGCTGCGCTGCCCTCTACGGGGGGTCGGCCTCTAAAGCCGCCCCCAGCACTGCACTCTTAACCCGGCGTCTACCACGCCTGGTGGCTGGGCCGCCCGGCCTACGCCGGAGCCCCAGCACTGCACCTCTTTCGGCCGGCGTCTACCACGCCAGTCGCCTGCGACGCCTCTACGGGGATCGGCCTCTAAAGCCGACCCAGGACTACACCTCTTCCTTTTCTCATCGCTGCGAACCTACAGTTAAGTGCTTCTTGTCTGGAGGCACTGACTGGTCGAATCTCTCAAACCCACACCCTGACTGTACATCTATCTGTTTGTGTTATACTTCAGTAAATAAATTCTTTAAATTGTTGTTGTGAAGCGTCTAATTTAATCATCATCAGAACCTCGTGGCTTCACCACAACCTTCTAGGCTCCTAAAGCCACTACGTGACAACAGTCCAGTTTTCTTTAGATTAATTTTTAGCTTCTGCGCAGTGTAGTAACGGTAGTTGATTTAAGCTACCAAGAGACCAGCTAACTACGCAGGAGATATTATAGTGCACAAGTGTGAGTGCAAACACAGGTGCACTCTCTGTTCCCTCATTTTCACTATCCGATGTGACGATTATTCGACGTAACATATCAGGTTACGTTACGGATCGAGGCTTTACATAGAGATGTAAAGCCTCGATCGTGCACCTGTTTTATGTATATAGATAGATATCTCGGAGAGCCGAGGTATCTATCTATATTTATATTATAAAACAGGAAGGTGACTGACTGTCATACCCAGAGATCAACGCACAGCCCAAACCGCTGAAGCTAGAATCCTGAAATTTTGCATGTAGGTTCTTTATATAACATAAGTGAGCACTAAGAAAGGAATTTTTCAAATTCTACCCCTAAGGGGGTAAATCAGGGGATGAAAGTCTGCGTGAGCGAAGCCGCGTGTAAATCTAGTATGATATATAATCGTGGTCCAAACTAGGTACATTTATTTACTAATGTTCTTAAACCCATCCTAAAATTAATATTGTAACATTCTATGTATTCTATGTATTCATTCTTTTTCTTTTTGACAGTTCAATATTTCTCAGTTGTTACGATTATTAAATATACAAAAAAATATGTGTGGCACTCGGGGACTGCCGCGGAAAAGCTATTGCATAGCATTTTTTATCAACTTATGCAATTAGCATTGCATCGAATGCGATGTACACCGCCATCTATATAATTGGTGCCATACTGACAACAAACAAATGTATGTTTGGAATTACCGGACCGTTAGAATTTATTAAGTAGCATAAAAACAACAATTTTAACATGTAGTAGTGAGTTAATGACTCAAAGGCGTAGGGCAATGATTTATGACGAAGGTGCCTCGAGTTCAAATCTCAACTGGGCGTCGTCGTCTTTTTATGAATGTTTCCTGGATATTGTGGTAAATAGGTATTCACTAAATAAGTAATACCAAATTACACAAAACAAAAAGATACGGAAACTTCACAACAAACAACAGAGGGCGCTGAGTGTGGATTTCAGAGCAGCTCGTCAACGAATCTGTGTCAATTCATCAAAGAGACAGAAAGATTCGTTGATTCCTCGTTCGGAGCAGCTCTTCGGCAGCAACTTCGGGTGTCAGGTTTTTTTGTTACGTTACGGAATTTCTGCACAAAGGCCCCAAGGCCCGCGATAAAAGCTATGCAATAGCTTAAAAGTTTTATCACAGAAATTTTAAAGTTTAAAACTCAGGTGCACTTATATTCTCAGATGATTTTATTCATACCTATACTTTTAAGTAAAGAAACATGAAAGTTAAGGCAGGCTCACATTGGTGGCAATCGTAACAAAAAAGTCCGACAACAATTCACCTAGAGAACTTCGATATTGTCTAGTACTTGGGGTGTAGAAGTTTGATGATAGTAATAGTAGATAATACATTTTGTATAGTTTTGAATGACATAGTATAGAAATACCGAATATTTTTTTATATAATCTTCAACTGACATTCTTTATATCTTTAATTTTAATGTATCGTTCTTTATCATCGATATACTTTGACAATATTACTACAATATGACTGGGATGTGTATGATAATCACCCGGCAACTCAATTGTCAATTGTTCAAAAATTAATATTGTAAGCGTTTTGTATGTCACATCTGCTAGCTTGTAAGATCGCATGAATAATAAATAAATAACTAGTACTCCACAAATATATCGAAGCTCAGCCGTCTCGTAGTAGACTGAAATCGACCAAAATCTATTCTGCGAAAGTGCTCGGAGGACGACGAATATCAACCTGTCAATAACCTACTGTATGCCATAAAAACGTTCAAAGTAAAATCAAAGACGAAACCTCATTCAAATTCTTGTTCTCAAACAAAAACTTATAATTACATATTTCGCTGAGAGGAGCTCGTTAAAGGAAATTATCTATACACATTCTCAAATGCTCCAAAAAGTGCTGACTAAGTACTTTTGAAGTATTCGTACTTCTCTTAGTACATACTTTGTTTTGATTAATTTACTTGTGTACCCAATTTTACTTCAAAGAAGACTTACTATTGAGTTTAAATCAAAGTTTTTGGTTTATTTATTTTTTTAATTTTATTAAAATTTGAAGCTTTGGTAGCTTTTGAATTAAAGATTAGTCAACTATTTGGTCTTCTAGCCTAGAAATTCTAGCTTTAGGATAGTTTACAAATAATGAATTTCAATAAATTATTGGTCAAAGAAGACGCTATCTATGTAATATCGATTGGCGATCAAATTTCGATATATTGTTGACTTGACATGTTTCACTTCATGTTCAGCAAAACTTGATCGGTAATTGGTAATTATTTTGTGCCGGGACCGCTTAAATATTTAGAAATTACAAAATGTGAAACTACCTGTTAATAAAATATATCTTCACTAGTTGTTGCCCGCGGTTCCACCCGCGTGTAGGTCGGTTATCGCGGCAAAAAGTAGCCTATGTGTTATTCTGATGTATAAGTATATATTACTGTAAAGTTTCATCCAAATCCGTTCAGTACTTTATGCGTGAAAGAGTAACAAACATCCATCCATCCATCCATACTTACAAACTTTCGCGTTTATAATATTAGTAGGATAATGAAAACGAAGTCAGCCATGTAATATGTCATTATTTATTGATTTCAGTGTAATGAGTACAGTTCAGTGCTTCTCATTCTATCTCATGCTCTCTTGATTATTTCTAGTTACTCCGTACTTTGGTGTGTATATCGATCGAATAAAAGATAGTAACTGTGGTTCTCGGTACTTCGGTGTATTGTTGCGTGTCATTTCAAAGTCATTTGTCCATTCGTACACATACATACGTACATCATACTGAGCAGGAATTAAAACAAAACCTCTTATATAAAAAAAAAACATTTTACTGAAATAAACTAAAGCGTTTTTCGTAAGCGCACTTCAAAGTCGCTTTATGCGCAACATGTTTCTATGTTATTAATCCTTTAAGTATTAAAAACACATGAAAACATTATGTACCCACAAAGTTAGCTCATAAAGCCGCTTTAAGCGGTGTAAGTACAAGCATTTTGGTACGTTTATGATCAACGTTACTCGGTTCAACGCGGTCGTCAATGACTCGAGAAATTATGCTGTAGACGTAACAATGTTTTAGATGTGGCACTTATGTTTAATTGAGCGAATTGAATGTGCAAAGGTTAGGTGGAATTACTCCGGCATATGAACTTCTCTCGGCATGGCAATAATAATAATTTCACACATTTTACACACGGCCGTCTAACTTCAAACATGACAGAAGCTGTGCTTTCACAGAACACCGATTCACACACACAAAATTCACCGATTTCAATGAAATTTGGATTAAGATACTTTGATTCTTGGGGAAAGACGTAGGCTATTATTTACTCTTTACCCGACATACACGCGGGAAGAGCCGCGGGCGAAAGTTAGACATACCTACATAAATAATACCCAGACACAATTATTTGTTCTTGGAGGGAATTGAACCCACGACCTCAGGCTTAGCTTTACTAATCACCATACCTACAATCAGTCACAAAATAATGGTAAAAGTCAACTCTATTTTTAAGATGCCTTTATAGTTAGTGCTTTTGAATCACAATTCTATGAAATAGAACAGAAATAAAGTTTTCATCCCCACATCTCGGAAAGAGTATTTTTGGCCTTCGATATCTGAGTGCAAAAGCCGTTTTTATCTGCTAGAGGATAAAGTAAATTGAATTTAGAATATCGTGTGCACTTAGTAAATTAAAGACATCATTAAACCTATTACTTCTACCTCCATGGTGCCGAATTTATCATGCAACCTTTCTTAATTTGATAAAAATTCAGACTCAGAACCTTTTTGGTGTACTTTTTTTTAATTTGCTTTGGCCGCGCCGTTGCATTTAGTCATTTCCTCGCTGAGGTGGGATGAAAAGTTACGTGTTGCACTCGAGTGCACAGATTTATCACCTCGTGCTCTTTTGATTCCCTCGCTAACGCTCAGGATTCTAATTTTTGAATCACGAGCGCAAAGCAACTTTCCACTCTTGTATAATAAATAACTATTATTGTCTAAAGATATACTTTTACAAGGAAAACATCCGGTAAATATGTACAAGGGATGGCTTTATCAATAAAGGAAATTTCTTGCAGGTAGTCTTTGAATATAATACAAAGAACACCATAAATAGATGAAATCTCAGCAAAATAATACATTCGGACAACTGAGATTACCTTCCTATTTATAGACTTTCTTATTGATTCTTAGTAATTCTGCCGATATCATATTTATGTTTTCATTTGTAACACTAGCATCCGATATAATGTGTTAAAACCAAATATTTATTTAAATATAATAGGTTTATTGCTGATAAAGCAAGCGGTCGGTATTTAGATATATAATTACAAATTTTAACAAAAAAAAACCGACTTCAATCTGTACTAAATTCAAATGGGACCATTCGGGAAGCACCAGCTTTCAAATAAAAAAAGAATCATCAAAATCGGTTCCCAGTCCAAAGTTATGAGGTAACAAACACAGTTACGCTACACTACGCAGCTAACGATACAGCCTGGTGACAGACGGACTGCGAAGTCTTAGTGATGGGACCCCGTTTTAACCTTTGGGTACGGAACCCTAAAAAGTGTTTTTTTATTGATGGACGCCGCAACACCAGAGGCGTCACAAGTGCGTTGTCGGTCTTTGGGGATGGGGAGAGGGTTTGGGGTATGAGCCATCGGTTCCCTCACTCACTCGGTGAAACACAGCGCAAGCGCTGTTTCACACCGGTTTTACTGTGAGGCCATGTTATCACTTCGGTCGAGTCGGCCCATGCATGCCAAAGCGTGGCTCTCCCACGGTAGATGTATATAAAGTTTCGGTCGTGTCGGTAAACTTTCGAGTATAATATTAGTATGGATTATAAACACAAAAGTGATTTTATTTGTATGTTAGGTTAGGTTAGTTGTGTATAGTTAGTTATAGTTGTGAAAGGTGTTTTGGGAACGGTTTCGTGAAATGTTTTGCTATAATAGAGGAATTCCTTTTTTTATATTCAATTTTAGTACCTATTGCTATTCGAACAATATATTTCGAACATCTGACACACAACGCCGTCTAGTCCTAAATTAAGCAGAGCTTGTAATAAGGGTACTAGAAAACTCATATAAATACACATATACTTTTATTTTGTGAATATATACATACTTCTAGTGTAATTTAATTACTAACTAGTTCATTAGGTTATTAATTTTTCACAATCAAAAATCATTCGTCATAAGTACTTTATTAAAAATAAACAAACTTTCCTATATATAAATTAGATTATATATTTTTGCCTTCTCTTTGAGTTATTAACTCTGCCACAAAGTTGAAATTAACACCAGCCACCTAGTTTCTAGATAGTGCGCAAGAAATAATGTTTCTTCAGTAATGCGCTTTAGACTTAAGAGTTATATTCACCTACATAGTAAGATATAGTGTTGAAACAGACGCAGAAGAAGTTGCGTGGATCAGCTTGTCTATTATGGATAATTCCCGTGTCACGTTGTTGCTCACCATGCACTCTTAAACTATCTAACCGTTTTTAAGTTTTTTTTTAAATGTGTGTTTTGCTTTTGTGTCTAAAATAGAATTTTCAAATCGCGCTTAGGCCTATAGGAGCCAAGCATGATTGAAAACATACGCAGAGAAGTTGCGTGGATCAGCCTTTTTTTTATTAAATGATTGTTGGGCCTAAGATAGTTAACATCAAGCTTAGACCAGTAGGAGCTGAGCATGATTGATAAGAGACACATACTAAGTTGCGTGGGTCAGTTAGTAATTTTATATAATCGTTTATGTATACATTTTATTTTCGTAGTACAAATTATACATAATGAATCAGTATTTTTTCCAAATTTGACAAGCTTTTATGCACAATATTTGTTTAAAAAGAGATACAAATAATTATCTTAAATGTTCTATTTGTTTTTAAAACATGGATTAAATTAACTATACAACAAATATAACTTACTCAGTTATTTCTGTAGTTTTAACAGGGATGCTTTGATGTACAGTATTGCTCTATCTATACTAATATTATAAAGCTGCAGAGTTTGTTTGTTTGTTTGTTTGTGTGAACGCGCTAATCTCAGGAAGTACTGGTCCGATTTGAAAAATTCTTTCAGTGTTGGATACTCCATTTATCGAGGAAGGCTATAGGCTATATTTTATTTTCAAAAAAATTAGGGATCCGTAAGAAAATTGCTAATTTCTAACCCAAGGTGTGAAATCGAAAACCTATTTTTGCGTGCGCTGCAAAGACTATTGACAATAGAACAAAATAATGTATTACGGGTTTGTAGGGCCCATTAAGATCTACAAAAAAGTCCGCGAAAGCATATATCTAACTATCATGGTTTAGTCACAATAACCGCTTTTGTGTTCGAAAAAAATATTAAATCGTCTGAAGAAAGAATCTACGTTAAATGTGTATCGTAATATTAATCCTTATCCAAATTAAGCATTATGTTATCAAGGGTATTTATGTAGAAGTAAAATACTTTTTGTTTCATCCCAATCCGACATTTCCTTTAGAAGTTATCACGAGTATAAGACGCTAAGAGTTGGTACCTAATAATGAGTTATTTGCCAAAGAGTTTTTATCAACATAATGCCTAATATTAATCTTTATCTAAATAATTGTGTTGTTTATTATGAGTATTAGATCTTAGAAGAGTATAATAAATACATCTATACTAATATATAAAGCTGAAGAGTTTGTTTATTTGTTTGGACGCGCTAATCTCAGGAACTACTGGTACAATTTGAAAACTTATTTCAGTGTTAGATAGCCCATTTATCGAGGAAGGCTATCCATACTTCCATACTTTATATTATAAATGCGAAAGTAACTCTGTCTGTCTTGCTTTCACGGCCAAACCGCTGCACCGATTACAATGAAATTTGGTACACAGATAGTCTAGAGCCTGAGAAAGGAGATAGGCTACTTTTTATTGCGAAAAAAAGGTAATAAGGGGTTGAAAGGGGGGATGAAAGATTGTATAGAAGAGTGGTGGTTTAATCGCCACACGCCTGCGCATTACCTTGGTGACACCGCCCGGTACACCGGACACTCTTGGCAACGAGGTAACAAGGATGTCAAATTCATTAAAAATATTTCTCCTTTTCAACGAATACTTAAATTAATATAATAATAATAATATAATAAATAACATACATTCATAAATATGATTTGTATGTTCATTATATTAATAGAAATAAATAAGACAAATTACAAAACAGTGTATACAGTATCGTCATTTTAAGCTAAAATCTTAAACTTTATTTTTTAGGCTGTTGATTACATATAAATAAAAATGTCATTTAAATTTCGTAAAAAAATTAAGATCAAGGGGGTACAATAACAATAGGGGATGAAAGTTTGTATGGAAATATGCAAGGTTTGTGAAGGCAAGGCAAGGCCTATGTCCAGCAGTGGATTGCGATAGGCTGATGATGATGATGCAAGGTTTGCAAAAATGTTTCATGAGTTTGGGACAGGAGACAAAATATTAGAGCTATTCAGATGTAACATTTACTGAGTTATCACAATATGCCTAAGTGTGCTTACCCGAACGGGCAGACATGTGAGGGCGACTGTGCCGCATGCGGATGTTGAATTTTGCTACTACAAATTCGTTATTATTCACTAGGATTCGATTTGTTAACATGATTTTTTGTTTATTCAAATAATTTTCTTCGTGAAAAAATCCGAAGGAAAAGTATCCGGCGGGATTTAAACACAAAAAAAGCAAAAGGGGTACGCCGCAAGATGAAATAAATGCCTGTATGAAACATATGTATTATGGGTACATGTTAAAAAGTTTTGTCTTACTACAATTATGCGAGTACAACTTCACAATGATTTATGAGCAGTGTCAATATGCAAATGCTCTTCTAAAAATAGGAGATGATTGTATGCCAAATGACAGTAACGACATGATTACACTGAGACGTGAGTTCTGGTATATGATAGCACACATGATCTAAAAATAATATATATTCTGATCCGCCGACTAATGAGACAGTACTCGAGGTCCCGGCAAATATCCATGCCCAGGACACCGAGCTTACCCCGTAGTGGCAGTTGAGTGCTCTGAAAAGTGGGGAGGGGAAGAAACGGAGACTTTTTGGTAGAGAACGGGCACACCTGTGTTTTCTTAACGTTGAACTCGACCAGATTCTCATCACCACATTGTTAAATGCAGTTCAAAACCCGGTCAAGCTCAGCGACAATCTCCTATCCATTTTCCTCAATGTCTACTATCTTGTCTGCAGGGTATCCATAATATCGCCCATGCACTGTGCTATCGTCTGCATAGCAATGTATATTGCCAAGGGCTAATATGTCATTGACATGCAGAAGAAACATCTTGGGCGACAGGACCGAATTCTGAGGTACGCTAGCGTTTACCTCCAGAAAAACAGAGGCCGCGCCGTCCGTCGCAAAGAACCCGAATGCGAAGGCGCTGATGAAGAAAAGAGTAAATCTAGAGACGACTCTAGGAGGCAGACCGAATGCTTAGAGATCGGAGAGAAGCGAACGGTGCAAGAACAGGTTGAAAGCCTTGGCCATGTCGAATGTCGAAATAATTTCATACAAAATACTTTTTATTTTATGTACTTATATAAATACTTAAATATGTTTTTAACAGTGAAAAGTGTGTCTTATTTTTAAAATAATATTAGCCTTAATAATTAAAACTGCTACCCAAAGTCACTGTTCCACGCGGACGAAGTCGCGGGCGCAGCTAGTTTACCTAATATATATGCTAGAAAATGTTTGCGAAAGGAAATGAAACTCAAACCGACTACATATTTTGTTATTAAACGTTTGTAAGCATTCCCTTTTGATGTTTTGAGTCAAGTTTAATTGGATGAGAGCGACAACTAAGTATAGACTTTGACAAATAACGTGCAAAATTTTCCGTTACAAATAGAGAGAATAGATATTAAAAAAAAATACAAAAACCGACTTCAAGGTTCGACTCTATTTCTCTTAGATGCCATCATCAGATCTTAATGTCCTTATCATCTTACCACCGTTGGGATATCTCCTTTCCATTAAAAAAAAGAATCATCAAAATCGGTTCATAAACGACGAAGTTATCCGCGAACACACATAAAAATCATATATACGGTCGAATTGAGAACCACCTCCTTTTTTGAAGTCGGTTAGAAATAAGCAAATGGGTATGGCTCTGCTAGTATATCATAAAAAATTAAGCACAGAAATATAACGAAGTATTTAGCAAAGTATTTTGACCCCATTTGCTTTATTATTCATGCCATACTTAGAGTAAGTGGGGTCATGAAAATTAACCAACTAATAATAAATAGGAGTACGTGTCTAGCATTACTAAACACCACTCAGAGTTACCAAGATTGAGAAATATTGTGTTATAACTAACAATAATAATGTAATAGGTTTTGTGGTAGGCTTCAAATGGTTGTAATTTATTGTTATAGCACCACGAAAACGTAAACGCATTCGTTTGCAGAACAATAACGAGGAATTTCGCATCTAAATTCAAAGTAATTTCGTAGATTTTCATATGTTAGTTAATGTGATTATCCAATTTGTAATTTACATAATTAGACCATTGAAAATCAGGATTATAGCGACTACGAAGACGGTGAGCTACGATGTAAGTGGTATTTATTATGCAGCACCCAAGGCTCCTGAATACTCTAATGTTACATGGTAACGTGTGGCTATACGTAATGTATACTAAAATCAATCGGTACAATGCATATCATCACGTCTTATCCTTGACGAGGTAAAGAATGTTTGGATCTTACGTGATCGATAACAACCCACATCTGTACCTAATCAGCTGATCTAGCTGGTCGGTCTAAGCTATGTATGAATCCTATTGATTTAACAACATATGACGTAGGAATAAGGATCATGTTTCAACAGATCTTGTCCAGGTAGACTATACAGCTATCATGACCTTAGATTAACATCACCAACCTTTAACAGTCCACAGCTGAGCAGCACGTTATACAATAGTTCAAGTTTTATTATCTTTGTAGTGAGGTTTTCCTACGTAGCTTACTTACTTAGTCACCTTTTACGTTACCCATGGGATCAGGGTGGTGACACCGTATTCCTTATTCGTCACCTTACAGTAAACGGGTGTTAAATAATTTACTGTTTATTTACATACTAGCTTTTGCACGCAGCTTCGCTCACACAGACTTTCATCCCCTGATTTACCCCCTTAGGGGTGTAGTTTAGTAAAATCCGTTCTTAGCGGATGTCTACACCCTATAAGGAACCAACCTGCCAAATTTCAAGTTTGTAAGTGTTATAGTTTCTGAGATTTCGTGATTAATAAGTGAGTGGTATTTCGCTTTTATATATATATAGATAGATAAAGATAATTTACAAGTAACTGAGATTTCCAGAATTAAAACATCTCCTCTCTTAGGTTTGGGGTATCTGCAGATGTTCAAAGGTAACGGTAGTAATTCACTATGATGATTTTTGAGTAGCAATAATTCTGAAATAGAGAATAATTTTAAACCAAAATATATAACTGAAGAACCGAGATAGTGTAACCTGAATCGACTTTCAACCTAAATATAACAGTTCTTGACATAGTCGTGTTCTCGACCACCCACTCGTTGACCTGCTTTAGCCACAAGTGCTGAGTTTCTGATACTACAAAGGATTATTCGCTTTAACACGTTAATGCAAACATTTTACTAAGTACAGAACTGTTTCCATTTCATGTTGTTAAATAAGTACAGGCTCCGTGCTGTCAAACATTGAAAATTTAAATCATTTTAGAGGACATCTATTATTAATAACTAGCTGACCCGTGCCCACTTCGCTGGGCGGTAAACATTTTTTTCTCCGACTTACTTTGCAAATCCGGCTGCCACGAAAAAGCCTTTACACTTTTCGGGTTATTATATATCCTTTGTCACTCACAAATAACGTAGCCTTCTATTGGTAAAATAATTTTCTAAATCGGTTTAGTAGATCCAGAGATTACCCCCTACAACAACACTAACTCACAAACTTTACCTCTTTATATAATAGTGTAGATGAATACGTTAATACTTACAAAAAATTTTTATGGAATAGGGTGCAAATATTGCTTGCAAATATTGATTTTCCGCTTTAACACGTCGATGCAAACATTTTACTAACTAAAGTTTCCATGCTGTGGAATATTGAATATTAATATCATTTTAGAGGACGTAAATGAACGTACTTAACTTTCTTTTTCTTGTAATAGGAGACAAAAATTCTTTAGAAAAAACTCAGGTTCTGATTTTACAAAAGATTATTCTCTTTAACATGTTCATGCAAACATAAGTGCAAGTTCCATATCCTATAGAGAACGTCTATGTACGTGCTAAATGTGGATATATATACGTGGATTATTCACTTTAACAAAGGTTCACGTAAACATCGCATTAACTGCAGTTTTAATGATGCTTACATTTTTATCCAAACTAATATTATAAATTCGAAAGTAACACAGTCTGTATGTTACGCTTTCAGCTTTCGACAGATTTGGATTTGGACTTTGATGAAAGACATGCTACTCTTTACCGTGATAGCCGACATACACGCGTGTGGATCCGCGGGCAGAAGCTAATTTGAATGGTATTAAAAATGATGTTTATGATCTATCTATATATATAAAAGAGGAAGGTGACTGACTGACTGACATACCCAGAGATCAACGCACAGCCCAAAACGCTGAAGCTAGAATCCTGAAATTTTGCATGTACGTACTTTATATAAAGTAAGTGAGCATTAAGAAAGGAATTTTTGAAATTCTACCCCTAAGGGGGTAAATCAAGGGATGAAAGTCGAAAGCCGCGTGTAAAAGCTAGTTAGTAATAAAAAGATTCAGAACATGACGGAGTAATACAATTGAATTGAGACTTTTAACCCTTGTTTAAGACCCCGAAAAAAAAGAAAAATCCCTTAAAAATATTTTTAAATGATTTATTAATTTTCAGTTTATTTTATTTTCAAGTAATTTCTCATAATAAATCATATTAGATATGTTTGATATTCAATTAACGTCTATTCTATAGTGTATTTTAATACTTTAAGTTCCTGAAAACTATTTTTATAAACAGTATTCTTCTCAACAATTGCATTCGATTCATATTCAACTTGCAAAAGTATGATCACATATCCGCTTATCGTACACAACTGTCCTGGTTACCTATAAGACAGCGCCGCAGTTCGAGGGCTCTTACTTTGTTGTACTCCCTTCTCCAATCAGCGAACTCACCTACCTACTTAAAATCCCAACTAGAATATATCTGCTCTAACCATAACAGAAATCTTTTAACAATCTTCTCCTTCGTTGTCCTTCCCATACTTCCAGTATGGTCCATTCCTCCTTCCTAGTTCAACCTGTCACTCTTTGGAACACACTCCCATTAGAAACCAGGATGTCCACCATCCAATCCCCTTTTTAGCTTAGAGTACGGAAGTTCTATGGAGACTTGTTGACGGAGTCATCAGAATAACACGTCTTTTTGGATATATATATATGCTCGTATATGTATATGTGTGTATGTATGTGTATGTATATATATCTATGTATAATGTATGTAAATTGTATGTGTTTAGGTATATCTCTGTAGAATCGTTAGTTTTGTAATATATTTTAATTTAACCTATCGTAATACTTCTTTTTAAAATACGCCTGCCACACACAGTTTTGCAACACCCAAAGATTTGACTGGAAGAAAATGCCTGTGGCATTAAGTCCGCCTTGTGCAATATGTTTGCAGGAAGTTTGTATAAATAAATAAATAAAATATACAGCATTGCTTTTAAATTAGAGATATATTTTCCAATTTTCAATTAATTTTTCAATTTAAAAAAAAAAACTTTATCAGAAAATAAGAATTTTATTAAAATTGCTTTTTTTTTTTTTTATGTATGGCCCGCCATAATGACTCTACTCTGCCTGATGGAAAGCATAAGCAGAATCCAAGAGTAGTGGTCACCATACTCACTGCGAATGCAGACAATGCAGTATGGCGACCCACACTATGGCGGCCTAGTGATGCTGCTGCATCTTTTAGTCTAGTCAACAAGTATGGAACTTGTTGACTAGACTATTTGGGCCTCCGGTTTCGCACTCACCAACGAAACACGACAGCACGATCGCTGTCATTTTACGTTGATTTTCTGTGCGAGGGTAGTACCGCCCCGGTCGAGCCGGCCCATTCGTGCTGAAATCAGCGTGGCTCTACTACCTACAATTGTCAGCATTTCATATCGTCAAGAGATCTAATACTCGTATAAGATTTTAAAAGCCGACTTCACCTTTTACATTATATTCTGTATATTGTATATTCGATATTGGTATGCTCTATAAATATTGTGCAATACACTACGATATATATTATTTTTAATTTCAAATAGATTGCATAACCAGAACTTAAGATCGTAGGCATTGTCTGCCTGCTTGGGGTGCCAGAGACATGCCTGCCACGAGTGTAACTTTGATTGACATATTATACTTAACACACAATACACAAACAAGTAACCAATACATTGCTTCATGTTCACACATAGTTATACACATATTTATTATGTCTATCGCTTCCCATCACATGAATCTTCTACTTATTGTGCTCTCTTACATCAATAAAAACATTTCAATAGTTTCATTCAGATAGCTGTACCAAGAAATCGGTGTAATTTGTGTTCCATAACGTCATAAGGCGTATATGTCATACAAATTTCTTTTGGGAATTTCAACGGATATATCAGCATTGCTTTCAGCTAAATAACTCCTTATACGATTAATATCTTTTTTTTTTTTTTTTTTTTTTTTATGTATGGCCCGCCAAAATGACTCTACTCTGCCTGATGGAAAGCATAAGCAGAATCCAAGAGTATTGGTCGCCATACTCACCTTGCCGAATGCAGACAATGCAGTATGGCGACCCACACCATGGCGACCTAGTGATGCTGCTGCATCTTTTAGTCTAGTCAACAAGTATGGAACTTGTTGACTAGACTATTTGGGCCTCCGGTCTCGCACTCACCAACGCAACACGACAGCACGAACGTGGTCATTTTACGTTGATTTTCTGTGCGAGGGTAGTACCGCCCCGGTCGAGCCGGCCCATTCGTGCTGAAATCAGCGTGGCTCTACTACCTCTAGAACGTCTTCACGTCATTACACGCTTAAGTGTGATTTATGGATTTTTCACACGAACTCACCGAACCCTTCAGTATTAGAATTCACACTCCTCTGAACTTTTTCACCGACAGATTTAACACCGAACACTCACGAAGTACGGTCGACATATTGTAAATCCCAGCTTTTATTTCTGCGAACAATTTTTCGTACCATCAAGCTCAGTACAAACAATGAACACATGACTGAGTTATTGTTCCAGTTAGTGTGACCTTTATTTGTAGCAAAATAAAGTATTTTTTTGCTTGTTTTATGATGTGATGCATTTGTTAGCTAAGCCAGGTGATCAATGTTTGCGAAGCCATTGACAGGAGGATGTGTGCTTAATATTGAGTGTGAGTCTAATGCAGGTGATTTCTGTTTTGCGCGGTGTGAGCGTGAAAGAAGCGAAGCATATGTCTGTTTTGAAATTTTATGTTCATATTGATATAGATAATGAACACTGTTTTAAGTTACGTATAATAGCGTGATAGTACCTGATGAAAATTGACTATCGTCGCCCACGAAAAGACTTTAATCCCCTTCTAAATATCTTAGGAATTATACTATATTATAATCAAGAAAAGAATTAAGGCCGTGGCTATATTCGGTTTATATTATAATTCGGTTCAGACAACCCATTCGTGCCGAAGTCACGTTATCTTATGATTACTAAACAAAGTACGCAGATTGTGCTGCAGTATCCAGGCAGCTGGTAAGCACAGAGTTATTGTTTACTGTACTTAGATACTTCTGAAATCAGACACAACAAGTAAAATTTTAACAAAATTAAAACCGACTTCAAGTTTCGACTCGATTTCTTTTGGATGCCATCATCAGATCTTAGTGTCCTTATCATGGTACCACCGTTGGGATATCTCCTTTCCATTAAAAAAATCATCAAAATCGGTTCATAAACGACGAAGTTATCCCCGAACACACATAAAATATATATATGTATACAGTCGAATTGAGAAACCTCCTCCTTTTTTTGAAGTCGGTTAAAAAAAGAGCGTGTTGGTCACAAGACAGAAATCAATCCCACGTCCTTTGGCATACCAGTAAACGTCATTTATGGATACACCGGTCACGCTAAGATCTATTTACAAACTAAATTATGAGTCTATCATGAAGCATAAAATGTTAATAGAGTACACAAAGTGCAACGAAGCGTCACGGATCTATATTTTCAAATAGTCAGCGTCTCGACGGAACCGTCAACGGAAATGAACGTCGGAGGCGTCCGGAGACACGGACCATCTCCAGTGAGAATAGTGTGACCAACTTATTCCCACATATTTTAGAGACATAAATTTAACTACAATAATGATTTTATTGGTTTTTGTTTTCTTTACACATCTCACACACGGTTATATGATCCCAAACTAGGTAAAAACTGTGCTATGGTAACCAGAATGTTGGTAAACGCAATTATCTATTTATTTCTAATTAAGTACAAATTATAGAAAAATTACACACAGATACAAAACAAATGATTGTGTTCATCACACAAAGATATGTTCTGGATGGGAGTCGAACCTACGGCCTATGGCTTAGCAGTCAGGATCACTAACCACTAGACGAACAGGCCCGATAACCCGTATTACTTAGCTACCACTCCGCCTGCTAATATATTTTATATTCTGTAGCACTCTGGAACAATGCACTGTACATATTGGTGCAAGCATTTATAGAATCAGTTGAGTAGTTTCAAAAGTTACCCCTACATACAAACAAATTTTACCTCTTCATAATATTTGTAAATTTCATATAATTTTTATTCGACTGCGTTTATGCTCACTACTACATCTCTAGACATAGCAAACGTCTGATCACATGCAGCAATAACTAAACGCAAACGATTACTATCCATAAAATGACTACCGTTACCCATGGACACTTCAAAATCTAAGAACGTCAATTAGTACTGTGACGTCTTTTCTGGGACAACCATAAAAAAGTACCTCGTATTTCAATAGCTTTTCTTTTTCCTAAATTGATGATGAGATTGGTTGTCGGGCTATTGTGACGTCAGTATTATGTAGTACATTTCCTACAAATTCAAGAATAATGGTCACCCTCTAAGTAGGGGTATAAATGAGCTCACTTCTCTCCAGTCGTCGGATTTTGTTTGATTTATCTTTGTTTCTGCGATAACGACACATACATTAGGCTTTTACTAGAAAATATGTAAAAACTATGATTGCCTCCTGTGTATTAAGTTATGACTGGTATTATTGTGAACCTGTCTGCAGGCTCAGAGATCAGTTAGATTGTCAGAGATGTTATAGGTTAATCTCTTTATTTCTACTAGCTGACCCGTGCCCACTTCGTTGGGCTTTAAACATTTTTTTCTCCGACTTACTTTGCAAAGCCGGCTACCACGAAAAAGTCTTTCCACTTTTCGATTATCATATCATATATATTCTATGTCACTCACTAATAACGTAGCCTTCTACTGGTAAAATTAATTTTAAAATCGGTTCAGTAGATCCAAAGATTACCCCCTACAACGTCACAAACTCACAAACTTTATCTCCTTTTATATAATAAGTGTAGATTAATAATAATAAACTCGACAGCTTTTTGAATGAACATGACATATCAACATGTAATGCCAATTTTAGAGCTTTACGACATGTTTATGTCGTGAAGTTCTAAAGCTCTAACTTCCAGTATTTTTTTTTTCGGACATCTAACACACAACGCCATCTAGTCCCAAGCTAAGCAGAGCTTGTGTTATGGGTACTAAACAACTGATATAAATACATATATACTTTTTGTAAATACATACAAATTATACATAGAAAACACATAACTCCGAAACAAATATTTGTAGATCATACAAACATTTGGTCCGACCCGGGAATCGAACCCAAGACCTCAAGCACAGCAGTCGCATACGCTACCATTGCGCCACCGAGGCAGTCTATCTGTATGTATGATGATATATTCTGAAAGAAAAGAAATAATAATTTAGAAAGATAATAATTAAGTTGCCTCCATTTTCCAAGCCAATATTCAGAATTATGTAAATGTCTCTAACCGTTCAATTGTAATATGAAACGACGTACTAAATAATTCACAATGCCACAAACTGAAATAGAATAATAGACAAGTGCTTTCTATCAATATGAGCCTTGAACTATAAATGAGGAGTTTAAAATTTATGTACAATCGATATTAACAATGTTTCATTTAGTTCGAAGAACTTAAATTTTCAAAGATGTTTAAATTGAAGTTGACCTTTGTTAAAAGATGTATTTGCCTTTGCCGGTCCATCGCTCGCGGTAATCAGTTGCAAAAGTATATGTATTGACTTTTTAACCCCCGACGCAAAAAGAAGGGTGTTATAAGTTTGACGTGTAATTCAAAATCGAAATTCAAGTCAATAGATTTAAAAATCAATGCCACTTTTCGTTGTAATTATATAACTCAAGAACGGGCTCACCTATCCAAACCAAATGTTTAAGCTTTGTTCGGACTATTTAGTAGATAGATGGTTTATGTGAAGTTTGCACAAAATCGGTCGAGCGGTTCTTCATTTATCGACATACACGCGGGCGGAGCCGTGGGCAGTACAGTAGTAACAGCTAGTTCAATATAATTCATTCAATTAAGGCACTAAGCGACATTTATGGATGTTAAATTGAAGCTACAGTTAAAAATCATAGATCGACACAAACGCTACAGCATGTGCTGGATTGTCAAGGTAAATAAGGTGAAAACACTAAAATCTGCTGCCTGCTTGTGTCGATCTATAACTTCCAGTTTCCTAAATGCGTAGAGCTTTATGAGAAGAATACTGGCAAAGAAACTTTGGCGACTTCCACATACAGCACATAAAGAAATATACTACAGCGCCATCTACCGAAGATACGTTGAACTACGGAGTAACGAAGGAAACTAAGAAACTACCAATCCTGAAACGCGCAGTGAAAGTTCTCGCGCCGATAATCATATATACAACATCCCAACATCAACCGTTGGGCAGTTGGCCCGCCAGGCATGATCACCTCGCCTGGTCGGAGGATCCTCCCTTTGTGTTGGAGGGACATCACACCCGTCCCTCCACAAAACTGCCCACTCTTTTTAAAAGTCAGATCTTCAGGTACATTAGTATTAGTAAGTATTACATGAATGGTTAACAGTATGCAGTAAGCCACCTGAATTTCATTTTATTGAAATGCTCCAAAAGCTAACGTACCAACAAATAAAACACTCAGTGATACCATTTAAGGTTGGAACCTATTAAACATAGAAATCATTAAAGGTGCACATCTCCTTACATTCAGTTGCTAAATCTACTGTTAAAAATAAATTCATGACTAGATTAAGAGGCTAGAGTTGCAGTTGAACGAACCAAAATAATAGCATTGGCTAAAGCATCGCTGACTAGACCAACCGGTCACCCCAAGCAGCACCCGTTCACGAGTATGACACATGGACCAGCCATCATCTCCTTCGCCATATTAGAGGGAAAGAAACGACCAGTCCCACGACGACGACGCTGCAAGCAATTACATTTTAGTGAACATGATAAACCATAGTCGAGATACTGTTAAAAATCACTACTAATCAAATTACCATACTAATCGTCACGCATTACTTTCAACTAACAATGGTTTGTTAATAATTTAAAGAAGTTTGTGTCTTTGTGTGTATATACCTAATGACACCTTAAGCCCATGACTGTTTGTCGTTTAGATCATTGATCGTATAGTTTGGCTTTCCTAATAAGGTGATATTTTACAGTTAACTTGAATTTATCTACACGAAGGTCGATTACATCTATAGGAATTTTATTACAAAAAACGTATACCACGACCTTCGAACGAAGTTGTGTACCTAATGAAAACGATGATAGGTACCAACGAGTTTAGACTGGTTTCTTGTATTAATATTGTGTACATCACTGTTTTTCTTATAGCCATTAATGTTGTGCCTAACAGACATATTTTTATTGCCTATTTTAATAAGCACTGTTATAGTGCACTATTAAACATTTAATAAGATAAGAGCCTATGCTCAGAAACATGTGGGATTCGCAAACGCCCGACTGGTCCGTCGAGCCGATAATCCCTTTATCATGGGCTGAACCTACCCGCAGCTACGGTGGTCTCTACATTATACCCACGACGTATGTTAAGTCGCAAAAAGAATATTATGAAAACCTATAACATTTCATCGGTATACTTTTATGGATTTACATATGAATAATATTGTAACTCGTCCGGATTTGGTTATGAATTTAAGAGTGCTTTGAATTATTTAGTTGTTTTGGATATTCAATTAAGTTAAAATGCAGTCAGGCAATGATATGGCTTTGTTCATTACACACATCAAACTATTAATATCATAATTTTCATTACTGTTAAATATCTGTAATAAACCTCATAACTGCCAAGGTATACATTTTAGTAGTACCTATTAACTTAAAAAGGAAAATATAATTTAAAGAACTAAAATATGGCCTATGTTACCTGGGTCATTATTTCGAATATATTGACACCTCATTCATCATAATCGGTTTAGTAGTGTTGGCACTACAGTGGAACATACAACAATACATAAACTGCCAAAACTATTACCCTTCTACTTGGCATCGCTGTAGTCTAGTAAAAAACAACTTTAAAGAACTTTGAACTTGCCTGGAGTCCGTTAAAGTTGAAGGAATAGTCTTTTTTAGAGTCCCGTACCCCAAAGGAAAAAACGGAACCCTTATAGGATCACTTTGATGTCTGTCTGTATGTCTGTCAAGACCCTTTTTCTCAGGAACGCGTGGAGGTATTCAGATGAAATTCATATCAAATTCTCAGATTTACCTTGGAGCTGTTAAAAAATAAAATTTCTAAGTCAACGCAATTAAAAGATACAGCCATTTATGCTGCAAATTTTTGACACTCGCAAGAGAATCAATACCTACAGGGTAGGTTTTTGTGGTCTCAGAATCTTGAAATTTGGTACGAAGCAACGTCTTACAGCACAGATAAAGGGAAAATTGCGAAAAGCATAATTTTTTTGTTACATTATATAATATACCTACAGGTTTGTACGGAACCCTCGATGCGCTAGTCCGACTCGCACTTGGCCGGTTTTTTGTTTCAAAGTTTTATGAAATAAAATGATTACGAATTGACATTTCATTTGACACCC
The DNA here is from genome assembly GCA_949125395.1 of Diaphora mendica. Lineage (NCBI taxonomy): Eukaryota > Metazoa > Arthropoda > Insecta > Lepidoptera > Erebidae > Diaphora > Diaphora mendica. The sequence continues at coordinate 5,097,653 of OX421332.1, read as the reverse complement.
GAAAGTTGATGATATATCTATATTATGTAAGAAACATGTACTCAAAATTTTCTCTAAAGTTTTAATTCGTAAACATCTGTTTGCATGCTAACATTCTTTAAAATATAATAAAAGCAACTGCCATAGATATTTTTTTTAACAAAAACAAAAACCGACTTCATGGTTTGACTCGATTTCTCTTGGATGCCATCATATGATCTTAGTGTCCGTATCATGGTACCACCTTGGGACATCTCCGTTCCATTAAAAAAAGAATCATCAAAACCGGTTCATAAACGACGAAGTTATCCGCGAACACATATATAAAAATAAACATACGGTCGAATTGAGAACCTACTCTTTTGAAGTCGGTAAAAATATGACACCTCTTTTCATTTTTAAAATTGAACGCAAACTTCACAAAGTTTCCAGTTTTAATGGAGAAAAGTTTCATCTTGTAGATTAAAGCGACATCGTAGCAATACTTCTTCGCAATGTAGTTAAGTATTCAATAAGTTAAAGTACTAAATAATTAACTAAGTAACAAACTCTTCTGGAAATTAGTTTTTCACTTTAATAGTTAACAGCAACTTTCTTTGTAGTGATACATTTTGCACTAAATTGATTTTATTTGAGAACTTCAATCTAATGTATTATTTCAAAAATAACTGACTTTAATTTTAACCAGTTGGTATAGGGTTTGTTACAAGTTTTCCTTCTGTTCGCAGTACTGCTATCATGACACTGGAAGAACACAGTTTGTAAAAGTCTATTCTTAATTAGTTACAACATGGACTATTCTATACATTTTGACATGGTTTTTTTATGTTTGACCCTGCCAAAATGGCTACTCTGTCTGATGGAAAGCATAAGCAGAATCCAAGACAATGCAGCATGGTGGGCCTCCAGTTTCGCACTCACCAACGAAGCACGACAGCACGGACGCTGACATTTTACGTTGATTTTCTGTGCGATGGTAGTACCGCCCCGGTCACCTCTACTACCTAGCAAACATACATACACGGTAAAAATTAATGATGACTGTCTCGGTGGCGCAGTGGTAGCGTAAGTGACAGCTGTTCTTGAGATTTCGGGTTTGATTGCCGGGTCGGACCAAATGTTTGTATGATCTGCAAATATTTGTTTCGGAGTTTGGGTGTTTTCTATGTATAATATGTATGTATTTACAAAAAAAAGTATATATGTAATTATATCAGTTGTCTAGTACCAATAACACAAGCTCTGCTTAGCTTGTGACTAGATGGCGTTGTGTGTTCGATGTCCGAAATATTTATTATTATTATCTCTTAATTGATTTTACGTCTTCTGTATTTTAAAACATACAAATGCCGAGCAGATAAATTTAATTAGTATAATACCTCTATTTACCCCAAGTGAATGTAAATCCAATACCCGATATGGTGCGGATATTATACGCGGAAGCAATAAGACTCAAGGCCTTATCGCATTATTGCCTTTGCCAATACACGTGTAACGAGAGCCAAAAAAGATAATAGCACCACTTTGATTTTAAAACCACAATTGAAGTCATTTTACTCCTGATGAAAGTGAGAAATGAGAGTAGACATTTTTGGCAAGAAAATGCTATTTTTCCGACTTATCGTTATGTTTTATTCGTCTTTAGTATGAAAGGATATAGATAGTTTTAAATATCTAGTTCAAATTTCATGTTTGTTTTTTAAATATTCATCTCAGAAATTAGATTAGGGCACCTGATGGAGTTGCGACCATGCAGCGGAGGACGTGTGGGCTACAAAAGCGATTGTATGCGGGCATAGGCATAGGACCAATAGTTGAGGAAAGTCTTAGGGGAAGCCTATGTCAAACAGGAGAAATTGCTGATGACCTAATGGTTAAATTTTTCAATTTGCCTTGAAATATTCTGATAATTCGCGCTAAGAACGCTATTCCCTTATCTCCTAAAGATTTCTCTAGAATAATGAAATGACGGTAGTAGTAAAGTTTAACAATGATCTCAGATCTACCGAGGACATGTAGGATATTGTGGGATACACATGATATTGAGTACATATTCACAATAATATCCAGCACTTTGATTAACATAGAACAGGGTCCGTCTGTTTTTCAGTCACACGGTATATGAGAGATGAGTCCAAATTGTCCAATAGTGAAAAAAAATCTATATAGATGTCTCTAATTCGAAAACAATCTGCAAATAATTTTTCTAGAAATTTTATTCGAAAACAATCTACGAATGACCTTTCTAGAAATTTATTGTTCATATTTCTATTAGATGTTAAGTTTCAGTCGCTTATTAGATAATAGAGTAAATTAATTAAATTAAAAAGCTTTTTAAAAACAAGCTTTTACTGGAATGCCTCGAGGCGAATCAAATGAGTCCAAACTCGATGATGTTGTGATGTTTCTTTAAAGAGTTCCTATGGCCACCTTCCAGCTCTAGCATCAGATCAGCTCCATGTCATTATAATATTGTATTGTCACGCTGTATACATATGCTTACAAAATTTCAGCAATATCGGTTGAAGATATCTGCTTCAAAATTGAGTTGCAATATTCCACCCGAACATACACGCATACATACATACATTGCAAGTTAATGAAAAGCTTGTAATAAAGACAACAGCAGAAACCCATTTAGTAAGTATAGTCTCTGCTTGTAAACACGATCGAGGTAAGGAAATCCAAGGAAATTTCTTGTTTCAAATCATTCGGATGCAAATCGTTGACTTGAGTTTTTATTTTAATGCATTGGCTTTAATATGTTCTAACAGTTTATACTAAAACCTTTATATTCTAAAACTTCTACCGTGATAGACATTTGAAATTTGTTTGTATAACAATGTTAAGACGTTCCTAAGAAGGCTGATTATGAATATTCTGGGATGCTCTCGGTCTATTTATATGCAAATTTATAAGATTGGCGCCTTCAGGGTCTGTCCGGTGTAGCACGTTTCTTATTCAAGTAGATATCCAACCATAATTTGAACTTCAATTGTTGTCAAACTACTATGGAGAGAAGCTATTACGCTTAAAACTTTGTTTTAAATGTTCTAAGACTGTTGGGTGGATGTTAGTTTTTGATTGTGACTAGTTATTAATATCTTTTGTAAATAGAAAAAAAACTTGATGTTTATTACTTTACCGATTGGGCGATCCAGAGAAAAGATCAGGTAAACGCGCGTAAGGGAAAAGATAAATTATTATTATAGTGACGCACACACAGTCACACATATGTATAGATTTATTTATTTTTAGCGTATTTCACGCACCGAGAAATCGAAATACTTCGATGTGGAAATTCGATTGTAACTTCCCTCTAATACAAATAGATTTCATCTTATAAACCCTCCACCTCACCTGGTGTAAGGTGATAATTATTACTGGTGTCATGCAACATCAGACTGTTTTAAGATTCAGTTTTATAAAAAAAAATGTTTCTATAAAACATAAGGAAGTATGATAATAAACAGCAAACACATCTGCATTAAAATATAATCAACCCTAACACTGTCTGCAGAATTTCTGTCATGACCGAATGTAAATGAAGGATTTAGCAAGTTAAGGGTCTGAAATTGCGGCGTAGTACAATATAAACCAAAATGAACTGAGACAGGTTGCCTATGTACATATCTTGAGATATATTTTGACAGGCCGGTGTTATCTTCCCTTACCCTAATAAATGGGAGACTGCGTATTTAAGATTCCGTGTTTAATATTTTATATAATGTTATACGCATTGATGGTCAACACTGCCTGGTTGATCTAGCGTAAGTGACTGCCGATCAAGAAGTCTCGGGTTCGATTCCCGGGTCGGACTGCTGTTGTTTTTCTTACTATAAATTCTTAATAGTAGCCCGGAGTATGGAAGATGGTGGTGTTTCCCGCCCGTGCCTCGGAGAGCACGTTAAGCCGGAACATCTGTGGCAATCGTTATTTGGGAAGTCAGTGCCCTCAAATATACTGATAACTAGTTTAATCTTCGAATTCACTTCACTTGTTCCTTCTCAAAAGGCCGGCAAGGTTTGTGACGCCTCAAGTGTTACGGGTGTCCATGGGCGGCGGTAGTCACTTACCATCAGACGATACGTCTGCTCGTTTGCCCCCTATCCCTTAAAAAATAAAAAAAAACCCTCAGATTTGCGGAGGTCCGATGTCAGTTGCTCCGTGCAAAAACTGACATTCAGGTAAAACCGGTTGAACTAGTAGCCGACTCTTAATAATCTTGGGAATAATAAAGGCTAGGAAGATGACGCTGATGATGTCCAACACTGTGAAGATGTTGAAAAATAGTGCCCGACAGTTGTACACTAGCTTTTTTTTCGCTGTCGTAATGTGTGTATATAAATACTCGATTTTCATGAACATTCGGTAAATACAGCTATATATATATATACCTATAAACTACTAGCTTTCGCCGGCGGCTTTGCTCGCATTGAATAAAAAGTATCTTAAGTTACTACTAATACCTCCAAGAATATGACATGTGTACAAAGTTTCATGGTGATCGGTCAAGTAGTTTTCGCGTGAAAGCGTAACAAACAAACTTACTTTCACCTTTATAATATTAGTATGATAAAGATAGATAACTAGCTGTTGCCCGTGGCTCCGCCCGCGTGTATGCCGATTATCACGTCAAATAGTAGCCTATGTGTTATTCTGACGTATAAACTATATTAATGTAAAGTTTCATCCAAATCCGTTCAGTAGTTTTTGCGTGAAGAAGTAACAAACATACACACAAACTTTCGCCTTTATATATTAGTAGGATTAGTAGGATGTGATGTAATTACTGTAAAGTTTCATCCAAATCCGTTCAGTAGTTTTTGCGTGAATAAGTAACAAACATACACACAAACTTTCGACTTTTTATATTAATGTGATGTGATAAACACACGCTAAATACATAGATGATACAGTCACATAAAATGATCTACGTCTATCTATCTACTATATGACGTTGCTGCTGTGAAAAGTTAACTGTTTTAATAAAGCATGAGCCGACGTTGCTTGCGACAATGAATTGAATTATAGGAATTAAAAATGAATTAATTCAGTCTGCTTCGATTAAGTTTTCTTACGGATAGCCGTTATTGTGATCGGATCAAACAATAAAACCATCGTTTTTGTTACTAATCTGGGGGCACGGTCGTGCCCCCAGATTAGTAACATACTACCTACCTTTACCTTTACCTACCTTACCTTACCTACCTACTACAACTACCTACCTTTTCTCGAAGTGTTTCGTCGTTTTTTTGAACCTCATAACTTTGGTTCCCGATATACCAGATCGTTCAAATTGTCAAGATATGATGTTAGCAATAGACTAATGAAACATACAAAGTTTCAATTGCATAGCTTTAATACTTTAGATTTTATTGATACCCAAAAAACACCGATTTCGTCACTGACACACTGATGATCATCAAAACTGTTAGGGTACTTCCTGAAGGGCTAGAAAGCTGAAATTTGGTATGTAAACTAAGTTTGGTATACAAACAACAAAAAAAATCATAAACCTATTACTTTTGCCCCCTAACCCCCAAATTTGGGGGGTGAAAGTTTGTATGAGACTTTCACAAATATTTATGCTAGAGATTTTATTTTTGGTACACGGTCTTTTTGAAAGAAGGATGAAGATGTACGAGAAATACACCCAAAAAAAAAGAAAAAAAAAACTGCCTTAAGCAACTTACAAAAAGAAATGAAATCCCACCAAAAACATTTTCATGTAAGACGTTGCCAAGACGACTGCATATGGCTTACCTGGTGAAAAAGATATCAGATCTCATGTAGAGCCAAGGTTCTGAATCTACACGCCTTAATTCTACCAACACTAACTTCATAAACTCTACATCTCATGTTCTGGCCAATTACAATTGCGTAAAATAACGCAATGTTTACAATCTTATGAATGAGATTTCAAAAATGTTTATAATGCTTACGACGATAATTTTCTTTTAAATTTGGGGAAAAAATTATTGTTTACAATTTATTCAATAAATTTACGATCAAGAAACCGGTAAATTGCGTATTTCTCAAAATAATTTGTTCTCAGAAGTGTTTAGCAAAGTTGTTTCAGTTAAATCAATTAAGGGGTTCTTTGTTAGAAGTTTATTTAATCATTATTTTGTATTTTGAATTTCACTTAAATGCTGTAAAGTTAATGATTCAACTATGGATAAGTTTTTAGAACTGACAGTAGGGAATAACATACATATTTTAAGGGTATAGTGATAGTGGAGCTGTTATCTATACAAATAAATAAAATAGAAGTGTCTGTTTGTAATTGGAATGTAACAACTTTAAGTATATACGAAAGTTACACGATAAAACAAATTTAGAAATTTTATCTGTCTGTCTGTCCATCTGATTTTGTAGCTAATCTCTGGAACGGCTTGACGGATTTTAACGCGGTTTTCACTGATGGATAGCTGACAATGTACGGAATAACACAGGCAACTAATTTTTTTAGACTAGCTTCGCCCTGCGGGGTTACCCACGGGTAAAACAACGGAGCTCAGCTAGTGAAGAATAAGACTTCAAAACCTATCAATACTGTCCGTTGAGGAGTATCATGCCACGGACAGTTTTGGACAGTTTAATTAAAGCTTCAACATACAGTTGAATAGTTATATACTCATATTACATAAGAGCTCCCACACATAACTGCAAGCTCTCACGAATGCACCGCAAGAACTTCCGATCTGATTCGCATCGTGCGACGCCGCATCGCATCGCAGTTATGTGTGGGAGCCCTTAGACCATCAGCATCAACAGCCTCATAGGCAATTAAAACATAGATCTCTCCTCGGAAAGGAGGTTTTGGTGTACTATTTTTTGTTAAATAACCTGCCAAAGTGACTCTGCTCAGCCTGATGGTAAGCTCAAGTAGAATCCAACAGTGGGGGCCACCATATTCACTGCGAAAGCAGACGATGCAGTATGGCGTCCCACACTATAGCGGCTTAGTGAGATGCTTTTTAACGACCCGCTTTTTTTTTCTGGAATAGACGGGCAAACGAACAGACGTATCGCCTGATGGTAAGCGATTACCGCCGCCCATGGACACCTGCAACACCAGAAGCGTCACAAGTGCGTTGCCGGCCTTTTGGGGATGGGGGGGGGAGGTAGGGGTAGGGGGATTGGGTTATGGGAGTCCGGTATTCTCACTCACTCGCTGAAACACAGCGTTAGCACTATTTCATACCGGTTTTCTTTGAGGCCATGGTATCACTCCGGTCGAGCCGGCCCATTCATGCCGAAGCGTGGCGCTCCCACGGTGAGATTAAAGGACCCGAGATCATAGTGGGAGTGAAACACGTGCGCTGGTAGCGAGTTCCAGTTTTTAAGTGCTCGGTACAGGAAGGAAGAACAAAACCGTTTGGTTCGAGAACGTATTTCTGCGACTCTTTGGCGGTACTTTTCTTTATTAATGTTGTCTCGTGTAATTTTCTCTCTTTGTCGCCTCTTACGGTAACCATGGGATGTATATGGGTAGTGACACTCTGTATTCTTAAAGTCGGGTCTCCATCGAACAAAAGTTTTCAATGTTTGTGTTGTCAACACGTGTTGGTGACAAAGGTTTCTGTAATTTCCTTGTATTGGCAACAAAAATTGTCAACGTTGTCTCAAGCGTTGAGAACAGTGTTTCCGTAATTGGCGGTAAACGTCAAAAGAATACGCTTGTTGCAAATATTTATTGGCTCCTATGGCGCTTAGTTCGAATGTTTTTCAAATTGTTGGCGACTCGGTGTAGACACATTGGAAACAAAAGTTGGCGATTTTTTGAAGTGTTGCAAACAGTTGGAAACACTGAAATTGTCAACAATTTTCGTGGAGACGTGCCTTAATACGTCACCGCACGGATAATTTTCATGTGGTCATACCACCGTGATACTTGTTTCGAAAAAGCCCCTTGTTAAGTCATTATTGATAACACATGAAATACATGTTTGTTCTGTAACACTGTATACTTCTTTTTCGAGTCTTTTTAAAGAGTACGAATAACCTTAATTCTCCTTCTACTTATTTTTTGTTTTACTAATGTGCAACATTTGGTGAACACAAGCGCTTCTGCCAAGAGCGACACAACAGTGACAAGTAAAACTCTAACAAAATAAAAAACCGACTTCAAGAACGACCAAATCGATCGATTTCTCTTGGATGCCATCATCAGATCTTAATGTCCTTATCATGTTATCACCGTTGGGATATCTCCTTTCCATTAAAAAAGAATCATTAAAATCGGTTCATAAACGACGGAGTGATCCGCGAACACACATAAAAAAATATATATGTACGGTCAAATTGACAACCTCCTCCTTTTTTGAAGTCGGTTCAAAAAAATATTCTGAAACAATGGTAGCACAGGCGTTAATTCTTCATCTTCTTTTGATGAAATGGCAACCAGCCGGATCTCTCGGATCAGCTATTTCTGCCAATGTCAAGTGTTTATAGTCTTCATATCATAAGTCTTCAAGTCTTTAAGTCTTCGTCGTGATGAAATTAATGATAAAAAATATAAAAAATGTGGATGAGATGAAATGGTTACCATCTTCCGAAAAAAAAACGATCTCCCACAGGCGTTAATATATGGTTAATATGCAAAAGAAGCTACTACGAGTAAGTACCACAGATTAATTATAGCTATTAATAATTTACTCAGTCGTGACATTCATCAAAGAGAATAAAAAACATTACTCTAGAATTTTCGTTACATGCTTTTGATCAATCACGTCAAAAGCGTGTCAAAATTTAATGGAATTTAAAAAAATATAATGTTTGTTTATATTGAGTAAAAATACATGTATTCTTTAATTAAAAATTGATGATATTTTTGCTTTAAAATTAAACTAAAAATACGCCAAGATGAATTTCATGGACAAATTGCCAACAGTTATAAGTTGTTGCTTCTGCTGTTTCTTGAGAGCTGGAACTGTTATGATAGCTACCTTCTCATTTGTAAATACTCCAGCAGTTATTAATATAACTCAACTGAACATAATGGCTGGGAATCTTTGCAACTCTTGATGAAATCTAATTGGAGGGTTCTGAAATTGACAGCTATTATTATGGCGTTGAACTATGTAGTATTATTGATGTAGGCAAAATTTTGCAACTGAATTTCGTTCTGATTTTTGCTAAGGTCTTGGGGTTGAAGTTAGAATTGAGTATGTTATTCATGCAAGAAATCCCATGAATGATCCTAAGAATGGCTTTGGATTTTGCAAAGAAGACGATAATAATAAAAATAGCTCAGATGCGTCTATTTATAAAAAAAAGATAGCTAACAAAATCATTCAGTCATAAACATGAGAAACTCTCTGCACATAACTCTTACTTTGCTATAAGTGTCTTAATAGTACCTAAGCCGATAATTAAATCCTTATTTTGCTGCATAGACCGGAACCACTACTGCCTTTGCCCTAAACTCAAATAAAAACATGGCTGCGCTCCAAACCGAAGAAAAACAAAACAGAATGGGAAAACAATGGAGGATGCAGGCAAACAAAAAGAAAGAACGAACGGGCTGGCTCGACCGGGGCGGTAATACCCTCGCTCAGAAAAGCAACGTAAAATGACAGCGATCGTGCTGTCGTGTTACGTTGGTGAGTGCGAGACCGGAGGCCCAATGATTGTTGCATTGTCTGCATTCGCAGTATGGTGGCCACTACTCTTAGATTCTGCTTATGCTTTCCATCAGGCAGAGTAGAGTCATTTTGGGGGTCCGGTTGTTAATACCTACAAGGCAAAAAACCTACGTAGTAAATAGTCCACATCGCATATTCTCTACTTCGCATTATGACTAAATCGCATAATGACATAGTAGCAGAATGCCCACTTTTTGAAAATGGGTACAGTCGATACGAAAATACCGAAAATGTTTGCTTCTGATTTTTTAGTTGCAGATGATGGTGAAGAGGAGAAAATATTGTTATTTTGTTCCAAAAGTGCAAGAAAGCTAGGAAAGTTTTGGGGGAATAAATGTTTTTGTTTGGTGATGCCACATTCAAAATTTGCCCAAAACCGTTGCAAAACCGGCGTTGCCGGCCTTTTAAGAAGGAGTACCTCTTTAGGCCTCTTTTCTTGAAGGTTTGAAGGTCGTATTGGTCCGGGAATACCGCAGGCGAATAGAATACCATAGTCTTTAAAGAATATCATAAAATACGGATGCAAATTAATAACCAATGGTGTATTTTCACTAACATAGAGTTCTAACGTTCATTTTTTTTTTGCATAATAGGTCATATTATGTGGTATGTAGCTTTAAAGCATGAGAATAAATTTTAATTGTCCAATTGATTTATTTTCTCGACTGTAACTTTGTAAAAGTAGGCATTCTGCTACTATGTCATTATGCGATTTAGTCATAATGCGAAGTAGAGAATATGCGATGTGGATTATTTACTACATAGGTTTTTTGCTTTGTAGGTATTAACAACCGGACCCCATTTTGGCAGGACCAAACATAAAAAAAATATTATAATGATATCCTAACACATCTTGTTGAAGCTAGTCTTACTAGTGCTTACGTTTTGCTTTATATGTTTTTTCTAATTTCTTCCAGTTACTCTGTACTTCATAATAGTGACAAATAGCTTAAGGATGTCCCTACAGTTCTTATCCAACAGTGATCTAGTGATTTGAGTGACTACAATGCTGTCTTTTGGTTCCAAACTGTTGGAAATAAATACTGTTCGTAATTAAATGGATTTAAATTTTAATTTGTTTTTATTTTTGCAACTGCGATGTTCTTTCATGTTAATAAAAAAAACATCCTTATAAGTAACCTGTGTTGGGGTGGACTTTACAGACTGATATACATAAAACGGATTAAATGAACACCAGGCTTTTTGTGGATCAAACCTAAAACACTCTCCGCAGTAGGAAATGGCGAGGTGATAGCTTAAACTACTGCGCCATCCATGCAGTCATTTTGAAGTTCAAAAGTTCATAATGTTACAATGAACTTTATTCTATTTAAAGCAGAAGCTATATGAAACAGCGGTAAGCGAAGTATGATATATTTCTCCTCACAGCGGAATTTAAGATGGAACAAGACTGAAACCACCAACCAAAAATTTTAGTTTCTAACTTAATAACTACTGAACGGATTAAGGTGAAACTTTACAGTAACATAGCTTATAGACCAAAATAGGACATAGGCTTCTATTTACCCCGATAACCGATATAAATGCAGCTAGAGTCGCGGGCACAAGGATCACCTTATCTCAGTGGTATTTAGAAACCGTCAGTTATTGATGTATATGTTCATCACACATATCAGTATTTACACATCCTAAATCAAAATCAGTAAGACAATGTTTTGTGTTCCAATATTGGAACACGTACATTAACAACAGAATCACCACCATGGCAAGATGTCCTTCAGTACTTTCTAAGTGCGAATTATATGATTACACGTGACACAGTGACACAGTTTACACAGTGGCCTACGTGATTTTTGTTATTACTTCTCATAAAAAATCGCCTTTGTCGCGTTCGCAGCCTCGCACAGTTAGTGAAACCGGCAAAATACATATATAACCATCGAGAAAGTAATTTATCATTTAGTATGACAGAGGGTTACTTGAGGACAGTTCGTCCGACTTTCGTTGTACTCGTAATTGCCAAGATGAGTTTTATATAAATACTAGTGGTAGCCCGCGGCTCCGCCCGCGTATATGTCGGTTATCGCTGCAAATAGTAGCCTATGTGTAATTCTGATCTATAAGCTATATTACTGTAGAGTTTCATCCAAATCCGTTAAGTAGTTTTTGCGTGAAAGAGTAACAAACATCCATCCATCCATACATCCATCCATCCATACATCCATCCATCCATACATCCATCCATCCATCCATACTTACAAACTTTCGCGTTTATAATATTACTATAGATTTATTAATACTAAAATTGAATTTGACTACACATTTTTTTCTTAATCATAAACGGAACTCTTGTCAAATTATGAAAGTGGTGAATTTTACATTCATTAATTTCATGTCTTGCGAAAAAAGTACTGTATAGTAAGAGAATAGTCTGAAAATTTTCGGACCTTACTATGATACAAGTCTCCATAGTTAGATTAGTCAAGTTCTACATAGTCACCTTGAAGTTACATACTTCTCCCATTCATGCACAATGCAAATGCAAAGATGCAGAACTTCATTCACTAGTTTTTATTAACGTGTGCTGCTATCTTGACGTTGAGGTCGGAAACTTTTCAGACCACCCTGTATGTGCTTAGCATAGTTTTGATGGTGCAAAGAGTCTTGGGGCCACCGATAAACATACGGAATTCGGTTTTCCCGAGGGGCTCTAGTTAATTAAAGTCATTTTCGAAGGACTTTGGTCTCTTAGCTCTTCATTTTGTGTTCCGTTTTACCTGTTTAATCTTAGCACAATAATTGTATTACGACTATACCGGAAAATGTGGTTTTACACAGTGTCCGCTGATTAAAAAAAGGCATAATCCACATATTATGTTTCTCAATCAAGTTTTTTACTAGCTTCATTTCTAAAAACATATATTTTTATTTTATTATTTTGTATATTATTATTTTATCTATACTTATAATAAAAATGTAACAGGTCCAATTCTGTACATTAAAGATATTTAGAAAATTTTTTTTGGAGGGCTCTCTATAATCGATACTGAAGCCAAAACTGTAATTTTTCTCATTTTTGTCTGTCTGTGTGTATCTTGGCCACGCATCACGCCGAAACTACTGAATGGATTCAAATGAAACTTGGCATGTTTTTATTTTTATTATTTATTTTTAGTATTGTTAAAAAGACAACTCCCGCACTAGGAATAAATCCTGTGTCGCGGGGGACTTTACAAACATTTGAGTTCATACTACGAGGTAGGACATGGGACACTTTTTATCCCGAAATTCAGCACGGTTTTCTGGAGAGAGGGAATGAAAGTCAAAATAAGTACTTAGTGTAATTCAATAACACATAGTCCGATTTCATTCATTCTTTTTTTGCTAGAAAGAAAAAAAAAGATAACTGGAAAAGTCTTTTATTTTGTCCGCGACTGTACACTGCCTGTGGGAAGCTGAGACAGATATGTAAATATGGCGGTACGAAGTTTGCCGGGTCAGCTAGTATATTTTATAACAATAAGAATTGGTTTAAATCAAACCGAACTAGTACGGATTCGTAAAAATTAAAAAAAATGGAATAAATAACCTTCTTACTAGAATCGCAGTCAAAATCCTAGGCATGTCAATTTGACAAATTATTAACATTGACATTATTTTGTTGATAAGTTTTGATAAGTATAATTATTATGATTTTAACATGTGAATAATATAAATAAAATATATAAAATAGGTAAAATGAGTTTAAAATGTGTTTGAATCGATGGCCACACCTTACTAAAAGCTTTCGGTGTTTAAGTCTTAAAGCGGGAGTGGTTTTATATTCAGTATTGGAGTTGGTAAGTTGATTACAAGAAACAACCAGTTGATAATGTATACATATTAATATTATCAATTCAAAAGTAACCATGTCTCTTTGTCTGTCTATCTGTTTGTTACGATTTCACGGATAAACAGGCAGATCTATTTCAATGAAATTTGGTATGGAGATACTTTGATTCTTGAGCAAAGACGGAGGCTACACCTAACCGTGACCACCGACATATACACGGGCAGAGCCATGGTCAAATCTAGTGCATTATATAAATTTCGGATTCGTGACTCAAATATAGGAGTAGGTAACTGTGCCTTTTTAATAGAATCGACTAAATTTAGAGCCAGTTATACTAAATTTTTTTAATGAAATAAGCGGGCAAATGAGCAGACGTATCGCCTGGTGGTAAGCGATCACCGCCGCCCATGGACACCTGCAACACAAGAGGCGTCACAAGTGCGTTGCCGGCCTTTGGGGGATGGGGTCGGGGGGTGGAGGCGGGGGATGGGGGAGATAGGGAGATTAGGAGTTGGGATATGGGCCTCCGGTGTCCTCACTCACTCGATGAAACACAGCGCAAGCACTATTTCACACTGCTTTTCTGTGGGGCCGTGGTATCACTCCGGTCGGTCTGGCCCATTCATGCCGAAGCGAGGCTCTAACACGGTATTTACTGATAAAGTCTCTGATAGACATAAAAAAAGAATAAAATACGCGGGACCGTGTCGACAAAATAATTCATACATATTTGATGACATTTTGCTCTAACATTACTATAACAAGATATGCCGAATCTTGACAATAAAACAACGTGAGGAGGCAGGATACTCCCTTTCTCCCCTAGGCGTAAACCTGCACCATATGACAAGCATTCATAATGCTGACTGACGTTTAAATAAGAATACGTTGGCGCCAACATGGATATACAGTGTAAGAAACTTTGTGATTGCTGTTATATTGCCACGAAAAGTTGAAGTTGTGTTAATGAATAAGATAAATTATAAAAACACACTTTTTTACCCGGGGTATGCATTGTGCACCATACCCTCCGTGGGGGACACACACGAAGAACGTGTGTGGGACTCCCGATGAATCGGTCTACCTACTAAACCCCGCGGCGGCCTACCTCGGCAGTCGGGAGGAGCTCCAGGAACACATCAGCGGCTTTTGGAAACCCTCCTGCTGTACCTCCTACATGACTGAGGTACATCCCGGGGTAAACATAGTCACCCCGGGGGTGGGTCTCTGTTGCGCGTCCTTCCGTTCTAGACGCAATTAAACCTACACGCATGTCGGTTTTCGTGGTAAAGGGTAGCCTATGTCCTAGCTAGCAAGCTAAATTTCATTGAATCGATGCAGCGGTTTACCTGTTAAAGCGTAACAGACAGACAGAGTTACTTTCGGATTTATAATATTAGTTTAATAATAATATATATATAAATATAATAGTAGTTTTTAATGTTTTTAAGTTTTTGATGTGATTTTGACTCTAGAGTATCTTTAAAAAATGAAGAATGTAAGGCAGCAGGATAGTTTTCTGAGTTCTTCTGAGGTATAAGCTATATTATTGTAAAGTTTCATCCAAATCCGTTCAGTAGTTTTTGCGTGAAAGAGTAACAAACATCCATCCATACTTACAAACTTACGCGTTTATAATATTAGTAGGATGGTATAATATTGATACGATTTCAACCGTGGGAGAGCAACGCTTCGGCATGCATGGGCCGGCTCGACCGGAGTGATACCACGGCCTCACAGAAAACCGGTGTGAAACAGCGCCTGCGCTGTGTTTCACCGAGTGAGTGGGGATACCGGAGGCCTATACCCCAACCCCTCCTCCTTCCCTCTCCCCATCCCCCAAAAGCCGGCAACGCACTTGTGACGCCTCTGGTGTTGCGGGTGTCCAAGGGCGGCGGTAATCGCTTACCATCAGGCGATACGTCTGCTCGTTTGTCGTGCTTATTCCATTAAAAAAAAAGAATGTGTTGAAGTTTTTCACGTTATATAATAAAAAAAACAGTGATTACACAAATGCGCCATGGCCTTGGTTTGGGTCAGCACTAGTTACTGGTTATCCAATGGTGTACCTGGGCTTTTTGTATGATGAATAAAATACTCGGTAATTTGTAATTGGTGGTGTGTAATTTAAACTTCACGGGATTACTAAGTAAATAGAAAAAAATGACATTCAGACACATCGGTTGCAGGAGTAGCCAACCCCAAATAATCTTGGGAATAATAAAGGCATGAACTGTTACATTGATTCATATGAGCGGCTTACGAGTTTTTACAGCATTCTAACTAATATTATAAATGCGAAGGCAATTTACTTGTTTGTTACGCCTCACGCTTAAGTCACTAAACCAATTTTAAAAATTCGTTGTTGCCACGATACGACACAGCATACTTGCAAGTAGTAAGTAGAGAAATGAAATACCTACAATCGATGTACATAGATACATATCAGTGTATTTGGATATCAGTTGAATAATTTCAGAAGACATTTAGCCCCTTATTATTTACCGTTATTAAACTTTAAACAACGGTTGTGTGCAATTTTTACCCGACTGCGAAAGGAGGGTTATGTTTTTCGAGTATATGTATGTATGTATGTATTGTATGTATGTATATTTCTTTGGCACGCCCTAGAGCCTAAACGGCTTGTCGTATTTTTATGTGAGTGGTGTCAATAGATTCGTCTTAGTCGTGAGAGTGACACTGGTTACATCAAAATAAAATAAAAAATAAGGATTTTTGGCGCCAAAAAGTAATAAAAAAAAAATGTTTTCAAAATACATCGAGTGTGGTATCAAAATAAGGAATTTTATACGGTGATTACGAATATATATAAAACTTATATGTTTTTACTAGCTTTTACACGCGGCTTCGCTCACGCAGATTTTCATCCCCTGATTTATCTCCTTAGGGGTGGAATTTCAAAAAATCCTTTCTTAGTGCTCACTTACGTCATGTAAAGAACCTACATACAAAATTTCAGGATTCTAGCTTCATCGGTTTGGGCTGTGTGTTGATCTCTGGGTATGTCAGTCAGTCTGTCAGTCAGTCACCTTACTCTTTTATATATATAGATAGATTGTTAAATATTGACGCAGTCGGGTTTTTTATTTTTAATACTTTTTAACTTTAAACTTATAGCCTTTAAGTCAAAAATAATACAGAACCGTTGCTTAACGATAATGAATAAGGGGATTAGTTTACAAAACCTTGTTCTAACTGCTACTTCTTAAAGCTATTGATATTTGCAGCTGCTTTCATCAGCACTATTTGCGCACGCCGAACTCATAGTGGGAAATATAGACGAAGCAGTTGTTTTCGTCAGTTGTTTGAAGGCCATCATGATAATACGAATTATATCCACGTTCTTCCTCATCAGTTCTTGGTCTGGTGCTGTAATGGTAAGTTTACAGTTTTATTAAAAGTAGCTTTTTTTTAAAGACCTTCCACATTGGTAATACATCCTGTATCGCGGGGGACTTTACAAACATACATGAAACGGACACATAGTACACCTAGACTCAGAAAAAACAATTTGTGAATCATACATAGTGTTGTCCCATGTAGCATTTGAACCCACTACACTTGTGTACACTACACAGTGGATAGCGGCGTGACGACCGCTTAAACCACTAGGCCAACCGTGCAGTCTAAATTAGAGTCGAATGGAGCAGAGGCCTCATAAAACTACTACTGAACGTAGGGCCCTCACACCATACTGGCCAGACGGGATGATATAGGTTTGTTTCCCTTCTGTTTGCAGTGACGTTACTGACGTTGTCCTACGTAGTTTGCATCCTTTTTAGGGTTCCGTGCCAAAGGCATGTCATGTCTGTCTGTCTGTCTGTCCGTCCTTATGTCACAGCCACTTTTTTCCGAAACTATTAGACCTATAATGTTGAAACTTTGTTAGTAGATGTATTCTGTGAACCGCTTTAAGATTTTTACACAAAAATAAAAAAAAAACAATAAATTTTGGGGGTCCCCATACTTAGAACTGAAACTCAAAAAAAAAATTTTTATCAAACCCATACGTGTGGGGTATCTATGGATAGGTCTTCTAAAATGATATTGAGGTTTCTAATATATTTTTTTTCTAAACTGAATAGCTTGCGCGAGAGACACTTCCAAAGTGGTAAAATGAGTGTCCCCCCCCTTTAACTTCTAAAATAAGAGAATGATAAATCTAAAAAAAATATATGATGTACATTACCATGTAAACTTCCAACTAAAATTGGTTTGAACCAAATCTAGTAAGTAGTTTTTTTTTAATACGTCATAAATCGTAAACTGCAATTTATCTTTCATTCAATCAACACAAATATAAAAATAAAACAAAAATTATATTATGTTACTTGCTGCTGCGGAACCCTTCATGGGCGAGTCCGACTCGCACTTGGCCACTTTTTTATGTTTGACTCTGCCAATATGACTCTACTCTGCCTGATGGAAAGCATAGGCAAAATCCAAGAGTGGTGGTCACCATACTGCGAATGCAGACAATGCAGCATAGTTACCCACACTACGGTATTTGCCCTAGTATTTGCCTCCTACGTCACCTATGGGATGGATAGGTGTGATGACAAGCAATGTTCTTTATCCGTTACCACACGGACAATCTGTCTGTCAAGGATACGGACTACTAAATGAGTGATGAAAGGATTTGATTTTATATCAAACTAGCTTTTGCACGCGGCTTCGCTCACGCAGATTTTCACCCCCTGATTTATCCCCTTAGGGGTGGAATTTTAAAAAATTCTAAAGGATTCTAGGTTCAGCGGTTTGGGCTTTGCGGTGATCTCTGGGTATGTCAGTCACCTTCCTCTTTTATATATAAAGATATAATTATAAACAACTAATATAATATTTCAGTAGTAAACACAAGATTTTACTTAAACGACAATTTAATTAATGTCATATCAAAAAATAAATATGAAGATTAATTCAATTTCAAACAGAATTCGAAGGAAATTACTATATTTTAGATTTAAATAATACGGTAAGATTCTTTAGGCTGTCTACACACCCTGGTCACCAGCCTGCCTGGATGCTTTTCCTCTCATTTATAGTATGTCCAATCTAAGAAGGTGACATCATATATAGTTGATCACTGCCTGGAGTTTTTTTTTAGAATCTGCCTATAATAAATGCACATGCTGCTAATATTAAATCACTGTTATCGTCCTCGCATACATCTAAATAAATGCCGCTATAAATAATATTTTTTGCCCCCGGCAAAATTGTCCTGCTGGCGACTTCTATAACCTATAACCGCCGTGTTCGTACCAGTGGGTCAGCGGCCCCAGTGAGTAGACATCATTACATTATTTTTTTGTTAATCAAATTCTAAAAAAAAATCCCGAAAGATATCTCCCGTGTGTCTATGATTTTGATGCGTTTCATCAATCTCATATAGAGTTTACCCTAATGCCTTTAACCTTTTTTTGTGTTTCAGAAATGTAACACTGAATTGATTCTACAAATATACATCTATATCAATATGACGTCAACGGTTCTACATTGCATCTATTGTATAACATTTTTCTGTTTGAATTTTGAAACATACTTTCAGAAAGTCTTAGTTCAACTAATCCTAAGTTTGGTGGCATATACTGGTAATTTTCTTTTAACATAATCTTGTACCAACCCGTCTGACCTGACACATTTAGTAGACCTAAACCTCTTTTCGAAAGAGAGGCCTATGCCCAACAGTGGACTGTTTAAGGCTATTGATGATGATGAGATGTTAAAAATTTGGAACTGGGAATATCTGGTTCTAAAATTGGTTTAAATTAGTCCTACCCAAATTAAGAACATGAAAAAATAAGCTGCAAGGGCTCCGTTCCATTTCCATATTTTTATAGAAATATACGATCATATAAAATGTACCACTGCTTATTAAAAAAATGACCAAAAAATGAGCCTTATTCTTAAATTACTCTGTTTATTGTTGAAATATATATGTGTAATAGTTTTTTTGTTTTGAGAAAGAACGAAAAACAGTTCCGTTTTCTTTTCAGTGATAGCGTACATGTTGGTGATAGTGAACAGTTTTCGAATGTATATAACGTAAAAGATGACGTTGCTAAATGTAAGGATCACTGCTTACTGATATTGGAAGAGTGATGTGAGGCAAGTATATAATACAATTGTTTTAAAATTGAGGCCTTATTAAAGACGGTCCTTTAAACGGGGCGTGAAAAAGCGCCTCACTGCCATATTGTGGGTCACAATCACAATGCTGCATTGTCTGAAATCACAATATGCATGGTGGCCCTCACTCTTGGATTCTACTCAAGATTTCCATCAGGAAAAATACAGCCACTTTGACAGAAAAAAACAGAACCAAAATGTTTTTATTAAAGTTTTTTAAATGTACTATTCGCATCTGTTTTGTTCCTGTACCTGAGTGAAGCCAGCCACATACAGCTAGCTTCCTATTAGTATAAACTTCTGTGGAATTTTTTAGCATTAAAACTCGGTGTATTCATGGTTCTATTGATCCTGGTACAGTTAATGGGCCCGTAGGAGGGGTTAAAAAAGTTAAAAAAAAATGAGCTGCAGCTTTAACTAAATCGTCCATAGAACAGATGGGAGTAACCCTAAATTGTACTGAGATTTATATTCAAAGTATCGTGACTTACCGAGGAATGTACGTGTATCTAAAAGAGCGCTACATTCATTTGCCAACCGTAAAAGCTCTGTGATTGATGACTTAGTACAAAAAAAGTGTACAACATAGTGGCGTTTAGGAAAAAGGGAGCCTATGATGGATGTCTTGAAGGAATAGGATATTGATTTAGCTGAGTACCTGTTGGCGTCGTCAGATAAAAATATTTCTTATCTTTTTATATTGGAGACAAACAATTACCTGTTGGCAAAGGGATACGTACAAGTCAAGAGATAGAAGTTAGTTGCCTCTGTGAGTCTTTTTATTCTTCTTAGAATTAGGGGTGGGAGGAAGAAAATTTGTGGAATCAGTGACATCAATCACCTGAAGGCAATGGAAGGATTGATTACCACTAGCTTTTGTGAGTGCGCATTACTATGACACGCCGGTTATAATATAGTTAAATAAAACAAAATATTACAACAAGTTATCAACCTTACAATACAATTATTTGCCCTCGGTTAGAATTGAAACCACTACCTCTAGATTAGCAATCAGTCTCACCTATCACTAGACCCACAGGCCTGTTAATTATACTATGTAAATACATTCATAACATTTTGCTGTTATGTTAAGTTTGCAGTTCTACTATTATAGATTACTTCAGGATAGGAATGATTGAATTCGATATTTTATTCAGTCATGAGAACTCCATATGCGAATGACTATTTAAATAGCGTAGTGGTTTCTCCGCTTTTACTGCTGTTGAGGGTTCAAACCTCATTTGGATCCACAAATTATTGTTCTGAGTTTAGATGTTCTTTGTCTCCATTTCATGTATATTTGGGAAATCTCCCATGACACAAGAATATTCCGAGTACGGGAGTTGTCTTTTCAAAAAGTAAAAGAAAAGTGTATTTTTTATCATTTTGTCTTTTCGGCAGAATCATTAATAGCCAAACGATGGAGTATATAAAAAGCCTTATCCTAAATTCATTCCTTGTCAAATTTACGTCAATGTCAAATTAAAATGTAAATATATTTTTTGATAATATAAATTTTATTAAGAAACAATAATCATGTGTGAAATATTTCCTGAAGTGAATACTTGCTGTGCGTGTTTTTCATTACGTGTTGGACTGCTTTTCATTGCCGTTGTGAGCATAGTAAGTCCATTAACTATTAACTAATATCATAAACGTGAAAGTTTGTAAGTATGGATGGATTGTTGGATGTTTGTTAATCTTTCACAAAAAAAAAATACTGAACGGATTTGGATGAAACTTTCCAGTAATATAGCTTATACATCAGAATAACACATAGGCTACTATTTGCCGCGATGACCGACATATACGCGGGTGGAGACGCGGTCAACCACTAGTATATAATAAATATGCTATTGATGACAGACGAGATAAAACGCTTGACCAGTTGATAAATTCCACAACTTCTTTAGAATAATACTGGGAGGAAAAAAAGAAGGCAAGAATAAACAAGGACGGCCTATAATAAAATTTATACAGAAAGTAAAGAAGAAAATGGGAGTCGTGTACTATCAAGAAGTCAATTAGATCGCAGAAAAGGAAAAGAAATTTCTGCACAATTCTAGAATGGAATAAGAGAAATTAGCTGAAATGTTGAGTCCGCGAAAATGTAGTTTAGTCATAAATAAAATCCTTGTGCCAAATTTTTACTAATAAAATTATTCATATACACAGTGTGACTGACAAATTATGTTTCTTTCTTGCAGTTGACAGGGGGGACAATTCTTAACGTTTTGGAGAACGATGTTCAGGCTCCATTGTTGGTAATTTGATTATATTCATGAATTCGAATACTATAGTATTAGTAGTTAGTGACACAAATGCTTTCCTTAATGTTTGGTGTATTATTCTTTAGTAGAGGCTTGTTGGCAGTAGTTATTTGCAGTACATTGATTTTAATTTCAGTGATGATAACTTACGTAATTTTGAACCCTAAACTGGAGTGGTTTAATGTACTCTGGGAGAACCCGGTCATCGGCAATAGTAAGTGGGTTTTCTAAAAAAAATCCGACCTAACGATAACAAAAATAATTCGTTATTTTTTTAGTTTTCCACATAGTCCCCTAGCGATGTACTATGCAAATGCAAAGATGCACATCTACATTCACTAGCTTTTATAAACGAGAGCTGCTATCTTCACGTTGAGGTCGGATACTTTTTGGACCACATAATATTATAAAAATAACAATCAGGTTGTATGCCCCCTATATTATATCCTTACTTAAATTATAAATGCGAAAGTAACTCTGTCTGTCTGTCGCGCTTTCACGCGAAAACTACAAATCCGATTTCAATGAAGTTTAAAGACTGAGAAAGGACATAGGCTACTATTTTCCGCGATAACCGACATACACGCGAGCGGAGCCGCGAGCTAAAGCTAGTAGGAAATAAAACCTACGTATATTCTCATATATTCTACGTATATATGTGTACAATATATATGTAATTAACCCCCGACGCAAAAAGAGGGGTCTGTCTGTTTGTCTGTCTGTCTGTCTGTCTGTGGCACCGTAGCTCACGAACGGATGAAGCGATTTCAATTTAGTTTTTTTTTTGTATGAAAGCTGAGTTACGTGCGAGTGTTCGAGTGTTTCATGAAAATCGGTTGAGTCGTTTAAAAGTTATGGGGGTGAAAGTGGGGAAGAATAACAGAATATCTGCAAAAATATTATTGGCGTATGATTACTCGATTAAGTGCTTGAGTAGGGGGCTTTATAAATTTTGAATTTAATATTATGTATTATGTAGTGTACGAAAAATTGTTACTACGATGTAATATGTCACTTTTGACTATGTTTTTCAGTTTATTTTTTGCTAATTGTCTCTGATAAAATGATTTTGTTTACAGTTGAAAATACAGACTTTGAGTTCTTCTATAGACACCTTTTGGACTTCGTAATAACTGCACTGACTGTTCACGCAGTCATCTTCGTTATCGCTGGCGGTTTACTACTTCTAGCTAATTTAATCGTTAGTATAATTTGACTAATTCATCATGATCTCATCTCATCATCGGACTGCAATAAGCTGGTAATGCTTATTGAAATCTACTGCTGGACTAAGATCCCTCAAATCATCCTACTAATATTTATAAAAGCGAAAGTTTGTAAGTTTGGATGCATGGATGGATGTTTGTAACTATTTCACGCAAAAACTACTGAATGGATAAATATTTACAGTAATATAGCTTATACATCAGGATAACACAAAGGCTACTATTTGCCGCGATAACTGACACATACGCGGGCGGAGCCGCGGGCAACAATTAGTAAGCTATATAGGTTAATGCTTGACTTTTGCATCCAAACTCTTGGCACTCATCTAGCGCAAATCATCACTTCAGCTGGCATGTGGGCGTCGAATAACTACGTTTGCAGAACTCTGATCTTCACTATGTTATACCAATAAAATTAAACGTTGCTAAATTTCTTTAGTATATTGTTATAATGAACAAACTCTCTCCGTGGTAACGGATTAATAACACAAAGTGTGAGGTGGTGACACTTTTTTTTTTAAAGACAACTCCCGCACTAGTAATAAGTCCTGTGTCGCGGGGTACTTTACAAACATACATGAAACAGACACAAATAACACCCAGACTCAGAACAACAATTAATTTGTGGATCACGCAAAGCGTTGTACTACGTGGGATTTGAACCCACGACACTTGGCAAAGTAGGAAACGGCGTGGTGACCATTAAACCACTAAGCCAAACGTGCAGTCTTCTTCGTATTTTATTCATCTCATGGGTGATGAAAGAAGCGACTAAGTAAGCTAGCTACGCAATTACTACATATAGAAGGAAAACTTAAAACACTCTCTATCCCAACCAGTCTGGCAATCGTATTATAGTAGGCAAAACCCCAACCCCGAAACACTCGTTTAGAGACCCTGCTAAGGTTATCGAGTTCATACTAACTTTTAAACTTTCGCGTTCCATGATATAATAATACACACATCAAAAGTGTCTAGGGACCAACATATGTGTCTAGGGATCAACATATATTTTTGCAATAACTTTTCTCCTGATTGATATCAATTAAAATTTTCTTTAAGGATTCATCAAATAAAGTGTTTTCGTTTGTCACAGTAACGATAAACCAAGTCACCTTTGCATTAATAAAGAAATTTGCCATTTTCCTAATACAGGGATTTTTGACATTTGAACCACTAACATTAAAGTTCGAAAAAAAGACTGAAATAACAGTTTTCTTTAAAATTTTATTAGGTAACTTAAACAATTAATAATCCGTGTTTCTACCGCGAACACTAACAACACAAGAACATCGGTTTGGCATACTCAAAATGAGTTCATCCAAATCACGCTGTGGAATGGCCGCCCATGTTCGTTGCAACAACAAAAAAAGGTCTTCTTGCGACTGGATACCCTCCATATTCGGCAGAGCTCTTCTCTGTAGCATATCCCATGCATGCTCAATCGGGTTCAAGTCTGGCGACTGAGCAGGCCAGGGCAGGACATTGATGTTAGCTGCGGCGAGAGTCTGTCTTACAACTCTTGCGGTGTGCCGTCGTGCATTCTCATGCATTAACTGAAATAAGGGACCGATTTGCACTTGTAGAGGAACGATGACGTCTGATACAATCGTCTCAGCATAAATTTGAGCGTTGAGGTTGCCTCTGATCCAAATCAACTCAGTTCTTCCGCCGATCCAAATACCCGCCCATACCATGATGGTTCCACCACTATAAGGATGGACTTCCTGGCAGGATTTTAATCGCTGTTGGCGTCCAGGGGTTCTCCAGTGTCGTATACGTCTTGTATCCGGTCTCATACCAAAACAAGACTCATCAGAAAAGCACACGAAACGCCATTGTTCTTCTGCCCAATTTCTGTGTTCAAGAGCCCATTGATATCGAATCCTACGATTGTGCATTGCTATAGGTAGTACCCGTAGCGGTCTTCGGGAATGAAGGTTCACTTCATGCAAGCGGTTTCTGACTGTTTGGTCGCTAATTAAGTTCCCTGAAGAGTGATGAAGTCTCACGGCTAACATCATGGCGGTTATTGTTGGAGCTCTTCGAGTTAAGATTTGAATGTATCGGTCTTGTCTCCGTGTGGTGCAGCGATACCGTCCTCCATGGCGCTCAGCCACGGTACCAGTGCTTCGGTAACGTGTCCAAAGTCGACTGATAACACTCTGACTTGTATTCAGAGCTAAAGCCACAGTACGTTGCCGGGAACCAGCTTCTATCATTCCCACGGCTCTGAGCATTTCTTCCCTGCTTAAATGACGTCGCCGCTCCATAATAACGTTGGTTTTAATCAGTATTAGGGAAACAGTAGCACTAATAATGTCTTCAATGCGTTGTATGTTTTTATAGGGAAAATATTGACAGCTGATTTTCATATTTTACTCGAATTTGATTGACAGTTCCTGATTCAAATTATGAAATGCACCAAAAAGGATCCATATAAATTTATAAAATCATAAATTTATTACAAAGCCACATCTCAATCTCAAGAAATCCGCATAAAAATGCTTGATCCCTAGACACTTTTGATGTGTGTAATTAGTTTTACAGGAATTAACGCGATCACTTATTTAAAAGTATTATTACATACCTCTGATTTGCCTCACGTTTCGACCATGTTGCACTGGCCGTGTTCACAGGCTGACTGACTTGACTTGAGGACTTTAAATAAGTGATCGCGTTAATTCCCGTGAAAATAATAATAATTATATCATCGAGTTCAAATTCAAATTCAAAATTGCATTGTGCTAATATCTTCCAGGGTTTCAGCCATGACAACTATGACAGCAGCTAATTTTAATTAGGTGATATATTCGTCATTGATATTAATGTAAAAATTTTAAACAAGTAACTTATAGTGCTTTTTCAGGATGAAAGCGGGTATGCCCAGGTCTTTGTGTGGCTAACAATGATGAATATAGTTTTTGGTACTGTGACATTACTTTGCCTTGGTGTGGATTGCACCGTGAAGGCACACCGTTGCCTTTTGAGCATGGACTGGCTGGAAAGTGGGTTTTTTATTGTAACCTGCTTCTTTTATTATAGATGTAAGTTTTCTTTTTTATTTCTTTTTTTGTTTGTGTGTGGCGCCAGCTCTTATTAATTTTTATTTATGGGATAGGCGGGCAAACGAGCAGACGTATCGCTTGATGGTAAGCGATTACCGCCGCCCATGGACACCTGCAATACCAGAGGCGTCACAAGTGCGTTGCCTTTGGGGGAGGGAGGGGAGGGTTGCGGGAGGGAGTTGGGGGATAGGCCTCCGGTATCTTCACTCACTCGGTGAAACACAGCGCAAGCACTATTTCACACCGGTTTTCTGTAAGGCCGTGGTATCACTCCGGTTGAGCCTGCCCATTCAAGCCGAAGCATTGCTCTCTCACATTCATACTCGTATATACGCAAAATCAACGCAATAAACTCAAATATAAACACACACCGAATCTTTCGGTATTTGAAGTACTAATAGTTTCTATGGAAAGTGTTATTCGTCTGGCTATCAAGCACTTAGAAGATTACTGAACACATCATTATTATAAAATTGTATGCGTGCTCTATGAGAATACCTTTAGAGCCCCCGCAAACTGCAAACTTTCGATAGGCCGATAGTTTGGTTGGTTTTTTAAACAGTATGAAGATGTATGGGAGTACACACATCATAACGATTCGGTATCGGCCAACAAATAAGCCAAAAGTCAACACGATGAAAATATCGGCCGATTAAAAAGTTCATAGTCTGCGGGGGCTCTTAGTGATTGTGAAATAGAGTCTACTTTCTCGGATCTGAATTCTCGCATCGCAAGTGAATTTCGAGAGAATTTTTGGCACCAGATTGACTGCTGATCATAAGGTCTCGGGTTCGAATACCGGGTCGTACCAAATGTTTGTATGATCTACAAATATTTGTTTCGGAGTTTGGGTGTTTTCTACGTATAATATGTATGTATTTACAAAAAAAAAGGTATATGTATCAGTTGTCTAGTACCCATAACACAAGCTCTGCTTAGCTTGGGACCAGATGGCGTTGTCTGTTAGATGTCCGAAATATTTATTTATTTATCATTTATTTATTACATTATTTTTTATTTCAGTGTTTTTTTACTTCATAATGGTAGCAAACAGTTATGTTCTAAATGGAGATACAGCAGTAATAAAATAAATGGACCACATAAATACAAACAAGTTCTAAGTGATTTCATTGAATTCAGATTCATTGTTTTCTGGATCCGATCCGATGTATGTTGTATTGTTTTGTTTTTCGGTGCGACCTGTAAAGAGAATATATTCGTTTTAAGCTATTTTTGTCAAATATATGTTTTGACGATGGACATTTTTTATTTCTGACTATTATCGGCCACTTACGGCCACGGCAGCCAGTCTCAACGGAGACCAGCCAACTACGCAGGAGATATTATAGTGCACAAGTGTGTGCGCAAACACAGGTGCACTCTCTGGTCCCTCACTCACATAATCCGATGGGACGGTTAACCGACACGTGCTCTACGAGGCACGGGGGTTCAGACCCTAACTTCCAACTCCGAGCTGTTGTTAAGTGTTTCTATAATCAGATAAACTCAATAACACTTATGGCCGGACCCGGGATTCGAACCCGAGACCTCTTGATCGGCAGTCGCATACGTCAACCGCAAGACCAACGAGGCAGTTTATCATTATAACTAGCGACCCGACCCGGCTTCACAAGCAAATCTTTGAAATTCTCGGACTTCCTCTACTAAAACATGCATCCATTACAGATATGAACCTTCCTCTTTAATCACTCTAACTGGTATTGAAAATTGCATTAAAATGCGTTGAGCATAGCATAGTTGTTGAAGAAATCAAATGCTTTCATAAGTTTTGAGATAAATGAAAACTAATGAATTTAATCCATACTTCCGTACTAATAGTATAAATTTGAAAGTTACTCTATCTGTCTGTCTATCTCTATGTTACGATTTTACGGCTAAACCATTCCAACATTTACTGAATGCATATAAAGTGTTTAAGGTACTTACAGCAAAAACTCAATTTTTATTTTTTAGTCTGTCTGTCTGTTCCTTTCTAATCTAATATCTCGAACGGCTGGACCGATTTTGGAATGACTTTCATTGAAAGATAGCTGATGATATAAGGGGTAACTTAGGCTATATTTTAGACTAGCTTCGCCGCGGTGGTTGTTGTACTTTTACAACAAAAACTTTTTATAAAAAAATAAAAACCGACTTCCAAAAAACATCCAACGAAAACTCTCTGCCAAAAAAACACTTAAAAGCTGAAAATAAACTGGTTCTTCATAAATTGCCTATACCTAATTCTTTATTCATTTAAATAGTAGTATTATAATGTGTGCTAGGTACCTAGAATCTGTTTGAAGTCGGTGCCAAGTGACTATCGCTTAGACTTTTGTAATTGTTCGTTTGTATTCTTTTTGGCGTAGCACCGACTTCAAACAGATTTTAGGTACCTAGCACACATTATAATACTACTATTTAAATGAATAAAGAATTAGGTATAGGCAATTTATGAAGAACCAGTTTATTTTCAGCTTGTAAGTGTTTTTTTTGGCAGAGAGTTTTCGTTGGATGTTTTTTGGAAGTCGGTTTTTATTTTTTTATAAAAAGTTTTTATTTTTCAGTTTTTAGTGCAAACAATCGTAGGTAAGTAGTAAGTTGAAGTATTTCATCAAACTTCATCATCAAGAATACAAATTAAGATCTATACGTACATGTAATATTAAAATCATCCTCTAATCCCTAACTGTTGAAGAGTTTAACCTTCTATCATCAGCTCACCTAAATAACTTGGAAAGTATACGACTGAAGGTCTTTAGATACGTATGAAATTGAAAGAATTATCCTCTAACTCCTAACCGTTGAGGAGTTGTACCTTCCACCTTCCATCATCAGCTTACCTAAATAATTTGAAAGAATACGACTAAAGGTAACATATATACATATGATATTGAAAGATTTATCCTCTAACTCCTAACCGTTAAGGAGTTGTTCCTTCTCATCATCATAAAATGATGACTACCATACGCAAATACCGGTGTAACTTCAGAAAATATACGAAAAACATAGTATGTGCCTATAAAAAATGAGGGTTTCCCTGGATTTCCCTGGGATCCCATCATCAGATCCTGATATGCTGGCAATGGGACCACCTCGGAAGCATACCCTTTCGAACACAAAAAAAATATTCAAAATCGGTCCACAACTGACGGAGTAATCGGTGAACATACATAAAAAAAAATACATACAGTGGAACATAGAACCTCCTCCTTTTTGGAAGTCGGTTAAAAAACCATAACACTGTGGGGCGCAGGTTGTATATTTTTTTATAGGATAGGTGGCAAACGAGCAGACGTATCACCTGATGGTAGATAAGCGATTACCGCCGCCCATGGACACCTGCAACACCAGAGACGTCACAAATGCGTTGCCCGCCTTTGGGGGATGGGGAGGGGGATGGGAGGATCGCCACCACCCCACCCCGGTATCCTCACTCACTCGTTGAAACACAGCGCAAGCGTTATTTTCTGTGATATTTTCCAGTTTTCTATGAGGCCGTGGTATCACTCCGGTCGAGCCGGCCCCTGCATGCCAAAGCGTGGCTCTCCCATTTAAGTATGTTTTGTCAGCAGTTTGGGATCAGACAGCTATATTACAAATGTATTAAGTTATTTTAAAAGTTATTTTTACTCTTCTACAGGATACAACCGGTTACATAAAAAGAGCTACATTAAAAGTGCAGGAAAAGACTCCGTGTATACCCCATTTTCATGTTTTAGCTTAAAAGGAAGTCGAGTAATATACATGTGTTAATAAATCTTCGCAGTCCATTAATTAAAGTAGAAATGGTAGGATATAGTGCTTTACAACTTGTAAATGTACACTATACGACACGATAACGACACGTGATATGATACTATTTTCAATTTTATTAGGAGCACAAATTGTGAGTTATTTATATATGCATTACTGGTAGGCGAATAGTATTCGAAATTCGTCTCTAATTTTTTTCTTAATGTTCTATACTCTTCTTTAATATAAACTTTAACTGTACCAAACTTCATGCTCCTCCGTTCGCACAATTTTCATAAAAAGGGGTATATAGTTTTTGCTTTACATATTAACATAGAGATAAGCAGAAGGCTTATGAGCAGACGTTTCATTTGATGCTAAGTGAGTACTGGCATTCTTACCTGCAAGTTAATCAAGTTGCAAGTGGGTCCCTGGTCTTTAAAGTACCTACGCTCTTTTCATTTTTTTGCCTAAAATGGTATTAACTTGAATAGTTAACAAGTGTATGATTTATACTTCATAATATATAGAAGTGTACATTTACAACTAAATTTTGCTCGCGACTATACCCGCGTGTAAGTCGGTTATCGTTGTTATCTTTTTTTTCGGGTTGATATATAGCCTGTTACTCACATATAATATGGCTTTCTATTATTAAAACATTTTTCTAAATCGATTCCAGTAGGTCCAGAGATTACCCCCTACAAACTCACAAACTTTACCTCCTTACAGCTAAGTACAATACGAAATCGAGAGCGTATCGTTGATTGTAAAAGGTCCTGTGTAAAGAGTGGAAATCCGTCACTAAACCGAGTCCAGAGATAAGTTTATCTCCCGCCACGATCTCTCGAACAGTTGGATATTCCTAGTAATACGCGTAGGTTCCCTGTGCCAACCGGATGTTTATCAGCTAATTCGCTTCAGTAAATTTTGTACTAATGTGAGCTAGTTCATAGAGCAACACATAGAGTAGCCATACACAGGCGGGCCTCTTTGTCAAAGTATAAGTCCAAATGGGCGTATGTATTACCCTAGTATGATACAGAACGAGTTTGTGTGTGTGTCAAATTGTGAATGTTTTGTTTGAATTGTTATGTGTGAGTTCTTAGTGACAGGCGATTGTTTTTGCAAGTTTTTTTATGTAATAGGTGGCAAACGAGCAGACTTATCGCCTGAGGCGTCACAAGTGCGTTGCCGGCCTTTGGGGATGGGGAAGGGGATTGGGAGGTCTTGGGGCCTCCGGTATCCCCACTCACTCGGTGAAACACAGCGCAAGCACAGTTTCACATGGTTTTCTGTGAGACCGGTCACTATCACTCCGGTCGAGCCGGCCCATTCATGCCGAAGCGTGGCCCTCCCACAGTGAATGTATTCCAAAATGTGTTTTCAACCGACTTCAAAAAAGGAGGAGGCTCTCAATTCGACTGTATTTTTTTATATGTTTGTTACCTCATAACTTTGGACTGGGTGAACCGAATTTGATGATTCTTTTTTTATTTAAAAGCTGGTGCTTCCCGAATGGTCCCATTTAAATTTGGTCCAGTTCTTACATGCCATCCATGAGAAAACCATATAAGTCTTCAATTTGCATTATGTATGTACGCGACAAATTAACGAATAACTCAATATTCCCGTATGGTCCCATTTAAATTTGATCCAGATTGAAGTCGGTATTTTTTTTGTTAAAATTTGTGATTATTTTGTAAAAGACAACTCACGCATTAGGAATATACATTCTGTGTCGCGGAGGACTTTACAAACATACAAGAAACGGATACAACTAACACCCAAACTCAGAACAACACACACAAAGTGTTGTCCCATGTAGGATTTGAATCCACAACACTTGGCGCTTTAAATTACAATTACAATACTCTAATTATTATATTGTATTAAAAGAAGTAATAAAGGATGAAGAAATTGAAATTAAAAAAAGTAAAAAGTATAATAGTCAAATAGAATATAACTATAAATTCTCAAAATTTAAAAAAACCCCCGATATAATGACCTGAGTTCCCTTTAAAAAGTAAAAAACACGTTATGCGCTTTCATTTGGGACCCCACTCGATGATATTTTTGCAGACATTCGGTTACTCTTTCCCACTTTCACCCCCATAACTTTTAAACGGCTCTACCGATTTTCATGAAACATGTCTAAGAACATTCGCACGTAACTCACCTTTCATACAAAAAAAAACTAAATTGAAATCGCTTCATCCGTTCGGGAGCTACGGTGCCACAGACAGACAGACAGACAGACACGTGAAACTTATAACACCCCTCTTTTTGGTCGGGGGTTAAAAATATTGAAGTTGGTCAGAATTAACAGTATTCTCAGCTACAGAGCGTCTAAATTTATCTAGAGATACACGGATGTCTATGTCTCTCAGTGAGCAGATACTGTTATATTCTCAGCAAATTCGCGTCAGGAGTGCATTCAGACCTAGATTAGATTTGCAGGCGGATTAAAGAAAGTGGCTGGCAGTGGATGGATGCGGACTGCCCAAGATGCCAACTATCGTGTAGTTAGCGTTCCTTGGGGAGAGCTTCGTTCAGCATTGGAATGTTAAAGATACCATTGAATAACCTATTTGATAACATTAATATGAACACTGTTAATTATAACTATTAATTTATGTAATTGTTACACTATTGCTATTTTCCTTTTAACGCGATTTTCTTATTTACTTTGTTTTTGTGGTGTGTAACCAAAAAAATAAATAAATAAACACTCTGTCAGCCAACACAATATTGACAACTGATGGTTAAGATATTTTGACCACGTGGAATGCGTACTTTGAGTAATTTGTAAACGTGATTTGAGTGCTACGTCTGCCAATATAAAATTGAATTGATGTTTTTCACATAATTTTGAGCACTTTGAAAGCACAAATAATTATGAGGCTGACTGTACTTGTAATAAATAAAACACGCCTCCAAAAGTATACAAAAATAATATAATATTCTTAAAAAATGAAAATATTTCATCTCAATGTCTTAAGTTAAAGTACTGAATACTTGTTCAAAAGCCATTGAATACAAGTTTTAGACGCAAAAGTTGTTCAAATAAAAAATACATTCTAAAAGATTTTAGTAACATTTCTTAGAAGTTTTGATGGTCAGACGCGGAGCAATTCAAAACTCTTTTATCTAAAATTTAATGCTGTTTTTATTTAAATGTTACGCTTTTAACTACTCTATATAATATAAATCGCACTAGGATAAGTAGTTTGATGAAAGTACAATACTACACACATGAACCTGAACACACACGTGCACACACACTCCTACGTACACATACACCCACATAGTAGGTAGTAGAGCCACGCTGATTTTAGCACGAACGGGCCGGCTCGACCGGGGCGGTACTACCCTCGCACAGAAAATCAACGTAAAATGACAGCGTTTGTGCTGTCGTGTTTCGTTGGTGAGTGCGAGACCGGAGGCCCAATTAGTCTAGTCAACAAGTTCCATACTTGTTGACTAGACTAAAAGATGCACAAGCATCACTAGGCCGCCATAGTGTGGATCGCCATACTGCATTGTTGTATTGGCAATGAGTATGGTGGCCACCACTCGTGGATTCTGCTTATGCTTTCCATCAGGCAGAGTAGAGTCATTTTGGCAGGCCAAACATAAAAAAAAATAAAAAAATACAGACAGAGAGGTTCACTTCACACTTTTCATTTTGTTCTTTTTATTTTAGATTTATTAAACTTACTTTTATAATAAACACCAGTTAAGTTGAAATTCCTGTGAGGAATGGTGCCGTTAGCCGAAATACAGGTTTCTACCTAGTTTGGCAACGGAGGCTATCTCATGTCCGATTTATAACTTATACTAGTTTTAAGTATAATAATTCGGGAGTTGTCTTTAAAAAAAAAGTTAAATATGTAGTGTCTTATGCTAGTTTTTTTACCTTCAAGAAAAGAGCGTACTCCTTCTTAAAAGGCCGGCAACGCACTTGTGATGCCTCTGGTGTTGCGGGTGTGCATAGGCGGCGGTAATCGCTTACCATCAGGCGATACGTCTGCTCGTTTGCCGCCTATATCATAAAAAAAATTGAACAGATTGTATTTTCTTTTTTTGTTTTCGTACAATAAATGTTATTATTACTGTTGATTATTACAAGACAGAAGACAGTGAAAGAGTTTTTGCTTATAAATAATACGAAATTTTTAGCAGCTCTGTATTTTTCTTTCAAACTTTTACAAGCCTTGAGTGCTTAAGTACGTACTCAAAAGTGTCGTATGTCAAAATCTATTGGTGACACTGAGTTAAATAGAAATGCACTTAGTTGATGAAACTACAATTTTCAAACTTTTAACATGAGAAGTTTTAATGAGAGAAATGTAAAATATTTTTACTTGCTATTGCTGAATGAAGACTGAAATATAATGCTTTGACATCTTTTTCATCCAAACAATTGATTAGAGGGAGGAGGGAATACGTGGTATCTTGAGAAAAAAGATTTGTCGAATTTCTCAGCACTCCAAAAATCCAAAGTATTTTTTTAATGTATGCAATAGTATGCACATATATATATTGATTTTTGAGTAAACTCTTTTTTAAAGACAACTCCTCATTCTGAGTCGCGGGGAACTTTACAACATGTAAGGGACACAAAGAACACCCAGACTCAGAACAACAATTTGTGGATCATACAAAGGATTAGAACCCACAACATTTAGTGCAGTCGAAAGCGGTGTGGCGACCGCTTAAACCACTAGGCTAATCGTGTCGTTTTGTTTCTTTTACGGTGTTGATATCAAACCAATATAATATGTATATATGTATATATTTCTGTGTATAGATATAAATTTCTTCAAACTCAATGCACATTCAACTACTACTGTCTCCCTGAAACATTTGATCCATCCTAAGGTTGCCTGGAAGAAATTGCTTTTAGCAATAAGGCCGCCCTTTGTACACTACAAATCGGACTTTTTTGTGTATTCTTATTTAATTCTGTAATATGGTGTGCAAATAAAGAGTTTTCTATTCTATTCTATGTAATCTGACCACAAAATTACATCAAGTTAGACGTTTTCGATTGATAGTGCGTGTACTAGGTGCACTGGAAACTTTAACACCTCAGCGTGAAGATAACAACACTCATTAATGTAAAACTAGTGAATGGAGTTATTCATCTTTGCATTTGCATTATGTATCACTGGGAGAAGTGTGTAGAGTTTGAAGAGACTATGTTAGGTCAGAAACATTTTATACCACCGTCATACGCCATCAACATAAAGTCGTCCTGCGCCTAGTCTCTCCCCGGTCGTATCGTGTAACCGTCCCACCGGATTGTGAGAGTAAGGGAACAGAGAGTGCACCTATGTTTGCACACACACTTTTGCACTGTAATATCTCCTGCGTCGTTGGCTGGTCTCTATTAGGCTGGCCGCCGTTACCGGCTAGGAGAACATAATTATAATAAATAAGAAAATGTAGTCGTTTTTAAAAAAAAAATTAAAACATAGCAACCAACTTGTAGAATAAACTGTCGTCTGCGGTATTATCGGGCCGAGAGCCGGATGGTTACCCAACATAGACTTTTGAAGCTTAATATATCAGGGCTATTGTTGGCAGTGCTTATATATTATCGACCAAATTTTAATACGTGAAGAGAATTTGTACTCATATTTAGGAAATTCTTGAAGTTCATACATGGGTCTATCAAGCTAAAATTCAAAATTTAAAAAACCCCCTACTCAAGCACTCACTTTCACCCCCATAACTTTTAAACGACTCACCCGATTTTTATGAAACATGTCTAAGAACACTCGCACGTAACTCACCTTTCATTCAAAAAATAAATAAATTGAAATCGCTTCATCCGTTCGGGAGCTACGGTGCCACAGACAGACAGACAGACACGTCAAACTTATAACAGCCCTCTTTTTGCGTCGGGGGTTAAAAAGTATGCGACCTTAAAATGATATAAGAAATCATTTATTTTTTACTTGTCTTCATAGTCTCCTTGAAGTCTACATACTCCTCCCAGGGATGCACAATTCAAACAATGATGCACAATGCATCACTCCATTCATACATAGTTTTTATTAATGAGTACTCACTGTACATACATCTTCATGTTGAGATTGGATACTTTTCAGACCACCTGGTACTTAGCAAAATTATGAATCACGATTTTTATTTAAGTAACATTGTTTGAAAATGGCAACATCATTTCATGTTGTATTCTCACTTATTGTAGTTAAATTGACTCATAAAAAGAAACTAATAATAAAAATATAAACCAAAGTTAAAATTCAACTAGAATTCAAGCTCTAATATCTATTAATACCGTAATATTATTTAAATTATATTATTATAATAAAACTGATTAAACAATATCGTTACTGAAGTACAATTTTCGTTTATAATTGCACGACCATCTAACAGTAAATTTTGAGCTTTAGATCTACACAATGTAGATTGTATTTTGGATAATTCAATTCTTGTTCACTTAAGCGAACACAGGTGAAACAAGGCACTTTGCGGTATTATGATAATGCATCTAAGTGTTTTCTGTACCCTGATTTGGTTAATGTATTATTAGACTTGTTAAAACATGCCAGTGCTATTAATAACGTTTTCTTTGAGCACAATAATTTTAGATTTGCTGGTTATAATATTTATCATTAGTTAATAAAGTGCATATCTATGTGGTGACGGGTTAATAATTATAATACAGTTTCACTACAACTTTTTTTTAATGGTATAGGGGGCAAACGAGCAGACTTATCACCTGATGGTAAGTGATTACTGCCGCCAATGGACACTCGCAACACCAGAGGCATCACAAGTGCGTTGCCGACCTTTGGGGGATTGGGAAAGAGATGTGGGGAGGGGTATGGGCTTCTGGTATCCTTACTCACTCGGCGAAACACAGCGCAAGCGTTATTTCACACCGGTTTTCTGTGAGGCCGTGGTATCACTCCGGTTAAGCCGGCCCATTCATGCCGAAGCGTGGCTCTCCCACGTTCCCATATTTGTTATTACTAATCCGCCTCCACCGGGTCCCGGTAGAAGGGGTAGACCCAAGAAGTGCTGGCTCGACGTCGTAAAGGGTGATATGCGTACTAATGGTATCACTATCCATCTCTCCATAAAGTTATTATTGAGGAGCAACACGGTTTTGTAAGAAAACGAACTACTAATACAAATTTATTAATTTATACATCATATTTATTCGAAAGTATGGATGATAACAAGCAGACAGCATTTATACGGATTTTCCGAAGGCCTTCGACAGGGTGGATCACAGAATACTCTAAGAGAAGCTGGCTTTCAATGGTATACGCGGCAATTTATGGCGCTGGTTAAAATCTTACATCACTAATCGCACACGAAAAGTAGTCTTGAACGGTCATGAATCCGATTACACTCCTGTTAGTTCTGGCGTTCCTCAAGGTTCCATTTTGGGCCCACTACTATTTATTCTTTTTATAAATGACGTTAAATCCTGTTTTAAATTTGGCAATATTCTTCTATACGCGGATGACTTAAAGATTTATCACAGGATTGATATCATTACAGAATCCAGCAAGATCTTGACCGTTTTTCTGCATACTGCATAAAAAATAAACTTGCATTAAGTGTCAATAAATGCAAATCTATCACCTTCACCAAAAAGAAAAATGTCAGTAAGTTTAATTATGTTTTAAACGGTACACAACTTGAAAAGGTGGAGGTAATACGAGATCTGGGAGTCTTATTAGACAATAAGCTTCATCTTGATGACCACGTTGATGCTATTGTTAGTAATGCTTTTAAGATGTATGGTTTCGTTGTGCGTTCCAGTACGTGTTTTACTCAGCCCTCAACTTATCTTTACCTGTATAATACTTTGGTTCGCTCACAACTTGAGTATGCTGTGCCAGTCTGGAATCCATTTTATGATAAATATGTAACTGCTATAGAATTAGTCCAGATTTTTTTTTGCGCTGCATGCATTATAAGTGTTATCATAGATCATCCTCATACAAAGATCTTCTAATGGCTTATAACTGTATCACGCTAGAACACA
The DNA here is from genome assembly GCA_949125395.1 of Diaphora mendica. Taxonomy (NCBI): domain Eukaryota; kingdom Metazoa; phylum Arthropoda; class Insecta; order Lepidoptera; family Erebidae; genus Diaphora; species Diaphora mendica. Next base: position 5,059,744 of record OX421332.1, on the reverse strand, counting down.
GACGCTTATATTTGGAAGCAACCACAGTAACTATGATTGCACTGCACTCACCAATAGACTTTGTTATGTTGTACCCACTAGGACTCATTGCCGTAATATCTGTAACATTTTTGCAACTACCCGATGTCGAACCTGGCTGGCAAAAGATCACCAATGCACAGAATGGTTGATAGCTTTAACAAATATTTCTGTACTATTGATCTAATGGCAGTGCGTCCTAGCTCTTTTAAAAAGTTATTACTTGAAAACCTTAATGTTTAATGCTTATTCAATTTAACTCAAGTGTTAGCCTACAATATTATATGTATCTAACTTTATGTCACTGTCAGACGCATAGTTTCGCTAATGTATTCTATAGTTCTCAAAGGAAGAAACCCTGTTAATGTTACTTTACTACTATGTGGTAAATGTCGCTGATGGCACAATTATTTATGCTTTTATGTAATTGTACTTATAACCTTGTATTGTGTTGTTATTTATTTACCTAAATAAAAACAAACAAAAAAAACTACCAAGGATGCCGAAGACCGGGCAAAGTCAAGAAGAAAAAGTCGGAAAGCTCCAAAGTGCTAGCTTTGGACGCAACCGGGAACAACGCCAAGACAATTTGGATGACTACAACTATTGTCACGTAGTTATACAGGTTTCACTACTCATAGCGTGCTGATTTCTCACAAGAAACACAACACGAATATACACAAAAGAAGAATCGGAGATCTTGTGATAAAACAGCACTGCTAAGAGTAGGAAAACTTGATACTAATTCTAAATAGAAGCTTATTTCCAGCAGTGGATTATATAGGATGTCAATGAAAAGGTGGCTGTGGCGACCTCCACATACAGCGCAACAACAACATAACATACTACAGCGCCATCTACCGAAGATACATCGAACTACGGAGTAACGAAGGAAACTAAGAAACTACCAATTACCAATCCTGAATCGCGCAGTGAAAGTTCGCGCGCCAATTAAGATACATACGACATCCCAACATCAACCGTTGGGCAGTTGGCCCGCCAGGCATGATCACCTCGCCTGGTCGGAGGATCCTCCCTTTGTGTTGGTGGGACATGACACACCTGTCCCCCACAGTGGTGACCCCGACGTGATTGGAAGCAGCCTTCGAAGCAGCATCAGCACGCCACCATCATGTTCACTCCCACAGCAAGTCTCACAGCCAGCCAGCAACCTCGGCCTCAACAGGGATACACCACACGCAGGAAGCGACCGCTCCAGCCTGGTTCCCCTACGGCCTCATCAGCGTCTAGGCACAGCACACTGCACCTACGGTCCATGTAAGCAGAGCATATCTCTCCCGTCTACGCAGCAGCCAGCCACTACGCAGCAACCGCCCCGACTCACTGGGGACCTCACCGCAGCACCACGCACCGCACGCCATCCCGACTCACTGGGATCAGCGGACTTCAGCCCCGACTCACTGGGACTAGCGGCATTCAGTTCCGACTCACTGGAACTTGCGGCACTCAGTTCCGACTCACTGGAACTGCTCACTCCTGGCACTGGCAAGCTCCACAACAGAGCACAGACAGCTGACTCAACAACGTATCGACCTCCGGTCTTGGAGGGGAGTGATGTGGCGACCTCCACATACAGCGCAACAACAACATAACATACTACAGCGCCATCTACCGAAGATACATCGAACTACGGAGTAACGAAGGAAACTAAGAAACTACCAATTACCAATCCTGAATCGCGCAGTGAAAGTTCGCGCGCCAATTAAGATACATACAACATCCCAACATCAACCGTTGGGCAGTTGGCCCGCCAGGCATGATCACCTCGCCTGGTCGGAGGATCCTCCCTTTGTGTTGGTGGGACATGACACACCTGTCCCCCACAGTGGCAAACCTTTTTCCGTAAATCAGCATCTTCAGGATTTAGATGACTGATGACTGAAGAATTTAGAGAAAATTGAGAGTGCTATATGTAAGAAAAAGGTGATAAGATGGGAAAGCCATGGTAAAAAAGGGGCATTACTTACACAGATGGATTACATACCTATTTGTAATTTAGATGGCTATCATATTATTCTCTTTTTATTTTGCAAGTTGCAATATCAAAAAGAGACTGGAGAACAGTAAAAAATAGAAAAACTAATGGGCCTACCACACGCGCAAGTATCACCATTGAACACGGACGTAGCTAACACACCGCACGGTTAAGTACGCGCAAGCCTTATTCTTGTCAAAATCGTCGGCGTGGAAACAATGTGAAATGAGAAATTAATTCTTTTGCTAGTATTTTTTCAATATTTACCAATGAAAAAAAATACTATGCAGAAATCAAAGCGTAAACGATCGAAGTGGACAAAGAGATGGGTATTAAATAGAAAAATGCATTCGCATGTAAAACGGGATGACGTAAGTTGAACACTCAACACCCAACTCAACAACCAACACCAACACTCAGGCAAGTACGCGCAGACCGGGCTTATATAGGCAAAATTTTGAGGTTCCAATAATAGATCATAATTAGTATTTAAATAGCTAATGTTGTTTAATGTTGTTGGAAATAAAAAGGCTTAATATTATTATACCTCATTTATTAAACAAATTTAGCATTTTTTGGTTCATAAATTTAAAATTTCCCTTTAAATAATAAATGAATGTTTTAATCGAATTGCTAAGTTTAAATTAAAAAAATAAAGAAATGTGAGTTAACACAATATAGCAATTTATGTCAGTTACAAGAGATGCGATTGACAGAAGCGGTTGAGACGACATTTCTTGACGTGAGTTTAATATCAGAGGTCCATGACGTCTAGAAAATATATGAAACCTAGATTTAGACGGGCTTTCGTTCGCTTTACTAAAGATTTTATCAATATTAGTCCTTACTATATCATCATATCACACTAATATATAAAGGCGAAAGTTTGTGAGTGTGAATGTTTGTTACTCTTTCGCTCAAAAACTACTGAATGGATTTGGATATTATAAAGCTAAGGAGTTTGTTTGTTTGTTTGTTTAAACGCGTTATTCTCAGGAATCGCTAGTCTGATTTGAAAAATTATTTCAGTGTTGGATAGTAAATTTATTATTGGAAGGCTATATATCATCACGGTAAGACCAATAGGAGCGGAGCACCAATAAAGAAAGTTACAAAAACGGGGTAAAATATTTACGCTACGGTCAATAGGAGACGTAAACAACGTTGTGTGGCCGCGTGGGTCAGCTAGTTCTCATATAGTGTGATTCTCATATCTCTCAAGACAAGTAGGTACGAGTGCATTTATTTATAACTAATAATGACCTCCACTTCACTCACTCAATTATTTCTCGTTTCGTGTTTTTGACCTTGGGAACAATAAACTTTCGTGCAAACTTTCATACCATTTTTGTACTCCCACATGAGTAAAATTTCCAAAAAATATTTTTTAATGGGTACTTACATCGTTGAAAGCATTATCTGATGTTTGTAGTCTCAGCAGTAATCTATCTATCGAATACCTTCAAATGAGCAATTCTTTTATATTTAAACTAGCTGACCTGGCCAACGTTGCTTTGCCATAAAAAACAAATTTGAAAAATAGATGTTGGCCGATTCTCAAACCTACTCGACATGCACACAAAATTTTAAAAAAAACGGTCCAGCTGTTTTGGAGGAGTTTCGTAACAAACACCACGAGAATTTTATATATTAGAAGATAATTTGAACCTCAGAAACGGCTCCAACGATTTCCATGAAATTTACTATGCATTTTACCAAAAAAAAAATACCGAGCAAAGTAGTCATCCAGGTACTTTTACCTATAAAATTACTTGCAGCGGCAAATAGTTCATAAATGTTCACTGCATTTTTTTTTAAATTTCTATAGGTATTATTATATTTCTATTTAACGTTTAATTAAAAATAAATACTGTTTTAGAGGAGATACTAAAACTTAAAACAGTCTATTAGATCCATATTATTGATTGATAAATAAACTTTACAGTGACTTTAATTTGTTTGATTGTTATCATCAACTTAAACACCTCGCACGCAAACACTCGCAACGGACTTGGTTAAACGCAAGATAGCTTAACAAGATCATTAAAAGTCCTGAGTAACCAATCTTAATTATAAGCTAAATAATCATTAAAACTTATATAACTTTTGGATCCAAATATTCCGAAGTGAAGCGGTAACAAATTATAAAATTGGTTGAAATATTACCAAAGTTCCGAAGTTGAGTCTCGTTAGTCTTGAAATAGGATCTTCGGTACCTCTGCGGAATAAGTTCTGGTATTATGTTTTATTTGTATTTCATCACTTGAGAGAATTCCTTTAAATACAAATAGAGCGTATTCTTAATTTATAACTTACTATAATTAGTATAAGTGTACTTTTTTTAAAACATTGACAAACCCAATACGACAGGATTATTATCTAGCCATTATGTAATATTTAGTACTAGATAATTTGCATGCCATAAAAACAAGAAATAGAAAAGCAAATATAGTAAAACTAATTACGAGAATTTAGGAAATTGATATCAAAATTTGTTCCAAATATACATTAGTATCTTTTGAGCCTCAGTTTTGTAAGAACTTTGTGACGGGTAGCTGGCTAAACAATTTGAGTATAAACCTATTCAAAGGTCATTTGCCCTGCCGTAATTTAAGATATTATCTTAAAGACCGAACAAAGTTGTTCCCGGGTTATCGAGATATGTTACCGTCGCCGCGTTGTCTAAATTGAACTAAAGGCAATCTGTATGCCGGTTTGGGTAATTAGTTAGGTTGATAGTTTATTAAATAGGTTTTTTAAAGTATATTTCTTAAATCTTCAACTTTTTTCTTAAGAATGTTTGCAGGTACATTTATTGTTAGTTTACACTAATTCGAAAATAAGTTTGAAAATCATAAATGAAAGCAATAGTGGCTAATTATCACTGCCCTCAGTTTGGCATAGTCATAAACAAAAAACATAAACATGACTTTATTTAAAAAAAATAAACCTAATACAATCTGGAGAGGATTTTCGTAAGTATCTTACATTATTCATTTTTAAGTTTACTCTACTATGATGATTAAGTCAAGCTATTGTGATATGAAAGATGGTGTCGCTTAGAACCTAAACTAAATTCTGGTGGTTGTTCAAATACTATGAGATATAACCTGTTAAAAAAGGTTAACGAAAAATCCACAGACCTCGTGCCTCTCACGAACTTCGGGTACATTTAAAATGAATAAAGACGAAACTATTGTTTTAAATAGTTTTATTTTACATTAATTTTTAACCGACTTCCAAAAGAAGGAGGTTCTCAATTTTATAGGTTTTTTTAATGTATGTACACTGATTACTACGTCAATTGTAAACTGATTTTAAAAATTTGCATTCGAAAGGGTAGGCTCCCCATGTGGTCCAATTGCCACTATATCATGTCAGGATCTGGTTATGGGATCCCAAGGAAATCGAAGGAAACGGTCAAATTTGTTAGGCACGTACTATGTTTTTCATATATTTTCTAAAGCTATTGCAGTATTTACATCTGGTAGTCATCATTTCATGATGATGAGCAGTGATGGAAGATACAACTCCTTAACGGTTAGGAGTTGGAAGATAGACCTTAAAATGGCATGTGTATGTATGTTACCGTTACTCGTATTCTTTCAAGTTATTTAGGTGAACTGATGATGGAAGGTACAACTCCTGAACAGTTTGGAGTTCGAGGATAATTCTTTCAATTTCATACGTATCTATAGATCTATAGTTGTACCAAATACACGGATAGAGCCTTAGTTGTATTCTTTCAAGTTGTTTAGGTGATCTGACAGGTAAGGTTAGAAGATAGATGAAACTTTAAGATACCGATCTAACAACTAGTAGTCGTGAAAAGCTATTAAACAGACCTCCCTAGAAAGACTAAAAAGCGAAAAATAAAAAATAAACTTCGTTTAAAAAACCGGCTTCATAAACTGAAAAGTATAAAATAACTTAATAAAGATTTAATTAAATACACCTTATAAGCAAACCTTTAATATTGATGAAAAATTATTATTTGTATGTGCTACCTATTCATAGGTTTGAAGTCGGTGCCAAGCCAAAATGTAATAGTAAACCTACTGAAGCGATCGAAAAAACATTTTCAATGTTAATATAAACATTATTAATACAGATAACCTCTATAATAAGAAAAATATATGGGGATAATGATTGCTATTTAGACATCCGAGAATTGAATGTACTTATTTAGATTTTTATATTGCTACCGTGTTCCATAGTAATTATTCTTAATTCTATCCGCTTAAATTAAAAAAAAATACTGGATACATTTACATTATTATTTATTAAATTATATACAATAATAGTCCTGGGTGGTAAATCGAACGACCTCCACAAGTCCACGACTCAGAACATGTAATATACCGTTTTGAGTTCAAATCCCGTTGTCATGTAACTTCTCGGTTTCCATCAAAACTATTTCAAGTAATTTGAGAACACTTTATATTGTTTGAGAATAAGGTAAAACTTAGCTCTATGCTTCAAAACTTTCAAGATAGAGTTTCTCACTAGTAATTTCTTGCGGTCGTAGCGTAATGAACAAGGAAGCAGATTAATTTGCTATTGAGCATACAAGAGACAGAAGCACTAGGTTTAGTTAGAGGGGCTTATAAGAATACTTACTAATGTTATTTGTTATTAGCACTCGTTATTTAGCAAAACGGTCACCCACGGTTTTTCTCAGCTGGCTATTACAATGCGCAAATAATTGACAAGCAACTGGCAATTTCAATGCACAATCATTCCTTTTTTTTTGGAGACTAATGACGGCAAAGTGAATTTCACTCTTATGTTGCAGTTGTCGATGGGCATTGGTACACTTAACAATACTTAACTCCTATTTTTATGGTTGTTACCTTATAACTTTCGACTGGGTCAACCGATTTTGATGATTCTTTTTTTATTTTAAAGCTGGTGCTTCCCATGTGGTCCCATTTTAATTTGGTCCAGTTCTGACATGTCATCCTGAGAAAATCATATAAATCTTCAATTTGCATTATGTATGTGCGCGACAAATTGATAAATAACTCAATTCAATTTGGTTAATCTTGAAGTCGGTTTTTTTTAATAAAAAAATTGTATTATTTATGTATGGGCCTGCCAAAACGACTCTACTGTGCCTGATGGAAAGTATGAGCAGAATCCAAGAGCGGTGGTCACCATACTCATTGCGAATGCAGACAATGCAACATGGTGACACACAGTACGGCGGCCTATCGAGATGCTTCTGCATCATCTCCGGACACACCAACGAAATACGATTGCTGTCCTTTTAGGTTAGTCTTATGTTTAGTTTGAAATCACGAAAATATTTACCTATCTCTTCCACAATGCACGTATACAATTTATTTTTGGAAGCTCTGTGGAAGCTGCCTCTTGTGGTTTATTTCCCGGTTTCGGACAGTCCGCATTCATCCGCTGCCAGCCATATGTCTGAAGTTTCGTCATGTCGCAGAGCGTTCTACACTACGTTTGCGTAAAAATCTATTTGCACTTATTTTAAAATTACATCTTTTTTTTCTTACCACCTATCAAATATTTTTTGAAGCCTAAAAGTAATATTTTTTGTTTATTTTTCTTTGTTAAAAGAATATCGAGCTTTACCTGTTAAAACCTAAACTCTGATAATAAAGCCTATTCCCATTTTCAAAATCCTTTATTGAAAAGTAAATCATTTATGAACAATATTATTATACGAAGTTGCGCGAAACTGATAAAGAAATAATCCTTTGTATATTTTCCATCAGAAGCAATTCAATATAAATTGAATACAAATGAGAAGTATAAAATGTGTACAGCAAGAGCGCTGTAGTATGTTGTGGTTTCAATATCAAGCTTGCGGTGCGTACACATAGATAATATTGAGAATGTAGCGACAGCAAAATAATATAAAATATTGTTTTATTTTTATATTGTATTGCTACTGTTTTATTTGTAAAAGAAAAACGTATTTGCATGGTTGACAGTTCACAACGTAATAATGAGCTATTAGTGTTAACTTTCGACATTAATCGACCTTCCTGTAAATAAATTCATACGAAATCAATACGATCAACGATTATCTAAACGACAAACAGTCATGGGCTTAAGGTGTCATTAGAATTTAGATAGATACACACAAACTTCTTTGTCTTTTAATAAAGCTAAATATTAACAAACCATTGTTAGTTGAAAGTAATGCGTGGCGATTATTATGGTAATTTAATTAGTAGTGATTTTTATCTGTATCTCGACTATGGTTTGTCATGCTCACTAAAATGTCATTGCTTGCGGTGTCGTCGTGGGGCGGGTCGTCTGATATGGCGAAGGAGATGATGGCTGGTCCATGCGTCATACTCGTGAACGGGTGCTGCTTGGGGTGACTGGTCGGCCTAGTCAGCGATTCTTTAGACAATACTATTATTCTGGTTCGTTCAACTGCAACCCTAGCCTCTTAATCCAGTCACGAATTATTTTCAACAGTAGATTTTGCAACTGAATGTAAGTGGATGTGCACCTTGTTTCTATTTTGTTCTATGTTTAATAGACTCAAACCTTCAACGTTATCACTGAGTGTTTTTTATTGTTTGTGCGTTAGATTTTGGAGCTTTTTAATAAAAGGAATTTCAGGTGGCAACAGCTTGCATACTGTTTACCTTACATGTAATACTAACACTATTGTACCTGAAAATCAGATTTTGAAAAAGAGTAGCCATGTGTTTCTTTGCCAGTATTCTTCTCATGAGCTCTACGCATTTTGGAAACTGGAAGTTATGGATCGACACAGGCAGGCAGTAGATTTTGGTGTTTTCGCCTAACTTACCTCGACAATACAGCACATGCTGTGGTCTCTGTTTGTGTCGATCTATGATTTTTAACTATAGCTTCAATTTGACGTTCATAGGTGTCACTTGGTGTCTTAGATGAATTAATGATTTTGATTTGATTTGATTTAACTGATTTATTTGTAGCTTAGAGTAATTCTCACATTTTGATGTCTTGATTTTTTATATTGACATTTTTATTTGATAGGTTATGCCAGACCAAAGAGGATATGTATAAATAAAAATGTAACATCATTATATACACCTTAAATCAGCAAATAAATAAATTATGAATTAAAGCATAAATGTTGATTTTTTTTATTTTAAACTAAACATACTGTTAGATTATTAGTAATCAAGTTTTAATAATAGTTAAAGAGTAAAAGAGATTATATTCATACTTTCTAAATATAATGGTTGTTAAATTTCTGTCCCGTCTACTGACTTGCATATTATCTTTTGCTTACATAGATTTTCCTATTTATTTTGGAATCTCAAATCCTACTAATATTATAAGCGCGAAGGTCTGTAAGTATGGATGGATGGATGTTTGTTACTCTTTCACGAAAAAACTACTGAACGGATTTGGATGAAACTTTCCAGTAATATAGCTTATACATCAGAATAACACATAGGCTACTATTTGCCGCGATAGCCGACATACACGCGGGCAGAACCGCGAACAAAAACTAGTAAATATATATTTTTTTTTTTTTTTCGGACATTTTAACACACAACGCCACCTAATCCCAAGCTAAGCAGAGCTTGTGTTATGGGTACTAGACAACTAATATAAATACATATATACTTTTTTTTTTTTGTAAATACATACATATTATACATAGAAAACACCCAAACTCCGAAACAAATATTTGTAGATCATACAAACATTTGGTCCGACCCAGGAATCGAACCCGAGACCTCATGATCAGCAGTCGTACACGCCAACCGCGAAACCAACGAGGCAGTAAATATATAAAAAATTTGAATTGTATAAAACCTGGCCTATGATAATTTGATTATATCAGCAAACGTTGAAATGTTAGAGTTAATATATAATTTACGTGTTTTACTTTAAAATATAATGACATCTTACAGACATAATAAATAACTTAATCAAAATTCATATCAATTTTGTTTAACATAGTTTTTATTTCAAAGTGCACCAATAATTCTTATTTTAGTTATATTGTAGTGCTGAAAATACAAGTTTAGGTATTACTTTTTGCCTGAACAAATAAATGATTCAATGAAATGAAATTCAAGGCAGTTTACCAAAATAATTTCCAGTAAAATGTTTTATTATATGAAAACATTTAATTTCACAGAAATACTTAACGAAGCACCGAATTGAAAACCCAGAATGCAAATTAAACAGAAATGTTTTAAACATGTCGCTGAAATATGCAAACCTATTCAGGTCAAATTTTCTGCAAACGGTACCTCTCATTACTGGAAGGTAGTTCGTGTAATGAATTTATAGCGATATAGAATATATTCATGTACAGTGTAAAACGGTCTTTACTTCGGTATGTTATCTTATCTATTACTATAAAGGTGAATGTAAGTTTGTTTACTACGCTTTTTTTTTTTTTTATGTAATAGACCGGCAAACGGGCAGACGTATCGCGTGATGGTAAGCGATTACCGCCGCCCATGGACACCCGCAACACCAGAGGCGTCACAAGTGCGTTACCGGCCTTTGGGGGATGGGGGGGGGGAGATAGGGGGAGGGGTTGGGGTATGTGCCTCCGGTATCCTCACTCACTCGGTGAAACACAGCGCAAGCACTATTTCACACCGGTTTTCTGTGAGGCCGTGGTATCACTCCGGTCGAGCCGGCCCATTCATGCCGAAGCGTGGCTCTCCCACGGTTCATGTTTCACATGAAACTACTTAATTGATCATCATGAAACTTTGTACACATATTCTTGGAGGTATTAAAAAAACATAGGATACTTTTTATTAAATGCTAGCAAAGCTGCGGGTAAAAGCTAGTTTTTATATATCTATTCGTTTTAATAAATATTCTTGTATTCAACCAAAGTACTTACATTGTATTGCTACATGTATTATTATACTTATTATGAATAATTATTGTGAAATAGTTATTTAATTGGCAAAAATATTTATTTAAAAGTAACTAGCTTTTGCCCGCAGCTCCGCTTGCGTGTACGGCGGATATCGCGGTAATCATTTTTTGTTAAAATGTAGGTACCCTATGACACTCACAAATAATCTGGCTTTATATTGGTAAAAGGTTTATTAAAATCGGTTCAGTAGATCTTGAGATTACCTCCTTCAACCTCAAAATCTTTACTTCTTTAGATAATACTAGCTGACCCGGCGAACTTCGTACCTCCATATTTACATATCTGTCTCAGCCTCCCACAGGCAGTGTACAGTCGCGGACAAAAAAAAGACTTTTTCGGTTATCTTTATTTTTTTTACTTTATAGCAAAAAAAGAATGGATAAAATCGGACTATGTGTTATTGAATTACAACTAAGTACATATTTTGACTTTCATCCCCTCTCTTCAGGAAACCGTGCTGAATTTCGGGATAAAAGCACAGAATAAATAATAGTACTTACGTACAGAAGTTCCACTGTCGAACGAAAGTCAAGTTTAGGCATAATTTTTTTTTAACTCTGCGACCTCACAAGCGACTACCTACAAACATAATAATTAGTTCGTTTCGTAGTCATTTTTCGCAGTAAGTACACGTAATATTCAACTTGTTTACGCACGACGCGACGCGGCTAGCGTGCGAGCCGAGCGCCGAGTGGCAACCATTGCCTAGTAGTCCTTCTCGGAAGGCGCTCGGCGGAACATACCTTAACTGAGAAGTGAAACCCCCCTGATAAAAGTATCCTATGTCCTACCTAGTAGTATGCACTCAAATCATGCCAAGTTTCATTTGAATTCATTCAGTAGTTTCGGCGTGATGCGCGGCCAAGATACAGACAGACAGACAGACAGAGGGACGGACAGACAAAAAAATGACAGTTTTGGCTTCAGTATCGAAAATAGAGAGACCTCCAAATTTTTTTCAAAATATCATTAATGTACAGAATTAGACCTGTTACATTTTTATTATAAGTAATAATAATATAGATTAGATAACTAATATTTTATAAACATGAAAATTTGTGAATGTTTGTTACTATTTCACGCAAAAGTTTCTGAACAGATTTAGATGAAACCTAACAGTAATAAAATTTATACATCAGAGTAACAGAGGCAAAATTTTTGTTTTAATCGACTAGCTTGTTGCTACCGATCTTAGCTGATAAATCGGATATTGTGGGTTCCACTCAGGTCAAATATATGCAGCTTTTAACCCACTTAAGTATGTTGAATTTAAGTTATGGTTAGTGGAAGATATTCTACTAAAATCCACAGAAAACTTAAGTCCATAGTTTCCTTGCAGTATTACAAAAATATATATTAATATAATTAAATGATATATTTTGTCGGAAGGACCATTTCTTGATTGAAACATCAAAAACTCATCAGCGAGAGTACCTCGTTATAATAAATATAATACTTGTCCCTTGAATTATAAATGTTGAATTATTAATAATTTTCAAGTGGCTGTGATGTAGGGTGACAATATGACATCATAGAAATGGTTAAAAGCAGATTAAGCGTACCCTTTCATTTGGGCTTCAAAATATATAATAACTAAAACGTAAACATAAAAACGATTTTACCGGTTTTCCGTGATACTTTCGGATGCAAATCTCGGAAGGTTCTGTTAGACATACGTTTAAGAGTATTAACTGGTTACACTATACTATTATAATATTTATTTATTAAGAAATAAGAGTGGCATTCAATAAGACAGGCCTATGTACAGGCATAGGATGATGATCCTTACTTATATTATAAATGCGAAAGTAACTCTGTCTGTCTGTCTGTCTGTCTGTCGTGCTTTCACGGCCAAACCGCTGCACCGATTTCAATGAAATTTGGTACACAGATAGTGTAGAGCCTGAGAAAGGACATAGGCTACTTTTTAATGAGAAAAAATGGTTTTAAGGGATTTAAAAGGGGATGAAAGTTTGTATAGAAGTCTGGAGGTTCACACACGCATGCGCGTTACGTACGCCGGGCGTCTTGACAACCAATAAACAAGGCTGTCACACTCATTAAAAAGATATTCGTCAATCTGATTTGTATGTTCATTGTATTAATAGAAAAAAATAAGCCAAATTAATTTGTAAAATTCAAAATCTCTAGAGAAGTATCGTCAATATAAGCTAGAAGTTTTTTCTTTTTTTAAGCTGTTGATTAGATATAAATAAAAATGCCATTTAAAGTTTCCAAAAGGTTGGGCGTTAACTACGCCGGGCGTCTTGACAACCAATAAACAAGACCGTCACACTAATCTATCCATACTTATATTATAAATGCGAAAGTAACTCTGTCTGTCTGTCTGTTTTGCTTTCACGGCCAAACCGCTGCACCGAATAGAATGAAATTTGGTACAAATATAGTATAGAGCCTGGGAACGGACATAGGCTATTTTTTTATGCGAAAAAAGGGTAATAAGGGGTTGAAAGGGGGGATGAAAGATTGTATGGAAAAGTGGCGGTTCACTCGCCACACGCATGCGCATTACCTACGCCGGGCGTCTTGGCAACGACCAAACAAGGCTGTCACATTCATTAAAAATATTTCACTTTTTCAACGAAGACTTAAATTAATTTATACATTAATGAATCTGATTTGTATGTTCATTAAATTAGTAGAAATAAATAAGCCATATTACTAAAAAGTATTTATAAACTTCAAAAGTCATTTTAAGCTAGAAAGTTAAAATTTATTTTTTAGGATGTTGATTAGATATAAATAAAAATTTAAAGTTTGTAAAAATTTACCCTAAAGGGGGAATAACTATAAATTCTCAAAATTTAAAAAAAAAAACCCGACGTAATAACCTGAGTTCCCTTTAAAAAGTGAAAAACACGTTATGCGCTTTCATTTGAGACCCTACTCGATGATATTTTTGCAGACATTCGGTTACTCTTTCCCATTTTCACCCCCATAACTTTTAAACGGCTCTACCAATTTTCATGAAACATGTCTAAGAACACTCGCACCTAACTCACCTTTTATACAAAAAAAATATTTAAATCGATTCATCAGATCGGGAGCTACGGTGCCACAGACAGACAGACAGACACGTGAAACTTATAATACTCCCCTTTTTGGTCGGGGGTTAAAAATAGCAAAAGGGGATGAAAGTTTGTATGAAAATATGTAAGGTTTGTGAAAATGCATCATAAGTTTGCGACAGATAGACAAAATATTAGAGCTATTCTGATGTAACATTTACTGAGTTATCACAATATGCCTAAGTGTGCTTACGAGAAGGGGCAGACACGTGAGGGCAGACGTATGTGCCGCATGCGGATATTGAATTTTGCCACTACAAATTCGTTATCATTCAATAAGATTCGATTTGCTTACATGATTTTTTGTTTATTCAATTAATTTTTTTCGTTAAAAAAATCCGACAGAAAGGTATCCGGGGGATTTATGCAAAAAAAAAAGCAAAAGAGGTACGCCGACAGATGAAATAAATGACTGTATGAGACATTTGTATTATAGGTACATGTTAAAAAGTTTTGTCTTACTAGAATTATGCGAGTACAAATTCACAATGATTAATGAGCAGTGTATATGAAAATGCTCTTCTAAAAATCGTAGAAGATTGTATGCTAACTGACAGTAACGACATGATTACACTGAGACGTGAATTCTGGTATATGATAGTAAAGATTATCTAAAAATAATATCATCCTGATCCGCCGAGTAATGTTATCAAATACACGAACGGATCATGTCAGACGTGAAGGAAGATGTTGTCGAATACCTCTCAGGAAACAAAGCTGGGGACACTGAACAAGTCATATTATAGCTTATGGATAGAGTTTCTCAACTCTTTAGAATTATCAGGAGTGTCTTCCCATAAGATAAGGCTGAAAGTTAATGTTCCAGTCTTATTAATGAAAAATCCAAAGCTATGTATTGGTACACGGCTACAAATTACACATCTGGGGTACAACATTGTAAAAGCTACAATCATGACGCAGGGAATGGCAAAAGGAGTAAATGTTTTATTTCCTCGTATTCTAATAATTCCAAATTATTTGCAATTTCCATATAAAAGAATACAGTTTTCGCTAAAAAAAAATTGCAATAAAAATTATCAAAGCCCAAAGACAGACGCTTAAAGTTGAAGTTAATATAGAAAAAAAATATTTTTCCCATGGGAACTATAATCACGTGTATCAAATCCGCTAAATCTCTATATTTTGGCAAAAGATGGGAAAACAAAAAACGTAGTTAATAAAATTGTACTTTTTTTTTATTCGAGGCTGCCAAAGTGACTCTGCTCAGCGCCTCAGCCTGATGGAAAACAGAAGCAGAATCCAACAGTGTAGGCAACCATACTCACTGCAAAAAGCAGACAATGCACTATGGCGTCCCACACTATGAGGGCTTAGTGCCATGTTTTTTCACGCCCCGCTTAAAGGACTCGGGATCATAGTGGGAGGGAAACACGTGCGCTGGTCGTTAGCTCCAGTTTTTAACTGCTCGGCACAGGAAGGAAGAACCAAATCGTTTGGTTCGAAAGCGTGTTTCTAAGACTGAGGCGGTGACTTCCAAGGCCAGCACGTGTTGTTCTGTAGAGGAAGGGAGAATGTGGGGTCTGTTGGAAGAGCTCTTCAGAACACTCTCCATGGTAAAGGCGGCAGAGGACTGCCATAAAGGAGATATCTCTCCGCAACTGCAGAAGCTTAAGGGACTAGGTGGTATCGGGACTGTTGATAATGCGGACTGCTCGCCGCTGCAACCGATCGGGAGTATCAAGCAAATACTGCGTGGATTCATCACAAAGATGAGAACAATACGCACGAGCGAACCTGGGTCTTATAAAGGAGACACAAATGCTCGGGCGAGAAGAACCGTCACATCCTGTTCAGGCCGCCTTAGTGATGCCTTCGATGTACTCCCGCGGGATGAGGTCTCGGAAAATGTCTATGCCCAGGGTACCGAGCTTATCCCGTAGTGGAAGTTGAGTGCTTTGAACATTTGGGAGGGGAAGAAATCGAAACTTTTTGGTAGAGAACGCGCACACCTGTGTTTTATTTGCGTTGAACTCGATCAGATTCTCATCACCCGATTGTGAAATGTGGTTCAAAACCCGGTCGAGTTCAGCTCAAGCTCCTGTCGATTTTTCTCAACTTCTGCCAGCTTGGCTGCACGGTGTCCATAATATCGCCCATGCACTGTGTTATCGTCTGCATAGCAATGTATGTTGCTAAGGGCTAACATGTAATTGACATGCAGAAGAAACAGCGTGGACGACACGACTGAATCCTGAGGTACACCGGCGTTTACCTCCAGAAAATCAGAGGCCGTGCCGTCGCAAAGAACCCTAATACGGCGCTGATGAAGAAAAGCGTCAATCCAGTGACAGAGACTAGGAGGTAGACCGAATGCCGAGAGCTTGGATAGAAGCGAACGGTGCCAGACCCGGTCGAAGGCTTTGGCCATGTCGAATGTCGAAATAAGCTCATAGAAATACTTTATATATTATGTACTTATATAAATATTTAAATAAGTTTTTACCAGTGAAACGTGTGTGCCTTATTTTTAGAATAATATAAGCCTCAATAATTAAAACTGCTACCCAAAGCCACTGCTCCACGCGGACGAAGTCGCGGGCACAGCTAGTATTGAAATAAAATAGTTTTTTAATTGCATTGGAACCAACATTTTTCACTTTTACTAAAACTTTTTAGAGGTGTAAAAACCCCTCTCACCCTACCAGAGCTTGCAGCGGGTTGGTGTTGAACCGAGTAAAGCCACACGGTATGCTACTCTGCGCCTGAAATAGAAATTTCCTTTGACATCCGGATCACTCGTTACGCCTGTCCACAAAGACGCGGGCACAACCTTAGTTAATTAATTTTGTTCTCGTCTAGTCCAGCCCTTCTTTTGTGACTTAACATATTAATATGAGGTATAATCAAAAATACTGCCAAATACCAAAACAAAATTGAAGTGTGTGGTCACACTACTCTCATTCGATGTTCTGTATTATCACAGCGGATAGGTAATCAAAGATTCCATGTGTGCAAATTGGGGTATGTCAAATACAGGTTTAATAGCGACGGGTTCGACCTCTTCGAATTTGTCTATGGACTGGGGTGGGACGAGTTAATTGCATATTTCAGGAACATGTTTAGGACCTTTTACAGGTAAATACAGTTAGCAGTAGTTGTTAGTGGTAGTAAAAAAAAATGCAGCATTTTTATGCATCATCAAAAATGCAGCTTTCCATCTGGCACAGTAAAGTCACTTTGGCAGGTAAATGTATTGTTTTTTTTTTTTTTTATGTTTGGCCTGCCAAAATGACTCTACTCTGCCTGATGGAAAGCATAAGCAGAATCCACGAGTGGTGGCCACCATACTCATTGCGAATACAACAATGCAGTATGGCGACCCACACCATGGCGGCCTAGTGATGCTTGTGCATCTTTTAGTCTAGTCAACAAGTATGGAACTTGTTGACTAGACTAATTGGGCCTCCGGTCTCGCACTCACTAACGAAACACGACAGCACGAACGCTGTCATTTTACGTTGATTTTCTGTGCGTAATTGTTGTGCTGTTGATAATTGTAACCTATACATCATTTTTATAATAGGATAATGTAAGTTATCTTATAGTGGAAATTAAATTTACCTCACTTAAAGCCCATAATATCACGTGTCTATAGTGTTCCCCTTTTCAAAAGAGTGTAAAACTAATTTAACTTTATTTTATCGCCCGCTTTTCAAAAGAGGGAAGTGGATTCAATTTTTTTATATTAAAGATTCGGTATGTTCCTCGGTCAATGCTGTTGATACTGGTGTTCAGAATTCAATCCGAAACATATATCTCCTGCAGAGTCCACGGTTCTATTTATTTCAAATAGTGTATTATTAGCTACGGTGTAAAAAATCCTAGCCAGATCGATTTGTCACACCCGCAACCCACTGCATACTAAATTTCGTGAAAATCGTTGAAGCCTCTGAGGTTCAGATTGTATATCTCGTACAAGAATTGCTCGATTGCAGACATATCGCCTGATGATAACCGATTACCGCCGCCCGTGGACACCCGCAACACCAGAGGCGTCACAAGTGCGTTGCCGGCCTTTGGGTGTGAGGAAGGGAGTTGAGATATGGGCCTGGATGTGTTAATAACAGCAGTAACAACGCTATTTGACAGTTAAAGAGCTTTATTGCGATCTATCCGACCAGTGCCCGCTTAGTTGGGCGTTAACCTAATACAATTATTTTTAACTGAATTGTTTGTTTAATCATAATGAAATATAGCCTATGTCATTCCTGAATAGTGTAGCTTTCTGTTAATGAAAGAATTTTCAGAATCAGATCAGTACTTCCGAAGATTACCCTCTACAATCATACAAACAAAGTTAGAAACTTTACTTCTATATTAATAAATAAATAAATATTTCGGACATCTAACACACAACGCCATCTAGTCCCAAGCTAAGCAGAGCTTGTGTTATGGGTACTACACAACTGATATAAATACATATATACGTTTTTTTTTGTAAATACATACATATATACATAGAAAACACCCAAACTCCGAATCAAATATTTGTAGATCATACAAACATTTGGTCCGACCCGGGAATCGAACCCGAGACCTCAAGCACAGCAGTCGCATACACTATCACTGCGCCACAGAAGCAGTCGAATAATATTAGTATAGATTATATTGATCCGTTTTCAAATGTCAATTGTCACAATGCTACGTATTTGAACGTTAATATATATATGAGAGTGAAATCTAAGCGATTGTATGTCAAGGTAAATAGGTCAGGACGGGACACCTGTCACGATCTGCAGCCATTTGTGTCACGTAACATCGTTTTGTGCGCTGCCTTTTTATATGAAAACCCAGTCTTTGAGCGTGTTTGTCGAGATGGAGATTTACAAAGAAAGACGTGAGATGCTTCACAATGTGCTGCAAACTATTGATAAAACGGCGGCTTTTTCTCTAGAGTTTTTTTTTGAATATGTGTTAATTTAACGGCATTTAAAATAATTATTTTTTAATACTGCGAAAATAAAACTCTTTTCTTTTCCAAAAGTGATACGATTTACTTATATAAATGTTATTTCAAACTACAAATGCTGTAAAGAAATGCTGATTACGAAGCTAAATATATACTTTATTTCTATTTTTCTTCACTATATATCTATATTATTGGTGCACCTCCCCACAATTTATAGAGCATAAATTTTAATTTCAAGTCCCTTATTTCTAAAACATAGGACTTTCATGCAAACTTTCAGCCCCCGTTTTACCCCCTTAGGGTTGGAGCTTCGTAAAATCTGTTCTTAGCGGATGTCTAAACCCTCTATGGAACCAACCTGTTAAATTTCAAGTTTGTAGGTGTTATAGTTTCTGAGATTTCGTGATTAATCAGTGAGTGGTATTTCACTTTCATATATATAGATAGATTATAATGTTATAAGTTCGATAGTTACTCTGTCGGTTTGTTACACTTGTACAGCTAAATTACCGTATCGATGTTATTGAAATGACATGGAGATATTTGGATTCTTGATGAAGAATAAAGGCTATTCTCAACCGCGATAACCGAAATATACGTGAGCGGAACCGCTGGTAAAAGTTAGTTATTTATTTTCTAGATTAACGGTAGTTGGTGTAACTTGTTAAAATACATTCTTGTACTTTTATTTTATTACAATATTTCCAATTCCACGAGCCAGTCAGGTCAATTTCAATTCTATAGTGGAATTAAATTGCAATGGAGTTTAATTTCAATAATGTGATGTCGACCCTAATTAATCTCGATAACTATAAATTCTCAAAATTAAAAAAAAACCCTTAACATAATAACCTGAGTTCCCTTTAAAAAGTAAAAAACACGTTATGCGCTTTCATTTGAGACCCCACTCGATGATATTTTTGCAGACATTCGGTTATTCTTCCACACTTTCGCCCCCATAACTTTTAAACGACTCAACCGATTTTCATGAAACATGTCTAAGAACACTCGCACGTAACTCACCTTCATACAAAACACTAAATTGAAATCGCTTCATCCGTTCGCGAGCTACGGTGCCACAGACAGACACGACAAACTTATAACACCTCTCTTTTTGGTCAGGGATTAATAATATAATCAAGGCTTGGAAGAAGAGAGAGAATGTGTGCTATTTTTTAGCATATATTAAACTTGTATTTTTATTTTAGTTACATTTTCAATATTTACATTAGAGTTTCTCGAAGTGAATATATAATATATAAATTTGACAAATAGCCCATCAAATAGCCTTAATAATTCCCAGTTGTCAGTATATCACAGGGCACGGATTTCGCAAAAACGATTGCCGTAGATGTTCATGACAACCGACAACCATGGAAGGCTTAACATTCTCTTCTAGGCACAGACGTAAAACACTGCCCAATTCCATACTCCGGGCTGTTATTAAGAATTTCTTGTAAGAGAAACTCTTTTAGGCCTGACCTATGTCTGTCCTCTGACCCGTGACCTCTTGATCGATAGTCTCATACGCTAACGATAATGATGATAAATCGAAATAAACATTTTTCAACAAGTAGTAGTAAGCAACTAACATTGAGTAAAGAAAATAGTTTTCATATTTCTTTTATATAACACGTTACAGACGCCTCTAAGTGTGTTTCGTGGCAATCTTCATGTCTGCTGAGAACAGATAGCTTTTAGAGCAAATGAGGCCTAATGTTGTGCACAATTGAAAAATACAGGCTACGCTAAAGTCTGGCATAGAATGCTATACATTTATTTCAGATAATTCCAAAACGGGATCAATGATTTGCCCATTAATTACAGACGGACCGACAAACGTTCGAGCATGCTCATCAGGGTTCCGTTTTCTTAAAATATAATTAAATATTATAATAAAAATGAAAAGGTAGGTAACTCTTGTGAGAAGACTGTTAATGGTACAGCTTCTAACCTCGTCCGTTTGAGCTAAAATTTTGCTTTGTAATGGCAAATCGAAGGTCAATATTAATTTTGGCAGTCTAAGTATGTTTCTATGTTCTACCGTAAAGTCTAAACTAATGAACCGATTTCTATTAATGAGATGTCAATATATTGGTAGTAATAGCCCATGTGGCAGAAGCTATGTAAATTTCATCAAAAGTTTTATTATCGTAGTCGGGTTATAGTTTTTAACCGTCTTCGAAAAAAGGAGGAGGTTCTCAATTCGACTGTTTTTTTTGAAATGTTTGTTACCTCATAACTTTCGATTGGGTGAACCGATTTTGATGATTCTTTTTTTATTTGAAAGCTGGTGATTCCCGTGTGGTCCCATTTACATTTGTTTCAGATTGAAGGTGTTTTTTTTTGTTAAAATTCTTGATTATTAAGCTTCTTCTTGTTCTCACTATTTCCATGTAAGTTATACAGATATTTGACTAGATGCCATTTTAACAATAAATGTTTACAATAAGCTCCCACATAACTGAGTTTCATTAGAAATACCTTTACGTTAATATTAGAAGTACCTTCATGTTGTGATATTGCTTCGTGTTATAGTTTAGTAACTAATATGTGGCATCACAAAGGAGATTATTATAAACTAGCTATTGCGCGCAGCTCCGCCCGCGTGTTTGTCGGTTATCGTAGCAAAAAGTAGCTTATGTCCTTCCTCAAGCATCAAAGTTATCTCCATGCCAAATTTCATTGAAATCGGTTCAGCGGTTTGGCCGTGAAAGAAGTACAGACAGACAGAGTTATTTTTAAGTATGGATTTACATTTTCTTGAACTGGCTTATAATCCAGTTCAGGAGAATTTATGGAATACTAGTTGTTTCACGCGGCTCCGCCCCGTCAAATAGTAGCCTATGTGTTATTCTGATGTATAAGCTATATTACTGTAAAGTTTCATCCAAATCCGTTCAGTAGTTTTTGCGTGAAAGAGTAACAAGCATCTATCCATACAAACTTTTGCATTTATAATATTATTAGTATAGATACATTATATCGTAAGTTTGTAGAACGCCTACCAATCAGTTGAGAACATGCGTGCATGTTACCACAAATTTGTAAATGAGTGCGTACATAAATGCGTGCGTACGTGTGTGAGTAGGTGGAAGCATGTGTTGCATGTGCATGTGGTGCTTGCGTGTATGTACCTGTACATGCCTATGATGTAGGTGAGTGAGCAATACAGTATCAAAAGCATAAAAAATATACTTCCCTCTAAACGTAAATTTACGCTATTAAATCTATGTGCGTCTTTTAACTTAATTTAACCCGCTACAGCTAACACATGTTTTGACAAATTGTATTCGTAACTTATGTGACAGTTTCATCGTAAACTTGACTTGAGCTAAGTTTACAAATGTTTGACACATAGAACACTTGTAAGCGAGGAACTTAAGAACTAATAGAATGAAGTACATCATGCCTCGGTTTAGTTCAATATGTATGTTGCCAACTTCAATTACAAAGACTTAAAAGTTTTAGGTTAATTTGGTTTGTCCATGAATTTTGCAAAAGTAATGTGATTAAATTTAAGGTATAATTTCGTCCCTTTATGTAATTATACGTACCCGAATTCAAGATGATTGAACCTGATCATAGAATGAAAGCTTTTTTAAAAAAGACAACTTCCGCACTAGGGGACGGGGGACTTTACAAACATACATGAAAAGGACACAAAGAGTACCCAGACTCGGAACAATAATTTGTGGATCACACAAAGTGTTGTCCTACGTGGGATTTGAACCCACGACACTTGACGAAGTAGGAAACGGCGTGGTGACCGTTAAACCACTAGGCCAAACGTGCAGTAAATTTGTTGCCGTACTTTTAAAACAACAATCGCGGTTTACACCGTGGGGCGCATCTACTCAAAATATAAGTAGCCTAAATTAATCCTTATAACATCAGCTATCTGTCAGTGAAAATCCTGTTAAAATCAGTTAAGCCGTTTCAAAAATTTGTCGGAATCAATACACAGCCAGACAATTTTTTTTGACATACCCTACGTTATTCCATATGTATTTGGCGATAAGTTGATAATTTAAAATACAAACAGTCACTTCAATATTATTTACTACTACTGTTATAAAACCTATTGCTTAAAAAGTTTAAGCTTTTTCCACTTTTTCAACATACTAATATCAAATATTTTTGAAAGTGCTTTGAACGCTTTTCTTTGTGTTAGTTTATACATAACAAAATGGATCATAAAAACGAGAAATTAAAACTATTTAACTAAATATATATTCACCTTTAACATACCTAAATTAAAAACTAATATCAAAGTAATATACACCTTATGCTTTAGTACATTTGATTCAAATGGAATAGAATAAATTTAAAAGCATAATATGTGGTGCATCGTGGGTGCATCTCACGGGTCTTGCTTCTATTGTTAGGTTGGATTCAATACATTCTACGCTACATTCAACCAGATAAAAGCTTTAGTATTCTATAATACCGTATAGTGATACCGTAAAATGTATGAAAAAGGAAAGATTAGGAAAGATTGCGTTGAGAGATTTGCCCAAGCAGATCAGATACGTTCACGGCACTTTTATTATTTAAACCCATCTTTTGAGAATTAAATTTATATTTGTCTTCTTTTTATAGCCTTTATTATTCCCAAGATTTGGGGTCGGGTACTAGTTCAACCGGTTTTACCTGAATATCAGTTTTTATCATCGGACCTCCGCAACCCTGAGGGTGAACTGAATTCGAAGGTTGAACTAGTTGTCAGAATATTGGAGGGCACTGACTTCCCAATAACGATTGCTTTAGATGTTCATGGCAACCGGGACCGACGGCTTAACGTGCTCTCCAAGGTACGGGCGGGAAACACCGCCATCTTCCATACTACGGGCTGCTATTAAGAATTTCTTGTAAGAAAAACCCAACCAGCAGTCCGACCCGGGAGTCGAACCCGAGACCTCTTGATCCGCAGTCGCTTACGCTAACCACTAGACTTTCAAACTTAATAACAGATTGTAATTGTCGGAATTGTAAATTGTAATAATCAGACTAAGTTAATAAATGGTTACTTGCCCATGAAATTAATATAGTGAAACTATTAAAAATATTTAGATAAAATAATCTTTAGCTTCAAAGAACTGTATCTAATATTAACTAGCAATTGTTTTCGCCTCGTCATTGCGAACTAATTAAAATCTAATACTACTTACTCTATGCTGTCATAGTAAAGATTCTTTGTAAGATTATCATATTAATTATTTCATGTACATCGCCAGAAAGGCTGATCTAGTACGCTAGCAGGCTCAACGGGAAAATAAAAATAGACTGGACTTAAAGCGTCAGATGAAATCAAAAGTAACCGTGGATAATGAACGGCTGGATAAGCGCATTTAGCTAGATTACAAGAAAATAACTTGGTGTATTTTACAAGTTTTTTATTAACTTGCAATGTATGTATGTTTTTTTTTAAAGATAACTCCTTTTGTACAACAATGCTTGTATGTTCGGGTGGAATCTTGCAACTCAATTTTGAAGCAGATATCTTCAACTGATTTTGCTGAAATTTTGCCAGCATATGTATACAGCGTGACAATATAATATTATAATGACATGGAGCTGATCTGATGCTGGAGCTGGAAGGTGGCCATAGGAACTCTGTAAAGAAACGTCCCAACATCATTGAGTTTGGACTCGTTTGATTCGTCTCGAGGCATTCCAGTAAAAGCTTGTTTTTAAAAAGCTTTTTAATTTAATTCTTCTTAATTATTCCCCTGATTATTTGGGGTCAGCTTCTAGTTCAACCGGTTTAGCTAAATAACAGTCTTTGTACGGAGCGAATGGCATCGGACCTCCACAATTGTGAGGGCGAACTGAATTCGAAGTTTGAACTAGTTGCCAGAATATTTGAGGGCACTGACTTCCCGATAATGATTACCATGAATGTTTATGACAACTGGGGCTGACTCCAACGGCTTCATGTGCTCTCCGAGGCACGGGCTCTGAAACACATTCAAATTTTCACACTCCGAGCTGTTCCACCTTCACTTTTGATCCGACCCGGAAATCAAACCCGAAAATTTTCGATACATAAATGTGTACTATCTCCTTCAATATCTTGCTTCAATATTTTATAATCCCTTTTAAACTTTTAGTCCCAAAAACGTAACTTATTTAACTTTTTGATAAACTAAAGTTTTTGAGAAAGTCTCGATCAGTCGAAACTCAATATGGAAATTTATTACCAAACATTTTGGAGTTAGAAAAGAAACACGAAGAAAGCTGCTAAACTGTCGCTTTGGATGAAAAGTTGAAACACATATTGAATAAGGTTAGTAACTTGTTGAAAAATTTCAAGTAAATCTGCTAATAAATTTTATTGGAACTGGCGAATTATTTTGAATAAAAATCAGATATTCACATTTTGAGTCATTCCCAGTAGATTCATTGGCCAGATCCATGATGAATCTAATGACGATTAAATTTTTCATTATATCCTGATTTCAAGATGTGGATAGGTGATAATTAATCTATTAAATACATCAATTTTTACTTTTCTTTAAATATTTTTAACTTTGCCTCTCTTCTGCCATCTCCACGTTTATTGCTTGCTTTTTTCGCAAAAAATCTTTTTCACTTTGTCAGGATCTCAAAATAATCATGTTTACTTGTTTTGTTATTTTTTTGTTTTGTTTTGTTATTTTGTTACAAAAAAAAATCTCAATTGATTCATTTTTTTGAGTTAAAGTAAATAATGTATCTATTAAGAAAATATATTCTTATTAGATCCATCATAGATCTGGCCAATACATATACTGAGAATAAGCCCATGTTTTTAATAGTAGTTATGATAATGATATATCATTTGGCGAAAATGAGATTATTTTGTTTGTATAAACTAATTGACTAATTTATCTTGAACTGTAGTTACATTGCCTATTGAAATAACAGTTCCCATTAAGATGTTGCCCTGAGGTAGGAGGAAGAGGGTAAGCCCTGATCCCCAAGTTTCAACATATATCATATTTGTATAAAACGGACTCAATGATTTCTCTTCACGATGCTAGTTCATATTTCTTCTGTACGTTATTATTTTTACTAATATACTTGAAAAAAAAGAAAACCTTAACCAAAGCCAAAATATAATGCTTTGTTTATTTCTCTCAACACAAAGGAAGGTACATACAATATATACAATACATTACAAAAATAAAATCAAATCTTTGTGAGAGACTGGAGTCTATACTAGGGTCACCCCTGTGTTACAGACCTCCAGGCCCCATTCAAAATATTATAAACAGCAGACCTTTAAAACATTTAGAAGTTTATAAAAGAAATTATGTCTTTATCTAGTATCTACAGATCTATGTTTCATTCCGCTATTTCTATTTTGTAGCCTATTTCCTCTAGCCACCTAATTGGCTCAGAGAATCAAGAGCTCTTCAAGTCCGGCTATCTGCTGAATCTTATATGTTGTTTACAGTATTCCATAAGTGACTTACTCATAAGGCTGAGTTTGTTTAAAATCATAGTATTTATGTTATATTTTGAAAATATATATTTTGTAAGTTAAAAGTGTTTTAAACGTAATAGGGAAAACGATCAGATGATTTACCTGATAGAGAGAGTTCTGATTCCGTTGTTCAATAATGCTCTAAACTAAAAACCACTAAAAATGAGTTGTAAGTCTGTCTTTTTATACGTGAGCCTTCCAAAGTGACTCTACCCTGCCTGATGGAAATTATAAGCAGAATTCAAGAGTAGTGGTCACCATACTCATTGCGAATGTAGACAATGCAACAATGCAGCATTGTGACCTATTGACATGTTTCTGCATCATTGGGCCTCCGGTCTTAAACTTACCAAAAACACGACGTCGTTTCAGCTTGGTCTTCTGTGAGAGGGAAGTACCGCCCCGGTTGAATCAGCCCGTTCGTGCTGGAATCAGCTTGACCTACTGAACTACCTATTATATAATATATTAATAGAGAATGGGATGGAATTAATATAATAATAGGTCTTTACCTATGAAATTGCCGTTTTGTATGCAATAAGTGAAAGTACTTATTTTTTCAAACTTTTTTATTTCTGTTATTCGAAGTAATCACCCATGCAATCGACGCATCTTTGCCAACGCATTGGCAGTTTATTGATGCTCTTCTTGTAAAAATCAGCTGGACGGGAGGCAACAAACTCTTCAATGGCATTTTGTACTGCCTCTCGGGAATTGAATTTTTACCCACTAAAAAGTTGTCAAAATTTTGGAAAAAGTAATAGTCGGTAAGTGCAAGGTCTGGTGAGTATGGCGGATGAGGGAGAGCTTCCAACCCCAGCTCTTGCAGCTGCTTCACGACAACGCGCGACCCCATACTGCGCAACAGACAGTCTCCAAGCTGCAAGAGCTGGGGTTGGAAGCTCTCCCTCATCCGCCATACTCACCAGACCTTGCACCTACCGACTATTACTTTACTTACTTTTTCCAAAATTTAGACAACTTTTTAGTGGGTAAAAATTTAAATTCCCGAGAGGCAGTACAAAATGCCTTTGAAAAGTTTGTTGCCTCCCGTCCAGCTGATTTTTAAAAGAAGGGCATCAATAAACTGCCAATGCGTTGGCAAAGATGCGTCGATTGCATGGGTGATTACTTCGAATAACAGAAATAAAAAAGTTTGAAAAAATAAGTACTTTCACTTATTGCATACAAAACGGCAATTTCATAGGTAAAGACCTATTATAATGGAATGAACTGTCGCTTGCGGTATTCCTGGACCAAAACGACCTTCAAGCCTTCAAGAAAAGAGCGTACTCCTTATTAAAAGGCAGGCAACGCACTAAACGCAAAAAAAAACTAGTGTAGTTTTGAGACCAACGTAAAGAGAAACGAGCAAAAAGTCTTTGGAATAATACTCATTGCATTTATTTCGAAATATAATTGAAAATACGCCAGACAGATGATATAAATCCAGTCAACGTAACTACGTTTATATACTAATTATATACTACGTTTAAACTTACGTATAAACTACGTTTATATAAATATGTACATGAAATCAAGGGCGAATTAACCAATAAACCCTTGATATACATAATATGTTAAATTTGAAAATCTGTGTATGACCAAGAATACGTAAATAGTTTCAACCAAGGCTAGTTCTATGGAAAGTAGAGATTATTTCTTGTTGCATTGTACTACGTTAATAGGATAGTTCAGTATATAGAATTCAGTAAAACGATATTAGAATTTCGATGCGATAAGTTTTGTGTCGGTAGTTAAACCAAAAGTTAGTTGGCTTCGATATTTTTAGAGAGCTTATTTATTGATTTGACAACTTTATGCACAAGATGTACAATGGCGGAAATAATACCAAATGCGTTCTCTACCAGTCTACCTTCGAGTGGTGCGATAATGAATATAAGGGTGCACTACACTTAGATTTGTAATTTTAAAATAGACAAAAAAGAACTAAAAATTAAGTAATGCGATATATCTTTTCACATATACTAATTTATAGTAGCTTATAGTAGCATAGTGTGCTAAAAGTATTCAGAAGTTCCACTAGCTTAGCGGACATCAGTATTTGTTCAATCCTTTCGCCAATGCAGCGTTCACCGTGTGAAGTTTGCAATGCCTATAGGGTCCATGGTATAGGCATTCAATCGCTAAGCTAGTTCACTGGCAAAAGAATTAAACCAGGGCGTTTCACCCTGTTCTTATTCTAAGCTAATATAATATCAAGCACTTACTGGAGATGATGATGATGAATTCCTTGATATCGGCGTTCCAAGAGGCCTCTTGGTAGTTTCTCTGCGTCGTCACACATTCATCACTCCTATTCGCTGTACAGGCTCCCAAGTATTCAATTATAATACACCCGTTTTAACTGTCGCGGATCGCGCCTATTTGACGGGACTACTAAACTCGCGTGTCCAAACCAGACCAATCATAACGGTAAACAACGAAAAGAACCGAGTCTGAGGACAATCAGCTAAATTTCTTATTGAACGGCACCCAAAAACGACAATGGTCGACCGTTTTTACAAAGCGTCTCTTTAGTACTATCTTTTAACCTCAAAACGTCAAACAAAAAACATGACAATCAAAATGTTGCCATTATAATGACGTTCAATTTCTAACAGTATTCATAACAAGAGAGAAAAACTTTGTACAATAAACATCCGCTGTAATTCAATTCCTCATAGGAACAACTTTCTAAACTAAATCGTATAGTTTATAGCAATGTATATAAACGTGTATGAAAAGCGATGTGTCTGACGCAAGATTTAAATTTGTTACCGGTCCCATAAAAGTGTACAACGACGCTAAAGAAATTTTCACTTCAAAAAGTTTATTTTGTTAAAATATTTTGTTCCTTAATTTGTCCGCCTGATCGGAGGAGCTTCCTTAGCGAGATAGTCCTGAGGTGGCCTAGCGGTCCAGTATTTGATGTTAAGAACTTAGATTGCGCGATGCAGGATTGATATTTTCTCTACAGTTTTTCGGTTCTATAAGTTAAAATGTTGTATGTGTTATTAAGTTGTTATGTTTTGGATAATTATTTCTTAAACCTCAAAAAAGTACTATCAACGTGGGTTACCGAAATTGATTGGTAAAGTTTGCTGGAACATGCATTTTTTTTTATGGAATGGGCCGGGAAACGACCAGACATATCGCCTGATGGTAAGCGATTACCGCCGCCCATGGACACCCACGTGCAACACCAGAGGCGTTACAAGTGCGTTACCGGCCTTTGGGGGATGGGGGGGAGATAGGGGGAGGGGTTTTTTTTTGTTAAGCGTGGGAGGCGAGGTTAAGGAGAGCGTGGCTCTCCCGCGGTAAAGGCATTTTATAATATATATTTCATATGAGATGTAGATCTTCGTCTTGATTACTTCTTGACTTGACACTTACCACGTTCAAAAATTGTAACTCAAATAAAAGTAAAAAGTTTGGGACTCCGCTTTGAGTATTTGAATACGTAAATTGAACATTTGCATTCAGAGTAGCTGGCAGGGTGGCAAGGTACATACTTCAAAGAACAGAAACTACACGAAGTTTCTAAAAAAACAAGATTTTTTCCACCTTGTTATAACTTGATCTGTTTGTCTCTGAATGCGAATCGTAGTTATATAATATACTAGCGATCACTCGCGACTTCGTACGCGTGGAGTTAGTTATTTGCACATTTTTTTATACCTAAATACCATTTAAAATCCTTCTGCCATAATTACTTTTACTTCAATAACATTGGACTCTCATACAAGATAGCATCCCCCGTTTTAACCCCAAAAGGGGGTTGATTTCTAAAGAAACATTATTAGTACACCTGCACACCATCTATAGAGCATACATTTTAAATTTCAAGGTTGTAGGTGTTATAGTTTCTGAGATTTTCTGATTTTGAATCTGAATGATGAATTTGAATTATGAGTGGTATTTCGCTTATATATATATATATAGATGTAGTACTTCATATAAGTAGTATTTCTAATACTAAGTGGAATTGGTTTTGGTAATACTACTCACATGAAGTTCTTTATTTTACCTTAAGTATTCGTTTTATTTTATTTTATAGTTTACTTATAGTAATAATCAAATGAATTTACACTAAAAGTCATAAGTTTTATTTTTAATAATTGTAATCTTATAAATTGTTACAATTTTAAAAACTATTTTAAAAACGACTACATCGTTTTTAAAATAGTTTTTAAATAACCACAAGTAAAATTTTAACAAAATAAAAACTGACTTCAAGGTTCGACTCGATTTCTCTTGGATGCCATCATCAGATCTTAGTGTCTTTATCATGGTACCACCGTTGAGATATCTCATTTCCATGAAAAAAATAATCATCAAAATCGGTTCATAAGCGACGAAGGTATCCGCCAACATCATAAAAAAAATATACGGTCGAATCGAGACACTGTCTCCTTTTTTTGAAGTCCGTTAAAAATTCATTCTTAATCCTAAGATATAGATATAAGTAATATGAATCAAACAATTTGCCCAGATTGTACCATCCATGACTATAGTCAAAAACTTTGGCTGTTCAAAGATATAAAATATATTTATGAGATCTTAATAATCGTCATTTATTTAGACAGTTACACACCTAAAAAAATTAAGTTTAAAAAGTTATTCATCTTATATTACTAGCGTCTTATAAGAAACATCTTACATTCAAAATAAGTTTATTCTATATTTTAATGTAATTGTCTCATCTTATTTTACGAAATGATCCCAGGTGTGCAGATTCTGTTACCTGGCCGTTACGGGGGTGGTAAAACTGCCTTCAGCAGGGGTATAGGCCGATTACGCCTCTTGGCGGTGTATATTCAATTTGGGAATAAACTTGAATGAAGGTGCGGCTTCGTTCGTGTATATTGAATTTTGATAACGATATTTGACTTCGGGGTTTCGGTCGGGTGACGGTGGTGTAAACTAATATTGTTCATAATGTATGAGATTGTTTACAAACGAAATAATATACTACAGTAATATTGCATAAGAAAAAGTTTAAAAAACAGTTATCCATCTGCGTAAAATCTTGATAAAATTGATATAGCCTTTGTCACCCGGGGCCATTATCTATATATATAAAAGCGAAATACCACTCACTTATTAATCACGAAATCTCAGAAACTATAACACCTACAAACTTGAAATTTAACAGGTAGGCTCCTTATAGGGTGTAGACATCCGCTAAGAACTGATTTTACGAAACTCCACCCCTAAGGGGGTAAAACGGGGGTTGGGCGTTTGTATGAAAGTCCTATGTTTTTGAACTAAGAGACTTGAAATTTAAAATGTATAATCTATAGACAGTTTGGAGGTGCACTAATAATGTATCTTTAGAAATAAACCCCCTTTTGGGGTTAAAACGGGGGATGGTAGTTTGGACGCAAACGAGGTTGCTTGGGTCTGCTAATTACAAATATATTGACTCCTCATTCAGGAGTTTTAATGCTAAGATGGGACATAGCGATGTACATGATGGCAAAAACTATTACCCTCTCTTTTGGATTCGCCGTAGTTGGGTCAAAATGTAGCATAAAAGGAAAGTAGTTGATAGTAATAGACAACTTGATACGTCTTACATGAGGTAGTTAAATTTTAAACTAGGCAGTTTGGTAACCAAACATCTGATAAGAATACTTAAATATTTTCAAACACACATATACAGACTCAGATCAAATAAAAAAAAGGTAGATAACGCATCCTACAAGTTGTCAACTTGTACGATACTGACGAAAAGTAGCGTAGTTTCAACATGTGTGTGCGGCAACGCATGTGTTTACTTGGAAATACACTAGCTCAGTTTTTTTTTGCTTCAACATTTATTTATTTAGAAAATTTTACAAAGGCCGTGCGTTATTTACTTTTTTTTTATTTGATCTGAGTATACAATAGATAATTTATATACATTTTCGTGCTAGTCATAAAAGTTGACACAAATGTATGCGTCCTGTATAGGAATCGAATTCATAATTTTAAGCTTATCCATCAGTATATTTAACTACCAAATCATAAGCCAGAAAATGCCGCGAACAATTGTGCTAATATAAGGATTTAACCATGAGGACGTTTTAATGACCAATCAGGAAAAGCCATTGCATTTAGAAAAATCCACTGCTATTCCACAGTCATGGTCCAATGAGCATCACAAATTACAAAAACTTGAGTCAACTAGACCACAACACAAGTAGGAATCAACAAGGGAAAACTAAATTCAGAGTAAGTGCCTTTAAGTTCAGGTCAATCCCAGGCGAAGTTCTGTGGTTTAAGTTATAAGTGATTTCACAATTTTTTTAACCGACTTCAAAAAAGGAGGAGGTTATCAATTCGTCTGTATTTTTATTTTTATGTATGTTACCTCATATATTTCGACTATACTCTTTGCATCACTGTCACCCGCACCATGCTACAGCATGGTGCGGGTGACAGTTTCAGTAACATTTCGTTACACTCTTGAAAGTTGCCGTGATTTACAAATTATGACTTAGTATTTCAGCTGTACCACATTCGCAATACATTAAATTATTAATAACTGTAGTAAATTAAATTAAATCAACCAGAATGTTCTAGTCTACAAATAAAACACCACCGCACCCGCACCATGTTACAGCGCAAAGAGTATAGTTAAACCAATTTTGAAAATTCTTTTTTTATTAGAAAGCTGTTGCTTCCCGTGTGGACCCATTTTAATTAGGACCAGTTCTTGAAGTCATTTTTTTGGTAAAATTTGTGATTATTCCAGGTTGGATTTACCCTTAGTTTGGAGTATTTAGACAAACAAAAATGCCTGACGAAAAAAATTACTACAACAACCAGTTTCAGTCTAAGAAATACTACAAGATGCAGTAATGAGCCGTTGTTTCGTTTGTGTTGTTTCATCTCTGTTCGTTATTTTTGGGCATGTACGTTTGTACGTATGTATATATATATATTTAAGTGTATTATCTTAAGTTTAGAAGAGCATTTTTCGAATAGTGTTTGGTTCTTTTATGTATGCAAATCTTCTAGAAAAGTTACGATAAATGTTCCCAAGGTCGTTCAGCGAATTTGAAAATGATATAAAATGGAAATTTCTGTAAATTACGCTATGATTATTACATAAAGTCACATTATAGTAAGTTAAGCGAAAATAATTGTCCTATAAAATCTCTAACATCGCTGCTTTCTTATGAGATGTCCCACACAAAGCTTGGGTTTAGTGGTGGTTATTTTTCCCGACAATACTCAAGAGCCGTACTTTTTGAGCCAAGGTAAATGAACTGATAGCAATTTAATTGAGGAAGATTGAAGACAGTTTCCAAAAATAAATTATTTACGTTCATTGTGGAAGGTAAATATTATCGTGATTTTCAAACTACACGTAAGACTAACCTAAAATGACAGCATCTACTCTTGAATTCTGCTCAAGCTTTTCATTAGGTTCAGACACTTTGACAGGCTCATAGGACACTTTTAGCCTGACAAAACTATTCTGTGGAACAAGTTATTGCCTGTGATATTTCCAGACCGATATGACCGTCATGAAAAGAGTGCTCCTTCCTCGAAGGTCGGTAACGCGCTCGTGACTCCTGTCTCAGCCAAAGCCTCCTTCTTAGCCAAATTGCAAATGTTTCGTTTCAAGAGACTATACAAAGTGTTGTCCTATGTGAGATTTGAACCTATAACATTCCACCGCTTTCTACTGCGTCAAGTATTGTGGGTTCAAATTCAACATGGGACAACACTTTGTGTAATTCACAAATTGTTGTTCTTAGTCTGGGTGTTCTTTGTGTCTGTTTCATGTTTGTTTGTAAAGTCCCCCACGACACAGGATGTATATGCCTAATGCGGGAGTAGTCTTAAAAAAAAAACATTAAGTGCAGTAGCAAGCAGCCAGATAACTGATTAAGCCACTAGGCTATCCGTCCAGTCATATATTTTTATACTATTAGCAAATTTACATAAGACCGTTCTTAAGTTTAAGGCCACGTTCAAATGAGCGCTCAACGCGTGTTTTGCAAATGAGCGCTTACAACTACTTATAATTTCATTTAAGGAACATGCTAATGCGCGTTTCCAGAATTAAATTACATGTAGTTTTGAGCGCGCGTTAGCAAAACGCGCGTTGAGCGCTCATCATCTGAATGTGACGGCGGTAACGAGTAGGCGATACCAATACTTCTAAAGTTAATAGGTTAGTACAATACGATTTCAACGCCTACAACGCTCAGTCTGTATTTATTGTGCGCCCACAATTACTTACTAAATATAACTTAAAATAACAGACTGATTGATATAAAATAATAGTTGAAAAAATATACTAATACGCCTTTTACAGACAATTACTTAACTTTTTTACTAGACTACGGTGAAATCAAAAGAAAAGGTTATAGTTTTGGAAGTCTATATATGTACGTTTGTATATTCCAACATAGCGTCTAAACTACGGAACCGATTTTAATGAATGATGTGTCATTAAACTCGTGAAAAAGTCGGGTGATATGGATTATTTAATTTTATCAAAAGTTTTTAAGTTGTCGGTTTATGGTTTTTTAAACTTTTTGCTCTTTGTGTCGTTTGAATTTGTGAAAACGGCTCACCTAATAGTCTATAATAGTCTTTGGTGTATCTTTAGAGGCAATGTTTGTGTTTTAAATACCCTCTAGTGAGGTTAATTATATAATCTATTTTTTACTCCCAAATTAACACAAACAAACAACATAAAATATTAACTGGAATGAGAATGAGACCCACCTGCTTTTTATGAATTTGAAGGTTTATATTGTCATCATTCATCAGTCATTATCATCAGTCTGACCGGTTTCGCCTTAAGGCATTGTCAACATAGAGGTATAATAGATAGAGCAGGGGAGCCAGGCCTCCAGCCGTCCCAAGGTTAGAAGGAGAGAGACGATCGCAGTACCTATCTGTCTCTTCCTACTCGCGTATGCGCAATTAGCGCGGGAAAGCAGCATAGCAGAACGATTCGACGGTAAATCCTTGTGATTGGATTACCATTATTAGTCCTTTACTGCGTATGCATCAATAGAGAAAGACAGATGGAGTACCGCAATCTTCTCTGGATCTGGACGTTTCCGCTTACATGCAGCCGTATGTCTTCCCTATCCATCTATAATAGCTCTATGATTATCAAAGGTTACTTGTATTAGGGTCTGTTCACACAGACCGGCTCGGAGAGCATCGGCCCTCATTTTTCTTTTCACACAGACCGGATCGGAGCGCAGCTGCCAACTATTTCACATAGACCGGCTGGAAGAGATCTGCGCTAGTGCGAGCGAGAAAGAGCACGCAATTGGAGCCGCTCGGCGCCTCTCATTAGTTCACACGAAGCGCGTTCAAGCATTCTTAATGACAAAAGAAGTGCGCACGCGAAAATAAACCTTACTACAATTACTCAAAACTCTGTTTCCAACGTGATAAAAATGTGCTCTCCTCTCCGAACCGGTCTGTGTGAACGGACTCTTACACTGAAAAAGTAGCAATAGTAAAATAACTTTATCCAAAAAAAACGATGAAAAAAGTTTTACTTATATTCGGAGCTCAATTCGCGACAATTCAATTTCATCTAGTTCCATATGTTGTACCCTTCTTATGAATATACTTGTTAGAGATATGATCTACTCCATAGTTATTGGTGTGTGATATTTATTAGGGACGAGGATAAAGTTCCTTAGATATTTATAAAATATATGATATTATTTATCTATAATATATATCTATTTTATAATACACATATATTTTGGAATGTGCTTTTACCCCAAGTATGTATATTTAACTACCTTTTTCTCGCAGTTTACCCGTGTGTATATCGGTTATTGCGGTAAAAATATAAATTAATATTACTACTAAATTACTATTATCCTACTAATATTATAAACGCGAAAGTTTGTAAGTATAGATGGATGGATGAATGGATGGATGTTTGTTACTCTTTCACGCAAAAACTACTGAACGGATTTGGATGAAACTTTACAGTAACATAGCTTATACATCAGAATAACACATAGGCTACTATTTGCCGCGATAACCGACATACACGCGGGCGGAGCTGCGAGCAAAAACTAGTTATTAATATTGGGCAGTGGCCTGCCAAGCATGATCACTTCGCCTGGTCGGGGGATCCTCCCCGTGTTTGAGGGACGTGACACCCATTCCCTCACAACTCTTTCATTCAATAAAATAATTTGATCTACGTATTGAAAAAAAAAGCGATACAAGTCTTCTCTTCCTTGAATATACGTGACTCTTTCATTCAATAAAAAAAAATGATCTACGTATTGAAAAAAAAAGCAAGTCTTCTCTTCCTTGAATATACGTGTATATGAAATCAGATTTCTGACACTAATAAATATATTTCTGCTTATGACTGGACAAAAATACATACGAGTACAAGTTACCTACCTTATTGAATAACATTTAACATATACTAATAGCTTTTAGCTAATAGTTATTTTAATTAATGTTATCGGTGCAATTCATTTGAATTTAAGCAAATAAAACCAAATAAAAACTAAAAAACCGACTTCAAAAAAAGAGAAGGTTCTCAATTCAACTGTTTTTTATTAAATGTTTGTTACGTCATAACTTTCGACTGAGTCAACAAATTTTGATGATTCTTTTTTTATTTGAAAGCTGGTGCTTCCCGTGTGGTCCCATTTAAATTTGGTCGCGATTGAAGTCGGTCCTTTTTTTGTTAAAATTTGTATATTACGTGGATAAAAAAAGGAAAGTAGCCCATGTAGTTCCTGAAAAATCAAAGTATCTTGATGCCAAACTTTATTGGAATAACGGGCGTAATAGACAGATAAAGTGACGTCGAATTAGTATCGACGTATAATTTTAGTAATTAATTCCTATTTTAAGAAATTTAACCTACTCCAACTGAGATATGAGATGATGGACGGGAGCATCTTCCCCTCTTGTACCCTCATCTTGAACTCCCGCTTTTTATAGTGACTATCATACTTTTGAGTTCTTCTTTAAGTTTCTACTTCGAAGGGTTACTTACTTAACATGATTTCCTGAAATACGCAGAAAGGTAACCGTTCTTCATTGGTTATCTGTCATAGTAAATAATAATCCCACCAAAAACATAAATGTAAAAAAGGAGAGCCAAGTTCAATATAAAAATTATGCTTGGCTGTGGGCTTCGTCGCAAAAAGAATGGAGATCGAAATGAGTGCCAAGTTCTATGCAAAATCCAAATATGTATTTATAGGAACAAAATAAAATTATGAACAAGTATTAAACTCTATTTCTTTGCTTTATTGGATACCTATAACAATTGCTGTTATTTAAAAATGTGAGTTCTTAAAGTAGGTTAGATTTGACTTTTTTTTTATTTATTTTTATTTTTAGATTTTTCCTTACGCTAACACACAATTACCGAGCTGGATTCCAAATTTCACCCTTCTAGGTCATCTGGAAGTAGGTTAGGTTTAGGTACTATATATATGTCAGTCAGTGCTAAAATTTACGACATTTTGACCTTCATATCTTTATAACCGTTTAAGCTAGCTTCATGAAATTTGGGCTTCTATATGTCCTTATGGACATAATTAAACACACGTAGTTTTATGAGTTTACGTTAAAGAGGTTTTGAGTTATAGAAGGGCCAAAAGTGGCACCAAGTGGTTCGTGTAATATTACACTCGGCGCTGGCTAGCCAGTTCCTTTGCTTGAACTTGGCTTGACACGCTGCCGCGTGTCTAGATAATAAATAACTGCATATTTCTTACATCTAACACACAACGCCATCTAGTCCCAAACTAAGCAGAGCTTGTTTTATGGGTACTTGACAACTGATAGAAATACATATATACTTTTTTTTTGTAAATACATACATATTATACATAGAAAACATCCAAACTCCGAAACAAATATTTGCAGATCATACAAACATTCGATCCGACCCGGACCGGATCGATCCCGAGACTTATATAACTTAGTCATATAAGAAGCCATTTCTACTTACTCTAATAACATATACTTAAAATATTATAATACAAACAGAATAACCCACGTATGCTCTTACGCATGCACGCATAAACAGGATTGCATGCATGTACGCACACAAATTTGCCTGCATCCATACACCCACACGCACCCATGTTTTATTATCTCACATATGTAAAAGATGGCTGTACAATAATTGGGGTAGTGGTTTAAGCGCTTACCTCACCGAGTCACAACTTCTTACTGCGTTGAGTGCTGTGGGTTTAATCCCCAGATGGATAACTTTGTGGGATCCACAAATTGTTGTTGTGAGTCTTACTGTTCTTTGTGTTCGTTTCAAATTTCATGTATATTATTAATCAGACTAATAGTATTATTCCTAGTGCCGAAGTTGTTTTAAAAATCTATACTAATCCACACTTTCATACTGATATTATAAATTCGAAAGTACCTCTGCCTGTCTATTACGCTTTCATAGCTATACCGCTGCACAGATTTAAATGAAATTTTTAATTTAGATACTTTGATTCTTTACCGCGATAACCGACACACACAAGGGCGACATACAAATGCTAGTACATTACAGATTGAACCCTCTCGGCACAAATAAACAGATAGGGTTCTCTTAACAAATGCTGCATGCCAATGATGCAGAAGAATCACTAGGTCGCCATAGTGTGGGTCACCATACTGCATTGTTGCATTGTCTGCATGCGCAATGAGTATGGTGACCACCACTCTTGGATTCTGCTTATGCTTTCCATCAGGCAGAGTAGAGTCATTTTGGCAGGGTCATACATAAAACAAAACAAAATACTTGGATACACGATATACCTTCCGAGGTACTTAGGTCGGCTTACTGTATCGCGTGGCTGCGCCCACGCGTATTAATATTAAGGTGCTAATATAAATCAGTCGCAAATAAACCATCGTCAAGTCCAGTTGTCATATTCATTTATATCACTGCTCCCTTACGAAATACGCAAGTTGTCAAGGACACATATATATTGACAACCCTACATACTAATGGAGAGTCTAAATAACAGACCAATTCAAATATTTGTTTTTTTATTAAATATCTAAGCAATTTTGACTATGTATTTATTGAGAGCGAATGCCTAAACAAGAATAAAACAAATGTAACTACGATCAGTATTAGTTCTCAACATTAATTAAATATACCTCAATTAGACAAAGTCCCGGACTACCAATCGCTTTATGCAAACATTGATTTGGTTATATTTGGTTAGGCTACGAGACTACAATATTCAATATGTATTCTTGATACAGCAACAGTTGTAGGTTAGAATGATAATTGAATTGACCCTTGTCTTGTTGTCAAAGCAAAACAAGAATATAATACAGTAGTATTCCTTAAGTCTGCATTTGTATAAAGATTTCGCTGGGATAGTGTAATTTATTTTATTTATAAGTACTATTACATAAAAATTGTTTGCAAAGTTGTAAAAACTCTATATTGACTTATATTTAACGTGAATTTGAGTTTATTTATTTATATATCGTGTGCATACAAAAATAAATACAAGTAAAATTTTAACAAAATAAAAAACCGACTTCAAGCACGACCAAATCGATCGATTTCTCTTGGATGCCATCATCAGATCTTAGTGTCCTTATCATGGTACCACCGTTGGGATATCTCCTTTCTATTAAAACAAGAATAATCAAAATCGGTTCATAAACGACGAAGTTATCTGCGAACACACATTAAAAAAAACATATATACAGTCGAATTGAGAACCTCCTCCTTTTTTTGAAGTCGGTTAATGAAAAGAAAACAAAAAATGAGTTAAAAAATATGCAATTTTCAGAATCGGTGGTCTCATCGCTCACGGCGATCTCTTCCATACAACCATGAAGATGTGATGTTTGCTTAGAAGGCTGTGGTGTTTTATAAAGTAAGGAATTATGTATAAAGAAACTTAGCACTTTTTCCCAACTGATTTGAGAGTACAGACTGTTAACTCAATATTTTAAGTTGTAATTTTCTTGAGTACAATTGGTAC
Organism: Diaphora mendica; assembly: GCA_949125395.1. NCBI lineage: Eukaryota > Metazoa > Arthropoda > Insecta > Lepidoptera > Erebidae > Diaphora > Diaphora mendica. The sequence continues at coordinate 5,019,365 of OX421332.1, read as the reverse complement.
GTTGTTTGCAAAATTATGTAAAGTTTTCACCTACATCGTCTACCTTACCACTATATTTAATTTAAAATTTGCAGACAACTTTGACAATAATCTTCATGCAGTACAACGAAGACTGCGAATCTTCAGGTTGTGATGGTAAATAATAATAAGAAAATAAAGCAAATCAAAAATATTTACAGTTGTTGTACAGTTATTACATGTACATGTAATAACTGTATAGTAGTACATGTACAGTTATTGTATCCATTTTCCGTAAACACTTGATTTCGTCAGATATAAAACCTCGGTATATCAGATTACAGCGCTATGCATGTACGTTCACACGACTTTTCAAGGTGACGTGTGGTATAAGTCATAAGAAACAGGTACAGTTTCAATTAAGCCGACAGTTTTGACCTATGAAAACGTGACTATTCATATTTGAGTAGTTGCAATATTTGGAACAAATCAGCAATATCAAACTACAGAAAGGAGGAGGAAAGATAAACTCTGCTTATTTTGGTACCAGATTTTGCACATGGCCTCATTTGCTGCAATTACATACATTTTTAACAGGAGAAATGCCAATTCAAGACTATAATATATATTTGTTTCCCAAATTACATCCAGCTCATTAAGGCATTTTATTATGTACTAGCTGTTGCCCGCGGCTTCGCCCGCGTGTATGTCGGTTATCACTGCAAATAGTAGCTTATGTGTTATTCTGATGTATAAGCTATATTACTGTAAAGTTTTATCCAAATTCGTTAAGTAGTTTTTGTGTGAAAGAGTAACAAACATCCATCCATCCATACTAACAAACTTTCGCGTTATTAATATAGGTAGGATTTTTATCGATATAAAATCATAATACAAAATGTATCGGTACCTGAATAGTTTTATTTTCTTTACCTCGCATAGAACTTTTATATATTTTTATAAATCAGTTTAAATAAAATAAAGGGGTTAAGACAATTTTGTGAAAACTAAAAATTTTGTATAGCGCCATCTGTAATGATTTATTTATTTCGTGAACGAAAAATTTAGTATAGCGCCATCTGTATTTTTGATATGGAACTCATTCCTATCTGATGTCCCACGACACCACTTGATTTTTTTTACAAATAAGACACACACGTTTTACTATTAAAAACTTATTTAAGTATTTATATATGTACATAAATTATAAAGTGTTTATATGAGCTTATTTCGACATTTAACATGGCCAAGGCCTTCGACCGGGTCCAGCACCGCTCGCTTCTCTCCAAGCTCTCGGCATTCGGTCTGCCTCCTAGACTATGTCACTGGATTGACGCTTTTCTTCATCAGCGCCGCATTATTAGCCTTTGCGACGGCACGGCCTCTGATGTTCTGGATGTAAACGCTAGCGTACCTCAGGGTTCAGTCCTGTCGCCCACACTATTTGAAGTATTCTGAGGAGCTCTTCCAACTGGTCCCCCTTCTCCCTTCCTCTGCAGAATAACATGTTCACTCTCGAACCAAATGGTTTGGTTCATCCTTCCTGTGCCGAGCAGCTAAAAACTGGTACTGACTTACAGCGCACGTGTTTCTCTCCTACTGTGATCCCGGGACCTTTAAGTGGGGCGTAAATTAAGTGGGGCGTGAAAAGCATCTCACTAAGCCGTCATAGTGTGGGACGCAATTCTGCATTGTCTGCTTTCCCAGTGAGTATGGTTGCCCCCACTGTTGGATTCTGCTTGAGTTTTTCATCAGGCTGACCATAGTCACTTTGGCAGCTTCAAAAAAAAAAGTACAATTTTAATAACTACGTTTTTTCTTTTGCCATATTTTGCCAAAATATAGAGATTTTGCGGATTTGATATAGGTACGTGAGTATGCTGCCCATGAGAAAAAAAAAACTGTATCTTTAAGCATCTGTCCTTGGGTTTTGTTAATATTGTTATTGGAAATGCTGTTTTCATGCATTCAGCGGAAACTGCATTCTTTTAAATTAAAATGTCAAAAAAGTTGGAATTATTGGAATACGTGGAATTAAAACATTATCTTCTTTTGCCATTTCATGCGTCATGATTGTAGTTTTTACAATGTTGTACCCCAGTTGTGTAATATTTAGCCATGTACTATTACATTGCTTTGGCGCTCAAGATACCTCATTTAATAGTACTGGAACATTAACTTGCACCCTCAACTTATGGGAAGGCACTCCTGATATTTCTAAAGACTTTAAGTATTCGACAACATCTCCCTCCACGCCTGACATGATCCGTTCATTTAATTGATAACTATCTCATTAGTCAGCAGATCAGGATCAAAATTATTTTTAAATCATCTGTGCTATCTTAAACCAGAACCCACGTCTCAGTGTATTCATGTCGTTACTGTCAGTTGGCATACTATCTTTTCCGTGATAACGCCGTAAATGTCATATCAGAATAGCTCTAATACATATTTTGTCTCTTGTCGCAAACTAACTCACAAACCTTACATATTTCTATACAAACTGCCATCCCCTGTTGCTATTTTACCCCCTCGAGGGTAAAATTTTTACAAACTTTAAATGACATTTTCATTCATATCTAACCAACAGCTAGCGTATAATGACGATACTTCTGTAGAAAATTTTGAAATTAAGAAACGCTGTTAATTAATTATATTAATTTGGCTTATTTATTTCTATTAATATAATGAACATACAAATCAGATTGACGAATTTATACTTAATATCTTAATATTTAGGTCTTCATTGAAAAAGTGAAATATTTTTTATGATTGTGACAGCCTTGTTTATTCGTTGTCAAGACGCCCGACGTAGGTAACGCGCAGGCGTGTGGCGAGTGAACCCCCAGAACACCTTTTCATCCCCCTTTTAAACCCCTTACAACCCCTTTTTCGCATTAAAAAGTAGCCTATGTCCTTTCTCAGGCTCTAGACTATCTGTGTAAATAAATTAATTTCATTCAAATCGGTGCAGCGGTTTGACCGTGAAAGCAAGACAGACAGATTGACAGACAAGTAATTTCGCATTTATAATATAAGTATGGATAGCTGACCCACGCAATGTCATTCGCGTCTTCTGTTGCCCGTAGCGTAATAATTTTCCCCCATTCTTCATTGGTGCTCCGCTCCTATTGGTCATAGCGTGATGATATAGATAAACTCGATAAACTTCCTCGATAAACGGGCTATCTAACACTTAAAGAACTTTTTGAAATTGGACCAGTAGTTCCTGAGATTAGCGCGTTCAAACAAACAAACTCTTCAGCTTTATATATTAGTATAGATGACCCGCGCAACGTCGTTTGCGTCTCCTATTGCCCGTAGCTTAATAATTTTCTCCCGTTTTTGAAACATTCTTCATTGGTACTCCGCTCCTATTTGTCATAGCGTGATGATATAGATAAACTCGATAAACTTCCTCGATAAACGGGTTATCTAACACTGAAATAACTTTTTGATATTGGACCAGTAGTTCCTGAGATTAGCGCGTTCAAACAAACAAAAACTCTTCAGCTTTATATATTAGTATAGATGACCCACGCAACGTCGTTTGCGTCTCCTATTGCCCGTAGCGTATTAATTTCCCCCCGTTTTTGAAACATTCTTCATTGGTACTCCGCTCCTATTGGTTATAGCGTGATGATAAAGATACACTCGATAAACTTCCTCGATAAACGGTTATGATGTTCTTTTTCAAACAAAAGAACATCATAAAAGGTGAAATTGGACCAGTAGTTCCTGAGATTAGCGCGTTCAAACAAACAAAAACTCTTCAGCTTTATATATTAGTATAGATGTATTTATTATACTCTTCTAAGATCTAATACTCATAATCAACAACACATTTATTTGGATAAAGACTAATATTAGGTATTATGTTGATAAAAACTCTTTGGCAAATAACTCAATAATAGGTACCAACTCTTAGCGTCTTATACTCGTGATAACTTCTAAACGAAATGTCCGAATGGGATGAAACAAAAAGTATTTTACTTCTACATAAATACCCTTGATAACATAATGCTTTATTTAGATAAGGATTAATATTACGATACACATATAAAGTAGTTTCTTTCTTCAGACGATTTAATAATTTTTTTGAACACAAAAGCGGTTATTGTGACTAAACCATGATAGTTAGATATATGCTCTCGCGGACTTTTTTGTAGATCTTAATAGGACCTACAAACCCGTAATACATGATTTTGTTCTATTGTCAACACTTATTGCAGCGCACGCAAAAATAGGTTTTCGAGTTCACACCTTGGGTTACAAAATAGCAATTTCTTACGGATCTCAAATTTTTTTGAAAATAAAATATAGCCTATAGCCTTCCTCGATAAATGGACTATCCAACACTGAAAGAATTTTTCAAATCGGACCCGTAGATCCTGAGATTAGCGCGTTCAAACAAACAAACAAATAAACAAACAAACAAACAAACTCTGCAGCTTTATAATATTAGTATAGATGAGTAACATACATCTATTTCTTTGAGACTTTTGCATTTTATCGCAATGTGGTACTGCTAATTAATATTCAGGATAACCGGTAGTAGAGCCACGCTGATTTCAGATCGACTGGGGCGGTACTGCCCTCGCATAGAAGATCAACGTAAAATGACAGTATTCGTGTGTCGTGTTTCGTGGGTGATGGGTGGACCGGAGGCCCAGTGATGCAGAAGCATCACTACTTCGCTATGGTGTGGGTCACCATGCTGCATATCTGCATTCGCAATGAGTATGGTGACCATCACTCTTGAATTATGCTTATGCTTTCCATCAGGCAGAATAGAGTCATCTTGACAGGGCCATACATAAAAAAACAAATTCAAACTACGTCCAAGTAAATTCTTGAATTGAATACAATTAACTCTTATCACTTGTATCCCCAGTTGTAATCGAGTTAGGGGAGCAACAGATCCCTGGAGGACAAATCGTACAGTCCAGGTGTATCCTCACAAATATTACATCACATATTTATATATTACTATATTATAACTTTTGTCTGTATTTCACAAATCTTTTCGATGTTGTTTTTATTTACCTGATACCTATTATCATTAGAGATGTCATGTTTTTTTTTTCTTTAAAGAGGCTACTACCGTATTAGTATATCCGGTTATCCGGATTATGGAATATGAAGACTTCACTAACCCGGTTTATCTACAAGATTAAACAATCGAGGGTACTATCTTCAGATTACGTTTACGCCGCGCAGACCGGGTATTTTCTATAACATCAATGTTAGGTCGTAATTATCACTGTTCTTTTTAAGCATCATAATTCTCTCTTTACAAAATTTATTTTAGAGAAAATAGTTAAAGTAACTTTTACCCGCAGATGTTTGCTTTAATATCAATTTTAACAGCAAAAAAATCTTTGATAAAAATAGCTTTTGTGTAATTTTTTTTTAATGGAATAGGCGGGCATACGAGCAGACGTATCGCCTGATGGTAAGCGATTACCGCCGCCCATGGACACCTGCAACACCAGAAGCGTCACAAGTGCGTTGCCGGCCTTTTGGGGTTGGGAGGGGGGGGGAATAGGGGTAGGGGATTGGGGTATGGGCCACCGGTATCCTCACTCACTCGATGAAACACAGCGCAAGCACTATTTCACACCGGTTTTCTGTGAGGCCGTGGTTTCACTCCGGTCGAGCCGGCCCATTCATGCCGTAGCGTGGCTGTCCCACGGTGAAAGGCTATTCTAGACTATCATCTATCTTTATTGTACATTTTATCAAGATACGGTTAACCATTCTGATATGATTGAATAGCAAACGCGCATAAGGGTTCTCGAAAACTTTCTAAACAAAATTAATAATCACTAGAAGTTAAGGTCGTTACGTCAATCGACGTTCCTAATGTAAAATTTTTACTAATCTGTACTAATATTATAAAGCTGAAGAGTTTATTTGTTTGTTTGTTTGAACGCGCTATTATCAGGAACCGCTAGCCCGATTTGAAAAATTATTTCAGTGTTGGATAGCCCATTTATCGAGGAAGGGTATAGGATATATATCATCTCGCTAAGACCAATAGTAGCGGAGCATCAATAAAGAATGTTTCAAAAACGGAGGAAAATTATCACGCTGCGGGCAAAAGGAGACGCAAATGAGGTTGCGTGGGTCTGCTAGTATTAGATGCATTAGACGTTACCATAATAACATAACAACGAATATATTCATACTAAGTAGCATTTTAGAAACCATTTCACTAAAATAGAGAAGGAAAGATAATTTTAGTGAAATTTTACTCTAGTAACGCAACTATAGAGTTAGCAACAATATCTTTTCTGAGGAACAAATAGGCTTATAAAATAATAATAATAATCTTTATTTTTCCCATCACAGATGTATGCAGTACAGTGTAGATGCTTAATCTTAAGCCGGGTCTCCTGCGACACTGTTTAATGTTTTTAAACACCAAACATCACATATTTGTCAAAATATGGGCGTGGCTTAACTGTTTTGTTAAATTTAACAAGCAAACATGTTATCCAAAGCGGACTGAAAACATCCCAGCGTATACTTCTCGTATAATGAAACTGAACTGAACTAACATTAATACTTATATTATTCATATTTATACTATCAAAGTAAGTAAGTAAGTGTACTATAAGTCATTTTGTCGAGTAGATAAAATATTTTTGCTTTTCGTGTAATCGTGTTTAATGTTCGTTTAAAAGTCCGTCTCCTGCGACTTTTCGCTAACACATTTGGTTAACAAGTTTTGTTAATTTGTTTTGTTGATTTTAGCCGCAGGAGACACGCCTTAACAAATACATTTACAACAAACATTTGTGAGAGACTAGTGGCCGAGATAGGTATTGGAATACCTTTGTTAAGGGTTACTAGGCCCCCAACAATGGCCCCTAACAAAATGAATAGGATATAAACCATTAAATATTCAAAGAAAACTGAACCACTCACTCCACCGCCTACGCTGCATACTCTTTTTAGGTTTATTACAAGAACCCTTCATACATAATTCTTATACAATAAATATGTGACTTCAATATAATATATTATTAATATCTTTTGTTGGTGGTTTTGTTTGTATCAAAGTTATAACTTATTCATCCTTTTAACTTAGTGTGTTTTAGGATAAAAGTCAGCTTATTGTTTTTTATACCCCTGAAAACCGTATATTTTCAAATCAATAAATTTATTATTGATTCTATTGTTGATAAATAGTTTAGGATATACCTTAATAATTTTAGACAAACCTATGATCAACAATGCAAAACACATTGCTAGTACTGCGAATAGTGAAATCATGATAATATTTTGTGCTTATTTCGCCTATAATTTTCAAGTTTTTCTAAAGCATTGTAAAAGCTCTAAATTTGTACTCACTCTACGTGCGTTGCACATTGTAATTACTCAAGACAATAATCGTTTATTCTTATATCTTTTTTTATGAGATAGAGGGCAAACGAGCAGACGTATCGCCTGATGGTAAGTGATTACCGCCGCCCATGGCAACACCAGAGGCGTCACCAGTGCGTTGCCGGCCTTTGGGGGATGGGGTATGGGCCTCCGGTATCCTCATTCACTCGGTCAAACACAGCGCAAGCACTGTTTTACACCGGTTTTCTGTGAGGCCTTGGTATCACTCAGGTCAAGCCGGCCCATTTATGCCGCAGCGTGGCTCTCTCATGGTATCTTGCTTTTTTATTAGTTTTAATAAGCTTTTTAAAAAATACATTACTATTATGGTAATATACCTTGCAATCTAAACATCATCATAAACAGTCTTTAATAGTCCACTGCTGGACAAGGACCTCTCCTCAGCAAGGATTTATTTGTACATGGTTGTTAAATTTATATACCCCTAAATGTAAACTCTATTAATTGGTGTACAATAAAGTTTATTCTATTCTATTTCAAGTTTTCTTTTTCCTTGCAGTGCCGCTGTCTTGCATAGTTTGCTTTTTAATGGCCTCTTACGATAGTTATAGGGCGTATAGAAGTATTGACACTTTGTGATAAATATATGAAACAGAAAAGAATCAATCTGTATAGGGAAACTTTAACCTATCAAGTTGAGATGTTAGAAAAACGAAAAGCCTACCAATCCACTAAACAATACAAGCATAAAGTTATACAAAACATTTGGTCCGAAAAAAAGGATAAAACTTTTAATAGGATGGCGAAAGGTCGCGAAAGCCTAGTAGGGTCTATTGGGCAAATCATTTGGAAGAAAATCCAATTACATTTACTGGAATATTTTCCGCTATATAAATGTTGGTATAAATAAAATAGGTACCTCCTTCACAAATTATTTTAGTTCCAGAATGTTTTGAGGACTTTCTTGAAGTTGTTGTAAATTCCGTTTCATTATTGCTTTAAGTAAGTAAATATTGTCTTTATAAGTACGTCAAATGGAAGGCATCCTTATCTCTACTACATTGCCACTAAAGAGTGCTGTAGTACCTAGTTACATGTAGTTACGATGGATTGTATGCATATTTTAAGTGCTAGGTAAAAAGGCACAATTAGCTAGATCCTATTGAATCTAGCTAGTTGTGCCTTTTTACCTAGCACTTATAGTTCACATAGTGAACTGTGGTAGGCTGATTGGTTAGATACAGGAAATTGTAGAAGTAACACCAGCGTTTCGATTATTTAACAGCATTGGTCTCTTGACTTCAACCAAGCACATTTATCTACACTAGCTAGAGGTAGTAGAGCCACGCTGATTTCAGCACGAATGGGCCGGCTCGACCGGGGCGGTACTACCCTCGCACAGAAAATCAACGTAAAATGACCACGTTCGTGCTGTCGTGTTTCGTTGGTGAGTGCGAGACCGGAGGCCCAAATAGTCTAGTCAACAAGTTCCATACTTGTTGACTAGACTAAAAGATGCAGCAGCATCACTAGGCCGCCATGGTGTGGGTCGCCATACTGCATTGTCTGCATTTGCAGTGAGTATGGCGACCAATACTCTTGGATTCTGCTTATGCTTTCCATCAGGCAGAGTGGAGTCATTTTGGCAGGCCATACATAAAAAAAAAAAAAAAAACACTATTATATAATCTACACTTCTACATCTACACTATTATCTACACTTCTACACTATATTGTCTTATATATAAAATTCTCGTGTCACAATGTTAGTTACCATACTCCTCTGATACGGCTGCACCGATTTTTATGAAATTTGGTGTGCATATCAGGTAGGTCTGAAAATCGACCAACATCTATTTTTCAAACTCAATTTTTTTTATGGCAACACAACGTTTGCCGAATCAGCTAGTATAATATAAAGAGGTAAAGTTTGTGAGTTTGTGACGTTGTAGGGGGTAATCTCTGGATCTACTGAATCGATTTTGAAAATTCTTTTACCACTGGAAGGCTACGTTATTTGTGAGTGTCATAGGATTTATAATAAACCGAAAAGTGGAAAGACTTTTTTGTGGTAGCCGGATTTGCAAAGTAAGTCGGAGAAAAAAATGTTTACCGTCCAAGTGGGCACGGCTCAGCTAGTTTCTAAATAAACATATTCATTTTTTTTTGTAACACTACTATGTTATACCCAATAATACTAATTATATCTGGCTAAGCAGTGGGGGCAGTTAATCAGTAGATTCTCAAGGTAGAAGAGCCACGCTGATTTCAACATTTCACGTGTTTCATTGGTGAGTGCGAGACCGGAGGCCCAATGATGCAGAAGCATCACTAGCCCGCCTTGGTATGGGTCACCATTTTACATTGTTGCTTTGTCTGCATTCGCAGTATGGTGATCACAACTCTTGGATTCTGCCTATGCTTTTCATCAGGCAGAGTAGATTCATTTTGGCAGGGCCAAATATAAAAAAAGACCAGCAAGCAGTAGTACATACCGTATAAAATATAATTGTTTGATTTACGACAAGAGTTTTGGTGATAAATATCAAAGAAATAATGAAATTGGAATACTAAAAATGATCTGAATTCATTATAATGACCACAACGTAGTAAAACTGATATTTGATAATAAATTCTGACGCTTGGCATCGAGACAACTCCCCAGACAGCTATAGCTAGATTGGTACTGTCGAGTGCAAAAATCTTTATGATACTATATTTGGTTTTGATAATATCTTGGATTCGATAATATCTTCTTTGATAAATAATAGTTTTAATACTTGAATACATTTTGTTTTAAATTATATTTTCTACATTTTTTAAGCAATTACGTCATAAACTTTATTGAAGTTTCAAGACATGTCCCTGCCCCAGTGGCATCCTTAATCACAGGAAGGTAGAAGGATTGACGTCCTGTAAATACGACATTCTCATCCTCTTTCTCGTTCAAGACTTGCAGTATTGCAAACCCAAAATTTCTTTTCTTAGAAAATTTATTAAATTTCCCAGATATATAATTTGACCATAAAACTGTCTAGCTTAAAACCTAAAGCCAACTCTAAATAAAGTTACGAAAAGGTAGGACGTTGATAATTTGAGTCTCAGAAGTACAATGCCCTTATTTTTTATATATTTTATGAGGTATACGTAATATTATCTCTTATAAATCTAATACTTAAAAACGCAGGACCTGCTTAATTTCGGAATCACTTGTGTACTCAACAGTATAATAATTTTCTTGTTACAATGCAGCAATGACTCTTAAGAATTAATTCAGCATAATATCTGCTCACTGGACTTGAATTGTTCACCTACCCTCAAATTACATCAGATAACATCGTGCAGACTCACAGTTTTATAACTTCTGCATGCTTTTAAATTGAACATTATAATGTGTGCAAGAGATCGTAGAGATAATAAAATTACTTTAGTTCTAGATTAAATGTCATGTTAAATAAATTTAGGTAACAACTGGCTGAGCTGGCAGTGCGAAGTTTTTATAAAGATTTATTGTATTCCTGTGTATACGCCAAAGGGTAAGAAAAGACTTTTGATAAGTACGGATTATAAATGTCCAGTCAAAATGAGATGAGAATATAAATCAACCATTCACCGTTCACTACTGAACGAAGGTCTTCAACTAGGAGCGCCAACTGTCCCGGTCTAGGGCAGTCCGCATCCATTCGCTGCCAGTCACTTTCTTCAAATCATCAATCCATCGTGCCGCAGGGCGCCCTACACTACGTTTGCCTTATGGCGGTCTTCACTCAAGCACATTTCGGCTCCACCGACCATCGGTTCATCTGGAGACATGGCCGGCTCATTTCCATTGATGAGCATGATAAAGACGACAATGTTTTGCGTATAGCCAAGGTAATGTGGTCGCTAATTACTATTAGACGGAATTATGAAAAAAAAAAATGGTATCGCACACACAAATATTTTACCGATTATAGTAATCTCTCTCTCTCTTTGATTTTAAAGAAAATAAGTTCCAATGTCTCTACAGCCTTGTATATTGAACAACTCATTCAAAGGTCAAACCTGGCTTTAGCAGCAGTCCCGGCAAAATCACCGGATCAGTTACATCCAGACCTTGATTACAAACAAACCTTGGCTCACCGTATAATTTACAGAACCCTACATAGAACCCGCGACCTTCCAAGCTTTAATGCTGGTATTTCTAATCAATTTAAATTGGATACTATCATTTGTGTTTACGGTTGAAACCAAACAAATTCTGGAAATATTGTACACGCAATTTGATGTAGTGTCGTCCTATTGTTGCCGACTGAAGTTGAAAGTCATACACATTGAAAAGTTTGTTGGTTAAGCTTTTATGGTTGAGCTAGCGTGGTCGACCTTTAAAACTTGGGCTACCATTGTAAGGATTATAGAGAGTAATATATTGTATAGACTATAGAGGTGCTAAATAACAGATACCAAAATTGATATTGCACTTCATCCCTTTTAGTCAATGTGTAGTATGTGCATCCAATTACGTACATTTAAGAGTAATAGAGGAAGACTTTAGTTAATTTTCTGCCATAGAGAAATGGTGACACCATGTATTAGTTTTCCTACTCTGAAAATCCTCTGATTTTTGTTTATGATTATAAAGAGTTTTTAATAATTTTAACTCGGTAAAACCTTAAATAAATTATAAGAATCTGCGATTGAAGAAGAAAATAAAGGTTTAGGTGAGCCAAAAAACAGATGGTCATATTGTATGTCAATTATAGATTGACTCGTGTAAGGACTGGAAACCCTTTAGAACTAAAATGAATAAAGATTTTAAGATGTGAGTTAGAAAATGAGCAAACCTTCTGATTTATACTCGTCACAGATGATCGACCTTACATTTCATATGACAAAGTAATATTTTAGCACCAAACGCGCTTATTGATCGTCACATAAAAGTTGTGAACACCATTATAACTTGTCATGTACTAGATTGTTATTGCAAATAATGTGGAATGATTCGAATACAAAAATAGATTAACGGACAGTAATATGTAAATTTAATATGTTTTATGTCCTTATTTATTCGTATATATATTTTGTGCTGCGATCCTAAAAACAAAATGTCAAATCGTTTATTACGTGTCACTTTAATGTGTAACTGTCATTGCCATTATTACAGTCTTTAATAGTACACTGCTAGTCATAAGCTGTTTATTAGCAAGGAGGTATCAGACTACTATACCAGACGGGTTGGTAAAGGATTTGTTTCAAGTTTTCTTCCTCTTTGCAGTAATGTTGTCTTCTGTAGTTTGCTCCCTAAATCACTTCTTACGGCACCCAGGGAATGAGTACAGTGGTAACCACTGTAAAGCCGGCTATTCATGTCATACTTTAGTATGAACAGGTCGGCTCGACTGTAGTGATGTCACGGCTTCACAGAAAAGTATCATTAAGCAATTGTTTCCTTTCTTTTCATCGAATGAGTGCGGTTACCGGAGCCCAAACTCCAAGTTCCCCTGAGGGACTCATAGGACGGCAATGCACTTGTGACTATTGAGTTGTAAATATCGATGGGCAAGCGGGAGTTACTTACCAACAAGGGACCCATCAGCTCGTATGACATATTATACCCTAAAGAATACATTATTTTATCAGTTATATTACTCACAAACACAAAAAATATATTCTTGAAACAGAAAATCATTTAATATTTGATTGCAAAAGGTATTATGGAACGCGAACAAAGTTAGGAACGTTTATTGAAGGATTAGTTTTAAAATGGGTTTTGTTTCAATTAAATAAAACGAAACGTAGAGATATTCATAAAACAAATAAATTAGAAATTAAATTGTTTTTATTATGGAGTTTGACCTGTTTTTGAAGGAATAAACAGATACATCATTATGTTGCTGATTGAAATTTTGCTCCCATGCCCCTTGAGTAAATAGGACACAAACTTAATGCTTTAAACCTGGCATCTAGAAATAAGCTAGCAGTAGTTATAAAGCTTGAGGAGATCAACCCCTAGCCTAGTTGACATTCTACAAACGTTATTAGAAAACTAATGATGTATTGGAATAACATCATCTAAACGCTAAGTCAACGTGGCCAAAACTAAACTATAATAGTAATAAATAAATATTTCGGACATCTAACACACAACGCCATCCAGTCCCAAGCTAAGCAGAGCTTGTGTTATGGGTACTAGACAACTGATATAAATACATATATACTTCTTTTTGTAAATACATACATATATCATACATAGAAAACACCCAAACTCCGAAACAAATATTTGCAGATCATACAAACATTTGGTCCGACCCGGGAATTGAACCCGAGACCCCAAGCATAGCAGTCGCATATGGTACCACTGCACCATAGGGGCAGTTGAACGATGTACCGAAACGACGGCTACCACCCGTAAGCTCGCGCGCAATACTGATGTATACCAAGCATGTGGGTGCATCGCAAACTGTTTGCCAAACACCCTTTGATTTGTGAAGAAAAACCGACACCGACTCCGAACAGCAGCGAAAACAAACAAGAACAGGCAAACACATACAAACACCTATCCACATGTTCGTTTCATAGCTCATATTACGTCAGCAGAAGAAAATTAACTTACAGTACTAAAATCAATAAACGAACAAGACTGGCGTCAACGCAATAAGCCGTAAATTATTGTAGACTGGTAAATCTATACTTGATACATTCACATCATCACATCTAAAGCCTTTAACAATCCACCGCTGGATACAAGTCTCTCCTTAGAAGGTAGTAGAGCCACGCTGATTTCAGCACGAACGGTACTACCCTCGCACAGAAAATCAACTTAAAATGACAGCGTTCGTGCTGTCGTGTTTCGTTGGTGAGTGCGAGACCGGAGGCCCAATGATGCAGAAGCATCACTAGCCTGCCATGTTGTGGGTCACCGTGCTGCATAATTGCATTATCTGCGTTCGCAATGAGTATGGTGACCACCACTTTTGGATTCTGCTTATGCTTTCCATCAGGCAGAGTAGAGTAATTTTGGCAGGGCCATATATGAAAAAACAAAAACGCTGGCCAAACGGGTTAGTGTGGAGTTGGTTTCAAGTTCTCCTTTCCCTTTGCAGTAATGTTGTTTACTAAGTAGTTTACTACCCTTATGTCGACTTTTATGACATCAATGTGATGATAATCAAAAATTTTAACAAAAAAAAACGACTTTAATCTGGACCAAATTTAAATGGGACCACCCGGGAAGCACCAGCTTTCAAATAAAGAAAAAGAATCATCAAATCAAAGGAAAAAAAAATAATCATAATTTTTCAAAGTTTTACAATTTTAATGTGCAATCTGCGCTAATTGTGCCCGCTTTCAATATAACTCAAACTTTTCATTTTCTCTTTTCTTTGATCTTATGAATTAAAAATTATTGTATAATTAATTCGCTTATGTAAATTTCAAATTACTATCAAGAGACATCAAAGTCATCAAGTACTAATTGCACTTAATTGAACGTTTTTATGGAGCAATTTAAAGTCAAAATTTTAGATTAATTATGCATTTTAAAGTACATTTATCTAAAATAGTTACTTACTATATTAGTACCCTGAGTAGTTTCAAGACTTGAATCTTCTCTATAATAGCCACTTTACTTATTTATTCTACTCTCAAATTATTCATTATTATATTTAGCTAGGAACAGACGTAGGCAGTTGAACTTTTACCTCAACCGGTCTACAGCAACCACTGACTTAGCATTTTCAAGAACGGCTTGGGTTGTTAAAACTGGGTCAAACGTAGTTCAGGCGTATCAAGATGTCTGTTGTAAAAATGTAAATGTATATGCAATCACGCGGTCTTCGTAACACGTTCCTAACAGTGTAGACAGAATTTTAAGCAGATACGGTAAACTTTTGCTATAATAGAAGCCCCTTGAAGGCGGTTTTAGTTTGTAAGTAAATTGGGTTTCTTGGAAAATGTGGCAAAATTAAAACATAGTGATTTATTACAATTTCAATGGTGTTTACAACGAAGCTAAGATCTAGTTTCGAATTGGCTGTGTCATGGGTTTGAATTCAACATGTCACTACACTTTGTGTAATCCACAAATTTTTGTTCTGAGTCTAGGCGCACTGTGTGTCCGTTTCTTACATGTTTTAAAGTCCTCCTTACATAGAATTACTCCAAGTGCGTTAATTGTATTTAAAAAATCATTGTAACGTGGGTAAGTACTTCATATTCGTTTATCAAACGTCCAAATTAACTAATAACTATAAAGCTTAGTAACTATAAAGAAACATTTACTGTTTGTCCAAACTTTATGTACCTAAGAACATGAAAGATTTTGACTATCGTCAAAGCACTTTCCTTCATCTTACATATAAATAGGGCATTATTTGTAGGTACGAATAGAATTTAATTAAGTTCGACAGACTCACGAGGCAATATTCCGTAAACCTTTTTCATATTCTCGTACACTATATTCTCTTGTGTATTGTGTGTCCAGTTTTAGTAACACCAATAAACTATCGCCGTGCCGTTTAAATAAAAAAAAATCTTTATGTGTTTAACATAAGTAAATTTGATTAATGATAATCCATACTTATTTTATAAATGCGAAAGTATCTCTGTCTGTCTGTCTGTCCTGCTTTCATATCCAAACCGCTGCACCGATTTCAATGAAATTTGGCATGGAGATACTTTGCTTCTTGAGGAAGGACATAGGCTACTCTTTGCTGCGATAACCGACAAACACGTGAGCGGAGCCGCGCGTAAAAGCTAGTAATATATATAATTGATAATGTTCATGAGGACTGAGCGATCTGCTTTACTGACCTCGAATTAACTCTCCAAACATTATTATTTTATAATCAGCATTACACACATCAAAAGTGTCTAGGGATCAAGCATTTTTATGCGGATTTCTTGAGATTGAGATGTGGCTTTGGCCCTGGCCTGCTCAGTCGCCAGACTTGAACCCGATTGAGCATGCATGGGATATGCTACAGAGAAGAGCTCTGCCGAATATGGAGGGTATCCAGTCGCAAGAAGACCTTTTTTTGTTGTTGCAACGAACATGGGCGGCCACACCACAGCGTGTTTGGATGAACTCATTTTGAGTATGCCAAACCGATGTTCTTGTGTTGTTAGTGTTCGCGGTAGAAACACGGATTATTAATTGTTTAAGTTACCTAATAAAATTTTAAAGAAAACTGTTATTTCAGTCTTTTTTTCGAACTTTAATGTTAGTGGTTCAAATGTCAAAAATCCCTTTATTAGGAAAATGGCAAATTTCTTTATTAATGCAAAGGTGACTTGGTTTATCGTTACTGTGACAAACGAAAACACTTTATTTGATGAATCCTTAAAGAAAATTTTAATTAATATCAATCAGGAGAAAAGTTATTGCAAAAATATATGTTGATCCCTAGACACATATGTTGATCCCTAGACACTTTTGATGTGTGTAGTTTAAAGCAACTATTTTGTTTCTTATTTTGTGTTTCTCTCTGTTCCATGATGCTGTGGTGTTTTTGCCATAATGACTCTGCCCTGCCTGATGGTAAGCATGAGCAGAATCCAAGAGTGGTGGTGGTTACCATCCTCATTGCGAATATGGACAATGCAGCATGGTGACCGACACTATGGCGGCCTGGTGAGAGGCTTCTTCAAGCCCCGCTTAAAGGACCCGGTATCGTAGTGGGATGGAAACACGTATGCTTGTAGTGAGTTCCAAGTTTTCACCGCACAGCACAGGAAGGATGAACCGAAGCGATGAGTACGAGAACGTATGTCTAGTGGTTGAGAATTCTGATTGTTAAGCCTAAGTTCGATTTTCATTACGATATATGTTTGTCGTTGTGTGATGCACACGATCATTTGTTCTAGGTCTTAATGTAATTTATATTTCACTCGAGATAGGGCATGGATAGGCACGGTGTCTGTTCGGGAGTGATCCGAAATAACATGGTTGCGATCCAAGAGAGGAGTGACTGAAGCTGCAAATTGGGGGGAGGGGGTTAATGAAAACCACATACTTATATCCCCAAGGAGCCGATGAACCCAAGGGATTTCCCACCCCATCAGGCAAAAAAATATGTAATTTATGTCCCGTACGCATGTTTTTAAAAATGTTCAATTTTATTATTATAGTACAGGCTCTGCAAAACTTGGGATCAATCGGCTGTATGTGAGTCGTGCCAAATTAGTATTATCATTGATAACTTAAGACCACTATAAATTACACTCAGACATAAAGATTCATTAGCGGTATCTTGTAAAGTCTCCACCTTAATCTCTTTTATCTCATTACGGTAGAAGTAAATTACAAATTCATAAAGTTTTGGTTTTGCCCAACATTATTATTTATCATGAAAAAGTTGGTAAATGAAATTTCACATTATTTCGAATTATTGGAATACGTGGAATTAAAACATTATCTTCTTTTGCCATACCATGCGTCATGATTGTAGTTTTTACAATATTGTACCCCAGTTGTGTAATATTTAGCCATGTACTATTACATTGCTTTGGCGCTCAAGATACCTCATTTAATAGTACTGGAACATTAACTTGCACCCTCAACTTATGGGAAGGCACTCCTGATATTTCTAAAGACTTTAAGTATTCGACAACATCTCCCTCCACGCCTGACATGATCCGTTCGTTTAATTGATAACTATCTCATTAGTCAGCAGATCAGGATCGAAATTATTTTTAAATCATCTGTGCTATCTTAAACCAGAACCCACGTCTCAGTGTAATCATGTCGTTACAGTCAGTTGGCATACTTTCTTCTCCGTGATAACTCCGTAAATGTCATATCAGAATAGCTCTAATACATATTTTGTCTCTTGTCGCAAACTAATTCACAAACCTTACATATTTCTATACAAACTGCCATCCCCTGTTGCTATTTTATGCTATTTTTTCAAATTGGACCAGTAGTTCCTGAGATTAGCGCGTTCAAACAAACAAACAAACTCTTCAGCTTTATATATTAGTATATATGTATTTATTATGCTCTTCTAAGATCTAATACTCATAATCAACAACACATTTATTTGGATAAAGATTAATATTAGGTATTATGTTGATAAAAACTCTTTGGAAAATAACTCATTATTAGGTACTAACTCTTATACTCGTGATAACTTCTAAACGAAATGAACGATTGGGATGAAACAAAAAGTATTTTACTTCTACATAAATACCCTTGATAACATAATGCTTAATTTGGATAAGGATTAATATTACGATACACATTTAACGTATTTTCTTTCTTCAGACGATTTAATAATTTTTTTGAACACAAAAGCGGTTATTGTAACTAAACTATGATAGTTAGATATATGCTCTTGCGGACTTTTTTGTAGATCTTAATGAGACCTACAAACTCGTATTACATTATTTTGTTCTATTGTCAATAGTTATTGCAGCGCACGAAAAAATAGGTTTCCAATTTCACACCTTGGGTTACGAAATAGCAATTTTCTTACGGATCCCTAATTTTTTTGAAAATAAAATATAGCCTATAGCCTTCCTCGATAGATGAACTATCCAACACTGAAAGAATTTTTTAAATCAGATCAGTAGTTCCTGAGATTAGCGCGTTCAAACAAACAAACAAACAAACTCTGCAGCTTTATGATATTAGTATAGATATTATAGATTAGTGTGACGGTCTTGTTTATTGGTTGTCAAGACGCCCGGCGTAGGTAACGCGCAGGCGTGTGGAAACTTTAAATGACATTTTTATTTATATCTAATCAACAGCTTAAAAAATAAATTTCAAACTTCTAGCTTATATTGACGACACTTCTCTAGAGATTTTGAATTTTACAAATAATTTGGCTTATTTATTTCTATTTATACAATGAACATACAAATCAGATTGACGAATATCTTTTTAATGAGTGTGACAGCCTTGTTTATTGGTTGTCAAGACGCCCGGCGTACGTAACGCGCATGCGTGTGTGAACCTCCAGACTTCTATACAAACTTTCATCCCCTTTTAAATCCCTTAAAACCATTTTTTCTCATTAAAAAGTAGCCTATGTCCTTTCTCAGGCTCTACACTATCTTTTTACCAAATTTCATTTAAATCGTTGCAGCGGTTTGGCCGTGAAAGCACGACAGACAGACAGACAGACAGAGTTACTTTCGCATTTATAATATAAGTAAGGATATAAACATCAATTCTGAATTTTACCCTATTGTATTTAATTAAAAGATTTAACGAAATCTATACCTGTGTGGCGACAGCGCGCGAAGTTATAGTCGTATACATATATAAAACATTTTTTTTTAAACTGTGACCTGAATACGTAAAAACTTTCAATAAAATTTAAATTCCTATGTCACTACTCGTATTACGGGGCATTATTACAAATCTATTGACATCTAATTCATTAAATTCGGTTCTGTAGTTTAAGCGCAACGGTGTAACATACATTCATATATTTACCCGACTGCGGCGAAACCAAAACTATTACCCTTAGTTTTGTTTTCGCCATAGTCTTGTAAAATTATATCTTGACTTGAAGACCTCCTTTTACGCAGGTAAACTTTGATTAATGTAGGAGAATTAATTACTTCTTCGTAGAAGGGAAACACAACAAAAGGCAATTTAATTTATCTTTTTGACTTCGTCCTCTAATAAAATGGGACGAAAGCGTATTCTTCAACGGTACTAAAATATGCCTATGAAGGATAATATAGATTTTAATTACTTAATATTAAAAGATTAAATCTGTTATAATATTTTTGTCTGAGTCTTCATTTCTATTTTACAAGTATTTATTTAACTTACAATTTTGGTATGTGCTTCAAAGTTAAATTTTTGGACCTCAATTTTGATATAGTTTTTTTTATGTACGAGGCTGGTCAAGGGACTCTACTCTGCCTAATGGGAAGCATGAGTAATGTCAAATGGCTGGCAGGCAAATGCAGACAGTGCAACATGGTGACCTATAGGTTAACGGTAGTAATAGGTGACCTATAGGTAACGTTAATCTACAGAAGAATAAACGTCTTAAAGGATATAAACATTTCCAGAAAGCAGTTTCATAGTATCATATTAAATAAATCTAGTCAAAACTTACCGTTAATTAAATATTTTAATACAACAAATTTTCGGCGGCCACCATTTGTAAACCTTTGACATCTGCCAAACGAAATCATGACAGAAAGTTAACATTAACTATTAAGTGTTGCCAACCTAAAAAACTGTAACACGCTTGCCAGATTCGTGAATCAAGGTTACCAAGTGTCCCTTAGGGAACAACTATCCCCAGCTTCCCTACTATGGCGACCTAATGAGATGCTGCTGCATCATTGGGTCTACGGATTCGCAATCACTTTGGGTTGGTGGTTCTGTGAGAGGGTAGTACTGTCCCGGTCGAGCCAGCCCGTTCGTGCTGAAATCAGCGTGACTCTGCTATTTAACCGACTATATTAAAATTTTACATCAAATATCGGGAGTTTTTGCTGGCTGGATTGGGTTTCGGTAACTTCATTCATGCAGTGAAAAGAAAGGAAAAAAATAATCAACACCGGGGTTCTCTGCAGCCTGGTTCACACCGGTCGATCCAGCCCAGTTGTATCGATGTGCCTGGCGCGCTCATGATTAACAAGGGTTCTAATTCTCTTGTTAAGTTACTAAATTAAAATTATCTTTTATTACCTTATTTTAGTGAAATGATTTCCAATATGCTTCTTCTTTTGATGAAAATAATGGCAAGCAGCCGGATCTCGCGTATCAGCTATTTCTGCCAATGTCAAGTGTATTGATTTAAATAGTCTTCAAATCTTAAGTCTTTGTCGTAATGAAATTAATGATAAAAAATAGAAAAATGTGGATGAGATGAAATGGGGACCGTCTTTCGAAAAAACAAAAAAAAAAGCGGCCAAGTGCGAGTCGGACTCGCCCATGAAGGGTTCCGCAGCAGCAAGTAACATGATATAATTTTTATTTTATTTTTATATTTGTGTTGATTGAATAAAAGGTAAAATTACGATTTATGACGTATTAAAAAAAACTACTTACTAGATTTCGTTCAAACCAATTTTCGGTGGAAGTTTGCATGGTAATGTACATCATATATTTTTTTTAAATTTATCATTCTCTTATTTTAGAAGTTACAGGGGGGGGGACACACATTTTACCACTTTGGAAGTGTCTCTCGCGCATAATATTCAGTTTAGAAAAAAATGATGTTAGAAACCTCAATATCATTTTTGAAGACCTATCTATAGATACCCCCACACGTACGGGTTGGATGAAAAAAATTTTTTTGAGTTTCAGTTCTAAGTATGGGGACCTCCAAAATTTATTGTTTTTTTTCAATTTTTGTGTGAAAATCTTAATGCGGTTCACAGAATACATCTACCTACCGAGTTTCAACATTATAGGTCTTATAGTTTCGGAATAAAGTGGCTGTGACATACGGACGGACAGACAGACAGACAGACAGACATGACGAATCTATAAGGGTTCCGTTTTTTGCTTGGCACGGAACCCTAAAAACGATCCCTCTAATATGCTTTATTTGCATGTGTGTTAAGGTAACGTTTGTCATACTTGACTTTGACATTTATAAGTCTTTTGACAATATGAAACTTATTTTTAGTGGTTTTTAGTTGGGTTAAGAGAATTTTCGAATAATAGAATTTGCATCAATGTCAATTATTTTCAGAATATAAAATTTCTCGATGGTTACTTATTACATGCATATTATATTATACCCATTAAAAACTTTATTTTAACGGTACCTTTGGGGTCATATTTTAGTATCGGATTTTTTTATCTCGTGCACGGTTCTCATTATCAAGTGTTACATTTCACGTACAATTCAGAGCAGAAAACGGAAGCTCATCATTTTCTCCAGCCTTGGAGGCGTGAGGTGAATTCCTTTTTGTTCATGCATGGCACGGCACGAATTTATTGCGCGCAATCGTTGACTGAACGCCTATTTCATTAGAGGATACTAAACATACTATTAGTACCGTACTTCAACGAATGCTCGGATGACGTAAAGGTTTAACCGGTCACCACACAGCTTTTTACTGCGTTGAATACTCAAACCCTACATGTGACAACATTTAGTGTGATCTACAAACTGTTGTTTGAGACTGGGTGTTCTTTATGTCCGTTTCATGCGCAGAACAGATAATGTTTATTTCTCTGTATTGCGGTTTCATGCATATTTGTTAAGTCCCCCGCGATACAGGAATATTGCTAGTGAAAAACTGTACTATATACTGTTGTAGACTTATATTCTAATTCTATAATAGTTTTAGTTTACAACGAGATAATAAATAATGATGCAATTATAATTTAAGCAAAAGAATATGCACGCCTTTTGTTTTGAGGTATGATGATATCTTTTAGGCAGAAAATAGGTGAATAAGTGGTTAGTTCTACGTATTTCTTTACAAATGCTTATAATAATCGTATACCAATTCCTACAATTTGTGCATTTTGTCGTAGCAGCAAAATTGTTATAATTATGAAATACGGTTGCCTACAATTGGCCTTTTTACAAATTTTGTGTTACACATAAGAATGACGTACCGTATTTGCGTGACACTGCATGTTTGCTTAAAATAGATGTGCTTTGGAAAGTAACAATAAGTCTTAAATAAAATACTAATTTTTATTCGTGATTAAAAATCAATCACTGAATGAAATTTAAAATAAACTTAGCTTTGCTTTCAAAGTTCTAATACAAATGTAACCATATTAAACATGTTCGAAGATAAAATGTGGACTTAGTTGAAAATCCAATTGGCACTCTTTGCACCAGCTCCCATTAACTCTCGGATAGATACGATGAGAGTTTTCCAAGAGTCTGAGTAACTATAGATGCACACTGAATAACACACTTAAAACTTAATATTTAAAGTAAGGAAACAGTAGATGTTCTCAATACAATGAAAATACGATTGGTTTTATTTCACTGATAAAATAGATTTACGCAATTTTCAAAAACGACGCACAGTTGCAAAATAATTAAGTAAATTCATCTTAAAAGTTTGAAGTTTGTATGTAGTTTCCGGGATCCGGGTAGATCCGGGAAACGTTGTATTGCCATAAAAAAAGGGGTACAAAAATAGATGTTGATCGATTCTCAGACCTACCCGATATGCATACCTACTTTCATAAAAATCGGTCCAGCCGTTTCAGAGGAGTATGGTAACTAACATTGTGACACGAGAATTTTATATATAAGATTAGACTGCACGGTTGGCCTGGTGTTTTAAGCGGTTGCCAAGCTGCTTTCTACTACGCCAAGTGTCGTGGGTTCAAATCCCACACGGGACAACACTTTATTTGATCCACAAATTGTTGTTCGGAGCCTGGGTGGTCTTGTGTCCGTTTCATGTATATAAAGTCCCTTGCGACACAAGATGTATATTCCGAATGCGGGAGTTGTCTTTAAAAAAAAGTGTTTTAGTGATTTCCAACAGTTAATCGTGATATTAAAATTCTACAAAATATTTAATAGGACGATCGATCATAATACAAAATGATTACGGAAAAACAATCGGAAAATAATCCGAGGGGAGTAAAATTGTCGGCCGCAGATTTTTCATTTGGCTACTCTCAAGAGAATCGAGATTATTGCAATGTTGGTTAGGTTTGGAACTTATCGGAAACTTACTTAGAAGAGTGAATGTAATGTGACTTTTGGGAATACAGAAGTTTATAGAATTGACTGAGATAAAAAAGATTGGCATTTCGTATTTGGTGCTATAAGTTAATCTATAGGAGGATGAAATCAAATTAGGTATATTTTCCTGTATATAGTAATACTTTTTTGGGTATATTAAATTCCCAATAAAGTATTGTATAAAAATAAACAAGATCTCTATGGCCTGGATACTGGATTAAGTTAACTAGGTCGGACATAAAATATTTTATTTCATTATATTACGTTTTACAAAACGTATATTGTAGCAAAATGTGACTCGCTTTTTTTTGTCTGTCATTCTCAATCTCTCCAATAGGAACTTGACAAATAGAGTTTGTTTAGCTCTTTTTATTTAGAAATGATCAAATCAAACAATGTTTTTTAAGGAAAGCGAAAATTATTTTAAAAATAACGCGATAAACTGATTCATTAATGCTGATCTTATTATTTTGAAAGTAACAGACATAAAATGAGAAATAATCACAATAGCGAAGCTGCGGCCAATAGTAATTTTTATACATTACTAGCTTTTGCACGCGGCTTTGCTTACGTAGACTTTCATCCCCTGATTTACCCCCTTAGGAGTGGAATTTCAAAAAATCCTTTCTTAGTGCTCACTTAAATTATATAAAGTACCTACCTACATGCAAACTTTCAGGATTCTAGGTTCAGCGGTTTGGGCTGTGCGTTGATCTCTGGGTATGTCAGTCAGTCACCTTACTCTTTTATATATATAGATAGATAATAATCATTGTCTTTCCTCCATTCGATTTAAGTTTTATGAGGACTCGACGCAGTGTCTAACATTGCAAAAAGTTTCACCCTTCTTTTATAGCCCTCGTCGAGCACCTTTTATGTGCCTGTTGGCGATCAAAAATCTCCTTGGCAATTCAACCATTTCAAAGCGAAACAAAAAGACGAAAAATACCGCCAGTCTCGATAAGAAACGCGACAGAGAATATAACAGTTGAAGAGGCCAGGGTTTGATGGGATTGGAGAGTCTAGAATAGAAAGAATATACTGTTTTTTTCATGTATGGCCCGCCAAAATGACTCTACTCTGCCTGATGGAAAGCATAAGCAAAATCCAAGAGTGGTGGTCACCATACTCATTGCGAATGCAGACAATGCAGCATGGTGACCCACACCATGGCAGCCTAGTGATGCTTCTGCATCTTTTAGTCCAGTCAACAAATATGTAACTTGTTAACTAGACTATTTGGGCCTCCGGTTTCGCACTCACCAACGAAATACGACAGCATTTTACGTTGATTTTCTGTGCGAGGGTAGTACCGCCCCGGTCGAGCCGGCCCGTTCGTGCTGAAATCAGCGTGGCTCTACTTCTGAGGAACTTTAAAAGTACGTTAATTATAATATTTTTTCTGACATCTGACATACAGCCTCAGTTACTCTCAAACTAGTAGAGCTCACATTATTATTATTTTTTGACTGGAACATTTATTTGTCCGTCTAATATTTATTTCCACTGCAAAGCAATACTAGTGGTCACCTTCTCTAAAATGTATGAATTTAGGTAAGTTAATTAAACCAGTGGTCCCGGTATGTGTGAATTATATAGTAGTTACATAATTAAGTGAGACCACAACTAGGCCTCACTTGTCAGTTTTAAGTAAGAAACAGTACATTTTATTTCGGTGTGTGATCTGTGTGATCTTAAATTAGGCAGACCCTGTGGTATGGCAACTTGATGCATTCTTTGCTTATTATTTTTAAACTAGCTTATACGCACCTTTCATGGACAATCATGGGTTAATGCAACATCAATGCCTCGAGGCAAAGCTACTATAAATAATACAAAATTTTAACAAAAAAAAACCGACTACAAGAACGACCAAATTGAATTAGTTATTCGTCAATTTATCGCGCATATACTGGACCAGGAGCCAGTGACAGATTTTGATGACCAAGTCCCTCCCAATCCGAACTTCGTAAAAGGCATTAGGAATGTATATTATGAATACTCGTGACCGTCAGCTGCGACTCCGTCGGTGGGGCAGGCAGTGGCACCCTGCCAAGCATGCAGAAAAATTATTTTTTACAGTCACTTCCTCCCATTTCAAAATTTGTTGGAATATAGTTTACCTAATATCTTGCAGGAAAAATAAAATCAGCTGATCATAACATGGTGGATTATACGTCAGCTGGGCACCTGAACATGACAAAAAAACTTTTTTTTCAATGATTTCCTCTCATCTAGAATTTTTTCTAGTGATGGTTCATATGCTACAACGAATAAAAATTCATGTCAGCTTGCTCTATCCCAGTGGAAAGTTTGTCAGCTGGCACCCTGAAAAGTGTAACGCAGCTGCATCCATCACCTAATGAATCCTATCATTTTTTTTTCCCCAAAGAATTTATAGGCTGCGCATTTTGTACAAGATACGACCGTTTTTGTCTGAGAGCTTGCGGATGCGACTGGTTGAGTCATTGGTCCTATCAAAACTGAATTATGGGGATACAGTTTACGGGCCGCGTCTTCTAGCCCGCACGGATCGGTTTATCCAAAGGGTCCAAAATGCTTGCACTCGTTTTTGCTTTAGAATACCACCTAGAACACACGTTACACCATTCCTAAACGACAATTTTATACTAAAAATGAAGTCCAGGCGTAAACTACACCTAGCGTCGCTTATGTGTGGCATTGTTAAATACTGGGAACCATATTACCTGTTCCGTAAATTAGAATGGGTGTCAAGCAGACGTGATTGTAAAGTAAGACAGTGCTCGCAGCCACTCTCCATACTACCTCATAGGACAGCCGCATTTAAAGGTAGTTTCCGCTATGCAGCTTCAAAAATTTGGAACAATTTGCCACCGCCTTTAAGATCATTAAATACAATCGGAACATTCAAGTACAAATTGCGGCAATATCTAATAGACGCACAGCGGAGACTAAATATGCCAAATGTTAACACGTCTCATATATAGCGTAGGCCGATACCAGCATGCATCGCTTCACACTCAGTTCCGAAATGCAGGCGAGCGGTCCCCGCAAAGTTAAAATATGTTAAGTATAGGGCTATCTGTTAAGTATAGGGCAATACTGTGTGTATGTAATGATTGTTTTTTTGTTTTTGTATAAATTGTGGCACGGATATGTAAAATATCTTTATGCACGGTGTCACCTGGGCCCGATTGAAAACCAGCGTCAGACGCCTTGTCTGACACAATGCTGAATTGGGTCCATTTTTGGCCTTATTTATTTACCTTTTTTATGTACGATCACTTTTTGTTGCCAAAATAAATATTTTTTCTTTCTTTCTTTCTATCAGCTGAGGACTTTTCCCTTGACTTATAGTTAACTGATTTTTCTCAAAATTTACTAGAGCATGTTGTCAATCCTCTTACAAATTTTCATTCGAGAGGATATCAAGTTTCTTAAGTTATTCTCTTTTTACAGATTGAAGCTAGAAACATAAGCCTTTTCTACATTGCAGCTAGATTGTGGATTAAAATTACTGACGTAACTGACTGTATGTAGACGTGAGATTTCACAATTTAAGAACTATGCGGTTCACTTTTTCCAAACGTCAAATATTGAATAAGTATTATGCTGTTTCAAGGACAATGATGTTCAATCTTCTTTTCTTCTTAGCGTACTTTACTATAGTATTTTTGGAAACTACCTAAAAAAAAACGTTGCATTATCCCAAGATTAAACTGTCTATTTAAAATAAGACTTGTATAAGAAACGATTTATGTAAAAAAATTTACTTCGTTACATAAACAAGAAAGTGTGACACTTTACTAGTCGGCGCTCGCGCATTGACCAATCGTGTGCGTTTGATGGGGTGTGGCTTGCTGTTGATTTTACATACAGGCAAAAGTATGTTCGTCATCTTCTATCCTGATAGTAACGATTCAATCTATCTATACAAGTAAAATATAAAACCAATTTCAAGAGCGACCAAATCAATTGATTTCTCTTGGATGCCAGCATCAGATCTTAGTGTCCTTATCATGGTGCCAAAGTTGGAATATCTCCTTTCCATTAAAATAGAATCATCAAAATCGGTTCATAAACGACGAAGTTATCCGCGAACACACCTAAAAAAACATATATACGGTCGAATTGAGAACCTCCTCCTTTTTTTGAAGTCAGTTAAAAATTAATTTGAAATTATAAACAGGCACATTAATTTTATTTACACACATCAAAAGTGTCTAGGGATCAAGCATTTTTATGCGGATTTCTTGAGATTGAGATGTGGCTTTGGCCCTGGCCTGCTCAGTCGCCAGACTTGAACCCGATTGAGCATGCATGGGATATGCTACAGAGAAGAGCTCTGCCGAATATGGAGGGTATCCAGTCGCAAGAAGACCTTTTTTTGTTGTTGCAACGAACATGGGCGGCCATTCCACAGCGTGTTTGGATGAACTCATTTTGAGTATGCCAAACCGATGTTCTTGTGTTGTGTTATAAGTAACGATTCCAACCTCGTATAAATGCCTCATTTGTTTAAATCTTAATAATTACTAGGCATGCAATAAAATATATTATAAACTTATAATTCAATTGGTGATTTTATAAACAAGTAAATAGTTGATTCATATTAATATCTTGGCGCCTTCCGCTTGTCAGCTTCCGGCGCGACTTATATTTCGTATCAAATCTTTAATGTTACACAATCATGTATTATCAAATAATAATTGTATGCTAATAATCATTAGAATATTTATGGTAGACAGTATTTGATATTATCTACTAAATATGTGAATTTAGTATTGAATTGGGTCAAGCCTGTCAAATACTATAAAAATACCTTCGTTCGAGTAATTTCACGCATTCATATCCCGAACGTTCTACTTGGTGCTAATCGACCGTTACATTTCAGAAGTGGGATCTAGCATTCTCGCGCGTCCTGTTTTGAAAATATTTTAAAGTTAACGAAATCTTTATTTGGATACCCTACGAAATTTTCTTGTTTTCGTTCGAGTAATTGGTGAAGGTGCAGTAAAGTATATCTATCTGTACATCTGGTGAGTACGTTCCAGTTTATTTATAATGAAATTTAAAAGTGTAAACAAAAGTTCATGATTTCCATTTACCTATACTTGTCTGCAATTATATAGTACCTACACTGTGTGATAATACTAAGTAAACAGTTATTTACCGCTGTGTGTTAAATCTTACCTGTAAAGACGGCTGTGTGTTCAAGTCTATTTACTTAAATTAAGCTGTTTCCAAATTCAAGTGCTATATGTGAATACGGGCGGCTATGTAATCAAGTCCGTGTAACAACTATAGATGTAGTACAAAATAAAATCTGTGTGATGTAGTAAAAACAAAAGCTGTGTGATGTAGTAAAAACAAAAGCTGTGTGATGTAGTAAAAACAAAAGCTGTGTGATGTAGTAAAAACAAAAGCTGTGTGATGTAGTAAAAACAAAAGCTGTGTGATGTAGTAAAAACAAAAGCTGTGTGATGTAGTAAAAACAAAAGCTGTGTGATGTAGTAAAAACAAAAGCTGTGTGATGTAGTAAAAACAAAAGCTGTGTGATGTAGTAAAAACAAAAGCTGTGTGATGTAGTAAAAACAAAAGCTGTGTGATGTAGTAAAAACAAAAGCTGTGTGATGTAGTAAAAACAAAAGCTGTGTGATGTAGTAAAAACAAGAGCTGTGTGACGTAGTAAAAACAAAAGCTGTGTGACGTATAGCAAATACGAAACTGTGTGACGTATAGCAAATACGAAACTGTGTGACGTATAGCAAATACGAAACTGTGTGACGTATAGCAAATAAAAGCTATGTGATCTAGGAAAAATAAATAAATTGGTCAGTACCAGATTTAATTAAATTAGTGGCAGCTCTGATCGCCGTGGGACACGGCATGCACAGGATGGCCGAATGTTATAAGTAACGATTCCAACCTGGTATAAATGCCTCATTTGTTTAAATCTTAATAATTACTAGGCATGCAATAAAATATATTATAAACTTATAATTCAATTGGTGATTTTATAAACAAGTAAATAGTTGATTCATATTAATATCTTGGCGCCTTCCGCTTGTCAGCTTCCGGCGCGACTTATATTTCGTATCAAATCTTTAATGTTACACAATCATGTATTATCAAATAATAATTGTATGCTAATAATCATTAGAATATTTATGGTAGACAGTATTTGATATTATCTACTAAATATGTGAATTTAGTATTGAATTGGGTCAAGCCTGTCAAATACTATAAAAATACCTTCGTTCGAGTAATTTCACGCATTCATATCCCGAACGTTCTACTTGGTGCTAATCGACCGTTACATTTGTTAGTGTTCGCGGTAGAAACACGGATTATTAATTGTTTAAGTTACCTAATAAAATTTTAAAGAAAACTGTTATTTCAGTCTTTTTTTCGAACTTTAATGTTAGTGGTTCAAATGTCAAAAATCCCTTTATTAGGAAAATGGCAAATTTCTTTATTAATGCAAAGGTGACTTGGTTTATCGTTACTGTGACAAACGAAAACACTTTATTTGATGAATCCTTAAAGAAAATTTTAATTAATATCAATCAGGAGAAAAGTTATTGCAAAAATATATGTTGATCCCTAGACACATATGTTGATCCCTAGACACTTTTGATGTGTGTATTTTTATTGTATAGATGACTGCACGGTTAGCCTAGTGGTTTAAGCGGTTGGCGGCGGAGACGCGCCTATCAGCGCCTCATGCCGCCCTGAGTGTGGCCGCGGATGGTCGGGACGGGTTTTCCCCTCCATCCGCTTTAGTGGCCACCCGCGAGGGGCGACGTACGCGTGTGCCGTACGTCGCCTACATCGAGAGTCCAAGAGGTGACGGTGCCCGCTTCTGTGCGGGCAGGCGCTGGGAGGGATCTGGATGTGTTAATAACTGCAGTTCCCGGGTCCCTCCCGTCTCAGGCGCAGAGTGGCACACCGTGTGGTTTTAGTCGGTTCGAGTCCGACACACCGCCCGGCCGCATACCCCGGTGGGGTGACGGTCCGAGGGGATATCCACACGTAAAAAAAAAAGGGGTTTAAGCGGTCGCCATGCCGCTTACTACTGCGCCAAGTGTTGTGGGTTCAAATCCCACTTGGGAAAACACTTTGTGTGATCCATAAATTGTTGTTCTGAGTCTGGGTGTTCTTTGTGTCCGTTTCATGTATGTTTGTAAAGTCCCCCGCGACACAGGTTGTATATTCCTAATGCGGGAGTTGTCTTTTTAAAAAAAGAAAAAAAAGATGTAGATATTGTTATGAGTGAAATAAATTCAGTACTACTACTAAAAAATAAAATTCTAGTTAATAATAGTAATTCTTTATTGTAACAAAAGTGGATTAGAAAACACTTTACAGCAGCGCTACTTTTGGAGCGCTAGCGCTATTTTGGGAGACCTGACTCCTCAGTGCCTCTTAAATGGTTAGAACTTTCCTTTCGTCCTGTTTAGTAAGATATGTTTGTGTGTAGGTGTGATCGTATGTGTGTGGGGTGTTTATTTGAGCTGAGTATTTGAGTGTGTATATGAATTGTATTAATAGAATATTTGTATAATAATTGCTAAATTGATTGCCTTCATTAAACATATATTATTAGTAACGGTTCTCTAATGTTTACTAACAAATAATAGGTCTTTACCTATGAAATTGCCGTTTTGTATGCAATAAGTGAAAGTACTTATTTTTTCAAACTTTTTTATTTCTGTTATTCGAAGTAATCACCCAAGCAATTGACGCATCTTTGCCAACGCATTGGCAGTTTATTGATGCCCTGCTTGTAAAAATCATCTGGACGGGAGACCAACAAACTCTTCAAAGGCATTTTGTACTGCCTCTCGGGAATTGATTTTTTTACCCACTAAAAAGTTGTCTAAATTTTGGAAAAAGTAATAGTCGGTAGGTGCAAGGTCTGGTGATTATAGCGGATGAGGGAAAGCTTCCAACCCCAGCTCTTGCAGCTTGGAGACTGTCTGTTGCGCAATATGGGGTCGCGCGTTGTCGTGAAGGAGCAGTGGGAACGACCGATTGACCAAAGCTGGTTGCAGATGTGCAAGCTTCTCCATCATTCTCTCCAGTTCTTCACAGTACACATCTGCATTAATGCTCATGCCGTTTTGTAAAAAGCTGAAGTGAATCACACCCGCACTAGACCACCAAAAAGTGACCATCATCTTTTAGGGGTCATTTTTGGTTTAGGGCATTGCTTTGGTGCTGAACCAGGGTCTAACCAACTTACTGAGCGTTTTCGATTGTCGAAGAGAATCCATTTATCGTCGCACGTAACAATTCGTTTCAAAATTCCTACATTTCTTGGCCTGTTGAGCAGCGCAAGGCAGGTCTCGACGCGTACGTTGCGCTGGCGATCGTTAAGGTCGTGGGGCACCCATCTATCAAGCTTTTTTACCTTGCCAATTTGTCGCAAATGGATTAATATTGTTTTGATGCTTACATTAAAAGCTGCTGCTAACTCAGCTGTAGATTGAGTTTCGTCAGCTTCCACAATCGCCTTTAATTCCTTATTGTTAACCAAAGTCTCCGGACGGCCACGAGCTTCATTTTTCAAGGCAAAATTTCCAGAACGGAACCGGAAAAACCAATAACGGGTTGTGCGTTCGTTTGTACAGTTCTCTCCGTAAACGTTTTTGATGTTACGTGCCGTTTGTGTCGCGTTGGTGCCACGACGGAACTCATATTCCATAATCACGTGAATTTTTAAAGTATTCATTATGACGAAAAATGTTCAAATGTAATGAAAATACAACGCTAATCAAAAAACAAAAGACTGAGTTTGTAAATAGAATGTCATGGTTTAAAAACAAAATTAATTTGAATTTAGAATACAGAGCCATTACAAACTTTTTTTTATTTCAAATGACCAGTACCGAAGAACGGCAATTTCATAGGTAAAGACCTAATATAATATTATTTTAATGATGGCTTACACAATTATAACGAACCAAAATGAATTTATATTCTATGATTATTGGAACACGGTATTATCGTTGTGTTTAAATTGGAAGTTTGTTTTGCTCGGAAAATGCCTAATGGGGGTTTATTTGCGGTAATAGGGATGGGCATGACGATACAAAAATTGTCGATGTACGAGATTTATACAAATAAATGAATTTAAGCAGTCAATGAAGTTATTTTAAATGGGAATTTATAAAATAAAATAAAAAACTTCGTTTAAAAAACCGACTTCTACAACTAAAAAGTATGAAATAACTTAAGAAAGATTTAATTAAATACACCTCATATGCAAACCTTTAATATTGATGAAACATTATTATTTGTATGTGCTACCTATTCATAGTTTTGAAGTCGGTGCCAAGCCATATGTAATATTAGGTACCACACTCGCTATAATTCGAGACGAACGTCAACGACGTCGGAAATCGGCTAGGACATCATCATTCTCACCATCAAATGTTGCTGTCCACTCCGTGACGTATTAGGAATACTGAGTGTCACCACCCCTAATTACCCCATGGGTGTCGTAACAGGGAACCAACTACGCAGAATATTACTACTGGAAAGAGAAGGTAAACTTAAAACAAATCCTATACCCACCCGTCTGGCCAGCGTGGTTTATTATGCCAAAACCTCCTTCCCAAGGAGAGGTTCCAGTAGTGGACTGTTAAAATCTATTGATTATAATCGTGAAATGTTATGTTACCGTCAGATTGTCAAAACCGTTAGATTGTAATCTATCTCGCGAGATTGCAAACAGTCGATAGATTGTGAAGCTGCACGTTTGGCCTAGTGGTTTAACGGTCACCACGCCGTTTCCTACTTCGCCAAGTATCGTGGGTTCAAATCCCACGTAGGACAAACACTTTGTGTGATTCACAAATTGTTGTTCTGAGTCTGGGTGTTCCTTGTGTCCGTTTCATGTATGTTTGTAAATTCCTCCGCGACACAGGATTTATTC
The DNA here is from genome assembly GCA_949125395.1 of Diaphora mendica. Classification (NCBI taxonomy): domain Eukaryota; kingdom Metazoa; phylum Arthropoda; class Insecta; order Lepidoptera; family Erebidae; genus Diaphora; species Diaphora mendica. Next base: position 4,985,501 of record OX421332.1, on the reverse strand, counting down.
CTAGTGCGGGAGTCGTCTTTAAAAAAAAAGGGTATCGAAGAATCGCAAGTCGCGCACTGATTGGTTGAACAGCATATATCCCGCGCCGCCATATTTGTTCGTTAATTCGTCTTTGTTGCCGAATGTAAAGTATTTTTGTGATTATAAATTGATTTCATATTGAAAATACCTCACAGCTTTAGAATTAGTTATCTAAAACTTTTGTGACAGTAAAATTAATTTGTGATTAATCAAAGAAGTTCTAACCTAACCGAACTCTATGGCCATTGAACGGCTTACTGTAAAACCGACCAATCAGTGACAGTTGACAATTTGACGCGCGTAAGCAGTATATCGCAGTTGACAATCTATCGATAGTTTGCAATTTCGCTAGGTAGATTAAAATGTAACGGTTTTTACAATCTTACGGTGACATATTTTTTTTTTTTTTTTTTTTTTATGGAATAGGCCGGCAAACGAGCAGACGTATCGCCTGATGGTAAGCGATTACCGCCGCCCATGGACACCCGCAACACTGAGGCGTCACAAGTGCGTTACCGGCCTTTGGGGGATGAGGGGGGGGAGATAGGGGGAGGGGGGTTGGGGTATGGGCCTCCGGTATGCCGTACGTCGCCTAAATTGAGAGTTTTACAGCAGACGGTGCCCGCTTCAGTGCGGGCAAGCGCTGGGAGGAGTCCGGATGTGTTAATAACTGCAGTTCCCGGATTCCTCCCTTCACAGGCGCAGAGTGGCAAAAAAAAAAAACAAAAAAAAAAAAAAAAAAATGGGCCTCCGGTATCCTCACTCACTCGGTGAAACACAGCGCAAGCACTATTTCACACCGGTTTTCTGTGAGGCCGTGGTATCACTCCGGTCGAGCCGGCCCATTCATGCCGAAGCGTGGCTCTCCCACGGTAATACTAATATACATTAATACCTCTATCCCTTTCAGTAGTTTTTATGATTGTAAGTCTTTTTTAGATGATTGCAGGGGATAATACTCGTAGGAAATGGAACTTACATTTCTTTTTAGATATTAATTTATTCCCGAATTTCATATATTTGCAATAAAAATTCATTCACTAACAAATCTAAAAAAAAACCAAAGAAGCACGGATTACCTGTAACAACTGAATTGCGTTTTTGAATCAATATTTGATTTCGAAATGAAAATGGAAGTCTCTGTACATGGTCTGTAGGAATCACAATTTGATATTGAATATTGAAAGGTATTGACAGGATCCAATATTTATTTACCAATAACTGTTTGAAGTGCATTTAGACATGAAAGGGGAGAAATTCTTGACAAAATTTATCAGGGCAGCTAGATAGAACAGAAATCGACTAACTAAAGTCATGAAAGATAACCAAGTCATAGTATTTGAAATGCAGACAAGTCTGCAGACTGACAAATGAGAATCAATACTGATAAGAAAAATATACAAAAACAATCTCAGGAACGGTTTGTACATCGTGCCAAAATTCGAGCACAATCAGTTCAGACCTTTTTGAGTTTTAGAAGTGTACACAAACCAACGTAACTTTTTGTGTAGATTTAAATAGATTTAAATCAAACGAGTCATCGATACTGATCAGACCATAAATCTTCACAATCATTTGTATAAAGAAATCTCTCAGATTACAGACCATTAAAATAGCGTCATTAAATCTCTGAAAAATAAATTTATTGAATCCTATTACATTGGAAAACGTTTTAATGTAATATTAATAAATATTTGAATTTGTTCCTCTTTTCCTTTGATGGATTTAGGTATTCAGGCTTCTTTAAGCCATTATAGTCTCAGTCCCCCAGTCTCCTTTGTATCAATTACCTTAACTTACTTACCCTATCAGTTTACCCACAAACCAATAAATTTCCAAAAACTGCTTCCGTTAAAGCCAAGCCAGTAAAACAGAATGGATGAGAACTACCTCATCCATGTTATTTTACTGATTAATCCACTAGGATTAAGGCCCTGCGCGCACTAGTGATTTTTGTCACCGTGACTGTTGCGTGACTGTTACCGCGTACATTACCCATAATGAAGGTGCGCGCATTTTGATACGTAACAATTGGGTGACTTTTTGTCCGCGGAGATGGCTGTAGCAACAAAATGTCACTTCTTCTCTCCATACTTTAGTCGTTTCCATACTTTAGTCGTCTTCCGCGTAATCGAATCGAATGCAAAAAAGTTACGTCACTGTCACCTCAAGTGCGCGCAGTCACAAAGTCACCGTGACAAAGAATTTTTTGTCAGGTGACAAAAGTCTAAGCGCTAATCTCGTTACCTCCTATTACGCAAAGTGTTGTGGGTTCGAAGCTTACAAGGACAAGACTTTGTATTATTCATAAATTGTTGTTCTGAGTCTGGATGCTATTTGTATCTGTTTCATGTAAAGTCCCCTGCAACGCATTATATATTTCGAGTGTGGAAGTTAAATTTTATACAGAAGCAACTATTTTGTAATTTTGAACATTGCGTCAACCCCAAATTAATGTGATAAAAGGAGAATGATGTCAACCATCAAAGCAAAAGTTTCTCTAGCTAATAAAATTCGAAACGAGACTAACCAGAAGACAGCTGAAGCATGGTGTGGAAGTGGGCCGGTAATGTTTCCAGGTGAACTGATGGACGCCGGAGCCGTAAAGTGTTACAGTGGAGACCACGAGTAGGCAAACGCAGTGTAGGACGCCCTGCGGCACGTTGGACCGACGACTTGAAGAAAATGGCTAGCAACGGATGGATGCGGACTGCCCAGGATCGGGCTGGTTGGCGCTCTTTGGGGGAGACCTTCGCTCAACAGTGGACGGAAGTAGGCTGAAGAGAAAGCAACAAGTTTTCAAACAATTTCTTTAAAACCAATCTATGTATCCAGTATATGCTAACGTTTTCACATTACAGCTAAAATCCATTTAAAGTGTATCGATAAAGGAAGGCATTACTCCAGAGTGCACGCAGTTTTCTAAATTCACATTTCTTTGAGACCATTTATATTCTACGTTTATGGATACTTTAATGCCTTAGAGAACGTTTGTGAAGCAATATCGTTGCAGAAAGAATTCTCAGTGCATTTGATATTATATTTTTTGTAATATAGTGCATATTTCTGTGGATTTGAATGTATTGAAAATATGTAAAGAGATTTCTCATAGCGAAATGCATTATTACAGTATTATAAACTGTGCAGGTATTTTTAACCGACTTAAAAAAAGGAGGAGGTTCTCAATTCGACTGTATTTTTTTTTATGTTTGTTACCTCATAACTTTTGACTGGGTGAACCGATTTTGATGATTATTTTTTTATTTGAAAGCTGGTGCTTACCGAATAGTCCCATTTAAATTTGGTCTAGATTAAAATCGGTTTTTTTTGTTAAAATTTGTCAATATTTATAGATACCAAAGTGACTCTAATGTACCTGATGGAAAGTATGAGCAGGATCCATGAGTAGTGATCATCATACTCATTGTGAGTGTAGACAATGCAACAATTCAGCATGGCGCCCCGCACTCAACAACGAAACATGACAACAAGAACGATGTCATTTTAAGTTGACCTTTTGTGAGAGCATAGTACCGTCCCGGTCGAGCCGGTACGTTCGTACGAGATCAGCGTGGCTCTGCTACCTTGACTTTCTTTAATTGCTTGAATTACCAAATACATTTTAATAGCTTGCTAATTTCATTAAAACACTTTATTTTATTGGGATATAAATTTAATTTAAAAGCTTTTTAAAAACAAGCTTTTACTGGAATGCCTCGAGACGAAACAAACGAGTCCAAACTCGATGATGTTGCGACGTTTCTTTACAGAGTTCCTATGGCCACCTTCCAGCTCCAGCATCAGAAAAGCTCCATGTCATTATACTATTGTATTGTCACGCTGTATACATATGCTTGCAAAATTTTAGCAAAATCGGTTGAAGATATCTGCTTCAAAATTGAGTTGCAAGATTCCACCCGAACATACAAACATACATACATTGCAAGTTAATAAAAAGCTTGTAAAAAGTAGCCTATCAGTCAGAGCCGAGCCTGCATGTTTGTGCTATTCTTCTGCATTTTCGTCCCCTTTTACCGTTTCTAATCGGAGTCGGCTCTCCTTATTCTTCTTATCCAGAGACATCTGTTCTGGGTCATCACGGGGTCCAATTTCTCTTCTCCGAGGTCTTTGCTTGAAATCAGAAATGATTTTTAGGTATATAGTTGTTAGTTTGATTCGGTTAAAGTAACTACAAACATTGAGCGTTTTTTTTGTTTCATCATCAAGTACATTTGTAAATAGCCCATTACTAGACAAAGGTCTCTCCTTGTAAGGGGGTTTCAGCTCACTAACCGTGTGGTGAATTAAGAATACGAAGTATCACCACTTCCCCACACCCCATTCATCCCATAGGTGTCGTAACTTAAAATAAATCTCCCGTCTGGCCAGCGTGGTTTAGTAGGGAGAAACCTTATTTCTTTGATATGTAAGCTCAGATCAAATAAAAAAAAAATATATATATTTTTATTACTATAATTTCTCAAAATAAAAAAAACCGTTATAATAACCCGAGTTCCCTTTACAAAGTAAAAAACACGTTATGCGCTTTCATTTGAGACCCCACTCGATGATATTTTTGCAGACATTCGGTTATTCTTCCCCACTTTCACCCCCATAACTTTTAAACGACTCAACCGATTTTCATGAAACATGTTTAAGAACACTCGCACGTAACTCACCTTTCATACAAAAAAAAATTGAAATTGCTTCATCCGTTCGGGAGCTACGGTGCCACAGACAGACAGACACGTCAAACTTATAACACCCCTCTTTTTGCATCGGGGGTTAATAACGCACAGCCTTGTTCTTGTTGAAGCAGAAAAAAGTTGCGTAGTTTACAGCATAGTTAATGCGTAACGCGTGTGTTTACTTGGAACTACGCTTCTTTTTTCTGCTTCAACAAGAACAAGGCGGTACGTTATCTACCTATTTTTATTTGATCTGAGTATGTAACTAACGTACTCTATAAGGAATTTCTTGATCAGGCAGGTGTTTTTGTTCTGCTTCGCTTCTTAATTGTTTTCCGGCGTAGTTTGCTCACTGAGTCAGCTCTTACAAATCACATTTTCAAGGACCTCTGTCGTCAGGCATACGACTTTCAATAAAAAAATGGTTGTCTGTAAAGTCTGTTTACGGACGCTAGTTTAACGTGACAACGTCATAACGAAACATTGATGGAATGATTAGCAAGCGCCGCATCTATCTCTCGCTTGCACTTCTAGCCTTAAATGGAACGCCTTAAAACGAGGTAACGCCGCATGACTCATGTTTTTTCGTGCGTGCAGCCGGCTCCATCGAATAAGACGTTGTCACGTCAAAAATATAAGAGGATTTCATTCACAGTTAAATAAACCCAAGTTGCATTTTTTTTAATCCTTGTGATTTAAGCCTATTTTGTTATGAATAGTTTTGTATGTACAAGATTATTTATTTACATAAAATATAATGTCTTACTTTTAACGTTTATTATTTTACATTCCTCGTAAAACTTTTAGTTATATGCCCAAAAACTACACCAGTATTAAACATTCAAACAGGGATGTCACAAATAAAACAACATAATTCACGCATATTAACGAATTTATTTAACTAAATACAATCCTTTTATTTACATGTACAACCCTAAGAATTATTACCATGTAATAATTAATCTAGCTTATGTTTAATACCCGTGACATGGAATGTAATACAACACTAGTTTATATACATTTTAGTGATGTACTGCGAGTGATCTTATTGTATCGATAGCATAAATATAACCGAATTAATGTCCAGCCTATACCAAGTTAGGCGCAGGCTATACTATGGTAGCGGTATAGATTACATGTTACCACACAACTTTCGATGCTATGATATTTTATGCTAAAATGATACGAGACTTAGAGCCCAAATGTTTTATTACTATACTGATCTGTTAAGATATAAAATATGATTAATTGCTAATGATACTGATAATTGAGAACACATGATACGTACAATGACCGGTAGTCTAAACACAGAACAAAATGATCTTGGCCCATACACAATTGTTTGTAAATCAGCTAAGTTTCTCGGTTTTTTTCTAACAGATCAAGTGCTGTACCTATAGTTGCCAATATATTGATGTCGTGAACAACAATTTGAGACAACTTGTTCACCCCTACGAATACCCTCACTTAATTTTGATCAATCCCCGAATTCTTGAGAAACTTTGGTTTAATTTGGTTCATTGGCATTAAAAACCACGTTTACGTATAGAATTTCAATAACTTAAAACGCCTTTTTGCGTAGAGATAACAATAGTACGTAATCTATAACAATATTCAAAATTATTTACCTCTACTGACTGTTTGATTCATCAACGGTTGACTCAAATATTATAATCACGGTGTTACCGTCAGTAATCGTTGTACCTTTACAGCAACATCAGCGGTTAACGCCGCAGGACGAAGCTAGTCTAAAAAGTAGCCTTAGTTAGTCCTTATGCCATCAGCTATCTTTAGTGAAAGTCCAATCAAAATCGGTCTAGCCGTTCAGACAGATTAAAAATTTTAAAAAAATGTTTGATGTTAGTACCGTGTGTACTTTCATGTGCACTTATTCAAAAGCTGTTTACTTTGAATTACAAACAAACACTTAAACGTTATTTATTGGTATAGAGCTATAGAGTATAGATGTATAGATTATTTCACTAGACTCTACAAATAGGAGAAAGGTACGACGATCTATGTTGACTGTTTTTTTTTTAACAACGCCATCTTGTCCCAAGCTAAACAGAGCTTATGTTATGGGTACTAGACAACTGATACAAATACATACATACTCTTTTCTAAATACATACCATACATATTATGCATCCTCTTACTGTTAGAGAATTTAAAATCAAAATTAAGAACTGGTTGCTACGACTAAACTACGATCAAACAGAAATGCTATTGCTTGCCAATTAACACTCCCTATATCTCACAAATCAGACCCATATTGAACAATCTATTGTAGCGACCTAGACCTTAGAGCGAGAGCGCGCGCACGAAGGAGACAGCGTGTGCGCCGGCGCCGGCGAAGCGTCGAAGTACATTCCTGCTTGGAATCATGTGGCATACTGAATCCGATATCTGCGGCCGCTACGTTTTATAGTGGCCGTCTAGCGCAGCTTATATACTCGCCGTGCATCGGGGATAATGTTGAATTCCTGGATTCCCTGTGATTGGACAACACGATCTTCATGTTCCGTACTTCCACCGCCAAGTGTACAGACAAATTGTGTATATAATACGAACCATTTTACAATAAAGACACGCATTTACTCAGTAACAACTTACGATCGATATTTTATTTCTACAACGCCTAACTCCTAAAGCGGTGACTATATCCACCAAAGTGGAGGCCCCGACGAGATTCTGACGAAGAAAATGCCTCAAGAACATCCGATTGTACCAGCTGCCATGCCGTCGATACAAGACATCGAGACTATCTCCATCAAGGCAAGATTACCACAGTTCTGGCGTGATAAACCTAGACTTTGGTTTGCACAGTTCGAGACCGTTACTACCAACCAGAAGCTCGGTGATGAAGGTAGATTCACACTGGCAGTAGCTCAACTCGAGAAGATGGACATCGAACAAATTGGTGATATTATTCTGTCACCCGCCAACACAGGAAGATACGAGGCGTTAAAAAATAGACTACTCTCCGTCTACGAGGAGTCAGAAAATAAACAACTACAGAAGTTGCTAAATGACGTAGAACTTGGTGACCAGCGACCCTCCCAACTTCTACGGCGTATGCGTGACCTGGCACGCGACAAGATACCCGAACATACCCTCCGTATGTTATGGATCAGCCACCTACCCTCGGCTACACGAGCTGTTCTAGCGGTTAGCGAGGAATCAAAACTCGACGCACTGGCAGCGATGGCCGACATGATGGCAGAACATACAAAAGAAGTACACTCGGTATGTTCGTGTGGTCATAGCAGCGGTAGCATGAATAAGCCAGCCACATCATCAACAAACGAAAGAATCCTCTCAATGATTGAATCGCTGACGAGAGAGATTGCTACGTTAAAAACAGATCGATCGAGAGACAACTACCGCCATCAGCGCAAATACCAACAACGACGCTCGCGCTCGCGTTCAAACTCAACAAATCGTATGTCGTCGGTATGCTATTTTCACCGAAAGTACGGAAAAGAAGCCTTTAGATGTCGAAGTCCTTGTAATTTTGAGAAGAATACGAATCAGACACAAAAAAACTAGAACAGACTTTGGCTGCGACGGAAGCTGAAGTCGAAGAAATTTCGAAATACCGTCGTTTATTTATTAAAGACATCTCAACTGGTCTTCGTTTTCTCATCGATACGGGAGCCAATGTGTCTGTCCTACCGATAAGAAGATCAGAAAAAGGCAGAGCAAAGATGAAAAGTAACCTATACGCGGCCAACGGAACGTCAATACCATCTTACGGCGAACGAACAATGGTTTTAAACATCGGTTTACGAAGACCCTACACATGCAACTTTGTGGTCGCCGACGTAACTCGACCGATATTGGGCGCCGACTTCCTGCATAGTCATCAACTTACAGTCGATATACATGGGCGCCGATTGATTGACAAACAAACCGGGTTGTCCGTCATTGGTTACGTCACGTCTACATCAGGGCACACTATCAACACGGTAAACAGCCAGCAACCGTACCACGACTTACTGGCGCTGTACCCAGATATCACCCGACCGACATTGAAGCTGTGTCAAAGTGAGGTGGAACACCACATCGACACCACGGGACCACCATTGTATGCCAAAGCGAGACCACTCTCGCCCAGTAAATACAAGGCAGCTAAGGAAGAGTTCGAGGCAATGATGCAACAAGGTATCTGCAGACCGTCAAAGAGCCCATGGGCGAGCCCAATACATCTAGTTATCAAGAAGGACGGTAAATACAGAGTATGTGGGGACTACCGCCGACTAAACGCAATAACAGTTCCAGATCGATACCCCGTACCGAGACTACACGACTTTACCTACAATTTGAAAGATAAAACAATCTTCTCTAAAATTGATTTGAGGAAATCTTTCTACCAGGTCAAGAATAGAGAAGAAGATATAGAGAAGACAGCAGTAATAACACCGTTTGGTCTATTCGAATTTACTAGAATGTGCTTTGGCCTACGTAACGCCGGTCAGACATTCCAACGCCACATTGACAACGTACTGAGAGGTCTACCCGTATTCAAATTCGTTGACGATATTCTTCTGGCATCATCATCAGAAGATCAACATAGACGCGATCTGGAAGAAGTATTAAAGAGGCTTAACGAAAGTGGACTTCAGATCAACGTAGCGAAATGTATCTTTGGCCAGCCTACCCTCGACTTTTTAGGCTATACAATAACCGCCGAAGGTATAAAACCAACGAACGAGAAAGTCACAGCCATATTAGAATACCCACTACCGCAAAATATTCAACAACTTCGTCGTTTCCTCGGTATGATGAACTTTTATCGAGGATGTATTCCACATGCCGCTGAACACCAGAAAGACTTAAATAGCTATCTACAAAGCTCCAAGAAGAACGACAAGACACCCGTACAATGGACTGAGAGAACGATAGAATCCTTCAAGAAGTGCAAAGAAGACATAGCAAACGCAGCAATTCTATCATACCCATCATCGAATCAACCGTTTGTCTTATTAACGGACGCATCCGACACCTGCGCGGGAGCTGTATTGCAACAAGAGGACAATGGGCAACGTCGTCCAATCGCATTTTTTTCAAAGAAATTTAACGATGCACAAAAAAAATACAGTACCTACGACCGTGAATTACTATCGATCTACATGGCCGTTCGACATTGTCGCCGGATATTTGAAGGCCAAGATGTCACCGTCTTCACGGACCATAAGCCTCTAGCAAACGCACTAAAAACAATTAGCAAAAACGAGACGCCGCGACGCACAAGATATTTAGAGTACATCGGTCAATTTGTTACCAACATCAAATACATAGCAGGGAAAGACAACATCGTTGCAGACGCACTATCCAGAGTTGAAACAATTACATGTCCAACGCCGGTCGACTACCACGAGTTAGCTAAAGCTTAACAAAGCAATTTAGAACTTAAACAGTTGATACAGGATGACCGTCATACATTCAAACGTATAACACTACCCGGAGCAACAACTACAGTTACTTGCGAAATGTCTACAGGATCTGCTCGTCCGTTCTTACCACCGGAGTTCAGACAGAAGGCTTTCCAAGCAATTCACAACCTTAATCACCCAGGCGTAAGGGCGACGAAACGAGCGATAACTGCGCGTTTCTTCTGGTCGTCGATGAAAAGAGACGTCATTGAATGGGCAAGAAGTTGTGTACAATGTCAACGTGTGAAAGTGCAAAGACACACTAAAACACCTATAGCGAAGTTTCCCACAGTTGAACGCCTAGAACATGTACATATTGATATCGTTGGTCCACTACCATTGTCAAACAACTATCGTTATTTACTAACTATGATAGATAGAGGTACCAAGTGGCCAGAGATATGTGCAATGGCAGAGATAACAGCAGAAAAAGTCGCATGCGCACTATACGAAACATGGATTGCGAGATTCGGTTGTCCGGTAACCATCACCACAGACCAAGGTAGACAATTCGAATCCGAGTTGTTTAAACAACTTATGCATCGCATGGGAATACAGCGAACGAGGACTACTGCTTACCATCCCCAGTCAAACGGCATCATCGAACGCTGGCACCGCACGTTAAAAGCCTCACTCACTGCGAGACTTGACTCCATGAACTGGACGTACGAGTTACCTACTGTACTGCTTGGCCTCCGAGCAGCGTACAAGGAAGACATAGGCACCAGTACAGCCGAATTATTATACGGTAAAACACTTCGTCTACCGAGAGAATTCTACGGTGAACCTACAAAGTCATACAACACGTCATCTCAGCTTATGAATCATTTAAATGAAGCATTGAAAAAGGCACAGGTGCAAAGAGAACACATGGATAAACAGCGAGATGTATTCATTCACAGCGATCTAAACAAGTGCACACATGTATACATACGCAACGATGCAGTAAGCAAGCCGTTGACACCTACTTATAACGGTCCTTACCGCGTCATCGAACGCAACGAAAAATATTTCAAAGTGCAGTTAGAAAATAGAAGCTCAAACATATCAATAGATAGATTGAAACCGGCATACCATTTCAACACAAATCTTAGCAATCAACCTACTGATATACCTACGTATGCATACGTTACAAGGTCTGGGCGAACATCAAAACCATCCGTACGCTTCGCTGGCGGCGGAGTAATGTAGCGACCTACATACGCAGCTACATATGTCCGACCGCAACGAGGCCGGCGCCTGTACTGGCACGGCTAGGGTTGCGCCGCCGCTTGTTAGAGCGAGAGCGCGCGCACGAAGGAGACAGCGTGTGCGCCGGCGCCGGCGAAGCGTCGAAGTACATTCCTGCTTGGAATCATGTGGCATACTGAATCCGATTAGAGTTGTGTAGTTCGTGAACTACGTACTACAAGGAACTAGTTCCTGACAAAGAACTAGAACGAACTATTCCTTAAAGCTCGTAGTACTTCGTTCATTTAGTTCACTATAATAGTACTGAATAGTACACTACACGGCTCACCGGCTGCTGTCGGGTCGGTCGTTCGCGGCTCGCCTCACCGCCCGCGCCGTGTCCTACACCCGCCGCCGCCACGAACGAGCGAGACGTATATATGGGAATTCGATATACGAACGAGTAGCAGAGTAGATAAAATTTTAAAAATATAAGTACTTTGCCACGTTAATGACAGAATCACAGAACTGTAGTCTATAATTGCATTGTTTTAGCTATTACTTTTATTTATTTGTCATTATTACTTAATTTGTAAAAAAAGTTAAAAGCACTTAAGAAATGAGTTCTCTAGTTCATTTCTTTCTCTTTCAATGTTATGTTATAACCCTACTGCTGCGGGAATCCGCGAGTTCGATAAATATATGAACGAAGATTTTTAAATGCGCCATTCTAATTTTATTTTGTTTTAATTTTTGCTCAATAGGTATAGTTACAGACAACAGATCATGCCTCACACAATAATAAGTAACAATATACAATTTAAAATCTGAAGTCCAATTAAAACTATACACATCATTCCCAATCGCAGTAATAAAGCTTCATCTAGGTGTTAACAAATATAAAGAAAAAAGAGAACAAACATTCAAAAGGACAATAAGTGGCTAGTGTACCTACTGAGATACAGTAATTGGACTAATTAGTTATATCTACAATGTGTTATTATAATTTTACAATATATAGGATATAATATATAACGTTTTACTTAACTTTACGTAGAGTCAGTAACTTTTATATTAAAGTTCTTAATTAATATTAGAATGACAGTCCTAAGTAAGTGTAAGCCTGTAAAGTATGAAGGAAAATCTGAATATAATAGTTAATTTTTTAAATTTACATAATTTCCCGTATAATTCAAGCAATACCAAAAGTACTACGCTAAACAGTGCTAGTGTACTACGTACTAAAAGGCATATAGTTCATGAACGATCGCCTCGTTCATCCAAACAATTCATTTCTGCTCTGAACTAGTGTACTAAATGTACTAAAAGAACTAGAGTACCGAACTAGTTCACTTGGCTCAATGAACGAGATCGGATCGCTCCTTATAATGACCGAGCAAGCACAAGTCTAAATCCGATATCTGCGGCCGCTACGTTTTATAGTGGCCGTCTAGCGCAGCTTATATACTCGCCGTGCATTGGGGATAATGTTGAATTCCTGGATTCCCTGTGATTGGACAACACGATCTTCATGTTCCGTACTTCCACCGCCAAGTGTACAGACAAATTGTGTATATAATACGAACCATTTTACAATAAAGACACGCATTTACTCAGTAACAACTTACGATCGATATTTTATTTCTACAACGCCTAACTCCTAAAGCGGTGACTATATCCACCAAACTATCAAACACACACACACACACACACACATACACACCACACATACACACCACACATACACATACATACACACGCACGCACGCTTTCACACTCAAACATAAATAACTTAATCTATTAATTACTTTGTGAATTTCTCTTATTCACTATGTGTATCAACCAAAGATTGGGAGAGGGCACTGACTTCTGTAACACAGGTTTTACCTAGCTCAGAAGTCAGGGACTTCATAGGAATTATGTAAATAGTTAGTGAATAAATATTTTGTTATTATTATTATATTATACATAGAAAACACCCAAACTCCGAAACGAATATTTGTAGATTATACAAACATTTGGTCCGACCCGGGAATCGACCCGGGACCTCATCACCAGTCGCACACGCCAATCGCGAGACCAACGAGGCAGTCATTTATCCAAGTACATATTTATTGGATACATTAACAGAGGTCTTTATCCAATAATAAACTGCAATCGGCTCACTGATTGGTATATAGTTAGAACACAATCCAAAAAGTTCCAACAAAATCATCTACAATTAAATTATAATAAAAAACAAAAAAAATATACTGTGTTTTTATACGTGTGTTAGAGCGTTTTCACATCATCCTCATCATATGACTGCCTCGTTGGTCTCGCGGTTGGCGTATGCGACTGCTGATTATGAGGTCTCGGGTTCGATTCCCGGGTCGTACCAAATGTTTGTATGATCTACAAATATTTGTTACGGAGTTTGGGTGTTTTCTATGTATAATATGTATGTATTTACAAAAAAAAAGTATATATGTATTTGTATCAGTTGTCTAGTACCCATAACACAACCTCTGCTTAGCTTGGGACTAGATGGCGTTGTGTGTTAGATGTCCGAAATATTTATTTATTTATTTATTTTATCCAATCTGATATCGGTGTCGGACGCCGATACGATATCGGAGGAAGTAAAATGTATGTATCTCCGGTATCGATATCCGATATCGAGCCAGGCAATATGAAAGTCAGATACATATTTCATACATTTAACTTCCTCCGATATCGTATCGGAGTCCGACACCGATATCGTATCGGATAATGTGAAAACGCTCTTACTTGTTCGCGCTCAAATGGCAGAGCCTGTAAAACCATTAACTTGATGGTAGGTGGAAGAAAGTTCTTGAACCGATACAGTGATCACATGGTTCCAGTGACTTTCCGGCTTACGTTCCCAATATGTGATTTCCAAGTGAGGCTAGAATCAATCCATAAGCGCGGATCTTTGACAGACGAACTAAACGGTATAATAAATCCGTTATAGACAATTGGCGGCAGTTTTGACGTATCTACTATGATTATCAGTAGGCTATTTTATTTAAAAAACGTAGCGCTGCCAATGAATGAAACATATACTAAATCAACAACGAGGTTGAGCTAACTACAAAATAATAGCATCATTTGTTGATGGCAAAAAATATAAAGTTCGCCTTCAAACTACTATTACAAGTAAACAATAAGATCACACACAAAACATAAATATACATTACATTTAAGAGACATTTAAGTAATGTACAAACATCACAAAATAGGGGCCTATTTAAAACCACAAGGTACTATGTACAAAGGAACTGCTCCAATTGATCTATTTTTGGCACAAGATTACCACATTAAAGATATGTTATAAATTCACATTTAGATTTATTTACTTAAATAACTTAGTATATATTTAATATCTTACTTAAGTTACACAACGAGGTAGCCTACGTAAAGTACAAGAATGAAATACAGCTTTTAAAGCTAAAATCAATTTAATCTATATGTAAATAAGGTTATTATCTGTATAAAAAAAATTCAGACCATAAAGAAGTAAATCTAATATCACTTATTTACAAAATTATAACTTTATTTATGATTAAAGATTAATCTCTTTTTTTAATATAATTTAGTTAAAACATCACAATAATGAGAACATTTTACTTTTTATTATATTCTTAAAATATATTTACACTTTTTTATTAACTATTAAACATCTGTAATACATTTATAATTGCTCAAATTTGATATTTATAATACTTTTTAAAGATTAAATATCAACAAGTTAAATAAATGAAAAAAAAAAAACAAATGAAATTATTAACTTATCATGATTTAATGTTTTGATATTGTCTATGTTTATTGTACTTTTGCTTTTTTTAATTGTTTTAAAGCTTTTGCTGCTGTCCTTAATGTTAGGTATTATTTTGTTGCGCTGAACATCGATTTAACTATATTAATGATAATTGAAATTGAATTATAATATGATCCGATTGTCCTATAATATCATATACTAGCAAGGTACATAATAATAGGAAATGAAATGTTAAAATAGCTTTTTCACATGATCTAAATAAACTAACATCACTCTGCTTTACCAATGTATGAACAAAACGTCTTAATAATGATAAATCTAATGACTTTAATTTAGGTATAACTTAGCTATACTAACTATAGCTTAGAGGTAGTAGAGCCACGCTGATTTCAGCACGAATGGGCCGGCTCGACGAGGGCGGTACTACCCTCACACAGAAAATCAACGTAAAATGACCACGTTCGTGCTGTCGTGTTTCGTTGGTGAGTGCGAGACCGGAGGCCCAATTAGTCTAGTCAACAAGTTCCATACTTGTTGACTAGACTAAAAGATGCAGCAGTATCACTAGGCCGCCATGGTGTGGGTCGCCATACTGCATTGTCTGCATTCGCAGTGAGTATGGCGACCAATACTCTTGGATTCTGCTTATGCTTTCCATCAGGCAGAGTAGAGTCATTTTGGCGGGCCGGACATAAAAAAATAAAATAAAAAAATAATAAAAAAATTAAAACTTGAGTTACTTTTAGGCATAATAGGAAGTGTACTTAATTCATTAGGTTACCTAAATTAACCAATCCACTCGTGAAACAAAACACAAAGAAATACCGTGAAACTCACACTCATCTATAAGAAATCTCGTATGGCACAAAAATCTTATAAAATTTATATCAAAGAAAAGAAAATAAGATAGATTATGTTTAACTAGGTCGGGTAGTGAGCCAGCTTGAAAGCAGGCTCGCCAAATTAAGTTAAAAGCCAACTGTTGTACAACTTTTGCTTATATTTTATATTGAAACCTTTTCTATTTAGATATTTTTATATACACCTTAAAAAAACATGGAAACTAGGCTACACAAAGTTGTTGTCCGAGATAAAGCTTCGGGATACATGGGATATCATACATGGATACATAGCTGATAAGGAAATTTGTATTTTTTGCTACAGGAATATGGTATCTTTTAAAAACATGTGTGTAGTAAAAGTATCACGGGGTATTTGATAAAAGGTTTTTTGGTCAAGAATCTGTGAGAAATTCTAAAGACGACTTCAGTTTTTTAAAGAGATGCCTGTCCTGGTATCAACGACAGGCTCCTTTTCTTATTTAAATAGACAAGAATACACTGAATACCTTATTTTAACGTATACGTAAAATAACATTTAAATAAATTCATCAAATCGTTTTACGATTTCAATCATATTGCCCTTGTCATAAAAATCTCCATATTTATTTCGAAGGCATTTAATAGAAGAATACTTCTAGTCATTCCAATATATATTTTCAATTAATAGTTTTGTAAGTTCCAGATGTTGTTCTAAAAAACTAGGCTGTAATAAGGCTGAACAATTTTAATATTTTCTCTACACAAACTAATCTGAAACCCGAAAGTTTTACTTTGTGTTTGAACATACATTACATATTGTTTATTTAATTTATACTCTCGATTGTCGGCACTTGATGGCACTTGTTATAATAATAAAGGTTAAGTAACCTTTGATGATGCCATAAAGCCGGGTCTCCTGCGACACTGTTTAATGTTTTTAAACACCAAACATCACATATATATCAAAATATGGGCGTGGCCTAACTGTTTTGTTATTTTTAACAAGCAAACGCGTTATCCGAAGCGGACGGAAAACATCCCCGTGTTCGCCTGCAAGGGGTGGAGGGCGATTTCATTTGTTAACATAGGGTTGTGCATTTACCACATAACATTCTTCATTTTAGTCGTTGCGGAGTTAAAGATTAATCGTTTTTTTTATTTACAAATCGGATGTTATCGACTTGCTGACCAGTGATCATTTTCATTATAATAAAGTAGCTGATACTTATTCATACATTTTTTTTATTTTCATTTTGTGCTTCTCGTATAATGAAACTGAACTGAACTTACATTAATACTAATATTATTCATATTTATACTATAAAAGACAATTTAAATAATATTAAAAGGTTACCTAACATCAGCAATATGAGCCATTCAATTATGGAATGAAATAAAAATAAATTATGGAATTTTCTAGTTTAGAAAAGTACTCAATAAGTATCGATACTGTCTAATCGTCACCGTATCCCTACGTTTGATGTTCGTATGTGACGTTTGTTTAAAGTCGCAGGAGACGGCAATGGTGTGCTAATATGGTTTGCAAAAACATTTCTTTAGTTTGTTTTGTTATTTTTGGGAGCAGGAGACACGCCTTAGGCGAAACCGGTCAGGTGTAAACAAAAATAAAATAGTGGAATAAGTACAAGTGATTTTAATTCTAGAATGTATATTGTTTGATATTCGTCGCTTTTCACCCAGTGAGTAAGGTTAGCGGAGCCCAATTGATTCCTTTATTTTAAGAGGAGTGGGATGGTTCTCGGGCTTGGGCAGCGGCAGTCGCTTACTGTCAAGTGGCTTTCCTATCTCTATATCTATGCCTTGTCCTAAACAATAAATACTTTTTGATATTTTTAGTTATGGTTTCACTTTTATATTATTGGGTGATTGTTTTTTGTTTTTTCTGTACTGTCAGATCTTAACTATTCAATTCACTATGAAAACATACACTTGACTTGTACGTGACTTGTACGAAGAAAGGATATATGAGTATATATTTCACAACAGAACAACTACATCGACAAAGGCCGCGGCTAAGAGGTTTTCACCATCATATTATTTGATTTTGAATAACATTTTCTATGAAAACAGTTAAAGAAAGTTAAAAGTTTGTGGCGACTTCCACATACAGCGCAACAGAAATATACTACAGCGCCATCTACCGAAGTAACACTGAACTACGGAGTAACGAAGGAAACTAAGAAACTACCAATCCTGAATCGCGCAGTGAAAGTTCGCGCGCCAATTAAGATACATACAACATCCCAACATCAACCGATGGGCAGTTGGCCCGCCAGGCATGATCACCTCGCCTGGTCAGAGGATCCTCCCTTTGTGTTGGAGGGACATGACACCCGTCCATGCACAGTGGTGACCCCGACGTGATTGGAAGCAGCCTTCGATGCAGCATCAGCTCGCCACCATCTTGTTCACTCCCACAGCAAGTCTCACAGCCAGCCAGCAACCTCGGCCTCAACAGGGATACACCACACGCAGGAAGCGACCGCTCCAGCCTGGTTACCCCTACGGCCTCATCAGCGTCTAGGCACAGCACACTGCAGCTACGGTCCATGTAAGCAGTGCATATCTCTCCCATCCATGCAGCAGCCAGCCACTACGCAGCAACCGCAGCAAACACTGGGGACCTCACCGCAGCACCGCGCACCGCACGCCATCCCGACTCACTGGGATCAGCGGACTTCAGCCCCGACTCACTGGGACTAGCGGCACTCAGTTCCGACTCACTGGAACTACTCACTCCTGGCACTGGCAAGCTCCACAACAGAGCACAGACAGCTGACATATATCAACCTCCGGTCTTGGAGGGGAGTGATGTGGCGACTTCCACATACAGCGCAACAGAAATATAC
This sequence comes from Diaphora mendica, assembly GCA_949125395.1. Lineage (NCBI taxonomy): Eukaryota > Metazoa > Arthropoda > Insecta > Lepidoptera > Erebidae > Diaphora > Diaphora mendica. Next base: position 4,966,715 of record OX421332.1, on the reverse strand, counting down.
TACAGCGCCATCTACCGAAGTTACACTGAACTACGGAGTAACGAAGGAAACTAAGAAACTACCAATCCTGAATCGCGCAGTGAAAGTTCGCGCGCCAATTAAGATACATACAACATCCCAACATCAATCGTTGGGCAGTTGGCCCGCCAGGCATGATCACCTCGCCTGGTCGGAGGATCCTCCCTTTGTGTTGGAGGGATATCACACCCGTCCCTCCACAAGTTCTTAAATTTAGAACAATTGAAAAAATTAATAATTAAATTTTCATGTAACTCTCTTAATACCGCTGCCATAAATCCTATGACGGAAATTCTTAAAAAGCGTATTACATTATTTTATGAATCTGATCTTTCACTTTAAAACCAATTTATTAGGGCTAAGAGGAAGGCGTTCTCCGTGTGGGGATGGTTTAATTTCCATGTTGTGATTGATTGAGAATATGGAGTGTCATTAACCCTAAGGGTCCGTTCACACATACCGGCTCGGAGGGGAGAGCAGATTTTTATCACACTGGAAACAGAGGTTTGAGTAATTGTAGTAAAGTTTATTTTTGCATGTGCACGTTTGTGATGTAAGAATGCTTGAACGCGCTTCGTGTGAAATAATAAGAGGAGCCGACCGGCGCCGATTGCGTGCTCTTTCTCGCTCGCGCAGCCGATCGGCTCCAATTCAAAAGAATTGTGGCAAACCACAGCCGGTCTATGTGAAGTAGTTGGCGGCTCCGCTCCGGCCAATTCCAAGCGTATACGATCCGGTTTGTGTGAAAATAAAAAAGTGGGCCGATGCTCTCCGAGCCGGTCTGTGTGAAAATAAAAAAGTGGGCCGATGCTCTCGGAGCCGGTCTGTGTGAACGGACCCTATTCATTCCGTGCGCATGGGCATCGTAAGAAGCGACTAAGGAAACAAACTACGCATGACAATATCACTGCAAACAGGAGGAAACCCCATCCCAATAGGCCAATATCTACGTGGTAAGGAGGGGCCTATGTCCAGCATTAGATCGTTGGAGGCTGTTGTTGATGATGATGAAGCGAGGCTAAATATTTTTTTTGTCTGTTTGTCTATATATCTATCTGTATGTTATTTTTGGGCCGATTTTGAGCTGCTGATGTTAAAATCAGTAACGTAAGCTGCTTTTATATTAGAAAAAATTGAGTACCGCAAAAAAAAAACAAAATCAATGCATTTCAAAAGCAACAAAAACTAGCTATACATAGCTAGTCGATAACAGAACTGAAATAAAGTTAATGATCATGCGATGACAAAGTGTTTTCTACTGGAACTCTTAAAATTTAAATTCCACAGATTGCCAAAGACCTTTTTTGCATTACAATCTAGTTCAAGCGAAAAATAAACAGTTCAGTTGTAATTTAATTTAAATTGTATATCTAACTCTCAGGACTGCTGTCGAGTTCATCTTTCATTACCAACGGTTAAGCCTTGCCATTGAAAACAAAAGCTTAACCTAAATAATCATGATAACGACACAGAACGAGAGGTTGTCAAACAAATCCTTTTAATCCTTGAACTGATTCCATTTAAAATTAAAAATTTTTTGAGTAAAATTTTAAAAGGAAAGTTTGTTGATAGCTATTTTGTTGATTATGCTATTGAGATTTTAATTGCAAATACTATTTTAGTTGAAATTCAATTGGAAGAGGTTTGGATACGACTGTAACACCACTAACAGGAGTAATAAAAATTGGAAATTATTTAAATCCACACCATAAATTCGAAAGTAACTCTGTCTGTCTGTCTGTCTGTTACGCTCATGGCTAAATTGCTGCACCAATTTCAATTAAATTTGACATGATACTTTGAGACAGGACATAGGCTACTTTTTACTGTAATAACTAACTACTTGTATATAAACTATGCATAGTCTTTCCAATTCCCATTTATGACGACGCTTTTTGTTACTTGATATGTTATTTTTCCGAACTTTAACCGTGGGAGAGCCACGCTTCGGCATGAATGGGCCGGCTTGACCAGAGTGATACCCTCTCACAGAAAACCAGTGTGAAATAGTGCTTGCGCTGTATTTCACCGAGTGAGTGAGGATACCGTAGGCCCATATCCCAACCCCTTCCCCTATCTCCCCCATCCCCCCCATCCCTCAAACGCCGGCCGGCAACGCACTTGTGACGCCTGTTGTAAGTGTCCATGGGCGGCGGTAATCGCTTACCATCAGGTGTAAAGTCTGCTAGTTTGCCCGCCTATTCCATAAAAAAAAAAACTTTTCCGAATAGCGAAGATTAAAAAAAGGTATTTATCATTAACAGTCTATAGGCCACTTTTGAATTAAGAGCTCTCCAAAGGAAGGCAGAAACAAAATCTAACATTAACAAAGAACATTACCAACAAAGAATAATATCAAACACTTAATAAACATCTTTTATTCATCAAGACATCGCATCTTTGTTAATTAGACAAATATTGGTTCTCTTCTAACTTGTTAATTTCCTCTTAAGTCTCACTAAAATATTTAAACATTGTAAGCAATATTTAATGAGATGTTTTATTGAAACCATCAACGGTATACTTCAATATAAAATTAGAAATGTTTATATTTTACAATATATATTTTGGAAAATTTAAAGTAAATTTACACACCCGATTATCACGAAATATGATTATTTACTAGAATATTACATGAACTTTTGCGTTCCTTTTACACAAAAACTATATTAAAAAAAAGAAACAAAAATACTAATTATTCTACAATTGCTTTTCAATTAACCAGCAGTCTTAGCTGGATGTGGTGACACTACTGTTTAGTAAATTATACATTATAATCATCAATGATATTTAACAGTCCACGGCTGGACATAGTTTTCTCCTTATTTTATTTATTAATATTATGGAGGACTTACAGCTATTTTTTTTTATGTGCCTCCCAAAACGACTCTACTCCGCCTGATGGAAAGCATAAGTAGAATCCAAGAGTTGCAATCAAGTAAATAACAATGAGCCAATTACAAGTCCTCACCTGTAGTGATTGGCTGCACGGTTGGCCTAGTGGTTTAAGCGTTTGTGGGTCACGGCTCTGACCGCCCAGAACCAGGCGCGCCTCTGGCGGCCTCAGAGGGTACTGGCGGTCAGAGCGATACGTGGTTACCGCACGGTGTCGACCGAGGCAGCGTGCGCGTTGGCCGGAACACCTCCGTGGGATTTGGAGGCGGAAGTGCTCGCCGAAGTTTATCGACGGGTGGCTGAATATCGGGCGGAGAGAGGCATTCGCCCTCCGCCCGAAGAGGTACGCGAGAGGCGTGAAGCCGCCCGTCGAGCCACGATGGCTCGCTGGTCTTTCCGACTGGAGACTCCACGCGCTGGCTTTGCCGCCGTGGAGGCTCTCCAGCCGGTTATCCTCGAGTGGGCAGGGCGGCAGCACGGGACCCTTTCCTTCCGACTGATGCAGGTGCTCTCCGGGCACGGTTGCTTCGGAAAGTACCTGCACTCGGTCGCTAGGAGGGAACTGAGTCCCGCCTGCCACCACTGCGACTGCAGTGAAGACTCGGCCCAGCACACGCTGGCGATTTGCCCCGCTTGGGCGTCGCAGCGCCGGGCCCTCACTGCAGTCATCGGAGGAGATCTCTCGCTACCGGCCGTCATACGCTCCATGGCCGGTAGCGACAGCAGTTTTACCGCGGTCGCAACCTTCTGCGAAGATGTAATCTCGCAGAAGGAGGCGGCGGAGAAGGCCCGGGAGGACAACCTCCACTCGGACCCAATCCGTCGCCGGCGAACCGGGCAGCGGAGGCGCGCTCACCTGCGCCTCATGCCGCCCTGAGTGTGGCCGCGGATGGTCGGGACGGGCTTTCCCTTCCATCCGCTCTAGTGGCCGCCCGCGAGGAGGCGACGTTACGTGTGTTCCGTACGTCGCCTAAATGGAGAGGCTTTGGAGAGGGTGCCCGCTTCTGTGCGGGCAAGCGCTGGGAGGGGTCTGGACGGCGTAATAACAGCAGTTCCCGGACTCCTCCCTTTACAGGCGCAGAGTGGCACACCGTGTGGTTTTAGTCGGTTCGAGTCCGACACACCGCCCCGCCGTAAGCCCCGGCGCGGGTGACGGTCCGAGGGGATTTCCACACGTAAAAAAAAAAAAAAAAAAAAGTGTTTTAAGCGTTCGCCACGCCGCTTCCTACTGCGCCAAGTGTTGTGGGTTCAAATCCCACATGGGACATCACTTTGTGTGATCCACAAATTGTTGTTTTGAGTCTGGGTATTCTATGTGTCCGTTTTATGTATGTTTGTAAAGTCCCCCGCGACACAGGATTTATTCCTAGTGCGGGAGTTGTAAAAAAAATGTAAGCGACAGCAAAATCAATATCTGTTTCTATTGATATTACTTTAACTTTTAAAAAACTTAAGGCTCAGACACTTTTGCAACTTTGAGACACCCATAGAGAATGGATCGTTTTAAGGAAGTTTTGTCCTACAATACCACGCTGGTAAGTCGGATTATTATAGGGTTTCTTTCAAGTTACCCTTCCCTTTTCAGTGATGTGAATTAAACACACTTTGCATCTAATTCGAAAAACATAATTTCTGGAGAATGTTGAATTTTGTTAAAAATGGCAATCTTTGGTTGAATATCTTTGAAATAAAGTTTTTTTTTGTGGAATAGGGACAAACGTGCAGACGTATCGCCTGATGGTAAGCGATTACCGCCACCCATAATTAAGTTAAATTGATAAGTTTAATGATGTATCATGAAATTTGGAAATATAATAAGGTTATTAAGGTAACAAATCTTCTTCAGAAGGAAGTAAGTCCTTGAAATGCAAAACACAATATTTGAGATATTCAGAAGCTCAAATACAATATTTAAGAACGTCAACAAAGTTAAAAATTTAATAAAAATACATAAAATTAAAATTGAAAAGATGAGAGAAACAGATAATTGACATCAATTTAAAAAAATATACTCCATGTTGGTAATTTAATTATATTTACAAATTCATGATCATACAGGTTCTGCCATTCAGCGTGCTCATTCATTATGTTTATATTTATAGCAGAATACCCCTTTGGTCTTCCTTAAATAGATGAAGGTTCTACGAAGTGCACTGAATTGGAATGTGCAGAGTTTTCATTACAGCATTTAACCGGCCATTAATTTAAAATTAGCTGCGTGCCTTGAATTTTTTTTTATTTTGTAATTTTCTTACTTGACTTCAGAGAAACGTTTAAGAGTCTTGTAAATTGTACTCAAAAATTACGGCTGGAGAAATAGAATTAGCGAAATGGATAGAAGATGTTATTCTTAGACGCTAAACAGTGTTTGTTTTGAGAGAAACGTGTCAAAACGTTTGAGCCATTTTGATCGCAATGAAACTCACACAGAACACACAAACAGGTGTTAAATATTTCTTTCATTGCTTTGCATTGATAAAGTCAGATTATCGGAGCAGTCAAATGGGTTAGGGCTCCCACACATAACTGCGATACGATGCAGTACGGCGTGAAGTCCTTGCGGTGCATTTATGCGAGCTCGCAGATATTTGCGATGCGTTGCGAATTCGCAGTTATGTGTGGGAGTCCTAAATGGGCGACAGTAATTATTTACGAAATATTCTTAATACATAAATAAAAAAATAAAAAACTTGGCAGCAGATGAATTTCGAACTTCTTTAAACCTGACCGGTCTGAGGAAAAAAAACCGAAAAGAGATTATTTTCCTAATTTAAACTAAAGTTCAAAATAAAGTTAGACTGTAAAATAATTACAATATCTTTGATTACAACCAAATTCAATATTACGTGACTCACATTTTGTTGGCGAAGTAATTACAGACTCATATATTTAAGGAGTTGAAAACAAAGATCTAAATTAAAACGCTGGAAACTGAATTATTACCATTTAATGGCACTTGAATAACCATTATATTCGAGTGCCGTTCAAATTGTATTAATATTTTATCTCATAAGGAAAAACCATTAATTTTATCTGTCCACTGATGCCAGCCATAATTTAAATTTCGAACCACTTAATTTCTCACCAGGCACCTGGATTCGGTATTCGGTATTCCGAAATTCGAGAATAAGATGAGATGAAAATTCGTCAAAATAATTTCATCGTAATTCGTGAAGGCATTCGTCGCCATAGTTCCCTCTTATTGCAATACCTCGAAGAGAATGCCATTCCTGCTACGGAAATTATGACGTCATAAGGATAGGATGAAATATCTTATAAATACTAGCTTTGTTTCTTACAAAGTTGGTAAGAACAAAATTTTGTTCGACATAATTCAGTGAGATACTAGCCTAAGCTTTGCTGAAGAGTAAAAGTTTTAGGTGTGTACTGATTATGCTAAGACTTTGCGAAATTTTCAAAGTCATGTAAGTTGGTACGAGTTTTCGAGATAGCGCGAATTTAAATTATTATGTGTATGTTATTTATTTTACAAGATTTACATTGGAACAAAATAAACATTTCTAGTAACTAACTTTGCATGTTTGCTTGTCTTTAGATACTCTCCTAAGAGTGTTATAAATGCAGATTGGCCTTATAAGTTATTTACATCCCGTAGAGTTGTTCAGCACGAATTAAATATAAATAGGAATACATTACTTAAATTACTTGTTTTTAATTTAAACTTAATAAGAAGCAATAAATAATTCAGGAAAACCGATAGACATCGGAAATCACCACGTCAGTAGTGCGATTATTGTAAAACTTACGTGTAATTTAGATTTACGAGATTAGAAGATGATATTTAATTGCAATTTCTTTTAAAAGATACAATATCCTTTATCATGTCTTTCCTTTATAACGACTTCCACCGTGGTCACGACTAATAAATAATAGCTCAGTAAAATTACCACGGCTCAGTAATATTTTCGTGAGATGTGAGTTACGAAAACGGGTAGTTTAGTTGCATGCACATTAGTTTTATTGGTGCTCTTATTTGACGGTGCAATGAAAGAAAGAATGTTACACTGAATTACGTATACATTCTTGCAGCAACTGATTTTCACAATGGTTTTATAGCTTTTACATGAATTCCAATTCTTATAATCAATATCAAAATAAATTACAATTTTTTAGTACTCTTTGTGATATAAGTTATTCAAACGCCATTATTTTATCTTATCACATTATTCAATTTCACTACAATTAAAAAGAAATATAATTCGATTTAAAGCTAGGAACTGGTAAACAAACACACATGAGTACCTATTAAATTAAACCAAATATTTATGGGTTTGATACAAACAAAATTTGGTTTCTACTTAGAATATTTATCAGTTCTTACACTACCTAGGTACCAAACGCAATATCCTCAGGTCTGGAACAGGATGCCTGATGAGCCCTTAGCACGTCTGCTGAAGTGGATTTGACACAGTTATTCATATGAATATCTGATGATGCATTCGAGTGGTGATGGTCTCGACGTGGTCTTTGGCAGCAGTAGCGGCGGCCGACATCTCCACAGAGAGTTCTGTTGGCAAGAGTATAATAAGGACCATTACACACAAATTCTGGACTTCTAAAACCATTTCATCCGACTACAGCGAAAGCGAAAGGAAGGGTAATCTTGGCAGTCTATGTATGTTTGTATACCTGTTATGATGTACATATGTATGATGCCTAACACTTTTGTTCCAATGAGTTTGCATTGAAATATTCAGTCAACAGTTAAGTCGAAATTGATTGGATGAATATATACATTTACACGTACTTATTTCATGGCTACATTATTTAGAATAGGTGCCTACCATACTTAACCAACAATAAATAGAAGGTTGATTTCTAGGATGTTGTTAGAGGCAAATAAAATTCAAATTCAAACTTCAAATATTAATCTAATTTTATTTACTACGATCGACGTAGGCGTTGTAAAATACACACATCAAAAGTGTCTAGGGATCAACATATGTGTCTAGGGATCAACATATATTTTTGCAATAACTTTTCTCCTGATTGATATTAATTAAAATTTTCTTTAAGGATTCATCAAATAAAGTGTTTTCGTTTGTCACAGTAACGATAAACCAAGTCACCTTTGCATTAATAAAGAATTTTGCCATTTTCCTAATAAAAGGATTTTTGACATTTGAACCACTAACATTAAAGTTCGAAAAAAAGACTGAAATAACAGTTTTCTTTAAAATTTTATTAGGTAACTTAAACAATTAATAATCCGTGTTTCTACCGCGAACACTAACACAAGAACATCGGTTTGGCATACTCAAAATGAGTTCATCCAAATCACGCTGTGGAATGGCCGCCCATGTTCGTTGCAACAACAAAAAAAGGTTTTCTTGCGACTGGATACCCTCCATGTTCGGCAGAGCTCTTCTCTGTAGCATATCCCATGCATGTTCAATCGGGTTCAAGTCTGGCGACTGAGCAGGCCAGGGCCAAAGCCACATCTCAATCTCAAGAAATCCGCATAAAAATGCTTGATCCCTAGACACTTTTGATGTGTGTAGTTTGTGAAAATCTGTTTACATAAATAAATAACTTGGACTTAGAAGATTATACAGTTCGTGTGGCATTTTAATCGACACATCAAATAAGTATGTAACCATCGAAAAGTTTACGTAAAATACACAAAACAGTCAATAATAAAACGAGTAAGTAAAAATAATAAAACAATTATATTACAAAACAAATAACAATCGAAAGCTATTAACAACTCGCATGTATTTAGATATATAAATATATATAGATAATACTATGCTTGTTTGTGTGTGTGTTTGTAGTGTAGGGACACAGCTCACACACACAAGCAAGACTCGGCGTGTGTCGACTTCCCTCCACACCCCTTTACGTCCCGCTGATACCTACAACTGTTTACTGCGCAGTGATTCGCACTATGTTCCGAGATGTCATAAAGTTTGGTGCGGTCTATACCTATGTTTTACCATACCACCTCAACTGCTTAACCGATATAAATGAATAAAGTTTAATAATAACACGTATGACATAGGTTATATGAATTATATCAAATACGTTAGTAGTAAATACGTAGTCGGTTAATAATTAATTAAACTTTTTCTTGTTATGTAACTGTTCATAGTTCAGTGTATGGAAATGAAATTGAAACGAAATGAAATGAAACAGACTTATGTATATCTCTCTATATAATACGACTTTTAACTTTAATATATTTCTATATGTAACAAAATACATAGCTATAAATTACGTACTTAAAAATAAAAAACCTAATAAAAAAAATCCTCTAAATCGGGTGTCCAGACTGTTACAAATCACAGTTCACCCAAGTTCAAAGTGTCATGTTGAAACTTGAGCTTCGATTTATTTATTGCCTTTGTAGAATTTAAAAAAGAAATAACGTCATTGGATTTTAGTTGAGTTAAAGAACTTGTCACTTTAACAGATACCAGCTAAACTGAAATTCAGTCTCGTTGTTTTCACTACAAATATGTACAGGAATTGAGAAACATGAACGAGAAATATTCTGTGATGTTATAATTACAAGTAGAAATACATTTATACTTCATGACGTAGCAATACTTAGTAGAACTTATAATATTTTACCATCACAACCAAACTTGCAGTGTAAACAACGAAGGAAAACAAAAATTCTTGTATCTGCCTCATAATTTTAATGATGTATCATTAGACTGCACGGTTAGCCTAGTGGTTTCAGCGGTCGCCACGCCTCTTGCTACTGCGCCAAGTGTCGTGGGTTCAAATCCCACGCGGTACAAAACCTTTGTGTAATCCACAGATTGTTGTCCCGAGTCTGGGTGTTATTTGTGTCCGTTTCTTGTTTGTTTGTAAAGCCCCCCGCGACACAGGATGTTTATTCCTAATGCGGGAGTTGTCTTTTAAAAACAAAATAAAAAAATACAATCTGCTTTTTTAGCGACGCTTAAGGCGTATAGTAGCCTCAATGACCTTGAGCGTCTGGGCGGAGCTAAACGCATAGTATCATATCTGCACCGCACACATTCATATCTCCGTACCTTACGCGTTACTTCAAAACGATGATCAAAGACTAGGGAGCGAGACAGACATGCGCGCTTGTCTGACGTTTTTGCCTTAACTTCAAAACATAATTATAAATGGTTAAAATGTTAACATAAGAAAGACACATTTTATCATAGGTAGGTACTAAATACGAAAAAGTATGTTAAATTAGGTAAGAAATCTGATAAAATAAATTAATTCATTTTACCCTTTGTAGAAAAAAGTAAAAATTATCATATTTCTGAAAACTTCTAGCATGTTTAAATAAATTAACAAGTAAAATTTTAACAAAATAAAACCGACTTCAAGGTTCAACTCGATTTATCTTGGATGCCATAATCAGATCTTAGTGTCCTTATCATGGTACCACCGTTGGGATATCTCCTTTCCATTAAAAAAGGAATCATCAAAATCGTAGTTATCCCCGAACACACATAAAAAAAATATATACGGTCGAATTGAGAAACCTCCTTTTTTTAAGTCGGTTAAAAACAGGTAAATGCGTTTCGTGTCAGGTCACCCATAGAATAAGGTTCCGAAGTCACCTGCAATGTCTACAAATTGAAATAAAATCGTGTCGAACAGATAATTATCATGAATTTATTTTTAACTAGCTGAACCCCGCGGTGTTACCCGCGGCTATCGTCTTGCCGCGGGTAACGACCTATCACTGAAAGTCCCGTCAAAATCGGTCCAGCCATTGCAGAGATTACCCGTAACAAACAGTCAGACAAAAATTGTAAAAAAAAAAAATGGTACATGTATCGTGTATACATACATATGCTTTTATTAAAAGCGGTTTTTTTAATATTACAAACAGACACTCCATTTTTTTTATTTGTAGAGATTTTACATGTACGTTGGTGCAGGTCTCAGGTTCGTTTGGGTGTTCTCTATGTATGATATATTTGTATTTACAAATAAAAGCATATAATTGTTCTATCAGTCAATCTAGCTTTCATAGTACAAGCTCCACTTAGTTTGAAACTAATAGACGTTGTGTGTCAGATGTCCGAAATATATATTGATTATTATTTTCAAAGCTTTGAATGTGAGTGTGTGTATTTTACAAGTTAGACCTCTATACTCTTGTACCATCTTTAATATTATATCGCGGGTGGGTTGGCTAAAAATCCCTGTCTGAACTATTATAATATGTTTATATATCAAATATTTATATAATTATCATGTTTAAATATTAATATGTATATCCGTGTATGCATTTTATATAGCACTAGCGACCCGCCCCGGCTTCGCTCGGGTGGATTTCAGATGCCCCCGCCGACGACACGATTCGTGCATTTTAAATCTGTAATATCTTCGAATATATTCATTTAAATTAGATACTGTAAAGGGCTATTTTGATCTATATTAAATGCACAATGTATTTAATTTACTTAATTGTATAAGGATTCATTCTGTATTGCTTAAAATCGCTTCGTAAATAAGCCATTATTTCTCGTAAAAAGAAAGGAATAAAAAATGGTTGTTGTGGATTATCCCTAAGAGATAGACATATACCGTCGCGGACTTTTTTGTAGATCTTTTTAAGGTGTATAATACTGTAGTACATTATTTTGATCTATCTCGTAGGGTGCAACCAGCGTTTGCAATGTAAGCGCAAAAAAATGTGTTTATTTGCTACATCACATTAGAAACCTATAGGGACAGAGAAAGCGACTCTGTTTTATACTATGTAGTGATTAATATTATTATTGTTACTTATAAACCGATAAGTCCGCCTTTATAAGACTTATAGACTTTATGCCACATGGTATTATCTCTCAGTCAACCTTGAGTTGGTTCAGTAAGGGACAAGGCAGGTGCCTATCCTATCATACAATTGTAATAAGAAAAAGAGATAAGGGAAGAAAAACTTTAATTTATCGGTTTATAAGTAACAATAATAATATTAATGCTATGTAAAATGCATACACGGATACACGTATTAATATTTAAATATGATAATAAATAAATGATAATTATATAAATATTAGATATATAAACATATTATAATAGTTCAGACAGGGATTTTTAGCCAACCCACCCGCGATATAATATTAAATATGATATATTAAAATACTTTTCATCTAATAAACAGATGGGTGAAGGGCGTTCCTAATCGTATTCTCTACTAATATATTACTTTTTTGTAAATATGTAAGTAGATACATATTATGCATAGAAAACAGTCAAATACCGAAATAAATATTTTCAAATCATACAAATATTTAATCCGACCCGGGAATCGAACCCGAGACCTCAAGCATAGCCTGCAGTCGCATACGCTACCACTGCGCCATCGAGGCAGTCAAAACACCAAAAATCATCCAAGCGCACGATCACTTTGAGTCCTTTGCAGCGAGTTAGTCTCTAATGCACACTAACTCAGAAAGTACCTAAATACTTACACAAACACAAACGTCTAAGCATAGTTAGTCGTAAGCGTGAGCAGAGCAGCGAGCGACACAGCCTTCCCGTCTGAATGCCAACGCACGACTGCCGCCTGCGCCCGCACAGAGACCCGCTGTACTTTTAATTTTGGGAATCGCAATATTGATCATTTTCTTTACAAAATATTGCTTGATTTAAATATGAGTATGCCTAGTTTATAGCTAATTCAACCACCAATATTTCTGTGTAAAAATATTTTTTTGCTTCAAAGCCGTTTAAAAGCTTTAGGCAAAAAAGCGAACAAAATAGAGTGTTGTTAAATTTTTTTTTATGGCAATACTATTTATCGTATGTAAAAAATTAAATCTACATATTCTTGCACATGAATCTGCAGTAAACATATATTTTTTTCGAATCTTTTGATGCAGCTGTTAAGGAGGAGTAGTCTTTAGAATGCAACCATTTTTACGCATCTGAAGGGAGGTAGGCCCTTAAAGAAATGTTATGTAAATCTAACTTCTTTTATTAAATATTTTTAAATAATTCTCCACCACTAGGTATTTGTTGAAACTTTCACGAAAATGAAGTAAGTTTTAATATGTTTCAATATATGTCTCCTGAATATGAAATTATTAGTGCTGTTTACTAATTTTAGCGAGTAATAAGAGGTCCCACTGATCGCACTCCTACCTTTTTCCTAACCTTCAACCAACCTGTTAAACTGTAGGATCAAAGAGGTTCTTTTGATTGAGCACCGAATACACTTAGCTTCTTTATCGTGTAGTAACTAAACACAAGATTCATATTTAACATCTCATTACATTTCAGAACTCCTCATGAGACTTTTCATCATCGCTAAAGGGGTTTGTAACACTAAGGTGTTCATATAAAATCTTGTAAATATTGTCCGAAACAATCTTTAATGTATGTTAAATCACTGTATGTTTGTACAGTGTTTAAGCCTGAAAATATGTTCCTTCGTACAACCAATGACACAATATACTATAGACCGTCCCTCCCTTGGCCAATACTGTACGCCGTAAAAAGCTAGAAAAGTTCAACTAAATCTAGATGGCGCTTAAAATAAGCTCTAAAAAGCAGTTTACAAAGTTTAACAGTATTTTATTGATGTGCTTCAATTCTAGTAACTATATTATTATTTTTCAAATATAAAACTTGCTTTGTATTGCTTGCTTTAAAAAAATGATTTTCAATTGCATAACTAAAAGTTATCACCTATGTTCAGGAGATGTCGTTGCAATCGATTTAAATAAACTTGAAAATAATGACCTATTTACTACGCTAGATGTCACATTTATAAGTTATTTGGTTGAATCAGAGAAACAATGCACTCATGAATGGCAACATTGCAAAAATCGTTCATATCTTCCAGTAGTTAATACGGAACGTGACGGAACGGCAACGTCGCTTGAGCCGCGTACTCAGTTCAAAAATTTAATTAATATGAATGTTTCTTTTAACCGACTTCAAAAAAAGAAGGTAGTTATCAATTCGACTGTACTTTTATTTTTAACCGACTTCCAAAAAGGAGGAGGTTCTATGTTCCACTGTGTTTTTTATATGTATGTTCACCGATTACTGCGTCAATTGTGGACCGATTTTGAAAATTCTTTTTGTATTCGAAAGGGTATGCTCCCGAGGTGGTCTCATTGTCACCATATCAGGATCTGATGATGGGATCCCAGGGAAATCGAGGGAAACCCTCATTTTTTTAGGCACATATTATGTTTTCGTATATTTCCTAAAGTTAACCCGGTATTTGCGTCTGGTAGTCATCATTTTATGATGATGAGCTGATGGTGTAAGGTACAACTCCTTAACGGTTAGGATTTGGAGGATAAATCTTTAAATATCATATGTATGTATGTTACCTTTAGTCGTATTCTTTCAAATTATTTAGGTAAGCTGATGATCGAAGGTACAACTCCTCAACGGTTAGGAGTTGGAGGATAATTCTTTCAATTTCATACGTATCTATAGACCTTTAGTCGTATACTTTCAAGTTATTTAGGTGAGCTGATGATAGAAGGTTAAACTCTTCAACAGTTAGGGATTAGATGATGATTTTAATATTACACGTACGTATATACCTTAAGTTGTATTCTTTCAGTTATTCATATGGATCGTTTTATTGAGTAGACATTCACTAAGGAAGGTATTTTGGAATTTCTACCCCTAAGGGGGTGAAATACGGGTTGAAAGTGTGGACGAAAGTCCGTCATTTTTAAGTTAGAAACATGAAACTTTAACTTTGGGCTACTGATTAAAAATGAGTAGATACGTATTTAACCGTTTCTGGATTTAACTTGGTTACGCGCGACGCGACGTAATATGACCCCTGCCCCTGGTAATACCACGGCCTCACAGCGCTGTGTTTCACCGAGTGAGTGAGGATACCGGAGGCTCATACCCCAACCTCTCCCCCCATCCCACTCCACTATGCCCCAAAGGCCGGTAACGCATTTGTCAAATTATTTAAGAAATAATCAAACTTTACAAAATATACTATTTATCAATATATTATTTTCTGTAAATAAATGCAAAAATTCAACAACACGCGTGGTATTCCCAGGCGGTCACCCATCCAATTACTAACCACGCCCGATGTGGCTTAACTTCGGTGATCGGACGAGAACCGGTGCATTCAACACGGTATGGACGTTGGCAATCAGTTTGTTATATTTAACGTTGAGTATCCAGCACTATGACGTCAACTCAATGTTAAGTGTCGCTACAACTTTTGGCGCGAAAAGCGCGTTAGGGAACTTCGTTCTAAAAACATTTCTTATGATTGTTTTATTAATAACTAGGTTTCGCCTGCGACTTCGTTCGCCCGCGACTTCGTTCGCATTTAATAAAAAGTATCCTATGTTACTTCTAATACCTCTACAAGAATATGTGTTTCATGATGATCAGATTGATCAGCTAAGTAGTTTTCGTCGGAAAGCGTAACAAAGGAACTTACGTTCGCATTTTTAACATTAGGATTATTTATAAGACACAAACCGAAAGAAAATCCTTAATTACACCTTTTTGTCATCTACAGTTGTTAATTAATATGTGCTAGCAATTCTCGACATTATCAACTCGTAATTATCAAATTTTTTATTTGCATACATTCACGATCAACAACATTTATAAATGCCAAAAACTGTTTTTAGACATGTGTCATTAAGGACGGGAATTGCAACTGCAACATGCAACTATATTTTATTAATTCATCAATTTTTATTTTGTTTTTTGAATCCATTAAAAAAATAAAATGTCAGTCCTTAGTTCCTTACCTATGTCAATTGAGAAACATGCATACAAAGTTTAAAGTGAATCCATTGAAAATAAAAAAGTTTCAAACAATTAATAAAAAAAAAGATTGTAAAGAGAAAAGCGGTTATTTTAAAATTAAAAACAGACATTTCAATTTTATTTATTTGTGTAGATCTCTCTGACGATAAAATATTACATAAATTATGTAGGTACTAAGATAATTATTTATTTAAAAAACGACATCTAGTGGTACATTTCGCAATGTCAATAAACTTGACAGTTGACTGTTGGGTTCGTATTGGTGTTGGGGGTTAGAAAATATCGTCGTAATTCACGATTTGATGCACTTAGTGACATCTAGGGAACATTAAGCTTACTATAAATCCGCGTACAGGTCTCGCCTAGTAGAGTGTTGGTCTAGTATATATTTCGTCAGTGGTACAACCCACTATATCATTTTATATCAACTAAAGTTAGACCTCCTCGCTCAAATTCACTGAAAAATCGGAAGATAGTTGGCTGAGAAGTGCTTTCGTCTGCAAATGCAATTTGAAGTCTATCAAACGATTCTTCCGATCCAAACCATTTTATAACTCGTAAAAAATATTATCGTGCAAAAACGTTCTGGAGATATTTGTCCTATTCACTATGACGCAATTTGACAGAACTTTACACTCTTAGATCTTTCTAACATCTTCTTGTAATAGTAACTCGTAATCTGCCATAGCCATGAAAGTGATTTTTGCTCGATTTTGCTGAATGGCCTGGTACATGTCGAAATAGTAATTCATTTTTCTGTTTTGTGTTGTTTCGACAAAAAATTGCTCAGAGAGTGTAAAATTTGGAAAATAACGCGTACAATAGTTGAGATCAAACCAAATAGAAAATAAATCGAAGGTTCGTACTACAGTACACATAATGAACGTAATCAATGAAAAGAGAAATCACAGAACTTAAATAAAATTGAGATAAGGATAGATAAAGAAGATAGATAGGGAATAATACTAAATTGAAAAGCTTGAATCCTTAAAGATACAGAAAAAGATACCTGCAGCATGAACCCAGTGTTTTTCTGAAGGCTGCTCTAAAGTCTCTGTTGAAGTAAGCGTAAATTAGCGGGTTGAGCGCGGAGTTAAAGTAACCGACCCAGAAGACGGCTGCCACAACCGGTGGGGGTGACGGACATGCGTCACCACAGAGTGCTGTTATGATGTACCTGGTTAGAAAAAAAACTGGTTAGAACACAAATGAAGCGTGGAAAGACGGCAGCTGAGCTTTAGTAGTTTATTGAAGTATTTAAAACAGATATAAATTTAATGGGAAAATCAGGTAGTGTGTAAACGTATGAGAGGTTCTGCAGAAATGGACTGGGTCAACCCGAGTGATACCATGGCCACTCAACAAACCTATGTTACTAGTTCCTTTGTTGCTTCTAACCTAATGAATGAGTTTATTGGAATCCAAACCTCCACTCCTCCTGATTCTCGAGATGGTCTCAAGGGGCGGTAACGCATTGTGACTCTTGCGTTTCAGAATACTGTGGGCAGTGGTGGTCACTTACTATCACGTAACTTACCTATTCGTTTTGCTATACTATATCAAATGAGCAATACAGACAATCCATATAAACATTAATAATGTACATGATAAATTAAAGTCACTTATCATTAGGTGAAGGGGCTCTGGGTCTCGTTGCATCATCATCAACAAAGTTTTTCAGAACAGTTCCTTGCTAAATCGTGTGGCCACTGAATTTATATGTATGTACCAAAGTGGAGCCCATTCCGATATCAGAAAGTGGTTCTAATTTAGCTTTTTAACAGACTTAAAAAAAGGAGGAGGTTCTCAATCCGACTGTTTTTTTTTGTTACCTCATAATTTTGACTGGAATAACCGATTTTGAAAATTCTTTTTTTATTTGAAAGCTGGTGCTTCCCGAATGGTCCCATTTAAATTTGGTCCAGATCGAAGTCGTTTTTTTTTGTTAAAATTTGTAGGTAATTATTTACCAAACACTGTCTGTTTGTACGTATGTAACGTACAAACAGACAGTGAAAGAAATTTGCAAAAGAACTCTTACCACAAGAAAAACGGCAGCCAACATGCTAGAAAAGCTGACATGATAATCCCAAGAGTCCTTGCCGCTTTCCTCTCCCTCTTCATCTTGTTGCTGGCCATGGGTTGCATCTGTATACTGTGTCTCTCCCTCATCACCTCCCCCATTGAAATCCCGTTGATCTGTAGGTGTTTGTCCAACAGTAAAGCCGCGACTTTACTCCTGTGGATAAATAATTTGGTGAGTCATGCGAGCTTAGCGACTTAAAGTAGTTTTAATTTAAAAGTTATTTATATTACTAAAAGGTAGTCTTAGAAGTATTATTCATCATATTAAGTTCCCATAGTTACTAGAGTTTGCTAGGAGGCCAATTTTATGTATAAAATCGTAAAAAACAAATTCAAATTCAGCATTTATAATATAAGTTAGGATTCTAAGTATAACATGCTCCCGTACACAATACTTTCATTCAAAAAACATTTATAAAATTAAAATTTCCTTTACTTAATCCTACTAATATTATAAACGTGAAAGTTTGTAAGTATGGATGGATGGATGGATGTTTGTTACTCTTTCACGCAAAAACTACTGAACTGATTTGGATGAAACTTTACAGTAATGTAGCTTATACATCAAAATAACACATAGGCTATTATAAGTTTGATAAAGAAAACTATTTGCTGCGATAACCGACATACACGCGGGCGGAGTCGCGAGTAAAACTAGTTTATTATAAAATCACCGCTTAATTTATATTTTGATTGCGTTTCGTCACATACATTAGAGTATATTATTATTATTCTCAGCAATTACAAACCATCCCAATAATATTCTGAGACATTAAACACAGAGAATATAAATGAAAACACTTTTCCTGGAACA
Source organism: Diaphora mendica (assembly GCA_949125395.1). Lineage (NCBI taxonomy): Eukaryota > Metazoa > Arthropoda > Insecta > Lepidoptera > Erebidae > Diaphora > Diaphora mendica. Next base: position 4,948,156 of record OX421332.1, on the reverse strand, counting down.
ACTCCACAGATGGTCGTTAATACTTATATACGAGTATGGACGTAGCGTAGAGAAGCAACCGCATGTTCGCGCTATAAACAACTTATGTATGTGTGCATGCTTATAACATTTGTGAAATGAAATCTGAGCATGTGTGCGTATTGTTTTCATATTTTTCTGTAGTTTTCCGTTTAATGGGGCTAGGAAACTAGGTGAATGGCTTATATTTTTAATACGGAAGTCTTTAATGTACTTTCATTTTAGTTTAAAAGTTTATGTAAAGCATTCAACCATATGGAATGGATATTATGAGGCATAGGTATGTTAGATGAAATCAATCAAAATTTACATTATAAAAGTATTAGCTGTTTTTTGGAAAACAAACTTATCAAAAAAATGATCTATATCACTTTTGTATCAGTACCTGGGTGACCCAGCTTTCCTCAGTATTTTTTTTGGAAAATTTTCGAAAAATGAATCTCAGCAAAATCGATTTAGCGCCCCCGAAACCCCCTGCATACTAAATTTGAAATCATCTAAAGGTGTAAGATATAAACACACTTTTATAGCATATCAATGAAAATATGTATTACTTCAACTTCAACTGTCTCGGTGGCGTAGTGGTAGCGTCTGCGACTGCTGTGCTTGAGGTCTCGGGTTCGATTCCCGGGTCGGATCAAATATTTTCGGAGTTTGGGTGTTTTCTATGCATGATATGTATGTATGTATTTACAAAAAAAAGTATTTATGTATTTATATCAGTTGTCTAGTACCCACAACACAAGCCCTGCTTAGTTTGGGACGAGATAGCGCTGTGTGTTAGATTTCCGAAATATTTAAATTATAAAAATATTTATATCAGGCATTGAACTTTTAAGTGCTGTTGATAATAATGTATATAATATACCCATATAAAAAAACTTAAAAAAAAACTGTCTGAAGTTTGAACTAGAGACAGGTTATTGAAAACGGCCTTTAGTAGAACATAAAAAAGTCAAAGAAGCTAAGGTACCCGCTTACTCTCTTAATGTGCACCTAACGTCTTTATCTATTTGCAATAAGCTAACCATTTTCTCTATCCTTCATTTAAAATTCAATCAATCTGAGCTTTAAGCTGACTCCACTGTAATCAATGTCGTGATCTGATAATCCATCTGTCAATTGAGATTATAGATCGCAAGGTCGATTAACTGGGCTTTTGGGATTTGGATTGGGTTGCACTTGAGTTTCAAACAGCTTTATAAGGGATATATTAATTTCATTTTATATAAAAGATTTAGAATTTTGTATCATTGGTATTTTATAAATTTATATACTAATAGCAAGCTCGTTTGTGTCTCTTATTGCCCGTAGCGTGAAGCGTGAACATATTTGGTCACCATAAAAAAGATTTGCATGGATCTGAGTGTTGGCCAATAAAGAAAACGGATGAAAGACGCCTGCATGTAGCTGAAATGCGAGTGTTGGGATGCATGTGTGGTGTGACTAGAATGGATAAGGTGAAGAATGAATACATTAGAGGGAGCCTGAAAGTAGCACCAGTGAATGAAAAGTTGAGGAGCAACAGGTTAGTCTGGTATGAACATCTGATGCGTAGAGATTAGCAAAATGTAGTTAAGAAAGTGTTAAGTATGGAAGTCGACGGATCTATGAGTAGAGGACGACCAAATAAGAAATGGATGGACTGCGTAAAAGAGGATATGGCCAGGAAGGTAGTAAGCAGTGAACTAACGAGTGATAGAGGAGAATGGGGAAGAAAAACTTATTGCACCGACCCCAAATTAATTTGGGAAAAGGGTAGGGAGATGATGATGAAAAAAGATAGAAAGCTAACCTCAAAAGATAGGTATATATTCAAGTGGACTTTTTTTATTTTTCAAAAGGGTAACAATCCTTTTGTACATTGTTTTTGTGAAACTTTAACCGTTTACGCAGCACACGCAATGGAAGGCCACACAAGAAAAAATTTACAAAGTTATAAACCGACTTCAAGAACGACCAAATCGATCGATTTCTCTTGGATGCCATCATCAGATCTTAGTGTCCTTATTATGAGACCACCGTTGGGATATCTCATTTCCATTAAAAAAAGAATTATCAAAATCGGTTCATAAACGACGCAGTTATCCGGGAACACACATAAAAAAAAACATATATTCGGTCGAATTAAGAACCGCCTCCTTTTTTTAAGTCGATTAAAAAGTAAGAATTTTCCTTCATTTTTGCAACATATTTCATTGATACTTCGCTACTTTTAAGCGCAGAATGATTAAAAAGCCTTTCTTGATAACTAGGCTATGTAATAGTGAATTTTTTTTTTCGAATCGGACCATTATTCCTTAGATTAGCATGTTTAATCACACAAACAAACTATTTAGCTTTATAATAAAAGTATAGATTAACGAATTCAGTTTGTCCTACCCAAACGTACGATTTTAATCATAATTAATGTCTACAGTGAGATAAATGAACTAAGAATTTTAAGCCAAATTATTATTATTATTTATTAATCCTACAACCAGTAAGTACTCTCGTAACATGAAATGTTGAGAATTTTAAGGAAAAGAAAGCTGATTTTGTTGGTCAAAAATAAAATATGAAAACTAACCGATGAAGCTAGATAGAGGTGGAATTATTTGTCAGAATATAGTACAAAAAATACCGTGGGAGAGCCACGCTTCGGCATGAATGGGCTGGCTCGAACGGAGTGATACCATGGCCTCATATAAAACCGCTATGAAATAACGCTTGCACTGTGTTTCACCGAGTGAGTGAGGATATCGGAGGCCCATATTCCAACCCCTTCCCCCCTCCCTCTCCCCATACCCCAAAGGCAGACAACGCACTTGTGACATCTCCGGTGTTGCGGGTGTCCATGGGCGGCGGTAATCGCTTACCATCAGGTGATACGTCTGCTCGTTTGTTCGTTATTCCATAGAAAACTAAATAGAAGTTAACACCATTATTGCGTTTAATATAATCTACCATTTGGATGATATGAATTAAATTAGGGTTTTTTAATCTTAGTAGTAAATTTTATAATACAGATACTTGCTATAATTGTCTAATGTCTGTGTAATATATATATATTTATAAATAAGGGATAAAAATTAACATAACACCCATTGTATAAAAAAAAAAAAAAAAACAAATTGTACAAACTCATTAAAAATATTAAATTTATACCAAAAAAGGCCTGTGGTTGTATTTCATCTAACGAGTACGCGTCGTAGGCAAAACGTGGGTGATCTTTGCCTACAGAATTAAAAAAAAAAATTGTTGGTGTCTGGCTCTTGTTATAGCATGTACGTAGGATAGAGAAACGTGGGTTGCTTAGAAATATATATTCACAAAGTTTCGTATTGTGGTTAACATACCTATTGTGTTAATAAAATATTGCTCTCTTTATTCGAGAGATAATTTCGAGTTAAAATGTATAGAGTTCTGTTGCCAAAATGGCATATTTGTCTCATTAAGTATTACAAAACTAGCAGTTCCATGCAGTTTCGCCTGCGTTTTAAGTCACAGCTGTGTTTTTCATATATATATATATATATATATATATATATATATATATATATATATATATATATATATATATATATATATATATATATATATATATATATTTTATTACATATTTGATAAAATAATGTGAGTGACATATATTTCAGATATATAAGTGTTTTATATCATCAATCTGGTAACCAATACTAATAAAAAGTATTGTCTACTTTCATATGCCTGCCTCCGTAGCGCAGTGGTAGCGTATGCGACTGCTGTGCTTGAGGTCTCGGGTTCGATTCCCGGGTCGGACCAAATGTTTGTATGATCTGCAAATATTTGTTTCGGAGTTTTGGTGTTTTCTATGTATAAATATGTATGTATTTACAAAAAAATCGTATATATGTATTTTTATCAGTTGTCTAGTACTCATAACACAAGCTCTGCTTAGCTTGGGACTAGATGGCGTTGTGTGTAAGATGTCCGAAATATTTATTATTATTTATTTATATCTAACTGATCAAATCAAATCATTATTTATTTCCTGACCAAGGGTATAAAGTGGTGTTAACATATAATTTAAAATTGTTTTTTTAGATCTACCTTAAGGCCATTTTACAGCAGTTTTATTTAAAACAAACTAGGCATAAGTTTGAATAAAACTACTGTTAAATTTTACTTAGATTTACTAGATGTTACAAGTTAAAAAATATATAACACAGTATAAAATAGCGGTAATTAATAATTCTGTATTGAATTAAAACGAGGACAAACCCAATAAACTGCCTTCCATTCTGGCAAGCAAACACAAAGTTTTAAAATTCTGTTCCACTTGTCAATTGGGAGTGAATTTTGATTTCAATTTGCATTTTATTCTGAACTAAGTAAATTACAAATTTGGTTAAACCACAAGCGCTGTATATTATTAGCAAATATTTTGGTAGTAAATATTAAAGATGATTTCTCTCACTCGCAACATTTATTATTATTTTTAACTCCCTTAAGAGGGTGTTAAAAGTTTGATGTCGATGTCTGTCTGTCTATGTGTGTGTCTGCCTGTGGCATCGTAGCTCTCAAACTGGACCGATCGATGCAGTTTTTTTCATTTGAAAGCCAGTTTCCTGGCGGTTGTTTTTAGATATGTTTGGTTAATATCGGTCCAGCAGTCTAAGGGTATCAGCTCTTTTCCAAACTGATGTAAGACATTTTTAGCGTATGATAACTCGATTAAGTGCTTTACACGTGCCAGTATAATCTTTAAGTGACCATTACTTGATAACTTAGATCTGCTGCTGCGAAGAGGGGGTTTTAAATTTTAAATTTTAATGTTACATAAACCTCCATTTTCCATGGAATATAATCCATACTAAAAATTCGTAAGTAACTCTGTCAGTCTGTTATACTTTCATTGTTAAATCGCTGAACCGATTTAGATGAATTTTGGTGAGATAGATGAAGCAGCATCAAATTTTTCTTCTCTTTGCAGTAATTCTGTCCTGCGTAGTTGCCCCTGACCCCCATAAACACACGACGAGACCCATGGGGTCAATAGAATCACTCTGTTTTCTTAATCCGTCACAAAATCGTTTAAGGTTCGAAGCGTGTCTGAAAAATACAGAAACACTTGAAAACTATCATCAACAACCCATAATGTCCCAATGCTGGGCTCGGGTCTCCTCTCAGGAGAGGGTTAAGGCCATAAGTCCTCACGCTGGCCAAGTGCGGGTTGCGGACTGGCAAGACAACGTTGTTGTGGCTACGTAATTTTACCGTTGGATGTTTATGAGTCGCCCAAGGGCCTCCAACTAAGCTTCACGACTGTTATCCTCCGATAACAACCGGGAGCGAGTGATTAACGTGACCGCCAAATCACGGATACGCTAATCTATATATATAAAAGCGAAATACCACTCACTTATTAATCACGAAATCTCAGAAACTATAACACCTACAAACTTGAAATTTGGCAGGTAGGTTCTTTATGTGGTGTAGACATCCGCTAAGAACCGATTTTACTAAACTCCACCCCTAAGGGGGTAAATCAGGTGATGAAAGTCTGCGTGAGCGAAGCTGCGTGCAAAAGCTAGTGCTATTATATAGTGTCACAAGCGGTCACCTATCCAGGTACTGACAAGGCCGTCGTTGCTTACTCTCGGTGATTGTTTCTAATCACCGAGTGAAACTGGGCTATGAGCGCCTTTGAAATTGAAATTACGTAATGAAAAAAATTGTGAAAACGGATAAAATATTAATATTTGTTCCGATTCACGTCTATATGAAACAAACCATCAATTCAGTTTAAAACGTTGTAATTTTAAAATGTCAGTCAACTATCACATGTCATGTCGAAGCAATCTCTTTCGGTCTCACGATCGTTGTAAAAAATATTTTAATATGTTGTTTGCCGGCAAAAAAAGAAATACAAATGTAGTTTTATATATACACAAACACAAATTAATATCTGTGTTTGTATGCAGTAGCATATTAAGCTCATGTATTTTGTTTTGTTTTTCTGGATGCGAGAAGCCAAGGATTAAACCAAGTGGCGTGCAATTGGAGATGCCTATGTCCAGCAGTAGACTGCGGTAGGGTGATAATAATGATGATAATTTTGTGGACTATATTTGGCAATAACGAAAATAAGTGTAGAAAAGTGACGACATTGTTTCGATTAGCTTATTCTGGAGTGGCTGGACCATTTTTGACTGGACTTTTACTGGCAGATAGTTGATGTTGTAAGGAGTACTGTAAGCTACTTTTAAAACAAATGAAATAGTAAATCGCCGCTCAGCTACTAGGCGCGGTCGAAGCCTGATATTTGGGGAGGGGGGGGGGGGGGTCACTAATAGTCAATTTAAGTCAAGCAAATTAGACTTTATTGCACAATACACAAGTTTATTGCACATACGAGTTTTAAAAGCATTTGACTGCACGTTTGGCGTAGTGGTTTGGCGGTCACCACTCCATTTCCTACTTCGCCAAGTTCAAATCCCACGTAGGACAACACTTTGTGTGATCCACAAATTGTTGTTCTGAGTCTGGGTGTTCTTTGTGTCCGTTTCATGTATGTTTGTAAAGTCCCCCGCTACACAGGATTTTTTCCTAGTGCGGAAGTTGTCTTTAAACAAAAAAAAAAGAAAAGAAAAACAAAAACAAATGGATATCTGCAGGCTCTGTTTTTCGGCAAAATTTTATCAAAAAATTTTTTTTTTCGGTTGCAGTTTTTAAAACTATTTCTTGTTACAAAAGAAAGTATTTATTGAGTCATTAAAACATCGTGCTACTATTCTTATAAAGAGAACTAGCTGACCCGGCGAACTTCGTACCGCCATATTTACATATCTGTCTCAGCTTCCCACAGGCAGTGTACAGTCGCGGACAAAAAAAAAACTTTTCCCGGTATCTTTTTTTTTTTTTTTCTAGCAAAAAATGAATGAATGAAATCGGACAATGTGTTATTGAATTACAACTAAGTACATATTTTGACTTTCAGCCCCTCTCTCCAGGAAACCGTGCTGAATTTCGGGATAAAAAGTATCCTATGTCGTACCTCGTAGTATGAACTCAAATCATGCCAAGTTTCATTTGAATCCATTCAGTAGTTTCGGCGTAATGCGCGGCCAAGATACAGACAGACAAACGGACGGAAAGACAGACAGACAAAAATGAAAAAAATTACAGTTTTGGCTTCAGTATCGATAATAGAGAGCCCTCCAAAAAATTTTTTCTAAATATCTTTAATGTACAGAATTGGACCTGTTAAATTTTTATTATAAGTATAGATAATACCTATAAAAGTAGGCGAGCATCTACGAGCAACTACCAAGCATCGATAGATTTCGGTGTCATATTTTCAAAACATAAAAGATTTTTGTCCTTTTGAGACAGGCCTCGAACTAAATCCCTAATCTTAAAACGTAGTTAGAATACATTATACGAGTAGTAGATAGCTTTGCCTTTTATTGTCGTGGGCGTCTTTTGTTTCGAATCTATGAGGAGTATTGAAGTAGAAGCTATTGATGGGTCTAATCTGTCTGTTTCAATCTCTTTCTTAGTATATAAGTACATAAGGTTCGTGTATTACAATAAAATTGTAATATTGATTTATTTAGGTACTAGCTGACATGGCGAAGTGCATACCGCCTTAAAATTAATATTCCGACAGCATTACCATCTACTGAGACCATATGTGTTTTCAAACAATCCAAGAATATTGAAACAAAGTTGATTGAAGTATTCTCATAAAAGTTCATCCAAATCGGTCTATCGGTTCAGAAAGAGTTAGGTGATAAATACACGTACAGAAGAATTATAATTATATATTTTAAGATACACAAAATAAATATTGTTATTCTTTATTGTTACAAAGAATATATGAATGTAATCTATGTTAGAATCACAATTAGATCTGATCTTGACTGCCTCATTGGTCTCGCGGTAGGCGTGTGCGACTGCTGATCGTGAGGTCTTGGGTTCGATTCCCGAGTCGGACCAAATGTTTGTATGATCTACAAATATTTGTTTCGAAGTTTGGGTGTTTTCTATGTATAATATGTATGTATTTACAAAAAAAAAAGCATATAAGTATTTGTATCAGTTGTTTAGTACCCATAACACAAGCTCTGCTTAGCTTGGGACTAGATGGCGTTGTGTGTTAGACGTCCAAAATATTTATTTATTATTTTATTTATTATTTATCTCTAAGAAAACTAGACTGCTGATTAGCTTACCTACTTAATTTTTCTGCGTCGGATCTCTCCCCGGTCGTGTCGATTAACCGTCCCGTCGAATTACGAGAGAGAGGGAACAGAGAGTGCACCTGTGCACTATAATATCTCCTGCGTAGCTGGCTGGTCTCGGTTGAGACTTGCCGCCGTGGCCGTAATCGGCTAGGAGAACATCAATATTCAAGTTTTAGAAAAAATGAACCTAGAGGTGGAACAAATGAAAGTGTTCTTAAATCATGAAACCGAACCTACAATCCTTCGAATTCTTTTCTTATTTCCACAGACCGAAAGAACGGCAATCTGATACGGCTTAAACCATACTGAGGAAAAATGGCTTATCTCAGTTTACAAGATATTAGATTTTATTACTTATACCATAGCCTCATTGGTATAATACTTGATATGGTTTGAGATGAACTTATTTTTGTTGTAAATGGCAATGTAAAATTAAGTTTTATTTTATCTGTGGACCGCTAGTGCAACACTCTCGGTTTGACCATCTTGCCTTATGAGTCTATGAGTACTTGTGTTCTGCGCCAAAATTTCATAAGCGACCGCGACGAATCAACAACGTTATGTACTTGCATTGAACCCTCGCCTGAGAGGAGACCGAGCCCAGCAGTGGGACGTTATGGGTCGATGATGATTGAATTGTGATACTTAGTACTTACGAAATGCTGTGAATCAATTATTTTATTTTCTTTTTAAAATGAGGCACCATTTTAATATTATAATGCCAAAACAACGAGGGAAGACAAATAAATAATTTAAGAAAATGTTTTATAAATTTAATTTTGATATAAAATAATAAGTTGAACTATTGGTCGGCCACTTTTTCATTTACTTTTAATAGCCTTCAATATTATTGAATTTTGTTTATTAATTAAATAAATAAATAAAAGAAATAAATATTTTGGACATCTAACACACAACGCCATCTAGTCCCAAGCTAAGCAGAGCTGGTGTTATGGGTACTAGACAACTGATCAATATTTGCAGATCATACAAACATTTAGTCCGACCCGGGAAATCGAATCCGAGACCTTAAGCACACAGTCGCATACGTTATCACTGCGCCACAGAGGCAGTTAAAATTGCAGAATAAACATTGATTTATAGTACAAACATAGGCGATCCTATTGATAGTTGTGGTTTTTAAACCGATTTCAAAAAGTTATAGGTGTTCCATTCGGATTTTTATTTTATTTTATGATTTCATACAGATCTGGTGGTAAGTTTTAGAGGCTGACAACGACACTTAAAAAAAAAAGATAATACATATATCGAAAAAAAAAAAGTTTATGCAATCGCATAGATGGTTTTAGTTGTTGTATTTAATCAAATAAAATAACCTTTACATTAATACATGTGTTGTAAATGTACAGGGGTACATACGATAAGCGATTCACAGTTAAATGATTTAAAAAATATGATAATTTACTCAGACGTATGGGTATATTTGCAAGCCAGTTCTGTGTAAATTTTTGCGTGTGATATTTCAATGCCCACATTGCCGTGGAAGAGCCACGCTTCGGCATGAATGGTACCACGGCCTCACAGAAAACCGGTGCGGTCGGAGGGAGGGGTCCCTCCAATCTCCCACCCATCCGCCAAAGGCCGGCAACGCACTTGTGACACCTCTGGTGTTGCGCAGGTCTCCATGGGCAGCGGTAAATGCTTACCATCAGGCGATACGTCTGCTCGTTTGCCCTCTATTCCATAAAAAAAACGAGACTTCTAATATTGTGTGTGTATTGAACTTACACACAAATAATTATGAATATTACGGTGGGACTGCATTCAAAAACCCTTAACTATGGTAAAATAGCAAACACACATAAACACTAAACTCGACCACTGAAATACATAGAAACACAAAGGAGTTAATAACGTGACGCGTATTAACCAGACCAAATCAGACCTGTCCGAATTGTACTCCTATACGTTTGCAAAGACCGCAAGCGAAATTAGCCTTTACGGTCGCTTAATCACTGCACAAGAATGTACTAAATTACATTTTATTTTCCACACAAAATACCTTGATGTGGTTACGAGTAAATTGGAGGGCTAAAAACAGTTCGATCTTTCTGTAATTATTTATTCTCTGCGGTGACGACACTCGTAAGAAATAGCATCTATTTTTAACTCGGAACCACAGCGGGATCATTTAATTACATTAATTTAGGTAGCTTTTACTTGTTGTCTTAAATTTATTACAAGCAATTAGTTTAAACCAAAGTATATTGCGAAAAAAGTGCTTAGTTTAAATTGGGAATCCTGTTTTATAGCTGGCATTTGGGGCTGTTTAATGACAGTTGAGATATGTTTGTTGAAAAACAACATAATTATCCTTATAAGAATACCCTAACTTCAATTATACTGTTTAAAAGGACTAAGCTGTTCCTGAAACACAGTAGTCTGCACCCCCAAGACATTGTTTTTATATACATACTAGCAGATCCGGCAAACGTTATCTTGCCATAAAAAAATGGGTTATAAAAAATAGATGTTGGTCGATTCTCAGACCTACCCGATATGCACACCAACTTTCATAAAAATCGGTCCAGCCGTTTCAGAAGAGTATGGTAACTAACATTACTATACATAATTCCATAGCAATCGTTTAATACTTAGGCTAATTTAAAGTTCCAATCCTTCATTTTTCGATAAATTGTTGTTTCATAGTGACTATTTTAGTGATCCAGATTATCTTATAATACTTGTTTGAATTTAATTAGCCCAATTGGTTTACGTGATAATCCAGTGGTTAGTGATCGAAAGCCGGAGGTCGTCAGTTCTGTTTCCGCGCACGACAAATAAATAAATAATATATATTTTCGGACATCTAACACACAACGCCATCCAGTCCGAAGCTAAGCAGAACTTGTGTTATGGGTACTAGACAACTGATATTAATACATATATTTTATACATACATACATATTATACATAGAAAATACCCAAACTCCGAAACAAAAATTTGCAGATCATACAAATATTTGGTCCGACCCGGGTATCGAATCCGAGACGTCAAGCACAGCAGTCGCTTATGCTACCACTTGTGCCACTGAGGCAGTTATACTGTATGAAGAGCACGATCTACGTATAATAAGCACGTGTTTAGAAACATACAAATATTTTTTATCTTGAATATGAGACTAAAAAAATATAGTTTATAAAAAAATGTTTTAATGCGACTGCCTACCCCTTCGAGGATGAAAATTGTAAGTAAATATCACACTTAAAACTAATCACTCAAAACAAAAGAGGACCCTTAACTTACATATACGTACCTACATATTTCCTTAACCGTACCTATAAAAGGGTCGGGGAGACCTTAAATTTAGTCAGGACTGTGGACTTAAATTGATGTTTTTCGGCAACAACTCCCATTTCGTCGGTCACGGCGAAGGTGGGCGGCGAGGGTAAATGGACAAACTTTATTCTGCTATTATGAAAACATGGTGTTTGGATTTTTTTTTATGAGTGATTTAAATTAGCTTTGGGAGAGTAATGACCTGTTATAGGCAATAGTATTTTTTTTATGGAATAGGCGGCATACGAGCAGGCGTATCGCCTGATGGTAAGCGATTACCGCCGCCCATGGGCACCCGCAACACTAGAGGTGTTACAAGTGCGTTGCCGGCCTTTGGGGGATGGGGAGAGGAGTTAGGGTATGGGCCTCAGGTATCCTCACTCATTCGGTGAAACACAGCGCAGGCGCTGTTGCACAACGATTTTCTGTGAGGCCCTGGTATCACTCCGGTTGGGCCGCCCCATACATCCCGAAGCGTGGCTCTCCCACGAGGCAAAGGCAGTATATAGCTTTTTTAGTTTTAGGAAGCCGCGGGCAAAATCTAGTTTCACATCATCTAGATGGTTGGCAGTCCTCAACTGTGCGCTTTTCCAGGAACTTTCTGCCTCGCACAACAAAACTGTGGAATGAACTGTCGCCTGCGGTATTCCCGGTCCAATACCACCTTCAAACCTTCAAGAAAAGAGCGTACTCCTTCTTAAAAGGCCGGCAACGCACTTGTGATGCCTCTGGTGTTGCGGGTGTCCATGGGCGGCGGTAATCGCTTACCATCAGGCGATACGTCTGCTCGTTTGCCCCCTATATCATTAAAAAAAAAAAAAAAAAAAATAGTTCAATACAACGGCCAATTTAAGCATTCATTTACCTGGCAGTAAATCTACATAGTATTACAGAAACCTTTCGTTTTAGGTTTTTTTTACAGTAGGGAAGCCAAAACCACCGAATAAAGCGATCTTTTGATGTCGTTATGTACGGCAAATTGGATCCCGGGTTTTCAAATCAGTTCACAGAGATTGAAACAAAGGGATTGTATGTAGGACTTTGCCGTAACGTTTTGTTTTAAACAATATTACATGTTTGACGGGCATAATGGTTTGGTGGTTTGTGTTCCTTACTTGTAAGCCGGGGGTTGAGGGTTTGATTCCTATCTGGGTTAAATAATTTTGTGAACACGATCATTTGTTCTGTGTCTATCTGTAGCCTGAAGAAACCTTGTTTCTAAGGAAATCATATCATACTATAGTATATCAGGCAAAAGCCCATTGGTAGGTTTCATCAAAAAGACATATAAGAAATTCCTTTGCCCGACATTCTTAAAAAATATATTACACTTTTACCCGTCCGTGTACATGTCGGTTATTGCGGTAAAGAGACTATGTCCTTCGTCAAGAAATTAGAGTAGCAGATAGACAGCAAGAAAGAGCTAATTCTGAATTGATGATTTTAGTATGGAGGTCTGCTGAATTTTGCAGAAGCTTTGATAGTAAAAAAAGTACTACTACTAAATAAAAATTAAAGATCTTGTATAAAATTATAAGAGAATTCAAAACAACCCGTTTTAAATATAGAAACAAGAAGCGGTTGTACCGTAGTCTATTTTTAAGCGTTATCGATTCTATTGAATTAGATTTTAAGCTGTCTATTGAAGTAATTTAATGTTACAGACTTCTTTAAATTTTATATAATAATCCTGTTTCAATGGGCCGAATAAATATTTCAACTTGTTTTTAATGGTGATAACAGTACAAGTGAATATCGACGATATTATTGCCGATATTACCTAAGTTTAATTTCTTAACATTCACTGGACTGGATTTCTGAATTTATTACATCTGGGAAAGCTTACAGTTGTACAAATACTCGACACTCGACAATGACTGGATGCAAAAAGTAGCAGACTGAGTTCTGTAGTGTACCTTGGGACAGGCCTTTGTCCAGCTGTGAACTGCAACGTTCTGATGATGAGATGATCGCAGTGATACTATGGCCTTACAGAAAACTGGTGTTAACCTATTTTTCGTTGCTTTTTATCACTCTAATTATGGATACGTAATTAAAAAGTGGCATCACTCTTGCGACTCTTAAAGGCAATTCTGTTTAAATATATAACATACATAGCAATACATATTTCATGTTCACGAACGATGATAGTCACTTGCCTTCAGAAAGGAAAGAAAAAAAAATTTAAAATTAAACTAGTAAACTTAAGAAACTTTAATAGATACTCATTACAAGCTTTTTATTAACTTGCAATGTGTGTATGAATGTATGCTTGTATGTTCGGGTGGAATCTTGCAACTAAATTTTGAAGCAGATATCTTCAATCGATTTTGCTGAAATTTTGCAAGCACATGTATACAGCGTGACAATACAATATTATAATGACATGATTCGTCTCGAGGCATTCCAATAAAATCTTGTTTTTTAAAGCTTTTTAATTGAATTTATTATATACTGAGATGAGTACAATCTACCTCAGTTCTAATTTTCAGTACCTAACAACTAATAGTGACAATTGACCAATCAGGCGACTTGTCTAACCATTTATCCCTATTCTATAAAAACATTATTATAAATTTTACTTTCACTAGCTTTATTATTTCAAATAGCTTTCATAGCGTTACAATTATTGTTTTAGTAGTTTATGAAAAGTTTTTGCCAGAAACGTCCCAATTAGGAAAGGACTTCGAAACTACAGGAGTTAGGCGGACAAAGTTAGACAAATTGATGGAACTTTGTTTATGACCCTTTTAGTATAGATAGCTTTGTGGTATACACTTTTACTGTTATTTTTATAATGATGATGTGGGGTCCTAAGTTCGATGTAATAAGGTAGGTTTTGATTTATTTTCATTATGACACATTCAATATACTTACAAACCTCAAGAGAAGAGCATATATAAGGCTTCCCACACACTATGCCAGCGGCGGGATGTCCCATACTGCCGGCACTGCCTACCGTATTGCCGGCATGATATGTAGGAAACCTTACGCCAAAACCTACTTAACACTTCAGAATTTCACTTACTGCAAACCTACTTGTGCATTTGCCACTCGGTCATAAAAAGAACTAAATTCATAACCGGTTAGAGGTGTGGCGACAGAGGCAACAGAAATATACTACAGCGCCATCTACCGCAGATACACTGAAATACGGAGTAATGTACTACATAAAGAAACTACCAATCCTGCATCGCGCAATAGAAGTTCTCGCGTCTACTAACATACATACATACAACATCTCAACATCAACCGTAGGGCAGTGGCCCGCCAGGCATGATCACCTCGCCTGGTCGGAGGATCCTCCCTTTGTCTTGGAGGGACATGACACCCGTTCCACCACAGAGGTAATAGAACATAGAAAGACTTTCAAAGTTACATCAGTAGTCTCTAATAACAGTGTTTGGTAAACACATGTGAATAATTTATTGGTATAAAGCATTTCTTAGATATTTGTTCTACAAATCATTTACTAAATTTATTAATTAATATTTATATTTAATTCTTACCAAAAGCACTTACTATTACTACTATTTATCTTAATTTGATCGTTCAAATTGCGTAGTAGTAAGTACGACCACGTCATTTTAAGTATAAACCCACACACTAAGCAGATCGTGCGTTGGCGTTGCTTTTGCCTAATTTAGGTTAGGTATAATTATATTAGACGAAATCTATTTCAAGGAAACTAAATTTAGAAAATGTTGAAAACAAAAATGTAAGACGCAAAAAAAGAAATGAAATGGACCTTTGAATATTAAATATAAATTAATCAATTAAAATTATGTACACTTCCTTTCAATCCTGTTAAATTACTGAATTAATTAAATATTAATTTATTGCTTCAATGATGAAATTAGTTATTCGTTTGCTGTTATTTTATTATAAACAACGGCCCATTTAATTTATTCAATATTCCATTTCACTCAGAAGAGGTGGGTGTCGTAAAATATAATGGTTCTGACAGCTGCAGGTTTAATGGCAATCGTTCATCTTAAAAAATCGAATCAGACTTAAAAACCGACCACAATCTAGTATGGAAAAAGGCTGGGACAAGTTATGACAATTTTTAAATCGTCTTCGAACGGCCACCTATTTTAAATTAAATAGTAGAGAGAAAAATAACTTTAAAGTACAGTATTTTTTCCTTTATGACCTTGTAGTGACGTGGATGAAAGGACTATAAGGCCGAACAAGAAGATGTAACTAAAATCATTCGTCCAGATTTTAAGTAACCATCTCTTAGTTTTATTGCCGGACTAAATGTTTGCATGATTGGCAAATCGGTTGTGTAAGTATTTTCTGTTTTTTTTATGTAAAAGGCGGGCAAACGAGCAGACGTATCGCCTGATGGTAAGCGATTACCGCCGCCCATGGACACCTGGAACACCAGAAGCTTCACAAGTGAGTTGTCGGCCTTTTGGGGATTGGGGTAGGGGGTAGGGGTAGGGGATTAGGGTATGGGCCTCCGGTATTCTCACTCAGTCGGTGAAACACAGCGCAAGCACTATTTCACACCGGTTTCCTGTGAGGCCGTGGTATATCACTCCGGTCGAGCCGGCCCATTCATGCCGAAGCGTAGCTCTCCCACGATGAAACGTATGTATGTATATGTTTATATTTCTAAAGAAAGTAAATAAGTAATCTATCAGACAGTCTAGCTTTCATAGTACAAGATTTGCTTAGTTTGAGGCTAAATGACGTTGTGTGTAAAACAAAAGGAAGTAATATAATTTCATACATGATTACTCAAAACAAAACTAAATACAATACAAATCATTTATTAATCAATTGATGGATTATTTGAAATTTAGTACTTTTAAAGTGATTTATAAAATAATCCCAACACATAAAACGAATCGTTTATCTTTTGAAAGGGGTTCACCTAATAACAAAGTTTCGGATAACCCTCCTAAAGTTGTTAAATCCGATTTTCGGTGAGAAAGTTGTAAACTTAAAATATACGTATAGAAAGAACATCAGGCTTTCTGGTTTCGAAACAGGTAACATTTAAAGTACCACATCTATACTATTATATAAAGCTGAAGAGTTTGTTTGTTTCAGTGTTGGATAGTACATTTATCGAGGAGGGCTATAGGCTATATATCATCACGCTGAGACTAATGGGAGCGAAGCACCAATAAAAAATGTTTCAAAAACGGGGAAAAAATTATCACGCTGCGGGCAATAGGAGACGCAAACGAGGTTGCGTGGGTCAGCTAGTCTAATTTAAAATCAAATAAATCATCAAATATTTAATGGATGCAATGCAATAGCAATGCACTCCTCTGGTCCATTGATCATGTCAATAAAGTTGTATAATAAGCTACCGGATGACATCAGAAATATAAATAAATTTATTAGCTTTGTTGGCAGGTTAAAAAAGCTTCTAGTGTGTAAATGCATAAAATGTCAAGGAATACCTGGGAGTTAAGTTTTGAACTCTAAACAACCAAAATGAAGAACATTTTCCCGCCCGCCAATTCCATAAAAAAAAATTTCAAACTGCGAATCAAATAGCTCCTCCTCTCTCCTGATGTACTCTGCCCGTCAGGGTCCATAATTGTTACCTGTATTTAAGTCTACATACATTAATTAAACCCATGGAACACTAAAATTCAGAGATTATTACTTGTGTTAGGATAAAACTGCGTGATCTAATAATAATACTTTTAGCAACTACGTGATCGCATCTTCAAAATAACAAACTTTGTGTTAAATAAAAGAAAACTTTCAAGTTTCTTGATAAACAAAAGTGTGTGATAAGCCACTTTTCACTGCTCTGAGTGTTGTGAATTCAAATTCCACATGGGACGACACCTTATGTGATCCATAAATTGTTGTTCTAAGCCAGAGTGTTCTTTGTGTTCATGTCTGTTCGTAAAGTCCCCCGCGACACAGGGTTTATTCCTAGTGTGTGAGTTATTCTTTTCAAAAAGAAAGAAAGAAATAAAGTTATAACAATTTCTCACCTGTATAACATCCTCTCCTGGCGATCAGCTTCCATGTAGATCCTGTAGTACATGTACAGCATGATGACTCCAGGAATCCAAAAACTAACACTACTTGACACCACCGCATACACTTTGTTTACAGTAAAACTGCATACATTTGGGAATCTCTTCCTAAAGTTGAGATGGTCTTCAGTCGTGTACCAACCCATAAAGATCGGTAGGAATGAAACCAAAGCTGGACAGCTCCATACAACGGCCAACATTATTCCAAGCTTGGCCGTCGTCATTATCAACGGATAATCCAGAGGTTGTACAATAGCGTAGTACCTATCAACACTTATACAGCACAAGTGTAATATTGACGCTGATGAAAAGTACACGTCTAAAGAGTTCCAAACGTCACACATAAAGTAACCAAATAACCATTCACCATTCGTAAGTTCAACACTGAAGTTAAAACACATGGCCCAAATTGCCACCAACATATCAGCCAGGGCCAATGACACTACAAAATAGTTTGTAATCACCCTTAGTTTTCTGTGTCTCATCACTGACACTATCACTAACAAGTTGCCAAAAATCGCTGCTAAAATTATGAATAGCATTATGAGACATTTTAGTATCACTAAAAAGACTATGAACGGTTCGTCTTCAAATTGGTTCGAGTATACTAAATCGTTTGTCGTTTCGTTCACTTCAATTGTTCTATTTACGTACACATCAGTTAGATACATTGATGTTGACAAATCAGCTAGGTCTATTGTAAAGTTGTCTGTTTCTAAAATCAGTTCTTCTTTCATGTTTCATATTTTTCAAGTCGTGTTAACTTTTAGTACGAAAGCGTCGAACTGGGGTTCCGGCGCAATTTCCATTGTGATACCTGGAAAAAAAGAAAAGTTGAATTCTTTTGTATTCACAAAATCTGGGACGCTTTCTTGGAAGGGATTATTGTAAGAGTTTTCAAGGTGCCATATTGACATCAAATATACACGTGTTTCGAATGAAAGGGAAGATTTGGCTTTTGATAAAGAATTGTCCCCGTTTTTGTAGTGGATGTTATATTAGTTAAGTAAATATAGTTTATTTCTTCAAAGACTTTAGATGTACATTAGCATAGTAAATATAATATTGGAATATATATAAAAATCTCAAACAAGATATATACACCGGGATTGTGGTTACGCGTGGAATTATCTAGGGTTTAAAAACAATTTAGAAGATAGAATTCAATTTGAATCACACAAATTGCCTGTTTTTAATTGTTATGTGCTTTTAATTACAGGAACACGATTGTATGCTATTTTAATTCAAATCACCGAATGAAGTCGGTAATTTCCGGAGGATTTTTCTACGAAAAAATAACTTTTTGAAATTGAATTACTGTACATGAAATGAGGCGCAGCTGGAGAGCTTTGCTATTCTGTATTTTTATATCATTTAATATCAATTGATTTTACTTGTACATTTTGTTTTGTGTATTTCTGTTGAGTTTTTGATTATTATTGATACTTTTATTTTATCGACGAAATCAATTATTATACCTAAAAAATAACCGTTTAACCAGACAGGCTAACGCCCGATATGTCTTCTAGGTAATATACAAAGTCTTTAACTGCCTCGTTGGTCTAGCGGTTGACGTATGCGACTGCCGATCAAGAGGTCTCGGGTCGGGCCAAAAGTGTTGAGTTTTTCTGATTATAGAAAACTTAATAACAGCTTGGAGTTTGGAAGTTGGGGTCTGAACGGAGAGCACGTAAAGCTGTCGGTCCTACGCCTGATCTCTCCCCGGTCGTGTCGGTTAACCGTCCCATCGGATTATGAGAGAGAGGGAATAGAGAGTGCACATGTGTTTGCGCACACACTTGTGTACTATAATTTCTCTTGCGTAGTTGGCTGGTCTCCACTGAGACTTGCGGCCGCCGTGGCCGTTATCGGCTAGGAGAACATTATTATACAAAGTCTTTGCTTATGAAAGCATTGCTAATGTAAGTTTCTATACTATTCTTACGGCCAATTTTTAACACCATAAAATCTGCTTTTCCATCAAACATAGTTGTATTTAAAGAAGTGTAAATAGTCACAATATCCATATTATGTCTTTACGTTGATGTCACTGCAAACTTTTTTTACTTAGTTTTACAATAATACATATATATATATATATATATATATACTAGCTGTTGCCCGCGGCTTCGCCCGCGTGTATGTTGGTTATCACTGCAAATAGTAGCTTATGTGTTATTCTGATGTATAAGCTATATTACTGTAAAGTTTTATCCAAATCCGTTAAGTAGTTTTTGTGTGAAAGAGTAACAAACATCCATCCATCCATACTAACGAACTTTCGCGTTATTAATATAGGTAGGATTTTTATCGATATAAAATCATAATACAAAATGTATCGGTACCTGAATAGTTTTATTTTCTTTACCTCGCATAGAACTTTTATATATCTTTATAAATCAGTTTAAATAAAATAAAGGTGTTTAATACAATTTTGTCAAAACTAAAAATTTAGTATAGCGCCATCTGTAATGATTTATTTATTTCGTTAACGAAAAATTTAGTATAGCGCCATCTGTATTTTTGATATGGAACTCATTCCTATCTGATGTCCCACGACACCACTCGATTTTTTTTACAAATAAGACACACACGTTTTACTATTTAAAACTTATTTAAGTATTTATATATGTACATAAATTATAAAGTGTTTATATGAGCTTATTTCGACATTTGACATGGCCAAGGCCTTCGACCGGGTCTGGCACCGCTTGCTTCTCTCCAAGCTCTCGTCATTTTGTCTGCCTCCTAGACTATGTCACTGGATTGACGCTTTTCTTCATCAGCGCCGCATTATTGGCCTTTGCTACGGCACGGCCTCTGATGTTCTGGATGTAAACGCTAGCGTACCTCAGGGTTCAGTCCTGTCGCCCACACTATTTCTTCTGCATATCAATGACATTTTAGCTATTGGCAACATACATTTCTATGCAGACGATATCTCAGTTCATTGGCGATATTTTTGACACCGTTCAGCCAAGCTGGCAGACTTTAATGAAAATCGACAGAAGCTTATCGCTGAGCTCGACCGGGTTTTGAACCGCATTTTACAATGGGGTGATAAGAATCTGGTCGAGTTCTACGCTACGAAAACACAGTTATGCGCGTTCTCTACCAAAAAGTCTCCATTTCTTTCCTTCCCCACTTTTCAGAGCACTCAACTGCCACTACGGGGTAAGCTCGGTGTCCTGGGCATGGATATTTGCCGAGACCTCGAGTACTGTTCTCATCTTTGTGATGGATCCGCGCAGTATTTGCTTGATGCTTTCGATTGGTTGCAGTGGCGAGCAGTCCGCTTTACCAACAGTCCCGAAGCCACCGAGTTCCTTGAACCTCTGCAGCTGCGTAGAGATATCGCCTGTATACCAGCCCACTACCATCTGTATCATTGGAAGTATTCTGAGGAGCTCTTCCAACTGGTCCCCCTTCTCCCTTCCGCTGCAGAATAACATGTTCACTCTCGAACCAAACGGTTTGGTTCATCCTTCCTGTGCCGAGCAGCTAAAAACTGGAACTGACTTACAGCGCACCTGTTTCTCTCCTACTGTGATCCCGGGCCCTTTAAGTGGGGCGTAAATTAAGTGGGGCTTGAAAAAGCATCTCACTATGCCGTCATAGTGTGGGACGCAATTCTGCATTGTCTACTTTCCCAGTGAATATGGTTGCCCCCACTGTTGGATTCTGCTTGAGTTTTTCATCAGGCTGACCATAGTCACTTTTGCAGCTTAAAAAAAAAAGTACAATTTTAATAACTACGTTTTTTCTTTTGCCATATTTTGCCAAAATATGGAGATTTTGCGGATTTGATATACGTGAGTATGCTGCCCATGAGAAAAAAAAAATACTGTATCTTTAAGCATCTGTCTTGGGTTTTGTTAATATTGTTATTGGAAATGCTGTTTTCATGCATTCAGCGGAAACTGCATTCTTTTAAATTAATCCATGCGTCATGATTGTAGTTTTTACAATATTGTACCCCAGTTGTGTAATATTTAGCCATGTACTATTACATTGCTTTGGCGCTCAAGATACCTCATTTAATAGTACTGGAACATTAACTTGCACCCTCAACTTATGGGAAGGCACTCCTGATATTTCAAAAGACTTTAAGTATTCGACAACATCTCCCTCCACGCAGATAGTCAGCAGATCAGGATCGAAATTATTTTTAAATCATCTGTACTATCTTAAACCAGAACCCACGTCTCAGTGTAATCATGTCGTTACTGTCAGTTGGCATACTATCTTCTCCGTGATAACTCCGTAAATGTCATATCAGAATAGCTCTAATACATATTTTGTCTCTTGTCGCAAACTAATTCACAAACCTTACATATTTCTATACAAACTGCCATCCCCTGTTGCTATTTTACACCCTCGAGGGTAAAATTTTTACAAACTTTAAATGACATTTTCATTCATATCTAACCAACAGCTAGCGTATAATGACGATACTTCTGTAGAGAATTTTGAAGTTAAGAAACGCTGTTTTTTTTTTGAAAATAAAATATAGCCTATAGCCTTCCTCGGTAAATGGACTATCCAACACTGAAAGAATTTTTTAAATCGGACCAGTAGTTCCTGAGATTAGCGCGTTCAAACAAACAAACTCTGCAGCTTTATACTATTAGTATATATAGATATTATAGATTAGTGTGACGGTCTTGTTTATTGGTTGTCAAGACGCCTTGCGTAGGTAACGCGCAGGCGTGTGGAAACTTTAAATGACATTTTTATTTATATCTAATCAACAGGTTAAAAAAAAAATTCTAACTTCTAGCTTATATTGACGATACTTCTCTAGAGATTTTGAATTTTACAAATTAATTTGGCTTATTTATTTCTATTAATACAATGAACATACAAATCAGATTAACTAATATATTTTTAATGAGTGTGACAGCCTTGTTTATTGGTTGTCAAGACGCCCGGCGTACGTAACGCGCATGCGTGAACCTCCAGACTTCTATACAAACTTTCATCCCCTTTTAAATCCCTTAAAACCATTTTTTCTCATTAAAAAGTAGCCTATGTCCTTTCTCAGGCTCTACACTATCTGTGTACCAAATTTCTTTGAAATCGGTGCAGCGGTTTGGCCGTGAAAGCACGACAGACAGACAGAGTTACTTTCGCATTTATAATATAAGTAAGGATAAGGATGGACGACAATGATTGCATAACGGACAGTTATGAAAAAAAAACTCAAAATCTGACGTAAAATAACACTTTACAAACTTTATAGAAGATTATGAACAATTTCTTGTTTACCCTTTTTGGGCTTCTGGTAATTGATTAAAACATTCATGAATATTAATATATTTTATTATTTTGAAAACCTAAAGATTTTAACCGTATTTACGTTCGGGACCGGTAAGTAGTATCATAAAGTAACGCAGGTTGCTTGGCTGACTCCCCCCAAGTGTATGTCGGTTTTTTTATGTTTGGACCTGCCAAAATTACTCTACTCTGACTGATGGAAAGCATAAGCAGAATTTAAGAGTGCTGGTCACCATACTTATTGCGAATGTAGACAATGCAGCATGGTGACCCCACACTATGGCGGCCTAATGACGCTTCTCCATCATTTGGCCTCCGGTCACCAACGAAACACGACAGCACGAACGCTGTCATTTTCTTATTGCGATAAATAGTAGCCTTCCTTCCTCAAGAATCAAAGTGAATCATTGAAATCGGTGCAGCGGTTTGGCCGCGAGAGCGTAAAAGTCAGACAGAGTTATTCTCGAATTTATAATATTAGTATATTTCAATATTTATGATAAAGAGGCGATGCCTGTTGTGGCACAGTGTGCTGAATAGTTATGTTTACTAAGATCAGTTTATCAATCGATGACCAAAAATGGAACCATTTTTAACCGACTTCAAAAAAAGGAGGTGTCTCAATTCGACCGTATATATATATATATATTTATGTGTGTTCGCGGATAACTTCGTCGTTTATGAACCGATTTTGATGATTCTTTTTTTAATGGAAAGGAGATATCCCAATGGTGATACTATGATAAGGACACTAAGATCTGATAATGGTATTCAAGAGAAATCGAGTCGAACTTTCGAAATTCCTAGGGGCGACTAGTGCATTTGTTAATTAATAATTTTATTTGAAAGCTGGTGCTTTCCGTGTGGTCCCTTGTCAATTTGGTCGTTCTAGAAGTCGTTTTTTTTTGTTAAACTTTTACTTATATCAAACACAAAAAGAATTTCTTGAACTCTAAGACACTATAGATCAATCAATGATTAAAAAGTTTAATAGAATGGATTCATCTATTTAGGAGTTATGAAGTCAAATAAATATAAAGAAACACATAGTGTATACTTATGACCCATATATCGTATATATGTATTATATATATATATATATTTATGTGTGTTCGCGGATAACTTCGTCGTTTATGAACCGATTTTGATGATTCTTTTTTTAATGGAAAGGAGATATCCCAATGGTGATACTATGATAAGGACACTAAGATCTGATAATGGTATTCAAGAGAAATCGAGTCGAACTTTCGAAATTCCTAGGGGCGACTAGTGCATTTGTTAATTAATAATTTTATTTGAAAGCTGGTGCTTTCCGTGTGGTCCCTTGTCAATTTGGTCGTTCTAGAAGTCGTTTTTTTTTGTTAAACTTTTACTTATATCAAACACAAAAAGAATTTCTTGAACTCTAAGACACTATAGATCAATCAATGATTAAAAAGTTTAATAGAATGGATTCATCTATTTAGGAGTTATGAAGTCAAATAAATATAAAGAAACACATAGTGTATACTTATGACCCATACACAGTAGTTTACGTTGAAACTCTTCTTTTGAAAATGGCCCAAGAATACCGCTTACAGATTGTCGCACCATCTTACAAACAAGATTTTGTTACAAGGAGGAAATTACTCCATTTTGTCAAAGCTCTTTGAGGGTCTGGTTTTACTTTGTAGCAACACTTAAATGTCCTCCGTTCTGTCTTTTTCTTTCATGAATATAATATAACCAATCAGTTGTATTTTAACAAGATTTTTATTATCTTGCAATGTATGTATTAATGCTTGTATGTTCGGGTGGAATTTTGCAATTTGCAACTCAATTTGAAGCAGATATCTTCAACCGATTTTGCTGAAATTTTGCAAGCATATGTATAAATTGTGACAATACAATATTATAATGACATGGAGCTGATCTGATGCTGGAAGGTAGCCATATGAACTCTGTAAAGAAAAGTCGCAACATCATCGAGTTTGGACTCGTTTGATTCGTATCGAGGCATTCCAGTAAAAGCTTGTTCCAGTAAAATTCGTTGTCATCGGCGTATAATCAAATAACAATTCTAACGTTTACGCAATTAGATACAAATTAGCTGGATATCAATATTAACAATCCGTATTGACTAACCATTCTAGAAATTGTTAGCTCAAGCACAAAATTCACCTTGTAGAACAAACTAATTACAATTGATATAATAGGTAGCGCCTGTCTAGGATTAATCTATTTGACTGGCCTATTAGTGTAGTACTATAATAAATGTCTGATAAACGAGATCATCTGCCTACGTACATTTGTGTCTAATGTGTTTTAATGTAGTAATCTATCTATACTAGTATTATAAACGCGAAAGTTTGTACTTACAAACTTTCGCGTTTACTCTATCTGACACTAGTCCCAAACTAAGCAGAGCTGGTACTGTGGCTACTAAACAACTGATATCAATTCATATAGTATAGTTTTTTGTAAGTACATAGTATATATTAAAAATAGAAAACACCTAAACTTCGAAAAAAATATTCGCAGATATTACAAAAATTTGATCCGACCCAGGAATTGACCCTGAGACCTCAACCTCAGCGGTCACACACTCCTTTCACTGCGACACCGAGGCAGTTAATCAACCAAATAAACAAATAAATAAACGTTAGCATGCCTTGAGTGAGGGTACCAGAGTTACAATACCTTCCTTAGACATAAGTGCATTACTGCCTTTTTTGTTATTCCTTCCAGAATCTGGAAGACCTAGAGGGTCTGGACTTCATAACTCTAAATTTCTCCATAAAAAGCGACGAAACAGTTGATTGACACTAGTTTCCTAAAAGGCCCTAGTATCATTGCAATCAATTTGTAACATAATTATACTAAAAGCATGAAGAGGTAAAGCTTGTAAATTTGTGAGTCTTTAGGGTGTTTGCTCTGGATCTACAGCTACTATTGATTGCATTACTTGGTTCAATGGCAAGGTTGACAGTCTACCTTTACGGTATTTGACTTTAGTCCAAGAGCTTAGAAGGCATTTATATTACATACTTATATTATAAATTGGAAAGTAGCTCCATCTGTCTCTCTGTAACGCTTTCAAGGCTAAACTACGGTACCGAACTCAATGAAATTTGGTATAGAAATACTTTGATTCTTGAGGAATGACATAGGCTACTATTTAACGCGATGACTGACATACACGCATGCAGAGCCTTGGGCAAAGCTGGAATTATAATAAAGGTAGTAGAGCCACGCTGATCCCAGCACGAACAGGCCGGCTCGAGCAGGGCGGTACTACCCTCACACAGAAGATCAACGTAAAATGACAGCATGCGTGCTATCGTGTTTCGTTGATGTGTGCGAGACCAGAGGTACAGAAGCATCTCACTAGAACGCCATAGTGTTGTGGTCACCATGCTGCAATGTTGCATTATCTGCATTCGCAATGAGTATGGTGACCACCACTTTTGCATTCTGCATAAGCTTTCCATTAGGCAGAGCAGAGTTTCCTTGGCAGGCCCAAACATAAGAAAAAAAAATACACCCAACAAAGTAGGCACGAGTCAGCTAGTATGCTTGTCTCGAATTTAACAACTATGCAACAGTTTTCCCTATTGTGTATAGATAATAGAGAATAAAAACTGTTTTTATAGGATCGACAACGCATATATGATTTCCCAAGTGATTTAAACCTTTGTAGTCTCCGTTAACCAATTTCCGAGAAGCGGACTCTATACCCAATACCCAGGTACATAATAATGTTTATAAAATATTTATATGGAATAGAAAAATAAATTGCTTCCAAATTGGTATTGCTTAGCTTCCCTACTATAGTATTGTTTACAGAAATTGATTTGTGATTGGTTTTTATCGGTATCCTTTCTGTCAAGAATTGTTCTCAAATCATTTTATCTCAATATTTCGTATGACAAGCAATCGTTTTGGAGAAATTCCTTTGAACCGTGGCCTATACGTGTTTTGACACAGGTAAAGATGTTTATAGCGTAAAATGGGTAGAGATATTGGTTCTGAGTCTAAAATATTGGCTGCTACACTTTTATTATTACTTTATTTATCGTTTGAGTGATAGGGAGTGCTCCTAGTAACTTTTTGTACTCATATCAGAAACAATTTTTGACATCATTTCGTCCATACATCTGGCAAAACATTCACATCATGACTTTAATAGATTTTATCAATTTTGCTACAAAATTTTGCGTTTTTCAAGCAACTTTTTGCCTCAGACATCCAATTGCGAAACAATTATTGCCTACGGCATTAAAATAACCTTATATTTTAGTTCATTTCGTATTTTAATTGATTTAAATCTATTAAATTATCGTTATTTAAATCAGTTTTTCGTTTCTTGTGGGTCTAAGGCTCCATGAACATTAAATATTAATTGATTTGTAAATTCGAAAGTTCTTAGTATAATAATAGGCTTCATATGGGTGATAAAAGAACACAAGCTGATTAAAAATGTTCCATATATTCATCTGCGTTAATCAATGCCAAGGTAAACAAGGACCTCCAGTTATGTCGAATCATCCAGGTGGACATAATGGAATTAACCTTCCGGATCGATATGATTTCCAAATTCTCAAGGAAAGAGCGTACTCCTACCTGAACGACCGGTAACACGCTTGTAACTTCTGACTTAACGGCATTGAAAGATTTAAAACACTACAACAGACATTACAAGATTGATATAACATAGCTGTATCCCAAATTAACTTAAAGAAAATAAATATTTAAGATAATACAATCTTGTAGTATTATAATCAAACAAATTACCACGTCAAGCATTCAGACATAAAATTTCAGGGTCCCACAAGAGACACATTGAATAACTTGTTCTCATATCCACGCTTCGGTTCGTCCCAACAGATTATAAAGGGTAATAAACCCCAGGTTCATATTTCCCGAGGGCAATGAACCACGAGCAATCCTTTTATTGAATAAAAAAGATTTGAAATGTTGAAATCTTTTTTAATTAATATAAAAACAATTTTTGTTTAAATAAATAAATTGTAACTGCCAAATTTTGTAATTTGACAAATGTAAAATTTTATGTCAATATATTGTACTACTTGTTCTTTTGTTTTTAAAGCAAATATGTACATACATTTACGTTACAAATAAGAAAGAAAAACTAAAATCCGAGTACATTTTTTTTGATAATTTATATGTACTGTGTCACCAGAGCCAATAATAAATCTATTAACATCTCATTCAATAAAATCGGTTCAGTAGTTTAAGAGCAATGGTTTCATAAAAAAATACATACACTGCCAAAATCACCTTTCCTTTTAGCTTTACCGTAGTCGGGTAAAAGTAATCATATAATATTTATTGTAGAAACTACATTCAGACATACATTAATTGGAAGGAAAAATTGCGACGTACCTAGTTAAATATCCTACCAAGGCAGTAAATCTAAAAAGAATCGAATATGATAGGGATAAATTTTCAAGTAATTTAAGAACTTTCGGAAAGTTCGATGTTTCATGGAATCGGCAAAGATGAAAACCCTACAAATCATTAAGTAAAAGATATGGCAATATGATAAATGATTTTTACTTTTGCCAATGTTAAAATTCGATTGTAGAAATGTTTTATTAAGTATGTCACATATTTGGGAAAAACTACTTCAGAGTGAGGTTTGTGTAAAACAATTCCTAAATTTCGATAAGCCAATTTATGAACTATGACTAACTATCCATTAAATCCCAAGCGGCAAATGGAAATTTATCTTCAAATACTTGTCCCAAGTGCGGGTGTTCTTTGTCTCTAGGTTTAGAAACCCTTCGTGATACAAGAATAATTCTTAATGTGATGACATCTTTTTAACCGACTTCAAAAAAGGAGGAGGTTCTATGTTCCACTGTATTATTATTATTATTTTTATTTATAAAAGAAAAAGTCCACGACTAAATTCGTTCCATCCTAAGCTCACCAATAATATGAATACGAAAATTTGCGAGAATGAATGTTTGTTACTCTGTCACGCCAAAATGACTGGACGGTTCTAGATGATGTTCGGCACAGGGATAGATCATAGTGTGGAATAGCACGTAGGCTACTTTTTATCGCAAAAAATCTTGTGTAGTGTAAGACCAGCAACAATAACGCACGAATAACATTCCAGGGCGCAGCTAGTAATATAATAAATGTGAATGTGACTTTGTTTGTTACGCACTAAAGCACTAAATCGATTATCAACATTCTTTCGCCAATGGAAACTACATTCTTATCAAATTAACAAAGGCTACCTTTTACCACGTTAACCGATAGACAAGCGGGCGGAGCCGCAGGGCAAGTTTTTTTTTAAAGACAACTCCCGCATTAGGAATACATCCTCGACTAATACATCCATGACTGCCTCGTTGGTCTCGCGGTTGGCGTGTGCGACTGCTGATCATGAGGTCTTGGGTTCGATTCCCGGGTCGGACGAAATGTTTGTATGATCTACAAATATTTGTTTCAGAGTTTGGGTGTTTTCTATGTATAATATGTATGTATTTACAAAAAAAAAAGTATATATGTATTTGTATCAGTTGTCTAGTACCCATAACACAAGCTCTGCTTAGCTTGGGACTAGATGGCGTTGTGTGTTAGATGTCCGAAAAAAAAAATATTTATCCTGTGTCGCGGAGGACTTTTTACAAACATACATGAAACGGACACAAAGAACACCCAGACTCAGAACAACAATTTGTGGATCACACAAAGTGCTGTCCCATGTGGGATTTGAACCCACAACACTTGGCGCAGTAGGAAGCGGCGTGGCGACCGCTTAAACCACTAGACCAACCGTGCAGTCTAGTAACATATAATTATGATTACGTAAAAATATGAAATTTCTAGAAAAAACTTTAAAACCCTACCCTTCAACATAGAGGTTTTTTAACAAAATATATCAATTTAATAACGGTCTCATCTATGCTGGTCCCAAAATCTTATAACCAATATTTCATGATCCATTTCAGACAGCTGTTTCAAACTGTATCGAAGACAAATTTGTACGGCGCGTCCGTAAATTGTGTGGACCGAATCTTAAGCTGAAGTCATCAGTCACGGGTTTGTCTAACACAAATACCAACTTTAGCTATTAAAGTACCATTGATTGCATTACTTGGCGCAATCGCAAGGTTGACAGTGTACCTTTACGGTATTTGACTTTAGACCAAGGGCTTAGAAGGCATTTATATTACATACTAATATTATAAATTGGAAAGTAGCTCTATCTGTCTCTCTGTAACGATTTCAACGCTAAATTACGGTACCGAACTCAATGAAATTCAGTATATAAATACTTTGATTCTTGAGGAAAGACATAGGCTACTATTTAACGCGATAACAGACATACACGCATACAGAGCCTCGGGCAAAAGCTGGCATTATAATATTTCGAATATCTGAAACACAACGTCATCTGGTCCCACTTAGTGAAGAAAAAATTACACTAAATTTAATAAAGTCTTCCAACAAGAAATTAACCAATATGGATATAACACAACAGAAATACAATCCTAAATATAGTCATCAGGACGTCTAATTTTAATAAAGACTATTGTACAAATTAATTATCTTCTTTTCATTATAACAATCAAAGGAAATTTAACAAAGCATTTGTGAAATAAATTAAGATCAAACACTTTGATATTGAATTAGCTCTCTAAGCTCTGGGAGATCTCCAAAATAGTTTTCATTGCCAGGATGTTTGTCATTTCAAATCCTTACTTATATTATAAATGCGAAAGTAACTCTGTCTGTCTGTCTGTCTGTCGTGCTTTCACGGCCAAACCGCTGCACCGATTTCAATGAAATTTGGTACACAGATAGTGTAGAGCCTGAGAAAGGACATAGGCTACTTTTAAATGAGAAAAAATGGTTTTAAGGGATTTAAAAGGGGATGAAAGTTTGTATAGAAGTCTGGAGGTTCACACACGCATGCGCGTTACGTACGCCGGGCGTCTTGACAACCAATAAACAAGGCTGTCACACTCATTAAAAAGATATCCGTCAATCTGATTTGTATGTTCATTGTATTAATAGAAATAAATAAGCCAAATTAATTTGTAAAATTCAATATCTCTAGAGAAGTATCGTCAATATAAGCTAGAAGTTTGAAATTTATTTGTTAAGCTGTTGATTAGATATAAATAAAAATGTCATTTAAAGTTTCCACGCGCCTGCGCGTTACCTACGCCGGGCGTCTTGACAACCAATAAACAAGACCGTCACACTAATCTATAATCTATAATATCTATACTAATATTATAAAGCTGCAGAGTTTGTTTGTTTGAACGCGCTAATCTCAGGAACTACTGGTCCGATTTGAAAAATTCTTTCAGTGTTGGATAGTCCATTTATCGAGGAAGGCTATAGGCTATATATTACTTTCAAAAAAAATTAGGGATCCGTAAGAAAATTGCTATTTTGTAACAAGGTGTGAAATCGAAAACCTATTTTTGCGTGCGCTGCAAAAAGTATTGATAATAGAACAAAATAATGTGTTACGGGTTTGTAGGTTCCATTAAGATCTACAAAAAAGTCCGCGAGAGCATATATCTAACTATCATGGTTTAGTCACAATAACCAATTTTGTGTTCAAAAAAATTATTAAATCGTCTGAAGAAAGAAACTACGTTAAATGTGTATCGTAATATTAATCCTTATCCAAATTAAGCATTATGTTATCAAGGGTATTTATGTAGAAGTAAAATACTTTTTGTTTCATCCCAAATCCCCGTTCATTTCGTTTAGAAGTTATCACGAGTATAAGACGCTAAGAGTTAGTACCTAATAATGAGTTATTTTCCAAAGAGTTTTTATCAACATAATAAATAATATTAATATTTATCCAAATAAATGTGTTGTTGATTATGAGTATTGGATCTTAGAAGAGCATAATAAATACATATATACTAATATATTAAGCTGAACCGTTTGTTTGTTTGTTTGAACGCGCTAATCTCAGGAACTACTGGTCCAATTTGAAAAATTCTTTCAGTGTTAGATAACCCATTTATCGAGGAAGGCTATAGGTTGTATATCATCACGCTAAGACCAATAGGAGCGGAGCACCAATGAAGAATGTTTCAAAAACGGGGGAAAATTATCACGCTACGGGCAATAGGAGACGCAAACGACGTTGCGTGGGTCAGCTATACTAATATATAAAGCTGAAGAGTTTGTTTGTTTGTTTGAAAGCGCTAATCTCAGGAACTACTGGTCCAATTTGAAAAATTCTTCCAGTCTTAGATAGCCCATTTATCGAGGAAGGCTATAGGCTATATATTATCACGCTTAGACCAATAGGAGCGGAGCACGAATGAAGAATGGGGGAAAATTATTACGCTACGGGCAACAGAAGACGCAAATGGCATTGCGTGGGTCAGCTATCCATACTTATATTATAAATGCGAAATTAACTCTGTCTGTCAATCTGTCTGTCTTGCTTTCACGGTCAAACCGCTGCACCGATTTGAATGAAATTAATTTATTTATACAGATAGTCTAGAGCCTGAGAAAGGACATAGGCTACTTTTTAATGCGAAAAAGGGGTTTTAAGGGGTTTAAAAGGGGGATGAAAGGTTGTTCTGGGGGTTCACTCGCCACACGCCGCGTTACCTACGTCGGGCGTCTTGACAACGAATAAACAAGGCTGTCATAATCATAAAAAATATTTAACTTTTTCAATGAAGACCTAAATATTAAGATATTAAGTATATATTCGTCAATCTGATTTGTATGTTCATTATATTAATAGAAATAAATAAGCCAAATTAATATAATTAATAACAGGGTTTCTTAAATTCAAAATTCTCTACAGAAGTATCGTCATTATACGCTAGCTGTTGGTTAGATATGAATGAAAATGTCGTTTAAAGTTTGTAAAAATTTTACCCTCGAGGGGGTAAAGTAGCAATAGGGGATGGCAGTTTGTATTGAAATATGTAAGGTTTGTGAGTTAGTTTGCGACAAGAGACAAAATATGTATTAGAGCTATTCTGATATGACATTTACGGAGTTATCACGGAGAAGATAGTATGCCAACTGACAGTAACGACATGATTATACTGAGACGTGGGTTCTGGTTTAAGATAGCACAGATGATTTAAAAATAATTTCAATCCTGATCTGCTGACTAATGAGATAGTTATCAATTATACGAACGGATCATGTCAGGCGTGGAGGGAGATGTTGTCGAATACTTAAAGTCTTTAGAAATATCAGGAGTGCCTTCCCATAAGTTGAGGGTGCAAGTTAATGTTCCATTACTATTAAATGAGGTATCTTGAGCGCCAAAGCAATGTAATAGTACATGGCTAAATATTACACAACTGGGGTACAATATTGTAAAAACTACAATCATGACGCATGGAATGGCAAAAGAAGATAATGTTTTAATTCCACGTATTCCAATAATTCCAACTTATTTGACATTTTAATTTAAAAGAATGCAGTTTCCGCTGAATGCATGAAAACAGCATTTCCAATAACAATATTAACAAAACCCAAGGACAGATGCTTAAAGATACAGTATTTTTTTTTCTCATGGGCAGCATACTCACGTATATAAAATCCGCAAAATCTCCATATTTTGGCAAAATATGGCAAAAGAAAAAACGTAGTTATTAAAATTGTACTTTTTTTTTTGAAGCTGCAAAAGTGACTATGGTCAGCCTGATGAAAAACTCAAGCAGAATCCAACAGTGGGGGCAACCATACTCACTGGGAAAGCAGACAATGCAGAATTGCGTCCCACACTATGACGGCTTAGTGAGATGCTTTTTCACGCCCCACTTAATTTACGCCCCACTTAAAGGGCCCGGGATCACAGTAGGAGAGAAACACGTGCGCTGTAAGTCAGTTCCAGTTTTTAGTTGCTCGGCACAGGAAGGATGAACCAAACCGTTTGGTTCGAGAGTGAACATGTTATTCTGCAGAGGAAGGGAGAAGGGGGACCAGTTGGAAGAGCTCCTCAGAATACTTCCAATGATACAGATGGTAGTGGACTGCTATAGAGGCGATATCTCTACGCAGCTGCAGAGGTTCAAGGAACTCGGTGGCTTCGGGACTGTTGGTAAAGTGGACTGCTCGCCACTGCAACCAATCGAAAGCATCAAGCAAATACTGCGCGGATCCATCACAAAGATGAGAACAGTACTCGAGGTCTCGGCAAATATCCATGCCCAGGACACCGAGCTTACCCCGTAGTGGCTGTTGAGTGCTCTGGAAAGTGGGGAGGGAAAGAAATGGAGACTTTTTGGAAGAGAACGCGCATAACTGTGTTTTCGTAGCGTTGAACTCGACCAGATTCTTATCACCCCATTGTAAAATGCGGTTCAAAACCCGGTCGAGCTCAGCGTCAAGCTTCTGTCGATTTTCCTCAACGTCTGCCAGCTTGGCTGAACGGTGTCAAAAATATCGCCCATGAACTGAGCTATCGTCTGCATAGCAATGTATGTTGCCAAGAGCTAACATGTCATTGATATGCAGAAGAAATAGTGTGGGCGACAGGACTGAACCCTGAGGTACGCTAGCGTTTACATCCAGAACATCAGAGACCGTGCCATCGCAAAGGCCAATAATGCGGCGCTGATGAAGAAAAGCGTCAATCCAGTGACATAGTCTAGGAGGCAGACCGAATGCCGAGAGCTTGGAGAGAAGCGAGCGGTGCCAGACCCGGTCGAAGGCCTTGGCCATGTGAAATGTCGAAATAAGCTCATATAAACACTTTATAATTAATGTACATATATAAATACTTAAATAAGTTTTTAATAGTAAAACGTGTGTGACTTATTTGTAAAAAAAATCGAGTGGTGTCGTGGGACATCAGATAGGAATGAGTTCCATATCAAAAATACAGATGGCGCTATACTAAATTTTTAGTTTTGACAAAATTGTATTAAACACCTTTATTTTATTTAAACTGATTTATAAAAATATATAAAAGTTCTATGCGAGGTAAAGAAAATAAAACTATTCAGGTACCGATACATTTTGTATTATGATTTTATATCGATAAAAATCCTACCTATATTAATAACGCGTAAGTTTGTTAGTATGGATGGATGGATGTTTGTTACTCTTTCACATAAAAACTACTTAACGGATTTGGATAAAACTTTACAGTAATATAGCTTATACATCAGAATAACACATAAGCTACTATTTGCAGTGATAACCGACATACACGCGGGCGAAGCCGCGGGCAACAGCTAGTATTTAATATATTGTTGGATATTGCTGTATTCTTTTGTTTTACATATTAATAAAATTCCTCTGAGTCTTTTTTTCCAATGTTTGTTTGAAGTAGACTATACAATGGAGCTAGTAATATACAGCTGAATTTACGTGAAGCGACTGCTGACAGACCTTCACATCGTACCAACCGATATCGAAGTCCTATACAAAGACAGTTGTTGGAATTTACAAGGCTTGATCTACACGTAACGATTGCCAAAAATGTTATGTACGGATTGGTCTTAAGTTGGCTCCTATGCAGTGACCACTAGGCGACGAGCCCTTTGTTGTACATACTAATAAATAATATATATTACACACAGAATAAAACACCACGCTACAAATCTTAGAACTAGAGCAATAATCACAAATTCAGCTGAAACAACTGGGAATGGCTAGTTCCAGATGAATATCGGCGGTAGCTTCATTTCTAAACCATCGGCCATGCAATAAAGTATCAAGTTTCAAACCCTACCCAGCTCTAGCTAAGCTTAAATGCTTATATCCATGAATCAATTCCAATAACAGCATTTAAGCTTACCGGAGGCCTAACAGGAATACTAGAAATAGGTAACCTACATTGCTAGTATTTTAAAAGTAATAGGAAGCTTCGGCGCGAGGTATTTACCTTCGTTTTTTGTTGTTTTTTTAACCGACTTCAAAAAAGGAGGAGGTTCTCAATTCGACTGAATATATATATTTTTATGTGTGTTCGCGGATAACTTAGTCGTTTATGAACCGATTTTGATGATTCTTTTTTTAATGGAAAGGAGATCTCCCAACGGTGGTACCATGATAAGGACACTAATATCTGATGATGGCATCCAAGAGAAAACGAGTAGAACCTTAAAGTCGGTTTTTATTTTGTTAAAATTTTACTTGTAATCTGATATTGTTCATTATTTCATTTTTTTTTTCATTGGTATCAATGTATCAATTTTGTTATATTTTTTTTATTTTAAATAAAAGTAGACTAAGTTACTCATTGTAGCATTAGCCAATGAAAATCTCGTCAAAATTGGTCCAGCCGTTATAGAGATAAGACCGAAGAAACAGACAGACAGCAAGACAAAAATATTTTTTTTTTATATAAGTTCCGTATATACTTACTTCTATATGCATTTAGTAAATAGCTGTTAAATTGAAATAACTATAAATTTCAATTTATTTATTTATTTCTATAGATATGTTACTAATTATTGTCGAAAATACACCTACAGTAATTGTTAATTGATTCTTACATGCAAATGCATTGACGTTATTGGTCATTTCACACGCTTCAACACGATACAGGTAGCCAATTAGGGTAATGTATATTTTGCGGTTCTCTGCAGAACCGTCCAACCACTAGTATATGGTCGATTACATTGATATTTGGTATTCGGGTGATTAATTAGAGCAACATTTAGAGTGCTGTCCGGTTCAAGTAATGATTTGTAGAAGGCTGCCTCGAAAGCTTCACAGCTGTCGCCTCATGAACATCTATGGTAATCGTTATTGGGAAGTCAGTGCCCTCAAATATACTAAGCTAGTTGTTAGTATATTTAAGGGCACTTCAACCTTCGAATTCAGTTCACCCACAGGGTTGCGGAGGTCCGATGCCAGTCGCTCCGTGTTAAAACTGATATTCAGGTAAAACCGGTGGAACTAGTAGCCGACCCCAAATCTTGGGAATAATAAAGGCTAGGAAGATGATGAGATAAGAAGGCAATTAAATATGGTACTGATTACATGAAACTACTGGGAATAGACCAAAGCCATTCGCTTGAGAAATGTTTTAATGCGAATTCCTAATTTTGCCCATTTTCGATAGCACGGGAATGAAAAAATTACTTTGTATATAATAGGTCTTTACCTATGAAATTGCCGTTTTGTATGCAATAAGTGAAAGTACTTATTTTTTCAAACTTTTTTATTTCTGCTATTCGAAGTAATCACCCATGCAATCGACGTATCTTTGCCAACGTATTGGCAGTTTATTGATGCCCTTCTTGTAAAAATCAGCTGGATGGGAGGCAACAAACTCTTCAAAGGCATTTTGTACTGCCTCTCGGGAATTGAATTTTTTACCCACTAAAAAGTTGTCTAAATTTTGGAAAAAGTAATAGTCGGTAGGTCAAGGTCTGGTGAGTATGGCGGATGAGGGAGAGCTTCCAACCCCAGCTCTTGCAGCTTGGAGACTGTCTGCTGCGCAGTATGGGGTCGCGCGTTGTCGTGAAGGAGCAGTGGGGACGACCGATTGACCAAAGCTGGTTGCAGTTGTGCAAGCTTCTTCATCATTTTCTCCAGTTCTTCACAGTACACATCTGCATTAATGCTCATGCCGTTTTGTAAAAAGCTGTGGTGAATCACAACCGCACTAGACCACCAAACAGTGACCATCAGCTTTTTAGGGGTCATTTTTGGTTTAGGGCATTGCTTTGGTGCTGAACCAGGGTCTAACCAACTTGCTGAGCGCTTTCGATTATCGAACAGAATCCATTTTTCGTCGCACGTAGCAATTCGTTTCAAAATTCCTTCATTTCTTTGCCTGTTGAGCAGCGCAAGGCAGGTCTCGACGCGTACGTTGCGCTGGCGATCGTTAAGGTCGTGGGGCACCCATCTATCAAGCTTTTTTACCTTGTCAATTTGTCGCAAATGGATCAATATTCTTTTGATGCTTACATTAAAAGCTGCTGCTAGCTCAGCTGTAGATTGAGTTTCGTCAGCTTCCACAATCGCCTTTAATTCATTATTGTTAACCAAAGTCTCCGGACGACCACGAGCTTCATTTTTCAAGTCAAAATTTCCAGAACGGAACCGGGAAAACCAATAACGGGTTGTGCGTTCGTTTGTACAGTTCTCTCCGTAAACGTTTTTGATGTTACGTGCCGTTTGTGTCGCATTGGTGCCACAAACGGAATTCATATTCCATAATTACACAAATTTTTAAAGTATCCATTATGACGAAAAATGTTCAAATGTAATGAAAATACAACGCTAATCAAAAAACAAAAGACTGAGTTTGTAAATAGAATGTCATGGTTTTGAAACAAAATTAATTTGAATTTAGAATACAGAGCCATTACAAACTTTTTTTTATTTGAAATGACCAGTACTGAAGAACGGCAATTTCATAGGTAAAGACCTAATATATAATACTTTATCATCTGTGGCACACAAAATATTTTTTAATTCTGTATCTCTGGTCTGCGATCATGAACTGTGTTGCGATGCGGCGTGAAATTCTTGCGGTGTATTGCGAATTTGCAGTTATGTGTGGGAGCCCTAAGGCATCGTACGGAAGTAAAATATTTTTGACATAAAATTAATTAAATTAGCAATCTGGTATCAGTTTAAAATTATCAATTTCTTTGAGACCACACGGGTTAAAGTTCATAAAAAGAACTTTGTCTACAAATATGAAGCGATAAACCAGATATTTCTTTTTTTTCTCGCCAGTACCTGTGCAGAGAATCTCTTAAGCTCCTTAACTGTTCAACTGCTGTACCGCTGCCATGTTCGCAACCCCCGGTGGGGTGACGGTCCGAGGGGATTTCCACACGTTAAAAAAAAAAAAAGGCCTAACAGGAATACTAGAAATAGGTAACCTACATTGCTAGTATTTTAAAAGTAATAGGAAGCTTCGCCCCGAGGAATCTACCTGCGGGTTTTGTTGTTTTTTAACCGACTTCAAAAAAACTTTTTATAAAAAAAAACCGACTTCCAAAAAACATCCAACGAAAACTCTCTGCCAAACAAACACTTAAAAGCGTAAAATAAACTGGTTCTTCATAAATTGCCTATACCTAATGCTTTATTCATTTAAATAGTAGTATTATAATGTGTGCTAGGTACCTAGAATCTGTTTGAAGTCGGTGCCAAGTGACTATTGCTTAGACTTTTGTAATTGTTCGTTTGTATTATTTTTGGCTTAGCACCGACTTCAAACAGATTTTAGGTACCTAGCACACATTATAATACTACTATTTAAATGAATAAAGCATTAGGTATAGGCAATTTATGAAGAACCAGTTTATTTTACGCTTTTAAGTGTTTTTTTGGCAGAGAGTTTTCGTTGGATGTTTTTTGGAAGTCGGTTTTTTTTTTTTATAAAAAGTTTTTATTTTTCAGTTTTTAGTGCAAACAATAGTAGGTAAGTAGTAAGTTGAACTATTTCATCAAATTTCATCATCAAGAATACAAATTAAGGTCTATACGTATGTGTAATATTAAAATCATCCTCTAATTCCTAACTGTTGAAGAGTTTAACCTTCTATCACCAGTTCACCTAAATAACTTGAAAGTATACGACTGAAGGTCTTGAGATACGTATGAAATTGAAAGAATTATCCTCCAACTCCTAACCGTTGAGGAGTTGTACCTTCCACCTTCCATTATCCGCTTACCTAAATAATTTGAAAGAATACGAGTAAAGGTAACACATATAAATATGATATTTAAAGATTTATCCTCCAACTCCTAACCGTTAAGGAGTTGTACCTTACATCATCAGCTCATCATCATAAAATGATGACTACCAGACGCAAATACCAGTGTAACTTCAGAAAATATACGAAAAAGATAATATGTGCCTATAAAAAGTGAGGGTTTCCCTCGATTTCTCCGGGATCCCAACACCAGATCCTGATATGCTGGCAATGGGACCACCTCGGAAGCATACCCTTTCGAATACAAAAAAAAAATTCTAAATCGGTCCTCAACTGACGGAGTAATCGCTGAACATACATTAAAAAAAAAAAAAAAAAAATACATACAGTGGAACATAGAACCTCCTCCTTTTTGGAAGTCGGTTAAAAAGAAGGAGGTTGTCCATTCGACCCACAGAACATCTTTTTGTTTTGTGATTCGACCGTATATATCCTTACTTATATTATAAATGCGAAAGTAACTCTGTCTGTCTGTCTGTCTGTCGTGCTTTCACGGCCAAACCGCTGCACCGATTTCAATGAAATTTGGTACACAGATAGTGTAGAGCCTGAGAAAGGACATAGGCTACTTTTAAATGAGAAAAAATGGTTTTAAGGGATTTAAAAGGGGATGAAAGTTTGTATAGAAGTCTGGAGGTTCACACACGCATGCGCGTTACGTACGCCGGGCGTCTTGACAACCAATAAACAAGGCTGTCACACTCATTAAAAAGATATCCGTCAATCTGATTTGTATGTTCATTGTATTAATAGAAATAAATAAGCCAAATTAATTTGTAAAATTCAATATCTCTAGAGAAGTATCGTCAATATAAGCTAGAAGTTTGAAATTTATTTGTTAAGCTGTTGATTAGATATAAATAAAAATGTCATTTAAAGTTTCCACGCGCCTGCGCGTTACCTACGCCGGGCGTCTTGACAACCAATAAACAAGACCGTCACACTAATCTATAATCTATAATATCTATACTAATATTATAAAGCTGCAGAGTTTGTTTGTTTGTTTGAACGCGCTAATCTCAGGAACTACTGGTCCGATTTGAAAAATTCTTTCAGTGTTGGATAGTCCATTTATCGAGGAAGGCTATAGGCTATATATTACTTTAAAAAAAATTAGGGATCCGTAAGAAAATTGCTATTTTGTAACAAGGTGTGAAATCGAAAACCTATTTTTGCGTGCGCTGCAAAAAGTATTGATAATAGAACAAAATAATGTGTTACGGGTTTGTAGGTTCCATTAAGATCTACAAAAAAGTCCGCGAGAGCATATATCTAACTATCATGGTTTAGTCACAATAACCAATTTTGTGTTCAAAAAAATTATTAAATCGTCTGAAGAAAGAAACTACGTTAAATGTGTATCGTAATATTAATCCTTATCCAAATTAAGCATTATGTTATCAAGGGTATTTATGTAGAAGTAAAATACTTTTTGTTTCATCCCAAATCCCCGTTCATTTCGTTTAGAAGTTATCACGAGTATAAGACGCTAAGAGTTAGTACCTAATAATGAGTTATTTTCCAAAGAGTTTTTATCAACATAATAAATAATATTAATATTTATCCAAATAAATGTGTTGTTGATTATGAGTATTGGATCTTAGAAGAGCATAATAAATACATATATACTAATATATTAAGCTGAACCGTTTGTTTGTTTGTTTGAACGCGCTAATCTCAGGAACTACTGGTCCAATTTGAAAAATTCTTTCAGTGTTAGATAACCCATTTATCGAGGAAGGCTATAGGTTGTATATCATCACGCTAAGACCAATAGGAGCGGAGCACCAATGAAGAATGTTTCAAAAACGGGGGAAAATTATCACGCTACGGGCAATAGGAGACGCAAACGACGTTGCGTGGGTCAGCTATACTAATATATAAAGCTGAAGAGTTTGTTTGTTTGTTTGAAAGCGCTAATCTCAGGAACTACTGGTCCAATTTGAAAAATTCTTCCAGTCTTAGATAGCCCATTTATCGAGGAAGGCTATAGGCTATATATTATCACGCTTAGACCAATAGGAGCGGAGCACGAATGAAGAATGGGGGAAAATTATTACGCTACGGGCAACAGAAGACGCAAATGGCATTGCGTGGGTCAGCTATCCATACTTATATTATAAATGCGAAATTAACTCTGTCTGTCAATCTGTCTGTCTTGCTTTCACGGTCAAACCGCTGCACCGATTTGAATGAAATTAATTTATTTATACAGATAGTCTAGAGCCTGAGAAAGGACATAGGCTACTTTTTAATGCGAAAAAGGGGTTTTAAGGGGTTTAAAAGGGGGATGAAAGGTTGTTCTGGGGGTTCACTCGCCACACGCCGCGTTACCTACGTCGGGCGTCTTGACAACGAATAAACAAGGCTGTCATAATCATAAAAAATATTTAACTTTTTCAATGAAGACCTAAATATTAAGATATTAAGTATATATTCGTCAATCTGATTTGTATGTTCATTATATTAATAGAAATAAATAAGCCAAATTAATATAATTAATAACAGGGTTTCTTAAATTCAAAATTCTCTACAGAAGTATCGTCATTATACGCTAGCTGTTGGTTAGATATGAATGAAAATGTCGTTTAAAGTTTGTAAAAATTTTACCCTCGAGGGGGTAAAGTAGCAATAGGGGATGGCAGTTTGTATTGAAATATGTAAGGTTTGTGAGTTAGTTTGCGACAAGAGACAAAATATGTATTAGAGCTATTCTGATATGACATTTACGGAGTTATCACGGAGAAGATAGTATGCCAACTGACAGTAACGACATGATTATACTGAGACGTGGGTTCTGGTTTAAGATAGCACAGATGATTTAAAAATAATTTCAATCCTGATCTGCTGACTAATGAGATAGTTATCAATTATACGAACGGATCATGTCAGGCGTGGAGGGAGATGTTGTCGAATACTTAAAGTCTTTAGAAATATCAGGAGTGCCTTCCCATAAGTTGAGGGTGCAAGTTAATGTTCCATTACTATTAAATGAGGTATCTTGAGCGCCAAAGCAATGTAATAGTACATGGCTAAATATTACACAACTGGGGTACAATATTGTAAAAACTACAATCATGACGCATGGAATGGCAAAAGAAGATAATGTTTTAATTCCACGTATTCCAATAATTCCAACTTATTTGACATTTTAATTTAAAAGAATGCAGTTTCCGCTGAATGCATGAAAACAGCATTTCCAATAACAATATTAACAAAACCCAAGGACAGATGCTTAAAGATACAGTATTTTTTTTTCTCATGGGCAGCATACTCACGTATATAAAATCCGCAAAATCTCCATATTTTGGCAAAATATGGCAAAAGAAAAAACGTAGTTATTAAAATTGTACTTTTTTTTTTGAAGCTGCAAAAGTGACTATGGTCAGCCTGATGAAAAACTCAAGCAGAATCCAACAGTGGGGGCAACCATACTCACTGGGAAAGCAGACAATGCAGAATTGCGTCCCACACTATGACGGCTTAGTGAGATGCTTTTTCACGCCCCACTTAATTTACGCCCCACTTAAAGGGCCCGGGATCACAGTAGGAGAGAAACACGTGCGCTGTAAGTCAGTTCCAGTTTTTAGTTGCTCGGCACAGGAAGGATGAACCAAACCGTTTGGTTCGAGAGTGAACATGTTATTCTGCAGAGGAAGGGAGAAGGGGGACCAGTTGGAAGAGCTCCTCAGAATACTTCCAATGATACAGATGGTAGTGGACTGCTATAGAGGCGATATCTCTACGCAGCTGCAGAGGTTCAAGGAACTCGGTGGCTTCGGGACTGTTGGTAAAGTGGACTGCTCGCCACTGCAACCAATCGAAAGCATCAAGCAAATACTGCGCGGATCCATCACAAAGATGAGAACAGTACTCGAGGTCTCGGCAAATATCCATGCCCAGGACACCGAGCTTACCCCGTAGTGGCTGTTGAGTGCTCTGGAAAGTGGGGAGGGAAAGAAATGGAGACTTTTTGGAAGAGAACGCGCATAACTGTGTTTTCGTAGCGTTGAACTCGACCAGATTCTTATCACCCCATTGTAAAATGCGGTTCAAAACCCGGTCGAGCTCAGCGTCAAGCTTCTGTCGATTTTCCTCAACGTCTGCCAGCTTGGCTGAACGGTGTCAAAAATATCGCCCATGAACTGAGCTATCGTCTGCATAGCAATGTATGTTGCCAAGAGCTAACATGTCATTGATATGCAGAAGAAATAGTGTGGGCGACAGGACTGAACCCTGAGGTACGCTAGCGTTTACATCCAGAACATCAGAGACCGTGCCATCGCAAAGGCCAATAATGCGGCGCTGATGAAGAAAAGCGTCAATCCAGTGACATAGTCTAGGAGGCAGACCGAATGCCGAGAGCTTGGAGAGAAGCGAGCGGTGCCAGACCCGGTCGAAGGCCTTGGCCATGTGAAATGTCGAAATAAGCTCATATAAACACTTTATAATTAATGTACATATATAAATACTTAAATAAGTTTTTAATAGTAAAACGTGTGTGACTTATTTGTAAAAAAAATCGAGTGGTGTCGTGGGACATCAGATAGGAATGAGTTCCATATCAAAAATACAGATGGCGCTATACTAAATTTTTAGTTTTGACAAAATTGTATTAAACACCTTTATTTTATTTAAACTGATTTATAAAAATATATAAAAGTTCTATGCGAGGTAAAGAAAATAAAACTATTCAGGTACCGATACATTTTGTATTATGATTTTATATCGATAAAAATCCTACCTATATTAATAACGCGTAAGTTTGTTAGTATGGATGGATGGATGTTTGTTACTCTTTCACATAAAAACTACTTAACGGATTTGGATAAAACTTTACAGTAATATAGCTTATACATCAGAATAACACATAAGCTACTATTTGCAGTGATAACCGACATACACGCGGGCGAAGCCGCGGGCAACAGCTAGTATTTAATATATTGTTGGATATTGCTGTATTCTTTTGTTTTACATATTAATAAAATTCCTCTGAGTCTTTTTTTCCAATGTTTGTTTGAAGTAGACTATACAATGGAG
Source organism: Diaphora mendica (assembly GCA_949125395.1). Classification (NCBI taxonomy): domain Eukaryota; kingdom Metazoa; phylum Arthropoda; class Insecta; order Lepidoptera; family Erebidae; genus Diaphora; species Diaphora mendica. The sequence goes on along the minus strand of OX421332.1, from coordinate 4,903,632 downwards.
CTAGTAATATACAGCTGAATTTACGTAAAGCGACTGCTGACAGACCTTCACATCGTACCAACCGATATCGAAGTCCTATACAAAGACAGTTGTTGGAATTTACAAGGCTTGATCTACACGTAACGATTGCCAAAAATGTTATGTACGGATTGGTCTTAAGTTGGCTCCTATGCAGTGACCACTAGGCGACGAGCCCTTTGTTGTACATACTAATAAATAATATATATTACACACAGAATAAAACACCACGCTACAAATCTTAGAACTAGAGCAATAATCACAAATTCAGCTGAAACAACTGGGAATGGCTAGTTCCAGATGAATATCGGCGGTAGCTTCATTTCTAAACCATCGGCCATGCAATAAAGTATCAAGTTTCAAACCCTACCCAGCTCTAGCTAAGCTTAAATGCTTATATCCATGAATCAATTCCAATAACAGCATTTAAGCTTACCGGAGGCCTAACAGGAATACTAGAAATAGGTAACCTACATTGCTAGTATTTTAAAAGTAATAGGAAGCTTCGGCGCGAGGTATTTACCTTCGTTTTTTGTTGTTTTTTTAACCGACTTCAAAAAAGGAGGAGGTTCTCAATTCGACTGAATATATATATTTTTATGTGTGTTCGCGGATAACTTAGTCGTTTATGAACCGATTTTGATGATTCTTTTTTTAATGGAAAGGAGATCTCCCAACGGTGGTACCATGATAAGGACACTAATATCTGATGATGGCATCCAAGAGAAAACGAGTAGAACCTTAAAGTCGGTTTTTATTTTGTTAAAATTTTACTTGTAATCTGATATTGTTCATTATTTCATTTTTTTTTTCATTGGTATCAATGTATCAATTTTGTTATATTTTTTTTATTTTAAATAAAAGTAGACTAAGTTACTCATTGTAGCATTAGCCAATGAAAATCTCGTCAAAATTGGTCCAGCCGTTATAGAGATAAGACCGAAGAAACAGACAGACAGCAAGACAAAAATATTTTTTTTTTATATAAGTTCCGTATATACTTACTTCTATATGCATTTAGTAAATAGCTGTTAAATTGAAATAACTATAAATTTCAATTTATTTATTTATTTCTATAGATATGTTACTAATTATTGTCGAAAATACACCTACAGTAATTGTTAATTGATTCTTACATGCAAATGCATTGACGTTATTGGTCATTTCACACGCTTCAACACGATACAGGTAGCCAATTAGGGTAATGTATATTTTGCGGTTCTCTGCAGAACCGTCCAACCACTAGTATATGGTCGATTACATTGATATTTGGTATTCGGGTGATTAATTAGAGCAACATTTAGAGTGCTGTCCGGTTCAAGTAATGATTTGTAGAAGGCTGCCTCGAAAGCTTCACAGCTGTCGCCTCATGAACATCTATGGTAATCGTTATTGGGAAGTCAGTGCCCTCAAATATACTAAGCTAGTTGTTAGTATATTTAAGGGCACTTCAACCTTCGAATTCAGTTCACCCACAGGGTTGCGGAGGTCCGATGCCAGTCGCTCCGTGTTAAAACTGATATTCAGGTAAAACCGGTGGAACTAGTAGCCGACCCCAAATCTTGGGAATAATAAAGGCTAGGAAGATGATGAGATAAGAAGGCAATTAAATATGGTACTGATTACATGAAACTACTGGGAATAGACCAAAGCCATTCGCTTGAGAAATGTTTTAATGCGAATTCCTAATTTTGCCCATTTTCGATAGCACGGGAATGAAAAAATTACTTTGTATATAATAGGTCTTTACCTATGAAATTGCCGTTTTGTATGCAATAAGTGAAAGTACTTATTTTTTCAAACTTTTTTATTTCTGCTATTCGAAGTAATCACCCATGCAATCGACGTATCTTTGCCAACGTATTGGCAGTTTATTGATGCCCTTCTTGTAAAAATCAGCTGGATGGGAGGCAACAAACTCTTCAAAGGCATTTTGTACTGCCTCTCGGGAATTGAATTTTTTACCCACTAAAAAGTTGTCTAAATTTTGGAAAAAGTAATAGTCGGTAGGTCAAGGTCTGGTGAGTATGGCGGATGAGGGAGAGCTTCCAACCCCAGCTCTTGCAGCTTGGAGACTGTCTGCTGCGCAGTATGGGGTCGCGCGTTGTCGTGAAGGAGCAGTGGGGACGACCGATTGACCAAAGCTGGTTGCAGTTGTGCAAGCTTCTTCATCATTTTCTCCAGTTCTTCACAGTACACATCTGCATTAATGCTCATGCCGTTTTGTAAAAAGCTGTGGTGAATCACAACCGCACTAGACCACCAAACAGTGACCATCAGCTTTTTAGGGGTCATTTTTGGTTTAGGGCATTGCTTTGGTGCTGAACCAGGGTCTAACCAACTTGCTGAGCGCTTTCGATTATCGAACAGAATCCATTTTTCGTCGCACGTAGCAATTCGTTTCAAAATTCCTTCATTTCTTTGCCTGTTGAGCAGCGCAAGGCAGGTCTCGACGCGTACGTTGCGCTGGCGATCGTTAAGGTCGTGGGGCACCCATCTATCAAGCTTTTTTACCTTGTCAATTTGTCGCAAATGGATCAATATTCTTTTGATGCTTACATTAAAAGCTGCTGCTAGCTCAGCTGTAGATTGAGTTTCGTCAGCTTCCACAATCGCCTTTAATTCATTATTGTTAACCAAAGTCTCCGGACGACCACGAGCTTCATTTTTCAAGTCAAAATTTCCAGAACGGAACCGGGAAAACCAATAACGGGTTGTGCGTTCGTTTGTACAGTTCTCTCCGTAAACGTTTTTGATGTTACGTGCCGTTTGTGTCGCATTGGTGCCACAAACGGAATTCATATTCCATAATTACACAAATTTTTAAAGTATCCATTATGACGAAAAATGTTCAAATGTAATGAAAATACAACGCTAATCAAAAAACAAAAGACTGAGTTTGTAAATAGAATGTCATGGTTTTGAAACAAAATTAATTTGAATTTAGAATACAGAGCCATTACAAACTTTTTTTTATTTGAAATGACCAGTACTGAAGAACGGCAATTTCATAGGTAAAGACCTAATATATAATACTTTATCATCTGTGGCACACAAAATATTTTTTAATTGTGTATCTCTGGTCTGCGATCATGAACTGTGTTGCGATGCGGCGTGAAATTCTTGCGGTGTATTGCGAATTTGCAGTTATGTGTGGGAGCCCTAAGGCATCGTACGGAAGTAAAATATTTTTGACATAAAATTAATTAAATTAGCAATCTGGTATCAGTTTAAAATTATCAATTTCTTTGAGACCACACGGGTTAAAGTTCATAAAAAGAACTTTGTCTACAAATATGAAGCGATAAACCAGATATTTCTTTTTTTTCTCGCCAGTACCTGTGCAGAGAATCTCTTAAGCTCCTTAACTGTTCAACTGCTGTACCGCTGCCATGTTCGCAACCCCCGGTGGGGTGACGGTCCGAGGGGATTTCCACACGTTAAAAAAAAAAAAAAAGGCCTAACAGGAATACTAGAAATAGGTAACCTACATTGCTAGTATTTTAAAAGTAATAGGAAGCTTCGCCCCGAGGAATCTACCTGCGGGTTTTGTTGTTTTTTAACCGACTTCAAAAAAACTTTTTATAAAAAAAAACCGACTTCCAAAAAACATCCAACGAAAACTCTCTGCCAAACAAACACTTAAAAGCGTAAAATAAACTGGTTCTTCATAAATTGCCTATACCTAATGCTTTATTCATTTAAATAGTAGTATTATAATGTGTGCTAGGTACCTAGAATCTGTTTGAAGTCGGTGCCAAGTGACTATTGCTTAGACTTTTGTAATTGTTCGTTTGTATTATTTTTGGCTTAGCACCGACTTCAAACAGATTTTAGGTACCTAGCACACATTATAATACTACTATTTAAATGAATAAAGCATTAGGTATAGGCAATTTATGAAGAACCAGTTTATTTTACGCTTTTAAGTGTTTTTTTGGCAGAGAGTTTTCGTTGGATGTTTTTTGGAAGTCGGTTTTTTTTTTTTATAAAAAGTTTTTATTTTTCAGTTTTTAGTGCAAACAATAGTAGGTAAGTAGTAAGTTGAACTATTTCATCAAATTTCATCATCAAGAATACAAATTAAGGTCTATACGTATGTGTAATATTAAAATCATCCTCTAATTCCTAACTGTTGAAGAGTTTAACCTTCTATCACCAGTTCACCTAAATAACTTGAAAGTATACGACTGAAGGTCTTGAGATACGTATGAAATTGAAAGAATTATCCTCCAACTCCTAACCGTTGAGGAGTTGTACCTTCCACCTTCCATTATCCGCTTACCTAAATAATTTGAAAGAATACGAGTAAAGGTAACACATATAAATATGATATTTAAAGATTTATCCTCCAACTCCTAACCGTTAAGGAGTTGTACCTTACATCATCAGCTCATCATCATAAAATGATGACTACCAGACGCAAATACCAGTGTAACTTCAGAAAATATACGAAAAAGATAATATGTGCCTATAAAAAGTGAGGGTTTCCCTCGATTTCTCCGGGATCCCAACACCAGATCCTGATATGCTGGCAATGGGACCACCTCGGAAGCATACCCTTTCGAATACAAAAAAAAAATTCTAAATCGGTCCTCAACTGACGGAGTAATCGCTGAACATACATTAAAAAAAAAAAAAAAAAAATACATACAGTGGAACATAGAACCTCCTCCTTTTTGGAAGTCGGTTAAAAAGAAGGAGGTTGTCCATTCGACCCACAGAACATCTTTTTGTTTTGTGATTCGACCGTATATATCCTTACTTATATTATAAATGCGAAAGTAACTCTGTCTGTCTGTCTGTCTGTCGTGCTTTCACGGCCAAACCGCTGCACCGATTTCAATGAAATTTGGTACACAGATAGTGTAGAGCCTGAGAAAGGACATAGGCTACTTTTAAATGAGAAAAAATGGTTTTAAGGGATTTAAAAGGGGATGAAAGTTTGTATAGAAGTCTGGAGGTTCACACACGCATGCGCGTTACGTACGCCGGGCGTCTTGACAACCAATAAACAAGGCTGTCACACTCATTAAAAAGATATCCGTCAATCTGATTTGTATGTTCATTGTATTAATAGAAATAAATAAGCCAAATTAATTTGTAAAATTCAATATCTCTAGAGAAGTATCGTCAATATAAGCTAGAAGTTTGAAATTTATTTGTTAAGCTGTTGATTAGATATAAATAAAAATGTCATTTAAAGTTTCCACGCGCCTGCGCGTTACCTACGCCGGGCGTCTTGACAACCAATAAACAAGACCGTCACACTAATCTATAATCTATAATATCTATACTAATATTATAAAGCTGCAGAGTTTGTTTGTTTGTTTGAACGCGCTAATCTCAGGAACTACTGGTCCGATTTGAAAAATTCTTTCAGTGTTGGATAGTCCATTTATCGAGGAAGGCTATAGGCTATATATTACTTTAAAAAAAATTAGGGATCCGTAAGAAAATTGCTATTTTGTAACAAGGTGTGAAATCGAAAACCTATTTTTGCGTGCGCTGCAAAAAGTATTGATAATAGAACAAAATAATGTGTTACGGGTTTGTAGGTTCCATTAAGATCTACAAAAAAGTCCGCGAGAGCATATATCTAACTATCATGGTTTAGTCACAATAACCAATTTTGTGTTCAAAAAAATTATTAAATCGTCTGAAGAAAGAAACTACGTTAAATGTGTATCGTAATATTAATCCTTATCCAAATTAAGCATTATGTTATCAAGGGTATTTATGTAGAAGTAAAATACTTTTTGTTTCATCCCAAATCCCCGTTCATTTCGTTTAGAAGTTATCACGAGTATAAGACGCTAAGAGTTAGTACCTAATAATGAGTTATTTTCCAAAGAGTTTTTATCAACATAATAAATAATATTAATATTTATCCAAATAAATGTGTTGTTGATTATGAGTATTGGATCTTAGAAGAGCATAATAAATACATATATACTAATATATTAAGCTGAACCGTTTGTTTGTTTGTTTGAACGCGCTAATCTCAGGAACTACTGGTCCAATTTGAAAAATTCTTTCAGTGTTAGATAACCCATTTATCGAGGAAGGCTATAGGTTGTATATCATCACGCTAAGACCAATAGGAGCGGAGCACCAATGAAGAATGTTTCAAAAACGGGGGAAAATTATCACGCTACGGGCAATAGGAGACGCAAACGACGTTGCGTGGGTCAGCTATACTAATATATAAAGCTGAAGAGTTTGTTTGTTTGTTTGAAAGCGCTAATCTCAGGAACTACTGGTCCAATTTGAAAAATTCTTCCAGTCTTAGATAGCCCATTTATCGAGGAAGGCTATAGGCTATATATTATCACGCTTAGACCAATAGGAGCGGAGCACGAATGAAGAATGGGGGAAAATTATTACGCTACGGGCAACAGAAGACGCAAATGGCATTGCGTGGGTCAGCTATCCATACTTATATTATAAATGCGAAATTAACTCTGTCTGTCAATCTGTCTGTCTTGCTTTCACGGTCAAACCGCTGCACCGATTTGAATGAAATTAATTTATTTATACAGATAGTCTAGAGCCTGAGAAAGGACATAGGCTACTTTTTAATGCGAAAAAGGGGTTTTAAGGGGTTTAAAAGGGGGATGAAAGGTTGTTCTGGGGGTTCACTCGCCACACGCCGCGTTACCTACGTCGGGCGTCTTGACAACGAATAAACAAGGCTGTCATAATCATAAAAAATATTTAACTTTTTCAATGAAGACCTAAATATTAAGATATTAAGTATATATTCGTCAATCTGATTTGTATGTTCATTATATTAATAGAAATAAATAAGCCAAATTAATATAATTAATAACAGGGTTTCTTAAATTCAAAATTCTCTACAGAAGTATCGTCATTATACGCTAGCTGTTGGTTAGATATGAATGAAAATGTCGTTTAAAGTTTGTAAAAATTTTACCCTCGAGGGGGTAAAGTAGCAATAGGGGATGGCAGTTTGTATTGAAATATGTAAGGTTTGTGAGTTAGTTTGCGACAAGAGACAAAATATGTATTAGAGCTATTCTGATATGACATTTACGGAGTTATCACGGAGAAGATAGTATGCCAACTGACAGTAACGACATGATTATACTGAGACGTGGGTTCTGGTTTAAGATAGCACAGATGATTTAAAAATAATTTCAATCCTGATCTGCTGACTAATGAGATAGTTATCAATTATACGAACGGATCATGTCAGGCGTGGAGGGAGATGTTGTCGAATACTTAAAGTCTTTAGAAATATCAGGAGTGCCTTCCCATAAGTTGAGGGTGCAAGTTAATGTTCCATTACTATTAAATGAGGTATCTTGAGCGCCAAAGCAATGTAATAGTACATGGCTAAATATTACACAACTGGGGTACAATATTGTAAAAACTACAATCATGACGCATGGAATGGCAAAAGAAGATAATGTTTTAATTCCACGTATTCCAATAATTCCAACTTATTTGACATTTTAATTTAAAAGAATGCAGTTTCCGCTGAATGCATGAAAACAGCATTTCCAATAACAATATTAACAAAACCCAAGGACAGATGCTTAAAGATACAGTATTTTTTTTTCTCATGGGCAGCATACTCACGTATATAAAATCCGCAAAATCTCCATATTTTGGCAAAATATGGCAAAAGAAAAAACGTAGTTATTAAAATTGTACTTTTTTTTTTGAAGCTGCAAAAGTGACTATGGTCAGCCTGATGAAAAACTCAAGCAGAATCCAACAGTGGGGGCAACCATACTCACTGGGAAAGCAGACAATGCAGAATTGCGTCCCACACTATGACGGCTTAGTGAGATGCTTTTTCACGCCCCACTTAATTTACGCCCCACTTAAAGGGCCCGGGATCACAGTAGGAGAGAAACACGTGCGCTGTAAGTCAGTTCCAGTTTTTAGTTGCTCGGCACAGGAAGGATGAACCAAACCGTTTGGTTCGAGAGTGAACATGTTATTCTGCAGAGGAAGGGAGAAGGGGGACCAGTTGGAAGAGCTCCTCAGAATACTTCCAATGATACAGATGGTAGTGGACTGCTATAGAGGCGATATCTCTACGCAGCTGCAGAGGTTCAAGGAACTCGGTGGCTTCGGGACTGTTGGTAAAGTGGACTGCTCGCCACTGCAACCAATCGAAAGCATCAAGCAAATACTGCGCGGATCCATCACAAAGATGAGAACAGTACTCGAGGTCTCGGCAAATATCCATGCCCAGGACACCGAGCTTACCCCGTAGTGGCTGTTGAGTGCTCTGGAAAGTGGGGAGGGAAAGAAATGGAGACTTTTTGGAAGAGAACGCGCATAACTGTGTTTTCGTAGCGTTGAACTCGACCAGATTCTTATCACCCCATTGTAAAATGCGGTTCAAAACCCGGTCGAGCTCAGCGTCAAGCTTCTGTCGATTTTCCTCAACGTCTGCCAGCTTGGCTGAACGGTGTCAAAAATATCGCCCATGAACTGAGCTATCGTCTGCATAGCAATGTATGTTGCCAAGAGCTAACATGTCATTGATATGCAGAAGAAATAGTGTGGGCGACAGGACTGAACCCTGAGGTACGCTAGCGTTTACATCCAGAACATCAGAGACCGTGCCATCGCAAAGGCCAATAATGCGGCGCTGATGAAGAAAAGCGTCAATCCAGTGACATAGTCTAGGAGGCAGACCGAATGCCGAGAGCTTGGAGAGAAGCGAGCGGTGCCAGACCCGGTCGAAGGCCTTGGCCATGTTAAATGTCGAAATAAGCTCATATAAACACTTTATAATTAATGTACATATATAAATACTTAAATAAGTTTTTAATAGTAAAACGTGTGTGACTTATTTGTAAAAAAAATCGAGTGGTGTCGTGGGACATCAGATAGGAATGAGTTCCATATCAAAAATACAGATGGCGCTATACTAAATTTTTAGTTTTGACAAAATTGTATTAAACACCTTTATTTTATTTAAACTGATTTATAAAAATATATAAAAGTTCTATGCGAGGTAAAGAAAATAAAACTATTCAGGTACCGATACATTTTGTATTATGATTTTATATCGATAAAAATCCTACCTATATTAATAACGCGTAAGTTTGTTAGTATGGATGGATGGATGTTTGTTACTCTTTCACATAAAAACTACTTAACGGATTTGGATAAAACTTTACAGTAATATAGCTTATACATCAGAATAACACATAAGCTACTATTTGCAGTGATAACCGACATACACGCGGGCGAAGCCGCGGGCAACAGCTAGTATTTAATATATTGTTGGATATTGCTGTATTCTTTTGTTTTACATATTAATAAAATTCCTCTGAGTCTTTTTTTCCAATGTTTGTTTGAAGTAGACTATACAATGGAGCTAGTAATATACAGCTGAATTTACGTGAAGCGACTGCTGACAGACCTTCACATCGTACCAACCGATATCGAAGTCCTATACAAAGACAGTTGTTGGAATTTACAAGGCTTGATCTACACGTAACGATTGCCAAAAATGTTATGTACGGATTGGTCTTAAGTTGGCTCCTATGCAGTGACCACTAGGCGACGAGCCCTTTGTTGTACATACTAATAAATAATATATATTACACACAGAATAAAACACCACGCTACAAATCTTAGAACTAGAGCAATAATCACAAATTCAGCTGAAACAACTGGGAATGGCTAGTTCCAGATGAATATCGGCGGTAGCTTCATTTCTAAACCATCGGCCATGCAATAAAGTATCAAGTTTCAAACCCTACCCAGCTCTAGCTAAGCTTAAATGCTTATATCCATGAATCAATTCCAATAACAGCATTTAAGCTTACCGGAGGCCTAACAGGAATACTAGAAATAGGTAACCTACATTGCTAGTATTTTAAAAGTAATAGGAAGCTTCGGCGCGAGGTATTTACCTTCGTTTTTTGTTGTTTTTTTAACCGACTTCAAAAAAGGAGGAGGTTCTCAATTCGACTGAATATATATATTTTTATGTGTGTTCGCGGATAACTTAGTCGTTTATGAACCGATTTTGATGATTCTTTTTTTAATGGAAAGGAGATCTCCCAACGGTGGTACCATGATAAGGACACTAATATCTGATGATGGCATCCAAGAGAAAACGAGTAGAACCTTAAAGTCGGTTTTTATTTTGTTAAAATTTTACTTGTAATCTGATATTGTTCATTATTTCATTTTTTTTTTCATTGGTATCAATGTATCAATTTTGTTATATTTTTTTTATTTTAAATAAAAGTAGACTAAGTTACTCATTGTAGCATTAGCCAATGAAAATCTCGTCAAAATTGGTCCAGCCGTTATAGAGATAAGACCGAAGAAACAGACAGACAGCAAGACAAAAATATTTTTTTTTTATATAAGTTCCGTATATACTTACTTCTATATGCATTTAGTAAATAGCTGTTAAATTGAAATAACTATAAATTTCAATTTATTTATTTATTTCTATAGATATGTTACTAATTATTGTCGAAAATACACCTACAGTAATTGTTAATTGATTCTTACATGCAAATGCATTGACGTTATTGGTCATTTCACACGCTTCAACACGATACAGGTAGCCAATTAGGGTAATGTATATTTTGCGGTTCTCTGCAGAACCGTCCAACCACTAGTATATGGTCGATTACATTGATATTTGGTATTCGGGTGATTAATTAGAGCAACATTTAGAGTGCTGTCCGGTTCAAGTAATGATTTGTAGAAGGCTGCCTCGAAAGCTTCACAGCTGTCGCCTCATGAACATCTATGGTAATCGTTATTGGGAAGTCAGTGCCCTCAAATATACTAAGCTAGTTGTTAGTATATTTAAGGGCACTTCAACCTTCGAATTCAGTTCACCCACAGGGTTGCGGAGGTCCGATGCCAGTCGCTCCGTGTTAAAACTGATATTCAGGTAAAACCGGTGGAACTAGTAGCCGACCCCAAATCTTGGGAATAATAAAGGCTAGGAAGATGATGAGATAAGAAGGCAATTAAATATGGTACTGATTACATGAAACTACTGGGAATAGACCAAAGCCATTCGCTTGAGAAATGTTTTAATGCGAATTCCTAATTTTGCCCATTTTCGATAGCACGGGAATGAAAAAATTACTTTGTATATAATAGGTCTTTACCTATGAAATTGCCGTTTTGTATGCAATAAGTGAAAGTACTTATTTTTTCAAACTTTTTTATTTCTGCTATTCGAAGTAATCACCCATGCAATCGACGTATCTTTGCCAACGTATTGGCAGTTTATTGATGCCCTTCTTGTAAAAATCAGCTGGATGGGAGGCAACAAACTCTTCAAAGGCATTTTGTACTGCCTCTCGGGAATTGAATTTTTTACCCACTAAAAAGTTGTCTAAATTTTGGAAAAAGTAATAGTCGGTAGGTCAAGGTCTGGTGAGTATGGCGGATGAGGGAGAGCTTCCAACCCCAGCTCTTGCAGCTTGGAGACTGTCTGCTGCGCAGTATGGGGTCGCGCGTTGTCGTGAAGGAGCAGTGGGGACGACCGATTGACCAAAGCTGGTTGCAGTTGTGCAAGCTTCTTCATCATTTTCTCCAGTTCTTCACAGTACACATCTGCATTAATGCTCATGCCGTTTTGTAAAAAGCTGTGGTGAATCACAACCGCACTAGACCACCAAACAGTGACCATCAGCTTTTTAGGGGTCATTTTTGGTTTAGGGCATTGCTTTGGTGCTGAACCAGGGTCTAACCAACTTGCTGAGCGCTTTCGATTATCGAACAGAATCCATTTTTCGTCGCACGTAGCAATTCGTTTCAAAATTCCTTCATTTCTTTGCCTGTTGAGCAGCGCAAGGCAGGTCTCGACGCGTACGTTGCGCTGGCGATCGTTAAGGTCGTGGGGCACCCATCTATCAAGCTTTTTTACCTTGTCAATTTGTCGCAAATGGATCAATATTCTTTTGATGCTTACATTAAAAGCTGCTGCTAGCTCAGCTGTAGATTGAGTTTCGTCAGCTTCCACAATCGCCTTTAATTCATTATTGTTAACCAAAGTCTCCGGACGACCACGAGCTTCATTTTTCAAGTCAAAATTTCCAGAACGGAACCGGGAAAACCAATAACGGGTTGTGCGTTCGTTTGTACAGTTCTCTCCGTAAACGTTTTTGATGTTACGTGCCGTTTGTGTCGCATTGGTGCCACAAACGGAATTCATATTCCATAATTACACAAATTTTTAAAGTATCCATTATGACGAAAAATGTTCAAATGTAATGAAAATACAACGCTAATCAAAAAACAAAAGACTGAGTTTGTAAATAGAATGTCATGGTTTTGAAACAAAATTAATTTGAATTTAGAATACAGAGCCATTACAAACTTTTTTTTATTTGAAATGACCAGTACTGAAGAACGGCAATTTCATAGGTAAAGACCTAATATATAATACTTTATCATCTGTGGCACACAAAATATTTTTTAATTCTGTATCTCTGGTCTGCGATCATGAACTGTGTTGCGATGCGGCGTGAAATTCTTGCGGTGTATTGCGAATTTGCAGTTATGTGTGGGAGCCCTAAGGCATCGTACGGAAGTAAAATATTTTTGACATAAAATTAATTAAATTAGCAATCTGGTATCAGTTTAAAATTATCAATTTCTTTGAGACCACACGGGTTAAAGTTCATAAAAAGAACTTTGTCTACAAATATGAAGCGATAAACCAGATATTTCTTTTTTTTCTCGCCAGTACCTGTGCAGAGAATCTCTTAAGCTCCTTAACTGTTCAACTGCTGTACCGCTGCCATGTTCGCAACCCCCGGTGGGGTGACGGTCCGAGGGGATTTCCACACGTTAAAAAAAAAAAAAAGGCCTAACAGGAATACTAGAAATAGGTAACCTACATTGCTAGTATTTTAAAAGTAATAGGAAGCTTCGCCCCGAGGAATCTACCTGCGGGTTTTGTTGTTTTTTAACCGACTTCAAAAAAACTTTTTATAAAAAAAAACCGACTTCCAAAAAACATCCAACGAAAACTCTCTGCCAAACAAACACTTAAAAGCGTAAAATAAACTGGTTCTTCATAAATTGCCTATACCTAATGCTTTATTCATTTAAATAGTAGTATTATAATGTGTGCTAGGTACCTAGAATCTGTTTGAAGTCGGTGCCAAGTGACTATTGCTTAGACTTTTGTAATTGTTCGTTTGTATTATTTTTGGCTTAGCACCGACTTCAAACAGATTTTAGGTACCTAGCACACATTATAATACTACTATTTAAATGAATAAAGCATTAGGTATAGGCAATTTATGAAGAACCAGTTTATTTTACGCTTTTAAGTGTTTTTTTGGCAGAGAGTTTTCGTTGGATGTTTTTTGGAAGTCGGTTTTTTTTTTTTATAAAAAGTTTTTATTTTTCAGTTTTTAGTGCAAACAATAGTAGGTAAGTAGTAAGTTGAACTATTTCATCAAATTTCATCATCAAGAATACAAATTAAGGTCTATACGTATGTGTAATATTAAAATCATCCTCTAATTCCTAACTGTTGAAGAGTTTAACCTTCTATCACCAGTTCACCTAAATAACTTGAAAGTATACGACTGAAGGTCTTGAGATACGTATGAAATTGAAAGAATTATCCTCCAACTCCTAACCGTTGAGGAGTTGTACCTTCCACCTTCCATTATCCGCTTACCTAAATAATTTGAAAGAATACGAGTAAAGGTAACACATATAAATATGATATTTAAAGATTTATCCTCCAACTCCTAACCGTTAAGGAGTTGTACCTTACATCATCAGCTCATCATCATAAAATGATGACTACCAGACGCAAATACCAGTGTAACTTCAGAAAATATACGAAAAAGATAATATGTGCCTATAAAAAGTGAGGGTTTCCCTCGATTTCTCCGGGATCCCAACACCAGATCCTGATATGCTGGCAATGGGACCACCTCGGAAGCATACCCTTTCGAATACAAAAAAAAAATTCTAAATCGGTCCTCAACTGACGGAGTAATCGCTGAACATACATTAAAAAAAAAAAAAAAAAAATACATACAGTGGAACATAGAACCTCCTCCTTTTTGGAAGTCGGTTAAAAAGAAGGAGGTTGTCCATTCGACCCACAGAACATCTTTTTGTTTTGTGATTCGACCGTATATATCCTTACTTATATTATAAATGCGAAAGTAACTCTGTCTGTCTGTCTGTCTGTCTGTCTGTCGTGCTTTCACGGCCAAACCGCTGCACCGATTTCAATGAAATTTGGTACACAGATAGTGTAGAGCCTGAGAAAGGACATAGGCTACTTTTAAATGAGAAAAAATGGTTTTAAGGGATTTAAAAGGGGATGAAAGTTTGTATAGAAGTCTGGAGGTTCACACACGCATGCGCGTTACGTACGCCGGGCGTCTTGACAACCAATAAACAAGGCTGTCACACTCATTAAAAAGATATCCGTCAATCTGATTTGTATGTTCATTGTATTAATAGAAATAAATAAGCCAAATTAATTTGTAAAATTCAATATCTCTAGAGAAGTATCGTCAATATAAGCTAGAAGTTTGAAATTTATTTGTTAAGCTGTTGATTAGATATAAATAAAAATGTCATTTAAAGTTTCCACGCGCCTGCGCGTTACCTACGCCGGGCGTCTTGACAACCAATAAACAAGACCGTCACACTAATCTATAATCTATAATATCTATACTAATATTATAAAGCTGCAGAGTTTGTTTGTTTGTTTGAACGCGCTAATCTCAGGAACTACTGGTCCGATTTGAAAAATTCTTTCAGTGTTGGATAGTCCATTTATCGAGGAAGGCTATAGGCTATATATTACTTTAAAAAAAATTAGGGATCCGTAAGAAAATTGCTATTTTGTAACAAGGTGTGAAATCGAAAACCTATTTTTGCGTGCGCTGCAAAAAGTATTGATAATAGAACAAAATAATGTGTTACGGGTTTGTAGGTTCCATTAAGATCTACAAAAAAGTCCGCGAGAGCATATATCTAACTATCATGGTTTAGTCACAATAACCAATTTTGTGTTCAAAAAAATTATTAAATCGTCTGAAGAAAGAAACTACGTTAAATGTGTATCGTAATATTAATCCTTATCCAAATTAAGCATTATGTTATCAAGGGTATTTATGTAGAAGTAAAATACTTTTTGTTTCATCCCAAATCCCCGTTCATTTCGTTTAGAAGTTATCACGAGTATAAGACGCTAAGAGTTAGTACCTAATAATGAGTTATTTTCCAAAGAGTTTTTATCAACATAATAAATAATATTAATATTTATCCAAATAAATGTGTTGTTGATTATGAGTATTGGATCTTAGAAGAGCATAATAAATACATATATACTAATATATTAAGCTGAACCGTTTGTTTGTTTGTTTGAACGCGCTAATCTCAGGAACTACTGGTCCAATTTGAAAAATTCTTTCAGTGTTAGATAACCCATTTATCGAGGAAGGCTATAGGTTGTATATCATCACGCTAAGACCAATAGGAGCGGAGCACCAATGAAGAATGTTTCAAAAACGGGGGAAAATTATCACGCTACGGGCAATAGGAGACGCAAACGACGTTGCGTGGGTCAGCTATACTAATATATAAAGCTGAAGAGTTTGTTTGTTTGTTTGAAAGCGCTAATCTCAGGAACTACTGGTCCAATTTGAAAAATTCTTCCAGTCTTAGATAGCCCATTTATCGAGGAAGGCTATAGGCTATATATTATCACGCTTAGACCAATAGGAGCGGAGCACGAATGAAGAATGGGGGAAAATTATTACGCTACGGGCAACAGAAGACGCAAATGGCATTGCGTGGGTCAGCTATCCATACTTATATTATAAATGCGAAATTAACTCTGTCTGTCAATCTGTCTGTCTTGCTTTCACGGTCAAACCGCTGCACCGATTTGAATGAAATTAATTTATTTATACAGATAGTCTAGAGCCTGAGAAAGGACATAGGCTACTTTTTAATGCGAAAAAGGGGTTTTAAGGGGTTTAAAAGGGGGATGAAAGGTTGTTCTGGGGGTTCACTCGCCACACGCCGCGTTACCTACGTCGGGCGTCTTGACAACGAATAAACAAGGCTGTCATAATCATAAAAAATATTTAACTTTTTCAATGAAGACCTAAATATTAAGATATTAAGTATATATTCGTCAATCTGATTTGTATGTTCATTATATTAATAGAAATAAATAAGCCAAATTAATATAATTAATAACAGGGTTTCTTAAATTCAAAATTCTCTACAGAAGTATCGTCATTATACGCTAGCTGTTGGTTAGATATGAATGAAAATGTCGTTTAAAGTTTGTAAAAATTTTACCCTCGAGGGGGTAAAGTAGCAATAGGGGATGGCAGTTTGTATTGAAATATGTAAGGTTTGTGAGTTAGTTTGCGACAAGAGACAAAATATGTATTAGAGCTATTCTGATATGACATTTACGGAGTTATCACGGAGAAGATAGTATGCCAACTGACAGTAACGACATGATTATACTGAGACGTGGGTTCTGGTTTAAGATAGCACAGATGATTTAAAAATAATTTCAATCCTGATCTGCTGACTAATGAGATAGTTATCAATTAAACGAACGGATCATGTCAGGCGTGGAGGGAGATGTTGTCGAATACTTAAAGTCTTTAGAAATATCAGGAGTGCCTTCCCATAAGTTGAGGGTGCAAGTTAATGTTCCATTACTATTAAATGAGGTATCTTGAGCGCCAAAGCAATGTAATAGTACATGGCTAAATATTACACAACTGGGGTACAATATTGTAAAAACTACAATCATGACGCATGGAATGGCAAAAGAAGATAATGTTTTAATTCCACGTATTCCAATAATTCCAACTTATTTGACATTTTAATTTAAAAGAATGCAGTTTCCGCTGAATGCATGAAAACAGCATTTCCAATAACAATATTAACAAAACCCAAGGACAGATGCTTAAAGATACAGTATTCTTTTTTTCTCATGGGCAGCATACTCACGTATATAAAATCCGCAAAATCTCCATATTTTGGCAAAATATGGCAAAAGAAAAAACGTAGTTATTAAAATTGTACTTTTTTTTTTGAAGCTGCAAAAGTGACTATGGTCAGCCTGATGAAAAACTCAAGCAGAATCCAACAGTGGGGGCAACCATACTCACTGGGAAAGCAGACAATGCAGAATTGCGTCCCACACTATGACGGCTTAGTGAGATGCTTTTTCACGCCCCACTTAAAGGGCCCGGGATCACAGTAGGAGAGAAACACGTGCGCTGTAAGTCAGTTCCAGTTTTTAGTTGCTCGGCACAGGAAGGATGAACCAAACCGTTTGGTTCGAGAGTGAACATGTTATTCTGCAGAGGAAGGGAGAAGGGGGACCAGTTGGAAGAGCTCCTCAGAATACTTCCAATGATACAGATGGTAGTGGACTGCTATAGAGGCGATATCTCTACGCAGCTGCAGAGGTTCAAGGAACTCGGTGGCTTCGGGACTGTTGGTAAAGTGGACTGCTCGCCACTGCAACCAATCGAAAGCATCAAGCAAATACTGCGCGGATCCATCACAAAGATGAGAACAGTACTCGAGGTCTCGGCAAATATCCATGCCCAGGACACCGAGCTTACCCCGTAGTGGCTGTTGAGTGCTCTGGAAAGTGGGGAGGGAAAGAAATGGAGACTTTTTGGAAGAGAACGCGCATAACTGTGTTTTCGTAGCGTTGAACTCGACCAGATTCTTATCACCCCATTGTAAAATGCGGTTCAAAACCCGGTCGAGCTCAGCGTCAAGCTTCTGTCGATTTTCCTCAACGTCTGCCAGCTTGGCTGAACGGTGTCAAAAATATCGCCCATGAACTGAGCTATCGTCTGCATAGCAATGTATGTTGCCAAGAGCTAACATGTCATTGATATGCAGAAGAAATAGTGTGGGCGACAGGACTGAACCCTGAGGTACGCTAGCGTTTACATCCAGAACATCAGAGACCGTGCCGTCGCAAAGGCCAATAATGCGGCGCTGATGAAGAAAAGCGTCAATCCAGTGACATAGTCTAGGAGGCAGACCGAATGCCGAGAGCTTGGAGAGAAGCGAGCGGTGTCAGACCCGGTCGAAGGCCTTGGCCATGTGAAATGTCGAAATAAGCTCATATAAACACTTTATAATTAATGTACATATATAAATACTTAAATAAGTTTTTAATAGTAAAACGTGTGTGACTTATTTGTAAAAAAAATCGAGTGGTGTCGTGGGACATCAGATAGGAATGAGTTCCATATCAAAAATACAGATGGCGCTATACTAAATTTTTAGTTTTGACAAAATTGTATTAAACACCTTTATTTTATTTAAACTGATTTATAAAAATATATAAAAGTTCTATGCGAGGTAAAGAAAATAAAACTATTCAGGTACCGATACATTTTGTATTATGATTTTATATCGATAAAAATCCTACCTATATTAATAACGCGTAAGTTTGTTAGTATGGATGGATGGAGGTTTGTTACTCTTTCACATAAAAACTACTTAACGGATTTGGATAAAACTTTACAGTAATATAGCTTATACATCAGAATAACACATAAGCTACTATTTGCAGTGATAACCGACATACACGCGGGCGAAGCCGCGGGCAACAGCTAGTATGTATATATGTATATATATATATATGTATTCGCGGATAACTTCGTCGTTTATGAACCGATTTTGATTATTCTTTTTTTAATGGAAAGGAGATGTCCCAACGGTGGTACCATGATAAGGACACTAAGATCTGATAATGGAATCCAAGAGAAATCGAGACGAACCTTGAAGTCAGTTTTTATTTTGTTAAAATGTTGCTTGTAATCTGATATTGTTCATTATTTCATTGGTATCAATGTATCAATTTTGTTCAATATTTTTTTCTTTTAAATAAAAGTAGACTAAATTACTCATTGTAACATTAGCCAGTGAAAATCCCGTCAAAATTGGTCCAGCCATTACAGAGATTAGATCGAAGAAACAGACACAAAGACAGGCAGGTTGACAGACAGCAAGACAATAATTGATTTTTTATATTAGTTCCGCATATACTTATTCCTATATGCATTTAGTAAATAGCTGTTAATTTGAAATAATTATAAATTACAATTAATTTATTTCTATAAATATCTTACAAATTATTGTGGAAATTACACCTACAGAAATGGTTAATTGATTTCTACATGCAAATGCATTGACGTTATTGGTCATTTCACACGCTTCAAATATCACGATACAGGTAGCCAATTATAGTAATGTATATTTTGCGGTTCTCTGCAGAACCGTTTAACCACTAGTATGAGGATATGGTCAATTACATTGATATTTGTTATTCGGGTGATTAATTAGAGCAATATTTAGAGTGCTGCCCAGTTCAAATAATGATTTGTAGATAAGAAGGCTGCCTCGTTGGCCTATTGGTAAGCGCAAGCGACTGCAGATCAAGAGGTCTCGGGTTCGATTCCCGGGTCGGACTGCTGATCGGTTTTTCTTACAAGAAATTCTTGTAAGAAATGCAGCCCGGAGTATGGAGATGGCGGTGTTTACCGTCCGTGCCTCGGAGAGCACGTTAAGCTGTCGCCTCGGTTGTCATGAACATCTATGGCAATCGTTATTGGGAAGTCAGTGCTCTCAAATATACTAACCTAGTTGTTAGTATATTTGAGGGCACTTCAACCTTCGAATTCAGTTCACCCACAGGGTTGCGGAGGTCCGATGCCAGTCGCTCCGTGTAAAAACTGATATTCAGGTAAAACCGGTGGAACTAGTAGCCGACCCCAAATCTTGGGAATAATAAAGGCTAGGAAGATGATGAGATAAGAAGGCAATTAAATATGGTACTGATTACATGAAACTACTGGGAATAGACCAAAGCCATTCGCTTGAGAAATGTTTTAATGCGAATTCCTAATTTTGCCCATTTTCGATAGCACGGGAATGAAAAAATTACTTTGTATATATATAATACTTTATCATCTGTGGCACACAAAATATTTTTTAATTCTGTATCTCTGGTCTGCGATCATGAACTGTGTTGCGATGCGGCGTGAAATTCTTGCGGTGTATTGCGAATTTGCAGTTATGTGTGGGAGCCCTAAGGCATCGTATGGAAGTAAAATATTTTTGACATAAAATTAATTAAATTAGCAATCTGCTATCAGTTTAAAATTATCAATTTCTTTGAGACCACACGGGTTAAAGTTCATAAAAAGAACTTTGTCTACGAATATGAAGCGATAAACCAGATATTTCTTTTTTTCTCGCCAGTATCTGTGCAGAGAATCTCTTAAGCTCCTTAACTGTTCAACTTGTACCGCTGCCATGTTTGCAGCAAAAAAGTACAATACAAACTTAATTAAATGTGTTAATCCTTCTGGGTTGGAGATTTCTGAGTTGATTATATTAGATTTAAGCTAGGGTAGACATAAATCTTCCTCGACTTATGCTATGAAATAGAATGGTTAAAAAGTATTTTGGTTTCCTTATCGACACATGAATTTTGAAGACCTATGAACAATATAATCTATCATATATAATTCTCGTGTCACGTTGTTGCTCACGATAAACTCCTAAACTATCTAACCGATTTTCACGTTTTTGTAATATTTTCTTTGCTGGCGTACCTAAGATAGGTTAAGAACTTTTCACTAATACCAATAGAGCAGAGCTTGATTAGTTAGTTTGTTTATAAATACGAACATGTACCTTTTTTTTTAACGCGGGGAATGCTTTTCACACCATACCCTTCGTGGGGAGAAGAGAAGGACTTCCGAAGAACCCCATAGCGGCCTACTTAAGCAGTCGGGAGGAGTTATTTAAATGAAACGTTTTTGAAATGATAATTGTTACAGTTTATTCCTGCATGATTAACAAACTTTAAATTGTCAGAAAGTATATAAATACACAAAATATAATTCAGTTTGAGAAGCTACATAACAAATTAATATAACAGTATTTTAGTGAATCATTCGTACATTC
Organism: Diaphora mendica; assembly: GCA_949125395.1. NCBI lineage: Eukaryota > Metazoa > Arthropoda > Insecta > Lepidoptera > Erebidae > Diaphora > Diaphora mendica. Next base: position 4,882,620 of record OX421332.1, on the reverse strand, counting down.
GATACAAGTTGCACTACTCAAATGAGTAGGTTAGTGTGTGTTGTGTGTGCCATCAATGTACAAACATAATGTTCGGTTATGTTATGAATGAATGTGAATATCATATTAATTTGTAGTTAAACTAAATGTAACTAATTACTTTAGTCTTAGTGAATCAGGGATAAACATATGAGTGTATGTTTGAATAAATCATCATAAGTCTGTCGGCGTCCTTTGCTGAACAAAGGACTGCCCCGAAGAACGCCAACCATTCCTTTTTTTTACGTGTGGAAATCCCCTCGGACTGTCAACCCACAGGGGTTTGCGGCAGGGCGATGTGTCGGACCATCCCTATCTTAAGCAATCCGTCCAACCGCTGACAGTCATTTTCTTCCAATCGACAATTCATCGTGCATTTTGTGTTTGTACAAAGTATAGGGTGTCTCAATAAGAGCGCACTTTTTAAATTTAGTATCTTTTTTTTTCTTTGAGCACGTGACAACTGTGAAATTTTGCAGGTGTAACATATGTTTATTCCGATTAATAAAAATGGGGGGCTTTATGCAAAAATATCGCGTTATAATTGTGAAATTTTTTTACAAAAATTTGGAATGCTAAAATGAGACCGTTCGCACACTTCGAAGAATTTTCAATCGCGACAGTGCATCTTTTTTTGGGATTTTGTTAAGTCTCGGATTCATGCGAATAAACCAGAAACAATTCCTGAGCTCAAATCCGAGATCCAACGCGTCATCGGTGATCGGTGAAAGAGTAATGGCCCGTTTCCAGAACCGTGGGCCATTTGACGGATTTTTTGTTCCATACTTAATCGTAATCTGTCTTCTTTACAATCCAATAAAAAATCACAACTCTTTTAAAAAAACGAATTTTTATTTAAAATGAAAAAGTTCACTCTTACTGGGACATCCTTTATAATATTTTAAGTACTAGCTGAACCGGCGAACTTTGTGCTGCCATATTTACACATCTGTCTCAGCTTCCCACAGGCAGTGTACAGCCGCGGACAAAAAAAAACACTTTTCCCGTTATCTTTTATTTTTTTCTTTCTAACAAAAAAATAATGAATTAAATCGGACTATGAGTCATTGAATTACAACTAAGTACATATTTTGACTTTGATCCCCTCTCTCCAGGAAACCATGCTGAATTTCGGAATAAAAAGTATCCTATGTCCTACCTCGTAGTATGAACTCAAACCATGCCAAGTTTCATTTGAGTCCATTCAGTAGTTTCGGCGTGATGCGCGGCCAAGATACAGACAGACAGACAAAAATGAAAAAAATACAGTTTTGGCTTCAGTATCGATTATAGAGAGGCTTCCAAAAAATTTTTTTTTACAATATCTTTAATGTACAGAATTGGACCTGTTACATTTTTATTTTAAGTATAGATATAACTTACAACAATGACGATATGCTTTTGTGGGAAAACCATTTCAATAACAATAAATCCGTTATTAGCCCTTGTTAATTCATCATCAACAACAGCTTTTAACAGTTCACTGCCGGACATAGGCCTCTCCTTCAAAATGAGATTTTTGCTTACTACAGCACGCTAGGCAGACGGGTTGATATTCATGTCCATTAGGAATAAAGATAAAAAGAATAATGCAACAAAATCGACGAGGCAGTTAACCACTTTATTTCGAAAATAATGAGGAGTGTATTCATGTGTTCATTTATAATTTTCATTGTCAATTAAGTCAAAAAACAACGACATCAAATTTTTTATGATATAACACGAGATGGGACCGACACGGTCGGGCCACGAAGTAAGCTGCTACTGATCACTTTATTTTTTATGGCATTTAATTTCACCGTCTTGTAGGTTACATTGCATAATATGTTTGTGGTAATATTTTCAATCGTTTTGTAAATACTTTTTTGGATTGTGATCGGCTTAGATTTTTGTATCTTTTTCGTAGAAATATGGAATCTGGCAATTTGCATAAAAAAACAGGCTAGGGATCAAAAATGTTTGTGCGAATTACGCTTATCTTTTACCAAGGTATAGAGGTGTAAGTGTATAAAATGTAATTTTTATGTGAGGAATACCAACACAGTACGTGTGAAAACAATATTGAAACTATTATTCTAAGGGCCACCTATTACTGCACCACTTACGGATAAAGTCCCTGACAGACTGTTTCGAATTTATCTGCCAGCTACCTACAAATTTCGGTTTCACGAGTCGCGGATAAAGACAAAAACGTTCGATAACCATATATATTATGCATATATCAGCAACTTTTATCTATCAAATTGTGTTATATGTGGTTGGATGTCAGATAACGATCTGACGCCATTTTAGAAAACTGCTGAAACTGACTATTAGAATTGAAAATATAAAAATCTTTATATTTTCAATTGATAGTTATAGATAGTTATTGTAAACATTTGAAGCATACTTCAAATGTTTACAATAACTATCTCTACGAATGGCAATGGTAAAAACAAGTTTAGAACATAATAATACCCCGTTTCAAGATTTCAACTTGCCATTTTGAATTGTATTATATAATTCCACTATACTGACAAAAACTCTAACTACTCAGCAGCTACTAACAGCCGTAAATTAAACCCAGTCCAGTTACCAGTACAACATAACTCGGATGAATTCAAAGTTTTTCATTTCAAACAGCTTATGAACGTTCGCTTTTATCCTGGCCCCAATTTAAAAGCGTTGAGCGCAAAAAGTTATAATGAACACGAGATAATGGGGCGCGCAAACTGAAAACACAGCTGTTCACTGTGTACAGAAAACTGATTCATTCCCAAATGGTGTATGGAGGCAAAGTTTTTACATCTTTTGTTTTCATTGATGTCCTAATTAGGCAGTTTATTTTATAAATTTAACATAAGCAGCAATGTACTCTCTCGGTACGTTAATTTTGTTAGAGCACCAAATGAGTTGCAAGTGCATTGCAAGTTGCAAGTATATTCCGGGTTTATAGTACTGGGTATTTGGTAGATGATGTTTCTGTCCATGTGGCCTCCCGAATAGTAGCAAGCATACAGAAACACCAGACTAAAGCAGTCTTATTCTCTTTTCCCAAACACAGTTCACAGACAGATAGTTCCTATATCCTTTTGCTTTCGCACAATTAATTTGCCTATTTTCTTTCTAGCTTCTGAAAGCAATTTCATTCTTAAGGAGAATTAACTTCATGAGTAATATAGAAAAATTAGCTGAAATCCTTAAATTGCAATGGTAAATTGAAAGTACAGAAAAATCGACGCTACACATTGAACTCGATAATGATATTTAGTCCGTTGAACAGTCCTTCTTAACCCTTTGAACTCTAAGGAAGCGTTATTCAAAATAAATTAAATTAAAAAGCTTTTTAAAAACAAGTTTTTACTGGAATGTCTCGAGACGAATCAAACGAGTCCAAACTCGATGATGTTGCGACGCTCCTTTACGAGTTCCTATGGCCACCTTCCAGCTCCAGCATCAGACCAGCTCCATGTACTTATAGTATTGTATTGTTAAGCTGTATACATATGCTTGCAAAATTTCAGGAAAATCGGTTAAAGATACCTGCTTCAAAATTGAGTTGCAAGATTCCACCGAACATACAAGCATACATACATTGCAAGTTAATAAAAAGCTTGTAAAAAAAAACGACTTCCAAAAAACATCCAACGAAAACTCTCTGCTATAAAAACACTTAAAAGCGTAAAATAAACTGGTTCTTCATAAATTGCCTATACCTAATTCTTTATTCATTTAAATAGTAGTATTATAATGTGTGCTAGGTACCTAGAATCTGTTTGAAGTCGGTGCCAAGTGACTATCGCTTAGACTTTTGTAATTGTTCGTTTGTATTCTTTTTGGCTTAGCACCGACTTCAAACAGACTTTACAGGTAAATAAAAAATGAGGGTTTCTCTCGATTTCCCTGGGATCTCATCATCAGATCCTGATATGGTGGCAATGGGACCACCTCGGGAGCATACAATACTACTAATACTACTTTCGAATACAATTTTTTTTTCTAAATCGGTCCACAATTGACGGAGTAATCGGTGAACATACATAAAAAAAAATACATACAGTGGAACATAGAACCTCCTCCTTTTTGGAAGTCGGTTAAAAATGACTCGAGACGCCAACGACGTCTTAATGTTCCACCGCACTTCACTTTTTAATGAAAACTAAACTTGGGCGCTACTGATTTTTAGAATCAGAAACATTTATAACATCCTGATTTTTCCTACTATAACTTAATTATAGTAGTCATTTAAACAGTAAGCTAAAGTCTTATTTGTTAAAAGTGTAGCGGTGAACGTGTTAAAGATAACATCGACTATTGTACTGTATATTTTAATGTAATGTTAATCTAAATTAAAATCTATGTGGAGGAACAGGTGTCATGTCCCTCCAACACAAAGGAAGGATCCTCCGACCAGGCGAGGTGATCATGCCTGGCGGGCCAACTGCCTAACGGTTGATGTTGGGATGTTATATATCGGGATGTTAATCGTCACGAGAACTTCTATTGCGCGATTCAGGATTGGTAGTTTCTTAGTTTCCTTCGTTACTCCGTAGTTCAACGTATCTTCAGTAGATGGCGCTGTAGTATGTTTTTCTTTTTTGCTCTGTATGTGAAACCCAGGATTTTAAATGCTAATAAGATGTTTTGGCAAAACAGCTATTCTTGAATCATTCCTATTTTTGTGTTTGGATGTTTACTAAAGAAAATAAGTTATATTTTATAGGTATACTACAATTGCCGACGATTTGAAATATTATTGATAATCTCGATTGTCAGCACTAAGTGGAACTTGTTAAAATATCCTTTGGTAATAGAATATGGCGAAACTGATCAGGCCAAATTTTAATTAAATAGTGGAATAAAAGTTTAAGTAAGTTTTATTTCAAAAAAAATTTTAATGGGTTACTCTCATTGAAGACTTGGATTTTTGACTTTATTCAATACTAGCTGACCCACGCAACCTCATTTGCGTCTCCTTTTGCCGTAGCGTAACAATTTCCCCCCGTTTTTGAAACGTTCTTCATTGGTGCTCCGCTCCTATTGGTCTTAGCGTGATGATACATAGCCTTCCTCGATAAATGGGCTATCTAACACTGAAAGAATTTTTCAAATCGGACCAGAGGTTCCTGAGATTAGAGCGTTCAAACAACCAAACAAACAAGCTCTTCAGCTTTATAATTTTAATTAATAATATAATAATATAGTATAGATTTATGAATTATCAAGATCTATTTATTATGTTTTTTTTTTATTATTGTTTTTTTCCCTGCACAATTAATAACAGATATGTAGTGTTTACCTGTAATTGTTTGTTACGCTTGAATTAATAGTAAGTCATTTATTAATCATGTAATAGTGTAAACAAATGTTGGTAAACCTTATAAATAAATAAATCGAAGAGGGAAGATGATGTGAGGGAGAAGAAAATTGAACAGAACATTAGGTACAATGGAGTTTGTTTCGTCTTTCACCACAACAAACGATGCTCGTTACCATAACACTAGTGCCATTGAAGTACAGATTTTTTCTCCTTCAACACAAGAATTATCGAATTCGAGCGATAATATTGTCTGTGTAAAGCGCTCATAGCCCAATTGCACTCGGTGATTCGAAACAGTCACCAAGGGTAAGCAACGACACCAAAAAAAAAAAACCGACTTCTAAAACTAAAAAGTATAAAATAACTAAATTTGTATGTGCTACCTGTTATTATATACTTTTTAGTTTTTGAAGTCGGTTTTTTTAAACGAAGTTTCTTTTTTATTTTTCGCTTTTAGTCTTTCTCAAGTCTCTCATCATCATTTCATTTAAATTTAATGATGTCTACAGAATATGAAGGCATGCAGACAATTGCTCGTAACTTCATTGCAGGCGCTCACGTAAATTTGAGGGTTTCCTTCGATTTCCTTAGGATCCCATCATCAGATCCTGATATGGTGGCCATGGGACCACATGGGGAGCATACCCTTTCGAATACAAAAAGAATTTTCAAAATCGGTCCACAATTGACGGAGTAATCGATGTACATACATTAAAAAAAAAACGATGAAATTGAGAACCTCCTCCTTTTGGAAGTCGGTTAAAAAAGTATAAAATAACTTAATTTGTATGTGCTACCTATTCATAGGTTTAAAGTCGGTGCCAAGCCAAAATGTAATAGTAGGTACCACACTCGCCGCGCGTGACCTTGAGTGGGATAGCTGCTCTGCGCGTAGAACAAAGCAACCGAAGCGTCGGTGACGTCGTTGACGTTCGTCTCCAAATATAGCGAGTGTGGCACCTACTATTACATTTGGCTTGGCACCGACTTCAAACCTATGAATAGGTAGCACATACAAATTAAGTTATTTTATACTTTTTGAAGTCGGTTTTTGAAACGATTTTTTTTTATGGTAGCCGAATTCACAATACAGTACACATAAACGTCTTTATAAATTAACGTTTTATTAATATCAGTTCACTTGCCAAGACTTCCCACTTTCGAAGTTTTCTGTGTTAAATTGTCAAATAGGGAAAAAAGAAATTTATATTTATTCAGAGGCCGTCGGGTCTTTGTGAGATATTCAACATTAAAGAGGGTGGGATTACACCTAACGACTTGTAATTCTCCATTTACAAATAATATTTAATATTTTGAGGTCAAATATTGATTTCAGCGGTTTTTATCAGATTCATCTTTTTTTAGAGGACTGAGGCTTTTCAGAGGGGCTGAAGTAAAAGTAATTGAATTAATTTGAAGTGATGAATGATTAGAAATGTTTTTTTTTTAAAGACAACAGGTGATTTAAAAAAAAATGTGATATTATAAACAATAAAACTATCAACATAATAAGTATTAAATTGTCTTACAATAAGTGAAATACCAAATTGAGAATTATTTGAATTAGTACCTAATTTATATTCTTTTTTTCCTGTCATTGTGGAATTAAATTGGCATGGCTCACTGTGACTAAAATCACACCAGATGGATACATTAGCCAGAATCAGAGCTTATTGTTAACTTAACAGATTGCTATATTGTAGAAATATATAAAAAAGTGGTGTTTAGCAAAAAACATCCTACGATTTAATGATCCCAAGCTTTGATAACATATGAGACTGTTATACAAACAAAAAGACAAGATGAATAACGAAAAAGATTGAGTGATTCCTTTCCTTGTTTCTACCTACGTTTTTTCTGTGGGAGAGCCACGCTTCGGCATGCATGGGCCGGCTCAACCGGAGTGATACCGCGGCCTCACAGAAAACCGATGTAAAACAGCGCTATGTTTCACCTAGTCCGACAGGAGGATCATACTCCAACCGCTCCCCCCTTCCCCCTCCCCATTCCTCAAAAGCCGGCAACGCACTTGTAACGCCTCTGGTAATCGCATCAGGCGATACGTCTGCTCGTTTGCCCCTATTCCATAAAAAAAGCATAATTGAGTTTGACGGACCTTTTTGCTTAGTTGTCAGTGTCCATGGCTGAAGGGTCGTCGGCGTCGGTTGGATTACCACAAAGGACAAATATTTGTGTCATGAACACGGTCATTTGTTGTGTCTGGGTGTAATTTACCTATTCATCAACAACCCATAACGTCCCACTGCTGGGCTCGGGTCTCCTCTCAGGAGAGGGTTAAGGCCATACGTCTTCACGCTGGCCGAGTTCGGGTTGTTGACTAGCAAGACAAAGTTGTGGCTACGTGATCTTGCTATTGGATGTTTTTAAGCCGCCCAAAGGCCTCCAACTAAACTTCACGACTGTTATCATATGATAACAACCGGGGCCGATTGCTTAACGTGACCTCCTAATCACGGAGATGATCATGGTAACATGCCACTAGCGGTCACCCATCCAGGTACTGACCGCACCGTCATTGCTTATCCTCGGTGATTGTTTCTAATCACCGAGTGCAACTGTGCTATGAGCGCCTATTTACCTATAACATGTATGTATTACAAAATATATAAGTATGTGTCCAAGAATCTGGTTATCATACTACAGGCTTTGCCAAGCTTGGGATCAGAAAGCCGTGTGTGGGAGATTAATAATAACACTGTAGAGGAACGAGTGTCATGTCCCTCCAATACAAAGGGAGGATCCTCCGACCAGGTGAGGTGATCATGCCTGGCGGGCCAACTGCCCAACGGTTGATGTTGGGTTGTTGTAAATATGTTAACTGCCGCGAGAACTTTCACTGCGCGATTCAGGATTGGTAGTTTCTTAGTTTCCTTCGTTACTCCGTAGTTCGACGCATCTTCGGTAAATGGCGCTGTAGTATGTTATGTTGTTGTTGTGCTGTATGTGGAGGTCGCCACAACACTAATAAAAAGTAATACTTACTATCCTTAAAATCTAAATTAATGCTTCCCTCTGTTAATATTGAAACAAATCTAATGTTTTATCTTACTACAAACTCACATAGCTATATTTAATTATTATTTTTTCTTCTTCCTAATTGAATAGCTATAGATGTATCCATAAAATAGATCTCGCAAAAAAAATTGTGATAGTAAACACACTCCAACACTTGAATGCGATACGCAACCCTTTGATTTCTGCTCTTAAACCAACACTCAACCAAAACGGTGTCAAGCTTCTAAAAGCTCACAAAGGCAAGGCGAAATACCGCTTGTGGATTGTGGGCGCTTATCCAGTTTTCGCAAACTAATATACCTGACATTAAACATCACTTCTAAACACCACTGTCAACTCTCACTATTGTTAAATAGTTCACCAAAGAAGCTTATTTAAGCAATCTCCTTTTAATATTTACTTTTCTTTGTATTTACTGTTTGTATTTATTTAGCAGTAGTGTTCTTCAAATACTATCTATACTAATATGATGAATTCAGAAATAACCCTGTCTGTCTGTTTGTTACGCTTTCAAGGTTAAATTGCTGAACAGATTCAGATGAAATTTACAATAGAGATACATTGATTCTTGAGGAAGGACATAGTCTACTCTTTACCGTGTCGTGGGTGGAGCCGTGGGCAAAAACTAGTCATACATTCATTTACATACTATTAGGATTGCATTCTGATACTTTATTATTTGTAACAGCAAGAAACATACAATAAATTTAGTATTTAAGTACTATTTATTTACTTGACCTTTCCAATTATACAAAATGCTGCATTAAATTCTAGGGACACAAGAGACAAAGGACCAAAAAACCTAAATATTTCTTCCACAATACATTGAAATTACAATTTATTACTACTATATTTTGGGACAGCATAAATATTCTCATTGTCTATGGAAACCTAGCTAAATATTTTCCAAATGACAAAAATACCTCATAAAATATAACTGTCAAAATAAATCACCGTTAGCGTAACAAATAACACAAACAAAATTAAATTGAGTTGTTTTCTCCTCATTACCTAGCGGCATATCACCATATTACATTAATATTCATTATCGCCGGCTACACAACCGCTTGCGAGCAAGTCTACTACGCTAATGTGGTTAAAGTTCCCCCTCCACTTACTGAGACGCTGACGTAATAAACATAATCTTCAAATACCCTCATTATTCGGAATATCGTTTACATAAGTTGGTTCAACAAAATGTCATTAAAATTATTAGAGTTCTATATAGAAACCAAGCTATATTGTTTGTTTTTATTAAACGCGATAAAATTTCTGCATTTTATGGTCTAACTTTTATATAGCCATTCTTCCAATTCCACTCAAGATCACGGTAACTGCTTCCTACTTATGATCGGAGCGTTAAGTTATATAGTAGTCGATAAAAAGTGAGCTTTTAAAAATACTTTTTCCAATTCACATAGGAAAACGTTCTAGAAATTAAGACTACTCAATTTCCACTTTTCGATTTCACGACTAAACCGTTAATCTGATTTTAATATTTGGCATGAACATCTTAGATTTTTGAGGTAGGAAATTGACTACTTTTAAAGCCACAAAAGATAGTAAAAGATTATAAGAGCGTACGAGTAATTGTCAAAGTTCCAAGTCATTCAACGATCCTAAACTAAAAATAATACTAACATATATGAATATAGTTATGCGGGGTTTTAGTGTAAAATGTCCGCAACCCGAACAGGCTATTAGCAGACCTATTACACTTTGCAATTAAAATCCTTTACGCTGCAGTAAGTAGTTTTGACATGCGGTTTCAACCTCCACTGTTTTATATTAATGAGAGGACAATGGCCACTTACTGTGCCAGTAACATTTTTGTTATTCTTCTGCGTTACTCTACCCAGGAGTTTTATAGCAGATCTGTAGCATTCTAATCATAATTCACAGTATTTAGTTGGCCATAGTATTCTCCTAAAAAAAGAGTTTTTGATCTATTCTTCTACGCTGCTCAGACAGGTTTTTATTTATACAACTTCATTGCACACCAGTACAGTATTTTGCACAGAGATACATATACAACAGACAGTCTTATCATTCACGGCGATCTCTTCCAAACAACCTTTTTTATAGGGTTTTGTAGAGTTTTTTAAAGTTTATTCTTCTCTTTGTAGTTCTCCTGCAGAATTTGCTTCCTCAGTCGGCTTTTATGACACCCACAATATAATACACACTCTTGTGATGATACTCCATCCATGAGTATATGTGGTGAGTGTGATGAACGACCCGACTGGCCGAAAGTTGTCACCCCAATCAGCATTCAGTATACTAACTTACTAGTAGTCAAAGTTCTCCTAGCATGATCTCCTAGCCTGTGTGGTAAATGCTCTATAGTGCCTATAAAGAGCATTACCCGACTGCGAAAGGAGGGTTATGTTTTTCGAGTGTCTAGAGCCAAAACGGCTTGTCGTATATTTATGTGAGTGGTGTCAAAAGATTCGTCTTAGTCGTGAGAGTGACACTATGTACATCAAAAAAAAAAAAGGATTTTTGGCGCTAAAAAGTAATATAAAAAAAGAAATGTTTTCAAAATACATCGAGTGTGGTATCAAAATAAATATTTTTTTACGGTGATTACGAATATACATAAAACTTATATATTTTTATTGTTAAATATTGACGCAGTCGGGTTTTTTATTTTTAATAATTTGTTTTCTAACTGATATTTTTAGTCGATTGCTTGCCACTTGATGTTCTTTTAATCTATAAAATATCCTCTTTAGAAGCGTCTGCGGTCTAATAAAGCCAGGTTATTTTTATTCAACATACTCTCAGCTCAGGTAATAGGCAAAGAAGGCTTTAAAATAGCAACTTTTACAACTAGGTCGAGCCTTCGTTTAAAAATAATAACTTTGTGTAGGTTTGCGGCTCGCCTTTTAGTTATTTTTAATGCTACTAAGTAATAGTAAAAGCTGTAAAGCATTGTGCATTTTAAAACTGAAAATAAATAAGTAGGTATATTATTATGTTTATATGTGTTAACTATGTAGGTGGACAACGTCAATACTTATATCAATACGTGTAGCCAAAACTTTGTACCCTTTTACGAAAATTATGCGAATAGACAATTCAAGTCTATATAGACGAGAAGAAGAAAGCTATTTTTATTTTTTATTTATTTACTAGTTGAACCAGCGAACTTAGCACTGCCCTATTTGGGACAAAGAAAATACTACAGTTTTGGTTTTCTCCAAATTTTCTTCTTTACAAACCTTGTCCTGACAAACATATCAAAAAAAGGATTATCCAATTTGGTGCAGTCGATCGGAAGTTATGCGTGTACATACATTTTGACTATTCATTTTTATTTATATACTAGCTGACCCGACGAACTTCGTACCGCCATATTTACATATCTGTCTCAGCTTCCCACAGGCAGTGTACAGTCACGGACACAAAAAAATTGACTATTCCCGTTACATTTAAATTTTTCTTGTACACAAACCTTGTCCTAACAATAAGTTCCTCCTATCTCCTAAGATCCTAAACAATAATTATTTAATTTGGTGCAGCCGATCGAAAGTTATGCGCGTACATACATTTCGGCTATTCATTTTTATTTATATAGATAGATAAGATAAGATTAAGGCAATTACAACAGGTAATAAACCCGGTGTTATGTATATACCTATACAAATTACTTGAATAATGGTCTTTGGTATTTTCTATCATACTTATGTTTTAAAGATCAAACAATAGAAAAAGGTCAAAATGGACATTCTGTTGAAAATTATCACAAAACATAACATCAAACATATATTTTACAGAAACTGTCTTTTACTGTTATCCTAAACAGACCGCAGGCAATCGCACCGGGACAAGCGTTTGTCGCGAGCGGAGCCGCGGGGCGGATGGACGCAAGTCACTAGTCAGTTTGCGTTTCCCGCTCTGTTTGTTCGGACATGCCGTTGCCGAGTGAAGATTTAATAAGTGCCGTATTGGCTCCGCCACCTTTTTGGAATTCTAGTGATTCAAATCATTCGAATCGACTAATAATTAAAAAGCTATGGGAAGAAATAAAAATAATAAGCGGAGATTCTTACGGTAATTCACTTTTATTAGTTATTTTAATTGTTATAATTATTAAAGTAATCAGTAAAGTCACATCGTACTGCTCTAGCCCTCATTGTGGAACTATTGTTATGTAAGTAGGTACGTCGGGACCGCTCAATCGCCCCGCTGCAACTGTGTTCATCCAATGGAATGTGCGTTTCCCGCTCGACCCGCCGCCCGCTGCCCGCCCCGCTGCCACTGTAATTTCACACTAAGGTGTGCGGCCTAATTTATTCCGCAAGAAGCTGTTGAATGAGAGCAGCACAGGACTGATTTTTGCGGAAAACTTTAAGGGGGGCCCTTGACCAGCAATGGACGTCTTTCGTCTAAGATGATGATGATTTACTTCAAAAAATATTTTTGTATTATTTTTCTTGATTTTAGGTAGTAAAGCCAAGCTGATTTCAGCACGCACGTACCGGCTCGTCCGGGCGGTACTACCCTCGCACAGAAGATCAACGTAAAATGACAGCGTTCGTGCTATCGTGTTTTGTTGGTGAGTGCGAGGCCGGAGGTCCAATGATGCAGAAGCATAACTAGGCCACCGTGGGTCACCATGCTGCGTTGTTGCATTGTCTGCATTCGCCATGAGTGTGGTGACCACCACTTTTGGATTCTGCTTATGCTTTCCATCAGGCAGAGTCGAGTCATTTTGCAGAGCAATAAAAAAAAACATATCTGTACCTTATGTGTAGAGAGTGAAAAAGGTGATATGTTAGAGACCCCTTCGCTTACTCCAAAAAAAAAAAAACACTAATTTTTCTTGGGAGCGCCTTAAGTGCGTTTCAATGTACCATGACTGAGAAAATATTTGTAGTAGGATTAAGTGAAGGAGATTGTTTATGAAAAAGTATTATACGAATTGTCGCAGGCATGGTTGAGGTGTCACAAGGGAATTTTGAGAAAATACAGTACCGAGTTGGCGAGTAACTCTATACGTTGTAACGCCCTCTGGCCTGGTGTGAATTTATTTTATATCAACTCGCTCCCGACGGCGCGGCAAACGGATTTGACGTAGTATGGTTCAGTGTGGGTCAATCACAATACTGAACGTGGGCATTGTGATGATCATGTTGCTGTGAAATTAACTAACACTCACATAACTAACTTGTACGTTTACTTCTTTAGCGGATCGACGCCCAATATCTGCCTACGTTACCTTGCAGTATGTAGCAGCATTCACACAAGATGATTGCTGCACATTGCTTATTACACATGGCTGTACGAAAAAATGTCTGAATTTTTACTATATTACTGTGCGTAAAAAGAATATTGCCACATACGTAAATTTCATCAGTCTACAATCGATTTTTAGTAATTCTTTTCTCTCACTTAGTGAGTAGGGATACCCAAGACTTTATAGGACCTTAATTTAAATAAAAGCCTCAAAAGCGCACAAGGCATTTATGACTCTTGCAGTTGTCAAGTGACCGACCGAAGGTTCGGTTTCGGTTTCGGCCAGTTTCTACGAGTCGGAAATTTAGAGGTGCTCTAAGTACAAAAAACTCATTACACCCGCCACATTGACATCTATGTGGCGAGTTTACCTATCAATAATCCAATATTTAACCATAATTTATGAATTACGAGTGAGCCTAGAAGTTCGCTGACCTAAGATTCGGTTTCGGCCAAAAAACGGCCGAACAATCGGCAGGTTCGGTTTCGGTTTCGGCGACCCGCCAAAACTGGCCGAAACCAAACCTTCGGTCGGTCACTAGTTGTCATTCATACTTCCATAGGTACTTATATTGAGTTTGAAAGTAACTTTTTCTTATTTTATGTCTGTCTGTATGTTACGCTTTCATGGCTGAACCACTGAACTGATTAAGCTGAAATTTACAGTGAAGATCCTTTGATTTTTGAGGAAGGAGATAGGATACTATTTACCGTGATAACTAACATACACACAAGCAGAACCACGGCCAAAAGCTTGTGTGTTAAAAATATACAAGTAACTCTTTTCATTACGTTTTCACGTATAAATTACTGAACTGATTTGCATGAATTTCGGTAAAGAGATAGATTGGACCTTGGAAAAGGACATCTGCTACTTTTGTCGTGATATATAAAAAACCACTCAAAAACAAACGAAACAAAATAGAATAATAATTATTAACGTCGATGATGTTATAATAAACCCTGTACAAGATTGTACGAACAAGATAAAATGGCTTTTATATTTTCACCGCCATTTTCCATTCTCATTATGAACCTGAAAATATCGTCGGGAAACCCCCGCGGCATTATGTCGGATTATTGAACACTGTCGCTCCAGTGGACAGAGGATTTCAGTTATTTTAGCACTTAAAACACATTAATCGTTCTCACGGAAGTTATTGAACGCTCACTTTACAGTACTTTAGGATGACAAAAATACGTATAACATACACCCCTGCTTTGGCTAACAGAATCGTATTAAAACGGACATATTTTGCCGAATATAAAGTAATTCCAACTTAAGTAATAGAGGACAAAGGTTTTATCGTCAGCTAGACATACATATTTCAGTTTTTTTTTAAAGATAATTCCCGCACTAGGGATAAATTCTGTGTCTCGGGGGACTTTTCCCATTCCTAGTCCCATACATATGTTTATATCATATGTATGGAACTTGGGACTTTATATCAAAAATCGCGAGTCAATACCAAGAATTTGTACAAGTTATATATTATTATTCATATATATTATTCAGCTCGTCACAGTGTGTGGGAACAGAGCTCTGATCGTAATCTCGGTGGTGATGACGGCCTTCATAATCTCCACCATCGGCGCGACAATCATCCAAATAATAGCTTCTTCTACGAGCAATGGAACAAAAATTAACACCATAACTTTAGATGACTTCCCCTAGTTGTACCAAATGTTTTGCCTGTACAACAATTTGTGAATCACACAAAGTGTTGTCCCATGTAGGATATGAACCCACAACACTTGGCGCAGTAGGAAGCGACGTGGCGACCGCTTAAACCACTGGGCCTGGTCAGCAGTCAATGCAGTCAATTAATATACACACATCAAAAGTGTCTAGGGATCAACATATATTTTTGCAATAACTTTTCTCCTGATTGATATTAATTAAAATTTTCTTTAAGGATTCATCAAATAAAGTGTTTTCGTTTGTCACAGTAACGATAAACCAAGTCACCTTTGCATTAATAAAGAATTTTGCCATTTTCCTAATAAAAGGATTTTTGACATTTGAACCACTAACATTAAAGTTCGAAAAAAAGACTGAAATAACAGCTTTCTTTAAAATTTTATTAGGTTACTTTAACAATTAATAATCCGTGTTTCTACCGCGAACACTAACACAAGAACATCGGTTTGGCATACTCAAAATGAGTTCATCCAAATCACGCTGTGGAATGGCCGCCCATGTTCGTTGCAACAACAAAAAAAGGTCTTCTTGCGACTGGATACCCTCCATATTCGGCAGAGCTCTTCTCTGTAGCATATCCCATGCATGCTCAATCGGGTTCAAGTCTGGCGACTGAGCAGGCCAGGGCCAAAGCCACATCTCAATCTCAAGAAATCCGCATAAAAATGCTTGATCCCTAGACACTTTTGATGTGTGTACTTATATATTCCTTAACTAGCTTTTAACCGCAGCTCCGCCTGCGTGTATATCGGTTTTCGCGGTAAAAGGTAGCTTATGTCCTTCCTCAATAATCAAAGTATCTCCATGCCAAATTTCATTAAAATGGGTGCAGTGGTTTATCCGTGAAAGAACAACAGACAAACAGAACGAGTTAGTTTCGAATTTTTAACACAAAATATTAGTTTTTTTTTTATTGAATTGGCGAGGCAAACGAGCAGACGTATCGCCTGATGGTAAGCGATTACCGCCGCCCATGGACACCCGCAACACCAGAGGCGTCACAAGTGCGTTGCTGGCCTTTGGTGGACGGGAAGGGGGGAGATAGAGGGAGGGGGGGTATGGTCCTCCGGTATCCTCACTCACTCGGTGAAACACAGCGCAAGCGCTGTTTCACACCGGTTTTCTGTGAGGCCGTGGTATCATGCATGCCGAAGCATGGCTCTACCACGGTAGCATGGTTGTAGTATGGAAATCATGGAATATTAGTATGGGTATACGCTTTTATACATAAAAATAGATGATAATCGTGTTCATCGTACAATAAGTGTTCTGGCTTAGAATTGCTCCCATATAAAAATTAAGAATTTAAAAACGGTGATACATAAGGTAACGATAGTTGTAATAAAGTAAAATATCAACAAGGAGAAGAGGTTTGCACGAAATTCATTTGCATTCGATTCGGAATGACGTCTAGAAAAATGTTTTTTAAGGGTTTATTAGCACATAAAAAATTGTGATTGTTATTAACAAAATAAGAAAATAAAACAAAGTATTTAGTTATTTGTTAATAACTTCTAAAATACTGATAGGCGCGCTGCCTGAAAAACAGGTATATCACCTAAAATATTTTTTATAGTATCAGATAACTATTTAAAAATTCGAATAATTATGATGTAATCTAGACACTTGAACGAAAAAAAACCACGGTGAAAAAAAACATTTAAGTATGTTGATTTTTCAAAAAGTTACACCATTGTTAATTACCTAGTTTTTTTTCCAGTCTCTGTTTTTATAAATTACGGCATAAAAGTTTAAATAATTGGTCAAAAAATGTTCCGCTTGGTGGATCTCTTCTTATTTAGGTACGTAATAAAATTATCCAAAAAACAATTCTTAACGGTTATTATTTTGTTAATTATAATTTTTTTAAACTAACAGAAAATGAATCATATAAAAAATGTTATTAAATATTTTTTTGAGTAATATGTATTAACAAAATAATAAGCTTTAACAATTGTTTTTTGGATAATTTTATTACGTACCTAAATAAGAAGAGATCCACGAAGCGGAACATTTTTTGACCAATTATTTAAACTTTTATGTCGTAATTTATAAAAACAGAGACTGGAAAAAAACTAGGTAATTAACAATGGTGTAACTTTTTGAAAAATCGACATAAATGTTTTTTTTCACCGTGGTTTTTTTCGTTCAAGTGTCTAGATTACGCCATAATTTATTCAAATTTTTAAATAGTTATCTGATACTATAAAAAATATTTTAGGTTATATACCAGTTTTTCAGGCAGCGCGCCTATACCGTAACGACCTCGCGGAGCCCAATTTTCAGCGTTAAGAATAGTTATAAATAATGGAGATTATGTTTCGGGAGTTAGAACTTTTTTATTGAAAATTTTCTCCTCTTACGGGATCTTTTTTCGAAATTCCTTAAATATCAGTATTTTAGAAGTTTTTAACGAATAACTAAATAACTTGTTTTTTTTTCTTATTTTGTTAATAACAATCACAATTTTTTATGTGCTAATAAATAAATAAACAAGTTCCATACTTGTTGACTAGACTAAAAGATGCAGCAGCATCACTAGGCCGCCATGGTGTGGGTCGCCATACTTGTCTGCATTCGCAGTGAGTATGGTGACCGCCACTCTTGGATTCTGCTTATGCTTTCCATCAGGCAGAGTAGAGTCATTTTGGCGGGCCATACATAAAAAAAAAACCCTTAAAAAACATTTTGCTAGACGTCATTCCGAATCGAATGACCTATCGCACATATTTTTAGGAGCTTTATTTCTATTTAACACGTTTTTGAACTTGTTGACTAGACTATGTATTTAATAATCGGAATAAACATAATATGTGACAGCTGCAAAATTTCAATTTGTCACTCACACGCAAAAAAATGACACTAAATTTGAAAAGTGCACTCTTACTACCCAGTACTTCCATATATATTTAGTGAAAAGCTGTTAATTTGAAAATACATAGAAACAGACGCTACATTTTTATTTATTTGTATAGATAATTTTAATAGCAGTACCTGAAAGTTTTAAATTTAATAATTACAAATTTTAACAAAAAAAAAACGACTTCAATCTGGACCAAATTTAAATGGGATCACTTGGGAAGCACCAGCTTTCAAATAAAAAAAGAATCATCAAAATCGGTTCACCCAGTCCAAAGTTATGAGGTAACAAACATAAAAAAAGATACAGTCGAATTGAGAACCTCCTCCTTTTTGAAGTCTGTTGAAAACGTACTGTCTTTATATATTCATACATGTATTTTCCTTGGATAGTTTTGCCATATTTCCCAAAATATTTTTCCTAATCTGTTATTTCATCCGCGTTTACTCTTTTCTCGTTAGTTGAAGGGTCCTTCGGGTAAATAAGAGAAGTGAAACGTGAAAAATCGTTTTCAAGGTACATAGAAAATGTTTTAACCCTTCTTGATATAAGATATTGAATAGTAATACCAGGTGGGCCAAAAGAAATCACCCTATTGGAAGATGCTCTTATTTTTGCAAATGGCGGCCAATGTCAAATCTGTTATGACATTTGTGAAATAGACAGATGTAGAATACAAGTGAACAAGCCATGGAGCGATACACTATCCAAGAACGCGGAATAATCGTATCTATTTTTTGCGTAACAATTCGTCTGTGGTGTTGGCGCAGCGCGAATTCCGTCGCCGATTCCCCGGTCGTCCAGCGCCGACTGAGTAAACACTGCGCCGTTTGACCAACAACCTTGAAGAGTATGGGACCACACGAGACGCTGCCAAGAGTGGCCGGCCCGGAAGCACCCGTTCTGCCCGGAATATCGCCGCTGTTGCCGAGGTTGTCGAACTGTCGCCAGAAACATGGACCAGACACCGTGCCTCGCAATTAGCCATCAGCCGGTCGTCCCTAAGGCGAATTTTGGTCAAAGACCTGAGCATGTTCCCGTACAAAGTCCAGACGGGCATCAGCTGCTGCCTGTCGACCGCCAAAGGCGTGTAACCTACGCCCAAGCCATCCTCAATCTCAAGGACGAAGTGGATGATTTTTCGACCAAAATCATAATGAGCGATGAGGCTCTTTTCCACCTCAGCTGGTACGTGAACAAGCAAAACTATGCTTCTGGGGCACCGAAAATCCACGAGTGATGCACGAGGAGCCATTACACCCGCTCAAAGTCGAATCTGTCGCCCGAAGTTCTCGCCGAAGTGATGTAAAATGCCATAAAAAGAGCCCGTATAGCAATCAATTGTGACGCCGCGCATTTAGCCGATATCATCTTCTTGACTTGACCAATAAAATTCTAAAGGTTCAAATAAACATAATCAAAAAACAGAATCGAATTTTTTGATTTCGAAAAAAAATGAGAGCCAAACAACATCGGATGACTTCTTTTGGCCCACCTTGTAGAAGTAAATATTATTATTTAATACATGAGTAAGTTATGATAATATACTTTCAAAACACACACATTGCATTGACAAATCTTTTCAAAGGATTGAAACCTATAAACGCTTGCAACACTATTAGCAAGTCATTAAAATAGTGTCCATGATCGTTCATTCTGTTCCTAGGTGTAATTTGTCTATACAATATTAATAAATAAAATTAAAGTGTATGTATATAATTTAAAACGTTCTTTTCACTGAATTCATATGAAAGTTTAAACGGTACTTACATAAAAAAAAAAAATTGTGTATATCTGTGTGTTCCTGCTAATCTGTGGAATCATATCAACTAATCAATCAAGGATCAATCTGCGAAATGGCTGGATTGAATTCAACAGAACTTTTAGTGGCAGATACCTGGTGATTTAAGAAGTAACTCAGGGTTCTTTTTTTGACTAGCTTCGCTTTGGTTGTTGCTTCGGTACAACAACAACCGCGGGTAACGCCGCGGGGCGAAGATAGTCTGTATTATGCATTTATATCTATGAAAGCGATTATCAGTAATGTGGTTACTATAGTACCAGCTCTGCCAGTTTGGAAGCAAATGCTCGTGTATGTGTGACAAGAAAAAAATACGTTAGAGTTCATAAAATAAATTAATTGTTATGTACACATAACCTCCTTTCCGAGGAGAGGCCTATGCCCAGGAGTGGGCTTTTACAGTCTGATGATGAATACTGATGATTAGGCATAAAATATCATTTCTACTTACATTTATTTCTCTAATACAAATCTTTATTCGTCTGTATTTCAAATAGATTTTCTATTTTCATTAAGGATTTAAGATATACTTATTACTCAAAGGAAGTCTTCAGATAAATTCATGAATATTTTGTCATTTTACCAGTAACCTTTTATAGAAAAATGATTATTTCCAAGTCGGTAATATACTAATCTCTCAACAGAAATATATATTACTAAATCCAGAATCATCAAACGATTTTGGGGAACCACTTTGCTGTAAGACGTCTGTGTTACAAGGGATTTTGGTAATGCCTTTTTTCGGGCTTCAGCTGAACCGATAGAGACTTTGCTTTGTCATCGATATTTGATATCGACTGTTTTATATAAGATGTAACAGCGGTACGGTTTTTGATAAAGGTAAATTGTTCGAGGAAAAATATTGAAAATATTGTTTTAGGGAAAGGGCAGGTATGTTCGAAATCTGTGATCCTGTGTAAAGAATTTAATGGCAGTAGCAAAAATGTTAAGTATTTACCTTTTTAATAATATCTATATTAAGGATTTCAATATCTGAAATGGCTAAGATATAGGTTTCAGACAACAGTTTAATGTATTCTTTTATT
The DNA here is from genome assembly GCA_949125395.1 of Diaphora mendica. NCBI lineage: Eukaryota > Metazoa > Arthropoda > Insecta > Lepidoptera > Erebidae > Diaphora > Diaphora mendica. The sequence continues at coordinate 4,861,617 of OX421332.1, read as the reverse complement.
GTCAAATTTAATATAAGATCTTGTTCTAGAGTTTATTTTCGACTGAGTGCTCTTAGCGTATGAAAGCGTTGCATGTTTCAACTTAGATGATGTGTCAAATGACTGTTCTGAACTGGAATGGCTATAAACATGTAATAAAACTACAATTTGCAGCCTGGTTGTAATAGCAAAACTGTGTAAGTGACGAATTTTACTCATAGTTTTCAAGTATGAACCAATAGATATTATACGTAGTTGGTTAGTACAATGTATGTGTGTGTGGTTGGTACGATGTATGTATGTTGACAGATTAAGAATACAGAGTATAATCAGCCCTATTCATCCTGTGCCTGTTTTAAAAACTAAAGAAGCAAACTACATCGACCTATATCACAACAAAGAGAAGGAAAACTCGAAACAAACCCTAAACAAACCCGTTTGGCCAGCGTGGTATAATTGGGACTAATCCCGCCCACACGCCCACCACTGTAACTCCTGTACCTGGACAGGGGGTAAATCCTGTAACCAGGATCAACAACGGTGACCCACGAACACATCGAGTTATGACACTCGGGAAGTCCCAGGAAAAATTAAACTGTCTTGGAACCCGCAACGAAATTAATCAGAAGAAAACTGGAGGAGTTGGAAATATAATAAGTCCACTTCAACTTCGGCCAGCGTGGTATGTCAAAGGTTACTTTCTAAAGTATCCACTGAAATTGTTGGAATTTCAGTGTTCCCAACTGTTTGCAACTCTTCAGAAAATCGCCAACTTTTGTTTCCATTGTGTCCATACCGAATCGCCAACAATTTGAAAAACATTCAAACTAAGCGTCACCTCAGAGCCAATAAATATTTGCAACAAGCGTATTGCCAACTATTGAATATATATATTGAGACTTTTGTCACCACCACATTTGACAACACAAAAGTTGCCAACTTTTGTTCGGTGGAGACTCGGCTTAAGAAGATGCCTTTCTGCAGCAATGAACTGTTAAAGCCTATTGATGTAATGAATGATAAAATAACCCTAAATTTGGTGAGAATACCCATCTCAACCATTCTCTAATCTCCTTTATCAAATTTACTAGAATTTCCGTTCTCAATTCCACAGTCCGTAAATTCTATATATCCGCAAAAGCTAGCGGTGTTATCACTTGGTTTTTATTGTAACCGGCTCAGAGCTTGGAGTTATTGCGACATTTATGACAAGTGTTAATACCTCTACTTTAAAATGCCTTTTTTAATTAGTTTTTTTGTTTTGTCATAAAGTTTTACTGGCTTTTGCTGGAGGCATCGTTAGTATTATCGTAAAATCTGCATTTTTTTTTTTCATTACATCTCTGCAATAAAATTTTTGTTAATGAATCATCATCGAAATTGCGATGACAATCGACTAGGTATTTAAAATGTAAAAATGTAACACTTATGTAAATACATTTTAGATTTGCTCTCTGCATTACTCGTTGGTCTCGCGGTTCGTGTGTGCGACTGCTGATCATGAGGTCTCGGGTTCGATTCCCGAGTCGGACCAAATGTTTGTATGATCTACAAATATTTATTTCGGAGTTTGGGTGTCTTCTATGTATAATATGTATGTATTTAGAAAAAAAAAGTATATATGTATTTGTATCAGTTGTCTAGTACCCATAACACAAGCTCTGCTTAGCTTGGGACTAGACGGCGTTGCGTGTTAGATGTCCGAAATATTTATTATTATTTATTAAATACTAGCTGATCCGGCGAACTTCGTACCGCCATATTTATGACCCACGTAACATCGTTTACGTTTTTGTGAATCTAAACCATTCCCAGATCCCCTTGAACACACACAAAAAATTTCATCAAAATCGGTCCAGTCTTTTTTGTGAATCTAAACCATTCCCAGATCCCCTTGAACACACACAAAAAATTTCATCAAAATTGGTCCAGTCGTTTAGGAGGAGTTCAGTCACATACACACGCACACAAGAAATATATATATTAAGATTTATTATTTATAATATCAGTTCAAACGATGTAAAAGGTTGTGCCTTAATCTTTTAGAATATTTCAATTTAAATGTCTAATGCTTGATGTAAAAATCTATTTGTAAAAGTAATTTTAAAAGTGACATATTTTTACCAGACTACAGTGAAGCCAAAAGGAAGGATTACAGCTTCGGCAGTCTATGAATGCTTGTGTATGTTTCACCGTAGCGCCTAAACTACTGAACTGAGTTTAATGAAGGTGGTGCCAATATTCGTAATTTTACGTACCCGAATTACAGTTTTTTTTTTAACTTTTTCTTGTTCAACTATTTTTAAATGTTTAGTTTTAAAGAAATAATGCCACTATTATTATTTTTATTGTCATTGAAATTTAAAATGAAATATGTATGAACTAAATTTTTTTAGTATAAAAATCTATAAACATAATATCGTTAGGATTTATATTATTTATAATAAATATGCCGCGCTAATCGCCTATGAAGATCAGTTTCTATAAGAGAGCAATACGGTAGGAAATATCCATATTCAGGCATTCAACTCTGTAAAACATAAGACAAAATAGACCTCTGCATTACACTGTTACGACACAGAATATATTTATATGTGCGTAAAATTCTGAATATTTTGTTATTATTATTTTATTATTAATTTAAAAGACAACTCTCGCATAAGGAATATCTCTAAGGAAACAACCTGTGTCGCGAGGGACTTCATAAACATACAACTGACACAAAGAACACCCAGACTCATAACAACAATTTGTGAATTGCACAAAGTGTTGTTCTATGTGGGATTTGAATCCACAACACTTGGCGCAGTGGAAACCGGCGTGGCGATCGCTTAAGCCACTTTTTTTTAAGTGTGGACACCCCACGGCCCTTCACCCCACCAGGGTTTGCGGCGGGGTGGTGTGTCGGAATCGGACCGACTAAAACCTTTGAACACTTTACGCCTGATAAGGGAGGGATCTGGGAACTGCTGTTATTAACACATCTGGACGGACCCCTGCCAGGATCTCTTAAGCCACTAGGTCAACCGGCCAAGCAGTCAAATAATATGTGTGGGTTCGTAGTGACATGAGATTATTTTTGTAATGTGAGCTGAAAATGTGTCTGTGTGATTTTCCCCGCAAAATATGACAGACTATTTTGTATAGAAAAAAGATACTATGACTACTCGCCTCTGGTCCACCGGCCTGTGTTGTTCTGTGGTTTCTGCAGATCAAGATATAATGGCGTTTTTTGATTTTTATTTCTTTTTATAGATGACAGACCCACAATCCTCCTTTTGAATAAGAAATAAGGTCGCTACTGACAACACAATACATTTAGTATTTTCCGCCACGAAACGGACGAATTTCAATAAAATCCCGCGCCTAAAAGCTGTTGACCTTGTTGGGTTACATTTTTGGAGCACTACCTTTTTGTGGCACATCGGGTTCTTCTTGAAAATTTGATATTCACACAGTACAGTATTAAGATCAAACAAGTATATAGGTACAGTGGAAACGACAATCACATATTCATTATCATTATCACGGTGATATAATTAACTAGCAATAAATACTGATTAGCCGTTACCTACTTACAACGTTTGCTCGTATTTCTTTAAAACAACATCTTTTAAACAAAAAGGTACGTGTTTTTATTCCTTTTCATCATCAGGCTACTGAGGTCGAAGGCTGCTGGATGTAGGCCTCTGCCATATCACTGCACTCTCATTGATTTTGGGTTCCTCGCATTTAGCTCCTTTCAACCATCTTGTGCAAATCTTAACTCCACCTGGCCTGTGGGCGTCCAACACCATGTCCACACCGAAACGCGGTTTTATCTTAATTGTAACGAAAGATATAGGTATAAAAACCTAACTGATTTTTTATGACTTTAATTTCATTCAAAGCCTCTAAAAAGTACACAAAACGATGAATAATAAATCAAAATAATCACATCACATTCAATTCTTAAGTAGGTACAAGTAAAAGTTATTTATGAGGGCAGCCAAGAACTCTGTCCAAAAACAACATTGAGAAAGACTAAAAGTTATTTATTTTGCACCCAGTAAGTCTTTTCTAAATTAATTACCCTAAGTTGCTGATAGAGAATTGATATTGTAATTTAAAAATAAACATCTCCTGCATTAGGAATAGACATTCTGTATCGCGGGGAACTTTACAAACATACATGAAACGGACACAAAGAACACCCAGACTTGCAACAAGAATTTGTGAATCATACGATGTGTTGTCCCATGTGGGATCTGACCAACAACATCTGGTGTTATGACGGCTTAGGAACCACTAGGCCAACCGTTTAGTCCTTGAATTGACTGCAAATAGCGCAATAAATATGTGATTTTTAACCGACTTCCAAAAGTTTCAAAAAACTTTTTTTTTATGTATATACATCGATTACTCTGTCAATTGTGGACCGATTTTGAAAATTCTTTTTGTATTCGAAAGGGTATGCTCCCCATGTGGTCCCATGGCCACCATATCAGGATGTGATGATGGGATCCTAAGGAAATCGAAGGAAACCCTCAAATTTACGTGAGCGCCTGCAATGAAGTTACGAACAATTGTCTGCATGCCTTCATATTCTGTAGATATCACTAAATTTTAAATGAAATGATGATGAGAGACTTGAGAAAGACTAAAAAGCGAAAAATAAAAAATAAACTTCGTTTAAAAAAACCGACTTCAAAAACTAAAAAGTATAAAATAACTTAATTTGTATGTGCTACCTATTCATAGGTTTGAAGTCGGTGCCAAGCCAAAATGTAATAGTAGGTACCGCACTCGCCGCGCGTGACCTTGAGCGGGATAGCTGCTCTTCGCGTTGAACAAAACAACCGAAGCGTCGTTGACGTTCGTCTCGAAATATAGCGAGTGTGGTACCTACTATTCCATTGGCTTGGCACTGACTTCAAACCTATGAATAGGTAGCACATACAAATTAAGTTATTTTATACTTTTTAGTTTTTGAAGTCGGTTTTTTAAACGAAGTTTTTTTTTTATGTCTAAAAATCTAAAAGAAAAATAAAATAGTTAGACCTCAAATAGTTCGATAAAAACTAAACAATAAAAGTGCTATAGTACAATACTTATTCTTATAAGTATTGTACTTATAACACTTACTAAGAACTTATCTACTTACAACTCTTGTTGTAAGTAGATAAGTTCTTTGCAAGGTCAGTTATAAAAATATATAACACAAATACCATTATAAATATCAACATGATGTAGAAATATTGGGTTTTTTACTTAGTGAGATGATCCTGTATACAATAAAGAAGAACTCTAAAGGTTTATCAGAGGTCACATCTCAAATTATTTCTGGAGATATTTTTTCTAATAATACATTTCAGTGTATTGATTTAGATTGGTTGGATTTTATGTTGTCAGTATACAGTTTTTTTTTAATAAGAATTGGAAATAACCTGTTTAATCTATATAAATAAAAGTCAATTATCGAAATATATGTACGCGCATGACTTCCTATCGACTGCACAAAATTTGACAATTCTTTTTTATAATATGTTTGTTATTGTCAGGACAAGGTTTGTATAGAAGAAAATTATTCCGCGACTGTACACTGCCCTTGAGAGGCTGAGGCTATATAATAATAATAATAAAAGACTAAGAACTATCGAAAATACATAATGAAAGATCCAGCAGTAGTGTCAGATAGATGTAGATTATGCAACACCAATCAAGAAACCATAGATCATATTACAGGAGGATGCCCATTTCTAGCTAACAAACAATACACGGAGAAACACAATAACGTTGCAAAACAAATACACTGCTTATTAGCAGCCAAATACAAATTAATAGAGAAAGTAGAGCCATATTACAAGTATAAACCAAACACCATCCTCAACAATGACACTGTAAAACTTTACTGGGACCGAGACATAATCACTGACAAAACTACACCTAACAATAGACCGGGCATCACACTTACATTAAAAAATGAAAGAATTACATATTTAATTGATATTTCAATTCCAAATACAGATAATTTAAAGAAGAAATATACAGAAAAAATACAAAAGTACATACCTCTCGCAGATGAAATCCAACAGATGTGGCATCAACATACGGTTAAAATCATACCAATCATTATCTCATCAACAGGTCTCATTCCAAAATCACTTCACACTTCACTCAAAGAAATAGGAGTATATAAGAATTCATACATCTCATTGCAAAGGTCCGTTATAATTGACACATGTTCCACAGTTCGACGATTCCTCACATGCACTACACAAACACCAACAATAGTTACTAACGAACCAACCCACTTGGCGTAAGCCCGTGATAGGTTCGCATTTACTAGCGTCACAGCTAAGATAGAAAGAAATATAATGATATATTTAATCTACAAATAAAGAATTACAAAGGCTAAGAAAATAATTACAAATAAAATATGGCGGTGCCAATTTCCCCGGGTCAGCTAGTTTATCACAATGCAATGTCTCCTCTTCCTTAGAAGAGTCTTAATCATTCGACAGAGAAGTAGAGTAAACGACATAGCCACGGAAAAGCAGTACGCTGAAGTGGAAATGGGCTGGTTACGCGGGCTGATGGTCACTGGAGTCGAAATATGTTATAGTGGAGGCTGCAATTAGGCAAGCATATTGTAGGGACCCTTGAGGTAGGAAGGACCGATGGTTTGAAGAAAGGGGCTGGCTGTGGATGGATGTGAAATGCCAAAGACCGAAATGGTTGGTGTTCCGTAGCTCAGTTAAACAGTGGACGGCAATAGGTTGATGTATATAGTTAAAAAAGGTTATTTATTTAATGATTAGTGGAAAAGTGAGCAGTGAAAACAACAGACGAAAGAATATATGCATCTCAAGAGGCATATGTACGTTGCCACCTATTGAATGCTCAGAATTAGCGAGAGAGGCTTAGCTAATCTTCTTTGGAAAAGTATTCATTTACAAAAAACACGAAAAAAGAAGGTAAGCAGGAGTTGCTCAAAATTAGTTTTCTTATGAGGCCGTCGTATCACTTCAGTCAAGCTGTCTGCTTTGTACCGAAGTATAACTCGTATCGTAACTAAAAATGACAATACAACAATTCAGCATGGTTTTTTTTTTTAAAGACAACTCCCGCACTAGGAATAAATCGTGTGTCTCGGGGGACTTTACAAACATACATGAAACGGACACAAAGAACACCCAGACTCAGAACAAACAACAATAATTTGTGGATCACACAAAGTGTTGTCCTACGTGGGATTTGAACCCACGACACTTGGCGAAGTAGGAAACGGCGTGGTGACCGTTAAACCACTAGGCCAAACGTGCAATAATCCAAACAATGGCGCCCTTTTAAGATGCTTCTGCGTTATTGGGCCTCCGATTTAAATGATTTTTTTTTTTTTAATTTTAAATTTTAAAATTTTAAATTTTGATCTCGCACTAACCAACTAAACACGACAGGGCAAATGCTGTCATTTTAGGTTGGTCTTCTGTGTGAGGGTACTACCGCCCCGGCCGAGCTGGCCCGTTCGTGACCTTACTTTAACCTACCTTTTATTTATGTAATATAAACAGTATTTGCAGTTGCTATTTTTAAAAATTAGAAAGACAATAAACAAAGTAGACCAGCTTCTATAAATATAAAGAAGGTGGCCCCAACGTAATTCAGGGAGATGAAATTACTACAAAAACAAGGTTTGGACCACATGGTGCAAGTTATTACACAAAAAGGTTAAATTTAATGGTTTTAGCGCAAGAACATAAAAAATGTATGCAAGGGTTCTGTGATAAGGCGATGTTTGTATCTGGCGTACAATAAAAGGTAGGTGCTATTTTTCAAGACATTAATTATTATTATTTTCTTACTAATAAGGCTATTATTCTTACTAATGATTGTGGCGACTTCCACATAAAGCGTAACAGAAACACACTACAGCGCCATCTACCGGATATACACCAAACTACGAAGTAACGCACAACACGGAATAACTACAAATCCTGAATAGCGCAATAGAAGTTCTCGCGCCGATTAGCATATATACAACATCCCAACATCAACCGTTGGGTAGTGGCCCGCCAGGCATGATCACCTCGCCTGGCCAGACGAATTGGTAAAGAGTTTATTTAAAATTTTCCCATTTTTGCAGCGATGTAGTCCTGCTTAGTCAGCTCTTATGACATCCTCGTGGTGAACAGGGGAGGTGACCCTCTATAATATATCATTATAATAATAATAAATTATTTATTGTACCAGATTAGTAACAAGGTAAACTTAAATAGGAAAACTTAAACTAGGGAAGTACAATTGAAGGTCTTATCGCCCGGAGGCAATCTCCTACGGGCAATCGTGGATCCAATCCATCACCACACGGAGAGTGTAGACAGGTTAAAATATATACCATTTTTTCCTGCCTATATCAGTTTTGCATTATTATTAACTTTTATTTGGAAAGACATTTATCTCTATAAATATAAAATGTATCATTCTAAAACTTTTTCCACATGGTATACAGTTTGCCGCAAATTATTTGCCAATAGCAAACTTAACTAAAGTGATTCGTACCGATTTACCGTAAGTTTCGGTGCTTAATTCTTGGAGAAAAATCGTGCGGGCAGCCATTATAAATTGAAGGGACCCGGGGAAGAAAATATTTACTAAAGCTACAAGATACCGTTCTTATTTATTAGGTTGTTTTCGAGATGTATTTTATATTTATTTTCGGTGTTAGTTATTCATGCTTAGCTATTTTTTGAGGTTTGTGGGATGTGAGGAGTATTCCATTAATATTTTATTTTATACTTATTTAATATGAGTAGGATTAGATTGGATTTTTTCAGCATCTTAGGTTTTATGTGAGCATAACAATATGAATGCCTATAAGTTTCCTCTAATAGGCCATACCATGATAGGCTATTTAATACCATCATCTCAAGCATAAGAATGGTCTAATTTTAGATGTAGGCCCCTCATACAGTTCAGATACGTTCTTGGCTACGAAATAAATAATAACGAATGTGATAAATTTTTAAAATGGTGTCTCTGTGCGTGAAATATTTGTTTAAGATATCTTTACATAGTATAAAAAAATTATCAATAGAGAGCTTGATCCAATTGGAATGCTTTTTTGTAAGTACAACTGCTGTGCATGAGGTCTCGGGTTCGATTCCCGGGTCGGACCATATGTTTGTATGATTTGCAAATAATATGTATCAGTTGCCTAGTACCCATAACACAAGCTCTGCTTAGCTTGGGACTAGATGGCGTTGTGTGTTAGATGTCCAAAATATTTATTTTATTTATTTACAATACATTGCACCCGTGCGAATCCGAGGCTAAAACTGCTTGCATGTTGTGGAGGAACGGTTGTGATGTCCCTCCAACACAAAGGAGATGTTCATTCCTCTCGCCAACGCAGCGATCACCTTGTGACGTTTGCAATACCTATAGGCCCATGTTATAAGCATACAATCACTAAACTAGTTCATTGGCAAGAGCAGTAAACGACGGCGTTGTCACCGTCTTCTTAATCAAAACTAGAATCATCAAGCACTTACTGGAGTTGTGTGGCTTCCTTGTTCTCGGCGCCGTTGATGGGGTACCCCACCGCCTGGTCTGTACTGGTACGTTCACACATACATGCTCCAGAATGCTGTACAATCTTCAAGGAATTCGAATTACAATACCCTCTTATTAGCTATCGCGGATCGCGCCCCTTTGAACGTGACTACTAACACTCGCGAGTCCAACCCAGACCAATCATAGCGGTCACCGACGAAAAACCGAGTCGTTGGAAAATTAGCTAAATACAATTAAAACGGTTCTTTTTTAACGAAGCTCCAGCTCGACCGATTTACAACAAGCGTCTCAATGTACTATCTAACCTCAAACCTCAAAACGTCAAACAAGAAAAATGACAATCAAAAATGTTGCCATTATAATGACGTTCGAAATCCAACAGGGAGGATCCTCCGACCAAGCGAGGTGATCATGCCTGGCGGGCCAACTGCCCAACGGTTGATGTTGGGATGTTGCATATATGATTATCGGCGCGTTACTCCGTAGTTCGACGTATCTTCGGTAAATGGCGCTGTACTATGTTATGTTGTTGCGCTGTATGTGGAGGTCGCCACAATGTAATATATAAAGAATAAATCTGGATTTAAAGCGAAAGAAGTTACCTATATTCCCTTATGATTAAATGCAGAATGAATCAACTAGCTACTATAGTGCTACCTACTACACACATCAAAAGTGTCTAGGGATCAACATATGTGTCTAGGGATCAACATATATTTTTGCAATAACTTTTCTCCTGATTGATATTAATTAAAATTTTCTTTAAGGATTCATCAAATAAAGTGTTTTCGTTTGTCACAGTAACGATAAACCAAGTCACCTTTGCATTAATTAAGAAATTTGCCATTTTCCTAATAAAGGGATTTTTGACATTTGAACCACTAACATTAAAGTTCGAAAAAAAGACTGAAATAACAGTTTTCTTTAAAAATTTATAAGGTAGCTTAAACAATTAATAATCCGTGTTTCTACCGCGAACACTAACAACACAAGAATCGGTTTGGCATACTCAAAATGAGTTCATCCAAATCACGCTGTGGAATGGCCGCCCATGTTCGTTGCAACAACAAAAAAAGGTCTTCTTGCGACTGGATACCCTCCATATTCGGCAGAGCTCTTCTCTGTAGCATATCCCATGCATGCTCAATCGGGTTCAAGTCTGGCGACTGAGCAGGCCAGGGCCAAAGCCACATCTCAATCTCAAGAAATCCGCATAAAAATGCTTGATCCCTAGACACTTTTGATGTGTGTATTTACTGAAATAATTTATATTGAACTTTTAGAGTTAGAGACTTATCCGCAAGCATAGAACAACGCGGTAAAGAGTAGTCATACGCCAAGGTATAATCCCAAATGGGCCTATGCGTTACACTGTTATGACACAGAATGTATGTATGTGTGAGTGAAATTCATAATATTTTGTTTTAATTGTTATGTGTGAGTTCGTGGTGACAGGCGACTGTTTTTGTATGCGAGTCCAAAATGTGTATGTGTGAAGATTTAACCCCCGCAAAAAAATAATGTTCTGTTATGTATCGGAAAAATGAGACGCTCATAGCTCAGTTACACTAGGTGATTAGAAACAATCACCGAGGGTAAACAACGATGGTTCGGTCAGAACCTAGATGGGTGACCGCTAGTGGCAGGTTACCATGAGCGTCTCCGTGATTCGGAGGTTTCTTTTTTTTCTTTTTTGAAAGACAACTCCCGCACTAGGAATAAATCCTGTGTCGCGGGGGACTTTACAAACATACATGAAACGGCCACACATAACACCCAAACTCAGAACAACAATTTGTGGATCACACAAAGTATTATCCTACGTGGGATTTGAACCCACGACACTTGGCGAAGTAGGAAACGGCGTGGTGACCGTTAAACCACTAGGCCAAACGTGCAGTCAAAAGGTCACGTTAAGCAGTCGATCCCGGTTGTTATCATAGGATAACAGTCGTGAAGCTTAGTTGGAAGCCTTTGGGCGGCTTAAATACATCCAACGGCAAGATTACGTAGCCACAACGTTGTCTTGCCAGTCCTCAACCCGCACTTGGCCAGCTTTGCGACGTATGGCCTTAAGACTCTCCTGAGAGGAGACCCGAGTCCAGCAGTGGGACGTTATGGGTTGTTGATGAAGATCGATAAAAAACGCAATGGCTAGTCCCCTCTGTTCGGTATCCCGTGTTTTTTTTTAATGGAATAGTTAGGCAAACGAGCAGACGTATCGCCTGATGACACACGCAACACCAGAGATGTACGTTGCCGGCCTTTGGGGGATGGGAATGGGGTGGGGGAGCTGGGGTGCTGTATGGGCCTCTGGTATCCTCACTCACTCGGTGAAACACAGAGCAAGCGCTATTTCACACCGGTTTTCTGTGAGGCCGTGGTATCACTCCGGTCGAGCCGGCCCATTCATGCCGAAGCGTGGCTCTCCCACGGTAAAGTTGCTCTATGTCCACAAGTATTTTGAATGACGTATCTATAAATAAACATTAATTACATTTTACTAAATATAATTATTGTACAATAGTATTTGTTTTATACTCTAGCTTGATGCAGTAAATTATTAATATAAATTATTAAGCGCACTGAAGCATCATCGAGGCTAACAAACTTCTAGGGCCACTATTATTAGATTATTTCCTACGATTATAAGATAAGATATTTAGGACATCTAACACACCAACGCCATCTAGTCCCAAGCTAAGCAGAGCTTGTGTTATGGGTACTAGACAACTGATACAAATACATATATACTTTTTTTTGTAAAAACATACATATTTTACATAGAAAACAACTAAACTCCGAAACAAATATTTGTAGATCATACAAACATTTGGTCCGACCCGGGAATCGAACCCGAGACCTCATGATCAGCAGTCGTACACGCCAACCACCAGACCAACGAGGCAGTCAATTTACTGGCAGATTATTTACTGTTTCCTAATCACATTTACCATTAGTAGTAAAAATAATAAATGAAAAACAAGTAAAATGTTAACAAAAACCGACTTCAACGTTCGACTCGATTTCTCTTGGACGCCATCATCAAATCTTAGTGTCCTTATCATGGTACCACCGTTAGGATATTACCTTACCATTAAAAAAAGAATCATCAAAATCGGTTTATAAACGAAGAAGTTATCCGCGATAACATATATAAAAAAAAAATTGAAGTTGGTTAAAAAGATGAACCAGTCACTATCAGGATCGTTTTCGATGAAATGAATAAGAATCTAGACAAAAGAGAACGGAGACAAAGCCTTGATCTTTGATTTTGTGTTCTATTTTAAGAGATTTTTAACCAACTTCAAAAAAAGGAGGGGGTTCTCAATTCGACCGTTAAATATATATTTTTTATGTTTGTTCGGGGATAACTTCGTCGTTTATAAACCGATTTTGATGATTATTTTTTTAATGGAAAGGAGATATCCCAACGGTGGTACCATGATAAGGATCTGATGATGGCATCCAAGATAAATCGAGTTGAACCTTGAAGTCAGTTTCATTTTTGTTAAAATTTTACTTGTTAACGAGACACTTGATGTTACAAAATTTTTCCTATGAAACCCTAAGATCGTAATGGTTGTTTAAGCTACTCGATTAGACATTAGAGTTATATGGAAAAACAATTTTAATGAATTTGTATATTACTGTGTTACATTCCACGGCACAACGCCGTAATAAAGGTGTATACAAAAATTCAGCTCACTAGGATTTTTTCCGCAGATTAGGGTATAAAATGTCTAAAATGAGTGGACTATCATTTGTGGAGGTCAACACATCCACGGAAAAAATATTGTTGTATTTATAACCACTCAAGAACATTCATTGCGTGTCGCAGATCACTACATATTATAAAACAAAGTCCTCCGCCGCGTCTGTCTGTCTGTTCGCGATAAACTCAAAAGCTATTGTATGGATTTTGATGCGGTTTCTACCAATAGATAGAGTGATTTTTGAGGAAGGTTTTGTATATTATTTGTAAATTTTTTGAGTATATTGGCTAAAATATAACGATATTTGTCGAAGACGTCGGAAAAATTTAATCCACAAATCTTCTCGGGGTAACATAGACTGTGTATATTATATTTTCCGTAAAGAGACCGTGCGAAGCCGGGGTAGGTTGCTAGTTAGTATATACTCTGCAGTTCGTTATGTTTTCAAAAAAATACTAGATCATTTGTTTTTTCGACTGACCGAAAAAAGAAGTAGTAATGAACTTACGTTGAAATTACTTTTGATTGTAAAAGTATATTAATGGCAATTTTGATCTATGATGTTTAACTTAAGAAAAAAATGCTATCGTTATGTATATTCTAGCATCATAAAAATGTCTGTTTCACGTTATTAATGCTACAGAACAGAAAAAAAAGACATGTATCACCATCCAAAAAGTAGTTTTCTAGAGATATTAATTCAGAAAAAAATCATTAACGCCAAACTAAGCCTCTAACAAAAGCTAGCAGTCCATATAATAAACCCATGTCGAGGCAAAAGTCGCACATCACTCGCAGCTCTCCGTAATACATTCTCGAAATAGTAAATTGGTCCTGTACACGTCTGCCCTACGTTACCTTCAAGTGACAGATTATCTTTTGTCTGAACTTCGAAATATTACAAACATACCTATATATCAAAGAAGGTTCATTTTCCACTTCGGGTCACGTACGTATTGGGGAGTCGGAGATACAATCACTGATGTCTGGTTTAATTTCCTACATACAAGTAATCATAATATACAAATAAATATTGTTTACTAGCTTTTGCTCGCGGCTCCACCCGCGTATATGTTGGGTATTACAATAAAATAATCTACCGTGGGAGAGCCACGCTTCGGCATGAATGGGCCGGCTCGACCAGAGTGATACCACGGCCTCACAGAAAATCAGCGTGAAACACCGCTTGCGCTTGTTTCACCGAATGAGTGAGGATACCGGAGGCCCATACCCCAACACTTCCCCCATCCCATGAGGTCTCGGGTTCGATTCTTGGGTCGGACCAAATGTTTGTAAGATCTTCAAATGTTTTCTATGTATAGTATGTATGTATTTACAAAAAAAAAGTTATTATTTATCTAGTACCCATAACACAAGCTCCGCTTAGCTTGGGACTAGATGGCGTTGTGTGTTAGATGTCCGAAAATATTTATTTATTTATTTTATTATAAATATAAGTCATCGTGGTTTTTGAAGACATATATGTTTTATTTTATTTTACAACTAGCTCTTGCTAGTAGTTTCTAAAACGTAACGGATACTTTTAACCTTTCAAAATAGTATTTATCCTACGAATATTATAAACGCGAAAGTTTGTAAGTATGGACGGATGGATGGATGTCTGTTACTCTATGACGCAAAAAGTACTGAACGGATTTGAATGAAACTTTACAATAATATAGCTTATACATCAGAATAACACATAGCTGCGATACACATTGCTGCGATAAATAGTTGTTAAATATATATTCAAGTATGTATTTTTCTGTACCTTTAAAATTAATTCACGATGATTATTTATGTGACTGCGACAGGAAATACATATAGTTCATATAGTACAGAACCTTTGAGATGCAAAAGCTTCAATATAGCGTATACAAGAAAAATTGTTGTTTAAAAGTGAATTCTACCTGTAAAAGTATATTTTTGTTTGCTGTCAAACAATATCAATTATTTTAACCAACTCAATCTTCTGACCAATTATGCAATGTCAGCCTGTGTCTCCAAATTAGTACACAGTCCACACGAGCTTTATTCGGTTTCCGTGCCAAAACTATTCAAATCTCTGCTCCGTGGAACTCTGGCTCTAATTACGTTAATCCTAGCACTGGCAGTGTGGCAACTGTATTGTGAGTTAGTTAAATGTTGGCATGACGCCCAACAAAACGTGTATCTGAATCAGTATTCTGCAATATCTATACAAATACATAAAATTGAAGTGTCTGTTTTTAATTTCCAATTAACAGCTTTTCATTAAATGTATATGATGATGAGACTGGAGGCCTAATGATGATAAGGCGCCATAGTGTGGGTCACCGTGTAGCATTATCTGCATTCGCAATGAGTATGGTGACCACCACTCTTGGATTCTGATTATGCTTTCCATCAGGCAGGGTAGAGTAATTTTTTCAGGCACTTTATAGAAAAAAAACTTCATAAAATAAATCATTCGTCAATTCGACATACACACAGGACGACGCAGGTGAACAAAGAGACCAAAAATAGAAAATAACTGAAGGAATTTATATCACAGTTATATATTTATCTAGTTATATGATGTAGAAACTAAGATTAATGGCCACACTAATTGTGGCAGAGACTGTATTGTACTTATCCGAAGCTGTACGCGACTGTGCAAAAACGGTAATTTGTTCGCGTCGCTTACGAAAGAGATAGTAACTAAACTTTTACTAGGAGAAAACGAGGCGAGTATAGTAGAAAAATGTTCCCTGTACCTTTTATTAATTACCTCCAGCAGACTGTTTGAATGATAAAGACTTTTGGTATACAAAGCCAAAATCCAATCGTTTGTAGATTAAGATTATAGGCTACATAACTTTCTACCTGGCTTCCGTTAGTTGGACTTATTTCGTAATGAAGCAAATATTAATAACTGTTACATAAAAGCAAATGGTTTATGACATATTCATGTGTGGAGAAACTATTAGATATATTTGAGTCGTATTTTTGCGTAAGAAGGCCTACGGCGACTGGGTGCAAAAAGCTGCAAACCGAGATCTGAGGTGTTTTTTTCAGCATATGAAAGCTGCCAAAATGGCTCTGCCTGGTGGAAAGCATGAGCAGAATTCAAGAGTGGTGGTCACCATTTTCATTGAGAATGTGGGAAAAGCAGCATATTGACCCACACTATAATACAATATTAATATCACCCAGGTGGATATGACGCTGAGATATAAAGTTGATTTGCACAGAACCTTTGAGATGCAAAGATGTTACGAGTACAAGAAAAAATGTTTTTTAAAGGTGATTTAGACTATGTATTTGCAAGTAGTTTATATACTGTAAAATGTATACGTTTCAAAGTCAGTTTAAAATGTCATACATAATGTATTCATATTCCCATATATGGCTTTTTGGTGTAAGGTGTGTGTAATGGCACCGTATTCGATTCCTCGTCGGACCAAATGTTAGTATGATCTACAAATATATTTCGGGGTTATATTCGATAGATTCAAAGAAAACGTAAAGCATGTTAATTACTGATTTTGTAAGATATTACTTTAAATTTATTTAATTTTAGTGTTAGGAACCTAAATACCCTACTTTAAAATTAAATAAGAATACCAGGAATATATAAAACCAATGAAAATATTTGCAATATTTCGGTGTTTTCTATGTGTAATATGTATTTTTTTAAATAATACTATATAAGTATTCTATCCATAACTGCCTCGTTGGTCTTGCGGTTGACGTATGTGACTGCCGATTAAGAGGTCTTGGGGGTCGGGCCAAAAGGGTTAAAGAGTTTTTCTGATTATTGAAATACTTAATAACAGCTCGGAGTTTGGAAGTTGGGGTCTGAACCCCCGTGCCTGGGAGAGCACGTAAAGCTGTCGGTCCTGCGCCTGATATCCCCCGATCGTGTCGGTTAACCGTCCCATCGGATTATGAAAGAAAGGGAACAGAGAGTGCACCTGTGTTTGCGTACACACTTGTGCACTATAATATCTCCTGCGTAGTTGGCTGGTCTCCGTTGAGACTGGCCGCGGTGGCTGTTATCGACTAGGAGAACATTATTCTATCCATCTAGCTTTAATACTACAATCTGTGCTTAGTTTGAAATCAGATGGCATTGGTGTCCGAAAATTTAGTATTACTATTACACGGGTTCTTATAATTTTAATTGTTGTAAGGTTTAGTCTATTAAATTCTCCCATTCTAATAATAGGGGTAGTTAAACAGATAAGTAAATACATGTTAGACCCTAATGTCATGTGATATGCTAAAGATATATCTAATCACGTCGTAAGGCTGCTAACGACATGAGTGCTTTGAGTTTTGAAGTGAATTCCGAAAGAATAGGGAGACATGGACAGATAGATCCACATGTTTAGTGTTTTGTATTTCCTTTTAATTATTTAACAGTGACGAAGCACCGTTCTGTTGCAAGGACTTTTTATGTTTTCATATAACTTTAATTACATTTAAAAAGAGAAAATTGATGATTTCGTATAAGTTTTCAATACTATATAATAGTTTTGATTTCATTTGCAAATGATGCAATTATAGTTTGACAGCACATGTAGCAAAATTATTTATTTATTATTGCCATGTGGTGCTTTCCTTTGAGACTGTTCCACTAGCCCTTAGTATATCGTCATGACGAAGTTATTATAGGTAAGTCTTATTTGTGAAACCTTAACTTAATTTTTCATTATCTGCCTAGCTGCTGTTAGGTTAATACGTTCAAGGCTGCATTATAACTGTAAATATTATAATAATATTAAATATGTCAACCTATCTATATATATAAAAATGAATGTTTGTCTGTATGTACTTTATAGAATCGTAAACTATGCATTTGATCATGTCTTGATTATCAGCAAAAGTGTTGTGCATGAGCCCACAAAGGATTCTGAGTTGGTATGACCAATCTTTGACAGATGGCCAACCTGCACGCTGGCGGAGCCGAGAGCAACAGCTAGTGTTAAATAAATTACATCCGCATACAAATTAAATAATCGGGCTTATTTTCATACTATTGTTTGTTCTACGTGGCAACTGAACCTTCGACCGGCATACCATACCACCGGCATAGTAGTCAGTATCATCAACCACCACACCTAGACTACACAAAGCCAGTCAAACAAATAACTGCTAATTGTAAACGCAATCAATAAAATGTCCTTTTCAGATCAGAATTTAAATTGAACCAAAATTCCTTGTCCATTTCTTTGAATTAAATTATCATTAGTTATTCTGACGAGCGACTCGCTGTGGAACGAAAAGGGCTTTTCTTTATCAAAAATTCATAACTATATTATATCTTGGTATATTAGAGTGGGTATACCTATTTCTGAATTTAAACGCTATCAGAACATTATTATTTAAACTTGGAGAAAGATGTTTTCCAAATATGTGTCAAAAATGTAATAAAAAAAATTGGTTATCTGTAAAGTCGGTTTACGGTCGATAGTTTAACGTGAGAACGTCATAACAAAACATTGATGAAATGATGAGAGATAGATGCGGATGCGGAGAGATACAACGACGTACAATGAGCGTAACGGGACAATGGACGTTAAGGGATAATTAATGTAACGGGACAATTTGGACGATGAGTCGTCCTTTTTCGTGCATGCAGCCGGCGTTCATCAATTTATTAAACGTTGTCACGTCAAAAATATATAAAAATTGATATTATAAATCAGAAACTTACTGTCTAAATCGCTGCACCAATTTCGATGAAATTCGGCATACGTTGATTCTTTAGGAAGGACATAGACTACTCTTTATCGCGATAACTATCATACACGCGGACAAAAGCTATCCCTATATATATTTTTTTTTATGTATGCCCGCCAAAATGATTCTACTCTGCCTGATGGAAAGCACAAGCAGAATCCAAGAGTGGCGGTCACCATACTCACTGCGAATGCAGGCAATGCAGTATGGCGACCCACACCATGACGGCCTAGTGATGCTTCTGCACCTTTTAGTCTAGTCAACAAGTATGGAACTTGTTGACTAGACTACTTGGGCCTCCGGTCTCGCACTCACCAACGAAACACGACAGCACGAACGCTGTCATTTTACGTTGATTTTCTATGCGAGGGTAGTACCGCCGCGGTCGAGCCGGCCCATTCATGCTGAAATCAGCGTGGCTCTACTACCCTACTTAAATCCAATGATCCAATCTTTCCATCAACAAAAGAGTTGCTTATCACGGGTCTTCTGTGAGGCTGTTGTTTAGAAATTCAAGGACATGAAATCAATGAACTTTTTAAAGGTGTTTCTATCCTTTATATTTGTTTTATTTTATTTTATTTGGACAACCAACAAGAACATACACCTTAAAAGCTAAGAGGCACATAACGATAATATACAAACATTGGTGCTGCCTTAATTACAGGTTGCCACGGAAAGCGAAAATATGTAAATGCAGATAGTTGGGAGCATAAGGCATCCCCTAACTTAAAAAAGAAAAGTACATAATTAAATCACGAGAATAAAAAGTAAATACAATACAGAAATTCCAAGAAGACCACAATAAAAAAATAAAAAAACAAATACATAACTAACTGACACAATATATAAGGAAATCCAAATTCGTTTGTTCTAGCTCAGCAATGACAATTTCTTCTTAAAAGATATATTAGAAGCAGTAGGTAGTAGAGCCACGCTCATTTCAGCACGAACGGGCCGGCTCGACGGGGCGGTACTATCCTCGCAAAGAAAATCAACGTAAAATGACAGCGTTCGTGCTGTCGTGTTTCGTTGGTGAGTGCGAGACTGGAGGCCCAATCATGCAGAAGCATAACTAGGCCGCCATGGTGTGGGTCACCATGCTGCATTGTCTGCATTCGCAATGAGTATGGTGACCACCACTCTTGGATTTTGCTTATGCTTTCCATCAGGCAGAGTAGAGTCATTTTGGCGGGTCATACTTAAAAATAAATAAAAAATTATCTGTCCCATTGTAAATTAAAAAACACACACAATTTAAAAAAAAACATTGAAGCAAGGTATGGTGAATGACGCACAAGCGGCTCATTAAGGCGCAATTTGGAATATATTTTTAACTCCCTTTTAGTGTAAAACCAGAACAATGAACGATATTTTCTACATTTATTTTTATCCCAATAACAAATTCAATTTTACGATTTTAAGTAAAATCCTAAATGTAAATTGATCATTGTCAAGCACAGAGCAACAGGAAATTAGCCTTAACGTCCTTTTCCGATACAAAACATTTTGTCACTTATTGCAGGGAAATCTTCACACATACACATTTCATACTTACATTAAAAAACAATAGCCTGTCACTTAAAACAAAACATTCATAATTACATATACTCATTAACTTATTCTGTGTCATAACAATGTAATGCGTAGGCCCATTTGAGTTTATACTTTAACAGATGAGAATGCCTGTGTAAGGCCTCCTACATTATTGCTCTACGCTATCAAACGCGATTTCTACTTCAAAACCCTAGATTTCCAATAAAAGTTTTAGTTTTATATAGTAAACTTTCGTCACAAAAATCTTATATAAAAAAAAGTTAAAGCAATTTCTAACAGTAGGTTCTTTAAGATTGCGTAAATAATGTATACTAGCTATAACATCAGCAATCGTGGTTGATTTGTGGTCATATTTTGAAGAGCTTTGTGGTTTGTCTCCGAAACACATCATCAGACATATATGAAATTTAAATGGGACCATCTCAAAGTAAATATATTTTGAAAAAAATTTTTTTTTCAAATCCCTCTATAAATAACGGAGTTTTACCCGAAAATACAAAAAAGAGAATATAAACATCCGAACTGAGAACATCTTCCTTTTTGAAGTCGATTAAATGAAATACGAATTATTTAGCAATTTTAACAAGATGAATAACACACATGATTTGCACAAAATTGTTGACAGGAGCTGGATGCGAGAAGCCAACGATCGAACCGGGTGGAGAGCAATACGAGAGGCCTATGTATAGCAGTGAACTGCGATTATTTTATGTATGGGCCTGCGAAAGTGATTCTACTCTAATATAAGCAGAATGCAACATTGCAGCATGGTGACCCACACAATGGCGGCAATGCTTCTGTATCATTGGGCTTCCGGTCTCGCACTCACCAATGAAATACAACAACATGAACGCTGCCATTTAAGGTTGATCTTTTGTGGGAGGGTAGTACCGCCCCGCTCGGGCTGACCTGTTCGTGCTGAACAGCGTGGCTCTACTACCTTTAATGGCAATGAAGAGTAACAGACAGACATATTACATTTATAGCCCATCTAACATCATCCATTATACATAGGCCTAAGCCACTCCCAATATATGCCTCTGTAATTCGAACACTATAATAATATTTACCCAGCAATTTGCTAGGGATCCCTTTCGGTATGAGTATTTATGTAAGGTTAGGTGTAATAGCCCTCAACTTTCACCATTAATTGCACGAATTTATAGCACAAAAGCTTCTAAATTGACTTCATAACAGCTTTATTGGGATTAAGTTATAGTCCTAAGGCAATATATGTGTTTACAGAAGTAGAAGTGACCATCCACAGGTTAATTTGTTGGAACACGCAACTAGCTCTTAAGGTGTGTTGCAAAATATCGTATTCTCTTTTTTTATGTAATGGGAGGCAAACGGGGAGACGGATCGCCTGATGGTGAGCGATTTCCAAATCAATCCAATACCAAAGGCATCAAAAGTGCGTTGCGGGCCTTATAAGAAGGAGTACGCTCTTTTCATGAAGGTTTGAAGGAATTCTCTGATGAAAATCTTAATATTACCTAAGTATATGGATCGATTTGCATTGTCATTGGTCACGCATTTGATACATACTAGATGTTAATCTTCTATACTTATAATAAAAATGTAACAGGTCCAATTCTATACATTAAAGATATATTTTTTTTTTTTGCAGGGCTCTTTATAATCGAAACTGAAGCTAAAACTGTTTTTTTTTTTCATTTTTGTCTGTCTGTCTGTCTTTATTTTAGCCGCGCATCACGCCGAAACTACTGAATGGATTCAAATGAAACTTGGCATGATTTGAGTTCATACTACCAGGTAGGACATAGGATACTTTTATCACGACATTCAGCACGGTTTCCTGGAGAGAGGGGATGAAAGTCAAATATGTACTTAGTTGTAATTCAATAACACATAGTCCGATTTTATTCATTCTTTTTTTTGCTAGAAAGAAAAGAAATAAAAGATAACGGGAAAGTCTTTTTTTGTCCGCGACTGTACACTGCCTGTGGGAAGATGAGACGGATATATAAATATGGCGGTACAAAGTCCGCCGGGTCAGCTAGTATTTAATAAAAAAAGTTCTGCACATATTAATATATTTTTTGATTAAAAAGATTACAAAACTATAACCCAACTACGTCCAAACTTTTGATAAAGCTTATATAGCATATTACGCATCTATTGAAACATCATTAGTTTAAACTGATTCAGAGTTTAGGCGCTATGATGGCACATACAAACATACATAGTTTGCCAAAACTGTTACAGTAGTAATAATAATAAATATTTCGGACATCTAACACACAACGCCATTTAGTCCCAAGCTAAGCAGAGCTTGTGTTATGGGTACTAGAGAACTGATGCAAATACATATATACTTTTTTTTGTAAATAAATACATATTATACATAGAAAACACCCAAACTCCGAAATAAATATTTGTAGATCATACAAACATTTGGTTCGACCTGGGAATCGAACCCGAGACCTGTGATCAGCAGTCGCACACGCCAACCGCGAGACCAACGAGGCAGTGCCTTCAGGCTTCGCTGTAGTCGAGTAAAAATAAAAGAAGATGTAAAAGGAATCACATGAATTGAAATTATCAGTTATCAAGATCACTTACTATAAAACTAGAGAATTTCGATAATTACCTATCTGTGTTTTAACATTATAATACTTTTATACGGAGTTATTACGGAGTGTTATTATTTGATTAAAAGGCAGGATATCTGATATAAATAGATATAGTATAATCTATAGGCAGTAATCTCTTATAGTTTCTGATTTTCTAATTTATTGGTTTTATATTGTTGTGAAAATGGTCAACAATCTTTAACAATCCACTGCTAACATTGATATCTTCTTACCTCCTAATCTCCTTAAAAATTTTCTGCGTATTTTATACATACATATATAATAAATATTTGTTTCGGAGTTTGGGTGTTTTCTATGAAAAATATGTATGTATTTACAAAAAAAAAGTATACATGTAATTGTATCAGTTGTCTAGTACCCATAACACAAGTTCTGCTTAGCTTGGGAGTAGATGGCGTTTTGTGTTAGATGTCCAACATTTATTATTATTCTCTTTATTAAACTTATTTTACAACATATTATTTACATTTTTAAATATACATATAAAAATACATTTAAAAATATGAAAAATAGTAGACCACCGACTTCGGGTACAGGGACCAAGAAACCGGTGGTTAGGGCTCCAGAGACAGGAACCTCCTCACAATTCGAGCCGTGTCAAGGAGGACTGCCTTCTGCATCAGACCCTTGATCCAGCCCTCTAACGTGAGCCTCTTAAGGTGTTGATCGAGGCTCTTGGCTTTTAATCCGTGAGCAGATACGACTATCGGAACAATGATCACCGAATCCACATTCCACATATCGACAATCTCGTGAGATAAATCCAAATATTTTATTTGTTTTTCTTTTTCGACTTTCACGAGATTCTCGTCATGAGGAACGGCGATATCGACAATCATTGCGCGGCGCTCTAATCGATCTATCACCACAATATCAGGCTTATTGGCAACAATAGTCCTGTCTGTGATAATAGATCAATCCCAATAACGTAGCACGACCATTCTCGAGAACTGGGTCGGGCACATACCTGTAATATGGCACCTCTGAACTCACAAGTTTGTATTTCAGGGCAAGTTGCTGATGTACGATTCTGGCTACTTAGTTGTGCCTGTGCAAATATTCGCCGTTAGCAAGCCGAGAACAACCAGAAATAATATGCCTGATAGATTCTCCAGGACGGTGACATGCCCGACAGATGTCGACCGTACCATCCTTCAGGATATACCTCCGATAGTTATTCGTCATGATAACTTCATCCATAATCGCACAGACAAAACCTTCGGTTTCTCCGAAGAGATCACCATACCGTAGCCAGGACGTAGATGCTTTAAAATCTATATCAGGCCCATTTAGGGCCCGATAAAATCGACCATGAAGTTCTTTGCCCTTCCATATCTCCTTGCGATCATCAGTACCAAGTACTACAGGTTTGCGCCAATTCTCTTTAGCCAAAGCGAGCGGAGTGAGTCCGGTATTCACTGCAACTACATTGCGATGCACTCCCACATCAGTATGAAGAAAATATTCTCTAAGATTGTATATCTCGCTATTGTGTAGGGTCTTAATATTTAATAATCCACGACCCCCAAACTTTCGCGGGATATACAACCTCATAACCGATGAACGTGGGTGATGCATTCGGAATGCAGTCAGCAATGTACGGACCCTCCTGTCAAGGGCATCTAATTCAGTCTGAGTCCATCTAAGTATACCAAAGGAATACATCAGAACCGGCATGACCCAACTATTGTAGGCCCGCACCTTGTTACCGCCTGATAAAAGACTTTTAAGTACTTTTTTCAGGCGGGCAAAGAAACGGTCCCGCAACGTTTGTTTCACGTCAGATTCTGGTATTCCCAAGGACTGTGAAAAACCTAGATACTTGTAGATTTCGGTGGCAGCAAGAGATCGAAGTTTTGTGGAATCTGAAAGCTCTACTCCTTCAGATTCCACAATCACTCCCTTCTTTACATACATGACTGCACACTTGTCTACACCAAATTCCATCTTGATAGAATTACTAAAGTTTTCAGTGACCTTCTAGTAACGCTGTCAATTGTAATTTAGTGGGGGCAAGTAGTTTCAAATCATCCATATAAAGGAGGTGAGATATAACTCGATCATCTTTCTGCAACCTATAGCCTAACCCTAAACCCTCTAATAGAGTGCTTCTAGAGGGTTCAAAGCTAGACAAAACCACAAGGGACTCAGACTGTCACCTTGAAAGATGCCCCGCTCGATCTTTATAAGTACGTCGTTCATCGTAGACTGCCGACATCCTGGATAGCGAAGTACTGTTCTCCATTGCCCCATACACGACTTCAAGAAAGTGCATAGAGTTGTATCAATTTTATACAACTCCAGCACCCTTAAAAGCCATGTATGAGGAACCGAGTCATAAGCCTTCTTGTAATCTATCCAGCATGTCGCCAGGCTCTTACGATTACGACGTACCTGCTGGCTAATGGTCAGGTCTATTATAAGGAGCTCTTTAGTGCCACGGGTCCCACTTCTACATCCATTCTGAGAAACGGAAATTATCGAATTTTTATTAATATGAGTAGTAATTTTGAGTCTCAGAATAGATGTTAGAAGTTTATATATAGTTGGTAAACAAGTAATAGGCCTAAAGTTTTTGGGATCCATGGCACCACCAGATTTATAGAGTAAGTGGGTTATGCCAGTGGTTAAAAATTGTGGTAATGAACCCGAATCCAATGCTGTTTGGAATTGAGATGCCAAACACGCATGTGAGCTACGGAACCATTTAAGCCAAAAGTTGTGCAGTCCGTCTGGACCAGGTGCTTTCCAATGCGGTAATGAACGGACCGCACAACTTACATCCTCCTTATCGATGCTAACTGGTTCCATAGATATTATTGACTCACATGAGCGCTCGACATCCCGACACCAATCACCTTCTGTATGAGTGACAGGCATTGACCAGATGTTACGCCAAAATGAATTTGTGGCATTTTAGCTCTCAAGGCAGGCTCTCAGGCTCTCAAGCTCCTGAAACAGAGAGACTAGTCGAACACGGTACGCAGTAAGGTTTGTTCCCGGTTTGTTTGTTTGTTTGTTTTGTTTATGTTTGTTTGTTTTGTTTGTTTGTTTGTTTATTATTATTATTAATACCCATACCCCGGGATGTCCTCAGTCGTGAGGTAGGGCAGGGGTAAACCAGAAGCCGCTAATGTGTTCCTGGAGCTCCTCCCGACTGCCGAGGTAGGCCGCGCGGGGTTTTGTGGGTAGACCGACTCGTCGGGACTCCCACACACGCCCTTTGTGTGTCCTCCCCACGAAGGGTATGGTGCAGAAAAAAACGTAAAACGTTTTTTCCCAGCGTAAAAAAAAACCATATTATCCATAGGATGAATAGGTGTAGTGAAAAATTAATATATTGTAAGCGGTCGCCACGCCGCTTTCTACTCCGCCAGTGTTGTTGGTTCAAACCTCACACGGGATAACATTTTGTGTGATTCACAAATGGTTTTTCTGGGTCTGACAGTTCTTCGTATCTGTTTCTCGTATGTTTTTAAAGTCCCCGCGACACAGGATGTATTCTTAATACGGGAGTTGTCTTTTTTAAAAAGAAAGAAAAAAAAAGACGTGTGGCACTCGGGGACTGCCGCGGTAAAGCTATTGCATAGCATTTTTTATCAGCTTATGCAATTTTAATTATTTATTTTTAAGCTATTGCATAGCTTTTATCGCGGGCTTTGAGGCCTTTGAGCGCGGCGACCGAATCAATAAATTCCGTACCGTAACGAAAATAAAACCCGAAGCAAGCAAGTATTGCATAAAGGTACCACGTACACCCCTGCTGTTAAATAGCTATCGAATTCAGATTATTAAACATAGTGAAAAATTGCTTGTAAGGTAGCGAGTAGGCTTTAAGCGTGATGTTATTTCATCGATTTATTGGTAGGCTAGTAAAGTAAATAGTATTAACTATATTTATATCTGGGGCGGTATACTATGGAAATCTTGTGTCAACTGTGGTGAATTTCAGTGCGTTTAGGCGATTTTCGGTGTCTACCCATTTTGACTCCATTTTGTCTCCCGCTTTGCTAAGGAGGGAAGTGGACTTATTATATTTCCAACTCCTCTACTTTTTCTTCTGATTAATTTCGTTGTGGGTTCCAATACAGTTTGATTTTTCCTTGGACTTCCCGAGTATCACAACTCAGTGCGTTCGTGGGTCACTGCTGTTGATCCTGGTGTACAGGAGATACAGTGGTGAGCGTGTGGGTGACATAAATGTAATGTTTATAAATGTCACTTAGTGTCTTAATTGACTAATTGATTTTTTTTAATAGATAGATAGATAGAAAGCTCTTTATTTGCACATCATCATCATTACAGAGTGCATAAAATATGAGATATGTGATGAACAAAGGGCGGTTTATAAACAATAATAAACGAATACACGATTTTCAACCTATAAACATGGATATATCGATGGTGGAAAGGCAAAATGTATTAACCGCCATTTAGTGAAATGTTCAGGAGAGACGATTAAAGTTTTAAAAATGTCATAACTTTTAAAGTATTGAAGATATCTCAACGAAATATAAGTGAATTAGTAATAAATGTATTACAAATGTATACAATTTAACAAAAATAATGTATGTCTATTATTTCTATTGATTTATGGAGTTAATACAAAATACCTCAATATCTCAGATAGGTAAAATTAGTTCAAGTTAAAAAAAAAAATTGTTTGATATCTGGCAAAATGTTTTAAATCCAAAACATATATTATTATTTCCAAGTAAAATGTTTTATATCCAAATACATTGGATATTATTATCGAGTAAAATTACTTAATAACTAATACAGTCATGACCAGAGAGAGGTAAATAGTTTTATTTAATCTTTTTATATCTATGGAAACCTGGAAAAACAGTTGTACTGACATCATTTTATTCGAACAAGGAGAACAAAGTGGCTTAACTGTACACCTTACTATAATTTATGCCACAAACGAAACTTTCAAAAACTTTACAAAAACCCGAAAATATTAAAAAATGAAACATAAAACTAAATCTTTTACTAAACATTATATTGGTCATAAAGTTTGCAAAATATGCTTAAACTTGCTAGTACTTGTAACCCTAGGTACGGACCACAGAATAGTGAGATCATAATAAACTGGTGGTCAAAAAAATGAGGCCACTCCTATTTTTACGATTTATTCAGAAATTACGATCCCTGTAAAAATTTAAATAAATTATACGTTTTTGAACGTGCATTTTTAATCTTAGTAGAGGGTACATTTATTAAATTACCAAATTTAAATGTGTCAAATGACATTTAATCAGTTTTTTAGGTACCCACACTTTAAATCTTTTATGTTTAATGTCCTGTCGCTTGTACACTATTTAGAACTATTGTTAAATTTGTATTACTGATTTAAGTTCTGTCTCTCTCACTTCATTTTTACCGATAAATATGGATCTACGCGAAGCAGACGTAACGTTGTTACGTCTGCTTCGCGTAGTACAAACCAACCAGTACAAACTGGAATGAGCTAGCGAAATGTCGCTCGACAATGTGAAGTTTATGATGCTGATGGTAGCAAGAAAGTACATCATAGACCGGGAGAGCGATATGCACAATGTGCCATATCCGAAAGGGTAAACATGCAACAGCTGCAGGCGCCTTTATTGGAGAAATGGGAAAACATACCCCAATCTATCATTAAAAAACTGATACAGTCCATGAACAAACGTATGATAAGTGTTATCAAAGCCAGAGGAGGCAACATCTCTTACTGAAGAAGAAATATGAAAAAATATTGACATCAGCTTTCAAAGGAGGGCCTTTGGAAAGAGTCACGAAATACACCTATTTTGGGCAAGAAGTCAAACTTGGAAAAGAAAACCAGGAAACAGAAATTAGCAGAAGGGTGCGTCTTGGCTGGGCTGCATTTGCAAAACTGGACTTTGCTTTTCGAATGAATCTCACCAGCAGTCAGAAAGCACGTATATTCAACCAGTGCGTCTTACCTGTCCTTACCTACGGAGCCGAAACTTGGGTGACAACGAAGGCTATACTTCAGAGACTCTTAGTCACCCAAAGGGCAATGGAACGTAAGCTGGTAGGAGTATCCTTACGAGATCATAAAACAAACAAATGGTTAAGAAAACAAAGCAAAGTTGCAGATATAGTAAAGCGTGTAGCCAAACTGAAGTGGCAATGGGCAGGTCACGTAGCCCGTAAGTCTGATTCGTGGTGCAAAGACGTCTTAGAATGGAGACCGTGGAATTTTAAAAGACCAGTTGACAGACCGCAGATGAGATGGAAGGACGACATCAAGAAGATGGCGGGCCAAAATTGGATACAAACTGCCCAAAATAGAAAACAGTGGAGGGGGTTGAAGGAGGCCTACACCAAAATGGTTGAAGAAGGCTTGAGATGAGATGAGATGACTGACATCAGCGAAACCATTTAGTTTTTGAAGTGAAAACGTCTTTAGCGACGTTGTGCACTTTTTTGGGATGAGTAAAAAATTTTAAACTCGCGTCAGGACACGTAACCTGATGGAATATTTGTAAGACGGAGGCGTGGAGGTAGGAGAGAAAGTCCCCCCCTCTCTTTCTACCGCGCGGCGAAAATGGTTGCCTGCTCCTGCTGTTTCATTTAAGCGGCGCCCTGCTCATGTCCGGCCAGCGCATGCACGGATGGTGAAAGCTGATGGCTCAACTGTCTGTATACTTGTAAAATTCATGTAGGTATATCAAGTGTTTAAAATATGGAAATTGAACAAAGTGCATCTATTAATGAAAAAAAGTGACGAAGAAATAGTGAAAGAAAATGAGTGAGTGCTTTATAAAAATACTAGATGAACCCCGGCTTCGCTCGGGTTTTGGGGTATACTGTATAGCATTAACCTATATTTTTATAACATCACAATAAGCATTTCTGTAGTTATCGGTTCTCAAGGAATATTAAAGGCAAAGCAAGGCATAGATTCGTATAGCATCGTTCATTATGTTTACTAAATATAGGAAATTAAAAAATGAAATTATAAATCAAAAATGCATAACGATAATGTTCAAGTTTTCACTTCTACCGGCACTCCCGGAGTGCAACCCGTTTTTCTTGAAATCAGTATAAGGTCGTACTAATTTTTTCTTTATTTTCGATTTTTTAAAAATTTTTAAAGAATTAAAAATGCATTATTTTGTTTAAGAATGAATATAAAATTAATAAAACTATATTTTTAAAAAGTTTTGTTTTGAAATCCAGTAACGACAACATGCTTGGTAGTAGGTGGCCTAATTTTATTGTCCACCAGTTTAGAATCAAAATTAAATAACACTTCTAAAATGTACACTATACTTTTATCATGACAAATGTCATTGTAAAGTATCAGTAACATTAAACTTTTAATACCTTAGGCAGCATAAAACTGCTATAAAATAATTATTATGACATATCAACGATCCTAATATTATAGGAACTTTCTAAGTACTCACATACGGTTTTACTCGATCGAACAAACATGTCGAGTAAAAACCACGGCATGGGCTTTCGTCCACACGGCTCGATGCGAGCCTTCGTGTTGTGAGTTTTGCGGTCCACACGTTAATTTTTACTCGTTTTGGAGTAAAACTATCGAGTTATACCGCATGTGAGTACGGACTATTAGGAATACAATATTAAAATTTAAATAACACACAAGACAATAAACTTTTATCAAACATAAAATTAAATTAAAAAAGTAACATTTACTTTAGTCAGCTTTAAGCTGAGGTATATAAATATGGATCATCAAAGATTACAATGATCAACTGGTGACTGAAGCGCCTGCGCATTGTCGCGGGGTCGTGATTTACTCGCAATTTGCTTTATTGTGTATGTATTATCCACCAAGTTTTTTATGCAATATTTATTTTTATGATGGTTTATAGCAAAAAATTAAACTAGCACAGACAGTTTAAACGCCGGTTTTATTTGTAAAAGAAAACAAGTAAATTTGTTTTAGTGTATTAAAATATATTTTGGAAGGAACAGTAAAACGACTCAACGCATCATATCAGTTTATTGTAGATAGGTAAAATGTATTATCTATTAAAAAATAGTATTTTAGAGTCGAGTAAAATGAATTAACTTACAATGACTACCATTTCAAATCGGAGCAAAATGTATTAACTTACAATGACTATTATTTCAAATCGTAGTAAAATGTTTTAACTCCATTGGTGAAGTAAAATCAAGTTGAGTATAATGTATCAAATAAAAAAATGGTAAGATTAAAACTTGGTAAATTGTTTTAACAATCACAGTTGGTTAAAGTCAAATAAAGCAAAGTAGCTTAAAGTATTTTTTTTAGTTGAGAGGTGTTTTAATGACAAAATTCACCATTTACTATGGAGTTAAAACACAAAAAAATATGAAAAGGATCAAAATCACGGTGTATTAACGACCACAAAAGTCATTAGATCGAGCTGAAACTAGGACCATTCGCTCGAGGAAGAAACGAGGAAAGAGCTCGTTCTCCCGATTCCAATGGTATATATAACTCAATATCGCCTAAAATGGCGGTTAATACATTATGCCTTTCCATCGTCGATATGGATATTAACGTATCGTGCAGTAAGCGCGTTGTAAACGGAGATTTACAAATTGTCGCACCTTGCTGAATAATGGCTTTATCGTGTTCGCTATCAATTAATAATATAGCATGGTGATGCATTTGTCTGGGTAACACTGAAAGCCAATACTTGCTTGCTGCTAATTATTTTTACAATTTTTAATGGAACCTATTAAACTTTTTTTCATTTATTTTGTTTTGTTCTCTTTATAAAAGTTTTTGTTGGTTAGACCAATAAGATTTTAGTGGTTTGGTTTGGTTGCATACATACGCACATTTTTTACACATTAAATTTTACATTTTTTCACAGGCATGTAAAATTTGCCTCGTTAAACTATGTCCAAAATCTGTAAAACCTACAATAACGTAAGCAAAACCGCGGCAGAAACCTAGTTTCCGTATAATGCTGTTTAACTATAACAAAAGCATATGCCAAAGCCTTATTTTTACATAATAAGAGTAAATGCCTTGTCTAGATAGTAAGGGCCTTTAACAATGCGTTAACGTTTTTTGGCTTTCGGGGAAGAATATTAAAGCCTTTTGATGTGTATAAAATGATTGATTGATGATAGTCTAGTTTGAAAGATAGACTTACTATGGCAGCATTAGTTTAACATGTTTGGACTACCGAACTGGAGTTTATGCAACAAAGATATTTTACTAACTTTTGTGGCTTTGCTTTGTGGTTTATTGCGGTAGAAAGTAGTCAATTTATCACACACATACAAACAAGAATCAAGGTATCTCCATGACGAATTTCATTAAATTCTGTGCAACGGTTTGGCCGCTGACCATAACACGTAAATAAACCTGTTCATATTTGCTAGATATGACACATCTTTAATTATGTTTACACATGTTTAATGTTTTCGATCTTACACCACTGAATCTGTTTTCGTATATTTTGATATCGAGATAAACCTACGAACGATACACACTACTTTTTATTGTGAAAAATTATAAAAAGGTGCAATGGAGGATAAAAATAGAATTTTATTTTTTATATCAGACGAAGCAGATACGATCTAGTATAAAAAGATTATGGGTTACACATTTCCCTTCTGACATAATATAGAGGAAGTTTTTTCAATAATCTTTGGTCAATAAGGAAATACGTAGGCGTTTACTAAACACATAAAAATATATATACGTAGTTTAATGGTATTGTATTTTATACAGCACGTGATATACTATGATTATTTATTTATATATTTATTTGGAAGGGATGGATAGCTATTCAGATCAAAATAATACACTGAAAATAATCGAGTTACTGGTAGTAGTAGTTAGTAGTCCAAGGTACTAGAGCCACGCTGATTTCAGCACGAACGGCAGCATCCTCGCAAAGAAAATCAACGTAAAATGACAGCGTTCGTACTGTCGTGTTTCGTTAGTGAGTGCGAGACTGGAGGCCCAATGATGCAGAAGCATCACTAGGCCGCCATGGTGTAGGTCACCATGCTGCATTGTTGCAGCATACACAATGAGTATGATGACCACCACTTTCGGATTCTGCTTATGCTTTTCATATGGCAGAGAAGAGTCATTTTGGCAGGGCCACACATCCAAAAAATGGTCGAGCAATCCTCCCCAAACATGACTCTTCCATCTTTGAACTATTTATCTGAATTTGTAATATTACTAGGCAAGTGGAAAATTCTTGTGTCGCAGAGGGACTACAAATATAATTAACGGGACCAACCAACCAGTTCTCTATGAAACTTTGGCATCGCTTAGGCTGAGCCAACCGATACACGTCGAAGCATAACTTTCCTATGTAATTTTAATTCAGACTAAATCTATCTCTATGCTAAACTTCATCTACACCGATGCAGCCGTTTGACAGAGATCTCTGAATTACTATAACAAACAAAAAGTAGATGGAGGGTTTCAATAAATGATCACTATATCAGAAAGTTCCCAACTTTGCGACTCGGTTGCAACTGCCGTTAAACTTTGGACGTTGAGTTATTTAAGAATCTCTCTTTTGCTCCTGAATTGTTAATACTATCATTATGTAACGATTACTGCTTTCTGTGTGGTAAGGTGTGTTGGTTTGATATTGATAGACATTTTGGAAGTTTCTTAATTGGTACTGAAAAGATAATGAATTTCAGTTAAGCAGTTTTAGGGACATTCACGTTTATAAATGTACAATGTGTTGAAGGAATTTATTGGGCAAGTGCGAACCAGGACAAATATTCAGCGATGAGCTTATAGCATTTGTGCTTTGTCTGGATGTAATTTATCATAATATACCGTGGGAGAGCCACGCTTCGGTATGAATGGGCCGGCTCGACCTGAGTGATACCACGGCCTCACAGACAACTGGTGTGAAATAGTGCTTATACTGTGTTTCACCGAGTGAGTGAGGATACCGAAGGCTTATCCCAACCCTACCCCCTATCTCCCCCCCCCCACCTCCATCTCACAAAGGCCGGCAACGCACTTGTGACGCCTGGTGTTGCAGGTGTCCATGGGCGGCGGTAATCGCTTACCATCAGGCGATACGTCTGCTCGTTTGTCCGCCTATTAAAAACAAAAAAAGGTATTCCAGAAATTTATAAGTCTAAGCATTAGCTATAGCCACGTATCTGTCGGTTATCGCTGTAAAAACCATGTTATTCTTGAAGAATCAGAGAATCTCTTTGAAAAATTTCATTGAAATCGGTGCAGCAGTATAGCCGTGAAACTGTTACAGACACACAGATGGTTACTTTCGAATTTATAATATAAGTATGGATGGATATGATATACATAATAAACATGTTTATTTCTATTTTTTTATGTATGGGCCTGCCTCTACTCTGCCTGGTAGAAAGCATAAGCAGACTCTAAGAGTGGTGGTCACATACTCATTGCGAATGCGGACAATGCACCATGGTGGCATACCATGGCGGCCTAGTGATGCTTCTGCATCATTGGGCCTCCGGTCCCGCACTCACCAACGAAACATGACAGCACGTATGCTGTTATTTTAGGTTGATTTTCTGTGTGAGGGTAGTACCGCCCCTGTCGAGCCCTTCGTACTGAATACGACTAAAGGTAACATACATACACATGACATTTAAAGATTTATCTTCCAACTCCTAACCGTTAAGGAGTTTTATCTTCCATCATCAGCTCATGATCATGAACTGATGACTACCAAATGTAAATACTGTAATAGCTTTAGAAAATAAATGAAAAACATAGTACGTGCAGAACAAATTTGAGGGTTTCTTGCGATTTCCTTGGGATCCCATCATCAGATCCTGATATGGTGACAATGGGACCACATGGTGAGCATACCCTTTCGAAAACAAAAAATATTTTCAAAATCGGTCCACAATTGACGGAGTAATCCAGACAGCCAGACAAAAATTTTAAAATAATATATTTTGGTATATGTACCGTGTATACGTACAAATGCATTTAGTAAAAAGCGTTTATTTTAATATTACAAACAGAGACTCCAATTTTATTTATTTGTATAGATTATCTAATACTAATAGGACTGGCAAAATAAGGGCGCTTAATTCGCCTCTGTTCCATCCCTATGCGGATAAAGTCATGGATGTCTGTGTGTATGAAAAATCTTAAATTGCACTATTGTTATTAAAATAATAAGATTTTTTTTCTTTGCCTTTACCCATAATCTTAATATATATAAATCTCGTGTCACAATGTTTGTCCTCAATGGACTCCTAAACCACTTAACCGATTATAATAAAATTTGCACACCATGTGCAGTTCGATCCAAATTGAGAGATAGGATAGTTTAAATCTCAAATTATAGTCGCAATTTTAATTTATTGCTAATTATTGTATATAAATATGGCGGTACGAAGTTCGCCGGGTCAGCTAGTGTACAATAATATTCAAACACGGGTATAGTGTCACAAATTAGATACTATGTAAAAGCAATATTACATTCCAAAGTCTGACATAAATTACTGAGTCAGCCTGTGACAACTGACAGTGACACTTGCTTGTATCGTTGGGCAAATATTTTAAATCCCGTGTATAAATTTCTACTAATATTATAAATGTGAAAGTTGTCAGGATTTTTGTTACTCTTTAACCCAAAAATATTGAGAGAATTTAGATGTAACTTTAGAGTAATTTAGCTCATGTATCAGAATTATTCATACACTACTATGTACCGCGAAACCCGACATTATTAATAATCATGAGCTAAAAAGATCAGAAATAATTCTAGCAGTCTACTACCAAAATTCAATCTCACTCAATAACTCATGTTGCAAAGTTGACCGCTGTCTCAGAGCAATAAATAAATAATTAATATTTTCTTTCTGTTTCGTTTTATTTTAATTTTGAAGATAATTGTTTCTTCTACAAATAAAGTGCAGTAGTGTGTTTGTAGAAAATATGTGTTTCTTCTACGAATAAATCGCATTAGTGAGTTTTAGAAGATATTTATATCTTTTACAAAGAAAGTGCAGTACTGAGTTCGTAGTAGATATTTGTATATTCTACGAAGAAAGTGTAGTAGTGAGTTTGTAGAAGACATGTGTATATTTTACAAAGAAAGTGCAGTAGTGTGTTTGTAGAGGATATTTGAATCTTCTACGAAGAAAGTGCAGTAGTGTGTTTGGAGAAAATATTTGAATCTTCTACAAATAAAGTGCAGTGGTGTGTTTGTAGAAGATATGTGTTTCTTCTACGAATAAATCGCTTTAGTGAGTTTGTAGAAGATATTTGTATCTTGTAACAAAAAAAAGCTCAGTAGTGTGTTTGGAGAAGATATTTGTTTCTTCTACCAATAAAGTGCAGTAGGGTGTTTGTAGAAGATATCTTCTATGAACAAGTGTGTTTTAGTAGATATTTCTATTTTTACGATGAAAGTGTAGTAGTATGTAAATATGTAGGAGATATTTGTATTATCTACAAAGAAAGTGTTACAAATCGAGGTAAACCTTGGCCAGCTATCGGGAATCTATAAAAAACGACTGCACGTGCTAGACCTAGGTCTCTGAATTTTTGATACAGTTATCGATTCTCACTTATCCCAATTACTTGGCTTCTGTCTTCAGTGGCGGGTTGTTATATAAAATCTTTAGTTTTGAAACACGGGGCGTACGTATACTAAGTCTGTGAGACTTACATTAACATTAGGTGTTATGAAGTACTAACGTATTAAATGTATACATATATAAACTAGAAACATATATCCATTAAATAGGTTTTTGTGTGAAATGAAACGCTTTTAACCGTGGGAGAGCCACGCTTCGCCATTAATGGGCCGGCTCGACCGGAGTGATACCACGACCGCACAGAAAACCGGTGTGAAATAGCGCTTGCGCTGTGTTTCACCGAGTGAGTGAGGATAACGGAGGCCCATACCCCAACCCAAAGGGATGTGGGGAGGACATCCCTTTCCGCATTCCCCAAAGGTCGTCAACGCACTTGTGACACCTCTGGTGTTGCGGGTGTCCATGGGCGGCGGTAATCACTTATCATCAGGTGATACGTCTGCTCGTTTGCCACCTATGCCATAAAAAAAGCTTTGACAAGTAGTAGTTTCCATGCATATTTTTTTTGTATTTGCATGTTTATTACTTTTTTACGCTAAAAGCAGTTGCACCAATTTTTTGAAAAAAAATTGTAGGAGGAAGTTAATACCACGGATTAACAAATAGAGTTGACCGACCTTAAAAAATATAGTGTTTCCGGGGACTTAATAAGGAAGTGAAGTTTTGGTATTCTTTTAAACTCTACGGCGGGTAACACCGCGGAGCACATCTTGTTTAATATAAACGGATTTTTTCTACGAAATACAAAATTTTACTAAAACGGATTTTAGTCAAGCCTCGACACAGAAAAAGTTCTAAATCCTTTTTTTTTCACTTTCATTTAGTGTCAAATATATCTTGAGCATAGTAAATATTTATGAACGTAGAGTAGTAGACCTTGCGGCCAGGTGGATTGACGACCTACGCAAAATAGCGGATTAAAAATGATTAAGGAGAGCTGACGATCGAGCTCTCTGGAGTTCTGTGTTTAAATATCCTCTCCCAGCTTATACACACATCAAAAGTGTCTAGGGATCAAGCATTTTTATGCGGATTTCTTGAGATTGAGATGTGGCTTTGGCCCTGGCCTGCTCAGTCGCCAGACTTGAACCCGATTGAGCATGCATGGGATATGCTACAGAGAAGAGCTCTGCCGAATATGGAGGGTATCCAGTCGCAAGAAGACCTTTTTTTGTTGTTGCAACGAACATGGGCGGCCATTCCACAGCGTGATTTGGATGAACTCATTTTGAGTATGCCAAACCGATGTTCTTGTGTTAGTGTTCGCGGTAGAAACACGGATTATTAATTGTTTAAGTTACCTAATAAAATTTTAAAGAAAACTGTTATTTCAGTCTTTTTTTCGAACTTTAATGTTAGTGGTTCAAATGTCAAAAATCCTTTTATTAGGAAAATGGCAAATTTCTTTATTAATGCAAAGGTGACTTGGTTTATCGTTACTGTGACAAACGAAAACACTTTATTTGATGAATCCTTAAAGAAAATTTTAATTAATATCAATCAGGAGAAAAGTTATTGCAAAAATATATGTTGATCCCTAGACACATATGTTGATCCCTAGACACTTTTGATGTGTGTATTTAGAACGTACAAACATGTATGAAAAGCTTAATGGAAGCATAAAGACATTTCGGGCTAAATTAAAATCACAGTTACAAAGTTCTACGAAAACGTGCTGTTGGGTTTGATAATCTGTTACTATAGACGCTGAAAAATATTAATAATATGATTATTTCACACCAAAGTCATAACATTTGAAATGATACAATGCAATAGAAATACTTGACAGTTTGTTTGTGTATAAACAGTTACCGGTAAGTACTGACTATGTCCTGTCCCAAGCTAGGCATGACCTGTATTTTGGAAGACAGTATTTAGTCGCATATTTTGTCCCAATTTATTTGAAAAAATAATTAAATATCTCTACTGACTTAGTATTTGGTTTATATGTGTGTGGGTGCCTGCGCGTTTGTGTATATGTGTGCATTGTGTGTACAGTATCAGGGACATCATTGAAACTATTGATGATGCAGCAAATGACCTAAATTACAGCATACTACTATAGTACCTAAAATATAACATTAAAATATGCTACTACGAGTAGTAGCCGCCCAGTAATCGAAATTCGACCACAATTCAAAAAGGGATACAAAGTTTTTGCTTCACGTATTAATATATACATAGATAATTGCCTATAAGTATGAATATTTGCGCAAAATTAAATTGTTAACCGAAATTCTTAGAATTATTGCAACTACCCGTCGATAGCGTGGTCGGTTTAATGTCGAGGGATTCGCTCATTGGATTTCGAACGGTTAGGTGGTTGAAATAATGGTTGGTAAGATGTGCATTGTTAGGTTGTTCTTTTTAACCGACTTCAAAAAAGAGGTTCTCAATTCGACTGCATTTTTTATGTTTTAATAAACATAAAAAATACAGTCTCCTCAGAACTTTCGTTTCGACTGGGTGAACCGATTTTGATTGGTGATTCTTTTTTTTTAAAAACTAGTTGTTCTTCCCGTGTGGTCCCGTTTCAATTTGGTCCAGTTCCTGAAGTCGGTTTTTTTGTTCAAATTTTACTTGTTTGTAATAAATCTCTCTCATGAACCTAACAATATATATTTGAGTTATAGCAGTCCAAAGATCACCAGCCCCGACTAATGGCACTCGTTCACGAACATCACGGGCGCGTCACTAATCGTCCAGCTCAATCTTATTACAGGAAGGATGACCCTACTCATACGTCGTACTGCGTAACGAAGTCCACTCTGATTAAATTATGTCTGATATTTTTGGTAAGTGTTATGTTCAAATAAATACATATATATGCGGTACTGTTCCCACTTTAGCTGCATTAATTCTTGCTATGTGTATAATAAGTACTACTCTTGGATTCTGCTCATACATTCCATCATGCAAGGTAGAGTCACTTTGGCGTGTTCATTAAAAAAAATACTATTCCGCTCTTGTGACCATAATGGAGGTGATTTTTATCCTAATTTAATTTCTATAATTTTTGACGCTTGTATATAAAAATCTATTGCAGATATTTGTGTTGTTTTTTTTATTATTTCCTAGTATATTAATTTGATTTTAATATCTAGGTATTATTGTAGCATGTACGTAATTATCTTAATTACGTTTTTATTTATATGTATTTATAGATATTCCTAGTATTTTGGTAAGCGGTCATAATACCCCTAATTTTAGCAGCAATTATTGCTGCTTATACTGTTTGTTTGCCTGTTGGCACTTTTATAGCACTACTAATAAAGGAGTAATCGGGTCAATTGATGGCAAATGGGTTCCTACAACTCGAGAAACAAAAGTGTGTCGCCGTCCTTTGAGTGAAGTCCTGTATTGGAGTGTAGATTGAATCTTCGGTAACCCCAATAACTCGGTGAAAAACAACGAGTCAGTAGTTTAACAGCTTGTCTCTGGTTTTTATTGTATTACTCTGGTTCAACCAGTGCATATGCCGAAGTATGGACTCTCGGACGATTAAAGATTTAACTAGATATTGTGTATTAAATATCAGACAAAAATATTCGAAGATGTTTACGAAGCACTTATGTACATACCAGCTTCGCCCGTTTCTATATTAATTACCGCGGTAAATAGTAAAGATCGCGGTAAAGAATCTCCAATGTAAATTTGATTCAAATCGATTTAGCAGTTAAGCCATGAAAGCGTAACAGATGGACAGAGGTACTTTTGAATGTATGATATTGGTATGGGTTGCTGAATAATAAAATACACAAAATAAATAAAAATAATAATATTGATAGGATTATTAACATTTAAGATATATGAGGCACATTCAATGAGAAAGTTCAATAAACTTTAATGTATATATAACAATAAACTTTAGTGTATATATAAAGTTCAATAAACTTTAATGTATACCTTAGATAAAAATAATATGTCTGAGCTAAATCTGAAGGCTCTACGTTTAAAATTATGTATTAAAGGTTACAAAGAACTTAAAAAAACTAAACGCTTTTATATTTAAAAAAACAAAACAGACTTTAAAAGGTTTTTCTCGATACACATTTAAAATTCCGTTTAACAGAAAAAACGTCAAGCATTATTATTCTGTCACCCTAGTGTTTCTGTGTAAAGTTTGATACTCTGTGGCATTTATGTTCTTCTATCTCTTTTCAACAAAGGGTGAACGACAAAGAGGGTAGAATCAGTAACGTTTACTTTACATTTATGATGTGAAGTCAAGCTGATAACTGACAGGTGTAATTGTACTCAAATACTGTTTGAAATAACTGCCCAAGAGGAGCGTTATTTGTTCTGAGTTCAAATAATATAAGTTTGTTTGTATGCGAGTTCTTTAATTTGTTAATCAACTTTTTAAAAAGTCCCATTGACTTTCAGTATTATATTATATCAACCAATCGCGGTCCACTACTAACCGAAGGTCTCCCCAAGGAGCGCCAACTATTCCGGTCTTGGATCCAGTATTATCAATATTGTCTCTCCCTATAAGAGTGATATTATTTGTTCAAATTTAAATGGCATTAATTAGAAATTAGAATAAGCAA
Organism: Diaphora mendica; assembly: GCA_949125395.1. Lineage (NCBI taxonomy): Eukaryota > Metazoa > Arthropoda > Insecta > Lepidoptera > Erebidae > Diaphora > Diaphora mendica. The sequence goes on along the minus strand of OX421332.1, from coordinate 4,820,355 downwards.
GATTAGCAAGCAGGTGGCAGTGAGCTGTCCATATTACTTGACTGCCTCGTTGGTCTCGCGGTTGGCGTGTGCGACTGCTGATCATGAGGTCTCGGGTTCGATTCCCGGGTCAGATTAAATGTTTGTATGATCTACAAATATTTGTTTCAGAGTTTGGGTGCTTTCTATCTATAACATGTATGTTTTTACAAAAAAAAGGTATATATGTATTTGTATCAGTTGTCTAGTACCCATAACACAAGCTCTGTTTAGCTTGGGACTAGATGGCGTTGTGTGTTAGACGTCCGAAATATTTATTATTATATTAACCGCAGAACTGACAAATATTAGGAAGAAGAGTGGAGACCGCGTCTCGGTAAACCTAGTACAAGACGCCTACAAGTCAGGTGGACTAACGATATGTGCAAGATGGCTGGCAGGAGTTGGATGCAAGAAGCACAAAATCCTATGTCCAGTAGTAGACTGCCATATGCTGACGATGGCGATGAGGAAATAGAAGCAAGTATCTTTTCTATATACAATAATCATATTTACTCGTGAAATAATTCAAATAAGGATTTCTAATTAATTAGAATTGAAAAAAAAGCATTGAAAATTGAAAAAGTGGCTGTTTTAAGGTGATCATTATTATAAAGAAATAAAACTATTGTTAAGTATTGTTTTATATAGGTTATATAAATATATTTCTCCAGTCAACGAAGGACTAATTAATTCAAAAAAAGTCCGTAAGATCATTAACCATCGGAGACTCTTAACACCGCCTCTTAAGTACTTACTAAGTTTTAGAGCGCCATCTATTGACGCGAGTGGAACTAACTATTACTTTAAACACCTTTGGTGGTTGTTTTTATAACTAGTTTAAAATAACGGTCACTATATTTTTTTTATAATTATAAATATGATCCTATACCATTCCAAAATAAAATTAATTAGTACCTAGAAACACACGATTAGTATCCATAAAAAGTTTAAAATTATTTGTCAAAATTTATATCTGCACAATAGGGTATTACTACTGTTTCTACAGCTTCTTATCAATAATTACCTGAATATACAAAACACAGGTATACTCGAAATAGCCCGTTTTTGCTACTGTCATTGTTTTAAAGGAGTGCCTAATTGGCTTGTGGACTTGTAAATTATATGACTTGTGACTTGGAGAAGTTGTTAATGCGTACTATAATTACCGCAAAGTCTTTCTCATCGATGTGAGGGATGATATATATTTTTTTATGGAACAGGCGGCAAACGGGCAGACGTATCGCCTGATGGTTAGCAATTGCCGCCGCCCATGGACACCCGCAACACCAGAGACGTCACAAGCGCGTTGTCGGCCTTTGGGGGATGGGGACAGAGATGGGGGGAGGGGGTGGGACAATGCGCCTCCGCTATTCTCACTCACTCGGTAAAACACAGCGCAAACGCTATTTGACACGGGTTTACTGTGAGGCCGTGGTATCACTCCGGTCGAGTCGGCCCATGCATGCCGAAGCGTGGCTCTCCCATGGTTATTTGATTTCCCCTCCACTCAGAATTAGGAAGACGGGTTGTACTGAACCAGGGTTCTTCCACGGTAGACACGATCATCAAATATTTTAAGAAATAGCGCAGGTTAAACTGCTGGTTTAACGCTGTTTGTGATATATTATTGACAACAAAAATAGACTATTATACTTTTTCATAGTAAGTTAAAGTGCAACAATTACAAAATACCAAGCAAAATATGCCCTGTGCTAGCCATTTTATGACGAAACTGTTCGATATTTTGCAAACATATTTGTGTCTGTAATGTGGTGAGGTGAACCTGCTTGTGGAATTTTCGGTTTACCAAATTAATAATAATAATAATTAATACACAGTTATTATATTTACGTTTAACAACGATAAGATAAAGGATGATGATCAAACGGCAACGCTTCGCATCGGATCGGATACGACAACAGGCGAACGGAGCCGATCGCGCATCGCAGCATATATTGCGCGTGTCACGGAAAACGCTCGCGGCCAATCAATATAATAATAATAAACTTTATTGATATAAAACCAACACCACGACAATACAATTGGTTCTTAACTAGATTATGATGCACTCTTAAACTGGTCAAGCAATACAAGCTTTAGAGACTGTGAATACGGTTTAAATATTTAAAAGATTGTAAAATTCATTCCGATCCGATGCGAGCCGTTCAGTGAAAACCATCCTTAAATGTATAAACATAATCCCACACACTACACTCTATTTCAAGATTAATCCATTTATAGATTCAACAAATATAGAGGCAGAATATATAATTCCGTGTTAATGTAGGTGTACACGTACGTACGTATATAGAACAGATTATAATACTCAGATTACTATAGAAATTAATGTATAATCTTGGTAATGTTTATTTTGGTAAAGATAAGATTAGATAGAGCAGTGTACATACGTGATTCTCGGTGTGAGTTTCTGTCTTACCAATTATACTTACTCGTACTCGTATGTTTCGGAGTTCGGGTGTTTTCTATGTATATTATGTATGTATTTACAAAACAAAGTATATATGTGTTTATATCAGTTGTCTAGTACCCATAACACAAGCTCTGCTTAGCTTGGGACTAGATGGCGTAGATGTCTTAATGCACTCTTCCTCCATATAGACAGACTTTAGACTGCACTGTTGGCCTAGTGGTATAAACTGTCGCCACGCCGCTTTCTACTGCGCCAAGTGCCGTGATGCACACAAATGCACTTTATGCTATCCACAAAGTGTTATCCTGAGTCTGGGTGTTCTTAGTCTCCATTACATGTATGTTTGTAAAGTCCCCCGCGACACAATATGTATGTTCCTAATGCGGGAGTAATCTTTTTATAAGAGAAAAGGAGATAAACTTAAACTGTGCTAAATTAATTGCTCCTCCTTTCGCATAATTTTTACAAATATGGGCACAAAGTTTTCACTTCACGTATTAATATATAGATGTAAATATTGTGTACCAAAATTAATGTTTTACTACTTGTATACTTCACCTATTAACTCCATTCAACTCATAACTGTAGTGACTAAGGGTAGACTTATTTATTTTGATAGATACTTGTGCGGACGAGTATTTTTTCCTTGACGATGTTTCAATTATTTCACTTTCCCGTTCCCCGTCATCTTCACTGTACCCCGGGGGTAGATAAAGCCATAAATATGAGACCGTGTTTATTTTTACTTAAAAAGCAATTCCATAAAACTCGAGTTCCGAAGGATGGAGAAAAACTTATCATTTCAAGTAATCTGTCTACTGGGAAGATATTAAATGTCTTGATACAAGAAAGTGTTTCACGAAAACATTATTTTTGGACATGAGAATTTGTGAAAACAACTTGTAACAACAGGCTTAAATAATCAACTACTTATATATATATATATATAAGTAGTTGATTATTATTTATTATATATTTATATTTATATATATATAATACTTATTTTATGATGCTCAGTAAAAAAGAAGACTTTGAAAGTTTTATTTTTGAATATTTTAATTCCAAATGCATTGTTATATTAGAACATTAGGTAAAACACGAAATTATTAAAGGTTGAGAATATATTTTAATCTATACAAATACAGAAAGAAATAAAATTGGAGTGTCTGGATGTATTTATGGTACTTAACCCGAAAATTCGTTTTTTTATTTTATCTGTCTGTTTGTTCTGGTTAATCTCTAAGACTTTGACTGGAAATGATGTAAGGAGTAACTTAGACTAGCTTCAGCCAGCAGTGTTACTAGCGGTAAGTGTTGTAAAGAAACAATAAAAACCACGTTCAGAAAAGAAGCTACTTAAAATCAAGCTACTTAAAATAAGTTGACTGGACAGTCAAAGGCAAAATAAAATGTCTTAAATCTCTCGTCCTGTTTACTGATATCCTTTTGTTTTTAAAGACACTGATTACATACAGCCTTAAAGAATATCAAGTTGTCTTTTTGCAATATATTAAAAGGATTAATATACATACATCGATAATACAAAAAGAAACGGGATCAGATGGACGTAACATTTCAGTATAGGTTTTTTTTTTTTTTTTAAAGACAACTCCCACACTAGGAATAAATCCTGTGTCGCGGGGGACTTTACAAACATACATGAAACGGACACAAAGAACATCCAGACTCAGAACAACAATTTATGGATCACACAAATTGTTGTCCTATGTGGGATTTGAACCCACGACACTTGGCGAAGTAGAAAACGGCGTGGTGACCGTTAAACCACTAGGCCAAAGGTGCAGTTCGTGTGGATTAAAAATACTGAACAATTTGAAATGTGATATTAAAGTTTAAATTTGATTCAAACATCTTTGTGTTAAATACTGTTACTTATTAAAAAAACTAATGCGAACAGCTTAAGAATCATATTATCACTCGAAGCGATAAACTTGTCTCATGATATGCATCATAAAACAAACTCACTCCATACTTGTATGTGTACAAATAAATGTAAAAATATAACGCTGACTGCAAAAAATAAACTCAAGTTTAATGAAATTACAAAAAAATATTCGATTCTACTTTTATTATACGGGATTTGAATACCTATTTGGTTATTTTAGTTATTAGTCACGTACTCAGATCAAATATAAAAAGGTAGATAACGCACCGCATTTTTGTTGAAGCAAAAAAAAAGGCGCGTAGTTCCAAGTAAACACACGCGATACGCACTAACCATACTATGAACTACGCTACTTTTCGTCAGTATCGTACAAGTTGTCGATACAGAAAAAAGGCGCGTAGTTCACGCGCCTTTTGACTGCTTCAAGAAGAACAAGACAGTGCGTTATCTACCTTTTTTATTTGATTTGAGGTCACGTACGAAATATTTTGCTGTATCTATGTTAATTCTCTACAATATAGATACTTCTGAGCTTCAAAAGATAATAATAATAATAAATATTTCGGACATCTAACACACAACACCATCTAGTCCCAAGCTAAGCAGAGCTTGTGTTAAAATTGTGTCTTAAATAAGAAATCGTTTACGTGAAGGAACACCTGTAAAAACGGAGATCGATACTAATTGTCTGAATACGTTTGTCTTTCCTTAAGCTTTAATTACATATTATTAATGATTGATCATCATAGCTCCGAATGTTGCCAACTAAGAAAATTCCTTTTTGCTATGTTGTTAATGTTATTTGTTACCTTTTCTTGACACAGTATAAAATGAAGGCGATTCCGCCGTCTGTTCACTTAGATCTTTTAAACTACTCAAACGGATTTTCATGTAATTTTCAGTAATAGATAGAGAGATTATAGTAGAGAAAATCCAAAAATTTTTAAGACTTCTGTAGAAAACCTTTGAAATATTTTATAAACTAATAATGAATAGAATTTGAAATTGATAGTAACAAGTTGTAAAATTTGTTCCGGGGATCCCGGAACTTTAATTTTACATAATCATTTTTTTTTTCTTTTTTTTTCCGGGCAATACATAATTCATTCATTAATTAATTCATTCCGGGGCTTTAATTTCACATAATCATTCGATTGAAATATCAGAAACACTAAATTTGTCACATACTACATACCGCAGAATTCCCAAGGTAGCAGAAAAGGGGCCTGCTCGACCGGGGCGATACTACCCTCACACAGAAGATCAACGTAAAATAACAGCGTTCGTGCTGTCGTGTTTCGTTGGTGAGTGCGAGACTGGAGGCCCAATGATGCAGAAGCATCACTGGGTCGCCATGGTGTGGTGAACCATGCTGCATTGTCTGCATTCGCAATGAGTATGGTGACCACCGCTCTTGGATTCTGCTTATGCTTTCCATCAGGCAGAGTACAGACATTTTGGCAGGCACATAAATAAAAAAAAATTCTCATTTTGTCACTCTTATAAAAAATATTTGTAGCTATTCTATTGTAGGTTTAAGTATCTATCTAATGCTTTCGATGTCTTTTACAATTTTTCAAATACATTTAATTGCGTGAGTCCCGAAACACAGCTGTTCACAATTAAGCATCGCAAACTTAAGAACCAAAACCTATCGGCTTGCTAAACTTGAACCTGAGTGGTTAACTAACGCAAGTTCAGGTGAATGGTGTCAATGCATTAAGATCAAAGTTTAAAATGGGCGTGCCCCGGGGATCGATATTGGGTCTATTCTCGTTCTCGTCTATATAAACGAACTTCTATTTCTAAGATGGTCAACCTAAACTACTCTAATTTGCCGGTGATACGTCTTTATAAATATATATAACTTGATTCTCGGAAACGGCTCCAACGATTTTCATGAAATTCAGTTTGCAGGAGGTTTCCTGATCCAGATACTACTTAACTTTGAAATGGACACCCATAATTATTTCTGTTTCTTACGGTATTTCTTTGTGGGACCCTACTCCAAATATAGAATCAAAAAATCATTCTACAGAAATAAGGTACCTAAGCTATTTTATATGTACGCAGTTACTAAGCCGTCAGGGATGTATTCAAACAAAAATCCTAACAGTGCTTTGTCTAATTTATTGGCATCTCTTTACGAAATAAATTACTCCAACATAATTTGAGGATTACCGATATTTTCATCAATCTAGGCCTATGCTCAGCAGTGTAATTCAACAAGCTCATGATGATGATGAAAAATCTTTCATAGGTACTCGATAATAAAATATATCATAACCTTAACCAAAAAAGGTACTCCTCAGCTAAAGGAAAGTTAACATATATTTAAAACTTGTATACAACGCTCGCTATGTAAACACACAAATATAAGACATGATCATTTTATGACTGATAAAAATTCATAGCTTGAAACTGCCGTATTACAGACATAATTTAAATTTGAATGATCTTTAGATTATATGTACTACTTGAGCCATGCGGTATTACCTGCGCTTGTTGGTGTACCTTTTCAACAACCGTAGGTAACGCCGTAGGACGAAACTAGTCTGTAAAAGTAGCCTAAGTTACTCCCTATATCATCAGCTATCTGTCAATGAAATTCCCATCAAAATCCTATCAAAATTATTTGTATAGATTTCTCCCACATTTTCACCAGTGTGTAGTGGTTTTCATTTGATATTATCTTTTTATTCATATTATTAGTTCAGCAGCCTGCTACGAAGGAATCGATACTAATCTATTCTTATATCTATCTATTTATTCTTCTTATAAGGTCCAATTCTGTACATTAAAGATATTTTGAAAAAAAATGGAGGGCTCTCTATAATCGATACTGAAGCCAAAACTGCAATTTTTTTCATTTTTGTCTGTCTGTCTGTATCTTGGCCGCGCATCACGCCGAAACTACTGAAACTTGGCATGATTTGAGTTCATACTACGAGGTAGGACATAGGATACTTTTTATCCCGAAATTCAGCATGGTTTCCTGGAGAGAGGGGATGAAAGTCAAAATATGTACTTAGTTGTAATTCAATAACACATAGTCCGATTGCATTCATTCTTTTTTTGCTAGAAAGGAAAAAATAAAAGATAACGGGAAAAGTGTTTTTTTGTCCGCGACTGTACACTGCCTGTGGGAAGCTGAGACAGATATATAAATATGGCGGTACGAAGTTCGCCGGGTCAGCTATATTATATAAATTAATTAATTCCAAAGTAATTCTGTGTGTCTGTTATGCCTTTACCACTAAATTGTAGAAACGATTTTAATGATTTTTGGTATAGAGAATGAAGAGAGAAAGAAGAATGAATCTTGAAGACGGACAAAGGCTACTTTTTGTCACGATACCCCACTTACACGTGCGGGCGGAGTGATATCAATTCATAATAGTAACCTTTACGTTTTAATTAGGTTACGTTTAAATTCATGCAGAACTTAGTTGGCAAACTTGCTTCTAGACGATCGAGATATCCCACTCACCACAAATATAATAAACCGTTATTAATTTATATTTGACATTTATAACAAACTAGCTGACCCAAGCAACCTCGTTTGCGTCCAAACTACCATCCTCCGTTTTAATCCCAAAAGGGGGTTGATTTCTAAAGATACATTATTAGTACACCTCCACACATTTTAAATTTCAAATCTCTTACTTCAAAAACATAGGACTTTCATACAAACGTCCAACCCCCGTTTTACCCCCTTAGTGGTGGAGTTAAGTAAAATCCGTTCTTAGCGGATGTCTACACCGTATAAAGAACCTATCTGCTAAATTTCAAGTTTGTAGGTGTTATAGATTCTGAGATTTCGTGATTAATAAGTGAGTGGTATTTCGCTTTTATAAATATAGATAGATATTAAATGATAAAACTAGATTGTCGGCATAAACTTTACTTGCAGCAGAATATTTTTCCTATTAAACTTAAACGTCAAAAAATACCATATAAATACATATATATATATATAAAATGATGTACCTATCTACCTAATTATTTAATACCACTGTATATTTTCAAGAGGATAATTAGTTATTAAAAATGTACTTTTGAAATCCCTATTATTTACAAGTGTAACAAAAACGAAGCAGCAATTGTTCATAATGTATTATTTAAAATCAAGATTACTCATTGATTTTTGAAAAAATACATTTTCAAAAATACTTTTTTAATACTTTCGTCTTTTTAAAACTTGCTCACCACAATTTCCAGCAATGCCAAGAAAATCCCTAATTTCTAAAACAAATACGACTTCCCCAATTTTTTTTTAATTAATTTTAAATATTCTGTCCTGTACAGTAAATGTGAATACTTTATTTTTATTTCTACCAAAAATAAATAAAACAAATACCATAAAAAACTTACCGTAATTCCTAAAAAAAATAAAAAAAACACTCACTAAAAAACTCACACAAACACAAATCAAGAGAAATAATAATCACGTATTCACACAAAGACACAGTTCGAATTTGGAGCGCGTAAAGGTGTTTGGCCACGACCGACGCACGGCGAGACGCGAGACACACTGACGCTGCAGTGAGTTACTGGTTATAGCGCAGGTTCGCGTACGGTCAGCCTGACACGAAGCTGACCATGTCCAAATTTCCAAAACTGATATAGAACGTAGCGCACATAAATCGCTTACAAAGTCTAGCGCCAAAATTGAATGATCATCTTAAAAGTCAGAATTAGCTGAACAATACAATGCCAAAAGTAACTTAACAACAGACTGCCAAAAGCAGTTGAACATGTTAAAAATATCTTCACCTTAAAGAAAAATCAACGTTATTACTAGTAGTCAGAGTTACTTCGGAGTTTAATAGTTATTTTTAAATGTTTTGCTTCCTCTTTCTCCTTGAATACCTATCCCGTTCATTTCTTGCAATGTCTATTGTTTCGAATAGTTTTGTACAATATAAATAAAATGTAGTATTTTAAATATTTGATAAGAAAAGGAGTATAAATGCAGATATTTAAATGAGATAAAACCATTTGCATTTACTATGAAATGAAACTTCTTTTGAGGAAAATCACTGCTGCAATTGAAATTAATTTGACTAATAAATTACCTGTTTACGTTATTGCATTATACACCGTTTAATTTTCAGTTATAATGAAAATACCACCATCATCATCAACAGCACATTCAATGCATTCTGTCAATGTCAAGTTCAATGCGTCACCACACGGACGAATGAATATATGCTAGAATTTAATATGAAATTAATCATAATAATAAATTAATATTAAAATATGAAATTGTCTACGTTTCAAAAACTTAGAAATTCCTTCCATTTTATAGCTAAAACGAAAGCATGATTATATGGAATTCAATGATTTTAACAATGTATCGTTTATCACATTTTATTAATCACATATTTTTAAAGTATTCAAAAATAATAATTACCTACAGATTCTGAAGTCATATCTGGTTTTACAAGGATCATAACTAGATAATTGCTTACACTTTAAATTTTATACTTCAATCTTTGGTGCATGTATCAGAGCGGTGATGGGCGTAATGAATTTGAATGTATATTTCATATTTGAATATGTATATTATTGGTACTATTAACTCTAAGATTATTGTTCGGTTACTTTGACATTTTAGCGTTCAGCTACCTTTGGTATTTTTTATGTATGGCCCTGCCAAAATGACTCTACTCAGCCTGATAGAAAGCAGAATCCAGGAATAGTGGTCACCATACTCATTACGAATGCAGACAATGTAGCATGGTGACCCACACTATGGCGGCCTAGTGATACTTTTGCATCATTGGGCGGTCTCGCACTCACCAACGAAACACGACACCAAGAACGCTGTCATTTTACGTTGATCTTCTGTGAGAGGGTAGTACCACCCCGGTCGAGCCGGCCCGTTCGTGCTGAAATCAGCGATAGTACAAGGTAGAAGAAAAAGTACAAAGTAAAAACTTTAAACAAATCGTAGTGCTAATTAAAAATTTAACAGAATATTGAAAATTTCTGTTGCCGCCATTGATATACAAAAAAAACCGTTACCGCGTAACCATACTGACGTAACTCGTACCGCAATTTTATCTTCCTACTTTGACAACTTCATGTTTACAAATTAATAATAATTATTTTGAAATAAAATAATATGGAATGAAGAAAAAATTCAATATTATAAATTCGAAACTAAATCTGTCTTTCTATCAGTCTGTCTATTACGCGTTCGCGGCTACACCGATTTAAATGAAATTTGGTATGGAGATACTTTAATTCTTAAGAAAGGACATAGTGATTGTACGACGACATATGTCGTATAGACGCGAACGCGCATGCAGGCAAAAGCTAGTATGTCTATCTAACTGAAATTGGAGTTCCTTCACTGATTAATACATTATAAACGAAATAAGAATGAAATTATATAAGTAAATACTACAGGCCCGAAAATCTGGTATATTTTTCAAAGGAAATATATATTTACTAAATAACTATAAATTTAAAATTAAAAAAACACCCTATGCAGGTCCAAATTTGACTATAATTCATTTAATTCTTTAAAACCACGCAAAATTTCGTACTCCTCCTGTTCGCATAATTTTCCTAGAAAGGAAAGATAAACAAATATAAAGGAAAACTTGAAACGAACCCTATACCAACTGGTCTGGTCAGCGTGATATAGTAAACGAAAACCACCTTATGAGAGGTTATGTCCAGCATTATACTGTTGAAAGTTCTTGAAGAATGTGATGTGAACATAATCATAGGCTTTTTACATGAAGCTCGAGGCCAAAAGGCAGAGTGATATTTTTGAAAGTCTATGATACAGTGTAGCGTCTAAACTACTAACCCGATTTAAATAAAGAGAATCGTAATAATGGCCAGAGTGGCTATTTTTTTATACGTAGTCGGCTTTATTTTTAAACTTTTTCTTGTTTACGATAGTGTACAATAAATGAGAAGATGTACTTCATTATTGTTATTAAAGTCTCTTTAGCACAAATAAAAGTCCAATTTCCTTCTGTCCTTACATACTCCCATTGTCTACTATCGTTAAGTATTACACACAAGTAAAGCAGTTTCTGGAACTTTCGACCTGACCTCGTTAAACTGGCTAAGAGTCCGGCCGTAAATCAGTCCTCTCGTGACCACATTAAGTCAAGAAGTCTGATAATTCAAAGGTATGTGGTACAAATTGATCAAGGTAATTTCCGAAATAATGATTAAATATTCGTAAACCTATAGTAATATTAAAAATTGGAAAGTTCCACTGTCTGTGTATTATGCTTCCACGGCTAAATCACTTCACCGAATGCAATGAAAGGCATGAAGATAGTTAGATTCTTGAGGAAAGACATAGTCTTCTCTGTAGCGCGATAACCAACATACGCGAGGGCGGAGCCATGGGCAAAAGCTAGTAGCAAGTAAAAGAGTTATTTTTATGATTTTACTTTTATATATTATTATAAAAGTAAAATTTTAAAAATAACTCTTACTCTAACAGAAATAAAAAAGTTTAAAAAAATAAGTACTTTCACTTATTGCATACAAAACGGCAATTTCAGAGGTAAAGACCTAATATAAGAAGCCAACGAGATGCCCCTAATGCTGACTACCTCCTACTTTTTTTTTATGTTTAACCCGCCAAAATGACTCTACTCTGCCTGATGGAAAGCATAAGCAGAATCCAAGAGTGGTGGTCACCATACTCATTGCGAATGCAGACAATGCAGTATGGCGACCCACACTATGGCGGCCTAGAGATGCTGCTGCATCTTTTAGTCTAGTCAACAAGTATGGAACTTGTTGACTAGACTAATTGGGCCTATAAATATGAAAGCGTCGTAAGAATATTGCCACTAATTAAATACCTCCTCCTCCCAGCATAGGGTAAAGCTTCGAGTTACATTCAATTGTTTAAATTTGAATCAATGACACAATATACTATTTCGTCAGTGATTTAAATTTAGCCATTCCCAACTAATATGGTCCGACTACGGAGTCGGACCATATTAGTTGGGAATGGCTAAATTTAATATCGGCTAATATCGGTCGGACAGTCCGCAGTCGGACTAACCTATTGATATTAGTTAAATAGTTAAGAATTAGCAGCTGTTGTAAATCCATAAAAATATGCTCATACACAGATGAAATGATCTTGCTTGTTACACAATATTTATACTACGTGGGAATCGAAACCAGCCTCCTTAGTCAATATGCAAGTATTTCACTTACGCATTTATTAAAGGACGAAAGCTGTCATTGAATTAAAACGAAAAAAGATTTATCTTCCAACTTTTAACCGTTAAGGATTTGTATCTTCCATCATCAGCTCATCATCATGAAGTGATGAAAACCAGGTGTAAATACTTCAACAGCTTTAGAAAATATATGAAAAACATACTACGTGTCTAACAAATATGAGGGTTTCCTTCGATTTCCTTGGGATCCCATCATCAGGTCCTGATATAGTGGCAATGGGACCACATGGGGACCATACCCTTTCGAATACAAAAATATTTTTTTTAATCGGTCCACAATTAACGGATTAATCAGTGTACGTGTACATACATAAAAAAAAAATACCAATCAAATTGAGAACCTCCTCCTTTTGGACGTCGGTTAAAAATGAATAGTTCTCTCTATCTAGTAGCAACTATGAGTATCACAGAAATGTATAAGTAAAATTCCCGTTGGCTATTAAAATATGATTTTATTATTACTTTTATAATATATGGCTTTAAAATCTGCCCCCAGGTCGTGACCTGACCGTTAATTAACTTTGTTCGACGAATATTGAGCTAAAAAAAGAATTTATTACAGCCATTAACGACTCGGGTGTTTTTAACTGATTTTTACCTTACCAGTAGGTAAGAATGGGGGACTTAAATTTTTCATTAGGTTAACTTTTTTTCGTGGTTTTATCTTCAAAGGTTGGAAACCAAGCTATAATGTAATCACTTTAGAGATATTGGAATCTATTAATCTACACTCCATACTTAATATTATAAATTAAATTTTAGCTCTGTCTGTCTGTAACGCTTTCATGGCTTCCATACTTTGGGCTCTTATTAAGAATGTATTGAAAGAAAAACATAACAAACACTTTTAGCCCGACCCGGGAATCAAATTCGAAGTCTCTTAAGAGTCAGACGCATACGCTAACCGCTAGACCAACGAGCAGTTAAATTTGATCCACTTTCCATTGAGCTGAAATTTGAAATATACCTTTAGTTCAGACGACAATGCATTATATATAATCGGTATTACGAGTATTATCAATCCAAAATGGTCGCCGTAACAAAATGGCGGCGTACATATTTCTGAACAACTCACCCAATATGGGTATCAAATGAAAGGCCTTAAAGTTATTTTTTTAACAAGTAATAAAATAAAAGTTTGTTTTCTCAATCTCAAAATATATTGAAAATTTTAATGTGGATGGAAGAAGCCGTAAGTATTTCTCTTGAGTTTTCTTTTATCAAGGAAGTGGAAGTGAAAATTGAATAAATAATCTAGGAGAAAATACGTTTCGTTTATTCATCCATGTTTAACAATAATTACTTTTTAGATTAACGGGAGGTTTAACTTCAAATGAATGTTTAAAGAAGCGTTCTCATGGATAAGGCTGATCGAAAATTTATTGAGACGCCATTTTAATTTCTCGGTCGTGATACGTATGAGCTAAATAATTTTTCGTTTTTTACGTAATTGGGTTACATTTTTTAAATTTTTCCTTGTCAAAATAAATGTTTTCAATTTGAACCTTAGAAAATAGAATAAAATGTGTTCAATTACTAAAACGTTCCGGTGCAGTACTAATAGAAAATTTTAACAAAAAAAAAACTGACTTCAAGAACTGGACCAAATTGAAATGAGACCACACGGGAAGCACCCGTTTTAAATTAAAAAAATTATCATCAATCGGTGCAGCCAGTCGAAAGTTCTGAGGTAACAAACATAAAAAAAATGCGGTCGAATTGAGAACCTCCTCCTTCTTTGAAGTCGGTTAAAAAGTAGATCATTTCGGCTTTGTGAAAAATAAAATGTGTTAGTTATATGTTTTATGTTTATTATAGTGTTATGTGTATCGCATGTACCTACGTAAATATGTAAATGTGACTGCATTGTGCGTTGGACTGTACATGCTCACGTATCATGTATCTAATGCATGGGTGTGATGTGTGCAGTGTTGCGTACAAGCATATTGTATATAGAGACTCAACTGAGTCCACAGACAAACTGTTTAAAACAGTTTTGTGGACCTATGTTTTAGAATAAGGTTTTATTATTGTGAACAATAAATTTTAAATAAAACAAAATTGGAGAGTTCTAATAACAATATATGTCATACTAGCTTTTCCCTACACTCTGCCCGCGAGTATATAGGATGTCGCTGTAAAATGTACTAACCGACCCTTCTCAAGAATCAAAGAATCTCCATACCAAATTTCATTAAAATTGGTGCAGCTTTTTAGCCGTGAAAGCATAACAAACAGACAGGGCATACTTTCAAATTAATAATATTAGTATATAATAATATTCCATATTAATAATATTTTAGGATATAAATAGACACAAATGAAGGGACATCTCGAGACGTGCAGCAGCCCTGAGACTGAACGGCGACGGCGAGACGCAACACTGCCCATCAATGGCCACGACCACTCTGTCAAGAGTGTCTGACTAAGATAGATAGGATATAAATATTTAGTAATTTAGCAGAACAATAATCGGCATAAAATCATATTAATCTATCTAGAATAAGCTCTCTTTTCGTTATTTGTACTTTTTACTATAACAAAAAAGGACTACACCAAAGCTGATGATTCTATCGCGGATGACGTGGAAGAAATTTCTATTTGTGACATTTTGCATAGTACCGAAGACGATGAACTTTCAAAACCTGGTCCATCAAGAACAGCGAAGCGAAGGAGAATGCACAAAATTTTGAAAGTACATATAATTTACATAATAACAACAGAATAACAAATAAATAGCTTACAAGTGGATTAGGACTACTGGGGATAGCACAAAAAAACACGCTTCTTACTCTAACCTCATGGTGGTGTGGAAATGAGTTATTTGGCCAAAACGCGTATTGAAGTAGACTTTGCGGCTCTCGTACGCTGAAACTATTGACTCTTCAAAAAAAAAGGTTATCACATAAATTGTAGGAAATTTTCTCTGTTTAATTTATTACACAACTATTTTTCTGTAAAAATGAGTCGGAACGAAGTTATTCTTAAAAAAATTGTTTATAAGCGCCATTTTTCAAATATGGCGGCGTGAGCGGCAAAGATACGAGTAGCAACATAAAAAAATATCATGTATAACATTAATAATTTTCAAATTTCCCGGAAAGCTTTCTAACTTCCTTTTCCGGAAAACCCCGGAATACAGTCGAATTGAGAACGTCTTCCTTTTTTGAAGTTGGTTAAAAAATCATTTACAAAAAGTTAAAAAACAATGACCCGAGTACGATAATATTTAAATAGTCTATGTCACCCGTTCATTGTAACGAATCTATTGACACCTCATTCATTAAAGTCGGTTTTATAGATCAAACACAACGATGAAACGTACAAACATACTTAGACTTCTTAAATAATTACACTTGCTTTCGTCTTCGCTGTAGTCGGTTAAAAAACAAATGTGCAAATATGGTGTACGTCTGATTTAAAATTAATAGGAATTTTAAAAACCTAACCTTACTTGGAAGCAAATACATTTAAAAAAAATAATTTACATTTCCTATCTGATTGCTGATTGCATGAAGATATCCGTGCCGTTTAAATGGTATTGTAATCATCTAAAAACCACCATAGTTGAAGAAAATCTAATAATCCCTTTAACTATACATGAATTATTAAGTATATCTTTACAAAAAACCAAATAAGTTCTATCTATGTATATTTACAAAAAATAAGTTGTGTTTCTGAATTAAAAATAACACGATTTATGGTAACCTTAACTGACTCGGAAGCCATTTTATTATTCAAAGGTTCTAATAAATATTTTCTCTATCTTATTGCGTGAAGATGCTGTTGAAATAAGTATTGTAATCATCTAGAAACTATCATAGGTGAAGAAAAGCTTATAATTATTTTAATAAAACTTGTATTATTTTCTACAATCGGTCATAGAGGTGTTCTTACACCAGCATTTGTTTATAACACAAATAGTAATAATAATAACACAAGCAATCTTATGACTGAAATTAACGCAATATATCCCATTACAGTCAACAAAAGCTTGAGCGTTTTGATAAATACAGTAATTTTGTCTCTCAGTGTCATATTAAGGGAAAGTAATAACTAAGATCTTCGTTAATGAGGTGTCCATCAACACAGTTGAAGGATACGAACCCTTGCGACCTTGGTTATTCAGGGAATGACCTACTAACCTCAACGCAAATACGTTTAATTTTTGACCTTATTATTAACGAGATAAATTAGTTATTCCCTGATTTTGGGTAAGAACGTTACATAGCTGTGGTAAGCAACAAGTTCTTAGCTTGGGTGTAGCAATTTGTTAATAACATCTCATAAATGCGAGATTTATGTATGTATGTTTGTATATAGTTGTGATTTCACCCAACCATGTAGAAGCCTCAAATTGTTTGGCTTTATGTTATGATCTGTCCGGGATATTACTTACATTCTTCTCAACCTATATCCCATATATATCATATATCATATATATATACATATCAACCCAACATATATCAAAAGTTTTACAATAATATTTATTGATTTATTATATTTATTACATTCAATAGGTACAGATAATTTTATTAAAAACTAAGATTAAATAAATACAAGATACAGTCAGTACAATACAATAAACCTGTCATACAGTTACAACTGTATACCTACAACAACAACGATAAATAGTGCTTCAATAAAAGAGTTTTCACGATATGTATCTTGCTCCAGAATACCAAAAAATATCAGTTTTAGAATGTAAAATTATGGTTTTGTCATTCGAAGTACATATTTTGTACACATAGTGTATCATTTCAGTGCGGCAATTGGTAATCATTTGTCTCTATCCAATAAAAAAGTAATTTATCTGTGTTATAAACGTTCATAATTTGTTATGTGCCTAAAACATATTTTATATATTTTATAATTGAAATGTAAATATTGTATGTATGTATATATTTCTATTAGTATGTTTTTTTTTTTTATGGTATACACCGGCAAACGAGCAGACGTATCGCCTGATGGTAAGCGATTACCGCTGCCCATGGACACCCGCAACACCAGAGGCGTCACAAGTGCGTTACCGGACTTTGGGGGATGGGGGGGGATAGGGGGAGGGGTTGGGGTATAGGCCTCCGGTAGCCTCACTCACTCGGTGAAACACAGCGCAAGCACTATTTCACACCGGTTTTCTGTGAGGCCGTGGTATCACTACGGTCGAGCCGGCCCATTCATGCCGAAGCGTGGCTCTCCATCAATATTTCTTTCATTAATTGCTTTTATTTGATTCACTTCCATTCAATTCTTTTACATTTCTTTTTTTCTTCTCGCACCAAAACTACCCCTTAATTCGTTTTTTTTTACTGTCTATTTTTTCTATCGAAAGGTTGCTTGTAAGAAATAGCTTTCTAGCGATAAGGTCGCTATTTGTACTTGGCCATTCAATTGATATGTTATTTTACCTAAACTGTATTAACTGGTCTTACAACAAAGTTTATTCTATTCTACTACTTTAATATTTTCAGACTACTTAATTATTGCAAGTCCACGTAATACGGAAATAATTACAACGAAAGTTCAGTATATACAGTTGCTGCCATCTACCTATAAATCGCTCGACTTGCTTATGGCTGTCATTAATGCATTCACAGTGCTCGAGAGAAATATGTTACGCCCGGAAAAGCGCCTGTTGCCTTATGAGTAAGTCGCTGATTCGCTGTACCCTGAAATTTAATGTAGCCTTAAAACGTTCGTTTCAACTCCACTTACTGCTACTTCAAGCCAGTTAATGTAGAATGCGTTCATGTATATACTCGTATTACACCAGTAAGCTAGAAAGAGCAACATCATTTTATGGCAGCTAGTCATTTTGATTTAGTGAAAATTCGATTAAAAATAAATTCTATTTTTAAAACTAAAAAACACGTTTTACTAGCAATAGAACTAAAAAGTAGAAAATAATTTTAATGTAAATAGCGTGGGGAGACATTATTGAAATATCTTCAGAAAGCACAATTACAAAAGCGAGTTTTTTTTTTTTTTTTTTATGTTTGGCTCGCCAAAATGACTCTACTCTGCCTGATGGAAAACATAAGCAGAATCCAAGAGTGGTGGTCACCATACTCATTGCGAATGCAGACAATGCAGTATGGCGACCCACACTATGGCGGCCTAGTGATGCTGCTGCATCTTTTAGTCTAGTCAACAAGTATGGAACTTGTTGACTAGACTAATTGGGTTTGTTTAGTTTTTAAAACAATTGCTTTTAGAAACAAAACTATCAATTTTTTAGTTTTTTTTTTCATCGGCCCTTGACCCCTGTGCAAATTTTCAAGTTAATCAGACTCCTAGAAGTAGTTGAAAATGAAGTCAAAAGATTTTGATACATACAGGTCAAGCTAATGAAAGCGTGTTAAAAAGTTGTACCAATTTAAAACTATACTACATGATTGCATTAGCAATGTAAAATAAAAACAATCGATATATATACGATTGCTGTTGATTTATTGTCCTATTTGGAAAAGTTCATTTGTCTATCTCCGAAACTGATCATCAGATCTATATACAACTAGCTTTTGTCCGCCGCTTCACCTGCGTGTTCGTCGGTCATCGCAGTAAAGAGTAGTCTATGTCCATCCTCAAGAATCAAAGTATCTCCATTTTTTTATGGAATAGGGGGCAAACGAGCAGACGTATTGCCTGATGGTAAGCGATTACCGCCGCCCATGAACACTCGCAACACCAGAGGCATCACAAGTGCGTTGCCGGCCTTTAGGGTATGTGCCTCCGGTATTCCCACTCACTCCGTGAAATCCAGCGCAAGCACTGTTTTACACCGGTTTTCTGGGCTGTGGTATCACTCCGGTAGAGCCGGCTCATTCAAGCGTGGCTCTTCCACGGCTCAATGCCAAATTCCATTAAAATCGGTGCAGCGGTTTGGCCGTGAAACCGTGACAGACAGACAGAGTTACTTTCTCATTTATAATATAATTTATAATATAATTATTAATTTAATTATTTTTTAAATCCCATTCTTACAAAAACTTAATTTTACTAATCAATTTATAAATACAGAGTTGTCCGAACACACATAAAACCATTTGAATTTGGAAATTCCTTAATACCAAAACGTTTAAAAATGTATGAAATTCTTCACTATACAATATTTTCTCAAATTATAAATAAGGAAGTGATTTTATTTAATATTTCGCCTCCAATGTCCTCAAATGAAGATTAATCGTTCCTGTTACTGAATAAAAAGTCATGAAAGAGTTTTCCCTCCTTTTTATAACAATTTAGAAGGCGACGTTGCTATAAATGGTTGTGGTTAAACTGATGTGTTCAATTTTTCTCGTTTCATAAGACCCTTGTTTATAATAGTGGCAAAATAAATTTACAATACTTAGAATGACTTAATCAAGACTTTATTTTAAACTTGCTTTTGGTCCTCACAGTGATTATTTAAAGTGATACAATTTTTTAATTTGTCAACCGATTGAAATGAAACAGCGCAAAGAAACAGAAAACCGGTGTGAAACAGCGCTTGCACTGTTTCACCGAGTGAGTGAAGATACCGGAGGCCCCAACCCCTTCCTCCATCCCCCTCCCAATCCCCCAAAGGCCGGCAACGCACTTGTGACGCCTCTGGTGTTGCAGGTGTCCATAGGCTGCGGTAATCGCTTACCATCAGGCGATACGTCATCTAGTTTGCCCCCTTATCCATAAAAAAAAACTAAATTTTAAGTGAAGCTTACTACATGCGAGAAAACTGCATTCAAACCGGTTAAGCTGCTTCTGAGATTAGCGCGCACAAACATACAGACCAAGAGACTTTTGTTACTGAGATTTTTGTTATTCTATCTATGTTTGACTGTTCCACCGTCAAAATTACTCCCGATTTTAATGAATAAGGTGTGAATCGTAATACTGACCTGAGCGACATAGACTATTTAAATTATCAAAATTATCAAATTTAACGTTTATAGTTTTTTAATCGACTTTAAAAAAGGAGGAGGTTCTCAATTCGACTGTTTTTTTTATTGATTTTTTATGTTTATTACCTCATAACTTTCGACTGGACGAACCGACTTTGATGATTCTTTTTTTAATTGAAAGCTGGTGCTTTCCGTGAAGCACACGAGAATTTGATAATTTTGATAATTTCAATTTGGTCCAGATTGAAGTCGGTTTTTTTTTCGTTAAAATTTGTGATTATTGGTTCCAACCTCCTAAAGATTTGTTAACTCTACTTTATATATTATTTCTCCGTGTAAAAACTGATATTCAGGTAAAACCGGTTGAACTAGTAGCCGACCCCAAATCTTGGGAATAATAAAGGCTAGGAAGATGATTTAACGAGATATATATAATTTTATATCAAAAATCCTTCAATTATATTAATGTATCTTTTGTGTTGCCCCAAAAAGTCAAGAGGTATGTACAAAGTAAAATCTGGCAAAGTTGGAATTGCTATTTATACATTTATAAAAGCGGGAACCGAAAGAAAACAAAGAAGCGGCAACCATAGCTCTTCACACGTCCGACTTACGAGGAAGTGTTTTAGGGTTGGCACGCAAGGTTTTTTTTTTTCATTTTCGTTTATTCAACTTTTTACAAATCAAAAGTTTTTATGCATGTGTGTTTCTGTTTTCAGGATACTCTGGAGGCAAAATCAATAACAAGAATTTTGATAAATATCAACCACAACTAGTGGTTATAGAGAAACTGCAAATAAATAAATAAATATTTTGGACGTCTAACACACAACGCCATCTAGTCTCAAGCTAAGCAGAGCTTGTGTTATGGGTACTAGACAACTGATACAAATACATATATACTTTTTTTTTTTGTAAATACATACATATTATACAAAGTCAATCAAAGTCACAAAGCAAAGAGTCAATCTTTACAGTTTCGCAATCTAAATTGCTAAGTATTCAGAAACATGCAGATCGTCAATAAAGGGTAAAACTTCCTTTCGAAGGAGATACCAACAGAAGACTAATAAAGACATTTTTTTCTTAAGAGACAACGCATTAAGAATTAATCCTGTATTTACAAAGAACACCCAGACTCAGAACAATAATTTGTGAATTACACAAAGAGGTTTTAACGCATCTCATCGCAGTGCAAAACGGCGTGGCAACCGCTGAAATCTAGTTGTTTCAATGGCCAATTGCTGACGATTGCCAGCTGACTGAAAAGATTTCGTAGTCACTATATATGCAGTTATCTGTCTAAT
This sequence comes from Diaphora mendica, assembly GCA_949125395.1. Lineage (NCBI taxonomy): Eukaryota > Metazoa > Arthropoda > Insecta > Lepidoptera > Erebidae > Diaphora > Diaphora mendica. Next base: position 4,798,573 of record OX421332.1, on the reverse strand, counting down.
CAATGACGTGTTCATCCTAAAAATAGTAAGTATAAAAAAACAAATATAATTTTCTACTTCTGTACAATGTTAAGCCATCGAGCGCCTAAAATGTAAAATATTTAATGTATTTTAATTACCGGTAGAAGATTTTGTCGACTTTGTTACTTAACAAAATGAACCGTTTAGTTAATATTTGAAGAGTCCATTAATATTTATAAAATTATAAGGGTGGATTACGAGATTACAGAGTATGATACGAAAGCATATAACATTATCGGTCTTAAAGTAAATTAGAAATGAGCTAACCAATTAAATATACCATAAAATATGCGACTGTATATACAAATACAGCCTTTGACTGAGGTTCCTAGGCGTGTACGTCAGATATCGCGTTTTTAGGGTTCCGTGCCAAAGGAAGGAACCCTTATAGATTCGTCATGTCTGTCTGTCTGTCCGTCTGTCCGTCCGTATGTCACAGCCACTTTTTTCCGAAACAAAAAGACCTATAATGTTGAAACTTGGTAAGTAGATGTATTCTGTGAACCGCATTAAGATTTTTACACAAAAATAAGAAAAAAACAATACGTTTTGGGGGTCCCCATACATAGAACTGAAACTCAAAAATTTTTTTTTCATCAAACCCATGCGTGTTTATGGGTTTATTATCTATGGATAGGTCTTCAAAAATGATATTGAGGTTTCCAATATCATTTTTTTCTAAACCGAATAGAATGCGCGAGAGACACTTCCAAAGTGGTAAAATGTGTGTCCCCCCCCCCTGTAACTTCTAAAATAAGACCATGATAAATCTAAAAAAATATATGATGTACATTACCATGCAAACTTGCACTTAAAATTGGTTTGAACGAAATCTAGTTAGTAGTTTTTTTTTAATTCGTCATAAATCGTAAACTGCAATTTACCTTTGATTCAATCAAAACAAATATAAAAAAATGTTACTTGCTGCTGCGGAACCCTTCATGGGCGAGTCCGACTCGCACTTGGCCGCTTTTTTTTATATAACACTAGCTGACCCACGCAACCTCGTTTGCGTCCAAACTACCATCCCCCGTTTTAACCCCAAAAGGGGGTCGATTTCTAAAGATACATTATTAGTACACCTTCACACCATCTATAGAGTAAGCTCTATAGATGGTATGGAGGTGTTTTAAATTTCAAGTCTCTTACTTCAAAGACATAGGACTTTCATACAAACGTGTTACCCCCTTAGGGGTGGAGTTTCGTAAAATCCGTTCTTAGCGGATGTCTACACCCTATAAGAAACCTACTTGCTAAATTTCAAGTTTTTAGGTGTTACAGTTTCTGCGATTTCGTGATTAATAATTGAGTGGTATTTCGCTTATATATATAGAACTAACAAATAATGAGACTATCTATACGAACCAAAATTTTCTAAATCAGTTCTGTAGATCCAGCGATTACTCCTACAAACTCACAAACTTTATCTCTTTATAATATTAGTAAGGATAACATGAAATCAAAACCAAAAGAAAGAAGTGCCTACTTATTATCTACTAATTTTTACCTACGGCCTCGTTCGTGTGAGTATGTATTTTTAACCGACTTTCAAAAGGAGGAGGTTCTCAATTTCAACGGTTTTTTTTGGTCCAGCTCTGTTATAGGTTTTCAGGAATAGTACCTATTTTCAAGATAAAAACGAATATTCTCTATACTTATAAGCCCCCCAACACGGCGTGTTGCATAGTTGCACGGTGTGGAGAAACGGCAGTTGAAATTTTCGTTCCAGCAACATTCTCGTTGCTCATCAACAATGTTGATCAACTGTTAAACTAATGTTTACCATGAATACGAGACTTAACTCTGCTTAACGATTATGACAAAACATGGTAGTGTTTAATTAGATTGAACAAGTTGAAATATTGTAACTGCTAGACTTTTAGAAAGGAAAATTTAAACTACTATACCGCGATGGCCAAATGAATTGATGTGGGGGTTGTATCAAGTTTTCCTTATTTTTACAAGCTTTTTATTAACTTGCAATGTATGTATGCTTGTATGTTCGGGTGGAATCTTGCAACTCAATTTTGAAGCAGATATCTTCAACCGATTTTGCTGAAATTTTGCAAAATTTCAAATAAGAGCAAACATTTATTCGTTGTATCTTAATGTAAGAGATAATAAACCACTTCAAAATATAACTATAAATATATGAGACGAACGAAAAGGTTAATTAGAGAAAGACAAACTTGAGGAAGCTTGGGTCCTTAATACCTTAATATTCGGGTGGTAAAAGGGACTTCAAAAGCTCAAATAAGCCATTACCTACCCATATATTTACCCTATTTTAAGCTACTAAAATTCATCGAATCAAAACTTATATTTAGAGAAAAAAATCCCAAATTTCAAGAAAAAGAAAAGACCGACTTCAAGAACTGGACCAAATTGAAAGGTTCATTCTCAGTAGATCCAATGACCAGATCCATGATGGATGGGACCACATGGGAAGCACTAGCTTTCAAATAAAAAAATATATCAAAATCGGTTCACCCAGTCCAAAGTTATGAGGTAACTAAAAAAAAAGAAAAATACAGTCGAATTGATAATCTCCTCCTTTTTTAATTCGGTTAAAAAGAGAAAGCTGCCAAAATTACTCTGCATGATAGAAAGCATGAGCAGAATCCAAGAGTGGTGGTCACCAACTTCATTACGAATGTGAAAAATGCAGCATGATAACCCACAATATGGCGGCATAATGAGATGCTATTGTTACAAAAGCAGATTTATTAAGTATTCAAATTTAACTCAGTCACGACTTTGCGATGTAGCTTCTTGTTTTACTTTATACTAGCTTTTATCTGCAGCCCCGCTCATATGTTTATCGGTTATCGTAGTAAAATGCCTATGTCTTTCCTCAAGAATCAAAGTATCTCCATGCCAAATTTCATTAAAATCGGTGTAGCGGTTTGACCTTGAAAGCGTGACAGACAGACAGAGTTACTTTCGCATTTATAATATAAAGTATGGATAAAAATGGTCCGTGCATCCCTATAGTATCCGCATACGAGATGCGGGTCAAGTGATAGCCACTCGTTTCTAGTGGCCACACACTGTAGACTTAGAATTTATGCCTCAAACATCTATTTTACTGAAACATTAACAATTTTCGTATCATTAATGTATGGCAATCGTAATGGCTTAAGAATGATATGGTTTTACTAATTTGTGCTTAAGTTTATTTTAGATAATTGTGTGCATTTTAACACGCTTTAACACGCTCTCATAAGTTTCACCTGTATGTGGGTTTGTTTGCTTGTATCCGACTTTTTGTTGTTTAAACTTTTTCTTTATTTATTTTTAAAATCAATGTGACGCCTGATAATATCATGAGAAGATCGCGTCAGCGTCAATTCATTCTATTTAATGTTTATAAAAAATTTACTCAAATAAAAAAAAAACCTATTGCAGATTACTAAGCAGAAATGTTTAACAGTTAACCTATATCATAACCTCATAACTTCGAATAATTGTTAGGAGAAAAATGAAATACCCTTAAAAAATAGAAAGCCGTTGAAATAAGCATTAACTGTGTTAAATAAACATTTTTCATAAGCAAAACCAAAGTTTTTAGTAAAAGAAATACAAAAAAATAACATCGAGTGTGTAGTATAACTTATGCAAAGCTTTTTAGTAATCTTACCTTTTGTGTATTTTTCTAGAATTGTTTAGAGGTATATTCACTTCAAATCTCCTTGGCTTCATTCAAAAGTAAATATTTTTAGGTGTCAAATAAATATCAAAGAAAATGTCTTTAATAAACAAAAATAGATATTTAATTCCAAGGTTTTGAGGTTTTGAGTTTTAGATGTCATTCATATTGCTCGTATATTTACGCACTCAACTTTTAGTGCATGTAAATGATTTATTAACATTTTACATATATAACGATAAGACCCTTTAGGGTTGGAGGCAAATCTATGAAATCGTAATGCAGACATGAATTTATACAGATACACAAGTCACGTTCAAAGTTGGAATCATTTTACTTTATCAAATATTCACTCATAGTGCGTTTCAGAGAGCGAAAATCACCTTTGAGAAAAAAAACTGTCTATGTCCAATCTTTTTGTTCGAATTTTAAATGTTTGTGTATTATTTAGTACAAGGAAATGTACCATAGATTTTTATTTTTTTTCTGACCTCAGTTAATCCAATAATAAATAAATATTTCGGACATCTAACACACAGCGCCATCTAGTCCCAAGCTAAGCAGAGCTTGTGTTATGGCTACTAAGACAACTGATATAAATACATATATACTTTTACATATAAATTTACATATATATTTTACATAGAAAACACCCAAACTCCGAAACAAATATTTGATGATCCTTTGAACTGCCTCGTTGGTCTAGTGGTTAGCGTAAGCGACTGCAGATCAACAGGTCTCGGGTTCGATTGCCGTGTCGGACTGCTGTTGGGTTTTTTCTATTCTTAATAGTAGACCGGAGTATGGAAGATGGCGGTGTTTCCCGTGCTCCGTGCCTCGGAGAGCACGTTAAGCCGTCGGTCCCGGATGTCATGAAAATTTATGGCAATCGTTATTGGGAAGTCAGTGCTCTCAAATATACTGCGCCTCTCTGCGCCTTAGTTTAGTTTTTCTTTTGATGGAAACTAGTGCAACATCATATTACGTAAGCAATACAAAACACCATTCATTTCTAGTAGAACACATGTTTTATATCCAAAGTAAATGTAAAATACGAAATACACAATTCAGCTTCCATCAAAAACAAAAAGTACGATTCAACGAACAAGTTCCAGTGCAAAGTTGTTTGTATGCAAAGTGCTACTCGGAATTACATAAATGCTCTATGCAGACGACAACTTGATAAGCTGGCATAGACTACGAGTACACTTGCCGTATTTTCATACTTCCGACCTGACTTCAGTGAAGGGTAAAATATATTTGTTTTTCATCCCACCAGCTCTTAAAGAGTATTTTTGCCCTTCGATATCTGAGTGCAAAAGCCGTTTTTATCCTCTAGAGGAATAAAGTAAATTAAATTTAGAACATCGCTCGAGTGCACTAAGTTTGTGAATTTGTGAATTCAAAACATCATTAAACCTATTTACTTCTACCTCCATGGTGCCGAATTAACCATACAATATTTTTTTATTTGTTAAAAACTCAGACTCGGAACCTTCTTGGTGTAGTTTTTTTTTAATTGCTCTGCCCGAACCATTTTCTTCTTATGTAACTATAGCAACTTAACTTTCAATTTTTCTTAATTTATCTATATATCTATACAAATAAATAAAATTGAAATGTCTGTTTGTACGGTACATATACTATTTTTTTTTTATAATTTCTGTTACATTGTCTGTATGTCAGTCGGTCTGTCTGTCTGTTTGTTCCGGGTAATCTCTGGAACGGCTGGACTGATATTGACGGGACTTTCACTGGCAGATAGCTGATAATCTAAGGAGTAACTTAGGCAACTTTTTTTAAACTAGCTTTGTCCCGCGGTGTTACTCGCGGTACGACAGAAACCGCGCGTAACACCGCAGGCTTGAGAGAGTACCTAAGTATTTTTGAAATAATTTAAAAATTAATCTGTAATACTTACCTATCATAATGTAGTACCTAATAAATATTAATACCTAAACTGAAATAAAAGTATCTTGTGATTGATAATGCTTTTTTGCATTTAGTTGTTTCCTCGCTGAGGTGAAATGAAAAGTTATGTGTTGCACTCGAGTGCAAAGATTTTTCACCTCGTGCTCTTTTGATTCCCTCGCTGACGCTCAGGATTCTAAATTTTGAATCAATTTTAGAATCCTTAGCTTGCTCGGTCATCAAAATTGAGCACGCGGTTAAAAAGCAACTTTGCACTCTTGTATAACAAATAACTACTTAAATTTAAATTAATTGAAAAATGAGAATGTAACATCGTTTTTTTTATTTCAATCTTTTAACAATTTTTGTTTTCAGCGCCCTCTCGTTCACTGTAGTTCGAACTACAATTGGGTGCGGAGCGCGATCGAATTGTCTAGCTGTTTGGTGCACCTAGGTTGCACCAGGTGGCGTATGTTTTGAAGGATTTTTAAGTTGACATTAAGCCGCATAGTAACAGTGAGACATTATCATATGTGTGTCATACGATTCTCAATACATTTTAAATTCTATCGCATTTTAAATTTTTAAATTCGATCGCAAATAAACAAGCAGTATAGAAGTTGTACGTCTTGTTCGCAGGTCAAGTAATGAGGAAGGGGTTTCATCGAGAGGGTTCGATATTGAGTCTATAAAAATAGATGTGTCGCAGATGATTCTTCATTCTTAATCTTCTCTTCTGAACTCTGAAGAAGCTTTAGTTATTGTGAATATTTATATCTTTGATGGTAGTGTTTGTGTGAGTGATCAAGTCCCTCTGTCTGTGGGTCGATAGATTACAGCTGAAATTCTACCTACATTGTACCCGTCTTGTGGTTCGTGGTTTGTTGCTGAGGAATATTGACTGTTGGCAGCTCACAGCTCACTCCTCAAGATTTCTGCCCTACCTTGAGGGAAGTTCACGTAACATTAAATTTAATTAATTAATACCTTTATTTAGCACCTACAAGTGGATCACTGGTGGACGTCTCCTCAAGCTACCCTGGGCTGGTGAGAGACTTCGGCTGACTACCTCGAGTCAGCAAGGTGATCCTGAGGGTGGCTATCTTGTGCTGTCCAGACTACAGGCCTGTTATTTAAAAAAAAGACTGTATATTTTTTATTTCGACCTACCTTGTATGTTTATTAATAATTTTTACTTAACAATTGTAATATATAAGGAATTTGTATAACAAAATAAAAGTTTGTATGTGTCTCAAGTTGTTTCCCTGAAGCCTCCCGTGGAATCCAGGTACAGGCACCCTCACTTTAAATTTATTAAAATTCTTACGGCGCCCTGGGTTACATGCTCTTGCTGACTGACTGGGTCTAACCAGTGAGTTTCCACCTGACAAGTTCAGGGGGTACAAATTGGTGCCCAACGTGGGGCTCGAACCCACGACCCTGAGATTAAGAGTCTCATGCTCTACCGACTGAGTGGGTCTAACCGGTGAGTTTCCACCTGACAAGTTCAGGGGTTACAAATTGGCGACCAACGTTTGGCGAACTTCTCGAACCTTGAGGGTGTGCTGAGTGTGAGTTCCCGGGAGGACTTTGGATGAGACGCTTACTATCCGTCCGAGACTACCCAGGACGTTAATTGGTTTTGCGAAGTGCAGTACGCATATAATAATTCTCTCATTGCATTTTTCAGCACATTATTACCATCTCTGCGGTGTGGAAAAGCTTTGAGCAAAATTCAAAATTAAATCAAAATTTTAACTGCACAAATTTTGGTAAGTTTTTTTGAATTATTTTGGCAAGAACTTTTTTTTTTTTTTTTTTTTTTTTCTTTTTCTTTTTTCTTTCTTTGTTGTTTTATTAAGTTCTTGTGTTTGTTCCCTATGGGATCAGCACAGTAATAGAGACACTTACATATAGCTTTTATTTTGTTCAAGTTTTCCTTGAATAACTTTATTTTTAACTTTTTATATTCCTACCTACTTACAAATTAAGTAGATAAATGTATGAATAACTTCATTTCAATTCTATAAGAGGGTTTGCATGATATAATCAAAAGGATATTGTGCTTTCCTTTATCTTGTTTATATTTTTTTTTTCATGATAATTTAACCTTTTAGTGTATTAATTTAAATTTCAATCTAGGACACTTTACATAAATAAAAGTAGGGTATACTTTTATTTATAGTAAAGAAAACTGTTTTAACTTAAAACTTCAGTTGTTTTATGGTTTTAAGAAGCAGGAATCTATTGTGATTAACTATAAATAAACATAATTTGATTAATTTTGGTTTTCTATCTATTGTTCATTAAACATAGGTTATCTGTAATTAACTTAGAGTTGGAAAGGTGATCACAAAAAAAAAAGTTTTCTTTTGTTACCTCACTAATTAAATAAAACTGTTTTAAAATAATTTTAACTTGTAATTAAAAGTAACATTTAAGAATAATTTCTTTTAGAAGTTATTGTGTTAACATAGTAACACATTATTTTTATACCATTCAGTCTAAACTATCTTATTGTAAGACTGAATCTTTTATTTTTTACACTAAGAATAACTTAGTGCTTTATATTAACTTTGTTAAATTGTCAATAAATTTATTTTGAATTTTAAAAACATCATGGCCCAGCTGATTAAATGTATTAATTATCTCAAAAAGGATGAACTTATTAACGAGTTGTCTGCCATGGGTGTTTCAGCGAATCCCGATGACACGGTAGTCAGTTTGAGGAGTGAGCTGCGCACTGCGTTGCGGCTTATCCGGCGTGGCAGCATTAAAGCCAGCGCTTTTGTCCCTGCTTCTGCTGCTTCTGAGCTGTCTTTCTGCGAGCCGAAGGTCCTGGAACTGGAGGGAGTCCTTTCTTCAGGTGATTTCGTTTCTAATAAGACTAGTCGCCTAAGAGTTTCATTGAGGGCTAATTATCTTCTCGCTAGGTTAGCAAGGTGTGGTTTTGACTGTCCAGAACTAGTGGGTATCCGTGCCCGGTTAGTTAAAATGTTGTCTGTGTCAGAAGCGACTACCGACTCTGACTCTGATGGGTCGGAAAGGGAGATGCTTCCTACACATAGTGACCAGATAAATTACACCTCACCTGTGTCGAGGGGGGACCGTTCGACGCGACCCAACGCTACCACTACCGACTCACTTCCAACTGTAGTATTAAGGGACAAACCTGTTAACTTAAATTCATTTAACTTAAAATTTGATGGCACTTCATGTGTACGTGTTTTCATCGAAAGACTTGAGGAGCTTAGGTGTGCTCGGGAGGTCACCAAGGAGAAAATCCTCACGGCTTTCTCTGACCTATTGGAAGGTCCTGCCGTGTCTTGGTTTCGCACCAACAAGGAGGATTTCACCTCTTATGAGGTCATTTTGGAGGAGCTGAGAGAGAATTTCGATCTTCCTGACTATGATTACCGCCTCCGCAATGAAATCAAACAGCGTACACAGACCCGATCTGAAACATTGGGTAATTTCATTTCTACAATGCAGGCCATGTTCTCTAGACTCTCGTGCAAGATGCCTAGTGAAGAACAAATGGACATTCTGATGCACAACATCAGACCTGAATACATGAAGGAATTGGCCCTTCATGACGTAAAGTCTATCTTAGATCTGAAGCGATTAGGAAGGCGCCTAGAGCTTGCTCGTGCTAGAGCTGATGCATTTCATGAACCGTCATTGGAAACGCTTAGTATAACTGCGGATTTACACCAAGTTAAAAATAAACCACCACATAAAACTTCTCAACAGGTATCTGGTGTGTCCCGTCCGTCCACCTCGAGCGATGACAAGTGCTTCCGATGTGGGGAGGGCGGCCACACTACTTACAGCTGTCCACAGTCGAGAAAGGTGGTGTGTTTCCGGTGTGGACAAAAAGGTGTCCGAGCACCGGAGTGTTCCCAGTGTAATGTCAAGCCAAAAAACGGGTAGGTCGGGGCCTTGTTAAGAGCTTTCCAAGTGATTCAGAGCGTTCTTCTCTGTCTGAGATTTGCTCTGATAAGGTCCTGTTTAATAAACGGGATAACGATATTAGACCGTATTTAGTAGTAAGGATCCTGAACTTAAATGTTTTGGGTTTACTTGATTCGGGTGCAGCCTGCTCTGTGTTACGTAAGGGTGCGCACCGCGTTTTTTTTGAATTAGGGTTTGATCTGGAAAGCATAAGCCCTAACTTTAGTCTAACAACAGCAGACGGATCATATCTGCATTGTTTAGGCTGTATTTCTCTTCCTATAGTATATAACTCTGTTGTCAGAGTTATTAAGTTTTATGTTGTCCCAGAAATCACTACTGCCATGATATTCGGTATAGACTTCTGGCAACAGTTCCAATTAGGGAACAGATTGATCTCTCAAAATATCAATCTCTCCCACTTTAATGATTGTAATCCTGTGGAGTCATTGGCTCTCAACCATGGCCTGGAGGACTACAACAATTTAACCGCTGATCAGAAGCGGATTATTAATGGCATTATTGAGAAGTTCGATACGATCAACACCGACAGGGTAGGCTTAGGCCGTACCTCTCTTGTGCACCATGTCATAGATACAGGTAACAGCAAACCAATCAAGCAACGTTACTATCCGCTCTCTCCCCTCAAACAAAAAGCCTTGGAAGAGGAACTGGACCGGATGTTGGAGATGGGAGTAGTGAACCCATCTCAGTCTGCATGGAACTCGCCAGTGGTGATGGTGGAGAAAGCGAATGGTGACTTAAGATTGTGCCTTGATTCTCGAAAGCTTAATTCTGTATCTAAGAGCGATGCGTATCCATTGCCATACATAAATCAAATCTTAGACCATCTGAATAATGCTAAATACCTAACTTCTATCGATTTAAGTGCTGCCTACTGGCAGATACCTTTTGACTAGCCGCAATCCGCCGAGAAAACTGTTTTTACTGTCCCTAGAAGGGGTCTATTTCAGTTCAACGTGATGTGCTTCGGTCTCATCGGAGCCTCTGCTTCGATGCAACGTCTAATGGACCGCTTATTTGGTCCAGAATTTGACAATAAAGTCTTCGCTTTCCAAGATGACATCATCGCAGTGTCTTGCAGCTTTGAGGAGCATGTGGATCTCTTACATAGAGTCCATCAGCGCCTTAAGGATGCGGGCCTCACGATTAACATGGAAAAATCACACTTCTGTCGTAGTGAACTGAAGTACCTCGGGTACTATGTTGACAAACATGGCCTACGGACCGACCCAGGTAAGGTTGAGGTTATTCTCAATTATCCTACACCTTCCAATGCTAAGGAGGTGAAGAGATTCCTGGGCATGGCCGGTTGGTATCGACGTTTTGTCAACAATTTTTCTAAAATTAGTAAACCCTTGTGTAAGCTAACTTCTAAAAATGTTTCCTTTGAGTGGACGAGTGAAGCTGAAGAGTCTTTCAACCTTTTGAAGGCCGCTTTGGTCACCGCACCTATTTTGAAAATGCCTGACTATTCATTACCCTTTAGGATTCTCAGTGATGCATCATCCTTCTCTGTGGCTGCTGTCCTCACGCAGACACACGAGGGAGTGGAGCACCCTGTCGCGTATTGCAGTCGTTCTCTTAACAAATGCTAGGTCAACTATAGTACCACTGAACGTGAACTACTTGCGGTGATCTTTGCATTAGAACAGTTCAGACAATACGTAGAGGGCCAGAAGTGCACCGTGGTTACAGACCACGCCTCACTTCTGTGGTTCCACAAGCTGAAGAATCCTACTGGTCGCCTAGCGCGCTGGAGCATGAGATTGAGTCAGTTTGACTTCGACATAGAGCATAGAAAGGGTAAAGATCATGTTGTGCCCGATGCTCTGTCGCGGATACGGATTGATGCGATAGGCACCAGCACCACCAAGGATTCGTGGTATCTCCACACCCTTAACAGTGTGAAGAAGAATCCTCGTAATTTTCCCAACTTTGATATTCGTAATGACTCCTTATACAGGTTATCTAAAAATAAATACTCTTTAACTTCTGATTTTAGTTGGAAGCTTGTGGTGCCTCTGGAGGACAGGCTATCCCTGCTCACCAAGTACCATGACCACGTTATGAGTGCCCATGGAGGTGTTTGGAAAACCCACAAACGCCTGGCCCTAAACTATTACTGGCCTAAGATGTATAATAGCGTTAAGGAGTATGTGGGCAAGTGTGAAACTTGTAAGCAGTATAAACCTGTAAACACGGCCCGTCCTGGCCTAATGGGTAATCCAAAACGTGTGTCTAAACCTTTTGAAGCCATCTCTTGTGACCTGTTGGGTCCATTCCCTACTTCCAGCAAGGGAAACGTTCATTTAATCGCGGTCTCGGACTATTTCAGTAAATATGTCATGTTGTATCCTATAAGGATAGCTACAGGTGTTGCTGTCGCGAGATTCATTGAGAAGAATGTTTTCTTAGTACATGGTGTTTGTAAAACCATTTATATGGATAATGGCCCTCAGTTCATTAGCAAACCTTTTAAAGACTTATTGGTTAAATACAATGTGCCAAACATTTATTATAATCCCAGATATCACGCGCAGACCAACCAGGCAGAGCGTGCTATTCGCAACGTGGTTCAGGGAATTTCCTGTTACGTGAAATCACATCACAAGAAATGGGACGAGAACCTCGTGGAACTTCAGTGTGCCTTAAACACGGCGGTAAGCGAGGCCACTCGTTTCAGTCCTTATTTTCTTGTTCACGGCAGGGAGTTCATAGGGGATGGAGTTCTTTATAGACAGGAAGATATTTCTGCCCATACTAACTCGGTCTCTATTGACAACCCTGTGTCCTTCGGTGAAAGGTTGAAGGAACTTCATCGTGTATACGACCAGGTGAGCAAACACTTACATGTTGCCCACCGGCGTAACGAGAAGTACTACAATCTCCGAAAAAGACACGTGGAATTAAAAGTCGGACAGTTTGTCTATAAGAGAACGCACTACCTATCCAACAAAGATAAGAACTTCACATCCAAGTTGGCCCCTAAATTTCTGAAATGCATAGTGACCGCGAAACGCTCGCCTTTGATCTATGAATTGTCAGATTTGGATGGTAAGAATTTGGGAGTCTACCATATTAAGGATATTTTGAAATATAGTGAAGAGGAACCACCTTCTGTTCCTTCTCCTCACTGTATTAGTTCTATCTTTAAGTCATTCGTTCATACGTGAAGTTGTACACTTTGTGTCGAGCGGTTCCTCTCCGACACACACCTTCCACTCGGTTGCTCATATATGTGTGCATTATGCCTTGTAATAGGGTGTGATGTCAGTAGAGTAGTATCACTAGGAGTTAAGTTTTTTTTTAACTTAAACTACCTATATTTTAATTTTAGATTTAATTCTTATAAACTCTGTGTGTCCCAACCTTTGAGATGATCACAGCTTATTCTTCGTTTGTTACTGTTCTGGTTATTCCCTTCGTGCTCTACTCAGGGAACACTGTGGGGAGGGGGTGGTGTAACATCGTTTTTTTTTATTTCAATCTTTTAACAATTTTTGTTTTCAGCGCCCTCTCGTTCACTGTAGTTCGAACTACAATTGGGTGCGGAGCGCGATCGAATTGTCTAGCTGTTTGGTGCACCTAGGTTGCACCAGGTGGCGTATGTTTTGAAGGATTTTTTAGTTGACATTAAGCCGCATAGTAACAGTGAGACATTATCATATGCGTGTCATACGATTCTCAATACATTTTAAATTGATCGCAAATAAACAAGCAGTATAGAAGTTGTACGTCTTGTTCGCAGGTCAAGTAATGAGGAAGGGGTTTCATCGAGAGGGTTCGATATTGAGTCTATAAAAATAGATGTGTCGCAGATGATTCTTCATTCTTAATCTTCTCTTTTGAACTCTGAGGAAGCTTTAGTTATTGTGAATATTTATATCTTTGATGGTAGTGTTTGTGTGAGTGATCAAGTCCCTCTGTCTGTGGGTCGATAGATTACAGCTGAAATTCTACCTACATTGTACCCGTCTTGTGGTTCGTGGTTTGTTGCTGAGGAGGATTGACTGTTGGCAGCTCACAGCTCACTCCTCAAGATTTCTGCCCTACCTTGAGGGAAGTTCACGTAACATTAAATTTAATTAATTAATACCTTTATTTAGCACCTACAAGTGGATCACTGGTGGACGTCTCCTCAAGCTACCTTTGTAGCATCGTTTTTTTTTGCTTTCAATGTTTAACAATTTTTGTTTCAGCGCCCTCTCGTTCACTGTAGTTCGAACTACAATTGGATGTTGTGCGCGATCGAAGTACCGGGCTGTTAGTACACCTAGGTGGCACTAGGTGGCGTATGTTTTGAAGGATATTTTTTTGTTAACATTCGTACACTTAGAAATAGTGAGACATTATCATATGTGTATCATACGATTCTCATTACATCTTAAATTGATCACAAATAGGCAAGGAGAATGGAAGTTGTACGTCCTGTTCGCACATCCAGAAATGGGGGAGGGGTTTCATCGAGAATATTCGATTAGAAGTCTATATAGATGGGTGTGTGGCAGTTTATAGATTCATTTCTTAAATCTTCTCTCATGAACTCTGAGGAAGCTTTGCTTACTGTGTATCTTGATATCCTTGTTGGTAGTGTTTGTGAGTGTTCAAGTCCCACTGTCTGTGGTAAGTTAACCTCAAAAAGGTTTTTCCTTATTATCTTAATGTATGTAGAATATGTCCTCAGGCTATTTAATTTTGTTTATAGGGTCGATAGATTACCGCTGAAAGACAACCTGCATTTTACCTGTCTTGTGGTTCGAGATTTGTTGCTGAGGAGGATTGACTATTGGCAGCTCACAGCTCACTCCTCAAGACCCATCTGCCCTACCTTGAGGGAAGTTCACATAATCTTTATATGAAAATTAATTAATATTTATAATTTTATTTTTTTATTTTAAAACTACCTCATAAGTTTCTTTATAACTTTATATTTTAATTTCACATGTGTTAAACAAATAGAACAAAATAAAAGTTTGTATGTGTCGTAAGTTGTTTCACTGAAGTCTTCCGTGGACCCTCCGCACCCTCACTTTAAATTTTATCAAAATTCTTACGGCGCCCTGGGTTACATGCTCTTGCTGACTGACTGGGTCTAACCGGTGAGTTTCCACCTGACAAGTTCAGGGGTTACACCTTGAGCTGGTGAGAGACTTCGGCTGACTACCTCGAGTCAGCAAGGTGATCCTGAGGGTGGCTATCTTGTGCTGTCCAGACTACAGGCCTGTTATTTAAAAAAAAGACTGTATATTTTTTATTTCGACCTACCTTGTATGTTTATTAATAATTTTTACTTAACAATTGTAATATATAAGGAATTTGTATAACAAAATAAAAGTTTGTATGTGTCTCAAGTTGTTTCCCTGAAGCCTCCCGTGGAATCCAGGTACAGGCACCCTCACTTTAAATTTATTAAAATTCTTACGGCGCCCTGGGTTACATGCTCTTGCTGACTGACTGGGTCTAACCGGTGAGTTTCAACCTGACAAGTTCAGGGGGTACAAGAAACAAGGTCAAAGGTAGTAGAGTCACGCTGATTTCAGCACGAACGGGCTGGCTCGACCGGGGCGGTACTAACCTCGCACAGAAAATCAACGTTAAATGACGGCGTCTCTGCTGTCGTTTTTCGTTGGTGAGTGCGAGACCGGAGGCCCAAATAGTCTAGTCAACAAGTATGGAACTTGAAACTTAAAAGATGCAGAAGCATCACTAGGCCGCCATGGTGTGGGTCGCCATGCTGCATTGTCTGCTTTCGCAATGAGTATGGTGACTCTTGGATTTTGCTTATGCTTTCCATCAGGCAGAGTAGAGTCATTTGTCAAGTTTTTGAAGCATACACAGACGAACTATACATTTTTATAGTTTTCAAACAATAAGAGAAAGATAAAAATACTTATGCAATGCTTTTCTTGGAGTTTCTTGTTACCACAAACACCCACGATAGCTGGAAAGTAGGCCATTTTAGAAACAGTTACAGATTTCCATTTGAAATATATTTTATTTTATTTCTTTTGAAAACCTAAAAATAGCCTGTTCTAAATGCAACTATTATAAAAGGAAAAGTAAACAATTTTACCATTCAACCTGACTTAAGTCAGAATAACTTTATCAAGCTCAATCTGTATAATTAGTTAAAATTAATCAAACGATCTCAAATTTGAAGATTTCGTCCATAACCACAAAGAAATTCTAACTCAATTAAAAATAACTTAACATAAAAAGTATGTTTAAAATCGTTTTTTATGTAGACGTAGTCATGGTATGTAGTTGTAGATGAACAAATACAATAGCAATAAATTAAATTAAAAAGTTTTTTAAAAACAAGCTTTTACTGGAATGCCTCGAGACGAATCAAACGAGTCCAAACTCGATGATGTTCCGATGTTTTTTTATATTTAAGAAAACTCCCGCACTAGGAATAAATCCTGTGTCGTGGGGGACTTTAAAAACATACATGAAACGGACACAAATAACACCCAGACTCAGAACAACAATTTGTGTATCACACAAAGTGATGTCCAACGTGGGATTTGAACCCACGACACTTGGCGAAGTAGGAAACGGCGTGGTGACCGTTAAACCACTAGGCCAAACGTGCAGTCAACGTGCAGTTTCTTTACAGAGTTCCTATGGCCACCTTCCAGCTCCAGCATCAGATCAGCTCTATAGAATATTGTATTATCACGCTGTATACATATGCTTGCACAATGTCAGCAGAAGACATCTGCTTCAAAATTGAGTTGCAAGATTCCACCCGAACATACATGCATACATATTGCAAGTTAATAAAAAGCTTGTAAAAATCATATTCGTCAAGTTTCAAAACCATTCTGCCACCTTCGTCATTATCAGCGTTCAGACTCTTAAGTTGTCATCAATCATCATCCTCAACAGTCCTTAACAGTCCACTGCTGGACATAGGCCTCTCTTTAATAAGGAGATCTTGCTCTACTATACCACACTGGCCAGACGGGTTGGTATAGGATTTGTTTCAAGTGTTCCTTCTCTTTGCAGTGACGTTATGCTGCATAATTTGTGCTAAGAGTGTGGGCGCACACCGGAGTCGACGGCAAGGGCGGATCCAGCCTTGGCCCCAGGGGGGGGGTCATATAGTCGCGGACAAGTCACAAGAAGTTATAATTTAATTTTGATAATAAATAGATACAGATAAGAAGTAGGTATTTTAATAATGTATGTAAGTGTAATAATGTAAGTAATGTACTTGGTGTTCCCGGGCTATTTCCGCACTTGAGTGTGGACGCCCACACTGCCCCTCGTATTATGTGCAAAATTGCGCTCAATTGTGCCCGGGGTAAGAGCAGAATTGACATGGCACCCAGATAAGCAGATATCGGCTCCAGCGAACACTTCTACCTCACTCACCTTGGGTACGGACTAGAACACTCCTTCATGGCTAAGGCCGGAGTGTGCGTGTACGTTTGAGACGATATCAGTTTTCGTCGCCTCAGCAATCTTGAAGTTAGATACTTCTCAATGTTACGGATCCGTCTAGGCGACCTTGTGCGAAACTGACTGACTCTTTGAATATATCCAAATGGCTACAGACTTCGTGCAGCAGCAGATCCCGTCCGCAGAGATCGTCTTATTTAGTGATTTTAACGCCCACCACGCCGACAAGCTTAGTAATTAAACGGATCATGCGGGGAGATCTGTTCATTACTTCGCACTGGTTTAAGGCCTGACACAACTGTTTATCACGCCCACGCGAGCCTCAATTGTGGAGGGTCAGAATTCTTCATTGTTGAACCTTCTGCTGACTTTCATCCGGACGGTTACCACGTATCCGTAGACGCTCCAATTAACTCCTCAGACCATTGCCTAGTCCGGAGTACAGTGCCACTCACATGCTCACCGCGATCGTGAGTTGCACGCAGTCGCCGTGTGTGGCACTACAAGTCAGCAGATTGTGTTCAGTGTTGCACTACAATCCTACCCTTGGAGACAGGTATGCTTCTCGCCGGATGATCCCAACACCGCTGCTGATTTTGTTGCTGATGTGATGGTGCAGGGTATGGAGTTATTCATTCCGACCTCTGTGGTCGCCATTGGGGGCAAATGTCGGCCCTGGTTTGGTCCATCTTCCTAAAAGGCTTCTCGCAGGAAGCAGAGCTTAAAAAAGGAGCACAACTTTGCCTTCAAGCGAGATATTGCAAGGGCGAAGTCGGAGCACATTGCTAGGATTCGCGAGAAGCTTGAGCATCTTCCTCTTCACAGAGGAAGAAGCTCAAGCTTCTCGCGAACTCCGGCGCGAACTCGGGCGTTCTGGTCTCTTGTCAAGGCTATCAAAGAGAATTTCTGTAAGCCATCCTTTCCACCTCAACACATAAGAAATCATTCGTTGGCATATGGCAAAGCAGGAGCCGATCTTCTGGCCAAACTCTTTGCGTCTAACTCGACCTTGGATGACGCGGAACAGGATCTACCTACCATACCGCGGTGCGAGAGCTGTATGCAGGATATTCAGTTCCACCAACGCTCAGTACGTTTAGCACTTCTATTCCTAGATATGTATAAGTCGAGGGGCAGTGATGGAATCCTTCCTATTGTGTTGAAAATGTGCTCTCCAGAGTTGGCATCGGCCTTAACGCGTCTTTTCAGCTCTCATATTCTTATGGCGTAGTCTCATTATTCATTGCGAAGGCCTTCGATCCGATCTGGAACAAAGCGCTTCTTTTGAAGCTCTCTTCCTATGGTCTTCCTGTGAAATTATGCGAATGGGTCACTAACTTTTTACTAGATAGAAGCATAAATGTCGTAGTCGACGGTGAGTGCTCTGACTTCAGATCTGGGAATGTGAATGCTGGTGTCCTCCAATGCTGTGTGCTATCGCCTACTTTGTTTCTCCTCCATACCAATGACATGTAGCAAATTAGTGGCATTCATTGTTATGCGGATGACAGCACGGGCGATGCTCTATACCCGCCGCACTAATATTTCTCGGGAAAACGTCATTGAGAGTTGAAACAAACTTGTGTCTGAAATTGAGACTCTTTGAAAAAGGTGGCAGATTGGGGTAGACTTAATTTTAATTTAGTATAATTTCACCGCTAAAAACTGCCATTGGTTGTATTTCCTCGTTTTGAAGACACTACCTTATCTGCCTCAGCCAACTTTATAATACTTGGTATCAACACATAGAGTGAAGTCCAGTTTCGTGGCCATTTGGAGGGTAATGCCAAATTGACCTCGAAGATAGATCAAGACTGTATTTCACTCCGGCCCACCGGCTTCTGCTTTATAATGCGCGGTTTCGGCCTCATATGGAATACTGTTCTCATCTTTGGGCAAAGGCACCCTAGTACAAGCTCCTCCCTCTGGACCACATCTAACTGACTGCCTGGTTGGTCTCGCGGTTGGCGTGTGCGACTGCTGATCATGAGGTCAATAATGGTCAATATGCCATCCCGAGTCGGACCTAATGTTTGTATGATCTACAAATATTTGTTTCGGAGTTTGGGTGTTTTCTATGTATAATATGTATGTATTTACAAAAAGTTGTATATATGTATTTGTATCAGTTGTGTAGTACCCATAACACAAGCTCTGCTTAGCTTTGGACTAGATGGCTTTGTGTGTTAGATGTCCAAAAATATTTATTTAATTATTTATTTACCTCGACGAGCGACTCGAATCGTCGACTACCAAGATATTTCAAATCGGCTGGACTCTTTGGCGCTGCGTAGAGATGTGACCTCGCTATGCATCTTCTATCGCATTTACAATGGGGAGTGCTCCGAGGAATTGTTCGAACTGATCCCTACCGCCTCTTTCCGCCATCGTCCTACGCGACAACAGTTTCATCCCAATCGTTTAAGCCGTTGGAAATCCACAACTTTTTTTTTTATTTTATTTTTTTATGTATGGCCCGCCATAATGACTCTACTCTGCCTGATGGAAAGCATAAGCAGAATCCAAGAGTGGTGGTCACCATACTCACTGCGAATGCAGACAATGCAGTATGGCGACCCACACCATGGCGGCCTAGTGATGCTGCTGCATCTTTTAGTCTAGTCAACAAGTATGGAACTTGTTGACTAGACCATTTGGGCCTCCGGTCTCGCACTCACCAACGAAACACGACAGCACGATCGCTGTCATTTTACGTTGATTTTCTGTGCGAGGGTAGTACCGCCCCGGTCGAGCCGGCCCATTCGTGCTGAAATCAGCGTGGCTCTACTACCTACCAAAATGTTTTTCTAAAAGTGCGCTTTTCTAGAAATTTTCTGCCTCGCACAACAAAACTGTGGAATAAACGATATTCCCGGACCAATACGACCTCAAAAAAGACCGACGACGCACTTGTGACGCCTCTGGTGTAGCGGGTGTCCATGGGTAGCCTGATAGTAATCGCTTACTATCAGGCGATACGTCTGCTCGTTTATCACATAAAAAAAATTGCCTCTTGATTGGGCCCTTGTATGTACATGGGTTTAGAAGTACTATACTTAAAAATACCTATATTTAAATAAGAAAATAAATTTTTCTTTCATGTCTTCTCCCAAAACGCGTTATCACTTCTATTGCTACTTCAATGGGTACCTACGTTTTTATTGATGTGGAGAAGTGTCAGTCCGGTTAGACGTTCTTCAACCATTGAAGCTCTTAGCCAAGATTAAATTCTATATTGTGTACGATTAAAATCTATAATGTGACAAAAAATATAAAGAACATTATGTTTGACAATTTAATTTAGGTCATGGACACAGCCCAGGGGGGGGTCATGACCCCCATGACCCCCCCCCTGGATCCGCCCTTGGTCGACGGTCAGTCTCCGACGAGTCAGTTTATCGAGGCTCGATTAGGTTGCCGTTAAAAGCGTTGTGTTAGATGGGACTGACTGTCAGACAGACAGTCTCCGACGGATAAACTCTTGATCTTTTGTGTGGTATATAATGGATAACTGTATGCATGTATGAACTTTATATTAGACAATAAATTAAAAAAAACGTAGTATAAATAAATAAAAGTAAACACTCTTTAAAGACGTAATATTCCCAAAATCAAATCGTCCCTTCTCACTCTTCGACCGTTTGTTCGGTCTCATGCGGTGTGCGTCACGTCAGCACAAGACAACAGTCGAAAACCGTCTTGTCGCCGACCGTCTCGTCGAAGACCGTTACAGTGTGGGCCCGGCCTTACGACACCCATGGGATGAATAGGGGTGGTGGCACGGTGTATTTTTAATCCGTCACCACAAGGAATCTAAGTTATAGTACCTAGTTAAAAATATTATTCCCGCACTAGAAATAATTATGTATATCTTGAGTCGCGGGGGGCATGCGCTTAAATCACTACGCTATCCATCTAATTGTTTTGGTTCAACACGATTGTTTGAGGTACATTAAAATGAGCTTCCAATACATTGATACAAAAAACCCTTCCAATATTTGTTTTTAGCAATGTCAACTTAGCTTTAGAGTATTTACTAAAAATAATCGCTAGCAAATTTGAATTATTGTTTGGTATACAATAAAAACCACTTACTATTATAGGAATAAGAATGGAAAAATGTTTGAGTCATCACTGAGATAGTATTTCAAATCGTTAGTGTCTTCATTAAAACATCCCTTTCAGGAGAAGTATGGAGGTGAGAGGTCGTACGGCGGGGCAATCAATATTGAAAGCGGAAAGCTTCACACTGAGGCTAGCTTCGAGGGTCTGATTCGAATCTGTGTTATACAAGTAGGGTCACCAGATTTAAGGTGTGGACATATTTTTACCAAACCTTCTAAATACATATTTTTTTAGTCAGAACATACAAGAAATATTAAAAGAAATGGTGTTGCTATTCGTATCTGTTTTTGTGTGTGTATTTGTATGTTTGTTATATATATTTTTTCGGACATCTAACACACAACGCCATCTAGTCCCAAGCTAAGCAGAGCTTGTGTTATGGGTACTAGATAACTGATGTGAATACATATATACGTTTTTTTTTTAAATACATACATATTATACATAGAAAACACCCAAACTCCGAAACAAACATTTGCAGATCTTACAAACATTTGGTCCGACCCAGGAATCGAACCCGAGACCTCAAGCACAGCAGTCGCTTACGCTACCACTTGCGCCACCGAGGCAGTTGTTAGTTGTTATTAATTTATATCTAGTCGTGTTTAAATAACGTTGTGTCCAACCCTTTCAGATCTGACCACCGTGTTTATTGTTTTAGTGGAATTGTAAGTTTCGATGGTTCGGGACGATACAGTTTGACATGAGTGTCAAGTGTAGTTTGTAAGTTCTAGATAGTGAAAATAATCAATTGTAATATTGGCATAAACAAACACTTTTATTCAACAGATTAATAAAATATTTACCTGAGAGGAGACCCAAGCCCAGCAGTGGGAGGTTATGGGTTGTTGATGATGATGAATAAAATATTTTATTTAAAACAATGCATGGGTAAAACGATCCTTCATTTGTATCAATCATGTTCTTATACGATCAGTAATCAAGTTTATTTAACAGTATAAGGAACATCACGGCGAGAGTGCATGCCTGGTGGGATTGGACTATCTCCAGCCATCAACAGATTATAACAGTCCACTGCTGCACATATGTCTCTCTTTAGAAAGGAGATTTTGGCCTGCCCTACCACACTGGCCAAACGGGTTGGTATAAGGTTTGTTTCAAGGTTTCTTTCTCTTTACAGTGATATTGGCCTGCATAACTTGTCCCCTTCTTTTTCCCGTGCGAACATCCCCTCAGATACCACCTCCTGGTGGCATGTCGGACTCCAACCGAACGAAAACCGCACCCCGTCTCGAGTACTAGGAGCCGGGGAACCAGGTGCACCCTAGAAAGGAAACGGGCCACCTACGGTTTGTAGATGTCCTCCTGTGTTGAAATTCCGATGTTTCCGTTGCTTTCCCCAAAAGGTGGTGTCGAGTGCTGTGGACCGCGCGCGCCCCCACCCGGCCTGCTTCTGCTAGGGTGACATAATTTGTCCCTTAGTTTTCTTACGACATCCATGGGTTGAATAGGGGTAGTGACACTCCGCATTCTTAACCCGTTACCACACGAACAGTTGTAACTAAGAATCACATGTGCGTTGCCAACTTAAGAGGCGACGATCCCTTCTAATTGGGGAGGTTCGGAAATTTAGTAAAGATTAACAAAAGAATAGCTAGCACCATTTCTCTATGAAGCCGTATTATCACTCAGGTTGACTTATTTCATCTCTAGAAAAGTTTCAATGAAATAAAACCATGAACATAGTTAGTCACTTATAAAGTAAATTACTTCTTCCAACAGCGCTATCTCATTTCATTACAAGCTTTTTTAGAGAAAATTAATTTAAAAAGATATTTTACTCAGCCATCCCGCCGGAGTGTTTATTAAAGTTTGCAGAGAAAGTTTCTGATAGCGACACGCGAAGTAACAACACGAAGTTGGCGAGTTTTGCCTCTAAAACTAAAGAGGTTTGGCTAGATAATTTTTTGTAATAAAATGTTGGAGCACATACAGTAAAATATATTTTTGCGCCACCTAGTGAAAATAAATCGAACTACATGAGAACTATCAAGTCTGGATCGCACATTTGATTTATTTATCTATTGTGCTATTCGAGCGACTGATTCTATTTTACTGTTAGCGTCGTACAATTTGTTGTTTCTCTCAAAGAAATTATAATTACTAATAACTTCCCAATTCTCCAAGGAGTTTATAATCTCAAACTAGGCAGAGCCTGAGCTATCCAGTTTTCTGATAAATATAATATCCACTAAATCAACAGGCCAGTCTCAGAAATTGCGAAAGTATGAATACCTATATCTGACCCTACCACGTTTAAAATTGTAACACGTAGTGCCACGCAAAGACTGTGTTTTAAAAAGAACTACCCATGCGTGCAATTTAAATGATTTTTCAGAACAACAATTGTAGGAGAAGCAGAATGTTTTCATAAAATACTCGAGTTATGTCTGTTTTTTGAATATATTGTTTTAAGGGTATTTCTCAGGTAACTCATTATTCAGTTGACTTCGGTGGCTATTTTTTTTTTCTAAATTTCAATGTATTAGTAAGAAATTCAAATACTATATTTTATTTGAAAAATATCTGTACTGGAGGCACTCGTATTGGATGAACAGTTACGAAGAAATTATTTTTTTTGTTAAATAGCGTCCACCGAAATCAACTTTATTTTCACCGAAATCAAAAATGTTAAATATGTTTTCAAATTTTTTACATGGTAGTTCTATATTAAAAAAAATATATATTATAATTTCAGGTAAGCAAAACTAATACCGTTTAAGGGACTTCTGATATATATTACAATAAAACAATTATTTGATTAATTACACGTTGTTTATTACGTTACATAAACTTACTACAATCAACTTTGGCATGAAGCTTAAAAAAGTTAAATGTATAGTTCCTACTTCTTCATTCCTTAAATCAAAAAGACCTCATGGATGAAAGGCAATAACGATGGGACGAATCATCTAAGGGGCGCTACCTTTACCAGTTCTTGTTACCAGTGTACCAGCGAACGGTTGTCGAGGAAATGGCTCGAGGGTGGATCACTGTGTCGCTCAATTTCTTACAGGCCAATGTAACTTTAAGAGCAGACTACACTCTTTTAAATTAGTCGATTCACCTTTGTGACACATTGTGGCAACGCTCAACACCTGATTCTAGCAGTTAACAGTCAGCTCATCATGTCCTCTGGGAATGTTATTTTTGGTACAATGAACATAACATAATGCTATTCAAGCTTACAATTAACATCTGAGGCGGTATACTATGTCGATCTTGTGTTAACTTCGATGAATTCCCGTGCGTTTAGGCTATTCTACCATACATACTATAGTAATCGAATAAAGCTCACTTAGGACCCATAATTGCCTTATCCGTGGTACTTCCCGGTTTGAAAAAGGTGTCTGCCTATTTTGACTTCATTATGTCTACCTCTTTACTAAATAGGGAACTGGACTTTTTTATTTCCAACTCCTCCGGTTTTCTTCTGATTATGATTTCATTGCGGGTTCCAAGACAGTTTATTTTCCCTGGGACTTGCCGAGTGTCATAATTCGGTGTGTTCGTGGGTCACTGCTGTTGATCCTGGTGTACAGGAGTTACAGTGGTGGGTGTGAGGCCGGTATTGGTCCCATTAGCCTTTAGGGTCAAAGGCAACTCCCTATCAGTCATTAGAGCTGGCAACTCCAGTCTGTGAGTTTGAAGCAAAACTGGCATCACTAGATGGACACAATGGTACTGACAATTGTCGATAAGTCCTAATACGTTGTGTTAAAGAAGATGAAATGATTGACTGACTCTATAGTAATAAATCACTGAAGGAACTTAATTGAGTGCTAAGCCGAGTCCTTACTATCGGTGGCATTAATTGGCGTTGTTATAAAAGTTTCAGTTGCGATTGTGAAGTTATCAAAGGATCATCATTTGTATCGACTACTTCTGGTATGACTATTAAATCTTCTTCAAGGCATTTCATCTCTCTGAGCCTTTTTTCCGATTATGTTTGTCCGAAGATATTGTACTCCTCTCTCTATGTATGCGTTGTTAACGACGAATTAATTCACTAACAGGCTTTTCTTCATTCTTCCTTTCATAATAACGTCCCGTTCCTGTCTTTTTCCTTGTGTATTGTGTAAAGTTTCGTTTCTTAGCCTTGACCTTGCTTAGAATCTGACATAATGACAATACTAGAACAAGATAAATATTTTATGATTTACGGTCTTAAAAGTTAGTAGAAGGTCGACACATTGCCACGGAAAACACTGAATTCAATACCACTGAAATCAAAATATTAAGGTATTTTGTAAATAACTTAAAAAATAATTTAAAAGCTAATATTTAAAATTTCTACTAAAATCTAGTACATGAAATATATACTATTTTTATATTTTAAATATGATGGTTACATGATATACATGAAAAAAAGGGTTCACCGAAATCAAATTTTTAGTATACCAAGCCAGCGAAAACAGCTACTTACCTCTATAAAAAGGTGACCATAAGACGTACAGCCATGGTTTCTTCGTTGCTGTCGCGACACGACTGATACTTCAGCTAACGCCAATAGTTTGCCAATTAAACACAGACAGTTTAGTTTAATAAATATGAGAATATCGGTGCGCGCCACTGATATCAACTCAAAACGTCGGACGTGTATACAATCTGTTGTATCTTCTCTATTGTGGCATATCATTATTTAATAATAATATAAAATGAACTAATAACTATTTGGTCATTTGTAAACACATGCAAAATAGCGTAATTTGTTAGAGGAAAAAAATAAAAAAATAATTTCCGCTGCAACGTAGGGTTCGGACGCGCCACCGAGGTCAATATTTTAGTAAGTTTTTTTTTTTTTACTCACTTCTACTTAATTTATCTAAAAAAGGACAGAGGCCCCCCTATTATTTTTTAATTTTCTATTACATGTAAAAAATTGAAATAGTAAGTAATGAATTCAAAGAGATTTCGATCTGGACACGTTTTTTCAAGCGTTCGGAGAATGACCCTTAAGTATCTTAAATCAAAGTTCAAGCTAGTTTTTTTATGGGGTACTTTTTTTATTTCAACTTAATATAATTTGAAACAGACGTTTAAAAAAAATAAAAATAGCGTTTTATGTAAATTTTATTACTTTCTTTACGTGTATAATATAAAATAGCAGATCATCATTGTGGAGGAACGGGTATCATGTCTCTCCAACACAAAGGGACCCTCCCTTTGTGTTGGAGACTCCGACTGTTGACGTTGGGATGTTAATTGGCGCTAGAACTTATATTGCGCGATTCAGGCTCAGTAGTGCTATGTACTCCGTGTAGGAATGTTATTCCGTAGTTCGGTGTACCTTCAGTAAATGGCGCTGTAGTTTGCTGCTGTTCGCCACATCACACCCCTCCGAGACTGGAGGTTGATATATTGATGAGTCAGCTGGCTGAGCTCTGTTGTGGAGCGTGTCAGTGCCAGGAGTGAGTAGTTCCAGTGAGTCGGGACTGAAGTCCGCTGATCCCAATGAGTCGGGATTGCATGCGGTGCGTGGCGCTGCGGTGCAGTGAGTTGGGACTCACTGGGACGGGCTGTTACGCTGTATGTGGAAGTCGCCACAATCATCAACAGCCTTTAATAATATAAATAATATTTTGACATAGTACATTACGCTGGCCAAATGGGTTGGAGATAAGGTTTGCGTCAAGTTTTCCTTCTCTTAGCAGAGCAGTTAGTCTGTGTCGTTTGCTCCCTTTGCCGACTCTTATGACACCCACGGAATGATTAGGGGTGGTGATACTTCGTATTCTTAAACCATCACCACACGAACGAATAAAAAACAGCTTAAAATTATGATACACCCCTCAAGTGAATTAGGTTCGGCATGAATGGGCCGGCTCGACCGAAGTGATACCACGGCCTCATAGAAAACCGGTGTGAAATAGTGCTTGCACTGTGTTTCACCGAGTGAGTGAGAACACCGGAGGCCCATCCCCCAACCCCCTCCCCAAAAGGCCGGCAACGCACTTGTGACGCTTCTGGTGTTGCGGGTGTCCATAGGCGGCGGTAATAGCATACCATACGTCTGCTCGTTTGCTCGCCTATTCCATAAAATAAAATGAAAAAATGACCAGCTATCCGGAACTTAGCACTATTTCACATGTGCACGCCAGCCTTTTGTCTAGCTTAAACTAGATTTAGTAATTCGAAAGTTTGCAATAGTTGGATTGCAGTTTTCAATAACTCAATTAGTAACTTTTCATGATAGTTGTATAAGCTTTGAGAAGCTTTATCCTCAATACCGGGATCTCATTAATTTTATAACGTTCTGTATATTTGATGCTTGGTTGTGCAGGGTAGTATGTGTTAAAATACCTCTTTTGAAGTATTTACGGCAATCAGTACACATTGCAAGGTTAATCGATTCTTAATAGCTCAATAAGGATTGGTGACCATTCTTAACAAATTAATACCCTCTCCGTGCCTTGAAGAGCACGTTAAGATGTAGGTCCCGGTTGTTATAAAAACATCTGTAGCAATTGTTACGGGCAGTTGAAGGTCTAAAAAGTCCGAAAACATTTTTGTCCATAATTCGTAACAAAAACGTAGTTCGGTAATATCGTAGTAGACTTAAAACTAAGCTCACTTTTATTAATTCAATTTGTACGGGTCCAATTCTTCATCGGAGGTTTTCGTTCAAATAAATCCTTTCGTTGATTTTCGCCAGATAGTCTCTAAAAAGATCAGCTACGTCGAAAAACAAACGACTATTCCAAAATGTAAGCATTAGTGCTGTCGTGTTTCCTTCGTCAATGCGAGACTGGAAGCCCAATGTTGCAGAAACATCTCAATAGGCCACCAAAGTGTATGTCACCATGCTTCATTATTGCATCGTCTGTATTCACATTGAGTATGGTGACGATTACTCTTGGATTCTGCTCATGATTTCAATCAGGCACAGAAGAGTTACTTTGGCAGGCTCAAATTTAAAAAAGAAACTTTAAAAAATTACCTATACTTTTTGCGCTGTAGCATGGTGCGGGTGACAGTTGCCTGTACGACGATTCTGGTTGGTTTAATTTAATTTACTTTAGTTATTAATAAAATATATTGCGAATGTGGTACAGCTGAAATACTAAGTCATAATTTGTAAGTCGCGGCAACTTTCAAGAGTGAAACGAACGAAACGACGAAGGTCACCTGCACCATGCTACAGCGCAAAGAGTATAAATATATTGACTCACTAAGTAGGAAACAAAGATGCGTCCGGTGTAGCGTCGATTATAACCTAGAAGTGGGTTAATGACTTCTAATAAATGTTATTGAGGAAACTAGGGTCAATGGTAATCATTGTAAAAGCTACTCTAACGCCTTGTGAAAAGGTACAAGATTACATAAAGTACAAGGTCTTTATGTTTAATATTTAAGTGTGGCTTACCGAACAAAATGCTTATTTTAACGTAGGGTCAAAATTGGACTGTGTTAATTAGTTGCGAGTGTTATAATTGAATTGAATGTCTTTATTTATTGGACTATTAGATATTTAGTAGAGGCGTGATATTGATTTATTCGTCCAATTGTCGCGCACATACTTAATGCAATTGAAGACCTTTATGGTTTTCTCATGTCAGAACAGGACCAAATTGAAATGGGACCACATGGGAAGCACCAGCTTTCAAATAAAAAAGAATCATCAAAATCAGTTCACTCAGTCGAAAGTTATGAGGTAACAAACATAAAAAAAAACAGTCGGATTGAGAACCTCCTCCTTTTTTGAAGTCGGTTAAAAAGAGTATAAAAGCACTAACATAACATTTACATCGTCGAAAACGCTACCACTGCACAACCGAGACAAAATACTGATTATTATATATATACTAGTATTGCCCGCGGCTTGCTCGCATTCATATAAACGCTAAAAAGTAGCCTTTCATTGAAATCGGTGCAGCAGACAGACAGAGTTACTTTCGAATTTATAACGTTATGTATGAATTAAGTTACACCTAGATACAGGACAAATGATCAGTGTTTATCTCATAATTTTTATCCTGGGCGAAAATCTTACCCACAACTTTGGCGCAACAGACAGGATCGTTCGACCAATAAGCCCGAAATTATCGCGAGATCAAAATGACATGAAGGCACATATATCACTTTAGCTACTGTACCAAAAAAGTAAGAACAGCAGTTAGTTGTTACTAGTAACTAACTACTGATTTTACTGAAGAAGAAAATATTGCAATACAAAGCATTTAACTCCTACTGCAAATGTTTGCGACACAGCACTTAAACACTTACCGTATTACGGTATTAGTAGAGGATATGTCTACGTTACACACTTCGTAGCAGCCGCGTAGTAGTGCTACATGCGCTACGACAGTAATCCTACGGTAAAGCGTGTGTATTTTGTACCTCTCTGTGTAACATATACACTCATCTATACATTATGCCGGCTCTACACTCGTGGCGCGAACGGCCGCGAAAGCCCGCGACAACTGCGAATCACGAGTGTAGATGTTGTTCACGCCTTCTCGTTCGCGCTTCGCACCGTTCCCCGATCAGTGTCGGTTTTTTGGCCCCGCGACAAAGAGTTTGCGGCGCGCGAACGCATCCACACTCGCAGTTTTCCGCAGTAGTATACAAGACATCGTAGGGAGTGGTTGTACGTGCGTTGGTGATTGACTTGATGCCTGGACACGCATAAGTACTATCTTAAATATACCTGTAGCTGAGTTAAAGAAAAAGGAATCACAATGGCAAGAAGTGACACAGCAGCAGCAGAAATCACGTCGTCGTCCATCATAGTCGCGAACAAGACTGTGAAGCTTTGCGAGTGTGGAGGGACACAGTTCACGGCGCGAATCACGGTGTTTATTCTCGGCGTGAATTCACGGCGCGACGTCACACGCGAGTGTAGAGCCGGCTTTAGGGTAGTATATTATACTAGTAGTTGACTGTATCGTAAATATATACCTATGAATCCTTCCTTAAAACTAATTTAACTAAACATCTCGGAGAATATAATTATTGCAGCTTTTCATTTCTATTACAAATTTTGATCAAGTAAACATTGAAAACGAGTATATTGCTCAATTGAGCAGTCTCAAACAGTGACGTCACAAGTTTATATTTTCTCCAATTTTCATACAAAGTTATCGTTCCAACAGATGATCAAAAGTAACTATACTCTTTGCGCTGTAGCATGGTGCGTGGTGGTTTAATTTAATTTACTTTAATTTACTACAGTTATTAATGATTTAATATATTGCAAATGTGGTACAGCTGAAATACTAAGTCATAATTTGTAAATCGCGGCAACTTTCAAGAGTAAAACGAAATGTTACTGAATCATGCCACGCACCATGCTACATCGCAAAGAGTATAATTTTACTAAGGTGTCAACTACCACATTGTCACTGTCATTTCATAATAGGTGATCTTTGTATGATCTTCGTTTAACTAGCCTAAATTCAGAGAGTAAATGTAGTCTTAGAGTCGTTTGCCCTCATTTCCTATGAAAAAAAAAACAAATAAAAGAATGATCATTGATCACCAATAAAAGAAAATAATAACAAAATAAATTATAAAAAAATCGGCATTGACACTAGTATTCGGTAAACTAAAATATATTGTGTTTGCGAAGTGTGACTTACTAATACACACTTTTATTTCGTTACACCAACAATACTTTATCAAAAACTCAATTACGTTCCGATATCCCATGGACTTATATTACATCGTGAGGACCATACTAATTTAATTTCCATATCTGCTCGATCGGAACGTCCTTCATCAAGTCCCTTCCGGTGATAGATGAAACGAGTAGCCCACTTTATTTCTTTATTTCTCGTTTTATTTTTTAATTTACTTTTATGTTTTTTTTGCTGATAATTTTAAATTCAAGTATCATTTTATATGTATAAGTTTTGTTTATAAGATTGACAAAATCGGAGTTCTTGGCAGTAGTGAGCTGCATCCCGGCCCTTTCAAGCTATAAGATTAGCCATATATAATTATGGGTCAGCTGGAAAAAAAAAACATTTCAAATTTTTTGTGTTTTAATTAATCGATTTCAAAAAAGGAGGAGGTTCTCAATTCGACCGTATATATGTTTTTTTTTAATGTGTTCGCAGATAACGTCCTCGTTTATTAACCGATTTTGATGATTCTCATCCAAGAGAAATCAAGTCGAACCTTGAAGTCAGTTTTTTTTTTTTTTTTTATTTACTTTTACGTTTTTGTTGCTGCTAACAAAAATTCGCAATTCTAGGTAGTAGTGAGTTGCATCCTGGCCGTTTCAAGCTATAGGATTAGCCATATATAATTATGGGTCAGCTGGAGAAGAGAGACATCAAAAATTTTTAGACATCAAAATTACTCTATAATCAGCGACATAAAAGATGAATATCAATTTAAATTATTAGTCTAAGAGTAGTTAATAACAAGATCATTAATGATACGTGGATGGTCTGAAAAGTTCCTGACCTAACGATGATACAAGTCATTTATAACTTGTATCATCGTGTATGTATGTATGTATTTATAACTGACTTCAAAAAAGGAGGAGGTCCACAATTCAACTGTATTTTTTTATGTTTGTTATTTTAGAACTTTCCACTGGGTGAACCGAACCGGCGACCGAATCAAGAAATTCCGTAACGTAACGAAAATAAAACCTGACACCCGAAGCTCGCACGGATCGAGACGAGCTGCTCCGAACGACGAATCTGTCTGTCTCTGTTAAGCACGAAATGCGTGACAGAGACAGGCAGATTCGTTCGTTCGCTCCGAAATCTGCCTGTCTCTGCGGCTTTCCGAGATACAGTGACGAAAAGACAGAGAGATCGAGATGACGTCATCATCACTATCGCTGGTTGTGGTTGGTCAATGGTATTATATAATATCATTGTGATTGGTTCATTTCGTGTTATGTTGCCTCCTTTAATTCTACACAGATCTCCATCTATTTGCACATTGCAAATATAAAGATGCACAACTACATTCACTAGTTTTCATTAACGAGTGCTGCTATCTACAAGTTGAGGTTAGATAAAATTTTAACAAAAAACCGACTTCAAGAACGTCCAAATTGAAATAGGACCACACGCAAAGCACCAGCTTTCCAATAAAATAAAAAATAACAAATGCACTAGACGCCCCTACGAATTTCGAAGGTTTCCCTCGATTTCTCTTAGATGCTATCATCAGATCTTAGTGTCCTTATCATGGTACCACTGTTGGGATATCCTCTTTCCATCATCCAATCATCAAAATCGGTTCATAAACGTCGAAGCTATCCGCGAACACATAAAAAATAATATATTACAGTCGAATTGAGAACCTCCTCCTTTTTTGAAGTCAGTTAAAAATATTCAGATGAACTAGTAAATAGGTCAAACTTATAAAGCATATATATGTTTTTATTTTTTGTTTTTAGTAAATAAATATAATCTGCCATTGTCAGTTATACAATGTTCTTTCCCGGTGTCAAGTAAAATTCAACATGAATTTTTCTGTTTCACAATTGTATATTTGACTGTACAGTTATGAGCAAAAGTATTGACAACTTTTTACAACTTTTTTGCCAGTAGAATAAATATTTTTTATGGTATATGGGGCAAACGAGTAAAGCCTGATGGTAAGCGATTACCACCACCCATGGACACCCGCAACACCAGAGGTGTCAAAAGTGCGTTGCCGGCCTTTTAAGAAGGAGTACACCCTTTTCTTGAAGGTTTGAAGGTCGTATTGGTCCAGGAATACCGCAGGCGACACGTTCATTCCACAGATTTGTTGTGCGAGGCAGAAAGTTTCTGGAAAAGCGCACAGTCTGTTTTAGATTGATTGAATAATCTTAAGTAATAAAGGTTGTAGGAAAGAGGTTATATTGTTGTGCATGTTGTATTCACCTGTTATTAGTTATACAATTAGTTTTTAGTCCATAATTTGTCTTTTGCTATGAAATGTTGTATATATATGTTGGTGAATGAAATAAATAAATAAATCTTTAAAACTGATCTTTTTTTTTTCTATTATTGTCTTTATTTCATTGAAGCAAAAGAAAAATATCTTTGCTATTTTAGAAAATGAAGCTTAGAAGGATAGCTAATATTTCTATAATTATTAATTGCAATTACTTAGTACTTATTATGTACTATTATTTTAATAGCAAATACTACCAAAATTAGCCTAAAACAAACCCCTCTATTTTCGTATCGCTTTCAAATCAGTATATAGATGTATTGTGTAAATTATTCAGTAACTTAAAGTTATACTCTTATTTGAATTAAATTTTAAATACCTAGTAATGAATCACATTCTGTAACTGAAACTAGCATATACATATCTTCTATGTTTTACGGGGTTTCAGGACATAGAAGATTATTTTATACACACACAAGGTTCTTCCTAACTAGACCGGCTATGATCTTATTTTCCAAGTTCAGCATCTTTGCCACGTGAAGATAACTTCACAGTTATCTTCACATGGCAAAGATGCAGTAAATAATATGAATCATTTACTGCATCTTTAAACTTTCCTTATCAGTCTTGGTAGTTAGAGTTTTGTGATGAACCTTGCGAATATAATAATCATCACAATTTTTAACAAAAAAAAACTGACGTCAATATGGACCACACGGGAAGCACCAGCGCTCAAATAAAAAAAGAATCATCAAAATCGGTTCACCCAGTCGAAAGTTATGAGGTAACAAATATAAAAAATACAGTCGAATTGAGAACCTCCTCCTTTTTTTGAAGTCGGTTAAAAACACAACTTAACACAGTATAATATGAAATCGCTTCCGCTATCTATTCGTTTAGATTTTTTTAATTACTTAACAGAATTTAATACAGGTTTTAGCAATAGATAGTGTTACAAGAGGAAGGTTTAAATGTGTAATATATGCAATTATATTACAAGAAATCCAAGAATTTCAAAGACTTCCATGCGAAGCTGGGCCGGGTCGCTAGTGGATAATAAACATTTGTGATCACGACTGTACCTAACATATTTGAAAAATATTCGCTCGTCACCAGAGAATAACCACACTTATATCTGAGTGCGTACTTAGTGTGATGAAATTCTATCCTCGAGGTGCTTATTTAATTTAATTCATTACAGGATATATTTAAATTAGCCTAACTTAAGTAGCTACTTAACGTTTCTTACCCAGTTCAACGCTGTGCTGTGGTTAGAACAATATTTTTTTCCCTTACATGTTGAATTACAAAGTAGATTTTGTGTGAATCTAAATGTGGGTATAGTCTATTATAATATAAGTGAATATTTAGTATCTTTCTGGTGGTTTTGGGTGTTTTCACGGCCTAACCGAATGTCCTGCTGACGGTAGTGTCGCGGTTCGGGTCGTCAATCTTGACTAATACTGGTTAGGTAACACGATGGCTAGGGCTCGTATGCCATTTGTATGGACTGGCCTACTAAAAAATGTATGGTTCTATTTTCAAAAGGCCAACCAGGCTCTATACTGTACTTGCACAGTTCTTATTTAATCAATGTTCACGGACTTTGAAAAGAGGCACCTCTGTGGTGTGTTTCGATATTTCTTTTCGAAATTAGTCTTCAAAAATGCCGAAACTTCCTAGCTGTAAAGTCCGACATATAAAAACATCTGTAAAAGTTTTTTTTTACAAACATAAACGGCTTGTTAATGACAATTTCATACTAAGAGTATAGTTTAGAAAAAACCTTTCAATGCAAATAGACACTAAGCTATTATGTGTATATGTTCTCCTTGCTCTGTGCATTAGAGATTAAAGTATCAAAATGTCTGTGCTGTCTGTAATTATTCCAACCATTTTGTGGCATTCATAACTATTAAAGTAGTAATAACAACAGTAAAAAGTTCTAATAAAACTGAATCTTAAATTTAAGGAAATATTTGTTAACCGACTTAAAAAAGGAGGTGGTTCTCAATTCGACTGTTTTTTTTTTATGTTTGTTACCTCATAACTTTTGACTGGGTGAACCGATTTTGATGATTCTTTTTTTGTTTGAATGCTGGTGCTTCCCGAATGGTCCCATTTAAATTTAGTCCAGATTGAATTCTTTTTTTTTTTGTTTAAATTTGTAATTATTTTTAACCCGCTTTGTTGTGACTCATATCACATTAACAGTCCACTGCTGGACATATTCCTCTCCTTAGAAACTAAACAAAGGATAAAACTATCAACTAACTATGTAAACACATTTAAGACCTTTAAGCGAACAATTCTTGTATACATGTAATCTGTCCGTGGGAGAGCCACGCTTCGGCATGAATGGGCCGGCTCGACCGGAGTGATACCACGGCCTCACAGAAAATCGGTGTGAAACAGCGCTCGCGCTGTGTTTCACCGAGTGAGTGAGGATACCGGAGGCCCATACATACATACGTGATTTTTGAGGAAGGTTTTCGTTTCGTTAAATTTGTAATTTTTTTAGTATATTGGCTATAAAAAAAAAATCGTTTTAAAAAACCAACTTCAAAAACTAAAAAGTATAAAATAACTTAATTTGTATGTGCTACCTAGTTGAATTCAGTGCCAAGCTAAATGTAATAGTAGGTACCACACTCGCTATATTTCGAGACGAACGTCAACGACGTCACTAGTCAATATGTTTTTTTTTTTTTTTTTTTTTTTTTTTTTTTCTTTTTTTTTTTTTTTTTTTTATGTTTGGCCCGCCAAAATGACTCTACTCTGCCTGATGGAAAGCATAAGCAGAATCCAAGAGTGATGGTCACCATGCTCACTGCAAATGCAGACAATGCAGCATGGCGACCCACACCATGGCGGCCTAGTGATGCTGCTGCATCTTTTAGTCTAGTCAACAAGTATGGAACTTATTGACTAGACTAATTGGGCCTCCGGTCTCGCACTCACCAACGAAACACGACAGCACGCTGTCATTTTACGTTGATTTTCTGTGCGAGGGTAGTACCGCCCCGGTCGAGCCGGCCCGTTCGTGCTGAAATCAGCGTGGCTCTACTACCTTCAATGTGTATGTATTTACAAAAAAATAAGAATTTATATTAGTTGTCTAGCACCCTTAACACAAACTCTGCTTAGCTTGGGACTAGATGGCGTAGTGTGTTAGATGTTCAACATAATTATTTGTTATTTTATTTTTATTTTGTTAGGCACTATTCTTATTTTTATCGGGAGTAAAATATAGCTAAACTGTATTTGGCTACAAAATAACATGAAAACTTCATTCTAAGACGTTTTTCTTTTATAGTTTTGTGTGAAGGGTACATAATACTTTACTTTAACGAAGTTTAAACTTTCCAATAACTATGTTAAAATTTCCTCCGTACGGAACATGACGGTTTGTGATTTAATTTAACCTGTTTTCTGACATTGAATTAATGTTAAGGCTATTTTTCACTGGAACGATATGTTATGTCAATGGAGTTTAGAACTAGCTAAGTTTAAGCCTTTCTACAGCGCCAAGTATCGTGGGTTCAAACCCACACGCGACAACACTTTGTGTGATTCACAAATTGTTGTCCTGAGTCTGGGTGTTATTTGTGTCCGTTACATATTATTTGTTTGTAAAGTACCCCGCGTCACAGGATGTATATTCCTAATACGGGAGTTGTCTTTTTTAAGAAAGCTGCATCCCGCGGTAGTAAAAGGTGCGGGGGGAAGTCTAAATTAAAAGTGGCCTCAATTACTCCTTATAACATCAGCTATCTGCATTGGCAGACATTCATTGTAACGTCTCGTCAAAATCGGTCCAACAGTTCCAAGACCACCCGGAACAAGCAGAGTTAGAGACACAAAATTTTTAAAACAATACTTTATTTTTATGTAAGTGCCGTTTATGCAATAAAAGGCATTTTGTGAAAAGCTGTTAATTTAAAATTACAAACATACACTTTCATTTGTTTATTTATTTGCATAGATATAGATTATACATACAAGTGCCACTGCCCGGAGAATTGCGAAACTTAAGTAGCAGTGCGCGGAGCACATTGCTCGCTGACAAAATGGCCGTTGGGGCCAAAAAGTTTGAAGTGTCGACCGCACCGGATGGAGTGTGGATAGGCTCATTACAAGGTGGTCCAACGACCCGGTGATGGTCGAAGCAGCAGGACCAGTTGTTGTATCCACAACAACAACAAGACAACAACAACAAGACTTCTATTAGACATAAGCCTTCCTCAAGGCTATCCAGCCTTGAGGAAGGCTTATGTCTAATAGACGTCTTTCGGCTGAGATTATGATGATGATACATTGGCCCACGGGGCCCATCGGGGAGCCCCAAGTATTTATCGGTTAAATTCTCGGTCGCGATAAAAAGTAGTCTATATCCTTTCTCAAAAATCGAAGTATCACCATGCTAAATTTCATTGAAATCGGTGCAGTCGTGAAAGCATAACAGACAGACAGAGTTACTTTCGAATTTAAAATGTTAGTATGATTTTACCGTTATATTTTTTTTTTAGTATGATTGCTCAGGGATTGGACTAATACTTTTTGATGTGTTGTTCTTGGAATTAACATTTGTGGTATTCACAAAAATTATAAAAGTGTATGTCTAGGGTTATGTAATCTGTAATAACAGTATATTTTATATTATATTTCTTCAAATATCTCATATGTAGTAATAACTTAAATCCATATAACATAACATCGAGCTGGCCCATGCATGCCGAAGCGTTGCTCTCCCACGGTAATTAGTATTATAACAAAATATTGAATGGGCTTCTGTATACTTCAAAAACTTGAAAAAATCTCAAATGATATTTGTCACGAAATACATACTACAACGGTGGTTGCCGCTGCGTGGCAGGATACGGCTAGTAAATAATAAATATATTTTATGCAAAATAAACCCCGGACAAGACTAGTACCTAAATAATATTACATATAGAACGAAGCTATATAATAGCGGTAACGTGGTCGTTTCAAAATGTACGAAATATATCAATCTGTCATCATTGAAAATGAATCACAGCTCGGGCTTCGCACGGGTGTGCCAAATTAGGTAGGAAAATGGCGCGTTCAAGGTAAATGTTTTATCTATTGATGTATAATATAATAAATGAGTTATTTTTAATAGAAAATAGTTTAAGAAAACCACAGCTGATAGCTAACCTTCATTTTTGAAAGCAATTTTTTTATGTTTGGGCCTGTCAAAGTCACTACTCTGCCTGGTGGAAAGTATAAGCAGAATCAGAGTAGTAGTCACCATACTCATTGCGAATGCAGAAGATGCAACAATGCAGCATGGTGACCCACATCATGGCGGCGTAGTGATGCTTCTGCATCATTGGGCTTCCGGTCTCGCACTTACCAACGAAACACGATAGCACTAATACTGTCATTTTAGATTGATCATCTGTCCGAGGGCAGAACTGCCGCGGTCGAGCTGGCCCGTACGTGCTGAAATCAGCGTGGCGCCATTACCTTATAGTGACCTACCTAACAACGAGGTATTACCTTCTGAAGCACTACGGAGTTCTCACAGCTCAGAGGTCTTAACCACGCTTCTGCTACCAAACCTGTTCAATCCTTTTGCCAATACAGCGTTCACCATGTGAAGTTTGCAATGTCTATAGGGCCCATGGTATAGGCATTCAATCGCTAACTATGTCACTGGCAAGAGCATCAAACCTTCAGGGCGTTTCACCCTGTTCTTATTCTAAGCTAATGTAATATCAAGCACTTACTGGAGATGTGTGGATTCCTTGATATCGGCGTTCCAAGGGATCCCTTGGGTAGTTTCCTCTCTGCGTCGTATCACATTCATACTCCTAAATGGCTTTACAGGCTCCCTAGTATCGTAATTATAATACACCCGTTTTAACTGTCGCGGATCGCGCCTATTTGACGGGACTACTAAACTCGCGTGTCCAAAACAGACCAATCATAACGGTAACCAACGAAACACCGAGTTGGATGGACAATCAGCTAAATTCCTCATTGAACGGCACCCAAAAACGACAATGGTCGACCGTTGATACAAAGCCTCACCTATGTACTCACTTGTCACTTCAAAACGTCAAACAAGAAAAATGACAATCGAAAATGTTGCCATTATAATGACGTTCAATTTCTAACAGTTATACTCACAAACAAAAAGGTACATGGTAGCAATCCCGTAGATTTCTATTTTAATGCAATATCCCTATTTATTTTTGTGAATAATTTCTAAATTACTAAAGAACTTCTTTTAGAATTTAAACCCGCCTCAACCTCCCATAGAGTCTCAGTGTATAGAAAATATATAAGCGGACTAAGAAAATATAACAATAACAAACACATAAAAAAAAAACAATTTGGTGCAGTCGATCAAAACCTATGCGCGTACATACATTTTTGTGATTCATTTTTATTTATATAGATTGTTTTCTAATTAGTTTCCAATTTGAACATTAAAGTTTCACGGGAAACATAATACGTTGGCAACACGGTATAGTAGGCCAGGCCAAAAAGTCAAAAACCTATACTGCCTCGTTGGTCTCGCGGTTGGCATGTGCGACTGCTGATCCTGAGGTCTCGGGTTCGATTCCCGGGTCGGACCAAACGTTTGTATGATCTACAAATATTTGTTTCGGAGTTTGGGTGTTTTCTTATGTATGAATTTACAAAAAAAAAGTATATATGTATTTATATCAGTTGTCTAGTACTCATAACACGAGCTCTGCTTAGCTTGGGACTAGATGGCGTTGTGTGTTAGATGTGAAAAAAATCTCTTGTTTAAAAATGCCAGAAGTGTACTATCAAAGGCAGTTGATGATAAAGAAATATATAATTCACTCCGTCTTCAAAAATATTACTACACTTTTGAATTGTTTGCCATTTCGTCCAGGTTGTACTGTCCGTGTTCACAGGCTAACTGTACTAAGTAAAATGCACATACAAACGAGAACACGTGTAAGTCATTTGAAAACACCTGAATGGGAACTACACTACTAGCCTAGTGTTCAAAGATGCCTTTTAAATTCTAAAAGTACTAAGTCATTTACACTGTCTTACGAACCTAAACCTTATCTTTATGGTACTTAGGTGCATTTTAACAAGCTTGAATCTGAAATTCAGAAGCGTCGTCAGTAAGTATCAGTGGCTTATGGTTGTCGCTTCGAGAACCGATCAACTTAAATCCGATTATGTTGTTCCTAAAACTGTAAGAGGATAAAAGTGTTCAGTTTCTGTTGTACTTCCGACGTTATAGGTACATATGTAGTGAATTTAAGACATATTGCTGTAAGCTGTGAACATCTATACATGTCTACATCTATACAGAACAAACAGTGTGAGATGAACATGATTATTTGTTTTGTGTCTTTAATTTTTTTTTAAGAAGTAATTATCATCTTCCTAGTCTTTATTATTCCCAAGATTAATTAGGATAGGCTACTAGTTCAACTGGTTTTACCAGAATATCATTTTTTCCACGGAGCGACATGCATCGGACCTCCGCAACGACCGCAACCCGAATCGAACCCGAGAGCTCTTTATCGGCAGTAGCTTACGCTAACCGCTAGACCAACGAGGTAGTCGGCAAATAAGAAGTATATTTAAATATGTTTAACAACAGTCTGGTTACACTAGAGAGCAATGATCCGGGACAAATTAAAAGACTTAATAGTTTTTAAGCTATTGCATAGCTTTTATCGTGGGCTTTGAGCCTTTGAGCGTATCGACCGAATCAAGAAATTCCGTAACGTAACGAAAAAACCCAAATCCCGAAGCTCACACGGAACGAGACGAGCTGCTCCGAACGACGAATTCGTTGACGAGCTTTCTCAAACCAGTCTGGGTTAGAGAAAGTATATAGGTGTATAGGTATCTATCATAAAAACCGGTCAGCGCCATCTGTTGAGCTGTTTCGCAACTACGAGGTACACTAATGCCCTCTATTATTTAAATACTTTTTGAACAATATTAAATGAGAAACTGGCAAAATAAAATAAAAAAACCATTATAATTGCATAAGTTGAAAAAAAATGCTATGCAATAGCTTTACCGCGACAGTCCCGGAATGCCACACGTCTTTTTTTTAGATAACTCCCGCATTAGGAATAAACATCCTGTGTCGAAGGGGAATTTACAAACATACCAAGAACATTCAGACTCAGAACAACAATTTGTGGATCACACAAAGTGTTGTCTCATGTGGAATTTGAACCCACAAAACTTGGCGCAGTAGAAAGCGGCGTGGCGATCGCTTAATCCACCAGGCCAACCGTGCAGTCAGTAGTTGGTATTCAATTAGTTAACGAATACATTTTATTTCACTACATATTAGTTTCCGAAATGTTTGGTATGGTATCTATAAGTTTGTGAGCCGGATCCCGATTGCTGTTAAATAGACAAAAAACTAAAGCCGGGTCTCCTGCGACACTGTTTAATGTTTTTAAACACCAAACGTCAAATATTTATCAAAATATGGGCGTGGCCTAACTGTTTTATTAATTTTAACAAGCAAACATGTTATCCAAAGCGGACTGAAAACATCACAGCGTATACTTCTCGTATAATGAAACTGAACTGAACTAACAATTAACATGCAAGTTGTGTATGTTCTTCTGGTGAATATTTAGGTCGGTAGGGCTTTCTTCAATGAATTCCTTTATTTTAATGTAATTATATAAATGCGTATATTTAAGGTAAGTAGTACAGACAAAATTTATATGGTAAGTGCTGTCGTTACAAGTGTGATCTATATAATCAAGTGATCGTTGACATTTCAAAAAGTAACGAACCAAATACAAATCAAATAGCGGTACTTCCTTTTGAATCTTCAATCCCCTCAGTTCCTCCCCAAGGTCCTAGATGGCGTTAGACGTTCTTAACATGCCCCCGGCCTTGGAAGCACCTGGTTCCAAAGGGGTCGATGAGTCGCAGGTGTGTTCTTCGTCAGGACTCAGCAGTGGACAGATTCTTGCGAATGATCTACGGATTACGCCCGCCGCTGTTTTGATGTTGGCGACGCGTGAGATTCCATCCTTTCCAGTGAAAGTCTCCAGCACCCGTCCCAGCCGCCACTTCAAGGGAGGCAGATTGTCCTCCTTAATCAGAACAAGAGCATTAGAGGCGATGTTGTCCTGGTTGGTTTGCCACTTCGTTCTCTTCTGAAGTTCAGTAATGTACTCCTTGGACCACCTCTTCCAAAAATGCTGTCGCATCTGCTCCACACGATCATAGCGAGGAAGGCGTTGTGCAGCTGTCGCCGTGAGGTCTTGGCTGGCTGGTGCAGTGAGCGGTCGGCCTATCAGGAAATGAGCGGGGCAGAGAGGAAGGAAATCATTAGGGTCTGTGGACATAGGTGTCATTGGTCGGGAGTTGAGGACAGCTTCAATTTGTGCTAACATCGTACTCAACTCCTCGTAAGTAAGGTGTGCATTGCCTACAACACGATGCAAGTGAAATTTGCAAGACTTAACTCCCGCCTCCCACAAACCACCAAAGTGAGGCGAGTAAGGCGGAATAAATGAAAACTTTATTGAATTATTAGCTGTAAACTCCTTAATTTCTGATTCATTTTCAACTAAAAAATTAGAAAATTCCTTTAAAGCACCTACGAATGTTTTCCCATTATCAGAATAAATTTGTAAGGGTTTACCACGTCTAGAGATGAATCTCTTCAAGGCCAATAAATATGCTTGTGTAGTTAAACTTGTGACCAACTCTAAATGTACAGCGCGCGTTGTGAAACAGACAAAAAGACAAACATAACATTTATATAACTTTGCCCCTCTTCCGGTACGGTTTAATATAAGCAATGGCCCAGCATAGTCCACGCCACATCGAATGAAAGGATATCCAGGCTCCAGTCGTTCCGGAGGTAAGTTACCCATTTGAATACTTAAAGGTTTAGCTTTCATACGTACGCATTGCACACAGGCGTGCACTGTTTGTTTTGCCAAATTACGCCCTCTCAGGGGCCACCAAGTATCCCTAATTGTAGCTAATAAGTTAATAACAACTGAGGTCCTGCATGCAATAAAGCTTTATGTTTATATTGAAAGAGAAGTCGTGTAAATATATGCCTAGCACACAACAGCGCGGGATGCTTTTTATTATATGGAAGGGACTCAGAACGCGTTAGTCGGCCCCCCACTCGAATCAAACCGTGTTCATCAAAAAATATATTCAAACTTGAAATTTCACGATTAAATTTTAAAGGTTTATCATATTTTAATTTATAATAAATTTCTGAAAAGGACTGTTGTTGTGCAATTTTTGATAAAACTCTAGTCGAATAATCCAATTCATCAACCGAAAGACAACCATTAAGGCGCTGTGACTTTATCCGTGTGCGACAATTTTTAATAAAGCGCATAATGTACGCTGTCACACGCCGCATACGGTTAAAACATGAAAAAAGTTCAAATGGAAAGGAAATTGGATTTATTTGACTAGTTAGTTAGTTAAGACTACTAGGCAGAGGTAGTAGAGCCACGCTGATTTCAGCACGAACGGGCCGGCTCGACCGGGGCGGTACTACCCTCGCACAGAAAATCAACGTAAAATGACAGCGTTCGTGCTGTCGTGTTTCGTTGGTGAGTGCGAGACCGGGGGCCCAATTGGTCTAGTCAACAAGTTTCATACTTGTTGACTGGACTAAAAGATGCAGTAGCATCACTAGGCCGCCATAGTGTGGGTCGCCATACTGCACTGTCTGCATTCGCAATGATTATGGTGACCACCACTCTTGGATTCTGCTTATGTTTTCCATCAGGCAAAGCAGAGTCATTTTGGCGGGCCAAACATAAAAAAAAAAAAAAAAAAAAAAAAAAAAAAAAAAAAGTTAAACTGTCATTACCATTACGTACCCATTCTATGTCGGGAAGACGTAAAAATGGAGGGCCGTGCCACCACATATCACACGACGTAAGTATATCTAAGTGAACACCGCGCGATAACAAATCAGCCGGGTTTTGTTTACCAGCGACGTGAGACCACGGTTTGTCACCTGTAAGTTCATTTATTTCAACTATGCGATTTTGAACAAATGGTTTTAATAAACTAGGTGACATCTTGACCCAACCTAACACTATAGTCGAGTCTGACCAGAAATACACCTTGTCGAGCTTTAATCTTAATGAATTAATAATTATTGCATATAATCTTGCAGCCAATACAGCGCCGCATAGTTCTAAGCGCGGTATGCTAACCGGTTTCACGGGAGCGACTTTACTCTTCGCACACAACAAATTTACTGTTATCAGTATATCTGTATAACTACGCAGATACGCACAAGCGCCGTAGGCACCTTGTGAGGCGTCACAAAAAATGTGTAATTCGCGTGTCTGAGTATCCTCACCTATAACGTAACGTGGAATGCGTAAAATATGTAAATAGTTTAATTTTTCAATAAATAAATTCCAATTTGATAAGATTGATTTAGGAACAGGATCATCCCAACCTATTTTAGATAACCATAATTTTTGTAGAATGATTTTAGCGATAATAATAGTTGGGGTAAGCAGACCTAACGGATCGTATATTTGTGCAATAATTGAAAGAATATTACGTTTAGTTACATTAATTCGACTATGATTATATCTAGAACTAAAATGCAATTCATCTGACATGTAAAACCACCCTAATCCTAGGGTTTTAGTGTGGCAGTTATCATCTAACGACAATTCCTTTGATGGATGTAGCGAGTTTGTTTGTGAAGTCGGAAAATTGAATAACCATTTCCTCAAAGGAAAGCAACCAGAT
This sequence comes from Diaphora mendica, assembly GCA_949125395.1. Classification (NCBI taxonomy): domain Eukaryota; kingdom Metazoa; phylum Arthropoda; class Insecta; order Lepidoptera; family Erebidae; genus Diaphora; species Diaphora mendica. The sequence continues at coordinate 4,753,848 of OX421332.1, read as the reverse complement.
CTTAATACATTCGACACTTTGCTGCATATATCCATCAAAGTCTGTTTGTCATCATGGCCTGTAATAAGGTCATCAACAAAAAAATCATCACTAATAACCTGAGCGATGACGTCATCATTACATTCTAATGCAAGTTGCTTTAAACATCGATTACTCAAATAAGGCGCGAATGCCGTCCCATACGTCACTGTATTAAGTTGGTACATGCCGAGGGGTTCAGATGGGTTCTCCCTCCAAAGAATTAATTGTAAATTTCTCTGATCGGACTGAACCTTAATCTGACGAAAAAACTTCTCGATATCTGCGCTTGCAACATATTTAAATTGTCGAAATCGAAGTAAAATAGAAAAGATATCATTCTGTAAGGCAGGTCCGACATGCTGTATATCATTCAACGACTCGCCCGACGGAGATTTAACACTCGCATCAAAGACGACCCTTAGTTTAGTGGTCGAGCTATGCTCTTTGTAAACGCCATGATGTGGTATGAAATAGCACGGGAATAAATAGTTATTAATGCGACTCATATGACCTAAATTTAAATACTCTCTCATAAAATCTATATACATTTGCCTATAGGACGGTGCGCAACGAAGCAGTTTACTCTCAAGCGCATAAAACCTGTTCTCGGCTATCTTAAACGTATTGTGAAGCGCATCAGCTGATTTACACAACGGAATACGTACAGAAAAACGGCCTTTATTGTCGCGCAAAGTAGTATGTTTAAATAAATTTTCGCATGCACGTTCACTTTTAGTGAGATGTTTATAATTTGAACTTATCTCTTCTAGTTCCCAAAAACGTTTGATTTCTTTATCTAATTGTAAAGTATGAGTAAAGTTACATTGAATTTGTTTTACTTGCGAAGCCCTTCTCTGCACCGATCCCGATATTATCCAACCTAATTGTGTGTTTTGTAAGTAAGGGCCGTTAGGTAAGCGAATTAAACCCTCATTTAGCAATTCCCAGAACTTATCTGCGCCTATTAATAAGTGTATTTCGTTAGGTAAATAAAATTCTGGGTCTGCGAGTTTTATATTGTCGGGTATTTCTATTTTGTGATTAACACCCAATGAAGGTAACTGCGATGTAATGCGTGATAAAACAAGACAGTTAAAGCGTGTGTTGTACGAGCTTGTTTTAGAACGCAGTTGGATGTCGCATGATTGTGTGGATTGAGAAATAGAATTACCTACTCCTATGACCTGAACAGTGGACTGTACTAATGATATATTAAGTGTTTTGCACAGTGTTTCGGATATGAAACAGTGCTGACTTCCATTATCTAGAAGCGCTCGTGTTTCGTGATATTTATTATTTTTATCTGCGATCTCCACTAATGCAGTCGATAATAATACCGGATTGAATGAATAATGCGTGTTGATACTATTATCTTTGTAAAGCGTGTGAGATTTGTGAGATGCAGTTTGAGCTATGTGTGTGGGTATGATGTCTGTACTACATTCTGATTGTTGTGAATTTTGTGATGAATTTGTGCTATATGATAATGTACTATTGTGATCGTTATGAATTAGTGTATTATGTTTCTTGTTGCAACGCTTGCATGGTCCGAACCAACATTCGTCTACAGTATGACCGTTGCGTAAACAGTTGCAACAGAGCTTCTTCTCGTTAATATGTTTTAGTTTGTCCTTGAGAGATAAGCTAAGGAAACGATCACATGAATAAATAGGATGATTTGAATTGCACATATTGCATTTGTAACGCTGAGAGTTAGACGATCTACTACTTGTGTTTGTTTTTTGTTGAGTGGTGCTAAAATGACTGTGTGATTTTTTTATGTTTGTGTTTACTGAACCATCTGATTGCTTGTTTTGAGGTTTAACGGTTTCGAGGAAATCGGCTCTGTCCCTCAAGAATGACAATAAATCAGTGAGCACTATCTTTCTATCCGAGGATGCATTCGTGACTGAACCCTTGTGGAGTTCCCATTCTCGCTCGGTAGAAGAATCTAGTTTTGTAGCTACGATGTATATTATTAATGTATCCCATGAGTCGGTGGGTTCGCCCAAAGTTTTCAGTGCACGAATGTTCCTTAAAACAGTGTCGATCAGTTTACGAATTTGTGACGCTGCTTCTTTACTCATAGATTGAATGGTGAATAATGCCTTTACGTGATTGTGAACTAATAGACGGTTATTATTGTATCTATTTTGTAAAAGGTCCCAAGCTGTTAGATAATTCTCAGAAGAAAATTCTAAGGCTTTTATAACGTGAAGTGCATTACCTGTTAGAACTGAACGTAAATAATGAAACTTTTGAACATTATCGAGACTATTACTATTGTGGATGACAGATAAATATGTGTCGCGGAACTCGAGCCATTGGTCATAAGTACCGTCGAAATTTGGTAAAGAGATTGTAGGTAGTTTAATCGTGTTAGGAGTACAATTTTGAACACTTTTCGATGAAGCTTCTACTTTTAAAATAAAATAAATAAATAAATAAATATTTAGGACATCTAACACACAACGCCGTCTAGTCCCAAGCTAAGCAGAGCTTGTGTTATGGGTACTAGACAAAATACATTTACATTTGGCCACGATAGCATAGTACTGGTTCTCGAAAGATTCCCTTTCGTCTAATTCTTTGTCTACTTGAGTACCTTCGACCATCAAATCTAAATCGTCTTGGATTTTAGAAAACTGATCGAATAACACTAAGCACCTCTGAAAACGTTCTTGTAACTCAGCCTTTTGAGTTTCGCTAATTTGTGAAATATCTAACGAGTTAACATATTTAGAAAATAACGTAAATTTGCCCTTAACAACACCCCGTTTTTTAACGAATTCCCGTATAACATCGTCGCTACTTTCAAGATCTACTATTGATTGCCTTTTTTTCGTCACATTGGTGGTTGTGAGTGGTGAAAATCAAGGTACTTACAGTTCTGATGAATTTGAATCTGCACAAGATAACGGCAAGGTAGACTAACACCAGTAGATGGAACCGGTAGAACAAACTGGAATGTATACAGGGTAACGATGTTAGCACACACTGAACACAGAGGATTTGGGAAGGAAAATTGAAAGGCCTGACCTGCTGCTGGTTGTTGGCGTTGCTGCTCACGATGATTCGGCTCGAGGGTCCAAAATATATCAAGTTGTGTATGTTCTTCTGGTGAATATTTAGGTCGGTAGGGCTTTCTTCAATGAATTCCTTTATTTTAATGTAATTATATAAATGCGTATATTTAAGGTAAGTAGTACAGACAAAATTTATATGGTAAGTGCTGTCGTTACAAGTGTGATCTATATAATCAAGTGATCGTTGACATTTCAAAAAGTAACGAACCAAATACAAATCAAATAGCGGTACTTCCTTTTGAATCTTCAATCCCCTCAGTTCCTCCCCAAGGTCCTAGATGGCGTTAGACGTTCTTAACAAATACTTATATTATTCATATTTATACTGTAAAAGGAAGTAAGTAAGTGTACTATGTCATTTTGTTGAGTAGGTAGATAAAAGATTTTTCCTGCGACTTTTCGCTAACATGTTTAGTTAACAAGTTTTGTTAATTTGTTTAGTTAATTTTAGCCGCAGGAGACACGCCTTTAGTCATGCGTAAAACGTTTTTACGAGCAAAACATCATGTAGTAGTAACTCGATTACTTATATTAGCTACTTACGTTTTTACGATCTACTTGCTTCAGTTGTTTTGTTCGATTTCGTGCAATTTGTACCGGAAAAAAACATTTTTAGTACACACTTACTCGTGTACTGGTTTTGTTCGGATACTTTTATTGCTTGGTGCGTTATAAATTGTTACTTTTTTCAGAGATTTGTGCCTTGGTTTATTTCGTACAACTGGTGTAAGGGAAAATGATAATAGTCTTACCTACTCAAAATGCAGAAAGGGATTTTGTAATGTACATACTACTAGGTGACATCGATAGGTACTAATATTATAAATTTGAAAGTAACTCTGTCTATCTATCTGCCTGTATGTATGTTACGCTTTCACTGAAAGATTCAATGAAATTTGGCATAAAGTGTCAGTGATTTTTCAAGAAGTACCTACATAAGTTACTTTTTACCGCAATAGCCGACATACACGCGGACAGAGCCGCGGACAAAAGCTTCTAAATATTATCGAAAGTTTTTACGTAGTCGGGTTATAGTTTTTTAAACGATTTCTTGTTTGTAGACTTGTTGCTGCGAGAGGCAACAAACAATGTAGGTATTGTTTCTTTTGGAACCTGTTGCTTCATTTGTTATGTCTTGCTTTCGTTATTTTATTTTTTGACGTGATATCTTTTGATTCTGTGATCTTTTCTTGTATACAATCTGTAGAAGAGATGCTTCGTTGGTTATTTTTTACTTATTTAATATATAGATAGGTACTACTCGTATTTCAAAAGCTCTGGTGTTACCATAAATAATTTAAAGAAACCTTTGCTCTCCTTGTAATTAATTGTAATTTTCCAGACCCAACATAAATTACCTGCTTATATCAGCGAAGGTTTCGGTTGGGAAACGGGACACAGACACCAAGAGCTTGAAAATAACACTATTACTACTATACTATGATTGAAGAAACCAAGGACACAGTCGTAAACCGGTTACTACTGGTATCTATTTATTAATACGTGATATAAGAACATTGTACCCGTTTCTACGAAAATTATGGAAACGTATGAAATTTAGCACAGTTTAAGTTTAGGTATAGAGAAGGAGTCCAGAAAGCTAAAAAATAAATGAATTAGGTATGTCGGAATTTCGACCACGGGGCGACCAATAATACTAAAATATCCATACCGTGGGAGAGCCACGCTTCGGCATGAATGGGCCGGCTCGACCGGAGTGATACCACGGCCTCACAGAAAACCGGTGTGAAATAGTGCTTGCGCTGTGTTTCACCGAGTGAGTGAGGATACCGGAGGCCCATACCCAACCCCTCCCCCTATCTCCCCCCCCCCATCCCCCAAAGGCCGGTAACGCACTTGTGACGCCTCTGGTGTTGCGGGTGTCCATGGGCGGCGGTAATCGCTTACCATCAGGCGATACGTCTGCTCGTTTGCCGGTCTATTCCATAAAAAAAAAAAAAACCCATGTACTTATGTGTTGCTTTTATTGAACACTTATTGAACTTATTTAACACACAAAAAATTCGTCACACAAATGCTAAAGTAAGCGTCTTGTGATAATAAATCAGATTTCCGAAGAATATACAACATCCTTCGCAATACCGTCTCACCGGATATTGAGTAAAGAAGTATATCATTCAACTTCCGGCATGAATATACTAAATATTATTGTACCTACTTCGGAAATCAGGGATTCTTTGAAGAATTGAGACACATAAAATAGGCCTATAAATATAATATCTTTTTCAAGGAGTTTTTTTTATTTCCTGTCTGCCTGACGTTTTGTTTTATGTAATAGGGGGCAAACGAGCAGACGGACGGTAGGCCTGATGACACCCGCAACACCAGAGTCCTAACATTTTACAACTGTCAAACCAAATGTGACGACTACCTCAATATGGGTATCAAATAAAAGGGCTTGACTAGTAGAACACTGATGAGAAGTACTATGTAATAAAATGAAAAACTAAAAACCTGAAAATAAAAAACATGTAAAAAAAGATTTAATTTAAACGGTTTTATTGAAAATAATGTACTAAAAGCTATAAAATAATTCGGTAGGTCCCAGGTTCCAGTCATCACACCCCTCTCCCTCATCGATCTAAGGCATTGATCAGACAAAAAAATAAAATCGTTGGGCCCGTGTTTCCCCGCTAAACCCAACGATTTCTTTTTTAGTAACGTTTACATACTAGGTACTTCAAGTATTAGTTGCGCCATCTATTGAGTAACATAAAAATTGTTTGACGTATATATCCATACCTTCTATACCTATATTATAAATGCGAAAGTACCTAACTCTGTCTGTTTGTCCTGCTTTCACGTTCAAACCGCTGCACCAATTTCAATGAAATTTGGCATATAGATATTTTGATTCTTGAGTGACAGAATTCGTGCGTGACAGAGACAGACAGATTCGTTGATTAGTCGTTCGAAGCAGCTCGTCTCGATCCATGCGAGCTTCGGGTGTTAGGTTTTTTTCATTAAGTTACGGAATTTCTTGATTCGGTCGCTGCGCCCAAAGTCCTCAAATCCCGCGAGGCTATGCAATAGCTTAAAAAATACTAAAATACTTTATGGTTTAAGTCAAAACTAGTCCCTAAACTATACCTATTTACTAGACAGTTCAATTAATGTCAAACGCAATTGGTTCCAATGAGTAAAGAAAATATAAGGAGATGCCCTATACGAACTACTACTACTACTACTATACGAACAATTCATTATACAAATATATATAAGATCGACACATATATACAAAAAAGCACTTTGTCTCTTTTTAACTTATGTTTACCTTGGTGTGAAAAGAGAGATAAACTTAGTTTAGTGAAGACTAATATTGGCAACACTTTTGAGTGATGTCATGCACTTGTCAATTCGTGCCCGGCGACGCCATTTTACGCACCAAGTTCTGAGGTAGATCTGCTGTCAAGCGGTTGTTGTTGGAAATTTTGTTTTTGTTTTCGTGCCAATTACGGCTTTAAATTGGTTTTTATTGTATCCAAGGCTTTGCCCTAGACATGAAAATCATGCCTTCGTGCTCCATTAAACAATTTGGTGCAAGAAAAAACAAGAATCATTGTACATTGACTCTTTACAGGTTAGTACAAAAATGCATTGAAATTGTTCAATATTTTTCGATTTTGTTTATTGTATTGTATTAAACATATTCTTTTTATAATTTCCGAAGACGTTTGTTAGTTTTTTGAGGTTCTCAATGGTATTATTTGCTTTGTTTCACTTTGATTTGTTTACATTATATTTAAGATTAAGGATAGTGATGGTACCTAGAGTTAAAGTGTCGATACTTATATTATTATAAAAAAAAAATGTTAACATGGTGTTTTCTTCATCAGATTGCCTGTAAATGAAATTTTAAGAAAGAAATGGATCGAAATCATTGGTTTGGAAAATATAAACCCTCAACATAAAATATGGTATGTCTGCTCGATGCACTTCCATGAAACATCCTACAACAGAACTCTCGACGTGACGCGATTACGTGACTGCGCAGTGCCCTAACCTGAATGTGTGAATAAATGAATAAATATTACAACTATTTAAAACGTGTTTTATTTACACAATTTGTTATTTCGCTCAATGTCAACATAATATAAGTACTTTCTATGTTGATATCGGTATCCCAGAACCGTTGGAGCTACGAAAAAATAGGTAAACAACGATATACATTCTCGTTGGTTTGAATGCGGTATTCTGTTCTTTCTTTAGTCTTGTTTCTGATATAACGGATAGGGCTGTTTTCATAGCAGATAACAAATGGTTTTAAAATAATAATTTGAGAAACCGCACTACGATCATCTATTCCCAGACTACAGAAAGACCAGGATTTTAGGGATTCCAAGAGGAATCCACGGCCTCATTTTGGGAGGAGGTGATGTACGCCTAAAAGGTGGGAAAAGGGAGAGGACTAGCACTCTCCTAACTCACAATGGAGTCAACAAACGCTGTAGCACTCCTAATGGCCTACGGTTTCTTGGGTAGAAGCCCAAGAATCATTTAAGTAATATTTCGATCATATCATATCTAGCCGGGTGTCCCGTGATGGCCAGCTTTCATTTTTGGATTTTAGTCTTAGGTCCATCATTCAAAATTTATTCCATCCATTATAAATAATAAAAAACAATCGGAATTAACTATAATTATTTAATGTTATCGTTATTTTTGCAAGTTATTAAATATTTCAGTAAAATATCGATATCGACATTTCGAGTCAATCTACATAGGTACAACCCTAAAGGCAGCCATTTTATGCGCCAACTTCTTGTGTAGGTAGGCACGATAATTTTGTAGGTATGCGTAGTCCATGTACTGTAGGTCGATGATTGGTTCTTATTGTGTTCAATTCGAATTTTTAATTTTCAAAAGAAAGGACAAGCAACACGAAATAATCAAATATTTTTTAGAAGAAAATGATCCAGCAAATCTCAGTTATACTCTGAGTTTGAAACCTGGCTGTATAGTTATTGCTTCGTTTGGAATTGTAAGTCCAACAAGAATTTAATCAGTAATCTATTTCTCGTAATACTTTACTATTTTTACTAAGAAAATACTTTTTCTGACGGTTGTAAGATCGAGATATACCTAATCGAAACTGAATACATTGATCGAACATATACCTATGCTTTCTTTCGTAATCTGAGTACCTATGTATATATCTAACAGCGCCTTGCGGTAATACCCGCGGTCCTTTAGAACGAAAACTGAAGCTAATCTAAAATACATGTAGCCGTAGTTACTCCTTATATTAAATCGCTCCAGGCAGCCGTTCCAGCGATGAGCCGCAACAAACGAACAAAATTAATATAGATGTTCATGCAATTGGAGAGGTCTATGTCTAAGTGGACTGCAATAGGTTAATGATGATGATACATTACAAAAATAGGGAAGATGACTGTATCGTAAATAAAGACCAATGTCTATTTAATTAAAAAGAATATTACAAAACATCTCGGAAAATATAATTATCACAGCTTTTCATTTCTATTACAATTTTTTATCAAATAAACATTGAAATATATTGCTCAATTAATTGAGTAGTCTAAACCAGTGACGTCACAAGTTTGTATTTAGTACATTTTTTAAACAAAGTTATCGTTTGAAAGATGAAAGTTGACAAAGTATCATCTTCCATATTGGCCTTCATTTTGTTGCGCCATAAGGAGATGGGTCTCGTATGGACGGGAACATTCGAGAACCGAGGAAAGCGCCATCTAGTGTCGGGTAGCGCGCAACTGTGGAGATTATGACTGGTGATTCCGATTTTATCAACGCTAGATGGCGCTGCAAGTAGCTCTAGAACAATCTATTTGGTCCAGAATGTTCCGTCGAATATTAAGGATTATTCTAGAGATTTCGACAGCCATATAAAAGCGGAGCGTGTTAACCGTACGGGTAGTATTGTTTCACGATACAGCGGATTAACATCGAAGCGATCTTCTAGTGCGACCAACGAGTGATTTAGTGAATTATTGTTGTAAAAAGTGTTGTTAATAAATATTGTGTTATTTTTTTTGGTAATCGACTACTTTCATTTATATAATACCCAGCTCGTAACAATATTGAGATGCGTGCGTTCAAGAATCATAAACTTACGTTGAGTCTTATAATAATACCTACTTTTAATTACAGTTACTGTGGTGCTCAGACATCCTCTTCGACAAACGGTACAAGATCGTGACGTATTTGAACGAGAGCCAGTACAAGCTACTGTACTCTGTAGTATTCACTTTGTATTTCACTTGTATACTCGCCCTAATTATACATATAATTATTCATTACCAAGTTGTTTTCTTGATACTCTTGCGTTACCATGGAGCGCAAAGCACCTGACCACTACTGTTTTAGATCTGCTTCTTCAATAGTACCAATGTTGCAGTCACTCGGGCTACAACAATATGCTATACACATTATAATTGCTTGTGGTCCGTTCCCTTAATTCTATACATAACTATCTGTCGTCTTGTGTAAGAATAAATGATTTTTATTTCTTTCTTTCTAATGTATCGCCTCATCTGTAACTCCCAGGTTCCAAGAAAGTAACTTCTTCCCACTCCCTCTTTTCATTCCCCGACTCATGAACACTAACAACTGCATATATATGCATCTGGCAAGTCAGATGTTGGCAGTGGCACTGCGCTTTATAGAAGATCGTCTGACGAAAAAATTAATACACGTGATATCTTACTACACCCCCTCCCCCTTGTGATATTTCTTGATTTTACACCCCCTCCCCACTTGTGATATTTCTTGATTTTAGCCAATCACAATCAAGCCATGATGATTAATGGACGGCCTCTTATTGCGCAAACTTCACTTCTCACAGAACGAGACGACAGAGTCCCGACTGTTAAACGTAAACACATGTGCGTGCGTGCGTTTGCATGTGTGTTCGCGATCGCGTGCGAGTGTGTGTACATGCGTATATATGCGCATGTGTGTGTGTGTGTAATGGGTATGTGAGTGCGTGCGTTCGCGTGCGTGTGTGCGCGTGCGTATGTGTACCCGTGCGTGTGTTGTTTTTTTTTTCCGGGGGGTATTAATTATAATTATATCAATACAATAAAACATCTAAAAAGAATGTACAATATTTTATTTAGAGTGCAAGCATTCAGTAACTTTGTATACATATTAACGTGATTACTCTACTAAAACTCCGCAAATCGTCCATAACGCGATTGTTAAAAGATTAATGATCGGCGTAGTGTGTATTCCTGGCCGGTCATTAATACAATATTTTATAGCCTTTTCAATAACAAACTAGAGTAATCCAATTAATATATAATAACTAAAACTAAAATACGTAACTAAAGTTTATACATTGGAAGAACTATTTACCTTTAAACTGCAAATCTATTCGTAATGAACCAAAAACTTTAATTGTCAACGATACTAAGACCCAAACCTGGACTCCTGAAAATGTTTATGACCCAAACGCCAGAACTTGTGAAAATGATTATGGTCCAAAGCTGGAGTTTTCAAAATGATTATGGCCCAAAGGTACACTTATAGAAATAGGGTTGACGGACGGAGTAGCGGCGAAGAGACTAATTTAGTTAACAATTGAAATTCAACCTAAAGTTCTTCAGAATACAACCGTATTTGATGCAACAAACTAAAACAACAGCGAGATATGGTTGATTTTATTTTATGTTGAATTTAAATTGTTACTGAACTAATATTTTCGCCGTCACGTCACGTCAGTCGGCGCTGACCATTATGGTCCAAAGCTAGACTTGTAAAATATAACTATGGCAGTGATTTCACTCAGATGTGTATTCAAGGACCCTACTACTTTAGCGAGCTTTTGCAAAACTTTCATGTCACCGTGACGAGTAAAGGATATACACGCCTTTAAATATGAAAAGTACATGGCAAAATTTTTTTTGCAATGTTTTTTATTAAACGAATGATAGCCTTGCATAGAAATTTATGTTAAATGTTCTTTTTCATTATCTAGCATTGTGTTTGAGAGTTTTTAGTATTACAATACGCTCGAGACCAATAAAATTTTAAAACAAAGCCAAAAATATAAACTTTTTTATGTAGAACTGAAATGTTTTCTTTGTTATTAGTCATAGAAGTCTTTGCTGAAAAATTAATTATTTCTTACACTTGAACCGTCTTAATGATAATTACAAATTTCTAAGATTCCTACTTTTGCATCACAGAATTTTTTTCATAGCTTAATACGCATAACAGTATATTAACCGAATAATACAATATCTAAGTTGAACATCTTGTGTGTAGCATATAGTTAATGAACCAGATAATACAGAAAGAAAATGAACAATTTTATTGAAAGAATTTAAGAAAGATTCTGGCACCAACTGTCACTACTGATTCTATGGGCCCAAGTTGATAGACAGAAAAAAATAATTAGCATAGTCCGGTGCTTACAATTAGTGTCACTGTCACAAAGTTAGATTATGGCCCAATAAGAACCTAACGACATCTAGACATCATTTTGGCCCAGTGCAAAAACATATTTGTATGTAATTTAAGCCTAATAGGAACAAATATATTGTATGTTGACCATGGAAAAGGCCAAATCGAGACGTCTAATAACGGCCTCTTAAGCATCCGATGTCGCCCAAAATCACACTCTTTTCAAAATTGATACCAAATTAGCCCCCAACTGATTACTGTAGAAATCAAAACCACAAGACATTCAACTAAATTTGGCATCTTCAACAATATGTGCTAAGCCCGTAATAAATCTATATTTGTTCACAGAACACAATGTATTGTGAACCTTATGTTGCTAAATTCAAAGGCGATATTCAGTTTTCAGACTACGTTTTCATCTTTAAACTAGTCTTAACAAACACTATTTACAATTTAACACAATATATGATATATTTATGCATTGATATTGTTGGTACATTTGTAAGAGAATATATAGACCTACTACAAGAAACCAACCCTCACATGCCAAAATCGAAGAATTAATCTTATCTTCGTATAGATAGGGTCCTTATTTCGTTTTTGGCATGTGTGTGCGCTGGTTTCTTGTTGCATAAATAGGTTCATTTCTTTATTTGATTTTGAATGTTACATAAATGTAACTCCTCTTAAATGATTTGATTTATAATTACTTCTCTTACCGGGATTTAAACCGACAGTTCACTAGTCACTGTTTCAAAGGTTCATCATCCATATATAACGCATTTACTACACATTTTCAACACAATTAAACACTTTAAGAACACTCAAACACAAAACTGTAGCACTTTTATCCCCTGGTCTTTATGAAAGGTCTCTATCCGAAAAAAAATCGGAAATAGTCACAGCTACACCCATTCACTCGTACTCCTTCAATCTCCTTCTAATTTATCTTCTACTTTACTCTTTTTGACGTTAGGAGACTCCGTACCATCATATACAATGACATCTTCAGTGGAGAAACTCACTCGTTTCCTCTTCAATGCTTTCGGATTTCTTTCGGACTCTGAAGCTAAACTTCGACTACTTTCGTCACTAGAGAGGCAGTTTGTAGCGTTCCTTATGATAAGCAGGTCTTGTTCAATCTCTGTTAGTTCTTTTGTTTTCCGCGGTCGGCCTATAGGGCGTTTCGTATGATGCTTCATAGAAGGGGATTCTTCTGGCTTGCGTTTCTTGTATGTCCGTTTGCCTAGATGCATTTTGTTTTTCTTTGACTGAGATTCTTCCTAGAAGTGAATTTTACGGATTAGAATTTTCTTTTATAGTATAGGGGTACAAACAAGCAGATGGGTAAACTGATAGTAAGTGACTACCGCCTCCCAGGACGGACTGCCCTCGGACACCTACGACTCAAGATTTACAATTCTGCTTTAAGAATATTTTCGGATATTTCACACTTCTAGCTTCAAACTAAGTAGATCTTGTATTATAATAGCTAGATTGAGTGATAGAATACTTATATACTTATTTTTGTATACAATGTGTCCCAAAATTCAACGATAAGCGGGCGCCAAAAGGTAGACCTGCTCATGAGTACATAAGGAAAAATAATAAAAAACATATACTTAGTTTTTTTTTAGTTACAAGAAAAATTTAGAATTTCTTTGAAAATTTACACCCTTCATGATACTTTGAACGACCACGATGACAATTTCTCAAATGTGCTTAAGATTTTTTTTTATCTTATACCTAAATAGTGCTACTATTCACCACAACTCTTAAAAACACCAAATTGCCCGCAGTTTTTACACAAAAATCGTTGAAAATAATTTTTTTCCCTACAATTTTGAAATATTTTTACTCTTAGTGTACTTTGACTCATGGTCTTGTAAAAAAAAGTATGGACACCACTACGGCAAGTTGTTTTTAAAATTGGCGCAACTAATCAAGATTCTAAAATGTTATAGTACTCCAAAATGACTAGCCACAAAAAAAAAATGTCTACCATTTGTAAACAAGACCCAAATTTCTTAATTGTTCTTGTTGTTAGTAATAAATATTATAATGTTCCAAAAATGAATAAAACAATGGAAACTATTTGTGTAATTAATTTATTAAATAATTAACATTACAGTAAATGTTCAAACTGTTTTCCACCGGCATTAATACAGGCACGACATCGCCTTAAAAAGGACCGTTTTATTTTTCTTGCATATCTTCTTGCATTGATATGTGCCGCAGCCTGAGTTATTTCATGCCGAAGCTCATCTAATGTCGCAATCGGTTTTGCGTAGACCCTGTCTTTGAGACAGTCCCAATAAAAGAAGTCCAGGGGGTTTAGGTCGGGTGATCGGGGTGGCCATTAGATAGGACCAAGTCGCCCGATCCAACGCCCCGGGTACTCTTGTTGTAGGTATTGTCTCACAGGACGAGCGTAATGAGCTGGGCAACCATCATTTTGATACCACATATTTTGAAGGTCACTTAAGGGGACGTCTTCTAGTAATTCTGTACACAACACGTCTTACAAATGGTAGACATTTTTTTTTTTGTGGCTAGTTATTTTAGAGTATTATATCATTTTAGAATCTTGATTAGTTGCGCCAATTTGGTGTTTTTAAGAGTTGTGGTGAATAGTAGCACTATTTAGGTACAAGATAAAAAAAAATCTTAAGCATATTTGAGAAATTGTCATCGTGGTCGTTCAAAATATCATGAAAGGTATAAATTTTCAAAGAAATTCTAAATTTTTCTTGTAACTAAAAAAAAACTAAGTATATTTTTTTTATTTTTTTTTCCTTATGTACTCATTAGCAGGTCTACCTTTAGGCGCCCGCTTATCGTTGAATTTTGGGACAACCTGTATACACACATATTATCAAAAAAACAACTCCGAAACAAATATTTGGTCCGACCCGAGAATCAAACCCGAGACCTACAGCAGAGCAGTCGCATACGATACCACTGCGCCACCGAGGCAGTAAAAATGTAGGTTAAAAGCGCACAGTACATATATGTATGGTACTGAAAATGAAATTAAGCTCATACATACCTGTTTAGGTTTAGCTCCGATATAACCTGAACACCTTTTCGCGCCACACATACAACGCTTCTTGTCGATGCCAGCGCATTCCAGATTGTAGTTGAATGTTACTTCACTGTGCTGTAAAATGATAAAGTATCGACACTAATATCACATCACACTAATATATTAAGGCGAAAGTTTGTCAGTGTGTATGTTTGTTACTTCTTCACGCAAAAACTACTGAACGGATTTGGATGAAACTTTACAGTAATATAGCTAATACATCAGAATAAATAGGCTACTAATAAAATAATAATATAATATATATAATAATAAAATAATAGGCTAATTTGCCGCGATAACCGACTAACAACTAGTATTAAATAAATTAATAATAAATATTTCGAACATCATACACAAAACGCCATCTAGTCACAAACTAAGCAGAGCTTGTATATTTTTTAGTTCAAAAATAATTTAAAATATAGTTTTAAAGAAATAAAACATGCTGACAAAAGTGGCTAGTATATTTTTTAAATGCAAAAATAATTTAAAATATAGTTTTAAAGAACTAAAAAATATGCAGACGAAAGTCGGGTACAAACAAGCCCACAGGTGAAGGTAATAAAAGCGTGTCAAAAAGATAAAATGTTTAGCTACAGCACATCTCAAAATTACTACTTCACAAAATCTGCACATTTTTATTAAAAATGGTCTTATAATTGTTATAATTTTTAACAAAAAATTGTTAAAAATTATACTGTTGATGAAAAATAGGTCACCTAATATGAATTTATGTTAATGCAGTGTAAGGAAGTGTTTTTCCATAAACACTAGAACAGAATAAGGAAGTATTTTTCCATAAACACTAGAACAGAATAAGAAAGTGTTTTTCCATAAACACTAGAACAGAATTAGGAAATGTTTTTCCATAAACACTTGAACAGAATTAGGAAGTGTTTTTCCATAAACACTTGAACAGAATTAGGAAGTGTTTTTCCATAAACACTAGAACAGAATAAGGAAGTGTTTTTCCATAAACACTAGAACTGGATAAGAAAGTGTTTTTCCTTAAAAACTATGAAATTAACTTTTGCCACATGGTTTCATAAGCTATAATATTTATACTATTGAATAAATAATACTACAAAGAGAAGGAAAACTTAAAACAAACCCTATGCCAACAAGTCTGGCCATCATGGTACTCTTTTTTTTTATGTTAGGCCCTGAGAAAAAGGCTCTACTCTGCCTGATGGAAAGCATAAGCAGAATCCAAGAGTGGTGGTCACCATACTCCGAATGCAGACAGTGCAACAATACAGCATGGTGACCCACACCATGGCGGCCTAGTGATGCTTCTGCATCATTGGGCCTCCGGTCTCGCACCCACCAACAAAACACGACAGCACGGTCGCTGTCATTTTACGTAGATCTTCTGTGCGAGGGTAGTACCGCCCCGGTCGAGCCGGCACAACCGTGCTCAAATCAATGTGGCTCTACTACCTAAACTAGACTAAAACCTCCTATCTAAAGAGAGGCTGATGGCCAGCAGTGGAATATTTAAGCTGTTGATACATAATACTTACTGCTTTGATGTCGTACAGCGTAAACAGTCCAACCCGTACATCGCCGAGGACCGT
This sequence comes from Diaphora mendica, assembly GCA_949125395.1. NCBI lineage: Eukaryota > Metazoa > Arthropoda > Insecta > Lepidoptera > Erebidae > Diaphora > Diaphora mendica. The sequence goes on along the minus strand of OX421332.1, from coordinate 4,737,673 downwards.
CCACTTTTGAGTTTCACAGTTCGGCTCGCAGCAGTGATTCATAAACCTAGAAAATAATATATTTTTTTAATAATTAAAGCATTCTATTATAATTATTACGTGTTGCGAGTTTTCTAACATTGACATGAGGATGGTAGGTAAATAAAAAGTATAGTTAGGCAGCAGAAAAGTCGTTTTCAGGATTATATTTTTTTTATCTAAGAGCCAAAAAAATTTTTTTCGTCGTCTTTGATTTCTCTATAGATTTAGAATTTTTGTTGTCAAATTCAACCAGTATTCATTTTGTAACTTTTTATAACTTTCGGCACTCCTCGTCCATATGAGTTGCGTCAAATTTTGTATTCCTCCATTCGCATGATTTTCTTAAAAAGGGGTACAAAGTTTGCTTCACGTACTAATATACATGTAATGTACATATAAAATAATATAAATGTTAAATTGGTTTGTATATGTGTTAAAGACAACTTTACAGATAGGATTTTCATGTATTTTTTTATTCCAGTGAATTTGTTTTTATTTTTAACTGACTTCAAAAAAGGAGGAGGTTCTCAATTCAACCATATTTTTTTAAATGTTTTTTTTTTTTTCGGACATCTAACACACAACGCCATCTAGTCCCAAGCTAAGCAGAGCTTGTGTTATGGGTACTAGACAACTGATACAAATACATATATATATTTTTTTGTAAATACATACATATTAAACATAGAAAACACCCAAACTTCGAAACAAATATTTGTAGATCATACAAACATTTGGTCCGACCCGGGAATCGAACCCAAGACCTCATAATCAGCAGTCGCACATGCCAACCGTGAGACCAACGAGGCAGGTTGTTACCTCATGACTTTCGACTGGGATCACCGATTTTGATTCGTTTTTATTTGAAAACTGGTGCTTCCCGTGTGATCCCATTTCAATTTGGTCCAGTTTTAGGAGTCGTTTTTTTTTTTAAACATGTAACTATTTACACACAAATATCGCTCTAATCAGTGCAAATGTAAACATCGATACAATCTAAAGGTTCCGACGTGCCGTAGACGTAGAGATCTCAAAAATCGACTGCTATATTAACTGTTGAAAAGTACTCACCTAGCAAGATTTCCTTTCGGTCCAGCGTCGATCATCCTCTCCTTGTCCAGCGTCAAGAAGTAAAAGTTTTCGTCTCTTATCTCGTGCTTCCTGCGCATTCTCCTTCTAAACTCCTCTTCGTCTATTAATTCACCTACATATTCTATCACAAACTGACCTGAAACATGAAAATGAAGTGCTTAGGAACATTTATCTATGCTAATATTATAAACGCGAAAGTTTGTAAGTTTGACTGAACGGATTTGGATGAAAATTTACAGTAATATAGCTTTTTTTTTTTTTTTTTAATGGAATAGACCGGCAAACGAGCAGACGTATCGCCTGATGGTAAGCGATTACCGCCGTCCATGGACACCCGCAACACCAGAGGCGTCACAAGTGCGTTACCGGCCTTTGGGGGATGGGGGGGGGGGAGATAGGGGTATGGGCCTCCGGTATCCTCACTCACTCGGTGAAACACAGCGCAAGCACTATTTCACACCGGTTTTCTGTGAGGCCGTGGTATCACTCCGGTCGAGCCGGCCCATTCATGCCGAAGCGTGGCTCTCCCACGGTCAGACATACTTATACATCAGAATAACACATAGGCTACTATTTGCCGCGATAACCGACATATACGCGGGCGGAGCCGCGGACAACAACTAGTAACTTCATATTTCATTGTGATGCTAATATAGGATATCTCCTATATTAGCATCACAATGAAGTTTGAAGTTCGAGAGAGGCTCATGTCTAACATTGGACTGTTAAAGGTAGTTGATAAAATATCAGTAGAAAACATACCAGCTTTTATATCCTCAAGGGTTTTGAGTCCCCAACCCCTGCTAGGGGTTCTGTACGGGACCAGTTTGGGATAGAGACGCTTCTCGAAGGCGCGGTTATTGCAACGATCTCCTGCTCGACAGGTCGGACCACACTCCGTTAGTAGCATTCTGGAAAAAATAAAACATTTTTAAATGGGAATTTATAGTAAGGTTTTCGTACATGGAAGTCGTCTCTCTGTCTACAATGTGTCCTAAGCTATTTTGGCCATATTGCTCGCAGAGAGGCTAGTAATTTAAAGACACTGGTGGTTATTCTAACTTTGAAAGTGACACTGCCTGTTTATCTCTTAGTTTTCAAAGCTAAACTGCTGAATTTTATTGAAATATGGCATGGAGATACTTTGACGCTTTACTGGGATGACCGATATACACAGCTAGGTTAGTTATAATTTTTGATGTTTTAATTTAAAAGCTTGTTTTCTTGCATTTATTATGATAATGACTAAAATGGGGAGCTCTCATTTTAGTCATTATCAGAATAAATGCATTTTAATACATTTACGTTAACATTTTTGAGCTGGCAACTTTGTTTGGTTGAACGTAAATGTACAGATGCACAACTACATTCAGTACATTTTATTAACAAGTGCTACTATCTTCACGTTGAATTTGGAAACTTTTCAGACAACCTTATGGAGTTTCTTCATCTTTCTGGAACGGTTCTTCCCCATAGGAACGACATTTTGGAACCGTGCAACTAGTCATTAGCGTAACGTTTCGGAAGTGCCTGAAAAGACTTGATTTTTTTTATGGAATAGGCGGGCAAACGGGCAGACGTATCGCCTGATGGTAAGCGATTACCGCCGCCCATGGACACCTGCAACACCAGAGGCGTCACAAATGCGTCGCCGGTCTTTTTGGGATGGGGGTGGAGGTAGTGGTAAGGGATTGGTGTATGGGCCTCCGGTATCCTCACTCACTCGGTGAAACACAGGCTGTTCTGTGAGGCCGTGGTATCACTCCGGTCGAGCCGGCCCATTCATGCCGAAGCGTGGCTCTTATAAGCGATGCTAACGACTTTGCTTGTTTTATAAACGCATATCAAAATGACTTTACTCTGCCTGATGGAAAGCATAAGTAGAATTTAGAATTCAAGAGTGATGATCACCGGTGACCATTTTCTTGGACACTCTTGGACAATGAGGATTCATTGCAGCATGGTGACCCACACTATAGTGGCCTAGTGAGATACTTACCTATTTAAACATTGTGAATATGGTCCACAAGGGTCTTCATCGAGAGGGTTACATTCACACTGAGTGAGAGAATTTTCAGGGTCTTCCAGCTTCCTCCCGCAGAGGGAACCGCACGGTTTGTTCACCTTTAACTTCACGTAGTGTGGAGGGAGCAGTGACGATGCTATGTCTAGAGATTCTTCCTCGTTGGGTTGCGCATCTGTAAAAGAAAAACCGTATTATTATGGTAATTGTAAACGGCGAACACGACAGGCATTACTTGATGACATAATTGTATTCCTCGGGTCTGGGGGTCCCGTGGTTCCGTCCATTGCAAAAAAATAAATACAATTTATGTGAAACAAGAGCCTACAACCGTCTCAATTTAGAGTTCTGAAGGAAGCTACACATGATGAAAGTAACACCTTCGTCATCACCTATGGTATTACTATAATCGCGAAAGTTTGTAAGTATGGATGGATGGATGGATGTTTGTTACTCATTCACGCAAAAACTACTGAACGGATTTGGATGTAACTTTGCAGTAATATAGCTTATACATTAGAAATATACATAGGCTACTATTTGCCGCGATAACCGACATACACGCAGGCGGAGCCGCGGGCGAAAGCTAGTATCAGAGAGCCTAGTGTGAGTTTAGTGCAGGTCAATGGCAACGTCTGTAAATGTGAAATAAACTCACAATAGGTCTTCTGAAAACAAATTTTTCGTTGTAAACAACGGAACTCACTTTTCAATATTTCGCATGCTCTTTGTGCGTGCTCCATAGCAGTGGTGAACGCTGCATCTATTTTAGACTTCTGACTTGATACTCTACCAGAATCACCTGCAAACAAGACAATAACAATAACACTATTAGATTCTTAAATCCTTTGTACCTATCCTAGGTACCTGATAGGTACACAGGTTGTAACATTCATGAAACGGACGCAAAGAAGAACACTATTTGGGGATCACACAATGTATTGTTCCATGAGGGGATCAAACCCAGAACACTTAGTGCAGTAGAAAACGGTGAGGTAACCATAAATGACTACGCCATTCGTGCGTTCAAAGAGAAGTTTTTTTTTTACACACAACGCCATCTAGTCCCAAGCAGAGCTTGTGTTATGGGTACTAAGACAACTGATACAAATACATATATATACTTTTTTTTAGGTGAACACATACATATTATACATAGAAAACACCCAAAACTCCGAAAGAAATATTTATAGATCATACAAATATTTAGTCCGACCCGGGAATCGAACCCGAGATCTCATGATCAGCAGTCGTACACACCAACCGCGAGACCAACGAGGCAGTCAGTTTTGAGGTTATACCAGTATGATATAAGCGGTTGCCTGTTAGAGATTGCCTTCGAGCGATAAGGCCTTACTTCCTTAATTTTAAGTTATCGTTTATCCGTTCATCTAATCACAATCACAATAAAGAAATATATTATTACTTCTACTTCCGTTTTTTTTAAGTTACCTTTGTAATCAATCTGATGTACTATTAAGACTGACTGGACTAGAAAAATATCACCAACTGGCTGACCTCGTTTGCGTCTCCTGTTACCCCGTAGCGTGATAATTTTCCCCCGTTTTTGAAACATTCTTCATTGGTGCTCCGCTCCTATTAGTCTTAGCGTGATGATATATAGCCTATAGCCTTCCTCGATAAATGGGCTATCTAACACTGACAGAATTTTTCAAATCGGACCAGCGGTTCCTGAGATTAGTGCGTTCAAACAAACAAACTCTTCAGCTTTATAATATCAGTATAGATTGAAAGAGGTCGCTCAAGATCGCGAGGGATACATTCTGCTTACTTCCAAACTTCATTTTGAAGATGGCACCCCATGATGATGAAGACAATAAAAATATTTATTTATTTTTTCTTTTAAAAGACAACTTCCGCACTAGCAATATACACATCCTATGCCGCGGAGGACTTAACAAACATACATGAAACGGGCACAAAGAACACCCAGACTCAGAACAATAATTTGTGGATCACACAAAGTGCTGTCCCATGTGGAATTTGAACCCACAACACTTGGCGCAGTAGAAAGCGGCGTGGCGACCGCTTAAACCACTAGGCCAACCGTGAAGTCATTATTATCTATACTATTTACATTTCTTTATTTTCTCGATGACAGTTCTAATTTGATAGTTGTAGTGTTGTACCAAATAAGTAATGATATCGATCGCATATATTTATTATGTTTTGAACAAAGACAAATACAACAAAAACATTCAAATATATTTTTGCAAGCTGGGAACACTCAATGACCTACCACCATTTTGTGTTTGTTTTAATCTGTCACTCGCAACAAGACGGTCGTGCTTTAAAGTCATTACATTTCTGTTCACTGAGTTTTTTCACATTATCCATACATACGTTACGTTGTGTATTTTGTGTTCCTCCGTGTTGATTGCTGTCCCAGCTGTCAAATGTCAAAATGACTAAAGGATCTGTTCTGAAAAGGCAGGCGAGAGAACTGGTGATCAAGGTTCGCTATTACCACTGCCGCAAGTGCGAGAGCGTGTTTAGGCCGCATTAGGAATAAGTGGACCTACAATACAATTTCAAAAATTACTACCGGTACAAGCGGAACACAGGAAAATAAGCTTCGTACGCCGAAGAAAAAACGCCAACCACGTCGTCTGACATCGAAAAGAAAAGCTCGTTCAAGTTTCCACAAAGAACTGTCATCGAGAAAATAAAGAAATGGAAATAGTATAATTATTATAAAGCATATTCTACTGACCTTCTTGGAAAGGGAAGACGCGCCCTCTATTGACCCAGTAGTGGTCGTACTGCCCAAAGAATCGCACCACGAACTCGCCCAGACTGTGTTTCACTGCGAGCAAGTTCTCCGGTATCTCGTACGGATGCAGTATTATTCCTGGCCACCATCTGGTAATGTGAACATTGAAAGTTATAACAAAATTATTTGTACCCCTTCTTAGACGAATATGGCGAATTATTAATATAGTGAGGCGAAGTGTACAACAACAAACATTTTAAACAATCAACGACAAAAAAAAACTTCGTTTAAAAAAACTGACTTCAAAAACTAAAAAGTATAAAATAACTTAATTTGTATGTGCTACCTATTCATAGGTTTGAAATCGGTGCGAAGCCAAATGTAGGTACCACACTCGCTATATTTCGAGACGAACGTCAACGACGTCACCGACGCTTCGGTTGTTTTGTTCTACGCGAAGAGCAGCTATCCCGATCAAGGTCACGCGCGGCGAGTGTGGTACCTACTATTACATTTGGCTTTGCACCGATTTCAAACCTATGATAGGTAGCACATACAAATTAAGTTATTTTATACTTATTAGTTTTTGAAGTCGGTTTTTTTAAACATTTTTAAAATGTTTATTGATTATTCCACTAACAAAATAATACTAATACCACGACAATGGCCTAGCTAAGAACCTCGGAATTACTAAGGTTCTCTCTAGGCCGATAATGTCTTTTCAATCTACTTCAAGCAGTAACTTTACTTGACCTTATTCCTTATCCTCCTTATCCTTATTCTATTTCTTGAGGAATATATTATGTCACTTACCTGTAGTGTCCAAGTTTGACCCACACCATTTCTCCGTAGAGCGGTAGCCGCCCTGTTTCACAATCTTCGCACATATAACCACCTAGAAACATAAAGCATTTCATTATAATTATACATTTTATCAGGGCAAACACAATAGAAAGAAAGAAAAATTAAATAATAGAGGCAGTTACCTCTTAAATTTCTTTATCTTAACTGCTTCGTTGGTCTAGCGGTTGGCGTGTGCGACCGCTGATCATGAGGTCTCGGGTTCGATTCCTGGGTCGGACCAAATGTTTGTATGATCTACGAATATTTGTTCCGGAGTTTGGGTGTTTTCTATGTATAATATGTATGTATTTACAAAAAAAAAAGTAAATAAGTATTTATATCAGTTGTCTAGTACCCATAACACAAGCTCTGCTTAGCTTGGGACTAGATGGCGTTGTGTGGTAGATGTCCGAAATATTTATTATTATTATTATCTACACCCATGCTATAAATCCACTATAAAAGTTTCTGAAACAGTTAGCTTATTGCCAACATTAAAACATCCCATGTCATAACAACCGCAATAGCATCCAAACGAGTGTTAAAATGTTGTACAAAATTTCATAATGCAACACCTTTTTCAAAAAAAGAATATTGTCAGTGCTTTTCACTACCACAGCGCGGCAGCGCCTTATTTAAAAAAAGAACGGATTCGAATTCACGTCGTAGTCCGCCATTTTTGTTCGCCATTTAGCTTTGTTAGCATTTTTTTAGAGGATTAATATCATGGGTGTAGATAAAGTCTTGTATGCATCTGTACATAATTCGGTATTAAAATACTCATGTGATACTATTATCAAACAAGGCGAAGCCTCGTGTGATTGTGTGAAAGTGATGAAACTCACATTCGTGTTTTAATACTCCTTTTATTATACAACAGTTGCACAAATAACTATTATATTGTTACTACTATCTGGTTTTAAAAAAGCATACCTGAGATTGGCACTACTAGTGGCTTTACATATGATACATTTAATAATGTTTAACGAGAGGCAATAGAACTACCTTGCACCACCTTGGCTAATTCATTAATTGGAAAATCTCGAAATTGTCGAAATTTAATTACAGCAGGAATTTATTTTTCTTTCTCTTTTTATGTATGGCCCTGACAAAATGAATCTGCCCGATGGCAAGCATAAGTAGAATCCAAGAGTGGTGGTCACCATACTCATTGCGAATGCAGACAATGCAGAATGGTGACCCACACAATGCGGCCTAGTGATGCTTCTGCATCATTGGGCCTCCGGTCTAGTTCACAACAACGGACTACGTCAGCACGCATGCTGTCATTTTATGTTGATCTTCTGTGAAATAGAAATTTCCGTAAACTGTTTTGATTTTCTTTAACATCAATGTTTTATTTTTATTATATAATTCAATTTAATTACAGGAAATTCAGATACATTGTTCTACATTCACAAATATATCTATCATAGTCATACCAAAATCTTGAATGGCACTCAAGACTCAATAACAGGTACTTTTAAATAATAATACGCTACCTTCAGGCGGATCAATATTCAGGCACTCTGCGTGGAAAGACGTCGGACAGTACTCGCAGCAGATCAGCGAACCGCCTAGCGCACAGATGAAACACCATCCCGTGTTCACGTGGCACGGCACTTTGCCAGTCCTGTAGACAAAAAATATTTTCTTCAAATAATAATAAGAATTCACACATCAACAACCTGTAATAACCGCAATGAGTATGGTGACCACCACTCTTGGATTCTGCTTATGCTTTCCATCAGGCAGAGTAAAGTCATTTTGGCGGGCCATACATAAAAAAAAAAAAAAAACAACAAGGGAGGATATTGGCCTGGAGGAGATGATGTCGATGATGGGGTAGGCATCCGGAGGCTATCCGACAAGACCGGGAGAGATCAGGCACCGGAGCGACGGCTTTACTTGCTTTCCAAGGCACGGGGGTTAAGACTCAAACTTCCAAACTACTACTGACAAGACGTGTTGGTATAAGGTTTGTATTAAGTTTTACTGGTATTTGCAGTGCTTTTATATATTTTTTTATGGAATAATGGGGCAAACGAGCAGACGTATCGCCTGATGGTCAGCGATTACCGCCGCCCATGGACACCTGCAACAACAGAGGTGTCACAAGTGCCTTGCCAGCCTGTGAGGGGAGGGGTTGGGGTATGGGCCTCCGGTATCCTCACTCACTCGGTGAAACTATGCTGAAATAGTTTTCACACCGGTTTCCTGTGAGGCCGTGGTATCACTCCGGCCCATTCATGCCGAAGCGTGGCTCTCCCACGGTTATCCTGTAGTTTGCTCCCGTAATCGACTTTTACAACATCCACGAGTTGAATAGGGGTGATGAAACTGTGTATACTTAACCCGTCACCATATGGAAGAGAAAACAGAACAAATAGTCATGATCATCACATAATCATTATCCTGAGTGGAAATCGAACCCTCTATTTTTAACCGACTTCCAAAAAGGAGGAGGTTCTATGTTTCACTGTATGTATTTTTTTATTTTTTTTATGTATGTTCACCGATTACTCCGTCAGTTGTGGTTCCGACTTCACACAGATTCTAGGTACCTAGCACACATTATAATACTACTATTTAAATGAATAAAGAATTAGGTATAGGCAATTTATGAAGAACCAGTTTATTTTACGCTTTTAAGTGTTTTTTTGGCAGAGAGTTTTCGTTGGATGTTTTTTGGAAGTGGGTTTTTTTTAACAATCAGGATCGATTGGTGGCCTAACTAACAAGGCCTGTCTGTTTTAAAATGGCTATGATAATTTCCGGTTGTGAACTAATACATTGTCTGGAGGCCGAACACCGACCATAATATGACATCACCAGATGAATATTTTGTTATTTTTTTGTAACATCTATGTTCCAGTATAACCTGACCCGTCAATCTCTATAGGTAAACATTGTAAACATTATAACATACTGGACACAAATTACAAGTACTTTTTTCACATATTTTTGAAAGGAAATCCCTTGTACCCCCTTTTACACTTCTCTCCGTACAAACTAATAAAAAAAAATCTTTAAAAGAGAATTTCAGATGAAGCAAAATTAAAAAAATAGGGTTGAATGGCAATTTATCCTAAACTAGCTGACCCACGCAACGTCGTTTGCGTCTCCTATTGCCCGTAGCGTGATAATTTTCCCCCGTTTTTGAAACATTCCTCATTGGTGCTCCGCTCCCATTGGTCTTAGTGTGATAAATAAATAAATAAATATTTCGGACATCTAACACACAACGCCATTTAGTCCCAAGCTAAGCAGAGCTTGTGTTATGGGTACTAGACAACTGATACAAATACATATTATTACATATATATACTTTTTTTTTGTAAATACATACATATTGTACATAGAAAACACCCAAACTCCGAAGCAAATATTTGTAGATCATACAAACATTTGGTCCGACTCGGGAATCGAACCCAAGACCTCATGATCAGCAGTCACACACGCCAACCGATATATAGCCTATAGCCTTCCTCGATAAATGGGCTATCTAACACTGAAAGAATTTTTTAAATTGGACCAGGAGTTCCTGAGATTAGCGCGTTCAAACCAACAAACGAACTCTTCAGCTTTATATATTAGTATAGATGTATTTACTATACTCTTCTAAGATCTAGTATCAGATCAACAACAAAATAGATGATTATGAAATCAACAACACATTTATTTGGATAAAGATTAATATTAGGTATTATGTTGATAAAAACTCTTTGGCAAATAACTCATTATTAGGTACTAACTCTTAGCGTCTTATACTCGTAATAACTTCTAAACGAAATGTCCGATTGGGATGAAACAAAAAGTATTTTACTTCTACATAAATACCCTTGATAACATAAGCCTATAACCTATAGCCTTCCTCGATAAATGGACTATCCAAGACTGAAAGTATTTTTCAAATCGGACCAGTAGTTCCTGAGATTAGCGCGTTCAAACAAACAAACTCTGCAGGTTTATAATATTATATTAGTATTAGTATAGATTTCTAGTTTTATTGAACATCGCATTGCTTTGTAATTAATTATTCGAAACGCTAGCTCGCTTAGCTCAAAAACTTACTTCGTGTTAGTTTGTTTCTTTGACTACAAGAACCACATCAATAATTAAAATGATTACATAATAAAAAAATATATACCTGTGCTCATAATGCCTCGGACATATTATATGCGACGCCGACAAAATCTGCGTACCAGCCGGCAAACATTTAGTAAACGAGTGGTATGTGGCTGGGCACCTAACACACCTAGCCAACTTGTCTCCACTGAACCTCGTCTTGCAGCCTCTAGGGTCATCAGACACGCACGTGTGACATACATGTCTCGGACACGTCAGAGCTTCAAAATATTCATTAATTTTCTTATTAGTCTTCGACGGTTCACCTCCATTAAACTGAGTTTGGGGCCAAATGTCCAAACATTCTAAATGATAATATTTGTGGCAATGTGCTACATGACATTTCTGTCTTTTTGTCGAATCGTTCTTCGAGACAGCATTTTTACAAACGAAGCACACAGGAGGGTTATATTTTTGACAGTTATTGCATTTAAATTCTGCGTAATCCATATCGGTCATCGAACGCCTAGGTTTGAGTTTTACATCGACTATTTCGCATTTGCCAGGTAATGTTTCGTTCCAATCGATGCCATCATCACTCGAATATGATTCGTAATCCATCTTTTCAGATGAATCTAAAACCTCCTTCATTTTAGCGCTTAAAAGGTTTTCTAAGGCATCCGCGTCTACTGTATGAGGGTCTGATTCAATAAGTTCTTCAACAGAAACATTATTCTCTTCTATTGTGTCTTGGCTTCTATCATCAGTGTCGAATTCTTCAGAATTTTTATCTCTCCGTATTGGCTTTTTCTTTTTCTTTCTACCTCTAGTTGGAGTGGCAACCTCAACTATTTGAACTGGCTTTTTAACGCAATCAACATGAAACATGCCATTACAGCCTTTGCACTTTACTAAACTACCCATTTTCTCGCAGATTTCGCAGACTTTTTCTCTAATTAAGCCCTTAAAAATATTTGGTTTTGGTTTAGTCAGTTCAGCAAAATACATTTCGACCTCATCATATACCTCAAGTGGTCTTTGCAACTGTTCCGATTCTGAAACTGCTTGCCCTGCTTCACTAGGGACCACTCTCTGTTTAGGCTTAAAAATTTCAAAAACTTCAAGTTCCTCTTCAATATCTGAATACTCTTCGTTGTAAAACGGCTTGACACTTTTCCTTTTAGGTTTTTCTTTTGTCGATATTTCCTCATCTACACCATCTCTTTCAGCTTTTTCGGTCTTCAGTACTTTACGTTTAACCTTTTTGGTTTCTTGTACTGCATCTTTAAGACCTTTAACTAAATTAGATTCTTTTATTTCATCACTCTTTTTAGTTTCCGACTTATTATTCTCTTCGTATAAATACGTTTGATACAAATAAGTGATTATTTCATTTTGTGTAAGATCAGGATTCTCATCTATGAGCGCGTCTTGTCTCAACTCAAGATACTTCATAAAATCAGGATCTTCCATAGCACTTTCAATTTTCTTGACACTGAATTTTTTTCTTCGCTTAGAAATAGATACTTCGCTGTCTTCTGAATTAATAGATACTGTATCAGCATCGTCATCTTTTGCTTTTCTGTCGATACTACCCTCTTTTTCTTTTTTTGCCTTCGAACGTAATTTACATTTTATTAAAGGTGCTTCACTATCTTCAGAATCCAGAGAATCTTTATCACCATCATACTTACCCTTATCTGCACTTAAAGATTCTTTAACAGAATTTGTAGGATCTGTTTGTTGCTCTTTTCCAGGTTCGGTTTTCATACGTTTAGGTTCCTGCGAGGGAGAGAGATTGGCCGAAGATGAAGGTTCTAAGGATACTGCTACAGAAGGTTTTTTAAAATCTGAGCATAACCTTTCATTAGCCTCGTGGATAATATTTGAAGTAGTTGTTTCTTTAGAGTCCGTACATTCAATTTCATGTTCAATCCCTGTATTGGGTTTTTCTTGATAGTTATCTTTTTCTTTTAGAATTTTCGTAGATTTTTTGACTATACTAAGTGATTCTTGTTTTTCGTCTTCTTTAGGTAGTGTTTCCTCATCATCATCTTTTATCATATTTTTTCTTGAAGCTCTTTTTTTTATTGAACATACTTCATCAGTTTCCATATGCTTTTCGATATTGTCACCTTTATTTTTACGCAAATATCTTTGTATACTATTGGTTTTATTTACTCGATGTTTTTTTAGACTTAGAGTACGTTTTGTTCGAACTTGTTCCTCAGGTCCAGGCTGATTCAAACCTTTTACCAAATTAAGCTCCCTTAAATCGTCGTTTTTTTTATCATCAGACTTCACACTTTCTTCGTAAAGCCAAGTTTTGTATAAATAGGCTATGATTTCTTTTTCATTTAAATCAGGATTTTCGTCCATTATTGCATCTTGCCTTAGTTCCATGTATTTTACAAATTCGGGATTCAATAAAGGATCTTCTTGATGTTTACCTTGTTTAGAACGCAGTTTATTTCTACTTACAGATTTTGTTGAAGTTACACTATCTTCTGAATGAATAGAAGCTGTTTCTACATCAAAGTCTCCATTTGTATCATTTAAACCATTTTCTTTGATAGTTTCGGATTTCTTAAGAGTCTTGTCAGTTACATATATTCTTACCTCTTTGGAAGCCATTTCAAGTTCTCTTACATTTTCACCTCTATACCCATTATTAATATTGACCTGAGTGGTATCATCCTTTACATTATTAATTAAATCTACTTTGTGCTCAAGTATATTAACTTCTTTAGTGCAATTTTCTTTACTGCCTTTAATATTTTCCGTTTTATTTTCATCACTAATATGACCATTTAATTCTAATTTATCAATAGCACTATTATCTGCCTCTAATGATTCATAGTTCTCAGAAGTTTTACTCAGATTATATTTGTCAATTTCATTGTTTAGGTCATATTTATTAGAATTACAATTAAATTTGTTTGAATCGTCGACTTCAGAACAGAGTTCATCAGCATCTTGTTCATATGTAATTTCAAAATTTTGCTGTCCAATCTCAGGCACTTTATCATTTACAAAAGGGAGTTCATCGAGGCTTAAATTATCATCACTATTATTACCTAAATTTGATAAAGGGCTATATGGGAGACGTTCACTATCGCTATCATCGTCAATAGTCATAGCATCAGCTTCATTTTCATCAAAATCAACTTCTTTATCTAAATCATTTACTTGTGATTTTTGTGTTATGCTTGTTATATGTTGCTGTGTAGTTAGTGCGTCATTTTCTTTACAATTACCAGCACTATTTGTTACATCTTTACTATCATAGCTATTCTCAATATTACCTATTTTTACAGTTTCACTTTGAGACTTTTCAGTACTTACGTCAGCGTTAAGAGAATTCTCGTTTTTGTCAGTCAAATTGTCAGTGATGCATGTAGCATTACTAGTATGTGCCTCTAAGTCAGTACAAACTGTTGCTGCTGGTATTTCTTGTACAACAGTAATAGTATCTGTGTTGGAATTATTATCAGAATTTTGTTTCAACCCAATAGAATCTTCCTTATCTGAATCATATTTAAGTGATTCAAGATCTTCATTAGGTGATTCTGGTTGTGCTATACACTGTTTATCACTGTTAAATGATAATGACTCCGGACCATCAAACGTTTTTTCAGTTTCTATAGTATTTTGAAAATTTGGATCACTGTTTTGAGAGGCTTCTTCGTCATTTAGGTTTAAATTACTTTTACTCTGTTTTTCAGGCTGGTCCATCTGCGAATTTTGGTCAATCTCAGAAGAGTCCTGCAACTCAGTACTAAATGAACATTCAGCATTAAAATCTTTTACCGCAGCATCTGAATTTGGTACACTGAAGTCTGATTTCTCTTCATCTATGGTGCTAGCTTCGTTAACTGACTCCTCCATTTCTTCAGTGTAGGTTTCAGATTCACAAGTTCTATTCATATCTATTGAGCTTTCTTTAGGACTCTCTGTCGTCCCTGTTTCATTACTAGTTGCTGATTCAACACTTTTATCCTGGTCTTGAGTTTTCTCAGCTAAGCTTTCAACTTTAGTTATAACACATATTTCACTTTCATCTTGTGATGTGTCTGGTTTAGAACAGTCATGAGTAATGGAAGTCACATCAGCTCCTGTTTCTAGATCTTGTTTATGTGAAATACCTTGACTTAGTAAGTTTTGAGATTCATTAGATTTTCGTAAACTATAACTTTTTCGTAATGGCCTTTTTGGTGTGCTCTTCTTTTTCTTGGCAACATTAACTGTAGGTTCTTTTTTTTCTTCCTTCTTTGTAGGTACAGGAGTTTTACCCTTGGTTTTCTCTGGAGTTTTTGATTTCGCTTTTTGAAGCCACCTGTCCATGTGAGATTGTCTTTGAATTTTAGTGATGCCAGTTTTAGCTGCCATATTATCTAGGCATGCTGTGACAACTTCAAACATGTCTAAAGATTTCTTTCTTTGTCTTAATCTAGATCTATCATTGTTGTCAGATTTCCCATCGTCTTCGGAAAATAGGCTGTCATAAAGGCTCTCGCTTAAAGATACGTCACTATCCGTTCTACTTATTTTACCTTTGGCCTGTTTCACTCTGCCTGTCCTTGACTTTTCCAGCATTTCATAGAATATATCAATTCTCAGTCGTTTTGGTTCCCGAAGTAGCATCTCTGCTTCCTCCACCGACGTATTCCATAAAGGTAATTTCTTATCAGAGACGAAATATGCTGCATAGAGCTTGGGATCTTTTTTCTTTGCCTAAAATATAAGAAAAAAAATGTTAATACATTAGATTAATAACTGAATATTACATCTTTTAGCAAGCGTTTTACACAAAGCTAAACAACTTGGAAACAATTTTTATCCACATAGTATTCTCACACTATGCAGCGTTGCGATTAGTGAAGACTTCATAAATAATCGCAACGTCGAATACGGTCGCTACCGAGAGAAATGATTACTCTTAAGATGAAACATGCATAGAGACTTCACAAATGTTCTCACAATGGTTTGCAGATTACCAGAATAAGTAACTTGGCAAGTCAAAATCGATTTTCAAGATAATCTATACAGTAAAAAAGCTACGTGGAAAGTCCACGTCAATAAGGAGTTACTATAGTTTTTAATGTCGTCCAATGCAAAATATTCTTTTTGAGATGGAGTTGTGGAAAATACACCCTGTTATTGTAAACCTGTCCATCTTGAAGTAGTACTTGAAATACAGAAGATTTCTCGTTTTTACCACTCGTTGAAAACACGCAGGCGGAAGATGAGACTTGAAAGTATGTATATGTGCGTTTTTAATTACAGTATTTTGACTTGCCTCGGTTGTAAACTTCTCTCTAGCGGCCTCAAACTCGAGTTGTCCAAGGTACTTTCGGAGCATACTGTCCACGATCCAGCCGCGGCGGCCGTTATCTCCGAAGAATGTTACATGGATGACGTCACGTTCTATACGACCGAACACTGCAAATAAAAATTATGCTTACATTAATATACAATATAATCATCAGCCTATCTGCACCCTGCTGGTCATAGGCCCCTCTATACTACACAATATTTTTCGGACATCTGACACACAACGCCATCTAGTTTCAAATTGAGCAGAGCTTATTTTTTTTCTAAATAGGTATATACATTTTACACATAAAAAACACCCATATTCCAAAATAGATATTAGCGGATCTTACAAGTATTTTGTCTGAAATCGAATCCGAGACATCAACACGATAGTCTCATACGCTACCACTGCACCACTGAGACAGTCATAATGACTTATTGAAATTATAATGCATAGAAGGAACATACATACCTAAAGGCAGATGGTTGACATTTGAGAGTGCAGTAACAAGGCCTACCCAATAATATTTTTTATCTCTATTTATATTTACTAGCTATTGCCCGCAGCTTTGCTCGCGTGATTATTTCTTAGTATTTCTGACTTTAAAATGAATAGATGAACTTCCATACTACAACTATTACACTCACAAAAAATGTGGCTAAGTATTGGTAAAAGAATTTTCAAAATCGATTCAATAAATCCCGAGTTTATTACCACTAAGAACCTCACAAACTTTACCTCTTTATAGTGTTAGTACAGACCAGCTGAGCCTCCCAATGTTACCCTCGGTTACACCAATAACTGCGATATCGCCGGGGGAAAGCTAGCGGCTTTTCTTCCTGCGGCTTCAAGCAGTAAAATCCAGCCGTTCCAGAGATTTATTAGCCCGAACAAGGAGACAGACCGAAATTTAATGAAAAAAAATGATTTTTCAAGGAAGTATGTATGTAGTATGTACTTTGTACAAAGTTGAATGAATACTGAATGAATACTTTGAAATTATAGACACTTCAATTTTATGTATTTGTACAGAGTATAGATATAGATGTATTAGTAAATTTTTCTACAGTTGCTAGCATATTCTAGAAATCTTTAATTGTACTTGACTAAAAAAAAAACAAAGCTAAAAAATCTTGAGATAGCAAAACCGACTGATCTAACAGTTTTATGACATAACTCGGTTATCACTTTTCCGACCAATAATCATCGTCTTTGCTCACTCAATAAATAAAATATGAAGTTTTTTATCAATTATAAATTATTTAAACAGCGTAAAGGAGTATTATTATCATGAATATAGCTACCTGACTATATATTTATTTATACATATATGTACGTACAGTTTATCAGTCAGTACATTTAATTTAAATCACTAAGCATGAATTATTTTGATTGATTTAAATAACACTACACTTCTGGTCAAAAAAAATCGTTATTTTAAAATTATTTTTGGGATAGGATGTTACTACATTTTTTACCAAGCTGAGCAAAGTTACTAAACGTAGCCTAAGTTACTCTTTATAAAGTCAGCTATCTGCCAGTGAAAGTTCCATTAAAATCGTTTCAGAGATTAGCAGAACAAACAGACAGTATTAAAAAAAAATTAAAAATTGTTTTTCTTTATATAAGTACCTTATGTACTTCCATATGCATTTAGTACAAAGCAGCAGCAAACAGACACTTCAATTTTCCTTATTTGTATACATCAAATAACTTTTTAACCAAATAAACTTTTGGTCAGTGTTGAGTTCAAATAACATTATTTGACTCCGGACACCTTTCATCGACCATCAAAACATATGAAATTAGTTTTGTCTTTTTTATGAATCACATTTGAAAATGGTATTTACAATTTGTAAAGAGGTCATTAGCCATACAACTAACTGACAAGTTACATGTAATATTAATTACATGAGTCATAATACTGTCCTGAGTAATGACATAATGATGCATATGGCGACATTATATAGAGCTTGTTCAAATCTTGCACCAATCTGTGCAGTCAAGTGCTAAGAACTGAACTGTATCAAATACCAAAATCTATATTAATTTTATAAAGCTTAACTGCACGTTTGGCCTAGTGATTTAACGGTCACCACGCCGTTTCCTACTTCGCCAAGTGTCGTGGGTTCAAATCCCACGTAGGACAACACTTTGTGTGATCCACAAATTGTTGTTCAGAGTCTGGATGTTCTTTGTGTCCGTTTTATGTATGTTTGTAAAGTCCCCCGCGACACAGGATTTATTCCTAGTGCGGGAGTTGTCTTTAAAAAAAAAAGTTTGTTTGTTTGAACGCGCTAATCTCAGAAACCGCTGGTCCGATTTGAAAAATTATTTCAGTGTTCGATAGGCTGTTTATCGAGGAAGGCTATAGGCTATATATCATCACGCTAAGACTAATAGGGCGCAGCACCAATAAAGAATGTTTCAAAAACGGGGGAAAATTATCACGCTACGGGTAATATGAGAGCAAACGAGGTTGCGTGGGTCAGCTAGTTACTGATATTATTATCTAAAGGAAAACAATTTAGTAAATTTTAAATGAAGTACCTGATGAATTTTGCTTGGTATTTTTTTTTGGTAAATTTTCTGAGAATGAATCCTAGCTAGATCGATTTATCACCCCCGAAACTCCCTGCATACTAAACTTATGTAATACAAAAATTGCTTGTACAAAGGTAATCTATACTAATATTATAAAGCTGAAGAGTTTGTTTCTTTGTTTGAATAATCTCAGGAACCGCTGGTCCGATTTGAAAATTCTTTCAGTGTTGGATAGTACATTTATCGAGGAAGGCTATAGCCTATATATCATCACGCTAAGACCAATAGGAGCCGAGCACCAATGTAGAAAGTTACAAAAACAGGGGATTTTTTTTTACGGCACAGAAGATTTATATATATATAAAGATAAATAATAAATAAATAATAAATATTTTGGACATCTAACACACAACGCCATCTAGTCCCAAGCTAAGCAGAGCTTGTGTTATGGGTACTAGACAACGGATACAAATACATATATACTTTTTTTTTGTAAATACATACATATTATACATAGAAAACAGCCAAACTCCGAAACAAATATTTGTAGATCATACAAACATTTGGTCCGGCCCGGGAATCGAACCCGAGACCTCAGGATCAGCAGTCGCACACGCCAACCGCGAGACCAACGAGGCAGTCAACGACGGTTACTAAGGTGACGGTACGATACGGTGACTAAGGAGCTTTATGGAGATTTTACAAATGATTTCACGTCATACTCTCTATTTGCATGCTTTGTTCTTTTAGAGCTAGTAGTGGTCATAAACCCCATGGGGACCAGACGGTTTGGTAATCGTTATAGTTTTTTTTTTGGTGAAAATTTTAGATATTGTGGCTCCTCATTACCTACGGTGTCCTCCTTTGTACATCGGCCGACTTAATGCTTGGGGCATTCTGGGCATTAAGTCCAAGACAAGAAGTAAAGGGCATTCACCAGTCAACCTTAGGGTGGTGTGGAACTCTTGTGAGGTAGGCGCACATATGTAAGATGTGTGCGCCTACCTCACAAGATTTCCAGTTATAACAAGATTATGGTCTTTAACTATCCAAATATTAACATGTAATTATTATAAACTAATAGCAAATTATTTGATAGTACTTACACTTCTTCTTAACAAAAACTCCAGTTGACGGATCTCGAGTGACAATCGACGGCCAAAACGGATAAGTACCCATTCTAGCCCAGGCCAAATCTCCAACCTGGAACTGGCATTTGGCTTCCACATCAAACAGTTCACTCTGCGATGGAACAGCACTAGTGTCCTTGCTATCTCTCTTCTTCTTTTTGGTGTCAAAGTCTAACGTTTTCACAACTGAAGAATTATCTAAGTATCCATTTTTAGATTTATTCAAATCATACCGCTCAGAAGATCTTTCAAGAACATTGTTCAAGTGTGTACTAGATGACTTCTTAACACTTCTTGTTGGTGAAAACATATTTTGAATAACAGTAACCGTGTCTTCGGGTTCTCTTTTCTGTATTAGGTCCTTCCGTATATAAACTTTTGGAAACTTTTTCGCTGGTGATGTAGCAACCACATTCTGCTCTTCATTACCAAAACGGCTAAGCGATATGTTCTCTTGGTAAATGCTTTCTATTTGATTGTCCAAATATTTCTCACCAACATTTTTTGGTGACTCAGTACGTTTTAGTGGAGAATTAGACGCATGCATTTTGTAAGCAGGGGATTGAGTGTGAGCCCGAACAGGGGACTTCTCAATTACAGGTGACTTAAGTTCGGTTGTCACTTTCTTAACATCGGGTTGATCTATTTCAGATTTCAAACGGCGAGCTCTGCCATATCTGCTGATGTTTGTGCCATCCCCAGAAGCCACCGGAGAAGTTATTCTTGCAGTTAAACTTGTTTCAAGTTCTCGTTCAATCAATGACCGTTTCTTTGGTTTGGATTTGACAGTCCTTGGACTATTAGTAGATTTAATGTCCTCAGAGCTCAGGTTCTCCTCAGATTCATCCATTTTAAATTTTGAATAATGTATGTGGTATTAATAATTTGCGACTGACGTAACAGAATAAAACATCGTATGGTGAATGCTAAACTGCGAATATTTTAATCAAATCTCACATTTATTCGTTTAATAAAATTGCGAAATGTGTCCACAAACCACTATTTATACATCAAGATAGTCCATAAAGGATCCGCTTAGTTTTCTGAAACAAAAGAATCAAAATGAAGTTTCGTTTTTCTGTTGAAATAGGTTAATTCAATATTTGATCTAAATATCATGTTTTGTTTGTAGAAATGTATTTTTTTATGAATTAAAAACACACTATATCAACTTACCATCAATTAATTCAGTTTCGTCGCGTCAGTAACTGCAATTTGCACAAGACAATTCGTCAGATTGGCGGGGTCTCAATGCATAATTGTAGTACTGTGATCGAAAACTTAAATTCCTTTTTTGCAACTAAATGCTTCCACTTATAATAAAATCACCACTAGCTACAGAGAGGTTTAATAACACTGAAACATAATTATTATCAATAATTGTCAGCGCTCGAATATCGTTCGAGCAAAGTCCTAATTTGTTACGAGAAAGCACCCAGTGCTAGAGTCAAACACGCGCCATCATAATTTCATTCGCTGCTGAGTACGAAACCAGCCAGCAGATAAGAACACTACAGTTTACACTCACGTTAATATAAATTTTCTCAATAACAAAACAGAAAATATTAAATACTATTTCTTATTCCCTGATTAAGAAATAAAAATAAGTTCCGCCACAGGAATACCGACGCTCGGTGCCGCGCGAAAACACATGAATGCATTAAATATGTGTGCGTTACCATACAACGACAAATTTTAGAATAGGATAATAAGGTATATACAGCACACACACTATTGCATAGTACCACATAGTTCAATGGCTCCGCTTATCACGACTGTTTTACCGACGCTTTCAAAATAATTCGTTGTTTAGGGATCCGTAAACTGAGCTGTTAATTCTAAAAATAAGTGACAGGACAGATAGATAACATACAGTTCTAAATTGTGAAACTAGTCTAAGAAATTATTCTTATTTATTTTAATAATAAATTTTAAAAGTAGAAATTTCGGTAGTATTCGAAATCAACTGCATGAGGTAAAACACAGTCTTTAAGGACTAGCCAGCTTTAGGTGCTAAAGAAATTAGTTGGCACTGAAGAAATCTTCGTATAATATGAATTATAATAATCTAACTTCGTAAAATATTGGAATCGATTTATGCTTTGCTTGACAAATACAGTACATATATCCTTTTCTAAACTTAAGATCAATTTTATCAAAGTATCAAATTTGTCGATTGAGTATCGCATTCATAATATTATAATAAGAATCGGTCCCCAATTGAAAACTGAGAAAGCTTGCATGAAATAAGTCTGAATTATATAAATATTTCTTTATCCTCTGATAGGGCTCTCCATAGAGTTATATTTAAATAAGCGTCACGCTGCACCAATATCACATTAATTAAAGTTAATAAATATTGTACTGAACCACAGTGTTAAACCAAATAGTAAAATGTCAAATGACACTTCCACAAATGTCTATGGTTATCTAAAACACCAGCAATATTTTAAAAACCAAAATAAAAGCAATGTTCAACGTTATTGCACACATTACATTACTTGATTTATTCTCAATATTTTCTTACCAGTTGCAACAATCAAGTGAATAAACAGCCATCATTATTTATTTAAATTGTTGGCGCCATTTTTACCTGACTACCTACGGCGAAGTCAAAAGGACGGGTAATAGTTAGTATCTTTATCTTTTTTTATCTTTTAAAAGACAGCTCCCGCACTAGGAATAAATCCTGTGTCGCGGGGGACTTTACAAACATACCTGAAACGGACACAAATAACACCCAGACTCAGAACAACAATTTGTGGATCACACAAAGTGAACCCACGACACTTGGCGAAGTAGGAAACGGCGTGGTAACCGTTAAACCACTAGGCCAAACGTGCAGTAGTAAACTAGGTACTAACTTTCTAACTCAGTCAATGAATTAGATGTCAATAGAGAGAGACAATAGATTGGTATTAATGGCCCGGCCCGGGAGACATAGGCCATTTAAATGTCAAAAATGGCCATGTACATGTGAATGATCCATCCAGACTATTGGTTGATTGCTTTTTAGCCCCTGTTAATAGGTCACATACTTTGATTTACATTTTTTGTAAAGTGACTTTATAAAAATGGGTCTGTGGTTCTTATTGCTGTTGAAAGACTATTAGTTGTGAATCTTGTGATCTGTTGTTGTTTTGATTGTAATAGGTGTTAATAAGGGTTTTTACGTTGTTTTACAACACCAACTAAATATCGATATTTATTAATTATAACTAGGTTTTCAAACATCGATTTCTAAATAACTTGACAGACAAAAACTCAAGTGTCATTCACTGTGTTCGGTTGTCAAATTGTATTGTCATTGTCACTCACTGTCAAAAGACTATGAAGTATCAAGCAAAAATTGTGAGCAAGAGCAAATGTGTTCTGTGCTTGCGAGTGACTATTAATTTGTATTAGAAATAATTTGTTTTTAGGAAAAATACAAATATGTCGACAAATAAAGCGAAAGACAACAAGCCGGAAGGAGTGGCATACAGCGAGGCTGCTCTAAGAAATAATGCTGCGGTCGTTGAATATTGTAGGACATCCATGGCTGCGTTGTCAGGATCAATCGCTGGTAATTGGCCATTTATTCGTAATTAAAGTTGAGTATGTAGCTATATAATAGCTAGGTGATCAATATTGTTGACTTGTTAGATTGCATTAGCTCGTGCAGTCAATGTCAGCGATGTTTTTCTTCTAATCATGGTTATGGAGGATGTAACAACCTGTCTTGATTTTAAGTTTTAAGTTATGATTAAAAGCTTATAGTGTTATGACTAAAAATAAAAAATAAAATAAAAAATGGTCCCTTGAAGTTTTTTCAATATTTTAAAATTCTGTTACATGTTATAGTTTTCAATGAAAAAATCTGTCTCAATCCACATCTTATTCCAGACCGACATAAAGAGTTATACTCCCAGTTATACCTTAGCCCCCAGTCAGTTTAGCAGTTTCTGAGAAGTACATAGCTCTCAAACTGAAAACATACAAACAGAAATGAATATCTGCTTATTTGCACCTTATATGATTATTGATTATGTATCATATATAATTTATACAATTAAGATATAACCTTTGTCACTACCTTACCTTTTTTTTTTAAAGACAAACATCCTGTGTCGCGGGGGACTTTACAGACATACATGAAACGGGCACAATTAACACCCAAACTCAGAACAACAATTTGTGGATCACACAAAGTGATGTCCCGTGTAGGATTTGAACCCACAACACTTGGTGAATTGGCAAGCGGCGTGGCGACCGCCTAAACCACTAGACCAACCGTGCAGTCAAACTTTATCCATACCTTTCACTGCAAGGATGGCCCAGTGATTTAAGCCGTTGCCTTACTGCTTCCTGCGTTGTGGGTCTGATCACATAGATGATCTGATAGAATAGACAACATATTAACTGTTGGTGCAAATGTCAGGGGC
The DNA here is from genome assembly GCA_949125395.1 of Diaphora mendica. Lineage (NCBI taxonomy): Eukaryota > Metazoa > Arthropoda > Insecta > Lepidoptera > Erebidae > Diaphora > Diaphora mendica. Next base: position 4,713,477 of record OX421332.1, on the reverse strand, counting down.
CAGCTGAAAAAAACTGAGCTGGTTGCCTTTGCTGCACCATGCAATTGTTACGTGATTTTGTTGTTCTAGATTGTAGATTGTATGTTGTACTTTGTTGTACTAACAAGCTAGAATTCAAAATTTAAAAAACTCCCTGCTCTAGCACTTAATAGAGTAATCATACGCCAATGATATTTTTGCAGACATTCTGTTATTCTTCCCCACTTTCACCCCCATAACTTTTAAACAACTCAACCGTTTTTCATAAAACATGTCTAAGAACACTCACACGTAACTCACCTTTCATACAAAAGAATCTAAATTGAAAACGCTTTAACCGTACGCAAGCTACGGTGCCACAGACAGACAAGTCAAACTTATAACACTCCTCTTTTTGCGTCGGGGGTTAAAAATAAATGGTTTAAATATTGGTTTTCTTGTGTTTGTTACCAAGGCAATGGTGGTGATTCTCTTGTTGTCATCACTAAATTAAAATTTGTGTTTGGATTATATAGTCTAATCTTGTCCGCTTACAGTCTATTTTTCGTTACGATGAGATTAAAGTATATAATTGAACAATTTTTTTTTGGGAATTCTAGTTTAGTGATGATAACTACAGAATCACCATTAATGTTGTAACTTAAGATTATTCTTGTTAATATTTTTCCAGAAGTAAAAGTTAAAAATAAATTAGCTGTTGTATAAATCTGTATGTTTTATTATAAAATGCTCCTCTACTTACGATACATTTTCTTTAATTAGGGACTTATTTATTTATTGTCACACAATCATTTTCTTTGACCAGTCTAAATTGTATATACATGTACTAGCTGATCTGGCAAACATTGTTTTGCCATAAAATAAATATTTGGTATAAAAAATAAATGTTGGTTGATTCTCAGACCTACCCGATATGCACACCAAATTTCATAAAAATCGGTCCAGCCATTTCAGAGGAGTATGGTAACTAACATTGTGACACGAGAATTTTATATATAAGATTAAAACTGTTTAAAAATAATTTCAGGTATACTGGGCCTTACTGGACTCTACGGGTTTGCTTTCTACGTGTTCGCAGTTGTCAGCCTTTGGGTCATGTTCATGTTGAAAACAGGATCAAACTGGAACAAATACTACATCTCAAGACAGAGTCTGCTTACGAATGGTTTCTTTGGAGCACTATTTACATATGTACTGTTTTGGACATTCATTTACGGAATGGTGCATGTTTACTAAGTTATATTTTAAACAATGTTAAGACTAAGATGGTAACTATTCATTCTTTTTATTCTTAACTTTTCAGTGTCATTCTGATCCTGCAGAAGTATAATTTATCATAGGTAATGGTTTTAAGAAGTAACTTGCATTGCAAGAAGAGAGGGATGTCTATATCCAACTATTATATTACTAACTGAGCCCCGCGGTACAAAAACAACTGCGATTAACGCCGTGGCGAAAAGTAAAAAAAAAAAAAAACTTTGTAAAAAGTATCCTATGTCTGGTTCTCAGCCAACCTCCCCACCAATTTTCTGCCAAATGCCAAGCCAAGCCAAATCGGTTCAGCCGTTCTTGAGTTATAAATAGTGTAACTAACACGACTTTCTTTTATATATATAGATAAAACTTACTGATTTACTGCACGTTTGGCCTAGTGGTTTAACGGTCACCACGCCGTTTCCTACTTCGCCAAGTGTCGTGGGTTCAAATCCCACGTAGGACAACACTTTGTGTGATCCACAAATTGTTGTTCTGAGTCTGGGTGCTCTTTGTGTCCGTTTCATGTATGTTTGTAAAGTCCCCCGCGACACAGGATTTAATCCTAGTGCGGGAGTTGTCTTTAAAAAAAAAAAGGGCTGTTGATATGTGAATTGGTCCAAAACACTCAATTAATTATTGAACATGATAGAATGACAAGAATCTAAATATATTCAGAGTATTTTCTGTAAAAAGATTGAAGATTACAAATTTGTTCTAGGGTAAATTTAAAATATTTATTTGTTGGGGTGGGGTGGCCATAGACTCCCATTATTTTTTAATAGATTCAAATAATTTTAATTGTGACTAATTTGCCTATGTAAACCAATTCCATAATGTATAAATCATGTTCCAAATTCAAATTTAATTTTTAACATTTATAGACACTGATAAAAGGTTGACAGAGTTGAAAAATTCCATTTTTATTAGTTAGTCAAATTATGTGTCAAATTCACACTTGGGTGTGTCTGGTTATTTGAGGTTTCTGTTAATTGTTTTTATTAAACAGTTTATGTATTTATAGTGTAAGTAAATCTAAGGTGATCTTGTTAAATAGTTAAATTTATTTAATTCTGGCAAGATAATAAAGAATAAATTTAAAACTTAAAAAGTTAATATTTAACAGCATCAAAACTTGATTTTTATTTTGAACTGGCAATCAAGTTCTATAATAAGTGGTTACTAATATTAAAACATTCACATTATCATTACTTTATTAGTAGAATTAATAAGTCAAGGGCCAAACTAATAAAAAAACAGTTTTCTCATACATATTTGACTCTTGTTTATCTTGAGAATATTATGGTCTAAGATCCGACTCTACATCGACCTTCACCGAGCTGATAATAGAATAAAACTTAGTCTATACTAATATTATAAACGCGAAAGTTTGTAAGTATGGATGGATGGATGTTTGTTACTCTTTCACGCAAAAACTAGTAATATAGCTTATACATCAGAATAACACATAGGCTACTATTTGCCGCGATAACCGACATATACGCGGGCGGAGCCGCGGGCAGCAACTAGTTTATAATAAATTTAGTATATTAGAAAACATTATAAAAAATGGGTTGTCGAAAAAAATCCTGGGAACACTAACATTCAACGTAAAATGACAGCGTTCGTGCTGTCGTGTTTCGTTGGTGAGTGCGAGACCGGAGGCCCAAATAGTCTAGTCAACAAGTTCCATACTTGTTGACTAGACTAAAAGATGCAGCAGCATCACTAGGCCGCCATGGTGTGGGTCGCCATACTTGTCTGCATTCGCAGTGAGTATGGTGACCGCCACTCTTGGATTCTGCTTATGCTTTCCATCAGGCAGAGTAGAGTCATTTTGGCGGTCCATACATAAAAAAAAAAACATTATTGCTAGCTATGTATTTATTTGTGTGCTGCAAATTAGCCTTGGTTCTGTTGATGATGATTGTTAACTATGCATTCCATAGATTATATAATAACAGCCATTTAAACTTTATTGATCAAGAGTGGAGACGTATTTATTAATTTATTACCACCCCTATTTATCTCATGGGTGTCGTAAGAGGTGACTAAGTCAGTCATCACTGGAAAAAGAAGGAAGACTTGAAATAAACCCTATACCAGGGATGGCGAACCATTGGCACGCGTGCCATTAGTGGCACGCGACACAATTTTTTTGGCACTCCACTAATATCAATCACAAAGTTGATTATGCACTACGAAAAAAAGTATTTTAAGATAAGCGATCCCGAGTGCACCCTATGTTCAGGAATGATCAGCCGCGGAGCGCGGGCTTAACTACAAGTATTTTCCAAAGAAAAAATATATCAACAATTTAAAAATACATGAGAAACCAGACGAAGACTAAGTTACTGAAGAATTTGTTTCTGTGATTGATTCTTTAATCAAGGAATTTTCAGCGAGATTTTCTCAGTTCAGAAATTGGTTAGTAATTAAAATATTGGAAATGCAGATGATTAATTTTCAATCTAGTTCAATATGGACTCAAAAATTTGTTGAAACAAGGGACGAGTTAGAAATAATTGAAACAGAAATATTGATAGACTAGTGAAAGTGCCAATAATACAATTTTGGAAACATGGAATATGTTACCAGACACATTTAATCGTTTGAAGAAGCTGGCTTATGCTATATTAGCAATGTTTTTATCAACCTATGCCTGCGGGTCATTATTTTAGGAGATGAATAACATTAAAAATTCGGTAAGAAACCGTTTGACAGATGACTCCAGTTCTCAGCATGCAAACTGCTAAAAGTAACATCTTACATCTAATCTGCAACAATAGAAGTTAGGTACACTAATTTTACTTCAAATTACGTGTAAAATTTAAACATTGCAAAATGTTCCTATTTTTTGTAGTACATAAAGAATTTTCAGTTGATATTATTTATTATTATTATTTTCCCAATAATCTCAGTGACAAATTTATTTGACGGCACGTCTATGACCTGATTAAACTGTTCTTTATAAAAATGGCACGTCGATAGGTAAAGGTTCGCCATCCCTGCCCTTTTTTTTTTTAGGTACGTGTGGAAATCCCATCGGACCGTCACCCCACCGGGGTTTGCGGCGGGGCGGTGTTGCCCTATACCAACCCATGATATAATAATATACTTCGCCAGGCATAGCATTCCGAGATACAGTGATGACATGGGTGACACGAGTCTTGAGTCATGTCATTACCGCTATCGCTGGTTCTGGTTGGTTCATTTCGTGTTATAAAGTGGTAACTGGATACATCACACTGTGTCGCTCTCGGAATGCGAGACCTTGTTTTCTTAGGCATGGTCTAAGAAAACAAGGTCTCACCAACCCATCTGGTCAGCATGGTACAGTGAGCCAAAATCTCCTTTACATTGAGAGGTTTATGTCCAGCAGTTGACTATTAAAAGCTGTTGATGTGATGTGAATCAAGAGTTCAAATGTAATACTTTTAATTTCCAAGTTCCAACGTGAAATTTTTACTCTCCTTATTTTTTGTAATGATACCTAAGACAAGTGTAAAAAAAATACAGTCCAATTGAGAACCTCCTCCTTTGAGTCCTTTTGAAGTCGGTTAAAAATGACTGAGATTAAGATCGTAATTAAATCTTTCGTACCACTGTAAGTGCAAATAAGGTAAACAAAAGGAAATGTCCTCTAGAAAAGACTATTTTGGTGACGCAAGTTGTGTAATATTTGGCGCGTAAACTGACCGCTGCTTTCTAGGCTAGCACTGGCTACAAGGTACTCTTTTAATTCAGTTTTTTATGTCTAGAGGCTAATTTAAACACTCCTATATATTTTTAAGTACCCGCGCTGCACAACACTATTCCATTCAGTCAGAAAACGTGCTTCTACAACTCTACACATAAAAAAACCTAACAAAACGGTATTTTGACAGATGATGAAACTTAGCATAGTGTCGCCATCTACTGTCACTACAAAAACCCTCATTAACTGTACGTAAGATGACGACGACTTTTTGTAGCGATGCTGTCGCGCATTCGCATCTAAACAGTCGCAATGCGGTCGCTAGCTATGTGCCCTTGCCCACATAGCCACGATTCAGTCGCGATACTGTCGCGCTGCAAACGCGATTCAGTAACGGCACCAAAATGCCTGCGATCGCTGCAGTTGCAAGATGGACTCCGTTGAGGTAACATTAGTCATGCTGTCTTTGGTGCTGCTTTTACGTAAGCAGCCGGAGGGTCGGCAACGAAAGCAGCCTCCATTCTTCCCCCGATGTCGTCCGACACGGTCGCGCGTTTGCATGACCGCGACATAGTCGCGATGCTGTAGCAGTGTAGTTAGCATCGCTTTTGAAGCGCGTTGCAAAAGCGACAAAAGCGCGTTAATAGCGTCGCTACACAAAGTTGCCGTGGGCGAGGGCCCTAAGCCCCAATTAACTTGTGGAACGATACTATCATTCAAGATAACTGCATTTTGTTTCACGTACGGTAACGGAGGGGATATTGCACTGTAATCAAGTTATTAAGAGCATTAGGGACGTACTCGTAATAGAGTTGTGTCAGTATATACTTGGGCAGTTTATTATGTTAGGGATTAACTGGGTCATGAATAACGCTTTCGTGTGTAGGAAAATACCTACTTATTAGAATATTGCTCAAATATGGCGCCGCAAATCGCTTCATCTCTTAAAGGGCTCCGTTGGGTTAGACTAGTTTCTAACAGTCATACTCACTTGAAATATACACGGAAGTAAAAGGCTTCCTTCTTTCCCTATAATTTAAAAAATATATCTAACAGAGCATCTTCGAATATGATTTAAATTTTTATAAATACCTAACCTACAAGAGGTTACTAAAAAATTTAAACTACCTACTTGTAAAGAATAGGGTTGTCCTGTCCTTGTGGTTTGATGTGACTACGTTAGATGGCGCTGTAGTATGTTTCTGTTTCACCGAATGTATTAGTCTCACTCAGCTCATCTAATAAGCTTTCACATACCTACTCAGTCACTAACTGTAGGTAACATAACCTATCGATTTATTTATTTTAAACATCATGCACATTTTTGGCTTTGCTTAATCATCATCATCAACAGTCCTCATTACAGTCCACTGTTGGCATATGCTTCTCCTTATAGGCTTTGCTTAATGCCTTAGGTTTTCACAAACTTTTTATTAACTTGCAACTTTAACAACTTGTATGAATGTTCAGGTGGAATCTTGCAACTCAGTTTTGAAGCACATATCTTCAACCGATTTTGCTGAAATTTTGCAAGCATATGTATACAACGCGACAATACAATAGGTATTATAATGACATGGAACTGATCTGATGCTAGAGCTGGAAGGTGGCCTGGTGGCCATAGGAACTCTGTAAAGAAACGTCGCAACACCATCGAGTTTGGACTCGTGAAAAGCCGTAGTCACACGTTAATTAGAAACGCACCATAACACTTTAACAACGTGTGATTACGGCTTTTCAAACTTGTTTCATACTTTTTCAGCTTCGTTTTTTGTCGTAGTTGGGTTTGAGTTTTTACTTTTTTTTTATTTAAAATGTTTTGGTGCCGTTATTAGTATATAATATATATATATTTGAAATGTACAAGTAACGCCCTTTCCAATAATACCAAACACGGCATATTTAACTCAAATTTATTTTTTTATTGATTACTTTATGTCGGCTAGAGGGCGCCACATTAGATTCAGCGACACGTCATATAGCCTATAACCAGCAGACGATCAAGACGCTTCTAACGATACCTCATTTGTCCAGTTCTAATAAGTAGTTAAGGAGCTATGAGGGAACAAATGAACATACATACATACATACATACACAGCCTGTCAAAATCATAACCCTCCTTTGGCTTTGCCGTAGTCGGGTAATAAATTAAGTTTTTTCCTGTTATCGTGTCGTGCTCGTCTCTTTTAAAAGTCTTTATTTGCTGCCTGGGTGGTTAATTAACTTCGAACTAGAGTATTTGCAGCAATTACTAGTCTATCGTAGCGTTGATAGTTTGGTAACTACTCAACAATTTTGTGTTTAGAGTGTATAGGCATCGAATGGTGATTAAAGTTAGTCGACTAAATTGAATTTGTCGTGAGAGTAGAAACATTTTCTCTAGCACCTTAATTAAACCGCAATATTAATTTACTACATAATTTGTGAAATTTGTGAAAGAGACTAATAATATTAAAAACAACTTGATATATCCCACTTCGGATCACACTTAGTCCGTCACCGGAATAAGTATTAAGAATACAGGACAGGGGAGTCAGTACCCCATCAGTATCTCATGATCGTATGTGTGTCTCAAGAGGCGGCTAAGTCAAGGGAACAAACTACGAAGGATGTCGATCACTGCAAAAAGAAGGAATACAGTATAATTTATCAGGATTATTTAATGATCCAGATTATGCAAGCTTCTCCTGCTTCTCAATAGTCCGCCATAGCGTGGCCCGTGGGTCACTATGCAATTGTTGCATTGTCTGCATTCGCAATGAGTATGGTGACCACTAATCTTTTAGATTCTGCTCATGTTTTCTATCAGGCAGAGTAGAGTCACTTTGGCAAGTTTATTTATAAATAATACACATAAAAAAAAAAACGACTTCAAGAACGACCAAATTGAAATGGGACCATACGAGAATATTGAGTTATTCGTTAATTTGTCGCGCACATACTTAATGTAAATTGAAGACTTATATGGTTTTTTCATGGATGACATGTCAGAACTGGATCAAATTAAAATGGGAGCACATGGGAAGCACCAGCCTTCAAAAAAAAAAAAGAACCATCAAAATCGGTTCACCCAATCGAAAGTTATGAGGTAATAAACATTAAAAAAAACAGTCGAATTGAGAACCTCCTCCTTTTTTTGAAGTCGGTTAAAAAATAGGTACGTTGAAATCGGTGATACTTCATAAAAAAGTTAATAATGTATTTAAAGATATTGCTTATCTAGACAAATGATAATGTTTGCATTAACATTTTCTTAGCAACTGCTACTTTTTACTCGGTAAATAGATGTCAATTGGTCCCACAAACGAGACAACAATAACATTCAATAACAGTGAAATCAATTAATACCTATGTCTGTGTGTGAGCATTGGTGGCAATTATTTGCGATGTCTCCGCAAACATTTGTTCTACACTCAGCTGTTAGTAGAATGGGAGAAATTCTTTTATATTTGTCTAATGGGTGATTAAAATTCACTTAAATTAAAACCTTTTATTTTTGTAAAGTATTAAGTACTTAGAACCAACACAAAAGAGTGAAGCAACATAAATATATGCTATTATTACCTACATAAAAAAGCTTTTCATACATATGATTAACATACATGTAAAATACATAAAACAACTAGGTATATAATTACGTGTGACACAAGTGCCATATTGTTTTTTATACATGTACTACCTACCTACTTACTTGCCTAGTTGATAGACGTTACTCGGGTAGAATAAATAAACTACACACTTACATATCCATCCATCCATATCAGCCCTTAATATGTTCGTCTTCGAACGTAGGTCTCCTCTCCATTCCTCCACTGGCACCTGTCCCGGGCCACTTGCATCCAATTTATACCAGCTTGTTGCCGGATGTCGTCAGTCCATCTCTTGGGCGGTCTTCCCCGTCCGCAGATGTTAGCGCGGAGTCTCCATTCCAGAGTTCTTCTTGCCCATCTTCTGGGGTCCATCCTGGCGATGTGGCCAGCTCATCCCCATTTACGGGCCTCTATTACCTGTACCACGTCCCTGATTTATGTCTTTTCCCTAATCCACTCGTTTCTTTTGCGGTCCAATAAGGATATTCCGAGCATTGCTCTCCATTGCTCGCTGTGCACATATATGAATCTTGAAAACAACTCTTATCTCCGTGACAAAATTTTATTCAGGTCCGTTCAGCCATTTTGGCGTGATTGGGGAACAAACATTCATACATCTCAATAAATTGTTTGGAAAGATAACTAACTTTATTAATACTCAACACAAACTATTTATTACGTCTTTTTCCGCACACAGAAGTGGTCGAATAAATAAATAATTTCATTTTAGGCGGTAAAACCTCGTAATAAGAACACCTGAGACGAAGTACCCGTTGTAAACCCCAGCTAACGGCTCCAGACCGCTGTTTGGGTTCGTCGTCAATTTTCGCCTTACCTAAATTGCCTTGTCTAATCTCCTACAATTAATTAGAGAGGAAGATAGCTATAATTCTTTTTAATAAGCATTTATGGATATTGCAAGTTTGAAGTAAGGGTTTTTTTTGTTTTCTAAATAGGTATAGGAAGATAAGGTTCTGAAATCGTCAGTGTTGAAAAAGTTCTACGGTAAATGTTATTTTTATCATAATGCCGTAATCATTGTCCGAATATAATAAATAAACCAACACAAGTATAAAATTTTAACAAAATAAAAACCGACTTGAAGGTTCGACTCGATTTCTCTTGGATGCCATCATCAGATCTTAATGTTCTTATCATAGTACCACCGCTGGGATATCTCCTATCCATTAAAAAAATAATCATCAAAATCGGTTCATAAACGACGAAGTTATCCCCGAACACACATTAAAAAAAAAATAAAAAAAATAAACGGTCGAATTGAGAAACCTCCTCCTTTTTTTGAAGTCGGTTAAAAAGGTAACACACTCCAATCTATGCGTGTAGATTGTCACCTTCCATCAACGGACCCGACAGCTCGTTTATCTTCTATTCCAAAAAAATATCTTACAATTGATTGAGATCAAAAGCTTTTTTAACCGACTTCAAAAAAAGGAGGAGGTTCTCAATTTGACTGTATTTTTTTAAAATGTTTGTTACCTCATAACCTTTGACTGGGTGAACCGATTTTGATAATTCTTTTTTTATTTGAAAGCTGGTGCTTCCCGAATGGTCCCATTTAAATTTGGTCCAGATTGAAGTCGGTTTTGTTTTTGTTAAAATTTGTAGGTAATTATTTTTATTTAGCGACTATGTATTGCTTTACTTCTCTTCAAAAGTTCTCTTGAAAGAAGCTGGGAGGGGGGAAAAGGGGGGGGGGGGTTGTAGTCATATGTCTTACGTTGACCCCACCGGACACCTGTTAAAATACCTCTCGAAGTATAACGTAGCTATAACCACGGCCATATATCCACGTCACTTGGAAGATTGACGGTTTAATTTGCGCGGAAGGGTGTTGACTTATAAATGGGTGCCATATATCTGAACCCAGATTTTTTCGGTGTATATTTTTCGATTTAATGCAGATCTTTTTTTTATATGTCAGCCTGCCAAGGTGATTCTACGGGTTCTATGGAAAACATAAGCAGAACCAAAGAGTAGTGGTCACAATACTCATTGCGAGTGCAGACAATGTGTAGAGGAACGGGGCGTCATGTCCCTCCAATAGAAAGGGAGGATGCTCCGACCAAGCGAGGTGATCATGCCTGGCGGGCCACTGACCAACGGGCAACGGTTGATGTTGGGATGTTATATATATGCTAATATTGCGCGATTTGAGCTGTGTGTTCAAACCCCAAATGGGAAAGAAAATTTTGAGATCCAGAAATTGTTCTTCTGAGTCTGGCTGTTCTTTGTGTCTCTTTCATGTAGATATATTTGTAAAGTCTCCCGCGACAGAGAAATATTCTTGGTGCGAAGTTGACTTTAAAAATACAAAAAAATATAACACAATCTCTTATCACTCCCAAATAGAAATCTCCATAAATTGACTCAACTTCATAATCCCATTGAACCCAGCTTCAGTTTTAAGTTGACACAAATCGCTATCGACACCAAAGCGGGTCGACATTATGCGACATTGCGACGAATATGATTCGAATAGATATACGTCAGACCCGAATCATTTGATGTCAACGAACAATTAGACTGTGGACATAGTGATGGATTATATCGGTTAGCGGTATTTATTTCCCCTTCCTAGCCTTCATTATTCCTACTCGATTTTATCTGTTTTTTTTTTTTTTTACCAACACCATCTAGTCCCAAGCTAAGCAGAGCTTGTGTTATGGGTACTAGACAACTGATACAAATACATTATATACTTTTTTTTTGTAAATACATACATATTATACATAGAAAACACCCAAACTCCAAAACAAATATTTGTACACACATCAAAAGTGTCTAGGGATCAAGCATTTTTATGCGGATTTCTTGAGATTGAGATGTGGCTTTGGCCCTGGCCTGCTCAGTCGCCAGACTTGAACCCGATTGAGCATGCATGGGATATGCTACAGAGAAGAGCTCTGCCGAATATGGAGGGTATCCAGTCGCAAGAAGACCTTTTTTTGTTGTTGCAACGAACATGGGCGGCCATTCCACAGCGTGATTTGGATGAACTCATTTTGAGTATGCCAAACCGATTCTTGTGTTGTTAGTGTTCGCGGTAGAAACACGGATTATTAATTGTTTAAGTTACCTAATAAAATTTTAAAGAAAACTGTTATTTCAGTCTTTTTTTCGAACTTTAATGTTAGTGGTTCAAATGTCAAAAATCCCTTTATTAGGAAAATGGCAAATTTCTTTATTAATGCAAAGGTGACTTGGTTTATCGTTACTGTGACAAACGAAAACACTTTATTTGATGAATCCTTAAAGAAAATTTTAATTAATATCAATCAGGAGAAAAGTTATTGCAAAAATATATGTTGATCCCTAGACACATATGTTGATCCCTAGACACTTTTGATGTGTGTAGATCATACAAACATTTGATCCGACCCGGTAATCGAACCCAAGACCTCATGATCAACAGTCGCACACGCCAACCGCGAGACCAACGAGGCAGTCATATCAGTTTTTCCAGGGAGCGACTGGTATCAGAATACGGCTGAGAGCTAACTAAATTTGAAGGCTGAACTAGTTGTCAGTATATTTGATAACACTGACTTTCTAATAACGATTTCCATAGATAATCATGATAACCGGGAACGACGGCTTAACTTGCTCTCCAAGGCACGGGCGTGAAACACCACCAGACTTCCATATTTTGGGCTATTATTAACTTATTAAAAAAGTATTATAAGCGGTATTTATTTATTGAAACAAATATTTTGCAATAGCGGACTTAAAACACGAGGCATTATCTGTTTTAAGGTAACACAAAAACCACACGTATCTGTAATCTATCTATCTATCTATATATACTTATAATAAAATGTAACAGGTCCAATTCTGTACATTAAAGATATTTAGAAATTATTTTTTAGAGGGCTCTCTATAATCGATACTGAAGCCAAAACTGTAATTTTTTTCATTTTTGTCTGTCTGTCTGTGCGTCTGTCTGTCTGTCTGTATCTTGGCCACGCATCACGCCGAAACTACTGCATGAATTCAAATGTAACTTGGCAAGATTTGAGTTCATACTACGAGGTAGGACATAGGATACTTTTAATCCCGATATTCAGCACGGTTTCCTGGAGAGAGGGGATGAAAGTCAAAATATGTACATAGTTATAATTCAATAACACATGGTCCGATTTCATTCATTCTTTTTTTGCTAGAAAGAAAAAAAATAAAAGATAACTGTAAAAGTATTTTTTTTGTCCGCGACTGTACACTGCCTGTGGGAAGCTGAGACAGATATGTAAATATGGCGGTACGAAGTTCGCCGGGTCAGCTAGTATTACTTATACTAAAAATGTAACAGGTCCAATTCTGTACATTAAAGATATTAAGAAAAATAAATTTGGAGGGCTCTCTATAATCGATACTGAAGCCAAAACTGTATTTTTTTTTATTTTTGTCTGTCTGTCTGTATCTTGGCCGCTCATTACGCCGAAACTACTGAATGGATTCAAATAAAACTTGGCAAGATTTGAGTTCATACTACGAGGTAGGACATAGGATACTTTTTATCCCGATATTCAGCACGGTTTCCTGGAGAGAGGGGATGAAAGTCAAAATATGTACTTAGTTGTAATTCAATAACACATAGTCCGATTTTATTCATTTTTTTTTGCTAGAAAGAAAAAAATAAAAGATAACGGGAAAAGTCTTTTTTTTTGTCCGCGTCTGTACACTGCCTGTGGGAAGCTGAGACCGATATGTAAATATGGCGGTACGAAGTTCGCCGGGTCAGCTAGTTAACAATAATTCCACTGATCTTCAATTATAATATTACTAATTTTTGCTTCGCACGCGTAGTTATTACGGGAAAGAGTAGGTAGCCTATGTCGCTGTAAAGTATCTCCATGCCAAATTTCGTTAAACTCGGTGCAGGGATTTTCATTGAAAGCGTAACAGACAGTCGGACAGAGTTACTTTTGAATTTATAACATTAGTATTTGTTTATTCACTGTATAACAGAATTGAGGGCAAGGTATAAATAGGCATCACATTGCAGTGGATTTATGCTGAGCTTTTTTCATATAAAGTTCCGCGTTTCATATAACGCGACCCTTCAGGAAACTTCTAGAATATTGTGGAACATTCTTCAATGTTTTGATTACTATAGTATGTTCCTTTTTTCTTTAATTAAGATAGTCAACTATACTTTCCTGACTTTGACTGCTAGGTACATGATATTTAAGAGTTATTTTTACTAAAACTAGTTGAAACCCGCAGCGTGACGTAACAGAGCGTGAATAAAGTCTACCATAAAATAATACATAAATAAATAAATATTGATACTCCGCTCGTTTTGGTAGTTCCGTGATAATATAATTATGTTTAGCCTACAGCCTTCCTCGATGTGCTATCTTTTTTTTTTATGGAATAGGCCGGCAAACGAGCAGACGTATCGCCTGATGGTAAGCGATCACCGCCGTCCATGGATACCTGCAACTCCAGAAGCGTCACAAGTGCGTTGCCAGCCTTTTGGGAATGGGGGGGGGGGGAAAGGTAGGGGGATTAGGGTATGGGCCTCTGGTATCCACACTCACTCGGTGAAACGCAGCTCAAGCACTATTTCACACCGGTTTTCTGTGAGGCCGTGGTATCACTCCGGTCGAGCCGGCCCATTCATGCCGAAGCGTGGCTCTCCCTCGGTTCACACGGTCTAACACTGAAATATTTTTTCAAATCGGACCAGTGCTTCCTGAGATTAGCGCGTTCAACCAAACAAAAAAATGTTTAGCTTTATAATATTAGTATAGATATAGTATGCATAAGGTCGATTTACTTTTACAAATAAAATTACTTACCTTGACTGACTGAATTATAAGCTCGGCAACTAAAACAGTTGCGGCTAAAACTTGAAATTGTATCAGTAAATAAATTAAAATAAAAAGCTTTTACTGGAATGCCTCGAGACGAATCAAACGAGTCCAAACACGATGATGTTGCGACGTATCAGATCAGCTTCATGTCATTATAATATTGTATTGTCACGCTATATACATATGCTTGCGAAATTTCAGCAAAATCGGTTAAAGATATCTGCTTCAAAATTGAGTTGCAAGATTCCACCCGAACATACAAGCATACATTGCAAGTTAATAAAAAGCTTGTAAAAAGGCTATTTCCAAAGTTAGAAACACGAAATTAGTGAAACCCAAAAGAATAGCCTTAGCTTATGTCAATAGTGTGTTGTTCTGGACAACTATAACCTCGATGCACCTACCTTCCTGTATCTCCCCCCCTCCCCCAAAGGTAGGCTGGTAGAGAATGCCTAAATAAGGCATTAAGTCCGCCGATGTACATAAGTGCAGGAAGATTTAAATAAATAAATAGCCAGTAAGATAATACTTTGTAGGTAAAACGTTTTCCATGTGAATACCGTCCAATTTTTGAGGAAGTTTGTGGCCGCGACAGTCTATGCCATTGAAAGCAAAGCCTTATCGATAACCAATTTATGCGGGCTTGTCTTTACGTGCACATATCTATAACTTAGCTGGTGGTGGTTTGATTTCCGAGATACGTCACGCTCACGATTGTGGAGTCCTAACAGTATGTAAGTTATGTCGATTCGATTCTTGATTAAAACATGTTTCTTTTATTTATTGATGTGAAACATCTACTTCCGAGGGTCAGATTAGCTTATGGCGTGGTGACGCATCGTCACGACATGCGTCGGCACACTGTACGATAGTATATCTGTATAAACGTATAATAACATGATAAGAAATTGATGTCTGTACATTAAATATATTTTATCTTATGAATAAAGACTCCCCTTTAAAGAAAGTCTCAGAACTCATAACTCAAATAGAACTATTTAGGAATTTTCTCTTTTTGATTGCGTAATAAATTTTAAATATTAAGCGATGTTTACCACAGAGAATCACATCCGTTGCGATCAAGTCGCTTCTGAGATTAGCATGCACAAAGCATGTTAATCTCAGAAGTGACTTGATCGATTTGGATGTGATTCTCTTTCTGTACTGTGGTAAACATCACTTAATATTTAAAGTTTATTACAAATCTATTGTCACCTCATTCATTAAAATCAGTTCAGAAGTGTAGGCCAGACATTTGAAAACTAAAAGTTACCATTAATGGGAATCAAAGCCGCAACCTTTCCCTCACAAGTCTGCAATAAGATTGAAGCGCGTTTCGATATTTCAATTTCATGCAAAAATATTGAATAAGGAATGTAGGAAGTTTTGATGAAATGAAAGCATATGGTGCGTCCAACGTCACATGAGCGAACATTCATGTCTAGGAGTTTTTAAATTGTACCTTTTGCTTTTATTAAAGTTTAGTATTAGAGCCTGGTTAGCACAGTAGTAGCATACGCGACTGCTATGCATGAGGTCTCGGGTTCGATTTCTAGGTCGGACCAAATGTTTGTAATCTACAAATATTTGTTTCGGAGTTTAGGTGTTTCCTATGTACAATATGTATTTACAAAACAAATTATGTATGTATTAATATCAGTTGTCTAGTACCCATAGTACAAGCTCAGCTTAGTTTGGGACTAGATGGCGTTGTGTGTTAGATGTCTGAAAATTAATATTTATTTGTCTGCGCGTTGCGGAATGTACGTCTTCTTCTTTTGATGAAATGGCAACCAGCCGGATCTCTCGGATCAGCTATTCCTGCCAATGTCAAGTGTTTAAAGTCTTCATCATAAGTCTTCAAGTTTTTAAGTCTTCGTCGTGATGAAATTAATGATAAAAATATAAAAAATACAGATGAGATGAAATGGGGACCGTCTTCCGAAAAAACAAAAATCGATCTCCGGAATTTACGTCCCTATTAAGTGTTAAAGAGTGAATGACATTGGTCACTCTAGCGAAGCGTAGACAGAGAATAAAGTTATAGACTAGCTACTAAATTAATAATAATTACTAGAGTGAGTAGGATTGAACGACAAATGTGTAGGAGGAAGCAAGACGGAGTATGAATATTTTGTCTCGGCTTGCGTATAGGGTTTTTTGTTGTTTGCCACCATTGTCGTTGATGGCAAACAAGCGTATGGTGTCAAGGAAAAATTGTTAATCAAACTGAATAACGCTTATTCCGTGTCACTTGTAACCTAAAAGGTGTTATAAAAGTAGTATTTAGTGTGCAGTGATGGTGAATTGCTGTGTAAATTGGCTGTAAAAGCCGTAGTGAACGAAATGAACCAAACATAGGTAACCTTTCATCGGTAAGTAGAATTTAGTTTTTTTTTATATCTATTAAACAGTAATTAAATGAAACGATTAAGTACTATGCTAAGGTATACTTCATGTTATTTTTATGCACGGACAATTAAAATTAAGTTATAAAAATCCAGTCTTTTTCGGTAATAACCGACCAAAGTGAGTGTGTGATACGTGAGCTAATCTATGTAATAACATCGTGTCATCTCTGAATAGTCGGATTATACGCCATTGGGGATACCAGAATCACTGTTTTTAACACCCTGTTTTTTTTTTTAGTTTTCCAAATGAACCATATTTAAGAAATAAATGGACTAAATGTTTTCTTCAGAAAAAATAATCTATCTTTCACTTCAATTCTCTGCAATGGTAATCACCTCCTTTTTAATTTGTTAAAAAATCATGATAAAAAATGTATACCAGAATAATTATTTTCTTTATACCTTGAATAGAACTTGCAATAAATATTTTTATGATATTGAACTTCGTTCCTATCTGGTGTCCCACGACACCACACGACTTTTTTATTTTATTATAACTATTATAGAATCTTACATTGTCTTTTATTATTTCTCCTATTATATCTGTAACAATATGTCAGACTTAGATAACTTACCTCCCGATTATGTCGAAACGAGAACTCAGATAATAGCGCAAGGTAAACTGCAGATTTTACCCCAAAAACGGGGTAAAATTTAAAGTGTGGCAATTTCGAAACTATAGATCTAGATAAGTTGAACTATCGCTATTTCACACCGTATACGTTAATGACTTGTCTATACCTCTATTCTCTGTCTACGTAGCGAAGCGTCGTGTCTTTGGTGGCGGGGCGGCCATGTTGATTGAAGATCACTTTATTCACTTTTGATCGGAACGCGAACGTCGCCTGCGCACCACGTCTACGACGAATCGCTGCCTACCGGCTCAATCTAATGTGATTTTATTCCTGTGTGCAGTGATTTACAGTAAAGTTAATGTAATCTATGTACGGGTGATTGTATTTTGTAAAAATTTTAATCATAGACGGAGCAAATTAAATATTTTTTTTGTTAGTGAGGCCATGATAAGCTTTTATATCATGGCATTTTATATTTTGACTGCCTCGTTGGTCTCGCGGTTGGCGTGTGCGACTGCTGATCATGAGGTCTCGGGTTCGATTCCCGGGTCGGACCAAATGTTTGTATGATCTACAAATATTTGTTTCAGAGTTTGGGTATTTTCTATGTATGATATATATGTATTTACAAAAAAAAACTATATATGTATTTGTATCAGTTGTCTAGTACCCATAACACAAGCTCTGCTTAGCTTGGGACTAGATGGCGTTGTGTGTTACATGTCCGAAAATATTTATTTATTTATATTTATAATTTATTTATTTAAGTTATAAGTTAACAACTACAACCCGGACTACATACAAATATAACCCGATTACATAAAAAGTTTTAGTAAATATATATATAGCCTATGTCACCTGGGCCATTTTTACGAACCAGTTGACACCTTATTCTAAAAATCCTCATTCATACAAACATACAAAGACTGCCAAAATTATTACCCTGCTTTTTGGTTTTGCCATAGTCGCATAAAAAGCGGTTATTTTATGTACCGTTATAAGAGTTCATAATATAGGCATTTAAAATAAAAAGTCTACACTTTAAAAGAAATTGTACAATGATTTATATTATAATTAAACTACTTTTAAAATGGAACTAAAATCACCCGCCATTTTGTTAACAAAAACGCATTAATGTGAAAATAAAATGGCGGAACACTAATCAATTTGCCGTTAGATGTGTGAGTAAAAAGATTGGATGTCTGATCTGTGCGGTATGATTGATAGGGAAACTTTTTATTCAATACAGCTGCTTTTGCTATATTGATATCGGTAAAAATATCTCTGTTCCAATTTAATATAACAGTTTAAAATGAAATTTTAAGATGAATGTTTTGAGTTTCCTAGTTTCAAGGTAATTAAGGGGCTGGCATGGCTAGTGACGCTAAACGGCGTTTTTGGGTTCAATTCCCACCTTTATTTTTTCTATGTCCCCTCGGATACTACCTACTGGTGGTTATGTCGGACTCGAACCGACTAAAAACCGCACACCGTCTTGGGTACTAGAAGCCGGGGAAAGTAAATCCCTGGAACCCCGACGTACCTCGGGCCACCCACTATTTGTAGGTGGCCCCCTCCTAGTTCAATGCCCACCTATTATAAATAATTATGTGATGAGTACAGTCATCATGTGTTCGGGTTCAATTTATCTATAGCAAGTTTGTATTTAGAAATATTTAAGTACATGTCTAAGCAGCATGGTTATAAAGTACACTCAGTACAGGCGCTGAGTAGTTTGTGATCAGAATGCCGTATGTGAAGTTATTATTTTGTAATTAATATTATAATTATATTAATAACTAGCTTTTGCCTGCGGTTCCACCCACGTAAAGATCGGATATCGCGGTGATTCTTCAAACTGACATAACTTTTTTATTTATGAACCGATTTAGATGAGACAAACCCTAAATGTAAGTGAAGCAAACCACAACAGATTGGTGAAAATCGCATTCAAATCGGTTAAGCCAATACTGAGATTAGCTCGCACAAATGCACAGACAAACAGACAAAAATTCTAAAAATCATTGTTCTTCTGTTCTTTTGGGTTCTGTTTCGTTCATAAAGCCCCACAATAATAGTTTTCCTGATATATCTTCCATGTACAGACAGCGACCAGTTACGATTTCATTTTATGTATTGATAATTTTTTTTTTTGAGTTGGCAATAGTGGGGGTCCATAGTATATGTAATAGTACTGTAACAACATAGTAGTCAGTTATTCTAATACGTAATTTATATAAGAACAGTTAAGAAATTAAAAAGACACATTTTAACCTTGCTTTTTTAAAAATCTTCAAGCAAAGACGTCCTAAGATAGGCCGAACCAATACAAAGTCTTTAATTTTTACAACAAAAGTTAAATAACGTAATAATTATTAATTATTATCTAATACATCTTTTCCAAATGTTACAACTTCAAGAAACTTCAAACGCCATCAACTTCTCGGCTTACCCCCTAATTGCGACAGGAGTGATTTGACGATAAATGCGTAAAAGCCGGGACTCGCATACAGGGTCTTATGATTGATGACTATCTAGATGCTTATATAATAGGGGGCAAATCAATCAAAGTGGCTCACAACATTTTAGACGCTATTTAATTTTGACTGTTATTAATCTTTATTTTGTTACATTTTTTGTAAACGCAAAAGGTCAGCGCTGACGGATGAAGAATACAACTGTATTAGATGCAACAAAATGAAACCAACTGTCGCTCGCCGTTATTTTATTTCGTTGCATCAAATACAGTTGTATTGTGAAGGACTTTAGGTTGAATTTAAATTGTTACTGAATTAGTTTCTTCGCCGTCACTCCGTCCGTCGGCACTGACCATAAACTATTTTTTCAATGTTACTATTTTTATTTTAGATTATTTCTGTCTTAGACAATTTTGTCTTTGGCATAGCTCACAGGGTTCTCTTTAATCGTGATCGTCCTGGCATTATACCCGGTTGCTTCCAAAGTTTACACTTTAGAGCCCAGGGTCCGCTATCCTATCCGCCATTTCACCGTGGGAGAGCCACGCTTCGGCATGAATGGGCCGGCTCGACCGGAGTGATACCACGGCCTCACTGAAAACCGGTGTGAAATAGTGCTTGCGCTGTGTTTCACCGAGTGAGTGAGGATACCGGAGGCCCATACTCCAAACCCTACCCCTATCTCCCCCCCAACCCCTCCCCCTATCTCCTCCCCAACCCCTCCCCCTATCTCCACCCCAACCCCTCCCCCTATCTCCCCCCCCTAACCCCCAAAGGCCGGTAATGCACTTGTGACGCCTCTGGTGTTGCGGGTGTCTATGGGCGCCGATAATCGCTGACCATCAGGCGATACGTCCGCTCGTTTGACGGTCTATTCCATAAAAAAAAAATATCCTGTCCCTTCTCCACGGATCAGTGTCTTCTTTACAAGACCCAGGTTCGCTCAGGCGTGGAGTACTGTTCTCATCTATGCGATGGTGCCGCACAGTATCTATTTGACGCTCTCGATCGGTTGCAGCGCGAGCAGTCCGCATCATCGGTAGTCCCGAAGCCACCGAGTCCCTAGAACCTCTGCAGCTGCGAAGAACTGCACGGTTGGCCTAGTGGTTAAGGCGGTCGCCACGCCGCTTGCCAATTCGCCAAGTGTTGTGGGTTCAAATCCTACACGGGACAACACATTGTGTGATCCACAAATAGTTGTTCTGAGTTTGGGTGTTAATTGTGTCCGTTTCATGTATGTCTGTAAAGTCCCCCGCGACACAGGATGTTTATTCCTAATGCGGGAGTTGTAAATAAAAAAAACGACTTATTACTACTACTTATAACTATATCGCCTCTATGGCAGTCCTCTATCGCCTGTATCATGGGGAGTGTTCTGAAGAGCTCTTCCAACTGGTCCCCCCTTCTCCTTTCCTGTATAGGACAACACGTGCCGGCCTTCGCAGTCACCCTTTTAGAGTGGAAGACATACGCTCTCGAACGCAACGTTTCGGTTCTTCCTTCGTGTGTCGAGCGATCAAAACATGGAACTCACTACCACCACACGTGTTCCCTTCCCATTATGATCCCGGGTCCTTTAAGCGGAGCGTGAAAAAGCATCTCACTAGGCCGCCCTAGTGTGGGTCACTATGCTGCTCTGTCCACGTTCACATTGAGGATAGTGACCACCACTTTTGGATTCTACTTTCCTGAGAGTACAGTCATTTTGGTAGCTTGAACATAAAAAAAAGCTTTGCCCAGTCTTCGGCTTGCCTAGTAGTTGGACCATGCTAATGCAGGTCACTTTTTACGACGAAAAACCAGCACCTTTTGGGTCTATCCCTCCTACCAGATAAATATCTATTTATGTACAAATTGAAATTTGATTCAGTTTATAGAAGTATTTTGTCATGATTTTTAATGTACTCATTTTATTAAAGAGGTAGATTCTCGATTTTAAGGGATAAAAAGCAGTTGTCACGACAATTTTTAAACAACTTTAGAGAGTTAGTTTGATTTCGACAATTGTTATTAAAGTCCTTAATTCTAATTTAAGTAAATATATAATTAATATTTGAGAAAACAACAAGCTAAAGGGTCAACAATTGACCGTCTACGAGACTCGTAACCGATACTTGTGGTGAGCCTACGATTGCTACGCAATAGCTACGAATGTTGTAAGTACAAAGTAAAGTATAACTAACATCCACGTTGACTATTTTAATTAAATATATTTGATAATTTTAACAGTACATTTTTGTTTGTATTGATTATAATTATTATTATTTTAAAGAAATATATTTATGTTTTAGCAGTAGACTTCTAGCAGGGTTAAGAAACCATATATGGCCCCGCTCTTGGGTAAATGAAAGAATATAATATATAACTTTTTTCGATGAAAAATAAACATTTACTCTTGTGTTACGATTCTTTTTCAAGTTAAACTTTAGTATATTCCATTCATGTCAAAGAAGAATCGAAGAATTTAGTAACAAAATAATAGACAATCTATAGTTTTAATTTAGTTATAGTTTTTAATAAACTTGGCGAAAAGCATCAGCTGTATAAATTAGCATAGAGTTTGTAACAGTTGTTTAGTGGCGATGCATTAACTTAACAATTTGATCTGCACTAGGCGCCACTATGAATCAACTGTTAACTGCCGCGGTGAACGAACACATTCGGTGCGTTTTGTTTTTTTATCATAATATAAAATATAATAGTTGTCATAACGTTTGTATTCTGTATATTATACTATTTTTTATATAACCAAAGGCTCAAATATTCCGCATTATATTGATTTCTTCTGAGGGGGAACAGTTGCAAAGTTTCTCCAACACAAAGAGAGGATCCTCCAACCGGACGAGGTGATTATGCCTGGCGGCACAACGTTGGTGTTGGGATGTTGTATATATTCTAATCGGCGCTAGAACTTCTCTAGCGCGATTCAGGATTAGTATGTAGTATGTAGTACTCCTTGTAGTACGCTACTACGTAGTTTAGTTTATCTTCGGTAGACGACGCTGTAGTATGTTTCTGTGCTGTAGGTGGAACTCACCACACTTCTCACAAATGTTCATATAAGATAAAATCTTTCATGGTCATTAACATTAAAATCCCCTAAATACTATGAGATCGGTTTAGACAAAAGGTCCAAACAGATCCTCTAATGGATTTAAGCAGCGGATTCTAGTTGACGTTGCATTTATAAAAAACTCCAAATAAATCCACTATGGTATCAAAATGGAACTAAAATTCAGAAACATCTTAGGGAGTTAGTGTGGACAAAAAAGTGATATAAATCCTACAGGGGATCTAAGCAAGGGATCCTAGTGGACAGAGCGAGTAAAGCATACCTGTACAGTACTCAAAAAGGCAATTTTATATATTCGTCGTTAAAAACTCCTTTGTGAACTAGAAGAAAATTTGATCAAATTTTGAACACAGCATTCTACTTGAATGCACAAATTCTTTTTTTTTATTGCAACTTTTAATAATACAAGCAGCAGCGCTCAACGTTCATTCTAATTCATAATTAATTAATTAATTTAATTTTGCCTAACGTTTCTAGAATCATGGTAAAAATTTCTAGAAAGTTAATTAAATAATCTATTTACAATGCCTCTACTGAAATCTGGATGGATTATTTGTTTATGTATGTAGTGCATTTCCTGTAAAAATGGTTGAAATTATAGCAGAAGTGATAATATAGCAAGAAACGATTCTCCCATCGAGCGAATGCATCGGTCGACAGCATGAGAACTTTAATTGCGTGAGTTACCATTTACTGTTAGCAGTAGTTCGGTATGTTTTCGTTAGATGGTACTAAAGTATGTTTCTGTTTTACTGTATATAAAAAACGCAACACTTTGTATATTATTGCCAGATTTTCAATACGTGACAGTGGCAAAAGCGACATCTAGAAATTAATTTTCAACAGACTTATTATAAATTTTATGAGCACCTAAGTTATTTAAGAAAATATTATTGATTACAACGCAAGATTATGCTTATTTTACTTTTATAACTATACAAAATTACAAACATTTAATATATTTTATTAAAAATAATGTAGGGATATGAGTGAACAGTTTGTTTAAATACATATTTTTAAAAGTATAAAGCACAAACTATCTCTTTCATATCTCTAATTTAAATAACTATCCTAACATTTATAGTGTATTCAAATGATAGATTAAGTAAACATTCCAAATGTAATAAATGTCAAGGCTACAAAAATCTCGTGGCCGCACAACTCGGTCAAAGAACCACTTAGCAAAATGGTTTTGTAGATATTTGCCGGAAAAAATAACAATACTAGGTTAGGCTTGCTACACACAGTGTTTATCAAACTAAAAAAAAATTGTTTTGACTTACTTTATAAGGTCATGTTTAGACAAACCTATTTTAAATCGATAAGTTTTTATAAACGATTCATTAATAAATTCGATCGATTGAAAAACTTTTTTATCTATGTTTTATTACTTAGCGCCATTTGTCTCCTTTATTTAAAGATAATTTTCAATCAATCAAGTGTATTTTGAGCAATATTAATGTTTGTGCTAATATAAAGTTCCTTTGGACGTTGAATTCAGCCAGGTCATCATCAAAAGCCTTACTTTTTAACCTTATGCACAGAATAGAGATAGTGGGAGTCGGTTAACCTTTTGATAGGCCACAACTCCCACTTTCTCCAGTTTTTTCCCTCCTTTTAAACAGATAGCAGGAAATAGAGATGAGTGGCGATTGCTTCACCGACAAGATATCTTTTACATTGAGAGAGAGAGGACCAGGACATTACCTTCCTTATAAGACCTTATAAGATTTCTTCATCACCCAAAGGTTGGAAGGCCTTTCCAACCTTTGGGTGATGAAGAAATCTTATAAGGTAGGTGCACATGTACAGAGGGTACATTTTAAGTGAAATGAAATACTTTATTCTGTAATTTGGTTACATAGACGCTTTTGCAAGTTAAACTTTTTTCCTCGGGTACGGACTTACTTAACTGGATTAAATAATAATGAAAAATTGCCAACAACAGTTATAATTAAAGATCAATTTGTATCAAATTATAAATCATCGTCACATCAAAGTAAGAATGAATGAATCACATCAAATTGAATGAAGAAATGAAAGATAAATACACACATCATTTTTATTAAAATGGAGGTTCACATATAATTTTTAGTGCAATAGAGAATGCATTTCTAAGTCGTTCAATTTAAAGTAGGTTCAATAGCAGAGAAGATATATATCTGTTATTACAAAAAGATAGGTGGGTGTCTTCTATCGGATTCATTTCATTTAAAGAGCACCGTCCACGTTCTGCCTGAGTTGTGGGATTTCGAAGTATATTGAGTAAAATTTAATTAAATATATACTTATGAACCATCATTTACATTTAAGCTCTATGTGTAAGTGACATATATACTACCATTTAGACTATATATTCTACTGCTCGCTTAATTTTGTCTTATGAATATGCACAGTCCCTACCATCTAAGTATGAAAAATGTAGACAATCTGGATGTAAAATAGACTATGTAAAAAAAGGCTTCATTGAAATCCAAGTTATAACCGTAGGTCGATGAATCAAAGGCTTCAAATGACAGTTATTAGAAAAAAACCCGTTTTATTCTAAACTTAATCTAAATCAATGTTTTGTTCATTTTATACCGTTTTATATGATCACGATTTAAACTAAATAAAAACAACAGAATTTCGTATTCTGCAAGAATTACTGAAGGGGATCAGGTACTCCTAAGTATTTGCACCGATAAATCCCATTTAACCGACTCTAATTAATCAGGATTTTGTCAATAAGACTGCAGCAGTCACTGTTGCAGGGAGCTGCTTGCTACGATTTATTTAGCTGAACCCCTCTTAAGTCAATTTTGGTACATAAAAGACTTAGGGGTTTACTGTACAAGATTTTAGTACAGTTTCACGTTGTGAAACCATCTGTGTAAAACCACGTCTCGCCGGCCTAATCTGTACTTAAACTGTTCATAGTACATTTGTCAAAGAGAGCGTCTAGTTGACGTGACGCCGAGCTCGGACCTCTGCCTACTGGTGGTAATGACCGCGATACTACTTTTGTTAGTAAATAGGAATTGGTCTCACTGTACGCTTATAGCGAGTATTGTATTTAACTAACAAGTACAAATTATTATAAATAAAAAACCCGACTGTGTCAATATTTAACAATTAAAACATATAAGTTTTATATATATTCGTAATCACCGTAAAAAAATTCTTTATTTTGATACCACACTATTTTGAAAACATTAATTTTTTTATACTACTTTTTGGCGCCAAAAATCCTGAAACGATGTGTCAGAGCTATAGTTGGAATTGTACCAGACGAAACGTGCAAACCGCATTTTAAAAATTTAGGCATACTAACTCTCTATTGTATGTACATTTTTGAGATATCGATCTTTGTAAAAACACACCCAAACCTGTTCACCAAAGCAAAAGATAAGTATCCAAGAAATACTAGATACCCTAATAGGTTGGTTTTAGAATATACTCCAAAAACAACTTTATTTCAAAATAATTGCTACTCAATGTGCATAAGAGTGTATAATAAAATTCCTAATTGCCTCAAAGAATTGTCAATGTGTCGATTTAAGAACCGTCTCAAGAGAAGGCTCCTGGAAAAGTCATACTATTCACTCAAAGAATTTCGTAATTGAAAATAAAAAATAAAGCTTTAATTATGTAATATTTGATTGACGTACTATTAATTTTATTTTGACTATATTGCAATGTACTAGTAATGAGGTGACATTGTTTATTTTTATTTTATTTTTTACAAATAAATAATAATTTTTTTGACATTAATTAATATTTATGACCATGAAATGTTATATAAATGGAGTTGATATCATTAAAATACCATAATTAAGATTGTTTATAAATTCAAATAAAATACATTTTCACATGCCACTAGTGGCTAAATAGACGGTCTCTAATGTTCAAATTGTAAAAACACCTGTATGTACTCTATTTATGTGGAATAAATCATTTCATTTCAGAAAAAGAAAAAAAAATGTTATTGTTCGTATTAGTTTCTCGCTAGCAGTATGACGGTGGTTTAATTCAATAAAACATGTCCTATGCCGCACAGTTTCCATCGCCCTTTGTCCGTGTAACGGCGCAGTGAGGGTAGATTTACAAATAAATGTATTATTTAATCTTCATTCTAGAATTAAAATCACTTGTACTTATTCCACTATTTTATTTTTGTTTACACCTGACCGGTTTCGCCTTATGGCATTATCAAGTGTTTTTAATTCTAGAATGTATTACAACAAGTTCCATCAAGTGCCGTCAAACGTGAGTATAAATTTAATTTTCAGTTCTGATAAAGGAGTAAAGTAACAAGTAATGAGCAATTCTTGTATATGTAGTCTGAATCACAGAAACAGCTCCTATGATTTTACGATTTTCATGTAATTTAGCATGTCGGGGCCACAAATCGATCCAGCTATTTTCAGAAAGCGATGCAGCGATGCATTTTTAGAAAATTTAACAAAAAAAACCAAACAAAGCTCAGTCATCCAGGTACTGATATATAATTAACATATGAATCAAGTTTCAGTTACATTCATGATATTACCAGCATTTAAGAATTTCGCGTTTTTTTTTTCACTTTAATGTATCCTTTTTTTTATTAGCCTTTTTTTGATTGCCTGCCTCGGTGGTAGTATAAGCGACTGCTGTGCTTGAGATCTCGTGTTCGATTCCCGGGTCGCACCAAATGTTTATATGATCTGCAAATATTTGTTTCGGAGTTTCGGTGTTTTCTATGTATAATATGTATGTATTTCCAAAAAAAAAGTATTATTGTATTTATATCACTTGTGTAGTACAACACAAGCTCTGCTTAGCTTGGGAATGGATGGCGTTGTGTGTTAGATGTCCGAAATATTTATTATTTATTCTATTTATTTATCCTATTTCTATTTCGGTCACTATTACCCCGTGGTAATCTCTGGAATGTATAAAATAATACAACGTTTTGAAGTATGCATTAAGAAAGGATAAAACATATTATATTATAGCGAATATTTCTCATCAAACAACAGCCTATGGACAAATCCTTACGATAACAAGAAACTTTTGTTATGATAATAGAATTTAGAAAGTTCAGTACAGTCCAGCCTTTCAACGATCGGTATTTTCCGAATGTTCTAGAAATAAGTTCGTAACGAAACCTTAATAGGATATATCCCTCGGATATGGAACTTTACAATTCTATCTGTTCTTGGTATTTACGTAAGGATAGGAAAAAAGGTTCATTTATTTTCTTGTTTGAAAAGTAATTTTAACCAAGGTTTTTGATAAATATTGGACAATAGGTTGGTCATAGGATAGTTTGTAACTATTGCTGCTCATGAACTTGCAACTTGAGTTCCAAGTGCGTTTGACTCTCTACCCAATATGATGTGAGAGTTGGTCTTCTAGTTTTTTTTTTGTTTAAAAGACAACTCCCGCGCTAGGAATAAATCCTTTGTCGCGGACTTTACAAACATACATGAAACGGACACAAAAACACCCAGACTCAGAACAACAATTTGTGGATCACACAAAGTGTTGTCCTACTTGGGATTTGAACCCACGAGAGTTGGCGACGTAGGAAACGGCGTGGTGACCGTTAAACCACTAGGCCAAACGTGCAGTTACCTTATTCACTCGATAAAACGCAAGAAAATAACTTTTTTGCGTTACTATTACTGACTAGTATTTGGCCGCGGCTCCACCCGCGTACATGTCGGATATCGCGGTAATCATTTTTCGGGTTAATTTCAAAATCGGTTCAGTATATCCAGAGGTTTGCAACGTTGTTAGTCCCTACAACCTCACAATTTTAACCTCTTGATAATATTAACGCATAGATAAAATATCGTATTGAGAACAAAAAGTATTTAAAATGTAAGGTATATATTTAGAACATTGCCGGCTACATGAGAATCTTATTAGTAAAACAAAGTATTAATTTCACACACAGGGCTGCACAGTGCCTACGGATTTTGCTTAAAAGTCTCTCGGTCAGGTCAAATTAAAGTTTGTAAAATTTCGGCAAAATTAACAAAATTTCCAGTTTGACTTTATGCTTACAGTGCCGTGTAAGCTGCTTTTTAAGCACTTTCATCATTTAAGTTTGAGTTTAGGCCAAACACTTTTTTATAATATTGTTGACTACAGCTGTTTAGTAATGACTATACTCTTTGCGCTGTAGCATGGTGCGTGGCATGGTTCAGTAACATTTCGTTTCACTCTTGAATGTTGCCGCGATTTACAAATTATGACTTAGTATTTCAGCAGTACCATATTCGCAATATAAATCATTAATAACTGTAGTAAATTAAATTAAACCATAAACTAAAGTAAATTAAGTAAAGTAAATTAAACCACCACGCACCATGCTACAGCGCAAAGAGTATAGAGAAGAATATCCAGGCACAGTTGAAGGACTTTTTAGTAATTACCACCAGGCCCTTAGCAAAGTTGCAAGTGTTTCGCGTCGAATATCTTTATACAATTGTTAAGACCTCTATGCTTTTGCTTTATTGGCTAATATTTTTCGTTGAATCTGCTGTCGGTACTTCTACATCTAAAGCTTTCGTCTAACCACCTGCGTCTCATTGACTATCTAGTTACGAGTGGGAGCGAATAATCAAAGCTTCCTATGAAATGTATTTCATTGTTTTTGCCAATTCAAAATCTTGTACTGTGGGATGAAACCATACAATATAATTAATAATTTAGTGAGAATGAGTTAATAGACATTGTAAATGGCTTTATATCGATAGTTATATCTTTGGTATCCTTGAATAATTGTTGGACGACAAATCGCAAAAAGTTATACTTATTTATGTATTTTATTCAGATAGAGCAAATGATTGTGATTACCATTAAAGAAATATAGTAACAATAAACACGCTCACAAACGTCGTCTGTTGCAAACCAATAAACATACAGGTAAAGCTTTTATAAGCATATTAATAATTTGAGATGAGAATCAAAACCTCGACCTCAGCAATCAGGATTAATTAACACTGGACACTCAGGTCCTACAATAAAACAGCCCTAATAGGAAATAAGATATATATAGGTAGTAGAGCCACGCTGATTTCAGCACGAACGGGTCGGCTCGACCGGGGCGATACTACCCTCGCACAGAAGGTCAACCTAAAATGACAACGGCGTTCGTGCTATCGTGTTTCGTTTGTGAGTGCGAGGCTGGAGGCCCAATGATGCAGGAGCACCACTAAGCCGCCATGGTATGGGTCACCGTGCTGCATGTTGCATAGTCTGCATTCACAATGAGTATGGTGACCACCACTCTTGGAATTTGCTTATGCTTTCCATCAGGAAGAGTAGAGTCATTTTGGTAGGGCCATACATAAAAAATACGAATGTTCTATGGAGATCTTTGATATCCTTCCATTTATCAGTTTCGCAGTTTTTATGTAGGTATTAAAAATTAGGATTTTCTAAACGTAACAATTTTTTTCTTTATTTTACGTAAATTACTTAACAACCGACTAAGAAAGGCAACTGCGCTGGACAAAAGCTTTGCAAAGAGAAGGAACAGAACAAACCTTGTATCAATCCGCTTGTGTGGTGTATCAGTGGGCCAAAACCTATTATATACAGCAGTGGACAGTAAAAGTTGTAGAAGATGATGAAAGTTTGCCCTAACCTCTCTGTATTTGAACTCTACAGAACCCACCTCAACAAACCAAATGAAGCGACCTTCCGCTTCCATTCTGAATAGTCGAACGTCTCCATAATACTCCACTAAAACCTTATGCCCTAAACAAATATAAAGCAATTCTTTCAGAATTGTCCGTAAGTATTTATTTTATCGCGAACATTTCATTGACCTCTGGAGAAGTCAATACACGAATATATGGCACCAACGTGCTGGGACGATACATACGTGACCGAGAGGAGTATTACGTGTTTACTTATTACATTTTGATTCTGTACTATTTGTGATGAAGTGAATCAACATCTGTACTGGTTTTTTTTTCGGAAGTGAAGACAAACGCGTAAACAGTTTATTAACGGCTTTCAACGAAGGGGAGTGTCCATTGCGTCTTTCGATGTGATAATGTCTTATAATGGACTAGCTGAGTCCCGCGGTGTTATCCGCGGTTATTCTCGTACCGCGGATGACGCCGCGGGGAGAAGCTAGTCTAAAAAAGTAGCCTAAGTTACTCCCTATATCATCAGCTACCTATCAGTGAAAGTCCTGTCAAAATCAGTACAGCCGTTCCAGAGATTACCCGGAACAAACAGACATAAAAATTTCTACAATTTTTGTCTGTCTGTCTGTCTGTGACGCAAATTTGTTAAATGTTTTCTTATGACGTTATCACATAAAATTATCACCCGTAAACCGTCATTACAGATAGCCAATTATTTTTCCGATACAAAACTGTCTATAATTTTTTTGCGGGAGGCTTAACACAAACATTTTAAACTCACACACGGACTCACATACAACAATTAAAACAAAACATTCAGAATTTCACGCATACATAAATACATTCTATGTCATACTAGTGTAACGTGTAGGCTCATTTTGGCTTATACTTTGACAGAGGGAAACGCTTGCGAATGGCCACTCCATATTGTGTTGCTCTTTGCCGTTACAAACAAACAAAAAATCAAATCTTTCTCGGTAAAATCTTAGTTTAGATTTTCTGTCAGTTCAGTCACTTGAGCATAGTTTTTTAAATTTCATTTTTGATAATTAAGAAACTCATCATAACTTTTAAATGGTATGCTCGTTTTAAATAATTCAAAAAGTAATTTATAGGTACTGATATAGCCTTGAATATGAAATGATTTTTTCGGGTAAAGATTATGTTGGATTTCGAACGTCATTGTAATGGCAACATTTTTCGATTGTCATTTTTTTTGTGTTTGACGTTTTGACTTCTGAGGTTAAGAAAAAGTACAAAAAAGACGCGTGTTGTGAACGGTCGGCGATTGTTGTTTGAAAACCGTAATTAATTGATATTAAGCTAATTGTATTGTTTATCGACCCGGTCCCTTTAGTGATTTACCGTTTTGTGTTAGGTCGTGGACTCGCGAGTTTTGTAGGCGCGTTTCGCGATAGCTGAAGCGAGTGAGTTGTAATTCGAATATCCGTGATGGCTGATGCGAGTTTGTTGTAATTCGAATACCTTGGAAGTTGTACAGCACTTTAGGAGTTTATGATTGTGTGACGACGCAGAGAAGAAACTACCCAAGAGATCTCTTGGAACGCCGAGAACAGGACGCCACACAACTCCAGTAAGTGCTTGATGAATTTAGTTTAGATTAAGAACACGGCCTGAAGACAAAGTTTCAGGCTTCTAAATTAAAAAATGACGGACTTCCAGTCTAATCTAGGGATAGAATATCCAGAAACGCTTAAATACGTAACTCATCATCATCATCGCAGTCCACTGCTGGATATAGGCATCTCCAATTGCACGCCACTTGGTTCGATCCTCAGCTTCTCTCATCCAGCTCCTGCCAGCCGTCTTGGGCAGATCATTATTCCACCTGGCCTGTGGACGTTCTACACTACGTTTGCGAGACGCGGTCTCTACTCAAGAACCCGTTTACCCCAACGGTTATCAGTTTTGCGGCTAATATGGCCAGCCCACTGTCACTTCAGCTTGCTTATCCTGTGGGCTATGTCAATGACCTTGGTTGTCTACCGGATCACCTCGTTCTTGATGCGATCCCTTAGAGAAACGTTGAGCTTTTGTGATGAGAAAAATAAATAATAATTATTATAGCCCTCTCCATAGCACGCTGAGCGACTTTGAACTTTTTGGCACCGTATGTCATGACAGGTAGGACGTACTGATTGAAGACTTTCGTATTTAGGCACTGTGGGATTGACGATAAAAAGACCCAACGAAGTTTCCCAAACGCTGCCCAACCCGGCTGAATTCACCTGTTCACCTCGTCCTCGAAGTTGTTTCTACTTAACTGCAAAGTCTGCCCGAGGTACCACACATATTTTTGAACAACTTCGAGAACGGCACCGTGAACCACAACCGGTTCCGGTAGAACATGTTCGTACATACGTATCTACTCATTTTTAATCAGTAGCCATAAATAAAGTTCCATGTTTCTAACTTCAAGAATGACAGACTTCCAGAATAACCTATATACGAAATTTCAACCCCTATTTCACCCCTTATGGGTAGAATATCCAGAAACGCTTAAATACGTATATACTCATTTTTAATCAGTAGCCCAAAACTAAATTTTCATGTTTCTCACTTAAAAAATGAAGGACTTCCTTACAAACTTTCAACCCCTATTTCACCCCTTTAGGGGCGTAATATACAAAAACTCCTAAATACGTATCTAATCATTATTATTTAGTAGCCCAAAAATAAAGTTTCATATTTCTTATTTAAAAAATGACGAACTTCCATACAAACTTTCAACCCCTATTTCACCCCCTTAGGGTTAAAATTTAAAAAACTCCTTTCTTAGTGCTCACTTACGTTATATAAAGAACCTACATGCAAAATTTCAGGATTCTAGCTTCAGCGGTTTGGGCTGTGCGTTGATCTCTGGGTATGTCACCTTACTCTTTTATATATATAGATGTATACACACAACTTTTGCTGTTGGCTGACATTGAAATACGTAGCAAGTTTCTATTCATGTATTTGGTTCCGTGCTGAAACGATTACTGTATTGTTATGCCAGGCTAACATTTCGAATGTTACTGCAGCAAAATTTGATTTTCCCGAATAACTTATAACAATGCACAAACTTTCCTATTAGTAAATTACTCCCCACGATACCGTAATTTTCTGTCACCTCTCTAAAGCACAACTTTTTAGGGTTCCGTACCCAAAGGACAAAACGGGACCCTATTACTGACTTCGCTCTCCGTCTGTCTATCACCAGGCTATAGCTCATGAACCGTGATAGTTAGACAGTTGAAATTGTCACAGATGATGTATTTATGTAGCCGCTATAACAAAAAATACTAAAAAACAGAATACAATAATATTTACTATAATACCATACCACACAACAAACAATTTTTTTGCTCAATATTGATAACGGCAACAGACAGACGCTGCATCCCTCGGTACGACAATAACCGCGGGGCGAAGCTAGTCTAAAAAGCCTAAGTTACTCCTTATATCATCAGCTACCTACCAGTGAAAGTCCCGTCAAAATCGGTCCAGCCGTTCCAGAGATTAGCCGGAACAAACAGACAGACAGACAAACTTTGAAAACCAAATGTACACACATACACGGTACATACATATGCATTTAGTTAAAAGAATGGTATAACAATATACGATCTATGTTTTCTTAGACCATGGTAAAAATCAGTTATTACCCGACTACGGCAAAGCCAAAGGAGGGTTATGATTTTGACAGGCTATGTATGTATGTAAGTATGTATGTTCATCTGTTCGCTCATAGCCCCTTAACTACTTATTGGAACTGGACAAATGAGGTATCGTTAGAAGCGTCTTGATCGTCCGCTGGTTATAGGCTATATGACGTGTCACTGAATCTAATGTGACGCCCTCTAGCCGACATAAAGTACTGTATTAAAAAATAAATTTGAGATAAATATGCCGTGTTTGGTATCATTGGAAAGGGCGCTACTTGTACATTTCAAAAATCCTTACTTATATTATAAATGCGAAAGTAACTCTGTCTGTCTGTCTGTCTGTCGTGCTTTCACGGCCAAACCGCTGCACCGATTTCAATGAAATTTGGTAAACAAATAGTGTAGAGCCTGAGAAAGGACATAGGCTACTTTTTAATGAGAAAAAATAGTTTTAAGGGATTTAAAAGGGGATGAAAGTTTGTATAGAAGTCTGGAGGTTCACACACGCATGCGCGTTACGTACGCCGGGCGTCTTGACAACCAATAAACAAGGCTGTCACACTCATTAAAAAGATATTCGTCAATCTGATTTGTATGTTCATTGTATTAATAGAAATAAATAAGCCAAATTAATTTGTAAAATTCAAAATCTCTAGAGAAGTATCGTCAATATAAGCTAGAAGTTTGAAATTTATTTTTTAAGCTGCTGATTAGATATAAATAAAAATGTAATTTAAAGTTTCCACACGCCTGCGCGTTACCTACGCCGGGCGTCTTGACAACCAATAAACAAGACCGTCACACTAATCTATAATCTATAACATCCTTACTTATATTATAAATGCGAAAGTAACTCTGTCTGTCTGTCTGTCTGTCGTGCTTTCACGGCCAAACCGCTGCACCGATTTCAATGAAATTTGGTAAACAAATAGTGTAGAGCCTGAGAAAGGACATAGGCTACTTTTTAATGAGAAAAAATAGTTTTAAGGGATTTAAAAGGGGATGAAAGTTTGTATAGAAGTCTGGAGGTTCACACACGCATGCGCGTTACGTACGCCGGGCGTCTTGACAACCAATAAACAAGGCTGTCATACTCATTAAAAAGATATTCGTCAATCTGATTTGTATGTTCATTGTATTAATAGAAATAAATAAGCCAAATTAATTTGTAAAATTCAAAATCTCTAGAGAAGTATCGTCAATATAAGCTAGAAGTTTGAAATTTATTTTTTAAGCTGCTGATTAGATATAAATAAAAATGTCATTTAAAGTTTCCACACGCCTGCGCGTTACCTACGCCGGGCGTCTTGACAACCAATAAACAAGACCGTCACACTAATCTATAATCTATAACATATAATATTATAAAGATGCGGAGTTTGTTTGTTTGTTTGTTTGAACGCGCTAATCTCAGGAACTACTGGTCCAATTTAAAAAATTCTTTCAGTGTTGGATAGTCCATTTATCGAGGAAGGCTATAGGCTATATTTTATTTTCAAAAAAGTTAGGGATCCGTAAGAAAATTGCTATTTTGTAACCCAAGGTGTGAAATCGAAAACCTATTTTTGCGTGCGCTGCAATAACTATTGACAATAGAAAAAAATAATGTATTACGGTTTTGTAGGTCCCATTAAGATCTACAAAAAAGTCAGCGAGAGCATATATCTAACTATCATGGTTTAGTCATAATAACCGCTTTTGTGTTCAAAAAAAATATTAAATCGTCTGAAGAAAGAAACTACGTTAAATGTGTATCGTAATATTAATCCTTATCCAAATTGAGCATTATGTTATAAAGGGTATTTATGTAGAAGTAAAATACTTTTTGCTTCATCCCAATCGGACATTTCGTTTAGTAGTTATCACGAGTATAAGACGCTAAGAGTTGGTACCTAATAATTAGTTATTTGCCAAAGAGTTGTTATCAACATTATACCTAATATTAATCTTTATCCAAATAAATGCGTTGTTGATTATGAGTATTAGATCTTAGAAGAGTATAAGAAATACATCTATACTAATTATAAAGCTGAAGAGTTTGTTTGTTTGTTTGAACGCGCTAATCTCAGGACCTACTGGTCCAATTTGAAAAATTATTTCAGTGTTAGATAGCCCATTTATCGAGGAAGGCTATCTACACTAATATTATAAAAAGGAAAACTTTGTTTGGTTATAATGAATAGGCTTAAAAACTACTGTCCCGTTTTTAAAAATTCTTTGACCATTCGAAAGCTACATTATCCACGAGTAAGATAGGCTAAATTTAATTTTGGAAAAAAATAGGGTTCCGTAAGATATTTGGGTTATTCGGACACAAGGTGTAAAAAATCAACCAGAAAAGCAGAAAAGTTACTTATTTTGCATACGCTGCCTAAACTATAAAAGATAGAACCATAAAATGTTCCAATTAATTGTAGATCTTATAAATATCTACATAAAAATCCGCAAAACACTATACCTATCTATGTCAAGTGAGGCACAACAACCATTTTTTTATCTAAAAATTTTGAATTTTTTTTGGACTACATTTAATCGCATTTATTTTACTCATGCTATTAATCCTTATCAAAATAAATTATTTCATCACTAAGTACAGTTTATGTAGATAATATTTGGTCTTTGATTGATTAAAATTGGACCTTTGGTTTTGAAGTGATAGAGAAATTAAAATATACGATTTGGGAGTTTAGATCTATGAGTAAGGCGCGGCTCAGACGCGAGGTCGGCTCCCTACGCAGCGGTCGTGCGCGAAGTCTAATAATTTTCGTGCGATTTTTTTTAGATTTCGTTCTTAAAAATACACCTACGCAAAAGTTCTTCTCAGAGCTAAACAACAGTTCTTCTTAGAGCTAAACAACAGTTCTTTTCAGGGCTAAACAACAGTTCTTTTCAGGGCTAAACAACAGTTCTTTTCAGAGCTAGAATATTACACGCTATTAACATTTCCTTAAAAATTTGAAAATGCCTAAGAGAGCCAGGTCTTCTCTCTCTTCTCTTTCTAAACATAGTTCTCAAGCACAGGCAGCAAGAATACGTCGTATGGGAGAATCTTTACCTGAACGTTCACAACGCCTTGCTGAATAAAATCACAGAAACTCTCAGGTACGCGCACGAGAGTCGAGTGTCGAACGTTGGCAACGCCTTGCATAACAAAATCTGAGAACTTCTGACTTACGCGAACGAGAGTCAAGTGTTGAGCGTTCGCAGCGGCTTAGAGCTCAGGCAGAGAGACAGCAGTTGTCTACAAATGGAGTTCGCAATCGAATTTAAGCTAACAGCAACAAACCGGCTTTCAGATATGATCCGCAGGTTGGTTATGCACAACACATTTTTTGTTCTGTGATGCACAACAAGCGTCCGTCCAAATCGGAGTCATGAATAAGATCTGCTCTAACTGCTCTGCCAAGAAATGGGCGGACGAACCTAATGGTATGTGCTGTGCTTCAGGTAAAGTTTGTCTTCCTAACCTTCAGGAGCCGCCACAACCAATAAAAATTCTTTGAACTAATAACCATCCATTATCTGGTCTATTTTTAACAAATATACGTAAATACTTTTCTAAAGTATTTTTCTAAAGTATAAAGTAAAGTCTTTTTCAAATGACTTCTTTTGGCGCAAAAGAAATCAGGGAAGGTAATTTTATGCCCACTTTTAAAATTGAAGGACAGGTGTGTATCATCTCATTGGTAGCCTTTTACCAGCATCAGGCGAAAACCCACAGTTCTTGCAAATATATTTTATTTCGGATGCCAGTTATCGTTGCGATCAAGCATCGCACCAACCTTAAAAATGGATTTAATTCGCGAATTATAGACCGCTCTGAATAATCATAACGTGTATATACGAAATTTTAAGCAAAACTTAGAACTAAACTCCTCAGATAATTTAAAGTTAATTATTCATTCAGATCACACTCCACAGACAGCACACAGAGGCAGATATAATGCTCCTACTGTAAACGAGGTAGCCGTACTCTTGGTAGATAAAGACAAATTTCCAAGGGATATATGGTCTTAAACGATAGAGACGCACAGCTCAAAAGAGTTTCTGAGCTACATCGCCATCGGTCGTATGATCCACTACAGTATCCTATAATGTTTGTGAAAGGAGAAGAAGGTTATTATTTGACTATCTCTCAGCTGGGTTCTGCGCCGTTCTGGGTTCTGACAGATGGCCGACATGCACGCGGGCGGAGCCGCGGGCAACAGCTAGTAAATATATATATATTATAAAAAATAACATTCAGCACTATGCCGTCACTTGTAAGCTGTCCAACTGAGTACTGGTGAAGTTTTTCGTCCAAATTGACCGAGCGAATGGCCGGGAAATCAAACTTCGCACTATTTTGTACGCCATCGGTTCCATACAATTTCAATACCTCTTTTAAGGCTTTATTCCGTAACTCCGTACAAAAATCATGTGACAACTGACAAGGGAGAAAAATCGAGGGTTGCTACCACCTCCCCTTCACCTGTACCTGTACTCAGCTCGACAGCTAAAACAAGTGACGGCATAGAGCTGAATGTTATTGTTTTATGCCCCTATATCTTTCTAAAACGGTCTCCCTTCCTGCCGTGATGAAATTTTCGACACGTGCCCATAATGAAAAATCTATTGGGAGTATTTGGGAGAATCCATTTACCATTGTCGAATCAATCTATCAATTTATATCGTCACGGGTCACCCGTCACGATTCCAAAAATTACTTCTTTATGTTTTTATTGGTAACATATATATTACTGATTTCAGCACGAACGGGCCGGCTCGACCGGGGCGGTACTACCCTCGCACAGAAAATCAACGTAAAATGACCACGTTCGTGCTGTCGTGTTTCGTTGGTGAGTGCGAGACCGGAGGCCCAAATAGTCTAGTCAACAAGTTTCATACTTGTTGACTAGACTAAAAGATGCAGCAGCATCACTAGGCCGCCATGGTGTGGGTCGCCATACTGCATCGTCTGCATTCGCAGTGAGTATGGCGACCAATACTCTTGGATTCTGCTTATGCTTTCCATCAGGCAGAGTAGAGTCATTTTGGCGGGCCACACATAAAAAAAAAAAAAAAAAAACTTGTGGTAGTACATAGCTTGGAAAATTGGTTTCTTTTATAGTGCTGAGCGTAACGAAACCATATCGCGATCCCAAAAAATGGCACAGTGACATCTATCGAGCGCAAGGTTAAACAAAAGATACAATTCGTAAGACTAATTTGTTCTGTTGCTTGACTTCATAATTGACACTAATTAACAGTGATCGCTATAATAAGTTTATGTAGTACATAAATAACCAAATTATAAATTGTGACATTTCACAAGCTGAATGTTTTAAAAATTTCTGTTTTTAGGGTTCCGTACCTCAAAAGGAAAAACGGAACCCATATAGGATCACTTTGTTGTCCGTCTGTCTGTCTCTCAAGACCCTTTTTCTCAGGAACGCGTGAAGGTATCAAGCTGAAATTCATATGAAATACTCAGGTTCACTGCCATTTGGAGCTGTAAAAAAATAAAACTTCTAAGCCAACGCAATCAAAAGATACAGCTGTTTATGTTGTAAATTTGCGACATTCGCAAGGGAAACAAAACCTACTTCCCGTGAAGTCATCTTCTTGGAATTTGGTACGAAGCAACATCTTATAGTACTGATAAAGGAAAAATTGCGAAAAGTATACATTTTTAGTTACTTCGTCTAATAAGTCGATGATTTGCTGTGCGGCCTGAGTACGCAGCTCAACTATGGTTGAATACACAGAACAGGATAGAATGGTGAAAGAGGCGTGGCACGTGTGCCGAAAGCTTGCACTATAATGCATAGTATTAATGTCGCCCGCTCATTACGCAGCGAGATCCACGGAACGGCGTTCGCAGCGTAACAAAACAACAGCGTAACAGTCTATTGCTGGACATAGGTCACTTCTTAGAAAATAAGTT
Organism: Diaphora mendica; assembly: GCA_949125395.1. NCBI lineage: Eukaryota > Metazoa > Arthropoda > Insecta > Lepidoptera > Erebidae > Diaphora > Diaphora mendica. Next base: position 4,673,358 of record OX421332.1, on the reverse strand, counting down.
TTCGCCTACTATTCTTTGGCCAAAACCTCTTTCTATACACTAAGTGTCTGTGTGTGTGTGTGCGCATGCGTGCGTACGTGCTTTCGTGTGTGCGTGTTTTTGTGTGTGTGTGTGTGTGTGTGCTCTTTTGCCCTCTAATCCATAAATAAGACTTACAAATATATCATCTCAAAAGGGCCGTTTCATATCGATATTTAACTTATACGTGTAGTCGTATAGTGTCCTAACTACAATGCTGTCAATAACGTCCACCTTCACACTATTCTCCATAAAATCCCGAAATCGCAATTTTATTTACCAGTTTTAGTATCGACCAGTAGTTCTAATAAATACTTTGTAGATCAATACAAGCTGACTACACAAGAATAAACTATCAAACTGAACGCCGTTTATATAGCTATGAAACAATACTAAGCTATATATTGCGCTTATTTATTTTATAGTCACAACATATATTTTGAAAATAACATAAATATCCAAAGTCATGAAAAGAATTGGTACTTTCAGTTTGGAAATTCGAAAATATAATTGTAACTGTTTGTTTACAATATTATTCTTTCATTCCTTTAGTGTCTTTTCTAATTTTATTTCATGTAATTTCTGTAGTTGTAAAATTTTATTATGTACAACCCAAACTTAGATTGGCTGTTAGACTATAAGAACTAATGAAATCACACAGTATTTGGAGCTTTCATCGATTAAACTTTACATGTCTCAGATAGGATAGTCTCTTTTACTGATAAAAATCATCATTATCTTAATCTTAACTAAAAGACGTCCACTGCTGGACATAGCCCTACTCCAAGGTTCTCCACAACAACCAGTCCTGTGCGGCCCCTATCCAATGGCATCCATCTTCACTAGGTCGTTGAACCACCTTGCGAGGGGAATTCCATTAAATATACATACGTTTAAAACAAAATACACTTAAATACAGAAGAAATGATTTTTATCATTACACAATTAGGTACTTGATCTAAATGGGAATCAATCGACCAAGATAATTTAGATCGAGATGTTAAAGAAACGACAAACATTCTCTTGTAGTTTAACTCCTGAGTTTTACCGTGTGAGTAAGGTTATTGGAACCAAAAAACCCCGCTAATGTAGCTTTGTGAGGGGGAGATGATTAAAAGTGAAAAATTTGACGAGGGGCCCTCCCCTCCAAGATCAGCCTGAGGCTTGAGTTGTACTCGTAGGCATCCACACAAGAATGTAAACCCGTCTGCCTATTTTCCCCTATGTTATAAAAAACTCAATGTTAAAAGTGTCGTTACAACTTTTGGCGCGAAAAGTGTCGAAAGTGTCGTTACAACTTTTGGTCTTAATCCGTCTAGCCCCCTTTCGCAATGCGCGATAAGGAACTTCGTTCCAAAAACAAGAATCTTCTGAAAGATGTTTAATCTTCTATGCTCTGCGTCCTTAAAACATCTCTTGAAAGCACTAGCGTATTCCTTTTAAAAAAAACTACGTACAAAAAATGTTTACCTTTTTTTAATGTAAAGGGGCAAACGAGCAGACGTATCGCCTGATGATAAGCGATTACCGCCGCCCATGGACATCAGCAAGACCAGAGGTGTCACAAGTGCGCTGCCGGCGTTCGGGGGATGGGAAGGGGTATGAGGGAGGGGTATGGGCCTCCGGTATTCTCACTCACTCGGTGAAACACAGGGCAAGCGCTGTTGCACACCCTCTCTACTTCTCTATCTTTATAGTTCTTATCTACTTCTGTGTTTATCTACCTTCGTAAATAAATATTTCTAAAGTACTAAAACCTATCTGTTTTAAATAATACTACCCACAATAAAATCTTTATGTACCTCTAAGTCTATCTACCACCTTAAAAAATGTTTCAAAGTAGTAAAACCAACCTCTTTAAAAAATACTACCTACGATAAAAGTTTAACACAATTCATCTACATTAGGCATAGCATTTATCTCGTGATATTTCCGTTTACTCCCGAAACAATATAGCGAAATTGTCCTGTTGTGGCTCTAACAGTTATCGTTTCCGTGTTCGAGGTTATTACTGTGGGTAAGGTCTTGACCTCAAAAGGACGTAATCCACGGCCTTGAGACACAATGTACGATATTGTGAGCTAGTATTATGAGAAACCGATATTTCTGAAGTCTGCCATATTATTTTTCCGGTCGTATGATTTTGTGACGATAACTATATATTAATTATTGTAAGGCTAGCGTGAAGTTTGTCTTGGATGAAATTGCTTTATATAAGAAATGTCGGTTATTAAATATTTGTGTCGCTGTCCAATATATTTGTTTGGAGGAAGTCTACTATTATTCGACTTCACGAGTTTCTCAATAGTTTTTGTTGTTTATCATATGTGATATTATAACCATTGGCGAGTCTGTTGGACTAGGGAGTAGTCATTCTAGTATGGCTATCGCCCTCCGCCCGAAGAGGTACGCGAGTGGCGTGAAGCCGCCCGTCGAGCCACCATGGCTAGATGGTCGTTCCGGCTGGAGACTCCACGTGCTGGCTTTGCCGCCGTGGAGGCTCTCCAGCCGGTCATCCTCGAGTGGGCAGGGCGGCAGCACGGGACCCTTTCCTTCCGACTGACGCAGGTCCTTTCCGGGCACGGTTGCTTCGGAAAGTACCTGCACTCAGTCGCCAGGAGGGAATTGAGTCCCGCCTGCCACCACTGCGACTGCAGTGAGGACTGGGCCCAGCACACGCTGGCGGTTTGCCCCGCTTGGGCGCCGCAGCGTCGGGCCCTCACTGCAGTCATCGGAGGAGATCTCTCGCTACCGGCCGTCATACGCTCCATGGCCGGTAGCGATAGCAGTTTTACCGCGGTCGCAACCTTCTGCGAAGAAGTCATCTCGCAGAAGGAGGTGGCGGAGAAGGCCCGGCAGGATGACATCCACTCGGACCCAATCCGCCGCCGGCGAACCGGGCGGCGGAGGCGCGCCTATCAGCGCCTCATGCCGCCCTGAGTGTGGCCGCGGATGGTCGGGACGGGCTTTCCCTTCCATCCGCTCTAGTGGCCACCCGCGAGGAGGCGACGTTACGTGTGTGCCGTACGTTGCCTAAAATGAGAGGTTAACAGCTGACGGTGCCCGCTTTTGTGCGGGCAAGCGCTGGGAGGGGTCCGGACGTGTTAACAACTGCAGTTCCAGGATTCCTCCCTTCACAGGCGCAGAATGGCACACCGTGTGGTTTTAGTCGGTTCGAGTCCGACACACCGCCCCGCCGCAAGCCCCGGTGGGGTGACGGTCCGAGGGGATTTCCACACGTTAAAAAAAAAAAAAAAGGGAGTAGTCATTCTGAATATTAAGAGGTATTTGATTTCTATCCTATTTAAATATAATCCATACTTATATTATAAATGCGAAAGTAACTCTGTCTGTCCTGCTTTCACGGCCAAACCGCTGCACCGATTTCAATGAAATTTGGCATGGAGATACTTTGATTCTTGAGGAAGGACATTGGCTATACTTTGCTGCGATAACCAACAAACCCACGGGCGGAGCCACGTTCAAAAGCTAGTTATATATATATGGAGCCTCACAGCCGTGTTCGGCTACAGCAACTGATTTGTGACTGTAATCAGAATTAGGAGCTATTTGGTTGACCTTGCTGATGCGCTTGCCACGATTTACGTTTTTTTAACCGACTTCCAAAAAGGAGGAGGCTTCTATGTTCCACTGTATGTATTTTTTTTATGTATGTTTATTATAAATATGTGATGTATCAGTGTTCCTGAAACTAGTGCCTTTTTTTTTTCGTGTAGAATCCCCCTCGGGCCGTCACCCCACCGGGGTTTTTTTTTTTTTTTTTTTATAATGAGGCCTCTATGGCCTCGCAGCTTTTCCCCGTCCATGAGGAGACAGGACCTTAGTGCTCTGAGTACTACATTAATTCTATTTTTAATTATTTAGGTCTATCGCACAACGTGCCTCAGGCGTATTTAATTTTGTCTAATAAGGGAAAACCCTTATATATCCTGTTATATCCAGTGCTTATCTCTCCTTATTCATACACAGTTTCCTTTTCTTCACTCTTTTTTAGTTTTACGTCTATTTACACATCTTATTTTGTCTAGAGTTTATTTATTCTTACTTAACTCACTTTCTTTTTCTTCAAATTTTGCATGACTTGTGTCTAGTTCTTTTCCAATACTGCAATTTCTCTTTTAAACTTCAGTTTTTATTCTCTATTTAAACGAACAATGTGTCTCTAATTTAATTTTTTAGTTACTCCTAATAGTGTTTATCCATGGTGTCTTTTTATTTATAATTTTGTCTATGGGTCGTGATTTCCATAATTCGGTATATCTTGTTTCTTCCAATAGCGTAGTGTTACTTCTAGGTTACAATTTAGTTTCTATTACATTCTATTATCTCTCTAACTCGGTCTTATTTCTCCCACTAATGTTTTCTCTCAAGGTGTCTTTTTAGTCATTGTTCTCTAGTCTGTGAGATTGCGACATTTGTGACTTCGTGTATTTGTTTTGTGTACATGTTTGGTGTTATGTGTGTGCTTGTCAACAATATACATATATACTCAAATATATATAATTATTAGACTTACTGTCGTGGAGTGTTCTTAGGCTGTTTTGTTTATTTGTGTGTAGGTGTTTAATGTTTGTGTGCGTGCTTGATTTGTCCATATATATCTAATATATACTTTCCAGATCTGTATGTATATGAGTGTGTTTCTGTGTCGTGTGTGTACGTGAGTGTGTGAGTCACAAGTATGTCGTGGTTGATCAAGCCAGGTAGTCCCATTTTATACGCGTTGGGCACTCGGCACTAAAGGCGTTATGGCCGAAGCTCTGCAGTCCAGAGTGCAAGCAGTTGCAGCACTGCGGTTTTACTCCCGTGGCGTAATCGGGGCATTTCTCGCGCAAGTGCGCGCCTGCGCAGTGGCTGCACCTGTCCACACTCTCGGTGCAGAACTTACGGCCGTGTCCGAAAGCCAGGCACTTCGTGCATTGAATCAACGGAGACTGGTCCTCCACCCTGACCCTTTGCAGGTCCAAATAGAGGATTCCAGCCTCCGTCATTCTCTGCCATACCCTCGGCTTTACCTGTATGACTAGGTGTGAGGTCTTCGGGTTTTTTGTTCTTTTTCTGTATTTAATGCTTATTTCCTTCTCTTCTTGTGGTAGGCCCATGAAGATTTCGCTATCGTTGAATACGTCTTTAAGGACGACGAGTGGGTTTTTATTCTTCATGGGCACTACCACCAACCCATCACCACGGTTCTCGAGTCTTTCTCTTAGCTTTCCCATCTCCACCTCCGTGTCGCAACCAAGAATTACGGTGCTGTTCTTTGCCTTGCTCACCCTGCTGACTTTAAGGCCAGTACCCCTGGCGTCGACCGCCTTCCTCACCCTGGCGAGTACCTCATCGGCAGTCTCCTGACTGTCGTTTGAGGTCACCGCCACCGAGTGAAGCGCCGGTCGACGCCCGGGTCCGGCTGCTGCGACGCTGGCATACGTTTTGGGGGCCGGATCGCTATCTGATGTTTTCCCCTTCAGAGCCTCGCCGATGTGCGTCTTTGTCTCCACGACAACGTCTCTGGCGACAGTCCCAACCAGGTCTTCGAGCTGGGACTGCGCACGCACTATCATAAACTCAGTAGCCTTGTCTATGTCGACTTGGGTCTCTTCGATTTTCTCGCATATTTTGTTAACGATGCCAGCGCTACTTTCATCAATTCTCAAGTGTACGTCTCCTACGGCATCCCCAGTAACAATGCCGATTAGATCCTCAAATTGGGTCTGCGCGCGTTCCACAATGCCCTCAGTTGCCTTTTCTATTTTTGTCTGGGTCTCATCCATCTTATTATTTATTTTGCTCACGATGTCGGCGCTTTGGCTGTCTATTTTGCTATCGACGCCTTGAATCAGCCGTCTGAGCGTGTGGTGAGACTCGCTTATAAAGTCCTCAATTTGGTCCTTCAGACCCGCGATCTTCTCGAGCACTTCCTCACCCTTTCCAGAGGGTACAGAGGGCTCAGCGACTGGAGTTTTGGACGTAGTACCGGACGCCACCGCTTCGTGCTTCTTCATCCGCCTACTGAGCTCGAAGACTATGCGGATACATCTGTCTGATTGTGCCTCCAGGAAGGTCTTAATGTCACGTCTCATTTGAGGATATTGTTGCACCTTTTCGGGTATATCCTCAAATGCCTTCATGACCTCCTGGAGCAGATGATCACTTGATAATGTTTTTAATTTTCCGTCAGGCGGATCCGGACGAAAGTGGTGTCGTTCGACGGGTAATTAACAGGGCTATCTAAATATATATAAATGATAATTTGGAAAACAAAGGCTATCGAATTAATCGACAAAAACCTCAAAAATGACTAAAATTGAAATTTAATTGTCGAATTTCTAAGATTCTATTTACCAGATTTACTTAAAAGAGGTGTTGTTAGATAGATCGTGACGCGAGCTATCTAGATATGTATAATTAATTGTTTAGAAAAAATAAGGGGGCAAGTTATTAAAAGAAAATCTCAGAAAATTTTCGAAAAAACGGTAATCTGAGTTTTGTATGTTGAAAATTTACTACTTTTATTAACCGAATGTTAATAAAAGAGGTGTTATTAGATAGGCCTAGACGAGTTCTATCTAAATATATATAATTAAAAATTTCGAAAATAAATTTCGAAGAGTTATGAGCCAAGAGCTTTGAAAAATTCCTTAAAAATACCGAAAGTCAAAATGAATGTGGAAATTTAGCAACTTCTATTTATCCAACCTATATAAAAGAGGTGTTATTAGATAGGCCTTGATGAGGGCTATCTATATCTGTAACTATGTCAAGTTTGAGGCGAAGCGTTATCGAATAATTCGACAAAAACCTCGAAAATTTGGTAGTTTAGAAATTTAAAAATATTCTAAGTCCAGAAATTAAAATTTTTCTTTATTTTTCAGGTTTAAATCTTCCCACGGGATGCAGAAGTGTCTACAAATATGATACCAACAAATAACAACGTTACTAGCAGCTGTTTTCAATGAAAATTTCGCACACCCCACCCCACCGGGGTTCGCGGCGGGGCGGTGTGTCGGAATCGAACCGACTAAAACCACACGGTGTGCCACTCAGTGCCTGAGACAGGAGGGATCCGGCAACTGCTGTTATTAACACGTTCGGACCCCTCCCAGCGCTTGCCCGCAACCTTAAGCAAGCAAGCACCTTAGGCAAGCGCCTTAAACCAAGCAAACAACCTCGAGCCTTTTTTTTTATGTATGACCTGCTTTTTTATTTTATGAATATAGTCTAGCAGACTTTTAACAATAGTTTTCTGCAAAGAATAAGTAACAGATGCTCTACGTTTTAACAATACTTATTCCTCATACTCTCAAGCATGTTGTAAAACTGTACTAAAATATTTTTAGCTCCCAAAACTGTCAAGAGGGGATCATTAAGTCAGCAATTCAATTTCCGAGCATTTTGCCAACAAAAGGCTTGAATGTAAAAAAAAGTTACATGACTTTTACAAACCAAGGGCCTCTATTGTGTCACTTGAAGAAGGGATTTGTCAAAAGTCTGATATTTCAATTAAATGGGATTGCTCTTATGTGGGTAAAATGCGTATGTTCTAAGTTCGGTTGAAGTTAATGTTGGTCCATATTCAATGTAAGTATTTTTAGAAATCTTTATATAAGTTTACTGTGACATGTTGCGTTTGTACCAAAAATGAGGAATAATATTGATGCAGCATCTTAATATATATAAGTACATATGTACATATATTCCTGTTGCCGTGTTATCGTGGCTATTGATGATTAATTCGGTCAAATAGAATTACAGAGAAAATCGTTTTTACAAGCTTTTTATTAATTTGCAATGTATGTATGTATGCTGGTATGTTCGGGTGGAATCTTGCAACACAATTTTGAAGCAAATATCTTGAACCGATTTTGCTGAAATTTTGCAAGCATATGTATACAGCGTGACAATACAATATTATAATGACATGGAGCTGATCTGATGCTGGAGCTGGAAGTTGGCCATAGGAACTCTGTAAAAAAACGTCACAACATCATCGAGTTTGGACTCGTTTGCTTTGTTTCGAGGTATTCCAGTAAAAGCTTGTTTTTGAAAAGTTTTTTAATTAAATTTATTATTTATTCCTTTTTATCATAATCTAAGCAGCATCCGTGTATAAATCGACAACATATCAGTATCACACATAAATCTTTTAAAAAGATCCCTTCAAGAGTATTAAAAAAAGTTGAACCATAAATATGCATCGGGACTTATCTTTTACTTTTATGGAGGTCGTAGAACTCCTCTATCATGCTGATATGCAAGCAAAGTTAGACCATATTTGTATGATAGATAATGGTTATTTTAGCGTGTGGGGAAGGCTATTAAGGCATGGTATGAGGGTAAAAATGCCAGTTTACGGTCACTTCAAGGGGTAACATTAGAGGAGAGTGAAGTGACTCGTTACAGTTTTGTAGGACAACCCGTAAAGAATCCGGTACAAACTATTTTACGGCTGATAAACTGCGAATGTAGAATTAAAGTCGTTAGAAGTTTATGAGCTTTTTTGTTTGAAGAAATAGAATTGTTGACTTGATATTGAAGTGTGTTATATCTTTACTGGTATTTTTATACGAGTTGCAAATAATTTTATGGGTTTTAAATCTCTTTTTATATGTATATATGAGCCTAAATACTCTGCCTGATGGAAAACATGAACAGAATCCAAGAATAGTAGTCACCAAACTCATGGCGAATACAGGAAATGCAACAATGCAGCATGGTAACCCATACTATCGCGGCCAGTTGAGATGCTTCTGCATCATTGGGCCTCCGGTTCCGCACTCACTAAAAAAACACGACAGCAAAGTGCATGTAAGATCACTATTAGTTTAGTGATTCTTAGTTCTATGCTACCGTTTTTAAACGAATTCGAAAATAAAGGAGAAGGTTCTCGATTCGACTGCTTTGGAGGCGCAGTGGTAGCGTATTAGACTATGGACCCGTGCCGAAAATTAATGGGTCATCTGAACCACCAGGAGACCTTTTTAAAAAGGACCTTTTTTTAGGGTTGCTACCCCGTCCCCTTCACCAGTACTCAGTTGGACAGTTTACAAGTGAGGGCATAGTGCTGAATGTTATTTTTTTATGCCCCTGTATCTTTTAAAAAAGGTCTCGTGGTGGTTCACATGATCCAAACAATTTTCGACATGGGCCTGTAGTCTATACGCAAAACTGCTGTGCTTTGAATGATCTGCAAATATTTGTTTCGGAGTTGGGTGTTTTTTATTTATAATATGTAAGTATTTACAAAAAAAAGTATGTAAGTATTTAAATCACCTGCCTATTGTCCATAATACAAGCTCTGCTTAGTTTGGGACTAGATGGCGTTGTGTGTTAGATGTACGAAATATTTATTTATTTAAATCTTAACTGTTTCTTTCTTTGGTTGAACGTGGTAATCTCATAAAGTACTGTTAACTTAAACAATATCACGCTACTACCAATAAGAACCGAGTATCAATGAAAAATGTTGCAAAAACAAGGAAGCTTTATTCCTTTTAAAAGTAGCAAGCAAAGTTGTGCGGGTTAGCTAGTTTTAACATACATTCTTAGAATATTTGTACCGATAAGTTTTTATGCCTCATTAAACTGTTACTGTTATATTGAAAAAATATGTGAACAAAGGGAATGTGCATGGTGTCTTTGGGAGCAGAAACACATTTATTATACTTCACAGAAATATTTATGCACTGCTTTGCATCGTTTATTACGTTAGGTATGGTACAAGTCAAGAGATTTCACATACTGTAAGAAATATACTTATATTTATCCGAAAGTTTTTTTGAATTACATTATAATTCGATGTTCTTAATCTTAAAGAAGGTTTACTAGATTTTAGACAAAGATATTTATGTGGAATACTCAATAGAAGAAACTGGTTGAAAATATAAAATCATTAATCCAAATGATTTTGTTACGACCAATCTTCAAACTTGCTATGAATTATGGATTGTAGTTATTACAACCTCATTTTGAAGAATCGTATATTAGATATTATTTTCATATTTTTAACCGACTTAAAAAAAGGAGGAGGTTCTGAATTTAACCGTATGGGACTAATCCTGCCCACACGCCCACCACTGTAACTCCTGTACACCAGGATCAACAGCGGTGACCCACGAAAACACCGAGTTATGACACTCGGGAAGTCCCAGGAAAAATTTAACTGTCTTGGAACCCGCAACGAAATTAATCAGAAGAAAACTGGAGGAGTTGGAAATATAATAAGTCCACTTCCCTCCTTAGCAAAGCGGGAGACAAAATGGAGTCAAAATAGGCAGACGCCTTTTTCAAACCGGTAAGCACCACGGATAAAAATATTATGGGTCCTAAGTGAGCTATATTTGATTTCTATAGTATGTATGGCAGAATCGCTTAAACGCACGGAAATTCACCGCAGTTGACACAAGATCCACATAATATACTACCCCAGACGTCATTTGTAAGCTATTTAGCATCATGTTACGTTCATTGTACCAAAGACTACATTCCCAGAGGACATGATGAGCCGACTGTTCACAGCTAGAATCAGGTGTTGAGCATTGACAAAATGGTGAATCGACTAATTTAAATGAGTATAGTTTGCTCTTAAAGTTACCGTGGCCTGTAAGAAATTGAGCGACACAGTGATCTACCTCGAGCCATGTCCTTGACAACCTTTCGCGAACAGATGGGAAGAACTGGTAGAGGTGGCGCCCCTTAGATGATTCGTCCCATCGTTGCTGCCATTCATCCAAGAGGTCGTTATAGACATTGGATTTTTGTTGAAACAATCTTATGATTTTACCGCGGTCTCGTATGCCCAAAAAATTGTATTCCATGTTTTGTAGTGTGGAATAGTACATGGCTGCACGTCTTTGCACCTCGAGATCGACCGGAAGAACACCTGCCAACACCGGTAAAGCCTCAGTGCTAACCGTCCTATATGCCTTGCACAAGAAAATCAATGCAGGTCGTTGGCCTTGTAACAGTTTGCGACGGACAGCACCTACAGTGGCCCTATCTGCCCATACAGGAGCACCATAGCAAATAGAACCCAAATAAGTAGCTCCATATATGATCTTTAGTGTATTATATGACAGACCCCATGTCGCAGTTGATATCCTCGTCAGTGCAAAGAAACTCTTTTTAGACTTTTCATTAACTGTTCTAATATGTTCAATAAATGAAAAATTTCTTTCTAAAACCAATCCCAAATAACAAACCGAGGTTTTATTTTTAATAGTAACATTTTCAAATTTAATACACGGCGGTGATTTGAGGTTACCTTTAACCGTATATATGTTTTTTTATGTGTGTTTGCGGATAACTTCGTCGTTTGTGAACCGATTCTGATGATTCTTTTTTTAATGGAAAGGAGATATCCCAACCGTGGTACCATGATAAGGACACTAAGATCTGATGATGGTATCCAAGACAAAAATTGAGTCAAACCTTGAAGTCGGTTTTTGTTTTTGTTAGTTTAAAAGTTGTCACAGTAGGTGTCATTTTGAATCTTTATTTTGAGATTACTGTTTGTAAACTTAATTTAAGTCTTACATTTATTTATTACAATGTCAAATCTATATCTAAAGCATAAATTGTACAAATAATAAAATTACAAATTCATCATGGTTTAATTATCGCAAAATTATTTCACCTGATTCATAAAATGTAACATACCTGAGCCGTCCTTCATTATCAATTTAATGTTTTATGTTTTAAATTTGTTCTAATTTAGATAATCTAACTAAATAATCTAACATTAGCTAGGTAAAATAGCTTGGTTGGACATTAAAAAAAATGTATAGACAGTTTTGAAATTAAAGTCAATTTTTATCCCCGCTTCCGTTTATCATTTACACCACACAACACTCAAGTGTTTATAAATATGATGTCTGTTAGTTTAGTTACGGATATATCTCAGAACGTCTGCATGTTGTCACCCTGTTCCACGATCATTTATATGATTTAGCTGCAACATGCCTTTGTTGCACGCTACACAAAAATTAAAAAATATATCAAAGGATTTTCTTTTTGGGCGGAGTGTTATTGATTGAATACTGGATTTAAATGGGTGTAGGAAATGATAGGTAATATTTTATTACGTTTTTTTTCTATTTGTTTTCGTAATATACTTGTTTCTAAACGTTCTGATGACAGTTTTATGGAGTGCTAGAATTAGTTAAGTCACTTTTGTGATTTTTAGGGTTCCATACCCAAAGAATAAAATGGGACTCAATTACCAAGACTCCGCTGTCCGTCCGTCTGTCACCAGGCAGTACCTCATGAACCGTGATAGTTGGAGATTTGAAATTTTCACAGTTGATGTATTTTTGTTGCTGCTGTAACAACAAATACAAAAAACAGAATAAAATAAATATTTAATGGGGCTCCCATAAAACGAACGTATTAATAATGGCAGATAGGCTCTGGAAATGTATAGTAAATGGTACGGAACCCTTCCTGCGCGACTCCGACTCGCATTTGGCCGATTTTTATAACTTAGTAGTGTTTTACGTGAATTAAAAATGCAAATCCTGAAGTGTTAGGTCGGAAAGGATATGTAGATTCATCTAATAGCTAATAATTGTAAGTGTATTACTGGTCTTCATATGTACAGTTTGTTATTTAATCTTCTGTCCAGAACAGCTGTTTCGAAATTGGTGATTTTAGTCGTATGTATTCAGCTGGTACGCTGCGGATGGTTAAAAAAAACTATTTTAAATTCTTTAGCTGCAAACCGATTCTAACAGCAGCTTCAAGAACTTTAAACTAGTCTCTCTATCAAAAGCCACGAACCATTTAATTTTATTGTTTGAAAGGATAAAATTTTACTTCGACTTCTCAACAAAGCCCCTGAGATGGGCGGGACGTGTTCAGCATTGTATCAACTTGCACAATAAAACTTTAGTTCGGAACACATTAAGTGATGTGAGAATTGTCAACCAATGTATTCAATTATAGGAGTTAAGGTGGTTTTACACAAGTTTGGGACACGCTACACATAAAGCCTCTGATAACAATTGGCGGGGTAATCTATGTGGGTACGGGTCCTGCCTATATGAAATATGTTTTCGGACATCTAACACACAACGCCATCCCGTCCCAAGCTAAGCAGAGCTTGTGTTATGGGTACTAAACAACTGATATTAATACATATAATTATTCTTTTTTTTGTAAATACATACATATTATTCGTAGAAAACACCCAAACTCCGAAACAAACATTTGCAGATCATACAAATATTTGGTCCGACCCGGGAATCGAACCCAAGACCTCAAGCACAGTAGTCGCTTACGCTACTACTTGCGCCACCGAGGCGCATGCAATGTGCATGTAGAAATCAAATATTGTTTATTTTATTTTGTCAAATGTAAGTACTAACAAGTTGTAATGAAATGCGAAGAATCGGCTCGGCTCGGCTTCTCGCATCCAGCTCCTGCCAGCCGTCTTGCGCAGATCATCATTCCACCTGGCCTGTGGACGTCCTACACTACGTTTGCCGAGGCGCGGTTTCCACTCAAGAACCCGTTTACCCAACGGTAATCAGTTCTGTGGCTAATACTGGTAATTAATTTATTTTAATTCTGTAGTAATGTAGCATTTTTAAGAAAATGGCTGGCAGGGAATGGATGTGGACTGCTCAAGACCGGGATGGTTGGCACTCTTTGGGGTAGGCCTTCGTTCAGTATTGGACGGCAGTAGACTGAGGAGGAGTAATTAAATTGCTTTCTACACTATTTGACTAAACTTTTTTTTTTCTTTTCAGATTTTATTTAAAGTTATTAGTTGTTTTAGTCTCAGAAAACGTAGTGAAGGACGTTCACAGGCCAGGTAGAGCGATAATTTTCGCAAGACAGCTGCCAAAAGCTGGATGCGAGAAGCTTTTCGCATCTCGCGTGTTGTGAACGGTCGACGATTGTTGTTTTGAGAACCGTTATTAATTGATATTAAGCTAATTGTACATCGACCCGGTCCCTTTAGTGATTTACCGTTTTTGTTAGGTCTGGTTGTACTCGCGAGTTTTGTAGGCGCGTTCCGCTATAGCTGAAGCGAGTGAGTTGTAATTCGGATATCCGTGATAGCTGATACGAGTTTATTGTAATTCGAATACCTTGAAATATATACAGCACTTGGAGCAAGTTTGTGTGACGATGCAGAGAAGAAACTACCCAAGAGATCTCTTGGAACGCCGAGAACACTGAAGCCACACAATTCCAGTAAGTGCTTGATGATTTTAGTTTAGATTAAGAACACGGTGACACAGCCGTGGTTCATTCTTCTTGCCAATGGACTAGTAGCGAGTTAATGCTTATACTCATAGGTCCTATAGGTATTACAGGTATCACAAAGTGATCGCCCCATTGGTGAGAGGACTGAACAGTTTCGGGTGCTCCCCGGGTGATCCCATGGGAGCGTGGGAGCGTACTCCCACGCTCCCATGCCGAAGCGTGGGAGAGCCACGCTTCGGCATGAATGGGCCGGCTCGACCGAAGTGATACCACGACCTCACAGAAAACCGGTGTGAAATAGTGCTTGCGCTGTGTTTCACCGAGTGAGTGAGGATACCGGAGGCCCATACCCCAACCCCCCTCCCCCTATCTCCCCCCCCATCCCCCAAAGGCCGGTAACGCACTTGTGACGCCTCAGTATTGCCATCAGGCGATACGTTTGCTCGTTTGCGATATTCCATAAAAAAAAAAATTAGGAGGATCGAATCAAGTGGTGTGCAATTAAACTGCGGTAGGCTGATGGTGAGTTATTTTTGATGCAGTCGAATTTATTTTCATTTTTTTTGTTGCAAATACGTATAGTTAGCCAACGTAGAGGAGCCAACTACGCAGAAGTTATTATTCACAAGTGTGTATCCAAACACAGGTGCACTGTTCTCTCACTCTCAAATCCGATGACTATCCAAATCGACCATTGAGAGATCAGGCACAGACCGACCGCTTTACGTCTTCTCCTAGGCACTGGAGCTAATACCCCAAAATCCAAACACCGGGCTGTTATTTAGCATTTTTATAATCAGCAAATCTTAATAACACCTTTTAAATATTAGCTTAACCAAAGTTCTACTATTACACCAGATCCAGGTTTTGGCACGATTTCAATCTGAATAAGGATCTGTGTTTGATGCCGCTTGCAGAGTCAAACGATAAATATTGATTTAGGAAAAATTGAAAAGAACACTTAGCGACTGTTTTCAAATGCAGAGTTTGTTTGAGGAAAAGTTGGCAAGAAATCTCACGGTTCTCTTGAAGAGTGCATTCGAAAATGAGGTTAAATTTTTAAAATATATATGATGAACTATATTCCCTCAGTAGTAATATTTTAGTACAGAATATTTTTACAAGCTTCTTATTAACATGCAATGTATGTATGCTTGTATGTTCGGGGGAAATCTTGCAAATCTTCAAATGCAGAGTTTGTTTGAGGAAAAGTTTGCAAGAAATTCGACAGTTCGGAGACCAGCTTTCATCGCACAACGGTAAGTGATTTGTTGTTTAAAAGGAGGTGCAGGGCCTCTGTTGTGAACCTCTCACCAGGTGTGATTGGTATGCGATTGTTTAGTCATACCTACATGGGCCCGTATAGTCTAGTTCAAGGTTTCCTTCCTTCAAGGGGAACGCAGCCCTGGTGATTGGACTTAACATAAGTATTATATCAGTCTATCTATACCCTATTCAACTTCCTCTGAGACAAAAGGTAAACAAAGAAACCAATGTTTCTCAAACGAGTTGATCGAGAGTAAAGATGGCCGATGTAACCCAAATAATTATAAAATTTCACATGTCTACGTAAATTATAATCCTTATCACTACTCTTCAATTTAGTAGTGTTATAATACGTTCAAAGTTTGGGAACAGCTACAGTTTTAGGTGTTTTTAATGTCACTTTTTAGTCAGTCCACTGTGAACTCGGAAAGTTTGAACAGTTGCAATTATTTTATTTTTTAACACACGTACTTCCGTTGTACTTGACACTGGCAGGATTGTAAACATCGGCACAGTTTGCCATTTTCCAAGAAAAAGAAAGAAAATGTCACTTTCTTTATTGATTCTAGATGCATATAAAATTTGATCTATTAAAGAACCTTTTTCTGGTTTGTTTACCTTTTGTCTCAGAGGAAGTTGAATAGACTATATAGTAGTACTGTAGCCGAGGTGTGTCAGATTACTGAAATATTAATTTTATTATATATTATGCAATATTCATATTTGTTTTACCAGATACTATAATAAAGATGATGAGTTAGTTAATTGTCTGGTAGTTTAAGCCTGCAAATCTTGGAAACTATCGTTGAAGAAACATGTTCTGTAGTCTTTCAAACATTCCTCAACAGTTCATATAACACATAGTATCGCTAAATTAGCGCATCAATAATGTAGAGACAAAGCCACGGGTATTAAAACTTTGTGTAGTTCTAACTTTCTTCGAGGGTATGTGGAGTATTGTGGAGTCTTAATGTTAGCGGTTAATAGTTATAAGATGTTTTATTGTTTATAGTGTAAGGTGTAAATGTACCTATTGGGATTGATTGATGTAGTAATGGAATTTAGAGCAAGATTGATGTTTTTTGGAGTTTACTTCCTAAGAAACAATTTTCAAATTTTAAGGACTCCCACAAAAGTCTTCACATAAAAGTAAAGCATTAGGTTGCAGCGCTTTGTTATTTAGTAATGTCATCTAACATACAATTAAAACAAACAGCGCTAGAACGCTTAATATTAGGAATAGTTTTATCGCGACCAAAAAGCGCAAAGAACTTCGTGTCGCTTACACATTTCGTTCAATGTAGTATAAATGCGCAACGTACAAAAGCGATGAAGCTTTTTACATGATGTTAACTTCAGTCGTGCGTCGAAGCTGACACGATCATTTTTATGGTGTTGGTGGGCTAAAAAGTGATAGGTAGGTAAAAGTACTCTGACTTGCTATTAGGTGACCCTTCTGGGGTGTATATTTATTGCAATTTTTGACTTAGGATTTAGCAAAGTAGGCAAAACTTCCTCGCTAAGGAGAGATCTACACTTAGCAGTAGACTGTTAAAGGCTGCTGCTGATAATAATGAACTGCATTTGGAGTGCGATTTTTGTGACATAGTGTATTGGTATCGTATCGTGACAAAATTACATAAGATCAAATTTCAAGTTACAGACGAGCGAGATTGATATCTACATATTTATATATCGGTTATGCATCTGACATGCATCTATATCTGTCCTAGATTATTGTGTGCTATCGGGTAGGTAGCTATTTTATCTCAAGAAGAATTATCATATAGTAGTCATTATTATTAAGTATTATAATTATCATATAGTCATCTAGCAAAGTGTTATAAAAACTTCTTGTATATGTGAAAAAATAATATTTTATAATATAACAAAATAATGTTATAATAATAATAAACCGAAACATAAGGAAATTAAACAAATGAAAAATAATGTTTATTTTTTTTTTTCTTTTTTTTTTTAAAGACAACGCCCGCACTAGGAATAAATCCTGTGTCGCGGGGGACTTTACAAACATACATGTAACGGACACAAAGAACACCCAGACTCAGAACAACAATTTGTGGATCACACAAAGTGTTGTCCTACGTGGGATTTGAACACTTGGCGAAGTAGGAAACGGCGTGGTGACCGTTAAACCACTAGGCCAAACGCCTAGTGGTTTAACGGTTTATTTATTGATTTATAATAATAATGATGTTATTATTAATTTAACCCTTGCCTCGGCGAGCATGTTAAGCCGTCGGGCGCTGTTGTCATGAATATCTATGGCGATCGTTATTGGGAAGACAGTGGCCTCGAATGTACTGACTACTAGTTCAACCTTCAAATCCAGATCGTTCTCAGCAGGATATGGAGGTCCGATGCCAGTCAGTCTGTAGAAACACTGATATTTACGTATAACCTGATGCATTATTAACCGATCTCAAATAATCTTGGGAATAATAAAGGCTAGGAATATAGTGGAAAAAACATTGTTTTTAAAAATCTCTGACTCTATAACCCCACATTACCCAAGTGCATCGACATCACATTCAAGGGCTGTTGCAATTTACTTATATCGATGTTTACCACGAGGAACTTCGTGGCTTCCACTTTCATCAAACAATGAGCTCACTGATTAAAACTATGCTGCCTTGCGACGGTATCGGTAACTTCTTGTGGAAGAATGTAGATTGTAGGCCATCTTAATACATAATAAATAAACACCTTGCGAATAGTGTGGGGCAATCTAAAGTGTTATTTCTTATTGATGCGCAATCAGTAATACTGAGTGTTAATTTTGGGTAATTGTCATCAGGACTGTACAGTTTGACTGCACGGTTGGTCTAGTGGTCTAAGCGATTGCCACGCCACTTTCTGCGCCATGTGTCATGGGTTCAAATCCCACAGGGGACAACACTTTGTGTGATTCACAAATTGTTGCCCAGAGCCTGGGCGTTATTTGTGTCCGTTACATGTATGTTCGTAAAGTCAATTTTAAATACATACATACAACCATAGCTTTGATATACATGAGTCATAATACATTAACAAATAACAATGCAAAAGAAACATTACTCACATTTCAATAAGGTTGTAAATGAAATGCACAGCCCATTAAAATCGCTGCCAAATCATTTAATTGTTCAATTATCACTTACAAAACACATGTATTCATCTGTCAAGTCCAATTTGTCAAAGTCAAATTTCGAAAAAGTCACAAAATACCCTCGTTAAACAAAATTAAGACGGCAATAAAATCTGTTGAAACGTTAAGAAGTTGAGAAATAAATGTTGAGGAGTGTTGGCTGTAGTTACAATTCTATATGTAATATTACGAGGCGTGAGGCGCTCATAGCACAGTTGTACTCGGTGATTAGAAACAATCACCAAGGGTAAGCAACGACGGCGCGGTCAGTACCTGGATGGGTGACCGCTGGTGGCATGATACCATGAGCGTCTCCGTGATTCGGAGGTCACGTTAAGCAGTCGGTCCCGGCTGTTATCGTAGGATAACAGTCGTGAAGCTAAGTTGGCGGCTTATAAACATCCAACGGCAACATTACGTAGCCACAACGTTGTCTTGCCAGTCCCCAACCCGCACTTGGCCAGCGTGGGGGCGTATGGCCTTAACCCTCTCCTGAGAGGAGACCCGAGCCCAGCAGTGGGACGTTATGGGTTGTTGATGAGTATGTAATATTACGATACACGATTACTACGATACTTGAAGATAATTGCTGTGATATCCGTAAAAAATAGGAACTCAGGTATAAATAAATATCGAAATAACATATTTGTGGACAGCGACAAAGCGATCAGCAGTGTGCACACGAAACTACAAATTGGGTTAACTTATCGCGTGACTCGCGCTTATGTCCTCGAGTTATACCCCAAGGAGTTTATAAGTCAAGATAAAAATATCTTCAATTGACTTACTGTATCTATTGTGTCGTTGATCTAAGACTAGTTTATTCTTTTGTGATTTTTCTATTTCCTTCAAATGGCTTGGATCGACCTGTTGGTCTTGTGATTAGTGATCCTGCTGAGCTTGTAGGTTCGATTTGAACCCAGGACAAATGATTGTGTAATGAAGAGGATTATTTGTTTTATGTCGGTGTATACTACCTACACTGTTGACAATCGTTGCTCTGAACTGCATGCTCGACGCGATGAGCTGAAGGCGCGCCCGCCTTGTGCCGTCTCCTACAATTACTGCAATGGTGTGCTCACGTCCCCTTAATGTGCGCGAACATTTATTAATAAGATCGGCTATTTTAGCCATACTCGAACACACCAACGATAATCTGGACGGAGTTGAAGAGGTTGCTGTGGGCGAAATCCGTTGAGGAAGTTTTTGGCAGGAAATGGATGCGAGAAGCTGAGGATTGATCTAAGTGGCGTGCAATCTGTCTATCACTATTATAAGGATAGTCCGTCCATTTAATTAACTTGCGACAAGTAATCGTCAGCCCATCGCAGACCACTACTGGAAAAAGGCCTCTCCGATTTCACTGCACTTATTTCAATCCTCGGTTCTTCATATCCAGCAGCACATGTTAACAACACATAGAGTTGTAATTTAGATCTAACCCATCAATAAAATTTATTTCTTTAAAATTTCAAACTATATTACTCACTTGTGTTTTATTTAAATATACAAGGGATGTATATCCAGCAAAGACAATTAGCAAAACCATGATTTCAGCTCATCAATCTGAATAACTTTACGATAGAAATCGCGTTCTAGATGAACTTAAAACTCCGTCTTACTTACACCAACTCTGGTCAGAAGATTGGTAGTTTTGTAAGAAAAGTTGCATTTTGAAATTCCTTTAGAGAAATCTTTCCTTTACAAAAACAGTCCAGAACGATGGTCTAAAGCCATGGTTTCAATAATTATTTTTGCTGGAGATACACCTTGTATAAGGTAGATAGCACTTTAATCATCACGAGACTATATCACATGTAATGTCGTTAGCTGGGACCAGAGAGTTATACAGCGTGCATGCCTTTATTTTTCCAGAAATAACATTATACGTTAATGAATCAGCCTCTTGCATGTGATGTGTGTTACGTATTGTGTTGCGAAATATTCCTGCGTATTGTACAGGTGTTTTAAAAGAATATATGTTACGTTTTGTACTGATAATGTAGGTATTATTAATTTTATGACGTTATTTGTGTGTGACTTGTATTAACAATTTTATATATAAATACGTTTGGAGCGGAATTTAATGTTTCAAAGTTGTAACAGAAGATGTATTTTATTTTTTATGTAATAAGGGGTAAATGAGCTGATCATTTAATGGTTAAGCGGCAATTTGAGAGTAATAAGTTACCGTTTTCTGCCCTTCCCGCAGAATACGGGGGAGGGGACGTTTTCAGCCCCAGCTTTTTTTTGATTTGGTGAGATAAAGAACTGATTAACACAGTTATCTGTGAGACCATGGTCTTGCTGAATCACAGTTCGGTCGATGGAAACGCCATTAGTCCCAAATCATAACACTTCTCTTGTGTGGCTATGTCCGCGTGTATGTCGAATGTCGCGGTAATCAATTGTGCGGGTTAATATGTAGCTTATGACACTCATAAATAATGTGGCTTCAAAAATTACCCCACTTCACAAACTATAGGTACCTATTAAAATATTAGTAGGTACAGATTATAAATGTCTAACTGTATTTGAAAACATACCTTATCTTACTTAGTGCCTTTCAAAAAAAAAAAACTTCCAAATCCATTCAAAATTCTTTAATAATTTTTGCACACAAGTACAATTGTGACCTGATTTTTAAAATCTGAAACATCTTACACACTATGCAAAAGTAATTTTCAAAAAATTTTACCGTCAAAGGCGAAGTGTCGGTATTAGGAGCACTAGGAGGCCCGATAAGTGTCTGTGATGTCGAGTCATCATCGTCAGGTATTGGGGACAAAGGCGGCCATTTTGTCCCATAAGTACGCTATTCCGATAGCCGGGAACATGTCCGGACTTGATTGAAAATCATTCACGATCGCACGGATTACGGCAGATTTGTTCGAAAGTTTTACTTTGGATTATATCTGGACTGGGCTTCGAGCTTATAGGATTTCGTAGTGAGAGTAGTTTTTATTGTGCTTTTAGCAACGGGAAATTGATTGAGAAAATTAATACACAAGATTGTTTTTTAAATTTCTAAATGTTACGATGACACACCTACGTTTATCAAGCGATAGATTTTAAAAAGAACATTCATTTACGACACATATTCTTATAATGGTCTACTAGCTGTCGCCCGCGGCTCTGCCCGCGTGTGTGTCAATTATCGCGGCAAATAGAAGCCTATATGCTATTCTGATGTATAAGCTATATTACTGTAAAGTTTCATCCAAATCCATTCAGTAGTTTTTGCGTGAAAGAGTAACAAACACACACATATCCTTACAAACTCTCGCATTTATAATACCTACTTAATAATACGTTTTATATATTTTTTATTTATAAACTACTATTATGTATGTATCTACTTTTTGAGAATAAAGTTGTTTATTGTTATTATTATATTAAAACAACTTCACAATAGTCTACATCAAAATTAGTGGTTTTTATACTTTTTTAAGACCAGAGGACTGGTGAAATTCTGTCGACGTCATATTATTTCACATTTATTGTCGTAATCCCGTCGTAGTCCCCATGATGTTGTATATTATATTGTAATCGGCGCGAGAACATCTATTGCGCAATGCAGGATTGGTAGTTTCTTCCTGTAGTACATTACTCCTCCGTAGTTCAGTGTATCTGCGATAGATGGCGCTGTAGTATATTACTGTTCCGCTGTATGTTCTTAGTGTATGTTCCGGTCGCCACATTACGTTAAAGAGTATGACTGTATGTGCATCTTTGTTTAGATTAATTTGTCAAATACTTTGCAATAAATAAAAAAATAAAGGATAAAACAAAGTCAACAAGTAAAATGCTCACGAGTTAGGCGGCATAATATTATTAAACTGCTTTTATCGTGAAAATCCATTTTAGTATTTACCCAATTATAATTTTGCGAGCAATAATACATTCTATCCGAAATGGGTCGGAATTTCCGGCTACAAACAGTTCAAATTACAGGGGATCCTGACTTTCTCAAATTACTATTTAGGAACACTTAGCAATCTATCGAGAGTCATCGATCGAGATTCCTCTATTACATGTAATTAAGTTATGTTTATCATTAGATAGACAGATACATACACTCACATTTTATCCCCATTCGTGATAAATAGAGACGATTGAATGCAATTTGACATAACCCTGACATTCAACTCTTGCCTTTTCTACCTTGATCAGACCATTCATACACGTTTGCAGGACACTGCAAAAGGGTGGTTAGGGTTAATATTTCTCTGATAATTATCTTATCCTGGTCTAATACGAAGTGTCACCACCTCTGTTCGTCGGGTATAATAAGTATCAAACTATGAGCAGTTGTTTTTAGACCTTCGCTACTTTCACACAGTTTTTGTTGTATAGAAGGTATGGTAACCTCTTTAGTGATTTTATCACGAATAAGTCCTGCTATATAACAAAAACTAAATGTGTAGTTGAAGAAATAGCAGTACTGCTACGAAAAGGAAAACCTGAAACAAATCATTTACCAAAGCGTTTGGGTAGTATTAATATACTACCCAAACGGCCAAAATCTCCTTCCATAGGAGAGTTCTAGGTGTAGCGGCTGTTGATTATAATGATGATTGATGAAATTTCCTTTGCTCACCTGTTTAGGATTAGGTTTAGTTAGTTTTAAAAAAAACTTGGTCTATAAAACCAATCCACCGTCATGAAGATTACATTCATTTAATCGTCGCCTGTGGAATTTTTTGACGAAACTTTAGCCTAAAATATTTCTCCTTTCAGCCGTAAATAACAAATATGTGTAAACAAACATTACAGCACTTGGTAAATCGTAAAATAGCTGAACTCTTTCATGGTATGTGTCGTAAAGTTTTCTATAGCGCGTTGTTGTAACGAGGTATGTTATTGTGTTTTTAAGATGTGTAAATACAAACTGTCTTAGTTTTTATGGATAGTAAATTATACTTTTTTATGTATGATGTTTGTGTGCTCCTATTATAAACAGATTAGTGAAGAAACAACTCAGATCGTATCGGAATATCTCACAAAGACATTTTTTCTATGTTATGTCCCTGGTATTTCCTTTCATCAGAAAAAGAAACCTATCCGACCATTCAAGATAAACATGCCCGGTGGGCTGCAAATAAACAGTGTCCCTTAATTAATGGTGACAACTTCATAAACCAATGTGGGATTATTAAGTTTTTCTTTACACTCAGGGATTACGTTACGAGTTGCAACAATACTCTAAGAGTATAATCGCTTGTTCGTGGAGATAACCCGACGATGGAAGTATGGATTCATCGCGATTCTCTCAACCGTGGAGACGGCCCCTTAGGAATATTATTTGTTTTCCATCTGTGTGTAATTTACTACCAATGAATATTTATAACCAATACATAGATATCAGTAATTTGATCTTCAAGGTACGGGCTCTGCCAAATTTAGAAATAAATGGTTGAATAAAGGTAGTAGAGCCACGCTGATTTCAGCACGAACGGGCCGGCTCGACCGGGGCGGTACTACCCTCGCACAGGAAATCAACGTAAAATGACAGCGTTCGTGCTGTCGTGTTTCGTTGGTGAGTGCGAGACCGCAAGCCCAAATAGTCTAGTCAACAAGTTCCATACTTGTTGACTAGACTAAAAGATGCAGAAGCAGCACTAGGCCGCCATGGTGTGGGTCGCCATGCTGCATTGTCTGCATTCGGAATGAGTACGATGACAACCACTCTTGGATTCTGCTTATGCTTTCCATCAGGCAGAGTAGAGTCATTTTAGCGGGCCATACATAAAAAAACAAAAGATATAAGGCGTGAAGTCAAAAAAGATACTAAGGAATACTCTCAGATTCTAACTAGAAATACTATATGTAGCCTAACTCAAGGTATCCTATTCATATTCAACAGCTTATCAACAAGATAGTCTACCAAACAAAGGGCTTTGTTCAACGAAACTAGATCAATCTTCTCCGTAAATATGTAGCTATTTACCCAAAAACCTTTCAACATCAGAAACTTTATTTAAAGGTAGTGTGGGTTACTGACCCGATGGACTTGAATCAAATTTATACATACTTGTGCGGAATACTGATATACGAGGCAACTGACCTTTGACTTGCAGATCAGAGGTTCTATTTTATTTCTCATTCCTGGAAAGTGCAGCTAAGGGAAAGTCGATTAAATGTGGTGCACTGTATAGCGTAGACGAGAGGTTTGGTTGAATTTGATAAATACTTCGGACTTCTTACACACAACGCCATCTAGTCACAAGCTAAGCAGAGCTTGTGTTATGGGTACTAGACAACTGATATAAATACATATAATATACTTTTTTCTTTTTTTTTGTAAATACGTACATATTATAGATAGAAAACGCCCAAACTTCGAAACAAATATTTGCAGATCATACAAACATTTGGTCCGACTCGGGAGTCGAACCCGAGACCTCAAGCACGACAGTCGCACACGCTACCACTGCGCCACAGAGGCAGTCAATATAAACACTAACGAATATCGCATAATAAAATAATTGTCTCTACACCCATCCATACACATTGCATAAATAAATATTATTTAATACGCATGTATTGTATTTGAGGATAATATTTATATTGAACGTCATACTTTCACCCATGTTCCAGAATTCTTATTTTTTGCGTGTTAAACCCTAAAGCCGGGTCTCCTGCGACACTGTTTAATGTTTATAAACACCAAACATCACATTTTTATCAAAATATGGGCGTGGCTTAACTGTTTTGTTAATTTTAACAAGCAAACATGTTCTCCAAATTTACTGAAAACATCCCAGCGTATACTTCTCGTATAATTAAACTGAACTGAACTAACATTAATACTTATATTATTCATATTTATACTATAAAAGTAAGTAAGTAAGTGTACTATAAGTAATTTTGTCGAGTAGATAAAAGATTTTTGCTTTTCGTGTGATCGTGTTTGATGTTCGTTTAAAAGTCCGTCTCCTGCGACTTTTCGCTAACATGTTTAGTTAACAAGTTTTGTTATTTTTAGCCGCAGGAGACACGCCTTAAGAGAATGACAGTTAAACCCCATAGAGCTTATATTTATTGTAGAATATATTATTATCTCTTAACAATAACCAAATAAAGGCAAATCGGATCACAGGATTCGTACCTAGGCGTTATTTAGGTACATGTGCATAATGTATACAGGCAGGATGTCACAAAGGAGTGAGAACATATCACGACGTTCCCGGCAAATCTTGCCTCATACTTTTACTTACTTTTTTCCCCAGCACATAAGTCTTGCTTCCCGACCTGAAATCAGCATTAATTTATGCAGATTCTGCATTTAATACAAATCTATAATATATTTAAGGGTTAACATAAACTTCTTACAATACTGCTTACTTCAATTTTCAATAATACCTAGACCCTAAAATTTCAAAACAAAACCGTTTGTCAGTATGAACATTTCATTAGAATTAGTGTTTGCCCATTTATTTTGCCCAAAACTCATTCACTTCGTTCGTTCATCTAATATTTAAGAAGCACTGAGCTTGCGGTTATTTTGAGACAATTTATTTTAGACTGTTCCCTAGGTGCCTTTGCCATCCATACTTTTTAATAAAGACCATTACTAGGCTTCATTTGGATATAGATTTTAGATAACATAGAAATATCAGAAATGTTCAAGAAAAATATGGCAGTTCGTTAAGATAGCGAATGAGTGGGGTTGAAGAAATCACATGTGTAAAGGCCCGTATTCACTTTGATTCACAGGTGTGAGGTGAGGCGATCAACGATTGGTAGAAAATACGTGTGGATCGCAAATTCGCTCTCCACACGTACTTTTCACCAATCACCGATCACCCGCACTAAGCACCTGCACTCGCACTATACAAAGTGAATACGGGCCTTAAAATAACGATGTAATGCCATTATAACTGCGGACACGGTGCTGCAACATCAACAGGAATCAGTAGGATTTCTTGATAAATATCCTCAACTTGTATGGAAACTAAATTCAATTTATCTTTTTAGTAGTTTAAAGAAAACACACACACATAGCTAACATAAGGCTGTCTGATCCCAAACTATGCAGAACTAACGCTTTGATAACCAGCAAATAAACATATCTACTTAAATTTTCCAGAATTATCATCATAAGACCGCATCATAAGAGAGCCACGCTTCGGCATGAATGGGCCGGCTCGACCGGAGTGATACCACGGCCTCACAGAAAACCTGTGTAAAATAGTACTTGCGATGTGTTTCATCGAGTGAGTGAGGATACCGGAGGCCCATATCCCACCCCTTCCCCCTATTTCCCCCAGTCTCTCCCTCTATCTCCCCCCTCCCATCCCCCAAAGACCGGCAACGCACTTGTGACGCTTCTGGTGTTGCAGGTGTCCATGGGCGGCGGTAATCGCTTACCATCAGGCGATACATCTGCTCGTTTGCCCGCCTATTCCATAAAAAAAAATCATCGTCATCTGCCTTTAACAGTCCACTGTTGGACATAAGCCTCTCCTTAGAAAGGAGGATTACATACATACATTATATATATTATTCCTGAATACATACTTCATATATTTCATAGATTTAAGGGCGTCTTCACCTAGAGTGCAGGGTGTGCGGTACACACGGGCGCAGCATTGTTAGACTTTTAATGAAGCTGCACCAACTAAATAGCGCTACGCTGATTAAAGTGCGCTAAAGAAATGATTTCGCACACGGACGCTCCACGAGCTAGAGACTCCTCTGCATAGATTTGTAATAACACACAGATACGGAACAAATAATTGTGCTTTATCATCATCATCAGCCCGTTGCAGTCCACTGCATGACATAGATCTCTCCCAAGAAAGACCACAGAGCCCGGTCTGTTGCTTTTTGCATCCAGTCGCCGCAAACCCTCTTACACAAGTCGCCCCACAACAAGAAAACAACTTCGCATTTACTAACATGCTTTGTACACAATTATTTTTGCCTGTAAGAGATTGCCTGTGAGTGATTCTTTCTTTTTTCTTTCTTTTCTTTTTAAAAAGATGACTTCCGCATTAGGTATATACATCCTGTGTTGCGGGGACTTTACAGACATACATGAAACAGACACAATGAACACTCAGACTCAGACACAGATGCAGTCTTGCCTGTAAGAGGTTGCCTGTGAGAGACGGTTGTCTGTAAGAGATTGCCTCCGGGCGATAAGACCGCCAATTGTACTTCCCTAGTTTAAGTTTTCCTATTTAAGTTAACCTTGTAATTAGTCTGGTACAATAAAGATATTTATTATTATTATTTTTCCTGGGTAGGAATCGAACCCACCTCCTTCTTAGCAGTCAGGATACACTAGACCAAGGCCAATCTGTTCCTTAAATATTCTAAATCCTTCTACTCTGCTTTTTAGAAATTGATCACTGCCTGTACCATTAATATAATCAGAATAAAGATTCATGTAACCAAGTTAGAATAAGACCGCAATAGGTGTTTTAAGTACGTATTATTGCTTGGCCAAAAAGCCTCTGATTGAGAGAAATGACCTTTTCTGACCTTTGGGATTAGGGATGGGCGTAATATATATCGATACCGCTAACAACGTTGTTCCGTAAGAAATGTAGTGATTTATAGTGTTGTGTGGTGAATTTAATCTCTGTATAAATAAATCAGGGAATCTTATTATCTGGTGAATGTACCTCAATTGTTCCTTGAAAATGATTTACAGATTGATGTATTGCGATTGGTTGGTATTAGTGATAATTTTTTTACACTGATATTTGTGTGATGCTGGCATAAGTCAAAGGTTCTTGATATTTTGTCGGTGGTTACATGTAAAATAAATAATATAGTGGAGCGAAACCAACATAATATGAAAAAGTATTTATTGATTGATATAAATTACATGCTTTTGCTTGTGGCAAATGTAAGTGGGGTATAATATATAAATATAAGTAAAAAAAAATTGGGTAGGTTTAACATTCCCCTTTACTCAATGAATAATTATTTTATACATATTTTTCAGAACTTGAATGTTTGACTGAAAAAGGATACCTTCGAGTTAATGAGGTCCTTATAACAACTTCAGAAAGTGCTTGGAGCTATACCCAATCTTGAAATCGTATTCATGTTGCTTAAGGTGTAGTTACACAAACTCGGTATTTTAAGTAAAAAAATATTTTAAAAAATATTTTGGCGTAGAGATACTTTGATTTCTGAGGAAGAACATAGGCTACTTTTAACACGATAACCGGTATACACGCGGGCGGAGGTATGGATATTTGTAACTCTTTCACGCAAACACTACTGAAAGGATTTTGATGAAACTTTATAGTTATATAGCTTATACATGAGAATAACACCTAGGCTACTATTATATACGGACGGATCCGCGGTCAAAAACTAGTATAATGTAAAAAACCAAGTCTATCGATATCCTCTAGGTGAGCTATTTGATTGAACAAAAATGGATTCACTTTAGTATGTTACTAGATCGGTATTGACCGATAACTAAAAGTCCAAACCTCTATTTTTCTTATTGGGAGTAATACCGACTCGCCCGCCACTAACTCTTGTACACCAGGATCAACAGCAGAGACAGTGAAAGGCCCAGGAAAAATAAAACTGTCTTGGTACCCGCAACGAAATTAATCAGAAGAAAACTGGAGGAATTGGAAATATAATAAGTCGACTTCCCTACTTAGCAAACCTCTGTTATGAGATGGCCCATTTTGAATAAACTTCGTTAACTGGGTTCAGTCAAGTCAAGTGTTTCAGTAGTTTAAAACTGAATTACCTTTTTAAACATGTATGAACGATTCCCTAGCAGCTTATTTATTTAGAGCAGCGAGGCACTCTGCAAATGCCGATCAATCAGCTTACCGTTATATTTAGTTGCTATGTAAAAGAACTATTGCTAAACCGATACTTCGATACTTTGGAAACCTAGTTAAAGTACAAAAAAAAACTCCCTAATATATGAGGTAGTAAAGTGGTTTTCCTACAATTGTTTTGGTAAACAAACACACAAGTTGTGTAACTATTGGAGTAATAAACCTTTCAGTGTCACTTAATTTGTGACTACAGTTTGATGTTTATGAATTGTATTATAGAGTATACATATAAGTTCCAAAAAAACCTGTTATGAATATTTTCGTGTTTTCTTAGTCATTATTCATTTATTTTTAATAAATCCATAATCTATGCATCTTTACAAATAAATAAAATTGAAGTGTCTGTCTGTGATTTCAAATGAAATAATATGTTAATTTGAAATCACAGAGAGACACTTCGAAAATATTATTTTCACAAAATGCTTATGACTTATTATACGGTGCTTCCATAAAAAAAAAAAGATATTTGTCTGTCTGATTGTCTGTCTGGCTAATCTCTGGAAGGCCTGGCTCTTCTAAAAAAAGTTGAATTTTTAAGTTTATTTAGAAAAAAATACTATTTGGGAAAATACACACATCAAAAGTGTCTAGGGATCAACATATGTGTCTAGGGATCAACATATATTTTTGCAATAACTTTTCTCCTGATTGATATTAATTAAAATTTTCTTTAAGGATTCATCAAATAAAGTGTTTTCGTTTGTCACAGTAACGATAAACCAAGTCACCTTTGCATTAATAAAGAAATTTGCCATTTTCCTAATAAAGGGATTTTTGACATTTGAACCACTAACATTAAAGTTCGAAAAAAAGACTGAAATAACAGTTCTCTTTAAAATTTTATTAGGTAACTTAAACAATGAATAATCCGTGTTTCTACCGCGAACACTAACAACACAAGAACATCGGTTTGGCATACTCAAAATGAGTTCATCCAAACACGCTGTGGAATGGCCGCCCATGTTCGTTGCAACAACAAAAAAAGGTCTTCTTGCGACTGGATACCCTCCATATTCGGCAGAGCTCTTCTCTGTAGCATATCCCATGCATGCTCAATCGGGTTCAAGTCTGGCGACTGAGCAGGCCAGGGCCAAAGCCACATCTCAATCTCAAGAAATCCGCATAAAAATGCTTGATCCCTAGACACTTTTGATGTGTGTAGTATGGAAAGATGGTCTAAAGCCATGGTTTCGCTAGTTGTATTTCCAGGAGAAACATATCTATCTATATAAGTATAAATAAAAATGAACCGCCAAATATGTTGCCAAAACTCGAGAACCGCTCGACAAATTCGGTATTTTTTTTTTATATTTTCATTAAGGCACAAGGATGGTTCTTATGGAGAGAAAAAACATTAAAATTGAGTGATTGACAAAAATAGTAAAAAATACACCTTTCTTTTCGCATACAAACCATACAGTAAATTAAAATATCAGTCGATAATGTCAATATCGAAGTCTATCGGGGCGGCTAGTAGTATTTAATTTTCAACATACGTTCTGACCTGGTGTAATACACATCTAGGCGGGTCGAATAATCTTTTATAAATAATCGATATCGGAGCCCATCACTATTCTTCCAAATATTGTTTTACGCATTTGGGTATTACGTTACGACCCGTTTGTCACACAAAACCGCTGGACATCTTATTTGTTTATTTAAAATCTATTGTAGTGAAGGGCCATTGTTCGCTTCAATTTACGAACTTTTAGAATGTCATAACGAATAAATATTTGATATTTGACACAAAAATATAATCAAATTATTCGTAATCCGTACAAATAAATAAAATAGAAGTGTCTGTTTGTAATTTTAAATTAACAACTTTTTACTAAATGCGTGTAGAAATTATGTTAAAAATCTGGTTCGTGGTTTATTTGCCAATCTGTAGAACTGACAAAAAAACTAAAAGAAAAAAAATTGTTAGACCTATAGGCTGGCATATAAACCATAAAAAACCATTTGCACCCCTTTATCCAAGATGGCGGCCGAGGGACAAGGGTTGCAACCCCACAAACTTGAATTTAACTCTACACTAACGTCTCCTTCCTATTTAAAAAATAAAAAGACAATTCAAAGACAATTAGGAATATACATTCTGTGTCGTGGAGGACTTTACAAACATACCTCAAACTGACACAAAGAACACCCAGACTCAGAACAACAATTTGTAAATCACACAAAGTGTTGTCCCATGTGGGATTTGAACGCACTACACTGACGTAGTAGTAAGTGGGGTGGCGACCACTTAAACCACTAGGCCAACCGTGCAGTCAAATTTGTTTGTATAGCTAATATATGGCAGCATTTTCACTTCCATATGTTATGTTGACGGCAATAAGGTTACTTCTAAGACCAAGTTATATTTAGAACAATGGGTATATTCACTCGGAACGTCTTTACCTACCCCTTTGAGAATACAACCTTGAGTGTATTCACATATATAGAGGTAAGTACAATGTGCTGTCGTCGTTTCAAAGTCAATCAATCTTCTTCACATATATACATATAGATGATATATGTGGAGACTACAGCAATGACAAATGGTACGCAGAGTGATTTAGGCTTGAAGGAATAATGACATGACGATGATGCATGCATTCATCATGTTCACATCAATGTTCATGCATATTATAATTTGTTTGTTATTGAAAGATTCATAATTTAGAAAACATACGTTGACTGCACGGATAGTCTTTTTTTTATGTATGGGACTGCCAAAATGACTCTACTCTGCCTGATGGAAAGCATAAGCAGAATCCAAGAGTGTTGGTCACCAAACTCATTGTGACTGCAGACAATGCAAAAATGCAGCATGGTGACCCACACCATGGCGGCCTAGTGACGCTTCTGCATCATTGGGCCTCCGGTCTCGCACTCACCAACGAAACACGAAAACACATTCGTGCTGTCATTTTACGTTGATCTTCTCTGCGAGGGTAGTACCGCCGCGGTCGAGCCGCCCCGTTAGTACTGAAATCAGCGTGGCTCTACTACCTTGAATCTTTGCGTCTATTGCATGTATATTTCCGCAGCACAGGAGTTATTTTTAAATCGGAAGTTGTTTAAAAAAACATTAGGAGAGTTTTTTTTATTTTTCAATCTTTTTTTCGTCTTTGTTTTATTTTAGGTGAGTTTTATGATCCTCAATCTAAATGTTGAGGATACGAACGGTGAACGCGATCATCATGTGTAAATTAGCTACATCCATAAAATATATTGTACCTTAAATGCTATGAAATATATTTAGCTATAATTCCGCGAGACAAATATCCAGGTCTGAAAGCAGGGCACAAATCCCACCGTCATGCATACTCACATGCACATATGGGTATCATGCATATGTACACATACAAAACAAGTGAGAAATAATTAGCATGCCATGCAACCAAACCTATACTCGACACGTGTTTCGCCCCTCCACGGGGCATCCTCAGGAGATGTTGACTCGTCGAGCGTTTGAGCTCGAATGAGCTCGCCGCACCGCTGTCGGCCCTTTATATACCGTTTCGATGACGCTATAATAATGGTCGATACAATATCATAAAGACATCTGTGCCGAACTACCTGCAATCATACTTAGAAGTGGTGATGGAATTAAGTTTGTTTGGTCATTCAACAGTGTATATGCATTATTATTGTTATGTTTTGATATTTCTAACTGTTCCAACACACTCAGCCGGAAACCCTTATCGCAAACATGCAGAATGTTATAGGTATTGTTGCCGCTCAAGGAGTGGCCGGTGTCTATTAAATGTTTTGCGAAATGTGATTTATCTGGATGGCCATTCCTGTGATCGGCAACATGTTCCCTGTACCTAATTCCGAAACTACGGCCTGTCTGACCCACATAGACCCCGGTGCAATCATTGCATACTAATTTGTAAACTCCGGATTTTTTTGAATTCTCTAATTTATCTTTACCGTTACATAGTTTACGCAAGTTATGATCCGATCGAAAAGCTACGTAAACATTGTGTTTTCTTAGAATATTCGCGATTCTACCTGAAATTGGGCCTATGTAAGTGAGACTCCCGACATTCTTGTTAATTCTTTCGGGGGTACATGCATAAAGTGCTGAGCGCGCCCGGTCATTCTGCTTTTTCTTAATATATTATCAATAACTTGTTTGGTGTAACCGTTTGAAGTCGCGATTTGATACAATATTTTGAGTTCTTTTGCGTAATTATCCGTGGACAGTGGGAGTGACATTAAACGGTGGACATAGCTGCGGAAGGCTGCTAGTTTATGCTGTAGTGGGTGACAGGATGAAGCGCGAATCGTTGTGTCCGTGTGTGTGGGCTTTCGATAAATTTGGAAATCGAGTTTGTTATTGACTCTTGTGATTGTTAGATTCAAAAAATAAAGCTAAAGATATTTCATAGCATTTAATGTCATGGATTTCCCCAAAGTAACGCCTGATTCCATAACTTATATTGTACCTACTTTAATTTGATAAAGTCTTAATTGACGTTAGCTAACATTCTTTATTTCTTGTATTTCACAACATTTTCGATGACATATCAGACTACGGCAAAGTCGGAAAAGAAAGGGTAATATTTTTGGCAGTAGATGCATGTTTGTATGTCCCCTAGTAGCGCCTAAACACTGAACCGATTTTAATGAATGAGTTGTCAATAGATTCATAATAATGACTTTTCTTCAAATTATACCATTTTACTACTGTATAAAATTAACCCCTGTTATAAATTAAGTTGTATAAGTTATTCTTCAAGCAACGTCAATCATGTCTTTAGTAGAAAAACTCGGATGATGAATCTGAAGCATTTGTTTTACTGCCGAAACAAATTTGTTACATTTGCAAGGCGCTTGTAAAGAGCAAACGCAATTATTTTTAAATATACCATTTGTTTCCTTTCCTCTGTGAGATAAGTTAGTTAAATGTTGTGTTATTTTCTGCTCTGCCATTTAATTTATGCAATGTCTTGAACTTTTAATGATAGCAGTCTTTAATAGTGCTAAAACATGCGATGCTAGTACATATTAACACTGCCCAATTGTCCACATTTCGTTCGTCAGAAAATACGTGACGTCTGGCAGTCCTGGGCCTGCAGTCTCGACATAGATAGCGATTGTTAAAGTTGCGAATTCGGTAGCTAATTCATATCGTTAACTTTTTAACGATTTTTGGTAGTCTCTACCGTATCGTATCGTTTTTGCTGTCATTTTGGCAGCCCGCTAACTCGATAAGTATTCGAAAAGGATCGTTAACTGTGAAATATTATAAAAATAGAAATTGTATGAAGATACATACACACATCAAAAGTGTCTAGGGATCAACATATGTGTCTAGGGATCAACATATATTTTTGCAATAACTTTTCTCCTGATTGATATTAATTAAAATTTTCTTTAAGGATTCATCAAATAAAGTGTTTTCGTTTGTCACAGTAACGATAAACCAAGTCACCTTTGCATTAATCAAGAAATTTGCCATTTTCCTAATAAAGGGATTTTTGACATTTGAACCACTAACATTAAAGTTCGAAAAAAAAGACTGAAATAACAGTTTTCTTTAAAATTTTATTAGGTAACTTAAACAATTAATAATCCGTGTTTCTACCGCAAACACTAACAACACAAGAATCGGTTTGGCATACTCAAAATGAGTTCATCCAAATCACGCTGTGGAATGGCCGCCCATGTTCGTTGCAACAACAAAAAAAGG
This sequence comes from Diaphora mendica, assembly GCA_949125395.1. NCBI lineage: Eukaryota > Metazoa > Arthropoda > Insecta > Lepidoptera > Erebidae > Diaphora > Diaphora mendica. Next base: position 4,638,179 of record OX421332.1, on the reverse strand, counting down.
TCTTCTTGCGACTGGATACCCTCCATATTCGGCAGAGCTCTTCTCTGTAGCATATCCCATGCATGCTCAATCGGGTCAAGTCTGGCGACTGAGCAGGCCAGGGCCAAAGCCACATCTCAATCTCAAGAAATCCGCATAAAAATGCTTGATCCCTAGACACTTTTGATGTGTGTATTTATCAGATTGTAATAATATATTTTGCAAGTGTAGTGCACTAATTTATAATATTAATTGTACATAATGGCGGAGGTTTATTTGACTTATCAATGATAACAAATACCTATACCTATGCCTATACCTATTCCTATACCTATACCTATATCTATACCTATACATTTACCATTGATATGCTACTACTATTAAAAATGCGCATAAAATACTCAAATTATTTAAGAAATAATCAAACAATCAAATTTAGAAAAACAACAAATCTGAAAATAAATGCAAAAAGCCAACATCACTTTACAACTTTGCTTCCAAAATGTCAAACTATAGACGTTTTCGTTAACTTAGCGACGTCCCTGTTTACGATTTTGCACGGTAATTCATGAGTAGAGACTTGCCCTTGTGATTAAGATCGTTACGGCAAGCGAAAATATTCGTTAACATTTATCGATCGTTAATTAGAAATTTTGGAAGCAAAATGGTGCCACGTACAATATCTTGCTTAATTTTAGAGAAGTATTTTAATGTTTCTATTAATTATATTTATTTAACTTGATATTTATAAGGTATAGGTATAGGTGTAGGTATAGGTATAGGTATAGATATAGGTATAGGCGTAGGCGTAGGCATAGTATAGGGATATGTATATGTATATATAAAAACTTCGTTCCATCCGGGTGTCCCTTGACACCTCTCAAGCTTTTATTTATAGTTTTAAATCCAAAATACATTTAAATTGTCATTTTTTAATAGGACACATATTTATATCCTTGCAACATTCTGAATCAATTGTTATCATTGATAAGTCAAATAAACCTCCGCCATTATGTACAATTAATATTATAAATTAGTGCACTACACTTGCAAAAGATATTATTACAATCCGATAAATATATATCTTCATACAATTTCTATTTTTATAATATTTCACAGTTAACGATCCTTTTCGAATACTTATCGAGTTAGCGGGCTGCCAAAATGCCTCGATAAGCGACTGTCGTTAAATTGACAGCAAATTCGATACGATACCGATGAAAATCGATAGTTGCAACGGTAGAGACTACCAAAAATCGTTAAAAAATTATCGATATGAATTAGCTACCGAATTCGCAACTTTAACCATTTAAAAACCATTCAAACCATTTATTTTTGCTACAAAACAGTACAACATACAATATAGTAACACGTAACAATCATTAACGATCGCTATCTATGTCGAGACTGCAGTCCTTTACGATTTTGCACGATAATTTATGAGTAGAGACTTGCCCTTGTGATTAAGATCGTTACAGCAAGCGAAAATATTCGTAAACATTTATCGATCGTTAGTTTACGATCGTTATGCTATCTATGTCGAGACTGCAGGCCCTGGGATCTTGGACTATTACGAGAATAAAGTCCCTTCCTTTTCTCACCTTACAAGTGGTAGTTAAGCAAGCATTTGTCATTGTTATGTATTTAGCCATGTCCCGTATCTTTACGCCATTGTTCTACTTAATTAATTAGGGTAATAGAGGTGGAACATGGGTTGAAAGGCTGAAGTTTGTTTAGTAATTTGGATGTTAAGTTCTGTGGTAATTAAGATGATGTACTATGACTTAAGACGGTGAAATGAAATGAAATGAAATCATTTATTCTGCAATTAGGTTACATGAACACTTTTGCAAGTTAAACTTTTTTTGAGCAGATGAGTTCGGTTAGTAGATTAAATTGGTAGGATATAATTTGTTAAACCCTATGCTCATATTTGCAATAAGCCAACCACCAAGGCAATTTCTGGGAGTTCATTCCACAAATTATATCATGTATACAGTTTACAGTTTTTTTTTACAAGGAATTCGTAATTTGTGGGAGATCTGGAGTCTAAACCAAGCCGAAGCCTGTGTTATACATCTCCAGGCCCCCCAATTTATAATATTGAATAGATTGTCAATATAGGAACAAGTTTTGGGTGTTAATAATAGTATATGTATGCATGTGCAGCGTGAGTATATGTATGTTAGTGTGTGTATATGTGTGTGCTCGCGTGTGAGTGCGCGTGTGTGTTAAGATTGTTATTTTAATTTAATTGCTAGAGGCGAATAGTCATATGCCCATGCCATGAAAGACTTTCTCGATTCTATTCTTGAAAAGGAAGTGCAAAGTTATTTGGTTTTTTAGTGTATTGGTGCCAAACTTCATTTGTCGTGCTAAGTGACTTCCCCCGCCCATGGACAACAGCACCTCAATAATCCCAAGTGTATAAATATTTTGGACATTTAACACACAACGCCATTTGGCCCAAGCAGAGCTTGTGTTATGGGTACTAGACAACTGATATAAATACATTTTAGATATAGAAAACACCCAAACTCCGAAACAAATATTTGCAGATCATACAAACATTTGGTCCGACCCGGGAATCGAACCCGAGACCTCAAGCAAAGCAGTCGCGTACGCAAGCACTGCGCCACCGAAGTAGTTCTTTTCTTCAGTGTTTTATAATGTAGTATTAACAATGTAATATGTCACCTTACAGTTGCAATGTATTAAATCACCTTTGATTCCCTTCACCGATGTAAGGCGAGTCTAAAGTAACCTTACTCTCCCGGTAAAAGCATTTAAAAATTGTTTGACACTGGTTTTCTTCGAAGTCGTAGTACTACAGTCAAGTCTGGCCTATTGTTTGTCAAAACACGACTCTCCAGCCTCTAATAGTGAACATATTTACCCCTTACCAGCCAGTATTCCTATAATACTACTCTAGTTCAGAAGAGTAAGATAAATTTGACTACGATATGTCAATGTACGAAATGTAATACAAATTACGATTCGATATGTCAAAGACTTGATGTTTGCTAACTCATAATTGCAAAATCCGAAGTTTTTAACGAGCATGCCATCACCGCTTCATTCAATTCAATTTGTAAAGTGGTCTGAAAGGAATTTTACCCACAGTGTCAGAAATGAAAACTGTTTTTTTAATTATGCAGTATTTGAAAAACGATGAAACATCAGTAAAATTTAATTAATTGAATTATTTTTTGTTTTTGACATGTATGAGCCTCCCCAAGTGATTCTACTCTGCCAGGTAAAAACATAAGCAGAATCCAAGAGTGGTGGTCACCATACTCATTGCGAATGCAACAAGCAGCATGGTGACCCACACTATGGCGGCCTACTGATGCTTCTGCATCATTGGGTCTCCGGTCTCGCATTCACCAACGAAATACGACTGCACGAATGGTGTCATTTTAGGCTGGTCTACTGTGAGAGGGTAGTACCGATATAATCAGCGTGGCTCTACTACCTGCAAGTTAATTTAACTACTTGTGTTACTGTCGTCCTGGTCTAATAGAAATATTAGGTCTTTACCTATGAAATTGCCGTTCTTCAGTACTGGTCATTTCAAATAAAAAAAAGTTTGTAATGGCTCTGTATTCTATATTCAAATTAATTTTGTTTTAAAACCATGACATTCTATTTACAAACTCATTACATTTGAACATTTTTCGTCATAATGGATACTTTAAAAATTCGTGTAATTATGGAATATGAGTTCCGTCGTGGCACCAACGCGACACAAACGGCACGTAACATCAAAAACGTTTACGGAGAGAACTGTATAAACGAACGCACAACCCGTTATTGGTTTTCCCGGTTCCGTTCTGGAAATTTTGACTTGAAAAATGAAGCTCGTGGTCGTCCGGAGACTTTGGTCACAATAATGAATTTAAGGTGATTGTGGAAGCTGAGGAAACTCAATCTACAGCTGAGCTAGCAGGAGCTTTTAATGTAAGCATCAAAACAATATTGATCCATTTGCGACAAATTGGCAAGGTAAAAAAGCTTGATAGATGGGTGCCCCACGACCTTAACGATCGCCAGCGCAACGTACGCGTTGAGACTTGCCTTGCGCTGCTCAACAGGCAAAGAAATGAAGGAATTTTGAAACGAATTCTTACGTGCGACGAAATATGGATTCTGTTCGACAATCGAAAGCGCTCAGCAAGTTGGTTAGACCCTGGTTCAGTACCAAAGCAATGCCCTAAACCAAAAATGACCTCTAAAAAGGTGATGGTCACTGTTTGGTGGTCTAGTGCGGGTGTGATCCACCACAGCTTTTTACAAAACGGCATGAGCATTAATGCAGATGTGTACTGTGAAGAACTGGAGAGAATGATGGAGAAGCTTGCACATCTGCAACCAGCTTTGGTCAATCGGTCGTCCCCACTGCTCCTTCACGACATCGCGCGAACTCCATACTTCGCAACAGACAGTCTCCAAGCTGCAAGAGCTGGGGTTGGAAGCTCTCCCTCATCCGCCATACTCACCAGACTTTGCACCTACCGACTATTACTTTTTCCAAAATTTAGACAACTTTTCAGTGGGTAAAAAATTCAACTCCCGAGAGGCAGTACAAAATGCCTTTGAAGAGTTTGTTGCCTCCAGTCCAGCTGATTTTTACAAGAAGGGCATCAAAAAAAATGCCAATGCGTTGGCAAAGATGCGTCGATTGCAGGGGTGATTACTTCAAATAACAGAAATAAAAAAGTTTAAAAAAATAAGTACTTTCACTTATTGCATACAAAACGGCAATTTCATAGGTAAATACCTATTAGTATTGATAAGTAACTTCTTAACCTTATATAGAAGGGGAGGTTATATATGTAGATCACGTTTTATGAATTTTATCAATGTGGTCTTTTAACTTTTTGTTAATTAACATGCCTTTCTTATTTTCAGGTGGGTGAAGATTATTAGTCTCACTTTTGTGGTAATCTACTGCCTTTCATTCAATCCCAATTAATCTTTAATCATCATCATAAAATGTAATTGAAAACAGTTTCCTTCATAACTTTTTTTTCAAGAATATCACCTACCGAAGTCACCCGCGACACTAGAATATTCCTAGTGCGGGACACTATAGTCCGGTGAATTAAAACATTCGAAGGTACATAAATTCCCATCAAGCTGAAAATCAGTAAGGTTGTTAAAAATATGATTAAAAATAAAATTTGAAAGTTCCCCATCATTCCCGTGTATGGAAAAAAAGTATTCAAGGTCAAAGGTAAAAAAAAATAGTTTTTCGCGATTTTCAGCAAAACGGTAAGTTTTATCATAAAAGTACCTGAAACAAAATTGTAGATCATAAATTTATCTAAAAAAATTATCAAATTTTTTTTCTCTACGAGCCTCCGTTTCTGAGATATAACGATTCAAAAAGTTTTTTTTTGTTTTACAAAGACAACTTCCGCACTAGGAATAAATCCTGTGTCGTGGGGGACATTACAAACATACATGAAATGGACACAAAGAACACCCAGACTCAGAACAAAAATTTGTGGATCACACAAAGCGTTGTCCTACGTGAGATTTGAACCCACGACACTTGGCGAAGTAGGAAACGGCGTGGTGACCGTTAAACCACTAGGCCAAACGTGCAGTCGAAACAACTTTTGTAACTTTTTGAATGGTTATATCTCAGAAACGGTGGCTCGTAGGAAAAAAAATATTTATACATTTTTTAGATGATTTTATGATCTACAATTTTGTCCAAATTACTTTTATGATAAAACTTATCGTTTTGCTGAAAATCGCGCAAAACTCAATTTTTTACCTTTGACCTTGAATATTTTTTTTTCCTTACAGGGGAAAGATGGGGAACTTTCTTATTTTGTTTTTAATGATATTTTAAACAATCTTACCGATTTTCAGCTTGGTGGGAATTTAGGTAACTTTACTCTTAGTTTTTGGTCTAATTTGACCGGACTACTTTATAAGCATACTCAAAACGGACACAAAGAACACCCAGACTCAGAACAACAATTTGTGGATCACACAAAGCATTGTTCCTTGTAAGGTTTTGGGTCCACTACACTCAGCGCTGTAGAGAGCAGTTATATTCTATGAAAGGTGTTCATAAAATTGTGCTGAACATAATTATGTAACATCTATATAAAGATTCATTAATTAGCAGACTTAAGCCTAGCAAGTTTTGCTAATGTTTTAATTAATTCCACACTTAAGTTTTTAACTCTCAACGTGGAATTATAATTAAGGAATTACATTAAAGCCCATATTAAATTCGTGATAATTATATGTAAAGTAATATTAACCAGTAAATTGGGAGGGTCGGTGTCCTCTCAAAGACTCGAGTGCAATTAGAATAAGATAAAACCTCATATTATTATCATCAACAACCCATAATGTCCCACTGCAGGGCTCGGGTCTCCTCTCTGGAGAGGGCTAAGTCCCATATTATATTGGCAGGCTGCTTTAATTACAGCTATGTTCTTAACCAGCCATATACATACTGGCTAAGAACATGGCTGTAAAAATTATTTCATTTGGAACCGTGTCTTGTGTACAGGTTGTTTAAAAGTTATTATGAAGAATTATAAATTATGATTACTATTTTTTTTTTCGTATAGCGGCAAACGAGCTGACGTATCACCAGCTGGTAAGCGATTACCGCCGCCCATGGACACCTGCAACACCAGAAGTGTCACAAGTGCGTTGCCGGCCTTATGGGGATGGGGGAGGGAGGTATGGGTAGGGGATTGGGGTATGGGCCTCCGGTATCCTCACTCACTCGGTGAAACACATCCCAAGCGCTATTCCACACCGGTTTTCTGTGAGGCCGTGGTATTACTCCGGTCAAGCCGGTCAATAAGGTCGTTATAGCTTCAGAAACTACCATTATTTAGTATTCTGAGCTCAGTTCTTGTCTTAATAGCCTATCCAATCACGGGATAGATTAAATTGGAGTTCAAAGTGCGACAATGCGTTTATGATTCTAGATTTTGCATGATAGGTTTAAGGTAAGTCACACAACAGGTGACCTAGCTCATTAAAAGACCCACCCAAAACACATTTTTTTACACAATGCGCCTACCAAGTGTATATAGCTGATTAGAAGATGAGAAACTAAGTTGCTTGGTACATTTTGACTAGTAAATAATACTCAATTCAATGAAAAAATAGCAAACAATGTGGAACAATAAATAACGTGCCTGGATGAAGCTCCGCGTCCGGAGTTTTCAAATTGCAGTTTTTACTTTGAAATACCACTTTTTCTGTTAGTGACGGTTTGTTTATATCGTGACCTATTTAATTGCAATAACCAATGTTCCGATTGAAATATATATTCAACGTATTTTGGCAGCTAATGGGAATACTTTGTAAGATTCCACCTCCTGTGGCTTCGAGCCAATAAATCATACTTACCATAGCTAAAAACGAATTGTTGTTATATGCACTTTTAATATGGACTAGTTTTAATGTTGTTTGTGTTCTAAAAATGTAAGTTAAATTTGATTATTTAAGGTATATTTTGTTTTACAGTGTCAGACATTTGTGTGGCAGAGACAGACAGATTCGTAGATTCATCGTTCGGAGCAGCGCGTCTCGATCTGTGCGAGCTTCGGGTGTCAGGTTTTATTTCGTTACGTTACGTCACGGAATTTCTTGATTCGGTCGCCGCGCTAGAAGGCCTCTAAGCCCGCGATAAAAGCTATGCAATAGCTTAAAAAATCGGCGGTCATAAGGACTGCCGATAAAAGTGGAAACTTATAATTTAGAATGTTATTTGTAAAATGAATGTGTAAAATTAGAAATTTCACGAAGTTTAAATTAAATCATCATGTCGGTGACGCGAACTGATAAGATTTTCCCCTACCAAAAAGTGCTCAACGCGGCTAAAGAAGTTTTCAATTCAAAAATATTATTAACAGTTTAAAAAAACCTGAAAGAATCTATTCATGTATGAAAGCCGATATAATAAGGTCTGTTGTACGTGTGTGGGAGTGTTTGTGTGTTTATTGGTAATCTAGTTATTATGGCACAGCTTCTGTCTAGTTTGGAATCAGCCACACGTTGATGTTGGGATGATATATATTATTATGCTAATCAGGGCGAAAATTTCTATATTGCGATACAGGATTAGTAGTTGCACCGTAGTTCCATGTATCTGCGGTAGATGGCGCTGAAGTTTCTGCTGCACCGTATGTGGAAGTCGCCACATAAGTAACAGATACACATATGAGTGACATAGGAACAGCCTGTATTTAACAAACCCATATTCAAAATTGAACGCTTAATTTTTATTTAAAAATGGTTATTAAAAACAAAACTCATTAAAGTTATATATAAAGAAGTTTTAGTATAAAACCGAAACGTAAGCGGATTATTCGATCGCAAAAGGATTTTAATTAATATTTTACTCAAGCTTATGTTGTTATAATAAAGAACCACTTTGGTTTTTATGAACCATTTGGGACTGCAGTATTTCTGGGTTCGATTGTGTTTTAACTTAATTAATATAATTTTATAACTAATAACTTGAAAGCATTAACTTTCTATAGTTGTAATACTAGCTGACCCACGCAACTTCAGCTGTGACTTTCGAATTGAACAGGTTTTCCCGATTTTTACAAAAAAGAAGTCACACGTTTTGGATTTTACTCTAGAATCCAAATAATAATTTTGGTTTTAACATATTTGTGGGAGACAAATATTTTAAAACCAAAATTAGCCAAATAGGTACAATCATTCCTGAGTTTTTATGAACCATTTGGGACTGCAGTATGTCTGGATTCGATTGTGTTTTAACTTAATTAATTTTATAACTAATAAATTTAAAGCATTAAATTTCTATACTTGTGTTACTAACTGAACCACGCAACTTCATCTGTGAAATGAATGGGTTTTTCTTATTTTTACAAAAAAATCACACGTTTTGAATTTTCTCTAAACTTCCACTAATATATCAGAACTAATTATAGTAGTCAAATCGGTCCAACTTTCGGTACCTGAGTTTCAGTAAGACTAACCAATAGAAATGCATTTTTAAATATAAGACTAGCTTTTGTCCTCAGCTACGCCTGCGTGTATGTCGGTTATCGCGACAAAAATAGCTTATGTCCTTCTCTAAAATCCTATAACGAAATTCATTCAAATCAGTTCAGTGGTTTAGCCGTGAAAGCGAAACAGATAGATAAAGTTACTTTCGATTTTATGGTATTAAGTATCGAAACTAGTCAGGATAAGGAACATTTGCTACCGGGGAGAGCCAGGCTTCTGGCGGATAGAACAGAGTGATATCACCGAAAGTCGCTGTTAAACTTTTTTCTCATTGATTTGAGGCCACCGGGAACGAACCCGTCTTTTATTCTTTTAATGATATAATTATAGAATGCGTTCAATTATGAACGAATATTACGAATGCACATGCATTAGTTCGTTAAATTGAGTTAAAAACCTATTATTCAGTAACACAATTAAACAATAACTGTTCACCGGATTTGCTGTTGATTACACACTCGATTAACTGATTATGTAATAGTTCATTAATTATATTTTAATCTGTCAATAATAGAATTTATGTATCAGTAAATTATTTGGCGAATACGTAGGTATCTGACTGGTCTATTGGTCTAGGGGTTAGTAGTTCTGATCGCTAAGCCAGAATCAGCTATCAAGCTCATGACGGGTTTGATTCCCGCCCAGGACAAATATGCAATGAGCAAGACCATTCTTCCTATGCCTTTTTAAATGGAATATGCGGCAAACGAGGAGACGTATCGCCTGATGGTAAGCGATACTCGCAACACCAGAGGCGTCACAACTGCGTTGCCGGTCGCTCTTTTCTTGAAGGTTTGAAGGTCATTCCACAGTTTTGTTTCTAGAGAAGCACACAGTTGTGGATTGCCAACCATCTAAATGATGGGGATGAAACTGCTATCGCGTAGGACGACGGTGGGAAGAGTCGGCAGGGATCAGTTCGAACAATGCCTTGGAGCACTCCCCATAGTAAATGCGATAGTAGATGCATAGCGAGGCTACATTTCTAAGCAGCGCCAGAGAGTCCAGCCGATTTGATACATCCTGGCCATCGACGATTCGTGCCGCTCTCCATTGGATGTGGTCCAGAGGCAGGAGCTGGTACTGGCTTTGGGTGAAGTTATCCATACACCTATTCAAATAAATATGATTGAAGTGCCTGTTTATGATTTCAAATTAACAGCTTTTCACTAAATGCATATGAAAGTAAATACATTACCTACTTATATACACACATCAAAAGTGTCTAGGGATCAACATATGTGTCTAGGGATCAACATATATTTTTGCAATAACTTTTCTCCTGATTGATATTAATTAAAATTTTCTTTAAGGATTCATCAAATAAAGTGTTTTCGTTTGTCACAGTAACGATAAACCAAGTCACCTTTGCATTAATAAAGAAATTTGCCATTTTCCTAATAAAAGGATTTTTGACATTTGAACCACTAACATTAAAGTTCGAAAAAAATACTGAAATAACAGTTTTCTTTAAAATTTTATTAGGTAACTTAAACAATTAATAATCCGTGTTTCTACCGCGAACACTAACACAAGAACATCGGTTTGGCATACTCAAAATGAGTTCATCCAAATCACGCTGTGGAATGGCCGCCCATGTTCGTTGCAACAACAAAAAAAGGTCTTCTTGCGACTGGATACCCTCCATATTCGGCAGAGCTCTTCTCTGTAGCATATCCCATGCATGCTCAATCGGGTTCAAGTCTGGCGACTGAGCAGGCCAGGGCCAAAGCAACATCTCAATCTCAAGAAATCCGCATAAAAATGCTTGATCCCTAGACACTTTTGATGTGTGTATGTCGGAATGAGGGTATCCGAATAATAAAAGTGATACAAACATTTGCCTCTATCGAACACTACGGAACAGTCTATATAAAGCGGCGCGATCGGAAACAGGACACAGTTTCTCTTCAGATCTCGTGACGACAATACGTCTTGATTGTGACATAAGTCACTCCTGAGTCGTAGTAGTTTTCTATTATTTGATTGTGATTTATTGTATCTCTGTGTTTTATATCGTGTGTACGAGGCGATATTTACCTGTGGGGGAATTACAAGTCTGGTGACGAATTCCACAGGGCACCGCGGAGGAGTGAGCGTTGCCCCAACCCCCTCGTGGGGGTTGCTGATGGTGTTTAAGTTAATTCGTGTCCGTTTGGTAGTGCTTAGTGTTTGGCTTTAGTCCAGATTGGCTGTATCTGTGATTCATGTTCTCGTTTATTCCTGTGTCTCCGACATATATATATATTTTTTTGAAAATGTTTGATTTTCTGTCTGTCTGTTTGTTTGTTCCGGCTAATCTCTGAGACGGCTGGACAGATTTGGACGAGAATTTCACTGGCAAATACCTGATGATATAAGGAGTAAATCATGCTACTTTTTAACCGACTTCAAAAAGGAGTGGTTATCAGTTCGACTATTTTTTTTTATGTTTGTTACTTTCGGCTGGGTGAACCGATTATGATGATTCTTTTATAATTTGAAAGCTGGTGCTTCCCGTGTGGTCCCACTTCAATTTGGTCGAGATTGAAGTCGGCTTTTTCGTTAAAATCTGTGATTAGATATTATTTAGACTAACTTCGCTCTGCGATGTTACTCACAGGTGTTAAGGACAACTACAACCGCGGGTAATATCGCCGTCAGCAGCAATTTTACAAGCTTTTTATTAACTTGCAATGTATGTATGTATGCTTGTATGTTCGGGTGGAATCTTGCAACTCAATTTTGAGGCAGAAATTTCAACTGAACTGATTTTGCTGAATTTTTGCAAGCATATGTATACAGCGTGACAATACAATATCATAATGACATGGAGCTGATCTGATGCTGGAGCTGAAAGGTGGCCATAGGAACTCTGTAAAGAAACGTCGAAACATCATCGAGTTTGGACTCGTTTGATTCGTCTCGTGGCATTCCAGTAAAAACTTGTTTTTAAAAAGCTTTTTAATTAAATTATTCAATAGAAGTTTATCAGAAGTTTGGTTACCATAGAACAGTTTCTGTACAGGATCAGTCGGCCATATGTAAGATGTATATATGTATATACTTATTTTTATCAGTTACTGACTATGCCCGCTACTTAATAATTTAATTGGTTTTAAACCTTCCTTATGACCAATCAAAATGAACCAGATTAATCTAGTCATTCACGAGTTTTAGTGAGACTAACGAACACTTTTGTATATAAGAAGAAAAAACGGTATTTAGGTAATTTGTTAGTGTAGTTAGGGCAAATCTTCCAGTAGACCCCAGTTTGAGGTCTCATGGTGACTTCTCTAGGTCTGCAAGAACCAATGAAAGATAAAGCGGCTTGTTCTTCGCCTGGAAACCACAACTTAAGAGATACTATAGTGTCTTTATGTAATCGCATAGAGTTATAAATAAAACACAATATATGTTACTGTAAATATTACATGTATTTTCAACGTTTGCACATAAACAAGGCAATAAGGGAATACAATTTTATTACATTCATCTTAGTCGGATGAGTGTGGAAAGATAAAAAAGTTGCCGCTTTTATTTATAGAAGTGTGAGAGCACATAAAATACTACATTGAAAATTATCTTAAGACATCACATTGCTTTAGGAATGTTTTTATAAAAAAAGCTTTTCTATTTATGGCTTGAATATATATTTTTATTTGAGTATGGTATTTTTATCAATTGTATGTACATACATGTGTACTTCCGCGTGGTGAGTATCGCCTCAGATATCTTTTCACCAGGTCTGACTGTTTTGCGACTGTCTAGCTACATCTCATGGGCCCGTGTGGCTAGCACAGGTTCCCAAAGAACGCAACCACCTGGTGATCTGATTCATTCTTTACCACCCTTCTCATCCCGCAGGTTTCGTAAAGTAAATAGCAAACTACGTAGGACCGCAAAGAGAAAGAAAACTTGCCACAGACTCTGTACCGACCCGTTTTACCAGTGTGGTATAAAGTCAAAACCTTGTTTCTAATCATCAACAACCCATAATGTCCCACAGCTGGGCTCGGGTCTCCTATCAAGAGAGGGTTAAGGCCACACGTCCCCACGCTGGCCGATTGCGGGTGGGGACAAACAGACAATGTATCATGCCACCTGCGGTCACCCATCCAGGTACTGACCGTGCCGTCGTTGCTTACCCTCGGTGATTGTTTCTAATCCCCGAGTGCAACTGGGCTATGAGCGCATCTCGCTTTCTTTCTGATAAGAGCTCTATATTGGGGAGTTGACTGATAAAGGCTGTGGATAATATACACAAGACTGGTCTAGAAACCACGTTATGATTATTATTAACTGAAAAGTCGCATGAATTACAAGGTTTAAAAATTATATGAAACAATGGTTTTTCACTTGAAATATCCTTCTATAAATGCACATATAATATAATTATAACAATTCCCATTATATTAATAGTAACATAATTAATAATTTCCACGAGGTAATGTAAAAAAATAAATTTCTATAACATACAACTAATATTATGGGCTTAAACTACCTACATTTCAACGGTCCCTCTAGCTAGTTCTAAAAAAAAAACCGACTTCCAAAAAACATCCAACGAAAACTCTCTGCCAAAAAAACACTTAAAAGCGTAAAATAAACTGGTTCTTCATTAATTGCCTATACCTAATTCTTTATTCATTTAAATAGTAGTATTATAATGGGTGCTAGGTACCTAAAATCTGTTTGAAGTCGGTGCTTAGCCAAAAAGAATACAAACGAACAATTACAATAGTCTAAGCGATAGTCACTTAGCACCGACTTCAAACAGATTCTAGGTACCTAGCACACATTATAATACTACTATTTAAATGAATAAAGAATTAGGTATAGGCAATTTATGAAGAACCAGTTTATTTTACGCTTTTAAGTGTTTTTTGGCAGAGAGTTTTCGTTGGATGTTTTTTGGAAGTCGGTTTTTTTTTAGAACTAGCTGACCCACGCAACCTCGTTTACGGCTACTATTGCCCGTAGCGTAATAATTTTCCCCCTTTTTTGTAACATTCTTCATTGGTGCTCCCCTCCTGCCTTAGCGTGATGATATAAAGCCTATAGCCTTCCTCGATAAGTGGACTATCTAACACTAAAATAATTTTTCAAACAAACAAACTCTTCAGCTTTATATATTAAGTATAGATAACTTTTTATTAACTTATATTACGAAGTAATCTGAATTTTGTACCATTTCTGTTTAATCTTTTCTTTAAAGTTAGAGTAGAAATGGTCATCAGAAAACTTTTAAAGGAAAATTATCAACGAGAAAATGGACACTATTGCATATTACCTAATTTGAGTGTAACATGCCAGCAATAAAAAATATTTTCAGATTTATTAGTTTTCACGTCAAATCACTTTGGAGTTTCAAAACCCTCCAACAACCAGGATCTTTGCCCGGACTGGTTATGTACGTAGAGACCGTTGATTTATTTAAACAATTATCTATATACATAAAATATACATGCGTTTGTTTTTTTAATTTACATATTTTTTAAATTATATGAACAAAAAAAGGGTGCCAGCTTATGCAACGAAATTATTTTTTAACACTATGACATTGGTCTAGAAATGTTTTACTTTAACAACTTGACTAGAAAACAAAAAAAAACAACAAAAACTTTTAACCATAGAATCCAACAATGAATAAAATAAATAACTCTTTGTACAAAGTTACAAAAAAATAATCTTATAGTCGAAATTTTTGACAAAAGATGTCAACTTTCCAAAAAATATAACTAGGTATTTCTATTTATAAACTATTTTTATAAACCATTTTTCAAAAAATAAGCTGGTCTACATATAATTTTTATCTTTCCACAGAAATATATGTTAATTTAATTTGTTACATTAATTTTCATTTATTACATATAAATACATTTTATTTAGATTTAATATAGATTATTTTTGGCACATGTAATGCTCCAACAACATTTATAGTTAGTTTTACTAACGTTTATAACACGAATTCTTAAGTACATTTTATAGCAAATTATTCATTTTATAACTAAAAGCTTGAATGTCGAAAGTCCGGTGACTTATGAAGACTTTTTATATATGTGAATATATTTTCATGTATGTATTGTATTGTATTATGTATTTGATAAACACAGGAATTTCGATATTCGTTATTTAAAATTTGAACAATGAAACTTACTTTTTTAATGTGTATTATATTCTGAAACAGACAATAGTTAAAAATAAAATATTCAATATCTGACTAATCAAAATATTTTTGTTCAAAATTTACATAACACATCTGATTGATATTACTATTGATTATTTTGTATAATTATAAACATAGTATACAAGAGGATTACAGATAAGAATGCACATATTTCACAAACATACAGTGTTTACTGTATAAACGTAAACAGTTGAATAAACATAATAGCTAGTACTAACAAGTTTATGTAACATATTTTGAAGTTTAATAAATCATTTTTCGACCATATTTTTAACAGTCATTTAAACATAACCATTTGTTTTTGTTATTTTTATAAAAATAAATATGTTTATATATTTTATAAAACTGGTTTGGTTAACAAGAGATTTCTAGGACTAAAACGATATAAAATACAATTATATGGCAGTGAAACTTATTCAATTATTCAAATTAAACTAACAATGTAGTCAGTAGTGGTTGTGACTTACTGTAAGCGTAAATTTATGTGTCGTATCTTCTATATTTTTCAAACACAGAAGAGCGTAATTGACGATAAGAAAAGAAGCTGTGAAGAAGAAAGAAATTGTCTATTTTATTTCATTATTAAATATTCGTAACAGATTTCTTGTCACTGTGTATGACACTGTGTAAGATCTGCCTATGTTGTGTAGATGAATAATTTCCACAAAAACTAAACTGAAATAAATTAAAGGGTAGATTTATTTTTAAAAGTTTAAAATATTTGCCGAAAATTTCCGAAAACTTTTCAGATAAGGTTTGAATTATCACTCAAAGAGATAAGTTAGTTGTTTGATACGGACTTTTTCAATTAAAGGAAGAATGTAATTTTAATTTTTATTATTTTTGTTGTTGAATGTTTTTTAATGTGTTATTTTATTTTATTATTTTTTATGTGTTCTTAACTTCCTCAAAAACATTTTTTTTTCTGAATGTTACTGATTATTGTTACAGTAGTTCATATTATTACAATTTATAATGAAATTTATGTCATAAAAACATTTTTTTTTAACTTTTATCAAGTTTGGTAAATTGACGTAGAAATTGATTATGATATTGGATTGTTGTTTGTTTAGACATTGAATAGTTCTTTTGTGTTTTACACTTTGCACACATACACAAAAAAACAAACTCTTTTTCTTAGTTTCATCAATTCTTGCAAAAAAAGTGCTAATCTTTTTAAATAAATGTATAAAAACAAGTTCATTAAACTTGATAATAAAATAGTTGAATCGAAAGAACTCCATTCAAATAAATGTTAAATCTATACAAAAGAAATAAAGGAAAATTTATATAAAGTATACTCCCATCTAATAAAAGCCGAAGTCTTAAATTGCATTCGGCTATAGAAACATAACATTTTATTATCGATAGTCGATTCTATTTTAAATTTTATGTGCGACAACCCTTGCCAAATACTCTGTAGTAAATTATTTAAATTAACTTTTACGCTAGACGCAACCCTAGCAGAAATTAATGTATAACTAATTCAGCAAATATACAAAGAAATAGGAGTTATAAACTGTTTTTATGTTAGAACATATATCACGGACGTTTGACAAATGGCCCATTCTGTTTATCATCCTGTCAGGGCCAGATGACAAATAGGAACCGAAGAAATAAAGCCAAGCGTCTCTTCTTTTAAGGAAAATAATTATAGATTAACTCACACTAGTTAGGAAAAGATTTATATAAGACTAGTTTTTGCCCACGGTTCCGCCCGCGCGTATATCGATAATCGCCTTTGAGAGTAGCCTGTGTCCTTCTTCAGGAATCAAAGTATCTTCATGTCAAATTTTGTTGAAATCGGTGCAGCGGGGTAGTCGTAAAAGCGTAACAAAGCTACTTTCGAATTTATTATATTGGTATCTCAGATTAAATAAAAAAAGGTAGATAACGCACCACCTTGTACTAGTATCGTACTAGGATCGACAACTTATACGATACTGACAAAAGGAACCCTAGTTTATAGCATAGTTAGTGCGTAACGCGTGTGTTTACTTGGAACTACGAGCCTTTTTTCTGCTTCAACAAGAACAAGGCGGTGCGTTATCTACCTTTTTTTATTTGATCTGAGATTAGTATGTAGTATGGATTTATAATACTACTGGTCTTTGTCTCACTAATAACATAAGAATATGAACAAAGTGCTTAGGAGAAGAAACAACATGGATGTTAAAGATTCTAGCAGTTTCAGTATATGAAACTTAATCCACTAAGTGATTCGTACTTGTTCTAATTGGCTGAGCTGTTTAGGTGCTGATATATAATAAATATATATATAATAAAAATAATAAGATATAAAAATATGAAATATGTCGTATTTTACGTGTTCTATTACGTTGTGAGATGTTAGGTACAATTAGTTAACCTGTTTCACTGCAGTTTTAATAAAATGTAGTAATATTTCTTTTTAATTGAATTAACGTTCTGCTTACATTACAAGAGTGTAATATTAACACAGACTAAATAAATAATGAAAGAATGGAAAACACTTTTTGGTAGATGCATAAAAATATAATTTTAGTTTTTCACTTTTCACAATATCGCTAAAAATATTTTATTCTTAGTATACGAATTTACTTTAAGGTTCACCCCCGTTAACCCCTCACTTTAAGGGCTAGGAATATGAAACTAAATATGTTGACATTTTAAATGAAAAACGATAAAAATATATTTATAACTTATAAGACGCTTGTGCGATTTTCCCGGCTAGAATATTAATTTGGAAAATATAGTACTCACATGTTTGAAGTTACTCCCATAATATTAAGAATAGTAGTCTATAGTTTCTGACAATACATAGGTATACATAGCACTTTATGTTAAATTTAAGTTAATTAAAGTTATCCAGAAAATATTGTTTACAATATTCAGCCACAAAACAATGAAAAAAAAAATTTTAATAATAAAGAGCATCATTATAGCCCTCTCCACGTAATAGGGTATTCTGAGGTTATCAAGAACAGGTTTTTTTTTAAATACCAATCCGACTTATTTAAAAAAACATCCTCTTTGAGGTCTTTGTAAGCCTAGTTAAAGAGGTTTTAGTGATCTTCAATTATTCCAGTAAATATATCTGTCGATATATAAAGCTTAACATCAAAAGTTCAGGACACATAACTGTGTAGCACTGTAGCCTTTTGGTCTTGCTATACAATTTATATCCTTTAAGTAAACAACATTATATCATCGATACTATAACAAAGTCCGAACTCAATACTACTCGTAGTTGAAGCAAAATAAAATAAACTAAACTTTCCTTCTTGTCATATTAGCTTAGTTATACATATATTTTCCGTCATAAATCCATTGGATGGTCTTTAATAAATGCACTGATTTATCTGGCTCCTAGCCAACAACCACTACATCCAATAAAAAGAGTGTTTCATACAAAGCTCTCTTTGGTTTTGTAGTCATATATAAATATATTATTTTCTTTATCAAGTGTTGGTATACAAACAAATTTGTTTCTACCCTCAACCGAGTCACTTACATCTAAAGTAATAGAATAAACATTGTTAGTTTTTACATCTAAATTTAATATTTGTATTTGTTTATTGTTCTCATTAGCAGTATCTATTGACAGTTCGTTAGAACAATGATTATTGTGTACTTCAACACATGCATCATTATTCACTTCATTTAAAGCAGCAACAAATTTCATACTATTACGTCTTGTATTTTCCACATTTATTATTTCACCTACTTTCATTTGTTGTACATTTTCTTCTTTAATCTTTTTACTTTCTTTTTTAACAAAATACTTTTGCGATGAAGTTCTATTACTGTATCTTCTCCAAAAAGATTCAGAAGTGTTCTGACTGCTAGAAAATCCTGTTGATGTTGTTGTATTAAATGTGTCCCTTCTTTGCATTGTCTCCCTCAAGTTTCGACTACATCTCATTAATTTATTTATCTTTAATAATTTTACAAAACCTTCTCTAAACTTAGACGACATCAAATTGTATAATATTGGATTGATTGCCGAATTCAAATACAGCATCACTCTACAAAAATACAAAAGTATATAGTAACCATCTATACCTAATGACATTATTGTCTCTGGTGGAAATACGATTATCCAAAGCGTGAGTGCTTTAAATGGAAGGAGGCAGATGAAGAATGACAAGACGACAGTACCGAGCATGAGGATGACTTGTTTTCTGTATCGCACGACGTTTCCCGTATTGCTAGTATTTTTGCTGTTCTGTGCAATGATAACGGGGTTTTCCATGAGGTTTTTGGCGATAACGCTGTACAGCACGAGGAGAACTGCGAGAGGAACGATGAAGAACACAGCGATGGTGAGGATGAAGAACAGGGCTGACCAGAAGGTGTCGGCTTGTGTGAGGCAGACGGGCACCTCAGTTCCATCATCGAAGATCTCGTAGGTGAATGTTGCCACGGCAAGGATGGGACTGTGAAGCAAACAGTTAAATATCAATATATGAATGTTTTTTATCTGACTTGGTTTAGAATTATAATAATTTTATATAAATAAATAAAATAACTAAATAAATATTTTCGGACATCTAACACATAACGCCATCTAGTCCCAAGCTAAGCAGAGCTTGTGTTATGGGTACTAGACAACTGATACAAATACATATATACTTTTTTTTTTTTGTAAATACATACATATTATACATAGAAAACACCCAAACTCCGAAACAAATATTTGTAGGTCATACAAACATTTGGTCCGACCCGGGAATCGAACCCGAGACCTCATGATCACCAGTCGCACACGCCAACCGCGAGACCAACGAGGCAGTTAATTATTGTTAAATATTGTTTTGAACGATAGTGAAAATGCTATTTAGAAATTGACCAAAATAAATTTATTGTCACTGTAATCTTTATATGAACAAAAGTCATTATCTAAAGTCGTTGGAAAAAGGGCTAACAGTCGAGCATCTAAGTTTGTTTGCTGGGAACATGCTCTGCTATGAGTTAGTAGCAGAAACAAACCCTTACAGTACTTTATCGAAGACAAAGTACTAAGGCGTTTTAGGGGTCCCTCGACTATTTACTATTTTAGGCCACCTTTTATAACACCCGCACCATAAAAAGATTGACTTTAACAGAAAACAATTAAATTTATAATTAAAAAAAGCAGAACAATTTGTTCTATATGAAATATCCAGATTTCAGATTCAGCTTTACGAAGATAAATTAAGCCATTCTAAATTTACTTCTCGTTCGCTAAAGAAACTGAACATAACACCCACTGCAATATTATTAATTTTGCTTGTTCTCTTATTGTAGTCCTAAGAAAAAGTATCTCAACCGAAATGAAATCTGTCGTAGTAATTGTAGCGGAAAATGAACATGGCAAGTGCTTCCAATCAAGCACAAAATTAAGTGGCCAGAATATCTTTATCCAGATATTGAACATTTTTCTTTTCTCCACAGAATAATATTATTGTTCATTACTGCTGTTACTGAATCCGTAGTGAACGGAATTCTTTGAAACCCAAATTTTCTTTTCCTTTGTGTTGTGATTTTTCATTAATGACAAGTTTGTTTAGTATTACAAACCGGTGGTTTCGCTCGTGTGTAATTCAGAAATAAGTAGATTTTTTATATTACAGTTTTGAACAGTTGTGAAATTTGCCGCCATCGTAATAAGCTGACTTTGACTATTTGAACAACGTTTTTTGTGGGTGTAGACAGGATGTCGATTAATGCAGATTCTGAGATAGATCTAAGATATTCTTTGACTGTGATCCATTCCTTCTACAATAGTACAGATACTAATCCCAGAATTAACACCCCTTGTCACAGCTTTGGAATCAGTGTGAGTGTTTACGTCTCTGTAAATGTTACCTGGTCATTTTTTTTTTGTAAATTGTTTTGTATTTTGGCAGTATTGTTGCTGGTGCTAAAGTGGTAGCCGGTACAATTATTATAATAGTTCCCATGGAAAGACATCATCATTTCATCATTTTGAGCCTAAATTCTTGACTTAACACTGCTTCTTTGATAGATTGTATTAGAAGCCAGAAAAGCTTAAATACTTTAGTGACCTTTTATATTGTACAGATTCTGCTCTTCTGTAGTGCCTAGTAGTAGAATTAAAACAAGTCTTAGAGAAAGTTTTTACTCAAAATTCTTGTAGCTATTTGGTGTAGAGGTTGTACCGAAAAAAATTATATTATATACGGGATCTCAGCATGGTCGAGGCATAACTTTAGCAAATAGTTTAATGCGGGATGATATCTAAACACATAGTTTTTATTCCTGTATTCTTTCTAGACTGACGAATGAAAGTAACTTTTACATTACGAAGAGATAGCACTAATTTACAACGCTGTCAATACATTGATATCGGAATAACTGCACCACGGCTCGTGTTCTGATTAAGTTCAGTTCAGATGATAAAATAATAATTTCTGTTGCTGACATCGACATGGTTAAGCAATTAGGAAAATACAACTTTGCACATGGATTTAACACGTTTGGTACACTATACCTTATACATTTATTTCTCACCCCTCATATCAACAGTCTTTAACAGTGCGTTGCTAGACATGGGCCAGAAAGGAGGCTTTGGCCTACCACGTACCATGCTGATCAGACGGTTTGATATAGGGTTTGTTTCAATTTTTTTCTTCTCTTTGAAGTGACGTCTTGTATAGATTGCTCTCTTACACGCCTCTTACGACACCCTTAGGATAAATAGGGGTAGTGATAGTCCATATTCTTACTTCGTTACCAAAATGCATTCCATTCCAACTTATTCTTCTCTCCAAGGGCGTCAACGCATTTGTATCATTTGAGTTGCAGGTATCCATGGACAGCGGTATACTATTATCTACTGATTTGCTCACCTATACTATAAATTACAAGGAAAACAGCCCTTTTATTGCTAATTTTTCTCTTACGATCCTAAAGACATACACGCAGTTGAGTCGTGTCATGGAAGCATTAACGCCCTGACCAAAAGATTTTGCCGGGCAAAGTATATCGTTATGTATATTAAGGACGAATACAAACGACTTTCTTCTGTGTCACAAAGGGCTCTTTTGGTCCCAAATGCCCTCAAATTCCGTAGTGGCAATTATGTGTTGGTGGATCTTGTCATTTACATTGTAAATTATCGCTTTGTTATACATCATAACGAATATGCCTTTGATCATTTACACTCATAATATATTTTTTGGCAAATGTATTGTCTACAAGATGATGTAGTCGTTCTGAAAAAATACACTGGAGAGCGATCAATACGGGTCGGATTATGGACAGTATGAATTTTAAGTAGAGTCAATATGTAGTAATTGGTACATAGTCCGAACTTCCGAACCCTTTTGAGCATACTGAAGACGCGTCCTGATGATGCTTGAAACAAGTAAATGTCTTGAAACCTGATCGTTGTTTCAAACAACGATCAGGTTTCAAGACATTTTCTGCGAAATCCTCTATAAGGAGTGTAGATTTTAACATGAAGTAAAATATTGGCATAAATTTTAAAAGATAGCTCGCTTTTGCTCGTGGCTCCACCCGCGTGTTTATTGTGGTTAGGAAAGGCGTATGACCTTCCTCAAGAATCAAAGTATCTCGGTGCTAAATTTCATTGAAATTAGTGCAGTGTGCAGCTGTGAAAGCGTAACAGAATAGAATAGAATAAACTTTAAACACCAATTGATATAGTTGTATATAGGAGCTTAACAATATAATGACCATGTACAAATGGCGGCCTTATCGCTAAAAAGCAATTTACAGAGACACACATACGTACTTTCGAATTTATAATATTAGTAGGCACTAGTTACAGTTCCAGTAATGGCAGCATGTGGAGATTAGGAGGTTTCTTCAACTGCCTTTAATTATAATCCTTGCGTGTTTTTAACTTTACCAGTTTCTGTTTTATCCGGGTAATCAAGATTTTTTGCAGTTTAAGCTATTGCATAGCTTTTATCGCGGGCTTTAGGGCCTTTGTGCAGAAATTTCGTAACGTAACAATAAAACCTGACACCCGAAGCTCGCACGGATCGAGACGAGCTGCTCCGAACGACGAATCAACGAATCTGTGTCACTGTCACGCACTAATATACTGCTTAAAAAAATAATATAATTGCATAAGTTGATAAAAAATGCTATTGAGTGCCACACGTCTTTTTTTTTATAGATAACTCCCGCACTACGAATAAATTCTGTGTCGCGGGAGACTTTAGAAACAAACCGTGGGAGAGCCACACTTCGGTATGAATGGGCTGGCTCGACCGGAGTGATACCACGGCCTCACAGAAAACCGGTGTGAAATAGCGCTTGCGCTATGTTTCACCGAGTGAGTGAGGATACCGGAGGCCTATACCCCTACCCCTCCCCCATCCCCTTCCCCATCCCAAAAAGGCCGGCAACGCACTTATGACGCCTCTGGTGTTGCAGGTATCCATGGGTGGCGGTAATCGCTTACCATCAGGCGATACGTCTGCTCGTTTGCCCGCCTATTCCATAAAAAAAGGTTTGTAGTAATGGTCCCTGTAGTATTGTATTATATGACTGCACGTTTGGCCTAGTGGTTTAACGGTCACCACGCCGTCTCCTACTTCGCCAAGTGTCGTGGGATCAAATCCCACGTAGGACAACACTTTGTGTGATCCACAAACTGTTGTTTTGAGTCTGGGTGTTATTTGTGTCCGTTTCGTGTATGTTTGTAAAGTCCCCCGCGACTCAGGATGTATTCCTAGTGCGGGAGTTGTTTAAAAAAAAACAAAAAAAAAAAACAAGTTTTTTAGCTTCTTAGGTCTTTTATGAACTTAATACAAACACTACATACAAATGAGAAATATTTATTTAATTAAAGAGAAAATTATACATTTGTCACCATTGAATAAATTGTCTGAAGTAGAGAAGTATAAAGAGACTACTTTATGACTGAAGTGCCTGAGTAATTATGAAGCTTTTTTTGTTAGTAAAATATATTCGGAAAGAAATAAAAATGAGCTGAATGACTTGAATTGCTTTTTAAGTAAAGACATTGAATACATTAATTAGCGTCTTTGAATACACACATCAAAAGTGTCTAGGGATCAAGCATTTTTATGCGGATTTCTTGAGATTGAGATGTGGCTTTGGCCCTGGCCTGCTCAGTAGCCAGACTTGAACCCGATTGAGCATGCATGGGATATGCTACAGAGAAGAGCTCTGCCGAATATGGAGGGTATCCAGTCGCAAGAAGACCTTTTTTTGTTGTTGCAACGAACATGGGCGGCCATTCCACAGAGTGATTTGGATGAACTCATTTTGAGTATGCCAAACCGATGTTCTTGTGTTAGTGTTCGCGGTAGAAACACGGATTATTAATTGTTTAAGTAACCTAATAAAATTTTAAAGAAAACTGTTATTTCAGTCTTTTTTTCGAACTTTAATGTTAGTGGTTCAAATGTCAAAAATCCTTTTATTAGGAAAATGGCAAATTTCTTTATTAATGCAAAGGTGACTTGGTTTATCGTTACTGTGACAAACGAAAACACTTTATTTGATGAATCCTTAAAGAAAATTTTAATTAATATCAATCAGGAGAAAAGTTATTGCAAAAATATATGTTGATCCCTAGACACATATGTTGATCCCTAGACACTTTTGATGTGTGTATGTTTGCTGTTAAATGTTGTTTTTATTTTTATTTGCCTTCGTTAAATGAATTTATTTCTTGCTTACGAGGCTAGATTCTTGCATTCGTAAGCTTCAAGATATGGTAAGAATATTTTATTTTTATCGAGGTCTATGTGTTTTTGGAAAGAGTTTAAAAAGTATATTATTTAGCGCGTTACGGTTTTATTAAAATAAGATTAATATTGTCCATACCTATATATTTTCATTTATTTTTTTATTTGAATAAAGACAGCATTAGGAATATAAACAGACTTTACTAAGATACATGAAACGAACACAAAGAACACCCAGACTCAGAACAACAATTTGTATATCACACAAAGTGTTGTCCCGTGTGGGATACCGTAGGAGAGCCACGCTTGGGTATGTAGGGGCCGGCTCCTACGGAATGATACCACGGCCTCACATAAAACCGAGGTGAAATAGCGCTTGCGCTATGTTTCACCGAGTGAGTGAGGATACCGGAGATCCATACCCCTACCCCTTCCCCATCCCAAAAAGGCCGGCAACGCACGACGAAGCCTTTGGTGTTGCGGGTGTCCATGGACGGAAGTAATCTCTTACCATCAGGCGATACGATCCTATAAAAAAAAAGAAAATTGAATACCACACGACCGCTTAAACCACTAGGACAGTCGTGTGGACAAACAATAAATGTATTGCATGCTATTTCTTACGATCTAATCCACGTGTAATATTTGACGGGCTAAGCGCAGTGGTGTTGAGTTACTGACTGACTGTTGAGTTACAGGTACTGAGGTCATGACTGGTGGGTGTGAATCCCACCCAGTACTTATATTGTGTGAAGTGAACGACCATTTGTTGTGTGTTTAGGTGTAATTAATCTTTAACTGACCCGTTGAACTTCGTCTACCTCTCTATAATAATTTCATCATCATCATCATCAGCCCATCGCAGTCCACTTCTAGTCATAGCACATAGGCCACTCCAATTGTTTGGTTCTTGGTTCGATCCTGAGGTCGGCGAATAAATTTATTTACCATAAAAACTCTTTTTTATGTAGTAAGCTAACGTTAAAAGATAAATATACTGCCGTGCAATTTCATCTTGTATTTATATTTGGCTGACTACCCACTGACACTTTATGTTATTGGATACCCCGCAGACTACAAACTTTTTAAACGGCCGATAGTTTGGTTGGTTTCTTAATCAGTATGTATGGGAGTGCGCACATTATAATAGGTATCGGCCGATTAATTAGCCAAAAGTAAACCCGATCAAACTATCGGCCGATTAAAAAGTTTGTAGCCGGCGGGGGCTCTTAAGGTGTGACAATTTAACTTAATTGTTTTGCCTGATCACACTGAATAATAACACACATATAATATTTCCTGTATAGTGAATGTACACCTTTACTGAGACGAACGACATGCCAACAAGAGGAAAAGTAATTGGGCCTTGAGGCTATTAACAGTATAGGTCCCTCAGGAGAAGTATGAAACGAGGACCTTAATTTAAAACGTTGATTAACCTCTATTTGGGTAGCATAGAAGATTACTTTCTATTTATCTGTCTATATAAGTTTACGAACGTGTTGTATTGTTTGACTTGTTTGTTGATTACCCATCAGCTCATAAATATGTCTATTCTAGTAATATGAATAAATAAATAAATATTTCGGACATCTAACACACAACGCCAAGCAGTCTCAAGCCAAGCAGAGCTCGTGTTATTTTTATATTTTTATGTAATAGACGAGCAAACGAGCAGACGTATCGCCTGATGGTAAGCGATTACCGCCGCCCATGGCCACCTGCAGCACCAGAAGCATCAAGAGTGCGTTGCTGGCCTTTTGTGGATGGGGGAGGAGGTAGGGGTAGGGGAATTGGGGAAGGTAGGGGGATGGGGGAAGGTAGGAGTAGGGGGGTATGGGCCTCCGGTATCCTCACTCACTCGGTGAAACTCAGCGTAAGCACTATTTCACATCAGTTTTCTGTGAGGCCGTGGTATCAGTCCGTTCGAGTTGACCCATTCATGCTAAAGCGTGGCTTTCCCACGGTAAGCTAAGTAAGTTATGGGTACTAGACAACTGATATAAATATAGATCTGACATTGAGTTGTTTTTGTTAAGCACTCAAGATAATAGCTAGTGAGTGTTAGGAGATCACGTTGGTAGTTTTTTAGGTGAAGTTTAGCAATCAAAACTGATTTACTGCTAATGCTGTTTGAACCTGGATTCTTAGTATAATGTTCGCACTTAGCTGGCCTTAAACTCAATCATAAATTTGGTTGAATATGGAAGAGTGGATAAATATAATAAATCCTTTTAGGGAGTAGGCAGAAAAAAAAACAACTTTATTATATATAGTTACAGTTATGAAACAAGAGAACAGTTATATTCTCGATGATTTGAATGTTGATTGCAAATCTGTGCAGCAAAACTTCTAGCTTTAATAAAAAATCAATGATAAATCGTTAGAACTCCTCAAAATGGCTTTTTTAAATAATCATTTCGTCGACTTATATAATAATTTCAACATATTTCAACGCTTTTTAACCGACTTCCAAAAGGAGGAGGTTCTCAATTTCATCGGTTTTTTTTTGTTTTTTTTTAATGTATATACACGGATTACTCCGTCAATTTGTGGACCGATTTTGAAAATTATTTTTGTATTCGAAAGGGTATGCTCCCCATGTGGTCCCATGGCCATCATATCAGGATCTGATGATGGGATCCTAAGGAAATCGAAGGAAACCCTCAAATTTACGTAAGCGCCTGCAATGAAGATAAAGCAATTGTCTACATGCCTATTCTGTAGACATCATTTAATTTCATAATATATAAAATGGGTTCGAACGTAACAGAATTCACCTCAGATAGTCAGTTTACCTCAAATCACTTGAAATATAGCAACCTATAGAAGATAGTCCATTTGAGATTTTATTACAAAAAATTAACTGAAGTCCTTTTGATTCTATACAGTATGTATGTTACCTTTAGTCGTATTCTTTCAAGTTATTTAGGTGAAATGATGATGAGAGACTTGAGAAAGACTAAAAAGCGAAAAATTAAAAAAAAACTTCGTTTAAAAAAACCGACTTCAAAAACTAAAAAGTAATAACTTAATATGTATGTGCTACCTCGTACCTCGAACGTCGTTGACGTTCATCTCGAAATATAGCGAGTGTGGTATCTACTATTACATTTGGCTTGGCACTGACTTCAAACCTATGAATAGGTAGCAAATACAAATTAAGTTATTTTATACTTTTCAGTTTTTGAAGTCGATTTTTTTAAACGAAGTTTTTTTTTAAATGACTATAATTCGAATGGAACAAAACATCACTATTTTGGTTTTCCATAAACATAAATTTAACGATGCAGTTGTAGTGAAGAATAACACCTAAATTCTGTTATTTCAGCCAGTTACGAGTCAATTGAATGAAATGGGTTATTGAGATGATTGGTACCGTTGTGTGCGATAACAACAAAACTGTATTGTTTGTTATCGTTTCTCTCGTTCTCCCGTTTAAATTCCTATAACTTTTGTTGTGGCTTAAAGTACGTTATTTCACACAATATTTTATTACAGGGCTTCAGTTTTTATATAAAAGGCTTTTCAATGTCTGTTACACTATTAAACTATTCAAAAAGGACATATCAGTGACCATTTGGGCTAAAAACATTTTCAATTTTTTGATACGAATTAGCGTTAAAACACTCTTTTCTAGTGCTTTAAATCTAGTTGTGAGACTGTGGACTATTGTGTTGTACAAGTTATTATTTCCAATACGAAAGGAGAATCCTTTAAAGGGTTAACAGGCTAGTTGAATATGCCTGGTGGGCATTGTAATTTAGTAACCGACCGAAGATTCGGTTTCGGCCAGTTTCGGTGGGTCGGAAATTTGGAGGTGCTCCAAGTACAAAAAACACATTACACCCGCCACATTGATATCAATATGGCTGGTGTACCTATCAATATTCCAATATTTAACCATTATTTATGAATTACAAGTGAGCCAAGAAGTTCGCTGCTATGCCTTTGTTGACGATAGATGAGCCCCGCGGTGTTACTCGCGGTATAACTTCACCCGCAGGTAACGCCTTTTTTTGTGAAGATAAACCATTCTCGAATCCTCAGCTATGAACACAAAAAAAAACATTAAAATCGGTTTAGCCGTTTAGCAGGAGTTTATCACATATGCACAGAAGATTTCTATATATGAAGATCTATGTGTTAAACGGTGATTTAACACGATTTTAACGAAGTATGTGTATTTTTACACAGTATAAAATGAAG
The DNA here is from genome assembly GCA_949125395.1 of Diaphora mendica. Taxonomy (NCBI): domain Eukaryota; kingdom Metazoa; phylum Arthropoda; class Insecta; order Lepidoptera; family Erebidae; genus Diaphora; species Diaphora mendica. Next base: position 4,609,118 of record OX421332.1, on the reverse strand, counting down.
TCACTTCCGCTGTCTGTTCGCTTAGATCTTTTAAACTCCTAAATTTTAATGAAATTTTCAGCATTAGATAGAATGATTCAAAAGGAAGGAAGGAAGAGGAGGAAATCCGAGAATTCTAAATACTTCGTACGAAGCTGGGCTGTTTCGCTAGTGATGTATAAGATCTTAGAGTAAAATTATGTAAAAGTTTATCAAAAAAATTGCGAGAATATATAGCACTGTTAAACAGTACCTCTGTTTAATAAATTGGGTTAAGAAATCATTAGAAGATGTTTGTTAAGTACGCAATCCAAGTTTATTATTAAAACCACTATGCTTACCTAACACGTTTAGTATCAGTTTCGGTTGCTCCACTTCTGTTGTACAGTATCAACATTTCGGTAGGTAAATAGCGGAAAGCAAATTTATTTAATTGAGTTGCGCGCCATTGTTTCAAAATGGCCTACTTATCTGGTTGAATTTAGCTAACAAATCTTTTCTAATCTTGCGTTGAGGTTTTAGGGAATACTTACGAGTTTAGGGTATTTTCTGAGGTTGATACGGAGTGAGATGGAATTGAAAACTGATAATAACAAATTAAATGTACCAAATTGCACACCAATTACAATAGTAAACGTAAATATTACTAAAAGATTAGTAAAATCGGCCTTCTGACAAAAAGCAAACTCTTCCAGGCAAACTTTGGACGGACAAATCCCGGAATATTATATTTACTGTAGTAAATACAGGCTACCTGACAAGCCCCGGTGAGCTAAATCACTCGTAAAGGTGTCAACGCAGTCTTCAGTGTCAGTTCTTAGACCCAATCTAGGTTATGTAACTTAGATAGTTAGTTATCATACAATATCTTCAAATAAACCTATCGCCGTCCACTGCGAAACGAAGGCCTCCCCCAAGAAGGGCCAGCTCTCCCGGTCTTGGGCAGTCCGCATCTATCCGTTGCCGCCTGCCGGCCACTTTCGTCAAATCGTCCATCGTGCAATTTATTAAGAACGCCTAAATCTTTTTAACTGGTAGGTAATGTTACTACTCGAGCGGAGTGCAACTAGCGCCTCACAGAAAGGTCTTAAGTTATTCTTTCGTTGTTTTTCCGAGTGAGGGAATTTGCCCCCATTGCTCCTTCCACTGGATTCTCTAAAAGGTTCTCAAAGGGCCACTCTTGTGGCTCTTGAATTCCAGGTTAGATATATCTAAGAGGCGGTAGTCACTAGCAGGTCACCGAGGTCTGCTTATTTGCCTAGACTATTAATAAGGAAAAGTTTAAGAAACTATGACCTGACTACGTAAATTTTTGGATAAAACTTATATAGCCCATGTAACCTGGGCCTATTATTACGAATCAATTGATACCTCATAAGTCAAGCACTCAGTGGTTTCGTCACTACGGTAGAACATACAAATATGTAGATGTAGACTGTCTTAAAAAAATACATAAAAAGCCTCGATGGTGCAGTGGTATTGTATGCGACTTCTGTGCTTGAGGTCTCGGGTTCGATTCCCGGGTCGGACCCAATGTTCGAATAATCTGCAAATATTTGATTCGAAGTTTGGGGGTGTTCTATGTATAATATGTAGGTATTTATATCAGTTGTCTAGTACCCACAGTACAAGCTTTGCTTAGTTTGGGACTAGATGGCGTTGTGTTAAATATCCGAAATATTTATTATTACTCAAATTCTCTTCCACCAAAGCTTGAGAATCAAAAACGGTAATTAAGAGGCAAAGCCGTTGCTATACGCTTATAGCACATAACATCATACGCTATTAAATTATAGCTGTCATTACACAATGAGCAATAACTTCAAGTGCGTAAAACCAATTATTCAAGACTAATGTGTATTGTCTTGAGTCACCCATTCATTTCAGCTAACTGCCATGATATTCATATTGTTCACATAAATTAATTACTCGTGGGTCTAATATTAAACTTGCGATGTATTTATTTAGAAGTGGTACGATGATTAGAGGACGCAGCGTTTGATTCTTGTTGTCTGAAAAATACTTGTTTGCTGGAGTATCCTGTCCAATTGTTCCAGTTAGGCTAAATGGGTATAAACCAAATTAATATTAACGGGTTCGTAGCTACGGGAATACGTTAGTGCTCCCACATCGCAGAATTAAAGTACTCGCAGAATTAAAATATGTAGAATTTCCTAACTTTAAACTTTGGTGCTGGAACTCTCTAGGTGTAACCCGGGGTCTTATCTGCCTGGATTCATTACAATGGTCTCCTCCCATCATACTTATAAACACTTATAAACAACATCCAGGACCTGCCTTAGTTAAGCAGTCAGCTAAAGAGTTCGCTACAGGAGCCTTTGCCCCGAATCATCAGTAGCTCTTGAAATGCGGGTTATCTTACAAGTCCACATAATCCCATTGAATTGTATATTGTATAAACGAAGGACCATATGTGTTGAACCTATATTGCACCTATTTCTTCAATACCACATGATACTATGGTCCAGAATAGTAACTGTTTGTTACTTGGATATTAGTAATTAATCCCCAGTCCAACTTAATATACCCAGCGATTATTATAGATATAAACCCCTTTATTAACAATTAAGTAACAGTTGCTTGGACTAACTACGTTTACAACTTAATACCTAAACGGCAGCCATTTCTTATGATCGGAACTATGTGCGCTAGTCGGCAGATTAATAACTTAGTAATTACTTTTTGAATGACTGCGTTGTAGCGAAATATTAATTAGTAAAGGATTATTTAACGAATTACTGCCTCGTTCAGCTAGCGATTAGCGTATGCGACTGCCGATCGAGAGATTTTTTTTTAAACAACTCCCGCATTAGGAATATACATCCTGTGTTGCGGGAGACTTCACAGACACATAGAACGAACACAAAGAACACCCCGACTCAGAACAACAATTTGTGGATCACACAAAATGTTGTCCCATGTGGGATTTGTACCCACAACTCTTGGCGCAGTAATAACGGCGTGGTGACCGTTTAAACCACTCAGCCAACCGTGCAGTCAAATTTCAGATCGGACTTAAAGTATTGTTGGGTTGTTCTTCCAAGGAATTCTTAATAACAGTCAGGGGTATGGAAGTTTGGCTTTGTTACACGCCCGTAACTCTTCGTTGAGACTGGCCGCCGTGGCCCAAATCGGCTAGGAGTACGTCATCGTCAACTCATCAACGGTACCACCACTTTCAGTATTTATTAAGTTGAATTCTACGTGATAATTAAGACCTTTAGGTACTTTGAGGAGGAACTGTTAGTCTTCTTTGTTATTTCATAAGTATTAATAGAAAGAAAACACAACATGAAGTAGCCTAGAAAAGTTAATTTTAATCTTCTTGGCCCGTTATTTTTTGCAAGATGTCTGGCATGAGCTGGACGCGAGAAGCCCAAAATTGATCAAATTAGCGTATAATGGGAGAGTCCTATGTTCAGAAGTGGCCTGTAATAGGCTGATAATGATGATGATCACTCTATTGAACTCGGCAAAATTATTTTGGACATCTAACTGAGAACGCCATCTAGTCCCAAGCTAAGCAGAGCTTGTGTTATGGGTACTAGACATAGTAAATACATACATATTATACATAGAAAACACCCAAACTTCGAAACAAATATTTGCAGATCATACAAACATTTGGTCCGACCTGGGAATCGAACCCGAGACCTCAAGCACAGCAGTCGCTTTACGCTACCACTGCGCCACAGAGGCAGTCATTACCACTCATATGGTTCCATTCATTATGAATCCAAACGCAAAGGGATTTGTGATAGCTACTGAAGAATTTCCCCAGCTACTTCCTTTTTTCCATAACTAGCTCCGCCCTAAAATTCCTTCTAAATAATTTCAAAAATGTTCAGTTATTAACAAATGAAACTAATAAAAACGAGTAAAGAACAATAAAAGGTAAAATGAAAAACAACAGGAATACTTTGGCACCTATTAATATTTATATTTTATTCATTAATTTTTAACATATAAATAAATAGGCATTTCAATCACATTTAATACATAGGACAAACATTGAATACAAACTCTTATAATTTAAACAGACTTCATAACAATAATAATATAATACAAGTAGAACTTATTACATTAACATTTAATTGATTTATATTTTCTAGTGGCACTTGTGATAATAATTACTTCAGATTTGTTCTTAAATAGTAGTAATTTGTAATTTCAATGTATCCAGTTCATAATGGTTTAGAAACGGAAAAATACTTAAGATATTACCTAGAGATAAACCTGGTAACGAATTTTTACGGATAAAAGTCCACGTAATTGTTGCTAAAAAATATAATCCAATATATAACAAGTATTACAATAAAATAATTTGCAAAGATTGTGTCGCTTATTTTACTTGCAAATTAATAAATCGGCGTCAGTAAATTTGAAGATTATCATTAATTTGATAATAGTACAATCTGACTTGACAGGACTACAATCAATATACACACATCAAAAGTGTCTAGGGATCAAGCATTTTTATGCGGATTTCTTGAGATTGAGATGTGGCTTTGGCCCTGGCCTGCTCAGTCGCCAGACTTGAACCCGATTGAGCATGCATGGGATATGCTACAGAGAAGAGCTCTGCCGAATATGGAGGGTATCCAGTCGCAAGAAGACCTTTTTTTGTTGTTGCAACGAACATGGGCGGCCATTCCACAGCGTGATTTGGATGAACTCATTTTGAGTATGCCAAACCGATGTTCTTGTGTTAGTGTTCGCGGTAGAAACACGGATTATTAATTGTTTAAGTTACCTAATAAAATTTTAAAGAAAACTGTTATTTCAGTCTTTTTTTCGAACTTTAATGTTAGTGGTTCAAATGTCAAAAATCCTTTTATTAGGAAAATGGCAAATTTCTTTATTAATGCAAAGGTGACTTGGTTTATCGTTACTGTGACAAACGAAAACACTTTATTTGATGAATCCTTAAAGAAAATTTTAATTAATATCAATCAGGAGAAAAGTTATTGCAAAAATATATGTTGATCCCTAGACACATATGTTGATCCCTAGACACTTTTGATGTGTGTAATTATCGAAATCCCTGAGTTTTTGACAAATTCTTTTTGCAAAGCAAAACTATCTCTATCGGAATTTGTGAAACTGGCAGCTCCTTCATTTGACCATTGTTACTTACTGAATTCTAAAACATTTAGAGAGACTAGAATGAAGTTTGCACTGTGAAAAAATAGTACATTTATAAATTAGAACGTCAAAATTTTGAACTATACTAACCCTTATGATATACAACTTGAATTGGGTGAGCAATTTTATATTTACTTAAGCATTTTTAAAGTATCTCGTCTACTAAATTTAAAACCAATACATTACCTTATTCAGTCACTTACATAAAGAACTTTTGCTTATTCTCCTTACGAAGAGATTGCTCCCTCTATACAAAACTTTCAGGAAACTCATAGTCAACACTTTTCGACTTCTGAAAAGCCACAACGCAGTCGACTTTTATCTTCTGATACGCAACAAATTTCTTCTCACAATCCATACTTCTAGCTTTGGCGCTGTTTATTAAGACACTTCGTCTTAGAGAGTGGGTTCGGTCCACTTCAACGTCGGACCTAATATTTCTTCTATTGGAATGACCGATAAACTGTCCAGTATCATCTCCTTGACAATCTGTACTATCATCTTTAGTATCTACATCGATAACTTCAGATATTTCAATGTTGCCTTCGCTCCTCATTCTATTAATTTTCGGCGCTGTATTTGAACAGACAGGTGCTGACTGTTGTCTAATAAATGTTTTACTAGCAAATATTCTGTCGAATATACCCTTTTCTACTTCGTCCTTACTTTCAGTCTCCGTCTCAGTACGATCGATACTACTTCTGTGACTAAATAGCTTTTTTAAACTATTCGTTGTTCTTGTCAAGCTGCTGCTCGTCGTTGAACCGTTTGTGATCGTCCTCTGTGCTCTTCGAGCTTTAACTTGTAATTTCTTCTTGTAACAAATACATACCTTACAAAACCCTATACGGAACTTCGAAGACATTAAATTGTACAGTATTGGGTTTATTGCAGAATTTATGTATAGCATGACTCTTGAGAAATAAAGTATGTTGTACCATTTCTCTGGACTCATGTCATCGTAATGCTCTGATGGTGTCATGATAATCCATAAAGTAAGAGCCCTGTACGGCATGAGACATAGGAAGAAACACAACACTACGGTCCCTAGCATTAATATAACTTGTTTCCTTGCTCTAGCGTTGTAAGGATCGACAGTTTTATTCATAACTATTTTAGATGCTGCAGTAATTAAATTTTTGGCAATAACGCTGTATAATACGATTAAAATTATAAGTGGAAGAACATAGAGGAGGATTATGACGGTTACGAAGAATGTGATCTGCCAGACGTTGATGGCCTGAGTGAGGCATTGTGAGTAAGTTGTACCGTCGACTCGAGTTGTGGTGTGGTGCTCCGCAATTGCCAGGATTGGACTGAAAGAGAATAAAAACTGGATAATGACATTTGCAAAATTACAAATGAATATCTACATAACATAGACATGATTCTACCTACACAAATGAAAACTACAGATGTTTTAACAAATAATACTTTACTACTTACTAAATACACTTTAAAATGAACTGAGCAATAATTTACTAGATGAGTGTAATTTATCTTTTTCGCAATAGATAGTTTGTTTTACTAATGTTTCAAAAAATTTAATTTTAACAAGACATTACCTGATACATAATTTCCAAGTCATTATTCATATTCGAAATAATATTTACTGCCACATTTTTATTTTAATAAATTATTTTGAACTGAATATGGATTGCCTTATTAACATTGTTCATTGTATGTATTATTGAACTTCTAATTTAATTCTAATTCTAATTCTAATTGAACTTCTAATGCGACTTCCAACAAGGTTGCGTTAAACGTTTAACGATTGCGTTAAATTTTTAACGCTACCACAAGCACTGTTGCACATTACGAAGTTTCACTTCTTCCGCGCGGAGGGACTCCACGCATTTTTATGTTCTGGTTTAATTAACTTACAAAACTCCAAATATTATTTTTCTGTTAGTAAGTAGGTGGGTATGTAGGATGTTTTTATTTTTTCAAAATTAAATTTGTATTTATTTAATTAATTAAATTTTGAATAGTTAAACCAACTTCAATATACCTTCATTGTGATTTTTTTTAACAAACTGTGTTTAACTATTTACCATTTTTTTGTTATTAATTTTTAAAAATAATTTTTAAGTTTCACTTCTTCCGCGCGGAGGGACTCCACGCATTTTTATGTTCTGGTTTAATTAACTTACAAAACTCCAAATATTATTTTTCTGTTAGTAAGTAGGTAGGTATGTAGGATGTTTTTATTTTTTCAAAATTAAATTTGTATTTATTTAATTAATTAAATTTTGAATAGTTAAACCAACTTCAATATACCTTCATTGTGATTATTTTTAACAAACTGTGTTTAACTATTTACCATTTTTTTGTTATCAATTTTTAAAAATAATTTTCCACTCTTAATTACTTACTAATTCGCTAAATGAGAAATATAGAAAATATTTTCTCAAATCATTTTATACAACAGCTAGCAACAAAGTTTTGAGGTAATAAACAAAAAAAAATACAACCTCCTTTTTCTTTGTAGTCGGTTAAATACAGCACAAAATATTCAAATGTTTAACAGTTTAACTGCCTCGAGGTATTTTACTTTGTCATAGACGACTGTTACAAATCGTTTCTTTTAGCTTAGATCATTTACTAAAACTATTAAGTAAAACCGTTAATTATTTCTTCCTATTGAATATGACGAATTGTTGAAATTATTTCATGTCAAACGTTTCTTCTAATGATCGTTCTGTCTTTAATGGTATTTTGGCGAATGGAAAGTGGTGTATCCATATTTAGCTGTCGGTCTTAATGAGTTTTAATCTTTTTGTTTTATGATAAAGGGGGTAAATTAATAGGCGGGTCGATCTATGGTAAGCGACACCCATTGACCATTTGCGCCTCAAGAGTCTCTAGTGCTTGCCTTAATCTTGAGACTTGTCTTTATTTTGTGGTTGTCAGTGCATTTGGTTCCGTCTATTGAAGGGTTTTATTTAATATGAACGTTGTTTGAATTTATTCTTTCGTAAATTAAGGTTTTAATTAGTCCATACATTTGTTAGTTTTCAATTAACATTTATTTACGTTTGTTGAAAGTCAACTTGGCTAGACTGCGTTTTATTTAATTATTTTATTTATTATCTTTTCAAAGAAAAATTTAGACTTTTATGTATGGCCCGCCAAAATGACTCTACTCTGCCTGATGGAAAGCATAAGCAAAATCCAAGAGTGGTGGCCACCATACTCATTGCGAATGCAGACAATGCAGCATGGCGACCCACACCATGGCGGCCTAGTGATGCATCTGCATCTTTTAGTCATTATTTGGTCACTGCGTCCCTATTTTTTTTAACGCGAACGGATCATAGTATTATTGTTAGCCCCTGTAGCTTAGCTTAATGCTTACTGGATTGGACGGATTCAAACTCATAACGACTAGATGGTAAACCCGCCGTTTTAGTGATAATTTTACTGTGGTCTTTATTATTAAGACTCATAACATTGTATATGACCTGTTTAATGTCGAAACAGAAGTAGTTATTAATATTTAGGGATCTTTAAATGATGTTTACAATTTAAAAGATTTGAAATGTGGTTTAAAATCTAGGGATAATATTCTGAATGGAAATAACTTGTTTTTTAAGTTAACGTAGTTCTTTAATTTCAAGTTTTGCCAGTTACTTTTAAACACAAAATTTATCTTAAGATTTTATTTTTAATTATACTTTTTTATTTACAAATATACGAGTAGTATTTATTTATTGTTGTTGGATTGGAATTAGTTGTAATTGGAGAAAGACTTTTACAGATACGTTTGCACATGCCTACTAACAGTTTACAATTAAATAGCTATTTTGGAGTTTTGTATAGTTACTTTAAGTTAACAAACTTTTTTAAACTTTAAAAGGTATTTTTCAATTGAAAAAGACAACAAAATGTTTAGTTTTTTTCATATATGAGCCTGCCGATGTGATTCTATTCTACCTGATGTACCATACATTGCGAATGCAGACAATGTGACAGTGCAGCATGGTGACCCACATTTTGACGGCCTATTGAGATGCTTCTGCATCATTGGGCCTCCATAGTGTAATAAATCCACACTCAGTAAAAAAATATTACTACAATAAATTCAAAGTATCTTAATAAATATGTAACTTAATATTGAACATTACAACTAAAAACGAAGAGTAATATATATATATATATATATATATATATATAATGTATTTAATTACGCATGCAATGAAAATAAAACAAAATCACAACAATGAATATATTTAGCCAAAACATACTTAGCACACACTACAAACTTAATACTTTTTCCTCGCAAGTTGGAATTAAGCTTATAAGATTCTAAACATTTCCTTCTCTACAATTTGGGCTTTGGGCAGGCTTGTTAGACTAATGGTCGGTAATCATGACTGCTGAGATGTTTTTATTTAACCGACTTCAAAAAAAGGAGGAGGTTCTCAATTCGACTGTATTTTTTTATTTTTTTATGTTTGTTACCTCATAACTTTCGAATGGGTGATTCGATTTTGATGATTCTTTTTTTATTGGAAAGCTGGTGCTTTCCGTGTGGTCCAATTTAAATTTGGTCCAGATTGAAGTCGGTTTTTTTTGCTAAAATTTGTGATTATTGTATAAAATCTCAAGAAAAATTATTTTATATGCTGTTATCAGCACAATCATTTGTTCTGTCTCGATGTAATTCGCCTAGTATAATATTTGAGAACACAACGTAAGTATAACTATACTCAACAGCTGTCTAGTAACCATAGAGCTGAATCTGTCCAGTTTTGAATCAGATCAGTATTTAGCGTCTAATTTTTTTTTAAATTAATTTATTACAAAATATTCTTTAATAGATTTTGCTTTAAATAAACCATAAGTATTTCATTGATTAGTCAAATCAAATAAAATATTTTGATTAAAAACTTCCAAAATACAAAGTTATTTCACATTTAGGTAAACTACGCAGTCGTTCTAGCCCTAGCACCAAATTTATTTTATAGGATGACGTAATATAATGTAATGTGTGCTGAGTATGTTCCTAACAGTGAGGTGAACAAACAGACAAGTAAAGCGTGCTTACAACGTAGCCGTCACGTACACTCAGAACGTTAAGCGTAAACCATACGAACCTTGTTTCTCAAAGGTTTTTGCCGTCGCTTTTATACCACTAGCGTTTATGGCCGTAAATAAAAGCCATTACACACTTAGTTTTAGATAATTTTCACTTCTTAGATTCAAATCTAAGATTTTAGCTCTTCATCTGAAATATTTTATTATTATTATCTGTAATTTTAGTTATTTAAATCCCAAATCTCATTATAAAAGTTCGGTCAAAATTTATAACAAGTTTTAGTAACTTGCCTTTTCGTAATTTTCAATTAATGAAAGACGTATATTTAACACGCTTACGAGTTTAATATACGAGTATATCAGAAGGCCTGGAGGAAGATATTTTTGTTGTAAAATAGTAAGACTAGCATGTTATCGATTCAATTTTAGCTCTTTATACGATAAAATCACCTAACAGTTAACGTTGGTTGTTTAATTTTAGTGCATACAACTTGCCAAAGTGTCTTTACTTGATGAAAAGAATATGTCTATGAACTTATCCAAGAGTCGTGGTCACCACCACATACTCAATGCGAATGCAGGCAATACAACATGATGACACGTTGACCCTTTTGCTATCACTAACGTGTGCGCTAAGATTCGAGAGTACATAGGAATCGAATGTTGATTGAACTTTCATTACAAGAATAGACCTTCTGGTGTTAATACGAGTAGGTATCTTAAAATACGTCTTATATTAATTGAAGATTTTAAAAGGTGAAGTAAAAGTAAAAATCTGTGTGTTGTATGTTATTAGAATAGTGGTGTTATTAAAATGTCTCAATGAGTAGCATTGGGAACAATAATGATTCAAAGGTAAAATTTATCCAAGTACCTATATAACTTATGTATAAATTTTGGGGTTAGTTGACTATCAAGTTTTTATATGTTTAAAATAAGGTACCTATTTATTATATTTTTTTAAAGAAACAAATTAAGTAACACATTCATTGATAAAATTTAAATGCTCAGTAAATTGAAACGAATTGTTGTATAAGCAATGCTTTAAGTATTCGTAAATAAGGTTTTAAGAAATATATTAGATATTTCGTAAAACCTTATTTTATAGAAGAAACCAGTGTATAATTGAATTGGAGACATAAAACCGCCAAACAAAAAAGAAACATCTTGAAAACTAAAAACCTCCTTTTCAATTTCAAATATAGAACAGAAGTTATCTAATAAAAACCATTCCGTTCATTCATTCAGTCTAATAACTGAACAGAGCGAACGACGTCCGATATGGCGGCGAAGGATTTATTGAAAAGGGCCATCTATTATTTAAACTCGGAACCAATATAGAGCGGATGTCGCGTATGTCTCCAATAAGCTGTGGTATTAAAAATTCTTTAGAATAGAGAAACTGCACTAGTCGTCTTGTCCCAAGAATTCTTTAACAAAGAATCCATTATTGTGGGCGGTAGACAAATGTTCTGGGTTTACTTAGTTTTCAGTCTTTTAGATAATAAATTGGTAGTAGTTATTGAATAAGGACATGAAACTATTTGCCTCAGAAGTATTTAGACAAAATAGACGATCATAAGAACCGGGACGATACACAATAAAGTTGCGCAAATAACAAGAATATTAGGACCTATAAATATCCCTTAAAGACAGATTAATAATATAGAATGTTACATATCCATCGCGTGTGGGTGCCATAAGAATCGACTACGGAAGCAAACTACGTAGGACCATAGCTCTCTAAAGAGAAAGATATTTTGAAATAAACCGTCTTCCAGCCCGTCTGGCCAGAGTGGTAAATTATGCCATAATCCCCTTTTTTTGTATTTTTTTGTGGAATAGGGGGCAAAAAAGCAGACGTATCGCCTGATAGTAAGCGATTACTGCCGCCCATGAACATCCGCCACAGCAGAGGCGCCACAAGTGCATTGTGGGCTTTTAGGAAGGAGCACGCTCTTTTCTTGAAGGTTTGAAGGTCGCATTGGTCCGGGAATACCGCAGGCGAGTTCATTCCACAGTTTTGTTGTGCGAGGCAGAAAGATTCTAGAAAAGCGCACTGTTGTGGACTGCCAACCATCTAAAGAGAGACCCACGTGTAACAGTGCACTATTAAAGGCCAAATGTAATTTGCTAATTGCTAATCATTACTGGTTAATAAAGTACTGACTGTTGTTGAGAAATTATATCAAGTAGTTTAGAAATAAATCAAGAATGAAATTAAGTTTTCAGTTGGTGGACGATAAACTGCAAAGATTTTTCAAGTATTAGTTTGACGAGTATTAAACTATACGGACTGCAGTATATTATAGTCGGTCAGCTGTAAAAGTATAAAGTTAATGAGCAATATGTCCGGGGAGCAATATAAAATACCCTAAACTTAAGGTTTATAGAAGTGGACATATTTGAGCAGTATAACCGGCTGTATTTGGGTCACAAGGGTTGGAGAAAATATGTAATCTTTATTAGTTTGTTAGAAGGATTTTGCAGAACTTTTTGATGGTAATTTGAGAATAATGTGAAGAATTTGGAAGGCAGGACTTTGTGGTTTATGATAATATAATTGAATGAATATATTAATTATCAAACGGGCTATATTATATTAATATAGCCGTTTTTTGACATAGGAAGGAGACGTTTATTTCAGTAACCACTTGCGTTAACCAGACAAATAACTTAGCAAAGAAAATGAAAAATAAGAAAGTTTTGTGTCTCACTTTGCTAAGAATTCACACTAATATTTCGAATTTGTTAGCAGATCTATCTGTCTCTCTGTTTGTTGTGCGTTCACAGCTAATCCGCTACAATGATTTTAATGAAATTTGTTATATATATACTTTGATTCTTGGGGGTGGACATTGGCTACTCTTTACTGTGATAACCGACGTACATGCGGGTGGAGCCGCGGGCAAAAGCTAGTATTTGATACTTGACTTTTCACTCTAAAACATTTTAATACTCTAAGCATTCCTGACAACTTATTTTGACAACTTTTTACAGCAAGTAATTTTGGCTTGAGTTAAAAACATTCATAAATTTACAAACTTGAGTATGTAGCCGTAAGTGAAGTCGAAGATAAGTTAGCATATAGGTAGAATTATATAATAAAATCTAAAGAAATGTCGACTACGTGAATTTCAGTTGATGCAAATATGGTCTAAACTTCGTTTAAGAGTTAAGGATCTTCTTGTAGTTAGAAATTCTTAGCAGATATTAAGCTCGACTTAATATAGTAAGAAGCATAACAAACTTTGCCTTTTAGAGTTTGGCGTGGATGTGATTTTTGTTCAATGTTTTTGATATTGATCATCACCGCAATAATAACCGATACTTCTTAAAACATTAAAGACGCGAAATAAAAATGACAAACGTAATTTTTCCTTCGTATATTTGGTTTTAATATCAGCTTCTTCCTATTCTATTTATTACAAAAACTAACGTAGGCAGAGATGTAAAAAGCCTTCAATCTGCTAACTGTAATTTCGGAAACTCATTAAAATTAATAGGGTGCAAGTCTATTGCCGCTAACCTTAATTTTTAGAGAATAAATAGCCCGAAGAATATCGAAAAAATGGCAAACACAAGATAATTAATAAGAATGAGAATGATTCTGATAATAAGGATAGGTTATGAAGTAATAGAAGAAGATTAGGATTAGCTTCTGAACGAAATCAAAACAATTTTTTTTCTTTTGAATCCCGCATTAGGAATAAATTCTGTATCGCGAGGGACTTTACAATTATACATGAAACAGACACAAAGAACGTCCAGACGCAGAACAACAATTTGTGGATCACTCAAACTGTTTTCCCATGTGGATTTTGAACCAATTACTAAGCGAAGTAGAAAACGACGTGGTAACCCTTTAAACCAATACACTATCCGTGTAGTCAAAAGTCATATATTATTTAAATAATATAAATATTTTCGGACATCTAACACACAACGCCATCTAGTCCCAAAGCTAAGCAGAGCTTGTGTTATGGGTACTAGACAACTGATACAAATACATATATACTTTTTTGTGTAAATACATACATATTATACATAGAAAACACCTAAACTCCGAAACAAATATTTGTAGATCATACAAACATTTGGTCCGACCCAGGAATCGAACCCGAGACCTCATGATCAGCAGTCGCACACGCCAACCGCGAGACCAACGAACCAATATTGTTTGTGAAATTCGTGTCTAACTTTTAACTTTAGCTTAATCTTTGCTAAAATGGGTTTTTGATTTTTCAAGAAGATTGACAAGCCTGAAACCACATCGTAAATACTTTTAGGTTAGCAACGTATTGTTTTACTTAACTCAGTATAGCCTTGAGCATTTAATATTTCTCTATATGCTAAAACTTGATTATCTGGATGAGATACAGCACTTATGATACTATTAAGCGTATGAATGGGTTAGGCCATTACAGGTCAGTTATTGGCACCCATAAGGTATATCTCATGGCTGCCATCTAGGAGTGCCACTAGGAGTACTACTGATCCTAACGATTCTGTCATAACTGATGACAGAACTAGACTCACATAATTGATTACTAAGGAATCTCCACAACATTTATTTATAGCCAATTAGTATTAAAGTACAAATACAGAGATATGAAATATATCTCTTTCTATTCATAAATCATATCCAAATTGACAAGTTTCCTCGTCGGCAACATTCAGAGAACGTCTGGACTTAGAAAATTATTCTTGAGGTCATTTTATACAAAGAAAGTTATCGTAGGCGGACATAAAACTTTGCTTTCAATCCAGAACTGGACTTTTATACTAAGTTTTTAAATTAATATAGTTGAGTGGACTACATAATAACCAATTTGTGCCAAGGAAGTTTTTTATCAATGTTTTCCTTCATATTAGATGGTGTAAGTGAGTTTTTTGAATGTGTTTTTGTAGGCCACACGTTTCAGGTTAGTACGAAAAGTCGAAAAAATCAAAATTTGGGATCGGAACGGAACGAAAAACAAAAAAAAAGGTACTCTGCAATTTTGGTGTAACTATGTATGTGTGTTTTCGGTAGCGTAGTGATCAGTGTTCTCTTAGTAAGTTAAACGACCTGGATTTTGACAATTTTCGTGTAGCCTTTAACAAGCAGAATAATATCGGGGTTGTTTTGAGTCGGTAAAAGTGCGAAAGAGTCCGCTTTCCCAATAGGCAAAGGACATCCACAATGATCTATAACTCAGTTGACATAACAAAAAAGGTTCCCTAAAAGAGTGACCTTCTACTTTGATAATTCTAGTACTCATATCTAAGGCATGCTAAGCATGCCATGCAAGCCAAGTAAGAACATGTTATTCTTAATGTGATGTATGATTCTTCCATTTGTCCTATTGTATTATTTTTGCCTGACTCAAAAAGGACAATTTCTCCGTCCCCTTGAATAACGACTTCGTACCTTAGGGTGTTATTTGCAGAGTGCCAAGTTTTATTGAAAGTAACTACATTGTTTTTGGAATAAATTAAACTAAATTATAGTAAACCAACTGGTTCTGCACAACTTTGAAGTAGGAGTTAATACCTACTGTCCAAGATTATTATCAGATTATTATTGTTTAATCTCTGTGAAAAACGACTACAAAACTGACGAAATAGCTTAGACGTAGCGATTTACTTTATACTTTCATTCTTTAAGTGCTAGTTTTATCACAAATGAAGTGCAATGCATTATAAAATGCAGCACCTAAAATGTACTTCGTAAGTTCTAAAGTGACACTAGTGATAACTGTTATAGATTTAGCTATATTTTAGCTGTAGTAGTTTCTCATACATCGTCCCAATCAATTTTCTAACTACAAAATGAAGGTATGAAGAATATTTCAAATGTGATATAACCATAAATGCATGATCTTGCGTCTCGACAAAATTTAATGATCTCTCATATTTTTTTTAAGTTTTAGTTGACAAAATGACTGCTCTGCCTGATGGAAAGCGTGAGCAGAATCCAAGAGTGGTTGTCACCACCCTCAATGCGAATAAGAAAAATACAGCATGGTGATCCACACTATGGCGGCCTAGTGAGATTTCACGCCCCGCTCAAAGGATCCGGGATCATAATGGCGCTGGTAGTGAGTTTCAGGTTTTAACAGCTCGGCATAAATAAATAAATAAATATTTCGGACATCTAACACACAACGCCATCTAGTCCCAAGCTAAGCAGAGTTTGTGTTATGGGTACTAGACAACTGATACAAATACATACATACTTTTTTTTGTAAATACATACATATTATACATAGAAAACACCCAAACTCCTAAACAAATATTTATAGATTATACAAACATTTGGTCCGACCCGGGAATCGAACCCGAGACCTCATGATCAGCAGTCTCACACGCCAACCGCGAGACCAACGAGGCAGTCAAAATAGCATAGGAAGGAAGAACTGAAGTACAATAACGTATGTCTACCACTCTGAAGCGGTGACTTCCAATGCCAGCACGTGTTGTCCTGTAGAGGAAGGAAGAAGGGGGGATCAGTTGGAAGAGCTCTACGCAACTACAGAGGCTTAAGGGACTCAGTGGCTTCAGGAATGGCGACAATGCGGATTGCTCGCCGCTGCAACCGGTCAAGAGCGTCAAGCAGATAAATGTAATATGAAGTATACTATGGTAAATATTTATATTACAGTTGCTTTTGTTTTATAATGAAGCTTGAACGTTACAGCTAACGTGACGTAAGGGACAGGCAAACAGACAAAGTGACAACGAAGTGATCCCACAAAAGATCTTATTTTGATAGACAGATCCCTAATATATATTTCTACAAAATTTAAAAGTGGTTATTTGTAGTGTTTTATTAGTGTTATTGGGTTCTTGTTTACGTGTATGCGGGTTTCAACTAACGCCAGGCAAGTGCTACGTCAAAAGCGAATTGACTAAAATGACTAAGGGTGTGACATACTGTGCCTTAAATCTGCGAATTACTTTTGCAATATCTGTGTTTTAGTGATTACTGCACTAATTCCTAGGTAAACCTAAATTATCAAAAGAAAAACATACCCAACTAAGGGTCGCTCATCAATTATAAAACATTTCCAAATCTTTGTTGTTTCTGTTTTCTCCATTATTAGCCTCACACACATTGAGAGCGACTCATCCGTCATATTGATAGACTCATGAATAATGTTTAGCCCCCGAGGGCGATAAAGCTTCTGTTCCAGATAATCACGTCTTGGTCTTGAAACAGATACGGAACGGATTTGGAGAATGATAAATTACTTAGAAATTTGTACCAATTACATTTCTTGGAGGCTTATGTTACAGTTGTCTTTGAATATAAGTATACAAGCTTTTGCACTCAGCTACTCTCGCATTATTCAATATACATCGTCTATAGGTACAACGGGTAGTTAAGAAAGTTCAAGTCAGTAAGATTCTACGGATAGTTCAATGATTTGAACGATTATCATACTACAATTACCACATGGAACAATCATTTATAAAGAGTTTTTTTATGGTATAGGGCGCAAACGAGCAGGCGTATCACCTGATGGTAAGCAATTACCGCCGCCCATGGACACCTGCAACACCAGAGGCGTCAGAAGTGCGTTGCCGGCCTTTGGGGGATGGTAAGGCGGGATGGGGGAGGGGTTGGGGAATGGGCCTCCGGTATCCTCACTCACTCGATGAAACACAGCGCAAGCGCTGTTTCACACCGGTTTTCTGTGAGGCCATGGTATCACTCCGGTCGAGCCGGCCCATTCATGCCGAAGCGTGGCTCTCCCACGGTAGAGTGTTTTCCTGAGTCTGAGTGTTATTTGTTTCCATTTCATGAGTATTTGTGAAGTCCCCCGCGATACAGGATATATTCTAAGCGTGGGAGCTATCTTTTTATGAAAAAAGGCAAAATGTTAACAAACGTAGAAGGAAACAAATAGATCCACATAAAACGTGATATTTTAAGAACACACCGTACTTGTACAAGAGACAAATTAGATCTGAAATAAGTTCTTACGTTGATAAACATGTTCATTTTTAGGGTTTCACTCTTCCAGAGAAAAAAGACTTTTAGAATCACATCCCATGTTACAACAATTTGTTTGTATGTCACAACTGTTTTCCTTCTTGAAACTGTAAAAAATTGCTCTGTGCATTAACTAGATTTTTTTTTTAATTTAAAAGATCTATCTTTGGACTAAAAGATATAGTATGAAATAAGGCTAAAAGAAAACGAGAAATTTAAACCCAAAAGTAACCCACTTAAATTTCACGCACCGAAATATATTTTATTAATACTTTCATTAAAAAGTTATAACCAGAATAGGTACTTTTATTACATAATATAGAAACCTATGTACATAACCATAATTTATAAAAAAAATAACAATATTTACATACAAGCGTCAAAAAACTCCACATCTTCGCCTACTGGTAGCGTTCCCAAAAGACTGGCAGCATTACCACGTTGAATGGCAATGCTGATTCTCTGTGCTAGAAAAAAGCCGGCCTTCTGGTTGCGAGAAGCGTCAATCAGTTGCTTGGCTAGTTGTTTAAACATAGCGCGAGCACTCGGACCCCATAAACCTAGCGTCTCTACCCCAAACGGTTCAAAAACGTAATTACCTATTAAATTTTAAATAGGTACTTAGATAGTTAATAAAGCGATATATTATTTAAATATGTAATTCTGTTCTTTATATTTATTTTTATCTTTGTGTTTTCAGAACGTTTGCCAGTAAAGAAAACACCTCATTGTTTAATAATCGATATCTGTGATGAAGAAACTGTATATTAAGAGTTATCCATCTTCAACCATACAACTTTGTATGAAAGTTTCGTGGAGCAATTTACACTTACAAAAACACGGTCAAATTCAGGAAACTCCTGTAAAATCATTTTAATATGCGATATTCTGAAGGAATTTATTTAATCCAAAAAGCATATGGGCAGCATACGGTAATTTAAAGTTTATGGGTGCCTTCCGCTCGTCGTACATTAAACTCATATTTCTGAAATCTGATATTTTAAAGGCACACTCAACTCTACCCACATGTGGGCACATAACTAGCGCATTAAATGGTATTTGCTCTAAACTACTTTAGAATCGTGATGCATTCTCTGTATTAAAAAGACGTCCGCTTTTTGTTCTAGTCTTTCATTTTGTACAATGGCTTATATGTCTTAAGACTTCAAATAAAGTATCTACGGAGTATGAACTATTTAGGTAACAATTATGCAACCTGGATAACAAATTTGGCGTAGGTTCCATTCAGTTCTAGAAGAAGCTGTTCTGATAATTCTAAAATTAGGTTCTCGTTTTGATGCTTCTTAGTATCTGCTACTAATCAATAAAGTGTAAAATGTAAAAAAAATCACAATTCAAAAGTAAGTGGCCATTCTGACCGCCTCTATGAGTAACAGAAATAATATGATTCAGAAATTAACTTGTGTGAAGAGCAAATTAATCTTGCAAGTTGATACAATATAGTCACCTTCTTAAAAGATAACGAATACGATCTAGAAGTGTTCTTAATCCAAATACGAGATTGAAATGATTACGCTAAGAGTCGGTAAATGAACTAGGTATTCAAGTTTCCAGAAACGGAATATTTTTCTGGTAAACTAATTTAAGTTTTTTTTAACATAATTATTACTCTTCTTGGTAGAATATTTTTAGCCCTATCATATAGTATTAGAAAAATTTTGCAAAGCAACACACGTGTTCACCCATAGTCAATATTGGGTGTGTAGTTATTAGCTGTGGAAATTGGTTAGGAAGCAACACTGGCGAATTTTGCTGCGGTCGGAACGCATCTGGTGACTCCATGTTTCTTGTTAGCGCCTGTTCACAAACAATTTAGGCAAAATTTTGTATTGCATTGTTAAAAATATAAATATATATGGTTAATTAAATATTAACTATAGAAAAGGACCACTGATGATGTACTCTGGTATAGGAAATAACCCCTTGAGTATAAAAAAATATTGAACAAGCAGTTTTTTAGCCGTAATAAATAAGTTTGAAACATTTCTTTATAAATATTTGATAATTTGATTTATTCTTCTAAAAAATAATGTTTATTTTAAACACGTTAGTTTTTAAAGCAAAACTACTATTTGCCTACGAAACATTTATTAGAATCCAAGAGGATCTTGGATAACTTATACACATTTTATGCTCTGTAATTGAAATTTAAATTCATTTGACAAAATCGCATTTCAAATTACAAAATATGGTTCCTCCCTATTTCAATCCATTTCCAACTATCACTGGTCATTTCTACCCCCACAAACCAGTTTCTTACCTCGTGAATAACGCAGCGAAGAACCACACTAAAGCACATATCAATGCAGCCCTGGTCTTGGTACAGACGTATCCAGCTCGCAATGGTTCACAGATGGCGTAGTAGCGCTCGAAGCTGATCGCCAGGATCGTAAGGACTGACGCGTGTGTGACCGTCAGCTCTACAAATGGTACGGCTAGACCTGTAGACAAATAGAATCACTTAATAAAATTAAATCTAAGTTTTTTTAACCGACTTCAAAAAAGGAGGTTCTCAATTCGACTGTATTTCTTTTATTTTTTTTATGATTGTTACCTCATAACTTTCGACTGGGTGAAAGCTGGTGTTTCCCGAATGGTCCCATTTAAATTTGGTCTAGATTGAATTCGGTTTTTTTTTGTTAAAATTTCTAAATATTTTATGGAATATCTGCAAACGAGCAGACGTATAGCCTGGTGGTAAGCGATTACTGCCGCCCATGGACACCCGCAACACCAGAGGCGTCACAAGTGCGTGATGGGTGGGGGGAAGGGGATGGAGGGAGGGGTTGGGGTACAGACCTCCGATATTCTCACTCACTCGGTGAAACACAGCGCAAGCGCTGTTTCACACTGGTTTTCTGTGAGGCTGTGGTATCACACCGGCCCATTCTTGCCGAAGCGTGGCTTTCCCATGGCACTCCCAAGTGTTATCGTGTTAAAACAGAGGAAAAATTGGGCAGAGTCTACACTCTGATAATTAAACTACTGATGAATATTTCTAATGCTTACGAATCTATACTTAATATTATAAACGCGAAAGTTTGTAAGTATGGATGGATGGATGTTTGTTACTCTTTCACGCAAAAACTACTGAACGGATTTTGATGAAACTCTACAGTAATATAGCTTATAGATCAGAATAACACATAGGCTACTATTTGCCGCGATAACCGACATATACGCGGGCGGAGCCGCGGGCAACAACTAGTTTGAAATAAATTACAACTAAACGCAGAAGTAGTAATTATGCTAATCACACACATTTATTTTGCAGTCCTTTTGACATTTCGACACAAATGCTCCAAAAAAGTAGGATTTAAGATGGAAATTTGTAGTATACGATGACCGATTTCTATTATAAAATACTCGTATTTAATCTATCTTTTAAGTAGAATAAAGCTTAGTATTATTTTTATACACTGTTAAACAAGTCAAGAGTAAACTACTTACAACGTGATATAAAGTCCATGTTTTTCTCATTATTCTACATCCCACGCACAGAAATACAAGCTCTTTCTGCTTCAGTATATATCAAAGTTAGCTAGTTTATAGTGTTATGCACTGCTTAATAGCGAAGACATCATTTTATCCGCCCACGACTGTAGGAAGCAGTCTTTGTTCAAGAATGAACGAGTTAAAATAATTTACTGCAAGTACTTCGTGTCTGGAAATAGTTTCTTGTAAGTTCCACGCTTTAATCAGGTTTTCAAATGCTTAAAACATGTTTTTTTCTTACAAATTTTAAAGCTTTTTCGTGCAAGGCTCGTAGAAAAACTCTGAAGTAAATACTGACTTTATATAGAGAGCGGAAAAAATGTAATACGTAAAAACAGTACATTAAAAATTGTGATTTGCATATACAATATGAATGGATAAACATTAATTTGTAATAAAAGATTAACAAAAATTTGAATCTTACTTTGTTGCAATATTCAAAGGTTACATATTAATAAACCGATCGTTGCAAATTTTGCATAGATGACATCAAGAACTATTTAACAACATCTCCCATATTAATCTTATCTAATTTACCCACTTTATATTTAGGTACCTTTAATTATTATTTTTGAGGCCCTTTATAAGCTAAATAATAAATAAGCTGTAATTTGCCATGGGTATAACCCATGGCAAATTACAGCTTTTACTACTACTAAAAGGTCTCCGATAAACCAACATACGAACGGACAGAAAGACGGTCATGACGAAACTAAAATATGAGGGTCTTTTGTTGAATGCAAATCCTTAAAAAGAACACAAGTTTACGATTTAATTAAAATAAAGTACCAGAAAAATTTACTGGGTTCATTCAATATAAGAAGTCCTCTCTGTCCCCTTATAAAGAAACGTTTTCCCTTAAAAAATAAAACGCAGAATATACTAGAGCAGTCAAAATACTTTTTTATTATGATGTATTGTAGCGAAGGTTCTAAAACGTGGCATTTTACGCGCCGAGAAGGCATCGGAAAATAAATGCGGATAAACTGCTCTAAGGTATTCTTTGCTGCCATTTTAGATTTTTTTTATTGTTGTGTTGAAAGTTCTTATGTGTATTTTTAGATACAGGATAAAGAAGGTGAGGTAGTTCTATGCTAGATAGATTCTTGCCTACGATGCCTAGGCATCGTGAAATGTGACTGTGACATTTCTTAGCAGAGTAACTAGCACTTTTGCCTGTAAGACGGTATACACGGTTGTACTGTGGGAGAGCCACGCTTCGGCACGAATGGGCCGGCTCGACCGGAGTGATACCACGGCCTTACAGAAAACCGGTGTGAAACAGTGCTTGCGGTGTGTTGTTGAGTGAGGATACCGGGCGTCCATATCCCAATCCCTTCTCCCTCTCCCTCCCCATCCCCCTAAGGCCGACAACGCACTTGTGACGCCTCTGGTGTCTGGGGTGGCCATGGGCGGCTGTAACTTACCATCAGACGATACGTCTGCTCGTTTGCCCTTAATTCCATAAAAAAAATACAATTCACTGTGTATATTTTAGATTCTGTTGCCAACTGTCATTGTAGTATATTTAACTAAGTTAATTTTCAAGGGAAAATATTTTCGATGGTTACTCGTGGGGTTAGTTTGAATGTTTAAGCATGCTGCTGCAATTTGAACATTTTTAACTCTGATTCTCGATAACTCGGCTCAAAAAATGTCATCTAGCTGCAAGAAGTTGATGGCTTATCAGAACTACTAGCTTCGTACGATTATTTCTTTATTTTAAGTGGAAATATGAAACACACACGGATTTCAAAACAGAACTCAAGAACAAATTAGTTACTACACTGTGGGCAGGCAAGTCGTGATTTGCCGGTGATGGGGGAAGATGCTCCCACCCCTCACCTTAGGTCAGCAATCAATGGCTTATATATATTTATTGACTATCTTGTTGAAAACAGGAATATTGGTTTCATCAACATCAAAATTTCAGAATAATAATTACATGTTTCTTAGTTTTAATATATCGTAAAGGCTATATCGTACCTACTTATGTAATAGTGATACAAGTTTTGTCTTCAGAAACTAAATGTTCAATACTAATTTGGAACATCTCACGTCTGGTCCCGAAGGCTTTACAGATATTACTGTAACTTATATTTGATTCTAGTATATTCTAAATTAGAATACCAAATTTTACCTCATCAGTTACTTTCTAAGAAATTACTTACTACGTAAAAGGTTTTTACTTGTTTCTTTTAAATCCCGAGAGGATAGTTCAAACCATGCTTCACAAAGGTCACTATCTAAAATATGGACTGTTAATGGTCACTCACATGTACACACATCAAAAGTGTCTAGGGATCAACATATGTGTCTAGGGATCAACATATATTTTTGCAATAACTTTTCTCCTGATTGATATTAATTAAAATTTTCTTTAAGGATTCATCAAATAAAGTGTTTTCGTTTGTCACAGTAACGATAAACCAAGTCATCTTTGCATTAATAAAGAAATTTGCCATTTTCCTAATAAAAGGATTTTTGACATTTGAACCACTAACATTAAAGTTCGAAAAAAAGACTGAAATAACAGTTTTCTTTAAAATTTTATTAGGTAACTTAAACAATTAATAATCCGTGTTTCTACCGCGAACACTAACAACACAAGAATCGGTTTGGCATACTCAAAATGAGTTCATCCAAATCACGCTGTGGAATGGCCGCCCATGTTCGTTGCAACAACAAAAAAAGGTCTTCTTGCGACTGGATACCCTCCATATTCGGCAGAGCTCTTCTCTGTAGCATATCCCATGCATGCTCAATCGGGTTCAAGTCTGGCGACTGAGCAGGCCAGGGCCAAAGCCACATCTCAATCTCAAGAAATCCGCATAAAATGCTTGATCCCTAGACACTTTTGATGTGTGTATTTAGTACCTGTCACAGAATACGCTCGCTCTAAGGATATTCTTGAACGGTGACTGGAGGAGAATACCCTGGGCATTAAGTCCGTTGATGTACAAATTTAGTGCATAATATTTATAAATAAATAAATATCCAATTGTCCATAATCTCAGTCAATAGGACACATAACTTGTCTTATAACCATTTATTAAAATTTAAAACCATCACACCTTGTTACACTACTACAAGAAAATTATACTTGAATATATTAGTAGATGTTAATTTAAAAGTAAAAACACTTAGTTTAAGATTTGATGTATAAAAAAGAAACAAATAAACAAAAATAGTCACAGAACGCTACTTGGACTCTGCGCTTTAATTTTACATAAAATTATAACAAAATAAAAACCGACTTCAAGGTTCGACTCGATTTCTCTTGGATGCCATCATCAGATCTTAGTGTCCTTATCATGGTACCACCGTTAGGATATCTCCTTTCCATTAAAGAAATAATCATTAAAATCGGTTCATAAACGACGAAGTTATCCGCGAACACACAAAAAAAAACATAAATACGGTCGAATTAAGAACATCCTCCTTTTTTGAAGTTGGTTAAAAATAAAAATCTATTCTAACATGATCTCGTCATGGCATTTGGCGCCAAATCACTTTAAATATATCTATGGTAACCTATTCCTTTTTTTCTTTGTCTATGAATGAAAACTTTTCAAATTCATTCGATAGTGAAAGTGTTCAGACTTTTGTTTTTAATTTTTTATCCTTATTTAACTGTGATACTTCTAACTTTATCCTGTCGTAAAATGTTCCACGAATTTCATTTTATGTGGAGAACCTGCCTAATCTAGCTATCTTGCATACCTGTTGGTAATTTTGTACGAAAAAAATGTTTATGCGAATTGTTTTGTATGTTGCTGCTCCCGAATATGATTGACAGCACCTTATTGGCTGGAAAGAAGAGATAAAATATATCGAAATGTAGTCTTTATTACTGTTAAAATGTATGATATAAACTTAGACTTTTATTCGTGGCTTACATAAATGCTTCTTTTCATATTATTTTCAGTTGGTGACTGTCAAATCGTAAATTGCTCGATAGCAATTTACGATTTGACTGTGTGTCGAATGTGAAGTGACGAATCATGTGAATCTAATATTATAATGTAACAGTACATCAATACTGATTTTTATAGTATATTTTTTATTTT
The DNA here is from genome assembly GCA_949125395.1 of Diaphora mendica. Classification (NCBI taxonomy): domain Eukaryota; kingdom Metazoa; phylum Arthropoda; class Insecta; order Lepidoptera; family Erebidae; genus Diaphora; species Diaphora mendica. Next base: position 4,583,366 of record OX421332.1, on the reverse strand, counting down.
TACAATTATAAATTACATCTCAACGGGAATGAATGAAAACTATTCCCATCCCAAAAAGAGTGCGACAGTCAAGTTTCGATATAAACTGGTCGGTTCGACTGAAATGCTCGTTGTAATTATTTCGTTGCTTTTCATAATAATTACATCTGTAAGTTAAGCAAAGACCAAACCCCTCCTCATGAAACTGAAAGTTGAGTTGCAGGTTATGAGATGATCTACCTACTCGATATCCTATATCTTTTTACCAAAAACACAAGTTTAATTCACCTCTATACATCTCATTTTATACCAGTCTGCATTAACAAAAGGCTGCATACAGAATACGAAAAGACCATGGTCTGAATATAATCGTGTGACCCGAATCTGCCTAGATAGAGCCCCAATAAATTCAACCCGCATCGACTAATGGCTATCATACCGCACTTTGTACATTAACGATAAATAGACGTTTTCGTACTCTGATTTATAACAGTTAGATAAAACTGTTTTTGTTAAGCTAATGGCAGTGAAATCTATTTTGGAAGGTATAGTTTTTTGCTCATTTAATATGCTTGACAGAATTTAGGTACCGTTTAGCATAAATTGCCTAGTTATTTATAGAAAACAACTTTGAATGTCTTAGAAAATTATTGGAAGTGTTTTAAAGATCTGAAAGTATACTTTCAGATCAGAACAGACTTATAAGTCTGTTCTGATTTACTTGAATAATCATAGAGTTAATTACACTCAGTTTAGACATTCTGTGCTGGGTGGGAAGTGAATCCATGATGTCTGGCTCAATGGTCACGATTGGTTACCAACACACCATGGAGGAGCCGCGGGTAAATGCTATTCTTAAATAGCATTATTAATAGTCAGAAGTCAGTTCCCATTGTAATGAAGTGTATTCGTTTTCCCACAACATAATCCCTAATTATTCAGTCGAGTAATGATTTATCTAAAGCATTTAAATAATCCACAAAAAAAATCCTTTAAGAGCGTTAATGAAGCTCTTTATAAATGTAATAATCGAATCATTTGTATCTGAATATTTCAGAGGTGCTGACGTCAAACATCTCAGTCACGCAGTAGTTTGAGTTTAATAAAGAGTTTTAACTGTAGAATTACTGACGCAACGAATAAAAATATCATTATTTAGTTATTAAGTGTTTCATACTCAATTAAGGAAAGTTCACAAACTTATTAGAAATGGAAAAAGAGCTTAGAGCTGCTTTTAGTAATGTACCTAAAAATAACGGTCAAATTAAATTAGTTTCTCGCAGTTTTTCGTCAAAGAAATAATTAAGTAATTAATTATTATTATTATATGGACCCTATCCTAATTAGGGAAATAAGCTCAAAGGAAGCATCTAGTGTCGAATCTAGATATTTCCATACAGGATGAAACCTGTATTGTAGTATGCTGCCACTAAAACCAAATTGAAGCATGTGTTCGCCTTTTCCACGACTTTGATATAGCGCATTGTGTTGACATTTTGTTGGCAAAAGTAACAAATATCTTAGATTCAAGTTTCAACTACACAAATCCATACTTCCATATTAATAATATTAATTCAAAAGTCTAACTGAACGTGACACTTTCAAGGCATGGAGATACTTTGATTCTTGAAGAAAGACACCGCGATAACCGACATACATGACATACGAGCCGCAGGATATAATAAGAAATTTCTATCGACAACTACGCCACCGAGGCAATTACACTAAGGGAATTGGTAATTAATAAATATTTTGGACGTCTAACTCACAACGCCATCTAGTCCCAAGCTAAGCAGAGCTTGTGTTATGTTTACTAGACAACTGATATAAATACATATATACTTTTTTTTGTAAATACATACATATTATTATAAATAGAAAACACTCAAACTCCTAAACAATTTTTTTGCAGATCATACAAACATTTGGTACGACCGCGACCCGGGAATCGAACCCGAGACCTCAAGCACAGCAGTCGCATACGCTACCACTGCGCCACAGAGACAGTCGAATTGATAAAATATCTTTGCCATGGTCACAATTAACACAACATTATATTGCTATAGAACAATATTAAGTGAAAGAAATACGAAAACTATGTCGAATCTGACCTCAATTCATTGTTCTGACATGACGTAACCATTGGAACTTTCTCGAAAGTACAAATGTTTTCCTTTCAACGTACATTTTTGGCACATACCATGAGTGTCATATTGCAGATAACACGACACATTTGCAGATTGCTAATAGGTGAAGTGAGTGCACTGAGGTAAACTCTAGAGAGAGATTGGTACTTTACTTGAAATTCATAAACAAACATTTTTAACTTCATAATGGTCATAATGTATTTGTCCTTTATAATACTAAAATAAGTTTATTCAGTTCAGATCTGAAATTTTGTGTCGGCGCGAGTTATCATATTGTTTGGTTAAATTATTTTTAGTGACGGCCTGACGCGTTGGTTTAGTGATTAGCATATGTGACTGCAGATCAGGAGGTCTCGAGTTCGGTTCCCGTGTCAGACTGCTGTTGAGTTTTTCTTACAAGAAATTCTTAATAGCAACCCGGAGTATCGAAGATGGCGGTGTTTCCCGACCGTGCCTCGGAGAGTATGTTAGGCCGTCGGTCCTGGTTGTCATGAACATCTATGGCAATCGTTATTGGGAAGTCAGCGCTCTCAAATATACTGGCAACTAGTTTTGAATTCACTTCACCCTCAGGGTTGCGGAGGTCCGATGCCAGTCGCTCCGTGGAAAAACTGATATTCAGGTAAAACCGATTGAACTGTTAGCCGACTTCAATTTATTTTGGGAATAATTAAGGGCTAGGAAGATGCTGATGAAATTATTTTTACTGACACCAACTGAAAATAACTATGAGCTAACTAACTTTTAAACGAAATACTTTTCTGCTGTTTTTTGATTGTGTGCTGACAAAATGTTTAGGTATAATGAAAACATAGATGTTAAATAGCTCTAAAAAAGCGGCTAAGTTCGAGTTGGACTCGCCCAGGACGGGTTCCGTAGCAGCAAGTAACATAATAAAAAAGTTCTTGTAGTTCGTTGTAACTTTGATCAATGTTTTAATAATAGTGTATTTTTTGCGGTTTACGATTTATGACGTATTACAAAAAAAATACTTAGGTACTAGATCTCGTTCAAACCAATTTTCGGTGGAAGTTTGCATGGTAATGTACACAAATCTTAATGCGGTTCACAGAATACATCTACTTACCAAGTTTCAACAGTATAGTTCTTATAGTTTCGGAAACAGGTGGCTGTGACATACGGACGGACAGACAGACATGACGAATCTATAAGGGTTCCGTTTTTTGCCATTTGGCTACGGAACCCTAAAAGGCTGATAAATGAGATATGGAAAAATGGACTGTAAGCAGATAAGATTAAAGTATATAATTCAACAACAAATTTTTGTGAATTTTAGTTTAGTGATGACAGCAAGAGAATCACCACCAATGTTAACTTTTGTTAATATAATATGCTAAGAAGTTACGAAATGAAAATACGTGTCTATATATCTCCCAAGAGAAACACGAAAGCTTGAACACACTGAAGAAAATAATTGAAACACATCATATGTAAATACTACTTTAGGTTCTAATGCAAAGTTATGTTTCACCCAAATCTTAACGACTCAGAACGACTTTATGATAATATACCCTATCATAAGTTTAGCGCTTGGAAAAAATATTAGGGTTCCAGATTTTACTTTTTAGCTTATAGGTACGTAAAATAAAACGAGGCGGTTATATTTGCGTTCTCTTTGTGTATGAGTACTACTAATACTATTAAAGCGTATTCCAGATTTAGTCCTTAGATTACTGAATACCTACTAGGGTTACCATATTTCTGAGTCATACTGGATAGCAAGACTATATATTTTATAGAATATTTCAGGTAGTGATGTATATCGTATAATGATAGTGCGGAGAGTAGGTTATAGACATTTGGTGGTAAGTGGTTAACAATATGTGCTAAACTGTTCGGTTATCCTTATTTTCATACTACCCATACTAATATTATAAATTAAAAAGTAGATCTGTCTGTCTGTCTATCTATCTGTTACGCTTTCACTGCAATACTGCTGCACCGATTTCGATGAAATTTGTCATGAAAATACTTTGGTTCCTGAAGAAGGACAATGGCTACTCTTTACCTCGATAACCGAAATACACGCGGTCGGAGCCGCAGGCAAAGGCTGGTCAAATACATTTTATTAACAATCTGGTATTTTAACACTTTTTATATGGAAACTTCTACTAATCGATACCTTTTCTTTTTTTTATATAGAATAGGGGGCAAATGAACAGACGTATCGCCTGATGGTAAGCGTAGTTTAAACCCATAATTTTGCATGTGTAATATTTCTATCTATGTATTATATTCATGTCCTGGTTTCAATGCGCGGCTGGTAACATTAAAATTATGGCCGAGTGTGGCTATATTTTGTAATTTTCAAATGGGTATTTGATGTTTTCATATAGACCGTGGTAATAAAAGATACACTCACGTCTCTTAGGAAATATCTGTAGTAAATTATGTTTCAATATTAATAAGATTAGATTATACTATTTTAACATTTTCGCCCCATTCTCAACTCGTGCTTAGGTAGTATTTTTAAGTATGATAAAATTATGTTTATATATCTTTTCTTATGTTATCATGTAGTATATGGTAGTTATTTCAGGAAAAAGAACGGAAGTATGGTATAACAAGCGTGTGCAGCTATGATCGAAAAACGACGAAGATGAGATACCGCTCCTTTTTACCCGATTGCTAAAGGAGGGTTATGTTTTTCGAGTATATGTATATATGTATGTATGTATATTTCTTTGGCACGCCCTAGAGCCTAAACGGCTTGTCGTATTTTTATGTGAGTGGTGTAAATACACACATCAAAAGTGTCTAGGGATCAACATATGTGTCTAGGGATCAACATAAATTTTTGCAATAACTTTTCTCCTGATTGATATTAATTAAAATTTTCTTTAAGGATTCATCAAATAAAGTGTTTTCGTTTGTCACAGTAACGATAAACCAAGTCACCTTTGCATTAATAAAGAAATTTGCCATTTTCCTAATAAAGGGATTTTTGACATTTGAACCACTAACATTAAAGTTCGAAAAAAAGACTGAAATAACAGTTTTCTTTAAAATTTTATTAGGTTACTTAAACAATTAATAATCCGTGTTTCTACCGCGAACACTAACAACACAAGAATCGGTTTGGCATACTCAAAATGAGTTCATCCAAATCACGCTGTGGAATGGCCGCCCATGTTCGTTGCAACAACAAAAAAAGGTCTTCTTGCGACTGAATACCCTCCATATTCGGCAGAGCTCTTCTCTGTAGCATATCCCATGCATGCTCAATCGGGTTCAAGTCTGGCGACTGAGCAGGCCAGGGCCAAAGCCACATCTCAATCTCAAGAAATCCGTATAAAAATGCTTGATCCCTAGACACTTTTGATGTGTGTAGATTCGTCTTAGTCGTGAGAGTGACATTGGGTTCATCAAAAAGAAAAAGGTTTTGGGCGCCAAAAGTAATATAAAAAAATGTTTTTAAAATACTTCGAGTGTGGTATCAAAATAAAGATTTTTTACGGTGATTACGAATATATATATAACCTATATGTTTTTATTGTTAAATATTGACGCACTCGGGTTTTTTATTTTTAATAATTTGTACTTGTTAATATAATATTAATAGTAATATAAGCTTTATTTGATAAACACAGCGTTTAAACTAAAATGCAATTTTAAAACCCAGCACAAAAAATAAAATGGGAAAAGAAACATTTTTAAACCTTTTAACATTTGGTAATGTCAAAGTCAAATGACGTGGCATTGATGACGTGTTTTAGCACATGCTTATTTTGTTGCATTTGTATAGGAAGTTTAGATGATAAACAATCACTTCATTCATATAACCCTTAAATAAAAAAATCAGTTATAAAACAGAACAGTGAATAACGAATTATCTTCTATTATGTATATTTTCTATGTGTCTAACAAACTTTGTGAACTCTCAGCGTTCCATTTTACTATCCTTTGCCACGGCTAACGTAGTAATTAGGCTGAACAGCTAACAATATAGGATTATTTAAAGAATCAAATGACTCCAAGTCAAATTTCATTACTATCGACAACAGACCGACAGCGTTAGTTTCACATTTTTTTAATCTTGTCCTATTAATTGCTTCAATTATGGATTTCCTACCGAACTTTGTGTAATTAAAGAAGTTTTATGCAGCTTTAACTAGATTTTCGTTTCAGGTACAAGTGCTCTTCATAAAACTCTTCTTAGCTCAAATCGTGCCAAGTTTCATTTGAATCCATTCAGTAATTTCAGCGTGATGCTCGGCCAAGATACAGACGGACAGACAGACAAAAATGAAAAAAAAATACAGTTTTGGCGCCAATATCGATTATAGAGAGCCCCGCAAGAAATTATTTTTAATATCTTTAATTTACAGAATTGGAACTGTTACATTTTTATCATAAGTACTAGCTGACCCGGCGAACTTCGTACCGCCATATTTACATATCTGTCTCAGCTTCCCACAGGCAGTGTTCAGTCGCGGACAAAAAAGCACTTTTCCCGTTATCTTTTTTTTTTCTTTCTAGCAAAAAAAGAATGAATGAAATCGGAATATGTGTTATTGAATTACAACTAAGTACATATTTTGACTTTCATCCCCTCTCTCCAGGAAACCATGCTGAATTTTGGGATAAAAAGTATCCTGTATCCTACCTCGTAGTATGAACTCAAATCATGCCAAGTTTCATTTGAATCCATTCAGTAGTTACGGCGTGATGCGCGGCCAAGATACAGACAGACAGACAGACAAAAATTAAAAAAAAAACAGTTTTGGCTTCAGTATCGATTATAGCCCTCTGAAAAAAATTCAAAAAATATCTTTAGTGTGCAGAATTGGACCTGTTACATTTTTATTATAAGTATAGATTATAAGTATATATGTGCGTTGGAAAAATATCGGTAAAGAAATTCTTCGACGCCTTGCTGATAAGTATTCTTTGATCGTAATGGAAACATTGTCTCCACCCAGATCCGCAAAATTGAAAATATGACACGTAATAAAGAAAGTAATTCTAGAGATTCCAGTACAAATAAAAGTGCATTTATTGTCGATAATATTAAGTATTTGTATAAGTTAATGTGTTAAAAGGTTTACTAAAAAATGTACAAAACAAACATTATAACTTTTATTGTATCCAAAAGATGGGTTATGGAATATAAGAATTTTATTTCAAATAGGGCTGTCGCTTATGTAGTGTCAGATTTTTTATTTATATTTATTTAGTTCGCTGCTTGGCGCAAAACCACTTTCATAATGTAATAATTACCTACAAATTTTAACAAAAAAAAAACCGACTTCAATCTGGACCAAATTTGAATGGGACCATCCGGGAAGCACCAGCTTTCAAATAAAAAAAGAATTTTCAAAATCGGTTAACCCAGTCAAAAGTTATGAGGTAACAAAAAAAAACAGTCGAATTGAGAACCTCCTCCTTTTTTTGAAGTCGGTTAAATATAATGTACAATGCCAGCCATTTATATTTTATGTATTACTAGCTGACCCGGCGAACTTCGTACCGCCATATTTACATATCTGTCTCAGCTTCCCACAGGCAGTGTACAGTCGCGGACAAAAAAAAACACTTTTCCCATTTTTTTTTTCTTTCTAGCAAAAAAAGAATGAATGAAATCGGAATATGTGTTATTGAATTACAACTAAGTACATATTTTGACTTTCATCCCCTCTCTCCAGGAAACCATGCTGAAATTTGGGATAAAAAGTATCCTATGTCCTACCTCGTAGTATGAACTCAAATCATCCCCAGTTTCATTTGAATCCGTTCAGTAATTTCAGCGTGATGCGCGGCCAAGATACAGACAGACAGACAGACAGACGGACAGACAGACAGATAAAATGAAAAAAAATACAGTTTTGGCTTCAGTATCGATTATAGAGAGCCCTCCAAATTTTTTTTTCAAAATATCTTTAATGTACAGAATTGGACCTGTTACATTTTTATTATAAGTAAGCATATATTAGGTCTTTACCTCTGAAATTTCCTTTCTTCAGTACTGGTCATTTCAAATAAAAAAAAGTTTGTAATGGCTCTGTATTCTAAATTCAAATTAATTTTGTTTTAAAACCATGACATTCTATTTACAAACTCAGTCTTTTATTTTTTGATTAGCTTTGTATTTTCATTACATTTGAATATTTTTCGTCATAATGGATACTTTAAAAATTCGTGTAATTATGGAATATGAGTTCCGTCGTGGCACCAACGCAACACAAACGGCACGTAACATCAAAAACGTTTACGGAGGGAACTGTACAAACGAACGCACAACCCGTTATTGGTTTTTCCGGTTCCGTTCTGGAAATTTTGACTTGAAAAATGAAGCTCGTGGTCGTCCGGAGACTTTGGTTAACAATAATGAATTAAAGGCGATTGTGGAAGCTGACGAAACTCAATCTACAGCTGAGCTAGCAGCAGCTTTTAATGTAAGCATCAAAACGATATTGATCCATTTGCGACAAATTGGCAAGGTAAAAAAGCTTGATAGATGGGTGCCCCACGACCTTAACGATCGCCAGCGCAACGTACGCGTCGAGACCTGCCTTGCACTGCTCAACAGGCAAAGAAATGAAGGAATTTTGAAACGAATTGTTACGTGCGACGAAAAATGGATTCTGTTCGACAATCGAAAGCGCTCATCAAGTTGGTTACACCCTGGTTCAGCACCAAAGGAATGCCCTAAACCAAAAATGACCCCTAAAAAGGTGATGGTCACTGTTTGGTGGTCTAGTGCGGGTGTGATTCACCACAGCATTTTACAAAACGGCATGAGCATTGATGCAGATGTGTACTGTGAAGAACTGGAGAGAATGATGGAGAAGCTTGCACATCTGCAACCAGCTTTGGTCAATCGGTCGTCCCCACTGCTCCTTCACGACAACGCGCGACCCTATACTGAGCTGGAGTTGGAAGTTCTCTCTCATCCGCCATACTCACCAGACCTTGCACCTACCGACTATTACTTTTTCCAAAATTTAGACAACTTTTTACTGATTAAAAAATTCAATTCCCGAGAGGCAGTACAAAATGCCTTTGAAGAGTTTGTTGCCTCCCGTCCAGCTTATTTTTACAAGAAGGGCATCAATAAACTGCCAATGCGTTGGCAAAGATGCGTTGATTGCATGGGTGATTACTTCGAATAACAGAAATAAAAAGTTTGAAAAAATAAGTACTTTCACTTATTGCATACAAAACGGCAATTTCATAGGTAAAGACCTATTATATCATAGATTAGCGTTTACTTGAGGTTTCAATTGCATAACCGTCAATTTAATCAGTTTATTATTCCTGGACAAGAAGGAGAACTTATCCATACTAATATTATAAAGCTGAAGAGTTTGTTTGTTTGTTTGAACGCGCTAATCTCAAGAACCGCTGGTCCAATTTGAATAACTCTTTCAATGTTGGATAGTACATTTATCGAGGAAAGCTATAGGCTATAATATCATCACGCTAAATCCAATAGGAGCGGAGCACCAATGAAGAATGTTACAAAAACGGGGATTTTTTTTACGCTACGGGCAATAGGAGACGTAAACGACTCGACGTTGCGTGGGTCCGCTAGTAACTAATAAACTTAGATGGCATATTTTATCTAGATCCTTTTAGCTGCTCTGCTTGTTTTGTCAGTTTTCCTATTATTAATATAACGTATTATATTAATAATGGGAAAACCAGCTCAGGAAAACCCTGACTGACTCCTTCTTCGCATCTGACAACCAAAAGTGATGCATTATATTTCTTGCATGTGACTGTCTTGCTTATGTCTGTTTTTTTATATTATATTTTATTATATACATATAAATAAAAACGAATTGCCGAAATTTTTGTACGCTGTAATTCCCGATCAACTACACCAAATTGGATAATTCTTTTTATGTGTTCGTTATTGTTAGGACAAGGTTCTTATAAAAGAAAATTAAAAGATAACCGAAAAAGTTACTTTTTTGGCCGCGACTGTGGAAGCTGAGGCGGGCAATAATTACTTGAACAAGTTTTTCAGAATTTTAGAAAATATTTACGAAAGAAAATAATTATAGTCATACGAAGTTCGGCGGGTCAGGTAAAGTCCATTCGCTTAGATACGGTCACATTGGTCACGTACGTCACACGTGCGGCAAGCAGTCACAAAATCAAGGGGACCGCCTGCGACGTGCACCCATAAGCAAGTATGAGTTGTCAGTGTACGCCGTTGTATGAATTACATTTACCGTGGGAGAGCCATGCTTCGGCATGAATGGGCCGACTCGACCGGAGTGATACCACGGCCTCACAGAAAACCGGTGTGAAATAGTGCTTGCGCTGTGTTTCACCGAGTGAGTGAGGATACCGGAGGCCCATACCCCAATCCCCTACCCATACCTCCCTCTCCCATCCCCATAAGGCCGGCAACGCACTTGTGACACTTCTGGTGTTGCAGGAGTCCATGGGCGGCGGTAATCGCTTACCATAAGGCGATACATATGCTCGTTTGCCCGCCTGTTCCATAAAAAGATATATAATTATAAATTCGTATTTCACAACAATAACCACAATTACGTGCACCCACCCGCACCGACACTATCTAAACGAATGGACAATAGTATGTTATACTTTTATTTACTCCCATCTACTTGTTTTGCTATTTGTGAAAACTTTTAATTGGCTTTTTTTTCGTACTTAGTTTATATATTGTGATAATTTAGCAGTAAGTTTTCATACAATTATAAAATAAAATCAGACTTATATTATTGGACTGAAAGCAAAGTGAGCCGATAATTGCCTTTAAATCTGTTTGGATTTCAGTCTCCTGTGCAGACTTTTGACTTTTTATATAAGGAAATATTTATATACAAAAGAGTATTTCTTATATTATTACGTTTACAGAATATAATCCAGTAATCCCGTAAATAACAGGTGTTCTGTAGGATACAAACCCGTGAATTTCCTTTTTTTGTTATCGGAGTGGAAAGTACCTTCGAAACTCCGGCTCCTCGGTAACTCAGAAGCCAGGAATATGTAGTTTTTCGACTAAATACCACCCCGACGGCCAGATTAAGGTGCCTTGCTCTAAGGAGGATTTGGATTATGATATTGCAGTCCCCTCCAGGATCGTCGCCGTGCCTAGCCAGGCTCCATCATGGAGCCTAATATTTTTAATTATTCTCAGTCAAAACAGAACTGGTGACAACCCTAATCGACACATGTCGTAGTTAACGACACGTTAAGGATGCTCCCATACGGTCGAATATAACAACGGCTAATGGTTATGTAATATGTACTTGAATGTTACATAATCTTAAAACAGGTTGCACTTTAATGAAATATGCAGGTGAAATATGTAAGGTCACTTCACCTTACATATTTCACCTGCATATTTCATTAAAGTAAACACATGTAATGTTGTTATAATAAATAAAAGAGTGACGGCCAGCCTTTAGTTGACAAAGTAACCTATTATTGTCATTATTATATGTGTGACTAGCTAAACGCCGCGGTGTTACCTGCAGCTTTGTCGTACTAAAAAGTAGCTTAAGTTACTCCTTAGATCAGCAGCTATCTGCCAGTAAAAGTCCCGTCAAAATTGGACCCGCCGTTTCAAAGATTACAGACAGACAGATAAAAATTGTAAAAAATGTTATTTTGGTACGTGTATCGTGTATACATACATATATATGCATTTATTAAAAAGCGGTTATTTTAATATTACCATCAGACACTACAATTTATAGATTATCTTTTCTTAACACGCTTTTATTCGTTTCACCTGTATGTCTGTTTGTAACTGACTTTTGTAAGCGTGTTCTTAATTGTTTTAAGCTATTTACCTTATTTAGATTTCTGTGTAGTATAAGTAATGTTACCCATATGAGTCTAACTCGAGGCTCTCTCACAGTAACTATATAATTTACTAGTTGACCCGTGCCCACTTCGTTGGGCGGTAATTTTTTTTTCTCCGACTTACTTTGCAAATCCGGCTACCACAATAAAGTCTTTCCACTTTTCGATATTATAAATCCTATGTCACTCAAATATAACGTAGCCTTCTAGTGGTAAAAGAATTTTCAAAATCGGTTCAGTAGATCCAGAGATTCCCCCCTACAACGTCACAAACTCACAAACGCACAAACTTTACCTCTTTATATTATAGTGTAGATAAGTTAGTCTACAGTATTTACAGTTATTAGTCTACAGATGGGCGACCATTTCATAACATGTTGAGACCCATCCGTGCCTCGAAGACCACGTTTAGTCATCGGTCCTAATTGAGAAAAGTATATCTTTGGCAGTCGTTATTAGTAGTCAAGAAACTGAAGAAATGAAAAATGTGTTAGTCCTTATTACACCCTTCACGCAAGAAGCATCACTATTTTCATTAGCGTAATGATATTAATAGCATAACTTTAAACTCGTATCATTATTATTACTTTATAACTGAAAGCGGAATGGCCACTTAATACCGAAATACCGATCGTTAACCTGATGAGCGCTTAGCTTCAGGGAAATTTTGATAAATTTGGTTTTGTGGTTTAAGTGTGGAAATGTGATTCATGATTGCTCGTAAGCAGTACACTCACAAACAAAAGTTTTTAATGTTATTTGAATAATTATGTAATGCAGCTCAATCTATCGCAGTCCACTGCTGATTGAATACAGATGTTCAAAATGTAAATAATAGTAATAGGCTGTAATAATAATAGTTGTTATGAGTAAGCGCTACGAATCAAAACATTTAAATATTGATCCTCATACATAAAATTGACTGACGTCTGATTTAAGTAACCACTAAGGCTATGCGCGCACTGCGTTTTTTATTCGTTGCGATTTTTAAAATGCGAAATAATATCGCAAACGACAATAGTTCCTACGCGCACTACGATTTATTTTCGCTAGCGGAATAGCGGAGGCAAAATATAGTTATGGTCTAAGATCCGATATATACATTGTACTCTGTGGATCCGACCCAAAAACAACCTTCACCAAGCTGATAATAGAATAAAACTTAGTTTATAATAAATTTAGTATATTAGAAAACATATTAAAAATGGTTGTCTAAAAACACTACAATCCGCGCACTACGAAAATAAATCGTTTGCGATTTTTTCCGCAATGCGCGAAATTTGATACCACTTCATACGGTACAAAATTTACATACGATTTCGCATCTGCGATTTTAAATCGCAAACGATTTTTTTTTTTTTTTTTTTTTTTTTTTTTTTTTATGTTTGGCCCGCCAAAATGACTCTACTCTGCCTGATGGAAAACATAAGCAGAATCCAAGAGTGGTGGTCACCATACTCATTTTCGTAGTGCGCGGATTGTAGTGTTTTTCTATTGTTCACAGATTTGCGATATTATTTCGCACCGATTTTTAATCGTAGTGCGCGCTTAGCCTAAGAAAGGATTTTTGGAAATACCATGCCTAAGTGTGCAATTACAGTGGCCCAGGGCAGGCAGCGGCAGCGGCCGGCGGGTCGAGCGGGAAACGCACATTCCATTGGATGAACACAGCGGGGCGATTGAGCGGTCCCGACGTACCTACCTACATAACAATAGTTCCACAATGAGGACTAGAGCAGTACGAAGTGGCTTTACTGATTACTTTAATAATTATAACAATGAAAATAACTAATAAAAGTGAATTACCATAAGAATCTCCGCTTATTATTTTTATTTCTTCTCATAACTTTTTAATTACTAGTCGATTTGAATCACTAGAATTCCACAAAGGTGGCCGAGCCAATACGGTACTTATTAAATCTTCACTCGGCAACGGCATGTCCGAACAAACAGAGCGGGAAACGCAAACTGACTTGCGTCCACCCGCCCCGCTCGCGACAATCGCTTGTCCCGCTGCGATTCCCGCTCACCCGCCCCGCCCGCACTTGGTGCGCCTTAGTCAAAAACTATGTGTTTGTGTTACCCGCGAGCGGATTCCGCTGCCTGCCCCGCTGCCACTGTTATTGCCCACTAAGAGGGTAAAATAACGGAAATAGCTCCGACTCCACGTTTGGCCTAGTGGTTTAACGGTCACCACGCCGTTTCCTACTTCGCCAAGTGTCGTGGGTTCAAATCCCACGTAGGACAACACTGTGTGATCCACAAATTGTTGTTCTGAGTCTGGGTGTTCTTTGTGTCCGTTTCATGTATGTTTGTAAAGTCTCCCGCGACACAGGATGCATATATATAATGCGGGCGTTGTCAAGTTTAAAGAAAGAAAAGGAAAAAAAGGTTAAGTACTGTACGTTTTCTTGCATAGTTTGCTCCCTTAATCGACTCTTATAAACACCCACGAACTGAATAGGGGTGGTGGCACTCCGTATTCATAATCCATCACCACACGGACAGGTTTCCATAAAGTAAAGTTATTTTATACTACACCTGATCGGAACAGTAGTCATTATTCCCTGAAAATGAAAAGAGAACGTTAGTCTTTTCCTTGACCTGAATAAGCGGGAGGAAAAAATGTATAAAAATCCATTTCTAACGTGTTTTAGCGGGAGAGAAAGTTGTATGAATTTTCATTTCTCATGTGTTATCTTATCTATGGCACGCGCCTGCCCAAGGAGTTTTCATATAATTTAAATATGGAATCTCCGTGCCACTGACATCCTTTTGTGAAGAATAAAAAAAAACAAAAGAAGCGCGAAATATCGGTCAAATTCTAAGCTAAATTGTGTCTTACATCCGTTCCTCACAGGTGTAGTATAAAGCACTGTGTAGCACTCGGGTGAAAGTCCCATTCCTACCTCGGGAGTATTGTAGCCCTAGGCTGCGCCTTCGGGCCACAAACTGCTCCCTCGCTAGTAATCGGTCCCTTTCGTCCCTCGATGCATAATGTACTATTCTTTCAAACGAAATCCAAAGGTAAAAACGGCATCCCTAACAAATTTAAAAGACATACTAAAGAATTCGCAACGCATCACAAATATCTGCGAGCTCGCGCGAATGCATTGCAAGAACTTCACGCCGCATCGCAGTTATGTGTGGAAGCCCATAATTCATCACTACACGAACACTTTAGTTAGAAAGTCATAAAGGTCGACAGTTTTATGAAACTACCCACGTTTTTAATATATAGGCGAAACTCAAACGTTAGTTACATATTACCCACACGCGCGTTATATCTTCGGATACTCGTCGCAGTATCAATTTTTAATATCACGTTCAAGGCTAGAGCCTTATATGGTTCGTTCGTTCATTCAGAAAAACCAACGTTTTTGGAAACAGATTTCATAGAAAAATCTTTTGCATTTGTTTAATGTTTGTTACATCAAAACTCCATTATAAATGAATGGATTTGAATTGAAAATTATGTATTATTTGTAGGTCTTTATATTTAGTTTCATTTAAATTAATAAGTTAAATTAAAAAGCTTTTATTGGAATGGCCATAAAAGAGTAAAACGAGTCCAAACTCGATGTTGTTACGACGTTTCTTTATAGTGTTCCTATGGCCACCTTCCAGCTCCAGCATCAGATCGGCTCCATGTCATTATAATAATGTATTGTCATGCTGTATACATATGCTAACAAAATTTCAGCAAAATCGGATGAAGATATCTGCTTCAAAATTGAGTTGCAAGATTCCACCCGAACATAAATGCATGTATACATTGCAAGCTTGTAAAACATTAATAAAAAGTTTGAAAAAAACCGGAGACTCAGTGATGCAGAAGCACCTCAATATACCGCCTTAGTATGGGTCACCGTGTTGCATTGCAAATCAATAATAATATTAAATCAGTGTAATACAGTTCATCATGTATTTACATCATAATGATTTGCATATCATCAACATCGTCACATCAACAAGCGTTTAATATTCCACTGCTGGACCTAACCTGTCTGGCTAGTGTGGTATATTAGGCCGAAACCTTCTCCTAGGTTTCTCCCTTCTCCTACCGCTAGCCAGACGGGTTAATATAGGATTTACAGCAAATTTTTCTCTTCTTTGCAGTGATGTTGTCTAAAGCCGAGTCTCCACCGCACAAAAGTTGGCAGTTTTCGTGTTGTCAACATGTGTTGATGACAAAAGTTTCTGTAATTTCCTTGTGTTGGTAACAAAATTTGTCAACACATGTTGGAAACCGTGTTTCTGTTTTTGGCGGTAAACATCAAAAGAATACGCTTGTTGCAAATATTTATAGACTCCGTGGAGACGCTTAGTTGGAATGTTTTTCAAATTGTTGGCGACTCGGTGTAGACACAACGGAAACGAAAGTTGGCGATTTTCTGAAATTGCCAACAATTTTGGTGGAGACGCGCCTTTATGTAGTTTGTTTCCTTAGTCGCCTCTAACAACATCCTTGAAATTAATAGGGTCGGTGACACTCTGTATTCTAAATCATATTGTATATGCATATAGTAAAGTCGTATTTTGGACGCAGACTGCCCAATACCGGGATCATTGGCGCTTTTTGGGGGAGGCTTTCGTTCAGAAGTGACACTAGGCTGAACTAAAGCCGTTTCCCTTCAAGAACACTGAAGCGTAAAAACGGCATCCCTAACAAAGTTAAAGAGGTAAGTTACGAGTTAGAAAAAGAGGCAACATCTAGTTGAATGAAATTGCACCTGATTAGTTTTGTATAACCTCAATCGCACTTTATTAAATATGCACCTATTTAGAGTCGCTTTTTAGGGTTCCGTAGCCAAAAACAAAATGTGTGTTTTTTTGTCAAAACTTTTAAAATAAGAGAATGATAATTAAAACTAAAAAAAAAATATTATGTACATTACCATGCAAAAATTTGGTTTGAACGAGATCTAGTAAGTAGTTTTTTTTAATGCGTCATAAATCGTAAACCGCAATTAGAACGCTGGATACAGGACGTTATTACCTCCTTGTCCAACTACGTTACGTTATTGTCTCAGGTGGGAGAGCCACGCTTCGGCATGAATGGGCCGGCTCGACCGGAGTGATACCACGGCCTCACAGAAAACCGGTGTGAAATAGTGCTTGCGCTGTGTTTCACCGAGTGAGTGAGGATACCGGAGGCCCATACCCCAACCCCTCCCCCTATCTCCCCCCTATATCCCCCAAAGGCCGGTAACGCACTTGTGACGCCTCTGGTGTTGCGGGTGTCCATGGGCGGCGGTAATCGCTTACCATCAGGCGATACGTCTGCTCGTTTGCCGGTCTATTCCATAAAAAAAAAAAAAAAAAAAAAAAAACTACGCGAAGAGGCACACAAATTATAATATTTTTGAAAATATTTATTGTCAAACTGGAATATATATTAGCTTGTTTAGCTATCACAAACCTATATGACCTCGCATATAGTTAGAGTTTACCTATCAATATATTTTGTGGTTTTCATCTGGTAACATTTCTAGAATAGAATTATACGAACAATTAGTTTTGGTATTTCTAAAAGTTAGAAGAGTTTATTGACCTATGTTATTTGAAACCAAAGGTTTTAGAGACCATTCAACGAATAATCACGCTAAATGTCAATTATACAGGAATAATACTACGTTAATATAATATATTTAATAAATAAAGTTGTTTATTAAGACTATTAAATTCTACTAGGCAATAAATTGCGTAGAAAGGCTATTTAACATGCGTGAAAAAAACTAATTATTCAAGCTGTGAAAAACACATTATACCGAAATATTATGTAATATTCTTTTTCATATCAAATTACATATTTTTAATCAGCATTCACGCCTTTTTAACCAACATCAAAAAAAGGAGCTAACTTTAATTTAGTTTAGTTGTAACTTTTTCATATTTGTGAACTCACTACTCCGAGAAATAAAATCATATTTCAGTACCATCTAACGAAGACATAAGGAACTACGGAATAACCACTAATACTGTATCGCGATATCAAAAGTTATCACGCCAATTAGACTAAATATTCAATTCAACTCAATAACAACCATTGGGGCCTTGCCTGTTCTTCCACAATGGTTTTTGCTTACACCAATGGAGTGGGCACAGAAAGCAACAGATGGACCAGGTCTCGAATTGGATGGTACAATGAAGTCCAACCCCTCAGTGGACACCTATTCCGGTAATTTCAGTCGCAAGTTATTTTTTCAAACATTTTTTTTCTATTTGATGACTTATTAGTATCTCGACGTTAGTCTGTCCCGATCTCGTGCCAATAACAAATAGTACAATGGTGATAATTGTTTGTTGTAGGTTTTGGCAACTAAATAATGGATTGCTATTATTTTATAGACACTGATGGAGTTAACCCATTTAGAGATAATAATTCTAATAGTGTTTCATTAAATGTGAACAGCTATATTTATAGCTTACTGTTATGTATAATGAGGTATTTGATTATTGTGTTATTGAAGTTAAATCTATACATCAACAGCTTTTGAAATTCGACTGATAGGGATAATAAACCTCTTCTTCGAAAGGTAGCCAGTAGGTAGGTACCCTGGCATGACAGGTTAACATAGCGCTTATGTTAACCTTCTTATTGCAATCTACGAATACTTTAATATCCAAATATTTGAAAAAAAAAGATTGTCACTCAAAATCTAAAGAGTTTAAGACCCAAAAACCATCCATAGAATCCTTAGATTCGAAATAACTACTATACAAAAGTGGGACAGCGATACCTTGGCACAAATATGCCAGCTTAAACTGAATGATACCACCTCACAGAAAACATTTTTTTGTACGTTATATCATTGTTTTTCTTTTTTATTGCATTTTGCTAAGGGAGTGAGGTTACCGAAGCTCTACCACCTATATTTTTCGGGAGTGAACACTCGTTCTACTCTCAAAAAAAACTAAACGAGAATTTCGTTGATGACTTAATAATAAACGAACTTGCATAATGGAATCAAAGCCACTGACTACCCTGTTAGCCTAGTGTTTTAAGCGGTCGCCACGCTACTTTCTACTGCACTAAGTGTTGGACAACACTGTGTGATCCACAAATTGTTGCTCTGAGTCTGGGTCTTCGTTTTGTCCGTCTCATGTATGTCATGTTTGTAAAGGCCCTTGCAGCACAGGATGTATATTCCAAACGTGGGAATCGTCTTTAAAATAATCCGGTGTTTTGGCATTTACCGTATATCAGAAATATATTTTTATCATGTTTGACAATGAACACAAACAAGGCTTTGTTTTTATTCAGGTCGCCGAGTGTTTTATTAATTCTCTTAGATATTGGTTATTCAATTAAAAATATTATCTAATCGGCTTCTGCTCTTTCACTGAAATCCACTTCACGTTATTGCATATTTGTTTAGCGAACTGTCGCGACTGTGACATATATTTTAAGTGGTTTATCCGCAGCTTTATCAATGTACTAAATTAAATTGGGTCAAAATTTATTGTCCTATTGAACTAAATAGGTAAGTGATACCAAGAAGCTTTTTATCTAAACACAGCTTTTTTAAATGGAAACGATAATATTGTGGATTAAACTGGGAGTTAATCAGTGACATTTTATTTTGACTGTATTCAAAAATAAGGTTGTAAAAACGATTGTATTTTTTTATTATTCAACTTAGAACTACGGCTTATAAACATGACTTTGATTTTTTATTAGGAAGATTTACTTCTTATTCGGTCTCATGCAGAATCGAAAAAAGCCTTTTCTCAGAGAGGAATATTAATTCATTGAATTATTTATTGCATGTCACAGACGGAATGAAATCGATGATGCATTTAAAAGTAAATTGTGTATAATGTTGACATAGTATGCAATTCTCGGGGTTTGAAAGTGTAAGCAAAATGAGATTAAAAAAGATTTTTATTTTTCTACTAGCTGTTGCCCGCGGCACCGCTCGCGTGTATGTCGGTTATCGCTGTAAATAGTAGCCTATGTGTTATTCTGATGTATAAGCTATATTACTGTAAAGTTTCATCCAAATCCGTTCAGTAGTTTTTGCGTGAAAGAGTAACAATCCATCCATACTTACAAATTTTCGCCTTTATATATTAGTGTGATAATATATAATTCTATATTATACTAACTGATCGGGCAAACATAAAAAAAATAAAAAATAGATGTTGGTCGATTCTCAGACCTACCCGATGTGCACACCAAATTTCATAAAAGACTGTCCAGCCGTTTCAGAGGAGTATTGTAACTAACATTGTGACACGAGAATTTTATATATAAGATATATCTATCTTCTATACTTATACTTATAATAAAAATGTAACAGGTCCAATTCTGTACATTAAAGATATTTGGAAATTTTTTTTTGGAGGGCTCTCTAGAATCGATACTGAAGCCAAAACTGTAATTTTTTTCATTTTTGTCTGTCTGTCTGTCCGTCTGTCTGTATCCTGGCCGCACATCACGCCGAAACTACTGAACGGATTTAAATGAAACTTGGCATGATTTGAGTTCATACTACGAGGCAGGACATAGGATACTTTTTATCCCGAAATTCAGCACGGTCTCCTGGAGAGAGAGGATGAAAGTCAAAATCTGTACTTGTAATTCAATAACACATAGTTCGATTTCATTCATTCTTTTTTTGTAAGAGGGAAAAAAATAAAAGATAACGGGAAAAGTATTTTTTTTGTCTGCGACTGTACACTGCCTGTGGGAAGCTGAGACAGATATGTAAATATGGCGGTACGAAGTTCGCCGGGTCAGCTAGTATAATATAGAATTAAACAAAATGTATTTTCTTGTTGAAGCACGCACGTGAACGTCTTCATATGAACATGAAAATTAATATCTGAATTAAGTAGTATGTACAAATTACTACAATGATGCATATTAATAGAAGAAAATAAAAGCCCTCGAGCCTACGTTTATTACAAGTGCTTAGAGAGTAAAGAACCACTTGTAGCATCGTTGTATGCCTAAATGGTAATTTAATATTTATGAGGTATTCTGTTCACTATCGTTTTTGTTGTGCAGACTGTTTTTTTTTATATATGGGCCTGCCAAAGTACTCTACTCTGCCTGATGGAAAGCATGAGTAGAATCCAAGAGTGGTGGTCACCATACTCATTGCGAATACAGACAATGCAACAAAGCAGTACGGTGAACCACACCATGGCGGCCTAGTGATGTTTCTGCATCATTAGACCTTCGGTCTCGCGCTTAACAACCAAATACTACAGCACGAATGCTGTCATTTTCGGTTGATCTTTTGTGCGTGGGTAGCGCCCTGCCGTTCGAGCCGGCCCGTTCGTGCTGAAATCAGCGTGGCTCTACTATCTTTAAAAATACTTATTCTTAAAGATCATTAGCTGTAAATTCTTTGTGGCCATTGCTTGATTTCATTTATAAATATTGAAATTACTTTTCTGAAAACGAAGGCATGCATGACTATGTTTGGAATTTGAACACAGGCTATTTCCTATTGAGGAAAAAATGATTTATATGACTTAATACAACTTGCATTATGCAAGCGAAGAAACGGGCTAACATATTAATTTATGGATTCTGATGATTCAATAAACCCGTTAATGCAGATATCGATGACGACAAGTTCTCAGAGTATTGCTCAGAATCACATGTTAATTTGAATGTTAATTTCAATATTAGTGCATTTGATTACCACAGTTAATGACATTGAGAGTATGTGAGTAAGTAAGTTTTATGTTAAAATATAATGAAAGTAACATTTCCTGATTTTAATACAGGTGAGGGGTGGTCAGTATGGCCTATAAAATATGGTCAACGACTTTACTGAGGTTTTTATTATGGTAATAAAGATAATTTGTATATATCATATACACGCTTTGCTACTATGTTGACAGGAGTATATTTCAGTTAAATTTAATATATTTACCGTGGGAGAGTCACGCTTCGTCATGAATGGGCCGACTCGACCGGAGTGATACCACGGCCTCACAGGAAACCGATGTGAAATAGCGCTTGCGCTGTATTTCACCGAGTGAGTGAGAATACCGGAGGCCCATAACGGAGGAATAAGTTACTTCACGCACGTGTTTCCGTCCCACTATGATTCCGGGTCCTTTAAGAGGCGTGAAAAAACATCTCACTAGGCCACCATAGTGCTGGTCACCATGCTGCACTGTCCTTGTTCACATTGAGGATGGTAACCACCACTCTTGGATTCTGCTTGTGCTTTCCATCAAGCGTAGCAGAGTCATTTTGGCAGCTCAAACAGAAAAAAAAACGAACTAACTACCAAATTATCAAATACGTTTATATAATTTTAAATGCATGTTTGATTCACATTTAGTAGATGTAAATCGGAAGCTATAGGAATATGTTTACATAATCTATGTATGTAAGTGAGATTTTACATCAGTTTTGTAAATTATAAAAACATTTTTTTAATATTTCCTTCGTAAATTTTTCCCAAGTGAGTGAGGTTACCGCAGCCCAAACCTCCAAGATTCTGGAAGGGATAACTCAAACGGTGGCAATACACTTAAAACTTTTGAGTTCCTGAATTCATACGCGTTGATGCAGGCACCAACAAAATGACTTTCACTAACCGAAACCATACTCATCCTGTGGACTATCTTTCTAAAAGTGTACACTGTTATTTTAGCTGTGCGATTTGTTCAATTTTTTTAGTATCTGAATTATTTTTTGCGGTTAATGGCAATTTTTAGGGTTCCGTGCCAAAGGCAAAAAACGGAACCCTTATGGATTCGTCATGTCTGTCTGTCTGTCTGTCCGTCCGTATGTCACAGCAACTTTTCTCCGAAACTATAAGAACTATACTGTTGAAACTTGGTAAGTAGATGTATTCTGTAAACCGCATTAAGATTTTCACACAAAAAAAAACAATAAATTTTGGGGGTTCCCATACATAGAACTGAAACTCAAATATTTTTTTTTCATCAAACCCCTACGTGTGGGGATCTATGGATAGGTCTTCAAAAATGAAATAAACTGAATAGTTTGCGCGAGAGACACTTCCAAAGTGGTAAAATGTGTGTGTGTCCCGTAACTTCTAAAATAAGAGAATGATAAAACTAAAAAAAATATAAGGTACAATACCATGCAAACTTCCACGGAAAATAGTTGGAACGAAATCTAGTAGGTAGTTTCTTTTTAATACGTCATAAATCGTAAACTGCAATTTACCTTTCATTCAATCAACATAAATATAAAAAAAAAAATTAGGTATAATATGTTACTTGCTGCTGCGGAACCCTTCATGGGCGAGTACTACTCGCACTTGGCCGCTTTTTTTTATAAGATAAAGCACTGCTGCCACTGTAAAGTATACCAATGTCTAAAGTCTAAGTGAGTCTATGTATATATTTAAGAAGGTTGTTAAAAATCCTTTAGCCTTGTTTTGTAATGAAACATTTTAATTAACGAAAGCTTTATTTTTACTCACAATTACTAAAACTTTCTCTAAGATAACAGGAAAATCAGGTTGTAATTAATTTGATTAAAGAGAATTACGCTTAAGCGGATCTGTTAGCGGAAAAAAACAAAGACGCTAAAGATGTAGGCGTGGCTATGTTTTATTCCATCTAGATACTATCTACAATTCCAACTAATGTAATTATTTATAAGTGTAAGTTTCTGATGATTTATGCCTATCAAAGTGACTCTACTCTGCCTGATGGAAAGCTTGCGCTGAACCCAAGTAGTGGTTACCATATTCATTGCGAATGCAAACAATACAACAATGCCACACGGTGATCCACACTATGGCGATCTATTGAGATGCTTCTGCATCATTGATCCCAGTCTCACACTCACCAGCAAAACACGACAGCACAATGATGCTGATGTCTATATAAAGAAGTGGTGATGATATCTATATAATATGTGCATATTAAATAATTTATTCTAGGTCGAAATTTGACAATAATTCATAAATTTTAAGTTCTTTCTACTCCTCTTCCATATAAACTTTAGCTGTACCAAATGTTATACTCCTTGCTTATTTGCATAATTTTCGTAAAAAAGCATACAAAGTTTTTAGTTATATTATTGCTTATTTACTGTTTATTTTCTAAATAGTTAATAATTAATTCTTATATCAGTATGTCGGTTATCTCAGTAAAGAATAGCCTACGTCCTTCCACAAGTGTCGAAGTATCTCCTTGCCACGTTTTATTAAAATTGATGCAGCGGCCGTTCTACCACTCTGGTCGAACCGACTCCTAAGGGCCAAACCATTTTCTTTTAATATTTCGGACATCTACCACACAATGCCGTCTAGTCCCAAGCTAAGCACAGCTTGTGTTATG
This sequence comes from Diaphora mendica, assembly GCA_949125395.1. Classification (NCBI taxonomy): domain Eukaryota; kingdom Metazoa; phylum Arthropoda; class Insecta; order Lepidoptera; family Erebidae; genus Diaphora; species Diaphora mendica. Next base: position 4,559,136 of record OX421332.1, on the reverse strand, counting down.
GGTACTAGATAACTAATATAAATACAAATATACCTTTTTTTGTAAATACATACATATTATACATAAAAAACACCGAAACTCCGAAACAAATACTTGCACATCATACAAACATGTGGTCCGACCCGTGAATCGAACCCGAGACCTCAAGCACAGCAGTCGCATACGCTACCATTGCACCATCGAGGCAGAGGCATTCAAATGAAAATCTCTCCCATGTCCCAATAATAGAGGTTTTAATAAGAACACGCGTGTCTGAGATCATTGTGTTTAAACAGTTTATACCCAAAATGTATGTTAGTCACGTAATTCTGTTTTCGACTAAACAAACATTGTTATTATTTTCGCGAATTGCTCCAAGTCTAAACTAATTGTTTAATTTGGAAGCAATTCATGTGATTGCTCTACTGAATATTTAGTATAAACCTTAAATATTTCGGTGTAAATTTAATTACATGTCTATTTCCGAACCTGAACGTGTCATAATTTTGTACAACAGATGTAAACAATTGACATATTATTTTAGGAACTAGCTCTTAGTGATGTTTCTACGTCGTTAGGCCTCCGGTCTCGCACTCACCAACGATACACGAAACCACGAATGCTGTCATTTACGTTGCTCTTCTGTACGAGGGTAGGACCGCCCCGGTCGAGCCGGCTTGGCTTATATATACTATGTAAACAAAATATTATTAACTTTTGTTAGTTTAAGATACTAACAATTTAATCAATATTGGATACAAATCCATATTTTTTCTATGGTTACAGTAGTGGTATACGAGTATATTTCAAATCTCACTATAACACTTAGTGTGCCCGAACAAGAGTGAGAGTTTAAGAGATTAGCCTGTAAAAAGCACACTTTATACGACTTATAAAACATACTTTACCTGTGACTCAAACTTCTGTTAAAAGGATCAAGTTGGAAGTTTAAGAGTGTCTCGTAATGTTTATTTAATGTACTCTGATGCGTGTGGATGGAGAATGTTAACAGTCTCTTTGACGCGGTTTAAATATGTAGTACATTCGGATTTTTCGGTGTAAAACGACTCACGACAGATAATGGTTATGGGAGCTAATGTGATGTAATGATACTGTACGTTGATTACTGTGGAATAAAGGATCAAAGGAGTAAGCGTTTCATTTCCACCGCTATCTTAGTAATGAGTGCTGTAATTTTCTTAGACTTTCTTGCAAAGACGATAGTAGCCTCTTAGGAGATCATCTCATAAGGTGTAACGGCAAATTTGTACCTCGAGATGATGCGATGTAATAATTTATTAGAATAAACACAGTGCAGTAGCATGTAATGTACATATAATTTAAACTTATAGTCCCCGAAAAAATAGTAGTTACTTTTTCTATGGACATGTTCACCGCTTAAAACTTCACAAACTCAATTTGTAATAATTACAAATTTTAACAAAAAAAAAAACGACTGCAATCTGGACCAAATTTAAATGGGAAGCATTTCCCAAAAAAAGAATCATCAAAATCGGTTCACCCAGTCGAAAGTTATGAGGTAACAAACATTAAAAAAATAAAAAAAATACAGTCGAATTGAGAACCTCCTCCTTTTTTTAGAAAAATGTTCTTGGTATGGTTTTTAAACAGACTTTAGAACATATCGAAGGTATAAGTTCGTGTAATCTGGTGAAGCAGATACGTACACTATAAGACTCATTCGATCAGGTGATCATGTAATTATTGACAAGACCAAAAGGGAAATATTTAATGTAGTGCATACTGAACATACCCATAAATATGAAAGTACAAACGCCCTTTGTAGTCCAATCGTGCTAACATTTCAAGACGACAGTGACACGTGACCTCTTCATTAAGACATTTTGAAGGCCTTTAATAAACGTTATAGCACAAACAGTAAACTGGTGAATATACTTATGTTTCTATCAACTGAATAAAACTTCGAATTCTTCGCATACATACAGTTCACCCTCAGGGTTGCGGAGGTCCGATACGAGTTGTTCCGTGGAAAAACTGATATTCAAGTAAAATGGTTGAACTAGTAGCCGACCCCCGAAATTTAGGCTTGTGCAATAAACCTTGAAATGTAATTCTTCAGACTCTCGAGTTTCATCTCTCAAATAATGTTTTCTGAATGAAATGCTTTCTCCGAAACATATGAGGTTGATTTTACATTCTACGGAGTCTTCATTAGCAAAGCTCACAATTCTATTGTTAATCAAAATACTCGGATTCTTCATACGTCACAGTTTGCTTACTTATATGTCATATCATAATAATCTTGTTGTTTTCTCAATTACATTTGCTGTGCTGATTTATTTAAATAAAAACCACGTGCTTGACATGCCTAAAAAGTATTTTCGGGTATTCTCTAATTCGAAAGAGAGTATTCTCTAAGTTGCTATTGCGAAAAAACATGCACTCGAATTGAGAACCTCGTCCTTTTTTGAAGGTACATATATACAGTACGACCATTCTTTTATTATTTTATTTAGCCAGGGCTATTCTTTGCTTAAATTGTCTAATCTACCTGAATATAATACTTCGGGTATCCGAAACACAACGCCATCTAGTTCCAAACTAAGCAGATCTTCTACCATGCCATGGGTACTAGACAACTGATATAAATACATAATTTTTTGTCAATTCATACATATTATACATAGAAAACACCCAACGAATCGAATCCGAGACCTCAAACCCCACCACGCGTTCGAGGCAGTCAAATGCACTATAGATTTTTTCCAATATCTTATACTTTACAATACACTTATTGCTTATAATGAAAATTTTTAAAACGTAAAACTACTTACATAATTCTTTTCCGAGCACCCATGTTTCTGGTTTGGAATTCACCTCGACCAGCACCGTAGGCGTACACACCAACAACACCATCAAGTCAGCTATACTCAAGTTCACCAAAAAAATGTTCGTCGAGTTCCTCATATCTTTAGTCTTAAGTATCACTATCGGCACCATCACATTTCCTATCACACCCAAACACATTATCACTATACAAAATGTCATTGACGTAGCCTTTATGTAATACGGGATCTCAGCGTATTCCGTAAAATTGTCATTCGACATCTCGAATGTCGCATTCGTGAAATTTGCTTTCGTGAAACCCGTATTTTCGTAGTTGATGTCAGAATTTTCGTATGTGCAATTGTGTGTTTCATTTTTGTAATATGAGTAATTTCTACAGGCGTATTGTATTGTGTTCACATCAGTCGTGTGTGTGAGATTGGCTGTTGAAATCATGTGTGTGTGTCAGTTCATATTTTCACATTGTTTCTTTTAGTGCGCTCTTGGCTGAAGGCGCTTTTATGATGGTGACATGTCTGATGATGATTGTATCTGTAACAAAGAAAATTGTCGGTTAAAGATATATTTTTTAGGAAACTCTTTAGAATATTGGAGAGTATTAATGAAATGAGGTGATTTACGTAACTAAAAATATTTAACCTTTTTTTCTATGGAATAGGCGGGCAAACGAGCAGACGTATCGCCTGATGGTAAGCGATTACCGCCGCCCATGGATACCTGCAATACCAGAAGCGTCACAAGTGCGTTGCCGGCCTTTTGGGGATAGGGATAGGGGAGGGGTAGGGGATTGGGGTATGGGCCTCCGGTATCCTCACTCACTCGGTGAAACACAGCGCAAGCACTATTGCACATCGGTTTTCTGTGAGGCCCTGGTATCACTCCGGTCGAGCCGGCCCATTCATGCCGAAGCGTAGCTCTCCCACGGTGAGCGTAGCTCTCCCACGGTGCCTAATTGAAGTAATGTCTACCCTATCTAAAAAGTCGTTGCCAAAATGCATTAAACCTGCGTTTTGACAATTTTGACAAACATTTATCGAATGAGAAACCTTCGTCCAGCAGTGCACTATTAATAAACTTTAGTAGCCTACGATCAGGAATTTAAATACGTATAACAAATGAATACAAAGAAAAAGATCCTCGTCTCGATATTCTCTTTAGTGATTAAAATTCAGAAGTTGATCTCTGAATGGATTTCTCATATTTTATCTAAAAATACCGTCAAGTAAGTGATCTACAACACAAAAAATAACTAAACGTTGGTTCAGTTATTATTTTTCTTGTCTGGATGGCGTAATAACAGCAGTTCCCGGATCCCTCCCTCCTTAGGCGCAGAGTGGCACACCGTGTGGTTTTAGTCGGTTCGAGTCCGACACACCGCCCCGCCGCAAGCCCCGGCGGGGTGACGGCCCGAGGGGATTTACACACGTTAAAAAAAAAAAGTTATTTTTCTTGTGTTCTCGATTTAATTGAATTATGATGTAGCAGACAGACACAAAGATACCCAAGTTAAGTGTCGTACAAAAGAGATTTAAAATATAGCATCGCATTCGCAAAGTCTGTGTAATACTCGTAGTATTTCATATTTCCACAAACAGAATCTACAAGCGGACGTGACCGAGAATTCGATTCTCTAAATTTATTTACTTAGCGAGCATCTGAAATCACCATGATTTTAATTAAACTTAGGCCGTAGTTTGTGTCAAACTTCCTGATGACTTTTAATCTTGATATAAGTCTTCTAAAGGAAAACAAGACGCTTTACAATAACTTAAATCTAAACTAAACATCCTTCAACTTAAATCTATACTTACTTGCCTTGATTGACTGACTGATTCATGACTGCTGGAGCTCTTTAGGTTATAATTACTGACTAAAGCTTTTTTTATTCCTAGGGGAATAAAGCAAGGAATAAAGGATTGTATGGAAGTAATAAAAGAAACATTCGAAATTACAAGAATGAAATAAAGCAATAATCACTAGCTAGAACTACAATGTTGCAAGTTACAAATCTTTAGCTTAATGCATAGGTGATCATTTAGCATTAGGCTAAAGACCTGAATAACTTAGAGTTAGTCTTTTAAATCTGAATAATCTTACAAGTTTAGCCAATATAGGTATGACAAGACATCACCACATTTGAGTTGTATTTAAATTCTATCATCTATTAGAATTTAAATCATTGAATTGAATGCAAATGGCTCACCTAGAGAAATAATAATGTAAGATGAATTTCAGCCTCATAATGTGTTGAATTCCTAAACTTATTTATATGATACGTCTCTTCGTAATTTTGGTGTACAGCACTCATTTTGACCGTAACATGCAGAACAATGTTTGTAATTTAAACTACTGGAATATTTTGTTTATTTTTGGGTTGCGTTTGTGTTAAGAATGTGGGGTATTTAGATTTAATTGTAAATGGTTTAAACATACATATATCCGTGTTTGGGCATTTTTTTTACTGGAGCACTATTTTGCGTTTTCCATAAGCCATCTTCGCTTATATATTTGCTTATAGAACTTCGGTCATTATCCACTTAATTACTGTTTTTGTACTGAGTGGTTCTAAAGTTGTTTAAATGTCATTTCATAAATACATAAATATTTAGGACATTTCACATACATCGTCATCTAGCTTCAAACTAAGCAGAGCTTAACATTAACATGACATGATAACTAGATTAACTGATAGAACACTTAAATACGTAGACGTTGTCACGTCAAAAAGACGTGACAACGTCTTATAATTCAATGGAGCCGGCTGCACGAAAAAACATGACTCATGTGGCGTTACCTCACTCTGAGGCGTGCCATTTAAGGCTTGAAGTGCAAGCGAGAGATAGATGCGGCGCTTGCTCATCATTCCATCAATATTTCGTTATGACGTTGTCACGTAAACTATCGTCCGTAAACAGACTTTACAGACAACCATTTTATTTTTGTAAATACATATATGCTTCCCGTGTGGTCCCATTTAAATTTGGTCCAGATTAAAGTCGGTTTTTTTTTGTTAAAATTTGTTAATTAAATTGTGATTTATTGCACGATATTCTGATTGCAAATAAACTTTTCAGATGAATAACAAACACAAATAGACGCTATCTCTGCTTACCCTGAATGGAGAAATTGATGAATTTATAAATGTTCCGTTTCTGTTCAATCTTGAAAATGGTTGTAAGATTTTGGCCTTGTTATTTTAAGCCAATGTCACCCCTAATGTACATATCTATTATGTATTCCGCGTATATGCTTTACAACGGAACTTGAATAATATGTACGCTCTTGAATAACGCGAAAATCGTAAGCAACATTATATCATGCCATTTAGGTAAATTACTATTGTTCACTGTAAGACGTTGAATTTCCGTTCGACATTTTATAAAGTGGTTAATTGAATTTGAAAATTAGTTCGTTAATGAAGAAGATATAAACCTTCTCATTCTTATCTTCACCAACTAATATACAAAAATATCTTTCTGTAGAGTATCTTTAATTAAGGTTTTTCAACATTACAGGTACTTTTACTAAAAGGTAAAATATTTGCGTAAAAAAGATCGATTTTTGAGAACCAATTCCTGAGATTGAATGATTAACATCAACAGCTTACAACAGTTATACAAATGCCTCTTTTTAGAAAGGAGTTTAAAGGACTACTTAAACTCGTATTAATACTTCAGCCCATTGTGGTCCTTGCTGAATGACATGCTCCCCCAAAGAGCGCCAACTATCCCAGGTTTTTGGGCAGACCGTATTCATCCGCTGACAGCCATTTTTGCGGCGGCGCGGCATGACTAAGCACTACTTGCAAGATGCAAATATTTTACGTAGATAATAATTCATTAATTCAATCACTTAGGAGGTCACACGAGTCACAATCGGACTTGCTTGCTTTGAATACATTTGCTTACGGAATACCTACATATGTAGTCTTAGATTTTTTATGATAACTATTTTAAAATAACATTTAAACATCCCGTATGAGGTGTCATAAAAGGCCCAGTAGGTATTCATCCATATTATTTTCAAAGACGCTATCGGTGTCTAAGATCTCCATACTTCCGGGATGTTCGTACAATTAGCGAGATTGGAGGCCCATTAGCCGGTAACCTCTTAATATAACACCCAAGGTCTCGGTTATCTATATCAAATCTTTGAGAGAAACTGGAACGAGGAAGATTAGATAAAATTTAATTTTCGCCGCGACGCTTCACAATGTTACCACGGCTTTGGTTAAGAGATTTCATTTTTTTTTGTGTTTTGTTTTTGTTTATCTCATAGTGTTGCATAGTTAAATATGAATATTAAAATTTAGAGAACTTTCTTAAATCCCGACGCAAAAAGAGAGGTGTTATAAGTTTAACATCGATGTCTGTCTGTGTGTGTGTGTGTGTGTCTGTATGTGGCATCGTAGCTCTCAAACGGATGGACTGATTTCGATTCGGTTTTTCATTTGAAAGCCAGTTTCCTTGCGGTGGTTCTTAGATATGTTTGGTTAATATCGGTCCAGGCAGCAGTGTAAGAGTATCAGCTCTTTTCCAAAATGATTACTCGGTTAAGCGCTTGATAGGGGGTTTTTAGGGTTCCGTGCCAAAGGCAAAAAACGGAACCCTTATAGATTCGTCATGTCTGTCTGTCTGTCCGTCCGTATGTCACAGACACTTTTTTCCGAAACTATAAGACCTATAATGTTGAAATTTGGTAAGTAGATGTATTCTGTGAACCGCATTAAGATTTTCACACAAAAATAGAAAAAAAAACAAGAAATTTTGGGGTCCCCACTCCCCATACTTAGAACTGAAACTCAAAAATTTTTTTTTATCAAACTCATACGTGTTGGGTATCTATGAATAGGTCTTTAAAAATGATATTGAGGTTTCTAATATCATTTTTTTCTAAACTGAATAGTTTAGAGTTTAGAGTAAATAAGAGAATGATAAATCTAAAAAAAAATAGTTTTTATTTTTTTAGATTTATCATTCTCTTATTTTAGAAGTTACAGGGGGGGGGGGACACATTTTACCACTTTGGAAGTGTCCCTCGCGCAAACTATTCAGTTTAGAAAAAAATGATATTAGAAACCTCAATATCATTTTTAAAGACCTATTCATAGATACCCAACACGTATGAGTTTGATAAAAAAAAAAATTGAGTTTCAGTTCTAAGTATGGGGACCCCAAAATTTACCTTTCCTTCAATCAACACAAATATAAAAATAAAATAAAAATTATATTATGTTACTTGCTGCTGCGGAACCCTTCATGGGCGAGTCCGACTCGCACTTGGCCGCTTTTTAATTTAAGCTTGTTAGTACTAAGTGCCTTATATGCTGTAAAACTTATTACATAAGTAAAGAACTTGTGTGACAAATATAATAACAGTATATTGCCTACAAACTATTGAATAATACATTGCGTGAGGTTGGTATTTGTAAGATGTATATTTTACATAAAAATATAATATCTATTACATTACGTTTTCTAAACTCTTCAGCTTTATTTCATGAAAATTTACATATACCTATGTCGAACAATTTTCGAAGTTTTCGGTATTTTTTTTCTACATAGTTACTTTGAACTTTACATACTTCTCCCAGCGATGCACAATGCAAAAGATGCACATCTACATTCATTAATTTTTAAACAAGTGCTTTTCAAGTTGAAGTCGGAAAATTTTTCAGACCTCGTAGTATCGCTAGCAAATCACGTAGGTACTTTAGTAAAAACCATTCAGTTAAAACCCTTAGTAATGAAAATAATGATTCGCTAGAGAAGTTACGAGTACTAAGTTCTACTTTTTGCTTATCAACCTTCTTGATAAAACAGAAGTTATGCAGGAGTTATTTTCTGACATGTAGCAGTAATATTGCAAAGTATAACAAATTAATTCAGCCCTGTGTACAGCGTACTTCACTTACTTAACATACACCGAACAAACTGAGCCATATGGAGTATAACATGTAATATGTAAATTTATACTGTTATACAACGGGGCTTGTGGCTCAGTGGTAAAAGTTAACACTAGCTTTTACACGCGGCTTCACTCACGCAGACTTTCATCCCCTGATTTACCCCCTTAGGGGAGGAATTTCAAAAATTCCTTTCTTAGTGCTCACTTACGTTATATAAAGAACCTACATGCAAAATTTCAGGATTCTAGCTTCAGCGGTTTGGGCTGTGCGTTGATCTCTGGGTATGTCAGTCAGTCAGTCAGTCTGTCAGTCAGTCAGTCACCTTACTCTTTTATATATATATATATATATTTGAAAGTTAAGTAATCCTAACCAGGTTAGTATATGGATGGGTGATCGTTCTTACCAACTTGTCTGGCTAGATGGTAGGTTAAAATCTCGGTTAAAATTACAAGTTGTTGTCGATGATGATAAAAATGTTATAATATGCAAACAAGTATGATTCTGACATAAGTGAGCTCGCAGTGTAGGAGAAAATGATAAAATTATATATAAGTTAAGCAACCCAAGCTAGGTCAGTCTACGATCGGTGAACATTCTGAACACGTTGAGACCTTACATTGTCTTTGAGAGCATGTTAAGCCATCGGTCCCGGTAGCCTTAAGAACATCTTTGGCAAAATTATACTGCTATATTACACAACCGTATATACAACGTGTTTCCTGGGCGTCATTAGATCCAGCAACCTCGTATATCAAATGGAATATTACAAACCACTGAACTTATTTACTGTCGATTTTCTACAAGTATGTTTTTTTTTCGATATTGGTTTATTTTCGATACTCTTTACATATCCGCATGGGAGCTACCTAAATACTATAAGTGCTTGTAATTTCGCCTATATGACATAACGTCATATCTTCTAAAAGTTATTTATTAAATGTCAACCACATGATGGAAGTGTAGAAAAACAAAAGAGAAATGTCGTCCATTGCATATATATATCTTAAACTTAAAAAATCTTCCGGGGAAGAGCCATTTTTTTTTACTTTTGTGCTCAACGTATGTCAGTTCCATCGTATCCTGAACATGTAGCTAAACACTTATCGTCTTAAGACAATCGAGATGAATTTGAACTGAGAATATTATTCTGATCATAGAAATGCTTAATAACAGCCGGGAGCTTGGAAGTTCGGGTCCTAGCCCCCGTGGAACAGAAAGTGCATACTTGTGCACTATAATATGTCTTGCGTAGTTGGCTCGTCTCTGTTGAGGCTAGCGACAGTGGCCAAATTCAGCTAGAAGTTCAGAATTCTCATCACCATTTATTCCTTCGGAGGAATTAACTTGACAGTATGTATATATCTAATATTTTAAGTCTATCATAGAATTTCCTATCCCTTTAAATACAATTCTACTAATCTTATAAGAGACATAATAAAGATTATGGATTTAAGATAAAATCAACTGCTCTGAAGTTAAGCCACGTACGCTTAAGTTATAACTAATATTTCCTTCATAAAAAGGCGAGATTTTCTCGGTTATAGTGCTGACATTTTATGATTCAATGAGACATATCGTAGATGCGTAGGCGAACATGTCTAGACTCCTTTACATAAAATGATTGGCTAAATCGTATTCTGAAGAGAAGTCGTACTCCGATCGAGTTACAACTTATAAGGTTGAGACGTTTGTCGAGGTTTGTGATTACATAATACCAGTATATCATCTGTATGTTGATATGTGTGAAGACTACTTTAAAGACTAAATTAGGTTTTATTTTAAATAATTATTATTCTCCTCCGTGGGAGAGCCACGCTTCGGCATGAATGGGCCGGCTCGACCGGAGTTATACCACGGCCTCACAGAAAACCGGTGTGAAATAGTGCTTGCGCTGTGTTTCACCTAGTGAGTGAGGATACCGGAGGCCCATACCCCAACCCCTCCCCCTATCTCCCCCCCCCCATCCCCCAAAGGCCGGTAACGCACTTGTGACGCCTCTGGTGTTGCGGGTGTCCATGGGCGGCGGTAATCGCTTACCATCAGGCGATACGTCTGCTCGTTTGCCGGCCTATTCCATAAAAAAAAAAAAAAAAATAACAAATTACATCAGTGTCTCTTAACCAGCTATTTCTTTTTAGTCAATTGGGTCACACTACTACATTTAAGTATGTAATTAACTGTATATTTAACTTATTCCTTGTTTGTATTTATTTCATAATCCACACTATGTATTACTATAACGGTATATGATAATCTTTACTATTTAAAGGTTCTTCCGTGTCAGCTAGTTCTACACCAAACACTTCCCCACACCTTCTCATAATCATGTTTATCTCTCCATCCAATGGTTGCCTGTAAGAGATTGCCTCCGAGCAATAAGGCCGCCAATTTTACTTGTCTAATTTTATCTTAAACTTGGAATGAATCTGGTGTACAATAAAGATACATTATTATTATAAAGAGACTAGCAAACCCGGCGAACTCCGTTTCGCCACCAGATGGCTTATGTAACACTTTCTCGCTTTTCTGTTGAAAATTTTTCTGAATTTTCTTTGCTATAAACCTCACGGAGCCCGAGACCTTTCCAACGAATGCAAAACCGTGGAAATCGGTTCGTGCGTTCTGGAGTTATAGCGTCAGGAAGGAAAACCCGACTTATTTTTATATAGTAAGATACATGGTTCTGAATATTAAATAGAAGGTAGACAGTAGACTCATACTGCGTTGAGTGCTATTGGTTCATATTGAAATTGTCAATATGAACAATCGCAAAGTTTTGGTTATATTTTTTTTAATTGTAAAGTTAATTGGACAAATATGCATTTACTCACACAGTAGCCACAGCGTCTTTTTCCTAGACAAAGGAGTCTCTCATTTTTTGCGAGGGAAAATCTTCACACATACACATTTTAGAGTTACATATAAAACATATAGGTATGCCTGCCTCGGTGGCGTAGTGGTAGCGTATGCGACTGGTGCGCTTGATTCCCGGGTCGGACCAAATGTTTGTATGATCTGCAAATATTTATTTGGGACTTTTGGGAGTTTGAGTGTTATCTATGTATGATATGTACCTATATATATACAAAAAAAATACATGGATTTACACAAAAAAAGTATATATGTATATCAGTAGTCTACCCATAACACAACTCTGCTTAGCTTGGAACTAGATGGCGTTGTGTGTTAGATGTCCGAAATATTTATATTCAAATTATTATAAATTTATCCAGTTTTACTAAGTATACTATTCTTTAAAAAACTGTATTCTTTTTTAATAAATACTAAATATTTCAGACAACTGAAACACAACGCCATCTAGCATCAAACTAAGTAGAGCTTGTGCTACGACAGTTAGATTGACTGATAGAATATTTAAATACATTTATATTTTGTAAATACAATAAGTTTTTATATAGAAAACAAATGTTTCCAGATCATACAAACATTTGTTCCGACCCGGTTTCACCCGGTTTTACCGTACCAACCATAAATTATACTCGTATATTCATGTGTGAGTATTTGAACTTTAATACCGACACTGGTTCACATTTAAATTGAAATTTTAATTCAAAGATTTTTGACTAAGGACAACCTCGATCAAATCATATTACAAACCAAAGCAACTAAATCAAGTATGGTCGATTCATTTAGGAACTATGCTAGCATAGACCGACAGACAAACTGATACACAGGTTAAAGTTATGAGAATACTCTTTTTCTGACAAGGTTTTACAAATATACTCTTCAACGAAAAAACCCCAATAACTGTTCAACATAAAAAGTTATTGAATTACGGTCGACTTTCGAACTGTGGGTGACCAGCTGTAATATTTATTAGTCACGACTTTCTTGCTAACTCGACATCTTTAGGAATCTGATATCTAATATAGGAACATGAATATTTGTTCATTTTTTATGTAGCCCAAACCTTTCTTCCTACTGTGATGAAACTTCAGGAATTATTTTGATAACAGTAAAATGTTAGTTTCTTACACCTCACAAGATTTCTACACCACCCTAAGGTTGACTGGTAGAGAATGCCCCGGGCATTAAGTTCGCCGATGTACAAAAGCGCACAAAGCTATAAATAAATAAATAAGTTAACCACTCTTAATTTCTTCATTGTTTCAATAACATATTTATTCATTTAAAACTTAATGCGGTTTTGCATATGGCGGGTTTAATGTCGAAAGTTTGAATTATACATTTGCCACACAGCTCTGATGCTATATGCTGAGATATGCGCCTTTTCTGGCATTGCACTGCATCATAGCATCACTGCACCTTATAAAATAACGGAACACAAGCAGTTGTAGTACTCATACTACAACTGCTTGTGTTCCGTTATCTTAACTATGTATAAAACCAAGTGTTGTCCTGTTTATGTCAGAATAATCGATTTTTCTTTCTTTCTTTATCTGCATAACCGAAAGGCTAGCTGGATGAAAATGCCCATGGCATTAAAACCTTTTTAAGCAAAAAAAAGGCAGACAATGTAAGTAAACATAATAAAAATATCATTAATAAGTTTTATATACAAACACATAAATAAACCGGTAGTATTGTCAGATTATTACTTATGTACTAAAAATAACGTTGAACTCTCACATGAGCCTCATCTTTTCCTCCAACAAAAATATAAATATTTCGGAATCAAAATTTATCACACGCCCTTATACCTTCTTGGAATGAGTTCCGAGTATAGCTACTTTGTTTGTTATGGTATGAGGTAAACAGGGTGGCAAGAGGCTGATAAAATATTACTGGCACCCTAGTTTTATGGGGTGACAAGTTGGTAATCATATATAATTAATCAACAGTTTGGTTTATTACTTCTAAACAAAGTTGTCATATGGGTCTAATGGTTAGTAATACTGGCTGCTAAACCGGCGGTCGGGGATTCAATTCCCACCTAGGGCAAAAAGGTACTATCATTGTTCTGTGTCTGGGTGTAATTTAGCTATTATGTAATGTAAGTATTTAAAATAATTTAAGGTATGTGGCGACTTCCACATACAGCGCAACCTGTCCTTGAAATCAAACCCATTTAATTAAATAATTAATTAAAGATGCACAGAAGTATGCGACTTTTGTGCTTGAGGTCTCGGGTTCGATTCCCGAGTCGGAGCAAATGTTTGTAGGAACTGCAAATATTTGTAGTATGTATTTACCAAAAAAAAATAAAGTTATGTATTTATAACAGTTGTCTAGTACCATTATACAAGCTCTGCTTAGCTTGGGACTAGATAGCGTTGTGTGTTAAATGCCCGAAATACAAAAAAAAAATACGAACATACATATAACCATTCAATAACGTAGTAAACTTAAAAGTACTATGTAAATTATTTAAAAAGAATGTCCGACAAAGCTTTGATCACAGTATCCTCGATTGAAATACCATCACAACATTTTCAGCATTGTTTGATCAAACATTGGTCAAATAAAATTCTTCTTTTATAGATTACCGATACCGACATCCAGTTGGAGGTTGGTTATTTACCTACAGTGTATACAGAGTATATGTATTTAGTAAAATAAATATTGGAAAGGCGTATTTTATGACTACAATAGGGGTAGAATACACTTGAGATAAAAGAATTCGGGCCAGAATGTGAATGCTTACATTGAGAATGTGAACATTAACTGTTTGGAGTACTCAGTACGCAATCTAGACCTCAATCTGATTGAGAGGAATAAATTGTATACCAAATGGAGATTAGGTAACCTCTCCTCTATTATTTGTGACCCGGTATATCCCGGGTCCTTTAAGTGGAGAGTGAAGAAGCATCTCACTAAGCCGCCATAGTGCGGGTCACCATGCTGCATTGTCCTTATTCGCATTGAGGATGGTGACCACCAGTCTTGGATTCTGCTCATGCTTTCCATCAGGCAGGGCAGAGTCATTTTGGCAGCTAAAGTATTAAAAAAAAATAGGGCACTTATAGACCGGTAATAGACCAGACCGATATAGAGGTTGTTATGTCCCGCCAAAAAAAAGTAGCACCGTTAAAGCAAGCTGCCTGGCATCCCACGGCCCTTGTGATTAATTTTAAGAAGTTATTCTATATGACAATCGGTGCAAGAACTTTTATTACGCGATACAGAACTAGTAGTTACTTCGTAGTTCAGCGTGCCTTCGTCAGATGGCACTAAAGTATGTTATTGTTTCGTTTGAACGGGGAAGTTGCCACTCAAGTGTCCATGGCGAGCAATAGTAATTAACCATCCCTACTTAATCTGGTCGTTTACCATTGAACCATAAAATGAAATAAGTAACATTTCATTATGCCAAGCATATTTATACCGGCCCGAGATCCTCGTGACTAAGTCATAGCTGAGTAGGTTAACACATTGGTAAGTCATGTAATAAAGACCTAGCCAGGTCAGTCCATAGATGAGTGACCAATCTTAACACATTGAGACAAGTCCATACTTCGGAAATGACACTGACCAACATCTGTGGCAATCGTTACAGTTTATAGGCCTTAAAAGTACGACAATAGTCTCTTTGTATTGATCCTTCACAACCCCTTTAGATTGTGGAATTCGATGCTCCGCGTAAAAAAATCGAAGTTCAGCCGTGTCAAAGCAGACTCAAAGCTGACCCAAACTTGATTTAGGAAAAAGGTTCGAAGTAAGAAACTAAATATGTATCCTATTTTGTTCAAACTAATTTGTTACTGTTTACAAATCAAGTTGGACAAACAAATGTTCTACTAATAAAGCTAACCTTGTTTTCTTACCAATACAATAAATTTACTCTAAATAACATCCTACTAAACAAAAAAGGTTCGGGATTAATAAAATAGGAAATCAGGTTCATGAGGCGTATCTAGGATTATTTAACCAGCTTATTTGGTTTTCGGTATGTTAATAGATGCAGTAAAAGTAAAGGGATGAAAAATGTAGGTAAAGGACAAACAAAAATAGTAGGTAGTAGAGCCACGCTGATTTCAGCACGAACGGGCCGGCTCGACCGGGGCGGTACTACCCTCGCACAGAAAATCAACGTAAAATGACAGCGATCGTGCTGTCGTGTTTCGTTGGTGAGTGCGAGACCGGAGGCCCAATTAGTCTAGTCAACAAGTTCCAAACTTGTTGACTAGACTAAAAGATGCAGCAGCATCACTAGGCCGCCATGGTGTGGGTCGCCATGCTGCATTGTCTGCATTCGCAGTGAGCATGGTGACCACCACTAAATACTGTACTATACTTCGTATGTATTTTTTTATATATGTAAGCCTGCTGAAGTGACTCTACTCTACCTGATGAAAAGCATAAATCCAAGAGTGGTGGTCACTAATGTTTTTTTTATGGATTAAACAGGCAAACGAGTAGACGTATACGCCTGATGGAAAGCGATTATCGCCGCCCATGGACACCTGGCACACCAGAAGCGTCACAAGTGTGTTTCCGGCCTTCTTTGGGATGGGGTGGGGAGGTAGGGGTAGGTGGATTATGGGCCTCCGGTATCCCCACTCACTCGGTGAAACACTATTTCACACCGGTTTTCTGCGAGGCCGTGGTATCACTCCGGTCGAGCCGGCCCATTCATGTCGAAGCGTGGCTCTCCCACGGTGAAACGAATGCAGACAATGCAACAATACAGCATGGTAACCCATAGCATGACGGCCTATGGCGATTCTGCATCGTTGGGCCTCCGGTCTTATCACGATAGCAAGAATAAAGGGTGCCATCACCCCTGTCCATCCCATGGGTGTCATAAGAGGCGACTAAGTGAACAAACTATGCAGGACGGCAGCATTGCAAAAAGGCCAGAGGGTACAGTAGGCCAAACCCTTCTTTATAAGGAGAGACTTATGTCCAGCAGCAGACTGTTAAGGTTGTTGATGATGAAGAATGGTAATTGTCGGTACAAAAAGGACACCAGATGGAAACGCAGTTCCTTATCATAAATAATAACTAAACTGGTCACTTGTGCTGCCACCTAGTAATCTCTACTGAAACAAGTTCTGTCTGAAGTTACTCCGTACTTGTTACATATGTGGAGGAACGAGTGTCATGTCCCTCAAACACAAAGGGAGGATCCTCCGACCAGGCGAGGTGATCATGCCTGGCGGGCCACTGCCCAACGGTTGATGTTGGGATGTTGTATATATGTTAATCGGCGCGAGGACTTTTATTGTGCGATTCAGGATTGGTAGTTTCTTTGTTTCCTTCGTTACTCCGTAGTTCGACGTATCTTCGGTAGATGGTGCTGTCATATGTTTTTCGTGTTTTTTGTGGAAGTCGCCACACATACAACTTACAGACAAAAATTTTCATTCACGCTCTTTAAAAACCACAAAATTATCTTAACACCTTTATTTTATTTAAAATGATTTAGAAAAATATATAAAATTTCTATCCGAAGTATAAAGAAAACAATTATTGAGGTAATTTTTTTTTATTATGATTTTCTATCGATAAAAATAAAAAACCGTGTGGTACCATGGGACGCCCGATAGGAATAAAGTTATTCACTATAAAAATATTAATTTCAAGTTCTATTCGAGGTATAAAGAAAATAATTATTTGGGTATTCATTTTTTAGGGTTCCGCTCCACGGCAAAATACGGAACCCTTATAGATTCGTCATGTCTGTCTGTCTGTCTGTCCGTCTGTCCGTCCGTATGTCACAGCCACTTTTTTCCGAAACTATAAGACCTATAATGTTGAAACTTGATAAGTAGATGTTTTCCGTGAACCGCATTAAGATTTCCACACAAAAATAGAAAAAAACAATAAATTTTGGGGGTAAATACTTAGAACTGAAACTCAAATTTATTTTTTTCTTCAAACCCATACGTGGATAGGTCTTCAAAAATGATATTGAGGTTTTTAATATTATTTTTATTCAAATCTGAATAGTTTGCGCGTGAGACACTTCCAAAGTGGTAAAATGTGTGTCCCACCCCTGTGTAACTTCTAAAATAAGAGAATGATAAAACTAAAAAAAATATATGATGTACATTACCATGCAAACTTCCACCGAAAATTGGTTTGAACGAAATCTAGTAAGTAGTTTTTTTTTTTCAACACAAATATTAAAAAAAATGTTACTTGCTGCTGCGGAACCCTTCATGGGCGAGTCCGACTCGCACTTGGCCGTTTTTTTATTATGATTTTTTTATCGATAAAATAAAAAGGCTACTTTACAAAATTATCTTAACACCTTAACTGTATTACAATGATTTATAAAAATATATATCAAACTGCAATAACAATAACAGTCATCACGTAGAGTATACATTAGACACTGTATCGCCATCATACTAGACTATACATAAAAATCTTACGTTACAGGCGTTATTTGTCGGCAAGGGTACCACTCGGCAACGCCCCGTAAGGAACTTCGTTCCAAAAATATTTTCATATTTATGACAACTGATTATGTGGATTTCATTTTGATCCTTCCTTGTTAATCTTTTTATCTAAGGCGCAACTTTAGCAAGTAATGCAACAATAAACTTCATAACACTACATCAACACGATTTAATTATTTAAGACTGGCGTAACGAGATAAAGTTCAACTCAAGTAAATTTAATTTCACTCTTTGTTTTAATCTTATAAGGTTAAACATAAACAAAGAACAATACATAAACGTCATACGGAACAAAACTATTAAAGCCTAACTCGATTGGAGACGGCCGCCGTCCTTATTTCAAGTTGAATCTAATTTGTTTCTCACAAAGAACATCGGCTTAAATACTTTCTATTGCTTGAGAGCTTTTACATTAGACGACACGAATACGACGCGTCATTACGCAGACAGTAAATTGATACGATTAATACGATGCGTCTTATGATGTGTGCTATTACCAGAGTTGCTCAGCTAAAATGTTGTATTTACGTAAGTACATATAATTAAAGTAAAATTATTATTTGTTTCTACGACGGTATCAATCAAACGCAGCAGGGCACTTGATGAAAAGTTACTGCGGACACCCAGCGCCACACAAAGCCTTTAAGCTTTGGCTTAGAAGTTTGATTTTATTGATATGAATTTCAGTTTGATACCTCCACGTGTTCCTGAGAAAAAGGGTCTTGATAGACAGACAGAGGAACAACAAAGTGATCTTATGAGGTACGGAACCCTAAAAAACATTGAAATTATTTACAATATAAACATACAAGCGTCAAAAAAAATCCTACACATTTTCAATTCAATTTCAATCCTTACTAAATGGAAAATAAATGTAAAAGTATTTAAGGAACCAGTGTGGACGGAAAATTCAGATAAATCCCCCAGGGGATTTTAGCAGAGGAACGTAGTGGCTGAGCCGGAGCAATATCTTCCACAAACTGGTAGTGCAATAATAAGCTTAAAATAAAATAATCTTTATATAAAGCGCACAGTGAAGCTGCAGTGAAAATTATCCTTATGATAGGAATTGATGTTCCGCCCAGCGATACTATGAACGGCGGCTGCGGTCGGTAATAAATATAATATTTGCGGCTATTTTTTAAATTAAAATCTCAGATATCTGTCGTCCTAACTAAAGGGTTGCAAGGCTCTTTCAGCCTCATTCCCTGTTTCCTACCTCATTTAATTAATCCAGCGGTCTACAGGGACGTATGTAATCATTTCAAGCACGTACCACGTAATATTAAACTTGCAAATTATGAGGTCTTCGTAAGAGTTCCAGTATAAACTTTTTTACGACCAAACAAAATATTCATTATGAGCAAAGTGTCAGGACCTTGAACCCAAAAGACTTTGAACATAAATTTATTTATGTCAAACTCTTTGTTCGTAAGAGCATAAACGAATTAGAGTGGCAACACTGGCGGGTCGAACTGTCGTTAAAAGTGTTTAACTAGTTCTTAGTTCTAATTACTTTGAAGTGAGGTTAAGTTATATCTGTAATTTTATAATGTCTTAAATCTGTAAATCTAAGATGAACTTGATGGAAAATGAAAGATTTTTTGTCCATGTTGTGCCTTCCCCTTTTTATTTTGGGATCTGAATTTTTGAAGTAGTCGATGCTTACATACCTGGGATTCAAATTAAGTTAGTCCATCGTCAAGAAATAGATTAGATATTTGCAATAAATGTGTAAAAATCGATTTTTTACAAACTTTTTATTAACTTGCAACGAATCTTGCAACTCAATTTTGAAGCAGATATCTTCAACCGATTTTACTGACATTTTGCAAGCATATGTATACAGCGTGACAATACAAAATTATAATGACATTGAGCTGATCTGATGCTGGAGCTGGAAGGTAACCATAGGAACTCTGTAAAGAAACGTCGCAACATCAGCGAGTTTGGACTCGTTTGATTCGTATCGAGGCATTCCAGTAAAAGCTTGTTTTCAAAAAGCTTTTTAATTTAATTTATTTGCCTTAACCTTGGAATATCTGTAGTCGCGGACACCCTACGATAGATAGCTTTTGAGAGAAGTTTTAGGATGTCAAAATAAAGAATTATACAAGCTTACATCTGACTATCTCTCATTCCGACATTCTTGCCTTCATTTGACTAATATTCGTGGACTAATATCCTAAGTAGGGTAAAGTTGACATAAAATTGTATTGAAATGAGGATCTTAATGAGCGTAATAATAACTAAGAATGGTCAGACAAATGATGTCATACTAAATTGCTTCTAATGTACGAGCCCCAACAGCGAGGTAATAAAGATTTTGGAGTAATAATACCATTAACTAATTTCACCAATGTAATAAATACATACCTCAAATACTAATACTATCTAATATATGTAGTTCGTATATTTCACGATGAACTCTGAAACTACACACATCAAAAGTGTCTAGGGATCAAGCATTTTTATGCGGATTTCTTGAGATTGAGATGTGGCTTTGGCCCTGGCCTGCTCAGTCGCCAGACTTGAACCCGATTGAGCATGCATGGGATATGCTACAGAGAAGAGCTCTGCCGAATACGGAGGGTATCCAGTCGCAAGAAGACCTTTTTTTGTTGTTGCAACGAACATGGGCGGCCATTCCACAGCGTGATTTGGATAAACTCATTTTGAGTATGCCAAACCGATTCTTGTGTTGTTAGTGTTCGCGGTAGAAACACGGATTATTAATTGTTTAAGTTACCTAATAAAATTTTAAAGAAAACTGTTATTTCAGTCTTTTTTTCGAACTTTAATGTTAGTGGTTCAAATGTCAAAAATCCCTTTATTAGGAAAATGGCAAATTTCTTTATTAATGCAAAGGTGACTTGGTTTATCGTTACTGTGACAAACGAAAACACTTTATTTGATGAATCCTTAAAGAAAATTTTAATTAATATCAATCAGGAGAAAAGTTATTGCAAAAATATATGTTGATCCCTAGACACATATGTTGATCCCTAGACACTTTTGATGTGTGTATATTAATGAACTTTTTTTAAAGTACTTGAATGACCGTGCATTGCTCGGTTCTTTTTTTGGTACATTGTCTAAAAATGAATCCTAGCTCGATTGATTTATCGCCCCCGAAGACCCCTGCATACTAAATTTCATGAAAATCGTTGGAGCCGGTTCCGAGTTTCAGATTATATATATTTATCTAAGAACGGCTAATTTATAGGTATTAAGTGTGTTTTACTGGCATGTCTATAGGCTCACGTCGCCGTCATAGTCTTTAAGAAGCCTAAGATAGAACGGGTAGACTACAGGACCAATGGAAAAAAAAAGCATACGTGATTATTTAACAGATGTGACGTCAAATCTCAGTCACATATTTTTAAGGCATCGCATCCGCCAGAGTACCAAAGATTTTCTTTTCTACGTGACCCGGTTCCCTGTCTACGTACCCAAGAGGGGAATCGTCTATCGTGTGTTAAATAAAAATAATATTGTGTATTGATTAATTTCTTTATGTGTATTTTTGTCTTGTCACATGATTAACATAGAACAGACAATTAACTTCGAGATTTACTTATAGTGACTAAGGTTCAAACCTGATAAGTTGCTCTACAGCCAATATTTTAGAATTTAAGATTATGTTTATTTTGGATCAAATTAATTTATTCGACTGCCTCGATTCCCGGGTCGGACCAAATGTTTGTATGATCTGCAAATATTTGTTTCGGAGTTTGGTTGTTTTCTATGTACAATATGTATGTATTTACAAAAAAACTATATATGTAATGTAATTATATCAGTTGTCTAGTACCCATAATACAAGCTCTGCTTAGCTTGGGACTAGAAGGCGTTGTGTGTTAGATGTCCGAAATATTTATTATTATTTATTACCAATGCGCTAGAAATATATCATTTTTATCACAAAACATTCACCATTTTGTTTAGGTACTCTCATCAATCATCAATAGCTTTTAACAGTCCACTGCTGAACATAGGTCTCTCCTTGTGTCCAGTTAAACGTGTGTAATTTTCCTTAGGTACTACGCTGTGATCGATAATGGCCTCGTTTTCAGGGAATCTTCCATCTGATGTTACCAACGATAAGGTAATCTTAATGAAATTTCTACTCCAATGAATTCTAGGTCGAAAACTTGTTGGAAAACAAGCTTGAACTAAAAGAAGTTAGTTGAAAATATTATAATTAAGTGAAAAGAGAGTTAGCAGTTCTTTGAAGCTGTTTCAAGGGTTCCATTGATAGGCTAGTGACTCTACAAGACGTCTTTGCCTACTAATATTTGTTATTATTTAATCATGGTCATGTGGAAGTCCTGTGTAACTTACGTTCTTCTTTTATACTAGCTGAACCCCGCGGTGTTACCTGCGGTTAATGTCGACCCGCAGATAACGCCGCGGGACAAAATTAGTCTAAAAAAGCGGCCAAGTGCGAGTCGGACTCGCCCATGAAGGGTTCCGCAGCAGCAAGTAACATAATATAATTTTTATTTTATATTTTTACATTTGTGTTGATTGAATGAAAGGTAAATTGCAGTTCACGATTTATGACGTATTAAAAAAAAAGTACTTACTAGATTTCGTTCAAGTCAATTTTCGTTGGAAGTTTGCATGGTATTGTACGTGATATATTTTTTTTAGATTTATCATTCACTTATTTTAGAAGTTAGAGGGGGGGGGGGGACACATTTTACCACTTTGGAAGTGTCTCTCGCGCAAAATATTCAGTTTAGAAAAAAATAATGTTAGAAACCTCAATATTATTTTTAAAGACCTATCTATAGATACTCCGCACGTATGGGTTGGATGAAAAAAAATTTTTGAGTTTCAGTTCTAAGTATGGGGACCCCCAAAATTAATTGTTTTTTTTTCTATTTTTGTGTGAAAATCTTAATGCGGTTCACAGAATACATCTACCTACCAAGTTTCAACATTAAAGGTCTTATAGTTTCGGAATAAAGTGGCTGTGACATACGGACGGACAGACAGACAGACAGACAGACATGACGAATCTATAAGGGTTCCGTTTTTTGCTTGGCACGGAACCCTAAAAAGTAGATTAAGTTACTCCTTAGATCATCAGCTATCTGCCAGTGCAAGTCCCGTCAAAAATGGTCCAGCCGTTCCAGAGATTACCCGGAACAGACAGACAGACAGACCGACAGACAGACAGACCGACAGACAGACAGACAGACCGACAGACAGACAGTCAAAAATTTAAAAAAAAAGATATTTTGGTACATGTACCGTGTATATTCAAAAAAAGGAGGAGGGCAATTCGACTGTATTTTTTATTTTTATGTTTGTTACCTCATAACTTTCGACTGGGTGAACCGATTTTGATGATTCTTTTTTTATTTGAAAGCTGGTGCTTTTCATGCAGTCCCATTTCAATTTGGTCCAGTTTTGAAATGTCATCCATGAGAAAACCACATAAGTCTTCAATTTGCATTAAGTATATGCGCGACAAATTGACGAATAACTCAATATCACGCCAACCGATTTCGATGATTCTTCTTCCATTTAAAAGCTGGTGCTTCCCATGGGCCCATTTCAATTTGGTCGTTCTTGAAGTCGGTTTTTTTTGTTAGATTTTTTCGACTTAATAGATAACCGAGCTCTTAATCCACAGTTAAATCGATTAGTATTAAAACAGAAGGAATTCCAATAACATTTTTGCAAACAGATTTTCTAGATTATTTCTGCACAAAAGGGTCCATTTAATTTATTAACCGAAAAACCGCTCAACAATAGCTCATCCTTACAAATTCTACATAAATCTTGGAGTATGTTTGTCTAAATCAACAAAAATAAACCGAATCGCACGATGTAGAGGTCTGTTTGTAACATTTTTGTTTCAGATGCACTTCAAGTAGCGGTTAGGTGCAGACGTGTCACTTTAATCAATATGTTCTCTGAACAAGGATCCACTAAACTAAAAATAAATACGTACTAGTTGTTGCCCGCGGCTCCGCCCGCGTGTATGTCGGTTATCGCTGCAAATAGTAGTCTATGTGTTATTCTGATATGTAAGCTATATTACTGTAAAGTTTCATCCAAATCCGTTCAGTAGTTTTTGCGTGAAAGAGTAACAAACATCCATCCATTCATCCATACTTACAAACTTTCGCGTTTATAATATTAGTAAAGATATAGATTTTACTGAAATGCTATTCTTAGTTCTAAAACTTAAACAAACAACAATATCGAGTACCGAGTAAGTTTAATATGTATTATCGCAATGCCGAAATGGTCACAGTGATCATCGAGTAGAATTATCTATACTTATGATAAAAATGTAACAGGTCCAATTCTGTACATTAAAGTTATTTCGAAAAAAAATTTTTCTATAATCGATACTGAAGCCAAAACTGTAATTTTTTTCATTTTTGTCTGTCTGTCTGTATCATGGCCGCGCATCACGCCGAAACTACTGAATGGATTCAAATGAAACTTGGCATGATTTGAGTTCATACTACGAGGTAGGACATAGACTACTTTTTATCCTGAAATTCAGCACGGTTTCCAGGAGAGAGGGGTTGAAAGTCAATATTATGTACTTAGTTGTAATTCAATAACACATAGTCCGAATTCATTCATTCTTTTTTTGCTAGAAAGAAAAAAATAAAAGATAACGGGAGAAGTCTTTTTCTTGTCCGCGACTGTACACTGCCTGTGGGAAGCTGAGACAGATATGTAAATATGGCGGTACGAAGTTCGCCGGGTCAGCTAGTCTAACATAAACTTACACACTAAGCCTAGATTGACGTGATGCATAATACTTCCTATTAATATAATATTATAAACGCGAAAGTTTGTAAGTATGGATGGATGTTTGTCACTCTTTGCCGCAAAAACTACTAAACGGATTTGGATGAAACTTTACGGTAATATAGCTTATACATCAGAATAACACATGGGCTACTATTTGCAGCGATAACCGACATACACGCGGGCGTAGCCGCGGGCAACAGCTAGTACTTTTATATGTCACTCAAATACAACAGTACCAAGTAGGCATCGAATTGACAACCTCCAACTTAGAAGCCATGATCGTTTACAATGAAACCAACTGGCCCTATAGCTAACTATTGCGTTTTCAAGATATGCTCTTGTTACCGCATCCAAATGATCTTGCACGAATGGCAATTTGCATATTTTACTTACTGTCATGTAATGTGCTACATGGAACTTTAATTAATTTAAAATGTCAACTGTCACCAGTCCACAGAGTATCTACATTGGTATGCGATGACCTTTTTACTGCAGATATTTTTTAGTGCTGGCAAAAAATAAACTTCATTCATTAGATCCAATTAAACAGTCTATGTAATGTAATGTTTCATCTACTTTATTTGATTCCTTACTACTTGTGGATGATTAAGGTGGTTGAGTATATTGGACCCACAATCGCAATCGGTTTAAACTTCATTTCATACTCTTCGAAGGTTAATCCGCTCTTAACGAGTTTATCTTAGCTAGGAAGATTTTAGTATTCCATTACTATATTTTGGACCGGCCACGATTCGTAGAACCGGTGTTAGGCAAGTCTTTTACTGCCTTTCATCGACTGAGAGAAAATACCGAAGTCCATGGTGCCCTGATTTTGGGAGGATTCTCAACCAGCGAGCGATTATTTTGCTTTGCAGCATCACCGTTTCAAAGTGGTAGACATAAACTGTCGAAGTCGTTCGAAAGTCGAAGAAAACCTGAAACTTATTACCAGCTTACATGTTTCTCTTACTCTATGATCTCGGGTCCGTTAAGCGGCTCGTGAAAAAGCTATATATTATTGGCCACCATAGTGTCAGCTGGTGACTGACTGCTGTATTATATGTATTCGCAGTTAGTACATATTATATTTACCACAAATCTTGGATTCAATTCAGACTTTCCATCAGGCAGAGTCGAGTCACTTTCACTTTTACAGCAGTAGCAGCTACTCCTTAAGATTTCCTTAAATAGTATCATGATTTTTTTAACTATAACCTGATTACATATAAGCTTTTGATTTAATTTATATAGCCTATGCTAATCGGGTTATTATTACAAACTTATTGACACCTCGTTCATTAAAATCAGTTCATTCGTTTACGCTTTACGGTAGAACATACAAACATACATGGCCTGCTAAAAATACTTTCCTTCCTTTTGGCTTTTGGTAGTAGTCGCGTTGCATTTTACTTGAGATGTTTTTGTAGCTAAAAACAATACTATTAACAATACAAAATTTTGACAAAAAAAACGAGTTTAGAAACTGGACCACAACGGAAAGCACCAGCATTCAAACAAAAAAAGAATCATCAAAATCGGTTCACCCAGACGAAAGTTCCGAGATAACACACATAAAAAGAAGTACAGTCAAATTGAGAACCTCCTCCATTTTGAAGTCGGTTAAAAAACTTTTAAACATGTAACAATTTACATGTCGGAAATTCGAAACTCTTCCCAATTGACTTTAACTATGGCACAATTTCTGATCATTAATTCCAAAACTAAATATATCTCAGTCCGTAAATCCCAAATGCATTTCAAGCGAAACTAAATCCGTAGAATGTATTGCAGTTTCCCGGGAGCTACATTCTGTTGAAACTAAACTAAATAATACCTATTTAGATGTATTTAGTTAATACGAACGAACAACATAGTTAAAGGTATTCACGGTGGTTCTATAAAGGATACAAAGGAATAGAAAGCGGTGTGATATTAGTATTTTTTTAAACTGAGTAAAACATCTAATAGATAGCAATTATGATGATTACCGTGGGAGAGCCACGCTTCGGAATGAATGGGCCAGCTCGACCGGAGTGAAACCAGGTGTGAAATGGCGCTTGCGCTGTGTTTCACCGGATACCGGATGCCCATCCCCCAAAAGCCGGCAACGCACTTGTGACGCCTCTGGTGTTGCGGGTGTCCATGGGTGGCGTTAATCGCTTACCATCAGGCGATACGTCTGCTCGTTTGGGCTTCGTCCACATGGATCCCCTGCTAAAACCGATAGGGAATTTATTTGGATTTTTGTCCACACAACATGGCTATTTATAACCTATTGGCCAGTAGTATATTTAGTTTAATACAATACATTTCACCACCAAAGATTACCTACATAACTTAAAACTCATCAAAACCCTAATAATAAATCCATTTATTCCATCACATCATCACACCACACACATCCCCGACCCCTCGCCCCATCCCCCAAAGGCCGACAATGCACTTGTGACACTTCTGGTGTTGCGGGTCTCCATGGGTGGCGGTAATCGCTTACCATCAGGCGATACGTCTGCTCGTTTGCACCCTATACTATAAAAAAGAAGCACCAAAATGTTTTAAATAAAAAAAGTAAAAACTAAAACCCAACTACGGCAAAAAACGACGAAATAAATTTGAGCTAAATATGTCGTGTTTGGTATCATTCGAAAGGGCGTTACCTACTTGTACATTTCAAAAATATATATTATTAGCATTTTCTCTCGACTTTGTCCGTATTTATTCGATAATTGTGATATTTCTATGGTACCTATTTAAAATATACTTTGCAAAGATATTAATGTTTTACCGTGGGGGAGCCACGCTTCGGCATGTATGGGCCGGCTCGACCGGTATGATACAACGGCCTAACAGAAAACCGGTGTGAAACAGCGCTTGCCGTGTGTTTCACCGAGTGAGTGAGGACACCGAAGGCCCATACCCCAACCTCTCCCCCATCCCCTTCCATATCCCCCAAAGGCCGGCAACGCACTTGTGACGCCTCTGGTGTTACGGTATCCATATCCACGCGTTGTGTTATGGTACATTTCTACGGTTACATAGAAATGTACATTATGTACTTTAATATATGTTTATCTGTAAGTTTAGTAATATTAACAAATTCCTTAGTAATTTAAATTAAAAAGCTTTTTAAAAACAAGATTTTACTGGAATGTCTCGAGACGGATCAAATGAGTCCAATCTCGATGATGTTGCGACTTTTCTTTACAGAGTTCCTATGGCCACCTTCCGGCTCCAGCATCAGATCAGCTCCATGTCATTATAATATAGTATTGTCACGCTGTATACATATGCTTGCAAAATTTCAGCAAAATCGGTTTAAGATATCTGCTTCAAAATTGAGTTGCAAGATTCCACCCGAACATACAAGCATACATATACATACATTGCAAATTAAAAAAAGCTTGTAAAAAGTTAATAGCTTCACTATATTGTGTGTCCCGCATTTAAAATTAATAACTTTATTTCAGTTAATTAAAACTTGCCTGCGTAGGAGGGACAGGTTGTTATCCTCTTCTAAATTTAGCCGTCACAGTTAGCTGCATACCGGCAAATGTTTTATAAATAATGTTTGAAACGAGGGCTTTTTGCAGAGAACACGTTTAGTAATAACTTAATTATTTAAAAAAGAGATATGTATTTATTTAATTTCTGGGTCAAATTTTAAAATACTACAAGATTATATACTACTTCGTGCTTTTGAGCTTTGCTTTTTTCGAGACTTCTACTTTGTCAAATTATTAACCTGCGTTTTATTTAAATTGATTATGAAATACTTTTACTATAAAATTATACTATATTAAAAATATAGTAGTAGGGATTCGTTAATCAAATTAGCCATCGTTATAATTTATATTCTACTTATTTTTACTTAAAACCAATCTGATAATTGTCAATCAAATCGATACCAGTACCATAAGGCTGACAAGTTCGTTGGTTAGTTTAGTTAAATGGGCTATCCTCAAGAACTACTTCTTCGCATTGAATTATTTGGCTGTTGAAATTTCCCCTTATCGAGGGTGACTATATGCTATTTAACACCACGCTATAACCAATGAGAGTTGAGCATCTTTTTTTTTAATGTTTGAGCAGAATCCAGGAGAGGTGGTCACCATCCTCAATGCAAATAGGTACAATGCAGCATGGTGACCTACACCATGGCGGCCAAGTGAGATGCTTTTTCACGCTCCTCTTAAAGGACCCGGGTTCATAGTGTGAGGAAAACACGTACGCAGGTAGGGAAGGAAGAACCGAAGGTTATTGGAAAGGCAGCGAAAATATATTCTTTATAGAGACACAGGTTGAGGTTGCAGGTCTGCAACAAATACATACTAAAATATTTAAAAATAAAGACACAATATGAATCAATTTTTAGCAGTTCTTAAGAATAGTCAACGTAACTTATTTCTCTTTGTCATTAAGCAAAACGATGTAAACTTGCCAGCACTAACCGCAAACTACAACAACTGCAAACAAAGACAAACTGGAAAAGAACTTAAATTGTGTTGGCAGATAATAAGAAGCAACGGGACAGAATAATTGTAGCAGAGGCCTTTATCAGAAAAAATGGGCGTCGTTGAAATCTCGGGTCAATTTCATTAAGTGTTTTGCGGCGATTAGGTTCTATATAACTTTATTTTGTACATAAATTGGTTTGTTCTACTTAGCTCTGTAATGTGCGTTCTTTTCGGTTAAAACTTTATGTTGTATGGAAGAGAATATGAGATAAAACGTTCTAGAAAGGACTCTTACAATGCCAAAGAGGTGGTGAAAAGAGAACAATAAAAGATGAAACACGTTCAAAAGGGTATAAAATTATCACAAAATAGTCTTAATGAGTGTATTCCTGAGGTTTTTAGGCAGGGTTATCTATTGTTGGATTTCGAACGTCATTGTACTGGCAACATTTTGATTGTCACTTGTTCGTGTTGACGTTTTGACGTTTGAGGTTAATAAAAAGGACTTGAAAGACGCGCGTTGTGAAAGGTAGACGATTTGTTGTTTGAGAACCGAAAATTAATTGATAGTAAGCTAATTGTACTGTCCAGGTCGTGGACTCGCGAGTTTTGTAGGCGCGTTCCGCGAAAGTTGAAGCGAGTGAGTTGTAATTCGAATATCCGCGATAGCTGATACGAGTTTGTTGTAATTCGAATACCTTGGAAGTTGTACAGCACTTTAGGAGTTCATGATTGTGTGGACGTATCAAGACAAAGCAGTGGGGTACCCCGTCAACGGCGCCGAGAACACGGAAGCCACACAACTCCAGTAAGTGCTTGATGATTTTAGTTTAGATTAAGAACACGGTGAATCGCCGTAAAGCTCATTCTCCTCGCCAATGAATTAGGTTAGTGATTGCATGGCTTACTATGGGTCCTAAGACATCTCAAATATTATAAAGTGATCGCCCCATTGGTGAGAGGAGTGAACATCTATCATATTAGTAGAAGTGCTTTTCTAGATCGTCAGCCATATTTTTTTAGGTGCTGTTGTATCATAAGCCCTATGTTAAGCATTATTGTACTATTAACTTTCATTCTAGTGTCTTAACTGCTCTTATCTTTATTATTTTATTATTATTTATTTAGTAGTTATTTCACTAGGAGCGGTATTTTAGGGTTCCGTACCAAAGGAAAAAAACGGAACTCTTATAGATTCGTCATGTCTGTCTGTCCGTCTGTCTGTCTGTCTGTCTGTCCGTCCGTATGTCACAGCCACTTTTTTTCGAAACTATAAGAACTATACTGTTGAAAATTGGTAAGTAGATGTATTCTGTGAACCGCATTAAGATTTTCAAACAAAAATAAAAAAAAACAATATATTTTGGGGGTCCCCATACTTAGAACTGAAACTCAAATTATTTTTTTTCTAAAAACCCATACGTGGATAGGTCTTCAAAAATGATATTGAGGTTTCTAATATTATTTTTATTCTAATCTGAATAGTTTGCGCGAGAGACACTTCCAAAGTGGTCAAATGTGTGTCCCACCCCCTGTAACTTCTAAAATAAAAGAATGATAAAACTTAAAAAATATATGATGTACATTACCATGCAAACTTCCACCGAAAATTGTTTTGAACGAGATCTAGTAAGTAGTTTTATTTAATACGTCAAAAATCGTAAACCGCAATTTATCGATCAAAGTAACAACGAACTACAAGAACTTTTATATTATGTTACTTGCTGCTACGGAACCCTTCATCCGACTCGCACTTGGCCGCTTTTTTTGTTTTTTTCATCCTAAACTTTCTTTCTTTATAGTATACTAGCTGACCCGGCGAACTTCGTACCGCCATATTTACATATCTGTCTCAGCTTCCCACAGGCAGAGTACAGTCGCGGACAATAAAAACACTTTTCTCGTTATCTTTTATTTTTTTTCTTTCTAGCAAAAAAAGAATGAATGAAATCGGACTATGTGTTATTGAATTACAACCAAGTACATATTTAGACTTTCATCCCCTCTCTCCAGGATACCGTGCTGAATTTCGGGATGAAAAGTATCCTATGTCCTACCTCGTAGTATGAACTCAAATCATGCCAAGTTTCATTTCAATCCGTTCAGTAGTTTCGACGTGATGCGCGGCCAAGATACAGACAGACAGACAGATAGACAAATATGAAAAAAATACAGTTTTGGGTTCAGTATCGATTATAGAGAGCCCTCCAAAAAAATTTTTCAAAATATCTTTAATGTACAAAATTGGACCTGTTACATTTTTATTATAAGTATCAGATATGTAGATCTCTTTATTTCTCTAAATTGTCATTTCTGATTTCCTTACACCTTTATTCGCGAGCGTGAGTATATTTGAACTCCGTTCAAGAAACATTTTAAGATAGACAAGAGAGTTACAACCCTACGTCAGATCATTGTGACCGACTCGACTGATATCGATTAAGAATATACTTAGACGAAAATATTTATGTCTTTTTTAAACAATTCATTTTGTTATGTGACAAAAGAAGACATAAAAGGATAGTAGTATTTACTTTAAATTTAAATTCCGTAACAAAAAATTGCCAACAGAAAATATACGAAAAACATAGTATGTGCCTATAAAAAATGAGGGTTTCCCTTGATTTCCCTGGGATCCCATCATCAGATCCTGATATGCTGGCAATGGGACCACCTCGGAAGCATACCCTTTCGAATACAAAAAAAAATTCAAAATCGGTCCACAACTGACGGAGTAATCGGTGAACATACATAAAAAAAAAAAAAAAAAATACATACAGTGGAACATAGAACCTCCTCCTTTTTGGAAGTCGGTTAAAAAAACAGAACTCACCTGTAATTTCCTGTCATCCCGTAACATATTTTAGACAACACAAAAATATGGAACGCACTTGACTTGTAGGAATACATGAATAGCAAAACGTGTTTAAGAACGAAATGGAGTAGAGTTGCGTTTTTTGGGAATGTTACACGATCACACGAAAAATAACTTACATTTTACTTGGGTTTTTTTTAGAAGCTTGAATTATTTTTTACAACTCCCGTTCTAGAATATTCTATGCTGCATTAGGAATATTTAATGCACCGCTGCACAAAGAACATTCAAACTGAGAACAGCAAATTTGTAGGTCACACAAAATTTTGTTAAATGTAGGAATTACATCCACAATATTCAGGACAGTTAAGGGAAGCGAAGAGATCGCTTTAACAACTACACCACCCGTGCAGTCTAAGTATACAAATTCCATTGTGTTCTAAGTTTTAAATGAGTAATAAATACGATCTAGGTCTTCCTCATTTTCGTTTACCTACTTTATTCCTTTAAGTTTAAGACTGCCTCGTTGGTCTAGTGGTTGGCGTGTGCGACTGCTGATCATGAGGTCTCGGGTTCGATTCCCGGGTCGGACTAAATGTTTGTATGATCTACAAATATTTGTTTCGGAGTTTGGGTGTTTTCTATGTATAATATGTGTGTATTTACAAAAAAAAAGTATATAATATGTATTTATATCAGTTGTCTAGTACCCATAACTCAAGCTCTGCTTAGCTTGGGACTAGATGGCGTAGTATTGTTCTAAGGAATTTAGGGGAAAGCGTAAGTCATGGCTTATCAAGAAGTCAATCAGATCGCAGAAAATAGAGAGACGTAACGATTGCTCCACTGACAATTACTAGAGAGAAAGAGAACTATATGTATGAGACTAACTATATATGATATTACTATATGTTTTTTTTAACATCAGCATTCAACTGAACATTTTTGCAATTAATGAATATGTGTGTTGCTTTTTAATACATATAGCTGCCAAGTAGTTTTGTAAGTAGAAGCTGGTAACACTATCACTTGAGGGACTGCAATAAATAATCCTACACGAAGATTATGCGTGCTCTAGACAGTATTCAATTTAGTGTTACCATCTATGTTGAATGTTAATATGTATGTAGGTATATTGTTATATGATCTTACTTAAATGTGTAGATATTCAATGTTATTTTTTCGAAACGAAGCGTATTAAAATATACAATTTGTGAACTACCATTTAATTCCACTTACGAATAGTCAAGCGTCGCCAATAAGATACTTTAAGAATCAGATGCGTCTTTTAAGGGAACTATAATCTACGTTTATCTCAGATAAAGACAGAAACAGAAAAGGAATACATGAGTTTTATAAAGACTTCATTTGATATTATTGGTCGCTGGAAACCGAGGGATGTGAGCAGCATAGGATCAGTGGTTGAAGAGAGCCTGGTGGAAGATCTAGCTGACGTGAAAATCCTGTGGCTATAATGATGGTAATAAGATATCTTATATAGTTCTAGATTTGGAAATACTGTGATGGTTAATTTGTTAAGACTTTACTGTCATAGGAAATAACTATTCACCTATTATCATCATCTTTTCGATTTAAGAAAGGCCGCTACGAAATCACCGGCTTAATGTTCATACTTTTTTTTTCACAACCGAAGGCTAATATCCCAATCCCTCCTCACATCCCTCTCCCCATCCCCCAAAGGCCGGCAACGAACTTGTGACACCTCTGGTATTGCGGGTATCCATAGGCGGTTGTAATCGCTTACCATCAGATGATACGTCTGCTCGTTTGCCACCTATTCCAATTTAAAAAAATGGTTGTCTGTAAAGTCTGTTTACGGACGATAGTTTAACGTGACAACGTCATAACGAAACATTGATGAAATTATGAGAGATAGATTATCTCTCGCTTGCACTTCAAGCTTTAAATGGAACGCCTCCGAGCGAGGTAACGCCGCATGAGTCATTTCGTGCGTGCAGCCGGCTACATCGAATTATAAGACGTTGTCACGTCAAAAAAACCCTTAAGAACATCACATTCTCGCCACATCACATCAACAGTCTTTAACAGTACACTACTGGCTCTGCTTAGAAAGGAGGTTATAGGCTAGTATAGCACGCTGGCCAGACGGGTTGGTAAAGGGTTTGTTTCAAAATCTCTTTGCAGTGATATTGTCTTGCATAGCGTGCGCCCTTAGTCGTCTTTTATGACGCCCATGGGATCAATAGGAGTGGTAACTCTCCGTATTCTTAACCTTACACCACACGGAGACCCATACAATTGACTGAATAGTCTGGGTTTAATCTATTTGTGGACAACTGGTGCTACTACAAACGAGTATATATATGTACATGTGTTGTTTGTTAAGACCCCAGTTTTAATCAAACTGATCTCAAACTCCGTCTGAAACTTTTTAGCTACGTTTATTATAAGAAAGGCCTGTTATTTATCAAAAAACTTCCAAGTAGATTTTAGCAATTCCTAAGCTTTTTGGCTTTAATTTATTAGACCAAGCGTTTAATATTAATTGTTAGCACTAACTAAAGCTGTTGTGTGATCTGAATATTTAATAACTTAAATAAAACAATTTAAAAAATAACTTTCTGTAGAATTATTTATAATTGGAATCCTTAAAGTATAACGAACAAATTTTCCCGTGGAAGAGCCACGCTACGGCATGCATGGGCCGGCTCGACAGGAGTTATATCACGGCCTCACAGAAAACCGAGTGAGTGAGGATACCGGAGGCCCATACCTCAACCCCTCCCCCACCCCCCTCCCCATCCCCCAAAAGCCGGCAACGCATTTATGAGTTAGTAGTTACACTCTGTATAACCCATCCATTCCTCTATATAACAAATACGTACGACAGAGTTAATATTAATTCTGCATCGCGCAATTAAAGTTCTCTCGTCGATTAGTACAAGACGTGGCCAATTCCCGTTGACTGTGCCTTACCGAGCATAGATACTTCATATATGTTGGAAAGACATAACACTCTTTCCTCCACAAGAGTAAGGGCAACATACTATAAAGCGTTATTTATTCTTTTTGAACAAATATCAACTCTTACTGTCTGTAAACAAAGTTCAGTGTCAATCGCATGTCAATATTCCATTATAGGACAAATGTCCTAAGTACATTATGTTAGATTAGGCATGTAATTGCTGGTAAATGCTTACCATTACCACGCCGAAGACACAAATTTACTATGTATGTACTCTATACATCTATGATTTTTTGAGTAACTATGTTATGTACCTACAAATGGTATTAGAAGTTCACGTAATAGTCCGGGTTCCCCGGAAAAAAATTTACATGTTATTACTATCAAACTTTTTTGACTGCCTCTGTGGCGCAGTGGTAGCGTATGCGACTGCTGTGCTTGAGGTCACGGGTTCGATTCCCAGGTTGGACCAAATGTTTGTATGATCTGCAAATATTTGTTTCGGAGTTTGGGTGTTTTCTATGTATAATATGTATGTATTTACAAAAAAAAGTAATATATGTATTTATATCAGTTGTCTAGTATCCATAACACAAGCTCTGCTTAGCTTGGGACTAGATGGCGTTGTGTGTTAAAATGTCCGAAATATATATTAAAAAAAAAAACGAATTTTTCGTGAGTGGCTTCATTTTGATGAAGGCCCAACATTCACCTAAAAAAAATTCGATTGTGGGAACTAACAAGGCTAGCAGGGAAAAATCTTTTGAGCGTAGGACCGGGATAACGTAGGACAACAATCAATATTAACTAAGCAACTGTTAAAAAATCAGCTGGTTAGTATCATTTTTATGACCTCGCTATCGATATATGTTGGAAGGATCAAACCATACATTTCGTAGGACAAATATTTGTTTCCATTATGTAATAATGTTAGTTAATATTTATATAATTTAATAGCCACATTGTCCTACAAATTGCGTGGTACGTTATCACAGCCCTTCGCTCAAAAGTTTTTTTCCCTGCTAGCCCTGTTAGTTCCCACAATCGACATTTTTTTTAAGGTGAAAGGTGGGCCCTCATCAAAACGAAGCCACTCGCGAATAATTAGATTGATAGTAAGATAAAAAAACTTGTAAACTTTGTTCCGGGGATCCCGGACTATAACTTGAGTTTATCATTTTTGAGAAACTTAATACACTTAATTTTATAACTTTACAATTTCCAAATACGGCTGTCATATCTTAAAGAAGGTAGAACGTATCCTAGCACACAGACTGCTGAAAAATATATTTTTTATAAAATACTAAATACCTACGTTTTTTAGATAAAGTAAAGTCGGACACAGAATATATTCATTAGGTATATTTTTTTTTTTAGAGACAACTCCCGCACTAGGAATATCCAATAAATCCTGTGTCGCGGGGGACTTTACAAACATACATGAAACGGACACAAAGAACACCCAGACTCAGAACAACAATTTGTGGATCACACAAAGTGTTGTCCTATGTGGGATTTGAAACCACGACCCTTGGCGAAGTAGGAAACGGCGTGGTGACCGTTAAACCACTAGGCCAAACGTGCAGTCTAATATATAATTTCCTTGGGTGTTGTACGAACCTATGACCTCTAGATTAGCATTCAGGATTATTCACTTCTACACACTGCTGTATGGTAAGGATAAAATAAGTCATCATCAGCCTATCACAGTCCACTGCTAGACATAGGCCTCTCCTTGCTAGGCATAGTTCGATCCTCGGCTTCTCGCATCCAGCTCCTACCAGCCGTCTTGCGCAAATCATCAATCCACCTGGCCTGTGGACGTCCTACACTACGTTTGCCGAGACGCGGTCTCCACTCAAGAACCCGTTTACCCCAACGGCAATCAGTTCTGCGGCTAATATGGCCAGCCCACTGCTACTTCAGCTTGCTAATCCTGTGAAATAATATTTAAAAAAAGCCAAAACGATAATGTCGATATCATATTAAGTTTATCCTCCTACCATCTAGAAGATAAACTCTCGACAATATTATTTTTATGAGTCGTCGCTATAAAAAAAGAGGGAAAGACGTACTTCTTGCCATAAAGGCTAAAACAACAGGAGCTAAATTAGTTTACGACTAACAATTAAGAGTGCTGTTACTATTCTGACGGTTATTGTTATTTTTGAATGGATACCTAATTAATCTATATAAATGATTAGCTGACCTATTGGGTGTATTTTCATTATTTTTTTAGGTTAACTTATAACCTATGACACTCACAAATAATTAGGCTTTCTATTGGTAAAATAATTTTTCAAATCGATTCAGTAAATCCAGAGATTACCCCCTACAAATTAGAAACTCACAAAATTTACATTTTTATAATTTAGCTTAGATTTAGCTTCCGATATTTAGGTTTTCTTAAAAAACGATTATTTGCCGCCCGTAGACACTTATTAGTTTATTACTAAAAAAGCGGCCAAGTGCGAGTCGGACTCGCCCATGAAGTGTTCCGCAGCAGCAAGTAACATAATATAATTTATATTTTATATTTGTGTTGATTGAATGAAAGGTATATTGCAGTTTACGATTTATGACGTATTAAAAAAAAAACTACTTACTAGATCTCGTTCAAACCAATTTTCGGTGGAAGTTTACATGGTAATGTACATCATATATTTTTTTAGTTTGATCATTCTCTTATTTTAGAAGTTACAGGGGGGGGGGCACACATTTTACCACTTTGGAAGTGTCTCTTGCGCAAACTATTCAGTTTAGAAAAAAAAACTTTTAGAAACCTCAATATCATTTTTGAAGACCTATCCATAGATACCCGTAGGGGTTTGAGGACAAAAAATTTTTTGAGTTTCAGTTCTATGTATGGGGACCCCCAAAATTTATTGTTTTTTTCTATTTTTGTGTGAAAATCTTAATGCGGTTCACAGAATACATCTACTTACCAACAGTTTCTACTACTACTACTACGTTTCAACAGTATAGTTCTTATAGTTTCGGAATAAAGTGGCTGTGACATACGGACGGACAGACAGATAGACAGACATGACAAATCTATAATGGTTCCGTTTTTTACCTTTGGCACGGAACCCTAAAAACCACCTCCTACCTCCCAACAGTCCCAACTCTGAATCAGGTATTTATCTCTGCTAGTCTGTTCTGGGTAATCCCACTTAGTCCGGGAAAAGCAACTAAAGAAGTGTTTAACTGGTTACAGATAGCTATGAATATGGACTGCCCAAAAACGGGATAGTTGGCGCTCCTTGAGAGAGACTGTCGTTCAACAGTGGACGGCGATAGGTTGTTTATATACTGCTCTCTATATATAGTGGTCTCAAAAGGATAGGATTGTAAAGCATTGCTCTCCCACGTTAGAAATACGGCAAGGTTTTTTTTGCTTCAATCTAATAGCGTGTTGGTGAAGCACCCGTAGATTTTATTCTACGTTGTGTTAAGATCCATTTGTATGCATAACGCATCATTAAAGTCGTTCTAAGATAAATAGTTTGTCGTCTTGTTCAGTGGAATATAAATTTATCTAACGCCTACAAGGGATAATTTATTTTTGAAGTTCTAGTAAGAATAATAATGAAATATAATTATTTTATACTGATTTTAGGTCCTCGAACAATATATCTCGGCCAACTAGCTGTCTAGTAGATGATAGATATCAGAGCTTAAACACAGATATTATTTAAAAACAATTAGGGTATGAATGTGGCAGAAAATACTAAGAAAATACAAGAACTTTTATAACATACTAGTTGTTGCCCGCGGCTCTGCCCGCGTGTATGTCGGTTATCGCGGCAAATAGTAGCCCATGTGTTATTCTGATGTATAAGCTATATTACTGTAAAATAATAAGTATAGATATTTCTGGTAAAAGGAAAGATTTTCAAGTAAAAACTACGAAAACTCGTATTAAAAAATCTGTTTTAGGAACGCTGTTATACGCGTTCAATCACTTATATATATGTTTGCAATAAAAATACTAAATACCAAAATAAAGATCAAAAAATGTTTTTTATCAAGTGAAATAAGGCTTCATGCTTATTTCTGCATGCTCTTAAAAAAGAATTAGTCTTAACAACTGCGTATCAGTTAAAATAAATAAATTTGTAATCAGCAATTTAATTTGTTATTTTACAAATACCAAAATTGATCAAAACCTTTGAAAATTAATTATCAAGCTCAGTAATTAAAACCTCTGGCCTTCTTCAAACAGAACAAAAAAACGAAGGGTGTACTCGTACATTCCTGTGGCTTACAGTGTAGTCTGAAACAATACGGACACAATATAGCACTTAACTTGAGCAGCTAACAAGCTGAGTGTAGTGTGTAGAAAGAAAACCAATATTACCGAAGTGTGTCTTAATGATCGAGCACGGCTTTTATGTTTGATTGATTCTTTTTTTTGCAGTAAACCAGTTAATATTAAATGGTTTGTTATGTTGTTGTTAAAAGTTTTATGAATAGACATTGTGGCGACTTCCACATACAGCGCAACAGAAATACACTACAGCGCCATCTACCGAAGTTACACTGAACTACGGAGTAACGAAGACAACTAAGAAACTACCAATCCTGAATCGCGCAGTGAAAGTTCACGCGCCAGTTAACATATATACAACATCCCAACATCAACCGTTGGGCAGTTGGCCCGCCAGGCATGATCACCTCGCCTGGTCGGAGGATCCTCCCTTTGTGTTGGTGGGACATGACTGACCTGTCCCCCACAACATAATTCTTTTTAATAACTTATAAGATCCACACAAACTAGTCTGATTCTGATCTAGGCAAAGTCTGTGCCATGGTAACCATTCTGATGAGAAATATGTATAAACTAGCTGAGCCCCGCAACATTACCCGCGCTACAACAAAAATCGCGGATAAGGCCGCGAGACAAAGTAAAAAAAAAACCTTTGTAAAAAGTATCCTATGTCTGTCTCCTAGTTCTAAGCTACCTCCCCACCAATTTTCAGCCAAATCGGTTCAGCCGTTCTTGAGTTATAAATAGTGTAACTAACACGACTTTCTTTTATATATAGATAGATATATACACATCTATACAAATAAATAGAATTGGAGTGTCTGTTTGTAATATTAAAATAATCGCTTTTTACTAAATGCATATGTATGTATACACGGTACAAATACCAAAATAACATTTTTTACAATTTTTGTCTGTCTGTCTGTTTGTTCCGGCTAATCTCTATAACGACTGCACCAATTTTGAAATCGAATTTCACTGGCAGATACCTGATATACTAAGGCGTAACTTAGTCTTTTCAACCGACTTCAAAAAGGAGGAGGTTCTCAATTCGACTGTTTTTTTTTTTTTATGTTTGTTACCTCATAACTTTGGACTGGGTGAACCGATTTTGATGATTCTTTTTTTATTTGAAAGCTGGTGCTTCCCGAATGGTCCCATTTAAATTTGGTCCAGATTGAAGTCGGTTTTTTTTTTTGTTAAAATTTGTAATAATTTTAATACTAGCTTTGCCCTGCGGTGTTACCCGCGGTTGTAAAGGGCCAACGAAAACCGCGGGTAACACCGCGGGACTTAGCTAGTTGTACATAAACTAAACACCCAGATATAGAACAAAATATGATCGTTCTTATCACATCACATCATTATCCCCAGGTGGGAATTAATAAAAAAAAAACAAAAACCTTTAAGAGAATGCCCAATGACACAGATGCATCTTAATAGGCTGCTATAGTGTGGTTCGCCATGCAACAATGCAGCATTGTCTGCATTCGCAATGAGTGTGGTGACCGCCACTCTAATAGAGTCACGTTGACAGGCTCATACATTAAAAATCATCATCTTCTTTTTTATTGAATAGGAGCCAACGAGCAATGGTATCGCCTGATGGTAAACGATTACCACCGCCCACGGACACCCGCAACACCAGAGTCGTCACAAGTGCGTTGCCGGCCTTTTAACAAGTAGAACGCTCTTTTTTTGAAGGTCGTATTGGTCCAGGAATACCGCGGGCGACAGTTCATTTCATTTGCTACCTTCTTCAAATATTTAGAAAATAAAACACTTACTAGAAAAAACCTGTAGTCTGAGAATCGTTCCTATGAGCAAGCTATAGCTTCACGTTCATGATCACGTAATCCTAGCCGATTTCGGCCACGGCGGCCGGTCTCAGTGTAGACCAGCCGACTATACAGGGTATATAATAGTGCATAAGTCATCACAAGTGTGTTGTCAACGCAGGTGCACTCTCTATTCCTCACTATCATAACCCAATGGGACGGCTATCCGACACGACACAGGAGATAATGAAATTATAAATAGTTAATCACCTACCACTCCGAATGGATAAAATAAAACACATATTATGAGAAAAAACTAGATCAAAACACTACAGAATGGAAAACACCCTAAGAAAACAACTTGAAAGTGGGTCTGTGTTCTTAATCATAAATTATAAAGTAAAGAAATATTCCGAGTATGCGTCATACTGCATGTTTGACGTCATCCCTAAGTATATACATCATGTAACCCTCGGATTGTGTATTTTAAAAAAGTTACCCACTATGTTTATTGCGGTCTGATGGACCTACGTTACAGCTGTTTGATATGCACTCATATCTATACTAATATTATCTATACTAATATTATAAAGCTGCAGAGTTTGTTTGTTTGTTTGTTTGAACGCGCTAATCTCAGGATCTACTGGTCCGATTTGAAAAATTCTTTCAGTGTTGGATAGTCCATTTATCGAGGAAGGCTATAGGCTATATATATTTTATTTTCAAAAAAAATTGAGATCCGTAAGAAAATTGCTATTTTGTAACCCAAGGTGTGAACTCGAAAACCTATTTTTGCGTGCGCTGCAAAAAGTATTGACAATAGAACAAAATCATGTATTACGGGTTTGTAGGTCCCATTAAGATCTACAAAAAAGTCCGCGAGAGCATATATCTAACTATCATGGTTTAGTCACAATAACCGCTTTTGTGTTCAAAAAAATTATTAAATCGTCTGAAGAAAGAAACTACTTTATATGTGTATCGTAATATTAATCCTTATCTAAATAAAGCATTATGTTATCAAGGGTATTTATGTAGAAGTAAAATACTTTTTGTTTAATCCCATTCGGACATTTCGTTTAGAAGTTATCACGAGTATAAGACGCTAAGAGTTGGTACCTATTATTGAGTTATTTGCCAAAGAGTTTTTATCAACATAATACGTAATATTAGTCTTTATCCAAATAAATGTGTCGTTGATTATGAGTATTAGATCTTAGAAGAGTATAATAAATACATCTATACTAATATATAAAGCTGAAGAGTTTTTGTTTGTTTGAACGCGCTAATCTCAGGAACTACTGGTCCAATTTGAAAAAGTTCTTTCAGTGTTAGATAGCCCGTTTATCGAGGAAGTTTATCGAGTGTATCTTTATCATCATGCTATAACCAATAGGAGCGGAGTACCAATGAAGAATGTTTCAAAAACGGGGGGAAATTATTACGCTACGGGCAATAGGAGACGCAAACGACGTTGCGTGGGTCATCTATACTAATATATAAAGCTGAAGAGTTTTTGTTTGTTTGAACGCGTTAATCTCAGGAACTACTGGTCCAATATCAAAAAGTTATTTCATTGTTAGATAACCCGTTTATCGAGGAAGTTTATCGAGGAAGTTTATCGAGTTTATCTATATCATCACGCTATGACCAATAGGAGCGGAGTACCAATGAAGAATGTTTCAAAAACGGGAGAAAATTATTAAGCTACGGGCAATAGGAGACGCAAACGACGTTGCGCGGGTCATCTATACTAATATATAAAGCTGAAGAGATTGTTTGTTTGAACGCGCTAATCTCAGGAACTACTGGTCCAATTTGAAAAAGTTCTTTCAGTGTTAGATAGCCCGTTTATCGAAGAAGTTTATCGAGTTTATCTATATCATCACGCTATGACCAATAGGAGCGGAGTACCAATGAAGAATGTTTCAAAAACGGGGGGCATCTATTACGCTACGGGCAATAGGAGACGCAAACGACGTTGCGTGGGTCAGCTAGTTCTGTATATATACGCGTCTAGCGGTATTGTCCGCTGTTTATTACATTCTGAAAAACGTGTATTCCACGGGAACACCACATCTTTTCGGGTCAAAAGGTGTTGTTAGCCTATACGTTAGTCCAGTTTAGCCAGACAAAACGCTGGAGTTTGAAAAAATAGCCAATATATAACCACACATAATGACAAATTTTCACCTTTATAAAAGGTTTAACAATAAATTAAGGTTATATAATATTTTGTTAAACTAATAAGTTTAACAATATATTATATCACAAAATATCAATACACATAAAATATGGCATGAGAGCAAAATTTCCTTTAACCGTTTTTATTCCAATTTTCACAAACAAAAATTTTTTTTTTTTTTAATTCTATCGGAAACATTCAGTGATAAAATTATCAATAACTCCAATTAAGGTTTAGACAAACTTTAAGCCAGTTAAACTTAAATGCAATGATGGGTC
Organism: Diaphora mendica; assembly: GCA_949125395.1. NCBI lineage: Eukaryota > Metazoa > Arthropoda > Insecta > Lepidoptera > Erebidae > Diaphora > Diaphora mendica. Next base: position 4,515,572 of record OX421332.1, on the reverse strand, counting down.
TGTGAGACCCTTTGAGGCACACAAAAGGTTAATCAACAACAAACAAGTTAATAACAGGTTTACTCGTCCGTAGGTGTAAATGTAACCGATATCAACCAACGATGCATTGTATGCTTATAATTATTATTAATTTGAGTGCACGTAATAGCAAGCCAAGTTCTTTTTATTGGTCTTTTTCAAAGACGACTCCCACATCCATACTAATATTATAAATTCAAAAGTATCTGTCTGTCGATTTGTTATGTTTTCACGGCTATACAGTTGCACCGATTTCAATGAAATTTTACGTGAATGTTCTTTGATTCATTGGAAAGGACATAGGCTATTCTTTACCGCGATAACCGACATAGATGCGGGCGGAGCCTAGAGTAAAATATAGTAAGAAATATATCGCGGATGACTTTACAAAAATACATGAAACGGACACGAAGAAAACCTAGACTCCGAACAACAATTTAATCACATACAGTGTTGTCCCATGTGAGGTTCAAACCCATAATACTCAGAAGAAAGCGGCGTTGCGACCGCTTAAGCTACTACACTATTGGTGCAGTCTTCGAAATAATAGACCGATATTTATCTCATTAATTTATCTCGTTATAGTGATTTATTGGTATTTAATTCTATCTATTATTCGTCTGCTTTGATTCATGAAGTTATAGCATAATAAAATTGATGGTAGCTAATAAAGTGCGAAATGATTATACTGAAACCTGGCTCGGATTGTGTAAACATAAAACAGCGTAAGTTACACATACATATTTCCTTTATATTGAAATGAGCTTAGTTAACATTTATTATTTGTAATGAATTTTGTTTTAATGAAAAGGATTTTGCGTATAATTTCTTACTTAACAGCAACGTTTATTGTGTTTAATATTTTTTTAATATATTTTTTGGATTATTATGTTTCGGATTACATTGTTTTTAAATATACTTCAAGTTAACTCTTATAGACTGTAATTTAAAATTTAGAATTCAGCCATTTTTTTTATCAATTACGAGTAAGAAAGGGTTTAATGAAAATGAAATAAATAACCGAACTATATAGGGGTATAGTTCGGTTATTTATTTTATTTGTTAATTTATACTAGTAAAATGTTTCTAAACATCTTATGATTTTTTAACTTCTTTTTCAATATTAAGGTTACAAGTTCTTTAATATGTACTAATCTTCACTCTAAAAATAACGCACTTTTGTGAAATTCTATTTAAATATTATAACTATGTATCCCGTCTATTTAAATCTTTATGGGGAATAAAACGTATCATAAGGATACTCATTATTATAACCAAATATGTTTTCAAAATTAAATTTATCCGAAATTTTAAAAGTGAAAATATCAATTGTTAGAAAAAGGTATATAAAATTATTGCCTGTAGACAAAAAGTAGCAGTGCTCTACCCTTTACTGAATATAAACACTAACAATTCAAAACAAAAACTAGACCAAACCATACATATACCTCGATACTGTCATAAATACAAAATCCCTCAGATCACTAGAAAAAAAAGCCAATAAATTCCATAGCGATCTTAAATAACGTCGAACTCATTTTACGAGGCGCGGACAGTCTGATTGATGTTTTGGCAAAAGATCGCGTCGCAAATTGGTCTTTCAATATTTCAAACTTTGCTGCGCCCACTGCCCGACACGCGGATTACAAAAACTGACAAGTGACAACTTAAAAATAAATTATTTTCGAGTTTTATATGATACTGCACGGCTTTAACATGATGATCGATAAAAATGATTATTCAAACTTGAAATTCTTTTCTTGCAATAATTATGTGGTGATTGTTATCTTATTTTTTGGCCAAATATGATAATTTTATTACCTACATAAATAATGATTAAGGTATATTAAATGTTACTGTGATGAAATCACAGAAAAGAGTGGCTGACAGAAAGAGGAATTTGGATATTTGAGGACAATGTACCTTGAAACAGGATGTAGGATCGAAAAGTAAACAAGTACAAATTATTAAAAATAAAAAACCCGACGGCGTCAATATTTAACAATAAAAACATATCAGTTTTATATATATTCGTAATCACCGTAAAAAAATCTTTTCACTCTCCCGACTAAGACCAATCTATTGACACCACTCACATAAAAATCCGACAAGCCGTTTAGGCTCTAGGGCGTGCTAAAGAAATATACATACACTCGAAAACATAACCCTCCTTTCGAAGTCGGGTCTTTTAACCCGACTGCGAAAGGAGGGTTATGTTTTTCGAGTGTGTCATCATCGCATCAACAGTCTTTAACAGTTCACATAGACCTCTCATTAGAAAAAAGGGTTTTGTCTACTATATACCGTACTGGAAAGATGGGTTTTTATCTTTGCAGTTATGTTGTCGTGCTTAGTTTGCTGCCTTAGAGGCCTACCACACGCGCAAGTATCACTACAGTTTTGCCTGCGTAGGCCCTGCTTGTACACGGAACACCGTGCGTGTGGTTGATATAACTGTATCACGTGCCAAACAAATGTATAACGGCTGTTTTACCTGCGCAGTTATAACTGTGGTGATACTTGCGCCTGTGGTAGGCCTATTAGGCAGGGCACACACAGAAACTGAATTAGATGAGACGGTCCGCGACAAGACGGTTTTTGACTGTTGTCTTGTGCTGACACTGCATGAGACCGAACAAACGGTCGAAGAGGGGAAAGGGACGATTTGATTCTGGGAATATTACGTCTTTAAACAGTGTGTGTTTACTTTTTTTTTTTTACTTCGTCAGAGAATGTCTGTCTGAAACGGCCTTGGTGTGCGACGGACACCTAACACAACGCTTTTACGGCAACCTAGTGGAGCCTCGACAATCTGTCTCGTCGGAGACTGTCTGTCGACTCAGGTGTGCGCCCGCTCTTAGTCGAATCTTACAACACCCATGGAATATGTAGGGGTTATGGCACTCCGTATTCTTGTCAGTCACCATGTAACGTGGTAGATATATATTAGACGGTATCATTTATAAATAATCGATTGTACGCAAGTTGATTAGTCGAGTTGGTAGGTACACCACTATTTGCGTGTACCTTATTTAATTGCTGTCGGTATATGGAGATTTTGTCATTTCGTGCTACAAACTTAAACCACAAACTGCTTGTCGTTGTGCTGATCTTGGTGCAACTGTTAATTGTGAAACTGTTAATTGTTTACCTATACGTGACCCGAATATATTTCGGTAAGTTAGATTCCCATATTTAAATACTTCTTATTCCGCTCCAGGGCTATTGAAGTGCTTAGTAGCTGTTAATTTAAATATATAATTTGAATCAAATACCCGCAATCACCTTAAGTGAATTCGTTATTCAATACTTGTACGAGTATTTGCTCTGCTGTTTATTTGCTGTTTATGTGTATTATTTTCTCCTTAATTGTGTAATTGTGAAGCGTCTGTAAACGTGCAGCGAATGCCTGAACGGGTGTTCGTTGCGCGTTTCGACGTTGTGTGTGTGGTACCCTACTGAGGCCGCCTACCTTCTCCGCTTCAGGGTCCACCCTACGGGTTCGCATCCACCCTACGGGTTAGCATCCACCCTACGGGTTAGCATCCACCCTACGGGTTAGCATCCACCCTACGGGTTAGCATCCACCCTACGGGTTAGCATCCACCCTACGGGTTAGCATCCACCCTACGGGTTCGCATCCACCCTACGGGTTAGCATCCACCCTACGGATTCGAACCCATCCAACGGGTTACAAGTTCACCCCACGGGTACGAAGCCATCTTACGGCCAGCGGCCAGTCTGCGGCCAGAGCGTCGGGTGACTCCACTGTGCCGCGTCACCGACGAAGGGGCCACCACAGGCACGTCCTAAACCGTGTGCGACCCCGATTCATGAAAACCCTGAGACGAAATACCCGCGACCCTGACTTTAAGCTACCGGAGCATTTCTTTCTTTCATTAAAATAGATTAAGTGTTACAATCATTATCTTTTATTTATAATCCCACGTATAAAGGTTACAACCACACTCAGAGAAAAAAGGTATGCTGAGATGTTTTAAATGAAAGAATCCGAAAGTCACGGTAGTATAAGTCTTTCAAAAGACAACAATTTGTTTGATGTGTGGATTGAATTCGTTACACTCAGCACAATAAGAAGATGCGAGGTGTCCGCGCTTAACACTACAATCTGAAGAAATGACAAGTCAGAATTTGACAGACAGATCAAGACAGTTGAGGTAGATGACTGTCAAGTGGACTCAGTACCTTTTTATAAGAGATCTAAACGATAAACGTAAGACGTGAACTTGAGGATGCAAGCCACAATAAATTAGATCTCAGAAATTGCCTTTATTAAATTCAATGATCTATCCTAATGAAGAAAAATTCTCATTTTGTTGGAGGTCGAGTTTTAAGGGACTGGCGACTGTAAAAGACTGACTAAAGAAGACCCACCTTCGTCATTTTTCACATCTAAGAAGGAAGAAAAGGAACTCATTAGAAGGAAAGAATGAAAGAGAATCTTAATATATCTAGGAACTAAATCCCTGAATCACTGATGATTGGAGACTTTAAATATTTTGTTTATAAATAAATATATAATTATATTTTTATTTATATATAAAAAAAGTCTATACTAATTTTCATAAAGAGGTAAAGTTTGCACTGTTGAGGAGGTAATCTCTGGATCTACTGAACCGATTTTGAAAATTCTTTTACCAACATAAAGCCTCATTATTTGTGTGTCATAGTATATTTATTAATCCAAAAATGAGTACCACAATTTCAGCCATGAAAAAGGGTGGAGCCGCTGGCGAAAGCTAATTGGATATAAAACAAGCATGTTAACATTTCTACTTATATTAAAATATCAACGTAAAAATACATTAGCTTAATCAATGGCTAATATATTATCTAATATTTATTAATGTGACACTATGTTTAAAAAAAATTACCAATAAATCTATTAATCATCTCTGTTAGAGGCATTACAAAGAAGACACGTATTAATATCAATAATAAACTAAGGTGTTAGCATTACAAGAAGACATACGTATGACGCATCACACGATTTACGATGTGTTAAAATATTTTTTTTATAAATTAGAATTGGATTAACATAACGGAAAACGGAATCAACCCACTCAAGAGAATTTTTAGACAAAAAATCTATTAGATTTGTTTTTTTTTTTATGTGAAACATCAGTCTATTGGCGCGGGTAAACCTGATTTTTGGCGTGGTGAGAATTGCCATGGCGACGCTCGCCACTTCGCCTTACCGAAGTCACTGATGAAAATAATTGCTCTATAATTGGCTTAAGAATCAAAATTACATGTTAATATATCATGTTCATTAGAAAAAATCTGTTGAGTTTCTTATTAATAACTAATAAAATAAATAGACTAAAATGAGTCATTCATACACGATACAACACAATAAACAGTACAAAAAGTAAAATCAAAATCAAATATACACATACAACACAACACAACACCAATACCTAATAACGTATTTAAAAAAAACTATGACTATCGTCAGCTATGGGAACACAGCCAGTTAAGAGACATAATTACGTTGCAACAGAATTGAGGGCAAGGGAATGGGAGGGAGAGAGGTTCCGATGAGGCGCCGATCTTTACAGGATCGTCAGAAGATGCATTTCTATGTTTCTACATTTCTCTCTCTCTACTCGGTTATGGCATTTTTAATATAAGAGGGGGCAAACAAGTTTACATTGTGTGTTTTGGTTTCTACTTGCTTAAGTAGATCCAATTATATCCATGCGTCAAGATGATGTTGTCAACCCTAGATACTACACTACTGACAGACAGCTAAATGAGATAAAAATACACTAAGATTTATATTCACAGTATCAAATTCTAAAATTACTAACTCATGTGATAAAGAACTCACAAATATACATTCTAAAACATCACTTAATGTTAGTTTCTTTACATTAAATTCTATATTTAGGTTTATACATACCTAAAACTAGGACGATCGAACTTGTACCTGGAAACATAAACAAGAATAGTTATTACATAATCTTATTATCAGACATGTTTAATAAATAGCTGTTATTATACAAACGTCCAAAGTCTTCTCTCATGTGCGTTCCTATATCTACACTACAGTTTAGGCATTTGTGTTATTATTAGTTAGTATAGGCATAGGTTTAGTAAGTTCATTAGTTTAGGCATGTATCGTCCTGCCAAAATGACTCTACTACGTAATGGAAAGCATAAGCAGAATCCAGGAGGGGTGGTCAACATACTCATTGTGAAAGCTGACAATGCAGAATGGTGACCCACACCGTGGCGGCCTAGTGATGCTTCTGCTTGAGCTAAAATCCTTAACTGTATTAAGTTTATCGATACTAATATTATAAATTCGAAAGTAACTTTGTCTTTCTGTATGTTACCCTTAACCGGCTAAACTACTGAAGCGATTTCAATGAAAGGCATGCAGATAGTTTGGTTCTTGAGAAAGACACTCTTTACACGCGGGCAGGCTAGTAGTTTAATCAGTATTTATTGACCTACAGACATGCAATTGTTGATAAATTAGTCTATGTGTTCTACTTTTATACTACTAAGCTTAATTTTAACACAGTGTACTAAACTGAAATAGGATAGACCTTTGTCTAGCAGTGGACTGCGATAGGGCAACACAATATAGAAAACTTACACCCAGACAGAACAAATTGTAGAAGAACGGGTGTCATGTTCCTCCAACACAAAGGTAGGATCCTCCGACCAGGCGAAGTGATCATGCCTGGCGGACCAACTTCCATTGCGCGATTCAGGATTGTTAGTAACTCCGTGTAGGGCGTTACTTCGTAGTTCAGTGTATTTTTGTTTGTTGCCGCTGTATGTCGAGGTCGCCATAAATAGATTCAAAATTCAAAATCTTTATTGCTAACTAAGTGTAGGTACATTTTCGTGATCGTTCATGATTGTACTTTACACAATGCTAAACAGTCTACAGCATTAACCCCTAGACGAGACCAACACTCCCGTCATCATTAATGTCAACAAACGTATTCGATTACATTTCACGAAATTGGAATTTAGTGCAAGGGACGTAACATAAAAAAATCATAAAACAAGCATTTTTGTGTTTGTATATCTTTATAACTACTGTAATTTATGACATATAAATATGACAGAAACTTTAGTGCATCTAAAAATGAAAAGCGAGTATATTGTGGCTGGTCTTCTGGTCACCGCACTTTGACGAAACAGCATCCACAACAATATTATTAATATCATGTTGAAGTACTGATAAGTGCAAAAGTGGTTCCAATTGAGTTTGTAGAATCGAGTCTGTACACGACACACGTGGTTAGGTCTTAGTAGTTCGTTCATCGATTGATAGATGGCGTTGTGCTTGTAACAGAATTCTGAAAGTCACCGTTAAGAGTCTCTAAGACACCTATATAAAGTGTACGGGTTATATTAACAAATGGTACCCAACAAGAAGAAGATCCTGCCTGATCTCATCAAGGACAGCTGCGATAAGGAGAGCGGTCCACTCCACTTCCGGGCACCAGTCACCAGCACGCATAGGGACCCCGCTGCGTTGCAAAGGAAGTTCAAATGGGCAGCCGGAGCGGTGCTGCAGGACGGCTCTTTCCCTATTTACAGTAGGAAATAACACTACCCAATCCTTTTGTTGCAGTTCTTGTCGCCGCGGCCACCACCGAGGCCTGCAGGCGCCTGTGCACCGCCGCAACAAGAACCTCACCTCATTACAACGCAACAACACGGCGCGGCGCCTAGCAGACCGCTGCCCAGTGCGACCTGACAAACACCGAATGTGACACCTACAGGGTTGCAAATAACTCGCCGCCTCTGTCACTGGTCACTCGGAGCTAGGCCTCTTCAGGTATCGCCTTGAGCCTCACCTGGCTCGGGCTTGAAGCTGAACTGAAGCAACCCCGAAAACAGAAAAATCACTTAACATATATACCCCCAACGACCTCACCCTAGGGGTAGCGATCCAGGGGTAGCGGTAGATACCGCTGTCAGGGGGCTACCGCCGCCGACGGAATGTTGTGAGCCCTCTTAGTAGGAGCTTGTACATCCATTAATTTATAGTTGCGAGGATATCATTATTTTTAAAAGATTTCTTGAACTTACTGTAAATAAAAACAAATTTTAACAAAAAAAAAACCCAACTTCAATCAGGACCAAAGTGAAATGGAATCAATTTAAAAAAAGAATCATCAAAATCGGTTCACCCAGTCGAAATTTATGAAGTAACAAACATAAAAAAACAGTTGAATTGAGAACCTCCTCCTTGAAGAAATAGGCGCATACATAGCGAAGTTGTGAGCGACCTTGACCTCGACCTTTGCATACGAGTGTAAATAATTGTGGAGCATCAATGATCCGTATTGGCAATATTGTTTTTCTTTAACCTTCTAACCTCATCATCAACAGCCTTTAACTGTTCACTGCTGGACATAGGTCTTTTGTTAGCAAGAAGGTTCTAACCTTCTCATCCTTTAATTTAATTCTTATTGTGCCCGTCACTAGTACTACCTACTATAATACTAAACAATAGTATTTGGTAAGAGTTTTCTCGACTTTAATTTGGATTAAATAATAATAATACCGATAACTCCATGATGTGATTATTATCATACATATGACCCGAATTAGCTGTTTTTATAACAGGGTAGTGTACTGTATCGTAAATAAATACCTATGTCTCCTTCCTAAAACGAATATTACAAAACATCTCGGAATATATAATTTAATACAGCTTTTCATTTCGATTACAAATTTTAATCAAATATAAATATATTGCCCAATTGTAGTCTAAAACAGTGACGTCACAAGTTTGTATTTAGTACATTTTTCATACAAATTTATCGTTTTGACAGATGATAAAAAGTAACTAATTTGACTAAGGTGTCAACTACCCTATTAAGGGCCACCAAAGCCACCAAACACTATGAAAATATACCAAAAAAAACATTCTTATGTCTAGACAAATAAACTATATTTGCTTCTAATGTTTTTATTTTAGACTATATTTAAAGCTGTTATAGTTTTAATAAATTTTAAAGTAAAAACACTTTTTATACATGTATAACATTGGAGAAATCAAAACATCATATTGTTCTTAAAATATGTGTTGTTCATTATTGTAATAACCATATATTTGTTTTTACATGTACAATCTGTCACAGATTTGTATCAAATATTTTAAATTTGTTCTTAGATGTTATACTGTTTAAGCGACATATCTTTCAAAGATGTTAAATAAATATTCCAAAGTACAATTAATTATTTTGTTGTTTGTAGTGCATTACTTCTAGAACTTTAAATATGTCAGTCTAGTTCAATATACAATTTTGTTTTGTTTTTTGATTATTTCGATTTCTTCTCATAAAATGTAGTTTAAAATACAGATGTCTAGTCATAATATTATTAATTCTTTTAAAAATAAAAAAATGAAAAAGCTTTTAATTTTGAAAATTTCAGTTTTTGAAAAAAGTAATCATTTTAGTAAAAATAAGCGAAAAAAAAAATCTTTAATTTGCAACCGAACAAATCGATACCCATTGTTACTGTCAAAATACAACCTAGTTACTCGTCACCTCGATATTCCGATCCCAACTATTTCAAACGTAGAAAAAAATATTGTCATTGTGATATAACAAGAACTTTAATTTTGACACTTACCATCTCTACAATAAAGCCAAAACTGAACATAATTTTAAAAGAAATAAACTGTGATGGAAAATTGCCTCAATATATCATATCATACCTACTCAACTATTGCTACACAGAAATATAAAGGTTTATAAAATTGATAAATAACAGTTTTTTTTTAAAGACAACTACCGCACTAGGAATAAATCCTGTGTCGCGTGGGGACTTTACAACACACTCAGAACAACAATTTGTGGATCACACAAAGTGTTGTCCCGTGTAGGATTTGAACCCACAACACTTGACGAATTGGCAAGCGGCTTGGCGACTGCCTAAACCACTAGGCCAACCGTGCAGTAAAAAAAGCACTAAAAAATAATAATGACACAGTTAATAGGCTATTTGACAATATTGAAAATAAACTATGGATTGTGGTCATCCTATCATAAAGAAAAATAAAAAAAGAATAATAGACAAAAAAGACATATTTCACTATGAATTAAACAAAATAATGTGATTTTTTCGCAGATTGCACGAAATAAATTGTAACAATTTTTTGAAATATTTTCTGCGACATGAACGCCTTGTGATTTGTTGCAACTCTGGTGACGTCACACGCTAGTAAACGAAAGATTCCTCGACTGAGTATTGTTCGCGTTTTGTGAGTTTGTTTACTAGCGTGTGACGTCACACGTGTCATGTGACCAGCGCCATTATAGAAATGTCGTTTTTTGACGCGGTTGTCAAACTTGAACTTTATCCTTATTTTTAATTCATAATACAGTAGAAATTCCGCAAAATATTAACGCAGTGTGCTTATTACGTAATAAAGAATAATTTAAAACGATTTCCAAAAATCAGTCAAATAGCCTATTCCACTAGTAGGTATAATTGCTTCAGATCCAAAGGGAAACTAAGAAAAGTGAAAGCCAGGTCATTTATAATCATGGTATAGTCTAGGGGGACTTTCATGTTTTTGAAACGTCAGTATCTACAATGGAGTAATTGACCCTAAATCGGCCAATATTCCTATTCTATTGGCTTCCACAATTATAGAACAGAGAAATAAGAATGAGATCCTGGATCCTGCCTCGTTGGTCTCGCGGTTGGCGTGTGCGACTGCTGATCATGAGGTCTCGGGTTCGATTCCCGGGTCGGACCAAATGTTTGTATGATCTACAAATATTTGTTTCGGAGTTTGGGTGTTTTCTATGTATAATATGTATGTATTTACAAAAAAAAAGTATATATGTATTTGTATCAGTTGTCTAGTACCCATAACACAAGCTCTGCTTAGCTTGGGACTAGATGGCGTTGTGTGTTAGATGTCATAAAAAAAAAATTTATTATTTATTTATTTATCCTGGGCTTTTTGAGGTACTATAGTTTCAATTCAATTTCCCTAATGTATACTCTTACCCTCTTTTGCACTAAATACGAAACGATCACTCAAGTCGCCTAATTTTAAGTAACTACTGCCGTTTATTAGACACCTGTAACTCTGGAAATATAAGTGTGATACCACCCTACTTTTACCAAACCCACCGAATAAAATTATTCCTCACCTTAGTTATTTAAAAAGTGAAGTGAGTGCGAGACCGGAGGTCCAATGATGCAGAATGTGATAGTGTGGGTCACCATGCTGCATTGTCTGCATTCGCAATGGATATGGTGCATCATCAGCCTATCGCAGTTCACTGCTGGACTAAGGCCTTTCCAATTGCACGCCACTTGATTCTATCCTCGGCTAACCTCCTTGGAAATGGTGCGTGCTCATTGCAAATGCAGATGTACATTGCATGCTTTCCATTAAGCAGAATACAGTTATTTTGGCAGAGTCGTTTATAAAGAAACAAATATGATTATTATATGACTAATCGTTACTACTAATTTGTTACCATTTCTAAAATAACTCTTTACAAAACGAATACTAGATCAAAGAGATCTTTATCAGTGCTCTGACCTTTTCACCCATCGTTAAGAAGTGCTAAAAATCTTGTTATTATCTCACAACATATTTCATGCGAATATATTGTATCTTTTCCTTTTATTTTATCCTCCGATAACGATCGTGCGCGACTGTACCTACTGGCGATTCGCCAGAGCTTTGATCTCGCCGAATCGCTAATCTAGCCAAAACTGGGATAGTTTCGTAAATTCTATTTGCTATTTTTTTGCTTTTGTATTGTTTGTGGGACATGGTGTGTTGGTAATGAATTCCTGAGTGTCTCCGATCCGAGACAGTTCTCGGTATTCGCAACATTGGTGGCAACGATTTTTATGAAATATGTGTAGCCTACCAGATAAAATATTACTTATAACGACCATTATGTTATATTTCGCGACATTCGGATTGTAATTCTTATGATATAGATGTGTGGAAAGAAAAATATCTTCATAATTGTAAATAAATATTTTAAATGCGTTAATTTATTAGAATACGGGTATACGGAGATGATAATATGGCTAAATTAAAAAAAAATAAGTTAACCATATTTCACCATTTTCTGGTGAACGAAATTATAAGTGGACTAGCTTTTGCGAGCGGCTTCGCCCGCGTAGCATAGTTCTTCCTCAAGAATCAAAGTATCTCCATGCCAAATATCATTGTAATCGGTGGAGCAGTTAGGCCGTGAAAGCTTAACAGACAGACAGACAAAGTTCCTTTCGAATTTTTTTTTTCTTTTTAAAAGACAACTTTTACTATTATGCTATTATATGTTTTTTTTTTATTTATATGAATTTAGTATGGATAATGATGATAAAAAAGCTCTTTTTCTTTCACGTTATGTAAACCCTTTATTTGTCTTTAAATAGTTATTCTTTGAAACCTGAAAAAATCTTACTGAAAAACAACACAATAGCGAATTATGATGAATGAGGGTTCTTCCTTCCATCTCCGTGCCGATGCCGAGGTTTTCCCAAGGGAGCAGACTATAAAGAAAGAAATATTGAAGTCGGTTCCCAATTACTGGAGACTTAGCGGAACAGAGAAATAAAAATAGAATAAAACTATTTTCAATTCGTTTAAAATAACAATACCGTATTTCTTTTCACGCAACTTTAATACTTCGATAAGTGAATCCCTTCGTATAATTTAACTTCATTCATTTATTTGTTTCAAACTAGCTGTCGCGGCAAACTTCGTACCGCCAAATTTTTTTTTCGTAACTTTTTTCAAAATTTCTGAAAAACTTATTTTAGTAATTAGCTTCAGCCTCTCACAGGTAGTGAAAAAAAACTTTTTCCGGTTATCTTTTAATTTTCTTCTATACAAACCTTGTCCTAATAATAACAAACACATAGAAAAAAGAATTATCCAATTTGATGCAGCCGATTGGAAATTATGCGCGTACATACATATCGGCGATTCATTTTTATCTATATAGATAAGCAATACAACTTTATACTATATTACAAAAACGCTTGCATGCTTTGAAGTTACATATTGAAATAGGTGTAAAAAATGGCAAATCATAATCATAAATTATTTTTCGCATTCATAAATTCCTAACAATGTCAAAATTCAAACACAAATAGAAATGTCAACTGTTTCACATACTACCTTCATTATTACAAAAAAAAATAGACTGGTAATGAATTGATATATTGGATTGGTAAGTAAATGGTACCTGGATGAACGAGCTTCGCTCGATATTTTTTTTTTGGTAAATTATGTTAATTTTTTGAATCGTAGGTTAGTAGATTTATCGCCCCTGAAACCTGCTGCATACACTTCATGAAAATCGTTGGAGTCGTTTCCGAAATTCAGATTAAATATATACAATAACTAGCTGACTTTGTTTGTTTGTTTGAACGCGCTAATCTCAGGAACTACTGCTCCCATTTGAAAAATTATTTCAGTGTTGGATAGTCCATTTATCGAGGAAGGCTATAGGCTATGTATCATCACGCTACGACCAATTGGAGCGGAGCACCAATGAAAAATGTTTCCAAAAACGGTGGAAAATTATCACGCTACGGGCAATAGGAGAAGCAAACGAGGTTGCGTGGGCCAGCTAGTAATAAATATCGCGTGTATGTCTATAGATCTCTTGTTGAAAAGTCATGTTGTCAGTATTTTTAAAATGTGGTACAATGGTACTTGGTTACGCCACATTGTTAGTTATACAAATTATTTAATGGAACGTTCCTTTCCACATACCTACATATATACCTTTATACACACACCCTGCGCTAGGACAGCGCCCCTAGCGGATATGAAGACAGATTAGAAGAATTTTCTAGTGCTATTAAAGTTCCCGCCGTGCGAGTTTACAGCTCCGCATTGATTTATGTAAATTATCGAAATTTACGTTAAACTAGTACTCAAATCGATCCGCCGCGCTGAAGACTTAAAATATCTTCACGTCGTATGTGTTAATTAGTGCAATTACACAATTTAGTACAAATTAAATAATCCGCCACGCGAGCTTACAACTTGCGTTGTACATATAAATCTACGGCATTGCGCCTTTGTAATTATTTCTTATGAGTCACGCCTTGCCGCGAATTACTGCAAGTGGAACACCTGGAGATACCCTGGATCAGAGTCAGTGGCGGGCCCGCTACTGGAGAGACACAGAGGAGCCGCTGCGCAGCTGAAGGGTATGTGTGATTCCTTTCTTATCCTTACCAAATAGTGTTCCATTTGTTTTGATGAACCATTAACAGTCTACTTAATTATCGAAGCCTTCAAACATATTTGGCGTGACCATAAAGTGGTCCTTCGAAACCGGATACTCCAGCCGCCCTTATTAGGATTATTTCTCAGGCCTAATAAGTGATTTACTATATCGCTCGAAGAGCAAAGTGGTCCCTAGTAAACGTATTACTTAGCCGCCCTTATTAGGATTCTTTCTTAGGCCTTAATAAGTGATTTACAGACCATAATTGGTCCTTTGTACCTGTATTATACAGCCACCCTTATTAGAATTGCCCTTGTAGGCCCCTAATAGGTGAATTTTGCAATATTTTTGTAAAAATTATCGTATATAGTGACATTGCGTCATCCATATTGTACCGCTAAAACACAAATTTATCGCCGTAATATATATATTTACGTGTTATAAGTATTGTAGTATAAGTACTGTATGTATAACTACATCTTATTTATTACATTAACCGCAATCTATTACCAAAATAGAACATTATTGTTACATTTTTTCCACCGCATTATACCTTCAATAATTTTTTATGCACCCACCTCCATTCGTAAAGGTAATTATTGTTTCTTTGCATAGAAATTATTGTTGCATTATCTACCGCATTACACCCTCAATACTTTTATATACATTCACCTTCGTTCGTAGAAGTCATTATTGTTTCTTTGCATTATATATAAGTCGACCAAATTAATACGAGTATTTCATAATGCCACCTAAGAAGCAGTCGGATCATAGTGAAGGCTCAGATTATGAGGATACACACGATTCGAAAATGCTTATGTTGATCGCTAAACGCGAAGCCTTTTTCGAAATAATTCAGCGTATTTATGACCTCTCTTCTGACCTTGAATCGGACGCCTCGAGGAGGGAAAGTTTCCTTGACGAGAGTTCTAACATTGATGAATTACGTAGGGAGTTTCTAGAAGTATTAGATAGTTGTAACAGTCATTTATTGAAAACAAATCCTACCGCTAAACCGGAATATAAAAGTCTTGTCGCTTTCGAGTCTTTATGTGGCAGGATTAAAAGAGTTCGGTCTCAGTATGCACAACAGAGTTTATCTACACATAATGTTTACGTACCGCACAAATCTAGACCTAGATTACCGCCTATCGAATTAATGACTTTTTCTGGTGATATTCGTTCGTGGCCATTATTTTATGCCAGTTTTAAATCGACTGTTCATGATAATCCATCGCTCACGGATGCAGAAAAGTTATATTATTTATTGGGTAAACTGTCAGATAAGGCTCAGTCTGTGTGCTCAGGTATATCACCATGCGCTGAGAATTATAATTTATTCTTAGAATCATTAATTGATAAATATGAAGACAAGCGTCTCCTTGCTTCTACATATTTAAATCAAATGTTTGAATTAAAACCTTTACAATCCGCTTCCGCAAGTAACTTTGATTTATTTACAGATAAATTCACTAGTGCAGTACGCGCTTTAAAAAATTTAAAATTAGATAATCTCAATGAGTTTATTATTCTACATATCGCGCTTAAGAAAATAGACATTGATACTGTTCGCGCGTTCGAATTAAGTTGTTCTAGTTCTAAAATGCCAACCTTTGACGACTTAGTCGAATTTATAAAAACACGCACAAAGGTTTTGGAGCGCACTCATACTGTTTTATCGGTGAGCGGTGCCTCTAATAATAATAATAAAAATAATTATCGACGATCGAATGCTCCGCCTCCGAAGTATCAAACGTATGTTAATACAACAGACTCCGCGCGCAAATGTCTTTGTATTAATTTCACACACTCGCATTTATTTAAATGTGCTGATTTTAATAAAATGTCCCCTCAGGAAAGTTTTAATGCTGTAAAGGGTAACAGTGCCTGTGTGAACTGCCTCAGTTTAAACCACAGAGTAACTAACTGCTCTTCAAATGTTGGTTGTCGCGTATGTAAACAAAGACACCATACATTATTGCATTTTAATCGAACCCGCGCCCATGCGCCGGAGTGCGTATCGCCTACTTCGCCGGCAACATCTTCGCCGGCCCCCACTCCCGCGCAGCCCGTTGTAACTGCGTCACGCGCTTGTGGTGACGTCACCCTATGCGCTACTCAGTCTACTCACACATCCATCGAGCCCTCCGGACAGCCATCACACGTTCAGACCGCGAGTTATAATAACACTACTGTTTTGTTGTCGACTGCTCAAGTCGTCGCCTATGACACAAAGGGCGCTCGACATATAGTACGCGTATTACTTGATTCCGCATCACAGAGCCATTTTATAACAAAGGATTGTTGTGATTTATTGGGTATTCCGCTATACGCTACTGACCGTACGATTATTAAGGGGTTCGGTGGAGCTGATAAAATAATTAAAAATAATAAAATTAACTTTAGATTTTATTCGCGATTTGACAATAACGTTAATTTTAAAATATCACCGCTCGTTGTCGATCAAATCACAGACTTGTTACCTACCGCAGTGGTAGACAAATCATGTCTAGCTCATTTATCGGGCTTACCGCTAGCGGATGAGAGTTTTGGGACGCCTAATAAAATAGATGCATTAATAGGCGCCTCTCTCTTCCCGCATATATTTTTCCCTGACGTAGTTCGTCCTCCTTGCGACTCGTCGGCGCCCCCAGCGTTGCATACTGCGTTGGGGTATGTTATTATGGGTTCCGTACCCACTATACCCGCACTATACTCACACCAGGTCTTGACGTGCTGTTTAGCACAAGAGCCTGTCGTTATTGACAATTTAGTCAGACGATTTTGGGAGCTGGAAGAACCTCCCTCCTCTCCGCCCATTCAGCACCCCGCTGATGTTGAATGTGAATTCTTTTATAACTTAACAACGACCCGCGATACCGTTAGTGGCAGATACGTTGTCGGCCTGCCATTTAACGACGATGTTTATACTATAGGTAATTCATACGAGTCCGCTCGCAAAAGATTTTTGTGGCTTGAAAAAAGATTAGAAGCTTCACCTAAGCTTAGGTTGGCTTATGATGACGTCATAAAAGACTATCTCAAAAGACAATATGTCTCACCCGCACCTCAGTACGACCCTCATGACCCCAATCCGATTTACGTCATACCGCATCATGGAGTCGTACGCGAGGACCACACGTCAACCCGCCTCCGCGTCGTTCTGGACGCTAGCAGTAAGACTAGCACCGGGCGATCATTGAATGATATTTTACATTCAGGACCTAACCTTCAGGGTGACTTGTTTAAAATTATATTAATGTTTCGCCTACATGCAGTAGCAATGACCGCAGACTGTCGCCAGCAGTTCCTTCAAATTGTTATGCGCGAAGCTGATCGTAGGTATCAGTGTTTTTTATATCGCTTTAACCCGCAAGATACGCTGACGCTGTATCATTTTAATCGCGTGTGCTTTGGTCTATCGTCAAGTCCATACCATGCGCTTCGTACGGTGAGACAGCTAATTGAAGATGATGGCTCAAAGTACCCCCTAGCGAGTGTGATAGCATCTAATTCCCTTTACATGGATGACATAGCCTATTCGGTTCCCAGCCAATCGGAAGCCATTGCTGCGTCTCGTCAGCTTATTGACATGTTTAAGGGCGCGCAGTGGGATCTCGTAAAGTGGAATAGCAACTGTCCAGTCGTCTTAAATAGTCTTCCCGCCTCACACAAACTGCCTGCCGAGGTAGAATTTGATAGGTCCGTGCAACATAAAATATTGGGGTTGCATTGGTCTATAGAAGATGACGCGTTTTATTTTAAATCATCCGCTCCCGCTGATATAATGTGTACTAAACGCTCTATTTTGTCCACCGTCGCCCGCTTGTGGGACATAATGGGCTTTGTTGCGCCCGCAATCGTGTATGCTAAGTTACTAATAAAACAACTTTGGCAATTGCACCTCGATTGGGACGATACACCACCGCTCTCTATTGTTAAGAGATGGAAGCAGTTTTGCGTTGAGTTGCCAGCTTTAAATGACTTACGCATCCCACGACACGTAGGTGTAACTGAGAACTGCGTTGTTACCTTATTAGTAGAGATGGGCCGATCATTACTTTTGCCGACTAGCCGACTAGCCGATTAGTCGGCCCTGAAAAGGCCGACTAGTCGGCCGACTAATCGGCCAAACCGATCGTGGTCACGGACATTTCCGGAACTCTTCGTTTAAAGCTGATTCGCGCCCCAGTCGCAAACGCCGCCTGCGAACCTTGTTTCTTCATTTTTGCTTCTGTAAGGGTCGTAGTCGGAGGTGTGTTTTAGTGTAAAAAATATTTTTGTGTAAAGATATTATTATTATTGTTGATTGAAGTGAAGAGTTAAATGAAAAAGAAAATCACCTGTGCCGATGTTTTTTAAACAAGTGGACGATGTTTTTTGTTTTTTTTTTATTTGAAAGCCTGCCAAAGTGATTCTGCTGAGCTTGATGAAAGCTTGAGTAGAATCCAACACTCCAACACCAAACTCACTGCGAACGCAGACAATGCAGTATAGCGTCCTATACTATGGCGGCCTAGTGAGATGCATATTCTCACGGCGCCTACAGGACCCGGGATCATAGTGGAAGGGAAACACGTGCGCTGCACAGCACAGGAAGGAAGAACCGAAGGGATGAGTGCGAGAACGTATGTCTACCACTCTGAAGCGGTGACTTCCGAGGCCGGCACGTGTTGTCCTATAGAGGAAGGGAGAGGAGAGGACCAGTTGGAAGAGCTCTTCAGAACACTCACCGTGATAAAGGCAATAGAGGACTGCCATGGGGGCTATATCCCTTCGCAACTGCAGAGGCTCAGCTCAAGGGACTCGGTGGCTTAGGGACTGTCGCCAATGCGGATTGCTGGCCGCTGTAACCGGTCGAGAGCGTCAAACAGATACTGTGCGACACCATCGCAAAGATGAGAACAGTACTCCACACACGAGCGAACCTTCTTTTTTTTTCTTTTTTTTTACGCGGGAATGCATTGTGCACCATACCCTCCGTGGGGGGGGGGGGGGTAGACATGAAGGACGTGTGTGGGACTCGATGGTCTACCCACTAAACCCCGCGGCGGCTTACCTCGGCAGTCGGGAGGAACTCCAGGAACGCATCAGCGGTTATCACCCTCCTGCCGTATCTCATGACTGAGGTACATCCCGGGGTAACCATAGTCACCCCCAGGGCGGGTCGCTGTTGCGCCTCCTACCGTTCTACACAGTAAGAGTCGGAACACTGACCCTCCTTAGACGACAACCCCCGGCCGCACCGGGGTGTCACCGGTCTCGGGCCGTTTGTAGCGGCCACATCTCTCAACGTCTTTCCAACGTTTTTCCTCAACGTCTGCCAGCTTGACTGCAAGTTGTCCAAAATATCGCCCATGGACTGTGCTGTTGTCTGCCTAACAATTATCATGTTGTCATGGGCTAAAGAAGAAACAGTGTGGGCGACAGGACGGAGCCCTGAGGTACGCCAGCGTTTCCCTCTAGAAGATCAGAGGCCACGCCGTCGCATTGGACCCTAATGCTGTTATATGTAATCGATGTCAATGATTATTTCTCGTGATGAAAAGGAAAAAAAGTGCAAACACTACAAGCAAACATTTTGTTTAATAAATGTCAGATATGTTTGTTATCAGCAAGTAATTTTAGAAACTGGTTACCAAGAAAGATTGCTTTGTTTTACATTTCAAAATGTCTAAAACTGAATATAAAATAAAAATTTACAAATATATTACTGAGAAATACATACAAAGTAATAAGCCGAATAGTCGGCGCTTTTTGCCGACTATTCGCCGACTAGTCGTCGACTACGATTGTTGCCGGATAGTCGGTTTTACCGACTAGTCGTCGACTAGTCGGCACATCTCTACTTATTAGGTTTTTCTGATGCTAGCGAGCAGGCTTACGGTGCAGTAGTGTATCTACACGTTAAAACTATCGGTGGTAACACTGTCCAATTAGTTTGCGCTAAAACTAAAGTCGCACCCACTAAGCCGCTTACCATAGCGCGCCTCGAGCTTTGTGGAGCTGTTTTATTGTCGAAATTGCTTCGCACAATTCTCGATAATTACTCTCCGAATATTGCAGTTAGTGTATACGCATTTGTTGACTCTAAAGTGGCTTTATACTGGATAAAGAGTTCACCACAAAAATGGCAAACGTTTGTCGCAAATCGTGTTGTTCAAATCACTGACAACATTTCTTCTAATAACTTCTACCACGTAGCAGGCATAGAGAACCCCGCAGACATACTTTCACGTGGTATTACACCACAAAAGTTATTGTCTCACCCCCTGTGGCTCCATGGGCCTCAGTGGGCTTCATTGGATCCATCACAGTGGCCTCTTCGGACACTTGATGATCAATGTATTGAAAACGTACCTGAGCAGAAGGTTTTAGCGCACATTGTTTGTACGCCTGTAAAGCATTGCCTTCTGTACAATCTTGCGCTTCGAATCTCCTCTTGGAGTAAGCTTCTTCGAATAATAACATATATTTATAGGTTCGCAAAGCTATTGCCTCGCCGCAGCACTATTAGAGTGACTGCAGATGATATGGATTTCGCAGAGAATAAAATAGTTATCTCTGTACAAAGAAAACACTTCGCAGCGGAATATTCACACATGTCTAACAATGAGAATTGCTCATCAGTTTTTAATCGCTTAAGGCCTTTTATTGACAACGATCTTATTCGAGTAGGTGGTCGTCTTGTCAACTCTGAACTGGACTATGCGCATATGTATCCAGTTATTCTACCGCACAATGATCATGTTGTGAACTTGATCATTAATTATTTTCATGTAAAGAATTTACACGCCGGACCAGAAGTTTTAATGTCTCTACTGCGTCAGAGATTCTGGATCCTGTCTGCACGTCGCGTCGTCAGACGGAGAGTGCATTTATGTAATACTTGTTTCCGACTTAAACCACGTCCTAATTACCCGCTAATGGCTGACTTACCCGATAGTCGTACGCGTCAGGTAGTGAAAGCATTTACGCATACGGGATGCGATTACGCCGGTCCCATCGCCTATACTCCTGTACGCCGCCGGGGTGTTCGCAGCGAGAAGGCTTATATATGTCTGTTCACATGCCTCACTACTCGTGCCGTACACCTCGAAGTCGCCACCGACCTCAGTACTCCAAGTTTCCTAGCTGCGATGAAACGTTTTCTCTCTAGACGAGGCCCCGTACAGTTTATGTATTCCGATAATGGAACTAATTTCAAGGGTGCCAATTCATATTTACGCGATCTTTATCAATTTCTCAATGAAGAATACCGTCCTAAGCTAGAGCAAGAGTATACTGAGAGTCGTATAATATGGAAATTTATATGTCCCAGCTCTCCACATTTTGGAGGCGCTTGGGAGAGTATGGTAAAGGTCGTTAAAACACATTTGTTTCGAGTAATCGGACAACAACTTCTTTCATACGAGGAGCTTAGTACTGTCCTCATTCAAGTTGAATGTTTACTTAACTCGCGCCCGCTGACAGTACTGAGTTCGGACCCCGCAGAGCCTTCAGCTTTAACACCAAGTCATTTTTTAAATACCGCACCATTATTGTCGTTACCCGCTCTTGATGTTAACAGCAATGCTGAAAGTTTGGTTCATAGACATTCGCTTCTCGATAAATTAGTCCAGTCATTCTGGAACCGCTGGAGGATGGAATATCTTCACACTTTACAGGTTAGGCAGAAATGGAACTCTCCTTCTGTACCTATTACAATAGGTACTGTTGTTGTTGTTATTAATGATAACATACCGCCCCTAGCCTGGCCACTGGCAATCGTGGAGATGATACACCCTTCTAAGGACGGCATTATTCGCGTGGCAACCGTGAGGACTGCCAAGGGAACTTACCTTCGACCAGTCGTTCGTTTGTGTCCTCTTCCCACGCAATAGTTGACCCACTCCACAATACTCAAATTTATTTATATATACATTTTTTCTTTATTTTAGTTATTTTATATTTCGTTACTATAGAGCCAGCTCTATTATTGATCTCTCTCTCTATCTAAAGATATTTATAATTCTTAATTTATCTTTACCTTATGTTTGTTTTAAAGGTGACCCTTTAAGGGCGGGTGGAAATGGTTACGCCACATTGTTAGTTATACAAATTATTTAATGGAACGTTCCTTTCCACATACCTACATATATACCTTTATACACACACCCTGCGCTAGGACAGCGCCCCTAGCGGATATGAAGACAGATTAGAAGAATTTTCTAGTGCTATTAAAGTTCCCGCCGTGCGAGTTTACAGCTCCGCATTGATTTATGTAAATTATCGAAATTTACGTTAAACTAGTACTCAAATCGATCCGCCGCGCTGAAGACTTAAAATATCTTCACGTCGTATGTGTTAATTAGTGCAATTACACAATTTAGTACAAATTAAATAATCCGCCACGCGAGCTTACAACTTGCGTTGTACATATAAATCTACGGCATTGCGCCTTTGTAATTATTTCTTATGAGTCACGCCTTGCCGCGAATTACTGCAAGTGGAACACCTGGAGATACCCTGGATCAGAGTCAGTGGCGGGCCCGCTACTGGAGAGACACAGAGGAGCCGCTGCGCAGCTGAAGGGTATGTGTGATTCCTTTCTTATCCTTACCAAATAGTGTTCCATTTGTTTTGATGAACCATTAACAGTCTACTTAATTATCGAAGCCTTCAAACATATTTGGCGTGACCAGTACTAGAAGGTACCACCTACCTGGTTGAATGAGGTACTTTGCTCTACAAATTTAAAAGTTATTCTTAAAACATTTTTATGTGTTTTGCTATCGTTTTATTTCTTATTTACAAGCAACAATAAATTACAAAGTTGTTGATTTATTAACCCCCGACCAAAAAGAGGGGTGTTATAAGTTTCACGTGTCTGTCTGTCTGTCTGTGGCACCGTAGCTCCCGAACGGATGAAGCGATTTCAATTTAGTTTTTTTCGTATGAAAGGTGAGTTACCTGCGAGTGTTCTTAGACATGTTTTATGAAAATCGGTTGAGCCGTTTAAAAGTTATGGGGGTGAAAGTGGGGAAGAATAACCGAATGTCTGCAAAATGTCATCGAGTGGGGTCTCAAATGAAAGCGCATAACGTGTTTTTCACTTTTTAAAAAGGAACTCAGGTTATTATGTCGGGGGATTTTTTTTAATTTTGAGAATTTATAGTTATTTTCAAGTGGCTGGCAGCAGCGGCTGGCAAATAAATCAACAACTCGACCTCAATATCATCAAAATAATCTCGTTTAGAAAACATCTTTTGACTGATTTGAATTGTGCAAGTTTTTAAGTACGAGCCTGTCATAGTTATTCTGAATTTCGGAAAAACTATACTAATTACTATCAAACACTACTGTCACTACTGTGTTTGATTGAATGGATGGTGTAGTGGCTGAAACGGTCGCCTTGCCGCATCCTATTGTGCCGAAGTGTTGTGTGTCCAATCCTCACATAGGACAACACTTTTTATGATTTAGAAATTATTGTTCTGAGTCTGGGTGTTCTTTGTGTCCGTTTTAAGTAGGTTTTTAAAGTTACCCGTGATACAGAATTTATTCCTAGTGCGGGAGTAGTCTTTAAAAAAAGAAAAAGGATTCAAACATTTGTTTATCATATGATGGAAAGCATAAGCAGAATCCACGAGTGGTGGCCACCATACTCACTGCGAATACAACAATGCAGTATGGCGACCCACACTATGGCGGCCTAGTGATGCTTGTGCATCTTTTAGTCTAGTCAACAAGTATGGAACTTGTTGACTAGACTAATTGGGCCTCCGGTCTCGCACTCACCAACGAAACACGACAGCACAAACGCTGTCATTTTACGTTGATTTTCTGTGCGAGGGTAGTACCGCCCCGGTCGAGTGGGCCGTTCGTGCTGAAATCAGCGTGGCTCTACTACCTACTATTATACTCATTGCGAATGCAGACTACGTAACAATGCAGCATGGCGGCCTATTGAGATGCTTCTGTATCATTGGACATCCGGTGTCGCACTCATCAACGAAACACGACAGTACGAATGATCATTTTACGTTGTCTTCTATGAGAGGTCGTGCTGAAATCAACGTGGCTCCAATATCTTGAAAACAATATATATTTTTGGAAATGTAATAAGTATATTTATCAGCAGTCTTTTACCATAGTACAGGTTATGCTTAGTTTGGGACCAGACAACGGTGTGTTAGATGTGTGAAGATAATTATTATTAAGACAATTTTCATGAGATAATCTCATAAAAAGTATTTACGGCTTTCTTCATGACTTTATCTTCCAAACGAAGTCAAAGATGACTAAACTTAATCTATTTTATATATTACAAACTTTTCAACTTTTATGTAGGTTTAATATCCTATTTAACGATTGACATAAAGAGAGGGACGGCAATAAAACCTTGTGTTTATCTCTTTTCAATCTTACAATACTAAAGTCCGTTGTAAATAATATAATGGGTAATCGTTGTATCCTTGTTTATGGTGTATACTGTATATAGCGAATATATAGCCAGTACTGTCGCCTGAGCGGACCTGCAACCCAAGTGTGTTGTCGCCCTTTGAGGTTTCTCCAAAGGTAGGTGAGGAGGTTTGACTTCTAAATAAATTCTTAAAATTAAAAAAAAAACCCCTGACATAATAACCTGAGTTCCCTTTAAAAAGTAAAAAACACGTTATGCGCTTTCATTTGAGACCCCACTCGATGATATTGTTGCAGACATTCGGTTATTCTTCCCCACTTTCATCCCCATAACTTTTAAACGACTCAACCGATTTTTTTTTTTTTTTTTTTTTTTATGTATGGCCCGCCATAATGACTCTACTCTGCCTGATGGAAAGCATAAGCAGAATCCAAGAGTAGTGGTCACCATACTCACTGCGAATGCAGACAATGCAGTATGGCGACCCACACCATGGCGGCCTAGTGATGCTGCTGCATCTTTTAGTCTAGTCAACAAGTATGGAACTTGTTGACCAGACTATTTGGGCCTCCGGTCTCGCACTCACCAACGAAACACGACAGCACTGCTGCTGTCACTTTACGGTGATTTTCTGTGCGAGGGTAGTACCGGCCCGGTCGAGCCGGCCTATTCGTGTTGAAATCAGCGTGGCTCTACTACCTACAGTTCTTAGACATGTTTATATGAAACATGTCTAAGAACACTCACACGTAACTCATCTTTCATACAAAAAAAATACTAAATTGAAATCGCTTCATCCGTTCGCGAGCTACGGTGCCACAGGCAGATAGACACGTCAAACTTATAACACCCCTCTTTTTGGTCGGGGGTTAAAAATCACTGCCTCGATGAAAGGTAATGAAATTTTGTGTGAGGCCATGGTATCATGGCGAAAACTGACTGATAGCTTTTGAAATAACCTCGAAGGATCAATTAATTTGAGCAGATGTTTTTGAAGTGAAAACTTCTTTTGGCACGTTGAGCACTTTTTGGGTGAACGAAAATCATGGAACTCATGTCATCGTCATCAAACGCTTTTCATGAGCTATATGTCTTTCAGACTGCCTCGTTGATCTCGCGGTCGGCATGTGCAACTGCTGATGATGAGGTCTCGGGTTCGATTCCAGGGTCGGACCAAATGTATAATTGTATCAGTTGTCTAGTACCCATAACACAAGCTCTGCTTAGTGTGGGACTAGATGGCGTTGTGTGTTAGATGTCCGAAATATTTGTTATCTATTTATGTATACCGTGTTTGTATGTGTACTTTTTTGTGAACAACAATCCTGAAACTCGCGTCATCGTCACCGCACGCTTCTACGACGACATAATTCACATGTTACTTAGTTTTCTCTTCAATCAGCAGTCAGCAAAGACCTCATTTTTTATTAGTTTTACTTAGAATAAGATACAGTATTCATTACTATTTGAAATACAAATAAGACTAAAATGTATGCCAAAACGTTTAAAGATATCTCACCAATATGACACCAACATTAGTCATTAAGTATCTATCGAGAACAGGCAATTAGCCTCATCTTACTTATGTACTAATTCTCGACCTTTTTGGTGATATGGGTGTTTATACTCCATTATCACCCGGTTGTAATGTGAATTAGAATGATTTAAAATCCTGTATCGCGGGAGCCTTTACAAACATACATGAAACGGACACAAAGAACATCCAGGCTCAGAACAACAATTTGTGGATCACACAAAGCGTTGTCCCATGTGGGATTTGAACCCACAACACTTGGCGCAGTAGAGAGCGGCGTGGCCACCGCTTAAACCACTAGGCTAACTATACAAATAAACGTTCATATTATTTAGATTATTTATCTAATTATTCTACCTATTCCTTAGTACACATGACTTTACGTTCTAAACTATTCTCTATTCACTCTAAAGGTTCATTGGAAGAAAACTCAAGTTTGGTTTAAGCCCACCTTTGTGCATGAAACTTTTTTTCTTGTAAGGGCCTTACAAGAAAAAAAGTTTCATGCACAAGGCCTTACAGAAAACCTACTGAGGGGACATAAAGGAGGTATGGTATCACAGCAGTGGAAACAGCTATTCCTGTCAAAATATTGCTCTCTCGGCCAAACTATAATAGAAAGTTCTGTCTTGTTTAAACAGGATTTTCATGTGGTATATTTCTAAAGGTGAATATAATATTTAAATGTTTTAAAACCGTATCAAGGCCATAACTAAGCAGAACTTTACCTTGATTTCTAGAGTTCATATATATAGATCTAAATACATTTTTTGTAAACACAAACATATAAATAAACGAAAATTCATGCACAGGAAGATATAATCCTAAACTTTATGTTTACACTGACCGGGAGTTGAACCTCAGACATCAGGAATTTTATGCACTTTCACACGCCGCGAAACAGAGGTTGTCAACCTTAGTTAACTTTTGTTAAATATAGAAATTTATATAAAGCCATAATAAATCTCTGGGTATTAATATTTTACAACTCTATAATACATTGCATGGCAAATATAACGTTTATGCTGTCTAAAGTGCAAGGCTGCTGAGAACGATAAAACCACAGCATTAATGTTTACTTTAATGTAATGTTTAATAAATATTATAAATGCGAAAGTTTGTAAGTATGGTTGGATGGATGGATGGATGTTTGTTACTCTTTCACGCAAAAACTACTGAACGGATTTGAATGAAACTTTACTGTAATGTAGCTTATACATCAGAATAACACATAGGCTACTTTTTGCCGCGATAACCGACATACACGCGGGCGGAGCCCAACTAGTGTTTGTGTGTCACACAGACAAAAAAAATACTTTTGATGTAAGTACCGTAAGTACTTTCATTAAGCATTTAGTGAAAAGCTTTTAATTTAAACTTAGAAACAGACGCTTCAATTTTATTTATTTATACTGACACTAGCGACCCGCCCCGGCTTCGCACGGGTGGAGTTTAGATGCCCCCGCCGCGGCGAAGACACGATTCGTGCATTTTAAATCTGTAATATCTTCGAATATATTCATTTAAATTAGATACAGTAGCAGAGCCATTTTCATCTACAATATTAAATGCACAATGTATTTAATTTACTTAATTGTATAAGATTATTTCTGTACTGCTTAATATCGCTTCGTAAATAAGCCATTATTTCTCGTAAAAAGAAAAGAATAAAAAATGTTTAATGTGGGTTATCCCTGAGAGATAGACATATACCGTCGCGGACTTTTTTGTAGACCTTTTTAAGGTGTACAATACTGTAGTACATTATTTTGATCTATCTCGTAGGGTGCAACCAGCGTTTGCAATGTAAGCGCAAAAAATGTGTTTATTTGCTACTTAAATTGCTATTTAAAAACCTCTAAAATTAACAGTGTTTCCATACTATATGATACATTTATTATACATAAAAACCTTCCTCTTGAATCACTCTATCTATTTAAAAAAACGGCATCAAAATCCGTTGCGTAGTTTAAAGATTTAAGCAAACATCCCTATGTTTGCTTAAATCCCTATTCTGTCCCTATATCCCTGATATAGGGACAGAGAAAGCGACTTTGTTTTATACCATGTAGTGAAGATCAGTCGTAATCTGCTTCTTATTCGTTCTCTAAGCCCATATCTTCTTTAACTTCCTTCTTTGTCATTCTGTGCATTGGTCCAGTATATCTATACTATGATATAAAGCTGAAGAGTTTGTTTGTTTGAACGCGCTAATCTCAGGAACCGCTGGTCTGATTTGAAAAAATCTTTCAGTGTTGGATAGTACATTTATCGACGAAGGCTATATATCATCACGCTACGACCAATAGGAGCGGAGCACCAATGAAAATTGTTTCAAAAACGGGGGAAAATTATCACGCTACGTGCAATAGGATAGGAGGAAAACAAGGTTGCGTGGGTCAGCTAGTATCTTATATACGGCAGACTGAACGTGGATAGCCTACGAGGTGGTGTGACGACTCGGTGAAAGTCGTCGGGCCACCTCATCGATGCCACACCCCCAATTTAAAAACACCCCCAATATTATTAAACCCTCATTCATTAAATTCAGTTCAGTAGTTTAGCCACTACGGTGGAACATAGAAACATAATACTGCCAAAACTATTAGGAACCCTTCCTTTTGACTTTGCCGTAATCGGGTTAAATGAAATATTCTACCTAGTACAAACAATAATCATTGAAATCTGACTCATACTTTTAATTAGGAAACTCTTTAGTTTCATTATATTAATTAATATATTATAATTTAGCATTTGATAAAAATAATAAATAGATATGGATATTTATAAATGATATTAATTTTAATTAACTTTTTTATCAACTTTCTCGATTTGTATAAAATTTAATAATATTCGATTGAATATTGTACCTTAAATTAGAAAAATATAGGTTGCTTGTTTTCCTTGTAAATCCATACCAATCTTATAAATTCTAAAGTATCTCTGTCTACGTTTTCACAGTTTAAATAGCAGCACCGATTTTAATCAAATTCGATATTGAAATCTAGCTACTCCTTACCGCGATAACTGACATACACGTGGGCAAAGCCACGAGCAAAAGGTAAGTACAACTATAAAGGTTGCCTCGTTGGTTTAGAGATTAGCATAAGCTAATGCCGATCAAGAGATCTCAGGCTCGATTCTCAGGTCGAACCTGTTAGGATGTCACCTCACTATTTACTAAGTGTAATTAGTATGTTTTAGAACGTCACTAGGATTGTCATGTAAGAGAACTTTCCACTTCTATTTCGGTTGGTGTTGCGATTGATTTGTCTGTGATATGTATCGTGTGTAATTGTCGTATACTTAATAAATTTTGTACATCCGGAATATTTCTTTTAATCAAGCAACCAAACACAATAGGGCCAAAAGTGCTGTTGGGTTTTTCTTACAAAGAAACTCTATAAAACAGCCCGGAGTATAGAAATTTGACGGTGTTTTACGTCCGTGTCTCGGTGAGTACGTTAAGCCGTCAATTATTATTGGGAAGTCAGTGCCCTTAAACATACTGATAACTAGTTCAATAATTGAATTCATTTCGATCTCAGGGTTGCGGATATCCGATGCCAGTTGCTCCATGGAAAAACAAATAGTCAAGTAAAACCTGTTGAACTAGTAATCGACCCCGAATAATCTTAGAAATAATAAAGGCTAAGAAGGAATTTTTGTTGTGATGATAATATAACTAAGTATATATATAATATATATGTGTATTTAACTTATCGACAAATTCATTTGATGAGTTGGAAATTCTCGGTTGGCGCGTTATCGCGACTGTGCGGTGTGCAAAAAGCCGCGAATTTACCTTTTTGCATTCGCGCCATTTTTATAAATAGAATAACATTGTTTTTTGTGATAACAATCCACAAAAGTTTTTTATCGAAAATAATTGCAAACATTTTTGTTTAAAACCATACTAAAACTACTTTTCTTCCTCCTTTTCAGGATCCCTATTTAGGTTTATCTAACTAGCTGATAACTTTATCCGTATTTTTTCAATTTTTCAACACTTTTTAGTAGTGGTAGTTTGTAAGTTGTAGTATTATAAATATTTCTTCTATAAATAAAATAATGAACACTAAAATAATCAGTAGTTCATGTGATTGACGCATTTAACCACACAAACTGCAGCTTCATACATAGTATTAGTATGAGTTATAGGTTACTCTCATTTCGTAATTTTATGAACAAAACCGAGATAAAGTATAATTTAATTACCTATAAATTTTAGATGTATTGTAGAGAGGAACCATAAACTAGATTTGTTTGTCACAAAGCACACCTTTTGAAAATGACTTATTCTCCAGAAAGGCAAACAGTATTTTCTTGAATGCTCTTGTGAACTCACTACTGCAGTGCCTTACTGTTTACTCGTACAATAGAAAATGTACAATTTATAACTGGTAATCGGTCATCATCAGTCTATAGCCAATGCTAGACATAGGCATTTTCAATCGGTATTTAGCTCCATATTAAAACATTTTGAACTTCAATTTATCTTTCATCGAAATAAAACTAAAATTTACTAGTTTAAAATACAAACTACTTTAAACAAAAACGCAAAAACAATTATTTTTTTATAAGCAGTTCATCTTAATACACTACAATATCAAATCTATTAAACTAATCTCGCTAAATAGCGTTCATCTTGACGTCTGTCACACAACAAGAGGAAACGCCGGAAATGTCAGTTTAAAACAAAAAAAAATCGTAGAAATGTAAACAGATAAAAATAAAAAGGGCACCCAAGGGCACTGGATAACGAAAACATTGTGAGTTATAGCCACTAAATTGAATGAAACGAAACGTTTCTCACTACACTACTGTAATAAGATCTAGTATACTTTTTTATTGTGAGATAAAAAATGTAAAAAATAAAAGATTTCGTAAGTTATCACAGATAAAGAATGGAAATAAGGGGCATTTTTTATTGTCTCGTTTTTTACGGTCACTAAGATACATCAAAGACAGTATTTCAAGCGATCGAGCGGACTTCGCTAGAATTCAGTGATGAAATTTCATGCTGCATCTATATGGATCAATCTTAGATCGTGTTTCTTTTTTTTGTTTTGTTATTTTTTAATCCGTATAATTGTGACATATTTTTTTAGTTCTTTTATTACGTTAAGAAGCGACTGACTAATACGTTTTTGAAACAGAGAGCGACACGGGCCACCTACCGAGTGAGTAAGACTGATGAAGAGCCCAAAGCCCCCCCCTTCCCCTTTACCCCTCAGCAACTTAGGGGGAGTGGGCAACAGTTCAGTTCACCTGCTTATCAATCTATACAAATAAATAACTTGTGACTACCAAGTGTCTGTTTTTAATTTCAATGGTACTTACATTAAAAAAAACTGTGTGTATGTTCCCATTCAAAAGCAACAAACTGGTCATACCGTGGGGCGCAGCTTGTAAGTAATAAATCAATAGAGGTTCATCCGTTTTAGAGTTATACCACCAAAAGATGAGCTGTAAAACTGAATGTCTTATACTTAAAGAGTAACATCATCAACGAAAACTTTACAATTATTCTCGTATCTTACGCAATATTTACAAGACGACTGTTCCAACTTGAATGTGTATATAAAGTCCTAGAATGCCCCTTCAACCGACAGTTATTTTTTCTTGTTAAATACTTATGTATCACTTAACTTCATGTTACCTGACAAAATTTAAAATGTTGTGGGTCACTTAGACTATCGAAATAATTTTTTAATGCCTTGGGGGTACTTTAACTAACACATTTGTTAATATTAATTACTTGCATAATTTTGATGAACTAACTAAGGAGTAATATTTAGTGTCTATATCGTGTTACTAAATCCTACTAATATATAAACGTTTAGAATATTATAAACGCGAAAGTTTGTAAGTATGGATGGATGGATGGATGTTTGTTACTCTTTCAAGCAAAAACTACTGAACGGATTTGGATGAAACTTTACAGTAATATAGCTTATACATCAGAATAACACATATGCTACTATTTGCCGCGACATACACGCAGGCGGAGCCGCGAGCAAAAACTAGTAAAAAATATATCTATTTGGTCACATGCCTCTTCATCTTCAAAGCCTTTATTAACCCCAAGATCATATGGAGTCGGCTACTAATTCAACGGATGTTACCTTTAGATTTTCCACGGAGCGACTGGCATCAGACCCTAAGAGCGAAATCAATTCGAAGGTTGAACTAGTTGTCAGTACATTTGAGGGCACTGACTTACCAAAAGCGATTGCCATAGATGTTCATGACAACTAGAACCGATGGATTAACGTGCTCTCCGAGGTACAGGCGTGAAATACATACCAACAACTTCCATACTGCAGACTGCAGTTATTAAGAAGATTTCTTGTAAGAAAAACTCAACAGCACTGTTGACCCGACCCATGTCACTACGTCATGTGCCTATACCATAAAAAAACATTACGTTCGTTATATGACAAATAAAAGTAGTAAAGCAAAGTATTTCTCTTAAAGTAGAGAATACCTATACATACATATCTTCCTAGCATTGGAGTCGGTTCCTAGTTCAACCGGTTTTACTTGAATATAAGTTTTTCCACGGAGCGACTGGCATCGGATCGCCGCTACCCTGAAGCTGAACTGAATTCGAAGGTTAAGCTAGTTGTCAGTATATTTCAGGGCACTGACTTCCCAATAACGATTGTCATAGGTGTTCATGAGGCACTTACATGCTCTCTGAGGCACGGTCTTAAAGTAGGCAATGTACATAATTATACATATACAACAATAAATTGAATAATAGATGAGGAGAGATGTCTGTTTTATGTCAAGAATGGCATTTACTACATTTAAATTGCAAACGTAGAAATAGTGAACGCTAAAATTAATCATACCTGCATTATTTTAATCTCGTTCAAGTACGTTCACAACGAAAATAGAAATAAATGAAACATAGAAGAGATACAAGTGACATGAATTAAATCTACACAGTATAAGATTCAAAACTGCTACCACAAACAATTTAGCTTAGTTGTGAGAATTAAAAAGATATTTGGGGTTTAATTTTACTATAAGCAGTCCAGACTGACTGTGAAATAGTGCTTGCGCTGTGTTTCACCGAGTGAGTGAGGATACCGGAGGCCCATATCCCAACCCCTCCCCCTATCTCCCCCCAATCCCCTAAAGGCCGGTAACGCACTTGTGACGCCTCTGGTGTTGCGGGTGTCCATGGGCGGCGGTAATCGCTTACCATCAGGCGATACGTCTGCTTGCTCGTTGTTTGTTACGTCTACTACGTAGAGTTGTATGGAACCGATGCCGTACAAAATCAAATGAGTAAATTGACCGCGAAAATCGCCGGGAAATAAAAAGAAACAACTTTATGGCGCACTATTTTGTACTGAATCGGTTCCACACAATTTCAATACCTCTTCAAATCCATTATTCTGCAACTCCGTACAAAAACTTGTGACAAGGGAGAAAAATCGAGGGTGGCTACTACCTCCCCTTCATCAGTACTCAGTTGGACAGCCTACAAGTGACGGCATAGTGAATGTTATTGTTTAATGCCCCTGTATCTTTCTAAAAAGGTCTTCTAGTGGTTAGTGACCCATCAATTTTCGACACGTTCCCGTAATCTATAAAGTACTTGTTTTACTTTTCAATTTAAATGGTTACGCGGAGTTTAAATTGATTATACGCCTCGGGAGAAACAGTCACAATTCAAATAATAGTAATACAAAATGTCATGCTAAATCTGTACAAATATATCACATTACCCAACAACTCTATTTTAGGTTAAGCAGTTAGACAGTTAACATAATCAGTATTAAGATTACAATGTTACGTAACGAAACTAAAACTGCCGACATTTTTGGACACAAACACATTCTAAATCCTCTATTACTTAATCGTGCGAATATTTAAATTGGTTGTTAAGCCATATATGGACTGGACGAATCTGATTAGTCACCAAAAATTCGCGAACGACGATTTCGTATTTGTATTTGAAATCTTTCGCACACTGACCTACTAACAGCGATATAAATGAAGACAATCTTTTTTTTTTATCAAGCGATGGTTTATTTATGCTTCGTCTGTCTCGAAAAAGTGATATACCAGTTGAAAAGCGGGGGCACCTGCGTTTTGCAGACTTCGAATTGGCACTTGACTCATTAATATAATTAAATTAGTATTTTTTATTAGTAGATTTTCTTTGTTTGTTGGTTACAATATCACGTTTTGTTTACAGTAAAGGCTCCCACACATAACTGCAATGCGATGCATAAGTTATGTGTGGGAGCCCTTAAGGGTATACGCGAAGAGACGGTTTACCTGATAGATAAGTAACTAACGCCAACTAAAGACTCCAGCAGCTCAGAGTTACAAGTGCATTGTGATACTGCGAGTCTCTTCTCTCATAGTTAAAAGTTAAGTTCAGTAACCTCAGTAAAAACAACGAAAGAATTGCTCAAGATCGACTTTTTGTAAAGCCTCCAGTCACTCCGAACGCACCAGGTACATGTGCAAGTCTTAACTGCTCACCTGATTGTCATTATTTGCATGCACTTGGTCATAGACACGGATAAAGGATACCAAAAAATATACCAAAATTCTATAATATAAAAAATCTATTTCCGAGAAACAATATCTGACTACTTATATATGCACCCTTCAAGTTGTAGGGTGTCCACGGTTATTTATGACTACTTTTCAATAGATGAGTGTCTGTTCGTTTACCCATACATCATTGAAAATACATTTTTAAGTTTCAGTCATAGTTGTACTCTTCAGGGACACAATAACATCACGTCAAATAGACTATACCCATAAACCATTAAACCTTTCAGATACACAAAGTATTTATCCAAAACCTACATTCACTTCCAAACATTAGCGCGTCCAAACAAACGTCAGAAATATTAATAGTCTGGATAAAAAGATAAATATAGATAAAAGGCGTTAGTAAACAATGCCTGAATAAATATTTACAAATGTTATACCACGCCAAAATTCGTAAAAACAGTTCAAAGAGATAACGCAAGCTTTTTGTCCCGGATCATTTTACAAATCAGCTTTTAAGATCTTGTGTTCTGATTGCTGTTGGCGAAACAGAAGTGATAATCGATGGAAACTCGATAGCCTGATTCCAATAAGTGCTTTGGCGAACTCATAGGAGCTATTTTAAACGAGTGGAAAAGAATATTGGAGATATAATGACTATAATATTCATATCTATTATATTTAATTCTCGTCTCACGTTCCTCATGATGAACTACGAAACTATTTCAATGAAATTAACTTTGATTATTTAAACGACTTCAAAAAAGAGGTTCTCAATTCCACTACATTTTTTTATGTTTGGTACCTCAGAACTTTCGACTGGGTGAACCGATTTTGATGCATCTATTTTTATTTGAAAGCTGGTGCTTCCCGTGTGGTTACATTTCAATTTGGTCTAATTCTTGAAGTGGGTTCTTTTTGCTAAAATGTCTGTTTATTGATTAAAAGAGACGTATACAAAGTTGCGTGTGGCTTTCATAATTCAGTTCTTACATATGAACTAGCAGACCCACGCAATTCTGTTTGCGTTTCCTATTGCCCGTGGCGTGATAATTTTCCCCCGATTTTTTTAACTTTCTTTATTGATGCTCCGCTCCTATTGATCTTAGCGTGATGATATATAACCTATAGCCTTCCTCGATAAATGGGCTACCTAACAATGAAATAATTTTTCAAATTGGACCAGTGGTTCTTGAAATTAGCGCGTTCAAAAAAAGAAACAAACTCTTCAGCTTTATAATATTAGTATAGATTAATTTAGGTATAATATGTGAGTCATAGAGATGAGTTAAATGGAGTCAAGAAAGTTTTAAGAATGGAAGTTGACGAATCACAAATTTTAACAAAAAAAACCGACTTCAATCTGGACCAAATTTAAATGGGACCATACGGGAATATTGAGTTATTCGTTAATTTGTCGCGTACATACATAATGTAAATTGAAGATTTATATGGTTTTCTCATGGATGACATGTCAGAACTGGACCAAATTTAAATGGGACCATTCGGGAAGCAACACCTTTCAAATAAAAAAAGAATCATCAAAATCGGTTCACCTAGTCCAAAGTTATGAGGTAACGAACGTGAAAAAAAAAAAACAGTCGAATTGAGAACCTCCTCCTTTTTTGAAGTCGGTTGAAAAGTAGAGGACGACTAAAGAAAAAATAGAAGAATTGCGTGAAAGAAGACATATCTAGGAAGAGAGTAAACAATAAACTGATGAATAATAGGGGAGAATGGCAGAAGGAAACTCATTGCACCGACCCCAAAAAAGTGAAGAAAATGGTAAGATGATAATGGCACAGGAGTCAATGATGATAATGTACCAGATATTTTACGACCCAAAATTGCGATCACGGTTTTGTTCAGAGTAGTCAAAACGTTAGACACTTTCATATCTACATCCAGACTAATATTAGAAATTCGAAAGTAACCCTGTCTGTCGGTCTGTCTGTTTGTTACACTTTCATGGTTAAACTGCTGCTCTGAATGCAATGAAAATTGTCCTGGAAATACTTTGATTATTGAGAAAGGAAATAGGCTATTCATTACCGCGATAACTGACATACAAGTGGGCAGAGCCTCAGACAAAACCTAGCGGTCTATAAAGAAATTTTGAATAGAATGTGAAATATATACAATAATAAACATTCAGTACATTAGCCACAATGAACCGATTTCTCTTTATAAATAAGTACCTGGTATTTTTTTTTAATTAATCCTACCCAGATTGATTTATCGCCCTCATAATCTCCTGCATACTAAATTTCATGAAAATCGTTGGAGTCGTTTCTAAGCTTATATATGTGTATATACATTTATATATACAAGAATTGCTCATTTAAATGTATTACATGAGTAACATTCTATGCAGTTTATACATATCTATATATATAAAAGAGTAAGGTGACTGACTGACTGACTGACTGACATACCCAGAGATCAACGCACATCCCAAACCGCTGAACCTAGAATCCTGATATTTTGCATGTAGGTTCTTTATATAACGTAAGTGAGCACTAAGAAAGGAATTTTCGAATTTCCACCCGGGGTAAATCGGGGGATGAAAGTGTGTGTGAGCGAAGCTGCGTGTAAAAGCTAGTACATTATAATCTTTACTTTTAACACTCATTCTTCAAGCGGGACTTATACAAAACCTTTACGATTCATAAAAGCACTTCTTATCTGTAATATCTCCATAAACAGATATTGCTTCTATATAACCTACAGCAATTTAAACCCCTTAAGATTCGAATATCTAAAGAAAATCCTTGTCCTGAACATAATATTTGGTCGAGACATTATTTTCATGGGCCATAAGGATCGCCGTACCAAATTGGAATTTTCAGACGCCTAAGGCAGTTTAGAGACCTCAGGAAAACATTAAGTTAACGTTCTGGAAAGGCAATACATAACATCACGCCGTAACCGTGGGGGAGGGGGACAGGCGAGAACACGTCAGCAAAGCTGTAAAACTCAATCGGCGACAGAAATTTACTATTTAGACAAACATGTTTTGGGTTCTACCGAAAGAATAACAGAACTGTTCTAAAAGACAAATGTATTCACAATATCTCGGATTTATTATAAGTTTTGCGTATGCTTTCCATCAGGCAGAGTAGATATATTTTGGCTGGGCCATTCATAAAAGAAAGTAGTTTTCTACATGGTTAATTTTCTTTTCTTCTAAAATACAAGCAACATAATTACCCGCAGTCAAGAAAGTCGTAAGTATTTAGTACACTGTTACGACGATAAAACCATACCAATATAACTGCTATGGTTTTAAGCATTTGCATAGTACGTATCAATTATTAAGACTTTTATCAACGTTACGTTATCTTGTAAAACAAGAACGAGTTCTTAACAAGCATTCTAACATTCATTAGGAAGTGCATTGATAACACTACAGGACGTATTACTGAAATTGGAACATTTATGGTATGTTTGGTAGTATTTTAACTTTTTTATAGACTTGTGGTAAAGGAAGCCTTAAACATGATAACTGTAGGTTGTTTAAACAACTCTAAATCGATAAAATTAAGAAACTAAAGAAAAAAATGAAAGAGGCCTCTAATATCGGAATATATTCTATCTTTGAAGACATTTTTTTTGTTTCTTTATGGAATAGGCGGCAAACGAGCAGACGTATCGCCTCATGGTAAGTGATTACCGCCGCCC
The DNA here is from genome assembly GCA_949125395.1 of Diaphora mendica. Taxonomy (NCBI): domain Eukaryota; kingdom Metazoa; phylum Arthropoda; class Insecta; order Lepidoptera; family Erebidae; genus Diaphora; species Diaphora mendica. Next base: position 4,477,171 of record OX421332.1, on the reverse strand, counting down.
ATGGACACCCGCAACACCAGAGTCGTCATAAGTGTGTTGGTACATGTACCATGTATACATACACATTCATTTAGTAAAAAGCGGTTAATATCAAACAGACACTCCAATTTTATTTATTTGTATAGATTGCAATTGATTTAATTTATGAAATAGATTATGAACTACAAAAACTATGCTTAAAACAAATAAGCAGTTGTATGTTAGATTTTAAAGTATTTTAAAATATCCGCTGAACTACAGCTAAAGTATGCCAAGTGGTTATAAATTAAGCGATATGGCAACACACGAGTTAAGGACGCTTCACATTAGAGCGATAACGTTGTATTATGTAGTTTATATGCGCTATTAGATGTGCATATCGTAACGAGCTCATAACTAGTTATGAAATTATGACAAATAATAATTAAATAATAAAAAAATATGACCATCTTCAATGCGTTGACATCGTTATGAGTTATAATATATTGTATCATTAACTTCTTAATTTCCCGCTCTTTAGGGTAGTTTTTTATTTTCTTTAAATAAGGCGAAACCAAAAGTTTATCTTTCCAAAAAATAGATAAAAAATGATGGTTTTCAGCGATACCAAAAATAACGAAAAGAATACAACTGTATCATTTTCAATACTTACGTTTATACTAGACTAACTTGCACACTCGATTAACTTTAGCTTTAAAGGAAAGACGCAGTCAGTTAATTTGTTGTTGTTTTTTTTTTTTTTTATGGAATAGGCCGGCAAACGAGCAGACGTATCGCCTGATGGTAAGCGATTACCGCCGCCCATGGACACCCGCAACACCAGAGGCGTCACAAGTGCGTTACCGGCCTTTGGGGGATGGGGGGGGGAGATCGGGGGAGGGGATGGGGGGGGAGATAGGGGGAGGGGTTGGGGTATGGGCCTCCGGTATCCTCACTCACTCGGTGAAACACAGCGCAAGCACTATTTCACACCGGTTTTCTGTGAGGCCGTGGTATCACTCCGGTCGAGCCGGCCCATTCATGCCAAAACGTGGCTCTCCCACGGTTTGGATTATCTAAGAGAATCATAAAGCAATTAGAGCAATAGAATAGAAAGTTAAATGTACAGTATCTAGTAATAAGACCTACTTTTAATTTAAATTTGTTATTTGATGTAGTATGTAGAAAATAGTATGTACATGACAAAGTAGATAATAGTGATAGAAAGTAAATAAATAAATATCGTGTAAAACTTATTACCCTAAAATAAAAACCCTAACCGTGGGAGAGCCACGCTTCGGCATGAATGGGCCGGCTCGACCGTAGTGATACCACAGTCTCACAGAAAACCGGTGTGAAATAGTACTTGCGCTGTGTTTCACCGAGTGAGTGAGGATACCGGAGGCCCATACCCCAATCCCTTACCCCTACCTCCCCCCCTCCATCCCCAAAAGGCTGGCAATGCACTTGTGACGCTTTTGGTGTTGCAGGTGTCCATGGGCGGCGGTAATCGCTTACCATCAGGCGATACGTCTGTTCGTTTGCCAGCATATTCCATAAGAAAAAAAAAAAAAAAAAGTAATATAGAGCTTAGCAGGAATCCCACCTGGTAATAGCGTGAAAAGAGAGTGAAAGAAAGAATCAGTATGAGGGATGAAAGTACGAGCAGTAGCAAAAGCGAGAACTGGTATGAAAGGAATAGCTAGGAATAGGCTCCAAAACAATATTGGAGGTGCTAGATTAAAAAAAAAAAAAAAACTAGCAGACGTATCGCCTGATGGTAAACGATTACCGCCGCCCATGGACACTCGCTACACCAGAGGCGTCACAAGTGCGTTGCCGGCCTTTGGGGGATGGGGATGGGGATGGGGGGAGGGGTTGGGGTATTGGCCTCCGGTCACCTCACTCACTCGGTGAAACACAGCGCAAGCACTATTTCACACCGGTTTTCTGTGAGGTCGTGGTATCACTCCGGTCGAGCCAGCCCATTCATGCCGAAGCGTAGCACTCCCACGGTAATAGCTGGTATTCCATATTCTTAATCCTTCTCTGTACAGACAAACGTTTCTGAGATACGTACATTTATCATCTTCCTAAGTATGCAAACAATATGCCGTAATCCATATTATATATTGAACTAAGAAAATTTTAATAAATCTCTTCAGCTTTATATTACTATAACAGATCAAATATTATCATAAAATAAGGGGTCAAGCTAATGCCACTCAATTCTCCATTATTCTGTGGAAAATGCAGTATGTAGGTCACTTAATATCAGGCCAAGATGCCTGGACATGATTCTTATATTACTGAGCGCGTTATAATAAAATCCTCGGATCTCAAAAGGAAATCTGTTAGTTAATAACTGTTCCGAAGCATGGTCCTCCTAGCTAGTTTTACTACGAATTATTATAAGTTGACTGAATTTGCTGGTTTAGCATGAATTTAGCTAACAAACTTAAACCATCTAAACAAGAGTTATAAGGGCTTCAATCAGGTGATCCAACTGTTAATTTGCTTTTTATAACCCAAAAATATAATTATGATCATCTTGTTATTATTTTCCGATTTTATATAGAATTTTATTACTTTTTTCAAACCGTGGCGGTTTAAATAAACCTTTCTCTGGAATATAATAGTTTTCGGATGGGATGTTAGGAAGATAGTTTTTCATGGACACCTGCAATACCAGAAGCAGATACATTACACTACACTAATTAATAAAAAACAAGACAAAATGTCCAGCTAAATTGCTCGACTCACGCAAAGCAAGGACTGCCCGTCCGTGTCCAGCTGACAATGTCTTTGACCACCCATGTCAAAGGAAACCAGCTATACATACAATTAAAAAAAATAAAAAAAAAATACCAGAGACGTCACAAGTGCGTTGCCGCATTTCACATCGGTTTTCTGTGAGGCCGTTGAATCACTCCGATCGAGTCGGCCCATTCATGCCGAAGCGTGGCTCTCCCACGAGTTAAACGTGGTACCGTAGATCTAAAGTAAAGTAAGTAAGACTATAATAGCTCAAAAAAGTTTGAGACCTATACCCCTATACCATCTATATTGTGTCTGAAGAATCCACTACGATAGAGCATATTCAATTATATTGTAAAAGTCTGATTTAGGCGCGTAAAAGCATTTTTCTAAGCCCTTTGAATTCGATTTATGTAGCGCTTGACAGTAACTTCCAGTCGTTTTATTTTATTCTTCTCTCCAAATTCGAACTAAAATCCTGTGTAATTAAATCTATAAGTACGGTAGTAATTACTCTTCAAAAATGTATTCCAATCTTGATTAAAAGTAGGTACAACTTAATCATTCATTTCATCATCAACTTGTAAATCATTTGAAACTTTCATCAAAATTTATGTAGCTTATGTCACCCGTTTATTACAAGTCTATTGACATCTCATTCATCGGTTCAGTCGTTTAGACACTACGGTAAAACATACATAGATTGCCAAAGATATTACACTTTTTTTTATTTCACAGTAATCGGGTAAAAAGGTAGCCATTAGTAAATCAGAAATGAAAAATAATAGTACTGGCATCTAAAAGTAATTACATGAAAAACCATCCGTTTAAATCAAAAGTATTCCTCGCTGAATTAAGGAATAAAAACTTGCACCATAAAAATGTATTACCGAAAAATTCCAACGAACTCATTATTTCAATGGTATTCTTATCAAAACTTTTTAATTTGCAGTCTATAAAAAACAGGAGTTTTACTAAACTTCGGGTTTTAACTAAACTTACGTAAAAAGTAGACGCAATAAAAACGATGATCAAGAAAAATGGCGGGAAGGTTTAGCCCAGCCTAGCATGGGTTCAATACATTTATTTTTATACTAGCTTTTGCCTGCGACTACGCTCTTTTTGGCCATGTAATTGTCATCAGAAAATAAATAAATTTTGGTAAAGAAGAAGGGTAGGGAGGACCTTAAGTAAGAAATAGTACATGTCTCGGTTTAGGCCGAAACTGCAGTAGCTCGTAGTGGTAGACGAAACAATGAAATCTAAAATAAACTAACCAAACCAATAAAGAGAATAAGAGAAACAGTAAAAATCTCATCATCTCTGTGGATCTCTAATCTGGGTCTATTTATTTCGTTTATAAAATTAAAGTAAATTAATTAAAACGGGAACGGTATTATCAAAGTTATGGCAAATAATACTTCAAAACTTTGTACAACAAAAAAGGTTTACATTTAAAAATCTTTATTTGAAATAGATATTTGGTCTGGGAATTTTAGCGCCCTTTTTATTATCTACTATTTTTAACTCTCGACACTAAAATTAAAGAAGTTAGTGTAATATGTTTATCTGTATTTGTTTGTCTGTATGTAGCATAGTAGCTATTAAATATTTAAACCATTTACTTTTTAGTTTGAAAAATGATCATGGTGCTTTTAAATAAAACTATAATCTTTTCAGTCATTGAACTTTTCGAGGGTTCTTTTAAAAATGTACATGGCTTAGTCCTTTGTCTAATTACCTACAACCGATAACTTGAAGTTAGTTGTTTTCTATATAATTTAATTTTCTCTTAAATTTAAACAGACACTTATTAATTTAGGCTTTTAACAGTTAATGCAAAACCTTTGTGCTTGTTCACTCGATTAGAAATACATTTTAAGCAGTTTATGGAATCAGGCGTTACTTTGCGGAAATCGATGACATTAAATGCTATGAAATATATTTAGCTTTAATTCCGCGAGATAAATATCCAGGTCTGAAAGCAGGACACAAATCCCACCGTCATGCATACTCACATGCGTTTGAGCTCGAGCTCAAACGCTCAACGAGTCAACATTTCCTGAGGATGCCCCGTGGAGGGGCGAAACACGTGTCGAGTATAGGTTTGGTTGCATGGCATGCTAATTATTACTCACTTGTTTTGTATGTGTGCATATGCATGATACCCGTATGTGCATGTGAGTATACATGACGGTGGGATTTGTGTCCTGCTTTCAGACCTGGATATTTGTCTAGCGGGATTAAAGCTAAATATGTTTCATAGCATTTTACATTTTAAGCAGACAATTTTACATAATAGAAACATAAATTTCTAATGTCATAATAATAGGAGAGCTGGTACCATTTTTTGGGTAGGTATTTGAGGCAAGCTGTAAACTTGTCACACACCTCTCATAATATACCCCAACACGAAACTGCAGACCTGGCTGGTGAGTAGCGGGGCAAATTTTTGACAACCAGCGATAGTGATGATGACGTAGGCTTGTGTCTCCCACGTGAGCACTGTTTCTCAGAGTGCTATAACTGGCGAAGTGTATCGTTATACCATGGCTATTGTAAGTCACGTAACCTCGCCAGAGAGGGGGGGGGGTCAATTCATCCTAATTCATGGTCAATTCATTCTTAATAATCGGAAACAGCAAGTAGAACTGCGATTGATTGATGGTACTACGCGTCTCTCTACTTTGACGCAAGTAAACAGGGGAGTACTGCAGGGTTCCATCCTTGGCCCTGTTTTGTTTAGTCTATACTGCGCTGATTTAGTGGACTGTATTAAAAGTTGTAAATACCATATATACGCTGATGACGTACAACTATATATTACTTTTAAACCAAGTGAATACCATTCCGCAATACAGAAACTTAACGATGATTTACGCAGAATATCTGATAGGTCTGAGAAAAACTGTTTAGTGCTAAATCCTCTTAAAACTAAGTATATGGTGTTAGGTACCAAGTACCAAATAGGCAGACTACCTAATACTTTCAATATTGAGCTAATGGGTGAACAGATAGAGAGAGTATATGAAGGAAGGAACCTAGGACTGATTATGGATTGTAACTTACGGTTTGAGAAACATGTTGCCATATCTGTACGCAACTGCTTTTATAGACTGAGTCTCCTTTATAAATTAAAACCATATTTATCAGAAGATCTACGCTTGCAACAAGTGGAATCTCTAGTATTATCACAGTTAAACTACGCTGACACTGTTTATGGTCCCCGTCTATTAGCTAGAACAGAACGGCTCATTCAAAGGGTTCAAAACGCATGTGCTAGGTTCTGCTTTTTAATTCCATGCAGAAGTCATGTTACTCCATTTTTAAATAAATGTGCCATGCTGAAAATGAAATCGCGTCGCAAACTTCATCTTGCATGCCTGGTTTTTGGAGTGATTAAATTTAGGGAACCTCCTTACTTGTACCAAAAATTAACATTTGCATCGTGTAGCAGACAGTGTGCGCAACCGTTATCAATTCAAAAGCACAGTACCTCTGCGTTCACGGGAACCTTTCCCTATGCAGCATCCAAAATATGGAACAGTATACCACCCCCCATACGCAAATTAAAGTTTCTATACACATTTAGAGCACGCTTGCGCCAATACCTTACAAATACACAGAGAGACATTGGCAATATTAACATCAACACATCTTTAATTTAAATAGTCACATTAGACTATTCTGTGTGTGTGGGTTGTGTCATGCTTCGTACTTATTATCCTTCTTTTTGTTAATTTCTTTAAATATAATGTGTAATTTGTTTGTTGTTGTATTTGTTTCAACTATGGTCATCCTTTATTGCACTGTCATTGTCCATACTTTACTTTTTATTCATTCACTTTTTATTTCTATAATTACTGTCTGTGTTTGGCGACATCGGTAAGTCGACCGGTCCCAGTTGAAAATCAGGGCTGAGCAAGTGCAACACAAAGTTGTGTCAGCATTTACCTGAACTGGACACCTTTTTGGCCGCAGCTTCGAGACACATAATAAATATAATTTCAACATGTATAAAAAACGTTTTTTTTTTTTGACTGTATAATTTATTTATGTTACTTTCTCTTTTTTGTCTCTAGTGTTAAGTTTCTTGTTTATTTTATTTTTGTAATAGTTTTTTATGTCTCGGCGTTGGGCCAAATAAACGATTATTCTATTCTATTCTATCCCCGCTACTCACCAGCCAGGTCTGCAGTTCCGTGTTGGGGTACAATAGGAGAGGTCTGTGACAAGTTTTCAGCTTGCCTCAAATACCTACTCAAAAAATGGTACCAGCTAGGCAGCTCTTGGACCATATATTTTAAATTTAGAACTATTCTAATTTGTGAAATTCTGTTTACGCCATTTAAGTTTCTGATTTAATGCGAAGCGGGCTAACCGCATGAACTCGGAGTAGCATGCTCTTTCCAGAATTTATGAATTAGATCTGCGTATTATGCCGTTATGTGATACATATTCGAAATTCAGCGATCAATTGCAAATAAATTACGAATCAATTTCATTAATGATAACTTCATCTAATTCTTTTTCTTTCTTTAAAAAGACAACTCTCGCATTAGGAATAAACATCCTGTGTCGCGGGGGACTTTACAGACATACATGAAACGGACACAAATAACACCCAAACTCAGAACAACAATTTGTGGATCACACAAAGTGTTGTCCCGTGTAGGATTTGAACCCACAACACTTGGTGAATTGGCAAGCGGCGTGGCGACCGCCTAAACCACTAGGCCAACCGTGCAGTCATTAATTCAGTCATTTATTCATTAATAATCGATTGATTATGCTCAAAACATCAAAACAATCGAGAGTATATTATTCAAAGCGTTAAAAGCTGTGTAAAACAGCTACATAAAACTGTAGGAATCAAGAACATTTTTCTTATTTGATTTATTTTCATGGAATATTTTTTTCGTAGATATAATTATAGTTCAAGTTGTTATTAACAACATGTGCTGTGATCACACATTAATTGGCCTAGTAGTACACTTACTTCGTCGTTGTCTGTAAGTTAGAAGTAGAGATACTATATCACACACACACACATTTACACACATACCTTACACCAATTCACACATGCATGCACGCTCACACGTTGAAATGACGTTAAATTGGTTGAAATATTTATGCACGTAATAAATGTACCTATGTTCTAACTGAGAGAGGGACTGGTATCCACAACACATGTTTAATCTTAATGTGGATACCAGAGCCTGACTATTACTGTGAAACTAATGAAAATGTTATTTGTATGAGGAAATATGTATTAGATTTTGCGTAAATAAATATTATTATTATTATTATATCAACGACCACAATTTCGATAAAGAATATTATTACGGACATTTTAACACACAACGCCATCTAGTCCCAAGCTAAGCAGAACTTGTGCTATGGATACTGGACAACTGATATTAATACATATATACTTTTTTTTGTAAATACATACATGTTATACATAGAAAACACCCAAACTTCGAAACAAATATTTGCAGATCATACAAACATTTGGATCAACCCGGGAATCGAACCCGAGACCTTAAGCACAGCAGTCGCATACGCTCCCACTGCGCCACAGAGGCATTCATTCTTCTAAATCTATATTAAAATTCTAAAGCGGTTATGTTTGTGAGGTTGTAGGGGGTAATCTCTGGGTCTACTGAACTAATTTTGAACACTGATGATGTGCTCCTAGCCAATTTTGACCCCGGTGACCAGTCTTAACGGTGACCAGCCAAGTACTCAGGATATATTACAGTGCACAAGAGTGTGCATAAACATAGATGCACTCTCTGTTCCCTCGGAGTCGGGTCGCTCGATCGTGACCGTAGTAAAATATCTGGTTTATCACTGAATTTTGCCATTTTTATTAGTTTTTCTCAGTCAAAACTTTGCAAAACTTATACAATTTCTGAGCAAGACACGCCAAAATTGATAGGAGTCTGCAGTTCGCACTTGATTAAGTACAATATGGACATTCGGTTTCGCTCTTTAGTCCATGATCTATTCAGTTGGCTAAATACTGTCGCAGTTAGTTTATGTTGTTACAAAGCTTGTAGGTTTTCGGAATCCGGGACAATAAGGTCTAATTACTGGACACGGGACAAGACGCCAAATTCCGGGACACTCCCGGATTTCCCGGCCACCTGGCAACCCTAAGCGCAGCAACTATAACTTTACATACTCTCATAGGCACGGGGGTTAAGACTCCAACTTCTAAGCTTCGTGTGGTTATTAAGTAATATCAGAAAAACTCAATAAGACTTTTTTGGTCCGATCCCGGAATCGAATCCGAAACCTCTTGATCAGCAGTCGCATGCGTCAAAAGCTAGACCAACGAGGCAGTCTCATCTACAATTTGTCATCTCGCGTATAATTTTATTCTCATTAACAAAATTCTTGAAATCTTTTTTCTGATACTCATATTTCCATAATCATATGCGGGTCAGTAATAAAAAAGTTTCTTTATTGGCAAATGGCAGATATCGCTCAACAATTTACATAATTAGAAATTCCATTGAAAGCTTATGGAGTGCTCGCAAAATTGGGTAACGCACTAGGTACACGACGTACATTATTTATTATAATGAGAAATGCTTTACAATCTGTGAATGGTAAATAGACGATGGAGTATCATTATTTATTTAAACAGACTCACTTGCATGGACTCCGCTTACACCTGAAAAGGAAAGACGACAAATATTAATAACAAGTTCAATAAATATTTTTGCCTTATGATCTATCTACACCAGTCGTGGTATACTTGAATTTCAGACCAACCAAATAATACATACAGGTTGGCACATTGTCAATATGTATACAAGAGTGGTGGTCACCATACTCATTGCGAATGCAGACAACGCCACAGTGCAGCACGGTGACCTACACACTGGCGGCCTAGTGATAATTTTGCATCATTGGGCTTCCAGTCTCGCACTCACCAACGAAACACTATAGCATGAAAGCTGTCATTTTAGTTTGATCTTCTGTGCCAGAATAGTACCGCCCGGTTCGAGCCGGTCCGTTCGTGCTGAAATCAGTGTAGCCCCACTACGTTTAAAGCTTTTGTTACATCCTATTAATATTATAAACACGAAAGTTTGTAAGTATGGATGGATTTTTGTTACTCTTTCACGCAAAAACTACTAAACGGATTTGGATAAAACTTTACAGTAATATAGCTTATACATCAGAATAACACATAGGCTACTATTTGCCGCGATAACCGACATACACGCGGGCGGAGCCACAGGCAACAACTAATAATAAATATTGAAGTAAATACTTTGTATTTCTATTTTTAAAACCGGTGCAAAAGAGCATATCATATTTGATACTAATATTAATGATTTGAAAGTTAAGCTTTCACGGCTTTCACTTACCGTGATAACTGACATACACACGGGCGGAAACGCGGGCAAAATCTAGTAAAAATATATTCTGATCAGTTAAACAATCTATAAAAACGTTATAAAGTATTAAGTAATTGTAAGTATGTATAAGGTTTTGAATCAAATCCTTTAGAAATCTTAAATCTACCGCATTAATTACATATTAAAGCTTAGTAAGAAAACTAAATCCCTAGACACTGAAGGATACTAAATCCTTCCTTACGCAATTGAAGTTGCGTTCCGTATTTTTATTACCCACTTTTCGCTAGTCAAGAATCTGTTTCGCAGCATTGCTTTGTCGTAAAACTACGAAAAGGGGTTAGACGCTACTTCGATTATTTAGAAAAAAGCGGCCAAGTGCGAGTCGGACTCGCCCATGAAGGGCAGCAGCAAGTAACATATTTTATTTTTTATATTTGAGTTGATTGAATGAAAGGTAAATTGCAGTTTACAATTTATGACGTATTAAAAAAAACTACTTACTAGATTTCGTTCAAACCAATTTTCGGTGGAAGTTTGCATGGTAATGTACATCATCATGCTCTTATTTTAGAAGTTACAGGGGGGGGACACATTTTACCACTTTGGAAGTGTCTCTCGCGCAAACTATTCAGTTTAGAAAAAAATTATATTAGAAACCTCAATATCATTTTCGAAGACCTATCCATAGATACCCCACACGTATGGGATTGATGAAAAAAAAATTTTTGAGTTTCAGTTCTAAGTATGGGGACCCCCAAAATTTATTGTTTTTTTTTTATTTTTGTGTGAAAATCTTAATGCGATTCACAGAATACACCTACTTACCAAGTTTCAACATTATAGGTCTTATAGTTTGGGAAAAAAGTGGCTGTGACATACGGACGGACAGACGGACAGACAGACAGACATGACGAATCTATAAGGGTTCCGTTTTTTGCCTTTGGCACGGAACCCTAAAAAGGTTGCGTCAGTCAATCTTTCCGTTACAAAACATCGGAAGTCACGCGGAAGTACCGTTGAAAAATGATCTTAATTTGCTATCAATGAATAAGGACGCAATTTGGCTACCGCTCTCATGAGACATGTATAGACATATTGCTTTACTAATTAATGTCAAAACCTTAATGCATGTGTCAAAATTGGTTGATCATCAATGATCGCATATTAAAATATATTTACGTGTTGAAACGTATAAAAATCCTTGACCGAGAATCAGAGAGACTTAAAAACATATTCCGATTCTTAGATGTTTGGCAAATAGTGAAGGCCAATTATGTCAATACAACGATCTCGAAATGGTTTAAGAAAACATGATAATATCAAATCGAGATTAAGAGTTCTTGTCACTATCATTTAAAGATGTCTTTAGTGCCAAACTCTGTGACACTTGAATTTAAATTGGACATAGCGAAACTTGCTTAGTTGTGATTATTTTTGTTATTGAAACAAGTTTTATTTTAAAAAAAAATTAAGATGACATGAATATTTTATATGAGTGAAGATCTGCGTAAGACGGCTGGCAGGAGCTGGATACGAGAAGCCGAGGATCGGACCAAGTGGCGTGAACTTTGAGAGGCCTATATCCAGCAGTAGACTGCGATGATGATTTAAAAACAAACAAAAATTATGCTATTCACTGAGAAATGATTCTAAGAGAATGGGGCACTTTAGACTGGGGCAGAAACAAGCTCCAAAAACCTAACAAAATCAGTGAAAAGTAATACCAACACCGGTTTTGTCATACGTCTTGCTGTCACTCCGCTTTGACTGCACGTTTGGCCTAGTGGCTTAACGGTCACCACGCCGTTTCCTACTTCGCCAAGTGTCGTGGGTTCAAATCCCACGTAGGACAACACTTTATGTGATCCACAAATTGTTGTTCTGAGTCTTGTTTGTGTCCGTTTCATGTATGTTTGTTAAGTCCCCCGCGACACAGGATTTATTCCTAGTGCTGGAGTTGTCTTTTTAAAAAACGAAAACGAAACGAAACTCCTACCCGGCCGACCCGAACCATGATTGTCGTGGAGTAGCTAAAAATATATGTACGGAACTAAGACAAAACCATTAATTTTTTTACGTTTTTGGATATGAAGCTTACTGTCTGACATTTTCTATATATATTTTCTATTATTAATTATATTTACAACTCGTCCAGTTTTCTTCTGATTAATTTCGTTGTGAGTTCCAAGACAGATTAACTTTTTTGGAACTTCCCAAGTGTCAAAACTACTGTTGATCCTGGTATACAGAAGTTACAATCAAATGCTAGGGGTATGGGAGGGATTATTCCCATATTTGACCTAGTTTATGTCCCGTATAAACCCGAAACCTGATTGAAAACTCAGCTAATTTAAAAAAATTATCAAATTTTTCAATCCTGTTTAACTGGCTGTAGTCCCTCATCAAGCATTTCAAAGATATACCTACTATTATGTGATCACGATGGATTCCCATATAATGCATATTAATTATATACTAGTGATTAGTAGATAGTTAAAAATGATAATTAAAATGGCGCCTCTATAAATCAGATAGATTAACTTGCAAAAAAAACTTGTTTAACAAGTTGCGTAAAATTAATTCAATTCAATATTTCTACACCATTGACGTAGAGACATTGACCTAATGGCTATTTTTGTAGGATGTTAACATAATCTGACATCCTTAATAATAATATAAATATGAATGTGACTTTGCTTTGAACTACTCAAATAAAAATCGTAAGCTTATCATTCACAGTAAAGATTCGGCTTGAAAGATTAATTTCATATTTGCTCTACGACTTTTTCAAAACAATAGAAGTATATTTTATTTTTTTCTAACGGAGTATGCACATTACTTTGAAAAATAACTACGCCAGCATTAGAAATATATCACGGGCGACTTTACAAACATACAAGACACGGACACAAAGAACATCCAGACTCTGAACTACAATTTGTGGATCACACAAACTGGGGTTCGAACCCACAACACTTAGCGACGTAGAGAGCGGCGTACCGACCGCAAAAAGCACTACGCCATTCGTGCAGTCATAATGCACATTCATTTAATTACAAGCTTTCTTTTAATTCTATCAGCTCGGTTGACTTTAGTAGTCAGATAGTAATGGATGGTATGACAATGATTACTACAGTGACTTTGTCTACTAAGACATATTAGAATGACATTATTCTCGCTCCATTTAAAGTGGGACCTATAAACATACGTAAATAATGTCATTGGATAAATAAAAACACCGAAAGGACACTTAAGGGAGGTGTTAAGGTAATTTAAAAATACATTTAAGGTGTTGACGTGAATCGTGACAAAGACACTATTAATATTATACGTTTTTATAGGAAAGCTAGAACACAGCCCTGAGTCACAGTACCTATACATATGTTTTTTGAAGTGAAACTTCTAATGCGACTTCCAACAAGGTTGCGTTAAACGTTTAACGCTACCATGGAGGGGGTATGAAAGCACTGTTGCACATTACGAAGTTTCAATTCGTTTCTTTGGCATGGCACCTAAAATTTTTAATAAAATACCAGCACAGTATAAAGACCTCATAAAAAAACAAATTCAAATATAAGCTTAAGGAAATATTGGTATAGAAAGCCTATTATAAGTATTGGTGAGTTTTTGAGAGATACTATAAATTAAACCTCATAATGTTTTGTGTATGTGTTCAAATGTTGTGACTTTTAATTTACTTTTATTTAAAATTTTTGTTTTTTATTTAATATTTGTCAGTGATGTATTACGACGACATGACATTTTTATTATTAAAAAAAAATTGTACGCCAGCTATGGCAAAACATGTTTTTAAGTACTGAACTATATTCTATATTATGACATCTTGTTAACACATGTTTTATGCAAATAAACTTATCTTATCTTATCTTAACCGCAGAGAGACACTACGCGTTTTTTCTTAAATGGCACATTTACATCTATTCTGCCTGATATAAAACTTGCAGAATCCAAGAGTGGTAGTCACCAAACTTATTGCCAACGCAGTCAATGCAACATGGTGCTAAAAACAGCGTGAATCTTTTACCTAATACAGATATTGCTGTATCTTATATTGCTGACTCTACATGAATCTCCGTGAAAAATTGAAAATGGCATTACATGTAAGAATATACTTATCATCAATTAAACAGATCAGTAAAACTCACTTCTAATCGAATCCTCCACTAGGTACACACAAACAAACTAACAAACATTATTATGCTTAAAATATTATTATTTGACAGAAATTCACCCACTAAATAGATGCACTTACTTTAAAGTGAAAATAATATTAAATGAATGAAATTCTTGTATAATTAATTTGTCACGATTAATACCTATTTATTGATGTCGATTATTGTTTTTTAAATTAACGAACATTTTCTTGACTGTACCTACTATAGCTTGTCCATTTTCATAGTGTCACGATCAAAGTGACACTATGAAAATGAACAAGCTTTAATCGTCAGTTGGAGCACGGACCCTATATTCCCTACATGAAATACAATGATAGTCCTCGTGCTTTACCCAGGGGAAGATCCTAGATCTGTCCCCATTTAATTTAAATAACATATTACAACAAGTACAAATTATTTAAAATAAAAAACCCGACTGCGTCAATATTTAACAATAAAAACATATAAGTTTTATATATATTCGTAATCACCGTAAAAAAATCTTTGTTTTGATACCACACTCGATGTATTTTGAAAACATTTTTTTTATATTACTTTTTGGCGCCAAAAATCCTTATATTTTTTATTTTTATTTTGGTGTACCCAGTGTCACTCTCACGACTAAGACGAATCTATTGACACCACTCACATAAAAATACGACAAGCCGTTTACGCTCTAGGGCGTGCCAAAGAAATATACATACATACATACACTCGAAAAACATAACCCTCCTTTCGCAGTCGGGTAAAAAGTTCCTAAAGCTGCTACACAAAATAAGATATAATAAATAATAAATAAATATTTCGGACATCTAACACACAACGCCATCTTGTCCCAAGCTAAGCAGAGCTTGTGTTATGGGTACTAGACAACTGATACAAATACATATATACTTTTTTTTTGTAAATACATACATATTATACATAGAAAACACCCAAACTCCGAAACAAATATTTGTAGATCATACAAACATTTGGTCGGACCCGGGAATCGAACCCGAGACCTCAGGATCAGCAGTCGCACACGCCAACCGCGAGACCAAAGAGGCAGTTGCTATATCTATCGATTGTATTCACAATTGGAAAAGTTTCTGAACAACAAATGACCCTTAAGTTTTATATAAGAACTTTATTCTTTATCGTCTTTACTTTTGTAATACAAGTTAAACTTGAAAACAGATATTAAATAACTTTTTTGTTTCTGTATTAGTGTATTTAATCTAAAAATAGATGTCCATAAAAGAAAATAGCTTAACTTACCAAACGTATCAAACAAAGAAACTCATATTCCCATTTAAAATGGCAAACTTTATTTCCATAACTATCTAATCGATAGCAAACCCTGCGTTACAGATATTAATAGTATAAAATATAATATTTATGTATATGTTAATCTGCATATGTACATTACATATATATTTGTGTATATAAGTATGTTTATATTTCTTGCTATATATGTAAATGTTTACGTTTAGTGAGCACTTCTGCCGACAAACTGTCTTACAGTTTGGCAGACTTGAGCATGTAGAATGTGTATAGGTGTTTACATTTTAACTGACCACATAATATGTGTGTAACCTGTGTGCACCTACCCGAAGTACAAACTTAGTGCATAAAGTTTATAATTAAACTAGCTTTTACACGTGGCTTCGCTCACGCAGACTTTCATCCCCTGATTTACCCCCTTAGGGGTGGAATTTCAAAAATTACTTTCTTAGTGCTTACTTACGTTATATAAAGAACGTACATGCAAAATTTCAGGATTCTAGCTTCAGCGGTTTGGGCTTTGCGTTGATCTCTGGGTATGTCAGTCAGTCACCTTACTCTTTTATATGTTATTTTCGGACATTTTAACACACAACGCCATCTGGTCCCAAGCTAAGCAGAGCCTGTGTTATGGGTAGGTACACAGAACATAGGTACTAGACAACTGATATAAATACATATAATACTTTTTTTAAATACATACATATTATACATAGAAAACACCCAAACTCCGAAACAAATCTTTGCAGATCATACAAACATTAGGTCCGACCCCGAATCGAACCCGAGACCTCATGCACAGCAGTCGCATACGCTACCACTGCGCCACAGAAGCAGTCATTATATAGAAGAATATATAGATAAATAGACAATTTCATGACTAACGTCGTAGGTATTTCCCTTAAGCCGGGTCTCCTGCGACACTGTTTTATGTTTTTAAACACCAAACGTCAAATATTTATCAAAATATGCGCGTGGCCTAACTGTTTTGTTAATTTTAACAAGCAAACATGTTATCCAAAGCGGACTGAAAACATCCCCGCGTATACTTCTTGTATAATGAAACTGAACTGAACTAACATTAATACTTATATTATTCATATTTATACTATAAAAGTAAGTAAGTAAGTGTACTATAAGTCATTTTGTCGAGTAGATAAAAGATTTTTGCTTTTCCTGTAATCGTGTTTGATGTTCGTTTAAAAGTCCGTCTCCTGCGACTTTTCGCTAACATGTTTATTTAACAAGTTTCGTTAATGTGTTTTGTTAATTTTAGCCGCAGGAGACACGCCTTTATTCATAAATAATAATAATAATAATTTTATTTCTGCAAAATAGTTTAAACATTTTTGTAAAATCCTTTTCATTCTGATATAATCTTACAATTGTAACAACAACATGAAAAACAAAATAGCACTTTTTTTATGCAAACAAAATATGTTAGATCTTGGCTCCCAAACTAGGTTTATCACCTGTGACTTGGGAGCCAGTGTTCCTCCATTTACATTTTTACCGACACTCAATCTCATGAATAAGTGTATGAGAGCGTGTAAACATTTATGTTTGTTTATGTGTTCAGTGTGTGTGAGTGTGTGTGTTTGGGTGTGTGTGAGTGTGATCGTACGTGTTTGTGTGTGCATGTTTGTACTGTTGTAAATGGCAGCTTGTAAGGTTTATGAAGGGAAAACAAATATTTTTTCTATTTCCTCATAATTTTGTTTTAACAACCATGATTTCACTTTAACTTTACACTGGTAATAGTTGAGGCCATGTATTCGAAGCAATCTATTTACCTTATTGTATATTTTTTTACTGAGAAAATAATACTGGTGTTTTGCGAATGCTGTAGAATGTTTTATGGGAGGGAAAACAATATCTACTCGACGTTTATTCGCTATTTCAATTGGGGTGTGATGTGTTCTTAATACAGATTGGAGCACGTATAATTTCCTGGCCGTCAACACCTTACACTCTCCGTAGAGGCTTTCAGTGGGATATCTGTAAGGCTTGCGAAGCATGACTTTAAGCACGGCTCTTTGTGCTCTTTCGAGTTTAAGAAAGTAGGTCTTACAGGCTCCACCCCACACCGGCAAACAATAGGCAAGCAAAGACTGACAGAGCGAAAAGTAAACCACCATGAGAGTACTCCTGTCACATGAGTCTCGAAGTTTTTTGAAAATGTAGATCAGCTTGCGTATTCTGGAAACCAAGTCATCAACGTGCGAATACCAATTCAGGTGTTTGTCGATCCGAACACCTAGGTACTTCAATTGTGATGTTACCGATAGGCTAGGACAAGGACACGATGCATACCTTGGGTGATTTGGACAAATGTGAGCTTTGATAGAAATATTTTTTTTGGGTTGGGTTTGTTTGCTTATCGAAAAATTTAGGATTTTAGTTTTTTCTGCGTTTAGCGTTAGTAAGTTTTTGGCTAGCCAACTCATCACTATATCTAGTGCCAATTGAGCAAATTTTTCTGTTTCTTGCCAGTCCTTTCCGTGTATTAATAAGGCTGTGTCATCAGCGTAGGTATACACGGAACAATTTTTAAGAGAAAGTGAGCAAAGATCGTTTATGAAAACAAGGAACAGGGTTGGACCCAATATGCTGCCTTGGGGCACACCGCACTCTATAGCAGCCCTATCACTAATCATATCCCCAATTTTAACGTGTTGGTATCGATTTTTGAGGTAGCTACAAAATATGTCAAGAGCTATACCACGTATACCTATGCGCTCCAATTTTGTCAAAAGCAGAGTAACAGGGACAGTGTCAAAAGCCTTTGAAATATCCAAGAAAATACCAAGACATTTACGCTTTACATCCATTTGCCTAGCCGCAGTTTCAACTAAATCAATCACCGCGTCTTCCGTAGATATACCAGATCTAAAGCCATATTGATTTTTCGATAGAATGTTGTTAGCTCGAATATAGGCAAGCAAACGGGTATTTAGAAGCTTCTCAAGGATCTTGGACATAGCTGGTAATACCGAAATAGGCCTATAATTATTGACACTGCTCCTGTCACCGCCCTTGAAGACCGGATGGATTAAGGCTATTTTAAACGCATCTGGGAAAACTCCAGAAGATAATGTAAGGTTGCAAATGTGGGTGATATAGGGTACTAGGGTCTTACGTGCTAATTTCAAAATACCAGCTGAGATACCATCTATTCCAACTGCTGAATGGGTCTTCAAATTGTTTATAATTTGCTCAACTTCCTGACAATCAGTTTCCAGTACTGCCATTGAGTGGTAGGGTGATTTAATTTCATTATTTTTGAATGGCAGATTTACACTACTACGTTGAATTCTAGAAGCCAATCTACATCCAATATTTACAAAATAGTTGTTAACCTCATTGACCGAACTACTTTCATTACTATTACTTTTTAGGAGCTCCATTGGTGGTAGCGGTGCTTGTTTGGTATAGGTGATTTCCTTTATAAAGTCCCAGGTAGCTTTAGGATTATTCTTTCTTTTTAAAAACTCTGTTTTCTCATAACTAATCTTGAGCTTTCGCAACAGTGAGTTGCAGAAGTTTCGATAGCGAGAATATGTTATTCTTAATATAGTGTCACCTGGTTGTAATCTTAATGTTTTATGCATTTTGTCTCGATTGCGGATACATCGTAGTAGACCAGGGGTAATCCACGGCTTGATATTACGTCTCGCTCTTGAGACTCTGTTGCAACGTGTGTGTTTTTGAATTATTTGATGTAATGTTGCAACCAGAGTGTCTGCCGCTTCGTTGGCATTGTCGGCTAAAAGAACCGAGGAGAAATCTGTACATTCTATGTCCTTCCCTACACTAGTTATGTCAACTATTTTAGTGTTGCAGGTATGCTTAGACTTTGGTTTGTTTAAGTTAATATTTAGAAATACTGGCAAATGGTCAGTAATAGGAGATTCTATTACAATAGTGGTTGCCATTTGCTTAGTTCTTAAAAGAGCATGATCGAGGCAGTTATTCAAACGGGTAGCGTAAAGGTGAGCTGGAAGTAATCCGTGAGAAGCAGTGAAAGTGAGATATTCATTTGAATGTTTGTCTCCAGTATTATGTCTGATATCAATATTGATATCACCTACTAGAGCAAGATGCTCCAGATTGGATAAAGGCAATAGTATAGTATCCAGGCTATTCAGAAAATTATCGATGAGAGGATATGAGGGTGGTCTATATATCCCTAGAATGGCTACGCTAGTATCGAGTTTACAAAGTAGGCAGTTAGCGTCGATGATTTCTGGTTCAGAAACCACGCACTGTAAAGAACACTTTGTGTACATTATGACACCGTCATTCTGATTACATGTATTTTTTGTATAATGCATGCTGTAGCCTTTTAAGTCCGGTATTACAATAGTTTTCCTTATCCAACATTCAGTGAGCACGATTATGTCACTTTCTAGTTTTAATTGATCTAAGAAAGCCACAAAGTTGTCAAAATTTTTACTTATACTGCGAATATTTAGATGCAATATTGATAGATGTCGTGGTGAACTTTCTATAATTTTGGAACACTCGCCTGACGCGACTTTATATGATTTCGATACTTGGAAAGTATCCAAATCTAGGGCTAACTTTTCTATGTGATTAGCCATTTATTAAAATATTTGCATGATAACACCGAATCGGGACAATAGTTTTCGACTCTTGTACGCAAAATACCGCAGAAGCATACTCGATTTTCTGGCAGCGTGTATGTAATAGATATATGTGGAAAAAGTAACGATTTTTTTTTTTGTGCAGTTTGAGTGTATGTATATTTTATTAAAATTGTATATTTTAGATAACTGTAAGAGGAGTAGAAGTGATGTGATGCGTGTGTGTGTATTTTGAACCATACTTTAAAGTGTAACAATAACCTAGCAAACATATTATGAAAGCAAGATAAAGAAATATCAATGTATCATGCAAAACATTATCAAACAGTAAACTAGGAAAACACAATATCAAACATAGTCATTGCAGTTTTTCCAACTCCCCAAGACTTTGTTCCGATCTTACATAAATCTGAGTATCACCCTCAGCTTTCCGTAAAAATACCCTATTATTGGAACACCAGCAATATTTGTACTTGTTCTGGGTTGCAAATTCTCTAGCCCGGTGAAATATTTTCTTCACTGATAAAGATAATTGTTCGCTTACGTAAATCGGGCGATTTTCGCAATGAAGACCCAGTTGAGACGAATTTAGCTTTTGTTGTTTCTCACGACCCTTATTGAAGTATCTGACCGCTGCAATGTATTTATTTCTTACTGGAACCGAGGAAAACTCCGCAATAATTGGCCTGTTTGCACTCGTTTTTCCTGGAAGTCTATATATATCTCTGATATCTGTTAGTTTTATATCAATTTGTACAGTAGAACCTACTTGTAATACAACTTTTGCTAATTCCTCAGTAGTTTCATTTGGAACAATAGGCACATTTCGAACCTCAATAGCCGCCGAGCGTGATCTGAATTCCAGGTCCTGTAGTTTTATTTCTAAAGTCTCAAACGCCTGTTTGTAATAGTTTCGCTCCTTTTCAAGTACTTCAACACGATGGTGCATTTCTTCAAAACGAGTGTTAAAAAAGTCTATAGATTTTTCAATATCTGAGTTTGTTTTTTGAATTTGAAGTGACTGTCCTTTCAAGTCCGCTATCTCCGCAACTATGGTCTTCAAACTAGCTGAATTGTCATTCAATACTTCAGTCTGCTCGGTCTTCCACGATAACAGCATCTCTTTTAGTTGTTGTATACTCGTGGATTGTGTGATATGATCGTCAGAGCGCGAACGCTTGGCCCTAGATGTAACTTTTACATTTTCCACGGCTTCACCTGCAGCGATGGTTGCCACATTTGGTTCCAAGTGTGCTTCACCAATGGAAGTTTTCGAGGGTGATCGCTGAGCCCGCGGCATCTTGACGTTCTGTTACGTTGTTTACAATATAAAATATATAAACAAATTCAGAGAAAGCGTAACAATTCAACTTTTGTCTTGATGTGTAACTCGCAGCGCCACCTATGTTCTAGCTCCCCATAACAATATTGTAGGCGGTAGCGGTCGCAAATTTGATGTGATTACTACAAGCGTTGGTGACTCAGTTACAAGAGCACACGATCCACGCCTCACAGTGCGAGGGTTCAAATTCAACGTCCAGCAACTTTCACTTTTTGAGATTTGTCTTGGACTGTTCTCGCAAATAAATATAGAACAGAAGGGCGCAACTCACAGAATATAGCTGTCCTGTTCAAGATAGATAAATGTTATTTAAATTTAAGGCTGTTAGTTTAAAGTGGAAAATAATACAGAACCGTTGCTTAAATAGCCTTTATGAATAAGAGCTTCATTGCATAGTGCTTTAAGCGATCGATAGCGTACCTAATGCTGTGGATTCGATTCCCATCTGGGATAACACTATGCTGCACTTTTGCATTGTCTGCATTCATATCGCATGCAGCGTCCTGCAGAATATGGTAACCATTGCTTTTGGATGCTGCTCATGCTTTCCATCAGGCAGAATACAGTCACTTTGTCACGCTCATATATAAAAAAGTAGGCATGATATTTGATAGCGCTTGAGTTGTTTTTTTAATAAAACTACAACTTATGACCTTAAAACGGTACACTGGTAACAATATGGGCCTGACGCGTCAAGTTTCAAAGTGACAGTTTCGTTCCATTACATGCCCTTAACGAAACGACTGATAACACTATCTCCACACCTGTTTACACTAATAAGTCCAATGACAGTTCATGTTCCTTTAACAACGTACTGTTACTAACCAACCTGATGTGTTTAGGATACATCTACTTAAAAGTTTGGAGTGAAATACTTCAAACTTGTGATGATAAAACGTCCATGATGTCTGTGTACGTAAACACTGTGCCGTCTTTAAAAAACAAGCTAATGGATTTGTATGATGAATTTCTTAGCTTTTTATCTGACTTAAGCAACAATAAGTACAATGACCTTTAACCCCTTATACAATCTTTATTATATCCCTGCCTTTGTATGACAATTCCAATACAAAGACGAGACAAACAGTCGCAGTTACCGATAACTTGGAACTTGTTACATCTAGAAATGCGAAGTCAGTTGCCATCTTAATAACGCGAAAGGCGAAAACAAAGTGGCAAACAATTCTATTATAATACATTTTTGAATTAAATCACTTGTACTTATTCCACTATTTTATTTTTGTTTACACCTGACCGGTTTCGCCTTATGGCATCATCAAAGGTTACTGATTATACAAAATAAAATATTCACATCTAAAACCCACCAACTGCGGGTACATGTAAATATCAGTGTGTCCGTGTAAGGAATTTTCCCCGAAATCAGGGAAATTGTATTTGTCTCCACCTACGCTATTTGTGAAATTAGTAACTTACAGCTATACAAAGTCCCAGTTATGATATGAAATAATAATTACAAATAATATATTAATTTTTATAATTAAATTATTAAAATCGACATTAATGCTGAAAAATTTTGAAATAAAATGATTATGTCATGTCCTCTTTATATTTAATGTCCAAAATTGTGTCATACACACATACACAATTTTGGACATTAAATATAAAGAGGACATGACATAATCATTTTATTTCAAAATTTTTCAGCATTAATGTCGATTTTAATAATTTAATTATTAAAATTAATATATTATTTGTAATTATTATTTCATATCATAACTGGGACTTTGTATAGCTGTAAGTTACTAATTTCACAAATAGCGTAGGTGGAGACAAATACAATTTCCCTGATTTCGGGGAAAATTCCTTACACGGACACACTGATATTTACATGTACCCGCAGTTGGTGGGTTTTAGATGTGAATATTTTATTTTGTATAATCAGTAACCTTTGATGATGCCATAAGGCGAAACCGGTCAGGTGTAAACAAAAATAAAATAGTGGAATAAGTACAAGTGATTTAATTCAAAAATGTATTATAACAAGTTCCATCAAGTGCCGACAATCGAGAGTATAAATTACAATTCTATTATATTTATTGTTTATTTCATTGAATTGAAATTTCGCCTACGAGACTATCTAGTTTATTGGCTTATTATCTAATAATCCAATAAACTCATAGACTTTTAGTCTAATGCATATAGTATAGGTTCATTTTCTACCCAGAATATATACCTAATTGTATGCTGATCATTCTTCATGTGTACTGTGCTTGGTTGTAGTCTATCTAGAGTAAGTATGTATTATAGTAGTGTATAAAGATATTTATCAGCAGTCTATTAAGACTAATATATTATTATTTTCGCTCTTGCGTCGGCTAAGAATAAAAGTTTTAGATGAAAAATTTTACGGGTCTTTATTTTTCTTATAAACTATGAATGATATTAGATTTTTACATTTATAATCCGAAACCACTTAAGCACGTAGTTCAAAGTTACCTAACAAAAACACTTTGAACTACAGAGTGATAATTAATACTGGATCGCACAATTAAAATTCACCTCTTATAATAAGAAAACCCTCTTTGTTGACACGACATCAGTTCCTGAACAGATTTGTGTCGAGTTAAGTCCACAAGCATGTCAATGTGGAATTATTCATTCAAATTGAATTATCTTCAAAGGAGTGTCTTTCTAAAGAGAACATAAGGCGGAAATTAAAACTTGACTTAGGCACATAACTGTGTACTACGTAATCATTTTAATATTATTAAAGTTCTCTTATTCTATATAATTGAGAATTATGTAAACCAAATCATAATTTGTTTTTAAGGGATCGGAGGCAAAGGAACAGATGTCACGTGATGGTAAGTCACTAACACTGTACATGAACATCTGCAACTCATAGAGAGATACAACTTGCGTTACTAGCTCTCCATTGTCCCGCTACTAAGGGCCCTAAGGGTCCGTTCACACAGACCAGCTTGGAGAGCATCAGCCCGTTTTTTTCTTTTCACACAGACCGAATCGCATGGGCTTGGAATTGGCCGGAGCGGAGCCGCTTACTATTTTTTATAGACCGACTGGAAGATATCTACGTGAACGCCAACAACAAAGAGCAGACAATCGGAGCCGGTCGGCTCCTCTAATTATTTCACAAGAAGCGCGTTCAAGCATTCTGAATGACAAAAGAAGTGCACATGCAAAAATAAACCTTTCTACAATTACTAAAAAATCTGTTTCCAACGTGATAAAATAAACTCTACTCTCCGAGCCGGTCTGTGTGAACGGCCCCATAGGGAATTAGACTTTCGGCAACCTCACGCGCTTTATGTAGTGCTTAACACTGGTTTTGCCGGACCACTTTTCCTTTTTGCACTGTAAAAAACAATGCTTATTGATGTCAGATCCACAACAAGCAAAATTACATACCATACTCAACTATAGAATTAAAGAGGTAGTAGAGCCACGCTGATTTCAGCACGAACGGGCCGGCTCGACCGGGGCGGTACTACCCTCGCACAGAAAATCAACGTAAAATGACAGCGTTCGTGCTGTCGTGTTTCGTTGGTGAGTGCGAGACCGGGGGCCCAGTAGTATGTATTATAGTAGTGTATAAAGATATTTATCAGCAGTCTATTAAGACTAATATATTATTATTTTCGCTCTTGCGTCGGCTAAGAATAAAAGTTTTAGATGAAAAATTTTACGGGTCTTTATTTTTCTTATAAACTATGAATGATATTAGATTTTTACATTTATAATCCGAAACCACTTAAGCACGTAGTTCAAAGTTACCTAACAAAAACACTTTGAACTACAGAGTGATAATTAATACTGGATCGCACAATTAAAATTCACCTCTTATAATAAGAAAACCCTCTTTGTTGACACGACATCAGTTCCTGAACAGATTTGTGTCGAGTTAAGTCCACAAGCATGTCAATGTGGAATTATTCATTCAAATTGAATTATCTTCAAAGGAGTGTCTTTCTAAAAAAAGAAAAAGTGTAAAGTGTCTTTCTAGTCTAGTCAACAAGTTTCATACTTGTTGACTGGACTAAAAGATGCAGTAGCATCACTAGGCCGCCATAGTGTGGGTCGCCATACTGCACTGTCTGCATTCGCAATGAGTATGGTGACCACCACTCTTGGATTCTGCTTATGTTTTCCATCAGGCAGAGCAGAGTCATTTTGGCGGGCCAAACATAAAAAAAAAAAAAAAAAAAAAAAAAAAAATATAATTACAAAATATGCATGCTGTAATTATAGGATCTACAGTTAACAGGTATTTAGAGTTTTACCATTCAACTGTGAAAACAGAAACATTGTCATTGTCACGCTCAGAAATTTCGTAGTA
This sequence comes from Diaphora mendica, assembly GCA_949125395.1. Taxonomy (NCBI): domain Eukaryota; kingdom Metazoa; phylum Arthropoda; class Insecta; order Lepidoptera; family Erebidae; genus Diaphora; species Diaphora mendica. The sequence goes on along the minus strand of OX421332.1, from coordinate 4,451,369 downwards.
CGAGTATCTCTTTTTATAACAAAAACCGTTTGATAGCAGTGGAATTTGAGTTTGACAAGTTCCTTAATAGAGAATTTTTATCACTTGAATTCAACGCTAAATATCGGATCCTTCTCTCCTATTTCCAGAGACCCTTTTTCATTCATGTTATTTGCGAAAAATTTTGTTACCATTTTTCCTTTTTTGTTACAAAGAGATATCTTGTTTAATTGACAGCCGATAACTTGGTATGACAGGTATTGTTAATATAAAATAGTCCCATTTTTTAATTTTATTTAACAAATTTTTAATGAATTCTATCATTTAAAATTAGTTAAATAAAATTTAAATATATACTATTGGTTTCTTTAGTTAGTAATTGTAAATGCATGGAATAAAAGTTTTTTTTTTATTTTCATTTTATTTATTGATTTAGTTTCTATGAAATTTCAATGTACTATCATATTGGTTTAGTGGCTTGTGTTACTGACTGCTCAGCAAAGGGTGGTATCGTGGAAATCGTGGGTTCCACGAACACTTATTATAAATCTTAATAATATGTGTCTGTATAAAATAAGATTCCCATAGTAAGGGCACATTGCTGGCAGACAGGACGGCCGATGGGGCCAGAAGGTTCTGGAGTGGCGACCAAGTACTGCGTACTAGGTAGTAGAGCCACGCTGATTTCAGCACGAACGGGCCGGCTCGACCGGGGCGGTACGACCCTCGCACAGAAAATCAACGTAAAATGACAGCACTCGTGCTGTCGTGTTTCGTTAGAGAGTGCGAGACCGGAGGCTCAATGATGCAGAAACATCAGTAGCCCGCTATGGTGTGGGTCACTATGCTGCATTGTCTGCATTCGCAGTGAGTATGGTGACCACCACTCTTGGATTTTGCTTATGCTTTCCATCAGGCAGAGTAGAGTCATTTCGGCAGGGTCAAATATAAAAAAAAAGATGAAGCGTGGGTACTACAAAGCAGTTCTACGACCTGGTGAATTGCAGGAATCCAGTGGGGGAGACCTATGTCCAGCAGTAGACGTCTTTCGGCTCAGATGAGATGAATAAGAGCTCTGTATAGCAGACGTCAGATCATTTTTCATAAGTTCTGTTTGAATCGCCATTGTAATATCTTAGACAATAAAATAAAATCCTGGCAAGACATAAAAAAAGTTATATTCATAATTAAACTCTTTACCCAAATACCGCTCTATGACATTCCAGTGACAGATATTAAATGCTTTAACTTTAAATTACTTTTTAATTTCAGAAACTTCGGAACTCTAATGTCTGACACTTAAGTCTTGACATAAATTCAATATCGCAACTTTTCTTTCTTGCAAGAATCAAAATTCCAAAAGCGTTTTATAACTTTCTTAACGGCAGGACATTATCCGTTTTTAGGCGTCAGCCATGGTCTTGTTTGTTTAGAAGCTGCTTGTTTTTCAGGCCCAAATTGAACCAAGGTCAAAAACATATTTTGTTACCAATATTCATGGGCTATGGTAGATTTACTCGGTTTGTGATTTTAGCTTTATCTTGCGGAATTTCTGAATCATCAGTGGTCATTGACGGGTATTATTATTTGTTCTATGTCTGACATGTTTTGTTTTTAATATTGAAAGCGAGAAAGAAAAATCGTTTATTCTGACACACACACAGAACTACACATGGTTTTAAGCAAAGTTAAGGTTAAGGAACACAAGCAATTATAATATGCTGTACAATGACACCTATCTCGTCATATTGCTGTAGAAAGAGTGGCAGACAGACAACCCACCAAAATGACTCTACTCTGCCTGATGGAAAGCATAAGCAGAATCCAAGAGTGGTGCTCACCATTCTCACTGCGAATGCAGACAATGCAGCATGGCGGGCTAGTGATGCTTCTGCATCATTGGACCTCCGGTCTCGCACTCACTAACGAAACACGACAGCACGAACGCTGTCATTTTACGTTGATTTTCTGTGCGAGGGTAATACCGCCCCGGTCGCGCCGGCCCAACCGTGCTAAAATCTGCGTGGCTCTATAATATACTAGCTGACCCACGCAACCTCGTTTGCGTCCAAACTACCATCCCCCGTTTTAAACCCAAAAGGGGTTGATTTCTAAAGATACATCATTAGTACACCTCCACACCATCTATAGAGCATACATTTTAAATTTCAAGTCGCTGACTTCAAAAACATAGGACTTTCATACAAACGTCCAACCCCCGTTTTAACCCCTTAGGGGTGGAGTTTGGTAAAATCTGTTTTTAGCGGATGTCTACACCCTATAAGGAACCTAGCTACCAAATTTCAAGTTTGTAGGTGTTATAGTTTCTGAGATTTCGTGATTAATAAGTGAGTGGTATTTCGCTTTTATATAGATAATATATTTGTGTGTGTATACTTATATGTATTTAGAAATAGACAACTATGTTCCAAATCAGTCAGTGTTTATGGTGTACTTTCTGCCTAGTTTATGTCCAGATGGTATTTTGGAGATGCGTCACGTTAGTATATATATTTTATTTTTTTTATGTAATGGCGCGTAAACGAGCAGACGTAGCGCCTGATGGTAAGCGATTAACACCGCCCATGGACACCTGCAACACCAGAGGCGTCATAAGTGCGTTGGGGGATGAGGGGGGAGATAGGGGGAGGGGTTGGGGTATGGGCCTCCAGTATCCTAACTCACTCGGTGAAACACAGCGCAAGCACTATTTCACACCGGTTTTCTGTGAGGCCGTGGTATCACTCCGGCCGAGCCGGCCCATTCATGCCGAAGCGTGGCTCTTCCACGGTCAATTATTTGCATTGGAACAGATTTTGAGACTTGTAGTGATAAATTATTATATTCATCTCGTGTGTGATGTGAGAGCTGACTAAGAGAGCAAACTACACAAGACAAGAGTTCTGCTAAAAAAGAAATTTTAAAACAAAACCTCCTTTCTAATGGAAATTATTATAACGTATTGTTAATGATGATGAAAGCTTTAGACTACAGTATACTTGAAGCTATTCACATCCCACTTCTGCATGGTAAATCAATTGAATAACAAGAATAGTGTCAGTTATGAATCACAAGTCATATTTTTATTAGTATTTTCTGTCACAGCAAGTTATGTAGCGGAAGTTATGTATATTCATTAGAGTGACAGATTTGAAAAGTAACAAATTACTAGCCGAAAGAGCGTTGACTACGAATTTACAGATATTTTACTAGTTAACTATTTTTACATAACATCGATGTTTTCGTAAATATTTCCATGGGTGGTGGTGGTGGTCTTTTGTAACCTATGAAAGGTTACAAAAGAATTGATCTGGGCTGTATTTCCTAAGTTGTTCTTTTGTGATAATCAAAATTTTCCTTTTACCGAGCAGTTTTCCGAAACTAGTTTAGATTCGAATTTAGGTCTACTTCTATACACCACACTTCGATCTTTGCGTGGAGTGATTGGCACCAGACCTCCACAACCAAAGTTTAGGCAATAATTTGTGGTGATAGAAATAAATAAAAAAAACAACATTAATACAAAATTAACTTACACTACCTAACACTTTTCGGTATAACGCATTGTGGATCAAAAATAGAAAAAAAATATATCGTGTCAAAATCTGAGCTCAATCGTTCCAGTACTTTTTGAGTTTTTGAAGCGTAGGTACATAAAATAACTCGAAATTTTTATGTGTATAGATTTTTTTGCACTCTAAACCTTGTATTTTTTTCTAAACCTCAGTATTATATGATTTATCCGGTAAGGACATTTCTCTATTGAAAAGCAATTCCTAAATCTGATTTCGAAGCCAAAAAACGAGAAAGTCTTTGTTACCAAAATCCGAGATAAATTCTTTCGTTTTCGTATAAAATAGAAACGGAACGACATATGACAACAAAGAAACGTCGGCTAACTAGACTCTGTGAAATATTGAGCTTATCTTTGGAGAAATAATACAATAACAATATATCGGAAATGGTTTTGTCGCCCAGCTTATTTTTATCAGGAATCTAAAAGCTAAATCACAGTTTTCTGTATTACCAGAAGATTTTGTTGGACAAGTAAAGCCGTAATTATAATTATATTACAAGAATGTCATATCATCACGGCTATAGGCTATATATTGTGGTACCCGTACCTTCTCAAGTACGAGTGGACTAATGTACCTGAAATTTGGGAAATAACAACACGACTAAACGTATTATACGCTTTTACTGCAAGATAAGAATTTACAATATCGGAATACAATTATTTATATAAATAGAAAAGTCTTAAATACGAATCCTTGACGAGTTTTTACAAACACAGCAGCAACTGTGTCCGTCTGACAGCCTCGGGCGAACATTAAACAAACGTGCTGCCACCTACCGTCAAGGACTTGTCGTAAAAGAACCTTCTTACTGTATAATCTGATAATTGACATAACCCTGGTAATGGCCAAAGTCCTGTATATCTATCTATATATTATTATATCGACGGTAGAAAGCGGCAATGACGTATCTTAGTAACTGTTCTAAATGTAAATCTTACTTTTGCATTCAAAACAACTCCTAAACCAAGAATACATTCTTTGCTGTTATAGACTAGACAAATATACACGGGTCGGACAAAAAGATCACCCAGACTCAGTACAACAATTTTTTATATGTATTATCGAATATCGCATTCGCAATGAGTAGGGTTACCACTGCTCTTGGATTCCGCTTATGCTTTCTATCAGACAGAGCGGAGTCGCTGCGACAGGCTTACATATATAAAATAATAATCACAAATGTTAACAAAAAATAAAACCGACTTCAATCTGTGCAAAACTGAAATGGAACCACACAGGAAGCACCAGCTTTCAATTATAAAAGAATCAACAAAATCGGTTCACCCAGTCGAAAGTTATGAGGTAACAAACATTCATAAAAATAAATAAAAAAAATACAATCGAATTGAGAACCATCTCCTTTTTTGAAGTCGGTTAAAAAAAAACACATAAAAGTGTAGTTACGTGTACATATCGGGATCGAACGCACAACCGCAACACTCAGCACAGTAGAAAACGGTGAGATGATCGCTTAGACCTTTACGCCATCCGTGGTCTTTGGTATAAAGCCGGATATTTTCAGAACATAACAAAACTGCCTTCTGGGCCATTATTAACCATATTGTTTGGTTTTAAAGGAGAAAAAATACACAAATATAAATGCACTGCAACATTACAGACAGTCACAATGTGGAAGGCAAAACAGAAAGCAGAAATAAATGTGTTGTAATTGTTGACATGTAAACTTGACGAATATTTATTTTGATACTTTTATTGAGCTAACGAAAGACATATTAAAAACAGTTATTGGTTTAAAAACATTTACTGTGATATGTTTCGTAATATTATGTACTTTTATTGATGAACTGTTGATGTGTTTATTTCGTTTCTGGTCAAAAAGTGATCACTGAATGATTGAGTAGTGTATGTGCATATATTTTTAAACTGCTCGCAAATCTTGGAAGTTAATTTTAAATCTGCTTGTATTGCTGTCGTTTTGAAATGAAATTTTGTATGTAAGTGTAATTCGGGTGAAAATCTATTGCTACTGATCTGATGTCGAAGCCAAGAGCTGGTAAGCAGAACTTTGATGTGACTAATAGAAAAACCTCGAGTTACATTTGAACAATTTTTTTTTTATGGAATAGGCCCATACCCCTACCCCTCCCTCCATCACTTGTGACGCCTCTGGTCAGGCGATACATCTGCTCGTTTGCCACCTATACCATAAAAGAAATCAACGGTGAATAGTCGTATTATTGTAACTATTATTTCTACCTTAATTGTAAGGGTATTTTAATTTAGATTACCTTTATTTTAGAATAATGTTATCAAACGGGTAGACGACTACTACACACATATGTATGTTATATATAGCAAGGATGTTTCAATCGCAGCCTACAATAAGTCTCATTGCTAAAATAATATTACATATCTACCCACTATTGGACTTATACCTCTACCCAATTATCAAAATCAATGACCCTAAAGAGCACTGAAATTAAACAGACAAATTTAGTCCCAGAGCAAATTAAACTATGTTTGGACTTCAACAAATTTAATCAGAACTACATAAAAGTTAATCAAAGTATTTTGCGTAATGGACAGTACAATTTAACATACTTAGACACTATCGATAAATGGACACAAGATATTACTACGGGAATCGGAATCACGTGTCGAAGTACTTTCTGATATACACATCAGCCATCTAACCAACTCAAAAAAGAAAAGTTCTGAATTCGATTGCATTTTTGATATCTCGGAACTCTTTTATGAACTAATTTGGATAATTCTTTTTAATTTGGGAGAGTATGTATGTGGTATTACAACCTCTAAGAGATGAAAATTAAGGAATAACGAACATAGTTTATTACAATTCTTTTTATGGGTTGGTAACATTAGTTGGCGGACATATTGATATAAAAAAATTTCATTACAAGATGTAGGATTTTTAGATTGACCAGTGCATAGTTTGGATGATAATCAAAAAATTACGCTGAAGTACAGCACAGTATTATTATTATTACTAGTCAGTAAGAACTTATTGGAATTCTTTATTTACACAATTTACCAAAAACCAACAAAAAACCTTTACCGCGAATATAAAAGGTCAAGAAGATACTAATTTCAATTCAATTGGATCGCAAGATTTCTTTTGGCAATTTTTTCTTCCGGGAATATATTTTTAATCAATCTTATTTTTTGTTTATCGCCTAATTAGCATTTTTTAAGCAGTGACCTTGCTTTTTTCCAAACATTCTTGGCTTTTTTCTCATAGTCTAATTTGTATTCATAAATTCAACAAATCATATGCTGACTAATTTGGCTTTTATTTACGGATAATAAACTCTAATTTCTATTGACGTGCACGCACATATAAATTCAATATGCTCAGCAAATCTTAATAACTGAATTCGCTTAAACTTTAAATTATCGTTACATTTTAATACTAGCATGTTTTATAGTAAGCGTGTACATTTAAGAACGTTAATAAAACGAAATAGGACCAGACAGTTTTAACGACGCAACGACATACAAATTGTTTTTGGACATTTATGCACAGCGTAAACATATATCCGCCAGAATCCAGCAGATCAGAGCAGTAGAACGAGTGCAGAAGGTTCTGGAAATAATCTACAATCTCAGTCCTGTTTTCCATCCGGAATTGCAGTATATCCCAGATACCTACCAGAATCGCTTACACAATTCTTTCCAAATTTGTTATTAATATTCTTCAAAGATCTAAAAGTGTGCAACTTTCTTATAACTGACTGCATCAGGAAAAAGGTTTATGTTTTAACACGATTACGGCGAAGACAAAACTACTGAACCGATTTTGATGAATGAGGTGTCAATAGATTCGTAATAATGGGTGACGTAGGTAATATAAACATCAAAGTTTTTACATAGTCGGGTTATAGTTATCTAAACATTTCTTGTTAGAGTGAATATTGATTATCTATATATATAAAAGCGAAATAACACTCACTTATTAATCACAAAATCTCAGAAACTGTAACACCTACAAACTTGAAATTTTGCATGTAGGTTCTTTATAGGGTGTAGACATCCGCTGAGAACGGATTTTACGAAAGTCCACCCCTAAGGGGGTAAAACGGGGGTTGGAAGTTTGTATGAAAGTCCTATGTTTTTGAAGTAAGAGACTTGAAATTTAAAATGTATGCTCTATAGATGGTGTGGAGGTGTACTAATAGTGTATCTTTAGAAATCAATACCCTTTTGGGGTTAAAACGGGCAATGGTAGTTTGGACGCAAACGAGGTTGCGTAGGTCAGCTAGTGTAGGTATATTTCTTGGACACGCTCAATGAATTTTGGAATTTGAATAACTCTATGTTCGTCTTTTTAAAATGTGGGTTTTTTTAGTAGCTAATAAGCTTAATTGACGAATTTATTACACTTAAATGTATTAAAACGACTGTTTACTCAAACTCTATTTAACTGAAAAGCCGTGACTTAAGTTTGATTTCACCAGATCACCTCTTGATCTAACACTTTAGGTTGCACTGACTGAAATCACTAACCGACTCAATATTAATAAATTCACTGCTTTAGAAACCATCTTGCAATAACCCGACTGACATAATTCTGAGATAGTATTCATCTGCAACGTCCTTAACACCAAATCGTCTCACTCTAAACTAACAATAAACAGGGATTACGAAACCAAAATCGCTGTTCTGTTCCACCCATATCTATTACGGCTATTCTGATGCCTATAAAACGGATCCATCCAACCGATTGGTATCAATTTTGTGTTCAATTGTTGAGAATTTATGTGGTAATGCATTCGCTTCACCGTCCGCTAGAGTCACCATGTCAGCGATAGGATAATTTACTGTTATTGACCAGTGAAGGTCTTCGGAAGCTGTAGTAATACATTTGTAACCATGATTTTGTTTATTTGTTGCCCTTTCAAGCTTAACCAACTCTACTGGTCATCATGAAGCTTAGTAAATACTGACAGTGCTACATAGAAATTCACGTGGTATTTGTCGTTCAATTTTTTTTAAACCATATTATAATATCTATATAGGTACATAAAATGAATCGCCGAAATGTATGTACGCGCATAACTTCCTATCGGCTGCACCAAATTAAATAATTATTTCATAAGTTATCACATATCACCCGTTCCTCCACAGTGGTGACCACTGTGGTCCCTCCAACACAACTGCCCAACGGTTGATGTTGGGATGTTGTATATATGTTAACTGGCGCGAGAACTTTCACTGCGCGATTCAGGATTGGTAGTTTCTTAGTTTCCTTCGTTACTCCGTAGTTCGACGTATCTTCGGTAGATGGCGCTGTAGTATGTTATATTGTTGTTGCGCTGTATGTGGAGGCCGCCACATCACTCCCCTCCAAGACCGAAGGTCGATACATTGTTGAGTCAGCTGTCTGTGCTCTGTTGTGGAGCTTGCCAGTGCCAGGAGTGAGTTCCAGTGAGTCGGAACTGCATGCCGCTAGTCCCAGTGAGTCGGGGCTGAAGTCCGCTGATCCCAGTGAGTCGGGATTGAGTGCGGTGCGCGGTGCTGCGGTGAGGTCCCAGTGAGTCGGGGCGGTTGCTGCGTAGTGGCTGGCTGCTGCGTAGGCGGGAGAGAGATGCTCTGCTTACATGGACCGTAGGTGCAGTGTGCTGTGCCTAAACGCTGATGAGGCCGTAGGGGTAAACCAGGCTGGAGCGATCGCTTCCTGCGTGTGGTGTATCCCTGTTGAGGCTGAGGTTGCTGGCTGGCTGTGAGACTTGCTGTAGGAGTAAATATGATGGTGGCGTGCTGATGCTGCTCGAAGGCTGCATCCAATCACGTCGGGGTCACCACTGTGGAGGAACGGGTTCTATGTCCCTCCAACACAAAGGGAGGATCCTCCGACCAGGCGAGGTGATCATGCCTGGCGGGCCAACTGCCCAACGGTTGATGTTGGGATGTTGTATATATGTTAACTGGCGCGAGAACTTTCACTGCGCGATTCAGGATTGGTAGTTTCTTAGTTTCCTTCGTTACTCCGTAGTTCGACGTATCTTCGGTAGATGGCGCTGTAGTATGTTATATTGTTGTTGCGCTGTATGTGGAGGCCGCCACAATGTGTTCGTTATTGTTGTGGCAAGGTTTGTGTGCAAAAAAAATTAAAAGATAACGGGTTTTTTTTTGTGCCCGACTGTACACTGCCTGTGGGAAGCTGAGACTAAATATGGTGGTACGAAGTTCGCCGGATCAGCTAGTTTTTATATTATTTTCAGACATATGACACAATATGCCATTTAGGTTCCAACTTAATAGAGCTTGTACTATGAGAGCTAGGTTGACTGAAAGAATATTTATTTATATACTTTTTTGGTAAATACATTCGCTTTATACACAGAACAAAATACTCGACAAGTAAAACTCCGAAACAAATATTTTCAGATCATGCAAACATTTGGTTCTCACTCAGCACAGTACGTGGTAGTCGCATATGCTAGGTACCGCTGCACCAAAATTAATAAGGCAGTCAAAATCGTTGCTACGAGTTTTGATAAATAGTGGGACTTATACGCGATAAAATTATTTAAATGTTTACGATATCTTCGACGCATGACGAAGGTGTCCCTAAGCTCACAACAGTCTCCCCGTGACCACGATTGGTATAACCCGTTCGAAACGTTGGGAATTAGAACGTATTGTAAACTTTTAAATAATTTTATCGCAAATAAGTCCCGATGTGCAACACCAACTATGCGTTAAAGTCGCAAAAGTCTTAAAACAGTGATTTCTGCCAGAGTTAAAATTGACACAATCGTTATTTACATGAGCGAAGCCGCTAGAAAAATCAAGTTTCATATGAAATGAATCACATATTATATTTTCTCCATCACAAATATATTTTTCCCCGAGAGTTGTACAACAAGTTATTATATCAAGATGATGAGAGATCTATGTTTTTTTATAAAACATCAATCGTTCTTGTAATTTTTCTCTACACCCGTCATTTGAACTGAAGTGGGTTTGAATGTGTGTTGTGTACAAGCCTAATATTCATCTTGTTTTTTTGTCGTACAATTCTTAGAGTTCTGTATTAACCATAACTCGTGCTAGCTACAATTCTTTCTCAAAAACATTTCTTGACTCTCGAAAATATCATCTTTGTTAGAAATCAAACATATTATTTCTCACTCTTAGTACTACGCAACATTTCTCAACCCTTAGACAAATTCAAATTAATTCAAACCTTTCTTGAGAATGAGAACTTTATAAATGTTAGAAATGACGGCACGTGGTTTAACGGTCACCACGCCATTTCCTACTTCGCCAAGTATCGTGGGTTCAAATCAAACATACATGACCTACACTTTGTGTGATCCACAAATTGTTGTTCTGAGTCTGGGTGTTATTTGTGTCCGTTTCATGTATGTTTGTAAAGTCCTCCGTGACACAGGATTTATTCCTAGTGAGGGAGATGTCATTAAAAAAATATCAATCACATGGGTAATGTAATGTAATGTAAATAAAATATTATCAATAAAGGTCTCACTGGATACTTTGAAGTTTCCTTTGTTATAATAACCTTGCTTGGTATAAAAGCTACAAGGCTCTATCCTTGACAAAGTCAGAACCTTTAGTTACAGCCATCTAAGGGTTCCGTATCATTTAATAATAGAATTCCTCCATCTCTGATTTCGAACTGTTTATCCCAGTGCAATAAAGTCAATTTTCCGAAAGCAAAATAAATGGCACGACTGTGCGGATGGGTCCACAAATTGTGTTCTGAGTCTGGGTGTTTTATGTGCCTGTTTCATGTATGTAAGTCCCCTGCGACACAGGATATTTTCATAATGCGGGAGTTGTTTTTAGCTGAAGAACTAGCTGACCCACGCAACGTCGTTTACGTCTCCTATTGCCCGTTCATTTGTTACAAAAATGTGATAAATGAAGAACCGCTCGACCGATTTTGTGCAAAGTTTACATAAATCATCTACTAAATAGTCCGAACAAAGCCTAAATATTTGGTTTGGATAGGTGAGCCCGTTCTTGAGTTATAAAATTACAACGAAAAGTGGCATTGATTTTTATATATATTGATCAATTTAAAAAAATGTGATAAAACTTATGTATTATTTGATAATTATCATGCTAATAACCTTTCTTGATGATATGATATAATTTACAGAAAAAGTTAGTGGAGTCAGAGTTTGAAACACGAGTTATTAAGTTTGTGAAAGCCAAAAAGCTTTTCAAAGTTCAATTAACAACAAATTAACGAGTTGGATTTTTTTTTACTCGCTCTGTAAGACCTTGCTTTAAAACAAAGTTTATAATTTTGAGGCATTAGAACAACCCTATAGTTTTTCTGTTACCTACGTAATTTTAAAATATAGGACACAAATGGTCGGAACTTTTAATCACAACGCAGCGGAACATACATATTTAATGATAATTCGTACTTGATTTATAAGGCTGTATTCACTTTGCTTAGTGCGATCGGTGATTAGTGGGAAGTACGTATGTTCTACCAATCATTGATTGCCTGCGCTTCACATCTGCACTCGCACTAATCGAAGTGAATACGGGCCTTATGCGTTTCTGATTAATAATTAATAAGCTTTTCAAAATTTATTTATCAATAAGAATCGATCATGTTCATCACAATAAATTGTGATAGTGTACTAGATAGATAGATAGTACACCAGGGCTTATAAACAATATAGGGTCATAAAACTAACAAGAAATGTGACGTACAAAGAGCGGCATTACTGCTTAGAGCTATTCCTTCCAGGCCATCTTTGAATGGACTAATGGGCTGTATTCTTCACTCTTTAATTTTTATCCATAGAAATGAAATTTGAATGACTAAACGGAGAACTTAACGAAAATTATGCTCTCACGAATAATAAAAAAGTCTCAGAATTTTGAGGTGAGGAACACACACTCAAATAGAGAAACTATTTCTTTTAATGTAAAATCTAAAAATGACTCTGTTCTGCCTGATGGAAAGCATGAGTAGAATTCTGAAGTAGTGGTCACCATCTTCAATACGAACGCGAACAATGGAGCATGGTGACCAACACTACGGCGGCCTAGTGAGATGCTATTTCACGCCCCGCTTAAAGTGCTCGAGATCATAAATGGATAGAAACACGTGCACTGGTAGTGAGACCATTTTTTGAAATCAATTAAAAACGGTCAATTTTTTCTATTAAAAGAACGGAATCCTAAAAAAATTGTACACTTCAGAGCCGTCAGTCAGTAGGACTTACTGCCGTCCGACTTCTGAAAAGAACATTCATAAACTCATCGCGTGTTTATGACAAACAAATATTTTTATTGATCATTCTGACTAAAGTTACGACGACATTTACGTACACGAATCGTATATTTTGAAATGTAAATAAATAATTTGACATAAACGCTGTTCAAATAGACCCGGGATAATAGGTTTATTAATAATAAATACAGTAGCGCAATAATTTATACAATCTTAATATAGAACAGGTTAGGCTTACCGTAATGAACCAGTAATGGTATTTAAATCACTCAGATTTGAAAGAATCGTATGAAAAATTTAATTTTGGACGGTTTCCAAATGACTAAATAACTTCGTCAACGCAAGCTTGCATGCATCATGCTCAATAACGTAGAATAAAACTCGTTAATTAATAATTGGGTTGCCAATGTTGAAAATAAATTATTTAAAAGTCTCAATTAAATTAAGTCTGTTTGGAAAATTTGAATCGTTATTATTCTCTTTTTAACCGACTTCAAAAAAAGGAGGAGGTGCTCATTTCCACTGTTTTTTTTTTGTTTGTTACCTCATAACTTTCGACTGGGTGAACCGATTTTGATGATTCTTTTTTTATTTGAAAGCTGGTGCTTTCCGAATGCTCCCATTTAAATTTGGTCCATATTGAAGTGGTTTTTTTTTTGTTAAAATTTGTAATTATGTTATTATTAAATGTAAACGTATATTTATTTGAGAATAGTTAAGTCGAGGATCGAACAAAGAGGCGTGCAATTGGAGAGGCCTATGCTCAGCAGTGGACTGCGATAGGCTGATGATGATGAAGCACGACGTGAATTTTTTATTTTTCAGAGAATTTTCTAAAAACTTTTCGTTTAGACTTTTATTAAAAAGAACCGATTTGAATACACTATTAATTGACTTCTACATGAACGGTAAATATATTTCTCCGAGGTACAACTCAGCAAATTACGGAATAAACTGTAATCCTGCATCGCGCTATAAAAGAACACACGGTGATTTGCGTATTATTTAACGCTCACAGAACAAAAACGTTGATTAAACGAAAAAACTGGACTCGCGAAGTGATCTTAAAAAGGTTTCATTTTTGGTACAGCATACGGTACCCTAAAATGGCTCACAAAACCTTATAACCACTGTAAGATTTTGCGAAAACGTGTTATAGCTTTTCTGTAAAGGCTTATTACATTGTAGCAATCACAGAAAGATGACATACCAAATCCGATACAAACAACTTACATTGACCTACACTACACGTAACTAAACCCCTATATCCTTTGTAAATACAAACTCGTTTTGTCGAAACTTTTCTTCGAAATGATTTATTAAGTTAACATTAATGTTTGCGTTACCAGAAAATGTAATACTTTAAGCGTGTTTACGTTCTAATTCATGTTCAGCTTACCGTAAAAATGCGTTAGATTTTCATATTTACGTAATCTGACTCTTGGTCTGATCTTTAGTGACCCTGACTGCCACATCAGAGGTCGTGGGTTCGATTCTTACCCGGAATAAATAACTGTGTGATATCCACATGATTTGTCTGTATCTAGGTATAATTTATCTTTAACACAGCTTATTAGGAGTTTGGTCCATCACCACGTCGTGACCATATCGTGACAATGTTGATAACGAATTACGCGAATTCACTCCCCATCTAAAACTGCCTAATAAAAAATATACCAATTTGAAAAATAGAGACTGTCCCTGAATGAACCTGCAATGTGGTGACCGTAGTAACAGCACATTATAGAACATTTGTTTCGGAGTACTTAATGAAGACACATGGAGGGGTCATACGTGTGGCACCAAATACTGTTGTGTGTGGGTCGAAAAATTCATATATACTATGTATTTGTCTATTTTTTTACAGTGTCAATATGAAGTTCGATCCGACATTCGTATACTTAGGTATTTATTTCTTACTAGCTTTTCCTAGTGGCACCGCCCATGTGTACGTCGGTTATCGCGGTAAAGAATAGCTTATGTCCTTTCTCAAGAATCAAAGTATCTACATGCCAAATTGCCTCGTTGGTCTCGCGGTTGTCGTGTGCGACTGCTGATCATGAGGTCTCGGGTTCGATTCCCGGGTCGGACCAAATGTTTGTATGATCTACAAATATTTGTTTCGGAGTTTGGGTGTTTTCTATGTATAATATGTATGTATGTACAAAAAAATATATATATGTATTTGTATCAGTTGTCTAGTACCCATAACACAAGCTCTGCTTAGCTTGGGACTAGATGGCGTTGTGTGTTAGATGTCCGAAATATTTATTATTATTATTATTATTGAAATCGGTGCAGCGGTTTTGCTGTGAAAGAAGATAGACAAACAGAAAGATAGAGTTGTTTCGAATTTTTAAATTTTAGGTAGTATGGATTCTGTTTTTCGTCAATTTCAATATGAAGTTTGATCTGACATTTGTATGAATAGGTTTTTTCTTATTGAATAATTACCTACAAATTTTAACAAAAAAAATCCGTCAATCTGGACCAAATTTAAATGGGACCATTCGGGAAGCACCAGCTTTCAAATAAAAAAGAATTATCAAAATCGGTTCGCCCAGTCAAAAGTTATGAGGTAACAAACAAAAAAAAAAAATACAGTCGAATTGAGAACCTCCTCCTTTTTTGAAGTCGGTTAAAAACACAAGACCGACTTAGTCATTTCCGAACTAATCAGCCTAGGGACAACTACTTGCGGAGTACGCAGTTTTTTCCCACGACTTTATAATTATTCTTGCATGCAATCATTGCGTAGTATCAGTATATACATATTCTAACTCAGTTCTCTGTTTAGATCAGTAAACACTGCCTTATTTCCATGAACGACTGATGACAAAGCGTATTTTACCCCAGAAATGTTTACGTTGGTTTTTGAATCTGTTCATTCTGACATGACGAAAGCTTTTTCTACAAACTAACATTAAGCTATTTTTGAAATCATTTTCAGGGGCCTAACCAAAATACGAGTGTTTCGCATCGAATTTCTTTCTACAATCGCTAACGCTTCTACTCTCTTCTAGGATTTCTTGTTGACCACGTGACTTAGCGTTGAAATGACGTAATTCTCATACATTTAATTTGTTTTCTAATAACGTTTACGTTTGTAGAATGTCAGCTTGGCTAGGAAATCTTCTTTCAATAGAAATTCAACAAGCTATAGTTTTTTTTCGTTCTGTAAGTTTATATCATTTGTGAACTAAATTATAATAAAGACAACTTTAAAGACTTCAAATTTTCTGTAAGTGTCAATTTTCTGTAATTTCAGTTTCTGTTTCAGTTGTTGTAACCATCTTTGATGGGCCCATTGATCTTGTTATAAGTGGTCCTAACTGCTAAACCAATAAACCCACAACGGGTTTATTTTCCACCCAGAATAGATTATCATGTGATGTGCACAAAAGAATGAAGTAAAAATGTAATGACTGCAGACATACACCACGGCAGCAAAGGAGCAAACGAAGACAAGTGAACCGATAATCAGTGAAAATGGACAATGGACCCTCAGTCATCAACAAATTTCAATAATTTATCTACCATTATTAATTTTATTTATGAACGTAATCAATACAGTTTGATAGGCAAATCCAGGGACAAAGAACTGGTTCATTTACATAATAGACATAAATAAAACAGGCAAATAATTGATGATAATTGTACCCATTTTCCTTAAATCGTGATTAATAAACACGATCGTAATCGTCACTTATAAAGCGCAAATTGTGAATCTAAATCAATACAAAAATCATTTTTCCATTGTCTGAAGCGACTGTCAGATAAACAAAGTAGCTTGTAAATTAAAAGATTTTTTTTTGCTGTACATAATTAGAATTTAATAGCTTTATTACGTCATATATAATATATTATAATGTAATATATCAATAATAAAACAGAGGTAGTAGAGCCTCGCTGATTTCAGCACGAACGGATCGGCTCGACCGGGGTGGTACTACCCTCGCACAGAAAATCAACGTAAAATGACAGCGTGTTTCGTTGCTGTCATTTTTTTTTAATGCTGTCGTGTTTCGTTGGTGAGTGCTAGATCGGAGGCCAAATAAATTCTTTATTGCAGTAAATTACATTTAACAATATAGATATAAGCCCTGACTCCCAAACTAGCGTGACCCGTATGTTGGGAGCCAGATGCCGGAGCCAAATGATGCAGAAGCATAACTAGGCCGCCATGGTCTGGGTCACTATGCTGCATTGTCTGAATTCGCAATGAGTATGGTGACCACCACTCTTGGATTATGCTTATGCTTTCCATCAGGCAGAGTAGAGTTATTTTGGTAGACCCATACATAAAAAAAACACTTGTATGGTTCTGTAACGTTTTTTATGTAATAAAGTTGTTTTTCATAAATATTGATCAAAGAATATAATAAAATACCTAGCCAACAGTGTTATGAAATTATCATGATAAAGATTATTATGTTCTTCCACAAGAATCAAAGTTTCCATGCCAAGTTTAATTAAATCAGCGGTGTAACAGTTTAGCTGCACCTTGCCGCTGAATGCCGCAAATCGTTGTGCTGAGTCTGTGTGTTCTTTGTGTCCGTATCATATTTTTGTAGGCAGGCAGGTAATACACAATAATGATGACAATAGCCTACTAATTTCCAAGAAGGTTTACCATATTTGTCACTCAAAAACTATTAACCCAGGAATGGTAAACTCTTCCAAACTTCAAAGATGGTGTTATGATTGATGTTTCTATTTGTTTAGAAACTGTCGTCACCGATTGAATGACCTGTGGCTATATTATATTATGTATATCCATGGAAGTGTGGAATGTTATGCAATACATATTTTAAATCGCTTTTAGACTCGATTATGGCGAAGCCAAAATTAAGGAAATAATTGTTTTGTCAGTTTATGTATGTTTGTATAGGTATTCTACCGTAGTTCCATAGGTACTGAACTTATTTTTTTATTAATGAGGTGTCAACAGATTAGTAATAATGGCCGGGTTACATAGATAAATTATCAAAAGTTTTTACGTAGTCGGGTTATAGTTTTTAAAACATTTATCCTGTCATTTATAATTTAATAAATTAACTTATAGCTTCAAACGTATATATATATAATCAGAATTTCGAAATCGGCTCAAACAATTTTCATGAAATTTAGTTCAAAACATTTTTAATAAAAAAAGTAAAAACTAAAACCCAACTACGACAAAAAACGACGCTGAAAAAGTATGAAACAAGTTTCAAAAGCCGTAGTCACACGTTACGTAGATATGTACCATAACACCTTAACAACGCGTGACTACGGCTTGTAAAACTTGTGTCATACTTTTTCAGCGTCTTTTTTGGTCGTAGTTGGGATTTAGCTGCCTCGTTGGTCTCGCGGTTGGCGTGTGCGACTGCTGATCATGAGGTCTCGGGTTCGTTTCCCGGGTCGGACCAAATGTTTGTATGATCTACAAATATTTGTTTCGGAGTTTGGGTGTTGTCTATGTATATTATGTATGTGTTTACAAAAAAAAAGGTATATATATGTATTTGTATCAGTTGTCTAGCACCCATAACACAAGCTCTGCTTAGCTTGGGACTAGATGGCGTTGTGTGTTAGATGTAAAAAAAAAAAAAAATTTTGTAGTTACTTTTTTTATTAAAAATGTTTTGATGCTGTTATAATATTAATTTCTTTGCAAATATTTTAAATACAATACAAATATAACAATTTTTCGAGCAAAGTCACAAGCAAATGCTAATAATATATATATATATCTTTGAAATGTACAAGTAACACCCTTTGCAATGATGCCAAACACGGCATATTTGTCCTTAATTATTTTTTAAGACACTATTTTATGACCGCTAGAGGGCGCCACATTAGATCTAGTGACATGTCATATAGCCTATAACCAGCGGACGATCAAGACGCTTCTAACTATACCTCATTTATCCAGTTCTAATAAGTAGTTAAGGAGCTATGAGGGAACAAATGAACATACATACATATATAGCCTGTCAAAATCATAACCCTCCTTTGGCTTTGCCGTAGTCGAGTAAAAATGAAGTCGCTTGTCACTTCCACCTCTGCTCATTTATTAACCCCCGACGCAAAAAGAGGGGTGTTATAAGTTTGACGTGTCTGTCTGTCTGTCTGTTTGTCTGTCTGTCTGTCTGTGGCACCGTAGCTCGCGAACGGATGAAGCGATTTCAATTTAGTTTTTTTTGTATGAAAGGTGAGTTACGTGCGAGTGTTCTTAGACATGTTTAATGAAAATCGGTTGAGTCGTTTAAAAGTTATGGGGGTGAAAGTGGGGAAGAATAACCGAATATCTGCAAAAATATCATTGGCGTATGATTACTCGATTAAGTGCTTGAGTAGGGGGTTTTTTAAATTTTGAATTTTAGAATTATATCTTTTAAAGTAGATACGCAACGGATTTTAATGCAGTTTTCAGCAATAGATAGACTGATTCAAGAGGAAGGTTTTATCTATACGGTATAGTAAAAATAACATCGCGAGGCGCAGCTAGTTAGTGAATAAAATCATTTCAATAACAAACTGCTTTAAGCATCTGTAGGAGATTATAAATAGTCCCAAAAGTACGTTTTAATTGGCCTAGAACGTTACAATAAGGCCGATCTAATAATATCAAAGATATTTTTCGCCTAGTTACACCACCTGGTATGCAGTTCAAACGATCAAAGAGACAAAACAAATTGATTATAATAATAAATAATAGCTTGATATATAATCTCACACACGGCCGTCTGAGTTCAATTACTCGTAGATGTACTGTACTGTGGTAACCATACTATTAATCCATGTTATAAATTCAAAAATAACTCAGTCTGTCTGTTATGGCTAAACGGCTGAACGGATTTGAATGAAATTTACAATGTATATGTTTTGATTCTTGAGGAAGAACATGGGCTACTATTTACCGCAATATCGACATAATGAAGAATGCAATTTAAAACATTTTCGACCTGCGTGCTTTAAATACTTGAGATATATACTCGTATTATATTTTAGACATCTAACACACAAGGTTATCTAGTCCCAAACTAACCAGGGCTTGTACTATGGGTTCTAGACAAGTAATATAAATAGATATACCTATATAATATATACATAGAAAACACCCAAACTCCGAAACAAATAATTGCAGATCATACAAACACTGCGCCACCGAGGCAATAATAATAATAAATATTTTCGGACATTTAACACCCAAAGTCATCTAGTCCCAAGCTAAGCAGAGCGTGTATTATGGGTGCTAGATAACTGATATAAACACTTATACACCTTTTTTTTTGTAAATACAATATTATACATAGAAAACACCCAAACTTCGAAACAAACATTTGCAGATCATACAAATATTTGGTCCGACCCGGGAATCGAACCCGAGACCTCTAGCACAGCAGTCGCTTATGCTACCACTTGCGCCACCGAGACAATCAAAGTCAGGTAAATGTCGTATCATTATTATGTGTATTTTTTATTAATTAATATACTTAAATTATATTGTCAGGTACTGTTATTAACGTTGCATGTCGTGCTTGTCATGTTCGTACAATCTTGATAACAATCACACACCTAATTACCTATGTTAAGTTGTTTTATATTTTCATTGTTATTAACCGTATCATGACACATTACTAGTATGAAGTGTCACCACTCCTATTCAACCCGTGGCTATCGTTAGGACCGTCTAAGGTAGCAAACTACGTAAGAGAACTGCAGAGCGAAGGAAAACCTGAAACTCTAGAGTAGTCGTCATATACTAATGGGCCGGCTAGACCGGAGTAATCCCACGGCCTCACAGAAAACCGGTGTGAAATAGTGCTTGCGCTGTGTTTCACCGAGTGAGTGAGGTTTTCGGAGGCCCATACCCCAACACCAGCACGATGTTCTAAATTCCATTTACTTTATCCTCTAGCGGATGAAAATGGCTTTTGCACTCAGAAATCGAAAAACATATTCTTTCCGAGAGGGGATGAAAATAGATTTGTTTTTTTTGCTAATCAAAATATGCAACATCAATTTCGACAAGCGGCGCTATGTTATTTGAAGTCTATCCTCTAGCGGATGAAAATGGCTTTTGCACTCAGAAATCGAAAAACATATTCTTTCCGAGAGGGGATGAAAATAGCTTTGTTTTTTTTGCTAATCAAAATATGCAACATCAATTTCGACAAGCGGCTCTATGTTATTTGAAGTCAGGCAACATTAATTTATTTTATGTTGAACATTACTAAGACATAATGGTGTGCGGGCCAAGAGGTTAATTAATAAAGATGATTTATAAACTCTCTTAGTTAATATAGTTCTAAAATGTTACAAGACGTGGTAACAGATTATGGTTTTTAATTTACTTTATGGGACTGTGGACATCTTTATTACCATCCTTTTTTCATTTTTGAACCAGGTTGATGACAATTCTTTTTTTGAATTTTGAGAGCGTTCTATTCTGGTATTTAATATTCGGTAGAGAAAACAAATGCTTAGACAAAATGTTTTTTTGTTTATAAGAAGTAGACGTTCAACGAAATCTATTTAACACAATCTGTACTATATGAATGAAGACCTATAGCTAAGATACTTGTGATATGTAGTTCAATATAGAGAAAGATAATTGTTTTCGAAGAAAATGGTATTAAGACAAAAGAAAATATGCATACCTATTTCCATGACAAAGTATAGAACTAAAGTAAAAATATGTCCGCCTCTCTACGCCCCAGTAAAATAGACATTGATACTGATGATGTACTCCTAATCGACTTCGATTACGGTGGTCAGACTTAACGGAGACCAGCCAACAACTACCCAGGAGATATTACAGTATACAAGTGTATGCGCAAACACAGGTGCGCTCTCCATTCCCTCACTCTCTCAATCCGGAGGGATATATACAACACGATCAGGCGCAGGACGAACCGCTTTACATACTCTCCAATGCACGGGCATTAAGCATTTACATAATTAGAAAACTCAGTAACCTTTTTTTACTTGATCCGTAAATCAAACCCGAGACATCTGGATCGGCAGTCGTATATGCAAACCGCTAAAACCCTCGTGAGCCTTCTACACACCTTGCCGGTGGCATGTACGTCGGTATTTCCGCCGCACAAACAAGCCGGCGCAATGAGTGCTGGGTTATTCACGACTGAAATGCTCTGCGGTCTGTGCCGGTGGTCTGACGATGCAGCCGGCGGTACAGTGTGTAGTAGCCTTTACACTCTTAGACAAATTCGTATCTTATGCGGTGTGTTTTTCAACAATCTACAACACCTGTTGGCAAGTGATATCTAGACAATACCCGGTCTATTTCTAGAGAGTATAATACGAAGGGATCATTTCACGGAAGTGGACAATATATTCTAATGTAGTACTAACACAGTGGGGGCGTCATTTGACGTGCCAAGTGGTATAAATAGAATTAAATAAATTAGCTTGTGTGATCTCCAAGAATGGCCCTCCCAATTATATTCTACTAGCTGTTGCCCGCGGCTTCGCCCGCGTATATGTCGGTTATCACTGCAAATAGTAGCTTATGTGTTATTCTGATGTATAAGCTATATTACTGTAAAGTTTTATCCAAATCCGTTAAGTAGTTTTTGTGTGAAAGAGTAACAAACATCCATCCATCCATACTAACAAACTTTCGCGTTATTAATATAGGTAGGATTTTTATCGATATAAAATCATAATACAAAATGTATCAGTACCTGAATAGTTTTATTTTCTTTACCTCGCATAGAACTTTTATATCCTTACTTATATTATAAATGCGAAAGTAACTCTGTCTGTCTGTCTGTCTGTCTGTCGTGCTTTCACGGCCAAACCGCTGCACCGATTTCAATAAAATTTGGTAAACAGATAGTGTAGAGCCTGAGAAAGGACATAGGCTACTTTTTAATGAGAAAAAATGGTTTTAAGGGATTTAAAAGGGGATGAAAGTTTGTATAGAAGTCTGGAGGTTCACACACGCATGCGCGTTACGTACGCCGGGCGTCTTGACAACCAATAAACAAGGCTGTCACACTCAGTAAAAAGATATTCGTCAATCTGATTTGTATGTTCATTGTATTAATAGAAATAAATAAACCAAATTAATTTGTAAAATTCAAAATCTCTAGAGAAGTATCGTCAATATAAGCTAGAAGTTTGAAAATTATTTTTTAAGCTGTTGATTAGATATAAATAAAAATGTCATTTAAAGTTTCCACACGCCTGCGCGTTACCTACGCCGGGCGTCTTGACAACCAATAAACAAGACCGTCACACTAATCTATAATCTAAATCTCAGGAACTACTGGTCCGATTTGAAAAATTATTTCTGTGTTGGATAGTCCATTTATCGAGAAAGGATAAAGGCTATATTTTATTTTCAAAAAAATTAGGGATCCGTAAGAAAATTGCTATTTCGTAACCCAAGGTGTGAAATTGAAAACCTATTTTTGCGTGCGCTGCAATAACTATTGACAATAGAACAAAATAATGTATTACAAGTTTTAGGTCTCATTAAGATCTACAAAAAAGTCCGTGAGAGCATATATCTAACTATCATGGTTTAGTTACAATAACCGCTTTTGTGTTCAAAAAATTATTAAATCGTCTAAAGAAAGAAAATAAGTAAAAGGTGTATCGTAATATTAATCCTTATCCAAATTAAGCATTATGTTATCAAGGGTATTTATGTAGAAGTAAAATACTTTCTGTTTCATCCCAATCGTTCATTTCGTTTAGAAGTTATCACGAGTATAAGACGCTAAGAGTTAGTACCTAATAATGAGTTATTTTCCAAAGAGTTTTTATCAACATAATACCTAATATTAATCTTTATACAAATAAATGTGTTGTTGATTATGAGTATTAGACCTTAGAAGAGCATAATAAATACATATATACTAATATATAAAGCTGAAGAGTTTGTTTGTTTGTTTGAACGCGCTAATCTCAGGAACTACTGGTCCAATTTGAAAAATTATTTCAGTGTTAGATAGCCCATTTATCGAGAAAGGCTATAGGTTGTATATTATCACGCTAAGACCAATAGGAGCGGAGCATCAATGAAGAATGTTTAAAAAACGGGGGAAAATTATCACGCTACGGGCAATAGGAGACGCAAACGACGTTGCGTGGGTCAGCTATACTAATATATTAAAGCTGAAGAGTTTGTTTGTTTGTTTGTTTGAAAGCGCTAATCTCAGGAACTACTGGTCCAATTTGAAAAATTCTTCCAGTCTTAGATAGCCCATTTATCAAGGAAGGCTATAGGCTATATATCATCACGCTTAGACCAATAGGAGCGGAGCACGAATGAAGAATGGGGGAAAATTATTACGCTACGGGCAAAAGAAGACGCAAATGACATTGCGTGGGTCAGCTATCCATACTTATATTATAAATGCGAAATTAACTCTGTCTGTCAATCTGTCTGTCTTGCTTTCACGGTCAAACCGCTGCACCGATTTGAATGAAATTAATTTATTTACACAGATAGTCTAGAGCCTGAGAAAGGACATAGGCTACTTTTTAATGCGAAAAAGGGGTTGTAAGGGGTTTAAAAGGGGGGTGAAAGGTTGTTCTGTGGGTTCACTCGCCACACGCCTGCGCGTTACCTACGTCGGGCGTCTTGACAACGAATAAACAAGGCTGTCACAATCATAAAAAATATTTCACTTTTTCAATGAAGACCTAAATATTAAGATATTAAGTATATATTCGTCAATCTGATTTGTATGTTCATTATATTAATAGAAATAAATAAGCCAAATTAATATAATTAATTAACAGCGTTTCTTAACTTCAAAATTCTCTACAGAAGTATCGTCATTATACGCTAGCTGTTTGTTAGATATGAATGAAAATGTCTTAGATTATTAATATGTCTAGATGGACTGTCAAAGCTGTAAAAACACACGAAAAAATAGGCTGTAACACTAACGCCTAAATGTTTTTCCGCGTTTAGTACCAAATGCACTGTCAGTGGATACACACATGTTGCTGTCATTTTTGTGTTGATAAAAATGGCTAATTGTGCGATATAAGTGTGTAGAAATTACAGAGTACGATCTAAATTAACAAAGAAAGTTACCTATTATCGTTAAGTACCATTGATATGTATGTATTACAGCAAACAAAGCCATTAAATAATTTCTAAAATAAATAATTATTGTAGTCGCCATTTTGGGTGTTGCTAGTTTATGAAGTCAAACTCCCTCATAAAATGTGGCAGGCGGAGTTGTGTTGTATAAAATACTTCATGGTAGCTAATAGATACACCAAGAATTTTAAATCATTTTTGTAATTCAATATGGCCGCCGCATCATTTTTGTAAAATGACACTATGGGTATCGTGTAAGACGTTTTTAGGTATACCGAGTCTAGATTTCATATCATTTTTTGAATCCAATAATTATGGCCGCAACACCATTTTTGTAAAATGTTACTATGGGTATGGGTATCGTGTAAGGGATTTTTAGGTATACTGAGTATTAATTTCATGTCATTTTTTGAATCAAATATGGCCGCCGCACCGTTTTTGTAAAATGTCACTATGGGTATCGTGTAAGGGGTTTTAGGTATACTGAGTATTAATTTCTTGTCATTTTTTTAATCCAATATGGCCGCCGCACCATTTTTGTAAAATGTCACTATAGGTATCGTGTAAGGTGTTTTTAGGTATGCTGAGTATTAATTTCATGTCATTTTTTGAATCAAATATGGCCGCCGCACCGTTTTTGTAAAATGTCACTATGGGCATCGTTTAAGGGTTTTTAGGTATACTTACTAGATATGAGCTCCTCTCTGTTTTAAAAAAACAACTCCTGCATTACGAATATACATCACAAGAAACACCCAGACTCAGAACTACAATTTGTGAATCACACAAAGTGTTGTCCTATTTAGGATTTGAGCCCACAACACCTGGCTTAATAGAAAGCGGCGTGGCGACAACTTAAACCACTAGACCAACCGTGCAGTCATTCATTTTTCAAGTCCAGTTTTTATTATTTCAAAACAAATATATCTTCGAATGTTCTTGTCAATAGATAAGAATTGAGAAAATTTAACTTAAAAACTACTCGTCAGATCTCATTCAGATAAAAAAAATAGATTGTAAATCTAATAAAACCAATTGAAAGCCCAAGGTCTAATCCCCATAATATTAATACTGAGCTATCTTGAAGATGTCCTAAATCTAACACAAAAAAAATAATTAAACCGGTCCATTAAAAAAGTAATGTAAACATTTTTTTTCTTACCTTTCTTCTTTTTTAAAGTTGGTCAAAAAGACAATTAGATGGGCTAATTATATATCTTACATATTTTAAAAGGTTAAAAAATCGTTAAGTACTGCTTTTACAATACCAGACCAAAATTAATATCTAGTACGACATATTTTTAATCATTTTAACAGTCCACTGCTAATAATAATAAATAATAAAAAAACACGAGACATATTATTAGGTTGTATCACATTTTGTTTTCCTACCAAAGTTTTCTAGATAGAAAAGTTATTCAACACTATTATAATTTTAAGTTTCCCCATTTTCACGAAAAAAACTCAACAACTGGTATCATTTACGCACTCACACTAGGAAATTAAGAATGACATGAGGCGAGTGTAAGACGTAGCTGTCACGCACACAAATATCGAAAAGTTGTGTCATTTAATTTTGTTCTTTTGTATCGCGATGCTCTATCTAGACATATTAATAATCAAAGGAAAATGTCATTTAAAGTTTGTAAAAATTTTACCCTCGAGGGGGTAAAATAGCAACAGGGGATGGCAGTTTGTATAGAAATATGTAAGGTTTGTGAGTTTGTGACAAGAGACAAAATATGTATTAGAGCTATTCTGATATGACATTTACGGAGTTATCACGGAGAAGATAGTATGCCAACTGACAGTAACGACATGATTACACTGAGACGTGGGTTCTGGTTTAAGATAGCACAGATGATTTAAAAATAATTTCGATCCTGATCTGCTCACTAATGAGATAGTTATCAATTAAACGAACGGATCATGTCAGGCGTGGAGGGAGATGTTGTCGAATACTTAAAGTCTTTAGAAATATCAGGAGTGCCTTCCCATAAGTTGAGGGTGCAAGTTAATGTTCCAGTACTAATAAATGAGGTATCTTGAGCGCCAAAGCAATGTAATAGTACATGGCTAAATATTACACAACCGGGGTACAATATTGTAAAAACTACAATCATGACGCATGGAATGGCAAAAGAAGATAATGTTTTAATTCCACGTATTCCAATAATTCCAACTTATTTGACATTTTAATTTAAAAGAATGCAGTTTCCGCTGAATGCATGAAAACAGCATTTCCAATAACAATATTAACAAAACCCAAGGACAGATGCTTAAAGATACAGTAATTTTTTTTCTCATGGGCAGCATTCTCACGTATATCAAATCCGCAAAATCTCCATATTTTGGCAAAATATGGCAAAAGAAAAAACGTAGTTATTAAAATTGTACTTTTTTTTAGAAGCTGCAAAAGTGATTATGGTCAGCCTGATGAAAAACTCAAGCAGAATCCAACAGTGGGGGCAACCATACTCACTGGGAAAGCAGGCAATGCAGAATTGCGTCCCACAATATGACGGCTTAGTGAGATGCTTTTTCACGCCCCACTTAATTTACGCCCCACTTAAAGGGCCCGGGATCACAGTAGGAGAGAAACACGTGCGCTGTAAGTCAGTTCCAGTTTTTAGCTGCTCGGCACAGGAAGGATGAACCAAACCGTTTGGTTCGAGAGTGAACATGTTATTCTGCAGAGGAAGGGAGAAGGGGGACCAGTTGGAAGAGCTCTTCAGAATACTTCCAATGATACAGATGGTAGTGGACTGCTATAGAGGCGATATCTCTACGCAGCTGCAGAGGTTCAAGGAACTCGGTGGCTTCGGGACTGTTGGTAAAGCGGACTGCTCGCTACTGCAACCAATCGAAAGCATCAAGCAAATACTGCGCGGATCCATCACAAAGATGAGAACAGTACTCGAGGTCTCGGCAAATATCCATGCCCAGGACACCGAGCTTACCCCGTAGTGGCAGTTGAGTGCTCTGAAAAGTGGGGAGGGAAAGAAATGGAGACTTTTTGGTAGAGAACGCGCATAACTGTGTTTTCGTAGCGTTGAACTCGACCAGATTCTTATCACCCCATTGTAAAATGCGGTTCAAAACCCGGTCGAGCTCAGGCGGCGGCCGCACTTTGCGTCAGATCTCCATATTTAAAGCAGCGTTGTGCCCACGGGATGGATGCGAAATAGTCCCGCATTCCATCCCAGTCTGCTAACGAGTAGTGCCATAACCGTCTCTTAGCTGCCACTGGTCGTGGGGGGGCAACTAGAGGCACCGTGGTGGATACCAGGCAGTGATCGGAGGATCCCAGAGGGGCGAGCACCGATACACTGTACTGCACTGGGTGACTCGTCAGCAGAAGGTCCAGCAAGGAAGGCGCTTGACTCACTATATCTGGTATCCTGGTGGGCTGGAGTACCAACTGGGTGAGGTCATGCGTGAGAGCGAATGCGTGGACAGTCCGACCCGCGTGGTCTGTTCTGGAAGATCCCAACCAGGACTCATGGTGGGCATTAAAGTCTCCCAGAAACACCAGTTCGGCGGTCGGAAACTGTTCCTGCGCTTTGTCCGCTGCCTGACTGAGATGATCAAAAAGTCGAGTTGTCTCGGTCGCGTTGTATCTGGTCGAGTTCAACGCTACGAAAACACAGTTATGCGCGTTCTCTACCAAAAAGTCTCCATTTCTTTCCCTCCCCACTTTTCAGAGCACTCAACTGCCACTACGGGGTAAGCTCGGTGTCCTGGGCATGGATATTTGCCGAGACCTCGAGTACTGTTCTCATCTTTGTGATGGATCCGCGCAGTATTTGCTTGATGCTTTCGATTGGTTGCAGTAGCGAGCAGTCCGCTTTACCAACAGTCCCGAAGCCACCGAGTTCCTTGAACCTCTGCAGCTGCGTAGAGATATCGCCTCTATAGCAGTCCACTACCATCTGTATCATTGGAAGTATTCTGAGGAGCTCTTCCAACTGGTCCCCCTTCTCCCTTCCTCTGCAGAATAACATGTTCACTCTCGAACCAAACGGTTTGGTTCATCCTTCCTGTGCCGAGCAGCTAAAAACTGGAACTGACTTACATACAGCGCACGTGTTTCTCTCCTACTGTGATCCCGGGCCCTTTAAGTGGGGCGTAAATTAAGTGGGGCGTGAAAAAGCATCTCACTAAGCCGTCATATTGTGGGACGCAATTCTGCATTGCCTGCTTTCCCAGTGAGTATGGTTGCCCCCACTGTTGGATTCTGCTTGAGTTTTTCATCAGGCTGACCATAGTCACTTTTGCAGCTTCTAAAAAAAAAGTACAATTTTAATAACTACGTTTTTTCTTTTGCCATATTTTGCCAAAATATGGAGATTTTGCGGATTTGATATACGTGAGTATGCTGCCCATGAGAAAAAAAATTACTGTATCTTTAAGCATCTGTCCTTGGGTTTTGTTAATATTGTTATTGGAAATGCTGTTTTCATGCATTCAGCGGAAACTGCATTCTTTTAAATTAAAATGTCAAATAAGTTGGAATTATTGGAATACGTGGAATTAAAACATTATCTTCTTTTGCCATTCCATGCGTCATGATTGTAGTTTTTACAATATTGTACCCCGGTTGTGTAATATTTAGCCATGTACTATTACATTGCTTTGGCGCTCAAGATACCTCATTTAATAGTACTGGAACATTAACTTGCACCCTCAACTTATGGGAAGGCACTCCTGATATTTCTAAAGACTTTAAGTATTCGACAACATCTCCCTCCACGCCTGACATGATCCGTTCGTTTAATTGATAACTATCTCATTAGTGAGCAGATCAGGATCGAAATTATTTTTAAATCATCTGTGCTATCTTAAACCAGAACCCACGTCTCAGTGTAATCATGTCGTTACTGTCAGTTGGCATACTATCTTCTCCGTGATAACTCCGTAAATGTCATATCAGAATAGCTCTAATACATATTTTGTCTCTTGTCACAAACTCACAAACCTTACATATTTCTATACAAACTGCCATCCCCTGTTGCTATTTTACCCCCTCGAGGATAAAATTTTTACAAACTTTAAATGACATTTTCCTTTGATTATTAATATGTCTAGATAGAGCATCGCGATACAAAAGAACAAAATTAAATGACACAACTTTTCGATATTTGTGTGCGTGACAGCTACGTCTTACACTCGCCTCATGTCATTCTTAATTTCCTAGTGTGAGTGCGTAAATGATACCAGTTGTTGAGTTTTTTTCGTGAAAATGGGGAAACTTAAAATTATAATAGTGTTGAATAACTTTTCTATCTAGAAAACTTTGGTAGGAAAACAAAATGTGATACAACCTAATAATATGTCTCGTGTTTTTTTATTATTTATTATTATTAGCAGTGGACTGTTAAAATGATTAAAAATATGTCGTACTAGATATTAATTTTGGTCTGGTATTGTAAAAGCAGTACTTAACGATTTTTTAACCTTTTAAAATATGTAAGATATATAATTAGCCCATCTAATTGTCTTTTTGACCAACTTTAAAAAAGAAGAAAGGTAAGAAAAAAAATGTTTACATTACTTTTTTAATGGACCGGTTTAATTATTTTTTTTGTGTTAGATTTAGGACATCTTCAAGATAGCTCAGTATTAATATTATGGGGATTAGACCTTGGGCTTTCAATTGGTTTTATTAGATTTACAATCTATTTTTTTTATCTGAATGAGATCTGACGAGTAGTTTTTAAGTTAAATTTTCTCAATTCTTATCTATTGACAAGAACATTCGAAGATATATTTGTTTTGAAATAATAAAAACTGGACTTGAAAAATGAATGACTGCACGGTTGGTCTAGTGGTTTAAGTTGTCGCCACGCCGCTTTCTATTAAGCCAGGTGTTGTGGGCTCAAATCCTAAATAGGACAACACTTTGTGTGATTCACAAATTGTAGTTCTGAGTCTGGGTGTTTCTTGTGATGTATATTCGTAATGCAGGAGTTGTTTTTTTAAAACAGAGAGGAGCTCATATCTAGTAAGTATACCTAAAAACCCTTAAACGATGCCCATAGTGACATTTTACAAAAACGGTGCGGCGGCCATATTTGATTCAAAAAATGACATGAAATTAATACTCAGCATACCTAAAAACACCTTACACGATACCTATAGTGACATTTTACAAAAATGGTGCGGCGGCCATATTGGATTAAAAAAATGACAAGAAATTAATACTCAGTATACCTAAAACCCCTTACACGATACCCATAGTGACATTTTACAAAAACGGTGCGGCGGCCATATTTGATTCAAAAAATGACATGAAATTAATACTCAGTATACCTAAAAATCCCTTACACGATACCCATACCCATAGTAACATTTTACAAAAATGGTGTTGCGGCCATAATTATTGGATTCAAAAAATGATATGAAATCTAGACTCGGTATACCTAAAAACGTCTTACACGATACCCATAGTGTCATTTTACAAAAATGATGCGGCGGCCATATTGAATTACAAAAATGATTTAAAATTCTTGGTGTATCTATTAGCTACCATGAAGTATTTTATACAACACAACTCCGCCTGCCACATTTTATGAGGGAGTTTGACTTCATAAACTAGCAACACCCAAAATGGCGACTACAATAATTATTTATTTTAGAAATTATTTAATGGCTTTGTTTGCTGTAATACATACATATCAATGGTACTTAACGATAATAGGTAACTTTCTTTGTTAATTTAGATCGTACTCTGTAATTTCTACACACTTATATCGCACAATTAGCCATTTTTATCAACACAAAAATGACAGCAACATGTGTGTATCCACTGACAGTGCATTTGGTACTAAACGCGGAAAAACATTTAGGCGTTAGTGTTACAGCCTATTTTTTCGTGTGTTTTTACAGCTTTGACAGTCCATCTAGACATATTAATAATCTAAGACATTTTCATTCATATCTAACAAACAGCTAGCGTATAATGACGATACTTCTGTAGAGAATTTTGAAGTTAAGAAACGCTGTTAATTAATTATATTAATTTGGCTTATTTATTTCTATTAATATAATGAACATACAAATCAGATTGACGAATATATACTTAATATCTTAATATTTAGGTCTTCATTGAAAAAGTGAAATATTTTTTATGATTGTGACAGCCTTGTTTATTCGTTGTCAAGACGCCCGACGTAGGTAACGCGCAGGCGTGTGGCGAGTGAACCCACAGAACAACCTTTCACCCCCCTTTTAAACCCCTTACAACCCCTTTTTCGCATTAAAAAGTAGCCTATGTCCTTTCTCAGGCTCTAGACTATCTGTGTAAATAAATTAATTTCATTCAAATCGGTGCAGCGGTTTGACCGTGAAAGCAAGACAGACAGATTGACAGACAGAGTTAATTTCGCATTTATAATATAAGTATGGATAGCTGACCCACGCAATGTCATTTGCGTCTTCTTTTGCCCGTAGCGTAATAATTTTCCCCCATTCTTCATTCGTGCTCCGCTCCTATTGGTCTAAGCGTGATGATATATAGCCTATAGCCTTCCTTGATAAATGGGCTATCTAAGACTGGAAGAATTTTTCAAATTGGACCAGTAGTTCCTGAGATTAGCGCTTTCAAACAAACAAACAAACAAACTCTTCAGCTTTAATATATTAGTATAGCTGACCCACGCAACGTCGTTTGCGTCTCCTATTGCCCGTAGCGTGATAATTTTCCCCCGTTTTTTAAACATTCTTCATTGGTGCTCCGCTCCTATTGGTCTTAGCGTGATAATATACAACCTATAGCCTTTCTCGATAAATGGGCTATCTAACACTGAAATAATTTTTCAAATTGGACCAGTAGTTCCTGAGATTAGCGCGTTCAAACAAACAAACAAACTCTTCAGCTTTATATATTAGTATATATGTATTTATTATGCTCTTCTAAGGTCTAATACTCATAATCAACAACACATTTATTTGTATAAAGATTAATATTAGGTATTATGTTGATAAAAACTCTTTGGAAAATAACTCATTATTAGGTACTAACTCTTAGCGTCTTATACTCGTGATAACTTCTAAACGAAATGAACGATTGGGATGAAACAGAAAGTATTTTACTTCTACATAAATACCCTTGATAACATAATGCTTAATTTGGATAAGGATTAATATTACGATACACCTTTTACTTATTTTCTTTCTTTAGACGATTTAATAATTTTTTGAACACAAAAGCGGTTATTGTAACTAAACCATGATAGTTAGATATATGCTCTCGCGGACTTTTTTGTAGATCTTAATGAGACCTAAAACTTGTAATACATTATTTTGTTCTATTGTCAATAGTTATTGCAGCGCACGCAAAAATAGGTTTTCAATTTCACACCTTGGGTTACGAAATAGCAATTTTCTTACGGATCCCTAATTTTTTTGAAAATAAAATATAGCCTTTATCCTTTCTCGATAAATGGACTATCCAACACAGAAATAATTTTTCAAATCGGACCAGTAGTTCCTGAGATTTAGATTATAGATTAGTGTGACGGTCTTGTTTATTGGTTGTCAAGACGCCCGGCGTAGGTAACGCGCAGGCGTGTGGAAACTTTAAATGACTACCTTCCACCTCATATACTCTGCCTGGCTTTACCCTTATTCGTAATGACCGTTCAGATAAAAGAGGTGGCGGCGTTGCAATCTACCTTCGCAGCTTCTTACCTTACAAAATTGTCTCCGCTTCCTCTTCCAATCTATCTACCAGCGCAGAATATCTCTTCCTACAGGTTTGTGTCAGGGGAGTCAACGTCATTCTGGGTGTAGTTTACTGCCCCCCAACTGTTAGCTACTTCTCCAGTCTGGAAACAGTTCTGGAATCTTTAGGGTCTGAACATTCGCATCACATCATCATGGGAGATTTTAATACCAACCTCCTAGCCCAAAACTCTCCTCGTACACGCAGTCTACTTCACATCATCCAAGCAACCAACCTCCATGTCCTACCGCTTCAAGCCACTCATCATAACATTGAGCATCAGGATACCTGGCTTGATCTAATCCTCATCTCTGCCCCACACCTTGTCTCATCCCACGGTCAACTCTCTGCTCCTGGCTTTTCCCATCACGACTTACTCTTCCTCTCTTATATCCTGAAACCTCCCAAACCACCTCCCAAAATTGTACACATACGCAGTTTCCGAAGCATGAATGTCGAAAAATTACACGCAGATGCTGATGCAATAGACTGGACAGATATGGCTGCTGCTACAAACGTGGATAACAAAATCATCATTTTCAACGACAACATTGTTAATCTGTATGACGTCCACGCTCCCATTAGAGCAGTTAAATTAAAACGGGCCCCAGCGCCTTGGATGACGGATGAGGTCCGTGCAGCTATGAAGCGAAGGGATCAGACATTTCATCGGTTCAAGAGAAATCGCAGCGAAGATAGTTGGAATCTTTATAAAATTGCAAGGAATCGGTGCAATCAGGTGATACGCAACGCTAAACGCCGACATATTCTACAAAACATAGAGTCTTCTTCCTCTTCCAGTATCTGGAAATTTCTTGGGTCATTAGGTATTGGTAAAAAACAACACCAAGTGTTCAATAATACAATTGGTTTGAATGACATCAACGATTATTTCGCATCTACGCCTTCTCTGGATCTTCTAACTAAGTGTCAAACGCTGGAATACATATCTGGTCTCACCAGTCCCACTACCAACCCCTTCGAATTTTCTCCGGTGCCTCCCGAGGATATCAAGAAGATTATTCTATCTGTCCACTCCAATGCCGTAGGATATGATGGCATAAGCCGTCGTATGATTGTCACCATACTTGACTGCATTCTCCTGGCAATCACACACATAATAAATTTCTCTCTTGATTCCGGAACTTTCCCCGCTCTGTGGCGAAAGGCTTATATCATTCCTCTTCCAAAAAAAAATAATCCTACACATCCTGAACACTTTCGACCTATCTCTATTCTTCCCTTTCTATCTAAGGTACTCGAGGCCTGTGTTCACAAGCAACTCTCACACTTTGTTCACAGAAACCAGCTATTAAGCCCTCTGCAATCCGGCTTTAGGGCCGGTCACAGCACAGTTTCCGCTCTCCTTAAAGTGACTGGCGATATTAGGAAAGGTATGGAAGACACTCAAGTTACAGTACTAGTATTAGTTGACTTCTCAAATGCCTTCAACACCGTCAGTCACGAAATCCTTCTATCTATCCTTACATATCTTATGGTACCTTCCGAGGCACTGGAATGGTTCTCCACTTATCTTCAGGGGCGACAGCAGTGTGTTCGTGTTGATGACTCGACATCGAGTTGGTGCGACCTCCGCGCTGGCGTCCCTCAAGGCGGTATTCTCTCTCCTCTCTTATTTTCAATATTTATTAACCTCATAACTCAACAACTTCGGAGTGCGTATCACCTGTATGCTGACGATCTGCAAGTGTATTCGCAGGCAAGAGTGGACGACATAACGCAAGCTATCGAAGAAGTCAACAGGGACTTAGAGACCATAAGATTATGGTCGACGAGATTTGGCTTGTCGGTTAACCCAACTAAATGCCAGGCGATAATAGTAGGAAGCAAACGCATGATAAGCAGAATCGATACTGCTTCAATCTTACCAATAGTGTTCAGTGGCTCAGTCATTCCGTTCAGCCCCGTAGTTAAAGACCTGGGCTTGCTCATCGACTCGACCCTTGATTGGCAAGCTCAAGTTACTTATGTCAGCCAGAGGGTAACGGGAAACATGCGAACGTTATATCGTCTCAAAAACTTCTTGCCAACTACCACTAAAACAACTTTAATGCAATCCTTAATAATTCCAATAATTGACTATGGTGATGTATGTTATTTCGACCTGAATGCAGATCTCCTCAATAAACTTGACCGCCTTCTCAATAACTGCATTCGATACATTTTTAATCTTAGGAAGTACGACCATGTGTCAGCCTATCGTTCCCAACTAAAATGGTTGCCCATCCGCCTGCGCCGCAATCAGCGAGCACTTACCTCCCTATTTTCATTTCTCAACTCACCATTTTCTCCTACATATCTTGCTCAATACTACCGTTATCTGTCCTCGAATCACGACAGAAATCTTCGTTCAGAAAATAATCTGCTCCTCTTATGTCCCTCCCACAATTCAGATTTCATGAACTCTTCGTTCTTTGTCCAAGCGGTACTACTCTGGAATGCTCTCCCACTCGAAATCAGGATGTCAACAAACCGTTTTACTTTCAAAAAGAAGGTACATGATCTCCTTCTTAGCGAAACGGCAGGAACTACTAATCGATAATTGGTTCACCTTAGACTCGGACTGTCATAGTGTACGAACATAATGTGTATGTATGTATATTTATATAAATATTTATGTATTTACCATGTCTATGTTTATTTTTATGTGTTTTGTTTGTTTTTATTGATCATGTAACCTCTGTGCACCACCTACCTTACTAGATTTCTCCACCACCCTAAGGTTGACTGGAAGAGAATGCCTTGGGCATTAAGTCCGCCAATGTACAAATGTGCATAAAGTTTTTAATAAATAAATAAATAAATAAATGACATTTTTATTTATATCTAATCAACAGCTTAAAAAATAATTTTCAAACTTCTAGCTTATATTGACGATACTTCTCTAGAGATTTTGAATTTTACAAATTAATTTGGTTTATTTATTTCTATTAATACAATGAACATACAAATCAGATTGACGAATATCTTTTTACTGAGTGTGACAGCCTTGTTTATTGGTTGTCAAGACGCCCGGCGTACGTAACGCGCATGCGTGTGTGAACCTCCAGACTTCTATACAAACTTTCATCCCCTTTTAAATCCCTTAAAACCATTTTTTCTCATTAAAAAGTAGCCTATGTCCTTTCTCAGGCTCTACACTATCTGTTTACCAAATTTCATTGAAATCGGTGCAGCGGTTTGGCCGTGAAAGCACGACAGACAGACAGACAGACAGAGTTACTTTCGCATTTATAATATAAGTAAGGATTATTCAACGAAAATAAATCTATAGTGTAGGACAAGGCATTCTACTTGTGAGACTGAAATCGATACTGCCACTTGTATTTTTTTATTTTACATACATCGATTAGAATTTTCAAGCGACAGGAGAGCAAAATTGTAAACATTTTAAAAATCGTTTGGGTATATTATAAATATAATAATAAATACTTCGGACATCTAACACACAACGTCATCTAGTCCCAAGCTAAGCAGAGCTAGTGTTATGTGTACTAGACAACTGATATAAATACATTTATTTATTTTTATTTGTAAATACATACATATCATACATAGAAAACACCCAAACTCGGAAAAAAATATTTGTAGATCACACAAACATTTGGTCCGACCCAGGATTTGAACCCGAGACCTCAAGCACAGCAGTCGCATCACTACCACTGCACCACCGAAGCAGTTATTTCTTTATATATATATTAGTATTTTTTATAAGTAGTAAAACCATTTTATGGGTTTTTAATATTTCGTCACCTGTACCTAAGCTTATAATCTATAATGACATAATAAAATTGAAGTGTTTGTAATTTCAAATTAACAGCTTTTCACCAAATACTTAAGAAAGAATATACGGTGCTTACATCAATCAATCACTTTTTTAAATTTTTGTCTGTCTTACTGTTGTTCGGTCTGTCTATTAGTTGGGACTAGACTGGACCGATTTTGACGGAAGTTTCACGGGCAGATAGCTGATGATATAAGGAGTTATTTATAATATCTTTTAGACTAGCTTTGCCCCGCGGCGCTAGCCGCTAGCTAGTTATATGTCATATGATTGAATAATTATATTAATTTTAACTTTTACATTTAATTTTATTTTAATTTGTATGTACTTAAACAAGTACACATTAGCATTGAAAAGTGTGAATTATAAAATTACACAAAGTACTAGTTGAACAGTACTCCATAAGATCTTAAGATGTGTTAATATACCATCATAAACTTAAGGCTTGTATCATTTGTTGATGTCGACATTTATTAGCATTTTAACTGTCTTTTCATCCTTGTAAGACACTTAAATGTCACCTACACTACATGACCCTTATGATTAACAGCTTTCAAGGAAATTAGGTAGGTGGATAGATACATAATTTGGTTCGCAATTTTTTACGAAGTTAGGTGATGTAATGATAAGCGTCTACAAATATAAGGAGATAACAAAGACAATTTAGATAGTGTAAAGAACACTGGATTTGACTCCTACTAGGCTTCTTAACTGCATTAACATTATGAAGCGAAACAGTTTGTTTGTTTGTTAGAATTTTATCCATATAAAAATCTTTTTTAGTTTTAAACAGCCCATTTTTATTTACGATATGTAGAAAAGGAGTGAAGTAGCAATAAACAATGTTGCGAAAACGGGAAAAAAAAATTTCGATGAAAATTTGAAAACAATTTGTTCATGCCGTTATATCATCACGCTGCGGGCAATAGAGAACAAAAATACAAAATCATTTCAAAATAGTGATGAATGCAACTGCATTATAACTACGCGTAACTACGTACGTACGTAACTACGCGTGAAAGAGAATAGAAGACAGTAAGTGTGGATCGGACGTGATAGACGAGAATGGAAGGAGAAAGTTCATTGCACCGACTCATTTAGGTATACAAATAAAAAAAGTTACAGGGGGGGGGACACATTTTACCACTTTGGAACTGTCTCTCGCGCAACCTATTCAGTTTAGAAAAAAATGATATTAGAAACCTTAATATCATTTTTGAAGACCTATCCGTAGATACCCCACACGTATGGGTGTGATGAAAATTATTTTTTGAGTTTCAGTTGGTATGGCGTATGGGTACCCCGTAAATTTATGTTTTTTTTTTATTGTCGTGTGAAAATCTTAATGCGGTTCACAGAATACATCTACTTACCAAGTTTCAACAGTATAGTTCTTATAGTTTCGGAATAAAGTGGCTGTGACATACGGACGGACAGACAGACAGACAAACAGACATGACGAATCTATAAGGGTTCCGTTTTTTGCCTTTGGCACGGAACCCTAAAAATTGGAGTGTCTGTTTGTAATATTAATAAAACCGCTTCTTACTGAAGACATTTTATGTATACACACAGTACATTTACCATAAAAAAAACTTCGTTTAAAAATCCGACTTCAAAAACTAAAAAGTATCAAATAACTTACATACTGTATAGAATCGAAAGGTATTTTTTTGTAATAAAATCTCAAATGGACTATCTTCTATAGGTTACTATAATTCAAGTGATTTGAGGTAAACTATCTGAGGTAAACTCTGTTACGTTAGAACCCATTTTATATATTATGAAATTAAATGATGTCTACAGAATATGTAGGCATGCAGACAATTGCTTTAACTTCATAGCGTAACTTACGTAAATTTAAGGGGTTTCCTTCGATTTCCTTAGGATCCCATCATCAGATCCTGATATGGTGGCCATGGGACCACATGGGGAGCATACCCTTTCGAATACAAAAATAATTTTCAAAATCGGTCCACAAATTGACGGAGTAATCCGTGCACAAAAAAAAATAAAACGATGAAATTGAGAACCTCCTCCTTTTGAAAGTCGGTTAAAAATAACAGTGAACAAACAGACAGACAGACTACACCGATTTTGACGGGACTTTCACTGGTAGATAGCTGATGTAATAATTAATTTAGGCTACTTTGTTCTAGACTACACAATATCCGCAGGTAACACCGCGGGACTCAGCTAGTATATAATAAAATATGTTGGTAAGTAAACTATTGTACAATTGCTAACAGACAGAAATACTGTACACTATTAGCACTGTTTATATTTTTCTAAAAGATAGCTATATTTACGTTTCAGTTAAATAAAAACTGATTATAATGCATGTAATTTAGAAAAATAAAATTCACCCAACACGAATGATGAATATATCCTTGAAAAGTTTCTAAGTATCTAGTTGACGTAAATATGAGTTTAGTCACTCGTATATAAACCAAAATGGATTAATGTAACAGTTTAAGTTTTTATGACAACTCTTAACTCAATCTTCTGTTTAAAAGCTTCTATTTAACTAGCAACATTTATATATACTAGCTGACCCACGCAACCTCGTTTACGTCTCCTATTGCCCGTACCATAGTTATTGTCCCCCGTTTTTATAACATTCTTCATTGGTGCTTAGCTCCTATTTTTCTTCGCGTAAAGATATATATTCTATAGCCTTCCTCGTTTAATGGGCTATCTAACACTGAATATTTTTTTTCAAATCAGACCAGTTGTTCCTGGAACAAACAAACTCTTCAGCTTTATGTATAAGTATAGATGTAGGCTTATTCAAGTCAAATTTAAAAGTAATTATCCTCAACCAATAGTTTTATACAACACTATGAGGTTTTAATGAAAATAAAATCCGTATCCATACTAATATTATAAATTCGAAAGTAACTCTGTCTGTCTGTCGCGGCTTCACCGATTTCAATTAAATTTGGCATAAAGATACTTTAATTTTATAGGATAGACATAGACTCATTTTTACTGCGATAACCGATATATACTCGGGTAGAGCCGCGGGCAATGTGGTCCGAACCCACAGACACTTGATCGCAAGTTTGACGTTTAGCATTCACGTCTACTACTACTACTATTTACGTCTGCGACTGCTCATCATGAGGTCTCGGGTTCGATTCCCGAGTCGGACCAAATGTTTGTATGATCTACAAATATTTGTTTCGGAGTTTAGGTGTTTTCTATGTATAATATGTATGTATTTACAAAAAAAAGTATACAGGGTTACTGGTAACATGTAGCGATGCGTTTAAAGAGTGATAGTAGAGATCATTAGCTATCAAATTGTCCTCGGGTAAATGAGTCAAAAATGTACCGTTTTGGAAATAAAATAAAAAAACTATTTTTTTAAGAAAAGTGGATCACGCTACTTCAAAGTCCGCTTAAAACAAACACTTGCGTATTTGATTGTTATTTTTGATGTTTTTAGGTTGCTAACACCCTAATACGTAAAAATAATATAAAAAAGAACAGAAATGTAGAGTACCTTTTGTGAATGATGATTGAGGGAATCTAAAATTTTTCATACTTTTTACTGTTTCTTATGACTACGCAATTTTATTACAAAAAACCACCTTACAACTTTATCAGAGTAAAAACTCAAAAACAAGTATATTTTATTAGCATTCCAAAGAGGTATAAAAAAATTAAATACGTTGACAAATGTAAGTCAGGAGTAAGTGAAAAATCGTAATTTTTAAAATTTAGGTATTTTGCGGTGTAAACTTAAATTTACAGTCGATTTTCAAAATGTGAGCCCCTATTTCTAATGCAAGCACGCATTCCAGTCCTTAATTTAGTTTTTAGAACACCATTAGACAACGTGTTTTTGATTTTACTTGCGGCGTTAAATGTGCGGATCCTTACACCTACAATTTTTTGTACAGGCGAGACAACATAGACCAGGCTCACTAATACGTAATAATCCATGACTTAACCTAACTCGAGTTAAGTTAGGTCAGAGTTAAGTCAGGTCAGAGTTAAATCAGGTTTTTGACTTATTTACCCGAGGACAATTTGATAGCTAATGATCTCTACTATCACACCTTAAAGGGATTGCTACATATTACCAGTAACCCTGTATATGTATTTATATCAGGTGTCTAGAACCCATAACACAAGCTCTGCTTAGCTTGGGACTAGATGGCGTTGTGTGTTAGATCTCCGAAATATTTATTATTATTTATTAGAAAATACTAATTTATGCTAGTATTTAAATAGACTAGCTCACCATACATTAAAGTTCGGCTATATTGCTCGCCTTATGACAATTTTAATATATTTTTTTATGTAACCCCGTCTTATGTAACACCGTCACAGTTATTAAAACGATATTTTTGAAAAGAGATAAATTTAACTTACTAGAAGAATTTTACTAATCCTACTAATATTATAAACGCGAAAGTTTGTAAGTATGTATAGATGGATGGATGGATGTTTGTTACTCTTTCACGCTAAAACTACTGAACGTATTTGAATGAAACTTTACAGTAATATAGCTTATACATCAGAATAACACATAGGCTACTATTTGCCGCGATAACCGACATACACGCGGGCGGAGCCGCGAGCAAAAACTAGTAGAAAATATTTGTTTCTGAGTTTGGGTGTTTTGTATGTATAATATGTATGTATTTACAAAAAAAAGTAAGTATGTATTTTTATCAGTTGTCGAGTACCCATAATACAAGCTCTGCTTAGTTTGGGACAAGATGTTGTTGTGTGTTAGATGTCCGAAAATATTTATTTATTTTGTTATGAACGAGTAATGTAACCCTCTGAGGGACTTGTAGCTTAGGGGCACCAGGAAATGTGAACACATTGCAAAGTTAAGCAATCATATCTAGGTCAGTCTTTGGGTGGGTAACCATTCTTAACACATTGAAACTCCTCCGTGTTTCAAATAGCACGTTAAGTTTTTACGGTTACTTGAGCCCTAAAAGAGTCTGACAAAAGTCTCTGTTGAACTCCGATATCTCTTTAATTGGATTGCGGAGATAAAATTCGAAGTTCGTATTAGACTTAATAATCCCAAACTAGTTTAGAGGCAGGAGTCGAAGGAAGAAGGTTATCTCTAAAAACCTTTTATTAGAAATATTTTACAAACGATTAAGTTCTCTTATCTGGTTCCACGAATGTCTATATCTTCTCTTATATACAAAATTCTCGTGTCACAATGTTAGTTACCATACTCCTCTGAAACGGCTGGACCGATTTTTATGTAATTTGGTCTGCATATCGGGTAGGTCTGAGAATCGACCAACATCTATTTTATATACCCCAATTTTTTTTATGGCAAAACAACGTTTACCGAATCAGCTAGTATCGTTATAACTGTCTACGTTCAGTCGAATTATATACAATTTTATTAGTATAAATCCATAGTAATATAACAATTTCGAAAGTAACTTTGTCTGTCTGTTACGCATTTATAGCTAAACAGCTGCACCGATTTCAATGAAAATTAGTATGGAGATATTTTGTTTCTTCAGGCAGAACATAAACTCTACCGCAATAACTGACATAGAGCCGCGGGTAAAAGCTAGTACTAGCTATAAATCATTTGAAATAACTATAATTATGATAAAAATAGAACGCTCCCAAAAAAAACTAGCACCATTATCAATATAGGTACTTTAAATTCTTGCAAGGACGTCAATAAAACCACTATAACTTAAATTCAACTCCTTAAAAAAATACATTAGACTAAGTGCTTTTTATATATTTCTGATAAATAAAATCTCTTTGATCATTTCACGTATAATGTATAAAATTAGTAAACAAATAAATACACTATCGTGAAACTCTTTTTCATTATTATTTTCCTTCCTATAACCCACTTGCGAGCGTCAATTATTTTCAAAAATACAATTTCTAAGATCCATTTAATACTTACATACGTCAAAATGTCGGTCAACACAGGAAAGCACACATTAACCACAAAAAAATCGTAATAGATTCACTGATTTAACACTAATACAAAATTATTTTATCACTTGTATTTACGTGAAAACTTTCGCGCGGGAAACTTTAGGAGGGGCGACGCGCAGACGTCTGCACTAAACGCCGAACAGGCGACAACTGGCGAACTGGCCCAGTGAATTTTCACACCCACGGACTTTTCATTTGGATCACGCGCCGGGGGCGGGAAAGCCGTTCGAATTATGAATGTTTGACGTTGTCATCCCGTGTGCGTAGGGCGAGTGCTAATTGGCCGTAAAAAGGGTATCAACACTTTTTAAATTTATTTTTTAAAAGCTTTTTGTTGTGCAAGAGTTTGGTTGTTGTTGTTAGATTTGACTTGGAATTAACTTATTGAAAAACATATTCTCACTGATAAAAAAATATTTGTGTGTGCATTTCAAAATCGTTAAGATATGTGTGTGTGATAAACTGATTCCTGAGAAAGGTCTTTTTCTTCTTTTTTTTTTATGTTTGGCCCGCCAAAATGACTCTACTCTGCCTGATGGAAAGCATAAGCAGAATCCACGAGTGGTGGCCACCATACTCATTGCGAATGCAACAATGCAGCATGGCGACCCACACTATGGCGGCCTAGTGATGCTTGTGCATCTTTTAGTCTAGTCAACAAGTATGGAACTTGTTGACTAGACTAATTGGGCCTCCGGTCTC
Source organism: Diaphora mendica (assembly GCA_949125395.1). Taxonomy (NCBI): domain Eukaryota; kingdom Metazoa; phylum Arthropoda; class Insecta; order Lepidoptera; family Erebidae; genus Diaphora; species Diaphora mendica. The sequence goes on along the minus strand of OX421332.1, from coordinate 4,407,347 downwards.
GCACTCACCAACGAAACACGACAGCACGAATGCTGTCATTTTACGTTGATTTTCTGTAAATGTAATTTAATTATTATGACAAATAATTTAAAAGGTTAGTGACAGAAAGATCAGACCTCCAGAATTTAAGTACTTAGACAGTAGTGACTAGCAAGACTTTAGGGCTCATAACGATTGCCAATGATAAATAGATAGAAACCTATAATTGAACACCGTATTACAGATTTACAAGAGAACACATAAAATGTTAGAAATATAATGTACAAAGAGTGGCCTTATTGCCAAAAGCCATCTCTTCCATGCAATCTCCAATGGTGTTCGTATGACAATCGGTATCAGCAGCTTGACGTGCTCTCTGAGGTACGTTAGGATCTCAACATCATGCCACCATCTCTCGGGCTTCCGCCGCCCATGCATACAACTCATGGGATATACTTAAGTAACATGTGTCTTAAGGCCCATAGAGTAACTCTCCGCATACAGTCGTGTATGTAGATTGGATTCCAGTAACTTCCCCACTTAGTGAAAAGCAACTACTAAATTGCATAACATCGGTATTCTGTCACACAGCCTTAAACAGTCCACAGCTGGATATAGAGGTTTTTTATAGAATAGGGGGCAAACGAGTGTACTTTCTTTTTTAATATGCTTTGCCCGCGCCATTTTATTTTTTGCATTTAGTCATTTCCTCGCTGATGTGGGATGAAAAGTTACGTGTTGCACTCGAGTGCAAAGATTATTCACCTCGTGCTCTTTCGAATCCCTCGCTAAAGCTCAGAAAATTAAAATACTTCGCTTGCTCGGTCATCAAAATTGAGCACGCGATTAAAAAGCAACTTTACACTCTTGTATAACAAATAACTATTCACTTTACATAAAAAAAAACAATATTTCAGTAAATATCAGTACTGGTTCTGTACCGATACCCACTTATCCGCTGTGGGGATTTCCAAACACTAAAAAAACAATTTTATAATCTATGGGAAACCATAAAAAATACTAACAATGTTTACTTAACACTTTTACTTTTCGCTTATAATACAAAGTATCTAACTGTTGTATAAGCAGTACTTAAGATGCATGGGATGTGTATTTTAATACATCTGTTGAATTTTACATTAGAAATGCTTTGTCCATGCGGATTAAACACCATTGCGTCATTTCACTACGGTATTGTTCACATTTGGACAACATAACATTAGAAGCATCCTTTTTCTTGCGTTTTACTAATAATTATGTATTTCATCATGTTAATCTCTCACAAAAATATAGTATGAAGCTGGAAGTGGGAGTTATACCGTGGGAGAGCCACCCTTCGGCATGAATGGGCCGGCTCGACCGGAGTGATACCACGGCCTCACAGAAAACCGTTGTGAAATAGCACTTGCACTGTGTTCCACCGAGTGAGTGAGGATACCGGAGGCCCATAATAGGCCGGAGGATAATTTGAGTAAGAAGATGACAAAACCCACGTACAATGAGCCACATACACCCAATCAAGAGGGTAAGTGCGGAGACAGCCCGGGAAAATCAAACCAAACAAACGGGCAGATAGACAGATTCTTTAAAACTATAAGGCCATGAAACTCTAAAAATGAATTACAAATAACATTAATAATTTTCTATAACAACACTTATTTAATAGTTATATTTGAATGTAACGTTAAAAGAGTCAGGATACAGTTGTTATTGACTTTCATGAATGTCTCGCGTTATGTGTTGTTTAGCTGACGATTTGTAAGATAATGTCATATTATGGAGGCGGGAATCTCTTTGTAAGTTCATTGCTCTTTCGTGCTTTAAGGTTGGGTTCTGATATAAGGATATTCAAGTTGCGTATAAACAAATAACTTACAAAACTGAGGTAATGTACAGTGGAACTCCAGGTTTAATACCAAATTGGACTATCGACAACGAATTTGTTTTCTTACGAACGTCATAAGTTTTTCTTCAATGTTCTTAATGTACAGACATCGACCTCTTAGAATTTTATTATGTGTAGTATTCATATCTATTCAACTCGGGCGGTTATTACCACATAATAATTTTGTATATTATCAACAGATGGCGTTAGAGCGCTTTAGATCGCGCAATCGTTTGGTGTCACTTCGGGGTATATTGACCTTTATGATTTAACAATCATTTGACTCGTTCTGGGTTACTGAAGTTTTATTTAAACATGTATCACTGGATTTTGAGATACCTTGTGGCTATATTGTACATGTCGGCATAGATGTAGGTTAAAAACTCCCAGAACAACAAATCAAAAGAACAAATAATAGATAACACTCATTTTACTTTAACACAAGACTGCACATTTAGCCTAGTGGTTTAACGGTCACCACGCCGTTTTCTACTTCGCCAAGTGTTGTGGGTTCAAATCCCACGTAGGACAACACTTTGTGTGATCCACAAATTGTTGTTCTGAGTCTGGGTGTTCTTTGTGTCCGTTACATGTATGTTTGTAAAGTCCCCCGCGACACAGGATTTATTCCTAGTGCTGGCGTTGTCTTTTTATATAAAAAAAAAATACAATTATTTGTCCCAGGTGAGCATCGAACCGACAAACTCCGACTCAGCAGTCCGGATCTTTAACCAACCAACCTTCGTATTGGTCCAATGATGACAAGTCTTGATAATATTTATGTAAGTGAAGTTTGTCCGGTTTCTGTTCAAATGAACATCTTGTTAGTAATCCAAAATTCCAGTCATTCATCACAAAATCAGGTCACAGCCTCTGCGTGTTACCAAGAAAGTTAGAAATAAACAATACTGATAAAAACATTACACATGACTGCGGCGTGAAATATTTAACCTTGTAGTTTTCCTCCTTAGAGCAGTTACAATTTTGAATATTCTTATAGGTGCAGCGAATATAATATATTACTAGCTAATCCGGCAAACGTTGTATTGCCATAAAAAAATTAGGGTATAAAAAATAGATGTTGGTCCATTCTCAGACCTACCCGATATGCAGACCAAATTTCATAAAAATTGGTCCAGCCGTTTCAAAGGAGTATGGTAACTAACATTGTGACACGAGAATTTTATATATACGATTATAGTGCTCGCGCCCCTTTTCTGGGTAGAAAAGGGAGCATCAGGGTTCCCTACACAGAAGAGCCATCTACAAGCCGTAGGTGGCCCGGGTTCCAGAGATTTTCTTCCGAGGTTGCAACGGGTTCCCCAACTTCTAGTACCCGAGACGGTGTGCGGTTTTTAGTCGATTCGAGTCCGACATAACCACCAGTGGTGGTATCCGATTTTCGCATTTCCGCATAAAAAATAAAAAAAAAGGTGCAGGGAATATTCACGCAGATGAGGATACTAATAGTAAGAAATGCTTTATACTTAAAATTAGTCAGTGACTTATTTGTAGTGCTTACAAACACATTGCATAAAACGGACTTAATGCCATAGACATTTTCTTCCAGTCAACCTTTGGGCTATGAACAGCAGGTGTATTATTTGAGTACATTTTATACTACACAAATGTATTAGGTATGACTGGTTCTGATGACTCCATCAACAAGTCTTCATAGAACTTGCGTTCTCTAATCTTAAAGGATGATCAGTTGTTGAACTAACTAATATAACGATAACTAATGATAAGTAATGGACGTCTGTAACTCAAAAGTCATAAGTGCGTCCTTTTTTTTCTTTTTTTTTATGTTTGACCCGCCAAAATGACTCCACTCTGCCTGATGGAAAGCATAAGCAGAATCCACGAGAGGTGGCCACCATACTCATTGCCAATACAACAATTCAGCATGGCGGCCCACACTATGGCGGCCTAGTGATGCTTGTGCATCTTTTAGTCTAGTCAACAAGTATGGAACTTGTTGACTAGACTAATTGGGCCTCCGGTCTCGCACTCACCAACGAAACACGACAGCACAAGCGCTGTCATTTTACGTTGATTTTCTGTGCGAGGGTAGTACCGCCCCGGTCGAGCCGGCCCGATCGTGCTGAAATCAGCGTGGCTCTACTACCTAGGCGTTGTTGGTTCTTAGGCTAACGGCAATGATAAGCACACTCAATCGTAAGAATTTCATAGCAACAATGCAAGTGTTCCACCTCATTCTCTGTCTGCAATCGCTAACGTCTCTTTTCGTCATCGTTGTAGAAAAACGACAGATCTGATTACTAACTACTTTAGAAGAGCACTTTTAATGATGTTTTACTGTTTAATTTTAAATGTATTTTTCAATTTTCAAGCGGTTGGCATTATGCACACCAAGTTCTAAACTTAACCCAGTTTATATAGGGCTAACAGACAAAAAAGTATTATTAACACACAAATAAATCGGGGAAGTACACACCGAACCTAACAGAGTATATAGTAATCCTACATCGCGCTATAAAAGTTCTCAGAGTTAGGGAGGATCCTCACTTTGTATTGGACTTTCGAACGTCCGACCGTCGTTAACATTTATAATCGTATCAAACAAAGGTCTACTTCGGTTGTAACATAGACATTTACAAACAAAAACATCAAGTTGTTTTCGTAAAATATCATAGGGTCGAATACAGACTTTGATTTTGTTTGTCAACCAGTAGCTTCTTTATTATTTCCTTCAAAATTAGAGAACAAACTTCCTTAATTTGTAACGAAGTTGAAGGTCATAATATTTTATTATCTTAACTTGCTACCTAAATGTATCAACAAACCATATACACTACCATAATAGATCGGGGAAAAAGTATTTTTGTAGGTATAAATTCAAAAAAAGAATCTCTTTGGTTGTAGTGTTTGTGTCTGGCCAATTTTAATACCAATTAATATGAGACATTAAAAAAAGTAAAGAACTCTTTGCCGCCTTTTAAAAACAAAATATATTCACCAAAATGCATCTAACGAAGGAAAAGGACTGCACGGTTGGCCTGGTGGTTTAAACGGTCGCCACGCCGCTTTCTACTGCGCCAAGTGTTGTGGGTTCAAATCCCACATGGAACAACACTTTGTGTGATGCACAAATTGTTGTTCTGAGTCTGGGTGTTCTTTGTGTCCGTTTCATGTATGTTTATAAAGTCCCCCGCGATACAGGATGCTCATACCTAATGCGGGAGTTATCTTTAAAAAAAAAAACAAAAAAAAACATTCTGAAGTGTTTTACAAACAAGCAAAGGGTTTAAAACTATAGCCGGACTACGTAACAACTTTTGATAAAATTTATAAAGCCTATGTCAGGCATTAATTCTAATCTATCGACATCTCATTCATTAAAATCGGTTTATTCAGTAGTTTATGCTCGTAGATAGACTGACTTACTCTTCCTTTTGACTTATTTATTTATTTATACAATCAGCTGCTCACTGCACTCACAGTTTGCCCAACACGTACAGTGAGCCAGTAGTCGGGTAAAAAAGGAATATGCGACTAAAGCCGCGAAAATTGATTTGCACCAAGCCGATTACCAGATATTCTTATTAACACTGATCTAAATTAGCCTAAATGTTGAGAAATACTATAGAACATATATCCCTTTGCAGTGTTAGCACAAGAAATGATGGATGGCAGAAATAAAAACGGTTTGCACACAAGTATTGTTGATCGATTGTAATTGATCACAGTTATTATCTTAATTAACTTAGCCATCGCTTAGTATATCAGTAAGTTTTTACAACTTCCTTTCTGTTAAATAAGATTTCATAAGAACAAATACTTTTGCAACCTACAGAAGAAGGTTTTTTGTTTTATTTATTTATATCTTAATGCACAAAAGTACAATGGCGGAGTTAATGCCATTAGGCATTCTCTTCTCCACCGTAGGGTGGTGTGGAGGTGAATGAAATGAAGATATGCACTACGCTTTGGTTAAGAGTTTTAAGAAGTTCATCTACAAGTGCAAACTGAGTTATATACATACATATACACATACAGTGTAAACTCTTTATAACGTTATCCTTTATAACAATAAACTCCCTGTAACGTTGAAGTGAGCCCAACTTGGTTGGTTTGCGTTAAAATCCACATATTGAAACACTCTTTATAGCGATACGCCATTCTCTATTACGAAGAAATGTGTTCATATTTGTAGACAGTAAATATTTACTATCGGTATTATTGTTTATGTTATATTATCAGGTAACAAAAGACTTTGAAGCTCCGAAACATCCGAGGTCGGTCTAGCTTTTGTTATCCTTAATTGGAACACGTGCAGTATGACGCATTGTTTTCTCGGAAGTGATGGTCTTCGACCAAGCATACTGGGTACCTATCGTATTATCAGTCGTAAACAAAACGTAACAAAAAGAATTAAAGAAAATGAAAAGGAGACACGTAAAAGGAGATCGAGCCATAGAACCGACTCGATGCGAGCCTTCGAGTTATGAGTTTTGTGGTCCACACGTTAATTTTTACTCGTTTTGGAGTAAGACTATCGAGTAATACCGTATGTGAGTACGGACCATAATGATGATTTTATTCAGATTTCTTCAATCCGTTTACGGTGTTGTCACTATTCCCTGAATTCTGAGCGAGTAATCCTAATATCTATATCATACCAATATTATAAATGTGAATGTAAGTTTGTTTGTTTTCACGTGAAAACTACTTAACCGATCATCATGAAACTTTGTACACATATTCTTGGAGGTATTAGAAGTAAAGCCGGGTCTCCTGCGACACTGTTTAATGTTTTTCAACAGCAAACATCACATATTTAACAAAATATGGGCGTGGCCTAACTGTTTTGTTATTTTTAACAAGCAAACGCGTTATCCGAAGCGGACGGAAAACATACCCGTGTTCGCCTGCAAGGGGGGAGAGCGATTTCATTTGTTAACATAGGGTTGTGCATTTACCACATAACATTCTTCATTTTAGTTGTTGCGGAGGTAAAGGTTAATCGTTTTGATTTACAAATCGGATGTTATGGACTTGCTAACCAGTGTTCATTTTCGTTATAATTAAGTAGCTGATACTTATTAATACATTTTTTATTTTATGCTTCTCGTATAATGAAACTGAACTGAACTTATATTAATACTAATATTATTCATATTTATACTATAAAGGACAATTTAAATAATATTAAAAGGTTACCTAACATCAGCACTATGAGCCCTTCAATTATTTCCAAAATTAAATAACTATTTTGTTAGTCATTTCGGATCTGTAACATGTTTTTTATGTCATGTTCTATAATGGAGGCGGCCAAGTGCGAGTCGGACTCGCCTATGAAGGGTTCCGTAGCAGCAAGTAACATAATATATTTATTTTATTTTATTTTTATAAATGAGTTGATTGAATGAAAGACAAATTGCGGTTTGCGATGTATGACGTATTAAAAAAACTATTTACTAGATCTCGTTCAAACCAATTTTCGGTGGAAGTTTGCATGGTAATTTACACCATATTTTTATTTAGTTTTATCATTCTCTTATTTTAGACGTTACATGGGGGGAGGGGGGCACGTTTTACCACTTTGGAAGTGACACTCGCGCAAACTATTATATTTAGTTTAGAAAAAAAATGATATTAGAAACCTCAATATCATTTTTAAAGACATATCCATAGATACTCTACGGGTATGGGCTTGATGAAAAAAAAATTCTTGAGTTTCAGTTCTAAGTATTGGGTATCGCCAAAAATTTATTATTTTTTTCTATTTTTGTGTGAAAATCTTAATGCGGTTCGCAGAATAGATCTACTTACCAAGTTTCAACATTATAGTTCTAATAGTTTCGAAAAAATGTGGCTGTGATATACGGACGGACATGACGAATCCATAAGGGTTCCGTTTTTTACCATTTGGCTACAGAACTCTAAAAAGGTCGACAAAAGTACTCAACACTTTAAAGTATCGATACTTCCGTTTCGATACTTTTATGAGTACGATACTTTTTATTCGATGCTACTCATGAGTACAATATCGATACTTTCTAATCGACACCGTATCCCTATGTTTGATGTTCGTGTGTGACGTTTGTTTAAAGTCGCAAGAGACGGCAATGGGCTGCTAACATGGTTTGCAAAAACATTTTTTTAGTTTGTTTTGTTATTTTTGGGAGCAGGAGACACGCCTTAACATAGGATACTTTTTATTAAATGCGAGCGAAGCCGCGGGTAAAAGCTTGTTACCTCATATTTGTATTGAAATACACAATATTCACAACAACAAACAGACAAACAATAATCACAAATTTTAAGAAAGAAATACGACTTCAATCTGGACCAAATTAAAATGGGACCACACGGAAAGCACCAGCTGTCAAATAAAAAAGAATCATCAAAATCGGTTCACCCAGTCGAAATTTATGAGGTAACAAACATTTTTAAAAATGCAGTAGAATTGATAACCTCCTCCTTCTTGAAGTCGGTTAAAAATAAAACATCACGTTACATTGAACATTTTTTTATATCTATAAGGTATAAGGTAGGAATTCAAGTTTCAAATTCAATTCAATTTCAAATTGAAACTTTTCACTGATCTTACAATATTAATAAATCAAGCCGCTAGTATACGAACTGTATACGAAGACAAATATAAATCGAGACAGCGAGCGGACGGAAGTAGTTCCAATATGTAGGATAGAACGTACATAAATTAGTGTTATTATTAGAAAAATATCGGTAACAACATTATGTGGGGTAGGTACAAGAAACTTAGTCTGGATACGTATTAGTATTCTTTTTTTCATTTCTGCCTTGGTAGAGCTGTCGTGATCACTTCGTCGTGACTTCTCAAAGTGATATGATAAAAAAAAATTGACGGCGATGATATTTTTTTTATGGAATAACGGGCAAACGAGCAGACCTATCGCCTGATGGTAAGCGATTACCGCCACTCATGGACACCCGCAACACCAGAGGCGTTACAGGTGCGTTGCCGGCCTTTGGAGGATGGGGATGGAGGAGGGGTTGGGGTATGAGCCTCCGGTATCCTCACCCACTCACTCATTCGGTTTAACACAGCGCAAGCGCTGTTTTCAGCCGAAGTTTGTGTTTCAGCCGAAGCGTGGCGCTCCCACGGTGGTAGATCTTCTTAAAATCCCACTTTATAAATACCAGCTAAACCATGCAGGGTTTAGCTATGGAACAGTTTTGTTTTAAAACATATATAAAAACCATCTTTAAAGTGTGTTCGTGTTAAATTTTCAGCTCAATCGATAGAGAACTTCTTGAGTTTTTCAAGCTTACACAAATTAACTTAAAATTTTATATATTCAGAAAATATTTTATTTCCTTCCTTATTACTATTTTATGCCTATTTTTATGTCAAAACAACTAGACGATACTTTTTATCTTACAGTCTAAAATAGGCAAACATTTAACGAAATGATATAGTATGAACGAGAATGAAGTATATGAAAGTATGAAGTCGACTGGTAGAAAATGTCTACGGCATTAAGTCCACCTTTGTCACTGGTAATGTGCATAAAGTATAAATAATAAAAAAATAGGCCTACTGTCACGTAATTAAAATTAAAATAAATGAAAGATTGCGCTGGAAATATTCTACACAGACGGCATCACGTCCGCCAGCTAGTATTGTGAAATACTCAATGTGAATTGGCTTATTATAAGTTTACGGCTGAACAACGATCAAAATCATTATCTAATTTTGGATATACATTGCTAATTGATAGCGTTTCGAAACAATATGGGACATCTATCAGCCAGATACGAGTATAAGTGGTCACCGAAGAAAACTGTTATTTTGGAACATTTTCCGCTCGTTTTCATGGAATTTGTGAGAATGCTTTCGTAAACTCGAGCGGAAGCTTATATAATTAAAAAAAATTAACAAAAAAAAACCGACTTCAATCTAGACCAATTTTAATGGGACCACACGGGAAGCACCAGCTTTCAAATAAAAAAGAATCATCAAAATCGGTTCACCCAGTCGAAAGTTATGAGGTAACAAACATAAAAATAATGGAAAAAGATAGAGTCGAATTGATAACCTCCTCCTTTTTTTGTAGTCGGTTAAAAAGAAATGAAAAAGCGATTTGACAGCTCAACAAACGCGTCGCGTGGTAGAGTCATCAAAATTGGTTGGTGAAATATCAAACCTCCGTGTGGTGATGAATTAAGAATACAGATGGTCATCATCTCTTTTCTCTCTCTCTTTCTTTAGCCTACTGCCGTCCACTGCTGAAAAAGCGCCAACCATCGCGGTATTGGGTAGTCCGCATCCATCCACGACAACTTCTAGCCATTTCCTTCGAGTCGCCGGTCCTTCGTGCCGCAGGGCGCCCTACACTGCGTTTGCCTAATCGTATTCTCCACTCTAACACTTGTCGGCTCCTGCGACCATCAGTGCGCCTGGAGACATGACCAGCCCACTTCCACGTCTGCGTGCTGATCCTCCGTCCGATATCGTTGCCTGCCTCGTTGGTCTCGCGGTTGGCGTGTGCGACTGGTGATCATGAGGTCTCGGGTTCAATTCCTGGGTCGGACCAAATGTTTGTATGATCTACAAATATTTGTTTCGGAGTTTGGGTGTTTTCTATGTATAATATGTATGTATTTACAACAAAAAAAAAGTATATATAGATGGCGTTGTGTGTAAAAAAAAAAAAAAAGATATCGGTTAAACAGCACTGCAGAGAAAAGAAAAACTTAAAAGGAATACGGCCAACGTGATGTAGCAGGTAAAAATCTACTTTCTAAGGAAAACTCTGTTCTGCTGTGGACTGTTAAATGCTGCTAATGATAAGATATCAGAACTTACATAACATATGCCACTATTGTAAAACATGTTCATTTTTTACACACAATTACTGTCTCATAAATTGATGGTCAAAGTCACCACATTTAATGACAAAAGTAATCGCTTGAACTGATCTTCAAATAAAATATATTAACATCGTAATCATCGTAAAAGTTGATACCAGGAGTTAATGTCGGCTTGAAGTGGCTCCATTTTATTTATTTACCCTTGTCGCTTTATGGCCGATCTGATAGCAGATGATTGAAACAAAGTCGGTAACCTTTTTTATTTATTCTTCTACTATAAATCTTCTAAGAAGTAGGTTCGATTAAAATTCTATTTAGGTAATAGACAAGCCTACTACCGTTAACCTATAATTCAAAATTTACTTTCAACATACGTCAATTATGTTGAAAGGACAAAAGTAAAGGTAATAAAGAGAAAGGCAGAAAAGCCCCAGAACCACCATATCGATATTTTAGGAAATCGAGTAAGTCAAGGTCGTTTCTTACCGTAGGAGAGCCTTGCTTCGGTAAGAATCTGCCGAATAGGCCTCATAGAAAATCGATATTAAGGAATTGGTGAAAATCAACTTAAAACTTCAAAAGTGAGACTGTATCACAAAAGTCTCCTGATCTTCAGTGAGCTCCCATCAAAATATAATAACCAATATGTTTATTGGACCTCTTTTTCACCGACTTAAAAAGGAGAAGGTTCTATGTTCCACTGTATGTATAGTTTTTTTATATATGTTAACTGATTACTCCGTCAATTCTGGACCAACCAATTATTTTTTTAGTACTCTTTGGACCTATAATTAAAAGTATTAAAATGGACCCGTAGGACCTATAATTTTTTTTTCTTTTGATTCGAAGTTTTTAGTAGGAAAGGTACAGGCACCTTATAAATTGGTAGAGCCACGCTGATTTCAGCACGAACGGGCCGGCTCGATTGGGGCGGTACTACCCTCGCACAGAAGATCAACCTAAAATGATAGCGTTCGTGCTGTCGTGTTTCGTTGGTGAGTACGAGACCGGAGGCCCAATGATGCAGAAGCATCACTGGGCTGTGCCAGTGATGCCAATGGTGTGGGCCAATCATGGTGTGGATTATCATGCTTCATTGTTGCATTTGCAATGAGTATGGTGACCACCACTTTAATTCTGCTTATGCTTTCCATCAGGCAGAGTAGAGTCAATTTTGCAGGCACATACCTAAAAATAATTGTTAGCTTAACACCGATTTTCTGAAATGTGTTATAAACTTTTGTAGATTGTATTTTCTTTGTCTGAAATAATTTATTTATCATCTATCCGATCGGCTAGACAGTAATTGTGGTACTGTCAGTGTTAAAATGTTACAAATTTATATCAAAGTCTTGTCGTACAGAGAATTATTTATCAATCTATCAAACAGTCCGTAACAATTTATTATACAAACCTAACCCGAATATTTGGGCACATAAAAAATGTATCTTTGACGCGTCTAACATTTGTTGTATCTTTAGCTCCGATATTGAATACACCTAAATATTTCCTACATAAATCATTTTATTTTAAGACAACGATAAATCTTTATTTCTATTTAGGCTTGCTGCACAAGAGATAATAGTTCTTTGTTTAAATTTAGATTTTTTTATTACGTATAAGTTGACTGCCTCGGTGGCGCAGTCGTAGAGTATGCTTGAGGTCTCGGGTTCGATTCCCGGGTCGGACCAAATGTTTGTATGATCTGCAAATATTTCTTTCGGAGTTTGATTTGTATGTATTTACAAAAAAAAAGGATATATGTGTGGATATCAGTTGTCTAGTACCCATAAAACAAGCTCTGCTTAGCTTGGGACCGGATGGCGTTGTGTGTTAAATGTTCGAAATATTTGTTATTTTTTTATTAATTAATCAACAAGCTGAGCCCCGTGGTGTTGCCAACGGTTCTTGTTGTAGCTTTACAACAACAAAAAACTAGTCGTTGGTAAAACTAGTCTAAATAAAGTAGCTTTAGTTACTCCTTACATCATGACCTATTTACCAGAAGACCCGTCAAAATCGATGTAGCCGTTCTAGAGATTAGCCAGAACAAGCAGACACACACAAAAATGTTGAAAATAGGTTTTTAATGTATATACCATATAACCTGCCACATGCATTTAGAGAAAAATTGTTAACTTCAATTTTATTTATTTGAATAGTTTCTGACTGATTTCAAGTCACGATATTTTCAAACTTGTCTGCACGGTGACATAGTATTTAATCGGCCGCCTTGCCACTTCCTACGGTGCAGAAGTTCAGTAATCCGCAAACTGTTATTCTTTGTGTCCATTTGTAAAGTCTTCTGTGACGCTGGATTTATTCCGAGTGCGGGATTGTCTTCTAAAAACGGTTATAATCAAACTACAGTTCTGTGATTATAGTACAAGTGACTTAATTCAATATGTGTAGCAAGATCCTCCAAGTGTCATCAGTCATCAACATAAATGGTTGTTTAAAAGTAAAATTATCCCGTTTAGAAATAAATTAAATATAATATATGTCTTGATTAACCCTATAGAGGTCATTTGCTATTGAATGTAATCTTTAGTTTTACTAGAGTTCATTCGCGTTAGTAAATTAGTGACGTAATAGTGAGCATTGATCCAATTCCCATTGACCAATGAGTTTCTAAGCTTTCTTATGAAACGATAATAATTTATTGGAACCCGATTGGTCAGTTGATTGGTATATAATATTATTATATACATTTAAAGTCAACTAGTGGTTGCCCGCGCCGCCGCCTGCGTATATGTCGGTTATCGCGGCAAATAGTAGCCTATGTGTTATTCTGATGTATAAGCTATATTACTGTAAAGTTTCATCCAAATTCGTTCAGTAGTTTTTGCGTGAAAGAGTAACAAACATACATCCATTTATCCATCCATCTATCCATCCATCCATCCATTCATCCATCTATCCATCCATCCATCCGTACTTACAAACTTTCCCGTTTATAATATTAGTAAGATTTTACAGTGTATAGCCAGCCTTCGCAATGGATACATAAGTTTCAACAGTATCGCCGATAAAACAGTTTCTTACGAATCAACCTATCACTATGAAATCTCAGAAACGTTGATTTAAATATAACTGATTTACGTATTCCTTTACAGTTTCATGTCTGACATTAAATTTCCCCGTATTTATTAAAAACATGCGGTTCATGTATTCCTAGCTACCTTTTTACCGCGGCTCTGTCCGTGTTTTCACGGTAAAGTGTCCTTCCTCAAGAATCAAAGCATCTTCATGGCAAATTTCCCTCCCTCTGCGGGGAGTGACTGAGATGGTAAAGCACTGTGTGTCTTGATTTCTTGAGTTGAAGAAAATAACACTAAATCGCGTTGGGAAAATCCCTTAAAGATGATGAATATTATGATTCATGATTCTTTCATTAAGACCGATCAACGTGTTCTTAGAATAAAATCTTAGTCATTGACATGACTCCTAATAAATCGTTTTATTGTTCAATATTGTGACATATTGACCTAGTTGTGTTATCTATATTTCAGGAAATACGCATTCCCACGTCTCGTGAAGGTTAAAAATATACTATTTATTCCGTACGTAGGCTGGACAGTACTGTTTCTTTTTATTCGATTCTTTCTTTTTATTTCTTGTTAATCTTGTAGCTACGTATTATGGTGTTCGAATTAATACAGTGAAGTGTCAATACGTGTAATGCTTACTGATAATTTTAAAGACATTCTTTTAACCTTTAAAATTCAAAGGAGTTTACATATTTAGTGACGGGGTGTTAGTATTGTGGAGGGACGGGTGTCATGTCCCTCCAACACAAATGGAGCACGATAGATGGCGCTTTAGTATGTTTCTGCTGTATAGATATGTGGAAATCCCCACAGTATCATTTTGTTTCGTAACACAAGACAACTACATGAATGGCGTAGTGGTTTGAGCGATCGCCTTGCCGTTTTCTGTTGCGCTAAAGTGCTGAGGGCCCGATCCTCAGATGGGACAACACTTTGTGTGATCCACAAATTTCTTTACTGAGTGTGAATGACACCTATGACAATCGTTGTATATTGACAATGCCCTCAAATATACTGACAGCTAGGTGAAACTTCGAATTCAGTTCACTCGCAGGGTTGCGGAGGTCCGATGCCAGTCGCTTCGTGGAAAAACTGATATTCAGGTAAAACTTGTTGAACTAGTAGTCGACCCCAATTAGGTAATCTTAGGAATAATATAGGCCTAGCCTATAATATTCCCAAGATGAAGGTAAGAGCACCAGTAGATGACCAGAAGATGATGACATGGAAATTGAGATGTGAACGATTCTAACACAATGTGTCTTTTTCAAAGAAGAAGCACGAAATAAGAAATTATCACGCAAGCGAAGCGGGCAATGACTAGTTATAAAAAAAAACTATTATTTACTTGTAAACTTTGTAAAACAAATATAATTTGCACTCAACATCGTTTGATGAAATCACTCCGCACATTTATCGCTTGATGTTGAGATGTGTAGTGAGTTTGATTACCGACATTAGGATTAACACAAATGTGTCTGGATGATGGACTTGTGCCAAAATCTTGAGTAGTGAGAAATAAAAATGAGCTGTTGTCATACTGAACGCGGGGAGCGAGAAGCGGGTTAAATAAGTTTATTATATTGCATTTCACCTCGATCCTAGAAAATATGAAGGTCCGGATGCCTACCCAAAAGGAAAATTTGAAAACCGTATGTAATGTTACACGTCTCGTTGTGCCTATAAAGTAATTGGATAAAACTTAAAATAATTTTATAGTTCGACATTGTAATTGCAGTTTGTTGTAAAAATTGGTAACATTGGTTGAAAATGGATGTATTTTCAATTTTCAGAAATATCTGCACTGGTTTTTAAACCTGTGCATTGTTTGATATATAATTATTGTACATACTCGAAAATAAACTACTAACAAGTATTATACCATTGAATTACCTGACGTTTCAGTCAGGTTGCATTGCCTATCACTACTATGACACGTTACGTGATCGCGTCACGTACTGATGCATTTTGTAAAACGCTCTCGCTAGCGCGTGTGATGAGACAAACGCTTGAGGAAGCTCTGTATTCCCGGTATGTATAAGTCATTACTGGAAATAGTGTGTACTAATGTTGCGTTACTGCAATTTTAGTTACATACATTACAATAAAATTAGTAGTTATTTATTATAGAACAATTATGTCTATCTATAACCTATTAGTCAATAAATTAATTTGTGTTTTTTGTGGAAAATTAAACTTACAGTTGACCAGTTTCTTTAGTTTTAGATTATTGAAATCGAATGTTTTAAATAATTCCTTAATTTTTATTTGTTAATTTAATTAAGTACGATTACTATCCTACTAATATTATAAACGCGAAAGTTTGTAAGTATGGATGGATGGATGTTTGTTACTTTTTCACGCAAAAACTACTGAACGGATTTGGATGAAACTTTACAGTGATATAGCTTATACATCAGAATAACACATAGGCTACTATTTGCCGCGATAACCGACACATACGCGCGGAACCTTGATATTATTATTACTAGTTATGTAATAATAATATCAAGGTAACCCAAAGGTATTTAGATTTCGCGTCTTTTACATATAGTTTTTATTGTATTTTGAAATTATTTAATTAAAAAGTTACATCGGAAACATCAAGAAACCGAAGGTGTTGTAACCTTTTGAATAATTTTATCGTGTATAAGTCCCGCTATACATCTATACTTATAATAAAAATGTAACAGGCCCAATTCTGTACATTAAAGATATTTTGAAATTTTTTTTTGGAGGGCTCTCTATGGTCGATACTGAAGCCAAAACTGTAATTTTTTTCATTTTTGTCTGTCTGTCTGTCCGTCTGTCTGTCTGTCTGCCTGTATTTTGACTGCGCATCACGCCGAAACTACTGAATGGATTCAAATGAAACTTGACATGATTTGAGTTCATACTACGAGGTAGGACATAGGATACTTTGTATCCCGAAATTCAGCACGGTCTCCTGGAGAGAGGGGATGAAAATCAAAATATGTACTTAGTTGTAATTCAATAATACATAGTTCGATTTTATTCATTCTTTTTTTGCTAGTCAATAAATAAAACTGAACATGACACTTTTGACCTTCACTACTTGTCTAAAATATACCACTTTCCAGAATATTCATACAAATCTTTAAGATTCGTTTTTTAGTATTCTACTTTCGTTTAAGTACATAGAATAATTTTCACTTGAGAGACGAAAACGACTATGACATTCGATTATAGCCCATTTGAATTCAACCATCGCCCTTTACTAAATTAGACTATTTTCAAGATCTTTATACAATTATCTGGCTCTGAATATAGATTCCACTTTGGTGTAAGGAATGGTTTGGGAACATTTTATTGTTTTTCTGATATCATTCAATTATTAAACGTTCTTAAGGGTTGGATTTTTAAATTATGTTTGAGTAAAAAGATTCAGTTCAATGAGCTGAGTAGAGTCATTTGGTATGAATAATAAGGTCTGTTAAGTTTAGACTTCGGTTTAAGTGTAACATAACTATTTTTAGTTGGTTGTTGGGTGTATTATCTTTATTAGCCTTGTTAGTCCTACAAAGTAGTTTTACAAATCGGACATTACAGCACAATTAATATAATCACAGAGGTGTCGTTTTTAAGTTTATGGGCCTCCAGTATCCTCACTTACTCGCAAGCGCTGTTACACACCGGTTTTCTGTGAGGCCGTGGTATCACTCCGGTCGAGCCGGTATATATATATATAATAAATCTATCTTTATCATTATTAAATAAAAACTATGCGAGTACAGTGTAGGGTCTGGATTGGCCTTCTGAAGAAAGGGCCATGCTTTTGACTCGGCTCTTCCATACAAACGGCATACGAGTAACCGCTCTTTAAAGAAACCATTTCTTTTTAAGGACTTACGATTTTTAGTCTTAGTTAAAATCAAAATCTAAATACAAGATGACTATATACAACTACATAGAAATATAGAAACAGCATCTAAACATCATAAGTTCATCGTCACAAAAGTATAAATAAACAAATTAATACAATAATCTAATTGCCAAAAGCGCAAATAAATTGACCGAATTATAAACTAATAACAGTACACTGACATTGATATAGCATCGTCCAATTTTTCTATAAAATTAGTTTTTAATTTACATTGACTATTTTCTATAACTCACACATTGTATCTTTTGTTTCTTTGAAGCAGTGTGTCTTGAAATTGATAGAATTATCGTTAATGTTTTCGCGAACACCTGCTTGCGACATGTAGGCCATTGGGGACAGTTTTACCACCTGACGCCGTTCTGTCTAGCCGTCCCGTCTATTTATTGCCATCTAATAATTTTAGTTCATAAATCAGATTACGTAAATGTTTGTATCCGTATTTATTTTAGAAAAGGATAAATAATACAAGAAGAGTTTAGAAAGCTATAACACGGGGATGTAAAATCTTTTGATAAAATGTACCTATATAGCCTATGTTACCCGGGCGACATAAGGGATCCATTGACACCTCTTTGATTAAATTCGGTGCAGTAGTATGATTAGGTTCTATGATGTATTATGGAACATACATAGATTGCCAAAATAATTAACCTTCCTTTTGGCTTCGCTGTAATCGGGGGTTCATTCTCAACATTTTTTCTCATTACATCCTAATTTCAAGACATGTATCTACTGAGAATTATTTTATTCATATAATCTCAGAGGAACCATTGGCTAGATCCATGATGTATTTAATGAAGAGTTTATTTTTCTATAGTACACGATTTCAAGACATGTATAACTGATAATTAATCTTTAAGATAAACTTATTTCACTTTTGATTAAACATTTTCGATGTTCCCTCCCTTCCCCATCTCCTCGTTCGTTGCTTCATCCTCTCTTTTTAACCGACTTCAAAAAAAGGAGAAGGTTTCTCAATTCGACCGTATATCTTTATATATATAATTCTTCTGTGAGTGTGTATGTCACTGAACTTCTCTCAAACGACTGGACCGATTTTGATGAAATTTTTTGTGTGTGTTCAAGGGGATCTGGGAATGGTTTAGATTCACAATTTTGTCCGCTGGACAATGTTTTTTTAATTAATTTTTGAAATTTTCAAATTAAAGACGTGTAGACAGGACAACGTCTGTCGGGTCCGCTAGTAATATATATATTTCTGTACATATGTTCGCGGTTCGCGAACCTTGAAGTCGGTTTTTATTTTGATAAAATTTTTAAATAAAAAAAGGTGTATTACTAGGACAAGTATCAGGAACTCAAAATAATCATATTCACTTTAGCGATATTCATATTTTTTCTAGCAATTATTTTGTTACATAAGATTCTCATTAGATCGATTTTTTCAGTTAAAGTAAATAATGAATCTATTGAGAAAAGATATTCTCATTAGATCCTTCATGGATCTGGTCAATGGATCCTCTGAGAATATACCTAATCGGGCTTGCATTGCTGAGAACTTTTGCTGAGAATTTGGTGCAGTGCCATGAAAACGTAACAGACAGACAAACGAAGCATTACGCAAATAAACCTTCCTCTTGAATCATTATATCTAGTACTCTTTTTGTGACAGTGTGGAGTCAGCATCATTTTGACGACATAATTTTTAGGGTTCCGTGCCAAAGGCAAAAAACGGAACCCTTATAGATTCGTCATGTATGTCTGTCTGTCCGTCTATCTGTCCGTCCGTATGTCACAGCCACTTTTTTCCGAAACAATAAGACCTATAATGTTGAAACTTGGTAAGTAGATATATTCTGTGAACCGCATTAAGATTTTCACACAAAAATAGAAAAAAAAACTATAAATTTTGGGGGTCCCCATACTTAGAACTGAAACTCAATTTTTTTTTTTCATTAAACCCATACGTATCTATGGATAGGTCTTCGAAAATGATATTGAGGTTTCTAATATCGTTTTTTTCTAAACTGAATAGATTGCGCGAGAGACACTTCTAAAGTGGTAAAATGTGTCCCCCCCCCCCCCCCCCTGTAACTTCTAAAGTAAGAGAATGATAAATCTAAAAAAGAAATATGATGTACATTACCATACAAACTTCCAACGAAAATTGGTTTGAACGAAATCTAGTAAGTAGTTTTTTTTAATACGTCATAAATCGTAAACTGCAATTTACCTTTTATTCAATCGACACAAATTTAAAAATAAAATAAAAATTATATTATGTTACTTGCTGCTGCGGAACCCTTCATGGGCGAGTCCGACTCGCACTTGGCCGCTTTTTCTTTGTGAATTAGTTTATCACTTCTTAGCGAATAAATTATCATAATTTACTAAAACAAGAATACTGCTACTATTCCCGGATTCTATCTTAACCTAATTCACGCGACGAGCCGTCCAAATGCCCAAACTACAAACAGTGAGCATCTCTTTATTCCACGAAGTCGCGACTAGATTTATTACATTCGACTTAAGATGTGGCTACACTTGCTAATGCTAAAAAATACATTTGGTTCGCGAAAATAACCCTTGTCTTATATCCTAATTTAGGTAGTTTAAAACTGGAAACTCGAAGATCGGAACACTATCTCTGCTTCATATTAAATCTTTTATTTAAAAAAAAATACTTCCGCACAAGGAATATGTGTATCGCGGGGATCTATAACAACACCCAGACTCAGAAAAACAGTTTGTGTACCACACAAAGTTTTGTCCCATGTGAGATTTAAACCCACAACACTCGGCGCAATTATTTTCTAATTCACGTATTTTCTATGCTTATTGGTTATTTAATGTTAAAAAACCGGCCAAGTGCGAGTTAGACTAGTGCATCGAGGTATCCGTAGAAACCTGTAGGTATATTATATATGTAACAAAAAATTTATGCTTTTCACAATTTTTCCTTTATATGTGCTATAAGACGTTGCTTCGTACCAAATTTCATTGAGATCACTGGAAGTACCCTATAGGTTTTAATTCACTTACAAGTGTCGAAAATTTGCAGCATAAATGGCTGTATCTCTTGATTTTTTCACAGCTCAGTAGACCTGAGTATTTGATGTGAATTTCGGCTTGATACCTCCACGCGTTCCTGAGGAAAAGGGTCTTGACAGACAGACAGACGTATAATAAAGTGATCCTATACGGGTGTCGTTAGATATTGGCAAATAAGCTCTACTAGTACTACTACTCCATCTTTGTGAAAGAGTAATAAATAAATTATTATTATTATTACTAGCAGTGCGAAACCGAAGCTGTTTGTTGATAATTTCCGCCATAGCGTGGGTCACCATGCTGCATTGTTGAATTGTCTGTATTCGCAATGAGCATGGTGACCACTACTCTTCGATTCTGCTCATGCTTTTCATAAGGCAGATTGGTCACGTAGGCAGACGCCATAATTAAATTTAAAAAAAAAAATATTAGAATTTTGGCAAGTGTGGCCGCGTACGTATTAACAATAAACAATATGTTCTCAGAACTACAAGTGTTCAAGCTAATGTGCAGATTAAGTCATAACACGAGATTTATAATACATTAGGTGCAGAAATATGATTTAATATACACTTCGCCAAAGTTCTAATTGAACTGACAAATATGTGGGACACGTGATAGTGAAATTTCCGGTTGATATTTTTATTTTATTATTTGAAAAGAAACTCCCACAGTAAGAATATACCATGTGTCATGGGGGACTTTGTCTTGAAACAGACACAAGGAACACCCAAATTCAGAACAACAATTTGTGAAACACACAAAGTATTCTCCCATGTAAGGATCGAACTACTCAGAGTATTAGGAATCCTACACAATTTTATGTAGCAATCACAACTATTCATAAGTTCCTCAAGTGTGTAGTTAGCCTTGCCCTACAGTCAAGTTTTCACGGAGGTTCTCATTAGTGCTGCAGTGGTACGTAGCTCCGGACATGTTCTACACACGACTATAAATTGTTCACGGTCTGAAGAGTAAGGAAATATCCGTAAGATTTGCAATTAGAAACCTACCTGGACCATTTATCGCGTTATAATCTATTTTTAACCGACTTCAAAAAAAAGGAGGTTCTCAATTCGACTGTTTTTTTTTTTTGTTTGTTACCTCATAACTTTTGACTGGGTGAACCGATTTTGATATTTTTTTTTTATTTAAAGCTGGTGCTTCACGAATGGTCCCATTTAAATTTGGTCCAGATTGAAGTCGGTTTTTTTTTTTGTTAAAATTTGTAGGTAATTATTTATATATGATATATGTTCTTGCCAACGTGACTCTACTCTGCTTGAGTCTTGCAAAATCTTAGAGTAGTGGTCACCATGCTCATTGCGAATGCAGACAACGAAATGGCGGCCTATGTAGATGCTTCTGCATATTTGGGCCTCCGGTCTCGCACTCACCAACTAAACAACAGCACGAATGTCCGCCTCGGTCGAGCAGGCGCGTTCCTGCTGAAATCAGCGTGGCTCTATTACCTACCTCGAAAAGTCTACTGTCTAAAGAGTATTGATTATACAAATAACAAAATTGTGGTGTTTGTTAGTAATTTCAAATTAAGAGCTTTGCACTAAATGCGTATAAAATTATATACGATACTAACATCAAAAATCTATTTAATTTTTTTTGGTCTGTCTGTCTATTTATCTGCCTGTCTGTTTGTTCCGGCTGATGTCTGGACTCGCAATATACTAACTACCTACTATATCTATAACTGGGACTTAAACTGAAGTGGGTAAGATTCTAAAACGTTTCTTGCTTCTTAAAAAGAGAACTCCCGTATTAGGAATAGATCCTGTGTCCCGGGAGATTTTGCAAAGGGTCCGAAGGTAACGGACACAAAGACGATTCAGACTCAGAACAACAATTTTTCCAAGTGGCGTTTGAACCCACATCACTCAGCGCAGTAGAAGGCGGCGTATTGACCGCAGTAACCACTTGGCCAGCCTTTGTTTGTTTGTTTTACCGGGTCATTTCAGCACTTAGCCTCTTGATTGGGCCGTTGTACGTGAGTTTGTCATCTTCCTACTCCAATCATCCTAGATCATCCCAGAAGCTCAGCAGCCTTTTCAGGTCACTACATGCTTCCGGGAGTGATGTTGATTGGAAGATGTCCACCCGTTGATCTGCCACACTTCTACATTCTATGAGAACGTGCTGCGGCGTTTCTTCTGCCTCCAGGCATCCCCTGCACAGAGGGCTGTCTGTTGCGCCTATAGTGAATAGGTGCTTGTTTAGGGGATAATGCCCTGTCAGGATACCTGTGAACTTCCTAAGATCGTCCTTTTTAGTCTAATCAGGTTGCGGGCTAGTCTTTTTGATGCCACCGGAACTGCACTTTTTTTTGGCCAGCCGTGCAGCTTTGTTTTCAGCAAATAGCTTTATGCACTTTTGTCAATACCTACTTAGTAGTGTTGTTATTAATATGCCTGGAAGAGATTGCCGTTGAGCAATAAGGCCGCCAGTTGTACTACTGACCTACCTAGCTTTAAGTTGTGTACTAAGTTTTCTGGTGTACAATAAAGCGATTTATTATTATTATTTGTGCTTTTATTTTTCTCGAAATCAGAATTTCGGTATTATAATGAAAACCACGGGCCTAGACCAAGTGGAGTTCATTTGAGTGATTTTAGACTAAATCTGTGATATGTGATGTTGTGTCTTCCTGCAAAAACTTTCGAACAATGCGGCAAGTGTTTAGTATAGCGGCTTTTTGCATAGTAATGTATATGTTAGTGGGGAGTTCAATCTGTCGTAGGAAGTGGTGGAGATGTTTTAGTATCACTCCGGTGCTGGAGAGTACCAAAGCCACAATGTACACTTTAGCCATTTTCCAAATTCTTATTATTTCTTCTTTTAATTCTGTATACTTATGTGTCTTGTCAGTAATTGTTTTCTGTAAATTATGTGTGTTAGGAACTGCAATACCTATTAAGTATGTGTGTTTATTATGTTTATCTATAAGAGTTATGTCAGGTCTGTTATTGTGGATAGTTTTATCGGTTAAAATGGCTCTATCGAAGTATATCTTGTGACTTTGGTTCTCCAACACCGATTTTGGAGAATATTGGTAGTATGCCACTATTTTAGTTGGTATCAAATTATGTTTAAGAGCTAATTTCTGATGGACGATATGAGCGATCTGATTGTGTCTATGGGTATAGTCGTTTTGAGCTAGGGTTGGACATGCACTTGTAATGTGTTGAATAGTTTCTGCGGATCGGTGGCATTTCCTACATTTATCATTTTGGATATTCCGATCTTTTAGAATAAATTTACTGCAGTTTCTAGTATTAATGACCTGGTCTTGTATTGCAATCATAAACCCTTCAGTTTCAGGGAAAAGAGAACCTAACTGCAGCCATTTATTCGAAGAATCTAAATCTATGTGCGACTGTTCCAGGTCGTGTAGATGTCTACCATGTAGTTCCTTCGAACGCCATCTATTTATTTTTTTCCTTTGTCAACGATTCTGAATTTTTGGAGATCACGTCTTTATTGCATAAGTTTAATGGAGTAAAGTTAGCATACATTTCAATTATAGCTGCGTGTATGTTACTTGTTGTGGCTTTATTATAGAAGAAATCTCTTAAATTTTTTAATTGTTCTTCCCATAATGCTGTTAGATCTATAAGCCCTCTTCCTCCATTTTGTCTTTTAAGTGCGATTCTTTCTATTGCTGACTTTTGGTGCAAATATTTGTGTTTTGTTAGTGTTGTTCTAGTCTTAATTTCTAATTTATTTATGTCAGTACGTGTCCATTTAACTATTCCAAATGAATACGTCAACACGGGTATGGCAAATCTATTTATGGCTTTAAACAGATTTTTAGAATGAAGTTGCCTTTTACATATCAGATTTAATCTCCTAGTATATTCGGTTGAAAGTAGTTTTTTAATTTCAATGTGATTAATGTTATTAGATTGTTGAATTCCTAGGTATTTATAGGTGTCTGCAGGTTCCATACATAAAAATAGATTAGATTCAAGTGTAGTGTTAGTATTAGTTGCTGTTTTCCCGTTGCGTATGTGTAAAGTTCGACATTTGTCAAGTCCGAATGACATATTTATATCTTGGCTAAATTGTGTTGTTATTTTCAATAAATGGTCAAGGCACTTGCTGGTTCTAGCAAACAGCTTAATATCGTCCATATACATTAGGTGTGTAATAGATGTGTTAGTGTCTAATTTGTATTCCACAAAGGTACATAAAGTTTGTACATAAACGTACAAAGTGTTTTAGTCCATTTTATTTATTATTATTAAAATCACATAATTTCAAAATTACAATGCCGTGTTTACCTTGTTATCCCAAAGTCTTCTGAGCCTGGATAAGAGCCAAGCGTAATACGTATATCTAACCCAACACCTAACATACACACAGTAAACTTTCAATCAATAAACTTAAACCACTTCGTAATTTGATCCCACATTTCAACTGCACGTTTTAAGAAATAAGGTCTTCGACCAACTGTTTCTTAAAGTTATGATGCAAAGTTAATACAGAGAAAAACCGGGCAAGTGCGAGTCGGACTCACGCACGAAGAGTTCCGTACCATTATTCACAAAAACAGCAAAAAGATCACGTTTGTTGTATGAAAGCCCCCTTAAACATTTATTTTATTCTGTTTTTTAGTATTTGTTGTTATGGCGGCAACAGAAATACATCATCTATGACAATTTCAAGTTTCTTACTATCATGGTTCATGAGATACAGCCTGGTGGCAGACGGACAGACAGACGGATGGAAAGTGGAGTTTTTGTAACAGAGTCCCGTTTTAGCCTTTGCGTACGAAACCCTAAAAAAGTTTGAACTGTAGCGAAGTTGTAAAAATTCAATTTCAACTAAAATATTGTACCATATTGTTAAAATGCCATCTAATCCCAAACCAATTCGCACAGAAAATCAACGTAAAATGACAGCGTTCGTGCTGTCATGTTTCGTTGGTGAGTGCGAGACCGGAGGCCCAAGTAGTCTAGTCAACAAGTATGGAACTTGTTGACTAGACTAAAAGGTGCAGCAGCATCACTAGGCCGCCATGGTGTGGGTCGCCATACTGCATTGCCTGCATTCGCAGTGAGTATGGTGACCGCCACTCTTGGATTCTGCTTGTGCTTTCCATCAGGCAGAGTAGAATCATTTTGGCGGGCATACATAAAAAAAAAAAAAAAAAACAAATAAAAACCAAGCATATCTGTACTATGGTCTGTTCTGTCTGTGTATGGTATGGTCATCGGACAACTGATTTGAGTACATATTTTTTACTAGCTGTGCCCGCGACTTCGTCCGCGTGTAATAGTGACTTTGGGTAGCAGTTTTAATTATTGAGGATAATATTATTTTATAAATAAGACACACACGTTTCACTGTTAAAAACACATTTAAGTATTTCTATAAGTACATAAAATAAAAAGTATTTTACATGAGCTTATTTCGACATTTGACATGGCCAAGGCTTTCAACCGGGTCTGGCACCGTTCGCTTCTCTCTAAGCTCTAAGCATTCGGTCTGCCTCCTAGACTCTGTCACTGGATTGACATTTTTCTTCATCAGCGCCTTCGCATTAGGGTTCTTTGCGACGGCACGGCCTCTGTTTTTCTGGAGGTAAACGCTAGCGTACCTCAGGGTTCAGTCCTGTCGCCCAAGATGTTTCTTCTGCATGTCAATGACATATTGGCCCTCGGCAATATACATTGCTATGCAGACGATAGCACAGTGCTTGGGCGATATTATGGATACCCTGCAGCCAAGCTGGTAGACATTGAGGAAAATCGACAGGAGCTCGTCGCTGAGCTCGACCGGGTTTTGAACCGCATTTCACAATAGGGTGATGAGAATTTGGTCGAGTTCAACGTTAAATAAACATAGGTGTGCCCTTTCTCTACCAAAAATTGTCCGTTTTTTCCCCTCCCCACTTTTCAGAGCACTCAACTGCCACTACGGGATAAGCTGGTGTCCTGGGCATGGATATTTGCCGATACCTCAACCCACGGAAGTACATCGAGGGCACCACTAAGGCGGCCTGAACAGGGTGAGACGTTTCTTCGCACCCGTACTATTGTCTCTCCTTTATAAGACCCAGGTTCGCTCGTGCGTACTGTTCTCATCTTTGTGATGGATCCACGCAGTATTTGCTTGATGTTCTCAATCGGTTGCAGCGGCGAGCAGTCCGCATGATCAACAGTCCTGATACCACCGAGTCCCTTGGGCCTCTGCAGTTGCGGAGTGACATCGCCTCTATGGCAGTCCTCTACCGCTTTACCATGGAGAGTGTTCTGAAGAGTTCTTCCAACTGATCCCACCTTCTCCCTTTCTCTACAGAACAACACGTGCTGGCCTTGGAAGTCACCGCCTCAGTCTTAGAAATACGCTCTCGAACCTAACGGTTTGGTTCTGCATTGTCTGGGTTCGCAGCGAGTACGGTTGCCTCCACTTGGATTGGAGTTGACACTCCGGTTGGATTCTGCTTGAGTTTTCCCTCAGGCTAATCAGATTCTCATTTTTTTCAATTTTATTAACTACGTTTTTTGATTTGCCATCTTTTGCCAAAATATAGAGATTTAGCGGATTTGATACACGTGATTATGCTGCCCATGGGAAAAACATGTTTTTTTTCTAAATGAACTGCAACTTTACGCGTCTGTCTTTGGGCTTTGATAAATGTTATTGCAAATTTTGTTTTCAGTGGAAACTACATTCTTTTAAATTGAAATTGCAAATAAGTTTGAATTATTGGAATACGTGTAATTAAAATATTTTCTCCTTTTGGCATTCCATGCATCATGATTGTAGCTTTTACAATGTTGTACCCCAGATGTGTATTTTGTAGCCGTGTACCATTATATAGCTTTGGCGCTCAAGATTTCTCATTAATAGGACTGGAACATTAAATTTCAGTCTCAACTTATGGTAAGGTTTCTCAACTCTTTAGAATTATCATCCTGATAATTCTAAAGAGTTGAGAAACTCTATGCATAAGCTACGATATGACTGGTTCAGTGTCCCTTGCGTTTCCTGAGAGGTATTCGATAACATCTTCCTCCACGTCTGACATGATCCGTTCGTTTATTTGATAACTGTCTCATTAGTAGGCAGATCAGAATAGATATTATTTTTAGATCATCTGTGCCATCATATACCAGAACTCACGTCTCAGTGTAATCATGTCGTTACTGTCAGTTGGCATACAATCTTCTCCAATTTTTAGAAGAGCATTTGCATATTGACACTGCTCATAAATAATTGTGAAGTTGTACTCGCATAATCGTAATACGACAAAACTTTTTAACATGTACCCATAGTACATATGTTTCATACAGGCATTTATTTCATCTTGAAGCATACCCCTTTTCCTTTTTTTTTGTGCATAAATCCCCCCGGATCCTTTTCTGTCGGATTTTTTCACGAAGAACATTAACTGAATAAACAAACAAATCATGTAAACAAATCTAATCGCAGTGAATAATAACGAATTTGTAGTGGCAAAATTCAACATCCGCATGCGGCACATTCGTCTGCCCTTACGTGTCTGCCCGTTCGGGCAAGCACACTTAGGCATATTGTGATAACTCAGTAAATGTTACATCAGAATAGCTCTAATATTTTGTCTCCTGTCGCAAACTTATGAAGCATGTATAGATTTTCACAAACTTTGCATATAGCCATACAAACTTTCATCCCCTATTGCTATTTGACCCCCTTGATGGTAATTTTTTTACAAAATTTAAATCACATTTTTATTTATATCTAATCAACAGCCTAAAAAAGAAATTTTAATATTTTCGCTTAAAATGACGATACTTCTGTAAAGAGTTTTTGAATTTTATAAATACTGTTTAGTAATATGGCTTATTTATTTTTACTAATATCATGAACATACATACAAATCGGATTTATGAATGTATGTATTAATTTAAGTCTTCGTTGAAAAAGTGAAATATTTTTAATGAATGTGACAGCCGTGTTTGGTCGTTGCCAAGACGCCCGACGTAGGTAATGCGCAGGCGTATGGCGAGTGAACCCCCAGAACAACCTTTCATCCCCCTTTTAAAGCCCTTACAACCCCTTTTTCGCATTAAAAAGTAGCCTATGTCCTTTCTCAGGCTCTAGACTATCTGTATACCGAATTTCATTCAAATTGGTGCAGCCGTTTGGCCGTAAAAGCAAGACACACAGAGTTACTTTTGCATTTATAATATAAAGTATGTATAGCTGACCCACGCAATGTCGTTTGCGTCTTCTATTGCCCGTAGCGTAATAATTTTTCCCCATTCTTCATTGGTGCTCCGCTCCTATTGGTCTAAGCGTGATGATATATAGCCTATAGCCTTCCTCGATAAATGGGCTATCTAAGACTGGAAGAATTTTTCAAATTGGACCAGTAGTTCCTGAGATAAGCGCGTTCAAACAAACAAACTCTTCAGCTTTATATATTAGTATAGATGTATTTATTATGCTCTTCTAAGATCTAATACTCATACTCAACAATACATTTATTTGGATAAAGATTAATATTAGGTATTATGTTGATAAAAACTCTTTGGCAAATAACTCATTATTAGGTACCAACTCTCAGCGTCTTATACTCGTGATAACTTCTAAACGTAATGAACGATTGGGATGAAACAAAAAGTATTTTACTTCTACATAAATACCCTTGATAACACAATGCTTAATTTGGATAAGGATTAATATTACGATACACATTTAACGTAGTTTCTTTCTTCAGACGATTTAATATTTTTTTTGAACACAAAAGCGGTTATTGTAACTAAACCATGATAGTTAGATATATGCTCTCGCGGACTTTTTTGTAGATCTTAATGAGACCTACAAACCCGTAATACATTATTTTGTTCTATTGTGAATAGGTATTGCAGCGCACGCAAAAATAGGTTTTCGAGTTCACACCTTGGGTTACGAAATAGCAATTTTCTTACGGATCCCTAATTTTTTTGA
Organism: Diaphora mendica; assembly: GCA_949125395.1. Taxonomy (NCBI): domain Eukaryota; kingdom Metazoa; phylum Arthropoda; class Insecta; order Lepidoptera; family Erebidae; genus Diaphora; species Diaphora mendica. The sequence continues at coordinate 4,377,742 of OX421332.1, read as the reverse complement.
AACTAAAATATAGCCTATAGCCTTCCTCGATAAATGGACTATCCAACACTGAAAGAATTTTTCAAATCGGACCAGTAGTTCCTGAGATTAGCGCGTTCAAACAAACAAACAAACAAACAAACTCTGCAGCTTTATAATATTAGTATAGATAAATACATACATACATAGAAACACGCAATACACACAAATGTTTGACTTGAACGGCAATCGAACTCGCGATCTTTGGCGTAGCTGCACAGCTAGCTGACAATTATTATTCGTAGTGATATAATGCCTTAAACTACTTAAAAGTAAAATATTTACAGATTATTCCCTTCATCCAATAATCTCATCTCAACATCCTCAATTACTCACACTTCAAATGTAATTCCACGTTTGCTTATCCCAAGATTACGACACGAAACCCATCTGCGTGTATCCAAAATCCAATTAACTTGGCATAAAAGATATTACTTAAATAATACGTTAACCATTTCTGGGAGTATTCCATTCATTCCTTAAGTTACATAATAATCTATTTATTAATGTAGGAGGAAAATTCCAGATTATAGGAGGATTAAGAATACGGAGTGTCACCATCCCTACTGCACTACACATACTGCATGGTTGGCCTAGTGGTTTTGTTGGTCGCCACGCCGCTTGCCAATTCGCCAAGTGTTGTGGGTTCAAATCCTACACGGGACAACACTTTGTGTGATCCACAAATTGTTGTTCTGAGTTTGGGTGTTATTTGTGTTCGTTTCATGTATGTCTGTAAAGTCCCCCGCGACACAGGATGTTTATTCTTAATGCGGGAGTTGTCTTTTTTCAATAAAAAAAAAATCCTATTCACCCCGTGGGTGTCGTATATGGTGAACAAGTGCACCATCCCGATTCACCCCGTGGGTGCCATAAGCGGCAAACAAAAGCACCATTTTTACTTGAACTTGAACTCGCGGGCTGGGTTTCCGCAACTCGACGACTTTGTTGCGCCTATTTTGCGTAGTGGGTCGGCACTATTCGTACCAGCCCAGTTCCCCCAGAAAGCCTAGCAGACCCCTTGCGTTGCCGACGACTTCTTGAAGTGACCTGGGCGATCCGAGGTGTCTCGCCCGGTTTTCTGCCACCCCAGGACATGCCAAGATGACATGGGCGGCTGTGTCATCTTCCTCCATGCATACTCTGCATAGAGGGCTGTCTGTTACACCTAGAGTGAAAAGATGTTTGTTTAGTAGTGCATGACCAGTTATTGCTCCGATCAGAAGTCGAAGTGGCGGCCTCTTGAGTTGCCTCAGCTTCCGTGACAATTTGGGGTTGATTGTCGGGAGGGCCTCCTGCCTGCAGGTACAAAGGTTGGACCAATATATATGAACAACATACACCTTGGTGTTCTGTTGCAGTGTCCGTCGCAGCCAAGCAGTTGGCAAGGGCAATATTGGTTCTGGGCCTACTGCCCTTGTCTCCGATCCACTTCTTGCCAGTACATCCACTGCGTCGTCAGCACCATCCCTATTCATACGGTGGGTGTCGTAAGCGGTGACCAAGGGAGCAAACTACGCAAGACAACATCACTGCAAAGAGAAAGGAAAACTTGAAGCAAACTCTAAAGCAACACGTCTGGCAGCGTGTTATAGTAAGCCAAAACCTCCCTTCTAAGGAGAGATCCAAGTCCAGCAGTGGACTGTTAAAAAGACAGTTTATGTTATGTGATGCAATTTTAAAGAAACACACAGCTACAGAAATGTGACATCTAAAACAATGTTTAGTTTATAATTTAGAAATATAAAATATTTGACTGCAATTCATTCTGTAAAGTTACTAAAAAAAGTTTAAAAACATTGATAAAACTTATATACCCCATGTCAGCCTGGTCAATATATTACATACTTTAGGCTTTGGGCCTCGCCTATTATAGTCCAAATATACTTTTATCTGTCATAGTATAAAAGTCTTTCTAATGAGAGTATCAGTTATACTGGCCAAAGAAATAAGGCAAGACATCCAAAGCATCGAAATTCCACCGCTAAGTGATCTCTTGTTATATAAATTTGGCCGTAGGTAAATATTATGATGATAGTAGAGCCATGCTGATTTCAGTACGAACAGGCCGGCTCAACCGCGGCGGTACTAACCTCTCACAGAAGGCCAACCTAAAATGACAGCATTCATGCTGTCATGTTGCGTTGGTGAATGCGAGACCGAAGGCTCAATGATGCAGAAGCATCTCGATAGGCCACCGTAGTGTCGGTCACCAAGCGGCATTGGTGCATTGTCTGACTCTTAGATTTTTTGCTACGAAGTTGTTAACAGCTTTCAGGACAACAGCTAGAAAGGAATTAGACATAAAATTAGACATAAAAGAACCAAAAATAAGTTTACATGGTAATTCGAACTTTAAAACAAAGTTTGAAAAATTCCTTATCCATTGTATGTATTCAAGCATTATGTACGCAGTACTACTAATATACCCAGCGTATTCAACGGCTTTTCTGGAGACCAACAACATTAATATACCCTCAAATCCCCATTACGCTCAACCCATTAAACGGGTTAATATCTGGAAGAATAAGGATATCAATGGGTGAAACTTCCGGGAAATATGTCAAGTTTGTGGAAAGCAAGTTATAAATTATGCAACTAATGTGTGTGGCTGTTATCAGCTATGTATTTTATAGACTTTTAGGTGAATCAAATGTGTGAAATAAAATCTTTGCGCACCAAAACTACCCACGCATTCTTCTTTCTACATTCGATTCGTCCATCCAAAGGCTGACTGGAAGAAATTGTTTTTTATCGATAATGCAGGGTTCCTCTCGCTCGGTAACATGAAATCGCCCATGTTACGGAGTGAGAGTGCGTGGAACTCCGCCATCTTTTTCTATGAGCAAGTTATGCTTGCTAAGGAGATGGCGGTTGACCGGGAGAGGTTTAGAACTCTCCGGGTCCGCCAGGCACAGGAACGGGCCAGGTACCGCAGACTTCTCGGGCGCCGGAGATGGCAAAATGATCTCCGTCCTCCATAAGCGCAAGGCTCAGGGTGAAAGATGAGGCTTTACATCACCCTAGCAGAAGCAGTCCGGAATGGCCTGCTTCTTCTAAAAGTGCTTGAGCTCTTTTATTTACACAACAGGAGCATCGGGGTTCCTACACAGGAGGGGGTCATCTACAAACCGTAGGTCACCCGATCCTTTCGAGGGTGCACCTGGTTCCCTGGTTTCTAGTACCCGAGACGGTGTCCGGTTTTTAGTCGGTTCGAGTCCGACATAGCCACCAGTCGGTGGTATCCGAGGGGATTAACGCATAAAAAAGGCATTCTAATCGTTTGTGGCATGCAATCATATTATTACTTCATCCTAATAACTATGTGTTGTCCTGTGAATGCTAAAATCGATGTTTTTCCGTCTTTCTTTCTAAAGGCGGTTGATAAACAAAAGCTCTTCATGACTCACTGTCATGACCATTTACATAAATTTAGGTGAAACCGCAATGAGCACACAGCGATACTCAGATTCAGAAGATTCCCCGCAATTCAAAACGCAAGAATAGCATTTTTATCACACAGACCGCCCAGACCGGTCCACTTCCTGCATATGCTTCACAGAATAAAATTTGGATGTTAAACATATGGTAAATGTGTAAACGCCCTTATTTTTTATTTAGAATCTCGTAATTGCCAACAACAACATATCATTGTAATTAGTGCGCCAACAAAACATAATACCCAAGTATTTCAAACAAAATTAAGCCATAACAAATTTCACGAAGAGAAAAATAAATACAGCGGAACTAATTTCTAAAAAACCGCTTCTCTTAAAGCTTTCTGTAACGTTTCCTAAATAAAACATTTTCTTGGACCATAAAAATCAAATTCGGTACGCCACTCTGAGTGAAATTAATCTATTTGCGTCAGTGCCAAAACTTCTTTAATTTACCATCCAATACTGCATACATACACAGCTTTCTGAAAACTGTACGAACAAAACCAGCAATGTATACGTACTATGATGATAGGTTTTTTGGAACAGCTGTGGTCGGTTGCCATGACACATGTGTCAAGATGACATGCGTTTCATTCAATTATTCAGTCACTTCTGAATTCCATTATGAACAGCCATATTCTGAAATTAAATCAGAGTTAAAGATAGCTTAGTTGACTGTTGCTGTGTTTTTGGATTTTTTTTATGTATGGCCCTGCCAAAATAAATCTACTCTGCCAGATGGAAAGCATAAGCAGAATCCAAGAGTGGTGGTCACCATACTCATTGTGAATGCAGACAATGCATGACAAGCATCAATTTGCATTTTTTTTTTACTTAATTTGAACAAAAACAGCGTGGTTTGTTTGAAAATTTCATAATGATTGAAATATACTATAATTTTACTAAACACTAACTTTAAATCCGCTTGTTAATTCCCAATACAGCGATGATAAATCCCAAACGTGACTGTTTAGTATATGGAGGCTTTCACTGTATCGAGTTATGCCGATACACGTTTTGATGTGGTTTTGATGTCTATAAATTGATTGCCAGCTTAGTTGGTTGTTTATTATGGATGTAATATGGTAATATTAGGTAGTAGACACACTATTAGTTTCATTTTATATTGCTTTATTTACTTCTTACTTCAATCATACTTATCCATATTTGCTTTTCTGTTTTGTTGGGGAAGTTTTAGATTGGTTTATTATTAACTAGTTGTTGCCAGCGTATATGTCAATTATATCGGCAAAAAGAAGCCTATGTGTTATTATGATGTATAAGTTATATTACTGTAAAGTTTCATCTACATCCGTTCAGTAGTTTTTGCGTGAAAGAGTAACAAACATCCATACATCCATCCATCCATCCATACTTACAAACTTTCGCATTTATAATCTTATATATGAAATTCTCGTGTCACAATGTTAGTTACCATACTCCTCTGAAACGGCTGGACCGATTTTTATGAAATTTGATGTGCATATCGGGTAGGTCTGAAAATCAACCAACATCTATTTTTTATACCACAATTTTTCAACCGACTTCAAAAAGGAGGAGGTTCTCAATTCGACTGTTTTTTTTTTATGTTTGTTACCTCATAACTTTGGACTGGGTGAACCGATTTTGATGATTCTTTTTTATTTGAAAGCTGGTGCTTCCCGAATGGTCCCCTTTAAATTTGGTCCAGATTGAAGTCGGTTTTTTTTTTGTTAAAACTTGTAATTAGTTTTCAAATGACTTCAAAAAGGAGGAGGTTCTCAATTGGACTGTTTTTTTTTTATGTTTGTTACCTCATAACTTTGGACTGGGTAAACCGATTTTGATGATTCTTTTTAGGGTTCTGTGCCAAAGGAAGGAACCCTTATAGATTCGTCATGTCTGTCTGTCTGTCTGTCCGTCTGTCCATCCGTATGTCACAGCCACTTTTTTTTGAAACTAAAAGACCTATTATGTTGAAATTTGGTAAGTAGATGTATTCTGTGAACCACATTAAGATTTTTACACAAAAATAAGAAAAAAACAATAAATTTTGGGGGTCCCCATACATAGAACTGAAACTCAAAAAATTTTTTTTCATCAAACCCATGCGTGTGGGGTATCTATAGATAGGTCTTCAAAAATGATATTGAGGTTTCTATTATCATTTTTTTCTAAACTGAATAGATTGCGCGAGAGACATTTCCAAAGTGGTAAAATGTGTGTCCCCCCCCCCCCCCCTGTAACTTCTAAAATAAGAGCATGATAAATCTAAAAAAAATATATGATGTACATTACCATGCAAACTTCCACTTAAAATTAGTTTGAACGAAATCTAGTAAGTAGTTTTTTTTTAATACGTCATAAATCGTAAACTGCAATTTACCTTTCATTCAATCAAAACAAATATAAAAAAAAATGTTACTTGCTGCTGCGGAACCCTTCATGAGCGAGTCCGACTCGCACTTGGCCGCGTTTTTTTTATTTGAAAGCTTGTGCTTCCCGAATGGTCCCATTTAAATTTGGTCCAGATTGAAGTCGGTTTTTTTTTGTTAAAACTTGTAATTTATTTTGTTTTATGGCAAAACAACAACGTTTGCCGGATCAGCTAGTATTAGTATAGATATAGATGTCAAGCAAAGCAGTTGGACACACGCTTTGTAGGTCAAAATAACAGAAAAAGCTCCTGATTTAAGGAACTACCTTTATATATGACCTACTTATATTATTAAAAAAACTTACAGTTTAGTTTGAAAGAAAAAAACAGTCAAATTGATAACCTCCTTCTTTTTTGACGTCCGTTAAAAAAACAAAATAAATATATATTGACCTGTAACTTTTTGTAAGCGCTCATAACTATACGTTGAGTAGGTCACATTTTTCATATTAGACATTTCAGAGATAACAATAATGTCAGCTAGAGAGTGTATGTACTATAGTAATCAGACTGCTGATAAATACCTACACTTATTTAATACTTCTATCACCTCAACAGCCTCTAACTGTCCTCTGCTGGAGATAAAACTCTATAAAAAGCGGCCAAGTGCGAGTCGGACTTGCCCATGAAGGGTTCCGTAGCAGCAAGTAACATAATAGTTCTTGTAGTTCGTTGTAACTTTGATCGATAAATTTCGGTTTACGATTTATGACGTATTAAAAAAAAACTACTTACTAGATCTCGTTTAAACCAATTTTCGGTGGAAGTTTGCATAGTAATGTATATCATATATTTTTTTTTGTTTTATCATTCTCTTATATTATTGTGACATACGGACGGACAGACAGACAGACAGACGGACAGACAGACGGAGAGACAGACGGACAGACAGACAAACAGGCATGACAAATCTATAAGGATTCTGTTTTTTGCCTTTGGCAGGGAACCCTAAAAAGGAGGTTTTAGCTTATTATCCCATGCTGTCACCTCTCTTTTAAAGGCCCTTTGAACACTTCTGGTCGACTTTATTTTTACCTTCATAAAGTCGTATATTTCCAATAAATACTTTTTATATCTCAGTGCTCTCAGAATAAGCCTATATAAGGAAAGATAGCTGTGCCAAATCATTAATCTTCTAGCGTCGGACGGTACATGCGCCTTTATTAGACCCCAAGCCTGCCAAGCCAAGCCCTGGTAATAGCAATTTTGTTAAAAGAAGTTACTAATGCCGTTGATTTAAGAACATGTTTTGTATATTCCACTCTTAAAATATTCTAACTATGAATTGATCATTTTTCTGCCTCTTTCTTAATGTTATTATATACTAGCCGTCTGCTTGATGCTAACTCTTTTAGGGAATATTCAGGGATGAAGTTGAGAATGAAATGAAGCAAAGGAAACAAATAGGACGATAGGGAAAGGCTAGATGATAGAGATAGGGGAAAAGTTTTGAGACTACAATAACTTTAAGGGAAGGAAGGCAGAGGAGGAGAGGGTTGAGCTTTCAAATCTCCCTCCAGTGATTAGAGACGTCAGTAGAACAGAACTTCGACTGCCTCGTTGCTCTAGTGGTTGGCGTAAGCGACTGCTAATCAATGGGTCTCGGGTTCGATTCCCAGGTCGGACTGCTGTTGGGTTTTTCTTACAGGAAATTCTTAATAGCAGCCCGGAGTATGAAAGTTGGCGGTGTTTCCCGCCCGTGCCTCGAAGAGCACGTTAAGACGTCGGTCCCGGTTGTCATGAACGTCTATGGCAATCGTTATTGGGAAGTCAGAGCTCTCAAATATAATGACAATTAATTCAACCTTCGAATTCAGTTCACCCTCAGGGTTGCGGAGGTCCGATGCGAATCGCTCCGTGAATAAACTGATATTCAGGTAAAACCGGTTGAACTAGTAGCCGACCCCAAATCTTGGAATTAATAAAGTCTAGGAAGATGAGTATAAAAGAACTTCAATTGGATCACCATTTGGTGTTTCTGTTCTAGTTACATCTCTCTGACGTGACCACGCTCTTGTATTACGTACATATTTTTATTGCTTTTCATTATATTATTGTTGATTATGAGCAACTTATTGATGACTGAGCAAGTAAAATTTCTAAAGACCTAAACCGAACTCAAAAACTCCTTTGATTTAGGGGGGGATTCAACAGGACATATGCATTTATCTCTTACACTATAAAAAACCCTTTTTCTTTTTATTATTTTCATTCCTCAACCTGTCCTTCTTCAACATTGCCTGCCACTGCTCAATGAAGGCATCCCCCAAAGAGCGTCAGGATGCTCCTAGTCTTGGACAGTCCGCATCCATCTGTTACCAGCCATTTTCCTCAAGTCGTCGGTCCATCGTGCTGCAGGAAGCCCTACACTACGTTTGCCTAATCGCAGCGTCTACTCCAATACGTGTCTGCTCCAGCGACCATCAAGTTCGTCTGAAGACGTGACCAGCACACTTCCACTTGATACAAATTGATAACCTCCTTCTTTTTTGAAGTCGATTAAAAAAACTTTATTTATTTATATATTACAATTATATAATAAACAACCCTCAGAGAGGCTATTTAACCTCAATATTTATATTAATTTAACTCATTTCACCTTGTTCTTGACTATCGCCAGCTGACCACATCATCATATCTTCTAAGAAATAAATATATATTTACCTGTAACTTTTTGTAAGCGCTCATAACTAAATGTTAAAAATGATCTACCTATTATCCGACTGTTAATCTGCCTGCTTCCTGAATGCTTGACTATAAATAATTACAGCACTAAATGGTTAATTTCTCAGCAGTAATAAGAAACATTCAGGAACAGGAGGCATCACAAAAAAGATCGGCTACTGAAGTAACATTAATCTAAACAAGTAATGGCATCGTGTTGATTTCGGGAAGAAAAACTATAGAATAGTGTGAGAGTAAGTAAATTATAATATAGATTTATTTATTTTTCCTTTATTTTCTCGGACTTGTTAGTCTAGTGGTTGCTTACTGACTCTGCCTTTGGTATTGGACCTTCAGCTTAGAAGTCGAATACGATTCCCATCTATACTATTATAATAATCTATACTTATTATATAAAGCTGAAGAGTTTGTTTGTTTGTTTGAACGCGCTAATCTCAGGAACCGCTGGTCCGATTTGAAAAATTCTTTCAGTGTTGGATAGTACATTTATCGAGGAAGGCTGTAGGCTATATATCATCGCGCTACAACTAATAGGAGCGGAGCACCATTGAAAAATGTTTCAAAAACGGGGGAAAATTATCACGCTACGGGCAATAGGAGACGCAAACGAGGATGCGTGGGACAGCTAGTTCAATATAAATAACTGTCTCATGAACACTGTTCTATGTTTGTTTTAGTGTAATTTATCTATAACATGTTCAAAATCAAAATATTTTATAGCTTTTATTTCAAATAGGCATTATCAGGAACTTTCACTAGTTGCTCTGTTCCAAAATGTCATTCTTATTTAGAAGAACCGGCAAGAAGCTCCATAAGTATATTTTTTTATTAAAAACAGATTTATAAATTTTGTGTACACATGTTTTTTTTTATGTATGGCTCGCCAAAATAACTCTACTCTGTCTGATAGAAAGCATAAGCAGAATTCAAGAGTGGTGGTCACCATACTCACTGCGAATGCATACAATGCAGCATAGCGACCCACACCATGGTGGCCTAGTGATGCTTCTGCATCTTTTAATCTAGTCAACAAGTATGGAACTAGACTACTTGTGCCTCCGGTCTCGCACTCACCAACGAAGCACGACAGCACGAACGCTGTCGTTTTACGTTGATTTAGAAATATGTACATATTGTATATTAACAATTTGGTGACTTGCTACAGACTCTGCCTATTTGGGAATCAGACTGCCATGTTTCCCATGCATGAAGTTTTATTATCACTTTTTATATAATAGAGGCCAAAAAGAGTGGGATAGCCACGCTTCCTTATGCATGGGCCGGCTCGACCGGAGTGATAGAACGGCCTTACAGAAAACCTGTGTGAAACAGCGCCTGCGCTGTGTTTCACCGAATGAGTGAGGATACCGGAGGCCCATACCCCATCCCCTCCCCCATCCCCCAAAGGCCAGCAACACACTTGTGACGCCTCTGGTGTTGCAGGTGTCCATGAGCGGTGGTAATCGCTTGCCATCAGGCTTTACGTCTGCTCGTTTTCCCCCTATTACATAAAAAACGAGCATGGTACTATGGGAGTGAGGATACCGGGCGCCCAATTCCCACTGCCATTTTAACCTCATTCTTGGGAAGGGACACTTAAGCCGACCATACACGTACCGATATGCTTGCGCAAGCTTAGACTTGTACAAATACACGTATTTCGGAGTTATATTTGTGCAAGCGTGCGTACATGCAGCGAGCTACTAACTAAAATATAATTGTGTAAAGTGGTAGTCTTTACTTGTTATTTACCAAAGACATGGCTAAATTTCTGTAAATATTTATACGTAGTCTCGTTCATTTTGGCGCGAAAAGGTGGCTGGAACAGTACCGAAACTTGAGCGCAATGCTCCCACACACGTTCATGTAAACTTGTGCAAACGCAAGTTGAGTTATGATGGCGAGATGGCGGCTGAAGCTGGATGCGAGAAGACGAGACAACTGGAAAGGTATATGTCCAACAAAGGACTGCGATAGACAGATGAGGATAATTATAACAAAATAGAAGCATTTTTTGTAATTTTATAAACAAAGACAAGAAAAAAATATAGCTAGTAACCAAACATTAAGTCGCCCAAAGGTCTGTCACTAATACTCTGCAAATACATCCCCCTAGCAACAAATACGTTGGCAAATAAGGAAGATTCGATATCTGGTACATGTTTGCGAACTCCTGACAATGTAAGGTCAAGTTGACGTACTCGGGTAGCCAAATATAGTGAACATAGTATCTATTGGACCTTTCGTTTGCTCACGTCGTTATGGGGTTCCTGTCTAACTGTAGGTGTATAAAATAAAATGCCTCGTGTTAATTTAATGACAAACTAGTAGATAAAATCTCATCTACAAACGTACGTCTCGATTGCTGTAAGCAGCTCTCAAATTGTTGTTCCCACTCTTACCAAAGTATGTTTGTAATGTGATACTTACTTTTGACTATTAGGTCATATTGTACGTTGTCAGGAACGTCTATGGCAATCGTTATTAGAACATCTAGTCCTCAAATATACTGACGACTAGTTGAACATTTGAATTTAATTCGCCCTCAGAGTAGCGCACGCAAGATACTAGCTGTTTCGTGGAAAAACTGATATTCAAGTAAAACCAGTTGAACTCAAGAATCCAAATAATCTAGGTGTTTAACCTTCGGGAAACTAAGTGGTTAGGGTTAAATGAAAGATAAATAAGTTTCGCCACTTGGACGTACGCTCCTAGTCTGTTTAATAGACAAAAATAATACAGAATGTGGTAGTCCTTCACTTGTTGCATATCTTCTCTCTCAATCTCAATCAACACCGCAATGTACAAAATGATTCATTTATACCACGCCATCTAACAAACAATTATGGTACCATAAATCAACAAAAGTCATAACTTGATAACAGTTTAATTGGTTATACGACAATAGCTAGCCATACACGTACAGATCTGCCCGTCGGATCTGCCCGGCAGACGTGCCTGGCGGACAGATCCGTGCGTGTATGAGAACGGGCACGGATTTGCCCGCCGGGTGCCTGCCCGCTGCCCGTGGTCAAATCGAGCGGATCGGGCACGGGACGGGCAGATCCGAGCTCCCAACTGTACGTGTGTGCCTAGCGACCGATGTGCCCGCCAGATTTGACGTCAATCGCGCACTAACACTCTAATTAGTTTAAAAGATCACAAAAATGGTGTTAAGCGAAAATAAAGCATTTTGGACAAGTTTTATAGAGCCTTAAAGTCTTTGCCTTGTTTTTGAAGAGTCAAAGATGAGCAATTGTACCTTATTATAGAATTAAAGGCACAAGCATACGAAAAATTGGTCGAAAATGCAACAAAATCAATCCCGCTTCAGATACAAAGTAATTTAGGCTTTGAAATAGACATTTTACAGACAACCGTATATGCTGGAGTAACGATTTGAACTACAGCCCGTCAGTTGCCCGTACTGCCAGCCGGGCAGATCTGACGGGCAGATCTGTGCGTGTGTGGTGAATCACGGATCTGCCTGCCGGGCAGATCCGACGGGCACATCTGTACGTGTATGGCTAGCTACTAGGGAATAATAAAAGCTAGGAAGATTACAATAGAGATTACAATAATGTGCTTAAAACGCAAAGCCCTGTGTAAGTGGTTACTACATTTCGCTTCTATGGGAGCCTAGTTGACTTCACTTGAAAAAAACATTTTTAAAGATGAATGTGTAATGAAACAAAGTTCATAGTATAACTTCATTCCACATGAATAAATTATTGTAGTGTTCACTAAATACCATAAGTAGAAATTACACCATATCTTTATATTTATAGAAGCCAACTCAGGTTGTCGAATTTTCGAGCATGTCGGTAGGTCGGCGTGTCGACTGCCACTGGATATCCAACCACACGCCAAAGACTTTGATCACTAAGACCGGTAGATGAGAAAATCCTTATTATGGATAAAACCAAACGAGCGTAATTTTGTGAGTCGTGAGTCGCGTATTTTTGGTCACTCATTTTACGTTTAACTGAATTTCGGTTGAGTTGCCAGATGAACTTAAAAAAAAAAATTGTGTATTTACGAAGCATATTCCGAAGATGAGGTCAGAAAAAGAAGCTGGGTAAACCCACTCAATAGTCAAATGCTGATATATGGACAGTTCCATACTTTATTTTACTTCCCTCACCACGACCGAAATTCGGTTGAGTTTACGCGCATTGAGTCGGCAGACAACTCATTTTGCGTTGTCGTGTGGCACCAACTGCATTTTTGTACGAAACCTAATGCAGTAGAATTTATGCTACCGAAATTCTGTGATTCACGACTCACAAAATTACGTTAGTTTGGTTTTAGCCTTACGGTACCTACTTTAGCCCTCTTTTTTTCTGTTCATGGTTTTTGTACGAGTATATGTAAGACCCAGCGTAATTATTAACACACCAGGATTTAAATACTATTTGTGTTTCTCTAGACGTTTAATATCTGGACATCACCACCATTAAGCAATGAATTTCCGCTACGCACCGCCTAATTTCCACAGTTATTTTACTCTAAATTGGCTGACTATCTTCAAAACAACTTAATGTATCTATAATTCTGTTTGCAAAACGTTTTAAAACTCGATTTCGTAACAGATAAGAAGAGTTTCGGTAAACATTGCGACATTTAAATCGTGTCATCCCATTATTTGGACTAGCTTCAAAGGGACGCTCGATATATGTTCAAATGATGATTGAAGGATGCGGGTGGCTATTTATGTCTTTTTGATTGGTATTAAATAAACTTCTCGTGGTTCTGGCAATTTTTGGACTTTGGACAAGCACGGTAGCGAAGTGTCTTATTTTAGTGAATTACTCTTATGTGAGAAAAGTTGAAGAACTGCCTCGTTGGTCTAGCGGCTAGCGTAAGCGACTGCCGATCAAGAGGTCGCGTGTTCGATTCCCGGGTCGGACTGCTGTTTGGTTTTCCTAAGTAAGGAGTATGGAATATGGCAGTGTTTCACGCCCGCGCCTCGGAGACCACGTCTGTCCCGGTTGTCATGAACACCTATGACAATAGTTATTGGGAAGTCAGTGCCCTCAAATACACTGACGACTAGTTCAATTCACCGTCAGGGTTGCGGAATTCCGATGCCAGTCGCTCCATGGAAAAACTGATATTCAGGTAAAACCTGTTGAACTAGTAGCCGACCCCAATTAATCTTGGGAAAAATAAAGACAAGGAAGAAGAAGAGAAGATTCTTATGTGAGAAAAGTACGCTACTTGGTTCGAGCCTTGGTCCAAGTGGCGTGTAAATAGAGAGGCCTATGTACAGCAGTAGAATGCGGTAAGCTGATGATGATGAGAAATATAAATGTGTGTACGTGGTAAGTATAGTATGTCAAAGTCTCCTTGCTAATTACAGGCTCGCTAACAGTTCAGCAATATGCAGCTTCTGCTAAGAAGAGACTTATATCCTTTTTTCCATTTGGCCTCAGTCAGGTTTGAGTAAAATAGTATCTACACATGAAAAAAATAAGATATCCATACTTTCCATACTTATATTATAAATGCGAAAGTAACTCTGTCTGTCTGTCTGTCTGTCTGTCTTGCTTTCACGGCCAAACCGCTGCACCGATTACAATGAAAATTGGTACACGTATAGTTTAGAGCCTGAGAACGGACATAGGCTACTTTTTAATGCAAAAAAAGGTAATAAGGGGTTGAAAGGGGGGATAAAAGATTGCATAGAAGAGTGGCGGTTTATACGCCTGCGCATTACCTACGCCGGGCGTCTTGGCAACGACCAAACAAGGCTGTCACATTCATTAAAAAGATTTCGCTTTTTCAACGAAGACTTAAATTAATACATACATTCATGAATCTGATTTGTATGTTCATTAAATTAGTAGAAATAAATAAGACATATTAATAAATAGTCTTTCTAAACTTAAAAACTCTCTACAGAAGTATAGTCATTTTGAGATAGATAGTTAAAATTTATTTTTAGGCTGTTGATTTAATATAAAAAAATATCATTTAAAGTTTGTAAAATTTTACTCTCAAGGGGGAAAATAGCAATAGGGGATGAAAGTTTGTATGGAAATATGTGAAGTTTGTGAAAATGCATCATAAGTTTGCGACAGAAGACAAAATATTAGAGCTATTCTGATGTAACATTTACTGAGTTATCACAATGTGCCTAAGTGTGCTTACACGAACGGGCAGACACGTGAGGGCAGACGTCTGTGCCGCATGCGGATATTGAATTTTGCCACTACAAATTCGTTATTATTCACCACGATTCGATTTGTTTACATGATTTTTCGTTTATTCAATTAATGTTCTTCGTGAAAAAAGCCGACAGAAAGGTAGCCGTGGGGATTTATGCACAAAAAAAGCAAAAGTGGTACGCCGCCAGATGATATAAATGCCTGTATGAAACATATGTATTATGGGTACATGTTAAAAAGTTTTGTCTTACTACAATTATGCGAGTACAACTTCACAATGATTTATGAGCAGTGTAAATATGCAAATGCTCTTCTAAAAATCTGAGAAGATTGTATGCCAACTGACAGTAACGACATGATTACACTGAGACGTGAATTCTGGTGTATGATAGTACAGATGATCTAAAAATAATGTCTATCATATAGTATAATATTGTATATGATCCGCCGACTAATCAATAAAAATATATCAATAAAAGGTAAAGGTTATCAAATACAAGAAAGTATAATGTAAGACGTGAAGGAAGATGTTGTCGAATACCTCTCAGGAAAAAAAGCTAGAGACGATGAACAAGTCATATTATAGCTTATGCATAGAGTTTCTCAACTCTTTAGAATTATCAGGAGTGCCTTTCCATAAGTTGAGGCCGAAAGTTAATGTTCCAGTCATATTTATGAGAAATCCAAAGCTATGTAATGGTACACGGCTAAAAATTATACATCTGGGGTACAACATTGTAAAAGCTACAATCATGACGCATGGAATGGCAAAAGGAGTAAATGTTTTAATTCCCCGTATTCTAATAATTCCAACTTATTTGCCATTTCAAATTAAAAGAATGCAGTTTCCGCTGAAAACAACATTTGCAATAAAAATATCAAAGCCCAAAGACAGACGCCTAAAGTTGAAGTTAATTTAGAAAAAAACATGTTTTTCCAATGGGAAGCATAATCACGTGTATAAAAAATCTCTATATTTTGGCAAAAGATGGGAAAACAAAAAACGTAGTTTATAAAATTGAACTTTTTTTTTATTCGAGGCTGCCAAAGTGACTCTGCTCAGCCTGATGGAAAACTCAAGTAGAATCCAACCGTGTAGGCAACCATACTCACTGCAAAAAGCAGACAATGCACTATGGTGTCCCAAACAATGAGAGCCATGCTTTTTCACGCCCCGCTTAAAGTACTCGGGATAGATAGATAGACATAGAGGGAGGTAAACACGCTGGGTTCCTGTTTTTAACTACTCAGCACAGGAAGGAAGAACTAAACCGTTTGGTTCGAGAGCGTATTTTTAAGACTGAGGCGGTGACTTCCAAGGCAGCACATGTTGCTCTGTAGAGGAAGGGAGAAGGTGGGGTCAATTGGAAGAGCTCTTCAGGATACTCTCCATGGTACAGGTGGTAGAGGACTGCCTTAGAGGAGATATCTCTCCGCAACTGCAGAGGCTCAAGGGACTCGGTGGTATCGGGACTGTTGATAATGCGGACTGCTTGCCGCTGCAAACGATCGAGAGCATCAAGCAAATACTGCGTGGATTCATCACAAAGATGAGACCAGTACGCACGAGCCAACCTGGGTCTTAAAAAGGAACACAAATGCCCGTACTGGAAGTTGAGTGCTTTTAAAAGTTGGGAGGGGAAGAAACCGAGACTTTTTGGCAGAGAACGCGCACACCTGTGTTTTATTTGCGTTGAACTCGATCAGATTCTCATCACCCATTGTGAAATGCGGTTCAAAACCCGGTCGAGCTCAGCGACAAGCTCCTGTCGATTTTCCTCAACTTCTGCCAGCCAGCCAGCCAGCAGGGTGTCCATAATTTCGCCCATGCACTGTGTTATCGTCTGCATAGCAATGTATGTTGCCAAGAGCTAACATGTCATTGACATGCAGAAGAAACAGCGTGGGCGACCGGACTGAATACTGAGGTAACCGTTTACCTCCAGAAAATCAGAGGCCGCGCCGTCGCCGCGTCGCAAAGAACACTAATGCGGTGCTGATGAAGAAAGCGTCAATCCAGTGACAGAGTCTAGGGGTAGACTGAATGCCGAGAGCTTGGAGAGAAGCGAACGGTGCCAGACCCGGTCGAAGGCCTTGGCTATGTCGAATGTCGAAATAAGCTAATATAAATAATTTATATTTTATGTACTTATATAAATACTAAAATAAGTTTTTAATAGTAAAACGTGTGTGCCTTATTTTTAAAATAGTATTAGCCTCAATTATTAAAACTGCTACCCAAAGCCACTGTTTTACGCGGACGAAGTCGCGGGCACAGCTAGTATTGAATAAAGTTTATTAGAATTCATTATTATGAAGGACTATTAAAATGGGTGGACTATAAAAAAGAAGATTTACAACATAAATTAGGTCGAAAGATGTATAGAGAAAGATAAATAATAGGTAAACTCTTAATTCGTATACCGATTTACTAAATACTAGCCCAATGCAGGGGGGTTTCACTAAGGTATGTTCCGCCGAGCGCCTTCCGAGAAGGACTACTAGGCAATGGTTGCCACTCGGCGCTCGGCTCGCACGCTGCGCACGCTAGCCGCGTCACGTCGTGCGTAAACAAGTTGAATATTGCGTGTACTTACTGCGAAAAGTGACTACGAAACGAACTAATTATTATGTTTGTAGGTAGTCGCTTGCGAGGTCACAGAGTTGAAATTTTTTATGCCTAAACTTGACTTTTGTTCGACAGTGGAACTTCTATACGTAAGTTCTTTTATTTATTCTGTGCCCAATGGTCAAAATTCGACCATAATTTATTTATTTATTTTCAAGTTTATATGTTTTTAGCGTTTTGCCCTTCTGCTCCATAATCATAATCATCTTTAACTCCTTATCATCTCAACTCCTCATCTTTAACTCCTTAATCCTTTTATGACTGCACGGTGGGCCTAGTGGTTTAGGCGGTCGCCACGCCGCTTGCCAATTCGCCAAGTGTTGTGGGTTCAAATCCTACACGGGACAACACTTTGTGTTCGTTTCATGTATGTCTGTAAAGTCCCCCGCGACACAGGATGTTTATTCCTAATGCGGGAGATGTCTTTAAAAAAAACTGTGCCATTTCAAAACTAAATTATCACAAACCAACACCAATAAATAATCTGTCCTTACAAATACCATAAAACCACTCAATATTCACGGGTATTAAATATTCATTAAATAACCGCTTCCATCACTACGGTTCCTGATATTAATACTACTATTTTACTACGATAACCGGGACACCACCGATAAAAGTTTATCCGGAAGTCGTTTAATATTTATAAAGCATTTATTTCCGAACGAAATTTTATTCAGTCAAAACCTTTGTGATGCAAAGTGCAACAATTATGTTTGCATAACTTTTTAATTGGATACTCTTTATGCGGTCTTCTTCGTCCTTTAGATCGTTCAAAAAAGTTTACAAAAAAAATACGACCTCGACAGAACATGTATTTTTTAATAAATATCGACTCTTGCTTCTAGAAATAAAGTGCAATTTTTTTCGTACAGTGATAATCACGTAATTAGGTATCATACATGTATTAATGTTGAAACTAGTAAAATAGATTCAAATGAAACTTAATTTTATTAACTTAATACATAAATATTATGAAATACTTCTTGTTGAATCCCGAAACACATAATTTAAAAGAATACATTGATAAACAAGACAGTCTTATTGACGCTAAATTTAAATCGTAATAAAGTGTGAAAAAATTTCCTAGTATTAATCTGTGGCCTTTTATGAACTAAATATTCATTGTAAACTCGTATAATGTGGTTTATTTCAAACGTCCTCCCTAGTGCATTAACTATTACATATACGTGAGACACACAGCTAAACATGAACTATATTCACGTTAATATATCTTCGTAAACACCTACGCTTTTCTCGTACAGAATAACTAACTAACAAATATATATACTTATAGGTAGTAAATGCAGTGCCACCCACGGTTTTTCTCTGAAGAGACGTCTCGGGACCACGTATTTGCGAGTAACTTCGTATTTCGTTTTTCTTCCTTTACACATATCTTTACAAATAAATAACATTGAAGTGTCTGTTTGTAATTTCAAATAAACTGTTTTTCGGTAAATGCATATGATATACAGAGGTAAGATAAATAAATCAATGATGCAATTTTTAAATTTTTGTCTGTTTGTCTGACTGTTTGTTCCAGCTAATCTCTGGAACGGCTCAACTGATTTTGACGAGACTTTTCACTGGCAGACAGCTGATTATATAAGGAGTAATTTAGGCTACTTTTTAACCCCCGATGCAAAAAGAGGAGTGTTATAAGTTTGACGTGTTTGTCTGTCTGTCTGTGGCAAAGTAGCTAGCGAACGGGTGAAGCGATTTCAATTTAGTTTTTTTTTTTGTATGAAAGGTGAGTTACGTGTGAGTGTTCTAAGACATGTTTCATGAAAATCGGTTGAGTCGTTTATAAGTTATGGGGGTGAAAGTGAGGAATAGTAACCGAATGTCTCCAAAAATATCATAGAGTGGGGTCTCAAATGAAAGCGCATAACTTATTTTTTACTTTTTAAAGGGAACTCAGGTTTTTATGTCAGGGGTTTTATTTTAAATTTTGAGAATTTATAGTTATTTAGACTAGCTTTGCCAACGCGGGGCACCGCAAGTTATCACTACATAATTAAAAAACAAAGTCCTCCGCTGCGTCTGTCTGTTCGCGATGAACTCAAAAGCTACTGCATGAATTTTGATGCGGTTTTTACCAATAGATAGAGTAATTCTTGAGGAAGGTTCTCGAATGTAATTTATTAAAATTTTGAGTATATTGGCTAAATTATAACGATATGTGTTGAAGACGTCGGAAAAAATTAAGCCACACATCTGGGTAACATAGGTTATATTCACAGAAATCTAGTTATACTCGTATTATGTTTTCCGTAAAGAGCCCGTGCCAAGCCGGGGCAGGTTGCTAGTTATATTATAACAATTAGAAAAAGACAAAACTCTTGAATGATACAGTAAAGTACATTAATAACTTCACGGAGTGGTTTACTACGTACTGGTCACGCTTCGTGTTGCGCTGGGTGACACACCCACTCACAGGTGACAACACTGTGTGATTGACAAATTTTTATGCGGGAGATACCTTTTTAAAATAAATGAATAAATATATATGAATACTAGCCGAACCACACGGTGTGAGGGCAAAAGGTAAAAAAGAAACCTAAGTTATTCCTTATATCATCAGCTACTTATCAGTGAAAATCTCGTCAAAATCGGTCCATCCGTTCCAGAGATGAGCCGAAACAAACAGACAGACAGACAAAAATTGTACAAAAATGATATTTTGGTATATACATACATATATATACATTTAGTAAAAAGTTTCTATTTTAATATTACAAACAGACACTTCAATTTTATTTATTTGTATAGATGTATAGATAAACGCGAGTATAAATAATAATAATAATTAATATGCATAAATGCATGCAACACAACACCGGTTATTGTAGGGAGCCTTTGGCTGAGATAATCTTGATGAATATAAGTAACAATGTATGGTAGAAACTACGCTCAAATTAAGTCCAGAGAAAGCTGTATATTTCAGAGAACATAACTAATGAGACAGAACTGTCATAAACTTAATCCAAACACGTGAAGGTATGGAACAAATCATGTTCTAACCCTCTAACACCGCTATTAATCCATTTAATTTCCTCCATATATCATATCCTTCAATAAATCACCCATCCTAAGGGGACACGGTGTTTAATTTCAGGAAATTAAAAGAATTTCTCTTCATAATTTGTCCAGTGGTCGTAAATCTGTCGACGCTAACTAACGTGATTTATGGCTGGTTTAATCCTTTTTTTTTAATAGTTAACCCAGTTAGTGTTGCCTGTTTATTAATTATGATGAAGATGTCTTTAAATTGCATGTTTAATGATGATATATGTGGCAATTAATACATCCATAGATCAACTTTTTTTGTAATGGTATATAGGGCAAAGTAACAGACGGATCATCCTTACTTATATTATAAATGCGAAAGTAACTCTGTCTGTCTGTCTGTCTGTCGTGCTTTCACGGCCAAACCGCTGCACCGATTTCAATGAAATTTGGTACCCAGATAGTGTAGAGCCTGAGAAAGGACATAGGCTACTTTTTAATGAGAAACAATGGTTTTAAGGGATTTAAAAGGGGATGAAAGTTTGTATAGAAGTCTGGAGGTTCACACACGCATGCGCGTTACGTACGCCGGGCGTCTTGACAACCAATAAACAAGGCTGTCACAATAATCTATAATATAATATTATAAAGATGCGGAGTTTGTTTGTTTGTTTGTTTGAACGCGCTAATCTCAACAACTACTGGTCCAGTTTACAAAATTCTTTCAGTGTTGGATAGTCCATTTATCGAGAAAGGCTATAGGCTATATTTTATTTGCAAAAAAGTTAGGAATCCGTAAGAAAATTGCTATTTTGTAACCCAAGGTGTGAAATCGAAAACCTATTTTTGCGTGCGCTGCAATAACTATTGACAATAGAAAAAAATAATGTATTACGGGTTTGTAGGTCCCATTAAGATCTACAAAAAAGTCCGCGAGAGCATATATCTAACTATCATGGTTTAGTCATAATAACCGCTTTTGTGTTCAAAAAAAATATTAAATCGTCTGAAGAAAGAAACTATGTTAAATGTGTATCGTAATATTAATCCTTATCCAAATTGAGCATTATGTTATCAAGGGCATTTATGTAGAAGTAAAATACTTTTTGCTTCATCCCAATCGGACATTTCGTTTAGTAGTTATCACGAGTATAAGACGCTAAGAGTTGGTACCTAATAATAAGTTATTTGCCAAAGAGTTGTTATCAACATAATACCTAATATTAGTCTTTATCCAAATAAATGCGTTGTTGATTATAAGTATTAGATCTTAGAAGAGTATAAGAAATACATCTATACTAATTATAAAGCTGAAGAGTTTGTTTGTTTGTTTGAACGCGCTAATCTCAGGACCTACTGGACCAATTTGAATAATTATTTCAGTGTTAGATAGCCCATTTATCGAGGAAGGCTATCTACACTAATATTATAAAAAGGAAAACTTTGTTTGGTTATAATGAATAGGCTTAAAAACTACTGTCCCGTTTTTAAAAATTCTTTCACCATTCGAAAGCTACATCCACGAGTAACATAGGCTAAATTTAATTTTGGAAAAAAATAGGGTTCCGTAAGATATTTGGGTTATTCGGACACAAGGTGTATAAAATCAACCAGAAAAGCAGAAAAGTTACTTATTTTGCGTACGCTGCCTAAACTATAAAAGATAGAACCATAAAATGTTGCAATTAATTGTAGATCTTATAAATATCTACATAAAAATCCGCAAAACACTATACCTATCTATGTCAAGTGAGGCACAACAACCATTTTTTTATCTAAAAATTTTGAATTTTTTTTGGACTACATTTAATTGCATTTATTTTACTCATGCTATTAATCCTTATCAAAATTAATTATTTCATCAATAAGTACAGTTTATGTAGATAATATTTGGTCTTTGAATGATTAAAATTGGACGTTTGGTTTTGAAGTTATAGAGAAATTAAAATATACGATTTGGGAGTTTAGATCTATGAGTAAGGTACCCGCGCGGCTCAGACGCCTACGCCCTACGCAGCGGTCGTGCGCGAAGTCTAATAATTTTCGTGCGATTTTTTTTAGATTTCGTTCTTAAAAATACACCTACGCTAAAGTTCTTCTCAGAGCTAAACAACAGTTCTTCTTAGAGCTAAACAACAGTTCTTTTCAGGGCTAAACAACAGTTATTTTCAGGGCTAAACAACAGTTCTTTTCAGAGCTAGAATATTACACGCTATTAACATTTCCTTAAAAATTTGAAAATGCCTAAGAGAGCCAGGTTTCAACTTTCTAAACATAGTTCTCAAGCACAGGCAGCAAGAATACGTCGTATGGGAGAATCTTCACCTGAACGTTCACAACGCCTTGGTTAATAAAATCACAGAAACTCTCAGGTACGCGCACGAGAGTCGAGTGTCGAACTTTGGCAACGCCTTGCATAACAAAATCTGAGAACTTCTGACTTACGCGAACGAGAGTCAAGTGTTGAGCGTTCGCAGCGACTTAGAGCTCAGGCAGAGAGACAGCAGTTGTCTACAAATGGAGTTCGCAATCGAATTTCAGCTAACAGCAACAAACCGGCTTTCAGATATGATCCGCAGGTTGATTATGCACAACACATTTTTTGTTCTGTGATGCACAACAAGCGTCCGTCCAAATCGGAGTCATGAATAAGATCTGCCCTAACTGCTCTGCCAAGAAATGGGCGGACGAACCTAATGGTATGTGCTGTGCTTCAGGTAAAGTTTGTCTTCCTAACCTTCAGGAGCCGCCACAACCAATAAAAATTCTTTTAACTAATAACCATCCATTATCTGGTCAATTTTTAACAAATTATATACGTAAATACAATAGTCTTTTTCAAATGACTTCTTTTGGCGCAAAAGAAATCAGGGAAGGTAATTTTATGCCCACTTTTAAAATTGAAGGACAGGTGTGTATCATCTCATTGGTAGCCTTTTACCAGCATCAGGCGAAAACCCACAGTTCTTGCAAATATATTTTATTTCGGATGCCAGTTATCGTTGCGATCAAGCATCGCACCAACCTTAAAAATGGATTTATTTCGCGAATTATAGACCGCTATGAATAATCATAACGTGTATATACGAAGTTTTAAGCAAAACTTAGAACTAAACTCCTCAGATAATTTAAAGTTAATTATTCATTCAGATCGCACTCCACAGACAGCACACAGAGGCAGATATAATGCTCCTACTGTAAACGAGGTAGCCGTTCTCTTGGTAGATGAAGACAAATTTCCCAGGGATATGGTCTTAAACGACAGAGACGCACAGCTCAAAAGAGTTTCTGAGCTACATCGCCATCGGTCGTATGATCCACTAAAGTATCCTATAATGTTTGTGACAGGAGAAGACGGTTATTATTTGACTATCCCTCAGCTGGGTTCTGCGCCGTTCTGGGTTCTGACAGATGGCCGACATACACGCGGGTGGAGCCGCGGGCAACAGCTAGTTTGATAATAAGTGAATAACTACGGGGAATATAGGGACACAACGTTCTTTGTACTACTCAATTTCCTTCCTTATTACCCGACTGCGAAAGAAGGAGGGTTATGTTTTTCGAGTGTACGTATGTATGTAAGTATGAATGTATGTATGTATATTTCTTTGACATGCCCTAGAGCCTAAACGGCTTGTCTTATTTTTACGTGAGTGGTGTCAATAGATTCGTCTAAGTCGTGAGAATGACACTGGGTACATCAAAATTTACCGTGGGAGAGCCACGTTTCGGCATGAATGGGCCGGCTCGACCGGAGTGATACCGGCCTCACCAAAAACCGGTGTGAAAAAGTGCTTACGCTGTGTTTCACCGAGTGAGTGAGGATACCGGAGGCCCATTCCCTAACCCCCCCCCCTATCTCCCCCCCCTCCCCATCCCCCAAAGACCGGCAACGCACTTGTGACACCTCTGGTGTTGCAGGTGTCCATGGGCGGTGGTAATCGCTTACCACCAGGCGATGCAACTGCTCGTTTGCCCGCCCATTACATAAAAAAAAACATTCAAATTCAGGTTCAAAAAATATATATATATATAAGTAAATATAAGATGGCAGGTATTGACGCATTCGAGTTTTTTCTTTTAAATAATTTTAATTGTTTTAAGATTAAGTTTAAGTGCTAACAGGTTACTTCTGTTTAGAGGTGACTGCGCTCGCCGATTAAGACAGTCGAGAATAAACCGAGTTGGATCAACACGTGAATACTTTTATTTGATTATTTGGCCCAGTTAGTAATAAGTAAGACACACATATTATAAACTAGTGGTTGCCGGCGGCTCCGCCCACGTATATGTCGGTTATCGCGGCAAATAGTAGCCTATGTGTTATTCTGATGTATAAGCTATATTACTGTAAAGTTTCATCCAAATCCGTTCAGTAGTTTTTGTGTGAAAGAGTAACAAACATCCATCCATCCATCCATACTTACAAACTTTCGCGTTTATAATATTAGTATAGATATAGACTATACACCTAAATATGCAAGTTTCTAAAGGGGACATGCTCATTGTCGAGCGCTTGAAGGTCCCAAAATAATTTACTAAGCAGGTTCGTGGTGGATGGTCAAGTATTCAAGTGATAAAGATGAAAATAGACCGCCCATGGACACCTGTAACTCAAGAGTCGCCCCCCACCCTCCAAATTAGGGACAAAGAAGGTTTAAACTCTGGCAACCTCACACTGCGAAAAGGAAAAGATTAAATCAACTTTCGTATATGTTAAGTAGGCTTTCGTCGACTTAACATCAGTTTTCTATGAAGCCGTGATGTCAATCCGATCGAATCGAATGATGATGAGTGATAGTTTTCTAGAGATTCTTGCAAGTATATCTTTTACAGATATTTTTACACGTCGGACTTCCCATTTTCTAACACTTACTCAGAAGAAACGCCGAAACAAACCACAGGAGTGTCATTCTTTTTTTAAGTCCGTGAACATTGATTAAACAATAACTATACGAGTACAGTATAGGTTCTGGGTTGGCCTTTAAGAAAGGACTATAGTTTTGAGTCGGCCTATCCATACAGATGACATACTCTGTCATCAGCGTGGCTCTACTTCAAAGGTAGTAGAGCCACGCTGATTTCAGCACCAGCACCAGGTAACGGGCCTACTCGACCGGGGCGATACTACCCTCGCACAGAAAATCAACGTATAATGACAGCATACGCGCTGTCGTGTTTCGTTGGTGAGTGCGAGACCGGACGGAGGCCCAAATAGTCTAGTCAACAAGTTCCATACTTTACTAACTTTTAAACTTTCGCGTTCCATGATGTAATAATTATTATTTTACGGGAATTAACGCGATCACTTATTTCAAGGTATTACATACCTCTGTTTTGCCTGACGTTTCGACCAGGTTGCACTGGCCGTGGTCACAGGCTGACTGGCTCAGCGGCGCAAGGTATGTAATACCTTGAAATAAGTGATCGCGTTAATTCCCGTAAAAATAATTATTATTATAAGTTCCATACTTGTTGACGAGACTAAAAGATGCATCACTAGGCCGCCATGGTGTGGGTCGCCATGCTGCATTGTCTGCATTCGCAATGAGTGTGGTGACCACCACTCTTGGATTTTGCTTATGCTTTCCATCAGGCAGAGTAGAGTCATTTTGGCGGGCCATACATAAAAAAATATAAAAATAAAACAAGCCCCGGTCATCGTGTTATCTAACTGAAATTACCTAGTCAAGGTTAACGACCCGAAGCGTGACACTACCCAGGACATTCGTGAAGGCCGTGAAAACACTCAAATGAAAATATTTGTATTTGCTGTTGACATAAGTTTATAATAATATAATCAGAAAAATACTTGTGTATAAATAAATATTCACAAAACAATTCGTATAAGGATATTTTTATAAATGAAAAGTCGGCCGAATCTTTCCAGAGTGCCTTATGAAAACATATCACATTATATATTTATACAAGAGACCACAATTCCTACGGCGCTGAATGGCCTTTCTTGTGATAACATGAAATATGTTTAAAAACATTTTTTTTTTATACTATAAGGGTTACGTTTTTTTTTCCTTTTGAGGTACGGAACCTTAAAAAGTAGCATAAGTTGCTCCTTATATCATCAGCTTTCTGCGGGTGAAGGGCCCGTCAAAATTGGTCCAGCCGTTCAAGAGTTTACTCGGATCAAACAGACAAACAAAAAAAATGCTTTTTCGAAGTAAGTATCGTATATACTTTCATATACATTTAGTAAAAAGCTGTTAATTTGAAATTATAAATACTGTTTCATTTATTTGTATAGATAACTATACCATCATTAAACGACAGATAAGAGTATATATTTCTTATACCGTATCGTAGACTGAAGACCAATTACAACAAACTCACAAAATAATACAATATTTAATGAGGATCCATTAACGATAGCTTTACAGTTACACGATGGCTGTTCTACAACTCTTTGTATAAAACAGATATAAATATTTTAACGACTGCGAAGTTTACTTGAATAAAACATGAAAGATTCTAGAAAACTGACTAAGTTTAACTTAAATTACTTGAAAATATATCTTTTTCTTTATATAGAATAGGGGTAAACGATCAGACGTATCGCCTGGTGGTAAGCGATTACCGCCGCCCATGGACACCCAGTGACCAGAGGCGTCACAAGTGCGTTGCCGGCCTTTGGGGGATGGGGAAGGGGATGGGGATGGGGAAGGGGATGGGGAAGGGGATGGGGAAGGGGATGGGGATGGGGAAGGGGATGGGGTGGGGGTAGGGGTTGGGTTATGGGTCTCCGATATCCTCACTCACTCGGTGAAACACAGCGCAAGAACTGTTTCACACCGGTTTTCTGTGAGGCCGTGGTATACTCCGGCCGAGCCGACCCATGAATGCCTCTCCCACGGTAAGATATAGTTAGGTATATCTGCAGTGTACAATGTATGCTTGTGTATATGTATGTATTTGCATGAATATTTGTATTTCTTATTATAAGTAAAGAAAAGATGTAAAGAAAAGATGCAGAAGCATCACTAGGCCGCCATGCCGCATTGTCTGCATTCGCAATGGGTATGGTGACCACCACTCTGGTAAACATTACATAAATATTTCGCTCCTTGGCTGAATGGGGTACTGTGGATAAGTTTACTACTGTGAGTACGTATATTATCATGTTTTTAAACTTACCTTGAAGCAACCTACTTTTTTACCCGACTCAACAAAGCAAAGGAAGGATAAAGGTTTTGGCAGTAAAGTAATACAGTGTGCAACAGGCCTTACATTGTTTACATGAATTATTAATAAGCCTGTATCGGTTATGTATGATAAATCCCCTTTTACAAGGATAAAAGGTATAACCAGCGTAATGAAGACATTATCGATGGATTATTATAAGAGGATTATGGACAGATAATTGTTTGAAAAACATTATGGGAGAGCTATAATTGAGTGCAAATGGGTCGGAATGATACCGAGGCCTCAGTGAACCTGTGTTAGGCGATTCTTTCTAGTGAAGTAACCGAACCCCAAGCCTCCCCTCCCCTTATTTCGGGGAGGGAAATTTTAAATAGCATTTTGTAAAGGAAAAATTAACTAGAATGGAAAAGGAAATAAGCCGCCGTGAGATGTCTAGAAGATGTGAAATAATAGGTCTTTACCTATGAAATTGCCGTTCTGTATGCAATAAGTGAGAGTAGTTATTTTTTCAAACTTTTTTATTTCTGTTATTCGAAGTAATCACCCATGTGGTCTGGTGAGTGTGGCGGATGAGGGAGAGCTTCCAAGCCCAGCTCTTGCAGCTGCTTCACGACAACGCGCGACCCCATACTGCGCAACAGACAGTCTCCAAGCTGCAAGATCTGGGGTTGGAAGCTCTCCCTCATCCGCCATACTCACCAGACCTTGCACCTACCGACTATTATTTTTCCAAAATTTAGACAACTTTTTAGTGGGTAAAAAATTCAATTACCGAGAGGCAGTACAAAATGCCTTTGAAGAGTTTGTTGCCTCCCGTCCAGCTGATTTTTACAAGAAGGGCATCAATAAACTGCCAATGCGTTGGCAAAGATGCGTCGATTGCATGGGTGATTACTTCGAATAACAGAAATAAAAAAGTTTGAAAAAATAAGTACTTTCACTTATTGCATACAAAACGGCAATTTCATAGGTAAAGACCTATATATAATGAGTATTAAAGGCAAAAGTAAATATTATAGCACTGTTAAAATTGTTACTTACACCTGGTGACGCGTCACCATACTAAGTTACATGTTTCATGTATTAAAAAAATAGCTCCTAACTCTGACTTGAGTCACGAAGCAGTCCCTGTAGCTGAGTACGGCTGTGAAGCTACACACTCGGGCCGTGGCGACGTGTAGCCAGACAGTCTGACCCTCCTAATTACATACCAGCTGACCTACGCAACCTCGTCTGTGTCTCCTATTGCCCAAAGCGTGAAGTTATAACAACACGTGAACAAATTTATTTACAAAAAAAAGTCTAAGGGCTAAGTGAGTCAACCTTAAAAGATAGACCTATAGTGTCACGGACTTTTTTTTATGGAATAGGGAGCAAACGAACAGGCGTATCACCTGATGGTAACACCAGAGGCAACACAAGTACGTTGTCGGCCTTTGGGGGATGGGGAGAAGGAGAGGGTTTGGGGTATGGGCTTCCGGTTTCCTCACTACCGCGAGGTTGTGGTATCACTCCGGTCGAGCCGACCAGCGGCGTAGCGTGGACTTACATAGACGTGGGCGAAGTCACATCAGCGAGGCCCCTTTTCTTTCGTTCCCAAGATCTACCTAATAAATGTATCTTACCAAACATGCTTCGATACGACATGCCTGCTGTGCTGCTGTGGGGGAATATTAAAAAGTATACCTACATATATGAAAAAAGGTTTTATTTTAAAATAACTTGAGTGATTATGTTTTCTTACAAAAGTAATGTTCCTATTTTTAGGAAATAGTGAGCAAAATAGCTAACGTAAGCAATTACCGCTGCCCATGGACACCCGCAACACCAGAGAAGGCATTACAAGTGCGTTGCCGGCCTTTTAAGAAGGAGTATGATCTTTTCTTGAAAGTTTGAAGGTCGGTATTCCCGGACCAATAGGTCCGGGAATACCGCAGGCGACAGTTAATTCCACACTTTTGTTGTGCGAGGCAGAAAGTTTCTTGAGAAGCGCACAGTAGTGGACTGCCAATCATCTAGATGACGGGGATGAAACTTCTGTCGCGTAGGACGATGGCGGAAAGAGGCGGCAGGGATCATTCCGAACAATTCCTCGGAACACTCCCCATATTAAGTGCGGTAGAATATGCACAGTGAAGCCACATCTGCCCAGAGAGTCTAGCCGAATTGAACGTTCCTGGCAATAGTGGCAATCGACGATTCGAGTCGCTCTCCGTTGAATGCGATCGAGAGGGAGGAGCTGGTATTGGGGTGCCCCCGCCTAAAGATGAGGACAATATTATAGATTATATCAGAACCTGCGCCTTATAAAGCGAAAGGCGGTGGGCCGGAGTTAAATACTGTCTTGATTTGTGTCGATTGTTGTCGAGCGATCTCCCAGGATCCGGACGTGTACCTTGCCCTGTATAACAAATGCCTAGAAATAGGGCATTTCCCGGACAACTGGAAGGAAGCCACAGTAGTGGTATTAAGAAAACCGGGCAAGGACGACTATCAGAACCCCAAGGCATATAGACCTATAGGTCTGCTGCCAGTCTTGGGGAAGATCCTGGAGAAGATGATAGTAGCAAGGATGAGGTGGCACCTAGTACCGAGGATGAGTACTCGTCAGTACGGCTTTATGCCCCAGAAGAGCACCGAGGACGCCCTCTACAATCTGGTGAACCATATCAGGGCCAACATAGAGCTGAAAAAGCTCGTAACCCTAGTCTCGCTGGATATAGAGGGCGCCTTCGATAGCGCATGGTGGCCGGCTATCAAAGTCAGACTGACTGAGGAAACGTGTCCGGTCAACATAAGGAGGCTACTGAACAGTTACCTCGACAACAGAAGAGTCAGCATAAGGTACGCTGGGGAGGTACACACAATAGAAACCAAGAAGGTTGTGTCCAAGGATCCATAAGCGGGCCGATACTCTGGAATCTTCTCCTCGACCCACTGTTACATGAATTGGAAAGACGGCAAGTATATTGCCAGGCTTACGCGGACGACGTAGTCCTCATCTTTGTGGGGGACACGGCACAGGAAATCTCGGCACATGCCAATGCGGCCCTCTCCTATGTTAAGGAGTGGGGAGAACAAAACAAACTGCGTTTCGCACCGCACAAAACGTGCGCTATGTTACTAACGCGGAAAATTAAACACGACACGCCGCGGTTGAGCATGGGGGGGGTCTGCATAGGTATGTCGAATGAAATTAAAATTTTAGGCCTTACTATTGACCATAAGTTGACCTTCCACTCTCACGTAGCAAATATCTGCAAAAAAGCCGCCGGCTTTCACGCAACTTTCACGCGCGGCTAAGGTCAGCTGGGGTCTGCACCCTGAGGTCATTAGAACTATCTATACAGCAGCCGTTGAACCCGTGATTACGTACGTCGCGAGTGTGTGGGCACCTGCCGCGAAAAAGTTGGGAGTGCAGAGGACACTGAGTGCGCTCCAAAGAGGTTTCGCCCAGAAGATGTGCGGTGCTTATCGCACGGTATCTCTCAACTCGGCGCTAGTACTGGCCGGGATACTACCTTTCGACCTTAGAATACAGGAAGCAGCCGCCCTGTACGAGGCTAGGAGAGGGTCGTCCGGGCCTGTACTGGCAGACCGAGAGGTGGAACGCCTTGCACAGTTCGTGGAGGTCCCTCACCCGTCCGAGCATATGGAGATGAGTTTCGCCTGCTTGATGACTCAAGCCGACGTTGAAAGGTGCACCGTGCAGACGGTGCGTATATACACCGACGGCAGCAAGATTGGCGGCAGGGTCGGGGCGTCCCTATCCATATGGAGCGGTGACGCTGAAATCAAGGCCGTCAAGCTTAGCCTGTCCGCGTACTGCACAGTGTACCAGGCGGAACTCCTCGCCATATGCAGGGCGACGGGCGAGATACTGAAGCGTAACGAACGCTCATTCGGAGTCTTTAGCGACTCTAGGTCCGCGCTGGAAACAATTGTCAACAACGGGGTACTGTATCCACTTGCGGTGAGAGCGCGCGCCAACCTCAGGGCAGCTCTTGACACTAACAAAACTGTAGCCTTTTTTTATATCAAAGCACATGCTGGACATGAAGGGAACGAGCGCGCGGACTCCCTCGCAAAGGAGGCAGCACTTTCGTGCCGGAGGAGGCCTGACTACGATCGGTGCCCGATCTCATTCGTCAAGAGGGGTATCCGTGATGGGACCCTGGACGAATGGAACCGGAGGTTCCAGTCAGGCGAAACCGCCTCCGTCACGAAGGTGTTTCTTCCTGATGCGGTAACAGCCTACCGTATAGTCAGGCGGATCAATCTAACATCAAAACTGACACAGGTGCTTACCGGCCACGGAGGGTTTTCCCAATATCTGCACCGATTTAAGTGCAAGGACAGCCCATCGTGTGTGTGCGATCCAAGTAGAGAGGAGGACGTCCTCCACGTATTACTGGACTGCCCAGTACATGCCAACAAAAGGCATGATCTAGAACAACAGATAGAGCTCAAAATGTGCAAAGAAAATCTAGCAAAAATCTTAGAAGATAAGCATAGCAATAATTACCTTATAGAATATTGTAAAAAAGTATGTAAAATAGTAAACAATAGAAATAAGTAGTTCAAGCATTTGGTAGATTATATATTATATAGTATATGATAATTATCAAAGATAAGGCACTATAGTTAATAAAATCTAAGGTAATTAGAATAAGTAAGAAAATTTTAGCTTAACATGCCAAGTAAATGTAAGAATAAAAACAGATATTGGGCTTAAACAATAAGGTAATAGCCGTCATAGAATAAGTCTTAAATGTATTAGAGTAAGTAAATAAACTAAGTAGAAAGCGATAAAGTATTAAAATCAAGTAAGAACAGTAGACATAAGAACTGTATAAAATAACGAAACATAACAGACTAGGAACAGGCTGGTCTAGAATGTGCAAGGACAGCCTGTAGAAAAATTGTACAGATAGACATTTTAGCTAAATAAACACACGCTGGCTTAGAATGTACAAGAGCAGCCTGTGAGAACATTGTTTGAGTAGTTAAAATGTAGTAAAATAGGACCCCATCAGGGTCGAAATCATTAATTGTTACCCTTAGTACGTAATAAATAGACTAACTCGAGTCACAGGAAGCTGTAATAAAAAAAAAAAAAAAAAAAAAAAAAAAAAGAAACTGTCTTGATCTGTTGAGCACGCCAAGCTTTTTCGAGCTTTTCCTTACCCTTCAAATGGCTACGAAACTGGACTTCGTTCGAAATGTTGACACCAAGAATTCCAATATTGGCTGAGACAGATAGTGTCTCTCAGTGTCTTCAAAACGAGGACATACGACCCACGGCAGTTTTTCTTCAGCTTTTTACTTTACTGAAGTCTTTTAATAAGGGTTTGTAATTTATTTTTACAGCTAAATCTGCTTCGATTGAGAGTTTTGCTAAACCGCTTGTCGGTCCTGCTTCATATTGTTTCTTAAGTAGTTTTTAATAAATTATACGATATATTCGCTTCATTCATTTGAGACTCGATAATCATATCCAAACCTACAGATTCAGGGGTCATTAAATTTTTGTTTTCATTAAAAAAATCGCAAACATGATATATAAAACAAATACCTGCAGTAATTTACCATGTAAATAAATAAATTAACACAAAAAACTTCTTAAGTACAAGCTTTTACTGAAAGGCTCTTAAAGAATAATATAAATTATTATTTGAAAACTTTTACTATCAACTTATAATGTCATTTTCAAACACAATTTCTGTAATACAAAATCTTCCATCATCAGAACGTGGATACTATCAAAACATAAAGAACCCGTCAAGACGAATCAAATGAATGCAATCTCCATGGTGTTGCGTCGTTTCATAATAGAATTCCTATAACCACATTTCCGTTTCATCATCAGACCCTGAATACTATCAAAACATACAATACTCGTCAAGACGAATCAAACGATTTGAAACTCGATGGTGTAGCGTCGTTTCATTATAGAGTTCCTATAACCGCCTTCCGCGCGGCTTCATCATCAGACCCTGGATACTATCAAAACAAAAAGTACTCGTCAAGACGAATCAAACGATTCCAAACTCGATGGTGTTGCGTCGTTTTATAATAGAATTTCGTCGTTTCATTACCAAGATCCTATGACCACCTTTCAATTCCATCTTCAGACCCTGGATACTATCAAAACATAAAGACGAATCAAACGATTCGAAACTCGATGGTGTTGTGCCGTTCCATTACAGAGTTCCTATGACCACCTTCGGGCTCCAGCATCAGATCATTTCCCTAACATTGTAATGTCGCATTGTCACGTTATATACATATTATGCTTGCAAAATTTCCACGCAATCGGTTGAAGCTATCTGCTTCAAAAATTGAGTTACAAGACTCCACCCAAACAAACATAGTTACATAAATACCTACTAGCTGAGTCCCGCGGTTATTGTTGTACATTTATAACCGCGTGTAACACCCCGCCGAACTGTGAATTTTAGAAATCCTCCCTTTTTCTAAAATTATTT
Source organism: Diaphora mendica (assembly GCA_949125395.1). Taxonomy (NCBI): domain Eukaryota; kingdom Metazoa; phylum Arthropoda; class Insecta; order Lepidoptera; family Erebidae; genus Diaphora; species Diaphora mendica. The sequence continues at coordinate 4,343,726 of OX421332.1, read as the reverse complement.
TCATCTTCGCTGTTTTGTATGAAGTTTGTGAGTAAAGAAACGTTTTACAAAGCCAAGCTGTGTTGCCAGTCTGTGAGTGTGGCCAATATTTTTCAGGTTTAATTGAAAAAATAAATGGAAATTTAAGTCTGGTGGCAACGCATTCAAAGAAGCCTCGCGAGGCCCCTCTAAGTGCGAGGCCGTGGGGAGGGCCCACTTCGCCCACGCCTAGCTACGCCACTGGAGCCGACCCATTCATGCCGAAGCGTGGCTCTCCCACGGTGGTTTTCGAACTTTTAATAGGAAATAACTCTTTCGCACATTGTATTTGTAAAACTTTAACCATTTACACAGCGGCGCGTACGCAGTGGTAGCTCTCAAGGTAATAATTTTCCTCTGATTCTGCTACATTTTAAATTGATAATCAGCTCTTTTTGGTCGTAACCTGATGATATATAACCTATAGCCTTCCTTAATAACTGTTCTATCGGAATCTAAAAGCATTTTTCAAATCGGACTTTCCTTCCTGAAATTAGCACGTTCAACCAAACAAACAAACACACTCTTCAGCTTTATATACTCACATCATCACGCTAATATAAAGGCGAAAGATTGTGAGTGTGTATGTTTGTTACTTCTTCACGCTAAAACTACTGAACGGATTTGGATGAAACTTTACAGTAATATAGCTTATACGCCAGAAAAACACATAGGCTACTATTTGCCGCTATAATTGATATACACGCGGGCGGAGCCGCGGTCAAGTACATATATATTTCACATCAAATATACATTGTATGAACTTCTCATGAAGCTTTGTTTCAAAAATACACACATAATGAAAGAAACAACGGATTCAATAAGTTTAATATCAATATTGAAAAAGTTGAAACAGTCATTGCTGTCCCAGAGTGACAATAAACGTAATAAAACTAGAACGTTCACACAGGACAAAGGAAATTTGACTCTAGTTCCAATATCTATAAGGGAAGCGGTTAAATTATAGGTCTGTTGCACCCCACTTTAACTGTAGTTTATTGCCAACTTTCTGTCTATGATTATGTTAAACTGAAGTAGTCTGTACAAGCCCGTTGGGTGTTTTAAATAGGGAGTGTTAAAGTTACATACACATATGTATCATGGTAAACGGAATTTAGAAAAAGAAATAGTTTTAAAAAACTAAACAAACGCTTTTATAATTATACCAAACTAAAAAGTGGAAAATAAATTATAGTTTAAAAAACTAAAAAACACGCTTTAATAGCAATCGAACTAAAAAGTAGAAAATCATTTTAATGTTAAAAGCGTGGGGTGATTTCTGAAAATATTTCAAAATGTCGCCCCCGGCTTTTTAGTTTTCAACTTTTGAGGTATATTTACAAAAGCGTGTTTGTTTAGTTTTTTCAAACTTTTTTTTGGAAAAAAAACCATTTGTTTTTTTAATATTTTTTTCTCATTATTGTATTGTCATCAGCCCTTGACCCCTGTGCAAATTCAAGTTAATCAGACTACTAGAAGTAGGTGAAAATGAAGTTAAAATATTTTGTTACATACATACAGGTCAAGCTAATAAAAGCGTGTTAAAAAGAAAGCTTTTTTTTTTAGAAATAACTTTAACGATTTTAACTAGACTTCAGCAAAGCTAAAAGGAAGGGTGTTTTTGCCACTTAATGTAGGAATATTTGTATGTTCATAGTGACGTCTAAAATACTGAACCAATTTTAATAGATGAGGTGTCAATAGCTTCGTAATAGCTGCCCAGGTGACATAGGCCGTGGCAGAGCCACGCTTCGGTATGAATAAGCCTGCTTGACCGGAGTGAGCGGAGTGACCACGGCTTCACAGAAAACCGGTGTGAAATAGCGCTTGCGCTGTGTATCACCGAGTGAGTGAGGATACCGGAGGCCCATACCCCAACCCCTCCCCACATCCCTTTCCCCATCCCCCAAAGGTCGGCAACGCACTTGTGACGCCTCTGGTTTTGCGGGTGTCAATGGGTGGCGGTAATCGCTTACCATCAGATGATACGTCCGTTCGTTTGCCATCTATACCATATAAAAATACGTAGTCGGGTGATAGATTTTTAAACTTATTCTTGTTAATTAACTTATAAATAGTGCAATCGACCACAAAACCCCAGAAGGAAGATTTTAATTATTTTTCTTTGAAACGGAGATTTCTTTGGACATATTTTAATGAAGTTGTCAGTTCGCCTGTTTTGGAGATATTTAATTATATCTTCCTTTCGTCTTAATAATTGAAGATCTTTTTGCTGTCCCCAGTGTGTTGTTGTCATTTGTTGAGTAACTCCGAAACTGTTAATAAGGGCGTGCCTAATATAGAGCGATATGGCAACATATTCAGATGAAGGATTTTGAGCGCGAGTCGAAGCGCATGCGATTACTTATTACTAGCAACTCCGGTACATACAAACCTTTCTCTTTAATCACGCTATCTATTGCTGAAAACTGCATTAAAACTATTTGAGGAGTTTAAAAAATCTAAGCGAACAGACAACTAACTTTTGTCTGCGACTCCGCCCGCGTATATGTCGATTATGGCTGTTTTTATTTGACATCCGATTGAAATAAACCAAACTCTAAATATTGAGTGGCGTTTACCACAACACTTCTCTGTTGTTTGTTGTGAAGTTTTCGTATCTTTTTTGTTTTGTGTAATTTTGAATTACTTCATCATCATGTCATCTCTTTGCCCGTACGGTCGAAAGGTTAACATTCATGTTATTTTAGTCTCAGTAAAAATATCGTTAAACTTAATATATTTTTACTTTTCACTTTCTAAAAGTTGTTAAGAATAGTTAAAAAGTGTCAATTAATGGTTATTTCAATAATTTGTGACAAATTGTGAACTAAAACTGTGTAAAATTAACAAATACAAGTGCAAAACTTTTCAAAATTTGAATTATAGATAACAGTTGGCCGTCGCATGACGTGTAGTTGGTGCGCGCAGTGCACGCGACTTGCACGGTAGTGCAGTGCGTTCAAGGAACATATTAGCGTGCATTTGTGATTACTCACTCGCGGCCATCGCATCGAAGTGCCCGCACTAGTGATAAGGCAACGCAGACGCAGCAAAGTATTATACCTACGCTGTATGCCTCAGTGAGGCAGAGTTTTCAAAAATGTCATCTCCGGTGTTGTTGATTTGTTCCGGATGTCGAAACAATATTGAAGAGGAAAATATCGTTTGTTCTAAGTGTGGCGAGACCTACGATCTGTTTTGCGCTAACATAGCCGGTGAGACCTTTACAACATTAACGTCTAAGTTTATTTCGACCTGGTTGTGTCAGGGTTGCCGTTTCAAACTCCCGAAGGGTAACAACTCTGATACCCCTGTGCGCACGATTCCCCATTGTGCCAAACTCAACGAGTCTTTTACCAGCCTACCACTTTCACCTTCAACACCTATGAATTCGGACAATGTTACAAAACATAGAGGTGGTGTCCGTAATATGCGACAACCGACTAATGAGTCTGAAATTACCACATCTGATAATATCCGTGCTGTTATTCGTGAGGAACTGAATAATATTGTTGTTAGTCACCTCCCCAGTATCATAAGCGAGATATTTGATAATCACTTTGCCAGTCGCAAGTTTTTGCAGACTATTGAAACACTGAGTGGTAATATTGCAGTAGTAAACAGGAAATTGGAGGATATGGCTGTGACAGAGATATTACCCAAACTTCTTGCTCCGGAAATCCAGGCGACTACTAAAAGCTGTGTGGTTAAAATTTTTGATGAGTGCATTGGACGACAGGGCGTGGGCATCCCCAACTCGACTCAAAATGATATAACAGGATCGATTCCGATTGTACCGGCTTCATCAGTGCATAAAACTGGGCCAGAAATTAAACCCCAAAGTTGTGCACTACCCTCTTCTCGTCACACCTCAGTCACTACATCTAACAATCGTAAATCCGACCACCCTAACCAACCGAAATCATCTATGCCTCGGGTCTCTTGTCCGGCGCTCACATCAGCGGAATCGGGTAGTGATATGGAGAAGGAATGGATTGAGGTCCAACGTAAGCGCAAAACTGCCTCACTCGGTTCTGTGCTGCGAGGAACCGCAGCGCCTGGTAGCACTAAGCTGGAAGCGTCAGAGAGATGGAAGTATCTCCATCTATATTATGTGAAACAGGGAACTTCCGATAGTCAAGTACGTGAACACCTAGCTACCATCTGCGGAAGTGACGTTTGCATCGTGGAAACACTTAAGGCTCGAGGTAATTACGCATCTTTCAAGCTATCTGTACCGTCTAAATATGCTGAGCAAGTTATGTTGGCTCGGAACTGGGCTGAAGATATTTGCGTGAGGCCGTGGCGTCGTAATTTTCGTGCCCCAAAAGAAGATACCCAGTAGACGTTCTGTTCTGATCCCGGGTCGTGGTGAACGCAGTTTCAAGCTACGATTATTGTACCAAAATGTGCGTGGACTGAAGACCAAACTACCCCTATGGAGATCAAGTTTGATGCTCACCGAAAATGATTTGGTGGCCATAACCGAGACGAACTTGGACAATTCGATTGAGAACGCTGAATTATCAAACGGGGATTGGGGCGTCATTCGCAGAGATAGAGTGTCGGTTGGTGGGGGCGTGTTATTGGCCGCTTGTCCTGGTATTATCATGAGAAGGCGATGCGAATTCGAAACAGACCGTGGTGAGGATTTGTGGGCCTCGTTTACGTTTCATGGACAGAATGTATTTGTGTGTGTTGTTTACATTAAACCGACCGCAACCGAAGACGATTATATGACATGGTTCTGCAAGGTGGAAAGCTACATTCTCCAGTTAAATGGAATTGTGATAATCCTTGGTGATCTTAATCTCAAAAGTGCTTCTATTAATGTCACTAACTATTACTGTTATTTTTTAAGCTTTTGTAACATGGCAGACATGAATGAGGTAATAAATATGCGAGGAAGTAAGTTAGACGTGGTGTTGGTTCGTGTGGGAACGGGAGTAAGCTGTACATATGTCAGGGGTACTGAGCTGGTTCCTATTGATCTCTATCACCCTCCTTTGGAAATCGTGCTTCCTGTAAAGACACACAAGGTAGGTGAAAAATTAGACCCGAGTAACATAGACAGTAGTAACGATTGGAACTTTACTAAAGGCGACTACAACCTTCTATACCATGAAATGCGTTCTGCTCCGTGGCATAACGTACTGGCTTGTGATGATGTCGAAGCTGCTACGGATAAGTTTTATAATATTGTGTACAATGTATTTAATTCTTCCATTCCTAAAAAGAAGAGACATATTTCTAACAATAGGCGGTATCCAGTTTGGTTTACTAATGACATAGTGCAAGATATACAGAAAAAAATTAGACTCCATAAAAAATGGAAATTATCAAATTGTCGGAGCGCATATGAAGCCTTTCATTCATTACGTTCCGAATTAAAAGTAAGAATTCAAAAAGCTTACAAATCCTACTCTGTTATGGTTGAAAGTAACATAAAGAATGATCCACAGCAGTTTTGGCGTCATATACATAGTCTGAGATCGAAGGGTGGTTTCGAGCCAAGTGTCACATACAGCGGAGAATCTTGTTCAGGTGTCAAAGCGGCTGAGGCATTTGCACGATATTTTGCCGGTGTATTCTTGCCGAATGTGCCAAAGTTGGATTCAAATTCAGTGAATGTACGATCTGAAGGGGGTTATGTGCCTCTTCCGTCTCTATCCCCTCAGGAAGTAGTTAGGGGTATAGACAAACTCAGAGCCAATAGCTCAATTGGTCCTGATAATATACCTGCTTATATACTTAAGGGATGCAAGGATACTTTCGTGGTGCCCTTGTGTTATCTTTTTAACCTATCTCTCCAATCAGGTATTTATCCTAGACAATGGAAATTGTCGCGTGTGACGCCTATTCCCAAAACTGGTGACAAATCTTCTGTTGAAAACCACAGACCAATCGCTGTCCTAGCAACTGTTGCTAAAGTTTTTGAGCATATTCTCCATTCGGTAATTTATCTACACATAAATGTTTTTCTGTCTGACGCTCAGCATGGTTTTCGGTCTGGTCGTTCAGTTGACTCAAATCTTTTGATCAATGTAGACGTTATTTCTAGGGGCATGGACTCTGGAAGGCAGGTTGACGTTGTCTACTTCGATTTTTGTAAAGCGTTCGATCGGGTAGACAATGATGTGCTTTTGACGAAGTTGGGCCTTATTGGATTCTCATCGGGTTTTCTTGCTTTCTTTGCCGACTACCTGCGTGATCGCAAACAGTTCGTCAGACTTGGTTGTTTCGAGTCCAGGCACTATAATACTCTGTCTGGTGTGAGTCAGGGATCAGTATTGGGCCCCCTCCTGTTCTTGATTATGATCAATGACCTGGCAAGTGAGGTTGCATCTGCAAAGTGCCTGCTATATGCTGACGACCTAAAACTGATCATGCAAATACGCACCAACGATGACTGTGAACTGCTACAGAAAGATATTAGCATGATTCAGCAGTGGAGCGTTAGAAACAGACTGCTTTTCAACACCAATAAGTGCTACATAATGACCTACTCTAGGAAGTCACGACCTATCCTTCATAACTACACCTTAGCTGACCAATCAATTACCCGAGTGAGCAACATTAAGGATTTGGGGGTGACTTTTGACCAACGTTTGACATTTGGTGATCATGTTTCTTCTCTGGCGCAGGAATCGTTCAGACGCTTAGGATTTGTTCTGCGTAACACCCAGGACTTTGAGAATTCATCAGTTATTGGGCTCTTGTACATCTCGCTGGTGAGAAGCAAATTAGAGGCGAATGCTTGCGTCTGGAACCCCCATACGGCGAACCAAACTCTGATGCTTGAAAAAGTGCAAAAGACCTTCCTCAGATACCTCTTTAAAAGGTCTTATTATTACTACCCCTATATGTACCCAACTAATTATTTATTAGGGGTTTTAGGATTTAACTCTTTGGAGGTTAGAAGAGGTCTTCATCAGCTTTTAATAGTTTGTAAAACCCTGCGTGGGGGAATTGACTGTCCTGAACTCCACAATGCATTCTGTAGGCTATATGTGCCTCTCAATTACTGTGCACATCGTCAAAGCCGTCGACGCAAATTGTTTGCGCAACCGGTATGTCACACAGTCGCTAGAGCAGAGTCTCCTGTGTGTCGTACCCTCGAAGCGCTCAATACCCTCCTCATCAACAACCCGGAGTGCGATTTGTTTGTGGATGGATGGAGTGACATTGTGAGAATTTGTTTGGTGTTCTGTGAGATGAGGTACGCGAGGAAGTCTACAGTGCCATATTAATTTTGTTTTATTTTGTGTCAATTTTATTATTATTTTACTTTTAATTTTATGTTATTGAATTTTATTTAAATTTTTATGTTTTTGAATTTTATTTAAATTTTTATGTTACTGAATTTTATTTAAATTTTTATGTTATTGAATTTTATTTTAATCTTTAACTTATTGAATTTTATTTTGATTTTTATGTTATTGAATTTTATTTTATGTTATTGTTTTGTAATATCAATTGTTTCAATGTTAATTAATGTAATTGGTTTAAACCGTTTTAATTAACTATAAAATAAATAAATAAATAAATAAATAAATAAATCATCATCACTACATAGTGTAAAACAAAGTCGCTTTCTCTGTCCCTATGTCCCTATATCCCTTTGTTTGCTTAAATCTTTAAAACTACGCAACGGATTTTGGTGCGGGTTTCTTTAATAGATAGAGTGATTCAAGAGGAAGGTTTTTATGTATAATAAATGCATAATATAGTATGGAAACACTGTTAATTTTCGAGGTTTCTAATGTGATGTAGCAAATAAACACATTTTTTTGCGCTTACATTGCAAACGCTGGTTGCACCCTACGAGATAGATCAAAATAATGTACTACAGTATTGTACACCTTAAAAAGTACTACAAAAAAGTCCGCGACGGTATATGTCTATCTCTTAGGGATAACCCAAAACAACCTTCCTTATTCCTTTCTTTTTACGAGAAATAATGGCTTATTTACGAAGTGATTTTAAGCAATACATAATGAATCCTTATACAATTAAGTAAATTAAATACATTGTGCATTTGATATAGATCAGAACGGCCCTTTACAGTATCTAATTTAAATGAATATATTCGAAGATATTACAGATTTAAAATGCACGAAGCGTGTCGTCGGCGTGGGCATCTGAAATCCACCCGTGCGAAGCCGGGGCCGGTCGCTAGTATTTAATAAATACCTATTTACCACAATATCCAGGAAACATTCACAAAAAGACGACGACGCGAGGCACCTTCGTCATAAATCAAACTCCTACACCTTTCAGCCAATAACTCATTACTACTACATGTTAAAATTGTTGTTCTTATGCTACTTGATAAATTCTAACGGTCCGGTAATTCCAAACATACATTTGTTTGTTGCCAGTATAGCACCAATTATATAGATGGCGGTGTACTTCGAATGCGATGGAGCACTTGAAAAATAGTTTAGTATTTTTCATTCACAATATTATACATATTGCATAAAAAAAAATGCATAATCATAAAAAATGCTATGCAATAGCTTTACCGCGGCAGTCCCACAGTGCCACACGTAAAGCTGGTGCTTCCCGTGTGATCCTACTTCAATTTGGTCTAGTTCTTTAAGTCAGTATTTTTTTTTTTGTCAAAATTTGTGATTATTTAACCGACTTCAAAAAAGGAGTAGGTTTTCAATTCGACACTGGGTGAACCGATTTTAATGAGTATTTTTTTAATTGAAAGCTGGTGCTTCCTGTGTGTCAATTTGGTCAATTTCTGCTAGTGCTTTCTGTATGGTTCTATTCCAATTTAGTCCACTTCTTAACGTCGTTCGTTTTTCCTGTTAAAATTTTGTTTAAAATTCTCACCCACTTCACACACGGCCGAACCCAGACAGAACCTGTACTAAAAATATATATTTAAATAAATATATCACTGAATAGTTTCTGTCCAAGTGTTGAGATGTTTTTACAAAACCGCCACTATATTCGTCCAAGTATAGAATCAGCATACAAGACCCATACCATTGCATTAGAGGAGTGAGACAAGGGGACTTTATATCCCCGAAATTGTTTACAAATGCAATGGAGGACTTGTTCAAGACGCTGCACTGGAAAGGGCGCGGCATCAACATCAATGGTGAATACATCTCCCACTTGCGATTTGCGGACGATATCGTCATCATGGCAGAGACGCTGCAGGAACTATAACAGATGCTGAACTACCTGGCCGACTCTTCTGTACGCATCGGCCTACGGATGAACTTGGACAAGACCAAGGTCATGTTCAATGAACATGTACTACCGGAATACATACATATCTGACTGATACTGAACTGATCGTGCTCATTATACAACTATTTGTCGGGGATTCGAACCCACGACCTCTCGCTTAGCAGATAGAATCAATAACCACTTACCAAGAGGCACGTCAAAATATTTCAATCCTAAAAACCCCCTTCCTTATATAAAAATATATTTTAGCTACTTTCACAGCGTCATGTCCTATGGTATACTACTTTGGGGCAAGGCGGCTGATATTGAAACGATTTTTATTCTACAAAAACGAGCCATCCGCTCAGTATACAATTGAGGTGCTAAAGTCTTTCTTCGAGAGTTGTTTAAAGATATAGGTATTTTAACTATTGCATCACAGTACATATTTGCAAATGTTATGTTTGTTAGGCAAAACATTAATAAGAAAAACAGTGATGTACACAATATTAATACAAGAAACAAGTCTAAACTCGTTGGTACCTATCATCGTTTACATAAGGTACACAACTCGTTCGAAGGTTTTGGTATACGTCTTTATAATAAAATACAATCCAAAAAAAAAACATAATTCGCCATTCTCAATCCAAAACTCAATACACGTTTCACCCTCCATTTGATGTCAAAAACCACTCCATATTAGCAAATGGCTATCAAATTTGAAAATTTTCATCATGGCGGTCCCTTGGAATCAAAATGGGTATCTGTTTCATCCAAAAAGGTTTATAAAGCTTCGCGGGGACAGAAATTATTCGTGACCACATTCACGATCCTGATAAATAATTCATAGGTGTTTTATTTTGAGGCACGATACTAATGATCGAATATTTATTTATTTCAATATTTATTTATTTAGTGAGTATACCGGAGGCCCATACCCCAACCCCTCCCCTCATCTCTCTCCCCATCCCCCAAAGGCCGGCAACGCACTTGTAACGCCTCTGGTGTTGCGGGTGTCCATGGGCGGCGGTAATCGCTAAACATCAGGTAATACGTCTGCTCGTTTGCCACCTATTCCATATTAAAAAGCTTAATTTATGCCACTAAACGGGTACCACCGCCCATGGTGACGGGTAGACGGGACACGAGTATAGCCGCGACCACGATGGTTCCCGCCTATTTCTGTTCAGAATTTACATGAATAGACAATTTACGAAACGGATTAACGCCAATAAGAAAATAACATACCTACCTCTATTTATATACTAATTAGTAATAACCTACTCCTGTTAAATAATTAGTATATTATAGAACTATGGACGTATGTACCTTGAAATACGAAGTTCCATTATACCTTAATATAATTATCAAGCGTTGAGAGTAATTATGACTAACATCATTATTTAATTAAATAAAGTTGAATTAGAATTTAGGCGCAATAAGTTAAACCCGACTAAGGTAACCCCTAACTATTATACTACACAGATGGCGCTAGCATATCGTAATTTTAGGATAGACATTTTAGGAGGTAATAATTTTTATCATTTATGATCGTAAATTATAATAAATGTTGTTAAAGATAGATACTATTGTTACAAAGTAGTCAAATATAACAAACTGCCTCAGTGGCGCAGTGGTAGCGTATGCGACTGCTGGGCTTGAGATCTCAGGTTCGATTCCCGGGTCGGGCCAAATGTTTGTATGATCTGCAAATATTTGTTTCGGAGTTTGGGTTTTTTCTATGTAAAATATGTATGTATTTACAAAAATCATTATATCAGTTGTCTAGTACCCATAACACAAGCTCTGCTTAGCTTGGGACTTAGATGGCGTTATGTGTAAGATGTCCGAAATATTTATTATTTATTATTATTTATAGTGTGGTGATCACTACTCTTGGATTCTAACCATGCTTTCCATAAGGCAGAATAGAGTCAGTTTGTCAGAACCATCCAAAAAAAAAAGAAATTCTTGCCTATTTTTCACTGAAAGGAAGTCAGTTAAACGAAGAAACCCCCTCCCCTATCTTCCCCTTTCCACGTAATTCTGGGGATGAGGCCTTAAAGAGCGGCAAAGCTTTTGTTAATCTTGAGATGCAGGTGTCAGCCAAGTGACTATCGCTTAGACTTTTGTAATTGTTCGTTTGTATTCTTTTTGGCTTAGCACCGACTTCAAACTGATTTTAGGTACCTAGCACACATTATAATGCTACTATTTAAATGAATAAAGAATTAGGTATAGGCAATTTATGAAGAACCAGTTTATTTTACGCTTTTTGGTGTTTTTTGACAGAGAGTTTTGGTTGGATGTTTTTTGGAAGTCGGTTTTTTTTTATAAAAAGTTTTTATTTTTCAGTTTTTTGTGCAAACAATCGTAGGTAAGTAGTAAACTGAACAATTTCTTCAAATTTCATCTTCAAGAATACAAATTAAGGTCTATACGTACGTTTAATATTAAAATCATCCTCTAATCCGTAACTCTTGAAGAGTTTAACCTTCTATCATCAGTTTACCTAAATAACTTTAAAGTATACGACAGAAGGTCTTTAGATACGTATGGAATTGAAAGAATTATCCTCCAACTCCTAACCGTTGAGGAGTTGTACCTTCCACCTTCCATCATCAGCTTACCTAAATAATTTGAAAGAATACGACTAAAGGTAACATACATACATATTATATTTAAAGATTTATCCTCCAACTCCTAACCGTTAAGGAGTTGTACCTCACATCATCAACTCATCATCATAAAATGATGACTACCAGACGCAAATACCGGTGTAACTTCAGAAAATATACGAAAAACATAGTATGTGCCTACAAAAAATGAGGGTTTCCCTCGATTACCCTGGGATCCCATCATCAGATCCTGATATGGTGGAAATGGGACCACCTCGGGAGCACACCCTTTCGAATACAATAATAATTTTCAAAATCGGTCCACAATTGACGGAGTACGATTACTCCGTCAATTGTGGACCGATTTTGAAAATTATTATATATATATAAAAATTATGTATGTTCACCGATGTGAACATACATAAAAAAATAAAAAAATAAAAAATACATACAGTGGAACATAGAACCTCCTCCTTTTTGGAAGTCGGTTAAAAAGGAATTCCGACCTCAAGTACTTTATTTCCCAATACAGAAATAGACAAGGTTATGTAAGAAGTAATTGAAAAATTAGGTACATACTACGTGTGTCTCACAAACTAACAAAAAAAAAATTATCGGAATGATAAAAAATCAACAGTAACACTTTAATAGTGTGGTAAAACTACAAATGTGTCTGTCTGTGTCATAAGATTTACGCTGTTGCTTTGCTATTGGAAGATGTTTAGGACATTTGTAAAATATTAGGTCTTTACCTATGAAATTGCCGTTCTTCAGTACTGGTCATTTCAAATAAAAAAAGTTTGTAATGGCTCTGTATTCTAAATTCAAATTAATTTTGTTTTAAAACCATGACATTCTATTTACAAACTCAGCCTTTTGTTTTCTGATTAGCGTTGTATTTTCATTACATTTGAACAATTTTCGTCATAATGGATACTTTAAAAATTCGTGTAATTATGGAATATGAGTTCCGTCGTGGCACCAACGCGACACAAACGGCACGTAACATCAAAAACGTTTACGGAGAGAACTGTACAAACGAACGCACAACCCGTTATTGGTTTTCCCGGTTCCGTTCTGGAAATTTTGACTTGAAAAATTAAGCTCGTGGTCGTCCGGAGACTTTGGTTAACAATAATGAATTAAAGGCGATTGTGGAAGCTGACGAAACTCAATCTACACCTGAGCTAGCAGCAGCTTTTAATGTAAGCATCAAAACAATATTGATCCATTTGCGACAAATTGGCAAGGTAAAAAGCTTGATAGATGGGTGCCCCACGACCTTAACGATCGCCAGCGCAACGTACGCGTCGAGACCTGCCTTGCGCTGCTCAACAGGCAAAGAAATGAAGGAATTTTGAAACGAATTGTTACGTGCGACGAAAAATGGATTCTGTTCGACAATCGAAAGCGCTCAGCAAGTTGGTTAGACCCTGGTTCAGCACCAAAGCAATGCCCCAAACCAAAAAACCCCAAACCCCTAAAAAGGTGATGGTCACTGTTTGGTGGTCTAGTGCGGGTGTGACTCACCACAGCTTTTTACAAAACGGCATGGGCATTAATGCAGATGTGTACTGTGAAGAACTGGAGAGAATGATGGAGAAGCTTGCACATCTGCAACCAGCTTGGTCAATCGGTCGTCCCCACTGCTCCTTCACGACAACGCGCGACCCCATACTGCGCAACAGACAGTCTCCAAGCTGGGTTGGAAGCTCTCCCTCATCCGCCATACTCACCAGACCTTGCACCTACCGACTATTACTTTTTCCAAAATTTAGACAACTTTTTAGTGGGTAAAAAATTCAATTCCCGAGAGGCAGTATAAAATGTCTTTGAAGAGTTTGTTGCCTCACGTTCAACTGATTTTTATAAGAAGGGCATCAAAAAAATGCCAATGCGTTGGTAAAGATGCGTCGATTGCATGGGTGATTACTTCGAATAACTGTTGAAAAAAATAAGTACTTTCACTTATTGCATACAAACCGGCAATTTCATAGGTAAAGACCTATTATAAGTCACCTTGTGACAGAAATAGATACGTCTGGATAATATGTATTAGACTCTTCAAGTATGAAGCAAACATTAGTTATCATCACAATGAATAACTTGGAGCATCAAATCTTTTGAGCTTTAGTAGAGAGTAAAGTATGCGTGATTAGGCGTGGTGTCGATTCGAGAAAGACCTGAAATAGCATGGTTCGAGTCCTCCCAGAGTAATAGTGGTTTTGAAATTACTACATATTCGTATATCCCCATTAAACTGGAGATTCGAAGAAACCACAATTCCACCCGTGAACAAAAATGAAAAGCAGAAAGATCGTTTCAATATCGTTCATCAAAATAAACCCAAATAGGACAAAAAAAATAAGGGAAAATTCATAAAAAAAGGGATAAACAGTCGCTTAATCTGGTCAAACGAAACGTAACGTAGTTACTGGTATCCCATTATGGACTGATATATTGATGTTTGTTGCTGATATAAATAGGTTCAATGGAGCCATTATATCATACTCTCTAGGTTTACTCCCCCTGTTGAATAATTTGGCGTAATGGTTTAAGCGGTCACCTCACGGCTTCCAACGGCAATGAGTGTTTAGATTCGATTCCGAAATGATACAAAAATGTAGGTATGTGATCAACTGTTGTTCTTAGTCTGTGTTCTATGTGATCGTTTCATGTAGGTTTGTAAAGTCCCACGACACGGATATATTCGTAAGGTTGATGTTCTCTTCCAGTAAGAGTACATAAATGGCCTCTTCGTTCACTTTTTTTATATGTATAAGGGGACAAACAAGGAGACAGATTCCCATCTTAAGTAACTATCAGAAGATGGAGTGTGAGTAAGATTACCAAAAAGGTGATCCGACGACTTGGTGTAGATCGCAGGACGACATTGAATGCAGGCAGTAGGTAATAGTCCTGTTTTTGTCTCAGATCTTAGGGAAGACCTATGTTCAAGGTCTTAATAAACTATCTATCGCCGCCCATAGTCAGGTTTTTTTTTTCTCTTTTTTTTTTTTTTTAAAGACAACTCCCGCATTAGGAATAAACATCCTGTGTCGCGGGGGACGTTACAGACATACATGAAACGGACACAATTAACACCCAAACTCAGAACAACAATTTGCGGATCACACAAAGTGATGTTCCGTGTAGAATTTGAACCCACAACACTTGGCGAATTGGCAAGCGGCGTGGCGACCGCCTAAACCACTAGGCCAACCGTGCAGTCAAAAGGATATCCATCAGTTCATTTGCCCCCACATAAAAAAGGGACTGTCCACTAATCTTTTTCCCTATTAGGACAAAGATAACATCGTGTAGTAAGAAATACATTAGGGTACTTAGTGTAAATGGGATCTTTAATTTATTATGCCTTTTAAGTGGTAATTTATTGTGTCTTTTAACTTCCATTTGAATATTTCGTAACCCCGTGGCCGTACCTTAAATAAATGGTTTGGAAAAAGAGGAAAAACACGGTGTAACTACTTTACTATCTTGCCATACATCTTGCCGATTTTGATTCAAGAGCAAGATGCCCCGGAATCAATATTTTTTGTGGTTTACATTCTTAGCTATGATATTTACTAGTGCGCGTAAGTAATTGACTTTGAAAACACCCCCTGAATAAACAGTCCAGTAAAGCAATGTTAACCAAGTGAGTCAGCAAATTGAAAAACAGAAATCATAACGTTTCATCAGCTCGTCCACTGCTGAACGAAGGCCTCCCATACAGAGCATCGTGATGTGAAGCTGGGATTAATTTGGGGGTAATTTGCATTAGTCACCTCGCTTGGCAGGCGGGTTGGTGACCACTGTGGTAAGGTGATAATGCTGCCCGATCAGTATCGAAACTTTGCGATTCTCGAAGTTGTGTTTCTTACTGCCACGAGTCGGTCGGTACCCGGTAAAAGCAGCTTATGTTTTTCACTAATAATGTGGCTTTCCATTGGCGAAAAAATGTTAAATACTAGTTCAGTGCTTTAGGCGTGAAAAGGTAACAAAGAAATTTATAATTATTTTATCAGTATAAATATATATTAAGCGTACCTTACCGTGGGAGAGCCACGCTTCGGCATGAATGGGCTGAAACCACGGCCTCACAGAAAACCGGTGTGAAATAGCGCTTGCGCTGTGTTTCACCGCGTGAGTGAGGATACCAGAGGCCCATACCCCAACCCCTCCCCCATCTCCTCCCCATCCCCCAAAGGCTGGAAACGCACTTGTGACGCCTCTGGTGTTGCGAGTGTCCATGGGCGGCGGTAATCGCTTACCATCAGGCGATACGTCTGCTCGTTTGCCGCTCTAGACCACAAAAGAAAAACCTATTGTCATTAGAAAAAAAACATTTAAAACAGTATGTTATAAACAAAACTTATTTGAATAAAGTCGTCTATTACATATTTAAAATTGAACTGTTCCAATTCGTTCGACACTCGATTCAAATCGAATAGTCGGACTACATTCCAACCTAAATAAATTTCCGATGTTACTTGATTCAGTTTTATAGAGTCCCTTCTATTTCGGAGCAAATTAGGCAAATGGTACTCAATAGAAAGTTTTCGTACGATCTGAATAGAAATAATATTACTCTTGCATCAACCATTTCAAAACTTAGGATTGTTTTCGAATAACTTTGAAAGTCATTCAAGGAGAATACGATACAAAGACAATACGATAATCTATGAAAAATTATTGAACTTAGAATAATAAAATAGCTTAGGTTCATACTCCATACTTTAATATTACAAATTCGAAAGTAGTTCTTTCTTTCTGTTAAGGCCTGTATTCACTTTGTATAGTGCGAGTGCAGGTGTGAAGTGAGGTGATCAATGATTGGTAGAAAATACGCGTGGATGGCGAATTCGCGGTCCACACGTACTTTCCACCAATCACCGATCACCCGCACTATGCACCTGCACTCGCACTAAGCAAATTGAATACGGGCCTTTACACTTACATAGCAAAACCGGTGAACCGATTTAGATATTTTTCTTCACGAAGATATACAGGACGTTGGAGAAAGAAATAGGCTCCTTTTTGTTGCGATAAGCAACATATACACGGAGAGAGCTGGTTTATAATAAATAGTATTGCATATTGAATAGGATATATTGGTAGTTTATTTATGTATTCGTGTGGAAATCCTTAGAGGACATCACCTCACCAAGGGTCAAGTATAAAGTAAACTCGAACCCACTGAAGCTACACGGTATTCCAGAAGTGTATCACCACCGATAACTAGGGGAGCCTAACCCCCAAACTATCAAATTCTAGATCAGACACTTTGCATCACGTCTCATGAATATAGCCTGCTTTTCTGAGGATAAAGGTCACCCCCAGACCCGCCCTCATGAAGCTATGAAATCGTTTTACACTTTCCTGAACCTGATACGTCTACCGTAGGTGAGAAGAGTACTTTACATTCGAGGACAAACTGTTTTAATTAACCATCATCAGCTGAGCTGAAAGATGTCCATTTCTGAAAGTAGTCCTCCCCCATTTTTTGCCACAACAAACGGTCCCGTAATGACCACATCCAACGGTTTCTCATGATTTTCGCTAGTTTGTTCAAATACCTTATAAATCGACTTGTTACATCTTGCGTTGTAACTCGAGAACTTGAAATATCAGTTGCAAAATTTAAGACAATGAAAACGCAATCAAAAATTGTAAGATAATAAAAGTTCGTTAAAAATTATTTACAAATTTAAAACGGTGAAGACGAAAATAAAAACGGAACAGAAAAGAAAGTTCAATTTTGAATAGAGGCAACATTTTTTACAACACGCCATGAGACAATTACTTCAGCTATCTTCTTCCCAAACGGTAAAAGAAATAAATACTTCCATATACGACATTGTTAGTTTCTTTACGATCCTTCCATTTATAAAGACTCACTAACCCTTATTTGTGAAGAAGTCTGTTCGCATGCGACTTTATAGCTGTAACTTACAGCCAATATATGAACCCCACAAAGGGTTCTAGAATGTAAAAAGACCGGCCATCTACTGATTAAATTCTCTGTGCGGTAAGATTGAATCATTACGGTTTTTATTGAGGTATGGGTCAAATGCCATTTTTAATCAACTCAAAGAGGAAGAGGTTTTTTCTTTGTTACTTGAGAACTGTTTCTTTATGACGAAAATCCTTGCTAAGGCCTCCTAATCACCGCCGGTAGCGACAGTTCTCTTCATAACTAAAATGCTCTGCCGCCTTCAGCGAATTGTGCCGGCTGTATAATGATGCTGGTGGCATATTCGTTTGGCCTAAACTCAACGGCTGTGCCGCTGACATGTACAATATGTACATCTATTTAGTTTTATTTGTATTTGAATTGTGCCTCGCTGAGAGAAGTGTTAAAGGAGACCATGTAGAAAAATAAGAAAAAAAAAAATTGTATCATCGTATTTATTTACGTAATAAGCACAGGGAATATAGCAGTTTTAATACCTTTACCTTGAGACAGTTTCAAAGCCAAAGACACGGTTAACGGAAGCAGACATTTACATAAAAACTCCACGAACTCAACCACTACTTTAGTTGAACGGAAATTATATTTCCAGTTGTGAATTTTGTAGAAATATAGAATACGGAGAGATAAATGAAAAGTAGTCTAACTATAAAGCTGTCAGGAATGTGCCTATATGGAGGAAAATAAATATCACACCCATACTGATCCATATCTATACTTCTATATCTATCTATACTAATTTTATAAACGCGAAAGTTTGTATGTATGGATGGATGGATGTTTTTTACTCTTTCACGCAAAAACTACTGAACGGATTTGGATAAAACTTTACAGAAATATAGCTTATACATCAGAATAACAAATAGGCTACTATTTGCCGCGATAACCGACATATACGCGGGCGGAGCCGCGGGCAACCACTGGTTAATTTTGTAAATTCGAAAGAAACTATCTGTTACGCGTTCACGGCTAACCTGCTAAAGCGATTTATGATGAATTTCAGTATAGACATAGATAGGACCTTGGAGAAAGACATAGGCTACTTTTTGTTGCGATAACCGAAATACTCGCAGGTGGCAACATAGGCAAAAACTAGTTATATATAATTATTAGGGAAGTAAGCAATATACATGATGTATACACACATATATATACTAACTATACTCTTTGCGCTGTAGCATGTGGTGCGTGGCATGGTTCAGTAACATTTCGTTTCACTCTTGAAAGTTGCCGCGATTTACAAATTATGACTTAGTATTTCAGCTGTACCACATTCGCAATATATTAAATCATTAATAACTGTAGTAAATTAAACCATTAACTGTAGTAAAGTAAAGTAAATTAAATTAAACCTCCACGCACCATGCTACAACGCAAAGAGTATAGGTTTAGCGTTTATGTCGATTATCGGGGTAAAGAGTAGCCTATGTCCTTCCTCAAGAATCAATCAAAGTATATCCACGACAAATTTTATTGATTTTGGTCCAGCAGTTTAGCTGTGAAAGCGTGACAGATAGACAGACAGAGTTACTTTCGAATTTATAATATTATTCGAAAGTAAGGAAGTTTAAAAGTAATTCGAAAGTATGAATTTCTTAACGCAGTTGAACTTCTGTTACATACGTACTTAGTGTCTAACTTGTCCGTGACCACAGACTTTTCATTTCCTGACCCTATCCCTTTAATAAAGCCTTTGTTCAAGCTAACCCTACTCCGAAGAAGGTTTAAATGTCCGTCGTTTTGACGTCAAACTAAAAGCTTATCGAGAAATGCCAACATAGTGTTACTTTTCTAAACTTACTTTTAAGAAATCTTCGTAAGGCTCTTCGTATCACTTTATTGCTAGAATATAATAATTTGACTGCCTCGGTGGCGCAGTGGTATGGTCCGTACTCACATACGGTATTACTCGATGGTTTTACTCCAAGACGAGTAAAACTTAACGTGTGGACCGCAAAACTCACGACTCGAAGGCTCGCATCGAGCCGGCTCGATGGAATTAAATAAAAGTAATTTCCTTCGCTCTTACTCGAAGCGAGCCATCGAGCTTGACGCAAGCGTGTGTACGTGACCGCGAGTGGCGCGAATCGAGCTTCAGTCCGCCGTTGACGATTAACGTAAAAACTATTTTATAGTATATTCAGGCATCCTTAAATAATTGTTATAATAGTCGGGGCAAACTTGCTAAATGTAGCCACCGTCTCCTTTGTTGAACAGACATCATTTGGCTCGAACAGTTCGCTTCGAGCGAAAAGACGCGTCACTCGATCGATCAATGCTGAATGTGTGGACGAAAGCCCGTGCCGTGGTTTATACTCGACATGTTTGCTCGATCGAGAAAAACTGTATGTGAGTACTTAGCAGTAGCGTATGCGACTGCTGTGCTCGTGGTCTCGGGTTCGAATCCCGGGTCGGACTAAATGTTTGTACGATCTGCAAATATTTGTTTCGTAGTTTGGGTGTTTTCTTTGTATAATATGTGTGTATTGAATATGAGTCTATTTTAGTATGACAGTAGTATAAAAGAGTTTCAAAAGGTCTATTACTATTGTACCATAGTATTGCTGTCAGTTTTGTTCTAGATAGGTTGCACATCGATATCGTACAGTCAGGTAACATGGAATGATCTATTTGAACGGAGGAGAAGCTTTAAATATTCATTAAATAATATATGTATAGGTGTGTTTATTTATTATTTGAATATTCACTTGATGGTGTGTTACTGGTGTATAAACTGCCTTCAAATCATAAACACCCAATATCCATACTAAGGTTGTCTAGAAGAAATGCCGTTAACGATAAGACCGCCATTTGTTACATTTCCAACTTTGTAACTCATCTTTTGTTATGTATTTTATCTTGTGTATACAATAAAGATATATAAATAAATAAACAAATCTTTTAACTTAATGGCTTACTTTTAATGAAATTCGTATTAAATTAAAATGCTAGATAATAAAAATTTGTTTACCCCCGACAATACATTTTTTTAAATAACAGCTTATACATAAATATTATGATTAAGTTTTATACTGTGGGAGACTGGTGCCTAAGCTAGGCTCCTAGGCTGTATTTCAGGACACGAACAAATATAAAAATAGCCTACTCCAATATTAAATATGCTCGATGTACGCAGTATATAAAACAGAAAACAAGTATATCAGCCCATTGTTCTCCCTATCGAAGTGATTGGAACTCTGTTTTTCAGTGGCGTTTCTTTTGTTACGAGAATGTCAATTGAACAGATTTCTATGGCAAATATTGTGATAGAAAAATAATCTTAACAATAGATGCTATTAATTAAAAATATTTTACTTATTATTTGACTGTAAATCGGGACTTAATCGCGATAATATCTACCGATCATGGTCAAGGGTAGACTCTACCCGTGACCACGATCGATGCAATTCGGTCGAAACGTCGGGAAACCAAAAAAGGTATAGTACCTTGTAGATGTTATCGCAATTAAGTCCCGATTTACAGTCGAATAATATGTATAGTCGCGAAAGCTTAATAACAATACTTTAATTATTCATACAAAAGGTTTTTGACGTGTAACATGTTTCCGATCGCCGTTGATTATAACAGGAAGCCGGGCGAGAGCGTGTTGCTCATATTAAGATGTTAAACATTATAATTATATAACTACTTACTATAAAGTTTACCTGATTTTTTACATTTTGCATTGATGCTCGACTCCCATTGATCGTAGCGTTATGATATTTTCTATTCTAGCCTTCCCGGACAATACAACCGTAAAAATTGTCTGTTTGGGATCTGTAGAGATTAGAGCCTTTGAGAGAGAGAACTGCCTCGGTGGCGTAGTGATAGCGTGTGCGACTGCTGTGCTTGAGGTCTCGGGTTCGATTCCCGGGTCGGACCAAGTGTTTGTATGATCTGCAAATATTTGTTTCGGAGTTTGGGTGTATAATATGTATGTATTTCAAAAAAAAAAGTATACATGTATTTGTATCAGTTGTCCCCAGTAGTACCCATAACACAAGCTCTGCTTAGCTTGGGACTAGATGGCGTTGTGTGTTACATGTCCAAAATATTAAAATTTGTGTACACTAGAGCGTGTGTATACTAAGTTTATTATTTATTTTCCAAAAATCGTAGGTACTAATTACAATAATACAAATCTTAACCTAAACAAAAAAACCTATCTTAGATTTATCAAATTGATAAATAAATAACAAATGGAAACCTTCTTCAAAGTTACGCCTCAAACGAAATGGACGAATGGAAACACATTTTCAAAAGTTACAATGTTAGCTTCTCCAATATTTCAACTGTCAAAAATTTTCAAAGCAAACACCTTCTAAGTTAAAAGGAACATGGCAGTAATAGTTCTACCCAACTTCCTGAATACGAAAACTTTTATTCGAAGTCTTGACTTGCGTTACAAAGCATACACGTTTAATATTTTGTTGACCTGTCTATTCTCTATGGATTCTGATTAAAACTTTTAATTCATGCAACTTTTAAGAATTACGACGTAGTTACAAAAACCTTCTAAGTTTACATTAATATTCGGTCTATTCCATAAAAAAAAAAAGAAAAAAAATTGTCAACGTATGTATAAAATCATACTTCGTAAGTATAAAACTTGGAGGTAGTAGAGCCACGCTGATTTCGGCACGAATGGGCCGGCTCGACCGGGGCGGTACTACCCTCGCACAGAAAATCAACGTAAAATGACCATGTTCGTGCTGTCGTGTTTCGTTGGCGAGTGCGAGACCGGAGGCCCAAATAGTCTAGTCAACAAGTTCCATACTTGTTGACTAGACTAAAAGATGCAGCAGCATTACTAGGCCGCCATGGTGTGGGTCGCCATACTGCATTGTCTGCATTCGCAGTGAGTATGGCGACTAATACTCTTGGATTCTGCTTATGCTTTCCATCAGGCAAAGTAGAGTCATTTTGGCGGGTTATACAAGAAAAAAAATACTAAGGACTTAGAGCCCCCGCAAACTGCAGACTTTTGATCGACCGATAGTTTGGTTGGTTTCTTAATCAGTATGAAGATGTGTGGGAGTGCGCACATTATAACGATTCAGTATCGGCCGATAAATAAGACAAAAGCCAATCCGATCAAACTATCGGCCGATTAAAAAATTGTAGTCTGCGGGGACTCAATGTAAAAAAAAAAATAGTAAAACCACAATGAAAAATTTAACAGTGGTTTTCGGTATGGCTGTATTGTCACTACTGAGCAGATACAAAGAGAATAGGTGCCATGATTAGATTTTTCATTAAAAAATTCGGGACAAGCGGGTTATTTGCCAATTCTTTTTTACCTACTTCATTTTGTCTCCCGCTAAGCAGGTAATTGTACTTCCAACTCCTCCAGTTTTCTTCCTATTAATTTCGTTGCGGGTTCCAAGACAGTTTAACTTTTCCTGTGACTAGGGACTTACTGACCTACAATGCAGAGTGTGCAATGCCCACGGTGCAGCAGTGATAGGGACGCCGGCCACGGCACTTTTATTGAAGGGCGTTACGCTAACTAAAAGGCGCTAAAGGAATGATTGCACACGGGTGCTTCACGAGCTAGAGACGCCTCTGCCTGTGACTTCCCGAGTGTCAAAACTCGATGTGTTCATTCGTCACCGCTATTGATCCTGGTGTATTGGAGTTACAGTGGTGGGCGATTGGGCGATATAAGTCCCAAAAAGAAATTGTGTGGTAATTGAGTGTTTAGTTCCACTCTTTTCACTTTTCCATCAACCAAACAATAGTAAAACTACTCGCATTGTTTTATGTCGATGTTACTATGTAGTTTGGTAGTCTACTAAAATTTGTTGTGTTATTCTACAAAAGCAATTGTATTGACCATCAATGAGACATATACACATCTTGTAAGAATTAACTGACTGTAATAAAAACAACTGTGCAATAAAACGGAACGGTGAAATATATTTCCTACAAACAATATTGGGGTCTTGACCCCGTTGACAACGTTTCCTTGGAACGTTAATGACCAATAATATTCTCGTAAACTATTTAGAAATAATAATATCATCCACAAAAATCTTAGTCTATAGAAATAAATAAAATTGAAATGCCTGCTTATACTCGTAATTTCAAATTAACAGCTTTTCATTAAAGTTATACATTTGAGATATACTTACATACGTTATACTTCTCATAGAGGATACCGGAGACTATACCCCAATCCCTATCTTCCCCTCCCCCCTCCCCCTCCCCATCCCCAAAAGGCCGGCAACGCACTTGTGACGCTTCTGGTGTTGCAGGTGTCCATGGGCGGCGGTACTCGCTTACCATCAGGCGATACGTCTGCTCGGTTTCGCCAGCCTATTCCATAAAAAAAGAAGGTTCTCAATTCGACTGCATTTTTTTATGTTTGTTACCTCAAAACTTTCAACTGGATGAACCGATTATGATGATTATTTTTTATTTGAAAGCTGGTGTTTTCCGTGGTGTCCAATTTTCAGTTGGTCCAATTCTTGAAGTCGGTTTTTTTGTTAAATTTTTTTTTACTAGGCTATTGATCGTTTCAATTAAAACTTGGCAACTTTGTAAAAATATATGTATTTAACCTTTTGCTATAGCCAAATATAATATATAGGCACATCAAAATTAGTCGGTCGGTCGGTTGTTGACACCCTATTACTTCTACAGTAAACGTCGAGGATAGAAAGAAATAAATGGAGAAGGTTTTTAATATCCAAGTCTTTACTTAATAGTTCTCTAGACCAGACGGGTACCCTAATGAAAAATCACTCCTCTTGAATGCCTACAATATTGCAAAGAGTGAGAAAGTCTGCAGAAAGTAGATTTAAGCGTCTTTTCTAGAGAGAGAGGCCTAATTTTGTTCCCGTAGTCACCTCTTACGACACCCATTAAGGATAAATAGTAGTGGTGAAACTCTGTATTCTTAACCCATCACCATACGAACAGGTGTTTGGGTGGTTGCTCAGCTATACCTATTTTTTTACGCGGGGAATGCTTTTCGCACCATACACTACGTGGGGAGACGAAGGGCGTGTGTGGGACTCCCGGAGAACCGATCTACCCACTAAACCCCACGGCGGCCAACCTCGGCAGTCTGAAGGAGCTCCAGGAACGCATCAGCGGCTTCTGGAGTCCCCCTTGCCGTGCCTTATGACTGAGGAACATCCCGGGGTAACCATAGTCACCCTCGGGGCGGGTCGGTATTGCGCCTCTATACCTAAAGAACTGATTCAATTCTTTCGTAGCTCTTTGACAAGATGTAACGCTATTAAGCTACAAATTAATAGTGCCTGTCAAAACCCGGGTCCTACATTACAAATGGTACAGAACTGGACCTTTGGGTGTCATCTAGTAAAAGCTAACAAAACGGTCATAAACTAAGATAAACCTTGACCTCTATCAGGTTAGGGTAATGGACAATTGGGGTATGTTATAATCTAGAAATTGGACAAAACATGTAAGTTCAATGGAACGACTAAAGCCGTCGGTTACTGGATTAGGATTTAGGTCTCGACAGGTCTCGAATTATATCAATAGGTATGCAACGTCTTAACATAAAATGTCGACTTTCTGAGAAGGTAAATTTATCATCATCATCATTAGACTATTGGGGTCCACTGCTAGACATGGTCCTCTCCAATTGCACGCCACAATTATGCTGCTGCCAGATATTTAGCGCAAAGCGTCACTCCGTCAGGTCGTCCTACACTACGTTATGCAAAACGCACTGATGCAGTTTAACTACCACTTGTAATACTGCTTAGTGGTAGCTAGGTTGTTGTGGCTACTTTAAATGATTCGTCATAAAACAGTTATGTACATTCGAGATCTGAAAGCATTTTGTGTAATTTTAATAACAGGCGTAACATCCATTTAAAATGTAACAATCAAAATTTGCAGTGACGAATTACATTTTCCAATGATAAATATTATTCATTGAATTTACGACAGCTTTGTAATAGGCTGCCAGTGTAACAAATGATCGAATAACGACAACACTAGCCGTTTGACGCCATCTTGAATTAAAATTGGCGCGTAACACGGTTTGGCTTTTAATGTTATGCGTGTGGACTTTTTTATTTATTACCTCCTAGTGGGTTGATCTTTATGGAAAGGACACATTTTATTCGATTTTACTTATTTTGACTACTACAATAAGTGTTAAGTCTTTTTCCTACGAGCCATTTTCTGCGGTTAGCTTATGCGACTGTCAATGCAAGAGGTCTTGGGTTGGTTTTTTGAGAGGATCAACTCAATGATAATAATCGTTATTGGGAAGTCAGTGCGCTCAAATACCCACCTACTGACAACTAGTTTGACTTTCGAATTTAGGGTTGCGGATGTCCGATGTCAGTCGCTCCGAGGAATAACTGATAGGTAAAACCGGTTGAAGCAGAAGTCAACCCCAAATAATCTTGGGAATAACGTGGGAATAACAATGACTAGGATTTTTTTTGGTTTTAAGCCAACTTAAATACGGCTAAAGCTCCCAAATCTAGTAATCCTATTTCTTTAAATGCTTAAAACAATGCCATTTATAGAAGTAAATATGCAGCACATTTAATGTTATGAGCATATATTTAAACACATGGCAACAGACACTGGCATCAACTTTGTTTTCGTACCACAGATTAAAACTTTTTCATAGTTTGACCGTACATCACAAAATTTGACACTAATGTTTTTATAACTTTTAAACTTTTGCCTTCCGTGTAATTATTTTATACGTAGGGGAAATAACGCGACCACAGAATAGGAATTACATCTTTATACTGACATGTCATCACGCCCTGGCAGAGAGCAACACGGTAGGCAGTAGTCATAAGCAGGCGTTACCCTCTGTCAAGGTATAAGTCCAAATGGTAGGCACGCATTACAATGCGCATTGTTATGAGTTTACGTGATATGTGAAATTGGCAATGTTTAGTTTTAATTGTTATATTGAGTTCTCAGTGGCAGGCGATTGATTTGAATGGGAGTCTAAAATGTGTATGTGTGAAGATTTTCCCCGCAAAAAATGACAGACTGGTTTGTATCGGAAGAACACGTTATGGCTACTCTACTCCGGTCCACGCGCCCGCCTGGGTGATGCTATGGCAATCATAGAGCTATTATAGATAGAGTAGGGAAGACATACGGCTGCCTGTAAGCGGAAAAGTCCAACGATTAAAAAGAGAGAGACGATCGCGGTACCCTATCTGTCCTTCTCTACTAACGCATGCGCAGTAAAGAACTAATAATGGTAATGCAATCACAACAATTAGCTGCTTCTCCGCGCTAACTGCGCATACGCGAGTAGAGAGAGAGACAGATAGGTACCGCGATCGTCTCTATCTTTCTAACCGAGTGACGTCTGGAAGCCTGTCTCCCCTGCTCAATCTATAATAACTCTATGATGTCAATGCAGTGCAACTTCTTCGAAACGTCAAACAACTCATATTTTTTTGAATTATGAATTGTCTGACGTTTCAAACAAGTATTTTTCGATTACTTTTTTTCAAAATTATTATTTAAAATTATAATTTGAAACTCCTTCCATACACTGAGCAATTTAATGTTTGACGACAAACATCAACTTAAATTAAAAATTCTTAACTAACAGGTGTAATTTAAACATTATTCATAAAAGAAGTGAAATGGAAAGGATTCATAAAAGGTAGTAGAGCCACGCTGATTTCAGCACGAACGGGCCGGCTCGACCGGGGCGGTACTACCCTCGCACAGAATAGCAACGTAAAATGACAGCAGCAGTGCTGTCGTGTTTCGTTGGTGAGTGCGAGACCGGAGGCCCAATTAGTCTAGTCAACAAGTTCCATACTTGTTAACTAGACTAAAAGATGCAGCAGCATCACTAGGCCGCCATGGTGTGGGTCGCCATGCTGCATTGTCTGCATTCGCAGTGAGCATGGTGACCACCACTCTTGGATTCTGCTTATGCTTTCCATCAGGCAGAGTAGAGTCATTTTGGCGGGCCAAACATTAAAAAAAATGGAATGTCAGTTCCATTTTCAAATTTCACACTTATAAAGACTCAACTGTGGTACTTGTATTTATTGAACCCACAAAAGCTTTCCTCTGCGTACAATTGAGAACAATGGACGTTTATATCCCGTGTAATATGCCGGAATGGTTGTAATATATGTCGTTAATCTCACGAGGTTACAAAGGACACTCCACATGGTTTATGTCCCATCAAAACATTAACTTTAATCCCGTGTCTACACGTAGGTTAGCCAAATATTACGTTACTATAAGGACAACATGGACACTAGCATTTAGGATGTAGGATAAGCCTTTATATTATGTACACATTCATAAACTAACTTGCACTTGTTGTAAAAATGGCTTGCCACAACTGAGAAATGGTCGAAGAGTGCCATTAACTGTCATGGAGTGTTATGGGTTCGATCCTCAGATGATCCCTATCCCCTGGAATCGGTTTCAGGAACGTTCGTAAAAGTCACCCCTGGAATTATTTTTCTCAATTTTTCCTACTTTACGTGGCATTGCAGTACATGTCGTGCATGCTTAGCTAATAGTTATATACATAACTTCACAAAACATAGGTACTTTTATTCACTATGCAAGCTCTGTGCTCTTACCTCGCAAGGTAACACCACGAGAAGGCAAGAGAGAGCCCTGGTCTCTACGTCTATGAATACCTGCAACTCAAATAACCCTCATTCCTACTTCTGTTTAAGATTGGAGTCTGAGCCACTCCACTGGTAACTCAGTAAAAACATCGACATAAAATGATTACCATGGGTTTTCTGATGTCATGGTATCATTCCGAACGAGCCAGCCGTGTGTCGAAACATGGTATTCCCATGGCATTTTGAAAATCGCGTTATCCTGGCATAGCTTGGTAACCCTACAAACAACTGTGTAAAATAATTAGAAGCAGACTATGAAACATAATTAAACACTTTCGTGTCGTGCATAATTTTAAGAGCATAACACACTTCTCAATTGGAACGTAATATAATTGTTTATTTCGGCTCAATCTATACTAATATTATGAGCTGAAGAGTTTGTTTGTTTGCTTGGTTGAACGCGTTAATAGGAGAAAGTGGTCCGATTTGAAAAAAAAAATAGTGTTAGTTGGACCAGTTATCGAGGAAGGCTATGTTTATTCAGCTGCGACCAAAAGAAGAGGAATATTAATAAAAATGTGGCAAAAACGGTGCAAAATTTTTGAACGCTTCCATTGCGTGCGCTGTTTAAACGGTTCAAGTTTTACAAAAACAAGGTATGATAGAATTATTCCCTTTAAAAGTTCTAAAAAAAAGTCCGCGACAGTTGCCTATCTTTTAGAGCCCCCGCACCGCAGACTACAATATTTTTAATCGGCCGATAGTTTGGTTGGTTTCTTAATCAGTATGAAGATGTATGGGAGTAGGTACATTGTAACAATTCGGTATCGGCCTACAAATAAGCCAAAATCCAATCCGATCAAACTATCGGCCGATTAAACATTTTGTAGTCTGCTGAGGCTCTTAAAGTTACCTCACTAAAACCTTACTTAACCCCCGACGCAAAAAGAGGGGTGTTATAAGTTTGACGTGTCTGTCTGTCTGTTTGTGTGTCTGTCTGTCTGTGGCACCGTAGCTCGGGAACGGATAAAGCGATTTCAATTTAGTTTTTTTTTGTATGAAAGATGAGTTACGTGCGAGTGTTCTTAGACATGTTTCATGAAAATCGGTTGAGTCGTTTAAAAGTTATGGGGATGAAAGTGGGGAAGAATAACCGAATGTCTGCAAAAATATCATTGGCGTATGATTACTCGATTAAGTGCTTGAGTAGGGGTTTTTTTAAATTTTGAATTTTTACAAGCTTAACTTGAAATGTATGTACATATGCATGATATAAGCATACAGGTATGACATTCCGAGATACAGTGTTCTACGAGATGACGTCATATACAGTTTTACGTTGCCATATATTTAAATTCAAATATTTTGTTTGATTATGTACACAAAATAACAACTTAAATGCATTTTACATTTTTTTAAATAGTATGGTAACTGAAAATGTTTTCACCATTTTATTTTATGTTGCTATAAAGTGGTAACTGGATAGTGACGTCACCCTGTATATCTTTCGGAATGTCATACCTGTATTCTTATATCATGACTGTATGTATGTTCGGGTGGAATCTTGCAACTCAATTTTGAAGTAGATATCTTCAACCGATTTTGTTGAAATTTTGCGAGCATCTATATACAGCGTGACAATACAATATTATAATGACATGGAGCTGATCGGGTGCTGGAGCTAGAAGGTGGCCATAGGAACTCTGTAAAGAAACGACGCAACACCTTCGAGTTTGGACTCGTTTGATTAGTCTCGACGAGTACTAGTCTTTTTAGGGCATTCCAATAAAAGCTTGTTTTAAAAAAAGTTTTTTAAGTATTTTTTTATCTTAAACTAATATGCTCACGCTGTTATTACATCACGCTACGGGCAGTAGGGGACACAGTTGAGGCTGCGTGGTTCAGTTAGTTCACTGTGAATATAACCTTGTTTACTTTACTAAAAACGTCCTTCTAGAGGTTTATATTATTGCCAAAACAACTTCAAATCTAGTTTCTAAGTTTAAAGTTGTTTTGCTGTATATATACATACTAGTAGCCGAAGTATTCCGGGCTCATGATCCGGCGTTGTTTCGGGTGGCGGCGGCGGGTGGAGATCGCGCCAGGATAGTCGCCGCCTCGTACGACTTATTCGTTTACCTGTGCAACGTCTCTGTCTATGTCTCTCTACATATATTTATATGTTACTGGCAATCTGTGTAATCCTGTATTCTACACAATACCTAGGCAATGTATACAATACATAATACGTAACATATATACTTAAATTGTTTATGCATTTTTAACCGACTTCCAAAAGGAGGAGGTTCTGAATTTCATCGGTTTTTTTTTTTTTTTTTTATGTATGTATTTTTTACTCCGTCAATTGTGGACCGATTTTGAAAATTATTTTTGTATTCGAAAGGGTATGCTCCCCATGTGGTCCCATGGCCACCATATCAGGATCTGATGATGGGATCCCAAGGAAATTGAAGGAAACCCTCAAATTTACGTGAGCGCCTGCAATAAAGTTAAGGCAATTGTCTGCATGCTTTCATATTCTGTAAACATCATGTCCGAAATATTTATTTATTATTCTATACAGTATGTTGTATGTTACCTTTAGTCGTATTCTTTCAAGTTATTTAGGTGAAATGATGATGAGAGACTTGAGAAAGACTAAAAAGCGAAAAAAAAAAAACTTCGTTTAAAAAAACCGACTTCAAAAACTGAAAAGTATAAAATAACTTAATTTGTATGTGCTACCTATTCATAGGTTTGAAGTCGGTGCCGAGCCAAAATGTAATAGTAGGTCTCGCCACGCGTGACCTTGAGCGGGATAGCTGCTCTTCGCGTAGGACAAAACAACCGAAGCGTCGGTGACGTCGTTGACGTTCGTCTCGAAATGTAGCGAGTGTGGTACCTGCTATTACATTTGGCTTGGCGCCGAATTCAAACCTTTGAATAGGTAGCACATACAAATTAAGTTATTTTATACTTTTCAGTTTTTGAAGTCGGTTTTTTTAAACGAAGTTTTTTTTTTAAGGTTTACAAAAGAGGGTATCCCCCCCGAATTAAATTTCTAGGTTCGCCACTGCCACAGCTAAAGTATTAAAAGAAGCGATTTGACCCGCGTAGGGTCAAACGATCAAATGTGAAATGTTCCGATTTGTTGTTGTTGTACAGAACTCTGTACTCGTACCTACTAATTTGATTCTGCACAACAAAAAATATTGTACCATTTCAGAGTCACATTAAACGGCTATTTTGGCACGGATATTTCTTCAAAATATCAGTTACATTAATGGCTTAGGGAATGTCTGCACATGTTCGGTAGTATTTTGATACATGGACAAAATTCGTTCCAAAAAACTAAGTCTGTAAACTGATACTTAGAGAAACAATGCACTGAACTAACTTTTTAACCCCCGACGCAAAAAGAGGGGTGTTATTGTTTGTGTTAGTTGTTAGTTAGTTAATAGGGCTTTGTGTTACGGTCAACCAGTGAGGTTGTTTGAATGCCGTTTAATAAAAATTTAGGTGATTGTCCATCCATTTCGTTGTTTACCGTTATGGTTGGTCTGATTTGGACACGCGAGATTAGTAGTCGCGTCGATTAGGCGCGATCCGCGACAGTTAAAACGGGTGTTATAATTAGAATACTTGGGAACCTGTACAGCCACTTAGGAGTGATGAATGTGTGACGACGCAGAGAGAGCACCAAGGGGGCCCCTTAGAACGCCGATATCAAGGAATTCACACATCTCCAGTAAGTGCTTGATATTACATTAGCTTAGAATAAGAACAGGGTGAAGCGCCCTGACGTTGAATACTTTCGCCAGTGAACTAGCTTAGCGATTGAATGCCTGTACAAATGGGCCCTACAAGCATTACAAACTTCACACGGTGAACGCTACATTGGCGAAAGGATTGAACAAACCTATAAACTCTAGGTATATTGATATCTTCTCTCTAAACTGACAAATTGATACAGGTACAAAACGGAAAGGTTGTAGATACCAGAAGCAACTGTTAGTACTCAAAACGAACTGAAAATTTATTTGTTCCAGGTAATTTACCTCAAAAACTTTTTTTTTTATGTGATAGGCGGGCAAACGAGCAGACGCATCGCCTGATGGTAAGCGATTACCGCCGCCCATGGACACTTGCAACACCAGAAGTGTCACAAGTGCGTTGCTGGCCTTTTGGGGATGGGGGGAGGTAGGGGTAGGGGATTGGGGTATGGGCCTCCGGTATCCTCACTCACTCGGTGAAACACAGCGCAAGCACTATTTCACACCTGTTTTCTGTGAGGCCGTGGTATCACTCCGGTCGAGCCGGCCCATTCATGCCGAAGCGTGGCTCTCCCACGGTAAACTCATCCTTGGATTGATCTTTTTTGTGCATGTGGCAAATCTCAAGGCAGGCCTCTTCAACCTGCTGACCAACTCCCACTGTATGTCTTTCAAGATAACCTCAAACTGAATGGCTAAGTGATTGATCACACACAACTATCACTATGCCCTTCGCGGATGTTCACCAAAATTATTTAGACAGACAGGTAGTTGAGCCACGCTGATTTCAGCACGAATGGGCCGGCTCAACCGGGGCGGTACTAGCCCTCGCACAGAAAATCAACGTAAAATGACAGCGTTCGTGCTGTCGTGTTTCGTTGGTGAATGCGAGCGAGACAGGAGGCCCAATGATGCACAAGCATCACTAGGCCATCATGGTGTGGGACACCATGCTGCATTGTTGCATTGTCTGCATTCGCAATGAGTATGGTGACCACCACTCTTGGATTCTGCTAATGCTTCCCATCAGGCAGAGTAGACTCACTTTAGTAGGCCCAAACATAAAAAAAGACAAAAGTTTTCAGTACACCACAATTACTTACTCGTGGCAATATTTTCTCAATACTTTAACCAACATCTCTAAACCATAAAAAAACCCTCAAGGTGAGCTCCAAATGCACAACAATTCAAGAACAAATTTTCTAAAAGTCTTACGTAATGGCATGTGTTCACTAACTAGATTGTCACAGCGGGTGCTACGAGGAGCAACTCGGCGTGCATTAGCCATCCTTTCAGCTTCCACCATGGTTGGTTACACCCCTTATGTGCTTGAAACAAAGGAATAGGTTTTTCCTGTTGCCACGTGGCACTAAAAGGCTTTTTTCAGCCGAATATTACACAAAAGAAATTAAGAATTTTTTAACATTTAATAAAATTCGTGAGTGTTATTTCGAAGTTCCTTTGATACTTTCGGCGTCATAAACCACTGTAAAAATGGGGCACTAGTGAAATCGTCAGGTCATTCTTTGTTTCAAGAAGGTTCAAACCTGAAGTTATTTAAAAGTACGACTACAATAATTGGAACCCATATTTCTTCTTAACATTCCTTATTCCAATACTAGCTGACCCACACGCAACGTCGTTTACGTCTCCTATTGCACGTAGCGTAATAATTTCCCCCGTTTTTTAACATTCTTCATTGATGCGCCGCTCCTATTGGTCTTAGCGTGATGTTTTTTTTTTATGTTTGGCCCGCCAAAATGACTCTACTCTGCCTGATGGAAAGCATAAGCAGAATCCAAGAGTGGTGGTCACCATG
This sequence comes from Diaphora mendica, assembly GCA_949125395.1. NCBI lineage: Eukaryota > Metazoa > Arthropoda > Insecta > Lepidoptera > Erebidae > Diaphora > Diaphora mendica. The sequence goes on along the minus strand of OX421332.1, from coordinate 4,309,761 downwards.
CTCACTGCGAATGCAGACAATGCAGCATGGCGACCCTCACCATGGCGGCCTAGTGATGCTGCTGCATCTTTTAGTCTAGTCAACAAGTTTGGAACTTGTTAACTAGACTAATTGGGCCTCCGGTCTCGCACTCACCAACGAAACACGACAGCACGCTGTCATTTTACGTTGATTTTCTGTGCGAGGGTAGTACCGCCCCGGTCGAACCGGCCCGTTCGTGCTGAAATCAGCGTGGCTCTACTACCTTCAGAGGTATAAAGATTATAGCCTTTCTCGATAAATGGGCTATCTAATACTGAAAGAATTTTTCAAATCGAACTAGTAGTTCCCGAGATTAGCGCGTTCAAACAAACAAACTCTTCAGCTTTATAATATTAGTATAGATTTCGTAAAATACTTTATTGCGATACTGATACTGGTATCCAATTTCGTATATAACAATATTTTGTTTCACCCATTTCTTACAAATATCACGCCATCAAAAGTATCGGGCCAATGCAAGGGCGTCGCCAAGGGGGGGCAGGTAGGGGCAGCTGCCCTAGAGCTTTGATTTGATGCATATTTGAATTTAAAGAAACATATTTAGCATGGAAAAATAATGCCAGCTATCAATCAATAGATATTCGAAATTAGATCATCCTAACAGATCTACGCTCAGAAATTGTTAATACCACAAGACCATATTTTTTATTACTAACCGTAGGACAAAAATATTAAATAATAGGTTAAAGTGTTATCTGTCCAAATGAAACAATGTCCCACACGAAAACAGGTATACATATAGTCCGACAAGAATTATTGTCACAATCGTTTTTCTGTTGGTATTCTCAACTTTTGAGCGTAGGACCTGGATAATGTACTACGCAATTTGTAGGACAACGTGCAGGCGCGGTTTCATCCTGAAAATTTTGGGGGGGTCACATCAATTTAAGTCGAGTAAATTAGACTTTATTACACAAAACACAATTTTATTGCACACTTTAAAAACAAAAGGATATCTTTTTTTTATTGGTAAATCTATTGGGATGATAATATTTGAGACGTCTGGGACAACCTCTGGATGAATACTTAAGTGTCAGTGAACAGTCAACAGAAGCTCCAGAAACGCATCAGCGGCTTCTGGAGTACCCCCTGGCGTACCTCACGCGTGACGCGTGAGGTACATCCCGGGATCGTGCCACGATCGTCGCCGCCTCGTACGAGATCGTACGGTAGCCCCATCAACCGCCGCAGACTCGCGAGTTTAGCCTTACATCGGGAGGAACTCGACAGTGCTCCATAGACGACCATGGATCGCACGACGCCCATATTGAGGCAGCGAACTTCTTCCCGCGGTCCACCGAGATTGAGAAGCAGTCGATGTAGCGCCCCTGCTACTCCTCGTACACAGGGGACTAGTCGCCCGAATTACTCTTCGAAGCTCTACCGACTGTCCAGGATGAGGCCTAGGTACTTCATGTACTGGCTCACCTTCAGTGTCATTCACCCGGAGGCATGAGCTAAGTGGTTCCTGGCGCTGTCACCCTCAGGCCATGGAGGTGTCACCCTCAGGCCCAGCTCACGAGTCTTATCCACGACACAAGCCAACCCTTGCTCGGCGAGCAGAAGCACTTCCCCGAAGCACAACCCTCTAGCCAGTATAGCGGTATCGTCTACATAGCAGGCGACACTGAGGCCAGAGGGCAGACTAGTGCGAAGGCCAGCATCGTATGCGGGGTTCCATAACAATGGGCCCAATACAGAGCTCTGGGGAACCCCACAACACACCTCTGATATTCAAGGGCTGGCCTAATCGCGCGCAAGGAAATAATGCCGAAAGCCTCAACGATATCAAGGCTAACTGTCAACACCCCCCCCCCCCCACCCCTATCCGAATCCAAATTGGCAGTCCGATAGATCAGCTTATACGGTCAGAGATAACTCTTTCAAAGAGTTTGCCCGACTCGTTCAGGCAGGTTGTAACGCAGAAATAGAATCTGTAGCCATTCCTTACTTTTTGAGGAGCACCAGTCTTGCTTCTTTCTAGCCAAGGGGTCTTCCCCTTGCCTTCCCCTTGCCCTTTCGGTAAAGATACCGAGGCCGAAATACTCAGTGAAAATCTGCCTTAATTTGTCTCCCAGCAACGACAGAGTGATCACCAGCGCCCGACCTGGAAAACACCATCAGGTCCAGGAGCGGTGTTGCGGGAAGCCAGCCGCCATACGGCTCGATCCAGCTCTACCTCCGATAAAATACACTCGTCGGACCAGAATTGCCGGTCCGATTGCGTGGGAGGGATCGGGGGACTGTCCTTAACCCTTGGACAGAGCGTGTCTGTCTAGCACTCTTCCTAGAAACTCCGGTCCAGACTATTACCTAGTGTCATCTGAGTCTTTAGGCAGAGCAGGCCTGAATCACGATAGCCTTGGAGAGCAAAGTTTTGCTATCCAGATTATATTACAGTTTTAAGTTATAGGTGTTAATCAATTCCTATCCATTGATTTCTTATCTCGATTCAACAATTACGGAAACAGGAGAGAAAACCAGGTTCTAGTAGCAGTTGGAAAAAATTACATGTGTACAATTTGGGGGGGGGGGGCTCATGTCACCTGTGACTCCCCCCCCCCCCCTAGAACCGTGCCTGTTACCATACAGTGGATGACGGCCGGTTGCGAGAGAACTCCTCCGACAACTTGCCCCTACCTTTTTTTTTTTTTTTTTTTACGTGTGGAAATCCCCTCGGACCGTCACCCGCGCCGGGGCTTGCGGCGGGGCGGTGTGTCGGACTCGAACCGACTAAAACCACACGGTGTGCCACTCTGCGCCTGAGGAGGGAGGAGTCCGGGAACTGCTGTTATTACGCCGTCCAGACCCCTCCCAGCGCTTGCCCGCACAGAAGCGGGCACCCTCTCCAAAAACCTCTCCATTTAGGCGACGTACGGCACACACGTAACGTCGCCTCCTCGCGGGCGGCCACTAAAGCGGATGGAAGGGAAAGCCCGTCCCGACCATCCGCGGCCACACTCAGGGCGGCATGAGGCGCAGGTGAGCGCGCCTCCGCTGCCCGGTTCGCCGGCGACGGATTGGGTCCGAGTGGAGGTCTTCCTCCCGGGCCTTCACCGCCGCCTCCTTCTGCGAGATGACTTCTTCGCAGAAGGTTGCGACCGCGGTAAAACTGCTGTCGCTACCGGCCATGGAGCGTATGACGGCCGGTAGCGAGAGATCTCCTCCGATGACTGCAGTGAGGGCCCGGCGCTGCGACGCCCATGCGGGGCAGATCGCCAGCGTATGCTGGGCCGAGTCTTCACTGCAGTCGCAGTGGTGGCAGGCGGGACTCAGTTCCCTCCTAGCGACCGAGTGCAGGTACTTCCCGAAGCAACCGTGCCCGGAAAGTACCTGCGTCAGTCGGAAGGAAAGGGTCCCGTGCTGCCGCCCTGCCCACTCGAGGATGACCGGCTGGAGAGCCTCCACGGTGGCAAAGCCAGCGCGTGGAGTCTCCAGTCGGAAAGACCAACGAGCCATCGTGGCTCGACGGGCGGCTTCACGCCACTCGCGTACCTCTTAGGGCGGAGGGCGCATGCCTCTCTCCACCCGATATTCAGCCACCCGTCGAAAAACTTCGGCGAGCACTTCCGCCTCCAAATCCCACGGGGGTGTCCCGGCCAACGCGCACGCTGCCTCGGTCGACACCGTGCGGTAACCACGTATCGCTCTGACCACCAGTACCCTCTGAGGCCGCCAGAGGCGTGTATAGCGAACTTATATGATGATTAATGACACGGTAATGAAGGTGGTATATTTACTTGTAGGTGAGATGAATAACACGAAGGTTTGTTGTGATGGTATAATAATATTGTAGGCTACCTACTACACATATTCTATACACTCACTATGTTTCACACATTATTATATAATAATCTTAATAGTAACTTAAATCTAAATCCTATAACTATTTATATATTTACACTTATATATATCTATACACAATATCATTAACCTACTACCTATACTTAGATATTTACTTTTCTCATATAAAATATTCAATATTAATTAATAGTCAAAATACCGATGTCGATTATCGACAGCTGGGCTACACTATGTCTTCTATACATAATAGTAAATACTGGTCGCGCAGCGCACGACCTCGGGGCATGCGCGCGCGCCAGTCTTAATTTGTTATTGACGCAGAACGCACGCTTGCTTACCTCAGTTTATGTACTTCTGTTAAGCGCTTATATACCGCCTATATACTTTGTGTTATCTAGTGTTCTATGTGCTGACTATCTATCTTCCCGCTTTAAACTATTTATTGTGTCGTGCTAGTGCTTATATTTCCTTTCCGCACCTTCCATTGTATACTTGTGAGTGTTGGACAATTATACAGCTTAACCGTGAGTTGAACTTATTATTTAACCTGTTACACACAAGTCGAGTGGTTACTACCCCAGTACCACATTGGTGACCCCGTATTTGAACCATGGCGAAGGAATTCCAAGATGCACTCGGACTTACAATGCCCTTGACGACAGAAAGGTCGAACATTAGGGATGAGGGCGAGTCGATACAAAATATCGATGTTTTCAAAGTTGGCACACGTTTACCACCATTTTGGCCGGAAGAGCCTGAGGTTTGGTTTGGGCAAGTGGAAAGACAATTCGCCATATCTGGCATCACCAGCGACTCCACAAAGTTCCACTATGTTATTAGTCAGCTGGATACCCAATTTGCAAGGGAAGTGAAAGACCTTATTATTAGTCCACCAGCCACAGATAAATATGCAAAATTGAAAGGCGAGCTGATTAAGCGTTTGACAGCATCAAAAGAGAAGAAGCTGAAACAGCTGTTAATGCACGAGGAGCTTGGAGATCGAAAGCCCTCGCAATTTCTCCGTCATCTTAAAAGTCTCGCTGGCATCAACGTTCCCGACGATTTTTTACGGACGATCTGGATAAGTCGCCTCTCCCACGGAATCCAGACGGTGCTTGCAGGTCAACCGACAACATCCTCGACTGACGATCTGGCGGACTTGGCCGATCGTATTCAGGAGCTGTCTGTACCTTCACCATCTGTAGCTTCTACTAGTATGGCCACTCCTAGTTCTTCACTGGACATTCTGGCTAGAGAAGTCGCCGAGCTTCGGAGACAGTTCCAGGAGCTTGCTGTGGACAGAAGCAGACCCCGTGTGCGATCTATGAGATCACCTCATAGGAGATCAGTCTCCAGATCGAAGCGCTCGCAGTCGAATTATAGGAAGTTCCCGCTTTGCTGGTACCATAGCCGATTCGCTGAGAAGGCCAGCAAATGCGTATCCCCCTGCGATTACAAATCGGGAAACGCCAGGGGCGGTCGATAATGGCGACTGCTGACTGCCCTTCAACTGCTACTGGTCGCCTGTTTGTCACAGACCGAGCTTCGAAGACACAGTTCCTCATCGATACTGGAAGCGATCTCTGCGTCTTCCCTCGGTCTCTTCTTCGTGACCGACGTGCTAGGACGGACTACAACTTGCGTGCTGCGAATGGTTCCACTATTTCTACATACGGTTACATACACCTAAATTTAGATTTTGGCTTACGTAGAGTATTTAATTGGCGTTTTGTTGTAGCTGAAGTAACTAAGCCCATCATAGGCGTAGACTTTTTAAATTATTACTACCTTATTGTAGATTGCCGTAACAAACGCCTGTTAGATAGTACTACCTCTGTATCTTCTGTAGCCAAAGTAGTAACATGTAGTAGTATAGCCTCTGTCAAAGTTTTGACTGGTGACTCTCGGTATCACAAAATTCTCAACGAATTTCCCGAGATTACCCGTCCTACAGGAACACACCGCAACATTACTCACCACACAGTCCACCATATACGCACCACTCCAGGCCCTCCAGTTTCTTGTACACCACGTCGGTTAGCTCCCGACAAATTAAAAATTGCTCAACAGGAGTTCCAGGCTATGCTTACCAATGGTACAGCTCGACCTTCGCAGAGTCCCTGGGCATCGCCTCTTCATCTAGCCCCGAAGAAGGACAACGGCTGGCGTCCATGCGGCGACTACCGCATGCTCAACGCTCGCACTATTCCTGACAGGTATCCGATTAGACATATACATTCTTCACACTTCGCCCATAATCTTGTTGGTTGCAAAGTCTTCAGCACCCTCGATTTACTGAAGGCTTATAATCAGATAGCTGTCAGTGAGGGCGACATTCCGAAGACCGCAATAACAACACCATTCGGTTTGTATGAATTTCCATATATGACTTTCGGACTTCGCAATGCAGGCCAAACCTTCCAAAGGTTCATGGATGAGGTTACCAGGGGCCTTGATTTTACCTATTGTTACTTAGATGACATTTTAGTCTTCTCAAAAGACGAGGGGGCCCATGAGGAGCACCTCCGACAAATTTTCACCAAGCTGAAAGACTATGGTATGTTGGTCAACACGGAAAAATGCGTTTTCGGTATGCCAGAAGTAACTTTTCTAGGCTACTCCATAACCGAAAGAGGCTCTAAGCCTTTAGACTCCAAGGTGCAGGCCATAAGAGACTTCCCGACACCAACAACTGTGCGCCAGCTCAAGGCATTCTTAGGCATGCTCAATTTTTACAGGAGGTTCCTACCTCGAGCTGCAGCACTTCAAGCACCTTTACACGCTTTATTAACAGGCTCGGTGAAAGGTTCCCAGCCCGTTAGTTTGACTGGAGATGCCCTTACAGCCTTTATCGCATGTAAGGATAGCCTTGCCAATGCTGCCCTTCTGGCACACCCTGACTGTACCGCCAAACTTGCCTTGGTGACAGATGCCTCCGATAAGGCAATCGGTGCAGTCCTCCAACAATACCATGACAATTCATGGCTACCGCTAGCCTTCTTTTCGCGGAAGCTCAGCCCTTCACAGGTAAAATATTCGCCTTATGATAGGGAACTGCTTGCCATATATGAGGGCATAAAATACTTTAGGCATATGCTCGAGGCCCGGCACTTTGTCGTCTATACTGACCATAAGCCGATCAGTTTTGCATTCCATGAGAGGAAGAAAAACTGTTCGCCAAGGCAGTTTAGACACCTTGACTTTATCTCCCAGTTCACAACTGATATCCGACATATATCTGGCAAGGATAATATTGTTGCCGATACGTTGTCACGTATCGAAGAACTGGGAGCCCCGGTTAGCCTCGAGCAGCTAGCCAATGGTCAACCTACCGACCCTGAACTCCAACATCTTCTTGATAACGGCTCATCACTGCGTTTAGAGAAGTTAAGTGTACCTGGAAGTCGTATACCCCTGTACTGCGACGTCAGTACACCGACATCCAGGCCCTATGTTCCCAAATTCTTTCGCATACAGGTGTTTGAAAGCCTGCACTCGTTAAGCCACCCTGGACCGAATGCATCTGCCAAACTTATAGCAGAACGGTTTGTCTGGCCAGGGATACGAAAGAACTGCAGAGAGTGGGCGCGTACTTGCTTGGCTTGTCAGAAAGCCAAGATTAACCGCCATGTCACTGCACCGCTAGGTACATTCACTCTTCCCCGTACCCGGTTCAAACAGATCCATATAGATCTCATTGGACCTCTACCGGTTTCACAAGGCTATCGGTATTGTCTGACGGCGGTAGAACGATTTACTCGATGGCCGGAAGCAATACCAATAGAAAATATAACTGCAGAAACCGTGGCTAAGGCACTAGTGTCAACGTGGATCGCTCGTTTTGGCTGTCCCACGGACATTACAACTGACCGTGGTCGCCAATTCGAGTCGGCTTTATTCGAATGCCTGGCGAAAACAGCCGGTTTCGAGCACAAGCGGACCACTGCCTACCATCCGGCATGTAATGGCATGGTGGAACGCTTTCACCGCCAACTCAAGGCCGCAATAGTCTGCCATGGAAATGACAGATGGACAGAGTCACTGCCATGGGTCTTATTAGGCATAAGAACCGCCTTCAAGGAGGATCTCCAAAGCTCTTCCGCTGAACTCGTCTATGGAGAGCCCTTACGCTTACCAGGGGAGTTCTTCGATGAACCTACTGATGGGAGTACTACTGACTTGTCAGATTTTTCCGTCCGCCTGAGGAGTATTGCTGTGAAGCTACGACCTATACCAGCTGCGCGACATTGCAAGCCTAAGGTCTTCGTATACAAAGAACTTGCAACCAGTGATCACGTGTTCCTCCGTGAAGACGCATCTCGTGGTTCGCTACAACCAGCATATTCAGGACCTTACAAGGTATTAGCCCGGGATAGTAAAATTTTTAAAATATTCCAGAGGGGCAAAGAGGTCACAGTATCTATAGACCGAGTCAAGCCGGCCTTCATACTGTCTGACCAAACCGACATTGAACCCTTACCAGATACTCAGAAGGAGTATACAACACTTTCTGGACGGCGAGTTAAATTCCCAGATTTTTATCGCCCGTGACGGTCTCTGGAGGGGGGTGGTGTAGGCTACCTACTACACATATTCTATACACTCACTATGTTTCACACATTATTATATAATAATCTTAATAGTAACTTAAATCTAAATCCTATAACTATTTATATATTTACACTTATATATATCTATACACAATATCATTAACCTACTACCTATACTTAGATATTTACTTTTCTCATATAAAATATTCAATATTAATTAATAGTCAAAATACCGATGTCGATTATCGACAGCTGGGCTACACTATGTCTTCTATACATAATAGTAAATACTGGTCGCGCAGCGCACGACCTCGGGGCATGCGCGCGCGCCAGTCTTAATTTGTTATTGACGCAGAACGCACGCTTGCTTACCTCAGTTTATGTACTTCTGTTAAGCGCTTATATACCGCCTATATACTTTGTGTTATCTAGTGTTCTATGTGCTGACTATCTATCTTCCCGCTTTAAACTATTTATTGTGTCGTGCTAGTGCTTATATTTCCTTTCCGCACCTTCCATTGTATACTTGTGAGTGTTGGACAATTATACAGCTTAACCGTGAGTTGAACTTATTATTTAACCTGTTACACACAAGTCGAGTGGTTACTACCCCAGTACCACATTGGTGACCCCGTATTTGAACCATGGCGAAGGAATTCCAAGATGCACTCGGACTTACAATGCCCTTGACGACAGAAAGGTCGAACATTAGGGATGAGGGCGAGTCGATACAAAATATCGATGTTTTCAAAGTTGGCACACGTTTACCACCATTTTGGCCGGAAGAGCCTGAGGTTTGGTTTGGGCAAGTGGAAAGACAATTCGCCATATCTGGCATCACCAGCGACTCCACAAAGTTCCACTATGTTATTAGTCAGCTGGATACCCAATTTGCAAGGGAAGTGAAAGACCTTATTATTAGTCCACCAGCCACAGATAAATATGCAAAATTGAAAGGCGAGCTGATTAAGCGTTTGACAGCATCAAAAGAGAAGAAGCTGAAACAGCTGTTAATGCACGAGGAGCTTGGAGATCGAAAGCCCTCGCAATTTCTCCGTCATCTTAAAAGTCTCGCTGGCATCAACGTTCCCGACGATTTTTTACGGACGATCTGGATAAGTCGCCTCTCCCACGGAATCCAGACGGTGCTTGCAGGTCAACCGACAACATCCTCGACTGACGATCTGGCGGACTTGGCCGATCGTATTCAGGAGCTGTCTGTACCTTCACCATCTGTAGCTTCTACTAGTATGTCTACACTATGTCTTCTATACATAATAGTAAATACTGGTCGCGCAGCGCACGACCTCGGGGCATGCGCGCGCGCCAGTCTTAATTTGTTATTGACGCAGAACGCACGCTTGCTTACCTCAGTTTATGTACTTCTGTTAAGCGCTTATATACCGCCTATATACTTTGTGTTATCTAGTGTTCTATGTGCTGACTATCTATCTTCCCGCTTTAAACTATTTATTGTGTCGTGCTAGTGCTTATATTTCCTTTCCGCACCTTCCATTGTATACTTGTGAGTGTTGGACAATTATACAGCTTAACCGTGAGTTGAACTTATTATTTAACCTGTTACACACAAGTCGAGTGGTTACTACCCCAGTACCACAATATATATTAGGCAGGGGCCAAGGCCCCTGAATACTCTTGGTGTTACATGGTAACACGTGTGGAGAGTAAGTGACTAAGTATGAGTGGTTGTATGCCAATTACAGTTTCCTTATATATACTGAATTCTATCGGTACCACGCATATGATCACGTGCCGTCCTTAACGACAATAACTACAAAAGAATTTCTAACTACGTGACCGATAATATTCTCATATCTGAGATATTTTGTTATCGCTTAGTTATGTATACATTCTATTAATTTAACTATAATAATATATGACTTATAGGAATATAACTCCCCCCCAAACAAAAATTTACAGTAGTAAATTCAGACAACCGTTTTCTTATGCTACTTACAATTATGAAACTGTCCTATGGTAACATTATTAAATATAACAATTCAATTATATAACTTATTTACGATTTATGATATAGTCAGGGTCAAAATTTACTGCACAATACAAAACAATACTATGAAACACGATATTACAACTTATTTACAATATAAACATACGAATCAAAACAATACGACTTGAGTCGCGACCTTCATGTATCAGCAATATTTGCACTACATTGTCATCATATTCCATATTTCTTCGTCAGCAAAATCATTCAAGGTTCGTTGTCACCTAGCAATTAGGGCATAGATATTACTCCGATTGTTCGTGATAACGCGTCAGTTTTCTTCAGCAGACTTTTGTCTATCTGATGGTTGGCACGTATTTCCCAGCAGCAAAATAGCACATAGCATTACCGCAGACCATACCTTTTTATTCGCGAGCTGTGCTCGTTTATTAAGGATTTATGGTTTTCTGGTTTCTTGTCGGCTTTATCCATTTGCTCGTTGTATGATAACCAGGGCCATCTTAACCCATGCTGGGGCCCCCGGGCACATACGAATTTGGGGCCCTTTTGGAAAGTAAAGAAAGTGTATTATGCTAACATTTTTCTACTCTGAACATTTATTACGAATAATCGTGTATACTATTAGTTTTTGGTTACAATTTCAATAATGGTTTCTTTCAGGTTTTAAAACCTTCTATTTATTATTACGTGTTCGGGTTCGACGAATTTGAGAACTAAGTCTTCTGCCCTGTTAAAGAGACTTCAACATAAACACTCTTAAAACCACAGAATAACTCAGAATAATACTCCTTAATGACTGCCGAGGTCGCTCTGTTAATCACTTATATCACTCAGATATTTGTCGTACTGTAGTTCTAAATAAACTGCTTTTTTATACTAGATGCCGCTATTACTAGATCATTCGGGACAGTTCAACCGCCTTTCGAAATGCCCGTTTCCGAAAAACGCTGTCGAATGTAAGCAAACCAACCACGCGACAATATGCCTATATTCGAAGCAATGTATATTCACTTAAGTTTTATTGTTCTGTGCCTCAAGAATCCGACTAGAGATTTCTCGGCTAAACCGATTGACGAGTATTTTTCTGGAATGTTCATTTTGGGCAGTTGGCCCGCCAGGCATGATCACCTCGCCTGGTCGGAGGATCCTCCCTTTGTGTTGGTGGGACATGACACCCGTTCCCCCACAAAACTTTCTGCCGTTGGTCTTCTCCCATTTCCGGTAAAGTATCCCGTTTTATAGAACCAAGCTATCCCATTGTGCCCAGTAAACTTTAGTAATAGCGCTTGCAGATGAAATATAACTCCAAGCAGGTTTATATCACTGTGCTTACCATGTGTTTCTTTAGGTCATCGTCATCCCCCTGTGCTAACTTCATTGTTTCATCTTCACAGGGTCCCAAAGGTCAAGCTTCGAGTTCAAAGCAAGATTTCGAGTTTCGAGTCGGAGTTTTCTCATCGAAACATATTCTTTGGATTGTCTCATGAAGTCACCTTTTATTGTTGTTTATCATGTTTTCCCTGATTGGTGCCTTGGAACTTGCATCTTAGATCAACAAACTTTTTTACGCAACGTTTTCTCAGCAGCTCCTCCAGGCAGTCCTATTTTTTCAACTTAGACCTCTGCAAAGTCTTTAGCGGGTTACTTAGCTGCAGATGACCCCTTTCACCATATTTGTAGCACATGATCCTGGAACCCCTCTTAAAAGAAGACTTGATCTCTTTATTTCCTGTGAGACTTCGCTTGTGGGTCGGCCGGATATCCTGTCGAACCGCTTCGACCTCCAGAGCGTGTGCCAGTGCTACACTTATTGAAATGTGGTGGTTTGGCCACCACTGCAGTTCTTACTTTCAAGTTCTTGATGCTGTTTATGAAAATCTGCAAGTTGTTTGCTTTTATCATCTACGCTTTCCGTACGAGGTTCTCAATTTCCAACGTACATTGCTGCAGGCCTTCTCCTGGGCATTGGGCTCTATCGCGTATCTGGGAGCGGAAAACGTGTTTCATGGGGCGTTTCCCATACCGCAACTCGAGCGCTTCTAACAATTCTTTATATCCGTTACCTGCTGAACCAGGTAGTGCTTCTAGGAGTTCGCTTGCTCACTAAGCGAAACAGTTAGGGCAGTCGGACACTGTTCATTACTACACCCGCAATTTTTCCATGCGGCCGACATCTCACGACGTCCCGTGATCTTCACCAGGTCATCGTACTACCCTGTACCTATCAAAGCTGCAATAACATGTATACGGTCGTCTCTTAAGAACTTTATGGATCCATCGGCCTTCGAAAATTTGTATAAAAATCCTTATTAATGGGCTCTTGATTAAACTTTAATAAATAAAACGTTTAAAAACATTAAAAAATTATTCATACACACTTATAGTTTTTAATTAAATACATATACCTAATCATCTTCAACGCGAGTAAAGCCGCGGGCAACAGCTAGAGTACTATATTTTTTTGTGAAAAAAGTGTAATGTGTACGTAAATTATAACGAGAACATATGTCTGAGACAAAATTGTCGGTTCCTCGGGGCCCCCCTGAGGATGGGGGCCCTGGGCACTGGCCCCGTGTGCCCTTATGGTAAAGACGGCACTGATGATAACCAAGAATATCAAGCTCGGATTCAAGAAATTCACACTTTATTACATTTAATTGTGGTTCCATATTCATTCAGGCGCTTAATTTTCACTTCAAGGTGCTTCTGTAGTCTGATAACTGCACTATACGTTTGTCCTTATGCGGCAACAAACTAATACCTGCCCTCGTATTGACCGAAACCTCGGAACCACTTTGTCGGTAGGTAATTATGAGGCGGTTAGAGGGGAATATAGTGCAGATTCTATAAAGATACAATATATGACGCGATGGTGACCGTGACCTCGCTCTTGATTGCCTGCGACCGTGAAACTGCCATTGGTTCAACTCTGCTATGCTGAATTTGCAATTTTGCACTTAGTGATGTAATCTTTAACTGCATACTTGCTATATGCGCGGTGAGCTTCGTGATGACACTGATATTGTTTAATAGTTGGATTACTGAAGATGATTTTGAATGGTTAAATACCTTGTCCTCCGATGGTGAGCGACGATAGTCTCCATTTGCGTGAGCCATTTTGCTTGAACTCCGGCTTTTGCAGTACTGCCAGCTCCAAGCCGTGACATCCTGACGATAGTCCTTTTCCGCAATGCTGCTATACAAGTTCACTATATTTTCTCCTTCAAAAGGTGCGAATAGATGCTTTTTTTTTTGTTCAATTATCGGGATCGTTTTTTCTTTGTTCAGTTGTCGGGGTCACCAATTATAGCGACTCTCCAACACTTTTTCCTTGTTCACTTGTCGGGGTCACCAATTATAGCGAACTTATATGATGATTAATGACACGGTGATGAAGGTGGTATATTTACTTGTAGGTGAGATGAATAACACGAAGGTTTGTTGTGATGGTATAATAATATATATTAGGCAGGGGCCAAGGCCCCTGAATACTCTTGGTGTTACATGGTAACACGTGTGGAGAGTAAGTGACTAAGTATGAGTGGTTGTACGCCAATTACAGTTTCCTTATATATACTGAATTCTATCGGTACCATGCATATGATCACGTGCCGTCCTTAACGACAATAACTACAAAAGAATTTCTAACTACGTGACCGATAATATTCTCATATCTGAGATATTTTGTTATCGCTTAGTTATGTATACATTCTATTAATTTAACTATAATAATATATGACTTATAGGAATAGCGTGCCTTGTTCTGGGCGGTCAGAGCCGTGACCCACACCGGTGCGCTGTACAGCGCCATCGACCGGACAACCCCCGTGTACAGCTGTCTCGTTGCGACGCTGGCTCCACCCAAATTAGGCAAAAGTCGCCCAAGGGCAGAGGCAGCGTCGACCAGCTTGGGAGCAAGCTGTCGGAAGTGCTCGTCGAAGAGCCACCTACCGTCGAGGATCAGACCCAGATATTTCATCTGGGCCCGAACCGGTACGAGGACCGAGTTGACCTCTATGGAGCCGGGGGGCGGACCACGACGGGGCCCATGAAACAACAGGGCCTCCGTCTTGTCCAGGGCCACCCGTAAGCCCAGCGCCTCGATGCGCCCGACCACCAGAGAAACACCCCTGGTGGCCAGGCGCGCCGCCTCTTGGAAGTTCGCCCCCCGGGCTGTGACCAATGTGTCATCGGCGTAACAAATTACGCCCAGCCCGGGGGGGAGACGACCTCGTAGGACCCAGTCGTATCCCACGTTCCACAGGAGTGGTCCAAGGACAGACCCCTGTGGAACGCCGCACGACATGGGTCGCCGTCTCAAGACGCCCTCTCGGTCCTCGTATACGACGGTACGCTCCTCCAAATAGTCTGCCACTAGCCGCCTCAGGTACTCTGGCACCCCGTGATACTGGAGTGCTTCCCCGATGCAGCTGAATGGCAGACTATTGAATGCGTTGGCGATGTCTAACGACACCGCCAGTCGGTCGCCAGGTCGGGCCCCACCTCACTGAGGTGCCGGACGATGCGGGCAGAGATTATCCTTTCGAACAACTTGCCCGCCTCGTCCAGCAACACGATGGGCCTGTAGGCCGCGACCGAATCGGCAGGCCGTCCCGGCTTCTTCAATAGGACCAGCTTCCCGCTTTTCCAGCACTCAGGGAAGTGTCCGGACGCCAGGCTAGCGTCCAACACTCACACGAATTCGCAGAACAGCCGCCCCTACCTCCGATTCCCTAACGGGTGGAGCATCGTCCTCTCTACCCCCGTCGTCTCTGACCGAGTAGGCCATCGACGGGGGTGTGTGCTCTGCCCGCTGAGGGAAAAGGCCCTCGACCACTTCCTGCAGGAAGCTGGGCTGGAGAGTCTCGGTAAGGGGGGGGCCCGGCGTGCGGAGCTTTTGACGCACCGCACGATACGGGCGACCCCAGGGGTCACGATCGAGACTCTCCAGCATCTCCTTTCTCTTTGCGTCCTTGGCGCGGCAAATGGCCAGCTTCAGAGTTTTCCGCGCTTCGCGGTACTCCTCATGAAGCTGGTCATCCTCACCGTTTCCGCGGTGACGTCGCCGGCTACGGGTGTAGGACCTCCGGGCACGGGTACAGGCCGCACGGAGGTCCGCCAGCTCCTGGGACCACCAGTAGACCTCCTTCCGAGGAGGCCGACGACTCCGGATGCGGGGCATGGCCGTATCGCAAATCTGCGTAATCGCATCGCGAAAACGGCCAGCCCCCACGTCCACGCCGACCTCCTCGGTCGAGGCCTGCGGAGACAGCCAAGAATGAATAATGGCTGCCTCCTCCAGCAGGTCCCTGTCGAGCTTGGCGACAGCCCACCGCGGAAAGCGGGATGATTGCCGCGCCGTGTGACCCCTACTGGGACCGGGAGAGCTCAAATCGGATATACAAATGATCGATGAGCGTCTCGACCTCTTCCAGGACACACCAGTTCCTTACTCGTGCGGCAACAGCAGGGGTAGCGAACGAAAGGTCCACTATCGACCCGCCCTGCTGTCGCACGCACGTGTTGGTGGAGCCTCTGTTCAGCAAACAGAGGCCCACCGAAGCCGCCCACTCCACTACGGCTTCGCCCTTGGCGTCCGTCCCGGGGGACCCCCACGCAATGGACTTTGCGTTGAAGTCCCCCAGCACGAGGACGTGCCCAGACGCTAGTCGCCGTATCGAGGTCTCCAAGGTGTTGAGGAAGACCTCGAAGTCACTCAGACTCCGGTTGGGGGAGAAGTATACACCGTAAACGGTGACCCCCCCCCAATCGGCGGCAACATATCCAGTACCCTTGTCTCTTAGCGACAAGGGCGGGGAATGAGCCGCCGTGGAGCTGACGACTGCCACGGAGCCGTCCCGGTCACCCATCCAGTTTGGACGGGGAGGAACGTAGTAGGGCTCCGCGACTACGGCAACACCTATCGACCACTGCGCCATGGTTTGCAGGAATAAATCCTGCGCCGCGGCACAGTGGTTCAGGTTCGTCTGGACCAGGAGGCTGGAGACTTGATCCATTAATGGATCGTCTCTACAGCCTCCTCCATGGGCGTCGGCGTCGACGCACTAGCAACGTCAGAGGCAGCCTGGGTCGACTGGCTAACCCCCGACGCTTGCCGAGAAGCACGGGAATGCTTGCAGCCTCCCTGCCCCATCTGATGATTGGCGGGCTTATTAGCCGCCGCACAGATGGGGCAGTGAGGGGCGGCAGAACATTCTGCCGCCTTGTACCCCAGTCGACCGCAGCGGAAACAAAGACCGCTGCAGTCAAAACAGTTGGCGCACTTGGCGCGTGTGTGTCCCGCCGACAGGCATTTAAAACACCTCATCGGCCTCGCCGCCAGGACTGTTATCCTGGCGCTCACGAAGCCGACGAGGAGCCTGCCAGCATCGCCCAGCACTTTGGCTGCCGCTATCGGGCAGCTGAGCCACACCGCACCAAGGCCCCCTGGACCGGGGCGGATGGTGCCGACCTTAATGTTCTCCGCGCTGCAGTTCGTCTTCTCCTGAACTGCATCGCGGACATCCTCAGCCGTCACGGAATCGTCCAGGCCCGAGATGCGCAATTCGGCGCACTTCGTAGGCCTGGCGATCCTAACACCATTCGTTTCCGCAAACATCCCTCTGAGCTTCTCGGCAAACTCGTCTGCCGACTTTGCGCCTTCAGCCCCGGGGAACTCGAGAACTCGAGCTCCCGTCTGGGCGAGGCGCAATCTAACGCCGGTCGTCCCGAAGGAGGCGAGACTAGCCCGCGCCCTTTTGAAGAGGGCCGCATACGACAGCCCGCCTTCAGCCGCCTCCGGCGACACGGTGACCACTACGGCCGCGGTTTTTGGCGTCTGCAGCTTCCGCGGCTTCTTTGTGGCCACCGATGACGACTGCGGGGTAGGGGCTGCCTTTTCAGCAGCCTTCCTAGCCCGCCTTCGGGACTTCTTAGACCCCCCAACTTCCTGCCAAGCCTCATTTGAGGGGGCAGCTGTTGAGGGGCCAGGTACCGGCGTTGGAGTGGGGAGCGGAGGGAACTCCGCTCCAGCTCTTGTCGTCGTCTTAGACGGCTGCCCTGGCTTCGGGGCAGGCGTCCTGGCCTTAGGCCCCTGTCGTGGCTTTTGAGCCGCCACAGGAGCCGGGGCCGACGTCGCCGCGGCGTAGGTCACTCGACCCCCTACCACGGGAAGTGGAGTCGGGGCCGACGTGACCGTTTTACGCTGTGCCCCAAGCGGCGGCCGAACGATAGGGGCCGGAGGCAGCCGCGCCTCGAGGCCGGCCAGACGCCCGTCCACCAGATCCCCCACTGCGATGAGGATCTGTTGGACGAGGTCCTCCGATGCCCCAGGGACGGTGGGGGCCAGCTGTGACGGAGACGGGGCCGGCCGCGACGCCGACGGGGCCGGCCGCGACGCTGACGGGGCCGTCCGCGACGCTGACGGGGCCGGCCGCGACGCTGACGGGGCCGTCCGCGACGTTGACGGGGCCGCCCGCGACGCAGACGGGGCCGGGGCCGAGGCCTCGCGCTCAGGACGCTCCGCCCGAAA
Organism: Diaphora mendica; assembly: GCA_949125395.1. Classification (NCBI taxonomy): domain Eukaryota; kingdom Metazoa; phylum Arthropoda; class Insecta; order Lepidoptera; family Erebidae; genus Diaphora; species Diaphora mendica. Next base: position 4,291,847 of record OX421332.1, on the reverse strand, counting down.
TTGGGCAAACTGAGCGCTCAGCTCAGCCACCTGCCCCGTCAAGCGGTCGTTGGCCGCCTGGAGTCGAGCCACGTCCCCTATCAGGGACTGGACGACTCCCCCCAACTTGCCCCTACCTAGGCCAAGGGCTGGCGACGCCCTTGGGCCAATGGGCTCAAAAATGAATAAAAATCACAAAAAAAAAAATATTTATTGATAATCAGATCACTTTTGGAGTATGGATTAGGTATAATATTTACAGTATCATGACAATAGTTCAACTAGGGGATTAAAGGTGACTTGAGGTATCTTCGTCGCGCAGTACTCCATGAAGGCCAGGGCCAAAGGATACGTTATCTTCCGATAATATGGTACCATCTGATGATAGACCACCGTTTTAGCAAAGTCTTAAAGTTAAAATTGGTTAGAAGCATCTAGCTTTAGCCTTAAACTCAAATGCTTAAAATGCCAGAACCTCAAAGGCGTACGGTATCATTCTATAGTTTCTCTTTCGCCGGTTTTAAAGATTATAAGTAGTATAGATATTTCATCTCCACAGGCAGTTTGGGGACTAGCAAAGTGTGATAGAATCCTAAATTAGCAAAATTAAATTTAAAATACTCATTACTTTTATTTAAAAAATAAGTGAATCAAAGTATTAAGTGCATACTCAAATTCGAACACTTGTATCGTGAAGAAAAAGTAAATGAATTTCCGTGGGAGCAAAAAAAATACTATGAATGTCTCAAAAATGCTCATTTAAAATGATCAGATGGTTTGCATAATTCATAATTAAGAAAGCCCCTAAAGCAGACAGCAGTAATCAGACGATGCTAAATATTTATACTTGTCAAATTTAATTCCACCTGTACAAATGAATATTTTTGCAAATACACACATCAAAAGTGTCTAGGGATCAACATATGTGTCTAGGGATCAACATATACTTTTGCAATAACTTTTCTCCTGATTGATATTAATTAAAATTTTCTTTAAGGATTCATCAAATAAAGTGTTTTCGTTTGTCACAGTAACGATAAACCAAGTCACCTTTGCATTAATAAAGAAATTTGCCATTTTCCTAATAAAAGGATTTTTGACATTTGAACCACTAACATTAAAGTTCGAAAAAAAGACTGAAATAACAGTTTTCTTTAAAAATTTATTAGGTAACTTAAACAATTAATAATCCGTGTTTCTACCGCGAACACTAACAACACAAGAATCGGTTTGGCATACTCAAAATGAGTTCATCCAAATCACGCTGTGGAATGGCCGCCCATGTTCGTTGCAACAACAAAAAAAGGTCTTCTTGCGACTGGATACCCTCCATATTCGGCAGAGCTCTTCTCTGTAGCATATCCCATGCATGCTCAATCGGGTTCAAGTCTGGCGACTGAGCAGGCCAGGGCCAAAGCCACATCTCAATCTCAAGAAATCCGCATAAAAATGCTTGATCCCTAGACACTTTTGATGTGTGTTTCTCGAATAACACCAAATATTTTTAATTTAATTTTAGTTTTCAGCCATTTGGATGTTACCAAATACTCAGAATATTGTTCAGGAACTTTAAAAAATCTAACCTTATTTTCGGTAAAAGTAAAAATGTAGATCAAATTAATAAATAATAATTATGTTTTTTTTTCTTTCATTCTTTCAACTGACACTCTCTCAAAACAAACCCACCAGATAGTGATGCTTGATCCCAGTCTTTTAAAATGAATAAGAATAATGATTTAAATCAGTTTAATTCACTTCAGCGTCGTGCAGGGGCTGGGGGTGGATCGAACGAGTGGTGGAACATCCTATACGCACAGTACTCCATTAACGCCAGAGACAAAGGATAAATTATACTTCTCTTCACCTGAGTTGTGACAAAGTAAGCCAGGACTGCCGCCCCAGCTGTATACCATCCCCATTCGTTTTTCTTCTCATTAGAATAATAGCAGAGGGAGGCAACATTGCAAGCAATCAATAGATGTCCGAGAGGCTCATTTTCATTTTTGGTTAGTGCCAAGATGAAAGGAATTACGCCAGAGAGCAAATGGACGGAACAGAGGGTCTGGTCGTTGTGGTACAAATCCGCCATTAAGCATGGAATAGCCAAATACTTGGAAGCTTTCAGACTGATTTTGTAGAGGTCAGTAAAGTCATTATTGAACGTGGTACCTGAAACAAAAATGTGGCATTCAGTTCCTGAATATTGTTGAATTGATTTTGTTCATTTTTTTCAGGGTTGCACTTTTCTTTTTTCTTTTTTTTTCTTTGTATTCTTGTGCAATCCGAGAGGCCTATGTCCAAGAGAGGACTGCCATAGGCTGATAATAATGATATCTTTAGTACCTACAGCAAAGAGATAGCCAGCCAGTGAATAAAAATAGCGGAAGTATAATGACCAAAATGCTCAAATAAAAAAAACTAATTGGGTGGCAATCCGTTTCCTTGCGGACAAACGCATGATAGTCATTATCAATGGTGCTTTGAATCTCAGTCCTCAAGAATCAATTATAGTTTGCAAAACAGCAGCTGATTTTTTAGACTAATACCGGCTAAGATAGTAAATGTTTATCTAAAACTTCAAAGTAACTATTAAATTTTAAAAAAATTGGTAACATTTTTTTGTTTTTAATTATTTCGGAACCAAATTGCCTACTGGCACACTGTACTTTTCCTTGTGACCGCTCCTAGTGTGAGTAGTTATTAATCAATGATATTATTAATTCAGTACTCACTCTGGTAATGAAAAAAACCGATGACGCCGTGTATGAGGAAATTGGCGTGCATTCCCGGATGAGTAAAACTCTTTCCGGAAACTCTACTGAGACTCTTTCCAGCGACGGCGCATAATATGATGTGAGCAAGAGAGGTATGTAATTCGTCCTCTTTTGACATAGCGTGCTGCTTATACACCTAATTACGAACCATTATTAGAAATAAAATATTTAATATAAACTAAAATAGAAAATATCTCTTGATGTAGAAAAAATTATGTGTCACATTGAAAGAGAAAGTGACTGGCTTTTATTTTTTAAACAAAATCTACCAATGAGTATTTATTTACTTAAAATAGTCTCTAAGTAGGGCCAAGAGTTGAAATTTGGAGGTTAAATATAAGATTAAGGAAACGATTTATGGCATTTGCACCACTGTAAGATTGTAAATAACTACTACTTTACTTTGATTAAGGAAAATATAAATAGATACATCATTATTATTACTAGTATTACTACTCTAGAATAATTCAACGATGTTGATGTTGAAACCTAGAAATTTAAAATAACTGATACTTTTTCAAATAACGTCACACACACCGCTAGGAGTATATGTGTTCTGTGCACACACTAACCTAATGGAAGTATCAGTACAACCCTTTGGTAGGTGTATTTCCCGCCAAATCAGTCATGCAAATTGGTATGTGAGTCCACCAATCAGAAGCTTGCGTGAGAGAGACAGACGCTATCCAAACTCGGTCTCTCTCTCTATACTCTGATCACGCTTTCCGCTCGTTCGGCTGCCCTTTCAGATATATATGCTCTAAGGTTCAACTAGATGACGCTTTTAACGAGTTTAATAAATAACAAGCAAACTTAACGTAACTAACGGTAGTACTTTCCTAAATATTTTTAGACGTATTTTATAGTTTTAGTGGTAAGAATCATAACATCAAATTATATTCCATAAAAATCAATAAACCGTAGACACGAATCATAGTTTCCATTTCTTTGAAATGGCGACACCGTTGTACTGCAAAATTAAAAAGAATAAACAAGCTGCCATTTTGCTGGATTTGAGTTCAACAGAAACAGAATTCTTTTCCACTGAATAATTACCTTAGATCTCTGATTCTCTTCATAAATAATAAAAAGTGTGTGTAACTACAAAATAAGCCAGCATAACAAACATTAAAATGGCAGCGAGCGACTCGGGAACGGATGAGTCATTATATCCTATTGCGGTTCTAATAGATGAACTAAAAAATGAAGATGTACAGCTTCGGTTGAATTCTATCAAGAAGCTTTCGACGATCGCATTGGCTCTTGGAGTAGAGCGAACCCGATCAGAGTTGATCCCTTTCCTGACGGAGACCATATACGACGAGGATGAAGTGTTGCTCGCACTCGCTGAACAACTCGGTAAGCATATTCTTACAATTTGTGGTTACGAATCTAACCTACTAAGATTAGAACGTTAATAATTATTAGTTTCTTCTGTACAGTCTAGGGGGTGAAATATCAAATAACACTGCTAGAATCTACTTTGATTCTCCCTTGTTTAGTATTGTGAACATTCCACTTAATTGTTAGGCAGCAAATTAATCCTATTTATTATTAATCGAGCTTAAAAAGTATGTTAGACATATACATACAAACTTATGACATTTTAATACCTTTTACAAATTTTCCTCACAATTAAGTATTAATATATTAAATCATTATGATAATTTGATCACTTTTTCCTGATAGCGGTAAGGCTCTGCAATGTTTATACATTACAAAAGGTTTTAGCTTGTTCTTTTTATGAATGGCTGCCTGTCCAACATTCACCATTCCTAGAAATGTAGTTTCATCAGACCGAATAATAAGGAACAGTTTAAAAAACTAAAACCCATTTTCATAAAATTTTAATAGCCTATGAGACCTGGGCTATTACTATGAACCTATTGACACCTCATTCATTACAATCAGTTCTGTAGTTTAGGTGCTACGGTGGAACATATAGACATAGACTGAGAAATTAAATACCCTTCCTTTTGACTTTGCCATTGTCAGGGAAAAAAAGAAATAAGAGTAAGGAAGATATTGGTCCAGTTGAGGAAAGGGAACGTAGTTGTGGCTATCTGAACTGTGCAACTTCATCTGTTTGTTACTGTGGATTATTCTTCTGTGGCAATCGAGAGGGCAGTAAATCAAAGAGAGCAATTTCTTTTATTACTTAATTGAAATGTATGTGAAACAAGCTCCTTCCTATCTAGGTTTCATATGCATGTAAATTAGGAGCATTTTATCCTACTTATCACATTCTCATAAAGGTGAAAGATTGTGTGTGTGTATGTTTGTTACTTTATCTCGCAAAAACTACTGAACGGATTTGGATGAAACTTTACAGTAATATAGCTTAAACATGAGAATAACATTATAGGCTACTATTTGCCGCGATAACTGACATACACGCGTACAGAGCCGCCAGCAACAGCTAGTTATTAGATATAGAGCAATAAGTACAGTTGGCTGAAACGATGTACAGAGACATTGGTTCTCTGTTATCATATTCCTGTAAAGCAAATGTGCAAAGTAATCACACAAACTAGTTGACTCATAAAATATCCTACTTAACTTAATACATATTTTATTTTCAGGTAATTTTATTAATTTGGTTGGCGGTATTGAATTTGCCCATTGCCTGCTCCCTCCTCTTGAGGCATTGGCTATTGTAGAAGAGACAGTTGTCCGAGACAAAGCTGTAGCCTCATTGAGGGCTGTGGCTGCTCACCATACCCCACAAGCTCTGGAACAGCATTTTGTGCCATTAGTACAGCGTCTGGCAGGCGGTGATTGGTTCACATCCCGTGCTTCTGCCTGTGGTTTGTTCAGGTAAGAGTATTTAACTCGTTCATTCATTTACTTCAGAGCTACACTCTTGTAAAAGCAGCTTTATCCAGCTCTTCCTATCAGGAGGCGTTTCCTTGAACTCCTTATATGTCGCAACCACTAGTTTTTCCTTAATCTGGTCTTTTACTATTAGAAATCAAATACATTACGAGTATTACGACTATTCTTAAATATCAAATAGACGAGATAGCTGGCAGGAGTTGGATGTGAGAAGCCCAAAATCAGAGTGGCATGCTATACGAGAGGCATATGTCCAGCAGTGGACTGCAATAAGCTGATGATGATGGTGGAGACTATTCTTTCCATTTCTTTCACTTTTAAACACCTTAGCACAATGTGTTTAAGCCACAGTACTGATAATATACACTTATTGATTTTGCAATGTAGATTGGGTCTTTTTTGTTGAATAAAAACATTACTAAAGTTTATTGGTAACTCAGAATAGATCCACTCAGCATAAAGGCCTGTATTCACTTTGATTAGTGGGATTGCAGGTGTGAAGTGTAGGTGATCAATGATTGGTAGAAAATACGTGTGGACAGCGAATTTGCGGTCCACACGTATTTTTACTTCACTTTGTTCACCTGCACTCGCACTAATCAAAGTGAATTACGGGCCTCAATAGTTAGAATGAAAAAACTGATATTATTCGGGTACAACCTTTTAAACTAGTGTGTTCTAATGTGTTTCAATGTCAAAAGAGATTATCTCATTATAGTTCTATAATGGCTTGGTATTGAAAGCAGACAAGGTTGAAATGCGAATATTTTATGCATATTACCTATTAGGACGATTCTAATGTATAAAAGTATGCAAGGATAAACATGTTTACAGAATAATATAAAAATGAAACTTGTTTAAAACGGTTTTCGCTTTAAAAGTCGCTTGACAAGTTCTTCGTATTTTTGAACCGATACATACGCGGTATTATAAAAATTAACTCAGCCCCATGGAATTATTTTTGTACCTTTACAACAGCAGTTAGTCTAAAAAAAGTAACCAAAGTAACTCTTTATGTCATCAGCTATCTGCCAGTGAAAGTTCCGTCAAAATTGGTCCAGCCATTTCAGAGATTGAGGAACAAAACTTAATTTGTAATTACAAACAGACACTTCAATTTTATTCATTTGTATACATTTTCCGTCTTCTGTATTGTAATTCTGTTCCGTCTTAGAATACAAACCTTCAGAACAACTTATTTTACAAACGTAATTAACTCCCAGTTTACACTTGTTTTTGATTCCCTCTTGTAAAGATTACTTACCATTTGATAGAAAAGCAAACTATAGCATCGCCATCATAGAGAAACATAAAAAACTTTCAATCACATATATAACAGGCCGGTCTGCCAGTACAGTTTATCGAAAAGAGTTTAGTTTCTTAGCACATGTTAAAATCTAACCGTAACACACGACACCACACAAGACTCCTCATTTAATGCCTGAACAAGGCAGAATATCTCATGATCAAAAACCACCAATGTGACACCTGGTACTGACCTATGTTCTATGCAAACAAACATTTGTTGCTGAGCTGTTTTTGGAGATAATTCTCATTTACAACCTGCATTTATTTGTAAACTTTTGAACTGTAAATGACTTTGAGAACCCATTATTCTTACGATTAATGAATTACTATTTTCGCCATTAAATATTATTACCTAATAGCATGGGTGATATTAAAACCATCTTAGAAGATCATAGCTGTTTGTGGCATATGCATCTTCTCTTAAACAAAAGTTCCTGACTCGAAAGGGCATCACTACATAGTATAAAACAAAGTCGCTTTCTCTGGCCCTATGTCCCTTTATTTGCTTAAATCTTTAAAAGTACGCAACGGATTTTGATGCGGGTTTCTTTAATAGATGGAGTGATTCAAGAGGAAGGTTTTTATCACTACATAGTATAAAACAAAGTCGCTTTCTCTGTCCCTATGTCCCTTTGTTTGCTTAAATCTTTAAAACTACGCAACGGATTTTGATGCGGGTTTCTTTAATAGATGGAGTGATTCAAGAGGAAGGTTTTTATGTATAATAAATGCATAATATAGTATGGGTACACTGTTAATTTTCGAGATTTCTAATGTGATGTAGCAAATAAACACATTTTTTTGCGCTTACATTGCAAACGCTGGTTGCACCCTACGAGATAGATCAAAATAATGTACTACAGTATTGTACACCTTAAAAAGTACTACAAAAAAGTCCGCGACGGTATATGTCTATCTCTTAGGGATAACCCACAACCACCCATACGAATGGGCCGGCTCGACCGGGGCGGTACTACCCTCGCACAGAAAATCAACGTAAAATGACAGCTGTCGTGTTTCGTTGGTGAGTGCGAGACCGGAGGCCCAATTAGTCTAGTCAACAAGTTCCATACTTGTTGACTAGACTAAAAGATGCAGCAGCATCACTAGGCCGCCATAGTGTGGGTTGCCATACTGCATTGTCTGCATTCGCAGTGAGTATGGTGACCGCCACTCTTGGATTCTGCTTATGCTTTCCATCAGGCAGAGTAGAGTCATTTTGGCGGGCCATACATAAAAAAAAAAAAAAAAAACATTTTTTATTCCTTTCTTTTTACGAGAAATAATGGCTTATTTACGAAGTGATTTTAATCAATACAGAATGAATCCTTATACAATTAAGTAAATTAAATACATTGTGCATTTAATGTAGATCAAAATGGTCCTTTACAGTATCTAATTTAAATGAACATATTCGAAGATATTACAGATTTAAAATGCACGAATCGTGTCGTCGGCGGGGGCATCTGAAATCCACCCGTGCGAAGCCGGGGCGGGTCGCTAGTGTATAATAAATGCATAATATAGTATGGGAACACTGTTAATTTTCGAGATTTCTAATGTGATGTAGCAAATAAACACATTTTTTTGCGCTTACATTGCAAACGCTGGTTGCACCCGACGAGATAGATCAAAATAATGTACTACAGTATTGTACACCTTAAAAAGTACTACAAAAAAGTCCGCGACGGTATATGTCTATCTCTTAGGGATAACCCACAACAACCATTTTTTATTCCTTTCTTTTTACGAGAAATAATGGCTTATTTACGAAGTGATTTTAAGCAATACAGAATGAATCCTTATACAATTAAGGGCCGGTTTTTCAATCCCCAGTTAAACGGTCTAATAACTAACAAGGGAATAAATGTATCCAGCTCTTTAACAAGCGAATAAACTTTTTGTGTTTTTCAATCGGGAGTAAACAGTCAGATAGTTATTTGATGGTCCTTCACAGCTATGTTCACTGTAATCATGCGCAAGTGAGATGCAGCTATACAGGTAGTCACACGTTAGATAAGGACCAGAAACTTTTAGACAACATTCAAGTTGACTGTTCTTTTTCTATTTCTTTTTGTCTTTTTTATGTTTGCCGGTTTGGGATATTTAATTAAATGAAATGAAAGCATTCGATTATAATTATTATTTGTCTATAATAGATGTAGTAAATAATAATTTAGTAAAAAGTCGTTTATGATATTCCTGTAGTTGAGTCCATAACAATTATTGTAATCAAAATTTATAAAATTGAAATGCCGGGTTTGCGGGTGGTGCATAGTAATTTTTTAAACGGGTGTTTCTACGTTTAATAAATATGTGTTTAAAAGTAAAAAGTATATTTGTATTTATGTCAGTTCTCTGTACCTATTGGTGACGAGCAGATTCCCTAGCGGCAAGTCGCAGAACTAACGTATGACAGATAAAAATACGTATACACGTTAACATTCCACTTTTAGAATACTGTTTACCCTCACGAAGTGGTCCTAAAGTATTTTTTTTACTACTCCGTAGACGTCTATCAATGAAATCATTGTAGAAAGAATTTAAATGGTGACGAGCAGATTCCCTAGCGGCAAGTCGCAGAACTAACGTATGACATTAAAATACGTATACACGTTAACATTCCACTTTTAAAATACGTATTTTTTACTTCTCCGTAGACGTCTATCAATGAAACAATAACAATGCACTCGCTCTGTACATTAAACTGCCAGGTAGAAGTGTCTGTCATACGTTAGTTCCGCAAACGGCCACTAGGGAAATCTTCTCGTTACCAATAGTACAAGCTCTGTTTTGTTTCGAACTAGATAGCAGTGTGTGAAATAAAAATTCTTCACCTTCTCTATAGTATCTATAACCTATATTTCTCTAATAACCCTTTTTACCTCATAACAAAAAGTCAATCGAGTCAAAAACATCCATAATCTATCAAATATTCACTAACGACAACGTACTTAATCTTTACCACAAATAGGTACAAGAGAAATACACAACGTCAAATCACTATTCTACAGAATAAAACACTAACTGAGGTTTGAAAGCACAGATAAAGTTATCAGTCAGATTACAGCTTTATTCGTCTGATAACTGATGTCTGACTATTGAAAGACCCAAATTTACGCTAACTGAGGAATAAATGCTATTTGACTGTTTATCTGACTATTGAAAAACCGGCCCTAAGTAAATTAAATACATTTTGCAAGTTATATAGACCAAAATGGTCCTTTACAGTATCTAATTTAAATGAACATATGCGAAGATATTACAGATTTAAAATGTGGGCATCTGAAATCCACCCGTGCGAAGCCGGGGCGGGTCGCTAGTTGAAAATAATATAATGTTAGTAGAAAATTATATTGAGGAAAGATATTAGTTATTTTTAATATGATTTCAATCCAATCCGTGATAAGCCAAAACCTTATTTCTGAAGCTGGGTCTGCACTGAATAAAAGTTGGCAATTTTTGTGTTGTCAACACGGGTTGGTGACAAAAGTTTCTGCAAAGCCGAGTCTCTACCGAACGAAAGTTGGAATTTTTTGTGATTCAACCTTTTTTTGTGTTGTCAAATTTCTGTGGAGACGCGCCTTGACGAAAGGCCTAATTTACTGCACGGTTGCCCTAGTGGTTTAAGCGATTGCCACGGCGCTTTCTACTGCGCCAAGTGTTATGGGTTCAAATCTCACATGGGACAACACTGTGATCCACAAATTGTGGTTCTGAGTTTGCGTGTGCTTCCGCCTCATGTATGTTTGTAAAGTCCCCCGCGACACAGGATGTATATTCCTAATGCTGAGGAAAAAAAGGCTTGTTGATGATGTTGCTGATGTTAATTTAATTTTTTTCAGCGTATGCTATCCCCGTGTGTCTGCGCCCGTGAAGGCGGAACTTCGTCAGCACTTCCGCTCGCTGTGTCAAGATGACACGCCGATGGTCCGCCGCGCAGCTGCCTACAAGCTGGGAGAGTTCGCGAGGGTCGTGGAAGTGGAATATGTCAAGAGTGACCTGATACCCATGTTCGTTACTCTGGCTAAGGTAAGTTTCTACTTCAATAACCTTTGTGACTCGTCAGGTGTTGCAGGTGTCCATGGGCGGCGGTAATCACTTACGATCAGGTGATACGTCTGCTCGTTTGCCCCCTATTCCATAAAATAAAAAGTGTGCAGAAAGCATCTTAATATAGCTAAGATAGTGGTCTCAGCACATAATTATGGGCAGGCAGTTAAAACAACTGATAAAAACCTTTATTCTGATAGATTCCTATTAACTGTCTTTAAAATAAAAACTCCAATGTATTGTTTTTTACCCGACTACGGCAAAGCCAAAGGAGGGTTATGATTTTGACAGGCTGTGTATGTATGTATGTTCATCTGTTCCCTCATAGCTCCTTAACTACTTATGTATCTATATATAGTCTATTCAACTTCCTCTGAGACAAAAGGTAAACAAACCAGAAAAAGGTTCTTTAATAGGTCAAATTTTATATGCATCTAGAATCAATAAAAAAGTGACATTTTCTTTCTTTTCTTGGAAAATGGCAAACTGAGCCGATGTCGACAATTCTGCCAGTGTCAAGTACAACGGAAATACGTGTGTTAAAAAATAAAATATTGCAACTGTTCAAATTTTCCGAGTTTACAGTGGACTGATTAAAAAGTGACATTAAAAACACCTAAAACTGTAGCTGTTCCCAAACTTTGAACGTATTATAACACTACTAAATTGAAGAGTAGTGATAAGGCAAATAATTTAAGTAGAAATGTGAAATTTTGTAATTAGTTTCGTTACACAGGCCATCTTTACTCTCGATCAACTCGTTTGAGAAACATTGATTTCTTTGTTTACCTTTTCTCTCAGAGCAAGTTGAATAGGGTATAGTTATTGCAAAGTTTATTTTACGCTTTTTAGTGTTTTTTGGCAGAGAGTTTTCATTGGATGTTTTTTTGGAAGTCGGTTTTTTTTTATAAAAAGTTTTTATTTTTCAGTTTTTAGTGCAAACAGTCTCGTAGGTAAGTAGTATGTTGAACTATTTCATAAAATTTCTGCTGATGCAAATAACTTTAGTGGTTTAAAAAGACGTATTAAATGTCAACTCCGATTTCACCGCTTAGGGACAGAATATCCAGAAACGCTACGTAATTCGTTAATACTCATTTTTATCAGTAGCCCAAAAATAAAGTTTTACGTTTCTAACTTAAAAAAATACGAACTTTTATACAATCTTTCAACCCCTATTTCACCCTCTTAGGGGTAGAATATCTAGAAACGCTTAAATACATTTCTATTCATTTTTAATCAGTAGCCCAAAGTAAAGTTTCATGATCCTAACTTAAAAAATGACGTACTTCCACACAAACTTTCAACCCCTATTTCACCCCTTTAGGGGTAGAATATCCAGAAACGCTTAAATACGTATCTATTCATTTTTAATCACTAGCCCAAAGATAAAGTTTCCTGTTTCTAACTTAAAAATGACTGACCTTCGTACAAACTTTCAACCTCTATTTCAACCCCTTAGGGGTAGAAATTCCGAAATTCCTACCCCTTAGGGGTAGAAATTCCAAAATTCCTTCCTTAGTGGGTGTCTACTCAATAAAACGATCCATATGAATAACTGAAAGAATACAAATTAAGGTCTAAATGTTGGTGTAATATTAAAATCATCCTCTAATCCCTAACTGTTGAAGAGTTTAACCTTCTATCATCAGCTCACCTAAATAACTTGAAAGTATACGACTAAAGGTCGTAGATTAGATATGTATGAAATTGAAAGAATTATCCTCCAACTCCTAACCGTTGAGGAGTTGTACCTTCCACCTTCCATCATCAGCTTACCTAAATAATTTGAAAGAATACGACTAAAGGGAACACATATACATATGATATTTAAAGATTTATCCTCCAACTCCTAACCGTTAAGGAGTTGTACCTTACATCATCAGCTCATCATCATAAAATGATTTCTACCAGACGCAAATACTGGTGTTACTTCAGAAAATATACGAAAAACATAGTATGTGCCTATGAAAAAGGAAGGTTTCCCTCGATTTCTATGGGATCCCATCATCAGATCCTGATATGGTGGCAATGGGACCACCTCGGGAGCATACCCTTTCGAATACAAAAATAATTTTCAAAATCGGTCCACAATTGACGGAGTAATCGGTGAACATACATAAAAAAAATACATACAGTGGAATATAGAACCTCCTCCTTTTTGGAAGTCTGTTAAAAAGGAGGAGGTTCTATGTTCCACTGTATGTAATTTTTCTTTACATTATAATATTTAAAGATATGTTTTAAGTAGGTAAGATAGGTATTAGTGTTGCTTACAGGCTGTACGGTATTTTGGTTTTTCTGTGTAGGAAAACACTAAACTGTTAAAAACACAATGTATGTGTTTATAACAGTTTAGTGTTTTCCTTCCTATGGTGTTGGTTCATTCATTTTATGTTTAAGTATGAGTATTAGGTCAGGTTAGTGATAGGGCATTAAAATTAGTGCAGCCAAATCAACTATATTTTATATTATTATGTAAAAATATGTTTAGAGTAGGTAAGCAGTGCCTATAGGCTGTTCATGTATGGGTAGGTTAGTTTTTCTGAGGAAGAATAGAATAGAATAGAAAACTCTTTATTTGCACACCATATTACAGATTGAAATAAGTACATATATATATTTTATTTATTTACACATATTTTTATACTTATACTTAATACATATAATTAAGGAAGATTGTGTTTAAAACATTTTAGAGTTTTCCTTCTAATAATTTGATATTCTATTGTCGGTTTACTCATGGCATGTTAAAGTACGAGTATTATGTAATATGTTTTGGTGTATTAGGTCAGTAATAGTGTTTTTGATATAGAGCCAGTTTCGTCATTTGCTGATAAAATTCCTATTAGACTCACTCAATTTATCTGACAAATAACTATAGATTCCGGTTTCACATGTTTTGGATAGAGACATAAATCAGTTTTCAGCAATTATTAGCAGCTATTTATCTGTCAGATAACGATATATCACATGTCCGAAATATTAAATAAATAAATATTTCGGACATCAAACACAACACCATCTAGTCCCACTAGCTTGTGTTATGGGTACTAGACAACTGATATAAATATATATAGCCTTTTTTTTGTAAATAAATACATATTATACATAGAAAACACCCATATTTATTTAAATGACGACCTATTAAATTAATAATATTGTGTTGTGTGTGTGTGTAGGACGAGCAGGACTCGGTCCGTCTGCTGGCGGCGGAGGCGTGCGCGTGTGTGGCGGCGCTGCTGCCGCCCGAGGACATGGAGCAGCTCGTCATGCCCACCGTCCGCGCGCGAGCCGGTGACACCTCCTGGCGCGTGCGATACATGGTCGCCGACAAGTACGTCACCACTCACTCACACACACCTCTAACGGCTATCCTCTCATCTTGTCTCGTCACACAACCCGCCCACTCACAGCTCTAACGTCTTTCCTCTCACCCTGTCTCACCACCCACTCACTCACAGCTCTAATGTCTATCCTCTCACCCTGTCTCACCACCCACTCACTCACAGCTCGAACGTCTATCCTCTCACCCTGTCTCACAGCTCTAACGTCTATCCTCTCACCCTGTCTCGCCACCCACTCACTCACAGCTCTAACATCTATCCTCTCACCCTGTCTCACCACCCACCCACTCACAACTCTAACGTCTATCCTCTCACCCTGACTCACTACCCACCCACTCGCTCACAGCTCTGTTTTAACACACCACTCAGTTTTCCCTCTCTTAGAAATCAATGCTATTAACTGCATAGTTTGAGTCCTTAATCAACTCTTACGACACTCATAGTATAAATTGGGATAGCGTGTTATTAATCCCTAAGCTACAATTAATTGAAATAATTGTGTTATTTCCTTTAGATTCGTGGAACTGCAGCAAGTAGTCGGCCCCGAACTGGCACGCTCGGACTTAGCACAAATATTCCAAGCTCTGCTGAAAGACCCTGAAGCTGAAGTGAGAGCTGCAGCCGCTGGCAAGGTAACTTCCTCACTTTGATAACATGTATTTGTTAATGAGATACGAATGCTGAAAGAAATTATATCTTTTTATAAACTTTGTGTTAAGATTGTTGCTTTATAAAAATCCAGTGACAATAGATTATTATTAAAATTTGTAACGGTATAGTACGAAATTGTAAATACTTTTTAACATTTCAGGTTAAGGACTTCTGCATGAACTTAGACAAGGCGCACCAGGAGCACATAATCATGACCATGATCTTACCACAAATCAAGGACCTGGTGTGCGACGCCAACCAACACGTGAAATCCGCCCTCGCCTCCGTCATCATGGGACTGAGCCCCATCGTAGGACGGGAAAACACAATTGAACATCTCCTGCCTTTATTCCTCACCCAACTCAAAGACGAATGCCCAGAAGTCAGGCTCAATATTATCTCAAATCTGGAATGTGTCAACGAAGTCATCGGGATCCAACAACTAGTACAATCTCTCCTCCCCGCCATCGTGGAATTAGCTGAAGACACCAAATGGCGTGTCCGTCTTGCCATCATCGAACACATGCCTCTACTAGCTGGACAACTCGGACAAGAATTCTTCGACGAAAAACTGACCGGTCTGTGCATGTCTTGGTTGATAGATCACGTCTACGCCATCAGGGAAGCCGCAACACTCAACCTGAAGAAACTCGTTGAACAGTACGGCTCACAGTGGGCTGAAACAAATGTTATCCCCAAAGTACTAGCCATGTCCCGCGAACAAAACTACCTACACCGAATGACTTATTTATTCTGCATTAATGTTCTCTCCGAAGTTTGCGGCAAGGATATCACCACCAGAGTGCTTCTACCCACTGTGTTGTCTATGGCTGATGATAATGTTGCCAACGTAAGATTCAATGTTGCCAAAACTCTACAGAAAATGGCACCATTCTTAGATGCCGCTGTCATCCAACCGCAAGTGAAACCTGTCCTCGAGAAACTGAATGTAGATCCTGATGTTGATGTCAAGTACTTTGCTTCCGAAGCCATCGCCGGAATAGCTGGTTAATATAGGCAGTAATAAAAGTTGCATTATTGTTACAAAATTATAATCTCAGCGAGTATTATTTGAAGCAAGAAATGTGCAATTTTACTACACCTTTTTATATAAATTCTAGATAATAAATACACGATTGATCAAGCATAAGTTTAGGCTGGAGTATTCTTTATATTAGTATTTATTTATCTGGTGACATTGATGTATCCCTGGAGCTATGTATTCACATGTAGAAATAAATATCTTCATTCCAGTGTATAAGATCTAATATCTACATGGCTACACAAAGCATGTACATAGTATTCTGAATTAATACAAATAAACGTTAAACAATATTTAATGATATTTCATTTACATTCGTGTCGTGGCACTGGCCACCATCATGAATTCTGGCTTCAATCCCATTCAATGCTACTAATGGTTTTAAACAATTACTTAAGTTTGAAATATGCCATCGTATTTGGTAGCTTATGTAACAACAAGGATGCGAAAGTCACGTTTTTCACACTTGGGAAGGTCGCCGCGAACGCTGTCAGTTGTGTGGCAAAAACAGCAGAGGGCGTTAAAGCTGTACAACTTGATAACACACATATGATGTTGAAGAAACATTTAATAAGGTCATTGACACTGACTTGGCCACCATCGTGGTGTTGGATCGTGTTTGTTATCTACAGCATTTGGTTCATGTACGTGCCTAACAAATCTCGAAGATTTCTTAGGAAATAGCGAAGATCTCTTTCCTTCTAAATTTTGTTGCTAATTAAGACCTTGTCCAGAAGGGGCGAATTCGCTGCGAAATACTTCGCGCGTTAGCGAGATACTAGGCGCCAATACATCGCGTCTACAAGCATCGCGCGAATACAAAATTTTCGAGATTCGCGCGAGTCGAGATACTAGAGATGCCTTGTTGCGTCCAGTTAACGCGCGAACTCCAGAGCGAGAGTTCTGGGCGCTACAGTCGCGTGTAACACGCGCGAGAGAATCGTGGCGAATTCGCCCCTTCTGGACAAGGTCTAAACGAAATTTGTCGCAAATACAGATCTAGTCCAGTCATAGTTTAAACATTCTCTCTAAGGAAAGGCATCTATGCAGAAGTGGACTTTAAGCTTCAGTGTTCTACATTCTACGTGGTCACCATCATCGTTTAATTGTACTTTCATTTCTGATGAAGAATCATCAAATGTATGATACGTGTTGTTTAACAGCTTAGCGATTGTCTTTACGTGCAATATAGACGAATATAAATGGACATAATTACTATTAATACGGAAAGGAACATTACTTCGGTGATTTCGTAATAATTTGAAACGGCAATATTTTAATTACATTAATTTATTGAAAGAAAGGCTGGTAATGATGATGGTTTAAATGATAAGTAACATTAAGGGAGCTATTTGTAAGTTCGATTGACACAATATAAACTTTTAATATTTCCCTGAAACGCACTATATCGAAAATATAGTGCGTTTCATCAAATAGTTCCTTTGCCGTCATGTTGGCATAGTAAGAAAAAAAAGTAAGATAGATGAATTTATTCTTCAGGGAAATATTATAAGTTTATATTAACCTAAGAATATCTCTCATAATGTAAGGTGGTGTAGTAATACAGGCAACACTGGTTTGCGTTACTGCCAACATGGCGGCAAAGGAACTATTCTATGAAACGCTCTATAGTTTTGTCGCTGGGCAAGCGAGTGTGCAAGTGCGATGAGCGATTACTCGCCGGCGGTCGGACCACTGCCTTAAAGAGAGATAGGATAAATAACAACCGCTGGGCTGAGTAATATAATATGATGAATATAATATGCATATAAATAAAAGAATATTAAAACTTTCTATATTTTTATTTCCATTGAAAACAACAGTATCCTAATTCACCTCCGCTGAATACAGAATCTAGCTTTAACAGTGAACAAGGACAACACAATTTGGAATGTAACACCTGTGTTACTGCACTATTACTTTACAGAAATGTGTGCTATATCATAAGCTGAAGCGATATCACATAAATAGCAACAAAACTAGATGTACAACAGATTTACTTCATAACAATAATTTGAATACATGTCAACATTTGTGCACACAAAAATAACCTTTAAAGTTTAACCGAAGCACCAAGAACAAAAGAAAAAAACATGGCATTTATTCAAAAATATAATAATTTAATTGTTCAGTACACTAGTATATTTCTGGGGAAATTATATACAGACAGACGGTTTCGATTACGTCAGCGAGACGACTGTAACTTACGTTAGCGATAACTCGTTTATATAATTTTGCACATGATCACAATACATGTATAGAATACACATTATATAATTAACTATGAACAACTTACTATTAAATAGTATTTTTATCTTACAAGATATTGCAGTTCGCACTTTAACTTTTAACGGTGAACATTAATGTGGGTAGTTAGACTTATTATAACCTTTAAACATAAGGCAACACGGTAGGGAGTAGTTACATGCAGGCGTTCCCTTCTGTCAAAGTATTAGCCCAAATGAGCCTATGCATTACACTGTCACGACCTTAGAGCATATATACCTGGAGGAGCTTCTGATTGGTGGCCGCACATACCAATTTGCATGTCTGATTTGGCGGGAAACACACCAACCACGAAGCAAATACAAAGAGGAGATGGCATAAGCGCATAGGTCCCGTGACAAAATACAGGTCCCGACGTCATCGCAGTTATCGCGACTTACAAATTAGACTGTCAACGTCAATGTTCTAGAACTTTATCGAAAAATCGCAATCCTTGAATATTCTCGGTACAATTAAGTAAAAGATGAAGTGTTGTGTTTTATCTTGTACAAATAACTTGGATAGACGTTCTGGTGCCATGAATGGCATAATATTTCATTTGAAAGTAATTTTATACTTAATTTCTTAAAATATTTCTAGAAAAATCTCTCAGTGTGTTGTTGAAATATAGTTAAATCTATTCGCCACTAGATGGAAAAACTTTGTGTGATGGGAAATAAAAATACAAAGGTTCGTAGAGCTGAGTATTTATAAAGTAAATCATAAAAAAATATTTAAATATGTTCTGCATTCTTGCCTAAAGAATTTTTAATCGAAAAAGTATTATTTTTTGTATTTTTTGTAATCATTTTGTGAACACTGACGTCTATCGTCAACTAGGAAAACAAACATCAACAGAACAAAGAGACAGGGTCGTAATTAGAATTTTTTTTTTTATCCATATTCAAATTATATCTATATTAATCTAGAATTTAAAGTACTTGAAAATGAAACAAATTTTACTTATGTAGGTTTATACTTTGATAGGTTTTCTAATTAACTAAAATTCTATCCCAGGAATCCCAGGAAAATTAAACTTTCTCGGAACCCACAAGGAACATTTTTTTTTGTTGTATTATACTCCTACTTGTATGTTATTGTTCTCTTTATTATTGTATGTGTTTGTTGTTGTACTATATTTCTTTGTTTTTGTTCTCTCTTTTTAATATATATGTTACCGTCAGATTGTCAAAACCGTTAGATTGTAATCTATCTCGCGAGATTGTAAAATGGTAGGTATCTACGAATCGCAAGTCGCGCGCTGATTGGTTGAACAGCATATGTCCCCACGCCGCCATATTTGTTTGTTAATTTGTCTTTGATGCCAAATGTAAAGTATTTCTGTGATTGTAAATTGATTTCATGTTGAAAATACCTCACAGCTTTAGGATTAGTTATATAAAGTTGCTGTGGCAGAAAAAATAATTTGTGATTAATCAAAGAAGTAATAACCTAAACTATCTCTATGGGCATTGATCGGCCTACTATAAAACCGAACAATCAGGGAAAGTTGACAATTTGACGCGCGTAAGTAGTATATCACAGTTGACAATCTATCGATAGTTGGCAATCTCGCTAGGTAGATTATAATCTAACGGTTTTTATAATCTTACGGTGACATATTTAAATAAGTAATAAATCAAATACATCACCAAGGTTACGGGGAAGATATAAAGAACACACAAATTTCACTTTTATACTATACTAGCTGACCCACGCAAATTTGTTTACGTCTCCTATTTCCCGTAGCGTAATAATTTTCCCCCGTTCTCGCAACATTCTTCATTGGTGCTCCACTCCTATTGGTCTAAGCGTGATGATATATAGCCTATAGCCTGCCTCGATAAATGGGCTATCTAACACTGAAATTTTTTTTTTTTGAAAAAAAAAAAAGTTTCACATATTTTTTTTCAAATCGGACCAGTAGTTCCTGAGATTAGCGCGTTCAAACAAACAAACTCTTCAGCTTCATATATTAGTATAGAATATATTAGTATAGATGTTATGTAAGATGTTTCTTACTAATAATATTTTTGCGATACATGCATCAAAATGATTTACAAAATTGACTTTAAAAAAATAACTACCTGATAAGAGAATTCTGAGTACGTCCCTGTATGTCCCTTACATCGTACGCTTAGTGTCAAATAGCTAAACTACATAGCATCATCAACATGTAACGATGCAAGTAGTTTTGCTATTGATTGGTAGATGGCAAAGGGCAAAGTAAACCCCCTCTCACCCCCGCAAATTGTCACGCATTGTTTCATACAAAAATTTCATTAGGGCATCTCCTCTTTGTATTTGCTTCGTGACACCAACCAATCAGAAGCTTGCGTGAGAGAGACAGACACTACCCAAAACTCAGTCTCTCTCTACTCCGCTCACGCTTTCCGCCCGTTCGGCTGTCACTGTAGATATATATGCTCTAAGGTTACGACGCAGAATGTATTTATGTGTGAGTAATATTGTAAATGTTTTGTTGTAGTGGTGAGTTTGCCATTGTTTTTGTATGATAGTCTCAAATGTGTAAGTGTAAAGATTTCCCCCCACAAAAAATGACAGACTGTTTGTATCGGATATGCTAGCTATGGCTACACCCCTCCGTTCGGTGGCCCGTATTGTTCGATACCTTAACTACCCACATATAAGTATAATACTTCAGAATAAATAATCTCAAAGACAGTTGTTCTGTCAAAGTTACAAGTGTGACCACTGGGAAGCTGGTGTTGGCTCTTAGTGGCGGGAGTCTCTGGGGTAGAACTCGGCCAGGACGGAGGCTGGGATACGTTTCAACATCTCCTTGGGGAAGATACGGAGGAGCTGCCAGCCGATGTCAAGGGACTCGAAGACTGTGCGGTTTTCGTAGTTACCCTGTGAATAAGGTAATTATTAATATTTATATTCCCTATTGTTTTCAGTTGTGTGTGTGTTTTTGTTGGATGGCACTGTAATATGTTTTAATGTATTAACTATGTTGTGACACTAGCTGAACCCCGCGGTTTTACCCATGGTTATTGCCGTACCTCGGGTAACGCCACGGGCGAAGCTAGTCTAAAAAAAGTAGCCTAAGTTACTCCTTATATCATCAGCTACCTATCAGTGAAAACCCGTCAAAATCAGTCCAGCCGTTCCAGAGATTAGCCGGAACAAACAGACAGACAAAAATTGTAAAAAATGCTATTTTGGTATATGTACCGTGTATACATACATATGCATTTAGTAAAAAGTGGTAACTTTAATATTACAAACAGACACTCTAATTTTATTTATTTGTATAGATTAAATAAAGTTGTTTATTGTTAAAAAAATATTTTCTTAAAAGAATTTCCATATTCATTTATAAAATAAATTATAAGACAAATATATAGTGTATACAATTATTCCTTCCTATTACGCTAATAACTGTTACTACCTAGATTAATTAGGTGATTGCGATTTGTTCTATCCCTAATGTGATGTGGTTTACAAGGTTATAAGGCAGAGTACATACCTGCGAGATGAAGTTCTTCTCGAACTTGGTGAGGAACTCCAGGTAGAGGAGATCGTCGGGTGTCAGCGCCTCCTCACCCACGACGGCCTTCATCGCCTGCACGTCCTTACCGATGGCGTAGCAAGCGTACTGCGGGGGAAACGGAAACTTATTAGTTCATCGAAAACCATAACATATAAGTATTATACTAGGAGCACCCCACTATGATGGCCGGTTTGACGTTTGTCAAATCATGAAGTTTCGTATTATTAGTAATTACATTTGAAGTAGCAAATTGCTGTTCTTTATCATCAATAGTGACGGGCAGTTAGTCATAAAATTAAACCTTTTATATCAAACCTTTTTATTAATTGACATTTCACATCACTTTTGTAATATGTCAAAACGGCCATCATAGCGTGCTCCTAAAATAATAGCGTTTGGAACGCCACTGTCACATATTTATAAAAAAATTCAAAATCGGTCCACAACTGACGGAGTAATCGCTGAACATACATAAAAAAAAACAAAATACATACAGTGGAACATAGAACCTCCTCCTTTTTGGAAGTCGGTTAAAAAGCAATAACCTTGTAAGACGATTATTTTTGTAAAAAACTTGGAATTTCGTTAACCACCTATATTTTATTTTTATGAAATAGGGGGTAAGCGAGCAGACATATCGCCTGATGGTAAGCGATTACCGCCGCCCATGAACACCCGAAACACCAGAGGCGTCTTAAGTGCGTTGCCGGCCTGTGGGGGAAGGGAGAAGGGGGAGGGGGGGGTTAGTGTATAGGCCTCCGGTATCCTCACTCTCGGTGAAACACAGCGCAAGCACTGTTTCACACCGGTTTTCTGTGAGGTTGTGGTATCATTCCGGTCGAGCCCGCCCATTCATGCCGAAGCATGGCTCTCCGACGAGAATATACTACTAGGCCAACGGTGCATTCAAAATAAGTAAAGACTACTACTATTAGTAAGAATAAAGTACTAGTCGAATAGGTACGTGGTTATTAGGTTAAATATTGTTATAAGTGCTCACCAGCTGGTTGGATACATCAGAGTGGTCCTTGCGGGTCATACCCTCGCCAATGGCGGACTTCATCAGACGGGACAGAGATGGCAGCACATTCACTGGTGGGTAGATCTGTCTGTTGTGGAGCTGACGGTCTACGTAGATCTGTGGGGAAACATCACTTGTATCAGTTTAAAGTCGAAAAGAAAAAACATTTGTAGTGTTATTAAAGCATTTTATTTAGCGCCAACCAAGGTGATGAGACAATTAACAAAGTTATATGTGCCTTGTACTATAAATAAATGACTATTCAGAATCATCATCATCAGCGGTTGCAGTCCACTGTCGGAGATAGGCCTCTCTAATTGCACACCACTTGGTTCTATCCTCGGCTTCTCGATCCCAGCTCCTGCCAGCCATCACTCCACCTGGCCTGTGGACACTAGGTTTGCCGAAACGCGGTTTCCACTTAAGAACATGTTTACCCCAACGGTTATCAGTTCTATGACTGATATGGCCAGCCCACTCTGCCACTTCAGCTTGCTAAACCTGGGGGCAGGTTTAGCAAGCTGAAGTGGCAGAGTATGTTAATGACTTATGGCTATTTAAAAGATTTTAAGGAGTTCCTCACCTGTCCTTCAGTAATATAACCAGTCAAATCAGGAATAGGGTGAGTGATATCGTCGTTAGGCATAGTAAGAATGGGGATCTGAGTGATGGAGCCGTTCCTGCCCTCTACACGTCCAGCGCGCTCGTAGATTGTGGCCAAATCCGTGTACATGTAACCTGTGGACGAGATACACTTCTATTAGCTGGGTATTGATATTGACTGGGCCGGCTCGACCGGAGTGATACTACGGCCTCACAGAAAACCGGTGTGAAATTGTGATTGCGTTGTGTTTCACCGAGTGAGTGAGGATACCGGAGGCCTATACCCAAATCCCCTATCCCTACCGCCCCCACCAACTCCCAAAAGGCCGGCAACGCACTTGTGACGCTTCTGGTGTTGCAGGTGTCCATGGGCAGCGTTAATCGCTTACCATCAGGCGATACGTCTGCTCGTTTGCCCGCCTATTCCATAAAAAAAAACTAATAGGTAATATGTAAATAAGCATGTATATTACATGAGGTATAAGCCCGTAATTGCCCATAAATGGCCCAACACATCAACATAAATTAATCGTTTTTTTTTTCTTTTTTCAGAAATCTAACACACAACTCCATCTAGTCCCAAGCTAAGCAGAGCTTGTGTTATGGGTACTAGATACTGATACAAATACATATATACTTTTTTTGTAAACACATATATATATTATACATAGAAAACACCCAAATTCCGAAACAAATATTTGTAGATCATACAAACATTTGGTCCGACCCGGGAATCGAACCCGAGACCTCATGATCAGCAGTCGCACAATTTGAGATCAAATGTGTTGTCTCATGTAAGGATTGAACCTACACTACCCACTACGCAAGTAGATAGAAGTCACTCAGTCATGGGCGTAGCTGGGTTCAAAATTACCTGGGAAACCACGACGTCCGGGTACCTCCTCACGGGCGGCGGACACCTCACGTAGGGCTTCGGCGTACGAGGACATGTCAGTCAAGATGACCAACACGTGTTTCTGATAAACAAACATTATAATATAACAACAAGATTTCATTACAAGTTATTAATAATAATTAATATTTAATGCTTTTTCCAAAGTTTCGACGAGATAAAGAAAATACGTGTGGACCACGAATTCGCTGTCCATTTTCAACCAATCATTGATCACCTGCACTTCGCACTTGCACTCGCACTAATCAAAGTGAATACGGGCCTTAACGCCTCCCCACGACTTAAAACGATTGCAGTTTTTGCGTGTTACCCGTGGAAGGCCTCTAGAATCTCGGTAAAGAAGAGGTAATATTATTGTAATCAGAATATGAGAAAATGAAGACCACTTTAATAGTTTCTTCTAGTAGATGCTAAGGACTATTGTAGAAGTAAAATGTAGAAGAACATAGAGACCCTATGTTCTGGTCAGGTCGATATCAGCTGAAATGATCAGATCATTATAAGTTTGAACAACTTACCTCGCACTGGTAGGCCAAGAACTCGGCAGCCGTAAGAGCCAAACGGGGAGTGATAATTCTCTCAATGGTGGGATCGTTGGCCAAGTTCAAGAAGAGGCACACATTTTCCATGGAACCATTCTCTTCGAAGTCCTGCTTGAAGAAACGGGCAGTCTCCATGTTGACACCCATAGCGGCGAACACGATGGCGAAGTTGTCTTCATGGTCATCAAGGACTGATTTGCCGGGGATCTGGTAAAATTACAAATTATATTAATACTAACTGATCTTGCCATAATATGATACAGTGATTCCATGTCATCTTCCTAGCAATTACTATTTCCAAGATTTTTTAGGGTAGGCTACTAGTTCAACAGGTTTTACACTAATATCAGCTTTTCCTCGGAGCAACTGGCATCAGACTTCCGCAACCGTAAGGGTGAACTGAATTTGAACATTCAACAAGTTTTCAGTATATTTGAGGACACGGACTTCCCAATAATGATTGCCCTAGATATTCATCACAACCAGGGATATACAGTCAGTTCTTTATTACTTTTTAACCAACTTCAAAAAAGGAGGAGGTTCTTAATTCAACTGTATTTTGTTTATGTTTGTTACCTCAGAATTTTCGACTGGAATCATCAAAAGAATCTAATTGATGATTGTTTTTTTACTTGAAAGCTGGTGCTTCCTGTGTGGTTCCATTTTAACTTGGTCCAGTTCTTGAAGTTGTTTTTTTTTTCAAAATCTTACATATTATAATTAAAAGATTTGAACATACCCTGACAAGACCGGCCTGCCTACAGATCTGGGCAGCAATTTCGTTGTGTGGTAAACCAGCAGCTGAGAAGATTGGGATCTTCTGGCCACGGGCGATGGAGTTCATCACGTCAATAGCGGAGATACCTTGAGAAATACCGCTTGTTTACTCTCTTATACTCACACTAACTCATACTCACATAACACATTATTTTCCTAGCTTAAGTCACGAGGTACTTAATAAATAAATACCTACTCAAAATAATGATCACATTAATACCTCCTACCCTATTGGGTGTAATTATAGTTAGCCTAGAGGACCTAGTGTGAGTTTATTACACATCAAGTTCGTCATTAAGTATGGATTATTAAACGTCAATCGTAATGGTGATCGCGTTCGGCGTTGCGATTGGCCTGAAATAAAATTCTCACCAATCAGAACGTCAAATGCAGTCGCCGTCGAGAGCGAGTTCATGTGAACTAAATCCCCCTTTACGATCATCATCTACACAAGTAGCTATTTTCATTCATAAGTCAAATCCAATCTGCCCCCTAGACAAGTTGCAATCCACAAATGTAAATGTTAATAGAAAACTAACAAAGGTGTGGGAATGACGTCTCTCAACGCTAAGTCACGTGGTCGACACAAAATATTAGCCAATAATACGAGAGAATAGAAGCGTTAGCGATTGTAGAAAGAGAACCGACGCGAAAAACTCGCAACATGGCTAAGGAGGCTGATCAAAACGCCGCTTAACCTCGCCGTTAAACAATTTCCTTTGGCGAGTATCAATCGTTTATTAGATCTAAGTTACTACTGTAAATTAAAATAAATAAACTAAAAAAAAGAGCTATGGTAAAAGAGAACGAAATATGCGAAGTTATCCGTAACACATTAATAATAATAATAATAAATATTTCTGACATCTAACACACAACGCCATCTAGTCCCAAGCTAAGCAGAGCTTGTGTTATGGGTACTAGACAACTGATATTAATACATACATCCTTTTTTTTTGTAAATACATACATATTATACATAGAAAACACCCAAACTCCGTAACAAATATTTGTAGACCATACAAACATTTGGTCCGACTCAGGAATCGAACCTAAGACCACATGATCAGCAGTTGTACACGCCAACCGCGAGACCAACGAGGCACATTATTATATTCTTACCAGTCTGGATCATTTCCTCGGGATAGATACGGGACCAGGGGTTGATGGGTTGACCCTGGATGTCCAAGTAGTCCTCGGCCAAGATTGGGGGACCTTTGTCGATGGGTTTGCCGGAACCGTTGAATACACGTCCTAAGATCACGAAAATATTATTTTATAAGCAAATTAGATGGTGGAAATATTAGAGATTGTTTTACGAAAGTTATCTGTTTGTATACCAGATTAATGCAGTGCCGTAATTGGAGGGATGCCAGCACTTCCAAGCACAGGGCAAACGACTTCGGAGAGCAAAGAAAGGATGGACACGTTTTTTCTATTTTTAACCGACTTCAAAAACGGAGGTGGTTATCAATTCGTCTGTATTTTTTTTTCATGTTTGTTGCCTCATAACTTTTGACTGGGTGAACCGATATTGATAATTCTTTTTTTATTTGAAAGCTGGTGCTTCCCGTGTGGTCCCATTTTAATTTGGTCCAGTATGAAGTCAGTTTTTTTCTTAAAATTTGTGATTATTATTGGAAAATATTTTAATGGGGCAAAATTACAAGAGCGTGTATTGGGCGCATAAAACGCTGACCAAGATGCTGGATTCCTGTATAGGTAAAGAAATTGATAATATTCGTGACTTGGAAGGCCTCTTCCTGGCTTTTACCTGACTTACAACAAAAAGTAATGAAATGAGAAAACTGAACTCACCCAACATGTCTTCTGACACGGGAGTACGCAGAATATCACCGGTGAACTCACAGAGAGTGTTTTTCGCGTCAATACCTGACGTACCCTCGAATACCTGGACGACGGCCTTGGAGCCGCTGACCTCGAGCACCTGGAGAAATTTAATTTTAGTATGGTGTGGTAGGTAAACATGGTTGTAGGTTGAAGATACTCATATGATCATTTGATGGGAAATAACACAGATTATTTTTATTTTGGATCACCAACAAATGATACATACATCAAATATAAGTAGAAAAATACAAAAAAAAAACTTCTTTTAAAAAAACCGACTTCAAAAACTAAAAAGTATAAAATAACCTAATTTGTAAGGGCTACCTATTCATAGGCTTGAAGTCGGGGCCAAGGCAAATGTAATAGTATGTACCACACTCGCTATATTTCGACGTCACCGACGCTTCGGTTGTTTTGTTCAACGCGAAGAGCAGCTATCCCGCTCAAGGTCACGCGCGGCGAGTGCGGTACCTACTATTACATTTTGGCCTGGCCCCGACTTCAAACCTATGAATAGGTAGCCCATACAAATTAGGTTATTTTATACTTTTTAGTTTTTGAAGTCGGTTTTTTTAAACGAAGTTTTATTTTTATTTTTCGCTTTTTAGTCTTTCTCAAGTCTCTCATCATCATTTCATGTAAAATTTATTGATGTCTACAGAATATGAAGCAATGCAGACAATTGCTCTTAACTTCATTGCAGGCGCTCACGTAAATTTGAGGGTTTCTTTCGATTTCCTTGGGATCCCATCATCAGATCCTGATATGGTGGCCATGGGACCACATGGGGAGCATACCCTTTCGAATACAAAAAGAATTTTCAAAATCGGTCCACAATTGACGGAGTAATCGATGTACATACATAAAAAAAAAAAAAAAAAAACTGATGAAATTGAGAACCTCCTCCTTTTGGAAGTCGGTTAAAAATGCATGCCTTGTGCTCCTCCAATTAAAGGCGAGCACAGCCAAAAAACTGCTAAATACATAAGTCTGACTTAAGTATTTAGCAGTTTTTTTTTTTATGCAACAAGTAAGCGATTACCGCCGCCCATGGACCCCTGCAACACCAGAGGCGTCACAAGAGCGTTACCGGCCTTTGGGCGATGGGGGGGCGGGGAATTAGGCTATGGGGGGAGATAGAGGAGGGGTTGGGGTATGTGCCTCCGGTATCCTCACTCACTCGGTGAATCACAGCGCAAGCACTATTTCACACCGGTTTTCTGTGAGGCCGTGTTATCACTCCGGTCGAGCCGGCCCATTCGTGCCGAAGCGTGGCTCTCCCACGGTACACGGTACAGTTTATATCAGAAACTAATTACAGAAGGGTGTGTTGGTGTTGGTAAAAGTATTGTGTTGGCCAAATCTGACGAGGTAATCGAGAATACGTAATTCAGAAAAAGTTTCGAGTTTCGAGAAAAGAATATGCAGCTTTTTTCTTACTAATTCTGTACCGATTTACGTACACGTATGAAACCTGGATTGGATGAAGCTTGTTTAAGTACATTCCAAATAATCAATAAAAAAAATCATGCCCCCCATCACGGAAAGAGTATTTTTGCCCTTCGATATCTGAGTGCAAAAGCCATTTTTATTCCCTAGGGGATAAATTAATTGAATTTAGAACATGGTGTGCACTATGTTTGCGAATTCAAAACATCATTAAACCTATTTACTTTTACCTCCATGGTGCCGAATTTATCATACAACATAAGACTTATCTTTTGACCTATAGGAGTTTGGTAAAACTGAAATATCTTACCTGTCCGGAGCGGAGGGTGCCATCTGCAAGCCTCAGCTGTACAATCTCAGAGAACTTGGGGAACTTCACCTCATCCAAGATGACAAGAGGTCCGTTCACACCAGACACTGTCTTGTAAGCTGTATGGAATTTGGAATAACAATATTTACAAGACCATATCACTTTAGTTCTAATGCTAAGTACAATATTATTTTACCAATAGAAAGGTATATTATTTGTGAGCGTAATACATATCTTGTTTTTGGGTAAACCAAAAATGATTACAATAATATCCTAAATAGACACGAGCAGAACCGCAGTTAAAAGCTAGAAGTAAATAAATCAATACTATGTGGTTACAAAACAGAAATAGGAATTTAAATCTTACTGTATGAAAGGCCTTTTTTGTGGTGTAAGGGGATAAAAGAGCAAACAGATTTCCTAATAATATTTGGAAAAATAGACTCTAATAAAAGTAAACTAGGGGTTAAAATGGAAGAAAAACTATACTGAGCCAACTGAACTAAGAACAATAAAAATTTAAGGTATACATTTATCTAAACTTTTAATCTATCTCTAATCTCGTAAGATAATAGTGATGTATAGATTTAACATAGATTGTTCTTTTAAAATGCCACATAGAAACTAAAAAAATATTTACATTATTGAATCAATACAGGCATGTTTATTGATGTTTATATGATGCTTTAAAGTTTAGTAGGCTGAATATTCTCAGACAAATTGAAAATACATAAGTTTTGATGTCTTGCTTAACACATTTATTTTTTTAATGTTAAGATCAGCTCATTTTCAGAACATTTATTTTAGAAAGCATTAATTTTAGTACTAGCTGCACTATCATTATCATCTTTTGAACCTTTTTTAATTTTTTTGTAGTTCAACTTAATATTTTGTATATAGCACTTATCAATAGGAGTAAAATATATAAAAGAAATAAAATGCAGACCAAAAATCTATTACACTTTGTCCATTTGTTTATTTTCTTTTTGACAGCTCACGCCTATAAATTACCATATATTTTTTCGGAATTATGTACTACTGTAATGTCGTACTTTATTGATGGTGACGGTACTTTAGTGAAGTGGTCTGTGCATAACAAACAACCACAGACTATAAAACAGTACTTGAAATACAATAAATCGATCATATGATAAAAATAATTTGACTTCATGTAAGTATTTTGTCTGTAAATTTCATAAAAAAAGGAAATAAAAATAGTATCTATGACTCCAAGATTGAATTTTTGCAAGGAATTAAGTTGAAATCTTGGAATTTAGGATCAAACCAAGAGTAAAGAACAATAACTCTGTTCATTCATCTAATTTACTGATTTATATTTTTGTTTATTTCTTACATAATTAAAATAATTAATATTTCAACAAAATAAATTTAATTAAATCGATTGAAAGTTCTTCATAAATAAAATCGCTATTCGTTTCAAATCGAATCGGTAATGGGTGAGGGCGTCACTAATTTCAAAATTTCTTGAACTGTCAAAAAGAAAATAAAGAAATGGACAGAGTATAGTTTCTTCAAAGACCATAAACTGCAACTGCATTAATACCATAAACAATTTCCCTTTAGTTCAATTTGGCAACAAAAAACAGCCGACTGTCATTCTGGCCTCAACAGTGTGATGAAAATGAAAAGACAATAAAATTCTTTTATGACTATGTTTTATTGTACTGTAGTCATTTGAACTTCTATTATTTTATGCAGGAAGTTTAATCACATGATTTATTTAATCAATTGCTATACCATTTTCAGAATAGTACCTAATAAGAAATAGATCAGAATAGATTAAAAAAATATATGGGTCACACAAGGCCTGATAATTCTGCAAAGAAAATATTTTTCAAACTACTAAAATTAGTACAGTTCTAGCTGTTCCTATCTTTTATTTAGATAAACAATAAGCCAGGCAAATAATTTATTAACTTACATTACCATGAAACTGATTTGGTTTACAAATGACAAGTATCAAAGAACCATTACCTAAAATGTAATTATTTCTTTTCAGAAATTTACTAACTTTTGTTCTAGATTTGGTGACTATTATAAATTACTATAAGCCTTAATTCTCGAAACATAATTCGTTTAAGCATTTTGTTGGTTTACGTGATCATAGTTTCGAACATCACATGAAAAAAAACTGATCAGCTGACAAACCCTGTCATGTACGTTTTGAACTCGCCCAAGAAATTTCCAATAAGAATTGTATTTATTAGATTGAAATTTTCTTTTAAAGTGTATACTGGATGTTAGATGTATAAAATTAGGTCGTAATGGGACTATCAAAAGGGAGCAAGATTCCTGGTATACATA
This sequence comes from Diaphora mendica, assembly GCA_949125395.1. Taxonomy (NCBI): domain Eukaryota; kingdom Metazoa; phylum Arthropoda; class Insecta; order Lepidoptera; family Erebidae; genus Diaphora; species Diaphora mendica. Next base: position 4,260,285 of record OX421332.1, on the reverse strand, counting down.
TATCGATAATAATCATCTCAAAGTTGGCTCATGTTTTACGTATCTTAGGTAACAAGAGTAAATATCATTATTGATATCATTTTCAGCGTAAATTAGACATAAAAACTTAGGCGGAACATGGAAAATTTACACAAAATCGATATTTTCATTGACAACCTATGACGTTAGACAGAATTGAAGAAACAAATTATGCATTATATACTCACTCAGGCGGGGCTGGGATATGAAGTCCCTGTTAACAGCCAGGACATGCTCCTTGGTAGCTTGGGATAGAGATAGACTCTTTGCCATTTTGGAGTTTTCACTTTTGGCAGTCCGCTCAATAAAACACCAAACTGCGCTGCCTCTTCGCCCGAAAACTGACGAATGGATAAATTGTCTATGTTACTTCACGTGCCGTCACGTGACCTATCACAAGGCAAAACAAAATCTATGGTGTACTAAATTTCCCTAAAAATCAATTCTTGTTTTATTTTTACCCCAATTATTGTGTACTTTTCCTTGAAACTGAGATTAAATCATGTGATTAGATTTTTTATAGGATGACGTGATATAGAAAATAAATCATTATGAAGCTACGAGTTGAACTCATACATCACAACATTCAATCATTAATAATCTCATCATCATCTTCCTAACCTTTATTATTCCCAAGAGTTTTAGGGGTCGGCTACTGTTCAACTGGTTTTACCTGAATATTTTTTTTTCCACGGAGTGACTGGCATCGGACTCCTGCAACCCTGAGGACAAATTGAATTCGAAGGTTGAACTAGTCGTCAATATATTTCCCGACCTGTCGGACGCCCAATTCGGGTTTCGAGAGGGGCGTTCGACGGTGGCTGCTGTGATGCGCCTTAGAGCCGTGACCGAAGAGGCAGTGAGCTGTGGCAGCGTGGTGTTGGTGGTATCCCTGGACATCGCCAACGCCTTCAATAGTCTGTCATTTAGCTGCATCAGGGAAGAAATCCACTACCACGGGGTGCCAGAGTACCTGAGGCGGCTAGTGGCAGACTATTTAGAGGAGCGTACCGTCGTGTACCCGGCGTACCCGGGTGACGGTCCGAGGGGATTTCCACAGGTAAAAAAAACGGCTTAACGTGTTCTCCGAGGCACGGGCGTGAGACATCACCAAACTCCCATCATATACTCCGGGCTGTTATTAAGAATTTCTTGTTAGACAAATAAGTACTTAATACAAATTAAGTAAAACTTCCTCTGGTTATTTTTGTCGTGTTACCATATCTCTAAATTCAGTTTTCTTTGAAATTATTGCAACTTAAAGAATAATAAAACGTAAATCCAACAACATAGAGAAATCAAAATGACTAATGCTCCAGCAGATTGGGTTAAACCAGGCCTAATAGGTTTAGGCAATCCCTAAAATATCTATTAGACTAAATTGTAAAATGAAATGGACAGAAAATAATAATAAGTTAAGACCGGTGAGGATGTCCAACAATTCAAGGAACTTTTTTACATGCGATAACTCTTTCAGGCTTTTACTTTTTAATACATCTATAATGTCTATGAATGTTGCTTTCCCAGACTTCTGTTACTGGTAACGAGTATTTTAATATTTTATTGCGATAATTGGCGATAATATATAACTATAGTAAAAGAAGTCTGTGATTTATCTAACTTTATACTATTTTAACAATTTAAATAGTGTGAAAATTACCAACGCTGAAAAGACTTTCCAGTGGCAACAGTGTTGAATTTAAGTTAGTCTTTGAAACCTAACACCAGCAAAAAAACTCTTTGGGAAGCTAATCCCACAATTTCATGCTAGTAGTAACCGGGATTTCTGTAGGAAATAGATTCACCTCTTTACCTAATTTCTTTTTATTTGTTCATTCTTTTAACTGTGAAGGCTCGTGTTATCACCTAATGGCCTGTTTTCTTTCATCTATTGCTACAAAATACACACAACACAAGTCATTTATATCCAAGATGTATTTGGGACATGCCCACCAGCCGGTCAAGTGGCTTAAATCGGAATTAATTTAAGACGCGAAATTGTGATAAAAATATTTTATATTACTAAGTTAGTGTCAGATGAGGTACAGCAGTTTAAAAATGAATTAAGGCTTTAATAAGTTGGCACAGAGACTGCAAGAAAAATGATTAGATTTAATCTTTGTGTACGGTCTAAGCCACTTTTTCGTAGGATTTGCATGGAATATAAGGAGCAAGGAGTACAATCTTTGATGGGCTCATAAGGGGAAAAGAAAATTGTCCATCAAACATGACCAAATAATTAGTTAGAGAACCGGCCACACAGACGCTAGATTGAGAAGAGTGCATGATATCGTTTTCATTCATTTTATTAAATTGTGGTTTCAAAATTAAAAACTTTGCGTAGTAAGTGTCCGACAAAAATAATAAAATAATTTAATTGTGGTTTAAAAATTAAAAACTTTGCGTAGTATCCTGTTCGAAAAACATAAACAAATAATAGTTCATTTGATTATCTTTTCTAATTCTTTAAAATTTGCACTAGTTGCACAGTGGCGTCACCTAGTTAGTGCATTTTGGCGGACACTTTTTTAACTTTTAGATTGTACTCCTTATCTCTACACTCTCTAAGGATTTTTCTTCCATTTGTTATCTGTGGATAATAGTAGGAGGGCGTGACGTGACATTGTACTCTGTGGTTAGATTTATTTAGATTAGTTTAGTAATTTAGTAACGTTTTTGTTGATTGTGGGACTAGTCACTTGCAGTTGTTTATAATCATTTTAATTTATTGCCCGTTGTTATTAACCGGGCGGTGGTTTTAAATTGAAATTATATTATTTATCTTTTTAAAATGTCTGTGATCGGTAAAATCGTACCTACTATATCGAGTTTGAATTTCGGTCGAATTAAGATTAACGCCGCGCTTAACAATGCTAAGCTCAGAACATATTTCACATACACTCAGGAGTTGTCACAGCCTCTAGATAGGACTCCTGATTTCTTAGAGGCGAACCAAGCCCTGGAGAAATGTTTAAAATCCGGTGAGTACTCCATAAATTGGTTATATATATCCATAATAATTATAAAAGCGACATAGACCCTACTCGTTGACCTTTTAGCTTATAAATTTTAATAGATTTGTAAGTTGTTGTACGGTGTTCATCTAGTTTGACCGTCTTGATCCTCTATTTATCATAAATATTTATTTCTTCTGTTCCGCATATGATCACTTACACACATTGATGCAAACCTTTGCCGGGACTCGTAATAATCTATTTTTACGTAATTGTCGTAAATAATGCTAATCTGCATACACATCAAAATTGATACTATCGTTATTCGAACGAAAATTACATTTCATTCAAACTTTTTTTATTAAATTATTGCCATACTATCCTCTGCTACCATTTCTCCTTAAACTGTGGTAATCTAAATTCAAAATTTTTAAAGTACCTACTTACAGTACACTCATTGGATTTTGTGATCATTTGTGACTGAACTATACCAAAGCCAATATAGTTAAATCGGTACAAAGTACAATCAACTAGTATTCAATGAACCTTGAACCTTAAAATTGCAGTGTTAGTAATGACTTTTCAATGTATCACATTATAAATACTCTTTTGCAGTAATGTGCTTAAGTATATATAATACACACATCAAAAGTGTCTAGGGATCAAGCATTTTTATGCGGATTTCTTGAGATTGAGATGTGGCTTTGGCCCTGGCCTGCTCAGTCGCCAGACTTGAACCCGATTGAGCATGCATGGGAATGGGACTGCAAGAGCTGGGGTTGGAAGCTCTCCCTCATCCGCCATACTCACCAGAACCATACGCACCTACCGATTATTACTTTTTTCAAAATTTTGACAACTTTTTAGTGGGTAAAAAATTCAATTCCCGAGAGGCAGTACAAAATGCCTTTGAAGAGTTTTTTGCCTCCCGTCCAGCTGATTTTTACAAGAAGGGCATCAATAAACTGCCAATGCGTTGGCAAAGATGCGTCGATTGCATGGGTGATTACTTCGAATAACAGAAATAAAAAAGTTTGAAAAAATAAGTACTTTCACTAATTGCATACAAAACGGCAATTTCATAGGTAAAGACCTATTATACTATTATGTCACCTTCATCAATTTTGGTACAAATTAATCAATCAAATCACGGGTACAATCTAAATATGTCAGTATTCTTATCAAACAGTTTCATAATCAACATTGATTTGTAAGTAGGCTTTTATTTAATTCATTCAGTTGTTCATTTGAGTATTTAAGGGTCCGTTCACACAGACCGGCTCGGAGAGGAGAGCACATTTTTATCACGTTGTAAACAGAGTTTTGAGTAATTGTAGTAAGGTTTGTTTTTGCATGGTGCACTTCTTTTGTCATTAAGAATGCTTGAACGCGCTTCGTGTGAAATAATAAAGAGGAGCCGACCGGCTCCGAATGCGTGCTCTTTCTCGCTCGCACTCGCGCACATCTTTTCCAGCCGGTCTATGTGAAATGAAAAATGCGGGCCGATGCTCTCCGAGCCGGTCTGTGTGAACAGACCCTTATGATATTAGTGCATTTAATGTTTATCTACTTACTTATGAGGTGACTTTAAGGCTATGTTCAGATGATCGCGCGGCACCGCGCAGTGACGCGCGGTGAAGCGTTCACATGACAAAAAATGTACGCGCGGCAGTCTGGTATCAACATTGATTGAGAATGGACGTGGAGGAGGCAATTTGCTTATGGATTTAGCACCGAAAACTGAGATGTCGGAGAGGTTTTTCTTTTTTCTTAAGAATCCTTAATAATGCAAAAAATTTAAACTAATTCTTCCTAAGACATTATTTTTATTATTTTATTTGAATAATCCTTATAGTTAAGATTCCAAATGGCATTTCTTCTTTCGATTTCGTCGATAAGCAAATCAATAGAGACAACACCGTCTTCGCTACTCATTTTTCTTTGATCTATGCTTCGATCAAATATATTATAGATGCACAGTTCCATACAAAAGTAAACAAAAAACTGTCCACGCTTCTATACGTACTTAGGTATATGTATACCACTTGAGATATAGCGAAAAAAGTCCTGAACTGGTATACACCTTAACCTAATTTTGACTTTAAGCAATTGACGTACGGACGGAAATAAATCCATATTAAATTCACTACATATTACCTTTTAGTTTGATGTCAGGATAGGACAATAAAATTTTATGACTCATTCAAAAATCAGAAATAAAACAGCACATGCCCAAAAACAAGTGTATTGAAAAATTAAACATAACGTATTACAATAAAGCACATAATAGTACAAAGAATAACGAGAGTTACATTCCACTGACATTAAATAGTGTGTTCGCGTCTTATCGCTTCTATTTGGAACATGGACAAAATGGAGTTGCTTTTTGATTTAAAAAACATACGGTAGTTGGATGGACCAACAAATAATTAATTCTTCATACAATTTTTATTTCTTCTTTTGATTCTGATAGCTAAAAGTTTGAATAGAATTTTATTATAAATTATAATAAGTATTAATTTAATATTGATTATTCCACTCAGATATTAGACCTTCTATACCTACGTGCCTGTATTTATACATATTATATTGCACTATTCCATAAGTTGGACTATACCTAAACTATAATCATCAAATATATTTTATATTCCAACTTAAATGTTTTTCAGATATTTACGAACGGACGGATAATTTTGAATTTTGGTAATCACGTTTAGAATCTGGTATAGACCAACATTTATAAACAGTTTGCAATTTTGTCAAAAATACATACATGCAGATCGAATTAATAACCTCCTTTTTTAAAGTCGGTTAAATATTCTTAGTAGAATATAATACCTACCTGTGAAGTTGGTAAGGCTGTCTTTTTTATTCTCCTGAATATGTAAATTTCAAAAAACTAAAACAACAACAAATCTTTAATTAACCTAAAAACATTGTAACGGCGACTCCATAATTATCCTACTGACTTTGTTCGCTAGCACTAGGCTTGTCTTTTTTTCTCTTATGAACATCGCGCGTGAGTGTGAAAGGGATGGATGCGTACATTAGAAGCCGTTCTAAATCACAAATTTTATCAAAATATTAATAAAATTAGCTTTAAAGCATAACGAAAATACACCAATATGTTAGATTAAAGATAGACTTACTGAAAATATGATATTCCATCCTTCTTTTGCACTTTTAGAGTGTAATTTTTAAATTTTTTTGTGTGTAAACACGAGCACGGCCACCAAGCAAATGAGAGCAAAACAAGGCATATTGTTGTTTTATGCCTTGTTTTACCGGTGCCCCTTTTTAAGCGGCAACAGTGCATCTATGATATATTTGATCGAAGGATCTATGTGTCATTCCGCCTCAAACCGCGCGGATCAACTGCACAGGTCAATACAGGTTTGTAGAACTTGTACCGCGCTGCTCACGCGCTGTGCAAGATTAGCACGCGGATCGCAGCGCGCTACGCGGTGCCGCGCGTTCATGTAAACAATTACTACTGTTTAGATTGATCTTGTACCGCGCGGTCATGTGAACTTGGCCTTATTGTGGTGATTAAAAATACAAGAGTGTCACCACCCATTTATCCCATGGGTATCGTAAAAGGCGACTAAAAGAACAAACTACGTTTGACAACATCACTGCAAAAAGAACAAAATCTTGAAACAAGTCCTATACCAATATACCTATACCAGTATATAGTAGGCCAAAACCTCTGTGGCGACTACCACATACAGCGCAACAGCAGCATACTACAGCGCCATCTAAAGAAGATACACTGAACTACGGAGTAACGTACTGCACATCACTACGAATTTTGAATCGCGCAATAGAAGTTCTCGCGTCGATTAACATATTATACAACATCCCAACATCAAACTTTGAGCAGTGGCCCGCCACTCCCTCCAGGCATGATCACCTCGCCTCGTCGGAGGATCCTCCCTTTGTGTTGGAGGGACATGACACCAGTTCCTCCACACCTTCTTTCGAAGAAGAAAGACTTTCCTTTGAATGTACAGTAGTTTTAGATATGTGAATTAATCATTATTCTCTTTATTATCCGAGACTGCTGATGAAACCCTACTTAATTACAAGAATTTAATGGGTGGCAGTTTTGTTATCAAATTTGGTTGCTAAGCAATCTAATATAACTTTTAAATTATCTAGGTACATACATCTCATAATACAAATTAAGTTAGTTAAAGACAAAAAAACTTATAAATTTTTTGAAATCTACTCGTAACAAGGAAGGTCCTTGGACTTGAAAATGCGTTTTTTTTCCTTGTAATCTTTGCCCGTTGTAATTTTATTTTTATTTTTTATTTTATTTTACAATTGTAGATTGTTGTATATTGTACAATTATTCGACTATGTGTTTCAATCTTATTTGTTACTTATGTGAGCACTCCTCGTCGCTACTGTTACCTATGTGGGCACCAGTTAAACGATAAAGGAAAGAAAAACATTTAATCCGTTAAAGGAATAGTGTGGGCATACACCAAGACACATACAACATTATTATACTCCCCAACAGTCCTTAAAATATAAATTGATCTCTTTGACCTGTGACTATGAGTTTTTAAGTATTAAATCTATCGTTTTAATCTATACTAATAATAGGTCTTTACCTATGAAATTGCCGTTTTGTATGCAATAAGTGAAAGTACAAATTTTTTCAAACTTTTTTATTTCTGTTATTCGAAGTAATCACCCATGCAATCGACGCATCTTTGCCAACGCATTGGCAGTTTATTGATGCCCTTCTTGTAAAAATCAGCTGGACGGGAGGCAACAAAATCTTCAAAGGCATTTTGTACTGCCTCTCGGGAATTGAATTTTTTACCCACTAAAAAGTTGTCTAAATTTTGGAAAAAGTAATAATAGTCGGTAGGTGCAAGGTCTGGTGAGTATGGCGGATGAGGGAGAGCTTCCAACCCCAGCTCTTGCAGCTGCTTCACGACAACGCGCGACCGCATACTGCGCAACAGACAGTCTCCAAGCTGCAAGAGCTGGGGTTGGAAGCTCTCCTTCATCCGCCATACTCACCAGACCTTGCACCTACCGACTATTACTTTTTCCAAAATTTAAACAACTTTTTAGTGGGTAAAAAATTCAATTTCCGAGAGGCAGTACAAAATGCCTTTGAAGAGTTTGTTGCCTCCCGTCCAGCTGATTTTTACAAGAAGGGCATCAATAAACTGCCAATGCGTTGGCAAAGATGCGTCGATTGCATGGGTGATTACTTCGAATAACAGAAATAAAAAAGTTTGAAAAAATAAGTACTTTCACTTATTGCATACAAAACGGCAATTTCATAGGTAAAGACCTATTATTATAAATTTGAAGTTTGTTTGTTTATTTGTTTGAACGCGCTAATCTCAGGAACTACTGGTCCGATTTGAAAAATTCTATCAGTGTTAGATAGCCCATTTATCGAGGAAGGCTATAGGCTATATATCATCACGCTAAGACCAATAGGAGCGGCGCATCAATGAAGAACGTTACAAAAACGGGGGAAAATTATTACGCTACGGACAATAGAAGACGTAAACGACGTTGCGTGGGTCAGCTAGTACTTAAATATACATATTAGGTTCTGAAATGTCACGTCACCATACCAAGGACAGGACTTCTCCCCTTGTCACATTTTGTTGATCTCCTCACCCTTTAAAGTTCGACGTGATGGCCGTGTCTTATCATCATGTTCTCAGGTGAAAGACGTCGATTGTTGAACATAGGCCTGATCCAAGTACCGGTCCGGCAGCATCTTATAACTTTTAATAATTATTCTGTATGTCTGTTTGTACACGACGGAGGTAGTAGAGCCACGCTGATTTCAGCACTAACGGGCCTACTCGACCGGGGCCGTACTACCCTCGCACAGAAAATCAACGTAAAATGACAGCATACGTGCTGTTGTGTTTCGTTGGTAAGTGCAGACCGGAGTCCCAAATAGTCTAGTCAACAAGTTCCATACTTGTTGACGAGACTAAAAGATGCAGAAGCATCACTAGGCCGCCATGGTGTGGGTCGCCATGCTGCATTGTCTGCATTCGTAATGAGTATGGTAACCACCACTCTTGGATTCTGCTTATGCTTTCCATCAGGCAGAGTAGAGTCATTTTGGCGGGCCATACATAAAAAAAAGTAAAAAACACTACGAAACAACCATTACGTCCAATAACTATGTTGTAACTTAAGAAATCTTCCTCTGACTGCCTCATTGGTCTCGCCGTAGGTTTATGCGACTGCCGATCAAGAAGTCTCGAGTTCGATTCCTAGGTCGGGCCGAACGAAAATGTTTTTTGTTTTTTTTACAAGAAATTTTTTACAAGAATTTAGTAGGTAGTAGAGCCACGCTGATTTTAGCACGAATGGGCCGGCTCGACCGGGGCGGTACTACCCTCGCACAGAAAATCAACGTAAAATGACAGCAGCAGTGCTGTCGTGTTTCGTTGGTGAGTGCGAGACCGAAGGCCCAAATAGTCTAGTCAACAAGTTCCAAACTTGTTGACTAGACTAAAAGATGGTGTGGGTCGCCATACTGCATTGTCTGCATTCGCAGTGAGTATGGTGACCACCACTCTTGGATTCTGCTTATGCTTTCCATCAGGCAGAGTGGAGTCATTTTGGCGAGCCATACATAAAAAAAAAAAAAAAAAAAAAAAAAAAAATTCTTAATAACAGCCCGAAGTATGGCAGTTTGGCGATGTTACACTCCCGTGTCTCGAAGAGCATGTTAAGCTGTCGGTTCTGGTTGTCATGAACATCTATGGCATTAGTTATCGGTTATTAGTCCGAAAATATTATTGCAAAGTCTGTGCCCTTAAATATACTGACAACTAGTTCATTCTTCTAATTCAGTTCGCCCTTAGGACAAAGTGATATTCAGGTAAAACTAGTAGCCGACCCCAAATAATATTGGGAATAATAAAGGCTAGGAAGATAATGAACCTAAGAAAAAACGAGTGTGCTTTAGACCAGTGTTCCGCAAACTTTTTGTGTTCAAGGTACATCTAGGAGGGTAAAAATTTATGGAGGTACACCATAAATTAAAAAAAAAAATAACAAAAACAGAAACCGACTTCAAGGTTCAACTCGATTTCTTTTGGATGCTTCTTATAAAACAAAACTATATTTTTATTTTACAATTCAATTGAGCATAGACGGTCTCATCTCTTCGTCGATCGTCTTGAGGCGTTCCCTTTTTTGTTTTTTATCGTGGTAAGAGTTAAAAATCCTGATTCACATAAATAGGTCATTCTTCGGCTACTTTAAATATTTCTTATCTAGTTGTATGGTTAGGCAGTGGCAGACAAAATAAAAAGACCTCAGAAATTACAGAATAAAAAATAAAAAGTCCTCAGAAATCAGAACAGACTTGTCTGTAAGTGAATTCTGAAAGCTGCTTATATGCACTGATCTCAAGCACTTTGAATGGGAAGGGAAGAGTAGAAATAGGGCGAAAATACTCAGGAAGGGAAGAATAGAAATGTGGCGAAAATATTCAGGAAGGGTTGAATAGAAATAGGGCGAAAATGTTCAGGGAGGGAAGAATAGAAATAGGGTGAAAATGTTTAGGAAGGGTAGAATAGAAATAAACGAAAATATTCAGGAAGGGTAGAATAGAAATAGGGCGAAAATGTTCAGGAAGGGTACAATAAAAATGGGGCGAAAATATTCAGGAAGGGTAGAATAGAAATAGGGCGAAAATGTTCAGGAAGGGAAGAATAGAAATAGGGCGAAAATACTCAGGAAGGGAAGAATAGGAATGTGGCGAATATATTCAGGAAGGGTTGAATAGAAATAGGGCGAAAACGTTCAGGGAGGGAAGAATAGAAATAGGGTGAAAATGTTTAGGAAGGGAAGAATAGAAATAAACGAAAATATTCAGGAAGGGTAGAATAGAAATAGGGCGAAAATGTTCAGGAAGGGTACAATAAAAATGGGGCGAAAATATTCAGGAAGGTTAGAATAGAAATAGGGCGAAAATGTTCAGGAAGGGAAGAATAGAAATAGGGCGAAAATACTCAGGAAGGGAAGAATAGAAATGTGGCGAAAATATTCAGGAAGGGTTGAATAGAAATAGGGCGAAAATGTTCAGGGAGGGAAGAATAGAAATAGGGTGAAAATGTTTAGGAAGGGAAGAATAGAAATAAACGAAAATATTCAGGAAGGGTAGAATAGAAATAGGGCGAAAATGTTCAGGAAGGGTACAATAAAAATGGGGCGAAAATATTCAGGAAGGGTAAAATAGAAATAGAGCGACAATATTCAGGAAGTATAGAATAGAAATAGGGCGTAAGTGTTCAGGAAGTGAGGGACTACTCTTTTTGGGAACTGCCATCGTGCTCCACAGTATTAGAGCGTATAGATAGGATAATATTTTTGATGTCTTCAAAAGACAAAAAAGAAAATTCAAATGAGTCAATAGCGGGATACTTTGTTTGAAGATCCGGCGTAGTTGTGAATGAGAAATGACAATTGATATCATTCTAACTAATAGTGTTTTTGAACTCAGTTCTTCGGAGAAGTAGTTAATAGTAGGAGGGCAATAGACTACACCTAGAATAACGCTAACTCTCTTGACCAACCCACACTTAGTAGAGATGAACGATACAAAACACCTCCCTAGTGCTTTCGCGTAATTAACATGTGTGTACCTAAATATTTTTCTGTAGGCCGTATATTTAGGTTTATGAGCTAACCGTATTTTGCCGAGGCACACCAACAGATGACCACGGCACACCAGTGTGCCGCGGCACACCCTTTGCGGAACACTGCTTTAGACCACACATCATCAACAACCCATAACGTTCCACTGCTGGGCTCGAACTCCTCTCAGAAGAGGGTTAAGGCCATAGTCCCCACGCTGGCCAAGTGCGGGTTAGGGACTGGTAAGATGTTTTTAAGCCGCCCAAAGGCCTCCAACTAAGCTTCACGACTGTTATCCTATGATAACAGCCGGGACCGACTGCTTAACGTGACCTCTTAAGGTAGCGGTTCGACCGAAGAGACCGAGACAAGCGTCTCGGTCTCTTCGGTATGTAGTACTATGTACCTATCATCAAGTGACTGTCGCGGTCTCCGGTCGCGGTCACCTGTCTCGCTCGCTTGTCACTGTCGCGGCGCGAACCGCTACCTTCAGACCACACAACTGAAGTAAAACCTTTTTCTATATAACTGGCGAGAGAAAGAGAAAAAGAAAATGTGTGCTCGCACCTCTCTTACCCCTACAGTAATATTCGAAACGTAATTAAACTCTCGTTCTATCTTCACTAACATATATATCCGTCTCAACTTGCGTTCGCCTCGCCCGATATCACTTTTCGCAACGCTCACGTCACGCATTCGCCAGCTTACTCCTCAAAATATTCATTACATTTTTATAAAAATCCACCAGTCATTTTTCACCTCGCTAGCAAACGTCACCGGATACACAAATGGGCGGAACTTGCTCAACACTGGGAAATAAATAGGTTGTTAGTTGTGTCCCTCGGTTTGACCTGTGATTACGAACACTGCTTGCAACTAAGAGTGATGATGTATTACTCGACCCTTTACATACTGACATTAATATACTACATAAGTAATAACATTCCGAATAAATTAAAACTTATATTTAAAAAAAGTATCGCAGTGTTAAAGTTCATTTTTAACTTGCTACCACTTCCACCTTCATAAATTTGAGATAAATATGTTTGGTATCATTGGAAAGGGCGTTACTTGTACATTTTAAATAGGTATATTACATATATATTACTAGCTGACCCGGCGAAGTTCGTATCGCCATATTTACATTTCTGTCTTAGCTTCCCACAGGCAGTGTACAGAGACGGACAGAAAAAAAATGACTTTTCCTGTTATCTTTTAATTTTTCTTATATACAAACCTTGTCCTAACAATAACGAACACATAAAAGAAAGAATTATCCAATTTGGTGCACCCGATCGGAAGTTATGCGCGTACATACATTTCGGCAATTCATTTTTATATATATAGATAAGCATTTACTCGTGACTTTGTCCGTATTTATTTTAAAAAAAATCTATGGTTGGTATTTAAAATATAATTTGCAAATAAATTAATATTACCACTACACCAAAACATTTAAAAAAAAAAGTAAAAACTAAAACCCAACTGCGACAAAAAACGACGCTGAAAAATTATGAAGCAATTTTAGAAAAGCCGTAGTCACGCGTTGTTAAAGTGTTATGGTACGTTTCTATATAATATGATTGTAATGATTGCCGCCTGGCAAGTCACTAAGAATCGGTAAAGCCATCTTGTTTATCTCCTGTACCATAGGTACACTTAAAATTATAGCTTGAAAAAAAAAAACACGTTAACAAAAGAAAGACAATCAAACACCCAGGTGAAGTCAATGAAAGCGTGTTAAAATAATTACCTAAAAATTTTAACAAAAAAAAACCGACTTCAATCTGGACCAAATTTAAATGGGACCATTCGGGAAGCACCAGCTTTCAAATAAAAGAAGAATTATCAAAATCGGTTCACCCAGTCAAAAGTTATGAGGTAACAAACATAAAAAAAAAAAACAGTCGAATTGAGAACCTCCTCCTTTTTTTGAAGTCGGTTAAAAAGAAAAGTTTCGATAAATGTCATAAATTAGGAACGGTGTTTTATTGATTAATATTGTAATAGCTTTTATGTATGCTCATGTATAGTGAAGTGTTTTATGAGATAACATAGGTACAAATATTTGATAAACGCGCTATCCCAATATTTAGATTAACATTTTCTGACATAGTAAAACAACGAAATGCATGCTGATATCTCGTTATCGCCTCAATGTTATTTAACCACTAATTAAATACTTATTTGATGAATAACTATTGGTAAAACTCGTTTTACCTACTCCCTGACAAACTGGCGACCTTTTTTTGTGTTTTTAAAATCGTTACGGTCATTTTTTTAAAGAGAACTAGGTCTCGCATAAGGAAATATCCTCTGTCCTGTGTACACACAAAGAACACTGAACTTTTTAAAAAAATATTTCGGTTATATAAACACACAATGCCATCTAGTCCCAAACTATGGGCTCCCCACATAACTGCGATGCGATGCGGAGTGAAGTTCTTGGGTGGATTCGTGCGAGCTCGCAGATATTTGCGATGCGTTGCGAATTCGCAGTATATATAAAGCCGAACTGTAGAATACCAGACAACTGATATAAATACTTATATACTTTTTTGTAAATACATACATATTAAACATAGAAAACACCCAAACTCCGAAACAAGTATTTGCACATTATACAAATATTTGTTTCAACCCGGGAATTGAACCCAAGACCTCAAGCACAACAGTCGCGAAAGCTACCACTGCTCCACAGAGGCAGTCAACATTTAAAACTACAGTTTGTGGTACTCACAAAATGTTGTTTTTTAACAGGAACGAACTCGCAAAAGTCAGCACAGTAGGAAGCAAAGTAACCGCTCAACGCTTTCTGAACCGATTTATTTTTATTCGTAATGATGTAGGTAGTTGATGTAGTTTAAAATTTTAACAAAAACAAAAACCGACTTCAAGGTTTGACTCGATTTCTCTTGGATGCCATCATCAGATCTTAGTGTCCTTATCATGGTACCACCGTTGGGATATATCCTTTCCATTAAAAGAATAATCATCAAAATCGGTTCATAAACGACGAAGTTATCCGCGAACACACTTAAAAAAAAAATATATACGGTCGAATTGAGAACCTCCTCCTTTTTTGAAGTCGGTTAATAAAAAGAACATTTAATAAGTTGACGATTGAGTGCAACCGTTTTAAATTATATAAATATATATTATAATAAAAATATAAACTGTAATATACCTATTTCATATTTTGTGGACATATAAATATTTACATATTACTAGCTGACCCACGTAACATAGTTTACGTTTTTGTGAATCTAAACCATTTCCAGATCCCCTTGAACACACACAAAAAATTTCATCAAAATCGGTCCAGTCGTTTGAGAGAAGTTCAGTGACATACACACTCACAGAAGAATTATATATATAAAGATATACATTGATTTATTTACTAAAAGAATGTCCTTTGCATTTTAAGAAAATTGTCTGGAGTTAAAAGACACGATGATCCTTGAGCTTGTTTCGTCTTTTCTGCTCGGGCTTGTCCAGTTAGGAGTGGCCGAACTCATCTGCTCAAAAAAAGCTTAACATGCTAAAGTGTTCATGTAAATGTAACCTAATTGCAGAATAAATGTGATTTCATTGCATACAGTGCAGTGCCCCAGTGCAGTTTGATTGAAAAAAGCAATTACGGTGTCGTACACAGACTAGTATTTTTCAATTGAATACGTACCTTATTACTATACTGATAAGTTTCATTATAACCTTGATCTAGGTCAAGGCCTCTACAGAATAAAAACGGGTTCTATTGCCAAGTTTGATGAGATCACGTTGCTCTATTTAAAACTAATCTATAAACTTGCACTACACGGATTAAACTTCGTTTTATATTTTTTTTTCTTTATTATATGAGCGTGCTAAAGTGACTCTACTCTGCCTGATGGATACTACATATGAGCAAAATCAAACTTCAAAGAGTACTGCCCCCCTAGCCAAGTTGCAAGCGTTCCTCGTTCTGCAATCGTTAACGCCTGTATTCTCGTGTGTCATTGGCTAATACTTTGTCTAAGATGGCTAGGGGGGCTGGTCACCATACTCATTGTGAATGCAGACAAAGCAACAATGCAGTATGGTGACCTGCACTATGGTGTCCTATTGAGATGCTTCTCATACTCACCAACGAAATACGACAGCACGAATGCTGAGAATGTGTAAGAATTTTCTGTTGTGAGAGGGTATTACCACCCCGGTCGAGACGGCCCGTTCGTTCCGAAATCAGCAGGGCTCTACTACCTTGAAATTAGATTATGGGGAACGGGTGTCATGTCCCTCCAACACAAAGGGAGGATCCTCCGACCAGGCGAGGTGATCATGCCTGGCGGGCCAACTGCCCAACGGTTGATGTTGGGATGTTGTATTTATGTTAATGTGCGCGAGAACTTCTATTGCGCGATTCAGGATTTGTAGTTTCTTCGTATTTTACGTTACTCCGTATTTCACTGTAACTTCGGTAGATGGCGCTATAGGGTGCTTCTGTTTGCGTTGTATGTGGAAGTCGCCACAATTTGATGTTTTTCGATATAAGGCGTTTTTTACTTGTTTGCTCCCCCTAATATAAATAGTGGGAGCAAACGAGATGCGTCGCCTGGTGGCAACTGGCTACCGAGACCCAAAGAAACAAGTGTGTTGTGAATCTTCTAACCCTCCTAAAGCATCTGTGAGGTTTGATCTCTGGTAACTTCTGATCACTCCTTGAAAAGCATCGCAAGACTTGCTAACATATTGTTTTTGAGGGTGTGGTGGCATTCTTGTCGAGCCTCCCACGAATTACGTTCCCACGGGAGCGTTACGAAAATAATACCAATGATTATCATTATACTCTCGCTTAGAATAATTTCAAAGAAACCTGTTTAAACACACTTAAAACGAGAAAATATTCATCTGTAGGTGTTTATAAGGTAGATTTCAGCACGAAGTTCTTTACTAATATCTGTCAGTAAAATATTTAAGTACCACAATTGACATCTAATACTCCCTTTTCGAGACGGGTAATACATAGTTTTGGCAGTTGTATGTAGGTTTGTAATATCTAATTACATAATACATATAAAAACAAATCCCTAGTTGTCCTGGTCACGGCATAACGCGAAAACGGATGAACTAATTTCAATTATTATTTTAGTGTTAGCCTATTTATCGAAGAGGGTTTTAGTCTAAAACGCCTTAAACTTTTAGGCGATATAACATCTCTATATAACGCAGATAAAGTTGCTTGAATCAGCTAAGTAATGTAATAAAAAAATATTGATTGAGGTGTCAATATAGATTCATAAATAATGGTCCGGGTGACATAGGCTATCGAATTTTATCAAAAGTTATTACGTTTTTTAACCAACTTCAAAAAAAGGTTTCTCAATTCGACCGTATATATATATATATTTTTATGTGTGTTCGGGGATAACTTCGTCGTTTATGAACCGATTTTGATGATTCTTTTTTTTAAACTTTCTGTTGTTACGGTAAATGTTTTTCTTAATCATTTCATTTTTCTTTTTGAACTTAAAGAAAATACCTTTTTTGTAGTTTTTTTCTACTAGGTATTATTTATTTGAGACCGTTCAAATTGTTGCGTCATAATATAATGAGATTCAGGTTTTTAAATGTCCTCTTGTCGGCTTTATGTTTGACAGGCTGACTTTATGTGAGTTGCATTTAAACGTTCATTTACTTAGTGAATTTTCCTGCATTCTTAGTAGTTCACTTGGTTATACAATTATTTAAATGTTTGAGGTTGGAAACAAATAAGTTAACTTCTATATCCCTGTCTTTTAAGGGTTATACCCGGTTTCGCACGGGAGTTATTGAATTTCTCCGGTTTTCATTAGAATCCGTTACGTAGTTTGAAAGATATAAACGCACAGAAACGAGAAAGGACTTCATTTTTAACCGACTTCAAAAAAAGGAGAAGGTACTCAATTCAACAGTTTTAATTTTTTGTGTGTGTGATAACTACTCACTAGGTGTATTGATTTGGATGACTCTTTTTATAAACTACTAGCTAACCCGTGCCTACATCGTTGGGCGGTAAAAAATTATTTCTCCGACTTTGCAAATCCGGCTACTATGAAAATGTTTTTCCACTTTTCGGGTTATTATATATCCTATGTCACTCATAAATAACGTAGCCCTCTATAGGTATTTTTTTTTTCCAAATCGGTTCAGTAGATCCAGAGAATACGTCCCCTAGAACGTCACAAACTCACAAACTTTACCTCTTTATATAGTAGTAAAGTATAGATGTAACTGATAATGATACTCTTTTTAATAGAAACTAGTTTGGGTAGTGTAAAAGGTCAGATTATGTACCTGTCCTCTTCGATAACAGGTCGGCCGAAAACGAACGACTGTACTGGTATGCCACACAGCCTAGTTCGAGTCGGCCATCTTCCAAATTCGAGACTTTTAGTATTACATACCATACATACCTTAGCTTTGTCCACCAACCTGCACCTCGAGACACACACACACACAACTGCGTTGCCGCTTCTTGAACCCCTTCTTCCATCACAGAGTAAAACAAGAGGGTTTTTGAGCCTCACCTCGCAATTCAAGTGTTCGACTTTTACGACTCGTTACGACGACAAATTTTTTTAACATGTGGAAACCCCAACGGTCCCTCACCCCACCGGGGTTTGCAGCGGGGTGGTGTGTCGGAATCGAACCGACTAAAACCTCTGTGTGCCACTCTGCGACTGAAATAAGAAAGATCCGACAACTGATGTCTGGCTAGCATGATATAATAGTATTACACTACACTTTAGGTATATATATTTCATTTAATTGACCGTTTAATTGACCGTTCCGTAAATATTTTCTTATTAATGTCGTTATCACTCTGCGGTAATCTTAGTTGTGTGTTATTTATTATTTTACTGACGTCAGATTCTTACAAACAATGTAAGTGGGTGTAGATAAGTGCCCGTGTCGTCAGCGAGAGGACGAAACAACAAACAAAATGGTTTTATTTGTAAACTAATTTTTGCCCGGATAGAGGTAATAATTTTCGGGTTAATATAGCTTAAGAAATTTACAAATAATGTGGTCTACAACTAAATCGTTTTAGTAAATGAATCCATTCCCCCCACAACCTCATTAAGTTATAAACTATAACTCTTTATAATATTAGTTAGTTTTATTTTCACATTATTTGCTATCCAAAATAGGATAATAAATAATCCTTTATTGCCCGTGGTCTAACTATTTGATACTTCTGGGTATTAATTTATCTAGGTAGACCTCGACAAACCTTTTATTCCCGTAGTCCACAAAGATGAACCAGGGGAAAAATAATAACTCTTGTAGTCTACCCAGGAGAACTACGCAGATGGAATGCAGGTTTAAATAATGTGAAAAATATTTTTTGTGTATTAGGGAGCAAAGTATCAAAAATAATAAAAAATCAGTAACTCAAGAAAAACAGCTGCATTGTGCCATTTGATTGACCGACTGCCTCCTTCTCCTAAATTAGATGAAGGCATTGGTCAGCCCTCTTATAACCTGTCGGAAATCGTGTAAAACAACGAAACAATCGCATAATGCGAGTTTTCTATTAGGTCATGGTCGACAATTGTTAAAGTTAGACGAAAGAATGAAAACGCAGGATATATACTTTGTCTAGGACTTAATTTTGCCCGCAGCTCCGCTTGCGTGTAGGTCGGTTATCGCGGTAAAAAGTTGCCTATGTTCTTCTCCAAGAATCAAAGGATCTCTACTGCAAATTTCATCCAAATCGGTTCATCAGTTTAGCTGTGAAAACATTACAGAAAGACAAGAGTTACTTTCGAATTTATAATAACTAGTATGGATTTCCAGACCTCAAAAAGGGTTTTCCTTACAAGATTCCTATTAATTCTATTAATCTTATTCGCCAAACGAATTAATCTATTAAGACTGTAGTCCTTGAGCGTGGGAATTTGTGATTGAACACCCACATTCATATTTTACATGCACACAAACGCATCGGGCACTGTTGCATACTAACCCTGGCAACTAATAAATTTACTTTCGGTTTTTTCTTCTAGTTACATATTCATTAACTGTTCGCCTTTGAAGAATGTTTAGAATGTCCTACAAAGCACGCAATGTATCTTAGTCATATCGGAAAGCCCGCGGGCTTTAAGTAACTCGTCAACGGCCGAGAATGGGGTTCAAGTGTACCTATTCCATCGAGATATAATGTATAGAGAAGACGCCACTCATTAGTGCGGTGTTCCATGCAATTGCGGCGCATGCGCCGCACTTCCTTCAGTCGCTTGCTAGCTACACTCTGATGAAGCGGTGGCTTAAGCGTGTGATTGTTTACATTTAAAAACGTTCTAAAACTCGTGAATTATGCCATTTTGTGTCTTGAGATATTGCACTAATAATACAAGGAATACGGAGAAAAACAAAGGAATAACTTTTCACCAGTAATTAACTAGATATAATTGTTTTAAAATTAAATACGAACAAAATATTTTAAGACGCCATTGTTGCCTCATTCGACATAGAGTACTTAGAGTAAAACATACAGAAGTGATATTTAGGTAGAATTAACTGACGTTAAATGCACAACGTATTTAACGTATTTAATTGGATAAGAAAAATAATATGTTGTTAAAAATAGCTTCGTAAATAACCCATAACATTTTTTTTGCAATAATTATATTTAAATTATCATTAAAGTATAATTTAAAAATTGAATATTCGGCTTTTATATTTTATACCACGATGAATTCTACAAAAAAACTGAAACTGGTAAAGCTATTGAAGTACTATTTACTCAAAGTGAATTTCCTAATAAAGCTTCGTAGGTATAAAGCTATTTATCCGTTCTGCTTTCTTGTTTGGCGCTTACTCTATAAAAGCGAATCTTTGCAACAGTTCGTTGGCCAAAACGCGTAAGCGCCATGAAAATCACGGCGCTTATGACATTTCGCTCGCGAGGAAACTACAGCTCGAATGCGATAGAGCGCTGCTTGTTAATACTGTTGGATTAGACTACTAATTATTGTTTGGCTGCGCTGCAGCGCTTTTTAGTTTTAATTCAAATATAAACGGAACATATAATTGGTTTTGAGTGGCTCCTCTAGTACGTAGTACGTAATATCTCGATGACCTATTCATTTTTAATTCATTTCATGGACAAATAATATATTTTTACAGAGTATAAAATTAATCTGTCAGCTCAGATCTCTTACAGTAATCAACGGATTTTAATGCTATGTTATGAAATAAAATTTGTATGATATAAGTATGTTATATTAATGGAACATAATGTTTCTTAAAAATATAATTTTTGATCGCTTTTATTGCTCATATTGACTAAATTTTACTACATAGATCTTACTTAGGAAGTACAGTAGGAAGCGGCGAGGCAACCGCTTAAACCACTAGACCAACCATGCAGTCAAAAATAAAACTGTAATTTTAAGGTCTTTCATTATTTCAGTAGTAGTTATTCAATTCTAACAGAAATCATTAAAACATTTTTTTTTTACTTTTTAAATACAATTTCTCAGAGTGTCTCGGTCTGTCAAAGTGTATTCAAAGTATTCGTCAAGACAAATCAAACGACTCCAAACTCGATAGGTTCCGTCGTTACAAAGTTCCTATGACCACCTTCCAGCTTCAACATCAGATCAGCTACATGTCATCATAATATAGCATTGTCACGCTATATATACGCATATGCCTACAAAAATTCAACACAATCGGTTGAAGATATCTGCAAAATTGAGTTGCAAGATTCCGTCTTTAAGACGTTTTTAATTGTTAATAACAAATATAGTTAGATATATACATAGATAGCAAGTTAAAAAAAAAACAAAAATAAGTTCTGTGTTAATAATAAATACTAATATTTTTCTTTGAAATTATTCTTTAAAAAAAATTAAATTAAATTCAAGAATACAAATTAACAGTTACACAGTTACACTGGCAACCCACCCTAAAACTTGTCATTTACGTATTATGGAGCTCAGTGCGAACTACAAACGGACGTGGTGTCACCTTGAATATTCGGCGGGCACTGAATTTTTTGAGCGCGATAAAACTTATTTATTGCAATTTACGGGAGACGATATCTACGTACTAAAATGTATGGAACTTTTGTCGCTAAAAATGAATGATGTTTAGCCTTAGATTATTGCTTTTTGGTGAGAATTAATAAAAAACTAAAACGGTAAATCTTTTCTCCATACTTTTTTCTCGCGAAATAAGAAAAAAACATTTAAAATAGATCACGAAATAGGACAGAGTGTGCTAATTAAAAAGGTCGATTTCGATGATTTTGATCTTTGTTAAGGCTTTTGTTCACAAAAATAAAGAATTATTTTATAAATGCCACTCGGTAGATTGGTAGACTGATTTATTAAACTATTGAGATTTTTTTTTTAGTCTCAAATATGAATTGAGCTGTTTGTGTTTTGCAAAACTGCAAGTGCCTTTTCGCGCGTTTTTAGGGACGCGCCCCTTAAGATGTTGTTAGTTTGCGTATCTCATGTTACAACAATGTGTTTTTAAATAAAAGCCGTTTTTAGTTTAATAATAAAACGTAATATCAAGTAAGCATATCATCAGTTGTCCGGTTTCTTGATGTAACAGTAAAAGAACCTTAAAATATTGTAGATAAGATTCGAATTCCATAATTGTATTGTGCAGTGCACACTTTACGCAGATAATTCGCATATTTATTTGGGACTAAGCCAAGCAAGCCAATGAGTAGGTTATTTACATAGTTTGAAATGCCGTGTGATACAAGAATTCTTTAATTATTTACTAGCGTCCGCGTGTATGTCAGTTATCGCAGTAAATAGTAGCCTATGTTCTTCCTCAAAAATCTAAGTATCTCCATGCCAAATTTCATTGAAATCGGTTCAGCTGTCATCATTTCATACTTTTTTTGTTATGATTATGACGTTGTCACATCAAACTATCGTTCGTAAACCGACTTTACAGACAACCAATTTTTTTTTAAGTTTTTGTTTGTCTGTTCCGGCTAATTTCTGGAGCGCCATATTTCATGATACAGTTTTATCGGATTTCTTATTTCATTTCGAATTTTGTGATGACTATATTATATTCTAAATAATCACAAATTTTAACAAATGGGACCATTTGAGAAGCACCAGCTTTCAAATAAAAAAAGAATCATCAAAATCGGTTCACCCAGTCCAAAGTTATGAGGTAACAAACATTTAAAAAAAATACAGTCGAATTGAGAACCTCCTCCTTTTTTGAAGTCGGTTGAAAACAAAGTACATAAATGCACATTTTTTCGTCACTTATAATTATTTACACCTCTTCAAATTGCACACTTCTTACTATCTCTCTCTTTGTCTAGCATTATCCCATTTCAATTGAGGTAGGTTCTTCTCGTCATTCTTCGCCAAATATTTCTATTTTGGATCGTCATCGTCAAGTCATTGATTTTGGCTTTCTTTGGTCATTGTTGACGACTACTAATATTGTTGATTGCTAAGATCACTTTTTACTTAGGATGCAATCGGGGCCCGGCCCGCCCGGGGCAAAGCCTCAAAGAGCAACTTGTAAAAAGGACAAGGAAGATCACTTTTTCAGACGTACCAGAACTAAATTTTTCGCTTCTATGGCTTCTATCAATAAATAGCGCTCACTACCGTTCTGTTTCGTCCCTATCAATAAATAACACTCCCTAATATTGTTTCGTAAGGTCCGCTATCAATTGGAACATTATTCAATCTGCCTTCATATGTATACAATTGTATTACGAATCCTCCAATCGTTCCATCTCATCGTTCACTTCTCGGTTCTTACATCAGCGTGGTCGATTACATTACATTGATATAATATGTATTTAGTTGTAGTACATTTACATTGATATAATATAATATGTAGTTAGTAATTTGTAACACACAATTTGTACTTAAAGAATAATTATATTATTATAGTTTACTAGCATTTGCCCGCGGCTCAGCTCGCGACTTTGTCGGATTTCGCGGTAAAATGTAGGTGTTATTCTGTTGAGCTACTCTCTCCGTGTGGTGAGTGGTGACAGAGTGTCCCCCTATTCATACCGTGGGTGTGGTAAGAAGGGCAACATTATTGCAAAGAGAAAAGAAAACTGAAAACAAACCCGGGTATTGGGTATTGACACCCGTCTGGCCAACCAAAACCTTCTGTCTAAAAAAATAAAATACCGATGAAATTGAGAACCTCCTCCTTTTGGAAGTCGGTTAAAAAGAGGCCTATGTTCAGCAGTGAAATGCTGAAATCAGCGTGGCTCTACTACAGGTAGTAGAGCCACGCTGATTTCAGCACGAACGGGCCGGCTCGACCGGGGTGGTACTACCCTCGCACAGAAAATCAACGTAAAATGACAGCGTTCGTGCTGTCGTGTTCCGTTGGTGAGTGCGAGACCGGAGGCCCAAATAGTCTAGTCAACAGTTCCATACTTGTTGACTAGACTAAAAGATGCAGAAGCATCACTAGGCCGCCATTGTGTGGGTCGCCATACTCGCAATGAGTATGGTGACCACCACTCTTGGATTCTGCTTATGCTTTCCATCAGGCAGAGTAGAGTCATTTTGGCGGGCCATACATAAAAAAAAATGTGATGAAGATTTGAAACCCTTCTCCTCTCTTCTGGGGGGTGAGACTGATCCTCCTAACTTTGAAAAAGAGTAGTCATGAGTTTATTTGCCAGTATTCTTCTCATGAGGCTCTACGCATTTTGGAAACTGGAAGTTATGGATCGACACAGGCAGGCAGATTTTTGGTGTTTTCGCCTAATTTACCTCGACAATACAGCACATGCTATGGCGTCTGTTTGTGTCGATCTATGATTTTTAACTATAGCTTCAATTTGACGTTCATGAGTGTCACTTGGTGTCTTAGATGAATAAATGATTTTGAATTTGAATTAACCTCATGCCGCCCTCATAAGACTGAAAGGGTGGCAACGCACTTCTGACACTTAAGTTACATTTATCCATGGGCGGCGATAGTCACTTTCCATCAGGTGATCCCTGTTTTTGTCCTCTGTACTATAAAAAGGTTTCTGACCTCAACTCACAGCACTATTTGTTGATATTTTATCGTAGATCAACAATAAAACTAGTATAGAATACTGAAATATTAGATCTTATATTGAGTGAAATTACAACAAACGTTCTGCAGCGCAGTAATGGCGGAAGGGAAGAAAAAAGTGTTGCCAACCTAACACGACAAAAACGGTTGGACAACTTAACCAATAAAGGTTGCGTTCTCGAATACCAACACTATTTAATAAAAACTAGTAAATGTAGTTGTACATTTGCATTGGGCATCGCTAAGGGAAATTTGTAGAGTACAAGGAGGCTATGTAGAAAATAAGAAAATTGTCTTGTATCATCGTTAGGGCTAGATTACCTTAAACTAAACTATTACCCTAAACTATTGATGAAACCAAATCTTTATTTTAACAACTACTTATGCACCACAAGTTTGTTTCTATCATAAACTTCATAGTCCTACAAAGCGACCTGACCTGTTCTAGTAATCGACCAGTGTACAATGCATTAATGATTCATACCAAATTAGGCCTAATTGTCGTTGATTGAAAAGCATTGTCTGTTTCTAGTATTGTGTGTTCCTTCTAATAATGCTATGTTACTTTCTTTCTACACATGACATAAAATGTTAAGCTGTAAAAGAGTAACAGACAGAGGTACTTTGAAATCTATATATGTATCTTCTTCTATATATATAAAAATGAATGTTTCTCTGTATGTCCTTTATAGAATCGTAAACTATGCATTTGATCATGTCATAATCTTCAGCAAAAGTGTTGTGCATGAGCCCACAAAGGTTTCTGAGTTGGTACGACCAATCTTTGACAGACGGCCGACATACACGCGGGCGGAGCCGCGGGCAACAGCAAGTATATAAATAAAAATGAATCACCGAAATGTGTGTACGCGCATGACTTCGAATCGGCTGCACCAAATTGGATAATTCTTTTTTCTATGTGTTCGTTATTGTTAGGACATGGTTTGCATAGAAGAAAATCAAAACCATTTTTCAGAAATTTAGAAAATATTTACGAAAGAAAAATATGGCAGTACGAAGTTTGCCGGGTCAGCTAGTTTATAATATTAGTATGTATACAATTTTATTACTATTAAGAAATAGGTGTGCTAATCAAAAAGGAGACATTATCATAAGCGCCTATGTCATCCATGATATTGATCAGGTGTTAAGATAAAGAATGAACTATACGGCAATAATGCAAGCGATATTTACAAGGCGATATAAAAATTGAGATTACATCTAAATTGGCTGCTATAAAAAAACAAGAGGTTGACGTTTTGGACTTTTCGTATCAAGGAAAAATACAATCTGCAATCAGTTACTTCTCGTTTCCCTTCTTCCACCTAGGGGTCTCGGAGTAACTTCACCAGGTCTACGGCCCGACTAAATGGTCTTCCGCGCTGCCTTTCACTGCAGGCAGTTCACCAAGCTGGGCCTGTTGGTATTTCCTGGGTGTCAGGCCGGTGGGGGTTGCTTCTAATGAGGTCGACCCTTTGCGAGTAGGTCCTGCTGATTGAGCAATATCATAGTTTTGTCCTGTGCCTGTGCGTAGTGAGGTTGACCTCCAGGGGGTGAAGACCCCTAAGGGCGCCAGTCAGCCAGCACCAGGCCAGGTGTTGGGGATGGTACTAAGTTACTGCTTGGGTAACTTCACTCAATGAGGCCGAGGCTTTATCATAATTTTTTTTAACGACACTAGGTTTTGCCTGAGTCTCCGCAGACGTCTGCTATCGCGGTGATTCTTCAAACTGATATAACTTTAATTATGAACCGATTAGTGAGAATTGCATTCAAATCGGTTAAGCCGTTTCTGAGATTAGCGAGCACAAATGTACAAACAAACAGACAAAAAATCTAAATTTCATTGTTTTGGGTTCCATTGCGTTCATAAAGCCCCTCTGTAATAGTTTTTCTATATATCTTCCATGTGCATACAGCGACCGTTATTTTAAGTATTGATTGACTTTTGCAAGTTTTGCAACCTCTCTTTACACGCAGAGGTCAACGTTACATATCAAATGTAAATAAACAGATAAGAAGTTTATTACTAAGTAACACTTTACTGACCTCCCGCTTGTACAAATAAGCTATTAGACGTAATAGCCTCGTATACGAGTAGCCGCGTCACCGCGTATCTACCGTCACCTGCCTCTCCCCTTCAGAATCGAGAGGAATTAGGATTTGAACCTCGATAACCTCGCTCATTTGGAAGCAACGAAAGAATTACTTGGTTTAGTTTTCCCGGGCTGTTTCCACACTTAGCCTCTTGATTGAACCATTGTACGTGGGTTTTGTCATCTTCTTAGTCCAACCATTCTAAATCATTCTAGAAGCTTAGCAGCTTTTTCCGGTCGCTACATGTTTCCGGGAGTGATATTTATTGGAGGATGTCTGCCCGTTGATCTGCCACACTTCTACATTCTGTGCGAACGTGTTGCGCCGTTTCTTCTGCCTCCATGCATCCCTTCACAGAGAGCTGAGAAGAAAGAATTAGTTATCTTGGTAGTCTGTGAGGCCCTGGTACGCCTTATTTCGGCTAATTTGCGCCCAATTTAGCTTTCCCACGTTGACTGTTCAGCCGATCACTGATCATTAATATTTGCATTCACTTGCAAAGAAATGCTTATGCTTTCTACCCGACTACTTCCAGGCTGAAAGAAAGGGTGATATTTTTGGCAGTCCATGTATGTTTGTTTGTTCAGCCGTAGCACTTAAACTACTAAACCGATTTTGATGACTGAGGCCAATAAATTCATATTAAAGGCCCGGGTGACATAGGCTTTAGAAATTTTATCAAAAGTTTTCACGTAATCGGGTTATAAGTCGTTTGAATTTTTCTTGTTTGTCTTCGATCAATAATGTACTATTATTAATTACTATTATTTATGTACTATTATTGATCGAAGTTGTTTGTGTTGTTTCTAATAAACGTATTATCTATCTTAAATATTCCAACAAGTATTTCAAGTCAAAAGAATGAACTTTATTCCGGTCGCATATAAATCAATTTTATCTTAATATGGAGTGCGTCACTATTTTCATTATGCAAATGAGTTGTTTTGCCCTGGTAATGACGTAAGTCCACGACAATGCATATAAATGCCATGTAACGAGTTCGACGCCTCCTTGTCGCGCGTGTCAAGCCAAGTTCAAGCTAACACCGTGTGTAATATTACACGAACCATTAGGAGCGTGTGTAATATTACACGAACCATTAGGAGCTACTTTTGACACCCTCATAACTCAATAATCACAAATTTTAACAAAAAAAACCGACTTCAATCTGGACCAAATTTAAATGGAACCACACGGGAAGCACCAGCTTTCAAATAAAAAAATATTAAGACTTGCGAGATACACCTGTCCTCTAAATTTCATAAACACACCTTAAACGGCTATTTAGATATTAAAGTCCAAAAATCGTTATTTTTATCACTGACTCACCTATAGATCAAAATTATAACCCAGTTCCAAATGACCTAGAAAGTCCAAATTCGGCAACCAGATAGGTAGTTGGGTGAATACATAGGAATACTTAAATCAGAAACCAATTTTTTTTTTATAATTTTTCAATGAATAGATTTTATTAGGAAAACTTACTTATAGTCCCTCTAATATAACAATCAACAATCAAAACTGATCACAGCCTGTCTATATGTGTATTTTAATGTCTTCACGTTATATATAATATATCGTTATATAATAACGAGACGAATACCACCCTTAATTTTCGAGTTTTAGTAATTATAAGTATGCACTTATAACTAAGATTATAGTCGACTTTCGTATTTATTATGTTTTAACTGATATTTAGATTATTATTTCAATATTATTATATACATAGTATTAATTTTATTACGTATATAAGTACCTACTAATAATTACTTTACAAAAAGTAATGATATCCTATCAAAAACATAAATGTGAAATGAGAGCCAAGTTCAATCTATATACTATTATATAAAGCCGAAGAGTTTGTTGATTTGAACGCGCTAATCTCAGGAACCGCGGGTCCGATTTGAAAAATTATTTTAGTGTTGGATAGTACATTTATCGAGGAAGGCTATAGGCTATATATCATCACTCTACAACCAATAGGAGCGGAGCACCAATGAAAAATGTTTCAAGAACAGGGGAAAATTATCACGCTACGGGCAATAGGAGACGCAAACGACGTTGCGTGGGTCAGCTAGTATTATGATATATATGCCTTGGTTATTCACTTCAGCGACAAAAGTAGTGAGATCCAAATGGGTGCCAAGTTCAATGTTCAGTTCTGAAATTTATTTATAACAACATAAAATACATATTTTATAACAACTCAAATATTATTTCTTCTTAAAACAAGGCATATATCATAATATTGAACTTGGCTCTCATTTCACATTTATGTTTTTGATGGGATAAATGAGTTATAAAATTATTCGTATTACAAAGTCTTTTCTAAGTCATCTTTACAAATATACATGAAACGGCCACAAAGAACACTCAGTTTCCGAACAATTTGTGGATTTCGAAATTTCACACTTTTTGTACATGTGAGAATCAAACCCAACTTACTCACCACAAAGGAAATGACGAGGTATCCGCATATACCATTACGCCACCTGTGCACTTTAATTTTTATTTTTAACCGACTTCAAAAAAAGAAGGAAGTTCTCAATTCGACCGTATATTTTTTTTTTATGTGTGTTGAGGGATAACTTCGTCATTTATGAACCGATTTTGATGATTCTTTTTTTAATGGAAAGGAGATATCCCAACGGTGGTACCATGATAAGGACACTAAGATCTGATGATGATAGCATCCAAGAGAAATCGAGTCGAACCTTGAAGTCGGTTTCATTTTTGTTAAAAATTTTACTAGTCTTAGTAACACTTTACAAAATATCTATACAAATAAATTGATTGAAGTCTGCCTGTAATTTCAAATTAAAAGTTTTTCACTCAATACATATGAAAGTACATGCGACATTTATATAAAACAACAAACTTTTAAAATTATTTTCTGTCTGTTCGTTCCGACTTATCTCTAGAACGGCTGGACCGATTTTGACGGGACTTTCAGTGGCAGATTGCTGATGATATAAGGAGTAACTAAGGCTACCGCTGCGTTACCTACTGCGTTAAGATAAAATTTAAACTTAGGCAAACGGTTCAACAACTTTATAGTTCCATAACATAATATATAACTAGATCGTTAACCTTAACCACGTTTTTCTCTCTTTCCAGACATGACAGTGTTCATTCAAGGGGCGGCTGCCACTCCGGTACCTCTTCTGCAGGCGATGACCGAAGTTGGCAAGGCAGGCAACATGAAAAACATCAAAGTGGTTCATATGCATACTGAGAAGGAAGCTCCTTATGTAGCACCAGAGTGCAAGGATATATTTAGGTTGGTACTGTAGTCTAAACTATCTGTTCCTCGGAGTTTTAGCCTCAGGTCTTTGAAGAAAAGTTCGTCGCGCTGACAATCAAGCTCCAAACCAAGCAGTACCTAGTATTTGGAGATCGAAAAAAAAACACTTATTCTTTTCCAACTCACTGATCAATATTGTAATATGTGATGCTGATGATGTTGATGATGTTCTCTGAACCGATTACGGCCACGGCGCAGAACAGAAGGGCATCTCAACGGAGACCAGCCAACAGGAGATATTATAGTGCACAAGTGTGTGCTCAAACACATGTGCACTCTCTGTTCCCTCTCCTCATAATCCGATGGGACGGTTAACCGATACGATCGGGATGATATTAGGCGCTGGACCGACAGCTTTCAGGGTTCAGACCCTAACTTCCAAACTCCGAACTGTTATTAAGTATTTATACAATCAGAAAAACTCAATAAAACTTTTGGCCTGACCGGGATTTGAACCCGAGACCTCTTGATCGGCAGTCGCATACTTCAACCGCTAGATCAACGAGGCAGTTTTCGAGTAGTTTGTTTGTCATTTACGTAGGAATATGTACTACGTCCATGACAAACATACAACCTAACTGGTGCGTGCGTGTTGGCTAAGTTATTTGTTCCCAAAAGTAGACTAATAGTCTCACAATGTACTGATAATTAAATAATCAGGTTAATTCGAGGGAAATTCAGGGTAATTACTTTGAAGAAGGCAATTTGGTGTGTAACATTCTTCAATCTGAATAGTACCTTATTGCGTGGGAATAAGAGTCATTATTGATTAAAATGATTTGTAAAGTGAGCCTTTTGTACCTATGCTATGTGGGTATGTTGGTTCTATTAATAGATAAGTAATGTGTCTTCAAACCTCTGATCATATCTAGTTTTTATCTTTAACTTGTGATAAACAATGAAATGTCAAACCGAGGATCTCATCTGCATTAAGTATCTTATCAAACGGACGATATGTGTCAGATAAGTGGTGTTAAAACAATTTTATTGTTCTTTGGTTGCCATGTTCTTTGATGACATGGAATTATGTGCATTGTTAACATTACGTAATAAAAGCATCAACAGTCTTTTGTAGTAAACGGGCTGAACATAAGCTTCTCCTTATATAAGAGATCCTTAGGACGCCATCGAGTGGGTCACCACGCTGCATTGTTGCATTGTCTACATTCGCAGCGAGTATGTTGACCACCACTCTTGATTTTTATTTTTTATTTTTGGCTCTGCCAAAATGACTCTGTCTGATGGAAAACATAAGCAGAATCCAAGAGTGGTGGTCACCATACTACGAATTCAGACAACGCAACAATGCATCATGGTGACCCACACCATGGAGGCCTAGTGATGCTTCTGCATTCTATTCATGTTTACCTGGTGGTTCCAGGTAAACCACCTGGAACCACCTGCCTGGTGGCAGAGTAAAGTCATTTTGGAAGCTGTTTCTATAAAAAAAAAAACATGTGGTACTCGGGGACTGCCGCGGTAAAGCTATTGCATAGCATTTTTTATCAACTTATGCAATTATAATTATTTATTTATTTTTTATTTATGCAGTATTTTTTTTCTTTGAACATGTATACTTACGGGGCGCACTTGCGGTGAGTGTGGCATTATAAAGATATGATAGATACCTATACACCTAAGTATATACTTTCTTACAAACAGCTGCTTACGTTTTCGTCCGATTTCGGAGCAGGTCGTCTCGATCCGTGCGGGCTTCGAGTGTTAGGTTTTATTTTCGTTACGGAATTTCTTGATTCGGTCGCCGCGCTCAAAGCCAGCGATAAAAGCTATGCAATAGCTTAAAAAATTATGGCCACAATGGCCAGACGAATTGGTATAGATGGGGTTTGCTTCAAGTTTTGTTTGTTAGGGCCTGCTAAAGTGATTGCTTGATCGAAAGCATAAGCAGAGTCCAAGAGTGGTGGTCACCATACTCATTACGTATGCAGAAAATGCAACAATGCAGCACAGTGACCTACAATATGGTGGTCTATTGAGATGTTTCTGCATCATTGGACCTCCGGTCTCGCACTCACCGGGTCGTCCCCGGCTCTCTTTGCCTTCTGGTAAGCTAAGAGCCGTCTGCACGACGCGACGTACTGCTCTGGTTGCGTAGTTTGCTATATTAGTTGGCTCCAATGGGATGTATACGAAATGACAGTCCGTATTTTTAATACGTCGTCGCATAGACAAAAAAACGTAAGTATTCATAATTGTTTCTTCTGTTACAGGTCGTGTTCCCTGTTCATGGCTGCGAACGTTCGAAAGTCCGTCGCCGAAGGCCGATCGGACGCGATACCCATCTTCCTCCAAGACATCCCGAAGTTGTTCCACCGGAAGATCATCAAGCCTAATATAGCTCTCATCACGGTAACTACCATTTAATATATTATAGCCTATGACACTTACAAATAATTATGCTTTTATCTTCTTTCTTTTGTTTTCACGGCTGAGGAGGGACATGATAATTTACCGTGAAAACCGATATATCACGGGCAAAAACTAGTATAAATAAATGAATAAATACTTATAATAATGTAACTGCCTTGTCTCCAGGTTTCTCCCCCCGACAGTCATGGGTACTGCAGCTTGGGCACGTCTGTAGACTGCGTCAGGTCCGCGCTTCTCAACTCTGAAATTATTATTGGTAAGCTCTTAAAACCCCTTCGATACCAAGAACAAGTTTAAAAACTAAAATTATAAGAAAAGATATATCGCTTATTACTTATTACTATTATTACCCGGGGCATTATTACGAATCTATTGATACTTCTATTGACATTCATTAAAATTGGTACCATAGTTTAGGTGCTACGGTGGAACATATAAACATTCACTTCATTCATTGAAGGTAAATTATATAGAACAGTGAAAGTAATTTATGGGGCAAAATTTTAAGCAAATAAATTATTGGAAATGCGGCTGGTATCTAAAAAGTTAAGAGCTGAGATGTAGGTACTAGCTACCTTCTTTTATCTTAAAAAAAAACAATACTCAAATATGGCTGCCGTATTTCGCGCCCTTTTACAATGTCTCTCTATTTTCCAGCTCAAGTTAACTCCCACATGCCTCGTACATTCGGCGACTCAATTATCCATATGTCGCATATTGATTATGCGGTCAAGGCAGACGCTCCCCTCCCTGAACATGGAGCGAAGGACCCAACTCCTGAAGAGAAGAAGATTGGTGAACTCATAGGAGAGAATCTAGTTGAAGATGGCGCCACCTTACAGATGGGTATGTGTGTTTTGACGTGACAACGTCTAATGAATCGATGAACGCCGGCTGCACGCACGAAAAAGGATGACTCATTGTCCCGTTACGCTCTTTAATGTTTTGTTATGTCGTTGTCACGTTAAACTATCGTTCGTAAACCAACTTTACAAACAACCAATTTTTTATTAGAGCACTCGACGCCTGTGCCTGAACTAATTTGTTTCTCAGACATATGCTGCCGTGGATTTTTTTTCGAATTTTAAAAGGGAAACAATTCTTTTATCTATATCTATACTTCTATACTATTATAAAAAGAGGTAATCCTTTTCCTATCAACTATTAATAACACCAGGCACTACCCTTTACTTTCCACGTCTTTCTTTCCATCCCATGGTTGCCTGTAAGAGATTGCCTTCGGGCGATAAGGCCGCCTATTGTACCTCTTAGCTTTAAGTTACCTTTGTAAGTAATCTGGTGTACAATAAAGTGATTTATTATTATTATTATTAAAGTTTGTGAGTTTGTGACGTTGTAGGGGGTAATCTTTGGATCTACTGAACCGATTTTGAAAATTCTTTTACCAATAGAAGGCTATCTTATTTGTGAGTGACATAGGATATATTAACCCGAAAAGTGGAAAGACTTTTTCGTGGTAGCCGGATTAATAAAGTAAGTCGGAGAATTTTTTTTTACCGCCCTAAGAAGTGGGCACGGGTTAGCTAGTATTACATTAATAATTTTAACTTTTAACGGAACCGGTTATGTTCAACCCTTTATTCAGCGCACGCAAAAGAAGCTCAAAGTAATATTTTTACCCCATTCTTGGAACATCCAGTACTGAGATTAGTGCGTTGAACCAAACAAACAAACTCTTCAGCTTCACAATATTAGTATTGATATATATATACATATGTTAGTAAGTTGTCAATTGTTCCAGGTATCGGCAGCATCCCAGACGCTGTACTAACAGCTCTGAAGAATCACAAGGATCTGGGCATTCATTCAGAGATGTTCAGTATTGGAGTTATCGACTTAGTCAAACGCGGATGTATAACTAACAATAAGTAAGTCGGCTAATACATCTACCATTGTAAGATGTGTCCTTTTTATGGAATAGGGTCAAATGAGCAGACCGATCATATGATAGTAAGTTACCAAAATAAAGAAAACGAAAAAGAAAATCGGTGTGAAATAGCGCTGGCACTGTGTTTCACCGAGTGAGTGATGATACCGGAGGCCCATACCACAACCCCTCCCCCCATCCCCATCCCCCAAAGGCCAGCAACGCACTTGTGACGCCTCTGGTGTTGCGGGTGTCCAAGGGCGGCGGTAATCACTTACCATCACATGATACGCCTGTTCGTTTGCTCCCAAAACATTTAAAAAAAAGTTTTGTTAGGACATTAAAACTAATATTTTGTTAATTTAGCGGTTAGCCCTTAGTTCATAATTTATTTATGTCTGTGGCATGTCCCTGTTGTAAAAAGGTAGACAATATATGAAACAAAAATAGACAGACGTCTATTTTTATTTTGTCAATGTGTTAAGAATGCTCACCCATCCGTAAGTTGACCTGGATAAAATTGCTTAACTTTACAAAAAAACAATAGTTTCTCAAGGGAAAATAAGTCATTTGTGATATTTTACTTTGTTTATAGGAAAAAGATGCATAAAGGCCGCATCGTGGGCAGTTTTCTTGTTGGCAACAGGGCTTTGTACGACTTCGTGGACAACAATCCCTTTATAGGTAAGTAAGTTATCTTTCTCGTCTACATCTCGAAAAAAATACAGCAAATCTTTAAAAAACTGGTTATAATAACTGGGTATGGGCCTATGGGGGGATAATTTTTTTTTTTTTGAGACATCTAACACACAACGCCATCTAGTCCCAAGCTAAGCAGAGCTTGTGTTATGGGTACTAGACACCTGATACAAATACATATATACTTTTTTTTATGTAAATACATACATATTATACATAGAAAACACCCAAACTCCGAAACAAATATTTGTAGATCATACAAACATTTGGTCCGACTCGGGAATCGAACCCAAGACCTCATGATCAGCAGTCGCACACGCCAACCGCGAGACCAACGAGGCTGTCAATAAGGTAATAATAAATAAATATTCAAGACACTTAATACACAACGCCATCTAGTCCCAAACTCCCAAGCTAAGCAGAGCTTGTGTTATGAGTCCTAGACAACTGATTTTTTTTTGACGTGATGACGTTTTATAAATCGACTAGCTGACCCACGCAACATAGTTTACGTCTACTATTGCCCGTAGCCTGACAATTTTCCTCCGTTTTTGTAACATTCTTCATTGGTGCTCTGCTCCTATTGGTCTTAGCGTAATGATATATAGCCTATAGCCTTCCTCGATAAGTGTACTATACAACACTGAAATATTTTTTCAAATCGGACCAGTAATTCCTGAGATAAGCGTGTTCAAACAAACGAACAAACAAACTCCTAAGCTTTATAATATTAAGTATAGATGAACGCCGGCTGGACGCTGAAAAAATCATGAATCATTGTCACGTTCCGCCTGAGCCGAGCGTGCGAGCGAGAGCGTAGAACTAGCTATAGAGAGACACGTGAGGCCTAAGCGTTTCATCAATGTTTTCTTATTACGTTATCACGTACAGACAACCAATTTTTAATTCATGTTTAATTTCAGAAATGTTGGAGATCGACTATGTAAACAACACACACATAGTTTCCCTCCAGCCTTGCATGACCGCAATCAACTCTTGCATAGAAGTGGACTTGACCGGACAGATCTGCGCTGACTCTATCGGTAAGTCTTTACCGTGGTAAAGCCACGCTTCGCCATGCATGGACCGGCTCGACCGGAGTGATACCACGGCCTCACAAAAAACTGTGTGAAACAGCGCCTGCGTTGTTTTTCACCAAGTGAGTGAGGATACCGGACGCCCATTCCCCCAAGGCCGGCAACGCACTTGTGACGCCTCTGGTGTTGCGGGTGTCCATGGGCGGCGGTAATCGCTTACCATCAGGTCTATTCGTTTGCCCCTATAGCGTAAGAAAAAAAAAAATATTCGAGATTATTACTATAATTCTTCATTCGACTGATACATTGATTCAAACTCAAACTCAAAAATATTTTATTCATATAGGCACTTATTTTACAGGCACTTATGAATAGTCAATATTTAATATTAAAAAATCGAGTGATTCTAGTCGCCAGTTCCAAGTGCAGCCTACCCTTCATGGAGAAGAATCTGGCAAGAAACTCCATTGTTGCTCCTTTTAAAAAAAATTACAATTTTTTTTTCACTAAGAGACTTGAATGAGAACGAAGTCGACCAAAGAAAACAAAACAAAAGGTTTGGAGTCATTTCTGCACAGCCATGAGCTAACCAATCATGCGCCGTTCTTACTGATAGCTGCAAGATTTTGACATTGTTATATTGTGACATTGTATTGTTATATTGTGAGGTCCACTTATGGAAAATAAAATCCAAATAGCACTTTCACTCACAGTCAAATTTAAAAAGTCCAAGTATTAAATAATCAATAAATGTCACAAATGTAAAATAGAGTAAGACGCATGGATCAGCCATCGACCTATTCAACCATAGTTGAGCTGCGTACTCAGGCCGCACAGCAAATCATCAGGTCAATATCAAAGAAATTAATAATTAATAATAATCATAGTCGACAAGGTGCTCATACAATAACATGTGCGTATTTAATAAACTGGGAAACATTGTTAGATAAGTACCAAGGTACCATCATGTATTCATTTACATTATACAAGTATGTGTGTATGTTTTCATTTATAAGTTGCAACTAAAACAATCAACAATTTGTATTTAAGAAAAAAAAAGAAAGATGAAAATTAAGTAGAATTGATACAAGAAAGAGATAAAATAAAGGAAAATTTAAACAAGAACAAACTAATTAAGAGAAAAAGGAAATTATTAAAGAAAATTATACAGAAAATAGTTACAAACAAATCTTAACTTAATTAAATGTCGGAATTAGATGTCGCTAGGTTAAAGTATACAAACAATTCATACCGGAGTACCAACATGTCAAAATTTATACATTAAAAAAAAAAAAAAAAAAACTCAATTTCAAGACGAAGTTAGTGTGTATATAATAACATTAATAACACCTTAAACCCATGACTCTTAGTCGTTCAGATAATCGCCAATCGTATAGTAGGCTTTTCTAATAAGGTGATTTTTTACAGTACGCTTGAATTTATCTATAGGAAGGTCAATTACATATGTAGGAATTTTATTATAAAGACGTATACCAAGACCTTCGAACGAGTTGTGTACCTCTTATAGTCATTAATGTTTTGCCTAACAAACATAACACTTGCAAATATGTACTGTGATGCAACAGTTAAAATACCTATATCTTTAAACAACTCTCGAAGAGAGACTCTAGCACCTAAATTGTATATTGAGCGGATGGCTCGTTTTTGTAGAATAAAAATCGTTTCAATATCAGCCGCCTTGCCCCAGAGTAGTATACCATAGGACATGACGCTGTGAAAGTAGCTAAAATAAACTAGCCTAGCTGTGTCCGTATCAGTGAGCTGACGTATCTTCCATACTGCATAAGCTGCCGAACTAAGTCTACCTGCTAGGCTATCTATCTGGGCTCCCCACTGTAGTTTGCTGTCTATTCAAAAATAAAACAAAATTTTAACAAAAAATTCGACTTCAATCTGGACCAAATTAAAATGGGACTACACGGGAAGCACCGGATTTCAAATAAAAAAAGAATCATCAAAATCGGTTCACCCAGTCGAAAGTTATGAGGTAACAAACACTAAAAAAAATACAGACGAATTGATAACCACCTACTTTTTTTAAAGTCGGTTAATAAACACTATGGTGGTAAAACATTGAACGATCGTTGTGCTTACAGGAACCCGTATGTACTCGGGCTTCGGCGGTCAGGTGGACTTCATCCGCGGTGCAGCTGAGGGAGTGGACGGACGTGGCAAGCCCATCATCGCTCTGCCCTCCATCACTAAGAAGGGAGACACCAAGATTGTTCCCACGCTTAAAGTTGGTAAGCAAACGTTTATTTAATCACTCTGCTAACTTTGGTATAGTATAGAAATATAGAGATACAAAAAGGTACCTATCGTGGGAGAGCAACGCTTCGGCATGAATGGGCCGGCTCGACCGTAGTGATACCACGGCCTCCCAGAAAACCGGTGTGAAATAACACTTGCGCTGTGTTTCACCGAATCAGTGAGGATACCGGAGGCCCATATCCCAACCCCTCCCCCCGTCCCCATCCCCCAAAGGCCGGCAACGCACTTGTGACGCGGGCGGCGGTAATCGCTTACCATCAGGCGATACGTCTGCTCGTTTGCCCCCAATTCCATAAAAAAAAGAATTTGTAGTAGAGCTACGCTAACTCAGCACAGTTGGGCTGGCTCGACCGGGGCAGTGTACTACCCTCGCACAGAAATCCAATCTAAAGTGACAGCGTTCGTGCTGACGTGTTTCGTTGGCGAGTGCGAGACCGGAGGCCCAATGATGCCGAAGCATCTCAATAGGCCGCCATAGTGTGGGGCACCATGCTGTATTGTTCCATTGTCTGCATTCGCATTGAGTATGATGACCACCAGTCTTGGATTCTGCACCTGCTTTCCAACAGACAGAGTAGAGTCACTTTGACAGGCCCACATATAAAAATAAAAATTGTTCCTCTCCGAAACAGATTAAATCTCAGGTGGACTCCTGTTGTACGATTTGGTGTACAATATCTTAGAGAAATAGTAGTTTTAGTATACAGATAAAGTAGTATAGTAGTAATAAAAGCTATTTAAAGTAATAATTATTTATTTCAAGATGTTTAAGATAACAATCAACGGCCATTGGGTGTGTTCTCTAACTTCTTTGTACATTATATTTCCTTGGTTCCATTAATAAATCACTTACCCCCTTATTCATAAACGTTATTTAACTTTAAACTACAGCTTTAAAGTATAAAATAACACATAGCCGTTAAATAACATTTATGAATAACCCATATCCGTTTGCTTTCATCCTAACTTCTACACTTGACTGAATAATGATTTAATTTTAAATGAATGCTGTATTATGTGTTCCAGGCGCGGGTGTGGTGACGACCCGCGCTCACGTCCACTACGTGGTGACGGAGCAGGGCATCGCCTACCTGTTCGGCAAGACTCTCCGCCAGCGAGCCTACGAGCTCATCAAGGTGGCTCACCCCAGCCACCGGGAGGCACTTGAAAAAGCCGCCTTCGAACGTCTCAAGTGCATGCCCGCACCTTAATACGACCACCCCACGGTCTAATTACCAGTAGTTTCCTTGTAGGATATTGCTAACCTAGGTGTATCAAGGCCGGTCGACCACACTGCTGGGCTTTATCTGCCTCTAAACAGCCCCCCCTCGTCTAATTACCACACT
Organism: Diaphora mendica; assembly: GCA_949125395.1. Lineage (NCBI taxonomy): Eukaryota > Metazoa > Arthropoda > Insecta > Lepidoptera > Erebidae > Diaphora > Diaphora mendica. Next base: position 4,220,554 of record OX421332.1, on the reverse strand, counting down.
TCAGTAGTTTCCTTGCAGGATATCGCTCACCTAGGTGTATTAAAGCCGGTCGACCCACTACTATGCTTACTACCCTCTATACAACCCCCCCCCCCTCGATCTAATTATCACTCTTCAGTAGTTTCCTTGTAGGATATCGCTTACCTAGGTATATTAAGGCCGGTCGACCCCTCTACTGGGCTTTATTACCCTCTATACAACCGGTCTAATTATCACTCTTCAGTAGTTTCCTTGTAGGATATCGCTCACCTAGGTGTATTAAGGCCGGTCGACCCCTCCACTGGGCTTTATTATCCTCTATACAACCGGTCTAATTACCACTCTTCAGTAGCTTCCTTGTAGGATATAGCTCACCTAGGTGTATTAAGGCCGGTCGACCCACTACTATGCTTACTACCCTCTATACAACCCCCCCCCCCCCCTCCCCCTCGATCTAATTATCACTCTTCAGTAGTTTCCTTGTAGGATATAGCACACCTAGGTTGTATTAAGGCCGGTCGACCCACTACTATGCTTACTACCCTCTATACAACCCCCCCCCCCCCCTCGATCTAATTATCACTCTTCAGTAGTTTCCTTGTAGGATATAGCACACCTAGGTTGTATTAAGGCCGGTCGACCCACTACTATGCTTACTACCCTCTATACAACTCCCCCCCCCTCGATCTAATTATCACTCTTCAGTAGTTTCCTTGTAGGATATCGCTCACCTAGGTGTATTAAGGCCGGTCGACCCCTCCACTGGGCTTTATTACCCTCTATACAACCGGTCTAATTACCACTCGTCAGTAGTTTCCTTGTAGGTTACAGCTCACCAGGGTGTATTAAGGCCGGTCGACCCACTACTGGGCTTTATTACCCTAATAGTTATAAGTTGACGGTTGTCTGCCTAATGAAATGTTGTCGCTTTAAACATATCCAGGGATGTTTATATTAGTTGTTGGTTTGTCTTGATCATCGAATTGATTATTGTTAATGTTATCAACTATTTTTTTTTTTCTTCGCCTAAATCGAATAGGCGATGTGTACAGATTCTTTTATAATGTTTTTTTATATTATTTATTTTTTATAAATGATGTATTTTGTATGCTTGTTTATAAGAAAGTAGCAACAAGGTTTTAAACACATGAAATATGTTAAACAGTTACCATAGATTATATTATGCTAGCTTATTTTAAACGGTCTCCTTCCTGGTAAAACCTCTATCTTTCTTTTTGCCTGTAACTCAATACAGCTGTCATCTAATAGAGTAGGGAAGACATACCGGCTGCCTGTAAGCGGAAACGTCCAACGGTTAAAAAGAGAGAGAAGATCGCGGTACTATATCTGTCTTTCTCTACTGACGCATGCGCAGTAAAAGACTAATAATGGTAATCCAATCACAACAATTAACTGCTTTTCCGGGCTAACTGCGCATACGCGAGTAGAGAGAGACAGATAGGTACCGCGTCTCTCTCTATCTAACTTGGGATCGGCTGGAGGCCTGGCTCCCCTGCTCTATTTATAATACCTCTATGGTTGCTCCATGCTGTCTTACTACTACAGATAATTAATTAATAAGCGTAGTATCTACATATAGAAGCAAGACACCTATATTTTTTCATTTTTTCGTTGTTAATAAGTGTTTTAGATTGACTTAACTGCGATATGTAATAATTTGACAGCGTCAGTTTTGTTCATATCTTGCACGGTCAGATTTGTTTTGTCTAGCTATGATCAAGCGATAATACAAAACAATTTTTGGGCTAACTAAGAAATCTTATAAACTCTTACTGAAACGCAACTTTTGCTAGATTTTTTATAATTTTTTAACTTATTTATTATTGTATACACTGTTTTATTTTATATGTCGAATCAGTAACCAATATAAACATATGGCTAATATGAAAATGCATGCATTGTAAAGTTGGTGATCACGTAAAAAATATTAGATGGTTTAGTGTGTTCATATTATGTAGCCTAAAAGTATTGGTCCCACAATGCATTTGGGCAGTTAGACGTGTTTAAGTGAATTAGAATGCTAGATGACGATATTAAAAGCCTAGAATTGAAAATGTTAGATCAAGGAATACTTTTTTTATAAATGCACAAATAGTATTCTGGTTACTATGTAAAGCATTTTATTATTACTTTTTAATATGTTTATCTATGACAACATGCGTTTATTGTGCGTTATCAAGTAAATGTTAACATTATATTATAGTTTTATTTTTAAATCCCTATTAAAATGCCTTACTAGCTGAGGTTGTTGTGCCGCAACCGCAGGTAACACAGTGAGGCAAAGCTAGTCTAAAAAAGTAGCCTAATTTATTCCTTATATCAGCTATCTGCAAATCAAAATCGGTCTAACTGTTCCAGACATTAGCCGTAACAAACGAGACAGACAAATTTTTTTATGTAAGTACCTGTTCATTAGAAATTACAAACACTTCAAAAAAAATACGTACAGTGGAACATAGAACCTCCTCCTTTTTGGAAGTCGGTTAATTAATTAATTTATATATAGATTTTTAATAAGATGGCACAGAATGCTTGTTTAGGTACTCACGAAGAGGCATGTACCCAACAAGGGGAGCCTAAAGGCTAAGCTAAATGTCCCCACATGGGATCCATGGGATGTGTAATTGTTCTAAGTCTGGCTGTTTTCTTTAGGCCACTTTCAGCTATGTAAATTCCTTCGCAACACTTCCATCGGCTCATTCCATGGTCTAAGAAAACAAGGTCTCGCATTCCGAGATCGGCTCGATGTGACGTCACTATCTAGTTACCACTTTAAAGCAACTTAACACGAAATGAACCAACCACAATGATATTATTATATCATTGACCAACCACAACCAGCGATACTGATGATGACATCTCCTCGATCTCTCTGTCTCATCCCTGCATCTCGGAATGCCAGGTGCCTGGCGAAGTATATTGTTATAACATGGTTCATTCCTAGTATCCTAGTCTACTGCGGGAGTTGTTGATACAAAAGACAATTCATAAATGAATAATGCATGAATAATGTAAGTACATTTTGACGACTCTGTTCCACTGTACGTTTTTTTTTATGTATGTTTACCGATCACTCCGTCAATTGTGGACCGATTTTAAAAAAATATTTTTGTATTCGAAAGGGTATGCTTCCGAGGTGGTCCCATTGCCACCATATCAGGATCTGCGGATCGGATCCCAGGGAAATCGAGGGAAACGCTGTGTTTTTAGGCACATACCATGTTTTTCGTATATTTTCTGAAGTTACACCGGTATTTACGTCTGGTAGTCATAATTTTATGATGAAAAGCTGATGAAGTAAGGTACAACTCCTTAACGGTTAATAGTTGGAGGATAAATCTTGAAATATCATATGTATGTATGTTACCTATAGTCGTATTCTTTAAAATTATTTAGGTAAGCTGATGATGGAAGGTACAACTCCTCAACGGTGAGGAGTTGCGAGGATAATTATTTCAATTTCATACGTATCTATAGACCTTTAGTCGTATACTTTCAAGTTATTTAGATGAGCTGATGATAGAAGGTTAAACTCTTCAACAGTGAGGGATTAGAGGATGATTTTAATACTACACGTACGTATAGACCTTAATTTGTATTCTTTCAGTTGTTTATATGGATCGTTTTTTTGAGTAGACACCTACTAAGGAAGGAATTTTGGAATTTCTACCCCTAAGAGGGTGAAATAGGGGTTGAAAGTTTGTACGAAAGACCGTCATTTTTTAAGTTAGAAACATGAAACTTTATCTTTGGGCTACTGATTAAAAATGAGTAGATACGATTAAAGCGTTTCTGGATATTCTACGCCTAAAAGGGTGAAATAGGGGTTGAAAGTTTGTGTGGCAGTCCGTCATGTTTTAAGTTAGGAACATGAAACTTTATCTTTGGACTACTGATTAAAAATGAGTAGAAATGTATTTAAGTGTTTCTGGATATTCTACCCCTAAGAGGGTGAAATAGGGGTTGAAAGATTGTATAAAAGTTCGTATTTTTTTAAGTTAGAAACGCACAACTTTATTATTGGGCTACTGATAAAAATGAGTATTAACGTATTACGTAGCGTTTCTGGATATTCTATCCCTAAGGGGTGAAATAAGGGTTGACATTTAATACATCCTTAAACCACTAAAGTTATTTGCATCAGCAGAAATTTTATGAAATAGTTCAACTTAAATAAAATTTCTACTGATGCAAATAACTTTAGTGGTTTAAAGATGTATTAAATGTCAACCCTTATTTTACCCCTTGATTTGGTGGCAATGGGACCACCTCGGGAGCATACCGGGAGCATATAGGAAGTAGAGCCACGCTGATTTCAGCATGAATGGGCCGGCTCGACCGGGGCGGTACTACCCTCGCACAGAAAATCAACATAAAATGACAGCGTTCGTGCTGTCGTGTTTCGTTGGAGAACGTGCGAGAACGGAGGCCCAAATAGTCTAGTCAACAAGTCCCATACTTGTTGACTAGACTAAAAGATGCAGCAGCATCACTAGGCCGCCATTGTATGGGTCGCCATACTGCATTGTCTGCATTCGCAGTGAGTATGGTGACCGCCACTCTTGGATTCTGCTTATGCTTTCCATCAGGCAGAGTAAAGTCATTTGGGCGGGCCATACATAAAAAAAACCCTTTCGAATACAAAAATAATTTTCTAATTTTTTTTTTATCCAAATAGTCCTGAGAATTATTGCTACCATACCTTTTACAGTTGCGTCTGCCAAGGAGTTTTTCGAGGCTTAAAATTATTAAAACATATTTGAGGAATTCGCAAAGACCTGCCGCCCGGAGCCTCGCAATGGGAGGCCGCCTCTGATAATTACATAAGAAGGTGATTGAATAATAAAAAATAAATAGTTACTCCATACAATTTATATAATATTTTTATCTAACTTGCTACTTAACTTTAAAAAACTATGTAGGATGTTCTAGGCCTCTAATTATAACGCATATTTTTAAAACCAATTACAAGTTATATTATAAAGTACACAAGTTAAAAATAAGAGGAAGTTGTATCTACAAAAGTCCTTCTTTTAAGCACCTATTTAATTAACATTTTCAACGTGGCTACGTTAACAGCAGTTACTTTTCTGCTCACTTCCAGGTTTCACGAGTTACGCTTCGGAGCACGTGAATGTTTCTGTAGATAATTAACAATGTACTCTGTGACGTGAATGTGAAATGAATAAATAAATTAAATTTATAGGTCACTACTGGTCACTACCATTACTGAAGCATGCTACTAAAACTCTTCAGTATATGGCAACACTCATTTTCTAAATGGTTTCGTTTTGAAACTAAATTACCTCTTTGGTGATTTTTTGAATTTATATTCATTTTACGCTGTTTAAAAATATAACTTTTTATCCAAATTAAGTGCACATTATTATTAAAATAATACAAATATGTAATAAACATTTTTAATTCATTATTTCAAGTCTAAAATAAAATAAATACTAAATGACTTTGATTGGAAGAAATCAGTGAAAATATTAGCGTAGCTTACTTTTCGAACGCAATACGTCCTCCATTCAGTCACAGTTTCGTAAAATGTAGCCGTGAATTTATTATTGTTTTTATTCCAAAAGTGCGTAATTTGTGCTTTCGAATTTTATTTTACATTAACCAGGACGATAAATAATAATCCGTCAACATGTCGGTTTTTATGAGTCAACGGAGAGAGATAATGATTGCTGGGAAATATAAGGTGTCGAAAAAGATTGGCGGAGGATCATTTGGTGACATTTATTTAGCAATCAACATCGGTAGTGGCGAGGTAAAATAGTTATAAGATTTAATTATACGAACTTATTCCTATGAGTATGTTAGCATAGCTTTCGTAACATTGAATAGGCCCACGCGTCATCAGTGGCACACTATGGCGGGGAGCGGGGTGCATGCTGATTTTTTACTATGACGTATAATCTAGGGAAATGAAGAATGGACACCAAATTTCCAGGGTCAGCCGTTTGATTGACCTGGTTGGCTTAATAAATACTTTGTAGCTCGTTGCGACCTTATCAGTGTTGTTGATATGCACAATGCTTGGTAGTAATGACGATTTTATTTACATCTGTTAAAAGCTTTCACCACATAAATTATTCGTGTTTCATCTTAAATTCTGACCTTCTCTCTGTATGTGTTACCAATGTTGCAATTGTCATATATAACCTCAATGTCGTATTTTGTATGAACATTTAACAATTATATGTTACATCATAGACCCTTTATTTGAATCATCACTTTGATAATTTTTAGTTTTTCTAGATGTCAGCTAATAGGAGCTACTAAATTAGTTTTTATTTGTGGCCTTCACTATTTGGGATTTTGGGTCACTGTCAGATTAGGTCTATAGTGGATGATTTCTCTGTACTCCTCATATCCTCTTGTATCTCTATCATACTAAAGGTAGTTAAGGTTGTTTTTATATATGAGCTTGCCAAAGTGACTCAACTCTGCCTGATAGAAAGTATGAGCAGAATCCAAGAGTGGTGGTCACCATACTCATTGCGAATGCAGATAATGCAACAATGCAGCAAGGTGACCCACATTAGGGTGGCCTAGCACAATGGTACTGCATCATTGGGCATCTGGTAACTAGAATAACAAAACATGACAGCATAAATGCTGTCATTTTAGATTTTTATTAATGTTTTGTATCATATGAAACATTGACATCAGAATTCTCATTTCATCTTCATGACTTCCTCTAATAGTAACAATTTTTTTTCATAATTATGTCCCTTTTTTAACTGTATAAAGTACACACATCAAAAGTGTCTAGGGATCAAGCATTTTTATGCGGATTTCTTGAGATTGAGATGTGGCTTTGGCCCTGGCCTGCTCAGTCGCCAGACTTGAACCCGATTGAGCATGCATGGGATATGCTACAGAGAAGAGCTCTGCCGAATATGGAGGGTATCCAGTCGCAAGAAGACCTTTTTTTGTTGTTGCAACGAACATGGGCGGCCATTCCACAGCGTGTTTGGATGAACTCATTTTGAGTATGCCAAACCGATGTTCTTGTGTTGTTAGTGTTCGCGGTAGAAACCCGGATTATTAATTGTTTAAGTTACCTAATAAAATTTTAAAGAAAACTGTTATTTCAGTCTTTTTTTCGAACTTTAATGTTAGTGGTTCAAATGTCAAAAATCCCTTTATTAGGAAAATGGCAAATTTCTTTATTAATGCAAAAGTGACTTGGTTTATCGTTACTGTGACAAACGAAAACACTTTATTTGATGAATCCTTAACGAAAATTTTAATTAATATCAATCAGGAAAAAAGTTATTGCAAAAATATATGTTGATCCCTAGACACATATGTTGATCCCTAGACACTTTTGATGTGTGTATCTTCCAGTTTATGTGTGGTTGTAATTGGCTGGTAGGCAAATTACAACTGTATTAAATTTCCAGATTAAGCTCAACCAATTGACCATTCTAATTAAAACTCTCATTGTATAGACATTGTAGGTAGACAACTAGTTCAACCTGTGCATTTAGGTTGCCCTCAGGGTTGTGAAGGTCCGATGCCAGTTGTTCCTTGAAAAAACTGACATTCAAGTAAAACTGGTTGAACTAGCAGCTGACTCCAAATAATCTTGAGAATAATAAGGACTTGAAAGGTGATTTATTTGTTCAAAGACATGTCTTAATATTCACAGTTCATATGGTTCATAATATTGTTTTATTTTATGGCACATATTGGCTTAAATACTTTAGTTTACTTTTTTCTAATAAAGAAACATAAAGGGCCAGTTTCACTACTTTTTGATAAAGTTTCAGATGATTATTTGCTGTTTAAGACTATTTAACAGATTAAAGTTGTTGATATACCTATATAAGTCTGTACAAATAAATAAAATTGAACTGTCTGCCTGTAACTTCATTTTACAACAACACAAATTAACAGGTTTTCATTAAATGCATTTTTATATAACACAATTTTATATGTATATGACCAAGGAGCATGCCATAGTGACTCTACTGTGCTTGATGGATAGCATGAACAGAATCCAAGAATTGTGATTGCCATACTCGTTGCAAATGCAACATGGTGCCTGACACTCTTTACATGGCCTATTGACATGCATACATCATTGGACCTCCGGTATAGCATTCACGAATCTAAGACAGCAGCACTAATGCTGACACTTTAGGTTGGTCTTCTGTGACCTCTCCAATCCAACGAATCCATTTGTTCTGAAATCGGCGTGGCTCTACTACTTTGTAAATTGCGAATGTTACAATTAAGGTTGACTGTCTAGTTGCTATTGCCATGCTAAGTAAACAGGAAAATACAGGATCATTTTCAAGGAAAAAATAGTAATGAACAAAATTACCAAGTAAACCTTAATTTATGGATGGTAATTTATATTTTATACTAACTGAACCCTGCGGTGTTACGCGCGGTTATTGTCGTACCGCAGGTCGAAGCTAGTTTAAAAAAAGTAGCCTAAGTTACTCCTTATATCCTCAGCTACCTATCACTAAAAGTCCCGTCAAAATCGGAATTAGCCAGAACAAACAGACGGACAAAAACTGTAAAAAATGTTATTTTGGTATATGTACCGTGTATACACACATATGCATTTAGTAAAAAGTGGTTATTTTGATATTTGAAACAGACACTCCAATTTTATTTATTTGTACAGAGGATAGACTAGCTGCACCCTGCGGTTGTTGTTGTACCTTTAACGCGCGTAACACCGCGGGATGCAGCTAGTCTTAAGTAACAGTAGCCTAAGTTACTCCTTATATCATCAACAATCTGCAGGATAAAAGCCCAGCCATTCCAGAGATTAGCGGGCACAAAAAGTTTTTTTTTTTGTAAAACTACTTATGTACCGTACCTACATTTAGGTGAATAACTATAAATTTGAAGTATTAAACAGACACTCCAAGCCACCTACATAATCACTATTTAATTATTCTAATAATCAACACTAATGGAGGGCTATGAGACTATATAATAAGCATCACTAATATGGTTCCAACTCTCCCTATCAAGAGCCGTTTCCTTGACCTCCGTATATGTCTGGTTGATATAACTGTGTCTCTGTCTTCCTCTTCTTCTCTTTCCTTCTATTTTTCCCTCTGTGATGTTACTTATAAAGTTATTGTGGCATATAAGTTGGCCTACCATCATCTTGCCTCTTCTAATTTCTATATTAGCTAGCTAGCTAGCTAGCTATATTAACTAGCTGTTACCCGCGCCTCCGCCCGCGTGTATGTCAGCTATCGCGGCAAATAGTAGCCCATGTGTTATTCTGATGTATAAGCTATATTACTGTAAAGTTTCATCCAAACCCATTCAGTAGTTTTTGCGTGAAAGAGTAACAAACATCCATGCATACTAACAAACTTTCGCGTTTATAATATTAGTAGGATATAAGCAGCCTTTTCTATTTTACTCTTTCAATGGTTTACAAAACTGTTCAAATATAATTTAAACTATTATCTACACAAGTCTGACTGCACAGTGGTATAGTGGTTTAACCTTGCTGCTTTTTTATCCTGAGTGTTATGGGGCCAATCCCTACATGGGAAAACACTTTATGTGATTCACAAATTGTTGTTCTGAGTTTGGGTGTTCTTTGTGTCCGTTTCATGCATATTTGTAAAATACCCATGGGATTTAATCCTAAACTAATAAGTTATCTCTAAGTTATCATAAGTTGTCTTCTTAAGATGAGAAAAAGAAGTCATTGTGGGTAGGTCTTTCAAGCCAATAGGCTGCTAAAAGCAGTGTATGAAAGTTCTGATAATTCATCTTGTTTGCTTTTGGATAGTACATATCTAAAAATTCTAAAAATCAATTGCTGTTTGTTTGTCTCGCTAAAACTCGAGAACGGCTGGGCCGATTTAGCTGATTTTGGTTTGTCGTAGTCCAGGGAAGGTTTAAAAGGTGAAAAATTAAAAACAATCATAACAGACACTTCCATTTTATTTATTCGTATGGATGACAAACTTTTTTCATTTTATCCTCATAAATATGTACACACTTTATTTTATCCTCTTAGTGTTGCAATTTCCAAAAACTCTTTTCTTGGTTGGTGCTAACGACATAAAAAACATCAGCTGCCATAATTTCAAGTTAGTAGTCCCAGCAGTTTAGGTTCTGCATTGATAAGACAGTCAGGGCAAGTAATTTTATTTATATACTAATCCAACAACTATAAATATATACATTCAATCACAAGACCACCAAAAATATATGCACTGCCTTTAATTTTATCTTTCTATTTTAAACACGTAATCTTTCCGAACTGATTACTTCAAAATTATCTTAGATAAGGCAATTACAGACACATTGACCAAAAAGGTATAAATAATACACGATTTCTTTTTAGAATAATGTTTTGGAATTGACGGGACTCCACGAGCGAGAGAATCGCAGCGATAGTATCGTCGTGTAGTTCTTTACAGGCAGTGTCATAGAACGTGTCTACACAATCATGGCGATGTTATCGCGACGATCGACGATCCGAAGAATGGCGCTGTGCTCGCCAGTTGTCAAACGCTAACTGCATATTCACTAGATTCACTAGAGTACTTGCACAAGCACCCCAAAATATTATCTCTCTCATCGGATACCTAGCTGAATTCCTTCAACAAGACAATTGCACAATGTCTCGTTTTTCTTACAAGTTCGTTCGTGGAGATTACCTCTGCGACAGATGCACGGACTCTCTCGTTTGTGGAGACGGCACCTTAGTATTGTAGGGTTGTGTAGTAAGGTTGACAGATTCGTCAGACAGCCATGCTTCGTCAGTCGGATCGGAGTCATACCAATTACCAGGGCTTTACAGAAACTCGTGTTAAGCAATTATTTCGTTTGGATTCAAATGACGGTAACGCGTTTGTGACTTCGAGTTGCGGATGTCCATGAGCGGTAGTAATCGCTTACCAGCAAGTGATCTCCACGTTTGCCCACCATAAAAAAAACGATTCATGAGGTGATTAGGATGTCTTTTTTTTTTGTTGACGGGTGGAATATTCCTTCGGATCTCCGGCTCCTCGGGGACTGAAGAGCCAGGTACGTGGTGATTCCACTAAAAACCACCCTAACGACCGGTCTCAGCCCTGCTCTGAAGAGGCCCTGGACCATGTTATTTCAGGTCCCCTCAGGATCGACGCCGCGTCTATTCAGACTCTATCCTGGGGGAAGCCCGAGCTTCCCGCTACCAGTCGCCCCAATCATTATATGTTGCGGCCTGACCGCAGTTTTGGGACCAGGCACCCTCCTACCGCTGACCGCATCATTTAATCTGCTACCAGAGGTCCCCACTCTCTGGCAGCTTGCGATCCTGTCGACGGCTAGTATTGCCGCTGACGTCGTCTACGCTCGGATCAGTCCTCTCCCGATCCTATTAGGAAGGATATGTCTAGATATTGTAAAAGCGTCATAAAAAATAGTCTCCAAATTCTCTATTAAATATCTTTGCATTGTCGCTTTGTTGTGTTGGCCTCGTGACTAATTACTTCATAGTCTTTATTATTACCAAGATTATTTGGGGTTGGCTCTAATAGACGGTATTCAATCGGTTTTACGTGAACATTAGTTTTGTAACGAAGGCGAAGCGACTGGCATCGGACCTCCGCAATCCTGAGGACAAACTGAATTCTTAGGTTGAACGATTGCCATGAATGTTCATGAAAACTGGGACCAATGGCTTAACTTGCTCTCCGTGGCAAAGGCGTGGAACATCGCCAACTTCTATACTCAAACTTAGAAATTTCTTGTAAGAAAAACCCAATAATGCTTTTTGGCCCAACCCGGGAACCGAACCCGAGTCTGATTCGACGCTCGCATACGCTAACCGCTAGACCAAAAGCAGTGCTGCCGTGACATTTTTTTTTAAATTATGGGCCTGCCAAAGTGACTACTCTGCCTGGTGAAAAGCTTAAACAGAATCCAAAAGTGGTGGTCACCATACCCATTGCGAATGCAGAAAATGCAACAATGCAGCATGGTGACCCACAACATGGCTGCCTAGTGAAGCTTCTGCAACATTTATCAATTGCCTCACGCCAACATAAAAAAAAGTAAAAATTAAAACCCAACTACAAAAAAAACGACGCTGAAAAAGTATGAAACAAGTTTGAAAAGCTTCAGTCACACGCTGTTAAAGTGTTATGGTACGTTTCTATGTAACGGGTGACTACGGCTTTTCAAACTTGTTTCATACTTTTTCAGCCTCGTTTTTTGTCGTACTTGGTTGGGTTTTAGTTTTAACTTTTTTTATTTATTAAAATGTTTTGGTGCTGTTATAATATTATTTTTTTGCAAAGTATATTTTAAATACCATAGAAATATATAATTTTTTGAATAAATACGGACAAAGTCACGAGCTAATAATATATGTATTTTGCTCCAGACACGAGTAAATCAACTTAGATATTATGTTTAAAATTTGATCGCACAGCTTTTTAGAACTGCACTTGGAGATTGCATTTATTTTCAAGTAATGGAATTTATTTAAAATGTTTTATATTACTTACATTAATTTCTAATAATTTATTTGGATGATAACAATTAAAGCGTTTTCCTAATACACATAACATTAAAAAAATAAAATGCATATTAATTTAATAACTGTACATAATCGTGATTTATTGCGTCTATCTTGCCATACGAGACGATAGCCGTAAAATACAGTAACCAGTAGTAGGTATCGATCGTGCCCTCATGGCAACACCACCGCGGTCTTCCATGGTAGATTTGAAACGATCCCTAACGCTTGCAACACTGCCATTGTGACGTCATATGAAATAGGCTGACGATTCTTTTCAGACTTGTAATAAAATGATTTTCAGTGGACTTTTGTAGTGTTTCTACGGTCTGTCGTGTTTTTGAACTGTAATAAACGATAAATTAACAAAGTGTTGTGTTAACTTTTGACTCGGTGCGATGGGCTACCTATAATTTTAGTGACAACGAGTGATGAAGGAAAAAGAAAATGGCTACCTTCGAACGCATGTTGTTAGCTCGGAAACATATAGTTATAGCTGAAAAATACAATGTTGTCCGCAAACTTGGCGGTGGGAGCTTTGGAGATATCTTTCTAGGAATAAACGTCAACGATGGAGAGGTAAAATATTTATAAAACAAAATGGTTTTTCAATGTACTTGTAAGCTATATTTTCTTGTCAAGACGGCCGTGTATTTCGGGGTTTTTGTTCTTGAAAATGGCGGTCAGGGCGTATTTGAATGGTACAGGGAGCAATATTGACTTCATATTAGCTTTTAGGCATAAGCTGTTTGGTTTGTCTGAAGCGTTTCACAATTTACAGTTAAATAACATAGTTGGCAATTATGGACAAGTCGATAGTGTATGTAACTCCATAAATTGAGTATCTCGTGGATTTTCTCTGATTGTTCATGTCTCCAGTCACAGCTGTTGTGTTTGGAATAATTCATTGTGACAACAGATTATGTGACGCTTTCGAAATCACTTGTATATCATGTCCAAGTTCTCTCTTGAAATACTCCATTTTTGTATTGAATGCCCTTTTTCTAAGTTACTTGAACACTTTGCCTTAAAAGTTCTAAGTAATGGTACCATTGTTTATGAATTTAATATACATATTAGAGCCTAAACTTAATGCATGAGTAACTGTTCTTCACATCCTTTAAGAGATCATTGGCTTCTATGACTCAGACTATCCTTTAAAATGTTATTTCCATATTTTAAATTGATGAAAATTATTGATAACTTACTCATTTTTTGTCTATGTTGAATTGACTCATAGAAGTTTGACATAGTTCTGTGCTTCTTTGATAATTTCCATGATATAGATTTCTAATATTTGATAATTTTAATTTGATTACAGACATTTATTTTGTAGTTGTAGTATATTTAATGATGCCACCACTATCTCTATATGTTGATTAAACAATAAATATAATTAAAAAAAACTTGCCTTTAAAAAAAAGTCGGGAACAAACAAACAAGTGGCCTTTCTTCTCCTAAGATTTATCCCTTTGCAAAATAAGTTGTTGTGGATCGGCGCAGGCATAAAAGACAGATTTATCTTGCTAAATATTTGACAAAAGAAGAGTGTCAATCTATTTGAGAGAGCTAAGTTAAGAGTGCATAAGAGTCTATTTCATACAATTTTGAAGTTGTTGTAAGACATTTATACATTTTGAGTTTGAATGTTGTCTAAACGAAGCCATCTTTTAAGGTAAACCGGAGTGTGTATGTTGCACTAGCTTTTGCCCGCTTCGTCGCTTAGACTCACCCCCTTAGGGGTGGCATTTCCAAAATTCCTTTCTTAGTGCTCACTTATGTTATATAAAGAACCTACATGCTAAATTTCAAGATTTTAAGTTCAGAGGTTTGGGCTGTGCATTGATCTCTGGGTATCGTAGTCAGTCATCTTCCTCTTTTATACCTAATGGGCGTAATTGTGTAGTGTCAGGTACACCCCATCGTGCATGACTAGCCTAAGTATGAGAGGCCTATGTCCAGCAGTGGACTGAAATAGAGTTATGATGATGAATCATTTGATGAAATTTTTTTTTTGCATGGTTGTAGTTATTGCACAATAAATATAATATGTGTTATCATATATGAAACTTTTAGGGTTATCAGTACTATTGGTTTTTGTTTTTTTTTGTTTATATGTTTTTTAAGTGCTTTAGTTTTGGGTAAAATATGGTATCAAGTACCTTCTGACTAATTTAATCCATTTAAAGTGAATTTTGTGCACTAATGAATGAGAAATCTATACTAATAATATAAACGCGAAAGTTTGTAATAATAATGGATGGATGGATGGATGGATGGATGTTTGTTACTCTTTCACGCAAAAACTACTGAACGGATTTGTATGAAAGTTTACAGTAATATAGCTTATACATCAGAATAACACATAGGTTACTATTTGCCGCGATAACCGACATATACGCGGGCGGAGCCGCAGGCAACCACCAGTTAGAAATAGTTAAAGTTTTTGTATGACAAATCATTATGAAAAAGTTATAAAGGGTGGTATACTCACCACTAGACAACTAGTTCACTTGAATTAGTATTAAAGTATTTACTTGTATTTGAATTCAATTGCAGAATTCAAACAAAACTGTGTAAAAGGTACTAAAATAAAAACATTGTTTTATCATGTATTAATATCTTATCTAATTTATTAATCTAAATGGTTTATTCATTTTGAGTCTGTCTGAAATCAAATATTACATTAATTGTACAGTATTGATTATTCTTGTAATATGTACCTAGTATATTGTCAAAATTTTATTGTAAGTTATTTATCACACATAATAAGAATAACAGAAATATCACTTGGGCCTAAGATTTGTTATGTTCTTCTAACTCCATTGATCATTGGCAGTATGTCTTCAGTACTTATAGTTTTCTTTGAATAATCATCATCACCAGCCAGTCCACTGATGGACAACCTCTCCTTAGGAAGGAGGTTTTGCCTTACTATGCCACACTGGCTAGACAATATGGTATACCATACCATAGGGTCTATTTGAAGTTTTTTTTGCATTGATGTTGCCCTAGGAGGTTTGCCCCTTTACTCGAATCTTACATCACCCCTTAATTAATAAATGAGTGTCACCACCCTTGGTATTATTGATCCATTACAACATGGGTCATTCAATTATGTTAATGTCTCAAACGTTTATAAATTGTAAGAAAACTATGTGGAGTTTTAAATACAAAATTTAAACTCACCTAATTGGGTCTTGTGCAGAATTTATAAACCATTGACTAGACTGGTTAAACTATCCTACTAATATTATAAACGCGAAAGTTTGTAAGTATGGATGGATGGATGTTTGTTTGTTACTCTTTCACACAAAAACTACTGAACGGATTTGAATGAAACTTTACAGTATTATAGCTTGTACATCAGAATAACACAGCTACTATTTGCCGCGATAACCGACATACATGCGGGCGGAGCCGCGAGCAAAAACTAGTAAGAAATAAACCATAGTTACAATATTTCAGGAAAACGTCTATCTATTATGGAAAATAGAGGAACTTTTTTCATGACAACAATTATTTAGAAAAAAAAGAGACGAACTCAGGGCTAGTCCAGTTAGGAAAGGCTGAACACATCTGCTAAAAAAAAAGTTAAACTTAAAAAGTGTTCACGTGACCTAATTGCAGAATAAATGATTTCACTTCATTATCACAATTTTTTTTCTCTATAGGAATTAGTTCAACTTAGTTCAATTGTTATAATACAACACAGTCACTTGGTGTTACTGATTCAAGAAAAGGCTATTTCTTCATTATGTCTAATTTGTCACTGGGTAATAAACACTGCCATCATCTTCATAATTATTTGATCATCATCTTACTCTATTTGGGGTTAGCGTAATTAATTGTCTTCTATTCTCCTCCATCACTCGTCATTTCACTATTTATTCCCTTGCTACTTATATTCTCTTTCACACAAGCTATCCATGTTTTCTTGGTTCTTCCTCTATTCTTATACACCATCAACTTCCATATATAAAAACTTTCTTTACTACATTCAAACATCCTCACAAACTTTCGCATTTATAGTATTAGTAGGACAAACAAGTACACAGTCAACTTTTGTATCAAAACCTTTTAATTATGTAGCTTAGTCTAAGTACACAGTGTGGTAGATTTGGTATTTCTTGTGTACCTGCAGAAACAAGTTCTAACCAAAATAGATTCGAAAACTTTCCGAGAAAACTAAGATTTTTTTTTTGTACTGTTTCTATTTCATAAAATTTTAACATAATAAAAAGCGGCCAAGTGCGAGTCGGACTCGCCCATGAAGGGTTCCGCGGCAGCAAGTAACAATATAATTTTTATTTTATTTTTATATTTGTGTTGATTGAATGAAAGGTAAATTGCAGTTTACGATTTATGACGTATAAAAAAAAAACTACTTACTAGATTTCGTTCAAACCAATTTTCGTTGGAAGTTTACATGGTAATGTACATCATATATTTTTTTTAGATTTATCATTCTCTTATTTTAGAAGTTAAAGGGGGGGGGGGACACTCATTTTACCACTTTGGAAGTGTTCAGTTCAGTATTCAGTTTAGAAAGAAATGATCTTAGAAACCTCAATATCATTTTCGAAGACCTATCCATAGATACCAGATAGATCCATAGACACGTATTGGTTTGATGAAAAAAAATTATTTGAGTTTCAGTTCTATGTTTTATTGTTTTTTTTTTATTTTTGTGTAAAAATCTTAAAGCGGTTCACAGAATACACCTACTTACCAAGTTTCAACATTATAGGTCTAATAGTTTCGGAAAAAAGTGGCTGTGACATACGGACGGACAGACAGACAGACATGACGAATCTATAAGGGTTCCGTTTTTTGCCTTTGGCACGGAACCCTAAAAACCGACTTCAAGGTTCGACTCGATTTCTCTTGGATTCCATCATCAGATCTTAGTCTCCTTATCATGGTACTACCATTGGGATATCTCCTTTCCATTAAAAAAAGAATCATCAAAATCGGTTCATAAACGACGAAGTTATCCGCGAACACATATAAAAAATATATAATAGGTCTTTACCTATGAAATTGCCGTTTTGTCACTACATAGTATATAACAAAGTCGCTTTCTCTGTACCTATGTCCCTATATCCCTTTGTTTGCTTAAATCTTTAAAACTACGCAACGGATTTTGATGCGGATTTCTTTAATAGATAGAGTGATTCAAGAGGAAGGTTTTTTTTTATGTATAATAAATGCATAATATAGTATGGAAACACTGTTAATTTTCGAGGTTTCTAATGTGATGTAGCAAATAAACACATTTTTTTGCGCTTACATTGCAAACGCTGGTTGCACCCTACGAGATAGATCAAAATAATGTACTACAGTATTGTACACCTTAAAAAGTACTACAAAAAAGTCCGCGACGGTAGATGTCTATCTCTTAGGGATAACCCACAACAACAATTTTTTATTCCTTTCTTTTTACCAGAAATAATGGCTTATTAGTTATTTACGAACTGATTTTAAGCAATACGGAATGAATCCTTATACAAGGGAATATGCATGTCTTTTTTTTTATTTCTTAATCTGATCATATAAGTCTCCATAACATAGAAAACAATATCAATAGGTTTCAAAATAGTAGAACTTATTTTCAAAGTGAAATTTAAAACATCGACTAAATTTGAGCTATTCAAACGCCGCCATTTTTCGCGCGCTATTGACATAACATATGACGTCATTGTAATTTCGAGTTTCTTTACTATTGAGTGTTTGAGTTATTTTATACCTATGTACAGTTTTGATTGCTATAAAAATCATGGAAGAAGTTATTTTTTCTCACAAACACTACTAACACAGTAGGAATTTCGACGACACGAACAATCGACGAAACAATCGACGTCACATTTCGTTTCGACCAATAGGACGCGTTTTGCAGGTTTGAATTTCTCTCCCTTAATTTTCACTTTTTATTTAATATTTTCTGGGTTTAAATAATCACTAAATAAAAAAAAATACCATTTATGTTTATTGTAAAGACAATAAAGAATCTAGAAAAAAATGTTTGAGACAAATAAAAAAATTATGCATATTCCCTATTAAGTAAATTAAATACATTGTGCATTTAATATAGATCAAAATGGCCCTTTACTGTATCTAATTTAAATGAATATAATAATATTCGAAGATATTACAGATTTAAAATGCACGAATCGTGTCGTCGGCGGGGCCATCTGAAATCCACCCGTGCGAAGCCGGGGCGGGTCGCTAGTATGCAATAAGTGAAAGTACTTATTTTTTCAAACTTTTTTTATTTCTGTTATTCAAAGTAATCACCCATGCAAGCGACGCATCTTTGCCAACTCATTGGCAGTTTATTGATGCCCTTCTTGTAAAAATCATCTGGACGGGAGGCAACAAACTCTTCAAAGGCATTTTGTACTGCCTCTCGGGAATTGAATTTTTTACCCACTAAAAAGTTGTCAAAATTTTGGAAAAAGTAATAGTCGGTAGGTGCAAGGTCTGGTGAGTATGGCGGATGAGGGAGAGCTTCCAACCCCAGCTCTTGCAGCTTGGAGACTGTCTGTTGCGCAGTATGGGGTCGCGCGTTGTCGTGAAGCAGCTGCAAGAGCTGAGGTTGGAAGCTCTCCCTCATCCACCATACTCACCAGACCTTTCACCTACCGACTATTACTTTTTCCAAAATTTAGACAACTTTTTAGTGGGTAAAAATTCAATTCCCGAGAGGCAGTACAAAATGCCTTTGAAGAGTTTGTTGCCTCCCGTCCAGCTGATTTTTACAAGAAGGGCATCAATAAACTGCCAATGCGTTGGCAAAGATGCGTCGATTGCATGGGTGATTATTTCGAATAACAGAAATAAACAAGTTTGAAAAAATAATTACTTTCACATAATTATATACCTACCCACACAGCAATGGTTATTGCATACAAAACGGCAATTTCATAGGTAAAGACCTATTATATTACTGTAAATTTTCATTTAAATCCGTTCAGTAGCTTTTAGAGTTAGAGTCACAAACTTTTGCATTTGTAATACAAGCTTTTGCCCGCGGCTCCGCCCCGTTTATGTATGTCGCGGTAAAAAATCCGTTTATTAGTTTTTAACCCCGACGCAAAAAGAGGGGTGTTATAAGTTTGACGTCGATGTCTGTCTGTCTCTCTGTGTATGTGTGTCTGTCTGTGGCATTGTAGCTCTCAAACGAATGGACCTATTTCGGTGGGGTTTTTATTTGAAAGCTAAATTCCTTGCGGTGGTTCTTAGCCATGTTTGGTTAATATCGGTCCAGCAGTGTAAAGAGTATCAGCTCTTTTCCAAAATGATGTAAGGTATTTTTCGCGAATGATTACTCGATTAAGTGCTTGCGTGGGGGTTCCTTTAATTTTAGATTTTTGCGTGAAAGGGTAACAAACATCAGTCCTTACAAACTTTTGTATTTAAAATATTAGTAGGAAGTATTTTCACTAAATGCCCGGTCAGTGACGCGTAACGCCAGCTCGAGAACAAAACGCTTATTCGTGTACTTCGTAGCAACAAAGTGCATTGTCGTGATCGTCACTTTAATTGTTCCTATCTCTTTTGTTCTTATTTTAATCTTTTAGGTGAGAGAGTGTTAGCTATTCTGGTCCTGTTTTTACTAAAATATAATAATTTTGTCACTCAATATGGAATACGTACTTTATTTCAAATGCAGTACAAACTATGAACGAAAAAACATTAATTAATGACTGTTTTAATATAAAAAATACATACAATGGAACATAGGACCTCCTTTTTGGTAGTCTGTTAAAAATAACTAAAATTCCAAAAAACACAGGTTTGCTCTAGTTCAGAAAGGCAGCGATTAATTTTTATTACATAGGTACTTTCATGTGTAAAAACAAAATCTGTTAAAAAAAAATAATGTATCTTAGTTTTATTCTAGTGTTATTTAAGGATTGATGTAACTATTGTCTAAAATTAATCCTTACTAATGTTCTAAGTAACTGTCTATTACGCTTCACATCGAAACCGCTGTACCAATTTCTATAAAATTTGTTTTAGAGATATTTTGGTTCTGGAAGAAGAACAGGGCTACTCTTTACAGGCGGAGCCTCGAACAAAAGCTAGTTTTTAATATCATGTATTTGGTCTAATAAAAAATATTATTATAATTAGATACCTAAAACACTTCTTGTTTTATCCTTAAACTAGCTGACCCACGCAACCTCGTTTCCGTCTCTTATTGCCCGTAGCGTAATAGTTTTCCCCCGATTTTGTAACATTCTTCATTGTTGCTCCGCTCCTATTGGTCTTAGCGTGATGATATATTATATAGCCTATAGCTTTCCTCGATAAATGGGCTATCTAACACTAAAATATTTTTTTCAAATCGGACCAGTACTTTTTTTTTTTTTTTTTTTTTATGTATGGCCCGCCATAATGACTCTACTCTGCCTGATGGAAAGCATAAGCAGAATCCAAGAGTGGTGGTCACCATACTCACTGCGAATGCAGACAATGCAGTATGGCGACCCACACCATGGCGGCCTAGTGATGCTACTGCATCTTTTAGTCTAGTCAACAAGTATGGAACTTGTTGACTAGACTATTTGGGCCTCCGGTCTCGCACTCACCAACGAAACACGACAGCATGAACGCTGTCATTTTACGTTGATTTTCTGTGCGAGGGTAGTACCGCCCCGGTCGAGCCGGCCCATTCGTGCTGAAATCAGCGTGGCTCTACTACCTATTAAACTTCATGAGATAGTGCGTTCAAGCAAGCAAACAAACAAACTCTTCAGCTTTATATAACCGTAAAGTATATATAGATTAGAAAGTAACAACAAACAAAATATTGAAACCTGTTTTAAGTATGAACAAAGTTTTTTAGTAGGGTTTATGAATCACCAGCTGCCCGTCGCCCGTTGCCATATAAGTATTAGTGTGTGTTTTGATGCGTACATTATCAGAAGTGACGCTTTTATAGGCCAAGATAACGAGTAGAATTGTTAAGCAGTTTATCATTGTGTGATTTGTATGTTGATCACAAACACACACACATACTACTTTCAAAATAAACAGATTTCGTTTTGCTAATATTGTGTTGTGTCTTGTTATGATCACTAAAGATTTAAAGCCCTGTGTGCTCATTTCTTATGTAAAAAATAAGGTTTTAAAACTAATCCGACTAAATTTTATAAAAGAGGAAGGTGACTGACATAGAGAGAGATCAACGCACAAACCGCTGAACCTAGAATCCTGAAATTTTGCATGTAGGTTCTTTCTATAACGTAAGTTAGCACTAAGAAAGGAATTTTCCATAGTGTGGACGGAAATTGGTTCAGTAATTTCTCAAAAAATCTGAATCAATTTCCGTCCACACTATCGATAAAACTGCACAGTTAAATCGCTACGATAAATTGTTGTAGTGTGAACCGCCTATAAGAGGGTAAATCATTGAATAAAAGTCTGCGTGAGCGAAGCCGCGTGCAAAAGATAGTACTTGATAAAATTTATATAGCCTGTCGATATAGTCTCTATTACGAATCTATTGACATCTTATTCATAGAAATCGGTTTAGTAGTTTTTATAGAATATAGGGGGTAAACGAGCAGACGGAGCGATTATCGCTGCCTATGGACACCGGCAACACCAGAGGCGTCACTGGTATTGTAGTTTAGGCGATACATACAACATTCGTTGTAGTCGGGTAAAAATGACTAGCACATTTAACGAATAGATGACAGTAATTTCAAAACTTTAACTGTCTAAGATATGTTTATTGACGATACTTCTTTTAGGTCGTCGTGTTTTTTTTTTCTTGACTATTCTATCAGCATAGCATATGTAACAGCTAGACTCTAGGCTATCCTTTTTTTTGCTGTCGCTGGCGTGATGTTTTTCTTTTCTTTACTTAAAAACCAAATCATTATCCCAATTCAAAAATATCAAATACACTGTTCAAAACCTCAAGTGCATACAAATATACAGGCTTGAAATTGAGACTCAGTTTTTATACATTAACAGAGATATTTATTTACAAGCAGTTTGTAACCGGTTTCTTGGTCGACATCGATACTTCAACTCGTAAGCCGTTATAGGTTTATGTTTGTATTTTGTCACTGACAGCGCCTCCGTTACTTAATTCCGGTGTCCTTTATGGCGCGTATCCACCGAAATTTTTGGCAATTTCAGTGTTTCCAATTGTTTGCAACTCTTCAGAAAATCGCCAACTTTTGTTTCCATCGTGTCTACACCGAGTCGCCAACAATTTGAAAATCATTCCAACTAAGCGTTTATTAGTTTTTAACCCCCGACGCAAAAAGAGGGGTGTTATAAGTTTGACGTCGATGTCTGTCTGTCTCTCTGTGTATGTGTGTCTGTCTGTGGCATTGTAGCTCTCAAACGAATGGACCTATTTCGGTGGGGTTTTTTATTTGAAAGCTAAATTCCTTGCGGGTGGTTCTTAGCCATGTTTGGTTAATATCGGTCCAGCAGTGTAAAGAGTATCAGCTCTTTTCGCCAACAATTTGAAAATCATTCCAACTAAGCGTCTCCACAGCGCCAATAAATATTTGCAACAAGTGTATTCTTTTTATGTTTACCGCCAAAACAGAAACACAGTTCCCAACATTTGTTGTCAATTTTTGTTGTCAACACAAGGAAATTACAGAAACTTTTACAACATGTTTTTACAACACTTGTTGACAACACAAAAGTTGCCATCTTTTGTTCGGTGGAGACTCGGTTTAGACAGAGCCCCCGCAAACTGGCAGACTTCGATCGGCCAATAGCTGGTTGGTTTCTTAATCAGTATGAAGATGTACGCGAGTGCGCACATTATAACGATTCGGTATCAGCCGACAACTGCCTACAGACTAAACTATCAGCAAACTATTATCTGATTAAATGTAGTCTTGGTCTTAGACTTCATACGAAAACTTCTTATACCCCAAGACAGAAGATCTGACGAAGAGTAATTGTGAGGAAGTTAATATCGTCAACAGCCTTTAATGGTCCACTGCTGGGCATAAGCCTCTCCTTAGAAAGGAGATTTTGATCTACTATATCACGCGATAAATATATAAATAAAAACATTTTAGTCTCTCTTATTATTCTTAACTAGCTGAGCCCCGCGGTATTACCCGCGGGTAACGACGCAGGGCAAAGTAAAAAAAAACTGTGTAAAAAGTATCCTATGTCCATCTCCTGGTTCCAAGCTACCTCCCCACCAATTTTCAGCCAAATCGGTTCAGCCATTCTTGAGTTACAAATAGTGTAACTAACACGACTTTTTTTTAATATATATAGAATACCATATTCTGTAACAGAACTGTAGAAATGGGTCGATCGTATCGTATATGGTAGAATACAAAGCCCCAAGCCAAGGCCGCCAAGTTGGAGGCCTTTGGGCGGCTTAAAAACGTCCAACCGCAAGATTATGTAGCCACAACGTTGTGTTGCCAGGCCCAACCGGCACTCGGTCATCGTGGCGACGTATGGCCTTAACCCTCTCCTGAGAGGAGACCCGAGCCCAGCAATGGCACATTATGGGTTGTTGGTTGTTGACGATGACAAAGCCCCTCCTATTGTATCAACATATTGAGAAATAAACTATTGGTCCGAGGGCTGGTACCATTTTTTGAGTAGGTATTTGAGGCAAGCTGAAATCAATCACAGACCTCTACTATTATACCCCCCAACACGGCACTGCAGACCTGGCTGGTGAGTAGCGAGGCTAAATCAATCCCCCCCCCCCCCTCTAGCGAGGTCACGTGACTTACAATAGCCATGGTATAACGATATACTTCGCCAGTTATAGCACTCTAAGAAACAGTGCTCACGTGGGAGACGGAAGCCTCCGTCATCATCACTATCGCTGGTTGTCAAAAATTTGCCCCGCTACTCACCGGCCAGGTCTGCAGTTTCGTGTTGGGGTATATTAGGAGAGGTGTGTGACAAGTTTTCAGCTTGCCTCAAATACCTACCCAAAAATGGTACCAGCTCTCCTACTATATAGTCCCTTGATATACCTTGATCTCTGTGACAGTTGTCACTAATGTCATTTTAGAACTTACGGGGTTTGTTTTTGTGATACAAATTAAAATCGCTTGTTCTAAGGTACTTTGTTGATTTCGTAGCTATGAATAATAGAGATCAAGCTATATTTTAAGGACTGTACAAAATTTTTTAACCGACTTCAAAAAAGGAGGAGGTTCTCAATTCGACTGTATTTTTTTATGTTTGCTAACTCAGAACTTTCGACTGGGTGAACCGATTTTGATGATTATTTTTTATTTTAAAGCTGGTGCTTCCCGTGTGGTCGCACTTTAATTTGGTCCAGGTCTTGAAGTCGTTTTTTTTTGTTATTAGTCTTTATAAATTACCAATAAACAATTTCCTTGTTTGTAGGAGGTAGCAGTGAAGATAGAATCTATAAAGGCGCGGCACCCGCAACTTCTCTATGAAAGCCGAGTATATAAGATGCTCCAAGGGGGCATCGGCATACCACATATAAGGTAAGATTAGTTTATATTATTAATATTCTCACACATCTTACACATAGCCTTCTAATCTCAGACTAGGCAGCCTGTATTATGGTAATCAGACTCCTGAAAAACATACTTAAGCATTTCTAAATACATATTACACCCAGACATAGAAAATATGATTGTGTTCATCACACAAATGTCCTGGGTGGGAGTCGAACCCATAACCTCTGGTTTAACAGTCAGGATCAATAACCACTAGACCAACAGGCCAGACAGTATTGCATACCAGCCTATGAGAGATTTGCTGTCGCGGCTTTTTTAGGGTTCCGTGCCAAAGGCAAAAAACGGAACCCTTATAGATTCGTCATGTCTGTCTGTCTGTCTGTCTGTCTGTCTGTCTGTCTGTCTGTCTGTCTGTCCGTCTGTCTGTCCGTCCGTATGTCACAGCCACTTTTCTCCGAAAGTATAAGAACTATAATGTTGAAACTTGATGAGTAGATGTATTTTGTGAACCGCATTAAGATTTTCATACAAAAATAGAAAAAATACAATAAATTTTGGGGGTCCCCATACAAAGAACTGAAACTCAAAAATTTTTTTTTCATCAAACCCATACGTGTATCTATGGATAGATCTTCGAAAATGATATTGAGGTTTCTAAGATCATTTTTTTCTAAACTGAATAGTTTGCGCGAGAGACACTTCCAAAGTGGTAAAATGTGTCCCCCCCCCCCTTGTAACTTCTAAAATAAGAGAATGATAAAACTAAAAAAAATATATGATGTACATTACCATGTAAACTTCCAACGAAAATTGGTTCGAACGAAATCTAGTAAGTAGTTTTTTTTTAATACGTCATAAATCGTAAACTGCAATTTACCTTTCATTCAATCAACACAAATATAAATATAAAATTATATTATGTTACTTGCTGCTGCGGAACCCTTCACGGGCGAGTCCGACTCGCACTTGGCCGCTTTTTTTAAGAACAATTTTTTATTGCATTATTTTCGTGAAACTTAGACCGTTTCTGTAGCGCACGCAATAGAAGCTCTCAAAAGGATCAATTTTACCGTTTTTACCCGACTGCGAATAAAGAGGATTATATTTTTAGTGTGAATCTATACAGGGTGTCCCAAAATTCAACGATAAGCGGGCGCCTAAAGGTAGACCTGCTAATGAGTACATAAGGAAAAATAATAAAAAAAAATACCTAGTTTTTTTTTAGTTACAAGAAAAATTTAGAATTTCTTTGAAAATTTATATCTTTCATGATATTTTGAACGACCACGATGACAATTTCTCAAATATGCTTAAGATTTTTTTTTTATCTTGTACCTAAATAGTGCTACTATTCACCACAACTCTTAAAAACACCAAATTGCCCTCAATTTTTACACAAAAAACGTTACACAAAAATTGACATCGCGGTCGTTTAAAATATCATGAAGGGTGTAAATTTTCAAAAAATTCTAAATTTTTCTTGTAACTAAAAAAAAAACTAGGTATTTTTTTTCCTTATGTACTCATGAGCAGGTCTACCATTTGGCGCCCGCTTATCGTTGAATTTTGGGACACATGGTATACATATTATGTATATTTCTTTGGCACGCCCAAAAGCCTAACGGCTTGGCGTATTTTTATGTGAGTGGTGTCAATAGATTCGTCTTAGTCGTGAGAGTGACACTGGGTACATTAAAATAATAAAAAAAAAACAAAAAAAAAATAAGATAAAATCTTTGCTTTTGCGATTTAATAATTCGTTACTTGTGGCTACCTTTTGATCTTAGCGCGGGCTATCTAACACTGAACTTTTTCATATCAGACCAGTACTTCCTGAAATTAGCGCGTCCAACTAAAGAAAAAAACAACAACTTGATATTATAAGTATACATTTTCTAATATTTGTCTGTATTTAGTATACATTGAACTAAATTATGTGCTAGCGAGATTTCCATCAGGGAATTTTAAGTACAAATAATTAGTTCCGCTTCCTCTCCAATATATATTCCAAAAACATCCTTGGATAGACCTTCATATAACTCACCAAGAAGTCTGACCTTAATTTAATGTTAAATTGTTACAAGGTGTAGCAGATTTCGATACACAACTAAGCTCTTGATGCCATAACTGCAGGCATTGAAATCATAGAAAGTAGATTACGTAATTCGCAATTTTGTGTTACGTGTGCGCGCAAGAGTTTATGTGAGTCTCCTCTGCGTAGATTTGCAGTCATTATAAAGATTTCTTTAATAGTCATTGTTTGGGTTCTCCTACGTCATGCTGTGTTGAATATCGTTTGACAAAACAAGAAACTGTAATATGCGTTGGTAGAAAAGAGTTATTAATACAGATGATGCTTTTTTGTATAAGGATTAAGTAGGTTTTTTAAATCCCAATCGGTGTATAGAGGGTATTGAATGGCTCTTTGAGAAACGTTTTGATGGCCAGATTGTTTCGACTTGAAATATATAAAAAAAAATGAGATTGTGGTGGAGGAGTTTAAATAAAGCTAAACAGGAAAGAATAATATAAATTTTAATATTGCTATCTTAATTCTCAACTGAGTATACAATATGGTAGTAGCGATAGACAGACTAGACATACCTAATATGGATAGATTTCAGGCAAATTACTATCATGATCAAAGGCGGAGCCATACCGAGGAAGGGTAAAACACATGCCTTATTCTGAATGTAAAAATTTATAGCTGATTGATATGTTTTATGGAAGGCCTTTGTCCAGCAGTGGACTATTAAAAGCTATTGAATATATTTTTTTATCAAAATGACATGCATAGGTACTAAATCCATTTATTAAATCGTGAAACAGAAACTTGTACAACTTTTTACGAAAATTATGCGGACGGAGTAGTATGAAATTTTGCACAGTTAAAGTTTATATGAAGGAGGAGTACGAAAACTAAAAAAATACAAAAATAAATAAACGAATTACAGTCGAATCTTGGGCGCCCACTAGTAATCCATAATCTAATACGTAGGTACGAAATACAAATCAACTCAAATACAGTTGATCGGGCGTGCGCAATCAAGCGCAAGAGATACCACCGCTGCTCGCATTGTTTTGCCAATATAATTTCAAATCACATTTTATAGGTAGTAGAGCCACGCTGATTTCAGCATGATTGGGCCGGCTCGACCGGGGCGGTACTACCCTCGCACAGAAAATCAACGTAAAGTGACAGCAGCAGTGCCTGGCGTGTTTCGTTGGTGAGTGCGAGACCGGAGGCCCAAATAGTCTAGTCAACAAGTTCCATACTTGATGACTAGACTGGTGTGGGTCGCCATACTGCATTGTCTGCATTCGCAGTGAGTATGGTGATCGCCACTCTTGGATTCTGCTTATGCTTTCCATCAGGCAGAGTGGAGTCATTTTGGCGGGCCATACATAAAAAAAAAACAACAACGAAACTTTGATAGTATAATTAATTTTACTTTAATTAATTCTATTAGTCACTAATGAATATTGTTACCTGGTTCTAAGTTTGTTTGTCCCCTCGACACTATTAAATAGGTCATGTAGAATTGATGTAATTGATTATTTTGTACAATAATGTACCGAATTAACTTTCGAATAACGCAGTTCTCACATGTTACTTGAACTCAATGTTAGACGAACAAAGTGAATTCTAACCAACCCAACCCTATATCGTGCGTAAGTCCCCTCTGATACACCCCGCCGCCGCCGGACGACCGGTAGGGTGATTGTTGGACTCGAACCGACTAAAACCGCACGCCATTGCTGGTACCTGTCGCAGGGGAACCAGCCCCTCTAGCCAAGTTGATATTGTACAAACGTTAATAGAAGCTTCAGTACACAAAGCGTCGTTTTCCGTAACAGAAGAGTGTCATTTTTTCCGTAGGAATCTTCACACCATACACATTTTAGACTCACCTACGAAAACAATCGCCTATCACTACGAATTACACATAAAAACTAAAACAAAACATAGACGCTCATAGCCCAGTTGCACTCGGTGATTAGAAACAATCACCGAGGGTAAGCAACGACGGCGCGGTCAGCACTGAATGGGTGACCGCTAGCGGCATGTTACCATGAGCGTCTCCGTGATTCGTAGGTCACGTTAAGCAGTCGGTCTCTGTTGTTATCATATGATAACAGTCGTGAAGCTTAGTTGGAGGCCTTTGGGCGGCTTAAGAACATCCAACGGTAATATTACGTAGCCACAACGTTGTCTTGCCAGTCCCCAACCAGCACTCGGCCAGCGTGGGGACGTGTGGCCTTCACCCTCTCCAGAGAGGAGACCCGAGCCCAGCAGTGGGACGTTTATGAGTCGTTAATGATGATTACATTAACTAATTCTGTGTCATAACAGTGTGCAGTGTATAATGCGTATGCCCATTTAGGATTATAAGTTGACAGACTTAAACTTTGATAGAGGGGAACGCCTGATTATGGTTATCTATCTACCGTGTTGTTCTATGAAAACCAAACTTGTCTCAGCAAGTGGGGGTAACCGGTTATGAGTGTGTGTTTTTATGAGAGTTACGTTCTACTTTTCCAGCATCTCGCAACGCCATGGTAGCTATCAAATAACAAAATAACCGCCGAGAGTTAATAAACATGCGAAATGCTAAACAAATGCTACCTTGACACGGTTAAATTCTAATCTAGTACAAACAAATAGATATTGAGAAACTGTGGTTCAGTATAATTAGAAGCGGTCTTAGTTTCTCAGAGAGTATAATAATGGCTTATTTACCAATAATGAGTGGGTAATAAATATAATTTAATAACTTAACGTCGTGTTTATGTTATTACTCAGTTATTTCTAACAGTTGCTTGAATGCAAATGCCAATATAATTGTTAGAAGCCAGACCCAAATTCCGATATTGTCAGAGAAAATTTTGACTTGCCCATGCTTCGTAGCGGACGGAAATTGTGGTAAACCAAATGCCGCTATCATAACCAACATAAATATAATCAAAATAAAACGTGTAGGTATTTAAAAATATAAAGTAAACGGCTGACAAAATAAAGATGTCAATAATCAGGAAAAACTACAAAATTCTACTAACTATAATCTAATTTAGATGTGTATCATTTCCTGAAACAAGCCATGTCATCCATTTACAAAACGAGTAATTAATTAACGTATATAATCGAGACAGATATTTAAAAGTACAATCATATTGTGAGTCAGTCTTGACTTCATATAAATCGTGACGTAGATAATTGTTTACGGCGTAAACTAAATTACATCCTTGATTGTGACGTAGATATCAGCGAAATGACGAAAGTCAGCATTCGAAATGCTGATAAGATCTGTTCATAAATGCATGCTTTGAGATGCGAGAATCTAGATTTGCTTTAGAAAGAGATATTACTGCTTTGAATTTATTTCCTTTTGTCTACACAAAAATTTTAAAGAGGAAAGATTTGTATTTTTACCCGACTACGGCAACGCCAAAGGAAGGTTATGATTTTGAGAGGCTATGTATGTATGTTCATTTGTTCCCTCATAGCTCCTTAACTACTTATTAGAACTGGACAAATGAGGTATCGTTAGAAGCGTCTTGATCGTCCGCTGGTTATAGGCTATATGACGTTTCACTGAACCTAATGTGGCGCCCTCTAGCCGTACGTAAGTACTGGATTAAAAAAATAATTTGAGATATATATGCCGTCTTTGGTATCATTGGAAAGGGCGTTACTTGTACATTTCAAATATATATATATTATATATTAATAACGGCACCAAAACATTTTAAATAGAAAAAAGTTAAAACTAAAACCCAACTACGACAAAAAACGACGCTGAAAAAGTATAAAACAAGTTTGAAAAGCTGGGTTTTAGTTTTTACTTTTTTTTATTGTATGTAACGAAGAAACTCGGAAGTACTGGACCGATTTCAAATTCAAATTCCCTGCGTGCCATATGCTAGATTTTATTCCCGTATACGGAAACAGGAACTACGCAGTTGAAACTGCGGAGAGTTGCCAGTTTTAAATATATAGGAAAATAGACTATTATAGTAAATATTATATTGTTTTAAACTTTCATGGTCAGAAACATTAAAATAGAAATCTACGGGATTGCTACCATGTACCTTTTTGTTTGTGAGTATCCGATATTTCGGCGCTGTTGCAAGCGCCATGATCACGGAGTAACTAATATTACAAAGACGTAAGTTTGTGAGTATTCATAGATCTCGCACTCGGCTGTCCTGTCGCAAAACTAGGCAAAACCTGTACTATTACTATTATACTACTATAGGGTACTATTATAACCAAAATACTGATAAACATACTTGTATATTAAAACAGAAATCCACGGGATTGCTACCATGTACCTTTTTGTTTGTGAGTATCCGATATTTCGGCGCTGTTGCAAGCGCCATGATCACGGAGTAACTGAAGATCTTGCGGGTGGGATGTTATTGGCAGACATATCGGTCTACCCTCTTTCGCAGTCTTTTACTACGATCGCCCCCGGTACCTGGGGTACTGCCGGTACTGCCAATAACATCCCACCCGCAAGATCTTCAGTTACTCCGGGATCATGGCGCTTGCAACAGCGCCGAAATATCGGATACTCACAAACAAAAAGGTACATGGTAGCAATCCCGTGGATTTCTGTTTTAATGTTAATGACCATGAAAGTTTAAAACAATACTTGTATATTTCTAAATACACACATCAAAAGTGTCTAGGGATCAACATATGTGTCTAGGGATCAACATATATTTTTGCAATAACTTTTCTCCTGATTGATATTAATTAAAATTTTCTTTAAGGATTCATCAAATAAAGTGTTTTCGTTTGTCACAGTAACGATAAACCAAGTCACCTTTGCATTAATAAAGAAATTAGCCATTTTCCTAATAAAGGGATTTTTTACATTTGAACCACTAACATTAAAGTTCGAAAAAAAGACTGAAATAACAGTTTTCTTTAAAATTTTATTAGGTAACTTAAACAATTAATAATCCGTGTTTCTACCGCGAACACTAACAACACAAGAATCGGTTTGGCATACTCAAAATGAGTTCATCCAAATCACGCTGTGGAATGGCCGCCCATGTTCGTTGCAACAACAAAAAATGGTCTTCTTGCGACTGGATACCCTCCATATTCGGCAGAGCTCTTCTCTGTAGCATATCCCATGCATGCTCAATCGGGTTCAAGTCTGGCGACTGAGCAGGCCAGGGCCAAAGCCACATCTCAATCTCAAGAAATCCGCATAAAAATGCTTGATCCCTAGACACTTTTGATGTGTGTACATACATATCTATCCTATATATATTCTATCTATACTATCTATATACTATTATATAAAGCTGAAGAGTTTGTTTGTTTGTTTGTTTGAACGCGCTAATCTCAGGAAGTACTGGTCCGATTTCAAAAATACTTTCAGTGTTAGATAGCCCATTTATCGAGGAAGGTTATAGGCTATATATCATCACGCTAAGACTAATAGGAGCGGAGCACCAATGAAAAAAAATCAAAAACGGGGGAATATTATTACGCTACGGGCATTAGGAGACGCAAACGAGGTTGCGTGGGTCAGCTAGTATAAAATATTCCGGTTATCGTGTTAGAAAACTCAAACAAATATTTCAATATAGTATATATATATATATTTCATTTCAGTATATATGTATATATTTCAATATAGTATAGATTTGATTCGAAATAACCCTCCCTCCTAGGTAATCCAGCGCAAATAAAAAAGCTAAAGTATTTCAACGCCAGTTCCGTATTAAACTGTGGCCTATCACGACTTGTGTTGGTACAGTTTTAATGTTAGTAGTACACGTGAAAGCCCGCAGTTATGCAAACGCTGAAATGAATTTAGAGAAGTGTGTGTAAAAAGAATTGGTTTGCAACTACGGTTCTTTGACAGTTCTTGTATATAAGGTGTCTCATACGAATATACTAGCTGACCCACGCAAGCTTGTCTAGGTCTCCTATTGCCCAGCATGCATGCACAGCATGAACAAATGGGCTTACCATAAAAAGTTAATAGTGAGGCCAACCTTGTAGTGGGAGAGCCACCCTTCGGCGTGAATGAGCTCGACCGGAGTGATACCACGGCCTCACAGAAAACCGGTGTGAAATAGCGCTTGCGGATGGATGCCCATACACCAAGCCCTCCCCCCATCCCCCGAAGGCCTGCAACGAACTTGTGACGCCTCTGGTGTTGCGAGTGTCCATGGGCGGCGGTAATCACTTACCATCAGGCGATACGTCTGCTCGTTTGCCCACCTAGTCCATGAAAAAAAACTTTAAATGATTTGACATTCTGCTCCTTTCTTTCGTTTTGTGATGATATATATAGCCAATGCCTTCCTCTATATCTGGGCTATCTTACACTATCGTTTTTTTCCAAATCGGACCAGTACTTCCAGTGGTTAGCGCGTTCAACCAAACAAACTCTTCAACTTTATAATACTGGAATAGATTTAAGGACACATAATATACTCATAGATAAGCTCTAGTAAATACATTGTCCTTTCACTGCTTACCTTAGCTTTTTTCTAAGTACTCTTCTAAAATTATCATTTCCTGAGTGACAATACAAGGTATTTTTTATCTTAATTCCTGATTACTACCCTGAATTGGTTCAATCAACTTTTCGAAACGAGTCATCGTAATAAAATGCGGCTCTTTTTGAGAATAAAAAATCCGTAACAAATGTGAACTATCGCCACCACTGTTAGACCAAGAATTTGTACGAGAGAAAAGTTTTTACTTCCATCTCAAGAGATGTTACGCGTCGCCGCCTCGTACCATGAAAGTGCGCACGTGAAATCAGTTTGTTTTAAAACCAGTGGCAAATGAGTGCCTTGGTCACGTGTTTCAAAAGTAACTTCCCTTTCAAACTTCATATAATTCTACAAAGTTTGTGTGGAGCTTCCTAAATGAAGTATTAAAGAAACTTTTCTAATTTGCTTGGTCCCTACGCTTGCTGTAATGTTGACGACATTTTGCAAAATGTTTTCCGTATTTCAGCTAAAAAAATATATAAAACTTAATAATTCTGGTATCAGTGATGGTTATTTTAAAAGAATGTACATACACGAGTTCCTACAAAAAGAGACTGGTAAAGTATCTACTTTAGAGACGTCTATATACTGCAGATGAACGCTTTCTATTCCTATAACGAAACTAAAGTTTTGTATATTAATTAATAAATTAGTCCATTCACTTTAAAAAAATAGTGAGTAAAAGTCAATCAACGCTCTCTGAACAATTTAAGCATCATTGTGTTCTGTATGTATTTATTCCGCTGTGGTTTCCTTTTAGCTGTGTTCTTAAATCACTAAAAATAATCATATTCTGATCTTGAAATATAATTACGGGTCTATTGTAGTACACATTAAGAGTTTTTCGAATAACCTTGCATTTTCTCGGTGTTCACACACTCGTTAACATTAGAATCAGTTAAAAAAGTATACTAACGTCTACAAACTAAATGACTATTTTTTACTAACACTCGGACCCGTTTGGAGTAAGCCGAGACGATAGAAACCATTTATCACAATCCTGGCCCTCGTAAGTTGCATTCTGTAAAACGTAAACTTTAATAGAAGACTAACAAATGTATGGGAATAACGTCTTCTCAATGCTATCTATCACTTGGTCTAAACAAAATATTAGCCAATAATGTAAGAGAATGACTGACTGCCTCGTTAATCTAGTGGTTAGTGTAAGCGAATGCAGATTAAGAGGTCTCGGGTTCGATTCCCGGGTCGGACTGCTATTGGGTTTTTTTACAAGAAATTCTAAATAGCAGCCTGGAGTATGGAAGATGGCGGTGTTTCCCGCCCGTGCTTCGGAGCTTCGGAGAGCACGTTAAGCCGTCGGTCCCGGTTGTCATGAACATCTATGGCAATCGTTATTGGAAAGTCAGTGCCCTCAAATATACTGACAACTAGTTCAATCATCGAATTTAGTTCGAATTAATGGTGATAAATAACTTTTTACAATGTTTTCTTAACTCTCATTTGATCTCTTCTCTCAGGAAGAAGGAAACGTACTGAGCTTCCTGGCTACAGTAAACAAACGAGCCATACTATTACCTTGGTAACTACAGTATAGATTTTTTTATTAATGATTTTATCTATTGTTACAGATGGTACGGCTACGAGAGAGATCACAACATCCTAGTGATGGACCTGCTCGGTCCATCACTAGAGGATCTATTCAACTTCTGCTCACGCCAGTTCACCATCAAGACTGTGCTTATGCTGGCAGGTATGTATTATCAAGTATGCTTAGTACTGATTTGTGTAAGACTGGATTTTGCTCGCGGCTCCGCCCTCGTGAATGTCGGTTATCGCGGTATAGAGTAGCCCATATCCTTCTTCAAGAATCAAAGTATCTCCATGCTTAATTTAATTGAAATCGGTGCAGCGATATAGCCGTAAAAGTGTAACACACAGAGTTACTTTTGACTTTATAATACACAGGCTGACGTCGTTTACGTCTCCTATTGCCCGTAGCGTAATAATTTTCCCCCGTTTTTTGCGTGCCCCCGTGCTCGCTCCTATTGGTCTTAGCGTAATGATATATAGCCTATAGCCTTCATCGATAAATGTACTATCCAACACTGAAATAATTTTTCAAATCGGACCAGCGGTTCCTGAGATTAGCGAGTTCAAACAAACAAACTCTTCAGCTTTATAATATTAGTGTAGATATTAGTATAGATTATGGGATTTCAAAAAAAATAGTCTGGGTACTGTCCGTGTGGTAATGGATTAAAAATATATAGTGTCAGCACCCGCAATTCATGCCGTGGGTGACGTAAGGACCGACTGAGGGAGCAAATCACAACAGCACAGACTGCGCGGTTGGCCTAGTGGTTTAAGTGATCGCCACGCCGCTCCCTACTGCGCCAAATGTTGTGGGTTCAAATCCCACATGGGATAACACTGTGTGATCCACAAATTGTTGTTCTGAGTCTGGGTGTTCTTCGTGTCCGTTTCATGTATGTTTGTTAAATCACCCGCGACACAGGATGTATATTCCTAATGCGGAAGATTTCTTAAAAAAAAAGAATGAAAACTTGAAAGGGGTTGAGTACGATGGTATGCCTACTATTTCTTATCGACCAAGTAAAGGGGCTAGTTATTTACTAGTCCAAAAAAATACTGAAACATAATATGTATTACTTTTAGACCAAATGCTGGGCCGCGTGGAGTTCATCCATTGCAAATGCTTCATCCACCGTGACATCAAGCCTGACAACTTCCTGATGGGCATCGGCCGTCACTGCAACAAGCTATATATGATCGACTTTGGTCTTGCTAAGAAGTTCAGGGATCTCCGCACCAGGGCCCACATCTCGTATCGCGAGGACAAGAATCTTACCGGTGAGTTTTTTATGTATGCCCCGCCGAAATGACTCTGCTCTGTCTGTCTGATGGAAAGCATAAGCAGAATCCAAGAGTGGTGGTCACCATACTCATTGCTAATGCAGACAATGCAGCATGGCGACCCACACCATGTCGGCCTAGTGATGATGCTGCATCTTTTAGCCTAGTCGACAAGTATGGAACTATTAAACTGACATTACGCTCCAAGCTATTTTCACCTTTTTTTTTGTAATTCTAATTTTTCTAGTGTCTTATTATTTTGCTCTCGGTGGCAACGGATTTAAGGCAACACCAAAGCTTGTCTATCACTGTTTTTGTCTCTCTTAGCTTTTGAAGGTATAGGTATGTTCTTAATGGGCCCAATTAAAAAAAAAAAAACAGCTTTACTCTGCCACTCTTCACTGTAGCACATAGTGATTAATTACATTGGTGAGAAATGATAAACAAAACACTGCGATAAATAAAAAAATCTTTGGAACGACTTGTGTATTGAATCAAAATCTAAGCTCAATCGGTGCAGCTTTGTAATGAGTTCATGTACCGTACACACAAACCACCTACATTCATTATAACATATATTTAACCTGTATAGAACTAATCCAGAATAATCTAATTGACTGTTTGGTCAAATTAGTTCGCTCATCATCAAAAAGTAGGTGGTACAACATTAATATACAATAACAAGTTACGACGTCATAATTTGCCAGTATCGAATGACTTTCAATTGTGGTTTCAATTTGTTAATAAGTTAATAGCAATAGAAATAAGATACTAGATTAGGTAATAGATTTCTATTCCTGTAGAATTGAATATAATCTATTTATTACTAGCTGACCCGGCGAACTTCGTACCGCCATATTTACATATCTGTCTCAGCTTCCCACAGGCAGTGTACAGTCGCGGACAAAGAAAAAAAACACTTTTCCCGTTATCTTTTATTTTTTATCTTTCTAGCAAAAAAAGAATAAATGAAATCGGACTTTGTGTTATTGAATTACAACTAAGTACATATTTTGACTTTGATCCCCTCTCTCCAGGAAACCTTGCTGAATTTCGAGATAAAAAGTATCCTATGTTCTACCTCGTAGTATGAACTCAAATCATGCCAAGTTTCATTTGAATCCGTTCAGTAGTTCGCCGTGATGCGCGGCCAAGATACAGACAGACGGACAGATAGGCAAAAATGAAAAAAAATACAGTTTTGGCTTCAGTATCGATTATAGAGAGCCCTCCAAAAAAAATTTTCTAAATATCTTTAATGTACAGAATTGGACCTGTTACATTTTTATTATAAGTATATAGATTAGAAAAGTGATTTATTCTACAGGGTTTGCATCGATAGATTTGAGTTTAATCTGTTTTTCTATTCACAATTGAGCATAATAACTTAGAAATGCCCTCAAACTTGGTTGTATGTATTTACGAGGTTATTGTATTGTTTGTGTCAGGCACCGCTCGGTACGCGTCCATAAACGCCCACCTCGGCATCGAGCAATCGCGACGGGACGACATGGAGTCTCTCGGATACGTGCTTATGTATTTCAACAGGTAAGTTTGCTTAAACACCCTGTATTTGACTGTGTTGCCAGGTAAATCAATATATCGTATACTTTTAGCTGTATTGCCAGCAGTTAAATACAAATAAAATAGAATAACAAGAAACAATCATCAGTACCTCATGAAATATAATACATTGCTGAACTTGAATTGAAATTAATGAATTCAATTAACAAATGAAAAGTTTTGCAAAATTGACAGGCGTCAGTCAGTCTGATTGACTGGAAATTTGTATTTTCCGCGAAATCTTTAAATTAAGAATGCTACGTAGTGCTTGATTCGAAACGTACTTACCTGGATTTTTAATATGAAACAACCCAGAGAGTAACCGTTCGATAGACGGACAATAAATAAAGTTATTCGATACCCGTTTAACAACGAGATTATATTCCGGTTTGTGGTTGACCGTTGGTTATACCATGTCTCTTGCATGTTCCAACTTGTTGCGAGTGAGTCATAGGTCCCGACATGTTTGAATACTGACGGTTGCACATCCTGTTAGCGAATGTCATGACTTACTTGACACGAATTTTGAGGAATAATAAACAAGTAGGTGTTAGATAGATTCGTGCGCGACATAACCTAGGGTGGTTTTCGGCCATTCATCTGAGGGATTTCCGCACGGGATCTTTTTTAGGGTCTTTTTAAATTTATTGTTCAAGACGTTTCCTACATACATGTACACAAACAGATTCTCTCGCTTAAACTATGTAGGTTTTTAATCGAGAGGGAGTTGGTTGGCTCATAAGCCTACTTTGAGATCAAGGGGAGACAGATGATAATCTTTATTGTACAAAGATTTTAAGTAATTCAAGCCTGGACTGGGGTTGCCATTACCGATTGGATTTTAACCAAAACCATAGCCAGTGTAAAACGTGATAGTCTTTTTTGGGGCTATAGATACAGTCTTAAAAACAAAAAAATCTGTGTAAAGTTTACGTTTACCTTACAACGAACTCACACGTAACAATTAACACAAAACATTCATAACAGGGTAGTTGACACTTTAGTCAAATCAGTTACTTATCATCTGTCAAAAAGATAACTTTGTATGAAAAATGTACTAAGAACTAGCTTGTGACGTCACTGTTTTAGACAAAATTGAGCAATATATTACAATGTTTATTTGATTATAATTTGAAATAGAAACGAAAAGCTGTAATAATTATATTTTTCGAGACGTTTTGTAATGTTAGTTTTAATGAAGGAGACATCGGTATTTATTTACGATACAGTCAACTACCCTATTGCATGCACTTTTACAAAGGGAACGCAAGTGTATGGCTATACTGCCAACCGTGTGGCTCTATGAATGAATGTGTTTGCTAGGTTAGGCAGTTTCATTGACAGATTTGACAATATGTGTCGTTTTGTTTGTGAGCAGAGGCTCGCTGCCCTGGCAGGGCTTGAAAGCCATCACCAAGAAACAGAAGTACGAGCGGATCAGCGAGAAGAAAATGTCCACACCCGTCGAGGTCCTCTGTAAGGTAAGTTGAACAATATACCTACTTCAACTATATGATCTTCCACCTTGTTGTTCTGAAGAAGTTTTGATATCTAACTTCAGAAGTCCACCATACAATTCATTTATTTAAAATTTCTAGAGATCATGACTTTCTTCAAGGTTTTCTATCTCTATTCAAATACTCATCGAAATGGGTTTAATGGTATGGGCGGGGGAACCTTATATATAGATAGGTTACTTTTGCATTAATAATGTTATGTCCTGAGCTGAACTGCCAAAGGTACCTAGTCTATATGTTATACATATTTTTTTACCCGATTTACGGCGAAGCCAAATGGCAGGGTAATGTTTTTGTACTTCCTGAGATCATTAGCGTACCCATTTAACCAAACAAACAAACTCGTCAGCTTCATAAAGTAGTTGTATCGATAAAGAGAATTAGAAAAACGAGACACAGTAAACGAATTATACCAGCGCATACGATAACAATACCATTGCATAGGTAATTGGATAAGTGTGCTGTGCTTAACACGTTGCCGTCGGCTGAATAGGCGTGAGCGGTAATGGATTTGAACCTGCGACCTCGCGGAGAAGGTCGCAGATTTAAATCAAACCGTTTGTTTCGCTCGATTGTATGAGAGTGCATGCGTAGGCACTTTTGTCATGGAGATTTTACAAATATGTGTTTGGTGATGTACTGATAATGTGTTTACTAAGTAAGCAGATTTATTGTAATATTTCGTTTCCTACAATAACATAAATGAAGGGAAAAAAACTGTATTTGATAAACCCTTTATACAGAGA
Source organism: Diaphora mendica (assembly GCA_949125395.1). Classification (NCBI taxonomy): domain Eukaryota; kingdom Metazoa; phylum Arthropoda; class Insecta; order Lepidoptera; family Erebidae; genus Diaphora; species Diaphora mendica. Next base: position 4,180,389 of record OX421332.1, on the reverse strand, counting down.
GGCCTTTGTCCAGCAGTGGACTATCGAAGGCTGTTATGATCCATAGCAGTTAAAATTAAGTGTCGCTATTCAATTCAGATGATGTTCGAGGGACGTATATAAAACAGAAAACAATACATCCGAACATAATTTTCATATAAATTGATTTGAGTTTCCGTGACATTAATTTAAAACTTAACTGTCAACGTAGTCCAGTCATATTTCTTTTTATTTTAAATTAACATCAATCTTATCGATTTTTCAACAAGTTCGGTGGAAAAATCACTAGGATTCCGCAAAAAAGTTTAAGTAAAACCCGACCACGTAAGCGATAAAATTTATAAAGCCTATGTCACCCGGGCCATTACAAATCTATTGACATCTCATTCATTAAAATCAGTTCAGTAGTTGAGACGCGACAGAGGAACATCCAAACTTACATAGACTGCCAAAACTATTACCCTTCCTTTTGGCTTTGCCGTAGTCAGGTAAAAACTAGTGATATATCACCTCGAAAGACGAGAGACACTCAAAAAATAATTTGCTCTTACCAAATTTCCTCCCAAACTGTTTTTGGCTATATCCTTCCTTGGATTGCATGGACTTATTTTTATTGATTACTACCGTGTCACACTTATTATACGATTACATGCTCACAGAATATAGTGCAATTATGACAAATTGATACTTTTCCATGAGACTGCATGCCAACAACTGATGTAAAATGTAAGTTTGGTTCAACCAGGTTTGAGGTAAACCGATACAACGCTATGCTTGAAGAAGATGAACAGAAAAAATCTAGATTTAACATTATTTTTGTGTTTATAAAGTTTAGACACTACAACTTCCAATAAATCAGGATCGATATTAAAAGAGAGGGATATCAACTGTATAGAGAAGAAAAACTTGAAACCAACCCTTCTGGCTAGAATGCCAAAACCTTCTTTCCAAAGATGGGCATATACCCAGCAGTGGACCGTTGATGACAATATTGAAAACAAATTTCTTTTTACATTATTTGTCATTTTCATATTAAGTTCAAAATCCACTGAAGTAAACTTTATTTAGTTAGTTTAAAATGAAGTGATTTTATAGATGAGATTTGATTGATATAAGCTGATTCAACAATTCATTGTTTTTCTTTAATCCACATTAACTATACACGGTCTCGAAATTAAACTAAATGTATATTAACGTGGCCTTAGTCCGAAACTATATGCCACACAAAAAGAATTTTCAAAAAGCGATCCACAATTGACGGAGTAATCGGTAAACATACATAAAAAATACAAACAGTGGAACATAGAACCTCCTCCTTTTTTGAAGTCGGTTAAAAATATATTGAAATAAGTTTACCTAGCTAGCTAGCACTGCTTGCGTGTTTGTCGGAATCGCGGTTGTCATGTTTGGGGTTAATTTCATACATAACCTATGACACTCTCAAATAATTTTGTTTTCTATTCGTAAAAGAATTTTCAAAATCGGTTCAATAGACCCCGAGATTACCCCCAACAACCTCGCAATCATTACCTTTATAAAATGTACAGATATACAAGCCTAGCCTATGCCCATGTTAGCCTATGATAGATACATCACTGTCCTCACAGTTAGGATTAGTACCATTTATGTATGCTTATTTTTATCATGCATTATGTTAATTAACAATTAATGTTTTGCGCAGGGATTCCCGGCCGAGTTTGCGATGTATTTAAATTACTGCCGCGGATTGACTTTCGACGAAGCACCTGATTATATGTATTTGAGACAGGTAAGTTTAAAACTAGTGTTGCATTTATCATTTTAGGGGTCCAAGGAACTTGGTTCAAGCCCCCGTAATCATTGATCCGATGTCTCTATTTCTCTCTGCCTAAGTCTAGAACATAATTTTTACACTTTTTATTGTTTTTTTGTTTTTTTTTTTTATGTTTGGCCTGCCAAAATGACTCTACTCTGCCTGATGGAAAGCATAAGCAGAATCCACGAGTGGTGGCAACCATACTCATTGCGAATACAACAATGCAGTATGGCGACCCACACTATGGCGGCCTAGTGATGCTTGTGCATCTTTTAGTCTAGTCAACAAGTATGGAACTTGTTGACTAGACTAATTGGGCCTCCGGTCTCACACTCACCAACGAAACACGACAGCACAAACGCTGTCATTTTACGTTGATTTTGCGACTGTGCGAGGGTAGTACCGCCCCGGTCGAGCCGGCCCGTTCGTGCTGAAATCAGCGTGCCTCTACTACCTACCAATTGTAGCTTTTAAATAAAATAAAAAAAGTGTAGAAAAGTAGTACTCTCATGTGTAAATGTTCTGTAGCTGTTCCGCATACTGTTCCGCACGATGAACTACCAGTACGACTACACGTTCGACTGGACGATCCTGCGGCAGCGCAAGCAACACATGGAGTCGGGCGCCGCCGCCGCCGACCGGCGCTCGCCCTCCGTGCAGCGCCGCGCGCAGCAGCAGCCCTCGCAGCCCCCGCCCAACAACGAGGTACTGCGCCCCGCGCTTGACTCTTACCGCACCCTAACACCCACCACACAACACCTCATACCCTACATCGTACACCCGAAAACCCATACCTAACACCCAACACTCCATACCCAACACCCAATACTCATACCCAACACTCCATACCCAACACCTCACACCCAAACATTGGAGGTGCTAGTATATATAAAAAAACCCACACCCAACACCCGACACCCCATAGCCAACACCCAACACCCCATACCCAACACCCGACACCACTTATCCAACACCCCATACCCAACACCCGACACCCCATACCCAACACCCATACCCAACACCCATACCTAACTCCCGTACCCAAAACCTAAAACCCGACTACGCATACCCGATACCACCCCATCCAACACCCGACACCCTGTACTCGACTTCTCACACCCGGTACCTAATACTTGAGACACCAGTCACCACTTACTACGCCCTAAATCCTTTTACACTATAGAATTAACTCTACGCACTGTCTTTTATAGTTTAATTTATAACTAATAGTTTACTTGACATACATACATTGGCTATAAAGGGTTCCTCCTGATGAATAGGGCACATAGTGTTAACGGAACGCAATCGCTGGATAATGTATTGCAGTAAGTCAAAAAAAATTACCAACTCAATGAACAGTAAGTTTTTATTTGTGAGACAATAAAGGATTATTCTCACACTTTCTACAATTACCGGCACAATGTTTCTACTGAAAATCACTTAAAAGTGCTTTCGAATCCTTTTGTTGTATACTTTAAAACAATCACAAAAAACGACATTAACCTTATCTTTATTTCCTAACGGAAAGACCCTCGATATCTCCATTCATAAAGACATCCATATTCCCTAAAAACTTTTCTTCCCAACCTTGATCCCCATCTTTCCTTATCTCGTAGGTAAAATCGGTGCATGCGACAAACGAGACTGGAGCCAATAAGCAACCGGTGAAAGGCCACCAGTCCGTCAGCCAACTGAAGAAGAAACTAACGGCGATGTCATAAACAACCACATTTCCAACATAAATTGTAGCTTTGACAATGTGTCTGTTGAATATGCACTTTACTACATACTAACTGATCCACGCAGTTCCGCCTGCGTCTCTTACAATCATGCTAGGCACCTATTGGTCTAAGAGGGATGTTAACTATCCTGTGGTAGGCAAAATCACATTAAAAAAAAAGTGAAATTCGGTTAGATGGTTTGGGAGTTCATTGTGACACGAGAATTATGTACAATAGAGATACATTTGAACCTTTCTATTAAATCACTATCTGCTGGTGAAATCATTTAAATTGAAATTACTATCGGGCTTGTTTTAGTTTTGCATTTGGCTTAGGAAAGTGACAAAAATAATCCTCCCAAAGTCTATTGTTTTTCCTCATATAAATAAGAAATTTTTAAAGATTTAGAAACCAATAGTAAATTTTGACAGGTTTAATTACTCAAACCTGTGTTTCAAATGTGATAAAAATCTCTTCTCCGAGCCGGTCTGTGTGAACGGACCCTAAGAATCAAGTTTGAAACCAATGTGGTAGATTCCTATGTCAGTTACAAGTGATCAGAACTACATACTTCTAGTTTCTGAACTGTACTTGGTTTGATTAATGTTTGTTACAATTTACTGTGATCTTTTTGATTTAATTTTCTAAAATGATTGACTGCCTTGCTTTCTTTATGTATAAACGAATTCTAATTAAACTCAAATGCTAACTTTTAACAACTGCGTCATTTCTTGCAATAATACTGTTGAAAAAATACTATGTAATCAATTCATTATTTGGTAATCATTATCTTCTTGACAACTCTAAATTTTGCGGAAATAGTGTCTTAGGTGTATCGTGTCCCGTTGTTCTTCTTTTTTGTTGTATGGTAAAAACACAAAGCAATAACTGTACATGAGTGTAGTCACCTGACCCTGTTTACAATTGATAAACTTGTACCTATACATCGTCAATTGCGCAGCATTTCATTGACTGACTGCTTGTGGATGACTCACTTTGTGGTCACGTATACACTACATCAAACATGACAAGTTGGAATTCTAACTAAGTATATATAAAGTGCATATTCAAATGATACGTTCTATAAATTCTCTGTTCTTATTGTTATAATCAAAATAATTGTTTCTTAATATAAAGACGGAACTTGACGAGTGGGTTAGGAGTGATAAATTACAAATTGTTTGGTAACTCTCTAACAATAATCTCTGGACTCACTCGCGGCTGATAGTAGTAGCTAATGTTTTCGGTAATTTGTATCCCTGAAAGATACTATAACCTTTTATTTCATTGAGAGATTTGTGTACAAGCGTGGTTGAATGTAGCGTGTATGTGTGTGTGAGTTTTCTTCACTGTAAATTTTTACTTTATAAGGTTTAAAAAGATTATTACTGATAGTATAACGAATACACTTACGACTGCCATGTTTTGACCTAATTCTTTTTTTTTTGTTAAAAGTTTTTCGTTAGAATCATTGTAAAGTGAACGGTCCACATGAATTATGGCACGTGTTTACTTTTATAGAGTTAAATGTTCAAAAAATTGTATAAATTTAAAATAAGTGTTGGCAACACTAAAAATACTGTCAATATGTGACAATGTTTGAACATAGAAACACAGGTTACAATGTGAATTTTGTATAATTTTAATAAAAAAACCTTGGAGTATGATTTATTTATTTCTATTTGACCTGCACTGAAGGACAAGATTTTTGGGGTAACTTAAATTAATTGAATTCATTATTAAATAGTTGTAGACCTACTTCGCTTTACGTTGACAATTAGTTCGAGTTTCATATGAGTTCAAAATAGAATTATCAACTAGAAGTATGAAATACGAACAACTATGTCTCTTTGAAGTTAGTGCTTAAAAGACCTAATAATACTTGAAGGACTTCGGTCTTAAGCTAACTTCTAGGTGAACTTTTCGTACTAGGTATATAAAGCCATTACATTTAGGAATAACTAGATATAACTAGATGTAATATATATGCGTGTAATTATCACTCACACTTGTACAGTAAAGAAAGCGTATTTTCTTATTTCACGTATTTATTAGTACTTGTAGCATTATTATATTAGTTTACGAAATTATTTTATAATACATACTAATATGGTTTTTTTCTCTTCCACAGTGAAAGAGATTACGACGTTCGGCAGCCACGGGTGGTCCGGCGAAGAAGAGAGCGCGATAGCATATGTGTGTGAATGTGTCGTGTGCGTGTGTGTATGCAAGGGCCGCGTCGCCCGTGACGTGACACGTGACGAGACTCGTGGCGTGACGAGACACGTGACGTGTTCGCGTGACGCGGCAGGGCGGAGCTCTCGACGGGCGCCGAACGCGTCGATCACAACGGACTAGCTTTCTTTTGAGTATATATAGAGGCGTTTGTTTTATAACTATAAAGAACCAACGGCGTACGCTCATGGCATACACGATCTTTCTGTGTAGCAACAGATTATTTTTTTTTGTACTGTATAATATTAACTGTAAAATACATTACAGATGTTCATACAATTTACACTAGAGAAAAACGTTTCAGTTTGTAGTTAAGTAACTCAATGATTGTTTAGTTTGATGTTAGTTTTTCTTATTAGCTAGTGTTCACGATTTATTGTCGGTCGGTGGCATTGCACGACCGTTGACTCTGTACATATCTGAGCTAAGTTTGCAGTGCGGCCGACGAACGCGATAACAGAATTTTGGCTAGATATATTCATTAAAATTTGCAGATTTCTAATGAATAAAGTAGTCTATAACAAAAGTGAAAAAATGAGAAAAATAATAAAAAAAAAACGAAACAAATGTGGTAGAACTAAGTGAATAGATCCTAGCCCTTTGGGACGCGTCACGTATCGAATAACAGACATAGATTTAAGATTATTTTTACTGATTCTTTTTAATTTGGCATATTTCACTTATAAATTGTACATAAAGCGTGATCGTGGCGCGTCCGGAAGGGAAATGGACGCGGCGGTATCTTGAAGAATATAAAATTGTAAATATATAAGCTAGTAAACTTGTTTTAATCACTACATATTTTTTTAAGAAAGCACTAATTGAGTTTTTGTGGCGTATTGCGACACTTCGTGGCCTGAATGGGAGTTGGAATATTTTTAGCGAATATTCACACAATAAAATTATATAGGAAAATTATTTGGAAAATTTCACATAAATATAAAAGTTGTCAGTGCTAGGATGTATGAAACACCCACAATTTGACAGTTTTATTTGATCCCACACACATAGGGTAGCCTACTTCTATGAACTTTGAGTGTTGGAAAATTTAGGAGTACCAGGGAAGTGTAGAATATGAAAGAGAATAATATTTAAACAGATGTAATTAGGGAGAGAAGTCAAGAGCAAGTCTGAGAACTGGCTGTTGTCATGAAGCCTGGCCCTCTGTAAAACTACCAATAATAAGCTACACTGCCTTTTGAATATCCATATTAAAAATATATAGTTTAAAAACACGCTTATGAAAGTCGTTTAGGTACAGACAAACATATAGGTGAACCTAAAATAGGTTATGTTACAAGCTTGTAGTCTACCGAACACGAGAAAGTACTTGGTAAGTTGCTGGTGATTAATAGCTGTCAGTAAACCAGTAGTTGTGCAAACCACATATGAGGAGGGTAGTTAGACATAATAAAATTACAGACTAAATTTGGCCAATTTAAACCTGTAACTGTTAAATTTAGTGCTGAAATATAGTTTTTCGGGAGCTTTTGCTTTCAGAATCTTATCTCTTAGACCCTGTATTATGTCCTATAGAGTCTAAATCCTGGAGCTAACATACCAATAAGAGGTGCAGTTTTTATGTAGGGCTTAATCTCTGAAAATACTGATCCTCATAAGAAACTACATTACTACCGGGTTCTGGTTCAGGCTTTCTGATAACAGGGAGTTTACACATTACCTCTATCAGAACCTCAAACCTGGACCAAGCGCAGTTGCACCAAATGTGGTATAAGTGACAAATAAGAAGTTAACACCCAGAATGTAACAACATTTGGGTAGAGCACTTCGGGTTAAAATTTTCTTTCCTCATCAGAAAAGGTGACGAAGGGAGTTTATTCGTAAATTGTAGTTATTCGATAGTTGTGCAAACAATGACTGGTTACTTTAAGAAATACGTCAAATTCTTTGTGGAAAGATACCTATTTAATTAACTTTTGACATATTTTGTAATCGAAAAAAATGTTTTCATTGATGACTGAACTAGCAAAATTTTTATTTACTGGTTGGTTTAAATTATGCGGTAATTTGGTGCAATTGATCTCATAATTTGCTCTTGGAAAAGTTTGAAATGATATTCATCTTTTTCTTTAATTAATTCTGTTTCGATTTTGAGACGGACTTGAGCTGTGATCGGAGTTAGTTTCATTTGAGGCTTACAACGCCTCAGTTTTTCAAATGAAGTAGATTCCGATCACCATTCAACTTGGTAAAGAGAAAACTATTGTCTTGGCATAATAAATGTAATCTTTGAAAAAAAAGTCTTCAAGAATGTGGAAACTTTCACTGAATAAAAAAATATTCCATCCATAATATAAAAATATTATGGTTTAAACGCCAAATGTGTCACAATACATCATTTTAAATTTAAGATAATAACTTTTAAGTTTCCGAAATGATAAGTGCGAACGGCGTGTGAACGAACAAATGGAGACAAAATTCAAATTTCTGTACAAAGTTTATGTACTAGTGTTCAGTTTATTATATTATTTATATGACCACTATGAGTGATATCATGGATCTCATTTGTTGCAAAAATTCAGTTTTAACATTGGGACTTGCTAGTATTTACTGGACGGCCACTTTGTCTCCAGTTGTGTGTATACTCAGTGTTTCTACACTATATAAATTAATAAACAGTAATAAACTAATACTAAGTGGTTTAATTTTGTGTCTAAAAAGGTCGGAATCTCTGTTTGCTCCCATCCATTCCTCCGCCCGTAACAACTAGTATACTTCTGTATAGTATTTTTTTTTTATTAGCAAACATTGAAAAAATATTAGCAGACGAAATACTTCCTCATTGGGAAACATTGTTACCATGCCGACGATTTTGACAAGAATGAGGCTTGCGCGTACTTAACAAGTATCACGACAGTTTCACCTGCGCTGTTAAAACTGTGGTGATACTTGCGTTTGTGGTAGGCCCATTAGTAACAAGCATGCTATAACCTAAAATACACTGCTGATGAATACAAAACTACTGTACTTAATCACCTAAAATTACCTACGTTAAATTACACTAGCTTTTCTATTGTGATAATTATCCAACCATTTTACCATATATAGATCATAGATCCTATTTTACAAAATACCACCTATTTTATAAAATATATAGAGAAAACTAACATCAATTAGCATTTTGCTATCATAAGACAAGACAAGATGTTTTATCTAGTTATCTACATTATAAATATAATGTGATAACAGTAGAATAGGCCGAGTTTTTTTTTAATAATCAGATATAATCTTAAATGTGAAATTAAAAACTAAATAGGTATACACTGTTAAATATAAAAACTAATAACAAAATATTTGGCTTTGTTGTATTTTCATAATTCTAAGAAATCAGTTTAATGATGAAATAATTGATAATAAAAAATGTGGATAAGATGAAATGGGGACCGTATTTCGAAAAAACAAAAAACCCCGTATGCGAACACACTACCAGACCATAAACAAAATGAAGTTTACTTGACATTGACAGCCAGGGATACAAAAACCAAAAATAACAAAACCAATGTCACCAACAATAAAAATTAATAAGGAGAGGCACAATCTGGGTTTATGGATTCGGCAAATATATTCAGTTCGTAAAGACTTGCCAGTGTGATGAAGAGAATGTACCATACCATTAGTATTGCTCCTAATCTTCGATCTAGTTTCCAGCCGTTAGCGTAAGTAGCCACAACTAGGAAGACCACAGTTGAAAATAGACATATCGTCGAGTAGATCAAACCTAAAAGTAAAAAAAGCAGTATTTAAATATACTATTACTAAAATATATCTTTTATGTTAACCTCAGCATTGTATTGCCAGTGTCATTCTCCTAGATACTTCTAATTCAATGAGGTAGTGGTTAATAAATGATGAAAATACTGTGTCATCGTTTTATTATATTACTTCAGCTGATTTATAGTTAATAAGTACGATTATCGATGAGTAGATTGCCAATGCAAAAAAAAAAGGAGATAATAGATAGATAAATCGTCAACAAACCAAATGATTTAAGGATAAGATCTACTAGTCTAAAAGGCAAAATGTAGTTCCATCCAGGTATTTTTGTTTAGTATTCTCTTATTTTGTGTGGCTCCATTTTAAAAAGATCAGCTCTAATCTGCCCCTTTAGCCAAGTTGCAAGTGATTCGTGTCGATTCTCTTTCTACAATCTCTAACGTCTCTATTATCTTGTATTAGTATTAGCTTATATTTGTTTTAACCACGTGACTTAGCGTCCAGACACGTCTTTCTCATACATTTGCAGAATGCAATTTGGCTCGGAGGCCTGTTTTGAAGTTTAAAAAAAAATCAATCAAGTTGAGAACCTCCTCCCTTTTGAATTCGGTTAATGAAATCCACTTTTCTTACCTTTATGATAAACGTTGACACGACTACCAGGATAAATGATAGCTGTCTGGATGAACCATGGGAGTCCAAGACAGACTAGGATGTCAAATACATTAGATCCAACAGCGTTGGACACTGCCATATCGCCGTAACTGCAAGTAATGATGCACAACACAATATAAATCTATACTATATCTATACTAATATATATACCTAAAGCTGAAGAGTCTTTTTGTTTGTTTGAACACGCTAATCTCAGGAACTACTGGTCCGATTTGAAAAATTATTTCAGTGTTAGATAGCCCATTTATCGAGGAAGGCTATATATCATCACGCTAAGATCAATACGAGCGGAGCATCAATGAACAATGTTACAAAAACGGGGGAATTGGGCGTTTCGGCGGCGATAAATCGATCTAGATAGGATTAGAATTATGACAGCTTGCTTCCAAAACATCAGATCTCAGACTTAACATCATCAGATTGGGCTACACAGTACATAGTAAAAAGTACGTTAAAATTATAAAAAACTTTATAAAACTGACATTGCTAGAGTATAATGAAATGTGTCTGCACGGATGGCATAAGTACTGGTTTAATCGGTTATCTCACCGCTTCATGGGACAACATTTTGTGTGATACATAGACCTATTTCTTAGCGTTCCATGGATTCACCGTGCGGGTGCCGGGTCCATCGCGTGATAGATGGGGGCAACACATGCGACTTCGACAGTGCCTGGGAATTGCGACCCAGGTTTAGGTTTAAGGAGCACTCCTTACGACGCGTCAACGCTCACCTCCACTGTCCGCCGTGTTACCCCCTCTACCTAACCATATTTGAAGTGAGCCTAGCAATGCCGCTTTGGATATTCGTTCAAGAAAAGAGCTTACTCCTTTGGCAATCCAAGGTCTTTAAGCAGGTTATAGAGGGATTTAGCTGGTATACCCCTCACACCCACTTCCACGGCATACAGCGCAACGACATAACCATTTTTAGTTATTTCGTTGGTTAAGTCAAAGTACTTGTTTCTTTTTAAAGCGTGGTCTTTAGGGATGTTCGTTTCCCACGGCACCGTGAGTTCTACTAGTACTACACGATTAATTGACATTGCATAAAGAAATATGTCCGGTCTGGACGCCGAGGCACAGATATCCTCCGGTATTCTGTAGTGATTTTCATACGTGTCCACTAATAATGTCCAGTCACTGGCGGTATTTATAATTGAGTACGGCTTTTGTAGTATTTTATTGAGTTTTTTATTTTAATTGAGATTATTATTATAATTTATTATTGAGAATTGAGTATATTATTATTCTGAAGCCGAATGTTTTTTGGGTCCGTTTCATTTATGTTTGTAAAATCCCCTCGGTACGGTGAACTTCCTCATTTCTTTCCGGGAGTCGTTATTTTAAAAAAAGCAAGCGTAAAACGTGGTATTATACCCACCCTTTTTTGATGACAGCGAGCGAGGAGAGCGCATCGGGCACGGACACGCCAGCTGCCACGAAGGTCAATCCCATGACTGTATCGGGGATTCCCAGCGTGTAGCCTGAGAATATATATACAGTCTTGGTCAAAAGTATTAGGCACCCCTATAAAACATGTATAATTCTAAAAGTATTGTCAATCCAGTGTCCTTAAACGCTACTTAAGACAATAGATAGCCTATTTCTATGGGCTGTAAATTAGCTGGTGAACAAAACCAAAAATAACGGATAGTAAAAAAATAAATGTCCAGACACATTATCAGTCTTTATTTTGTCAGTGTAAAAAAGTTACCGTGTGTAGTTTTGTGATGAAATTAACCTTCTAATTTTTCGAAAATGCCAAAACTTTGAATTTGAAATATCTTTTTATATAAACATGAATCGCCGAAATGTAGGTATGTACGCGCATAAGTTCTTATCGGCTGCACCAAATTAAATAGTTCTTTTTTTAATGTATTCCTTATTGTTAGGACAAGGTTTGTGTACAAGAACAATTAAAAGATAACGGGAAACGTCTTTTTTTTTGTCCGCGACAGGAAGCTGAGACAGATATGTAAATATGGCTGTACGAAGTTCGCCGGGTCAGCTAGTAAGAAATATAAAAAACGAATAAAAATGCAGTTTTGCACGAATAAAGGAAGTCTCAAGTAGAGATTAAAAGTAAGTAGAAAAAAATCTTGTTTGCTCGCTGTTGCTCTGTCCGAGGAATTTGAAGAGACTGTTACTGCTCGAACAGTAAGAAGAAGACATACTGAAGCAGGATCAAAAGCTTGTAAAGCAAGAAAGAAACCATGGCTCTTATAAAAAAAAACGAAAAGCTCCGTTTGAAATGGACTCTACGATACCAATATTTCACGGAGGAAGATTGGTCAAATGTTGTGTGATACGATGAATCAAACTTTAAGGGAAAGCTTTTATTTAATGTTTACTGACAAAAAAATTTTTTTTTCATCAAAAGTCATTTCCTCGCTGAGGTGGGATGAAAAGTTAGGTGTTGCAATCGAGTGCAATTTTTTTTTATCTAGTGCTCTTTTGAATCCCTCGCTAACGCTCAGGATTCTAATTTTTGAAATTTTTAATTGAAATGAAAGAAAAATTTTAGAATCCTTCGCTTGCTCGGTCATCAAAATTGAGCACGCGGTTAAAAAGCAACTTTATATTAGTTTTTTAAGTCATACGATGTTAGTAGGTATACTAATGTTGAAATCGAAACTAGTTTTATTTTTGGTCTTAAACATGAAAAAATCTATAAATTATAGGGTTTTTTTTTTTTTTTTTTATGTATGGCTGCCCAAAATGACTCTACTCTGCCTGATGGAAAGCATAAGCAGAATCCAAGAGTGTCGGTCACCATACTCACTGCGAATGCAGACAATGCAGTATGGCGACCCACACCATGGCGGCCTAGTGATGCTTCTGCATCTTTTAGTCTAGTCAACAAGTATGGAACTTGTTGACTAGACTATTTGGGCCTCCGGTCTCGCACTCACCAACGAAACACGACAGCACGATTGCTGTCATTTTACGTTGATTTTCTGTGCGAGGGTAGTACCGCCCCGGTCGAGCCGGCCCATTCATGCTGAAATCAGCGTGGCTCTACTATTGTGCCTATTACTTTTCGCCAAGACTGTATGTATGTGAGAAAAATTACAACTTTCTCGTTATGGTAAATGTCGATAGTACCTAATCTTTGTATACTCTTAACAAATGCTAGAAGAAACTTAAGGGCATAATCCTCAGTGTACAGATTTCTATTTTAGTTTAAAGGGGTTTGGACTCTCATGGTGGTAAACAACCAAAGGATTGTTTAATACTGGTTTGCTTGAAAGTCGTGATTTGCGCCGATACAAGGCTCTCCAATCGCAATATCGTCTTTGTAGATTACCGAATTAATAAATAATATAATACATAATCAACTGTACCATTCAGCTAACTATTTATTTATGTTCCTGAGGACTGTTTGCATATTTAGATTGAATTATATGTATTTTTCTGCAAGTCATAATTCTTAGCTGTTTTATATTATTACAAAGTAATGGAGTACTGATGCTCATTGGATAATTTGAATACCAGACATTATAATACAGCTTTTAACAATTAACTGTCATCTTACTTAAAAAAAAAAGTGGTAGTAACGCCTACTATTTCTTCGTTACTCACCAATTATTGTAATCATCCAGACCATGAAGTAGGAGTAGAAGGAGATCCACAGCATGCTGATGATGAATGTGATGGGGTACCAGCGGCCGCGGCAGTCCGGCATGGTGTGGCGACAGGACCAGTGGATGGGGTACGCCACATACCAACATACCAGCTGGAAGTGGTCTGAGGGAGACAATATAAGAGATTAAATTCTTGGACTTAGATCAGACATATGTAGGTAGGTAGATATATGTTTGTGGTGTAAGTGTGCAGAGGGTTACCTGAGTATCGAGTTGATGCCTGTATTTCATGAGTCACAAGAGCTTTGGTGCTCTTTGAGTCTCCTCTTTCTAGAATTAGGGATAGCTTCTATAAACTAAGTCACTTGGTGAAAACCTAAAAAAGAGTTGCTTAAAACCTTAAAACTTGAAAGGCTTTCTGTGAGGCCGTAAACCATATCTCACAGAATGTAGAAGTGTGACAGATTAACGGGCAGACATTCTCCAAAAGACTAAGTGTGGAAACAGCCCAGGAAAACCAAAGTGAGGCTAAGCATAGCTCTTCCATGATCGATTTAGGTACAGTAATTTCATCAGTTGAAGTGAAGAGGCCATTTACGGAATTATTTTATTAAAATGTGACTGTGATAGTCTTACTTGCGCCAATAGGCTTCACCAGTGGGTCAACAGCCGTCTCCGGGTTGTACTCCTTTGCTTTGTAGTAGGCAGGGGCCGCTGGGGGCTGCTGAGGTTGTTCTAGTTGCTGCTGAGTTTGTTGCTGTTGCGTTTGCTGTTGCGGATGGTACGATTGCTGTTGCTGGGGAGCGTTGTAGCTTGGCGCTGCGGACTACAGGGATTTATTTTTGATTATTTTCATGATAAACTTTGAATGCTAAGGTGTATGTTATAAAAACTAAATTTAAATAAACTACAAAAAATTCAGGCTGTATATAATTTCGGACATCTGACATAAAACGCCATCTTGTTCCAAACTCAAGCACAACAGTCTCGTACGTTACCGCTGCGCCACCGAGCCTGACAAAATATATTTATTTATTTATTTATTTGTTCTTTGAGAAACTTACAGACATATAACAATGATATATTATTTTACAATTATTTAATCAAATTGCTAATTACAAGTCTCTGCATATAGGTACTCTGAGGAGAACTGTCGACTCCTAATAATAGTTCTTCTAGTAATAGTACACATTTAACACATGCACACAAAAAGTAACACATAATTGTACACAGTACATATACACACCCCTCAAATATGTATATACATACATATTTGAGGGGTGTAATTTCAAAACCCCCTAAAATGACTTCGGACACTTTTACATATTTTTACATCAAAATAAAGTGTTAAATTTTTCCTTTAATATATATAAACGTTGATTTTTATAACCCACTTTAATACATAGCAAAATCAATTTAAAAAGTAATGTTAATTTCAAATTCAGCTATAACGTCCTACGTCAAAATCAAAATCCTCTAAAATGAAATCAACCAATGACAGCGCGGCATTCGAGTCAGATGACTTTTAAACAGTAGGAAGATTTTCGTTGCATTGTTCAAAGATCGTCGCGGATTTTCATTGAAATTCATAAGAAATCAGGGCCGGATCTACCATATGGCTTTTTGGGCTTAAGCCCAGGGCCCCGTGGATTCCAGGGGCCCCCAGCTAAGTCAAGTTAAAGAAAAAAAAAGACGATAATGCGAGTCAAATGGAACGGGGATTTCCCCGTCACACGTCGTGGTATTTACGGACGACAGTATGTTTTCTTAAGTTTCTAGAGCTGTAGATACTTGCTGCTTCAACAATTTTACACGTTACGATTTAATATTTTAATAACGATTTTGCTCACATATTGAATAATTTAACATAGTTTTTATTCCTCTTACGTGATTAACGTTAAAACTTAAAGTATTTCTAAATACCATGTGATAATAACTATGTTCTACTAATTATACCCACATAAAGTATTTTTTCGTTCGAGAGTGAGTAAGCATACTTGGCGCATATATTTTGCTTCCAGGCCAGGCTAAAAACAAAAAATGTGAGCTATAATACGGGGGAATTCCCGCCGCTTATCACCTTTTTTATATGTATGGCCCACCAAAATGACTCTACTCTGCCTGATGAAAAGCATAAGCAAAATCCAAGAGTGGTGGTTACCATACTCATTGCGAATGCAGACAATGCAGCATGGCGGCCCACACCATGGTGGCCTAGTGATGCTTCTACATATTTTAGTCTAGTCAACAAGTATGGAACTTGTTGACTATTTGGGCCTTCGGTCTCGCACTCACCAACGAAACACGACAGCACGAACGCTTTCATTTTAAGTTGATTTTCTGTGCGAAGGTCGGTCGAGCCGGCCCGTTCGTGCTGAAATCAGCGTGGCTCTACTACCTTTTTTGCGATTCTGTTCTCAGTCCCAGATCTATCTCATAATGATCAGTTAACTATCGTGCTTCGATACTGTTTTCGGGGAAAAGTGAACGAAAGATGTATATCGTTAATTAAACTTGGTTGTCATACTAGCTTACATTTATTTAATGTTTTACAAGACTTTTTGATAAAAATGGATTACCACTGGATAACTGTAGGGGGCAGTCAAACGGTCGTGCGGTCCATGGCCCTTTATCGAGCCCCAGTATTGGCGGCGGCCCTGAGTGCCAGCACTGTCGCACTCTTACGACGACCGAAACGAGTGCTGGCCATCAGGATCATAAAGGGGTACCGCACGGTATCTTTTAAGGCGGCAAGTCTCCTGGCCGGAACTCCACCATGGGACCTGGAGGCAAAAGACCTTGCGGCTCTTTATCAGTATCTCAAAGAGGCGCGGAAGTTGGAAAGGTCTCCTAAGATTCGAGAAATCGAAGATCAGAAATCCCAACTCCGCCAGGTCATCGTGGAGGGATGGAAGAACGACTTGGGCAACCGAGCGCTGGGCACGCTGTTATTGCGGTGGTAAGACTCGTTATGGAGGATTGGCTTGAGTGCCATTACAGGAGCTTCTCATACCGGCTGACGCAGGTGACCACTGGAAAAGGATGCTTCGGCAATCACCTGTGTCTGATCCGTAAGGAGCCAACGCCTAAGTGCCTGCGATGGCCAGAACGTGGACACGGCGCTCCACACGCTGGCAGAATGTCCGGCGTAGGGGGAGCCGAGGCGCGATCTCGTGGTGGCCATCGCAGTGGGGGTTCTCTCACTCAGTAACATGATTGCGGCCATGTTACGGAGCGAGAGTACGAGGAAATCCGCAGTCTCTTTCTGCGATCAAGTTATGCTCGTGCAGGAGACGGCGGAGCGGGACCGGGACAGGTTTAAAACTCTCCTGGTCCGCCAGGCCCGAGAATGGGCTCGGTACCGCAAACGACTCAGACGCCGGTGGTCACAAAACGATCTCCGTCCTCCATAAGCGCAAGCCTGGGGCTGGCAGATGAGGCCACCTGTCACACTAGCAGAAGCAGGCCGGGGTGGAGGCGCAAGCGCTTTTATGTAGCAAGAGAACATCGGGGTTCGTGCTCAGGAGGGAGCCATCTACAAAACCTAGGTGGCCCGTGGTACGTCGAGCTTCCAGGGATTTCCTTTCGAGGGTGCACCTGGTTCCCCGGCTCCTGGTACCCGAGGCGGCGTGCGGTTTTAGTCGGATCGAGTCCGACATGCTACCAGTCGGTGGTATCAGGGGGATTTCCGCACAAAAAAAAGGACACAGTCAAACAACAACGCTGCTAATATGGCGGGTCGTTACAATGGTGTAGAAGCAATTTTAGAACAAAAAAATAAATTTGCGGATTACGTGCCATGTGCTGCACATTCTCTTAACCAAGTTGGTGAAGAATCTGTGAAGGTTGGAACCGAAATCGTAAACTTTTTTGAGAAGTGCGAAAATATATGTTTTATTTTCTACTTCAACCCATAAAGATAGGAATTGTTAAATTGTTAAACAAAACTGATGTTTACGTTAAAATGTTTAAGTCAGACTAGGTGGTATCGCCACTACGATGCTGTTAAAGCTTTAAAATGTAACTATGATGACATTATGAAAATTTTTATAAGTTTCAGCGAAAATAAAGAGGAAAAAAGCTGATTTTCGAAAAGAGGCAAGAAATTTATTTAATAAACTGGCAATTTTGATAATTTTTATTGGAAAGAAATTATTGAAAGATTTAATTCAGTTAATAAAAGATACAGAGTCCTGGATGTGTAGAATATAAGTTAATTGTGTCATTAAAAGAGATCAGAAGCTAAAGGATTACAAAGAAAAAGCCAAAAACTAAGTATAAACTACAGACACATTACTATAACTAAGAGACACATTACATCAAAGTATTCTGATAATTGTACTGATTGTACAGAGACTTTTTGTCCAGAAAAGTTTAAAATAGACACGCTAAACGTTGCACTGAATAAACTGAATGCGAATTTAAGTTTATGAGACATGTAGAAAAAAAAAAAAATGATTTTGCAAGAAAATATCGTGCTACACATTGATATAGAAAGCACACGTAAGGTTATCGACTATTATCCCGTTATTGTGGATGAATATTTAATCAATGAATGCATTGCATCATGAGCAATTAAAAACTTATTTGCTTCAGTCGACAGAGTCCTATTCATATTGCGTAGACAATTTTGGGATTATTTATGACAAGAATTTTAAAAATATATTTAGCCATACTAATCACAAGTTGTGAAGCCGAGTGATGTCATATATAGGCTTTTATCCGTTTTGTCCATAAATGTTAATTTCACTAAGAATTTAGAATGTGAGAAGCAAATTAAATTAAATTTGCCAAAGGAAAGTGCAGAGAGTTTGCTTTATCATTTGTCAATTTAATTACGATTGTACTTATTAAACACTAAGCCCTAAGGCATAATATATTAAAATACAAATTAAATATTTTATCGTTTAATTTTTATCCTATATATTTGAGTAATTGTTTGATTGATGACTGCCAGATCTAGTGGTTTAAGCGGTCGCTACGCCGCTTTTCACTGCGACAAGTGTTGTGCGTTCAATTCCCACATGGGAATACACTTTGTGTGATCCACAAATTGTTGTTATAAGTCTGAGTGTTCTTTGTGTTCGTTACATGTATGTTTATAGAGTCCCCCTCGACACAGGATGTATATTCCTGATGCGGGAGTTGTCTTTAAAAAAAAAGAATTTGGTGGGCCCCTAATTAGTATTAGCCCAGGGCCCCCTAACCTCACGGTCCGGCCCTGTAAGAAATAATGGACGATTTAGCGCAGTTCGTACAAAAATGCGATCCTGAATATGCTCGGAAACATCGACGCAATCCACAATCTTGGAAACAAGAACAGGAGCGCCGAAAAAGGTGAGTAAAATATTACCTAAAAGTGCCTAAAACTTACTTTGAAAGTTCGCTAAAAAGTTTTATGCAACATGTCGCAGAGCAGGTAATCTCTAGTTACTCTAAAAATGTTTCAGCTTTTTTGTAAATAAGTTAAGTTTTCTTTATCAACATTGATGACTAAAATAACGATGATATTTAATTGAGTTGTATTTAGTCACTAATCCTCACTCGCACCGCGAGGCCTGTCTCAGTAGTAGGTATATTAAAAAGGCAGATAAAAAAATGATTTTTTTAACATTGCGACGTGCTTCTATTTCCCAAGAGCACTGATTATTCCCGTATTGTTTTTTGTGCAGAGCATCCACAACAAGCTATTTTAAGATCTTTACGTAGTCTACGATTACTTGTGTTACATAAGCCTGTGCCTCCTCTTCTCTACTATAGCCTCATTTCTCTTTTAAGTCTTTTCAAATTTTTATTATTTTTAATGCTTACATTATTGTAACATTTTTGTTTCAGATATTTTGTTTGCTTACCAGAATAAAATTCTATGTCGATATTGAAAACCAGCCTCAAATAACATGCACAAATGAAAATATTATTAATAGAGACCTTTGTGAGCATGGCTTCAAAGACATAACTGTACATATTTAAATTATTTTTAACGGACTTTGAAAAAAGGAGGAGGTTCTGAATTCGACTGTATTTTTTTATGTTTGTTGCCTCATAACTTTCGACTGGATGACCCGATTTTGATGATTCTTTTTTATTTGAAAGCTGGTGCTTTCATCCCGTGTGATCCCATTTAAATTTGGTCCAGATTAAAGTCGGGTGTTTTTTGTAAAAATTTGTGATTATTTGAAATAAAATATTCTAATACTGATGCATTTTGTTTTTCATCTATTGATTTAATACCTTAGCTACATAACATAGTGTCATAACCAAAGTTTTGTAAATAGTCGTTCAATTTTATTGCATAACACCATCCATCGAGCAATATAAGGTTAGTTGCAAAACCCTCTACAGTAAGACAGTTGTCTTTCAAAATCCGCTAAAATGAAAAGTGACTTGCAAATTGCTCTATAATAAACTTTAATCTTTAATTTTATTGAAAATGCACATAAATATCTAAGATTTTTCGCGTGTTTTAGGATTAGCATTAAGTGTCAAACAAATTAATATAATTTATTGCCCAATGAATTATGTTTCCAACAACATATTCAAAATAATCTTCTTGTGAAATATTTCTTTAGGATCATTTAGAGGGTTTTGAAATTACACCCCTCATTTATGTTGTGTGAAATATCCTTCATTGTCCATGACAACGTTTAATAATTTGTCTGCACAGATGACTGCAGGTCTAAGTTTCCTACCGTGCTTATCTGTGGGTTCGATTTGCACACATGTTTGTATGATTTACAAATTATTGCTCCGAGTCTGGGTATTCTGTGTCCATTACATAATTGTTGTAAAGTCCTCCGTGACACAGGATATACTCATAGAGCGGAAAAATCTTTAAAAAAAGCAATATCCTTAGCTTAAGAAGGTAAGATGGAAATTAAATATGTCGACAAATTTTTGTCATATTCTTATTGTCATAATTCTAGCCGTATAGTTTAAAGACATAAAAGATACAGTGACTTACAGAATCGTCCCCGGAACTGTTAGGGTCCCACGCTAGGATCGGATCCGCATCGTGTGCAACATTGTCGTAAGTACCCTCCGGGTTGTAAGCTGTTGCAGAACAGATGAGAGTAAGTTTAAGAATAGAGTAGGATTAAGAATTATAAGTAAGGTAAGGTCAAAAAATTTACTCGACTCAATCGAGTAAAGAACGACTAGATTCGCATCACTACCGAGTTGACTCGGTTACTAGACCAACAACCTCTAGTAAATTTTTTAACTCGTGTCTGAGTTCAACAAATTCACTCGAGTTACTGGACTAAAAGACTCGAGTCGTATCACTAGTCTGAACTAGCTAATTAGTAAAAAGTTATCTACATCGCACAATAAAAGTTCTCGCGCAATAAGCCCCACACTAAATCGGCTACTGCCTTTTTAAATTATTTTTTGTTATTGGTTGCGAACGAGCGACCAGAGAAAATATCTAGGTGTCTG
Source organism: Diaphora mendica (assembly GCA_949125395.1). Lineage (NCBI taxonomy): Eukaryota > Metazoa > Arthropoda > Insecta > Lepidoptera > Erebidae > Diaphora > Diaphora mendica. The sequence continues at coordinate 4,159,228 of OX421332.1, read as the reverse complement.
TTAGTTTTATTGTTAATGTTGTTCTTTTCAAAGTCTAACCAGTACAGTACTAATATTATAAATTCGAAAATAACTGGCCGTGGGAGAGCCACGCTTCGGCGTGAATGGGCCGGCGATACCACGGCCTCACAGAAAACCGGTGTGAAACAGCGCTTGCGCTGTGTTTCACCGAGTGAGGACACCGGAGGCCCATAACTCAACCCCTCCCCCATCCCCATCCCCCAAAGGTCGGCAATGTACTTCTGACGCCTTTGGTGTTGCGGGTGACCATGGGCGGCGGTAATCGCTTACCATCAGGCGATACGTCTGCTCGTTTGCCCCCTATTCCATAAAAAAATACTGTTACGCTTTCAAGGCTAAACCACTGCACCGATTTTAATGAAATTAACATTGCCACACTATGATTCTTGTAGAAGGACATAGGCTACTAATTACTGTGATAACCGACATCCTACACGCGGGCGGAGCCGGCATATGGATAATATAATCCATAGAAATGAAATATTACGCGAATCCTGTAGTGGAGTTTCCTTGGTCTGTCCCGCCATTAGTGAATAAGCACTATCTCCACCGGCTGCAGGTACAGGAGGCTGCCCTTCCGCGCTCCTGAAACATTAACAGTAGGATTATTTGCGTTGATAACATAGTCTCATTGCCGTCTAGGGTAAGCAAAGGCCTGAAATACAGGTTTAATCGCGTTCGCAAGTTACCGCTATCTGAAGCCTTTCCAAATAACCTTCTTAAGCCATTCTTCTCTATAGCTCATCCTTAGAATTATTTAACCAAGTAATAAACAGTGTTGGCGGCAGGCAATCGGGTGGCCATAAAAAAAACCAACCAAACCTTTCTGGTTGGCCTCAACTAACCTTTTTCTTTTATTTTTCTTCTTTAATAGGAATAGCACAGCTGAAGGGGCTCCGAAGAATAAAATTGAAGTTGTGTGTGTGGAAGAACAGTTGTCATGTTCCTCTAACAAAAAGGAAGGATACTCCGACCATGCGAGGTGATTACGCCTGGCGGGCCGCTGCCCAACGGTAGATGTTGGGAAGTTGTCGTCATCCTCTTCCTCTGCTTGTTTTTTATTAGAAATAGTGTAAACCGGTGTGATAGGGGTTTTGAATTTTCAGCCGTTAGTATAAATGATGTTATCAAGGCTTTTAAAAGTATAAATGTAAAGAAAACAACTGATTTTTGGGGACATTCAGTACATACTATATCTGCAATAATTGATATGATATCTTCATATTTAGCAACTGTTTTCAATTCTTGTATCGCATCTGGTGTGTTTCCTGATCTAATGAAACAAAGTAAAGTGATTCCATTGTTCAAATCTGGTAGTAGTTCAGATCCATCTAACTTCACATTAAGTAAAATTTTTGAAAACTTACTTTTAAACCAAATGTTACAACATTTTATTAAGCATAACTTGCTTCATCAAAAGCAATTTGGTTTTACTAAAGGTCGTTCAACTACGGACGCGGGCGTGGAATTGCTTAAACACATATATGGCGCCTGGGACTATTCACAGGATGCGTTTGGTATTTTCTGTGACTTGTCTAAGGCTTTCCATTGTGTCCATCATCCCACACTCATCAGGCAGCTACAGCACTACGGAATAATGAATAATGCTCTAAATATTCTAACGTCGTATTTGAATAAGCGAGTTCAAAAAGTTGATATTAATCGTAAAACATCTTCGGGATCCCCGGTAACAATGGGCGTCCCACAGGGTTCTATTCTAGGGCCATTTCTGTTTCTCATATATATAAATGATCTAGCTTATTATGTAAGTGACAATCATGAGATTGTATTGTTCGCGGATGACACATCGTTAATTTTTAAAGTTAGGCGCCAACTTGACAGTTTTACATTGGTTTAATACAAATAACCTTCTCCTTAATGAGAAGAAAACTAAATTCATTAAATTCTCTACACCAAACGTTAGGCATGTTACAACCAATGTTCGATTGAATGGACTAGAGTTGGATCCTGTGGAATCTACTGTATTTTAAGGTATTACTATTGACGCTAAGTTACAATGGGGTCCCCAAATAGAAAAACTATCCGGTAGGCTAAGCTCAGCGGCTTTTGCTGTAAAAAAGATTCGACATTTAACTGATGTTGATACAGCTAGAATAGTTTACTTCAGTTACTTTCATGGCATAATGAGTTACGGTATCCTACTCTGGGGTAACTGTGCAGATATTAATGCCATATTTGTTTTACAAAAACGCGCCGTACGAGCCATTTATAAATTAGGCCCTCGAGTTTATATCTTGATGATAAAACCGCCTGGGATTGAGCTGCCCATTCTGCACATGCTGTTTATTTTGAATGTTTAAATTTATTTTGATGTGACGATAATTTATAGTTTGAAACAAATTCATTTTAAATTATTGCTATTGTTGTCATTTTTTTTTAAATTATTATCTTTACTGATTATTGTAATTGTGACTCAAATTGTAATTATCGCATTTCTTTTATTGAAATAATGTCTTTTGCATATTGTCTGGACTTTAAAAGAGACGGTGATCCCTGAGTTTGTTTCGTCCTTTCTTCTCAGGGCTAGTCCAGTTAGGAAAGGCCGAACTGATCTGCTCAAAAAAAGTTTAACTTGCAAAAGTGTTCATGTAACCTAATTGCAGAATAAATGATTTCATTTCATTTCATTTCGTTGTATATATTTGCTAATCGGTGCGAGAATTTCTATATCGCGATACAGGTTAGTAGATTAGTTGCGAGACTGTTACTTCGTAGTTCGGTGTATCTTCGGTAGATGGCACTGTAGTAGGTATGCCTTTATTTGCCCTGTATGTGGAAGTCGCCACATGTGAACTGTTAATTAAAATTAACACTGCTAATTTATTTTGTGTTCATTCAGAACGCAGCACTACTGATCGCTACCGCGATGACTAGAGAAAAGATGTGAAACTAACCTGTAAGTGGCTTGGGCGGCTTGTTCTTCGCGTGTTGGCTTAAAAGGTAATGGCAGCGTAATAGTCCAACGTTCTAGGGTGGTGTTGAAATGCAGCGCCACGCAGTACGCTCCGTACATTATCAACATGAAGAGAGCTTCAGGCCTAAAGAGTCGAACAAATGGTAACATTTATAATGAGAGCTAAGTCAGTCAGCTGCGATTCGCAACATATACTGCAAAAATATAGTTTTAAGCCATCTAGTGAAATCAGCCGAACAATATAATTATTGGTTTTGGTTTTACATCGCACTATCAAATATAACAATGTCCTCTTTCCTACAACGGTACTCGGGCCGTACTCCCTTAATATTGGAGAGCTACAGCATCGGCAGTAGTGACCCTAGTAGTTCTGAAGTCAAGACTACAATCAAATTGTATTTTAACAATATTTTATCGTCCTCATCAACAGCTTTTATATTGTTACGAGCAAAGATTATTCGCAAACAATGCTCGAGACGTCTACACACACACAGAAAGTTCTCGTCGATCTCCTGAGGCACGGAATAATGAACCTTACATCGATATACATAGCGTCGAATATCGATTGATTGTTGCGCGGTTGCTTCCACCGATTTCGACGGCGGGCGCGTTCTTGGAATGGTGAATGATCCTGAATGTACGAATATATACTAGAATGTAATAATAATATGGATATAAATACAACGTCTCGCGGGCCGCAGTTCAGTGCAGTTTGAGCTATAGTGCATAACATATCGGAGTGATATCAGTGATTAACCTAGCGAACTCGGCGACAATTGTTATCTAAGTGATATTGTTATTTTACGAGTGTTTTGAATAAAGTCTCTTTTACACGTCAGAAGGTTTGTTTCTCAAATCTATCGAAGTCTAACACGTAACAATATTCTACTGCTAGAAATATACCGTTCCTTAAAATGGAGGTTTTGGCCTATAATACTAAGCTGGCCATACAGGTTGGTATAGAGCTAACTTCAAGTTTCCCTTCTCATTGCATTGCCTTTGTCCTGCTTTAGTTTACTCCCCCAGTAGGCTTTTACGACACCCGTCGGATAAAAGAGATGGTGTCACTCTGTATTCTTAATCCTACACCACAAATGCGAGTACTAGCTTAGCGGCATGTCGTAATGTAAAGGTTTGCTTTCTTTTTAAATGTTCTTGACACTGGATAACACAGAGAAATTTATGTCAGGAGAAGTATACTCACCAGGAAACGTATGCGTTGGCGATGGTGCACAGCATTACCAGAATAGAGATTGCGTAGAAGAAGCAGTCGCGACAAAGCGGCCACCAGTTTAAGTGCGAGACGGTACCAGGGCCCAGCGCACACACGGAGATCACGAACATTAAATTGAATACCGCTGAACCAATTACTCCAGATTCTCCTGTAAACCATTTTTTTGTTGCTTTTTGATATAGTCCGGCTATATCAAGCTAATTTTTCGTGAGTGGCTTCATTTTGATGAGGTGCTCACCTTTCACCTTACAAACATTTTCGATTGTGGTAGCTGAGAGGGGTAGCAGGGACATAAAACTTTTGAGCGTAATCGTAGTGGCCAGAATAAGGTACCACGCAATTTGTAGAACAATGTGGCTGTTATAATAAACGTACCAATGTCGTCTTGTGCACAAAATACGCCAATGACGACTGTAGCCAACTCCGGAGCGGAGCTACCAGCTGCCATGAACGTGGCGCCAGCTACGTCTGGTGCCAGTTTAAATTCTGAAAGTTTAACAATATTTTAGGAAATCAATCTAATGAAAATCACAATATGAAGTTAGAAGAAGCTAAATAAGACATGTTCCTTTAGATGTTTTTAACCATCTAAAAATTCAAACCAAACATATGAAAATAATTTGTCAGCAGCGAAATAGGGCGTGACAAGTGATTTCATACAACATTTTAAGAGAAATATGACTACGTGTTTATAGAAAAAAAATCTTTGGCCTTTTTTGAAGTTAAATAAAAGTAAAATGGAGCAATTTCTGTATTTTGTGGACAGCAAGTATCCCATTGTCTGAATTCATTATTACTTAAGCACGCTTAACCAATTTGTACAATATTCTAAGTAACTTTACTACATTTATGATTATTTAGGAAAGCAATAGTGTCTGACCTTCACAGATCCTGACTAGACTGGACACGAAGTACTCATCGCAGACGATAGCCAGGCCGATAAACGTGAACACGCAGACCAGAATGTGGATAATGAGGCCCCCGTGCTTCCGAGCTGTCTGGCCCATCAGAGGCCTCGGGAACTTTAAACCAGGAAAATATGTACCTAATAATAGGTCTTTACCTATGGAATTGCCGTTTTGTATGCAATAAGTGAAAGTACTTATTTTTTCAAACTTTTTCATTTCTGTTATTCGGAGTAATCACCCATGCAATCGACGCATCTTTGCCAACGCATTGGCAGTTTATTGATGCCCTTCTTGTAAAAATCAGCTAGACGGTAGGCAACAAACTCTTCAAAGGCATTTTGTACTGCCTCTCGGGAATTGAATTTTTTACCTACTAAAAAGTTGTCAAAATTTTGGAAAAAGTAATAGTCGGTAGGTGCAAGGTCTGGTGAGTATGGCGGATGAGGGAGAGCTTTCAACCCCAGCTCTTGCAGCTTGGAGACTGTCTGTTGCGCAGTATGGGGTCGCGCGTTGTCGTGAAGCAGCTGCAAGAGCTGGGGTTGGAAGCTCTCCCTCATCCGCCATACTCACCAGACCTTGCACCTACCGACTATTACTTTTTCCAAAATTTAGACAACTTTTTAGTGGGTAAAAAATTCAATTCCCGAGAGGCAGTACAAAATGCCTTTGAAGAGTTTGTTGCCTCCCGTCCTGCTGATTTTTACAAGAAGGGCATCAATAAACTGTCAATGCGTTGGCAAAGATGTGTCGATTGCATGGGTGATTACTTCGAATAACAGAAATAAAAAAGTTTGAAAAAATAAGTACTTTCACTTATTGCATACAAAACCGCAATTTCATAGGTAAAGACCTATTATAAGAGTAGGGTACCAGTAGTTTAAAAGTCTGTAGTCGGTAATATGAAAGCGATGAAATTATTCGAAATCACTGTAATCTCTCTCGTCTCTTGTAGGTACTAGATGCGGGGACGCCCCGAACAAGCGTGTTAGGGAATTACCTTATGCGCGCTACATTAGCATTTTGTATTACTCTACGGAAATAAGAAAATATTTGTTTTCAGTGAGGCTTTTAGTAGTAGTAGTGAACATAACTGCTTTCGAACGAGTCCAATATGCCAAGGCATAGCTCTCTCATGGTCAGGGATTCGGTTAGAGCAGAAACTTGTAATGTTCCCCATTTCTTTTTTATTTATTTAATGTTATATTTATAACAGCATTTGCATCATCCAAAAGACGTCTATTGCTGGACATAGGCCTCCCAGAAGGTTGACAATGAGTGCCGGTCCAGTGTTACCGCGTCCAACGACTTCCCGCGACCTTCACTAGGTCATCATCCTCGTTGTAGTAGTAGTAGAACAACTGGTGCAGGGGCCTACCATATTTGCATATTCTTTCAAAGTTCTGTTTAATAATGTATGTGGTTATTTATTATTTTATTTATTTATGTATGGCCCTGCCAAATGAGTCTACTCTGCCTGATGGAAAGCATGAGCAGAATCCAAGAGTGGTGCTACCACGGGAGAGCCACGCTTCGGCATGAATCTCGCCCCCTTATCCCGTAAAGGCTGGCAACGTACTTGTGACGCTTCTGGTGTTGCAGGTGTCCATGGGCGGCGGTAATCGCTTACCATCAGGCGATACGCCCACCTATTCCGTAAAAAAAAGAATGCAAAAAATGCAACAATGCAGCATGGTGATGGATTCCTGCCTTCGGAGTGTCACTACCATCTATTCATCTCATGGGTGTCCTAAGAGCCGAATAAGGGAGCAAATTGCCCAGGACAACAGCACTGCAAAGAGAAGAAAGAACTTGAAACACAGGTTGTTTTAAGTTCTTTCTGGCCAGTGTGATATAGTAAGCCAAAATCTCCTTTCTAAGGAGAGGTCTATGTCCAGCAGTGGATAGCTAAGGGCTGCTGATGGTGATGAGTTGTTTAATAGGTACAATACTTGTTCAATAGCTGGTGGAGAACAGTTGACTCGCGGAGGCCTCATTGTCGGGATAGATGACTTCCACAGTTTTCTTTCTTGTTCTCTCATTTCTTCTGTTTCACTGTCCTGTTGAATAAACAAGGATAAAACGTTTAACATACTCTATCAAGAAAAGAAACGAATATAAATTGCTTGATGATTATTAATGGTATATTTTCAATGATATTTTAAAACCACAGATATGTTACGTACGTAGTAATTTAATTTGCGCCGAAATCTCTGCCGTGCCGGCCGCGGCCGTGCTGTCAAACCTTGCTGTAAAACTGCATACAAATTTCACTGATGAATAGTACAAAAGATACGAAACAGCACGAGAAAAGGATAGGTATATTTCATTATCACATAACAAAAATGTATTCTTTAATTTCATTACGTACTGTAATTGCGAGATAAGTCAATTGGATGGTATTCGAGTCTTCACTTTTCGGGCGCTGAAAACATATCTGCTTTTTTTAAATATAATATCATTGGATATTTCATGTCAAGTATTGTTCTTACAATAACCTAAACATTACCAGATGGAGTTAGTCACAGCTTGCACATCACGAAGGCGTCGCTAAGCTCACACCAGGGGGAGCCTGGTGTAAGCTTGACCATGACCGTGACCATGAGCGGCATAACCCATTCAAAACGTCGGCATATTGAAGTTATCGAAACCGTTTAAATAATTTTATCGCAAATAAGTCCCGCTATATAACACCAGCTAAGTTGTGAAAGTCCAAAAACATATATGTATTGTTCTGTACAAGACTTGCTGATGAAATCCCTGATAGACCATTATGAATTAATCTGTCAGATAACTACAGATTTTGGTTTCACAATTCTTGACTAGAGAGATATATGTCAGATAATAAAATAATAAAATAAAAATGTTTATTTGATTCAAAAAATTACAAGATAATGTTTTAATAGTAGGAACATCGTTTACATAACTAATATAGTGTAGGTACTAGTACTGGTTCCCAAACTAGGCCTAAGCCTGTATCTTGGGAAGCAGTTTTCAGTTGCGCTAAGGATGACAAAAAAGGTTATTCACAAATTTGCTGCTACTACCATGCATTTCTTTTTTTCCAGTAAATTACTTATGTTCATGCACGTGTGATTATCAATATTATTGTGAGAGTACGGATGATGACCAGGTGTGTATGTGAGAGTGTGTGTGTGGGGGGAGAGAGGTTGTTGGTGGGTGAGGTTTAGAGGGTGGTGTATGAAGTCGTGTGTGTGGTTGTGTGTGTGTGCGTGTGTGTGAGTGCGTGTTTGTATGTATGTGACATTGCTTATTAAAGTAGGTGAATGAGTGAGTATTGATGTCTAAATGCAATGAATTCATGATAGGTAAGTGAGAAGATCTTCCGTCTGTGTGTAATCAAGTTCCTGTAACCAGTTTAAAATTTTTACTTTGGCTTGATGTCTACTTAATACGGCTATATTTATTCTTTTATTTAAGTCATTGTATAGTTTTATACTAACACTACGCGTCTGTCTTCTTGCGAAGGAAGTTCTGCACTTTATGCGAGGACAGACCGATGACGAGCTGCGCTTTTTAGGCTGTGGGAGGGGCACATCTCGGTGTTTTCTAATAATGGCTTTCAGGATGAATAATTTTCGGACTGAGAGAACTTTGCAGTCGGCATAGAGTTTGACTGTGGGATATCTATAATGTTTTTTTACATTACTTTTAGCAGTGCTCTCTGTGCTCTCTCTAGTTTTATAAGATACGTCTTAGCCGCTCCGCCCCACACCAAGATACAGTATTGTATAACGGACTGGCATAGGGCCAAATAAACTAAAGTCAGTTTGTCTCACGGTAACACATCTCGAAGGGACTTAAAGACGTATATTAATCGTCTTGTTCTGGATGTAACTAGGTCAATGTGCTTTTTCCAGTTAAGTCTATTGTCTATCAACACACCCAAGTATTTTGCGTGTGTAACCGGTGTAACTTCAAGACAGGAGCACCCATTTCCGGTTGTGCATTTGTGAGCTTTGATGGAGAAATTACTATTTTGGATCTGTCGCCTTGCTTAAAGAGAATGCCACATAGCTCGTCTTAGATATGTTGAGTGTCAAGAGATTTCTGCTCAGCCAATCCATGACCTTTGACAGAGAGCACTCAACACGCTCCTTTACAGTTTGCCAATTTGGACCCCAGACAAATATCGCAGTGTCGTCCGCGTATGTGAAGATCTTAGTGTAGGGTAATTGCAATGTGCAGAGATCGTTTACGTATAGCAAAAAGAGCGTAGGGCCCAAAACATTTCCCTGCGGCACGCCATAGCTTACTGTTGCCTCATCACTAACATGTGTTTCAATTTTTACTCGTTGACTCCTGTTGGTGAGGTAATCTTTGAATATATTGTGTGATAAACCTCTAACTCCCAATTTTTCAAGCTTATCGAGAAGAATAGGAACAGAGACCGTGTCAAATGCCTTCGAGAGATCCAAGAACAAGCACAGACCTCTAATTTTGGCATCTATAGCGTCTACAATAGCATCGGTGAGGTCCGAGACTGCATCTTCAGTCGATATTCCTGGGCGAAAGCCATATTGATTCGGTGCAAGTATTTTTTTCTGCTCCATAAAAGATCTTAGCGCACGGTTTAGTACTTTTTCCAAGATCTTAGACAGTGCTGAAAGTACCGATATTGGTCGATAGTTATTCACATTATCCCTGTCCCCACTCTCATATATAGGGTGTACAATCGACTTCTTAAAAACGTCTGGAAAGACACCAGCTTTTATTGCGAGATTGCAAACGTGCGTTATTATTGGAGCTAGAACGTGACTATTTTGTCGTAACACCTGAGACGAAATATTGTCCCAGCCTGAAGAACTGTCAGGACGAAGCTCGAGGATGATTGTTTCCATTTCGGCGATGCTTACTTCTAAGAGGGCCAGTGAATTAAGAGGGCAATTTGAGTCAAGTGTTAGCAAGGAAGAACCATTCACAGTAAAACTGCTTGATTGTCGAATTTTATCTGCTAAGTTCCTGCCTATGTCTCTGAAGTAGATGTTGACATTATTTACGGACGTCTCGGGTTTATCAGTTAGTTTCAACAACTCTTTAGGTGATATTTTTGTTTTCTGGGTCAAGGTTATGTCCCTAATAGCTTTCCATAAGGCTTTTGGTTCATTACGGGCATTGTCGATTTGAGATTTGTTATATGCTAGCTTTAATTTACGAAGAAGGTTATTACGAAAATTTCGATAACGAATGTACGTGAGTTTAAGAATCATGTTAGTAGGTGATTTTTTTGATTTAGTATGTAGTCTATCGCGGTTTCTAATGCATTTAAGTATCCATCCGGGTATCCGGGTGTTATCCATGGTTTTAGGACTTTATTTCTCATTTGAGACATTTGAGGTTCTAGTGTGCTTATCTATTGTGGTGGATAGGAGCGTGACAAGCATATTGGAAGCTTTGTTAGCATCGGGTTCTGATAGCATAGTTAGTAGCTTCGAGATCCGTTTTAACGTTTTCAAAAGATGTACGAGATCTGAAAAAGTAGTGCTCGGAGGGGGGTTTGATTATATCTATACATATGGCAATAGGCATATGGTCGGTAATATAAGATTCCAAAATTAGTGTACTAGTTGGAAATTCTGTTTTTGCAAAAAAGTGGTCCAAGCATGAGTTTTCTCTTGTCGGTTTTGAGTGTGTATGGAAAAGACCATGGGAAGCATTAAAAGTCAGGTACTCCTCACATAGAGGGTCAGTGGATGTTGGGCTTATATCAATGTTCAGGTGCCAGTAATATGTTACGTGTATTTACTTTGTTATATACGTCATTAAGACTGTTAATAAAATTATAAAAAATTTCTTTACCAGAGAAGGACGGTGAGCGATATATTGCTACCTCACTCAGACCATTTCCCATTTCACAAATTAGGCAATTACCTCCCATAAAAATTGGTTCATAGATTTTATAAGACAGTTGTACATTTGCATAAATAACTATACCGTCGTTCTGGTTATGATTTATTTTAGTGTTAGGTGTATATCCGTCCAAATGGGGTAAGCCGATAACTTTTTGGAGCCAGCATTCAGTGAGTATTAATATATCTATATCTATACTTATGGTGGATAGCAATAGGCGAAGTTGATCAAAGTTTTTATTTATGCTGCGAATGTTTAAGTGTAGTAGTGTAATACCTCTTTGTGCGTTTATGTAAAGATTGCAATTTTCTGGTCTACAAGTGAATGAAGTTGTCGTCTCGAGAAGATCCAGGTCATTATTAATATTGTTTATATTAGCCATTTATATTTGTTGGAGATTTACACAAGTAATGCGAAAAGGATGTTGTCCATTTAAACATCACTCTAGCTATTGTGGGTACGGTAAGATCGAAGGAATGAATAGAGCTAATGCGTGTGTAAAATATAAGCATAAGTATTTGTTTTTGTGCAATGTGAGTGTAAGATGTACGTAGTTTAGGAGGTGTAATGAATATAATGTAGTGTATATGAATATATCAGCAACCTTCATGTGTTAAATGCTGTTATTTGGCAGATAACTATCTTAAGATTTATCAGGAACTGTTGTTATAATTTTGTATTCTACCAGGAATATGATCAATAGTATCACAATACCTCAACGTATCCAGCATCCGTCTTAGTCTTCTTGTCAGGTTCATCTTCTTCCCGAATTACTTTTAGTTTTTTATTGTCCCCTTCTGCTGGGCCTTCGTCTTCTTTTTCAGAAGGCGGGGTCATCGGTACTGGAGTTCCATCTAAAACGATATTTTTCTTTTTTATTAAGGTTTTGCTGAATAGCCAAAAAAATTTTTTTTGCAATTTATGTAATTTTTGATTTTTATCGATAAATGTCAGTTTAGTAATACATTGGTAATTTTCTTTTTTTTTTAAATATTGTCACATTTAAGCGTGTTATTTAGGTGTTATATCTGGGATACTTAATGCTTATTTTTTTTTTTTTTTTTTTATGTATGGCCCGCCAAAATGACTCTACTCTGCCTGATGGAAAGCATAAGCAGAATCCAAGAGTATTGGTCGCCATACTCACTGCGAATGCAGACAATGCAGTATGGCGACCCACACCATGGCGGCCTAGTGATGCTGCTGCATCTTTTAGTCTAGTCAACAAGTATAGGAACTTGTTGACTAGACTATTTGGGCCTCCGGTCTCGCACTCACCAACGAAACACGACAGCACGAACGTGGTCATTTTACGTTGATTTTCTGTGCGAGGGTAGTACCGCCCCGGTCGAGCCGGCCCATTCGTGCTGAAATCAGCGTGGCTCTACTACCTCTTTGTAAGTATGGATGGGTGGATGGATGTTTGTTACTCTTTCACGCAAAAACTATTGAACGGATTTGGATGAAACTTTAGAATAATATAGCTTATACATCAGAATAACAAAAAGGCTACTATTTGCTGCGAGCCGGAGCCGCGGGCAACCACTAGTATGAAATAAAGCAAATCAAGTAGGAAGTACTTTATTTGACATCACGGTAAGACCTTTAAGAACTCGGCAGTGCTATGAACGAAAGTTTATCTGTCCCAAAAAGCTAGTACCTTTAGTCTGTCTATGGATTACCAGCATAGGTAATATTTTTATTTATTTTTAAAACGACACTTCCGCCTTAGGAATAAATCCCATGTCGCGGGCGACTTATCTATACTAATATTATATAGAGGTAAAGTTTCTAACTTTGTTTGGTTATTGTTAAACAAAAAATTCAGTTAAAAATAATAGTACCTACTTATAAAAGTTGATTAACGCCCAACGAAGTGGGCACGGGTTGGCTAGTCAAATATATAATTATGTAAAGGATACAAAGAACACCCAGACTCAGAACAACGATTCCTGGATCACACACAGTTTCGTCCCATATAGGGATCAAGAACACAACAATTAAGCAATCAAAACAGTAAAATTTACATACCTTTTTCATTCTCGGTCTGACTCTTGGTGATTTCATCTGGGAGGGTGCTCTTATCAATCTTGTCAGCGATACCATCGGGAGTGGCGACAGACTCCGTAGCATTGGAGGACATGAACACAGCTTGAAACACCGAGTAGGCTATGAAGAATACTGATACTGTCAACCATCTATGTCGGCGAGGTCTTAGCATTCTCTGGAAACTAATTAGAACAGAATAAAATAAAGTTTATTGTACACAAGTTAAATCTACACTAATATTATAAAAGTGAAGAGTTTGTTTGTTTGGTGATCGCGGTAATATCAGGAGGTACTAGGCCGATTTGAAACATTCCTGAAGTGTTAGATAGCCTAGATATCAAGGAAGGAAGGATTATAAGTTATATATATCATTACGTTACGACTAAAACAAGCGGAGTATCAATGAAAGTGTTCCAAAAATGGGAGAAAACTATTCCTTTCAAGAGCCTCCATCACGTGCGGTAGGTAAACAGTTTAAGTTTTGATAAAACAAGGTATGAAAAAATTGTTTTTCTGTAAAAGTTTGAGGGACAGCATATGCCTCTCTTTTGAGACTGGCTCACTATAACTTTTTTTATGGAAACAAACTAGTTCACGCTGTTTAACATCACGAAACGGGCAACAGAAAACTCGATAAGATTGAGCGGGTCAGCTAGTAAATAATAGAAATACTCAAAGAAAAAGAAAGAAAGACAAACAGCAAGTGTGTAGGTAGTTTCAGAAAAGAGATATTGCATAAACGATTAGATTACAGAGTGTCAGTTATAGTCCTTTAGTCTCTAGTAACAACTAGAGCCCTGATCTATAATGGACTATAACTTACCTTACAATTCATTCACCCAGTGATTCTGGAGTGGAGGGTCACCGGGTGAATCCCTAAACTTAGACCGATTTGGTTGGTACGCAAACCCAACTCAGACAAAAGCTCAGGGGAGTCGATCGTGCCATTTACGATGCTGGTCAAATAGCAAATATCACTTATAAGACGTCTATATTCCAGTGGAAAGACAAGACTTATAAACTCCGTATTATGGGTTACAGACTTGCGATGCATACTCCAGGAGGCTGCACACAAAGGAACAGTACAAAACCTTTATGGGTTTAATAGTACGGAAGCAGGTTGTGGTTCTCATAATGAAGCCCAAGGCTTTTGATGCCATGCCACTAATGTGTTGGAAGTATATTAGCCTGCTGTCTTCCATAACTCACAGGTCTCGAACAGTATCAACTCTGCTGTTCTGCTGCTGATTCAATGTGTAGCCAGCACCAATTGTAGATGTTTTTCGGGAGAACGTTATTTGATAACATTTGGTAACACCAAGATGATGTTTATTAGCTTTACAGTACATTTCAAATCTGTTAAGATCAGCCTGAAGGTCTTGAGTGTCAAACAGTTTTTTCACTTTTTTGTGATTTTTCATGTCATCAGCATAAAGAGTAAGAGTGTCCGAAGCATCTCTTGATGTCAGCCACGAATGAAACGAACAACAAAGGTCCTAAAATTGATCCTTGTGGAACCCCGCAAGGGATAGTTTGCCAGTCCGACGTGTAATATTGTAACCCCTAAGCACCACAGCCTGCTTTCGACTTTTTATATAAGAAGTAAACCATCTATATAAATTGCCGTGAATTCCAGCGGCTAATAACTTCTGCAAAAGCAACTGATGATCTATTCTGTCGAAGCATTTACTTTTATATGACATCCACCTGTGCGCCCTGTTCCATGCCACTAGATACAAATAAATTCATGCAAGAGAATCAAGTTCAGGGTTGTGAAGCGGTTTTTAAGAAAACCATGTTGTTCTATATCCCATGTGTCCCGATAATACTTCTTACCACCCCCAAGACGCTTGTATGGACTAAACATTCAGGTATTGTAGAAAACAAACACATTTTCGAAATGGGGCGATAATTTTCAACGTTGGATCTATTTCCCTTCTGGTAGACAGGAGTTACAAACGCAGATTTCCAGATAGTCGGAACTATGCCTTCTGATAAAGATCTCTTAAATAAAATACGAACGGGAACGACAAGACTATCGGTGCATCGAACTATGTGTATCGGAGGTATTAAATCATGACCACCAGATTTGGAGAGATCCAAGGTTTTAAGCAGTTAGAGTACTCGCGAAGGGTATACTTCAACAGTACCTATAGAAGCTTCACTGTTAATACTCTGAGGGTTACAAGAGACGCCGCGGTCAAATGGAGGCGTGTCAGGTTCCTGATAGGTTGAGTAAAAATAGGTAGCAAAAATATTGCTAATTTCCTTACCCGTACTCGCTATAACCTCACTAAATTGCATTACATTGGGTAACACACTTGCACGCATTCCTCCTGCTTTTTACATAGGACCAGAATGATTTTAGATATCTTACAATAGAGGTTTCAATCTTTTCCATATAGTTTTCAAAACACGTTCTTTCCATATTTATTTCCATTATAGGAATGGTAGTCCGATATATTTTCATAGGTCTTATACTTACAATGAAATTTGTACTTTTCTTTCAAGATATTTATCAAAACACAGTTATACCACAAAGGGTGCGAGGATTGCTTTATTGATTTTAACAGTATATATTTATCTCTAAGTTCATATAACTTGTTATAAAAATAAGTGACAGCATCTTCCAACGAATCAGTCGACAGCATCTCCTCCAAATTAATGCGATCTAGTTCACTTTTTACAGCCGTGTAGTCACCTTGTGAATAAATATACATTTTGTAATTTTTTTCCGGTAGCGCATGAATTTCTACAAATCCTGCCTGGATGATAAAAGGCTTGTGATTTATATCGATTGGAATTACCAGAGAATCAGTATCACACTCAGTAACAGTAACCGAGTCGTTAGAAAATACTAAGTCTAATAAACTATCATTGACATTGCAAATCCAGTTATATTGTGATAAATTACATGTCTGCATAGTATCCCAACAGTGGCAACAGTCCACGATATGTGGGCATGAAATGCTGTTAGGAAGCAACTCGGCACTGCCACTAAATGCGTGAAACGACTGTACCTTGTTAGCAAAATTAAAATCACCTAGAATTGTATATTTATCAAGGGGTACGCAAGAATTAGTTTTCTAATGTTAATATTAAAATTCTGTAATTGTGTTTTGTAGGAGTTACCTCGGTTTTCATCACAAAGATAAACAGCAAAAATATGTATTATGTACGTTACCTGTGACTTTGACTTCTTTAATATAAGCGTGACCCAAATATCCTCAGCGGAACTACGCCAGTCTGGTCTCTCGAGAACAGTAAATTCACTTTTAATCGCAATTAATACACCACCGCCAAGCTGCTGCTCAGTAAGAGAATAATCATATTCGTGCCTAAAAACACGAGATATCGGCTATCAAATAATTCACTGCTATGAATGTGATCCACTAACCAAGTCTCTGTTATCACAACGACATTATAATTGTTGAGACATACACTGCGATAAAAGCTTGAGGTCTTTGTACATAAACCCCGCACGTTCTGGTAATATATAATATACTATTATAATAGAAGCCATATCTCCATCTTATAATATCGTGTTTGTTTAAAAATATAAAAACATTAGTTGTTGCCCGCGGCTCCGCTCGCGTGTATGTCGGGTGTGTCGTGTCGCGGCAAATAGTAGCCTATGTGTTATTCTGATGTATAAGCTATATTACTGTAAAGTTTCATCCAAATCCGTTTAGTAGCTTTTGCGTGAAAGAGTAGGTAAGTTTTGAACGAAGTTATAATTTTTTAAGGAGGTAGAAATCATAAGCTTATTATAATAAACTAACAAGCACAGTAATGCACAGCACAGCAATGCACAGTGCCGTACACATACTAAGTTTGAAAAATACAATTTGTGAATAGACTGACAAGGTACAAACCGATGCAGAGATACGGATTGCCGGGATCTTTAAGTCGTAACGAACAAAATGCAACATCTTAAAATGAACTCTAAAGTTTATAATCACAAATTTTAACAAAAAAAAAACCGACTTCTATCTGGACCAAAGACCAAAAAGAATCATCAAAATCGGTTCACCCAGGCGAAAGTTATAATGTAACAAACATTAAAAAAAAAAAACAGTCGAATTGAGAACCTCCTTCTTTTTTTGAAGTCCGTTTAAATAATAAGGTTGTTTTTACATTTGCAGATTAAATGAGAATGAACACAAGAATAGTGTAACTTACGTAGATGCATGACACGATGAGACAGTATGTTTTGGAAACCGCAGTAAGCATGCTGCTGTCTACGGTTCTCAAACTTTTTTACAATTAACAGTTTTTTTAGTACTAATGTGTAAACAGTAAATTAAACTATATTGAATGATTCTATAATAGCGGTTCAAAGTAATTTCTTCAAGTCCTTTTCTGATTCCACAAATATGATAGAATAATATGATAAATTTCAACGGTCAGAAAAAATCTATGCCACTGCACTGTAATATCAGGCGTGTTAAAGAGGCTTTAGAGTATAACAAAGTACGAAAGTGTTCGCAAGAGCTCTGTCTTTTGGGCAAAGCCAGTTGACGACTTGGCAGACTTCGAACCTGACGAAACCTGAACTTCTAAGTGAAATTGAGAAGTTCTATGGACAGTTATACATGACAACACTGGACTCTATCACTGACTTGCCGAAAAATCCAACGG
This sequence comes from Diaphora mendica, assembly GCA_949125395.1. NCBI lineage: Eukaryota > Metazoa > Arthropoda > Insecta > Lepidoptera > Erebidae > Diaphora > Diaphora mendica. Next base: position 4,141,572 of record OX421332.1, on the reverse strand, counting down.
TCAAGTTAACCCGACACTATACCGAAGATAAACAAGACGCTAGCTTGTATGAGATTAATATGGCCCTCAAATAGCGCAATAACGAAGCACCGGGTAAGGACGGAATCACGCCTGAGGTCCTGATGACATCATGATGATCCTTAAAAGATGTCTTAGTTCTTCAGAAGACATTAACTCCATAGTACTCGGTGGAAAGCCGCTTGAAGCATGGTTTCTTCTGAAGAACCCATGCTTCAAGCGTGGGTTATAGACCCGTCTCTTTTCTACGTCATGTCTATAACCTATTCTTGAGGTTTACGAAAAGGCTTCAGTACCGTAGACCATACACATACGCTGCGGCAAGTTATATATAGAAGTCCGAAGAATATAACCTACACTACGCTTGGCGTTTATGACTATGAAGAAGCTGTTGATTCGATCGAAACTTGGGCTGTGCTTCAATCTTTCCAAATTGACTATCGGTACATTGAAATGTTGAGGTGTTTTGAGGTGTCTTCAGGATCAGACCTCGAAACCTATCAAATGAAGTGAAGAATGAGGCAGGAAGGCATAATATCTCCGTATCTATAAGACTGTACTGTACTGTGCGGCACTCTAAGTTTTTTTTGACATTTAGTCTGGAGTGGTGTGGGTCGCCATGCTGCATTCACATTGAGTATGGTGACCACCACTCTTGGATTTCGCTTATGCTTTCCGTCAGGCAGAGTAGAGTCGTTTTGGCTGGGCCACACATAAAAAAAGAATGGTCTTGCCATTAATATTAATAGCGAGTATATCACCCACTTTCGATTTGCTGATGATATCATCATCATGGCTGAAATCATGGAAGACCCTGGCGCAATTGATAGTCTCAGTAGGATCTGCTAAGACACGCGAAATAGAAGGTCTAAAATGAACATGGATTAGACGAAAATTATGTCGAAACTTCATTTAGTACCTGTACGGTTTGTTTGTTTAAATGAAAAGAAATTGATAGAAGGACATAAATGAATTTGATTTACTAAATTTACACTGATATTGCTTGATCGATACGCGGCAATAGTGCGACAGATTGCGCGGAATCGTGTATTAACAACTACTGAACCCTAGCGGGTTCGCATTCGTTCATATAAAGTGTAATGCATCGCCTGCACGTCGATGTCAGCATAAATCTATAACTACTGTTATGTACGGGTTCGCTCGTACAGTACCCACTCCAGTTCTTGATGATTGATGATGATGATTACATATATCTAAGATATACTATCCAGCTGGATAGGTTCAACTTTAAAAAAGTTATATTCGAGTCCAACTTGGCTGATTGGCGTTCGGGAAGCTGTGCTACATTTTCGCATCCCAAATATCGTAGTCTCAAAACGAAAGTTTTTGACCAGTGGTGACGATGGCACAAGAACGTGGTCGCTCACAAGAAATTGGGAACTCAAAATACATATTAGTCTATTAAATACGTTACTCGCCTCTCAATGTTTTAAATTTGATATAAAATACTTTTCATCTAATAAACAGATGGGTGAAGGTCGTTTCTAATCGTATCCTCTACTAATAAATCTTTACCGCAATGTGCCTTGGGCGTATTCTGTATTGTAATTTTAAAAAAAAAGTGAGTGAGTCGAACTCAAGGCGCGTAGACATGACTCGCGTTTTGACCGTTGGTATGAAGATAGTGACGGATTATAAATACGGACTATCATCGCTCCTACTCATCCCATGGGTGTCGTAAGAGGCCAGTAAGGGAGAAAACTTGAAACAAGGTAGTAGGTTGAAACATGTAGTCAAAGTTAGGAGAGCCACGCTGATTTCAGCAAGGTTGGGCAGGCTCGACCGGAGCGGTACTACCCTCGCACAGAAGATCTACGTAATGACAGCGTTCGTGCTGTCGTGCGTGCTAGACCGGAGGCCCAAAGACGCAGAAGCATCACTAGCCCGCCTTGGTGAAGGCCACCATGCTGCGTTGTTGCATTGTCTGCATTCGCAATGAGTACGGTGACCATCACTCTTGGATTCTGCTTATGCTTTCCATCAGGCAGAGTATTCATTTTTAGTAGGCCATACATAAAAAAAAACCTTAAACCAACCCGTCTGGCGAGCTTGGTATAGTAGAGTAAAACCTTCTGTCTAAGGAGAGGCCTATGTCTAGCAGTGGACTGTTGTACTGTGCACTGTGTATAGGTAGGCTGTTGGAGTGATGTGTATGAAGATAGAAGACCGTAAGATAATACTTTTGCTCGCGGTTCCGACCGCGTTTATATTCGTTATCACGAAAGAACGTAGTCCATGTCCTTCTCCAAGGTTAAATCTATCTCCGTACCGAAACTAATCCAAATCAGTTCAGCGGTTTAGCCGTGAAAGACGAGAGTTACTTTCAAATTTATAATATTAGTACTGATCAAACATTAATATTACCGTGTACAGAGTTATCGGTAAAGTCGAGCGAGTAGTTATTTTTACTGTTGGTCACCCTTTCATAAATAGGGAGTTTATAGAAAATAAAGGATTCATCAATAAAAATCCAGCAGCTGAAGTTATATCATTCTAATAAACAAATAAGTACAGCTAAATTATAAAGTGCAATAAAACTACTTATACATTTTACACTTTATTCAACATTGTCATATAACTTACAGTAATTAACAATAAAATTTTCACGTAATTGTTTCCTAGCCCTCTCAGGCCATATACAGAACACCTAATCTAACCGTAACATTCGAGAAAACACCGATTTTAAAACAGCGTAACAAATTGGTTAAGTATTTATGCCACTATAGTGTATAAGTACATAATACTGAAGTCTAGGTAAGGTTTATTTACATCTACAAAAACAAATTATTTCACGAAACTGGCACACCATGGCCAAAACAAATCACAAATTTTGCCATAAAAAATATATACAGTGGATTATTAGTTTAGATTAGTTAGATTATAGAATCTCCTCCTTTTGCAAGTCGATAAAATAGAACTAACGTATAGAACCGATCGGAGGATCAATTTTATTTTTGAAGCAATGTTGCCACACTATTTAATTGAAGTGACAACCGGAGTATTTTTTTTTTTAATAAATTCAATTTTACCAGTAAGAAAAGCACTTGTTTTATAGATGTAAATCACCTTTAACATAATTACATAAAAATAAGTAGACATCTAATATTAATTTACAAGGCTAAATTTTAACATAAATCATACACCATTTGTACGAAGTAGCCGAGGCGTCATAGTGACTATGTATTAGCTAGCTAGGCTTCTTAATTGTGATAGGTATACTGTTGCTAAAGTAGACCTAGTGGAATGTCTATCTAGTATTAATTTGTTAAAATCTAGTGTGAGTGTGACTGTAGCAATTGGGGCAAAATTCACTAAATACTTTTCACAAAACACGTCAAGACCTCAACGACTATGCTAACTAGATCTATGAACAAATTGCAGTCTGTTTTAAATACATATTTCGGATGTCCTTGTTAACAAATTATTTTTAGAATTGAAAGGTTTAATAACACTAAGGCGCTTGAGAAATGGAATGATTTGATGTTTAGGTGTTATATCAAGTGTTATGTCTAAGGCGGGTCGATGTGACGCCTCTTACTGCATAGAGCGGTGTGAGGCGTGACAGCGTCCTGCCCCGGCGGTGACTCCGGTCACCCCGGGCTGCACCTCAGCCATGGGGTATGGCAGGGGGGACTCCAGAGCCGCCGATGCGTTCCTGGAGCTCCTCCCGACTGCCGAGGTAGGCCGCCGCGGAGTTTAGTGGGTAGACCGGTTCTCCGGGAGTCCCACACACGCCCTTCGTCTCTCCACGTAGGGTATGGTGCTTTAAAGCATTCTCCGCGTAGAAAAAAGGTGTTATATCAAACATTAAAATTAACAATTTAGCAATATCAACGTATGACGTCAAAATTCGGTGTTAGTGTTTAACTGTTTGTTACTGTAAAACTTTTCCGTTTGACATCTTAAAGCCAAGTAGGTACTTTAACGTCAGATTTTAAGTGTCTTTTTGCCTCAATCCAGTTTTACTTACAGTATAGACGTGTCTTTTGTTAAAAACAGCGAACAATGCGTATCTATTTATTCTTTAAAATGCTTATTTTTTGTTACTGGCAATAGACACTAACAACTCAATATTTGTATCAATATCTGGTATAGAACAATTCAATGTGAACCTCCTTGTGTTCCATGGTTTGCCAACAAAACTCTTAGTAGGAAATACACTGTAATAGCTCATAGGCTACGATCTGGACACGTTCAACTAAATAAGTTTCGACATCTTATGGGTATAAGTACAAGCCTAAATTGTGACGAATGTGATATTGTTGAGGATGTCTATCATTTTTTTAATGGAATGTGTTAAAACTAGGGCTGAGAGAGAGACTTTGGTAATTAGGCTTAAGATAAATATTGTAGATGTTGGCATGTTCCAAAGTATATTATCAAAGCCTCTGTCAGAAGCGGCGTTGTTAGTGTATTAACTATTCGATATATATTCTGTTTTGCAGTGTTTTGCAAACAAGTATGTTTTTACTTTTTAAGTTATAGTATAAGTTAGATATGAATACATTGTAAATTTAGGGTACAAAGGGGCTGACATGGTCTTCTGTGTGACTAAAAGCCCCTAAATAAAATTAGATTAAAAAAAAAGCACAATATTTTGTAACATGCAAACTCGCACGAATTTGAAAAGACTAACAGGTGAAAATGCTATGTTTTACTATCAAAATACAAATACTTAATAACGTGATCTACGTTAGTAATACTAAGCCGATTGCTTTTACAGTTAACTGGTATCAATACCTACCCGTTTCGAGAAAATTACATTGACATCAAGTATTATTGGATACTGCGTAGAAATAGTTCACTGTGTATGTCGCTCTAGTTTTTTTTTATTTCGATTCGGTAGATGTCATTAGATAACCAAGTGACAGGTGCTCAAATGTTACCATCGTACGCGTTTTAAATACTACGAATTAAAACTAAAATGCATTTATGGATTCGTAGAACTTATCATGGATATGACTTTTATTGAATGCTCAACAAATGGCGCAAAGAGCTTGTAACTTTCATTTACGGAGTTTACCGAGTAAAAAATGATTCACAATCAATTCCCAAGGAAGCTAGCTTCAGTATGAAGAAAATTCCTGTACTCAAGAAAGATATTTATTTTGAAAAAAATCATTACAAGATATATGTATTTATGATATGAATAAAGCTCTTACAAGAAAGCCGATTTTTTGCACAGTTTGAGCATTGCATAGGTACTCACTTGTTCAAATCAAATCAAATCATTTATTTGCATCGAATGTATGTCATGTAGTTACATAAATAAGGTCTTTAGTACTGTGTTAGTTTCAATACATTCTGCCATTTAAGCATGCAAAAATTAATGTCATATAAAATTAGTCATGTCAACATTAACGTTGTATTTTCAGCGAATGGAATTATTAAAATGACTGTCGTACAACGTTGTTAACGTAGTTGTTCATCTATCCGAACATAGCTGCATCGTGTAATTTTGAACACGTTACCAGATGAGGTTCAGAGAAGCGTCCCGGGTTATGGAAATATATTTTTACACCAGCTAAGCTGCCCTCATAAGCACACAATTAAAATACGAATATTGAGTGTCTACTCTAAACTTTATAATACATATTAATTTACCATGGTCCACTACTATTTACATATATTTTTAGCATTATGAATGAATTTCATAACTAGATTTACGTAAACGTTTTGGAATCATTTTAAGTTATTTCAGTTTTTTAAATTTATTTTTCTGTTCTTATATTATTTTTACTGTCTGATTTCGTGATATTTCGGCCGGAAAAATGCATTGTTTTTTATTCAAATGTTTCAATAAAAATGAGTTTGTTGGGGTGAAACGTGTTCAAGGTTATCTAGCATATTCTGTCGCTAAATTACCGCCATCATTCACGTTTATAGGTTAATATATACCTAACACTATATAAAAAGATAAATATCCAATTGACAATTTTAATTGAGTTTTTTAGAAGTTCTTTTACCGTTTTAATAAACTGGAATCAAAAATTTGTTTGCAATTAAATTTAATAGTAACTTTTACCAACAGAAGATACCCAATTATTAATGTTAATTTATACAATAACTTTATACATATAATATGAAAATAGTAAGAGCCATCTGTGAACTTGGTGATCATAAAATTACGTTGGTAGCGTACGTAAATTTTGTATCATCACATGACTTACGATACGTTTCTTTGACTTCAAACGTGCTAACTTAAGATATTAGTCTTTAAAAACAACAAAATCACAAGTTTATTTAAATATACGCCTTCGCCAAAACTAATGTGCAAGTGCAAACTTTATTAGAAATAAGTTAGTATTTATAAGTTTTTATCGTATTTGTAATGCGTAAAGCCTACGTGCCCTTAAAACCAATTGGGAACTATTTAGCGAGGTTTAGCCACATAAAATTATTTGCGTCGGCATTAGAACGTATCTATTTCGAAGTAAGTAAATACATGAAATTGTATTACTTTTAGAATTGTTATGACATTATTATATTTGAAAGTATCAGTTTATAAGTACTTATAATGAAATAATAGAATATGTTTGTGAAGCAGCCACAAAAAGCGATTATTGTCGAAAGAAGCCGAATACTTCAACACACATTACACAAAGATTTTATAATTGACAATCACTACATCACGTATATTACACTTCGAATAAGAGAACTTTGTTTAGGTATAATATCAACAAATGTGGTCAAACTTAGCTTCACTAATACACAATATTTACTTAGAGTATTAAATTTTTTTTTTTAAATATGTAAGCTAAAACCCAAATACATTTAAGATAATATTTCGACCTACAAATACATAGATGAGTATATTTCGCATTTGTCTTACTTAAAAAAAAAAAAAAAACATCTTTCATAGATGTTGTCATGATCAATGTGAGTCATACGTGTTATTTTATTACATATAAAATGAAAACGTACAAAGGAACTGTGTGTTTCTTTGACTAATGCTAAGTACTCACATACGGTTTTACTCGATCGAGCAAACATGTCGATTAAAAACCACGGCACGGGCTTTCGTCCACACATTCAGCATTGACCGATCGAGTGACGATTCTTTTGGCTCGCCGTTCAGTATTCACCGAACCGTTCGAGCCAAATAATGTCTGTTCAACAAAGGATACGGTTAACATTTAGCAAGTCTAGCAATTCTTAATTATAAAAGAATTAAAATGAAAAGGAGATCAAGCCATCGAACGGCTCGATGCTGTGAGTTTTGCGGTCCACACGTTAATTTTTACTCGTTTTGGAGTAAAACTATCGAGTAATACCGTATATGAGTACAGACCATAACTACTTAGTACTCGTGGTCTTCTTTAATTGACATTATTTTTATAGTTTATTGAACCAAGTATTCATTAGCTGAACAGTATTAATTGAACGTATTCATTCTAGCCATAGCGATAGGCTTATTTATGAACCTATTTCTATAATATAGCGTAGCAGACGTAAACATATTATTTTTAGGACCTATGCTAGGTTTCGAGACAAGTTTCGAATGGAATCGATAGTTTAATGCTACAAAATTATAATACATAGACCTTATTTTCTCGAGAATTATACAAAGCGGTCATTCTTCTCATATATGAACACTAGAGTACAATTTATAATCAGCGGAGTATCTAGCAACACTCTATTTAATTATTTGTATGTATCTATTTGATATTGAAATGAAATTGTTACAAAATAATATTAATTTAATGCAAAAGAAGTAACAAATGTGGCAGTACAATAATGTATTTTATCGAAATAGATAAACACTACTCACTAATTTTATACGATTATAGTTAAGTAGATCACAGAATTGGAATGGGGTAACGTATCAGTTAATATAAATGCGAAAAAATTAGGAAGAATTACAAAATAATGACGAGGTAATTGAGTCAACTTGGAAAACATATGGTTGGAAGTTCTTAACAACGAGTACAATTTTTTTTTCTAGCTCATAGCCCACACCTGTGTAATCTTGCTAATGGAGAAGATTATAAATCCGTTAACTATTACAGGGATTAATTATTTACAGCATTTGACTTAGTCATTACAATATAAACGCTATAAACAAATAATAGTATCTTGAACTGCTACTTAAGAATGAAACACTACAGAATTAAATTTTCAATTCTAAATACTAGGGTCGATGACTATACAGCTATTTCTTAAACTCTAGTAAAAAGTACAAAATGTAATATTTTTTTATAATATTCCCAATAACTATTGTATTAATTCGTCACACATCGATGGCAAAGAGTAAAATCTGATTTACAAATTTTTAATGTCGCTAAAAGTAAGAATATGTTGAAATAATTGATGACTCAAATCATATCACAAAAACACCACATTTAATATTATTTATTATGTATTCATTAAATTTTCTCTGACTAGAATTCACTAGAACTATGCAAAGATTCATAAGATTGATCACTTATTAAAGCGGGTTAATTTTCTTTAGTGTATGGCAATTTTTTAAATGATCTACTACTATTTTCAGAATTCGGAATTTCAGAATTAAAGATATTCGATGTCATGCCTATGGTATGAAATGAAATTATGCCAAGTTTACTTTGAATCTATTAGTAGTTCTGGTGTAATGTATGGCCAAGAGCCGATAGAATACGGGGGATCCATGGGTCTATCTAAATCAAATCATGGGTACAAGGACACAACCAGCTTAAGCTGTATTTTGCGTAAGTGCGTTGTTTTTTTTTTTATGTTTGACCCTGCCAAAATGACTACTCTGCCTGATGGAAAGCATAAGCAGAACCCAAAAGTGGTGGTCACCATACTTACTGCGAATGCAGACAATGAAGCATGGTGACCCACACCATGGTGGGCTAGTGATGCTTCTGCATCTTTGGGCCTCCGGTTGTTTTCTTATTCCGGGAGTTACTCCAAGTCAAAACCTGTTACTATTTTGAGGTTTACCGAAAACCGTGGTAATCGTGAACCAGTAATTCAACGGGACCAAATTTTTTTTTTGTTTATTTGGAATGTACGTGAAACAAACTTCATCCTATCTAGGTTCTATACGTGTACCAATTAGGAGTGCATTTTCTGTAAGTTACAGAGCAGTAAATACGGTAAGAAAAAACTTGCGTGTTTTCTCTAAACCTTCTTTTTTGACTTACTACCCTCTCGATTACCGCGGCAGTAAAGATATTATATTATTGCAGAGGCAAGTCGTAAGATGTATTTGTTTTGATTTCTTCGATTTTCAGCTTAAATATAAATACATTTTGTGCGCAAGCAACTTCGCTTAACAACGCGTTTTCTAAGAATTGTTTGCAGTTGATCTGACTACTATGTCTGCTACCCGTAACGTTACATTATAACACAATTAGGTACATATCACCAACAACCCATACATATAAAGGGAAAGGGTACATATAAAACGTACTAAATAAAGTGTAGCCATATTTGTCTAAAACAAATTTGGGTTAGTTTAAATATATTTAATTTGAAAAAAAACCAAATTTATATATTTTTTTAATGGTTTTGAACACATTAAAATCATTTATAATTTAAAAAAAAACTACAAGTATTAAATATCTATAATAACATTCGTATTAGCTCTCGTTCATTTTAGAGTTTCAATGCACGCGACTACACCTTTCTGTTTTAATTTAACGTTATTATATATGGCCACAAAAGTATTTTTACTTAATATTTCAAATCACGAAGTAACAAGCATGCTTTAACCTAAAATAACACTGCTGAATGCAAAACTACTTAACCACTTACAATTACCTAAATTTAATTACACTAGCTTTTCTATTGTGATAATTATCATACCATTTTACCATAAAATACCTATTTTATAAAATATATAGAGAAAACTAACATCGATGCATTTTATAATCATAAGACAAGATGCGTTTTTAAAAAGTTATCTAGTTCTTATAGATATAATGTGATAACAATGGAATAGGCCGAGTTTTGTTAAAATAATCAGACAATCATAACTTAAATGTAAAATTAAAAACTAAATATACTATTAAATATAATAACTAATAAAAAAATATTTGGTTTTGTTGTATTTTCAAAATTCGAAGAAAACAGTTTATTTTTTTCGTACGTACAAAATAATTTCTATTAATCCATATCCATATTAAGCAAACACATTACCAGACCATAAACAAAATGAAGTTTACTTAACATTGACAGCCAGGGATACAAAAATAACAAAACCAATGTTACAAACAATAAAAATTAATAAGTAGAGATACAATCTGGGTTTGTGAAATCGCCAAATATATTGAGTTCGTAAAGACTTGCCAGTGTGATGAAGAGAATGTACCATACCATTAGTACTGCTCCGAATTTTCGATCTAGTTTCCAGCCGTTAGCGTGAGTGGCCACGACCAGGAAGACCACAGTTGAAAATAGAGATAGCGTCGAGTAGATCAAACCTAAAAGTAAAAAAACAGTATTAACCTCGGCATAGTAGTATTGCCAGTGCCCAGTGTATCAAGTGATTCTACTATATAATTCTAATTCAATGAGCTAATTCACTAATTAGTAAAATAATGTCATCGTTTTAATAAAATATTTCAGCTGATTTACAATTACCACGATACATAAATAGATGGATAATGCAAATAAACAGATAACAGATAAATCGTTATCGATTACGGATAAGTCTACTTATTTTAATAATAATAATAATGGTTTATTAGAACAGAAAATCAGTAGGTATACAAATTAATTTGTGTACGAAAATAACCACATTAGTTAAAAACTGTGTCGTGGCTATTTAAAAGGCAAGAGCTAGTTTTCCAATCCACCTATTTTTGTTTAGCATTCTCCTATTTTGTGTGTTATTTGTGTATTATCTCCATTTTCTATAAATCAATTCTAATCTGCCGCCTTAGTTAAGTTGCAAGTGTTTCGCGTCGATTATCTTTCTACAATCGCTAACGTCTCTATTATCTTGTATTATTAGCTTATATTTTGTTTTGAACACGTGACTTAGCGTTCAGAGACGTCTTTCGCATACATTTGCAGAATGCAACTTGGCTCGGCCTGTTTTCAGATTTAAAATTTTCTTACCTTTATGATAAACGTTGACATGACTACCGGGATGTATGATAGCTGTCTGGATGAACCATGGGAGGCCCAGACAGACTAGGATATCAAATACATTAGATCCAACAGCATTGGACACCGCCATATCGCCGTAACTGCAAGTAATAATGCACAATTTAAATTAATAATAATGTTTGTTTGTCTATTAAGTTATGTTAGGCTACTAGTGGTTGCCCGCGGCTCCGCCCGCGTATATATCGGTTATCGCGGTAAATAGTAGCCTATGTGTTATTCTGATGTATAAGCTATATTACTGTAAAGGTTCATCCAAATGCGTTCAGTAGTTTTTGCGTGAATGAGTAACAAACATCCAACCATACATCCATACTTAAAAACTTTCGCGTTTATAATATTAGTATAGATTAGAGATGGGCCGATCATTACTTTTGCCGACTAGCCGACTAGCCGATTAGTCGGCCCTAAAAAGGCCGACTAGTCGGCCGACTAATCGGCCAAACCGATCGTGGTTACGGACATTTCTGTAACTCTTCGTTTACAGCTGATTCGCGCCCCAGTCGCAAACGCCGCCTGCGAACCTTGTTTCTTCATTTTTGCTTCTGTAAGGGTCGTAGTCGGAGGTCTGTTTTAGTGTAAAAAATATTTTTGTGTAAAAATATTATTATTATTGTTGATTGAAGTGAAGAGTTAAATGAAAAAGAAAATCACTTGTGCCGATGTTTTTTAAACAAGTGGACGATGTTTTTTGTTTTTTTTATTTGAAAGCCTGCCAAGTGATTCTGCTGAGCTTGATGAAAGCTTAATTAGAATCCAACACTCTAACACCATACTCACTGCGAACGCAGACAATGCAGTATAGCGTCCTATACTATGGCGGCCTAGTGAGATGCATTTTCTCACGCCGCCTACAGGACCCGGGATCATAGTGGAAGGGAAACACTTGCGCTGGTACCAAATAGTTAAAAACTGCTCGGCACAGGAAGGCAGAACGGAACCGTTTAGTTCCAAAGCGTATTTCTACGACTCTGAAGCGGTGGCTTCTAATGCCAGTACGTGTTGTCCTGTAGAAGATGGGAGAACGTGGGATTAGTTGGAAGAGCTCTTCAGAATACTGTCCATGGTAAACACGCTAGAGGACTGTCACAGAGGCGATATCTCTCCGCAAGTGCAAAGGCTCAAGGGACTCGGTGGCATCGGGACTGTTGATAATGCGGACTGCTGGCCGCTGCAACCGATCAAGAGCATCAAGCAAATTCTGTGTGGATCCATCAAAAAGATGAGAACAGTCCTCCACGAACGAGCGAACCTGGGTCTTAAAAAGAAGACAGATGCTCGGGCGCAATTCAGTACGTGAAGATTCCGCGAGGCCGCCTTAGTAATGCTCTCGATTTTTTTTATGTGTTTGCTGCCAAAATGGCTCTGCCCTGCCTGATGGAAATCATGAGCAGAATCCAAAAGTGCTGGTCACAATCCTCAATGTAGGTAGTAGGTAATAAGGACAATGCAGAAGTGTGTGGACACACAGGACAGCGTGACCTGGTGAGATGCTTTTTCACGACCCGCTGAATGGACCCGGGATCGTAGTGGGAAGGAAACACGTGCGCTGGTAGTGAGTTCCAAGTTTTGACCGCTCAGCACAGGAAGGAAGAACCGAAGGGATGAGTGCGAGAACGTATGTCTACCACTCTGAAGCGGTGACTTCCGAGGCCGGCACGTGTTGTCCTATAGAGGAAGGGAGAGGAGAGGACCAGTTGGAAGAGCTCTTCAGAACACTCACCATGATAAAGGCAATAGAGGACTGCCATGGGGGCTATATCTCTTCGCAACTGCAGAGGCTCAGCTCAAGGGACTTGGTGGTTTAGGGACTGTCGCCAATGCGGATTGCTCGCCGCTGTAACCGGTCGAGAGCGTCAAACAGATACTGTGCGACATCATCGCAAAGATGAGAACAGTACTCCACACACGAGCAAACCTTCTTTTTTTTTTCTTTTTTTTTTACGCGGGAATGCATTGTGCACCATACCTCCGTGGGGGGGGGGGGACACGAAGGACGTGTCTGGGACTCGATGGTCTACCCACTAAACCCCGCGGCGGCTTACCTCGGCAGTCGGGAGGAACTCCAGGAACGCATCGGCGGTTTCTGGAAACCCGGTTCCGGTACATCCCGGGGTAACCATAGTTACCCCCGGGGCGGGTCGCTGTTGCGCCTCCTACCGTTCTACACAGTAAGAGTCGGAACACCGACCCTCCTTAGACGACAACCCCCGGCCGCACCGGGGTGTCACCGGTCTCGGGCCGTTTGTAGCGGCCACATCTCGCAACGTCTTTCCAACGTTTTTCCTCAACGTCTGCCAGCTTGACTGCAAGTTGTCCAAAATATCGCCCATGGACTGTGCTGTTGTCTGCCTAGCAATTATCATGTTGCCATGGGCTAACATTCTGGGCTAAAGAAGAAACAGTGTGGGCGACAGGACGGAGCCCTGAGGTACGCCAGCGTTTACCTCTAGAAAATCAGAGGCCACGCCGTCGCATTGGACCCTAATGCTGTTATGTGTAATCAATGACAATGATTATTTCTCGTGGTGGAAAGGAAAAAAGTGCAAACACTACAAGCAACCATTTTGTTTAATAAATGTCAGATATGTTTGTTATCAGCAAGTAATTTTAGAAACTGGTTACCAAAAGAAAGATTGCTTTGTTTTACATTTCAAAATGTCTAAAACTGATTATAAAATAAAAATTGACAAATATATTATTGAGAAATACATACAAAGTAATATGCCGAATAGTCGGCGCTTTTTGCCGACTATTCGCCGACTAATCGTCGACTACGATTCTTGCCGGATAGTCGGCTTTACCGACTAGTCGTCGACTAGTCGGCACATCTCTAGTATAGATATTAAAAGAGAAAAATCTTTACTCATTCTAAGTTTAAATAATTTTAATTATTTAAGGTTACAAATAACCTGAATGTGTAGCGGTGACATAAGGCGCAAGTACTTCACGTTGTGATGTGTTCTTTTCTTATACAACTAAAGAATCTTCTTGCCTTAGGACCCTTGTCTATGTGTCTGCACGGATGGCAAAAGTACTGGTTTAATCGGTTTTTTGGTGTGTTGTGTGTGGATTCGATTCCAACATGGGACAAAATTTTATGTGATCCATAAATTATTATTCTGAGCCTGGATGTTTTTGGTGTCCGATTCATGTATGTTTGTAAAATCAACCACGGTACAGGAGAAATTCCTAGTGCAGGAGTTGTATTTGTAAGAAAAGCAATAAAAAAATGTCGTATTATATCCACCCTTCTTTGATGACAGCGAGTGATGAGAGCGCATCGGGCACGGACACGCCAGCTGCCACGAAGGTCAAGCCCATGACTGTATCGGGAATCCCCAGCGTGTAGCCTGAGAATAAGGATATATATGAAAAAAAAAAATCTTTCTCTTTATGGTAAATGCCGACAGTACTTAATCTGTGAATACGTGAAAGGGGTTTGGACTTTGGTAAACTCAATTTCATGGTGGTAAACAACCAAAGGGTTGTCTTAACACTGGTTTGTTTAGAGGCAGTGGAGCTTTATTTGCGCCAATTCAAGGCTCTCTAATCGCAATATCGTCTTTGTTAATTAATGTATAAATAAATAATATAATACATGATCAACTGTACCATTTAGCAACTATTTCCTTATGTGCCTGAGTACCGTTTGCATATTTATATCGAATTAAACTTTTCTACAAGTCATAATTCTTAGCTCTAGCTTAGGAGCTGTTTTACATTATAAAAAAGTAATGAAGAACTGATCATTGGATACATACTATATTTTTTAAATACCAGACCGTGTGTTACAGCTTTTAACAGTTAACTAGTAATGCCTGCTATTTCTCTGTTACTCACCAATTATCGTAATCATCCAGACCATGAAGTAGGAGTAGAAGGAGATCCACAGCATGCTGATGATGAATGTGATGGGGTACCAGCGGCCGCGGCAGTCCGGCATGGTGTGGCGACAGGACCAGTGGATGGGGTACGCCACATACCAACATACCAGTTGGAAATGGTCTGAGGGGGACAATATATAAGAGATTTGAAATGCCGAAACTAACCACAGAGGTGTCTTTTTTAAGTGAATTTTGATTAAACAAAAACTAAAATTATGCGAATACAATATATGGTCTGGGTAGGCCTTTTGAAAGGACAATAGTACTGACCATAAAGACGGCATACGAATCCGTGCCATCGTATTACCTAACCAGTATTAGTCAAGATTAACGACCAGAAGAGCGACACTACCGCCAGCATTTGGGTAGGCCGGGGAAACACTCAAAACCACTAGAAAGATTCTAAATACGAACTAATATAAGCACAGCATAGACTATACTCACATTTACATATAGAAGTGTTCTATTGTTTCAAGGGAAAAAGTTAAGAAAATGCATGGTATAACAATATACGAGACACAGTGACAGGCTCGTGTCACCCACGTAGGGTGACACGAGCCTTATGTCATCTCTGCTATCGCTGGTTCTGGTTGGTTCACTTCGTGTTATGTTCCTATAAAGTGGTAACTGGATAGTGACGTCACACTGTGTCGCTCTCGGAATGCGAGACCTTGTTTTCTTAGACCATGAGAAAATGTAATTGTGATAGTCTTACTTGCGCCAATAGGCTTCACCAGTGGGTCAACAGCCGTCTCCGGGTTGTACTCCTTTGCTTTGTAGTAGGCAGGGGCCGCTGGGGGCTGTTGAGGTTGTTCTAGTTGCTGCTGAGTCTGTTGCTGTTGCGTTTGCTGTTGCTGTTGCGGTTGGTACGATTGCTGTTGCTGGGGAGCGTTGTAGCTTGGCGCTGCGGACTACAGGGATTTACATTAGTTTATTTTTACGATGAACTTTGCGTGTGAAGGTGTGGGATACAAAAACTAAACAATAAAGTAATAATCATGCTAGTAGGAATTCACGCTGTGTATATAAAAATAATATTTCGGACATCTGAGATACAACGCCATCTTGTCCCAAACTCAAGCACAGCAGTGGTGTACGTTACCGTTGCGCCATCGAGGCTGACAAAAATATGTAAATACATATTTATAGTGTGTGAAATACCCGTCATTATACATGACAACTTTTAATATTTGACTGCACAGATGACGTAGGAGTTTAAGCGGTTGCCTTGCTATTTAATACTGTGCTTATCTGTGGGTTCGATTTCCACAATGGATAACGCTTTGTGTGAGCCATAAATTATTGCTCTGAGTCTGGGTGTTCTTTGTTTCCATTACCTACATAAATTGTTGTAAAGTCTTCCGAGACACAGGATAATATATTCTAAGTGCGGGAAACCTCTTATTAAAAAAGGAAATAGCAATATTCTTAGCTTAAGAAGGTAAGATTGAAATTAAACGTGTCGACAAACTGTCATATTTTTATTGTGTATGTCAATGATAATTCTAGCCGCATAGTAATAAAAAAACTGCCGTGGGTCGTATGTCCTCGTTTCGAAGACACTCCCCTATCGACCTCAACCAATATTAGAATATTTGGTGTTGACATATCGAGCGAAGTCCAGTTTCGTGGCCATCTGGAGGGTAAGGCCAAATTGGCCTCGAAGAAGCTTGGTGTGCTCAACAGATCGAGACAGTATTTCACTCCAGTCCACTGCCTGTTACTTTATAAAGCGCAGGTTCGGCCCCACATGGAGTACTGTCCCCATCTTTGGGCGGGGGCACTCCAATACCAGCTCCTCCCTTTGGACCGCATTCAACGGAGAGCGACTTGAATCTTCGATTGCCAATAACTTTCAAATCGGCTAGACTCTTTGGCGCTGCGTAGAGATGTAGCTTCGCTGTGCATCTTCTACCGCATTTATCATGGGGAGTGCTCCGAGGAATTGTTCGGACTGATTCCTGCCGCCTCTTTCCGCCATCGTCCTACGCGACAGAAGTTTCATCCCCATCATTTAGATGGTTGGCAGTCCTCAACTGTGCGCTTTTCCAGGAACTTTCTGCCTCGCACAACAAAACTGTGGAATGAACTGTCGCCTGCGGTATTCCCGGACCAATACGACCTTCAAACCTTCAAGAAAAGAGCGTACTCCTTCTTAAAAGGCCGGCAACGCACTTGTGACACCTCTGGTGTTGCGGTGTCCATGGGGGGGTGTAATCGCTCACCATCAGGCGATACGTCTGCTCGTTTGCCCCCTATCTCATAAAAAAAACATAAAAGATACAGTGACTTACAGAATCGTCCCAGGAGTTGTTCGGGTCCCAAGTGCTGTTAGGGTCCCACGCCGGGATGGGATCCGCATTGTATGCAGCATTATCATAAGTACCCCCCGGATTGTAAGCTGTGACAAAACAGATGAGAGTAAGAGATCAGGGTACTAGTTATGAAATATAAAGCGCCATCTAACCAACATAGTCTGAACTACTTAGTAAAAACTCATCTCCATCGCGCAATGAAAGTTCTTGCGCAATAAACCCCACATTAAATAGATTACTGCCTTTTTAAATTTTTTTTTGTTAATGGTTGGGAACAAGCGACCAAAGACTAGTAAAATTTTAATAAAATAAAAAGCGTCTTCAAGGATCGACTCGATTTCTCTTGGATGCCATCATCAGATCTTAGTGTCCTTATCATGGTACCACCGTTGGGATATCTCCTTTCCATTAAAACAAGAATCATACAAAATGGGTCCATAAACGATGAAGTTATCCGCGAACACACATAAAAAAAAATACAGTCGAATTGAGAACCTTTTTTGAAGTCGTTTAAAAATATCTGTAAGTCTGTTAGTTTTATTATTAATATTGTTCTTTTCAAAGTCTAATCAGTACAGTACTAATATTATAAATTCGAAAGTAACTCTGTCTGTCGGTCTGTTACGCCTTCATGGCTAAACCACTGCACCGATTTTAATGAAATTAACATTGATACACTATGATTCTTGTAGAAGGACATAGCCTACTAATTACTGTGATAACCGACATCCTACACGCGGGCGTAGCCGCGGGAATACGGATAATCTATAGAAATGAAACATTATATACGCGAATCCTGTAGTGGTGTTTCCTTGGTCTGTCCCTCCATTTGTGAATAAGCACTGTCTCCACCAGCTGCAGGTGCAGAAGGCTGCCCTCCCGCGCTCCTAAAACAATAACAGTAAGTTTAGGTGCATTTATAACATAGTCTTATTGCCGTCTAGGGTAGGCAGAGGCCATAGAATGTCATTCGCCACGACCTTAAAGTACAAGGTCATATCTCTTCCAAAATCAGAGCTTCTGCTCACGTTCGCCATTTGCCGCTGGTTTTAACTTAATCTCTCTGTGTCTTTCGGTGCAGACGCACTGAAGCCTTTTCATATAAACTTCTTAAGCCATTCTTCTCTATAGCTCATCTTTTAAATCATTAACCGTGTAATAATGGTACTGCGTTACTGCACGCCGTTTCCTATTTCGCCAAGTGTCGAGGGTTCAAATCCCACGTAGGACAACACTTTGTGTGATTCACAAATTGTTGTTCTGAGTCTGGGTGTTCTTTGTGTCGGTTTCATGTATGTTTGTAAAAGTCCCCCGCGACACAGGATTTATTCCTAGTGCGGGAGTTGTCTTAAAAAAAAAAAAAAAAAACCCTTTCCTCCAAACGAGGTGATGTTGGAAAATTGTATATATATATATATGCTTATCGGTGCGAGAATTTCTATATCGCGATACAGGATTAGTAGATTAGTCGCGAAAAAATTACTTCGTAGTTCGGTGTGTCTTCGGTAGATGGCACTATAGTATGCATTTGTTTGCGCTGTATGTGGAAGTCGCCACATGTAAACCATGACACTCCACCTCAGAGTAGATTATGATGATCGCAAATTCAACATTATGGTCCGAAATGAATGAGTGATGATGATGATTTTGATGACTAGAGGAAATATGTAAAACCAACCTGTAAGTGACTAGGGCGGCTTGTTCCTCGCGTGTTGGGAGTTTAAAGGGAAGTGGCAGCGTCATAGCCCAACGTTCCAGGGTGGTGTTGAAACGCAGCGCCACGCAGTACACTCCGTACATTATCAACATGAAGAGAGCCTCAGGCCTGAGGAGTCAAATAAATAGTACTTAACATTTATAATGATAGCTAAGTCAGTCAGTTGCAATTTGCAACATCTATAGCAAAAATGTAGTTTAATGCCATTTAGTGAATATCAGTCGAACAATTTAGTCATTGATTTTACATCACGCAATTAAATATAACCCGACTCCTACTATGAAAAATAAGTCGTACTCCGTTAAATTGGAGGGCTACAAGCAGTGGCAGTGGTGACCCCAGTAGTTCTAAAGTCAAGACTATATATGTATATAAAAGTATCGAATCATCATCATCAACAAATTTAAATTGCACTGCTGGAAATAGGCATCTCCTTAGAAAATATATTTTGACAATAGGTCAAAATATATACTCCACTGGCCAGATGCGTTGGTGGCTTATTTCAAGTTTCCCTTCTCTTTGCAGTCCTTACGTCCTGCTTTGGTTTAATTCCTCAGTCGGATAAAAGAGATGGTGACGGTCTGCATTCTTAACCGTACACCACAAATGCGATTACGATCTAAGAGGAATGTCTCTTAATGTGTAAGGTTTTTTTCCCTATGCTCTCGACACTGGATGATTCTGAGAAGTTTATGTCAAGAGAAGTATACTCACCATGAAACGTATGCGTTGGCGATAGTGCACAGCATTACCAGAATAGAGATCGCGTAGAAGAAGCAGTCGCGACAAAGCGGCCACCAGTTCAGGTGCGAGACGGTACCAGCGCACAGCGCACACACGGAGATCACGAACATTATATTGAATACCGCTGAACCAATTACTCCAGATACTCCTGTAAAACATTTTTTTTATTGCTTCGTGATAGCGTTCGTACCATCAAGGGAATAATTAAACGTACCAATGTCGTCTTGTGCACAAAATACGCCAATGACGACTGTAGCCAACTCCGGAGCGGAGCTACCAGCCGCCATGAACGTGGCGCCAGCTACATCTGGTGCCAGCTTAAATTCTGAAATTTTAACAACATTTTTAGAAAATCAATCTTATGAAAATCACTATTTAAAGTTAGAAGAAGCTCAATAAGCCTTGTTCTCTTAGATTAATTTAGATGGTTTTAACCACGGAGCAATGATTTTAACCATCTAACAAAACAAGCAACCCCAACCTTTTGAAAGTTCAAACCAAACCTAAGATAATAATTTGTCAGCAGCGAAATATGACGTCACAAGTGATTTCATACAAAATTTTAAGAGAAACATGTCTACGTGTTTTAAGAAAATATTCTTTGGCCTTTTTTGAAGTTAAATAAATGTAAAATGGAGCAATTTCTGTATTTCGTGGACAGCAAGTATCCCATAGTCTGAATTCATTATTACTGAAGCACGCTTAACTAATTTGTACAATATTCTTAGCAACTCTACTACATTCATGATTATTTAGGAAAGTAATAGTGACTGACCTTCACAGATCCTGTCAAGGCTGGACACGAAGTACTCATCGCAGACGATAGCCAGGCCGATAAATGTGAACACGCAGACCAGAATGTGGATAATGAGGCCCCCGTGCTTCCGAGCCGTCTGGCCCATCAGAGGCTTCGGGAACTGTAAACCAGAAAAATATACTTAGTGTAAAAGTAGGTTCCTGGTAATTTTAAATTAAATTATACGCAATCTCCGTACTCTCTCTCGTTTCTTGTACTAGATGCGGGGACGCCCCGAACAAGCGCGTTAGATTAAGGAACTTGAAACAACCCTTCTGGCCAGGGTAGTAAAGTAGGCTAAAATCTGCTTTCTTAGGAGAGGGATATGTCCATCAGTGGACTGTTAAAGGCTTTCGACGATGAGTTGTTTAATAGGTAGGTACAATACTTGTTCAATAGCTGGTGGAGAACAGTTGACTCGCAGAGGCCTGATTGTCGGGATAGAAGACTTCCACAGTTTTCTCTCTTTTTCTCTCATTTCTTCTGTCTCACTGTCCTGTTGAATAAACAAGGATAAAACGTTTAACAAACTTTATCAAGAAAATAAAAAAAAAAATTGCTTGATATTGACCATGTTAAGGGGCAGTTTAACCACCTACTGATAAAGTTCCTAAAAGACTATTCTGAATTTATCTGCTAGATAATTATAGATTTCAGTTTCACAACTCTTGGATAGACATATACAGAATGTCCCAAAACTCAATGATAATCTGGCACCGGGCAATTTTTTTTTTCTTATTTTTTCCAGAACTGTTATGACATGGCCTCTCGCGCCGTGCCAGATTATCATTGAGTTTTGGGACATCCTGTACGTCAGATATATGAATACATATATCAGCAATCTTTATCTGTTACATGATGCTATATAGCAGATAACTCTCTGAAATTTTATCCTCGAGAATCCAAATGGTGCCCAAATATAGGAAACCAATTCCCATAAACACAGATTGTAAACATCCACGATAGTTTAACGGACGACGAACGAACGTGGCCGTTAAACACCGTGGTATCACACCGACCGGCCCATTTGTGCCAAAGTATAGGTAGCTCTTCTAAAGCATTTTACCTCTCCCGACACATCATGCCGGAGCCATGGCAGGTGGGTTTAGGCAACGCGAGTATGCCGCCGGCATCGTTAGGCCGCCAGTATCTGTACTGTTCTGCGGTCTGCCGCAGAACATCATTTCAGTTATAAATAACCCGGAATCCATGCTAGCAGCTTGTTTGCCCTTCAAGCCTGGTGTCACAGCAACCCGCCAGCATGGTGTTCAGGAAGCCTAAGGCTAATATAGTTTTTTAAATTGCTGCCTAATGCTAATTTTAATTTTATTTTCTACCCGGAATATAATCGATTATACTATCACAATACCTCAACGTATCCAGCATCTTTCTGAGTCTTCTTGTCAGGTTCATCTTCTTCAAGAATTCCTTTTAGTTTCTTCTTGTCCCCTTCTGCTGGACCTTCGTCTTCTTTTTCAGAAGGTGGGGTAATCGGTAGTGGAGTTTCATCTAAAATGATATTTTTCTAAATTTGTATTAAGGTCTTGCCGATGAGGGTAAACCTAGATTTTTTCTAATCTGTGTAATTTAGGATTTCTATCGATTCATATCAATTGTTAGACCTTAGAGAGCTCAGCTGTGAACGAAGGTTAAACTGTCCCTAAAAGACAATACCTTAAATCTGTACATGAGGATTTTTAGCATAACATTTTCATTTATTTTTAAAACGACAACTCTCATCCCAGGAATAAATCCTGTAACGTGGGCGACTTAACAAATATATACATATATGTAACGGACACAAAGAACACCCAGACTCAGAACAACGATTCGTGGATCACATACAGTTTTATCCCATGTAAATCCAAAAAGATACATACCTTTTCCTTTACCGGTTTGACTCTTGGTGATTTCATCTGGGAGGGTGCTCTTATCAATCTTGTCAGCGATACCATCGGGAGTTGCGACAGGCTCCGAAGCATTGGAGGACATGAACACAGCTTGGAACACCGAGTAGGCTATGAAGAATACTGATACTGTCAACCATCTATGTCGGCGAGGTCTTCGCATTCTCTGAAAAGAAATTAGAATAGAATAAAAATTATTGTACTCCAGTTAAATCTAGACTAATCTATAGTAATATTATAAAAGTGAAGTGTTTGTTTGTTTGGCAGATCTATATAATATATCATTGCGCTACGACCAAAAGAAGCGGAATATCAATAAAAGTGTTGTAAAAACGAGATAAAATATTTCCTTTGAGAATTTCCATTACGTGTGCTACGTAAACAGTTCAAGTTTCGAAAAAACAATGTATGAAAAAATTGTTTCCCTGTAAGGGCGCTGCTGGGCTGATACTGTCGCGCGATTCGTAAACGTCGCTACTAACGCGCTGCTTAGTTGCATTTGCAACGCGCTGCTAATACGCGACTGTCTCGCTGCTGCATCGCTGCAATAAGTCGCCGTGGGCGAGCGCCCTAAAAATAAAAATAAAAGTCCGGGACAACATTACGTCTCTCTTTTGAGATTGGGTCACTATAACCTTTTTTTTGAAACAAACTAGTTCACGATGTTCAACATCACAAAACAGACAATAGAAAACGCAGATAAGGTTGCGAGGTTCAGCTAGTAAAATAAAAAAATACGTGTGGCACTCGGGGACTGCCGCGGTAAAGCTATTGCATAGCATTTTTTATTATTTTTTCATTTTTTTTAAGCAGTATGTTCGTGCGTGACAGTGACACAGATTCATTTCTGTCAGACAGAAACATTCTTTGATTCGTCGTTCGGAGCAGCTCGTCTCGATCCGTGCGATGCTTCGGGTGTCAGGTTTTTTTGTTACGTTACGGATTTCTGCACAAAGGCGCCAAAGCCCGCGATAAAAGCTATGCAATAGCTTAATAAAATACTCAAGGAAAGAAAGAAAGATAGAAGTGTAGGTTTTAGAAAAGAGATACCTACTGCTTATACGGATAGATTACAGAGTGTAAGTTATAGTTCTTTATAGATCAGTGCTCTAGTTATTGGTCAGGGTCACCGGGTGAGTCCCTAAACTTACAAAATAAATAGGTGAAAAGTGGTTCCAGTTCTTTCTATCTTTGACAGTATATTTAATTTTTATGATGAAATGAAAGTTGTGTAATGGGGAATTGCGACTTGCGACGGGTCACAGGGTTTATTTCTAGTCCATCGTAGGGTGTTGCAGAAATGTTCGATTAAATGCACTCTACGTATAAAACGAATTAGGATACAGCTTTAAGGTTGCTAACTTAAATACGTACATGAATGACATAAATGCATTACAGCTGTTATTAATCCAGCTGAAGTATTTCAAAAGTAAGCCCAAACTTGAGAACAAGAAGAACTTGAACGAAATACGGCTTGGCCTATTCTAATTTATAGAGGGAGAACATTCCAGGAAAATACGTATTAGGGTCATCACAAGTGCGTTGTCGGCCTTTTAAGAAGGAGTTCTTAAAAGGCCGTTAACGCACTTGTGATGCCTCTGGTGTTGCGGATGTCCATGGGCGGCGGTAATCGCTCACCATCAGGCGACACGTATGCGCGTTTGCCCCCTATCTCAAAAAAAATATACAGACTGAATTAGTAACAATGAGTGAATTGATCTTTTATTTAAAATCATCATCAGTTAGGACAGTTATCGCAACAACTTAGTAAAATAAAGTTACTAACCTGTCAATGGTTTCAGAATACCAAACTTCAAATAACCAGGCCTCAACCGTTGGCCAAATAATTCAGTTCGTTGCCGCATTCCCGATTTTAACATAGGTACTCAACAAAACAATACAATAATAATAACGGGAAATGAATGCCTTTAGACTTTAGAAATTTTCTTTCATCCATGACACAATGTCAGTATTTTGTTTCTTCAACATCAATATTTTCTAATGCTAGGGAAATTTTCCATTCGGGCTGAATAAAACCTCCTTATTTACTACTGGGTGATAGGGTGATTTGCTGATTGATCTATACTTAAATAAAAATGTACCTATGTATTGTTAGGACAAGGTTCGTTTACAAGAAAAATTAAAAGATAACAGGAAAAGTGAATTTGATGACAATCAGGGAAGCTGAGACAGATATGTAAATATGGCTGTAGGAAGTTCGCCAGGTCAGCTAGTTTTGAATAAAGAGTCTTCCTTTGTAATATATACAGTTACTAATAATCCGTGTGACGACAGATTGAGACTATGTGGCATGGGGTGTCACCAGAGGCGTCTCTAGCCCGTGCAGTGCCCGAGTGCGACCTTTAAAACCCCATAAAACGACGTGTGCTGCTAACAATCGTTCTCTTTGCTGCCTGGCGGCTGCGCTGGAAACTCGTCTGGGACTCGGCTACTAACGTGGAGTCCCGCGCCTCTGCAAGGCGCCTCTCTAGCTGTGGCCCTTGGCTGCTCCCGCTTGCTACTACTACGCAGTTGAGTGCCTCTCTTGTCTCGGAGGTAACCGCTGAAGAACTCTCAGGACCCTGACTTACTATCTGTGTCTATTCTGCTCATTATCAAATAACTGTAACCAAATTGTAACTGCTTTGTTTAAATAAATTATAGTGTGAAAATTCTCGTGGTCTAGAGTATAATTTATCTTTCTTTTTAACCTGATGGCTTAACCATCATCAGCACCTGGCTCCTAAAGCCCCTAACGTGACAGGAGAGGCTTATGTCCAGCAGTGGACTGTTAAAGCCTGTTGATGATAATGCGAGCTTTTCAATGCTTTGTACAAGAATTCACATTATGACTGCCATTGTGTGTTATGCCTTGTATCAATAGCGAAGATTGTAACGATAAAAATAATGTATTTTTTATGACATTCGGCCATAAAATGTAACCGTAATAAAGTGTGGTTTATCGAGTGGCAAATTATCAGTGTTTATGTATCGTATTATTGATTTTATTGGGTACGCGAGGGTACAATCATTATGGGGGTCGAAGTGTTGGGAATATACTTTTTTGTTACTGGTTTATGGAGTCTGGGTTTGAAAGTAAAATAAATTTCTGGTTTAATTAGTAATAGTACATATCTAATATCTTTAAACGAGTTATTCTTGTATATTTATCTTTTATTATATTTTTAACAAAATATTTACTTTTATAACGATACCTCATTATCTGCCGTATCATACGATTTTTGTAGCCTGGCCTTGCCTTATTAAACCAACGGTAGAAAGTGGGAGGTCTCAAATCGGTTGTACTTAAGTTCGTTACCTATATATTTTATCATTTATGAATTGATTTTGGATTCAAAAGAGAGTATATTTTTAGTTTGGCAATTGATTTCAGTGTGAAATAGTGCGTAGACTCATATTAGTCATAATTTAACCAAATACGCTTTTCATTCGGAGCAAAATGATGTGTGTAACAAAAGCAGTAATAACGTAAGTAAAGACGCGTGCAAAACCAAGTCTTTACATAATTATTGAGGTCAAAAAGATTAAAATATCCTTTCTCGGTGACTCGGCGTTTTCTTCAGACATCCGACAATCAATCACTTGCCGGCGTAATCTCGAAACGTTTGATAACGCCGACGACGGCTTCTTTAGTCGATGCGACTTAAGTCGCA
This sequence comes from Diaphora mendica, assembly GCA_949125395.1. Classification (NCBI taxonomy): domain Eukaryota; kingdom Metazoa; phylum Arthropoda; class Insecta; order Lepidoptera; family Erebidae; genus Diaphora; species Diaphora mendica. The sequence continues at coordinate 4,115,396 of OX421332.1, read as the reverse complement.
GTCAGTCGCAAATGAGCGAGCGACTTTGCAAGACAGTCGGTACGACTTTTAAAATTTAAATAGAATATACATTTTTAGTTATTATATATTAAAAAACTACGTTATGTTTGAATGGCTATTTGCAAGGCCTTCTTAAATTGTTCTGCCTTATATTATTGGATTGGGTAATATTTTCTTTTGACTACCTGAATTAGAGATGACGTCATCACCGTACATTCGTTAGATTTCTAATAACGTTTACGCTTGTAGAATGTCAACTTGGCTAGGGAGACTAATTTCTATAATTAATATGAATACAAGTCTTTAAATAAAAATTCTAAAGTAGAATTTTTAAACAAACATAAAACACAAAGCAGTCATGAGGACTGCCGAAAGAGGTGAAAACTCAAAACTATAAACAAATAATTTTGTTTAAGCTCACCTGAAATGAACCTCTTTGCTCCTTTAAAAAAATGCGCTATAAAAAGAAGTAATAACATCCAAATTTTTACAAAAAAAAAACCGACTTCAATCTGGACCAAATTTAAATGATACCACACGGGAAGCACCAGCTGTCGAATGAAAAAAGAATCATCAAATCGAACGAAAGTTCACCCAGTCGAAAGCTATGAGGTAACAAACACAAAAAAAAACAGTCGAATTGAGAACCTCCTCCTTTTTTTGAAGTCGGTTATAAAGATATAGCTCATGGAAAGCGTTCGGTGACGATAACGCGAGTTCCAAGATTTTTGATCAAAAAGTGCTCAATGCGCTGAAATAAGTTTTCAATTCATAATACAACGCCAGAATAGTACCTAATTTAAAATAATTTACTTTGTAGTACTTCTACAAACTCTTTCATGAAGCATAACAAAAGCAAATTAACACAAATTAAACTACACCGCAAACGTACCACAAAGCTTTCACATTCGTACCTATTATAAATTCACGAAACCTAATTCGGGTAGCGAGTGTATTTGAGCACCGAAATCTGGTCAATACTGTCTGTGTACCAACATGGCGCCGACTCGACAGTAGGGCTGTAGTCCCACTGACAACGAGTAGCGGGTTAAGAAAGTTTATTCCAAAAAAAATCATAGTTTCGCTTATCTATAACTACTTATCTTGCTCGAGGCCCGCCCGCATGTATGACAGTTATGGCAATAAATAGTAGTCCATGTGTTTTTCTGATGTATAAACTATATTACTGTAAAGTTTCATTAACATATGTTCAGTAGTTTTTGCGTTAGAGAGTAACAAACATCCATAGATACATACATCACTCCTCAAGAAGTTTCGTATTCACCATGTTGGTAGGATATAATAGTATTCTTAGTATTATAGTAGTAGTAGTAGGATGGTATAAGTAGTAGATGAATTCAGTACCTATAGTGGATCATTTCATAGCGCCCAATCACGAACCAGCCCAGCTTCGTACAGCTGGGGTGGTTCGTGATTGCCTTATTCTTTTTCCTCTTCAAGTGCCTCTTTAATCTCGAAGGTTGGCCGTCAGCTTCCTGTACTCCTCCTAATTGGCTTATAATTTATCTAAAACTTAATAGATTAATTTTTGCGAACCGCTTTCTCGCCTGTAGTAAGACCAACACCTAACGCTATATTTGCTGTTGGCGCTTTTGTAGAGTGTTCATTTGCTTTTTGTGGATGATTTTCTTCAGTAATTATTATTGTACAGAAACATTAGAAGCTCATTTCCCCTGTCTGTATATTCACGTTACGTGCGTACGTATATACTGGTTCATGAAATATCTAATACATTATGATGGCTTTGCTAATTTGATAGTTTACCGCAAGAGATAAATGTTTCTTATATGGACCTGTCCAAAAAAAAAATATTTTCAAAATCGATTTTTTGATCTAAGTATCATATATACCTACTTTAATACGAATTTAGTGAAAAGCTGTTAATTTGATATTACAAGCAGACACTTATACTAACTTTTATTTATGTTGTATTTTCTATTTTATGTTTACAAGATAGTAGAGCCACGCTGATTTCAGCACGAACGGGCCGGCTCGACCAGGGCGGTACTACACTCGCGCAGAAAATCAACGTAAATTGACAGCGTTCGTTCTGTCGTGTTTCGTTAGTGAGTACGAGACCGGAGGTTCAATGATGAGGCGCCGCCATGGTATGGGTCACCATGCTGCATTGTTGCATTGTCTGCATTCGCAGTAAGTATGATGACCACCACTTTTGAGTTCTACTTATGCTTTCCATCAGGTAGAGTAGAGTTATTTGGGCAAGGTCATACATAAAAAAAAAAAAAAAAAATGTTTTGTTCTTGTTCTGAATATTAGCCTGTCTGCATTCTTTCGTTCTTTTTATCCTGTTATTTGCCGAGTAAGTGAGGATTTATACTAGTCTGATCTTTAGTAATCGTGTATTAATCTTATTTATAAAATTCTCGTGTCACATTGTTAGTTACCGTACTCCTCTGAAACGGCTGGACCGATTTTTATGAAATTTGGTGTGCATATCGGGTAGGTCTGAGAATCGACCAACATCTATTTTTTATACCCCTAGAGCTCCCTTTTACCTCAAAGAACGATTCAAGTTCCTCAATGACACACATGGAAAATGTCTAAGGTCATCCGAAAATTTGGGACTGGAGATGCCTCAGCATTCCACTAAGTTTTATGATCAGTCTTTCACTGTTCAAGCTGTACGCTTGTGGAATGCATTGCCCATAAACATTAGGCAAGCGAAAACAATAAATGGATTCAAGAAGATGGTTCACGAATATTACACATCATAATTGAGTCAGTCACACATTAGGATTTGTTTGGGAGTCTTCTCTCTCTTAAATTATAGTTATGCTTATATGTATGTATGTATGTTTATCTATTAGTATGTAAAATTATGTGTTTTATAACTATGTGTGTAAGTTTATAAATATATATATATATATTGTACATATATAAATATATGTGTGTATGGATATAAATAGTTTCTTAATTCAAACTCAATGCACGTCAACTACTACTGTCTCTCTGAAACATTTGATCCATCCTAAGGTTGCCTGGAAGAGATTGCTTTTGGCAATAAGGCCGCCCTTTGTACCCTACACTTCGGACATTTTATGTATTATGTACTTATTGCAATCTGTAATATGGTGTGCAAATAAAGAGTTTTCTATTCTATTCTATTCTATACCGTTTTTTTTGGTAAAACAACGTTTGCCGGATCAGCTATTTTACTATATAATAATGTTTCTTAGTAAACATTATACATAATACCATAGACATTCATTATTATTGTGATCTTTCTATGGTCTATGAACCTACTTATTTTTTGTCTATGCATATTTGAAATAGGCTAAAATCTTGCCCGTTTAAAAAAAGCTAGTGAAGGATTATTATCTGTCATTATAATTAATTGTTATTTATTTTAGTCTGTGTATGTATGTATTTGTATGTATGTATGTGCATGTATGTATGAGTATATTTATATGTGTAATATGAGTAGATGTATGTATATTTATATGAATGTTGAATATTCTAAATTTGATGATTGTTTTTATTATTCACACACTAAATTTAAGACTTGTGCGCCCCACTACTGCTACCCCAATTAATGTCACTTACCATAATTTCCGTACTAAGGTTGTCTGTAAGAGATCGCCATGAGCGATAAGGCCGCCAATTGTCACATTTGTAAATTGCAACTCTTTTTTTTTCTATCTGTTATGATGTGTGTACAATAAAGATAAATAAATAAAATAAATAAAAAATAAATATGTATGATTCGTTATTAAAATCTCCCCTTTGTGTTCCTGCTGTGACAAGCGGTTCCTTTATTTTATACTGTTTAATAAAAACCATGTTTTCGACATAAAAAATAAATTGCTTTACACTAATTTGCATACAGATTGCGTACTCCTTCTTAAAAGGCCGGCAACGCACTTGTGACGCCTCTGGTGTTGCAGGTGTCCATGGGCGGCGGTAATCACGTACCATCAGGTGATACGTCTGCTTGTTTGCCCCTTATTCAATAAAAAAAAAATGTCTAGTGTATAGTCTCCTTTTAAAATTTCCTTAAGAGACCAGAATTTGTTCCAGGTTATTTTGCATCTCCTTTCAACTTCTTTTTCATTATTTGTTGTACTGAAAGAGACCTGTTTGCCTAGATATGTGTAATTGTCCACGTATTCTATGTTGTTGCCATTTTTTGTACTTATAGGATGTTTGCGGCTATTCGTGATTAATTTTGTTTTGGCAGCATTCATCTCTAGTCCAACTCTAGCACTTTCTTGTTCCAGCATATGTACAATTTTTTCAAGTTCAGAAAGTAAAACGATGTCGTCTGCGAATCTCAAATGGCTGAGGTAAACACCACACACACTCAGTCCCTTGGTTTTCCAATCTAGTTTTTCAAAAACACTCTCTAGGACAGCAATGAATAGTTTAGGTGACAAGGGGTCACCTTGTCTTACTCCTCTTTCAATTCATATTTCATCTTCTCTGGTTTCGAGTTTTACTCTACTTGTAGCATTGTTATATGTATATTTTATGATGTTTATATATTTTCTGTTAATATTCAATGAGCATAATGTATTCCAGATGGAGTTGTGGCTTATAGTGTCAAAAGCCTTACTATAATCTATAAAAGCTATGTATAGAGATCTCCCAAACTCTTTATACTTTTCCATTACTTGTCCTAGTGAATACAAATGGTCTATTGTGCTAAAACCTGATCTAAATCCTGCTTGTTCTAATGGTTGCGCTTTGACAATCTCTATTTCTATTCTCTTAAGTAATATGGATGAAAAAATGTTGTATAAACTTGCCAGTAAGCTTATGGGTCTATAGTTGCCCACATCAAGAGGATTGCCTTTTTGATATAGGAATATGATGTCGGATGAACACCATTGATTTGGTATAATTTCTGTTTCCAGTATGAGGTTAAAATGTTTTGTGAAGTGTTTAAGTAGTATTGGTACAGAGTACTTGAGCATTTCATTCCTTATCTTATCCGGCCCAGGGCTTTTAGAATTTTTTAATAATTTAATATGTTCGAATACTTCGCTTTCTTCTATTGGCAAAATATTTTCAACGTTATGATTGCAGTTTACTATTTCTTCGATGTTATTCTCTTGGTTTCTTTTCATGTACAGTTCTTTATAGAAATTGGTTGCTTGATCTAATATGTCTTGTCTAGTTTTCGTTTCTTTACTTTTAGTTTGTAATTTTTGTATCCACCTTTTATGTCCTGTCTATGTTTTTTTGTAGTCTTTCTTTATCTCTTTGTTGGTTTGTTTAAATAGGTGCCCAAGTTGTCTTTTCATCTCCTTAGTTTTGTTTTTTGCGGATATAAGTTCTGTGCGTCTTTTTATTAATGATATTGTATTATCGCTAAATATTTTATGTCTTTTACGTTTCTTTTCTGTATTTTTCAAAGTTGAATATGACGTTAGTGCGTATTTTAGGGTGTCGTAATAGTCTTGGACATTTATAAGTTCTGCTACTTTTCCATCGACGTCGTAATACATCAGATTGTTCAACTATGTGTTGATATCTTCTTGTGTTAAAAAGTCATTTGGATTTGAATTCAAATTATTTCTGCTCCTTTTTGGGACACATAACCTGATTGTAGCTCTTAGCATTCTATGATCAGACGCGAAATTTATGTTGTTTAGTATTTCAAAGGTCGTCACCAATTTTGGAGTGTTTGTCATTATGAAGTCAATTTCGTTTTTATGTTTATGGTCTGGGGTTCCCAAGTCCATTTTTTGTTTGTTTTTTTTTCTTAAAATATGTATTCATAATAGATAGGTTGTGTTAAAGGGCGTACTCTATCAATCTCGTACCCCTTTCGTTTCGTATTCCATAACCGTATTTACCTAGTATCTGTTGTTCTTCAGTTTTGGGTTTGCTCTATTTTTGCGTTAAAGTCTCCAATAACTAGTATTTTTCTTCAGCTAGATCATGTACTAATGTGAGGTCATTGTAAATTTTTTGAATTTCCTCTTCACTAGAGTTTTCGGTAGGTGCGTATACTTGGACAATTGACAAACTAAGGCCCACGAACACAAGTTGTAGCAATGCCACCCTTTCTGAGATGCCAGTTAAATTAGTTATGTAGTTTTTTCGTCTTGGGAAATGTTTTTGTTCTGTCGGTTAGAAGTTGTGTTTTAGTATTTTTTGTTACATTCCGGCGGCTGATATGCACACCAAATTTCATAAAAATCGGTCCAGCTGTTTCAGAGGCGTATAGTAACTAATATTGTGACACGAGGATTTTATATATAAGATGTACATATAATTAACTAACATAATTCTAACATTAATCGTGTAACTTAAGTTAAAAATCTGTTTTTATTGTTATCTGCTTAAAGGGAAGCGGCTTGACCTTGTCGCTTATCGCGTCGCGTCACTTCACGCGATACGAAACAAATCGATCCATAGACAATTTATTAACCGCCTTAAAATGGAAAGTAGGAGGTTTTCAATTAGGTTATATTTATTTTACTTATTGCCTTTATACCTACAGTCGTGGTCAACTAATAAGGGACACTCTCTAGCTAAACCAAATTGTGAATTTATTTTTTAATTTCCAACGAGTCTAAATAATATTCCATATCTCTTACAAGTAAGTATAATTAGACATTTATGTGCCCGATACAAATAATTACAACTTCTTACGCATTAAACCTCTTTACAGTACAGCTGATAGATTATCACAGTGCACATTTTTTGCAAGAATGTTGGCTGGCCATTTAATTAGGGACACTGAGATATTGCTTTCTATTTTCAAAATCTGAACCTTAATATTTTTTTATTTCTTTTTCTATTCTTTGTGGTAGTTTTGGCGGCAATCTAGACTTTAAATTTTAAGTTTTGAGAATTATCTTGAAGAACATTGGGTAAAAATAAAAGTTGCGGTGCAACACTAGGAAAAATTATCATGAAGTTTGTCGAGCGTGGTTGGTCATACCGAAGGATAGCAGAATATTTAAATTGTTCAAAAACTATGGTATGCAATGCAGTGCAACATTTCAGGCACAACAACACAGCTTTAAATGTGCCCAGAAAAAGAAGATCGAGAAAAACAACTCCGCAAGAAGATAGAATGATAACCAGGTTAGCTAAGAAAGATCCGTTTCTAGGCTCTGTTTTAATTAAACACGAAGTGTTTGGGGCAGACGAAAGAGCCAGTGTATCAGCGAGGACCGTTCGACGACGTCTGGTAGAAGCAGGGTTGTTCGGAAGAGTGGCTCGCAAAGTACCATTGTTGAAGAAAGAACATAGAAATGCACGTTTAGCGTTTGCACGTAAATATGGACATTGGACCTACGCCCAATGGCAACATGTATTATTCTCTGACGAGACCAAGGTTAAGTTGATTTCTTCAGATGGAAGGCAATACGTAAGGCGACCCGTAAAAGCGGAAATGAATCCAAGATTTACAAAAAAACAGGTGAAACATGGCGAGGGAAAAATTAAAATGTGGGGTTCATTTTCTGGACGTGGAGTGGGTCCTGTGAGGAAAGTGCAGGGTAACTTAGACCAACATCAATACAAGGCAATATTAGAGGAAACTATGCTTCCCTATGCTGAGGAACATCTCCCTATTATATGGACTTTTCAGCATGATAACGACCCGAAACATACCGCCCGTTCAGTCAAATCGTTTCTTAACAGTCAGTCGGCATCAGTGCTAGATTGGCCAGCAAATAGCCCGGACCTCAACCCAATCGAGCACCTTTGGCACGAAATCAAGAAAAAAGTTGCCACTTATCGTACCACAACTTTAGATGAACTTAATGAAGCTTTTTGTGAGGCATGGGCAAACATTCCTGTCGAAATATGTCAGAAACTGATAATATCTATGCCACATCGGTGTCAAGCGGTAATTACTAACAAAGGTTTTGCTACTGGGTACTGATTTTACTAGTAATAAAATGGAGTTGTTAAAGAAGTTAAAATACTGCAGATTAATAGTTTTGTTTAACTCTATTTTTCATTTTACTTTACTGTTCTTAATTAAATGTCCAGCTACAGAATTGTACCTTAAATTGAATACATGGTTAACCTTTGATATTAAACACTTTTTTCTATTTATTTAATTTTTTATTTACAGCCATTTATAGCATAATAATCGGACTAAATTATGCAAATAATGGTTACTGAGAAATCAACAGGGTTTTATAATTATATGTACATAACCGGTTATTGCTCTCCACTATCTTGAATGTCCCTAATTAGTTGGCCACAACTGTATATGTATATTTTACTTTAGAACTATGTCATTTGTGAACCAATTTGAACAATTATATCTAAATCTATACGAATATTATAAATTTGAAAAACTCTTTAAGTTTATTTGTTTGTTTGTCCAATTTGAAAAATGTTTCACTACGAGATAGTCCAGTTATCAAGGAACGTTATAGCTTAAATATCATTACGCTACGACCAAAAGACGCAGAGTATCAATGAAAAATTATTGAAAAACGAAGGCAAATAATTCATTTTATGAGCTTTTATTGCGTACGTTGCGTAAAGGATTAAAGTTTCACAAAAACAATGTGTGAAAGAATTGTTCCCTGTTGTCCCTTTACAAGTGCTAAAAACAGGCAATCATATGGACTGCCGATAGAAGTGAAAACGTATAACTTAGAATGTTATTTGTGAAATTAATGTGTAAAATTAGAAATTACAAAATGTTTAAATTAAAATTATCAACATCAAACATTAGCATGTCGGTGACGCGAACCCATAAGATTTTTCCCTACCAAAAAGTGCTCAACGCGGCCAAAGAAGTTTTTACTTCGAAAATGTCATGTCAGCATGTCGGTGACGCGAACTCATAACATTTGCTCCTACCAAAAAGTGCTCAACGCGATTAACAGCGTTTCTTTAAAGAAGTTTTCACTTCAAAAGTTCGTGACAGCATATTATGTCTATTTCTAAACGTTCGCTTACAAAACACATAACAAAACCTTTTTATTACAAGCTTTTTATTAACTTGCAATGTATGTATGTTTAGATGGAATCTTGCAACTCAATTTTGAAGCAGATATCTTCAACCGATTTTGCTGAATTTTTGCAAGCATAATACGCTGTAGCGTGACAATACAACATTATAATATGCTGATCTGATGCTGGAGCTGGAAGGTGGCCATAGGAACTCTGTAAAGAAACGTCGCAACATCATCGAGTTTGGACTCGTTTGATTCGTCTCGACGTATTTCAGTAAAAGCTTGTTTTTAAAAAGCTTTTTAATTTAATTTATTAAGATAAAAAAAATTGTTCACGCTGCATAACATCACGTTACGGGCAACAGGAGACTCAGACGAGGTTTTGTTGTTCAGTGAGTAATGTATAATCTTGTACTTATAATTTAAAGCTGAAGAGTTTGTTTGTTAGAACGCGATAATCTAAGGAACTACAAGTCCGATTTAAAAAAATATTTCAGTGTTATATAGCCCATTTATCGAGGAAGGCTATAGGCTATATATAATCACGCTAAGACCAATAGGAGCGGACCATTCAAGAACTGGGAAAATTATCACGCTACGAGTAATAAGAGACGCAAACAAGGTTGCGTAGGACAGCTTGTATGTATATAAATCTCGTCTCATGTTGTATCTTACGATAAACTCCAAAACTATCTAACCTATTTTCACGGTTTTTTGAAAATGTCTGTTTTGCTCGCGTCATTGCGTAGGACAATTAACATCACGCTTAGACTAATAGAAGTCAAGCATGACTAAAAAAGACGCAGAGAAAGCTACGTGGGTTAGCTAATATATTATAAATCCCACTGAAAACAAAGAGTCCTTCCAGAAAATAAGAAATCCTTCTGAAGTGTTGCTGATCTGAATAGATTTACGAAATACGACCGCAATGGCAGGTAAAAGCTTCCTTATAATAGAAATTTGCCTTTTGAACTATTTCACTTAAAAAAATTAAAATAAATGGATTAGGGTGTTTCTTAACCGGGCACACACACAATGCACACATTTACAAATTACGCTATATAGCTGAGTGTATAACTATATTACATTAAAACACGCACACATCAATACAAATAAACCATTTTGTGATGGCCTTCCTCCTCCCCTTGTAACGATTTAAAATCCATAAATGCAGGCGTAAACCTTTGGTAGATTATGGCTCAGTTTATGTTGAACGATGTTGTAACACACACATAGGCAACACTGGTCGATCAATACCGGTGACGCGCTTTGCACTTGAAGCCTCGTTCACTTCGATGATCATCAAGTTCGTACAATAAATGAATGGGTGAATGAATAAGGACGATTTCGTTCTTAGATGACAGATATTCGATTTTTGAAGGACTGACGAGGGAATTTATTTTAAATAGAAAGAAGAATATTTGAAGCCTCTTTGATGGATTAGATTTAGGTTAAGTATACGAGTAGACTTTTTATGCTTTTGGATAGGTACATACCTATTGTGAGTAGATTATAATGTTAGCAAAAATGTATGAAATTTAGGAATCGTATACAGCCTATTTAGGAAATATGCAAAACAATGTTTCAAAGTCTTTAGTATTTTGAAAGGGGAATACGACTTGAAGGTAAGTGGTTCATATGATGGTAAGCGGCTACCGTCGCTCATGAGCACCTGCAATTCAAAAGTCACAAGTATGATGACGCCCTTTGATGCTTCCTGCAGAATCAGGGGGAAAATGTTCAAGCTCTAGTCTGGTAAGGGTTACCTCACTCACTTGGTGAAAAACAAGCAATAAATGACTCACCACTGGTTTTCTGAGAAGCCTTGGTATCACTCCGATCGAGCTGAATCATTTGTTACGTAGCATGATGCTGTGGTAATCAAGAGGGCAGAAGTCAAAGGTGGTCATTTTTATTGCTAATTTGGAATGTACATGAAACGTGCTTCTTCCTGTCTAGGTTTTTTTTTTTTTTATGTATGGCCCGCCAAAATGACTCTACTCTGCCTGATGGAAAGCATAAGCAGAATCCAAGAGTATTGGTCGCCATACTCACTGCGAATGCAGACAATGCAGTATGGCGACCCACACCATGGCGGCCTAGTGATGCTGCTGCATCTTTTAGTCTAGTCAACAAGTATGGAACTTGTTGACTAGACTATTTGGGCCTCCGGTCTCGCACTCACCAACGAAACACGACAGCACGAACGTGGTCATTTTACGTTGATTTTCTGTGCGAGGGTAGTACCGCCCCGGTCGAGCCGGCCCATTCGTGCTGAAATCAGCGTGGCTCTACTACCTCTTTCATACGTGAATGTAATACGGTACGGTACGGTAAAAGTACGGTCAGTAAAAATTGCGCGTTCTTTTTTTTCAAAACCGCCTTTTCTGTTTTATAGCCCTCTCGATTACCATGGTAAAATGACTCCCTTTCATAAATCTTATACCTACATACATTAATCTAACCTCAATATTGGTTGCACGTTTGCCGGTCACCACGCCGTTTCCTACTTCGCCAAGTGTCGTGGGTTCAAATCCCACGTAAGACAACACTTTGTGTGATCCACAAATTGTTGTTCTGAGTCTGGATGTTCTTTGTGTCCGTTTCATGTATGTTTGTCTCCCCGCCCCCCCGACACAGGATTTATTCCTAGTGCGGGAGTTGTCTTTTTAAACAAAAAATAAAATAATGAAAATTATGTAGACAGCCCGCTAGCGTGATGAAATGGTTCCAAGTCCATTCCATTGCATCAAAGCACAATCAGAATTATAATGAATTTACTGTAGAACAGCTTTTACAACGAGATACTATAAAGAATTGAATTACCGGGTAACTGCTACTGCAAGTTAAAACATTTTTTTTAAATTGAATTGTGTTGTACTCGTAGTAACTAGATAACATGATTCACGAAAATAGATTTACCTTTATTTTTTAACCGACTTCCAAAAAGGAGGTTCTATGTTCCACTGTATGTATTTTTAACCGACTTCTTTTTCAAGCAGATTTTAGGTACCTAGCACACATTTACACTACTATTTAAATGAATAAATAATTAGGTATAGGCAATTTATGAAGAACCAGTTTATTTTACGCTTTTAAGTGTTTTTTTGGCAGAGAGTTTTCGTTGGATGTTTTTTGGAAGTCGGTTTTTTTTTTTGTTAAAATGCGTCATCGTCTTCCGAGCTTTTATTATTCCCAAGATTATTTGGGGGTTGGTTCCTAGTTCAACCGATTTTACCTGAAAAAGTTTATCCACAGATCGACTGACATCGGACCTCCGCTACCCTGAGGGTGAACTGAATTCGAAGGTTGAACTGGCTGTCGGTATGTTTGAGGGCACTGACTTCCCAATAACGAGTGTCATAGGTGTTCATGACAACGGGGACCGACGGCTTAACGTGCACTCTGAGGCACGGGCGGGAAACACCGCCTACTTGCATACTCCGCGCTGCTATTAAGAATTTCTCGAGGTGTTATATTCTCTTAGTCTGCTTAGTTCTATACACTGCAGCGATGCGGGAAGTTGACACGGGCTTACTAAAAGAATTTTTTTCGTTAATTTAGAAAATATTCACAGATATTTGTCCCGTGGGAGAGCCACGCTTCGGCATGAATGGGCCGACTCGACCGGAGTGATACCACGGCCTCACAGAAAACCAGTGTGAAATAGTGCTTGCGATGTGTTTCACCGAGTGAGTGAGGATAGCGGAGGCTCATACCCCAATCCCCTACCCCTACTTCCCCCCCATCCCCAAAAGGCCGGCAACGCACTTGTGACGCGACGCAGGTGTCCATGGGCGGCGGTAATCGCTTACCATCAGGCGATACGTCTGCTCGTTTGCCCGCCTATACCATTAAAAAATGAATAAGGCGATACGAAATTCGCCGGGTCAGCTAGTTTTATATATTACTAGCTGACCCACGCAACCCTGTCTGCGTCGCCCATAGCGTGATGTTATGAGAGAACACATTGGCTTAAAATATTTAATTTTTAAAGGGGAACTATTCTTTCATATATTATTTTTGTCGTAATCGTTTACGCAGCGCATACAATGGGAACTCTCAAAAGGAATAATTTTCCCCCATTTTTGCATCGTTTTTCATTATTAACGTGATGACATGTAGCGTTCCTCAATAACTCGGTTATCTAACACTGAAATAATTTCCCAAATCGTACTAGTACTTCCTGAGACTGCGCATTCAACCAAATAAACAAACTTTAAAAATTGTATCAGAATGGATTATAACGAGATACAAAAGTAACTTTACGACCCGAGGTAATAAAAAACCTGTAGGTATGGCTTCGAAACACGCTGAGTTGGGTTCGATTTAAATCGGAAATAATCTTCTCACGCTCCCCCAGCTCGCATCCCCTGCGGTGTTAAGGAGACTGTTCAATAGGCTCGGCATCGTTTGAATTTAAACAATTAAAACTTTTACCGTTCAACTCAACTTCTTTTATTTTAATAAACCTAAATATATATAAATGTGGTCGGTTTATATATACTTCAGGAGCCCAAGTTCTCAAGTTTTCACCGATTGTGCTCAAATGTTGAGTCGAACATAGAACTGAATGGATTTTTATGCAGTTTTTACACTTTTTAACCGACTTCAAAAAAGGAGGAGGTTCTCAATTCGGCTGTATTTTTCTTTTTTTTTATGTTTGTTACCTCATAACTTTCGACTGGGTGAACCGATTTTGATGATTTTTTTTTACTTGAATGCTAGTGCTTAATATGTGGTCCCATTTCAATTTGGTCCAGTTCTGACATGTCATCCATGAGAAAACCATATAAGTCTTCAAATTGCATTAAGTATGTGTGCGACAAATTGATGAATAACTCTGTTAGAAATTTAACGTCATAGTAATGGCAACATTTTTGATTGTCATTTTTTGTGTTTGACGTTTTGACGTTTGAGGTTAGGTAGTACCGTGGAGACGCTTGTGATCGGTCGAGCAAGAGCTTCGTATTTGACTGCCGGTTTAAGTTTTTAATTGATATTTAGCTAATTGTCGACTCGGTTCCTTTAGTGGTTTTCCGTTATGAATGGTCTAGTTTGGACTCGCGAGTTTTAGTAGTCACGTTCAAATAGGCGCGATCCGCGAGAGCTAAATACGAGTGTATTGTAATTCGAATACCTTGGAGGTTGGACAGCACTTTAGGAGCATGTTTGTGTGAACTTACCAAGACAAAGCAGAGAGGAAACTACCCAAGAGATCTCTTGGAACGCCGAGAACAAGGAAGCCACACAACTCCAGCAAAATTTTCAGTCCTCTCACCAGTGGAGCGATCACCTTTTGTAGGTTATAATGCTTGCAGGCCCATTAGTACAGGCATTAAATCGCTACTAATTCACTAGCGAGAGCAATGAACCTTTACGGCAATTCACCGTGTTCTTAATCTAAACTAAAATCATCAAGCACTTACTGGAGATGTGTAGATTCCTTGAAGCGGCGTCCAAGAGGCCTCTTGGTAGTTTCCTCTCTGCGTCGTTACACATACATGACTCCTAAAGTGCTATCCAACCTCCAAGGTATTCGAATTACAATACACTCGTATTTAGCTCTCGCGGATCGCGCCTATTTGAACGTGACTACTAAAACTCGCGAGTCCAAACTAGACCACTCATAACGGAAAACCACTAAAGGAACCGAGTCGACAATTAGCTAAATATCAATTAAAAACTTAAACCGGCAGTCAAATACGAAGCTCTTGCTCGACCGATCACAAGCGTCTCCACGGTACTACCTAACCTCAAACGTCAAAACGTCAAACACGAAAAATGACAATCAAAAATGTTGCCATTACTATGACGTTAAATTTCTAACAAACTCAATATCACGCTAACCGGTTTCGATGATTCTTTTTTTTATTTCAAAGCTGGTACTTCTGGGTGGTCCCATTTAAATTTGGTCCAGATTGAAGTCGGTTATTTTTTGTTAAAATGTGTGATTATTACTAATAGATAGAGTGATTATTGAGGAAGGTTTCGTTTAAAATTTGTGAAATTTTTGAGTATATCGGCTGGGTGTGGCTGGGCAACATAACGATATTTGTTGAAGACGCCGGCAAAAATTAAGCCGCAGGTCTTCTCCGAGTAATAGGCTAGGTATATTATAGTTTCCGTAAAGAACCCGTGCAAGCCGCGGCGAGTTGCTAGTGATTAATAAAACTTACACTACGTATTAGATATTAAAATATTAATTATTTCCAATACATTAAGCAAGCCAAAGTCCGTACAGCAAACCAAGATGCAGAATCTAATATCATCGAACCACTGAAGCGGTAAAATGGCTTTCTGAAATTCAAAAAGGGTAAGTATACAAGCGCTTTAAGTGTAAAACTTTTTTCATATAACGTTGGATTGTGTTGTTATGTGTTGTGTTCCTGTTTAATATGTTGTTTACTGTGTGTAAACTTGCCTTGATGTGTGGTATGTGTTTGTTGAACTAATTTAACAATAGTGTTTAAGCGTTCTGCTTGCGAGTTTACGTGATAAAGGTATGAGTTTATGTTGATTCGTTTAGTGATCATAAATGTTCAAAATGGCTGGCAGCGGATGGATGCGAACTGCCCAAGGCAGGCTCTTTTCGTTCTTTCTCCTTAGGGGAGGCCTTCGTTTATATGTGGACAGTCTCTGTTACGCTTTCAAGTCTAAACCACTGCACCGATTTCAATGAAATTTGGCATTGAGATACTTTGATTTTTGAGGAAGGACATAGACTACTCTTTGCAGCGGCAACCGACACACACCCGCATGGTACCACAGACAAGTGCTAGTTTCATATATTTCACAAAACAATTAGTTAAAAGTGCTCTACTTTGAGCAGTGATTTGAATAGATTTCAAATTAAGCTTATTGGAAAGACTACATTATCTATCTATCTATACCTACTTATAATAAAAATGTAACAGGTCCAATTCTGTACATTTAGAAAATGTTTTTTGTAGGGCTCACTATAATCGACGCTGAAGCCAAAACTGTATTTTTTTCATTTTTGTCTGTCTGTCCGTTTGTCTGTATCTTGACCGCGCATCACGCCGAAACTACTGAATGGATTCAAATGAAACTTGGCATGATTTGAGTTCATACTACGAGGTAGGACATAGGATACTTTTTATCCCGAAATTCAGCACGGTTTCCTGGAGAGAGGGGATGAAAGTCAAAATATGTACTTAGTTGTAATTCAATAACACATAGTCCGATTTCATTCATTCTTTTTTTACTAGAAAGAAAAAAATAAAAGAAAACGGGAAAAGTCTTTTTTTTTGTCCGCGACTGTACACTGCCTGTGGGAAGCTGAGACAGATATGTAAATATGGCGGTACGAAGTTCGCCGGGTCAGCTAGTTTTTGAAATAAATTTATCAATTTTTACTACATTACACAAAACGCTGAACACACACAAAATGTTGTAAAATAGGCTCACTACTAGTTGTAAGATATTTCGTATAATATATTTATTCTCGCCCTATCTCAAATAAACGAGTTTATTTCGGGTTAAACTTGTTTAGTTTAAAAGGTCCCTTGGGTAAGCTAAACGGATTACAGTGAGCGTACACACATTGGGGGATACGTTTTTAGGGTTTCGCACCCAAAGGCTAAAACGCGACCATGTTACTAAGACTCCGCTGTCCGTCCGTCTGTCTGTATCTCATGAACCCTGATAGTTAGACAATTGAAATTTTCTTATATGATGTATTCTTCTTGCCGCTATAATAACAAATACTAAAAAACAGAATAAAATATATATTTAAGGGGGATTCCATTCAATAAACGTGATTTTGTTGTATAAGCTATATTACTGTAAAGTTTCATTCAAATCGGTACAGTAGTTTTTGCGTGAAAGAGTAACAAACATCCATCCATCCATCCATACTTACAAACTTTCGTGTTTATAATATTAGCAGGATGTTATAAGGAGTAAACGAGCAGAAAGGTCACCTGGTTTGACGATCCCCGTAAACAAATTAAGAGTATTCACTACTGCTTAGTATCGGTTTTCTGTGGGGCTATAATATAACTCCGGTCAGCCCGTTTATCATAATATCCTCACACATCTCACACGCCATCTGATTCCAAATTAGGCAAACCCTGTACCCGGATCCTTCCTATTTTAGGTAGAGTGGCACACCATGTGGTTTTAGTCAGTCCGATTCCAATACACTACCCCGCTGAAAATCCTGATGGAGTGACGGACTCAGGGGGTTTCCAAAAGTAAAATAAAATTAGTCGTTCCGGTCAACACGACCTATTTATAATGCAGAATGACCCTCTTACGATTTCTTTCTTTTACACCGTCAGAGGACCGCAAACAAATACTTGATGTTCACTTTAACTCACTTCTTACTCTTCTCCTGGTGTTCATGTAACCTCATTAAAGAAGAGAAACCAAAGTTAAAGAAAAAAACATACTATAGCGCCATCTACCGAAGACACACCGAAATACAAAGAAACTGCTAATCCTGTATCGCGATATAGAAATTCTTGCAACGATAAGCATATATACGATTTCCCAACATCAACCAGGACCGTGGCCAGCCAGGTATGAGCACTTCTCCTGGTCCGAGGATCCTCATTTTCTCTTAGAGAGACATCAGTTCCTCGGCATCGTCAATAGAAAAGTAGAAAGAATAAATTATTTTTCATAGCTTGAACAGTTTTTCATTACGTATTCATAAAGAGGCACAGCCAATCAAATTTAAAAGCTTTGCAGGAACAACCAACTGCCTTTGTACTACCATTAATCAAATGAAGTTCAGAGATTTAGAGGTGGCAAGAACAAATGGCTTGGAAAAGAGGTAAGGTTATTTTTAAATGGGTCTGGTCATGTTAAAGTTTGAAAGCTGAATTCGACTACACTGTTGACGAATGAAATAGAGTTTTCCTTTAACAATAAACGATAAAATGAATAGTTGGTCAATTACTTACCGAAATCATTAAATTGAACAGTTCTGGGAATAGTAACTGGTCTATTTTTTTCTTCTTAACGCTATTGATCGTCAATAGCTAAGTTGCTAGCTTGTTGCGCTCTCCAAAATTATCTTCCATTCCTTTATTTTAGTGAAGCGATTTCCAAAATATTATTTGACTTTTTATATATTTAGATGAACTCTATTTTTAGTGCGATATATCAAATTTTAGTCAATCTTTGTTATTTAGAACGACGTATGACAGAATTAAACTCATTTTTAGTAACTTTTATTTTACGTTAGAGGGTGCTCGAACAACAGAAATTGCACCATTATCATTGTACATATCCATGAAAATATGAATTGAGTAGAAATTAAGCGTCAACTAAGGTAACACTACAACAAGGTAAGTAATAGTAGAAAATTCGGATTTTATTGAGACGAAAAGCCGTATAGTCTATTTCTGGCTACAGCGGTGGTCGCATCTGGTGTATCGGCAGAATACTTGCGTTTTCAGGCTGTTTAAACTTTAGACGATTTTTTTTTGAGGAGAATGTAGGCGATTCCAGAAAGAAAAACGCTTGCAACTTGGCTAGGAGGGCTGGTTCCCAATTGTGAAAGTAACTAGTAAAATACTTTTTATTCAACCAGTATTCTGGCACTTGTAAGTTTACGACTGTTATGTATTTTAGAACTTTCATAATAATGATTTGAAAAAAATATTTCAGAGAAGATGACATGTATCAAATGTTTTTTTAAGCTATTGCATAGTTTTATCGCGGGCTTTGATGCCTTTGAGCGCGGCGACAGAATCAAGAAATTCCATAACGTAACGAAAATAAAACCTGACACGCGAACTCGCACGGATCGAGTCGAGCTGCTCCGAAATCGCCCATGTGCGCCCCGTAAATATACATGTTCAAAGAAAAAAAATACCGTGAATAAAACAACCCGTTCAATGACGAAGACATTTATTAGGAATCGTTTAAACCTTTTATAGTATGCTGTGTAACGAAACTGTATCGCTACTTAACAAAAGTGATCAACGCCATCTAGTGAAAATGTTGGTACTAATTTAATAGTTTAGTATTTTTCATTCACAATATTATTACTACATAAATAAAAAATAAATAAATAATTATGATTGCATAAGTTGATAAAAATGCTATGCAATAGCTTTACCGCAGCAGTCCCCGAGTGCCACACGTCTTTTTTTAAACTCTTATAGTGGCAAAGACGTTCTTATTTAAATGTTATTCTTCTTTATGTTTTTTTAAGATTTACAAATATAACATACTTTTTCAATAATGTCAGCTTTCAAAATGATACAGGTGTAAATGGAAGACATTAAATTTAATAATAAATTACCTAATGGATGAATTATATTTAGTTATTATCTATGTATGACAATTAAATTAAAGCGATCACGTGAACATGTTCAAACGTATTTGCGTGAACCGAACGTATAATAATTAGACCCAATTATCATGAAACATGAAAGTGTAAAAGTTACCGTAGGTTAAATAATGGTTAATTACTATGAAAATATTACATGATTATTGCTGAGGTACATTTTGTATTTATGTATGAGGCTATCAAAGTGAATCTACTCTGCCTGGAGAGCATAAGCAGAAACCAAGTCATCATACTTATTGACCATGCAAAAATGGAGTATAGTGACCACCATGGCGACTTATTGAGATGATTCTGCAGCATTGGGCGTCTGGTCTCGCACTCACCAACGAAACACGACAGCTCTCATTTTAGAATGGTCTTATGTGAGAGGGTGGCACCGCCCTGGTCAATCAGGGTGGCTCTACTACCTTTGTGTTTAGTATTGAATATTGTTGGACTTCAAAAAGACGGTAACTAGTTAGGTACTCTGACTACGTAAGCCCCTAACGGTTAAAGTTTCAGAATAACAATGTATGAAAGAATTGTTTCCCTTAAAGCACCAGTTTCACCACCTACTGCCAAAGTTACAGTTAGACTATATCAACATATCTGTCAAATAGCTAGCAATAGATTTAGGTTTCACAAATCTTAGATAAATACATATATGTCAGATATACATTGTATACAATTTATTAGCAACTTTTATCTGTTAAATAGTGTTATATTGTATTACATATGCCATACTTACATACATACATACACACACACGCACACACACATACGCCATATTTACATATCTGTCTCAGCTTCCCACAGGCAGTGTACAGTCGCGGATGAAAAAAACACTTCTCCCGTTATCTTTTATTTTTTTTCTTTCTAGCAAAAAAAGAATGAATGAAATCGGACTATGTGTTGTTGAATTACAACTAAGTACACATTTTGACTTTCATCCCCTCTCTCCAGGAAACCGTGCTGAATTTCGGGATAAAAAGTATCCTATGTCCTACCTCGTAGTATGAACTCAAATCATGCCAAGTTTCATTTAAATCCGTTCAGTAGTTTCGGCGTGATGCGCGGCCAAGATACAGACAGACAGACAGACAGACAGACGGACAGACAGACAGACAGACAGACAGACAAAAATGAAAAAAATTACAGTTTTGGCTTCAGTATCGATAATAGAGAGCCCTCCAAAAAAAATTCTAAATATCTTTAATGTACAGAATTGGACCTGTTACATTTTTTTTATAAGTATAGATGACTATTGTTATAAGTAACGATTCCAACTTCGTATAAATGCCTCATTTGTTTAAATCTTAATAATTACTAGGCATACAATAACATATATATTATAAACTTATAATTCAATTGGTGATTTTATAAACAAGTAAATAGTTGATTCATATTAATATCTTGGCGCCTTCCGCTTGTCAGCTTCCGGCGCGACTTATATTTCATATCAAATCTTTAATGTTACACAATCCTGTATTATCAAATAATAATTGTATGCTAATAATCATTATTTATGGTAAACATTATTTGATATTATCTACTAAATATGTGAATTTAGTATTGAATTGGGTCAAGCCTGTCAAATACTATAAAAATACCTTCGTTCGAGTAATTTCACGCATTCATATCCCGAACGTTCTACTTGGTGCTAATCGACCGTTACACTATATTGTTGTGTGTCATATATTTTTTTATACTGAAACTTCATTAGAAATTGGTCTGCAACAGTATATGTCTATTTTCTACGATAGGTTAACTCAAATCTTTTAATAACGCTGTTAAAACATCACAATACGGGCAATAGAAATCGCGTGGGTCACTAGTATAAGGATGAGTTCATAACTAACAATATACAAGTAAAATAATTTTTTAGTAAAAAAACCCGACTGCGTCAATATCTGTCATCTTTTTTTTTTTTTTTTTTAAACCATAAGTTATATATTTATTCGTAATTACCGTTAAAACTCTTTATTTTGAAACCACACTCGATGTATTTTGAAAACATTTTTTTTAAGATTACTTTTTGGTGCTAAAAATCCTTAATTTTCTTTTTTTTTAATTTT
Source organism: Diaphora mendica (assembly GCA_949125395.1). NCBI lineage: Eukaryota > Metazoa > Arthropoda > Insecta > Lepidoptera > Erebidae > Diaphora > Diaphora mendica. The sequence continues at coordinate 4,094,094 of OX421332.1, read as the reverse complement.
GATATACCCAATGTCACTCCCACGACTAAGACGACACTATTGACACAACTCACATAAAAATACGACAAGCCGTTTAGGCTCTAGGGCTTGCCAAAGAAATATACATACATATATACAAACATACACTCGAAAAACATAACCCTCCTTCTTTCGCAGTCGGGTAAAAATGGGTTATAAATGTTTGAGAAGTTATGAAGAGTTAAAAAAAACGAATGAAGTTTAAAAGAATAGTATTATTCAGTTTGCAAAATGCCAACACGAAATAAAACAGAATAGCATTGTATACGAGGCAGATTGTTGACTTACCCTGTCAGTTCAATTCGTTTATTTCCGGACGATCACAACGCCGGATGTGGAGCATCCCTACCGGTCCATTACGGGTATACGTAAATATATAATGTCTCTGTCAACACTCGTTTACCTGAATTGGGTTGAAAGTTGTAACAAAACGGTTATACTATTCTTGTACAAATTAGGAGAAGTCACTTACGATACGGACGAAACATGTTATTATCAAAACAAAAAACCCGACTGCTTAAAAGTAATGAATTTTTAAATAGCCTATGTCACTATCACGAAGGTTAGTTGACTGTATCGTAAATAAATACCCATGTCTTCTTCATTAAAACGAATATTAGAAAACATCTCGGAAATTATAATTATTACAGCTTTTCATTTCTATTACAAATTTTAATTAAATAAACATTGAAATATACTGCTCAATTGAGTAGTCTAAAACCGTGACGTCACAACGTTGGTTTTTAGTAAATTTTTCATACTAATGTGGCAATTACCCTGTTCAATGACACCTCATACGTCAAAAACCGCCCAGCCGTTTGGGCTGTAGGGTGTGCCATATAAATGGACATGTTACATACCCACATAAATTCAAACGCTCGAAAAACAATACTCTCCCTCTGACGCAGTCAGGTAAAAAGAAAAACATACTTCAATGGAATAAAAAATATCACTTTAGATGTTGACCTATCAGATGCGTTGCACCTATTACTTGTATTATAAGCGGTTGCCAGCGCCGCTTCCTACTGCGTTGAATGTTGTGCATTCTATCCCAACATTGACTAAATTTATGTGATTTCAAATTGTTCTTTGCATGTCTATTTCATGTGTGTTTATAAAGTTATACGCGACACAGGATATATGGCGGGAGTTGTCTTCATAATAAAAGTGAAGTAAAATGAAGAGTTTAGTACACCCAGAGCAGGCATGGAAGACACCACATTCTGCGTTTTAGTACCGCCTATTACACTAACATTGTACATAAAATACGACTATTATTTATCTAACAACATCTAAATACAGTGCAACGAAACCTATAAAAACGTTTTAATACTTATGTATATCACTGCAGTACCGTATAATTTGAAACTAGTACAGCTATCAAAAACTTTGATATAGATATCTGACGTCATTTATGACGTCACACGGCGACTATGCGGCGGCTAACCTACAGAGCGTAGACTACAGACGTAAAGGGAATACTGGGTCGGGATTTGTTCGCGACGTTTGCCAAAAAAAGAAGAAAATGTTGCCATAATAAATAGTTGACAGTTACCGCATGTCAATTTGGCAGCATTAAATAATTAGATTATGTGGTACATATCATGTCTGGCTTGTGGCTAAGTATGTTATATAAAAAGAGATAGCTTTATTCTGTCTTTCAAATAGAAAAGTATTTACAGGTTATGCTCATTCTAAGTTTTCTAAATGAAAACGGATTTTATTGTCTTGTCATATATTTTTTTATGAATACATGACTCAAAACTTATTTTGATAGCTATCTGTCCCCCCTAGCCAAGCTGCAAGCGTTCTTCGTTCTGCAATCGTTACCGCGTAAATTTTCATGTGTCATTGGCTAATCTTAGACAAAGTATTAGCCAATGACACACGAGAATATAGGCGTTAACGATTGCAGAACGAAGAACGCTTGCAACTTGCCTAGGGGACTGTTGTCCTATGAATGTCAGAATAAATGAGTTTTTCTTTTTAAATCAAGATTATAGAGTTCTCCTAAGCAAATATACGTTAATCAGTTTGAATTGCTATCAAAAAATATAATATAATATTAACAAATTCTGAAAACTGTTTTTGTGTGTTACTCAATCTGTTTATTCGATACTCCCGCAATTTATAGTAGCTGTTATACAAACCTTGTCAAATTAGCTAGTTAATTGGAAATTAAGTTTTCAAAACTAATTATCAAGACGTAAACCCGACATTTGAGAGAAATATTCAACTCGCGTAAAGTTAAATAGTATTTATTCTTGAGTTATCCACCACCTTTTTTCATTCCTTAGTCGCGTGGTTGTCGCAAGAGCCGACTAATGCTAAGTAATCACATACGGTTTTACTCGATAGAGCAAATATGTGCAGTAAGAAACACGGCACGGGCTTTCCTCCACACATTCAGCATTGATCGATCGAGTGACGCATATTTTGGTTCGCCGTTCAGTATTCAGCGAACCGTTTGAGCCAAATGATGTCTGTTCAACAAAGGAGACGGTGGCTATATTTAGCAAGTTTGTCCCGAAGATTATAACAATTATTTAAGGATGCCTGAATATACTATAAAGTAGGTTCTACAACAGTTTTTACGTCAATCGTCAACGGCGGACTGAAGCTCGACTCGCGCCACTCGCGGTCACGTACACGCACTTGCGTCAAGCTCGAAGGCTTGCTTCGAGTAAGTGCGAAGGAAATTACTTTTATTTAATTCTATCGAGCCGGCTCGATGTGAGCCTTCGAGTTGTGAGTTTTGCGGTCCACACGCGGTAATTTTTACTAGTCTTGGAGTAAAACTATCGAGTAATACCGTATCTGAGTACGGACCATAAGAAAGAAAACTACGCAGAACAAAATCACAGCAAAGAAAAGGAAAACTTTAAATAAATCCTAAACTAACCCGTCTGAGCACCGCGGTAGGCAAAATTTCCTTTCTAAAGAGAAGCCAGACCCAGCAGCATCAGTGGACTGTTAAAGGCTGTTAATGAAAAAAGAAGAAAGAATGTGGTAATTTATTATAGCCAATAGCGATGTTACAATGTCCTTTATAGCTGGATATAGGTTTATGACTTCATTGAGCACAGTTGTGTACTCCAAGTAATGGCCTATTGTTTATGGCACTTAAATTGGCTGTAATTTGTAAAGAGATTGCGTCGTTGTCTACTGGTTAGCGTAAGTGACTGCAGATCAAGAGGTCACGGGTTCGATTCCCGGGTCGGACTGCTGTTGGGTTTTTCTTACAAGAAATTCTTAATAGCAACCCGGAGTATAGAAGATGGCGGTGTTTCCCGCCCGTGCCTCGGATAGTACGTTAAGTCGTCGCTCCCGGTCGTCATGAACGTGTATGGCAATCGTTACTGGGAAGTCAGTGCCCTCAAATATACTGACAACTTTTTTTTTTTTTTAGCGTGTCCAAATCCCCTCGGACCGTCACCCCACCGGGGCTTGCGGCAGGGCGGTGTGTCGGACTCGAACCGACTAAAACCACACGGTGTGCCACTCTGCGCCTGTGAAGGGAGGAATCCGGGAACTGCAGTTATTAACACGTCCGGACCCCTCCCAGCGCTTGCCCGCACAGAAGCGGGCACCGTCAGCTGTTAAAACCTCAATTTAGGCGACGTACGGCACACGCGTAACGTCGCCTCCTCGCGGGCGGCCACTAGAGCGGATGGAGGGGAAAGCCCGTCCCGACCATCCGCGGCCACACTCAGGGCGGCATGAGGCGCTGATAGGCGCGCCTCCGCCGCCCGGTTCTCCGGCGGCGGATTGGGTCCGAGTGGATATCATCCTCCCGGGCCTTCTCCGCCACCTCCTTCTGCGAGATTACGTCTTCGCAGAAGGTTGCGACCGCGGTAAAACTGCTGTCGCTACCGGCCATGGAGCGTATGACGGCCGGTAGCGAGAGATCTCCTCCGATGACTGCAGTGAGGGCCCGGCGTTGCGACGCCCAAGCGGGGCAAATCGCCAGCGTATGCTGGGCCGAGTCCTCACTGCAGTCGCAGTGGTGGCAGGCGGGACTCAATTCCCTCCTAGCGACCGAGTGCAGGTACTTCCCGAAGCAACCATGCCCGGAAAGGACCTGCGTCAGTCGGAAGGAAAGGGTCCCGTACTGCCGCCCTGCCCACTCGAGGATGACCGGCTGGAGAGGCTCCACGGCGGCAAAGCCAGCGCGTGGAGTCTCCAGCCGGAACGACCATCTAGCCATCGTGGCTCGACGGGCGGCTTCACGCCAGTCGCGTACCTCTTCGGGCGGAGGGCGATAGCCATACTCCGCCCGATATTCAGCCACCCTTCGATAAACTTCGGCGAGCACTTCCGCCTCCAAATCCCACGGGGGTGTTCCGGCCAGGGGAATATACTGACAACTAGTTCAACCTTCGAATTCAGTTCACCTTCAGGGTTGCGGATGTCCGATGACAGTCGCTCCGTGTAAAAACTGTTATTCAGGTAAAACCGGTTGAACTAGTAGCCGACCCCAAATCTTGGGAATAATAAAGGCTAGGAAGAAGAAGAAGAAATTGGTTGTAATTTCATAGGATTTTTATGTGATAATCCTTGACATAAAGTGTAGTGTGTATTCGACTGCCTCGTTGGTCTCGCGGTTGGCGTGTGCGACTGCTGATCATGAGGTCTTGGGTTCGATTCCCGGGTCGGACCAAATGTTTGTATGATCTACAAATATTTGTTTCGGAGTTTGGGTGTTTCCTATGTATAATATGTATGTATTTACAAAAAAAAAGTATATATGTATTTGTATCAGTTGTCTAGTACCCATAACACAAGCTCTGCTAAGCTTGGGACTAGATGGCGTTGTGTGTTAAATGTCTGAAATATTTATTTTATTTATTTATTTATCTGGAATTTGAACGGAAAACTTCATGAAAATTGTTGGAGCCGACATTTTATTTCAAGTTTATTATCAAGGTACGGTAGCCATATTATCCGAACTATTCAGCTACCTTCGATATAAATTGGTATTGATCTCGAGAAAGTTCGAAACCAGGCCACCGACGACTGCTAAAAGAATCTGACGTGTTCAATGAAGTTGTGCTTTCGGTATTTCTAAAGAAACCTCATCGCGTAGTAAAAAGACAAATTGAAATGACGTAAAGGGTTTCTTAGTGAGTTAATTAGTTTTTCCATGAAAATGTAGGACCTAATCATGAGTAAAAGATACAGAGATTTTTTAAATGAAATATTTCATGAATCCTACATATCACACTCCTATATTCAGCATAAAGGGATCGGACAGAGCGGAGTATTACCACCTTATAGGAAACCTGTGTTGATGACTTTCTCTCATAAACTCTCATGTCATAAACCCTTTAACTTGTAACTTAAACATAACAAGGCGTCACATGAGTAATGAATATGTTACGTGACCTAATAACTAAGCGACTTTTGTTTCTAAGTCTGAGGATATCTATCTCTGACTAAAAGTTACTACTGAGAGTCATCTGCACATATTAATATTTTATCAGTATTTATGTAGTATGTATGTAGTACAGATATTAATATTACTAAAATACGTAACGTACGTAACTAAATTGTCCTGAATTAATAACAAACACAATGTTAAATGGTCACCTCACTATATGAGACAGCAATAACAAGTGTCATATTTGGAAAGTTAATTGACTTAAAATAAAATAACGAAGCAATTATAAACATTCAGTCAGAATTTATTTTAGTTTTCGCCGCTGCCAATTACTGGGGTCACAATCAAGTTGCCGGTCTTTAAGGTGAGAGTATACTCCTTTCCTGAGTGTTTGGAGGTCGTATTAGTCTAGAGAATACTTGTTTTGTTTTTAAACTATCGTGTAGTAGGTTACCGTACAATTGAATGAGGCAATGTCAAAGAGAATCCAGTTCTTAAAAATAACTTCTTTAAAAATTACAATGATTTTGGTAAAACTTCAGCTAACTAATTAAGAGATAATATTTTTTTACAACTCCTCGGGCCGTCACTGCCACGGAATCAAACGAATTAAAAGCAAACAGTGTACCATTTTGCGCCTTAAATAAGAAACCATTTAGATAACAGATACAGTTTCCAAATAGGAAATATCTGCATAAAAATAAGTTCACGTTGTAGTAAGTGACTTGAAACTTTTTCAGTTTTCGTTTATAAAAATTCCACATCGTGTCATATTACCTCCACTGAAAGCACTTTAAAATGCATTTGGTCCAGTGAAAGTAGAACGATTAGTGTTTCGCTCGAACCGTAACCCGGTCACCATCTTCTCAATCTAGGCGAATAATCCCTTCGTTCAGAATAGTTCAAACGATATCATTACTTTTTCTACAACTCTTGTGAGAGATCTTTGAAATGTAAACACTAGTTTAAAAGTATTTTATGGCAAAACGAAATAATTAAAATTTATAATGAAGGGATGGTAAATAATGCATTGTATTATGTATGGTATTTCCGGATCAATACGACCTTCAAATCTTCAAGAAAAGAGCGTACTCCTTTTTAAAAGGCCGGCAACGCTCTTGTGACGCCTTTGGTGTTGCGGGTGTCCATGGACGGCGGTAATCGCTTACCATCAAGCGATACGTATGCTCGTTTGCCAACTATTCCATTTAAAAAAATATTAATGAAGGCACTTTCTTAATCAATTTAAAAAAAAATCAATCCACAAAAAACCACATGTATTGTATTTGACGTGTAATCATTCAGGCTTAAACTGTGAACAAGTATGTTACAGCCCTTTGTGTGCCTTTCTACCGAAAATTAGAGTAGTTCAGCTTCTCCTGACGTCACTCATTCGATGAAAAGCAATAAAGGATTGCTTATCTACGTTATCCTGTAAAGTTGTGATGTTATTCATGACTGGAACGGAATCATAGCTCATTTAATTTCATAACGCTTACCTGAGTACTGAGACTAGCATGAGAGCAAAACAAAGAAGCAAAATCACATCTATATATATATGAATAATAATCGTAGAAATTACATAATCAAAGAAAGATTCACCTAATTGTACTGTTTGGTACAAAATTAGAGAGGTACATCATTTGTAGGCAGAATGTGCTCGGAATAAAAATGAACTCGCCTCAGTCCCAAACGAACTCAAATTAAATAGAATGGATGTTGATTCGATGGGGTGGCTATAATGAGCTATCATTTACATAGACACGACTGTTTAGTAGAGATTTTTATTAGAATAACTTAGATTTAGAAAGTAGATATTACTAGCTTTTGCCCGCGACTCCGCTCGCGTGTATGTCGATTATCACGGCAAATAGTAACCTATGTGTTATTCTGATGTATAAGCTATATTACTGTAAAGTTTCATCGTATCCGTTCAGTAGTTTTTGCGTGAAGAAGTAACAAACATACACACTCACAAACTTTCGCCTTTATATATATTAGTGTGATGTGAAGTGTGATAGTAGGAAGGATAATAAATTGAGGCGGGTGTTAATACGCTTAAAGTACGCTTTACTATTACAAAACGACTATTTCACACATTTATAACTAAGTAGGTAACGTTGTCTTTTTACGGAGAATTTGCATTCAAAATAGTCAGTAGTCATTAACAAAGACTTGAAAAAGGCCGGTTATAACGACCATCATTTTCGAATGTCCTGCGAATTTTATTAGATCGGTTGTCAGTGCATCTTGTTAACGAACCTCTTATACTGCTACGCTTACAAAATAACCTTTCAAGCTTCTACGAAACGCATGTATTAATAAACGGCCATCTTTATTCGAAACCCCGCACAGTTTTTAAGCAATTTAAATGGACAAAGGCTGAAAGAGCTCATTCTAACCAAAACAAAACAAACCACAATTCTCAAATAGAAAAAAAGTAGAAAAATAGAAAGTTTTTAACAGAACAGAACAAATCACGATTGTTTATACGTCAGAAGAATATAACTACGAATATTTTAATCTTTGATGACAATTTAAAATAATGAAAGAATTAAACACTTCAAAACTTTTAAATATAACAACTGGACACTCTCATATTATATTTGTATATTTGTAATACCAATGACACAATATAGTTATATGTCGTCAGTGGTAATACTAATTAGCAACCCATAAGATTAAAATAAATCAGATTTTCATCACTAATTGAAGATAGTAGAGCCACGCTGATTTCAACACGAACGGACCGTCTCCAGGGCGGTACTACTACCCTCGCACAGAAGATCAACCTAAATGACGAACTGAAAAAAAAAACTTCGTTTAAAAAAACCGATTTCAAAAACTAAAAAGTATAAAATAACTTAATTTGTATGTGCTACCTATTCATAGGTTTGAAGTCAGTGCCAAGCCAAATGTAATAGTAGGTACCACACTCGCTATATTTCGAGACGAACGTCAACGACGTCACCGACGCTTCGGTTGTTTTGTTCAACGCGAAGAGCAGCTATCCCGCTCAAGGTCACGCGCGGCGAGTGCGGTACCAACTACTACATTTTGGCTTGGCACCGACTTCAAACCTATGAATAAGTAGCACATACAAATTAAGTTATTTTATACTTTTTAGTTTTTGAAGTCGGTTTTTTTAAACGAAGTGTTTTTTAAAGAATTTTCAAAATCGGTCCACAATTGACGGAGTAATCGATGTACATACATAAAAAAAAAAAAAAACCGATGAAATTGAGAACCTCCTCCTTTTGGAAGTCGGTTAAAAATGACAGCATTCGTGCTATCGAGTTTCGTTGGAGAGTGCGAGACCGGAGGCCCAATGATGCAGAAACATCACCAGGCCGCCATGGTGTGGGTCACCATGCTGCATTGTAAGCATTCGCAATGAATATGGTGAACCACCTCTCTTGAATTCTGCTTATGCTTTCCTTAGATGGCCTGATACAAGTTGTCGATACTTGTACTATACTGACGAAAAGTAGCGTAGTTTATAGCATAGTTAGTGCGTTAACGCGTGTGTTCACTTGGAACTACGCAACTTTTTTTGCTTCAACAAGAACAAGGTCGTGCGTTATCTACCTTTTTTTATTTGATCTGAGATGTTTTCCATTAGGCAGAGTCGAGTCACTTTGGCAGGCCCATACATTAAAAAAAACTATATCTTTAACATAAACAGCCCATAATGTCCCACTGCTGGGTCATTATAGGCTGCGGTACTCCTCTCAGGAGAAGGTTAAGGATGGCCTTAACCTTCTCCTTCTTCTAAAAAGTGTCTGTTAAAGAAGCGTAAAGACGTATGGACGTCTTGACGCTTCTTTAACAGACACTTTTTATTTATTTTTACTTACTCATAATAAAACAAAGCGTACATAATTTAAACGAAAGAAAACCCACAATTCTAGTGTCGAGGTGACTTTATCCGATTATAGTATTTGACTTCTGACCGCCAAAATGGCGCTTACAATATACCAAGATCGAAATGACCGACACCTTTCCCCCATTCTGAGAGCAAGAGTCAAGCGCCGATCCCTTTTTATAAGAGGGGTTAAAAAGGTTTTATTATATTTGTTCGAGGTTATAAAAGTTTGCTGTTTCAACTTGCTCATTTCATTATGGTTGATTTGAGGATCATGATTTCATGATTACGTAGTCTATTTAGTCTTCTTTCTTTATGGTCCAATCGGTCAAGGTTTCCGTCGCTTTTTTAACCGACTTCAAAAAAGATGAGGTTATCAATTCGACTGTATTTTCTTTTATGTTTGTTTTCTCATATCTTTGGACTTGGTGTATCGATTTTGATGATTCGATTTTATTTGAAAGCTGGTGCTTCCCGTGTGGTCCGATTTCAATTTGGTCAAGTTCTTGAAGTCGGTTTTTTGTTAAAATTTGTGATTATTTGTATGTTCGTCTGCGTCTAAGAGATTTTTAGTACTAGAAAGTAAAAATTAGTAAAATAAAATCTTGAATGAATATAGTAAAAAAGGGCTTGTTCTCAATTCAGTGCTTTATTTGCAAACACCGACTCAAAATTAGTGAATTTTAAGTCGGCGTTTGCAAATAACCGGTGAATTTTGAGTCGGTGCTAAAATAGTCTAAGCAATGTTACTAAAAATTTTAATGTTCTTTGATAGGCCTGTGTTTTACGGCAATTCGTCAATTCAGATTTTAAAGTATTATGTTGTGTAACCTTTCCAAAGTGCCGGCTAACTCCGCTTCAGGGATTGTGGTGGAAGGTTCAATTAATCCTCGAGTGCCGAGAAAAGACACGTACTTTGAAAATTGAAAGCTTTTAGCTATAAGTTAGATAAAGTAGTCTATTCGTTTGACCATTATCTAAAGGCAGCAGCTGAAATGATAGAAAGTTGGTTTTTTATGTGTTTTGTTTTGTTATTTGCATATTCTCAAAATATGCATTTTATTATCGTGTCTGAGATAGGATGGTTAACATCACGCTTCGACCAATAGAAGCAAGATTGATGAAGTTGCCTGAGTCAGCGAGTTAAATTACGAGTATGTTTCTCATTACGTACTATAGTTTTTCTTTTTTGTGCAGCTATGACGTCATATTAGTTTGTCTCCAATAAAAAAATCATTTTTTTTCTATGATTTAATAGTGTAATAAGTGCATTTCTAATATTGTAAGTTGTTTAAATGCTACTGTTAGACTATACTGAAGAAGAATACTAATCTCTTCTAAGTAATATAAAAACAACGTAATCTGTGACCCATAATCAAAGCTTTCAACAATCAGTGACATCTGTAATTGGTGAAACTAAAAATCACTAAAAATGAATTTTGTCTCGTCATACGACGTTCTAAATGTCAAAGGTTGACTAAAATTATATGTCACATTAAAAATAGACATTATCTAAATACATACAAGCAAAAATCGCATTCTGAAAATCGTTTCACTAAAGGATAGGAGATAATTTTAGATGAATTTTAGTTTATTGACCCAACAAAAGAATTAGCATTCATGTCATACTTTTTTTTTAGTTTGACACCTAATAAATAAGGCAGAAAGGAACTAAATTATTTGCCAGTTGCATCCAGACACGCGGTAGCGTGTCAAGCCAAGTTCAAGCAAAGGAACTGGCTAGCCAGCGCCGAGTGTAATATTACACGAACCACTCGGTGCCACTTTTGACCCTTCTATAACTCAAAACCTCTTTAACGTAAACACATAAAACTACGTGTGTTTAATTATATCCGTAAGGACATCTAGAAGCCTAAATTTCATGAAGCTAGCTCAAACGGTTATGAAGGTCAAAAAGTCGTAAATTTTAGCACTAACTGACATACATATATATAGTACCTAAACCTAAACTACTTCCAGATGACCTAGAAGGATGAAATTTGGAATCCAGCTCGGTAATTGTGTGTAAGCGTAGGAAAAAATCTAAAAATAAAAAAAGTTAAAAAATTATGAACAAGTATTAAACTCTATTTCTTTGCTTTATTGGATACCTATAACAATTACTGTTATTTAAAAATGTGAGATCTTAAAGTAGGTTAGATTTGCCTTGGCCAGTTTTTATCAGAATTAAAATATATAGGTATATGTTGAATAACTTTATAAAATGACTGATGTTATGAAAACTGGCTAAGTCAAATCTAACCTACTTTAAGATCTCACATTTTTATATAACAGCAATTGTTATAGGTATCCAACAAAGCAAAGAAATAGAGTTTAATACTTGTTCATAATTTTATTTTGTTCCTATAAATACATATTTGGATTTTGCATAGAATTTGGCACTCATTTAGATCTCCATTCTTTTTGCGACGAAGCCCACAGCTAAGCATAATTTTTGTATTGAACTTGGCTCTCCTTTTTTACATTTATGTTTTTGGTGGAATTTATATAACAGCAATCACAGTGAAACCTCCAAACGATAACGTGTTTTAAATGTTTCTTTAATGGTCTTGTTTATTAACTGTATTCAATAATAGAAGTGGAGCGATCCAATGAATTAATTAAATAGCAAATGAAATTAAATTGTGAAGCTTTCACGGTGTTTAACTCATAACTGGCGTGATATAACGAAGGGGAACAAATAACTTCCATTACTGTTACGAAAAACCGTTTTATATAATGCTTTTAATCGTCCGATTGAATGGTTGTTTTATTAATCTGTGTCTTTAAAAATAAGATATTGTATTTTATCTGTCGAAATAGATTTATCTTTTTAATATCTTTGGTTGTTTTTTGGACATTTTTAATCGATCAGATGCGTTTGTCGATATTTTTAGTTAAAATGTATCAAAAAAAAAATGTTTAAAAATATGTAAAAGGTTCTTGTTTTCGATTTAAAAGAAATAATTATGTTTTACTATAATACTAGTTTAATTTACTTAATATTTGTTTCAAGTTAGTTATGATTTTGTCGACATTTGACCATAATTCTTTTTTTTTTGGTTTTCTGCACTTTCCTTCATATAAATTTATTTATATAAGTTTATATGTAGTATAGTATGTATTAGTTCTTGTATGTACGATTAGCTTTTATATATTATTTGTATTTGATATATTGCCAGATCTGTTGATTTTAATACATTTCTTTTTACAAATTGCACCTACTTTTGGAATTCTTTGCATCACCCGATGGTTGACTGGTAGAGAATGCCTTAGGCATTAAGTCCGCCAATGCACCTAAAGTGTATGATGTATTAAATAAATAAATAAACTTTAACTGTGCCAAATTTCATATTCCTCTGTCTAAATAATTTTCTTAAAAATGGTACAAGGTTTCTACTTCGCGTATTAATATAATATTTAGATACTTTGTAAATAATATGAAATGTTTTCAAAGAAAGTAACTAAGAAGAAGTAATATTTTTTTCCTTAAAGATTAAAAGAAAAGTTATAATTGAGTATCAGCAGTCTCTGAGAAAGATTTACGTATTAAGATAATTCAAAGGGTCTACGAATATTGTAGACGTTCGTAGCAATCTGCCTACGAGATAGAAAGGGACAAAAATATGATTATATCTTTTCCATTGAAAGGATGAGGAAGTATTATTCAAGCGTTGATGTAATATTCTGATATACCTACTTAGACTTATTTATATAATTTATATTTTTAGTTAAAAAGAATAAAATAATAAGCATATGTATACACGTACATTAATTAATGTCGTTTTAAATGTTGTATAACTTTAAATAAATATAATTAAAATAAATTTTCTAATAAAAATATTATTAAAAATACAGTACAAAATATTAAGTACGAGGACTAAAATAAACTCAATTGAAAACGTTTTGTTTCAAAAGTATTCATTGACTTACCATTTAAAAATAAATTTTAAATTAAGAACAAGCATTAATCATTCATAGGCACAGATAACATATAAAGCGAGGAGCTCACCGTAGGCTGCATGGTGTCTGGCTGCCGGCCAGCTGTTCTCAACCGTACGCCGCTACTTATACGCCCAGGATATCGATTTTCCCCGGCACCGTTACGTAATACACGACACGGCCGAAACGTTCGCCGCCTCTGACTGTTACACTCATAAAACGCACATCTTAGTTCGAAACCAATGAAAAATATTAACTATTTAAAATTCTAAATTTAAAATAATTAGACTAGGCTGGATAAGAAAAATAAAAATAAAAAAAAATATTTTTAAATATGGAAAGCGGAAATTGACTATAGAGAAGCTTTTTGTTAATTCACGAAATTGACTGTGGTCCGTTACAAAGAGGTCTGAAGAGGTTTGATACAACCGTGTCCAGTGGCGCCTCCTGGCAAACTGCCGGTTTTACGGAGCGACTGCGCGCTTCACGCATCTAAACAAATTGCAACATTGTTTTATTGTTCTTGTCTTTATTTTAATAGCAATAAAGTCCACATTTATTTGGACATAGTGGAAAATTGTGTACATAGTTTAATTGCAGTCCTAGTAAACGTTATTCTAACGGCACAAGAGTTATTTTACATTGATTTATTATGAAAATTTGGTAGAATAGGTCAGCATTGTTTTAACATTGACGGAAGACTAGACATGATGGCGCCTATTTTTCATTCATTTGTCACAACATTTGATTTAATGAGTCTTTCAACATTCAACCTGTTCTTGTTTAAAGTTTTATTTCTCTTTACTTGCTGACGTTTTTCTTATATTTTTAATGAATCTAAAATATTTTTTATCTATATATACTTAATTGAGTGTACTTGCAATAAATTACTGATTAATAAGGTTCAATTCTTTTTAAAAGTAAGATCCCAGAAAAAAAGAACGTTTCTTTAGTTGATAATAAAATATATATAAATAATCAAAATTTTTAATGCGAACAAAACTTTTGTTGCCGGTGCCAATTTAAAAAATACGGTGACATTGACACTGACGGATGACAGCTTTCTTTCTGTAATAAATTAGTATTTGTATTACTAAAATACTAGCTATTTTCCGCGATCTTACTTGCGTAAAACCTCAACCGTTCCAATAATTCTATCACACTCTTAGTCTTTATTCAATGTATTTTTAGCAACTTTTCTGTCTTGATTCTTAAGCAGAATGTATTTTTTATAATTTTTTTATATACCATGGGAGAAATAAATAGGTTACTCATTGGATCTTCCCATGGTATACAAAAAATTCAAATCAACAAACATACTATTACTAATACCATCAAACTGAGTGACTAACAAGAAAACAAAATCGTAGCCATTTCGTAGAGCTCGTAGAGCATTCGTAGAATTTAAACGTTTGATAGCCTTGAGCTACTACCGGTTCCGCAAATGTGTTGTGTAACTTGTGTATTACATAAGTAGTTTCAAATAATTTACAAATTTACTTAGTGGTTTATATAATTTGGTAGAATTGTGATGAGGTTAAGCAATCACGAACAATACTGAGATAGGTACGTCGGAGATAAGAAACATTGTATTTTATAATCCGCCGATGTACAAAAGTGCATAAAGTTATAAAATAAATAAACAAAGATTAATCTGCTTAAGAAATGAATTCATATATTTTTTGTATCACTTTCATAATTTACCATGTTTTGTTCTTATTTCTTATCTTTATGTATATAATGTAAGTAATAAATAATAAAAAATAAAAAATGTGGATTCGTAATTATTATCGAAATTTCCGAAAAGCTTGTTTTATTATATATCCCCGCCTTAGCTTCCCACGGATAGTTCAGGCGTGGACTAAAAAATACAGTTCCGGTTTTCTTAAGGCGCCGAAATTGTTGGCAACTTCAGTGTTTCCAACTCTTAAAAAAATCGCCAACTATTATTTCCATTGTGTCTACACCGAGTGCCCACATGTGAATTGATTTGAATTTTGAAACGTTGTTTTTATATTACTTAGAAGAGATTAGTATTCTTCTTCAGTATAGTCTAACAGTAGCATTTAAACAACTTACAATATTAGAAATGCACTTATTACACTATTAAATCATAGAAAAAAAATGATTTTTTTATTGGAGACAAACTAATATGACGTCATAGCTGCACAAAAAAGAAAAACTATAGTACGTAATGAGAAACATACTCGTAATTTAACTCGCTGACTCAGGCAACTTCATCAATCTTGCTTCTATTGGTCGAAGCGTGATGTTAACCATCCTATCTCAGACACGATAATAAAATGCATATTTTGAGAATATGCAAATAACAAAACAAAACACATAAAAAACCAACTTTCTATCATTTCAGCTGCTGCCTTTAGATAATGGTCAAACGAATAGACTACTTTATCTAACTTATAGCTAAAAGCTTTCAATTTTCAAAGTACGTGTCTTTTCTCGGCACTCGAGGATTAATTGAACCTTCCACCACAATCCCTGAAGCGGAGTTAGCCGGCACTTTGGAAAGGTTACACAACATAATACTTTAAAATCTGAATTGACGAATTGCCGTAAAACACAGGCCTATCAAAGAACATTAAAATTTTTAGTAACATTGCTTAGACTATTTTAGCACCGACTCAAAATTCACCGGTTATTTGCAAACGCCGACTTAAAATTCACTAATTTTGAGTCAATGTTTGCAAATAAAGCACTGAATTGAGAACAAGCCCTTTTTTACTATATTCATTCAAGATTTTATTTTACTAATTTTTACTTTCTAGTACTAAAGATCTCTTAGACGCAGACGAACATACAAATAATCACAAATTTTAACAAAAAACCGACTTCAAGAACTTGACCAAATTGAAATCGGACCACACGGGAAGCACCAGCTTTCAAATAAAATCGAATCATCAAAATCGATACACCAAGTCCAAAGATATGAGAAAACAAACATAAAAGAAAATACAGTCGAATTGATAACCTCATCTTTTTTGAAGTCGGTTAAAAAAGCGACGGAAACCTTGACCGATTGGACCATAAAGAAAGAAGACTAAATAGACTACGTAATCATGAAATCATGATCCTCAAATCAACCATAATGAAATGAGCAAGTTGAAACAGCAAACTTTTATAACCTCGAACAAATATAATAAAACCTTTTTAACCCCTCTTATAAAAAGGAATCGGCGCTTGACTCTTGCTCTCAGAATGGGGGAAAGGTGTCGGTCATTTCGATCTTGGTATATTGTAAGCGCCATTTTGGCGGTCAGAAGTCAAATACTATAATCGGATAAAGTCACCTCGACACTAGAATTGTGGGTTTTCTTTCGTTTAAATTATGTACGCTTTGTTTTATTATGAGTAAGTAAAAATAAATAAAAAGTGTCTGTTAAAGAAGCGTCAAGACGTCCATACGTCTTTACGCTTCTTTAACAGACACTTTTTAGAAGAAGGAGAAGGTTAAGGCCATC
Source organism: Diaphora mendica (assembly GCA_949125395.1). Classification (NCBI taxonomy): domain Eukaryota; kingdom Metazoa; phylum Arthropoda; class Insecta; order Lepidoptera; family Erebidae; genus Diaphora; species Diaphora mendica. The sequence goes on along the minus strand of OX421332.1, from coordinate 4,077,410 downwards.
CTTAACCTTCTCCTGAGAGGAGTACCGCAGCCTATAATGACCCAGCAGTGGGACATTATGGGCTGTTTATGTTAAAGATATAGTTTTTTTTAATGTATGGGCCTGCCAAAGTGACTCGACTCTGCCTAATGGAAAACATCTCAGATCAAATAAAAAAAGGTAGATAACGCACGACCTTGTTCTTGTTGAAGCAAAAAAAGTTGCGTAGTTCCAAGTGAACACACGCGTTAACGCACTAACTATGCTATAAACTACGCTACTTTTCGTCAGTATAGTACAAGTATCGACAACTTGTATCAGGCCATCTAAGGAAAGCATAAGCAGAATTCAAGAGAGGTGGTTCACCATATTCATTGCGAATGCTTACAATGCAGCATGGTGACCCACACCATGGCGGCCTGGTGATGTTTCTGCATCATTGGGCCTCCGGTCTCGCACTCTCCAACGAAACTCGATAGCACGAATGCTGTCATTTTTAACCGACTTCCAAAAGGAGGAGGTTCTCAATTTCATCGGTTTTTTTTTTTTTTTATGTATGTACATCGATTACTCCGTCAATTGTGGACCGATTTTGAAAATTCTTTAAAAAACACTTCGTTTAAAAAAACCGACTTCAAAAACTAAAAAGTATAAAATAACTTAATTTGTATGTGCTACTTATTCATAGGTTTGAAGTCGGTGCCAAGCCAAAATGTAGTAGTTGGTACCGCACTCGCCGCGCGTGACCTTGAGCGGGATAGCTGCTCTTCGCGTTGAACAAAACAACCGAAGCGTCGGTGACGTCGTTGACGTTCGTCTCGAAATATAGCGAGTGTGGTACCTACTATTACATTTGGCTTGGCACTGACTTCAAACCTATGAATAGGTAGCACATACAAATTAAGTTATTTTATACTTTTTAGTTTTTGAAATCGGTTTTTTTAAACGAAGTTTTTTTTTTCAGTTCGTCATTTAGGTTGATCTTCTGTGCGAGGGTAGTAGTACCGCCCTGGAGACGGTCCGTTCGTGTTGAAATCAGCGTGGCTCTACTATCTTCAATTAGTGATGAAAATCTGATTTATTTTAATCTTATGGGTTGCTAATTAGTATTACCACTGACGACATATAACTATATTGTGTCATTGGTATTACAAATATACAAATATAATATGAGAGTGTCCAGTTGTTATATTTAAAAGTTTTGAAGTGTTTAATTCTTTCATTATTTTAAATTGTCATCAAAGATTAAAATATTCGTAGTTATATTCTTCTGACGTATAAACAATCGTGATTTGTTCTGTTCTGTTAAAAACTTTCTATTTTTCTACTTTTTTTCTATTTGAGAATTGTGGTTTGTTTTGTTTTGGTTAGAATGAGCTCTTTCAGCCTTTGTCCATTTAAATTGCTTAAAAACTGTGCGGGGTTTCGAATAAAGATGGCCGTTTATTAATACATGCGTTTCGTAGAAGCTTGAAAGGTTATTTTGTAAGCGTAGCAGTATAAGAGGTTCGTTAACAAGATGCACTGACAACCGATCTAATAAAATTCGCAGGACATTCGAAAATGATGGTCGTTATAACCGGCCTTTTTCAAGTCTTTGTTAATGACTACTGACTATTTTGAATGCAAATTCTCCGTAAAAAGACAACGTTACCTACTTAGTTATAAATGTGTGAAATAGTCGTTTTGTAATAGTAAAGCGTACTTTAAGCGTATTAACACCCGCCTCAATTTATTATCCTTCCTACTATCACACTTCACATCACACTAATATATATAAAGGCGAAAGTTTGTGAGTGTGTATGTTTGTTACTTCTTCACGCAAAAACTACTGAACGGATACGATGAAACTTTACAGTAATATAGCTTATACATCAGAATAACACATAGGTTACTATTTGCCGTGATAATCGACATACACGCGAGCGGAGTCGCGGGCAAAAGCTAGTAATATCTACTTTCTAAATCTAAGTTATTCTAATAAAAATCTCTACTAAACAGTCGTGTCTATGTAAATGATAGCTCATTATAGCCACCCCATCGAATCAACATCCATTCTATTTAATTTGAGTTCGTTTGGGACTGAGGCGAGTTCATTTTTATTCCGAGCACATTCTGCCTACAAATGATGTACCTCTCTAATTTTGTACCAAACAGTACAATTAGGTGAATCTTTCTTTGATTATGTAATTTCTACGATTATTATTCATATATATATAGATGTGATTTTGCTTCTTTGTTTTGCTCTCATGCTAGTCTCAGTACTCAGGTAAGCGTTATGAAATTAAATGAGCTATGATTCCGTTCCAGTCATGAATAACATCACAACTTTACAGGATAACGTAGATAAGCAATCCTTTATTGCTTTTCATCGAATGAGTGACGTCAGGAGAAGCTGAACTACTCTAATTTTCGGTAGAAAGGCACACAAAGGGCTGTAACATACTTGTTCACAGTTTAAGCCTGAATGATTACACGTCAAATACAATACATGTGGTTTTTTGTGGATTGATTTTTTTTTAAATTGATTAAGAAAGTGCCTTCATTAATATTTTTTTAAATGGAATAGTTGGCAAACGAGCATACGTATCGCTTGATGGTAAGCGATTACCGCCGTCCATGGACACCCGCAACACCAAAGGCGTCACAAGAGCGTTGCCGGCCTTTTAAAAAGGAGTACGCTCTTTTCTTGAAGATTTGAAGGTCGTATTGATCCGGAAATACCATACATAATACAATGCATTATTTACCATCCCTTCATTATAAATTTTAATTATTTCGTTTTGCCATAAAATACTTTTAAACTAGTGTTTACATTTCAAAGATCTCTCACAAGAGTTGTAGAAAAAGTAATGATATCGTTTGAACTATTCTGAACGAAGGGATTATTCGCCTAGATTGAGAAGATGGTGACCGGGTTACGGTTCGAGCGAAACACTAATCGTTCTACTTTCACTGGACCAAATGCATTTTAAAGTGCTTTCAGTGGAGGTAATATGACACGATGTGGAATTTTTATAAACGAAAACTGAAAAAGTTTCAAGTCACTTACTACAACGTGAACTTATTTTTATGCAGATATTTCCTATTTGGAAACTGTATCTGTTATCTAAATGGTTTCTTATTTAAGGCGCAAAATGGTACACTGTTTGCTTTTAATTCGTTTGATTCCGTGGCAGTGACGGCCCGAGGAGTTGTAAAAAAATATTATCTCTTAATTAGTTAGCTGAAGTTTTACCAAAATCATTGTAATTTTTAAAGAAGTTATTTTTAAGAACTGGATTCTCTTTGACATTGCCTCATTCAATTGTACGGTAACCTACTACACGATAGTTTAAAAACAAAACAAGTATTCTCTAGACTAATACGACCTCCAAACACTCAGGAAAGGAGTATACTCTCACCTTAAAGACCGGCAACTTGATTGTGACCCCAGTAATTGGCAGCGGCGAAAACTAAAATAAATTCTGACTGAATGTTTATAATTGCTTCGTTATTTTATTTTAAGTCAATTAACTTTCCAAATATGACACTTGTTATTGCTGTCTCAATTAAGTGAGGTGACCATTTAACATTGTGTTTGTTATTAATTCAGGACAATTTAGTTACGTACGTTACGTATTTTAGTAATATTAATATCTGTACTACATACATACTACATAAATACTGATAAAATATTAATATGTGCAGATGACTCTCAGTAGTAACTTTTAGTCAGAGATAGATATCCTCAGACTTAGAAACAAAAGTCGCTTAGTTATTAGGTCACGTAACATATTCATTACTCATGTGACGCCTTGTTATGTTTAAGTTACAAGTTAAAGGGTTTATGACATGAGAGTTTATGAGAGAAAGTCATCAACACAGGTTTCCTATAAGGTGGTAATACTCCGCTCTGTCCGATCCCTTTATGCTGAATATAGGAGTGTGATATGTAGGATTCATGAAATATTTCATTTAAAAAATCTCTGTATCTTTTACTCATGATTAGGTCCTACATTTTCATGGAAAAACTAATTAACTCACTAAGAAACCCTTAAGAAACCAAGAGTGGTGGTCACCACACTCATTGCGAATTCAGACAATGCAACATTGCAGCTTGGTGACCCACACCATGGCGACCTAGTGATACTTCTGCAACATTGGGCCTCCTCATAATCTAGCCTTCAATAATTTAAAAAGGAGGTTATCTTTTACTTAATTTATACAAACCATTAGCTAGATGTTCAGCAAATACCAAAGACGAATAAACTTTAGTTCCTTTAATACTAGACTGGCTTGGTTCCAAACGTCCCAAGAAAACAAATTATTGTTAAACTTGTATCCACGCTTGCCGTTTCGAAGAATAACATTGAAATAGGTTTATTGGTGCCCGTAATACAGCACTATTCCGCGGGATTTGATCATTAAATAAACTACAAACATAGAACAACATTGTATTGAATAAACTTTTTATAAAAAAAAAACCGACTTCCAAAAAACCATCCGATGAAAACTCCCTGCCAAAAAACACTAAAAAGCGTAAAATAAACTGGCTCTTCATAAATTGCTATGTGCCAATTCTTGCCTATACCTAATTCTTTATTCATTTAAATAGTTGTATTATTGTGTATGCTAGGTACCTAAAATCTGTTTGAAGTCGGCGCCAAGCCAAATGTAATAGTAGTTACCACTGCACTCGCTTTATTTCGAGACGACCATCAAGTCAGCCCGCGCGTGTCTGCTCGCTTGGGTTGTTTTATGCTAGCTATCCGGCAGCGGCGAGTGCGGTACCTCTTATTACATTTTGGCTTGGCGCCGACTTCAAACAGATTTTAGGTACCTAGCATACACAATAATACTACTATTTAAATGAATAAAGAATTAGGTATAGACAAGAATTGGCACATAGCAATTTATGAAGAGCCAGTTTATTTTACGCTTTTTAGTGTTTTTTGGCAGGGAGTTTTCGTCGGATGGTTTTTTGGAAGTCAGTTTTTTTTTATGTGACGTTTACCGTAACCGTTGGGGTAAACGGATTCTTGAGTGGAGACTGCGTCTTAGCAAACGTAGTGTAGGTCCACGGCCAGGATGAGTGGTGATTTGCACAAGACGGCTGGCAGAAAAGTAGATGCGAGAAGTCGAGGATCTAACCAAGTGGCGTACAATTAATATTGAAGAGGAATTATGGCTCTGTGGTAACCACTTAGGTTAATACATTACATAGTTAACTAAGCCTCGCCATGTCAGGCAGTAGATTAGTATAGATGGGTGACGATTCTCAATACATTCAAACCCCTCGGTGAATTGGGAAACACTTTGAGCCGTTACGGTTGGCATATTATGTATCGGAGACCGGAGGCTCAATGATGCAGAAGCATCTCAATAGGTCGCTATAGTGCGGGTCACCATGCTGCATTGTTGCATTGTCTGCATTCGCAATGAGTATGGTGACCTTGGATTCGGCTCATGCTTTCCATCAGGCAGAGTCTAGTCACTTTGGCATAGTCCTATAAATATTAGAGATGCATTCTGAGTTATTACGACAAGAAAAACATAGGCGATTATTTCTCATATTAGATGCAATACATTCACGCTTACCATTACCACCCTTAGGGGAAAGCAAAGAACAACACAAACACGTCCACATTGTTAACAAGTAAAATTTTAACAAAATAAAAACCGACTTCAAGTTTCGACTCGATTTCTCTTGGATGCCATCATCAGATCTTAATGTCCTTATTATGGTACCACCGTTGGGACATCTCCTTTCCATTAAAAAAATAATCATCAAAATCGGTTCATAAAGGACGAAGTTATCCACGAACACACATAAAAAAAAGAAACATATATACGGTCGAATTGAGAACCTCCTACTTTTTTGAAGTCGGTTAAAAAAGGAACCACTCATGTTATGATGGACAAATAGTAGGGACACGTCTACTGACCTCAACCCAGATCCATCTTTAATTCTCAAACTATTCATATCTTTAAATGGAAAGGTAGGCAAGAAAAAAAACCAATAAAGGGAAAAGATTTTTCTCATACTGACGCGTATGAGGATGTTTGAAATTACCAAAGTTGTATGAATACCCATAACTCAAATCCGATCCGATTCGAAAAGAAACTTCATTTTATTGATATATTATTATTTAAATTTACCTACCAGACCTACTTTTCTTATTAGAGTGAATAGGGTGTTCACACCAAGATAATCTTACGAGACAACCGTTTTTGATGCTCTTATAAGAAATTTAACAAGCGCCATCTCTTAGAGGGTAGCTATAACTACTCACGTAGTTTAAACTTTGTCACTGTGTCAAATTCATGCGTTGTTGTCAATGACTATATAGATGGCGCTGTTGTGATTATTTAACAGAAACAGAAATGTTAGTGCGGTTTATAAATCTGAGACTGAAGCAGTGTCCACGCCAAGTTGAGAAAGGAAAGTAAAGGGACTTCGGAATATTATTTTCCGATTGTTTGTTAATTAGCATAGTGAAAATAACATCAAAGTAGATAAATAAAAAGCGGCCAAGTGCGAGTCGGACGCGCCCATGAAGGGTTCCAAGAACCATAATATAATTTTTATTTTATTTTTATATTTGTGTTGATTGAATGAAACGTAAATTGCAGTTTACGATTTATGACGTATTAAAAAAAAACTACTTACTAGATTTCGTTCAAACCAATTTTCGGTGGAAGTTTATTTTTTAGATTTATCATGCTCTTATTTTAGAAGTTACAGGGGGACACACACACATTTTACCACTTTGGAAGTGTCTCTATTCAAACAACGCAAACTATTCAGTTTAGAAAAAAAATGATATTAGAAACCTCAATATCATTTTCGAATACCTATCCATAGTATAGGTTTGATGAAAAAAAATTTTTTGAGTTTCAGTTCTAAGTATTGGGGGACCTTCAAAATTTATTGTTTTTTTTCTGTTTTTGTGTGAAAATCCTTATACAATTCACAGAATACATTTACTTACCAAGTTTCAACATTATAGTTCTTATAGTTTCGGAAAAAAGTGGCTGTGACATACGGACGGACAGACAGACGGGCAGACAGACAGACATGACGAAACCTCCTCCTTTTTTTTTGAAGTCGGTTAAAAAGCCATAGCAAAGAAGTATTTGTTTTTTTATTCGAGTACGGCAAAGCCAAAGCAAAGGAGGGTTATGATTTTGACAGGCTATGTATGTATGTGTATATGTATGTTCATCTGTTCCCTCATAGCTCCTCAACTACTTATTAGAACTGGACAAATGAGGTATCATTAGAAGCGTCTTGATCTTCCGCTAGTTATTGGTGACGAGCAGATTTCCCTAGTGGCCGTTTGCGGAACTAACGTAAGACAGATACTTCTACCTGACAGTTTAATATGCAGAGCGAGTGCATTGTTATTTTAAATTCTTTCTACAATGATTTCATTGATAGACGTCTACGGAGTAGTTAAAAATACTTTAAGACCACTTCGTGACGGTGATCAGTATTTTAAAAGTGGAATGATAACGTGTATACGTATTTTTATCTGTCATACGTTAGTTCTGCGACTTGCCGCTAGGGAATCTGCTCGTCACCAATAGGCTATATGACGTGTCACTGAAGCTAATGTAGCGTCCTCTAGCACTCATAAAGTACTGTGTTAAAAAATAAATTTGTGATAAATATGCCGTGTTTGATATCATTGTAAAGGGCATTACTAGTACATTTCAAAAATATATTAGTAGTATTTATTCGATAGTTATGATAGCGTCGTTTTTTGTCGTAGTTGGGTTTTAGTTTTTACTTTTATTAATTAGTTTATAGTTCTCAATCTATGTTTTCTTGGTTTTTTTTAAAATAAAGACAACTCCCGCAACGGGAATATCATTCTGTGTCACACAAAGTATCACACAAAGTGGTGTCCTATGTGGGATTTGAACCCACAACACTTAGCGCAATAGAAAATGGCGTGGCGACCGCTTAAGCCTCTAGGCCAACCGTGCAGTCTATTATTTGCTGCAGACGGACAGACACACATGCCAAAAGAATAGAGGAATCTCAAACATAGAGTTATTATAGACAGAGTAGGGGAGTCAAGCCTCCAGCCGTCCCGCGGTTAGAAAGAGAGATACGATCGCAGTACACATCTGTCTCTCTCTACTCGCGCATGCGCATAGCACAACGATTCGACGGTTAATTGTTGTGATTGGATTACCAATATTAGTCCTTTACTGCACATGCGTCAATATAGAAAGACAGACGGGGTACCGCGATCCTCTCTCTCTTTCTAACTGTTGGACGTTTCCGCTTACTGTCAGCCGTATGTCTTCCCTACTCTATCTTTATTACCTCTATGATCTCAAAAAACAAACCACCACATAATAATAACTGTCTGGTTGCGCTAACCTTGTATTGTAGTATCGGGGTGACGATTTATTCAATAGTAAAATGTTTGGGTGTGGCGGAACAGATGCATTGTATAGCAACGACTGAAATTGTCTTTTGTTGTTCGCTTACCAAATATGAGTTTAGACATTTAGTACCATTTCACCACTTACCCATTCTCTGATAGACTGTTTTAATTTATTTATTAGATCACCAACGAATCCTACACTATTAGTAATTACAAAAATATGGTTACCAACTATCATCGGATAAATATCGTTATAAAGTAGATAACTGTCTGAAACGTTATTAGTTATACTGGTGAAACTATTGGCTCTACTCTGCCTGATGGAAAGCATAAGCAGAATCCAAGAGTGGTGGTCACCATACTCATTGCAAATGCAGACACTGCAGCATGGCGACCCACACCATGGCGGCCTAGTGATGCTTCTGCATCTTTTAGTCTAGTCAACAAGTATGGAACTTGTTGACTAGACTATTTGGGCCTCCGGTCTTGCACTCACCAACGAAACATGACAGCACGAACTCTGTCATTTTTCGTTGATTTTCTGTGCGAGGGTAGTATAGCCCCGGTCGAGCCGGCCCGTTCGTGCTGAAATCAGCGTGGCTCTACTACCTTTTAGTTCGCTCTATAACACGCAAGTTACGTTTAGCATGTAGTAAAGCCCTACAGCTAGTGATAACGTCTCAGTTCCTACCTTCTACGAAGGTAAAACAGGTTAAATAATCACAAAATTATTTTAATGCTAGCATGTTAATCGTATAATAGAAGACCGTGAAAGCTATTGCGTGTAACTTCATCCGCGTGTGTGTCGGATATCGTGCGCGGTAAAACGAAGTTTATGTGTTATTCTGATGTATGAGTTCTTTGGAGAGGCCTATGTCTCTCAGCAGTGGATTGTAATAGGCTGATGATGATGATGTTGATGGTTGCTTTTATGATATATACTTAAGTACAACAATAGTTTCACTAACTTTATATTTCTAAAAGTCGAATTATCGTTCAAAATATTTGTTTAGATGGCAAGAACCCAAAAAAAAATAACGCACAGATAATCTATGCTCATGTCAAAAACTATAACAATAAACTTTACTAATATCTGTGACACTTTCTTTTACTTTCTCTGACGTCACGCTGAGCTGTCAATTGAAATGTCAACCGATTGGTCACACAGCCCCGTCACACGATTTACTAAAGTCAAAATTTCAATTACCCACTGCTGCCAAACTTTCAATTTCAGTGTTCAAAGTGAAAATTCAACCTTATCCAAAGAAGATAAAGATTTTTTTATCAAAAATATCTGCAAATAATGGTTTCATGTTGAAGTACTTAGTACAGATGACAATGTTGAAAGGATCATGAGTACATTAGCCATTGTGGCGGCACAAAGAAGGATCTTTTATGATATACGTCAACGGTACTCAAAGGGCGATGTAAAGGAACAGATGTCTAGCGAATATTGACCTTAATGAGACGGCTTATGAAATATATTTCATCAACGTAGTGTTGATAATTTTATTGAATGTTTTTTTTTGGTTTGCGTTTAGTAAATTGGTTTAAAAGTTATATTTGACACTTCAATTCAAGAGTACGAGTGTTTGTTCGTATTGTTTGTAATCCGATTAGCTATGTTTGTTGGTTTGTTTAGTTAAAAGAAAAGCAACGTAACGTAATCCCCGTTAAGATGGACAGGTGTGTATTAAAGATTATTATATTAAATAACTGTAACATTTTGTGTTACAAATTCAAACAATTAGAAGTAACCATTGAGTTATTTCAAAATATGTTATTTTTCGATGTTTAAAATCTTATCTCTTGCATGCTTACAATTTGTGGAACTGATTTCGTGAAATGACGAAGAATGTTATAGAAGTTACGAAAGCGTGCTTAAAATGATTTGACTAAATTTTGCCCGCGCCGGTGTTTAGGATATCGCGGTGTAAAGATAGTATATGTATTATTCTGATGTGTGAGCTATATTATTGAAAGTTTCATAAAAGTTCGTTTAGTTTTTCTTTCGCTAAAGACGAACAAACATCCATGCATCAATCCTCACAAACTTTTGCATTTATGATATTACTAGTTTTGCCCGTGAATCTGCCCGCTTGTATTACCTGTATACGTATCGCGGCAAGTAGTATCCTATCTCCTTGGGCCCGTGGCCCCCGTGGGCCCCGACCTGTCGGACGCCCAATTCGGGTTCCGAGAGGGGCGTTCGACGGTCGATGCCGTGATGCGCCTTAGGGTCGTGACCGAAGAGGCGGTGAGCTGTGGCGGCGTGGTGTTGGCGGTGTCCTTGGACATCGCCAACGCCTTCAATAGTCTGCCATTTAGCTGCATCAGGGAAGCACTCCACTATCACGGGGTGCCAGAGTACCTGAGGCGGCTAGTGGCAGACTATCTAGAGGAGCGTACCGTCGTGTACGAGGACCGAGAGAGCGTCTTGAGACGGCGACCCATGTCGTGCGGTGTTCCGCAGGGGTCTGTCCTTGGACCACTCCTGTGGAGCGTGGGATACGACTGGGTCCTACGAGGTCGTCTCCCCCCCGGGCTGGGCGTAATTTGTAACGCCGATGACACGCTTGTCACAGCCCGGGGGGCGAACTTCCAAGAGGCGGCGCGCCTGTCAACCTGGGGTGTTTCTCTGGTGGTCGGGCGCATCGAGGCGCTGGGCTTACGGGTGGCCCTACTATTTCATGGGCCCCGTCGTGGTCCGCCCCCCGGCGCCTCCATAGTGGTCAACTCGGTCGTCGTACCGGTTCGGGCCCAGATGAGGTATCTGGGCCTGATCCTCGACGGTAGGTCCTAGCACTTCCGACAGCTTGGTCCGAAGCTGGTCGACGCTGCCTCCGCCCTTGGACGACTTTTGCCCAATTTGGGTGGAGCCAGCGTCGTAACGCGACTCCTGTACACGGGGGGTTGTCCGGTCGATGGCACTGTATGGTGCACCGGTGTGGGTGGCGGCTCTGACTGCCCTAAATAACACCCGCCCCTGGCGGCCTCAGAGGGTATTGGCAGTTAGAGCCATACGCGGATACCGCACGGTGTCGACCGAGGTGGCGTGCGCCCTGGCCGGAACACCCCTGTGGGATTTGGAGGCGGAAGTGCTCGCCGAAGTTTATCGACGAGTGGCTGAATATCGGGCGGAGTATGGCTATCGCCCTCCGCCCGAAGAGGTACGCGAATGTCGTGAAGCCGCTCGTCGAGCCACTATGGACAGATGGTCGTTCCGGCTGGAGAGCCTCCACGGCGGCAAAGCCAGCGCGTGGAGTCTCGGTCATCCTCGAGTGGGCAGGGCGGCAGCACGGGACCCTTTCCTTCCGACTGGCGCAGGTCCTTTCCGGGCACGGTTGCTTCGGGAAGTACCTGCACTCAGTCGCTAGGAGGGAATTGAGTCCCGCCTGCCACCACTGCGACTGCAGTGAGGACTCGGCCCAGCATACGCTGGCGATTTGCCCCGCTTGGGCGTCACAGCACCGGGCCCTCACTGCAGTCATCGGAGGGGATCTCTCGCTACCGGCCGTCATACGCTCCATGGCTGGTAGCGACAGCAGTTTTACCGCGGTCGCAACCTTCTGCGAAGACGTAATCTCGCAGAAGGAGGTGGCGGAGAAGGCCCGGGAGGATGATATCCACTCGGACCCAATCCGCCGCCGGCGAACCGGGCGGCGGAGGCGCGCCTATCAGCGCCTCATGCCGCCCTAAGTGTGGCCGCGGATGGTCGGGACGGGCTTTCCCTTCCATCCGCTCTAGTGGCCGCCCTCGAGGAGGCGACGTTACGCGTGTGCCGTACGTCGCCTAAATTTAGATTGTAACAGCTGACGGTGCCCGCTTTTGTGCGGGCAAGAGCTGGGAGGGGTCCGGACGTGTTAATAACTGCAGTTCCCGGATTCCTCCCTTCACAGGCGCAGAGTGGCACACAGTGTGGTTTTAGTCGGTTCGAGTCCGACACACCGCCCCGCCGCAAGCCCCTGTGGGGTGACGGTCCGAGGGGATTTCCACAGGTTAAAAAAAAAAAAACTATACCATTCTTTGCAATTCATACTTTTCGAGAAGTTTTCCTTCATCGTTTGTCTTAAACTCAAACCGTTTTCAAATAGACAGTTACTGTTCCCCACACCTATGTATATTTAAACGATGGCCGTCACCTATTGTCACATATAACCACAAACACAATACAATATGAGATATTGGTGATTCAGCGCACAGCTGCCGCGGGTAGAAAAAAATATCATTCGGATTTTGACACGGGCCAAATTATAACGACTGCAGACTAAAACATCCACTTCGACGACAGCTTATATGCAACGTATACTATGTATGCATTGAATTTGTTACGGTGCTCTTCTTGGCTTCTTATTTTAATGCACCTGTTGATCTAGGGATAAGTAATCTTGACCACGAGCCAGGGGTTTTAGATTCGATTGATACTCAGGAAAAATAATTGTGTGATGAGCCACGATCATTTGTCTTGTCTAGGTGTAATTTACCTTTAAACTAGAATAGTCATTATTGTACACCAATAACTCCTTGATTCCTTACAAAAATACGTCACAATTACAAAGATTAAGAAACCTATCGGCTAATCAGAAAAAAGCAATTTCTTACACTTACTTCTTCTTGCAACTTTTATATGGAAAAACTATTGTAACGAGACTTTAAAACTAGTTTAGGGTCAGGCGGCTGTTTGTCAGATGTGAGTTTCTTATTCTATCATAACAACATATGGTAATACATACTGTATTACATTCAGAAGCAATAAAAGTACTATGTAATATATTTATGAACATCGTTATCCCTCTACAGTTTACGGGCTATTTATCATAGAATAGATTCAACAACAGTCTTAAATAATATACCTTTTGTGTTGGTTGGTTGTTGGTTTGCCTTGCTACACCACGCTGGTCAGTCAGCTTAGGTTTATGTTAAGATTTCATTTTCTTTGCCGTGCAGTTGTCCTACGTCATTTGCTCCCTTAGTCGGCTTTTAGGACACCCATGGGATGAGTAGGGGTGGTGACACTCCGTATGCATTTTTTTTATGGAATATGGAGGTAAACGAGCAGACGTATCGCCTGATTGTAAACGATTACCGCCGACACCCACAACACCAGAGGCGTCACGAGTGCGTTGCCGACCTTTGAAGGATGGGGAGTGGTATGGGGGGAGGGGGTGGATGTTGGTGTATGGGCTTCCGGTATCCTCACTCACTCGGTGAAACACAGCGCAAGCGCTGTTTCACACCGGTTTTCTGTGAGGCAGTGGTATCACTCCGGTCGAGCCGGCCCATTCTCCCCGAAGCGTGGCTCTCCGAAATATCACCTAGATATATATATTTTTTGAGACAACATCATTATCAGGACTTTGTAACACTGGTTAATATTACGTGGCATAGATTATGAAATCATATAACATTCTGACTAATTTGAGTATGAGATAGATATGTCTTGAATTCTTATCTCCTACTTTTTAACTGCAAAATACTATAAGCTCAGGCAATAAAAATTGACAACAAAAAGAAATACATATATGAATTTGTTTAGTTAGAAATACATTTGAGCGTTTTTTGTGCCTCTGTCATCGATATAATAGGTTTGTGTTCATATCAGAGGCTTAAAAAATAACTATGAGGAGTTTTGATAAAAATACTAACAGACAATAATGAGAGCAGAAAATATACCGCGAACTTAATATGTACTATAACGATCCATCCACACTCGTATACAAGGCTCGCCCGTGTATGCCTCAAGAAACAAATGACTTTTGAAAAAAAAAGAAATGTCATAAAGTTCTTAATTCCATCTGCGCGTTTGAAAGCAAAGGCGCCGCGCATTCAGCCGCACATATAATATAATGTATATAACAGATAACAAATGATTTGTATCCGCCATAGAGGCAGTGAAGTGGCGCGTAAATTCGCTATGGGTTTGTGACGAGGGCTGACCGCATTGAGGGGATATCGTTCTTGATTGACTTTAGGGGAAAAGTTTAGATCATGAATAAAATGTTTTTAATAAGTTTTAGACGAAAATGTGTAAGTTTATCTGTGCAAGAAGACTTTAAATTTGAGTTTTAGGTTTTAAATTTCCGTCACGGATTAGTCTTACTATACTCCCCAGTGGTCGCTTTAGTGGAAAGAAAAAACTTGTCTTAGGCGCCATTTATATTTTAACAAAAAACAAAAACAAAGACTATTCGAAAGTATTTTAATAAACGCTAGGAGATACTAGATTTAGCTCAATAGCATTTTGACCTTACAATTTTTTTCGTGGGCTATCGTTTATTCCTTCTGCAATCATATTATGATGATCCATCGGAGTTCGTCAAGCTCATCATCAGCCTACCGCAGTCCACTGCTCCTCCACTCCTCTCTCCGTTGCTTACGTATGGAGGGTTTTGCCCATAATCACCACGCTCGGCAGGTGTGTTAGTGATAGCAGTTCGTAGCTTGTTGCACCGGTCACGCTGCTACCCGTCGCCGGCCTATTGCCGGTGGCGGGATGAACATACATACGCCATCGCCATATACCGTGAGGTTAGCTGAGATCGAAAAATTTTAGTTCACCCCCTTATAGGCGGTACACACTACAACGATTTATCGTAGCGATTTAACTGTGCAGTTTGTTTGTGCAGTTTTATCTATAGTGTGGATGGAAATTGGTTCAGATTTTTTGAGAAATATCTATTGACAGGAAGAAATAACTCAATTGACAGGAAAAAAATGCCATTCTTAACGATAAGTTCTTTTAAAATTCGTAAAGGCCGGTTATAAGGCATTTTTTGGAGTTGGTTCATCTGGGCCACAAGTATTTATTGCTAGTAATGGTTGACGTCGTCAATTCTATACATAACGATCTGGAACGCAGAGAATCAAATGTATAAACACTCCAGCCATAAGAGCGTAAACTGTACGCTCTTACGGCTCTTACGGCTCGTACTGTACGGTACCTATCAAATAGTAGCCAAACTTTCGACATACCCCAAAAACAACCAAACAGGTTTAACACCAAAACATCTCAACAACATCGAAAAAAAAAATAGTTGACATAGATTCCCTCAAAACATTTCGCTAACCTTATCCATTTCATCTCGCCGAAGTCGGTATGTTTGAAAGCAGTTAAACACGCATAGAATAAAGAACATTCTCACTTTACAAACATATATATCACATGATAATAGTATTGAGTATTGAGACACTTTACGCCGACAAAGTTTGAGAGACGAAATGCCGCCTTGACAAAGTCACCGCGCCCCGCCCACAAACGCCATTGAATGAAGTGACAATTATATTATCTGTGGCACTTGGAACATTGTAAATTAGATTAAAAGCCGTCGGCGGGCTTGATGTGGCGAATTTTTGTTTGGTTTTTACAAAATGTCAGGTGTGAAATGTAGGCAGTGTTGTGGACATTGCATTGTTCAATTCTGTTTAGTGTGCAGATACACTCATAATTGTTGATTTGTCCAAGAAGATTTGTGATAAAACTTAATTATATTGGACGAGGCCGTTGGCCTAGAGGTCGTCGGTTCGATGTTTTTTTTTATGGCAATGCCCTGCCAAAGTGACTCTACTCTGACTGATGAAAAGCATGAGCAGAATCCAAGAATCGTGGTCACTTTATTCATTGCGAATGCAGACAATGCAGCATGGTGACCCACACTGTGGCGGCCTAGTGAGATGCTTCTGCATCATTGTTTTAATAAAGAAAATGTTACAGTTATTCTAAATGCGAAAGTTTAAATGGTTTTTTTTTGCTCAATTACACCAAAATGGTTGAATGGATCTAAATGAAGTTTAATGCAACGGTAGTCTGGATTTAAAGCTTAATTCCTGTAAAATGTTATGTATAATGAAATCGATGGCAACGCAAGCGAAACTGCGTGAAATATCGATTTAATAAACAGACCAACATTTTTCTAGACCATGTTTCCTTATCTTTCACACTAAACTGTCATAAACTTCAATTGAACAACCTCCATCAATCCCTTTCATGGTCGGTTTGATACATCTGTTAAGTGTGAACCGACAAACAAACAAACAGACACAATGAATACACAGTCATTGTACATTTATTGTGTATTGGAGTATTACACACATATGACATTGCCGACGATGAGCGGCAAAAACTAAAAAAATACGGAACAATTATTACTTGAACATTTGCTTTATAGATACTAGTTTAATAAACTAATAAAAATTAAATAAAAAAGCTTTTTAAATACAAGCTTATAGTGGAATGCCTCGAGACGAATCAAACGAGTCCAAACTCGATGATGTTGCGGTGTTTCTTTACAGAGTTCCTATGGCCACCTTCCAGCTCCAGCATCAGATCAGCTCCATGTCATTATAATATTGTATTGTCACGCTGTATACATATGCTTGCAAAATATCAGCAAAATCGGTTGAAGATATCTGCTTCAAAATTGAGTTGCAAGATTCCACCCGAACATACAAGCATACATACATACATACATTGCAAGTTAATAGAAGCTTGTAATTATGTAATATCCAAACTACGTACTAATAAATTCTAAAGTATCTCTGTCTATCTGTCTGCTTTGACTGCTAAATCACTGCTCCGTTTTTAATGACATGGAGAAACCTACTTTGATTCTTGAGGAAGAACATAGGCTACTGTTATAAACGCGGGCGGAGCCTAGGACAAAAACTAGTATATTAATCATCAAGAGTTTTAACAGTCCACTACGGGACTTAAGCTTCTCCTTTGGAGGGAGGTTTTGACTTACTATACAACGTTGGCCAAACGGATTGGTATTTTTTTATGGAATAGGGGCAAACGAGAAGACTTATCGCCTGATGATTACCGCCACCCATGGACACCCGCAACACCAGAGGCGTCACCAGTGCGTTGCCGGCTTTTGGTTGGGTTGTTTAAATTGGTTGATAAGGGATTTTATCAAGTTTTCTAGCTCTTTGCAGTGCTGTTGTCTTGCGTAGTTTGCCCTTTAGTCGGCTCTTACGACACCCATGGGATGAATAAGGGTGGTGACAATCGGTAATCTAAATTTGTCACCACACGTGTAAGTACTGTCTGGATAGTGTAGTACACGCGATAAGTTCGCCATTTGTACAACTTTTTTTCTTTTATAATTAGTTTTACAAACTGTAGCTGAGTCTTTGTGTTATTGTACAATAAAGAGTTATCTATCTAAGTGGAGAAAATTCTCCGTACCCCGGTTAAACAAATATGGCGCATATGTAGAAGAAGTCTACAAAGCTATAGTCAATGATATTATATAAAAAAGCTTGGTCTAAAAACAATAATGAGCGATGAACTATAAAATTACAAAATCTTGTGTATGTTATACACTAGACATCCTCTCTCAATAATCAAAATATCTCCTTGTCAAATTGCATTTAAATCAGTTCAGCTGTTTAGGAGTGAAATTTTCATATTATTATGATTTTCTATTGTGGATGTTAATTTGACAACATAATGTCATAACTACCAATCGATCAACCCTTTTTTAACTCTTTTTAAAATTACTTGACAAATTGTGATGTATCATTTTAAAAATTGAAATCAAAATCAAATAGCTTTTTATTTCAAGTAGGCCTTGTCAGGCACTTTCGAAACGTTGCATTAATGATGACTCTACTTGCTGGGCTCCAAAATGTCATTCTTATGGAGAAGAACTGGCAACTCCGTTCTATGTATTAAGATTAGAGAAATAGTAATAGTTTACCAATCGACATATCTCACATACGCTACACGACATCGACAGCGTGAATGTGATCTCAAACTAGGCTTATCTAAGCAAATAAATAAATTTGTAGAGTGTTTGTAATATTAAATTAACAGCTTTTTATTAAATGCATATGTATGTATACACGTTACATAAACTAAAAACATTTTATCAATGTTTGTCTGTCTGTCTGTTTGTTGTGAATCTCTGGAACGGCTGGACCGATTTTGACGGGACTTTACTGGCAGATAGCTGATATTATAAGGAGTAACTTAGGCTACTTTTATTTAGACTAGCTTCGTGTGTATATATGGGTATATGTGTGTACATTATATATGTATGTAATGAAGATAGTTTTGAGTTTTTTTGCGGTATAAATAAGGTTATGCGAAGTATCTATCCCAAAATGTTACAAATTAAACGTTAAAAATAAGTAATAATAATAATAATAACACATCTAACCCCATTCTACCATAAGTTCCCCTGAACGAGTGTGGAGTCGAAACTCCTCCCCAATGACCCTCTGATCAAATCAAATGGGGTCCCAATGACATCTTGTTGCGGTTAGCTGGGGGAATTAAAAATATAAAATGGTATCAGTTTGAAAGAGATGGGAATCCTGATAGAAGAGTTAGATAAATATGAAGAGAATTCTCGAAGTGATCGTTTTTACCAGATTTTTATGAAGTGAAAAATTCTTTAGGCATCGTGCACTTTTTGAATGAACAAAAATCATGGAACTCGCGTCAGCGTCACCGAACGCTTTCCATGAGATATATTTATATGTAGGTACATAGAAATACCTCCGTGCGTTATTTAGTTTAATGTATATTCTATTCTACTAATATTATAAATGCGGAAGTTTGTAAGGATGTGTGTGTTTGTTACTCTTTCACGCAAAACTACTGAACGGATTTGGATGAAACTTTACAGTAATATAGCTTATACATCAGAATAACACATAGACTATTTGCCACGATAACCGATATACACGCGGGCGGAGCCGTAGGCAACAGCTAGTTGTTTAATATCATCAGCTATCTGTCAAGTGTCAATGAATGTCCCGTCAAAATCAGTCTAGCCGTTCCAGAGAAAAGCCGGAACAAACAGGCAGACAAAATATGTTAAAATTTAATATTTTGATCTAAGTACCGTACTTTCATATGCATTTAGTAAACAGTTGTCAATTTGGAATCTAACAGTCATTTCAATTTTATTTATTTGTATAGATGACCCGGCAATCGTTGCTCTCCCATAGATAGCGCTATTAAGATGAATAAAAAAAAATCGGACCTTTAACACACAACGCCAGCTAGTCCCAAACTAAGCAGAGCTCGTACTATGGATACTAGACAACTGATATTAATACATAGATACTTTTTTTGTAAACACATACATATTATACATAGAAAACACCCAAACTCCGAAACAAATATGTGCAGATCATACAAACATTCGGTCCGATCCGGGAATCGAACCTGAGACCTCAAGCACACGCGCAGCAGTCGCATACGCTACCACTGCGCCACCGAGGCAGTCAATTCTGATAAATTCTGTTTTAAAGTTGAAAGCGTCAACAGTGATATTTTACGAGGATCATTTCTTTCTTCAATTCCACCATAAATACGTACATGTTTATTATATTATATCCATTATCATAGTAACAACTAAATCGTAAACATGGAAATAGAGTAGTGAACACACCGTGGCGTCTTACTGTCTACGACGGTATCAATGGACACCTCTAGTGACAATAGTGGCGGGTGAATTTATGGCGCTTTTTGTTTTGGATATCAAATTTCGCTATAGTGGTGAGACCACACAAGCTCGCTAATATTGATATACAGGACGTTTGATTTTCTCTTTTAACAGTTTTGTTCAAACCAGTGATCGTATAAAATTTTTCATAAATTTATATGCGAGCTTTTAAACAGACCATTGTTTGGAAGTATGTAACTAATACAAAATAATCCTTAAAATAAAAGTACATACCTAGTGCTAATTATTTTTAATTTTAATTATTAATAAAGCTTGAACTATGAGAACTAGACTACAGAGTACTGATAAAATGCTAATGTAAAATAAAACAAGCTTTGTCCGCGGTTCCGCCCGCGTATGTATCGGTTATCGTGGGAAAGAGTAGCCTATGTCCTTTCTCAAGAATCAAAGTGTCTCTATGCCAAATTTCATTGAAATCGGTGCAGCGGTTCAGCCTAACGTAACAGACCTGATTTAAACCACATTAATTTTCTGAAATCCTCCATTATCCGTAACCACTACAATCTCTTTCAAAAAAATAATTTAAAAAGCCAACTTGTTTTTTTTTATTCGTTCATATTTTGAACACCCCATTTACACCTACATGCGTTTTGAGCACCATTCATGAAACTTGCACCATTTTATGACACCCGTAGTAATTGCCCACAATAAGGCCACGAAAAAACTGTCCCACTAAAAAAATCGCTATGAAGTTGTCACGCTTCTCCAGAAATCGTCTAAAAGGATAATACTAAAGTATTCTTATAGATATTTATTCGATTTTTATAAAGACATTAAGGCAAACCACGAAGTCCATTTAGTATTATAAGTTAAAGATTTATGAATCGACTAAATATGTAGGCCAATGAAATGTACAATTCGATTTTCATTCATAATTTTTATTCATTGATACGGTTTTTAAAATAGGTTCGATGGTTTTTTATCGAATTCTTGAGATTCAATATCTCTAGTTAAGTTTTTTTTTATGGAATAGGTAGCAAACGGGCAGACGTATCGCCTGATAGTAAGCGATTACCGCCGCCCATGGACACCCGCAACACCAGATGCGTCACAAGTGCGTTGTCGACCTTTAGGGGATGGGGAGGTTGATGGGGGCCCCCCATGTTTTCCGTCCGGTATCCTCATTCACTCGGTGAAACGCAGCGCAAGCGCTGTTTCACACCAGTTTTCTGTGAGGCCGTGAAAGTTGAAATTTGAATATATCTCTCTCTATCCAAACCTCACGTAATGAGACACAGATAACACAGACCATTCCACGCATTTTTTTCTCATTAATATTGTACCAAAAGCTCGTTTAGTCAAATTTTCGAGACACGACATTTCCGCTTTCTGCCGTCGATTTGTATGTCTCACTGTACTGTAGCGCCTAAAGTACTGAACTAATTTAAATGAAGAATGAGGTATCAATAGATTCGTAATAAGGCCCGAGCGAAATATGCTGTATAAATTTTATTAAAAGTTTTACGTAGTAGGTTTATGGTCTTTGAACTTTTTCTTGTACTTTAAACCTTTTTAAACATTTACTTTTACTAGTCTTCAATAAAGGGCCACATCACATTTTACACAGAAGCTTAAAGTTATTATATGTGTAGGAATGTAAGTCTGAATAGCACCTCGATGGTCAAGCACCTAGCGTATTCGACTAGGGAGCAAGGGGTCTCGGGTTAACTCTCGGATCGGGCATCGGACCCTAAGTTTTGTTGGATTTTTCTAACAAGAAAGTCCTAATAACGGCCCGGATCATATAAGTTTTACGGGGCATCACGCCCGTACATCGGAGAGCACGTTAAGCCGTCTTTACGTATCTACGTTTTAGTGTTATAGCATTTTAGTGTTACGTACTATTTGTACACTACACTAAGTATAGTGTTACATATGAGAAATAAACAAATCACTACATGATCATCCCTTGCCGATTTCGGCTATGGTGACTGATTAAGTCTGAGCATCTAAGCTTCGGGCGTGTGCTCTGGTGTGGCTTACGTACCCTATCTTGGCACTGAAGGAACGTGCACAGTGAGGACAAGTAAGCACCCCATTAACGTAATTGTAGTTTATTTTGTCGGGCGGTTTGTTTTTGAGATGATCTCCATTCACATCGAGATCAAATGTTCTTTGATCCTCAAAGTTGCATATACTCTGGTGAACCACCCGCCTCCAACGGCAGGGATCGGAAAACCCATGCATAACGGTATTCGTTATAAACGGTTACCGAATCAATCTGTAACCGTTTCAAAGGGTTACTCATCGATTCGGTTAACAGATTATATATGTTATTGTTTTAACCCAAACAATAAGGGTTAACCCAAATTAAAGGGTTTATGTTTTTGAAATTGTTAACCCAAATGATAGATGTTAACCCAAGATTTCGGTTATTTTACGACGTGACGCGATTCGAAAATTAATCAATTTTACTTGATCTCTTGTGAAAAAAAATTAACTTGTTTTCCCTTTTCCCATTCCACGCAAATAATGAACGTCACCGACGACTGTAACGAAAAATGAATCACGGACCTACAAATATCCAGAAACCTATATCAAATTCGGTTAAGGTTAACCGTAATTATCCTGTATTAGATTAATTCTGTTAACAGTTATAATTCGGTAACACATATTTAGGTTAATCCTAAATTTAGGTTAACCCATATCCAAAAGGGTTAATAACAGATTATTTCGGTTAGGTTAACCCTAACCGGAATATCCCTGACTCCAACCAGGTCTATCCCAAGCGAAATCCTCCCAGCGAGAGGGGTCGATATTGCATCTCTTCATGTGTCTCTTCTGAACATCCTTATATCTGAGGACCTGACCGCCTCGTTTCCTTTTTCCATCTCTGAGTTCAGAGTAAAAGATGCGATTTGCGACCCTCTCGCTAGACATCCTTACAATATGCCCAGACCACCGTAATTGACGGCGCACAAGGCAAGCCTCAATGCCCCAAACATTAGCTCGCCGCAGAACATCCCTGTTCCTAACACGGTCGGTCCACTTTATGTTCAGAATGTCGCGAAGACACCTGAGATGGAACCGATCTAGTATACGTATATGTCTTCTGTACACACACCACGTCTCTGAGGAGTAGAGAATGTTCGGTATGACGATGGCCATGTACACATTAACCTTCGTTTGTAGTTTCAGGTCATGTGAGCGGAATACCTTCTCACGGAGTTTGCCAAACACTGCTGAAGCAGCGCCAATCCTGCTGTTTATTTCTGCGTCGAGGTCACCCTTACATGTCAAGGTGCTACCCAGGTATTTGAATTTGTCCACCTGCTTCAGGACAGCACCGTCGAGTCGTATATTCAGAGGGCCATGGTTAATAGTATCTGCTGACATGACCTCAGTCTTGGTGATATTAATCTTTAGACCGACACGGCAAGACTTGTTAAGTTTTTCCATCAGCTCTTGCAGGTCTTCTGGGGATTCCGCCACGAAACACAGGTCATCAGCGTACATGACTTCGGTGATAAAGTCATAAGAAACTTTGGTGTGTGCTTTTAGTCTTGTTAAATTAAAGAGTTTGCCGTCAGTTCGGAAACGAATATGTATACCCTTTGCGTTGTTCTGCAGGGAGTCTTTTATAACTACTGCAAAATATAATGCAAATTGGGTGGGTGCCAATACACATCCTTGTTTTACCCCGCAAGTGACTCGAAAAAAATCCGATTGCTCATTCCTCATTGTGATACAGCAACTCAAATCATCATGAAGTAGTCGTATTAGCCGTATAAATTTTTCAGTGCAACCGAGCTTATGCAACACAATCTCGAGGGACACTATCGAAAGCCTTTTCCAGGTCCACAAAGCAGAGGACCAGTGGCTGTGACTGCTCCTTGCATTTTTCCTGCAGCTGGCGAATAGAGAAGATTGCCTCACACGTACCCCTGTTCGGACGAAACCCAAATTGGGTCTCAGGTAAAGTTTTTTCGGACAGTTTCAGTAACCGGTTTAGAAGGACTCTCGCAAAAATCTTCCCTGGAGCTGACAATAGTGATATGCCTCTGTAGGAATCGCATTCAGCACGGTTGCCCTTGCCTTTATAAAGTGTGCAGATGTTCAATACTGTGAAAGAGTCCGGCACTGTCTCCTCCTCCCACATACGGCAAAAAAACTCCCAAGTAGTTTTATGTAGGTCACTCCCACCGTACTTGAGCAGCTCACCAGGGATCCCATCGCTACCCACTGCTTTGTTATTTCGCTGCTGCTTTATTGCATCGACGACCTCACGAAGGGTCAGTGGGTCATCAAGCTCTGTGACCTGAGGAAGCGCAGGCACAGCTGATATATAGTTCAGATCCGCTGCTCGATCCACGTTGAGTAAGGCATTAAAGTGCTCGACCCAGCGCTTCAGTATATGCTCTTTACTTGTTAGTAAAGTGTTGTTATTGGATTTTAAAGGCACGTTTGCTTGGTGTGGTAGACCCACCAATACACGTAATTGTCCAAAAAAGTCTCCTATTTGGTTTGAGTCTGCTAAGGACTGCATATACTGTGCTTTGTCTTCCCACCACGCGTCCTTTACACCACGAATGAAATTTCGCAGTTCCATTGAACTTTTTTTAATTTATTTTTTTCACTACAGTGAGGATGTAATGCATCCCTGTGGTGTAAAAGAGATCGATGCCTATTTATAGCGTCAGTCAGCAGTGTGTTGTTTTCGTCAAACCAATCTTTGTTGCGTCTCGGTTTTCGGCCTAGGATATCAAGTGCCGCTTTAGTTACTTGACAGGTCAGTTCTTGCCATTTTGGTTTTAGCTCTCCGCAGCCAACATCAAGCTGTGACACAAAGTTACTGATGGATTGCTTGTATCTTTCTTGAACCTCCGGCTTTTGCAAGTCATGTAAGTTGAGATGACGCGGCTTTGGTTTGCTAGATCTACGGGGCCTTTGCAATCGCAGTGCTAGTTTTGTGACAACAAGTTTATGGTCAGTCCAGGCATTTGCACCTCGCATCACGCGATTGACCTGTACTTGAGCCAAATCGCGCCGCCGAACCACAGCATAATCTATGAGGTGCCAATACCTTGGATGCATCCAGGTGGTTTTATACTTAGCAGGAAGTCTGAACATGGTATTCGTTATGCTCAGTTCAAATTGAGCACAGAGACTGAGTAGCAGCTGACCATTACTATTCATGCTCCCGATTCCATGCCTGCCAAGTACTCCCGGCCATGCCTTATAGTCTCGACCGACCCGTGCATTAAAGTCTCCGAGTAAAAGTATTTGTTCTTTAGGTGGTATTTTTGTAATCGTGCGCGTGACTTCTTCATAAAATTTATCTTTAATTTCATCAGCTTTATCCATTGTTGGAGCATAAATGCTGATGACATTGAGGAAGTTCTTTGTATCCAGCTGAAGGCGCAGTAATATGACCCTGTCAGATATACAAACTGGATAGTCAATCAGTTGTGAAGCGATGTCTTTTTTAATGGCGAATCCTACCCCAGATCGCCTGGGTTCGCCAGCACTAGTTCCCTTCCAGTAAAAGGTATAACCACCACCGTGCTCTATAAGCTCGCCCTCGCCAGCCAAGTGCGTCTCACTTAGAGCCGCTATGTCCACATTGTAGCGTTTGAGCTCACGAGCAACTATGGCAGTCTTGCGCTCAGGGCATAAGTTAGATGGACGGTCCAATAAAGTGCGCACATTACATGCGCCAAAAGTAAGACATTTATTAACTTTATTTCTATTATATCGACCACAAAGAATGGATGCGTAGACAGCCGTGGTAAACTGTCTCCCATGTTATTTTGGAGTAAGCATTTGTTTGGGAACACCTTTTCTAGTCCCCTCCCCGGCTGAGCGGGGGAAGCAGTGCCTCTCTAAATAGAGCTGCTTCGTCACAGAGGGTGCTGCCGGGCCGCACTGTTACCCCAATGCAGTGCGAGAGCGACCACTCTCCCTAAGCCGCCCATGTGCAGGTTTTGGACGAAACCCAGTATAGCATCACCACTGGAACTCTCTACCATCACCCATCGCCATAGGACTTGATCTCGGAGTCCAGCAAGCAGAAACAGTCGTTTGCGCAGGATATATTAAAGTGCACAAATGTATGCGCAGACACAAGTGCACTCTCTAGTCCATATCTTCCTTGGCCCAGTGGAACGGTAGCCGCTACAACTGGAGGGAGACCGGATGCAGTGTATGGTCGTACGATAACAATATGGCCCCTATCGTCGTCCTTAAGGCCTTCCACTATGCCTAGCTGTCCCGCCACCGAAGGTGGGTTGCCATTTTAGCCAGGACAGACCCTTATGCAGTATGCGGGGAGCGTCCGCAAAGCTTGAGTGCAGAGCACTCAAACCCCCTCGTCCAGGTTTGGCCCATGAGTCGACATGGTTACCAGGGTGTGGCCGCTGCGTGAAAGCAACTTCGTGGAGCCACTGGTGAGAGTTATGAGCGCCTACGATTTTAGTACGGTATCCACCGCCCGAGGGCCGACTTGATGGATCCGACGCAGGAAACCCACTACACCCCTATATGTGTAGGAATGTAAGTCTGAATAGCACCTCGATGGTCAAGCACTTAGCGTATTCGACTAGGGAGCAAGGGGTCTCGGGTTAACTCTCGGATCGGGCATCGGACCCTAAGTTTTGTTGGATTTTTCTAACAAGAAAGTCCTAATAACGGCCCGGATCATATAAGTTTTACGGGGCATCACGCCCGTACATCGGAGAGCACGTTAAGCCGTCTTTACGTATCTACGTTTTAGTGTTATAGCGTTTTAGTGTTACGTACTATTTGTACACTACACTAAGTATAGTGTTACATATGAGAAATAAACAAATCACTACATATTATAAAACAAAGACCTCCGCCGCGTCTGTCTGTCTGTTCGCGATAAACTCAAAAACTACTGCTCGAATTTTGATACGGTTTTTACCAATAGATAGAGTGATTATTGAGGAAGATTTTCGTATATAATTTGTTAATTTTTTGAGTATATTGGCTAAAATATAACTATATTTGTTGAAGACGCCGGAATAAATTAAGCCGCACATCTTCTCGAGGTAACATAGGTTATATTATATTGTATTTATTTTTATTATTTAATATACCGAGCATGATTAAAAAGATACACAGACGAAGCTGCGTGGGTCAGACAGTATTTATATTTATTTTCTAACTTACGTAAGCAAAGACGGAGTGCTTGTACGTTAAAACTTAAGAAAAATAAAAGTAGGTACATGGTCTTATTTCTAACTAGCTGTGCTCGTGACTTTCACCAATAACACCGTATAACCATTTTTTCGCATTAAAAGTGGCCTATGTCTTTTCTCGGGCTCTAGACTATCATTATGTACCAAATTTCATGTAAATCGCTTCAGTAGTTTTAGGGTGAATGCGCGACAAACAGACAGAGTTACTTTCGCATTTATAATATTAGTTAGGATTTCATACAATGACATAAGCAACGTCTCCTTCAGTAACTATTATAAGCACAAGAGCACATCCATCATGCAAAGTTAAAGGCGCGATATAACAGAATATCAAAATAACAGGAATTCTGTTTAAATAAGAATCGTATCTTGTCAAAATCTTGACGGATCAGCCTCTTTGTAGCAACGAAACTAATCATTATGATAGAAACTCGGGGCCAACTTTGTTATACATGTATTTTTTATATGGCGGGAACCATTCAAGTTCCCGCCATATACGAACCGATAACATCTATAAAAGAGACTTCTGAAGTACCAAACTATAGCATTGATATTGATCAATTTACGAGTATTGACTCGTATACAAATTTTTCCCCAAACTACACCTATTTTTGAAAGTGACACTAGGTATATGAAAATTATAAAAAAATATACACTTAAAAATATGACGCACGGAAAAATGAATAGTTCAACGCCATCCAGTCATAAACTGAGCAGAGCTTGTACTATGAAAGCTAGAATGACTAATATAATACATCTATACTTTTTTGTGAATTTAAATGTACATATTATACAGAGAACACACCCAAACTCCGAAACGAATATTTTCAGATCATACAAACATTTAGTCCGACCCGGGAATCGAACCCGAGACCTCAAGCACAGCAGTCGCATACGCGCTTAAAGAATCTATAAATATCCTACTATCACACTAATATTATATAGGTGAAAGTAAGTTTGTATGTTACACTCACCCGAAAACTACGTAACCGATCATCGTGAAACTTTGTACACATATTCTTGGCAGTATTAATAGTAACATAGGATACTTTTTAGGGTTCCGTGCCGAAGGCAAAAAACGGAACCCTTATAGATTCGTCATGTCTGTCTGTCTGTCTGTCTGTCCGTCCGTTCGTATGCCACAGCCACTTTATTCCGAAACTATAAGAACTATACTGTTGAAACTTGGTAAGTAGATGTATTCTGTGAACCGCATTAAGATTTTCACATAAAAATAAAAAAAAACAATAAATTTTGGGGATCCCCATACATAGAACTGAAACTCAAAAAAATGTTTTTCATCAAACCCATACGTGTGGGGTATGGATCTATGGATAGGTCTTGAAAAATGATATTGAGGTTTCTAATATCATTTTTTTCTAAACTGAATACTATGCGCGAGAGACACTTCCAAAGTGGTAAAATGTGTGTGTGTCCCCAGTAACTTCTAAAATAAGAGAATGATAAAACTAAAAAAAAAAATGATGTACATTACCATGCAAACTTCCACCGAAAATTGGTTTGAACGAAATCTAGTAAGTAGTTTTATTTTAATACGTCATAAATGGTAAACCGAAAAAAAATACACTATGTATTATTAAAACATCGATCAAAGTTACAACGAACTCTTATATTATGTTACTTGCTGCTTCGGAACCCTTCATGGGCGAGTCCGACTCGCACTTGGCCGCTTTTTATTAAATGCGAGCGAAGCTACGGGCGAAAGCTAGTCCTACTAATAATATAAACGCGAAAGCTTGTAAGTATGGATGGATGTTTGTTACTCTTTCACGCAAAAACTACTGAACGGATTTGGATGAAACTTTACAGTAATATAGTTTATATGTCAGAATAACACATAGGCTACTATTTGCAGCGATAACCGACATACACGCGGGCGGAGCCGCGGGCAACAACTAGTATTACATAAATATAATCAGTCAATTGTCCCTTTTCGCGTCTGGGTGTAATTTATCTAAAACGTGTATGTTATGTAGAGCGTTAATCAGGAGTCTAGTTACCATAGTACAGGCATTAATAATATCTAAGGTACAGGCTTTGCTTAGTTTGGAAACAGGCGACTGTTGTTTGTTTGTCAGGTGTGTGAGGATAAATACGACCTTCAAGAAAAGAGCGTACTCCTTCTTAAAAGGCCGGCAACGTACTTGTGACGCCTCTGGTGTTGCGGGTGTCCGAGGCGGTAATCTGCTCGTTTGTGCCCTATAATTTAACAAAATAAATATCATATCAGCGCCATTAAAAACATGACTAGGTGTATTTAAATGAAAAACAACCGACGATTGTTTGTCCTTGTCCAATGCCGCAAACACTGAACATTCGTGTCACCCTGTAACCTAAGATAATTATACACACACAGTTATTAGCCGCCTGACCAATGCTATGTCGTCACCCTGAATCCACCATTCCCACTGTCGAAGTTCCTTATAGTACAGTTTCGGCAGTACCGCTATAAGATATATCTACCAGTAATACGAAATGCATATACCTACTCTTGGGTACTCTACTAGTTGAAAAACTACTTGTCATGTCGGAGTAACTTATCATTTAGGATAGGGAAAAAACTCTGGTTTGATTGTTAGTGCATTTTAATGCAAAAGAATTTGAGTTTGTAACTTTTCCAAGTTAAGCAGGATCTCTCGCCAAAAGGTCAATAAAATTCTCGAAATAAAAATTCAGTCAATATTCAGTTCCGCACAATTTCATATAAGATAATTTTGAAGTAAGGAACTAAAGATCTAACGATAATAAGTTGATAATACGATTGATAATATACTTAATAGGTAATATATTTCGTTTTGTGACCGAAAGTTGAATTGGTTATCTGCTAGTCTTATTAACACTACTTCACTTTCAACGGACAAACTGCTTCCAAGATAAAATTGGACACTTGCACATATTCTCACGATAGATACACAATCCAACACCAAAAGTAAAAATACGTATAAAAAGCTACTCTTTCTAAAAAAATACAATTTTTGTGTTGAATCTAATAAAACGAACGGCGATCGATCACAAGCGCGCCAATTTTGACAGATCCCGCCAATTTCGAAATGCGTTCGGATATTCTTATAAAATACTCCAAAAGCTTATGCAATCAAGACTTATTGTATTTGAATAGGTAACTTGATTTGTTTAGATTGATGCCGTCCATCCATTTTCGGGTTACGATGACAGTTTATGAAACCAGGAAATTACTCGCATCGTATCAAATCAATATTGGTAAAATGTAGTAAATGATTTTTTGTTATTATCTAAAAGATGATTTTGAAAATGTTCTAATAAAGGAATAAGCACAATTAATCAATCAAACCGCAAACATCCATTATGTAGGTACAGGCACTCAAAACTCGGGTGTTCTGCCAACGACATATAATAATAAAAATTAAAATAACTTGAAGTTTTTTTTGTCAATAAACTTGGATACATAAATACTTCACTTCTATAGGTATTTGTAAATATAATGTAAAAAAAACATGAATTAATAAAAAGAAATGACCCTACTTTCATACTTTTAGCTTTGTTCATAAAGTGAGCACGTATTTGTTTCTAGATAAACTCATTTAGACTTATACTGGCAATGAGTGAAACAAAATGATAATACCATAATTTGGTGAAACTGATCTAGGAGTTGGAATGTGAAACTAATCAATAGGTCAAACACCTAAAATTTTGGCTCCTTGGACCCGCTTTGACAAAACCCAACAAATATTTTTTCTTTTTAATTTGGGTGGAATTTAGTGTGTGTTTTTTTTATTTTGTAAACCTTAATGATTGAGAGTGCAAGGTTATGCTTGTTGATAAATGTGTCAACATGTCTTAGAGAGGTACCTGCTCACTGCCGCCGTGCCTGTGCAAGATCTACATATTTTAATTTTTGTAAAAATACTAAACTGTATTTTTTGTGAGAAAACATCTTTAATTGATATAACTTTGCGCAAGCAGATCAATTTTAGTTATTACTTATTAGTATGTATATTAAACATATAACATTTCTCTTCTAGTAACAACTCAATAGAATTCGCAGATGTGACTACAAAACCATATTGCCTATTACATGACCTTACCAAGATACTGCCAACTCTCCCATAAACCCAACAATACACGATACATACGTAACACATGCGCTGTATATAATACCAAATAAACTGGGAACCGCAACAATTGCAAAAACCATTAAAACAAACGGTATTGCAGCTGCGGGTCGCGGCCACTCGAGCGTGACGCTCGGCCTCCGGGCCCGCCCCCTTAACATGAACAAAAATCAACATAAATAACAATACACACCCCTATCTCAGACACTATGACACACTTACCAACACAAAAGCCCTAACAACCACTCAAAAATACAATCAAAACTCATTCGTATGTATCCGAACACAAAAACTAAAATACCGCCAAAATAAGCGCGCCATTTCCAAAAAAAGTTCGACCAACCTCAAGTGTGCAACAATTGAATAATATTTCGTCTCTTTCGTCCATTCAATAGAACAGATCCCTCTACTTTTGGGGCTTTTATTAAATTTATTGTCAAAGAATTGTATATAAAAGTTGTTGAAATGAAAAGGGACGCAGTTTAAGTTTGATCGCGTGTGATACGAGAGCGTGCCAAAATGTTTTCCGAACAAACGTACTCTAGGCTTTTCAGGCCTTGGGATGTGAGTGATAACAAAACTGATAGACTAACTAACTGTGATAACAATACAGACACTAAAATAAAGAAAAGGTTAACAGATGAAAGCAGAAGAGAAAATCTTCTGAGGAAAATTCGTGGAACCTTCAAAAAATCTGACCCAAGTTATCAAGACGCTACAGTGTCTACTACTACTGAGGATGCTGAACAAGATATAAAACCAATAATTGATGCGAACTCTCCAGTTGAAAAACTTACATTATGTTGCGATAGACTTCTTAAAGAACCAGAAAAGATAGAAAAACAAACAAAACCCATTGAAGTAAGCCCAGCCCCTCAAAGCTACGGTCATCTTGGATCATTGCCAACAGCATACAGCCCAACATTTATGCCCGACTATCTCCCAAACGCTGATATCGCTCACGCTTTAGGAGTACCTCCGACGGATCCCTTGCTACTAGAATCTCTTGCACAGGGATACGCAATGGAGCTAGAATATGCAAGAATACTCCACCAAGAGAATGAAGCAAAACTAAACGCAAGAAAACAGAGACCGAAGAAATATAAATGTCCGCATTGTCAAGTTGGATTTTCAAACAATGGTCAACTGAAAGGTCATATTAGAATACATACTGGTGAAAGACCTTACAAATGTGATGAGAAAAATTGTGGTAAGACTTTTACGAGAAACGAAGAGCTTACAAGACATAAGAGAATTCATTCTGGCGTGCGTCCATTTCCTTGTTCGACTTGTGGCAAAAAATTTGGCCGGCGGGATCATTTGAAGAAGCATACCAGGACTCATTATGTTCAAGCTGAGAGAATGATGCCTGTGTTTGTGCCGTTGTCAGCAGTGCCTCATGTTGCTGGCTTTCCGTACCTTTACGGGTACTGACAGTCAAGGAACAGAAAATCTTCGAAAAAATTCGAAAGATGGAAAAAAGTTCGAAACTGTTTTATGAGAAGGAAAACATGGTGACCGATTTATTGGAAGTTATAAAAAGCTGTACCTAATAGAAAAAATTATAATATGTAAAGAAATATATTTTTGTATCAAATATGTAAATAAATAAATTGTAAATTATTATTTGTAAATATTGTCGGAGGTGAACATTCTAATGAACCTCTTATAGATAGTATATTTGTAAATATTTTAGAATATTTTATGCAATAGATGAAATATATTTTATAAATTCTACATTAAAGTTTTCTTATTAAATCCGTATTTTTAGGACACACTTTACTGTTTAGAATCAGTTACACCAGTTCCTGATACAGGTACATATTCAGATAGTCATCTGCTATGTAACACTATATCTATATATAAAAAATTAATCGCCTAGACCTATTTCTTAGCGTTCCATGGATTCACCGTGCGGGTGCCGGGTCCATCGCGTGATAGATGGGGGCAACACATGCGACTTCGACAGCGCCTGGAAATTGCGACCCAGGTTTAGGTTTAAGGAGCACTCCTTACGACGCGTCAACGCTCACCTCCACTGTCCGCCGTGTTACCCCCTCTACCTAACCATATTTGAAGTGAGCCTAGCAATGCCGCTTTGGATATTCGTTCAAGAAAAGAGCTTACTGAAGCTCTTGGCAATCCAAGGTCTTTAAGCAGTTTATAGAGGGATTTAGCTGGTATACCCCTCGCACCCACTTCCACGGCATACAGCGCAACGACATAACCATTTTTAGTTATTTCGTTGGTTAAGTCAAAGTACTTGTTTCTTTTTAAAGCGTGGTCTTTAGGGATGTTCGTTTCCCACGGCACCGTGAGTTCTACTAGTACTACACGCTTAATTGACATTGCATATAGATATATACGCGCATAACTTCCGATGGACTGCACTAAATTGGATAATTCTTTTTTATCTGTTCGTTATTGTTAGGAGAAGGTTTGTATAGAAGAAAATTTTAAAAAAGGAGGTGATATATTCTCTTAGTCCGCTTAGTTCTATACACTGCATCGCTGCGGGAAGCTGACACGGGCTCACTAAAATATTTTTTTTTTCGATAATTTAGAAAATATTCACAAAAATAAATAAGGCGATACGAAGTTCACCGGGTCAGCTAGTATACATATAAAAAAAGACAAAAGGTGCTGATAATACATAAGTAATGCTGACACATATGACTCTATCCAACACTTCTTGTGAAGCCCAAATTTGTAGTAATTTGACAAATAAGTACATCAGGAAGTACTATCAGGGACTTTATCAGTTAGTGGTAAAACCTGTCCTTAGTATTTTGCCATTACAATCCATGAATTAAGACTGGAACCCGATTGTTGCATTTTCTGCACTCGCAGTGACCACAACTCTTGGATTCTGCTCATGCGAACATCAGGCAAAGTAGAGTTATTTTGGCAGACACTTGTAGTAAAGAGGAAAAATGAAGAATTAAAATGAAGAAATATTAACCCTTTAACGACAAGAATAGTGTCTGTCTGTTTGTTCCGGCTAATCTCTGAAACGGCTGGACCGATTTTGACGGGACTTTCACTGATAGGTAGCTGATGATATAAGGAGTAACTTAGGCTTTTTTTTAGTCTAGTATCGCCCCGCGGCCTTACACATTTTTACTGAGATGTAGAGTTTATGAAGTTAGGGTTGGTAGAGTTAGGGCGTGTAGATACAGAACCTTGGCTCTACATGAAATCTGATATCTTTTTCACAGGGTAAGCCATATGCAGTCGTCTTGGCAACATTTTACATGAAAATGCTTTTGGTGGGATTTCATTTCTTTTTGTAAGATTCCCTTTTTTTTTCTTTTTTTGGGTTATATTTCTTGTACATCTTCTTTCTTCTTTCGAAAAAGTCCGTGTACTAAAAATAAAACCTCTAGCATAAACATTTGTGAAAGTCTCATACAAACTTTCACCCTCCAAATTTGGGGGTTGGGGGGAAAAAGTAATAGGTTTATGATTTTTTTGTTGTTTGTGTACTAAACTTAGTTTACATACCAAATTTCAGCTTTCTAGCACTTCAGGAAGTACCCTAACAGTTTTGATGATCATCAGTGTGTCAGTGACGAAATCGGTGTTTTTTTGGTATCAATAAAATCTAAACTATCAGAGCTATGCAATTGAAACTTTGTACGTTTTATTAGTCTATTGGTAACATCATATCCTGAAAATTTGAACGATCTGGTATATCGAGAATGTTCTGGGGGTTCAAAAAAACGACGAAACGCTTCGAGAAAAGGTAGGTAGTGCCCTTGCGCTACGCTTGGCTCGTCTTGGCGGGGGCACAACCGTGCCCCCAGACTTACAAAATGGTTTTTATTGCTTGATCTAGGTACTATTGAATTGTGTATCGTGAAAATATCTGCAAAATATCCGCATATTCCGCAATTTTATATGTCTATATCTATAATTCCTAGGTGCCACAGACGTAAGCATTTTTTTGTTTTGAGATTTTCTTTATTTGTTAATTTGTTATACTTTTACAGTAATTTTGACCAATATAATATTACTGCAAAGCTGCAGAAGCGTCACTAGGCCGCCATGGTGTCTCTACTTTTCGTCAGTATCGTACAAGTATCAACAACTTATACGATACTGACGAAAAGAAGCGTAGTTTATATTTTTATAGCATAGTTAGTGCGTATCGCGTGTGTTTACTTGGAACTACGAGCCTTTTTTCTGCTTCAACAAGAACAAGGCGGTGCGTTATCTACCTTTCTTTTATTTGACCTCAGGTCACCATGATGCATTGTTGCTTCGTCTGCTTTCGCAATGAGTATAGTGACCAACACTCTTGGATCTGCTTAATGCTTTCCATCAGGCAGAGTAGAGTCACGTTGGCAGGACCATACAGAAAAAAAAATAGTAATAAAACAATTTAACTAAAAATAAAAAATATCATTGAAAAATTCAAGATTGACGAAGCTTGCCTTTCGAATTTAAGTTTCTAACGTAACGTCAAAACGCGCCAATGCCCCTTGAAACACAATCAAACGCCATAAGAAATACAAATTGCCTCTATAAGTATTATAAAATCGATTAATCATTCATACAAATCAAAATCGATAGTTACAAAAAGTTTGCGCAAACAAACTATCCTACATTGAAGTGCGGACTTCCGGCACTGTGAATGCAAGAAAGGACATCCAAAATAATACGACGGCCATTTTGTAAAGTCAAATGTTTTGACTACAAGTCAAGTAAAGAAATGTTTGTAAAAACATCGCACACTTGCGACAATAAAAGAATTTTAAGAAATACATTTTAGAAGAAATAATTATTGCGATATTAAACGACTATCAATGATGGTCGTCTCATAAATTGTTAAGAAAAAGGTATGAATTTGTTTTTATGTAGTTACAAATGTAAAAGTTTTTCAAAATAAAAATAGCAACCTCACACATTTCATACACGGATCTCTTCCCAAACTAGACAGAACCTGTACTATGTTAACCAGACTACTGATAAACATACTTAGATTTTTCTAATGAGACATGTTAAAAGTAAATGTCACAAGACAGAAAAGTCATATGTTACAATTGTTTGTACGGCATTCAACCCTCTGATTAGTACCTAGTCAAGAATGTCAAGATCGCAGTTATAGACTTGATCAAAAGGCCTGCCCGTTTTTTAACTCATTTTGTTACTTAAAACCTCAGTAATATTTAAAATGTCACAATAATTTTTAATTTAACCTGTTTGGATGAAAAAAAAAAGTTTTATAAACAGCGCATCTCATATTAATAAGTGTCATAATAAGTTACCCTACACATATTTTGCGTCAACGCATCCGACAAATTAACTAAATTCCCACGATGACTTAAACGTTGCCCTAAATACATTAAGACGTTGTGTATTTTGTATAATTCGGACGTCCGTTTACTCAGCATGACGCTTTTACTTAGAAATTGAGATACTTTACACCGGGGACGCTGTTTAATTGGCTGAATGAGGTGTTGTCATTGCGCGCAACGTGAGTTTATTTTATGTTGTTTGCCTCCTATTTCAAATTCAAATCAGAACACTATTTAAAAATATATTTCTTTGCCACTACTTTTCTTTCTTTTTTTAATATCATCATTTCGCTAATGCAACTATTCAAGGCCGAATTACCTATTTGCAAACTTGTATTTTTAGAAAATGCGACATTTACCTAAAAACATTTCAGTCACTACAACAATGATGAATGATGATCATGAATATTATATTTGAATATTTTATGTAGTTTTAATTATTAAATTACCTAGTGTTTGTGTAACTGGTATTTATTTCACCGTCAGTCTAGCTATAGAATGCTACGTCGCATTCTAAAATTTTGCAATATCTACTCAATTGTAAAAAGAACACAAAAATCTACATTTATCATTTGGTCCCTTTGTCATCTAGTTCCCACCATCGCCAGCATCATAGGTGTGACCCTTACATTTAACCCATGAGCATAATCTTTTTAATTCTTTCGGCAAACACAAGCATTTTTTTAAACATCTAACAAAACCCGCCCACGTTTTTAACAAATTCACTGAATACATAATTTATTGGCCATAACACTGTTTGTGTGTTGCGAGGGTAAAAAATCGAATTAAGTTTTTTTTAAGCACAGGTGGCTATCTCGCGGCCTGAATGAAAACTCCGTGATAAAGTTTTGGAAATTAATGATAGAATTTGTGTAAACATTTTTTGTTTGACAATGAATGAAGTTTTTGTTAAAGCATTTTATTTTACAAATAAGCGCGGAATCGATTATATTTTGGCGGGAATTTAAATTTTATATGTAGATTGCGGGTTTTTTATAGGTTATTTCAAGTTTTCTTATTCTTTTAAACTTATCATGACCTCGTTAATTCCCGTAAACATAATAATATGCTTCCTAATAGTTTTTTC
The DNA here is from genome assembly GCA_949125395.1 of Diaphora mendica. Classification (NCBI taxonomy): domain Eukaryota; kingdom Metazoa; phylum Arthropoda; class Insecta; order Lepidoptera; family Erebidae; genus Diaphora; species Diaphora mendica. The sequence goes on along the minus strand of OX421332.1, from coordinate 4,039,908 downwards.
TTCTTGTTATTTCATATTCATCAATCATTCAACTGCTCATTTGCATTCTATATTTAAACAGGTAGGAATAGGTAATAGAGCCACGCTGATTTCAGCACGAACGGGCCGGCTCGACCGCGGCGGTACTACCCTCGCACAGAAAATCAGCGTGAAATGACAGCGTTCGTGCTGCGTGTTTCGTTGGTGAGTGCGAAACCGGAGGCCCAAATAGTCTAGTCAACAAGTTCCATACTTGTTGACTAGACTAAAAGATGCAGCAGCATCACTAGGCCGCCATGGTGTGGGTTGCCATACTTGTCTGCATTCGCAGTGAGTATGGTGACCGCTACTCTTGGATTCTGCTTATGCTTTCCATCAGGCAGAGTAGAGTCATTTTGGCGGGCCATACGTAAAAAAAAAACATCATATCACCCAAATCTATTCCCAAACTATGATAGGGTCGGCTTTAGTCTATTACGGCTGAACTTCGATTTTCTACGTGGAGCGACGGCCACCATACCTCTAAAACCCAAGTATCTGCAGATAGACTTTTGTGAGAATTTTTAGTGCGCCTGTAAGGTTGGGACCTGTGAAACAAATTTCCTGGGCGATCACTACCCCTTCCTTAGAGCTGGAATCACCTATTTTCGAACACAAACGTGCTAAAGTAATTTTCAATAACGCCATGAATGGCAGTTTTATTTATTTTAAAGTCCACGGTAACTTTCCACTAAGTAATTTTTGATCAAACTTAGTCCTTAAATGGAGCACACGCGCGGGACCGTTCCGACTCCTGTTACCGGCAGGTTCGCCATGTAAAGCCGAGTCTCCACCGATCAAAAGTTGGCAACTTTTGTGTTGTCAACACGTGTTGGTGACAAAAGTTGTTGTAATTTCCTTGTGTTGGCAACAAAAATTGACAACAAATGTTGGGAACCGTGTTTCTGTTTTTGGCGGTAAACATCAAAAGAATAAGTTTGTTGCAGATATTTATTGGCTCTGTAGTGACGCTTACTTGGAATGTTTCTCAAATTGTTGACGACTCGTTTGTAGACACAACGGAAACAAAAGTTTCGAAAGGGCGATTTTCTGAAGAGTTACAAACAGGATACGCGCCTTAAGGTTGGGACGTGTGAAGACAAATGGAACGCTTAACGTTCTAGACTTAGTAAACTGCATATATGAGAGAACGGAGCCCTAATAACATAGTCTATGACTACTACATCACACTTCTTCTTATCGTAAGCATAGTTACAGAATTTCTTATCGCAACCGGGGACAGCACGGTAAATATTACATTTCAAAACATAGTAACTGTTTTTTTTTTTTTTTTTTATGTTTTTCCCGCCAAAATGACTCTACTCTGCCTGATGGAAAGCATAAGCAGAATCCAAGAGTGGTGGTCACCATGCTCACTGCGAATGCAGACAATGCAGCATGGCGACCCACACCATGGCGGCCTAGTGATGCTACTGCATCTTTTAGTCTAGTCAACAAGTATGGAACTTGTTGACTAGACTAATTGGGCCTCCGGTCTCGCACTCACCAACGAAACACGACAGCATGCTGTCATTTTACGTTGATTTTCTGTGCGAGGGTAGTACCGCCCCGGTCGACCCGGCCCGTTCGTGCTGAAATCAGCGTGGCTCTACTACCTACAAAACAAAATTCGTAACAAATTGGACATGCCACTGACTGTAGTAAGATATTTCAACTTGTTTCAATAAAGGCAGGTCCTCACAAGATAATTGACTGAACGTTTAGTTACGGCAATAAATTACGGTTTATCTTAATGGGCTCTGGTAATGTCCATGGGAACTTCGGTCAGGTGGCTCACGCCTACACCCTGTGAGCTATTCAGTGTCATTGCTACCTGGACTTGCGTATAATAGGGAGATTATGACTTTGGAGAATGTAGGATATTTCTGTTAAGTTATACTTGAGTGGTGACGTCTCTCTAATGATCTAGTAGTAAGTGAAGTGTTTTATAAAGTTTAAATCTATACATCTATACAAATAAATCAAATTGAACTGTCTGTTTGTAATTTCAAAGCTTTTAACTAAATGCGTATGGAAGTATACAGGTACTTAGCATTTTTTTCTGTCTAATGTCTGTTGGTAAAATATTTTGTCACCTAGATTTTTTTTCAACGGTTTTAAAAAGAAATAAACAGGAAGTTTCCATAACATCCCATATGCGCTGGACACCCTACAACAGCTACTGACGATTTAACTAACAATGCAAATAGGATTATTTACCGCGTCCATTACACAACAATGTCCATTCACAATTTTTAAACGAAAAAAAGAATACGTTTGTTATTCCCACGCAGTACTTGACTTTACGCCAAATTCGTTTTGGCCTAACACAGGTTACTGCACCAACTTGACAGATAGTGAATAGCAAAGAGTATGTAATAAAACTACGTTTTGAATAGCCGCCTTTTTTAAAACGATGATCGATTCGATTTGATTTTTGTGTTTGTTTAGTCGACCTATGATTGCGATTTTTGTCACTTACAGCATCTTACACCTTTTTAAAACTCCCACGCAATTTATTTTAAAAAATGTTTTAGTTTTTCGGTTTATGTGTTAAAATGCTCCGGTTGTAGAGTTAATTTATAAATTAAGTAGGTATTACCTGCGGTACGATATCAACTGCGGGCAACGTCGCGGGTCGAAGCTAGTCTTAAAAATTTTGCCAAAATTACTCCCTATATCATCAGCTACCTATCAGTGAAAGTCCCGTCAAAATCAGTCCAGCCGTTCCAAAGATTAACCGGACCAAACAGAAAAAGAAAAATTGATTTGTTGATGTTAGTATCGTATACCTATACTTTAATTTTCATTTCTTGCAAAGCTGTCTGAAATTACAAACAGACACTTTAATTTAATTTATTTGTATTTTGAGTTATTGAGTTTTCTTGGGCTTTAAAATACTTTTTCATGGTTTACCGCCTCCCATGGATATCTGCAACTTAAGTCACAATCGTGTTGAGGCCCTTTGAGTCCTCCCCCAGTATCAGGAGGAGGGGTTTGGGAACTGGTAAAAATTAAATAAATATTTCTGACATCTAAAACACAACGTCGTCTAGTGCCAAACTAAGCAGAGCAGAGCTTGTATTATGGGGAAATATAAATATACTTTTTTTGTAAATACATACATATTATATATAGCTTCCAAACTCAGAAACAAATATTAGCAGTTCATACAAACATTTGGTCCGACCCGGGAATCGAACCCGAGATCTCAAGCACAGCAGTCGCATATTACGTTACTTCTGCGCCAGTCAACCAGGTTACACTTGTTTGTGGAAAATCAACCTAAAAATTGTTTATCAAAATTTTCTGTAATGAGATGGAGAGAATAGGTTTAGTATAATTAGTTTGGATAATTTTTCTTCCTGCTACTAGTAAACATTACATTAGGCATTATGCAGCATTTCTAGTCGCCTGTTTTACTTTTTCGTTTTATCTCTTTAAAGATAGACTATTATCTGACAGTGACACTTACCGTTTTACCGGCAAAATATTATTCGCAATATCAATATTACAAATTACAATATTCTTTTGCAAAGACACGGAATAACTAATAGGAGGTACCTACTAATGTAGCAAAGACTGGAAGTAAAATTACATGTGTTTCAGGAAGACACTTGACTATGATGTTAGATTCAGAATATTTTAAGACATGCCTATGTCACACAACTAGTACCTACGTGTAGAAAAAATCGTTTCTTAAATACCTACTTAAATACCTATATACATATTTATTTATTACAATCATACATGCTGTAATTAAAACATCTAAATAGTCAAAAATAAAATACATAAATCAATTTGAAAATAAGAAATCAAATTAAAACTAAGTTTCACAAAAAACCTCAATATTAAAACTACAAAAAAAATCGCTAATGACATCTTCCGGTTCGGAAGCGCGGGAAACCGCAACAAAACTGTCATGGCCACCCATGGCGCATAATTTGTCATTGCGGTAATGAATCGAGTTGCACAAAGAAAGCTTTGTAACGTAACTTATACGTTTAATTTGAATAAAATCTGTTGTATTCGAAATTATTATGAATTTTACAATCAAATGGCTGTAGAATCTACAATAATTTTATAGTGATGGTATTGTGACATGACATGATAACGCAACAAAGACACTGCAATAATACTATAGAGCAGTGAGCTAAGTCTTTAAATAAAATCCAAAAAATCGGAAGTTAATGGCAGGAAGAGTCTCGAAGTTTTTCATCGACTACCTATCACAATTTTTTTTAAACAACAACAAAAGACAACTCTTCATAATGCCTAAAGACTGACTGCTTAACCACTTTTTTTTGTTTTTTTTTCTTGTGGGCCGTCACCCCACTGTGCGGCGGGGCGGTGTGTCGGAATCGAACCGACTAAAATCACACTGTGTGCCAATCTGCGCCTAAGACGGGAGGGTTCCGGGAACTGCACATCCGGACCAACAGAAATAGCTGATCCGAGTAATCCGGCTGGTTGCCATTTCATCAAAAGAAGAAGAACATTCATAGACTGCCAAAACTATTACCTTTCCTTTTATCTGTGACTATACTCTGCCTGATAGAAAGCATGAGCAGAATCCAAGAGTTGTGGTCACCATACCTACTTGCGAATGCAACAATGTAGCATGGTGACCCGCACCATGGCGCCCTGTTAATAATAATAAATATTTCGGACATCTAACACACAACGCCATCTAGTCCCAAGTTCAGCAGAGCTTGTGTTATTTTTATTAAACGGTTTTATTTAGCTTGCCCTGGTTCTTTATTTATTTGTTTGTTTGGGTCAAATCTTGTAATTGAAATTTGACCCCCTTCCTGTTGACAGATTGATCTGAAATTTTGTACACACCTTTATATCTGGTGACAATTCAATTAAATAAATTATGTTTAATTGTAAATCTAAGATAGCCGCCGCTACAAAATGGCAGTTTACAAATTTTGACACGACTACCTCAATGTGGGTATCAAATGAAAGGGCTTGATCAGTAGAACATAGTTCACTATGAAAAAAATATTAAAATCCAAGATGGCCGCCGCTACATGATGGTGATTTACACATTTAGTCACGAACACCACTATATGGGTATCAAATGAAAGCGTTTGACTAGTAGAACTCAGCCTGTGGGCTGGTGGAGGGTTCATTGCAGGGTCAACTACCCAGCACGATAAAAAGACCCAAGTTGAGAAGTCACACAAAGAAAGAAACGGACTGATCTCTACACGACGACCTAGGCGACGTAAACGGAAAAACCGATATGCTATACGATTTGTTACTTAGAACATCCTCACTATGCTCCAAGCTGGTAAAATGGAAGAGATAGCCGGAGAACTGGAAAGATATGGATTGGACATAACAGCTGTCCAAGAAGTAAGATGGCGGGGCTCGGGGTGTATTGAGAGGGAAAAATACACATTTTACTGCAGCGGGCCGGAAAGACAGACAGGAATGTACGGGACTGGTTTTTACGTCAATAAGAAAACAAAGAGGGCAGTGTTGGGTTTAGAGCCTATTGATGACAGATTATGCAAACAACGAGTAAAAGGCAAGTTTCATAACATCCCTTTATATGTGCGCATGCGCCGGTCGAGGATGCAGGTGAACGGATGAAAGGATCAATTTTATAATTATCTTCAGGAAGTGTTTGACTCAGTGCCCAGGTATGATGCAATGATAGTTCTAGGAGACTTTAATGCACGAATTGGTAAGGAGGCATCCTTAGAAAGTGTTGCTGGAAAACACACCCTTTACTCTACAACAAGTGATAATGGGGAAAGATTATGTTACTTCGCAACAGGAAATAATATGTTTATCAATAGCACGCAATTCGAGCATAAGAATATACACAAAGGCACCTGAAAAATACCTGCTACGAATAGATATAATCAAATACATCATGTTCTCGTATGCAATCGGCGAAGGTCTAGCATCTTGGGTGTGCGTTCGTTTAAAAGTAGTAGTAGTAGACTGCACGTTTGACCTAGTGGTTTAACGGTCACCACGCCGTTTCCTACTTCGCCAAGTGTCGTGGGTTCAAATCCCACGTAGGACAACACTTTGTGTGATCCACAAATTGTTGTTCTGAGTCTGGGTGTTCTTTGTGTCCGTTTCATGTATGTTAGTAAAGTCCCCCGCGACACAGGATTTATTCCTAGTGCGGGAGTTGTGTTTTCAAAAGAGAAAAAAAAAAGAGAGAAAGAGAAGTGCAAACTGCGAGTCAGACCACACGTTAGTAGGTGGGAAGTTCAGATTCCGAACCTCTAGTATACCTACATCAAGGGTAGGGTAAGCAAAGACCGAAGTGGAACAACGATTCGCGAAAATACCAGATGGAAATATCCTCGAATTTCAGCTGTTTGGATGCTACTGGGTCTACTACAGAGAACATGGAGTGGAAGGTGATTAAGAGCTCTATAGAAAAAGCTGCCAGAAAGGAGGTATGGACAAGGAAAGGAAAAATGAGAGGAGACTGGTTTGACGAGGAAGTTAGAGAGGCTTTGGAGAGGCGGAATGTGGCGAAAGCAGCAGCATTTTGTTCCAGGCAGACACAAAAGAGAACAATGCTTCACATAGATATTTGAGAATTGTAGCGAGGCACTATGCAGAAAAAAAAGGAGGACGTGCAGTAGCTAGAGCTTCTTCGGATGCACAATACACGCAAGTTCTTCGGTCGGGTCAACGCACAGCGTTGGGAATTCCAGCCGCGATCTACAGCTTGTCGTGATAAAGTGGGATCATTGCTTACTGAAGAAAGAGAAGTTTCGGATCGCTGGAGGGAGTACTTTATGGAGCTTCTAAACAACAGTGATGAAAGCAGCACACATAAACAAGAAGGCCAATACTACTACTACGGAGAGCAGGACTTTGAACCTCTGAATCTGCAGGAAGTGAAAAGGGCCATGAAGACCTTGAGAAACAACAAAGCCCCCGGTGTAGACAACATCACTTCAGAACTCCTGAAGTATGGATGACCCGAGTTGGAGGAGGCTGTGTGTGATCTTATCGATGACATATGGAAGAGCGAAACTATGTCTGAAGAGAGGTCGGTTGGAATCATACATTCCATCTTCAGGAAAGGTGACAAAACGAAGTGCGAAAACTACAGTGGAATCAATATCCTTTGTACTGGCTATAGGATTTTGTCTAATGTGCTCTATTTTCGGCTATTGAAGAATGCGGAGGAGATTCTTGGTGAGTACCAATGTGGTTTCCGGCCCGATCGGTCAACAACGGACCAAATTCATCTACTGAGGCAGACCCTGCAGAAATTATATGAGTATGACATCACCTTACACCATCTGTTTACTGAATTCAAACAGGAGTTTGACAGGGTTAGCAGTCGCGCTGCGGCGCATAGTCTTGTTAGGCTGGAAGTACCTAGTAAACTAGTGAGATTGGTGGAGATGACGATGGCTGGTTCGAGATCGGTTGTGTCCGTACAGAATACATTAACTGAGCCGTTCGATATTAACACTGGGATGCCGCAGGGGGATGCTCTTTCGGCGCTGGTCTTGAACTTCACCATTGAATCTGTTATCCGTGAGCTCAACATCCGAGGACTTTTAGATCTCAACAGCACTCAGGTTGCTGCGCATGCCGACGATATAGTGATCATAAGTAGGACATAATTCGGCATTACGAGGCATTTGTCGTCCTTAGTGGAACACGCCTACAAGTTTGGACTGGCTATTAATGTGAACAAGACAAAATACCTCATTAGTTCTAGGCGCCCTCAGGTATTAGAAAATCTCAATATTAACGGGGACGAGTTTGAGGCTGTTGGGGAGTTGAAGTACCTTGGATCCACTATCACTGACCAAAATAAGATCGAGGATGAAATTCGTCGCAGAATCCTGGCGGGTAACAGGTGCTTTTACTCATGCAAGAAATTATTAGCGTCAAAGTTATAGACAATAATAAGGCCTGTCGTTACGTATGGATGCGAAACCTGAGCTTTAACCATGAAAGAAAAACCTCCTCCTTTTTTTGAAGTCGGTTAAAAAGACAGCTTGCAGTTTTTGAGTGAAAAATCTTGCGAAAAATCTTAGGACCAGTCATGGAAAGCGATGGAGTGTACCGCATCCATATGAATCATGAGTTAAAAGATTAAAAACTAAAAACTTGAAAATAAAAAATATATAAAAAAGTTTTTTTTAATTTAAACGGTTTTATCGAAAATAATGTACTAAAAGGTAAAAAAATAAAAATAAATTGTCTGATAAAAAATAAAATCGTTGGGCCCGTGTTTCCATCAAGTCAACTCAGTTAACGCTACGCCCAACGAATTAATTTTTTATCAGACAATTTATTTTTATTTTTTTACCTTTTAGTACATTATTTTCGATAAAACCGTTTAAATTAAAAAACTTTTTTATATATTTTTTATTATTTCTATCAAATATTTTTTCTAGATTCTTTATTGTCTTTACAATATACCTACTTAAAATAGTTTTTTTATTTAGTGATTACTTAATAAAGAAAAATATTTCAGAAATGTGAAAATTAAGGAAGAGAAATTCAAACTTACAAAACGCGTCACTATTGATCGAAACGATGATGATGAATTGATGACCATTGACGTCACATTTCGATCGATGATGTTATTGATACTTTTTTTTTTGTAAATACATACATATTAAACATAGAAAACACCCAAACTCCGAAACAAACACTTGCAGATCATACAAACACTTGGTCCGAGCCGGGAATCGAACCCGAGACCTCAAGCATAGCAGTCGCATACGCGCCACCGAGGCATAGAGATGCTTCTGCATCATTGCGCTTCGCCGTAGTCGGGTAAAAATGGTACCAACCCTCAAAGAATTCGCAATTCCCAACCACTTACCACTCACTGCGAACATTAAATAAATTAAATTAAACAACCCATCAACATAGAAGGCTATAAATTATATTGCAACAATTGTAAGATGCCCTTACAATACGCCATTGTGATATGCGCGTACGCTTCCACCCTTGTGTAAGGGATGAAAATATAATAGTGCAGATAGTTGCGGTCAGACCACACGTGGGGATGATCATTTGGGGTGACTTGGGCCCTAAGTGATAAAAATTTTGCTCTTATATGAATCTATACAAATAAATAAAATTGGAGTGTCTGTTTGTAATATTAAAATAAACACTTTTTAATAAATGCATATTATTATGTATGTATACACGATATATGTACCAAAATAACATTTTTTACAATTTTTGTCAGTCTGTCTGTCGGTCTGTCTGTCTGTATGTTCCGGGTAATCTCTGGAACGGCTAGACCGATCTTCACGGGACTTTCACTGGCAGATAGCCGATGATCTAAGCCAATCTAAGGAGTAACTTAGGCTACTTCATTTTAGACTAGCTTTGTCCTTCGGCGTTACCCGCGGGGTTCAGCTAGTCATATATAAGAAGAATAAAAAAGTAAAAACGTTATGATTTTTAAGTCTTCTGCACTGTTAGTTAGTTAGATGTAGTGGTCATGCTTAAGCTTAAACGTGGGTTCGAGTCCTGCCTAATAAAAATGATTTTGTGATGAATTCCGTCATTTGTTATGGTGTCTTGGTGTAATTTAGACTAATTTTTAACCGACTTCAAAAAAAGGAGGAGGTTCTCAATTCGACTGTATTTTTTTTTATGTTTGTTACCTCATAACTTTCGACTGGGTGAACCGATTTTTATGATTCTTTTTTATTTGAAAGCTGGTGCTTCCCGAATGGTACCATTTAAATTTGGTACAGATTGAAGTCGGTTTTTTTTTTGTTAAAATTTGTGATTATAACTTATAAAAACAGTAGTGGTTGCCTGCGGCTCCGCCCACGTGTATATCGGTTATCGCGGTAAAGGGTAACCTATGTCCTTCTTCACGAATCAAAGTATCTCCATACCAAATTTCATTGAAATCGGTGCAGCAATTTATACGTGAAAACGTAACCGACAGCCAGACTTTCGAATTTATAACATTTAGTATGCCTCGTGATTTTTAAAATATAAACCTAATTTCAAAACCGTATGATACCAATATAGATTTTTGTATATATGCCTGATGTGCATACATGTATCTACAAATTGAAATACAAAAGAGCCTGAAAAAAAACAGGATAAAAGTCAAATTTAAATAGAATGATTGAATTTTATATCTTATATATAAAATTCTCGTGTCACAATGTTAGTTACCATACTCCTCTGAAACGGCTGGACCGATTTTTATGAAATTTGGTGTGCATATCGGGTAGGTCTGAGAATCGACCAACATCTATTTTTTATACCCCAATTTTCTTTTTTTTATGGCAAAACAACGTTTGCGGGATCAGCTAGTTCTTTATAAATATGTTCGTATATTATGTACAAAGAAAGTAAATATCTTCTAAAATGCAATATTTTCAAGTCATATCAACTCTCTGTCGGCCACACATTGTCATGAGGTACCTACGTACTTAAAGTAGAACTGTGTGGGGTACAGACAGGTGTGTTTTCACGAAAATCATGCAATACGAGAGTATGAAAAGGATGAATGCAGTAGTAGAGATCAAAGTTAAAAATTAAATGAATAATGGTCGCGTTTCGACCATTAGGGTACCACTAGTTTATAATAATAGCACCCTTCTTTAACTCGAAGCTCATTAAGATAACTCCGAAATTGTTTATCAGCATGTTTATTTTTAATAATAATTCCATTCTTTTACATACCTAATTAAATACTAAGTACAAGTAAAACAAATATCAGAGTAAAATTAAATTCTAACACATCGCCAACATAAACATAACTAAATAAGAACTTAAAATTCATCTTTCGTCAGTGGCTTCACTTTCCGAACGTAGTCTTCAATCACCAACGCCACATCAGTTATGTTCAAACCGTTCAAAATGAAGTTTTCTTTATTCTCTGGACCCTCGACATACTCCTGTAAAGCTCGAAACAACTTGACAGCCTTCGCTTTCCCCCTGAATATGTTCACACAAAACTGCTTCACGTTTTTAAGCAGCTCAAAAACCGTCATCAGAATATTATTATCTTTCGAATTATAGGACCAGGTTCTAGCAAATATATTCAGTAAACCATTGCAGACCATTGGTGTAGACATGTGTTCAAGAAGGCCAATTCTCTGATAGAATTTGAGCTTCTCCGCATCGATGATACGCTTTTGGACTTCGCTTCTCGCTTTCACATGTTCGTCTAATATTTTATTGAATAATTCTAAAAGCATTTTAATAACGTTTGTGTCTAACATTGATATTTGTTCGTAAAATGGTTGTAAACCTTTTATTCTCATAACTCGAGCTTGTACTCTAGGATTATCAGGTAACCAAAGGTACAAAACATCTAAAGCATGTGCTTTGAGAGCAAGATTATCATTCTCGAATATATTTAGCAATCGGTCTACTACAAATATTGGTATAGCGGCCATTATAGCGGTAGGCACTTCATTGAAGAGTACTTTTAGTAGATTAAGTATGTTAGCTTTCAGTTCATTGTTTTCTATTTTCAAGTAAGTGACAGCAACTCGGTCAATACCTTTAGCTTTCAGGAATATAAGGGCTTTATTAGACTCTTTAACAAGATCAGTTAATTCACTTAGTATATCTATCATCTTGTTGTATTCTGCGTCTATTTCTTCTTGCGTGACACTAATGTCGTTGTTTAATTTCTCTGCTTTTGTGCCAATTTCTTGGAATTTCACCAATAAATTTTCTACGTCAGAGTGGGGTTCGAGGTTTACTATCATTTTCTCTGTGGTGGAGACTGAAAATCAAATAAGCAGTAAGATCGTACCTACTTATCCAGAAGCTTTAACTTTTGCCAAAACACCTATTTCAAAATTTAGATGGATGTTGGACCGTAATCCCAAAAAATGCCTATAGAAACGTGGTAGGAAATGAAACACACGTCGATAGCAATTAAAAAGATGTCTTAATCATTAAACAAGGATTATAATAACATGGGAAGAAAATCTGCCGAAAGTTTGTGCAACATCTAAGTCGTGACTCACACCTTTGCCTTAGCGTCAAGTCTAAATTTAGCTTGAGTGCTTACGATCTTGATATTAACCCCGCAAATTTTTCAGGGTGGCAGTATCTTTTCACCAGGAAGCTTTATAAAACAACCCCCTCTGATGCGTGATTTTCACTAAGTTCAATCAAAACAAAATTTAGTGACCTACAAATACTTACGTAACTCAATTTCATCATAAATTGCCTCTTCACAGAGAACATGGCCTGTGATAGACAATACCACATAAAATAAAACAGAAAACGGTGCCATAATTACTTGAAGTTTTACACTTTACAACTGACACTCTGACAAGAGAAATATGATTGACAGAGGGAGAACATCAAAAATAATGTTGAGAGCAAAAAGATAATAATTAAATCTAGATAAAACTCTCCCTCTATGGATCTCTGTAACTAAGAAACACGTCAATATAATAGCCTAAGATCCCACCGCTCGATTCTGCAGGTATAACATGTATCTGTTTTTTTTATGAAATTAATTATAAATGAAAGTTGAGTAAGTATTCAATGGATTAGTGACAGGTTGCCTATAAAAATTAGCCCCAACTACCTATAATTAATTTTTGAAAAATTAATTTAGAAACATAAATTGCACCTATGTGTTTTTTTAATCATTTTAAAGAAAAGAAAAAAATATGGTTGCCAGCTCTCAGTCAGCCGCAACCCTGAGGTTGCCAGGTGTGAACAGGTATATTATCGTTACTTATTTACAGTGATCTGTTTTTTTGATATGTTATATACTAAATTAAAGTTTTAAATTTCCTGTTTACAATAATCCTTGGTTGCCAGTTCAAAAATGGCTGCAAGCAGAGGCTGTCACGCTCCAGGTAAGTGTGAGCGCAAGAGAAAAGATGCTCCATTCGTTTCGTGCGATTTTTTTAATTCGTACATAGATTTCAGTCTCACGATATCTCTTAAGTGCAAATCGTAAGGTCGCAAGCGGCACATTGAGAGTTGCAGCCACCTCTCGTTGAGTTCGTTCTTGGTTGGTTAACAAGACCACCTGAGTAACTTGAGTTGCAATAAGAGGCATCTTTTAATTTTTATGGGACCAAAATAAACCCGTAATCAATAAAAAAAACAATAAAAACAATTTTACTGACCCATTGGACAAAAAACTCATTTTAACTTACCTCTTGGATTAAGTTAAAAACAGTTCTGGCGTAAGTTTGCTAAGGAGGAAGTTTTTAGAAAATAGCTTTAGGAATAAATCCTGAGTAATGGGGGGACTTTACACACATACAAAAAACTTACATAAGAACACGCAGACTCAGAACAACAATTTGTGGATCACAGAAAGTATTGTACCATGTGGGGTTTGAACCCACAACACTCAGCGCAGAAGAAAGAGGCATGGCGACAGTCTAAACCACTAGGCTATTGGTGCGAACTCCAACTCCTATAATTTTCTTCTGATTAATTTCGTTACGGGTTCCAAGACAGTTTAACTTTTTCTGGGATCAGCTAAACTAATCCATACTAATATTATAAAGCTGAAGAGTTTGTTTGTTTGAACGCGCTAATCTCAGGAACAGCTGGTCCGATTTGAAAAATTCTTTCTGTGTTGGATAGTACATTTATCGAGGAAGGCTATAGGTTATATATCATCACGCTACGACCAATAGGAGCGAAGCACCAAGGAAATTATTACGCTAAGGGCAATAGGAGACGCAAACGAGGTCGCGTGGGTCGGCTAGTCTTATATATAAATAAAATTCTCGTGTCACAATGTAACATTGTGACACGAGAATTTTACCATACTCCTCTGAAACGGCTGAACCGATTTTTATGAAATTTGGTGTGCATATCGGATAGGTCTGAGAATCGAGCAAAACAACGTTTGCCGGATCAGCTATATAAAGCTGAAGAGTTTGTTTGTTTGACCGCGCTAATCTCAGGAACTACTGGTCCGATTTGAAAAATTATTTTAGTGTTAGATAGCCCATTTATCGAGGAAGGCTATAGGCTATATATCACAGAACAAATGAATATACTAGAAGAGGTGTTGAGCAGCAAGTGCAAGATACACTGTGTCGCCTAGACGCACACATTAACGATCAATAATATTATACACACATAACGAAGTCTTTCCTGATTCGCCCAAAGAATGTAATGTATATAAGTTCAAAAAGCCACTTACAATGTTACTAAATACAACCTTATGTCTTTCAACTAAGGTAGGGTTTCACTTGCATATTAAATTGTGTTCGTGGACAGTTTCTTCGAAAACCTTAGGGATGTTGTGAATTTGTCATTTATCGATTATAATTATGTTACAATATTTTTTAAATAAATTATTTATTTGACTGATACTCTGATATCCTTTCATTCTACTTTATATTTTTTTGTTGCAAACATTGCTCCCTTATTTAGCTATAATAAATTATATTTTTGTGTGTTTAGGCCTACATATTTCAGAAACTTTAAATAAATAAAAAACGACTGCGCATTTTCGCAAGTTCCCTACAACCACCGGTTCTTTGCGTCCACATCGTACAGGAAGCCGTTGGATTAATGGCTAACTAACTTATATTACTAAAAATATGTCACGTTTATTATTTAGTCAAAAGTACTTACATACTATATTTTTTTTAATCAAATCTGTTTTATTTGTCTGGTAGCTGTAAAATTATGATATATGAAATATTTATAAACTTCTTATTAAAACATTTATTTTCAAATATTTCTCCAAAATAACTTTATATAAAAATTTTGCGAATAAACAAAATCATATATTATATTGTTTTAAAAACCATAGTACAATATAAATCGTACTACGATACTAAACATAAAATCACTGTAAAAAATAATATCATCGAAAACTAACATTACGATATCGATTGAATTTGTCTACATCCCTATGTCAAATAATTGTAAACATTACTTTTATTAAATATTTTCGTGCCAATTTTTTTGAAATATTCCCGCAGGAAACGCAGTTCATTGCGTGCTCTCGTGGCAACTATGCAAATGATACTTAAATTTAATACGTAATGTATGATTATTTCAATACATTAGAATATAACGGTTTTCATGTGTATTACATAATACTTTTTAGTTTTTTGTTAATATTGCTTAAAAACAAAAGTTTTGAGACTACCGATGATAGGATATGTTTCCTTTAAGTAAATTGTAGTCCTTACTTCGTTTTCAGCATGTTCCCGACGAAAGTTATACGTGTATTAAAACGTTCAGTTGATGCCAGCAGACCTATTAGAGGTATCAGCGCTTAACTTCGGCGCGCCTACCCCGCCTTCATAACAATTCTACTTGTTCTGTGCTATATATCATCACGCTAAGACCAATAGGAGCGGAGCACCAATGAAGAATGTTTTGAAAACGGGGGAAAATTATTACGCTACGGGCAATAGGAGACGTAAACGACGTTGCGTGGGTCAGCTAGTAAATAAATATTTCGACCATGCATGTGACACACAACGCCATCTAGTTTCAAAGTAAGCAGAGTTAGACTGATAGAAAACTTGTTTAGATACTTTTTCTAAATACAAACAATGTATATTTTACATGAAATATATCAAAACTCTGAAACAAATAAATGCAAATCGTACAAACATTTGGTCTGACCCGGGAATCAAACCCGAGACCGATAATTTATATATGAACTGAATTAAAACCTACCTATATCCTCAACCTTTTTGTCCCGCCTGCCAAATAACAAGCTGTCATTAAACAATATTGTCAACAAAACAATATAAATACTATATAAAACAATAAAAATAATAAACAACTATATCAATGGGATAGTGTGGTTGGGAACAAATGGGTGTATGAACTGTATAACCGCAGAAATGGGATGGTTACAGCCGCTCATAGTGATGTGCGGCGATGGCACTTGCTGTTGTATGCTTCAGAGGAGTATTATCGCACTTATTTCTATTATCAGTTTGATTAGTGCTGTTATATGTATATAAGGTACATATACCAAAATAACATTGTTTACAATTTTTATCTGTCTGTCTGTTAGTTCCAGCTAATCTGTAGAACGACTGGACCGATTTTGATGGGACTTTCACTGATAGGTAGCTGATAATATAACGAGTAACTTAGGCTAACTTACTTTTCTTAGACTAACTTCGCCAATGACTAATATAATACTAACAAATACTAACTACGACAATGACTGCGGGTAATAATAATAATAATAAGTTTAAACCTACAAGTACCTAGGTTTTTCACAGTCCTTAGGAATACCAGAATCTGATATGAAACAGTCGTTGCGGGAACGCTTCTTTGGCCGCCTGAAAAAAGTACTTAAAAGTCTTTTATCAGGCGGTAACAGGGTGCGAGCCTACAATGGTTGGGTCATGCCGGTTCTGATGTATTCCTTTGGTATACTTAGATGGACTCAGACTGAATTAGATGCCCTAGACCGGAGAGTCCGTACATTGCTGACTGCATTCCGAATGCATCACCCACGGTCATCAGTTATGAGGTTGTATATCCCGCGAAAGTTTGGGGGTCGTGGACTATTAAATATCAAGACCCTACACAATCGCGAGATATACAATCTTAGAGAATATTTTCTTCACACTGATGTGGGAGTGCATCGTAATGTAGTTGCAGTGGATACCGGACTCACTCCGCTCGCTTTGGCTAAAGAGAATTGGCGCAAACCTGTAGTACTTGGTACTGATGATCGCAGGGAGGTATGGAAGGGCAAAGAACTTCATGGTCGGTTTTATCGGGCTCTTAATGGGCCTGATATAGACTTCAAGGCCTCAACTTCCTGGCTACGGTATGGTGATCTCTTCGGAGAAACCGAAGGTTTTGTTTGTGCGATTATGGACGAAGTTATCATGACGAATAACTATCGGAAGTATATCCTGAAAGATGGTACGGTCGACATCTGTCGGGCATGTCACCGTCCTGGAGAATCTATCAGGCATATTATTTCTGGTTGTTCTCGTCTTGCTAACGGCGAATATTTACACAGGCACAACCAAGTAGCCAGGATCGTACATCAACAGCTTGCCCTTAAATACAGACTTGTGAATTCAGAGGTGCCATACTACAGGTATGTGCCCGACCCAGTTCTCGAGAATGGTCGTGCTACGTTATATTGGGATCGATCTATTATCACGGACAGGACTATTGTTGCCAATAAGCCTGATATTGTGGTGATAGATCGATTAGAGCGCCGCGCAATGATTGTCGATATCGCCGTTCCTCATGACGAGAATCTCGTGAAATTTGAAAAAGAAAAACAAATAAAATATTTGGATTTATCTCACGAGATTGTCGATATGTGGAATGTGGATTCGGTAATCATTGTTCCGATAGTCGTATCCGCTCACGGATTGATAGCCAAGAGCCTCGACCAACATCTTAAGAGGCTCACGTTAGAGGGCTGGATCAAGGGTCTGATGCAGAAGGCAGTCCTCCTTGACACGGCTCGTATTGTAAGGAGGTTCCTGTCTCTGGAGCCCTAACCACCGGTTTCTAGGTCCCTGTACCCGAGGTCGGTGGTCTACTATTTTTTATATTTTTAAATGTATTTGTTTTTATATTTATATTTAAAAATGTAATTAATATGTATATATAAATGAAATAAAGAGAATAATAATAATAAAAAGTACTTAAAAGTCTTTTATCAGGCGGTAACAAGGTGCGAGCCTACAATGGTTGGGTCATGCCGGTTCTGATGTATTCCTTTGGTATACTTAGATGGACTCAGACTGAATTAGATGCCCTAGACCGGAGAGTCCGTACATTGCTGACTGCATTCCGAATGCATCACCCACGGTCATCGGTTATGAGGTTGTATATCCCGCGAAAGTTTGGGGGTCGTGGACTATTAAATATCAAGACCCTACACAATCGCGAGATATACAATCTTAGAGAATATTTTCTTCACACTGATGTGGGAGTGCATCGTAATGTAGTTGCAGTGGATACCGGACTCACTCCGCTCGCTTTGGCTAAAGAGAATTGGCGCAAACCTGTAGTACTTAGTACTGATGATCGCAGGGAGGTATGGAAGGGCAAAGAACTTCATGGTCGGTTTTATCGGGCTCTTAATGGGCCCGATATAGACTTCAAGGCCTCAACTTCCTGGCTACGGTATGGTGATCTCTTCGGAGAAACCGAAGGTTTTGTTTGTGCGATTATGGACGAAGTTATCATGACGAATAACTATCGGAGGTATATCCTGAAAGATGGGACGGTCGACATCTGTCGGGCATGTCACCGTCCTGGAGAATCTATCAGGCATATTATTTCTGGTTGTTCTCGTCTTGCTAACGGCGAATATTTGCACAGACACAACCAAGTAGCCAGGATCGTACATCAACAGCTTGCCCTTAAATACAAACTTGTGAATTCAGAGGTGCCATACTACAGGTATGTGCCCGACCCAGTTCTCGAGAATGGTCGTGCTACATTATATTGGGATCGATCTATTATCACAGACAGGACTATTGTTGCCAATAAGCCTGATATAGTGGTGATAGATCGATTAGAGCGCCGCGCAATGATTGTCGATATCGCCGTTCCTCATGACGAGAATCTCGTGAAAGTCGAAAAAGAAAAACAAATGAAATATTTGGATTTATCTCACGAGATTGTCGAAATGTGGAATGTTGATTCGGTGATCATTGTTCCGATAGTCATATCTGTTCACGGATTAATTGCCAAGAGCCTCGACCAACACCTTAAGAGGCTCACGTTAGACGGCTGGATTAAGGGTCTGATGCAGAAGGCAGTCCTCCTTGACACGGCTCGTATTGTGAGGAGGTTCCTGTCTCTGGAGCCCTAACCACCGGTTTCTTGGTCCCTGTACCCGAAGTCGGTGGTCTACTATTTTTTATATTTTTAAATGTATTTGTTTTTATATTTATATTTAAAAATGTAATTAATATGTATATAGAAATGAAATAAAGAGAACAATAATAATAATAAATATTTGGACATCTAACACTCAACGCCATCTAGTCCCAAGCTAAGCAGAGCTTGTGTTATGGGTACTAGACAACTGATACAAATACATATATACTTTTTTTTGTAAATATATACATGTTATACATAGAAAACACCCAAACTCCGAAACAAATATTTGTAGATCATACAAACATTTGGTCCGACCCGGGAATCGAACCCGAGACCTCATGATCAGCAGTCGCACACGCCAACCGCGAGACCAACGAGGCAGTTAATACCGTGGGGTTCAGCTTGTCTAACATAAATTTATTAAATAAATAATAAAAATAAATATTTCGGACATCTAACACACCACGCCATATAGTCCCAAACTAAACAGAGCTTATATTATGGGTTACTAGACAACTGATACAAATACATATATACTTTTTTTGTAAATACATACATATTATACATAGAAAACACCCAAACTCCGAAACAAATATTTGCAGATCATACAAACATTTGGTCCGACCCGGGAATCGAACCCGAGACCCCAAGCACAGCAGTCGCATACGCTACCACTGCGCCACTGAGGCAGTCTGAAATGAGTTGACTGATGTGCTCGGCCGCGTCCGCCTACAGCAAGATTTGTGAACGAACTGAGCGATTGCACCGACTTCCGTCCACACGCTACGATAACTGCACAGACGAACTGTGCAGTTAAATCGACAACGATTTATCGAATAACTTTTGCTCATGCCTCCGATCCTTTGCACCAACCAAAAAATCTGAGCCAACTTCCGTCCACACTAGCGATAAAACTGCACGAACGAACTGCACAGTTAAATCGCTACGATAAATCGTTGTAGTGTGTACCGCCTATTACAAACTTTCGCGTTTATAATATTAGTATAGATCCACTAATATTTGTTTCGAAGTTTAGGTGTTTCCTATGTGTAATGATATCAGGCCGGAGGCCCATACCCCAACCCCTCCCCCTATCTCTCCTCCCCATCCCCCAAAGGCCGGTAACGCACTTGTGACGCCTCTGGTGTTCCAGGTGTCCATGGGCGGCGGTAATCGCTTACCATCAGGCGATACGTCTGCTTGTTTGCCCGCCATTTACATTTAAAAAAAAGTTGTCTAGTCTAGTATAAATAGCCCAAGCTCTTCTTAGTTTGGAACTAAATGGCGTTGGTACTAAATAGTAGAGCTACGCTGATTTCAGCACTGACGAGGCGGTACTACTCTCTTCCAAAAGACCAACTAAAATGACAGTATTCATGCTGTCGTGTTTCGTTGGTGAGTGCAAGAGACTAGAAGCCCAATGATGCAGAAGCATCTCAATAGGATGCCATACTAGGTAGTAGAGCCACACTGATTTAAGCACGAACGGGCCGGTTCGACCGGGGCGGTACTACCCTCGCACAGAAGATCAACGTAAAATGACAGCATTCGTGTTGTCGTGTTTCGTTGGTGAGTGCGAGACCGGAGGCGCAATGATGCAGAAGCATCACTAGCCCGCCATAGTGTGGGTCACCATGCTGCATTGTTGCATTCGCAATGAGTATGGTGACCACCACTCTTGGATTCTGCTTATGCTTTCCATCAGGCAGAGTAGTCATTTTGGTAGGATCATACATGAAAAAATTAAAAAATAGTGTCGGTCACCATACTGCATTATCTGCATTCGCAATGAGTATGGTGACCACCACTCTTGGATTCTGCTTATGCTTTCTATCAAGCAAAATAGAGTTACTTTGGCAGGCTCATAAACAAAAAAAGTTGAAGGCAATGTTATTCTAGGTGGCGAGTGTCCTGGACTCGATGACCAATGACACCAACGCCTGCTGGTACCAATGCCAGCAGACACAGCTGATGGAACATGTGAAGTCGCTGCGATCACTCCTCGTCACGCTATTCCAGATGGCAAATCTTCTATTGCTATTGGCGTCTATTGTTGTGAGTACAGCTTTGACTACTCTTATTGACTGAAAGAACCAGGTATTTAGCCAAGGATTCTTTTTTTATGTGTGGGCCTGACAGGGTGACTATGCCTCATGGAAAGCTTAAGCATAATTCAAGAGTGGTGGTCACGATACTCATTGCCAATACAGACAATGCAACAATGTGCATGGTGACCCATACCCATACTTATGCATCATTGGCTTCCGGTCTCGCACTCACCTACGAAACACGACAGCACAAATGCTGTCATTTTAGGTTGATCTCTTGTGTGAGGGTAGTACCTCGGTACCTACCCAGTCGAGCCGGCCCGTTCGTGCTGAAATCAGCGTGTCTCTAGTACCTTTAGTTTTGGTAACCTATTCTTGTAGTTTTGGCACCTACATTTATCATACTCCGGGTGTTATTAAGGATTTCTTCTAAGAAAAACCCAACATTACTTTTTGGTCCGACTCTCAGAGAGAGTGGCTTGTAAGTTTTTTTTTTATGGAATAGGCGGGCAATGGGAAGTGCATTGCTCATGGACAACAGGGCGGCAATGCCCAATGATGCAGAAGAATCTCAATAGGCCGCCATAGTGTGGGTCACCATGCTGCATTGTCTGCATTCGCAATGAGTATAGTGACCACTAATCTTGGAGTCTGCTCATGCTTTCAGGCCGAGTAGAGTTACTTTGGCAGGCTCATTCATAAAAAGAAATTAACGATTCCTTTTATGTTTCCAGGAGAGTGCGGTACTAGTCCAGGTTTACGTATGGTACACCCTCGGGTTCGTTACAATGGAACTGCTGGTCACCATGATGGAGTTCTTGTACAAGTTCGAGGTGCAGAAACGTTCCTCCTTCATAGAATTCATCGTTGAAGTCGCATTTTTATTTGGTGAGTGGGTTTTGACACTAATGACATAACTAACTTTTTTGTGGTGTCGAAAGCAAAGAGGTTTCTTAACCCTGCCAGCGCTAAAACTGAAATGGTGTAGGAATTGATGGTGACACCGGTTTAAGACTGACTGCACGGTTAGCCTAGTGGTTTAAGCGGTTGCCACGCGGAGAAAGTACTGTACTGTAAAATATACCACGGAATGGGTAGCTGATTTTTTTTGCTTGGAGAGTGGACAGGTTAAAGTATATTTTAAAACAAAAATTAGGTTGCCCAATGCTGATGATCCCGAGAAAAAAATTCAAAAGGAAAATGAACAAATGATTTTTTTACGTTAAACTATGGACCTTATAGTAACTTGAAAAAGCATATAGCATGCGCTTTTTATGTACTCATTGTTTAATAAATACGAAACTACATTTAATTCATTGATTTCAAAGATTTTTTTTTCTGTTTTTAAAACTGCAAAAAAAGGTAAACTTTGGTACTTAATTTCTCTGGAACTAGACCGTATGGGCACGTGGCAGTTTTACTTGGACCCTTCTAATACAAAGCCCTCTCAATCTATGGAACGAATAGCAAATGTCCGTTTTCACTGTTATATTACTCACTGTGCGTTGTATGAATTCATTTATTCGTATTTCACACCAATAACCACAATTGCGGGCGGGTGCACCGACACATCTAAACGAATGGACTGTACCTGTGCTTCAGGCAGTCGCTTGTCTGTGATTTTAGATATAGAATTAAACATTTTAAGTATAAATTAATACAAAGTAAGTTTAAGTAAAATTTACTTACTAAATAAATAACACGGTTATTTAATTTGTCAAGACATTACAATATTTAAAAAAATACATTTTAGATTGTACTTTTCTTTACTAAAATTAGCTATTTAAATAAAAAATATATTAAAAATAAATTAATTCTCTACTATATTGTATTTTCGTCTTCTTCAAGTATTACTTGACTTTTTAAATAATTTATTTCTTTTTTACGTGTAGGTCTCGTTTTTATCTCAGTCACGTGCATCAGCTGATCTCTTTCTTCTTTGTCCTTCTTTATTTTATAGACTATTCTCGCCCAAAACTCTTCATTGTCATGTCCCACAAATATTATGTTACCTGTAAGAATAATATTAAATAAATTATGTACAAATAAATATGTACAAATAAATTACATCTGTTTAATACAATATTGTATTAAACAGATGTAATTTATTTGTACATATTTATTTCTACATAATTTATTTATTTGTACATAAACAAATTACAGGTTAAAATTTATCGATGGTTTCCGCACTAAGCTTGAGGCTTGTATCGCGGCAACCAAGACCAGATTTTACATTATTCATTGGTGCTAATTCTGCCGTTCTAAATCTTTCCAAACAACTTTAGAAATCAAACTAAAAAAAAATAACAACTGTTCGTCACAACACCTGTATGAACAAATAGGAATCGCCAAATGAGTTGCTAAGTGCAAAACTTGAGAACCTCTCCAACATTTTTTTTTATTGATTGGCTAAGGCCCAAGTAGGGTTCATAAATAGAGAAAAAAACGAAAAAATTGTGAGAAAAATACAACAATTATATTTTTTCAAGTGCACTGCGACAGATCAATAACTTTTGGCAGAACTTTTGGAGCCGTCGGGGCAGCTAGTAATGAATAATTGTTAATAAATATCATTGATATAATTTGGGGTTTTTGGGGCGATAAATCACCCTAGCTAAGATTCATTTTTAAAAAAATTGCCAAAATAATCACAAATTTTAACAAAAAAAAACCAACTTCAAGAACTGCACAAAATTGAAATGGTACCCCTCGGGAAGCACTTGCTTTCAAATAAAAGAAGACTCATCAAAATCGGTTCACCCAGTCGAAAGTTATGAGGTATCAAACATTAAAAAAAAAAAGTTGAATTGATAACCTCTTCCTTTTTTGAAGTTGGTTAAAAAAACTATAACTTTCTGTTGTAAAATGCGGAGTTGCCTACTAACTCACCATCAGTTTCACTATCTAAATCCATCACTCTTGCAAATACTGGTTCTGTTTCAAGATCAGCTTTACATCTTACAGTTAAATAATAGTCATTTTCTTCGGTCCTTGACTCGCTTGCCTCGGCGTTTAACCTATACCATAATTTCAATACTTCATTGGTCGATGCCTGAACATAGAAACAAAATATTATAATGCACTCTATAATTACAGGTCAATAAATTCATCCCTACTAATATTATTAATGCGAACTCTATTACGC
Source organism: Diaphora mendica (assembly GCA_949125395.1). NCBI lineage: Eukaryota > Metazoa > Arthropoda > Insecta > Lepidoptera > Erebidae > Diaphora > Diaphora mendica. The sequence goes on along the minus strand of OX421332.1, from coordinate 4,015,911 downwards.
ATCATCGCTCAACCAATTTTAATAAAATTTAGCATTTTTTATAATTGAGTAAGGAGTTATGGGCAATTTTATAACATACATCGTGACATGAGCGACTTTCGTATTTATATAAAAGAGTAACTATAAAAATACGTAATTGTAATTTATTTGAACACGTCAGCATAGTATAGCACATTGTTAAATTACCATTAAAAATTACCTGTTCTGTTACAATAGAAGACGAATTAAATTCTTCCGCTATTCTTTCCCACGTGTGTCTCGATTTGTAAGCACTGGACAAAATTGTTTTATATTTTTGTATAATATTGAGTAATAGATCCTTCTCCAATAATGAAAAAGGTTTCCTTCTATCCTTATTCATTTTTGAAGTTGTAAGTATTTGTAGTATATTTATCTGAACACTTTCTAGTAACAATAACAATTGAAATATCACAAACAAATCTAGCCGCCAAATCTGTTAACGATAACCTTATACGTTAAAAATGCATCTCTTGACAGGCTTGTTTAGCAATAAAACAGTACTTCTAAATTTAGTAGAACTATTTCCTTTTGATTGCATGAATCGTTTAGTTGCACGTCACAGTATGACATAAAATTTGGAAATATTATCATGAGTAATATTTGCAATAAATTTAATTGCAGAATCTATTATTACAGATGTTATTATACTTTTCGTAAAATATTACATAAGATACATAATAATATGAAGAATAAATTTTAAATATCCATGTTAGCTCTTCAAAGAATAAAACGTAACACGTAATATTACCAGTATGAAAAGTCCTGAGCTATATCTACTATTTCAACTATTTGTGTGTCGTAGGTTTGCAGTTTCTTTTTCTCCCCATTAGGCAGGAGAACTTCGGGCTCGCACTTTTGTGCATTTGCAGTTTGTTTGTTCAAGTTTAGTTTAGGCTTAGAGCATATATACTTGGAGGGGCAGCTGAACGGGCGGAAAGCGTGATCGGAGTAGAGACTAAGTTTGGTTAGCGTCTGTTTCTTCTTAAAAAAGTGGTTTGGCCCACTGTACCACACTAGCCAGACAGGTGGCCACTCAGATAGGGCTTTTGATTCAAGTTTTCCTCCTGTTTGTGTAGTGCTCTGTTATGCCACAATTTGCTCCTTTAGACGACTCTCACGACACCCACGAGATGTAAGAACAAATTGTTTTTTTTTAATATTTGTGCTTGCCAAAGTGACTCTACTGTGCCTGGTGGAAAGCATGACCAGAATCTAAGAGTAGTGGTCATCATACTCAATAATGCGGCATGGTGACCTACACTATGGCGGCGTATTGAGGTGCTTCTGCATCATTGGGCCTCCGGTCTCGCACTCACCAACGGAAGCCAGGCCATAGTAGGACCACCCTGGTCAAGCCGACCCATTCGTGCTAAAATCAGCGTGGTTCTAGCACCCACTTGGTTATAGACGAGTATTGGAAAGGGAGTCTATCTTCGTTAACTAATGCAGTAAAGTTTTTAATTAATAAGCTATTGCATTCTCAATTTTGTTTCCTTATCTTCTGAAAACGATGACATTTCCTAGGAGATAAAGTTAAGCAGGCGCTTTAAAAAACAGGAAACATTAGTCTAGAAATGACACACGAATTTAACACAAACACAGTTGGATAGCAGAAGTTGCCGGTACCTTTATCACAGTAGGAATCCGTTGTTCGTCGCCAATCTATTCCTACTGGGTGACGACCTCTTGAATAGAAGTGATCTCTGCAACGGTTGTACATTCGATTTCCATGACGAAAGTCGGTTCGATTACCAATCAGTTCTAAAAAGTGTTTGCATCTATATGCCTCGTTGGTCTCGCGGTTGGCGTGTGCGACTGCTGATCATGAGGTCTCGGGTTCGATTCCCGGGTCGGACCAAATGTTTGTATGATCTACAAATATTTGTTTCGGAGTTTGGGTGTTTTCTATGTATAATATGTATGTATTTACAAAAAAAAAGTATATATGTATTTGTATCAGTTGTCTAGTACCCATAACACAAGCTCTGCTTAGCTTGGGACTAGATGGCGTTGTGTGTTAGACGTCCAAAATATTTATTATTATTATTATTATTATATATATAAAAGCGAAATACCACTCACTTATTAATCTCGAAATCTCAGAAACTATAACACCTACAAACTTGAAATTTAGCAGGTAGGTTCCTTAAAGAGTGTAGACATTCGCTAAGAACGGATTTTATGAAACTCCACCCCTAAGGGGGTAAATCAGGGGATGAAAGTCTGCGTGAGCGAAGCTGCGTGCAAAAGCTAGTACATAATATAATTTATGCAAAGCTGAAGTTTGTTTATTTTATTACACTGTTAGCCTAGCTATCGACGAAGGCTATAAGCTATATATCATGCCACCGCTAAAAGGAGCTGTATCAAAGATGTTACAAAAATGGGGGAAAATTATTACTTCCGAGAAATTCTATTTCGTGCATTGCGTTAACGTTTAAAGTTGCACAAAAACAATGTAGGAATAGAAACGTTCTAAAAAAAGTGCACGAAAGCATGTCTATCTGGCACAATAATTAGTCCTAGAGCGGTAGATGTCTTTTTAAAAATACAATGTTAATAATTTAAAAAAATAAAATAAAATAATTTCTTTATGTTTTTACAGTTATATGCCGCTGCTTACCCGTCGTAGATACCTACAGGAAACATCTCGAAGACATATAACATAGACCTAAAACAATATTGGAATTAGGGCTCCCACACAACTGCGAATTCGCAACGCATCGCAAATATGTGCGAGCTCGCACGAATGCACAGCAAGAACTTCACGCTGTATCGCATGGCATCGCTGTTATGTGTGGGACCCTTAGACAGAATATAAATAGTTTAAGAAATAAAAGTGGCAAAATAATTTTTAACTTTTTCATTTTATATTTTTGTACTATCTACTATATACACTGTATTAAATATCTATAGAAAAAACATCGTACAACAAACTTAAAGTTAACGCGAATACTAAAATAACAGAGTTCCGCTGAACGCATACACACATCTGTCTATTCATTTAAAAAAAAACTTAAACCACTTTCTACAATCCACAAAATATTTTAAGAGCTATTTTTAAAATCCCCCAATATCGTATCCACAAAAAAAAACAAAGTTAAAATAATAATCTCTCGATTTTACTCAACTCGAGGCAGATTCTTTTCAATACAAGGCAAAAAGCGTTGCGGAATGCTTTTATTTTACAAAGCTTTTGGGTATTTAAAATAATTCTCAAAATACAGTTAAAATAGATATTCGGTCTGGAACTGAATCAGAGCTGCGTATTTTTGCTTTAATCCGGAAATAAATATTATTACTTTTTATTGAAAATTTCTTACATTAGTAGTTAACGACGAAACCCTTATTTGACCACAGTATTAAATATTTGAAATATATGATTACAATTATTCTTCTATTAGCACACAGACACAATTTCATATTGTATTGACTCGAATCCAATTCCAGACCAATAATTAACAATTATTTTGGTAAAAATGTTTAAAAACATCGCAATATAAGTCTATTACTTTCGACATTATTTTATAAAAAATCTTGGTGTCACAACATAAGCAAAAGGCTTTAATGAACATTTTCATGATTTGCCTTACCACGAGGCAATTTACAAGGCATGGTATATTTTCTTTTAATACTTATATATTATGACAAAGAACACGACTGTCGTACATTATTATTATTTTTTAAATTGACGCGTATTATTTTTAATATTAGTTTAAATTAACAACGCGTAATTCCACACTCGCTCTATTTCAAACTTACTTTGCACAATTGGTCAATTACACTCGTTCCTCAAGTCCAGATTTGTTGCACAACATCATGCCTGTCCAAGATGACCAACTTATCTTGAGCCCGACGGAGCCGGAGCATCAATGAATGAAGAGATCAGCATTGAATGTCAGAAACACTGATATGAATTTTGACTATCAGTGCTACACTTTCATTAACTGAAGTTGTGTACGGCTACATGTTGGACAACAAGTGTTCTTAAGAAAACTGAGGCACTATTTTGAAAGATTTATCTCTAAAGCATGTTACACAAGGAACAGAATCGTTTAGTCATCCACTCTTCAATATCGTTTGCTTATCTTTGAAAGAGAAGACTTAGAAATCAAAAGTTGATTAGCTGAGTTGCTCACTTCGAGGCAGAATCATTACTTTACTCGAGGCAAGGCAACAAGCAACTGTTCGAAGATATTACACATATTTTGTAAACGATTATAACCTCTTGAGAATAAACAGGCGCGAGTATTTAACCTGTTTTTCGGTAGTTTGATTATTATATTCAGTAATTGCCGATAAGACCTTTGGTAATTTCGAACTACTGATTCACAAGTCTGTTCAATCAAACAAACGCAAGTAACGTTATATATTAACCTTAACAATGTAGAAAGGCTCTGAAGGCATATATTCCAATATTAAATAAACAAAATCTACTGCAAACAATCTAATATACACGAAACGGTTCGCACATTACACAAAAAAATTATATAAATATAACATTAGCGCACTAACTAGTTCCTGTAGTAGTATATTTAAAAGATTACTTTAAGGAAAAACAGACAGACAGACGGACAACAAAGTGATCCTATCAGGTTTCTGTTTTTTCCTTTTGAGGTATGGAGCCCTAAAAGCGGTAGATTTGCTTAGGGGCACCATGGTCCTTTTGGACTTTAAAAAAGAATCAGGATTTAAGTGATTTTCATTAACAGAAACTAGTTAGAGAGCTAAGACTATCACTCAAGACACAAGTTTATGCAACTCTCTTGGCACTAGAAATCATACTGCAAAAAAACATTCAATTTCCAAGTCAAATAATCTGAGATCACTAAATAAAAGCGCGTAATACTACTGTTGTTTTCAATGTGGCAACATTGAATTTTCATTACGCGCCAAAACAGTATGCACACACGAATCTTTCGAAATTTGAGAAGACAGAGAACTCTTACTAATCGAATTTTACACGAGTTTAATATTTCAAACCATACATGTACTATAGTTGGTTACAAGACATTTTCTTGTAAATAGAGAATAATAACCTAAACAGAAAAATAAACATTTACAATAGAACTCTTCAGGATATTTTTATAAGACACATTAATTAATAGTTCGTTGTATGTCTATACTAATTAGTATAAAACTGTTTAAATATATCTCAAAAACTACCAAACTGATGCACAATTTTTTCTGGCAACCCCATGTGCTGAAGATTTAGAGCATATTAAGATGATCCAAATACGAAGCAATGTATTATAATTATAGGAATACAGTGATATAGTAATATCTATATATAAGGGTCCCTTTAAAACAAGTTAGGTGCCACACGAAAATATATACTAGGCATTCTGGTGAATTAATTTTAATATTTTATTTTTCTGGTTAGGCTATTAAATGTCGTCTACTCCCGTCTGGACAGTTAATTATTACAAAAAACAGTAATACTATTTTTTAAGAAGTAAAAGCAAATTTCCTTTCATTGTCCATCAATATAAATACACAATTTCAAGGACACGCCAGTGTTGCCACACTTCAGCAAAACTTTTCAAGTATTTCTTCCTAACATAGGAACTTTTTTCTCCCAAAAATTACTACCTTTTTTATTATATTAGTAGTTCTAAAACATGCCCCATAAAAAATTGTGTATTTATTAACATTTCAATATACTACTAATTACTAACATATCTATATCGTACTTTACAAAAATAATTTCCGATTCCATATTGGGTACTAAACAAAATCTGTAATAAATGTAACAAAAACGTAACCCAATAGGAACCTAAGGGTGAAAAAGTGAAGGAATGCAGTGATACAATTAATTGTTAAATTATGGAAATCACAGCCAGACTATATTATCTTTACACAGTACAAAATGAAGTCGCTTCCGATGTCTTTTCGCGTAGGTCTTTTAAACGATTCAACGGGTTTCAATACAGTTTTTAGCAATAAATAGCGCATCTTAGTATATTATAAAGCTGTATTGGCTAATATTTTAGGACAGTTGACAGCATGTCACTGTGAGGCAAATTGACAACTTTATAATTAAGTACTATTTCTTTAAACTGAAAACGTTTTTTGCTAGTCCCACTACATCTTCAAACATAAACTATCTCTTCTAATACAAATCAAAAAGCACTTACATTAAAGTTTCCAGTTCTAAACAGTATTGTATCACTGCACATCTTCACTACAGTTAGTCTTAGAGATTATAAACGTTGGCTTCGCACACTGACTGTGAGCCACATTTCGTCACTGTTTTGTTATAGTATGTTGCGTAAAGTCAGCACTTTAGGTAAAATTAGACAGACTACAGAGAAATCGCAAACTTAATATATATGTGTGGGGATCGGCGAAGAATAAGTGGCGTTTTAACTACAAAATCGTTTGACAACTTTAAAGAAACTCCCATGATGTGGCCATTCAACTAAAAAACTACCAAGAGTAAATACAAATAATCTTACTCCCACATATATATATTTTATCAGTCTGTAATTTTGTGTTCGTTTCGTCGTTTATCTAGCTTTCCGTTCATAAAAAATCGAAAATGTAAACGTAATTAAAATATACAGGTTAAAATATGAAACTAGCAAACTTTGGACGGTAACAAAAATGAATTAGAACGATATATCAATGCTGCCAAAATGACTCTGTAGGGCCACTTAAATACATAGCTTAAATACATTTAATATATACTAAATGCGTTTAAAAAGGTTAAACACAATTAGCATCTTGCACAACGATAAATTTATTGCTAAACATATTTCAGAAACTTTCGAAGTTAAACGTCGAAACTCGGCTATTTAGCGGCGCTAAATGTGTTTAACTCGTGCGTGTGCGCGGGCGCAACACTAGGATAGTGCCGTCTCGCCCACACTCGCAGGACTCGACCCCTTATCATATTTCCTGCTGTCATCATTGTGCAAGAGAGCGCTAAATTTGTTTAAGGTAAACTTGTTTATATGTTTAACTGCTTTATACTAATTTTGTTTAGTAGCTATTTAAGCCGAACGACGTGCAATTCGCCCTTACTCTGCATGATGGAAAGCACGACCAGAATACAAGGGTGGTGGTCATCATACTCATTGCAGCATGGTGACCCACACTATGGCGGCCTAGTGAGATGCTTATTCTAGCCCTGTTACTATATAAAACCCAAAAATAATCTCATAATATGTAGTTTCTTTTAAGTTTCAATACTTTTTGGTAACATCCAAAGGTTTGCACAGAACTGAAGTTGGCGTTTTTTACATGTATATTTACGTTTCTTACATCTTGAAATCGTTTTAATATAATATTGAATTGAGATTTCTTTTAATAGGAACACTATTAAATAATTGCCAAGACAGTGCTTTTTTTATTAATACTATACAATGTCTTTCATTGAGCTAATCAACAGCTAAAACAGACAGTAATAAGTCCTTGTACACACTGCACTGACTTTACGCAGCATACTGAGCCAAATGTGAACGTTACCTTACTTAGCTGACACTTTGATTGGCGATAGACACTATAGGTTGTTGGTTATTGGAACTGATTACTGTAGACCCTGGTGGTATCTTCTGTGGGACCATGCCGTCTATGTGCCTGTATTTCTTCAGTCGGGTCCATTGACCGTTGTTGTAGTTCATTTGGAAGTGCATCTCGGAGAGCATTGTAAGGTATGTATCGTCTGATTGTAAGACATTTTCTATGTTTTCGGATAGTTTTATTGTTACTATGTTTCCTAGGTTTGGACACGGGTTGTCTGGAAATGGTAAAATTTTGGATTAATTTTAGTTCTTATGATACAAAGTGACTAATTTAAAATTTTCGTGCCATAACTTTTCATTGTTTACAAAAAAGTATGAATTGAATTGGTAGCGAAACCTGACTGTGTCAGAGGTTGTGTATTCCATTCCCAACGAGGACGAAAAATTGCGTGCTTTACCGTGACCATATTGAGTCTAGATAATGTAAAAGTATATTTTTTCATCATCATCACCATAGCATTTGGTAATTTGAGATCAGATGGCCGTGGGAGTTGTGTCAAGTATAAAAAAATACTGTGTTTTTTTAATGTACTAGGCAGGCAAACAAGCAGACGTATCGCCTGATGGTAAGCGATTACCGCTGCCCATGAACACTTGTAACACCAGAGGCGTTACAAGTGCGTTGCCGGCCTTTGGGGGACGGGGAGGGAGATGGGGAGGGGGATGAGGAGGGGAAATATTATTATATGGGGAGTGATTGCGTTATGGGCCTCCGGTATCCTCACTCACTCGGTGAAACACAGCGCAAGCGCTATTTCACACCGGTTTTCTGTAAAGCCGTGGTATCACTCCGGCCGAGCCGGCCCATTCATGCCTAAGCGTGGCTCTCCCACGGTTAATTCTTGTCCAAGTTGCATCTCAAACTAACAAACTTAATCAAAGTCATCCATTTAAGAGTTACTTTTGCTGATTCTAATATACACAAGCCAGTAAGAATATGTGCGCAAATACTGTTTTTTAATAAAATATTTAGGAATATAACTAAATATTTTGGACAATAATTGATACGGAATGGGATCTAGTTTCAAACTAAGCAGAGTTGTACTATGACAGCTAGATTGACTGACAGAATATCCACACACTCTTTTTTAGTAAATACATACGTAATACACATAGAAAACAATTAATTGCAGACAAACGAAGGTCCGACTTCGGATTCGAACCCGAGACGTCAGTTCAGCAGTCGCCTAGGCTAGATATGCCATTAAGGCAGTCAAATGTGTATTATGTTTATTCTCACCTCTGGAGCCCGCCATGAAGCCAAGTATGAGCGCTTTCTCCGGTCTTGTAACACGATTAGCGTTTCGGAACATATCTTGTGCTTCCATCATTTGTTCACGCTGTAAAAACACATTTATAATTATTATTTTTCTACATATTTTTTTTGGACATCTAACATTCAACGCCATCTAGTCCCAAACTAAGCAAAGCTTGTATTAAGGGTACTAGACAACTGATATGAATGATATATATTTCTTTTTGTAAATACATACATATTATACATAGATAACACCCAAACTTCGAAACATATTTGCAGATCATACAAACGTTTGATCTGAACTGGGAATCGAATTCGAGACCTCAAGCACAGCAGTCGCATACGCTACTACTGTGCCACCAAGGCAGTTTAAATTATTGCTATAAGGTTTAAGGTACATATTGAAATGAAGCATAGAATAAAAATATTTTAAGTTTTTTTTAAAGTAAAAAGCAGTCTCACAAGATTTTCACTTTCGAATATACACTGACGGACTCATAAACTGCATCAAACTTCAGGATTACTTTGAAATATTTTTTTTAATAAGTATGCAAACTTTTTAGATTAAATTATATAAATATGGAGTGACTGGCCCTTAATCTTAAAAAAAAAGCAATATTTAAAATAGAACTGCAGTAAAACAAATGAATATAGCCGGGAAAAGAAAATTTACTCGTAGTATCAGATTTGCGTGTTTTTTAAAATTGATTCTTATTATTTTGTTACCAGCAGAATTTTTGGGTTAGCTTTTTAACTCATCGAGAGTTTCTGAACCATAATATGGATACTTCGTCCGAACAAGCTGCTCAAATTGTAGCATTGGTGCGGGAGGGCTTGGATCAACGAACGATTGGTAGAAATTTAAATTTAAACCGGTTCTACGGTTTCTAGAATATACAGAAGGTTTGTGGAGACAGGTTCTTACAAAAGGAGACGTGGTATAGGCAGAACTCGAGCAACCACCGGTCGTAATGACCGATTTATTGTTACAACTTCCCTGCGAAATCGTTTCCTCACGTCAGTTAACATCAAAACAGAGCTTAATGAAGTGCGTGGAGTAAACGTTAGTGCACGAACAATAAGAAGAAGGTTAAAGGAAGCGGATATCACCCCTTTTAGACCAGCAAATGGTCCAAAGTTGTCTGTAGCTCACAGACAAGCTCACTTAAGATTTGCGCATGATCACCTAAATTGGACAGATGAGCAATGGGCCTCCGTATTGTTCACAGACGAGTGTAGGACATGTTTATATGGTGCAGATGGTCGCAGAAGAGTCTATCGTCGACGTGGGGAGCGATATTCTCAAAGTTGCATTGAGGAGCGTGTTCCTTTTGGAGGCGGTTCGTGCATGGTCTGGGGTGGCATATCGATGAACGGGCGAACAGAACTTGTGTACATAGACATGGTCCGTCAAAACTGTAGTAGAGGGGGTTTTGCTGCACATCTCTACATAACAGAGATCTTAGAAGATCACGTGGTGCCTTACATGGGATTTATAGGCGAAAATTTTACTTTAATGCAGGGTAATGCCCGACCGCACGCTGCTGCACAAGTTCGACAATATTGCGAAGAGGTTGGGATACGTACAATAAATTGGCCAGCACGCAGCCCGGATCTTAATCCCATTGAGTATCTTTGGGACAGTTTAAAAAGAGCTGTATATGCGAGAAATTCTGTGCCTACGACAGTGGCACAACTAAGAACAGCACTTTCAGAAGAATGGGACAATATTCCGCAAGATGTTTTAATAACCCTAATCAAATATATGCGGAACCGATTGGAATCCATAATAAGGGCACGTGGAGGTAATACACCTTATTAAAACATAAAAACCCTTGCATAAAGCTTGTGTCTATTGTTAAAACCAGTTTTATAATTAAATCAATTTTCTTTAAATTTCTGTTTTTCTTCAAAAAAGTTTTAAGGTCCTTTCCAGTACACAAACTTAAACTTAAGGATATGAGACCCTATGCTGTTTTAAAGTTAACGAACCAATTAAGACGTTTCAATTTAAATCTGTGTAGAAAGTTTGCATACTTGGTTAAAATATTTATTTCAAAGTCGTTTTTTACTTTGATGCAGTTTATGAGTCCGTCAGGCTATAAATAAATAATAAATATTTCGGACGGCTGTATTGGATCTACATTACACTAGTATTTAAAAGCATTCCTTTTCTTAGCATAGGGGGCAAACGAGCAGACGTATCGCCTGATGGTAAGCGATTACCGCCGTCCATGGACACCCGAAACACCAGAGGCGTTACAAGTGCATTGCCGGCCTTTGGGGGATGGGGTATGGGCCTCCGGTATCCTCACACCGGTTTTCTGTGAGGCTGTGGTATCACTCCGGTCGAGCCGGGCCATGCATGTCGAAGTTCTCCCACGGTAAATATGGTGTGTATCCGGTAGATGGCACTGTAGTGTTGTTTTGTTGTGCTGTATGTGGGAGTTGCCACAGTAACTTACCGTAAGTGAAAGGCCTCTACGCGGCAACAGCGGCGTTGCTGTCGCAGTTTGCACGTTCGTTTGCGCCGCTTGTTGCACGGGCTGTTGCACTGCTTGCTGGACATGGGTTGCGGCTTGCACGGTCGGCTGTGGCTGGACTGGTTGCACTATTTGTACCTTAAGATACAAAGGGGTTAAAATTGTTAAAAAGCAGTAAGAAATTTACAAATTATGTTCACAAGATTGATGTTTTCCTAGTCGATTACGGCCATGACGGCCAGTCTCAAGGGAGACCAGCCAACTACGCAGGAGATATTATAGTGCACAAGTGTGTGTGCAAACACAGGTGCACTCTCTGTTCCCTCTCTCTCATACTCCGATGGGACGGTTAACCGACACGACCGGGGAGCGATAAGGCGCAAGACCGACAGCTTTACGTGCTCTCCGAGGCACGGGGATTCAGACTCCAACTTCCAAACTCCGAGCTGTTATTATGTATTTCTATAATCAGAAAAGCTCAATAACACCTTTTGGACCTTTTGGGATTCGAGTCTGAGACCTCTTGATCGGCAGTCGCATACGTCAACCGCTAGACCAACGAGGCATAACAAGAATATCAACTGACTAAAGGTGACAAGCATGAATTAAACATTCAATTATTTTCAGTCGGTTTAGTGGTTTAGGCGTAAAGCGAAGAAACAAACGAACAAACATTTGTTTTCATATTATTAGTTAGAATATAATGTGTTGTAGAATTATTTACTCATTACTTAATAATATGCAACATGTACATGCATGGAAATGCAGAGAAAAAATGAATAACTCACGGGCTTTGCTATTTGATGCTGTAGTGAGGCTGACTGCGCCTGGAGAGCCGGGATCACCTGCCGCGCCGTCGCTTGAGGAACCACAGTCTGTGTTACCTGATTACAGACACAACATATTATACATAAATAATAAATAAATATTTCGGACATTTTAACACACAACGCCATCTAGTCCCAAGCTAAGCAGAGCTTGTGTTATGGGTACTAGACAACTGATACAAATACATATATACTTTTTTTTTCTGTAAATACATACATATTATACATAGAAAACACCCAAACTCCGAAACAAATATTTGTAGATCATACAAACATTTGGTCCGACCCAGGAATCGAACCCGAGACCTCATGATCAGCAGTCGTACACGCCAACCGCAAGACCAACGAGGCAGGCAATCCCTATCCAGCAGCCAATCATACATAATATGGTTTTAAACCCAGCGTGGTGTAGTAGAATTGGTACCAACAACAAAAGTACTGTATAAGTCGCCTAACGTATGTAATAAAAACATCAACATATAAATAATTTGGACTGGCAACACCGAGCTGTCAACATTTTATAATAACTCTATGGTTGGGCGTGCCGTGTTGTACTGTTTTACAGAAATACAAAATGTCGGTGTTAAGATCTTTGTACCAGTAAAATTGTTCTCTGTTCTGCACAAGGAAATAAAACCTGTCCTACAAAATTTGTAGATGTGATAAAATGCAATGTTCATTGTATTACGTTGGTAAACAATAGAATTAAACTGTGCTAAATTCAGTGCCTCATGTTGATTTACCCCACACCCCTAAGTTACTAAGTAAAACTTTTAAGCGGACTAGTGGTTCCAACAAGTACCATAGACTAATTTTTGTCTTTATTATCTGTGATTGTGACTTTTCTCTCTTCCGGTGTAATGGTGAATGTGTGCTGTAACTCTGATTTAAAACATTTGGTAAATACCTTAAAACATCTTTTATTCCACAATATTATTATTATAATAAAAATGCAACAGGTCCAATTCTGTACATTAGAGATATTTTGAAAATTTTTTTTGGAGGGCTCTCTATAATCGATACTGAAGCCAAAACTGTATTTTTTTTCATTTTTGTCTGTCTGTCTGTATCTTGGCCGCGCATCACGCCGAAACTACTGAACGGATTCAAATGAAACTTGGCATTATTTGATTTCATGCTACGAGGTAGGACATAGGATACTTTTTATCCCGGAATTCAGCAGGGTTTCCTGGAGAGAGGGGATGAAAGTCAAAATATGTACTTAGTTGTAATTCAATAACACATAGTCCGATTTCATTTATTCTTTTTTTGCTTGAAAGAAATAAAATAAAAGATAACAGGAAAAGTGTTTTCTTTTGTCCGCAACTGTACACTGCCTGTGGGAAGCTGAGACAGATATATGTAAATATGGCGGTACGAAGTTCCCCGGGTCAGCTAGTTCCACAATAAAATCACAGGCCAAATTTTCCTTTCTATGGAGAGACCTATGTCCAGCAGTGGATTATGAATATATTGACGTAGCTACTCACAGGTTTGATATTCTGCAGCAGTACAGCCTTCCCTCCCGGCTGCAGTATGACGGTGGAGGTGTTGAGCAGGTTCTGCGCCGACAGCAGCAGCGGCTTCCCGCCCGCGGAGCCTGCGATGAGCAGCTTGGGTTGCTGCTGACCTATCACTATCGGCTTCGCTCCAGAACCCTGGGGAAGAGACATGGGTACATATTTTGACGTTTGAAGGCCTACTTGAGCGTGGGTAAAACTAAGGTTAAGTCTATACAAATAAATAACTTATATCAAATCAGCAATTAAAAATAAAAGTGTGACACTCGGGGACTGCCGCGGTAAAGCTATTGCATAGCATTTTTTATCAACTTATGCAATTTTATATTTTTATTTTTTATTCATGCAGTATTTTTTTTCTTTGAACATGTATATTTACGGGGCGCACATGCGGTGAGTGTGGCATTATAAAGATATGACAGATACCTATACACCTATATACTTTCTAACAAAGCAGCACACAGCTCGTCTCGATCCGTGCGAGCTTCGGGTGTTAGGTTTTATTTTCGTTACGTAATTTCTTGTTTCGGTCGGCGCGCTCAAAGCCCGCTTTAAAAGATATGCCATAGCTTAAAAATTTTCGTTTATCGTCGTCATTGCAGCGAGAAGTAGAAGTATGAGTTCAAGGAGATTATGTAGAAAAAATGTTTTGATCGTCAGGTTGGATTTTTTTAGCTTACACATATTAGACTGGCTTGAATTGTTTTAACCTATACGATTATCACTGAGTAAAAAGCTGTATAGTCTAGAAATCCGTTCAAAGATTGTTTTTATTTATTTTCTAATATTGTGGCACAGTGAAACAGGACAGGGTACAGTTAGTGCTGTAAATAATGATAATATTTTTCGGACATTTTATACACAACGTCATCTAGTTACAGATTAACAAGAGATGTAAATACATTTATAGTCCATTCGCTTAGATACGGTCATCTTTATCGTATCTAAGCGAAATGGTCGTCATCGCACGTGCGTCAAGCCGCCACAAAATCAAAGGTTCCGATTGCGGCAACTATAATTTGTCGGTTTACGCCACTGTATGAATTAATATATTCGTATTTCACAACAATAATCATAATCGCGTGCGAGTGCACCGACACTATCTAAACGAATGGACTATATACTATACCGAAAGAAATATTCGCAAACAAACATTTGGTGGGACTCGGGAATCGAATCCGAGACTTCAAGCACTGCAGTCGAATACGCTACCACTGTGCCACGGAGGCAGTCAGATGTATAGCTTGTTCATTTTGATAGCGTCACAATAAACAAGCTATACATCTGATATACAATGAACAAGCTATACATGTATAGTACCTGCACTAGCATCGGGCTGGTGAGCGAGGCTGGGCGGTCGGCTGCAGGGGTGGTGGGGGTGGTGGGGGTGGCAGGGGCTGTGCTTGGAGTGGGGCGGGGGGAGGGCGGCGGGGGCTGCGCGGGGCGGGGCGGCGAGGCGGGCGCGGCCACGCTCTCAGCAGCAGCAGCAGGCGTCGCTGGGGAATTATCAATACATATAAAGGCGCGTTTCCACCGAAATTGTTGGCAATTTCAGTGTTTCCGACTGTTTGTAACTCTTCAGCCAACTTTTGTTTCTACAGTGTCTACACCGAGTCGCCAACAATTTGAAAAACATTTCAACTAAGCAGCGTCTCCACAGAGCCAATAAATATTTGCAACAAGCGTATTCTTTCGATGTTTACCGCCAAAAACCGAAATACGGTATCCAACTTTTGTTGTCAACACAAAGAAATTACAGAAAGTTTTGTCACCAACACGTGTTGGTCCAACACAAGTTGACGACTTTTGCTCGGTGGAGACTCGGCTTAGGAAAATCATCACACAGATAGTTGAACCACGCTGATCTCAGCACGGTTGGGCCGGCTCGACTATGGCGGTACTACCCTCACACAGAAGACCAGCGTAAAATGACAGCAACAGTGCTGGCGTGTTTCGTTGGTGAGTGCGAGACCGGAGGTTCAATAATGCAGAAGCATCACTAGCCCGCCATGGTATTGGTCACCATGCTGCGTTGTCTGCATTCGTAGTGAGTGTGGTGACCACCACTTTTGGATTCTGCTTATGTTTTCCATCAGACAGAGTAGTCATTTTTGTCAATGCTGCTGGATTATCCTTATGGATGGTGACCCACACTATACAAAATTTCATACAAAATTCATTCATAGTATAAAATTATCAGACATACCAGTAGCATTTTCCTCAGGTTTAGGCATAGTGTAGTTATTAAGTCCTTTAGCATAATCTGGTGGGGGTGGTGATGAAGAAGGTGGAGCTGCTGCTTTCTTGGCCCCTTCTTCCATTTCTGAACACAAAACAAGATTATGTTAAAATAACATATTTATTACAGAAAAATCTTCAGGAAATGCTTGTAATAGTAATTATGAGTGTAAGACAGTGAAATAATAGCCGACCCTAAATAATCTTAGGAATTATAAAGGCTAACTCTACTGCTCCACCTGCGTCTTAACGCGCTAATTAGCGTGTTAATTTAGGCGTTACGTAGATGTGGCCAACGTTTTAATGCGTTTAATTCAAATGGCATAATTAATGGCGTTAAACGTTACGCGATAACTCGAGTGTCGGTTTTTTGGACTCATCAAAATGTTTTAGCGCGTAGTTTAGCGCGCTAATTGTTGTTCTGAGTCTGGGCGTGTTCTTTGTGTCCATTTCATGTATGTTTGTAAAGTCCCCCGCGACACAGGATTTATTCCTAGTGCGGGAGTAGTCCTAAAAAAAAAAAAAACAGAGCCGAGAGTGCTTATTACCGAGTTATTCGACGATGCATTTGAATTGTTTTTTCTCTCTTTTTAAATGGCATAAATGCATAAAATAATTTATGACGCTAGTTTAGCTGCTTCAAGCTCCATTGTGTGTATTATGTGTTAACGCGTTAATTCATGAGGAATTAAGTCTTAACGGCTTCGTAACCTTAATGTAGCCAACGCACATTTTTAACGCGTAGTTTGCCATTGCCATTAACGTTAACGCTAACGCAGGTGGAGCAGTAGCATAAGAAGAAAAAATGTCCATATCGAATCTCACGACCTCACACGCTCCCACGAGCAGAGTCGCCGTCCACTAGACCAACTATCAATTGCTACAGTAACTTGGACTGACCTAGTTTTCTCCTCTTCTTAATCTGAGCATGAGTGGCAGGTTGCTCTGTAATATCCAGGAGTTTGATGCCGGCACGGGGAGGAGGTCTTGCAGCTCCAGCTCGCCACCCACCACCCCTGGCGCCAGAAAACCTCGATGGCAGGCCTTTTAGGGGAGCTGAAATAAAAATAAGTAACATTAGATTATTAGGTAAACTTCTTGTATTCAAACACGGAACTGAGGGCCTAGTGTGAATTTATTTAGTATGTATTAACTACCTCTCAACGACGAGTGCGTTCGGAGTTGCGATTGGAGGAGATTTTAGTGCCAAACAGTCGCGGTCACCGTGAATATCGAGTTAAATCAAAGTCAAATTAGTAACTTTTTATCATCTGTCAAATGTACTAAATACAAACGTGTGACGTCACTGTTTTAGACTACTCAATTGAGCGATATAGGTATTTCTATGTTTATTTGACTAAAATTAGTAATAGAAAAAAAAACTAATAATTATATTTTCAGAAATTTTACGAAACAGTCATCTACCCTATTAAAATGTTTCATACTATGCACGAAAAACGTTTTTGATTAATTACATATTAGTTATTCGCGCTTCTATCGACGGGTTATCTCCGCGAACGCGACTCGTTACGGAATCGCCAAATGTATAGAAATACCTGGCACGACGATAATGTCGCTGCGATTCTCTCGCAAGTGGAGACGACCTGTTGCCTTTGCATAATTTTATTAAAAAGGAATATCATTTTTTTTGCTTCACGTATTAATAATGTAAAGATGCTAGTGATTATCGATTTGTTACGCGCATAACCGCAGTTTTAATCATCTACACCACATAATAAACAAGGAAAATACTCCTAAACAAACATACAGTGCTAACCTCCGATAACGGTTTAAATATTTATTTATCACAAAATTGATATAGCGATGTTTAAAAAGTCGCCGTAAATCAAATAGGCTATTTGACAATATTGGAAATAAACTATGGATTGTGGTCATCCTATCAGATAATAGCCTAAAAAGACATATTTCACTATGAATTAAACAAAATAATGTGATTTTTTCGCAGATTGCACGAAATAAATTGTAACAATTTTTTGAAATATTATCTGCGACATGAACGCCTTGTGATTTGTTGCAACTCTGGTGACGTCACACGCTAGTAAACGAAAGGTTCCTCGACTGAGTCTTGTTCGCGTTTTGTGAATTTGTTTACTAGCGTGTGACGTCACACGTGTCATCTGACCAGCGCCATTAAAGAAATTTCGTTTTTTGACGCGGTTGTCAAACTTGAACTTTAACTTAATTTTTGAGGGGGGTGAGGTGGGGTATGGGCCTCCGGTATCCTCACTCACTCGATAAAACACAACGTAACGCACACTGGTTTTCTGTGAGTCCGTGGTATAACTCCGGTGTGGTCGAGCCGGCCCATTCATGCCGAAGCGTGGCTCTCCCACGGTAAGGTAATAAAACAAACTTACTAGTATCAGTCATTTTCCTAGGCATGCCACGGCTTCGCACAGGCACAGTGGGGGCCTGTGCCTTCTTCTGGTTAGCTTGTACTTCCGTTGCTTTGGCCAACAGCTCGCTACGTAAGGCAACTGACTTCGGCTTGCGTTTAAGCGTAAAATGCTTCACTGGGTTCGGCTGTTGGCCCACCTGGAAGGAAAAATTAAATTAATCAACAACCTATAATAACTCACGGCTGGGTTCGGGTCTGCCCTCAGGAAAGGGTTAAGGCCATACATCCTCACCCTGGCCGAGTGCGGGTTGTGGACTGGGAAGACAACATTGTGGCAACGTAATCTTGCCGATGGACGGTTAAAACCGCCCAAAGGCCTCGAACTAAGTTTCATGACTGTTATCCTGTGATAACAACCGGGACCGACTGCTTAACGTGACCTCCGAATCACGGAGATGCTCAATGTATCATGCCACGAGCGGTCACCCATCCAGGTACTGACCACGCTGTCGTTGCTTACCCTAGATGATTGTTTCTAATCACCGAGTGCAACGCCGGCCGGACGGAGGCACAGCCACAGTGGTTCGGAGGCCTAACATGTTGCAATGATGAGAAACAAAACTGGAGGACTGCACGATTGGCCTAGTGGTTTAAGCGGTGGCCACGCCGCTCGCTACTGCGCCAACTGTTGTGGGTTCAAATCCTACATGGGACAAAACTTTGGGTGATCGCCAGTTTCCATTCAAGAATGATGTTCTGATTACCAAAAGATTTCTCAGTCGAGAACAAAAGTATTCTAAAGTTGAAGGTACTATTGATCCTACATTGGATAACTGTTTGTACTCACCACAGAAACCAAAGCATTCTTATTTAAATATAGGCACTCAAGTGGTAACAGTCCAAGGTCTGAATGTTTAGCCAGCGCTCTCCGAAGTTCACTGATCATATCACTGAATATCGGCCTGGTCTCATCAAACTCCGCTATCTCTGTATTAAGGGTGCCTGCTGAAGGAAACGTCTTGAGAGTTTCTGCCAGCATTGCCACCCACAGGTCTGAGTCGACCGCTGCGACTTCAATGATTTCTTCAAGTTCATTTCGCCACTGGAAAATTAAATAATGTTCTTTAGGGTCCGTTCACACAGACCAGCTCGGAGAGGAGAGCAGATTTTTATCACATTGGAAACAGAGGTTTGAGTAATTGTAGACATAGTAAGTTTTATTTTTGCATGTGCACTTCTTTTGTCATCAAGAATGCTTGAACGCACTTAGTGTGAAATAATAAGAGGAGCCGACCGGCGCCGAGTGCGTGCTCTTTCTCACTCGCGCAGCCGTTTGGCTCCGATTCTCTTCCACAGCCGAGAAGGCAAGGAAGGACTATACCATAAAAAAAATAAAAATATCAGTGTGGAAGTTGTCTGTTAAAAAAGCACATTATGACCCGAGCTTTTTTTTTATGGAATGGGGGGGCAAACGAGCAGACATATCGCCTGTTGGTAAGCTATTACCGCCGCCCATGGACACCCGCAACACCAGAGGCGTCACAAGTGCGTTGCCGGCCTTTGAAGAATTAGTAAAGCCATCAGCAGACACAAAAAACGGATATTTGCAATTGTTTACGAATAATAATGCTAATAGCAGGCAGAATACTGTGATTGTAGCCATTTTACATTCTGAGATTTCAGGTGTTATTAGTAGGTTAAACAAGGCTATACTCGAAATAGACTGGCTGACAGTGTAAAACAATTCTCAAGTCTACCATTCTATATAAATTTGTCAAAATAAAAAAATATAGGTAAATAGTTTAAAAATTCAGTTACAGACATACATACAGGTGAAGCTAATACAGCATGTTAAGAACAGAACAGATGAGTGATGCCTAATTTTTGCTGATTTGTAAATGTTGGAGGATCAAGGAATGTTTACATAAGAGAGAATATATAATAATTCCTTGATCATCTGAACACTGTCGATCGTCTAGCTGGCTTAATCTTTCTACATAGGAAAATTAAGCTTATCTCCGTGGGCGTATGTCTCTTGATATTTATCTTTGACTTGCTTGATGACAGAACATTCATCAGAGAAAAAATTTTATACAGCACCTGCACATAAATTTTTAAACTTATGTTTTCACTGTTAAGATCACCTTGGCTAGTTTTAAACCACTTGCATATTTTAAGTATTCTTTATTCAAATATAATATTTCAACAATTAAGGATATCCCAATTATGTCAACCTTGAAAAGAGTTTGTGTTTTAATATTGTAACAGAAGTTAATATGTGTAGATGTTATATTATAGTCATATTGCAAATAAAACAATAAAATTCGTATCAATAACAATAAAAGTAAATGTGAAATAATATTTTTTTTGATTATTCGCTTAAACAATAATAATATGAAACTAATAGGTAATCAAAATTCTTTCACTATTAGATACGGTAATTATTGTAGAATTTTATCTGTTACTAGCTTAATTACGCATGCAACTTTGGCTGCGTAACTCAGACAGATTTCAAAGAAACTTTATTTTACTTCTTAGTAACAATAAAATTAATCATTTAGATTTACCAGTAAAATTACATGAATTCATATACCTTTATAGCTGATATTAAATAAAGATTTTTTATAGGATGAAAATCATATTTTTCTTCATGGAACTACTGGGAATAAAGCTATTTTTGAAATATACATATATTCCCACAAGTTCCATGTATGGAAGTGAGCTGCAAAAGTTTCATGTGAAGGTGGCTACAAGGAATACGGGCTATGGCATGGGCTACGGGAATAAACCCTAGTCAATACAAATAAATAAAATTGGAGTGTCTGTTTGTAATATTAAAATAATCACTTTTTACTAAATGCATTTTTATTCCAAGATACAGTTTTTTACAATATTTGTATGTCTGTCTGTTTGTTCCGGCTTATCTCTGGAACGGCTGGACCGATTTTGACGGGACTTTCACTGATATGTAGCTGGTGATTTAAGAAGTAACTTAGGCTACTTTTTTTAGATTAGCTTCGCCCCGTGGCGTTACGACAATAACCGCGGGTAACTCCGCGGGGTTCAGCTAGTAACAGATATGTTTTCCTATTGAGCCATTCATGATATTTTATGAAATTAGTAATATCCTTTAACATCCCTCCCTTATATTATGTTCTATCCGACCGGTCCTTTCAAGATACTTTCCAATTTTTCGTCGTCGTTCCTAAAGTGCTTTATTGGCGGCAATACGAATGCCCATCCTAAATAAGGGCAAATCATAGTTGGCATAATAATATGTGCGTGTTAATTACGCCTGTGTATCCTTTAACAGTACACAAGTGTGAAAGTACGTATACATATTTACTGTAAATTTATTGTTCAATTTGAACGTCTTTACCGCGTAAGTAGAAAAGTCCTTGAAAATAATTTCACAATAAAATACTAACAAGAATAAGGTTATTAGTTGAAATGCACAAATAAATTACTATAATTCAAGATACATGGGTACTCATTAATAAATTACGTATATACATATTAAATTTAACTACGAATTCTAGCAATAAAATCAAGAATTCCTAACCAATTTACTAAACACGAATTCTTAAGAGCTTTTTTCAATATGCCGTCATAAGAACATAGAAAAGTGGTATAAAGCATGTATTATTGTTACGCTCTTACATTTTGTTACTAATTCGGCGTACCTTAGTTTAATTCAAGATTTCAAAATAAAATTTTAACATGTAAATTCATTTTATATGACAACAAATAAAACTAATACATACATGCGTATTTATGTTCTCTTTCTTACTCCACGTAATAAATAAGAAAAGAAAGAGAAAGAAAACACAATACAGTTACGCAAAACCATAGAACATAAAGAGAAAAGTTACCTCTTCAACATTTCTGCGCGGGATATGAAAGAAACTTAGCAATAATTTCAATTTCACTTGTGTCTGTAGATCTGGAAAACAATCCTTGATATTCTTTAACACTTCGGCATTTAATTGAGTACAAATTGAACCGCTTGTCCACGAATCATTCGATGTACCGAGTTTATTATGGAGCCACAAAGATGTGTCACTATCCCGAACGTTCGCCATCTTGCAACTGAGATAGTGACGTATTCGCCATGTGTCTTTATAGCAAAGTTTAGAAATGACTCGATTTTAGTAAATTATAGTTTAGTAATATGTAACTCGATTTATTTTATCGACGAACGAATTATTTTATCTCCGTTTATTTAATAACTTAGTCACATGCGCATACACCGCTAGCGGTTAAACCGCCAAAGCGCACGAAGCGCACACACTACTGTTAAAAACCGCGAACAGTGCTGCCCACAGATAAACTAGCTCTCCACTAGATTCAACTTTTAAAACCATTAGAAAACCACTAACAAATATACAATACAATGGTCTGGAATTTTATAATCAAAGCAGCATTTGCCTTCCGACCGTTGAACCTTCAAGAAAAGAGCGTACTCCTTTTTAAAAGGCTGGCAACGCACTTGTGATACCTCTGGTGTTGCGAGTGTCCATAGGCGGCGGTAATCGCTTATCATCAGGCGATTCGTCTGTTCGTTTGCCCCCTATTCCATAAAAAAACACAGCGTACTCTCAATATAGCTAAAAGATTTAATCTCATCCTATTTTTCTGCTTGTTTTTTAATATATTCATACTGCCAAATATTTTTTTTTTTGTAACCTACAAGTAACCCAGAAATGAAAAATCTCCTGAAACGTTACAAAAGTAACCTTGGCAACACTGGACAGAACCGCCTGCGGTTTCGCGGTTTTTCCCACGCTAGCCATTCTGTAGGAGGTCGCGGTTTTAAAATCAGTCGCGGTAAAGAACCGCCAGTGCTGCCGCTTCCATTAGTTACCTTTGGTTACAAAATCAGGCGGTTAAAAACCGCGACGGTTTAGCCTTAGTGCGGCCTAGCACTTATTGCGAATGTTTCATAAAATTAAAAATAATTATTGTAGAATTACATCATTAGCAAATTCATTTTCTATTATTTCATTATCATAATAATTCATTTCTCTATTAATTATTTAAAAAATCTTTGAAAGGCCAAGCTATATGAACATCATGCGTAATTAAAAAAGTTATATAATAAATACTTTAATTTCATATGAAGTTCAAGGATATATTTTATACAACTCCTGAATAGAATCTTCTTTGCCTCACTCTGCAGAAAAAAAAACATAAGATTTCAATAGGCCCATCCCCAGACTGTACTAAATACTAAATTAACCGAAATTAAATAAATAGTGATGATGATAATAGAAAACACAATATTTCGACTTGCACTGTAGTTAACAACATAAAAAGTTTTATAAACAATGTGAACTCAGCTACTTGCAATATCCACAGCTTTCAGTAGTCATATTGGGATTTTTAAACTGTACAACCCGTGTAAAGCGGGTTGTTTTTTTTTCTGTAGTGCTTTTGTTATGTGCAGTTTAATATTACTGTTACACTTAAACTAATCTTGATTTAACATATTACTTGATTGACTATAGATTAGTCTCCGCAAATACACAATCTATACTAATATTATAAAGCTGCAGAGTTTGTTTGTTTGTTTGAATGCGCTAATCTCAGGAACTATAGGCTACATTTTATTTTCAAAAAAATTAGAGATCCATAAGAAAATAGCTATTTCGTAACCCAAGGTGTGAAAACGAAAACATATTTTGCGTGCGCTGCAAAAAGTATTGACAATAGAACAAAATAATGTATTACGGGTTTGTAGGTCCCATTATGATCTACAAAAAAGTCCGCGAGAGCATATATCGAACTATCATGGTTTAGTCACAATAACCGCTTTTGTGTTCAAAAAATTATTAAATAATCTGAAGATTTAGAGGTAGTAGAGCCACGCTGATTTCAGCACGAATGGGCCGGCTCGACCGGGGCGGTACTACCCTCGCACAGAAAATCAACGTAAAATGACCACGTTCGTGCTGTCGTGTTTCGTTGGTGAGTGCGAGACCGGAGGCCCAAATAGTCTAGTCAACAAGTTCCATACTTGTTGACTAGACTAAAAGATGCAGCAGCATCACTAGGCCGCCATGGTGTGGGTCGCCATACTGCATTGTTTGTATGCGCAGTGAGTATGGCGACCAATACTCTTGGATTCTGCTTATGCTTTCCATCAGGCAGAGTAGAGTCATTTTGGCGGGCCATACATAAAAAAAAAAAAAAAATTGAAACTACGTTAAATGTGTATCGTAATATTAATCCTAATCCAAATAAAGCATTTTGTTATCAAGGGTATTTATGTAGAAGTAAAATACTTTTTGTTTCATCCCATTCGGACATTTCGTTTATAAGTTATCACGAGTATAAGACGCTAAGAGTTGGTACCTGATAATGAGATATTTGCCAAAGAGTTTTTATCAACATAATACCTAATATTAATCTTTATCCAAATAAATGTGTTTTTGATTATGAGTATTAGATCTTAGAAGAGTATAATAAATACATCTATACAAATATATAAAGCTGAAGAGTTTGTTTGTTTGAACGCACTAATCTCAGGGACTACAGGTCCAATTTGAAATTCTTTATGTGTTAGATAGCCCGTTTATCGAGGAAGGCTATAGGCTATATATAATCACGCTAAGACCAATAGGATCGGAGCACAATGAAGAATGTTTCAAAAACGGGGGAAAATTATCACGCTACGGGCAATAGGAGACGCAAACGACGTTGCGTGGGTCAGCTAGTATAATATTATAAAGTTGAAGAGTTTGTTTGTTTGAACGCGCTAATCTCAGGAACCGCTGGTCCGATTTGAAAAATTATTTCAGTGTTGGATAGCAAATTTATTGAGGAAGGCTATAAGCTATACATCATCACGCTAAGACCAATAGGAGCGGAGCACCAATGAAGAATGTTACAAAAGCGGGGGATTTTTTTTACGCTACGGGCAGGTGACGTAAACGACGTTGCATGGTCAGCTAGTTTTAAGATATTTCTTGTCAGGAAACTGTTAACGTCGAAAATTTGACAATTGGTGTACGCAAAGGCGTCGCCAAGGGGGGGCAGGTAGGGGCAGCTGCCCCCCCCCCTAGACTTGATTTGATGCATATTTGAATTTAAAGAAACATATTGAGCATGGAAAAATAATGCCCGCTATCAATCAATCGATATTCGAACTTGGATCATCCTAACAGATCTACGCTCAGAAATTGTTAATACCACAAGACCATATTTTTTATTACTAACCGTAGGACAAAAATATTTAATAATAGGTTAAAGTGTTCTCTGTCCAAATGAAACAATGTACTACACGAAAACAGGTGTATGTCGCTAGTCCGACAAGAATTATTGTCACAATCGTTTTTCTATTGGTATTCTCAACTTTTGAGCATAGGAGCTGGATAATGTACTACGTAATTTGTAGGACAACGTGCAGGCGCGGTTTCATCCTGAAATTTTTGGGAGGGGGTCACTAATAATCAATTTAAGTCGAGTAAATTAGACTTTATTGCACAATACACAATTTTATTGCACACATTAAAAACAAATGGATATCTTTTTTTTAGTGGTAAATCTATTGGGATGATAAGACGTCTGGGACAATCTCTGGATGAACACTTAGAGGAGCTAGCTCCGTGGGGGGAGGACAGACACGAAGGGCGTGTGTGGGACTCCAGACACATCAGTCTACCCACTAAACCCCGCGGCGGCCTAACTCGGCAGTCAAGAGGAGCTCCAGAAACGCATCAGCGGCTTCTGGAGTACCCCCTGCCATACCTCACGCGTAAGGTACATCCCGGGGTAACCAGATTCACCCTCGGGGCAGGTCGCTGTTGAGTCTCTCACAGCTCTACGCAGTTAGACGACATCACCCGGCCGCACCGAGGTGTCACCGGTCTCGGGTCGTTTGCAGTGACCACATCTCCCCTGGATGTGGCCACAACGACTCTTAACCGACGATTGTGGAGCTAGCGGCTTCTACCGCACCCCCTTCGTCACTCGTTTTGTGCGGGATTGGTCTTTTCCCGATCCCGCTCTGCGGATTCCTTCTGGAGCATAACGTCTCCACAGACTCCACTCGGCCTCCCATCCCTAACTACTCGCCAGCATTGCCGCGATCAATACTGGTGACAGGTTTCGTCCGATCTGTCCACAGTGGTGGCACTGTGCCGTAACTTCTCGTCCGATTCTGTTCAGATATTCATCGAAGCAACCGTGCCCGGTGATTGAATCGGTAGGTGACATAGTCAGTTCTCTCTATCCAAGCTTTGAAGCTCGTCAAAACGGCTCCGACAGCGCGTTGGCTGGCACAAACCTGGGTCTCGAGCCATGCCCGCCAAGCCCGTTGGGCTTACGTATGTGCGTTCTGAGGAAGCATTCCGGGCTCATGATCCGGCGCTGTCTCTTCGCCATTCCGACCAACAGAACGTATTTCGTCGTAGACCATTGTCTCCCTGCCACCCTGGGGAACTCCACAACACAGCTCCCTTCGATTTGCCACTCCGTTCCGATCGACGAACTTCACTGCCCTGTCGCGCAGATAGGCCTCTACGACGGCACGCGTGATATTCAAGGGCCGCCCTAATCGCGCGCCAGGGAGGGTGCCGAAAGCGTTAACGATATCAAGGCTATCTGTCAACACCACCACTCCTATCCGAATCCAAATTTCTTATCTCGATTGAACAATTAGAACAAGGAAAGAAAAAAATCAAGTTCTAGTAGCAGTAGGAAAAAAATACATGTGTACGATTTGGGGGGGCTCATGTCCCCTGTGCCTCCCCCCCCCCCCCCTAGAACCGCCAGTAGCGAGAGATCTCCTCCGACAACTTGCCCCTACCTAGGCCAAGGGCTGGCGACGCCCTTGGGTGTTCGGTATAGTAAGAAGGCTCTTATAATTTACACCACAATACAACGAAACGCTTCGTAGGTAAATATAAATATTTAGGGCTTTATAATCCAGAAGCTTATCAATAGTAAAATTTTACATGGTATGGTCAATGGTCTCAAAACAAGATAGTTAACCAGAACTGCTGCTGAACTGCGCGATAAAAATAAGCCTCGTTAAAATAACGCTTTCATGTGAACAGCTACTTGGAAATACATTTGTTCCATTTGAGCGTATTTTTTACGCGCGTAAAAAATACGCCCGTGCGAACGGGCTCGTACAATATCTAGGGATGAAACGATACCATTGAGATATCGATACTTTTACTCGATACTGTATCGGTCGCCAAGTATCGATACTTACTCGTATCGAATACTTTTTGAAAATTTAGAGTTTTACCCTAAAAAGTAGTTAGGTATTGGTATTTTTTTGTATAAGAACAAAATTATTATTAAAATTTATGAAATAAAGCAGCATATTGTCAATATCCGGGACATTTAGAGCCCGTTCACGCTCAGCGTTGGCGTATTTTTTACGCCCGTGCAAATAGCTATGTTTATACTCCTACCAACTTATCTGTGAAATGGCAAAAATTGGAACTACGGCCGCCATGTTGAAATGTCATTCGATTCTCAGTGTCTTCTACGTTCGGGTTTTCTGGTTGTTTTGTCGTGATATTGCAGAATTTATAAATATAAATATGCCGAAAGCTATTAAAAGTGATGCTCGAAACATTATTCTAAAGGTTAAAACAATTTTTGAAGAAGAAGCTCGAGCGGGGTCTCCGATTATTCCATTTAATCAAATATACAATCGAATTTCGGCAGCGACAGGATAGTGTTGTCAACTTTCTTGTTATAAATTACCCGATACATAACTAATTATTTAAGTCCATGAAATATTCATTTCTATTCTTGCTACGGGTTAGCGTAACGGTAACGTACATCTATTAGGTAACCTGCTAAGTGAGTAAGCCAACTAACCTGTCAGATTTCAAATTTATACTAACATTTATTTTATTATCTTATATTTCAGGTGTTAGTCAAGGACTAATTTCAAAAATAGTTAAGGAAGGGCACGCAGCAGAAGAAACTGGTACAAAAATTCGGACACCAGGCGAGGAGAGAAAACGTAAAAGTGGATTTGTGCATGTTGATGATTTTGACATGGGAGTTATACGAAAGAAAGTACATGAATTTTACTCTGCTAAAAAAGAGGTCCCTACTGTTAAAAAGCTTCTAGAGGTCTTAAAGACAGAAATAAATTACACGGGTCAGCGAGAGAGTCTGCGAAAGCTGGGAGCGAAGGTGGGATTTCGTTTTAAAAAATCTCAATCCAATCGGAAGGTTCTTATGGAGCGTAATGAAATATCAGCTTTGCATGCAGTGGATAAAAATAATAAACCTTCCCAGCCCATAATTTATTTAGATGAGACCTATATTCACTCTTCGCATACATCGGGTAAATTTTGGCAAGGAGAGGGTGAAGACGGAGTATTGGAGCCTGTATCGAAAGGGCAACCTAGTCTTCAATAAATTATTATAAAGCAATTTGTTTTTTTTATTACATTACCACTAGGTACCACTGTTAATTATAACTAGCTGACCCGGCGCACTTCGTACCGCCATATTTACATATCTGTCTCAGCTTCCCACAGGCAGTGTACAGTCGCGGACAAAAAAATGACTTTTCCCGTTATCTTTTATTTTTTTTCTTTCTAGCGAAAAAAGAATGAATGAAATCGGACCATGTGTTATTGAATTACAACTATGTACATATTTTGACTTTTATCCCCTCCCTCCAGGAAACCGTGCTGAATATCGGGATAAAAAGTATCCTATGTCCTACCTCGTAGTATGAACTCAAATCATGCCAAGTTTTTTTTTTTTTTTTTAAAAGACAACTCCCGCACTAGGAATAATTCCTGTGTCGCGGGGGACTTTACAAACATACATAAAAACGGAAACAAAGAACACCCAGACTCAGAACAACAATTTGTGAATCACACAAAGTGTTGTCCTACGCGGGATTTGAACCCTCGACACTTGGCGAAGTAGGAAACGGCGTGGTGACCATTAAACCACTAGGCCAAACGTGCAGTCAATCCATTTAGTAGTTTTGGCGTGATGCTCGGTCAAGATACAGACAGACAGACAGACAAAAATGAAAAAAAAATATAGTTTTGGCTTCAGTATCGATAATAGAGAGCCCTCCAAAAAAAAAATTTCAAAATATCTTTAATGTACAGAATTGGACCTGTTACATTTTTATTATAAGTAAAGATTAGTCAAATCTGGTGTTAGGGGTTAGGTACGGTCATAACTAAATGCTAAACATCCAGGTACCCCTTGCAGGGTAGGTACCTACTTAACTTCGCATTAAATGAAAGTTGTATCCCCCCGTGGAACATTTTATCTGCTGAATTTCTACTTCATTGGATTACTTTTTAGATAAAGCCATTGTTTATTGCTGAGAGACTAAACTGTTAGCGTACCTACGTAACTGTAAATTATCAAATTCTTTTTATTTATTTTATTATTTTTATATACGTATCATTGTTTTTACTTTGTAAAAACTGTAATTCTTATTAAACGATTATGTCTAATGTGAAATTTCCTTCTTGAAAACTTACTCAATTTTGGGCACCTTATATTAATTAGCAACACTGAATCGACGGTGCCGTCCTCTTTCAGTTCACAGATAAGTTAGTAGGACTGTAATCACTCTTGCCTCGTCTCTCTTCTTAGTAAGACGCAATAAAATAAAATAATTAATAAAGCTAAATTACTAGTAGTACCGGTTTACGTCGCTAGAAAGAATGACTCAAAGATGCTAGAAAGATTGATTGTATCGGTTTAATTGATATAAATAGCGTTTCATCATTTAGGTACATCGACTATTTTTTTCCTCATTGGCGAGGGTTTCCCAGTACTCTGAGAGATTTTTAGTAATCTCCATCCAGGCATCATTTTTAGTAATTTTATGCGAGTATTCTGGTAGTTCCTTTTGAATACAGGAGTGGACGATACTCTACTTCTATGATGAGCAGTTCGGAATCTACAATCCACGAAATCATAAAGTTTATATTCACGCGACGGAGGCGAGAAACGCAAGCAACACATCAGACCGCTTCTCTAACAAGCGGCACAGTGGCACACTGAACGCTGCGCTGACGTATTTTTTACGCCCGTGTTAATAGTGTGCAATGCAAATGTGCAAACGGGCTCTTAGAATGAAATATGTTAGAAATAGCGCCATCTATACTTTAAGGTTTCATTGCGTGGTGATAAAAGTTTTGGTTGTATGTGCTGCTACATCTGTATTGCAATGCTTGTCAACTTGTTCATTCTCACGCTTTAAAAATGCTGTGCATGTGTTAAATTGTCTATTCTTTTGAATGGTGTTCTTACCCATGGTTCTTACCAATGAGAAGAGTTTCGAGACAGATTTAAAAACTGACTTTGGTAATAACGCCATCTTTATATAACTTTTTGCAATACACAAAGATAGGTCAAAATACCATAGACAATCCACGCACCATTTTTTAGTTGCCTGAATTTTATCGATCAAACGAATTCATATTATTTTATGTTGTTGATTTTATTTCAAATACTATAATGACTGAAAGTTCGGATGTATTAGCTTTAAACATTTACGAAGAAGATTTAAACGAACAAACCACTTTGGACTTATCAAGAAAGCGGTTAAAATCTGTCCCTCTGCTTGAAAATTATTATTTGTGTGTAAGTTACTGTACTATTCATTCCCTGTAATACAAAAACAATTCCTTATTGTTTCGATTTAACTTTCTGAGTTTTTCACAAATTGACGTACATTAATAAATCTAAGAGAATATAAGTATAATAAATTAATAATTATAAGTATAAATAAATTAATATAAATTATATTTCATAAACATAAAACAATTTTCTTTCATTTAAAAATTTAATCAAAATTGTTGCCATTAATTTTTTGATGCTGAGATCAGACAGGATTTTTTTTATTCTTTTACGATACACAGTGAAAGATGTTCATTCAGTTCCCTTTATTTCAGGTTTTGTATCTACAAAATAATGAAATTGAATTATTACCAGATGACCTATTCGATATTTTACGAAATCTCACGTATTTAGATGTTAGAGATAACAAGCTAATTGATATACCGAAATCAATAAAAAACCATCCATGCCTTACCCACCTGTTACTACAAAACAACCAAATAGCTTCACTTCCAAACGAATTGGGAACCGTAATCAATCTAAAAATGTTACAACTAGCCGGAAATCCGCTCACGTACCCGCCAAAAGAGATTATAAGCGCGGGAATTTCAAGTGTCAAAAACTTTTTGAACGAAAAGTACATTGATAGTGTATTCGCTGGATGCCGTTCAGATATGTCCGAAGAAACGGTAAGCATCAACGACAATCCATTTATCCAGGAAGGGAGGAGTTATAACTCCGTTATCGATGGTGAACAACAAAAGAGAGAAACAATGTCGATTAAATTTAACGAAAAGTTGTCAGACGATGAATCTGATGCGGAATATTATCCAAGAAACAAAGGGAAATGTCCTAGATTAGCTAAAAGTCGTGTGATTATCCCTCCATATTGCCAAAGTTCAAAGTATTTGAAACCAATAAAAACAGATGGAAAAGTATTGCAAGATGCCAAAATAAGACAGAGTTTCTTTAGAGATATGGCAATTAAGAAGCATAAAGAGTTACTTGCTACCAGAGACAAGATTCTGCAAGGGAAAAAGTGTGTTTCTTTCTAAGATATTTGGGATCACGACTGCTTTACAGTTTTAATTTATTTCATAATTGCTTTATAGCTTTTACACAAATCTGCTGGGGCTCCCAGTACGTACTCAACTAAGGAAAAATGCTACTTTATGACAAATTTTAGTAGTCAAAGTATTATTTGTTGTTCTCACTGATTTGAATAAAGTGGCGCGATCAGAATTTGATAGTGGATTATATAGGACGAATAATAATATGTAACTTTAGTGGTATTGTTCCTTAGTGCAGTAACATTTTTACATTACATACCTACATACATTGAAATCTTTAACGTATCTTTATAAGATCTTACAATAACAAGCACCTGCCTAAACATAAGCAAAACACATTAAACAGATGCGTTTTAAGTTTTTGACTAATGACTATTATAATTATATAATGAATCATATGGTCGTTTTCGCAGAAACCTCGAATTGCTACGAAATTGGCGTAAAAAATACTTGATTAACCAATTTGACGCGGACGGTTCATACAAAATGGACCCTAAAACATATCCTTATGATACCCACCCTGACTACATGAATCTTCTCTCAAGAGAAGATATAGAAAAAGATTTGCCAGATAAGTACAAAAAGAGATTATTCAGGAGGTGCAAACCTACTCAGCCTAGGAAGGGCAACAATGATGTCCATTTGGCATTGAAGATAAAACAGCTGTTTGAGAATTTGGAGGCGATTGACTTGAACAGAAAGGATATGACGCCTAGATCTGAACAGAAAATGCTTTTGAATGAAATACAAAAGGTAATTTTCACAATCTTGTATAATTTTGTGACCCGGAGAAAGGAGAGCAGAAAAGAGAGGGAGCAGGGTTACAAATAATTTAAAAATCTTTTACATTATCATATCAACAGGCTTTAACAATCCATACACCTAGGCCTCTCATCAATGGCCACGCTGGCCAGACGGCTTGGCATAGGATTTGTTTCAAGTTTCATTCAGTTTGCAGTGCTGTTGTCCTGCGTGGTTTGTTTCATTTTGCCTCTTAAGGCGCGACTCCACCGAACAAAAGTTGTCAACACTTGTTGGTTATAAAAGTTTCTGTACAACTGAGTCTCCATCGAACAAAAGTTGGCAACTTTTGTGTTGTCAAATTTCGGTGGAGACGCGCCGACACCCACGAAATAACGGGGGGCCGGTCACTGCTTATTCCTAATCCGTTACCAGTTACCACACGGATTCATATTTGTTTCAGACCAATTTTTAACTTCACTAGAGCGTCATCACTATTTTGATTCACGAAATCTGCCCCAATTACCCTACTTTGCCTGATGGAAAGCACGAGTTATTTGGGTTTTTTTTCATGTCCCCAACTGCAGTGAAGTAAAGTGTAGTTGGCAAATGAGCAGAACGGAAAGTGATCAACTCCCGCCAATGAACGGCAAAAACTGTTTTGAAAAGCGCAGGGTCGTTTTCTTCCATCTGATTTCATTTTGACATTGTTGCACGTTGCAGATCACGGAAATCAAGCAGAAGCTGACCGAATTGTCTACCACGAATGCTAAATCAGTGCCGACTGATTAATAGCAGCAATTTTGAAACTGAGATTCATCCATTTATTTTTATTTTTTTATTAGAGTGTATTGTAATAGTTGTTTTATTAAAGGAATAATTCCTCATAATAGGTGTTTTTTTTTGAGGATTGAACCAAATGGCGTGTAATTGGAGAGGCCTATATCCAGCAGTGAATGCGATAGGCTGATGATGATGCTGATGAGGTGTTTTAAATCGTATTGGTGACGAGCAGATTCCCTAGCGGCAAGTCGCAGAACTAACGTATGACAGATAAAAATACGTATACACGGTAACATTCCACTTTTAAAATACTGTTCACCCTCACGAAGTGGTCTTATAGTATTTTTTACTACTCCGTAGACGTCTATCAATGAAATCATTGTAGAAAGAATTTAAATGGTGACGAGCAGATTCCCTAGCGGCAAGTCGCAGAACTAACGTATGACAGATAAAAATACGTATACACGGTAACATTCCACTTTTAAAATACTGTTCACCCTCACGAAGTGGTCTTATAGTATTTTTTACTACTCCGTAGACGTCTATCAATGAAATCATTGTAGAAAGAATTTAAATGGTGACGAGCAGATTCCCTAGCGGCAAGTCGCAGAACTAACGTATGACAGATAAAAATACGTATACACGGTAACATTCCACTTTTAAAATACTGTTCACCCTCACGAAGTAGTCTTATAGTATTTGTTACTACATCGTAGACGTCTATCAATGAAATCATTGTAGAAAGAATTTAAATGGTGACGAGCAGATTCCCTAGCGGCAAGTCGCAGAACTAACGTATGACAGATAAAAATAAAATACTGTTCACCCTCACGAAGTAGTCTTATAGTATTTTTTACTACATCGTAGACGTCTATCAATGAAATCATTGTAGAAAGAATTTAAAATAACAATGCACTCGCTCCGTATATTAAACTGTCAGGTAGAAGTATCTGTCATACGTTAGTTCCGCAAACGGCCACTAGGGAAATCTTCTCGTTACCAATAGCAATCTAGAACATTTCTCAGTATCGATTCAGAACTAGAATTTCATTCGATTCAAAAAATTTGAAGAGGTTCTCAGTTTGACTATATTTTTTAAAGAAACAATCATAATAGTACGGGATCCCCGGAACAAATTTTACAAGTTATTACTATCAAGCTAATTTTTCGTGAGTGGCTTCAATTTGAAGACGGCCCACGGTACCTTTCACCTTAAAGAAAAATTCGATTGTGGGAACTAACAGGGCTAGCAGGGAAAAAAAACTTTTGAGCGAAGGGCCGCCGTGATAACGTACCACGCAATTTGTAGGACAATGTGGCTGTTAAATTATATAAATATTAACTAACATAATTACATATTGGAAACAAATATTTGTCCTACGAAATGCATGGTTTGATCCTTCCAACATATATCGATAGCGAGGTCATATAAAATTATACAAACCAGCTGATTTTTTAACAGTTGCTTAGTTAATATTGATATAATTTAACAGACACATTGTCCTACAAATTGCGTGGTACGCTATCCCGGTCCTACGCTTAAAAGTTTTTTTTCCCTGCTAGCCCTGTTAGTTCCCACAATCGATTTTTTTTAAGGTGAAAACTGTTCCTTTATCAAAATGAAGCTACTCACGACAAATTAGCTTGATAGTAATAACTTGTAAAATGTGTTCCGGGAATCCCGGACTATAAATTACACAAAGGATATTCAGAACAACAATTTGTAGTCCCATGTAGAGATCGAACTCGCAACACTCGGGAAACGAAAAGGTGACTGTTTTAACCACTACCCTATCCGTGCAGTTAAGTCATTCCATTTATCTCGAGCTAAAGTTACTGATAAGTTAAACTTTCTCGAAAATCTTGTAACAAGGTTGTTGACACAACAAGAAACTTTTAAAATGTCGTAGAATACACTGGAATATGCTAACTTTGTCTGGAACAAAATAATAGGTCTTTTTAACCTATGAAATTGCCGTTTTGTATGCAATAAGTGAAAGTACTTATTTTTTCAAACTTTTTTACCCACTAAAAAGTTGTCTAAATTTTGTAAAAAGTAATAGTCGGTAGGTGCAAGGTCTGGTGAGTATGGCGGATGAGGGAGAGCTTCCAACCCCAGCTCTTGCAGCTTGGAGACTGTCTGTTGCGCAGTATGGGGTCGCGCGTTGTCGTGAAGCAGCTGCAAGAGCTGGGATTGGAAGCTCTCCCTCATCCGCCATACTCACCAGACCTTGCACCTACCGACTATACTTTTTCCAAAATTTAGACAACTTTTTAGTGGGTAAAAAATTCAATTCCTGAGAGGCAGTACAAAATGCCTTTGAAAAGTTTGTTGCCCGTCCAGCTGATTTTTACAAGGTCACTGATCAATAAACTGCCAATGCGTTGGCAAAGAGGCGTCGATTGCATGGGTGATTACTTCGAATAACAGAAATAAAAAAGTTTGAAAAAATAAGTACTTTCACTTATTGCATACAAAACGGCAATTTCATAGGTAAAGACCTATTAATTATAACAATAGGAAAATTCAGAACAGGTTATATATAAAACAAAAATATATTTTTAAATTTTTTTTTATTACCGATTTGTCTTGAATACGAGCGGCGCAGTAAAAACATAATACAAATAACACAATGTATCTGACACTGATATTTAACACAACATACATTTATGCATTTGCAGAATTTACATATATTAGCTAGCAAAGCCCTTTGCCTTATTTTACAAAAAATATTTGTAAATAAACAGACTGGACAATGTTGGCACCATTTATAAAAAACATAAAAAGTATTTTTTGAATAATCGCAATTTATCGCAAATAAACCATACAATATACCGCAAGCATAAAGCAACTGCTTTTCGTAAAAGTATTGATGTACGTGTAATTAGAAATAAACGGTTGTACTCACTAGTGTATTTAACTAAAAAGCACAAAAGCCTAATGAAAAGCAAAAAATATATATTTTCTCTTAAATTTTACAACCAAAAGTTTCACCTCTTTTTGAGGGTATTTTTCAAAAAGACGATACAATGCCTTTAACTATATACACGTAAATAAATCCGTCATGATCTTTTAAAACTGTGTTTAATTTAAAATTAGTATTATTTAATACAATACTGAAGCATATTACGATAAAATATTGAGTGAATATAAAAACCATTCCACTTAAAATAAAATTAACGTAAGCAAATAAAATGCAACATTGTGCAATATAATCTTAAATTTAAACAATAAACGAGCCTGTGTGAAAAATAAATTATGATTATACACGTAAAATATAATTTACTTATAATTCTTCACAACTATTTTCTACCAATATAAATTGTTTTTTTTTTAATTAGAGTGTGACAAAACAGAAAATCTGCCCTCCAAAACAACAAAGAATTTGCCAAAATAGTTCATAAACGACTGCCATAAGAAACATAAATAGAAATTGAGAATCTTTTCAACGACGATTTTATTTGCTTGATTTGTATATTTGTTTGCATGTACCCAACTTTTGCAAGCGTGTTTATTATTTTATTTTTTAATATTTTTCGAGTTAATGGAAGTCGGTTCAAATATATTGTTAAGAAGAAAGATTATTCGCGAACAACGCTCGTGAAAGTTCTCGATGATCTCCTAAGACACGGAATATTGAACCTTCCATCGGTATACATAGCTTCGAATATCGATTGATTGCTGCGCGGTTACTTCACCGATTTCGACGGCGGGCGCGTCCTTGGTACGGTAAATGACCCCGTATGTACGAGACGTTTTTAGAAAATGCTAGTAATAGTAATAATGGATATAAATAGGAACTCTCGCGGGCCGCAGTTCAGTTGAGTTTGAGCTACATTGCGATAAACATCGAAATGATATCAGTGATCAACCTAGCGACTTCGGCAACTATTATGGATTGTTATTCGGAGTGATATTGTGATTATAAGAGTGTTTTTTTAACAGTCTCTTTTACAAGTCAGAAGGTTTATTTCTCAAATCCATCGAACCCTAAAATGTAACAATATAGTTTTGTTGGACTGACTCATTTCTGGAAACACTAATCGGGATGAGAAAATTAATTTTAATTTTAAGAGAGAATATTTAATTTATCTTAACAATGTTATGATTCAAGTAGTCACATGTTTTAAAATCAAAGTAATCTTAAATTATAAATTTACAACATAGGAACTTGGTTATAAACTAAAAGTACAAACACATCTTCAGTATTTTAGTGTTACTATAATAATTTAAACTGTACACATTGAGAACATTTATTTTATGATATAGGGGACATACAGGTCTTGATGGAAAGCGAACACCGTCCCCCATGAACGCTTGTAACTCAGGTTTTGTTTAAGTAGCCTATGCATATAATTTCTCCATCTACTCGTAGAGATTACAAGTTTGACATGTTTACCTTAAAATGAGCAATAAACTTAGAATTATAATTCAGTGTCAAGTTGGATTTACAGATAATATTATTTGTTGACAAAAACAAATAACATAAGTTAATATGCATGTCGAATTACAAGAATCACGAAAATATGGGTGCACAAGGATTTTCGAATAAGATTTGTTTTCTACCCGCAATTTGCAATATCTCTGACGATATCTCCCTCGTCTTTCACATTTTTCTCTTTTCATCTAACTTATTCCTTTTTTCTCTATCTGAAAATTATTATAATCAGACAAAGAGAGGACGAGGGAAGGAGGCAAGAGCCTGGGAGGAGGCTTACCTGCCTCCTTCCACCACAAGAAACCAGTCAAAGTATTTTGCAATGTAAAGAAATAAGTTAGTTTAAAGTTAGATGGCGCTGCATGTCAGATGCCCGAAATCTTTATTTTATTATCTGAAATCGAGTGCTTCTTCGAATTTTTTTTCAAATGGAAATTTTGATCATGAAAGCACTCACAAATTAATGTTGATGAAGGCAATTATTTAGTTATAAGATACAAACATTTTGGATAAAAAACTAAAGAAATATCTGGACTAAAATAATATTGTTTCGGAACGAATAAAAATCATTAGTAAAATGACATCTTTTTTTATTTGATTATTATTTCTTTTATTATTATTCTTTCTCTTCTTTCTTACATCTTACTAATATTATAAACGCGAAAGTTTGTAAGTATGGATGGATTGATGTTTGTTACTCTTTCACGCAAAAACTACTAAACGGATTTGGATGAAACTTTACAGTAATATAGCTTATACATTAGAATAACAAATAGGCTACTATTTGCCGCGATAACCGACATATACGCGGGCGGTGCCGCGGGCAAAACTAGTTGTTATATTTAATATGAATATTCATTTTAAATTAGTCCTTTAATGGTTTATCGATATATTAGGATACAAGTAAACAAATGAGTCGCATCACTATGGGAGGCGGGGTCGACGCCATTTTAAGGAAAATTTCGGCTTCACGTTCTTCACACTATTTCA
The DNA here is from genome assembly GCA_949125395.1 of Diaphora mendica. NCBI lineage: Eukaryota > Metazoa > Arthropoda > Insecta > Lepidoptera > Erebidae > Diaphora > Diaphora mendica. Next base: position 3,977,080 of record OX421332.1, on the reverse strand, counting down.
GATCCTCTATATTCTATAATCAAAGGAGTACAATCTTTGATGGGCTCTTAAGAGGAAAATTGTACGTCAAACATGACTAAATAATAGTTCAAGAACCGACCACGTAGGAGCTGGAGTGAGAAGAGAGTATATATCGTTTTAATTCTTTTTATTAAATTGTGGTTTAAAAATTAAAAACTTTGCGTAGTAAGTGTCCAACAAACATAATCAAATAATTCAATTCTGGTTTAAATATAAAAAACTTAGCGTAGTATCCTGTCCGACAAACATAAACAAATAATAGTTCATTTGATTATCTTTTCTAATTCTTAAAATTTACACTCTTTGCACAGTGGCGTCACCTAATTAGTGCATTTTGGCGGACACTTTTTTAAATTCTAGTTGTATTCCTTATCTCTACACTCTATAATACAAATATTTGTTCAAGTTATGGACATTATTTTTATAACTAGATTAGAACGCGCGTTTTACATTTTTCTCCTTAACATATCTTTCATCTATACTCCAATTTTAGTAGCTTTTAGAATAATTTGTGCATGCGGAAAACGAAATACCTGTTTTAATTGTACATATTTAGGTGTGTTATTACGGGATGTACCTAGGTATATTGTTATAAGTTTACATGTGCCGTTAAAACCGTTTAGTAATAGTTCATTATAAGCACAGGTACCTCATACTACGGACCAGGTATTTTGTTTGCCGTGTACACTTAGCCAGGCAACCCTGGTTGAGACATCAGACAATTCAAAGGTACATGGGTCGTGAAAATTAGCATATCCATACTAAAATTATAAATTCGAAACCTGTATGTTAGATGCATTTCGGTATATAGATAGATTGGATATAATAATTACTATTTTTACGGGAATTAACGCGATCACTATTTCAAGGTACTACATACCTCTGTTTTGCCTGACGTTTCGACCAAAGAAGGGTCAAAGAACTCATTGCTGCTGTGAAGAACCGAAAGACGAGCAAATCGGCGATTGCAGAACAGGCACTCGATGCAGGCATCAACCACTGGATTGAATTTCACCGCACGCAAGTCCTCTCCACCGAACGTCACTTTTATTCAAGAGTTGTTTATTGAAGCGATTGAGATTAAAAAGCATAAAACTTTCAATCGGGAAGATGGTTTTTAAATTATCTACAGCGTGGAATCCAGTGTTAAAAAACATACCACCTCGCTTTTCTGCGCAGTCGGTTAAACACCAGAATAGGAACACAACGGTTTGCTTACAGAATAGGGACCCTGTTAGTGTGGTATGTGACGGTACATGGCGAAACAATTTTATCAATAATATCGTAAATGTGCGGGTGGATGAAGAGCCTTCGACTTCACGGATTCGACGACAGAGGGCGTGCGCCGCTGAGCCAGTCAGCCTGTGACCACGGCCAGTGCAACCTGGTCGAAACCAAGTGCCAAGTGACTATCGCTTAGACTTTTGTAATTGTTCGTTTGTATTCTTTTTGGCTTAGCACCGACTTCAAACAGATTTTAGGTACCTAGCACCCATTATAATACTACTATTTAAATGAATAAAGAATTAGGTATAGGCAATTTATGAAGAACCAGTTTATTTTACGCTTTTAAGTGTTTTTTGACAGAGAGTTTTCGTTGGATGTTTTTGGAAGTTGGTTTTTTTTTTATAAAAAGTTTTTATTTTACAGTTTTTAGTGTAAAACAATCGTAGGCAAGTAGTAAGTTGAATTATTTCATCAAATTTCATCATCAAGAATAATACAAATTAAGGTACGTGTAATATTAAAATCATCCTCTAATCCCTAACTGTTGAAGAGTTTCATCTTCTATCATCAGCTCACCTAAATAGCTTGAAAGTATACGACTGAAGGTCTTTAGATACGTATGAAATTGAAAGAATTATTCTCCAACTCCTAACCATTGAGGAGTTGTACCTTCCACCTTCCATCATCAGCTTACCTAAATAATTTGTAAGAATACGACTAAAGGTAACTTATATACATATGATATTTAAAGATTTATCCTCCAACTCCTAACCGTTAAGGAGTGGTACCTTACAGCATCAGCTCATCATCATAAAATGATGACTACCAGACGCAAATACCGGTGTAACTTCAGAAAATATACGAAAAACATAGTATGTGCCTATAAAAAATGAGGGTTTCCCTCGATTTCCCTGGGATCCCATCATCAGATCCTGATATGCTGGCAATGGGACAACCACAGAAGCATACCCTGTCGAATACAAAAAAAAAAATCAAAATCGGTCCACAACTGACGGAGTAATCAGGTAACATACATAAAAAAAAAAAAAAAAAAAAATACATACAGTGGAACATAGAACCTCCTCCTTTTTGGAAGTCGGTTAAAAAGAGTCGCATGCCTTGTTATTTTTGAGTGTACTTCTCTCCTAAATTAGGAAGGAAGGGGTTTAGGGCTCGGTTAACGACATACCAACCGAGGATCTAATCTTAGAAGGACGCCTTAGTGTGGGTCACCATGCTGCATTGTCTGCATTCGCAATGAGTATGGTGGCCGTGCGTGGACGTGCTTAGTAAAAGGCCTACAGCTCTGGTAGTAAAAATTACTAGCGTTATGTTCTATGTCTTGTAAATGATTTCTAACTACTTAACTGTTAATCTTTCTTGCAATAGATGTGTGACATAATACTTAGTTATTTGTTATACAAGAGTGCAAAGTTGCTTTTTAACCGCGTGCTCAATATGGCTCTCTAGGTATATATGCTCTAAGTGTTTAATGATGTTTTGAATTCACAAACTTAGTGGACACTATGTTCTAAATTCAATTTACTTTATCCCCCAGCGGATAAAAACGGCTGTTGCACTCAGATATCGAAGGGCAAAAATACTCTTTCCGAGATGGGGGTTGAAAAATAATATTATTAGTGAACATGGATTCTTTTACCCGACTATGGCGATGCTAAAAGGAAGCGTAATGGTTTTGGCAATACATATATGTATGTTCACCCGAACTACTGAACCGATTTTAATGAATGAGGTGTCAATAGATTCGTAATAACAGCCCGGGTGGCATAGGCTAGGTATATACATTTTAACAAAACGTTTACCTAGACGGGTTATAGCTTTTTTTTTACTTTTTCTTGTTAAATATTGTAGTTTGCCAAGTGGGGGATGTCATTATGTCACACAAACGCTTGTTTTGCCGTGCGGCTAACACTTGTATTGAGTGACTAGTCTAAGATCTTGCTTTGATGCTAAAAATAAGTGGTAAATGAGTGAATCCATTTATTTTTAATCTAATTCTTAAAAAAAACGAAGTTGGTTCCGCTGTCTGTTTGCTTAGATCTTATAACCTACTGAACGTATTAATGTAGTATTCAGCTATAGACAGAGTGATTCAAGAATCAGGTTTTTATGTGTAATACGTGCTTATTATAGTTGAGGAAATCCTAGAATTTCAAAGACTTTCATGCAAAGTAAATTTATAAAGCTTGTATTATACAAAATGTTACAAAACTGATGTTTTTGATTGTTTTACAATAAAATTATCATTAAATATGTAATCTTATTAAAGCATTAAGCTAATTATTCAAAATTTAGTTATTATTTATGTATAATTTATCTATTTATAAATAATAATAGGTCTTTACCTATGAAATTGCCGTTTTGTATGCAATAAGTGAAAGTACTTATTTTTTCAAACTTTTTTATTTCTGTTATTCGAAGTAATCACCCATGCAATCGACGCATCTTTGCCAACGCATTGGCAGTTTATTGATGCCCTTCTTGTAAAAATCTGCTGGACGGGAGGCAACAAACTCTTCAAAGGCAATTTGTACTGCCTCTCGGGAATTGAAATTTTTACCCACTAAAAAGTTGTCTAAATTTTGGAAAAAGTAATAGTCGGTAGGTGCAAGGTCTGGTGAGTATGGCGGATGAGGGAGAGCTTCCAACCCCAGCTCTTGCAGCTTGGAGACTGTCTGAACTGACCACATAATTTGGTACAGTTCGCGTTCGCAAAGATGCGTCGATTGCATGGGTGATTACTTCGAATAACAGAAATAAAAAAGTTTGAAAAAATAAGTACTTTCACTTATTGCATACAAAACGGCAATTTCATAGGTAAAGACCTATTATTATGTTTAACCGCTTAATATATTTCAAGTTTTTTTCTGATTTCTACATACGGCCAAAAATTATTTAATGTTTATAGGTAAGTAGTTACTTTGATAACAAAATTGCTTTTTAATGTACTATCGACAAATTTGATTCGTGACCCACCATAGGCTTACTTTCTTATATACAATGAAATACAATTAGGTCGAAACTCGCGTAAATTTGCATTTCGATGGTAACGTCCTTGTTATCTGTCATTTAATTACACGGAGAATTATCTGTTGTAGTATCCAAAAAAAGCATTTGATCTGAGTGATAGTTAATTCCAAAGAGCATTTATTCAAAATATGAATACTACTGTTTCATCTAATAAATTATCTACTGCAGAGATGATAAAGGTAAAAAATACCAATCAAATTAAGAACCTCCTCCTTTTGGAAGTCGGTTAAAAACTGCATAGATCTCAGACCAGTATTGATGTAGCTTGCTTAGTATTCTAAGTGCGGCATGCGGGAAATCTTTATTGTTTTGACGGTTTCAAACCATTTATCGGCCAAGTGGGTCATGACCATAGATCGGAGTAGGTAGATTGATTTGGGGTCAATGAGCTGGCACGTATATATAAATATGGATTTGCCTCCGGGATTTTGAAATTAATAAGATTTTTTTTACGAATTACAAATGTTGAAATGTGTAGGATGAAGAATATATCATAGGAATAAGAAATATTTAACCCTTTTGCTGTCTCTTTAATAGTATACAGGTGATCGGCCTTCTACTGTAAAAAAAAACTATGGCATGTTATCTATGCCACTCGAGTAAAAATGTAGAAAATGTAAAGTGGACGATTTAGTTATTTTTTTACTTCACAGTTGAAAAAGACCATGTGGTTTTTATGTACTTTAAATATCTTGATGTGAAGGTATGGCAATAGCAGTTATTCTTATAGATTCGCCTATTAAACTTTTTAATAGTATTTTAACCTTTTACGTATGCTTTAAATGCATTTTTCTTGGCAACGTAAAGTATTTATTGTACGATTCAGTGATTTTTATATATTATTTATTTACTTTACAATTGAAAAACAATACGTGGTTTTCATGTACTTTACAGATACGCCCATTCAAATCATGATGTTACGATATGGCAATATCAGTTTATTCTTATAGATTCACCTATTAAATATATAAAAATAATTAAATATTCTAATAAAAATCTATACCATTTTTCGATCGAGTCGCAAATCTCACATAAATCATTATAATCGGTAGTAGACTTTTATTAAAAAAACATTGTTAACGTATTATAGCAATGGCCAAGTGTGCTAAGTGTAATAAGCTAATAACCAAGAAAGCCGCGGGATTGCAGTGTGGGAAGTGCAGCAAGTGGTGGCACGCAAGCTGCGCGTCACTAACCACCGAGCAGCTAGGAACCCTCACTGCTGTCGAGTGTGTGGATTGGAAATGCAAGCCCTGCTCCAGCCAGTATAAACAGAGACGTATTTCAGCTATCCTACCGGATGATGAGGAAGAAAATACTGACACTGAAATGGCCTATCCAGCAAGCCAGGGCAACATGATGAAGGAAATCCGTTGCCTAATAGCGAAGACCATACAAGAAGAAATGAAAAGAAGCTTGCAATTCTTCTCCGATAAATTCGACGATTTTCAAGATCTAATCAATGGATACGAAGAAAAAATACAAAATATGGATAGACAATACAAAGATCTAAGTAATAAATATACACACATTAAAAACAAAACGGAATATTTGGAGCAAAAAATAAATACATTAGAACAGAAAAATATGAACAACCAGTTGGAAATATGTGGAGTAAATAAAGAGGAAAATTAAAATATAATAGAAATCACAAAAAAAATCTGTAACAAAATTGAAACAACCATAGATAGTGTAAACAAAGTATATAGGAAACAAAGCAAATCTAACGAAAGCCAGAGGAGGAATGCGGGTACCCTTGTCGTCGTACTGAAGGAGGACCAACGAGACTTGTGGTTAGAAGCAGCCAAATCGAAGACCATCACAGAGAGAGATATAGGAAAAGAGGGTACCTCCAGAATATATTTAAGGGAGGCGTTATCGCCATATACTGCTCATCTCCTGTGGCGCGCAAAGATGGAACTTAAAGATGCAGGTTTGGTGAGGTTTGTGTGGTGCAAACGCGGTAGTGTCCTAATGCGGATAAATGAAACGGAAAAAATACATGTTATCCGGACAGAGGAGGACATCAGTAAATGGGCCAAGGAGCTAAAAGACAACAAACCGTGAGTCTGTATCACTTGCTCTTCTTTCTATTATTTTTTAATGTTAAGCCTACCTACTTCTGCATCGCTAAATGCATAGTACAACAAAAAATATTAAAGAAAGGAATTTCAGTAACTGGAATGACTACATATCATCACTACCAGATCATAAACAAACATTAACGACCTTGCACGTAAATATACGGTCACTTGCATTAAATTTTGCCCAGATCGAGCTTTTAATAACTTCGAGTAAACGGTCAATCGATATCATCGTACTTACAGAAGTAAACATAAAGGAAACTTGCTCATCGTTGTATGAAATACCTAATTATAATATGTATACGAGCCTAAGAACCAACAGGAGGGGAGGCGGTATTATCCTCTATAGCCACAAAAAGATAAAATTTATAAGATTACCCACCCACTGTTTATATAGTGAAATTATCATGGGTCGAGTAGAAAAGGACAAGGAAAAAATCAGTATAATTAGCCTATACAGGCCTCCAGACCTGTCAGTAACTAATTTTACTAAAGAGATTAGCTATATTATTAAAAACAGAGTAGACAGATGTAACCTCTTGCTTATAGGTGATATGAATATTAATATATTAAAGGAAAGTACTAGTAAAACTGAGTACCTTAACACACTGTGCGAGATGGGCCTAACCAGCTGTATTAATCAGTACACAAGAGTCGAAAAAAAGTGTAGCATAATTACAAAATCATGTATCGACCATGTCTTCATGCGAAGCACGTATGTGACAGCGAACACGATCTATTCTGCGGTTGTGAGTGAGTCGCCGGCGGATCAGTATATAACGGCATGTACAATAGTGTATAAACACCCAGCTTCAAGCGTATCTAAGAAACCGGTTATCTATACATTCGATAACGATCAGCTGCGCGCCGAGTTACGTCGTGCGGACTGGACTACACCTCTGTGTTATGATTCGCCTAACGACATCTATAAAAATATATGTAGTACCTTCTCAGACATATATAATAAATGTAAACGAGAAAAAGTACTGAATAAATATAGACCGAATTCATGTAAATGGATAAATGAAAGGGTAATAAATATGTGTAAACAACGAAATAAGCTATATAAAATATTTCAATAAACGCCAAATATAGAAAACAGAATAATTTATAACAAATATAGAAATAAGACCAATAAGTACATCAATTATACAAAAAATAAATTTTACAAAGAGGAAATTGCTAAAAATTTTAATAATTCGAAAAAGTTATGGCAGTTTATCAATGAGTTGTGTGGCGTGGTTGTGAGCTCAGTGGATGAAACGATTAGAAAGTATTTTTGTGTATCAGACCAGAAGGCGGCAGATTTGTTCGCAGACCATTTTAAAAGTAACCAAAACATAAATATCAAAAACTGTAACAGGAAAATGCTAACTGAGCTCTCATCTGCTGCTAGTGACGGGATAGATGTGACAATGCGGATGGCGAAGATAAATAACAACGATACGTACAAAATTATAAATAAATTACACACTAATAAAAGCCCAGGCATAGACGGAATAAGAGCTAGTGATATAAAATATATTAACAAAGAAATTACACCCACAATTACTCATTTGATTAACAGCTGCATTGACACATCTAGTTACCCGGAGGAGTTGAAGGTGGGCGTGGTCCAACCTATTTACAAAAAAGGTAGTCATGGAGACTGTAACAACTACCGTCCCATCACCATATTGTCCTGCGTTGATAAGATAATTGAGAGGTACATAGGTGACAAATTAAGTATATTTCTACACTCTAACAAAATAATAAATAACAAACAATACGGTTTTCAAAAAGGGAAGAGTACCTCTCAACTATTGTGTCAATTTAGCAACGAGATTAACGAGCACCTGAATGAAAAACGACACGCGCTCGTTATTTTCGTTGATTTCAGCAAAGCATTTGATATGCTACAATATAAAGTGTTGTATGAACGTCTTGAGCAGACTGGTATTCAAGGCCCATTTCTACGGCTCCTTAAAAATTACCACACAAATAGAAACACTAAAGTAAAAGTGGGAAATATGTACAGTGCTAGCATAAACACAGACCAAGGCACCGCTCAAGGCTCCATAATAGGCCCATATGAATATATTATATATGTCAACCAAATGTGTAATATTTTTGAACATGGCTCTGTGTACCAGTTTGCAGACGATACTTGTCTAATGGTGGCAGACAAAGATTTAAAAACTGCTGAAAGAAAACTGCAGGAAAATTTCAATATAATGTGCAAGTGGTCACATGACGTCGGACTACTAATTAACTCCCAAAAAACTAAATTAAGGTGTATAGAATCATCACATAATAGGTCGGACTACACACCTAGTATAATGGCCCATGACCACCGATGTTTGCATGACAGTCTTATCTGCATGCCTAATGATAGCTGTAATAAACTAGAAATAGTAACAGAACACATGTACCTAGGTCTCATAATAGACAACCGCTTTAACTGGAAACCTCACATTGATCATGTTTGTAACAAATTACGAGCTATACTCAGTAAATTATATACACTAAAATATAAGATGACATTTAAAGCACTCCGCCTACTATATCTGGCAATGGCGGATTCTGTCATAGGATATGGTCTATGTACCTATGGTCGCACCTATAGCACTTACTTGAATAAAATATATACTTTGCAAATCAGATTATTAAAAACTATCGTACCTAAACATGTAAGAGCTAGCTGTAATGGGTACTATAACAAACTATTTAATTACTGTAAGGTACTGCCTATACAGAACAAAACAAGAATGGCCGTTGTGCGGGCGGAGTATTTGCACATTGCACAACTAACTAAATACCAGCGAAAAGGTAATCTGAGAAAGCTGTCAAACATAAAGCGCTATATAATGCCTCATTATAACAACACATATGGCACTAGAATGTACAAATATATCCTGCCCAAAATTCTTAACGAGCTGCCGAATGAGATTGTGTGTGCGTGCGTCGCAGGCCAAACTCACCTAAAAAATGTTAAACAATATTTCTTGACACAGGTAGACTACAAGCACATCCTGGAATAGATTGTAATCTACAAATGTATATATAATAGTGTAATAAATAACAATAGTATGTTGAGTAAACGAACCCCTCTCGCATAAAAACCTACACGGTTTAAGCGAGTGGTTGTGATCTGTATAAAATTGTATACTGTAATGCTTTGTCCATAATAATAAAAAAAAAAAAAAAAATATATAAGTAAGTTATAGATTGTTTTTAAATCGCAACATACTTAATTAATTTAAAAGGAGTATTAAGTTATTATATCAAGGCTGAAACAGTCGAAAAGTAGATATCACGTTTTCCCGAACTACTTTACGGTCATTCTAGTAGTACAATATACTGTAGAAGGTGTGAAAGCCACGTGAAAACTATAAACAAAGGCAAAATCAAAAGACACATTGAAGGCGCAGTACATAAAGGAACGCAGAAGCCGCAACAATAATTTTATTTTAATTTAATTAAGTTAAAATTAAGTTTAAAAAGGCTTATCTATGTTATGATTTCTATGACTATTCATGGTGTGAGTACGTAAAATCAATCTATCTACTCCGATCACTGGTCATGACTCAAGTTTGTCGATAGTACCTATCTCAAATATTTTTTACAGATCAAATTAACTATAAATATGATTGTCTATTATATATAATTCTCGTGTCACATTGTTATCACGTTAAACTCAGAAACTTATCTAACCGGCATCACCTTTTTTTAAAGGTGTGTGTTTTGCTGACGTGCCTCCGATAGGATAATTAACATCACGCTTTGACTAACAGGAGCGGAGCAGTATTGAAAAGTGACGCAGATGAAGTTGCGTGAGTCAGCTGGTTCATGTTCATTCTAACGTTAAGATGGTGGAGATTTCAGCATATAAAAGAATTTTCTGGAGAATTGTTTACGTTATAATAGTTTTTGTAAATTAATGAACAACGCTGAAGGTTAGCAAATACAAAAAAAAGGATAATGCATATGTCACCGTAAAATTGTAACTACCGTTAGATTATAATCTAACTACCGAGTTTGTAAACTGTCGAAAGATTGTCAACTGTGACATAACTAAAAATAATACGTTAAATTGCAAGCAGTATGTTACAGTTCACAATCTTTCAACAGTTTACAATCTGGAGAGTTAGATTACAATCATACGGTTTTGACAATATCACGGCAATACATATTTCTCAAAATCAGTTCCGACCATTAAGAGTTACTCTATAGGAGGCATTTGGAAGATTTTTTATGTAATTGACACCCATAGAACAACATGGTAGGGAGAAGCCATAATTGTAGGCGTTCCCCTCTGACCGAATATAAGCCCAAATGGGCCTACGCGTTACACTGTTATAACACATAACGTAATCGTGTGCGCGTGAAATAGTAGATGTCGTTTCAATAGAATTTTACAATATCGTTTTAGAAGAAAAAAAAACTTTTTTTTTTGGATTTAGTATATTTATTGTATTGTATAAATCAATTATAATACTAAGAGGAAAATCCTGCGTTCGGGCAGGCAAACGTCTGTCCTTTGCACTAGTAAACCTTATATATACGACCGAGATTAAGTTGTTATTTATTTATAATAAAATATGCACAAAAAGTTATTACTTAACATACTCTACATGCCTTATAATATAGCTTGATATCTGTGACAGATTACTAAAAAAAAATAATAATAATACATACAGTGTAACATAGAACCTCCTCCTTTTTTAAAGTCGGTTGAAAACCGACCAAGAATTAGCGATTTTATTTTGTATCATCTATATATATTTTCATTCTTTGCGTGCGAGATTTATCAAAATGAAGTGACAAACAAAGTGAAGTACAGTATATTATAAACTAACTGAGATCCACGGCGTTACCTACGGTTGGTGTTATACGTTTACCACAAAAACCGGCGATAACGCCGCGAGGCGAAGCTTGTCAAAAAATGTATACTAACTTACTCCTTACATCGTCAGATTTTTACCAGTGAAAATAGTAGGTATGTACTTTCAAATGAATTTAATGAAAAATTGTTCCATTGAAATTACAAACAGACACTTCAATTTGATTTTTTTTATGTATAAATGAAGTGCAATACATTATAAATAGGTATAAAAATTCAGATATATAATAACACTTATGACAGCTCTCATAGTTTTTTTTGTATGGGCAACCGATAGATGGCGGTACGTTCTGCAATTTGTACCTCTTGTTTTATATGAAGTTTACATTCTTCTCTAGAGTAAACGTGTTCTGTGGATCAAGCTATATTTAAAGGATTATAATGACTGTATTATCTAGGTGATGTATGAAGTAGCGGTTTTATCCTATTTGAGTGGAGTTTGATACCGTGTTGGAGGTTTTTAGCTTGTTGGCGTGACATTCTTTGACGTTGGAGAAGCAAGCTCTGCATGTTGTTTCTTTTTGAAGCGTGGTTCACGTTTCCTGTAATGGAATATAATAATTTGATTTTTTGGCCTGTTGGTTGTTCTCTTTTGGTTGACTGTTTGTTGTCTACTACTTTTAAGCCAGAGATCTGGGTTTGATTCTCATTCAAAACAAATCGTTTGTGTGATAAGTACCATACATAAAAAGAAACAAACGGAATGATATTTGCTTTGCTACTGTGTGTAATATATCCTGCGTCGCGGGGATTTTACAAATATACGAGAAAAGGACACAAAGCTTTATCCCATGTGGGGTTTGAACCCACTACACTTTGGCACAGTAGGAAGCGATGTAGCAACCGTTCAAACCACTACGTCATCGATGTAGTCAGAGTGATAACCATGGTACAAACTCTGCCTGGTACCAAACAGCCGTGTGAGATGTATGATTTCGGGACAGCTGACGAGCTTGCTGACCCGTGGGGTTTGTGAGTACAACCTGGCCCTTCACTATGCCAGCTGGCTGAAGAATGTAGGTACTGGGATAGATATGTCGGCCAGCCCACCTGATCAACCTTCGTACCCTTCGTCGCCTTTATACATATATGTGTCATTTGCGCTTATGTGGAAGACGCCACATTTTTTTTGGTTTTTATATTTGAGCCTGCCAAAGTGACTATATTCTGCCTGATGGAAAGCTGAGCAGAATCCATGAATAGTTGGCACCATACTTAATACCATTGTGGATGCAAACAATGAAGCATGGTGACCCACATTATGGCGGCCTATTGAGATGCTCCTGCATCATTGGGCCTCCGGTTTCACACTCACCAATAAAAACTACAGCACTGCTGCTGTCTATTTAGGTTGATCTGTGCGAGAGTAGTACCGGTCCGATCGAGCTGGCCTGCTGAAATCAGCGTGGCTGATTATTATTATTGGTAAAAAGTGGTACTTGCGTCTGCGAGTCCTGGATGCAGGCCCGGCGCCGTGGCCAGGCCCAGGGCGGGGGCGCTAGAAGGTCCGCGCCAGGTACACGCGGCCGCCCTCACCCCTGGCGGCCTCCACGAAGCCCAGCTTGCTGTAGAACTGGTGCAGGTAGTGGTCCGTTGAGTTGATGCACGCGTGAACGCCGCTAGATCCTGGAATAACATGCGAGTTTTATATAGAGCTTTAACTGAAGTAATACCATAACCTCACAGTGAATGAAGTTACTGAAAATCAAAACTTCCTTTCTGATATTGATGATGATAGAGGGGGATTCACAAGGCGTAAATGTATTTGTGGTTCTTGAGTTGAAGGTGTTCATAGGCGGCGCTAGTTAGTTAGCATCAGGCGATTCGCCTGCTCGTTTTCCATATAGACCAAAAAATATAGGTATCGAATACCACCGCTCACGCTCTTATAGGGCTAATCAAATAGTGCATGCTTCTCGTTAGACACTTTCATTTCCTTTGTTGTCCCTTTTCTGTGTCGCGACAGGGCGCCAGCACATGTCGCGCTACATGAGTGTGGGTGTGCACTGACCGTGAGCTCTGAGCGCGGCCAGCAGGCAGGTGAGCAGGCGCGCGGGCGCGAGCGGGTCGCGGCAGGGCGCCAGCACATGTCGCGCTACATGAGTGTGGGTGTGCACTGACCGTGAGCTCTGAGCGCGGCCAGCAGGCAGGTGAGCAGGCGCGCGGGCGCGAGCGGGTCGCGGCAGGGCGCCAGCACATGTCGCGCTACATGAGTGTGGGTGTGCACTGACCGTGAGCTCTGAGCGCGGCCAGCAGGCAGGTGAGCAGGCGCGCGGGCGCGAGCGGGTCGCGGCAGGGCGCCAGCACATGTCGCGCTACATGAGTGTGGGTGTGCACTGACCGTGAGCTCTGAGCGCGGCCAGCAGGCAGGTGAGCAGGCGCGCGGGCGCGAGCGGGTCGCGGCAGGGCGCCAGCACGCAGCACGTGAGCAGCGCGGGGTGCGCGCGCGTCACGCTGTCGGGCGCGCGCGCCCACGCGCTGAACTGGTGGAAGTGCCGCACGCACTCCTGCCAAACAACAACGTTCACTTAACGACAGGTTTTTTTGCTCTTTGTGGTCTACTTAGATGTGGCGAAAGCTTTTGACACTGTCTGATGACTTTATATCTCCATTACTGACTTTAAAACTTGCAAATACAGGGAGGAAACTAGTACCTATGCTATTAATGGGTTAATTAATTATTTAAACGCTAGATTACTAATTACTAAATATAAGAATAAAATTACAATAAACAAACTTCAATAAGTATAACATCCTCCAAGGCAGTATTATAGGTCCCATGCTAATTCTTACTTAGTGTCACTTAATGTATAACATGAAATTCAGTAATAGATAAATTGTAACCGCAAAGGTGTGCTAATATATGAGAACTCCCTTTTACAACCTCATATAACCTCCACTCTACTACACACTAATAACATTGGACAGTTTTAAAACATAAAAATTTACAATCTCGATGGCATCTTAAGCGCACATTTTTTCCCCTACACATTTTATTTCTAATATATTAATTTACCTTGGCAGCTTGACTGAGATCTTCCCTCTCGGTCAGTTCCTCGGGGTACTTGGTGCACATCTCCGGTATCCACGCAATCTCCTGCCGCTTGTAGAAATCCTTGCTGTTCAGAGCTGCACATGCATAGCCTACTATCTCCGGTTTCATGCCTGTAAAGAAAATCATCAATTTTTATTATTACTGCTCCTTTGCTATCGTCAACAGCCTTGAACAATTCACTAATGGACATCTGGACCAGTCGATCCAGATCAAAATACGGAATATCACCACCAATGTTCATCTCGTATCTCTAAGAGCCGACTACGCAAGACAACATCACTAAAGAAAAGGAAATCTTGAAAGAAACTCTATACCAACCCGTCTGGCGAGCATGGTATAGGAGGTCAAAATCTTTCTAAGGAAAAACCTATGTCATGCATAGGACCGTTAAAGCATGTTGATTGCGATAGCTCTCCCAATTCTGCTATAGATAGTTGAATTTATCAAATTTAATAAGGGCCCATTCACACAGACCGGGTCGGAGAGGAGAGCACATTTTTATAACATTAGAAACAGAGTTTTGAGGAATTGTAGTAAGGTTTATTTTTGCATGTGCACTTCTTTTGTCATTAAAAATGATTGAAAGCGTTTCGTGTGAAATAATAAGAGGAGCCGACCGGCTCCGATTGCGTGCTCTTTCTCGCTCGCACTCGCGTAGTTCTCTTCCAGCTGGTCTATGTGGCGACTACGCTTCGGCCAATTCCAAGCGTATACGATCCGGTCTGTGTGAAAAAACAAAGCGATCCGATGCTCTCCGAGCCGGTCTGTATATACAGACCCCAAAAATCCAATGCGACTGACTGATTGACTCACCATTAATTCTAGGTTCCCTTGCTGGTTTCTCAGGGTCTTCCTCAGACGAGCCCAACTCGTAAGGAATAACCTCTTCGTCGTCTTCTATCACCATACAGAACTCCGGTGTCAAAGTGAGGAACGGTGCTACTAATCTGTTAAACAATATTTATGATGAGCATTGGTGCATCATAAAAGTTAAAGAAAAATATGGATTTATAATTGTGAAATACTTATTATTATCTGTGTATTTCTGTTTCATATGATATTTTTTGCTACATTTTTGATCACTGAACGGTATTCATAATTTGTAGCAAAATGAACCTCAAAAATATTTTTTGTATTCCAATAATAATTTTTAGAAAATAAACAAATATATTAGGGATAAATATAGTAAAATGTTTTAATACTATTCCATTTTATTATTTGCAATCAAATCAGTATTGTAATTTCTCTAAGTTCCGTATTAAGGCTTAGAAACTATCGTTTAAATTATGCATGCATATCTAGCCGAACTTAGTCAGAATAGCTTTTTTCAGAAGCTCAGAAGCATCCCGGGGTGTTCGTTCTTCAGAACTGTCAAACTGATGATATTTTTTTATTTCCCAAATCCCCCTCCATGAATCTAGAGAACAGTTTTTTTTAAAACAGACATTAGATTAAATCCCGTGTCACTTTACAAACTTAAATGAAAAGGGCCACAAAGAACATCCAGACTCGTGTTCTCCCGTGAGGGGACTGAACCTACAACATTGAGGGCAGTAGTAAACGGCGTGGCGACCGCTTAAGCCACTACAAATCCGTGCAGTCAAAAATAAGTCTAAGTTAACGATTTAATACATTTAAAAAGTACTTACCTATCGGCCGGTAAGGTTTGTAAGTCGCTAGGGAACAGATCGCTGCAGTCCGAGCCGTCGCGACAGGTTTTGTGACATATATCACTAACCTGGAATATTATAAGTAGGTACATGAGGATTTTTTTATATATTTCGGACATCTAACACACAACACCATCTAGTCCCAAGTTAAGCTGACCTTGTGTTATGGGTACTAGAACTGATATAAATGCATATTTACTTCTTTTTTTGTTAATACATACATAGAAAACACCCAAACTCTGAAACAAATATTTGCAGATCATAGAAACATTTGGTCCTACCCGGGAATCGAACTCGAGACCTCAAGCACAGCAGTCGCATACGCTACCACTACGCCACTGAGGCTCTCTAACCATTAGAGCGATTGCTGGTCTAATGGTCAGAGAGTTTGACCAGTAAGCTGGACGTCATAACTTCAATTCCCGTTCAGGACAAATTTTGTGTCTCATGGGTGTCGTGATAGACGAAAACTACGCATGACAACACCATTGTAAACAGACGGAAACTTAAAAGAAACCCTATAGGTAACAATTCGTCTGGTCAACGTGATAGCGTAGAACAAAACCTCGGCCTTTTAAGAAGGAGTACTCTGTGGAGCTTCCCATAGGTAAATAATAAATATTTCGGACATCTTACACAACGCCATCTAGTCCCAAGCTAAGCAGAGCTTGTGTTTCGGGTACTAGACAACTGATATAAATATATATATACTTTTTTTTTGTAAATACATACATATCATACATAGAAAACACCCAAACTCCGAAACAAATATTTGTAGATCACACAAACATTTGGTCCGACCCAGGATTTGAACCCGAGACCTCAAGCAGAGCAGTCGCATTCACTACCACTGCGCCACCGAAGCAGGTAGTACGTCGTGGACTAAAAAAAACCTTACCGGTTTTCTTATAATTTTATTTAATACAAACCATGTCCTGACAATTATGAACACAAAAATGAAAGAATTATTCAATTTGGTGCAGTCGTTCTGAAGTTATGCGCGTACGTACATTTCCACTTTGTATAGACAGGGGGGGAGGGGTGGTTACCTGGGCCTCGTCCCCAGGGGTGTAGGGGCGCACGGTGAGGGGCGGCTGCTGCGGGGCGGTAACGGGGCGCAGCGCGTCGCTGGAGCACTCCACCGGCAGCAAGCGCCGCAAGTCCGCGGTTAACCCACCGCGAAACACCCACGGCTCCTGCCCACCACTCTCGAAGGCTTCCCGCCAACCCTTCGAGAACCCTGACAATACAGTACCGCATTACGAATAAATCTTCAAATAGTATATCTAAAATTAAGATGCTTTCGCTGCCTATTCGCTAAGATCTTTAGATATTACGGATTTTAATGCAGTTTTCAGCAATCAGATAGAGTGATTCAATATGAAGGTTTACATTTATACTAGATGAAACCCGGTTTGTTACCCGCGGTATAACAACAACCGCAAGTAACGCCGCGGGGCAAAGCTAGTCTTAAACAAGTAACCTAAGTTACTCCCTGTATCATCAGCTATCTGCCAATGAAAGTCCCGTCAAAATCAGTCTAGCCGTTCTAGAGATTAGTCAGAATTAAAAAAATGTTATTTTGGTATATGCACCGTGTATACATATACATGCATTTAGTAAAAGAGCGGTTATTTTAATATTACAACACACTCCACACTCCTTTATTTATTTGTATAGATGTATAGAACATACACTCATAGTAGAAGAAATACGAGAATTTCAAAGACTTTCGTGTGAGGCCGGGCCGGTTCGCTAGTAAATTATGAAACACTAGTTGTTGCCCGCGGCTCCGCCCGCGTATATATCGGTTATCGCGGCAAATAGTAGCCTAGGTGTTATTCTGATGTATAAACTATATTACTGTAAAGTTTCATCCAAATCCGTTCAGTAGTTTTTGCGTGAAAGAGTAACAAACATCCATCCATCCATACTTACAAACTTTCGCTTTTATAATATTACTAGCCGAGCCCGGCGGTGTTACCCGCGGTCCAACAAAAACCGCGGGCGCCGTAAATTAAAAAAAAAAAACTATGCGAAAAGTATCCTATGTCCGTCTCCTGGTTCTAAGCTACCTCTCCATCAATTAGCAGCCAAATCGGATTAGCCGTTCTTGAGTTATAAATAGTGTAACTAACACGACTTTCTTTTATATATATAGATATTAGTATAGATATATAAATCAGACACAAAGAATACAGAGATTCAAAACGCTTTGTTCTTTTTGAACCCACAAAATTTAGCACAGTAAAGCGGCTTCACCGCTTAAACTATTACGCCTTTCAGTCAACAATCGGTCTGGCGTAACCCATCCGGTCACTGAACGAATGAAAAAACGGAAAAATTAAAGGAACCGGACCACGATTCATGCTTTGCCATTGAGTACATCTTAAACTATTACGCCATTCGTTCAACAATCGGTCTCGCGAGACCCATCCGGTCACTGAGCGAATGGAAAAACGGAAATTGAAGGAACCGGACCGTGATTCATATTTTGCCATTTCATCTTAAATTGAAAAAACCACTCCAGTGTCTATCGTTCACCTAAAGCATTCTCAATTCTCACGCATGGTTTCAGTACAAGCACATAAATGTCAAAAACTCTAAATATCTTTTTAAAAAGCGACTATAGAGTTTAGAACAGCAAAAACAAAGTTAAGTGTCAAGAAAAAATCACGTTTGATGAATACATTTAAAAAACTAAAGATATATTTCATAGTTTATCGCATTTCATAATAAAATTCGGAGATTGAAAAATTCAACAATATAATTAATATAAAAATAATAAAACTCCGAAAATTTGTGAATATGTGCGGACGTTTGTTACTTTATAAAACTACTTAACGAATTTAGATGAAACTTTATAGTAACATAGTTTATAGATCAGAATAACATATAGGCCACTATGTACTGCGATAACCGACATATACACAGTCGAAACCGTGATCAAAAGCTAGTCGATTATAAATACTTCGTTATTAATATTGTTTTGAACTTTTAGCATACTTACCAATACTCTAAGGCGTATATATTTGGACGTCTATTGCAAGAAAATGCATGGGCAGGTACGATTATACTCAACAGAAAGTCATAGACTAGGTAAGCTATGGGGACTATGCCGCGATTAACTGTCCAGTAGACACATCCACGAACAAATGCTTCCATGTCACGGAGTTGTGATAATAGCAAAGACATTAACTAATTTTTATTTGTTACTATAGCAATTATTTTAACTGTTTTATTTGTACATTCTAGAATTAAAATCCACAAGGGAATGTCGGAACACTAACTTTAAATTCACACGTGGCAAAGCTCAAACAAGGACTAACTAACAATTCACACGCGTCATAGCCCGAACACGGACTAACTAAAAATTCACATGCGACGAAGTCCAATCGCGGACTAATATATCATACGTGGTACATAAACTGTAGTCCCAATGAAGACATTTTTTATACATTTGTCTCTCACAATTACTTTTTAAATTATTAAAATTACATGTACGGAATTAGGTACTACACACACAGTCTTCGGATAACCACTAAACATAAGCAACAACTGTTTTATGTCATATCAAAGTATATAATATAGTTCACCTGACTAGTGTTGCCAACTCGCAACAATATTTGTCTATAAAGCTAAGTCGAAAAACCTTAAGACCCCCTAAAAATAATTTAAGAAAAATACTATAAGTATTAAATACCGGCAAAATTGTCTCAGTTTCAAAATGAATTGCTGAAAAGTGTATGAAGATATTCGTCTGAACGAATGGAAAAACGGCAATTGAAGGAACCGGACAGCGATTCATGCTTTGCCATTGAGTACATTTTAAACTGAACAAACCACTCCTGTGTCTATCGTTTACGTAAAGCATTCTCAATTCTCAGTACCCACCTAAATGTCAAAAACTCTAAATATCTTTGTAAAAAGCGACTATTGAATATGGCCAAAACATAAATTTGTTTCGAGAAAAAATAATTTTTAGTGAATACAATTAAAAAACTACAGATATATTTCATAGCTTATCGCAATTCATAGGAAATAGTTGGTAAAATTCGGAGATTGAAAAATTAAACAATATAATTGATATGAAAATAATAAAACTCCGAAAGTTTGTGAATATGTGCGGATGTTTGTTACTTTAGAAAACTACTTAACGAATTTAGATGAAACTTTATAGTGACATAGTTTATAGATCAGAACAACATTTAGGCTACTATATACTGCGATAACCGACATATACACAGGCGAAACCGTGGTCAAAAGCTAGTCGATTATAAATACTTCGTTAATACATATTGTTTTGAACTTTTAGCATACTTACAAAAACTCTAATTCGTATATATTTGGCCGCATATTGTAAGAAAATGCATCGGCAGGTACGATTATACTCAACAGAAAGTCATAGACTAGGTAAGCTATGGGGACTATGCCGCGATTAACTGTCCAGTAGACACATCCACGAACAAATGCTTCCATGTCACGGAGTTGTTATAATAGCAAAGAAATTAACAATTTTTTATTTTTTTTACAATAATAATTATTTTAACTGTTTTCTTTATATCCACACGGGAATGTCGGAACACTGACTAATTTAAAATTCACACGCGGCAAAGCCCGAACATGGACTAACTAAAAATTCACACTCGTCAAAGACCGAACATGGACTAACTAAAAATTCACACGCGGCAAAGCCCGAACATGGACTAACTAATAATTCACACGCATCAAAGCCCGAACATGGACTAACTAATAATTCACACGCGTCAAAGCCCGAACATGGACTAACTAAAAATTCACACGCGTAAAAGCCGGAACATGCGACTAACTAAAAATTCACATGCGACGATGTCCAATCGCGGACTAATATATCACACGTGGTACATAAACTGACTACAGTTTGACCCAATGAAGATGTTTTTTATACATTTGTCTCTCACAATCACTTTTTAAATTATTAAAATTAAATGTACGGTATTAGGTACTACACACACAGTCCTGTAACCACTAAACATAAGCAACAACAAAATATAGTTCATTGATCCAGTGTTGCCAACTCGCAAAAATATTTATCTACTATAAAGCTAAGTCGAAAAACCTTAAGACCCCCTAAAATAATTTAAGTAAAACACTATAAATATTAAATACCGGCAAAATTATTGTCTCAGTTTCAAAAGGAATTGTTGAAAAGTGTAAGAAATATTTGTCCATAAATCTTAAGTCAAAACTTCCTAAAACACCTTAAAATAATAATACAAATAAAAAACTAAAATAATGAATAACACCAAGATTTTTGTCTCAGTTTAGAAACAAACTGTTGAAATATATGATTAATGAAAATACTTGTCTTACAAAACATAAATAAAACAAAAGTTGTGGGAAATTTTAAACAAAACGGCGGGAATCAGAAGGTATTGTTACTGTTTTAAAATAATTTTATCGCGAATAAGTCTCGCTATACATCAAAAATAAGTGTAAAACTCGCGAAAGTCTAAACACAGTTGTAGAAAATTAGTTCCAAAAATATAATACTATAGTTAAAGAACAGATATTTATTTTAAAATAGATATTTTTTCGTGTCAATTGAGATTTGAGAGATGAGATACAAGACCTAAAAGAGTTACAATATTTTGTTTTATTTTTTATTTTAAGATGTATTATTATTTTTATGGTGTTTTTATTTTGTTACTGTATGTGTTTCTTTGTGCACTTGTAAAACAATAGATATAATAATAGAAGTATAATTTAGCCTCTCTATCGAATTAGGTCTCCCTGTTATGATTGTGAAGGAGATATGTAAGACATACATAATTAAAAATATAACATCAGGAAAATACTTAGAGCATATATACATGGAGGGGCTAATGAACGAGCGGAAAGCGTGATCGGAGTACAGAAAGAGAGAGACTGAGTGAGTCATGCAAACTGATTGGATGATGTGATGATGACTGATTTGGTGGGAAATACACCAACCAATCAGAAGCTTGCGTGAGAGAGACAGACTCTAACTAAACTCAGTCTCTCTCTCTACTCCGATCATGCTTTCCGCTCGTTCAGCAGCCCCTCCATGTATATGTATATACTTTAAGTGAATATATCTTGTGACGTGTGTTTACAAAAATTCATGAAAGAACACTTGGAGTTAGAACAACACATTGTGGATTAAACAAAGCCACTACGCATGAAAATCACTTTCGAAATCAGCAGTAACTATTGTGTGCGTTTAAACGCTGTAAGGTTTATTAAGTACTATTTAGAAAAAGCAGTAAAGCCTGCCATGGAACACTAGTGTGTACATAATTAAGCGTCACGACAGGTTAAGGTGCTGTGACCGGAGTCAGAGATGAGAAACAGAGATAAAAACTATATAACGATAAAGACTAGTCATTTGAATATGTAAGAGCGACAGTTCCCGCGTGCATCGGAGACAGAAGTAGGTACAACCAACCAACTTGATTGGTCGAGTTGTTCTCCTGTCTCTGTGTGCTGTCGCGATCGAAGCGCGAAGCGCCGCTTTAAGACACGTAGGTTTCGGCTATTATTTATTAAACTCAGCATTTTTAGTAATACGAAACTACACAAAATGTTGTTTAGCCGCTATGTCTTGCTATATTCTTTGCTACTCTGAACCCTATATTATTAGTTTTGTCTTAATAAAAAGAAGTGGGAAAAATATAATATAAAAACCCCTAAGCTAAGGATAAAAGGATAAAATCCCCCTAAAACCGTCACACCTCTAAAAACATCGCATTTGTTTACGTCTTATATTCCAGGCTTGTTTTCAGAGGATTCTAAGTTGGCAACCCTAAGAGGTACCGTTTGACAGTTCTGACAGACTAAGTATAGGATAGAGTGGATTATCTATATTATTTTTTTATTTTATATATATAAATCAATAGGGTACTTGCCTGTAGTACTAAAAAAATACGATGTTTTGCATATAGCTAGTTTAGAAGCCAGGAAATTTTAATAACATTTTTATTTCTAAAAATAATTACATATTTTCAATATTTTCATAAAATAAAAATCATGATTTTTAATCTATATGTCACGTGACCGCAAATGCCAATCAGTATGTGTGACGTCAGTTTTCTCAAACTATATGTTTGTCTTAACTTACTTAACTTAACTTAACTTATCTTGTCAGTATACCTAAAAAAAAATATTCTGAAATAAGTTATTAACTATATTATTTCGGCATAAACATTATAAAAGGCGAAGGTCTAACAATCCAGAAAAAAATCCCGAAAGCTAATAGTTTAAATTTGCTACGGATAGACACGATTATGGTGGCAAGGTATTTCCCCGATAATCCCGAACAATTTCGTAGGTGTTCTTTTTGTGGTATTTTCACAAAAAGGCACTAAGCAATACTGGTAATATAATTTTAAACTCATTTTGAAAGAAAGAAAGACGACCGAAATTCTAACCTACACTAATGTCTGAGAAAAATGACGTCATACGACCACTTGACGGCTTGAGATGCTTTGAGCGGGAAAATATTTAATTTGAATTATATTTTTAAGTTTTACCATTGTTAGCCGTTTTTTTTACGTAAATATTTTATTTGTAGCTTAAAATTGATCATTAATTAAATTGAAACACTTTTTGAAAAATAGGCAAATAGCCTATTACTGTTTAACAGATTTATGTATCCTACTAATATTATAAACGCGAAATTTTGTATGTATGGATGGATGTTTGTTACTCTTTCTCTCAAAAACTACATCAGAATAACACACGCTACTATCTGCCGCGATAACCGATATACACGCGGGCGGAGACGCGGGCAAAAACTAGTGTAACTATATAAATCCGTAGCCAAATTCGTAAAGCCATTCCTCAAGAATCAAAGTATCTTCATGCTAAAATCAGTGGCGGTTTCGACGTGAAAGCATAACAGTACAGGTAGACAGAGTTATTTTCGAATTAATAATATTATTATGGATATATGGTTGTTTCCGAATATAACTATACTAGACTATCAGAGTGGAGCGGTAAAGCTTGTAAATCTGCGAGAACGGCTAGGAACTACTATTACTATTAAAAAAACTCACATGTGTAACTTCCTTGTGTATTTGCTGCTATGTTAGGTGGGAACTTGCCGAGTTCTGTAAAAACAAACATACTGGACTTAAAAATTGTTTAGATTTAATGTAAGTTTCATGTAAAACAATTAGTAGTAATCTGAAATTAATTTACAGTCCACTATTGCACATAGGCCTCTCCATAGAAAGGAGGTTTTGGCCTACAATACTTCACAGGCCAGGCCTTAGAGCATATATATCTCGAGGGGCAGCCGAACGGGCCGAACGCGTGATCGGAATAGAGAGAGAGAGAGAGACTGAGTTTGGGTAGTGTGTGTCTCTCTCACGCAGGCTTCTAATTGGGCTTCTCATTGGTTGGTGTATTGCCCGCCAAAATCAGTCATGTAATGGTGGTCGTATGTGCGTGCGCGACAGCACCAGTTTTGATGATTCGTCGTTCGGAGCAGCTCGTCTCGATCCGTGCGAGCTTCGGGTGTTAGGTTTTTTCGTTATGGAATTTCTTGACTCGGTCGCCGCGCTCAAAGCCCGCGAAAAGGATAGAGCTAATGATCGTGTTCATCATACAAAGGTTTGTCCTGGGTGGAAATCGAATTCACAACCTCTGGATTAGCAGACCACTATACTCTTTGCGTTGTAGCATGGTGCGGGTGACAATTTCAGTAACATTTCGTTTCACTCTTGAAAGTTGCCGCGATTTACAAATTATGACTTAGTATTTCAGCTGTACCACATTCGCAATATATTAAATCATTAATAACTGTAGTAAATAAATTAAACCAACCAGAATGTTCTGGTCTACAAATAAATGCCGCATCATGCTACAGCGCGAAGAGTATAATCGCTAGACCAGGCCCGTCGTAAGTCCAGGAGTGGTACAATAAAGGTGAGGGTCCATACCGAGCCAGCGCAGGAAGCCGTCGAGGAGTGCCAGCACGGCGCAGAGGTCCCAGACGTAGGGCTGCAGCTCGGCGTGAAGTTCTCGGTTCTTCGCCAGCGCCAGGCGCCGCGCTAGACGCCGGATCCTGCACATCCACCACGCAAAACGACTGCGACGACGACGCCATTCGCTTGTCTGGTGATAAAAGACAATATTTATTATACAATATTTTGAGCATAATTATAAACATTGCTCGCAGAAACGATGGCCGATGGGGCCATAAAATTGAGTGATAGTAGTAGTAGTGATACTAGTTCGGATTGAAAAAGTCTTTTAGGTTTGGATAGTCCATTTATCAAGGATGGCATCATTAATCATCATCATAAATAATTATAATTGGAAAGTTGATAAAAAATGCTATGCAATAGCTTTACCGCGGCAGTCCCCGAGTGCCACACGGTTTTTTTATTTCTATAAAACAGCCAGCCGTAACTTTTTATAGGCTTTTTATTAACTTGCAATGTATGTATGTATGCATGTCTGATTGTATGTTCAGGTGGAATCTTGCAACTCAATTTTGTAGCAGATATCTTCAACCGATTTTGCTGAAATTTTGCAAATATAATATGTATACAGTGTGACAATACAATATTATAATGACATGGAGCTGATCTGATGCTTAAGCTGGAAGGTGGCCATAGGAACTCTGTAAAGAAACGTCGCAACATCATCGAGTTTGGACTCGTTTGATTCGTCTCGAGACATTCCAGTAAAAGCTGGTTTTCAAAAAGTTTTTTAATTAAATTTATTCATATGAAAATGAATGTAGTGTACGGAACAGTACCTCTGTCTTGGCGCGGCTGGGCAGCAGGCTGCTGGCGTGCGCGGTGAGCCAGTGGTAGTCGTGCAGCAGGCGCAGGCCGCGCGAGCCGTGCTCGAAGGGCAGGTAGAACAGGTCCACCAGCAGCACCAGGTCGTCCGCCACCAGCGCCTGCCCCAAGCACTCCTCGCCTTCCACCACACTGCCACACGAACAAACCAACACTGTTTTACAGGCTCGTGACACAAGTTAAGCAACCTTAACAAGGTTACTTTATGGATAGGTGACCATTCTTAATAAATCATTTAAGATGGTATATCCTTGGTACTTCAGTGTGGAGGTCTGATGGACTCACTCTACGTAAAAATCAAATGGCTGACCATTTATTTATTTATACAAACTTCCTGCAAATATATTGCACAAGGCGGACTTAATGCCACAGGCATTTTCTTCAGTGAAACCTTTGGGTGTTGCAAAAGGGTGTGTGGCATGCATGGTGTAATAACAGACTAAAGTATATTACAAAACTAAGGATTCAGCGGATTGATATATACAGGGTTACTGATTAAGTCGACCTATTCCCGTTGAGGGCGTGTTAGTTTTAGGTGTTTACAATTACTTATTTATTCATTAACCGACTTCCAAAAGAAGAGGTTCTCAATTTCATCGGTTTTTTTTTTTTATGTATGTACACGGATTACTCCGTCAATTAGTGGAACGATTTTGAAAATTCTTTTTGTATTCGGAAGAGTATGCTCCCCATGTGGTCCCATGGCCACCATATTAGGATCTGATGATGGGATCCTAAGGAAATCGAAGGAAACCCTTAAATTTATGTGAGCGCCTGCAATGAAGTTACGAGCAATTGTGTGCATGCCTTCATATTCTGTAGACATCATTTAATTTCATAATATATAAAACGATATCACGGTTTACCTCAGATAGTCAGTTTACCTCAAATCACTTGAATTATAGTAACCTATGGAAGATTTTTATTACAAAAAATTACCTGAAGTCCTTTCGATTCTATACAGTATGTATGTTACCTTTAGTCGTATTCTTTCAAGTTATTTAGGTAAAATGATGATGAGAGACTTGAGAAAGACTAAAAAGCGAAAAAAAAAAACTTCCTGTTAAAAAAACCGACTTCAAAAACTAAAAAGTATCAAATAACTTAATTTGTATGTGCTACCTATTCATAGGTTTGAAGTCGGTGCCAAGTCAAAATGTAATAGTAGGCACTCGCTGCGCGTGACCTTGAGCGGGATAGCTGCTCTTCGCGTAGAACAAAACAACCGAAGCGTCGGTGACGTCGTTGACGTTCGTCTCGAAATATAGCGAGTGTGGTACCTACTATTACATTTGGCTTGGCACTGACTTCAAACCTATGAATAGGTAGCACATACAAATTAAGTTATTTGATACTTTTTAGTTTTTGAAGTCGGTATTTTTAAACGAAGTTTTTTTTTACGTATAATATTGATTATTAAGGTCATAAAGCATCTTTTAACCGACTTCAAAGAAAGGAGGAGGTCTCAATTCGACTGTATTTTTTCGACTGAGTGAACCGATTTTGATGATTCTTTTTTTATTTGAAAGCTGGTGCGTTCCGAATGGTCCCATTTCAATTTGGTCCAGATTGATATCGGTTTTTTGTTTGTTAAAATTTGTAATTATTTTACATGTAAAAATCAAATAATAGTAATAATAAAACCTACACATTTGAAAATATCTAAGCTGACAAACGAAAATCGGGCATTTTTTGTAAAAAAAGAAATTAAATTCAAATATCTCAAAAACAGTTAGATTTAGGTTAGGGTGTTTCATAGTGAAATCAGTCAGAAACGATGTAAACAAAACGCCTTTAACGGGAATAGGTCGACTTAACCAGTAACCCTGTATATATACCATTTCATAGCAGTCTGAATGCCAATATAAATATTTGTATACCACAAATACTGGTGGGATCTAAATGAGCCATGTGGTAATTTATGATCAAATTTACCTACTAGTAAATAACTAACTTAGTTTAGGAAAAAAGCTGATGATGACGATAAAGTTAGCTTTCCCATAGCATTTGCCGGCAAAAGTCCATATATCGCTTCTGGTCAGCCCTGGGAGTCCCCTGCCCTATATTTTTAGGAACCCTACTAATATGTATATTTTGTTGGATTCGTTATAAAAACACTTGATGTTACATAAACTCACTCATCTACAACTTCAGTTGGTTCAACAGAATCTATGGGTTCGATTATCATATCGGTGCTGAGTGGGCTGTGACTCGGTTCCACCTGCATTGATCCGTTCTGAAACCAAAGCACAGTTAGGGATAAAACTTTAAGTAGTTAAAAGTTAAAAAAACTGATATATAATGTATTTGAGACATGTCTTTGTGCTTTAGAAGATAGTACTTAAACAAGTGTAAAACATCGAAAAATTCAATCAACTGAGTAGTTTTTATTCTACTTATTTACTAATTACGACTTTCAGTGTTACCAATAAAAATTCAATACTAAAATGTGATCTTTAAAAGGCAACTGATTTTTGTTAATATTTGTACAGGCACATAAACCTTTATTGTATAAACTAACTGTTCTCCGCAGTGTTACTCGCAGTTTTTATTGCACCTTAACAATAAAAACTGCAGGTAACACCGTGGTGCGAAGTTAGTCTAATATAAAAGTACTAGGTACTTTTATTTTTCCTCTTCAGTGTAAATCCTGTCAAAAGTCATTCCCGAGATTTAAGACGGAATAAACATTAGATAAAAATTGGATTGAAATGGTTTTCTCGATGTAAGTGCATACCGAATATACATAATTCTATAAACATTGAATGAATAGCAGTTAATTTGAAATTATAAACAGACATTTTAATTTTATTTATTTGTATAGATGTGTGATTATTGTAAAACAAACACTAAATTGACTCACTTCGCTCATGCCATCGTTCATGACCACGTCAGGGTCGGTGGCTGCTGCGGAGGGCGGGTCTACGTCGAGGGGCTCCAAGATCGATACACGACTCGGGCTAAGCGTTTGTGGAGTATCTGGAATATAACATATTATATCATCTTATTGAATGTATTTTTAGACATGGCTGACAATTAAAATGTAAATATTCTTAGGACATCTATCACAACGCCCTCTTGTCCCATAATAAGCAGAGCTTGTATTATAGATACAAGACAACTGATATATAAATACATTATTTTTCTGTAAATACATAGAAAACAATGAAACTCCGAAACAAATATTTGCAGATCATACAAACATTTGGTTCGACGCGGGAATCGAACCCGAGATTTCAAGCACAACAGTTGCATACAATACAACAGCCCCACCAAGGCATTAAAAAAATGCAATTTTTAAAAAGTTTAAAATAAAACCAAATATAAAAAATAATAGAACTACGTCTTAAAATTGAATCAACCAAGAAAGAACTATTATTATTATTAACTATACATTAGTTCTTTAAAAAAATATATTTAAAAAATGACAAAAAGATATGTTTCCGCCCGGGATCGAACCGGGGGCCTTCTGCGTGTTAGGCAGATGTGATAACCGCTACACCACGGAAACCGCTTGACGTATGCTACAAAATAGTGGAGCACTATGTGAAACCTGACCTTAGTGAAAGTGCATCAAGCACTTTTACTTATTGTTGTACTACTTTGACACAAAATAATACATAAAAATTCAGTGCTAATTCTGTTGTTGACCTCACTAAACTAAAATTCACTAAAATCGTTGTTGGATTATGTACTTTATTTTCACTTATTACTACAGTTCATTTTTTGATGTCCCAAATCTTAGCTTTCACTTTTTCACAAAACTATCACTTTTTTTTTAAATTACTTTTTGCATATATTATTTACCTATGTAGTGCAATGCAACAAAAACTTCATAAAATTATTAAAAACTAGCTTTCGCCCGCGGCTTCGCTCGCATTTAATGAAAAGTATGCTATGTTACTTCTAATACCTTCAAGAATATGTGAACAAAGTTTCATGATGATTGCTTAAGTAGTTTGCACGTGAAAGTGTAACAAACAAACTTACATTTACATTCATAATTTTACTAGCTGTTGCCCGCGTCTCCGCTCGCGTGTATGTCGATTATCGCGATTATCGCTGCAAATAGTAGCCTATGTGTTATTCTGATGTATAAGCTATATTACTGTAAAGTTTCATCCAAATCCATTCAGTAGTTTTTGCGTAAAGAAGTAACAAACATACACACAAAGTTTCGCCTTTATATATTAGTGCGAAGTGCGATGTGATTAGAATTTAAATTTAGAGATCTCTTTTATTGTTGACTGTACATAACTATTTCTTGAAATCTCACCTCCGATACTCATATCACCATTCCTCTGCTGTTCCTCAACTTGAGGTTCAACATCATCCACAATAATCTGATCACCATCATCACCCCCTTTCTTCAGATCTTCGAAGCTCTCATTCTCCAACACACTATCACCGAGTAATGTATCCTGACTTTTGTTCATATCCACTTTGTGTCCACTTTCTTCCAAAGCCTTTAACCCTAAGATGGGTACGGGGAGGGTTGATACGGGTATTTCTGATGGTATGGACATGTTTGAGCTAGCGATAGGTATTATAGGGTTAGGTATGGATTCGTTTAGAATGACTTTGGTTGGGGACACCAGGGAATTCATGACTGGGTTCGCAACAGGGTTTAGGGTTTCTATCGGTGATACCTGAAATTTTAAATATTATTTATTAAGATTTGCTAGAATGTTTACTGGGTACTGTAAATAAATATCTTTCGTCCGTCGCTCGTTGATAAAGGCGCGTATCAACCGAAATTGTTGGCGATTTCAGTGTTTCCAATGGTTTGCAACTCTTCAGAAAATCGTCAACTTTTGTTTCCATAGTGTCTACACCGAGTCGCCAACAATTTGAAAAACATTCCAACTAAGCGTCTCCAGAGAGCCAATAAATATCTGAAACAAGTTTATTCTTTTGATGTTTACCGCATAAACAGAAACACAGTTCCCAACATTTGTTGAAGATTTTTGTTGCCAACACAAGGAAATTACAGAAACTTTTGTCACCACCACGTGTAGACAACACAAAAGTTGACAACTTTTATTCAGTGGAGACTCGGTTAGTATTCTGGAAAGGGCAACATACATTTACTTCTTTAGAATTTTATGATTTGATTATAAAATGATTGTTCGATACCAAACCGTCTATTTGGTGTCCGCTCCGGAAATGCCCTTCCATAGATATATGCTCTAAGGAAATGTCTTGTTCTGAGTAAAATTGTATGCTCTATGGTAGAAGTAATTTTGCGGTGACATTGTGTTTTGAGGCCTTTCAATTTGAATTGATAATTCTCGGATTAAGAATACGGAGTTTCACCATCCCTATTCATCCCGTGGGTGTTGTGAGAGGCGACTAAGTAAGCAAATTGCGCAGGACAACAGCACTGCAATGAGAAGGAAAACGAAACAATTCCTATACTAACTCGTCTGTCTGGTCAGCATGGTATATAATGCCAAAACCTTCTTTTTATATATGAGCTCTACTCTGTCTGATGGAAAGCATGAGTAGGATCCAAGAGTGGTAGCCACTATACTCATTGCCAATGCAGACAATGTAACGATACAGCATGGTGACACACACTATGGCGCCCTATTGAAATGCTTCTGCATCATTGGGTTGTGTGCAGCAGTAGACTGGTAAAAGCTGTTGGTAGGACGGCTGTGGAGTACTGACCCTGGTGGAGAGTATGGGGCGGTCGTTGGAGGAGGCGCAGCCGTCGGCCAGCGCCTGCAGCTGGCTGGTGTTGACGGTGGGGATGGCCGGCGCCATGTCCGCCGTGCTGGTCGTCGACGTGTTGTGCGTGGCCGTCATCAGAGACATGCACGTGTTCAGTGACGGCAGGATCGGGATTATCGGCACCGGTGGCACTGGAATATACATACGAACGTTTCATACAAGTTTGGACAGCGTTAGTTTTGTATTCAAAACAAATGGGTGGAGAATCTTTTAGTTTTAAATTCGAAATTGTGTGGTAAAGATGTGATATTAATGACCAGAGTTAAATGAAATGAAATTATTTTTGATGTTAGTTTTTCTATATCGTTGAGAAGTATGAACGCCTACGCTAACTTATATAGCAATCAAATCGCGTAAGTCTGCCGTAAATGTAGCACAGGCGTTAGTTCCTTTAAACTTTAAACGAGTCTGAGACGGTCTTAGGCCCATCAGATTTTGTCTGGCTGATGACTGTATACATAGTTATATAGCTTATAGTATAATAACAAACTCCTCTGGTTTTCGTCTGATAAATGTTGCGGGTTCCAAGACAGTTTCATTTTTCTTCCCAAGTATCATAACTCAGTGTTATCATGAATCACTGCTGTTGATCCTGGTGTACAGGAGTTACAGTGATGGGCTTGTGGTAGGGTTTAGTCCCTTATAAAGATGAAGTATACTATTAGTTACAAAAATGCAGAGTTCACGTACACAAATTACCTGTCACCATCGGTTGTGGTTTAATAACTGGACCCTGGGCTGTCTTCGGGATGGAGAATTCAGGCAGCCATTCGTCGATAGCTTGTCTGTAAGCATATAAGTTAAAATTAATTTACTTACTAAGATAAATGTCTGTTTAGAAACCTTATTAGTCAATTTAGTGTATACTAGCTGAACCCCGTGGTCTTACCCGCGGTACTACAATAATCTTGGGTAACGGCGCAGGCTAAGCTAGTCTAAAAATCCTTATTTCAATCCTTTTATTATTCTTTATATCATCAGCTACCTATCAGTGAAAGCCCCGCGAAAATCGGTTCAACCGTAGAACAAACAGACAAAAAAATTAACATTGATTTTTTATGTAAGTATCGTATATACTTTCATTAAAGCTCTTGAAATTACAAATTGAATTACACAGAGATATTTCGGTAACATTTACACAAAAGAAAATTAATGGACTTGAAAAATCTTTAAAAAAATTTGTTAAAAATAAAATTATTCTAATACGCATAAAAGTAGCCAGTAGGTACCTAAGCGCTTGTCTATGGTGGTAGACATGCTTTCCAAGCGTGAGAGGTACTTCATCTTCGCAGACTCCCTGCTCTCCTTCACGCTCCAACTTGATGTCCCAAGACACAGCCTCCACTGGTAAAAACAGAAACTCATGAAAATAACCACTTCAGTACACTGTAGTTCATCATCATTACCATCATCAAACAGCCTTTACTCTTTAATTTCAACAGCCGTAGCCATCAACAACCTTAGCCATAAACAGCCTTAGCCATCAACAGCTTTAGCCATCAACAACCTTAGTCATCAACAGCCTTAGCTATCAACAGCCTTAGCCATCAATAGCCTTAGCCATAAACAGCCTTAGCCATCAACAGCTATAGTCATCAACAGCTTGAGTCATCAACAGCCTTAGCCATCAACAGCTTTAGTCATCAATAGCCTTAGCTATCAACAGCCTTAGCCATCAACAGCCTTAGCCATCAACAGCCTTAGCCATCAACAGCTTTAGTCATCAACAGCCTTAGCCATCAACAGCCTTAACCATCAACAGTCTTAGCCATCAACAACAGCCTTTAACGGTCCACTGGTGGACATAGGCCGCTCCTTAGAAAAGAGTTTTTGATCTACTGAGGCGCTCATAGCCTAGTTGCACTCGGTGATTAGAAACAATCACCTAGGGTAAGTAACTTCGGCGCGGTCAGTACCTGGATGGGTGGCCGCTGGTGGCACGATACCATGAGCGTCTCCGTGACTCGGAGGAACTATGTGATTTATTCTTGTATATAATTAATTAATCTGGTGTAGATTAGAAATATTAAAGTTGAGCGTTGAGCTAGTAAAACATATATTTGATGCCTGGGAGGATGCCCACGATTCTCTAGGCATCTTTTGCGATTTATCTAAAGCATTTGATTGTGTTGTGCATGAAACGCTGATCAGGAAATTACAGCACTATGGTATCAGAAATAAAGCACTGGAACTTCTGGCTTCATATCTGTATAATAGAATTCAGCGAGTTGATATTAATGGTGAGCGTTCTCCAGGCTCTGTGGTAGAAATGGGCGTTCCGCAGGGTTCTATTCTCGGCCCTTTCTTATTTTTAGTATATATTAACGACTTACCTCACGTTGTCAAGGACAGTCTCGAGATTGTGTTATTTGCAGATGATACATCACTATTATTTAGACTAAAACGGACACTTACTAATTTCACAGACGTAAACAGCACCATTTCGAGAGTGGTTCATTGGTTTGACATCAACAATCTGCTTTTAAATGAACAAAAAACTAAGTGCATACGTTTCACAATGCCAAACGTCAAGCCAGTGAAAACTACAGTGGTAATTAAGGATGTCGGGTTAGATCTTGTGGACACTACGACATTTTTGGGTATAACACTAGACTCTAAGCTACAGTGGGGCCCACATATTGATAAATTATCGAGTAGACTCAGCTCAGCAGCATACGCAGTAAGAAAAATTCGAGAGTTGACTGATGTTGATACAGCACGACTTGTTTACTTCAGTTATTTTTATAGCATAATGTCGTACGGTATTCTACTGTGGGGGAATGCTGCCGACATTCAAACTATTTTTGTACTGCAAAAGAGAGCGATTCGAGCACTCTATAATTTAGGCAATCGTTGTTCATTAAGGCAGAAATTTAAAGAAATAAACATAATGACAGTGGCAAGTCAATATATCTATGAAAATGTAATGTATGTTCAGAAAAACAAAGATAGCTTTTTGAAAAGAAGTGATGTACATTCTTTAAATACCAGGAATAAAAATAAACTTGTAGTACCCGCCACTAGGCTCCAAAAGATAAACAAGCCTTTTCGAGGTCAATGTGTCCGATTTTATAATAAAATCCCAAATAATATTCAAGATTTAAGTATTAACAAATTTAAATCCGCAATAAAACGTGGATTGTGTAAGAAGGCCTACTATTCAATTTTGGATTATATAGAAGATCAAAATGCTTGGGATTAATTAACGCAGGCTATTTCTTAAGGAAAAATGTGGTGTTGGCTAGTGTGTTTTTTATTATTATTATTTTTTTCTATTTTTTATGCTACATTTCATTTTCTCTTTTATTCGATTTTTTTTTTCTTAATCTTGTTTTCTCTTCATTGTCCTTTTACCTTTTAGTACTTAATAACGGACATAATGGCACACATCAAAACAATGTTGTGGTACATGTAATAATGCCATCTATCTGTAATTTGCAAAAGAGTGGCCATGAGTTTGTTTGCCCTTTCTTCTCATAAGGCTCAACTCCTTGGAAATGGGCGGTTGTAGATCGGCACAGGCAAATACTCGTAATAGATTTTGTATGAGTTTAATTTTTATTAAGCTTATTTGCTTGCTATTTGACAAAACAGAGATTGTTGCTATTGTGTGTGTTGATCTATGACTTTAGAGTCTACATAAAAGACGATTTCAAACAATTTAAAAAAATTTATGAAATAAAGAGAGTTTGAGTTTAAATAAATAATAAATGAATATTTCGGACATCTAACACATAGGCCATCTAGTCCCAAGCTAAGAAGAGCTTGTGTTATGATACTAGACCACTGATATAAATACATACATACTTTTTTTTGGAAATACATACATATTATACATAGAAAACACCCAAACTCCAAAGCAAATATTTGCAGATCATACAAACATTTGGTCCGACCCGAGAATCGAGCCCAACATCTCAAGCACAGCAGTCGCATACGCTACCACTGCGCCACCGAGGCACTTATGGCTGCACGTTTGGCCTAGTGGTTTAACGTTCACCACGCCGTTTCCTACTTCGCCAAGTGTCGTGGGTTCAAATCCCACGTAGGACAACTAAAACTTTGTGTGATCCACAAATTGTCGTCCTGAGTCTGGGTGTTCTTTGTGTCCGTTTCATGTATGTTTGTAGTCCCCCGCGACACAGGATTTATTCATAGTGCGGGAGATGTCTTTAAAATAACTTAATTATAAAAGTTTTATATGCACTCACTATGCGCAGGCGCATCGAGGCTGCAGCTGGCCCAGTGCGCGAGCGTCCAGATCGGGATCATGTTCGCGTTGTACTCGCAGTTGGGGTTCGTCAGCACTCCGCGGAGCAACGGGATCAGTTCCGGAGATCGGCCGCAGTATGGACCTGAAAAACACACAAAAAAATTATACAAGAAACGTTACATAATGCCAACAGTATATATATTTTATATATATTTTTACTTGCACGGTTAGCCTAGTGGTTTAAGCGGTTGCCACGCCGCTTTCCACTGTGCCACGTGTTGTGGGTTCAAATCCCACATGGGACAGCACTTTGTTGAATCAGGGTGTTCTTTGTGTCCGTTTCATGTATGTTTGTAAAATTCCCCTCGACACTTTATCTACTCGATTATATTTATACTCGATTACACACTCACACTTTACTTTACTTTACACTCGATTTATATTCCTAATGCTGGCGTTGTCTTTTTTAGAAAAAATAAAAAATGTATTACCTTGCAATAATTTAGATATACGGTATCATGATATGGACATTTACGGTACTGCTCATCCACAAGATTAAAGTCGTTAAGCGTGCTATGGAAAGGACTATGCTCACCGTTTCTCTAAGAGAACCTATCAGGAATGAGGTGATATGTCAGAGAGCCAAAGCCATTGACATTACATACAAAATTAGCAAGCTGATGTGACATTGGGCTGGACATATTTTGCCGCAAAACCGATAATAGTTGGGGTAAAGATGATCTTATGTGGAGACCACATCTTGGCAAACGTAGTGTAGGACGTCCACAGGCCAGGTGGAGTAATGATCTGAGCAAGATGGCTGGCAGGACTTGGATGCGAGATGCCTATGTCCAGCAGTGGACTGCAATAGATTGATGATGATACACTTACCTAAAAATATTCTCTTTTGATCGTAATCATTAGCGTGTAGGTTGTCCCATATGACAGGTGGACGTCTCAGCACTTGTGTGATCTCTTCTATGCATTCCGTTGTTAATGTCTTAGATATTACTTTCGGACCTGAAACAATCCATAATAACTTAGTCAATGAACAACACAACAGTAAATAAATAATCTTACTAATATTATAAACGCGAAAGTATGTAAGTATGAATGGATGTTTGTTACTCTTTCACGCCAAAACAACTGAACGGATTTGGATGAAACTTAACAGTAATGTAGCTTGTATATCAGAATAACACATAGGCTACTATTTGCCACGATAACCGACATACACGCGGGCGGAGCCGCGGGCAACAGCTAGTATTAAATATTTTAAATGTAAAGTGTAAAGCCGCGGGTAATAGTTAGTATTTAATAATTTAATCAGAGTTATTTAAATATCCCTCTATCCAGTACTCACCGGTCCACATAATATCTATCTCCTGCAACAACTTAGTTCCCAGGGTGTTGAGATACTCCGAGTTGTTGACAGTCGGCACGGCGCGGGTGGAGCAGTACTGCGTGGGGCACAGCAGGAACCGAGGACAGCCCAGGTGTTGGTGGATCTCGTTGGTCACAGATACCTGCCAAGTTAATTTTTAAGGGTTAAAAGAAATAACTCTTTATTTTATTCGAAGCTTAAAAAATCTAAGCGTAAGAAAACTGGTAGCAACTTCATTTTATCTATTACTTGATACAAGAATTATATGTGACTAGTTGCGTGTTACCTGCGGTTATCTATGCAAATAAATAAAATTGGAGTGTCTGTTTGTAATATTAAAATAACCGCTATTTACTAAATGCATATGACGTATGTATACACGGTACATACACCAAAATAACATCTTTTACAATATTTGTCTGTCTGTTTATTCCGGCTAATCTCTGGAACGGCTGGAATAATTTTGACGGGACTTTAACTGATAGGTAGCTAATGATAAAGGAGTAACTTAGGCTACTTTTTCAGACTAGCTTCGCCCCGCGTCGTCACCCGCGGTAACACGATAACCACGGGTAATACCACGAGACTTAGCTAGTGAACAACAAAGTAAGTTAAAAACAAATTGTCTTACTTGAGCATGAGCAAAACTCTGGAAAATCTGCTTGTCCGCTTCACTCATCTCCGGTTCTATATCATCGAATAACAGGGCAAAACACGTACATCCAAATTGAGACACCTATAACAAACAAAATATCTATCTATATTTATAATAAAAATGTAACAGGTCCAATTCTGTACATTAAAGATATTTAGAAAAAAAATATTTGAGGGCTCTATAATCGATACTGAAGCCAAAACTGTAATTATTTTCATTTTTGTCTGTCTGTATCTTGGCCGCGCATCACGCTGAAACTACTGAATGGATTCAAATGAAACTTGGCATGATTTGAGTTCATACTACATAGGTAGGACTTATGATACTTTTTATCCCGAAATTCAGCACGGTTTCCTGGAGGGAGGGAATGAAAGTCAAAATATGTACACACATCAAAAGTGTCTAGGGATCAAGCATTTTTATGCGGATTTCTTGAGATTGAGATGTGGCTTTGGCCCTGGCCTGCTCAGTCGCCAGACTTGAACCCGATTGAGCATGCATGGGATATGCTACAGAGAAGAGCTCTGCCGAATATGGAGGGTATCCAGTCGCAAGAAGACCTTTTTTTGTTGTTGCAACGAACATGGG
The DNA here is from genome assembly GCA_949125395.1 of Diaphora mendica. Lineage (NCBI taxonomy): Eukaryota > Metazoa > Arthropoda > Insecta > Lepidoptera > Erebidae > Diaphora > Diaphora mendica. The sequence goes on along the minus strand of OX421332.1, from coordinate 3,938,699 downwards.
CGGCCATTCCACAGCGTGATTTGGATGAACTCATTTTGAGTATGCCAAACCGATTCTTGTGTTGTTAGTGTTCGCGGTAGAAACACGGATTATTAATTGTTTAAGTTACCTAATAAAATTTTAAAGAAAACTGTTATTTCAGTCTTTTTTTCGAACTTTAATGTTAGTGGTTCAAATGTCAAAAATCCCTTTATTAGGAAAATGGCAAATTTCTTTATTAATGCAAAGGTGACTTGGTTTATCATTACTGTGACAAACGAAAACACTTTATTTGATGAATCCTTAAAGAAAATTTTAATTAATATCAATCAGGAGAAAAGTTATTGCAAAAATATATGTTGATCCCTAGACACATATATGTTGATCCCTAGACACTTTTGATGTGTGTACTTAGTTGTAATTCAATAACACATAGTCCGATTTTTTTCATTATTTTTTTTGCTAGAAAGAAAAAAATAAAAGATAACGGGAAAAGTCTTTTTTTTTGTCCGCGACTGTACACTGCCTGTGGGAAGCTGAGACAGATATATTATGTAAATATGGCGTTTAATGAATAAATTAAAAAGTTATGCTTGTCTTACGAGGACTATTGCATGGTCACATGTTACTAATTATTATTATTATTAGTATTTAGTATGACACACTAGCAGCTAGAGAGCTGATGCGTGTGTTTCAAATAGCTTGGAGATACCGTGTTTGCCAATTCTGTTCTTGAAGCAGTTCAGTAAGGGAGCCATAACCACGTCCTCTGGGAATCTGTTTTTTTTATGGAAAAGGCGGAACTTATCGCCTGATGGTAAGCGATTACCGCCGCCCATGGACACCTGCAACACCAGAAGCGTCACAAGTGCGTTGCCGGTCTTTTGGGGATCGGGGGGTAGGAGATTGGGGTATGGGCCTCGGGTATCCTAACTCACTCAGTGAAACACAGCACAAGCACTATTTCACACCGGTTTTCTGTGAGGCCGTGGTATCACTCCGGTCGAGCCGGCCCATTCATGCCAAAGCGTGGCTCTCCCACGTGAACCACGTTCCAGGCTGTCACAACTTGGTTAGACAGAAAATGCTTCTTAGGGTTCTCCTTAGAAGAATTTTGCCAGTCTCAGGGCCTCGCAAGTGCATGATATTATCCAACATGTAAATTTCCGTCAAGCTGGCTACGTCATAGTGCTATTTGAGTATTTTATATGCCTCAATGAGACTGCCCCTCTGTCGGCTTTCTTCTACTGTGGTTAATCTTAGATATTTTAGCCGTTGTTCATAGGCGCTATTAAGAATCGTGTGAACCATCTTATTTCCTCTTCTCTGCACTGTCTCCAGCTAGATATGGGTCCCAGATGACATACGCATATTCACACAGTGGTCTAACATAGGTCTTGTAAAGTTTCAAGAAAGTCTTAGCCGTAAGGTATTTAAATGCCTTATGTATGATGTACAGCATCGAATTTGTTCCTTCTTCCCACTTGAGATCGTTTGATATAATGACGCCTATTTAATATAATTCAAATGCATCCATCATCCAATCCATCAGAGTCAAACTGAAACCTTGTTACACACTCACACACACTCTTTCCATACTCACATACACAGACTCTTAACTGTATTTGTAATTGTTGATGCAATAAAATGGCTGGTACTGTCTCCTATAACGCAGGTTGTTACCGCACTCACCTGTTCCAATTTCCTCTTCAAGGTAGTGATCTCCTTCTGATTACTATAAGTAATATCCAAACCAGGTGACAGTGCATAACAGAAGACTATACCCTGGGCTTTGGCTGCCGTTATGAGAGACGTTAGATGTTCTGCTTCCTCCACAGTGTACAGCTCTCTCCAGTACGCCCGGTGCTTGTAGTCATCTTTTGGGGCGTAGACATACATATCCATGCCCCATTTTTTTAATCTGTAATATATTTATGTGCTATATACTTCATGGTGTAGAGGGAACTATCAAAGCAAGCCTTCTGAATGGTTGAGTTTAACATTGAACTAGTAAAACTGACTCTTGAATTAACAAGATGGTTGATAAAATTTTAACAAAATAAAAACCGACCAAGGCTCGACGGGATTTCTCTTGAATGCCATCATCAGATCTTAGTGTCCTTATCATGGTACCACCGTTAGGATATCTACTTTCCATTAAAAAAAGAATCATTAAAATCGGCTCATAAACGAGGAAGTGATACGCGTACACACATAAAAAAAAAAAAAAAAAAAAAACGTATATAAGTATGGTCGAATTGAGAACCTACTCCTTTTTTGAAGTCGGTTAAAAAGGTCTAATTTATTTCACCAGAAATGTCTTTGTAAACATAACCATAGATATGATGATAGACATTGTCTTTAACAGTCTTTGACAGTTCAATGGCTGATTAACTGGATATAGGCTTTCAGCGAGTATAGTTTGGCCTATACTACACTGGTTCAGATGGGTCGTTATATGGTTTAAGTTTTTCTTTTTTTACCCGACTACGGCAAAGCCAAAGGAGGGTTATGTTTGAAAAGCCTTAGTCACACGTTACGTAGAAACGCACCAAAACATTTTAACAACGTGGGACTACGGCTTTTCAAACTTGTTTTATACTTTTTCAGCGTCGTTTTTTGTCGTAGTTTCGTTTTAGTTTTTACTTTTTTTTATTAGCACTGATGTTTACCTACATAATTTGCTTCCTTAAACTTATGTATCACACGACTAAAGGATTACCAAGGCTACTTCTGTTGGAATCCAATAAGACCGATAAACACTATGAGATATACGTAGATTTTAATATTGAGTAACTGCATGACTAAGCTTTGCTTGGTATTTTTTTTGGTAATCTAAAAATATTATAAAGAGAACTGTTTGTTTGAACGCACTAATCTCAGGAACCGCTAGTCTGATTTGAAAAATTCTTTCAGTGTTGGATAGTACATTTATCCAGGGAAGGCTTTAGGCTATATATCATCACGCTAAGACCAATAGGAGCGGAGCAGCAATAAAGAATATTACAAAAACGGGGGAAAATTATTACGCTACGGGCAATAGGAGACGTAAACGAGGTTGCGGGGGTCAGCTAGTATTAATTAATATATAGATTTCATCCAAAAACAGTAAGATGTAGCAGTAAAAAATCTGTTGAACAATAAACTTGATAAATATAAAATCTGAATAACAATCCTTGAAAAATTTGTATATTATTCTAAATCATGTTGATTTAGAATAATATACAAATTTTAGAACTGGACCAAATTGAAATGCTTTCAAATAAAAAGAATCATCAAAATCGGTTCAACCAGTCAAAAGTTATGAGGTAACAAACATTTAATCATCAAAATCAAAAAAATCAAAAATCAAAGGTAGTAGAGCCACGCTAATTTCAGCACGAACGGGCCGGCTCGACCGGGGCGGTACTACCCTCGCACAGAAAATCAACGTAAAATGGCAGCATGCTGTCGTGTTTCGTTGGTGAGTGCGAGACCGGAGGCCCAATTAGTCTAGTCAACAAGTTCCATACTTGTTGACTAGACTAAAAGATGCAGTAGCATCACTAGGCCGCCATGGTGTGGGTCGCCATGCTGCATTGTCTGCATTCGCAGTGAGAGCATGACCACCACTCTTGGATTCTGCTTATGCTTTCCATCAGGCAGAGTAGAGTCATTTTGGCGGGCCAAACATAAAAACAAAAAAAAAAAAAAAAAAATTAAAATATATAGTCGAATTGACAACCTCCTCCTTTTTTGAAGTCAGTTAAAAATCAGCCAAGTGCGAGTCAGACTAGCGCAGGAAGGGTTCCTTACCATTTATTTTTCATCTGTTGCCATTATTAATATTGAGCAAAAAAAAAAAACACTTTTGTTGCATGGGAGCACCCTTAAATATTTATTTTATTCTGTTTTTTAGTATTTGTTGTTATAGCGGCAACAGAAATACATCATCTGTGAAAATGACAACTGTCTATCATAGTTCATGAGATACAGTCTGGTTACAGACAGATAGACAGTAGAGTATTAGTATTAGGGTCCTATTTTACCCTTTGGGTATGGAACCCTAAAAATACTATTTAAATTTGTGGTTAAGTAATGTAAATACTGTGTGTAACATAACACAAACAATTATAGTATGCTGCCAGTTTTTTGGGATCGCTATGAACAAATTCTTAGGTGCTTGGAAACATTGTAAATATTTTCATAGTTTTTTTATTTCCCAGCATTTTAATACAATTTTAATGTAATTTATCTATCAACAAAACATATTACTAAAAAAAAATATTTGTAAATAGATAGTTTTGTAATAAGTTAGTTGTGACAAGTGCTATAGCTTGCTAGAAAACAGAATATGATGTTTTAGACTCAACCATAGTGCAACAAGAATATCTATACTATTATTATAAACGCAAAAGTTTGTAAGTATGGATGGATGGATGTTTGTTACTCTTTCACACAAAAACTGCTGAACGGATTTGGATGAAACTTTACAGTAATATAGCTTATACATCAGAATAAAACATAGGCTACTATTTACCGCAATAACCGACATATACGCCGGCGGAGCCGCGGGCAACTACAAGTTTGTAATAAATTAAGTTTAAAATGTTAATAAGAATTTTAAAATTACTAGCTGCAACCTGTATTTTATTAGATGTACTAAAACACATTGTTTAACTGGTGTGTAGAATATTATCATTATGATTAGTAAAAACAAAAAACATTGTTAGGTAAGTAGCCTATATGGTTTTCGAGGGTGTCAGAAACCTCAATTCAAAATTTAATCAAAATTAGTTCAGTCATTTAAGCATGAGGAAGAAATAAATATAGGTACAAACACAATGAACAACTTTCACCTTTAAAATATCAGTTGTTTTCTAGATATCATTGCTATTTAGGAACTTACTCTATGTTTACTCTTTAGAAACAAATTCTGAATAAAATTGCCTTCAAAAAAGACAAAATGACCCAATTTAATTTAACCTCATGAGATAGGAAGTCATTTTATAGTCTGTATATATTCACATCACAAATTGAGCTATTCAGAATAATTGATGTTGTTTGATAAACATAAATATTCATAAAAAAGTGAAACCATAGATTAAAAGTACACAAATTTAAAATACTGTTTAACTATACCTAATCACTTTTCATTAGCAGATTTTATTGTAATATCCCTACAACATTTTCTTTAGTAAATAATGATAAAACTTAAATTTAACACGTAATTAGACTGTTTATTCACCTTACTTGATAAGTAAAAGTTTAAAATTACAAATTAGCACTAATAGCTGTTTCAGTTATTATTGATCTCATTATCTATTTTAATTGGTTCTCTTTGTGATTGTAGCGAATACTCACTTTTGGAACAAGTCCTTTCTTTGTTCAGTAGTCCAGGGCCGTCCATAAAAGCCTGCAATAGTAAGCTTAGGTCATTCACACCAACACAAACTCGGACAATGTATAGCTATAGGAATTCTAATAAGAATATTTTCAACTAAAATATATAAGAATTACCTTCAACAACACCGCAAATGAAGTCTTTTCGTTTAGAACTTGGCTCGTCTGGTGAACTTTCACTCATATTTACAAGCGATTTAAGATTTGATGCACTAAAATTTTACCGTTCTTAGATACCTAAGTATTTCGCCGATCAAACTAAAAAACTGTTTTGGTAACGATGCAGTTACTAACAGACAGTAGCGATGTTATTAACTGTAATTGTATTATTATTTGTTTAACTATAAAGCACCGGTTGACCAGGGTCAAGCGTAAAATAGCTTAATTTTACAATGAAGTCAATGAACAATCCGATCCTAGAAATCTCACTATCGCGAACATGATGTGTCAAACTATCGGGGTCAGCGTTGCCAACAGTAAAAGTAGCTCTCCAATAGATTTAACTTTTAAAACCACCAGAAAACCACTAACAAATATGGAACTACATTAAAAATACACTATCTGTAGGTAAATCAACATAAAATTGAGTGAATAACAACTATTCTAAATTAATTCATCTTCTTTAGACGAATCATTTTTGTCTGTACTGTACATAATTTTCCATTTCAGATTGATATAACTCTTTTATACGAAATTTGTTTTGCAACGGCTTCTGGAATTTTGTATTCATTGCAGCATTTTCCTTCCAACCTCAAACCACAGCATACTCTCAATATAGCAGATAATTCCTTAAACATCAATTCTCCTTGAGCGTCTTTGAAATAAAATACTTCCAACTAAAAATTATCGTTCGTCATCCTCTCTTACATCCGAATAAGTAAATATGGATATTTATAAACGTGAGTTAATGGCTGAGTGATCACAGTTTTAGTTATTAAAACATTTTTTTTTAAACCGATAGAGAAATCCACCAGCCACTAAAACCATTATTTTGCTACTAAATAAAGAATTCAAACGACCAGTTTTAGTGGAAAGTCCACTAAGTTGGCAGCACTGATCCGGGTCATTCGTTGAATTTTAACGATTCGCTTTCTCGCTTTCGCTTAGTCTTTGAATGTAAAGATATTTAGTCATTCAATGACATAAATAAAATACACAAATAATTTTAAAAAATCTATGCCTTTCTAATAATGTCGTAGTTGTGATTCTTAATGTAAATAATAAAAAAACAATGATTATGAGAATGTCACCACTACTCTTAGAGTATATATAATTGGAAGGGCAACTAAACGGGCGGAAAGCGTGATCGGAGTAGAGAGACTGAGTTTGGTTAGCGTCTGTCTCTCTCTCTCACTCGCTTTCCGCCCGTTCGGCTGCCCCTCTATTTATATATATATGCTCTAAGTTTTATGTTGATCTTCTGTGCGAGGGTAGTAACTTACCGCTCCGGTCAAGCCGGCCCAACCGTGCTGAGATCAGCGTGGCCCTTCTACCTTTTATGAGTTTTTAATTAACATTTTATTTTACCAATAATTTCGTCAAAGTTATCAATAACATGAACAAAATAAAAATAAAATGAACAAAATAACAATAAAAGTAACAAGATTTCTGTTTTTCTGGATGAAGAGAAGCTTTAAATGAATAGTAGAAAAGTTTTTACACCAATGGCAGCACTTGTGTGATTTTTTTCTCCCCATTTTGCAAGAGAACTTGGCTTGCATTTCTGTGCATAAAGGCCTGCGCGGTTCTTTTAAAATGTTTCCTTAAAGTAAACATCAGTACATGGTACATCAAAATTGCTTTTGATTTCCTTCCTTCCATATTAATTAATATAGGTACTATACCGAAAATTATTTTCAGCACTTTGAATAATAAAAATGACCTCCATTTATCTTAATATTTATCGATACAATGTTAATTATAAAATATATTTTTTTAGGTAGATAGAAACAGTTGTGTGATAAAACTTCTGAATGTTAAATAAAACTCAAAATAAATTAACGAATTGTTTTACTAAGCCTTTATTTCAGAATTTGGTTTGTATTATTACATGTAATATACTATTATTTATACAATAAATATCGGCTAAAGCGTTGCTTCAATACTTTTATTTGTAATACTCACAATAATACATATCTATAACTTAATGATAGAGACGAGAGACGACATTAAGCATTGTCTCATATGCAGCACTTATTAAAAAGGCCAGTTTCACCACTTGATATTATACATGGTCTAAGAAAACATGGCGAGGTATATTGTTATACCATGATCATCCCTGATAAATAAAGCCTAATAAAGTCCCTGATAGACTATTCCGAACTTATCTGCCAAATAACTACAGATTTTGGTTCCAAAAGTCTTACATAGATGTCAGATAAACATATAATTAAGAATTTTAATATGTCCTGTAATACGTGTAACAAAAACTTTTTATCCCTTTTTACGAAAATTATGCGAACGGAGGAGTATGAAATTTGGCACAGTTAAAGTTTATACCGAGAAGGGTGAAAAAACAAAAATAAATTGGGTCGAATTTGACCATTTGGGTGACCGCTAGTTTAATTGAGAACTTAAAGGAAGTGGATTAGTACTTTGTGTCCCTGCAATATATATATCAACAACTTTTATCTGGTAGATAACTATGGAGCTTTATCTATAACGGGTGAAACTGGTCGTTACTAAGTATGTACCTATTCATGAACTTCTCAAATTCTTTACGTTACAAAATGACTATTAAAGCTATTTAATTTATTCAGTGAGTTATTATAAATGACTAGATCAATAATAATACTTGATTACTTTCAAACTTAAGCCTTAAAACCTTACATATTAATAGCTATGTACAAAAATCGCTTATTTCTAAAACAACAATGATGTGCTATTTACAAAATAAAAAAGTGGTTGTTATTAATCGCGGTTTAAAATCGCCTATGTTCTTTTGCAATAATCATGGTATCTCTTTGCCAAATTTAATAGAAATCAGTGCAGCGGTTTACCCATGAAATTGTAACGGACAGAATGACAGAGTTACTTGCGAATTTATAATATTAGTATAGAAGTATGTACCTAGTATAGAAGATTTTGATTATCTTTTCTAACTATTAATACTTCAAGATTGTATTGTGATATTAATCTAGGTAGGTACATAAATAAATTCATATTAAATATTTATTTCTTTAGCTTTGTAGTATTGTTCTGCTATGATGACTGCAATTATTGTATAAGTTGTTTTTACATCTGAAGTGCGTTAAAGCCAGCTCTGTTAGTTATGTGACGGATAAATACAATTACAGTTTTATTTTAGATATTAGCATCTTTTTTTATGTATGGGCCTACGAAAATGACTCTACTCTGCCTGATGGGCAGCATAAGCAGAATGCAAAATTGGTGGGTCCACCTGGTTCCCCGGCTCCTAGTACCTACCCAAAACGGCGTGGGATTTTAGTCGGTTCGAGTATGACATGCCACTAGGAGGTGGTATCCGAGGGGATTTCCGCGCGGAAAAAAAGGGTAGTACCGCCCCAATCGAGCCGGCCCGTTCGTGCTTGGCTCTAGTACCTATTTTTAACATTATTACGTTTCAACAAAAAAAATACACGGTAAACCATGGTGCTTCGGTATTGATAGGGATATGTTTTTATTGGCAATCGTAGTCACGGTAGTCGTGTATACAGCCAAGTTTTTTTTCGCCATTCGCGCCTCTGTCGCCATGTATATGTATATGTATGTAAAGAAGAAGAACCTTCTTTACATACCTACATGGCGACGTTTTTTTTTTCACAGAAGATTCGTACGTATCGTACCGGTATAAATAACTCTTATTGGTTTATTTATATTATGGTTGGAGTTTACATACTTTGCAGTCAACTTTTTTTAATTTACTATAAGCACATGTATATTATATTCTCTACGGTCTGTCGTCAGTTTTAGCCTTGTAGTAGCATTACATAATAAGCTGCAATATCGTTGTCCTACATGTAAACGGCGGAAAGGCCGCATCTCTGCAAGTGTCAGCCGAGCATACCGCCTGACATATTATTTCCATGCACTCTCATATGCCGATTCAAATTACCCGACTGCGAGAACCTGCACAAAATAGAAGAATTTATTAGTATTTTTTGGGAGTTGTTTCCAAAGCTGGCAACACTTTAATTTATGTTTCATATGCAAATAATATTCACGAATGGCGTAGTGGATAGTGGATTCAAACTTCACATGGGACAACACTTTGTGTGAATTACAAATTGTTATTCTGAGTCTGGGTATTCTTTCTGCCCGCTTCATGTATGTCTGTACATTCCTCCATTGCACAAGAGTTATTGTTATTTAAAAAAAATGACAAATTTCCTCACCTCAACAAACATAATTTACACTGGTAAGGTTTTTCTCCGGAATGTATGCGCAAATGTTTTGTTAACGTTGAACTATCCGAAAAGGCTTTCTTGCAAGATCTGCATCTATAACAATAGAAATAAGGTTTATTATTGAAGGTCTAGAAAATTATAATTGTCAGTTAATTAATTAAATCGTATTTCTCCGTATGGTCAGGGGGGTTTCACGTCTCAGTTAAGGTATGTTCCGCCGAGCGCCTTCCGAGAAGGACTACTAGGCAATGGTTGCCACTCGGCGCTCGGCTCGCACGCTGCGCACGCTAGCCGCCAAGCGTCGTGCGTAAACAAGTTGAATATTACGTGTACTTACTGCGAAAAATGACTACGAAACGAACTAATTATTATGTTTGTAGGTAGTCGCTTGCGAGGTCACAGAGTTGAAATTTTTTAATGCCTAAACTTGACTTTTATTCGACAGTGGAACTTCTGTACGTAAGTACTATTATTTATTCTGTGGTATGGTGTCGTATTGAGAATACAGTGTTTCAGTATTCAGTATCCCTATTCATTCAGAAACAAGAGCAGTAGGCCTAGAACTAATACTGCCCTTGCCAACTGTTTGGCTGCGATGGACACTGCAACAGAACACCAGATATATTGGTCCAACCTTTGTACCTGCAGGCAGACCAAGGAGGCCCTCCCGACGATCAACCCTCGATTATCACGGAAGGTGACGCAACTCAAAAGGCCGCTGCTTCGACTCTTAACTGGATCAATAACTGGTCATGTACTACTAAACAAACATATTTTCACTCTAAGTGTAACAGACATCCCTCTATGCATAGCATGCATGGAGGAGGAAGAAACAGTCGTCCATGTCATCATGGCATGCCCTGGGGTAGCAGAAGACCGGGCGAGACACCTCGGATCGCCGAGGTCACTACCAGAAGTCGTCGGCAACGTAAAGGGTCTACTGGGCTTCAAGGTTGGCATGAATAATGCCGACCCACCACGCAAAATAGAATTCATTTCAACTATTGAAGCACTTTTGATTCATAATTTTTTAACCGATTTATAAAAAAGGGGGGAGTTTCTTAATTCGACTGTATTTTTTATGTTTGTTACCTCCAAACTTTCGACTGAGTTAACCGATTTTGATGATTCTTTTTTTTTTAAGCTGGTGCTTCCCGTGTAGTCACATTTCTTGTAGTTCTTGTAGTCGTTTTTTTGTTAATATTTGTGATTATCTTATCTAAGAAGAGGACAATGTCCACCAGTGAACTGTTGATGATGAACCTGGCTACAGGTGTCTGCTCATTTATTAATACATCCAGGTATGTCAACATTGATCATAAAAATCGAACTTACAGAATTCAATTCAACTATTGAAAAGCACTTATCTAATATTTTTTTTAAGTTAAAGGCAAGGTACAAGCACAGATTACTGAATAGTTACTACCTAACAGATACTTCACTCAGTAGAAAATTTCCAATACCTATTACGATAATTGCCTACTCCCTCGCGTCAACAACCACTGTATGCTAAAATGCGCCTAAATGCTCAAGCGTACAGCAGTGATTGCTTCGCACCGCGCGATTCCACAGTAATCGCAGGGCTGCCTCTTTAAAATAAAATTAAAATAACATAACTTTTTATCTATGTTATTGAGAACTGTGAATATGTTCTGACTTTTATGTGGCAGTTAAAAATTTTATCATTTATAAAATATTTAACCAACTTAAAAAAGGAGGTGATCAGACATACAGGCCAAACTGAGATGTTTGACTTGTATGGTTTGTAGTATGTTTGTTTTATGTATGTTTGTGCGCGATAATCTCGCGTTTGGCTAAACCGATATCGATGCGGTTTTCAGAAAAGGATTTGTTACATTTAGGAGAACGTTTTAAAATAAGTATAATACTTCTTAGTTTGATGATGATCTTCGGAGATGTTCACTAGAAATGAAAAAAAAGCCTTAAAAAAGAGAACAGACTTCAAATAAAGCACTAAGCCGTAAGAAATAATTTGTTTTTTTTATGTTAGTGCTAACAGCTGGTAATTACCACAGAACAAAAAATATAGGTAGAAATGTTATGTAGGCGGGGCAGGCGCGCCGCGAAATAAGTCCAAATACCTCTATTTTGTCTGCTGGCATTAACTGAACGGTCGCATTCGCATTTTACTTTCAACGGGAAAAAACAATAAAACAATATGATTGTTTATTGCGTATTAAATTCGATTACTAACTACATTGTTTCCACAAGAGTACGCAATGAACTGCATTTCCTGCGTGAATATTTCGATTTATTTCACCCGAACAGATTTAGTGTAAGGCATAGGGGTGTGCCCAAATATTTATAATGCAATCGATACCGCAAAATTGTGGATGTCGATGATATTAGTTTGTGTTGTTCTTAAGTAGAAAGAGTTGATTTGTTTTTAACCGACTTCCAAAAGGAGGAGGTTTTCAATTTCATCGGTTTTTTTTTTTTGATGTATGTACATTGATTACTCCGTCAATTGTGGACCGATTTTGAAAATTATTTTTGTATTCGAAAGGGTATGCTCCCCATGTGGTCCCATGGCCACCATATCAGGATCTGATGATGGGATCCCAAGGAAATTGAAGGAAACCCTCAAATTTACGTGAGCGCCTGCAATAAAGTTAAGGCAATTGTCTGCATGCTTTCATATTCTGTAAACATCATGTCCGAAATATTTATTTATTATTCTATACAGTATGTTGTATGTTACCTTTAGTCGTATTCTTTCAAGTTATTTAGGTGAAATGATGATGAGAGACTTGAGAGAGACTAAAAAGCGAAAAATAAAAAATAAACTTCGTTTAAAAAACCGACTTCAAAAACTGAAAAGTATAAAATAACTTAATTTGTATGTGCTTCATAGGTTTGAAGTCGGTGCCGAGCCAAAATGTAATAGTAGGACTCGCCGCGCGTGACCTTGAGCGGGATAGCTGCTCTTCGCGTAGGACAAAACAACCGAAGCGTCGGTGACGTCGTTGACGTTCGTCTCGGAATACTGCGAGTGTGGTACCTACTATTACATTTGGCTTGGCGCCGAATTCAAACCTATGAATAGGTAGCACATACAAATTAAGTTATTTTATACTTTTCAGTTTTTGAAGTCGGTTTTTTTAAACGAAGTTTTTTTTTATAATTATGATTTTTAACCGACTGCAAAATAATTTTTAATATGAATTTTTTTTGGAAAGCTTTTTGATGAAATGGAATAGGAATAATAGAAATATTTCTTTTAAAACTTAAAACATATTTTGAAGATTAACATTTTCGGGCGTCCGACGTCTATACATTGTTTTTTGTATTTAAATTTAGATATAAAAAATGTACATCTTGTGAGGATATAAAAATAACCTCCTATTTACTGTTGATTACAGGGTTCTACAGAAAAAATATTAAGATTATGTGTGTTACTATATACTACTATGAAACTATACTATATAAAACTATATACTACTACTATAGAAAGTTGTGTCGTGTTGATAAGTATGAAACTCCAAAATTAGATGTACAATATGTACTTATGTTTTGACAAAACAAATGTCTTATTTTGATATTAACACAAGAAACTAGTACAATTTCACTCAATCAATTTCTAAGACAGTGAATTTCATATAAAAAATAGGATAGCGATATTTAAAAGTAAGAACTATTTCATATAGAAATTAAGCAAATTTAATAGAGATGTGCCGACTAGTCGACGACTAGTCGGTAAAGCCGACTATCCGGCAACAATCGTAGTCGACGATTAGTCGGCGAATAGTCGGCAAAAAGCGCCGACTATTCGGCTTATTATTTTGTATGTATTTCTCAATATTATATTTGTCAATTTTTATTTTATAATCAGTTTTAGACATTTTGAAATGTAAAACAAAGCAATCTTTCTTTTGGTAACCAGTTTCTAAAATGACTTGCTGATTACAAACATATCTGACATTTATTAAACAAAATGTTTGCTTGTAGTGTTTGCACTTTTTTCCTTTTCACCACGAGAAATAATCACTGACATTGATTACACATAACAGCATTAGGGTCCAATACGACGGCGTGGCCTCTGATTTTCTAGAGGTAAACGCTGGCGTACCTCAGGGCTCCGTCCTGTCGCCCATACTGTTTCTTCTTTAGCCCACAATGTTAGCCCATGGCAACGTTGGAAAGACGTTGAGAGATGTAGCCGCTACAAACGGCCCGAGACCGGTGACACCCCGGTGCGGCCGGGGGTTGTCGTCTAAGGAGGGTCGGTGTTCCGACTCTTACTGTGTAGAACGGTAGGAGGCGCAACAGCGACCCGCCCCGGGGGTGACTATGGTTACCCCGGGATGTACCTCAGTCATGAGATACGGCAGGAGGGTTTCCAGAAACCGCTGATGCGTTCCTGGAGTTCCTCCCGACTGCCGAGGTAAGCCGCCGCGGGGTTTAGTGGGTAGACCATCGAGTCCCACACACGTCCTTCGTGTCCCCCCCCCCCCAAGGAGGGTATGGTGCACAATGCATTACCGCGTAAAAAAAAAAGAAAAAAAAGAAGGTTCGCTCGTGTGTGGAGTACTGTTCTCATCTTTGCGATGGTGTCGCACAGTATCTGTTTGACGCTCTCGACCGGTTACAGCGGCGAGCAATCCGCATTGGCGACAGTCCCTAAGCCACCAAGTCCCTTGAGCTGAGCTTCTGCAGTTGCGAAGAGATATAGCCCCCATGGCAGTCCTCTATTGTCTTTATCATGGTGAGTGTTCTGAAGAGCTCTTCCAACTGGTCCTCTCCTCTCCCTTCCTCTATAGGACAACACGTGCCGGCCTCGGAAGTCACCGCTTCAGAGTGGTAGACATACGTTCTCGCACTCATCCATTCGGTTCTTCCTTCCTGTGCTGAGCGGTCAAAACTTGGAACTCACTACCAGCGCACGTGTTTCCTTCCCACTACGATCTCGGGTCCATTCAGCGGGTCGTGAAAAAGCATCTCAACAGGCCACGCTGTCCTGTGTGTCCACACACTTCTGCATTGTCCTTATTACCTACCTACTACCTACATTGAGGATTGTGACCAGCACTTTTGGATTCTGCTCATGATTTCCATCAGGCAGGGCAGAGTCATTTTGGCAGCAAACACATAAAAAAAATCGAGAGCATTACCAAGGCGGCCTCGCGGAAACTTCGCGTACTGAATAGGGTAAGACAGTTCTTTGCGCCCGAGCATCTGTCTTCTTTATAAGACCCAGGTTCGCTCGTTCGTGGAGGACCGTTCTCATCTTTTTGATGGATCCACACAGAATTTGCTTGATGCTCTTGATTGGTTGCAGCGGCCAGCAGTCCGCATTATCAACAGTCCCGATGCCACCGAGTCCCTTGAGCCTTTGCACTTGCGGAGAGATATCGCCTTTGTGACAGTCCTCTAGCGTGTTTACCAAACAAGTCACAAACTTTTAAGCTCTATACAATTAATTTGTTTTTATTTGATTTTGAGAGTATTCGTGGACTTAAATGTCACAAACTACTAGCTAAACCATCCAGCTGCCGGATGCCACAACATTTCCACAATTTAACTTCCTTACACTAACCAGTCTAAATCTCCAAGCACTGCTGCGAATCAAACATGACAAGTGTGCAGGCCATCAATGACATTACCATCATGTTCAACAAGAGAATGGAGGAGTTTGAAGCCCAGCTCACTAAAACATCCAGCCCGTCTGCAAGTGTGACCAGTCTATCGACCGAATTTTCGATATTTAGAAATTTCGTCACACAGGCCCTACACCTGCTGCAGCAGCAGGTGGAGGCCCTGTCCCAAACCGTGGATGACATTGAGATGCAGGGGCGACGTAAGATCTTGCTCTTGCACGGTGTCGCTGAGGTAGATAATGAAAATGTTACCGATACTGCTGTGAAAGCAATCTCACAGCGCTTCAAGCATCAGGACCTCACAGCAATGGATATCAAACGCTGCAGAAGACTGGGCCGGGCAACTTCTACCAAGAAACCTAGACCTATGCTCCTCAAATTTGCTGATGTGACCATACGAGACAAATTATGGTATGGTAAAACAGTACTTAGGGGCACTGGGGTCACGTTGTCTGAGTTCCTGACGAAGCCTAGACACGATCTGTTCATGGCAACCCGCGATAAGGTAGGAATTGCAGGGTGTTGGACCAGAGAGGGCTCTATTTACGTTCTAGGTCCAGATGAAACGCGTCATCGCATCAGGTCGTTAGTCGAACTGGACCAAGTTCTCGCTGTATCACCTAAGCCGCCCATCGCAGTTCCAAAAGCTACCGGGACGAAGACTAAACGTACTGCAGTTGCTAAAAAGTAACATTCAAACTCTGCATACATTATACAGTCCAGGTACGATTCATAACTTTTATTGTTTGTGAACATATTACATGTTTATAATATCACAAACAAATACCTCCTTTTAGCTAATTTAAGTTAACAATTATTATTTTTGTTGTTGTTTTGTATCCACTAACCCACATACAAATAAAACATTGACTGACAGTGACAGACAGCAATCAGCATGTCACTGATTGCGTTTCGTTCAAAAATTCTGTATCTTACTCCAACTTTGAAACCAAGGCTTTCAGCTTGCGTGTCTGGATTGTAAACTTAAGACAAATTGTTTTTTTTTTTTTTTTTTCTTGTCTGCCTACAGTTGTTTTCACATTTATTTATTCTTTTAGTTAAGTTTTATTTGATTTTTTGTTGTTGTTGTTTGTTCTAATACTTTTCAGAAAACTGTTATTATTATCACTGGTTTGTTTTATACTGGCAACCGGCAGATGGAGTTAGCGTGCTATTTCTTTTTATTTATTTTTATTGAATTAATATATAAATATTATTTTATTTTAATAATATATCTATTTTCTACACTCAATTTAATTAGAGAAAGTTATCGCATATACTCAGGTAACTTTTATTTATTTATCTTATTTTAAACACACTTCAAACCTATTTGCAACTCATTTGAAGGCTTGAAATGTCTACGTCTAATTGCAGTGATGACAGCGATGACTTCTTGTCTGCATGTAGTAGTTTTGGTTCTCAGAGTGATCCAACAATAGCTGAGACTCTTTCATCTCGGTTCTCTGATGTTCCCAAAAATCTTAACATTGTACACATTAATGCCCAAAGTGTTCCGGCTCACTTCACTGATATACTGGCATGTTTTGACTGTACGAATTTACACGCTATCCTTATTTCTGAATCGTGGCTTAAACCCTGCTTACCCTCTTCTGCATATTCTTTACCAGGATTCAACCTTATTCGGAATGATCGAGCCGTGGGTGGCGGCGGTGGAGTTGCTATCTATCTACGATCTTATATACCCTACTCCGTTGTTAGCTTCTCGCCGCAGCCCCCTCCAACTAATGCGGGTGAACATCTTTTCCTCGAAGTTGAACTCCTTCATTCTAAAATTCTTCTTGGTGTATTTTACTGCCCTTCCTTACGCATCAATTTCTTCTCTTCATTTGAACTGCTACTAGAGCAACTCACTCCTTCGTACAGTCATACCATAATAATGGGTGATTTCAATACCTGCCTCCTCAAAAACGATTCTCGGTCGTCTACTCTTCAATCTATAATTCAATCTAGTAATCTGTACATTCTTCCTTCTAATGCAACCCATAATTTCCCACACTGTACTCCGTCCCTGTTAGACCTCATGCTTGTTTCCTCCCCTAACCTCGCAGTCAAACACGGCCAGTGCTCTGCTGACGAGTTTTCCTACCACGACCTGTTGTATCTGTCCTATCGCCTCCGACCTCCTAAATCTAAAACAAAGACTATCCTGCAGCGCAACTTCAAAGGCATGGATGTGGATGGCTTGGTTAGAGATGCCAACAACATCGACTGGACTCCTCTTCACAGTGCTGACTCTATAGACGACAAATTGGACATCTTTGCTGCTAAATTAACAAGTCTCTACGATGACTATGCGCCAGTGCAGGAAATGAGAGTCAAACGTCTTCCTTCACCGTGGCTGACTGAGGATATAAAATCCCTAATCAATAAAAAAGCGACAGCTAAGTCTAAGTATAAAAAAAATCCCAGCGATAGGAACTGGGACAAATACGTAACTGTCAGGAATCATTGCGGTAAGGTGTGTAGGAATGCGCAACGCCGATACATCCACACCTCCATTGAAAACGGAGATCCAGCGAAAGTCTGGAAATTTCTAAAGTCACTGGGAGTAGGCAAATCTATTCATGATTCTTTTCCTAAAAATGTCAACTTGAATTCACTAAATCAACATTTCTCTGCTTCGTCAAATTTTGATAAAATGACAAAAGACGCTACACTCAAACTTCTTAGTTCTGCCCCGACTCCTGACTGTACTCCATTTTTCTTTAGTCAATTTTCTGATTGTGATGTTAAGAAGAGCATATTATCTATAACTTCTAACGCAGTGGGTTCGGATTGCATAAGCCGTAGTATGATCCTCCCAATCCTTAACGAAATTCTTCCTGTTATCTGCCATATCCTCAATTATTCAGTCTCGTATAGTGTATTTCCAAAGGCTTGGAAAGATGCTGAAATTATACCCATTCCTAAAAAGAAAAATCCCGGGACCTTTTCCGATTACCGCCCTATCTCTATTCTCCCTTTTCTCTCCAAGGTCCTCGAACGTCTCATCCATACTCAGCTCTCCAATTTTCTATCCACAAACTTTCTACTGAATCCTTTCCAGTCTGGTTTTCGACCCGGTCACAGCACCACTACTACCCTTGTGCACATCACGGAGGACGTGAGATCGGCTATGGAGAATGGCGAGCTGACAATTCTGACACTTCTTGACTTCAGTAACGCATTCAACACCGTTGACTTCGACGTTCTGCTGTGTATACTACGCTCTCTTAACATATCTCCAACCGCGATTGACTGGTTTCACAACTACCTGTGTGGTCGCCGGCAGCGCATTAGTATGGAAAACACCGTTTCTTCTTGGTGTAGTACTACAGTCGGTGTACCACAAGGCGGCGTGCTCTCTCCTCTACTTTTTTCTGTTTTTATAAACACCATCACGAATGATCTGTCTTCTTCCTACCACCTATACGCGGATGATCTCCAAATTTATACTAGGGCTTCACTGATAAATCTGACTGACGCTGTTAATACCACTAACGATGACCTGGACAAAATATGCAAGTGGAGCAACACCTATGGCCTGAAAATCAATCCATCCAAGACTCAGGTAATTGTCATCGGAAGCTCGAGAATGATTTCCAAAATTGATTGGACGAGACTGCCTCGAATCACTTGCAATGGCACACTGATACCGTACAGTGACAAGGTGAAGAACTTGGGAATTTACATTGATAGTACCTTTTCCTGGGGTCCTCAGCTACAAGAACTGAGTCGCAAAATGTTTGCTGCTGCAGGGTCTTTGCGCAGACTACGCAATTTTCTGCCTATATCAACCAAGATTGCTCTTACACAATCCCTTCTTTTCCCAATCCTTGATTATGCTGATGCCAGTTATCTAGATCTCACTGAAGACCAATTGAATAAGCTTGAAAGACTCCAAAATCTCTGTATAAGATTTATATTTGGATTACGCAAATATGATCATGTCTCCAATTATCGTAAACAGCTTAAGTGGTTACCCATTCGCCTTCGCCGGAATGCTCATATTCTTTCTCTTCTTTATAATATTCTATTCAATCCTCTTACTCCATGTTACCTTAAATCTCGGTTCACCTTTCTACACGACACACACTCCAAATTGTTGAGATCGTCAGAGAACCTGAAATTGAGCATGCCTGGACATAGTACCAAATTCCTCGATCACTCCTTCACTGTCCAAGCAGTTCGGTTATGGAACGCCCTACCATTAACAATAAGACGTGCGCAGACATTAGCTGCGTTCAAGAGACTAGTGAAGGCATATTACCTGGAAGACTTCAAAGACTCGTAACCGACCTTGCTGTGAATTGGGTCACAAATTCCACTGGAGCTATATGGAATATCTATTTAATATTTCTACGTATTTATTTAATCATCAACATTAGATGTTACCATCACCTTATGTAATATGTATATATACTTCTTTTTCTATCAAATTTTAACACACCAGGCACTACCCTTTACTTTCCAAATCTTTCTTTCCATCCCATGGTTGCCTGTAAGAGATTGCCTTCGGGCGATAAGGCCGCCAATTGTACCTCTTAGCTTTAAGTTACCTTTTTAAGTAATCTGGTGTACAATAAAGCGATTTATTATTTATTATTATTATTATTACCATGGACAGAATTCTGAAGAGCTCTTCCAACTAATCCCACGGTCTCCCATCTTCTACAGGACAACACGTACTGGCATTAGAAGCAACCGCTTCAGAGTCGTAGAAATACGCTTTGGAACTAAACGGTTCCGTTCTGCCTTCCTGTCCCGAGCAGTTTTTAACTGTTTGGTACTGCGCACGTGTTTCCCTTCCACTATGATCCCGGGTCCTGTAGGCGGCGTGAGAAAATGCATCTCACTAGGCCGCCATAGTATAGGACCGCTATACTGCATTGTCTGCGTTCGCAGTGAGTATGGTGTTGGAGTGTTGGATTCTACTCAAGCTTTCATCAAGCTCAGCAGCTTTACACAAAAAAATTTTTTACACAAAACACACCTCCGACTACGACCCTTACAGAAGCAAAAATGAAGAAACAAGGTTCGCAGGCGGCGTTTGCGACTGGGGCGCGAATCAGCTGTAAACGAAGAGTTACGGAAATGTCCGTAACCACGATCGGTTTGGCCGATTAGTCGGCCGACTAGTCGGCATTTTTAGGGCCGACTAATCGGCTAGTCGGCTAGTCGGCAAAAGTAATGATCGGCCCATCTCTAAAATTTAATTATTACAATCGACAGGACCACATCTCTACGGTGGGTGGGTCATAAAGACGAAGATCCACCTCTAAACACAAAATTGCACGTAAAACTCTACTTAATACCAAGAGCATAAGGTTGTAGTTTAATATTATATTCATTAAATCCCTTGGACGAATTAGAATAGACTTAGTGATGTGTGTATAATATTATTAATCGTTTATGTGTGCGTCCCGGCGACAAAAGATTACTTACGAAATTACGTCAAAGGCTTTTCTAGTAGTTCTGTGGTAATTACGAATCGAAAAAGCACCGACATCAAAGAAGAAATTATTAAACCTTTCTTCATTCATTCATTGACAGGTAAATGGAAAAATGTTAGGTGTTTATCCCTTCTTTTGCTTGATTTACACCCATCTACAGCACATAAGGCACCACACGGCATCGTAATACGCGTACGAACGAACAGCACTATTAAAATTGAACGGCGTGCGCGCGCTTCGCTTGCGAAACCGCACTGAATTTAATCCGCCGGCGGACCGAGACCGCTCGGCTGGGCGGTAGGCACTTATAGCGCGCAAGTACATGGAGTGACGGAGGCCTGGTACAAGAAAGCACGATTTTGATTCATATTTTTCTATGGAATGTAAGAAAGTTTTCATAAATGGCTAAATGTAATAAATGTCTTATGTCGCTACCATGCTCAAGATCAGAGACACCTTATTTCTCTTGAAATAAAAACGACAATATAGAGATTTATATAGGTAACTATCTATATTTACTTACTGATAAGGTCGTTCACCGGAATGGGTTCTCATATGAGTGGTCACACTGGAACTTTGGCTGAAGCGTCGATCACATATTGGACACCTTGAAAAATATGTTGCACTTTAGTATTTTATTTAGATTTGTAATCTTCATCAATCATTGTAATCTTACATTTGTAATCTTTAATTCATAATACTTTCATTATTGAGATGTTCATTTGGTCAAGGCTTTAGTCAGCATTTTCAACTCTATTTCAAAACAGGTAGTTGGAAATGCTGACTAAAATTGCTTCTAACATTATTCGTTATATTGACTATCTGGCTAACTTCTTCAGCTCTTATTCTTGGCAATTAAGTGAGAAAGAAACAAAAGAAATCTGAGACGGCTGCCTCTGGTGCAATAGTATGCTATGCGACTGCAGTAGGTAGGTACTTGAGGTCTCGGGTGCAATTCCCGGGTTGAGCCAAACGTTTGTATGATATGATCTGTAAATATAAGTTTCGGAGGTTGTGTGTTCTATTTAATAATATGCATATACATAATAGATGGCTAGTTTAGTTTGATTTATAAGAGTAGTTGTAGGATCAGTAGATCAAGGATAATCAAAGTAATTTAAATCTGACTTCAAAACTTCCATAAAAATAAACGACTAATTTATTTAATCGAAGCCTCAACACAATAAAGTCGAAATCAATAAACAATATGGCCGTCTCCGACACGAAATGCTTGACTTGCCCTGCCCTAAGGTTGACTGGCAGAAAAGAATGAAAAAGAATTTTTATTTACCTGAACGGTTTCTGGCCAGTGTGCGTCCTCACATGTGCCGTTAGGTTGGCAGCTTGCGAGAAACTTTTGTTGCAGTCACCACATCTGTAAGGGCGTTCTCCCGAATGCGTTCGGAGGTGTGTCTTCAGGGTACTTGGCCTTGCGTAAGTTTTACCACAGATACGGCACAGGTTAGGTTTCTGTTCATCGTCTTCTGAACAACCACTTAGAGCTCCTACCTAAATTAAAAATTGAAATGTATTTCTAATTTCATATTTCGCCCAACATGACAACTCATGTATGTACAACCCGGTCACATTATCTAGAGACCTCGCTGGAATGCGAACCTCCCGCCCCGTTCTCCTTTCACCTCCCCGCGCTCGCCACGGCGCGTCAGTACGGTTAGCACTTTCGTTGCCGATACGCGTCGACTTGTTTTCGTGGTATATTTTTAAACATTTCATTGTTACGTTTGGACTTTTATTGTTATTTTGTTATTGCTGTTACGTTAAAATATTGTTTTTGTTGCAACGTTGGACATTTTTGTTAAGTTTAGACATTTTGGTTTAGTTTGGACATGTTTGTTACTATTTCGTTGCTTTGAAGTGGGACAGTGAAAGTATTTTGAAATCCCTAGGCGAAGAGAGTTCGGACAGTGAGATCAGCGATAGCGATAATGAGACAATGACTGGCATCGAGCCAATCATATATTCTGAAGAAGATTTTTAGTCTGTAATTTTGTGCAATAAACACTTCTTGTACCCACTTAACCAAGATTGTTTCATTTATTTCCCATCATTTTAATCATATCATTATAATAATATTAATAAATAAAATAAAAAGCCTTTTATTTCTTGCATTTCATAGTACAATTTAATTTACAGTGTGCTTGTAAAATAGATAAATTAAAATTAATGTGATAATGATAATATTATTATAATAATATTACCTACATTAAATTAATTAAGTAACACAATCTTTGTTTTGTTGGAAGTCTTGTTTATAATAATATCCTACTAGAGGATACTTGTTTTGCGCACCATATCAGAGCGCCGACGCAACGTGACGTCATCGACGCCAGGTCTCTAGATAATGTGACCGGGTTGTAAGTATGTATAATGTTTACATAATCATTTAAGTTTGTGTACATGATTCCTAAATTTATATAATAACTAGCTTTTGCCCGCGGCTTTATCTGTACGTATGTTGGTTATCGTGGTAAAGAGAAGCCTATTTCCTTTCTCAAGAATCAAAGTATATCCCATGCCAAATTTCATTGAAATCAGTGCAGCAGTTTAACCGTGAAACAGACAGATTTACTTTCGAATTTATATTATTAACTAGCTGAGCCCCGTGGTGTCGCGGGTTGAAGCTAGTCTATGAAAAAAAAAACCGATGAAATTGAGAACCTCCTCCTTTTGGAAGTCGGTTAAAAAGTAGCCTAAGTTACTCCTTATATCATCCGCTACCTATCCGTGAAAGTCCCATCAAAATCGGTCCAGCCGTTCCAGAGTATAACCGGAACAAACAGACAGACAAAAATTTTAAAGAATATTATTTTGGTATATGTACTGTGTACCTATATACATACATATATGCATTTAGTAAAAAGCGGTTATTTTAATATTACAAACAGACACTCCAATTTTATTTATTTGTATAGATAAGTATGGCAAAAGTCTTGAATTTCTGATAGACCTTTTACTAAATCTTGTTATGAATTGCTTTGTCAGTTCTCTAGAATTTATTAAAACTTCGAACGTGAGGAAACCATAGACATTTTGACTTTCTTTCTAACCCATACATACCTGCACTTTTCCCGACGCATTAACACACGCAGCATATCCGTATTCTTGTGGATGGACTTGACCTTGGTGATTCAAGATGTACCCGTTGCTGATATTCTGTTCCTTCGTCTCCATATACAGCTTAGAAGGAGATCTTTTCAAACTCTGTCCTAATGTTTTCTGAGGAAAGTTAGGTTTCTGTTGGAAGATTGAGTAATTTGGGTTTGGTTTCTGAGGGTTTTGCAGTAGGGGTTTAAAGGTTGATGTGGCTGTAATGAGGGGGTCGCTTTGGTTGGGAGCTCTGAAGTCCGCCGTGAAGGAGTAGGTTGCTGAAGGGTAGGGTGAGGAGGATATCACGTTTTGTGTTTGAGGGTAGACCACGTTGACTGATGGGGTTGAAGCGTTTTGATTCCATTGTACCTGGGAGTGAAGAGGATAGAGAGATTATTTCTGCTTTACGGAAGATAATCGTAATTTCATAAATAGTGATTTTTCAATATGTGTATAAGGCGCGCAAACTATTAAAATCAGTCGTATTACCTATCTACATATATATATATATATGTCGGAGTGAGGGTATCCAAATAATAAAAGTGATACAAACATTTGCCACTATCGAACACTACGAAACACTCTATATAAAGCGGCGCGATCGGCAACAGGACACAGTTCTCTTCAGATCTCGCGACGACCATATCTATTATTTGATTTGCGATTTATTGTATCTCTGTGTTTTATATTGTGTGTATGAGGCGATATTTATCAGTGGGGGAATTACTAGCCTAGGTGGCGAATTCCACAGGGCATCGCGGAGGGGTGAGCGTTGCCCCAATCCCCTCATGGGGGGTTGCTGATGGTTTTTAAGTTAATTCGTATCCGTTTAGTAGTGATTAGTGTTTGGCTTTGGTCCAGATTGGCTGTATCTGTCATTCATGTTCTCGTTTATTCTTGTGTCTCCGACATCAGAAGTGGGATCTGAATCTCATTTGCCCACAACGTTTGAGAGGGTAACGGATCGTCAGTCGCGGCGAGCGGTCGAACTACCCTCCGCTTGAAAATCGTACGAGGTGTCATTACGGGCACATAGTGTCAGTGTCAGTATAGCCTTTTCGTGTACGAACGGTTTGTGAGACGTGCGGCCTACAACAGCGGCAGCGTGCGGTAGTAAAAGTAACGCCGATGCGTTACTTTTACTACCGCACGCTGCCGCTGTTCGATATAACTGGGAAGTAACCGGTATGTACGGACAACTCCAATCTGGTGAGTCGTACTATTTTTATTTTGTGCTGAGTGCTCTTTAATAAGATAAGTTCTGTCAGATGAGTTTCTAGGCAAACGACAATATTGTGTAATTTATACTCTCGATTGTTTGATTGATTGTTGATTTTTGTGTAAACAAAAATAAAATAGTGGAATAAGTAAAAAGTGATTTTGATTCGAAAATGGACAATATTGTGCAGTAACATTATTGAGGGTAGGTAATGCCCGCACTTATTGTAACCTCGAAATTCTATGAACAGTTTTAATCCAGATTTATTCATTGCGGTTATTGTTTCATGTAGTACACGATTACTGTATCTCAAACGACATAATTATTTAAAGAGAAGAATGAGAATCTGTTTGCATTAAGGTTTTCATTTGCAGTTTTCGAAAATAATTTTGTTCTTAAAATAATAAGATCGTTTCTATTGGTGACATCGGTACAAAGGTAGACGATTTCGGAAGTATAGTGTAGTATTATATCATAGCAGAATATCTGTGATGGAGGTGGATTGAATTACCCGTTCTGCACATGCTGTTTGTTTATTGTTTAAATTTATTTCTTATTTTTAAACCCCGACGCAAAAAGAGGGGTGTTATAAGTTTGACGTGTGTCTGTCTGTGGCACCGTAGCTCGCGAACGGATGAAGCGAATTCAATTTAGTTTTTTTTGTATGAAAGGTGAGTTACGTGCGAGTGTTCTTAGACGTGTTTCATGAGAGTCGGTTGAGTCATTTGAAGGTTGTGAGGGTGAAAGTGGGGAAGAAAAACCGAATGTCTGCAAAACGTGCCGATGCTGCATAAGGGGTTTTTTTATTTATTCAATTTTAAATTTATGATTGTGATGTGATTTTTAGTTTGAGGCGGATTCATCTTTGATTGTAGCTATTAACATTTTTTTAATTATTATTTTGACCAATTTGAGATAGTTGTGACTCGAATTATAATTACCGTTTTTTTATTTTGTGATGAAATGTCGATATTTTCAGTAGAGATAAAAAAAACTGGTCGGACTTCTATTTGGTGTCAGCTATCTCACCAGCAGCGGGTGATTGTAGCTGGCATGTCTATGTAGTTGGCAGATACATTTTGATTGCTTTGAGAATTTGCAGCAGTAGTCAATTACTAAAGTTCTTATTTTATGTTGTTTTGATTTTAATAATGATGTTACTGTTTTCTTTTGCTGTTCAGTAGTGTACTGTTTTATTGAGACAGAATAGACAGTGAGGTCAGATATGGCAGAGTGAGAGAGTGATACTGTGTGTACACGTATGTGACGTTTGATAGGGAAAGTGTAAATTAGTAAAGTTTGAACTCAGTAACTTAGTTTTGATTCAAAGTTAAGAAAGGAATTAGACAAAGTTAAACAGAATCTACAAATGCGCTTGCGTTCGTATACGAGAGTTTCCTTTAAGTGATATACCCGAGTAGGTAGATTTGTCTGGCATTGATAATTGTGAGGAAAATACCCGAAGATCAAGTCCCTATTGATGTTGATGATGATAATCAAGGGTTAATTAATGCTGATGCAATGGAATGAAATTGCGTTGTAATTGTGTGGCGAGTAGTCTCTATAATGAGACTATGAGATATCCTAACAGCGTGGTGGTTGTTAAAGTTTAGTTAAGTTTTGTGAAAAGTAAGTAAGTTAAGTTTTTGGCGAGGTGGCCACTGAAAGGCGAGGTGGCCACTGAAAGGCGAGGTGGCCACTGAAAGGCGAGGTGGCCACTGAAAGGCGAGGTGGCCACCGAAAGGCGAGGTGGCCATTGAAATGTGAAATTGGTAGAATAAGAGGCCATGTAGATATTGTTAATAATAATAATCCAAAAATGTGTAACGCGATAAACGGTGAGGTGACTGTTGCGATACTACTTACTGGTGTTATTAATTTAGTATGTAGCGAGAAGTCTATTAGCATTCAGATTTGATAACGAAAAGCCTATTTTATGAGAATGTCCTAAATGAAGTTGTTCCACAGAAGATAAAATGTAATAATGTACCCAATGTCCTTGG
Source organism: Diaphora mendica (assembly GCA_949125395.1). Classification (NCBI taxonomy): domain Eukaryota; kingdom Metazoa; phylum Arthropoda; class Insecta; order Lepidoptera; family Erebidae; genus Diaphora; species Diaphora mendica. The sequence goes on along the minus strand of OX421332.1, from coordinate 3,911,570 downwards.
TCAGGAGTGGCCGAACAACACAATAATCTCTTTCTTTTCTGCGGATAATGATGATGATGCCTTCAACATCACACGAGGACGTGTAATACGTCAGGACGGCCGTGTCGGAGTGAGGGTATCCAAATAATAAAAGTGATACAAACATTTGCCACTATCGAACACTACGAAACACTCTATATAAAGCGGCGCGATCGGCAACAGGACACAGTTCTCTTCAGATCTCGCGACGACCATATCTATGATTTGATTTGCGATTTATTGTATCTCTGTGTTTTATATTGTGTGTATGAGGCGATATTTATCAGTGGGGGAATTACTAGCCTAGGTGGCGAATTCCACAGGGCATCGCGGAGGGGTGAGCGTTGCCCCAATCCCCTCATGGGGGGTTGCTGATGGTTTTTAAGTTAATTCGTATCCGTTTAGTAGTGATTAGTGTTTGGCTTTGGTCCAGATTGGCTGTATCTGTCATTCATGTTCTCGTTTATTCTTGTCTCCGACATATATATATATATATTATATATATATATATATATATATATATATATATATAATATATATATATATATATATATATATATATATATATATATATATAAAAGAGTAAGGTGACTGACTGACTGACTGACATACCCAGAGATCAACGCACAGCCCAAACCGCTGAAGCTAGAATCCTGAAATTTTGCATGTAGGTTCTTTATATAACGTACTAGCGACGCGCCCCGGCTTCGCACGGGTGCCCTATTGTCCTATGCCCTAGTATCTACTGCTGTAGATACTAGGGTATTTAATCGAAGAGTTTAGGGTCATCGCAGAAGTCAAAATAGCCGTTTCCTACTTCGTCAAGTGTCGTGGGTTCAAATCCCACGTAGGATCCCATTTTGTGTGATCCACAAATTGTTGTTCTGAGTCTGGGTGTTCTTTGTGTCCGTTTCATGTATGTTTGTAAAGTCTCCCCGACACAGGATTTATTCCTAGTGCGGGAGTTGTCTTTTTTAGGCAAAAAAAATAATACGGGCATTTATGGTCTTGTACAAACAATTGCCGTAGCTAAACCTAAATTGATAACCCTTTTTTAAACCATAGATACTAATCCCTCTCGCAAGCCCACCACTGTAATTCCTGTACACCAGGACCAACAGCAGTGACCGACGAACACACTGAGTTATGACACTCGGGGAGTACTAGGAAAAATTAAACTATCTTGGAACTCGCAACGAAATTATTCAGAAGAAAAACTGGAGGAGTTGGAAATGTAATAGGTCCACTTCGCTCCTTAGCAAAGCGGGAGACAGGCTTATGTCCAGTAATGGGCTGTTAAAGGCTGTTGATGAAGATGATATATTTGAAAACGGAAAAGCATCACATTTTTTATATATGGCCCTGCCAAAATTTCTCTACTTTGCCTGATGGTAAGTATAAGCAGAATACAAGAGTATTGATCACCATACTCATTGCGAATGCAGACAATGCAGCATGGTGACCCACACCATGGCGGCCTAGTGATGCTTCTGCATCATTAGGCCTCCGGTCTCGCACTCACCAACGAAACGACTCACTGGGACTACTCACTCCTGGCACTGGCAAGCTCCGCAAACAGAGCACAGACAGCTGACTCATCATGTATCGACCTCCGGTCTTGGAGGGGAGTCATGTGGCGACCGCCACATACAGCGCAACAGAAATATACTACAGCGCTATCTACCGAAGATACGTCGAACTATGGAGTAACGAACGAAACTAAGAAACTACCAATCCTGAATCGCGCAGTGAAAGTTCTCGCGCCGATAATTATATATCCAACATCCCAACATCAACCGTTGGGCAGTTGGCCCGCCAGGTATGATCACATCGCCTGGTCGGAGGATCCTCCCTTTGTGTTGGAGGGACATGACACCCGTTTCTCTATAGTGGTGACATCTGTCCCCCACAGTAGAATCGCCCCGGTCAAGCCGGCCCGTTCCTGCTGAAATCAGCGTGGCTCTACTACCTATTCACATGTATAAAAGTATAGATACCTGTGAACAAAGCTGTTCTGGTGGACATCCATGCATGGTCATGTTCATGGAAACGTTGACGCTCATCGTTGGAAAGAGTGGCGCACCCCCATAGTGCTCGTAGTAAGGGTAGCCGGCCCCGCTGTTCACCATCATCTATATGTTAAAATATCGTTTAATAATAAATAAAGAAATATGGATCTCTGTCTATGTATGTACAAAATTTATACTTTTGTGGTTATGCAAATTGCAATGAAGTTATATGAATAAAAAACCGCTCAACTGCGGGTCGAACTCGCGCACGAAGGATTCCGTATCATCTAAAAAAACTTTTCATAAAAAAAAACCGACTTCCAAAAAACATGAAACGAAAACTCTCTGCCAAAAAACACTAAATAGCGTAAAATAAACCGGTTCTTCATTTCGAATTCCGTTCGAATAACAGAAATAAAAAAGTTTGAAAAAATAAGTACTTTCACTTATTGCATACAAAACGGCAATTTCTTAGGTAAAGAGACCTATTATTAATCTTTATCCAAATAAATGTGTTCGTGATTATGAGTATTAGATCTTAGAAGAGTATAATAAATACATCTATATATCTATATACTAATACTAGCTGACCCACGCAACGTCGTTTGCGTCTCCTATTGCCCGTAGCGTAATAATTTCCCCCCGTTTTTGAAACATTCTTCATTGGTACTCCGCTCCTATTGGTCATAGCGTGATGATATAGATAAACTCGATAAACTTCCTCGATAAACGGGCTACCTAACACTGAAAGAACTTTTTCAAATTGGACCAGTAGTTCCTGAGATTAGCGCGTTCAAACAAACAAAAACTCTTCAGCTTTATATATTAGTATAGATGTATTTATTATACTCTTCTAAGATCTAATACTCATAATCAACAACACATTTATATGGATAAAGACTAATATTAGGTATTATGTTGATAAAAACTCTTTGGCAAATAACTCAATAATAGGTACCAACTCTTAGCGTCTTATACTCGCGATAACTTCTAAACGAAATGTCCGAATGGGATGAAACAAAAAGTATTTTACTTCTACATAAATACCCTTGATAACTTATTGCTTTATTTAGATAAGGATTAATATTACGATAAACATTTAACGTAGTTTCTTTCTTCAGACGATTTAATAATTTTTTTGGACACAAAAGCGGTTATTGTGACTAAACCATAATAGTTAAATATATGCTCTCGCGGACTTTTTTGTAGAACTTAATGGGACCTACAAACCCGTAATACATTATTTTGTTCTATTGTCAATACTTTTTGCAGCGCACGCAAAAATAGGTTTTCGATTTCACACCTTGGGTTACAAAATAGCAATTTTCTTACGGATCTCTATTTTTTATGAAAATAAAATATAGCCTATAGCCTTCCTCGATAGATGGACTATCCAACCTCGAAAGAATTTTTCAAATCGGACCAGTAGATCCTGAGATTAGCGCGTTCAAACAAACAAACAAACAAACAAACAAACTCTGCAGCTTTATAATATTAGTATAGATTAGTATAGATATAAAGCTGAAGAGTTTGTTTGTTGGTTTGAACGCGCTAATCTCAGGAACTACTGGTCCAATTTGAAAAATTCTTTCAGTGTTCGATAGCCCGTTTATCGAGGAAGGCTATAGCCTATATATTATCACGCTAAGACCAATAGGAGCGGAGCACCAATGAAGAATGTTTCAAAAACGGGGGAAAATTTTCACGCTAAGGGCAATAAATAGGAGACGCAAACGACGTTGCGTGGGTCAGCTAGTTTAAAATAATTGATAAATATGTCAAAGGTTACAAAAAGTATCAAGTGGAATTTATTGTAGGTGTTAGTTACGATCGTTGATTGACAAATGTTATTTTGATTGTGTCCGGTCTCGCGATAGCTAAGTTTTTTTTTATTAGTATTGTTTTGTGAATTATTTTCAATGCAATTATTTAAATGAAAATAAATATTTTAATAAATAATAGGTATTATATCGAACTAGCTTTTACCAGCGGCTTTGCCAGCGTAAATGTCGGTTAGCGGCTTTGCCCGCGTAAATGTCGGTTACCGGCTTACCGCGGTGATTTTTTAAACACTTCTTCCGACATAACTTTTTTATTTATGAACCGATTAAATTGAAACAAACACTTAATATTAAGTGGAGAAAACCGCAACACATTAGTGGAAACGGAATCAAAATCAGTTAAGCTGTTTTTGAGATTTGCGTGCACAAACGTACACAAAACAGACATATCGTTTTTTTAAACATTGTTTTGGGTTCTATTGTTTTCATAAAGCCCCTAATAGTTTTTCTTATAAATTTTCCATATACAGACAGTAACCAGTTACGATTTTCTTATATGTATTGATTATAGAATCGCTCGAGTACTGCATACGTCACCGGTTTATCTATACTATTATATAAAGCTGAAGAGTTTGTTTGTTTGTTTGAACGCGCTAATTTCAGGAACCGCCGTTCCGATTTGAAAAATTCTTTCAGTGTTGGATAGTACATTTATCGAAAAAGGCTATAGGCTATATATCATCACGCTACGACCAATAGGAGCGGAGCACCAATGAGAAATGTTTCAAAAACGGGGGAAAATTATCACGCTACGGGCAATAGGAGACGCAAACGAGGTTGCGTGGGTCAGCTAGTACATTATATAACAGGTTGTAAAGATAAAACGTGTGGAAATCCCCTCGGACCATCACCCCACCGGGGCTTGCGGCGGGGCGGTGTGTCGGACTCGAACCGACTAAAACCACACGGTGTGCCACTCTGCGCCTGTGAAGGGAGGAGTCCGGGAACTGCAGTTATTAACACATCCGGACCCCTCCCAGCGCCTGCCCGCACAGAAGCGGGCACCGTCTGCTGGTATCCTCTCAATTAGGCGACGTACGGCACACGCGTACGTCGCCCCCTCGCGGGAGGCCACTAGAGCGGATGGAGGGGAAAGCCCGTCCCGACCATCCGCGGCCACACTCAGGGCGGCATGAGGCGCTGATAGGCGCGCCTCCGCCGCCCGGTTCGCCGGCGGCGGATTGGGTCCGAGTGGACATCGTCCTCCCGGGCCTTCTCCGCCACCTCCTTCTGCGAGATTACATCTTCGCAGAAGGTTGCGACCGCGGTAAAACTGCTATCGCTACCGGCCATGGAGCGTATGACGGCCGGTAGCGAGAGATCTCCTCCGATGACTGCAGTGAGGGCCCGGCGCTGCGACGCCCATGCAGGGCAGATCGCCAGCGTATGCTGGGCCGAGTCCTCACTGCAGTCGCAGTGGTGGCAGGCGGGACTCAATTCCCTCCTAGCGACCGAGTGCAGGTACTTCCCGAAGCAACCATGCCCGGAAAGGACCTGCGTCAGTCGGAAGGAAAGGGTCCCGTGCTGCCGCCCTGCCCACTCGAGGATGACCGGCTGGAGAGCCTCCACGGCGGCAAAGCCAGCGCGTGGAGTCTCAAGCCGGAACGACCAGCGAGCCATCGTGGCTCGACGGGCGGCTTCACGCCACTCGCGTACCTCTTCGGGCGGAGGGCGATAGCCATACTCCGCCCGATATTCAGCCACCCATCGATAAACTTCGGCGAGCACTTCCGCCTCGAAATCCCACGGGGGTGTTCCGGCCAGGGCGCATGCCGCCTCGGTCGACACCGTGCGGTATCCGCGTATGGCTCTGACTGCCAATACCCTCTGAGGCCGCCAGAGGCGGGCCTTATTTAGGGCAGTCAGAGCCGCCACCCACACCGGTGCACCATACAGCGCCATCGACCGGACAACCCCCGTGTATAGGAGTCGCGTTGCGACGCTGGCTCCACCCAAATTGGGCAAAAGTCGCCCAAGGGCGGAGGCAGCGTCGACCAGCTGTCGGAAGTGCTCGTCGAAGAGCCACCTACCGTCGAGTATCAGGCCCAGATACCTCATCTGGGCCCGAACCGGTACGAGGACCGAGTTGACCTCTATGGAGGCGCCGGCGGGTGGACCACGACGGGGCCCATGGAACAACAGGGCCTCCGTCTTGTCCAAGGCCACCCGTAAGCCCAGCGCCTCGATGCGCCCGACCACCAGAGAAATTCCCCTGGTGGCCAGGCACGCCACCTCTTGGAAGTTCGCTCTCCGGGCCGTGACCAATGTGTCATCGGCGTAACAAATTACGCCCAGCCCGGGGGGCAGACGACTTCGAAGGACCCAGTCGTACCCCACGTTCCGCAGGAGTGGTCCAAGGACAGACCCCTGCGGAACGCCGCACGACATGGGTCGCCGTCTCAAGACGCCCTCTCGGTCCTCGTACACGACGGTACGCTCCTCTAGATAGTCTGCCACTAGCCGCCTCAGGTACTCTGGCACCCCGTGGTAGTGGAGTGCTTCCCTGATGCAGCTAAATGGCAGACTATTGAAGGCGTTGGCGATGTCCAAGGACACCGCCAACACCACGCCGCCACAGCTCACTGCCTCTTCGGTCACGGCCCTAAGGCGCATCACGGCATCGACCGTCGAACGCCCCTCTCGGAATCCGAATTGGGCGTCCGACAGGTCGGGCCCCACCTCGCAGAGGTGCCGGACGATGCGGGCAGAGAGTATCCTCTCAAAAAGTTTACCCGCCTCGTCCAGCAACACTATGGGCCTATAGGCCGCGACCGAATCAGCAGGCCGTCCCGGCTTCCTTAGCAGGACCAGCTTCCCGCATTTCCAGCACTCGGGGAAGCGTCTGGACGCCAAGCTAGCGTCCAACACTTCCCTTTGTAAAGATAACCGTACCGTAACCAATGTTCAGTCTTAATCAGACAGATCTAGTTAAACCGTTGTGTGAGAAATACGTAGTTACATTAACTGGCAATAACTGGTAACGCGTACTCATGAAACTACGTATAAGCGATTACGAGAAAAAGACGTTACGTTACGACCCACCTCTAAAGTGCGGGACTACGTACGTGCGTGATACGGCCCTTTCGGGAAAGCTAGGAAATTAGAAGAAAATTGAAAAAATCCATCGATTTCTAACGTCACGTCACGGCAAGGCCTGTGACGCTGCAAAATTTCAAAGTACGAAAGTACTATTAGTTATTCTGTGACCTAGCACGAAATTGGTTTTTTACATAGAAGTGAGCGTAACGAAACCATATCGCGATCCCAAAAAATAGCACAGTGACATCTTTCGAGCGTAAGATTAAACAAAAGATACAATTCGTAAGACTATTTTTGTTCTGTTGCTTGACTTCATAATTATTATAATTAACAGTTATCGCTATACACGTTTATGTAGTATATAACCAAATTATAAAATTGTGATATTTCACAAGCTAAATTTTTAAAAAAATGTCTGTTTCTTGTTATTAAGCGCCTGCCCAAGTGATTCTCAGAATCCAAGAGTGTTAAGTTAGTCACGAATAATCACGATAGGTACTCATTGAGATTGCAGACAATCCTATAACGCATCATGGTGACCCACACTATAACGAACTAATGTCACCAATCATTCTCACGAATTTTAGGTTGGTCATCTGCTTTCTATAATCTAAGGTCTTCTGTGTGGACTGTGAGAGGGTAGTACCGCCACGGTCGAGCCGGCACGTTCGTGAAAAAAAATCAGTAACTAAATAATAATAGCATATTCACAGCTGAAGTTGGTTTTTAGTCTACCAGTTGGTTTTAGTCTAGTTTATTTTATTTATACTTTATGCATATTACCAGTGACAAAGGTGGGCTTAATGCCTTCTTATCTGACGTTTATAGGACCAACCCGGTAGGAAAGTGAACCGCCGTGATATCTATATCCATGTAAGAAGCCGTGTAGGGTTTTTTAGTGGCATAATACGTCATGTAGATTTGGAAAGGGGCTTTATATTTTCACAGGTAAACGGCCGCGAGTTAAAAAAACGGAACAGCGACATCTAGTGACGCTTTCAGAATTAATAAGCAACTAAAGTACGCTTAACGGCCCGTTCAAACCTAAGCGTCAGCGACGTGGGACGCGGGACGCGAAGCGGGAGCGTCCAAGACGCGAAACTTATCGTGCACACCTGCACGACTGCGACGTGAACCACTAACTTCATTTGCTAGTGAACAGTCACTAAAGCTGCGCGTCTTTATCTGGTACTAGCTGGGTCCCGCGGTTGTTTTCGTACCGCGGGTAACGCCGCGGGGCAAAGCTAGTTTAAAAAAAGTAGCCTAAGTTACTCCTTATATCATCAGCTACCTATCAGTGAAAGTCCCGTTAAAATTGGTCCAGCCGGAACAAACGGATAGACAGACTAAAATTGTAAAAATATTATCCATACAAATAAATGCATATGTATGTACCTACCTATACACGGTACATATACCATACCAATAAATGAAATTGGAGTGTCTGTTTGTACTATAAAAATAACCGCTTTTTACTAAATGCATATGTATACACGGTACATATACCTATTTTTTTTTACTGTCTGTTTGTTCCGACTAAACTCTGGAACGGCTAGACCGATTTTGACGGGACTTTCAGGAGACTGTAAGGAGTAACTTTTTTAGCTTCGCCCTGCGGCGTCACCCGCGATACGACAATAACCGCCGGTAACACCGCGGGACTCAGCTAGTTTTGGTATATGTATCGTGTATATACACACTCATGTTTTAATTGCCTCTCATTATGCAACAGTCATTTAAATAACTCCGGACCGGAAAATTCCGGACCGATCGAATCCCATATTTTGTCTTTTTAGCGTAAATTATTATAATTTAATCTTTATTCTTCAAATTATATATGATGGGATATCCTCTCACTTTTTCAATGAACATCTCTATAATATTATCATCTGTTGTAGTCATCGTGGAACGAAAACGAAATAATACTCGTAATATGGAAGGTAACTTTCCTGTACGTACACACGTCTGACCACTAGACGCGTGCGTCCGACTGCGTCCCGCTTTGCGGACGCTGCAATCCCGCTTTGTGGTCGCGTAGGCGTAGGTGTGCACGGCGCCATCGCCATAAGAAAGCATGGGCAGCGTCCGCCGCGCGGCGGACGCTCCCGCGTCGCAGTCGCTTTGGTCGCTTAGGTTTGGGCGAAGCTTTAGTAGTTATATTTTTTCTTCTTATTATTAAATTTGCAGATTTTTCATAAAAATGGTTTAGTTTTTAGAGGGGCGTAGGCACTAGTCAAACAAATATGTATAGCCCTTTGAAGTTCGCAAACGTATCATTGAATTGTATTATGTAACCCATAATGTGATCGTTGTCCTTGTCTCCTTGTCTTTCGTTGGTGAGTGTTGGTGGTCGTGTTCGAAATCGGAGGCCCAGTGATGCAGAAGCATCTCAGGCTCTACCTGCCTACCTAGGATATCGTAGACTAAATAAAATCCAACAAAACGACAAAAAAAGTAAGATTAAATCAATATTTTATATCCCCCAATTAACTTATAAACCTTTTTCATTAATAAACGTCGGGTCCGATTGCAATTTCAATAAATCCGCGGAAGCCCGCCATGTTCTTTCATAAAGCAAAACTCAATAATAATCCACGATACCGTACTAATTACAATCATTTTATATAGAAACCCTTGTAGGGCGGTACCCTAGGTTTCCACACAATTTTCCGTAAAAATTTCCTCAAACCACCCCTTTTGTTAGAAAAGGATAACCAGCGAAATCCCTACGCGTTAAAAAGAGCACAAGCTATTTAACCAAAATATGAAACGAAACATATATTTATCTCTGTTTAACGGTGGTGGTTTTATGTGAGAGTAAAAGAGATGGTTGTATACCTGAGGGTGAACGGTCTCGGAAGCACAGTCGCCGTGGACGACGGCGTGCTTCAATGAGAGGAGCACGTCTGCAGCTTCCCCCCCGCCCCTCTCGCGGCATTCCCCCGGACCGCTTCTGTTAAAAACGAGAAAGATTGCACTGTTGTTAAACTCAGATTTATCTACCGGGAAATTTTTGAATATAAGAAAAGATTATGCAAAAAACTTTTGAATAATTTAAATTATCTAGAACAATATGAAGAAAATTCGTGAAATTAGTGGGCTGTAAATTATGAAGAAACCTATAGTATAGTAAAGGGATCAACTAAATTAATAAATAAAAAACTGTTATATGATGTGAAAATACTTATTCACATTACCTAATCTATCTCTTATATGTATATATAAAAAAAAACGAATAAATTGAGAACCTCCTTTTGGAAGTCGGTTAAAAATTCTCGTGTTACAATGTTAGTTACCATACTTCTCTGAAACGGCTGGACCGATTTTTATGAAATTTGGTGTGCATATCGGGTAGGTCTGAGAATCGACCAACATCTATTTTTTAAACACCATTTTTTTTTATGGCAAAACAAAGTTTGCCGGGTCAGCTAGTCTATCTTCTATATATATAAAAGGGGAAGGTGACCGACTGACTGACTGACTGACATACCAAGAGATCAACGCACAGCCCAAACCGCTGAACCTAGAATCCTGAAATTTTGCATGTAGGTTCTTTATGTAACGTAAGTGAGCACTAAGATAGGAATTTTTTAAATTCCACCCCTAAGAGGGTAAATCAGGGGATGAAAGTCTGCGTGAGCGAAGCCGCGTGTAAAAGCTAGTATATAAAATAGTATATAAAATTAATATTAAATTACATACATAAACAAGCGTTGTGAAAGTCGTTTTCAAAACCTTAATTGAACACTTGAAGATTTACTATACTCTTTGCGCTGTAGCATGGTGCGTGCGTGACAGTTTCGGTAACATTTCGTTTCACTCTTGAAAGTGGCCGCGATTTACAAATTATGACTTAGTATGTCAGCTGTACTACATTTGCAATATATTAAATCATTAATAACTGGAGTGCCTAAATTAAATTGAACCAACCAGAATGTTCTAGTCTACAAATAAATGCCGCACCAAGCTACATACAGCGCAGAGTATAGATAACTATAGTTTAGATCGTGCAATCATACATTCCTGTTTTAAATTACAGGCACTCTCGAACGAGTGTGGCCTCGGTTTTAACCATTGTGAAATATTATTTAACAAGTAAAATTTTTACAAAAACAAAAACCGACTTCAAGGTTCGACTCGATTTCTCTTGGATGCCATCATCAGATCTCAGTGTCCTTATTATGGTACCACCGTTGGGATATCTCCTTTCCATTAAAAAAGAGGTATCAAAATCGGTTCATATACGACGAAGTTATCCGCGAACACATAACGAAATATACGGTCGAATTGAGAACCTCCTCCTTTTTTGAAGTCGGTTAATAACATACAAAATATACCTATTGGTAGATGGTGGTGGAAGGTAGATAGATTAATTTTGAGGTGTTTTTGCCTTAGTGGTAACCGAGTAAATAATTAACATTGCTAAAAGTTAAGCAATCGTGGCCAGTTTATTGGATGAGTGACCAATATCTCAACCTCCGTGCCTCGGAGAGCATGTTAAACCGTCGAACATCGTGACCCAAGTACTCATATCAAAATTCTGTCTTTCTACAGCAATTCTGTGACGATTTTTTTTCACCCAGACTCAGAACAACAATTTTTAGATCACATAAAGTGTTGTCCCATGTGGAATTTGAACCCACAACACTGCGACGCACGTCGTAGGAAGCGGCATAGCGACCGCTTAAACCACTATTTATCTTTATACGTATAGGCCACTTGGCCTATACGTATAAAGATGTTCGTATCGTATGTTAAGAATGGTCACTTATCATTGACTGACCTGACTAGGATTGCTTTTGGATGGCGTAATAACAATTAACAGCTGTTCTCAGAACACACCTTACCGTGAGAGAGACACGCTTCGTCATGGCTGGGCCGGTTCAACCGGAGTGATACCACGGCCTCAAAATCGGTGCGAAATAGCGCTTCCGCTGTGTATCACCGAGCGAGTGAGGATACCGGAGGCCCATACCCCCAACCCCTCATCCCCCTCCCCATCCCCCAAAGGCTGGCAACGCACTTGTGACGCCTCTTGTGTTGCGGGTGTCCATTAGCGGCGGTAATCACTTACCATCGTTTGCTCGTTTTCCTCATAGTCTATAAAAAAACCTATCCAAGTGGCACATCGTGTGGTTTTAGTCGGTCCGATTCCGACAGACCATCCCGCCGCAAACCTCTGTGCGGTGGCGGCCCGGGGAGTTTTCCACATTTAAAAAAAAGCTTTGTGTCAAGCATTCCTACTCTATGCAGTGGTGTTGTTCTGCGCAGGTTGTTGATGAATAGAGGCCCATACACTCCGTATCCTTAATCCACCATACGCAGTGTGCATTAATAGCAGTTAGCAGTGAAATTCTTGATTTTATTCGTTTATTAATGCTTGTGCCTTGTTACAACTACACATCATTTCTATTACCTTATTAAGATTTATGTGGCTTGTCAGCACAATAATGCCATTATCAATATCCTTTCAAATATCTAATCTAGGTTGATACATTTCTACTAATTATCTATATACCTACCTATTATATATCATCTATACCTATGTATACTATAGTAATATTATAAAGAGTTAAAGTTTCTGACTTTGTTTGCTTAACTGATGATATGAGGAATAACTTAGGCTACTTTTTTGGGTTCCGTTGCCAAATGGCAAAAAACGGAACCCTTATAGATTCGTCATGTCTGTCTGTCCGTCCGTATGTCACAGCCACTTTTCTCCAAAACAATAAGAACTATACTGTTGAAACTTGGTAAGCAGATGTATTCTGTGAACCGCATAGAGATTTTCGCACAAAAATAGAAAAAAACAATAAATTTTGGGGGTCCCGATACTTTGAACTGAATTTCAAAAAAAATTTTTTCATCAACCCAAACGTGTCTATGGATAGGTATTCAAAAATGATATTGAGGTTTCTAATATCATTTTTTTCTAAACTGAATAGTTTCCAAAGTGGTAAAATGTGTCCCCACTTGTCTAAAATAAGAGAATGATAAAACTAAAAAAAATATACATATGATGTACATTACAATGCAAACTGCCACCGAAAATTGGTTTGAACGAGATCTAGTAAGTAGTTTTCTTTTAATACGTCATAAATCGTAATGCGCAAATTACACTATTATTAGAACATCGATCAAAGTTACAACGAACTACAAGAACTTTTATATTATGTGTTACTTGCTGCTTCGGAACCCTTCATGGGCGAGTCCGACTCGCACTTGGCCGCTTTTTTTGACTAGCTTCGCCTAATTAAAGATAGTATACGCTGTGAGTCATAAACATAATATAGGTAATTAAAATGTATACTTTTGTATAATGCACATTTTAGAGTATTTGTATGGAGTATATAAGTATGGAGGCCCAATGATGCAGAAGCATCACTAGGCCGCCATGGTGTGGGTCACCATGCTGCATTGTTGCATTGCATTCGCAATGAGTAAGGTGATCACCACTCTTGGATTCTACTTATGCTCTCCATCAGGCAGAGTTGAGTCATTTTAGCAGGCTCATAAATACATTTAAAAAAAATTTAATCTATTATATTTATCTCTCGTATCGATGTTGCTCACGCTGAACTCCGAAACTATCTCGGTGGCGCAGTGGCAGCGTATGCGACTGCTGTGCTTGAGGTCTCGGGTTCGATTCCCGGGTCGGAGCAAATGATTGTATGATCTACAAATAATTGTTTCGGAGTTTGGGTGTTTTCAATATATAATATGTGAGTATTTACAAAAAAAAAGTATATAAGTCTTTATATTAGTTGCCTAATACCCATAACACAAGCTCTGCTTAAGTTGGGACTAGATGGCGTTGTGTGTTAGATGTTCGAAATATTCATCATTATTATCTACCCTATCTGTCTACTATCTGTCTACCGATTTTTTTTGTTAGTTAAGCACTAAATCAATTTTAAAAAGCTTTCACAAATGGAAAGCCACATAGACTACTTTTTACCGCGAATCCAACATAAATGCGCACGAAGCTGCGGCCTGCGGGCAAAATTAGTAACAAGTAAAAGTTTAAATATCTATAACCCGACTACGTAAAAACATTTGGTAAAATTTATATACTTTATGTCAGCCGGGCCATCGTTACGAATCTATTGATACCTCATTTATTAAAATCGTTTCAGCAGTTTAGGCACTATGGTGGAACGTACGGTGGAACTGCCAAAACTATTACACTTTTTTTATCGAATAAGGGGGCAAACGAGCAGATGTATCGTCTGATGGTAAGCGATTACCGCCGCCCCCATGGGCGGCGGTAATCTTGTGACGCCTCTGGTGTTGCGGGTGTCCATACACCCGCAACACCAGAGGCGTCACAAGTGCGTTGCCGGTCTTTTGAGGATGGGGATGTGGGGAGGGGTTGGGGTGTGGGCCTCTGGTATCTTCACTCACTCGGTGAAACACAGCGCGAGCACTGTTTCACACCGGTTTTCTGTGAGGCCGTGGTATCACTCCTGTCGAGCCCGCCCATTCATGCCGAAGCGTGGCTCTCCCACTTTCTTTTGACTTCACTGAAGTCGGGTAAAAATGTGAAGGTACTAGGTACTTTAGATTCCATTTACTGTTTCGGCACCTAAAGACTTTTGGACAATTTAGTCTGTTAGGGCCAGGAATAAAGGCACCAGCTGGGAATGCATAGATGAATATTTGCACCGTTAAACTGAAAAGAGGCCGTATAAATACAACTAAACACACGTTCTAAGGGTTCCGTAGGGTAGGCACTTGAAATTAATCCTTCTGCATCGCGGGAATAAAAATGGGGCAATTAATTAGACGTGTATAATGTAAACTGCACGGGTTGGCCTAGTGGTTTAGGCGGTCGCCATGCCGCTTGCCAATTCGCCAAGTGCTGTGGTTTCAAATCCTAAACGGAACAACACTTTGTGTGAACCACAAACTGTTGTTCTGAGTTTGGGTGTTAATTTTGTCCGTTTCATGTATTTTTAAATAAATAATAATAAATATTTCGGACATCTTAACACACAACGCCATCTAGTCCCAAGCTAATCAGAGCTTGTGTTATGGGTACTAGACAACTGATACAAATACATAAATACTTTTTTTTTTGTAAATACATACATATTATACATAGAAAACACCCAAACTCCGAAACAAATATTTGTAGATCATACAAACATTTGGTCCGACCCGAGAATCGAACCCGAGACCTCATGATCAGCAGTCGCACACGCCGACCGCGAGACCAACGAGGCAGTTGTATGTCTGTAAAGTCCCCCGCGACACAGGATGTTCATTCCTAATGCGGGAGTTGTCTTTTTAAAAAAGAAAGAAAATAAGAAAGAAAGAATAATGCTGAGAGGGAGGGAGGAAATTGTTCGTGAGAAGCTGAAATATAACCATAATGCAAAGGTTTATTAGCTCGAACTATAATCAATATCATCATCATTAAATCAGGCTAAAATATCAGCCTTATTCATAAGCGTTTGTGTTTCTTAATTTTAAATTATTTAATGTCTATTTTGAAATTCCTAACCAAAGTGTGGTGCACCTTCTCATTCTTTTCCGCACCACCCGACGGCGCTCATAGCCCAGTTGCACTCGGTGATTAGAAACAATGACCGAGGGTAAGCAACGACTGCGCGGTCAGTATATGGATGGGTGACCGCTAGTGGCATGTTACCCTGATCGTCTCCGTGATTCGGAGGTCACGTTAAGCAGTCGGTCCCGGTTGTTGTCATAGGATAACAGTCGTAAAGCTTAGTTGTAGGCCTTTGGGCGGCTTAAAAACATCCAACGGCAAGATTACGTAGCCACAACGTTGTCTTGCCAGGCCTCAACCCGCACTAGGCCAGCGTGGGAACGTATGGCTTAACCCTCTCCTGAGAGGAGACCCGAGCCCAGCAGTGGGACGTTATGGGTTGTTCATGATTGATGATGACAACGGTAGAGTGTTAGAGAATGCCTGTGGCATTAATCTACACACATCAAAAGTGTCTAGGGATCAACATATGTGTCTAGGGATCAACATATATTTTTGTAATAACTTTTCTCCTGATTGATATTAATTAAAATTTTCTTTAAGGATTCATCAAATAAAGTGTTTTCGTTTGTCACAGTAACGATAAACCAAGTCACCTTTGCATTAATAAAGAAATTTGCCATTTTCCTAATAAAAGGATTTTTGACATTTGAACCACTAACATTAAAGTTCGAAAAAAAGACTGAAATAACAGTTTTCTTTAAAATTTTATTAGGTAACTTAAACAATTAATAATCCGTGTTTCTACCGCGAACACTAACACAAGAACATCGGTTTGGCATACTCAAAATGAGTTCATCCAAATCACGCTGTGGAATGGCCGCCCATGTTCGTTGCAACAACAAAAAAAGGTCTTCTTGCGACTGGATACCCTCCATATTCGGCAGAGCTCTTCTCTGTAGCATATCCCATGCATGCTCAATCGGGTTTAAGTCTGGCGACTGAGCAGGCCAGGGCCAAAGCCACATCTCAATCTCAAGAAATCCGCATAAAAATGCTTGATCCCTAGACACTTTTGATGTGTGTATATAAATAAAAGAGTAAGGTGACTGACTGACATACCCAGAGATCAACGCACAGCCCGAACCGCTTAAGCTAGAATTCTGAAATTTTGCATGTAGGTTCTTTATATAACGTAAGTGAGCACTAAAAAAGGATTTTTTGAAATTCCACCCCTAAAGGGGTAAATCAGGAGATGAAAGTCTGCGTGAGCGAAGCTGCGTGTAAAAGCTAGTAATAATATATAATAATAAGTCCGCTATTGTAGGTACATTAAGCATGTGCATAAAGTTGTTAAATAGAAAATTTATATAAAAAAAAAACGTTACTTAACGGTTCGGTGTTCAACTTTAAACTTACAATCTTAAAGTCAAGAATAACACACGTTTTAACGCTTTAACGTTTAGTACCTATTTAAAGGTATCTATCTATTTCTATCTTCTTTCTATCTATCTATCCATCGAAAGTTATCAAAAGTCGGTCATCCAGGTATTTGTTTGTAAATTATGTTTTATTTATGTAATCTATCTAATCGAGAAAGCTTTATTAAGTACTAGTGGTTGCCTGCGGATCCTCCATATGTCGGTTATCGCAGCAAATAGTAGCCTATGTGTTATTCTGATGTATAAGCTATATTACTGTAAAGTTTCATCCAAATCCGTTCATTAGTTTTTGCGTGAAAGAGTAACAAACATCCATCCATCCATACTTACAAACTTAAACAAACTTAAACCTTAAAGTTGAAAATAACACAGAACCGTTGCTTATCGTTAAAAAACGTAACGTAAGGCCTAAGAGGGTGAATATTTAAAACAATCTAAATATCTTACAAAAGATGAGCGATCCTGGTGACACGAAACACTTTACTTATTTCTAGTTTGCTACTAAATTTATTGATATTTCTTTCATGAAGTGTGTTAGCACTATAATAATTCTAATAACCTAAATCCGTAATTAGTTTAAGTACCTAATCATTGTTTGTTGGTCGGACGCTTGACTTACTCCCTAGTAAAGCAAATGGTCGATCATAAATGAATTTAGCTACAAGAGTTACAAGAATATAAAAAGCTCAAAAACTACGCCCTACAACTAGGTAGGTACTAGCTATAAAACTTTTGATAAAATTAAGGTAGCCTATTACGAATCTATGGACGTCTTAAATTCATTAAAATCGGTTCAGTAGTTAAGGCGCTACGCTGTCGCGCTGGAACATACAAAAATGCTACCTATCTATACTAATATTATAAAGCTGAAGTATTTGTTTGTTTGTTTGAACGCGCTAATCTCAGGAACCGCGCTGGTCCGATTTGAAAAATTATTTCAGTGTTGAATAGTACATTTATCGAGGAAGGCTATAGGCTATATATCATCACGCTAAGACGCTAGGCAACAGGAGACGCAAACGAGGTTGCGTGGGTCAGCTAGTCCAAAATATTACCCTTGCTTAGGTATAGCTTCGCCGTAGTCGGGTAAGAATGCTTCACAACACAATTGAAAAAAAAAACCCTACCATGTGAATGAAAACTCACGCATAGAAGATATTTAACTAAAACGTAATTAAAACGTAGGCGATTAACTTTCTCCTCCCCAATATTACAGAGGAGAGGAAAAGTTGTAATTTCAAAGGGGCGAAAGATTTGTTTAACATCAGTTTTCGGACTTCTGATAGCCGTCGCAACCCACTCGTGGCTCTTCCACGGCAAAACATCAGAGGCATCTCAAAGGTATGTTCTATGTAGGCAGAAAAGTTTCCAATCTCAGCGCGGAGATTACAGCACTTTTCAATAAATGTAGTTGTACATCTTTTCATCTGCATTATAAATCGCTGGGAGAAGTGTTCAAGGAGACTACGTAGAAAATTAAAAAAATATTAAGAAATAATTTGACATAAATGAAAATATTGTATGCCCATTGGGCGAGACATGGCTGATCGCAATGTATACGAAACATCTATATAATAATAATAATATTTATTGACCCATAATTTTTTTTAACAATTCAACAAGTTTTAAAAAGGCATGATTACAATGTACCAATTGTGTCTTATTAACCCCCGCTGAACTAGGTCGGAAACCTGTGCTTCAGCGTACGGCGCCTCTTCCTATCGGCCATGTTCATTAACTACAGCTTATAATATAGTTCCAGTATATAATTCTATTTATTCATGTTAACTTTAAGTTTAATTTAATTTAGAAAGACGAGACAAGACAACTACTCAAAACTAAGATAATGTAGTGGTCCTCTGGGTGTGTTAAGAGCAGGGATGAATGTGTGTGTGTCAGAGGGTGAGTAAAAGTTGTAGATGTAGTGAGAAAGTGGAATTGTGCAAAAACCTGTTAGAACCCAACTATTGCAGAATAGTTAGTAGTGACTCTGTTTCGTCGTAAGACAGGCTTCCCAACCACTGTGATACAGCTGTTTTAAGGTTTTGTTTATTTAGGCGGTAAATGCAAATGACTTTATTTACTTTATTATATAAATAAGACCCTAAGAATGGGAAAAACCTACGCATAAATGATGTCTTTGGCCGAACTAATCCCTCACAAACTGCGTGACTTCTGCGTTTTTTGCTTGATTTTGAATCGTATTGTAATAAAGCGTGCTGTTTTATTAAAAGATTGATGATAAAAATGATGATTGGAAGGGTATCGAAATGGTTTAAAAGTAGACACTTTCAGAATAGTCCTTTGAGAAACCTCAAGTCGCTTAAGAATAGTTTTAGATGCCCCGCCCCAGGATGAGATACAGTAAGTTATCAATGATTGGACTAAAGCAAAGTAAATCTGTTTAAGGACTGCAGGAGCGGTTACATATCTCAACGTTTTAAAGACGTAGCTCAATTTACGTATTCTTTTACTTAATGCCAAGATGTGCATTTTGAAATTAAGATTTTCGTCAAGTACACCGCCTAAGTATTTAATATCTTTGGTATGTTCTAATGGTTTACAAGCGCATGTGATGTTTTTCGTAATACTGAAATTACAGTCATGAGCAATCAGACTTAAGGTAGTGCTTATAGAACCGCGGATTGAAAAAGTTAGGTATTTGGTTTTTTGTACGTTTAAGCTTAATATGTTGTCATGTAACCACTTTTTACACTGTCAAATCCATTTTGAGCAAGCTGGAATGCTTCATTCCATGTTTTAACGGCGAAGATGAGGGCAGTATCATCTGCATATGAAATAATTTTGCCTTTAAACGAGGGTAGATATAGGAGATCGTTTATGTAAACGAGAAAAAGAGTTGGACCAAGAATACTACCCTGTGGCACGCCATATTTCACTGACACCTCGCGGCTCGTATGGGAGTTCAATGCAACACACTGTGTTCGATCCTTCAGATAGTCCGCATAGAGCTCAAGTTGAGTTCCCCTAATGCGCTTTTTGTGTTCTAGTTTCGACAAGAGGATTGGGATAGAGACCGTATCGAATGCCTTGGCTAGGTCCAAAAATATCGCAACGCACTTACTACCATTATCAAGGTTGCTAGATAAGAAATCTGTGAGATTATTAACTGCATCAGCCGTTGATCTACCTCGACGAAAACCATATTGATGATCAGACAAAATGCTATGTTTTTCTAAATAATCTATTAATCTGTTGTTGATGATTTTTTCTAAAATTTTTGATACCGACATTTCATCCTTCAGAGAGGATATAATGTTGTAAATCTCTCTCTCGTCTGTTGTAAATAGTGCAAAAGAATTCAGGTTCCTATCAAGATGACTTTGACTATCTATCGGCCTCCTATTCTGAGTCAGTGTAATTTTTTCAGCAAAAGATTTGCCCACATTGCAAAAGTAGTTATTAATGTTATTTACTGAGCTCTGTGGTGTATCAGACAAGATGAGCAATTACTTCGGAAAACCAATTTCTTTAGATGTATTGGTAATAGTTTTAATTGTATCCCATAGTTTTTTGCTATCATTGCCGGCTTTTTCAATTAGATCTCTTTCATAGTTACGTTTTACCTTCTTTAAGATTGTACTACAGAAATTCCTGTAACGAGTGTAGGTAGTTTTTAATATAAGATTACTTGGATCTAGTTTAGACTGTTTATGTAATTTATCTCTGTTTCGCATACAACGCAAAATTCCTTGGGTTTTTTTTATGTACCTATGATCCACAATAAAGATATATCGATTGATTGATTGATTGACAAGTGATTAATTTAAAAAGTTTTTTTTAAATAAGCTTTTGTTACTTGTTAGTAAAAAATAAATAACTAAGCCCTTTCATTTGAAACCCGTACCTATTGGGTGGGTTGTTCAGAAATATGTACGCCGCCATTTTGTTACGGCGGAAATTTTGGATTAATAATAATACCGATTTTATATAATTGCATTGTCATCAGAACTCAAGGTATATTTAAAATTTTAGCTCAATTGGAAGAATTAAATTTAATTTTAAGATTTGATTACAGACAAACATCGGAACAGGTGAAACTAAATAAAAGCTTGTGAAAATGTCTTGTATCCTTGTGAGGTCGGATCACCAGTAGACCACCCACGTAATACCTGGTAAATTAAATCTGGTAAATCTATTTTAATGTATATCATCGACCGTAAAATTTACTTGAGTATTACCTAATTAAGAAATTATAAGTGAGATGAAGTAGAGTGGTAGATAAGTGTGACACATTTTACACATTCCTTAAAATTATTTCTCCACTCACTTGTAACCAGAGCAAGGTGAAAACGGGAACAGGGATGGCAGAGGGTCCAACTCCAACGGCGGTAGGGAGAAGGACCCCATGTCTTCGGACCAGCCTTCTGCGACTTCTCCCGAAAGCGGGACCTCACAACCTCCGATGCTGTCGCCTAACGCATTCAAGTCCTCTCCATTTTCTGGACAGCAGTTTTCTTGTTCCTGCTGTAAAGTTTTACAGATTGTAGACAAGACAAGAGTATTGAACTAAGAAATACATGAAACCACTCACGAAAAATTTGCTTGATAGTAATAACTTGTAAAATTGGTTCCGGGGATCCCGGACTATAATTAAAAAAGGTCTGATCTGTTACATTGTCTCGGAAACAGTCTCTACTGTCAAAAAATCTGATGTAGAAAATATTTGAAACATATCACAGGTTTTAGATAATTCTTTTCCATAGGTACTTATTGTTATTATATCGATAGATATATTATAAAAATAATGTAGACTATGTTAATAAAAATGAACGTCTTTAAGTACTGATACTATAAACCTGAATTTATACCCACAGTATAATTTGGGTTTAGAATGGAATGTGCAATATGTCCTTATCCTTATATCTGTATTTCATTGCTCTGTCCTGACAGAGAGAACAGATATTTACATTTTCTTTTAGTTATCTACATATATGACCAATAAACGATCAAGTAATAGACCATACAGAAGTAGGTATTTTGAAATGATCTCACGTTTCGGCCAAATTACATTGGCCGTAGTTACAGGCTTGATCCCAACATAACATACATTATTACCACACAGACCGATTTAAATATACCTACCTATATCTTTTTATTTTAAATCACTTTAAAGTGCGAACATTGTCTAAAAACCAAAAAAGATGGGTCTGAAATCAAAGCTGCTTGATTTCAGAGCCCTTTCAAAGGGATCATTGAAATATTATAAAAAGTGCACTAGATCCAAAAAAAAACATGAATTATAAAAAGTATTAATGGAAAGCTTAAAGTAATAGAGCTTTCATACTCTGGCATTGGTTTTCGACGCCATTGAAGTCAGAGAGAAAAGTTAAATTAACATTTACGTATTTCATAAGAAGTATTAAATTGTTTCGTAATAAACACCTTTTTTTGTTATTGTGGGGAATGGAATAAAAATAACATTTAAT
Organism: Diaphora mendica; assembly: GCA_949125395.1. Taxonomy (NCBI): domain Eukaryota; kingdom Metazoa; phylum Arthropoda; class Insecta; order Lepidoptera; family Erebidae; genus Diaphora; species Diaphora mendica. The sequence goes on along the minus strand of OX421332.1, from coordinate 3,889,319 downwards.
TCTTGGGAAAAGATCTAAAACCTTTTTCATCTTGTTAATTCATTAAAAAACATGGCTACATGAAAGAAAAACAAAAAATCTTATATATTGACACTGAAGTAGGAAACCTAGGTCTATTTATATTGAGTACTACATCGATGATTCTTTTTTCAAATTTTTGATTTTCACACTACCACGAAACAATAACCACAGATAATATAATTTATCTTCCGACACTTGCCTGACAACACTCCTCCTCCGGGAACTCTCGCAACTGATTCTCCACGCACGTGCACTGCAGTGGGTCGCAGCAGAGCCCGTGGCAGCCCCCACAGTAGTCCACCAACCCGAACTGGGGATTATTTGGCATGTAGCACTCCATGGCTCCGCCTCTGTGCGCATGGCACGGCGTATGGGCGGTATCAATCATTCACTCGTGTTTTCGACGCTTGTAGTCTCTTGCTGCCATCGTCTGAAATACAGATTTATTGGAATTTTATAACATCGTTTTTGTATATTCAATATGAACGTTATACTGTACAAAACTTGAGATGAGCATTGTGAATATGCAAGATATTGTATGACAGATCTCACGAAATTAAATTTACTATAAGTGAAAAAATGGATTTTGTTTAGGAAAGCGAAACTAATAGTAGAATTCAGATTAATTATTAGGTACATAGGGCCGCATATGTTATTGAAAGTGCGATATATATGCAGATTATTGAGCTTTTTGCAACAAGCATAAAATATTTTTTTTGTAATTTTGATCATAATTCGCAAACGTTTCATTTTGAAATTTTCCATGAATAGGTATTTTCTTTCTTAATGTAAAAAAATACTGCGAAGTAACTTTGCTTCCATATTATGATTAAGTTTATACGTTTTTTTTTTTTCAATATTAAATACACAATAACATGTGTTATTTTTATTTTTATTAAGCTTATTTGCTTGCTATTTGACAAAACAGAGATTGTTGCTATTGTGTGTGTTGATCTATGACTTTAGAGTCTACATAAAAGACGATTTCAAACAATTTAAAAAATTTTATGAAATAAAGAGAGTTTGAGTTGAGTTGAGTTGAGTTGTGTGTGCATCAGGTGATTTTAAAGCATCTATTATGAATGTCCACAAATTTATATATTTGTGGACATTTATAAAAAAACTACAGGCCTTAACTCTTTTTATTTATTAGCCTAAAGTACAGTATATCTATTAGGTACAATGAAGAATCAATTTGTGGTTGTATAACGTACATATAAAAATGAAATCATACATCAACGATTTTCAAGGTAGTAGAGTCACGCCGATTTCAGTACGAAGGAGGGTGCTACCCTGTCTCTCTCTCCCAGGCCCAATTATGTAGAATTGTAGAAGCATCTCAATAGGCCGCCAAAGTCTGGGTGTATTATAGTGGCCACCACTCTTGGATTTTGCTTATGCTTTCCATCAGGCAGAGTAGAGTTACTTTGGCACGCTCAATGATATTTTAAAACAATGGATATGTTACGTAATAATTTGTGCCGAAATCTGTGCTGTGCGGCCTAAAACATTAATGAAGTAAGAATAGTGACAACACCTCAGATTACTCAAGAAAGCCAGATAGACCGTAAAGAACACGACAATGAATCTACAAAGTAAATATGAATTAGAAAGCGAATACATTCTCGCGGCAGTGTTTGACAAACCGCCATATTGTGTACACGTCACGAGTGATTTTTAATTTTATTTTCAAAATGCCGTCTTGCATCATTAAACACTGTAAGAGTAGTTCCCAAAAACAAAAAAAAAGAAGATGGAATATCTTTTCACAGGTAAATACAGATTATTTAGTTGCTATAATTATTTATTTACCCGATAATTATATTGTTGTGTCGGAACAGAAAACCTCAACCGTAGGGATGGCGATCTGAGATCGATTAATCGAAGAATCGATTTTTCAGGCCCTAAAGATCGATATTTTAAATCGATATACAGTACTGTGTCGATTCAGTGGATCGATATTTTACCCTTGAAAATCGCCATTCGATTTTTTTTTGTTTTGACACACCATTTTATTTACAATTAGTTAAATGTATCGGTAATAATACGGTGTTACTGATTAAAGGCTTGAGTAGTCAAAAATTTGCGAATTGGCGGTATGCCTAGTTTCCTTTGTCTCTCTTTGTTCCTTGTGAGCGCCTTTTTTCAGTTGCCGCTTGCCGCCAATATCGCAAGTGTTAAGCGGAACCGCTCGGGTCCCAGTGGACTTGACAGATTATTGTTTTTAGTTAGAAAGTTAGGATATGGAGCATTGAGAACTTTAACCTTTTCATGGACTAAATTATTTTTTAACCGATTTCAAAAAAGGAGGAGGTTATCAATTACTGTTTTTTTTTTACGTTTGTTACTTCATAACATTCGACTGGGAGAACCGATTTTTATGATTCTTTTTTTATTTGAAAGCTGGTGCTTCAAATGTCCCATTTCAATTTGTCCCCTTCTTAAAGTGGTTTTTTTATGTTAAAATTTGTGATTATGAAAATAAAAGTCTTCTTTCATATCTGATCTGACTTTCATATATAAATAAATAAAATTGAAGTGTCTGTTTGCAATTTCAATTAAACCTGGACTAAAAAAACCGATTTTACTGATAAGAGATCATTTATAATGCTATCTTTCTTGTTATTTTATAAAATGGTTTCTTAATTACATAACAAATGAAAACTTGAAAAAAATCGATTTATTGAAAATCGATCTTTTAATCCTTGATTTTTTTGTGTATCGATTTTTTAGGTTTCGATTCAGATCGATTCAAAAAACGATATTTTTTGGAAAGAATCGCCATCCCTACTCAACCGTAGCTCGACTGTGATACCAGTTTTTGTCTATTTTTTTCCCTTCAATTAGGGAGATTACTTATTAGTCCAGACATTAGTGAACCTTATTTCTATATTTAGGAACTTGGTTCCTAACCTCATCTGAAAGTATTCTTTGGTGATACATACAATTATTTCTAATAATTATTACATACAAACAATTTGTGGATGTTTCTACAAATTGCTGTTCTGTGTCTAGATGTGTTTTATGTCTTTAACTTGTGCTTCACATCAAAATTGAATGATTGAGAATAATCGATAGTACAAAACTTGATTCCCAGGTACTTACCGATTATCCGCAGAATATTAAAAAAAAATATTAAAATAATAATACATTATAAGTACTTTTGGTAAAGTAATTGCTATTAGCTTTTTATAATTTTTACACGAAATTTACATGCAAAAAGACAATATTATAAAAAGTTAGTGCAAAATAAAGGTTGCTGAGAGTTTGCATAGTATGTAACAGTAACTAGGATAAAACCATAATATTTAAAGTTCTTTTATATTAAAATACACTTTCTTCAATTTTAATATGTATCAAAAAAATAGGGATTTTTTTACTGCGTATGGTATCATTACACACACAAAGATGTACGTGTTCCTACAGTGTCGCACCGAATGTCACGCGCACTAAAGTAAATCCATCGGCGTCATGTTATTTGACAACAACGTTCTATATGGTATTCTTTTGTAATCTGAGGACAACACAATTTAAAGTAAAGAAATAAGGATAAGCTTGCGATGACCAAATATACTAGTTACTCAATCGCAGGTAATGTATGTACAATGTTAATATTTATATTTTTTTTTATTTATGAACATCGACTGAATAAGCGTGGTTTTGGATTTAGGAGGTGGGAAATTCTTAAAGTGATATAGTGCTCGCAGGTTTCTAGGTACCTTTTGACTCACGTAAGTAACCTGAGCTCGCCAATCGAGAGTTGAGTCAATGTGTAGAGCTAGGTCCTTGACTGCGGGGCTAAAAGGTGTCGCAGACTCGATGAATACGATCGGGGAGATTGTAGCGATATTCAATCTGCTTATCATGTGTTTGCTGCCTACAATGCGCGTTTGCTGAATGCTTTCTACAATGCATTTATATATCGATACTAGCTTTTGCACGCGGCTACGCTCACACAGACTTTCATCCCCTGATTTACCCCCTTAGGGGTGGAATTTCAAAAATGTCTTTCTTAGTGCTCAATTACATTATATAAAGAACCTACATGCAAAATTTCAGGATTCTAGGTTCAGTGGTTTGGGCTGTGCGTTGATCTCTGGGTATGTCAGTCACCTTCCTCTTTTATATAGGTATATAGATAGATACTAGCAACCCGCCCCGGCTTCGCACGGGTTCTTTACGGAAAATATAATTTAGTCTATGTTAATTTAAGATGGGCGGCTTAATTTTTTTCGACGTCATTAAAAATAACGTTATATTTTAGCCTATATACTAAAAAAATAAATTATATACGAACCATTCTGAGGAATCACTATCTATTGGTTTTGCTTTTGAGTTTATAGTGAACAGACAGACAGACACGGTGGAGGACTTTGTTTTATCTTATACTTGCTGATCCGGCAAACGTTGTTTTGTTGTTTATTATAAAATTCTCGTGTCACAATGTTAGTTACCATACTCCTCTGAAACAGCTGGACCGATTTTTATGAAATTTGGTGTGCATATCGGGTAGGTCTGAGAATCAACCAACATCTATTTTTTATACCCCAATTTTTTTGGCAAAACAATGCCGGATCAGCTAGTATACCTATTTTAAGTAGTGATATAAAAAATGGTTGTTGCTCGCGGTTCCGCCCGTTTGTTTGTCGGTTATCGCAGTAAAGAGTAGTAGCCAATGTCCTTCAAAAATCAAAGTATCTCCATGCCAAATTTCATTGAAATCGGTGCAGCAGCGCCGTGAAAGTGTGGCAGATAGACAGAGTGACAGAGCTACTTTCGCATATGCATTATGCATACTCCATACTTTATATTACAAATTAATATAAAGTATGGAGTATGCATAATCGCTCTTTTGTCCTGGTCACGGTATCACGTGTGAACGGCTGGGTCTATATCGCTAACTCGCTTAATATTGGATAGCCCATATCGAGGAAGGTTATAGGCTATAAAACATCACTATAGCAGCCGAGCATTAATGAAAAATGAACAGTATTAAAATCTAGACACGCGGCAGCGTGTCAAGCCAAGTTCAAGCAAAGGAACTGGCTAGCTAGCGCCGAGAGTAATATTACACGAACCATACTTGGTGCCACTTTTGACCCTTCTATAACTCAAAACTTCTTTAACGTAAACACATAAAACTACGTGTGATTAATTATATCCATAATGACACACAGAAGCCCAAATTTCATGAAGCTAGCTCAAACGGTTATAAAGATATGAAGGTCAAAAAGTCGTAAATTTTAGCACTGACTGACATATATATAGTACTTACACCTAACCTACTTCCAGATGACCTAGAAAGATGAAATTTGGAATCCAGCTCGATAATTGTGTGTAAGCGTAGGAAAAAATCTAAAAATTAAAAAAAGTTATTGTAGCGTTGGAACCGTCGTTACAAGCAGATATTTGAAACTATTCCAATATATGTATTGTTAGATCTCAATACCTGCCTAGTTTTATTTACAAAAAGTAATGATATCCCACCAAAAACATAAATGTAAAAAAGGAGAGCCAAGTTCAATACAAAAATTATGCTTGGCTTCGCCGCAAAAAGAATGGAGATCTAAATGAGTGCCAAGTTCTATTCAAAATCTAAATATGTACTTATAGGAACAAAATAAAATTATGAACAAGTATTAAACTCTATTTCTTTGCTTTATTGGATACCTGTAACAATTGCTGTTATTTAAATATGTGAGTTCTTAAAGTAGGTTAGATTTGACTTGGCCAGTTTTTATCAGAATTAATATATATATATATATATGTGTGTGTTGAATAACTTTATAAAATGACTGATGTTATGAAAACTGGCTAAGTCAAATCTAACCTACTTTAAGATAAAAAATTATTATTATTACATCATGGAACGCGAAAGTTAATAGAGTGTAGAAGTTAGCTAGAATTAAAGTTCAAACTATTTTATTTTTAACTTTATATAATGTTTTTATCAGTACTAATAACTGTTCAGGTTAATACTAGTAAGTTTGTACTCGATTATAAAATCGGTATACAAATTGTAGGATTTCCACAGAAAAAATCATTCACAGTACAGACAAAACCAACCAATCAACTACTAATGTTTTATTTCTACGGGTGCGTTAGGTTTTAATACTTCCTGAAAGTGATAACAAGGAGAGAAGCGATAATATAAAAAATTGAAAAGAAAAATTTCGAAAATATTGTAACTTTTACGGGTGTCAAAGGCCTTTGTAAAATGTCTAGAAACTTCACAAAGTTAACAACCATAATAATATGATGTAAAAACTTTAAAAAACGACGAATTCTGTCATCATCATCTGCCTATCGCAGTCCACTATTGGACATAGGCCTCTCCAATTTCACGCCACTTGGTTCAATCCTCGGCTTTTCGCATCCAGCTCCTGCCAGCCGTCTTGAGCAGATCATCACTCCATCTGGCCTACGTTTGCCGAGACGTGGTCTCCACTCATGAACCCGTTTACCCCAACGGTAATCAGTTCTGCGGCTAATATGGCCAACCCACTGCCACTTCAGCTTGCTAATCCTTTGGGCTATGTCGATGACCTTGGTTCTCTGCGGGATAACCTCATTCCTGATGCGATCCCTCAGAGAAACGCCGAGCATAGCCCTCTCCATAGCACGCTGAGCGACTTTAAACTTATGGACCAGCCGTAACGTAAGTGTCCACGTTTTGGTTCCGTAAGTCATGAGTCTGAAGGACGCACTGATCGAAGGCTTTTGTCTTTAGAACTGTGGGATCGACGATGAAAAGACCCGACGAAGTTTCTCAAACCTCACCTCATCCTCAAAGTTGTTTCTACCTTACTGCAAGGTCTGCCAAGTATTTATAGAACTTTCCTGTGTACCTCAAACAGGAAAGTCTGTAAATACTGTAAAATTGAATCCCTACTTTAAACAAAAAACCTTTTTTAAACCTTTAGTGGAAAAAATCTAAAGTTCATAAATATATATTATGATTTTGTATGTAAGGATTTACTTTGCACAAACAACTTAATTATGTGTAAGTGCTTAGTATAAAAAAAAAGTAACGGATATTGTAAACCATCTAAGGTTATTTTTCCTTGCTATTTACCATTCATCACACACATCACACACACCCTGTTATTCTAATTCAATTACATATGGGCACAACATAAGATATAATTATTTATTAATAATTTAGTACTCTAATACACACCTTAAACCAAGAACATATCCAAAAATATCCATGTATTTGCACTAATAACAACAAATTATATTACAACACATCACAAATCACAGTTTCACATAAAACCTCCTTTCACTAATTAAATTAAACGTATCGGTTGAGGCATGCGCCATGGCAACACCGGCACTCGTTTAAAAAAAGCATGAAAAAATATTTATAAAATTTTCGGGCAGAGGACGAGCCCTTACAGCACGTTAGTGGTGACTAAACTATCTTTTCAAGTGTGCTAAGTGCACTCCCGCCCCTACCGTAATTGGCTGTTTGTATCCAACCCCTCGGCTGAAAAAAAAATACACGACATATTGTGCGCGGGAAAGTGAGCTGTCAACGTATCGGGTTGACATGGCGGCGGGCGGCGGCCGGACGGCAAGGAAAGCTTTTGTTTTTGTGGTGTAATCATTTAGTGGTACGATGATGTTTAGATAAGTAATTGAGTAAATAATTGGTTCTACTTATGTTATTTGTCAGCTTGTGAGAATGATAGATGCATGTAGACATGTAGATATAGTAATATTAAACCAGTGATTAGAATTTTTCCATTCGCATTTGGACAAACTCGTTCAGTTGCATGTAATGCTTGTACCTACCTAGAGGAAAAATAGAACTATCAATTGCTGTATGTTATGATTTAATTAGTTTACTTACAGTATTCATCTCCTAAAGAGGGGAGAAATTCCACCAGGATAAATAAGTAAAAATATCCAGACGGGGTTTTCAGCAAGTACAAAACCTCTACAATTCCTTTATCTCCATCGCTTGTAACAAAAGCAGTAATAAAACAAATATTTACATAAATATCTTTCCTCACCGAATTTACTATTAAGGAAGTCGGTTAAAAAGTAAAAAATAATAAAATAAAACAGACTTTCATTTATCCCAATTGCAACCCTTACTGTAATTATTATTTAAACTTTGTTGCCACATTTAAAAAAACGTACTTAATATACCAAACGATAGTTGACGTATTCATCATCCCTTGAAAGTCACAACATGATACGAAGATCGGTACCGATTAGTGTGATGTTTGGTTTACCGTGCACCGGTATGGTTCGGCCACCCAGGTAGCATCAGCCGGAGACAACCTGTCTCGGAGGAAATCGTTTCAAATTGATTAAACAACGAATATTCGCAGGTATGAGCGTGAGAGCTATAGTCTTTAGTGATTTCTTAGAGTTTTGTTACAGTATTTTGGTTATAAATAGTGGTTTGTAATTTAGATATTGAGAACTCGATTTTTTAACTTTTAAGATATTTACTACATTCTTGTTTATAATTTATTAATTGACCCATGCAATTACTGCGTCTCTTTTTATTGATATCTTTTTTTTCTTTTTTAAAAAGATAACTCCCGCATTAGGAATATAATACATCCTGTGTCGCGGGAACTTTACAAACATACCATGCTTCGGCAGGCATAGGCAGGCTCGACCGGAGTGATGCCACGGTCTTACAGAAAACCGGTGTGAAACAGTGCTTGCGCTGTGTTTCACCGAGTGAGTGAGGATATCGCAGGACCATCATTCGTATCGTAAACAAACTAGTCTCTTTAACTACGGGGTAGGCAGAGACAAAACCCTGTTACTTGCAACTTTGGATTGCCGTTAAAACACTTTGAGTATATTTGACCTTTTGTTTTTCAGAATAAAGTAATGACTACATAAAAAAAACTACCTATTTGTTTTATTTTGCGTACAACAGTCAGATACGTTCGGGTAGACGTTTATGTGCGAGGGTAGTACCGCCCCGGTTGTCAGTAGTCAGCCCAACAGTGCTGAAATCGGCGTGGCTCTACTACGTAATGAATATGACTGCTAAGCCGGAGTTTTCAACAGTTTATGATAGCACCTCTTTCTAATTTCTAGAGCTATGTAAAGGTACTATTATAAGTAAAAAATCTAAGGTATGCTACATTTGTCCTATCACCCAAGTTAGAAGCCTAACAAACTCAACGGATGCTGTTAACAAAAATATTTTGGCGTGCGAAATTTCCAAGTGCTCGGAAAGATACACCGTGTGAATTTAGTCAGGCAAGTTGTGCTGTGTGCCGGGAGCATGCAGCTCACTGAACACCGATGCCTGCGAGCTGGCGATCGTCGTGGTGGTCTAACCACCCAAGGAGCCGTGGCAAAACCTAACTCTGTTTTTACCCAAATACAACCAAAAGGAAGCGTCATAGTTTTGACAGTTTTATATTTGAAAAGATAACTCAATCATTAGGAATAAATCCTATATGGAGAGACTTCACAAACATACATGAAACGTACGCAAAGAACAGCCAGACTCGGAACAATAATATTTGTGAATCATACGAAGTATTGTCCCACACGAGATTTGAACCCACAACACATTACAAAGTAGGAAGCGGCGTGGCGACTGCTTAAACCACTAAGACATACGTGCAGTCAAATCTATGTAATGTTATGTTCGTATGTTAGCGTCGTAGCGTCTTCTTAACCGATTTTAATGAATGCGGTGTCAATAGATTCGTAATAACGGCTCGGGTGACAGGCCACATAAATAATAAATATTTCGGACATCTAACACACAACGCCATCTAGTTCCAAGCTAAGCAGAGCTTGTGTTATGGGTACTAGACAACTGATATAAACACATATTTACGGTTTATTTTGTAAATACATACATATTTTACATAGAAAACACACAAACTCCGTAACAAAATATTTGCAGATCATACAAACATTTGGTCCGACCCGGGAATCGAATCTGAGACCTCAAGCACAGCAGTCGCAAACACTACCACTGCGCCACAGAGGCAGTCATGAATTTTATCAAAAGTTTTTACATAGTCGGTTTATAGTTTTTTAACTTTTTCTTTTAATTAGATGTTGATTTATTAAGAAGAATAGATTGTTGTTAATGAAAACAAGTATCTTAGTGTTTTTTTTTGTAATTATAATCTCACGCGTCTCACATACTGTGAAGTGACGGATAGAGTGGTGGTCAGCGTACTCATTGAGAATGTAGACAATGCAGCATAGATGCTTCTGCATCATCATCACTTTAGGTAGATCTTCTGTGAAAGTTAAGAATACGAAGTGTCAATACCCTATTCATCCCGTGGGTGTCGGAAGAGAGTACTAAGCCTACTAACCACTAAAATGACTGCAAAAAAAGGCAATAGTTGAAACAAACCCTCTTAAAATCCTTCTGTTCAGCGTAGTATAGTAGGCCTAAGTCCAACAGTGAATTCTTAAAGGCTGTGGACTATACAATGACCGGTCAAGTGAACTGTGAGCCCGATCAACTGCCTTACCCTCAGATCAAATAAAAAAGTGGCCAAGTGCGAGTCGGACTCGCCCATGAAGGGTTCCGCAGCAGCAAGTTATTTGTGTTGATTGAATGAAAGGTAAATTGCAGTTTACGATTTATGACGTATTAAAAAAAAACTACTTACAAGATTTCGTTCAAACCAATTTTCGGTGGAAGTTTGCATGGTAATGTACATCATACATTTTTTTTAGATTTATCATGCTATTATTTTAGAGGTTACAGGGGGGGGGGGGGGGTCACACATTTTACCACTTTGGAAGTGTCTCTCGCGCAAACTATTCAGTTTAGAAAAAAATGAAATTAGAAACCTCAAAATCATTTTCGAAGACCTATCCAAAGATACCACACACGTATGGGTTTGAAGAAAAATTTTTTTTTGAGTTTCAGTTATATTTAAGTTTAAGATTAACTTTAAGTTTAAATTTTAACTTTAAATTAAGATTTGATATTGTTATCAGATGATCCGAAAAGCCTGCAGGAGATGCTCGAACAGCTTGTCCGCGAAAGCAATAGAGTCGGACTTTCTATGAACGCCACAAAAACCAAACTAATGACAAAACAAAACAAAGTACTCATTACAGTCACTAACACCATAATCGAATACGGAAATGAGTACACATATCTCGGTCAAATAATTTCACCTACAGATCTATCCACAAAAGAAATAGACAATAGAATACAACTGGCATGGAAAAGATATTGGTCTCTCAAAGAAATTATGAAAAACCCTCAATTACCACTTAAAGCTAAACAAAAAATCTTCGACTCGTGTATAATACCCGTAATGACATACGGTTGTGAAACATGGAGCCTCACCAGAAAAAACTTAAAAAAGCTTAAGACCTGCCAACACAGTATGGAAAGAAGTATGCTTAACGTTAAACTAAAAGATAAAGTAAAACTAGAAACACTTAGAAAACAAACAAAATTACCGATGTAACATACTGTATTAAGAAGCTTAAGTGGAGATGGGCTGGTCACATGGTCAGAAGTAAAAAAGATAAATGGACTAAGGACGTAACAGATTGGTGTCCAAGACATCAAAAGAGAAAGAGAGGTGGACAACGTCAAAGATGGGAGAATAATTTTCGGAAATGGGCTGGGGTCATATGGAAGACAAAGACACAAGATCGAAAGCTATGGCAAGAATCAGGGGAGGCCTATGTCGGAAGACAACACAATCTCGACACCGGTGTCAATTAGGTAAAAAAATGATAATAATTATAATACACATATTACTATTTTGTTTTTATATTATTAAATTTTGCTATTATAGTTAAAATGTAAATTAGTATGCTATTACAACTGCATGTTATTTAAGTTTAAGATTGTGAATAAAGGCTATTATTATAATATTTAAGTATTTATTTTTTACCCCCAAAATTTATTGTTTTTTTTTATTTTTGTGTGAAAATCTTAATGCGGTTCACAGAATACATCTGCTTACCAAGTTTCAACATTATAGGTCTTATAGGTTCGGAAAAAATTGGCTGTGACATACGGACGGACAGACAGACGGACAGACAGACAGACATGACGAATCTATAAGATTTCCGTTTTTTGCCTTTGGCACGGAACCCTAAAAAGGTAGATAACGCACCGCCTTGTTCTTGTTGAAGCAAGTATTGACAACTTATACGATACTGACGAAAAGTAGCGTAGTTTATAGCAAAGTTAGTGCGTTTCGCGTGTGTTTACTTGGAACTACGAGCCTTTTTTCTGCTTCAACAAGAACAAGGAGGTGCGTTATCTACCTTTTTTTATTTGATCTGAGGCTGTACCTAAAAATAGGTAGTCTGAAAAACGTTTCTTTTTTTTCTACCTGTCTTCTTGAACTTTACACACTTCTCAGCGATGCACAATGCAAATACAAAGATGCACAACTACATTTTCCAGTTTTTACTATCGAGTGCTGCCATCTTCACGTTGAGGTTGAAACTTTGAACTGCCTCGTTGGTCTCGCGGTTGGCGTGTGCGACAGCTGATCATGAGGTCTTGGGGTCGTACCAAATGTTTGTATGATCTACAAATATTGGTTACGGAGTTTGGGTGTTTTCTATGTATAATATGCATGTATTTACAAAAAAAAAGTATATATGTAGTTGTATCAGTTGTCTAGTACTCATAACACAAGCTCTGCTTAGCTTGGGACTAGATGGCGTTGTGTGTTAGATGTCCGAAATATTTATACGAAATATTTTCAGTTTTTTTATGTATGTCCCTACAAAAAGACTCTACGTTGCCCGATGGAAAGCATAAGCAGAATCCAAGAGTGATGGTCACCATACTCATTGCGAATGAAGACAATGCAGCATGGTGACCTACACTATGGCAACCTTGTGATGCTTTTGCATCACTGGGCCTTCAGTCTCTCACTCACCAACGAAACACGAAAGCTATCATTTTACGTTGATCAGCGTGGCTCTCAATTGTAGTAAAAAACTAACAAGACGTAAAGTAAGAGTGAGTACCTACTAGTAATTAGCTAGCCATACACGCACAGATCTGCCCGCGTCAGATCTGCCCGACAGACGTGCCTGGCGGACAGATCCGTGCGTGTATGGTGGGAACGGACACGGATTTGCCCGCCGGGTGCCTGCCCGCTGCCCCTGGTCAAATCGAGCGGACCGGGCACAGGGCGGGCAGGTCCGAGCTCCCAACTGTACGTGTGTGGCGTGTGTGCGTAGCGACGGATGTGCCCGCCAGATTTGACGTCAGTCCCGCTGTAATTAGTATACTGTACTGTAATACTGTAATTAGTTTAAACGCATTTGATCACAGAAATGGTGTTATTTAAAATATGAAAAAAAATATTTTGAAAAGCTAACAGGTGGGTTGGTCCATTACTAACTCAAAATTACCATATCTTTTTAGTAATAGATCATTGTCAACTACTGATGAAATTGTATGTAATTTTATTGTAAACTAGCTGAACCCCGCGGTGTTACCCGCGGTTATTGTTGTACCGTGGGTAACGCTGCGGGACTAAGCTAGTCTAATACAAGTACCCTAAGTTACTCCTTATATCATCAGCTACCTATCAGTGAAAGTCCCGTCAAAATCGGTCCGGCCGTTTCAGAGATTAGCCGGAACAAACAGACAGACGAACAGACAGACAGACAAAATTGAAAAAAAAAATTTTGGTCTATGTACCGTGTATACATATGTATGTATACATGTATGTATGTATGCATTTAGTAAAATGCGGTTATTTTAATATTACAAACACTGTAATTTTATTTATTTGGTATAGATTATAAACAAAATACTGAGTTTGATATAAATTGCTTTTTTTTTTTTTTTTTTTTTTTTTTTATGTTTGGCTCGCCAAGATGACTCTACTCTGCCTGATGGAAACCATAAGCAGAATCCAAGAGTGGTGGTCACCATACTCATTGCGAATGCAGACAATGCAGTATGGCGACCCACACTATGGCGGCCTAGTGATGCTGCTGCATCTATTAGTCTAGTCAACAAGTATGGTACTTGTTGACTAGACTAATTGGGCCTCCGGTCTCGCACTCACCAACGAAACACGACAGCACTAACGCTGTCATTTTACGTTGATTTTCTGTGCGAGGGTAGTACCGCCCCGGTCGAGCCGGCCCGTTCGTGCTGAAATCAGCGTGGCTCTACTACCTTTGCTTTGTTATTTATAAAATATTCCAACTGTAACTTGGTCATCTGGACGGTCATCTACTGATGCTAAATAGGGTCATATACTAGTTTTTACATGGTCAACTACTAACTGAAATTGTTAAATTTTTGTTTTGTTTTCTATTTAATTTATAACTATACAAGAAAAACATTGCCTATGCTTAGATAAAATACTTTATCAGAATTTCCAAAGATAAACTGATTGAAATCGGAAAAAAATCAGGTAAAGCATGCAAAAAGGCAACTTTGTGACCATAAGGGGTCATCTACTGGTGCTCTTACCTTACAATATCGAAGTACATAACACTTAATTATTAACTATATAATTATACTACATATATATTGGTGTTAATGACTGTTAAATAAAAATTCAAATCCATTGATCCATCGGCTCACCTGTCGGAAAGTCGATCGTTCGGAAACGGAAGTGTCGGATGACGTGTCCGCTGTGTCCGGTAACCGGATACCGGGCTCCCTCTGGCATAATGCCTCAGCGACGCATCGTCACAGGCTGCTTTTGTGGCTGGATAGACAGAGAAAACTATTATGAGAAAGACACTGTTCACGCAAAAAGGCCTTGGTGCAATCTCGGTTGTGCCGGTAGATTTATATTTTTTAATTGTCCTACCCACTTTTTGTAATAAGGAATATACTTTTCTTACATTCACTGAGCTCGTCGTTTTTATTACTAATTCCCTAAATAATACCTGGTGCAATCCGAAACATGGTCCTATCGAGCCTGGATGTGGAGTTTTGAAGCATATAAACTCCGATCAGCGTTTTTTATTACAAGGATTACAGGAGGATTGGTGGATTTTAAAAATTATATGCAACGACCACAAGGCCGGTCTTTCTGCTGCGTAATTCAGAAGAAATTGGAGATTTACGTGGTTTGGATACATAATAGCTAAGAAAAGGCATATTAATTATTAAATTAATCCACCCAACACTCTTTTTATCAGGTATTATTAGTTTAAGTCAGCCATAAATTACCAGGTTAGTACTTTAAAATCTATTGTCATTTTTCTTTGTCTGTGAGTGGTTATAAATTGTAATAATTATTAGCTGATCAGTGTTTTTTACTATTTTGATTATTTATACATTGTATATGAGTAGTTATTAGAAGCATCTGCGTTAATTTTTGATGTGCAATGTACTTAAAATAGTTACTGAGACAGTTACGTAATCACATTAAGTTAGCACAGGTAGACTATAGAAATCTTGTAATTTTCATTGTAAAATTATCAAAGTTTGGTATTAAATAACCTTTTACGTATAGTTTGTTGTAAATTCTAATTATTCATGTATGTTATTCTACCTTCAATTCAGTATATTAGAATTCTTATACGTTTTACAGGCTGCATCATTATTAACCGACTTCGATAAGGAAGAGGTTATTTGTATTTGTATTTTAAACGTTGCTATAATAGTTGTTTGTATACATTCCAGGTTGATAGGCACCAGCTAACGCAATGCCAGAGGATAAGGAGCTGATTAGGAAACGAGCGAGTTTTAAGGGAAGGGTTACCGTATTTTTGAACTTTTTAAATACTTTGGATTCTTCTTCCTTGAGCCCTACCGAGGTAAGCGAATTGCAATTACGTTTTGTCAAACTCGAGGCATTGTATGTCCCGTATGATGAGGTGCAATCACTACTGGAGTGTAGTACTGACAATTTAGATAGTCAGATGTTGGAGCGTAGCGAGTTTGAATCTCTTTATTATAAAACCCTAGCTCAAGCTGAAAAATTACTTAATGATAATCTTAGGAAAAGAGATTCTAATAATATGGGTGAGGTAAGTTCGCGTTCTAACATTCATAAGTTTGTTAAATTACCGACTATTCAGTTGCCAAAATTCAGTGGTTCCTATACAAACTGGCTGGAGTTTCACGACACTTTTGTTAGTCTTATTCATTCAAACGACGATATGAACGAAATAAATAAGTTCCATTATTTGAGATCGTCACTAGAAGGATCTGCTGCTGTGGTAATAAACTCAATTCAGTTTTCTGCTGCCAATTATTCGGTAGCTTGGAATGTTCTCTGCGAGCGGTTTGATAACAAACACCTGCTTATCCACCATCACGTTTCATCGTTATTTCAAATTGACACTCTTCAGAGGGAGTCATCAGTGAATTTAAAGGGCTTACTTGATATTATTAACAAAAATTTACGTGCCCTTGAATCTCTAGGCGAGCCTGTTTCAAACTGGGATACTTTACTCATTTACATTATCACACACAAGCTAGACAGTAAAACTTATCGTGAATGGGAAGAATATAAAGGCTGCCTGGCTAAAGATTCTAGAATTGCATTTTCATTGTTTATTACATTTATTAAAAACCGTGCTGAGATATTAGAAACATTGGAATTGGCAACATCTACT
The DNA here is from genome assembly GCA_949125395.1 of Diaphora mendica. Lineage (NCBI taxonomy): Eukaryota > Metazoa > Arthropoda > Insecta > Lepidoptera > Erebidae > Diaphora > Diaphora mendica. The sequence continues at coordinate 3,872,753 of OX421332.1, read as the reverse complement.
AAACAATCAAGCACTTGTAAACACTCCAAAAATATCAAAACAATGATGGCACAGGATTCCAGTAAAAATCATTTTAATTATAAAAATGAACAAGACGATAGTAATTCTAATAAACCTAATATTTGTGTTATGTGTAACGGTGATCATAAGTTAAGCAGTTGTCCTCGGTTTTTGTCGTTAAGCAATGAAGGTCGTTTGCAATTGTTACCTAAACATAGGATTTGTTATAATTGTTTGAACCCGGGACATTACGCAAATAACTAGAGATGGGCCGATCATTACTTTTGCCGACTAGCCGACTAGCCGATTAGTCGGCCCTAAAAATGCCGACTAGTCGGCCGACTAATCGGCCAAACCGATCGTGGTTACGGACATTTCCGTAACTCTTCGTTTACAGCTGATTCGCGCCCCAGTCGCAAACGCCGCCTGCGAACCTTGTTTCTTCATTTTTGCTTCTGTAAGGGTCGTAGTCGGAGGTGTGTTTTGTGTAAAAAATTTTTTTGTGTAAAGCTGCTGAGCTTGATGAAAGCTTGAGTAGAATCCAACACTCCAACACCATACTCACTGCGAACGCAGACAATGCAGTATAGCGGTCCTATACTATGGCGGCCTAGTGAGATGCATTTTCTCACGCCGCCTACAGGACCCGGGATCATAGTGGAAGGGAAACACGTGCGCAGTACCAAACAGTTAAAAACTGCTCGGGACAGGAAGGCAGAACGGAACCGTTTAGTTCCAAAGCGTATTTCTACGACTCTGAAGCGGTTGCTTCTAATGCCAGTACGTGTTGTCCTGTAGAAGATGGGAGACCGTGGGATTAGTTGGAAGAGCTCTTCAGAATTCTGTCCATGGTAATAATAATAATAATAAATAATAAATCGCTTTATTGTACACCAGATTACTTAAAAAGGTAACTTAAAGCTAAGAGGTACAATTGGCGGCCTTATCGCCCGAAGGCAATCTCTTACAGGCAACCATGGGATGGAAAGAAAGATTTGGAAAGTAAAGGGTAGTGCCTGGTGTGTTAAAATTTGATAGAAAAAGAAGTATATATACATATTACATAAGGTGATGGTAACATCTAATGTTGATGATTAAATAAATACGTAGAAATATTAAATAGATATTCCATATAGCTCCAGTGGAATTTGTGACCCAATTCACAGCAAGGTCGGTTACGAGTCTTTGAAGTCTTCCAGGTAATATGCCTTCACTAGTCTCTTGAACGCAGCTAATGTCTGCGCACGTCTTATTGTTAATGGTAGGGCGTTCCATAACCGAACTGCTTGGACAGTGAAGGAGTGATCGAGGAATTTGGTACTATGTCCAGGCATGCTCAATTTCAGGTTCTCTGACGATCTCAACAATTTGGAGTGTGTGTCGTGTAGAAAGGTGAACCGAGATTTAAGGTAACATGGAGTAAGAGGATTGAATAGAATATTATAAAGAAGAGAAAGAATATGAGCATTCCGGCGAAGGCGAATGGGTAACCACTTAAGCTGTTTACGATAATTGGAGACATGATCATATTTGCGTAATCCAAATATAAATCTTATACAGAGATTTTGGAGTCTTTCAAGCTTATTCAATTGGTCTTCAGTGAGATCTAGATAACTGGCATCAGCATAATCAAGGATTGGGAAAAGAAGGGATTGTGTAAGAGCAATCTTGGTTGATATAGGCAGAAAATTGCGTAGTCTGCGCAAAGACCCTGCAGCAGCAAACATTTTGCGACTCAGTTCTTGTAGCTGAGGACCCCAGGAAAAGGTACTATCAATGTAAATTCCCAAGTTCTTCACCTTGTCACTGTACGGTATCAGTGTGCCATTGCAAGTGATTCGAGGCAGTCTCGTCCAATCAATTTTGGAAATCATTCTCGAGCTTCCGATGACAATTACCTGAGTCTTGGATGGATTGATTTTCAGGCCATAGGTGTTGCTCCACTTGCATATTTTGTCCAGGTCATCGTTAGTGGTATTAACAGCGTCAGTCAGATTTATCAGTGAAGCCCTAGTATAAATTTGGAGATCATCCGCGTATAGGTGGTAGGAAGAAGACAGATCATTCGTGATGGTGTTTATAAAAACAGAAAAAAGTAGAGGAGAGAGCACGCCGCCTTGTGGTACACCGACTGTAGTACTACACCAAGAAGAAACGGTGTTTTCCATACTAATGCGCTGCCGGCGACCACACAGGTAGTTGTGAAACCAGTCAATCGCGGTTGGAGATATGTTAAGAGAGCGTAGTATACACAGCAGAACGTCGAAGTCAACGGTGTTGAATGCGTTACTGAAGTCAAGAAGTGTCAGAATTGTCAGCTCGCCATTCTCCATAGCCGATCTCACGTCCTCCGTGATGTGCACAAGGGTAGTAGTGGTGCTGTGACCGGGTCGAAAACCAGACTGGAAAGGATTCAGTAGAAAGTTTGTGGATAGAAAATTGGAGAGCTGAGTATGGATGAGACGTTCGAGGACCTTGGAGAGAAAAGGGAGAATAGAGATAGGGCGGTAATCGGAAAAGGTCCCGGGATTTTTCTTTTTAGGAATGGGTATAATTTCAGCATCTTTCCAAGCCTTTGGAAATACACTATACGAGACTGAATAATTGAGGATATGGCAGATAACAGGAAGAATTTCGTTAAGGATTGGGAGGATCATACTACGGCTTATGCAATCCGAACCCACTGCGTTAGAAGTTATAGATAATATGCTCTTCTTAACATCACAATCAGAAAATTGACTAAAGAAAAATGGAGTACAGTCAGGAGTCGGGGCAGAACTAAGAAGTTTGAGTGTAGCGTCTTTTGTCATTTTATCAAAATTTGACGAAGCAGAGAAATGTTGATTTAGTGAATTCAAGTTGACATTTTTAGGAAAAGAATCATGAATAGATTTGCCTACTCCCAGTGACTTTAGAAATTTCCAGACTTTCGCTGGATCTCCGTTTTCAATGGAGGTGTGGATGTATCGGCGTTGCGCATTCCTACACACCTTACCGCAATGATTCCTGACAGTTACGTATTTGTCCCAGTTCCTATCGCTGGGATTTTTTTTATACTTAGACTTAGCTGTCGCTTTTTTATTGATTAGGGATTTTATATCCTCAGTCAGCCACGGTGAAGGAAGACGTTTGACTCTCATTTCCTGCACTGGCGCATAGTCATCGTAGAGACTTGTTAATTTAGCAGCAAAGATGTCCAATTTGTCGTCTATAGAGTCAGCACTGTGAAGAGGAGTCCAGTCGATGTTGTTGGCATCTCTAACCAAGCCATCCACATCCATGCCTTTGAAGTTGCGCTGCAGGATAGTCTTTGTTTTAGATTTAGGAGGTCGGAGGCGATAGGACAGATACAACAGGTCGTGGTAGGAAAACTCGTCAGCAGAGCACTGGCCGTGTTTGACTGCGAGGTTAGGGGAGGAAACAAGCATGAGGTCTAACAGGGACGGAGTACAGTGTGGGAAATTATGGGTTGCATTAGAAGGAAGAATGTACAGATTACTAGATTGAATTATAGATTGAAGAGTAGACGACCGAGAATCGTTTTTGAGGAGGCAGGTATTGAAATCACCCATGATTATGGTATGACTGTACGAAGGAGTGAGTTGCTCTAGTAGCAGTTCAAATGAAGAGAAGAAATTGATGCGTAAGGAAGGGCAGTAAAATACACCAAGAAGAATTTTAGAATGAAGGAGTTCAACTTCGAGGAAAAGATGTTCACCCGCATTAGTTGGAGGGGGCTGCGGCGAGAAGCTAACAACGGAGTAGGGTATATAAGATCGTAGATAGATAGCAACTCCACCGCCGCCACCCACGGCTCGATCATTCCGAATAAGGTTGAATCCTGGTAAAGAATATGCAGAAGAGGGTAAGCAGGGTTTAAGCCACGATTCAGAAATAAGGATAGCGTGTAAATTCGTACAGTCAAAACATGCCAGTATATCAGTGAAGTGAGCCGGAACACTTTGGGCATTAATGTGTACAATGTTAAGATTTTTGGGAACATCAGAGAACCGAGATGAAAGAGTCTCAGCTATTGTTGGATCACTCTGAGAACCAAAACTACTACATGCAGACAAGAAGTCATCGCTGTCATCACTGCAATTAGACGTAGACATTTCAAGCCTTCAAATGAGTTGCAAATAGGTTTGAAGTGTGTTTAAAATAAGATAAATAAATAAAAGTTACCTGAGTATATGCGATAACTTTCTCTAATTAAATTGAGTGTAGAAAATAGATATATTATTAAAATAAAATAATATTTATATATTAATTCAATAAAAATAAATAAAAAGAAATAGCACGCTAACTCCATCTGCCGGTTGCCAGTATAAAACAAACCAGTGATAATAATAACAGTTTTCTGAAAAGTATTAGAACAAACAACAACAACAAAAAATCAAATAAAACTTAACTAAAAGAATAAATAAATGTGAAAACAACTGTAGGCAGACAAGAAAAAAAAAAAAAAAAAACAATTTGTCTTAAGTTTACAATCCAGACACGCAAGCTGAAAGCCTTGGTTTCAAAGTTGGAGTAAGATACAGAATTTTTGAACGAAACGCAATCAGTGACATGCTGATTGCTGTCTGTCACTGTCAGTCAATGTTTTATTTGTATGTGGGTTAGTGGATACAAAACAACAACAAAAATAATAATTGTTAACTTAAATTAGCTAAAAGGAGGTATTTGTTTGTGATATTATAAACATGTAATATGTTCACAAACAATAAAAGTTATGAATCGTACCTGGACTGTATAATGTATGCAGAGTTTGAATGTTACTTTTTAGCAACTGCAGTACGTTTAGTCTTCGTCCCGGTAGCTTTTGGAACTGCGATGGGCGGCTTAGGTGATACAGCGAGAACTTGGTCCAGTTCGACTAACGACCTGATGCGATGACGCGTTTCATCTGGACCTAGAACGTAAATAGAGCCCTCTCTGGTCCAACACCCTGCAATTCCTACCTTATCGCGGGTTGCCATGAACAGATCGTGTCTAGGCTTCGTCAGGAACTCAGACAACGTGACCCCAGTGCCCCTAAGTACTGTTTTACCATACCATAATTTGTCTCGTATGGTCACATCAGCAAATTTGAGGAGCATAGGTCTAGGTTTCTTGGTAGAAGTTGCCCGGCCCAGTCTTCTGCAGCGTTTGATATCCATTGCTGTGAGGTCCTGATGCTTGAAGCGCTGTGAGATTGCTTTCACAGCAGTATCGGTAACATTTTCATTATCTACCTCAGCGACACCGTGCAAGAGCAAGATCTTACGTCGCCCCTGCATCTCAATGTCATCCACGGTTTGGGACAGGGCCTCCACCTGCTGCTGCAGCAGGTGTAGGGCCTGTGTGACGAAATTTCTAAATATCGAAAATTCGGTCGATAGACTGGTCACACTTGCAGACGGGCTGGATGTTTTAGTGAGCTGGGCTTCAAACTCCTCCATTCTCTTGTTGAACATGATGGTAATGTCATTGATGGCCTGCACACTTGTCATGTTTGATTCGCAGCAGTGCTTGGAGATTTAGACTGGTTAGTGTAAGGAAGTTAAATTGTGGAAATGTTGTGGCATCCGGCAGCTGGATGGTTTAGCTAGTAGTTTGTGACATTTAAGTCCACGAATACTCTCAAAATCAAATAAAAACAAATTAATTGTATAGAGCTTAAAACTTTGTGACTTGTTTGGTAAACACGCTAGAGGACTGTCACAAAGGCGATATCTCTCCGCAAGTGCAAAGGCTCAAGGGACTCGGTGGCATCGGGACTGTTGATAATGCGGACTGCTGGCCGCTGCAACCAATCAAGAGCATCAAGCAAATTCTGTGTGGATCCATCAAAAAGATGAGAACGGTCCTCCACGAACGAGCGAACCTGGGTCTTATAAAGAAGACAGATGCTCGGGCGCAAAGAACTGTCTTACCCTATTCAGTACGCGAAGTTTCCGCGAGGCCGCCTTGGTAATGCTCTCGATTTTTTTTATGTGTTTGCTGCCAAAATGACTCTGCCCTGCCTGATGGAAATCATGAGCAGAATCCAAAAGTGCTGGTCACAATCCTCAATGTAGGTAGTAGGTAGGTAATAAGGACAATGCAGAAGTGTGTGGACACACAGGACAGCGTGGCCTGTTGAGATGCTTTTTCACGACCCGCTGAATGGACCCGAGATCGTAGTGGGAAGGAAACACGTGCGCTGGTAGTGAGTTCCAAGTTTTGACCGCTCAGCACAGGAAGGAAGAACCGAATGGATGAGTGCGAGAACGTATGTCTACCACTCTGAAGCGGTGACTTCCGAGGCCGGCACGTGTTGTCCTATAGAGGAAGGGAGAGGAGAGGACCAGTTGGAAGAGCTCTTCAGAACACTCACCATGATAAAGACAATAGAGGACTGCCATGGGGGCTATATCTCTTCGCAACTGCAGAAGCTCAGCTCAAGGGACTTGGTGGCTTAGGGACTGTCGCCAATGCGGATTGCTCGCCGCTGTAACCGGTCGAGAGCGTCAAACAGATACTGTGCGACACCATCGCAAAGATGAGAACAGTACTCCACACACGAGCGAACCTTCTTTTTTTTCTTTTTTTTTTACGCGGTAATGCATTGTGCACCATACCCTCCTTGGGGGGGGGGGGACACGAAGGACGTGTGTGGGACTCGATGGTCTACCCACTAAACCCCGCGGCGGCTTACCTCGGCAGTCGGGAGGAACTCCAGGAACGCATCAGCGGTTTCTGGAAACCCTCCTGCCGTATCTCATGACTGAGGTACATCCCGGGGTAACCATAGTCACCCCCGGGGCGGGTCGCTGTTGCGCCTCCTACCGTTCTACACAGTAAGAGTCGGAACACCGACCCTCCTTAGACGACAACCCCCGGCCGCACCGGGGTGTCACCGGTCTCGGGCCGTTTGTAGCGGCTACATCTCTCAACGTCTTTCCAACGTTGCCATGGGCTAACATTGTGGGCTAAAGAAGAAACAGTATGGGCGACAGGACGGAGCCCTGAGGTACGCCAGCGTTTACCTCTAGAAAATCAGAGGCCACGCCGTCGTATTGGACCCTAATGCTGTTATGTGTAATCAATGTCAGTGATTATTTCTCGTGGTGAAAAGGAAAAAAGTGCAAACACTACAAGCAAACATTTTGTTTAATAAATGTCAGATATGTTTGTAATCAGCAAGTCATTTTAGAAACTGGTTACCAAAAGAAAGATTGCTTTGTTTTACATTTCAAAATGTCTAAAACTGATTATAAAATAAAAATTGACAAATATAATATTGAGAAATACATACAAAATAATAAGCCGAATAGTCGGCGCTTTTTGCCGACTATTCGCCGACTAATCGTCGACTACGATTGTTGCCGGATAGTCGGCTTTACCGACTAGTCGTCGACTAGTCGGCACATCTCTACAAATAACTGCAAAAGGTTTGGTTGTAAAGTATGCCGCCGTAAACATAATACTTTAGTTCACGTTGCTTCCAAGTCTTCAAGGTTAGACTCCATTGGTTCTTCTTCTGACAGTAACGACGCGAGTAGCAGTGCAAAAGTCTCCACTCAGCCAGCTGTTGATACCGGTATGTCACTTTCCGCAAGTGTTGAACAGGGTGATGTGTTATTATCTACTGCATTGGTCAAGGTGGTGGGGATAAATGGTCAGCAGTATATTGCTCGTGCCGTGCTTGATAGTGGCAGCACGTCATGTCTCATGACCGAAAAGCTATACCAAAAACTAGGGTTGACTGCAAAGAATGTGAACAATTCTATTTTGGGTATTAATGGCTCGTCATCGTTTATCAATAAAATGTGTACTGCATCAATAAAATCTTTATGCAATAATTTTAGTGTTGATGTCAATTGTTTTATTCTTCCTTCAATTACAGATAAGGTACCCAGTACACATGTTAATATATCAAAAATTACAATTCCATCTCACGTATATCTTGCTGATCCTAACTTTCACTTATCGGCCCCCGTCGATATGTTGCTCGGTGCTGACATCTTCTGGGATTTGTTAGAATCACAACGAATAAGGTTAGGTGATGGTCAACCAATTCTCTGTGAGACTAAATTGGGCTGGTTAGTCTCTGGCCCAATTAAAGGTAGTGTTTCTTCTAAAGCTTTAAAATGTAATTTAATAGAGGTGTATTCAGATTGTGACAGTAAATTAAATTGTAATATTGATCAACAACTAACAAAGTTTTGGCAACTTGAAGAAGTGAATACTTCGTCACCCTATTCCTCAGAGGAAAAACTATGCGAGGAACATTTTATAAAAAATACCACTCGTTTGGAAAACGGTCAATTTTGTGTAAGGATTCCTTTGAAATGTTCTCCAGATGAAATAGGTGAATCTTTGTCAAGAGCAAAACATTGTTTATTTTAGTTAGAACGTAGATTTAAATCTAAACCTCACTTTTGTCAAATGTATAAAGAGTTCATGTTGGACTATAAAACTTTAGGCCATATGTCTAAATGTAAATTGATTGATGATCAAGCTTTTTACATTCCGCATCACGGAGTGCTGCGTGATAGCAGCGCAACTACAAAATTAAGGGTGGTTTTTAATGCGAGTAGTTTAACTAATACTGGTGTTTCTATTAATAATACCCAAATGGTTGGACCCGTGGTACAGGACGATCTTTTATCGATCCTGTTGCGTTTTAGACAACACAAGTTTATTCTAGCTGCTGATGTTGAAAAAATGTACCGGCAGATAGTTGTTCATCCCAATGATAGATATCTTCAACAAATTATTTGGCGCGACAATCCATCATCTACATTACAAGCCTATCAGCTGAACACCGTCACTTACGGCACGGCCAGTGCTCCATACCTAGCAACTACATTACTACTACAACTACCGGTGTCTTCGACAATTAGGTTTGGAGTGTATTGATAAGAGGGTCTCCGAGGTTATTTTACACGATTTCTACGTGGATGACCTTTTAACGGGAGGAGATGACCTTGAAGAGGTCAAGGCGTTGCGTCATAAAATTACTTCAATTCTCGATTCAGCGCAGATGAATTTAAGAAAATGGAAGTCTAATGATATGAGACTAGTGTTTGGTTCTGACTTTCCCCAATCCTCACTGGATTTGAATATTGGTGGATTTGAGTCAACCAAAACCTTAGGCCTAGGTTGGCAGCCAACGTCAGATTATCTTTGTTTCCCAATTAATCAGCCAGTTAATTTTAATAATACAAAACGTGACATGCTCTCAATTGTTTCACAAATTTTTGACCCACTTGGATTATTAGCTCCATGTGTAGTTGTCATGAAAATGTTGCTTCAAAAATTGTGGCTACATAAACTTTCTTGGGATGAACAGCTGTCACCAGGCATTAGTAAGTCTTGGAATGAAATTGTTATCAATTTACCTAAATTAAATGAAATTCATATTCCACGTCGAGTGTTAATTGATTCTTATGAGTTTTTAGAATTTCACATTTTTACTGACGCTTCTGAACGAGCATATGGCGCTTGTCTTTATGTTCGAAGTGTTGACATTCAGGGTCAGGTTTTGGTGCGTTTGTTGTTGTCAAAAAGTCGAGTGGCGCCTCTCAAGCCGACGACTATTCCCAGACTTGAACTGTGCGGTGCTCTGGTAGGAGTTCGCATTTATGAAAAAATCGTTGCTGCATTACGAGGCAGCGCGCGGCGCACCTACTTTTGGACTGACTCCACTATCGTTTTAGGGTGGCTCAAGATGTTACCGAATAAACTGCAGCCTTTCGTTCGCAACAGAGTTGCCGAGATTTTGGATAAGACTGGTGGCTGTGAGTGGAGACATGTCCCAACTGACCAGAACCCTGCTGATTATTTGTCACGTGGAGTAGACATTAGCTTATTAGCTACTTTGGATGCTTGGTGGTCCGGTCCTTATTTTTTAAATCGAGAAGTAACCTATTGGCCTCGTAAATTGACAAATTTTGATGAATTGTTGCCTGAGATGAAAACTGATGTCACCTTGCATGTGTTATCTAAAGAAAATAACTTTAATGAATTTATTGATTTTACACGTTTTTCTAACTTTTTACGACTTCAACGAACGGTAGCTTATGTTTTACGTTTTATTGACGCTTGTAGGAAACAACGTATGCGCGGTCCTCTTAACACTAATGAATTAGATAGATCTTTAAATTATATTATACGTATTTCTCAGAAACAATCTTTTAAAGACTACCAATTGATACTTAACAATAAGCCGTTGCCTAAGAAAAGTGCTCTTAATAAATTTAACGTTTTTCTAGACGAAAATAAGATAATGCGTATTCGTGGTAGGCTACAACATTCAGATTTTCCGTACAATAAAAAACACCCGATACTTATCCACTCTAGTAATCACTTTTCTAAGTTACTGTTTGAGTATGAGCATAAAAGATTGTTTCATGCTGGACCACAGTTACTGTTGGCGTCTATACGAGATATGTATTGGCCCATAAGAGGTCGCAATTTAGCCAGAGTGTGCTGTCGGCAATGTGTGCGTTGTTGTCGTTTTATGGGCAAAACGGTGAGTCCTATTATGGGTGATTTACCACGGCAGCGACTTCTAGCAGGTTTTCCTTTTGAAAACATAGGTTTGGACTACGCGGGTCCAATTCAGTCAGCTGTTCGTCAAGGTCGTGGATGTAAATTAGTTAAAGTTTACATTGCCATATTTGTATGCTTTTCTACAAAATCAATTCATCTTGAATTAGTCGGTGATTTATCAAGTAATACCTTTATCATGGCGTTAAAGAGATTTATCTCGCGTAGAGGAAAGCCGAGAAACATCTACTCGGATAATGGCACCTCATTTGTTGGTGCATATAATGACCTCTCTAAATTTCTTAAGTCTAAATGCGATTCGGTTGCCGAGGAGATGGGTAAGGACGGAATTAATTTTCATTTTATACCGGCCTATTCTCCTCATTTCGCTGGCCTTGCGGAAGCAGGTGTCAAATCAACTAAACATCATTTGAACAGAGTGTTGGGCCTTTGTAACCTTACCTACGAAGAGCTATACACCATGATGGTTCAGGTCGAAGCAATATTGAACTCCAGACCACTGACACCTTTATCATCGAACCCCGAGGATCTGACGCCACTTACACCCGGCCACTTTTTGATTGGACGTCCTATAACCTCATTGCCGTCACCTGATTATCGAGATCAATCACTGAATTCTCTTACTCGATTTCAACGTATTGAATTTCTTCGACAACATTTCTGGAGTAGGTGGAGTAGGGAATACATATCTGAGCTCCAAGTTAGGATGAAATGGCGAGCATGTAAAGGCTCTCTGAAACTGAATTCCTTAGTCCTACTAAAAGAAGATAACCTCCCCCCACTCAAGTGGAAAATGGGTCGGATTGTTGCTACGTATCCAGGAATCGACGGCGTTGTTCGGGTTGCTGACGTCAAGACTTCTAGTGGACTGTTACGCAGATCGTTCAGCAAGATTTGTCCGCTGCCGGTCTATCCGGAGGCAGAAGACTGTGGTTGAAAGGCACGCTTTCAACGCCCGGGGGAATGTTCACGCAAAAAGGCCTTGGTGCAATCTCGGTTGTGCCGGTAGATTTATATTTTTTAATTGTCCTACCCACTTTTTGTAATAAGGAATATACTTTTCTTACATTCACTGAGCTCGTCGTTTTTATTACTAATTCCCTAAATAATACCTGGTGCAATCCGAAACAGACACATACAAAAATACAGAAATATTTATTTATTCTTTAATCTGAAATAACTTTTTTATTTATCAACTGGTTGAAATAAACCTAAGCGTTAAGTGAATCCACAATCCATAAGAGAAAACCAAATCCAAATCGGCTTAGCCCCTTCTGGATAACTTCAGAAATGGCTAGACCGATTTGGCACACAAATACACAGACAAATATTCTAATAATCTAACAAGCTTAAATTAAAAATTTAAAAAACCCTATACGCTAACACTTAATGGAGTAATTATACGCCAAAAATACCTTACATCATTTTGCAAAACAGCTGATACTCTTACACTGCTGGACCGATATTAACCAAACATAGCTAAGAACCACCGCAAGGAAACTGGCTTTCAAATGAAAAAACCGCATCGAAATTTGTCCATTCATTTGAGAGCTACGATGCCACAGAAAGACACACACACACAGACAGACAGACATCGACGTCAAACTTATAACACCCCTCTTTTTGCGTCGGGGGTTAAAAACCAGTTGATTTGAGTTCTGTTACTTTAATAAAAACCCCCTTAAGAAAAACATAAAGCAACAGTTCTGTGTTATTTTCAACTTTAAGCCTACGGATTTAAAGTTGAAAATAATACAAAACCGTTGCTTGGCTTGGCGCTAAATAACCCTTATGAATAAAAGGGTTAGTATTCAAATCATTATCACTGATATAATATATGGACTTTTTTATTAAAAACTCATTTGTTTTTCGTTTTGCTAATGATTGACTTGTTTTTAATTATTCTAGTGGTTAACAATGCCGACTCTTATGTTAGAGGTAGTGGATTCGAGCCCCACTAATACCTATCGGTCGGTAAACGATCATGTTCAGCATTTAGATTTTTTAATTATTATTTCATTATTATATCAACCAATCGCCGTCCACTGTTGAATGTAGGCCTCATTTTTTTTTGAGTGCTGCTGACATTTACACACAAATACACATTCATTTAGCATTATAATAAAAATGTAACAGGTCCAATTCTGTACATTAAAAATATTTAGAAAAAAATTTTTGGAGGGCTCTCTGTAATCGATACTGAAGCCAAAACTGTATTTTTTTTCATTTTTGTCTGTCTGTATCTTGGCCGCGCATCACGCCGAAACTACTGAATGGATTCAAATGAAACTTGGCATGATTTGAGTTCATACTACGAGGTAGGACAACTAGGACATAGGATACTTTTTATCCCGAAATTCAGCACGGTTTCCTGGAAAGAGGGGATGAAAGTCAAAATATGTACTTAGTTGTAATTCAATAACACATAGTCCGATTTCATTCGTTCTTTATTACAGAAAGAAAAAAAAAGATAACGGTAAAAGTATTTTTTTTGTCAACGACTACTGCCTGTGGGAAGCTGAGACAGATATGTCAATATGGTGGTACGAAGTTCGCCGAGTCAGCTAGTAGTACATAAGTCTCGATACAATTATAATTACTTAAATAAACATTTAGGACATCTGTCACGCAACGCCATCTAGCCTCAAAATAATGTATTATGAAAGCTAGATTGACTGATGGAATGACTGATACTTATGTAATAAACATAGAATACACTACTCCGATACAAGTATTTGCAGATCATATATCCTCATTTGGTCCGGCCTGGGAATCGAATCCGAGACCTCAGGCACAGCAGTCGCATGTGCTACCGCCTACCTCTGCGCCACCGAGGCAGCTAGACAATTGTCTCAATTGATATACATATTATATCTACCAAAAAGTTATTAACAGATAAAAATCTCTATTCAAATAATTCACCCAAACTCTTCATCCATATAATTAATCGCTAAACAAACTACAAACCAACAATGCTACGACACCTGTATTTGCCCTTAGGCTCAGTAGCAAGTGTGACGGTTGTACAATGTTTGATCTGACAGGTAACTGTGTTTGTCTTGACTATATTAGGGTGGGGTAACTTTGAACAATAATATTTTGCTGGTGGTTATATTTTATTAGGGTACTTGGCACACAATAGGTGCTGTTACCCCAATATGTATAAAAGTCTTTTTGTGGTTATACGTTTGATTTTCATCTCAAGGAGATTTTAGATTTGTTACTTATTTTATCTTATTTTTGGTATGTTGTAGAAATAAATTTCATTCATCATCATCATTATCGAGCTTATAGTATATCACTGCTGGACATTGACCTTAAAAACAATTAAAAAAATAACTTTAGGGGTATTTTATTTCATTCGTCCTTTTTAATCTTCTTCATTATTGAGGTAACACTTAATAGAAGCCTTTTTTTGCAAAGTTTTTGTTCTCGAACTAAACTAAATCATAAGTAACTTGTTACATTGAAAAGTAAAATTACTACGTCTGGATGGTTGGATGTACGGATTTCATGGATTGCACAATTTGGACGAATAAATTCAAAAAACAAGATAGATTTTTTTTAAAAGCTTTAGATACTATCAAAATTTATGTTCATAGAAAGCTACTTGTGAAATTAACATTATTAATAATCAACAAATACTGAATCAAAAACAAAAGCTAACCAATTACAAAATACCAATAACAATTCAACATTCACAAATATCACCGTTACCGAGCAGCCCTACAAAACCATTTGCAAAACCAACTGAATATCTATAACAATAACATTTGAAGCAATCAACCGCTGTAAAATGATACGTCTCAATCGGAAATGTAAATAAAAGATAAAACGAGTGTAACACAATATTTTATTACAGATTCACCACTTATCTTCAGTTCTCTGATTGATTTACATTTAATCGTTTGTGGGGATCGTAACGCGTGCCAAACGCGTGCCTTGACAGATAGTCAGCCATTTAATTTTTTTTGGCGCGCTCGTAAGAATGGCGGTAATGCGGATTTCAAATGTAATCATTGTAATTTTACATCTTTAATCTTTGGGTAAATGTTTTGGGAATAAAAAATATGGAGTTTGGTGAGATGTGATGGCCCCTAACAGTTTATAAGTCTTGGTAATTTTGGGCTTATATATTTGGGCTTGTATAAGCTTTACAGCTTGAGTAGCGCGTTGGTAGCACATAGATTTATAAATACTTTTTTAATGACTTTTTTGTTGTTTTCGTGCAATAATGTTTTTACATATTTTTATTAGTAGGTATTACTAGTGGTACTAGTGGTAAAAAGGGGTAGAAAGTTTTTGTTTCACGTATTAATATTTAGATAACCGCTAAGTAATCCGTGAAGTATTATAATAGGATAGGATGCTTCTGAAGTCTATTCGAAATCAGCTTAATTCGTTTTAATAGTTATCATCACTATTATCATCTCAGCTGAAAGATCCCCTGCTGGACATAGGCCGCCCCAAGATTTGTCATAACTACCAGTCCTGTGTTGCCCGCATCCAGAGGCTTTCTGCGACCTGCTGCTTTAAGAACAGTCAATAATATACGCTATAAAATTGGCAACCACCTACGTAATTGAATTGTACCAAGATTTCTGGAAACAGGCTTTATAAGGCGACTCCTTGGTTCGAAAAATATAGGTCTTCGATTAATAATCACAAATATTTGGAAACCAAAGGCTTCATATAAGGTAATTTTTCAATATTCTATCTTGAAGATATATTATGTAGAAATACATATAGATAATTCTAGGTTGTTGTTTATGCAGTAGTCCTTACATGTGTTATTTTTTAAGTATTAGCTGCCAAATCTCGACTCTGCCTGATGAAAAGCCTGATTAGAATTCAAGAGTGGTGGTCACCATTATCAATGCAAACGTGGGCAGTACATTATGGGTTAAGAAATTACTTACTTATAAGATTTTTGATGTATTTTTGAAATTTATTAGTTACGAGCTTTTGCCCACGGCTCCGCCCGCTTAAATGTCCTTCGAGGTAAATAGTAGCCTATTTCCTTCCTCAAGAATCAAAGTATCTCCATGCCTATTTTGATTGAAATCAATGCAAAGATTTAGCCATGAAAACATAACATAACAGACAGAGTCAAGTGGCGGCCTTAGGGGGTGGCGAACAGGGCAATCGCCCGGGGCCTCGCTCTTGCAGGGCCTCGCGCAACAACTCAAGCAAATTTTTAAAATATAGATTTTTTACAATATTTTTTTTATTTAAAACTTTTGATTTTGATCCTTAATTACTTATTAAGGTTATAACATGACGGTAAATTAAAATAAAGTTAGTTAACTAACTCATTCTGTAACCCCTGAACTTGTCAGGTGGAAACTCACCGGTTTCGACTCAGGATAGAAGATGATACCTCAGGGCGCCGTAAGAATTTAGATAAAATTTTATAGTGAGGGTGCGGAGGGTCCAAGGAAGACTTCAAAGAGACAACTTACAATTTAAATAAACTTTTATTCAAGTTCCTGCTATCTTTACATATAAATTTAAGTAATTTAATTAATTTAATTAATTTACAACTAAACTTAAGAGGTAGTCTTAAAAATAAACAATAAAATTATACAGTCTTTTCTTTCACACTTTAAGCCTGTAGACTGGTCTGCACAGGATAGCCACCCTCTGGTCACCTCTCTGACTCAAGGTAGTCAGCCGTAGACTCTCTCCAGCTCAAGGTAGCTTAAAGAGACGTCCACCAGTGATCCAACTTGTGGGTGCTAGGTAAAAAAGTAATAATTAATTTCCATATATATATAATATGAACTTCCCTCAAGGTAGGGCAGATAGGTCTTGAGGAGTGCGCTGTGAGCTGCCAATCGTCAACCGTACTCAGCACAAATCTTGAACCACAAGACAGGCAAGATGTAGGAATCTTTCTGCGGTAATCTAACGACCCACAGACAGTGGGACTTGAGCACTCACAAACACTACCAACAAGAATATTAATGTACACTGTAAGCAAAGCTTCCTCAGAGTTAACGAGAGAAGGTTTAAGAAATCATAAGAAATATGTCACACAGCCCGCTATATAGACATTCGATCGAACATTCTAGATGATTCCCCTACTCCATTTCGGGATGTGAGAACAGGACGTACAACTTCCATACTCCTTGCTTATTTGAGATCAAATTTAAGAAGTAATGAGAATCGTATGATACACATATGATAATGTCTCATTATTTCTAAGCGTCATAATGTCAACTAAATATCCTTCATAAAATACGCCCCCTAGTGCCACCTAGGTGTACCAACAGCCCGGTACTTCGATCGCGATCTAACATCCAATTGTAGTTCTAACTACAATGAACGAGAGGGCGCTGAAACAAAAATTGTTAAACATTGTAAACTAAAAAAACGATGTTACAATTCATTCAAAACATAATTGAAAAAATCATTAAACAGTACTTGAATATCGCGCCTGGAAACACTTGAAGATCAGTTTTTTAATCGCATAGCACTCGGTTCAGCTCGGGATTCGGGACATAATGTTCTGCTCCTCTATTGCTCGGGGAATCCCCGTATTTCATTTCGTTCGTCAACTCTTGTCACCTGGGAATTCTTTTGCTTGCAGTTTGATAGGGCACGAACTAGTGATTTTTGTCACCGTGACTGTTGCGTCACTGTCACCGCGTACATCACCCATTATGAAGGTGCGCGCATTCGGATACGTGACAATTGGGTGACTTTTTATCCGCGGAGGATGGTCGTAGCAACGAAATGTCACTTCATCCCTCCCCCTCCCCCGCGGTTTCCATACTTCAGTCGTCTTCCGCGTAATCGAACCGAATGCAAAAAAGTTTCGTAGCTGTCACCGCAGGTGCGCGCAGTCACGAAAAGGTGGTGACGTGACAGTGACAAAGAATTTATTGTCACGGTGACAAAAGTCACTAGTGAGCTCAGGGCCATGAGTTACAAAATCGTTATTGTACCGTACATATCTTTCAATTACATTATTACTATCAGTAGAAAATTTGAGTAGTTGTCGTTGTCTTGTGTCCAAGCTCCTTGTGTAAAATCTTTTTTTGGTTTGCTACAAAGGTTGTACACTCTCTTTGTCGGCTCAAGTCAGAAGTGTAAAATCATTATCGCTAAAACCACTTTCTGAAACTAGATAGGCGTGCAGGGTAGCATTGGTGAAGGCCGTAAACAATACCAACTAAGCGATATAATTATGTGATGCTTTAAAGGATTTAGCAGAAAATATAACAGATTGTCAGTTGTTCCGTGAAGGCCATTGTATAGAAAAGGAAATAACTACCTACGAATTTGTAGTTTCACTTGTCGTATGGTATGACATTTTTACAAATATAAATGTTGTATGTAAAATGTGAGAAAATGAAAACATGCACTTAGATGTGGCTATACAACACCTAGACGCATTCACATATTGGCTCGATAATTATCGAGAAAATGGTTTTCAGTCATACCTTGTAACAGCGAGAGAAATAGCCGAAGAAAATGATATTGATGGACAGTTCAAAGAAGTCAGAAGACGACGTAAAAAAGGCATTTTGATTATGAACGGGAAGAGGAAGCTCATGCATTGAATACCTACGGAAGAGATTTTTCAAAATAAACTATTCATAAGTCAACATCATGAGAGCATATTTGGTTATTTAAAAAGATTAAAGGAAATTAAGTAGTGATAGTGAACTTTTGAAGCAATGCAGCGACTTGCGAATATCTATGACAGTAGGAGAATCATGTGATATTGATGGACGTGAATAGTATGAAGAACTGAATATGTTCATCCGTGTTTATGAAGGAAACGACGAAATTATCTCGGTGCTGAAATTCATAATAGAATTGTTTTTTACTGAAGTTTACCCCACTATCGAAATAGTCCTGAGAATTATTGCTACCATACCTTTTATAGTTGCGTCTGCTTACAGGAGTTTTCGAAAATTATTAAAACATATTTGAGGAATTCGATGACACAAGATCGGTCTTCAGCCCTTGTTATTCTTACAATCGGAAATGACGTACCTTATTCGTTAGATTATTGTGCTTTAATTAAAGATTTTAGTCTTAGGAAAAGCCGCAAACATCAATTTTAAAATTTATCATCTCCGTATTTGTTAATTTTGTAAATCTTTCAATGTAAACTATTTTAAAACTCATTTTTTTAAATTGTATAACTTTAGCATTTCTACTCAAACATGAAAAATACCTAAACCAAATAATCAGACCTACTTTTGCATCACATACTTTTCACGAAGGACGAAGGGCCTCGCAAAGACCTGCCGCCCAGAGCCTCGCAATGGGTAAGGCCGCCTCTTGAGTCACTAGACAAAGAGATTGGTTACCTATCAGGGAGGCCACCTAACGGTTAACGGCTACCGCTTCAAATGAACACAATGCAGATGTCTATGAGCGGTGATAATCATAGTCAAAGAGTCATAGTCGGTGTATAATTTAACCGTTTGCCTACAGTTACTTCAATATGTGTTTCCCTCCCACTATGATCCCGGGTACTGCGGCGTGAAAAAGCATCTCATTAGGCCTCCATAATGTAAATCACCATGCTGCATTGTCCTTGTTCGCATTGAGAATGGTGACCACCACTCTTGTATTCTACTTATTCTTTCCATCAGGCAGAGTAGAGTCGCTTTGGCAACCAATCATCGTCCTAGCCTTTATTATTCCCAAGAATAATTGGGGTCTACTAGTTGAACCGGTTTTACCTGAAAATCGGTTTGGAGCGCCTGGCATCGGACCTCCGCAACCCTGAGGGTGAACTGAATTTGAAGGTTGAACTAGTTTATAGTATATTTGATTTGAGGGCACTGACTACCCAATAACGATTGTCATAGGTGTTCATGACAATCGGGACCGACGGCTTAACATGCTCTCCGAGGCATGGGCGGGAATCACCGCCATCTTTGATCTTACATACTCCGGGCTGCTATTAAGAATTTCTTGTTAGATAAACCCAACAGCAATCCGACCCGGGAATCGTACCTGGGACCTCTTGATCGGCAGTCGCTCATACTAACCGCAAGACCAACGACACAGTTTGACAGCTAATACTTTAAAAAATGCGGGGCAGTCTTCGAGGACTGGCGATAGAAGTGAAAACACGGAGATATATCTATGTACATATAAACACATTATATATAGATCATGGGGAGCGTGCGGTGACGATGACGCTAGTTTCACGCTTTTTGTTTACCCAAAAAGTGCTCAACGCGCCTAACGAAGTTTTTCTTTCCAAATATACAGACAACAAAGAAACAAGTCCTGATGTTCGATAAAGTACTTTATAAAGCTTTTGAAGCTTTCGAAAATGTACAAAAGCATTTTAAGACCGTTTTTAATTTGCCCCGCAAGTGCCGAAGCCGTATCGGAAGCCCGACAACTGAGATCGATCCAGTATGGCTGACGGTTTCCTAAACTTTACGTAGGTAGCTTTTGTCTGCAACTTTTCAAGTTATTGCATTTGATCCTAATAAAATTTTTTTTTGGTTTTTAAGTTCCTTTTCTCGAAAGAAAAACTGTAATCGGTAAACTCACGACGAATGTCAATCTATCTTTCAATGTCATTTGTGAACCCTGATGTGAAGCTGAAATTAACATCAAATAATGATTTCCATAGTTTCTGAAAGTTTGACTGCACAGGTGGCAACTATGCCACCTGTGTAGCAGCAGCTAGCAGACCCTAAACCACTAGGCTTAGGGTCAGCACCGATAGATGGAGTGTCGGCGAAGAGACCAATTTAGTAACAATTCAAATTCAACCTAAAGTTCTTCAGAATACAACTGCACGTTTGGCCTAGTGGTTTAACGGTCACCACGCCGTTTCCTACTTCGCCAAGTGTCGTGGATTCAAATCCCACGTAGGACAACACTTTGTGTGATCCACAAATTGTTGTTCTGAGTCTGGGTGTTCTTTGTGTCCGTTTCATGTATGTTTGTAAAGTCCCCCGCGACACAGGATTTATTCCTAGTGCGGGAGTTGTCTTTTAAAATAAAAAAAAAAAACAACTGTATTTGATACACCGAAATAAAATGACGGAGTGCGGCGGTTGGTTTTAGTTCGTTACATCAAATACAGTCGTATGCAGAAGAACTTTAGGTTGTTACTGAATTGAGGCCGACATTCCGTCTGTCGGCGCTGACCCTTAAGCGGTCGCCACGCCGTTTACTACTGCGCTGAGTGTTGTGGGTTAAAGTTTAAACCCCACATCGGACAACTGGTTGTTCTTTGTGTCCTTTTCATTTCGTATAATGTATGTTTGTAAAGTCCCCAGCGACACTGATTTGATTCGTATTCACATGTTTGTTTTTAAATAAAGTTTCTTATAATTCTAAAGTTTTGTTTAAAACTGTTAGCAAGTTTTTAATTACCTAAATCAAAGCTTTAATCCCATTCGAAATTATTCTATAAATTATTCCTTTTGAAAGTTACCATCGCGTGCTATGTGTAATAATCGGTTACAGTTTTACAAAAATCATGTTTGAAAGATTTGTTCTTCATTTAATGAACAAAGACACTAGGTATATGAATATACTCATATTCTAAAGTTGGCTCACTATAACCTCTTTTCTGGTGGGTTAGCGTGCATATCTTCGCCGGATATATAAATAACTAGCTGACCCGACGAACTTCGTACCGCCATATTTTTCTTTCGTAAATATTTTCTAAATTTCTGAAAAAAAACCGTACTTTTGATTTTCTTCTACACAAACCTTGTCCTAACAAAAAATAATATTTAGAAAAAAGAATTATCCAATTTGGTGTAGTCGATCGTAAGTTATGCGCGTACATACATTTCGGCGATTCATTTTTATAATATATATATAGATAGATAGATGTACAATCCACATTTCATGAAATTGGACATTTTCGCTCTCACTCAGACTAAATTTTAAAATTGCTTCTGAATATCTTGCTAGTGTTACGAAGAAAGAATATTCTAGATATTCTAGTACAACGATCGAGACGAAACCAAACATAAGAAAATTCTCGTTCGTTTCTTGAGGCACAGATCGAGAGGCTAAAATCGAATATGGATTGATTGTCGTGAGTTTGGCTTGTTCAAATTTCTCGGAAACGGCATGTTCAAGACGTTCTTTCCGGTGTTACGTCGTCACGGAATTGACTAGAAGTTTCTAGTTGCTGTGGCGTTTAATATAAAAGGCACTTCGTCGACAGCAGTTCAATTCAGTTTAAGCCATTGTAAAGTGCGATAAATATGATAAGTAATATACCTAGTGACCTCTGTTATTCTAAGTGATATTGTGATTTGAAGTGTGTTTAATAAAGTCTCTTTAACACGTCAGAAGGTTTATTTCTTAAATTCCTCGAACCCTAGCACGTAACACTATCAATTTAGACTGCACGGTACTACTTTGTGTAATCCTCAAATTGTTGTTCTGAGTCTGGGTGTTCTTTGTGTCCGTTTCATGTATATTTGTAAAAGTCTCTCGCAACACAGGACGTAAATCTATTAATCTATTGATTAATGATCTATTAATTAAGTATGTGTTTAAACTTTACTTCTTACTTTACAGAAAATTATTATTTACAAATTGCAATTTAATGCACTGCTTTAATATAGACTTATACTTTCAATATGGTACTCGTAGATTTCACGTTTCTACCTTCAAAATTCGACTTGAGAATTCTCTTGTCGAATACAAATTTGGACAAATCTGAGTTCTTTCAGTAAATTATCATGCGATAAATGTTTCCACCACATTTTTTTCCTTCTTTGTCTTCTTTTTCCAAAATGCATAATCTGATGATGCCATGGCGTCTGGCGACGTGTTACTTCTGATTACAACTGAAATAACTGAACGTGTGTAAGACACTAGAGATGCCAGTTTTAACTGAACAGTTCGATTGTTCCGTTAAAACTGAAGGTATGTAGCCGCCTTTATTCTATTGACTGCACTTTAAACTGCCTCTGCGGCGCAGGTTGTAGCGTATGCTACTGCTGTGCTTGAGGTCTCGGGTTCGATTCCCGGGTCGGACCTAACGTTTGTATGATCTGCAAATATTAGTTTCGGAGTTTGGGTGTTTTCTATGTATAATATGTTTGTATTTACAACAAAAAAGTACATATTATTATGTATTTATATCAGTTGTCTTAGTACCCATAATACAAACTCTGCTTAGCTTGGGACAAGATGGCGTTGTGTGTTAAATAAAAAATAAAAAAACGATCACTTCGATTTTAACTGCGTTTAGTGTTGTCGGTTCCAGCCCCACATGGGACTACACTACCATTTACCTAGATTAGATATGAAAAACAGCCCTAAAATTATATATGATATATCATTTATATATGAACACATTCAATGAAAAATGCAAAAGAATTGTATAATCGGAAATGAGCATTATAAACTTCGCATGATCGAATTAAATTAACATTTGTATTCAAGGTTATTTGGGACCTGTTCGTTCAAGCACAAATCAGTAATATTTTTTCGTAATAAAAACATATAATACAAGTAAAATTTTAACAAAAACAAAAACCGACTTCAAGGTTCGACTCGATTTCCCTTGGATGCCATCATCAGATCTCAGTGTCCTTATCATGGTACCACCGTTGGGATATCTCCTTTTCATTAAAAAAATAATCATCAAAATCGGTTCATAAACGACGAAGTTACCCGCGAACACACATAAAAAAACACATATATACGGTCGAACTGAGAAAGCTCCTCCTTTTTTTGAAGTCGGTTAAAACATTAAAAATAGCTTTCAATTAATAAAATATATGGACATCTTAAGAAGATGATTTACTCATTATATGAAAATTATTATTTCTACCGTAGGAACCAAAACTTTTCACACTATCATCGTTTTCTCAATTATTATTTAGTCTGGCAACATCCAAATTTATAATGTCAAGTTTTTATTGTCGCAAAAATTTCAGTCATTATTTTCGTATTTTTATTCGTGACATCAAATAAGATAGAGATACAAAATAAATCAACCAAAAACATTCCGTGAGAGTTTACAGTGTAAGCCCGTTGTTTTGGCTGTGGTTACTAAATTGTTAGTGATAACGTGTGCGAAGGTCTGCATAAATGAATTATGTCGTTGAGGTCGAAGGCCCTGGCACTAGTAGAGGTGCTACTGAGAGTGCCGCCTCTGTTTGTGGTGGATGAGTTCCTGAAGATCAGTTTGGGACTGCCGGTGTCGAGTGGAGAGGAGGTGACCATCCTCAGCAATATAACTGTGGACTCATTCGATGTCACAGATTCTGAAGCAAATTATTACGACGCGAATTTCTACAACGCATTCTTCTTCACGCTCCTCAAGTTTCTCGTGTGCTGTATAGGTAAGCAACTTTTTTTTCTGGCACTGGTGTTGTAACATTCAATTGGAAAATATGTTACCCAACTTTAAGGTTCTCTTTCGAAACTTTCCGTATACTGTCGTGTCATTATGTGTAAACATATTTTTGTTTCACATATTGTCAAAACCACTTAGTCCTACTTACAACACAACTTAACATACAATTTTTAAAAATTTTATTTTTTCATCTTATATTTTTTTGATATTGGTAGAATTTCTAATTGGTCAATTTGAAGTACAAATACTTATGTTATATAGGTTATATTTTCTGTGTGAACTATGTTTTTTGTTTACATATAAATGTACACAAACATTTTTTTAAGACAAGCCTTGACTGCTGTTTGAGCCCTTTTGGAAGATTATGTATATTTTTGTTCACATATAAGAGACATTGTGACAGTATTATAAGTTAAACATATTATTTTCTCTTTAAGGATACTCTATTAGTCAGCAATGGACTAATAAGAGATAATGGTCATAGTTATAAGTATTGCATCTTATAAGAAACATTCTCTAGAAAGAAATAAACAACAATAAATTAATATCTTTCAGATATAATATTATTATATAATATTTTCAGATTTCCATCACACAACGCCATCTAGTCTCAAACTAAGATGACCTTGTATTATGGGTACTAGACAAATACATTTATACTTTTCCTGTAAATACATACATATATTATGTTGCATATAAAACACCCAAACTCCAAAACAAAGTTTTGCAGATCATACAAACATTTATTTCAACCTGGGAATCAAACTTAAGACCTAGAGCACAGCTGTCGAATACGCTACCACTGTGCCCTACCATTTTTCTTAGTTACAATAGAAATGTGTATCAAATAACCATATTATTTTAAGGAAACTGAGATAAATAATTATGTTTTTCTATTTGGTTATCCTAAATTGACAAATTTTTAAGCTTCCCTGTAATATATACATATTGGATGGGCACACTGTAAATAAAGTATATAGTACATGAATGACCGAGTTTTGCTTGGTATTTAAATTATGTAAATTTTCTAAAAATGAATCCTAGCTAGATTGATTTATCGCCCCCGAAATCCCTGTATACTAAATTTTATGAAAATCATTGGAGCCGTTTTAGAGATTAAGATTACATACACCTTTATATACAAGAATTTTTTATTTAAATGTATTAGATAAGTACACTATACAGTCAAAAGCGGCTTACTGCATTATTACATTCGTCTATTGTTCACATGATATTTCTAGTGACTTTAGTACTGAAAATGTACACACTTTATATGAAAATACCATATGCCTACAGAAGAATTGTAAACCTAAACTCCAATTACATTTAAGTTGCGTGTATTTTAGTTTTTCAAGCTTAAAAAAAATAGAGATCGTCTTTAAAATTCTCACCATCATATCATTCTCATAATGCATTTAGTAAATTACTATTACCTTCCTCTTGAATAACTCCATATATTTCTGAAAACTACATTAAAATCCGTTGAGAAGTTTAAAAGATCTAAACAAACAGACAGAAGAAGCGACTTCATTTTCATTCTCTATGATTTATGCTTATTATATAAGTAAATAAACATTGAATTTTATATCCCAACGTTTACAATACATCTTGAATATGCAATATCAAAAAGTAAAAGTTACTTATTAAATTTTAAACAATTGGTGGCCATGCTTTACTGCCAGGCGTTTATAAAAGCTGGATCCCTGTATCCCTCCTTTATAGGTACCGTGTGGCACAGAGTATGTTTGATTATGACACACTGCCCTTAGTTTATATCTTCATAATTATAATGGCTAACAGTAAACAGGTTGGTGGGTGTACCTTCATCAACATTACCGTGAGAGAGCCACGCTTCGGCATGAATGGGCCGGCTGGACCGGAGTGATACCACGGCCTCACAGAAAATCGGTGTTAAATAGTGCTTGCGCTGTGTTTCAGTGAGTGAGGATACCGGAGGCCCATACCCCAATCCCCTGCCCCTACCTCCCCCCCCCAAAAGACCGTCAACGCACTTGTGACGCCTCTGGTGTTGCGGGTGTACATGGGCGGCGGTAATCGCTTACCATCAACGTCTGCTCGTTCGCCTCCTAGACAATAAAAAAAAAAGTCTTTCTTTGCATATTGTTGACAGAAAAATAGTGTAATTCGCATTCTGTTTGTGTAGTCATATAAGTAGAACTAAAGAGAGAACTAAATCTATTTAGTTATATTTACTGTATGAATTTCAATTGAACAAAACGGACAAAAAAGTTCTAATAATACTACTCAGATCAAATAATAAAAGGTAGATAACGCACGGCCTTGTTATGCGTTCTATCTATACTATATGTATATACTAATACTAGCTGACCCAAGCAACGTCGTTTGCGTCTCCTATTGCCCGTAGCGTAATAATTTTCCCCCCGTTTTTGAAACATTATTCATTGGTACACCGCTCCTATTGGTCATAGCGTAATGATATATAGCCTATAGACTTCCTCGATAAACGGGCTAGCTAACACTAACAAACAAACAAACAAACTGTGCAGCTTTATAATATTAGTATAGATTATAAAGCTGAAGAGTTTGTTTGTTTGAACGCGCTAATCTCAGGAACCGCTGGTCCGATTTGAAAAATTCTTTCAGTGTTTGATAGCACATTTATCGAGGATGGCATTAGGCTATGTATCATCACGCTAAGACGCCAATGAGCGGAGCACCAATGAAGAATGTTACAAAAACGGGGGATAAATTTTACGCTATGGGCAATAGGAGACGTAAACGACGTTGCGTGGGTCAGCTATATAAATACTGACGTAAAGTAGCGTAGTTTCTTACCATGTCTGTGCGTTAACGCGTATGTTTACTTGGAACTACGCTACTTTTTTTGCTTCAGCAAGAACAAGGCCGTGCGTTATCTACCTTTTTTTATTTGATCTGAGTAGTACTACAATTTTTTTCATTACAAAATTCGTTTCTTAGTTTTTAAATATTAAATATTTTTAACCGACTTCAAAAAAGGAGGAGGTTCTCAATTTGACTGTTTTTTTTTTTTTTATGTTTCTTACCTCATTACTTTCGACTGGGTGAACCCATTTTGATGATTCTTTTTTTATTTGAAAGCTGGTGCTTCCCGAATGGTCCCATTTAAATTTGTTTCAGATTGAAGTCGGTATTTTTTGGTTAAAATTTGTAATTATATGGATAAGTACTTAATAAATAACATTAAAATAACTATTAGTCATTAGGTTTTTATCTTCATTGAATGTGTTGATAAAAATTGTGGTAAAATATATATTTATCTTTATTTACCTCTAAACTTATCTACAAATATTTGAGCAAGTCATCATTGTCATTACTTTTCAAGTAATTGTCAGCATGTTGTTAGTAAATTAAAACTATAATAATAATAATTGTATAATTGACTCTACAGTCCTTATATTATAGCTTGATCTCTGTGTCAGCTGTCACTAGTGTCATTTTTAGGGTTCCGTGCCAAAGGCAAAAAACGGAACCCTTAAAGATTCGTGATGTCTGTCTGTCTGTCTGTCTGTCCGTCCGTCCGTCTGTCTGTCCGTCTGTCCGTCCGTATGTCACAGCCATTTTTTTTTCGAAACTATAAGAACTATGATGTTGAAACTTGGTAAGTAGATGTATTCTGTGAACCGCATTAAGATTTTCAGTCACACAAAAATAGAAAAAAAACAATAAATTTTGGGGGCCCCATACATACTGAAACTCAATTTTTCTTTTTCATCAAACCCATACGTGTGTATGTGTGTGTGTATCTATGGATAGGTCTTCAAAAATGATATTGAGGTGTCTAATATCATTTTTTTCTAAACTGAATAGTTTGCGCGAGAGACACTTCCAAAGTGGTAAAATGTGGAGTATGTCCACTAATCGCCTCACATTTAAGAAAAGAGTGCGCGAATTTCTTTGGAGTGAATTGGCAGTACAGTCTCAACGCTAGTACCCGTGGATATAATAATATTATACTCATATATATATATATATATATTGATGGTAGTGTATATGTGTACGTTAGTGTATATATTACTAGCGACCCGCCCCGGCTTCGCACGGGTGGATTTCAGATGCCCCCGCCGACGACACGATTCGTGCATTTTAAATCTGTAATATCTTCGAATATATTGATTTAAATTAGATACTGTAAAGGGCCATTTTGATCTATATTAAATGCACAATGTATTTAATTTACTTAATTGTATAAGGATTCATTCTGTATTGCTTAAAATCACTTTGTAAATAAGCCATTATTTCTCGTAAAAAGAAAGGAAAAAAATGGTTGTTGTGGGTTATCCCTAAGAGATAGACGTCGCGGACTTTTTTGTAGTACTTTTTAAGGTGTACAATACTGTAGTACATTATTTTGATCTATCTCGTAGGGTGCAACCAGCGTTTGCAATGTAAGCGCAAAAAATGTGTTTATTTGCTACATTACATTAGAAACCTCGAAAATTAACAGTGTTTCCATACTATATTATGCATTTATTGTACATAAAAACCTTCCTCTTGAATCACTCTATTTATTAAATAAACGCGCATCAAAATCCGTTGCGTAGTTTTAAAGATTTAAGCAAACAAAGGGACACAGGGACAGAGAAAGCGACTTTGTTTTATACTATGTAGTGATGTATTATCGACACATGGTCACCATTATTCAGTTCCGGGTTCATTACTGCCGCCGAGCTATTGTGGGTAAGCGGGCGAGGAGAAGTAAAACCATGTATTGTAAATAATTAACAATGTAACAATTATTATATTATCATAACAAAATGTGGATAGAATTACAATCAGCAATAATAAAATAATTAGAATACGACGCTCCACCGAACACGTCTTATTTCTGCTGCTAAGAGAGCCCGGAGTTGCGTCAGTGTCAAGAAACGTTCCCCTGTGCTTGTCAAAATATCACCAGCCAGTCTTCACGTTTCTTGCCACTCTTAAAATATCGAAGCGCCGTCACGGCCGGACTGACAATCGCACGTCCTCGTGCGACACCTCACGCCTCGATTTATCTGAAAAGACCAAATACATTTCTGTAGCACACGTCTGGGCTCGCCCATCCCTGACTAGCTACCGATTCATGACACCTATTTAAAAAGATCTCGATCTTCACCCCTCACATCTGAGTTAAACACACTGGGCGGACAACTGACTTCAGGCGCCCCTTCGACCACCCACCAACTCACATGGTGCGATGGACCGGACAACCCGTCAGCGCCCCTTCCACCAGTCACGATAACCACACACAGCTGCTGCAATCAACTGGTTCAGAACGTCGACCCATATAGGCCAGTCCCAAACCAATCTCTTGCCACCCAGCTCACACCAGAAAAGTCGTAGTCTGACCGTGGGCATCGACCCGATTTAGGCCAGCCCAGGCGATCAACTACACTACATACCACGTAGTCTGATCAGAGGCATCGACCCGGTTTAGGCCAGCCCCCTTGATCAACTACGCCACTCTCAACTGCCTATCCAGTGCAGTAGGCTCTAGATCGATTCTCAATAAAAATACAGGGTTTACTCAATCGTTATAAACTAACCATTTACTACTCATCATGTACGGAGGCAGAGAGGGTGTCAGAGTTTGCCGTCAACGTAGTCAACAACTAGATACCGATACTATATCACTATCATCATCGGATGTTACCGTTCCATTATTATCTTATTACTATGGATTGCCGCCGTCTCGGCCTCCTCTGCCTCATTGTCTAATGAAGTAGCTATAATCATCAGCTACATCAATCAGTCCATCGTAGCACCTGGGTACTGCACACAAGTTTGGGCGTACTTATAGGTTTGGTTAGACCCATCAATGTCTCTCAGCTCGTAACTATCGTGATCTAGTACCTTGACAATCGTAAAAAGAACCTTTGAACTTTCGCTGTAGTTTGGTTTGGTTACGCTCGTTACCCTTGATAAAGACGAAGTCGCCTACACTGAATGGTCTCACTATTGCTGTACCCCGGTTGAAGCGTTCTACTTCTGACGAAGCAGCCTTTTTGATATTCTCGGAAGCGTCAAGCCTAATGGTGTCTAAGTCTAAACGGGGCACAGGTTCAGCGTGCAATGATAAGGTTGATATTCCTAATGACTTTGCTCGTAACCCGTAGCGTTGGTATACCGTCCGTGATGAACTTACTATATTTTTCTAAATCCAATCAATGCTAATTTATCATTACCTCGTTAGTATGTATCAATATTCATAACATCAAAGCTGCTAGATTTTTCAGAAAAATTAACTTCTCTGCGGTTTGAAAATGCACGCGTACGTTACCCTCTAGTATATCCGTATCTATTTTAACTGGTTCCGCAATAGTGCCATGAGCTACTACATGAAACAACATTGAGAGCGAGAAGCCTTGAACATTGATGGGGTTAACAAGTTGGGAAATACATTTTACACTGCCCCTACAAATGCCAGTCAGATAGACTAAATCATTTTGTGCAGCACCAGGGAACTTCTTGGCGTAGCTGTTGTTTACCAATGAACAAGCAGATCAACTATCAAAAAGAAAGGAAACTGGCTCACCGGATGATATAGTCAAAGTGTTCCTCTATGCCTTGCGTTCACACACATGGACTTCGTTGACCGCCGCTGCTCCGCTGCCACCCACTCGATCTGGACACGCCAATGCCAAATGTCAGGACATTGGGAAGGTGATTGGGCCACCACCACACGCGAAGCAGGTGATTGGGCTTGGTTTCTCAGCGAATCTGGATGTTTGGTTGTGCGTCTTCTCTGAAGCAGCAGGCTCTTCTCTTCGCTTGTGGCAGTCTTTCGCTTTGTGACCCGAAGTGCCGCAGCGGTGACATGTTCCCATCTGCATCATGGCTATCACTAGCCTTCGTTTCAGTGAAATGCCGTTGAGAACGCGAAGAAGTTGAGATCTAGTGGTCAGGTTATGAGAGTGGAGCTCACGGCGAATCCCGCCTTCCTTTTGGCATAAAACCGCAAATCCCGTTGTAACATCTTCAGATATCTCCATGCGCAGAATGCGTTCGATGATGTCCCAAAGGCGCATTGCCACTTCACTCGCGTTTTCTTTAACGCTAACTTGGAAACGTAGAATTTCGTCGAAGTAATCTTGTGGCAGCATATGTTTAGTAAACTTTGCTATCAATACCTCTTTTATTTGAGACCATGTCAGCTGCGATGCCTGCAGTCGTGTTAAACATGTAGCCGCTCGGCCTTTGAGTGCACGCGTAAGTAATAAAAGTAGTTCTGTACCTTGTAACTTACGGCTGTTGACAACAATTTCTGTTACGTTGCACCAACCCTCGATATCCGCTTCGTCGCCATCAGGATCAAACTCTATCAATTGGGTAGACGGGCGGACGAAAACAATTCCTGTTGAGACAGGCTTGGTTCTGATGCCTGTGGTGAAGATTTCGTACGGCTATTCTCTTCTGAAGTAAGCCCTTCAAAGCCCACTTCTGATATCGACACATGGTTACCATTATTCAGTTCCGGGTTCATTACTGCCGCCGAGCTATTGTGGGTAAGCGGGCGAGGAGAAGTAAAACCATGTATTGTAAATAATTAACAATGTAACAATTATTATCATAACAAAATGTGGATAGAATTACAATCAGCAATAATAAAATAATTAGAATACAACGCTCCACCGAACACGTCTTATTTCTTCTGCTAAGAGAGCCCGGAGTTGCGTCAGTGTCAAGAAACGTTCCCCTGTGCTTGTCAAAATATCACCAGCCAGTCTTCACGTTTCTTGCCACTCTTAAAATATCGAAGCGCCGTCATATTAATATAATTGTGTATGTTTGTTACACCTGATGTAGTCTTATCTATTATTTGCTTAATTACTATTTGTCGAATTAAACATTTTGTCCTTGCACCTACCGCATCATATTTCTGCAACACCCGAAGGTTGACTGGTAGATAATGCCTAATGGCATTAAGTCCGCCTTTGTACTTCATGTGCACAAAGTTAATAAATAAATAAATAAAATGTGTGTCCCCTCCTGCAACTTCTAAAATAAGAGAATGATAAAACTATAAAAAATAAGTAAATGATGTACATTACCATGTAAACTTCCACCGAAAATTGGTTTGAACGAAATTTAGTAAATAGTTTTTTTTTAATACGTCATAAATCGTAAACTGCAATTTACCTTTCATTCGATCAACACAAATATAAAAATAAAATAAAAATTATACTATGTTACTTGCTGCTGCGGAACCCTTCATGGGCGAGTCCGACTCGCACTTGGCCGCTTTTTAAAATTTACGAGTATGTTATGTGTAAATTTTTGTAAATTTATATTGCAGTTCATTTGTAATACAACTGACTCGTAAAAAATGAAAATATAGGTGATAAATAAGGTCGCTGGTTCAAAGTGGTTTGACTACCTTGGTGGCGCAGTGGCGACTGCTGTTCGTGGTGTCGTCGGTGCGATTCCCGGGTCGGACCAAATGTTTGTATGAACTGTAAATATTTGTTTCGAAGGTTGGGTGTTTTCTATGTATAATCCTACTAATATTATAAACGCGAAAGTTTGTGAGTTTGGATGGATGGATGTTTGTTACTCTTTCACGCAAAAACTACTGAACGGATTTGGATGAAACTTTACAGTAATATAGCTTATACATCAGAATAACACATAGGCTACTATAAATTTGATAAAGACGACTATTTGCCGCGATAACCGACTTACAGAGCGTGTGTAAGATGTAAAAAAACGTCGATTTCGTATCGTAGTGATCTGACACAGTGGTCAAGCTATATTTATTTATTTATTTTGTGCGTAAATCCCCTTTGATACCATGGACCGGTGGCTATGTCGGACTCGAACCTACGACGACACCTATTTTATTAACACACTAGCTTTTACACGCGGCTTCGCTCACGCAGACTTTCATCCCCTGATTTACCCTTAGGGGTGGAATTTCAAAAAATCCTTTCTTAGTGCTCATTTACGTTATATAAAGAACCTACATGCAAACTTTCAGGATTCTAGCTTCAGCGGTTTGGGCTGTGCGTTGATCTCTGGGTATGTCAGTCACCTTCCTCTTTTATATATGTAGACTAGTTGACCCCGCAAACGTTGTTTTGCCATAAAAAAATTGGGTTATAAAAATATATGTTAGTCGATTCTCAGACCTACCCGTTTCAGACCCCTATGCGCACCAAATTTCATAAAAATCGGAGTGTTCTGAAGAGCTCTTCCAACTAGTCCCGCCTTCTCCCTTCCTCTACAGGACAACACGTGCCAGCCTCAGAAGTCACAGCCTCAGAGTGGAAGACATACGCTCTCGCACTTATCGATTCGGTTCTTCTTTCCTGTGCCGATCGGTTAAAACCTGGAACTCACTACCAGCGCACGTGTTTCCGTCCAACTATGATCCCGGGTCCTTTAAGCGGGGCGTGAAAAAGCATCTCACTAGGCCGCCATAGTGCTGGTCGCCATGCTGCACTGTCCTTGTTCACATTGAGGATGGTGACCACCACTCTTGGATTCTGCTTGTGCTTTCCATCAGGCAGGGCAGAGTCATTTTGGCAGCTAAAATATTAAAAAAAAAAAAAAAGAATCGGTCCATCTGTTTCAGAGGAGTATGGTAACTAACATTGTGACGCGAGAATTTTATATATAGATAAATCTTGTGTTATTTTTAAGTTTAAAGCAGTAAGTTTAAAGTTGAAAATGAAACAGTGCCGTTCTTAAAGCGAAATAATGTTTATGGATAAATAAATATGTTAATTTAATCTATTGCTAATTTAATTATCATTGACTTTAATACACCTAGATCTTAATAAATTGTAATATGTTGTATGCTTCCTGTCTAAATTTTTCACCCTTGGAGCTAGAATATTTTATTCAAATAGAATTTAAACCAACCTTGAGTACAATCAATTCAATTAATCAAGTAAATTAAAAAAAAACTATACTCAACAATGACCAACAAATACCAACAAGTCTATTAATATTATCAACCAATTGCAGTCCACTGCTGGACAAGGCCTCTCTAAACCTGCGATTTCCTGTTTTTTAATAAATTTCGTATGCTGATTATCTCTCGGAAAATTATGATGATTTTTAGGGTTCCGTGCCAAAGACAAAAAACGGAACCCTTATATATTAGTCATGTCTGTCTGTCTGTTCGTCCGTATGTCACAGACACTTTTTTCCGAAACTATAAGAACTATAATGTTGAAACTTGGTAAATAGGTGTATTCTGTGAACCGCATTAAGATTTTTACACAAAAATAGAAAAAAAAACAATACATTTTGGGGATCCCCATACTTAGTACTCAAACTCAAAATTTTTTTTTTCACCAAATCCATACGTGTGACCTATCTATGGATAGGTCTTCAAAAATGATATTGAGGTTTCTAATAATTTTTTTTCTAAACAGAATAATTTGTGCGAGAGACACTTTCACAGTGGTAAAATGTGTATCCCCCCCTGTAACTTCTAAAATAAGAGAATGATAAAACTAAAAAAAATAATGATATACATTACCATGCAAACTTCCACCGAAAATTGGTTTGAACGAAATCTAGTAAGTAGTTTTTTTTATTTCGTCATAAATCGTTAACTGCAATTTACCATTCATTCAATCAACACAAATAAAGTAAAAAAATATATAATGTTACTTGCTGCTGCGGAACCCTTCATGGGCGAGTCCGACTCGCCCTTGGCCGCTTTTTTTATAATTATCATCAATTAACCTTCATAAAACGAATCTAACAATACCTACAATACCAAAATCCGTCAAGCCGTTTAGACCACAAACGGCTTAAAATGTTCTCCGATGCACAATAGAATATCAATGCTAAAATTGGTCACCCATCCGTAGATTGACCTGGCTAGGGTTGCTTAACCTTGCGATGGGCTATTTGGATACCACTTAATCACGAGCTCCTCTATCACTGACACTATCAATAATGATGTATCGGTGATTTGATATCTAAAAAGTCAATTACTCCATTTAATTATATCGCGACTAATCGCGAGTCTGTGCGTTTATCGAAAACCTTCAAAGCGTTATACCATATGAGTTTTTTCACATCAATCCGATCGTCAACGGTGACCGCGTTCCTCGTTGCTATTGGTGAAGATTTTTCAGTTTCAGCCAATCGCAACACTGCACGCAATGTCCGTGAAAAGCGAGTTCCATGTGAAATAAGCGCATACTACCCTGAGGTAGTATTAATTAAGGCTCTACCACACAGGTGCATTATTATCGGTCGATAATAGTGATAGCGTTATTGCGATACTAGTTCATTAGGCATTAGGACGGTTACGAAGTCAAACGCAGCAGTAGGACGCTTGGGTTAATAACGCATCGTTTATAATTATGGACCGATAACAAATAGCAAAACAGACCCGCAGACCGAAGGGAAGAGGCCATATCTTCTTTTTCAAACACAAAACAGTCTGTCGTTTTTTCCTGAAGGAAATCTTCATCCCGACAAAAAAATCTCGCCTGTCACACACACATAACAATTAAAACAAAACATTCACAATTTCAAACACACAATTACATTCGGTTTCATGATAATGGTGGTGATTCTCTTGTTGTCATCACTAAACTAAAATTCACTAAAAAATTTTAGTAGATTATATACTCTAGTCTCATCCGCTTAAAGTCCATATTTCGATATCTCACACCTCACAGGCACTGTGTTTAGTTTTGTACCAAAAACACATTAATCAGAAACACACGCTTGTTTTATTACTTGATAAAGTAAAATTTATTTTGACATAACAAAAATTAGTTAAATTACTCAACTTAGACCATATTTTTCTTTTGCTATTCTTGTGTTTGAACGTTTAAAACTTGTAACGAACGTGTGAGTCGTGTGACATAAAACTTGACATGTCACACTAAACTTAGACGTCCTCTAAATACAAGCTGACTATTTAAATTACCTACGTAATTATTTCTTATATTTTTTACATTTAGAGTTTAGTTTTTTACTAATAAACAAGCGTGTACCTCTGAACTTTTAGTCGGTACTGAACTAAATATAGTGAAAGCTGAGATACGAGATATTGAAAAATGGACTGTAAGCAGATGAGATTAAAGTATATAATCCAACAACAAATTTTAGTGAATTTTAGTTTAGTGATGAAAACAAGAGAATCACCACCAGTGTAATGCGTAGGCTCATTTGGGCTTATACTTTGACAGATGCGTATGACTACTCCCTTCCGTGTTTGCTCTATGATGACCGATAATAACACACCTGTGTGGGAGAGCCTTTAAGGTTCTTGTCGATAAAGTGTATGTCTATCTTATACTTTCATAATGATAGATGCGATAAGAAAAAGTGATAATTATTACTCACAAATCTATTTTTAATCGACTCATCCTTAGGCATTAAGTCCGCCAATGCATCAAAATAAATAAATAGGTAAATATAACAGGAGGTTCTCAATTAGACTGGTTTGTATAAAACATCTCTCTTCTGTCACCACTTCTGACACTGCTTCCGACTCCGATTACGACTCCAATAAATCAAATTTAAAAACTCCGACTACGACTACGGTTCCGATAAAATTACCTCCGTAACAGTCCTGGTCCCACAACACTTTGTAGTTTCAAACACCAAATCGCACAATATTTACGAGCCTATCAAAGTGACTCTACTCTATCTGATGGAAAGTATGAGCCGAATCCAAGAGTGGTGGTCACCATACTCATTGCGAATGTAGACAATATCTCCCGCGCAAAATATTCAGTTCAGAAAAAAAAAAAAATAGAAACCTCAAAATCATTTTCGAAGACCTATCCATAGATGATGAAAAGATCCACACGTATGGGTTTGATGAAAAAATTTTTTCGAGTTTCAGTTCTAAGACCCCCAAAATTTATAGAGAATACATCTACTTACCAAGTTTCAACACTATACTTTCGGAAAAAAGTGGCTGTGACATACGGACGGACAGACAGACAGACATGACGAATCTATAAGAGTTCCGTTTTTTGCCTTTGGCACGGAACCCTAAAAAGGATCATTTGACATGGTCGGACCAAACGGTTGTATGATCCACAAATATTTGTTTCGGTAATTTTTTTTTAGACTAGCTTTACCCCACGGCGTTACCCATAGTTGTTGTTTTACCGCGGGTAACACTGCGGCGCTCAGCTAGTTTTTTATGTGTATAAACTACACACATTGACCCCGAAACGACTTGTGTGTATTTTGACAGCCTAGACGATATAATATGTTCAGTTTTGTTACGTAAACGTAATAATGTCTACGCATAAATTATCAACAAATAATTTAATTAAGAATAATTTATTATTTGAACGTACTTGGATTAAAAAAAAACATACTCTGCCATTCAATTCATTAAGACATCGATTTTGTTTGAAACTTTAAAGAAACATTCATTTCCTTTATAGAAATCATCATACCGTGGGAGAGCCACGCTTCGGCATGAATGTGCCGGCTCGACCGGAGTGATACCACGGCCTCACAGAAAACCGGTGTGAAACAGCGCTTGCGCTGTGTTTCACCGAGTGAGTGAGGATACCGGAGGCCCATCCCCAACCCCTCCCCCCATCCCTCAAAGGCTGGCAACGCACTTGTGACGTCTCGGTGTCGTTTGTTTTAAGTACTTTCACTTATTGCATACAAAATGGCAATTGCATAGGTAAAGACCTATTATGTGGGTGATGTTTTACTGCATAATTTCTTTCCCTTAATCGCCTCTTACGACACTCACGGGATAATTAGGAGTGGTAACACTCTGTATCCATCACCAGACAATCATTCATTTTAACCTGGGAGAATCGTGTTAACAAATGGTACAGGCTCGACAGCATTGATACCGACCGAAGCTGGCCTAAGGCTACAGAAGCTTGCCTAAGTCTACAGAAGCTTGCCTAAGGCTACAGAAGCTTGCCTAAGGCTACAGAAGCTGGCCTAAGTTTTTTTTTTATAGAATAGGGGGCACCGAGTGAAAGAGGTTACCGGAGTTCAAACTTGGGAGGTACGAGTCCTAATTCTAAGGATAGCGGCTCAAAGGCGATAACATAACTGTGACCCTTAAGTTGCAGGTATACGTGGCTGGCAGGCACTTACCATCCCCGATGGTAACATACGAATATATGTACCTAGTTAAAAACGAGTTTTTAATTTTGTACATATTTCATTGAATATAATGAAAATCGTAATTACAGATTCACAGAGATACTTGCGGTTTAATTTCGATTATTTTTAATAGCTTGTTCTTGAACTTTAGTCGTCGCATAGACTTTGGTACCATAAGCAGTTCAAATATCTATCTAATACTTTTAAACAAGCAATAAATAAAAATGAATGACAAAAATGTATGTGCGCGCATAACTTTCGCGGCCAGCTTCTGTTGGTATCACTGCTGTCGAGTCTGGACCATTTGTAAAGAAACAAAAAAAAAGGTATAATAAATATCTTCCTAGCCATTTTTATTCCCAAAATTATTTGGGGTCGGACTACTAGTTCAATCGATTTCACCCAAAAATCAGTTTTCCACGGAGCGACTGGCATCGCACCTCCGCAACCCTGAGGGCGAATGGAATTCGTTGATTGAACTAGTTCCCAATAACGATTGTCATAGATATTCATAAGTTATGGAATCAGGCGATACTTTGCGGAAATCCATGACATTAAATGCTATGAAATATATTTAGCTTTAATTCCGCTTTAATTAATGTTTTCTATGTGTACATATGCATGATACCCATATGTGCATGTGAGTATGCATGACGGTGGGATTTGTGCCCTGCTTTCAGACCTGGATATTTGTCTCGCGGAATTAAAGCTAAATATATTTCATAGCATTTAATAGATATTCATGACAACCGGGACCGATGGCTTAATAAGTGTTCTCTCAGGCACGGCGGTGAAGCACCGCGCCATCGTCCATACTCCAGGCTTCTATTAAGAATTTATTTTAAAAAACCCAACAGTCCGACCCGGGAATCCAACCTGAGATCTCTTGATCTGCAGTCTCTTATGCTAACCACTAGACCAACGAGGCAGACCTAAACACTAAACTAGGTACATATATAATATCTAAAAAAAACACGTATTAATTTTTAACATGTTTAAAAAAAAAGTTATCATACTAATATTATAAACGCGAAAATTTGTAAGTATGGCTGGATGGATGTTTGTTACTCTTTCACGCAAAAACTACTGAACGGATTTGGATAAAACTTTACAGTAATATAGCTTATAATACACATGGCTACTATTTGCCGCTAAAACCGACATACATGCGGGTGGAGCCGCGGGCAACAACTAGTCTATCTATGTTTAATCGTCCTTTCCTTGAATTGAGGAGTTCAAGGAAAATCTAAAAATCGTTGTATTCAAGTAATCTAGATTGCATAAAAGAATTATTATCGTAGGCATTAAGAAAATACTTAGTGATTTTGTGCACATTCTGTATAGTGCGTCTATTACGATTCGTTACCAACGGTTCACTATTTTATATCTAGCTGCGTTGATTTAAACTTCCTACAGCGTGTTCAGAATTTGTATCCTTTAAAATAAAAAAAAACTATTTTAACTACGAAAATGGGCTGGTTTGAATTTAAAAATGACCTAAGAGACCTCTGATATTCAATACTGGGATCATTCACTTTCTTATCAAACCTAAATCCCTTGTATACTAAATAAATATTCGAAAATTGTTTAATTTTTGTGTACTTTGAGTAAGATTACTGATATTTTGATTAAAAATTCATACAATTTTTCAAAAAGAAATTTCAAATTTGATATTCGTCGACCGTGACAGGACTCGAACCTGCAATCTTCGGATCCGAAGTCCGACGCCTTATCCATTAGGCCACACGGTCTTGTAGATGGAGACGCCATTTAGCTAACCATATCCGACGACTGACCTACTTTCAGAATTGGCTCGGCACTAGGACGGGGATGAGGGTTGCTCTTTCATCAAATATATATGAAACAGATTTAATTTTGGTTTTTGTTAAATATATTTAAATGAATTATCAATTAAATAAGGTTTTATATTATTATTATAATTAAGGAATTAAAATAAGTCTTATTAATACTATTAAAATTTATTCGGAGTAAGAATACGTTTTAATGAACTAGACCTTGAAATGGGATTTATTGTAACGTGGGGAAACCAGCTCGAGCATCACCCCACTGGTGTTTGTGACATTGTTATTACGACATCCAGACTCCTCGACCGCCTACCCGCTAGTGGCAGCACCACCAATTCTGCACACAGTCTCTACTCTGCCTGATGGAAAAATGAGCAGAATCCAAGAGAGGTGGTCACCATGCTCATTGCGAATGCAGACAATGCAATAATGCAACATGGTGACGCACACTATGGCGCCGGCGGCCTATTGAGATGTTTCTGCATCATTGGACCTATCAACTAGTGAATTCTCTGTTTAAGCGACGTACGGCACACGCGGTCTTCGCCTTCTCGCGCCCATTTTCTTTTTATGTAGGTAATAGGGGGCAAACGAGCAGACGTATCGCCTGATGGTAAGCGATTAACGCAGCCCATAGACACCCGCAACACCAGAGCGGTCACAAGTGCGTTGCCGGCCTTTGGGGGATGGGGAGGGTGATGGGGGGAGGGGTGGGGGGTATTATCCTCCGGTATCCTCACGCACTCGGGTAAGAACAGCGCCAGCGCTGTTTCATACCAGTTTTCTGGGAGGCTGTGGTATCACTCTGGTCGAACCGGCCCATGCATGCCGAAGCGTGGCTCTCCCACGGTAAACTTTAGCAGATGGAAGGGAAAACCCACCTCGAAATGGCCCTGTTTAAACATTAAAATCGAATGACCTCCTACAATAGGGTATTCCTAGGTTTTAAATATCAAATATCACTACATCGTTATCACAATTCTAGATTAATTTTTATATACTCATTTACTTACATCAAATTTTCCACAATACACGTATTTTTAAATCAATACAAGGCAAGTCTGGCAATCAAACTCTTGATTTCATGGTTCCTAATACTGAAGAAGCTATTTTTTTGTAGTTTTATAAATAATGACAAAATGATAATTTGAAAAATTATTAATACATCTACGCAAATAGCATCAATATTAAAACTAATAATACCTCATAATATTCTTACATACTACTTCTTCTTCCCAGCCTTTATTATACCTAAGATGAATTATTTGGGGTCGGTCGGCTACTAGTTCCACCGCACCGGTTTTATCTGAAAATCAGTTGCAGCATTGTGACCCACACTGTAGTGTATGTGTCTATTCTCAGTCACTACACTTAGTAACGCATTCATTCATTCACTCACTCATTGTACTATTTATGAATGAATGAGAAGGAATCATTATGGCATCTCTAGTGCACGTGCGGTCGTGGCACAGTTCAGTTAACTGTGAGCGACAGAGGTGATCGGGCACGTGCGTCTCAGAGCCGACAATATAATATGGATATACTACACACCATGGCAGCCTAGTGATGCTTCTGCAGTCTGCATCATTGGGCAACCAGTGTCGCACTCACCAACGAAACACGACAACACAATTACAGTTGTCATTTAAGGTGTGTCTTCTGTGCGAGGGTAGTACCATCCCGGTCGAGCCGGCCCGTTCATGGTGAAATCAGCGTGGCTCTACCACCTTTATTTCTAAAATATGGAGCAAACGAGCAGGCGTATCGCCTGATGGTAAGTAATTACCGCCGCTCATAGACACCCGCAACGCTAGAGGCGTCACAAGTGCGTTACCGGTCTTTGAGGAATGGGGAGGGTTAGGGTATATATATGTATAAACACAGCGCCACCACGTACAAAGGCCCAATCAAGAGGCTAAGTGCGGAAATGGCCCGGTAAAACAAACAAACAAGCGCTGTTTTACACCAGTTTTCTGTAAGGCCGTGATCACTCCGGTCGAGCCGGCACATTCATGCCGAAGCGTGGCTCTCCCATGGCATATTGTATGTGTATTATTGTGTGTTTGTAGTATCATCACAGCAACTGTTTATTAATTGACTAGATTTTGCCTGCGACTCCGCCCGCGTTTATATCGGTTATCGCGGTAATTATTTAAACTCATACAACTTTTTTATTTGTTATCCGATTGAAATAAAACAAACACTTAAATGTCAAATAAAGTTTACCACAATACATAAAAGAAAACCACATTCAAATCGCTTGAGTTATTTTATTTTTTCAACTCCTATTTCTTAAGGACCGTGAACTTGCCCTATTTAAATCCGCCGTATAATACAACAATACAAATAAAACTTGTGAAGGTAAACCTTGTACATTCACATTGAGAAATCCAAACGGTTTTAATTGTTCAACTTCCTACTTATATAATTTACATATTTAACCAAAAATGGTGAAGTATTGTATAAGAGAGCCCTACACATGCACAATTCGAAATTGCGGGAAACAGGACGCGCCGTTCCATCCCTCGCCTCGTTCCGAACGTACAGATGCGTAGGACACACAGCTGGATGCTTCAGGCAAAAAGAACCCTCCACAGGCATTATTCGGAACGAAGACAACTGCACGCGTCGTTCCAATTCTCATTCCGAACTCAACGTTTACATATCTACATGCGCGGGGCTGACATTTCGATCTGGCAGAGTGACGAGCGCGTCAGTTTCGTGCGTGTCCCTCACGATTGACTTAAATATGAATGCTACATGGAATAATGATCTGGAACTGACCCTCATTGAGTGTTATCAAGCTGAGCCGATACTCTGGCAGTCGGAACACAAAGACAATAAGAATAAGGTTCATGATGCCTGGACATGCATAAGTACTATCTTAAATATACCTATAGCTGAGTTAAAAAAAAAGGAATCACAATGGCAAGAAGTGACACAGCAGCAGCAGAAATGACGTCGTCCATCATAGTCGCGAACAAGACTGTGAAGCTTTGCCAGTGTGGAGGGACACAGTTCACGGCGCGAATCATGGCGTTTATTCACGGCGCGACCTCACACGCGAGCCGGCTTACTAATATTATAAAGGCGAAAGGCGGGTAACAACTGGTATAGATCTATACTATATATAAAAGCGAAATACCACTCACTTATTAATCACGAAATCTCAGAAACTATAACACCTACAAACTTGAAATTTAGCAGGTAGGTTCCTTATAGGGTGTAGACATCCGCTAAGAACGGTTCTTTTTTTTTTTTATGTATGGCCCGCCAAAATGACTCTACTCTGCCTGATGGAAAGCATAAGCAGAATCCAAGAGTGGCGGTCACCATACTCACTGCGAATGCAGACAAGTATGGCGACCCACACCATGGCGGCCTAGTGATGCTTCGGCATCTTTTAGTCTAGTCAACAAGTATGGAACTTGTTGACTAGACTATTTGGGCCTCCGGTCTCGCACTCACCAACGAAACACGACAGCACGAACGCTGTCATTTTACGTTGATTTTCTGTGCGAGGGTAGTACCGCCCCGGTCGAGCCGGCCCGTTCGTGCTAAAATCAGCGTGGCTCTACTACCTATTACCTATTTCATGAAACTCCACCCCGAAGGGGGTGAAACGGAGGTTGGAAGTTTGTATGAAAGTCCTATGTTTTTGAAGTAAGTGACTTGAAATTTAAAATGTATGCTCTATAGATGGCTTGGAGGTGTATTAATAATGTATCTTTAGAAATCAATCCCCTTGGGGTTAAAACGGAGGATGGTAGTTTGGACGCAAACGAGGTTCCGTAGGTTAGCTAGTATAATATAATAGTACAAGAATTGCTCGTTTACTGGTATAAGATTTCTCTTAGCTCTAAGGAAAAACTTTTAGAATTTACGACGTTCCAATCGCCAGTCCAAAAATGCAGTCGAAACTCTTGTAAATATATTTATTACTAGCTGCGTCCCGCGGTGATACCTGCGGTTCTTGTTGTACCTTTACAACCGCGGGTAACGCCGCGGGGCGAAGCCTAAGTAAAAAAAGTAGCCTAAGTTACTCATTATTACAATAGCTATCTGCCAGTGAAAGTCCCGTCAAAATCGGTACAGCCGTTCCAAAGATTAGCCGGAACAATCAGACAGACAAAAATTATAAAAAATGTTATTTTTATATATGTACCGTGTATACATAATTACATATGCATTTGGTAATACTCACAAATTTCAAGAAAAAGAAAAAACCGATTTTAAGAACTGGACCAAATTAAAATGGGACCACACGGGAAGCACTAGCTTTCAAATAAAAAAAGAATCATCAAAATCGGTTCACCCAGTCGAAAGTTACGAGGTAAACAAAAAAAGGTAAAAAGAAACATAAAAAAAACAGTCGAATTGATAACCTCCTTCTTTTTTGATGTCGGTTAAAAAGTGGTTATTAACCGACTTCCTTTTAATATTACAAACAGACACCTCAATTTTAT
Source organism: Diaphora mendica (assembly GCA_949125395.1). Taxonomy (NCBI): domain Eukaryota; kingdom Metazoa; phylum Arthropoda; class Insecta; order Lepidoptera; family Erebidae; genus Diaphora; species Diaphora mendica. The sequence goes on along the minus strand of OX421332.1, from coordinate 3,828,534 downwards.
TTATTTGTATAGATATATACTTCGAACTGTTTAACTAAACATGTGGTCACATATTTTGTCGTAATTGCCACGACACAGTCAGATCACTCCAAACCGCACAATCCATTTGCGGTTCTGAACGCAGATCAGATGCGTCATTCCGAACTTAACGTGTGAAGGCCGCTTATGCCAACCCATCTACCCAGCGTGGTATGGTATGCCAAAACCCTAAGAAAATACCTTATTCCAGCAGTGGACAAACCTGTTGATGTTGGTGATGATACTGTACAAGTGATGTTTCTTATAGGGGTATTTTTATTATTTGCAAAAAAAGTACCGTCTGTACTCCTGGCATGGTATCATGAAACTTTGCAAATGGGTATATGCAAAGTTTCATTATTAGCAATTAAGTAGTTTCAGCGTGAAAGTATACTAGACAAACCAACCTTGCATTAAATACAAATTCGGTCGACATATTAATGTTTTTATTATCTAATCTGACGTCATTACCTTATCAATGTTAATCATTACGTTTTGATTGATATAAATTCTAATGTATTATAAATTATTTTATAGCAACTAACAATAGCAACAGTTAACATAATTATTATAGGCAAACTAAGATTAAAGATTGTGTTTTATTTAATTGTATAGAAGAATAGCAAATAATTGAGATTACTTGTAAGAAAAACCCAATAACACTTTTTGGCCCGACTCGGGAATCGAATCCGACTTCTTGATCACCAGATTCGGCAGTCGCATACACTAGCAGCAAGATCAACGAGGCAGTAATTTTGTAGTATTTAAAGCAACAATATTCTTGATTATTTACTCGATAAACTGTTAAATTGGTGTAAAACTTGACTCGAAACTAAAGAGTCATCGGCATACTTTATTATCGTGTACATCCATTAATCGATATTGTCCTGTGATAGATTTTGACATGGACATAATAAATACACTTATAATAAAGCAAGTATCATAAAAATATAAGTATCATCATCACATCAACAGCATTTAACACTCCACTGTTGGACAGGTAGTAGAGCCACGCTGATTTCAGCACGGTTGAGCCGGCTCGACCGGGGCGGTACTACCCTCGCACAGAATCAACGTAAAATGACAGCGTTCGTGCTGTCGTGTTTCGTTGGTGAGTGCGGGGCTGGAGGCAGATGCAGAAGCATCACTAGGTCATGGTGTGGGTCACTATGCTGCATTGTTGCATTATCTGCATCCGCAATGAGTATGGTGACCCCCGCTCTTGGATTCTGCTTATGCTTTGTATGCGTCGAGTAGAGTCATTTGGGCAGGGCCATGCACAAAAAAAAACTCTCCTTAGCAAGGAAGTTAAATGTAGTTAGTTATTTTCATCATCGTCCCTCAGACTCGCCACAACAATCGGTCATGTGCTGTCCTCATCGAACTGATTTCCTTCTTCCTTCCTTACTTGCGTACAGTGTTAATATCTACATTCCCGCGCTACGGAGCGAAGTGCGGTGCAGTGTGATATGCCTATGCGTGCCTTGAAGACGGAGGAGACGCTCAAAATTTTCGATTTCGACACGGTCGTTGGCACTGAGACGCGCTTCGACACGCCCCAGTACCCTCTGGTTGCTGTATCATCAGTAAAACTATGATTTTTATATAAATTTTAACATGTAATTATTTGCAACGCTAGTAGTGGATAAACACCCTAAGTACCTATATATAATATCAATATATAAATGAAACCACTTAATGTAATACTCACCTACGGGGTACGGGTATACTGCCCTTTGAATGGCAACTCTCTTATGTCTGTTGAGTCGCACATGCCCTGACGGCGATACCCACTTACCAACAAGTATCCCGTCTGCACGTTTACCCCCCTGTACTAAGAAATCAACTTCAAAACTAATGACTCCTTCAAACGTTTTTACTATTTGAATATTTGATAACATTCTCTATCTCTTTATTTCCAGGATGTATGTCAGCACTCTGCATATTCGTGCTGTACACGAAGCACTTGATCATCGTGTACCTCTACCTGACGTCAGTCGGCCTAGTCTTCGTATCGTATTGGACCAACGTTTCGGCCGCCAAGCAGGTCCAAGCCCTCGCACTAGTCACCTCCTCGGGTCGCACCGGCAGCATATTAGAAGACATATTAAGTTTAAATATAAAAAGCCTTCTTGATCTCGAAGGACCAGGCATCCTGGTCATACAAAACTTAGCCATACAGTTCATGTTGGCAGCAATATTCAAATATATTCATTTAGGGCCTCGGCACCCTAAGGTACAGAAGCTGCTGCCTCTCAGCTTTATGGCACCCTCGGTACTAGCGATGTTGCCAATTCCACCGAATCTTCTACATCATTCACCGGTATTCTCCGCGCTGTTGCCACTTTTTCTTGTTAAATATGCCCTTTGGTCATCAGCGTACAACGTTATTCAAGTAGTGTACGCTGGCTACCATCATGGGCGCCTATTTGTTAGCAACTATGGACTGTCGGCGCTAGTTGAAACTGAATGGATGCGATTAAACGTTCCTTGTGTATTGAGAGTGTTCTGGGTGCTGCGCGTCGCGGAACATGCCATACTACTTCTCGTTGACAACTATGATGATGAAGCCGAGGAAGGTTTAAGAATTTCCACTTTATTAGCCGTCCAATCATTAGCGTCGATGATAAAATCTTTATTAGTAACAGGATGCGAGACGATAACCGCCGTCTTGGGTATGACTTCAGTGATCTCATTCTTTTGCCACTACATCGGGAACTTCTTCCAGTGGATACTATTGACAGATGAAGAAGAGGATAAAAGTATAGGAACAGTATCCGCAATCCTTTTTTATATTCTCGCTTTACAAACGGGATTAACTTCGCTGAATCCGGAGAAGAGGTTCATTCGACTGTGCAGGAACTTCTGCCTGCTGTTCACAGCTCTCTTGCACTTTTTACACAATATTGTTAATCCTATGCTAATGTCGCTGAGCGCGTCACACAACCCAAGCACACATAGACACGTCCGTGCACTTGGTGTGTGTGCGTTTCTTATAATATTTCCAATATCTCTTCTGGTGTATCTGTGGTCTCAGCACACGATCTCCACGTGGCTGCTCGCTGTGAGCGCATTTAGTATAGAAGTTATAGTGAAAGTTGTAGTAAGCCTAATGATATATTCCCTGTTCCTTATAGACGCGTATAGAAGTACATTTTGGGAACAACTTGACGACTACGTGTACTATATTCGCGCATTTGGAAACACTATAGAGTTTTGTTTTGGAATTTTCTTATTTTTCAACGGCGCGTGGATCCTGCTCTTCGAGTCTGGTGGGGCTATACGAGCCGTGATGATGTGTATACACGCTTACTTCAATATCTGGTGCGAAGCTCGAGCGGGATGGTCCGTGTTCATGAAACGTCGTACGGCTGTCAATAAGATCAATTCGTTACGTGAAGCCTCCCCGGACCAGTTGGACAGACTCGACGACGTCTGCGCTATATGTTACCAGGAGATGCATTCCGCTAAAATAACTTGTTGTAACCACTATTTCCACGGCGTCTGTCTTCGAAAATGGTTGTATGTGCAAGATAGATGCCCTTTGTGTCACGATATACTGTATAAGATAGACAATGACATCAATAAAGACAACAATTCGGAAACGGGTAACGAAGAGAACAGCAACAATCAGAATCTGTTGCTCGAGGAAGACCCCGAGTTGTTGCTAGGCGAAGGGGTCAGATGACTGCTCGAAGAACAAGCTTACCACTTAGACTGAATATTGTTCAGAAAACAACTTATTTGAGTGGTACATTTTCGATTTGTATAGTAAGTTATTGTTTTTTTTTTATATACTATAAATCAGATTGATATACCTGTGATTTAAGGTTTAAATTTTGTCTTGTGATGCATGGTTTTTTTTCTCATTATGCTGTGTGAGGTTGTTTAGTATAAGCTTTAGTGATCGCCTCGATGCTTTTTTTCGTCGTTGTTTCCTATTGTAACGTTCACGTATCTAATATATTCCAAATTGCAAGTTTCCGTCAACAGAATACTATACGAATGCGTTTTGAAAATGTTAGATGAAAAAAGGTAAAGATGTTTGTAAATAAGTAAGTTTTCAAAAATAGCTTCTAATATTTGGAGGTAATTTGAAAAAAAATAGTAATTTTTCTGATAATGAACTGTAAATAAACTATTATTTTAGTTAACGGTGTTTGTTTTAATTAATCATTCATTCACATTCCGTATGACAAGCCGAGTTCAAGCTAACAGAACTGGCGAGCAATACCGTGTGTAATATTACACGAACCATTTGGAGCCACATTTGACACCCTCATTAATAATACGGAGTGTCACCACACCCCTATGCATGCCGTGGCTGCTCGTAGTGTCATAAGAGCCGACTAAGGAAGCAAACTACGCAGGACAACATCACTGCAAAGGAAAAAACAACATCACTGCAAAGAGAAAGACAACATCACTGCAAAGGAAAAGACAACATCACTGAAAAGGAAAAGACAACATCACTGCAAAGGAAAATACAACATCACTGCAAAGGGAAAGACAACATCACTGCAAAGGAAAAGACAACATCACTGCAAAGGAAAAGACAACATCACTGCAAAGGAAAAGACAACATCACTGCAAAGGGAAAGACAACATCACTGCAAAGGAAAAGACAACATCACTGCAAAGGGAAAGACAACATCACTGCAAAGGGAAAGACAACATCACTGCAAAGGGAAAGACAACATCACTGCAAAGGGAAGGACAACATCACTGCAAAGGGAAAGACAACATCACTGCAAAGGAAAAGACAACATCACTGCAAAGGGAAAGACAACATCACTGCAAAGAGAAGGACATCACTGTAAACAGAAGGAAATCTTGGTTCGGTCCTCGGCTTTTCGCATTCAGCTCCTGTTTTAATAAAAACTGGTAAAAACTCGCTGCTGCAAATTAGTTTCGTCTTGAAAGGACTCAATTTTTCTAATTTTATCGTCAAATTCGATTCGCTAATTAAATATCTTGAAAACAACTGTTAAATTTACAAAAAAAATGTACCTACTCGGAGCTATTTGTACAAAAAATTGTAAGAAGTCGCTAATAATTTAATGACGCGATATAAAAAACTTTTGACCGGTAGATGGTCATTCATCTTGAGAATGAATCATAACAGCTGACTCGTATGCATAAATATTTTGACCTTAACATTTTTTTTAACGCGGGATTGCTTTTCGCACCATACCCTTCGTGCGAGAGATGACCTTGACCTTGACTTAACCTACCTTTACACAAGGATCATTATACTCTGACACTTATAAAAAAAAATTGCGTTTGTTCATTTCTTAGTGTTTCTTTATGGGCCTCCGGTATTCTCACTAGTGTTGCCCATGAGACCAGTCTTGGTCTTGCGCAAGAGTCTCGCAATTACTTACTCGCCCTAACGTTACTTTATATCTTAGAACAACTTAACAGAGTATGTTAATTCAAGCCCCAAAAGTACCTACTCTAGTAACGTTTAATAAATAGCATAGCAATAATAGGTAATGGCGAGACTTGCGAGACTCTTGCGCAAGACCAAGACTGGTCTTGTGGGCAACACTAATCCTCACTCACTCGGTGAAACACAGCGAAAGCGTTATTTCACACCGGTTTTCTGTGAGTCCGTGGTATCACTCCGGTCGAGCCGGCCCGTTCATGCCGAAGCGTGGCTCTCCCACGGAGTAAATTTTGTCAAATTGTTCCAATAATAATAATGTTTTCGGACATTTGACACACAACGCCATCTATCTAATCTCAAACTAAGTTGAGCTTGTGCTATGGGTACTAGAAAACTGATATCAATATATGTACCTATAGTTTTTTTTTGTAAATACCTGCATATTATATAACAAATAGAAAACACCCAAACTCCGGATCAAATATTTGCAAATCATACAAATATTGATAGTGACGACTTGCGCAAGATGTAACAGACGTACGGATGGAAGATCGAACCAAGTGGCGTGTAATTGGAGAGGCCTATGTCCATCAGTGGACGGCGTTAATCTGATGATGATACAAATATTTGGTCCGACTCTTGGTACTTGAGATCTTAAGTACAGCAGTCGCATCCGCTACTAGCGCTAGCGAGGCATTAAGGAAGTGGTATGCTTTTTTCTCAAAGGTTTAAGGTCGTATCTGTCCGGAAATGCCACGAAGCGACAATTTATTTAACTAATTTAAACTTATTGTACATGTTATACAAAGGCGTACTTCTCCCAGTCAACCTTCAGGTGATGCAGAAACATAATTTATTCCTACAGATTAAGTGTCCGAATTAAGAAAGAAATAATACATATATGTATTCATAAATGCGGATACAACTGTGAAGACCGGCTGAGAGTATGTGTGAAAACCCACATTGTTCTTAAAGACCGGCGAATGCAGACACAAATAGGCAGTTTTAATTTATTTATTCAAAAACATAATCTATATATATAAAAGAGGAAGGTGACTGACTGACATACCCAGAGATCAACGCACAGCCCAAACCGCTGAAGCTAGAATCCTGAAATTTTGCATGTACGTTCTTTATATAACGCAAGTGAGCATTAAGAAAGGAATTTTTGAAATTCCACCCCTAAGGGGGTAAATCAGGGGATGAAAGTCTGCGTGAGCGAAGCCGCGTGTAAAAGCTAGTAATGTATAATGGTTCAGAAAATTCGGCCTTCAGTAACTAGAGAGTTCTTTGTTTTTTGGACACGTTTTCGTAACAATTAATTTATATTTTAACCTCCAATGTTGCGGTCTTATTAGTACTTAAGGTCGGAGTGGCTATGGATGATTTCTTTTCATAAAACCTTTAGGCAAGCTAGATAACTATATTTGATGGAGCCGTTTAAATTGGTTAGGCTCTTTTTCACCGGTTACAGATAAGTTCCGGATAGCTTATCTGACAGATGGTTTGACACAATTTATATGTGAAGACGTCAAAATTATCACAGTAATTGTCATATTAACTAATTCGATAACTGTAGCATATTCGCCCGAGATTATAAAAAATATTATTTAATTTTATCATCTTTGAGTAGACCGTGGGAGAGGTAGAAAAAGACAATACAACGAAATGACATTATTTATAATAGGTCGGAAATCTGTAATTTGGACTGTTGTGCGATAGTTTTGCCCAGGCTTGACAGTGGTAACACCATGGTCCATGTACCATGTAGGTAATTAGCTAAGTACTTAATTTAAATAAGAGACAACTCTTGTATTAATAGTTTATTAATTTTAACAGACAATAAATACTCAAATAAACAGATACAATTAGTTAAATATAAGATCTTTGTAGTTAGAGAGCAGGTAGTAGTTGGAGACGCGACAGTTGGTCGAGGTTCGTACGACAGTAGTGCGGTCGGCGCGCTCGAAGTTGGCCTTAACAATCTCGTAGTAGCGCCCGTCGCTGAAAAGTTCACATTTTATTTACATTAGATCAATTTACTATCAAAAAAACTGTTTACGTAGCTCAACATGTAAACAATTTTTTTAACATAGCTTTCTATGTAAACAAATTTTGTTTACTTCTCTTAAAATGTAAACAAATTTGTTAACATAGCTTAAAATGTAAAAAAAAAAATGTTTAAATAGCTTAAAATGTAAACGGATTTGTTTACAAGTAAAGCTTGTAATTTGTTTCTATAACCACCTACCTACTATATCTCATACGTTGCGTTTTATATAGTAAGTTTTTGTGGACTAGTCCTCCCCTTCCTAAAAAGGTAACGAATGTTGTACAAAATATGAGCATGATATAGGTCCATGTTTGTATACTGTATATACCCAAGCTCGCAATAGCAGGCAAGTCCCTGCTTATTTGGTTTTTGTTTCTCAAAACATCAATCAGTATGGCGTGTATTAGAAGACCCCTATATTCGGTGAAAATTCACTTACCTAAGCACTAAACACTTGAGCTTGAGACACTTGACGCGAAGTATGTCGATAGCCTTCTGACTCTTGTCACTGAAGCGGAGGTTTTCAGGATCCCAGCGAAGTTCCAGACGCTCCAGGTTCGGACAGCTGTTCGCTATACCGTCCATTAACTGGAAGTTAAAGCAATATTACAACGGAAATTCATTTTTTGAGCACTGCCACGGAAAAATCCCAGTGCTTGGGAAAAACAGATGCTTACGTTCTCTAGGATTTAATGTTCTCCTAGCCGATGTCGGCCAAGGCGTCTAGTCTCAGCTGTTCAGCCAACTATGCAGGGGATATGCACAAGTGTGTGCGCAATCACAGGTGCACTATCTGTTCCTTCACTCTCACAATCCGAATTAAGGCTCTACGTAAAGGAATTAGTCAGATAAATTAGTTGCCGTACTGTACCTGATCAACGTGAATGTTAACTCCAAGGCGTTCCTGGGTACCCATGATGAGGATTCTGGAAGTATTGAAATATAGTTAGTGTTTGATATATAAATAAGTAGTGGTAGCCTAAGAACTAGGGTCAACGCCGACGGACGGAGTGGCGGCAAAGAAACCAATTCAGTAACAATTAAAATTCAACCTAAAGTTCTTCACAATACTACTGTATTTGATGCAACGAAATAAAACCAACCGTCGCTCACTGTCATTTAATTTAATTGTATCAAATACAGTTTTTATGGTGGCTCTGGCAAAATGACTACTCTGTCTAATGGAAAGCATAAGCAGAATCCAAGAGTGTCGAGTGGAATCGAACCCGAGACCTCAAGTCCAGCAGTCGCATACGCTCCTACTGCGCAATCGCGCCAGCGAGGCAGTAAGGAAGTGCTGCAGATTTCAATGAACAAGTGTGGGTATATGAAGGTAGGTACTGACTTGGCGTTGACGAGCAGCTGCAGCACGCTCTGCCAGAGCTGGTCGGTGATGTGCGGCATGCCGCTCAGCACGAGCCCGTGCAGCTGTCCCCCGTGCCGGGACAGGAAGCGGTGCAGGGCTTCGTCCGACAGGCTGTCCGACGAGTCCACGTCCAGCGCTACCAAGTTCCTGCAGACAATACCCTCGTGTAGTCATCGGAACGGATTTTATAGAAAGACTAGCTGAGTCCCGTGGCGTTACGCCGTGGTACGACAATAACACAGTTATTAAACAGATTTTCAGAAAAAATAACAGATTTTCAGTAACACAGAACAAGTTTTCAGAAGAAGATTTTCAAGTTAGTAGAGCCACGCTGATTTCAGCACGGTTGGGCCGGCTCGACCGAGGCGGAGTACCGCCCCGGTCGTGTCGGCCGAGGGTAGTAACCCTCGCACAGAAGATCATTGTGAAATGACAACGTTCGTGCTGTCGTGTTTCGTTAGTGAGTGCGAGACCGGAGGTTCAATGAAGCACAAGCATCACTAGGCTGCCATAGTGAAGGTGACCATGCTGCATTGTTGCGTTGTCTACACTCGCAGTGAGTGTGGCACTCTTGGATTCTACTTATGCTTTCCATCAGGCAGAGTAGACTCATTTTGACAGGCCCATACAAAAAAAAACGATAGTAGGTACTTATCACACAATTAGGGTCAAAAACCATTAATAATCTTAGAATATTGAGGCTATCATGACCCAGTTGCACTCGATGATTAGAAACAATCACCAAGGGTACGCAACCACGGCGCGGTCAGTACCTGGGTGACCGCGGCTGGCATGATACCATGATCGTCTCCGTGATTCGGAGGTCACGTTAAGCAGTCGGTCCCGGTTGTTATCACAGGAGTTATCCTGTTAATGGGACTAATCCCGCCCACACGCCCACCACTGTAACTCCTGTACACCAGGATCAACAGCGGTGACCCACGAAAACACCGAGTTATGACACTCGGGAAGTCCCAGGAAAAATTTAACTGTCTTGGAACCCGCAACGAAATTAATCAGAAGAAAACTGGAGGAGTTGGAAATATAATAAGTCCACTTCCCTCCTTAGCAAAGCGGGAGACAAAATGGAGTCAAAATAGGCAGACGCCTTTTTCAAACCGGGAAGCACCACGGATAAAAATATTATGGGTCCTAAGTGAGCTATATTTGATTTCTATAGTATGTATGGCAGAATCGCTTAAACGCACGGAAATTCACCGCAGTTGACACAAGATCCCCATAATATACTACCCCAGACGTCATTTGTAAGCTATTTAGCATCATGTTACGTTCATTGTACCAAAGACTACATTCCCAGAGGATATGATGAGCCGACTGTTCACAGCTAGAATCAGGTGTTGAGCATTGACACAATGGTGAATCGACTAATTTAAATGAGTATAGTTTGCTCTTAAAGTTACCGTGGCCTGTAAGAAATTGAGCGACACAGTGATCTACCTCGAGCCATGTCCTTGACAACCTTTCGCGAACAGATGGAAAGAACTGGTAGAGGTGGTGCCCCTTAGATGTTTCGTCCCATCGTTTCTGCCATTCATCCAAGAGGTCGTTATAGACATTGGATTTTTGTTGAAACAATCTTATGATTTTACCGCGGTCTCGTATGCCCAAAAAATCGCATTCCATGTTTTGTAGTGTGGAATAGTACATGGCTGCACGTCTTTGCACCTCGAGATCGACCGGAAGAACACCTGCCAACACCGGTAAAGCCTCAGTGCTAACCGTCCTATATGCCTTGCACAAGAAAATCAATGCAGGTCGTTGGCCTTGTAACAGTTTGCGACGGACAGCACCTACAGTCGCCCTATCTGCCCATACAGGAGCACCATAGCAAATAGAACCCAAATAAGTAGCTCCATATATGATCTTTAGTGTCTTATATGACAGACCCCATGTCGCAGTTGATATCCTCGTCAGTGCAAAGAAACTCTTTTTAGACTTTTCATTAACTGTTCTAATATGTTCAATAAATGAAAAATTTCTTTCTAAAACCAATCCCAAATAACAAACCGAGGTTTTATTTTTAATAGTAACATTTTCAAATTTAATACACGGCGGTGATTTGAGGTTACCTTTCAGAAGTAGCTGGAAGGTTTTGTTTGGTGCAAACGTCAACCGATTACGCCCACCCCACCGAGATATTAAGTCCAAACATTCACTGGCCAGCCTCTCAAGCCCCGTTCTAGTATCCGACTCTATCAATAACAAACCGTCGTCCGCGTACGCATTCAGGGTACATCCGGACGGCACAGGCATTGCCAGAAAATCGTCGAAGCCTATGTTCCACAAGTATGGTCCTAGCACTGACCCTTGAGGACACCCCATCGTAAGCGCCTTCGACACAGAATGATGCCCAAGTCTCAATTTAGTAGTACCTTGTAAGAAGTACGAGGAGATAAGGGAATAAATATTTTTAAAGCAACTTCTTAATTTTAATTTTAGCAATAGCATGGGCCACCACGCATTGTCAAAGGCGCCAGATATATCTAAGAAGATGCCTAAAACGTATTGAAAACTTGACTCGGTGACAGTTTTCCTTACAGATATAACCGCATCAGTTGTCGATTTTCCCAACGTAAAGCCGAATTGTCTATCATGAAATTTAACTCCACCCGGTAGAAGTCGTGGTACTACAAGACGCTCTAAAAGCTTTCCCAGCGATGGTAACAGTGTTATGGGTCGATAGGATTTAGGATCGTCCGGCGGCTTATCGCCGCTTTTTGGTATTATTCGAATATTACCGCACCGCCAAACACTAGGAAATACTCCTTCCGCAATGCAACGTCTAAAAACTGTTAAAACCGTATCACCCGAAAGTTTACAAGCTTCTTTTATCATTTTGTTTGATATTTTATCGTCGCCCGAAGCCTTATTTAGTGGTAATGACCTAACAATACTGAGGAATTCGTCTGAAGATGGTAAGTCAGACATTGGAGACAATGGTGGTTCAATAGCCCACTGCCTAATTTGTCGGTGATAATCCGTGTCATCCTCCGGCCGATCGTCAGGCACAAGTGATTCTAAAAGATATTCTGTGGTTTGTTCTACTCCTGTAGTATAACTATTATTAATTTTGATGTTCTGTACGTATGCAAGATCGATTGATCTATTTGCTTTAAATTCATGATACAAAGGTGACCAGGGACCCTCTCTATCGAGTTTATCAACAAGTTTACGTATTAAATTTCCCTTTGATTTCTCCACAGCAGCTCTATAATGAGACCTGGCAACTCTAAGAGCAATAAGAGCATTATTGTAAATATCTCCTGTTACGTTACGCTTTTTAATGTCATTTAGTTTTTTACGAGCTTTCCGATAGATTCTACGTAATTCGACTAATTTATAATTCCACCAATCACATCTACCAGTGTTAGTGATAGATCCACGGCCGATACAAACATCAGCACAATATGTGAAAGTATCTGATAATATGTTTGCGCTTTCCTCAGCTGATAGACCACTGCGACTGAAGTCTTTGGCATGTACTGCAAAGAGTGAACCAAATAAAGCCCAATTTGCCCCTTTAGTTTTATACCTAAAATTGTAAGGAGTTCTTTGTGGATATTGTGCAATCATTGGTATGAATTCGTACACGATTAAGCGGTGATCACTACAGGATGCGTCCGGTAGGACACGCCATCCAGATATCGAGACGTCGCCGCGCGTAAGCGTCACGTCAATAGAAGACTCACCCATTGGGCTGCAAAAAGTTGGTGGTGCATCAGGGGTATTGTGGATAGTAAGATTCATTTCCGCAATAAAATCTTCAACCGCACAGCGACGAGCCATGTCAGCTGCACGCAATTTGCCATACCATAAAGTAGAAGAAGCATTGACATCAGCGCCAATGATAATTTTGTGTCCTATGAGGGACCGCAAAACGAAACGTAAATGATGTAGATGAGGATCAATAGGATGTGAAAATTGAAAATAACAGCTCACTACGTAAACCCTACAGGTAGAGGATGAGATCTCAGCAACGGCGCAGTGTGACGTCATAAGGTTACGCAAAGATGTTACCGTTAAATTAGAACTTGCAACATATATCCCAGCCCGCGACCGGCCATCTAGCTGTACTACATAATTCCGCAATTGAGCGCTTTGATATTGCTCTTGTATAAGGACAATGTCTAACTTTTGTTCCAAAACTAAGCGATCTAATTCTGACGTGGCTATTTTATCATTATGAAGATTTAACTGGCCTATTGAGATATTCATTATCTCAATAGGCCAGTTGACTCAATATTATCAAATATTATCCATTTTATTAAAAAGGTACTACAACTACTACTGTATAAGCTATTCAGTAATTAGTATTTAGGATTAGCTGCTCTAATTTAAGTTTATATGTGGAGCAGTCTTGTGATCCACATCGATGGTCACATGGTTTTTTGTACCGGCTGCATTGTGCGCATTTCGGTTTAAAATCTGGTGTGTCCTTATCCGGGCAAGCCCTTGTATCGTGGCTGGCCGCGCAATTAGCACACGTAGGAGTTTTAATAGTGCAAAATTTTTGAACATGACCGAATTGTTGACAGTTTAAGCAACGCACTACTTCTAAGTCGTCTATAAACCTACATGTGGCCCAGTCTATATATAATTTATCTTTTGTGCTAGCCAAGTGTTTCCTAACCTCTGTCTCTAATTCTAAGCCTATCCATTGACGTCCGTTTTCCAGTTTACGATGCCTGACAATTTTGGTTGTTTTTAAAAAATCGCTTTCGCTTAATTTATCCTGTTAAGTCGTGAAGCTTAGTTGGAGGCTTTTGGGCGGCTTAAAAACATCCAACGGCAAGATTACTAGGCCACAACGTTGTGTTGTCAGTCCCCAACCCGCACTTGGCCAGCGTGGGGACGTATGGCCTTAACCCTAACCCTGAGAGGAGTAAGAAGGAAGGAAGGAAGTTAAACCGAGGGAGAGCCAAGCTTCGACATGAATGGGCCGGCTCGACCGGAGTGATACCACGGCCTCACAGAAAACCGGTGTGAAATAGCGCTTACGCCGTGTTTCACCGAGTGAGTGAGGATACCGGAGGCCCATGCCCCAACCCCTCCCCACATCCCTCTCCCCATCCCCCAATGGTCGGCAACAAAAAATAAATAAAAACCCCGAGCCCTGCAGTGGGACATTATGAGTGTTGTTGATAAATCTTTAAATAGTCTGGATTGAAATATCTCACCTTGCAGTACCAGCTTCCACCCAAGCCTTCAGCACAGAGTCATTGAAGCCATTAATCTGTCCAGCACTCAAGAACCTCAAGTTCTGGATCCTAGAGAGCATGTCTATGAGGCACTCGGTGGACAAATCCGTTGCTGTTACATCTAGCTCCTGGATGGAAGACTTCTCCCATTCCACTTGCATCACGTATTCTGATTGGAGACCTGGGGAACAAGTCACAAATGTGAATCTCAAGAATTTGTCAAAATTGATCAAATTGCGATCTGATAGGCCTTCCCTCTCTTAAATACTTGACTGAATAGTCTTTGTTCTAGCCCAATATTAAAATATATGTATATCATAGCTATATAGATATTAAGTATACTTTTACCTACGGCTCTGCTGCGACTTGTAAACATGAACATCAAACATCTACCTATTCGACAAAATGACTTCGGACGAAGAAGTACTCGATATTTTAGAAGTTATTTTGCATACAACAAGAAAAAGAAACCTTTCGACCCTTTCTACAACGGCGTACTTTTAACATTTAAGCAGAATTACAAGTGGAAGATCGATTTGAACTGAAATATTTTTTTCGTTGCTCAGGAACCTTGCACCTTGCAAATCAGGAAATGCACAACCTCAATATTCGCAAGTTACTATGACATGAAATTGCCCCTCCCCCGCAGGCGAACGCGGGGATGTTTTGCGTCTGCTTCGGATAACATGTTTGCTTGTTTGACCTAACAAAACAGTCATGCCACGTCCATATTTTGTTACATGTTTGATGTTAGAAAACACAAAATAGTGTCGCAGGAGACTAGGCTGTAGTTTTTCTTCTGTTTTCTGTCTTTCTGTTACCCTATAAAAAAATAGTAATGAAATTATATTTTGTATCAAAGAACGATGTTTAACTTACTACATCCATTCATGAGTAGACAGGTGAGCCTCCTGGAGCGTTGGAATAAGGTCTTCATGGTAGAACCTGTCACCTTGTTGCAGAAATTCACTGCCAAACACTCCAACTGCAAATAATAAAATATAAACAGTCAACTCCTCCATTAGGAATATACCTACATCCTGTGTCGCGGGGGACTTTACAAACATACATGAAACGGACACAAATAATACCTAGACTCAGAACAACGATTTGAGGATCACAAAAAGTGTTGTCCCATGTGAGATTTGAACCCACAACACTTAGCGCAGTAGGTCAACCGTGCAGCCGATTATTTTGGATAAAAAAAATTAAAAGTAACAGACATTGTAGGCCAAGAGAATATTTGAAATAATATCGGTATGGAGGAATCTCCGACCAGGCGAGGTGATATGTTTATGCGCGAGAATTTCTATATCGCGATACAGGATTAGTAGTTACTCTGTAGTTCAGTGTCTCTTCCATAGATGGCGCTATTGTATGTTATGTTGCGCTAAATGTTGATGGAACCAAACCTACCTACTTTTATATTGTAAGTTTTTTCCGAACCCCTTCGTCATCGGAATCTTTTCTTGTATACGTTCTCAGTGGTAAATTACCTGTATACAATTAGAACTGAAGGCATCAATGTGAGAGTCATCGACGAAGTTGATCCCGTACAAGTTGATCACGCGCAAGTTAGGGGTGGCTGACTTGAGCTTGTGCACGTTAATTACTTCGTATATCTCCTCCTCCTCTTCCTCTATCTTCTCATACGTTCCTAGAAAAAACAGAGAGAGAATTGAAAGGTAAAAAAGGTTTTGTTTTGTATGTATTTTTATAAAGCTCCCATCCCACCTTTTTATCAGTACTGAGTTCATGTCAGTAAGTGGTATTCGAGTACGGTGGGATTCCCGTACGCAAACACTTTTCAATCAATTCAGATATCTCTACGAGCATTAAATCCTACAACTTCGTTCTGCTAGGATAGTTTCGATCACAAACAGTATTAATTAACTGTTTCTGAACGAAAGTATTTCCTTTTCGTTGGTGTACTTAGTTATACTCCATCCGGTTCGTTTATGGGTAAAGGATAAAAAGCGCCTATTTTGTGTCTACAACTTTAGGGATGAACTGGGATATTCGAAGCATTTTGAGAAATTAATCTAAGAGAGTAGCAAATAAATATTGCTTTTACATATTTATTTATATTCTTTACCCAACTCCAGCTATTCCTCACGTTTGGGACGTGAGGAATAGCTGGAGTTGGGTACAGTCGTACATTGCTGTGGAATCCTAGGTTTAAAATAAATCATTACACCTTAATCATTACCGAAAAAAAGACTGCCAACTATCATTAATTTCTTCAAATCGTCCGTCGGTCAATCGCATCACAGGACGCCTAACACTACATTTACCTATGCTTGAAGGAAATCTTCGTTCAGCAGTGAACGGCGATAGATTGATTTAACGTAGCATCTAAAAGTACAGCTGAAATTGACCTCCATTAACGATTTATATTTATTTACACAACTTCACTGCAAACTACTACAATATGTATAAATTTTGTACAGACGTCATTAATGGAGATCAACATTAGTTATTACAATGTATTACAATAAATCGACGTAAAATGACAGCATTCGTGTTTCTTTGGTGAGTGCGAGTTCGGAGGCCCATTGATGCAGAAGCATCACTAGGCCACCGTAGTGTGGGTCACCATGCTGCATTGTTGCATTCGCAATGAGTATGGTGACCACCACTCTTGGATTCTGCTTATGCTTTCCATCAGGCAGAGTAGAGTCATTTTGGCAGGCCCATACATAAAAAAAAGTAGGTGGTCTTATCGCTCACGGCTATTTAATGGTTTTTATATCTTTAAACCAACATTCAATATTAATGTTTTAACTCATTTGACAATATGTAGTTAGTTATGAAGCGACGTCATATCTTCTTTTATCTTCTATATATATAAAAGCGAAATACCACTCACTTATTTATCACGAAATCTCAAAAACTATAACACTGTGGAGGAACGGTGTCATGTCCCTCCAACACAAAGGGAGGATCCTCCGACCAGGCGAGGTGATCATGCCTGGCGGGCCAACTGCCCAACGGTTGATGTTGGGATGTTGTATGTATTGTAATTGGCGCGCGAACTTTCACGGCGCGATTCAGGATTGGTAGTTTCTTAGTTTCCTTCGTTACTTCGTAGTTCGACGTATCTTCAGTAGATGGCGCTGTAGTATATTTCTGTTGCGCTGTATGTGGAAGTCGCCACAACACCTACAAACTTGAAGTTTAGCAGGAAGGTTCCTTATAGGGTGTAGACATCCGCTAAGAACGGATTTTACGATACTCCACCCCTAAGGGGGTAAAACGGGGGCTGGAAGTTTGTATGAAAATTCTATGTTTTTGAAGTAAGAGACTTGAAATTTAAAATGAATGCTCTATAGATGGTGTGGAGGTGTACTAATAATGTATCTTTAGAAATCAAGCCCCTTTTGGGGTTAAAACGGGGGATGGTAATTTGGACGCAAACGAGGTTGCGTAGCTAGCTTTAAAAACTAGCTGACCCGGCGAACTTCGTACCGCCATATTTACATATCTGTCTCAGCTTCCCACAGGCAGTGTACAGTCACGGACAAAAAAAACACTTTTCCCGTTATCTTTTATTTTTTTCTTTCTAGCAAAAAAAGAATGAATGAAATCGGACTATGTGTTATTGAATTACAACTAAGTACGTATTTTGACTTTCATCCCCTCTCTCCAGGATACCGTGCAGAATTTCGGGATAAAAAGTATCCTATGTCCTACCTCGTAGTATGAACTCAAATCGTGCCAAGTTTCATTTGAATCCGTTCAGTAGTTTCGGCGTGATGCGCGGCCAAGATACAGACAGACAGACAGACAGACAAAAATGAAAAAAATTATAGGTTTGGCTTCTGTATCGATAATAGAGAGCCCTCCAAAAAAAATTTTCAAAATATCTTCAACTAGCGACCCGCCCCGGCTTCGCCCGGGTGAATTTCAGATGCCTCCGCCGACGACACGATTCGTGCATTTTAAATCTGTAATATCTTAATATATTCATTTAAATTAGATACTGTAAAGAGCCATTTTGATCTATATTAAATGCACAATGTATTTAATTTACTTAGTTGTATAAGGATTCATTCTGTATTGCTTAAAATCACTTCGTAAATAAGCCATTATTTCTGGTAAAAAGAAAGGAAAAAAAAATGGTTGTTGTGGGTTATCCCTAAGAGATAGACATATACCGTCGCGGACTTTTTTGTAGTACTTTTTAAGGTGTACAATACTGTAGTACATTATTTTGATCTATCTCGTAGGGTGCAACCAGCGTTTGCAATGTAAGCGCAAAAAAATGTGTTTATTTGCTACATCACATTAGAAACCTCGAAAATTAACAGTGTTCCCATACTATATTATGCATTTATTATACATAAAAACCTTCCTCTTGAATCACTCTATCTATTAAAGAAACCCGCATCAAAATCCGTTGCGTAGTTTTAAAGATTTAAGCAAACAAAGGGACATAGGGACAGAAAAAGCGACTTTGTTTTATACTATGTAGTGATGTACAGAATTTGACCTGTTACATTTTTATTATAAGTATAGATATATAGATATAAGTATAGATGAATTGCAAAAATGTAGTAATCGCATAACTTTTGATCGACTGCACCAAATTGGATAATTCTTTTTTTATGTGTTTGTTATTGTCAGGACAAGGTTTGTATAGAAAAAATAAAAGAAAACCGGAGGTGTTAAATTTTCTTAGTCCACTTAGTAGTATCCACTGCTGGAAGTTAACACGGGCTTACTTAAATAAGTTTTTCGGTAATTCAGATTTTTTTTACGAAAATGAATATGGCGTTACGAAGTTCGCGGAGCAGCTAGTTCTTAAATACAAATAAGTACCGAGGTTATCGTTTTGACGTTTAATATACCTACAGATTGAATGGACTTGCCACAAATCTACCACATTGGCATTCAAACTTCAAAAAGAGCCACCGTAAGGGGCCGTCGTCTCCACGAACTAGAGAATCGCTAAGGATCCGCGTTTCTATCGTCGTCGTGTGATCCCCGATCCGATAGAAGCGCGGATCGACGAGCAATTATACCTTCACTGTATGTACTTGGTCCCGGTTGTCATAGATGTCTATGACAACCGGGACCGACGCACGGCTCAACGTGCTCTCCGAGGCACGGGCGGGAAACACCACCATCTTGTATTAGCAATTGCAATTGGTAATTTTTTTGTTATAATTGTAACGGATTCGCCGTGTGTATCTATAGACATACACGTCACGACAATAATATTGCAGCGATTCTCTCGCTCGTGGAGGAGCCGCGGCCTCTAAACCACATTCAGGGTATTATTTCTTAGACCGGGGTGGCGACAAAGTGCTCGTACTCATTTCTAAAAAGAAAAGGAGCGTCGGGGATCCTTCACAGGAGGGTGCCATCTTCAAACCGTAGGTGGCCCCCTCCGGTTTGTAGATTGCCCGAGGTACGTTGAGTTCCAGAGATTTCCTTTCGAGGGTGCACCTGGTTCCCTGACTTCTAGTACCCGAGACGGTGTGCGGTTTTTAGTCGGTTCGAGTCCGACACGAGTCGGTGGTATCCGAAGGGATTTCCGCACAAAAAAAGGGTATTATTTCTTGAGCTTCTATTATTTGTTTACTGTTAGTCTAATAGCATGGATACTGTTGAACTTAGAAGTCATTGAACGGATGTAATAGAACGTCGTCTGTTTGTTTTAAACGGTCATCGAACCGGTGACCTTTGCTTAAATACACATAAGAGTTTAGTTCAACCGCTTTGAGAGTATGAAGCATTTTACTATTTGTACTGTGGTTTTTAAATTGTACCGAAAATATCTATACTTTAGACATACATATATGTTAACTAGCTTTTGCGCATGGTTCCGCCCGCGTGTTTGTCGGTTATGGCAGCAAAGAGTAGCCAAATTTCATTGCATCGGTGTAGCGGTTTGGCCGTGAAAGCAGGACAGACAGTTACTTTCGCATTTATAATATAGACTTGGATGTAAACATACAGTTCGATGCAGTATGATGATGACCCGCTAAACTTAAACTGTGTCTCCTATTATCGATAGAGTGATGTTAGACATTTTTCTGGAACTTTTGAAGGGGTATAATTCTGTCATACTGTTCAATCCTCTCGCCAATGCAGCGATCACCTTTTGACGTTTGCAATACCTATAGGCCCATGTTATAAGCATACAATCGCTAAAACTAGTTCACTGGCGAGAGCAATGAACCACGGCGTTTCACCGTGTTCTTATTCTAAACTAATGCAGTATCAAGCACTTACTGGAGATGCGTGAAGTCCTTGATATCGACGTTCCAAGGGCCCTTGGTATTCTCTCTTGGTATTCTCTCTGCGTCGTCACACATACATGACTCCTAAAGTGCTGTACAGGCTCCCGAAGTATTTATAACACATTAGTAACTATAACACACCTGATTTAACTATCGCGGATCGCGCCTAATGGTAACGTGACTACTAACACTCGCGAGTCCAAATCAGACCAATCATAACGGTAAACCACTAAAGGAACCGAATCTGACGACAATTAGCTAAATATCAATTAAATAAACTCAAACCGACAGTCAATTACGAAGCCCAGCTCGACCGATCCAAGCGTCTCAATAATACTCCTGTCAACGTCAAAACGTCAAACAAGAAAAAATTACAAGCAAAATGTTGCCATTACAATGACGTTAAATTTCTAACACATACATTATATAAGCGAAACTTTAACCGTTTAGGCAGCGCACGTAATGAAACAATTTTCCTCCGTTTTTAATCGACTTCAAAAAAGGAGGAGGTTCTCAATCCGACTGTATTTTTTTATGTTTGTTACCTCATAACTTTCGACTGGGTGAACCGATTTTGGTGATTCTTTATTTATTTGAAAGCTGGTGCTTGCCGAGTGGTCCCATTTCAATTTGGTCCAGTTCTTGAAGTAGGTTTCTTTTGTATAAATTTGTATTATTTAAAACATTAAGGTTGATACTCCGCTCCTATTGGACCGTTTTTAATCGACTTCAAAAAAGGAGGAGGTTCTCAATCCGACTGTATTTTTTTATGTTTGTTACCTCATAACTTTCGACTGGGTGAACCGATTTTGGTGATTCTTTATTTATTTGAAAGCTGGTGCTTGCCGAGTGGTCCCATTTCAATTTGGTCCAGTTCTTGAAGTAGGTTTCTTTTGTATAAATTTGTATTATTTAAAACATTAAGGTTGATACTCCGCTCCTATTGGTCGTAGTGTAGTGATATATAGCCTGTATTGCCTCAGTTAGTAGGATATACACACTGAAATAATTTTTCAAACCGGACCTTTATTTTTTGCGACACAGAATAACTAATAGTACTAACGTGCCTACTGCGACTAACATGTTCAACCAAACACACAAACTCTTCTTTAGAATGCTTTTCGCACCATACCCTCCCTGGGGAGAGGAGGGGAGGAGTCCCCCCTGCCGTACCCCACGACTGAAGTACATTCCGGGGTGACCAGAGTCATCCCCGGGGCAGGGCTCTGTCACGCCTCACACCGTTTTAATATATTCACCGTTTTTCAGCTTTATACCTACTATTATACTCTGTCCATTACTTTATTTTCTTTTTGACAGTTCAAGAAATTTTGAAATTAGTGACGCCCTCACTCATTACCGATTTGATTTGAAACGAATAGCGATTTTATTTATGAAGAACTTTCAATCGTTTTAATTAAATATTTTTTGTTGAAATATTAATTATGCCTATATTAGTTTTTTATATTATGTAAGAAATAAACAAAAATATAAATAATAAATCAGTAAATTAGATGAATGAACAGAGTTACTGTTCTTTACTCTTGGTTTGATCCTAAATTCCAAGATTTCGACTTAATTCCTTGCAAAAATTCAATCTTGGAGTCATAGATACAATTTTTATTTCCTTTTTTTATTAAATTTACAGAAAAAATACTTACATGAAGTCAAATTATTTTTATCATATGATCGATTTGTGGTATTTCAAGTACTGTTTTATAGTCTGTGGTTGTTTGTTATGCACAGACCACTTTACTAAAGTACCGTCACCGTCAATAAAGTACGACATTACTGTATTACATAATTCCGAAAAAAAATATGGTAATTTATAGGCGTGAGCTGTCAAATAGAAAATAAAGTAATGGACAGAGTATAGCACCTATAGATTTGATGTAAAATAAAATTTGTTATACCTGACATGTTTCGCATATTAATTGTGATTGCATCGATAAGAAATGAAGAACTGACTGCACGTTTGGCCTAGTGGTTTAACGGTCACCACGCCGTTTCCTACTTCACCAAGTGCCGTGGGTTCAAATCCCACGTAGGACAACACTTTGTGTGATCCACAAATTGTTGCTCCGAGTCTGGGTGTTATTTGTGTCCGTTTCATGTATGTTTGTAAAGTCCCCCGCGACACAGGATTTATTCCTAGTGCGGGAGTTGTCTTTTTAAAAAAGAACAAAACTATGAGTAGAGATACACTTATATCCATATTTTTCCCTTTTTTCAAAACGCATGCGTGTACACACAGTACATTTTTTTATTTTTTTTTTCCTGGAATTTTTCTTTCCTTTTTTTTTATTAATTTCTCTTTTGGAGATTCTCCAATTTAAATTTTAATTAGTTATTTTATGGCAAATGTCCATGAGTTTTTGACTCCACATCATCTTACAAGGCGCAAGTTGCAACCATTTCGACAAACCTAGCCTAAAAATGACCTCCAACTTACCTATAAGATGCAGAATCTCCAAGCCATTGATGAAGTTGTAAATCTTGCGCATGAAACCTTCCATGAAGATGACTTCGGAGAGACAGATGCACAGGTACCGAAGCTTCGTGGGGAAGGCTTGCATCTCAGAGAAGTCGTGGAGTTGCATAGCTGGAAACAATTAGAACGAATCTAAAATAAATAATGAGTATTTATATCTTTATAGTCCATTGAAAGGTTACATTTGTGGTTGCATTTCTTAAAGGACGCAATTTTATTTTATTTTTAAATAAAAATTGACAATTTTTTTTGTCAGACCTATAGTTTGGCAGATAAACCATTTGAACCACTTTTTATAAGATGGCGGCCGTGGGATAAGGGTTCTAACCCCACAAACTTGAATTTAACTTTACACTAACACCTTCTTAAAAAAAAAACACCATGATTCTTGAGTGCTTAAAGGGTAACTCTAACAGCTCTACCTACCCATGTAATCAATGCAACAGGATCCTTTAGGCAAATAATTGTAGGTATAAAATACGTTTAACACCTATATTTTGCCATTTTGCTACACCTACTGCACGCTTGGCCTAGTGATTTAAGCTAGGCAACTTTGTTTGTTTCACAAATTGTTGTACTGAGTCTGGGTGTTCTTTGTGTCCGTTTCATGTATGTTTGTAAAGTCCCCAGCGACACAGGATATATATTCCTGATGTAGGGATTGTCTTTAAAAAAACTATAATTAGGCACTACTCATATTATGTAGTATGGTGTAATCGTAATGGCATCTACTAGCCACTATCAGACTAACGAATGGCAAAGTTGGGAGTAGATGTATAGAACCGCAGTATGTATACTTTTAAGGAAACGCAAAAAAGGACAATATAATAATATGGAAATACATATTGCTTATACATATACATATTATACCGTGGGAGAGCCTCGCTTCGGCATGCATGGGCCGTCTCGACCGGAGTGATACCACGGCCTCACAGAAAACCGTTGTGAAACAGCGCTTGCGCTGTGTTTCGCCGAGTGAGTGAAGATACCGGAAGCCCATACCCCTAACCCCTTTCCCCATACCCCAAAGGCCGTAACGCACTTGCACTCTGGTGTTGCGGGTGTTCATGGGCGGCTTTAATCGCCTACCATCAGGTGATACGTCTGCTCGTTTGCCCCATATTTCATAAAAATGAATAAATATAGATATGCTGATCATGACGTTGGCCAACTAGTCAGACTAACTAGACTAACAGATTAGTCGGTTGTTAAAAGGGCCGAATAATCTAGCCTACCTGGGCCCGGCAGTTCTCGTGGTGCAAGAAAGAGTGCATCTGTCTTTTATAACAGTGCCTAAATATTCCGTGAACTAGTTGGCACATTAAGTTGTATACCTACACAGTAAACATATTTGACTCTCACCTGTACTAAAATCCAGTAACATGTGAGTTAAGTTGGGACACTTAGCCGCGAGTTCGTGTAATACCGTATGTGTAATTAATTCTATCGGAAGCTCGATGTACCTCAGTGAAGGGCCAAATCTTATTGAAATTAATGCTAAAAGTGATTCCAGGGACCCTGAAAATAATGTATTTAAATAATTATCATTTACTTAAAAAAAAATAGCATTCATAAAATATCCTTCGTATACTAACGCCATCTTTTGAGCAAAAACGTAACATTTGAATTAAACATCACAGATAAATAAAGTAAGGGCTGCCAGCAAGAAATAGCTACAAACTTAGTAGAAAAATTAAACTAATTGGCAATTCTAATTATAGTTACACATAACTCTTGATTTAGTTATTTTTAGTACTGACCGACATGTAATCCTGAAATCTCTGGCCTTAGACTGACGTGCGTCCATAAGCGTGTGTCGTATGCAACCATACGCCATCTCTTGCAAACTGTAGCCATGCGACATATTTCTCGATGGGTTAAATAAGAGAATATGTTCAATAAAACCTTGTCGGGTAATTTTTCTATAGTCTGAAACAAATCATCAAGTATTTAATACACATTGTAGTTATAAGTATTTCTTACACATCCAGAACAGTGTGTTATTGGCACAAATGAACGAATTGCAACAATATAACAATAACATTTATTCGCATATGTATATGTACATATTTTATTGTCAAGGAAGACTATTGTTAAATAAATACATGTTTTTCTATTTCTAATATGAGACATTATCTACTTATGACCAGATAAGAAGTTTCGGATATTTATAGACCTACAATAGAGAGAGGTCATGCATCAGCCACATATTAAAAAAATAACATTACCGTGTTAGCGAACGGACTCCTGACTTTACCGTCTTCACCCAAATACACTTGAGTTGCCTCTAACGCCAGCTGTCCCCACACATCAGTAGACAAATCCATGGCGGATTTTTTATATAACACAACAAATAAACCACGAATCTATATTATAAATACTAATTCATAAAGAACGCTTTCCAGCTTTATTTCATAGACACGTAAACTTTCACGCGAGCGCATAAAACGAACGCTCGGGTTAATTTTGGAATCATCCGGGATTGGCCGAGCGTGCGCGCGTAAATACTTTAGGAATCTGTCAATTTCATACTTTTTAAATTAAAATAACAAGTAATTGCTGGAGAAATATTTGCAGCTGTTATTTTTGATAGAAATTTGAAATATGATCACAGCAAATTTTGATGTTTTTATGATTTCATAATATGCGTAGCAGCGGGAAATTCGAAAATTATAACCAGATATCTGTAATAAAATTCTTAGTCTCGTTCGTCATAATAATTATAAAAATATATGATTCTGAGGTTAAATTTGGCGAGTGATACGTCTAATATGTAGTATAATTAAGATTAATTTAAAAACATTGTTCTATTTTTGTAAGTGATTAAACAGGTTGCGATTTATTGATGATCTGATAATAAACTGACGTCTATCAAAATAAAACACATCTCGACTGAAATTCAAACTGCAATATTAATATGTGCTTATAGTTTTTAATTTTTACATATATTATCTGTACTATCCATCCATGCTCGACCTCGATAGTAATATTATAAATTCGAAAGTGACTCTTGTCCGTCTGTAACGCTTGCACGGCTCAACGGGCTCAACCACAGGCGCGGTTCCAGGGGGGGGGGGGGGTCACAGGGGACGTGACCCCCCCCAAAATCTGCTACTAGAACCTGATTTTCTTATTCTTATCAGTTTCCATAATTGTTTAATCGAGATAAGAAATCAAAGGATAGGAACTCTTTGAGAGAGTTATCTCTGGCCGTATCAGCGAGCCCTGTACACCCGAGTACCTGTCGCGAGTGGGCCCTGATCTATCGGACTGCCAATTTGGATTCCAACGGGGACGCTCGACAGACGCTAATACATAGGT
Source organism: Diaphora mendica (assembly GCA_949125395.1). Taxonomy (NCBI): domain Eukaryota; kingdom Metazoa; phylum Arthropoda; class Insecta; order Lepidoptera; family Erebidae; genus Diaphora; species Diaphora mendica. The sequence goes on along the minus strand of OX421332.1, from coordinate 3,802,429 downwards.
GTGATCGCTCCCTGTCTGGGTCGGCAGTCCGATCGGGGTGGTGGTGTTGGTAGTTAGCCTTGATATCGTTAATGCTTTCGGCACCCTTCAGTGGGGTGCGATTAGGGAGGCCCTTGAATATCACGAGGTGCCGACTTACCTGCGTGCCTTCATAGACGTCTATCAGCGCGACAGGACAGTGAAATTTGTCGATCGGAACGGAGTGGAAAATTGATGGGAGGTGTGTTTTGGGGTTCCCCAGGGACCTCGTATAGAATGCGGGCCTTCGCACTAGTCTGACTTGCAGACGCAGACGATACCCTAATACTGGCTAGAGGGTCACGCTTCGGGGAGGTGCTTCTGCTCTCAAGGGGTGGCTTGTGTCGTGGATAAGATTCATGAGCTGGGCCTGAGGGTGGCGCCTCAGAAAACTGAGGTGATATGGTTCCATGGCCTACGTAAGCGCCAGGAACCACCCAGCTCATACCTCCAGGTGGATGACACCAAAGTCCAAGTGGGTCAGTACATGAAGTACCTCATCATGGACAATCGGTAGAGGTTTGAAAAGCTCTACCGATTGTCGGACATTCGTCGACATTCTAGCCGACATGAACACAATGGTCTGCGACGAAATTCGATCTGTCGGTCAGAATTACGAAGAGATAGCGCCGTTTCATGAGCCCGGAATGCATCGTCAGAACACACATAAGCAAGCCCAATGAGCTTGGCGGGCACGGCTCGACACCCAGGATTGTGCCAGCCAACGCGCTGTCAGAGCCTTTCTGCCGAGCTTCGAAGCTTGCATAGAGAGAATCAACTTATCACCTACCGATTCACTTAGATGCTCACTGGGCACGGTTGCTTCGGTGACTTTGCCCGGTCGGTCAGTGATGGGTAAGGCAGGGGGAACTCCAGAAGCCGCTGATGCGTTCCTGGAGCTCCTCTTGACTGCAGATGATCGCCGCCGGGGTTTAGTGGTTAGACCGATTTGTCGGGAGTTCCATAGACGCCCTTCGTCCCCCAACGGAGCTAGATCCTCTAAATATTCATCCAGGAATTGTCACAGATGTCTCAAATATTATGATCCCAATATATTTACCAATAAAAACAAAAGATATCCATTGTTTTTAATGTCTGAAATAAAATTGTGTATTGTGCAATAAAGTCTAATTTACTCGACTTATTTGATTAGTGACCCCCCCCAAAACTTCAGGCTGGAACCGCGCCTGCTCAACCACTGCATCAATTTCAATGAAATTTGGCATGGAGATACTTTAATTCTTGAGGAAGAACAAAAGTTTTCTTTAACCCCGATAAACGACATACATGCGAGCGGAGTCGTGGGCAAAAAGTAGTCGATAAATTCGAAAATAACTCTGTCTGTCTGTCCGTCTGTCTGATACTTTGATACTTGAAGAAGGACATAGACTACTTATTATATATATTTTGACCTTTTTCTCAAATCACATATCTCCATTAAAAATGTGTCAATAAATAAGAGTTAATTATGTGAGTCTATTGTCTACGAAGCTCAACTTCCAACATAATTTGGCAAGCATAGAGGTATTTCCTGGACTAGTGACTCACTGGCCACTTCATATTATTCTTATTACGCTGCTTTGTTCGTCTGTGGCTGCAAAAACAATGTAAAATCGCATTTTAAGATTCATTGCGATTTTTTTTAATATTCTCTAAACACATTTTTAAGTTTGGTTCATTAAAATGTTATACATAATGTTTATTATCTTGTATTAAAATTAAACAGATTCTATTCTATTTTTATTGTTTTCTACTAAAATTATAAATTTGAAAATTACTCTATCTGTCTATCTGTTACGCATTTTAACCGATTTCCAAAAGGAGGAGGTTCTCAATTTGATTGGTATTTTTTACGATTAAACTGCTGAACCGATTTATATAAAATTTACAATGGAGATCTTTAGATTCTTGAGGAAGGGCATTGGCTAATATTTACGGGATAACCAACATGTCCAATTTTAATGATAAAAATGTATAATTTTCCGCCATTCGGGAACTTTATTATGCTGTGTTCCTAGCAACGTTTATGACGATCGGATGAACTGTGCATAAAATACGTACAAACAGAGATTGATTTTACTACATAAGACTGACTTTTCTTACAACTTCGCTCGTGTAAAAGTAATTTTACCTTCACTTGAATGTATGGCCGCTACTTTCTACACATGAGAGGTACATCATTTTTTTCTGTATCTCTGGCAACATTTTAAGAAAATTTAAGATGTTTATCACTGTATCATCCGATGACCATAAACTGTGGTGGCGTATTTATAATTTAAACGGACAAACATTGACCTTTACACATATCACATTAGTAGGTTAATTAAAAATAACATAGCGTCTTCGCAATGGCCGCTGAATATCAAAAATTCCGTATTTAAATATCACCTTCAAACTTATGTCAAATGACGAGATGCATAATTTATATCCATACATACTAATAGGTACTAACATATAAAGCTGAAGAGTTTGTTTGTTTAAACGCGCTAATCTCAGGAACTACTGGTGCGATTTGAAAAAAACGTTAGATATGTTAGATAATGTTAGATAGCCCATTTATCGAGGAAGGCTGTAGGCTATATATCATCACGCTAAGACCAATAGGAGCGGCGCATCAGGGAATAATGTGACAAAAACGGGGGAAAATTATTACGCTACGGGCAATAGGAGACGTAAACGACGTTGCTCGGGTCAGCTAGTAAATTATAAATGCGAAAGTAACTCTATCTGTTTGTCTGTCACGTTTTCACGGCCAAACCGCTGGCAACCGATTTCAATGAAATTTCGCATGGAAATACTTTGATTCTTGACATTTCTTGAAGAAGGACATTGGCTACTCTTTATTGCTATACCCTACCCGGCGAAGCCTGGGGGGTGTTAACCAATGAGTCAAGATATCTAACAATTAAATATGTACCTTAAAATATTTATCTGATACTAATGTGTAGGTACAAACGCATTTTTTTGAAGTGAAACTTCTTAGTATGCGACTTCCAACAAGGTTGCGTTACACGTTTAACGGCTGCGTTAAACGTTTAACGCTACCATGGAGGGTGTATGAAAGCACTGTTGCACATTACGAAGTTTCACTTATTCCACGCGGAGGGACTCCACGCATTATTTATTTTAATGAGGCAGCCTTAGAAATTCTTTCGACGAGGAGTCGAATTTCGTTCGCTCGTTTTGTTATTTGCCAAATTTTAGGGATTGAACAAAAAGCTTTTAAGAAGAGCTGACTAAAAAAACCTCGTATCTGCTGTTTGTTTTTATAATAAAACTTATTTTATAATTATTTATAATATACTACTTTATACAATATCTAATAAAAACTTTATAATTATTTATAATATAATATACTTAATTTATACTAAATTTTATAATAAAAGGTAATGAAACATTCTGTAAACCAAAAAACTTTAGTAGTAAATACTTCTACAGGATATTCGCGGCTTTAGGCTTCCAAAAACACGAATAGTTTTATTATAACGCCCTGGTACGCAGCAATTTGTCTGGAATCATTTTTATGCGGTAGGTACATTCACAAAGAGTGGAAAGTATACAAAGAGCCTTTTCTAGACATCTTGCTTACATTTCACAAAACATCACGCATCGCTGTCCCTATGAAGACCGCTTACAATATTTCAACATGGGTTTTCTTCGCAACCGTCGCCGTATACACGATCTCGTATTTCTTCACAAAATAATAAACGGCTCAATAAAATGTTGTGATCTAACGGAACGTATACTTTATTCTGTCAAACGAAACCGCCGAGATATGCTATCACCAGAAAATTTTAAAAGCCTGCAAATCTAATCTAGGTCTGAATGCACCCCTGACGCAAATTTGCTGAGAGACATAGACGCAAGGCGAAATTTAGACGCTCTATAGCTGAGAATACTACGAGTATTAATTCTGACCAACTTTAATATGTTTTATTATATGTATACCTACTATTTACTTTTTGTTAACTTCATCCTTTATTTCTTCTTTTAATACATTATATATTAATTAGAGTATTGTAATAAAATTGTAATTTATAATTAAGTAGTATGCCTTTAGTATTTTGTTTTTTGTAACTATTACTTGCCTCCTAACACTGTGTCGTTAGGTGTTATCTCATATGGTAAATGTTGTGTGTACCTTTAATGAGCATGCATACTAGATAATATTTTTGAATAATATTTTTAAAAGTGTGTCGTTTGTGTGCTGTTGGTATACCTTATAAATAAATATAAATATTCTAACTATTTCAATAGGTATGTATAAACTTCAGTGAGTGAGGATCAAAAGATTGACGTATTGGAGACTATTAAGTTAAAGTTAAAAACGCACGCAGACGTACTTTATGAAAAGTTTAGGATTTACTTTTATAATAAATCCATTTACTGGAGTCAAGCTTGTTACAAAGTAATAATATAGGGTTACTACTGCAAGTACTACTGCAAGTACTACTGCAAGTACACATAAGGTACGACTGTTAACAGTATCTACAAGACTCTTCGGCAGTATATTTATAGCACCTGACGGCACAGTTTGACAGGTACATCGAACAAGTATTTTGTTTACCAATCAATTTCTAAAAGTTTTAATAAACCCAATGAACGTAAAATTTTCTTGTAATGAAAAGCCATAGGTGTAACGGAAGACGTGGGACAGAAAAGTATCCAGAATGTATGTGTTTCGCAGAATGTTTAATAAGACATGTACAACTGAACCCATTTGGAATAAATAGCCCATCAAACATATCTCGGAATGTCAGAACCACTTAAGAAGGCAGAAACAGATGACTGACATGACGCATGCTAACATCCGACATTTTAAAAACTAAAGGAAAATTCTAATTTTAAATATTTTTTCTTTACAATATAATTTTTTCATGCTTTCTTGATTTCAAATGTGAATCAGTCATATACAAATACAGCAATTAAAAAAAAACACTTACAAAATACTTCATGGTCGATAGTCTAGACTACGGTTATGGCAGCTAGAACATTTATCAGGCAATGACACCACAGTAAAAATCCTTTAACTTTTTACCTTGCTCATATATTTACCCATTAGTTACAATTGACTATTATATTGAGAATAACTAAAATGCAGCTATGTATTAAACTGTTTAGACGCGACTGATGCTATAGGCAGGCCAAGTAAGTACTAGTTTGGCACTAATCAATTGACTGTAACATTGTCAATTATATTTTTAGCATTATGTGACCGAGTGTCGTCTATCTCGATATCGGATTAGGTTTAGGTAGGTATAGGTTTATTCTGACAGGTCTTCTTATTTTGACACCAATTATGGCCTCAAATTAAAGAGTAAATGCTCTTTAATTTGAGGCCATACTTGGTACATTAAAACTTACGTTCAAAAGGTAATATTGAATGACTATAATAAAACTATTTAATACTGAAAAGTGTTTTTGAACAGTTCCAAATAATTAGTTAATTTCACAAACAAAAACAGTAGTTGCCATGCTTAAATTCCTTCGGATACCATACACTGGATGACCAGATTTTATTAACTGTGATTTTAAGTGACGTTGTCTTTGTTAAACACTGTAGCGACTTCCAATAACAATGAAAGAAAAATACACTTCAGTGCCATCTAACGCAGACATACTGAACTACAAATAACTTTTTATCCTGCGTCGCGCTATGAAAGTTCACATCTCGATTCTTCTACTTTTGAACTAAAATACTTTCAGTGCTGTGCATAGGCTTCCCCAAAACTTTCCAACGTCGTCGACTTGCTCCGTCGGAGGGTCCTCTCCCTTAGTGTTAGAATGACATAACACCCATTCCTCCACCATAAACATCCAACAAACATTAAATACAATTAGAACCTATTTCAAAAGGTGCAATTACTTACGATTAACGCATTTCATTATCGTTTTACGAAGGAGGAGATTTACCTAGAACATGTTTATCAACAGTGATATTTACGGAGATTGGCTGCTTTGTATGGCTTCTAAAATGTTGATGTTTAACTACCCGATTCCCATGCTCAGTGTTGATGTTTGGAGTCTATAGTAAGCATGTTGTACTACCATGTCATGCCATTAAATATTTACCAATATCCGTGTAGGATATTGGTAAATATTTAACATTTAAAAACTTTAAGAGTCTTCAATGTGCTCACACCCTAATGAACTGAACCTTTAAATGTAGATTATCTATTTCTTAAATTCTTAAAAAAAGAACAATACGGCTTATAATTGACGAACTTTTAAGGTATTACGTTAAAAAATTTATGAAAAAAGACCTCTTTGTACTTGTGTACATAAATGTACTCAGTTATGTAATTGCTTTGAATTTCCTAATAAAAAATATTAGAACTGAAAGGGGGCTCGCCCACGGCGACTTTATGCAGCGCTGCTGTCGCGCGTTTCTTAAGCATCGCATCGCTACTAACGCACAGTAGTCGCGTTTGCAACGCGCTACTACAGCGCTACAGCATCGCGACTATATCGATGCAATACGCGAGCGTGTCGGACGACACCGGGGGAAGAATGGTGGGAGGATGGCGTTTGCAGCGCGACTGAATCGTGGTTATGTGGGCGAGCGCCCTAAGAAATAAAGTCTACCTTACATCATTTACATCCCCAAAATTTTACTATTGCTCTCTAAGTGTAACAAAAAAACTTCCTACTTAACACAGAAAACGCTTAAACGCCACAACAACGACAGGCGCCCTACACATACACATAAATGAAATAGACAAATAAATGATAAACACACAATAGATGAATAGACGCATAAATGAAATTACAATGAAAAAAATTTAAAAAAAAATGTGCACGATCTAATTCGAAAAAATACCTACACCAAATCGGTTTACCAGAACTTTATGACACAATCTTAATATTTCCGGACATCTAACACTCAACGCCATCTAGTCCCAGATTTAGCAGAGCTTGTACAATGGATACTAGACAACTGTTAAAAATACTTACTATACTTTTTTGTCAATCCATACACATTATACATAAAAAGCACACCAACTCTAAAACAAATATTGGCTTGTAGATCATACAAATATTTGGTCCGACCCGGTAATCGAACCCAAGACCTCAAGCACAGTGGCCGCATACGCGCCACCGAGGCAGTGAAATATATATTTACATTTTACGTAATACATACATATAAACCGAGTATTCATCTTGATTTATTTTTATTTACACTAATTAAAAATTACTATTTTAATAATTTCATTTCGTACACATATTCTGTTAGCACTTATTTTGCAATCATGATATTTTTAACACATTTGAATACAAATGTAGATGAAGACATTCACTTCCTGAATTACTCAGTAGCCTACTAAGTGTATTATTGCGAATCTAAATTGATGGATTCACTAAATTACACAAAATAATCACTAAAATCACTCTAACGCGTTAGAGTGATTTTAGTGATTTTTTGTGTATTGCAGAACATATATTTTTCAGTAATTTATTTTTGATTGACATTTAATAAAATCAACTATTACTACCCCAAGCCGAAAAGAAGGGTACTAGTTTTTGCAGTCCAAGTCTTATAGCCTCTCATCTGCCAAGGATCTGAGTGAATTCGAGGTATTCGTAGAAAATCCGTTATTTGCTAACACGCTGATCCGTGCCAAGTGCCAACGTCACCTACATCAAATTTTACTTAATTATGGATATTAAAATTATTACTATTAAGTCTAAAATGTTTTGATAAGCATTGTATAAGCATAAATGAACAAACTTTTAAAACGTTCGTTTGCCAAGTGACGCTTCAAAAGATAGTATGTTCAATCCACTGTAGACAGGAAGAGGGTTTTAGAAACACAAAATAAATGAAATTTACCTACCTACCCCATAATGTAGGGGAAGGTTGTAGGGGGTTTGTGCTCCAGTAAACTTACTTAGTATATTTTATAGTACATTTAATTTCAATATTTATCTAGTTTTCTTAATTTAGCCCCAGCTTTGAGTAAATACTGGGTACGCCCATGACTGTAGCGAGCGTCTAAACTACTGAACCGATTTAAAACAATCAGGTGTTAATAGATTCGTAATAACGGCTCGGGAGACATAGGCTACATGGATTTTATCAAAAGTTTATTTTATATTTTTTATGGAATATGCGGGCAAACGAGCAGACGTATTGTCTGATGGTAAGCGATTACCGCCGCCCATGGACACCTGCAACCTGCAACACCAGGAGCGTCACAAGCGCGTTGTCGGCCTTTGGGGCATGGGGGGGAGAAGCGTGAGGGAGATAGGGGGAGGGAGTAGGGGAAATAGGGGGATGGGTGGGTTATTGGCCTCCGGTATCCTCACTCACTCGGTGAAACACAGCGCAAGCACTATTTCACACCAGTTTTCTGATAGGTCATGGTATCACTCCGGTCGAGCAGGCCCATTCTTGCCGAAGCGTGGCTCTCCCACGCTTCGGCATGAATGGGCAAGTTTTTACATAGACGGTTTATAGTTTTTAAAACTTTTACCTCATAACTTTCGACTGGGTGAACCGATTTTGATGATTTATTTTTTATTTGAAAGCTGGTGCTTTCCGAATGGTCCAGATTGAAGTCGGTATTTTTTTGTTAAAATTTGTAATTATTTAAACTTTTTCTTATTACTATTTCATTTGCGTAGGTACATATTACTCGTATATTAGCACTCTTTATGTAATCATGATACACATTACTTAGAATACAAATGTAGATGACAACGTACATTTTATATGAATTACAAGTAAAAACAATACAGAACTGTGAACAGGTAACACACAATCACCTCTATTAAAGCAGTTCCTGTGGTCTATGAGCTGAAAATCTTCCTCGCCCTGTTGAATAGAAAAGTAAAATAGAAAGAGTACAGAATTTGTATAGCTTTGTTGCCTGACTATTGAAAACAGTTTTTAACCCTTGAAGGTGAACTGAATTCGAAGATTGAACTAGTTGTTAGTGTGTTTGAGGGCACTGACTTCCCAATAACGATTGCCATATAGCCCATCCACACTCTCCACGAGGTTACACGAGGCAACGCGAGTGCGAGAGTGAAGACTGTGCGCTCGTGCCCCCTCGTCTTCGCTCGCCTCGCCTTGCTGTCGCTCCGCTTTGTGACGGTTTTTGGGCGCGAGTCAAAGGACGCGAAGGGCGACACGAGACAATCAACCACACTTCCGCGAGAGTGTGGTTGTGGCCTCCTTCACTCGCCGAGACTCGTGCCGAGGCGTGAGGTGAGGCGCCTCGCGAGAGTCTGGATGGGCTAATAGATGTTCATGACAACTGGGACCAACGCGGCGACGCGCGACGGCTTAACGTGCCGGGCGTGAAACACCACGAAACTTCTATACTCCTGGCTGTTATCAAAAATTTCTTGTAAGGAATCACAATTTCACTTATGGCTTGACCCGGGAATCGAACTCCAGACTTTTGATTGGCAGTCGCATACGCTAAGCGCTGGACCAACGAGGCAGACCATCGAATCTATAAGACTTAATAATAAAATATGGGTCTACGTTTTTTTTTATTGAAAAGGGGGCAAGCTAGCAGACGTATCGCCTGATGGTAAGCGATTACCGCCGCCCATGGACACCCGCAACACCAGAGGCGTCAAGAGTGCGTTGCCGGCTTTTTAAGAAGGAGTACTCTCTTTTCATGAAGGTTTGAAGGTCGTATTGGTCCGGGAATACCGCAGGCGACAGTTCATTCATGAAAAAGTTCCTAAAAATGTTCTTAACATCAGACAAGACACTTGTTAATACTTTTTCACGCTATGTTTGTATCTATTTCATTTTTTTATTGAGTTTCAGACACTCACAACATTGACTAATGTTTTCTGATGGATCACTCATATAATTAAATAAATATTTCGGACATCTTACACACAACGCCATCTACTTCCAAGCTAAGCAGAGCTTGTGTTATGGGTACTAGACAACTGATATAAATACATAAATAGGTTTTTTTTTCTAAATAAACTCCGAAACAAATATTTGCAGATCATAAAAACATTTGGTCCGACCCGGGAATCGAACCCGAGACCTCAAGTACAGCAGTCGCATACGCTACCACTGCGCTACAGAGGCAGTTTTGCAGAATTACACGTAATTATTTACGCATATTAAGTAGTTATAAGAAACATTTTTTTTATAAATACATATTTTACTATTTATTACGAAGCTGACTTTTCAATTTCATAAAATTAAATTCTTAAAAGTTGGCCTTTTTGGACATAAATATTGATATTCATAACGTTGCAAAGTGGAAATTGAAAGACTAGAAAAGGTTTTCTAATATCTATGTCATTCATATACATATAGGGTGTCTCAATGAGTGTGCACTGAAAAAAGAGTGCACTGTGTGTGGCATCTCTGAAATTTTACAGGTGTACCATAATGTTTATTCTGATTATTAAAAATGGAGCGGTTAACAAAAAAACAACGCCCTGAGACCGTTCGCACTCTTCGAAGAATTTTCAGTAGAAACATTGCATCTTTTTTCTTTGGGATTTTATGAAATCTCGAGTGTATGAGGATAGGCCAGAAACAATTCCTGAGCTCAAATCCGAAATCCAAGGTTTAATCGGTGAAGTACAGACACATTTAGAAATAGTCATAGAAAATTTCATATAAAGAATGATGACGACCTGTCAGCCGTGTGGGATATTGACGGATATTTAATTTCATACTTAATCGGAGCATGTCTTCCTTACAATCCAATATTTTGTTTGTAATATGAGTTTTTATTTAAAATGAAAAAGTGCACTCTTACTGGGACATCCCTTACTTATAGGCGTTGTTTGTAAAATAAATAAACAATTTAGTTTTGTTTTCCTTCGTTTTATGGCAATTATGGCATTCCGTATTCAAAAGTTGACATCGAGAATCATATTCATAATCACATTCTGTGATAGATTAATGGACTAATGCCGGAGCCAAGTTTTAAACTAATGTTATTGTAACCCATAAACATAATTAATCTACATTTTAATATTATAATTTATACAAATATACTATATTGTATGTTTGTATCATTATTTGCACTAAAACATTGACCATATTTTTCTACGTTAAGTCAATGCACCATTTACCTGTTTCACATTGGTGATCAGTGTGAACACAAAGACCGAGAACATTTTCAAGTAATAAATAAGTAAAAAGGTACCTTAAATCTATAATTAATTCGCTGTGGAAAATTCTTAGTTTCATGAGTATTGCCTTATTTAATTATGTAGCTATGCTTTAAATTATATTATTTACCAACTGCCTCCGGCGAAAGCTGGATGCTAAGTCATCTCTGGTTATTGCCATAGTAGCAGTGTCCACGTTTAAAATTCCCCACGAATCCATGTTGGTTTATTTATTGACGTTTCACAATTTAAAAAAATAACACATTGAATTCCAAACACAAATTCGATTGGCGCGTAATTTAAACTTCGCACTATTCAAATCCACAGAATCCCGTCATGTCGCCTGTCTATCTTTACCGCCGAACACGAATACGATGTTAGCTCTAAAACAGATGTACCTATATGCTGTCAGATATTTAAATTGGCAAGCCAAAATAAGTGCGGTATTTCGCTTCAACTGGGCGCAGTTCATCGTTGCGGCTGCCAAGAAGACTCGTATTGCAATCGTGTCACAGTGACAAAGGTAGCCTAGACATCCGTCTAACAACATAGGCCCGAATTCTATATATAACTACATCTATAACGTCTACAGTCTAAAAATTGATTAGGTAAAAACATTTTCATTTAGATAATTTAATGACCTTTTTAAAAATTGGATTTAATCCATAGGTTTCTATCGCGTAATGTATAAATACAGTGATAAGTTAAACGATAGACGAATATTGTAATACAGACATACATAGAGGTGCAATATATGCACATCTTACCCTACAGCCAGACTATGCCACTCGCGCTGCTCCTCGCGCTGCTGCTCGCGCTGCCGCGAATATTGCCCTAACAGCCACACACTCATGTAATCGCGATGTTCATCACGTTGTTCCTCATTCCAGTATTCGCCTTGCAATGGGCGACAACGCTCTAGCAGTGTACCTACGCATTATGTTTTTACAGCATAGCAAATACTTTAATTGCATGGGCGTAGGCACGGTGGGGCCGGTAGCGAGAGATCTCTTTCGATGACTGCAGTGAGTGCCCGACGCTGCGTTGCCCAGGCGGTGCAAACCACTAGCGTGTGATGGGCCGAGTTCTCACTACAATCGCAGTTGTGACTGGTGGGACTCAGTTACTTCTTAGCAACCAAGTGGAGGTACTTCCCGAAGCAACCGTGCCCGGCAAGGACCTGCGTCAGTCGGAAAGAAAGGGTCCCGTGCTGCCACCTCGCCCACTCGAGGATGACCTGGAGGAGGAGGAGGAGGCTGTGTGGAGTCTCCAGCCGGGATGACAAGCGAACCATGGTGGCTCGACGAGCGGCTTCACGCCACTCGCGTATCTCTTCGGGCGGAGGGCGAAAGCCGTTCTCTACCCGGAAGTCAGCCATCCGCCAATAAACTTCGGCGAGCACTTCCGCCACTAAATCCCACGGGGGAGTTCCGGCCAAGACGCACGTCGCCTCGGTGCGGTAACCGCGTATGGTTCTAACAGCCAACATCCTCTGGGGACACCAGAGGCGCATCCTATTCTGAGCGGTCAGAGCCGCCACCCACACCGGTGCACTATACAGCGCCATCAACCGGACAACCCCCATGTGGAGCCGTCTTGTCGCTACACTGGTTCCACCTAAATTGCGCAAAAGTCGCCCAAGGGCAGAGGCAGCGTGGACCAGCTTCGGAGCAAGCAGTCGGAAGTGCTCGTTGCCTTCTACCGTTGACGATCAGGCCTAGATACTTTATCTGGACCCGAACCAGTACGAGGACCGAGTTGACCACGATAGAGGCGCCGGGGGGCGGACCCTGATAGGACCCATGGAACATCAGTGCCTCCGTCTTTCAGGGCCACCCGTAGGCCCAGCGCCCAACCAGCAAAGAGACACCCCTGGTAGCTAGGCGCGCTGCCTCTTGGAAGTTTGCCCCCCAGGCCGTGACAAAAGTGCCTTCGGCGTAACAAATTACGCCTTGCCCGGGAGGGTGACCCAGTCGTACCCCACGATCCAGAGGAGTGGTCTAAGGACAGACCCCTGCGGTACACCGCAGGACATGGGTCGCCTCTCGGTCCTCGTACATGATGGTACGATTTACGATCCTCTAAATAGTCTGCCACTAGCCACCTCAGGTACTCTGGCACGCCATGGTTGTGGAGTTCTTCTCTGCATCAGAGAAAGCTAAATGGCAGACTATTGAATGCGTTGACGATGTCGAACGACACCATCAACAGCACGCCGCCACAGCCCACTGCCTCTTCGGTCACGGCCTCCAGGCACAACACGGCATCGACCGTCAAACGCCCCTCTCGGGATGCGAATTGAGCTTCTAACAGATCGGGCCAGACTGGACCATACGGGCAAACAATTTGCCCGCCTCGTCCAACAACACAATGGACCTATAGGCCGCGATCGAATCGGTAGGGGTAGGACCACGGGGAACTACCCACTGCTGGGCTCGGGTCTGCTCTCAGGAGAGGGTTAAGGCCATACGTCCCCACGCTGGCCGAGTGCGGGTTGGGGACTGGGCAAGACAACGTTGTGACTACGTTATCTCGCTGTTGGACGTTTTTAAGCCGCCCAAAGGCCTCCAACTAAGATTCACGACTGTTATCCTATGATAACAACCGGGAACGACTGCTTAACGTGACCTCCGAAACAGAGACGCTTAGGTATCATAAAACTAGCGGTCACCCATCCAGGTACTGACCGTGCCGTCGTAGCTTACTCTCGGTGATTGTTTCTTATCACCGAGTGCAACTGGGCTATGAGCGCCATAGTTTGGTAGTTACATATTATTTTAGACTGCTGCCCCACCCTCATCCCATGACTGGCTACGCCCATGTTTAAATGTAAAAATTAATTATATGTAGGTATTTAAAAACTGTGTAAGTATGTATGAATAACTTATTCATGATTTTAAACGTATTTATTTATATTTATACAATAGCCCATTAATAAGGACTTTCAAACAAACTTTCGACCCTTATTTTAAACCCCCTTAGGAGTAGAATTCCCATAAATGCTGATATAAGTATTTATTTATTTGTAAACAAAAGCCTGTAAACAAAGTTTCAGGCAACTTGTAAAATTATGGACTTCAAGACTAACCTATGTACAAAATGTCAACCCCTTTTTCACCCCTTAGGCGTGGAATATCCAGAAACGCTTAAATACGTATCTATTCATTTTTTATCAGCAGCCCAAAAATAAAGTTTCATGTTTCTAACTTAGTGGCTTAGTGGCTCTGTGGCTAATAATTCGATAAATTTTAAAGTTTTTTCACCATTCATTAAAAAGTGGCGGCGGCGACATCATGTAAAAATTACTGCAACAATACGTGCAAACCACGCGAGCGCTCGACGCAAAGGTAAGTACATATTCTTATCTATGACGCAAAGTGAGTGCATCGCGCGTGTGTGGCTGGTCACTCGCGCTCGTATTGAGCTCCTTTGACTCGCGCCAAAAAACCGACAAAAATGGATTGCCGGGCATGACGAGCGGCAGGACGAGCAGCATGACGAGTAACGCAGCCAAACTATGTCTCTGCCCATTTCTCTCGCTATTTCTCTCGCCACTCGTCGAGTGTGTGGCCGTACTATAACACACATCTCATACTTATATATTTCAGAATAGATACTTATCACACTAATATATAAAGGCGAAAGTTTGTGTGTATGTTTGTTACTTCTTCACGCAAAAACTACCGAACGGATTCGGATGAAACTTTACAGTAATATAGCTAGAATAACACATATGCTACTATTTGCAGCGATAACCGACATACACGCGGGCGGAGCCGCGGGCAACAGCTAGTTAAAGATAAATCACACCCTTCATTTTTTTATATTTGACCCTGCCAAAATGACTCTACTCTGCCAGATGGAAAGCATAAGCAGAATCCAAGAGTGGTGGTCACCGTACTCACTGCCAATGCAGAAAATGCAACAATGCAGCATGGTGACCCACACCATGGCGGGCTACTGATCCTTCTGCATCATTGGGCCTCCGGTCTCGCACTCACCAACGAAACACGACAGCGTGAAGGCTGTCATTTGACGTTGATTTTCAGTGCGAATTTAGTACCGCCCCTGTCGACCCCTGTCGGCCCGTTCGTGCTGAAATCAGCGTGGCTCTACTACCCAGACACAGAACAAAATAATGATCGTGTTCATCACACAGATATTTGTCCTGGGTGGGAATCGAACCCGCGACTCTCTCTGGCTTAGCACTCAGGATCACTAACCACTAGACCTACAGGCCTGTCAATACTTTTATTAAGGTTTATTTATTTGACGATTCTTTTAAATTACATCGATTATATGTATTGTACCTTATTAAGATATTTTATTTTTTTATTGTACACAACATAATAGAATAATCTCTTTTAACAAAAAAAAACGACTTTAATCTAGACCAGATAAATGGGATCACACGGGAAGCACCAGCTTTCAAATAAAAAAAGAATCATCAAAATCGGTTCACCCAGTCGAAAGTTAAGAGGTAACAAACATTTAAACAAAACAGTCGAATTGAGAACCTCCTCCTTTCTTGAAGTTGGTTAAAAAGAAGAGACTTTATGAAAGTAGGGAAAGGTGTTCCTTTCCCTACTTTCATAAATAGAGATTCAAGGAGGGATATCAAGCCGTTCAAAAAGGAAGTCCGGTAATTAATGGTTTAGATCCCCAAGGTCATATCCACATCCACACTGAGGACTATCCTTTGCCTCTTGATCACGTGCCGTCTGACGGTGAAATATTTTATTGAATCATGGCGAGTCCGTGAGTTTAGACTACTGTTTTTAAATACAAACTTCTCCAAAATAAATATGTTGAATAAAATTTTAATAAAAACAAAAACTGACGTCGTTGATGGTCGTCTCGAAATATAGCGAGTTTGGTACCTACTATTACATTTGGCTTGGCGCCGACTGCAAACAGATTTTAGGTACCTAGCACACTTAATAATACTCCTATTTAAATAAATAAAGAATTAGGTATAGACAAGAATTGGGACATAGCAAATTATGAAGCCAGTTTATTTTACGTTTTTAGTGTTTTTTGGCAGGGAATTTTCATTGGATGTTTTTTGGAAGTCGGTTTTTTTTTATATAAAAAGTTTTTCTTTGCTCATATCTTACTGTTTTCTAAACATTAATAAATTCAATAATTAGTTTGAACTAGTTACAGTAACCAGTCATTGCACAGAATAGAGCACCAGACGAGGTTTTCAAGGTTTTTTAGACGAGACATCAATTTACGATAACTTTTATGTTCCTTAGATATATTTTAACTGACTTCAAAAAAGGAGGAGGTTCTCAATTCGACCGTATATGTTTTTTTTTATGTGTGTTCGCGGATAACTTCGTTGTTTATGAACCGATTTTGATGATTATTTTTAATGGAAAGGAGATATCTCAAATTCTCAATAGTGGTACCATGATAAGGACACTAAGATCTGATGATGGAATCCAAGAGAAATCGAGTCGAACCTTGAAGTCGGTTTTATTTTTGTTAAAATTTTACTTGTTTTAGATCGCATCTAACATTCTAGAAAAAGTTAAAGCGCCTGGATTAAATTTTATAGCATTTTTTTTGTTTAAGACATTTCAATAGAAACACACAATTTTTTTATGAAGTTTCAAAATAGTTTAAAAGCTACCAAACAGTTTTTGAAACATTTTTATTATGCCAATTGAAATAGATAAACTAGGGTCATATCTTCAAGATGAAAATAGATTCAAGCACTAGAACTAACTATACCAATGCTTTTGAAGATGCTAAGTGGTTCATACTGAAACAGTAAGATAATCTGGATAAAAGTAATCCAGATGATATTATTTTGAAGATGCTGCACGTGAAAGAGATAACTGCAGTTAAGATTATCGACGACGTATAAACTTCAAAGTATATGTACAATATTATTGTCATATAATATAATTATTGGTAATTTTACCCCACATTCAATAAAAAACTAAAACAGTCTATACGCGTTAAGAAAATACTGATGCAATGTACAAACAAGCCACCGAAGCCACGCCCCTGATGCATTATTTGATGTATTACTTAGAGCATAAATGGTTGGTTGCGGTTGCATGGTTTAATGCTATAAGGTCAATACCTTACCCAAGTCTAACCCTTTATATGGAAACGACACAGAAACCATTGCATTGTCACCAAGTCACCAGCAATGTAGAAACCGTAAAACGATAATAGAAAAGTGTTAGAGCATATATACCTAGAGGGGCAGCCGAAGGGGCGGAAAGCGTGATCGGAGTAGAGAGAGAGAGAGACTGAGTTCGAGTAGTGTCTGTCTCTCTCACGCAAGCTTCTGATTTGACATTGTACATTTGGAATGTATCCAATCGGAGTTGAATTATTATTTTTCCCAAAACGCTACAACAATACACTGGATAATGGTAGTAGTAGCAGAGTGTTGGAATAGTGGTAGATGTGGATGTCTATACTATTTCCATTTCTTTATTTTCTCGATGACAGTTCTTTGTGGAAACTTGAACGGGCGTCATTTTTACATTTTGTATACATTATTTAATAAAAATATGACGCTTACGCACGTACAAGGTCATAGCAGATGGATGGAAACTCATAGGGATGGAGCTATCGATAAACTACGATAACAGACCCGATATTTTTTTACAAAGTGTAAGAAACTAAACATTGCCGGATAATTTTGTACAAATTTATTAAATAATATTACATTTCATTACAACATGTAATTATGATATGTTGATTCTTTATTTATTTATTTTAATCAAAATCTGATTAATCGTCACTGTCACTCGATGAGCTCTCCCTAACATATATTATAAGTTTCTGTACTTCTATATTATCGAATGCCACATGAATTTCCCAATCCGACGCTACAATGTTTTACTTCCGCACATGCATTTTTTAATAAATCTAACAACTTGTGTGCCGTAAAAGGGGGATGGGTATTGTTTCGAGCGGCGTGTCGTTTGATTTGTGCCCATATTAGTTATATAGCATTGTACTGGCAATGATACGGCGGAAGTCAAAGAACTCAATGACCACATTCGGCAGCTATTTCGTCGGTAATATATGTTTTAGGGAGGCTTTTTTTCCGATATTAAAATATTCACTAATTGTACTTTTAATAAAGTACTATCCACAGTTTCATCATGACGTTAGAGCCAGTCAATTATCTCTTGTTTTTTATTGGCCTGCGTCGGCATTTTATAAATTTGTCTGGAGTGATATGTAACATTGTCCATAATATTTATCGACGGTTCTTCCAGAGATTGCACCATTTCTTTAATTTTGGAATTTCTTTGCGCAAGTAATAGTCATATACAGTGCCGTCTTTACCATAAGGGCACACGGGGCCAGTGCCCAGGGCCCCCATCATCAGGGGGGCCCCGAGGAACCGACAACATTGTCTCAGACATATGTTCTCGTTATAATTTGCGTACACATTACATTTTTTCACAAAAAATGTAGTACACTAGCTGTTGCCCGCGGCTTTACTCGCGTGGAAGTTGATTATAATATATGCATTTAATTAAAAACTGTAAGTAAGTATGAATAATTTATTCATGTTTTTAAATATTTTATTTATTAACCAGCGACCCGCCCCAGTTTCGCACGTGTGGGTTTTAGATGCACCCACTGACGACACGATTCGTGCAGTTAAAATATGTAATATCTTCGAATATTTTCATTGAAATTACATACTGTACAGTACTGTGTAGTATGATAGTGATGTTTAATCAAGAGCCCTTAAGGATTTTCATACAAATTTTGGAAGGCCGATGGGGCCCTAAAGTTCTTGAGAGACGACCGTATACATGTTATTGCAGCTTTGGTAGGTACAGGGTAGTCCGACGACCAGGTGAAGATCACGGGACGTCGTGAGATGTAGGCCGCATTGAAAAATTGCGGGTGGAGTAATGTAATGAACAGTGCCTGACTGCCCTAACTATTTCGCTTAGGGGGCAAGCGTTATCACTGCTAGAAGTACTACCTGGTTCAGGTAGCGGATATAAATAATTGTTAGAAGCGCTCGAGTCGAGAACGCTATCTGAAGCACGTTTTCCGCTCCCAGATATGCGATAGAGCCCAATGCCCAGGACAAGGCCTGCAGCAATGTACGTTGGAAATTGAGAACCTCGTACGGCAAGGGTAGATGATAAAAGCAAACAACGTGCAGATTTTCATAAACAGAATCAAGGACTTGGAAGTAAGAGCTGCAGTGGTGGCCAAGCTACCACGCTTCACCAAGTGAAGCACTGGCACATGACTTGAAGGTCGAAGCCGTTCGACAGGATATCCAGCCGACCCACAAACGAAGTCTCAGAGGAAATGAAAGAGATCAAGTCTTCTTTTAAGAGGGTTCTGGGATCATGTGCTACAGATATGGTGAGAGAGGTCATCTCAAGTTAAGTAACCCGCTAAAGAGTTAGTAGATATCCAGGTTAAAAGAAAATATAGGACTGCCTGGAGGAGCTGTTGAGGAAACGTTGCGACCACAGTTTGTTGATCTAAGACGCACGTTCCAAGGCACTAATCTGGGAAAACATGATAAACATAAACAACATATAAAAGGTGACTTCATGAGACAATCCAAAGAATATATCTCGATGACAAAATGTACTCCGATTCGAAACTCGAAATATTGCTTCAAACTCGAAGCTTGACTTTTTGGACCCTGTTAAGATGAAACAATAACGTTAGTACAGGGGAATGACGTTCATCTAAAGAAACTTATCACATGGTAAGCACAGTGATATAAACCTGACACAGTGATGACTCCAAGAGTCATACATCATCTGCAAGCGCTATTACTAAAGTTGACTGGGATCAATGGGATAGCTTGGTTCTACAGAACGGGATACTTTACCAGAAATGGGAGAAAACCAACGGCAGAAAGTGCCACCTGCAGATATAGTGCCAAAAACTAAGGTTCTGGACGTTCTCCGTGAACATCACGATGGAGCTTCAGGAGGCCATAGCCATCCTAGTGTCAAGAAGTGTCGGTAAGATGTTTTGATAAAGGTGCACTGGTTTGGCTGAATAACTCGACACGTATGCATAGAAAAGCCCCAAAAACTACAGACCAAGTGGGAGGGTCCGTATAAGGTTAACCGGATTAACGACATGACCCACAGGACTCAGCGAGAATCGAGTTCAAAGTAGTGCATTTACACCACCTGGCTAAATATTCTTCTCACTCGTTTCACTCTTGGCAGAGCGGTCGTGGTCACGTAGAGTTGTCTACATTGGTGGCTGAGGTGGATAAAGCCTCGGCAGACAGTCGACTGCAGTCAGACATGCGTATTCCGGTTGTGGACTTCACCTGGTCGATCCGGCGCATGGGTGCCCTGCCGCGGAGTCGGATCCTCTCCACCTTTCCCTGCACTACCAGTCGCTCTATGGAGTCGCTATTCTATCTAGAGACATGGCCGCAGTATGCGTGACTGTACTGTGGTTTATAGACGCTGTGTAATGCCGAGTTCCTCAAGCACAGACACGTTGGTGCGGAACTCCGTCCATGATATCCCGAGCGTACTGTCCACGTCTCCGCAGTGCATAGGAAAATGGGAAATATAAGTGATTTTGCAAGCCTGATCTTGGTGGTTTTGGTAAGGTTCTGATTTCCCCAAATTTTTCTTAATTTCTCCATTGCAGCTTTGGTTATGGCCATGCGTCGTTTCACTTTATCTACGCAGCCACCATTGTTTGATATCAAAGCCCTAAGGTATAGGTAGGTCTGCACTACGTCGCTAAATATAGAAGTGGCTAAATGTAGCAGCAATATCGCGTGGTAGCAATAGCGATGCAATGTTACGAAAAATAAACATACCAGAAAAAGACTCGTCAATCGGTTAAGCCGAGAAAGTTCTAGTCGTATTCTTGAGGCACAGAATAATAAAACTTAAGGAAATATACATAGCGTCGAATATAGACTGATTGTCGCGCGGTTGGCTTGTTTTTTTCAGAACCGGGCGTTTCGAGAGGCTGTAGAACTTTCCCAAATAATCTAGTAATAGCGGCATCTAGTATAAAAAGGCAGTTTAGTTTGAGCTACAGTGCGACAAATATCCGAGTGATATAAGTGATTAGCAGAGCGACCTAGACGGTCATTATGGACTATTATTCTGAGTTATTCTGTGGTTTTAAGATTGTTTATAATAAAGTCTATTTTACAGTTGTTAACAAAAAACTAACAGCACACACGATTACTCATAATAAATGTTCATAGTAGAAAAATGTTAGCAGAATACACTTTATTTACTTTCCAAAAGGGCCCCTAATTATTATGTGCCCCCGCTTAGGCTAAGACGGCCCTGGTCATATATATGACGGCGAATAGCGACAGCGTCGAAGTTGTCAACCGATGTCACACGATGTGGTTGGCGTTTTTTCTTCGGCGTACGAAGCTTATTTTCCTGTGTGCCGCTTGTACCGGTAGTAATTTTTGAAATTGTAGGTCCACTAATTCCTAATGCGGCCTAAATTTTTTCGGCCACGGTTTTTTCGGCTGTCAACTTTGACTGTGGAAACATCGCGATTCATTGCTCTCGAAAACTTAATTAATATTTTCAGTTTAAAGTGGACGATCAAAGTAACGGTTATATTTAGTTTGGAGACTGGTGATATTTCAAAGTACTGATCAATAAGGACCTAAACAAACTGTGCAAAATCGGTGATAAACAGTGTCTAAAACCTGTGTCTGACACTAGTAGTGAAAATTATAATTATTTGTATACCCACAAGTGTTTGATATTTCTTCTTCGTGTCAGTCTGCTGTCAGTGTTGGTAACTGTCAAAGTGGTGAAGTGACCATAGACAGTTTGGGGTTGCCATTGCTAGTTTTTTTTGTTTTCTCCCAAGTTGGAAACAAATAGAATGGCCGTGTGTTTTAAGTGTGATATTCAAGTTCAGGATGACAAGAATTGTAAGATAACATGCAAAGGCTGTAACAGAGTTATATGTGCCAAGTGCTCTGGCCTAACTGCAACGGAAATGCGCGTTTTTGGCCTCCAAAACCCCAAACTGTCGTACCTATGTGATAACTGCGAGGAAGGCTTAAGGCAGATTCCAGAGCTGCGTAAGCTGGTTACTGAACTCCAACACCAGGTACTAGGGTTAAAGGAACAGGGTGCAAGCGCTGTTAATTTGGATGCAGTTATCAATGAAATAGAAGATCGCAACAATCGCAGTCGCAATGTAATCTTGTACGGAATACCTGAATCAACTTCAGCCACTACAGAAGACCGGAAAGCGCATGACATAAACCTTGTCACTGATGCATTTGCACCACTACCAACGCCAAAACCAGAAATCGTGACTGCATTTCGCCTGGGAAAACCTAGACCGGGTGACGGAAAACCGCGCCCCCTAAAGGTAGTCTTAGTAAGCAAACAAAACGCAATAAAAGTCTTGAAAAATAAAGGTAAGTTGTCTAAAGCAGTAAAGGTTCAATCTGATATGACTCCCTATCAACGTGAACAACTTAACAAGCTACGCGAAGAATTGGTCACCAGAACTGATAACGGTGAGCAAAATCTAACAATCAAATATATTAATAAAGTCCCGAAAATTATCGCTGCTCCGCTTACAAAAAACTAAACACTGCTGTAATTTCCGAACTCCGTTTCTTATATACTAACCTGGCATCGCTAACGGCAAAGTTTGATCTACTGCTCATCGAAATTAACAATTATAAACCTGCATTTATTTTAATAACGGAATCCCACCTTCACTCTGGAATAGCTAATGGTCTAATACAAATACCTGGATACACGCTCTATCGCTTAGATAGAAGGGACAGACGAGGAGGTGGTGTTGCAATATATGTCGCACATGCGGCTAATAACATTGCTATCATATCCAAGGTAGACGACAAGTATCACAGAGATAACGTGGAGGGACTGTGGCTGGATATTCAATTTGGAGAGCTCGACCTACTACTGGCATGTGTATACAGACCACCGTCTAGTTGCCTTTCTGAATCAGATGAGATCCTTTTTAGCACTATTGGCAGAGCTGCGGCAGAAAAAACAGTACTCATAGCGGGTGATTTCAACCTCCCTGGTATCAGGTGGCCCCTCCACAAATATCACAGCCATGACAAACTACATAACACATTTCTTGACATGTACAGCGGTAGCAGTCTTAGGCAACTTGTAACACAGATAACTAGAAAAAGAAACCAAGAAGAATCTCTACTAGATCTCATATTATGCAATGAGGACAGCTTGATAAGCGACCTAGAGTACCATCCACCAATCGGTAAAAGCGATCACATAGTCATCCTAGCTATGGCGCAAATCATCCATACTTCTAATAAAAGTAACGAGACACGAAAACAATATAACTACCACAAAGCTGATTTCGAAGCACTAAGTAGGGATTTGTTGAAGAATCTAACTTTTAATGGAAAATCAGTCAATGACATGTGGCTCTCTCTTATGAAGCAGATACACTCCTCTATTAAGATATGCGTGCCTATAAAATCTAGACATAAAAAGAACGTTTTCAATAAACCTTGGATTAATAAAGAAATAATAGACTTAACAAAAAGAAAGAAGGAACTATGGAACATATATAAGATTAATCGTAATGATAACGCATACCAAGAATACAGAAAAATTAACAATAAAATTGTTACAATCAGTAGAAAACGAAGAACAGCTTTTGAGTCTACAGTAATAGACTCTGGCCCGAAAGCTTTTTATGGATATATCAGGAAACAACTCGGTTCAAAAGTGTGCATCCCAAATATTGTTAAGAACAAATCAAATGAACTTGCCACTAAACCTTACCAAATTGCCGAGGCATTTGCTGAACAGTTCGAGCAAACCTTTGTTAAAGAATCTGATGGTGCAATTCCCTCTATTAATTATCCTAGAGTTGCAAATACCAAAGATGATATAATCTTCACAGAGGAGGTTGTGCGAAAATCACTATTAAGTTTTGACGACACCACAGCCACAGGCCCTGATGAATTGCCTTCGATTGTCTTAAAAAAGTGTTCAACAGTGCTGGTAAAGAACATAACGATGATGATGAACAGCTCCTTGAATGATGGAGTGGTACCTGCTGACTGGAAAGTGGCCTATATTGTGCCAATATATAAAAAGGGAAATAAACTTGAACCAGCAAACTACAGACCCATCAGTCTGACGAGCGTGCTGTGTAAAACCATGGAAAAAATCATTACCAATCAAATAAGAGACTTTTTACTACAAGAAGGAATCATTATAGAGGAGCAACATGGATTTGTACCCAAACGATCAGTAACTACCAACCTACTTAAATGTTTGCATGAATGGACTAAAAGTCATGACGAAAGAAGACCTACAGATGTTATTTACCTGGACTATGAGAAGGCGTTTGACCGCGTGCCTAGACAACGCTTAATCCATAAAATAGAACACCTAGGTATTCGCGGTAATCTGCTAGCCTGGATTAGGGACTTTCTCACAAACAGAACTTTCCGTGTGCGTATTGGTGAAGCCTTATCTGAACCTCGAAATGTACTCAGCGGCGTCCCACAGGGATCGGTTCTGGGACCACTACTCTTTATCCTTTACCTGACTGATCTTAAAAGTGTCCTCAAACTGCCTTTTTCCTTATTTGCTGATGACACAAAATTCTTTGGAAACCCCTGTAGCCAGTCACAGGATATACAAAGGGATTTAGACGCCATTTATAACTGGACCCAAGAATGGTTGCTGACTTTAAATGCTAACAAGTGCACAGTATTGCATATTGGGAACAATAATCCTCATAAAATGTATTACCTTGGACACCAACAATTGATTCCCGTTGAGTCCCAGAAAGATCTAGGCATCATTATATCAAACGATCTCAAGTGGGAAGCTCATATAACTGGCTTAGTCAAGAAAACAAATTCGATGCTGTACATCATACGCAAGGCCTTTAAATGCCTTACGGCTGAGACTTTCTTGAAACTGTACAAGACCAATGTTAGACCACTGCTTGAATATGCGTATGTCATCTGGGACCCATATCTCAAGAAAGACATTTTGTTGCTGGAGGCAGTGCAGAGAAGGGCAACTAAGATGGTTCACACGATTCGTAATAGCGCCTACGAACAACGGCTAAAATATCTAGGGTTAACCACACTAGAAGAACGCCGACAGAGGGGCAGTCTCATTGAGACTTATAAAATACTCAAGGAGCACTATGACGTACCCAGCTTACCGGAAATCTACATCTTGGATGATAATATGCACTTGCGCGGGCATCCCCTGAGACTGTGGCGAAATTCTTCTAAGAAAAACCCTAAGACGCATTTCCTGCCAAATCGAGTTGTGACAGCCTGGAACAGACTCCCGGAAGACGTAGTTGTGGCGCTCTCACTGAACTGCTTCAAGAACAGACTTGACAAACTCGACATCTCCAAACTATTTCAAACACACGCATCAGCTTTAAGCTGCTAGTGTGTCATACCAAATAATAATAATAAATACGCTCTCGCACTTGCGACAGTGGTAATAGCGGGCCACCATTTTGATACTCTGCTTCAAAGTAATTACGAACCTTGATCACCAGTTCTCTCGCCTGCCTTTTCAGAACAGATCCTTTAGGCATTTTGACATTTGACAGCTGGGCAGCAATCAACACGGAGGAACACAAAATACACAACGTAACGTATGTATGGATAATGTGAAAAAACTCAGCGAACAGAAATGTAGTGACTTTAAAGCACGACCGTCTTGTTGCGAGTGACAGATTAAAACAAACACAAAATGGTGGTGGGTTATTGAGCGTTCCCAGCTTGCAAAAATATATTTGAATGTTTTTGTTGTATTTGTCTTTGTTCAAAACATAATAAATATATGCGATCGATATCATTACTTATTTGGTCACAACACTACAACTATCAAATTAGAACTGTTATCGAGAAAATAAAGAAATAGAAAGAGTATAGTAAACATTTCACACTTAACATTTCAATCTTACTTTTCCTTGATGAAGCTAACCTACTATTATTTTAACCATTTAGAAGTAACATTTCAAAATCTTGCAACGCTGAGAATTCGGTTCAGTTGTTAATGTCATTAATGTCATTTAAATTTAAAAGTTCCTCGTTCGTTTCTTAATTCAGTTCATATTTTGTTCGTTCATCAGGCACCTTGTTTTGTTGTGATTGTTGTGAACGTTCTATTCATGCGTCGTCGTATGTCCGGCCCGGTTTCAAGTTTCAACTATTTTAGTGTTCTGTGAACTTCTGTGGTCTCAAGTACTGATAACTCGCTACAACTCATTTTAATTATGTGCGTAAAAATATTTTTTCTTCGTAGAAGTATAAATAGGTACCTACATTATGGAGTCTTTGTTTGATTGACATTTCAAAAAAAATAGCGGTCCGGCTCAGGCGCTCTCAGTGTCAGTGTAGATTAGTTCATCTGGCTGTCGAGCTTGTATTCAACGATCTTTCTTTATCTCGGGAACTCGGAAATGCGAACATCTCCAATTTTAATATTCAGTCAGTTGATCGCGCTTAATAGGATACATTGGTTGTATTGAGCATGTGTCGGCAGTGCTAATTGAAATAAAAACTTTTTAAAAAGACGACGGAGTTGTGAACTTTAATTAGTTTTAGTAATTCTTGATAATAAACAGCAATAATACGCCATGGCGGACTATTTTCCGGAATATTTATTAACATTTGTTGATCAGCTTGATGAGCACCCGTGGCTTTTCGCTGGTCTTGCATCAGTTTTAGTTGGTTTAAGTGGTATATTACCGTTGCTCATCATCCCTTTGGACTCGACAGACACCTTCAACGATGGACGTAAGTATTATCCGTCAATATTTTCTGACATGTGTTTTGTTATTTTTAGATTCACCAAGTCATCTTTAATCTAAAGGAAGAGTCATTTTCAACATTATTCTAGAAATACCATGTAAACAAAACAAATTTTCTAAAAATACAACATGATAATCGTTTATTTTTTAAGGTCACTAATTTGTATACTCTAATCGCTTACTATTACATAATTTACCTATTTAGAGTTCGTGAATAAAACTATAAAATTGAATTCGAAATTTGACAGGTTTGCTTACTTTTAATTGAATCCAATTAGAAACTTTAACAGCGAGAATATTATTGTGCTAGCTCACAGCAAGGTACTTAGGATAGCAAACAGGTTTAGATACAACTTTTAATCAATAACACGTCAATATTGAAACATAAACAAGTTATAATCATAATCAGGTCTATTTTGTACTCACAAGTAATAAAAAGCATAGACAATAATTAATACTCAAAAGTCAAAAACTAATTAAAAATAAAAGCATACACATACTATTCATACTGAAAATGGGGTAACAGTATGAGCAGAAAAAAGGTAAAAACACTAACTATATATATACTATATAATACTATAAAACTATATAATAATAAGTATATACCTAAAATATATAAAATTTATATTTTATCTTTTTCCATCTGCAACAGCTTTAAATTGTGTGAGATAATATTTTACTAGTTGTTGCCCGCGGCTACGCCCGCGTATATGTCGGTTATCGTGGCAAAAAGTAGCCTATGTGTTATTCTTATGTATAAGCTATATAACTGTAAAGTTTCATCCAAATCCGTTCAGTAGGTTTAGCATGAAAGAGTAACAAACATCCATCCATCCATACTTACAAACTTTCACGTTTATAATATTAGTAGGATTGTTTGTGAGTGTATACGTTAGTCAGTATGTCATGTCATGGAAAGGTTTTAGTAAAATTTGAAATATGTACTGCAATAGGCTGATGATGAATTCCTGAATTAGTTGGAGGAAAACCGAAGCTGCCAGAATGAAAATAATATGTTCTTGTGTTTATAATCAGTCTTTTGAAACACAATATCAAGAGCATTTAACAGTCCACTGCTGGACATAGGCCTCTCCTCTCGAAAGGTGAATTTGGCCTACTGGCTACACAGCATTTAGTTTCAAATGATTCGATTAGAACCTTATTACAAACTAGCCGACCCACGCAACCTCGTTTGCGTCCAAATAACCATCCCCATTTTAACCTCAAAAGGGGGTTGATTTCTAAAGATACATTATTATTACACCGCCACACCATCTATAGAGCATACATTTTAAATTTCAAGTCTCTTACTTCAAAAACATAAGACTCTCATACAAACGGCCATCCGCTTGGGGGTGGAGTTTCGTAAAATCCGTTCTTAGCGGATGTCTATACCCTTTAAGGAACCTACCTGCTGATTTTCAAGTTTGTAGGTGTTATAGTTTCTGAGATTTCGTGATTAATAAGTGAGTGGTGTTTTGCTTTTATATATATAGATTCCGAATTCTAAATCTAAATTCTAATGATTACTACTTAAAGTGTCACATGACAGAGACAACACTACTATTTTTTTAAATGATAATCTGGCACGTAACGAATGACAAAGGTGTGGTTTAATCACCAGTTACAACATCAACTAAAATAATAGATCTTATCCTTGCCCAAAGGTATTCTAGATCAATGATAATTACTTACAGAGTCTAGTTTTTCTCGCCTATCTTCATCAGCAACAGCTTCCACTTCTTACAGCATGAGGGCATAAATGCAGAGGTGGCTATTTATTTATTACATAGTTAGAAAGTACTTAAAATTAGAATTCTACCTGTCCATGTTTCATATGTGTACATACCTACATAAGAATTGCATACAGAGCAGTCAATATAATAAGAAAAAAAATGTGTTCTTTTCTCGAAACCGTCTTTTCTGATATACTGCCCTCTCAATTACCATGGCAGTCTAGTAGTCCACTACATTTTCTTTATTAGCTTTTACACGCGGCTTCGCTCACATAGACTTTCATCCCCTGATTTACCCCCTTACGGGTAGAATTTCAAAAATTCTTTTCTTAGTGCTCACTTACATTATTTAAAGAACCTACATACAACATTTCAGGATTCTAGCTTCAGCGGTTTGGGCTGTGCGTTGATCTCTGGGTATGTCAGTCAGTCAGTCACCTTCCTCTTTTATATATATAGGTATATAGATTAGAAAGAAGTCTTTGGCCTCCTATTACCATACTAGGCAAATGGGTTGGTATACGGTTTGTTTCAAGTTTCCCATCTCTTTGCAGTGTTGTGGTCAGTTAGCTCCATTAGTAAATGAGAACAATAACACATAGTTGGTAAATTATCAACTGTAGGTGACACAATACAACTGACGGGTTTGTGCCTGAGGCTATTGACATTACATTGTTTTGCTACAAGCGTGGGAATTACTGTACTCCTATTACTTTATCTTTCTTAGTTGGTAGGTGCCATAACTATACTGATATGTGGTTGGTGATTTTGTCTGTTTGATATTTTCGAGTCCCTGATATTAACCTAAATATTTTATAGGAAGGAACTAAGAATAAGTAATGCGGAAGTAAATACTATAGATTACTAGGTATATATATAGTATAAAGCTGAGGAGTTGTTTGTTTGATGTCAGCCCTAATCATTACTCTTTGGAATTGAAAAATATTTTGTTGTTGGATAGCCCATTTACTGAGAAAAGGATATCATTATATCATACACCATACCCATTTACCTCTAACATACCATAACTTATATAAACTTGTTTTGATAGTATATTATTATAACCACATTCTTATCTAATCCACATCAGTGTTTGTTGCAAATTCTATAATTTTATATAACAACTAGCTGATCCGGCGAACTTCGTACCGCCATATTTATGACCCACGTAACATCGTTTACGTTTTTGTGAATCTAAACCATTCCCAGATCCCCTTGAACACACACAAAAAATTTCATCAAAATCGGTCCAGTCTTTTTTGTGAATCTAAACCATTCCCAGATCCCCTTGAACACACACAAAAAATTTCATCAAAATTGGTCCAGTCGTTTAGGAGGAGTTCAGTCACATACACACGCACACAAGAAATATATATATTAAGACTAGCTGACCCACGCAACGTCGCTTACGGTTCCTATTGCCCGTAGCGTAAAAAAAATCCCCCGTTTTTGTAACATTCTTCATTGGTGCTCCGCTCCTATTGGTGTTAGCGTGATGATATTATATCCTATAGCCCTCCTCGATAAATGTACTATCCAACACTGTAAGAATTTTTGAAATCGGACCAGCGGTTCCTGAGATTAGCGCGTTCAAACAAACAAACAAACTCTTCAGCTTTCTAATATTAGTATAGATTGTAAGAGTAAACTAGACAGAAGAACTTAGGAAAACTCATTTTCTTAATACCCCGTTTTTAATACAGTTTTTTGATAAAAAATTGTAACAGAATTTTATTTAGAATTGGTTGAAAAAATGATAAAATTTCATAAGTCATCTGGGGGTGGTGACTTCTGGTTGTTCATAATGTTTAACCAGTCATTGTACACCAGAGACTAACATACCAATATAACATTTTTTATTTATTTTGTCTGTACTTTCGTAAGTAAAAATAAATGTATTTAACTCATTAAATATGTCAGTACAGTTCATATTCTTTGTATCTCTGTTTACAGTCTCATTCTACGTTTTAATTGGCCCTATCGCTGTATAACAGATGCTACAAACAATAAAAATGTTTGTCTGTGTCCTCTCATATGACCTCTTTTCGAGGAACGCAGCCATATGTCGTTTTTTTCCTCTCTGAATTTAAAATAAGAACGTTTGTCTATTACTCTTTCTTATAAATCTGTAAATGTTAAAAAAATGCCGATTTTAAAAGAATTATTTTGTTTGGCGTATTGAATTCTTAAAATTTAAATGAAACCTTTTGCAACTGTATCTTTTTGCTTTTTGCGAAATCAATATATTTTCTTGTCTTACTTTCGACATACTTTCGACCAACGTTAAGGTCGATTTATTTATTTTAACGTACGAATAATTAATTAATTATTTGTCAATTATTCGTAGATTTAAACATGTTAAAGCGAGTCATTCACCTTTTTCTACATCAAACTCGACATAAACCGTGATTGAGTGATGATAATAAACGGATAGGTTACTAAATACTTACATTTATTCAAAACATAAAAGAATTACGATAAGTTTTATTGCTTTTTATTCATTACCAAGAGCAAATATTATTGACACAAAATATCTTATCTAATCAAAGAAAATAGAAGTTCAGATCGTCAACTTTAAATAATATCATACGTCACATAAATTTTTCATGCATATACTTAAATAAAATGTTCTTTCACAGAAGTCGAACTAATTTGTCTCATTAGCTCCTAATCAATAGTTAATTTAAAAAAAAACAAAATAAAAAACCGACTTCAAGAATGACCAAATCTATCGATTTCTCTTGGATGCCATCATCAGATCTTAGTGTCCTTATCATGGTACCACCGTTAGGACATCTCCTTTCCATTAAAAAAAAAACTTCAAAATCGGCTCATCAACAACGAAGTTATCCGCGAACACACATAAAAAAAAAAACATATACGGTCGAATTGAGAACCTCCTCCTTTTTGAAGTCGTTTAAAAAAGGACTTCAAGATACGACTACGAGAACCATATATATTTTATTAGATTTTTTCATTATACGCATTGTTGGAAATATTGTCATAAAATACTTATTGAATTTCCGGAAGTTGCACAAATAAATTAAAATTTTATTTAAGTGGGCATTGCAGTACCTTTTGCAACATTGCAAAGAGTTTTGGCGGTATTGGCTAGTTAATTTAATTGCCATTCTGACTAAACGCTTTCACCGCTAAACCGCTGCACCTATTTGAAACACAGGTGCACTCTCGGTTCCCTCTCTCTCATGGCCGGGTAGAGATCAGGCGCAGGACCGACAGCTTTACGTGCTCTCCGAGGCACAGCGGTTCAGACCCCAACTTAAAAACTCCTAGCTGTTGTTAAGTATTTGTATAATCATGTAAAGTTAAAAACTCAATAACACTTTTGGCCGGACCTGGGATTCCAACCCGAGACCGCCACACCATGGCGGCCTAGTGATGCTGCTGCATCTTTTAGTCTAGTCAACAAGTATGGAGCTTGTTGACTAGACTATTTGGGCCTCCGGTCTCGCACTCACCAACGAAACACGACAGCACGATCGCTGTCATTTTACGTTGATTTTCTGTGCGAGAGTAGTACCGCCCCGGTCGAGCCGGCCCATTCGTGCTGAAATCAGCGTGGCTCTACTACCTCAGAAAACTGACTTTCATCAAAGATCTTGATGACGATTCTTCATCTACATTCTAGATAACACTATCAATTCCATTGGTACACAGTTCTCATCTCTCAGTACCTATTCAATATAAAGCTATCTTATCATGATTTACTCGATAACGCAATTTCAACGACTATCTCTAATAAATTGTTGACTAATGTTTAACAGTCGACTGATTCTGTATCGAAATAATGCTAACGTAATTGGTCACGGACTTTTTTAGGGTCTGACTGAAATCGAAAGAAATGGCGGAACTTGACCTCAGGGAATTCAGGGAGGACCTGAAATAACATGGTCCGGGTTCTCCCAGAGTAGGGCGCCAGAGGCTGGTCGTCGGGGTGTTTTTTAGTGGAAACACCACATACTCCTGGCTCCTGTGTCCCCGAGGAGCTGGAGATCCGAAGGGATTTTTCACCTCGTCAACAAAAAAAAAAAAAAAAGGGTCTGACTGAAATCGAAAGAAATGGCGGAACTTGACCTAGATTTTGAGTAGACTGCCTCGGGGGCGCAGTAGTAGCTTATGCGACTGCTGTGCTTGAGGTCTCGGGTTCGATTTCCGGGTCGAACCAAATGTTTTTATGATCTGCAAATATTTGTTTCCGAGTTTGGGTGTTTTCTAAGTATAATATGTATGTATTTACAAAACAAGAAATATATATGTATTTATATCAGTTGTCTAGTACCCATAATACAAGCCCTGCTTATTTTGGGACTAGAGGCGTTGTGTGTTAATGTAAAAAAAAGTGGAAGAAAAGGTGATTTTTGTAAAGTACCAAAATCTTGGCTGGGGACTGAAGAACATGAGCGCCTTGCTCATGGGTTAATGGTAACCGATAGGTGTCCTTGATACATTGAGACCCCTCCATGCCTCGGTAAGCCCTCGGTCCTGGTTGCCGTACGAAGATCTGTGACAATAGTTACTGGTAGTAGGAGCTCTAAAAGTCTGGGGAACAGACATTTTTCTGCGAAACTTCTATGATAGCGACAACTAACACTTAAAAAAGTAATATACCTATATTACTTTTTAAGATGATACATTATACCTATATTGTATCATCATCTTCAGCCCATCGCAGTCCGCGGATGGACATAAATCTCTGTCATTCGCCACTTAAATAGATTTTTGGGTTCTCCAGCTTCTACCAGCTATCTTGCACAAATCGTCTCTTCACCAAGCCTATATGCATCCTACACTACGTTTACTAAGACGCGATAATATAGCTTATACATCAGAATAACATATAGGCTACTATTTGCAGCGGTAACCGACATACACACCGGCGGAGCCGCGGGCAACAGCTAGTTCTATATAAAGGAGTCTGTGTTCCGTATCGAGTGAAGAAATTGTATGGGGCATAAATTAATATGAGTTTGTTTACCGATACTTGTTCCTATAGAATTGGTACTTATTTGCTCAATCAATTTTGTAACCGGCTGAAATTGAAGTGTAATATCGCTCTCTGGTTGATTGTCACAATTCAAACTCATCAGTAGTCTGCCAGGAACTTTTAATTTTTCATCACTGTCACCACAAAGAAAGCTTACCCTCTTGGGTAGTCCGGAATTTTCATCTTTATATAATAAATGAAATGTAGGGAACTATGTGACCCTTTCAAAAGAAGGGGGTACTTATATCTTTAATACCCCTTGGTCGCAGAGGGGGTGTTTTAGGCTTTTATAAGGTAATTAAGTCATACATGGCCCCTGAACGTATGGAACACTATTTTCTAAATTTTAGTTAAACAAGCTTTTGCCCGCGGCTCCGCATATATGTCGGTTAAAGCAACCAAAAGTAGCCCATCTCCTTCTCCAAAGTGTAATCTATCTCTATACCGAAATTTATTTAAAAAGGCTCAGTGGTTTAGCCGTGAAAGCATAAGGCCAAGTCTCAACCGAACAAAAGTTAGCAACTTTTGTGTTGTCAAAACGTGTTGGTGACAAAAGTTTCTGTAATTTCCTTGTGTTAGCAACAACAAATGTTGGGAACCGTGTTTCTGTTTTTTGCGGTAAACGTCAAAAGAATACGCTTGTTGCAGATATTTATTGGCTCTGTGGAGACACTTAAGTAATTGGAATGTTTTTCAAATTGTTGGCGACTCGGTGTAGACACAACAGAAACAAAAGTTGGCGATTTTCTGAAGAGTTGCAAACAGTTGGAAATACTGAAATTGCCAACAATTTCGGTGGATACGCGCCTTAACAGTTAGTTGAAAGTAATGCGTGGCGATTATTATGGTAATTTAATTAGTAGTGATTTTTACCAGTATCTAGACTATGGTTTGTCATGCTCACTAAAATGTCATTGCTTGCGGTGTCGTCGTGGGGCGGGTCGTTTCCTTCCCTCTGATATGGCGAAGGAGATGATGGCTGGTCCATGCGTCATACTCGTGAACGGGTGCTGCTTGGGGTGACTGGTCGGCCTAGTCAGCGATTCTTTAGACAATACTAACACTTTTGTACCTGAAAATCAGATTTTGAAAAAGAGTAGCCATGAGTTTCTTTGCCAGTATTCTTCTCATGAGCTCTACGCATTTTGGAAACTGGAAGTTATGGATCGACACAGGCAGGCAGTAGATTTTGGTGTTTTCGCCTAACTTACCTCGACAATACAGCACATGCTGTGGCCTCTGTTTGTGTCGATCTATGATTTTTAACTATAGCTTCAATTGGACGTTCATAAGTGTCACTTGGTGTCTTAGATGAATAAATGATTTTGATTTGATTTGATTTAACAGACAAAGTTCCTTTCGAATTAAAATATTAGTATGGATGTACACATTAAACTTTTAAAACATCAATGTTTATTTATATGTACAATGTACATATGTAATGTATAAATTTGAATTTGGGTTCGTTTTCTGATGTGCTGTATCAGAGTGTCTGGGCATGTCTTATCAGTTTTGCAAAACTAATCTTCTTCTTTGCCTGGCTCCTTCCCATTTTATTTGGGGTCGGCCTTTCGTATCATGCGTCTCCAGGCAACTCGGTCCTGGGTCGTCTCTTTATTGACTTGGACTTTCTTGAGGTTCTTATTTGCGACGGACATCCATGTGGTCGGATGGTCGCCTCATAACGTGTCCGTACCACCGCAGACGACTCTCCTGTACTTTATCTGGGATAGGTCTTACTTTGTAGGTGTTACCTCTTATGTGTGTGTTTCTGAGATGATCCAGCTTAGTCACACCGCCTGTCTACCTGAGCATCTTCATCTCTGCGCAATTGTAATCTGCGTAATTGAGTTTCGTGCTACTTTTTGAGTGACCAGCATTCGGCTCCGTATGTCATGGCCGGTGGAACGGCTGCTCTGTATACTCGTCCCTTTATGCGCACGGGCATACGGCTGTCGCATAGCACGTCTGATAGTGCTCTCCATTTCGTCCACCCGGTATTTATGCGATGGGTGACATCAGTGTTTATTGACCCATCTTTACTGATGACTAGACATCGGATTATATGCATTTGCATGTTTGCATATGCAAATGCATATATTTTTAGGGTTCCGTGCCAAAGGCAAAAAACGGAACCCTTATAGATTCGTCATGTCTGTCTGTCTGTCCGTCTGTCTGTCCGTCCGTATGTCACAGCCACTTTTTTCCGAAACTATTAGACCTATAATGTTGAAACTTGGTAAGTAGATGTATTCTGTGAACCGCTTTAAGATTTTTACACAAAAATAAAAAAATATTAAATTTTGGGGGTCCCCGGGGGGGGGGGGGGCGTCTACTTAGAACTGAAACTCAAAAAATTTTTTTTCATCAAACCATCTATGGATAGGTCTTCAAAAATGATATTGCTTGCGGGAGAGACACTTCCAAAGTGGTAAAATGAGTGTCCCCCCCCCTTTAACTTCTAAAATAAGAGAATGATAAATCTAAAAAAAATATATGATGTACATTACCATGTAAACTTCCAACGAAAATTGGTTTGAACGAAATCTAGTTAGTCGTTTTTTTTTAATACGTCATAAATCGTAAACTGCAATTTACCTTTCATTCAATCAACACAAATATAAAAATAAAACAAAAAATATATTATGTTACTTGCTGCTGCGGAACCCTTCATGGGCGAGTCCGACTCGCACTTGGCCACTTTTTTTTTAGCGTTACTGCATATTTTGGTACTTTTTCATTGACAGTGCTTATTTTTAACCGACTTCCAAAAAGGAGGAGGTTCTATGTTCCACTGTACGTATTTTTTTTTTTTTAATGTATGTTAACCGATTACTCCGTCAGTTGTGGACCGATTTAAAAAAAAAAATTGTATTCGAAAGGGTATGCTTCCGAGGTGGTCCCATTGCCAGCATCTGATGCAGGATCTGATGATGGGATCCCAGGGAAATCGAGGGAAACTCATTTTTTATAGGCACATACTATGTTTTTCGTATATTTTCTGAAGTTACACCCGTATTTGCGTCTGGTAGTCATCATTTTATGATGATGAGCTGATGATGTAAGGTACAACTCCTTAACGGTTAGGAGTTGGAGGATAAATCTTTAAATATCAGATGTATATATGTTAACTTTAGTCGTATTCTTTCAAATTATTTAGGTAAGCTGATGATGGAAGGTGGAAGGTACAACTCCTCAACGGTTAGGAGTTGGAGGATAATTCTTTTAATTTCATACGTATCTAAAGACCTTCAGTCGTATACTTTCAAGTTATTTAGGTGAACTGATGATAGAAGGTTAAACTCTTCAACAGTTAGGAATTAGATGATGATTTCAATATTACACGTACGTTTAGACCTTCATTTGTATTCTTGATGATGAAATAGTTCAACTTACTACTTACCTACGATTGTTTGCACTAAAAACTGAAAAATAAAGACTTCAAACAGATTCTAGGTACCTAGCACACATTATAATACTACTATTTAAATGAATAAAGAATTAGGTATAGGCAATTTATGAAGAACCAGTTTATTTTACGCTTTTAAGTGTTTTTTTGGCAGAGAGTTTTCGTTGGATGTTTTTTGGAAGTCGGTTTTTTTTTAGTAGTATACGTGCTAGGCGTGTTGTATTTATATTTATAATTGTTGGAAAACTATCTAAAGAGTCCTCTACTCCCCATTTGGTTGCTTGCAAGGTCCTAGAAAAAAAACAAATCACTCAACTATCGCCCGGTTCATGAATGATTCCATCAGAACACTATTTTCCGATTTGTTTATAGACGGGAAAATATGTGTTTTTGTTTCTGATGATGCGCATTATATGATGAAAGCTGGTCAAGCTCTGAAAGTATTCTACCCAAAATTGCTTCACATCACCTGTGTCGCCCACGGTTTGCATTACATCGAGTTGCGGAAGAGATCAGAAACAAGTTCGAGATAGTCAATAAATTGATTTCTTTTACAAAAAAGTGTTTTTAAAAGCACCATTGCGAGTACAAGCTTAAAAAGAGCAACTATCAAACGTAACACTACCCCGAGAACCAACATTAACACAGTGGAAACCAATAATAATGTTTTTTGACTGTGCATATTTTGTGCATGTTCAATCCTTTCGCCAATGCAGCGTTCACCTTGGGAAATTTGAAATGTCTATAGGCCCATAGTATAAGCATTCAATCGCTACGCTAGTTCACTGGAGAAAGAATTAAACTTCACGGCGTTTCACCGTGTTCTTATTCTAAGCTAATGTAATATCAAGCACTTACTGGAGATGCGTGAATTCCTTGATATCGGCGCTCCAAGGGCCCTTGGTATTCTCTCTGCGTCGTCACACATTCATAAACTCCTCAGTTGCTGTACAGGCTCCCAAGTATTATTATTATAACACACCTGTTTTAACTGTCGCGGATCGCGCTTATTTGACGGGACTACTAAAACTCGCGAGTCCAAACCAGACCAATCATAACGGTAACCAACGAAACACCGAATTGGATGGACAAACAGCTAAATTTTCATTAAACGGCACTTTTCAACCACCCTGGCTGACCGTCTTTACAAAGCTTCTCATTAGTTCTATCTTGTCACTTCAAAACGTCAAACAAGAAAAATGACAATCAAAAATGTTGCCATTATAATGACGTTCAATTTCTAACAATGCATATTTCGCCTTTTTTTATAGTGCATATTTGCATGCATATTTCGGCATTTTGATAGTGCATATAATCCGATGTCTACTGATGACTGACCCTAGGTACTTGAAATGGTCCACTTCTTTTAGCTGGGTGTTCTGCAGGCATATGGTGTGTCCGCTGTTGACACCACTAAAGTTGCAATGCATGTACTCGGTCTTCTCTCTGCGTATACGCACACCTGA
This sequence comes from Diaphora mendica, assembly GCA_949125395.1. Lineage (NCBI taxonomy): Eukaryota > Metazoa > Arthropoda > Insecta > Lepidoptera > Erebidae > Diaphora > Diaphora mendica. The sequence continues at coordinate 3,763,891 of OX421332.1, read as the reverse complement.
TGATTCCAGAGCTTCCCTCCACTTTTCTAAAATCTGCTGTAGGTTGTTCACATCTTCACTGATGATGACGATTTCGTCCGCGTATGGGATGTCCCATGGCGGCGCATGATTTATGATTAATATTACATACATAGGATTACAAACATAGAAATTCTTTAAAAAGGAGAGCAAAGAAATGATTCCTTGTTAACACGACATCACCAAAAACATTATTATATCTCGATCACAAAAAAAAACAATTAAATACTTTTTTAAATGAAAATAATAAAATGTATTTGATACCTTGTATTTTTACATAAAGTACACAGTAATGTACGTAAAGAAAAATAAAACATTCTAATCTAATACATACATAAAGTCACGCCGAAAAGGGAAACAACGTGGCAGGTAGATCAAAATTGATTTTTTGTTTGCTGCTGCGATGGATCAAATGTATAGGCATCAAATACATTCGGTCTCCGACACAAAAAAATCTTTCCGAATTACAGGTAGAAATATCACTGATTCATAAGTAATAAAAACTATAAGGTCGTAGGTACTTCACTGTTGTCGTGGCCTCATCTTGTCTCACATATGTTATTCTATTTGTTATAGTGCTGTGCTCAAGGTATTCAAGAATGCTTGTTTTTTTTAATTTAATCGTTTTCGGCGAAGTTAGACGTATTCCTAAGTTCCTAACAATAAGTTTTGTGCAGCTGTCTTTTTGCACAAATTTGAAATAGCGATGGGACAGACATGCGAAGATATGACATGTTTTAGCCATTGAAATATATTTTTATATGCATATCATAGATATATCTGGAAGATGATTCTTAGAAATATTGTTTGTTTATTGTTTTTGATAAAATTTCAGAATAAGATTTTTATGGTATATTTCGGGGAAGTCTAAACTTGTTCAAGATTGTAGACATATGATCGAGTTATGCAGAAAACAGCCAACCGATATAGATTTTTTCTGCATAACTAGATCCTTAAATACCTTAAGTGCCTACCTCACGCGCAAGTATCGCCACAGTTATAACTGCGCAGGTAAAACTGTCTTGATACTTGCACGTGTGGTAGGCCCACGAAGCAAATACAAAGAGGAGATGGCATAAGCGCATAGGTCCCGTGACAAAATACAGGTCCCGACGTCATCGCAGTTATCGCCACTTACAAATTAGACTGTCAACGTCAATGTTCTAGAACTTTATCGAAAAATCGCAATCCTTGAATATTCTCGGTACAATTAAGTAAAAGATGAAGTGTTGTGTTTTATCTTGTACAAATAACTTGGATAGACGTTCTGGTGCCATGAATGGCATAATATTTCAATTGTAAGTAATTTTATACTTAATTTCTTAAAATAGTTCTAGAAAAATCTCTCAGTGTGTTGTTGAAATATAGTTAAATCTATTCGCCACTATACTCTGTCCATTACTTTATTTTCTCTTTGACATCTCACGCCTATAAACTACCATATTTTTTTTCGGAATTATGTACTACTGTAATGTCGTACTTTATTGACGGTGACGGTACTTTAGTGAAGAGGTCTGTGCATAACAAACAACCACAGACTATAAAACAGTACTTGAAATACGATAAATCGATCATGTGATAAAAATAATTTGACTTCATGTAAGTATTTTTTGTGTAAATTTAATAAAAAAAGGAAATAAAAATTGTATCTATGACTCCAAGATTGAATTTTTGCAAGGAATTAAGTCGAAATCTTGGAATTTAGGATCAAACCAAGAGTAAAGAACAATAACTCTGTTCATTCATCTAATTTACTGATTTATTATTTATATTTTTGTTTATTTCTTACATAATATAAAAAACTAATGAAGGCATAATTAATATTTCAACAAAAAATATTTAATTAAAACGATTTAAAGTTCTTCGTAAATAAAATCGCTATTCGTTTCAAATCGAATCGGTTATGAGTGAGGGCGTCACTAATTTCAAAATTTCTTGAACTGTCAAAAAGAAAATAAAGTAATGGACAGAGTATAGATGGAAAAACTTTATGTGATGGGAAATAAAAATACAAAGGTTCGTAGAGCTGAGTATTTATAAAGAAAATCATAAAAAAATATTGAAATATGTTCTGCATTCTTGTCTAAAGAATTTTTAATCGAAAAAGTATTATTTTTTGTAATCATTTTGTGAACACTGACGTCTATTGTCAACTAGGAAAACAAACATCAACAGAACAAAGAGACAGGGTCGTAATTAGAATTATTATTTTTATCTATATTCAAATTATATCTATATTAATCTAGAATTTAAAGTACTTGAAAATGAAACAAATTTTACTTATACTGATTATTTGATAGGTTTTCTAATTAACTAAAATTCTATCCCAGGAATCCCAGGAAAATTAAACTTTCTCGGAACCCACAACGAAATTAATCAAACGAAAACTGAAGAATTTGAAAATATAATAAATGAAAATCTAATTTGTAGAAACATTTATTTTTTTTGTATTATACTCCTACTTGTATGTTATTGTTCTCTTTATTGTATGTGTTTGTTGTTGTACTATATTTCTTTGTTTTTGTTAACTCTCTTTAATATATATGTTACCGTCAGATTGTCAAAACCGTTAGATTGTAATCTATCTCGCGAGATTGTAAAATGGTATCTACGAATCGCAAGTCGCGCGCTGATTGGTTGAACAGTATATGTCCCCGCGCCGCCATATTTGTTTGTTAATTTGTCTTTGATGCCAAATGTAAAGTATTTCTGTGATTGTAAATTGATTTCATGTTGAAAATACCTCACAGCTTTAGGATTAGTTATATAAAGTTGCTGTGGCAGAAAAAATAATTTGTGATTAATCAAAGAAGTAATAACCTAAACTATCTCTATGGGCATTAATCGGCCTACTATAAAACCGAACAATCAGGGATAGTTGACAATTTGACGCGCGTAAGTAGTATATCACAGTTGACAATCTATCGATAGTTGGCAATCTCGCTAGGTAGATTATAATCTAACGGTTTTTATAATCTTACGGTGACATATTTAAATAAGTAATAAATCAAATACATCACCAAGGTTACGGGGAAGATATAAAGAACACACAAACTTTCACTTTTATACTATACTAGCTGACCCACGCAAATTCGTTTACGTCTCCTATTTCCCGTAGCGTAATAATTTTCCCCCGTTTTCGCAACATTCTTCATTGGTGCTCCACTCCTATTGGTCTAAGCGTGATCATATATAGCTTATAGCCTTCCTCGATAAATGGGCCATCTAACACATTTTTTTTTCAAATCGGACCAGTAGTTCCTGAGATTAGCGCGTTCAAACAAACAAACTCTTTAGCTTCATATATTAGTATAGAATATATTAGTATAGATGTTATTTACGATGTTTCTTAGTAATAATATTTCTGCGATACATGCATCAAAATGATTTACAAAATTGACTTTAAAAAAATAACTACCTGATAAGAAAATTCTGAGTACGTCCCTGTATGTCCCTTACATCGTACGCTTAGTGTCAAATAGCTAAACTACATAGCAACATCAACATGTAACGATGCAAGTAGTTTTACTATTGATTGGTAGATGGCAAAGGGCAAAGTAACCCCCCCTCACCCCCGCAAATTGTCACGCATTGTTTCATACAAAAATTTCATTAGGGCATCTCCTCTTTGTATTTGCTTCGTGGGTAGGCCCTATAAGTTACCTGAAAACTTGGGCGCAGCAGTGGTAATCACTTTCCATCCAAACTAGCCAGAGAATGCTGATAAACGTACTTAAATCGATACTTCAATAGTAATATTATAAATTCGAAAGTAACTCTGTCCATCTGTTTATTACGCTTTCACGCTTAATCCGCTGCACCGATTTCAATGAATTTTGGAATGGCGATACTATAATTCTAGCGGAAGGTCATAAGCTACTATTTAGTGCGATAACGCGGGCGCAGTCGTGGACAAAAGCTAGTGTTAAATAAAATTAGGATCAAGAGCCAAATATATTTTTAAACAAATACTCGTGATTTACCGTGGGAGAGCCACGCTTCGGGGCATGCATGGGCAAGTTCGACCGGAGTGATACCACGGCCTCACAGAAAACTGGTGTGAAACAGCGCTTGCGCTGTGTTTCACCGAGTGAGTGAGATTACCGGAGGCCCATATCTCAACCCCTACCCCCATCCCCCAAAGGCCGGCAACGCACTTGTGACGCCTCTGGTGTTGCGGTTGTCTATGGTAATCGCTTAAAATCAGGCTGCTCGTTTGCCACATATAAAAAAAAATATCTCGAATACACTCCTCCTCCAATGTATAATATTTCAGGATTTTCACAAACCCTCTCCCTCTTTTTATGATGATCTGAATGGCCGATCCCTTGATATTTCGCCTTATAAAAATTTGCATATCCTTTTCATTGGCAGAAGAAATTTAAAGAAGAAAATGGGTAAAACCACCGATAATAGTGAGATAACCACATAACATCACGCCAGGATTAATTGGAGTGGAGTAACCTTCAGTTACTAAGGCGTCATCTCACCGAGTTGATTGCCCCGATTGATATAAGTCTTTGTTCTCAAATAAGTCTCGCTATCGGATCTTTATCTCTACGTGATGCGGAGCTCGTCCTGATAACACACTAAGTCTTGCTCCATGACAAAGCAGAGGTCGTGGTGGGTCATTGATACTAATCGATGTTTTACGTTGACATGGAGTTTGTGAGGTATTTGTATACAAGGACATACAGAGGGAAAAATCGATTTGTATCCGGGAAAGTGATTGTTTTTTTTTAATGGAATAGGCGGGCAAACGAGCAGACGTATCGCCTGATGGTAAGCGATTACCGCCGCCCATGAACACCTGCAACACCAGAGGCGTCACAAATGCGTTGCCGGCCTTTGGGGGAGGGGGGGGAGAGGGTTGGGGTAAGGGCCTCCGGTATCCTCACTCACTCGGTGAAACACAGCGCAAGCGCTATTTCACACCGATTTTGAGGCCGTGGTATCACTCCGGTCGATCCGGCCCATTCATGCCGAAGCGTGGCTCTCCCACGTTGTGAAATGGATTGTTATGTATGAGCCTCCTAAGTGACTACTCTGCCTGATGGAAAGCATAAGCAGATTCTAAGAGTGATAATCAACATATTCATAGCGAATGTAGACAATCCAACAATGCAGCATGGTGACCCACACCATGGCGGCCTATTGAGATGCTTTTGCATCATTATGTTTCCGGTCTCGCACTCACCAACGAGACACGGCTTATAAGTTATTAGTATTAGCTGACCCACGCAACCTCGTTTGCGTCTTCTTTTGCCCGTAGCGTGATAATTTTCCCCCGTTTTTTAAACATTCTTCATTGGTGCTCCGCTCCTATTTGTCTTATATATTATGATTTTAAAACCGTCTGGCAGTAGCGTAAAGAATTGATTACAATTAGGTATACTTAATTATAATCAATATTGTACGCTAATCACTAATCGGCATAATCAACATCTATCGGTCACTCGTATTGACGTTTGAGGTCAACCCTCCTTCGCAACTTGACGTTTAGACCAATTACTACATACATAATTTATATAATTTTGTTAAAGCGGAGCAAAAATAAATGGTAATATTTTCGGGTGGACATACCTATACAAGTGATATCATTTTTTAAATGGTTTTATTTAGCCTGTCTTGTTTGTTTAGGTCAAATCTAGTAATTAAAATTTGATCCCCCTTCCAGTTGACAGATTGATCTGAAATTTGGTGCATAACTTTAGTTCTGGTGACAAAACAAATTTTGTCACGACTCCTCAATATGCGTATCAAATGAAAGGGCTTGACTAGTAGAACACAGTCACACAGATCACTATGAAAAAAATATTAAAAGCCAAGATGGCCGCCTCTACAAAAAAAACTACAATTATATTATAAAGAAAAATAAAAGGGCGTATATTAAAAACGAAAAAATATATTAAAAATTAAAAACTTCAAATTGAAAAATATGTAATTTTTTTAATTTAACTGCTTAAAGCGTTAAATTAAAAAAATGTAGCGGCGACCATCTTAGATTTTAATTTCTTATCATAGTGATCTGTGTAAAAAAACAATTCGGTAGATCCCAACTCCACGGTCCCCATCTGAGGCATTGATCAGACAAAAAAAAAATCGTTGGGCCCATGTTTCCATCCAGTCAACTCAGTTTACGCTACGCCCAACGATTTTATTTTTTTGTACGATCAATGCCTTAGATTGATGAGGGAGAGGAGTGTGATGAGTGTGATGACTGAAACCTGGGACCAACCGAATTATTTTTTAGCTTTTAGTACATTATCTTCTAAGAGGTAGTAGAGCCACGCTGATTTCAGCACGAACGGGCCGGGTCGATCGGGGCGGTACTACCCTCGCACAGAAAATCAACGTAAAATGACAGCATGCTGTCGTGTTTCGTTGGTGAGTGCGAGACCGGAGGCCCAATTAGTCTAGTCAACAAGTTCCATACTTGTTGACTAGACTAAAAGATGCAGTAGCATCACTAGGCCGCCATGGTGTGGGTCGCCATGCTGCATTGTCTGCATTCGCAGTGAGCATGGTGACCACCACTCTTGGATTCTGCTTATGCTTTCCATCAGGCAGAGTAGAGTCATTTTGGCGGGCCAAACATAAAAAAAAAAAAAAAAAAAAATATATATATAAAAGAGGAAGGTGACTGACTGACTGACTGACTGACACACCCAGAGATCAAAGTACAGCCCAAACCGCTGAAGCTAGAATCCTGAAATTTTGCATGTAGGTTCTTTATATAACGTAAGTGAGCACTAAGAAAGGATTTTTTGAAATTCCACCCCTAAGGGTGTAAATCAAAGGATGAAAGTCTGCGTGAGCGAAGCCGCGTGTAAAAGCTAGTTTTCAATAAAACCGTATAAATTATTTTTTTTGGCAAAATTTTTACGTAGTCTGGTTATAGCTTTTTATATTTTTACCGTAGGCGTATACTTACCTATGCATTTATCTAAAAGCTGTTATATAGAAATTAGAACCAGACACCTTAATTTTATTTATTCGTATGATAGAATTTACGCTATATCTTTTTCTATACAAATAGAAATGTAAGTTACGTAACATGAAACAAAGAAATATATTGATTTCTAATAATGAAAGCGTTATATCATAAATTACTTTTAAAGATAAACATTTTATGAACGCTACTTAAGTAGCGTCGTTCTTCACGTGATTTAATCATAATAATTAATGTTATCACACCAATCACAGTTGTAATAAAAAAAATAATTAGCCTTTAATACCTTTCAATAACATCGATAACTTATCTGTAATCGATTAATATTTTGACTCGATGTTGTTAATTTGGAGGGATATAAAATAAATAAGTATGTGATATCTAAATACGTGAATCGAAACGGAGGACTGCATGGTAAGCCTAGTCGTTTAAGCGGTCGTCACGCAGCTTTCTACTGCGCCAAGTGTTGTGGGTTCAAATCCCACATGGGACACCACTTTGTGTTATCAACAAATTGTTGTTCTTTGTTAAAGTTAACAAAAGGAAGCAGAGTGCGGAAAGCTAAAAAAAGTTTATTGTATGAATGATGGTCGTATTTTTTAACATTCAAGTCATAAAATCGATTAATCGTTACTATAAGTTGCCGTAGCAGAGAAATGCTGCTTTTGCACATAGTTTTATTTTACACACTAGCTGACCCGGCGAACTTCGTACCGCCAAATTTACATATCTGTCTCAGCTTCCCACAGGCAGTGTATGTCGCGGACAAAAAAGACTTTTCCCGTTATCTTTTTTTTTTCTTTCTAGCAAAAAAATAATTATTGCAATCGGACTACGTGTTATTGAATTACAACTAAGTACCTATTTGGACTTTCATCCCCTTTCTCCAGGAAACCGTGCTGAATTTCAGGATAAAAAGTATCCTATGTCCTAACTCGTAGTATGAACTCAAATCATGCCAAATTTCATTTGAATCCATTCAGTAGTTTCGGCGTGATGCGCGGCCAAGATACAGACAGACAGACAGACAAAAATGAAAAAAAAAATAGTTTTCGTTTCAGTATCGATAACAGAGTGCCCTCCAAAAAATTTTTCAAAATATCTTCAATGTACAGAATTTGACCTGTTACATTTTTATTATAAGTATAGATTATGACTATGATAGTGACAGATAGACACATACAAAGAGGTCATACGTTCTGATTTTTTTTCTTCTCACAAGAGAATACTCATGTTAAGATCTTACAGCAAACAGAATTGTGCTAAACCCAATGTTTTTTCTTTTTGTAGCTGGTGCCGCCACATTGAGGATACTGTTGAGCTTCGCAGTAGGAGGTCTTCTGGGTGACGTCTTCTTACATCTGCTACCGGAAGCGTGGGAGAATGACATTAGAAATACTAAACGTAAGTTTAGAAAAACCTTATATTATATTTATAAGCCCATTCTTTGTTAGACCTATCTATACTAAACTAACTTTTAAACTTTCGCGTTCCATGATATAATAATATTTATTTTTACGGGAATTAACGCGATCACTTATTTAAAGGTATTACATACCTCTGTTTTATATACCTCAGTCAGCCTGTGACCACGGCCGGGCGGCAAGTGCAACCTGGTCGAAACGTTAGGCAAAACATATTACAATAATTATTCTATCTATACTAATATTATAAAAAGGTAAAGTTTGTGAGGCTGTAGGGGATAATATTCTGTTCTACTGAACCGATTTTGATTTTTTTTTTTTAGCAATTGAAATCTACATTATTTGCGAGTGTCATAGACTTTTTATTAACCCAGAAAATGATTACCGCGATATCCGATATATGACAATTAAATTTTTACCCGACTACGGCAAAGCCAAAGGAGGGTTATGATTTTGACAGGCTTTGTATGTATGTATGTTCATTTGTTCCGTCATAGCTCCTCAACTACTTATTAGAACTGGACAAATGAGGTATCGTTAGCGTCTGGATCGTCTGCTGGTTATAGGCTATATGACGTGTCGCTGAATCTAATGTGGCGCCCTCTAGCCGACATAAAGTAATGAATAAAAAAAATAATTTGAGATAAATATGCCGTGTTTAGTATCATTGGAAAGGGCGTTACTTGTACATTTCAAATATATATATATTATATATTAATAATGGCACCAAAACATTTTAAATAAAAAAAAGTAAAAACTAAAACCCAACTACGACAAAAAACGATGCTGAAAAAGTATGAAACTAGTTTCAAAAGCCGTAGTCACACGTTACATAGAAACGCACCATAACACTTTCACAACGTGTGACTACGGCTTTTGAAACTTGTTTCATACTTTTTCAGCGTCGTTTTTTGTCGTAGTTGGGTTTTAGTTTTTACTTTTTTTTTGTACAAAAAAAAATCGTAACTGTCAGTGGCTATGTGTATGATGTATGTTTGTACACTTTTAGTCTTAAGCACATTGCAATTAAATGCACGATAATCTGTGCTCTATTGATGATATAAATCTTATATATAAAATTCTCGTGTCAAAATGTTAGTTACCATACTCCTCTGGAACGGCTGGACCGATTTTTATGAAATTTGGTGTGCATAACGCGTAGGTCTGAGAATCGACCAACATCAATTTTTATAACACATTTTTTTTTGGCAAGACAACGTTTGCCGGATCAGCTAGTATAAGCATATAAATTATACATAATGGCCCGTGCATAATATTATTATTTTATTATAGCGAGATCACAATAAAAGCATAAATTAGTTTTTATTTTAATAACTTGATTTAATAAAAATAAAACAATAAAAAAGTTTGAATTATAAATAATTATAATGCAATTTTTATTCTGCGTAGGTACAATTTTAGTGAACGTTTTTTTTATAAAAAAAATTGGAGGTAGAAGTACTATTAGTTATTCTGTGGTAGAAGGAAGAAGATTCAAAAGCGAACATTCCTGTTCAATCCTTTCGCCAATGTAGAGTTCACGTGTGAAGTTTGTAATGTCTGTAGGGCCCATATTGGCATTCAATCGCTAAGCTTTTTCACTGGCAAAAGAATTCAACTCAGGGCGATTCACCCTGTTCTTATTCTAAGCTAATGTAATATCAAACACTTACTGGAGATATGTGAATTCCTTGATATCGGCGTTCTGAGGGGCCCCTCTGGTGCGCCCTCTGCTTCTTCACACATTCACCACTCCTAGTGGTAGTACAGGTTCCAAAGTCTTCTAATTTATAATACACCCGTTTTAACTGTCGCGGATCGCGCCTAATTGATGCGTGTCCAAACCAGACCAATCATAACGGTAAACAACGAAAAAAACCGAGTCTGATGGACAATCAGCTAAATTTCAATTAAACGGCACTCAAAAACCACCCTGGTCCACCATTAACACAAAGCCTCTCCTAAGTTCTATATTTTAACTTCAAACGTCAAACAAAAAACATGACAATCAAAATGTTGCCATTATAATGACGTTCGATTTTTAACAATTCCAATTTTAAGACTGACTTTTTGCTAAACCATTCTTTAATATTCGTGGCTAAAACTTATAGCCTAATTTATGGAGATTTTTTCTCCATAAATAAAGTTAGTTTAGTAAAATTGAATCACGCTATGGTTTCAACACCGGGACTAGTAAATACGTCGAATTAGGAATGATCAATTGTCATGCTGTAAGGGAAGTCAATGCAACCTACCGCACGTTTTGGCATTACAACTACTTCTATTTAAAAAAAAAACAATACCATAGACACAATACTACTTCCTCGGAACTAAATACATAAATCAATTGTACAAAAATAATGTTACAAAGACTACCTTTTATTAAACTAACTATGCGAAATAGAGAAACATGCAGAATGGAATAAAAATCATTGAATAGAATATTTTTTGTATCTAATACAAAAAATGAAGAGGTACAATGATCGACCTTTAAAAAGTGTAAATAAAGGAACTACAAAGTTCTTCTTTTTCATGGACTTAGTGTCGACTACCGAATACTGTTACTAACTCATAGCACAAAATAGGTACGTACATATCCTGCTGTAAATCTTTGTGGTTCAGTTTTTAATGTGAATCTTGTGTTCTTGCAATCTGTGGAAGTGACTGGATGACAATGTCCGGTGTTTTTCGTTACTGGAGTCCAGACCCCCTAACCTTGTTCTGTCGGCAACATACCTACTTACGATTCTTGAGTTGGAGGTATTAGAAGTAACATAGGATACTTTTTATTAAATGCGAGCGAAGCCGCGGGCGAAAAGCTAGTGCAAAATAAAATCTTTTGTTCAAAATTACTTCGTTGGTTTTGTGCCCATCTCACAGAGCAAGCTTCATTATGAGAACTGTTAGAATTGTAATTACCTACAAATTTTAACAAAAAAAAACCGACTTCAATCTGCACCAAATTTAAATGGGACCATTCGGGAAGCACCAGCTTTCAAATAAAAAAAAATATCAAAATCGGTTCACCCAGTCAAAAGTTATGAAGTATCAAACAATACATAAAAATAAAATAAAAAATACAATCGAATTGAGAACCTCCTCCTTTTTTTGAAGTCGGTTAAAAACGATATTGCGTCGTTTGTCTTGATAAGTAATTCCGGTACTGCAAGGTTTGGGAAGAGTCGTGAATCGTGACGTCATCACCTTTGTCACGTGTCCTTACAAGGTTGACCAGCTACCTAATTATCCTAAAAGAGATGCACAAAGGACTAATGGTTGTTTTTGTATTTGTGAAATATGGAAATTACAATGGATTTTATTATGGTCTAGCTGAGCTCTGCGAGTAACGCCACGGGGCGAAGCTAGTCTAAGTAATTCCTCCTATCATCAGCTATCTGTCCTTGAAAGTCCCATCAAAATCTGTTTAGCCGTTCCTGAGGTTAGCCGAAACAAAGACACCGCGAAAAAATAGTTTTATTTCTGTAGGTACCGTTCATAATTTCATATGCATTAAATTAAAAAAGCTGTTAATTTAAAATCATAAACAGAAACTTAAATTTTATATATTTAATCGGATTTTTTAGGATTCCAACTACCTATGTTTGTTTGTACTTTTGTACCGAAGACTTAAAATCAAGACTATAAACATAATCACAAATTTTTACAAAAAAAAACCGACTTCAATCTGGACCAAATTTAAATGGGACCATTCGGGAAGCACCAGCTTTCAAATAAAAAAAGAATCATCAAAATCGGTTCACCCAGTCGAAAGTTATGAGGTAACAAACATAAAAAATAAATAAAAAAAATACAGTCGAATTGAGAACCTCCTCCTTTTTGAAGTCGGTTGAAAATTAAAATCAACAAACAAGGAAATAACTACTTAAACACAATAATCGTTCACAATCGTTACCAAAATAACAATGAAGCTAACTCAAACACATATACAATCCTTGAACTAATACTGTACACACATTTACCTACTGGCATATGTAAATAGTACGATAACGTGTAAGTCCATTGTCAATGCTAACCTATCGACATTGCAATAACACGCTGTATAATCCTGTTTGTTCTGGCCTGAAGTTACTGCACAACATTAAAGATATTTTGAATTTTTTTTTGGAGGGCCCTCTATAATATTTTTTTTGTCCGCGCCTGTACACTGCCTGTGGGAAGCTGAGACAGATATATAAATATGGCGGTACGAAGTTCGCCGGGTCAGCTAGTTAAATATACATTTCAAGCGTACTTGTTGCCGTTATCAATATCGAGCAAAAAAATATCACGTTTGTTGTATGGGAGTCCCCTTAAATATTTTTTTATTTGTGATTTATTTAAAGGTAGTAGAGCCACGCTGATTTCAGCACGAACGGGCCGGCTCGACCGGGGCGGTACTACCCTCGCACAGAGAATCAACGTAAAATGACAGCAGCAGTGCTGTCGTGTTTCGTTGGTGAGTGCGAGACCGGAGGCCCAATTAGTCTAGTCAACAAGTTCCATACTTGTTGACTAGACTAAAAGATGCAGCAGCATCACTAGGCCGCCATAGCGTGGGTCGCCATACTGCATTGTCTGCATTCGCAGTGAGTATGGTGACCACCACTCATGGATTCTGCTTATGTTTTCCATCAGGCAGAGTAGAGTCATTTTGGCGGGCCAAACATAAAAAAAAAAAAAAAAAAAAAAAAAAAAATTATATTATTCTGTTTTTTAGTATTTGTTGTTATAGCGGCAACAGAAATACATCATCTCTGAAAATTTCAACTGTCTAACTATCACGGTTCATGAGATACAGTCTGGTGACACGACGGACGGACAGACAGACGGGCAGGGAATTCTTAGTAATAGGGTCCCGATTTACCCTTTGAGTACGGAACCCTAAAAAACAAATATCTGAGTTATAATTATGAGCCATATTTCCATGGAAGAGCCATACTTCATTACAAATGGGCTAGACTCTACCGGAGTGATACCACGGCTTCACAAAAATGTAACCGATGTAAAGTAAATCAATTCTTTCTTTTGCTTTTCACCTTTCCGATTCCTTCCTTCTGATTCTCGGGATGGCCTTATAGGTCTGCAGCGTACTTGTACCTCTTAGGCCGCAGTCTCAAAATCAGCGGAAGCGGCACGTCGCTGGATGCGAGGCAAGTTCCAATGCATTAGAAACCTCCGCTGCCCACGCCGCCACCGCTGCAACCGGACCGCTTCCGCTGACTCCGTAGCCCAGGGCTTTTGAATTGTAAATGTCTCTATTGATTGTCGCTTACCTAGAGGTGACCCGTCAGCTCATTTGTCTTCCTAAGCCACAAATAAAAACAAGCAGCTGTGCGGGACTTGGTAATGTAGACTTTAAGTAGTGTGTATACGATTTAATATCATTTGAAGATTGTAAAATCCCTTCCAATCCGAGCCATTTGGTGGTAATCATCCTACTTACTACTAAATATTATAAGTGTTTGAAATGATGTATGGATGTTTGGTACAATTTCACGCAAAAACAACTGAAGGCATCGAGATCCAACTTAGGGGTCGTTCAAGTATTACGTAAGCAGATTTATTACAATTTTTTACCCCCCCACCCCCCTTGTCAGCAAAAGTAAGCAAAGCTCTTACCCCCTCCTCCCATGCTTACGTAAACATTACTAAATAATTAAATATTTTGGACATCTAACACAACGCCATCAAGTCCCAAACTAAGCAGAGCTTGTAATATGAGTACTTAGGGTTGGCAACTTACAAGAAATAAAGTATACTTAGGTCTGAAAAGAATATTAAACAGTATTTTAGGAAAATGAACAGAATTTTACTTATTGCTAACAAATTTCTTGGGCACGCCGTTATTGCGGCGGTAAGACCCGTTATGGAGGATTGGCTAAAGAAGCATCACGGGAGGCTCTCATACCGGCTGACACAGGTGATCACTGGGAAAGGATGCCTTGGATAGCACCTGTGTATGATCCGCAAGGAGCGAACGTTTGAGTGCCACCACTGCGATGGCCAGACCGTGGACACGGCACTCCACATGCTGGCAGAATGTCCGGCGTGGGGCGAGCCGAGGCGTGATCTCGTGGTGGCCATCGGAGGGGGGTTCTCTCGCTCGCTTACATGATTGCGGCCATGTGACGGAGCGAGAGCGCGTAGATTTCTGACGTCTCTTTCTGCGAGCAAGCTTGCGAAGAAGATGGCGGAGCGGGACCGGGAGAGGTTTAAAACTCTTACTTTCCGCCAGGCCCGGGAACGGGCCAGATTCCGCCGCAGACGACTCAGGCGCCGGAGATCGCAAAACGATCTCCGTCCTCCATAAGCGCAAGCCTGGACGCGCAAGACAGGTTACGCCACCAGTCACCCTAGCAGAAGCAGGCCGGTTTGGTGGCGCGAGTTGTACATAGTGCTCGCTCCCTTTTCTAAATAGAAAAGGAGCATCAAGGTTACTACACAGGAGAGGGCCGTCTACAAACCGTAGATGACCCGATGTACGTCGGGGTTCCAGGGATTTCCTTCCGAGAGAGCACCTGGTTCTCCGGCTTCTAGTACCCGAGACGGTGTGCGGTTTTTAGTCGGTTCGAATCCGACATAGCCATAAGTTTGTGGCATCCGAGGGGATTGACGCACAAAAAAAAAAGGCTAACTGATTTCTGCACATTTTGTACTTTCGTAGGTGTATGACATTTTTTTAAACTTGCTATAGTTTTTTGGTATA
The DNA here is from genome assembly GCA_949125395.1 of Diaphora mendica. Classification (NCBI taxonomy): domain Eukaryota; kingdom Metazoa; phylum Arthropoda; class Insecta; order Lepidoptera; family Erebidae; genus Diaphora; species Diaphora mendica. The sequence continues at coordinate 3,748,791 of OX421332.1, read as the reverse complement.
ACTTGTATTTGAAATATATTTGAAACGACATCTTCATATGAAACAATTCAACTTTGGTGAAAGAGGATCAACGTATTGTAAGCAAAGCAAATTAATGTTTGTGTTACAGACAAACAATAATTTGCTTTGCTTACCTACATTTTGCGTGCGTCAAATTGTCAATCTTAAAGTTAACGATACAATAGATTAACGAAAAAAAATTGTTTTATGAATAGCGCGCAGTAATTCCCCTATTCGGTTCTAAGCGAGTATGCATCATTTGTGGGCATCCCCAAAAATGTGTTTCGTTTTAAACATTGACAATGTGTAGGTTGCCATATGTGTAAAAAAGTAAATAAATACGACTGACGTAATCACCTTCTAGACCCCCCCGCCCCCCATGTCATCAAAAATAAGCAAAGCCAAGACCCCCCCCGCCCCCCTATAGTGTTTACGTAATACTTGAACGGCCCCTTAACAGTAATATAGCTTATATATACATCAGAATAACACATATGCTAATTTATACAGCGCTAACCGACAGTTATAGGCGCCGGCACATAACTTGGCCAGATTACGGCGTTGTGGGGGCATAGTACACTTAAGTGCAACAAATCAAAACAAACAAAATCGAAGTGTAGTCGACTGACGCTTCAATCGCTTGCTCGGAACGGTGCTACTACAATCCCCGCGTCCCTCTATCAACCAAAGGGACCTAAAAAACGACTTCTGCGCATTTAACGAATCTGGCCAAGTTACGTGCCGGTGTCTATACAAGCGGATGTAGCCGCGGTCAAAACCCAGTCCTTGGAAATTAACTTTTTAATCTGACAGCTAGATTAAATTCTTCAACCTTATAGTAGATAACCGTATCAGTAACGGCACATCATTACAACATAGACAATAAAAATCCATTGATGGTCGTCGTAAATATAATTTATAGCTATTTTTAACTTACTACTTAGTAGCGTCCCGGCCTAGGTTCGCAGGGATGTTTTTAAAATTCTCGGATTTCCTCAACTAAAATATCACAGAACTACTAGAAAAGCCTTTGACGTAATTTCGTAAGTAATCTTTTGTCGCCGGGACGCACACATAAACGATTAATAATATTATACACACATAACTAAGTCTATTCTAATTCGTCCAAGGGATTTAATGAATATAATATTAAACTACAACCTTATGCACTTGGCATTAAGTAGAGTTTTACGTGCAATTTTGTGTTTAGAGGTGGATCTTCGTCTTTATGACCCACCCACCGTAGAGATGTGGTCCTGTCGATTATAATAATTAAATTTGCTTAATTTCTATAAGAAATAGTTCTTACTTGTAAATATCGCTATGCTATTTTTTATATGAAATTCACTGTCTTAGATATGGATTGAGTGAAATTGTACTAGTTTCTTGTGTTAATATAAAAATAAGACATTTGTTTTGTCAAAACATAAGTACATATTATACATCTAATTTTGGAGTTTGACTTTTCATACTTATTAACACGACACAACTTTCTATAGACGTAACACACATCATCTTAATAATTTTTCTGTAGAATCCTGTAATCAACAGTAAGAGGTTATTTTTATATCCTCACAAGATGTACATTTTCATATCTAAATTTAAATGCAAAAAACAATGTATAGACGTCGGACGGCCCGAAAATGTTAATCTTCAAAATTTGTTTTAAGTTTTAAAAGAAATATTTCTATCATTCCTATTCCATTTCATCAAAAAGCTTTCCAAAAAAAATTCATATTCAAAATTATTTTGCAGTCGGTTAAAAATCATAATATAAAACAAATCAACTCTTCCTACTTGAGAAAAGCACAAACCAATATTATCGACATCCACAATTTTGCGGTATCGATTGCATTATAAATATTTGGGCACACCCCTATGCCTAACACTAAATCTGTTCGGGTGAAATATATCAAAATATTCACGCAGGAAATGCAGTTCATTGCGTACTCTTGTGGAAACAGTGTAGTTAGTAATCGAATTTAATACGCAATGTATGATTGTTTTATTGTTTTTTCCCGTTGAAAGTAAAATGCGAATGCGACCGTTCAGTTAATGCCAGCAGACAAAATAGAGGTATTTGGACTTATTTCGCGGCGCGCCTGCCCCGCCTACATAACATTTCTACCTATATTTTTTGTTCTGTGTAAAATATGCATGTATTACATACATAAAATGCTGCAAATTTTCTACACTCGCAAGGGAATCAAAACCTACAGGGACCAGGGTACTTCCCGTGAACTCAGAATCTTGAAATTTGGTACGAAGCAACGTCTTATAGCACAGATAAAGGAAAAATTGCGAAAAGCATAAATTTTACTTATATACCTACAGGTTTGCACGGAACCCTCGGTGCGCGAGTCCGACGTATTTTTTTTTTGATTACACCACCAACTTGACCACAAACATACCACAGCGATTTCATTGACATCTATAATTTTTCCTCATAGATAAGGAATGCTCTATAAATGTATTTATACCTACTATTGACACGATGCGATGTTTGTAAACAGCGCTGAGGTTTTGTGTTGCTAATTGTACAATATAAATATTAGTCATGTGTAGTGACTTCGCTTTTATTTATATCAGTTTATTTATGATACCAAACAGCCGTTTAACCGTAAATAAAATTAAATTGACTTGGTAGATGACACCTTAGTCAAATTAGTTATTTTTATCATCTGTCAAAACGAAAACTTTGTATGGAAAATTGACTAAATACAATCTTGTGACGTCACTAGCTTACACTACTGAATTGAATAATATGATTCAATGTTTATTGGATTAAAATTTGTAATAGAAATGAAAAGCTGTAATAATTATATGATGCCGAGATGATTCGTAATATTCGTTTTAAAACAGAAGATATCGGTATTTGTTTACTATACAGTAGTACCATAGGGTACTACTGTATAGCTGTATACTGTTGTACGATTTGTCATCTGAAAAATAAATCAATATGACATCTGATTGTCTTGTCTTATTACCCGACTACGGCAAAGCCAAAGGAGGGTTATGATTTTGACAGGCTATGTATGTATGTATGTAAGTATGTATGTGTTCATTCCTCTCGCCAATGCAGCGATCACCTTGTGACGTTTGAAATACCTATAGGCCCATGTTATAAGCATACAATCGCTAAAACTAGTTCATTGGCAAGAGCAATGAACGACGGCGTTTCACCGTGTTCTTAATCTAAACTAAAATCATCAAGCACTTACTGGAGTTGTGTGGCTTCCTTGTTCTCGGCGCCTTTGATGAGGAACCCCACCGCCTGGTCTGTCCTGGTACGTTCACACATACATGCTCCAGAATGCTGTACAATCTTCAAGGAATTCGAATTACAATACACTCTTATTAGCTATCGCGGATCGCGCCCCTTTGAACGTGACTACTAGCACTCGCGAGTCCAACCCCGACCGATCATAGCGGTCACCGACGAAACACTGAGTCGTTGGAAAATTAGCTAAAATACAATTCAATTAACTTAAAACCGGCAGTCAATTACGAAGCTCCAGCTCGACCGATCCAAGCGTCTCAAAGTACTTACTGTCAACGTCAAAACTTCAAACAAGAAAAATGACAATCAAAAATGTTGCCATTACAATGACGTTAAATTTCTAACAGTATGTATGTATGTTCATCTGTTCCCTCATAGCTCCTCAACTACTTATTAGAACTGGACAAATGAGGTATCGTTAGGAGGGTCTTGATCGTCCGCTGTTTATAGGCTATATGAAGTGTCACTGAATCTAATGTGGCGCCCTCTAGCCGACATAAAGTACTGTTTTAAAAAATAAATTTGAGATAAATATGCCGTGTTTGGTATCATTGGAAAGGGCTTTACTTGTAAATTTCAAAAATATATATATTATTAGCATTTTCTCGTGACTTTGTCCGTATTTATTCGATAATTGTGATATTTCTATGGTGCCTATTTAAAATATACTTTGAAAAGAAATTAATATTATAGAGGCACCAAAACATTTTAAATAAAAAAAAGTAAAAACTAAAACCCAACTACGACAAAAAACGACGCTGAAAAAGTATGAAACAAGTTTCAAAAGCCGTAGTCACGCGTTATGGACTACGGTACATTACTGAGCTGTAGTCCATGTAGTTTAATGTACCATAGTCATTAACACTTTAACAACGCGTGACTACGGCTTTTGAAACTTGTTTCATACTTTTTCAGCGTCGTATTTTGTCGTAGTTGGGTTTTAGTTTTTACTTTTTTTTTATTTTCAACTCCTCCAGTTTTCTTCTGATTAATTTCATTGCGGGTTCCAAGACAGTTTAATTATTCCTGGTACAAGTTTTTACAACGTTGTTTTAACATAATGATAAACTGTTAAAAGGGAATACGGCATTATGTTCTTTAATTTATGTGTAAATAAATAAGTATTTATCTAACACTGGACTAGTTATCGCTCCATTGGCCTTCAGCACTAACTTCATTCACTGTTCATGCTCTATTTCAGAACCTATTTTCATCGTAAATTATATTTTTCATCTGTTCTAAATAAATATTATGCAACTAGTCTTTGTCCGCGGCTCCGTCCGTATCGAATAGCCTATCTCCTTCTTCAAGAATCAAAGTATCTCCATGCCAAATTTCATTGTAATTCTTGCAGTGCTTTAGCCGTGAAAACGTAACATACAGACCGACATACTTACGAATTTATAATAGGTATTAGTATGTCTAATTTTCTTTATATTTCAAATACCCGCGGTAATGGACTTTCAAATAATGTATTAAAACATTTTTACCATTAGGCAATTTTCTAACCGATATTTAATACTAATCTATACGTCTTATATATAATAACTAGCTGACCCGGCGAACTTCGTACCGCCAAATTTAGATATCTGTCTCAGCTTCCCACAGGCAGTGTACAGTCGCGGACAATATAATGTACAGAATTGGACCTGTTACATTTTTATTATAAGTATAGATATTATAAAGCTGAAGAGTTTGTTTGTTTGAACGCGCTAATCTCAGGAACAGCTGGTCCGATTTGAAAAAATCTTTCAGTGTTGGATAGTACATTTATCGAGGAACGCTATAGGCAATATATCATAACGTTAAGACCAATAGGAGCGGAGCACCAATGAAGCATGTTACAAAAACGGGGGAATTTTTTTACGCTACGGGCAATAGGAGACGAAAACGACGTTGCGTGGGTCAGCTTGTATTAGGGTTGCCAACTTTTTTTGCCAGAAAAAAGTATAAAATGGTTTCAATGGGAAAAAAAAGTATTTGGAAGAAAAAAAAGTATTTTTCAATTTTTTTGTTTTTAATGCCATAAAAACTCTATTTTTGCGTGTTTTGGCACATGCTAACATTTTTTTGTCATAATTAAATGTTTAAAAGCCTGTTTGACAATCAAAAATTTTAATAAATAAACAATTGGTTCCTATTTCAATTTATTTACGCTCCATTTTTTTCTTCTCGCCATTTTAGATTCATCACTGAAAAAACTCTTTTAGTGAAAGATGAAGTGGCGGGAGAGATTAAATAACAAATATTTTCTTACATTGGTAAGCTATCAGATCACTTTTAAGTAAATATTGCCATTTGTCAACCGTACTTTTCTTTTAACATAAGTGTACCGTTAAACATATAGTTAAATACCCATGATGAATGTTTTGTTTTACGCATCACAGTAAAGTTTGGAAATAAAGTATTTTCTTATACTTTATTTGTATGCTAAAGTATAAAGTATAATTACCAAAAATAAAGTAGAATACGTTATGTATGGTTGGCAACCCTAGCTAGTATTGTTATATTCAGGCCACTCGTTATCAGTTCCACCTTCGTATAGTCTGTAGCTAAGTGTCTATTGAAGATAAGTTGAATCAACACTACTGATTTCTAAGCAGAATAGGTTATCACTAGTTATCTTGCCTATAGGGTCGCGATCCGTCTATGTATTGATGTTTTTATATTATTTGTTAACGTTGACGCTTATATTACGTTCATTTGACTAACAAGGAAGTTAAAATTAGATATAAACTTGTTGTTGCCCGCGTCTCCGCCCGCTTGTATGTCGGTTATCGCGGCAAATAGTAGCCTATGTGTTATTCTGATTTATAAGCTGCTATATTACTGTAAAGTTTCATCCAAATCCGTTCAGTAGTTTTTGCGTGAAAGAGTAACAAACATCCATCCAGCCATACTTACAAACTTTCGCGTTTATAATATTAGTAGGATTTCAAAATGTAGCTTAAATATGATTCCTAAAACCTCTGATGAAATAATCTTAACAATTCTACATACAATCCATAATAATATCCGGAAATGGATAAAAGTACGATGTGTCAACACCCCTGCTCAAACCATGTGTGTCGTAAGACTAAAGGAGCATACGCAGGACAAACAGCACTGCAAAGAGAAGGAAAACTTGAAACTAACTCAACCCGTCTGATCAGGCTGATCAGACGGGTTGAGTAAAGTAGGCCAATATCACCTTTATTATAAGAGACCTATGTTTATCAGTGGACTAATAAAACCGGTTAATGATGAGAAGCTTAACATACAATAACAAGTTGTCATTTAAATAAAAAAATACGTGTGGCACTCGGGGACTGCCGCGGTAAAGCTATTGCATAGCATTTTTTATCAACTTATGCAATTATAATTATTTATTTTTTATTTATGCAGTTTTTTTTTTTCTTTGAACATGTATACTTGGGGCGCACATGCGGCGAGTGTGGCATTATAAAGATATGATAGATACCCATACACCTATATACTTTCTCAAACCCACACTGTTTTGTCTGTCTTCAGACAGATTTAAGAGCAGCTCGTCTCGATCCGTGCGAGCTGCGGGTGTCATGTTTTATTTTCGTTACGGAATTTCTTGATTAGGTCGCTGCGCTCAAAGCCCGCGATACAAGCTATGCAATAGCATAAAAAAACGTAACAATGTTTATTTTAAAATCTGTTAAATTATGTCATAACTATTTTATTAAAATAATATAAGATATAATACATCGAACTAATCACTGCACTGCACACATGTACACAATCCACATAATTACGATAAAACAATGACAAACTACAAATTAATTATACATGTTGAGGTTTTGTGTTAGCATTCAAACGTTTGTCATTACAAAACCAACTTTATGTCTTTTGTCTTGAATTTGTTTATTATTTGTAGTGAATGCTGAGAAGTTTTGTGTTCCGAGCGCGATAGCTTCTGTACTAGGAAAGTAGGTAATAAATATTGAGTCATTGAACGTTTTTGTAATCGTTCATCACTTGGCCGTAACATTGTAAATATTTATGCAACACATGTGTTTAAAAAAAACATTGACAATAGAGCATATGCGCGGTAAAAATTCACCCGCGCTGTCAATTGTCACAGAGGTAACCTTCGTGGAGCTAGCTGTTACCTCAAAATCCTCAAATAACTGTCAACTGTATCGAAAATGTATTCACTAAAATGTAATTTCAAATATAATTAAATGTTAATCTAATTTCATTATTCTGCGATTAATAAACGATACGGTGAGGAACCGCTTCAGAGGCATTCTTTTCTTACTGTAAATGCAGCTAAATAAAGTAATAAAATTATGAAAATGAAATGTTAAGAAAATACGTCTAAATAGCTTCATATATAGTAATTAAGTGCCTTTTCTCGTTTTTTGACATTTACAAAATACAGCGTAAGGAAGTTTATTATATTTGAAATATTTTGATATATAGATACAAAATATAGGATTTGCACAAAACTAAAGTATTGAAACGTTAAGTGATTTCATCATCAAAAGCCTATCGCAGTCCACTGCTGGGCATAGGCCTCTCCAATAGGTTTTTTTTTTTTTTTTTTTTTTTAATGTATGTACATTGATTACTCCGTCAATTGTGGACCGATCATGAAAATTCTTTTTGTATTCGAGAGAGTATGCTCCCCATGTGGTCCCATGGCCACCTTATCAGGATCTGATGATGGGATCCCAAGGAAATCAAAGGAAACCCTCAAATTTACGTGAGCGCCTTTAATGAAGTTAATAGCAATTGTCTGCATGCCTTCATACTCTGTAGACATCATTTAATTTCATAATATATAGTCCATTTGAGATTTTATTACAAAAAATTCTTTAGTACAAAAAAAGTCCTTTCGATTATAGTATACAGTATGTATGTTACTTTTAGTCGTATTCTTTCAAGTTATTTAGGTGAAATGATGATGTGAGACTTGAAAAAGACTAAAAAGCGAAAACAAAAAACTTCGTTTAAAAAAACCGACTTCAAAGACTAAAAAGTATAAAATAACTTAATTTGTATGTGCTACCTATTCATAGGTTTCAAGTCGGTGCCAAGGCAAAATGTAATAGTAGGTACGAGTCCGGTACTCGCCACGCGTGACCTTGAGCGGGATAGCTGCTCTTCGCGTAGAACAAAACAACCGAAGCGTCGGTGACGTCGTTGACGTTCGTCTCGAAATATAGCGAGTGTGGTACCTACTATTACATTTGGCTTGGCACCGAATTCAAACCTATGAATAGGCAGCACATACAAATTAAGTTATTTCATACTTTTTAGTCTTTGTGTTTAGACTACTGAATAAATAACCTGATATAATTCGAGTCAAATTAGAATTTTTTATTCCTTTAATTTTTGAGTTTATTTTTAACATTGTAATGAAATCTGTACATAAGGGATATCGAATTAAGTTTTGACTAAATAAAACTAGTATATTACCCACTGAGAAACTAATTAACTCACTTGTATATTTTGATTCGCCTTTTTCGATGTAAAAGTAGATTCGTTACACGACGCTGCAGCCCGTTCGAAACTAGTCCAACATCCGGCTTATTAAAACCATTTATTTTTACATAAATATGAATACCACACAGATATTCGAAATTAAGACTACAACCCATTGCTGATTAAATGTTGAAGACTTCATGCCTTAATTGATAATGATCAGATCAGAATTAATTATTTATATTCGAAATGTAATCAATATATAATCTTAATCGTATTATCTCTATACTTTTTGATTCTGTAACTACTTCGTGTTACTATATAGAATCCTGAAATGACTGCTACTGTTGGTTTTATAAACCATACTGAGTATCAAGGATGGCTCACTTCTTAATTACAAGCATATTATTATTTGTAACCTATGGGGTATTAGGCTCCGGCTCCGCTCGCGTGTTTGTCGGTTATCTTCTTAAATAGTAGCCTAGGTCTTTCCTCAAGAATCAAAATATCTCTGTTCAATCCTTTCGCCAATGTAGCGTTCACGGTGTGAAGTTTGTAATGTCTGTAGGGCCCATCTGTACAGGCATTCAATCGCTAAGCTATTTCACTGGCAATAGAATTCAAACTGATGGCGATTCACCCTGTTCTTATTCTAAGCTAATGTAATATCAAGCACTTACTGGAGATATGTGAATTCCTTGATATCGGCGTTCTGAGGGGCCCCTCTGGTGCGCCCTCTGCTTCTTCACACATTCACCACTCCTAGTGGTAGTACAGGTTCCAAAGTATTCTAATTTATAATACACCCGTTTTAACTGTCGCGGATCGCGCCTAATTGACGCGACTACTAATCTCGCGTGTCCAAACCACACCAATCATAACGGTAAACAACGAAAAACCGAGTCTGATGGACAATCAGCTAAATTTCAATTAAACGGCACTCAAAAACCACCCTGGTCGACCGTTCCCACAAAGCCTCTCTTCAGTTCTATATTTTAACTTCAAACGTCAAACAAAAAACATGACAATCAAAATGTTGCCATTATAATGACGTTCGATTTCTAACAATCTCCATGCCAAATTTTATTGAAATCGGTGCACCGGTTTATGAGTTAAAACGTAACAGAAACAGTTACTTTCGAATTTATAAGATTAGTATGTATTTATGGATATAAGGGGTAATACTATTAGTTTATGATCAATGTTGTCAGTAACATAATATAATTATTTAAATAATCAAGGTCTATTATTAAATAAATAGTGTTCTTAAATCTTATGCCAAACTTAATTTTCATATAGTAGGTACTTTTATACAATGTTTTGGCAAATATATTATTATGTTTTAAACAGGAACTCCAAATATTTCAATTTAGTAAAAATAATTTGTACATCACTACATAGTATAAAACAAAGTCGCTTTTTCTGTCCCTATGTCCCTTTGTTTGCTTAAATCTTTAAAACTACGCAACGGATTTTGATGCAGGTTTCTTTAATAGATAGAGTGATTCAAGAGGAAGGTTTTTATGTATAATAAGTGCATAATATAGTATGGGAACACTGTTAATTTTCGAGGTTTCTAATGTGATGTAGCAAATAAACACATTTTTTTGCGCTTACATTGCATACGCTGGTTGCACCCTACGAGATAGATCAAAATAATGTACTACAGTATTGTGCACCTTAAAAAGTACTACAAAAAAGTCCGCGACGGTATATGTCTATCTCTTAGGGATAACCCACAACAACCATTTTTTATTCCTTTCTTTTTACGAGAAATAATGGCTTATTTACGAAGTGATTTTAAGCAATACAGAATGAATCCTTATACAATTAAGTAAATTAAATACATTGTGCATTTAATATAGATCAAAATGGCCCTTTACAGTATCTAATTTAAATGAATATATTCGAAGATATTACAGATTTAAAATGCACGAATCGTGTCGTCGGCGGAGGCATCTGAAATCCACCCGGGCGAAGCCGGGGCGGGTCGCTAGTTTTTCTCTATAAAATAAACTTTACTAAATTAAAATCAAATGCGCTTCCTACAGACTCGCCCAATACATTATTGTAATAAATATAACACAAATAAATTAAATTAAAAAGCTTTTTAAAAACAAGCTTTTACTGGAATGCCTCGAGACGAATCAAACGAGTCCAAACTCGATGACGTTGCGACGATTCTTTACAGAGTTCCTATGGCCACCTTCCAGCTCCAGTATCAGATCAGCTCCATGTCATTATAATATTGTATTGTCACGCTGTATACATATGCTTGCAAAATTTCAGAAAAATCTGTTAAATATATCTTCTTCAAAATTGAGTCACAGATTACTGAATAGTTACTACTACGATTGAGTTGCAAGATTCCACCCGAACATACAAGCATACATACATACATTGCAAGTTAATAAAAATCTTGTACTAAGTAATATAATAAATAACATTTACTTTTCCTTTCCCCACAGCCGGTGACCACGTTTCCCTAAAAAGTGGACTTTGGTGTCTCTTCGGGATGCTAGTCTTCATCGTGGTGGAGAAACTCTTCGCGACTACTGAAGCCAAGGAAGAGGAGGAAGAGGAACCAGACACTAAAGAACACGGCAAGCAGAACGGCTTCATCAAACAGATAGAGATAGAAGAGATAGAGAAACTCCTGAGAGTGGAGAGGAAGCAGAGGGGGAAGAATAATGGGGAGGGGATATGTAATACGAATGGTGACGTCACCGCGAAGGAGCAGTACGATACTTGTTTATTCAACAATAATACTAAAGGTAAGTTTGAGATAAGAGTTAAAAACATAGAATGAGTTTAAGAGAGTTACAGAAAGACCTCATTTCTCTATTTGAATAATCAAGACACAAATAAATATACAATGTTCTCATGTTTAAGCGCAGTGAAGTAACAATATTGTTACGAGCTGGGTATTAAACAAAATGAAAGTAGTCGGTTGATTACCAAAAAAAATATCACAATATTTATTAACAACTCTAAATCACTCGTTAGTCGCACTAGAAGATCGCCCGGACGGCTAACACGCTCCGCTTTTATATGGGTTTCGAAATCTCTCGAATAATTCTAAATATTAGACAGAACATTCTGGACCAAATAGATTGTTCTAGAGCTTGCAGCGCCATCTAGCGTTGAGAATATTGGAACTATCAGTGGCAATCTCCACAGTCGTGCGCTACTTGACACTAGATGGCGCTGTCCTCAATTTTTGATACGAGACACATTTCCTAGGGCGCAACCACAAAACAAAAAGATATAAGTAGAAATGACTAGTAGGCGTGGCGCGCTTGCCACTGATAAGCGTTGCAACGCATACCTTTATGAGTTGTAGGTATTTTGTATCATAGTCGTGTTACAACGCTGCGTTGAATAGGTCGTCCAATGAAACTTCTTTTTTACGCCACAATGCAGTACTGTTCTGTTTTACAGTGTAAAAATGATAGCAGAAGGAAAAAGATTGATAATTGAGGTGTTTCTTACCATCTGTAGGTACAATTTTATAAGTTTTATCAATAAAATCTTAAAATTTTATTTAACTGATAATTGACTAGAGATTTAAGCAAAACTCTTCCTTATCCCATTCACATAAATCTCAATCTGGTATGATCGGGTCTTATCAGTTTTCAACGTTATTCTCGTATTTTCTATTCTACTCGATTAGTGATGTAGCCAGGTAGGATGTTAGCTTTATCGATTTGCATACTTTTAAACGTGTTATATTTACTTACTATAATAATTATAAATATTAAATTTTGCTTGTTTGTTTACGTGGCCTAGAAAGAAAAACACTTGTTTTAACCATTGAATATCTATACAAATAAGTATATAGTAAGAATATATATATATATATATATGTATAATAAGAGTGTCTGTTTGTAATATTAAATATTTATATCCGCTTTTTACTAAATGCATCTGCATGTGTAGGTACACGGTACAATTTTTTTTTTACGGAACAGGTGGCAAACGAGCAGACGTATCACCTGATGGTAAGCGATTACCACTGACCATGGACACCCACAACACCAGAGGCGTCACAAGCGCGTTGCCGACCTTTGGGGGGTGGGGAGGGGGAGGAGTTGGGATATGGGCCTCCGGTATCCTCACTCACTCAGTGAAACACAGTGCAAGCGCCATTTCACACTGGTTTTCTGTGAGGCCGTGGTATCACTCCGGTCGAGCCGGCCCATTTATGTCGAAGCGTGATTCTTTTCTCTGCGAAATTTGCAGGCACGGGCCGGGCCGTATACCAAAATAACATTTTTTTTAAATTTTGTCTGTCTCTCTGTCTGTTCCGAACTCTGACTCAGCAGTCGGGATTGCTAAACACTATACCAACGGGTCGACAATTAGACGTATTGCATTTTTGTTCATTGCAGTCAATAAAATTTATGATTATTGTTTTTTTTTTTTTTTTTTATGTATGCCCGCCAAAATGATTCTACTCTGCGTGATGGAAAGCACAAGCAGAATCCAAGAGTGGCGGTCACCATACTCACTGCGAATGCAGGCAATGCAGTATGGCGACCCACACCATGGCGGCCTAGTGATGCTGCTGCACCTTTTAGTCTAGTCAACAAGTATGGAACTTGTTGACTAGACTACTTGGGCCTCCGGTCTCGCACTCACCAACGAAACACGACAGCACGAACGCTGTCATTTTACGTTGATTTTTTGTGCGAGGGTAGTACCGCCCCGGTCGAGCCGGCCCGTTCATGCTGAAATCAGCGTGGCTCTACTACTTTTTCCATTATATACCATGTGTATTTCCTATAAAACTAAATATGAATACATACTGTGCCAAATATTAATTATGTAACCACTGTTTTGAATTTTGTTAAGTGGCTAAACATTCTTTATTAAATATAATATGATTATAATACAGATTCTTAAAATTAATAACCATTATTATGCAAGTACTTATTTTTTAGCTTCTTCACCTTTATAATGTTACCTCCTCAGATATCCTTCAATTCATGTTTTTTTAATCTGCTCCGTCCTATTACAACAAAATTTAGGTATCGATATTATTGATAATATTGTAATATGTGCCACAACACTAAGCGAGTAGCGGTAAATATCGAAGAATGACACAAATATCGAATTTATTCTTATAGTGATTAATGTTATAATTGCGTCCATTTAGAATAACGCCATCTGTTTTTGAATAGCTTGCAATGAAGTATTCTTACTTTCAAGATTACGAAACGTTGTAAGTTCTTCTTACGCTATGGCAAAATAACTGTTAACATTACGCGATAAGATATATTATCAAACGTGTGACTTTATGTATTGTAGGCTAGTTTTGAGCAAATAAAAACATCAAATCAAATCAATTCGTTAGTAGTGTGCAGTAATAAAATAGTGCTTTCATTTGTCTGAGTTTGGCGACAGTCGTTCCGTTGTAAATTAAGACACATAACATTTCTACCTATTCTTTATGTTCTGTGGGCGCAACAATATAATCTATTTTATATAAAATTCACATGTCACGTTGTTACTCTCGATGAACTCCGAAACTATCTAACCGGTTTTCACTTTTATTCAAAAGTATTTGTGGCGTAGCTAAGATAGTCAGTTAACATCACGCTTAGATCGTTTGGGGCAGAGCATGATTGAAAAGAGACCCAGGAAGGAATAGTTGCGTGGGTCAGCTAGCAATAATAAATTATCATTACATCAATAAGGATTTGTTATTATCTATATATATAAAAGAGTAAGGTGACTGACTGACATACCCAGAGATCAACGCACAGCCAAAACCGCTGAACCTAGAATCCTGAAATTTTGCATGTAGGTTCTTTATATAACGTAGGTGAACACTAAGAAAGGAATTTTCGAAATTCCACCCCTAAGGGGGTAAATCAGAGGATGAAAGTCTGCGTGAGCGAAGCTGCGTGTAAAAGCTAGTTAATAATAAATCCTTATTACTTAACGTAAATAACGTTCAAACTTTGGAAGTTTGAACGTTATTTACGTTAAGTAATAATAAAAATAATAAGAATAGTACATACATAATAACTAAAACCACATTTAAATATATAAATAATTCTTGACAATTGTGTTTGCAGGTATATGCTGTAATACTATGGTAAATCAGAACGGTACAGGCCGTTGCAGCAATAAAGGTAACCGTTGGATGGGACGCTGTCTGTTAAGAGAAGTGAGGGAGAAGGCGCTCCAGAAGTCCAAAGAGAAGAATGAGAAGAAAGATGTAAGTTAATATAAATAAATACAGTTTACGAGGCTATATACCTTATTTATAGGCACGTTGTGTATGTGGTGTGTTGTGTGTAATGGTAATGAAAAATTGTATATTTTTTTTATGGTATAGGCGGGCAAACGAGCAGACGTATCGCCTGATGGTTAACGATTACCGCCGCCCATGGACACCTGCAACACCAGAGGCGTCACAAGTGCGTTGCAGGCCTTTGGGGGATGGGGAGGGGAGATAGGGGGAGAGTTTGGGGTATTTTATTTTTTATGTTTGGCCCGCCAAAATGACTCTACTCTGCCTGATGGAAAGCATAAGCAGAATCCAAGAGTGGTGGTCGCCATACTCATTGCGAATGCAGACAATGCAGCATGGCGACCTACACCATGACGGCCTAGTGATGCTGCTGCATCTTTTAGTCTAGTCAACAAGTATGGAACTTGTTGACTAGACTAATTGGGCCTCCACTCGCACTCACCAACGAAACACGACAGCACGAACGCTGTCATTTTACGTTGATTTTCTGTGCGAGGGTAGTACCGCCCCGGTCGAGCTGGCCCATTCGTGCTGAAATCAGCGTGGCTCTACTACCTTCTAATTGATGGTATGGACCTCCGGTATGAGGATACCGGAGGCCCATACTCCCAAACCGGGAGTAAGTGAGGATTCACTCGGTGAAACACAGCACAAGCGCTATTTCACACCGGTTTTCTGTGGGGCCGTGGTATCATTCCGGTCAAGCTGGCCCATTATGTCGAAGCGTGGCTATCCCACGGACAATTCGTATAAGAAAACATAATATAGCCCATTCGTTATAAGACAATAGTGAAGCATCGATTTCTGTACGAAACGACAATTTTTATATACGAGTAATTTAAACTCACGATTTTTGGCATTTGATGGAACTTTTATAATGCCATAGGGAACTGGTCAAGATTGAATAGTGGAATAAGTACAAGTGAGTTTAATTCTAGAAAGTGACAATTTCTTAATATCTTTACTGCTTAGTAATATTAAATTATGTAGGGAATCTAGATTTTCTTATTAATTCCTCTAAATCGTAACTTACTTTCCGAAATGCCTTTCGAATGAAAAAAATCCTGCATTGTCTATGTTCTGTTCTATATCACTATTCTTCTAAAATTTGTAGTTAGCCAAAGGTAGAATCAAGGAAAAAGGGTTTGAATTAACTGAAACCCTTCCCTAAAACTGTTATCTATACACCATTAGTTTTTAATTACCAGAGAAAAAATAGGGGCAGATACAGAATGTATGTACTTACATAAAACACCATAACAGAAATGCCAAACAAACAAAACAACAAAGTTATTAACGTTTTTAAAATCAAAAAATACGTCCATAATTTTTGGACACCATGTAATAATTACGCACGTAGTGTACCTAACATATCGGTCAATGAATATTTTTATTCTTTCGCGCTCACAGCGGGCCCGGGCGATGGTTTAATATTATTATTGCATTGCAGCGACTTCAAATACAACTGTTCTAGGTTTATGATTAAATAGTTAAAATCCCTCATTATACTAGTTTGATCGTAATGGTAGTAAGATCAATGGTGAACTGAGTACCTAGTAAAGTAGGTATCTACTTTACTAGGTACTTAACAAAGTTTCTCAATCAATCACTCAATTTTATGTTCGATACACCCGAGAAGCCAGCCTTTAAAATGGGCAAACACAAAATCCCTACGTACCTACCAATGTTTTATCCGATACTGTTTTATTATTACTTAGTTTTAATTTTAAGTAATCAACTGGCAGCTAGGTACTACAGAACTTAAGTATTTCATACATACCACTACAAATGCTTTAATTGTTGCAAACACAAACACACTATTCAATTCACTTTTAAACTTTTTAAACTTTCACTTCACTCCACAAGTACCTAAAAGTCCACAGGAGTTAATCGGGAGACTGTTTACACTAAACCTGTGTTAGATTCTGGGAGTAAGGATAAAGTAAGGATTCCTCATTGACCACCAATGTTCGTTGTGATGGTTGAACAGTCCTATCCTTGTAAATAAGCGTCGTCGTGTACGACGTGTCGGTATCACAGAAATGTACTTAACGACGTCAAAATCAAAACTGCAATTTTATTCGGGACCTCTTCCACCCGCGCGGGCGGTGTTTTCATTCATGTGCCCGGCCGCTGCGCCGGCGATCGCGAACCCCCCGCATCCCGCAGCCCCGCAGCAAGGACATTGACCGTATTGAATTATATCATACGTTATGAACAAATATTTGGTGGTTTTAAGGATAAAATTAACATATTGTTTTTTTTTGTTTTAATTACATGGATGTGCTCAGTATCGAATACCGAATACCAGATTTTTTTTTCTCTGGTAATTAAAAACTAGTCGTGTATATCTATACTTATAATAAAAATGTAACAGGTCAAATTCTGTACATCAAAGATATTTTGAAAATTTTTTTTGGAGGGCTATCTATTATCGCTACTGAAGCCAAAACTGTATTTTTTTTCATTTTTGTCTGTCTGTCTGTCTGTCCGTCTGTCCGTCTGTCTGTCTGTCTGTCTGTATCTTGGCCGCGCATCACGCCGAAACTACTGAATGGATTCAAATGAAACTTGGAATGATTTGAGTTCATACTACGAGGTAGGACATAGGATACTTTTTATCCCGAAATTCAGCACGGTTTCCTGGAGAGAGGGGATGAAAGTCAAAATATTTACTTAGTTGTAATTCAATAACACATAGTCCGATTTCATTAATTCTTTTTTTGCTAAAAAGCAAGTACTTTAAATATTTATAAGACTTTAGTGTGTATTTATTGGTTAGTTCTATAAAATCCTAATAAATGGCGGTTTGGCATCTAAGTTGCACAGACATCCGATAGGTGGCGCCGTATTTCTATTTAAAGATTATACGGTAGATG
This sequence comes from Diaphora mendica, assembly GCA_949125395.1. Classification (NCBI taxonomy): domain Eukaryota; kingdom Metazoa; phylum Arthropoda; class Insecta; order Lepidoptera; family Erebidae; genus Diaphora; species Diaphora mendica. Next base: position 3,730,931 of record OX421332.1, on the reverse strand, counting down.
GCGCCGTATTACTGTTTCTTGAATTTTCATAAATGTAGAAAATATTTACAAAAAATTATGTGGCGGTACGAAGTTCGCCGGGTCAGCTAGTTTAATTAATATAATTGTGGGTAAATCGTTCCAGGTGGCTGGCTACCTCAACTTGATGGCCAACTCCATAGACAACTTCACACATGGACTGGCAGTCGGTGGTTCGTTCCTCGTCGGCTTCAGGGTCGGCCTGCTCACAACTTTCGCCATATTAGGTATGAAACTGTTTCGTTTGCTTTTAAATATCGTCAAAGTAACAATTTAATACGGATCAATAGCAGGTGAACATCTGTTCCTGTATGAAAAAGAAGTAAAAACATTGATTTCATTTGACAATAATCACAATTTTAACAAAATATAACTGACTTCAATAACTGGACAAAAACACCTCTGGTGTTGTGAGTGTCCATGGGTGGCGATAATCGCTTACCATCAGGTGATACGTCTGCCCGTTTGCCCCATATACAATTTAAAAAAAAACAGTCGATTTGATAACCTCCTCCTTTTTAAAGTCTGTTAAAAAATCAATAAACTTATTTTTCTTGTATTCTGAAGAACTTTATTTAGGTTGAATTTAAATTGTTACCGAATTAGTCTCTTCGTCGACTTTTAAGGGACACGACAAAGGTGTTAGTAGCCAGACGAAGCTAAGGTCACCCGGAAACATCAAATGGTCAGAATGTCCATGAAACTTTCAATGGACTTATTTATTTTATATTATACAGTAGAAACTCGATTATCCGGCCCTCCGTTATACGGATTCGCGATTATCCGTACTTTCAACCGCGACTGATTAATATATAAATACTAGTAGCTGTTGCCCGCGGCTCCGCCCGCGTGTATGTCGGTTATTGCGGCAAATAGTAGCCTATGTGTTATCCTGCTGTATAAGCTATATTACTGTAAAGTTTCATCCAAATCCGTTCAGTAGATTTTGCGTGAAAGAGAAACAAACACACACACACATCCTTACAAACTTTCGCATTTGTAATATTAGTAGGATTAAGCCAAGTTATAAAATGTTTAACATATGTACTATACCTAAGTCGATTTTAAGCAAGCATGAACGTGTTGGAACTGAGATTACCCCGCCCGCGCTCACGGGATCGATAATTTCTTAATAAACATTAATTTTCGTTGATATGTATTTGTTGTTTTACATGTGCACAAAACCCGCTTTTCTTCATACTCTTCATACATTCAACTATCCGGATTTTTGATTATTCGAATCCCTAACAATAACAATTAGTCCGATTAATCGAGTTTCTTCTGTAATCATACCATCAAGCATTTGTATTTTGTATCAGTTGTCTAGTACCCACATTACAAGCTCTACTTAGTTTCGGAGTAGATGGCGTTGTGCGTGAGATGTCCGAAATATTGATTTTATATTCATAATGCTTTTCATTTCCAGTGCACGAAATTCCACATGAGGTTGGCGACTTCGCCATATTACTCAAGAGTGGTTTCTCCAGGTGGGAGGCAGCTAAAGCACAGCTGGTGAGTGCATTTACTATCAACACCTGTATGGTGGCACATCAGGGAATAATCATTACCTAAATATTAACTATTTGTAGAATGAAATACAAGCTCTATTATTGGAGCCGAGAATAGTTATTTATGCAACTGTTGTATAATAAGGGGTATTAAAACACGATAATAGTATCACATGAGTGTTTTAATACCTAATTATGTACAGTTGCATACAAGATTTTATCTACACCCATGATATGAATCCCTCTATATAAAGTTCAAAATTAATACATTTTTGCAATACTAATATCGAACAAAAATGGCGGGATACGACGTGAATTCGAATACCAGTTCTTTTTTCAAATACGGCGCTGTGGTAGTAAAAGGCGCGTGCCTGACAACGTTCTTTTTTTTGAAAAGTGAGTTGCATTATGAAATTTAGTACAACATTATAACACTCGTTTGGATTCTATTATGGTTATTATGACACATGACACACTTTTTTTTTATGGAATAGGCGGGCAAACGAGCAGACGTATCGCCTGTTGGTAAGCGATTACCGCCGCTCATGGACACCTGCAACACCAGAGGCGTCACAAGTGCGTTGCCGGCCTTTGGGGTGGGGGGGGGGGTGGAGGCAGGGAATGGGAGGTATCCTCACTCACTCGGTGAAACACAGCGCAAGCACTATTTCACACCGGTTTTCTGTGAGGCCGTGGTATCACTCCGGTCGAGCCGGCCCATTCATGCCGAAGCGTAGCTCTCCCACGGTAAAAGGATGCTTTAATGTTGGCAATAAGCTAACTGTTTCAGAAACTTTCATAGAGGATTTATAGCATGGGTGTAGATAGAGGCAATTACAATTCTAATAAGCTTTTACCCATGCCTTAGCTCTAAATATATTATTATATTTAGTGTATATTTCGCTTACTTCCAGGCGACGGCGGCGGCTGGTCTGATTGGTGCGATGACAGCTGTTATATTCAGCGGCGCCAGGAATTCTATCGGTCAGTTGAGTTCTTTTAACGTCTTGCTACAATATTTACTAATCTGGGTTCCCTATTATACGTACTTAATGCTCTCAATTTTTAGGTTTCAATTGTTGACTTCACACGGATACATATCGATAGGCAATAAATTTCTGTACATTAACCATGTTTAGCTCTGCATCGCCCTAAGGTCGACTGGCAGAAAATGTCTACGGCATTAAGTTAATCTTTGCCACATCTGTGCATTAAAGTTTAAATAAATAAATAACATACATATGTCATCATCGTCAACAGCTTTTAAAAGTTCATTGCTGGACATAGCTCTCTCTGTAGAAAGGAGGCTTTGGCCTAATATACTAGGCAGACAATACATAATAATATATGTCAATTGATAAAAGAAAGGAGATGTCCAAAAAATATTTGGGACTGTGCCCCAGAATGGACAAAGATCAAATAAGTGGTATTTGATAGCTTAGACCTTCCAATTAAAGAATGAAAAAGGTTCATGAAGCATAGCAGATTGTGAAAAAAGTTATGAAGGTTTAAAAAATATTTATATCACTCCGACAACATCATTTTTGCACAATGTAATTTAAAGCAACAATGTCAGGTCTACTGTAAAGAGTTTATTATGTATGCTCATATTAAACCTACATATATAAGGTCCAAACAAAACTATTGTACGAAAATAAAAAAATAATTAATTACCTACTAAAAAAAGTGACCTTAGAGCATATATAACTCGAGGGGCAGCCAAATGGGCGGAAAGCGTGATAGAGTAGAGAGAGGGAGAGATTGGTTGTTGTATTTCCCGCCAAATCAGTCATGCAAATTGTTATGTGCGTTTACCAATCAGAACCTTGCGTGAGAGAGACAGACTCTAACCAAACTCAGTTTCTCTCTTTACTCTGATCACGCTTTTCGCCCGTTCGGCTCCCCCTTCGGGTATAATAATTATGCTCTGAGCTAGTGACTGACAAGTGTATTAAGTGTTGCCATTGACGAAATCAAATTGTACATATCTCTGATTGTTCTTTAATATTTTGAACTAATTTATTTTTATACCTACTGATTTCCTTTAGTGGATAATTTTAAAAAAATAGGAATTTTTAGTTTATGTAATGAATTTTAAGTTAGTGTAATATGGAATACACTTTTTGATTGAATATTATAACTTACCACTGACGAAATATATACTAGACCAACACTCTACTAGGCGAGACCTGTACGCGGATTTATAGTAAGCTGATTGTTCCCTAGATGTCACTAAGTGCATCAAATCGTGAATTACAACGATATTTTCTGACCCCCAACACCAATACGAACCCAACAGTCAACTGTCAAGTTTATTGTCATTGTATTATTGCGAAATGTACCACTAGATGTCGTTTTTTAAATAATTAATTATCTTAGTACCTACATAATTTATGTAATATTTTATCGTGAGAGAGATCTACACAAATAAATAAAATTGAAATGTCTGTTTTTAATTTTAAAATAACCGCTTTTCTCTTTACAATCTTTTTTTTATGAATTGTTTGAAACTTTTTTTATTTTCAATGGATTCACTTTAAACTTTGTATGTATGTTTCTCAATTGACATAGGTAAGGAACTAAGGACTGACATTTTATTTTTTTAATGGATTCAAAAAACAAAATAAAAATTGATGAATTAATAAAATACAGTTGCATGTTGCAGTTGCAATTCCCGTCCTTAATGACACATGTCTAAAAACAGTTTTTGGCGTTTTTAAATGTTGTTGATCGTGAATGTATGCAAATAAAAATTTGATAATTATGAGTTGATAATGTCGAGAATTGCTTGCACATATTAATTAACAACTGTAGATGACAAAAAGGTGTAATTAAGGATTTTCTTTCGGTTTGTGTCTTATAAATATTCCTAATGTTAAAAATGCGAACGTAAGTTCCTTTGTTACGCTTTCCGGCGAAAACTACTTAGCTGATCAATCTGATCATCATGAAACACGTATTCTTGTAGAGGTATTAGAAGTAACATAGGATACTTTTTATTAAATGCGAACGAAGTCGCGGGCGAACGAAGTGTGAAATGTTTTTGGAACGAAGTCCCCTAACGCGCTTTTCGCGCCAAAAGTTGTAGCGACACTTAACATTGAGTTGACGTCATAGTGCTGGATACTCAACGTTAAATATAACAAACTGATTGCCAACGTCAGTACCGTGTTGAATGCACCGGTTCTCGTCCGATCACCGAAGTTAAGCCACATCGGGCGTGGTTAATAATTGGATGGGTGACCGCCTGGGAATACCACGCGTGTTGTTGACTTTTTGCATTTATTTACAGAAAATAATATATTGTTTTATAGTATATTTTGTAAAGTTTGATTATTTATAAAATAATTTGACAAATGCGTTACCGGCCTTTGGGGCATAGTGGAGTGGGATGGGGGGAGAGGTTGGGGTATGAGCCTCCGGTATCCTCACTCACTCGGTGAAACACAGCGCAAGCACTTTTTCACATCGGTTTTCTGTGAGGCCGTGGTATTACCAGGGGCAGGGGTCATATTACGTCGCGTCGCGCGTAACCAAGTAAAATAATATCCAGAAACGGTTAAATACGTATCTACTCATTTTTAATCAGTAGCCCAAAGTTAAAGTTTCATGTTTCTAACTTGAAAATGACGGACTTTCGTCCACACTTTCAACCCGTATTTCAAACCCTTAGGGGTAGAAATTCCAAAATACCTTCCTTAATGGATGTCTACTCAATAAAACGATCCATATGAATAACTGAAAGAATACAACTTAAGGTATATACGTACGTGTAATATTAAAATCATCATCTTATCCCTAACTGTTGAAGAGTTTAACCTTCTATCATCAGCTCACCTAAATAACTTGAAAGTATACGACTAAAGGTCTATAGATACGTATGAAATTGAAAGAATTATCCTCCAACTCCTAACCGTTGAGGAGTTGTACCTTCGATCATCAGCTTACCTAAATAATTTGAAAGAATACGACTAAAGGTAACATACATACATATGATATTTAAAGATTTATCCTCCAACTCCTAACCGTTAAGGAGTTGTACCTTACACCATCAGCTCATCATCATAAAATGATGACTACAAGACGCAAATACCGGGTTAACTTCAGAAAATATACGAAAACATTATATGTGCCTAAAAAAATGAGGGTTTCCCTCGATTTCCCTGGGATCCCATCATCAGATCCTGATATGGTGACAATGAGACCACCTCTGGAGCATACCCTTTCGAATACAAAAAGAATTTTCAAAATCGGTCCACAATTGACGCAGTAATCGGTGAACATACATAAAAAAAACACAGTGGAACATAGAACCTCCTCCTTTTTGGAAGTCGGTTAAAAATAAAAATACAGTCGAATTGATAACTACCTTCTTTTTTTGAAGTCGGTTAAAATAAACATTCATATTAATTAAATTTTTGAACTGAGTACGCGGCTCAAGCGACGTTGCCGTTCCGTATTAACTACTGGAAGATATGAACGATTTTTGCAATGTTGCCATTCATGAGTGCATTGTTCCTCTGATTCAACCAAATAACTTATAAATGTGACATCTAGCGTAGTAAATAGGTCATTATTTTCAAGTTTATTTAAATCGATTGCAACGACATCTCCTAAACATAGGTGATAACTTTTAGTTATGCAATTGAAAATCATTTTTTTAAAGCAAGCAATACAAAGCAAGTTTTATATTTGAAAAATAATAATATAGTTACTAGAATTGAAGCACATCAATAAAATACTGTTAAACTTTGTTAAACTGCTTTTTAGAGCTTATTTTCAGCGCCATCTAGATTTAGTTGAACTTTTCTAGCTTTTTACGGCGTACAGTATTGGCCAAGGGAGGGACGGTCTATAGTATATTGTGTCATTGAACTTACTTTGCATCATAGTTACGTCATATGGCAACTATAATGTGTCAAAGTAAACTCAAGTCGCAAGCATCGTTTAAATCTTTTTTTTGTGATTTTATATCCTAATCTGCTACAGACTGTATGAAGTTACTCAAAATTTTTAATTTATTTTAATTATATCAAGAACACAAATATGATCTCTGTATATTCTGGGGCAAGAATTAGACATCTCCTTTACTACCATTTTTGTGTTCTTACAATACAATACAAATTAATGAAGGTTAATACTAAATACATCATGAGGTGCCCACGATTTATCAAATCTATTTTCATTCCTTGTTCATTACCACGGGAACATTATTTTTGTGTAATTATATCATAAAATCACTACAATTTCAGAGGCGAAAACATCCTGGATAGTCCCGTTCACAGCGGGCGGGTTCCTCCACATAGCGCTGGTGACCGTTTTACCTGACCTGCTGCGGGAACCAGACCGCACGCAGTCACTCAAACACCTCGCCGCGCTCTGCTCTGGGATCGCCATCATGGCCATCATGACTCACTACTTCGGGTAGGAGACACTAAAAATTAAAGATGTACTGGATCCTAATAGACTCAAGTCTTCTCAGTCAAATGCCATCATGTGGAGCGTTGAAACGACAGTTGGTTTTAGCCAGAGATTGTGAGTTCAAATCCCACCTAGGACAGATATTTTGTGATGTGTTTCATCATCTGTTAGGTCTGGGAGTAGTTTTATAGTATTTAGAAATATATAGTATGTCTATCAGCAGTTTGTACAGGTCAAATCTAGTTATGGGATCAATGGTTTATTTTTAAGATCCATTCAAAATTCGATTTGGATACCCCATAACTGCTCAAAATCTAACAAAATTTTGCGTAAATGTGAAATGAGTAAAACTCAAAACATAAAATTGAGTTTTGATATTAAATTTGTACTTCATGTATACAAGTATAGCCATTGGTGTTAATTATATTTGGGTACCCACTACATTTCTCTACGCTAAGTAATTTTCTTTGTTAATAAAAAAGTTAACAAAGGCCGGCAACGCACTTGTGACGCCTCTGGTGTTCCAGGCGGCGGTAATCGCTTACCGTCAGGCGATACGTCTGCTCGTTTGCCCCCTATTCAATAAAAAAAATATGTTCCTAAGATTATTACTACTGAAATTGTCGCTTTTAATGTTTTACAAACATAAAAACAGTTTTTGAAAGAGGGAGAAAGCTAAAAAACTTTTAACTGTGTGATGCAGGATTAGTTGTTATAACGTAGTTCGGCTTGTTTCTGGTACATGTTGAACTATATTTTATTGTTTGTACATGGCGTTATAACGATTGAATAAATTTCATCAATGGCTATACAACTTAAAAGTTATCTATATTTTTATTATATATATTATTAAAATAATATCAAATTAGTCCAATGGGACATAAAAGAGTATTATTTTTTTCAACTATACCTAGACTGTCAACTTAATGTATGTTGAATTAAGTTAAATTTAGGTGCTTAGTGCTAAGTAATATTAATACTCCTTACGTATTTAGATGTACATTAACTTTCTTTAGAGAAAAAAGTCAGAATTAGTGATAAAATACCCTGTAACCGTATATCTATCTATAGTTAAGAGGTTGTACTTGCAAAAAAAAGATTGTAAATGATCACAAATTTTAACAAAAAAATAACCGACATCGAGAACAAGACCAAATTGAAATGGGACCACTTGGGAAGCACCAGCTTTCAAATAAAAAAAGAATCATCAAAATCGGTTCACCCACTCGAACGTTATGAGGTAACAAACAAAAAAAAACACTGGAATTGATAACCTCCTCCTTTTTTGAAGTCGGTTAAAAAGAATATGGCCCATGTCTACTGACATAGACAGCATTTGAAGTCAATTATCCTAGAACATTGTTACATTTTTTTGTTAAAATGAATCAGAAAGTAATCATTAAAAAACATTTAAAAAATATATTACACGAACTCCTTCACAATAAACATTACACTTATGTAATACTTAATCAATTATTCTTATTTTTGTTTGTAATATACATCTTCTATAACCAAATCACATGTTGAATAGTTTTAACTAATATTATATTATTATCTTAGTACAATAGACTTAACCTAACCTAAGGGCAGTACATTAGCGAAACTGTTGCATATGAAAATACAACAGCGCCATCTAGTGACAGTCTCATGAAACTATTAAAAATGGACGTTACTATACTTTACAATACTTTTAAAAAAATTCACAAAGAAAACTGACTTCAAGAATTGGGTCGATTTTGATGATTCTTTCAATATAAAAAAAAGAATCATCAAAATCGGTTCACCCAGTCGAAAGTTCTGAGGTTACAAAAAATAAAATAATAAGTCGAATTGAAAACCTCCTCCTTTTTTGAAGTCGGCTAAAAAGTATCACCGGCTTCAATGTTATGATAAATTGTAATACTACACACATCAAAAGTGTCTAGGGATCAACATATGTGTCTAGGGATCAACATATATTTTTGCAATAACTTTTCTCCTGATTGATATTAATTAAAATTTTCTTTAAGGATTCATCAAATAAAGTGTTTTCGTTTGTCACAGTAACGATAAACCAAGTCACCTTTGCATTAATAAAGAAATTTGCCATTTTCCTTATAAAGGGATTTTTGACATTTGAACCACCAACATTAAAGTTCGAAAAAAAGACTGAAATAACAGTTTTTTAAAATTTTATTAGGTAACTTAAACAATTAATAATCCGTGTTTCTACCGCGAACACTAACACAAGAACATCGGTTTGGCATACTCAAAATGAGTTCATCCAAATCACGCTGTGGAATGGCCGCCCATGTTCGTTGCAACAACAAAAAAAGGTCTTCTTGCGACTGGATACCCTCCATATTCGGCAGAGCTCTTCTCTGTAGCATATCCCATGCATGCTCAATCGGGTTCAATTCTGGCGACTGAGCAGGCCAGGGCCAAAGCCACATCTCAATCTCAAGAAATCCGCATAAAAATGCTTGATCCCTAGACACTTTTGATGTGTGTATGTTCATTATTCTTAAATTCATTATTTATATTCACCACTGGAAGTTAACTTTCTTAAATGAAAAAGATTTTTACTCATTCTTGAACTGTTTTATTCGCAATTGAATCGCCATCACATTCAGTACACCAGAGAGCCTAGTGTGAGTAAGTTCACATCTAAAGGCGCGTCTTCACCGAAATTTTACAACACAAAAAAAGGTTGACAACACATGATTTGCCAACTTTTGTTCGGTGGAGTCTCGGCTTAACGCGAAAATATACTCACACTAGGCCATCTGAACCTTGTCTCCACTTTATTTCACTTAATTTAAGTTATGTACGGTTCGCGTAGAAGACCGTTCGTGTAATATTCTTGGAGATTAATGTAAGAAGCGTGTAAATTAAAGAAAAGGAAAAGAGAATTGTAAAGTTCAAATATTTCGTTTTACATAAACATTCTAAGTTAACTGAATTGTAAATTATTGTAAATATACTCATGAATTGAAGTTTGTACAGTTTAAGGGCCTTTCAAATAACATCTACTATATCTATCTATATATATATAAAAAGAGTAAGGTGACTGACTGACTGACATACCCAGAGATCAACGCACAGCCCAAACCGCTGAAGCTAGAATCCTGAAATTTTGCATGTAGGTTCTTTATATAACGTAAGTGAGCACTGAGAAAGGAATTTTTGAAATTCCACCCCTAAGGCAGTAAATCAGGGGATGAAAGTCTTCGTGAGCGTGTAAAAGCTAGTATTTTATACAAGTCACTATCAACAGCTTTTAATTGGCCACTACTAGACATTAGCCTCTCCTTAACCTAGCCATGCAAGGTAGCAATACCTGATAGGTTTACCTGCACAGTTACACCCGTCAAGTGACCTTGAACTCAGGAGATGATAAACCTAACTGTACAGTGGTGCATCATACTCTGATTTTATTACCTATTAAGTTCAACTGTACAAGCATCCCTGTTAAGGTTTATCGTTTAGAAACTATCTTTAGAAAGGTGGTATTTGCTTACTATACTTAGCTAGTCAGGCGGGTTGATATAGGAATCCCATAATTTTATTGTGGAATTACCATACTTACTGAGTTAGACGGCGGGTTGGTATAATAAATTCATATTGAAACTGTGGAAACAGGTGTCATGTCCCTCTAACACATAGGTAAATCACGCCTGGCTAACCTCGCCCCAATGGTCGATATTCGGGAGTATATATACTAATTGGCGCAAGAATTTCTATATTGCGATACAGACTCCGTAGCCCGGTATGTCTTCGGTTCGATCTTTTAAGATTAGTATTGTAATGATAACAAAATTTAACAAAAAAAAACGACTTCAAGAACTGGACCAAATTGTAATGAGACCACACGGTAAGCACCAGTTTTCAAATAAAAAAAGAATCATCAAAATCTGTTCACCCAGTCGAAAGTTCTGAGGTAACAAACATAAAAAAAATACAGTCGAATTGAGAACCTCCTCCTTTTTTGAAGTTAGTTAAAAATATTAGTTCACACCGTATAACATAATGTTTATAGGCAATAGGGGACGTAGACCAGTTGCCTGTGTCAACAAGTGTAAGATGATATGTTTGAAAGGCTCTAATTATCGATAAAATCCTGTAGGAAAGTAGTACAAATTCCTCCACTTCTAATGAATGTGATAGTTATCTAGTTAACTATATATATTTATTTGTTATCACTTAGATTTTAAACTGTTTCGGAAGCAATAGGGAATATACATTAAAAATATTTGTCTCAACTATTTTTTTCTACATAAGTGAAAAGTAAGGGAGGGAAATTCAAACGTACAAAAAGCGTCCCTATTGGTCGAAATGAAATGTGACGTCGATGGTCACTTCATCGTTGTTCAATCCTCTCGCCAATGCAGCGTTCACCGTGTGAAACTTGCAATGTCTATAGGCCCATGGTATAAGCATACAATCGCTAAGCTAGTTCCCTGGCAAGAGAATTCAACTTTACGGCGATTTCACCGTGTTCTTATTCTAAGCTAATGTAATTAAGCACTTACTGGAGATGTGTGGATTCCTTGATATCGGCGCTCCAAGGGCCCTTGGTGGTATTCTCTCTGCGTCGTTACACATACATGACTCCTAAAGTGCTGTACAGCCTCCAAGGTATTTAATTACAATACACCCGATTTAACTATCGCGGATCGCGCCTAATTGACGTGACTACTAAAACTCGCGAGTCCAAACCAGACCAATCATAACGGTAACCGACGAAACACCGAGTCGTTGGATAATAGCTAAATTCCAATTATATTCCACTTAAAACCGACACTTTTTTACGAAGCCCTGCTCGACCGATCAAAGCGTCTCTAAAACTTCTCTCTTGTCACTTCAAAAACGTCAAACAAGAAAAAATGACAGTCAAAAATGTTGCCATTATAATGACGTCCGATTTCTAAAAATCGTAATTCATACTGTGTTAGTAGTGTTTGTGAGAAAAGTTAACTTCTTCCATGATTTTATAGCAATTAAAACTGTAATATAAATGTATAAAGTAACTGAAACACTGAATAGTAAACAAACTCGAAATGACAATGACGTCACTGTTAATGATAAAAGCGCGCGCGAAATGGCGGCGTTTGAATAGCTCTTTAGTCAGTGTTTTAAATTTCACTTTGAAAATTAGTTTGACTATTTTCAAGCCTATTCATATTTTTTTCTATGATATAGAAACGTAAATGATCAGATTAAGAAATTAAAAAATTACATGCGTATTCCCTATTGCCAACGATACTTCTTTACTGGTCATAAACAATTTACATTGCACGAAACTAATTGTAACCTTAGAGTAATTATTACTCTAAGATGGTTTCACCACCCACGGTTTTTATAAATAGATATTTGTTATAACGGGTTAGATATATTGTCAATTTATATACATATGTATAAAATTAATTTTTAAGTAGTGGGAGTAAGAAAGTTTCCAGCTTTTTGGTTTAGTAAAATATTTAATTTTATAGTGAGAGCCACGCTTCGGCATGAATGGGACGGCTCGACCGGAGTGATACCACGGCCTCACAGAAAACCTGTGTGAAAAAGTACTTGTGCTGTGTTGTACCGAGTGAGTGAGGATCAGGGATATTCCGGTTAGGGTTAACCTAACCGAAATAATCTGTTATTAACCCTTTTGGAAATGGGTTAACCTAAACTTAGGATTAACCTAAATATGTGTTACCGAATTATAACTGTTAACAGGAATAATCTAATACAGGATAAATACGGTTAACCTTAACCGAATTTGATATAGGTTTCTGGATATTTGTAGGTCCGTGATTCATTTTTCGTTACAGTCGTCGGTAACGTTCATTATTTGCGTGGAATGGGAAAAGGGGATAACAAGTTAATTTTTTTTCACAAGCGATCAAGTAAAATTGATTAATTTTCGAATCGCGTCACGTCGTAAAATAACCGAAATCTTGGGTTAACATCTATCATTTGGGTTAACAATTTCAAAAACATAAACCCTTTAATTTGGGTTAACCCTTATTGTTTGGGTTAAAACAATAACATATATAATCTGTTAACCGAATCGATGAGTAACCCTTTGAAACGGTTACAGATTGATTCGGTAACCGTTTATAACGAATACCGTTAAGCATGGGTTTTCCGATCCCTGGTGAGGATACCGGAGGCCCATACCCCAACCCCTCCCACCGTCCCCATCCCCTAAATTCTAGCAACGCACTTGTATTGCGGGTGTCCATGGGCGGCGGTAATCGCTTACCATCAGGTGATATGTCTGCTCGTTTGCCAGGTATTCCATAAAAAAAAAGAAGTGTTGTCTAATCTTTCCATAACATGTTGTTTTATTTAGCCACCCAAAAGTGGTTAGAGTGCTATCAGTTATAATATGGTATGTTTCAATGTTAATGTAATCAGCTTCAATGTCTTCAAGGCACAGCATGACTAGGATATACGTCACAGAATATAAATTTTTGTCATTATTTATGTCAAAATAATATTTCTATATCAGACGATATTCCTAGCCTTTATAATTCCTAAGATTAATTGTGGTCGGCTACTAGTTCAACCGGTTTTACCTGAATATCAATTTTTCCACGGAGCGACTGGCATCGGACCTCCGCTACCCTGAGGGTGAACTGAATTTGAAGGTTGAACTAATTGTCAGTATATTTGAGGGACTGACTTCCTAAAAACGATCGTCATAGGTATTCGTGACAACCGGGATCGACGGCCTAACGTGTTCTCCGAGTCACGGGCGGGAAACACCGCCATATTCCATACTCCGGGCTGCTGTTAAGAATGTTTTGTATGAAAAACCCAACAGCAGTCCGACCCGGGAATCGAACCCGAGACCTCTTGATCGGCAGTCGCTTATACTAGCCGCTAGACTGAAAATAATTACAGAATGTTATTCGTATGGAGAAAGATGCAAGAAGCTCCATAAGAAACATTCTGTGACAAATATCCTATCCAAAAAGCTGGTGCTAAACCCACAGTCAAATCATTGTTTGTTACTTTCAATCACTTGTTATAAAGATAATATGTACTACCAAACAGTAGCTATTAAAGTGTAATCTGTGTAATGTGATAATTAATGCCATTTATGAGTATTTTAGTCGATGATACGTCGACTTACAATAAGAATGTGTTAAAATGATAATAAAAATATCAGAACCTATTGACTTAGTTTTATTTTACACCAATGTTTAAAAGGGTATTTTACTGTATACGAGAAAAAAATTAAAAATATATTATTGAGAAACCAGTCGCAAAATATTAGTTTTAGTTCATAAAATAATAAAATACTTTTATAATTTATTTCAAAGTTTTTAGTTTTCGGGTCCGTGCCAATGGCAAAAAACGGAACCCTTATAGATTCGTCATGTCTGTCTGTCTGTCCGTCCGTATGTCAAAGCCACTCTTCCGAAACTATAAGAACTATACTTTTTAATGGGACTAGAATAGAACTATACTGTTGAAACTTGGTAAGTAGATGTAATCTGTGAACCGCATGAAGATTTTCACACAAAAATAGAAAAAAAACAATACATTTTGGGGGTCCCCATACTTAGAACTGAAACTCAAAAATGTTTTTTTCATCAAACCCATACGTGTATCTATATCTATGGATAGGACTTCAAAAATGATATTGAGGTTTCTAATATAATTTTGTATGCTCTTACGGGGAAAATTGACCATCAAACATGATTACATGACTAAACAATAATTCGAGCACCGACCACAGAGGCGCTAGAGTGAGACGAGAGTGAGATATTGTTTTAATTCTTTTATTAAATTATGGCTTAAAAATTAAAAACTTTGCGTAGTATCCTGTCCGACAAAAGTTTTATCATTCTTGGGGGAGCCTCACCCTTAGAGAACGCGTCCCCAGGTGGCGGATAGGGGAACGCTCGGCAGATATGCCGGGTAGGAGGGAAATAAAATACCTCCCGCGGACCAACAGGCCGGAGATGGATACTCCGATACCAAACCCCTGCCACAGGCTTCTCTGAAATAGTCGGAGCCCAGGCTGCGGTCAGTGCTGTTCGTCTCGGTTGGGGCGCCCAGAAGGGATGGCGGCGGAAGAGCCTCTTCGAGGTCAACGGCGGCGCCCACAAGTCTCCACGAGAAGAACAGCCTTGGCTTCAGGTGGCAACCGGCCGTAAAAATTCAGCCAAATATTCTAACTCCTTGTACATGAAAGTGAAACCAGAGAGATGAGTAAGTCAAATGCTAGGGCGTCCCCCTCAAGCGACGGCGATGTGATCAATGTAAACAATGCGATACATACTAGGGCGTACCCCAGAAGCGACGCTAAGGACAAAAACTCACGTTCGCATACAAAAGTTTTTGACAAACTCAGACTCGCATCATGGAATCTCGGCACAATGACTGGACGCAAAAACGAACTTAGTGCAATTTTAAAAACCAGACAAATCAACATCTGCTGCATCCAAGAAACAAAATGGAAAGGGTCAAAATCAAGGGATATTGGAAATGGCTACCAGCTTGTGTACCATGGCACTAATACAAAAAGAAATGGAGTAGGTATCGTGCTCGATGAACATTTTAAACAAAGAATGATCAACGTAGAGAGGAAAAGCGATAGAATAATTACCGTAAAACTGACAATGGACGGACAACTGCCACTGAACATAGTTTCCGCGTACGCTCCACAAACTGGCTGCTCGGAACAAGAAAAGCAGGACTTCTGGGATGACGTGGATGAGGTTATGCAAAACATGCCCACATCTGAATATGTCCACATAGGAGGAGGCCTAAATGGGCATGTGGGAGAAAGAAATGACCTTTATAGAAATATCCATGGAGGTTTTGGGTTCGGCTGTGCTAACCAACAGGGATTAGACATTCTAAATTTCGCAACTAGGCACTCCCTTAAAATCGTCAATACACAATTCCAAAAGAAACCAGAGCACCTCATCACCTACAAATGCCTAAATCATAGCACACAAATAGATTACATCCTTGCTAGTAACAACATGTTCAAGCTTTACAAAGACTGCAAAGTGATCCCGGGAAATGCGCTTACATCACAACATGGACTCCTTGTCTCAGTTATGTGCTTGCCCAAGTCTATAAGAACACATGTAGACCGAACAGAGACTGTAAAATGGAAGGAACTACACTCCTCCAAAGGTAAACAGCTCCTTAAATGGGCCCACACCTATATGAACGAAGACATAGAGTCTAACAGAACTGCCAATGAGATGTGGTCCAATTTTGAGAAACTCTGTTTCGAGAAAGCCAAAACTACACTTGGTGTATCGCATGGAGCACTGCGTCTAAACAAAGAGACATCCTGGTGGAATGAAGGTGAAAAGGATTTGATAACGGCAAAGAGAAATGCGTTTAAAGTATGGCAGACATCCAAACTCGAAGATGATCGTCGAGAGTACAAAAGCTGCAAAAAGATAACAAGAGCAGCTGTCGCACAATCAATGGCACTATCTAGACAAGATTTCTATGACAAACTGGAAAACGCTGAAAATGAAAACACCATTTATAAAATAGCTCGTCAGCGCCACAAATCAACGCTTGATATTAAATCCACTAAATACATGAAGAACGCCGAGGGTATACTCTTAACAGCAAATAAGGATATCAACATAAGATGGAAGGAGTACTACGAGCAACTTATGAACGAGGAATTTCCTAGCGAGCAAATGCCATACATGCCACCTACTGAAGGCCCCATAAGACACATTTCAGCTGAAGAGGTGAGAAAGGCGGTGTCCAAAATGAAGTACCGCAGGGCTACTGGTCCTGACCAAATACCGGCAGATATGTGGAAGATATTACGGGACGCTGCACTTCCTTGGCTAACCAAGCTCTTTAACAACATTATCAGGGAGGGCAAAATTCCAGACTCATGGCGTAATAGCACCTTATGCCCCATTTACAAGCAAAAAGGGGACATTTCGCAATGTGGCAACTATAGAGGTATCAAGCTCACATCACATACTCTGAAATTGTTCGAGAGAATTATCGCCTCTCGTTTAAGCGACATTTCCCAAATAACAGAAAACCAGTATGGTTTCACACCTGGCAAATCGACCACAGACGCCATACAGACCATTAGAGTTGTGATGGAAAAACACCGTTCGAACAGTGAAAACCTGTATCTCCTATTCATCGACTTAGAGAAGGCTTTTGATAGGATACCTAGAAGCGTTGTTTGGCAGGCGATGAGAGCCCAACATATTCCAGAACACTATATAGCACTGGTCCAAGATATGTATAGAAACACCAAAACGCGCGTGAAAAGCCCCGCTGGCCTCAGTGAGTATTTTCACGTAGAAGTGGGAGTCCACCAGGGGTCAGCCCTAAGCCCACTACTGTTTAATCTGTGCATGGATTACATCACAAGGAACATACAAAAACCAACCCCAGAATGTATGCTCTATGCAGACGACATAGTTCTTATGTCAGAGACCGCAAAAGAGCTACAAGAGACTCTAAATCAATGGGTAACACAAATAGAACGCCATGGGCTGCGCATAAGCCGGAGCAAGACCGAATATTTAGAATGCGACTATGGAGGGACAGCGGAGACGGGATGCGAAATATACACAGACAACCGTGCATTACCCAAAGTAGACAAATTCAGATACCTAGGTTCTGTCCTCACTCCTGATGCGAACGTTGATAAAGACGTGGACCACCGCATCAACACAGCCTGGCTTAAATGGAGATCGCTATCAGGAGTTCTTTGTGACAGCAGAATGCCCATCAAAGTTAAAGGGAAAGTGTATAAAACGGTAGTACGACCCGCCATGACATACGGAGCAGAGTGCTGGACCATGAAGAAGACGCAT
The DNA here is from genome assembly GCA_949125395.1 of Diaphora mendica. NCBI lineage: Eukaryota > Metazoa > Arthropoda > Insecta > Lepidoptera > Erebidae > Diaphora > Diaphora mendica. Next base: position 3,713,173 of record OX421332.1, on the reverse strand, counting down.
GAACAACGACTGCACACGAGCGAAATGAAAATGCTCAGATGGGCGGGAGGTGTAACCCGCTTGGACAAACTGCGAAATGAGTATGTCAGAGGATCGTTTGGAGTAGCACCGATTGCTGAGAAGTTGAAAGAAAGCCGAATGCGCTGGTACGGCCACATCATCAGACGAAATGACAAACACCCGGTCAAAAAGGCCCTAAATATCCCTGACCGCCCACGAGGAAGAGGAAGACCACCCGCCACCTGGTGGTCAAATATGCAGAAAGAGATCCAACAAGAGAATCTGAGCACACAGACAACCCAGAACAGAGTTCTCTGGCGCAGACGTACAAGGAGACCCGACCCCAGCTAAACTGGGAAGAGGGGTGGACAAAGAAGAAGAACCCAAAAGTAAAGTTTTATGTTTCTAACTTAAAAAAATCGGCCAAGTGCGAGTCGGACTCGCCCATGAAGGGTTCCGCAGCAGTAAGTAACATAATATAATTTATATTTTTATATTTGTGTTGATTGAATGAAAGGTATATTGCAGTTTACGATTTATGATGTATTAAAAAAAACTACTTACTAGATTTCGTTCAAACCAATTTTCGGTGGAAGTTTACATGGTAATGTACATCATATACTTTTTTTAGTTTTATCATTCTCTTATTTTAGAAGTTACAGGGACACACATTTTACCACTTTGGAAGTATCTCTTGCGCAAACTATTCAGTTTAGAAAAAAATTATGTTAGAAACCTCAAAATCATTTTTGAAGACCTATCCATAGATACCCCACGTAGGGGTTTGATGAAAAAAAATTTTTGATTTTCAGTTCTATGTATGGGGACCCCTCAAAATTTATTGTTTTTTTTCGATTTTTGTGTGAAAATCTTAATGCGGTTCACAAAATACATCTACTTACCAAGTTTCAACAGTATAGTTCTTATAGTTTCGGAATAAAGTGGCTGTGACATACGGACGGACAGACAGACGGACGGACGGACAGACAGACGGACGGACGGACAGACAGACAGACAGACATGACGAATCTATAAGGGTTCCGTTTTTTGCCTTTGGCACGGAACCTTAAAAAGGACGGACAACCATACAAACTTTCATCCCCTATTTCACCCCGTTAGAGGTAGAATATTCAGAAACGCTGAAACAAATATCAATTCTTTTTTAATCAGGAGCCCAAAAATAAAATTTCATGTTTCTAACTTAAAAAATGACGGATTTCCAGACTGACCTATATACAAAATAACAACCACTATTTTGATATAAATTTCAACTTGATACCTTTGCGCGTTCATGAGGCAAAGTACCCTTTGCGTACAAGTACGCTATACATAGTTATATAATTAATTATTAAAAAAAACATGTGATGTAACTAAAAATTTAAGATTTTCGAATTTTTTCCTTTATTTGTGCTATAAAACGTTGCTTCATGCCAAATTTCAAGATTCTAGGACGGCTGGAAATATCCTTTATGTTTTGATTCCCTTATGAGTAGTTGCGTGTTTCTAAATATGGGGCTTAAATTGCTGTTTCTTGAGAATGCGTTTGCGTTAATATAGTTTGATTTTGTAACAGCTTAAAGGTATTATAGACCTGAGTATTTGATATGGTACATACTAAATTGACATTCATATCAAATACTCAGGTACTACGAGTTCATGAGGAAAAGAGAAGTAAGTTTAATTTTTTAAAATATTTTTGTTATATGATGTAAGTAAAAAAATATGCTTTTCACAATTTTTCCTTTCTCTGTGCTTTAAGACGTTGCTTTGTGCCAAATTTCAAGATCCTGAGTTCACGGGAAGTACCCTGTAGGATTTGATTCCCTTGCGAGTGTTGAAAATTTGCATCATAAACTCAAACTCAAAAAGATTTTATTCATATAGGCACTTATTTTACAGGCACTTATGAATAGTCAATATTTAATATTAAAAAATCGAGTGATTCTAGTCGCCAGTTCCAAGTGCAGCCTACCCTTCATGGAGAAGAATCTGGCAAGAAACTCCATTGTTGCTCCTTTTAAAAAAAATTACAATTTTTTTTTCACTAAGAGACTTGAATGAGAACGAAGTCGACCAAAGAAAACAAAACAAAAGGTTTGGAGTCATTTCTGCACAGCCATGAGCTAACCAATCATGCGCCGTTCTTACTGATAGCTGCGAGATTTTGACATTGTTATATTGTGACATTGTATTGTTATATTGTGAGGTCCACTTATGGAAAATAAAATCCAAATAGCACTTTCACTCACAGTCAAATTTAAAAAGATGTAATATGTCCAAATATAAAATAAATGTCACAAATGTAAAATAAGTAAGACGCATGGATCAGCCATCGACCTATTCAACCATAGTTGAGCTGCGTACTCAGGCCGCACAGCAAATCATCGACTTACTAGACGAAGTAACTAAAAATTTATACTTTTCGCAATTTTTCCTTTATCAGTACTATAAGATGTTGCTTCGTACCAAATTTCAAGAAGATGACTTCACGGGAAGTACCCTGTAGGTTTTGATTCCCTTGCAAATGTCGCAAATTTGCAACATAAACAGCTGTATCTTTTGATTGCGTTGGCTTAGAAGTTAGATTTTTTTACAGCTCCAAATGGCAGTGAACCTGAGTATTTCATATGGATTTCAGCTTGATACCTTCACGCGTTCCTGAGAAAAAGGGTCTTGAGAGACAGACAGACGGACAACAAAGTGATCCTATATGGGTTCCGTTTTTCCTTTTGAGGTACGGAACCCTAAAAACAGAAATTTTTAAAACATTTAGCTTGTGAAATGTCACAATTTATAATTTGGTTATTTATGTACTACATAACTTATTATAGCGATCACTGTTAATTATGAAGTCAGGCAACAAAACAAATTAGTCTTACGAATTGTATCTTTTGTTTAACCTTGCGCTCGATAGATGTCACTGTGCCATTTTTTGGGATCGCGATATGGTTTCGTTACGCTCACCACTATAAAAGAAACCAATTTTCATCATCATCACGTTCTTAATCTAAACTAATGCTTAAAGCACTTACTAAATTTTTGAATCGTGTAGGGATGGCGATTCTTTCCAAAAAATATCGTTTTTTGAATCGATTTGAATCGAAACCTAAAAAATCGATTCACAAAAAAATCAAGGTTTAAAAGATCGATTTTCAATGAATCGATTTTTTTTTCAAGTTTTCATGTATTATGTAATTATAAATCCATTTTATAAAAAACAAGAAAGATGGCATTATAATTGATCTCTTATCAGTAAAATCGTTTTTATAGTCCAATGTTGAATTGAAATTGCAGACAGACAATTCAATTTTATTTCTTTTTATATATCAAAGTCAGATCAGGTATAAAAAAAGACATTAATTTTCAAAATCACAAATTTTAACAAAAAAAACCGTCTTCAAGAAGGGGACCAAATTGAAATGGGACTTTTGAAGCACCAGCTTTCAAATAAAAAAAGTATCATAAAAATCGGTTCACCCAGTCGAAAGTTATGAAGTAACAAACATTAAAAAAAAATAGTAATTGACAACCTCCTCCTGTTTGAAATCGGTTAAAAATTTATTTAGTACATGAATAAAAAGGTTAAAGTTCTCAATGCTCCATATCTTAACTTTTTAAAAACAATAATCTGTCAAGTCTACTGGGACCCAAGCGGTTCCGCTTAACACTTGCGATGTTGGTGGCAAGCGGCAACTGAAAAAAGGCGCTCACAAGGAACAAAGAGAGACAAAGGAAACTAGGCACACCGCCAATTCGCACATTTTTGACTACTCAACCCTTTAATCAGTAACACCGTATTATTACCGATACATTTAACTAATTGTAAATAAAATGGTTTGTACCAAAACAAAAAAAAATCAAATGGCGATTTTCAGGGATAAAATATCGATCCACTGAATCGACACAGTACTGTATATCGATTTAAAATATCGATCTTTAGGGCCTGAAAAATCGATTCCACGATTAATCGATCTCAGATCGCCATCCCTAGAATCGTGACGGTTGGCCCATGACCGTGACGATAAAATTGATGGATTGAATGGACAATGGTAAATGTAAATGGATTTTCCTAGAACTGTGTCGGTCAATCATTAAGCTCCAAACAAATTATCGGACGCGGCTGATAATGTGCAGTGGCCTTAGGGCGAGTTTTTTTAACTACTCGATCGCGTTAAAGTAAACTGTGTGCTTAGTGCGAGTTTTTTTAACTACTCGATCGCGTTAAAGTAAACTGCATTTTGTACGGAATTGGATCAGCGCCACCTAGTGGAACGTTTGTAAGACATATTTTGTGAGTGCGAGATTCTTTGTTAACTTTTCGATCGTGACTGTCGAGTAACTTTACCGAAGTGAGCTTAAAAACGCGCTCGAATGACGTTTTTCTCACTTTTTGTGAGTGTGAATTGCAACGTTAATCTATTTTGACAGTTGTTTTGTTAACTCCTTCACTTTCGAGCAAGTTAACGTTGTCACCTAGCTTTTGGTAGTGAAAGTGATAATTAACAAAGTTTATAATATAATATTTGTGTTGTTTTCATTCGAGAAAAAAATGGCATCTCGTAATTTTTTCGCTTGGAGGATGTTATCGACGGCGACAGCACAAGACGAGCGTAATTACCTAGCCAATTTTCGTGCACAGGCTCGGATCTCAGCAGATAATTTACTTTCACATCTTCCAGAGACCGAATTTAAAAGGAATTATCGCCTTTCGAAGAAAGCATTTAAAGTCTTATGCAAAGAATTAAGAGACTTAACGAATTTAAAGTCTACTCAACGGGTTAGCTTGGAAGTGAAGGTAAAGTCATTGAAACTCATATGTGTGCATAAACATGCAACCTTCATGTGGTTTTTTTATCAATTGTTATTATTCTAGGTTCTCACTGCATTATTTTTCTTTGCAACCGGGTCTTACCAGCGTCCTATTGGAGTTGCAAAGAATATCTCGCAAAAAATGTGCAGTGTTTATATTGAAGAGGTAACCACAGCATTAATACATAAGAATATGTTAAATAAATATATTCGGTTTCCTAACACTCAAAATGCCAGACAAGCAATTAGTCAAAGGTACGCAATTAATTAAGTATTCAGGTTTAAATGCTATACTTAAATGGTTAATTTGACTGACTGACTATATAATTTATTTCAGGTTTTCTGATCAATATGGAATACCAGGGGTTGTTGGTTGCATTGATTGCAGTCATTTTAGAATACATGGACCACCAAAGGAAGAAGAGCATAGGTACTATTGCCGCAAACACTATCATTCGATAAATGTCCAAATGGTAAATAAGATTTTATTTTCCTTTTATACAATCATAGCTTCAGTGATTTTTATTACCTACCTATATTATAATTATTACAGGTATGTGATGATGAATATCGGATACTTAATGTCAATGCAAAATTTGGAGGAGCAAACCATGACTCATTTATATGGGAAAATAGTGACCTAAACCAATATATGCAGTCATTGCACCGAAATGGGGAAACAGTGTGGCTTTTAGGTAAAAATCTACTATGAGTATTAGACAATTTTTTATTCCTGAATCATGTAAGGTTCTAGGGTATTCAATTAAAAATAAAGGATGACATTTGCATAATATATTATGTTGATATTCTCAGGTGACTCAGGTTATCCACAACGGCCATGGCTAATGACTCCAATTTTAGATGCAGCTCCTAACACACCTCAAGCCAATTATAATCAAAAACATATGACTGCCAGAGTTGTCATCGAAAATACCTTTGGAAGGCTGAAAAATCGTTGGCGATGCCTGAATAAAGACAGGGTTCTACACTATAATCCTTTAAAATGTTCAAGAATCATATTGGCTTGTTGTGTTTTACATAATATAGTTGTTAAACATGGCATTGTAGATGTTGTGGATACCACAGGTATGTATGGAACTATAAAAAATATTGATATATAAGTTTAAACTTGGTTCATATGAAAACTATTAACTATATTATATTCTAATAATAAAGATTTTTCTATAATTTTATTTATATTCAATAATGTCTAAATGCTAAAAATATTCAATAAATTAAATATATAATTTTCAGATGATAACAACCAAGACCATGATGAGAGGATTACTTCTGAGGGAGAGGGAAGTTCCACCACTGATTTAATTAGAGGCAGGGTATTAAGGGATCATTTAGTAAGAAGATTACAGCAACAATAATTATTATCTTGTAGATTATAAGTTTATTTTAATATAATCTTGCCATTCTCTCTGAGTCTGCACTTCCATTTCCCTAATCCTATTTTGCTCCCTTTTTATCTCCACATTATCTCTATGTTGCTGCATTCTGAATGCTCTCCATTCACAATCGGAGTTGAAAAACTGACGTGCAACCTGCTCCGTTTGTGTCAGCCTCACACGTCTTCGAGGTGAGGGTCGTATTCGTGAAGACCTCTCACTATGGCGTGGTGTAGTTTGCCCATACTGGGCAGGATGCACACGAGGCTGTGGGGCAGCAACATGAGGCTCTGGAGATAAATTTGGTAAGACTTCTTCAGCATCTGACAAAAGAAAACATTTGTTATTTAGATCTGCAAATGAACACAACACTTCTTTTTTATTTATTTTTATATGCCATATTCTCCGGATATTTTTACTATATAAGTAACAACAACTTACTCTCTATGATTTCAATATCCACATTGATGGCTTGGCTAGGTGTCCTTGGTCCGACATGAGCCTGGCTTAAAGGAGGCTCTACATGAGCCTGGCTTAAAGGAGGCTCTACATGCACTTGGCTAGAAGGTCCAGGCTCATTCCATGGCTCAATACCTAAAAAATAAAAATATATAACACTTTCATCTTATCCTATGTCTTATAAAATGTTAATAGCTACCTATACCAAACAACTCACATTCATCAATTGGATAGTTATGGACTTCCTGTGTAACTGGTTGTTCTAACCTAGGTTCCGGTATCCTGGGTTGTATCACATCAGGCACACTTGGTGCAGCATCATCATCCTAAAATTAATAAAATGTAAATAACAAAAACGAACATTTGTGGTAAGGGTAAGTATTTATAAAAAATGTGCCAAGCGATAAAATAAAAATAAATAACCTGTGAAAACCCTGCCTCGGCCACTGCCAAACCCGTTGCTGCCTGTATGCCAATAACATTTAGAACTCTTTTTTCTAATTCAGTGAGTTTGGCATACACAGCAGGCCCACCACCAGTGCCACTAGCTGCTCTATGCAGTCTCGCAGCTTTCTTTTTTGTATTGTTTTTAAAATCGCTCCACACCTTTGACATGCAAAAAACTAAATTTTAATATATAATCGGGATCCTCAACCAATAATAAGCATTAATAAAATGATGTATGATGATGTAATCTTAGTAAGATCTTATTGTATAGATATAGATTACCCCGATTATAGTTTCATACACCTTGTAAAAAGATATATTGATAATGAGTTATAAAGAGTTTCAACATACATGTTATGGGAAGGATTACTTATCACCATCACCAAACCTTTTTCCACTTTTCTGTGGTTTTTGTATCACCACTGCCATCACTGTTAAGCAGTGATGTAAGCTCCTGCCAATGCTGGATGGCCACGATCCTACCTCTTGCATTACTCATTGGCTTACTAAGCTCTGCATGTCTAGCAAAAAGAATACAAAAACACAAAATATATCACAAGTTCACTTCAACAACTCACATTCAATATTATAAATATCTTGATTAGGTACTTACTCTTCCATAAAAGTTACTAATAATTCAAATTGATATGGACTCGTTTTCATTTTATTTTATCGTTGAGATAAACAATAAAAATTAATACACGCACAGTTTGTTTACACAACAATGACAAGTGACGCCAAGCGTAACCCGACTATTTTTGATTATACAACGCCTCTATACAAATAGCGTTCGAAAATCATTGTATTTAATTTTGTTGGTTTATCGCATTGACGCTTTAATGCTGCCAACATTGACAAAAAAAATTACGTTCTCACGGTGAGTTAACGCCAATCGAGGCGAAAGACTTGGTAAGAACTTACACTCGCTGTCGCTGGTATTCGCTTGTCGATCCGTTTGACGTAAACTCGATTTACGCGGTGGTTAAGTCATTCGATTTGTTTATTGAAACTCACACTAAGCACAGTACTATAAGATGTTGCTTCGTACCAAATTTCAAGAAGATGACTTCACGGGAAGTACCCTGTAGGTTTTGATTCCCTTGCAAATGTCGCAAATTTGCAACAAAAACAGCTGTATCTTTTGATTGCGTTTCCTTATAAGTTAGATTTTTTTACAGCTCCAAATGGCAGTGAACCTGAGTATTTCATATGAATTTCAGCTTGATACCTTCACGCGTTCCTGAGAAAAAGGGTCTTGAGAGACAGACAGACAGACGGACAACAAAGTGATCCTATATGGGTTCCGTTTTTCCTTTTGAGGTACGGAACCCTAAAAACAGAAATTTTTAAAACATTTAGCTTGTGAAATGTCACAATTTATAATTTGGTTATTTATGTACTATATAACTTATTATAGCGATCACTGTTAATTATGAAGTCAGGCAACAAAACAAATTAGTCTTACGAATTGTATCTTTTGTTTAACCTTGCGCTCGATAGATGTCACTGTGCCATTTTTTGAAATCGCGATATGGTTTCGTTACGCTCACCACTATAAAAGAAACCAATTTTCATCATCATTACGTTCTTAATCTAAACTAATGCTTAAAGCACTTACTGAATTTTTGAATCGTGACGGTTGGCCCATGACCGTGACGATAAAATTGATGGATTGAATGGAAAATGGAATGTCTCAATGTCCTAGATCTGTGTCGGTCAATCATTAAACTCCTAACAATTTATCGGAGAACATCGAGATATTACGTACTACGTACTAGAGGAGCCACTCAAAACCAATTATATGTTCCGTTTATATTTGAATTAAAACTAAAAAGTTTTAATTCAATTCCTTCGTAAATAAGTCATTATTTCTCGTAAAAAGAAAGGAATAAAAATGGTTGTTGTGGGTTTTTTTTTTTAAAGACAACTCCCGCACTAGGAATAAATCCTGTGTCGCGGGGGACTTTACAGACATACATGAAACGGATTTGTGGATCACACAAAGTGTTGTCCTACGTGGGATTTGAACCCACGGCACTTGGCGAAGTAGAAAACGGCGTGGTGACCGTTACACCACTAGGCCATACGTGCAGTATGGTTATCCCTAAGAGATAGACATATACCGTAGCAGACTTTTTTGTAGTACTTTTTAAGGTGTACAATACTGTAGTACATTATTTTGATCTATCTCGTAGGGTGCAACTAGCGTTTGCAATGTAAGCGCAAAAAATGTGTTTATTTGCTACATCACATTAGAAACCTCGAAAATTAACAGTGTTTCCATGCTATATTATGCATTTATTATACATAAAAACCTTCCTCTTGAATTACTCTATCTATTATAAAACCCGCATCAAAATCTGTTGCGTAGTTTTAAAGATTTAAGCAAACAAAGGGATATAGGGACAGAGAAAGCGACTTTGTTTTATACTATGTAGTGATGATGATGAAATCCATATACCTACTCAATACAAATAAATAAAAGTAAAAACTAAAACCCAACTACGACAAAAAGCGACGCAGCGACGAAGAGTTATGGTACGTTTCTATTTTAATTTAAGTTTAAACTTTTTTTTATTTAAAATTTTTTGGTGTAGTGATAATAATAATTTATATGCAAAGTATATTTTAAATACCTAACATAGATATATAAAAAAAATTGAATAAATACGAACAAAGTCACCAGCAAATGCTAATAATACCTATATATATAGGTATTTGAAATGTACAAGTAACACCCTTTCCGATGATACCAAACACGGCATATTTATCTTAAATTTATTTTTTAATACAGTACTTTGTGTCGGCTAGAGGGCGCCACATTAAATTGAGTGACGAGTCGTATAGCCTATAAGCAGCGGACGATCAAGACGCTTCTAACGATACCTCATTTGTCCAGTTCTAATTAGCAGTTAAGGAGCTATGAGGGAACAGATGAACATACATACATAGCCTGTCAAAATCTTTTTTTTTTATGTATGGCCCGCCAAAATGACTGCTCAGCCTGATGGAAAGCATAAGCAGAATCCAAGAGTGGCGGTCACCATACTCACTGTCACACATAATCATAACCCTCCTTTGGCTTTGCCGTGGTCGGGTAAAAAAATAAAAAAATATTGAAACAGACGGGGTAAAAGTCGGGCAGAGTTTCAATTATGTATTTTAATCACACGAAAAAAAGATACAATAATGGCTCGGCATTGGCTTATATAGACACATCCCCACTACTGGCTGGCTGGCTGGCTTGGCAGGCGGGGGGGGGGGAGAGTGTCAACATGGCGACTCGGCAATGGCGGCGTGTTGGCTGACGGCACATCCGTTACACTCGGCCATCCTGAAAGAATTGCTCCCGCAATGGGAACATACACCTCGAATTAGCTCTCCAGTAAATCGATTAGGTCTTCGGTCTCTAACTGCTCATCTGAACTACTATCACTATCGGAAACAGAGGCTATACTCTTATAGGGCCTTAATGAGTCTGCTGAAACTAGACCTGTGAAACTCTTATAACCTCGTAACCCCTTTATACTCCTAATTCTGTACCTATCCTTCCCAATCACCTTAGTAATGACATATGGCCCTGAATACAAATCATCCAGTTTAGTGTTAACCTTCGCTGCACTACTAGTAGGAGCTTGTCTCCAGAGAACAAAGTCCCCTTTTTTATAGATACGGGCATTTTTGCGCCTTTTGTCAAAATTGCGTTTCATTTTAATACTAGCTTTTTGTATTTTACTCGAGGCTTTCTTACGTCTCCATTCAATAGTATCTGACTCTCGCCCAGGAATAGATATATCACACATTGCTCTACCAGTGCGAGCAAACATTAGGTCATAAGGTTTATACGAGGTGGTATCATTCACAGTGTTGTTTATTCCCCAGATTATATCAGGTAAAGTATTAGCCCAGTTTCCTGATGCTTCAGATGGGTCGGTGGCCCGCAGGGCATCGAGAATCGTTCTATTTGTGCGTTCCACTTGGCCATTGGCTCGCGGACAAGCAATAGAATTTAAAGTGTGTCTAAATTGCCTATCTGTACTGAACCTTTTAAAATACCTACTTGTAAAAGCCTTTCCGTGATCTGTGACAACATGATTAGGATACCCAAAGATACCGAAAGTCTTTTTCAATAACCTGATGGTCTGTATAGAATTAACAGTGCGCGTTGGCTCAACAATTACAAATTTTGTAAATGCATCCGTTAATACGAGCATGTACTGATAACCTTCTTTTGTCCTACAAAATGGTCCTAAGTGATCTATATGCACCATTGTCATAGGCTCTGATGGTTTGGGAATCGGATGTAGTTTTCCTTCTTTTTTACCATAATTACCCTTGCCATATGCACAATGAAGACATGCGGACACATATTTTCTTATAAATCTAGTCATCTTAGGAAACCAGTAATCATTTTTAATCAAGTCCAAACAACGGTTCAAGCCTACATGTCCAATGTCATCATGGTGCATCTGTACAATTTTCCACCTACCTAGGCTAGGTACCACTAATCGATTCCCATTTAATGTTTTTCGATACAATCTATTATCTATAATTACAAAATTGTTCTTAATATCTAAATTGGCGGTATTATTTACCAACTGATTAATGATGGAGCTAAGTTTATCATCTTGACATTGTAACGTATAAAACCAATCAGAGACTTCTAAGCGGTTAATGTTCATAGTGTCGACAGGGTTTCTGCTTAAGGCGTCTACGTGTTTCATACGCTCTCCCGGCCTATATTCTATACTAATGTCATAGTCTTGTATCATAAGCCACCGCCTTGCAATGCGTGGAATGATATCACGTTTTGTAAGTGTAGCCCTAACTGCGGTACAATCGGTCACTACCTTAACATGTTTGCCTACAATGTAAACGCGAAATCTACGTAAAGAATTTACGACTGCAAGGGTCTCCAGTTCATAGCTGTGATACATGCTCTCTTCTCGACTGGTGACCCGTACTAAAATATTGGACCGGTCGCAACGTACCATCAGTTTGCTTTTGTAATAATATACCAGCTATTCCTAGTTTACAAGCATCGGTGTGTATCTCACTAGGAAGGGCGGGATCGTATAAGGCTAGCACAGGCGCAGAACACAAGCCCGACCTGTCGGACGCCCAATTCGGATTCCGAGAGGGGCGTTCGACGGTCGATGCCGTGATGCGCCTTAGGGCCGTGACCGAAGAGGCAGTGAGCTGTGGCGGCGTGGTGTTGGCGGTGTCCTTGGACATCGCCAACGCCTTCAATAGTCTGCCATTTAGCTGCATCAGGGAAGCACTCCACTATCACGGGGTGCCAGAGTACCTGAGGCGGCTAGTGGCAGACTATCTAGAGGAGCGTACCGTCGTGTACGAGGACCGAGAGGGCGTCTTGAGACGGCGACCCATGTCGTGCGGCGTTCCGCAGGGGTCTGTCCTTGGACCACTCCTGTGGAACGTGGGGTACGACTGGGTCCTTCGAAGTCGTCTGCCCCCCGGGCTGGGCGTAATTTGTTACGCCGATGACACATTGGTCACAGCCCGGGGAGCGAACTTCCAAGAGGCGGCGTGCCTGGCCACCAGGGGAGTTTCTCTGGTGGTCGGGCGCATCGAGGCGCTGGGCTTACGGGTGGCCCTGGACAAGACGGAGGCCCTATTGTTCCATGGGCCCCGTCGTGGTCCACCCGCCGGCGCCTCCATAGAGGTCAACTCGGTCCTCGTACCGGTTCGGGCCCAGATGAGGTATCTGGGCCTGATACTCGACGGTAGGTGGCTCTTCGACGAGCACTTCCGACAGCTTGGTCCGAAGCTGGTCGACGCTGCCTCCGCCCTTGGGCGACTTTTGCCCAATTTGGGTGGAGCCAGCGTCCCAACGCGACTCCTGTACACGGGGGTTGTCCGGTCGATGGCGCTGTATGGTGCACCGGTGTGGGTGGCGGCTCTGACTGCCCTAAATAAGGCCCGCCTCTGGCGGCCTCAGAGGGTATTGGCAGTCAGAGCCATACGCGGATACCGCACGGTGTCGACCGAGGCGGCGTGCGCCCTGGCCGGAACACCCCCGTGGGATTTGGAGGCGGAAGTGCTCGCCGAAGTTTATCGACGGGTGGCTGAATATCGGGCGGAGTATGGCTATCGCCCTCCGCCCGAAGAGGTACGCGAGTGGCGTGAAGCCGCCCGTCGAGCCACGATGGCTCGCTGGTCGTTCCGGCTGGAGACTCCACGCGCTGGCTTTGCCGCCGTGGAGGCTCTCCAGCCGGTCATCCTCGAGTGGGCAGGGCGGCAGCACGGGACCCTTTCCTTCCGACTGACGCAGGTCCTTTCCGGGCATGGTTGCTTCGGGAAGTACCTGCACTCGGTCGCTAGGAGGGAATTGAGTCCCGCCTGCCACCACTGCGACTGCAGTGAGGACTCGGCCCAGCATACGCTGGCGATCTGCCCTGCATGGGCGTCGCAGCGCCGGGCCCTCACTGCAGTCATCGGAGGAGATCTCTCGCTACCGGCCGTCATACGCTCCATGGCCGGTAGCGATAGCAGTTTTACCGCGGTCGCAACCTTCTGCGAAGATGTAATCTCGCAGAAGGAGGTGGCGGAGAAGGCCCGGGAGGACGATGTCCACTCGGACCCAATCCGCCGCCGGCGAACCGGGCGGCGAAGGCGCGCCTATCAGCGCCTCATGCCGCCCTGAGTGTGGCCGCGGATGGTCGGGACGGGCTTTCCCCTCCATCCGCTCTAGTGGCCTCCCGCGAGGGGGCGACGTACGCGTGTGCCGTACGTCGCCTAATTGAGAGGATACCAGCAGACGGTGCCCGCTTCTGTGCGGGCAGGCGCTGGGAGGGGTCCGGATGTGTTAATAACTGCAGTTCCCGGACTCCTCCCTTCACAGGCGCAGAGTGGCACACCGTGTGGTTTTAGTCGGTTCGAGTCCGACACACCGCCCCGCCGCAAGCCCCGGTGGGGTGACGGTCCGAGGGGATTTCCACACGTTAAAAAAAAAAAAAAAAAAAAAAAAAAAAAAAAGGCGCAGAACACAAACTACTTTTAAGTTGTTTAAAACTTTCTTTGTGGTCACTATCCCAAGCCCACGTAGCATTCTTTTTGGTCAAATCGGTTAACGGGCGCGCATACAAAGCAAATTTAGGGATAAGCTTTCTAAAATAACTGCACAAACCAATAAATTGACGAACATGGTGTACGTTAGTTGGCACTGGGAACTGTGACACGGCTAGCAATTTTGACTTACCGGGTTGAATGCCCTGAGCAGATATTTCGTGACCTAAATATGTTACTTCGGTTTGTAAGAAAGCACATTTAGTCATATTTAACTTTAAATTTTCTACCGACAGTTTGTCAATAACGTTTTGTAAAATTAATAAGCCAGAATCTACATCTACTGAGGGTAGAAGCAAGTCGTCTAGAAATGCCCATATTTCATTTGAATTTGCAGGGACATTGTTTTTATTTTCCGAACTACCGACAGATTCTACTAATTTATTTTCTGTATCGCTAAATGCATAGTACAACAAAAAATATTAAAGAAAGGAATTTCAGCAACTGGAATGACTACATATCAACACTACCAGATCATAAACAAACATTAACGACCTAGCACGTAAATATACGGTCACTTGCATTAAATTTTGCCCAGATCGAGCTTTTAATAACTTCGAGTAAACGGTCAATCGATATCATCGTACTTACAGAAGTAAACATAAAGGAAACTTGCTCATCGTTGTATGAAATACCTAATTATAATATGTTTACGAGCCTAAGAACCAACAGGAGGGGAGGCGGTATTATCCTCTATAGCCACAAAAAGATAAAATTTATAAGATTACCCACCCACTCTTTATATAGTCAGGGCCGGACCGTGAGTTTAGGGGGCCCTGGGCTAATACTACTTAGGGGCCCACCAAATTCTTTTTTTTTTTAAAGACAACGCCCGCATTAGAAATATACATCCTGAGTCGAGGGGGACTCTATAAACATACATGTAACTAACACAAAGAACACTCAGACTTATAACAACAATTTGTAGATCACACAAAGTGTGGTCCCATGTGGGAATCGAACCCACAACACTTGGCGCAGTGAAAAGCGGCGTAGCGACCGCTTAAACCACAAGCTCTGGCTATCATCAATCAAACAATTACTCAAATATATAGGATAAAAATTAAACGATAAAATATTTAATTTGTATTTTAATATATTATGCCTTAGGGCTTAGTGTTTAATAAGTACAATCGTAATTAAATTGACAAATGATAATGCAAACTTTCTGCACTTTCCTTTGGCAAATTTAATTTGCTTCTCACGTTCTAAATTCTTAGTTAAATCAACATTTATGGACAAAACGGATAAAAGCCTATACCTTAGTTATAGTAATGTGTCTCTTAGTTAAAGTAATGTGTGTGTAGTTTATACTTAGTTTTTGGCTTTTTCTTTGTAATCCTTTAGCTTCTGATCTCTTTTAATGACACAATTAACTTATATCCTACACAACCAGGACTCTGTATTTTTAATTAACTGAATTAAATCTTTCAATAATTACTTCCCAATAAAAAATAAACAAAATTGCCAGTTTATTAAATAAATTTCTTGCCTATTTTTGAAAATCAGCTTTTTTCCTTCTTCTTCTTCATTTTCGCTGAAACTTATTAAAAATTTTCATAATGTCATCATAGTTATTTTTTAAAGCTTTAACAGCATCGTAGTGGCGATACCACCTAGTCTGACTTAAACTTTTTAACGTAAATATCAGTTTTGTTTAACAATTTAACAAGTCCTATCTATATGGGTTGAAGCATAAAAAAAAACTATTTATAAAATAAAACCGACTTCCAAAAACCATCCAACGAAAACTCCCTCCCAAAAAACACTAAAAAGCGTAAAATAAACTGGCTCTTCATAAATTGCTATGTGCCAATTCTTGTCTATACCTAATTCTTTATTCATTTAAATAGTAGTATTGTTATGTGTGCTAGGTAACTAAAATCTGTTTGAAGTCGGCGCCAAGCCAAATGTAATAGTAGTTACCACACTCGCTATATTTCGAGACGACCATCGACGACGTCGCGTCAGCCCGCGCGTGTCTGCCCGCTTGGGTTGTTTTGTGCTACACGAGGCATCAACTATCCGGCAGCGGCGAGTGCGGTACTTCCTATTACATTTTGGCTTAGCGCCGACTTCAAACAGATTTTAGGTACCTAGCACACATAACAATACTACTATTTAAATGAATAAAGAATTAGGTATAGACAAGAATTGGCACATAGCAATTTATGAAGAGCCAGTTTATTTTACGCTTTTTAGTGTTTTTTGGGAGGGAGTTTTCGTTGGATGGTTTTTGGAAGTCGGTTTTTTTTTATAAAAAGTTTTTATTTTTCCATTTTTAGTGCAAACAATCGTAGATTATCAGTAAGTTGAACTATTTCATATAATTTCTGCTGATGCGAATAACTTTAGTGGTTTGAACACGTATTAAAACTGAGTATGCTCAGTTTCCAAAATTATGTTGAGATGCAAGATTTCTGTTATCGAGGACGTGGTCTACGGGGCAATAGAAATCGTGTCCAAGCTTAAATGTCGTGATGAAATAGAAGCAGGCGAGTTACTTAAAGCAAAATACATTAAGGGGTTAGTCATCATAGCGCATGTGTCATCAGCTCACCTAAATAACTTAAAAGTATACAACTAAAGGTCTATAGATACCTAATTATCCTCCAACTCCTAACCGTTGAGGAGTTGTACCTTCCATCATCAGCTTACCTAAATAAATTGAAAGAATACGGCTAAAGGTAACAAACATACATATGACATTTAAAGATTTATCCTCCAACTCCTAACCGTTAAGGAGTTATACCTTTCATCATCAGCTCATCATCATTAAATGATGACTATCAGACGCAAATACCGAAGTAGCTTCAGAAAATATACGAAAAACATAGTACGTGCCTGAAAAAAATGAGGGTTCCCCTTGATTTCTCTGGGTTTCCATCATCAGGTCCTAGTTTTCTTGTCATGGTATCACCGTCGGAACATCTTCTTTCCAACAAAAGAAGAATCATCAAAATCGGTTCATAAACGACGAAGTTATCCCCGAACACACATAAAAAAATTATATATATACGGTCGAATTGAGAAACCTCCTCCTTTTTTTGAAGTCGGTTAATAAAACATATATTTTCACACTTCTCAAAAAAGTTTACGATTTCGGTTCCAACCTTCAAAGCTTCTTCACCAATTTGGTTAAGAGAATGCGCAGCATATGGCACGTAATCCGCAGATTTTTTTTTTGTTCTAAAATTGCTTCTTCACCATTGTAACGACCCGCCATATTAGCAGCGTTGTTGTTTGACTGTCTCCTTTTTTTTTGTGCAGAAATCCCCCCTGATAGGAACGACTGGTGGCATGTCGGGCTCGAACCGACTAAAACCGCACGCCGCCTCGATTACCAGGAGCCGGAGAACCAGGTGCACCCTCGAAAAGAAATCCCTGGAACCTCGACGTACCACGGGCCACCTAGGTTTTGTAGATGGCTCCCTCCTGAGCACGACGTTCTCTTGCTACATAAAAGCGCTTGCATTTCCACCCCGGCCTGCTTCTGCTAGAGTGACAGGTGGCCTCATCTGCCAGCCCCAGGCTTGCGCTTATGGAGGACGGAGATCGTTTTGTGACCACCGGCGCCCGAGTCGTTTGCGGTACCGAGCCCATTCCCGGGCCTGGAGGGCCAGGAGAGTTTTAAACCTGTCCCGGTCCCGCTCCGCCGGCTCCTGCACGAGCATAACTTGATCGCAGAAAGAGACTGCGGATTTCCACGCACTCTCGCTCCGTAATACAATCATGTTACTGAGTGAGAGAACCCCCACTGCGATGGCCGCCACGAGGTGGCGCCTCGGCTCCCCCAGGCCGATCATTCTGCCAGCGTGTGGAGCGCCGTATCCACGGTCTAACCATCGCAGGCACTTAGGCGTTACCTCCTTACGGATCAGACACAGGTGATCGCCGAAGCATCCTTTTACAGTGATCACCTGCGTCAGCCGGTATGAGTGGCTCCCGATGCCTCTCAAGCCAATCCTCCATAACGAGTCTTACCACCGCAATAACAGCGTGCCCAGCGCTCGGTTGCCCAAGTCGATCTTCCGCGCCTCCTTGAGACACTGATAAAGAGCCGCAAGGTCTCTTGCCTCCAGGTCCCATGGTGGAGTTCCGGCCAGGAGACTTGCCGCCTCAAAAGAGATCGTGCGGTACCCCTTTATGATTCTGATGGCCAGCACTCGTTTCGGTCGTCGCAATATCGCGATAGTGCTGGCCCTCAAGACCTCCGCCCATACTGGGGCCCAATAAAGGGCTATGGACCGCACGACCGTTTGACTGTCCACTACAGTTATCCAGTGGTAACCCACTTTTTTTTCAAACAAGTCTTGTAAAACATTAAAAATTTAAGCTAGTATGACTACCAATTTTAATAACGATATGCATCTTTCGTATACTTTTCCCGGAAAACAAACTAGACTAAAAGATGCAGAAGCATCACTAGGCCGCCATGGTGTGGGTCACCATGCTGCATTGTCTGCATTCGCAATGAGTATGGTAACCACCACTCTTGGATTTTACTTTCCATCAGGCAGAGTAGAGTCATTTTGGCGGGCCATACATAAAAAAAATGTTATAAGCGGCGGG
The DNA here is from genome assembly GCA_949125395.1 of Diaphora mendica. Lineage (NCBI taxonomy): Eukaryota > Metazoa > Arthropoda > Insecta > Lepidoptera > Erebidae > Diaphora > Diaphora mendica. The sequence continues at coordinate 3,694,403 of OX421332.1, read as the reverse complement.
AATTCCCCCGTATTATAGACTCACTCACATTTTTTTGTTTTTAGCCTGGCCTGGTAGCAAGATATATGAGCCAAATATGCTTACTCACTCTCGAACGAAAAAATACTTGATGTGGGTATAATTAGTAGAACATAGTTATTATCACTTGGTATTTAGAAATACTTTAAGCATTAACGTTAATCACGTAAGAGTAATAAAAAATAAGTTACATTATGTATTATGTGAGCAAAATCTTTATTAAAATGTTAAATCGTAACGTGTAAAATTGTTTAAGCAGTATCTACAACTCGAGAAAATTAAGAAAACATACTGTCGTCCGTAAATAATCGATGGGGAAATTCCCCTTCCGTTTGACACGCATTATCGTCTATTTTTTACTTTAACTTGACTTAGCTGGGGGCCCCTGGAATCCCCGGGGCCCTGGGCTTAAGCCCAAAAAGCCATATGGTAGATCCGGCCCTGATGTAACGGACACAAAGAACACTCAGACTTGTGGTGACTCAACAATTTGTGGATCACAAGTGATGTCTGAACTGTGTGTTTACACACACATTTCAAATTATGAAAACTTTGATAAGTTTCAGAGAAAATGCCTCTGCAAAAGCAGATTTTCGAAATGTGTATTTTAAAACTGGCAATTTGGTTATTTTTTAAGAAATTTGAAAGAATTAATTCAGTTACTGAATAAAAAGTTTTCATAATTTTATCTTATTAACAGATTCTTCACCAACTTTTTAAAAAGAATGCGCAACAGATGGCACACAATTAAAAAAACTAAATAAACATGATAAATAATGTTTTTTTTTTATGTTTCGCCCTGCCAAAATGACTCTACTCTGCCTGATGGAAAGCATCCGCAACACCAGAGGCGTCACAAGTGCGTTGATGGCCTTTGGAAATGGGGGAGGGTTTGGGTTATGGGCCTCCAGTATCCTCACTCACTCGGTGACACACAGCACAGGTGCTGTTTCACACCGGTTTTCTGTGAGGCCGTGGTGGACACCTGCAGCACCAGAGGCTTCACAAGTGCGTTGCCGGTCTTTTAAGAAGGAGTACGCTCTTTTCTTGAAAATTTGAAGGCCGTATTGGTCCGGGAATACCGCAGGCGACAGTTCGTTCCATAGTTTTGTTGTGCGAGGCAGAAAGTTTCTGGAAATGTGCAAAGTCGTGGAATGCCAACCATCTAAGTGATGGGGATTGAACTGCTGTGGGGTAGGACGATGGCGGAAAGAGGCGGCAGGGATCGATTCGAACAGTTCCTCGAAGCATTCCTCATTGATAATTCGACAGAAGATGCACAACGAAGCCACATCTCTTCGCAGCGCCAAGGAGGCCGGCCGAAATGAAACCTCTTGGCGATCGATTATTCGAGTACCTCTCCGTTGAATGCGGTCCAAAGGAAGGAGCTGGTACTGGGATGCCCCTGCATAAAGATGAGAAGAGTATTCCATATGAGGCCGAATCTGCGCCTTATAAAGCAGAAGGCGATGGGCCGGACTGAAATATCGTCTCGATCTATTGAGCACACCAAGCTTTTTCGAGGCTAATTTGGTCTTACCCTCCAAATGACCACAAAACTGGATTTCACTCGATATGTCGACACCAAGTATTCCAATATTGGCTGAGGAGATAAGGGAGTGCCTTCAAAACGTGGACATACGACCAACGGCAGTTTTTTTGCAGTGAGCTCGCAAATTTGTGCCTTTGGGGTTAAATTGGACTAATTTAAGTCTACCCCAATCTTAGAACATTTGCAAAGAGGTCTCGATTTCAGACACACGTTTGTTTCGATTCTCAATAACATTTTCCTGAGAAATATTAGCGCGGCCGTTGTAGAGAGCATCGCGCGTGCTGTCATCCGCACAACAATAAATGCCACTAATTTGCAGCATGTCATTGATATGGAGGAGGAACAAAGTAGGCGAAAGCACACAGCCTTGCGGGACACGAACATTCACGAGTATGGAGTCTGAGCATTCACCAATGGGCCTTCGCAATGACTACAAAATTTAATTAAAATTAGTAGTCCTACTAACTTACATTTATTTAATGTTTTACAAGAGTTTTTGGTAAAATTGGATTACCCCTAGATAGCTGTAGGGGACAGTCATACGCCGACGCTGCTAATATGGCATCGTGGTCGCTACAATTGTGTACAAGCATTACAAAAAAAAAAATCTGCGAATTATGTGCAATGTGCTGCGCATTCTCTTAACCAAGTTGGTGGAGAATCTGTTAAGGTACATATCATTATGTACTTATAAATAACTAGCTGAAACACGCAACCTCGTTTACGTCTCCTATTGCCCATAGCGTAGAAATTTTCCCCCGTTTTTGTAACATTCTTCATTGGTGCTCCGTTCCTATTGATCTTAGCGTGATGATATATAGCCTATAGCCTCCTCGATAAATGGGCTATCTAACAGTGATTTTTATAATCGGATCAGTAGTTCTTGAGATTAACGCGTTCAAACAAAAAAACTCTTCAGCTTTATATATTAGTATAGAATTTGGCAAGATAGAAAGGGACAGACTTTGAGAGGGAAATAGCGGAGCACGAACAAGATCGAATGAATGTGTTATGGTTGCCGAACATTTTAACTGTCAGTTCCTGACAACACCTGAATGTAGACTAGAATGAAACGAATTGAACGGGGTTGAATAATCGCAGGATTCGCAGGGCTGCAAACCTTACGATCAGTTTATTTTAATAAAATTATAGATTTTTTTGCATTATCGACAATTTTTGACTTGCACTTGACTTAGCTGGGGGCCCCTGGAATCCACGGGGCCCTGGGCTTAAGCCCAAAAAGCCATATGGTAGATCCGGCCCTGCATATAGTGAAATTATCATGGGTCGAGTAGAAAAGGACAAGGAAAAAATCAGTATAATTAGCCTATACAGGCCTCCAGACTTGTCAGTAACTAATTTTACTAAAGAGATTAGCTATATTATTAAAAACAGAGTAGACAGATGTAACCTCTTGCTTATAGGTTTTTTTTTATTTTTATTATGGAATAGGCGGGCAAACGAGCAGACGTATCGCCTGATAGTAAGCGATTACCGCCGCCCATGGACACATGCAACACCAAAAGCGTCACAGGTGCGTTGCCGGCCTTTTGAGGATGGGGGGGGGGGAGGTAGGGGTAGGGGATTGGGGTATGGGCCTCCGGTATCCTCACTCACTCGGTGAAACACAGCGCAAGCACTATTTCACACCGGTTTTCTGTGAGGCCGTGGTATCACTCCGGTCGAGCCGGCCCATTCATGCCGAAGCGTGGCTCTCCCACGGTGATATGAATATTAATATATTAAAGGAAAGTACTAGTAAAACTGAGTACCTTAACACACTGTGCGAGATGGGCCTAACCAGCTGTATTAATCAGTACACAAGAGTTGAAAAAAAGGGTAGCATAATTACAAAATCATGTATCGACCATGTCTTCATGCGAAGCACGTCTGTGACAGCGAACACGATCTATTCTGCGGTTGTGAGTGAGTCGCCGGCGGATCACTATATAACAGCATGTACAATAGTGTATAAACACCCAGCTTCAAGCGTATCTAAGAAACCGGTTATCTATACATTCGATAACGATCAGCTGCGCGCCGAGTTACGTCGTGCGGACTGGACTACACCTCTGTGTTATGATTCGCCTAACGACATCTATAAAAATATATGTAGTACCTTTTCAGACATATATAATAAATGTAAACGAGAAAAAGTACTGAATAAATATAGACCGAATTCAGGTAATTGGATAAATGAAAGGGTAATAAATATGTGTAAACAACGAAATAAGCTATATAAAATATTTCAAAAAACGCCAAATATAGAAAACAGAATAATTTATAACAAACATAGAAATAAGACCAATAAGTACATCAATTATACAAAAAATAAATTTTACAAAGAGGAAATTGCTAAAAAATTTAATAATTCGAAAAAGTTATGGCAGTTTATCAATGAGTTGAGTGGCGTGGTTGTGAGCTCAGTGGATGAAACGATTAGAAGGTATTTTTGGGAAGAGTACCTCTCAACTATTGTGTCAATTTAGCAACGAGATTAACGAGCACCTGAATGAAAAACGACACGTGCTCGTTATTTTCGTTGATTTCAGCAAAGCATTTGATATGCTACAATATAAAGTGTTGTATGAACGTCTTGAGCAGACTGGTATTCAAGGCCCATTTCTACGGCTCCTTAAAAATTACCACACAAATAGAAACACTAAAGTAAAAGTGGGAAATATGTACAGTGCTAGCATAAACACAGACCAAGGCACCGCTCAAGGCTCCATAATAGGCCCATTTGAATAAAAGACCTATTTCTTAGCGTTCCATGGATTCACCGTGCGGGTGCCGGGTCCATCGCGTGGTAGATGGGGGCAACACATGCGACTTCGACAGTGCCTGGGAATTGCGACCCAGGTTTAGGTTTAAGGAGCACTCCTTACGACGCGTCAACGCTCACCTCCACTGTCCGCCGTGTTACCCCCTCTACCTAACCATATTTGAAGTGAGCCTAGCAATGCCGCTTTGGATATTCGTTCAAGAAAAGAGCTTACTGAAGCTCTTGGCAATCCAAGGTCTTTAAGCAGGTTATAGAAGGATTTCGCTGGTATACCCCTCGCACCCACTTCCACGGCATACAGCGCAACAACATAACCATTTTTAGTTATTTCGTTGGTTAAGTCAAAGTACTTGTTTCTTTTTAAAGCGTGGTCTTTAGGGATGTTCGTTTCCCACGGCACCGTGAGTTCTACTAGTACTACACGCTTAATTGACATTGCATAAAGAAATATGTCCGGTCTGGACGCCGAGGCACAGATATCCTCCGGTATTCTGTAGTGATTTTCATACGTGTCCACTAATAATGTCCAGTCACTGGCGGTATTTATAATTGAGTACGGCTTTTGTGTGAGTGAAGTCTTTTTTGTTGAGCCTTCCTTTACAAACGCGATGTTAGTTTTTATGTTTGTTGTTATTCCTTTTTTTGCTCTCGCCAGTGATAAACTCATAGCTTCGCGTATGATGAGTAATACCCTATCATGGCGACGTGAATAATGACCCCGGTCTAATAGCGCCTTACAACCTGTCAGTAAGTGCCTGGCTGTACCTATTGCCGCATTGCACATCGTACAAGCCTTTTCTGTAGCTTTTCCCCACCTTACAAGGTTGCTTTGATCGGGGAGAGTTAATTGAAAGGCGTTGAGGTAGAATTTTAACAGGGCGGGTGACCAATCATATAAAAGTGTGCGCCATTTCAAAGCTGGTGGGATACAAAATTCTCCTAGAGTTAACCATTCATTCTGCATTTCTAGGTTCATTGCGTGCACCTTGTAGGTCTCGTTTTCATCTTGTTGTATGAAAGATTTTGTTATCTCTTTGTCGGTCTGTCTTCTAGCATTACCCAAACCAACTCTACTGGACTGCGTACCCACCATGAATTTTTTGTGGAATTGGAGCCGTGACTCTAGCTCTGATGAATTTTTGTCTTTTGGAAGGGATCTAACGATTTCGTCTTGGGATTTTGACAAGACATGCATTTTGGTAACTCTTAGGTGTTTGTAGAGTTCCGAAGGTTTTTTTAATTTCATTCCAAAATTATTCGAGCTCCTGTACAACGTTGACGGGTCTGCAGACGGTGCTAGCCCGAGCCACGACTTCAATGTCTTAGTGACTTTCGCGTCCAGTGTTCTTATGTGGTTCTGGTTTATATCATATACTAGAAACGGCCAGTTGAGACGTGATGTTAAGTAGTTGTCGTAAATCCAAGCTTTTTTTACGTTACTAATTGGCTGTTGGTCTACCTTGTTTTAGCATATGTCGCTAATATAGTAATGTTGTATTTGTTGTAGTTGTAAATAAAAGGTTCTATAAGTAAACCGAATATATTTCGCGTTCATCTGTACATTAATTAGTTGAGCGGAGTGGATACATTAATTACTTGAGCTGAGTGACTGAGATTGCCTGACACTAACGTGTGTTAGCTATCGGAGGTGCGGACTGACTAAAGACTCCAGCGGAGCCCTGTCGAGCCCGAGGTGCGATGTGCTACATTAGCTGATCATGCATTTTATTATTACAATGTATTGCATCATCGCGACCCCACAGTCATCCCTCTCTTACAAAAAAATTTTATTCTATCATATTATTACAATATTATATAACATTTATTACAATAAAATTTTAAATTTAAATTAGTGCGCGCGAGGCACACAGGAATGCGCTGACGCTGATTAAGCGCTTGCCTATGCGCGTAACCTGATGCTCTTATGTATGTCGCAGGTATTACTATGTTTAAATAAAAATTACTCAATTAAATTATGATTTGAATACAAAGTTACATTATGGTTTCATTTATACTTTAACATTAATTACAGTTATTGACATCAACAACAATGTTTATAAAAAGTTTATATTTAAAAATCTTAATGATGTTTTTTCTAAAGATAAAAATAAAAACTAACTCAATGCTAAGGGTAGTTGATTAAGGAGCTCTATAAGACAGCATTCCCTTAACCAACGCCACGAGAGAGTGTCTACAAACAAAAAAAAAAAAAAAAAAAAAATATATAGCCAATATTTCACAGATTTACTAAGAAAGAAAAAAAAATACACGATAAAAATGTTTACACATTACACAGTAAAATAATCAATTACCTTTTAGGTACAATCTTAAACTTGGCTTTGAGCTTGATTGACAGAATTCACCATTTCTTTCTTAAACCATACTTTGATTTTATTTCGACATGTAGCAAAAATCCAGACAACAATAACGGCTGTAATTAGCACAGTTATCACAATTGTAAGTATTCCCATTGAACTCATGTGTGTCTCCAGTGAGGAATATCCTGCATGATTAGCTCCTGTTTGAGCAATAATAATTTCTTCCTGTTTACTGTAAGACTTTCCCATTTTGGTAATATAAGAGACTGATTTATTTAAGTATAAAAATATACAAAGATATAGTACTAGACTAGTGTTCATTACAATATTTCAAGACGATTTGAATACATTTTTACTTATAATTAAAATTGAATTGAAAAAAAAAAATGCTTAATAAGTATTGATCTACTTTTAACAATATTATCCATCAGCAAATCGTACAGGTAATCTTATGACGCGCCCACTACGCGTGGTGCGAGTCACTCGATTCTCGATCTTGCTCGAATTACTACTATCATTTTTTACTGTATCTGAACTAATTGAACTTGAACTTTCATTTAGATTAATAATATAAGCGGGTTTCAACCTGTCGATGGATATGTCTACTATTCTATTTCCTAAGTCAACCTTAAATACCTTATCGTTTCTGTTTAACACATGGTAGGGACCATCATAGGTAGGGCTTAACGATTTTTTTAACATATCTCTTCTAATAAATACATGTGAACACGACTTTAAATCTTTACTTACAAATATTTTCTTTGAATGACTTTTATCTCGTGCCTGAGGGCTTAGTTTACGAATAGTTTCGCGTAAGTTCTCCATGAAATCATGAACACTCTTTCTTGACCTTGCTTCTGTATGAAAAAATTCTGAAGGTAATCTAATTGTTTGACCGTATACCATTTCCGCTGCACTAATTCCTGTATCTGTCCTAAAAGCTGCTCGTAATCCTAACATGACCATTGGTAGCTCATCTACCCAGTCTGTACCTTGACTTAATTTGGTGGTTAATGCAGTTTTAAGAGTGCGATGCCATCTCTCAATTAATCCATTACTCTGTGGATGGTAAGGCGTAGTGCGAATTCGTTGCACACCTAACAATTTCATTAATTCGTTAAATAAATCGCTTTCGAATTGCCTACCTTGATCCGTAGTAATCTTACTAGGACAACCAAATCTACAAATCCATTCTTTTAAAATAACCTTAGATACAGTTTCTGCTGAAATGTCTGAAACCGGAATACATTCTACCCAGTTTGTGAAACGGTCTATTATGGTAACTAAATAACGATGGCCATATTTTGAAGTTTCCAACGGTCCTACTAAATCCGTATGAATGTGATCAAATCTACTACACGGTGGAAAGTTACCTAAATCCGAAACTGTATGTCTATTTACTTTAGTTTTCTGACAAGCTATACAAGCTTTAGTTAACGTATTAATATCTCTATTCATCCCTGGCCAGAAAAACTTTTGTGTCATCAACTTTCTAGTTGTACGAACGCCTGGATGACTGATTCCGTGTACGCTATGAAAAACTAATTCCCTGAATTGGACAGGTACATAGGGCCTAGCGTACTTCGTAGAAACTTCACAATAAACAACTTTGTTGCAGTTCGGTAAGCTGATATGCTTAAATTGCAATTCATTATTCTTTGTACTTATACTGAGTGGGTGTTCCTTTTCTTGTGCGCGAGCTAATTCCTCGTAATCAATAGCTGTTGGACAAACTATAGACTCAACACGCGATAACGCGTCTGCTACTACGTTATTAGAACCGACAATGTACTTTATTTCGCTGGTAAACTCACTAATATAGAGTAATTGTCGAGTTCTACGGGCTAATTCCTTATTACTACTAACTATTTTTGTAAAAGCATAAGTCAATGGTTTATGATCCGTATACACGATTAGATTTTGTCCTTCAATTAAATCTCTAAAATACACTATAGCCAAATATATTGCTGTTAACTCTTTATCGTAAGTACTGTATTTCCGTTGTGCATCAGATAGCTTTTTCGAGAAAAATCCTAACGGTTCCGATTTTCCGTTTACTATTTGCTCTAGACAGGCTCCGACACAGGTGTCGCTAGCGTCTGTAGTTAGTGTATACTGTACATTTGATCTAGGATGCGCTAGGGTAATGGCATTTTCTAAGGACGTCTTACATTTATCGAAAGCTTCTAAACTACTTGCATCCCAGCAAATCAAGGTTTTATCTTTCCTTTTCGTATTATGTAAAAACTTATTAAGCTCGCTCTGATAAGCTACAGCATGTGGTAAATGATATCTATAAAAATTAATCATTCCTAAAAAACGACGAAGTTCTTCAACTGTTTTTGGTCTTGGGTAATTAACAATAGCCTGAACCTTCTCCGGCAACGGGCTTATGCCATTACTTGACACTGAATATCCTAAGAAATCTATACTAGATTGTCCAAAAACACATTTATTCACATTGATAGTGATACCTAACTTGTCGAGTCTTTCAAAAATGAGTCGTAAGTGTAATTTATTGCTTTTCTCATCAATTGACGCTACTAAAATGTCGTCCAAATAACAGAAAAGTGCTGACTCATAGCTTCCTTCTTTACCTATTGTCTCTATTCCTTTTAATACTTCATGATCCATAAATCTCTGAAAAGTCTGTGGACTATTACGGAATCCAAATCCCATGCGAGGAAACTCATATAAACCCCACGGCGTACAGATTGCCGTTTTTTCAATATCCTCGTCCGCGACCATTATATTATTAAAAGCTCTATTTAAATCAATCACACTGAGACATTTCTTATCGTTTAAAATGTACGTAAAGTCCTTTAAGCGAGGTATTGGGTACCTATCGGGCTTAGTTAAAGAATTAAGTGCTCTATAATCGCCACAAGGCCTTAAGCTACCATCTTTCTTTGGAACTACGTGGAGAGGACTTGCCCATTCTCCTTTACCTGGCCTACATATGCCTAACTCCTGCATCTTTGTGAACTCCTCTTTAACCTTGTTGTACCGGTCCGGCGGTAGTGGCCTTGGACGCGCACATACCGGGGCTCCGGTGGTTACAATATGGTGTCGGACAGCATGATTACACGTTTCCTTAAACGCTACAGGTTTCGTTATTTCTGGAAAATCTACTAATAAATCCCGGTAGGGAATATTTCCCTGTACGCTTGTAATAGAACAGGTATTACATCTTATGATGGACCCTTCCGTGTTTAAGCTAGTTACATTATCAATAAGTTTCTTATTATATAAATCTACCGTTAACTTATAATGTGTAATAAAATCTGCACCCAATATCGCCTGTTTGACATCACAAATTATAAAGGTCCATTTAAATGACCTGCGCAACCCGAAATTTAAGTCTAAAGTCTTTAAACCGAACGTTTTAATCTCTGTATTGTTTGCAGCATATAATTTATATTCACTCACTTTATTTTCACATTTAAATTTACTCACCGGTAAGACGGAAACGTTGGCTCCAGTGTCGACCAAGAATCGAACACGAGACTTCAGATCTGCTACACACAAGCGATGGTTGCCAGTCGCCGTTGCACAATCGCCCACCGAGTTAGATTGTACGGCGCCTAGTTTTCCGAATTTCTCCTGTCTTCCTGCTGTACTGGTGACGTACCTGACTTCTTCCAGCTGCACGGCTGCACACATTTATTTGCTCTATTTCTATACCTGAAGTGATATATGCATAACCAATTCGAGCTTGAATTCGTAAGACGTGGTCCTCTCGATTGTGATCTTCCTCTAGATGCAGTTCTGTTCCATCTGTTGCCTCTGTCAAAACTACGGCCGCGTATTTCATTTAGCTCCTGACGTAGGTTCTTCATTTCCATAGTCATGGCAGCAAGTTGTGTAATTACATCTATCGGCGCTGTTGAAGTGGAAGTGGACGCTACAGCTGCGATCTCTGTCGACTGTATATTTTCCATGATCTTATCTGCCAGGGCCGCTAGTTCCTCTAACTTGGTATCTTGTGCCACTGATAGAACGGCTTTTACAGAACTGGGAAGGCGAGATAGCCATAACCGTTTTAAGGTTTCATCAGTAACTTGTGAGTTTTTTGCTAAAGTTGACATCGTTCTGAGTAACTGTGTAGGTTTCTGTGATCCCAAACACATATCAGAAACTAAACGTTGAAATTGTTTCTCGGCGCTTTCTTCGTAAGTCGTAATTAATCGATCTTTAATAGTCTGATACTTGTTTGTTTCAGGCGGCGTCAAAATAATATCACTGACCTGTTGTAGCGCTTCTCTTCCTAGTTTCGCGATGACCAGGTTATACTTGGCTGCGTCACCTTGTTTCTGTGGCTCTAATACTGCATCAAATTGGGCGAACCATAGCCGAGGATTCTCTCTCCAAAACTCTGGTATTTTGGCTGACAGTGATATAACCGAGAGCTCCGTCGCTTCCTGCGCGGCGGTTGCCGGTGGTGGCATTTTAATTTAAAAAACAAAAACGCAACGTACAAAAATAACCCACTGTACCGAAATGGGGAGCAGTCCGCGATCTCACTTTAATTCACTTATTAATGCTCCACGTCGGAGGTCACCAATTTAGCATATGTCGCTAATATAGTAATGTTGTATTTGTTGTAGTTGTAAATAAAAGGTTCTATAAGTAAACCGAATATATTTCGCGTTCATCTGTACATTAATTAGTTGAGCGGAGTGGATACATTAATTACTTGAGCTGAGTGACTGAGATTGCCTGACACTAACGTGTGTTAGCTATCGGAGGTGCGGACTGACTAAAGACTCCAGCGGAGCCCTGTCGAGCCCGAGGTGCGATGTGCTACATTAGCTGATCATGCATTTTATTATTACAATGTATTGCATCATCGCGACCCCACACTTGTCAATGTCTTTTACGAAGTCATCGACTATTACGTTTATAGATGGAGTACGACCTTTGTAGTCTATCTTTCTTCCAAGGAATTTAAAGGGCACGGTTTCTGATATTATTGAAACACTTTCTCCACCAATAGTAATCCCGGGGTCATATGAGGTATACCTGGTGCCTCGCCGGCCCAGACAAAGGCAATAGCATTTGCTAGGTTTTGTCCTCATTCCCTCCGTCCAGGTACAGAAGTCATCTACCTTACGCAGTAGTTCTTGGCACTGCTTTGGATTACGTGTAATGATCGCAAGGTCGTCTGCGAACGCTAAGATGGATTCCGTATATTTTCCATTGACCTTAAACCGATAGCCCCACCTCTTTTCGCATGTTGCGATATTATCTATTAATATATTTATAACTGTATTAAATACTACTGGCGATAAGCAGCAACCTTGGAACAACCCTACTCTGTATTCGAGGGGTTTCGTATGTCCCTCTTTTGCTGTGATTACAAATTTTAATTTACTGTAGTATGATGCAATTATTTCACAAACTGTTGGCGGGAAGTTATACCATTTCAAGGCAAATAACATAAGCTCGTGCTGTACTGAGCCAAAGGCATTTTCTAAATCTATCCAACAGACTGTAATTTGCCTTTCATTTTTCCTAGCATCTTTGAGACTTTCCGAAAGTAATGAGTTATGTTCCAGACATCCAGAGATTCCGGGCATGAACCCTTTCTGGTAATTTGGTCTGAAGTAATTATTGTTGGACATATACTGTATTATTTTTAATTGAAGACAGGAGAAAAATATTTTAGAAATTGTATTGGTTAGGGCTATGGGTCTAGTGTCCCTGGGATCTACTACTTCACTTTTCTTAGGAATGAGGACAAAATTAGCTTTGCCAAAGGTTGCTGGTATTTCCTTGTTCGACCAGATCTTGCTGAATATACTTAGAAGGTGTTTACGCACTGATGGACATTTTTTATATACTATATATGGTATACCATCAGGCCCTGGAGCTGATTTTGAATTTTTCCTCCTAATTTGGATTTCTATGTCTTCTAAGGTTGGCGGGTTACAATCAAATTTAAAACGAGGGCTTGCTGGGTTTTGTGCACTTGGTTCCTGATAGGTTTTCTTATGTGTTTGCACCTCGTACGTAGTTTTATAGTGTTCGTAGATCTGGTCGGCCGTTAGAAGCAGTTGTCCGCTCTTCTCTTTGAAAATATTTCTGGAATATTGGTAAGGGTTTCTATCGAACTCTACTTCATGCTTTGCTCTGTTTAAGTTATCAGTTTCGTAAGCAATTTGTACTGATACTCCTTGAATAAGTTTTAGTATTGATCTTAAAGCCCTGGCAGTTGGTGGCTCAGGTGGATATCGCCCCTGTCAACCAAATGTGTAATATTTTTGAACATGGCTCTGTGTACCAGTTTGCAGACGATACTTGTCTAATGGTGGCAGACAAAGACTTAAAAACTGCTGAAAGAAAACTGCAGGAAAATTTCAATAAAATGTGCAAGTGGTCACATGACGTCGGACTACTAATTAACTCCCAAAAAACTAAATTAATGTGTATAGAATCATCACATAATAGGTCGGACTACACACCTAGTATAATGGCCCATGACCACCGATGTTTGCATGACAGTCTTATCTGCATGCCTAATGATAGCTGTAATAAACTAGAAATAGTAACAGAACACATGTACCTAGGTCTCATAATAGACAACCGCTTTAACTGGAAACCTCACATTGATCATGTTTGCAACAAATTACGAGCTATACTCAGTAAATTATATACACTAAAATATAAGATGACATTTAAAGCACTCCGCCTACTATATCTGGCAATGGCGGATTCTGTCATAGGATATGGTCTATGTACCTATGGTCGCACCTATAGCACTTACTTGAATAAAATATATACTTTGCAAATCAGATTATTAAAAACTATTGTACCTAAACATGTAAGAGCTAGCTGTAATGGGTACTATAACAAACTATTTAATTACTGTAAGGTACTGCCTATACAGAACAAAACAAGAATGGCCGTTGTGCGGGCGGAGCATTTGCACATTGCACAACTAACTAAATACCAGCGAAAAGGTAATCTGAGAAAGCTGTCAAACGTAAAGCGCTATATAATGCCTCATTATAACAACACATATGGCACTAGAATGTACAAATATATCCTGCCCAAAATTCTTAACGAGCTGCCGGATGAGATTGTGTGTGCGTGCGTCGCAGGCCAAACTCACCTAAAAAATGTTAAACAATATTTCTTGACACAGGTAGACTACAAGCACATCCTGGAATAGATTGTAATCTACAAATGTATATATAATAGTGTAATAAATAACAATAGTATGTTGAGTAAACGAACTCCTCTCGCATAAAAACCTACACGGTTTAAGCGAGTGGTTGTGATCTGTATAAAATTATATACAATGCTTTGTCCATAATAAAATAAAAAATTAATTAATCTCATAAATACTGCGGGTGCATTTGCTAATCCAAAAGGCACTCTTACGTACTCATAGTGGCCTTGAGGAGTTATAAACGCGGTTTTATGAGTGTCTTCAGGATGTATGCTTAGCTGGTGATAACCTTGGGACCTATCTAAAGTGGTAAAATACTTCTTGCCCGCCAACTTAGAAATCTGATCATCTATGTTTGGTAACGGAAACCTATCTTTTACAGTGATTTCGTTCAATGCGCGATAATCAACACAGAGCCTGCTATCACCATTTTTCTTTTTGACTAAGATCACTGGAGAGGCGTAGCTAGATTCAGATTCCTTGATAATACCGGCTGATAATAATTCATTTACTTTTGATTTAACTATTGCTTGCTCACAATGCGAAAGCCTATAGGGTTTACGATGTACGGGCTTATCACTGGTTAAGTTAATTTTCATTTTCGCTAATTTTGTACAACCCAATTCGTGTGTACCAGAAGCAAAACAGTGCATATATCTAGATAACAATTTGATTAATTTAGAATGCTCTTTTTCGGCTAGTGACCCCATCTGAATATTCTTTATATCCACTCCACCTATACATGAAACGGCTTTGGCTTGGCAAGATTTAGACACATGGCTATCAGAAATATGGCAAATGGGAACACGGCAACTAGAATCATGGCAATGAGAAACGGAACATACCTGGCTAATTGTATGTGGCTCTCTGCAGCTCTCCGCCCGGGTCAGCACTTCTCCCGGTGACCACACGATAGGTTTCGCATTCATGTTCACAACCTTGATGTAGCCTGCTTCACCGCGAAGAAGGGTTGCAGGCAGAGAGTAGGTCACGCCGTGCAGGTCGTAGTGTCGCGGAGGCGTTACCACGTCATTGTCCAGCCTGTTTCCCACCACACGTACTTGAATAATAGAGGAACCCGGCAGAAGTCTTTCTTCCTGTACTGTGGTCACCATGAATCTGTCGTTTTCTTCGATAGCATCGGTTTCGCTCGCGCAGTCGGGTAAATATTCGAAGTTTGCCATGCCATTGCTAACCGCCAAAGTCATACCAAGAGGGGTATGGTTATTACAAGTACATAAGGTTTATTATTGGCTGACCGATGAGCAGATTTACGTCGTTCATCTTTATGTTTGATAGGTAAGCTTGGCATCGAATGGCTATTTCGTCAATCTCCAACTCGAAATCCACCTCACCTCGGCTCGTAATTAGTCCTCCTGAAAAGCCTTTCAACACGATCGTTGTAGGTTTGACCTCTAGGGACAAAGCTTGAGCAACTTGTTCGTTCAACACATTTACTTGGCTTCCAGTGTCAACATAGGCCTTAATATAAATTCCGTTGATTTTCGCAACCTTCTTGTAGCATTGGACAACGTAACGCTATATGGCCTAGTTTCCCGCACTTGAAACAGGTACGAGTGTCAGCTTGAGTGCAGTGTCGCAGCAAATGACCAATTTTCTTACATCGAGGGCACGGGTCAGTTTCTGGATTCGGGTTAGGTTTTCTATCGAGCACGGTCCGATTTGATCTCGGTACGGCAAGTTCTTGAGGCATGCTGCGATAATCGTCTAATGCACACAAAAACCCTTCATAAAGTTCTCCCGGTGATTGACATTGAAAAGCTCGAGCATTAGCTTGTAAGGATGCCGGTAAGCCTCGAATTATGCAAGAAACACTAGCGTTGTCGGTTAGTTTACACCGAAAACACATAGCAATTTTTTCCTGATAATATTTTGTCATCGATTCTGAGGGTAGTTTCTTACGGTGCAACAATTCTTCCAACATGCTTCCATAATCTCAATGCTTCGGAAATGCGCGCAACAGCATTTCTATCCATTCCGTCCACGTACAGTCGTAGTCGTCCAAACGATGGTACCATTTTCTTGCTTGACCACGTAGTTTGTCTTGCAGGTAGAACGATTTCGTAGTCTCATCCCATCCATGTATTTCTCCAATTTGGTCGATCTTCTTAATCCAAGCAGTAACGGAATACTCGTCAGAATCTGGATCGAATTCCGGGATCAGCGATGCAGCACGATGTTGTTTAAATTTGTTGCAGACAGGGTCCTCTTCTTGAAGCTCCACTATGGCCTTTTGGACTTTCTTCTCAAGCAGACTCTTCAGAAGCTTCCTCGCAGGTGGAGTAGCAGTTCCCTCATCTTCTTCGGATTCGGAGTTTTCCTGTTGTGGACGCGGTCTAGACACGTGGCGTCGTTTCATTTTATCCAACTTCTGAGTGAAACAGACGGGGTAAAAGTCGGGCAGAGTTTCAATTATGTATTTTAATCACACGAAAAAAAGATACAATAATGGCTCGGCATTGGCTTATATAGACACATCCCCACTACTGGCTGGCTGGCTGGCTTGGCAGGCGGGGGGGGGGGGGAGAGTGTCAACATGGCGACTCGGCAATGGCGGCGTGTTGGCTGACGGCACATCCGTTACAATATAGTTAATTTATAAACTCCTTCTTTTTTTAAGACGGTTAAAAAACAAACTATTTGTCTTAAAATTAATATAAAGAGTGTAAAACTTTGAAATGGAAACTTATTTAATCGGCATCGCCCACGCAGACTTTCATCCCCCGATTTACCCCCTTTATAGGAGTGGAATTTCAAAAATTCCTTTCTTAGTGCTCACTTACGTTATATAAAGAACCTACATGCAAAATTTCAGGATTCTAGCTTCAGCGGTTTGGGCTGTGCGTTGATCTCTGGGTATGTCAGTCAGTCACTTTCCTCTTTTATTTATATAGATAGATTATATAGATATTATATTTCCAACTCCTCCACTTTCTTCTGATTAATTTCGTTGCGGGTTCCAAGACAGTTAAATTTTTCCTGGGACTTCCCGAGTGTCATAACTCGGTGTTTTTTGTGGGTCACCGCTGTTGATCCTGGTGTACAGGAGTTACAGTGGTGGGCGTGTGGGCGGGATTAGATAGATAGATTACAGATATCAGATAATGTAAGAGATAGGGCATCTATTATTTTACAATTCACCAATTGATTAAATTCGAACTTAAGGGATGAATAATAATGGAAATGACGTAAAGTGTAGATGGGACCCTTTTTTACAATCTTTGTCTGTCTGTCTGGTTGTTTGTGCCGGCTAATCTCTGGAACGGCTGGAACGATTTTGACGGGATTTTTACTGATAGGTAGCTGATGATATATGGAGTAACCGCGGTTGGTGTAGTATCGCGGGTAAGACCGTGGAGCTCAGCTAGTTTTTTTTTTTTCAAAAAAGACAGCTCCCGTATATATCCCATAAATCCTGTGTCGCGGGGGACTTTACAAACATACATGAAACGGACACAATGGACACCCAGACTCAGAACAACAATTCGTGGATCACACAGTGTTGTCCCATGTGGGATTTGAACCCACAACACCTGATACAGTAGGAAGCGGGGAGGCAACCGCTTAAACCACTAGACCAACCATGCAGTCAAAAATAAAACTGTAATTTTAAGGTCTTTCATTATTTCAGTAGTAAAACAGTTATTCAATTCTAACAGAAATCATTAAAAAAATTTTTTTTTACTTTTTTAAAAACAATTTCTCAAAGTGTCTCGGTCTGTCAAAGTGTCTTCAAAGTACTCGTCAAGACAAATCAAACGACTCCAAACTCGATAGGTTCCGTCGTTACAAAGTTCCTGTGACCACCTTCCAGCTCCAACATCAGATCAGCTCCATGTCATCATAATATAGCATTGTCACGCTATATACATATGTCTACAAAAATTCAACATCTCGGTTGAAGATATCGTCAAAATTGAGTTGCAAGATTCCGTCTTAACAAATATAGTTAAATATATACATACATAGCAAGTTAAAAAAAATTATAAAAATAAGTTCTGTGTTAATAAAAAATACTAATATTTTTCTTTGAAATTATTCTTTAAAAAAAATGAAATTAAATTCAAGATTACAAATTAACAGTTACAATTCGACACTCACTGGCAACCCACCCTAAAACTTGTCATTTACGTATTATGGAGCTCAGTGCGAACTACAAACGGACGCGGTGTCACCTTGAATATTCGGAGGCACAGAACATAAAGAATAGGTAGAAATGTTATGTGTCATAATTTACAACGGAACGATTGTCGCCAAACTCAGACAAATGAAAGCACTATTTTATTACTGCACACTACTAATGAATTGTTTTGATTTGATGTTTTTATTTGCTCAAAACTAGCCTACAATACATAAAGTCACACGTATGATAATATATCTTATTACGTAATTTTAACAGTTATTTTGCCATAGCTTTAAGAAGAACTTACAACGTTTCGTAATCTTGAAAGTAAGGATACTTCATTGCAAGCTATTCAAAAACAGATGGCGTTATTCTAAATGCACGCAATTATAACATTAACCACTATTGGTGACGAGCAGATTCCCTAGCGGCAAGTCGCAGAACTAACGTATGACAGATAAAAATACGTATACACGTTAACATTCCACTTATAAAATACTGATCCCCCTCACGAAGTGGTCTTATAGTATTTTTTACTACTCCGTAGACATCTATCAATGAAATCATTGTAGAAAGAATTTAAAATAACAATGCACTCGCTCTGTATATTAAACTGTCAGGTAGAAGTATCTGTCTTACGTTAGTTCCGCTAACGGCCACTAGGGAAATCTGCTCGTCACCAATTTCCACTTTAAAAATACTGATCACCCTCACGAAGTGGTCTTAAAGTATTTTTTACTACTCCGTAGACGTCTATCAATGAAATCATTGTAGAAAGAATTTAAAATAACAATGCACTCGCTCTGTATATTAAACTGTCAGGTAGAAGTATCTGTCTTACGTTAGTTCCGCAAACGGCCACTAGGGAAATCTGCTCGTCACCAATAAGAATAAATTCGATATTCGTGTCATTCTTCGATATTTACCGCTACTCGCTTAGTGTTGTGGCACATATTACAATATTATCAATAATATCGATACCTAACTTTTGTTGTTAGGACGGAGCAAAATAAAAAACATGAATTGAAGGATATCTGAGGTAACATTATAAAGGTGAAGAAGCTAAAAAATAAGTACTTGCATAATAATGTTTATTAATTTTAAGAATCTGTATTATAATCATATTATATTTAATAAAGACTGTTAAGCCACTTAACCGTTGGTATAGTGTTTAGCGATCCGATGACTGCTGAGTCTGAGTTCGGAACAGACAGAGAGACAGACAAAATTAAAAAAAATGTTATTTTGGTATACGGCCCGTGCCTGCAAATTTCGCAGAGAAAAGAATCACGCTTCGACATAAATGGGCTGGCTCGACCGGAGTGATACCACGGCCTCACAGAAAACCAGTGTGAAATGGCCCTTGCACTGTGTTTCACTGAGTGAGTGAGGATACCGGAGGCCCATATCCCAACTCCTCCCCCTTCCCACCCCCCAAAGGTCGGCAACGCGCTTGTGACGCCTCTGGTGTTGCGGGGGTGTCCATGGACAGTGGTAATCGCTTACCATCAGGTGATGCTCGTTTGCCACCTGTTCCGTAAAAAAAAATTGTACCGTGTACCTACACATGCAGATGTACATACATATTTAGTAAAAAGCGGATATAAATATTTAATAGTACAAACAGACACTGTTATTATATAATATATTATATTCTTACTATATACTTATTTGTATAGATATTCAATGGTTAAAACAAGTGTTTTTCTTTCAAGGCCACATAAACAAACAAGCAAAATTGAAGATTTTTAATTATTATAGTAAGTAAATATAACACGTTTAAAAGTATGGAAATCGATAAAGCTAACATTCTACCTGGCTACATCACTAATCGAGTAGAATAGAAAATACGAGAATAACGTTGAAAACTGATAAGACCCGATCATACCAGATTGAGATTTATGTGAATGGGATAAGGAAAAGTTTAGCTTAAATCTCTAGTCAATTATCAGTTAAATATTTTTTTTAGATTTTATTGATAAAACATACAAAATTGTACCTACAGATGGTAAGAAACACCTCCATTATCAATCTTTTTCCTTCTGCTATCATTTTTACACTGTAAAACAGAACAGTACTACATTGTGGCATAAAAAAGAACTTTCATTGGACGACCTATTCAATGCAGCGTTGTAACACGACTATGATACAAAATACCTACAACTCATAAAAGTATGCGTTGCAACGCTTATCAGTGGCAAGCGCGCCACGCCTACTAGTCATTTCTACTTATATCTTTTTGTTTTGTGTTCGGAGGGCACTGAATTTTTTGAGCGCGATAAAACTTATTTATTTGGAATTTACGGGAGACGATATCTACGTACTAAAATGTATGGAACTTTTGTCGCTAAAAATGAATGATGTCTAGCCTTAGTTTAGATTATGGCTTTTTGGTGAGAATTAATAAAAAAATAAAACGGTATATCTTTTCTCCATACTTTTTTCTCGCGAAATAAGAAAAAAAACATTTAAAATAGAGCACGAAATAGGACAGAGTGTGCTAATTAAAAAGGTCGATTTCGATGATTTTGATCTTTTCACAAAAATAAAGGCTTTTTTTCACAAAAATAAAGAATTATTTTATAAATGTTACTCGGTAGATTGGTAGACTGATTTATTAAACTACTGAGCTTTTTTTTTTAGTGTCATATAATGAATTGAGTTGTTTGTGTTTTGCAAAACTGCAAGTGCCTTTTCGCGCGTTTTTAGGGACGCGCCCCTTAAGGGCTTTACATCTTATATCGGGCAGTGTACAACATAAATAATTTTCTTCATAATTAGTACTTGTAGTCATTTTAATTATTAAATAACTGTAATTTCAGCAGTGAAAACGATTTGTGATTGTTTTTTTCGCAATGGCGGGAAAAAATAATCAGTTATTCTATGCGCGCGCACCTTACAATGGCGATCGACCATAGACTAAAATAAAAGAATGAAATTTCTTTTTTTTTAACTTTTCGCGGATAACGTTTAACCACATACAAAATGGGGAATCTCAAGTTTTCTTTATTAGAGACAAAATAAAAGTTATATTGTGAGTGAAAGTTTTATTTATTAAATACGTACAAGTTTAAATTATCTATTTAATTAAATACCAAGTTGCGTGAAATGAGCAAGAATAGGTACATTAATTTATTTTTACTATTGAACACAATCTTTTTTCTATCGAAACTTTTTTAAGAAAAAGCAACTCAACCAATAAAAAAAACTCCATAACTCACTTGTGAATAATAGTAGGTAATGAAAAAGTCACAGTTTTTTAAATAGGTGTCATTATGTGCCTAATTGCGGTGAAATAAGAGCCACTTTATGAGCAAGTGTGTTGAAAAATATATTATTGTACATAAAAACTTAAATGTTCCGAATGATTAAATACAGTTTATTTATATATTGAATTGAAATGAATTAAAAATGTAAAGATGCTTAAAATTGGAACGCATTATAATACCATTAAATTAAAAAGTATGTAACACCTTAACCTGTCAGGAGGTTCGCAAGTCGCAACCAATGGCCCACCTAGGAGGCGGGTTCAAACCATGCAGATCACATGTCGCAACCCTAGACCTACCTAGGAGGCTGGTTCGACCTTGCAGTCCCCTAAACCTGAACAGGGGGTGCCACTCACCGGTTAGACCCAGTCACTAAGAGCATAAATCCCAGGGCGCCGTTATAAAAATAAAAATACTAACTTTCTCAACATAAGAGAATAAATAAAAAATTAAAGAGATAAATGTGTGTGTGGGTGGGTTCCTAAAAGATTACTTCTGAGTAAACAACAATCAGCTCAAACACAGTATATATTTCTTCATAAACATATGAGGTACAATTAAAGGATATACAGTTTTATCTTAAAAAACTAACACCATAAAATTAAAAGTGGGTAGGTATACATTTACATGTTCTAAGAAATTAAAATTAATTATAGTATAAATTTTATCTCCCCACAAGCTCGAGATAGCTTGTGGTTTGATGCCAAATGTGTCTCCCCACCAGCTCGAGGTAGCTGGGGTTCGACTTCACCATTATCTCCTCATATTAATAAATAATAAAAAATACATGACCTTTTTCTAAGGAAGGTTGTGCAAAACAGGGAAACCGTGTGCCACCGTGACGTACCCTCGTGTGGCACAACCGTCTGGCACACCTGATGACGCACCCATGGTCAGGTTACATGGTGCGGCAACCATCAGTGGTACCCCTGAAGCTAAAATCTAGAAGCGGGAACCATTAGCTGGACCCTTGAAGCGTGAACCATTAGCTGGACCCTTGAATCGGGAACCATTAGCTGGACCCTTGAATCGGGAACCATTAGCTGGACCCTTGAAGCGGGAACCATTAGCTGGACCCTTGAATCGGGAACCATTGGTTGGACCCTTGAAGTGGGAACCATTGGCTGGACCCTTGAACCCACTATGTAGCGGGTATGTTAAAAGTAATATAATAAAAGTCTACATTATCACAGACAGTTGGTATCAATATTTCTTGAAGACAGGAACAGAAAACAACCTTGAGACACAAAACATCTTAATTTATACATTCTTGATCAAATCTTCCAGAAAAATCAATACCCCTCCTAAATTTTGACAAGTCATCTCCTCATTCATGACTATATTCACCACAGAACACATATACTCCTAGCGGAGAAGAAGTACAACTTCATACAAAAAAAATGCTAACACGATAACACACTAGCGCTGCAATTAATGCCACTGAAAACTTTCGTGGTGCTAATCAAGCGCGGCAAATTTAAACGTATTACACCAAATAATAAATATAGGTATATGTCGCAGGTATATTGTGATATTATAATAAAAGGGTAGATTGTCAATCGACTTCATTTAACTAGTAGTTAAATTAGGTTATTTTTATTATTTCTTTTAAAACAAAAAATAACACTCACCTAACCTTACAATGTCATTAAAACAAGGTTGTTAAATTGTAAGAAACGAAGTCGATTAAGAATCTACCGTTTTATTCTAATATCACTAGTAAAATTGTAATGTTATAGCTTTGACAATATACCTGCCACATTTTGTATGCATATTGACAAAATAAACAACTTGGAACCCTAATAAATAAAACGACATTTTAGACATGATATAATATTTTTCTTTTTTAATGATTTTTAAATATTTATTTACATAAACGGCCCATGCATTGACGGGAGAGGAAATCTGTGGAAAGTAAATGAGGGTTCTTCTTTCGAGGTAATGCCGCATTTTGCGCATTTAATGGTATTTCATCCCACCATAGTCACAAATTACAAGCACCTAAAGCGTCAATATCGCACTCAAAATGAATCTTTATACCGAATTAAACATCAGTTCGCACACACATCCAAAAACACAAAAAGCGTCAATTTCGCACTGTCGTCTCTATCTCATAAAATATTACTGGCAGCTTATAGCACACACAGCACTAAACTTTAACAAACGAAAAAGAATAGGATATGCAGAAACTCCAGATTAATTAAACTTGAAAAATAAATAGCTGAACTTTTATGAGCTGTCAAAACAGACAAGTCGCCATCTTTAACAACATGAAACGTCATTTTACCAAAAAACATTCGATCTCTTTTTGTTGTATGGCGCTGTCTCAAGTTTCTAATAAGTCCGCCGTTGGCATTGGCTTACTAGAGAGCTGACCACCCCTGATATTCACTCAACTCCAACTTCAAATCAAAGTATCGTGAACGCCATCTACAGCTTAATAACCAAACCATACAGCACATTAACTCAACTTCCAATATTACGTCCTCTCTCGCACTATCGGTGAACTAACAATTAAATCAATATGCCGAATGGACGCCATCTATAGTATCAGTGCGAAATGAATCTAACAGATGGCATGATTATGGTATTGGAATAAATAATTTCTGTTTTCTAGAAAAATAGTTGTTACAAGTATGGCTGTGCAAATGTAGTGAAGCGTTTAATTTTGTCATAAGTCGGGCTATATCCGCCACATAAAAATATCAATAAAAAGATTGGTGAGCAATGCTTACTTTATTTATATTTTGTATCGAGTCTATTATATTAGATTAGGCCATACATAAAAAAAAAAAAAAAAAAAAAAAATAGAAAAGAGTAGATATTTTTAATGGACTACTTCACTCACATAACTATATCTATACTAATATTATCTACTGGTCCGATTTGAAAAATTCTTTCAGTGTTGGATAGTCCATTTATCGAGGAAGGCTATAGGCTATATTTTATTTTCAAAAAAATTAGGGATCCGTAAGAAAATTGCTATTTTCTAATCCAAGGTGTGAAATCGATAACCTATTTTTGCGTGCGCTGCAAAGACTATTGACAATAGAACCAAATAATGTATTACGGGTTTGTAGGACCCATTAAGATGTACAAAAAAGTCCGCGAGAGCATATATCTAACTATCATGGTTTAGTCACAATAACCGCTTTTGTGTTCGAAAAAATTATTAAATCGTCTAAAGAAAGAAACTACGTTAAATGTGTATCGTAATATTAATCCTTATCCAAATTAAGCTATATGTTATCAAGGGTATTTATGTAGAAGTAAAATACTTTTTGTTTCATCCCAATCCGACATTTCGTTTAGAAGTTATCACGAGTATAAGACGCTAAGAGTTGGTAACTAATAATGAGTTATTTGCAAAAGAGTTTTTATCAACATAATGCGTAATATTAATCTATAACTAAATAATTGTGTTGTTAATTATGAGTATTAGATCTTAGAAGAGTATAATAAATACATCTATACTAATATATAAAGCTGAAGAGTTTGTTTATTTGTTTGAACGCGCTAATCTCAGGAACTACTGGTCCAATTTGAAAACTTATTTCAGTGTTAGGTAGCCCATTTATCGAGGAAGGCTATCCATAAAGGCTTCCATAAAATAATAAGATAATAATTAAATTTACAATAAAATAAATAAAATTTTAAGATCAAGGTAAAATAGCAATAGGGGATGAAAGTTTGTATGGAAATATGCAAGGTTTGTGAAGGAAAGGCAAGGCAAGGCCTATGTCCAGCAGTGGACTGCGATAGGCTGATGATGATGATGCAAGGTTTGCGAAAATGCTTCATGAGTTTGGGACAGGAGACAAAATATTAGAGCTATTCAGATGTAACATTTACTGAGTTATCACAATATGCTTAAGGGGCTGAAAACCAAAATATAGCTAAATAAAGATCGCTTTGTATAAAACCTATCGCTCATATCATTACCAAAATCAATGTCTTTATAATTGAACATGTTCCTGACATAGTGGTTATTTCCAAAACACGATTTGAAAAACTTCACTCGATAGAAAAAAAAACAAAGTAGCCTCCGAAAATACTTGAATTCTGACTTTACACAGTTGTGCTTTAATTAATGTAAATGAAATTAAGTAAAATTGTCTATCATATGTAACTAAAGAAAATGGTTGAGTTAGATTTTTAATAAAATTGCAACTTTTACCATAATAACGAATTTTGTGGTTTAGCACTTACGCCCTTCTATTCCAAGCGCTCTTTCTCTGTCACTCCTATGGACATCGGCAGTGAGCGTTGAGGCGCGCTGCTAGACGGACCTATGTCGCTCGATTCACGCGCTGACTCGATATATTAGTCGTCTATTTAGTGTATAATTTGGTATAAGTGAATCATTTTCTACAGACGAATAGTGTAAATAGATAGTTCCTAATTAATTAACCGACTTCCAAAAAGGAGGAGGTTCTATGTTCCACTGTGTTTTTTTTTATATATTTTTTTATGTATGTTACCCGATTACTCCGTTAGTTGTGGACCGTTTAAAATTTTTTTTTTGTATTCGAAAGGGTATGCTTCCGAGGTGGTCCCATTGCCAGCATATCAGGATCTGATGATGGGGTCCCAGGGAAATCGAGGGAAACTCTCATTTTTTATAGGCACATACTATGTTTTTCGTATATTTTCTGAAGTTACACCCGTATTTGCGTCTGGTAGTCATCATTTTATGATGATGAGCTGATGATGTAAGGTACAACTCCTTAACGGTTAGGAGTTGGAGGATAAATCTTTAAATATCAGATGTATATATGTAACCTTTAGTCGTATTCTTTCAAATTATTTAGGTAAGCTGATGATGGAAGGTGGAAGGTACAACTCCTCAACGGTTAGGAGATGGAGGATAATTCTTTCAATTTCATACGTATCTAAAGACCTTCAGTCGTATACTTTCAAGTTATTTAGGTGAACTGATGATAGAAGGTTAAACTCTTCAACAGTTAGGAATTAGAGGATGATTTCAATATTACACGTACGTTTAGACTTTCATTTGTATTCTTGATGATGAAATTTGATGAAATAGTTCAACTTACTACTTACCTACGATTGTTTGCACTAAAAACTGAAAAATAAAAACTTTTTATAAAAAAAAAACCGACTTCCAAAAAACATCCAACGAAAACTCTCTGCCAAAAAAACACTTAAAAGCGTAAAATAAACTGGTTCTTCATAAATTGCCTATACCTAATTCTTTATTCATTTAAATAGTATTTTTTTTAAATGAATAAAGAATTAGGTATTTTACGCTTTTAAGTGTTTTTTTGGCAGAGAGTTTTCGTTGGATGTTTTTTATGTATGTATGTATGTGTATCTATGTACCTAATTGTCTCGCTTTTTGATTTCGATCTCGTGATAATCGTGATCTCGTTAATCACAATAAAATAATGTGATTATAATACATAATGTGATTAATTTTTTTTTTTTTTTAGGTACTTACTTGCTTACCTAATTGTATTTTTTTATCTATAACAATACAAAATAAAATAAATATTATATCACATATTTTCTATTATTTCATAGACAGAAAGTAAACACATTAATAATCCTCATTATAATATTTTTGTAAGGAATGCGCCCATTTTGCGCATGACATTTTTGCTATTTTTATATGCTGCACAAAATTTGATTAGTTGAACCATTATTTACTTATTTAAAATTATGTTTTTTTTATCATACCATTACGATAGCATTTTTATTTTGACCTATCTGAAATATTCTAAAGCCCTGTGTAAAGTGTGGTGAAACTACAAAGCGCCATTATGTTGGTTTTAGCAGAGTGCAAACTCAAAGTGGATTAGTGGTTCTTGGACTCTGTAGTAGTACCAATAACGAACCGCATCGCAACCGCGGCGCTGCTTTATCGAACATTGTAAGGGGCGTGTCCATTGCTCAAGGTCGTTGGCTGCAGTCAGCGTCTTAAATAGTGTTCTTATTCTTATGCTAAACTTAATTTTCATATAGTAGGTTTTTTTTTTTTTTTTATGTTTGGCCCGCCAAAATGACTCTACTCTGCCTGATGGAAAGCATAAGCAGAATCCAAGAGTAGTGGTCACCATGCTCACTGCGAATGCAGGCAATGCAGCATGGCGACCCACACCATGGCGGCCTAGTGATGCTTCTGCATCTTTTAGTCTAGTCAACAAGTGTGGGACTTGTTGACTAGACTAATTGGGCCTCCGGTCTCGCACTCACCAACGAAACACGACAGCACGCTGTCATTTTACGTTAATTTTCTATGCGAGGGTAGTACCGCCCCGGTCGAGCCGGCCCGTTCGTGCTGAAATCAGCGTGGCTCTACTACCTATTAAAGGTACTTTTTATACAATGTTTTGGCAAATATATTATTATGTTTTAAACAAGAACTCCAAATATTTCAATTTAGTAAAAATAATTTGTACATTTTTCTCTATAAAATAAACTTTACTAAATTGAAATCGAATGCGCTTCCTACAGACTCGCCCAATACATTCTTGTAATAAATATAACACAAATAAATTAAATTAAAAAGCATTTTAAAAACAAGCTTTTACTGGAATGCCTCGAGACGAATCAAACGAGTCCAAACTCGATGATGTTGCGACGTTTCTTTACAGAGTTCCTATGGCCACCTTCCAGCTCCAGCATCAGATCAGCTCCATGTCATTATAATATTGTATTGTCACGCTGTATACATATGCTTGCAAAATTTCAGACAAATCTGTTAAATATATCTTCTTCAAAATTGAGTTGCAAGATTCCACCCGAACATACAAGCATACATACATACATTGCAAGTTAATAAAAATCTTGTACTAAGTAATATAATAAATAACATTTACTTTTCCTTTCCCCACAGCCGGTGACCACGTTTCCCTAAAAAGTGGACTTTGGTGTCTCTTCGGGATGCTAGTCTTCATCGTGGTGGAGAAACTCTTCGCGACTACTGAAGCCAAGGAAGAGGAGGAAGAGGAACCAGACACTAAAGAACACGGCAAGCAGAACGGCTTCATCAAACAGATAGAGATAGAAGAGATAGAGAAACTCCTGAGAGTGGAGAGGAAGCAGAGGGGGAAGAATAATGGGGAGGGGATATGTAATACGAATGGTGACGTCACCGCGAAGGAGCAGTACGATACTTGTTTATTCAACAATAATACTAAAGGTGAGTTTGAGATAAGAGTTGAAAACATAGAATGAGTTTAAGAGAGATACAGAAAGACCTCATTTCTCTATTTGAATAATCAAGACACAAATAAATATACAATGTTCTCATGTTTAAGCGCAGTGAAGTAACAATATTGTTACGAGCTGGGTATTAAACAAAATGAAAGTAGTGGGTTGATTAGCAAAAAAATATCACAATATTTATTAACAACTCTAAATCACTCGTTAGTCGCACTAGAAGATCGCCCGGACGGCTAACACGCTCCGCTTTTATATGGGTTTCGAAATCTCTCGAATAATTCTAAATATTAGACAGAACATTCTGGACCAAATAGATTGTTCTAGAGCTTGCAGCGCCATCTAGCGTTGAGAATATTGGAACTATCAGTCGCAATCTCCACAGTCGTGCGCTACTTGACACTAGATGGCGCTGTCCTCAATTTTTGATACGAGACACATTTCCTAGGGCGCAACAATATAATCTATTTTATATAAAATTCACATGTCACGTTGTTACTCTCGATGAACTCCGAAACTATCTAACCGGTTTTCACTTTTATTCAAAAGTATTTGTGGCGTAGCTAAGATAGTCAGTTAACATCACGCTTAGATCGTTTGGGGCAGAGCATGATTGAAAAGAGACCCAGGAAGGAATAGTTGCGTGGGTCAGCTAGCAATAATAAATTATCATTACATCAATAAGGACTTGTTATTATCTATATATATAAAAGAGTAAGGTGACTGACTGACATACCCAGAGATCAACGCACAGCCAAAACCGCTGAACCTAGAATCCTGAAATTTTGCATGTAGGTTCTTTATATAACGTAGGTGAACACTAAGAAAGGAATTTTCGAAATTCCACCCCTAAGGGGGTAAATCAGAGGATGAAAGTCTGCGTGAGCGAAGCTGCGTGTAAAAGCTAGTTAATAATAAATCCTTATTACTTAACGTAAATAACGTTCAAACTTTGGAAGTTTGAACGTTATTTACGTTAAGTAATAATAAAAATAATAAATTATCTAATATGAAATTATCTCCGTAAGTACCCAATGTAATGATACGATAAGGAGCGCTTTGGAGGATGCGATTCGGAAATACCGATATGTAGATTCTAATAACAGACCCCGGTTGCCTCGTTTGCCCATACATAAACGAAATTTAGCGCTGGTGAGTGCCTTGGATTCGTTATTACTGGATTATTTCAGTAATAGCGAAGATCTCAGTGATACACATTCCATTCTATACTGTGCGGCTATTGCAGTTTGCCGAGTAGCTGGTGTTAAATTTGTAGAGTATGAAATCACTACTCGAACAAAACATTCTGTGCCAGCTTGGCAGTGTAGAATTGAACGTCGTATTGCTGAGACCAGGACACTCATTGGTAAGCTAATTAGCTTCCGATCGGGTAATACGCGACCATAAGTGATGCGCTTTGTGAAACAGGCATTCTTGGGGACTATTGTTAGTTCTCAACAGTACATGTCATGTGTCACAGAGCGCATAGACTTTCTAAAGCAAAAAGTTTATGCATGGGCAAATAGAATAAAGCGCTATAGAAAACGAATAGATCGGTATAGTCAGAATCGCACGTTCCAAAGAGATGAGAAGTGGGTGTACAGGAAGTGGGAGAAACCGAATCCGTGTATGAGTGATGGGCAATTGCCAGATAAAAATGCCACAAATTTATTTTGGCGTAACATCTGGTCAATGCCTGTCGCTCATACAGAAGGTGATTGGTGTCGGGGTGTCGAGCGCTCATGTGAGTCAATAATATCTATGGAACCAGTTAGCATCGATAAGGAGGATGTAAGTTGTGCGGTCCGTTCATTACCGAATTGGAAAGCACCTGGTCCAGACGGACTGCACAACTTTTGGCTTAAATGGTTCCGTAGCTCACATGCGTGTTTGGCATCTCAATTCCAGACAGCATTGGATTCGGGTTCATTACCACAATTTTTAACCACTGGCATAACCCACTTACTCTATAAATCTGGTAGTGCCATGGATCCCAAAAACTTTAGGCCCATTACTTGTTTACCAACTTTATATAAACTTCTAACATCTATTCTGAGACTCAAAATTACTACTCATATTAATAAAAATTCGATAATTTCCGTTTCTCAGAATGGATGTAGAAGTGGGACCCGTGGCACTAAAGAGCTCCTTATAATAGACATGACCATTAGCCAGCAGGTACGTCGTAATCGTAAGAGCCTGGCGACATGCTGGATAGATTACAAGAAGGCTTATGACTCCGTTCCTCATACATGGCTTTTAAGGGTGCTGGAGTTGTATAAAATTGATACAACTCTGTGCACTTTCTTGAAGTCGTGTATGGGGCAATGGAGAACAGTACTTCGCTATCCAGGATGTCGGCAGTCTACGATGAACGACGTACTTATAAAGATCGAGCGGGGCATCTTTCAAGGTGACAGTCTGAGTCCCTTGTGGTTTTGTCTAGCTTTGAACCCTCTCAGCACTCTATTAGAGGGTTCAGGGTTAGGCTATAGGTTGCAGAAAGATGATCAAGTTATATCTCACCTCCTTTATATGGATGATTTGAAACTGCTTGCCCCCACTAAATTACAATTGACAGCGTTACTAAAGGTCACTGAAAACTTTAGTAATTCTATCAAGATGGAATTTGGTGTAGACAAGTGTGCAGTCATGTATGTAAAGAAGGGAGTGATTGTGGAATCTGAAGGAGTAGAGCTTTCAGATTCCACAAAACTTCGATCTCTTTCTGCCACCGAAACCTACAAGTATCTAGGTTTTTCGCAGGCCTTGGGAATACCAGAATCTGTCGTGAAACAAACGTTGCGGGAACGTTTCTTTGGCCGCCTGAAAAAAGTAATTAAAAGTCTTTTATCAGGCGGTAACAAAGTGCGGGCCTACAATAGTTGGGTCATGCCAGTTCTGATGTATTCCTTTGGTATACTTAGATGGACTCAGACTGAATTAGATGCCCTTGACAGGAGAGTCCGTACATTGCTGACTTCATTCCGAATGCATCACCCACGTTCATCGGTTATGAGGTTGTATATCCCGCGAAAGTTTGGGGGTCGTGGTCTATTAAATATCAAGACCCTACACAATCGCGAGATATACAATCTTAGAGAATATTTTCTCCAAACTGATGTGGGCGTGCATCGCAATGTAGTTGCAATGGATACCGGACTGACTCCGCTCGCTTTGGCTAAAGAGAATTGGCGCAAACCTGTAGTACTTGGTACTGATGATCGCAAGGAGGTATGGAAGGGCAAAGAACTTCATGGTCGATTTTATCGGGCCCTAAATGGGCCTGATATAGATTTTAAAGCATCTACGTCCTGGCTACGGCATGGTGATCTCTTCGGAGAAACCGAAGGTTTTGTCTGTGCGATTATGGATGAAGTTATCATGACGAATAACTATCGGAAGTATATCCTGAAGGATGGTACGGTCGACATCTGTCGGGCATGTCACCGTCCTGGAGAATCTATTAGGCATATTATTTCTGGTTGTTCTCGGCTTGCTAACGGCGAATATTTACACAGGCACAACCAAGTAGCCAGGATCGTACATGAGCAACTTGCCCTGAAATACAAACTTGTGAGTTCAGAGGTGCCATATTACAGGTATGTGCCCGACCCAGTTCTCGAGAATGGTCGTGCTACATTATATTGGGATCGATCTGTTATCACAGACAGGACTATTGTTGCCAATAAGCCTGATATTGTGGTGATAGATCGATTAGAGCGCCGCGCAATGATTGTCGATATTGCCGTTCCTCATGACGAGAATCTCGTGAAAGTCGAAAAAGAAAAACAAATGAAATATTTGGATTTATCTCACGAGATTGTCGATATGTGGAATGTGGATTCGGTGATCATTGTTCCGATAGTCGTATCTGCTCACGGATTGATAGCCAAGAGCCTCGACCAACATCTTAGGAGGCTCACGTTAGGGAGCTGGATCAAGGGTCTGATGCAGAAGGCAGTCCGTCTTGACACGGCTCGAATTGTGAGGAGGTTCCTGTCTCTGGAGCCCTAACCACCGGTTTCTTGGTCCCTGTACCCGAAGTCGGTGGTCTACTATTTTTTATATTTTTAAATGTATTTGTTTTTATATGTATATTTAAAAATGTAAATAATATGTTGTATAATAAGTTTAATAAAGAGAAAAATAATAACAGTAGTACATAAATAATAACTAAAACCACATTTAAATATATAAATAATTCTTGACAATTGTGTTTGCAGGTATATGCTGTAATACTATGGTAAATCAGAACGGTACAGGCCGTTGCAGCAATAAAGGTAACCGTTGGATGGGACTGTTACACGGGACCGTGCAGATAGCTTTTTAAAAACAAAACTATTTGATTACTTGAAGGTTATATTTATTCGGTAGTATTTAGATTTAGAAGTACAAATGAATTAGAAAATGAATTAGAAATAAACTAGAGATCCGACCCGAACCGAGTTTGAAAGTAGACTGACTCTCCCTTGCGTTCATGTCCTACCTCAGGATTACTTATGCTGGCTCAGCAAACGAGAGATTGCTAGTCAGGTCGACTGCTTACATTAGTGGGGTGTAACAACCCCCCGCGGAAAAGTGAAGTTCGGGAAAATCGAAGTTCAGGGAATTATTAGTAATTAGGCGACTTCCCTCAATCGCGGGAATGGTATAGGAGAATCTCTGTGTATTTGTGAGTTATTATCATCGTCGGTAGAGGTCGGATTATTTGAAGATGACATGTTAAACTTAGTCTTATATCTATTAACAATTTTCACTAACCTAAATATTATATAAGTAATTACAATAATAGAAATTATTGAAGTGAATGCGAAATAGTGAGTCCCGTATTTTAAGATAAAAGGTTTTTTGTCGATAATCTTGTTTAGTTCTGAGAACAGGTTATCATTGTTATTTTTTATAGTTAAATCATCTAAATCAACATTATTTAACTTAATTGGAATCACTTAGTTCCGAGACACCACACTCTATAGTGATCTTATTTGGTCGCAATTGTATAAAGATCCAACGATTATTGGTAATCGGTTTCCAAATATCGAGTTCACCGGATATCGTTTTTTTTGCACTGCACAGGAACGACATTGTTTGTTTTAATTAGCAGCTCACTTTCACATGAAGGGTTGCTACTTGTCAACAACACCGTAGGTATTTCACAGAGGTAAAACTCAAAGCTCACAACTTTACATTTATTTAAATTTTCTAAATTACAGGAAATTAACTTATCTCTAGAAATAGCAATAAAAGGGGTTGAAGGAGTTATAAGACTATAAGTATTGGAGTTATCTACTCCGTGCGGAGTAGGCAAGGCTATGCTATGGTACAAGTTAAAATCGTTATTAGTTACTAGAGGAATTTGTAATACAAAAACTAACTTATTATTATAATAAAAGCATGCAACATTGGATATACTTAATATTATATGTATGTCATCTAGACTTAAAGGTATAGGGATCCCGGTGTCCGCAGGTAGGTATCTATCATTATTAACGAGTTCGTTATGTAATTGAGCCGGAGTTAGAATGTTTGGGTGTAGGATGTTTTGGCTACTCAAAATTATCGCATTGATCAAGTCCTCTAACTGGAACGACAATGTTAGTAAAGAACTCTCGAGGTTGGCAAGTATGGAATGAACTTTATTTTGAATTAATAAAGTATTAGTTATTTCAGTGAGATTATGTATGTCTATCAAAATATTGTTTAATGACTCGCTTAGAATTACTTCATTATTTCTTATTGTATTAATTGTTTGTTTATAGGATTCTAGAGTGGAAGTAGTAATTAAAATATTTTCTTTCGTCAGTTCGGCGATTTTCTTTTGGTCTTGTTGGACAATTTCGACAGCAGAGTCGTATTTTAAAGCATCATCTTCGTCAAGAGTGCCGAATACATGTTTAAATAGGGTACCTATACCGCCAAACCATGCCGATCGTTTATTTCGTTTAGAAATTAAATGGGAAATAGAATCGTATTCGCGTTGAATATCTTTAAAACGCACCGTCAACGGAGATAGTATGTTTTTACATTCAGGGTCATCGGTCTTTTGACACATAAATCTTATTGATCCTATAATTTCGTTTAGATTAATTAAATGCGGATTAACATAAGAGATATCTACATAACTGACTATATTTAATTCACCTTTTATGATTTTAAGTTTGCCTATGCTGTCGAAGAAGATGCCGGAATTAGAAGGGTATGGCTTGATAAAGTCCGGATGCGCATTAGTTGCGGCGCTGAAAGGAAAATAAAATAAATAAATATTTCCCTTTTCAAAGTTTTAGTTAGTAAGTGTGGAAGTAGAAGGTTGTGAAATTTCTGTAGGCTTGATTTCGTCAAAATGGTGTCTGACGTGTCTTCGATTAATTAGGAGCGTGACAGTGATGTTGTTGTGAACTTTTATTATTTTATACGGGCCTTTCCAGATGGGAGACAAGGCCTTTCTAAGTCTTAAATGATTTTTAAGATAAACGTAATCTCCAACTTTGTATCGTGGCGGTCTCTTAGTGCGAGAGTCGTAGTAGGTTTTCGAAGTTTGTTTGGATTTCAGTATGTTTTCAAGGGCCTTTTCCCTTGTGTGTTTGAATTTGTGTTGTAGCATTCGGATATAGTCAGAGTAAGTAGTACCAGTGCTACTCTCATATACTGAACTAGGTATTAAGGGCTTATGTCCAAAAACTAACTCATATGGGCTGAATTTTGTAGTAGAGTGTATTGTTGAATTGTATGTAAGTATAGCAGTGTACACGTATGTCGGCCAATTGTCTTGATTTTCGTTTACGAAAGATTTTAAATACTCTTTTAGAGTAGAGTGGCTCCGCTCCAAAGCACCCTGGGTTTGAGGATGATAAGAAGATGCCCATAGTTGTTTAATTTTCAAGAATTGACACGTAGTTTTAAAGAGGTCTGAAGTGAAGTTGGTGCCTTGGTCGGTAAGGATGGACTTAGGAATGCCGAAGAGGGAAATGAAATGAATTAAGCAATCTGCTGATTCTTCTGCAGTGGTGCTACGTAAAGGGTAAGCTATGGAATATTTGGTAAGGTCATCTTGTAAGGTCATCTTGTAAGGTCATGATGTATTTAAGTTTACCAGTGCCGGATTCAGGTAAAGGGCCTACTATGTCTAATGCAATTCTTTGAAATGGAGTAGTTGAAGTAGTAGTGATTTCCATAGGTGCTCTGTTAAGTCTTCTTAATGCTTTATTTTCTTGGCACATTTTGCATTTCTTGACGTAATCTTCTACGTCTCCCCTCATTCCTTTCCAATAAAATTGTTCTCTTATCCTATTGTACATGCGTGTCGAACCTAAATGACCTGCTGCAGGGATGTCATGATTCTCTTGTAGGATTTTAGGTCTTTCACTGAGAGTTGGGTAAATTGTTTTATTAAGGTAAATATGTATGCAGGTTTTGGAACTATGAAATACGTAAGTAAGTATGTTGTAGATTTTTGTATATGAATGTTGATCGAAGGGATTTTTAAAATCTGAAATTGCAATATGTGCTACGGGTCCTGATTGTAAAATGTTGTCTCTTACTCGTTTCAAGCTATCGTATATAACAGGGTAAGATGATTCGTCGAAATGGTGTACTTTGGTAAAGATTAGATATATTTCTTTGTAATTTATACTCTCGATTGTCGGCACTTGATGGAACTTGTTATAATACATTTTTGAATTAAATCACTTGTACTTATTCCACTATTTTATTTTTGTTTACACCTAACCGGTTTCGCCTTATGGCATCATCAAAGGTTACTCATGGCATCACCTTTGATGATGCCATAAGGCGAAACCGGTTAGGTGTAAACAAAAATAAAATAGTGGAATAAGTACAAGTGATTTAATTCAAAAATGTATATTTCTTTGTCTTCGAATTTAGTTTTAAGGAATGAGTTTGGTTCTTTTTCGGCGTTGATAATTTCGTCTCGACTTGGGTTGTTAAGCAGGATTTCAGGGATGTAAGGATTGAATTCGTCTAGGTCAATGGAGGTAGGGATTAGAATTATTTGGAATGGGGATTTTAGTAGGTTCTCATTATGTTCCTTAATAATAGTGTCGAAAGTGTTTTCCTTATTACTAATAGTTTTTAGGAATTTGGAATAGTCGTCGTTATTTAGGTTAGAATAGGAATGTGAGGTTGGATCTATCGGTGACGGAATGTTGAGGTTTTCAAAATCGATGTCAAGGTCTGCACTTCGAGGGCTTAGTTCCAGAGGGCCTAGATCTATAAGGTCTGGTTCTCCTTCTTGGGCTATTGGCAAGTCTGAAGCAGTACTTGCAGTACCAGGGATAGGATTCAGGTATGGGTTTACCGTAGAGACTGAAATAGGATTTGATATAGGATTAGGATTTATGTTTTCACTTAGTAACTCATCACCGTCGAAAGTGAAAGGGATATGGGAAGGCTATTCTAAAAGAGGATCTTCTAACGGGTTATCTGGTATTGGGTCAGTGAACAATAGTTCGCTGTCTACTGGGTTGACTGGGAATCGGGATAGAGCGTCAGCGTTAGAGTTTATTTTGCCCTTTTTATGCACTATGTTATAGTCGAATTCCTCTAATTTCAGACGCCAGCAAATGAGTCTTGAACCAGGGTCTTTACAATTAAATAGCCACTGAAGGGGTTTGTGATCGGTGACTATAGTGAACCTATGACCATAAAGGTAGGGACGAAATGCTTTTGTGCCGAAAAGTATTGCAAGACACTCCTTTTCAGTAATGCTATAGTTACATTCGGCCTTGTTGAGTGTGCGAGAGGCGTAAGCTATAGGACGGTCCTTCCCTATTTGACCTTGGGATAGAATAGCTGATACTGCAAAATTTGAAGCGTCGCAGGTAAGTATAAATGGTTGCGTAAAGTCGGGATACGCTAATACTGGTGAGGTAGTGAGTTTCTGTTGCAAGGTCTCAAAAGCTAATTGTTGTTTGTTTTCCCAGGTGAATTGTACGTCCTTTTTTAGAAGAGAAGTAAGAGGTTTGGCTAGTTTAGAAAAGTCTGGGATGAAACGTCTGTAATAAGAAACCAATCCGAGAAAAGATTTAATATCTTTCGGACATTTTGGTATTGGGAATTCAGTGATGGCTTTTATTTTCTCTGGGTTAGGTTTAACACCTTCATTATTTATGATGTGTCCTAAGTATACAACTTCTTTAAGTAAAAATTCGCATTTTTCAGGTTGTAATTTAAGATTATATTTCCTAAGTCTTTCGAAAATGGCAGTAAGGTTCTGTATACTCGTGGGGAGGTCTGGTGCGTAAGCCACGATACCATCAAGGTATACAAAACAGCAAGAACCTTGAAGACCTGATAGGCATGTGTTCATTAGTTTTTGGAAAGTTGCAGGAGCGTTTTTCAGCCCAAAGGGCATTCTTGTAAATTGAAAATGACCTTGAGGAATTGAGAAGGCGGTCTTCTCTGCGTCCTGAGGGGATATAGGGATTTGGTGGAATCCAGATGCCAGGTCTAATGTTGTGAAATATTGACTTTTCCCTAGTTGATCTAGAATTTCAGTTATTTGTGGAATGGGGTAAGTTTCGCCTATTGTAACATCATTTAACTTTCTATAGTCGATTACGACTCTCCATTTTCGTTGTCCGGATGAATCTAGTTTTTTAGGTACGACCCAGATGGGCGAGGACCAGGGTGAATCCGATGGTGTCACTATGTTTTGTTCTAACATCTTGTTAATTTGGTTCTCTACTTCTTTTTTATGGCATTCTGGAAACCTATAGGATTTAGTTTGGATTGGGATGTCTGTATTTGTTCTGATTCTGTGTTCAGTAGTCGTGGTAAAGGTAAGTTGTTCATCTGGGAGGTGGAAAATATCGGAGTAATCGGAACAGATTTGTAACAAGGCTTCTATTTCTTCGCGATTCAGATGGGAAGTTCTCAATTGTTTCAGGACTTCGTTTGTTCTGGGTAAGGAGTTTGGATTTGGTGATATTTTAGAAGGAACTATACAGGATTGAATATCTAATCGTTCTAAGGTGAGGTTAAGGTCAGAATGAAGAACTGTAGGTTTTTCTGAGATATTAACAACTGTTATATTGATGCGATTATTTTCTTTTACTCTAACAATACAATTTGCAATTAGTAACGATTTGTAGATATGTTGGTCTACAATTATTCCTTCACCGAGGTCGGGATTACTGACTGTGCATTCAATTATTGTTTCTGTGCGAGGGGGTATAGCATAAAGAGGTTCAGAGAAGTTTAAACTGATTGAGTCATTTCCTAAATTTTAACGTTGTTTCCTTCTTGTTTCGGAATTCGCGGACATGTAAGTGTGGCTTCTGGATACGGAATATTAGGATTCAGAAGATTTAACGGCCTGAGCATAGCTAATATATTTTGTTTTAGTAGAAACAGGGGAATTAGTAGTCGTTTGTAGTTCAGAGATTTTGTTAGGTTCAGAGGATGTAGTAAGTATTTTCTTTTGTTTACAGGATGCAGTGGATACAGTGATGTTTGGATTCAGAGGATTCAGAGATTTATTAGATTCAGAGGATGTAGTAAGTATTTTTTTCTGCTTACAGGATGCAGAGGATACAGTGGATGCAGTGAGATTTGTAGTATCGACTTTGATTTTGTAAGGATAATTTCCCGGGCGATACCTAACGGGAAATTTTACTCGTTTAAATATTCTGTATTGTCAACTTCGTCAACTCCCTTATCATCAGAGTAGTCAACGGCAAAGGTTCTGTGGGGCGGATTTTGAGTCGCGTTTTGATATGTATTATTTTGACGATAAGTTGATGTTGAAGCGCCGGGCTGATAACGGCTATTGTTATATTGTCGCTTTCGGCAGTTTTCAATTGCGTGTCCTACATTTTTGCAGTAACGGCAGACTAAGCCTCCCGTGTTGACATTCCTGGGGGAATCGTGTCGCGCACTTTGTATAATTTGAGGACGGTATGATTGAGTTTGAAATTCGCGCCTAGGGATGAATTTAAATCTTTCAGCGTTGCTGAAGTTTGATTGAGTCGGTCTCTTATATGATGCTGATAATATTTTCTCTTCGGCTACAGCAAATCCTACAGCCGAATTTAAGGAGTCAGGGTCACGACAACGTACTATTTGCGAGAGTCTCGGATGGAGACCTATGGTAAAAGTGTGTAATGCGAGGTCTTCCATGGCCGCAACGCGACCTGTTACTTCTGATTTCTTTTTGATAGACATTTTTATTTCACTGAGTAATTTAGACAATATCGTTTCAATTTTAAGGGCATATTGATTAACTGTTTCGGTTGTACCTTGTTTGCAATTTTGTAATTCGGAGAGCAGGTGAGTGTAATGTTTCCTGTCTCCAAATTGTTGTTTCAGAAATTCAATGAATTGTTCAAAACATTCAAATTCTTTTATACTACACGTGCTTTCAGCCCTATCTGTCAATTGACTTAGTATGTATTTGAATAATATCGGTTTCTGAAATGTGTTAGCTAAATTATATGCGCTTTGGCAATTGGAAATAAAAGGATTTAATTTGTCTCTAGAACCATCAAATGGTTTGATAAATTTAAGTAGTACATTTAATTCTATCTTTTCTGTCATCTCTGCGCGTGATGTAGAACCGTCGCTGGGGACACTGGTAATCTTTTCTGGTTTTTAAGTTTTTTTTTTCTAGTTTAGAATCACCTTTATTCGGCATTACAATAATTCACTAAGACACGAATATAACACAGAAAAATCAAATACAAAACACAACTTCATCATCAGCCTATCGCAGTCCACTGCTGGACATAGGCCTCTCCAATTGCGCGCCACTTGGTTCGATCCTCGGCTTCTCGCATCCAGCTCGTGCCAGCCGTCTTGCGCAGATCATCACTCCACCTGGCCTGTGGACGTCCTACACTACGTTTGCCGAGACGCGGTCTCCACTCAAGAACCCGTTTACCCCAACGGTAATCAGTTCTGCGGCTAATATGGCCAGCCCACTGCCACTTCAGCTTGCTAATCCTTTGGGCTATGTCGATGACCTTGGTTCTCTGCCGGATTACCTCATTCCTGATGCAATCCCTCAGAGAAACGCCGAGCATAGCCCTCTCCATAGCACGCTGAGCGACTTTGAACTTGTGGACCAGCCGTGCCGTAAGTGTCCACGTTTCGGCTCCGTATGTCATGACGGGTAGGACGCACTGATTGAAGACTTTCGTCTTAAGGCACTGTGGGATCGACGATGAAAAGACCCGACGAAGTTTCCCAAACGCTGCCCAACCCAGCTGAATTCTCCTGTTCACCTCATCCTCAAAGTTGTTTCTACCTAACTGCAAAGTCTGCCCGAGGTACACATAATTTTGAACAACTTCGAGAACGGCACCGTGTACTGCGATCGGTTCCGGTAGTACATGTTCATTGAACATGACCTTGGTTTTGTCCAAGTTCATCCGTAGGCCGATGCGCACAGAAGAGTCAGCCAGGTCGTTCAGCATCTGTTGTAGGTCCTGCAGCGTCTCTGCCATAATGACGATGTCGTCCGCAAATCGCAAGTGAGAGATGTATTCGCCATTGATATTTATGCCACGTCCTTTCCAGTGTAGCGTCTTGAACAGATCCTCCATTGCATTTGTGAACAATTTCGGGGAAATAACATCCCCTTGTCTCACTCCTCGATGCAATGGTATGGGCCTTGTTTGCTGATTCTGTACTTGAACGGACATGGTGGCGGCTTCGTAGAGACATCTCAGCACTTGGATGTATCGCCAATCCACTTGGCAACGCTGCAGGGACTCCAGAACAGACCAGATCTCGATCGAGTCAAAGGCCTTCTCAAAGTCCACGAATGCTAGACACAGGGGCTGATTATACTCCTCTGTCTTCTGTATAATTTGCCGCACTGTGTGGATGTGGTCTATGGTGCCATATCCGCTCCGAAATCCAGCTTGCTCTGGTGGTTGAAATTCGTCGAGTCTTCGCGCAAGACGGTTCGTAATGACTCTTGAGAACAGCTTGTAGACGTGGCTTAAAAGCGAAATGGGTCGATAGTTCTTCAACCTGGTCTTGTCACCTTTCTTGAAGAACAAGATGACCACACTTCTGCTCCACGCCTCTGGAGTTCTCCCTTCGAACAGGACAGCGTTAAAAAGCTTTTGGAGCTCCCTCAGTACGGGCTTACCTCCAGCCTTTAACAGTTCTGTTGTAATGCCGTCCTCTCCAGGGGCTTTTCCATTTTTAAGCTGTCCAAGAGCCATCTCGATTTCGTCAATGCTGACTTCTGGCAGATCTTCGGTGTAGTGGCGTGTTAATGTGGCTCTAGAGTCCTCATTTTCGGGATCAGGTCGAGATGCATGCGAAGCGTACAAACCGCCATAGAAACGTTCCACTTCCGTAAGGACGACCGGCTTGGAAGTAACGACTTCTCCACTTGCTGTAGTCAGCTTCGTCAGGTGGCTTCTTTCGAGAGATTGTACAAACACCTTTGACCCCCGATTCTGCTCGATCGCTCTTTCGATCGAAAGAGTATTGGAGCATCGGAGGTCGTGTCGTACTAGTTTGCTGATCTCTCGGTTTAGAGTCCGTTTTGCCGACGAAGTGAGAAGTGGGTTTTCACGTCGTTCCTTCATTAGCCCTAGGGTCCTTTCCGAAAGCTTAGATTTCCTGCCCTTACGCTGCATTTCACAAAATCTCGTACCTTCTTCCCTGAGGATTCGAACCACATTTTCATGGTTCACGCCTGTTGTGGTTTCCATAGCAGCAAATCGGTTTTCCAGATTTGACTGGAACTTTTCAGATCCCATTGCGGCTTGGAGCAGAGTTGGTCGGAGCCTGGATTTCATCAATCGGACACGTTCAGCTTTAAAGTTGATATTCAGAGAGCCTCGGATGAGTCGGTGATCACTACCGGTGTTAAACCTATTGATCACTGAGACGTCTTTGAATATGTGCTTTCTGTCCGTCATGATGAAATCGATCTCATTTTTAGTCATAGCGTCGGGGCTTCGCCACGTCCACTTCCTTTGGGGCCGTTTCTTAAAGAATGAGTTCATCAAGAACAACCCCTCTCGTTCGAGAAAGTTGACGAGCATTTGCCCCCTATGATTTCTGCTTCCAAATCCATGGGATCCTATTACCGATTCGCTGCAATTTTGTACTCCCACTTTGGCGTTGAAGTCACCCATAACAACGTTGTAGTGGGTTTTAGTAGTGAAGTGGAGGGCCCTCGATATGTCATCGAACATACACTCCACCTCATCGTCCGAGTGGGCCGAGGTCGGTGCGTACACTTGCACTACCTTGAGGCTATACCTCTCGGTGAGCTTGATAATGAGGTACGCTACCCTGTTCGACACACTAGACATTTCCACAACGTTGCTAGATAGGGACTTGTTAACCAGAAACCCAACGCCACCTTGAGACTGTTGGTCTCCCTCACGGAAGTACATGAGATGGCCGGAGTCAAGGGTTATGGTGTCCTCCCCCTCTCTTCGGACTTCACATAACCCCAAAATATGCCATCTAATTTTCTCAAGTTCCACCTCGAGTTGTGCCAGATGCGAGTCTAGCCGTAATGTGCGGCCATTAAACGTAGCCAGGGTCAGTCGGTTGTGGTGGCCTGCCGTAACCCGGAGATTCTTAGCACCCCCCGCCTCGCCGTTACCATGGTCGCCACCATGACCAGGAATAGCGAGACTGCCGGGAACTGGGGGCCGTGGCTTATTTTTCAGCTGCATGGAGGTTAATGCCCATAATCACCACGCTGGGCAGGCGGGTTGGTGATCGCAGGGCGCAGTTCCTTGCACCGGTGACGCTGCTGCCCGTCACCGGCCTATTACATTTAACTACGCCTATTGGGATGGGTATACCGCCATCGGTCGGTTGCCAGAACCTCGTTCGTCGTTCAGCAGGATGTACCGCGTGCAGGTGAGGTTGGCTTGAGGCGAAAGATTTGAGTTCACCCCCTTACACCCCTTAAAAACACAACTTAAAATAAAATAAATGTAAGAAGTCGTCTCTATACTAAGTTAGCTTGTTCGGAATTAGGAACGGCGAGTTTATCTATGTGTCTCGTCGTCCGGATGGTTAATATAAACAATGTGATTGCAATGTTTAGTCTATAAGTTTTGAACCGCATAAACTAACATATAAAGTAATGAGAATATTGAATTGAATAAAATAGAAGTATTATGACATGAACAAGGTAATATATATTAATATTAGGTCTATATGAAATACTAAGTGTGGCTTTGAGTTTGGTTTGTCACTTTTATCATGTTCTTAGAAGAAACTGTTTGACTCACTAAAAGAATAGACTTAAGAACAGGATCATGATGAGGAGTCTCCTGAACAGCGGCCAGCCAGCAGTTAGCACACGCCAACTAACACGGACCTTCCGTGTTCAGATTGATGAATTTCACGCAGATCACTTTCACAAGCTTTTTACACTGGGTGATTGATTTTTGAGCATTTATTTAATCACTTTTGGGCACTTGATAATTACCACTTGTTTGCCACCACACTTTGGAGTTTGTTTCGGAGACGTATTTGGGTAAATGGGGATTTTCGGTATCCCACCGCTGCCACCAAATGTGCAGATAGCTTTTTAAAAACAAAACTATTTGATTACTTGAAGGTTATATTTATTCGGTAGTATGTAGTAGAAAATGAATTAGAAATAAACTAGAGATCCGACCCGAACCGAGTTTGAAAGTAGACTGACTCTCCCT
Organism: Diaphora mendica; assembly: GCA_949125395.1. Taxonomy (NCBI): domain Eukaryota; kingdom Metazoa; phylum Arthropoda; class Insecta; order Lepidoptera; family Erebidae; genus Diaphora; species Diaphora mendica. The sequence continues at coordinate 3,650,296 of OX421332.1, read as the reverse complement.
TGCGTTCATGTCCTACCTCAGGATTACTTATGCTGGCTCAGCAAACGAGAGATTGTTAGTCAGGTCGACTGCTTACATTAGTGGGGTGTAACAGGACGCTGTCTGTTAAGAGAAGTGAGGGAGAAGGCGCTCCAGAAGTCCAAAGAGAAGAATGAGAAGAAAGATGTAAGTTAATATAAATAAATACAGTTTACGAGGCTATATACCTTATTTATAGGCACGTTGTGTATGTGGTGTGTTGTGTGTAATGGTAATGAAAAATTATATATTTTTTTTATGGTATAGGCGGGCAAACGAGCAGACGTATCGCCTGATGGTTAACGATTACCGCCGCCCATGGACACCTGCAACACCAGAGGCGTCACAAGTGCGTTGCAGGCCTTTGGGGGATGGGGAGGGGAGATAGGGGGAGGGTTTGGGGTATTTTTTTTTATGTTTGGCCCGCCAAAATGACTCTACTCTGCCTGATGGAAAGCATAAGCAGAATCCAAGAGTGGTGGTCGCCATACTCATTGCGAATGCAGACAATGCAGCATGGCGACCTACACCATGACGGCCTAGTGATGCTGCTGCATCTTTTAGTCTAGTCAACAAGTATGGAACTTGTTGACTAGACTAATTGGGCCTTCGGTCTCGCACTCACCAACGAAACACGACAGCACGAACGCTGTCATTTTACGTTGATTTTCTGTGCGAGGGTAGTACCGCCCCGGTCGAACCGGCCCATTCGTGCTGAAATCAGCGTGGCTCTACTACCTTCTAATGGATGGTATGGACCTCCGGTATGAGGATACCGGAGGCCCATACTCCCAAACCGGGAGTAAGTGAGGATTCACTTGGTGAAACACAGCACAAGCGCTATTTCACACCGGTTTTCTGTGGGGCCGTGGTATCACTCCGGTCGAGCTGGCCCATTATGTCGAAGCGTGGCTATCCCACGGACAATTCGTATAAGAAAACATAATATAGCCCATTCGTTATAAGACAATAGTGACGCATCGATTTCTGTACGAAACGACAATTTTTATATACGAGTAATTTAAACTCTCGATTTTTGGCATTTGATGGAACTTTTATAATGCCATAGGGCAACTGGTCAAGATAGTACAAGTGAGTTTAATTCTAGAAAGTGACAATTTCTTAATATCTTTACTGCTTTGTAATATTAAATTATGTAGGGAATCTAGATTTTCTTATTAATTCCTCTAAATCTTTACTTAGTTTCCGAAATGCCTTTCGAATGAAAAAAATCCTGCATTGTCTATGTTCTGTTCTATATCACTATTCTTCTAAAATTTGTAGTTAGCCAAAGGGAGAATCAGGGAAAAAGGGTTTGAATTAACTGAAACCCTTCCCTAAAACTGTTATCTATATACACACATCAAAAGTGTCTAGGGATCAAGCATTTTTATGCGGATTTCTTGAGATTGAGATGTGGCTTTGGCCCTGGCCTGCTCAGTCGCCAGACTTGAACCCGATTGAGCATGCATGGGATATGCTACAGAGAAGAGCTCTGCCGAATATGGAGGGTATCCAGTCGCAAGAAGACCTTTTTTTGTTGTTGCAACGAACATGGGCGGCCATTCCACAGCGTGATTTGGATGAACTCATTTTGAGTATGCCAAACCGATTCTTGTGTTGTTAGTGTTCGCGGTAGATACACGGATTATTAATTGTTTAAGTTACCTAATAAAATTTTAAAGAAAACTGTTATTTCAGTCTTTTTTTCGAACTTTAATGTTAGTGGTTCAAATGTCAAAAATCCCTTTATTAGGAAAATGGCAAATTTCTTTATTAATGCAAAGGTGACTTGGTTTATCGTTACTGTGACAAACGAAAACACTTTATTTGATGAATCCTTAAAGAAAATTTTAATTAATATCAATCAGGAGAAAAGTTATTGCAAAAATATATGTTGATCCCTAGACACATATGTTGATCCCTAGACACTTTTGATGTGTGTATACTTATAATAAAAATGTAACAGGTCCAATTCTGTATATTAAAGATATTTAAAAAAATTTTTTGGAGGGCTCTCTATAATCGATACTGAAGCCAAAACTGTATTTTTTTTCATTTTTGTCTGTCTGTCGCTGTCGGTCTGTCTGTCTGTATTTTGGCCGCGCATCACGCCGAAACTACTGAATGGATTCAAATGAAACTTGGCTTGATTTGAGTTCATACTACTAGGTAGGACGTAGGATACTTTTTATCCCGAAATTCAGCACGGTTTCCTGGAGAGAGGGGATGAAAATCAAAATATTTACTTAGTTGTAATTCAATAACACATAGTCCGATTTCATTAATTCTTTTTTTGCTAAAAAGCAAGTACTTTAAATATTTATAAGACTTTAGTGTGTATTTATTGGTTAGTTCTATAAAATCCTAATAGATGGCGGTTTGGCATCTAAGTTGCACAGACATCCGGTAGGTGGCGCCGTATTTCTATTTAAAGATTATACGGTAGATGGCGCCGTATTACTATTTCTTGAATTTTCATAAATGTAGAAAATATTGACAAAAAATTATGTGGCGGTACGAAGTTCGCTAGTTCAGCTAGTTTAATTAATATAATTGTGGGTAAATCGTTCCAGGTGGCTGGCTACCTCAACTTGATGGCCAACTCCATAGACAACTTCACACATGGACTGCAAGGGCGGATCCAGGGGGAGGGTCATGGGGTCATGACCCCCCCCCCCCCTTGGGCTGTTGACCTAAATCAAATTGTTAAACATAATGTTCTTTATATTTTTTGTCACAATATAGATTTTAATCTTACACAATATATAATTTATTCGTGGCTAAGAGATTCAATGGTTGAAGAACGTCTAACCGAACTGACACTTCTCTACATCCATATAAACGTACCCATTGAAGTAGCACTAGAAGTCTTAACGCGTTTTGGGAGAAAACGTAAATGAAAAATAGATTTTTTTATTTAAATATAGGTATTTTAAGTATAGTACTTCTAAGTCCATGTACAATGGCCAACTCAAGAGGCTAAGTGTTTTTTCACGTGATAAACGAGCAGACGGTTCGCCTTATGGTAAGCGCTTACCGCCACCCATGGACATGGACACCCGCAACACCTGAGGCGTAACAAGTGCGTCGCCCGCCTTTTAAAAAGGAGTACCTCCGTTCTTTTCTTGAAAGTTTGATGGTCGCATTGGTCCGGGAATACCACAGACGACTGTTCATTCCAGTTTTTTTTTCGCGAGGCAAAGAGTTTCTAGAAAAGCGCACAGTTGTGTACTACCAACAGTCTAAAGCTAAACGATGTGGATGAAACTGCTATCGCGTAGGACGATAGCGGGAAGAGGCGGCAGGGATCCGTTCAAAATATTCCTCGGAGCACTCCCCATAGTAAATGCGATAGAAGATGCATAGCGAGGCCACATCTCTACGCAGATTCAGAGAGCCAGCCGATTTGAAACATCTTGGCAGTCGACGATTCAAGTCGTTCTCCGTTGGCTGCGGTCCAGAGGGAGGAGCTGGTACTAGGATGCCTCTGCCCAAAGATGAGAACAGTATTCCATATGAGGCTGAACTTGCGCCTTATAAAGCAGAAGGCGGTGGGCCGGAGTGATATACAGTCTTGATCTATTGAGCACGCCAAGCTTCTTCGAGGCTAATTTGGCCTTACGCTCCAATTGGCCACGAAACTGGACTTCTCTCGATATGCCGATACCAAGTTTTCCTATATTGGCTGAGGCAGACAAAGAAGTCTTAAAAGGAGGACATACGACCAAAGGCAGTTTTTTAGCGGTGAAATTGTACTAAATTAAAATTAAGTCTTCCCCAATCTGAGACTTTTTGCATAGTCGCAATTTCAGACACAAGTTGGTTTCGATTCTCAATGACGTTTTCCCTTTCAATGCGAAATATTAGTGCGGCCTGTGTTGTCCTCCGCATAACAATGAATGCCGCTAAATTGCAACATGTCATTGATATGGAGGAGGAATAAAGTAGGCGATAGCACACAGCCTTGGGGAACACCAGCATTCACAGAAGTCTTTGCACTCACCGTCGACTACGACCTTTATGCTCCTATCTGCTAAAAAGCTAGTGACCCATTCGCATAATTTCACAGGAAGCTCATAGGAAGGGAGCATCGTAAGAAGCGCTTTGTGCCAGACCCGATGGAGCCCTTCCCAATGTCCTATGAGACTACGCCAGGAGAGCTGAAAAGGACGCGTTAAGACCGGTGTCAACTCTGGAGTGCACATCTTAAACACAATAGGAGGGATTCCATCAGGGCCCTCGACTTATGTATATCTAGGTGTAGAAGTGCTAAACGCACTGAGCGTTGATTGAACCGGATATCCAGCATACACCTCTCGCACCGCGGTATGGTAGAATGATCCTGTTCTCCATCATCCAAGGTCGAGTTAGACGCAAACAGTTTGGCCAGAAGATCGGCTTTCTCCTTTGCCATAGGCCAACGAATTATTTCCTATGTGTAGAGGTGGAAAGGACGGCTTACAGAAATTCTCTTCGATAGCCTTGGCAAGAGACCAGAACGCTCGATTTCCCGTAGGAAGATGCTGAAGCCTCTCGCCAATCCTAGCAATTTGCTCCGACTTCGCCCTTGCAATTACTCTCTTGAAAGACCTAAAGGCAAAGTTGTACTCCTTTTTCAAGCTCTGCTTCCTACCAGAAGCCTTTTTGGAAGATGGAACAAACCAGGGCCGACACTTGCCACCAATGGGAACCATAGAAAATGGAATGCAATGCTACACACCCTGCACCACCACATCAGCAACAGAATCAGCAGGGGTGTTGGGATCATCCGGAGAGAAGCATACCTGTCTCCAAGGGTAGTACTGTAGTGTAACACAATCTGCTGACTTGTAGTGCTACAAAAGGCGGCTGCGTGTAACTCGCGATCGCGGTGAGCATGCAAGAGGCACTGTACTTCGGACAAGGTAATGGTCTCAGGAGTTCAGTGGAGCGTCTACAGATACGTGGTGACGGTCCGAATGAAAGTCAGCATAAATTCTAACAACGAAGAATTCTGACCCTCCACATTTGGGACTCTTGTGGGCATGGTAACCACTTATGAAAGGCCTTATACCAGTGCGAAGTCGTGAACAGATCTCGCAAGATCCGTTTTATTACTAAGCCAGTCGGCGTGGTGGGCGCTAAAGTCACCAAGTCTCTGCGAACGGGATCTGCTGCTGCACGAAGTCTGTAGCCATCTGAATGTGCTCAATAAGTCGGTCAGTTTCGGCATCACCGCTATGGGATCTATAGATGCGTGCGCATAGACGCGGGGGTGGTCGTCGCTGACAAGGTCGCCTACACGGAGCCGTAACATTGAGAAGGCGAGAACCTACCTTTGATTGCTGAGGCGACGAAAACTGATATCGTCTTAAACGCCGGAGTGTACTCCGGCATGAAGAAGTGTTATAGTCCGTACCCAGGGAGAGTGCGATAAGAGTGTCCGCTGGAGACGATATCTGCGTCTCGGTCAAGAAGAGCAAGGCTGACTGTGGTGTCTCGAGGTGCTGATGGACAGCATTACTATACAATCCTCTGATGTTGCAAAGGTCCACGACCAGGTGATAGGGGTGCCATGTTAAAACTGCTCTTACCCCGGGCATAATTGAGCGCAATTTTGCCTCCCTAAAATACGATGGGCAGCCTGGGCGTCCACACTCAAGTGCGGTAACAGCCCGGTAAAACTAAGTACATTACTTACATTATTACACTTACATACATTATTAAAATGCCTACTTTTTATCTCTATCTATTTATTATCAAAATTAAATTCATAACTTCTTGTGACCACGACTATATGATCCCCCCCTGGCGCCAAAGCTGGATCCGCCCTTGATGGACTGGCAGTCGGTGGTTCGTTCCTCGTCTACTGACAGTATGAAACTGTTTCGTTTGCTTTTAAATATCGTCAAAGTAACAATTTAATACGGATCAATAGCAGGTGAACATCTGTTCCTGTATGAAAAAGAAGTAAAAACATTGATTTCATTTGACAATAATCACAATTTTAACAAAATATAACTGACTTCAATAACTGGACAAAAACACCTCTGGTGTTGTGAGTGTCCATGGGTGGCGATAATCGCTTACCATCAGGTGATACGTCTGCCCGTTTGCCCCATATACAATTTTAAAAAAAACAGTCGAATTGATAACCTCCTCCTTTTTAAAGTCTGTTAAAAAATCAATAAACCTATTTTTCTTGTATTCTGAAGAACTTAATTTGGTTGAATTTAAATTGTTACCGAATTAGTCTCTTCGTCGACTTTTAAGGGACACGACAAAGGTGTTAGTAGCCATACAAAGCTAAGGTCACCCGGAAACATCAAATGGTCAGAATGTCCATGAAACTTTCAATGGACTTATTTATTTTATATTATACAGTAGAAACTCGATTATCCGGCCCTCCGTTATACGGATTCGCGATTATCCGTACTTTCAACCGCGACTGATTAATATATAAATACTAGTAGCTGTTGCCCGCGGCTCCGCCCGCGTGTATGTCGGTTATTGCGGCAAATAGTAGCCTATGTGTTATCCTGCTGTATAAGCTATATTACTGTAAAGTTTCATCCAAATCCGTCCAGTAGATTTCGCGTGAAAGAGCAACAAACACACACACATCCTTACAAACTTTCGCATTTGTAATATTAGAAGATTAAGCCAAGTTATAAAATGTTTAAAATATGTACTATAAATCGATTTTATGCAAGCATGAACGTGTTGGAACTGAGATTACCCCGCCCGCGCTCACGGGATCGATAATTTCTTAATAAACATTAATTTTCGTTGATATGTATTTGTTGTTTTACATGTGCACAAAACCCGCTTTTCTTCATACTCTTCATACATTCAACTATCCGGATTTTTGATTATTCGAATCCCTAACAATAACAATTAGTCCGATTAATCGAGTTTCTTCTGTAATCATACCATCAAGCATTTGTATTTTGTATCAGTTGTCTAGTACCCACATTACAAGCTCTACTTAGTTTCGGAGTAGATGGCGTTGTGCGTGAGATGTCCAAAATATTGATTTTATATTCATAATGCTTTTCATTTCCAGTGCACGAAATTCCACATGAGGTTGGCGACTTCGCCATATTACTCAAGAGTGGTTTCTCCAGGTGGGAGGCAGCTAAAGCACAGCTGGTGAGTGCATTTACTATCAACACCTGTATGGTGGCACATCAGGGAATAATCATTACCTAAATATTAACTATTTGTAGAATGAAATACAAGCTAGAGCTTGTATTTCGTTCTACAAATAGTTAATATTATATATTATAATATTAAAAATAACTATTCTCGGCTCCAATAATAGATTATTGGAGCCGAGAATAGTTATTTATACAACTGTTGTAGGTATAATAAGGGGTATTAAAACACGATAATAGTATCACATGAGTGTTTTAATACCTAATTATGTACAGTTGCATACAAGATTTTATCTACACCCATGATATGAATCCCTCTATATAAAGTTCAAAATTAATAAATTTTTGCAATACTAATATCGAACAAAAATGGCGGGATACGACGTGAATTCGAATACCAGTTCTTTTTTCAAATACGGCGCTGTGGTAGTAAAAGGCGCGTGCCAATGACAATGACATGTTCCTTTTTTGAAAAGTGAGTTGCACTACGAAATTTAGTACATTATAACACTCGTTTGGATGCTATTATGACTGTTTTGCACAAAAACACACAGCATTGAGATGAAGAAGCAGCTCTGTGATTTGCCTCGACCGAATATCAGTGAAAAAACATACCTTTACGCCATTTAGTTTACCAAATTCGTCACCATAGGTGCTAGCGACGTCTTGTTGCCGCGCTTTTCGTCTGTCAAGTGTCATAGTGTCTTCATCGCCAGCAAGCCCCTTGAACCAATGCTGTGTGTTTTCTTCTACACATAATACCTGTTTTGATTTTGTGCAAAACAGTCATATTATGTGTCTCCAAAAACACACAGCATTGAGATGAAGACCTGTTTGATATCTGCTGGTGACCAGAATTATATGCACAAAACGCTATGTGATGTACAAACAAGTTTCAATCATTGATTAATATTATTGAAGGTGTAAATGTAAAACATTCTACTTATTAGTTATATGTTTAACTATTTATATACTAGAGCAGTAATCAGCGGCTGATTTACCACTAGGCTGAGTAGGCTGGAGCCTAGGGCGGCAAATTTTAGGGGGCGGCAGATTTGGCGATTTTTTTTTTCTTGTTAAAATAACATATGATCAAAAATACGGATAAAAGAAATCTTGAAAATTTTACAATACTTTAGGACCAAAGAGTATGCCTATAGTTTACTCTCAACTTAAAAATAAATAATCGCACCGACCGAAGTCCTTCGAACAACTTCTCCTTTTTGAAGTCAGCTAAAAAGTACCAAACACTTCGTGACACATATTTTCGTAAATATGGATTTTTAAAATATTGCAATAGCTGTAGCATAAAAGTAGTAATTTTTATTTTTTACTACATTTTAATCACCACTCAGGGCGGCATGAGGCTCTGGAATCAGTGACTGCACTATCCGGTTCGCCAACGGCTAATTGTGTCTGAGTAGGACTCTTCCTTCCGAGCCCTCTTTGCTGCCTTCTTTAACGAGATGACATCTTAGCAAAAGGGCCTGATGACTGCAAGGAGGACCCTACGCTGTTATGTCTAAACTGGACACATTACACAAGTCCTCACTACAATCACGATGGTGCCTCCGTAGATACAGTGCGGTAACCGTGTATGGCTAACCGCTCTCTGAGAATGCCATATGCGCGACTTTCTCTGTGCAGTTAGAGCCACAGTCAAGACCCGTATACCAGTGACCAGTTTTGGAGCAAGCTATCGGAAACGCTCATCAAAGAGCCATCTTTCGTTAAGGGTTAGGCATAGATACTTGGGTTAGGCCTGAACCGGTACGAGGATCGAGTTAATCAAGATTAAGTCACCCGGGAGTGAGCACGACGGGGTCCATGAAATAAAAGGACCTCTGTGTTATACTTATGGGTATCTCTGTCACCCATAAGTTCAGCGCCTATCAGTGCGGTACCTCTGGTAGCTAGGTGCGCCGCTTTTTGCAAGTCCGCCACTAACTAAAGTGTCATTGGCGTACAGATTACACCTAGTGCAGCCAGTTTAGCCCAAGCAGGAGGGGTCTGCACTGCACGACATGATTAATTCATTTCCTCTTAGCGACGAGTGCAGTGCGAGAGAGAAAAGGCTACCGTACTGCCGCCTTGTCCAGTCGATGATGACCGACTGGAGAAATTCCATGGTGGGAAAGTAACTACGTGGAGCCTTCAGCCTGGACGACCAGCGCGTCATCATGGCTCAACGAACGCACGTACTCAGTCGTGGTCATTTGACGCAACACTGCACCGATCGTCCAACGCGCCGCTCAAAATCCGAATTAGGCATTCCAACAGATCGGGCCTTTTTTTCTCTCTCTGATTTCTGGCTCCTCGGGGAATAAAGAAGCAAAAATTAAAACAGATTGGGCCTACCTCACAGAGATGGCAGTCGATTCGGGTCAAGAGATCCTCTCAAACCAGATAATGATGTGAACCAGATATGGCGATTCGCAAATTTCCCAAGCTGGGTGATGGTTTAGCGTCAGAGAAGTCATGGAACGGCTAAATCGGGGTACGCTTGTATTATGGCGGTAAGACTCGTTTGAGAGTATGGGCCCGAGGGGAAACACGGCACCCTCCCGTACCAGCTGACGCAGATGAAGTCCAGAATCCATACTTTAGAGATCACGTCCGGCTGTAACAGGGCGGGTGTAACAGAACAGAGCGAAGGAGAGAGCTGAGTGGGATTGGGTGAGGTTTAAAACCATCTTAGTCCACAAGGCCCGAGAATGGTCCAGGTTCTGCACTAAGTTCAGGCGCTGGAGATCGCTAAACGACCTCGAATGCTAAAAGCGCAGGCTTGGGGTAGCAGCAGAAACAGGCTAGGCTGTCAACCACTTAGGTGCAAGAAGCTTGGACATGAGAGGCTCAGAAAGAAGGTGTGATGCGCAGAGACGGGAGAGAGGGGTATCGAAAGGGAATATGAAAAGAGCAGGGAAATATTAAATTGTAGGCTAGTAGGGGCGGCAAAAATGTTATAGCCTACTGGCGGCAAATCTGTAAATCCGCCACTGGCAGTAATCAAGACACAGTAGTCCAATTAGTAGTCCCGAAGCCATGCTTAAATGAAAACAAAACTTTATCCTCTAAGGATAAAAATTAAGTTCAAATAACATTCAAATAAAAATTAAAACTGAATCAAAAATAAAAGTTTTAACATTCTCATATTAAAAAGTACATATCTTATATTAACAGTATTGAAGTTATCATATAACAAATCATCACAATCATTACTAGATCTGTTCATGTCTCAACAGTAAGGGTTTTAAAATGTTTCCACACATTTTCACTTACCTCTCTTCAGGATCTACAGGCCTGTTACCTAGCCAAAATTAACATTCGCACCTGAGTTGCAGGGCAGATACATTGGTCCTTATGTTTGGTTAGCAATCATCCTGATTGCCTGTGATTTCCTGTATCAGTCTTAGAACCAAATTGTGGCCAGAATGTTGACTATTTTTAGTGCTTATAAACTTAACACTAGAGAGCTCCAGAAGGGTTAGATCATGCCATATATGACCAGATGCTAATAACAATATTAAGGCCATTCTTTTACTTATGTTGAATAATGACCCAGAGCACAAGAATATAATAACATAGAATAAACTTTAGTAATACCAGATATACAGTTTACATAAAAATATATCAATTGAATTACCATGTAGGTACAAATGGTGGTTAAGGCGAGGTTGATTTAAACCAATCAAAGAGAATTTTAACATTCCCTATGATATTAGGTTTGGAATACGATATATACTTCCAAACTTGTTGTATGCAAAAGTTTTCTAGAAAATTCTCTACTGTGGCTACACGGTAAGTAGAAATGACTGATTTATGCAACAAAATGGTGCTCTAAGTGTTTTTTTTTTTTAGTATAGATTACCTAAAAAACTTGCCACATCTTCCCCTTCTGGATTTCTTTCGTGATTCGTGATGACAATTAATATTGTTATCACGGCACCAATTCAACCATCTTTGTAAAGCAGACCTGTATGGCCTTAAAGTGGAGGAATGCCAACTAGTTGTTAACACCTGCTGCTTATAATTTTTTCAGGTGGTTACTTGGTTAGCCCACCCCCAATTTTCCAAGCCTGAAGTATTAGCTTGTCTAGTTGAGGCGTGTACCTATCTATTGAGCAGTCCACTAAAACCTTCCGGTACCTTAAGGTTCTCTAGAGGTGGGCTCATACTTGTTGAGCAGTGCACTAGAACCTTCCGCAGGTTCTCTATAGGTGGCTCATACCTGTTGAGCAGTTCACTCGAACCTTCCACAGGTTCTAGTTCGTAGGGGATTTGCCAACACCTTCCTCAGTTCGTAGGGGGTTTGGGTAACAAAAAATAAATAGATTATATCCACAGTGGAGCTATTAGAATGTTTCAATCGCCTTGTTGAGGTAGGTTAATACTCTGGGGAATCAGATTGGGCGGTGGTAACACCTAAGCGGTCTGAGTCTTTTTGACTGTGTTGAGAGTGTGATGTAGTAGTCATAGACTATTATATTAAGGCTCTTTTCTCTAATTTAGAACGTCAAGCATTTCATTTGTTTCCACACGTATCAAACCTTACAAGAGAACTTGTCACTTCTAGTAGTCTGGTGGTCAGACCCAGAAGACTCAGAGACCAAGTGCCGCCCTGATTCCGGACGTAAGCCACTAGTGTACGATTGTCTAACCGTATAAGAATGTGCGCATTCCTCAATGGAGCACTATGGTCTTGACGACAGCAAACACTCCAACCATTTCTTTCCGGTGTGAGTGCCAAGACCTCTGATTTGGAGCCCATTTCCCTGACAACAAGTATATCGTTGTTCAAATGAGCTCCCAGCTCGCATCCGCTGCGTCTGTTGTTAAGAAGTGACTCACTTCTTTCTTGTCAAGTGGAGCTGGACTGCAATCTACTGCATCCAACCACCACCTTAGCTCCTGTCGCACACTGGGGCGCAATCGCCTCCTGGGCCCCTACACTCTGATGCTCCCTTAGAGAGCATTTGTCTTTGTCCAGCATCTGGCACAAAGATCACTTTATACTGAGGACTTTCTGAGTTAGCAGGACTAATGTTAGATTCTGGGTATCCCAGACTAGGCCCAAATATTCCACCTTGTATGTGGGTTGTATCACAGATTTTGTGTAATTGATATGCCAACCCAGTGATTCCAGTGTTTCCGCAACCTGCGCAACTGAACTGAATTTGTCCTGACATCATTAACAACCCATAACGTCCCACTGCTGGGCTCGGGTCTCCTCTCAGGAGAGGGTTAAGGCCATACGTCCCCACGCTGGCCGAGTGCGGGTTGGGAACTGGCAAGACAACGTTGTGGCTACGTGATCTTGCTGTTGGATGTTTTTAAGTCGCCCAAAGGCCTCCAACTAAGCTTCACGACTGTTATCATATGGTAACAACCGGGACCGACTGCTTAACGTGACCTCCGAATCACGGAGACGCTCATGGCAACATGCCACTAGCGGTCACCCATCCAGGTACTGACCGCGCCGTTATTGCTCACCCTCGGTGATTGTTTCTAATCACTGAGTGCAACTGGGCTATGAGCTATGTCCTGACATGCCAATGGGTATTATGGTAACAGGTCCGAATAGACTCTGACACAAATACCTTGTCTTCAAAGGGTTTCCGCAACCCAATTCGATAATGCCGCAAAGTACGGGGGCCTGAAGATAGGCCAAAGGATAAGGCAGTCAGTTGGAGGATTTCTCCCTTGTAAATTATTCAAAAGAAACGTCTACGCGTCTCTGCTATGCCTAATGAAAATAGGCATGGTGAATGTCTTATTTTGATTAACTAATTTCCTGCTTGGAGGAAGTTCTAGGAGTATAAAGCGCTGAGTCATTTGAGTCATGTTCGGAGAAACTTGAGTAGCTAAGCCTTTAAAATGAGTGGGTTGGGCATCTCAGATGAGGTTTTATTCGGAGAAGTAAAAGGTAATTGGCTATTGATTTTAAAGTAAACTGATTTGCTCCCGTCTGTCTGTAGTCAATTTCAGACACCCCTCTCTGAAACTCCGCTGAGCCTCATATTTGTTTAATAGAGATGGGAGCTATCTCATTGGTGTCACATTGACGAAAGGGCTGCTGCCTTTTATTATTGCAAACAAGAGTATTCCAAAGTATTGTATGTTATATACATTTTAATCTAAAACTACAGTTTAAGTATTTTCTTCTGTTTTCTAAGTTTTATGTAATATGGAGTGATGGTCTGGAGCATCCTCCTATCAATGAGATATTTTGAGCTCATTGACATGACATGACATTAAGTAATGATGCCTTAATACGGTTTACATTTTTTTTTTCACTAAGAGACTTGAATGAGAACGAAGTCGACCAAAGAAAACAAAACAAAAGGTTTGGAGTCATTGCTGCACAGCCATGAGCTAACCAATCATGCGCCGTTCTTACTGATAGCTGCAAGATTTTTACATTGTTATATTGTGACATTGTATTGTTATATTGTGAGGTCCACTTATGGAAAATAAAATCCAAATAGCACTTTCACTCACAGTCAAATTTAAAAAGATGTAATATGTCCAAATATAAAATAATCAATAAATGTCACAAATGTAAAATAAGTAAGACGCATGGATCAGCCATCGACCTATTCAACCATAGTTGAGCTGCGTACTCAGGCCGCACAGCAAATCATCGACTTATTAGACGAAGTAACTAAAAATTTATACTTTTCGCAATTTTTCCTTTATCAGTACTATAAGATGTTGCTTCGTACCAAATTTCAAGAAGATGACTTCACGGGAAGTACCCTGTAGGTTTTGATTCCCTTGCGAATGTCGCAAATTTGCAACATAAACAGCTGTATCTTTTGATTGCGTTGGCTTAGAAGTTTGATTTTTTTACAGCTCCAAATGGCAGTGAACCTGAGTATTTCATATGAATTTCAGCTTGATACCTTCACGCGTTCCTGAGAAAAAGGGTCTTGAGAGACAGACAGACGGACAACAAAGTGATCCTATATGGGTTCCGTTTTTCCTTTTGAGGTACGGAACCCTAAAAACAGAAATTTTTAAAACATTTAGCTTGTGAAATGTCACAATTTATAATTTGGTTATTTATGTACTACATAAAGTTATTATAGCGATCACTGTTATGTTAATTATGAAGTCAAGCAACAGAACAAATTAGTCTTACGAATTGTATCTTTTGTTTAACCTTGCGCTCGATAGATGTCACTGTGCCATTTTTTGGGATCGCGATATGGTTTCGTTACGCTCACCACTATAAAAGAAACCAATTTTCCAAGTAATGTACTACTACAACTAATATGTATGTTATTAAGAAATACATAAAGAAATAATTTTTGACTCGTGACGGGTGACCCGTGACGATATAAATTAATAGATTGATTCGACAATGGTAAGTGGATTCTCCCAAATACTCTCGATAGATTTTTCATTATGGGCACGTGTCGAAAATTTCATCACGGCAATAAGGGAGACCGTTTTAGAAAGATACAGGGGGCATAAAACAATAACATTCAGCTCTATGCCGTCACTTGTTTTAGCTGTCGAACTGGGTACAGGTGAAGAGGAGGTGGTAGCAACCCTCGATTTTTCTCCCTTGTCAGTTGTCACATGATTTTTGTACGGAGTTACGGAATAAAGCCTTAAAAGAGGTATTGAAATTGTATGGAACCGATGCCGTACAAAATAGTGCGAAGTTTGATTTCCCGGCCATTCGCTCGGTCAATTTGGACGAAAAACTTCACCAGTACTCAGCTTACAAGTGACGGCATAGTGCTGAATGTTATTTTTTATAATATATATATATTATAATAATATATTTATTTTTGAAATGTACAAGTAACGCCCTTTCCAATGATACCAAACACGGCATATTTATCTCAAATTTATTTTTTAATACAGTACTTTATGTCGGCTAGAGGGCGTCACATTAGATTCAGTGACACGTCATATAGCCTATAACCAGCGGACGATCAAGACGCTTCTAACGATACCTCATTTGTCCAGTTCCAATAAGTAGTTAAGGGGCTATGAGCGAACAGATGAACATACATACTTACATACATACATAGCCTGTCAAAATCATAACCCTCCTTTGGCTTTGCCGTAGTCGGGTAATAACTGATTTTTACCATGGTCTAAGAAAACATAGATCGTATATTGTTATACCATTCTTTTAACTAAATGCATATGTATGTACCGTGTATGTGTGTACATTTGGTTTTCAAAGTTTGTCTGTCTGTCTGTTTGTTCCGGCTAATCTCCGGAACGGCTGAACCGATTTTGACGGGACTTTCACTGGTAGGTAGCTGATGATATAAGGAGTAACTGAGGCTTTTTAGACTAGCATCGCCCCGCGGTTATTGTCGTACCGAGGGATGCAGCGTCTGTCTGTTGCCGTTATCAATATTAAGCAAAAAAATTGTTTGTTGTATGGTATGGTATTATAATAAATATTATTGTATTCTGTTTTTTATTATTTTTTGTTATAGCGGCTACATAAATATATCATCTGTGACAATTTAACTGTCTAACTATCACGGTTCATGAGCTATAGCCTGGTGATAGACAGACGGAGAGCGAAGTCAGTAATAGGGTCCCGTTTTGTCCTTTGGGTACGGAACCCTAAAAAGTTGTGCTTTAGAGAGGTGACAGAAAATTACGGTATCGTGGGGAGTAATTTACTAATAGCAAAGTTTGTGCATTGTTATAAGTTATTCGGGAAAATCAAATTTTGCTGCAGTAACATTCGAAATGTTAGCCTGGCATAACAATAAAGTAATCGTTTCAGCACGGAACCAAATACATGAATAGAAACTTGCTACGTATTTCAATGTCAGCCAATAGCAAAAGTTGTGTGTATACATCTATCTCAGTGGCAGATTTACATATTTGCCGCCAGTAGGCTATTAAAATTTTGCCGCCCCTTCTCACTTCTGCAATTCAATAACCTTTTTTACATGTGGAAACCATTGCAAGCCATCATTCTACAGGAGTTTTCATGGGAAGTGTGTCGCAATCGAACCGAGTAATGCTATACGGTGTTTAGGGGGAGGGGGAATAAGTCTCAGTTGTGTCTCAGTCACCGTAATCGCCCTAACCTACCTAAGTTACATCTAGTGCATGTTAATGCAATGTAACTTAGATAGGAAACTTCTGGTACCCTGACAGATTTCGAGCCATCTACGGTTTACTGATGGTATCCTAGTATATCGTGACCACAATCTCTCCTTCCAGGTTCTAAAGATCAAACCCTGGCCTGCTTCTGCTATCGTCACAAAAAATATCGCCTCAATCGTGTTCAATTCGGTCCTCGTACCGGTCCAATCCCAAACAATGTATCTATACTGTTTGGCATATAGCATGGTGCGGGTGACAGTTTCAGTAACATTTTCACTCTTGAAAGTTGCCGCGATTTACAAATTATGACTTAGTACATATTTCAGCTGTACCACATTCGCAATATGTCAAATCATTAATAACTGTAGTAAATTAAATTAAACCAACCAGAATGTTCTAGTCAACGTCGTACAGGTAACTGTCACCCGCACCATGCTACAGTGCAAAGAGTATAGGCCCGTTCTTTAGTGCGGTGTTACTATCTAGAGGAGCGCCAATATGGGCTAAGCGTCTATCGGCCTCCTCCTGCTGTCGAGCCAAGCTCAATCAAGAGATCGGGTATCGGCCATTCGGATCGTACGAGGATACCGCACCAACTCATCAGAGGTGGCGACAGTCCTGGTTCGTTTCCCGCCTTTTGATATCCTGGTGGACATGGACGCGAAGGTCTATGACCAGACTCGTGCTACCCGCCGGGGTAAGAGCAGGGAAGACCAGGACGAGCTTGAAATGCGGTGAAACGCTCACTAATAGGCCTTGGCACAATGGCGCGCGTGGCTGGAGCAGCCACAAAATGGGCGTCAACGAATTGTTGGTGCCTATCTGCCTAACCTCGAAGCTTAGGTAGGCAGGGAGGCCGGTCGGATTACCTACCAGATGACGCAGATGGGCATGGTTGCTTAGTTGAGTATCTGAATAAGATCGAACGCGAGGAGGTGGCGCAATACCACCACTGCGTTACTGATTGGGACTCCACTGGGCGTCTGAACAACAAAGTCGACCATATCGGACGAGACCTGTTCCCACCAGCAATCAATGCTGATTGAAGGACTGGGGCGCAGTGGCCTCTATTTGTGAAGATGGGATGCACCAGAAAGAGACCGCTGAACGAGATCGGAACAGGGCTGATCACCAGCATAGACGACGTTGACGGCGAATCCAATCGTTGATAGAGCCGCAAGCTGCCGGAGAGTTGGGACCTCTGAAAGGCCCGTTCCTAAAAGGTAGTTGGCTCTTTGACGAGCACTTTCGACAGCTTGCTCAAAAGCTGGTTTCCTCTGCGACTTTTGCCCAATTTGGGTAAACCGAGCATCGTGAGAAGGCTGTACGCGGAATTCTCCGGTCGATAACGCTATACGGTACCCCGGTGTGGACGCTAGCTCTGAACGCCCAGAGTAGGGCGCGCCTTTGTCACCCTTGGAGAGTATTGTTGGTCAGAGAGATACGCGGACATCACATCGTGTCTACGCATGCGGTGTGCGCGTTGGCTAAAATATACATTTGGGATTCTTTCCGGGTAAAGCAGGTTCTTTCCGAGCATGGATGCATTGGGAATTATCTGCACGTGGTTACTAGGAGTTAGTTGAATCCCGCCTGTCCGATGTATTTAGCCGATTCGGTGTGCCAGTACTTGGGCATCGCAGCGTTGAATAATCAATGCAGTTATCGGAGAACAACTCTCGCTGCCAACTGTGGTACTCACCATGGTCCGCACCATGGTCGGTAGCGGTAGATGTTTTCCCTCCTTCTGCGAATATGATATCGCGCAGAAAGAGGCGGCGAAAAGGACCAGGTATGAAAATGTCTATTCGAACTTAATTCTCCGCCGCCCGGTGAAGCTGGCGGTGCGGTGCATTCTAGGACCTCATGCCGCCCTCAATAGTGATTAAGGACCAGGAAGTTAGTCAAAATTAGTAATTTTAATTGTAATATTAAACTGCTATGGAGATGTTTTAAAAACCCTTAATTTCAAAGATTTTTTTTACAAAGCGTTTAGTAATTTTTAAAATAGTATTAAAGTTGAGAGTATTTGGTACACTGCATAATACAGTGTCTCTTTTATTAAATTGTTAAGATTTTTTTTTTCCGTTTGTAATATAATCATTATTTCTGTATAAAAAAAAATTCGTCAAAATTTGCCGCCCCCTAAAATTCGCCGCCCTAGGCTCCAGCCTACTCAGCCTAGTGGTAAATCCACCACTGATCTATCTATATATATAAAAGAGTAAGGTGGCTGACTGACTGACTGACATACCCAGAGATCAACGCACAGCCCAAACCGCTGAAGCTAGAATCCTGAAATTTTGCATGTAGGTTCTTTATATAACGTAAGTGAGCACTAAGAAAGGATTTTTTTAAATTCTAACCCTAAGGGGGTGAAATAGGGGTTGAAAGTTTGTATGGAAGTTCGTCATTTTTTAAGTAAGAAACATGAAACTTTACTTTTGGGCTACTGAATAAAAAATAATAGATACGTATTTAAGCGTTTCTGGATATTCTACCTCTAAGGGGTTAAATAGGGGTTGTTATTTCGTATATAGGTCAGTCTATTAACTTTATTTTTTAGCTGCTGATTAAAAAGGAATTGATACGTGTTTCAGCGTTTCTGAATATTCTACCCCTAAGGTAGTGAAATAGAAGTTGAAAGTTTGTATGGAAGTTCGTCATTTTTAAGTAAGAAACATGAAACTTTATTTTTAGGCTACTGATTAAAAAAGAGGAGATACGAATTTAAGCGTTTCTGGATATTCTACCCTTAAGGGGGTGAAATAGTGGTTGAAAGTTTGTATGGAAGTCCGTAATTTTTTAAATAAGAAATATGAAACTTTATTTTTGGGCTACTAGATTAGATACGTAGTTAGGAGTTTTTGTATATTACGCCCCTAAAGGGGTGAAATAGGGGTTGAAAGTTTGTAAGGAAGTCCTTCATTTTTTAAGTAAGAAACATGAAAATTTAGTTTTGGGCTTCTGATTAAAAATGAGTATATACGTATTTAAGCGTTTCTGGATATTCTACCCATAAGGGGTGAAATAGGGGTTGAAAGTTTGTAAGGAAATCTGTCATTTTTTAAGTGAGAAACACGAAAATTTGTGTTTTGGCTGATTAAAAATGAGTAGATACATATTTAAGCGCTTCTGGATATTCCACCCCTGAGGGGGTGAAATAGGGGTTGAAATTTCGTATATAGGTTATTCTGGAAGTCTGTCATTCTTGAAGTAAGAAACATGGAACTTTATTTATGGCTACTGATTAAAAATGAGTAGATACGTATGTACGAACATGTTCTACCGGAACCGGTTGTGGTTCACGGTGCCGTTCTCGAAGTTGTTCAAAAATATGTGTGGTACCTCAGGCAGACTTTGCAGTTAAGTAGAAACAACTTCGAGGACGAGGTGAACAGGTGAATTCAGCCGGGTTGGGCAGCGTTTGGGAAACTTCGTTGGGTCTTTTTATCGTCAATCCCACAGTGCCTAAATACGAAAGTCTTCAATCAGTACGTCCTACCTGTCAAGACATACGGTGCCAAAAAGTTCAAAGTCGCTCAGCGTGCTATGGAGAGGGCTATAATAATAATTATTTATTTTTCTCATCACAAAAGCTCAACGTTTCTCTAAGGGATCGCATCAAGAACGAGGTGATCCGGTAGACAACCAAGGTCATTGACATAGCCCACAGGATAAGCAAGCTGAAGTGACAGTGGGCTGGCCATATTAGCCGCAAAACTGATAACCGTTGGGGTAAACGGGTTCTTGAGTAGAGACCGCGTCTCGGCAAACGTAGTGTAGAACGTCCACAGGCCAGGTGGAATAATGATCTGCCCAAGACGGCTGGCAGGAGCTGGATGAGAGAAGCTGAGGATCGAACCAAGTGGCGTGCAATTGGAGATGCCTATGTCCAGCAGTGGACTGCGATGATGATGATGAGATACATATTTAAGCGTTTCTGGATATTCTATCCCTAGATTAGACTGGAAGTCCGTCATTTTTTTATTTAGAAGCCTGAAACTTTGTCTTCAGGCTTTTGATTACAAATAAATGAATACTTATATCAGCATTTATGGGAATTCTATTCCTAAAAGGGTTTTTAATGGACTATTGCTTGTAAATAAATACTTTTAAAAACATGAACACAGTATTCATAGATACTTACACACTTTTAATTAAATACATTTAATCAACTTCCACGCGAGCAAAGCCGCGGGCAACAGTTAGTTTCAGATAAAGAAAAAGTCCGCGGTACCATATGTTTAACTAGAGATGCCACGAATAGTTATTTGGCCGAATACCGAATATTCGGCGAGGCTCTTGGCCGAAGCGCCGAATATTCGGCAGCTGAATAATCGGCAACACTTAGTACTTTCCATGGGTGTCAAGTCACAACTAGTCCGACTCGTAAGCTACAAATTTAAACTTGCATCGCTGAAGTAGTACGTAGGCGCGGGCAGTATTATTTCATTGGTGATTAGGTCGCGGTCGTGTCACAACACGCTTTATTTGTTGATGTTGGTGCATCATACTGTACGTACTGTATACTAAATATTAATTTTAATGTGATTGATTACCTTGAGAAATGTCACCATTTGTTCGAGAAAAGCTAAATAATATAAATAATAAATAAATATTCCGGACATCTAACACAACGCCATCTAGTCCCAAGATAAGCAGAGCTTGTATTATTGGTATTAGACAACTGATATAAATACATATTATTATATACTTCTTTGTAAATAGAAACATATTATACATACAAAACATCCAAACTCCGAACAAATATTTGCAGATCATACAAACATTTGGTCCGTCCCGGGAATCGTAATCGAGACCTCAAGCATAGCAGTCAATAACCATATATAATCATAATATATCCCTTTCACAATTTGCTAAGATTTATTTATAATCTCCCGGTAGCAGTGTATAGTGAGCGGTTGTTTTCGGAAGCAGGAATAATTTATGAAAAAAAAACGCAATCGTCTGCTATCGACAAATTCTGAAAAAAAAACTATTCATCATAACCTACCACTGGTAGATTTTAAATATAAATATATTAATTTGTCTGTTAAATAAGTCTTTCTGAGTATTAGTTTGAGTTTTTCTTTATGATATTGCTATTCGGTATTCGGCCGAATAGTTTGCTATATTCGGCCGAATACCGAATAATGAAAAAAGTGGCCGAATAGCCGAATACCGAATAGTTGCCGAATATTCGTGGCATCTCTATGTTTAACTATTACAGGTAGGTACAGTGGTGGATTTACCACTAGGCTGAGTATGCTGGAGCCTAGGGCGGCGAATTTTAGGGGGCGGCAAATTTAGACGATTTTTATTATAATTCAAAAATTAAAAAAACAATTTTAAAGAGAGAGAAAAGAAGTCTTGACAATTTAACAAAAAAACAACAATGTAATATGCAGTGTATCAAATACTCTCAACTTTAATATTATTTAAAAAAATAGTAAACGATTGGTAAAATATATCTTTGTGAATATTGGTTTTTAAAACATCTCATTAACAGTTTAATATTACAATTCAAAATAGTAATATTTATAATTAACATCTTTCTTAATCACCACTGAGGGCGGCATGATGTTCTAGAATACGCCGCGCCGCCCGTTACACCGGTGGCGAATCAATTTTGAGTAGAAATTTTCAACCCTTGGTCCTTTCCGCTGCCTCTTTCTGCTCAATGTCATCTTCGCAGAAGGAGGTAAAACATCTGCCGCTACCGACCAAATCGACACAGTTGGCAGCGAGAGATGCTCTCCGATAACTGCAAGAGTATCCAACGCTGCCATGCCAAAGCACTGGCACAGCGAATCAGTTCAGTAAACCGTATAGGCGGGATTCAACTGAGTGCTAGTAACCACGTGCATATAATTCCCAAAGCTTCCGTGCCCGGAAATAACCTGCGGTACCCGCAACAAATCTCACATGAATATTCCGGCCGACGCGGACGCCGCATCCGTAGACAGGAACTCTCAGAACTCAGGAACAACGGGGGCGGGGTACCGTATAGTGTTATGGACCGGAGAATTCCACGCACAGCCTTGTCGCGACAAGTCAGTTCATGCAAATTGGGCAAAAGTCGCCGAAGGGCAGACCAGCCTAGCTTTTGTGCAAGATGTCGAAAGAGTCCTTGAAAAAGCTACCTACCGTTAGGGAACAGGTCTAGATACATTGTTTGGGATTGATTCGGTACGAGAACCGAATAGAACACGATTGAGGCATCATAAGGTGGATCACGACCGGACTCATGAAATGAAGAGACTCAGGGCGTGTTTATATGACATGGAAATATTTCACGCCCACACAACATAACCGCAGCGTGCTTGCACGATCCACCAGGACTGCGGACATTCTACTGGACAGCGTAGGCGTGCAGCGGATCAGTTGCTTGTATTCTTTCAAAACAAAGAAAACTCGCGTAAGATTGACGTGTCAACTGCTGTTTTGGTCACTTCTAAGAATTTGTATGTTGAGGACTAGTCAATAAAGTTAAAATTGCTATAAAAAGAAACAAGTACGCGGCCAATACACGGCTATCGCGCAGCGGCCGCAGGAAAATTATCGCGTCGTCTAACTGGGCCCTTACGTTTTTGTTCAGGACCACCATTAAATCCACCGCCCGATCACTAGAGAAACATAAATAATAATAATAATAAATATTTCGGACATTTTAACACACAACGCCATCTAGTCCCAAGCTAAGCAGAGCTTGTGTTATGGGTATTAGACAACTGATACTGATACAAATACATATATACTTTTTTTTTGTAAATACATACATATTATACATAGAAAACACCCAAACTCCGAAACAAATATTTGTAGATCATACAAACATTTGGTCCGACCCAGGAATCGAACCCGAGACCTCATGATCAGCAGTCGTACACGCCAACCGCGAGACCAACGAAGCAGAACATGGCTGGTGACCATCTCTTTTGAAGGTTGCCCCTCGGGCTGAAACCAAACTTTCAATGGCATAACAGATTACGCCCAGGCCTGGTGGCAAGTCTCCTGCGAGGCTCTAGTACCCTATGTTCTACAGGAGGATGCCGAAAATACCCCCTGTGGAACACTGCACGACATAGGTTGACTCTTCAGATATTCATCTTGAACCTCGTACGTGACGGTACGTTACTCTAAATAGTCTGCCACTAATCGCGTCAGGCACTCTGGCACCCTGTGGTAGTAGAGGCTAATAAATGCGTTGGCGGTGTTAAACAACAATGGCAAGCACGGGTGGGCGGAGCGTACAATGCACACGATCGGAGCTTTCCGAGGGCCATCCGTAAACCGTAGATGACTCGAGATCTGTCAGGGTACCAGAAGCTTTTTTTCTAGGCTTCTTCCTCGGCTACAAGTACCCAAACCAGAGTATGATATAACTACATCACGTTCGTCCGGTAGGAGATATCTGAATCCATTCCGTGTTGAATTGAAATGTATTTCAACTTTGTTGACATTGCACGTGGGTGCTCAAATTAACACACGGGCCGTTTAGTATGGGGGCAGCGGTCTACAGCTGCACCTACCGCCGCATTCGTGATGGGTGGAACATTATCCACGTCCTTCTCATCGAGTCCGACCAAGGAGGCCATAAACGGGGACGTGTGTACCACCTGCGTAGTACGGAAACGCCTTCAACAACTTTCTGCCTCTGCGACGCTGTCGAAGGCGAACTCGCAAGTAGAGTTCGTAAATAAGGGCCTGATGGCGCGCCATCAGGCCCTTATTGATGACGATGACGATTATTGTAAATTCGTGCAATCAAGGCGATAACGGACACTGAGCCACAGTTAAGACACAATCCTCCCCCCCTGCCTCCCTAAACACCGTATAGCCTTACTCGGTTCGATTTCAACACACTACTCGCAAACCCCGGCAGAATGTAAAAGAAGGATATTGAATTGCAGGAGTTAGAAGGGGCGGCAAAAATTAAATAGCCTACTGGCGGCAAATATGTAAATCCGCCACTGGGTAGGTACGTCGATATAAACTAGGCCTCATTATTCGTACCTTGGTATTAATCTTTACCCGAAAAAATCATTTCATATTCAAGGCTATATCAGTACCTATAAATTACTTTTTGAATTATTTAAAACGAGCATACCATTTAAAAGTTATGATGAGTTTATTATTTATCAAAAATGAAATTTAAAAAACTATGCTCAAGTGACTGAACTGACAGAAAATCTAAACTAAGATTTTACCGAGAAAAGATTTGATTTTTTGTTTGTTTGTAACATTTCAACGGAGCCCTACTACGTTCCTCCCCGTCCAAACTGGATGGTTGACTGGGACGGCTCCGTGGCAGTCGTCGGTTTCGCGGCGGCTCATTCCCCGCCCTTGTCGCTGTCTTCGCAGCGGAGACAGCCAAGATTGAATAATGGCCGCCTCGTTAGTCACGGCACCAAATCACATCAATAGTCCCATACTTCAGCATTATATCGTACAATGCAACTGAAAAACTATCTAATTTATTCATTAGGCCATTAATATTTTGATGCAGAACATTAATATTATTGTACACGAAAAAAATCATCAACTGTTGTGTTAGATGCACTAACTGCCTTGTAATTGTTAGTACCATGCTTTGCAGAAGTTAAAATATCTGTTTGTGTACTTTTGTCGGATACATGTTTGCAGAAAATAGTGTTTTTGTTAACACTATATTTCATTAAAGTCCTAGAGTAATCAATTCTTAGAATATCCCTTAATAAATAACGACATATAGTTAATGATCTGTTTTATCTATACCTACGGTAGAATGGATGAGTAATTCATATCAACAAATGTAACATTACTATGCTTACTACTGTTATATGTCGGAATGAGGGTATCCGAATAATAAGAGTATAACAAACATGTACCACTATCAAGCGGGTCCATGAGTCGGGCGAGGTGGTTATATAAAGTGTCGCGATCGGAAGCAGGGAACAGTTTACTCTTCACATCTCGTGACGTTCATATCTCTTGATTGTGACATAGGTCACTTCTGTTCTGAGATATAATAGTTTTCTATTATTTGATTTATGATTTATTGTATTTCTGTTTTATATCGTGTGCTAGTACCGGCTAAATTGTCCTTAATCTCTCCCTTTGATCCGCGTGAGGCGATATTTGCCAGTGGGGGAATTTCTAGTCTGGTGGCGAATTCCACAGAGCAGCGCGGAGGAGTGAGCGTTGCCCCAACCCCCTCGCGGGGGTTGCTGATGGTTTAAATAATTCATATCCTAGACGTTCTACTTGGTGCTAGTTTGCTTTGCCGCCGTCCTGGCTAATCCACCGTTACATTTCAGAAGTGGGATCTAACATTCTCGCACGTCAAGTTTTGATTTTTTTTTTAAATAACTAAATTTTTATAGTGGTACCCTGCGAAAATTTTCTTGTTTTCGTTCGCGTGATTGGTGAAGGTGTAGTAAAGTATGTCTGTCTGTACATCTGGTGAGTACGTTCCAGTTTATTTATATTATGAAATTTAAAAGTGAAAAAAAAAATTATGTTCTACATTTACCTATCACTGTCTGCAATTATATAGTACACTGTGTGATACTTCTAAGTGAAGAGTTATCTACCGCTGTGTGTTAAATCAAGACGGCTGTGTGATCAAGTCTGGTTATTTAAATTAAGCTATGTTTCCAAGTTCAAGTACCTACATGTAGATACGGACGGCTGTGTGACCAAGTCCATGTAACTAAAAGAGAGGACGGCTATGTGATCAAGCCCATGTAAGCAAAAGAGGGATCATTAAATAATAAGATTAATAAGGGTATGAAAAACATATTTCACGATCTTAAACTTCTTACGTAGTGGAAAGCAAAAAGACAGCCAACACGGGCATGAGAGTAATGAGCATCGTTTTTTCTTCTAAACTAAATCAAAATGTACACTCTTTCACCAAAACATAGCAGCAAACATAGCTACTTTTCTACATAAGCTAGAGAAACTTCTAAAAGAAATTAAAAAAAAAACTGAAAAGAACATTATTATTTGCGGGGACTGGAATATAGATTTTTTTAAATGATGCTTCGATGACTAAGGAACTTAATTCCATTTTAGAAAATTACAATTAAAAAAAAACTTTAAAACACCAACAAGAGACGTTTGCTTAGATTTAATAACTATTTATCAAATTGTTCCCTGATCTATATTTTGATGAAGTAGGTATACGAGTGTTCGGATGTCTATAAAGCATTCGAAAATTTCCTTATTTCAATAATATAATTTGTGCTTCCCTATCATTGTCGAAATAATAAATAATGCAATTAAACGTAAATGTATCACTAAGGGTTTAAGAAAAGCATACAAAATTAAGATAACTCTATCATAAAGTATCTACAATCGTCTCAAAATAAATTGTTCAGTTAAAATAATACAACTTATACAAAAAATGCACACTTCAGGCTCACAAAATACAAAACACTATGTATATTGCTAAATCTGAGAACATTTGCAAAAGCATCGTTGAAAATATCTAGTTTTGACTATGAAATTATCGTATTTTCGTCTTTACTTATAGATAAGTTGAGTACCTACCCACAGACATTTGTTTTATTTTACTCTATTTTACTTACTATCGTCAAGGTAGTAGAGCCACGCTGATTTCAGCACGAATGGGCCGGCTCGACCGGGGCGGTACTACCCTCGCACAGAAAATCAACGTAAAATGACCACGTTCGTGCTGTCGTGTTTCGTTGGTGAGTGCGAGACCGGAGGCCCAAATAGTCTAGTCAACAAGTTCCATACTTGTTGACTAGACTAAAAGATGCAGCAGCATCACTAGGCCGCCATGGTGTGGGTCGCCATACTCGCCATACTGCATTGTCTTAATTCGCGCAGTGAGTATGGCGACCAATACTCTTGGATTTTGCTTATGCTTTCCATCAGGCAGAGTAGAGTCATTTTGGCGGGCCACACATAAAAAAAAAAAAAAAAAAAAACTACTACGAAAATGTAAGTGAGACCGTTAAAATTGTAAGTTTTTGGCCTGTTGAATTGTTTATTGTTGAGTGCTGTAGTACATATTCTCATGTAAGTGAAATACAAATTTATTTTTGAGAAAAATAAATACTTTTCACAAAAAAATTAATCAGATAGAACAAATAGCAGATAAATTCAATTATTTTATTAACATAACCAAAAAAACCAGCAAGGAATAGTAATGACATTCTAAGAACTATTCCTAACAACCCTTATACCATATACCATATTTATAAACCCAGTCAATAAAAATTACACATATAAAATAATAAATTCACAATAATACGAATTCTGCGGGCTATGATGATATTAATTGAAATATTCTTAAAAAAATGCTCCAAAAGTCTCTCGGGACCAATATGCCATTTGATTAATCAGTCCTTCTTTGAAGGTAAGTTTCCAACACGACTAAAATATTCAATAGTGAAGCCATTATAAAAAGGGTGATAAAACGGAAATGAGTAACTATCGCCCAGTTCCCTTAATTTAAATGTCTAAAATATTTGAAAAGTGTATATGTATAGCATCTTGTATGGATTTTTTTGGAAAATACAATATTTTAAGATCAGAACAATTCGGATTCAGAAAATAGGGAATATGCAAGTCTTTTTTTTATTTCTTAATGTAATCATACAAGTCTCCATAATATAGAAAAAAATATAAATAGGCTTGAAAATAGTCAAACTATTTTTCAAAGTGAAATTTAAAACACCGACTAAATTTGAGCTATTCAGACGCCGCCATTTTTCGCGCGCTATTGACATAATGAATGACGTCATTGTCATTTCGTGTTTGTTTACTATTGAGTGTTTCAGTTATTTATACCTATTTACAGTTTTGATTGCTATAAAAATCATGGAATAAGTTATTTTTTCTCACAAACACTAATAACACAGTAGGAATTTCGACGCCGATAATTTCAATAACATAACAATCGACGTCACATTTCGCTTCGACCAATAGGACGCGTAGCACTCTGCAATTCGATTGTTAACCTGATAATTTGTTCATTTAATTTTGCAATCTGTTCGTCATCTTGAGAGTTATCTGGCAAGCTCATTATAGTAACGTCAAACATAGATGATTCTGAGAATGAAGTCTGCATTAATTGCCGTTTTCGTTGAGAAACATTTTCATCAGCCATTTTTACTCATTTTTATCGATATTTAACTTCCTACCAAATAGAAGCTCCTTTTTTTTTACTATGGTATCCCCGAACAAGAAGTCCAAAAAATATATGGGCTTGTGCCCCAGAATGGACAGAGATCAAATAAGTGGTATTTGATAGCTTAGACCTTCCAATTAAAGAATGAAAAAGGTTCATGAAGCATAGCAGATTGTGAAAAAAGTTATGAGGGTTTAAAAAATAATTTATATCACTCCGATAACATCATTTTTGAACAATGTAATTTAAAGTTATAATGTCAGGTCTACTGTAAAGAGTTTATTATGTATGCTCATGTCAAAACTACATATAAAAAAGGTCCAAACAAAATTAGTGTACAAAAACACGAAAATAAAAAATTTAACTAGTTTATTAATTACCTACTACAAAAAGTGACCTTAGAGCATATATAACGGGCAGAAAGCGTTATCAGAGTAGAGAAAGAGAGATTGGTTGGCGTATTTCCCGCCAAATTAGTCATGCAAATTGGTATGTGCGTCCACCAATCAGAACCTTGCATGAGAGAGACAGACGCTAACCAAACTCAGTCTCTCTACTCCGACCACGCTTTCCGCCCGTTCGGCTGCCACTTCGGGTCTAATAATTATGCTCTAGCTAGTGACTGACAAGTGTCTTAAGTGTTGCCATTGAGGAAATTAAATTGTACATCTATACATATCTCTGATTGTTCTTAAATATTTTGAACTAATTTATTTTTATACCTACTGAAAATTCCTTTAGTGGAAAATAAAAAAATACGAATTTTTAGTTTAAGTAATGAATTTAAAGTTAGTGTAATATGGAATGCACTTTTTGATTGAATATTATATATGTGTTTAAAATCTTTTTTTTCTGATTTTATATCCTAATCTGCTACAGACTGTATGAAGTTACTCAAAATTTATAATTTATTTTATTTATATCAAAAACATAAATATGATCTCTGTATATTCTGGGGCAAAAATTTGACAGCTGTAACATAAACGGCTGTATCTTTTGATTTCGTTGGCTTAGAAGTTGGATTTTTTTACAGCTCCAAGTGGCAGTGATCCTGAGTATTTCATATGAATTTCAGCTTGAGAAATTTCACCTTCACGCGTTCTTGAGAAAAAGGGTCTTGAGAGATAGACAGACGGACAACAAAGTGATCCTATATGGGTTCTAGTCCGTTTTTTCCTTTTGAGGCACGGATACGGAACCCCAAAAAGAGACATTTTTAAAACATTTAGCTTGTGAAATGTCATAATTTATAATTTGTTTATTTATGTACTACATAAACTTATTATAGCGATCACTGTTAATTATGAAGTCAAGCAACAGAACAAAAATAGTCTTACGAATTGTATCTTTTGTTTAACCTTGCGCTCGATAGATGTCACTGTGCCATTTTTTGGGATCGCGACATGGTTTCGTTACGCTCACCACTATATAACAAACCAATTTTGTATAACTCGTGATCGGAACAGGAGTCATTACTCCTTATAAAGTAATTTTTGAAACGTGACGGGTGATCCGTGGCGTTAGAAACTGATGGATCATGGATTGAAATTTGATGGAAATTGGATTCATCAAAATTACCAATAGATTTTTCATTATGGATAGGCACTAGAGGTGTGTCGTAACGTCTTTTTCTCGTAATTGCCTATACGTAGTTTCATAAGTACGCAAGCAGTTAATGTAATGATTATTTTTGTAACTACGTATTTTTCACACAACGAACTAGATCTGTCCGATTGAGACTGAACATTGGTTACGGTTATCTTTACAACCTGTTATATTATGTACTAGCTGACCCAGCGAACTTCGTACCGCCATATTTACATATTTGTCTCAGCTGCCCACAGGCAGTGTACAGTCGCGGATGAAAAAACACTTTTCCCGTTATCTTTTATTTTTTTTCTTTCTAGCAAATAAAGAATGAATGAAATCGGCCTTTTTGTTATTGAATTACAACTAAGTACATATTTTGACTTTCATCCCCTCTCTCCAGGAAACCGTGCTGAATTTCGGGATAAAAAGTATCCTATGTCCTACCTCGTAGTATGAACTCAAATCATGCCAAGTTTCATTTGAATCCGTTTAGTAGTTTCGGCGTGATGCGCGGCCAAGATACAGACAGACAAAAATTAAAAAAAATACAGTTTTGGCTTCAGTATCGATTATAGAGAGCCCTACAAAAAAAAAATTCAAAATATTTTTAATGTACAGAATTGGACCTGTTACATTTTTATTATAAGTATATAGATTATTACGTTATTTAATGTAAAAGGTTACTTGTGTTAGGTAATAGGTTAACGTTTTGCTATGATTATTTTGTATTATGATTATAGTTATTATCAAATAAAGTTCGTAGTTGTGTATAGTGAGTACCTACGTATTTTCTGTAAAAAGTGTACATATTTAGGTATATAAAAATGTGTTTTAAGTTAATTGTACGGATGTTTATTTATTAGTTTGTTGCGATTATTTATCTACATGGAGGATGGAAAATATCATTATGTAAGTAATAATTAGTAATACTTAGGTATTCAAGTATACTGAAAAAGTAAACGACAGTAAATTATACATATAGGTGCATAAACCGGTGACGTATGCAGTACTCGAGCGATTCTATAATCAATACATATATGAAAATCGTAACTGGTCACTGTTTGTATATGGAAAATTTAAAAGAAAAACTATTAGGGGCTTTATGAAAACAATAGAACCCAAAACAATGTCATAAAAAAAACTATGTCTGTTTTTGTGTACGTTTGTGCACGCAAATCTCAAAAAACGGCTTAACTGATTTTGATTCAGTTTCTACTAATGTGTTGCGGTTTTCTCCACCTAATATTAAGTGTTTGTTTTAATTTTTTCGGTTCATAAATAAAAAGTTATGTCGGAAGAAGAGCTTAAAAAATCACCGCGGTAACCGACATTTACGCGGGCGAAGCCGCTGGTAAAAGCTAGTTTAATATAATACCTATTATTTATTGAGAATTTATTTTCATTTAAATAATTGCATTGAAAATAATTCACAAAACAATACAAATAAAAAATAAACATAATACACATATAAACAAATACAAAATAACATTTGTCAATCAACGATCGTAACTCAGACCAATAAAAAAGTCTTTTTTATTGGTCTGAGGATCGTAACTAACACCTAAAATAATTTCCACTTAAAGCTCTTCCACTTTCATTCACTCATAATTTCTCACAAATGCTTACAAAAATGATAAAATTTTGGACTCTAACATCACCCAAATAATATTTCAATTCTTATCAATATTTACACTAATGAGAAGATAAATAAGTGCATGAGCAATAATCTCGGGTTGTCTTATAAGGATCGAGCGAGACGTTATTATTTATTATGTTAGCTACGAACCAGAGGCGGATTAACCCACAGAACACGATAGAACGGTGAAGAGGCGTGGCACGTGTGCCGAAAGCTTGCACTATAGTGCATAGTATTAATGTCGCCCGCTCATTACGCAGCGAGATTCACGGAACGGCGTTCGCAGCGTAACAAAACAACAAAAACTTCATTACGATGCCGTATTGTGCAAGTACTAACTGTTAAAATAAGAGTAGTGAAGTTAGTCTGAATAAAGGAGGCATTTCCTTTCATCAGCAAGTACTATTGTTTAGTAAAAACAAAGATAAACAAGAATCAAAATGTTCTTTCAACCAGTATTATGTTGTAAACTAGAAGCAATTATCTATTTACTTTTTCATTAATGTACTGTATCCATTACGTTCAATACACAACACTCGTACTTATTCCCGTGAAGTGACCGCGCAATGAATATCGAAATGAACAATCGTTCCGAACGCTCAATTAAACTGTTTGCACGAAGTACGGATGCCCGATGCAACTTGCGCTAGAGCTTGATACACTACATAGGTGAATGTATCGATAAATTGTTATTATGCAGGCTAGAGACTATTTAATTCTGGTAGTGTTATTTCTAAATTATTCAACTACGAACCGTGAATGAGAATGTGAAACTTGTCTATTTGAAATAAAAATAAGTTTGGTAGGTATATTAGTCAAAATATTAACATTATAAATATATACATTTTGTAGTTACCAGGATCCTATTAAATAAAAAGGCTTTATTATCACATCAAAAACATCCATTATATACCTACCTTAATTACGTGTATCTTATTATAACCGATAAATATTATAAATTTGGAAAAAAATGCTGTTCTAAAAGTTTATAATATTTTTTTTATAAATAATCTTTTTAGGTAGATGGATTTTAGTTTTCGAACTTACTTTATATACTTAATTGCCAATTTTTTCTTAAATATTAAGTTGCATTTCAGTTTTCCAATGATTCCATTCTTCGATAAATAGACATGAAAGTGTGACACTTCACTAGTCGACGCTCGCGCATTGACCAGTCGGGTGCGTTTAGGGGGCGCGGCTTTGTGATTTGTTGCCACGCAGGATTTATATGGCAAAGTACTTTCGTCACCAATCTATCTTGATCAATATCTGTGGATTAACCCTATGGCAAAGTAGGCACGTGCCTAGGGATGCGAGGTTGCTTAGGGGCGCCAAATTATGTAACATTGCAAAAATATATGCCTCACATATTAAAGAAAAATTACCACTAGGTACTTCTAGTTCGACGAGTGTTGTTTCCATACAAAAATGTAGCAGCTACTACTACTGCAGCTGTAGTTGAGATTATTCTATAAGTTTTAGTAAGACCAGATTTGTCCACTGAAAGGTATATGGTGCACCGGAGTAGGCGGCGGCGGCTCCGACCGAAACAATAAAGTATGGATAGGGCGGCAGTATTGTAACAATTAGCGTGCTTCTACCGTGCCACTCTGAGCGTGGTCACAGGAGGGGTTTCACTGTCCGCCTGCCACAAAGGTCTACCGCGAGAAAGTAATGTTCGTGTGCCGGACGTCACCTTAATAAGTGTTTTTCAGCACGGGTGGTGACTATTATGCTTTACTTTACTAAAAGTAGGCGCTAGGAGAAGTCTGGCTAGAGAAGTCATCTACACAGGTAGTTTGGGCAAGGGTTAGTGTTGAGACTCCTACACTCTATGCCGGTTGTCTGACCGTCGGGTATGTCGTCAAGAAGCCCGGCGCTAAAACTGGCATCTAATTGACCTGTTTGCCGTGGAAAGTAGCCAACGGTACAACGGTGTAGGTAGTAGAGCCACGCTGATTTCAGCACGAACGGGCCGGCTCGACCGGGGCGGTACTACCCTCGCACAGAAAATCAACGTAAAATGACAGCGATCGAGCTGTCGTGTTTCGTTGGTGAGTGCGAGACCGGAGGCCCAAATAGTCTAGTCAACAAGTTCCATACTTGTTGACTAGACTAAAAGATGCAGCAGCATCACTAGGCCGCCATGGTGTGGGTCGCCATGCTGCATTGTCTGCATTCGCAATGAGTATGGTGACCACCACTCTTGGATTCTGCTTGTGCTTTCCATCAGGCAGAGTAGAGTCATTATGGCGGGCCATACATAAAAAAAAAAAAAAAAAAAAAAACGACTGAAAAATGTAGTGACGGTCGGCCTTATTACGCTAAAACGGTTATAGGATCCGTTATAGGCCTTTAGGGCCGTTCCTGTGGAACATCGGCTATGACTGAGTGTGTAAGTGCCTTCTTGGATGGTGTAGCCGTCTCGAGCTACGCGGATGATATGCTCATGACAGCGTGGGGAAGGTACACTGACTGCACTGGGAGACAACTCTGAGGGCCACAGCCATGATTGCAAAATGTTCTAGGGCGGATCCAGTGTCAAGGTCTTACGACATTTGCAGAAATTTGTGATCTTGTTCTAACATGGACCTCGAAGGGAGCCACCTGAAGGTAGTATTGGCTCGGAATCCCGAAATTTTCAACTCCACTGGGTCGTGGTTGAGGAGCAAAAGGATAGATTTAGGCAACTAAGCAGACGGCGCGGCGGCGGTAAGATCCGTTATGGAAGATTTGATCTGGGGGAAACATAGAGTTCTCGTTCATGTTCATCGAGACAGGATGCTTCGAAGTTAGCTGTATCTTATCTGCACGGAGCCAACGCCTGGGTGCCAACTATAAATAACGGTCCGGACGTTTTAATAAAGCTGCCATTTTTTTTTTTAAGATCAATCTACCAAAATGACTCTACTCTGCATGATGGAAAGCATGAGTAGAATCCAAGAGTGGTGGTCACCATACTCATTGTAAACGTGGACAGAGCAGCATGATGACCCACACTATGGCGACCTAGTGAGGTGCTTTTTGACGCCCCGCTTAAAGGACCCGGGATCTTAAGGGGAGGAGAACACGTGCGGTGGTAGTGAGTTCTAGTCTACTGACCACTAACTTCCGGCAAAGTTTACGCACTATGTGGTTATAGTCGGCTGGATTTCGATACACTGCAAACCCCGGTGTAATAACGGCTCAAGGGTTTCACACGTAAAAAAATATAGTAAAGATATGCCAAATCTTGGCAGATAGTTAAATTAAATGGATGCTAGAATCATGTGGGAGGGTGCCAATGGGATGGTTGCCTAGGGCGCTCTTGATATTTAATCCGCCTCTGCTACGAACATAAACACTCTTGAGTTTAAGTGTTCTGTAGCTACGAGTGAGTAAGCGATACAGGTACAGCGTAGCGTATACGAAGATACGGTTATGGCAACCGTATATACAGTCACACTGTTATACGTAACTACTCTAAAAAATAATCGTTACATTTTGTTTCGCGAAAGTACGTACACGGTTACAGGCCTCATAAGCGATTACTTGAACCGATTACCTACGTTAAATAAGGCTCACTCCTAATGGGCACTATTGGGCTTCTTCTCTTCTCTAAGTGCCATATCCACCCCGGAGGTCAGCGACCATATGTCTGTACGTCTCCCTGTTTTCAGTCATGCGAATTAGTGCATCTGTGCTTTCCACATCCAACCAGTCTCTTAAATTTCTCGCCCATGATATTCGCCTTCTACCTCTACTGCGCTTACCCTCAATCTTCCCCTCAATTATCAGCCTTATGAAGTCATACTTATTACTTCTGTATATATGCTCAAAATACGTTGCTTTTCTTTTCTTAATTGTTTCTACCACCTCTAAATCCTTATCCATAATTTCTAGCACTTTTACGTTTGAAACTTTGTCAGTCCACTTGATTTTCAGCATTCTGCGGTACATCCACATCTCAAAGGCCCTGAGTTTCTCAAGCAATGTTTCCTTTAGAGTCCAGCTTTCTGATCCATAAAGCAAGATTGGACGAGCATAGCATTACACCAACCTCCATCTTAATTTCAAATTGAGTTTTCTGTTAGTTAGTAATTTATTCATTTTCTGAAAGGTGTTTCTGGCTTTTTCAATTCTCGCCCGGATCTCTTTTTCTGATTTCCAATCTTCATTAAGCCAAGAACCCAGGCATTTATAACTATTAACTTTTTCAATTGTAATATTTTCTAAGGATAATGGTGTATGCGGTTCTAAATTGAGAGTTTTATTAACAATCAGTACGATCCTGCGTTGTCAGAAGATCGGCGTGTTATAGCTGCGCACATTATACGCGGACTTAGGACTCCCCGACCGACCCGTGCGCTTGCATAGTTCGTGCTAGCCTCAGAGGTCACTCAGAGGGCCCACATGGGTGGACAGTCAACATTAAGGAAATATTGAGAGTGAGTCCGTTCCATATCATTTAATCCTTGTCTTATTCATATTATCTTTCGGGAATTTTCGAGTAGCACTACCTAAGTCTGGCATATCGATCTCTTCATATCGTAATCCTCATCGAATTATCCCATTCATTAACATCATGTCGTCAAGAGATCGTTGAAAGCGGACGTGTTGATAGTTAAATTTCCGAACAAATAAATCACTAGTAAACGATATTAAACTCAAAGTCAAATACGTAAATTTCAAGTCTGTACAAACAAACGTGTATGTGTACCTACCTTTTCTCGAAGCGTTTCGTTGTTTTTTTGAACCCTCATAACTTTGGTTTCCGATATACCAGATAGTTCAAATTCTCAGGATATGATGTGCCCAATAGACTAATGAAACATACAAAGTTTCAATTGCATAGCTCTGATACTTTAGATTTTATTGATACCTAAAAAACACCGATTTCGTCACTGACACACTGATGATCATCAAAACTGTTAAGGTACTTCCTGAAGTGCTAGAAAGCTGAAAATTGGTATGTAAATTAAGTTTAGTATACAAACAACAGAAAAATTCATAAACCTATTAATTTTGCCCCCCAACCCCCAAATTTGGGGGGTGGAAGTTTGTATGAGACTTGCACAAATGTTTATGCTAGAGGTTTTATTTTTGGTACACGTACTTTTTCAAAAGAAGAAAGAAGATGTACAAGAAATGCAGCCCAAAAAAAGAAAAAAAAAACTGCCTTAAGCAACTTACAAAAAGAAATGAAATCCCACCAAAAACATTTTCATGTAAAATGTTGCCAAGAAGACTGCATATGGCCTACCCTGTGAAAAAGATATCAGATCTCATGTAGTGCCAAGGTTCTGAATCTACACGTCCTAACTCTACCAACCCTAACTTCATAAACTCTACGTCTCAGTAAAAATGTATGGCTTGGCTGTTTCGTCACTTCAGAAACTAAATATTCGTATAGCACATTACTTCAGAAATTAGATATTTGCAAACACAAAAGGCGTTCGTTTCTCCTTTGTGACGGTGTGGTAGCGAAACGGCGAAGCCATACATTTTTACTGAGATGTAGAGTTTATGAAGTTAGGGTTGGTAGAGTTAGAGTGGTGGGATTAACTCTTAATCTCGGCGCCATCACGAAGCGGACCGCCGCCCCCCCCACAGTCTCGTGTGAAAGGGACAGCCTCTAAACAATCCATCCTGCTCAGCTCGCCGACGTGGGCGACGTTTGATAGCAACTTGCAACGATTGGCAGGTACATCACGCACACAACTCAAGCTATTGAAATAAGTGAAATGATTCACACTTATTATAATATCAAACTTCATTTAATTCTGAGCAAATACTACTTATTCCAGATGACCTCAAAGACACCACCTAAATTGCAAACCGCTGGAGGGTCTCAACCAGACCTGTCTAAGCTAACCGTTACTGAATCCGAGCAGCCTAAATTAACTTTTCGAAAAAGAAAACTCCCCGAACGAGATAATCTTAAACAGGAATTGAACGAATTTCGTAAAGAAGTTATGGCTACCTTGCAGGGTTACATGGACAATCAGACTGCGATCTTTGAAAAAATATCAAATGATGTTACAGTTATTAGAGACGAAATCCAAACATTACAAGCGACTACAAAAAAATTGGTGACAGAACAAAAGAATATAAAGGTTGACATGAACAACCTTAAAATTACTAACGATGCAACCAACAACAAAAGCAATAATCTAGAGGCTGATATTCAAGCTCTAAAAGCCACACCAAATACACGTCCAGCAATCGAACAGCCAACTTGTGAAGATATCGTTTCTGAACTACAAGAAAGACAGCTTCGAAACAGAAATATAATAGGTCTTTACCTATGAAATTGCCGTTTTGTCTGCAATAAGTGAAGTACTTATTTTTTCAAACTTTTTTATTTCTGTTATTCGAAGTAATCACCCATGCAATCGACGCATCTTTGCCAACGCATTGGCAGTTTATTGATGCCCTTCTTGTAAAAATCAGCTGGACGGGAGGCAACAAACTCTTCAAAGGCATTTTGTACTGCCTCTCGGGAATTGAATTTTTTACCCACTAAAAAGTTGTCTAAATTTTGGAAAAAGTAATAGTCGGTAGGTGCAAGGTCTGGTGAGTATGGCGGATGAGGGAGAGCTTCCAACCCCAGCTCTTGCAGCTTGGAGACTGTCTGTTGCGCAGTATGGGGTCGCGCGTTGTCGTGTCGTTGTGTAACGTGGTAGATATATATTAGACGGTATCATTTATGAATAATCGATTGTACGCAAGTTGATTAGTCGAGTTGGTAGGTACACCACTATTTGCGTGTACCTTATTTAATTGCTGTCGGTATATGAAGATTTTGTCATTTCGTGCTATAAACTTAAACCACAAACTGCTTTATACTACCGAACTGAAGTGTGCTGATCTTGGTGCAACTGTTAATTGTGAAATTGTTAATTGTTTACCTATACGGGACCCGAATATATTTCGGTAAGTTAATTCCCATATTTAAATATTTCTTATTCCGTTCCAGGGCTATTAAAGTGCTTAGTCGCTGTTAATTTAATTATAAATATATAATTTAACTCGAATACCCGCAATCACCTTATGTGATTGCGGATTCAATAATTGTAATTGCTTTGCCGTTGGTAGTTGTTTGTGTATCTATTATTTCCTTAATCTGTGTAATTGTGAAGGGTCTGTGAACGTGCAGCGAATGCCTGAACGGGTGTTCGTTGCGCGTTTCGACGCTGTGTGTGGTACCCTACTGAGGCCGCCTACCTTCTCCGCTTCAGGGTCCACCCTACGGGTTCGCATCCACCCTACGGGTTCACGTCTATCCAACGGGTTACAAGTTCACCCCACGGGTACGAAGCCACCTTACGGCCAGCGGCCAGTCTGCGGCCAGAGCGTCGGGTGACTCCACTGTGCCGCGTCACCGACGAAGGGGCCACCACAGGCACGTCCTAAACAGTGTGCGACCCCGATTCACCAAAACCCTGAGACGAAATACCCGCGACCCTGACTTTAAGCTATCGGAGCATTTCTTTCTTCATATCTAAATATATTAAGTGTTACAATAACTATCTTTCATTTATTTATCCCACGTATAAAGGTTACATTGGCGCCAACTAGGTTTCGTCTCATTGTAGAATTGGCTTCGCGACACGGTTTTTTTATTTTATTTTGTACCTACTACATATTGTATTTTTTTTCGGTTGCTTTTGGATGTTGTGTGTTCTATCAACGGCCAAGCCAGCTTTCCCAAAGGTAAAGTAGCATAAAGCTGATTCGGCGTGGACGCCCGAGGCCTGTCTTAGTTCAGTGTGTTTTTATTTGCATTTTGTCCCCAGCACACACTTATTAAATATAAGTATATACACCTATAAAATTCTATAGTCCCCAGAAAAATCGAAGTTTTTTTTTCATTGTAGGTACCACCGTTAAATTTTTAGCACTAACGCTTCAACTACATATATTCAATTAATATAACTGTTACATAAATCTTCATAGTTCAAAGTTTAATTTCCTAAGCACACAACATTCAAACACTGAACTTCATTATTTACTGTTTTCAATAATTGTGTTACAACATTAAACTGTAATTTTTCACTAGTATCTTCATATCATTTATATTGTAATCTTTAAGATTAGTCGAACAGAACACTCAGCAAAGAAAAAATTCTACCCAAATTTTTTAATTATTTCTTGCATTAGCAGGGTAGATTATTTTAGTCATAACGGTATAATTTAGCATTCCATTGATTTTGTAAACAACTGCGTAATAGCACCTCGACGGAACTTGTTTCTTGTGTAATTTTTTGGAAAAAGCATAATTTATAATAGTACTCGCGTTATATTTGTAATAGTAGGTAAAAGTTAACCGTAATTAAAACAATTGTTTTGCAAACGATCGGCTAGTGGTTTGGTTTGAATTATAAAATTGTCCCCGTTCATTACGCGAACTTTTCTTTTAAAATTTTAAAGTCGGTTATTTAACTTGCACTTAAAATTCGTTAAATTTTGTTTGTTGAAGTAAGGTACTTATCCTTGCTTTTCGTTTTTTCGTAAAATTTTATAGTCATCGGTAGGGTGACACCGCGTTTAGTCAGCACTTTTAATTAATTTTTGTTTATAGTAGGGTGCCCATATACTTGACAAGTTATACATGTTTTTTTGTATAGGGTTGTCAATGTTTGGCAATGCCTTTTATACATTTTTTTTTATTGTTTGGCAAGCGCTTACGGTTGCACTTGGCAAAGATTTGGACAGTATTATGTCTTTTGTATAGGGTTGTCACTGTGTTGGTCAACGCCTTTTATACATATTTTTTTATTCTTTGGCAAGCGCTTAGGGTTGCGCTTTGCCAACATTTGGACAATATTTGTCT
The DNA here is from genome assembly GCA_949125395.1 of Diaphora mendica. Classification (NCBI taxonomy): domain Eukaryota; kingdom Metazoa; phylum Arthropoda; class Insecta; order Lepidoptera; family Erebidae; genus Diaphora; species Diaphora mendica. The sequence goes on along the minus strand of OX421332.1, from coordinate 3,609,857 downwards.
TTTGTATAGGGTTGTCACTGTGTTAGGCAACGCCTTTCATATTTTTTTTTAATTGTTTGGCAAGCACTCAGGGTTGTGCTTGGCCAACATTTAGACAGTGTTTTGTCTATTGTTAGGGTTGACATTTTAGTCGACATATTTTTTTTGTTATAACTTTGTTGTCGGGTATCGGGGTTGCCACGAAATTAGCAAATGTTTATTCTAGGGCTGTCACTTACTTACAAATTATGTTTCTATTTTTTATTGATTTAGTTGTTGCCACTTACCACTTGTATTTTTTTTAACAGTAGGGTTGTCCCAAATATTTTAGTATTTTTTTTGTTAACTTTAACTTGGATTGTTTTGAACTTACGTGTGAAGTCTCGATCAGTGTCATTTATTACTGGATATTGTCTTGTTACTAACGTTGCCCACTCCCCATCTTTCTTATTGTTTTCTATGTTGATTCGTTCCCCTCCTTAGTTAGGCTTGAAGGACAACAAACCATCCACCGGTGTGTCTTCTTTGAGCGCAGCTCTGAATAAACAGGGTCTGCTCTGTGTATGTTTGGCGTACGCACGGCCTTTGAGATAGGTTTTACGTTTCGGACGACCATTTTAGCGTGAGGTATGAAAGGATTTTTGTGTTTAGTGTTAGAGCACCCGGGACGTGCGCACGCATTTCCTAGTACGGTAGCTAGTAGTAGTACGTTACAGTATCCCCCCCCAAGAGGAAGCATTTTCCTCTTGGGGGGGGATACTGTAACGTGGTAGATGTATATTAGACGGTATCATTTATAAATAATCGATTGTACGCAAGTTGATTAGTCGAGTTGGTAGGTACACCACTATTTGCGTGTACCTTATTTAATTGCTGTCGGTATATGGAGATTTTGTCATTTCGTGCTACAAACTTAAACCACAAACTGCTTTAAACTACCGAACTGAAGTCGTTGTGCTGATCTTGGTGCAACTGTTAATTGTGAAATTGTTAATTGTTTACCTATACGTGACCCGAATATATTTCGGTAAGTTAATTCCCATATTTAAATATTTCTTATTCCGTTCCAGGGCTATTAAAGTGCTTAGTCGCTGTTAATTTAATTATAAAGACCTATTTCTTAGCGTTCCATGGATTCACCGTGCGGGTGCCGGGTCCATCGCGTGATAGATGGGGGCAACACATGCGACTTCGACAGTGCCTGGGAATTGCGACCCAGGTTTAGGTTTAAGGAGCACTCCTTACTACGCGTCAACGCTCACCTCCACTGTCGGCCGTGTTACCCCCTCTACCTAACCATATTTGAAGTGAGCCTAGCAATGCCGCTTTGGATATTCGTTCAAGAAAAGAGCTTACTGAAGCTCTTGGCAATCCAAGGTCTTTAAGCAGGTTATAGAGGGATTTAGCTGGTATACCCCTCGCACCCACTTCCACGGCATACAGCGCACCGACATAACCATTTTTAGTTATTTCGTTGGTTAAGTCAAAGTACTTGTTTCTTTTTAAAGCGTGGTCTTTAGAGATGTTCGTTTCCCACGGCACCGTGAGTTCTACTAGTACTACACGCTTAATTGACATTGCATAAAGAAATATGTCCGGTCTGGACGCCGAGGCACAGATATCCTCCGGTATTCTGTAGTGATTTTCATACGTGTCCACTAATAATGTCCAGTCACTGGCGGTATTTATAATTGAGTACAGCTTTTGTGTGAGTGAAGTCTTTTTTGTTGAGCCTTCCTTTACAAACGCGATGTTAGTTTTTATGTTTGTTGTTATTCCTTTTTTCGCTCTCGCCAGTGATAAACTCATAGCTTCGTGTATGATGAGTAATACCCTATCATGGCGACGTGAATAATGACCCCGGTCTAATAGCGCCTTACAACCTGTCAGTAAGTGCCTGGCTGCACCTATTGCCGCATTGCACATCGTACAAGCCTTTTCTGTAGCTTTTTCCCCACCTTACTAGGTTGCTTTGATCGGGGAGAGTTAATTGAAAGGCGTTGAGGTAGAATTTTAACAGGGCGGGTGACCAATCATATAAAAGTGTGCGCCATTTCAAAGCTGGTGGGATACAAAATTCTCCTAGAGTTAACCAGTCATTCTGCATTTCTAGGTTCATTGCGTGCACCTTGTAGGTCTCGTTTTCATCTTGTTGTATGAAAGATCTTGTTATCTCTTTGTCGGTCTGTCTTCTAGCATTTCCCAATCCAACTCTACTGGACTGCGTACCCACCATGAATTTTTTGTGGAATTGGAGCCGTGACTCTAGCTCTGATGAATTTTTGTCTTTTGGAAGGGATCTAACGATTTCGTCTTGGGATTTTGACAAGACATGCATTTTGGTAACTCTTAGGTGTTTGTAGAGTTCCGAAGGTTTTTTTAATTTCATTCCAAAATTATTCGAGTCCCTGTACAACGTTGACGGGTCTGCAGATGGTGCTAGCCCGAGCCACAACTTCAATGTCTTAGTGACTTTCGCGTCCAGTGTTCTTGTGTGGTTCTGGTTTATGTCATATACTATACTTTGTCCATTACTTTATTTTCTTTTTGACAGCTCACGCCTATAAATTACCATATTTTTTTCGGAACTAAGTACAGTACAGTAATGTCGTACTTTATTGACGGTGACGTTACTTTAGTGAAGTGGTCTGTGCATAACAAACAACCACAGACTATAAAACAGTACTTGAAATACGATAAATCGATCATATGATAATAATAATTTGACTTCATGTAAGTATTTTTTCAGTAAATTTAATAAAAAAAGGAAATAAAAATAGTATCTATGACTCCAAGATTGAATTTTTGCCAGGAATTAAGTCGAAATCTTGGAATTTAGGATCAAACCAAGAGTAAAGAACAATAACTCTGTTCATTCATCTAATTTACTGATTTATTATTTATATTTTTGTTTATTTCTTACATAATATAAAAAACTAATGAAGGAATAATTAATATTTCAACAAAAAATATTTAATTAAATCGATTGAAAGTTCTTCATAAATAAAATCGCTATTCGTTTCAAATCGAATCGGTAACGCTTGAGGCCGTCCCTAATTTCAAAATTTCTTGAACTGTCAAAAAGAAAATAAAGAAATGGACAGAGTATAGAAACGGCCAGTTGAGACGTGATGTTAAGTAGTTGTCGTAAATCCAAGCTTTTTTTACGTTACTAATTGGCTGTTGGTCTAGCTTGTCGATGTCTTTTACGAAGTCATCGACTATTACGTTTATAGATGGAGTACGACCTTTGTAGTCTATCTTTCTTCCAAGGAATTTAAAGGGCACGGTTTCTGATATTATTGAAACACTTACCCCACCAATAGTAATCCCGGGGTCACATGAGGTATACTTGGTGCCTCGCCGGCCTAGACAAAGGCAATAGCATTTGCTAGGTTTTGTCCTCATTCCCTCCGTCCAGGTACAGAAGTCATCTACCTTTCGCAGTAGTTCTTGGCACTGCTTTGGATTACGTGTAATGATCGCAAGTTCGTCTGCGAACGCCAAAATGGATTCCGTATATTTTCCATTGACCTTAAACCGATAGCCCCACCTCTTTTCGCATGTTGCGATATTTTATTTATTTATTATAATTTAACTCGAATACCCGCAATCACCTTATGTGATTGCGGATTCAATAATTGTAATTGCTTTGCCGTTGGTAGTTGTTTGTGTATCTATTATTTCCTTAATCTGTGTAATTGTGAAGTGTCTGTGAACGTGCAGCGAATGCCTGAACGGGTGTTCGTTGCGCGTTTCGACGCTGTGTGTGGTACCCTACTGAGGCCGCCTACCTTCTCCGCTTCAGGGTCCACCCTACGGGTTCGCATCCACCCTACGGGTTCACGTCTATCCAACGGGTTACAAGTTCACCCCACGGGTACGAAGCCACCTTACGGCCAGCGGCCAGTCTGCGGCCAGAGCGTCGGGTGACTCCACTGTGCCGCGTCACCGACGAAGGGGCCACCACAGGCACGTCCTAAACAGTGTGCGACCCCGATTCACCAAAACCCTGAGACGAAATACCCGCGACCCTGACTTTAAGCTACCGGAGCATTTCTTTCTTCATATCTAAATATATTAAGTGTTACAATAACTATCTTTCATTTATTTATCCCACGTATACAGGTTACAGTTGTCGTTCCATTCTTCGCAATAAACATCACAACAAGAATAATAATATGAAAATATATTCGGACCAAACACCATATAAACAACTATATGTAAAGAAATTAGCGGAACAACTAAAACTAAGAACAGAAGGTGGTGAGAAGGATCTCACAATAAAGTATATTCATGGTACCCCTAAGATAGTTAAACAAGATTCAAAAATCTGAGTAAATCTTCAAAGCCATCAAACCAAAACAATTTATTTCAAGAAAAAAATACTAATGAAACTACTTGTCATTACAATAACCTAGATTCCGATAAGTCATCATTACGTTTTCTGTATGCCAATATTCGCAGTCTGGTGAGACCCGGTACACTAGACGAATTAAAATGTATAATAGCAACAATAAAAAATGTACATATCATAATATTGGTTGAAACTTGGATCAAAAATGAAACAGGCTAAAAGTCTACAACTACCTAATTATAAACATTGCTATAACTTCAGAACAGCAACGAGAGGAGGTGGAGCATCTATATTTGTTCATAAAAACTTAAAACACGAATTTGTCAGCGACAAGTGTGAAGACGGCAACCATTTTCGATCAGGAGATGTGTTTCTTTCGTGCTGTGATTGTCCCACTCTAACGAGAACTTCAGGCATCAAATATTTAGGAGTAAATATAGATGACAAACTAAACTGGAAGAAGCATGTAACTATCGTTAGCAATCGATTAAGGAAACTTATTTATATTTTTAAGGAATTACGGATAATACCAGACACTACTTTGCTGATACAAGTATACAAAGCCCTGGCCGAATGTGTAATTACCTACTGCATCTGCTCGTGGGGCTCATCGGCTAAAACACATATACTTGGACTCGAAAGAGCACAGCGAGCGGTGCTCAAAGTACTACTAGGTCTACGATTTCGACATCCTACAAATTTAGTCTATGAGAGAGCTGATGTTCTAACAGTACGAAAATTGTTTGTATACCAGTGTATTCGTAAGTATCACAAAACCATTATACCCTTTCTTCACGACTCGGGTAAAAGACTAGATAAGTGCCCAGTACCAAGAGCTCGAAGCACATTTGCCCAACAACAATACTATAATGTTGCACCTAGACTGTACAACAAACTCAATATTGTATACAAAACGAAACATCTATCTAATTAAAAACACGATTAAAATGTGGCTTAAAGATTTAAATTACAGTGAGGTTGAAAATTTATTACATAAAAACTAAAAATGGACATTCTCTCCACACACACGCCCACACACACACACACACACACACACACACACACACACACACACACACACACACACACTTACACACGCACGCACGCACACACACACGCACACACACACACACACTCATTCATACACACACAGAAGGAAAACATTTCACTCAGAAGTATTATTATATTGTTATTGTTGTTAATGCTAGATCTAATGTGCGAATCTACTGCTTATACTTGGACCAGGCGCGGTTCCAGGGGGGGGGGGGTCACAGGGGACGTGACCCCCCCCAAAATCTGCTACTAGAGCCTGATTTTCTTATTCTTATCAGTTTCCATAATTGTTCAATCGAGATAAGAAATCAAAGGATAGGAACTCGTTGAGAGAGTTATCTCTGGCCGTATCAGCGAGCACCTGTCGCGAGTGGGCCCTGATCTATCGGACTGCCAATTTGGATTCCAACGGGGACGCTCGACAGTGGACGCTAATATATAGGTGTGTTCGCTCCCTGTCGGGGTCGGCAGTCCGATCAGGGGGGTGGTGTTAGTAGTTAGCCTTGATTTCGTTAACGCTTTCGGCACCCTTCTATGGGGCGCGATTAGGGCGGCCCTTGAATATCACGAGGTGCCGACTTACCCGCGTGCCGTCATAGAGGTCTATCAGCTCGATAGGACAGTGAAGTTTGTCGATCGGTACGGAGTGGAAATTTAAGGGAGGTTCCCCAGGGCTATGTATTGGGCCCATTGCTATGGTACCTCGCATATGATGCTGGCCTTCGCACTAGTCTGACTTCGGGCATCAGTGTCGCCTGCTATGCAGACGATACCCTAATACTGGCTAGAGGGTCACGCTTCGGGGAGGTGCTTCTGCTCGCAAGGGCTGGCCTGAGTCGTGGATAAGATTAATGAGCTGGGCCTGAGGGTGGTGCCTCAGAAAACTGAGGCAATTTGGTTCCATGGCCTACGTAAGCGCCAGGAACCACCCAGCTCATACCTCCGGGTGGATGACACCGATGTCCAAGTGGGTCAGTACAGTCATCACAGACAGTCGGTAGAGCTTCAAAAAGCATTTCGGGCGACTAGTTCCTAGTACGAGGAGTAGCAGGGGTGCCACATTGTCTGCTGCCCAATCTCGGGGGACCGCAGGAAGAAGTTCGCTACCTATATGTGCGTGGGCGTGAGTATAGGCGTCGTGCGATCCATGGTCCTCTATGGGACACCGGCGGGATTTTCCCGCTGTAATGCTCAACTCGGGAGTCTGCAGCGATTGATGGCCATACGAGGCCACCGTACGATCTCGTACGTGGCGGCGACGATCCTGGCACGATCTCCACCCTTCGACATTCTAGCCGACATGAACACAATGGTCTGCGACGAAATTCGATCTGTCGGTCGGAATGACGAAGAGATAGCGCCGTATCATGAGCCTGGAATGCTTCGTCAGAACACACATACGCAAGCCCAACGAGCTTGGCGGGCACGGCTCGACACCCAGGGTTGTGCCACCCAACGCGCTGTCGGAGCCTTTCTGCCGAGCTTTGAAGCTTGCATAGAGAGAACCAACTTATCACTTACCGATTCACTTAGGTGCTCACCGGGCTCGGTTGCTTCGGTGACTTCGCCCGGTCGGACAGATCGGACGAAACCGGTCACCACCAGCATTGATTTCGGCAATACTGGCGAGTAGTGTGAAGACATTATGCTCCAGAAGGAATCCGAAGAGCGGGATCAGGAAATGGCCGAAATCGGGAAGAGGCGACGAAGAATGCGCGATAGAGGCCGCTAGCTCCCCAATCGACGGTCAAGGGTCGTTGTGGCCACATCTCCCCTGCATGTGGCCACAACGACCTAGCGGGACTGGAAACGACCCGACACATGGGTGCGGCCGGGGGTGTCGTCTCAGGCGGGTCGGTGTTCCGACTCTCTTACTGTTTAAAGCGGTGAGAGGTACGACAGCGACATGTCCCGGGTTTGAATCTGGTTACCCCGGGATGTACCTCAGTGATGAGGTAAGGCAGGGGGAACTCCGGAAGCCGCTGATGCGTTCCTGGAGCTCCTCTTGACTGCAGCTGTAGGCCGCAGGCGCCGCCGGGGTTTAGTGGTTAGACCGATTTGTCGGGAGTTCCATACACGCCCTTCGTCCCCAACGGAGCTAGATCCTCTAAATATTCATCCAGAGATCGTCACAGATGTCTCAAATATTATGATCCCAATAGATTTACCAATAAAAACAAAAGATATCCATTTTTTTTTAACGTATAATAAAATTGTGTATTGTGCAATAAACCCCCGACGCAAAAAGAGGGGTGTTATAAGTTTGACGTGTCTGTCTGTCTATCTGTGGAACTGTAGCTCGCGAACGGATGAAGCGATTTCAATTTAATTTTTTTTTGTATGAAAGGTGAATTACGTGCGAGTGTTCTTAGACATGTTTCATTAAAATCGGTTGAGTCGTTTAAAAATTAAGGGTGAAAGTGAGTGCTTGGGTAGGGGTTTTTTTAAATTTTGAATTGTTTACTAGACTTATTTGATTAGTGACCCCCCCCCCAAAATTTCAGGCTGGAACCGCGCCTGATTTGGACCACTTTGCAACAAACATATTTGTAACTGTGTAATTTATACTTGGGAAGACACTGGCTCCCAACATACAGCTCACGCTAGTTTGGGAGTCAGGGCTTATATCTATATTGTTAAATGTAATTTGCTGCAATTAAGAATTTATTATTTATTTATTTTATCTGGATTCATTTGGACAAATTTTCACTAGATGTAGGTGCCATCTATAAACCCGAGCGAACTAACAATAAGAAATTCTTAGAAACATTTGCTGCACAACTTAAAAGTCGGAAAAGAGCGATTCTATTTGGGGATTTCAACTATAACAGCATGGTTCGAAATACAACTGATTACTCAGAAATACTCTCAGAACGGGGATACACGATTTTAAATAAGATTGATGCTAAGTACTGCACAAGAGAAACATCTACTACTAGGACAATACTAGACCATGTAATCACCAGCTTGAAAGAACACGAATATTACTTAGCAATTATAGAATCAGTAATGGCAGACCATAAACAGATTTTTCTCGCAGTTAGGAAATATAAGCCCAAACCTGCAAAGAAGGTCAGGTATCAAGCAGTATCATACTCGAAGCTTTACAGAACCATGGAAGAAATCGATTATACTAACATCGGCGACGGCTATACTCATCTGGAAGAAGTAATTAAGACAGCAATCAACAGAAATAAAATTACTAAAATCAAAATATTAAACCTCCCAAAAAGTGACTGGATAAACAAAGATGTAATAGACCGCATACAGAGGAGAAACGAATTATATAAACGCCATAAGAAAAACCCTAATGACAAGGTACTAGAACAAGCATTCAGATACGAAAGAAATAGAGTATTTGAACTTAATCCAGGCGACGAAAGGAGATTATTATCACAAATCATTCAAAGATTGCGAAGGTAAGCCTTTAAAGATGTGGCAATTAATAAACAACTTGACAAACAACAGCAAAAAGAAAACTTGTGCTCCCTCGAAGCTAATAGCATCTATAGGCATCGATTTTATCAGTGAAGAAAAAGACATTTGTGAATGCTTCAACGATTACTTTTCAAGCAGGTGCTGGGTGCTAGGTGCTGTTTTGGCAAATCAAATACCCACTCAATATCACACCAAAAATACACACGACCCACAAATGAGTAAAAAATTAAGCTCCGAACATCTGACACAACTATCACCAGCTACAATAGACAAGGTACACAAAATAATAGTTGAACTTAATGAAAACACAAGCACAGGAATAGATGGAATTAGTGTTAAATCTATAAAATGTGTAAATAACGCCATATTACCCACCTTAACAAAATGCATTAATAAATGCTTTGATGAAGGTTCTTTCCCAGACCCACTCAAACATGCAAGGGTTACCCCAATCTTTAAAGCAGGTGACAAACAAGACCCAGGCAACTATAGACCAATTTCTGTGTTACCTATAATTTCAAAAGTTTTTGAAAAATTGATGCATAAAAGACTTAGTCAGTATTTAATCTCAAAAAAAATCTTATTTGAACGACAGTATGGATTCAGGCCAAAGTCGGATACTCTATCAGCATGTGCGGACCTAATAACTTAAATCAAAACACATATAGATCAGAAACATATAGCTTTGGGCATTTTTATTGATTTAAAGAAAGCATTCGACACAGTAAGTCATAAATTGTTATTACAGAGGTTGTCGTCCATTGGAGAAAGTGGGAATGCGTTTAAAATGTTTAAGTCTTATCTTGAAAATAGATTTCAAGTTGTTAAAATTGGCGATAGCACTAGTACACCAAAAAAAAACAACTATGGCGTGCCCCAAGGATCTATTTGCGGCCCACTTTTGGTCTTAATTTACATTAACAATATCTATGAAATAGGACTGAAAGGACATATAACATTGTATGTCGATGATACTTGCCTTTTTTTACTTTAGACACTCTGTGGATTCAATAATAAAAGACGCTCAGGATGACCTAGCTATTTTGGAGAAGTATTTTCTGAATAATCTTCTCACTATTAACACCAATAAAACAAATTACATTATCTTCGCGGCTAAAAATAAAAAAGTCCATTCCCACAGTCCCCTTACCATCAATGGCGACACACTAAGTAAAGTTAACAAAGAAAAGTATCTGGGCCTTATTTTGGATAGTCACTTGACATGGCAGCCTCATGTTCAGAGAATATGTTCGAAGTTTTCGAGTCTTACAGGAGCTTTACGTAGATCAGTGAGATGCCTCCCCATGAAAGTTCGATATACAATTTATAACTCGCTGGTAAAACCCCATCTCGATTACCTTATAGAGATATGGGGTACTACAACAAAAACCAACCTAGACAGGCTTCAAATTGCGCAGAATAAATTGGTTTAAGTTTTATTTCATTATCATTATTTAACACCGACACGCAAAGTCTATCGCGAAACAAAACTACTTAACGTTGCCCAAACTTTCAAATTCAATACATGTACCTTAATTCACAAAATTTTGTCTGGTGATGTGCATATGCAACTTTCATTTACGAATAAATCACAAATGCAACTTCGTTGTTCAAGACGAGCACATCATCTTGTTTTACCAAAGCCTAGAACAAACTACGGCAAGAAATCAATAAAATATGAGGGAGCACAACTTTATAATTCATTACCAAATAAAGTTAAGGATGCACAATCAATAAATCTTTTCAGAAAATATTTAAAAAGTCACATCTTGGAGGAAAACTTTATAGCAAAATAACTACATATAAAAGTATTGAGTGTGAAGGTCCTAACTAACTTAACCGAAGTAGATAACATTGACAACATTTTATGAAAGTACCTACTATCGTACTAAATATCACATAGAAGTAAATCGATTCTCTGGACACACAATTTGTAATATACCGACGATCTTATGTTTATTTCTTTGTAAAGTGATTTGTAATCTTTAAGGAATAAAATATGAATTTTAACCGTATATACCTTTGCATATTTTCAGTGATTTTATAATACATTAGTCATTCTTAATCTTTTGTCGCTGCATTCAACATTTCATTTCATTAGCGTGTGCATTTTTTCTATTAAGTAAACCGGTTTTGTGCGCCGCGCGCCGGTAGAATCATCGGCTGTTGTTTACCGCTTCGCCAGTTATCTATGCATTTATTATACGTTGCCTTTGCAATTTTATTTCTTGTTTTTTTCGCCTTATTTGCATTTTAGACTGATTAATTCTTAAATATATTTAGTTATGTCTGAAGCAAAATTAAGAAAGCTTGTAAAAGGGCGTGGCAGCTTTAAAGCTAAGCTTACTTATTTTAGTAACTTTATTCGGCTTTTACCGAAAACTGGTTTAGATTCTTTTCAATCTTCCGAGTTGCAATGTCTTAGTCTCATGGAAGCGCTTTATAAGGAATTCGACGTGTTACAGACAGAAATGGAGCTGTTGTCGGATACCACGGAAGACATGTACGCCGAAAGGGAGCAGTTCGAGACGCAGTATTATGCGCAGGTGGGCCACGCGAAGGCACTGCTCGCCCCCGCGTGTCCCACCTCACCTGCGCCCCACCACGTCAGCTGACGACAGCCCGCACCACGGATCTGGCTGCAAGCACGACTTTGTCCGTCTGCCTAAGATAGACTTGCCTCACTTCAACGGGGACTATCAGCACTGGCTCGAGTTCCGAGATACGTATATTTCTTTAATACACACAAATAATAGTATACAGGACATAAACAAATTTCACTATCTCCGAGCGGCCTAACAGGCAGCGCATCTTTAGTGATGAAGAGCGTTGACTTTAAAGCCGACAATTATACAATAGCTTGGCAATTATTACTTGATTGTTTTAATAATGAAGGCTTACTCATCAATAATCATTTAAAATCATTGTTTAATTATGATAAAATTGATGGGGAGTCTTGTAGGTCACTAAGAAACATGATTGACGTAACTAATAAAAATTTAAGAGCACTTGCAACTCTCGGGCAGCCTACTGAATACTGGGACACATTAATCATCTACATGATGTCCAAAAAGCTAGATATTGTGACCAATCGAGAGTGGGAGGAATATAAAAACATTTACATACATTTCCTAGTTTACATGTTACCTACTTATCCTACCACTAATAAACAAATAAATGAGCATAACAAACCTAATAAAACTTCCCCCCACTCACAGGCAGGCCAGCCCTAACATACGTTGTTAGTTTATGTTGTTACAAAGCTTGTAGGTTTTCGGAATCCGGGACAATAAGGTCTAATTACTGACCTTATCCAGCCTGAGTGGAAAGTCTCCAGTAAGTCACCAGTAGCCCAGAAGATGCCGAAAACATTCCCTTGTGGAACACTGCATGACATAGACCGACGCTCCAGATATTCATCTTGGACCTCATATGTGATGGATCTTTCCTATAAATAGTCTGCCACTAGTCACGTCATGCACTCTGACACCCCGGAGGCTACTAGATGCATTGGTATTGTTCAACAACAACGACGAGTGGGGGTGAGCGGAGCGTACAATGCACACGGTCGGCAATTCCAAGGCAGCCGCTAAATCAAATATACAAACGAAAATGCTCTATGATATCTTGGATGTCTGTTGAACGTATATTTTATTATGTCTTAATATCATAGTCACACATCTGTGTGATTAGTAAACGAGAATAAATGCAATTCCGGATATTACACGAGGGTAGAAGCCTTTAAAAATTATAAAAAGTGAAAAAAAAAATAGTAGGATGACCTAGAACCTATTAGAAAAGGAGGAGAATATTATAAAAATGAAAGGAAAAATAATTTACGGGCGATCTGAGGTCGGGAAGGGGATGGAGGGGAGGTTTTTAGGGTAAAAAACGGTTTTTCTCGATTTCCGGCAAAACTAAAAGTCCTATGGAAAAAAGTCAAATGGCAAAGTTGTAGGTAATAAAAAGATGTAAACTTTTGTATTTACACTTTTATCACATAACCTCAAAATTTATGTGAAAAATTCAAAAAACCAAGTTTTTGGTTTTTTATTTTTATCTTTTACAATTTTCTTTTTTTTTCACGAAATTTGATGAAAACTTACCTTTTTATGTCCCAAATACGCTGTAATTTATTTGATTAGAAATATTTATTGTTTCACCTTATCTATACTTATAATAAAAATGTAACAGGTCAAATTCTGTACATTGAAGATATTTTGAAAATTTTTTTGGAGGGCACTCTGTTATCGATACTGAAACGAAAACTATTTTTTTTTCATTTTTGTCTGTCTGTCTGTCTGTATCTTGGCCGCGCATCACGCCGAAACTGCTGAATGGATTCAAATGAAACTTGGCATGATTTGAGTTCATACTCCGAGGTAGGACATAGGATACTTTTTATTCCGAAATTCCGGACGGTTTCCTTGGGAGGGGAGATGAAAGTCAAAATGTGTAATTAATTGTAATTCATTAACGAGTAGTCCGATTGCAATAATTCTTTTTTTGTTAGAAAGGAGATACTCTGAAGATTGTAGCATAAAGTATTTAATTTATCACAATCTCTCTATCTATTGGAAAAAAAAATTATAAAGAATTTATCATTACGAAAAACAACATGTAGTGACATCTATTGCCAGCCATGCGTAATTAATAACACTTTGATTAATATATCGTGGAATAATCGTACAACGTATTACGTATAATTCGGTGTAGCATTAAGTATTTGATTTATCGCAACCTCTCTATCCATAAATTCAGCACGGTTTCCTGGAGAGAGGGGATGAAAGTCAAAATATGTACTTGGTTGTAATTCAATAACACGTGATTTCATTCATTCTTTTTTTGCTAGACAGCAAGTACTTTAAATATTGTTCCGTGATCTATTTATAAATATATCACGTATAATAAATCTGTAGACGTTGAGTTTGTCAGTTTCTTTGCTTAAAACAGCGACATCTCTTGGAACCAAGTAACTAACTTTACAATAGGTACGTAATATGATTTTCTTTTGAACGTATAATAAAAATGTGATGTAACAGATCAATTCTGTACATTAAACAAATTTAGATGTTCAAATCAAATCAGTAGACTGTATTTAATTTGCTGGTTTTACAGTAATAGATTACTAGAAAAAACTTGCGAAGTTGACAAAAAAATTTGTATATCTTCTTCTTCTTTTATATCCTATAAAAAGCGGCCAAGTGCGAGTCGGACTCGCCCATGAAGGGTTCCGCAGCAGCAAGTGGCATAATACAATTTTTATTTTATTTTTATATTTGTGTTGATTGAATAAAAGGTAAATTGCAGTGTACGATTTATGACGTATTAAAAAAAAAACTACTTACTAGATTTCGTTCAAACCAATTTTCGTTGGAAGTTTGCATGGTAATGTACATCATATATTTTTTTTAGATTTATCATTCTCTTATTTTAGAAATTACATGCCGGCTCCCCCCCCCTGTAACTTCACACATTTTACCACTTTGGAAGTGTCTCTCGCGCAAACTAATCAGTTTAGAAAAGTATGATATTAGAAACCTCAATATCATTTTCGAAGAACTATCCATAGATATATCCACCCCACACGTATGGGTTTGATGAAAAAAAATTTTTTGAGTTTCAGTTCTAAGTATGGGGACCCCCATAATTTATTGTTTTTTTTTCTATTTTTGTGTGAAAATCTTAATGCGGTTCACAGAATACATCTACTTACCAAGTTTCAACATTATAGGTTTTATAGTTTCGGAAAAAAGTGGCTGTGACATACGGACGGACAGACAGACGGACAGACAGACGGACAGACAGACGGACAGACAGACGGACAGACAGACGGACAGACAGACGGACAGACAGACAGACGGACAGACAGACGGACAGACAAACAGACCGACAGACATGACGAATCTATAAGGGTTCCGTTTTTTGCCTTTCGCACGGAACCCTAAAAATGAATTGCTGTTTGTTTGTTTCGCTAAAACTCGAGAACCGCCTGGCCGATTTAGCTGATTTAGGTTTTGAAATGTTTGCCGTGGTTCAGGGAAGGTTTAAACGGTGAGAAAATATGGAAAAATTGCGGGGAAGATAATAAAAACAACAATTTCCTTTTGCCCATATAAACTGTTCTACCAACTTTCCTGTCAAACTTTTGACTGTCAAATTGAAGCACTTATTAAATTAAGGGTTTTAAATAGGCATCATATATTATTGAAATATACACGAATAAAATTAAGGGTTGTGTATAAGAAAAATTAAAAGATAGCGGGCAAAGTCTTTTTTTTTTGTCCGCGACGTCTGTCTGTATCTTGGCCGCGCATCACGTTGAAACTACTGAATGGATTCAAATGAAACTTGGCACGACTTGAGTTCATACTACGTAAAAAAAAAAACTATGTCCTGCCGGACATAGATTTTTTTTTAATAACGGGAAAAGTATTTTTCTTTGTCCGCGACTGTACACTGCCTGTAGGAAGCTGAGACAGATATGTAAATATGGCGGTACGAAGTTTATTTTTATTCTACCCTTCCTGAATATTTTCCTTTCCTGAAAATTTTCGCCCTATTTCTATTCTTCCCTTCCTTATCAAAGTGCTGCAGCTTTCAGAATTTACTTACAGACAAGTCTGTTCTGATTTCTGAGGACTTTTTATTTTTTATTCTGTAATTTCTGAGATCTTTTTATTTTGTCTAAATCTGCCTAACCATAAAACTAGATAAGAAAAATTTAAAGTTATGTGGATTAGGATTTTTAACTCTTACCACAGTAAAAAACAAAAAAGGGAACGCCTCAAGACGATCGACGAGAGATGAGACCGCCTATGCTCAATTAAAGTGTAAAATAAAAATATACTTTTGTGACTAATAAGAAACATTGTTTTTTATTACTTAAAAATATTTTTAAATTATGGTGTACCTCCAAAATTTTTAATCTTCCTAGATGTACCTTGAACCCAAAAAGTTTGCGGAACACTGAATGTACTATGGTGATGTGTGTTACTTCGACCTGAATGCAGACCTCCTTAACAAGCTTGACCGTCTTCTTAATAACTGCATTCGATTTATTTTCAATATTCGAAAGTATGACCATGTGTCTGCTTTGCGTTCCCAGTTAAAATGCAATCCTATTCGCCTACAGTGCAATCAGCGAGCTCTTACCTTCCTATTTTCATTTCTCAACTCGCCATCCTTACCTACCTACCTTGCTCCGTATTTCCGATACCTGTGCTCTAATCACGATAGAAATCTTCGCTCAGTTAATAATCTGCTTTCTTTTTTTTTATGGAATAGACCGGCAAACGAGCAGACGTATCGCCTGATGGTAAGCGATTACCGCCGCCCATGGACAACCGCAACACCAGAGGCGTCACAAGTGCGTTACCGGCCTTTGGGGGATGGGGGGGGAGATAGGGGGAGGGGTTGGGGTATGGGCCTCCGGTATCCTCACTCACTAGGTGAAACACAGCGCAAGCACTATTTCACACCGGTTTTCTGTGAGGCCGTGGTATCACTCCGGTCGAGCCGGCCCATTCATGCCGAAGCGTGGCTCTCCCACGGTCTCTGCTTCTCTCATGTCCGTCTCATTACTCCGACTTCGTGAACTGTTCCTTCTTTGTTCAAGCAGTACTACTCTGGAATGCGCTCCCGCTCGAAATCAGGATGTCCACTAACCGATATACATTCAAAAATAAAGTACATGAGCTCTTTCTCAATGAACTGGCAGAATTATCTAATCTATAGCTTACCGTCCTTTTTAAACGACTTCCAAAAGGAGGAGGTTCTCAATTTCATCGTTCGTCGTCACAATGTATGTACGTACACGGATTACTCCTCCGTCAATTTGTGGACCGATTAGGAAAATTATTTTTGTATTCGAAAGGGTATGCTCCTCATGTGGTCCCATGGCCACCATATCTCCTGATATGGCGTGACCTTGAGCGGGATAGCTGCTCTTCGCGTAGAACAAAACAACCGAAGCGTCGGTGACGTCGTTGACGTTCGTCTCGAAATATAGCGAGTGTGGTACCTACTATTACATTTGGCTTGGCACCGACTTCAAACCTATGAATAGGTAGCATATACAAGTTATTTGATACTTTTTAGTTTTTAAGTCGGTTTTTTAAACGAGGTTTTTTTTCCATTATTTAGTGTATAAATGTTGTATTTATGTATACGTAATCTGTATATGTATATCTACTTATATATGTATGTTTGTATGTATAACGTTGAATATGATGTGATTATTGTAAATTTTAACGGATTTCTTATGTATATGAGATTTCACACACCTGCCTTATAAGATTTCTCCACCACCCGAAGGTCGACTGGAAGAGAATGCTCTGGGCATTAAGTCCGCCGATGTACATTCTTAGTGCATAAAGTTAATAAATAATATATAAATAATCTACATTGTATTTATATTTCCAAAAAAGTGTGTGTGACCAGTTCCTAAAATTATCATCTCAATGTAACTAACACAACATCCACATCTGGTAGTTCTTAAACAGTTTCTAAAAGATACTTTACAATAGGTACGTTATATGATTACTTTTTTATCGTATAATAAAAATGTAAAATATCAATTTTAAGTTTGAAATACTTGAATTAGGAGTTATAATTTTTAATATAAACAAACATATAACTTAATACACATCAAAAGTGTCTAGGGATCAAGCATTTTTATGCGGATTTCTTGAGATTGAGATGTGGCTTTGGCCCTGGCCTGCTCAGTCGCCAGACTTGAACCCGATTGAGCATGCATGGGGATATGCTACAGAGAAGAGCTCTGCCGAATATGGAGGGTATCCAGTCGCAAGAAGACCTTTTTTTGTTGTTGCAACGAACATGGGCGGCCATTCCACAGCGTGATTTGGATGAACTCATTTTGAGTATGCCAAACCGATGTTCTTGTGTTAGTGTTCGCGGTAGAAACACGGATTATTAATTGTTTAAGTTACCTAATAAAATTTTAAAGAAAACTGTTATTTCAGTCTTTTTTTCGAACTTTAATGTTAGTGGTTCAAATGTCAAAAATCCTTTTATTAGGAAAATGGCAAATTTCTTTATTAATGCAAAGGTGACTTGGTTTATCGTTACTGTGACGAACGAAAACACTTTATTTTATGAATCCTTGAAGAAAATTTTAATTAATATCAATCAGGAGAAAAGTTATTGCAAAAATATATGTTGATCCCTAGACACATATGTTGATCCATAGACACTTTTGATGTGTGTAGTTATGATAATTTACCAGAAACAAAACACAAAATGTGTGTGAGTGTGTGTGTTTGTTACTCTTTCACGCTAAAACTACTGAACGGATTTGGATGAAACTTTACAGTAATATATATTGTACAGGATACTATTGGCCGCGAAAATCGACATTCACGCGGGCGGAGCCGCGGGCAACAGCTAGTATTGAATAAATATCGAAAAAGCATCCTAATTTTCAATCGAAAATTCACCCGTCAAAATGTCAGCTTTTTTCAAAAAGTTGGTATGTTTTCTGTTCGTTAAAATCTCTACTTTTCGATGGTTAAAAAAAAAAATATGTTACCATAGTAAATCTTCTCAGAAAATGCAAAAAATCGAAAAAAATCGAATTCGAAAAATTGTTTTAATTATTATATACAATTTTGAGCTATTTATGAAAATTTACACTTTAATTACTCGAAAAACGTAAGATTACATGTTACATTGATAAAAAAAAATTGCAAATCAAAATATACTACTATAATTATCAAACAAATAAGTTAATAAAATTAATATTTAATAAGAAGTCTACAAAATTTGGAGAAAGTTCTTTAAATTATATGCGTAGATGCCTATTTATAACTATTTTAAGATAACTTATATACCTGAACCTGAGTGACCTACGAAATATTTTAGCCCATCAAAAGGTATTTCATAGAGAAGTGGGGAAGGGGCTAGGCGGGTCTGGGTCTTACTACATACACACCTACTATTTCGTAGCAGCTGTAACAACCGCTAGCCAGTATTCGAAATACAGTACAGTATACAACATCTATATATATATATATATATATATATATATATATGTCGGAGACACAAGAATAAACTAGAACATGAATGACAGATACAGCCAATCTGGACCAAAGCCAAACACTAATCACTACTAAACGGATACGAATCAACCTAAACACCTTCAGCAACCCCCCATGAGGGGATTGGGGCAACGCTCACCCCTCCGCGATGCCCTGTGGAATTCGCCACCTAGGCTAGTAATTCCCCCACTGATAAATATCGCCTCATACACACAATATAAAACACAGAGATACAATAAATCGCAAATCAAATAATAGATATGGTCGTCGCGAGATCTGAAGAGAACTGTCCTGTTGCCGATCGCGCCGCTTTATATAGAGTGTTCCGTAGTGTTCGATAGTGGCAAATGTTTGTATCACTTTTATTATTTGGATACCCTCACTCCGACACGGCCGTCCTGACGTATTACACGTCCTCGTGTGATGTTGAAGGCAGTGCATCATCATCATCGCTATCCGCAGAAAAGAAACAGATATTTTTGTGTTGTTCGGCCACTCCTGACCAAGGACATTGGGTACATTATTACATTTTATCTTCTGTGGAACAACTTCATTTAGGACATTTTCATAAAAATAATAAGCTTTTCGTTATCAAATCTGAATGCTAATAGACTTCTCGCTACATACTAAATTAATAAAACCAGTAAGTAGTATCGCAACAGTCACCTCACCGTTTATCGCGTTACACATTTTTGGATTATTATTATTAAAAATATCTACATGGCCTCTTATTCTACCAATTTCACTTTTCAATGGCCACCTCGCCTTTCAGTGGCCACCTCGCCTTTCAATGGCCACCTCGCCTTTCAGTGGCCACCTCGCCTTTCAGTGGCCACCTCGCCTTTCAATGGCCACCTCGCCTTTCACAAAACTTAACTAAACTTTAACAACCACCACGCTGTTAGGATATCTCATATCTCATTATAGAGACTACTCGCCACACAATTACAACGCAATTTCATTCCATTGCATCAGCATTAATTAACCCTTGATTATCATCATCAACATCAATAGGGACTTGATCTACGGGGATTTTCCTCACTATTATCAATGCGAGACAAATCTACCTCCTCGGGTATAACACATAAAGGAGACTCTCGTGTGCGATCGCGAGCGCATTTATAGGTTCTGTTACCAGTTAAAGATTGCAAAGTATAACGATCGCCATCGAGCAACTCTACAATTTTAAACGGTCCTTTATACTTAGGATTTAACTTTGTCTAATTTCTTTCTTAACTTTGAATCAAAACTAAGTTACTGAGATCAAACTTTACTAATTTACACTTTCCCTATCAAATGTCACATACGTGTACACACAGTATCTCTCTCACTCTGCCATATCTGACCTCACTGTCTATTCTGTCTCAATAAAACAGTACACTACTGAACAGCAAAAGAAAATAGTAACATCGCGATCGTTATTAAAATCAAAACAACACAAAATAAGATCTTTAGTAATTGACTACTGCTGCAAATTCTCAAAGCAATCCAAATAAATAGTATCGTAGGTCATCCCTGTGACCATCACAAATGTAACAGTTAGTCATCCCTTGTGACTACCACACGTATATCTGCCAACTACATAGACATGCCAGCTACAATCACCCGCTGCTGGTGAGATAGCTGACACCAAATAGAAGTCCGACCAGTTTTTTTGTCTTTACTGAAAATATCGACATTTCATCACAAAATAAAAAAACGGTAATTATAATTCGAGTCACAACTATCACAAAGTGGTAAAAATAATAATCTAAAAAATGTTAACAGCCACTATCAAAGATGAACCCGCCTCAAACTAAAAATCACATCACAATCATAAATTTAAAATTGAATAAATAAAAAAACCCCTTATGCAGCATCAGGTCGAAGTTATCAATTACACAATTGTCATTTAACGATTATACTGGCACGTTTTGCAGACATTCGGTTATTCTTCCCCACTTTTACCCCCTTAACTTTTTAAACGACAACCGATTTTCATGAAACATGTCTAAGAACACTCGCACGTAACTCACCTTTCATACAAAAAAAACTAAATTGAATTCGCTTCATCCGTTCGCGAGCTACGGTGCCACAGACAGACACGTCAAACGTTACGTCGCGTCGGGGGTTAAAAATAAGAAATAAATTTAAAATAATAAACAAACAGCATGTGCAGAACGGGTAATTCAATCCACCTCCATCACAGATATTCTGCTATGATATAATACTACACTATACTTCCGAAATCGTCTACCTTTGTACCGATGTCACCAATAGAAACGATCTTATTATTTTAAGAACAAAATTATTTTCGAAAACTGCAAATGAAAACCTTAATGCAAACAGATTCTCATTCTTCTCTTTCAATAATTATGTCGTTTGAAATACAGTAATTGTGTACTACATGAAACAATAACCGCAATGAATAAATCTGGATTAAAACTGTTCACAGAATTTCGATGTTACAATAAGTGCGGGCATTACCTACCCTCAATAATGTTACTGCACAATATTGTCCATTTTTGAATTAAAATCACCTTCACTCACTCCACTATTTTATTTTTGTTTACACAAAAATCAACAATCAATCAAACAATCGAGAGTATAAATTACACAATATTGTCGTTTGCCTAGAAATTCATCTGACAGAACTTATCTTATTAAAGAGCACTCAGCACAAAATAAAAATAGTACGACTCACCGGATTGTTGGAGTTGTCCGTACATACCGGTTACTTCCCAGTTACCGATGCGTTGCTTTTACTACCGCACGCTGCCGCTGTTGTAGGCCGCACGTCTCACAAACCGTTCGTACGCGAAAAGGCTATACCGACACTTTGACACTATGTGAGCGTTCTCGCTTACAAAAATTTAACAAATGACACCTCGTACGATTTTCAAGCGGAGGGTAGTTCGACCGCTCGCCGCGACTGACGATCCGTTACACTCTCAAACATTGTGGGCAAATGAGATTCAGATCTCACTTCTGATGTCGGAGACACAAGAATAAACTAGAACATGAATGACAGATACAGCCAATCTGGACCAAAGCCGAACACTAATCACTACTAAACGGATACGAATCAACCTAAACACCTTCAGCAACCCCCCATGAGGGGATTGGGGCAACGCTCACCCCTCCGCGATGCCCTGTGGAATTCGCCACCTAGG
This sequence comes from Diaphora mendica, assembly GCA_949125395.1. Lineage (NCBI taxonomy): Eukaryota > Metazoa > Arthropoda > Insecta > Lepidoptera > Erebidae > Diaphora > Diaphora mendica. The sequence continues at coordinate 3,587,817 of OX421332.1, read as the reverse complement.
CTAGTAATTCCCCCACTGATAAATATCGCCTCATACACACAATATAAAACACAGAGATACAATAAATCGCAAATCAAATAATAGATATGGTCGTCGCGAGATCTGAAGAGAACTGTCCTGTTGCCGATCGCGCCGCTTTATATAGAGTGTTCCGTAGTGTTCGATAGTGGCAAATGTTTGTATCACTTTTATTATTTGGATACCCTCACTCCGACATATATATATATATATATATATATATATATATATATATATATATATATATATATATATGTATATATATATATATGTATAAAAGAGTAAGGTGACTGACTGACAGATTGACTGACATACCCAGAGATCAACGCACAGTCCAAACCGCTGAAGCTAGAATCCTGAAATTTTGCATGTAGGTTCTTTGTATATCGTAAGTGAGCACTAAGGAAGGAATTTTTGAAATTCCACCCCTAAGGGGGTAAAATCAGGGGATGAAAGTCTGCGTGAGCGAAGCTGCGTGTAAAAGCTAGTCGTTTATAAAAATACACGTGCACGCTGAGTTTCTTTAAGATAATTGTGACAAGTTTACCAAAAAAAAAACTATTCGAATCTGCATAGGAAGGTAAATACTATCTCTATTTTTATCTGTATCAATCAACTCAAACATAAAAATAGTAATATTTTCTTTAAAAAATAGTATTTTTAACGTAACATAATCTAAAGATTAAAATTGAATGATATTTTAGTACAAGATTAAAAAATAATAATCTCCTTATTTTTGCACAAACAAATTTAGTTACTCCCATGAAAAAAAAAAATTCAAAATACATAAAAAATATATTAAAAATCTATAAAAAATATAATAATATATATAAAATATATATCGTAAATATATTTTTAATAACAAACTTTTGGCCGATTTTCATATATTTATGAATGGTAACATTAATGTGCTTAAAATATTGTAATGAATAACGTAATCAGAATAAAGTATCTACATTTAATAGTACGATTTACATTTATATTTATATATAATGAGATTTTTTATGACATAAATGTAATAAGCATTAAATAAATCAACTTTTTAACTGAAACAAATTGCAGCAATCACATTTTTTAGATGAAATTATTTATAATGATTAAATATTTTTTTTCGAATTCAAGTTTTTTTTGATTTTTTGCATTTTCTGAGAAGATTTACTATGGTAACATTTTTTTTTTTCACCATCGGAAAATAGAGATTTCAACGAACAGAAAACATACCAACTTTTTGAAAAAAGCTGGTATTTTGACGGGTGAATTTTCGATTGAAAATTAGGATGCTTTTTCGATATTTATTCAATATAAGGTGAAGAAAATAAATATTTCTAATCAAATAAATTACACGTATTTGGGACATAAAAAGGTTAGTTTTCACCAAATTTCGTGAAAAAAATAAGAAAATTGTAAAAGATAAAAATAAAAAACCAAAAACTTGGTTTTTTGAATTTTTCACATAAATTTTGAGGTTATGTGATAAAAGTGTAAATACAAAAGTTTACATCTTTTTATTACCTACGACTTTGCCATTTGACTTTTTTCCATAGGACTTTTAGTTTTGCCGGAAATAGAGAAAAACCGTTCATTCAGTATCGGAATGTATTTCAATTCAACACGGAAGAAAAATACCAGCTTTGCTGGCATTGCACGTGGGCGCTCAAACAACTATTGGCAGGCCTGGTCGAAGCCCAGGATCAACACACGGGCCGTTTGGTCTGGGTCTGGGGCCAATGGCCCTGCAGCGGATCCGTAGGACAGCTGCACCTACCGCCGTACCCGTGACTGGCCTTCACCTGTGTTGTGTGTGTCTTCAATTGAACGGGCCTGTGCAATTAGGGCGGTAACGGTGACTGAGCCACAATAGAGATACAATCACCCCCCTCCCCACCCTTCTCAACCCACACAAATACCATATAGTTTTGCTGCGTTCGATTTCGACACACTACACGCAAACAGAAACCTCTGTTTCACTTTTTTACCAGTGAACCTGAGTATTTCATATGAATTTCAGCTTGATACCTTCACGCGTTCCTGAGAAAAAGGGTCTTGAGAGACAGACAGACGGACAACAAAGTGATCCTATATAGGTTCCGCTTTTCCCTTTTGAGGTACGGAACCCTAAAAACAGACATTTTTAAAACATTTAGCTTGTGAAATGTCACAATTTAAAATTTGGGTTTTTATATATTACATAAACTTATTATAGCGATCACTGTTTATGAAGTCAAGCAACAGAACAAAAATAGTCTTACGAATTGTATCTTTTGTTTAACCTTGTGCTCGATAGATGTCACTGTGCCATTTTTTGGGATCGCGATATGGTTTCGTTACGCTCACCACTATATAAGGAACCAATTTTACTCACTATATATAAACTATATTCAATGCTTTTCCAACCATGAAAAATGGGATGAAGTAATTTTTGAAACATTACGGGATGACTCGTGGCGTTTAAAATTGATGGATTAAGTGCATCTCAATAGAATATCCAATATGGACACGTGTCGAAAATTGATAAGTCATCTGATGAACCACCAGGAAGGGAGACCGTTTTAGAAAGTACAGCAGGGGTATAAAACAATAACATTCAGCTCTATGCCGTCACTTGTTAGCTGTCGAACTGAGTACAGGTACAGGTGAAGGGGAGGTGGTTCTGTGGTAGCAACTAGAGGTTTGCACCGGAGCAGCTAGTACCGGAGAATCACCGGTAAAAGAAATCGTATAAAACCACCGGAGACTAATCGATTAATCTCCGGTGATCGTATCTGATCTTACAACAAATCATAAATCGTGAAATTAACAGTAAAAAAGCGGCCAAGTGCGAGTCGGACTCGCCCAGGAAGGGTTCCGTAGCAGCAAGTACTTAGGCACCTATTACAGATATACTAATAGGAAATAATGGTTCACGGTTTATCAGTTTATGCCTAAGGTTTATGGCTTGTTTTATGGTTATGTACATCATATATTTTTTTAGTTTTATCATTCTCTTATTTTAGAAGTTACAGGGGGGGGGACACATTTTACCACTTTGGAAGTGTCTCTCGCGCAAACTATTCAGTTCAGAAAAAAAAATTAGAAAACCGCAATATCATTTTTAACCGACTTCAAAAAATGGAGGAGGTTCTCAATTCGACTGTATTTTTTTTATGTTTGTTACCTCATAACTTTCAACTGGGTGAACCGATTTTGATGATTGTTTTTATGTTTGAAAGCTGGTGCTTCCCGTGTGGTCCCATTTAAATTTGGTCCAGATTGAAGTCGGTTTGTTTTTGTTAAAATTTGTATATTATTGAGTACCTATCGCCAATAATCGCCACATGTCTGTTTGTAATATTAAAATAACGGATTTTTACCATGGTCTAAGAAAACATAGATAGTATATTATTATACCATTCTTTTTACTAAATGCATATGTAGGTATGTACCGTGTATGTGTACATTTGGTTTTCAAAGTTCGTATGTCTGTCTGCTTGTTCCGGCTAATCTCTGGAACGGCTGGACCGATTTTGACGGGACTTTCACTGATAGGTAGCTGATGATATAAGGAGTAACTTAGGCTACTTTTTTAAGACTAGCTTCGCCCCGCGGTTATTGTCGTACCGAGGGATGCAGCGTCTGTCTGTTGCCGTTATCAATATTGAGCAAAAAAATTATGTTTGTTGTATGGTTTGGTATTTTAGTAAATATTTATTTTATTCTGTTTTTTAGTATTTTTTGTTATAGCGGCTACATAAATACATCATCTGTGACAATTTCAACTGTCTAACTATCACGGTTCATGAGCTATAGCCTGGTGATAGACAGACGGAGAGCGAAGTCAGTAATAGGGTCCCGTTTTGTCCTTTGGGTACGGAACCCTAAAAATTTGTGCTTTAGAGAGAGGTGACAGAAAATTACGGTATCGTATTCATTTACTAATAGCAAAGTTTGTGCATTGTTATAAGTTATTCGGAAAAAACAAATTTTGCTGCAGTAACATTCTAAATGTTACTGCAACTGCAACTCCAAACCGTGGGTGGGAGTGAGGATACCGGAGGCCCATACCCCAACCCCTCCCCCTATCTCCTCCCCCCCCCATTCCCCAAAGGCCGGTAACGCACTTGTGACGCCTCTGGTGTTGCGGGTGTCCATGGGTGGCGGTAATCGCTTACCATCAGGTGATACGTCTGCTCGTTTGCCGGCCTATTCCATAAAAAATTTAAAAAAAAAATGTTACCCTGGCATAATAATAAAGTAATTTATTTTTATTTATTTATTTATTCAAGGCATACTTACAGAATAAACACAAACATTCACTTAAAAACAAGTACAAAAGACAAATAAGTACCTTAGATTATTAATATATAAGTACATGTGCTATTCCAATTATAAATATGCACAACATTTACAGACAACAAGACAGCAACTTAACAAAAAGAAAAAATAAACACTAACATATAGGTATCACCTAGTTAAATTTAAACACAAGCACAACAAAACAAAACAAAAAGCAACAACAATTCAAACTTCGCTCACTCGCGAGCTTTCGTACGACGCAGTCGAGCCGCTTTCGTACTTTCGATAGTTAGTGACATATACCCTCACATCTCCCAAAAGTAAAAATGACGAAGTGTGATAATTGTGATAAAATTATAACAAAAAAATCACCCGGACTTGAATGCAATAAATGTGGAAAGATAGTACACGCCAACCAGCTATGCACAGGTCTATCGTCGAAACAACTATCAGCACTACGCAACACTGAAAACCTGGAGTGGACATGTGAAGAATGTCACCGGGATTCACCACGTCATTCATCATCCCGAATGATGAGGATGACGAAATTGATGTGGATCAGCTGACTGCAGGGACTTCTTCAGCGACAAGGCAATTACTTCGTGATATATCACTTGAGGTCAAAAAAGCTGTAAAGAAGGAACTGGCGTCTGTTAATGAATCACTGAGTTCATGCTGTATGGAAATGGACACAATACACACTACGCTCGAAATACTTACAGGGCAGGTTAAAGAGCTGGAGAATAAAAATGCATATCTAACTAACCAGAATAAACACCTGGAACTGAAGATAAATGTAATGGAACAACACATTCGGAATATTGAACAACAACAGCTGGATAACGTTCTGGAGATTGTAGGAATTCCTGAGGATAAGAACGAGAATATGGAGACGCTTGCAAGCAACCTAGCTTCGAAACTAAAAGTGGAGAAAAATCAAATTACAAAAGTCAAGAGAATAACAGGTAGGAACGGTAAAGATGGAATGATTCAAATAACCTTGCAACAAGAAGAACAAGTCAACCAGTGGATACGAGCTGCACGAAAGGAAACACCCGTTGTGGAAGAAATAATTTCATATGCCGTAACAGATAAAGCCAAGTCAAGAGTGATGCTTCGCCACGCACTAACAAAACCGAATAAAACACTTCTATGGCAGGCTAAAGAATCCCTGAAGGAAACGTTCAAATATATCTGGTTTCAAGACGGTAAAATTCTAGCACGTAAAAATGATAACGGTAAACCAATTGTAATTAGAAATTTAAGTGATATTGATAAGATGTTGGTTGAGAAATCTCGATAGTAGAAGGACTCAGTCACAAAGGTCTCTTCAAATGAAATACATGAACTGTTAGATTGTCCTGATGTATACGAGCTAAGCAAATTTCTCCCAAAAAATACGCACCATTTAAACATTTTTCATATAAACATTAGATCTATAATCAAGAATTTCTCTCAGGTCCTACAATTCATTCACTGTTCTAAAATAAACATTGATAGTATGATATTAACGGAGGTAGGCGTTTCTAAAAGTAGTAATATTATACAAATGTTCAGCATTAAGGGATATGTAATGTATTTTAACCTTCGTGAACAAAGAAAAGGAGGAGGCATTGTGATGTATATAAAAAATACCCACGACTTTCAATTACTAAATAATCTTCAACTAAATCACTGTGAATCTCTGATAGGAAACTTAACTACTTCAAATAATCACACTGCACTTATCTGTTCATTGTATAGACCACCCAAAGAAAGTAAACACAATTTTATCAAAGAATTAAAGTAACTATTATGTAACGACATTTTGTAAACACTCTGACTTATACTTATTGGGTGATATAAACATCGACTTACAGTCGCATAATAACATACGTGAATTTTATGTAACTAGCATGGCCGAGTGTGGCCTGGCGAGTGGAATATCAGACTACACCAGAATCGAAATCCGGAATGAATCCATTACGCGGAGTTGTATTGATCATATATTTGCTAGATCACGCTCGCTAGACCTTTACTCGGCTGTGCTCAATACTGTTATGGCGGACCATCGCATGATTGTGTTGTCGTGCGCCGGTAACGTAGGGGCAAACACTATACAGGAGGATATAAAAGACATACAAAGAATTAATTATAATGTACTAACGTCAAAGCTTAACGAGATAGACTGGAGTACGGTAGACAACATGCAATGTCCTATAGAGATTTATAACTATATTAAAAACAAACTTGACCAAAGTTACGAACAATCAAAATATATACTAAAAATTAATCTTAGTAGCAAAAGAAACAAGCAACCTTGGATAAATAATAAAATTAATAATATGTGCCAAAAAAGAGATTTACTGTTTAACCAATGGAAAAAAGATACTAATAATTATATACTTAGATTGGAGTATAATAAACAGCGTAACAAAACTCAAAAATTTATAGAAACGACTCGAAACAAATATTACAATGATCTAATAAATAGCAATAAAACGAATAAAAAGAAACTATGGGATATATTAAATACGTTAACCGGTCGAATTTGCAAATCAGTCGATGAAGCGGTAATTAAAGCTTTTAAGAAAAATAATTTAACCGTAAAAGCTATAGCAAATAACTTTGGTAAGGAATTCTGTCAAAACGTTAAAAATATTTTACCTACGTGTAACACAAACCTTATACCCGAGTCAGATTATGTATTTCCTGAAAATAAATCTATGTTATTCAAAAAGTCTACTAAAAGAGACATTTTAACTATTATACAAAAATTACATATAAACAAATCGGCTGGTAACGATGGAATTCGTTGCATTGATGTGAAAATGTTAAGCGATAAGATTGGGAATGTCATAATTAAACTAATAAACACAAGTATTAAGGTAGCAAAATATCCACAAGAACTTAAAACGGGCATTGTGAGACCAATTTACAAAAAAGGAGCACACAATGATTACGACAGCTATAGACCAATAACAATACTGTCAGTTATAGATAAAGTGGCTGAAAAATATATGTGCCAGCAAATTCACAATTTTTATGCCCAGAACGATGTATTATCACAGGCTCAATACGGATTCCAATCCAATAAGTCAACTACAATGTTACTATCAAAATTTACGGATGAAATTAACAAACACCTCAATAATAAAAATCATGTTCTATTAGTATTTATAGATTTTAGTAAGGCTTTTGATACTCTTAGGCATAAGACCCTCATAGATAAACTAGACCATACCGGAGTCCGTGGACCATTATTACAATGGTGCCAAGATTACTTAGACAACAAAAGATACCGAGTTAAGATCGGAAATGCACTTAGTGATGAGATAGAGGTTACTACTGGCACAGCTCAAGGCTCCGTCCTTGGGCCTTTGCACTATTTGGCGTACGTCAACAATATGGAAAATGTCATAAGCCACTGTTCTATCTACCAATACGCTGATGATACGTGCCTCGTTGTAGCTGGTAAAAATCTGTCTGAGGCTGAACATCGTCTACAACATGATTGTAACAATATATGTAAATGGTCGCACGATGTCGGACTTGTACTAAATGCCAATAAAACTAAAATCATACATGTCCGGTCTAACCACTTACTTAATTACGACAAACCAATCGAAGTAGTAGCTCATTGCCACCGATGCTTGCATGAAATGAAATCTAACAATCATGCATGTAACTGTGAATTTCTGGAGCAAGTATCTAACTATAAATACCTAGGCCTAGTAGTGGACGACAGATTTAACTGGGGTTACCATATCGATACAATTTGTGACAAACTAAGAGCATTATTAGCTAAATTTGCAATACTTAAATATAAGGTTCCTTTTAAAATACTACTAAACATATACAATGCCCTTGCTGAGTCAATCATTTCATATGGAATCACTAGCTACGGAAGAACTTTTAAAACCTACTTGGATAGAATATACAACTTGCAGCTACGAATTCTAAAAACCATAACACCAGACAAAATAAAAAAGACGGTATGCGCTGGTGACAATACCAGTGCCCTGTTCAAATATTGTAAAATACTGCCAATTCATCTTACAATAAAAATGTGGCTTTTAATCGAACAATGTCATAATAAAAAACTACAAATTAAAATAAATCATAAAATAACAACACGGAAAATAACACACCCAAAATTAGAAGTGCCCAGGATTACAAACTATTACGGACAACGAATTAACACATATTTAATACCAACTTTTATCAATGACATTCCAATAAATATACAAACAAAAATAACAGAAAAGAACTATAAATATAAATACAAAAAATATTTTATTTCTATTATTTAACACCAAAACATAATATATAATTGGAAAGTAGACGACTTGAACAGATTTAAACAGAAAGAAGAAAATAAAAATATAAAAATAAAATAAAGGAAGTGCAACATCCTGTTTATAGTGTATCACTACTTCTGCATAACTACACTACATAATAATCATAACTTCTTAACAAAGTCAGGTAGCATCGGCCGGGACATGCGTCGAACGGTTAGATAACCGGTTTCCTAGTGATAAATAGTTTAAGCGAATTGTAGGTAGGTACTATTGTAAAAACATTGTTTTTGGTTTTGAGATGTTTTTAGGTGAATGTATGTTAATAGATTGCTCAAAAGTGATTCAACGTCCAGACAAACCTGTTAAGGTTTTGTGATGTTTTATAGATAACACCTGTATTATATATATTGTATCAATAAATAAATTTAAAAAAAAAAAAAAAACACAAACTAACCATGTCACTTATACCATCGATAGTTTGTGTCTTAACTGTTGGGTATGGTTGTGCAGGATATCAAGGCCAAGTCTCCTCCAGCAGTTATTGTATGCTTCAGTACATCTGCATCAACAGGAGCTTGTGCACCCAAGTCGGTTCGGTGAGTCGGTACCTTGAAGAAAGGGAAATTGTGCCTGATTCTAGCGTTTGGTCTAGGTACGCAGATCCCTACACGCTCAAGCAGTCCCTGTCCCTGTGGCAACCCTTTTACCAAGCCTTGCAAAAACAACAGGTCCAGCATCACTCTCCTTTTTTGCAGAGAGCTCAATCCAAAATAGGCCAAACGATCATTGTAAGGGCATCCAGGACTGATACCTGGAGCAACAAATGCGAAATGTCTCGTGAAAGATCTCTGGATTGACTCTATGCGCTGCGTGTGAACTGTATACCGAGGATTCCAAACGACACTACCGAATTCTAATGTACTCCTTACAAGGGTTTTTGAGATCCCTAGCACTCCTTTTCATCATCATATTGAGGAATACAGGATATTTTAGAGTCAAGGATAACACCCAAGTCCCGCAATTGATTGACTGTGGTAATGAGATCGTTATTTATGCAGAAACTTGTTTGAATTATATTCCGTTTCTTGGTGAAACGAATATGCTGACATTTGGAAGCGTTTAGTATCATTTTGTTGTCACAACATCATTTAAAAATTCGGTCAAGGTCATCCTGAAGCAATCCTGCATCAGACACAGAGTCAATCTGACGTAATATCTTCATATCGTCAGCATAGAGTGAACAATCACAACTTTGAACCTGCTTGACTATGTCATTTATAAATAGTAAGAATAGAATTGGGACAAGGTGGGAACCCTGAGGAACACCAGAACTTGCTGAGTACTTTTTGGATTCAGTGTTATTTATTACCACAACGTATTCGCGATCGGTCAGATAGGACTTGAACCAACTGAGTAATTCGTAAAGAAAAAAAATACGTGTGGCACTCGGGGACTGCCGCGGTAAAGCTATTGCATAGCATTTTTTATCAACTTATGCAATTATATATATTTTTTAAGCAGTATGTTCGTGCGTGACTGTGACACAGATTCGTTGATTCGTCGTTCGGAGCAGCTTGTCTCGATCCGTGCGAGCTTCGGGTGTCAGGTTTTTTTGTCACGTTACGAAATTTCTGCACAAAGGCCCCAAAGCCCGCCATAAAAGCTATGCAATAGCTTAAAAAACGGACTTCCTAAAAACATCCAACGAAAACTCTCTGCCAAAAAAACACTTAAAAGCGTAACATAAACTGGTTCTTCATAAATTGCCTATACCTAATTCTTTATTCATTTAAATAGTAGTACTTTTTATAATGTGTGCTAGGTACCTAGAATCTGTTTGAAGTCGGTGCCAAGGGACTATCGCTTAGACTTTTGTAATTGTTCGTTTGTATTCTTTTTGGCTTAGCACCGACTTCAAACAGATTTTAGGTAGCTAGCACACATTATAATACTACTACACATATCAAAAGTGTCTAGGGATCAAGCATTTTTATGCGGATTTCTTGAGATTGAGATGTGGCTTTGGCCCTGGCCTGCTCAGTCGCCAGACTTGAACCCGATCGAGCATGCATGGGATATGCTACATTGAAGAGCTCTGCCGAATATGGAGGGTATCCAGTCGCAAGAAGACCTTTTTTTGTTGTTGCAACGAACATGGGCGGCCATTCCACAGCGTGTTTGGATAAACTCATTTTGAGTATGCCAAACCGATGTTCTTGTGTTGTTAGTGTTCGCGGTAGAAACACGGATTATTAATTGTTTAAGTTACCTAATAAAATTTTAAAGAAAACTGTTATTTCAGTCTTTTTTTCGAACTTTAATGTTAGTGGTTCAAATGTCAAAAATCCCTTTATTAGGAAAATGGCAAATTTCTTTATTAATACAAAGGTGACTTGGTTTATCGTTACTGTGACAAACGAAAACACTTTATTTGATGAATCCTTAAAGAAAATTTTAATTAATATCAATCAGGAGAAAAGTTATTGCAAAAATATATGTTGATCTCTAGACACATATGTTGATCCCTAGACACTTTTGATGTGTGTATTTAAATGAATAAAGAATTAGGTATAGGCAATTTATGAAGAACCAGTTTATGTTACGCTTTTAAGTGTTTTTTTGGCAGAGAGTTTTCGTTGGATGTTTTTAGGAAGTCGGTTTTTTTTTTTATAAAAAGTTTTTATTTTTCAGTTTTTAGTGCAAACAATCGTAGGTAAGTAGTAAGTTGAACTATTTCATCAAATTTCATCATCAAGAATACAAATGAAGGTCTAAACGTACGTGTAATATTGAAATCATCCTCTAATTCCTAACTGTTGAAGAGTTTAACCTTCTATCATCAGTTCACCTAAATAACTTGAAAGTATACGACTGAAGGTCTTTAGATACGTATGAAATTGAAAGAATTATCCTCCAACTCCTAACCGTTGAGGAGTTGCACCTTCCACCTTCTATCATCAGCTTACCTAAATAATTTGAAAGAATACGACTAAAGGTAACATATATACATCTGATATTTAAAGATTTACCTTACATCATCAGCTCATCATCATAAAATGATGACTACCAGACGCAAATACGGGTGTAACTTCAGAAAATATACGAAAAACATAGTATGTGCCTATAAAAAATGAGAGTTTTCCTCGATTTCCCTGGGATCCCATCATCAGATCCTGATATGCTGGCAATGGGACCACCGCGGAAGCATACCCTTTCGAATACAAAAAAAATTTTTAAAATAGGTCCACAACTGACGGAGTAATCGGGTAACATACATAAAAAAAAAATTAAAAAAAAATACATACAGTGGAACATAGAACCTCCTCCTTTTTGGAAGTCGGTTAAAAAGTCCGCGGTAAAATAATTATGTTTAACTATTACAGGTAGTTCACAATACCTACTTTTTCGTGTTAAAATTTGTAATTTGTAATTTATTTTTTGTTTTATTTTTATATTTGTGTTCATTGAATGAAAGGTAAATTGCAGTTTACGATTTATGACGTATTAAAAAAAAACTACTTACTAGATTTCGTTGGAAGTTTACATGGTAATGTACATCATATATTTTTTTTAGATTTATCATTCTCTTATTTTAGAAGTTAAAGGGGGGGGGGGACACTCATTTTACCACTTTGGAAGTGTCTCTCGTGCAAGCTATTCAGTTTAGAAAAAAATGATATTAGGAACCTCAATATCATTTTTGAAGACCTATCCATAGATACCCCACACGTATGGGTTTGATAAAAAAAAATTTTTTTGAGTTTCAGTTCTAAGTATGGGGAGTTGGGGACTCCCAAAATTTATTGTTTTTTTTTATTTTTGTGTAAAAATCTTAAAGCGGTTCACAGAATACATCTACTTACCAAGTTTCAACATTATAGGTCTAATAGTTTCGGAAAAAAGTGGCTGTGACATACGGACGGACAGACAGACAGACAGACAGACATGACAAATCTATAAGGGTTCCGTTTTTTGCCTTTGGCACGGAAACCTAAAAAGCATAGCTCCCAAGCGGATAACGCAGCACAGAATATAGAAGTGTGGCAGATCAACGCGCAGACATCCTCCAATCAACATCACTCCTGGAAACATGTAGCGACCTGAAAAGGCTGCAAGCTTCTGGGATGGTCTATGATGGTTGGAGCGAAGACGATGACAAACCACGTAGGTACAATGAGCCCGAGCAAATCAAATCAGACCTGTTGGTCTAGCTAGTGGGTAGTGATCCTAACTGGCTAATGGGCTCGATTCGCACGCTGGGTATTATACGATCATTTCTTCTGTGCCTGGGGATGAGCAGACTCATAATATGTGCCAAAGCATATTTATGTTCTGTTCTTTTACGCACCTTTTTATAACAACTAATAATAAATCTTTATTTTTCCACACAAGTTACACTAAAAAGAATTAAAAAGAAATACTCAGTCTCAAGTTACACTAAAGAAAATAAAAGTTCCCCTTGCGGGTAAAGATCTCCTCCAAGACATCCAATGAACGCATTGACATCCCCCTTCGATATTGTGTATTTCGTTTAAGCAGTGCTGTGAGCTTTCGTCTGGTCCATATAATTATAACGTTTCTGTATATTTTCATGACGAGGTCACATAAATTCTTGCAAAAATTAAAATTTCGATTTGTATTGTGAAAACTCGCTTAGATACACCCCTGAATGCTTTGATCTTTATGTTTTGTCTTAACTAAGAATCCAACACCATGAAGTTCCTTCGTTTCGCCGATACCGTGCATGCCGTAGTCTTCATCCCAAAACATGTCTTCTCCCAGTCACCTCACTTTACAAAACCCTTTAATGTAAAATCTTAATTAATATTATAAAGAATATATAGCACTGCATAAAACTCAATAAGTTTTTCTGCTGACGACAGTGATCTAGCGTTCAGAGTATAAAATATATATGACTACTAGTTCAACCGGTTTTACCTGAATATCAGTTTTTCCACGGAGCGACTGGCATCGGACCTCCGCAACCCTGAGGGTGAACTGAATTCGAAATTTGAACTAGTTGTCAGTATATTCAAGGGCACTGATTTCCCAATAACGATTATCATAGGTGTTCATAACAACCGGCATCGACGGCTTAAGGGGCGCGTCCCTAAAAACGCGCGAAAAGGCACTTGCAGTTTTGCAAAACACAAACAACTCAATTCATATTTGACACTAAAAAAAATATCTCAGTAGTTTAATAAATCAGTCTACGGATCTACCGAGTGACATTTATGAAGTAATTCTTTATTTTTGTGAAAAAAAGCCGTAACAAAGATCAAAATCATCGAAATCGACCTTTTTAATTAGCACTCTCTGCCCTATTTCGTGCTCTATTTTAAATGTTTTTTTTGTTATTTCGCGAGAAAAAACTATGGAGAAAAGATTTACCGGTTTAGTTTTTTATTAATTCTCACCAAAAAGCCATAATCTAAGGCTAAACATCATTCATTTTAAGCGACAAAAGTTCCATACATTTTAGTACGTAGAAATCGTCTCCCGTAAATTGCAATAAATAAGTTTTATCGCGCTCAAAAAATTCAGTGCCCGCCGAATATTCAAGGTGACACCACGTCCGTTTGTAGTTCGCACTGAGCTCCATAATACGTAAATGACAAGTTTTAGGGTGGGTTGCCAGTGAGTGTCGAATTGTAACTGTTAATTTGTATTCTTGAATTTAATTTAATTTTTTTAAAGAATAATTTCAAAGAAAAATATTAGTATTTTTTATTAACACAGAACTTATTTTTATCTTTTTTTTTACTTGCTATGTATGTATATATCTAACTATATTTGTTAAGACGGAATCTTGCAACTCAATTTTGCAGATATCTTCAACCGATTGTGTTGAATTTTTGTAGGCATATGTATATAGCGTGACAATGCTTTAATATGATGACATGGAGCTGATCTGATGTTGAAACTGGAAGGTGGTCATAGGAACTTAGTAACGACGGAACCTATCGAGTTTGGAGTCGTTCGATTTGTCTTGACGAGTTCTTTGAATGCACTTTGACAGACCGAAACACTTTGAGAAATTGTTTTTAAAAAAGTAAAAAAAAAACATTTTTAATGATTTCTGTTAGAATTGAATAACTACTACTGAAATAATGAAAGACCTTAAAATTACAGTTTTATTTTTGACTGCATGGTTGGTCTAGTGGTTTAAGCGGTTGCCTCGCCGCTTCCTACTGTATCAGGTGTTGTGGGTTCAAATCCCACATGGGACAACACTGTGTGATTCACGAATTGTTGTTCTGAGTCTGGGTGTCCATTGTGTCCGTTTCATGTATGTTTGTAAAGTCCCCCGCGACACAGGATTTATTGGATATATACGGAAGTTGTCTTTTTTGAAAAAAAAACTAGCTGAGCCCCACGGTCTTACCCGCGATACTACACCAACCGCGGTTACTCCTTATATCATCAGCTACCTATCAGTAAAAATCCCGTCAAAATCGCTCCAGCCGTTCCAGAGATTAGCCGGCACAAACAAACAGACAGACAGACAAAAATTGTAAAAAAGGGTCCCATCTACATTTCATTCATACATGTCATTTCCATTATTATTCATCCCTTAAGTTCGAATTTAATCAATTGGTGAATTGTAAAATAATAGATGCCCTATCCCTTATATTATCTGATATCTGTAAAATCTGTAAAAAAAAAGTACGTAAGTATCTTACTTACGTACTTTTTTTTTACAGATTTTATGTAGTAAAATTTAGTCAATGTGAGCAATAAAAGCGTTCAAAATTTATAATTTTAAGAAACATTATGTTCCATTAATATAACATATATCATACAAATTTTATTTCATAACATAGCATTAAAATCCGTTGATTACTGTAAAAGATCTAAGCTGACAGATATCGCGAGCGACTTAATTTTATACTGTGTAAAAATATATTATTTGTCCATGAAATTTATTAAAAATGAATCGGTACACTTGAACCCCATTCTCGGCCGTTGACGAGTTACTTACAGCCCGCGGGCTTTCCGATATGACTAAGATACATTGCGTGCTTTGTAGGACATTCTAAACATTCTTCAAAGGCGAACAGTTAATGAATATGTAACTAGAAGAAAAAAACCGAAAGTAAATTTATTAGTTGCCAGGGTTAGTATGCAACAGTGGCCGATGCGTTTGTGTGCATGTAAAATATGAATGTGGGTGTTCAATCATAAATTCCCACGCTCAAGGACTACAGTCTTAACGTGTTATATGCCATTACCATAAATACCATCTTTTGAAGAAAAACTCAACAGCATTCCGACCTGGGAATCGAACCTCTTGATTACCTGTCGCTTACGCTAACCGCTATTACTACTGGGCCGTGTTTCATAAAACTTACAATTTACCTACCTACTTTTTGCGTTTCATAAAATTTACAGGTGACGGTGAAAACTGTACAAATTATCAACGATTTTCTGAAATTGTTTTTTACGAAACAGGTATTTGTCAATACCATGCGACAAATTTATAGAATTGTCTTCTTCTTTTGATGAAATGGCAACCAGCCGGATCTCTCGGATCAGCTATTTCTGCCAATGTCAAGTGTTTATAGTCTTCATATCATAAGTCTTCAAGTCTTTAAGTCTTCGTCGTGATGAAATTAATGATGAAAAATATAAAAAAATGGTGTGCGTGTGAACTGAGGGACCATAGTGATATTCTTGTTTGAAATTTTTATAAGATTTAGTAGTAGGCTCAAAACAATTGTAGAACAAATATGAGAATTTGTAAAAATATATATTAAAAACTACAGCCCTTTAAGTGTGGTCCCTCAATCCTCACATACCATCAGCTGGATCTCGGCAAGTATGTAAAAAGTAAGGTATTGTGACTGCAGACATTTAGTAGAGAATTTGTAAAGATATATACTAAATAACTGAGCACAAATCATCAACGATTAAAAAAATACAACGACTATACTGTGGTCCCTCAGTCCACACACGAAAGATTTTGTTATACTGAATATTATCACATGTTATAAGTAACGATTCCAACCTCGTATAAATGTCTCATTTGTTTAAATCTTAATAATTACTAGGCATACAATAAAATATTTTCTAAACTTATAATTCAATTGGTTATTTTATAAACAGTAAATAGTTGATTCATAATAATATCTTGGCGCCTTCCGCTTGTCAGCTTCCGGCGCGACTTATATTTCATATCAATGTTACACAATCCTGTATTATCAAATAATAATTGTATGCTAATAATCATTAGAATATTTATGATTTGATATTATCTACTAAATATGTGAATTTAGTATTGAATTGGGTCAAGCCTGTCAAATACTATAAAAATACCTTCGTTCTAGTAATTTCACGCATTCATATCCCGAACGTTCTACTTGGTGCTAATCGACCGTTACATTTCAGAAGTGGGATCTAGCATTCTCGCGCGTCCTGTTTTGAAAATATTTAAAAGTTAACGAAATCTTTATTTGGATACCCTACGAAATTTTCTTGTTTTCGTTCGAGTAATTGGTGTAGGTGCAGTAAAGTATATCTATCTGTACATCTGGTGAGTACGTTCCAGTTTATTTATAATGAAATTTAAAAGTGTAAACAAAAGTTCATGATTTCCATTTACATATACTTGTCTGCAATTATATAGTACCTACACTGTGTGATTTTACCGCTGTGTGTTAAATCTTACCTGTAAAGACGGCTGTGTGATCAAGTCTATTTACTTAAATTAAGCTATGTTTCCAAATTCAAGTACTACATGTGAATACGGGCGGCTATGTGATCAAGTCCGTGTAACAACTATAGATTTAGTACAAAATAAAATCTGTGTGATGTAGTAAAAACAAAATCTGTGTGATGTAGTAAAAACAAAATCTGTGTGATGTAGTAAAAACAAAAGCTGTGTGATGTAGTAAAAACAAAAGCTGTGTGATGTAGTAAAAACAAAAGCTGTGTGATGTAGTAAAAACAAAAGCTGTGTGATGTAGTAAAAACAAAAGCTGTGTGATGTAGTAAAAACAAAAGCTGTGTGATGTAGTAAAAACAAAAGCTGTGTGATGTAGTAAAAACAAAAGCTGTGTGATGTAGTAAAAACAAAAGCTGTGTGATGTAGTAAAAACAAAAGCTGTGTGATGTAGTAAAAACAAAAGCTGTGTGATGTAGTAAATACGAAACTGTGTGAAGTATAGCAAATACGAAACTGTGTGAAGTATAGCAAATACGAAACTGTGTGACGTATAGCAAATACGAAACTGTGTGACGTATAGCAAATACGAAACTGTGTGACGTATAGCAAATACGAAACTGTGTGACGTATAGCAAATACGAAACTGTGTGACGTATAGCAAATACGAAACTGTGTGACGTATAGCAAATACGAAACTGTGTGACGTATAGCAAATACGAAACTGTGTGACGTATAGCAAATAAAAGCTATGTGATCTAGGAAAAATAAATAAATTGGTCAGTACCAGATTTAATTAAATTAGTGGCAGCTCTGATCGCCGTGGGACACGGCATGCACAGGATGGCCGAATGTTATAAGTAACGATTCCAACCTCGTATAAATGTCTCATTTGTTTAAATCTTAATAATTACTAGGCATACAATAAAATATTTTCTAAACTTATAATTCAATTGGTTATTTTATAAACAGTAAATAGTTGATTCATAATAATATCTTGGCGCCTTCCGCTTGTCAGCTTCCGGCGCGACTTATATTTCATATCAATGTTACACAATCCTGTATTATTAAATAATAATTGTATGCTAATAATCATTAGAATATTTATGATTTGATATTATCTACTAAATATGTGAATTTAGTATTGAATTGGGTCAAGCCTGTCAAATACTATAAAAATACCTTCGTTCTAGTAATTTCACGCATTCATATCCCGAACGTTCTACTTGGTGCTAATCGACCGTTACACACATCAACGGAATAAAATCTTTATTTTCTTACATAACGTTTTAGAACAAGTCTTATAGCAATTTGTTAAAAAAAGAATAAAAAAAAATATCGACGCACTTTGAAGATATTTATAATTAAAGCTGGTCCCTCAATCCTCACGTTCTCAAACATACTTGCATGTCTAGCTGCTAGACGAATAAAGTATCACAAAGTGTAGAGTATTAAACTTTTTGTAAAAAGTTTCTACAAACTAATAGGTATCTTTAATTGTGTGTATCTTACCTATCTAAAATGAGATTATAGCATTTCAGTGATCTTATGAACAGATATACAAGTAGTGTGACCACACAATGAAAAAAAATGTAGACTACCAATATAATTTTTATTGTAATAGTCCAAACTCAAGGTTGTACGGTTGATTTAGTGATAAGTTACATTACGTATCTTTACAAAGTATGAAATAAAGTGGCTTTTAGACGCTTATCACCATTTAGGCCAGTGTTCCGCAAAGGGTGTGCCGCGGCACACTGGTGTGCCGCGGCACACTGGTGTGCCGTGGTCATCTGTTGGTGTGCCTCGGAAAAATACGGTTATCCCACAAACCTAAATAGACGGCCTAAAGAAAAATATTTAGGTACACAGATGTTAATTACGTTTTGTTGCGTTACGTTGCGTTTTGTTTCGTTCCTCTCTACTAAGTGTGGGTTGGTCAGGAGAGTTAGCGTTATTCTAGGTGTAGTCTACTGCCCTTCTGCTATTAACTTCTTCTCCGAAGAACCGAGTTCAAAAACACTATTAGTTAGAATAATATCAATTGTCATTTCTCATCCACAACTACGCCGGATCTTTAAACTAAGTATCCCGTTATTGACTCATTTGAATTTTCTTTATTGTGCTTTGAGGACATCAAAAATATTATCCTATCTATACGCTCTAATGCTGTGGAGCATGATGGCAGTAGCGTATTTATATTTCTATTCTACCCTTCCTGAATATTTCACCGTATTCCTATTCTTCCCTTCCTGAACATTTTCGCCCTATTCTTATTCTTCCTTTCCTGAAAATTTTCGCCCTATTTCTATTCTTCCCTTCCTATTCAAAGTGCTGCAGCTTTCAGAATTTACTTACAGACAAGTCTGTTCTGATTTCTGAGGACTTTTTATTTTTTATCCCGTAATTTCTTATTGGAATTTGTTTTGAGTACAGTGAGTTCTGATTTGGAATGGAGCAATTCTTACCACAATAAAAAACAAAAAAAGGGAATGCCTCAAGACGATCGACGAAGAGATGAGACCGCCTATGCTCAATTAAAGTGTAAAATAAAAATATAGTTTTGTGACTAACAAGAAACAATATTTTTTATTACTTATTTTTTTCTTTTAATTATGGTGTACCTCCAAAATTTTTTATCTTCCTAGATGTACCTTGAACCCAAAAAGTTTGCGGAACACTGATTTAGGCTATGTTTCAAGGAAGCTTTATGCACTGATAATACCCCAGTATTTTACAAACCATTATGGTAACATAGTGGTATTATTTATACAGCTCAGTTTTATACGTTTTATTAACACATAAAATTGAACATTTAAAAACACAGGATTTTGTAAAATATTTACAAAAAGCCCGCGATCTATATTAATATTATAAATTTGAAAGTGGCTTAGTCTGTTTCTCTATTACGCTTTCACGGCTAAACGAATAACAGTGCCTGCACTTGGTAAGGCATATAACTTATTGTAATACTTTTGTTTAAGTATGTGAAAAATAAACTAGATAGAACTTTTTTTCACAAAAAAGAGTCATTCGCAGTTTTTGCCAGGGCGTTACAGTACGGACCAACAAATCTTCTTACATTCATTAAGTTCTACTAGTCTAGCTAACTAAATCTTATAAAAATTTCAAACAAAAATATCACTATGGTCCCTCAGTTCACACGCACACAAAAAATGTAGATGAGATGAAATGAAATGGGGCCGTCTCCAAACTTCTTCGTCTTCTTCATTCATAGAATTGTCGCATGGTATAATAATAATAGGTCTTTACCTATGAAATTGCCGTTTTGTATGCAATAAGTGAAAGTACTTATTTTTTCAAACTTTTTTATTTCTGTTATTCGAAGTAATCACTCATGCAATCGACGCATCTTTGCCAACGCATTGGCAGTTTATTGATGCCCTTCTTGTAAAAATCAGCTGGACGGGAGGCAACAAACTCTTCAAAGGCATTTTGTACTGCCTCTCGGGAATTGAATTTTTTACCCACTAAAAAGTTGTCTAAATTTTAGAAAAAGTAATAGTCGGTAGGTGCAAGGTCTGGTGAGTATGGCGGATGAGTGAGAGCTTCCATCTCCAGCTCCTGCAGCTTGGAGACTGTCTGTTGCGCAGTATGGGGTCGCGCGTTGTCGTGAAGGAGCAGTGGGGACGACCGATTGACCAAAGCTGGTTGCAGATGTGCAAGCTTCTCCATCATTCTCTCCAGTTCTTCACAGTACACATCTGCATTAATGCTCATGCCGTTTTGTAAAAAGCTGTGGTGAATCACACCCGCACTAGACCACTAAACAGTGACCATCACCTTTATAGGGGTCATTTTTGGTTTAGGGCATTGCTTTGGTGCTGAACCAGGGTCTAACCAACTTGCTGAGCGCTTTCGATTGTCGAACAGAATCCATTTTTCGTCGCACGTAACAATTCGTTTCAAAATTCCTTTATTTCTTTGCCTGTTGAGCAGCGCAAGGCAGGTCTCGACGCGTACCTTGCACTGGCAATCGTTAAGGTCGTGGGGAACCCATCTATCAAGCTTTTTTACCTTGCCAATTTGTCGCAAATGGATCAATATTGTTTTGATGCTTACATTGAAAGCTGCTGCTAGCTCAGCTGTAGATTGAGTTTCGTCAGCTTCCACAATCGCCTTTAATTCATTATTGTTAACCAAAGTCTCCGGACGATCACGAGCTTCATTTTTCAAGTCAAAATTTCCAGAACGGAACCGGGAAAACCAATAACGGGTTGTGCGTTCGTTTGTACAGTTCTCTCCGTAAACGTTTTTGATGTTACGTGCCGTTTGTGTCGCGTTGGTGCCACGACGGAACTCATATTCCATAATTACACGATTTTTTAAAGTATCCATTATGAC
Source organism: Diaphora mendica (assembly GCA_949125395.1). Taxonomy (NCBI): domain Eukaryota; kingdom Metazoa; phylum Arthropoda; class Insecta; order Lepidoptera; family Erebidae; genus Diaphora; species Diaphora mendica. Next base: position 3,566,220 of record OX421332.1, on the reverse strand, counting down.
GAAATGTAATGTTCAAATGTAATGAAAATACAACGCTAATTACAAAACAAAAGACTGAGTTTGTAAATAGAATGTCATGGTTTTAAAACAAAATTAATTTGAATTTAGAATACAGAGCCATTACAAACTTTTTTTTATTTGAAATGACCAGTACTGAAGAACGGCAATTTCATAGGTAAAGACTTATTAGCCTCTAAATGTAGCAAAGTTTTGACAGAGGCCTCGACGAATGTCAGGATCAGGAGTAAATCGCTGACAAGTATCTAAGAAATTCGTTGTTTTGTTCGTAATTTTTAACAAATCTTCAAAATGCTAAATTCTAAGAGTAATAACAGTAGTGGCAGTGATGATTATTATTTAGAAGAGACCTATCACCGCAGAATATTTGGAGAAAGAATAAACTTTTCTTTTGAAGTAACTGACTTTACTTTTAATGAAAAATTTCGAATAAGTAAATAAACTGGCGGTAAAATATATTTTGAGTAAAATAATACATAAAGTCACTTGTCCCTGAAAAGTTTTTTTGGTGTGACAACACTTTGTATCTGTGCCGTTTCCGTTATAAATTTCTTCAATTCGTAGTTTTTAACACAACCAGAGAACACATATACTCCTAACTGTGACAGTTGTATGTAGCCTACACACTCTAAAAACCAGAAGAGAGTTTTTTTTTTAACAAGGTCACGAAGTTTGGGATAAAGTAAAACAAATAATTTAATTCTGCTTTTAATTCTCAAAGTAAATAATATATGATACATTGAGATTAAATCTATATTATCTATACATCACTATAACCTTATATATCCACACAGTCCATCGTAAGTGCAAATCTACAATCAATAGGGGTAAAACTTAAAACCACTGCACTCACATTATACAAAATAAGAGATTGATTTTAGAATAAAATCTCAGTGAGTTTTTACGGTTATAACTGTTATAAGTTCTAATTTATTCTCTGCCTAACAAGAGCTGAGAACACGCATTGATGGCAACGAACAATTTAATCACTTTTTATTTTTATACTAGCTAGTACAATACATTTTTGCTGCCATATTCTATACTTCACTTCCAAATTGACACATTTTTCAAATAGTTTGTATTGTAAAAAGACGTTTTCTTGGATATTTACTTTATACTATTACACAATCATTTTAATTTATAACTTATATAAGTGATAAAAGCTTTTATTAAGTCGAATTTGGACTTTGAATCCGCCATATTGCGTTGGACACTCAGATTACAAAAGAAGCTTTTTGTAATCTGAGGTTGTACATTAAAAATAAGTCAACTTTGAGTTTCTATCGAGATAAGTTTTAGCAATAGAAATGAGTTAATTTAATGATAATTAGGTACATAATTACGTTCGTACAGGTAAGCTCTAGTGATTACAACTAAAGTAAAAAAAAATCCATGAAATGTAGGGTTGTATCACACAGAATAATATTTAAACAGTATTTCATACAATTACTTAATTTATAGGTTTTGGTTTTGTAAATGACAATAATTATGTGTGTAATAAAAAAAAAGTTTGCTGTATTATTTTAACATAAAACAACTAGTATCTAGATGGCTAGCATTGGATTTTCATGTAAACATACTTATAAAATAATGTTATCTAAATTAAATTTATTTTCACTTTAATTATGAAAAGAAAATACCTAGGAGTGTGTGGTGATAGATAAATTAAACCGAAATTTCATGTGTATGCAGGAGTTACTCTAAACAAGAGATTCTAACAACAATGAAATACTTTATTTAGACACACTTATATTTCAGATAAGGGCGGAGAGGCAAGGAGATCTTTTTCTTCTATATCTAGTGTCCGTTGAAATCACCATTTAGAGAATACACTGGCAACTGGGTATTTTATAGAGAGCCTTGAGTTGAAGAGTATATTTTTCAATATATTTAATTCATTGAAGTTTTATAAAATTCGGTAATTTTTACAGGTACTGTAAGTTTACTATTTACGTATTCTTCGGAATGAATTCGGAAATTCATTCCGAAGAAAATGAATTTTTAATAAGGGGAAATAGCAAATTACGTGACAAACCTTTGTCAACACTAGCGCCATTCTGGTCACTTCTTGAACTTAAATTTTCGTCGGACTCTTTCCGTTTGGCGCCGATACAAGGTAATGCTCCTTACCTCTTTCCTCTATTATTTCAAACCTTATATTATAGAACATTTGAACGCCGTCACGTCACCGGCGACTGTGACCATTATTTTGTTATATTTTCTATTTCACGGCGTTTAATTATTTTACTAACCGGCTTCAAAAAAAGGAGTAGGTTTTCATTTCGACCGTTTTTTTAAATATGTTTGTTCGCGGATATCTTCATCGTTTATGAACAGATTTAGATGATTCTTTTTTTAATGGAAAGGAGATATCCCAACGGTGGTACCATGATAAGGACTCTAAGATCCGATGATGGCATCCAAGAGAAATCGAGTCGAACCATGAAGTCGGTTTTGATTTTTTGTTAAAATTTTACTTGTAGAGAGGCAACTCGACAACATAATTATTACAAAAACATCGAGTTAAGGGATCATAGAGCAAAATGGTAGGGAGTAGCCATACACAGTCATTCCTTCTGTCAAAATATAAGCCCAAATGGGCCTACGCGTTCCACTGTTATGACAATGTATTTATGTGTGTGTGTGAAATTTTGAATATTCTGTTTTAATTACACACATCAAAAGTGTCTAGGGATCAACATATGTGTCTAGGGATCAACATATATTTTTGCAATAACTTTTCTCCTGATTGATATTAATTAAAATTTTCTTTAAGGATTCATCAAATAAAGTGTTTTCGTTTGTCACAGTAAAGATAAACCAAGTCACCTTTGCATTAATAAAGAAATTTGCCATTTTCCTAATAAAAGGATTTTTGACATTTGAACCACTAACATTAAAGTTCGAAAAAAAGACTGAAATAACAGTTTTCTTTAAAATTTTATTAGGTAACTTAAACAATTAATAATCCGTGTTTCTACCGCGAACACTAACACAAGAACATCGGTTTGACATACTCAAAATGAGTTCATCCAAATCACGCTGTGGAATGGCCGCCCATGTTCGTTGCAACAACAAAAAAAGGTCTTCTTGCGACTGGATACCCTCCATATTCGGCAGAGCTCTTCTCTGTAGCATATCCCATGCATGCTCAATCGGGTTCAAGTCTGGCGACTGAGCAGGCCAGGGCCAAAGCCACATCTCAATCTCAAGAAATCCGCATAAAAATGCTTGATCCCTAGACACTTTTGATGTGTGTATTATATGTGGGTTCGTAGTCACAGGCGATTGAGTCTAAAATGTGTGCGTGAAGATTTCCCCCCGAAAAAGGACAGACTGCTTTATATATGGAATGATACTGTTGAGATTATGACTAAGAATTCCGCTATTCTCAACGCAAGATGGCACTACAAGTAATGGATTACTTCTTCAAGGAGATTCGATTTGGTCCAGGATGGTTTATCGAATACTAGGGATCATTCTAGATATTTCGATAGCCATATAAAGCGGAGCGTGTTAGCCGTACGGGCCAGTATTATTTCACGGTTCAGCGGATTAACATCGAAGCGATTTTCTAGTGCGACTAACGAGTGATTTAGTGAATTATTATTGTAAAAGTGTTGTCAACTTCGATCAATAATGTACTAGATTCCCGATAAGCGCTCCAAAAACGGCCCGAAAAATAAGACCACAAATAATATTGTGGTCTTATTTCAAATTAGTATGCTTCAATCATAGCCAACATAAAGACGTCAAAATGCTGCAGTACGCGTTCAAAAACTGTGTAAATAACTACCGTAACACCAAGGTTTTGGAAGGAATATCTTTTTTTAGGTAAGTTTATATCATTAAGTGTTTTTCATAAAATAATAAACAGAATTATATAGTAAATATAATTAAATTAACTAATATTGTAATTATTTGGCCAATGCACCAACTATTGGATCAAACATCACCTATTCTTGAACAGGGAATGCATGGAGTAGTGTTGTTATTTTATAATGTTATTTTTGTTTGTAGATTGTGACCTATTTCGCTGTGCAGAATGGGTATGTTTTGTCGCGAAAGAAAGAAAATAAGAAATATATAAGCCTTATAAAAATTCTAGTATATGTTTAATTCATTTTGATAGATTCGACATAACTGGAAATACGCAAAGGCGTAGATTACTAAAAACAGCGGTTCCCAAATTGCAGGTAACTATCATTAATCATTATTAAAATAGTTGGTATCAGATAACGTTTTGATAAAATAGTTGATTATGACTTTTTTTAGATTCACGAACCAATAAAAGTGCAATCAGCTATAACTTCAGAATTGACGAAAGATTTATCAAATCAGGTAAGTTTAAAAAAAATATCATAAACTAGCACTTCACCCGCGATTTCGTTCGCGTGGGTTTAGTTAAAACTCTACGAACTTCATCTCCCCGTGTAAATTACTTATTAATAGACTAAACGTTCGGCGACGGCAAACTGCAAAATTTCTTTTACTTAGAGTATTTTTATACCCATCATAACTTTTAAACGAAAGGTCCGATATAAATAATTTAAAGTGTAATTTACTTGTAAATAACCAACCTTAATTATTAAACAGTTTAAATAGATAAGGATTAATATCATGATACTAAAATCAACACTACTCTATTTCACCCGGGTTTTGATAGAATAATTTGACCAAAATGTGGTAATTGTGACTCAACCATGATAGTTACATATATACCCTCGATAGATTCGTTGATTCGTCGATCGGAGCAGTTCGTCTCGATCCGTGCGAGCTTCGGGTGTTAGGTTTTTCGTTACGGAATTTCTTGGTTCGGCCGCGCTCAAAGCCCGCGATAAAAGCTATGCAATAGCTTAAAAACAAACAAACAAATATTTCCTCTTTATCATATTAGTGTAGATAAACTATTTTATAATTATTTTTTTTTAATGTTTTTAATAAACTGCGTATGTTTCTTTACAGGTCTACATCTACATCTTCAGCAACTTTAAGTTTTAAAGATACTACGGTAATACGTGACGTGCCTCGGGCTGATGCCGTTGGTTTTAAGTCTCCTGATGCATGATTATCAAATTTAATATCTGTTTGTGACACTCCAAGAAAAGGGTGCTTAAAAAAGAAATTGACAACATGTCGCAAAATAATAGATACTAAATCTAAGAAAATAAATAATTTACAAAAAGCAATTAAGCGACTAACTAAGAAAAAATTCATTTTTTTACTTTATTAAATTTTATTTTTTATTACCTATTTGTTGTAATACCGGCAATGTAAAATAGGATCTACAACTTTTTTGAATCGGTCAAAAATATTTGCCACCATACAAAACAAACCTAAAACAAATATATTCTGCAACTCTACGCTTACTGTGTTCTGAGCATTGAAATGTAATACCGAGAACTACATCTAGTTCCACAATATAATAAGCACGGAATTGTAAACAAAATGTTTTTAACCTTATAACTTAGATTTTAAGTATCATTTTAGAATAAATAATTTTGTACTGATGACTTTTTATTTTCAAGCGACATTTTAAATTCATTCCATAATATCCTTTCTCTGACGAAATATCCTAAATAAATATATTTTGCAATGGTAATTAAACTTTATGTTTAAGCATTAAGGTTAATAATAAACTGAAGTCGTTAACATTATTAAACTTTTTTCTAAAAAATGAAGATGTTTTCGTTACTGCAAACTTGACCACTTGAGCGTCTTATTTTTGTTCCAGATCCTTGATCTAGTACTATAATTGATCGAAGGTTGTCAATAAATATTGTGTTATTTTTGGTAATCAACCGACTACTTTTATTTAGTTAATACCCGGCTCGTAACAATACTATGGCTACTTCCCTCCGGTCTGCTAGCCTGTGTCGCTGTGTGAAACAGTTGGTAAAATGCAGAGATACAAACAAATAAATTTAAATCGTATATTGTCTTATTTCTTACATCGATTTTGATTTACGGTCGTAAATTCGTGATTTTAGGTTTAATTTTGCGTAATCTTTAGACGTATAGAGGTGGCATGACATGGAATGATGGCACACATTTTATTTTTTAAGCAAACATATATTTTAGAATTATAACATATTCTCGGTACACAACACATTTCTCTTTCTCATTATGTGATGGTTTACTCCTGTCACGCCACCAACGTGTGTCCTATTATAATTAAGTGGCATTAAAACACTTAATAAAACCAAAAATCGTGATTGAATGCTTGTTCGTAGAAGTCAGGCAATATGTACAAGTCGCCGACCGTGTCGCTTCACATAACATATACTTTTTCGACGCGTTTCATGCAGAACACTTCCTTGGTCTTCGGGCAGATGATGGAGCCGTGTTCCTTCATCATTTCTTTGAGGGCCTGGAAAGTAAAGTTGTGATTTGAGCAGAGAACAAATTAGTAAAAAAAAAAAGGCACAGGCACTTTGGTGGGCTCATTTAAAACTTAATTACTTACAGAGAGTGAAACTGACTGGTTTAGCTAGAGTGATATCACAGCTTCATAGAAAATCCTACTAATATTATAAACGCGAAAGTTTGTAAGTATGGATGGATGGATGTTTGTTACTCTTTCACGCAAAAACTACTGAATGAATTTGAATGAAACTACAGTAATATAGCTTATACATCAGAATAACTCATAGGCTACTATTTGCCGCGATAACCGACAGAAGCGGAGCCGCGAAAAACTAGTTAGTACATGTTTTAGTTGCTTTTCACTGTGTATGTGATATTACATTAGTCCAAATTGATCCTGTGCAAACATTAAAAAAATAAACTATACGGGTGACGTTAGTGACTTATTATCAAATGATCCTATTTGTTGCCATATAACACTACAAAGCTGGGCTGTTGGGCTATATTGTCGTTAGGCTGTGCCCCAGGAGCAGCGGGCAAGGTGATTTGTCCACTGTGTAGTAGGTACCTTCTCGCCGTAGACCTGTCCGTCGTGTGTAGTACGTACATTGTCGCCGTAGAGCTGTCTGTTGTGTGCAGTACGTACCTTTTCGCCGTAGAGCTGTACGTCATGTGCAGACCTGTCTATTGGGCAGCCATATGGGCAGGCATGCAGTACGTACCTTCTCGCCGTAGACCTGTCCGTTTTGCAGCACCATGGGCAGGTGTGCATACGTACCTTCTCGCCGTAGACCTGTCCGTTGGGCAGCACCATGGGCAGGTGTGCATACGTACCTTCTCGCCGTAGAGCTGTCCGTTGGGCAGCACCATGGGCAGGTGTGCATACGTACCTTCTCGCCGTAGACCTGTCCGTTGGGCAGCACCATGGGCAGGTGTGCATACGTACCTTCTCGCCGTAGACCTGTCCGTTGGGCAGCACCATGGGCAGGTGTGCATACGTACCTTCTCGCCGTAGAGCTGTCCGTTGGGCAGCACCATGGGCAGGTGTGCATACGTACCTTCTCGCCGTAGAGCTGTCCGTTGGGCAGCACCATGGGCAGGTGTGCATACGTACCTTCTCGCCGTAGAGCTGTCCGTTGGGCAGCACCATGGGCAGGTGTGCATACGTACCTTCTCGCCGTAGACCTGTCCGTTGGGCAGCACCATGGGCTGGTTGTGCTCGTTGAGCGGCGCGCGCGAGATGCGGCACACGAGGCGCGAGTGCGACACGTGCGCGTGCGGCAGGCCGGCCGCCAGCGCGTTGAGCGGCGCGGCGCAGGCGGGGCAGGCGGACACCTGGGTGGCGGCGGAGTAGCACTGCGGCGTGTTGAGCGCGGCCAGCCCCAGCTGCAGCGCCACGGGCAGCGCGGGCAGGCGCGCGGGGTGCAGCAGGCGCGCGTGCTCCCCGCGGAACTGCGCCACCAGCGCCGCCCAGCGCCCCGCCGACAGCAGCCCGCGGTACGGCTCCACCTCTGCACCACACACCACCACACACACACCAACACTTACTCGCTGACAACTTTTTTTTTACAACTTACACAGAACGCCATCTAGTCCCGATCTAGCAGAGCTTGTGTTATGGGTACTAGACAACTGATATAAATACATATATACTTTTTTTTGTAAAACATACAATTATACATAGAAAACACAAAAACTTCAAAACAAATATATGCAGATCATACAAACATTTCGGTCCGATCCGAGAATCGAACCCGAGACCGCAAGCACAGCAGTCGCATACGCTACCACTGAGCCACAGAGGCAGTCAACTATCTAACTATCTCAATAATAATCTAGCTGAACTTCAGAAACCGTGGGAGAGCCACGCTTCGGCATGAATGGGCCAACTCGACCGGAGTGATACCACGGCCTCACAGAAAACCGGTGTGAAAAAGTGCTTGCGCTGTGTTTCACTGAGTGACTGAGGATACCGAAGGCCCACACCCCAACCCTACCACCAACTACCTCTCCCCCCCCCCCCATCTCCCAAAGTCCGGCAACGCACTTGTGACGCCTCTGGTGTTACAGGTGTCCATGGGAGACGGTAATCCCTTACCATCAGGCGATACGTCTGCTGGTTAGCCCGCGTATGATATAAAAAAAAAAGTTGATTGTTATATTCCCAAAACCAACATGTACCAAACTATCACTGGTCACCGTTCTACCCTATAACCTAACCTGTATGATTAAAAAAAAATGTTCTTAGAACATATTCATTTCAACATTTATCGTATCAGGAGGCAAAGATTTACCAAGTGAACGGAATAAACGACTATCAGAAAATAGCTAAGACTTTTACCAATATAATCAGAAATTAAAAAAAAAAACAACATCAAGAACTGGACCAAATTGAAATGGGACCACACGGGAAGCACCAGCTTTCAAATAAAAAAAGAATCATCAAAATCGGTTCACCCAGTCGAAAGTTATGAGGTAACAAACATAAAAAAAATACAGTCAAATTGATAACCTTCTCCTTTTTTGAAGTCGGTTAAAAAATACAGTCGAATTGATAACATCCTCCTTTTTTGAAGTCGGTTAAAAAGATGATAAATTACTAAAAATTCTTCGGGTTTACCACAGTCCGGTCTTTAACAGTGCATTTTAAACATACCTGTATCCTTGGGAAAAGCGAGCATGCCCATACAGTGCTGAATGTCCTCGAGCTGGTCGTCTTCATAAGTAGAGAAATGTTTCTTCGCGTAGCGCACAGCTTCGAGGCGTTTGTCTTGGCGAACTAGCTCTATGAACTCCTGCAAGTATTAAATATCTAGATGGTAATTCTTAATTGTAACTTGCATTTAAATGCCGCTTCGAGCAATCACTAAATTAAGATGATTTAATGTCAGCGACAAAACTGTATCATGAATTTAAAACGTAAAAATTTAATTAATATCCCTTTCGTATTGCGAGGTAACAAAACGATAGCGCGACTTTAAATCGATGACAACGCCATCTATCGAGAGAAGAGGTAAACTTTTCGTATAAAGTCGATTTTATGTTTAGGTTGGGTGTACTGCATATTATGACGTGAACAATAAGCATTGAACTTAGTTGGACAGTTTAAGAAGATTACCAATAAAAATATATTATGTACAATGAGTGCGGTATATAAAAATATATATATATATATATGTATTTTCTAGCTTCACTTATTTCGAAATGAAAAGTTTTTTATATTTATACTAGAAGATCCGGCAAACGTTGTTTTGCCATAAAAAAAAATTGGGGTATAAAAAATAGATGTTGATCGATTCTCAGACGTACCCGATATGCACACTACATTTCATAAAAATCGGTCCAGCCGTTTCAGAGGAGTATGGTAACTAACATTGTGACACGAGAATTTTATATATAAGATGTTTTTTTTTGACGAATTTAATAGATAGTAGCAATAGTCAAACGACCAAGGCAGCAGTGGATTACTCAATCTTTTTAAAATTTAGTTAATCCTTATACGTTTTACTAAATAATAATTATAGAAAGAAAAATGTAATATACCTGTATTCGTATCTTGAATTCCATATTGGAGTTAAGCTTCCGTAGCTTGCTCTTGTTATCTGCACACCACTGCAAACACCGCGATGAGCGCTGCGAGTATAACTCTGTCTCTACTTCAGCGGCCACGCTGTATATATCTACAAAAGATATATATTCATTTGTTACATAAACTAGTTGAACCCCGCGGCTGTTGTTGTAGCTTTACATCAATAACCTGGTAAAGCTAGTCAAAAGTAATAGTAAGTTTAATTACTCTATCCTTTTTGCCAGTGAAAGTTCCGTCAAAATCGGTTCGATCATTCCATAGACCAGCCGGCACAAACAGACAGACCGTAAAAAAAAAAAATTAACCACTGTATACATTTTCACATGCATTTAATAATTATAATGATAATTCATTTATTTGCTGAAAGGTGTACAATGTTTTAATTATAAATGTCCTCTTTGTTCTTAACGGTATGCATTTTTTTTTAAAGTATAGTTTTTTAATGAAAAATCTGTAAATTTCAAATTACAAACAGACGCTTCAATTTTATTTACTTTATACGTAGATTGCCCTGTATTGTTTTTTTTAAAACAGTTCGCCGTATTCAAGTCAGAGTAAACATGCAATCGAGATTTTTTCTGACACCTACAAAATTATCTCCTAGTTACTCTTATAGGGTATTGTCAGTCTAACTAGGGTTGAAGGGATCAATATATTTTTGAGATATATGTCCACCAAAACAATATGTCAGTCACCTATGTGTTTGAACTCGAACGTAACCGACTCTTGTAACCCGTTGAAATTACATAAAGTTTACTCTGATAATACGTGACTTAAGTGTTTCTTTTGTTTTAACATTTCGAATAATTAGCTTTAACATAAAAATGTCTGTAATCCATTTATAGAGCCACTAGAAATGAATACGAGTAGAAGTTATCAAATATCTTTCATAAACCAAATAAGTTTATCATTGACACTCAGATCAAATAAAAAAATTACATAGGTACAATATTCACATTTTTATTTTAAAAACTAACAATAACTGATTAATTTAACCAATTCCTGTGATAATCTGAAAATCTGAAGACAGCCTTTCACATATTAAAAGAATGTTCATAGTCAATGCGGGTAGTTGTAAAAAAAATATATACTTACCGACATTAGTGAGATCCCTCAGTCCCCTGGCTGTGGCGAGTTTGTTAGCGCACTCATAGTATCCATTACGCAGGAAGTACTCCACAAGCATACGGTCCAAGCGAACTTTGCGCCACTGGTTCACCGCAGTCTGTGGATAAAACTGTAACTAGTATTTAATATTGGACCCTTAACCCTCTCACACGCCCACTTCTGTGACTCCTGTACACCAGGATCAATATTAATGCCCCATGAACACACCATCACCAGGATATAAAACTTCAAGGTCACAATTTAAAGGTTAAATAATCACATTTTTTTACAAAAACAGAACCGACTTCAAGAACCGGACCAAATTGAAATGGGACGACCAGCGCATGGGAAGCACCAGCTTTGAAATAAAAAAAGAATAATCAAATTCGGTTCACTAAGTTCAAAGTTATGAGGTAAAATAAAAAAGAAAAAAATACCAGTCTAATTGATAGCCTCCTCCTTTTTTGAAGTCGGTTACAAATGCATAAGATTTCACTTTAAGGTAATACTTTTACGGTTTTGAAAAATCCATACTTCCATACTGATATTATAAATTCGAAAGTAACTCTCTCTGTCTGTCCATTACGCTTTACCGGTTACACCGTTGCACTGATTTTGATGAAATTTGGCATAGATATAGATACTTCGATTCTTGAGAAAGGACATACACGCGGGCGGAACCGAAGACAAAAGCAACTTCACTAAAATTAAGAGGTTCAAAGAAGTCAGAAGAAGATGATCAACCTTACATTTAATTAGCCAATGGGAATGGAAGTTTACCTTGACTTGTGGAGTGCTCGGTTCAGATAAAGCCGTTGCCTGCTCTTTTAAGTGGTCCAGTCTCTTCTTACACACGTAAGCAGCCTGTACTTCTTCTGTGATCGCTTCTGATGCCTTACGCTTCATTGCTGTTAATCTTTCAACCTGTAATAGGAAGAGCGTCTAAGTTAAGTCACGTCCTCAGTAGAAAAGACTGTTTCGGACAAAAATTCGCGGGTCTATAGGTAGTACGAGTATACAGGGTCGGAATTGACAAAAAAATCTACTGAGAGATAAAACAGAATACATTCTAAACATATTTTTTTATACTTCAACAATCTAGGTAGTAGAGCCACGCTGATTCCAGCACGAATGGGCCGCCTCGACCGGGGCGGTACTAGCCTCGCACAAAAAGTCAATGTAAAATGACAGCGTTCGTGCTGTCGTGTTTCGTTGGTGAGTGCGAGACCGGAGGCCCAATGATGCAGAAGCATCACTAGGTCGCCATGGTGTGGGTCACCATGCTGCATTGTGGCATTGTCTGCATTCGCAGTGAGTATGGTGGCACAGTAGTCATTTTGGCAGGGCCAAACATTAAAAGAAACACAGCCTTCCTATATTTAATGCATCAAGAGGTATTCAAAATTTTGAGATTCTAATATTAATATGTGTAGCAAATATTAGTACCCTTTTTTACGAAAATTATGCGAACGGAGGAGTATGAAGTTTGGCACAGTTAAAGTTTACATGGAGGAGGAATGCAGAAAGTTAAAAAAACAAAAAATTCATGCATTCTGGTTGAATTTCGACCACTGAGATACCACTGGTCGAAATTCGACCTGGTATATATTATTACGTCACTAAAGCTCACCATTCCACCTAATAATTTTTCAATCTCTCCGGCAGTGACAGGTTCTTTTCTGGCGACGTTTTCAAGCTCATGTGTCGTGCTTCCCACCTGGCGTGCTTCCACGTCCAACACTCGCTGAGCATTGCGATACCGTTTGTTAAATATTTCATACGGTACCTGAAAAGAAATCAACAATAAAAAACGCGAAAGTTTGTAAGTATGGATGGATGGATGTTTGTTACTCTTCTACGCAAAAACTACTGAACGGATTTGGATGAAACTTTACAGTAATATAGCTTATACATCAGAATAACATATAGGCTATTATTACTATTTATCGCGATAACCGACATACACGTGAGCGGAGCCGCGAACAAAAACTAGTAAATAATAAATATTCCGGACATCTAACGCATAACGCCATCTAGTGCCAAACTAAGCAGAGCTTTTGTTATGGACACTAGAGAGCTGATATAAATACATATATATATATATTTGTAAATATTTACGTACATATTATACGTAGAAAACACCCAAACTCCGAAACAAATATTTCCAAATCAAACTAACACTGACAAGGAAATCGAACCCGAGACCTCAATCACAGCAGTCGGATACGCATTATGTATAACAAGACGGTGGACAACGTGCAATGGTGGTATAACCAATTTACACATCATCATCATCAAACATGTTAACAGTTTATCCTAAAACTGGCGATAGTCATTGCTCCACTGCAAATGGTCATAATGTTAAATAACATCTCTTATTAATTAGGCTAACAAATCCTGTTGTTAATTCCAGGAATTTACCTCTAGAACTTAAAACAAACACTTCAGCTTTATTGCAGTAACCTTCACTAGCATTAATTTTTCTGGTGTCAATAATATGATACTTATATTACAACCTCAGATAAAAATAAAAAAAAGGATCCTTTTTTTATTTGAGACTACAACAATAGAATTTTCGCAATCGTATTTTTAACGCTCAACTCATATAAGTGGCTGTTGCAAAAATACTGGGGTTGTGGTAGTACCCACAACCCCAGTATTTTTGCAACAGCCACTAAACAATAAGTCGGCTAAACAATAAAAAAGAAATGAAAAAGGCTAAACTTTTAAAAACGAAATGTTTTAGTTTTTAAAACTTAAACATTTCGTGATCAAATTTAAATGCGGCCCTGTTAACAATTACATATTCTACCCACATTTAATATTTTATTATTTGTTTGAATCTGTTTATGCTACCTTCCGTATTGGGTTTATTCATGGGTTTATTAACTAGTATTTTATTGTTAGAATACATTCATGCACATTTACTATAAAGATTATGCTTCTAAAATTATTTTTTATATTTATTCTCAAACATAAATAGTTTTCTTTTTTTTTTGTATATTTGGTCCTGCCAAAGGGACGCTACTCAGCCTGATGGAAAGCATAAGAAGAATCCAAGAGTGGTGGTCACCATACTGCGAATGCAGACAATGCGGCATGGTGACCCACACCGTGGCGGGCTAGTGATGCTCCTGCATCATTGGGCCATGACAACCATCAAATCATCAAGACCCATAATAGCTTTTCTCATATATCTTCCATGTACAAGACAGCGACCAGTTACGATTGCATATTAACCAAAGATGTTAACCAAGTAAGTAGCTAAATTGAATGCTATCTATATTAACACAAACTTTACATTGGAATAACAGTAATATATTGTTCTGAATGTTTTCATATACAATGTCATCTGTTGTAATGTTTATAAACTTATTTTGTCACAACTTAATTGTTTTGTTTTTTCTCATTAAAAAATTCATAGATGTTGCATGCCACATTCTTACTTAAATTGCATGAGCGATATTTTGAAAGTATCTACCAGAAAGAACAAAAGAAAGGGGAGGGTTGGAGCTCTGATAACCTCCCCAACATGGTTTTCTTCTTCTTCCTGTCAACAGGTTTACTTTAAAATTTTCTCCACCCAATATTCCACTGATCATTATACATTTATTTGCAACTAGATGACACAGGGGTGAGAAAGTAAATGTAGCATAGTTTGCAATGAATGTCACATGACACACACACAATGACTGCCTCGTTGGTCTCGCGGTTGGCGTGTGCGACTGTTGATCATGAGGTCTTGGGTTCGATTCCCGGGTTGGACTAAATGTTTGTATGATCTACAAACATTTGTTTCAGAGTTTGGGTGTTTTCTATGTATAATATGTATGTATTTACAAAAAAAAAGTATATATGTATTTGTATCAGTTGTCTAGTACCCATAACACAAGCTCTGCTTAGCTTGGGACTAGATGGCGTTGTGTGTTAGATGTCTGAAATGTTATGTTATTCACAGGAAATTGCTCCAATTTGCCTTACTCCAAGAAAAGCAAATAAGGGGTGGTGGCTGGCAACACCAGTTAACTATGAGGTTATAGTATTACTCTCATCACAGTCTAATTTTGCTGAAGCCTGGCTGTTTATATAAGTTTTTCCATTTTTAAATAACGCAATATTTTTCAATAAGTTTTACTAACTTCAAACAAAACTATGTTTTTTTTTATGTTTGGCCCTGCCAAAATGACTACTCTGCCTGATGGAAAGCATAAGTAGAATCCAAGACTGGTGGTCACCATACTGCAAATGCAGACAATGCAGAATGGTGACCCACACCATGGTGGGCTAGTGATGCTTCTGCATCATTGGGCCTCCGGTCTCGCACTCACTGTGCTGTCATTTTACATTCGATTTTCTGTGCGAGGGTATTACCACCCCGGTCGAGCCGGCCCGTTCATGCTGTAATCAGCGTGGCTCTACTACCTTGGATGTGATTGCATAAACAATCTAATAGCCTTAAATGAGCAATTTTTAAATTTATGTATTTAAAATCTGAATCTCGGAAACACCTTCAAAGGATTTTCATGAAATTTAGTATGCAGGGGCTTTTGAGGGCGATAAATAGATCTAGCTAGGAGTCATTTTTAGAAAATTTACCAATAAAAATACCGAGCAAAGCTCCGTCATTCAGGTACTGCATCTTTAAGCTACAATAGCACTTGCTGCTGATTCGTTACTGTCTCCGAAACTCATCGTTAGATCCATATGAAATTTAAAGTGAGCGATTTCTGAATAAACACATTTCAAACGAAACAATAATAATTTGATATTCTGTCTAAAAGGCTGTTATGCCCAAACATACATACAGGACAAAGTCTGTTAAAAATATATTTTGTGTAAAGCTTCACTTGAATTGTTGAATTCAATTGTTTAAAGATGAAAAAAATACTGTGATCTAATCAATCAAAATGGTATCATTTTAAAAGATTTACGTACATGTGTTATTCAGCATTAGTTTTTTATAAACATGGACAAAATTTATGACTACATGAAACTTAGGATAAAATTTAAATAGCCTATGTCACAAATCTATTGACACCCTATTTTCCCTCTATTCATTAAAATCGGACCATCAGTTTAGTTAGATGCTACTGTGGGACATACATAGACTGCCAAACATTTATTTCATACATATAATTTTGATCAGCAATAATAAAGTGCATCATTTAGTTTTCCTGGGGTGAAGGTTAAAGCACAAAACCCAGCAGTTTGCAATAAATGCATTAATAACGTAAATATTTAGATGATAAAATATCATTCAGGATAAGTGTTAAAAGTAACATGGCTAACAGTTTACCTTCAATGTCGCATGCTCCAGAGACTTCAACTCGTTCATTTTACTTCTCGTATCGCCCTCCAGCTTGATATCTTTTGTCCAACTATTCTTTCGCACTTAAATTGACTCCAATAATTCACTCGTGGGAACCTTAAGAATGAAAACAAAACTCAGCTGATTGATCAATGATTTATACGAAACATACGGAGTTATGCCAACAGCATTATAATCGCAACGACTATTTTTTCTCAAAACCAAGGGAAATTAATCAAAAATAACAATTATATTTGTTTAATAGAAGATTTGCATTACTAAGATCACAATGTTCAAAAATACACAGACCTTCCTATGACGAACACGTATCGTACGAAAACTTACAATTTACAAAACCCAGTGTCACTGCTTTGTCTCTATCTCTTGGGACTTTGTTGAGCGAGATAGCAACAATGTAATGTACTCTGTGGAGATGGCTATTTATTTAACGTTCGAAAGCCTTTACATTCGAAACTTAGGCAAGTTGCCTTCGAATTAAATGATTTGAGTTCACAATGTAATTATTAGTTTTTACATAGCTTATTATTTATTTTAATAGACAAATTTAGTTGTAAATGTTTTCTTAGTACTAAATACATAGACTTGCCCTTTAAAATGTTAATTTTATTTAACGAAGTGGGATGTAATTTTAGTTTAGTTTTAGAACGGATTGCAGCATAGACAAAGTTACATTTCTAGATTTGAGTATCGAATACCTAGTTTGAAACGCAAGTGAAAAGTTTATTTTTATTTTAAAAAATGGTAAAATCCTAAACTCAGTTTGAATATTATTTCTTCTCATTTTATTTAAATACTCAATGTGAATTGTAAAATTATTATGAGGATTTTGAAATAAAAAATAATTATCAGTGACCTGTGTATTATCGTATAATTATTTTATATAATTTTCAATTATTTTTTAAAATTTAATTATCTAAAAAGCAGCTGTCACTATTTTTGGGCATTGACAATATTTTTGGCCATGCGTTTTCGGCGCGTCAGCGCGTCACTTTCATTACGCAAATCCGCCATTTTGTATGTAGCTGGCGGTGCTTCACGGTATACTTTCTCGGTTCAGTGAATGTACCCACGAAAACCTGGGAAAGTTAGTTCAAATTGACTTTACACGCTGTCTGTGGATATAACTAACTTTTATTGTGAAGTTATACTGCTTCAACTTCTTGTGCTTTCGTGATTTGTGTGTGCCCTATAATTGGAGCGCGTGGCTGGTGACTCTTTGTTGTTGGAATCGGCTTATTTACGGTGAGTTCCTATATATTTACTAATAACAAAGTAGATAATGTGTCATAAAAGTGCGGGAGTGATTGTAAAACGTCTTAAATTGCAATAATAGATAGTAATTAACAAGAATGTGATAGCGTCATTGATGCGGCTCTACCAGCGCGGTGATTGCTTTGCTGTAGCGGTGGCTGGCGGCCGACGACATTAATCTCGCGGTGACGCCGACGCGTCACCTCATGATCGCGTGAGAAAACGTGTTAACACTGAATTGGTTGTTTCGAGAAACCTTTACAGACTAAATTTCAGTAAAATCATTTCAGTTTTGATTACTTTTTCGTTTATGAAAAGTAACCAACATGTGGTCATAACGGTATGATCTTAGTGCTTAGATAGTGAATGAGGTGTACACTGTTGGGCTTGCCTTAGTCCACATTCGAATAAGACCGACATTCTAACGGTGAGTCAGTCAGAAATTGTTTATATGTAGCATCGAAACTTGTTGCTATATGAGTAAGTAAGACTTTAATAATGTACAATTAATAACGTTTTACATTCCCTATTATCAGAGAAGTACACAACTAGTCACTTAGTTTTAGTGCAACTCACCAAATTTTACTTTTATAAGTGAAGAATGTAAACATTCCTAGATACTATGATATTTAGCATAAAAAGTTAATTTTAACATAGAACTACACACACTTTGATTTCATAGTATTATAAAAACATTTCACAATGTTAACCTACCAAAAGATAAAACTGAAGATACTATATTATCTTAGTTTCGTCATTCAATATTATACAGGTTGTTTATAATTTGGCATTAGTAAACTAGTTAAAACTGGTTTTGAAACATAGCAGGCATCTGAACTAAGAACTAGAAATGTGTGTCATCATTAAACTTTAAAATTCCACTGCTGGTACTAGGCCTCTTAGAAAGGGCTGCCTTAGAAAGGGATTTTCGGCCTACTATATCATGCTCTACACAAGGGTATGTGTATGTCGAACCATTATTACCCAACTGGCCTAAAAGTATAATACAAAGTGAAAAGTATCTGCTATCACTCCAGGAAGCTGGTTCATTCCTATCTTTATAAGAATGAACCAGTTTCCTTAAAGAGCAGATTTATCATTCCACTAGTGGTTGCCTGCGTATATGTCGGTTATCGTGACAAATAGTAGCCTATGTGTTTTTCTGATGTATAAGCTATGTTACTGTAAAGTTTCATCCAAATCCATTCAGTAGTTTTTGCGTGAAAGAGTAACAAACATCCATCCATCCATACTTACAAACTTTCCCGTTTATAATACATATTAGTATAGATAATTCTATTTATTTATTTTTCTTTTTAAAATGACAACTCCCACATTAGGAATAAACATCCTGTGTCGCAGGGGACTTTACAGACATACATGAAACGAACACAATTAACACCCAGACTCAGAACAACAATTTGTGGATCACACAAAGTGTTGTCCCATGTAGAATTTGAACCCACAACACTTGGCGAATTGGCAAGCGGCGTGGTGACCACCTAAACCACTAGGCCAACTGTGCAGTCGCTATTGTTCATGAAATGTTTCTTATATGTAAAGTTAACATAGAGATTCGGTCAATGTCAAATGTACCTGTTAAGATACATGTATTGTTAAGAGTTAAGACTATGCAGCACCTTGGTTGACTCACATTTAAACAAAAAAATGGTCCCTTGATAAGCTAAGGGTAAAAACTATTTTGGTATAGTTGTAGATTCGGAGAAGTCATCAATTTCAACCTCTCTATGAGCCCAATTAAAGGGCCTCTGTGATTTGTGAGCAAATCAACTTTACAATACTTTCAATATTTGTAAGTTATGTGTTACTAGATTAATAATAAGAACTTTACAAATCTCACATACACCTTTACCTTTGAAGGGATGTTTCAACAGTAATTAAAATCTATTTTTTTACTATTTAGTATTTGAAAACTATGTAGTAGTAGAACTAATAAATAAATATTTTCGGACATCTAACACACAATGCCATCTAGTCCCAAGCTAAGCAGAGCTTGTTATGGGTACTAGACAACTGATACAAATACATATATACTTTTTTTTTTTGTAAATACATACATTTTATACATAGAAAACACCCAAACTCCGAAACAAATGTTTGTAGATCATACAAACATTTGGTCCGACCCGGGAATCGAACCCGAGACCGAAACATCATGATCACCAGTCGCACACACCAACCGCGAGAGCCAATGTGGCAGTCGATTAATGATTGTCTTAATTGTTGGCGAGTGGCTAGAAGCATGTTCTAAGTATGATTTATATAAATAAATAAATAAATAACTTCTTACATCCCTTTATAATATGCTTAGTTGAAATATCCAGAGAAGATATTAGCAGTACATTTTATAATGTGTCATATTCTGCCACTTCTTGTATTGTCTGTATGTTATGGTAACTATCTTCTTCTTGTTATGTGTCTGGCAATACTTTGAGTGAGTTTTGATAATTGATACATATCATAATATAATAATAAAAAATAAAAAGGTAACTAATTAAGTAGAGTATGCAAGACAACATCACTGCATGCAAAGAGAAGGTAAATTTGAAACAAACCTTATACCAACCCTTCTGGCCATTGTAGTATAGTAGAACAAAATCTCTTTTCTAACGATAGCTCTCCGTGCGGCATGAATGGGCAGGCTCGACCGGAGTAATAGTAGTATCACTCCGGTCCCGCAGAAAACCGGTGTGAAACAGCACCTGCGCTGTGTTTCACCGAGGTGAGT
The DNA here is from genome assembly GCA_949125395.1 of Diaphora mendica. Taxonomy (NCBI): domain Eukaryota; kingdom Metazoa; phylum Arthropoda; class Insecta; order Lepidoptera; family Erebidae; genus Diaphora; species Diaphora mendica. The sequence goes on along the minus strand of OX421332.1, from coordinate 3,545,811 downwards.
GAGGTTACCAGACGCCCATATCCCAACCCCCATCCCGGTGTTGCGGGTGTCCATGGGCGGCGGTAATCGCTTACCATCAGGCGATACGTCTGCTCGTTTACCCCATATACCATAAAAAAAAAGGAGATGCGTATTTCCAGCAAGCAATGAACTTTTAAAGGCTGTTGATGTGATAATATCTTATAGCATCTAAAGTCATAAATTTTTACCAACAAGAAAATGAAAATAATCATGATGAGTTCTAATCTTAAATCTCTTTTCATACCTGTGTAATTTTTGCTTCTCATGAATTTTGCTAATAGTGTCAATGTGGAAGGAAAGTCTAATGTATGCAACAAACGCAGATGGATTAACATAAATTTCATTAAACATATTTATAACTTTGTGGATTAATGTGTGCCTAACAAAGTTGAAGGCATTACATGAACTCCAAGTTGTGTTACCACAAGTATGTTAAACCATTGGTTGGTTAAGCATTGTTCATATCCCTTAAACAAAAGTTAAATTAGTGCCCCACAGTTCTCCTTCAACTAAGTTTTTTGTTTGGTAAAAAGTTTGAATGGATTTCATTTGAAAGTTTTCACCTTTCATTATTTACCTATTTAGCTTTTTCGTTTGTACGCCGTCGAGCTTTGCTTTTGTTTGTATTCTTAACAAGTTTCATTAATTTGTTTGTGAGAAGTTTGCTTTCTCGTTTCTATTCAATAAAATGTCGAATGTTGGATCATGTTTTCATTGGTTCGAGTTTTTTTTTTGATAATTTTGATGAAAGAAGTTTGCCTTGGATTTATTGCTTTTCTAAATTCAATAGAAAAAGTTTTTTTTTTCCAATAAATTGTACTTTCGGGGTTTCTGGAGCGATTTGAACTTTTTCGATAACCTTTTGAACCAAATGGTTTTATTGCTACACACGTTTCGTATTTACAGACGATTTCATAACAAGGGCTCATAAATATACCTAGAATTAGGATCATAATAACAATATATCTGCCTCAGTGGCCACAGTGGTAGCATAAGCGTGCTGTGCTTTATGTAATTTCTCGATTTCGATTCCCAAGTCGGACCAAATGTTTGTCTGAGCTACAAATATTTGTTTCGGAGTTTGGGTGTTCTTTATGGTAGGTATACTATGTATGTAATCTATACTTATGTATTTAAATTGAATTATAGTTGTCTAGTTACCCATTCAATCTCGAAGGTTGAAGAGGCACTTGAAGAAGAAGGAGAAGGGTGTTTTCTATGTATAATATGTATGTATTTACAAAAAAAAAGGAGATATGTATTTGTATCAGTTGTCTAGTACCCATAACACAAGCTCTGCTTAGTTTGGGACTAAATGGCGTTGTGTGTCAAATGTCCGATATATTACTATTAATATAATGAAAAAATCGAATAATAAACACACTAACCAGTCAATGCGTTATCTTCTGATATTTACGTACGTGTAGATATAGATATCAAACATTCCCCAAACACGTCATACTAACGTTGTTACTATGCAATCGTAAAAATGTTATATCGTAACACCGTTGCATAACAAATAATACTCCGACTGTAATAAAACCACGTACACGTACATAAAATATTGTATACTCTGAATAAATATTAATATACCTATTACAACACAAATTGACTTCCCATAAAGACGAGTTTAATCATTAATTTATTCGAATAACAAACTCCATACCGCAAAACGAATCACACATACACGTAAACCTGTTTTATATATTAAATGCCATCTGAAACAAAGTAATAGTTTTTCCGAAAGTCAACGAGCGAACAAATATCTAAATGAATAATGTGTGGCACTGTGGCATCGTTGGCACTCTGCTTACACATAAATGTATGGCACGCATAGCAACGTATACTATGTTAGTAGCTATAGTGGGGTCGTAAACAAAGGCAAGAGGACGTAGTGTAGCGCTTCGGTTCGCCTCGACCTATGTTACATGCTATGTCAAGAAGTATAGTCTGCTCTTATATCTAACTAGCAAGTGTAGATAACGACGGAGAACTCCGCTCAACTCGCCTTCACGTTCTAGGGTTGGCGATTACATAACAAGTTAAGTTTCTACAGAATTGCTAGTTGTTTTCGCATCAATTTTGTGAAGATGATAAAGTTAGTTCTTAGCTTTGAATAGTGTTACTTGCTGCGAGAGTTTACAAGTTTGCATTCATTAATGAATTGTGAGGTTTCGAAAACATAATTCTCAGCTACGAAATATCTTATCTCTGTTTCTTTATAACAAACATTAATGACATATCCAATTTAAGCGTCGTAATTTTAATATGTATTATACATTTTCCGCCTGCCCGACGTACCGTTACACAAAAATGTTCACGGTAATTTTTCAACGTTCTCGTCTGTATTATAAATCGTTTAAATGACATCCATGGAGCTCGCTTTAGATACTTGTAGGTAAATAGATGGACGGACAGACCACATCCGTTAGTTGGCGGTGTGGCTGTATACTTATACATAGCACACATACGTACAACACGTTCTCGCCACACGACCGGCCTGGCGGGTTGTCGATCGCCAATCGATTGCGCGTTCCTTTTAAATACTCGCCTACAATCATCGTCTCGCTTTTATTTAGCTTTGTTTTCTCGCTCGAGGCCGTGAAAAGGTGTCTTCATAACTGGTTTTCTTTTAATTTAGTGTACATTTTATATCGCGATTTAATGTGAATTTTTATGGATTCGATAATGTTGGATGGCTCGCTTGTATAACACTTTATAAATGTTTTTAATAAATACGTTATTGTTTATTATGCAACCCTATTAATGATGTACGTAAGTAGTAAAACGGAATAATGATTTACATGTATTTTAGTTATTTGGATTACAAATTGCTGATATTGTCGGCGATTGGCAACAGTTACATAAGAGTGAATGTACTAAGAATATTAATAATGTCTACACGTGTATTTTATCAGTTCGAGAGTAGTGACTAACATCTACGTTATCTGAAGTCTTATAAAATGAATTAAAATACCTCTTGTAAAAATAAACTAAGTAAATAAGTCATTTACTTATCGATGTTGTATACATTATTTTATTATGTGTATAATTATTAAAATGTAAATGATACAGATAAATCTCCAAAGTGTGTTATAATTTCTTTTGTTCGAATGTGTTTGTTTGTTACGCTTATACGCCTAAATCTTTGACGAATCAAAAGTTATATTATCTGCGAGTAACATAGGCTACTTTTTACCACAATAACCCACGTACGAACCCGCATGCTAAAGTTGGAACAGAATAAAACTGGATTAATTCAATTCTTTTGAACAATAACTGAACTACGATCGTTAACGTCCCCCAACATGAAATACAATAATTACGTGAGGGGTAGTTTGAATATCTTTGTACACACGTATAATGCATTGCTGTCCCTTTCTCTAAATGTGTTGTGTGACCCATTTTCTGTATCGACCATTCCTATGTCACTTTTACACACCATTACGCAACTTTCCTTTCGAATTTATCATGAGGGGAAATACCCATGTGATCATGCTATAATTGTTGCTGAATAAATTTAAAACCTAGGTAACATGCAGTGAACATGAAATTGGGGTCTAGCTGCTAGTTTGTCATAAATAATATTGAATTAATGAACGGGTTTTCCCGTATAAATGAGTTAGAACTATTTTTTAAACAGTACTGAGGTACCTAATTTAAACTCAATAACACCTTTGGCCCGGTTCAGAACGAAAGAGTTATTGAGTTTGTCTGATTATAGAAATATGTACTTAATAACAGCTCGGAGTTTGGAAGCTGGGTTCTGAATCCCCGTGCCTCGGAGAGCGCGTAAAGCTGTCGGTCTTGCGCCTTATCTCTCCCCGGTCGTGTCGGTTACCAGTCCCATCGGATTATGAGAGAGAAGGAACAGAGAGCACACCTGTGTTTGCTCACACACTTGTGCACTACAATATCTCCTGCGTAATTGGCTGGTCTCCGTTGAGACTGACCGCCGTGGCAGTTATCGGCTAGGAGAATATTATTATTATTTTATTATTGTTATTGTATTATAATTTTATGTGCACTTCTTTTTTTTTTGTTTTCGTGATGGGGACTATAATTTGATTGTTTACATTTTAGAAATATATAAGTATGTTTATCAACAGTCTGGTTACAATGCTACAGGTATTGCCTAGTTTGAGATAACACTACCATGTGTGTGAGATGTGTCTAGTTATTAATATTAGAACTTACTTCATATTTTGAATAGCCTGTCGTTTTGAGCTGTTTAGTGGTCACACGCCGATCGATTCCCGAATAAGGAAGAAGTATAGGGCAACACCAATATTTGAGGGTTTTACAACTGTTTTTAAAGATTTCATTGCGAGCTACACAGGGGTTTCACTATTCGGCTGTATATATTTTATGCGTGTTTATCACGCGATATCTTAACATCGCGTCACATTTACGAACAAGAAAGCTAAGTTAATTTCTTTTTTAATGTCACTTTTTTTATTACTTACAAGTTCCTTTAATCAACTTACAAGACCGGTAGTTTAATGTTTAACTTGTTTATCTTATAGAACTCGATGGGGGTCATAAGTCAAGGAGATCGTATAAAAAATACCTCGTCATCTTTGTAAAGCAATCAGTAGTCTTGTAAACTATCAAATAATCCTACTTCCTATTAATGTTACATATGCGTAAGTTTGTTAGGATGTCTGGATGTTTGTTATGCTTTCACGCAAATATTTGTTAAAGGATTTATATGAAACTTTACAATAATGTAGTCATACATCAGAATAACACAAAAGCCACTATTTACCGCGTTAACGGACATACACGCGAATTGAGCCGCGAGCATAACATAAAAACGACTCTTCACATATCACACACGGCCTTCCAATCCCAAATTAGACATGCTGTACATAGTAACCGGACTGCTAATATTCATACTTAAATATATAACTAAGTATGTACAAACATGCATGTTATAAATGCGTTACACCCGGACACGGACCACATGATCACACGATCATCACAAACGTTAGTCTTGTGAGAAACTAACGACCTCAAATAACATTTTAACCAAGTATTATAATCATACTCCATATTAGTATTCCTTATCAATATAACAGTCAAGTTGTCCGCTTATTATTATATTATTCTTTCAAATACATATATACGCGCTAGATGTATTTCACAATATCCGATTACAAATTCAACTTACTAACACAAGTCGAGAATAACGGTTTGACGTGTCGCCCTATTCGCCAGTGAAAACATTGTCAAACATTTTAATACAAATGTCTTCTAACAAATGCGGTGTCTTGTCGCCGGTAAATAATATATGCGCATAATTATACCTCCGGAGACTTGCATTTTTGTAAGTGGCAATTGAAACCGCTCAATTCGATTTGTGAGACGCACATCTATAAGATATTTGGGTTTCTTCCGATCGTATTTCGTTATAATTTCTTAGTATGATTTATTGATTGGTTTTCAATGTCGACGAACTCCTAATATAGGATCTATTTCGAGATAAATACTAGACTTATAATATTACCTACTGTATTATTTATGGATATGAGGATAAAAGAGATGTATATGCATATAAGTAGATTATATATTCAGAGGGTCTAGTTTTAGTATTTAAAAATTATACGTTAAAGTTTAGGTATTACAATTATTTGTCTTCAAGTAGTCAATAATATTTTCTACACGAAAAACTGGCCTCTTAAACCAGTGTCTTTATAAAAAACATTTACAAGATTTTAGTTAACTTCTTATGTCAGTATTATATTATGTACCTATTAGAAAAGTTCCGAACGCCACGCAGATCCTTGTGTCGAGTGGTACTCAGGAAACTTATAAAGTTCAACCAAACTCACAAGTTTATGTGAATCACAGTAATAATTCTACCTACATGGGGATTCAACCCATAATATTAGAGAGACTGGTACTTGGGGACCGCTGAACCGTTATGCAATATATTGGCACTTATGGCGTACTCGCTATAAGTGCCACAAAAATAAACCTAACTTGTCAAAACTTAATATTCAAACAATTCCACTATGAAAGTTTGACTGTTAACAATATAAATAACATTGGTTTATACATACACATAATGTGTATTTCGTGTATATATTTACACTAAATGTATTCGAGAATATGGTAGGTTTATTAGTCTTTAATTCATTAGTTAGAAACTAATTAATTTCTGGAAGGAAAATGACAGAAGATTAGAAGATGACAGAAGAAGATCTGTATTATATCGATGTACTGGGGGTTTTCAATTAATTTTTTATATGGTCTTACAGCGTCATAAGACCTTATGTGTCGGTGTTAATAAATAAACACGTAACTACAACTGTTAATACTTTTATCCAATCATAGTTTTTGACAACCCTAATACTTAAAAAGCTACATAAATAGGTACTCTTAGTAACTAAGTACTCAATTACTATCTTTTATTTGTTTTAACCTGACTCACCATTGATAAAGCCATTGTTTCAGAATTCACCGAATTCCCTAATTGGTTTCATATGAAAGTACATCGCGGTCGTATCGTTTTATTTTAATGGACGTTAACATTATTCGTTTCTACGAGTAACAAATAAGCAGGAAAATACGACTTATTCCGCCGGTATACTGCAGTTTATTGTAGTGTAGTTGTGAGAGTTACATTTCTGATCAACTCTCGATCACCACCTGTCATAAATGGTATTTACGTAGTTCGACAAATTGGAGAACCTCTCTTCATTGACTTGACACATGATTCCTTATTATTTAGTAAGCGACATAATTGTAGGAGAACGGTTGATTGTTTACGTGTTAAAATAAACGTTTAACTAAAAACCACATTACAATAATACATTGTATAAATAACGTGTAACATTTTTCAAAATTAACTTAATCTGAACAAAAGTTCAAAAAATTTGTAATCTGCCTTGAGCTAGAAAACTAGGATATTTCCATGATACGACCGTGCCGCTTTATCAACAGTGTGTGTGTAATGTGTGTATATAAATGACACACATTAATTACGTTTCAAACACAATGTGTATGTGAAACGTTTTACTAACGAATTATCAAAGAGATTGTCGCTTCGGACATACGATTCTTATCATTTGTATTCGTAAGACGATTCTAGAATACATTAATTGTGGCTCATTGGTGATAGCTATTTATTTTATTACTAGACTGTCTATTTAATTTAACTACAAAGTCAAGGGTCCATACTCGAATCAAAGCGGGTGGTATGGTTTATTTATCGCTAGAGTCTGCCTCTGCATGTGTTAATCTGTGTTCTATCTTGTGATTAAGTATAATACATATACTTAATTTGGATATAGATAATATAAAAAAATATATTTGTGGTTGGGTATGATCAGGGTTGATATTTGATATGATTTAAATCATTTAATGTTTACTGCAATCAAATCGGCAAAAAATTGTCTAGGGACTTCCCCGGACAAAGACTATGGCACGCACACGTCCACAATGCCATGCAAGCGAGCGATTACCGACACAGTTCCGGGATTCCGAATGCTACAGGTCATGTTCTAAAAGTTACCAAATATTTCAGAAATCATTTAGCGTATGCTATTGAAATTCAATGCAAAGCGATAAGTATCCTATTTCAGATAGTGCACTCATCTGGAAATAATTAGAATATCCTTGTTATTTTTTCAACACTCATCATCATCATCATCAGCCTATTGCAGTCCACTGCTGGACATAGGCCTCTCCAATTTCAACACTACTGTTTTTTTAATTGTTGATTGTAATAAAACTTGTTAAATCACCTTTTAATTGTATTAATAAATAAATTTAATAAATAAGCTGTTTTCATTTAGTAAATACTGGCCATCAAAGTAATAAAAAAGACAAGACAGTAAAAAAATCAAAAAAATACGATTTAAATCAAATTAATCCGATTATTATGATTTTTTTAAAATATCATGATTTTTATCAACCCTGAATATGATACAGCTGCATACTGCCTTTTCAAAGAGATCCTATCTTTCGAGACATAATCATATTAATTTATAAGTATTATAGTAGGTACCAATTAGTCCATTTCTGCTACGTATATTATTCAATATCTAAAATATTTTTAACGAAGTACTTAATATAAAATAATGTTAATCATTATAATTAAAACCTATTGCGTAGTGATAGTTATCGGGTTGTGATTTCATGAAAATCATTATACTTCGAGTTACTAAATAACGATTTAATAGCGCATTTATGTAAATTTTGTTCCGTCATAAGTACATATCAGAACTTCTCCAGTTGATTTGGCAAGTCTAGGCTAGTACCAAAGTTGTTTAACGACTCAGGCTAAGAAAAGAGGCTATGATCAACTTAGCAATACAGAATGAATGAATAACCACAGGTATAAAATTTAACACTTGATTTGAGTAATTTATTTTGTAACCTATACGGATTATGAAATTTAGACATAAGCCGATACAAATACAGAGGCCTAGATTTAAGTGTAAATAAATTAAAAAGCTTTTTAAAACAAACTTTTACTGGAGTGAATCAAACGAGTCCAAAGTCGATGATGTTGCGACGTTTCTTTACAGAGTTCTTATGGCCACCTTCCAGCTCCAGCATCAGATCAGCTCCATGTCATTATAATATTGTTTTGTCACGCTGTATACATATGATTGCAAAATTACAGCAAAATCGGTTGAAGATATCTGCTTAAAAATTGAATTGCAAGATTCCACCCGAACATACAAGCATACATACATACATTGCAAGTTAATAAAAAGCTTGTAATAAAAACATTGCGATTAGAAGAACAGTCGTTATATTTTAACTTAATCAATGATGAAATCATGCACGAACTGTATTATTTAAGTTACATATCTCTTTTGTACATCTGGTTGTTAATTATCTTCATTATATTACAAGACCCTCGCCCAGTAAAGTAGGGGTGTGGACCCTTGCTGATCGTCTTATTAAATTAATAATAACGTATTGGTGTCAAAAATATGTCATATCGATTGTAAGAAACGTCCGCGTTTCATAACAAACTTAAAAAGTTCTCGTTTTGATCAAATGTACGCTCATCACGTTCGCATTTCATTATCTGTTGGGAAATCACGTAGAGAATTATAATAAATTAGACCTTTTAATATTCTGTGGTAATATTAAACGAGGGAGACACTTATTATCCTCTCTGTTACTTTCGTGATTCATTTTTTGGTCCTTGACTGAATTCCGGTTTATATTTTCTTCTTTCAAATCTCTAATTGTTATACACTTTTGATTTTGATTAGTTTAATTGCAACAAAGTTCCTTTTTTTAATTCCTTGAGGACCCTTTCTTCCTAGGGTATGCAAGTCCTTTGCAATATACCTATTTGTGTTGGAACGTTTTTCGCTTGCTTTGGTAGGGTGACGACTGGAGTAGAAGAGAATTTCGTGTGGAACCGCTATTAAAAATCTGTTGTTTTTTGTGTATAAAATACATTTCTTTGCTTGCTCTTTCGAAAACTTAGTAATGAGTAAGTATATGAAAGTAATCAAATATGTTCAACGAAAGTTCCAGTTTAACAATGAACCAAACATATGCGTGAAGCATTTGGCTTGTCTTCAAAAACTTAAGAATATAACACCAACAACTTTGTTGATAGTCTAAAACTGTACAAAGGACTTCAGGAGATAAAAAAGTTTTAATGTGCACAGACGAGGATGTGTAACAGGCTGTAGTTGTGCCAAGCAACTTGGTTCTAGAATAATTAACGCTTTTATAATTGTTGATTGTAACAAAAACCCAAGCCTCCATAAATAACTAAATGGTTATTTACATAAGACTGTTGAGTGTTGACTGAAATGAAGCTTACAAAGAGTTCTTTACAATATACTTAAATTTGTCGTGCTCACAATAAACTGAACCGTTGAACGGTACAGACGAAGACGTGTTTCATTATCCTCTGCGCCAATAATCCCAACAATAATGTAATCCTTACTAATATTATAAATGCGAAAGTAACTATCGGGTACGATTAAACGGCCAAATTACTGAACCGATTTTGATGAAATTTGGCATAAAGTCAAATCGAAAATCAAAAATGTTTTATTGGGACAGCAAAAATTACATATTCGTGTCTCTTGGCCTCCAAACTAAGTAAAAACTTGTAATATGGAAGCCAAGATGATGATTCCCTCTCGTAATTACACATACAGAAAAAATAGCAACGGGTATTGTCATAAAAACAATTAAAAGAAAAAAGGGGAAACAATAATACTATACAAAATTACTTATAACAAAAGTTAGCAAAAAATTTCTAGTCTAAGTTTGGAGTTTATTAATGAGACAAAGGTATAAGTAAGTGTGATTTTATTTGTGTGTATGTGTATGTGAGTGTGTGTGCTTGTGAGTGGTTCTTTGATAAAGTACTTGGACGGAACGGATGACGTCACGGGTAAAAGCTTATGTCCTAAGTTCTTTGGTACTCTATTTCATAATATTTAACAAAATATAATACTTATATAGAAGAAGGCAAGAGAGCCCATTTATTTGGGCAATGTCGACAAAGCGTAGACGAACAATAGCTAATGTGATTTTGACACAAAAGCAGGGGGCGGTCGTCCGAGATTGTTTCCCTCTAGGGTTCTCAAATGTCTAACTGGCATATCGGCCCAAGATTTGAGATACGGCCTCTTTGCCCCCTCAGCAACTTGCTTATCAACTCTCTTTATTATTAACGCTTTGATCTATGTCGAGAGTTGCACACGCAAATATGATTTCCTACTTAATATATGACATTGAAGGAGACGTTTGTTATTGACAGATGACATTTGGATGTGTATTTATAAAGAAATGCTTTTTATTTGAGATATTCTTTGATGTATTGGGCTTTTATCTGATATTATAAACTCGTAGACTAAATTAATATTAATAAATACATTTTGATCTTGCATCGTACACGTAACACACATTTTATTAGCGGTATTGAAATAATAATATAATTACTTGAAACATCTTCAAACGGCCGTCTGATCCAAAATTAGGTATGGGCTTCCACTATTTCTATATACAAAGTAGCCAGTCTAACGTTAAAGAGCTTTAGGAGCCGAGAAGGTTTAAGGTGAAGCCTTGATGGTGAGATGACATAGTATAAATTAGACTCGATCAGGAGAATTCACAGTTTTAATTGTTATACATAACAGAGTTCACATAGAATATATTAACGCGTATTCATAGGAGACATGAGATTAAAACAGGGCGAAGGTTCTAGAAGCTGTTCCACTACAGCGTCTCTCATCATAACAGAGGAGAGTCTGACTCGAGCAGGCGTAGAAAAAGAACTGGCATCGGCGAAAGCAGCCAGGCCAGGGCTGGAGGTGTAGATCACCAGGCAGAGAAGCGGTGCTGGGCTCCGGCTTTAGTGGCCGGGCCCCGTAGAGGCGGCGCAGCCGCCGGGCGTGATAGACACACAGACAACAAAATTGATCTTGCTTGCAATAATACATATACGATCTCTGACCGTCAGAATCAACAAGCCATTTATTTCTTACACGTACAAGTAATTGAAAATCATGACATAAATTTGAAAGATTCTTGCACGTTACAGCGTCTATTCATAAAACGATAGCCCCGAGAGTAAACTAACACGTATGTTATATTATTAGTGTAGCAACATATGAGAATATATTTTGAGTTGTTCTATTCGCCGCTCTTCAGGTCGTGGGCGCGACTGCTTCAATATTTAAACGTCTAAAAATATAAATTGCGCCAAGTCTCTAATGTGTGTGAGAAAAACATTATTTAAACATTGGAGCATGTTGCTGAGGGGGCTGAAGGAGGTTGAGAGGGGGATTGAAGTGCTACCAAATTCGTACTGAAATACGATTTTGAAACACCAACTTTTTGTTAACATTTAGTAACTAACAAAAATCTAGCGGGTGGGTCATGGGTTGTAGAGATCCGAAGTTCGTCGTTTTGCTTAACAAAATACATAGTTTAGCCATGTAGACTTAAAGCCGAGCCTAACCTAGTTTGGGAAGAGGATCGGAGGATGATAAATGGACAAATCTCTACGGCTTTATATGATTAGCAAGGTCTATATTTTTCCCCTATTAGAACACAGGATATCATATCTGCGCGTCGTTGAACGCGTCTATTAGAATAAAATAGCTAAAGAAATACATTTCTTTACTATTGTGAATACTTAATTTTAAAAATTACGTTTTTTTGTTTTTATTTTACCTACACTAATACTATAATAGTATAAGTATTAAGTATTCACAATAGAAATTTTTGTATTTGAATATAATTATACAAAATTATATAAGAAGTCTTAATTAAGGTTATATTCAGGTAGTTTATATTAAGTACATAGTAGTCCGTCAAGATACATAGGTAAGTAAGTATCTGGCGATTAATGATAAATATGTAAGTAATGATTTTGTTTCCCTGTAATGAGGTACTTACTGAACTGCAATTTTATTTTATTAGAAATTACATTTTTGCAAATTGTCCGGTAGTAAATTCAGGTTGGCAAAACATCATTACCAACGCTTCTGTTCAATCCATTAACCATTAATATTATTTCTATTTTTATTCACATGATTTGAACTATGAACATGAATAGGTTTTTTAGGTAGTACAGAACAGGTAATATATATATAATATAATTTAAATTGAAAATAAAAACTATTTTTAACACCTACATACTATACATCAATCAAACCAGCAGGTAGCAGCGCGGCTAGACGCGCACAGACAATATTTTGACGCCTCAAATTACATACACTAAAATACAAGAATTGGGCGTTGACTAGCCTATGCGCACAATGAGATAGGTATTGCCAACGCAATGCAAACGTTCTGTATTATCCATTTGGACACGATCATACTGTTTATTGCGACTGAACGTGCGCCATAATGTACAATTTATGTCTCAATTTAGTACTCCCGAAGCTCACAGTTTTATGTTCAGGAATAGTTGTAGCTTTCTTTCTATATAATATTTTTTAATGAAGTTTTCTCAGACATTTGTATTCCACAAACGCGTTTTGAATAATTTGTTTCGAAGTTGGGCGCAGGTGGTTCGCAAGATATGCTGGATTTATCACTTAAATTTGAAATGGTTTGTTCAGTTTTTAACATATTCCGTTATCATTCTTAAGTGGCACTTCGTCATATCATACGATTTCTAATTAGCAAGAAACAACAAGACCTAAATAAGGATGGTCCAATCTAAAAACGGTCTCTCATAAGATTACTATTTTGTCTTGACCATTTGACATGTTTTCCCGTTGACCTAGTTTAACCATAAGGTTTGGCAAGCAGCAAGGTCCCCTCACAGTACTAGTTGAAAAATAATTTACTAACTTTGAACTTGTTTAAACGGAAATATATATGAATAAAAGAAATATAATTTTTGTTTTTCAATATGTACACCAATTAAGAAAATGTGTAATTTCATCATACATTTACATTTCTCTTACACTTTTTGAAAAAAGTCGGACACCCTTTAACACTTGTTTCTCCGTAAACTACATAATTATACCTATACTTTATGCAGCCTGGTGACCATGAAAAAATACATTCGTCTTGTGTAAGCTGTTTCCACAAAGCACTTCACGTTTTTTTTACCATGGTTGGTCATTCGTCCGGTTAATGAAAGCCGACGAGATGGGATGGCTAATTGGATTCCGTTTCGTATAGGAAGCCGGCGGCGCGGCTGCGTTTCCGTTCCGACCGGTGTTGTTCACCTTTCGCGTCCTTTGTTATGGTAATTTTTTAAACAAAATGACATACCTTCACGGCAGCGATTAGTTGTACCTCCGCTTCAATGACATGCCATTTTTATTTCTCTGTTAAATTTTATTTTCGAACTCGCCCGGTTCTCTTCAACTTTAACAATTCACCGTTTTTATTATACTTGGCTAAACAATTCTCGCATAGATACTCTCGAACGAAACCTCAGAAAAGTTTTCCTTGAATGCCGAGAGCATTCCTTGGAGTCTTTCCTTAACTTTTATTAAAACAATAAAATAACTTCTTTCGACTACTCGTCTGTAATTTATTCTCAACCGCGTCTCACCATTATCTTTTCTAGTATCGCTATAACAGACAAAAACTGGCTATTTACTGATAAAAACATGCCACTTGAATCGTGCGAACGTCGAATTTGATCTAATGCTTGCTGCTGAGTCATAAAAGTGGCGACTGTGGGGGTGAGGCGGTGATCGAGAGGGGGCAGGAAACTGCTCAGCTCAGCCACCTATTGTACTATTGTGGAGGCACGTTGTTTTTGTCGAGAGTGGTGTGTCAGCGACAGGACGTAAGCCGAGGTGGCCGTAGCGAACTAGACATGACCGCGAACGCGACTCGTTTCAAAAGGTCTAGCAGACAATTTATGCGGTCGCTTTGTTGATGAGATTCTGCAAGTGAGCTATGTTTCTTTTGTTTATCGCAACGGTACTTAGTAAAACAACTGTGAGCCCAAGACGGGGTTACACGGAGTGGGAAAACAAGCCAACTGAACCGAGAATGGAATAAATTTCATAATTATTGACTAGATTCTACTCGTGAAGGTTATTCCTTTGAAAGCTGCTTATTGCTACCAATAAGAAAAAGTAAATAGTAAGAACACTTGTAACTTGGTTTCATTAAGTAAGAAAAGGGAGGCACATTGAAATGGGAATAAAAACGGCAGTTAGTTAAATACCAAAATGCAGGGTAAATTTTGTCGCAAAGGAGCGGCAAAAAACTCGTTTTGCAAGATCCGAGATGAGTCAGTTGAGAAGTTTTCTCACGACACTGTAAATGCCAATTACTTAGTCGAGTGCGAAGTTTCCACGACGCGTCTGGGTGTCTTTGCGACTATTTTGAATACTTATTCTTTCATTATAGTGTCACTACCTTTGAAAATCGAAATAATATTGGTTTTTGTCTGGGATTTATATAACTAAATTGATAACGTAATAGTTCAGACGTTAAATATCTAGTTGGCATTTGCATACGAGAAATAATTTCTATAATGCGTATTAACTAGCTCATCTGGTCTTAGTTCTTATCTGCCATTGACACTTACAGGTTTTTCGCAGGATGATCTCATCGGCAATACCCAATACAAGCAGATGACAATTAGATTGTCACTATGAGCGCATTATTATTTCTAAGAGTTCGTTACTAAGGTTTAATCCAATAAGAGTTCGGTTGACTGCAGTATCACTAGAGTGAAATAGTTTAGAACATAGCGTTACTGATGATTTTAAAGCTAGTGCTTCAAGATATCAACCCTAAGTTATGAATAATTATTCAATCGTGAATCTTGCGGTGTACTATTGTGAAAAAAAGTAGTGTTACTACCATTGTGAAAAATAGCAGTGTTACACAGATTTACGTAGTGGTTTACTCGTAAAATACAAATAGAATTTGTAAATGCAAAATCAAATACGTGAATTTGTTATACATTTATAAATATAATGTTATTACATCCTCATCAATTCTCTCATAAAACACGGCAACAACGTAAACATTAAATACATACAACAAATACTTGCTAAATTTATGTCAGTGGCTATTTGCAATTCTGATTCAATAATTTCCAATTGTCAAAACAAAATTGTGGTTCTAATGTTTATATCCGAGCGCCATTGTGTTTAATTATTGGAGGAAATATATCATTTGTATTTATGTACTTGCTTTCTCTCGGTTGTTTTATCAGCGTAGCAACTGAAATACATTTAGACACAAATGTTTCTCACAGTAAAAACATAAGATTGCAGTTATATTTTGTTACTGCGAGATATTAAGTTTGATTACCAACCCAGGAAATTCTAATTGGGTTATTTTATCATCAAATATAACTGATGTAATGTCTTGACTATAAAAATGTCTGTGTTCCCATTTTACGTTATTATTTAATTTTATATCTGGGAAAAATCAAAATAGATATTTAACGTGCTGCATTTCCGTTCTTATAGGCTTTCCACGCGAACTACACTTTGGGGCAGTAGTTTTAAAAGCCGCTTAATACTGTTTCGCAACACGCAGACGCTCCTCTTTACATTACCACGACGAAGCCAAAAAAAAGGGAAATACTTTAGACAGTCTATTTGACAGTATACCATCATAGGTGATGATCCAACGTAGCGCATTAACTACTGAACCGATTTTAATGAATGAGGTATCAATAAATTCGTAGTAACAGGTGTCAAACGCCATATAAATTTTATTAAAAGTTTTACGCTGTCGGGTATAGTTTTTTTTCTTATTTGTTAAAAGTTTTATTAACTGTTTATGTGCATCTTAAGACCAATCATGTCTTACTATCAAAAGTGCTGTACGCTTTTTGTCAATTTGGTAAAATAAATGTTTAGCTCTCTCAGATAGATTTAGACTCAGACAAAATATAAACAAGTGTACCTAGCAATACGCATGCTGCATAAAACGCTTATCTAAAATTATTTAGCTTGAAATACTTCATTAAACAGTAATACCAGTGTATAGAAGCAATTGATGTCATCGGGTTATCGCTATCCAAACGGAATGACGGCGAAAAAATACTTGAGGCTTTAGATAGGAGTTCCGTTTACAATATCTCTTATCTTTGTATTAATAGCTGTATACATTTTAACCGATTTTTATAAAAAGGAAACTAGCTGAAACGACGTTTATGTCTCCTATAGCCCGTAGCGTAAAAAAATTTACCCGTTTTTGTGACATTCTTCATTGGTGCTCCGCTCCTATTGTTCTTAGCGAGATGATATTTAGCCTTCCTCGATAAATGTACTATCTAACACTGAAATAATTTTTCAAATCGTACCAGCGGTTCCTGAGATTAGCGGGTTCAAACAAACAAACTCTTCAGCTTTATAATATTAAGTAAAGATTATCAATTCGAGTTTGTATGTTACAGCGCCAGGTGATCCTGTAAACTGTAGAATAGAATATCTCTGAAAATGTAAAAATAAAAATAGAGAAAACTTAAAAATATATAACACTAGCTGACCCGGCGAACTTCGTTCCGCCATATTTTTCTTTCGTAAATATTTTATAAATTTCTTAAAAACTTGTTTTAGTAATTATGCCTGCCTCAGCTTCCGGTATGTAGTAGGTATACAGTCGCGGACAAAAAAAATCTTTCCCGGTTATCTTTTAATTTTCTTGCATACAAACCTTGTTTCTTGTATACAAATTTAGTGCAGTCGACCGGAAGTTATGCGCGTACATACATTTCGGTGATTCATTTTTATTTATATAAATAGTTACGGTAGCAAATTACTTAAGTGATGAGAAAACGATTATCTGATTGCATGTTCAAACTAACCTAACCCTGATGCACAGTGATGCAAACCTGATTGTAAACATTTATTTTATTTGGATGGGTTTGCAGCTTACGAGTTCTTTTCAGAAAAAGCAATTTAAAAAAACAAATCTCGCTTAAGATATCCGAATCAAAATCATCTGAGTTTAAACACCAGTCTTGGACTCTCAAACCTGTAGAAACTAACAATAAAGTTAGTCATAAAAATAGTATTAATACCTAACATGGTGGTATATAAGCTCCAGCCAGTCGTTAAACCAAGATCTGCACGATCGCGCCATGTTTAAATTTATCTTTACCTGTATCAAATTCCTATCGCCCAAGCATGGTACCCACAAGCTATTGTCAAACGCACTTACGATCCCAACTTAGATAACCTAACTTTAATGTCAAATGTATACTGATTTTATTATTAGTATTAGGGTAGGCTTAGTACTTGATGTTTTCATTAATCGGATTTCATGTTATCGCAATAAAATTGGTGATAATACAGCGAAAATTAAACTAAAGTAACTATATTATCCGAAAATCGGTTCAAATTGCCTGTGTGCGATCCTTACTACCTACAAATAAGTGTATTAAAGTAATAACGTAATACATACGCTGGCTACGGCCGTTGAACTAGAAACTAGATACTACCTGTACTATGATAACTAGAGTATTGATTGTATTAACTTTACACATCTCGCACGCGGTCGTCTGATTCCGTAATAGGCAAAGCCTGTACTAGACTACTGATAAACATATAAAAGGTCTTAAATAGTCTTAAAAGTAATAGTCGGTAGGTGCAAGGTCTGGTAAGTATGGCGGATGAGGGAGAGCTTCCAACCCCAACTCTTGCAGCTGCTTCACGACTACGCGCGACCCCATACTGCACAACAGACAGTCTCCAAGCTGCAAGAGCTGGGCTTGGAAGCTCTCCCTCATCCGCCATACTCACCAGACCTTGCACCTACCGACTATTACTTTTTCCAAAATTTAGACAACTTTTTAGTGGGTAAAAAATTCAATTCCCGAGAGGCAGTACAAAATGCATTTGAAGAGTTTGTTGCCGTCCAGCTGATTTTTGCAAGAAGGGCATCAATAAACTGCCAATGCGTTGGCAAAGATGCGTCGATTGCATGGGTGATTACTTCGAATAACAGAAATAAAAAAGTTTGAAAAAATAAGTACTTTCACTTATTGCATACAAAACGGCAATTTCATAGGTAAAGACCTATTATAAATGTTGCTAAACACATATAATATGTAGGTAGGTACGCAGGTTAAGACTAAAATATTTGTTTTGGGCCAGACTCAAACCCATGTTTTTGACTACGCAGTCAGTAACTGCCTCGGTGGCGTAGTGATAGCGCATGTGACTGCTGTGCTTGAGGTCTCGGGTTCGATTCCTGGGTCGGACCAAATGTCTGTATGATCTGCAAATATTTGTTTCGGAGTTTGGGTGTTTTCTATGTATGTATTTACAAAAAAAAAAGTATATATGTATTTATATCACTTGTCTAGTACCCATAACACAAACTCTGCTTAGCTTGGGGCTAGATGGCGTTGTGTGTTAGATATCCGAAATATTTATTTATTATTATTTATTTATTTATTTATCATAAACCACTAGATTAAAATTTCTGACCGTATGTGGTACTAATATCTATTCTATCTAAGGACTTCCACACATAACTGGGATGCGATGCGGCGTGAAGTTCTTGCGATGCATTCGTGCGAGCTCGCAGATATTTGCGATGCGTTGCGAATTCGCACTTATGTGTGGGTGCCCTTAGTGATTGTGTTGTTTATTTACATATAATATACTTATGCATGTGTATGTACACAAAAATAATTTGTTGTTTCAAGCAACTTTAGCATGTTTCATCTGCTTAAATGTATGCTCTTAGTTTTGTATTGCGCAGTTTCGTTTATTATCTCACTTAGACTTGGGTCACAATAATTAATTCATTGAACTAATTATTGTAGGTCGTCTTAGGTAAATATTTCGTCGAATATATTTATCTAAAAGACAAGCTGCATGATTGTAAGTACATAACTATCTGTCAGTACGACTACGTACTATATCGATACTAACGTAAAAAAATCTCAGCTTTGTCTTTGTTACGCTTTCACGGTTATACTGCAACGATTACAATGAAATTTGACATGGAGATACTTTGATTCTTCAGGAAGGACAAAGGCTATTCTTTACCGCGATAACCGACATATACACGGTTGGAGCCGTGGCAGAAACTAATATATTATTCCCAAGGTATATATTTAGATATATATATATATATATTACTAGTGGTTGCCCGCGGCTCCGCCCGCGTGTATGTCGGTTATCGCGGCAAATAGTAGCCTATGTGCTATTCTGATGTTTAAGCTATATTACTGTAAAGTTTCATCCAAATCCGTTCAGTAGTTTTTGCGTAAAAGAGTAACAAAAATCCATCCATCCATACTTACAAACTTTCGTGTTTGTAATATTAGTATAGATTACTAAACCTTAAAAGCTTACAGTTTAACGCCTATATACCAGAATTCGCATTATTGTTTGCACATATAATGTCTTGTTCGGGTAAATAAACAAAAGACCGTATCTTTTACAGTTGCCTACACACTAATACTCTTAATAATTAATATGCTGTAACTGTCGCGTATATTTATGGGGCGGATAAATAATACTGGCGTCGTTTTACTTACGTGTCTGAGAGGGCACGGAGCTCAAACAGATAGCTGACGTATACGTTAAGCGACTCCGGAGATTGGTTTCCAAAGAGCATCGAAATCGTTTGGGGAAATGATTTGAGTCGTGTAAGATTCACTCATGCGTTTTGATTCCTTATTCATTTGCTTTATGTATGACACATGAATTAACAAGACAGTTCTTTAGATTTGTGATTGTCAGAACATTGATCGAAACTCGGTGTACTTTTCTATTTTGTTTTTAATGTTAAGACGCTGACTGCAGCCAACGACCTTGAGCAATGGACACGCCCCTTACAATGTTCGATAAAGCAGCGCCGCGGTTGCGATGCGGTTCGTTATTGGTACTACTACAGAGTCCGAGAACCACTAATCCACTTTGAGTTTGCACTCTGCTAAAACCAACATAATGGCGCTTTGTAGTTTCACCACACTTTACACAGGGCTTTAGAATATTTCAGATAGGTCAAAATAAAAATGCTATCGTAATGGTATGATAAAAAAAACATAATTTTAAATAAGTAAATAATGGTTCAACTAATCAAAGTTTGTGCAGCATATAAAAATAGCAAAAATGTCATGCGCAAAATGGGCGCATTCCTTACAAAAATATTATAATGAGGATTATTAATGTGTTTACTTTCTGTCTATGAAATAATAGAAAATATGTGATATAATATTTATTTTATTTTGTATTGTTATAGATAAAAAATACAATTAGGTAAGCAAGTAAGTACCTAAAACAAAAAAAAAAATTAATCACATATAATACATAATGTGATTAAATATTTTTTCAGATTTTAAAGACTTCAAACAGATTTTAGGTATCTAGCACACATTATAATACTACTATTTAAAATGAATAAAGAATTAGGTATAGGCAATTTATGAAGAACCAGTTTATTTTACGCTTTTAAGTGTTTTTTTGGCAGAGAGTTTTCGTTGGATGTTTTTTGGAAGTCGGTTTTTTTTTTATAAAAAGTTTTTATTTTTCAGTTTTTAGTGCAAACAATCGTAGGTAAGTAGTAAGTTGAACTATTTCATCAAATTTCATCATCAAGAATACAAATGAAGGTCTAAACGTACGTGTAATATTGAAATCATCCTCTAATTCCTAACTGTTGAAGAGTTTAACCTTCTATCATCAGTTCACCTAAATAACTTGAAAGTATACGACTGAAGGTCTTTAGATACGTATGAAATTGAAAGAATTATCCTCCAACTCCTAACCGTTGAGGAGTTGTACCTTCCACCTTCCATCATCAGCTTATCTAAATAATTTGAAAGAATACGACTAAAGGTAACATATATACATCTGATATTTAAAGATTTATCCTCCAACTCCTAACCGTTAAGGAGTTGTACCTTACATCATCAGCTCATCATCATAAAATGATGACTACCAGACGCAAATACGGGTGTAACTTCAGAAAATATACGAAAAACATAGTATGTGCCTATAAAAAATGAGAGTTTCCCTCGATTTCCCTGGGACCCCATCATCAGATCCTGATATGCTGGCAATGGAACCACCTCGGAAGCATACCCTTTCGAACAGAAAATTTTTTTTAAATCGGTCCACAACTGACGGAGTAATCGGGTAACATACATAAAAAAAAAAAAAACATACAGTTTAACATAGAACCTCCTCCTTTTTGGAAGTCGGATAATTAATTAGGAACTATCTATTTACACTATTCGTCTGTAGAAAATGATTCACTTATACCAAATTATACACTAAATAGACGACTAATATATCGGGTCAGCGCGCGAATCGAGTGACATAGGTCCGTCTAGCAGCGCGCCTCAACGCTCACTGCCGATGTCCATAGGAATGACAAAGAAAGAGCGCTTGGAATAGAAGGGCGTAAGTGCTAAACCACAAAATTCGTTATTATGGTGAAAGTTGCAATTTTATTAAAAATCTAACTCAACCATTTTCTTTAGTTACATATGATAGACAATTTTACTTAATTTCATTTACATTACTTAAAGCACAACTGTGTAAAGTCAGAATTCAAGTATTTTCGGAGGCTACTTTGATTTTTTTTTCTATCGAGTGAAGTTTTTCAAATCGTGTTTTGGAAATAACCACTATGTCAGGAACATGTTCAATTATAAAGACATTGATTTTGGTAATGATATGAGCGATAGGTTTTATACAAAGCGATCTTTATTTAGCTCTATTTTGGTTTTCAGCCCCTTAATGTTGTTGGGATTATTGGCGCAGAGGATAATGAAACACATCTTCGTGGGTGCTGTTGAACAGTTCAGTATTGTAAGCACGACTAATTGAAGTATATTATAAAGAACTTTTTATCAGTTTCATTTTACTCAACGGTCTAGCTAGTATAATACCATTTAGTTATTTATGGAGGCTTGGGTTTTTTGTTACAACAGTCTCTGGGTAGAGACATAAATTTTATTAACCAAAACATGAAAAAGAAAACTAATGTATAATGCATTTGGGTGCATTTACTTTTCAATTCCGCGTAACCTTGTAGAAATGAGGTATGTTTGGATTGTCTGAATATGCAAATTTCAATTTCTCACGTCATTCGATTGTTATACATTTAGTACTTTATTACTTTAACTTTTTATTACATATTATTATAATTCAACTGTTTGAACTTGCATACAAAATCGAATATTCCTGAAAATATAAATATTTTGTGAATTATGTTATGTATTCATATTATGATTGAAAACTTACATTGTTTCTAAAAAAATACTGACAATTACGAACTATCTATTAGCAGTCTAGTAAAACTATCCATACTCTTACTAGTATTTGCATATACATATTATACATGATTTGCTTTAACATTATTTAGAATATGATTATTTAAAATATCATACGAAAACAAGTCGCCAACATATCTATCGTGGGTGAAGTTCGTCAGTGGTCTTTTAATTAACAACACAAAGTTAAATTCACTAAAAAATATAAAAAACGTTGCTGTGTTAGCGGCAATCTCGCTAACATAGCTCTTTTCTGTCATGGATCTTACTTTCGTCGCCAACGCAAAAAGTAGCTGACTTAACCGATCCGGTTCATTAGACTCGACAAAAAACTCCTGTATGTGTATTTATACATTTGTGTGTATATGTGTAAACTGTGTAGGGTTTATGTGTGTGTGTGTGTGTAACTTAACAATAATTAATTATTCAAACAACAATACATGCATATTATGCTAATTAAACACACTTATATTCTTAGTTCCAGTTTTCTGCGGATAGTAGGCAATTATTAGTCGTTTATATTTAAAATAAAACTGATATACATAAATATACGCACATTAGATTACGATATTCTAGAACTAGTTCGTATAGGTAAGTCGGTGAATACAAAATTATTATGACTCATCAAATTCAATTAATATTCAGGCACCTTATATATAATAGATATGTAATATATGTTAGTGTAAATAGAACAACCATATCAGGAAGAATCTAAAAGTAAAAATATATAAGTATTATAAAACATACTACAAGCTACTTGACGACTTGGTTTTTAACCCCCGACGCAAAAAGAGGGGTGTTATAAGTTTGACATGTCTGTCTGTCTGTCTGTGGCACCATAGCTCGCGAACGGATGAAGCGATTTCATTTTAGTTTTTTTTGTATGAAAGGTGAGTTACGTGCGAGTGTTCTTAGACATGTTTCATGAAAATCGGTTGAATCGTTTAAAAGTTATGGGGGTGAAAGTGGGGAAGAATAACCGAATGTGTGCAAAAATATCATTGGAGTATGATTACTCGATTAAATTTTGAATTTTAGCTTGTTCATAAAGAAAGTCCCCAGATAATTCTATTACGCAGTACAGATATTTTTTTCATTAAATAACACACATAATTCTCAGTGAAACTGTATTAATTATGTTAATTAATCCACCTCATTCTGTTTCTCTTAACTGACATTGACGAGATCCGCTGTTAGTAATTATAAAGCCACCTGGCGTCACAAGACTGGTTTACGAATGGTCGCATCCTCCGTTTGTGGAAGAATTTTTACTTGTTTTTTTATATCTTGCATTCAATAAAGTATTCCACAGACTGTAACGCAGCATCTGCTGTGGATATCCTTTGGAAATACACGTTATCTTACTGTAAATCTCCTTTTATTTATTAACACAGTGAAATTTATGTAGCAAAGTGGGTTCTGTTGATATTGCTTATTTTTTTAATATAGAATAGGAGGCAAACGAGCAGACGTATCGCTTGATGGTAAGCGGTTACCGCCGCCCATGGACATCCGCAACACCAGAGGCGTTACAAGTGCGTTGCCGGTCTTTAGGGATTGGGGAAGGGGTTGGGGTATGGGCCTCCGGTATCAGAAGCGCTGTTTCACATCGGTTTTCTGTGAGGCCGTGGTATCACTCCGGTCCAGCGGATCCCATGCATGCCGAAGCGTGGCTCTCCCACGGAAATTATTAGTAAAGGTAAAGAATAATAAAGAAAACCCTCTGCTCTGTTCTTTGATATTAGCAGGGTTGAGTTTTGTTAGTAATGAGATAATCGTAAAGTGAACAGAAATTATTAATGTACTTTTTAAGAGTAACTATGTCTGTTAGATGCCCATAGTTTGTTACATTCTATTATTCTTTCTGACGCTATTGTTTTTGTTTTTTTAAAGACAACTCCCGCATTAGGAATAAACATCCTGTGTCGCGGGGGACTTTACAGACATACATGAAACGGACACAATTAACACCCAAACTCAGCACAACAATTTGTGGATCACACAAAGTGTTGTCCTGTGTAGGATTTGAACCCTCAACACTTCGCGAATTCGCAAGCGGCGTGGCGACTGCCGACGATAAAACTAAATTTATTTTAGTTTAAGTTTGCTTTACTCGAGATGTGTTCCTACTAAAAAGTGTTAATCATATTCGGTATTCCCGACATTAGGCTTGAGACCTCTAACAACTAGAATACGGGCGGATATACCGAATCTAGAGTAAAATAACTTACCGTTAAATAAATAATCGCTTTTTACTAAATGCAAATATATATTTTTAACATTTTTGTCTGTCTGTTTGTTCCGGCTAATCTCTGGAACGGCTGGACCGATTTAGTCGGGACTTTCACTGACATAGGTAACTGATGATATAAGGAGTAACTTAGCATACTTTTTTTAGACTAGCTTTAGCCCGCGGAGCTACCCGCGGTACGACAATGACTAGTTTATTCCTATAAATGTAAAAGTCTTAATATACTATTTGTCCAGTCCTATGTAATCATATGGTGCTCTGTGTGTGCATAGTTAGGGTCTTAGTCAGATCTAAACAGACCATAATAAATTGTAACCTTATTACACTAAGTTCTTATTTGTTTCCAAACTTAACAAATAAATTAACGTATTAAAATCAACGCAAACTTGATTCAACTGACATAGTTTGTTTATTTAATTAATCTTGATAAATTCATGAACACTGCTGACTTTAAAGGTCGTTTCAGAAGCTAGACACGCCGACATCGTGCTCATAAAATTGTAAGTTTTGATTGGATATTTATCGAATTTGAATAAGTAATTTATTTAATCACACTTCTCGATTTGTACTCTAAGTAAATTTTATTACTTTTTCTTCACTGTTCTTTGTGATTGTGTACGACATTTTTGTCTTGTCTATATGGTGAGAATGAGAATACGGAGCGTCACCACTCCCATTTCATTCTGTGAATATCCTAAAAGCTGATAACACTAAAAACTACACTGCAAAGTGAAAGAAATATTTAAACAAACCCTATTTTTTTATTTAATCAGCGAAGTATGGTACGCCAAAACCTTCCTTTTAATATGAGAAATCTATGTCCAATAGTGAACTGTAATTGGCTAATCTTAGACGAAGTACACACATCAAAAGTGTCTAGGGATCAAGCATTTTTATGCGTATTTCTTGAGATTGAGATGTTGCTTTGGGCCTGGCCTGCTCAGTCGCCAGACTTGAACCCGATTGAGCATGCATGGGATATGCTACAGAGAAGAGCTCTGCCGAATATGGAGGGTATCCAGTCGCAAGAAGACCTTTTTTTGTTGTTGCAACGAACATGGGCGGCCATTCCACAGCGTGATTTGGATGAACTCATTTTGAGTATGCCAAACCGATGTTCTTGTGTTAGTGTTCGCGGTAGAAACACGGATTATTAATTGTTTAAGTTACCTAATAAAATTTTAAAGAAAACTGTTATTTCAGTCTTTTTTTCGAACTTTAATGTTAGTGGTTCAAATGTCAAAAATCCTTTTATTAGGCAAATTTCTTTATTAATGCAAAGGTGACTTGGTTTATCGTTACTGTGACAAAAGAAAACACTTTATTTGATGAATCCTTTAAGAAAATTTTAATTAATATCAATCAGGAGAAAAGTTATTGCAAAAATATATGTCGATCCCTAGACACATATGTTGATCCCTAGACACTTTTGATGTGTGTATTAGCCAATGACACACGAAAATTTAGGCGTTAACGATTGCAGAAAGAAAAACGCTTGCAACTTGGCTAGGAGGGCTGTTATAGGCTGACGATAAATTATGTCTATCTGTTCAGGGTTAAAATACGTGATCGGGGTGTGTGTAGGTATCTACAAAATACTGTGGTTCTAATAATAGTACCAGTAGAATGTTATTTACAGTACCGTGTCACGTCAGTATTATAACTTAATGTTCATAGACTGTTTTACTTTCGTCATACTTACTATTTCAACGTAGAGGCTTTATTAATAGTCGAAATGACGCATAGATAATAATACAGCCTTTGTAATCCGACCAATCTAGAAACGCAGTATCAATGTACTGGTTCATTCATCAATAATTTATAATACATAATATCATCCGAATTTAATTTAACTAATGTATAAGAGAATTGAACCTCATAAATTTTAAGTCAAGTAGGTAATTGTTTAACCAATATTGGCGTATCAGAAAAAATATGTTTATATATTATTATTTTTTTTTTTTTACCACGTTCGTGCTGTCGTGTTTCGTTGGTGAGTGCGAGACCGGAGGCCCAAATAGTCTAGTCAACAAGTTCCATACTTGTTGACTAGACTAAAAGATGCAGCAGCATCACTAGGCCGCCATGGTGTGGGTCGCCATACTGCATTGTCTACATTCGCAGTGAGTATGGCGACCAATACTCTTGGATTCTGCTTATGCTTTCCATCAGGCAGAGTAGAGTCATTTTGGCGGGCCATACATAAAAAAAAAACTCTTTCTGGTCCAACTCTTTCTGGTCCACAATTAACTCAGCAGCAGGTCAATGTAGTTACATAAGTCGAAAAACTAATTTGATTGGGTTTTTTCACTTAATCATATTATGAAGCCAATGAAGTCATAGAAATTGATTTGTAATTTGTATGCTAAATTTCTAGTTTAAACACGTCATACTGCAAATAATAAATGAAAATAAATACCTAATAAGTCAAGATGTACCTAAGTGGTTTCGAAACGATAAATTCGCGACGGTATGTTACATAGGTATAGGTTACTTTTACTATTATTTCATTTCGATTTTAGCAATAGCAATAATTCGAGTCGCTCGTAAATACTAATATTGCGGCCACTCGTGCCTTGCTGTGTATATTGACGACATGAAACTCTACGTATTAACTATTGTGTAAGGAAGAAAAATAAATGATTAATTCCGCTTTATCCACACGTGTATGAACGAACGTGATTAGTGCCGCTTAGTTGGCATTTTCTTATACGTCTCCTCTCTTTTTATTTGTCTACATTAGCACTATTTACTACATTTATTCAACTGTGCAATAAACGAAAAAAAACCATTTGACGACACGAAGCACCATGTATTCACCGTAAGTTTGAGACATTTCTAAATTAAAGTTATTTGTGGTGTGCAATGAAACCTTTTATTTATTACAAACTAGCCGACCCACGCAACCTCGTTGCGTCTCCTATTGCCCGTAGCGTGATAATTTTCCCCAGTTTTTGAAACATTTTTCATTGTTGCTCCGTTCCTATTGGTCGTAGCGTGATGATATATAGCCTATAGCCTTCCTCGATAAATGTACTATCCAACACTGAAAGAATTTTTCAAATCGGACCAGCGGTTCCTGAGATTAGCGCGTTCAAACAAACAAATTCTTCAGCTTTATATAATAATAATAATAATAAATCGCTTTATTGTACACCAGATTACTTAAAAAAGGTAACTTAAAGCTACGAGGTACAATTGGCGGCCTTATCGCCCGAAGGCAATCTCTTACAGGCAACCATAATAGTGTAGATTCGTGTCATAAATTGGTTGTAGCTTTGAACAAAAACTTATCAAACATGTCAATTAAACTTATTCCCACCCATACGAAATCTAACCCAATGAACACATTAAAAATACAACGTGCGTAAAACATTAAAAAAAAGGTTTTCATTCACAAACCTTTTTTTTTCTTTCAAACAAAGAAAACTGACATCATTCAATATTAATCGTTAGAGCGAATTGAGACCCGGCGACACAGCTAGGTCGCAGTTAGGTTACGTAGACAAGGGCGGCGACCTTGGAGAACCACCCTTAATACCACCCTCCGCCCCATACCACTCCTGCACCCCCCCGGGACGAGATGTGAGCTGACTTTTGAGAACCTACTCCTTTGACTGTTACCGAATACCTATTTATCTATACGAGTACACGTGTTGAGTTCTAGAAGAATCGATGTGATTCGCTTTTTGTTCCAACTTTGTGTTATTTTATGAATGTTTGTTTAATTGTGACGATCGAGTTTTGCTAATGGTGATATAAATATGTTTTGTTGCAGGTGAGAACAAGTTTGCTAATGGTGTGCGTCAGTAACCGGTGTTCGTGAGTATTGACACAATATAAAATTCTCGTGTTAATCCCCACAAAATATCAAGAAGTGAAGCCATTTATAAAAATGATTTGACTTTAAAGTGAGACGAGAATTCACTACATTTCTTCGAAAATAATAACTACATACCGTAATAACTAAATTAAAGTCGCTATAATATTTTAAAATGTAAACTATTATGTTTCATTTTAAATAAACATTTGTTACTCGTGTTAACTTGTTGTAGTGTTGCTTAGATATCTAATTATTTTAAGCATTACATACAAGTATAGTTTAGTATTTCAGAAATCGTAGTTGAGGAGAATGAAACTATATACATAAAAATGCACTAGCACTCGGTGCACCCGTGACCTCTATTGGTGTCAACATAAAAGCGACAATTTGTGAAAGTTTAAAAACAATTAGGTATTACTGCAAAATGTGTAATCAATCATTTCATCTGAAGTGAAATCTTCACAGTTAAATTACTGAAAAATTATTAGTTAAAGAAGTCAATAACAGTTTTTGTCGTTTAATCTCGACACGATCGCTTTTATATTGCCTCACGTTACCAACGGCAGTTATTTAAATCACATGGCATAATACATATACGTATTGTACCTATTTGACACCACGATAATATAGAACTGATAACACTACGTCAGCTCTTATTGCATTCCACGACTTGTGTAGACTTGGACATAATATAACTACAATTCTACTCATTGAAAACCTTAATAAATTATTTGTTTGAAAAATAAATAAATAATCTATTGTCTTCCTACGAATTGATAAACAAATATAAAGCCAGTTTTCGATACTGGCTCTCACGCGTCGTTTAGAGTGCAGTAAAAAAGCCGCGTGGGAGTCCCCATTGAATATTGCTTTTGCATGAACAACTCTAACTCGCGATTGGGCATTTTGCATTTACCCCAAAATCTGAGCGCAAGGGTTTCTAGAACGTTAAATCGTAGTTAGATCAGTTTTAAACAATGACAGTAAATTAATTTGTTGATTTTTATACAAATGCCTTCGGGACCCAGATAAAACTAATAATAATTAAAATGAATGTCAGTTCGTCAGGGTAAGCAATTATGATCAGATAACTACATTATGAAAAGAAGTTGACTACATCAAATAAATAAAATACATTTTAAAGTAGACTTCTTTGAAGTTTGAACACGCAATAACTTACATGGGTCGTGACACCAGCACAGGTTGAGGGCGTTGTACAATTAGTAAGGTCACAAGTATATAAACAGTGTTTGTATTGGGAGGATGTAGGGCTTCCTAGGTCCTTACGGAATTTGGCAAAAACACGAATCATACTAGTAGTGTAGCGTAGTGTATTTGTATATGACACGACGTTCGCTTTTTGTTAACGGAGCAAAATAGACATGTGTTCATGCCTATTGCTAAATTAAATACGCTTTGTAGACAATACGTGGCATAACTTTACACATTACCTACTTATAACTCACGGGACCTTACTTGTTCTTTCGCTTCGAAGAATAATCCAAGTTTATTACCTTTTCATTATACAAAATGATATTAAACTTTCATTACAAAATTAAAACTTTTAAATACCTTTGCGTTTAATGACTACCTAGGGTATGGTATACCATCAGACAGTTAGTGTCTTTCTTTGAATCGTGTACTTAAGAACTGCGTAAAATTATTAAGTGGTCTTGCGTCTATTTGATGAAGGTTACATAGACACATGTATTAAAGTTTTAAAGGAGCCTGCTTTCTCTTTATGAACTCTGTTGTTTAATTAATAATGAACTTCTGAAACAAAGACATTTGTAAGGAAAATAGAAAGCTTTCATTTATTTTAAACCAAAATTTCGAAGGTATAACATCCAAAAGACAGAGGTTATAATATAATGAATGAATACTAACAAAACTCATTTACAGGATCAAACTTTGTTTAGTTGTGAATTACAATTGTTATTCAAAATAGTTTAGTAACTTTCGCGTTTTAAGTAACCTGAAACTGGAAAAATAGGTATTGCTACTTTTATTTATACAAATAAATAAAATTGGAGTGTCTGTTTGTAATATTAAAATAACCGCTTTTTACTAAACGCATATGTATTGTATACACGGTACATATACCAAATGTATGTCTGTCGGTCTGTCTGTTTGTGCCGGCTAATCTCTGGAGTAATAGTAAGTAAATATATACAGATTATTTTATTCCTCATTATAAATGCGTACACACTATCATCGTTTAATGTAACTTAGCCGATATTTTAGACATCTTGATATAATTGAAATACATTTGTGAGGGACTAATGCCCGTGATAGTTATGAGGGATACCTGTTGGGTTATGATGAAGTTCAGAATAAATGAAATTTTTGTATAAGAAGTTCGATTCTTTTTGTTTTGTTACTGTTTTTTTTTTTAATTTTTTTAAATTGTAATATTTTTACATAAGCGCTCAAATTTTCCGAAACAGTTCATAAGATACTGTTACTGAAAATTGCATTGATAGATTCTTACTTAAACAGATGACACAGCGCAGCGTGTAAAAAGTTCTGTGCCCTATATTACATACAGTTCAATTCCCGCTAATAAAAAACTGCATGAGTCCGCAGGCTTTTACTAATTTAAACATGCCTCGTTCGTCAACTCGCAATCGAGTGAGTCATTCCTGCCCTTTTAAGTAATGAAGTAGGATGTTTTTAAAACGGGTGTAGGAAAGTTTTAGCTTCTTTATGATTTTAATGATACAATGCTTTCTGCATTTACGTGACTTGGCAATTTAAAGAGCGCTGACTCATACCTATACCCAAGTGTGTTGTCAGTTAGTTAAACGGTTAGCTTCGAAGGCAAGAGACTGAGATACTTCATAATACATGTAGGTATTTGAATTTGGGATTTCATATTAATGTACTTTTTTAACCGACTTCAAAAAAAGGAGGTTCTCAATTCGACTGTTTTTTTTATATATTTGTTATCTCATAACTTACCATTGGGTGAACCGATTTTGATGATTCTTTTTTATTTGAAAGCTGTTGCTTTCCGAATTGTCCCATTTATCCAGATTGAAGTCGGTTTTTTTGTTAAAATTTGTAATTATTATTTTATAACTCCGCTTTCTAAATAAAGGATGAAATAAAAGTCACATCTACTGTTAGGAACTTAAATATTCTATAAGTTAAATAATAACTTTACAAATAAATATTGGCAGCAGATGCATTTGCATAGTACCGTAGATGCCTACATCTGTCTGTAACTCTGTCTACACCATTTAATTATTTCATAAAGAGCTACATAACATATAAACCACTTTATAAAATAAATAATGCGTTTTCCATTCTAAACTGTATCCACAAGACATCTAATTCGACAGTAGATGTGAATACATGCTCATAATTTAGGTATTTTCTGCTAAGTTTCGCAAGTTTATTCATTCCATCCAACTGCAATTTGTGTGATTGCGCTTCGCGTACTTACCGTCTAGGTTGCCGCTATAATTGTGTAATATTCCGCTAAGCCCCCACTCCTGCATTCCGCTTGAATATGTACGAAGGTTACATATTTGATTGCACTTAGACTAATGAGTTCTAAATCACGAATTATGAAGCCCGTCCTGTACAACGCTGTACACGCCTAATTCACAGCAGTGTGCCGAACATAATTATGTATAGGTATTCCGAACATACATATGTACATGTCGTTTGATAACAAGTTGTATAGCTCGCGGGCTCAGGCCACCTGCAGAAAAAGCAGTCATAAAACATCCGCACTTAAAATTCAAAAGGTACTACTTAAACGAGTTAATGTAGTTATTAATGTGTTGCTACGTATTAACGAGAAATCTATGTCTATCAAACGACTCTTGGACGCATCTTCGTTCCACTCGTTCCAACTTACTTTGAACTATGTACATTTTAGTGCAGAATCGGTCCCGGGAAGTTTTCGTCCCAAGTTCCACACTCTAATGTAGAACAGTTCTCATAACACTACGTATATCAATGTGCATGTGCACATAAAACACAAGTTGGCGTTAACTCGCGTTTCGAAGTCGAGCATGTATTATGTAATCTTCCTCGCTTTCCCAACTCTCTAAGTTGGGCCATCGAGTGGCTCACATTGTCGCATGTACGGTAATAACAGAAACTCCTTTAATGTCACTTGAAGTTGTCGCTAATGTCGCACTAATTTGCGTTACACCCCCTCCTTTTTGTGTCTCCATATCACAGTGCGATTTTGTTTAAGATTCCCCCATATTAAAACAAGTCGTTCACCTTGTGCGTCGCGGAGGTGCCACGTGTCGACTCCGTCAATAAATCTATCTCAGAGGAGATCGCCTCGTTTATTTGTATCTAGAGCCGTTTTTGCAGAACAATCATCATTGTGTAGTTGTTTGTACAGGACGCTGTCGCTATTATTATTACTAGTTATAGGTATTATTGCTAAGAGGAAAACGTATCTCGAAATAGCGCAATTGTGCGATGTTGAGAGTCAGTCGCCGGCGTTGGCCATTATTCACTTTTTGCACAGTGCTGCTAGCTAGCGTTCGACAGACAGCTCGTTCTGTTGACGTTTTTGTGTTATTCGGTTGATACAGACAGGCACACGCTTTGTCATTTTCCTACGATAAACAAACAAGTGTTGTTATGTACACTTACAATATTATTGCTCAACAAGCACGTAAGATCGCATAACCGAATTACATAAAAATAGGTCCTTACCTATGAAATTGCCGTTTTGTGTGCAATAAGTGAAAGTACTTATTTTTTCAAACTTTTTTATTTCTGTTATTCGAAGTAATCACCCATGCTATCGACGCATCTTTGCCAACGCATTGGCAGTTTATTGATGGCCTTCTTGTAAAAATCAGCTGGACGGGAGGCAACAAACTCTTCAAAGGCATTTTGTACTGCCTCTCGGGAATTGAATTTTTACCCACTAAAAAGTTGTCTAAATTTTGGAAAAAGTAATAGTCGGTTGGTGCAAGGTCTGGTGAGTATGGCGGATGAGGGAGAGCTTCCAACCCCAGCTCTTGCAGCTTGGAGACTGTCTGTTGCGAACTGTACCAAATGATGTTGTCAGTTCAGAGTTTCAGACAGTCTTGGTGCTTGGAGTTTAGAATATCATGCTATAAATCAAGTTGTTTCCTCATGTTGTAGTTTAATGGTTTGCCTATTAATGTTGCGTACTAGATGACAGCCGCTCTCGACGTCTTCAAACGACGCGGACGGCCAATTTAGACAAGTAGTTCATTTTTCACTTGTACATACGAGTATAACGAGAACTAGTGAGAAGTATCCGGTCCGTTAGAATTTGTAAATAGTGTTGGTATTGTCTTGCCTCCTGTTCCCGAGTCGTGACTCAGTTACTGGTCAATTACATAGGTGATGTTATTATCTTGTCGTGTTAATTGTTTATGTTTTAGTACTGTGCGTGGGCTCTTCCAAAACAAGCGACGAAAACAGTAATTGGAGCTTGGGCGTTCCCCAATTAAGGTGATTAGAAATGGTGCGGCCGTCGCCAAATTGGATTATACTCTTAAAACAGTTTAGCCCCCGATCCACTGACAAGAGCTATGTTACCTTGTGTCACCTACTATAGGGTATAACGAACACGAGGTTAGGCGTTTTATCACTAAACATTATTGCGCAATTCGCGCCGTTAATAAAATACACGTGTTATCTCGCCGTTCGAGAACGTTCGCGCGTCCGCGTGGCATTGCGCCCGCGCCCGATAGTACATACAACTAGCAAATCCGACGAACCGAGCTCGACACGTTTTGTATGAGCACTATGAGCATTGGCTGTGGCGGGTCACAGCGGCGTGCACAGGTCGTAAATTGCGTTTTCGCCGGCGTGAAAGGCGACCGCCGTTGCCAGCCGGCCGGTGCATTCACCGCTCCACCATATCGAATTTATCGCGAGATCGATACGCACATACCCGCCAACGCGCAACGCGCTCTGTGTACACGTTACCTGCGCCTAGCCCCGCCGCCGACGACGTCACCACACGTGGCGCGAGTGTGTATTTCTGTGTGTGTGAGTGCGCCACGATTATATGGAATTCAGCGATTACGCCACCTACCTACCCGAGCGAGTGCGACCACCGAGCGGTAATAATAATAATTAGCCGCCTCATTATTGTTATTCGGCGACGGCGCTCGCTGTCACCGACAGATAAATGCTCCGTGCGACCAGACCACGCCACGTTCGATTCTCGCGCTGCGTTGTACTCAACTCCATTGTTGCTATTGTCCGAGAACAAGAAGTAGTCCCCTTTGTGTTGTTGTGTGTACCTGGCTACCGGATTGTAGTACTGGATTGTTTCACTCGACGCGACTCAACCGGACCGTCCTATCAGGTATGTTTACACTGCAAACTTCACTTCTATCGTAAACAATAGACATTTCTTTAACCGACTCTAGTGTTAGACTTCTGAGGTTTGTACGGCATCCAAGCGTTCAATGACCTTGTGACAACGCCACATGCTTTTTATCAAGTCTTCTCCAGAATCGATATCAAGCGACATTGAGCGCGGGAAGTTTACGTCTTATGTTTAATTTGTAAAGTTCCAGTTTCGATGTTTCGGCATTATGTGTATGGCATATTAATTAGAAATGGCTTGGCAGTGATGAAGGTACGTTTCTGAGGCGTGAGTTAGTTATTCACGAATAATAATTTCGTCAAAGATTTTTTTTACTTTGACTTCTTTTTAATATTAATGCCATTCTCTTCGAAATAGAACTCGTTTACTAAGTATTTTTTTATGATTGACTATTTCGAAGTCAACGATTCTAGCACTAAATAAATGTCTCAGTTTAGTCTTTTAGTTTCAAGGTCACAGGTTTTGACTCACTCATCTTGTATAGCTGTGGATATTTTTTTTTTTGTTTTTTTTTTGACAACTCCCGCACTAGGAATAAATCCTGTGTCGCGGGGACTTTACAAACATACATGTAACGGACACAAATAACACCCAGACTCAGAACAACAATTTGTGGATCACACAAAGTGTTGTCCTACGTGGGATTTGAACCCACGACACTTGGCGAAGTAGGAAACGGCGTGGTGACCGTTAAACCACTAGGCCAAACGTCCACAAATATATAGTCTGTGGGCACTGATGTTACTATAACAGCGCTAATTGATATGACATACATGTATCAATCACAAAAAAAATCGAATAAAACTCAACTTACATTTTTGTAACAAATCAATAAAAGTTTTCGGAAGGTATTTCAATATACATACATAACAAAACGTTTTGGAAGTGTCCCTTCTTGTTTTGAAGTTAGTGTGGTTAAGACTAGTGGTACATACTAATTTATTTTGGTTGGGAGAAGTTCGAGAGATATCTATCTATATATATAGAAGAAAGTCGTGTTAGTTACACTATTTATAACTCAAGAACGGCTGATCCGATTTGGCTGAAAATTGGTGGGGAGGTAGTTTAGAACCAGGAGACGGACATAGGATACTTTTTACATAGTTTTTTTTTTTTTAATTTACCCGCAGCCTTAACCGCGGTTGTCGTTGGACCGCGGGTAACACCGCCGGGCTCAGCTAGTGAGTTAATAAAGACACATTTAATCCTTTTAAATCGTATATAAACACTATATATAAATGTGTTACCAACTAAACAACGTAGCAAATGGTTTGATAACGAATTGACATAACAAAACCGTTTAACACAATATTATCGAATGTGTTATTTTGTTGTGTCGTATTTATCTAATCGATTAACATACTTATGCTGTTCACATTAACTTGTACTATACACATGTAGAATGTATGCAAACACTTTTTCCATCATCATCGACAGCTTTTTATACTCAACTGCTGGACTAAGGGCTCCCACACATAACAATGCACCGATGCATCGCATCGCAGTTATGTGTGGGAGCCCTTTTTCTATTACTACAATTCATTGTACAAAATACAACTCATTGAAAACCTTCATAAACTATTTATTGTTTCATTTCTTACTTCTTGTACCCTTCAAATTGATAAACAAATATAAAGCCAGTTTTCGATACTGGCTCGTCTAGGTGGCAAACGAGCGGACGTATAATCTGATGGTAAGCGATTACCGCCGCCCATGGACACCCGCAACACCAGAGGCGTCACAAGTGTGTTGCCGACCTTTGGAGGATGAGGAAAGGGATGTGGGGAGGGGTTGGGGTATGCCCCCGGTATCCTCACTCACTCGGTGAAACACAGCGCAAGCGCTATTTCACACCGGTTTTCTGTGAGGCCATGGTATCACTCCGGT
Source organism: Diaphora mendica (assembly GCA_949125395.1). Classification (NCBI taxonomy): domain Eukaryota; kingdom Metazoa; phylum Arthropoda; class Insecta; order Lepidoptera; family Erebidae; genus Diaphora; species Diaphora mendica. Next base: position 3,508,793 of record OX421332.1, on the reverse strand, counting down.
CGAGCCGGCCGATTCATGCCGAAGCGTGGCTCTCCCACGGTCAAAAAACGATTTTAACCTACCAAACCATTTGGGCTAGACGGTTTGCTTATAGGGTTTGTTTCAAGTTTTCCTACTTTGTACAGTGCTGTTGTCTTGCAGTGTTTGCTTGCTTAGTTACAAATCCCATGGGTTGGTAGGTAGTAGAGCCACGCTATCCTCACAGAAAATCAACTTAAAATGACAGCGATCGTGCTGTCGTGTTTCGTTGGTGAGTACGAGACCGGAGGCCCAATGATGGTGAAGCATCGCTAGCCCACCATGGTGTGGGTCACCAAGCTGTATTGTCTGCATTCGCAGTATGTTGACCACCACTCTTGGATTCTGCTTATACTTTCCATCAGGCAGAGTAGAGACATTTAGGCAGGGCCAAACATAAAAAAATGGTGTGGATAGAGGTATGAATATATTCTGTATTCCTAATTCAACGCCACACGGACACATTTCACAATAAAGCTTTTCTTTTATTTCACGAGAATGGAATCTGTAAATTGGAAATTTAATACGTGATAAAAGTTACTGAAAACACTGGGAATGTGAGTAAGAGGCAATGAAATCATTGAAAACTTGAGTGTATTTGAACGCTAGAAACTGAAGATTATGATAAACAGTATTTAGAACAATATGGATTGTAAATATTGTAATACAAGTAATATTATAGACTAGCTGACCCACGCAACCTCGTTTGCGTCTCCTATTGCCCTTAGCGTGATAATTTGCCCCCGTTTTTGAAACATTTTTCATTGGCGCTCCGCTCCTATTGATCGTAGCATGATGATATATAGCCTATAGCCTTCTTCGATAAATGTACTATCCAACGCTGAAAGAATTTTTCAAATCGGACCAGCGGTTCCCGAGATTAGCGCGTTCAAACAAACAAACTCTTCAGCTTTATATAATAGTTTAAATTAGGTATATTAAAAAAATGTCAAAGGTTTTTAGACTGCTTGCTATTAAGTTGTACCTTTTATAAAGAGGGATAAAATTATTTTAAACTTAGTGAAGTTCTGACAAAATAACTTTTACCATTTATTAAAATAATTCATTTATGACCCCCAGTAACACAATACTGTTGTGTGAGATTAAATGTCAATATAAGTTTACCCTCCAATAACGTGTAGACACGTGCTGACTTCGTGACATGGTACGATACGTAGATTCTAGATGCATTGGTAACGGAGACAATGTTACATAGTCGTTCATTATACACTTGGTTTTGTCATTTGTAATTCATGATATTAAAACTCGACGTGTAAGAGCAAGTAGAAAAGATACACTTGCATGTAAAAATCATCATCATCATCAGCCTATCGCAGTCCACTGCTGGACATGGACAATTGCACGCCACTTAGTTCGATCCTCGGCTTCTCGCATCCAGCTCTTGCCAGCCGTCTTACGCAAATCATCACTCCACCTGGCCTGTGGACCTCCTACACTACGTTTGCCGAAACGCGGTCTCCACTCAAGAACCCGTTTACCCCAACGGTTATCGGTTCTACGGCAAATATGGCCAGCCCACTGCCACTTCAGCTTGCTAATCCTGTGGGCTATGTCGATGACTCTCGTAAAAATGTGTATGTTTAAACTAAAACAGAGTGCTGCAGAAAGGATTACAGTCAAAGAAAAGGGTTTTGTTGGTAGTGTAGGGTAACATTTATAGGTGTAACTTATGTCTGTTTCGTTGATAGCATCAAGATATAAACCTATACTTATAATAAAAATGTAACAGGTCCAATTCTGAACATTAAAGATATTTAGAAAATTTTTTTGGAGGGCTTAAGCGATACTGAAGCCAAAACTGTATTTCTTTTTTGCATTTTTGTCTGTCTGTCTGTATCTTGGCCGCGCATCACGCCGAAACTACTGAATGGATTCAAATGAAACTTGGCATGATTTGAGTTCATACTACGAGGTAGGACATGGGATATTTTTTATCCCGAAATTCAGCACGGTTTCTTGGAGAGAGGGGATGAAAGTCAAAATATGTACTTAGTTGTAATTCAATAACACATAGTCCGATTTATTTCATTCTTTTTTTTTGCTAGAAAGAAAAAAAAAAGATAACGGAAAAAGTCTTTTTTTTTTGTCCGCGACTGTACACTGCCTGTGGGAAGCTGAGACAGATATGTAAATATGGCGGTACGAAGTTCGCCGGGTCAGCTAGTAATAATATATAAATAATAGATATAAGAGTTACTTTTGCAGGCGATACTGATTTGATAAAACAAATCAAATTAGCCAAATATGTAAGCTGTATCTATCGTTTATATTATGTAAAAGTTCTATAAAAAATATCAACAAAGGACATTCGGTGTGATGTTCCGCCACTATATATAAATCGTAGCAGGACAGTAATATAACTGAAACGCAACAGAAAACTCGCTCACGTTCGAGATTGATGCGGCCGACACGCCCGCCCGAAAATCCTGACGAATGCGAACCTCGGCCAGCGAATAAAAACGTCCGACTGTCCGCAATTTATGAAACGGCCCTTTTGTGATGCCGTCAGCTTTTTTTCATCTACCCCCGCATTTTAGATAGGTCCCTTGTTAATAGCTAGATTTTATACTCTGCTCTGAGGTAATAAATTTACTAGAAATACTGCAAGGGTTGTTGGTTTGTTGGATATTTTGGTTGTTTCAAACACAATTTTTGGTTTTTTGTTCACTTATCTTCAAACTACTTTAACACGCCTAAAACGCCACTTTAAACTCTTTTTAACAAATTGCGCTAACAAGTGTTCCTCTTTAATAATTTTACTCGTATTACGTATTGCCAAACTTTCTAAAAAAGAATCACTGACTGGTAATTTCCCTATTCTATTTCTAGACTATTTCCCTAAAACAATAAAAAAACCTCTGAAATGAGATATAATTTTAATATTTTTTATTAAAGTTTCGTTTTTATAGGTACTGTCGACAGCCCCATATACTCTGTTACAACAACTCCCTGTCATTAGACATATTATATAAAACAAAGTCCTCCGCCGCGTCTGTCTATTCGCGATAAACTCAAATTAAGCTATTGCACGGACTTTGATGTGGTTTTTAGCAATAGATTCTTGAGGAAGGTTTTGGTATATAATTTGTTAATTTTTTGAGTATATTGGCTAAAATATAACGATGTTTGTTAAAGACCTCGGTAAAAATTAAGTCGCACATCTTCTCGGGGTAACATAGGCTATATTATATTTTCCGTAAAGAGCCCGTGCGAAGCCAGGGCAGGTTGCTAGTGTTTAAGTAAAAAGGAAAACGTAACGATTTTATTTCCGTATACAGTTATGTCAGTTCTGTTAAAACAAACAAGTTGGCTGTGACCCCATTTCATATGTCCACTAACGCAGCAGAAACCCGCACTCTAAACTGCAAAACTTTCAAATTAAACGAAAGAACACGAAAGCATGCGGAAAAGCAAACGTAGAAACGCTTACACTGTGTGAACTTACTATTACGAAACGTGATTCTTATGACAATTAATACAATTATTAATGCGGACGTGTTACTGATAATAATGTTGCATATTTGAATAATGATGTCATTTATAATGAGAACCACGTTTGCAATTTTCGTTTGCAAGAGTGGCGGTATTTTTGATACATTTTATATCATCCAAACATGATGTCGCCAGGTGGTATTTCGCGAAACAGTACGGTTGTAATATAATATAAGCGATATCTGTCTCTATAATTTTCAATAAATACCTATATTTTATAGATACATTCGTATACATAATTTTTTTAAAGTGACTAAAATCGCAGCTTAAAATGGTTGAGCAAAAATTTCTTGACAGTATGTATTTTATTTATATTTAATAGATTCTGTTCTTAGTGTGTCCGATTACATATGAATAATTGAATTAAATATATCAGAATAAGTTTACACTTTATAAGCGTTTACAGGCATGTCCAGGCAAAATCAGTCCAAGAAACTTGAATAATAACGATTGACATTGCTTGACCAATCAAAGTATTAAATATCGTGTTATAAAAAACTATTACAAAAAATCATGTCAAATATCTACAATATCGCTTTGGTGATGGGTAGGTTTTGTACACTCTCTTTTATGGCCGGTCGCTTAAATTTACCGTTGGAGCCATGGAGAAGGGTCCAGTATCACTTCAGTCCAACACAGACTGAAGTGATACCATGTCCTTACAAAAAAAAAACCGGTTATTAGAATTTATTTGCGAAGTCTAAATTACACACATCAAAAGTGTCTAGGGATCAAGCATTTTTATGCGGATTTCTTGAGATTGAGATGTGGCTTTGGCCCTGGCCTGCTCAGTCGCCAGACTTGAACCCGATTGAGCATGCATGGGATATGCTACAGAGAAGAGCTCTGCCGAATATGGAGGGTATCCAGTCGCAAGAAGACCTTTTTTTGTTGTTGCAACGAACATGGGCGGCCATTCCACAGCGTGATTTGGATGAACTCATTTTGAGTATGCCAAACCGATGTTCTTGTGTTAGTGTTCGCGGTAGAAACACGGATTATTAATTGTTTAAGTTACCTAATAAAATTTTAAAGAAAACTGTTATTTCAGTCTTTTTTTCGAACTTTAATGTTAGTGGTTCAAATGTCAAAAATCCTTTTATTAGGAAAATGGCAAATTTCTTTATTAATGCAAAGGTGACTTGGTTTATCGTTACTGTGACAAACGAAAACACTTTATTTGATGAATCCTTAAAGAAAATTTTAATTAATATCAATCAGGAGAAAAGTTATTGCAAAAATATATGTTGATCCCTAGACACATATGTTGATCCCTAGACACTTTTGATGTGTGTATTTCCTTAAAAATAGAAAACACCATTTCTCAAAAGGCTTTTTGAATGCAAAATAATTTAGAATATTAAAATATCAAGTTTTACTACAGATGTTTAAAGGTCACAAAACTTTTATTGAACATAAATAAAACACCTGTATACTATTAAATAATTATTTATTTAATATTATTTTGAAAGCTTTTGGACTGAACATAACTCTTATTTTTATAAAATATTAAAATTTACATTCAATACCCTATTAGGTACTTATTAAGCACAATAACTTCGTTGTAGTAATGACCATTGACCTCTGATCAACCTTGAATGTTTGGTGCGAGCAGATAAAGGAATTTGCTCGAAGACACGCTGAACACAATACATGTTTTATACTATAACTATGTAAAGTTCTAAAAACACACCGCAGTAAGTTAACGAAACCTTTTTTAACTAAGTTATAAGAGATGTTGTTTTCTTAATACTGCTGCGTTGCACGTCACTGTCCAATATGACATTTTAGTGTTATTTTGTTGATTAAAGGGATATTTTTTTTACCCTTATCAGTGTTTTGTATCGCTCTAAGATCGGCAAATGGGGATGTCTGGACATGACACATGGTGTGTTGTGTACAAAACCTGTCTAGTAATAATCCAAGAAATAAAACATTTTAACATTGTCGCGGTGACATTCTCTGTGTCTTCCGCAGCAATTTCTGTTTGACGCTTGACCAAAAGAAAAACTCAATACTTGTCTTGATGGTTGGAAAATGAATGGTACATCATAATGCATCTTTTGTATCCTAACATCCGGCTTTATGTGCAGAGTTGATGAGTTGCTTTATATTGTATCCTGGCCATTCTGCTATTAACGTACTCGGCATAAGTCATTGCACTCCTTATCCTCAAGTCCCTAATGTAATAATATTGTGAAGATAGATGATATGATGTGAGATAACAGTCGCAAGACATCCACCAAATGCTAATAATACCAATCCATGCTAGAGCTTTTGATGTTTGTTTTGCTCAAAAGGTACCTATTTATTGCTATTTAATGCGATGTCACAGTTCCTAAACTAAATTTTATTTATATTTACAAGTGCTAGAAGGTATTTGTTGAAATAATTTTTCTATTCAGAGATTTCATGTCTTTCATGTCAGCTATTTTAGTAAATGGTGTAATTTAAAAAATGTTGCTCTCCGTATCTGAAGTCATTAATCACATTTATTTTTACATGCACAACGAATCATGTAGATCGCATCAGTAATTTTTTGTGCCCGCCATTTCAGTTACTATCTATATTACTTTACATGAGCAATATGTTTCTAATTGAACATTTTCCACAGACAAGATATTATAATATTTATATGTTTATATGTTATTGTTATTACACTAGGAAAGCTGGGTTTGAATCCCAAACGTGTCTATAATAGATCACAATAATTAATATGGTGGTTCTTGACACAAGCATTATTTGTAAGTAAAGTTTTCGATAGAATGGGAATACATTGTTATGTAGTATAAAAATGTATTATATAAATTTACAAACTAACACCATTACAACGAACGTAACTGCGAAAGTCGGTTCAACTTCTCTCGCAGTATGCTTAAACGAATCAAAACTAAAATGTGCAAATTTATTCGTGCAAAACTCTTGGCGTTCACTAGCTGTACAAACTATTTCATTCTTGTGTAACTGGGCGCGCTCATCTCGACCTACGCCACTGCAACTTTCTTTAAACTCCGACGGAATTACCTATCTTATCTATAGCCAACTGTTTCTATACTTGTTTGGCCGGTAGACCGGTTTTAAAATAGTCTTCCATAGTATATACTAAGATATTTCGAGTTCGTAGGCTCGTGGCTCGGTCATTTCAAGCACTTTGCTGAATTGCCGTTTAAGTCTTACTTTATTAAATTGTCTAGTTTCTAAGCATTCTCTTTTTCTAACTCTAGAATAATTGACACATGTTTTGTATCGATCACCATCAGTTTGAAAATTATATTCGCTAGACAGCACTTGACTTTTGTTAATAATATGAATTGTAGATATAATTTTGTTAGATACACTATGAGACAATTTGTGTGTCTTTGATCGACTTTTGGATACATAAAATGAAATTGAAGAAGCGTGAGAAATTCTTGATGCAGCCAAATCGATCAGTAACTAATCGTTTTAAGTTGTTTGACTCTCTAGCTTGTTTTGTTATATGCAGCTACATAGACTGATAAGGATTGTATAATTTATTAATATACTATTTTTTTCTAAAATCAAAAGTGTAGAATTCATCACATACACAGAATTCCAAAAAGTGTATATGATCTTCTTAGAAATACAACTTGAAGTAACCAAGAACTAAAAAAAATTGGTCTTACTCCTATTTTCTCAATCATCAACCTAATGCAGTCTCCTATACATAGGCCTCTCCCATTGCACGTCACTCTGATCGATTTTGTACCTAATTTAGTCAAACAATTTATCTCTCAAACACACTAGTGATTTTGTAATCGTAGTCAAACAGAAAACTTCCACTACACACTAGTATACGAAATCAGGTTTTACACAAATTTTTCATTTTCGTTATATAACTGATGCATCCGGAAAATTATTAAATAAGCCAAAAAATGTGCTTAAATTTAAAATATAGTCAGACAAGCCTCTGTAGCAGTTGCGAGTTGTAGAAAATGTTTTATGATCCTATTACTAAAATGTGCGAGTCTCGTGCGAGAAAGGTTTATTATTGCGGATTACGCCTTTTTTATGCTTTACTTCTCAGCCCCATTGTTCGAGCTGTTCTGATACGGAAACATGGAATGGATGTTGATGTAGAATACCCACTAGGATATGGAATAAAGAAATATTGTGTAAAGAAATATCCGTGAAAATGTACACACGCCTGTTTACAGGACTGAAAATTACAGGTACAGTTTATTTAGCATCGAATTGTTTCTCACGATTACCGAAGTGAGCATTTGTCATTTACTAAATATTTCCTTGGAAAATGTATAAGCAATGCATACTCTCATGACGTGGAACTACATAGTCTACGATTACTACCTCGTTGGTCTTGCGGTTGACGTATGCGACTGCGGATCAAGAGGTTTTGGGTTCGAATCCCAGATCGGGCCAAAAGTGTTATTGAGTTTTTCTGATTATAGAAATACTTCCAAACTCCGGGCGAGTTTGGAAGTTGTGGTCTGAACCCCGGTGCCTCGGAGAGCACTTAAAGCTGTCGGTCCTGCGCCTGATCTCTCCCCGATCGAGGCGGTTAACCGTCCCATCGGATCATGAGAGAGAGGGAACAGAGAGTGCACCTGTGTTTGCGCACACACTTGTGCACTATAATATCTCCTGCGTAGTTGGCTGGTCTCCGTTGAGACTGGCCGCCGTGGCCGTAATCGGCTAGGAGAACATTATTACTACTAAACTAGTTAGTCCATATTTGAAATAAACGCGATGGTAGAGGCATTAGTATCCTTAACTGTAATGTAAATAAATAAGTTATTAGCCTGATCCCAGGTTGAGATAAAGTTAACAATTACCATTAGAAAGCGCTAGCATTCATTCGTGTTACATCTCCTTCTTACGGGAAAACACTAGAGGCATTTAACCTGTGCCCCATTGACATTACATCGTATTGAATCTAGACTGGCTTTTACTTTTCGCAGAAGACGGGGCGTGGGAAAGCCTGCCCGTCTCAACGCTGGATTTGCTCTCTGTACAATTTTATGTACAGTTCGTTAAACAATTTGTTTTGAACTGGATCTAAAAGCTCTTTTTCTCTACAATTTCAAATGTAGAAATATTATTTTGCTTTATTTAAAAAAAATGGTAAGAATAAAAATATTCTCTGAAGTACAGAAATCCAACTAAATTCAAATTACGCATAACCTAAGTGTATGCTATTGGTTGTATTTATGTTCTTATGTATTAAAATCAATTGCTGTTCATTTGTCTCGCTAAAATTCGAGAACGACTGAGCCGATTTAGCTGATTTTGGTTTTGAAATATTTGTCGTAGTCCAGGAAAGGTTTAAAGGTGAAAAAAATAAAAATAACTTAAAAATCCAAATGTCACGTGTACGATGTAGCGGGCACAGCTAGTAAAACAAAGATTACTTGTACACTTTTGAAGCCATTCAGAAGGCGCAACAAGACAAATCAAAAAGTACATTTAACGAACTGATACTTTCATTTTAGTCGTGTCAATTAAAAACAAATTATATTTTATTTTTGTAGCAGTACTAAATAACGTACATATATTAAGTTAAGTGTTTGCAATTAGTGAAAACTTTACTGGTAATTGGTAGCAACAGAACCATAGAAAATGTCACTGGTGATGATGAAGGCTGAGCACAGGAGTGACATCATTTAAAAACAATCTGAGATACCATCTGCTGATGCCTATTGCGGTCCACTGCTGGACATAGGCAGAAAAGGAAGACCCCTCAAATACTATAATGATCAACAATTCTCCCAACCCTGGTGATAACTTCATACAGATCTAACATCAACATGGAAAAAGTTTTTGTGTTTACGATGAAGCCATTAAAACGTTATTATATTTTTGATAATTATTAGGGTAGATGTGTATCTTATCTGTTGCCTTTATCGTTGGATTTGTGAGTAAATTCCATTAAATAAGGGGGAAGTTTTAATCGGTTTGTTTGTTATTGTCAAGGTTCATAAAAAATGTCGGTTGTGATTAATGGCTATTTGTGCTTCGAAATATTTATTATCTATGAATGGATGCCGATTACCGATAAAATGAGACTAAGTTATTTGTGTCTCTTTGTGCCTTTTTCAAGATCGATTTTATGACGATGCTGTGTAAATCTATTTGTTTGTGAAATTATATATCGATTGGAGGAATCGTAAGAATATTCGCGATCCCACTTATTCGTGTAATACTAATCGTGTAATATTACACTCGGCGCTGGCTAGCCAGTTCCTTTGCTTGAACTTGGCTTGACACGCTATCGCGTGTCTAGATTCCTACTAGTCCTACTAATATTATAAATGTGAAAGTTTGTGATAATGAATGCATGGATGTTAGTTACTCTTTCACGCAAATACTACTACACGGATTTAGATCAAACTTTACAGTAACATAGTTTATACATAAAAAATAACACATAGACTACTATTTACAACGATAATCGACAAACGCGGGGGCACCGGTGACAAAAGTTGGTACATACATTACTACTTTGGTTACTTGTGGTTTTCCTAACCAATAATACATTTCCCCTGTCGGTTACGTTCCATTTCGGTTAGAGAATGAATACTTCTTTTAATATCTTTGAAAAACTTACAGCTATTAAGTACATCTAGACTGACGGCTCATTACAAGTTTTTAAATACAATTAATCTTATCTACTAAAATACTTTATAATATATGCTTGGTATAATAAGTATAAGTATTTAAAAAAAAAACACGCTCACAAAAGTCGTTTACAAACAAACATACAGTTGAAGCTAATAAGAGCGTGATATGATATGACAACGCCTACAACTCAACCGCCTGGGATTTAGACCGGCTCCCCTTCTAACCGGTTCACGTAGCAGCTACGGACCCCGGATAGAAAATAACATTATGAACCTTTTCATATTAGTGTCAGTGATAACCGTTACGATGAACTTGACAGGATATTTAATAATGCCTTCGACTGTCTTCATTTCAACTAATGAAAATTATGATAAACCTATCAATAACGCTGATAAATCAATGAGGTAACTTTGTGGTTTCCATTACGCTATGGAAGGTTCTAATGGCTTAAGTGATTAACTTAACTAAAATCGAGTTATTTGTTTGTTTATTTGTTAACGATTCAACTACTCACATAATTATTTTGTCATTTAGAATGTTCTTTATTACCTACAGCTTTCCACACAATAAGTATGATTGGAAACTTTGTCCACTATTTTAATTTTTTTTTATGGAATAGGCGGGCAAACGAGCAGATGTATCGCCTGATGGTAAGTGATTACCGCCGCCCATGGACACCTGCAACAACAGAAGCGTCACAAGTGCGTTGCCAGCCTTTTGGTGATGGGGTAGGGTGAAACACAGCACAAGCACTATTTTACACCAGTTTTCTGTGAGGCCGTGGTATCACTCCGGTCGAGCCGGCCCATTCATGCCGAAGCGTGGCTCTCCCACGGTATGCAATTTGTGACGTGTGACGTATGCAATTTTACTACTGTCACAATTGTTTGTTTAATAGATAATTATTGTACAAGTTCTAAAGAAAACATATCTACTGCTTGAATGTACATATGTGACAGAAGTTCTGGTACCGCAATCGGAATTACCAGATTCAACTCGGCTACAATATTATTCTCATAATGAGATACACCCACTCACCTCTGAAGACAACACTACGCATTTTCTATATCTGCAATTTAACTAACTTTTACAAAACAACGATCCGTGATACTTAGATGAACATTGTCTGTTTATGTGTAAAATGCCCATTTTAACTCATCTTCCTAATAAACAGTTATGATAATCACAATCTTCAACATTATGTCGAAGATAGCCTTGCCCCATTCGGCTGTTTAATATAACCCCTTTCTACTATAGAGGTATGTCAAAACTGTTATCCGGTTATTGTAAACTGTTCAATAAACAACTCACCGGTACACTTTGCTACATGTCAGCTGTCGGTGTAATTAATGTACAAAGTTTCTCGGTTTTGATGGACGTACGGAACGCAATCGTTTGTGGCCCACATCCAAAATTATTTGTGCGTTTGAGAGTATTGTGGCAAGGTCGCGCAAATACTGTTCAATGGTCGCACATTAATTAAAAGAAGTATGGTAATTCAGAAAAAGACCAAGAAGCCCGTTATTTGGTTCCACTGTTGATTTGTACTAAAGAAAGATTGCATTAAGGCGCGTCTCCACCAAAATTGTTGGCAATTTCAGTGTTTCCAACTGTTTGCAACACTTAAAAAAATCGCCAACTTTTGTTTCCGTTGTGTCTACACCGAGTAGCCAACAATTTGAAAAACATTCAAACTAAGCGTCACCATAGAGCCAACAAATATTTGCACCAAGCATTTTCTTTTGACGTTTACCGCCAAAAACAGAAACACTGTTCTCAACATTTGTTGACAATTTTTGTTGCCGGGACAGGGGAAACACAGGGAAATTACAGAAACTTTTGTCACCAACACGTGTTGCAACACAAAAATTCACAACTTTTGTTTGGTGGAGACTCGGCTTTTCAAAGATAAACTTATTATCACCGTGGTGCAATTTACTTACAAGTCCATGCTTGATACTGAACTATAGTATGTTAGAATGCTTGAAGATTGAGTTACAACACTGTAGTATATACATCACGTATATACAGCGATATAAATTGCATTAAATAAATGTGCCTTTTATAACACGTCGAGATGCGCTTAACTCGAACCCATTACTCTGTTTCAATTATCTCTGAGACCTATGTCAATTACACGAAGGGAGGTCAAACAGTTCGTTTAATGAGAGAGGGTTGAAATATTTTTTTTTCTTTTAGTTCGCATTTTACAGATCTAGCAGAAAATTTATCTTTGATATCAAAATACGAGCTGCTTTCTTAACTTCTTTACAATTTGACAATATACAACGATAATATTACTAGAAGATTAATGATTGAATTTTAATAAATTTATCTTGTATATCGTATACTATTGAAAAATCTACAATTACCGTTTGCTACTTTGTAGTTGAAATAGCGCTTACGAATTGTATGACGAAAATACACAACATTTATATAAAACTTTCAGTTTTTATACCTAAAGCATTCACATTTGAGTTGGATTTAGTGATTACGTGTTTCAAATATCGCTCTGTCACTCGACAGCTAAAAATATTGGACTTGGCACAGAATTTAGCGGCATTTACTCTTTGAACTATGGCCAAGCGATTACTTTCAATGGTATTGTAAGTGGTATAACTATCATCGCGTCGATAACATCATTGATAAAATGTCACTGATAGTAATTTTACTTTTAAACGCGTCATTAATCTGTTTATAGAGTACCAAAATTGTATATGTACATAATATGCCCGCCCATTGTTACCGGGTTTTAGCATTTTTTAGTAAAACTAAATTAAAACACCTAAGAGACACCTTAGTCTAGCTATCTATCACAATAATGACAGCAAAAATTAATATGTACCTTAAAACCGAGTAACATAAGTCTTCCAAACCGACGTATGAATTGAAAAAGTACACACAAATCATACTAAAAGGACTAGATCGATAAGAATTTAAATTGAATCAACACTGTTTACTAACAACAGAGCTATGAGAATATAGAAGGTTATTTTGATTTCCAACATTCTGACAGTAACAACAACGATGCTAAAACAACACCGTTAACTCGAATGTTGGCTTGCCTCGGTAAGCCTTATTTTTCACTACGACTTTTTCTTGTTCATGAGAAATACAGCCTTATTTTTCTGGCGTATCATAAGTAGGTAAGTGGAATTTCTGCTCCACTGCCTTGGCTGTCGCTGCATGATTGAGTAACCAAACTAACTTCCTTTTTATTCTCAAGTCTTTTTCTCTTTTAAATTTGTTATATTCGCTGGTATAAAAATGAGATAAGTTTACTTTAGATTTGAATTTCTAGAATTGTTTGAATGGCAGTCGTTCTGTCTTTGAGGAAAGTTTCCAAGAATGTCAGGTAGGAAACTACCGAGCGTCCCTTCTCTCGCCGCGTTAAATGTCTTTAAAATTAAACGGACAAGTTGAAAAATTCGCTTTCCCAAAGTTACGAAACAGAATCGAGTTTGTAAGTTTGTTACATCTTGGCGTTCAATATTTTATAATGTGGCAAGAGGTCGGCCGGTGATCCGTGAGCGTCACTCGACCTCTACGAAGGCCGTGCCCGGCTTTTATTGATTTTTTATGCGCATTGTCCATTTCGTTCGTTCGTTCGTACCTACGCCCCCGCCCGTGGCGCCCGCCCGCCACCGTCTCTGGGGCATAGGAGCTTCGATTTTGTGACTGTGTCGCTTATATTTGTCGTCTTTAATTCTTTACTAATGCCATGATGGCAACTCGACAATTCAATTTGATATTTCTAAAGATGAAGCAATTTATAATTTAATTTTTGTTTGTAACGTTAATTAAATATCGGATGATCTCATTAAATGTTCTAGATCAAATACCTACTTGACTGGTATTTTTTTATGACTATTAAAACGTAAAGTAGTAGCAAATAATAAATTTTACTGCTAATTAATATTATTATTCATGTTGAGAAAACAGCTATTTACTGTGAACAAAAACTAAAGTCTTCTAATAAATTATTATTAGATTCGACAGATTCGTGCAAACACGCCAGGTGTATAATTAATATTTGAAATTTATTGTTAAAATTTAATTACATGGGTTGTGTAGGAACTTAACATATTAAAGCTTTGTTATTATATTTTAGATACGGGCCAAACACAAAGATTTTCTCTCTTAAGTTTAGAATCTTTCAACTTGTGCACTGTTGCACAGTCCTACTACATACACACTTGTGTTGTGTATTTATCAATTTATGTTTTATCGTGGGGCTGCTCGCTAGAATTCATAGGGGAAGCTTATTGTGACCGTTTTCCTTTAGTAAAATCTGAAATTATCATGCTGATGTGTATAGTCATTACAGGCCCGTTTAATAATATCTTGACAAAACAATCTGTAAAAGCTCATCAATAAAAAAAGTTTGTGTAAATGAAACTGGTAATTACTTGTCACTTTAGCAAAATAAAAGTTGTAAAGAAATTTTCGATACTTGTTACAATTTTGGTCTGTAAAGCGCCAGGAAGGACAAACCCAAAAAGTTTTGCGAACTTGTTTTTCTACATCGTAAAAGTTTTTACATCGTAGTGCTAAACTGATTTATTATGTTTTTGTTCCAGATTCGAGGACCACCAGATATCGACTTATATATAAAAAGTAAGTTGTTGTTTTTGTAACGAGATTTTCCGTTTTATTAGGGGTTTACTTGTTTACTATTAATAAGAACGTGTTTAGAATGACTAGGCATTATGGGTTTTACAAACATAAGAAACGTGTTTTTATAGAATAGGTAAGTTGTATATTACCTACTTTATAGTTGGTAAACGATTACTTGTGAAATGAATAAATTGGCCATTACCATCTTAACAAATTTTTTTTCAGTATTTGTTAAATACTTACGTTTTTGTTAAAATAAACTGAACCAAATGAGTCAAAAGATTTAAAATTTGCCGTCAACATTGGTTATGAAAATTATTAACATTGCGAATCGGACGTTTCTAAGCCCTGGACTTCAATCGTTTCAGGATACAGTTATTTCTGAATATTCCCCGTTCGAAATAATAACTAATTACTAACGTTGGACGAAAAACCGAAATATTATTTAGTTCCCAAAAAAAATGAATACATAAAATATTAAAATCTAATAAAATTACTACTATCTAAGAACAGTGGCAACTCTTGTTACTTACACTTTGTTAACCAATAAATACATTACCAGCTTTTACTAGCTCTTCCGCAATCCCCGCGGCGTTTTACCTCGTCTAATTACTAATTCGACGTACTAAACATACCGTGTATAACGTTAACGAATATACCGATAAAATGTAAATTAGTGGGAAGGTACACGCTTTAACAAACCACGTTCATAGTTATTGGACTTACTATTCAGAGTTAACGACCAAAATTCACCGAGCTCCGAGGAATTCAGGGAAGGGCAAATTGAGGATATCCAAAAATTCTCTTAATTCTAATTTTATCTGCCTTTGAGCCCGTTTGCGGAATTTCAACACGAGAATTCCGTACATTGAACCATGCGCGCGCGTCAAACCCGCTCGTAAAGTGCTCGGTGTCGCACGTTCAATGATACATTGCTTTCATATCGTGGGACATACCTATCTGTCTTTGATCCTATGAGTTATGACCCGTGTCCGTGGGGCGCTATATGTACACTAACCACGCCACAGATCACCGAGCCTGCTAAACTTACTCCACGGACATCGTCCCCCTTGTACTACTATCAAAGATTCAAAAGACAAAACCTATACATTCGTCAGTCGAATCTAACATGAACGATGCAGTGACGTAAACACTGAAGTCCCCTTCCCCAGCCCATATTCCAAGTTACATCGAGTTGTTTGTACTCTGCATACACGATCATTAAACATATATCTGTTAATAATAATTGCGATTGTCTGGTTGTACGTGCGCGGCGAGTTATGGCGCAGTTGCCGGGCGGTTTGAGACTCCCCCCCCAACTTCGTCACCCGACCCCTCGGATCTGCGGCGAGCGGCGCATCTTGAGATGAAATAGCATTCAGGTTCGTTTTGTGACGGTTGAATGGACGCCCGGTTTCGCGAATACGCATGAATACAAAGATTTGTATGTATTACATGATGAGTTTACAGATGAATATACAACAAACATAAATACCTATACTCGGATATTTATTGAATGTGATATTTTAGTCTTATCAATGGTTGGAATATGCTGCATACAGAGCTCATTCGTGCACGTAACATGATGGCGTATATCACCGAGAGATATAGAAAGTTGATCGTGAATATTGTTTAATTTTTTTCCTCAAAAGTATTTTAGCAACTGCAGTACAAAATCATTGTCCATATCATTTTTAAAATACCTTGTCTCAGTCACCCGAGTTGAAAAAACAGTAAGAGTTTAATTTATCTGGTGGATGTGATTTTGAGTTAAGCAAATAGTAGAGCCGTAACCATATATAAACCTCACCAAAAGTAACAAAAAAAGTTTCCACTGAACAGTTTAAACCTTTTATATCAAATAACTCAAAATTGACTACTTTACGAGCACATTATATAAAGCACATGTTACAGTTTTTCCGTTAGCTTGCACATTTTTACGATTACGATCATGGGTCGGGCGGCGGTAGTTTAGTATAGTCGGGGGCGAGGACTCACGCCAGCAACCGGTCCCTACGTGATCTCCGGCGACGTTCCACGACTTCTAATAACCACTGTCGTAACACGTACATATTATACTCCATCGTACGTTTGTGTGCTCTGAGAAAAATTTACTTCGTTACGATCAGGGTTGCTATATTATTATGTACGGATGAGAAACAACTCTTTAGTATTCAGATTGCACAGGTGTGACTCTTGGATACCCGAAACAAAAGAAAGACACATTAAAAGAAAAAAAAACAGCCGAGTAACCAATAATCGATTGGTTGGTGTGTATTTTTTTCCAAAAGTCAGAGTTGGTAACAATAAATATTTAGGAAAAAAAAGTTATTCTGGAAGAAATTATGTCAGTTGATAAGGTTTATTTTTGTTAATTTTAGATGACACACATTTAATTTGATAAGATGTTTATGGTTTATCTATCCACGTTTCTCTAAATGCTTGAAGTCAAACTCTACGACATGTTGTAGAAAATTCTAAACTGTCAATATTTTTGATACTGTAGGTGGGTGGGTCTTAAGATATTCTTCTTCGTATTTTCGAAGATCACAACTAAGGACCTTACTACCTACATACTTAAGTACTAAACATTAAAAGAAAAAAAACCGAATAATTTGAACTTATTTCATTATTAATCAGTAACCTTTACATAAGAAAAAAATATTTGATTGTAAAGTTTATTCTCCATGAATTTGTACTTCAAATAAAACGTACTCGTTATCTTGATAATGTCGTCATCCCATATCACACTTGGCAAACAAAAGCGTACAATTAATGGCTTTATCACTTTAATGTCGGAATAGAGAATATTAAATGCTTATCATATTGCATAAACCATGGGATATAGTCGCCAACGATGACTTTAACTATCATTATACCATTAGAAACGACATTGTTTCAAATAAATCAAATAATGCTTCATCACATCACTCTAATATATACAGGCGAAAGTTTGTGTATATGTTTGTTACTTCTTCACGAAAAACTACAAAAAGGATTTGGATGAAACTTTACAGTAATATAGCTTATACATCAGAATAACACATAGGCTACTATCTGAAGCGATAACCGACATACACGCGGGCGGAGCCGCGGGCAACAGCTAGTAGGCAATATGACGTCATTATACTTACATCCATTTGGATACTTTTCGGTACAGATATTTGTATTCTAAAGTAAAACAAAATCAATATTAGTGTCATAAAATAAGATGTGAAATAAAGAATGGCTAGAATCCTTCCAAAATAGAAAGAATTTGGTTTTAGATCGTTCGATTTACACTCGGTAATTTGGTTGCCATGAAAGTCAATAAATATAGACAGACGGATATAAAATTTGATCTCAGAGGCGAAATAATTTGCTTGATGCCTTTTATGTTTTATATCATTAAAAACAGTTCATAACGACTTTGAGGTCTCTTATCCTTATCAAATATAAATGAAACAGATGAAATAAACAATTTCAAATAAGAAATATCTGTTAGGAAAATAATAAAATGTTTCTGCCATATTATTTGGTAGGTATGTGCCATGACATGATTTCAAAGTCCAGAATGAGTCTTAATTACAGCACACGGATGTATTGTTTCATTCATTGTTTTCGTATGGATGTGCATAATGAGAGATGACAATACCAAAATCCGGTTATGAATTGCGACAATGTTTGACGGCCTCTTCCTATGGAAATACTTTCCTTACTTCCATATTTAAGAGCTTGGAGCTTGTTTATCAGTCTTATGCAAACGCTTTCGATAAGTTTTTCCAAAAATTTACTACGTGCACAGCAGTAAATAAAATTTCAACAAAATAAAAAAACTACTTCAAGAACGATCAAATCGATTGATTTCTCTTGGATGCCGTCATCAGATCTCAGTATCCTTATCATGGTACAACCGTTGGGATACCTCCTTTCCATTAAAAGAAGAATCATTAAAATCGGTTCATGAACGACGAAGTTATCCGCGAACACACATAAAAAAATGTATACGGTCGAATCGAGATCCTTCTCCTTTTTTGAAGTCGGTTAAAAAATACAATATTTCAGGAAGGGATGTCTTATTTTGCAACAAACAATCAGAATTATTATTCATAGGATCATATATCAATAGTTTTATGACTTGTGAGAATATCGCCTTTTTGATGAGTAAACAATTATTGACTAAAAAATGGTTTTAGTCTGATAAAGTTAGATATTAGTTAAACAGTGGTACTTAAATAATACTATGATTTTGATTTTATCGTGTCACCTTTTTCTGTAACTGACATGTTTTGTCAATTACAAACATTTAGTACAAGTTCAGTTAGTGCAAGAACAAATCTTACGTTACACACACACACACACACGCTAAACACGACACCGGTGCCTCCTCTAAATTCCAATGCACCAATTTAATGGTCTCGTGCATTGTACCGAGAATGCGGCACCAGGTATTTGCAAGTTAATTACGTTCAGCGAGGCCGAAGGAACTCGATTCTTTATTGTCTATCATACCTTGGTCAGAAGAGCCCTTGTCTCACGTAACTCCAATAATGTCTTTTTACAAGACCAAAGTCCGCGATTTTTCATTTAATCAGAGCTAAGTTTTTGAGAGATTAGTTTTGATGATGAGTTTTGCAGTCCATAAATCGAGATTAAAATGTTTAACGAATGTGAAAGTATATTTATCGATAGACGAATATGTTATGTCTATTAAGTTCTATATTTTTAAATGAAGATGTGGCTCCTTTTTTCTGCTTAGAGTAATTAAAAATAAAACATGAATGAGCACATGCTATCTGAGCCAGCTATGCAAGAGGCCGTATGTATCTATTTTCTAAATTTACTTGTTCTAAGGCACAATCCTTAAAGTTCTTCATCGTTTAGTTTCATTTCAAACTTTGCCTCTACATATTCTATCAAATTTCATCGACCGTAAAACTAGTTCAATCCAATTTAGTTTGAATACAATTAGAGTAGGTCCTAGTACTATTAATCTGATGTCGGATTATACGTAAAAGGCTTCATATCTATCGACAAATTCCATATTCTTCACATTTATGCTATGAATGGTTTATAAACAGGTCATTCCGGGAAAACACTTTTATGGTTATATTTATTTATATATGTTATTTTCGTTTCCTTTGTTGGTTCTCCAGAGAAAATGTGAGAAATAAATTTTATTCATGCTTGTTTTATTGCAACAATATACACTTTAAAGTATCAATAAGTATTGTATTCGCTTCGTTTTGTGAATTGATAAGTGTCCGCGGGTGAGCTGCATTCATGTTGTATGTTGATAAATAATGTATGGTCTTATATAATATGTATGTCTTGTATTACTAACACAATCAATTTATAGATAGGTACTTAATATATACCACCAGTTTAGGAACCGCAGGGGTTTCGTATTGGTTTAACTGATCACCTCGCTGCTTCCTAATACGCCGAGTGTTCTGGGTTCTAACCTGGGAAAACTCCTTTATTGATCCACTAATTGTTGTTCTAAGCCTGTGAGAAGTCCTCTGCGGCACAGGCTATATTCCTGGTGCGGAAGTTTTCTATAAAAAAGAAATATAGATTCGTTGCCTAACTTTATGAAGAAAAAAAAAAACAAATTATACTTTTAAAACTACTAGTTATCAACATAAATTGTTACTATCTTATACTATACTAGTGGTTGCCCGCGGCTCCGCCCGCGGATGTGTCGGTTATCTCGGCAAATAGTAGCCTATGTGTTATTCTGATGTATAAGCTACATTACTGTAAATTTTTATCCAAATCCGTTCAGTAGTTTTTGCGTGAAAGAGTAACAAACATCCATCCATCCAGTTTGACTCACAACGCCGCACCTATGTTATTTGACTTTCCAAGTCAGTTGGGCTACTTATCCTTAGCTACCTTCCGTCACGTACTAAAAATTATTAAGGAAAGATATATCGTCGATAACAAGTCAGCGTGACACTGATACGAATTTTGTACGGAAATAAATACTGGATCAAAAATATAGTGATCTCATCCAACTGAACAGAGTACGTTAATTGTTGAAGCATAATGTCTTCTATTGGACATATTATGTCTAATAGAAGACAGTTGTGGGTTAATTGATTAATATTATTGGCTATCAATTTATTTTGACTATGACTGCACGGTTGGCCTAGTGGTTTAAGCGGTCGCCATGCCGCTTCCTACTGCGCCAAGTGTTGTGGGTTCAAATCCTACATTGGACAGCGCTTTGTGTGATCCACAAATTGTTGTTCTGAGTTTGGGTGTTCTTTGTGTCCGTTTCATGTATGTTTGTAAAGTCCCCCGCGACACAGGATGTATATTCCTAATGCGGGAGTTGTCTTTTAAAAAGAAAAAAAAAACTACCTAAATTCGAAAGAAGAAAGAATTTCATTTGATATTTGCCAGACAAACATAGATATTTTATTAGTATATAAACCGCTGGGTTAGTTGGTAGAAAGACTAAATAATATGGCAAACCAAGGTGTCTTATAAGTTCGGACATGTGCTGTATGAAAAGTAGATGAAATTAGTGTAATAATTAATAAAACTGACCGTTTACATGCACATAGATCGTAAACTACATATTTGCCGCAATAAATTGACTATAAATATCCTGAAATATCCGTAAAACATTCTGCGACACTTTGTATAAAAGCGAAAACATTATCAGAGTAGGTACGTACAGATTTTTTTAAATCTCGTCGAAGTAGCAAACTAAGCCACTTGGAATCATTTACGACATCATAAAAAATAACCACACTTTCCTTTTGAAGAAACCTCCAATATTCACGCCATTTTTATTGGAGCGGCACGGTCCCCTTAGTATAATATTGTAACACATAGGGTGGGATCTCTCGCGCCCTTACGCCTCGATTCACGTGGCATCGTGTTACCAACCGTTCTTTGTAAGAGAAATGTGATAAACAGGAAAATGCTTCAGGCTAGCCGTCTACCTAACGACAAGATACGCGCTCGGAATTTTAACTTTATGAATTAATTTACATTATAAGTGCGAATGACGTGTCTGTTAGTAGTAACTTAAACAAATTGACCTTCGATATATTCAAAAATTTTGATACTGAATTGCCAAGCAGGTGATTTAAGAAAATTTGCTACGTAACTCGCAGCAAAACTTTCGGCGCACCTCTTCACAAGGAACGGGAATCAATCTATCCTATCCTACCTATCGCTAAAGGTTTGTCTGGGTTCTTTTTGTAAATTAAACCCACTTTTGACAGAACTCTTGTGGTATTTTTAGTCGTTCTGTGCAATTTCGACAACCACTTCATCATCAACACCAATAAGAGTTTCTCCGTGTAATATATAGGTAAAGTGTGTTTACTAATTGCATAGTTGTTTTGTATCGTTGGCAAGTCGTTAGTTAGCGCAACTCAGGCTTCTGTGTTTGATCGAGAGCGGCACCTTCAACCGTATGAAATTAGTCATAAAATAACTATAAAACTAGCAAGCCACGTACAACAATTCCCGAATGTGATACCGTAGTTCAAGTTTGCGTAAAACTTCGATAAGTCTGCAGTTTATGCATTACAGAATTTGGCAATAAATGATATCGTGCTGATGTGCAATGAATACACGTTTCCAGTGTTTAATACGATAGCCCTTACAGAAACGAGGATGAAAGAAACTTTTCCATTGTGTGGAGAATTGACCTAATATCTAAAAACCTACCAGGATATAGCTAGCTCGCTACAGAATGTTTTTATTAGATCTGTGAGTTCGTAATCTTATTTAGTTTCTGTGAAAAATCTTCCGTTGACTTTTGTACGTCGGGATCGATCCGTTGTCGTTTGTGATTTTTGTGGGGACGTCAAGAAGCTTTCGTTTTACGTTTCAAAGTAAAATTATTAACGCAAGAGGGAACTTTGGCTTTTCTTATTTCGAAAATTAATTTATTTTCCAGTGGAGCTTTATTGTTAATGTTTCCGCATTTCAATTTTCATTTCTAATTTTTTATCGGTATACTTTTCTCTTTGGGTTTTATGTATTTCATATCTAAAGAATATCATATAAAATTACGTCTCTCATTTTTTATGTTAAATAAGTATAAGGTGGTTAACAAAGATATTCCGTCAATATATAAGGTATTTTTCAAAAGCTCTTTTAGCTTTATCTAAGATAGTCTTGGCTTAGAGTTAGGTGATACCTATTTAAACCATTTTCTGAGAAGTAGTTCATGAGGTCTATCTATAGACTCTATTCTAAAGTGACATTGTGTCCATTATTCCAAAACTGATCTACATGTCTAAACAAATCTTTTATGTACACTGATGATACTATTTTTGTTTATCCTTCGATGTTCCCATAATTTGGTTAACGAAACATTAAATTATTGTCTGCTGTTTACTCTTTACTAACCTAAGAACAAATCAGTTTTACTATTTAAAGAAACAGTAAACACGGCTGGGTCGAACTTGTTCTCCGAATAGATGCACCTAATAACTGCGTGAATCAATTAAAAACTCCTAAGTAAAGTTTTGCGGTCTCCGGTCTCGGCTGTGTGATTATATACATATGTATGTTGTATATTTGATGCTGGTATGTAAAACTTTGTGTCAGGTATTATTTAACTTTTAATTAGCTTGATAGTCACTAACATTATTCATTACTAACATCCTTTAATAAACCTCCGAAAAATATAATACTAACTGTAGTTATTCCATAAAGGTACTGTTTTAAAATGTCAATATGTCAATCGAAACCTATTTGTGACACCATAAATGTTTTTCTGGTTTGGCCGCAAAATGCTTCTACAAGTAAAGCTTGCTTTTTATTCCATTATCGTCATCTGCTAATCATGCACGAATTCTAACCCAAGTTAAATGTACGGCTCTGCCCTGCATGATAACAACACACCTTATAAAATATATATCAACAATTCACGTTAAAATACTTTTATAGCTTATACACTTATGATCAATACATAATAACGGACCTGTCGTACGTTTCCCAAATCACGTAATCCTATTTCGAATGTTGCAAAGCCATGCCTTTGTAATCTAGGTAATATTGTGGGCGAACATCAATTTGTATTGACGTGTGAATTGAGCGGTGTGTTAATGTGGAAATGAATTTGCTCAAATATAATTTGCGCTATGAAACATACTTATTATTATACATTTTCAAATTTCATCTTTTGTGATGTAAAAATAAAGGTTGACGGGAATAACCAATGCTGTGCCAGTCGAACTAGTGTAAACAGCTAATAAAATGATCGAAACGCGATTATAAGTCGATGGATACGCCGGCGAGTTGTAAAGCTGATAATATTTAGTGGTACTCGTATAAAACACCTTACGTTAGTAAAATAAATAAGTTTGTATTGTAGTTTTAATACAATTTGGTACTTTAAACCCTTAAACTTTTATGCACCAAGCAATGAACCTCATCATAAGATGAGACCAAGTTATTCTAGGTAATGTCTTATAAAAAGTTTGTGTCATAAAGATGTTTCTGCGAGTGTTTATGTTAATTTATATCATCGTTTTGCATCGCGTGCACAATACTTCAGGTTATGACATAAAATATTTAAATATTAACGACAGGAATGACTCATATGCTATTAAACATATAATTTAACTGGTTTTGTAACTGTATTACCTTATCTGTATTGAAAATCTATGTCTACACACATGTTTATGTATAAATTATTCGGTTTAAATGCATAACATGTAGGTTATCACGTTTTGACTCAAAGAAAATGTATAACAAAACATGAACATTATAAATAAGTGCTTACACTTTCGTTTAAACGTTGAGAGGTAGGAATTTTTGAGTCCCAAGCCCAAACACGTACGTATTGCGACGAATATATTAGTATGTTTTATTCAAATGCTCGTATTTAACTAATTTTATGTATGAATTAAACGAATTTCAACTTAATAACTTTCACATTATCATAGCAATACTTAGTATGCGAAATAATAACTATTAGCATGATAATCAAACCAATGAACACCCGGCGATACATCATGGCAAATCCTTTGGGGAAAGTCAGGCGAGATGTTTATGCGGTCGCATGATGCGGCGATCGTAGATCATTTATTATAACGACCTGTATACCAACCGATGGATTTTATGTGCCATTAATATCGTTATTAATGTCACTGGTGCCATGACGTTGTATGTAAAGCCGCTTGAGTTGAACCAAACGCAAGTATAATATTAGCAACTCATTATTGCATGTAAAAATAACTTGAGCCGTTTGTATTGTTTTCATGTAGAAACAAAAGTAGTTTTGGTTTGTTTTAAAACAACTTATACTTCCAGATTGGAAAAATATTGATGACATACTTAAGTACTTGTCTATACCGCTATACGAAACTAATCATTCTATACTTCGCAAGAAACCTCCTTCTTGTAACGTCTAACCAATTTTATCGTCTATGTGTTCAAAATTATCTTTTATCAACCATAATCATTCACAAATACATTTAGATAAAAACTCTAGGTAAGTATTCGTACTAACCAAAGACAGAGTTTTACTCATCTGTATATTTCGGGGAAGCCCGACTGGTTCCGAACTCGAAGGAGACCCTATGTCGACGAGTGCATCAAGAATATCGCGATCCCCGAAATACACGAGTGAGTAAAACTGCGTATCCTCAATTTAGATGAAATCAATCAACACATACTTGTTTGTTATTTACAAGTATTGAGCTTTTTATATTGTCATATTTGAACGAGTAGTTTTACATAATAATGCATATAAAGTTACGTTTTTAGGTCGCTACTAACACTGTTTTGAATTTTCCCGTTCTTTCTCTATTAATTCGGAGTAAAGTGTTACACAGAAATGTATGTATAGCAGAAATGAGCTCACAACGATTGACATACGAGCTAGCGTTAGCAAAATAGCAGCGGTTCAATGACACAACACAAAGGAAAGAACAGTAGTAGTAGTCTGAACAAAAACTTGTCTAACAGTACTTTTCCAACGCGTCGAAAACGAATTGATTGTGATGGCTTTCATGCGTTACATGGTTAACATAACCTCATAGGATTTAGAAACGTGTTTTGAAGAACTATCATCTCAATTACAAGTCAATTATGCATCAATGAAAAGAGTTAGAAAGAGTATGAAAAGAGTATTATTTTGTCCATGAAGACAACTTGTTTTTACACACAAATGCTATGGTGTTCATAGAAAGTCCAATCTGGGCTTTTCAAATAGTAAATGATCATTAACCTCAAAATAGTGTAAAATAATATCATTTCAAGTTCTTAATCAAAGCCATCATTTTAAATATAAATTCTAGTTTAATGTATTTGAAAGTATAATGAATTTCGTACTGATAGACGTATACGTATCATAAATAACTGTGATCTGACACAGTTGGACTTCTGTTCAATATTATATTAATGTACAGTACGCCAGTGGTTGGGGTTATGCTGAGTGAATGACCGTGCCTCGGAGACAGCAAACGCATGTAAATGAGAAATTCGCTTGATGATACCGACGTTCGTGTGCTATAGCACTTACTCGAATGCGCTTTTACTTAAAAATATGGAACTTTTTTGGGAGTGTACACGAGTTGTAGTGTAAACGTTTCAAGTGAAAATTGTTTTTCATCATCAACTGAATGTTCGTCCACTGCTAAACGAAGGCCACAGGCATAATCTGTAAACATCAATATCCCTTAATAGCTTCGAAACACAAGTGGGCTCATTCCATAAACAGTACTAATGATTGACGTTGAACATTATCTTACACATAGATGTATGTTTTAAACGACACAATCTGTCGTATGCCGATCGAAACATGTCTCGTACTTTCTAATCGTAGCTTGGTTGATTCACGATTACACAAGAGCCAACTACTTGTCGTATCGATAAAGCGGGTAGAAACGATTTACCAATAAATCTGTTTCTACTAAATGCTTTTAGTACGGACTATACTAAATTTTGGGCGTAAATAATCATATAATATTTACACAGCTCATAACCATATCATACTAATATTATAAACGCGAAAGTTTTAAGTATGGATGGATGGATGTTTCTTACTCTTTCACGCAAAAACTACTGAACGGATTTGGATGAAACTTAACAGTAATATAGCTTATACATCAGAATAACACATAGGCTACTATTTTCCGCGACAACCGACATACACGCGGGCGGAGCCGTGGGCAACAACCCATAAACGTATGGACAATCTACTCTTGATTGTTATTATGCGAATCATTTGTATGTGCAATGTTTGTTTATTTCTGACGAAGTTAAAACAGAATCTAGCCAGATTATGGCTATAAATTTATGTTGGCCGTTCTTTGCACGACACTCAATGAATGTAATCTTTCCAAAGCGAAATTAACAGTTCAAGCTCTGTCATGTACCTACGAGTGACGATTTCAGATGTTAGTGTGCAAAGTTCATTGGTATTTCCAATATATCTTGAGAAATCCAAAAAACCAAGTTGTGAAGAGTATCGTCGAGTTTTATGCTTGTTGCTTACTTATGTGGTTTAGTGCTGTTAATCTTGTCATAAATAAATGGATTACTGTCATAATCAAGTTTGGCAGTACACATATTAAAAATATTGTATATTTATAGACGCTGCCACTACAATTAACGTAATTTGTGTATTATGAAACATTTTATGTTCAATCCACGTCGATTCGTTTCACATTAGTGATATCTGCCTCATCTCGGTACATAGTTGCCAATCGAACATCATAAACGTAACTAAATATATCTTTCTTTTACAATATCTAGGTATATGAATCGGCAAATTTGTTACAATCCATATATGACAATGCTTAATTTTCTGGGAATATATATCTTGTCTTGAAATTCCCACAGTAATCCTAACACTCAATATGATATGACGCATATCACAATAAGCAAGTACAATCTCATAAATACTGAATTTTAGTCAACGAACGGATGTTATGAAACGCACTAGCGTTTGAGGAAGTTTTAACTGCTATGTTGATATTTTCCTGTTCGCTCGTCGTGTTTTCAAGGTAAAAACTCGTGAACACATTATGCAATGTGTCCCATAATTATGTTATGTAAAGTAAAGTAAGTGTCAGAAGCATAAAAACAGCAAATCAGGACAAGAAGCAGTTAATGCTTTAGATTATATATTGAGTATGTGTAGACGTGTAGCGTAGCACCTTAAAAGTGTAAGACCATAAACAAGATATTAATAATAGGTATTTACCTATGAAATTGCCGTTTTGTATGCAATAAGTGAAAGTACTTATTTTTTCAAACTTTTTTATTTCTGTTATTCGAAGTAATCACCCATGCAATCGACGCATCTTTGCCAACGCATTGGCAGTTTATTGATGCCCTTCTTGTAAAAATCAGCTGGACGGGAGGCAACAAACTCTTCAAAAGCATTTTGTACTGCCTCTCGGGGATTGAAATTTTTACCCACTAAACAGTTGTCTAAATTTTGGAAAAAGTAATAGTCGGTAGGTGCAAGGTCTGGTGAGTATGGTGGATGAGGGAGAGCTTCCAACCCCAGCTCTTGCAGCTTGGAGACTGTCTGTTGCACAGTATGGGGTCGCGCGTTGTCGTGAAGCAGCTGCAAGAGCTGGGGTTGGAAGCTCTCCCTCATCCGCCATACTCACCAGACCTTGTACCTACCGACTATTACTTTTTCCAAAATTTAGACAACTTTTTAGTGGGTAAAAAATTCAATTCCCGAGAGGCAGTAAGTACAAAATGCCTTTGAAGAGTTTGTTGCCTCCCGTCCAGCTGATTTTTACAAGAAGGGCATCAAAAACTGCCAATGAGTTGGCAAAGATGCGTCGATTGCATGGGTGATTACTTCGAATAACAGAAATAAAAAAGTTTGAAAGAATAAGTACTTTCACTTATTGCATACAAAACGGCAATTTCATAGGCAAAGACCTATTATTTTATGAACATTATTATTAATATTCACTATTTGGCTTCTTCATTTCCAAAAGAAAATGGCATAACTGAAACAACTACTATTCGTGCGTAATATTCAGTAAATTAAATACATTTATCACATCAAAGAATTGTCTTTGATGTCTCGATTTCAGCTTCAATAGTTCCCGTGGCTCAACGTTAATTGCGTTTCTTTGTGAAAGAACTCGCTTCTAATCAATACCTTTGTGATTATTAATTCAAGTCACTCGCGCTGAGTCAGCAAATGTTACAGAACTGCTAACTTAATTATGGAGACCGGACGCTAAGCGCATGTTTATATTGTCTCTTTACATATTGACTGTTACGTAGGCGATGTTTGTTTGAACGTTTTCTGATGTAGCTAGCAACATGTAGCTATGTTGGCTGGAGTAAATACAAATCTAGTTTTCGTTAGTTGTAATATTTTAAAAGTACCTACTTCGGTTTTAAAATTTAACGTGAAACTCAATACAGTTGTTCAAACATTGATCTCAGTTAAGAAGCAATCATTTTCTTATCTTTGTTTCTGTATTAGGCTGCAAACATCCGAATGTAAGGGCAGGGCAGATACCACAATTATCGAAAGCCATACTTACATAATTTAACAAATAACCTCAATTTTACTATGATTGCTTACAATTTCATTTTACTGGTTAAAATTACAACATAATAATAATAATCTGAAATGGCCGCGTAACTCTCAAAGCTTATAATTTTCCAATAGCTGCAACACTTGGAAACGAGCGAAGCCTCACTAATGGAGTTTAAATTTTGACAAAGTCCTAAAGCGCAAACGACTCCCAATTCCCGGTCGTTACAGAATTTCCGTTCGATTGAACAGTGCCACGCGTCGAAGGTTTCTGAGACTTCGAATTGGAATATGTAAAGTAATTCGCCTCAGAACTCTACGAGGCCGTTTACCTCGGCGACGAGATTATGCTGAAACTGACCCAGCTTAGAGAGATAGTACGCTGAATAGAATATTCTGGTGTTAGATAGAGTGGCCTTTGTAAAAGATACTAATGTTTGAACTTTTAACAGTTTGCTTGTACCTACTCCTGCGCGAGGACAGTTACCCCTTTTCGACTAACATAGCGCATGTATCCTCTATTGTTACTCAGAAAATGGCTTTAAAATGCTTCTGGTAGATTTTACATTACATTTGTATCTTCAAATAGTTAGCCTTTTGCTGTTCCATCTCATCTTTTAGGAAAATAAGGAATTATAAATAGAACAAGGAAATAAGGCAAGCTAAAAAAACTTTGCAAATATAAATAAAAATGTGATGAGAACAACTTTTAGTAACAGAAAAATGTAGGTATAAATTTAAAAAAAAAAACATCGTTTGTCAGACATGCTTGTGACTATCTGTCAGATTTATTTTTAATATTCATGTAAGAAAGTTGTATATAACTAAAACATCATGCTGCGATGGTTAGGAGCTCCGCAATAACCATAAACGCACGTAAAACTGCAGGGAACGCCTTTTTTATAACACATACTAGAGTAAATTTACATTTTATTTAAACACATTTGAATTGAAAATTTTCATTCTCTCATAAAAGTAATTAACGTTTACTTGGTAATTAAATAAAATCGACTTTATAGAACTTGTTTAGAAATTATGAAACGAATCTAAAGTAGATCGTAAAAGTATACTTAGGTCGTTGTTACTAGACGTGTGTAACTGATTAAATATTTACACCTTTCGTTTTAGGAAAAACCCAAGTATTAACGTGTTCACATGCCACGTATATTAGCATAATTACATCGTTGTGTATCTAGTTATTGAAATATAATTTATTCCAAAGCCTTGATGTTAGTATATCATCACAACGAGGTAACAAACGGCAGCTGGATAGCGATCCGCTTTCATTTGCTTTCTCGTATAAGGTGGGTGTGCAAGCGAGACTCGCCTAGCAACAGCTAGCCGTGTCGTGGACGTACACCATTGGTCGGACGATTTGGGCGAGAAGGTACCGCAAGATGTTTCATGCCATTGCCGGTCGTTGTCGCAAACAACAGTTTGTAGCGTTCTTCTATTGATCATTTCTTGTTCTCGAAATGTTTAAACGTTCTATTGAGTTTGAAAATTGAAGAATCAACGGTAATTTCTCGGTACCGTGTCTTTAGCTAAGTATGTTGCTAAGTAATTTTGTTTCTGTGTCATTTGAATCGTCTCAGGTAGCGTTTCATTCTACTCTTGATAGTTAAATTGTGCTTTGGGTAGCATTTATTAGGATTTAATATTGTTTGAATGTAGTCGGGAAAATACTTGAAAGTTTAAAAAGAAATACAGTAAGTTTATATAGGTACCATTCAAATAGTCAGATTTCAGTGCGTCGTTAGGTATATAATAACTCAATTTACCTACTCTTGGTCTTCTTATTTCTGATAAAAACGCGTTACTTGTCTTGTTTACTTCATAAGGCGTTTTTTGCCATTGATGCTTATAAATAATTTGTTTCTAGATAAAATAATGTCAAGAAGGTTGTGAGCTTTGAATTCGATTGTTCAACGGTGGTTTTGATTTAAATGTTCACAAATACGTGTATATTATCGACAGAGCTGTCAATACAGGACTTGTTAATAAATCAAAGAAATATGTATTATGAAATAAGAGTTTGATAATAAGTTATGTTACCGCAAGCATGCATTCTGAAATTAAATTTTATACATAAAACAAAAATAAGTTAATCTCCACACACGAGATCGCACTTCTTACTTTCAAGCAATTTCTTCTAGCTAGCTGTTTGACCTGTGCGTTGACCCATGACCCTGCGCACCCTCTCCCTCGCGCTCTCTGTCTGCATCGTCGGCAACTGGAAATTCTAACTTTGCGCTTACGTTATGCACTTGTTCGGCTAACACTTACCATTTGCACATCTAAAAGGCGTGTTTACGTATTTTAGTTGTATAGTGCTTTTGCAGGTTACTGTTTTTTTTCTTCTTTTAATATTCAAAGAAAACGTCTGTCTACTGACACTCAGTAAGGAATTAAACATGAGAATGTTCATAACGGTATGTTATGTGACAAGTGGTGATGAAACTTAAGCATTAATATTTTAGAGGGGGTTACAAATGAATGTTACAGTCCACTTTCTGACAGAGGGACAGAAAATAAAGAACTTTGTGACTTTTGTGAGGCACGTTAGTTAAATTAAAAAAATCACACGAGTATATGAGACAATGACAAAATGACAATCAGATGTTATTTCTGTGATTATATTTTAGTTCTAATTAATAAAGTTCACTAAAAAACTGTCACTCCTATAAACATTATTTATGTTAATAGTTATGGAACAATGATCGTGATATTTTCGTGTATTATATTTCCATCTATGCGTATTGCTGCTTTTAAAGTGTTATGTTGTTTTTTTTTGTGTTCAAAAGTGCTTTACCTACTGTCTCTTTTAATCTACGTCACAAGTTCGTAATCACAAAAACCAGAAATATGAGCGTCGTTTGAATGTTTACGTGAAATAATAAATCTCATGATAAATGTGTATAAACCCTTATCTGCGTCTCGATTATATCTACTTGTGTGTGTGTGTGAGTAAGTGTGTTACCATATAAATGAGATCATGGACTGTGAACTCTAGATATAAACGATGTTGAATGAAAGGAATCTAGAAGACAATACAATGCGATACGTGATTATAGTTGTTTATTAATATTATGAAACTGCACAACGCAGTTATCAAAGATTCGATGTATAGTTGGGTATTTATATTAAACTTAATCAGAACGGATTATTACTAACCAATAAAGAAGATGCACATCCCAATGGTCATCAGAGAAATAATAGTGAACGCTAATTCTTGCACATATTTTGACTGTGTAAAGTACTTAGCTGTAAAATGAATAAAATAGCAGTAAAATGCGGAATAAATTAATATAGAAACATATTAACACAAAGCTGCACCCAAGAATTTCATTTTTGAATAAATTTTATTATTCAATAATGGTTTTAAACTTTGTCGCACCAACAAGAGTTACAAAATGTTATCAAGTATTCGTTTAATGTTCTATTTACGTAAGTCATAAGTAAACACACTTGTCAACTAGAAAGTGATTATTTCCTACTTTCAAAGAGAAAGCGTGATTGATCGGGGAGGCCTTTTGAAGGCTCGTGTCTAAAACGTAAGTGTATTATTTATGACGTGGACACTGTAAGCGTAGGCCCGATTACGTACTATTTTAACGTTGATTAGAGTATTTTTACTTTGTTGGCGGTTTAGTGGAAGAGGCAATCTATTTCGTATTTGAAATAGTACTGCCATCTGACAAAACCTACCTTGTATAAAGTCAGAAGACCTGGTCGTGGGAAACTGTTGGACAATAATCTTTAAACCATTTAAACCACGTTATTACTCTGTATAATGAAAAAAAAGGCATTATCTAGTTGCAATATCTCTGAGTTTTAGAAAAATATTATAAGGTTAGCTTCTTATTCACCCCAATGAGTAAGCGCATCGTAATCGTAAACTCGCACATGAAATTGAACCTAACTTCGAGAGATCGATTTTCTTTGAAATCGCACATTACTCCTGCAAAAGATTATTGGCTATTAATCTCATGCCATATACTTCATCTATGTTCGTAAAAATAACTCCCTTCTACTGTCTCGTTGTTAACGGTGGATGAGATTGAGAACAACGAAAATTATGTTTAACGTTGGTGTTGATTATAATAAATAATGATACTACAGGACCTAGAGAAATAATTGGAGAAGCAGGTGCGCAATATACTCCATCAAGTACTTCCAACGATAACTTGTCTAAGAAACACCAAACAATAAAAATGCTCACTGTAACATACCTTTTAAATACACTACCGTAACACTATCTTATATGTATGTAGTTATTTATTGCCAAAAGGTTGTATTACAATATCATTTCTGCAAATTCCAACTTATTGCTAACCATCAATAAAAACGCGCCGTCTTCATAACGGCTGTACATTTTACCCATATTTCACTTGCGTTGCAAATCGTTGGACTATTCATAGACGTTGTGTGCCTCTCGGCCGATGCCAGTTTCCAAGCAATAATAATATTGAAAGACAGCTCGCTCGCTTCCGCTTAGCTCGCTCGGGAGGAATGCTGATACAGCCACGAGGCATGAAATTCCACTTAGGACACTTACACACTGTCATTTCAAAATAAACTTTTTCTTATTTTCTTTTTAAGAACTTATAAGTAACAGTGAAATGATAAGTGTATTGTGTTCTTTTATACCTATGATGAAGTGTGGTGACCTACGTTCTTTGCAATGTTAGTCCGCATAAGTTTTATAAACTTGACTATTTTGATGCAGATATAAACGCGTAGAGACTAAAAAACGTACTATAATACTACGATTATATTCACACGTACATATAATGATGTAGGACCAGTTTCAAATGTAGATACGGATTGACGGACAGAAACTAACTGTGCCAAGCAGGAACTTTAAAGATAATCTAACTTAACAAGAATTCTTTAGATTTACAGCAATTTAAAGATTTGTAATAAGTGTAATAACTAATTGTTTAAAATACACAAGTACATAGTTTGCGCTTCAATTGTTAGATAATCTGTAATCTACTGTTATTTTAAGATAAAAAACTGCAACCTAATTTATAATATAACAATTTTATGATAAGTAATAAAACACAATTACAGTAGTAACTTTGGTCAAGTTTATATTAATGTCTTAAAGTCTTACAACCTATGGACGAAGGAGAGTACCTAATCATTTTTACGAGCTCCCTCCAAACTGTATCGCACCCTCGAGCCCAATAAGGTAATATTGAGTGTTACAATTTACACCTATGAGGTTGTAGCGTGTATGGAGGCCCTAAAACCGTCTTTGCAACCAATAGGGCTATAACTGTTACGCCGAGTCAGCTTTCGTGGCCGAGCTATCCTGTATGAGTATGTAACGCAACCCTTTAAAAAACGTGTTTCTTCTGCAAACATTTTCTATTTCATACCCTATGTGTATATGTCATAAAGTTGCATTTAAATAAAACTCGGATCTTGTAGTACGTCACGTGAGAAATGTATTGTAAACAAAAAATTCCCAGACATTTCATTACGGTGTCATTTATACAGTATACATTTAATTAACGATTAGCATAAAAATATGAACAATTCGTAACTTGTTTTTTAAAGTTTATGTACTTTGAATAGATTCTTGCAATTAAACGGACAAGGTACTATTCAGATTAGTAAAATATTGGTTTTCTTTTCGAATATTCCGTCTTTAATATGCACAATAATTAAGAAATAACCCTAAAACAATGTTTTATTTTAATAGTCAAATGTTGTACCTAACACAATCATTTCTGATGTAAGTTATTTTAGAAGTGGTCTTCTAACGTAGGTATTGTAATTTCTGAAATTGTGATAAATTTTACTTAGTCCCACTTACTCTCAACCGTCTCTGCCTAAGTATATTGATGCTATATATATTACTGGGTTAGCAGTACACAGTAGCACTCACGGTTAACACCAATCAGGATACAAAAAAATAGTCAATTTCAAACAATGGCACGTCTATCAGTTCGGTCGGGGCTTTGTGCACGCCACCGTGCGGATAAAATCGACGTTGTTTTGTTTGAAATCGTTTCGCTCCAAAAACAAAAAAAGTAGCTTTTCGTTTTTAGGACGGCGTATAAAATACGACTAGGTTTGATTTGCAGTATTTAAGTGGCTATTTGCACTGATAAGTATTGGCAATCACTCAGCCGGTGTACTTCGTGATCATCGCTACCTATTTCAAGATGTAAACAATGACACAATATACTATAGACCGTCCCTCCCTTGGCCAATACTGTACGCCGTAAAAAGCTAGGAAAGATCAACTAAATCTAGATGGCGCTCAAAATAAGCTCTAAAAAGCAGTTTAACAAAGTTTAACAGTATTTTATTGATGTGCTTCAATTCTAGTAACTATATTATTATTTTTCAAATATAAAACTTGCTTTGTATTGCTTGCTTTAAAAAAATTATTTTCAATTGCATAGCTAAAAGTTATCACCTATGTTTAGGAGATGTCGTTGCAATCGATTTAAATAAACTTGAAAATAATGACCTATTTACTACGCTAGATGTCACATTTATAAGTTATTTGGTTGAATCAGAGAAACAATGCACTCATGAATGGCAACATTGCAAAAATCGTTCATATCTTCCAGTAGTTAACACGGAACGGCAACGTCGCTTGAGCCGCGTACTCAGTTCAAAAATTTAATTAATATGAATGTTTATTTTAACCGACTTCAAAAAAAGAAGGTAGTTATCAATTCGACTGTATTTTTATTTTTAACCGACTTCCAAAAAGGAGGAGGTTCTATGTTCCACTGTGTTTTTTTTATGTATGTTCACCGATTACTGCGTCAATTGTGGACCGATTTTGAAAATTCTTTTTGTATTCGTAAGGGTATGCTCCCGAGGTGGTCTCATTGTCACCATATCAGGAACTGATCATGGGATCCCAGGGAAATCGAGGGAAACCCTCATTTTTTTAGGCACATATTATGTTTTCGAATATTTTCTGAAGTTAACCCGGTATTTGCGTCTGGTAGTCATCATTTTATGATGATGAGCTGATGGTGTAAGGTACAACTCCATAACGGTTAGGAGTTGGAGGATAAATCTTTAAATATCATATGTATGTATGTTACCTTTAGTCGTATTCTTTCAAATTATTTAGGTAAGCTGATGATCGAAGGTACAACTCCTCAACGGTTAGGAGTTGGAGGATAATTCTTTCAATTTCATACGTATCTATAGACCTTTAGTCGTATACTTTCAAGTTATTTAGGTGAGCTGATGATAGAAGATTAAACTCTTCAATAGTTAGGGATAAGATGATGATTTTAATATTACACGTACGTATATACCTTAAGTTGTATTCTTTCAGTTATTCATATGGATCGTTTTATTGAGTAGACATCCACTAAGGAAGGTATTTTGGAATTTCTACCCCTAAGGGGGTGAAATACGGGTTGAAAGTGTGGACGAAAGTCCGTCATTTTTAAGTTAGAAACATGAAACTTTAACTTTGGGCTACTGATTAAAAATGAGTAGATACGTATTTAACCGTTTCTGGATATTATTTTACTTGGTTACGCGCGACGCGACGTAATATGACCCCTGCCCCTGGTAATACCACGGCCTCACAGAAAACCGATGTGAAAAAGTGCTTGTTGTGCTGTGTTTCACCGAGTGAGTGAGGATACCGGAGGCTCATACCCCAACCTCTTCCCCCATCCCACTCCACTATGCCCCAAAGGCCGGTAACGCATTTGTCAAATTATTTTAGAAATAATCAAACTTTACAAAATATACTAAAAAACAATATATTATTTTCTGTAAATAAATGCAAAAAGTCAACAACACGCGTGGTATTCCCAGGCGGTCACCCATCCAATTACTAACCACGACCGATGTGGCTTAACCTCGGTGATCGGACGAGAACCGGTGCATTCAACACGGTATGGACGTTGGCAATCAGTTTGTTATATTTAACGTTGAGTATCCAGCACTATGACGTCAACTCAATGTTAATTGTCGCTACAACTTTTGGCGCGAAAAGCGCATTAGGGAACTTCGTTCCAAAAACATTTCTGATTGTTTTATTAATAACTAGGTTTCGCCTGCGACTTCGTTCGCCCGTGACTTCGTTCGCATTTAATAAAAAGTATCCTATGTTACTTCTAATACCTCTACAAGAATATGTGTTTCATGATGATCAGATTGATCAGCTAAGTAGTTTTCGCCGGAAAGCGTAACAAAGGAACTTACGTTCGCATTTTTAACATTAGGATTATTTATAAGACACAAACCGAAAGAAAATCCTTAATTACACCTTTTTGTCATCTACAGTTGTTAATTAATATGTGCAAGCAATTCTCGACATTATCAACTCATAATTATCAAATTTTTTATTTGCATACATTCACGATCAACAACATTTATAAACGCCAAAAACTGTTTTTAGACATGTGTCATTAAGGACGGGAATTTGCAACTGCAACATGCAACTGTATTTTATTTATTCATCAATTTTTATTTTGTTTTTTGAATCCATTAAAAAAATAAAATGTCAGTCCTTAGTTCCTTACCTATGTCAATTGAGAAACATACATACAAAGTTTAAAGTGAATCCATTGAAAATAAAAAAAGTTTCAAACAATTAATTAAAAAAAAGATTGTAAAGAGAACAGCGGTTATTTTAAAATTAAAAACAGACATTTCAATTTTATTTATTTGTGTAGATCTCTCTGACGATAAAATATAACATAAATTATGTAGGTACTAAGATAATTAATTATTTAAAAAACGACATCTAGTGGTACATTTCGCAATAATACAATGACAATAAACTTGACAGTTGACTGTTGGGTTCGTATTGGTGTTGGGGATCAGAAAATATCGTTGTAATTCACGATTTGATGCACTTAGTGACATCTAGGGAACATTAAGCTTACTATAAATCCGCGTACAGGTCTCGCCTAGTAGAGTGTTGGTCTAGTATATATTTCGTCAGTGATGTAAATAACACTTCGTAAAAGTTATAATGCCTTCAATGCTATATCTATTGAAAAAGTTGAGCACAAAAAATATTAACAAGGGAAGCGAAACGACTAGGATAAAAAGCGATAAACCGATTTCGTCGGTAGATTTTTTTACGTGGCCCTTCCGCTCCATTCATTGCTTTAGTGGACCTTAATAATAGGTCAGGTAATTTCACCGTACGGAATTCTAAAAAGTTTCACGTTGATACGAAGTTTTCGAAACGGGAAGGTCTGAAAGGCCGCGTACGAGTATTGGGATTGACTCATTGATTGCGGTAAAATTTACGCTTTAATTGTACAATTGAAAATTGAATGAAATAAATTGTTTGTTGATGTTATTTAAATGAAAACACTTCTGTAGTGATGAGCTAAATAATTTTCATGTTTTAGTTGGTCAACATTTTATTGGTTTAAAACTTAGATGTGAGTAGTTGAAAAACAAAAAAAAAAACAAAACAGTGAAAAACGTCATTAATAACATGTTTATTTTTTCCCGATGAATATTACACACTCTAAAATCTTCTAAATTATATTATTCTTTCTTCATAAGAAAAAAATATAATGTCTTTTGTTTGGTGCTAACAATACAATATAATGGTATTTACTAATATTATATGTTACACCAATTAGCCGTCTTCTGCCACTCATCCCCTAATCTGTAACGGGAATGTCACAAGCCAGTCACGTGTTTAATTTGCATTTCATTTACATGTCTAATGCAGTTTACGTACACCATTTTATTGTTAATAACGTATGTATTAAAATACGTTACATCGTCGAACGTTCATCGTCGTAAATCAAAACAAAGTTCATTCATTCATTCAAATAGGGCCGTACTATGCACGTGCATTGCCGTAGTACGCGGAGATCGATCGAATGAACCAGATCCACTACCCCACGTCTACCTGTCTGGTGAATTGACCCGCTTTTCATTAGCGTAGTCGGTCGCAATTTCTATCCAGCTTTATGCTCCATTCTGTATAGGGGGTTACGAGCGGGATTTAGTGATATTTCTACGAATTTAGACTCCGGTTATTGGCAAACTAGGTAGAAAACATTTGACTATTATTTCTACGACTTCACCGTGGTTTTGAATGTATTTGGCAGTGTTTTATTAAGTTTTGTTAACTGCTTACCTAAAATATTTAATCCTGTAGTTATAAAATGATATTAAGTAATTCATTCATTACTTTGCGTCTTCTATTCATTGATAACGATACCTAAGTAAATCAATA
Organism: Diaphora mendica; assembly: GCA_949125395.1. Classification (NCBI taxonomy): domain Eukaryota; kingdom Metazoa; phylum Arthropoda; class Insecta; order Lepidoptera; family Erebidae; genus Diaphora; species Diaphora mendica. Next base: position 3,469,353 of record OX421332.1, on the reverse strand, counting down.
ATTACTCTAACACGTGTAAATATAGGGAATAATCGTTTATTGGACCACTTATTCACAGCAAACAAATGTCTTATTTATTGACTTGACTGCCGATGGCGTAATAATAATATTATCCACTCAGTTTAACATATAGGAATAGTTTATCAATGATGTTAGGTCCTCCTGTAAATGTTGCTTTTAGAAAGACTTTAGATTCGAATAGCTTGTGTTAAATGAGATGAGATCTAATCAAGATGTTAATACTGATAAGTGCTCTCATGATCAGAAGTAAAAGTTTTACGCGTATTGACCTTGTAATGCTTAGAACACTGTAAATAAGTATTCATAGAAGTATCTCTGTCTCATAACAGTCGTATTGTAATGTGTATCCATTATCTGCTGGTTTATTTCTTAATGTTGCCATAACACGCTTTGTGCAATATTAAACAGAAGTGAATAGTGGTCGTTGACTAGGCGATAATGAGCGCGGATAGCAACGCTATTGATCTGCGAACGCGCTCTTCAACGTTCGTACAGTTCGGTAAGTAATGAAGCGGGTTTAAAATGCAGTAACGTGGCCGGTTGGTCCGGCGCGGGCGGGCGCGGGGTGAATGACCTGTGCGCGTCCCCGCGATCGAACGCTAACCGCTTGCCGCTCGCCACAACGCGGCTTGAGCCCAGCGCCCTGTCTGTCCCACTTCCACTACATATTGCTGTAATATACACCACTTGCTTATATTCTTTATACATGAAACGATTAGATTACTTTTTAAACTGTTTTTGTAAGCTGCTGACTCAGAGCTCGTTGATTCTATTCCCTCCGAGGCCAAATGATAGCAGAGCACGATTTTTTGTTCTGTCTACTAGGTGTTATTTATTTGTGTGTGTTATAAACAGTCTTGTTACTCATAACTTTACCTAATTTGAGATCAGATGGCCGTTTGAAATGTATAAAAAAGATATTTAAAACATGCGTATTTTTTTTTTGTAATGGTACCTAGTAAACTTTATTGTAATTGTGTCGTCGTGTCTTAGTTGCGACAACTTTTTTAAATACGTTCATAGTTTCATACTTAACTTAAAATTTAATAATACGAGTATACTGTCAAATGAAAATAATTTAGAAATGCATTAATCAGTCCTGCCAAAGTCGTTTCTCAAGTATAAAGTAGCGATAAGCAATCCGAACTCTCAGTAGGTGGCCTTGTTTGTTATTTGGAACTTATCCTGTCCCGTATAACCACGTGTTTTGTATAATCGTAGCCAGACCGACGCGACGGCCGACGTACACATGTACACGTATATTATATTTATAGAAGTGTGGTTTTAAAGTACCTATGTAGTTTGTACCTATTGTGTTATTGTTATTACTTACTGTGTGTAGTGATTTTTGAATATCTGAAGTTTTAAGTGACTTGCAGTGGGTGAAAGAGGATTTGTCTTTGTTATAAAGGTACAATTATTATTACTTTTAGTTTAACCATCTTAGATAATGCAGTATTCGATCAAGAACAAAAACCTTTCCTGACTCATAATTATTTTTAAAACACTTCACATCAACAGCTTTTAACAGTAAACTACAGGACATAGGTCTCTTCTTAGAAAGGAGGTTTTGCCTACTATTATGGCTAATAATGTAATGGCTCTTACAATGAAAATAAAATGTTATAGAAATATTTAATAGAATGAGTTCCATTCCTGATTTAACGATAAAATACTAGAAAACCTAGCATGTCAGTAGGATTATAATATCCTATAGTTTTTCCTATTAGTTGTTTGTTATTAATTCATCATTAAACTTTCAGTAAAAGTTTAATGATCTCGAGGCAATCCAGTATGATTTTTATATACATTATAAAAAAAATCATGTCAAAAGGAAAACATTACTCAAATCCACAACAAAACCAATGCTTAAAAAAATATTTCAATTCTGTTCTTCATAATTTGTATTTGCAATTCATCTGTTCGTTAAATTTTGTTGTCTGTATAATTTACACATCGAGTTCATAACGAATACGGTCGTATAAGATACTACATATGCAGATCCTAAAGCATTTGGCCCTTTCTGTATACCAATTTACATGCGGTTTGTAGTAACTGTACTGCGGAATCTGTTATGTAAGCCTTGCTGACGACGTAAGCCCGCACTTGTGTTAGGTGTCATTTATTCTCGTTAAAACCCAGCATTAAAAAAGACTGCAAGTTGAGTCTTTTTAAAACTGGAGAATTTAACAAAGGTTGTCGTTTTTTAATATTACCTTGTCTTAAAAAATTTAAACGTCTTCATTTTCTACTTTTCTTAAAGAGTTTTTTCTAATTCATCAAAATTTGTTGAGCAATGTTTATTATTCTTCATTTCTTCTCCTTTTGTTTTGGATGAAAACATGACTGCTATTGGCACGCTATGCATGACAAAATCGAATTTCCGACACTCTTCGGGTGAATTACAATTCTGTAACAGTTAGAATGTTGATAACAAGAACTAAAAAAAGTTGTACATATTTAAAAAAATGCCCCCATGAGCACAGAAATCTGTTATCCTAGGAAAGGTTTTCTCTAATACCTTGATATTCACCAATGTAATTTTGGGGCCATGTGGAGGTCTTTAGGAAGTATCATCAACACCCCTGCTTAACCGTGCCGTGATTTCTTACTAAATATTTTAAATAAGCTTTTAAAACTTTAACTAGGTTAACTGCTATTGATAAACTAATTCTTAACAAATAAAGTTTATGAAACAGCCGTCATATAAATTATTAGTATATACATGAGTACACAGGAGTCAGCGGGGACGAGAAACTTAGTTGCAAAAGATTAAATGGAAGTTAGTCTCTCTTTGTCTAAGTTTGGCACTTCGTCTGGCCGCCACGCCGCTACTGTTTCATAACTCGACGCGAAAATAGGGTTGCCCGACCCCAGTTCGGCCATTGTTTCCTTGACTTACGTTCACTTGAAGAGTTAATGAGTTTTACTCGTACATGTTTATTTGTATGTTGCCTTTAGATTTATTTAATAACTAGAAGAATGATTGAAGCACTTGCTCAAAGTAAAAGTATTTTTCTTATGAAATAATAATAATTGATTTGTAAACTTGGTATGCGTAGTTTTCTAAAGTATATATGCCTGGCAGATGCTTTTGGCAATAACCTTGTACATACACCTGACATTTTATTTAACTCTGTAATACGGTGTACAAATAAAGAGTTTTCTATCCATCTAAACTATATTTATTTGAATTTACTCTATAGAACTATGTATAACCTTTTGATTCGTAGTTTTAAGTCATTTTACAAGCTTTTTATTAACTTGCAATGTATGTATGTATGCTTGTATGTTCGGGTGGAATCTTGCAACTCAATTTTGAAGCAGATACCTTCATCCAATTTTGCTGAAATTTTGCAAGCACATATATATACCGTGACAATACAATATTATAGTGACATGGAGCTGATCTGATGCTGGAGCTGGAAGGTGGCCATATGAACTCTGGGTATCTAGGTAGGCCATAGGTCGCAACATCATCGAGTTTGGACTCGTTTGATTCGTCTTGAGGCAATCCAGTAAAAGCTTGTTTTTAAAAAGCTTTTAAATTTAATTTATTATAAAATAAACACTTTTTAATGATGTTGTTTTAAAGTTCAACTGAAACTTTTAAATATGGTATTGATGGCAACCCTACGCTCGAATGTATATCTTGGGGTTAGTCAAAAGGGAAGTTTTATTGCTTGTGAATTTCATTATAACTTTGTGGAGCACGTTCTTCTCTTAATGCCTTTAAACGAGGATTGTTGTCTAATTTGTACGAATTATATTAAATTTCGCTCCTGGGAGGTTATACTCTCACATGTCATGGTTTAAATAACCAAATTACTGCAACGAAATTATTCATTCTAAGTATTCAGTACTAGGTTGATTGTTGCACTTATTTAAAATGTCTTCCTTGGACAGAATTATAAATTGTATAATAGTAAGAATACGAGAAAGATATGTAATACTTTGTAAAATTTGTTGCTTTTCGCCTAACCAATTATACAGTTGATCAACTGCCGCCCACTCCTCAAATTGCGAGGTATTATTATCTTTAAAACAATTTATAAATATATTTTTTAATTATTAGAAATACTCTTATCCAATCTTTCGTTTTAATATTTCTTTAAAACGTAGCTTATATTTTTATCCATCTTACGATATCAAGGTTTGTTACGCATGACTGCGCGCACCTTTAAAAATTCAAGTGCCTTAATTATGTGCAACGGTGATTCTTTTGTTTGACTCATTGACTCGGAAAAATTGTGCTGTCGTGAAGAGTTCTTCGACTTTATAATGTTATAAAATGCTGAAGAAGTGTCGATGTGCTCAGTCATTATTTTGTCTGTAGGTATTTTTCTATAAAGATGTATATTCAGAAGTCGAAGTATGATGGGACATTATTCTTGAACAGGCCTTAAGTCTAGAACATATATACGAGTATTGTATTATCAATGCCTGCGTCATTGTTGACGTCGGTATAACAGATTTGTATTGAAATACATTAGGCATATTTATAAATAGTAAAAATAAGTGACAATAGAGAACAGAATAGTACTACTCGTAGTTGAAAGTTGTGAAAGAAATCATCTTATACCATTTGCACTTTAAAATTGTTGCGTCAATTGCTGATATTTACATTTCCTATATAAATTACAAATTAAAGTTTCGAGTATAAGTCCATCATGTATCATGCAGTCGGTCTGTAGGTCATATCTTTCAAGCATACTCTACTATTCTATTAGAGGTTGTTTTCTTGATATATTAAAAACAAACTGTTAATAAACATTAAACAGAGTATATATATTACAATTAATTTACACCTAACTATCCGTGTGTCTCACAATATGACTTAAAAAGCTGACCCAGTCTGGAAGACAAAGTCTCGAAGGAAGTTAATAATTTCATGAAAACATTCCTAATATAACATAATAATACCGTTGAATCATTTGTGCTGCTTGTAAGCGTTTTATTAGGGCTCATTATCTGGGCCACATATGCACATAATGGATCGATTCGCGACAAGTCTGATGTCACCATTCATCTTAACAATGAAAGAATGACACAGTTTATCGCCAGCTTCCTTTATTGTTTGATAGAGTCACTATACGATGTTCTGGTGTTTTGAATATTTTATTCTTTAAACGAACTATTGCAACAGAAATATATTTTAAACAGGATCTTTGATAAGATAATCGTTTAGAGATTGATTCATAGAGATTCTCAATTTTGAGCATTATTACCAAAGGTACAATTTCATATGAACATGCATGTGAGAAAAAGCTAAAAATACAGCAGCCGATATACGATGCTCATAACACATCTATGGTCAGCAAGTTATACCGATGCCACACTGAGGAAAACCACCATTTAAATTGTCATTTTACTATTTGTAATGTCACACATTATTAAGTGGCTGTAGGTGTGGTTCTGAAATCTTGGAAGTTAATATAATACTTAAATATTTCTTTCCGACAGAACGAAGAACAATGTTTGAAGTAGGCAATTTGGTATCGCTTCTCAAGGACTCCGTAAGCTTTCGACGCGTCCTTCAATCTACGACATGGAACGGGAGTTTAATCTCATTCAGTTTTATTGGCTTCAGTTACATTTAGGTCTTAAGTAATTCTGAAACAATGCCAAATCTGAGAGCTCTTTCTATTGTTATTGAACTATCCACTCAATAGGTTTGTATCCTTTAAAGTAGCTTCAATGTTTTGTGAAAAATATGTAGGTATTTCAATTTGGACAGATATCATCAAGTACTTTTATAGCCATCACACATTTTCATCCAAAGATTAATCAGTTGTCTTTATAAAAACACTACTTCTTTCTGAGACCGACTTGAATCAATGACACAAATAGCAAACGACATCACAATACTACATTAACTTACACGCCAACCCAACTTAGAATACATAAAACTCATTAAAAACCCAGCAACACCGTTTTACGTATTATCAGTGCAGCAGACAGCAATACTTAAGTAGCAGTAAGATTATGACACGTCACAAGTTGCCCGTTGGCCCCGAAGAGAGTTTACTCGGGCAAGTTTGTTCTCCCCCGTCGCCCCACAGTCTGCACAGTTTGCAAGTTCGTCCGAACTCCGCCCGAGAACTAACTACATTTACGAGACAGATACTGGATGTGTTTATGTATTAATGTATTCGTTTTGCCAAACAGTTGTCATTTACTTTTATTAAGATTTCGTTAGCGGTTTGTAAATAGTTTGAAGAATATATTTATTTATAAAGTTGTACTAAAGGTGTTTTAATTTCTAGGATGACAAACAAGCTTACAGCCATCAATCCGGGTATTATTAGTAGTACTTTGTTGACTAGTATTAGGGAAAAGTTTAGGATGACAACCCTATTCTGTCGTCATAATATTCTGAAGCCTCCTATTAACTTGATGAGTAATTATGCTTTAGTTAATTAGTTGTCCTAAACCATAAAATAGGATTAATTGGCAGGCCGTCAGACCGTCGTTACCAACCCCTTTGTTGGTCCCATTAAAACTAATCTTAGAACCCAAACTTGAAGGACTTATTTATATTAGACATTAAAGAATTCCACTATCCACCTCCTGGCTATATCATCAAACTGGTTTCAAAATGCTGAATTATAGTATTTTCATCCAAACTACACTTATATTAATGTACATTATAAAGTTTCATTTCGTTAATTCAATTACGATTAGGTGAAAATCAACATCCAAGATTCTTATACATAGTTAGCTAGTTAAATGTGAAGCTAATAAAGTGTAAAAAATAAGGGTAGTGCTAGTTAACCTTGACCTTTAGTGGGGTGAAGGGACTTGGCGTATAGTATAGTAGAAATTATAGATTTGCCTGTATACAAAATTCTTATTGAAACGTAAGTGTAAAAAGTAACACTTCCAACTTTTTCATTTATATCCACGTCGACGTTGGTCGGTCGCTGTGTAACTATCGAACTACCGTTTCAACTGGTGTGGGGGCGAATGGTGAATGTAAAGGGGAAATAATGTTATCGCTCCCCATCCCGACTTTTGGTTCTACCCTCGAGTTGTGCGACTTTCGGACCTAGTACACAAACAACTCAACAAACAAGTTTTTTCGTGTTACGTCTCCGTAAACGAAAAGTTAGCGCAGCTTATGTTTTGTTTTACAAATGTCTTTGAAGATTTTATCGTATTTCTTTAGGAAACAATGTTTTTGAATAACAAAAATGGAAATTGATGTTTCTTTGCAAGGGAAGATTAATTTTTTAATTTCAATTTTAATTACAAATGCGACGGCATAAGCATTTCTCCCTTAAGCGAAGATAGATTGTTGTGTTTAGGGGACCCATTTTAAAAGGTTAAAAAAACTCTTCTTAAAAGCTCGTTTAAACTTGGCTTGCTATTAAGCGTCCTATAATCTAAGTTCATTAATCATCAAGAATGCGCGCCGCAAACTGCCAAACTGTATAAAATTACCACGTCTGCACTCCGGTAACAAGCTAACGTGAAAGTTTCCCCTATATCTTTAGTTGTTCTACAACAGAATGCTTCATTATTATCAAACTCTGTACGTTAACCGTTGAATATTCAAATTGAGATCCGTCTTGCACATTGTTGGACGGGAGTTGGGTTATAACTTTTGAAATGGGTCACGACGCAATCATCTGAGGGTAACGTTTGGAGTCAATAGATCTACCTACATGTGTGTTCAATTGATTCGTCAAATTAACCCTAGAAAGTAGGTACTTTTTTACAGGATATCTTTAAACACGAGTAGTAACAAATGGTATCTAATGTTATGAAAATACATTGTTTAAGTATAAAGTACGATTAGACAAAGACCCATAGACAGTCAACAGGGTAGATATTTTTCTTTGCTGTTGTTTGTCTGTCAAGCAGTGACAATGACTGCACGGTTGGTCTTGTGGTTTAAGCGGTCGCCACGTCACTTTCTACTTTGTGTGGACATCACTTTGTGTGATCCACAAATTGTTGTTCTGAGTCTGAGTGTTATTTGGTGTCCGTTTCATGCATGTTTGTAAAGTCCCCTGCGACACAGGATGTAAATTCCCAATGCGGGAGTTGTCGTTTTAAATAAAAAGAAATCGTATGTTTAAATGAAGAAGGCTGTATATTGACTGTGTGTGTCAAATATTTTACGCGTTGCATGATCGTTCCGTGACCACTCTCCAGCCATATTTAATGAATAAATGTTATGAATATTTCGCTTCTCTCTCTCGTGTTTTACATCTATAAAGTCCCGTCACGTACAAGCAAGCGATTAATCAAATGTTAATAGTACATTGTCGTAGTCGCTTACACAACTCGTGGGACAAGCACAATCGATAAAGTCTCAAAGGGATAGGTTGCCACTCAAACGTTACGTATTCTCGAATGATCATGTTTATTAAACCCTAAATTGGGAGGATCGAGTACATATCTCTAATTAAACATCGGATTCCAATTACCCAACTCTTGACTATTCCGAGGCCGGCAAAATCCTATCACTAAAGTACACGGTGCATCGGAGTGTCTAGTAGGCAACGGTCTGTGTCCCAAGTAATTTGATAACATCGGACTAACGCTTTGTGGTTAGACAAAGAGACCCTATATCTCGTACATTGTCGGTGAAAGGAGGTTTCATTTGACGTGCGGGGGAATTGGACCTCGTTTATACTGATCGATTCTAAAGCGCAGTGTGTGTATTCTGCCTTTGTTGCTGTTCACATCGGACCTTTTGTGTACGATTTTGTACAATATTTGCCGGCTACGCATCGCCGCTTTATTTTAGAGAGTGTTTGACACAGTCACTGAAACTAGGCATTAATAACAGGAACAATTACGACAGACACAGTGCTCAGATAAAAGAAAAATGTCACATAACAATACGCGAAATATCTGAGTCGTCTTGGGCGGCAAAATCAATTTACCGGTTTAAATCGTAGTCGAGAAAACGTTTCTAACGTTAATTAAATGACGTCCTGTTAATTATGAACAAATGTAAATTATGTTAAAGTATTACCATATAAGCCTATAACTATATCTTATATTTAAAGTTCCATTAAATTGGATGAAATCTTTATTCTTGAGTTGTTCTATTCAACAATCGGTATTGTCTTAATGTACTGCTGGGCTCTGGGTCTCAGAAGAGAGTTTAGTTAGGCCATACGTCTCCACGCTGGCCAAGTGCGTGTTGGGGACTAGGCTGTATACTTTTGAATAATAGTGTGTATAGCATTTAAAATAATTATGCTCTGTGGTTATAAACAATAATTACAAATTTTAACAAAAAAAAACCGACTTCAATCTGGACCAAATTTAAATGGGACCATTCGGGAAGCACCAGCTTTCAAATAAAAGAATCATCAAAATCGGTTCACCCAGTCCAAAGTTATGAGGTAGCAAACATAAAAAAAGAACAGTCGAATTGAGAACCTCCTCCTTTTTGAAGTCGGTTGAAAATGTAAGCTCACCTATGTATGTTTAATTTCCAAACTAACAATTTACACAACCAATCGTACATAAAAGAAAGTAGAGTATAAGAAATTTAAAGCAATAATTGAAAGTGCGATTACAATACGGAAATTGTGAAAACCGTTCTCGAACGCCGTTATACTGAAACGTATTATCTTGCCGTCTAACAAAAGAGCGGCTCAATCTGACTCATTGTACAAAAATTGTAAAATAAATACATCCATTACTCACTTGTGTTACTGACAGCTCAATATCACTATCAATAGCACTTATCTTATAATTGAGCTGGATGTTTTACAGTTAAAATCTTGAGAACGGTACTCACAATTACTACCACCGCTAGCGGCCAGGGCTGTCAAGAAATTACTGCATTTTTTGTCATGTGTGTAGCTTGTCCATCGTTTGATGTGTCATGAGTGTTTGTAAAAATATTACATTGCTAAAAGCATTTGTCTAAGAATATTGGAAATCGTTTTTGGTTTAAGACTAAAAGGAACATTTTTAACAAAAACCGACTTCAAGGTTCGACTCGATTTCTCTTGGATGCCATCATCAGATCCTAATGTCCTTATCATGGTAACACCTTTGGGACATCTTCTTTCCATTAAAAAAAGAATCATCAAAATCGGTTCATAAACGACGAAGTTATCCGCGAACACACGTAAAAAAATTTATTAAAAAAACACATATACGGTCGAATTGAGAACCTCCTCCTTTTTTGAAGTCGGTTAAAAATACACAACACTTATTTTATACTAGCTTTTATACGCGGCTTCGCTCACGCAGACTTTCATCTCCTGATTTACCCCCTTAAGGGTGGAATTTCAAAAATTTCTTAGTGCACACTTACGTTATACAAAGAACCTACATTCAAAATTTCAGGATTCTAGCTTCAGCGGTTTGGGCTGTGCGTTGATCTCTGGGTATGTCAGTCAGTCACCTTACTCTTTTATATAAGTACATATATAGATTTTATTTTATATGACAAATTTTATTTTCGCATATTCCTTATCCAAAGTCATAATCAACAACCTTTCACAGTCCACTGCTGGATATGGGCCTTTCCTTAGAAGGCAGGTTTCGGCCTACTATACGGACTATACCACGCTGGCCACACTAAAGTACCAGCAAAACATTACAGATTTATTTAGTTTTTAAGAACTTCAAAAGGGAAAGTTAGTTTGAAGGTATATAAGACTGTAGCTCTAAAAGTACATGTACATATGAAAGCGGTGACGTGAGTAATGTGTGACCCTGTCGTTTACCGGATGCGATCAATGGCCCCTTTCAATTAAAAGTTTGTCCCAGAGTTTGTGGCCGGAGCTGTGCATTGTTCAGCTGAGTTGTCCGACAGATGCTTTTTACGGAAATTACTGTCTAGAGGCACACTTGGCGCTTATTGGCGACACACTCCTTAGTTTCTTGCAGTTTGCCAAACTTTTAGGAGGAAACTACATATAAATCTGTTGATATGTTAGGTCTCGGTTTCTGAACCAAATGTTGTAAGGAATCTTGGTAGAAATAAAGCTTGACATCGTCATTTATTTTTTATTTTATTTATCTCAAACAGAAATATGAAATAAAGAAACATTCAGTATTTATAAAATGAGAGCTAGTAGTAATTTTAACCAAGTTTGTTTTAAAAATGTCTTTCTGTAAAAATATGGAAGAACTATATGAATGTCTTCTTTTCTTTTTAACTTAAGAGAAGTTGAAACCTTTCATGATTAAACATCCCCCGTATAGTAAGTACTTCCTCATAAAATACATTGTCTGTTACTGTACTAAATAACAAGATTTCGAAACAAACATTACAAGTTGACCACATAACGTTAAAGTCTATGAATAAATGTAAAGTACCTACCTATTTACGTTTATGAATATTTCGATGTTAGTCACTGACAGGATGAGACTGCGGTGTGGCGGTGGTTTTATGCTCGCACGTGGCAACCTAAATATATTCAGAGATACCATTCCTTGTACATAAAATGTAACCATCATTAGAGAAATGTACTGTTTATCTTTTATGTGATAATGAAATGTAGTATCTAACTTGAAGGTCTGTCTCTGAACATTTGGAGATAAATTTTAATGAGATCAGAAGTAAACAATTGACATTTAATTTGTCCCATTTCTTTTAATATTAATTATATTTGTAGAAAACAGGAAAGTGTAGAGACGAATTGGTTTACATTCGATTTATGTGTGGTGGTGGGTCAGGTGTGGGTCACCATGCTGCATTGTCTGCATTCGCAGTGAGTATGGTGACCACCACTCTTGGATTCTGCTTATGCTTCCCATCAGGCAGAGTAGAGTCATATTGGCAGGGTCAAACATAAAAAAAATGCTGACCCAAGCAACTTCGTTTGCATACCTTTACAATCATGCTCGGCTCCTATTGCTCTAAGCGCGATGTTAACCGCCCTGTCTTAGGCATGCTAGTAAAACACACATTTAAACAAAATTCAACATGACGAGCTTACCGCCAAACTTTTGAAGTACTTCGTGGTCACTATATTATTCTAATAGTTCAGTCGGGGCAGACATAAAACTAGTCTGAAATAGAAAAAAATCCGGGGGGCCAATTAAAGTAAGTAAGTAAATTTTGAGTTCAATTTTTTCGTTTTTCTGAAATAACTTGTTAATTTTCAACTTTAGAGCAAAAATGACAGTATCCAAAGTTGTTGGAAATTTAATTTCTCACAAATTTCGTCATTATCATTTTTACGCTAGGATCAATATTTGCAGAGTTATACTATCAAGTTTATAAAAAAAAAAAACAATAAAAAAAAAATTATAAAAAAAAACAAATATTCAAATTATTCAATGATTTTAATTTTATCAAAAATTTAATTTGAGTATAAATCCCAAAATATTGATCGTGGAGTAAAAAAAGTGCGAGAACCAAAGTTGAAGAAAATAAAATTCCGCCCATTACGATTTTTTTGATAAACTTGATAGTCTCTCTGCAAATATTGATCCTAGCGAAAAAAGAAAGATGACCAAACTTGTGAGAAATTAAATTTCCAACAACTTTGGATACATCGGACGGATTTAAAAAACGTTTAAACAACCCCGACGTTTAAAAAAAAATCGCTCCCCGTATTTTTATCTATTTAAATGTCTGCCCCGTCTGGACTATAATGCTCGCACAGTATTTGGTTTCTTTAACACATGTAATATTTTTTTATCTACATTAACTGAAGATTATGTTATTTGCTAATTATTTTGGTTTGCCGATACTACTGTCGTATGGATAAACTAATTACTAGAGATGTGCCGACTAGTCGACGACTAGTCGGTAAAGCCGACTATCCGGCAACAATCGTAGTCGACGATTAGTCGGCGAATAGTCGGCAAAAAGCGCCGACTATTCGGCTTATTACTTTGTATTTCTCAATAATATATTTGTCAATTTTTATTTTATAATCAGTTTTAGACATTTTGAAATGTAAAACAAAGCAATCTTTCTTTTGGTAACTAGTTTCTAAAATTACTTGGTGATAAAAAACATATCTGACATTTATTAAACAAAATGTTTGCTTGTAGTGTTTCCACTTTTTTTCCTTTCCACCACGAGAAAGATTTCATTGACATTGATTACACATAACAGCATTAGGGTCCAATGCGACGGCGTGGCCTCTGATTTTCTAGCTGTAAACGCTGGCGTACCTCGGGGCTCCGTCCTGTCGCCCACACTGTTTCTTCTTTAGCCCACAATGTTAGCCCATGGCAACCTGATAATTGGTAGGCAGACAACAGCAAAGTCCATGGGCTATATTTTGGACAACTTGCAGTCAAGCTGGCAGACGTTGAGGAAAGACGTTGAGAGATGTGGCCGCTACAAACGGCCCGAAACCGGTGACACCACGGTGCGGCCGGGGGTTGTCGTTTAAGGCGGGTCGGTGTTCCGACTCTTATTGTGTTCCGCCCCGGGGGTGACTATGGTTACCCCGGGATGTACCTCAGTCATGAGATACGGCAGGAGGGTTTCCAGAAACCGCTGATGTGTTCCTGGAGTTCCTCCCGACTGCCGAGGTAGGCTGCAACGGGGTTTAGGGGGTAGACCATCGAGTCCCACACACGTCCTTCGTGTGCCCCCCCACGGAGGGTATGGTGCACAATGCATTCCCGCGTAAAAATAAAATAAAAAAGAAGGTTCGCTCGTGGAGTACTGTTCTCATCTTTGCGATGGTGTTGCACAGTATCTGTTTGACGCTTTCGACCGGTTACAGCGGCGAGCAATCCGCATTGTCGACAGTCCCTAAGCCACCGAGTCCCTTGAGCTGAGCCTCTGCAGTTGCGAAGAGATATAGCCCCCATGGCAGTCCTCTATTGCCTTTATCATGGTGAGTGTTCTGAAGAGCTCTTCCAACTGGTACTCTCCTCTCCCTTCCTCTATAGGACAACACGTGCCGGCCTCGGAAGTCACCGCTTCAGAGTGGTAGACATACGTTCTCGCACTCATCCCTTCGGTTCTTCCTTCCTGTGCTGAGCGGTCAAAACCTGGAACTCACTACCAGCGCACGTGTTTCCTTCCCACTACGATCCCGGGTCCATTCAGCGGGTCGTGAAAAAGCATCTCACCAGGTCACGCTGTCCTGTGTGTCCACACACTTCTGCATTGTCCTTATTACCTACCTACTACCTACATTGAGGATTGTGACCAGCACTTTTGGATTCTGCTCATGATTTCCATCAGGCAGGGCAGAGTCATTTTGGCAGCAAATACATAAAAAAAAATGGTGAGCATTACTGAGGCGGCCTTGCGGAAACTTCGCGTACTGAATAGGGTAAGACGGTTCTTTGCACCCGAGCTCTTCTTTATAAGACCCAGGTTCGCTCGTTCGTGGAGGACTGATCTCATCTTTTTGATGGATCCACACAGAATTTGCTTGATGCTCTTGATCGGTTGCAGCGGCCAGCAGTCCGCATTATCAACAGTCCGTATGGCACCGAGTCCTTGAGCCTTTGCACTTCCGGAGAGATATCGCCTCTGTGACAGTCCTCTAGCGTGTTTACCATGGACTGTATTCTAAAGAGCTCTTCTAACTAATCCCTCTTTCTCCCATCTTCTACAGGACAACACGTACTGGCATTAGAAGTCACCGCTTCAGAGTCGTAGAAATACGCTCTGGAACTAAACGGTTCCGTGCTGCCTTCCTGTGCCGAGCAGTTTTTAAATGTTTGGGACTACCAGCGCACGTGTTTCCCTTCCACAATGATCCCGGGTCCTGTAGGCGGCGTGAGAAAATGCATCTCACTAGGCCGCCATAGTATAGGACGCTATATTGCATTGTCTGCGTTCGCAGTGAGTATGGTGTTGGAGTGTTGGATTCTACTCAAGCTTTCATCAAGCTCAGCAGAATCACTTTGGCAGGCTTTCAAATAAAAAAAAAAACAAAAAAACATCGTACACTTGTTTAAAAAACATCGGCACAAGTGATTTTCTTTTTCATTTAACTCTTCACTTCAATCAACAATAATAATAATATCTTTACACAAAAATATTTTTTACACTAAAACACACCTCCGATTACGACCCTTACAGAAGCAAAAATGAAGAAACAAGGTTCGCAGGCGGAGTTTGCGACTGGGGCGTGAATCAGCTGTAAACGAAGAGTTACGGAAATGTCCGTAACCACGATCGGTTTGGCCGATTAGTCGGCCGACTAGTCGGCCTTTTTAGGGCCGACTAATCGGCTAGTCGGCTAATCGGCAAAAGTAATGATCGGCCCATCTCTACTAATTACATTGGTTGTAAATGCATTTTTTTGTACTGATGTAAAACTGATTCCCTTGTATAATGTTTACATACTTGCATTTGCTATATCGTAGTAATAGCAACTTTATATGGAAACAATGGAGGTAATACCCCGACCTGTAAAACAACAATGTTGTACCGGCCCTTGTTTATGGACCGTAAAATATTACGTCGATGTCGTGGATACGACTTTGCGGATGTAAAACTGAATTACGACTTACCAAGACCAGCCGCGTAGACGTAGCGGTAACAATACTATTTTAGGTTTGAACTTAGGTTTTAGTTTAATTCTTGTTAATTTACTCTTCCGTTTCCCATTCTATTTATTGCGAGTTTCAACTGATCTTTAATGGTTACTAAGTCAGTTTATCTATACACTGTATCTACATATATGTATAACAATGAATCCCTATTTTCCTTGGTCACGGCATCACGCGTGATCGGCTTGACCCATTTGAATGAAATTTGTCATAGAGATAGTTTGAGGCCCGAGAAATGCAGTTGCTATTCCAGAAACCATTCCTTAAAAGGTTGAAAAGAGATGAAGGTTTGGATGGAGAATCAATAACCGATTTAGATGAAATTTTAGAACGATATGCGACGATTCTTGAATATCTGCAAACTAGGCGTAGTTTGCAGAAATTCAAGAATCATCTTATCTTTCTCATACTTTTTGCTGTAATGATATAATGTTCTACTTCTATTTTACTCTCAAATCCAATGGTCAAAACTTCTTCATATTTTGACATATTATCTCCGAAGTTGGCAAGTGTGAGAACAGTGTCTAGACATGAAGCCATTTTCAATATTGAAATGTCTATTAACCGTATCTTACTATATTAACTATCTTATCCGACTATGATATGTAGAAATGTTTGTGATGATAAATATCGTGATATGGAAATGAATATTGCATTCATACGCAATGAACATTTCTGAACACCTCTAAAGTTATTGCATTGACTGTAATTGGTCTTAATAGTTTTTACTCGATTACGGCGAAGCCAAAAGGAAGGGTAAAAGTTTTGGCAGTCTATGTACTTATGTATGTATGTTCCATCGTAGAGACTAAACTACTGCACCGATTTAAATGAATAGGGTGTAAATAGATTCGTAATAATGGCCCGGGTGATATGGCTATATAAATTGTTAACAAAAGTTAAATACGTATTCGGGTTAAGTATAGTTTTTCAAACTTTTTCTTGCTTGTGTGTTTTCATTAACATGATGCACATAATATGCAAGATATACAATGGGATGAATTATAATGTTTTTTTTCTAATTGTTACAGGTGTAGTGAAAGGATTCGGACACAGTGATCAGTGAAAAGCGGACGGCACACGCCGCCTGTTGCTTAAGTGCTGTGCTAGTTAGTGGAAGTGCCCAGTGACGGTGCGTGTGTGTGTGTGTGCGTACGAGCGTCCGCTGTGGCGCCGACGCAGGCGTCAAGTCAATGCCGGTGCGCCGATGGAGCGGTGATCGCAGACTGACTACGTCACAAGAGCAGCGCTGGTTGGTAGCCTTGAACTTTTCTATATATGGGTTGATTATAATCACTTGATGTATGTGAACTGGCTAAGCTATTTCTTAGTTGCCATGTGTAAGGTCCGTGAGACTGATTGAAAAAAATATTCATCAAATGATTTTGATAGACTGCGATTTCTTGGAAAATACATACAATTCTAAGTTATCCCCTAACAATATCTTGAGTAATAAGGAGCGTTTACCTAAAAGCACCCCTATGTATGATAAATATCTGAAAGTTGATTCTGAATTCATACATCTGATTCATTGCTTAAAATTCTGCATTTCGCGTTGTTTTAGAGTGACGATTATATTAATAATCACCTAAACTAATGAGCCGCATTATACATAATATTTCCACCGCTGAGACATGGATCGTAAATCATATAACAATTGGTGTCTCTACAAAAAAAATAATACTTTGTTGGCACTAAATTGAGGATGTGGGCGTTAAATAGTCGGTAATTGTCGCATTAAGTCGTAATGACAGAACTGCTGTGAGTGAACTATTGTGTATTAAAATAAGTCAAACATGCTTAATATTTACTAGAGACAAAATTTACCATCTGTATTGGACTAAATATAAAAGGTTCACTTGCGTTTATAGCCACTGCTCCATTCCTCAGAGCTGTAGTTATAATGTTTCTAATACAATACAAAAATATTCGTACAAATGTGATTGACAAATTCCAGAGTGCGTTTAAGAACTCTTAAGCTTTAATTATATTATTATAGATGGAATAAGTTTTCCTACAAAACCTTTGATACGAAAATGGTGCAAACTTACATTACGATGTAAATCTAGTTTGAATTTTGGCTTCCTCAGACAATTCGCTCAAGTTCCAAATTTAAGTCAAGTTAGAAATACATATCAAGAGATGATGATATCTGTGGATAAAGCGAAAAAACGATGTATTTTTTTCCTTTTTACTGTTGTCAATAAATACACTAGGATGTTGTTTTTACAATCATCATCAGACTACAAAGATATTTCAGGTATTTCGTAAATTAGATACTTCTATTTGACATAGTCTTATCAGCATCAGTAAAGCTCCGAGAACGATCATTACTTTGTCTATTTATTGCGGTCTGCAGTATCTCTTCGCTCAAGGCAGTTGTCTATAAATTTATCTTTATTGCTCCCTACATTGTTACAGTACACATAGATTCTTGCTAATAGATCAACGGTTAATGTACCATGTTTTTGCAGTTTATGTATTATACATAACTATTCATTCAATACTAGATGAATGAAATCAGGATCACAACGAAATTATTTGCGGTAAAGCAGTTTACAGAAGTAATTATCATAAATAAACCAAACATATTTATGATTCAAGATTCAATAGCATGAACAAGGACAGCGTACATTACAACTCACAAACGAAAATCTCGATTTAAACTTGCTCGTTGACCACGGGGGATAAAAACGTTATTAATATACTTCAGGCTCACCTTCAAAACGCCAATGATAAGGTAGGGTCTCTTAAATATTCTCGACATTGGTGTGTTTTTTCTCAAAAAAGAAAGTCTTGTAAACTATCTTAGAGCTTTTCAGGTTACTGAAAAGTTGTGTAATTCCCATTTTATCTTTTCAATTAGGTAATAGAAATTTGAAGCAGTTCTTTACACGTTCTTACATAGAATTCTCGAAGTTATAAGTTCGTTTTGTAGCTCGCTGTCTGACACGGTCTGAAGTTTAGGGATAGACATTAGTTGCCAAAACAGTAGTTGATTCTACTGGATTTAACGATTGTGATAAAGAATTGGTACACTTTCTTATCTTTATCTCTCGTGATGGCAATCTGCACGAAAGCGGCGTTGTGGCGTTGCATTTGTAGCATAAAATAGAAAATACACATAACATATAGTCACGCATGTTTCCCAGAGGGGTAGGCAGAGACCATTGATCCCCACTTACTGCGATCCTGAAAGACCTCTTTTGCTTCGTCCACATTCATCAGTCGCTGCATGCATGCTCGTCGGTTCCTGGTGCTTTTCCATTACCATTTTGGTAGGTAAATGTTCGCAATGGACGATCTCTTCCGACACGTCCACACACATTCGCTCTATAAATTCCTAACATCTCTTGAGAACCGCTTTGCAACATGAAAGAAAATCTTGCTAATCTTTTTGTGCTGTCGTGTTTCGATAGTGAGTGCGAGACCGGGGGCCCATAGATGCAGAAGCATCTCATTAGCCACTGCATTGTTGCGTTGTCTGCATTCGCAATGAGTATGAGGATGATGACTCTTGGGTTCTGCTAATGCATCCATCAGACAAAGTCACTTTGGCAGGCTCATATTTAAATAAAAAAAAGTAGTGGAATTTTAACTTTACTTACCACGTGTTCATCGTGACCACCTAACATTTTTTTAATCAAAATTCTTATTGAAGAATCACGCAATTTTAGATTTTAACTTAAATTTTGTGAAATATGATTCCGTTAGTCTATTGGAGCAGTTTTTATTGCTAAGTAAATAAATAAATAAAGTAAATATTGTTACTTAAAAGTTAAACCAATGTTCGTCTTAAATAATTGTAGTCATAAACTTTAACCATTATGTATATCGTTAGGCGAGACTGGTTTTACGGGTCACAGTTGTAACATAAAAAAAAAGTTGTGTGATTAAATATTTCTTCATAAAAAAAGTTTCCCGTGAAACAGGAAGCGTGAGACTCGTTTGTATAAAAATATTAAATATTTTCGTTAATTGGTAACCGTCTCGCGTGACGTGTAGTAGGTACCAAGTTTACTTCCACAATTCGAGTTCATGGCGACTATAAAAACCGTCAAATTGTTAGTGTATTTTTTTCTTGTTCGTTATTTATAGCTTTAGTACTTGCCAAGGTCGCTCGTTACCTAATAACGAAAAGGCTGTTAGTCGAAAGATATAGGTTAAGTTTGTCGAAGTGTGTTTATAAAGTTAGCTGAGCAATAAACGACATCCATACTTTCATACTTATTTAATATTATAAATTCGAAACTAGCTCTGTCTGTCTGTTACGCTTTCACAGTAAAACTGCTGAACCGATTTGACTGAATTTCGGTATGGAGGAGATGGGTTAGACTTTGGTGAAGGACGTAGGTTAATTTTTGCCGCGATGACCGACATACACGCAAGCGGAGTCGCGGACAAAGAGAGTGTGAGTTAACAATATAATTACGCTCCTTATTTTGGGTTTGTGTTTTTTATTTTGGTTCTTATCTTATCGTGGCTGATTTTGCGATGGAGTACGTCTTTATTTTAATACGACTGCACGGTTGGCCTAGTAGTTTAGGCGGTCGCTCCGCCACATTCTACTAAGCCAAGTGTTGAGGGTTCAAATCCCCCGTGGGACAGCACTTTGTGTGATCCACAAATTGTTGTTCTGAGTCTGCGTGTTCTTTGTGTCCGTTTCATGTACGTTTGTAAAGTCCCTCGTAACACAGGATGCATATTCCTAATGCGGTTGTTGTCTTTTAAAAAAAAAATGTATTTACATCAACAATCGCAGGAAAGTGATAGTTGTGGTACAATCATGTGTTTGATAATTTGGTGATGGTTAAAAATGTAAAGATATGTAAGTACCTACATGTTATGTATTAATATTGAAGTTATAAAAGTTTTTGGACCAGAAAAGTTTATCGACATATCTAGAGTAGCAACTCATCACGAAGAAAGTAATAAGGTTAAATGTATAATGATAATCAAATAGTAGCATACACTAGTATACATTATATACCCTGTTCACGCATCGTCATTACGATAGATGTCACCACCATCACGCGCCGCACGGCCAATGAGGGACAGCAGCATACTTCCCAACCGCCCCGACAGCGACCGCCACTTGCATCAATATTCGCTATTCAATCGCTTCAATACCAAGTCGTTATTTTGCTACCTAAAATTCGATATTATAGAAAATTGCTATACGAAGAAGATCTTTTATTCATCTCCAAACAGACCCAACAATAGCAACTGATTTGGTTTCACGATTAACTGAGATAAAAACGTTCAGCCCCTTTATAACAATTTTAATCTACCATTGATAATTTGAATGTACTTAGACATTTTATCTAAGTACATTTAGGACTCTTTAAGTTCCATAATTAGTAAAAAAAAACTCGCATTTTAAACTTTACTTCGCTTAGATAATAAACTTATGTCTATTTTGCACTATACAAACACCAAAAACCTATTATTTTTTTTAAGACAACTCCCGCACTAGGAATAAATCCTGTGTCGCGGGGGACTTTACAAACATACATGAAACGGACCCAAAGAACACCCAGACTAAGAACAACAATTTGTGGATCACACAAAGTTTTGTCTTACGTGGGATTTGAACCCACGACACTTGGCGAAGTAGGAAACGGCATGGTGATCGCTAAACCACTAGGCCAAACGTGCAGTCAAATTAACTAACTCAAAATGAACAAGTACATTTCTTGCAATTTTTGCATGCATTGATAGTCGTACAGGAGTCCTACATGTTCAACGTTAGCTAATCGTATGACTGTTACTAAGCACATTTTCCACGCATCGCACAATTACGTCGAAGGCCATTCACACACGACGTGGAGAGGCGTCAGTTGCTACCCAGCCGTAATTAATAAATAAATATTTCGGACATCTAACACACAACGCCGTCTAGTCCCAAGCTAAGCAGAGCTTGTGTTATGGGTATTAAACAACTGATACAAATACATACTATACTTTTTTTTTGTAAATACATACATTCTTTTTCACTTGTTATCATCCCTTTGGCTCGTATGCGCACGCGGCGAACTACGCCTATTATAAGACCTGTCTACCTGTGCACGTCTTTCTCAATAAGACATTGTAAAGTAGAGCATAGCTGCTCGAATCGCGTCCAACTGCCCTGCCTACTATAAATAAAGATATATTTTAATTAAAACAGTCATATAATGACGCTGAAGAGAACTATTTTGGAACGTGCCTGTCCCATCTATAACATTCTTCTCCACAACTTTAAAATGGAACAGATTATTTATACATCAGGCTACAAAGTTTAAAGGCAACATAGTGTAACAAAGTAACAAACCTCATTTATTGCATCAGCTTGTACTATGATACTGATGAAATCGATGAGATTTTTTAAGAAAATCTGACAAATACCTACTCTCTTTACACATGATTGACACCACATATCACATTTAATGTTTTTAATAGTCCACTGCTGGACATAAGCTTTTCTGTCGGGAGTAGTTTTTGACCTACTATATAACGCGCTGGTTGGTATCGTTTGTTTTAAGTTTGCCTTTTTTTATGGAATAGGCGGGCAAACGAGCAAACGAAACGCCTGATGGTAAGCGATTACCGTCACCCATGGACACCGGCAACACCAGAAGCGTCACAAGTGCGTTGCCGGCCTTTTGGGGATGGGAGGAAGAAGGTAGGGGATTGGGGTATGAGCCTCCGGTATCCTCACTCACTCGGTGAAACACAGCGGTTTTCAGTGAGGCCGTGGTATCACTCCGGTCGAGCCGGCCCATTCATGCCGAAGCGTGGCTCTCCCACGGTAGAAAATTTAGCTTCTCTTTGCACTGATGTTGTCCTACGTAGATTGCCCTTTAGTTAGCTCTTACGACACCCATGAGATGAATAAGGGGTAGTGACACTCATTATAAATCAGTCAGTACACGGATAACACATGAATCAGTCATACAAAACAGCAACTTCATTATAAGTTACCGACTGACTGAGTTATGTTTTTGGATAACAAGAGGGAAGTACGGCCTTTTGTTAATGGAATCGCATGTCTTGTGCAATCGACAATATAATAAGAAATAAGTGAATCATGAATATACCCTTATGTATATTTTCTTTCAATTTATTCACATAACTTCTGAATCATTCATATGTGTATGCTTTATTTACGGCATGCCAAAGGGGGAAAACACTTGTGACACACAAATGTTATTTTATATCACAGTATTATATTATCTCAGTAGTTTATGTGCATTTTTTTGTCGTGACAACGTCTTATAATTCGATGGAGCCGGCCGCACACACTGACTCATGCGGCGTTACCTCGCTCTGAGGTGTTCCATTTAAGGCTTGCACTTCAAGCCTTAAATGGAAGCGCAAGCGCCGCATCTATCTCTCATCATGTCATCAATGTTTCGTTATGACGTTGTCACGTTAAACTATCGTCCGTAAACAGACTTTACAGACAACCATTTTTTATATTAAACAAAAACCTGAAAATATTTCGGTGGTTGTTTTACTAAGGAACGCTGAATATTAGTGAATGGTATTCATACTCCAATCATAGACGCTGTAATGAGTAAAAAAAAAACAATAAAATCGCACATAATATAATCTCTGCTTAGACTAGAATTACTGGAATAACTACCATTTTCAATAAATATTATCTCTATTGAAAACTGGAGGTTACGGTGGATTGAGACTAATAAATATATATCTAGTTAAAACTGGAGATAGTTATTGAAATCAACCGTGTTTAGGCTTTAAACTTTCAAATCACTAGAACGTTGCGTACTATCTAGGCATGTGTAGAGATATAAAGAGCACTCGAACTTCCCAAGATCCAGTTCGAGTCACATACAGTACAGACTGTACTGTATGTATAGTATATAATAGTATATACATGGCTCTGTGAAGGCTCCAATCGCCACAGTACTGTACTGTACAATACTGTGGCGATTGGAGCCTTCCCAGAGCTATAAAACCTCCACGTCAAAATATTGGCACATGAAATCTCCTGTTTGAAGCGAATATTCTAAAATTGTTTTATATAATTTGAAACTTTGATTTTTTGGAATGCTGCAGAGAAGATACACGTCAGGGGTCGTGGAGTCAAGACCTTAGAGGTCAAGACCGCCGGGCAGTGAAATATAAATAATTGGATTCCTATATTGTAAACTACTTATCTCAGTACAGTACAGTAAAAGCGTACAATATGTGTAGTCGTGTTGTTATTTCCCAAATTTCAGATACAATTGTCCACTGACTACACATAACCCCCAGGGGCTCGTACTTGAGAAGGTACATTGGTCCACTGACTTCACATAACCCCCAGGGCTTGTACTTGAGAAGGTACAAGTACCACAGTACACACAGTATGCGACAGAGACTTCTACCAAGCTATCCGTGTTTACCTACCTAAACTCTCTTACCGACATTTCAATATATTCCAATATTCAATAATTTATTCTCGAAGTGGCTTATTCATCTCAATAGGCTTACCCTTATTCACTTGAGTAGAACCAGACTTTTGTTCGTAAAATGTGTTTAAGTACACTTTTCCTAGCCTATGCGTAGAACTTTAGAAAATTTTCCATAGAAATGCAATCATATGCCTCTGTGTGCAGTGGTATGCCTGTACAATCCTTTCTACGATGCCATCCTTATCGTTACACACAATACTTCACCGTCTAAAACGCAATTTAGATAACATTCATTGTACTGGTTGTTCAACATTAACAACGGCTTTATGTCAGCTCTATATTCTAATGTCATTCATTCGGAGTGAGCACAAACGTATAATTTAAATGTCTGACAATAATGGGTATTGTGTATAAAAGACTAATCATTCGACATGCATAACATTCTGTATGGTTATTGGCAATACTACACAGCGCCTGTTCAGTTGTGGCAAATTATTGTAAAGCTTTCGAGTTAATGTATCAACACGGATTATAATAATGTATTGCTACATAGGTGGGAGAGCCACGCTTCGGCATGAATGGGCCGGCTCGACCGGAGTGATACCACGGCCTCACAGAAAACCGGTGTGAAATAGTGCTTGCGCTGTGTTTCACCGAGTGAGTGAGGATACCGAAGGCCCATACCCCAACCCCTCCCCCTATCTCCCCTCCCCACCCCCCAAAGGCCAGCAACGCACTTGTGACGCCTCTGGTGTTGCAGGTGTCCATGGGCGGCGGTAATCGCTTACCATCAGGCTATACGTCTGCTCGTTTGCCCGCCTATTCCATAAAAAAAAAGAGAATATTTTTGCACTTGAGTGAATCTTCACGCACTGAATGACTTATTTAATTATATTTGTGGTATCTGGCTCGCGAGATTGACACCAAAGTCAACCTTCTATAAAAGGCATTTGCGACTTATTGCCTATTTGGATTGGATTCGCCTACGCATATAGATGTCATTTACCCATGTATTTGTCGTTTGCTATTAATGTTATACGTTTTAGTAGTCATTTAACGTAAATGTCAATAAACATTTTAGGTCTGTCTGTAGATAGCAGTAGGACTGGCCAAGTGCCAGTGACTAAAACGATATTTGCAATCCGATTGTTATGGAGCGGCATGAATTTGATTTCCACAAACATTTGAGAATTATTATTAAAATTTATTCATAGAGGCGACCAGAGAACTCTAATTTATAAATTTATTATTATGTCTACCCTAAACTGGTTAGTGAACCTGACTAATGTGCCGGAGGTCGTGGGTTCTATTCCCACCCGTGACATATATTTTCTGATGAGCTCGTTTGTTCTATGTCCGGGTGTAATTTTTCTGAAATATGTATGAATTTATGAATACATAAGTATGTATTTTACCAATTGGATTTCCATAGATATGATCGCCCTCTGTGAGATGTGTTAAGTTAAAAACAAAACTAGCGAAATCTAAAACTGTCTGAATTGTCATTATATAGACATACTAGCTTTTTGCCCACGACTCCGCGCGTATATCAGTTATCGCGGTAAAGACTAGCTTATGTTCTTCTTCAACAATCTCCATGTCAAATTTCATTGAAATCGGTGCAGCATCTTCGCCTTGAAAGCTTTTCATACTGATAGAGTTACTTTCGAATCGGTACAAATAAAATTGAAGTCTCTGTTTGTAATTTCAAATTAACAGCTTTTCACTAGATGCAAATGAAAGTATATACAATACTTACATAAAAAAATTATGTTTGTTTGGCTAATCTCTAGAACGGCTGGATCGATTCTGACGGAACTTTCACTGACAGGTAGTTGATTATATAAGGAGTAACTTAGGAGTAACTTTTTTAGATTAGCTTCGCCCTGCGGCGTTACCCGCGGTTATTATTGTACCGTAACACTGTGGCGTTCAGCTAATCTATACTTCTATACTAATATATAAAGCTGAAGAGTTTGTTTGTTTGTTTGAATGAGCTAATCACAGGAACCGCTGGTCTGATTTGTAAATGCTTTTCAGTGTTGAATAGTACATTTATCGAGGAAGGCTATAGGCTATATATCATCACGATAAGACCAATAGGAGCGGAGCATCAATGAAGAATGTTACAAAAACAGGGGAAAATTATTACGCTACGGGTAACAGGAGACGTAACCGAGATTGCGTGGGTTAGCTAGTTTATTATATGTATGGAAGTACGTAGTCTTCGTTTTTAGGGTTCCGTGCCAAAGGCAAAAAACGAAACCCTTATAGATTCGTCATGTCTGTCTGTCTGTCCGTCCGTATGTCACAGCCACTTTTTTCCGAAACTATAAGACCTATAATGTTAAAACTTGGTAAGTAGATGTATTCTGTGAACCGCATTAAGATTTTTACACAAAAATAGTAAAAAAACAATAAATTTTGGGGGTCCCCATACTTAGATCTGAAACTCAAAAATTTTTTTTTCATCAAACCCATACGTGTGGGGTATGGATAGGTCTTTGAAAATGATATTGAGGTTTCTAATATCATTTTTTTCTAAACTGAATAGTTTGCGCGTGAGACACTTCCAAAGTGGTAAAATGTGTCCCCCCCCTCTAACTTCTAAAATAAGAGAATGATAAATAAATAAAAAATATATGATGTACATTACCATACAAACTTCCAACGAAAATTGGTTTGAATGAAATCTAGTAAGTAGTTTTTTTTTAATACGTCATAAATCATGAACTGCAATTTACCTTTCATTCAATCAACACAAATGTAAAAATATAAAATAAAAATTATATTATGTTCCTTGCTGCTGCGGAACCCTTCATGGGCGAGTCCGACTCGCACTTGGCCGCTTTTATTTTATACGATAAGCAACAAGATTAGTAACGTGTGTTACATGCATTGAGTAGTGTTAAATTAAACAGTGCCTACTGCAATACAAATCAATTACACTATCACGGCCTGTCTAATAGTTAATAATGTTAATTGACTTCTGATGAGGTAATGAATAAATGATAAAGCCATGTTAATATGTACGCACACGTTAAAATATTCGACACAGTGCCGTCTGATGTGGGCTAATCAGAAACTTCAATTGGTTAGAAGAAAACAGGATTTGCATGTGTTCGTATTATTGTTTGTTACTTGTTGTTGTTGTTTTGTGAACTTTGATTTATTCCTTTACGGTCTACCGAGGACGTCAACATTACAATACCTTGTTTGGTAAGAGTTCTTTTTATTCATTTCTGAAATGAATTATTCTTCTCAAGGTTGCAAAACATTTAGAAGAAAATTGATTAAATATGAATTTATTGATTTCTCTTATTGCGTATTTTGTAATTTTGCTTGACAGTTTTTTTTTTTATTTATTAAAAAGACAACTCCCGCGCTACTAAGAATAAATCCTGTGTCGCGGGGGACTTTACAAACATACATGAAACGGACACAACGAACACCTAGACTCAGAACAACAATTTGTGGATCACACAAAGTGTTGTCCTACATTTGGGGATTTGAACCCACAACACTTGGCGAAGTAGGAAACGGCGTGGTGAACGTTAAACCACAAGGCCAAACGTGCAGTCATTGCAACGTGAGTAGTATAGTATTGGGCATTCTGCCCCACTATCGTGGGACAGAATTCCCAATACTATTTTTGCGAAACAATAAAATCTACAGTGGGGTAGAATGCCCAATACTATTTTTTCGAAGCAATAAAATCTACAGTGGCGTAGAATTCCCATTACTATTTTTGCGAAACAATAAAATTTATGATGGGACAGAATGCCCAATACTATTTTTACGAAACATTAAATCTACGATGGGACAGAATGCTCAATACTATTTTTGTGAAACATTAAATCTATAGTGAGGGCAGAAAGTCCAATACTATTTTTGCGTTTGTTGTATAATTTTTGTAGTTTGTTTTTGCGCGTCCACACTAGCAACACAGTTATCTGACATAGACTATGTAAAGCATGTTGTTTCATCGCAAAATTAGAACTAAAAATCAGTGTTCATAGTTTGCTTTTGCGCGCCCACGCTATTAACACAATCGTATGATATACAGAATTTTGTGATTAGTATGATGTTTCATCGCAGTAGCAATCAGAACTAAATGGTCATCTTCATGTCCATGATAGTTAGAATAGGATATACTTGGTATTCGTTGCAATACTTTTTCTAAAAATATATATTTAGTTTGATACAAAGTTTTTGAATAAACATAAAGATTTTGAAATTTTAAACCATTTTCATGTAGTAGGAGACCTATAATTAAATTAGTTTTTCCACAATTCGACGGACCGCAAATTATAGATCGTATTGTGTTAGGTAACAATTTGCTATGACGAAAACCAGACTTAGAAAAACCATCGCAAATTGTATCGACGTGCAGCGATTGTGGTTGTTTGATAAATTTCATGATAAATGCGTGATAGAGTTCATTGATAAATGAGAGAATGAATATAAAACACTACCTATATATAATCTGGATTTATACTACTACTGATCTTATATCGATATCAAGAAATCAGCAGAATTCTTATTGGTGCATTCTAAAAATTTATAGATTTTCCTAAATCACAAAAATAGTATTGGATGTTTTGTCTCACGAAAGTAGGATAGATTGTCCATCATAGATTTTCTTGATTCGCAAAAATAGTATTGGGCATTCTACCCCACTGTAGATTTTATTGTTTCGCAAAAATAGTATTGGGAATTCTGTCCCACGATAGTGGGGCAGAATGCCCAATACTATACTACTAACGTGTTTAAAAGATAGGTATCTTATAACAGGCGACACGTCTTTAATTTAAATATGCATATGAATTAATAGCTTTTCCGACTGCTGATCATGAGGTCTCGTGTTCGATTCCCGAAATGTTTGTATGATCTACAAATATTTGTTTCGGAGTTTGGGTGTTTTCTATGTAAAATATGTATGTATTTACAAAAAGAAAAGTATTTATGTATTTGTATCAGTTGTCTAGTACCCATAACACAAGCTCTGCTTACCTTGGGACTAGATGGCGTTGTGTGTTAGATGTTCGAAAATATTTATTATTTATTTTTGCCCGCGGCTCCGCCCGCATGTATGTCGGTTAAGGCGATAAATAATAGCCTCTGTCCTTCCTCAGAAATCAAAGAATCTTCATTGTAAATTTTAGCCAAATCGGTTCCGTGGTTTAGTCGTGAAAGACAGACGAGAGTTACTTTCCAATTTATAAATAGAGTTTGACTTAGATTTTATACTTTACAAGTGTGTTCTTACATCAATTCAGGTATTATTTAAAATATATATAAACAAAATGTTCTTAAAAAGAACGACTTTTTATGATATCTCTAGAAGTTGGCCACAATTTTAGAATTAGTATGTTTTTCAATAAAATAAATTCATTTTTAAATATTACATCCTTTTTTAAGGAACATCTGTTAGAATAATTTATTAGCATATAAAATTGGCTTCCAGCAAAGGCTTTCTCATTGAAAATTCAAACTAATAGGTGTTCGTTATTATTAGAAAGAAATCACTAATTAATATATCATTTGGTATTAAAATACTAAAATTGAGTTTAATTAGCAAATGTCACATGAATTACAATATACATAAGACGGCGTTGACTTATAGATGATCACTATACACTCTTTAGCGCTGTAGCATGGTGCGTGACAGTTTCAGTAACATTTCGTGTCACTCTTGAAAGTTGCCGCGATTTACAAATTATGACTTAGTATTTCAGCTGTACCACATTCGCAATATATACATATATATGTATATTATGTATGGCCCGCCAAAATGACTCTACTCTGCCTGATGGAAAGCATAAGCAGAATCCAAGAGTGGTGGTCACCATACTCACTGCGAATGCAGACAATGCAGTATGGCGACCCACACCATGGCGACCTAGGGATGCTGCGAAAAAAAAAACTGTAATAAATTAAACCAACCAGACTGTTCTAGTCTACAAATAAATGCCGCACCATGCTACAGCGCAAGGAGTATAGTGATATTCTTTGTTTAAAATAATGTAGCGTACTATTTCGTCACATTACAAATCGATAAGAACAAGAAGACGAAACTGACATTGAGAAAACTCTACTATCTACTTTTTACACAGTACTCACGCACGAAAACTGGCTTATTCGATTCACTTGATAAATTGCGGAAATCAAATCATCGATGTTCCTTGCGAGAAGCCATATAGGTACCTAACTCCATTTTAGATGTCTCCGTACAAATTGAGTAAAAGAAAAAAATGTTCAGTTATTATTTTGTCACCCGTCGATTTCAGTAGGTCGTACAGTCTGTAAACAAAATCCTACTAATATTATAAACGCGAAAGTTTGTATGTATGGGTGGATGGATAGATGGATGGATGTTTGTTACTCTTTCACGCAAAAACTACTGAACGGATTTGGATGTAACTTTACAGTAATATAGCTTATAAATCAGAATAACACATAGGCTACTATTTGCCGCGGTAACCGACATACGCGCGGGCGGAGCCGTGAGCAAAAACTAGTCTTATCATATTTCCAGAAATTCATTTAATTGCATCCACTACATAAAAAAAAACTATTTCTTGTGGTAATTTTGTAGTGTAGCATTTATCTCCGATCTTAAATGCATTTTTGGGAAAAAGATCGGTATCAAGATTTATATTGAAGAGTATTAATATTCTGTATATAAATAGGGGAAATATTATTATACCATTTTGTTTATAATAAACAAAATATATTTTGCTTTTATACAGAGATTTAAATTGCTTGACCCAGTAACAGTTGAGGTCACACCTGATAAACGAAGAAGTAGAAACCTAATATTTGACAGTTACTGCTGTTTTCGGCGGCTTCTTGATATATACATATTGTTTTCGATATTTCCTAATAGCAACTAAGGATTAGTTTTAAAAGGATGCTTAAATTTTTGTGCTGTTTTTAAAGACTTTTAGGATATACTTAAAAATGATACTCTTATATTGGAGAATATTACTTCTAGAAAGCTGGAGTTATCATTTCATTTGAATACCCTCATAGTGGTATGATGATTAATAATATTTCCTAAATAACTGGTTTACTAGAAAAACATGTTTACTTAAAACATAAACAAACAAAACTCAATTTGTACAGTAATTGCCTTTTTTAGTAAATAATAATAATTAAGATGCTTAGATTTCACTTTCGTGTTTCACAGATCGTAGCATGTAAAACTATTTCCAATCGTCCTAATTCCCTTAATGACAAAATGAAGTTCAAATACACTTTAGAAACATGATATTTAAAGCACTATATTATATAGACTAGACAAACACACAAAAACTCATCTCTGTCTCATAAATATTTAATAAAGTCAAATAATATAGTTGTAAGACTGGATTGTTTTTTACTAACGTTATAATTATTGGTGTTTCAGGTGACGCGCTGCGAAACGGTGATTAAAGCGGCTCTGCCGCTTTAAATGGACAAACGCAAGATGCTGCCAAAGAGAGCACGTATGGATAGCATGCGGGGTCCCATCGCCAATGGACCCCTGCAGTCGAGGTGAATTAACTTTGTAACTATTAAACCACGACATTGGGTACTAGCACGTGTGTTGATTATAGTCGTAGATTATGTTATAAATAACTAGTTTTCGCCCGCGGCTTAGCTCGCATTTAATAAAAAGAATCCTATGTTACTAGGTCATGACTTTAGTCCGTACATATATTCCACGGTAAAACTGTACGAAAAATGTCAAGTGCTAACAGTTAGGCAACTGTACTTATTACAATTAGTTATCCAACAACATAAGCTCTTCCCCTATCATGAAGACGAATATAATAAGCAGCGGGTAATAAGAAATATTATTCCAAATGTGGTATGTCGAACATCCGCAGCCAGGCGGCCACGAAGTTAAAACTATTACTAAAAATTGGTTGTTAGGACTTAATTATGAAGAAACTTGTAAATGTTGTGAAATGTACTCTCCGAATCTTACATACAGACGACACACACACACATACACCTACACACACACACACACACACACACACACACACACACACCCACACACACATAAAAAAATATCATTTAAGATGTGTTATATACAGCTATTACTTGTTTTTTGTGGTTAACCTCTGCATTTTGTTTTTTCCATAAAATACTAATTATGTAATTTAACAACGAGACGGAACACTGATCTCTGTAACACAGATCATTCAACCTAGCTCAGAGATCAGGGATCTCAATATAATTTGTAAAAAAATTGTTCTATGGGAAAAAATGTTATTATTATATATTATACTAGCTGATCCGGCTAACGTTGTTTTGCCATAAAATAGTGGGGTGTAAAAATAGATGTTGGTCGATTCTCAGACCTACTCAGGTCCAGCCGTTTCAGAGGAGTATGGTAACTAACATTGTGACAGGAGAATTTTATATATAAGATTGTTACTTCTAATACCTCCAAAATATGTGTACAAAGTTTCATGATTATCAGTAAAGCTAAGTAGTTCGTGTGAAAGCGTAACAAACAAACTTACATTCACATTTATAATATTAGTATGATGTAATGTACCTTGTTGTCGAATCAATTTGTACTTTTATTACAAATTAACAAAAATGTAAATGTGCGTAAATTAATTTGTCATGTCGCTGGTCGCTGTCGTCGACCGTGTCAAGTGACTCAGCTTAATCAAATCTTACCAATATACATTAAGTTACCGGCTTAATTAAATCACAATTCGCTGTTAGATATTCAAACAGTTTATCAAAGATCGAAAGTATGCGTGAGGACTACTTCGCGACGCGCGAACGCGAAGAGCAAACTTATCAAAGCGACGTCCGCTACTTATAGAGTTCACTTATTCTTTTCTCGCGCTAATCCTATTTGGTTTCCATCAAAACTTCCCCGAAGGGTTGCCCCCGCTACCCATACCGCCTGCGCCTCTTTGTTTGCCAGCAAAATCTGTTTTCGTCTGCCCCTGGAAAAGTTTGTTGGAATTCTGAAAACTCCCTCCCTCCCCCGGAATTACTTTCCCGTTTCGCCGCCTGAAACTTTCCCCGGCAATAATAATAATTCCGCTCCGCTATGACGAAAGTTTAAATTATTAGTTTAATCGTACTGGTGTGCTTTAATTATTCGCGTGGCTGGGGGCGAGGGACACTCTGTGCCACGTCCTCTAGTGATTAGCTAACTTGTCCCCCAATCTCCGTTAGTTTCCAATATTTGTCGGTTTGCTTGTAAATTTGATTTGTCAATTAATTTCGGTTTGTCTGTTACTAAAGCTAATTACTTGTTACAAACTTATGATTGCGTGCAATCTGCAAATCATATTTAGGTTAAACATTTAGTTAGTAACGCTCGACTGGTTCAGTAATATAATTGTATTTACACGCTGTTAATTATTCATTTCGCTTGAGTTTGATGATTTCAGTTATACCTTCAGTATTTCTTATTTACGAAAAAGTACAACCTATTTGTATCCGTGTTTTAGAATACTTAAAACTCTACTTAATGATGTGTAACAATCGTACGATTTTGTTATTGTTTATTAAAAAAATAATTAAGGTACCTACTTAAATAAAAATACGGATAATATTTTTAAATATCAGAATAATCCTAGCACAACATTATACCTTAATCAGCACTACACTATTAAGAATGGTAAATCTAGATATTTTAGCATGCTACATAAAATATCATACTTTTAATCAGCAAATTTGAAACTTTCTTCACGTTGATTGAACGCATGACAGTGTGACCAATAGATTGTTATGTCTCTGCTAGTCACCGTCAAAATAAGTCATCATAAAATGTGAGGCTGTATTCGTTCAGGGTTATTTACTGTAACATTCTTGAGTACCATTTATCTTCTAAAAATGCTAGACTGATTTAGCTAATTTTCGCCTTGATAATATATATTCGTGAAAGTCTGATAAAGGGAGACGTAGACGAACTTGCGCATGTCAACTAGTTGTAAATACTAATAACGATAATTGAGTAGTATATTATATGGTTATCGACTCGATCTCCAGTTTTAGAGCTGTATAGCCGTGAGTTATGGAATGATCACTAGAATAACTTATCTGATAAACCTGACAGTTGTACGATATAACGCCGTAGAGTCGAACAGGTAACAATAAATTGGCGAATAGTAAAAATATTGACTTTTTTCTTCATAATAGCACTAGAATTTTTAACACAAATAATCAACTATCAGATTTCGTTCTCACAACAGATATGCCTATTAAATAAATACCGTGAATGATCAGGTTATTATCATGTATACTAATCGTTTTTCAATAAAAGCAAATGAATTCAGGTTTTAGGGATAAAAGAGTCAAAATATATATATATATAGCTAACGTATAATAAATTACATAGTAGTGCTATTAGTTGGTTACATCGATTCGTAGATTCTGTGCAATCTCCTCCAAAATACCATCATGACGTGTTACATAGTTTTACAACCTCTCGAGAATAATCTCACTACCACGTACCTAGTTGGCATAATAATGCAATTGAACATTATGTTGCCGTGCATTATCGCCTGTTGATAACGTACTACTACCATTTTATCGTCTTACGTTGTATATGTTAAGAGAATCTACGTCACACACTATTTTATAACTTTATTTATTAGCATTTATTGTAATTTACACTATACCTACGTGTAGTGAATGTGCAGCTAAATGAGGCTGTGTGTGTACTTTCTATATCGCCTGGTGATACATTACGTATAATATATTGGATATGTGGTAGTAGTTTGAGGCACTGTAGTTAGAACGGTTTCAGAATACTTAGATACAGATCAGAACTCTTTACGCGTTGTCTCTAGTTTTTTGAAAACAGGGGTCAAATACAACCGAATTCATTATCTGTGTTTGCTGTCCATTCGGGAATCTCTTGGCGACCTTTACTAAATACACAATAAACGGCGGACTTAATGCCCAGGACATTCGCTTCCAGTTAAAAAAGGTACCTACACATACTTGAGAATTAAATATTGTGTTTAGACGTAGAATGTTCTCTTCTTCTCATATATGTTTTTTTAATGATTTTAAATATAATGTTTCCAGGCCCCTAGTGGCGTTATTGGACGGACGGGACTGCACCGTCGAAATGCCTATACTGAAGGATGTGGCGACAGTGGCGTTCTGCGACGCACAGTCCACGTCCGAGATACATGAGAAGGTGCTCAACGAGGCGGTTGGTGCACTCATGTGGCACACGATTATACTCACCAAGGAGGACCTGGAGAAGTTTAAGGCGTTAAGAATCATTGTCCGCATCGGCTCCGGCGTGGACAATATTGACGTTAAAGCCGCTGGCGAACTAGGTCAGTATTTATTTTACTTGTTGTTGCAGTTTTGCCGTAAGGACTCCTACACACCATGCAGCCAGCATGACACCGGCATTATTAGGGCGCAGGCACAGGCCGCAGTTAATCATTTCATTTATGAAGAGCTCGGCGGCCATGCTGGCGGTTTGTTTGTTTGTAAGGCCAGAGGTACAAGCACTGTCAAGATGTGTAATAGGCTTAAGGGAGCTAGCTATGCTGGAACCATCTGCTCAACATCCAACAAAAAGTGAATGTGAGTGAATGAGTTTATCGGAACATAAATACCCGATTCTAGGGGTGGGGGCACTTTCTAGTGAATTAGCCCTTTTTGACAAAAATGTGTTTAACAGAGACATCTGATGGACAAGGAATATGTCTCTTTTCGACTCTTTGATTGGTTGTGATGGTTCAATATTGTGTGCGTGATAGTGATGATTAGATATTCCTAGTAGTCATAGTAAGACACTCTAATTAAAGTTTTTTTTAACGTACGGGAAATAATAAAACCTTAATATCGTGTGGGCTTCTATTACTTTATGTCAACAAAATTGATTTTTGTTTCAGGCATAGCTGTATGTAATGTGCCGGGATACGGCGTGGAGGAGGTAGCCGACACGACAATGTGTCTCATATTGAATTTATATCGGCGGACGTACTGGCTCGCCAACATGGTCCGAGAAGGGAAAAAGTTCACAGGTAAACCGCTAACAAATCTACTAATGACGCTGTTAGGAATAAGTGTACAGTTTTTACTATATTTTTAATTAGCGATCCGGCCCTACTTTACACGGGTGCAATGTATTACACATATAAATAAACCTTCCTCTTGAATAACTTTCTCTTTTGATGAAAACTGCATGAAAATCCTTAGCGTAGTTTTTAAAAGATCTAAGCGAACAAAAATGCAAGAAAAGCAAAACAAAGTACAAGAAAGCAATCTCATTTCGTACTACGTGAGTCCAGATTCATGGTTCCCTGGGTGATTAATCTGGATTTTTTGTCTATACTAAGGTTTCCTAAGGATTTTTTAAAATTTTGTTCCCTTTAGGGAATTATGTTTGATGAAGTTTTTGTAAACGCAACGTCAACTAGGATCCCCAAAGTCAATTTAAATAATAAATGAAATAATTCACTGTGTTCCTCTATGGTATGGCATACACTTGTGCACTATAATAGGGTAGTTGACTGTATCGTAAATGAATACCGATGTCTGCTTCATTATCTCGGAAAATATAATTAGTACAGCTATTTATTTCTATAACAAATTTTAATCAAATAAACATTGAAATATATTGTCCAATGGAGTAGTCTAGAACAGTGACGTCACAAGTTGGTTTTTAGTACATTTTTCATACAAAGTGATCGTTTTGACAGATGATAAAAAGTAAGTGATTTGGCTAAGGTGTCAACTACCCTATTTCTCTTGAGGAGTAATTATGAACGGTGCGCGTTGTGGCGGTGTGCAGGGCCCGAGCAAGTGCGCGAGGCGGCGACGGGCTGCGCGCGCATCCGCGGCGACACGCTGGGCATCGTGGGGCTCGGCCGCATCGGCTCCGCCGTCGCGCTGCGCGCCAAGGCCTTCGGCTTCAATGTCATCTTCTACGACCCCTACCTGCCCGACGGCATCGAGAAGTCGCTCGGCCTCACCAGGGTCTATACGCTTCAGGTAACATCATACACCTCTCCTTAAGCCCACTCTCCACCGAACAAAACTGGACAACTCTTGTGTTGTCAACGCATGTTCAAGTTTTTGTAATTTCCTTGTGTTGGTAACAAAAATTCTCAACAAATGTTGGGAAACGTGTTTCTGTTTTTGGCGGTAAACATCAAAAGAATACGCTTTTTGCAAATATTTATTGGCTCTGTGGAGACGCTTAAACACGTAGACGTGGAAACAAAAGTTGGTGATTTTCTGAAGAGTTGCAAACAGTTGAAAACACTGAAATTGCCAACAATTTCGGTGGATACGCGATACTGGAACGAATAAAACCATTGTTCCCAATCACTTGACGAGAAACCATTTCATCAGATTTTCAATTATAAAATTACCATTTCACTAAAATTTCCGTATTTTGTACCATAATAATAATAACTGAGGTTAAATACAATACTGACATAATATTTGTTTGCATTTCAGGACCTCCTATTCCAGAGTGATTGTGTTTCATTGCATTGCAGCTTAAACGAACACAACCACCACCTCATCAATGAGTTCACTATCAAACAGATGCGTCCAGGTAAATAATATTTGATTTATTATGACTCATAAAATACTCATGACTCATCAATATACACACAAAATACTAGTGTCAAAATCTGTTAGACACCCCACAGATGTAAAATATTATTTGAAACATGAGCACTTAACTGAAATTCAGTCAAAGCCATCAACAATTATATTTGACTAGCATGATGGTTATCGCGGTAAAATGTCTTTCCTCAAGAATCAAAATATCTGGATTACGAGAAGCTTTTGATAAGGTGCCTACACAAAGACTTGCAAAAATTAGAACACATAGGAATACGCGGAAAGCTATTGACGTGGATTAAGGCTTTCTTACAGCAAGGAACTCTAAAAGTTCGCGTAGGGGAGACTTTCTCAATCCACCGCCAAGTTTACAGTGGTTTGCCGCAGGGTTCAGTACTGGGCCCTGTGCTATACATAATATACACGTTTGATCTTCCACGCTGTCTGCGGTGTAGCGTGAGCAATTTTTGCTGTTGACACTAAAGTATTTGCCAACCCACTCCTAGACTATGACAAACTGCAAGAACATCTCAACACAATAGCCAAATGGTCTAGAGGGAGTGGCTTTTGAGCCTTAATGCCTCAAAATGCACAGTATTGGATATATGACGTCAGAATCCCCAGCTGGGTTATAAGTTGGACCATGACGAACTGAAGGAGGTCAAGACGCAAGCTGATCTGGGAATCAGAATAACAGATGACTTTATAAGTCGATTGTTAAGAAAGCAAAAAGCTTAATTTACCTCATTAGAAACTCATTTGGAGTTCTAACATCAGAAATGATACTTCGGATTTATAAGACATTAATCAGACCCATATTGGAGTATGCATTCCAAATCTGGAGCCCATATTTTGTTAGGGACATTGAGGTTCTTGAGAGGGTTACAACTCAGTTTCACTAAGTTACCACGATCACTGAAAAAACTACCATATGAAGAACGTTTGAAGATCCTCAAACTTACAACTCTAAAGGATCGCAGAGATCGCGGTGACTTAATCGAAACATTTAAAATCTTAAAATAACATTATGACCTTAGAGAATTGGACAGTATGTTCATACGAAGTGACAATACTCATCTGAGAGAGGCCACAAACTTAAACTTTGTACCAGCTTTTGGAACAACAATCCTCACAAACACTTTTTGAGCAAGCGTGTAGTCGGAGCTTGGAACCGGCTTCCAGATGAAGTTACCCATTTTGTTCTGAGGATTTTATATTTATTATAATAAGGGTAATAATGAAGTTAGTACACTTTTCTTTTCACACGGACAACCGCTGTCGTGGAATGTACGTTCGGGGGAAACAGATCTTCATGGAATGGACTTAGTAATTGGACCGTCGGGTATTAAACTTTCGGGGAATAAGACGTTCGGGGGATAAGACGTTTGGGGAATCAGACGCTCGGGGAATAAGACCTTCGGGGAATTAGACGTTCGGGGAATTAGACCAACTGAACCTAGGCTTTACGGGAATTAGACGTAAGCGACCGCTCCGACTCATAATTTGAATGTAGGTTATGCAGGATATAATGTCCATGTAGTCAGTTACTTTAGTGACTTAAGCAGTGCTTTTAACTGCGTTGAGCGTTTTGGATTGGTTGGTTTGGGTTCGACCCATTCTGAGATCAACAAATTGAGACATCTGAGTATTTTGTTTATTCATGCATTCTGTTTGTGTGTTTGCAGGCGCGTTCTTGGTGAACACGGCACGTGGCGGGCTGGTGGACGATGAGGGGCTGGCCGCAGCACTGAAGCAGGGCCGGATCCGTGCGGCCGCGCTCGACGTGCACGAAAACGAGCCCTTCAACGTATTCCAGGTTTTTATATACAACACTATGGCTCATTCGCGTTAACAATATTGTGACGCACTCAATCAGGTTTCAATGCTATGCTAATACAAATTAAAATATTTGGATTTGAAACGACCAGGTGGATTTAAGCCAGGAAATCCTTAGTACTTCGATGGACCTGGTCACTTACGACTTGTTGACGACCCTGTCGTGCGCGAGAACCGTATTCATCCCGTTTCTATTGCTTAAAGAGTTTCTCATTTTACCCACTCGGTCTCGTTTCGTTGTGTTTGGTCAAATTCGCTATTGGTCAAACACGTAATCGATTGGCTCCTTTGACGCTTCGCTATTTTGAGATTTTGTTAGATAGCAAACCATCAATAAAAAACCTACTTCAAACAAGTGATATTATTGTTACGATTACGTTGTTGGTCGTAGTATTTAGCTATCTTTCGGTTAACTAATATATTTATTGCAATCTTGGCAATTTACTAATTTCACTATGTGATATGGACCAATTGCTATTTTGGCTGGCGCTTGGTTGTTCAAGTTAATCCTTCCCCTTTAAGATTTGGTAAAATCGAGGACCATAATAGTAGATTAGTAGCCAAGAGCTGTAAGGCATCAATTGCAGCCCGAGATATTTAGGCGCCCGCCTATAGTTCGAGGGTGCAATTGGTGCTTACACCTGAGCTAACTATTCTGCTTTACATCTCGATTGTGAGGTAAGTAGAAAAAAAAACCGGCATTATAAGCATAAAACATAAAAGATTTATTTTTTTTCAAGAACGAAATTGAGCTTCGCTGATCGATATTTAAAATGGATGACTATTATACTCACACGAAGACAAGGCTGAATAGCAAAGCGACCTCTTTGGTCATTGGGCTGAATGCATGATGTCTATTGCCAGTATGATGGTTAGATGTATGTGAACTTTTTGAAAGAAAAGTGTTTTTTTTTTAATTACTTACCGCCCTAGGGCTTTTCTAGCTACATTATTACTCTAAAGAGCTAATTAGTCACCTACAAGCCCCATTTGGAGGTAAAAAGAACCTACTTAGAGAGATGTAAATGCTATTTATGGTCCTCTATTTTTGTGGGACCAGGGCTTCGACGCAACTCCTCTGTGCGCTGTTAATATTCAAGGTTCAGGCCTTCAGTACCCATGGTGGAAAAGGTTAAATCGGACTAGATTCATAGATAAGATAGATGTAAGTGTGTTAGGTTCAATTTTGTCAATGAGTGTCGTTTGTGTCAGGGCCCGCTGAAGGAGGCGCCCAACGTGCTGTGCACGCCGCACGCCGCCTTCTACTCGGACGCGTCGGCGCAGGAGCTGCGCGAGATGGCCGCGTCCGAGATCCGGCGCGCCATCGTGGGCCGCATCCCCGACTGCCTGCGCAACTGCGTCAACAAGGACTACTTCCTGGGCGGCGCGCCGCTCGCCACGCCCGCGCCGCTGGCCACGCCCGCGCCCGCGCCCTACGCCGAGACGCTCAACGGCGGCTACTACGCCGCGCAGGCCGCGCACTCCACCACCGCGCACGCGCACGAGCCGCCCGCGCTGCAGCCGCCGCCGCCCGCGCCCGCGCCGCCGCAGCCGCCGCTCAGCGCCGACCCCGCCAACCACCAGCTCGGCAAGCAGGAGGCCGGCGACGTGCACTAGCCTCCGCACCTCCCCCTCGCCCCCCCCACACACACACACAACAATAGCTATGTCATAAGTACCTATCGACTAAGCCGACGAGTGATATGTAGTCGCGCCGTTTGCCGCCGGCCGAGGTGCGTCGCGTAGCTCATTTCTATTCAAACATCTTTCCTTCGTATCTTTCCTCTCGTCGTCCGCGCGCCGAACTCGACCCCACGACGAGTCCGAGCACCCTCAGCGAGCGCCGAACGAGTTTGCAGAGTACACCGATGCGCCTGCGAACTTCCCTACGCGACCTATAACTATGTGTTGCGGACGACAAACATTTTATATATTTTTTTGATCTGTTATTCCTGTTTTTAAAAAAATTAGCTCCTAAACGATCTCTAGAAGCGTACGCACCGCCATCCGGCCGCAAACGTCG
The DNA here is from genome assembly GCA_949125395.1 of Diaphora mendica. NCBI lineage: Eukaryota > Metazoa > Arthropoda > Insecta > Lepidoptera > Erebidae > Diaphora > Diaphora mendica. The sequence goes on along the minus strand of OX421332.1, from coordinate 3,428,037 downwards.
CGAGTTTGAGCGAATAGTTGATTCTGTGTTTGTATTTGGTAAGTTGGGACAGCTATATATGAATACTGTACCGGTATAATGCGCGTAACGATCGCGGGCCGACGCGTGTATGTGACGAGTGTACGTGTACGTATCAATAATGCGATAACCGAGTGTGACCGTGCGGCAGCCGAATGTGTTATTGCTCAAAAATTTAACGAGTGATGCTGAGCGGCGTCGTTAGTGACGGACGAACGGCGACGTGTTGACCGAAATGTTAGTGATGTTTGTCCATCGCTACGTATATATATATCTGTAAGTTGATTGAATCGCGCGTTTGTAAGTACATTATATTAATTAAGGGGCAACGGTGAGTCGAACGGTCGAACTTTCTTTATCAACGTTCTGTTGTATGCGACGCGGACCAAATTGTACGGCTTCGCTTCCCCTCGTGGTCTCGGGATAGAAGTATTTATTCTGAGCTAACGTGTACAAATAGATGGAACGCTAGAATGATTGTGTACTGTTAGTATCGAGTGCGTTACAAATCCGCTTGTAATTATCGCGTTATTCAGACGTATTCGTAGGTGTGTTTATAAAGCGTTGAAGTATATAGAGTACCGACAGACTTTCGAAGCATGGCCCCGCCGATCTGTTCGCATTTGATCGCATTTGTGTACCGACATCCCGTCAGGGTCAGCCGAGCGCATGCATTCGAACTGTTATTTTTAAGTAATCAACAAAAGGACTGTAGAATTCTATCATCACACTTTATTAACGAGCAAAACGGACGTGTTCGTTTCTTTTTTTTATTTTGAAAATGTACAAAATCATGCTTTCATTTGAATATTTTTTTAGAATAAATTTTAAGTGAGAAAGAAATTTGTACATGACCATGAATGAACATTATAATATAAAATTAGGAACCGAAACGCAATAGAGGGGCCCAGCCCCGGCCGGCACCCCCTTTGAGAAACGTGAGAATTGGTATTTAAAAATTAGTATTTACTTACAGTTTAGTTTAATGACAAAAAACAATGTGTATATTTTATGAGAAAGTGAAAAGTTCTTAAATAAAACTATTGTTTTCGGATTAATTACTTCAGGTGTTTTATTTATCAATCATGTTTTACCCCCCATGAGCATCAGTCTTGTTTATATAACGATTTTATAACTACATTATTAATAAACGAACAGAAGTGAAATTCGACAACCCTTCACCATGTTTATAACTTCTTATTACTAGTACAATCATTGTATATTTCTTGAGGTACAAAAAAAAAAACGACAACTGCATTATAAGTTTTCAGTCTAAAATGTATAATATTTTATGCAGTTTTGAGATCAGTTAATATATAATTGGCACATTATTTTACTAAAATTAAAAACATACTAGCATAGTCCCAATGCATATGCTTAAATTTTATACATACATAAAAATTAAATATGAATAATACATTTTTACACTACATTTAAATAGCAGTCAATTCTATTTAATTTGCAACTAGATGTAGCCAGGATTTAGTTGAAAACTTTAACATGCTGTTAAACTAGCCGTCACGGACCTTCAAAAATAGTGAAATGAGTAAAAGCTGCATCAAATCATGATTATCAATGAGTAAAGAAAATATGTAGTTGGTTTCTAAACGCTTTCAAAATTCGAAAGTTCTGCTCTAATTGAGCACCGTATAAAATGCGGTTTAGAGATGATTTTTCAACCACACACGGAAGTAGTAGCTGGCCAGCTAGCTGGTAATAAAAACGATACGAAGACGATCAGGTGTAAAAAGAATATGTACGTCAGGTTGATCCGGCCCACGGAATTTGGTCTTGACATTTGCATCAAACTACAAAATATACGGCTATTGGCAAGGAGAAAATTCCATCTAGCAACACACTTGCCGTATGTTTTGTAGTTCCCAATATTTTAAGGGGCCCCTAACCAGTGCCTCTAACTTTTTAAGTTTGTATCAAGTAGTACATTCGGTTGATACAAATCTCGTGATCAATTTCCGTGGGGCCGGGCCAGGCAGAGGAACACGAGTGAACCTTCAGTAGACACATCAAGTGTAACATCCGTCATCTAGTCCCGTGCGCACAAACTGATTAGACCAATGTGTATTGAGGGGCTTCCTGTGGTCACTTTTCACGTAATCACATCCACAGGAATGGATTATTATAAAAATATTATTGTCGATTTTTTTTAGAAAGCCAATAAATTCTTATATGTAATAAAGAAAAGTCTTTGACTTCATAAATAAACACAAGGGAATATCCAGAATTCCAGATATAATACATTCGTAAATTGCATTTTTCTTTATATGAGAATAAACAAATGTTGAAAGCTGGCTGAAAAATAAGTTTTGTGACGACAAGTCAACTGTATAGGTATCTTTTTAAATCACTTGGCAAACGGCATTGACCAAGTTTCAGCCAAAACAATGCATGCAAAACTAAAGATGTATATGATGAAGGCAATGTTAAAACCGCGCCGTTAAATTTCTCCATAAGTACAACAACATTAAAAATAAACATACATAGGTATATTAATCAGCTAACCAGTTATTACTATATATAACAACTTTTTCTGTTCGTCTTTCAATCAATTATCAAGTCTTTAATTCATGTAGAAGCCGAAATCAATTAATTTTCTATTTCTGTATCAAACAAATTCACATTATGAATAAACATAGTCAAACTATATCTCTATCACGTTTCCAGACTCTATCGTCAACCCCTTTTTGCGTAATTATTGTACTTAAACTTAAAATACGAATATTTACGCGCCATTTTAAGTTCATCAAACCATAGACAACTTATTGTTTTTGTGTCTCTGGTGACGAAGGCGTCATCTTTAGCCTCCTCGCCTCGTCTGCGTCTAGGGCTCGCTTCATTTCGTAATATTTCTGTTTGAACGATTGTAGGTCACCATTAACGCGGTCGAGTTCTAGTCTTAGATCTGTTACTTGTTTTTCACGCATGCTTAGCTCTGAAACCAAAGTATATAGATAAAATGAGTTTTAAGTATTGTTCTGCAATAAGCCGCATCAGACTTAGAATAAATAATTTCCTTTTTTCTATTTCTTTGTGATGGGATTATTTATGAATTTTACAATTTCTTTTCCTTTTCTACATCAGAACTAAAGCTGCTGTGATTCAAATACTTTAATAGCAATGTAAAGAATAAAAAACATATGTGAGTGACCATAGTGTTCTGATTTCGAGAAACAGGTTTTTTAACTATCATATAAATAGGATTTTATAGAATATTCAACTGCCTATGCCATATTGTCATAGTAAAATTCTACACTAATAACATCTATACAAATAAATAAAATTGAAGAGTCTGTAATATAAAGTCTGTCTATAAAGGCCGGCAACGCACTTGTGATGCCTCTGGTGTTGCGGGTGTCCATGGGCGGCGGTAATCGCTTACCATCAGGCGATACGTCTGCTCGTTTGCCCCCTATGTCATGAAAAAAATATAAAAAATATCCGCTTCTTACTAAATGCATATGTATGTTTACACGGTACATATACCAAAATAAAAAAAATTGTCAATTTTTTTCTGTCTGACGGTCTGTCGGTCTGTTTGTTCCGGCTAATCTCTGGAACGGCTGGACCAATTTTGACGGGACTTTCACAGATAGTTAGCTGATGATATAAGAAGTAACTTAGGCTATTTTTTTAGAGTAGCTACGCCCCGCGGCCTTGCCCGCGGTTATTGTCGTACCGCGCACGGGTAACACCGTGGGGTTCAGCTAGTTTTAATATAATTTGTACAGTCTATTTCAAGCATAACAAAATACCTAGAACAGTATTCACTTATATGGAAAATTTTAATATTATTAGCACGACTACATTTGAGTCGTTATTATATTTTTAACCGACTTCCAAAAGGAGGAGGTTCTCAATTTCATCGGTTTTTTTTTGTTTTTGTTTATGTATGTACACTGATTACTCCGTCAATTGTAGACCGATTTTGAAAATTCATTTTGTTAATTTTATAATCATTTCAATGAAAAGAAGTCAGTAAAGCGCCTGAAGGAAATGTATCATTTTAATCCGAGTGCAATTTATGGCTGTTACAATTTATCTAGGCATTTAGATACCTTAGATACCTACTGGTTTTTATAATACACAACGTTATCCGAAAGTGCATTTATGTTACTTCATGTTTGCCTAAAAATTAAAAGCTAATTTAAATACGAAACTATAAAGCCTAACAATCAATTTTCTTGATGTTGTTTATGAACATTGTAAATATGTAGGTAGGTACCTACTGAGATTATTCGTTCTTTTGGGTTGATTACAATGCCGAAGTGTAAAAAATTACTCATGTGTAGAACAATCACATCACACTAATATTGTAAAGGTGAAAGTTTGTGAGTGTGTATGTTTGTTACTTCGTCACGCAAAAACTACTGAACGGATTTGGTTGAAACTTTACAGTAATATAAGCTATAATACTGTAGTGTCCGACCGAAACTGGTTTTTACGACCTAAACCGAATTTCGGCAACGGTCTCAGTTTCGGCCGAAACCGAAACTTTCTTATAAGGATCATGTTTTCAGAGAAAAATAAAGAAAATGTATTATAATCAGCCAGTTTTAATTTTTTTTCTTTAAATCACATAATCAATCACACAATATAATTTATTGCACTGTTTGCACTTGGCTTTAGATGAATCAGACGAACTGTTCTCGAAAAATTGCCAAATGCTGTTTTTTAACGACATAGTTCTTTCATAATAGATGATTCAATATACATACATATACATACACATCCCTTGCCGATTTCGGCTATGATGACTGCTTAAGTCTGAGCATCTAAGCTTCGGGCGTGTGCTCTGGTGTGGCTTACGTACCCTATCTTGGCACTGAAGGAACGTGCACAGTGAGGACAAGTAAGCACCCCATTAACGTAATTGTAGTTTATTTTGTCGAGTGGTTTGTTTTTGAGATGATCTCGTTTCACATCGAGATCAAATGTTCTTTGATCCTCAAAGTTGCATATACTCTGGTGAACCACCCGCCTCCAACCAGGTCTATCCCAAGCGAAATCCTCCCAGCGAGAGGGGTCGATGTTGCATCTCTTCATGTGTCTCTTCTGAACATCCTTATATGTGAGGACCTGACCGCCTCGTTTCCTTGATAATAAATAAACAGCAGGATTGGCGCTGCTTCAGCAGTGTTTGGCAAACTCCGTGAGAAGGTATTCCGCTCACATGACCTGAAACTACAAACGAAGATGATTCAATACTACAACAATAGAAAGGTTCTCTATTAGGTTTAATCAGTAGGTACTCAATGTATTTTTAATTATTTATTTATATTCGTGAACTATTATGGATAAGGTTTTAAATCGAAAAACAGAAGTGTTATAAGTGTTAATTTTATACGGATAACCAGGTATCTACTCGTTTAATTATAAGTATTAATTAGTAAAAAAAAAACAATTATTATATTGATACCTACTTAATAATCATTAAATTGAACGCGACACTCTAAATCCTTAATATTATCACCACTAATGCACTATAGTAAATACCATGTACCTAATTTGTTTACATAATAGCATTAGCGAAAGAGTTAAATTAACCACAATTCTACTATAATTTAGGTACTCCTTTGTTATATTAAATTACTTTTTGAGGTACTCTTACATTATATCACATGATAAAACTTACCGAATTCAAAACATATCACACGAAAACTCACAACAAACAAAATGCACTGCAAACAAACAGGTTACGACATGATTACGCAATTGGACGCGGCCAAATGTCATCGTCGCTTGGATGTCATTTACCGCGCCGAACACACCCGAGCACACCGCGGAAACTCCCGAATGCAGTTTCGGTTTCGGTCGTAGTTTCGGCAGGTTTGCTGCCGAAACCGAAACATAACCGAAACTCGTTTTTTTGCCGAAACTCGACCGAAACCGAAACCGAACATTCGGTCGGACACTATATTACTGTAAAGTTTGTACATCAGATTAACACATAGGCTACTATTTGCCACGATAACCGACATGCACGCGGGCGGAGCCGCGGGCAACAGCTAGTAATATATAAAGAGGTAAACGTACCTGCAATCAAACATTTCATCTTGGTCGTGCGTTGTGTGAGCGCGCGTTGTGTTCTTGTTAAGGTAATCTGATGAAAAATGAACGAAGTGTTATATATATATTTTATATTTCGGACATTTCACACAACACCATATAGCTTCAATCAAACTAAGCAGAGCTTGTACTATAATAGCTAGATTTACTTATAGAATAGGTACTTACATTTTTTTTTGTAAATACATAATATTATATGTAGAAAACAACCAAACTTCGAAACAAATATTTGAAGATCAATTATAAACATTATTTCCGACCCGGGATTCGAACCCGAGACCTCAAACATATCAGTCACATACATTAACACTGAGGCAGTCGTTGATAGTTAGGTGCCTACCTACTTTTTTTTATATTTTTAACCGACCTCTAAAAAAAGGAGGAGGTTCTCAATTCGACTGTTTTTTTTAAATGTTTGGAGCCTCAGAATTTTCGACTGGGTGAACCGATTTTCATCATCATCATCATCAGCCTATCGCAGTCCACTGCTGGACATAGGCCTCTCCAATTGCGCGCCACTTGGTTCGATCCTCGGCTTCTCGCATCCAGCTCGTGCCAGCCGTCTTGCGCAGATCATCACTCCACCTGGCCTGTGGACGTCCTACACTACGTTTGCCGAGACGAGGTCTCCACTCAAGAACCCGTTTACCCCAACGGTAATCAGTTCTGCGGCTAATATGGCCAGCCCACTGCCACTTCAGCTTGCTAATCCTTTGGGCTATGTCGATGACCTTGGTTCTCTGCCGGATTACCTCATTCCTGATGCAATCCCTCAGAGAAACGCCGAGCATAGCCCTCTCCATAGCACGCTGAGCGACTTTGAACTTGTGGACCAGCCGTGCCGTAAGTGTCCACGTTTCGGCTCCGTATGTCATGACGGGTAGGACGCACTGATTGAAGACTTTCGTCTTAAGGCACTGTGGGATCGACGATGAAAAGACCCGACGAAGTTGTGTGTGTGTGGTCCCATTTTAATTTGATCCATTCTTGATGTCGTTTTTTTTGTTATTTTTTTTATAAAACTTACCAATACTTAAAACTTTTTATACACTTGTGCATCATTTGATAGGATCTGAAGTCTTTTTTTTTTTTTTTTTTATGTATGGCCCGCCAAAATGACTCTACTCTGCCTGATGGAAAGCATAAGCAGAATCCAAGAGTGGCGGTCACCATACTCACTGCGAATGCAGACAATGCAGTATGGCGACCCACACTATGGCGGCCTAGTGATGCTGCTGCATCTTTTAGTCTAGTCAACAAGTATGGAACTTGTCGACTAGACTATTTGGGCCTCCGGTCTCGCACTCACCAACGAAACACGACAGCATGAACGCTGTCATTTTACGTTGATTTTCTGTGCGAGGGTAGTACCGCCCCGGTCGAGCCGGCCCATTCATGCTGAAATCAGCGTGGCTCTACTACCTATAAAGTCCCGCCAAAAATGACTAACACCAAACTACTGCAGTTCCTCTTTTTTAGCAAACGGGGTTTTTGAATTTTAGTCTTTGCATGCTGAGATTCAATCATGCATTTAAGTCAAGTAAGTTTTTTTTAAATTTAGTCCTAGTGTCATAATGTTTCATATCCGGGTTTAATACCGATTGCAAATGATACCCCGCCCGGCAAATCCGTACAAATGGCTGCACTAAATTAAACCGTCATAGTAATGTGCACTACCTGTATTTCTGGACTCGGTTGTAAAGCGAGCATGTCTTTGACAGCGCTGTACAAGTTCCGGGTTTCTTTCAACTCTCGATCTTTGAGAACCAACATCTCACTCTGCGCCAATACTTTCCTGTAAAAAACAGGTTTTTACATACACTAGCCGACTCTCAATATTTCGTCTGCGTCTTTGGAAAGAAATAATATTTCCCGTTTTTTTCTTTTTTTAACACGCTTTTATTAGCTAGACCTGTATGTAACAAAATCTTTTAACTTTATTTCCATCTACTTCTAGGAGCCTGATTAACTTTAAAATTTGCACAGGGGTCAAGGGCCGATGACAATACAATAATTAAAAAACTGCTGCCGCCGACTGCTGAACTCTGTGGTCTCGTTTCTCCTACTTTCACTCAAGAGAGTGAGAGAGAGACTGATGAAATTTAAATTAATAATAATAACTTGACAAGCTTAAAAATGCCAACTGGCAACGTAATAATCAATTTTACAAATTGTTCCAGTTTTTATAACTGCTTTAACAAGTAATAAAAGATTTATTCGATCAAGAAAGTCCGAGTTTTATTTATTTCCTCGCAAATATGTTATAAAACGTCGTATGACATACGTGCGCTTTGATAATTACAGCCACAGCTTTCTTGTAGCCCTCGCCTGCGGCTCGGGCTAGCAATATCGCCTCGGTTGTAATTTTCAACTTACCGCACATCATAATGTACTAATAAAAAACTAAACAAACACGCTTTTGTAGACATACCAACTTAAAAGTAGAAAATAATTTTAATGTAAAAAGCGTGGGGTGCTTTATGAAAATATTTCAATAATGTCGTCGAACGCTTTTTACATTAGAACTATTTTCTACTTTTTAGTTTGGTATGTTTACAAAGGCGTGTTTGTTTAGTTTTTTTTAAGTATTTTTTTTTAATGTTTAACCCTGCCAGATGACTCTACTCTGCCTGATGGAAAGCATAGGTAAGCAGAATCCAAGAGTGGTTCATTTTTTATTTCAATTGTTATTAAAGCGTGTTTTGTTTAGTTTTTAAACTATATTTGCGGAGTCTTAGTAATAGGGTCTCGTTTTAACCTTTGGGTACGGAACGGTCCGTTCCAGGGGGCGGTCACAGGGGACGTGAACCCCCTCCCCCCCAGAATCTGCTACTAGAACCTGATTTTCTTATTCTTATCGGTTTCCTTATTTGTTCAATCGAGATAAGAAATCAAAGGATAGGAACTCTTTGAGAGAGCTATCTCTGGCCGTATCAGCGAGCACCTGTCGCGAGTGGGCCCTGATCTATCGGACTGCCAATTTGGACGCTCGACAGTGGACGCTAATATATAGGTGTGTTCGACAGGGAGTCGGGGTCGGCAGTCCGATCGGGGGTGTGGTGTCGGTAGTTAGCCTTGATATCGTTAACGCTTTCGGCACCCTTCAACGGGGCGCAATTAGGGAGGCCCTTGAATATCACGAGGTGCCGACTTACCTGCGTGCCGTCATAGAGGTCTATCTGCGCGACAGGACAGTGAAGTTTGTCGATCGGAACGGAATGGAAAAGGGAGGTGTGTTGTGGGGTTCCCCAGGGCTCTGTATTGGGCCCATTGTTATGGAACCTCGTATACGATGCGGGCCTTCGCACTAGTCTGACTTCGGGCATCAGCGTCGCCTGCTATGCAGACGATACCCTAATACTGGCTAGAGGGTCACGCTTCGGGGAGGTGCTTCTGCTCGCAAGGGGTGCCTTATGTCGTGGATAAAATTCATGAGCTGGGCCTGAGGGTGGCGCCTCAGAAAACTGAGGCGATATGGTTCCATGGCCTACGTAAGCGCCAGGAACCACCCAGCTCATACCTCCGGGTGGATGACACCGAAGTAAGTGGGTCAGTACATGAAGTACCTCATCATGGACAAATGGTAGAACTTTGAAAAGCATTTCGGGCGACTAGTCCCCAGTACGAGGAGTAGCAGGGGTGTCACATCGTCTGCTGCCCAATCTCGGGGAACCGCGGGAAGAAGTTCGCTGCCTCTATGTGCGTGGGCGTGCGTATGGGCGTCGTGCGATCCATGGTCCTCTATGTGGCACCGGCGGGATCTTCCTGCTGTAATGCTCAACTCGGGAGTCTGCAGCGGTTGATGGCCATACGGATCGTACGAGGCCACCGTACGAGGCGGTGACGATCCTGGCATGATCTCCACCCTTCGACATTCTAGCCGACATGAACACAATGGTCTGCGACGAAATTCGATCTGTCGGTCGGAATGACGAAGAGATAGCGCCGTATCATGAGCCCGGAATGCATCGTCAGAACACACATACGCAAGCCCGAGCTTGGCGGGCACGGCTCGACACACAGGATTGTGCCAGCCAACGCGCTGTCGGAGCCTTTCTGCCGAGCTTCGAAGCTTGCATAGAGAGGACCAACTTATCACCTACCGATTCACTTAGATGCTCACCGGGCACGGTTGCTTCGGTGACTTCGCCTGGTCGGACAGATCGGACGAAACCTGTCACCACCAGCATTGATCGCGGCAATGCTGGCGAGTAGTGTGAAGGTGCAATAAAGTCTAATTTACTCGACTTATTTGATTAGTGACCCCCCCCCAAAATTTCAGGCTGGAACCGCGCCTGTACGGAACGCTAAAAATAATAATTAGGTACATCTTCGTGTCTTCAATCACATCACATCATCACACTAATATATAAAGACGAAAGTTTGTGTGTATGTTTGTTACTTCTTCAAGCAAAAACTACTGTACGGATTTGGAAGAAACTTTACAGTAATATAGCTTATACATCAGAATAACACATAGGCTACTATTTGCAGCGATAACCGACATACACGCGGGCGGACCCGCGGGCAACAGCTAGTTATTCTTATTTTTGGAGTCGGTGTCAGGTATAAGTCAAGGAAACACGACGTGTGTTGCGTGTTTATACAGAAACTAGTCAGAGCTATTAAAATTCAGCAATTCAATTTTAACTTAAATAATAAAACCCTGGTTTAAAGAGGAAACAAACAAATACGTTTGTTCATTTTTGTGAACTTAGGAACTTAAAAAAAACTCGATAAACTTGTAAAAAACGACCGTGTAACTTCCTTAATGTTATGTACTTGCAGTGCAGACAAGTTAGTATACTATTGAAAATGCTTATATTATTAAATTAAAATTTACATTTCAAATTAAGATAGTTTTGTCTACAATAAAATCGTATTTTTGAGTTTTTGCGTCTACCTACATACATAAGTAATTAATAAATGCAGACGCTGAATAATCACGTCCGTGTACAAGCGACTTTTTTTTTATGATATAGGGGGCAAACGAGCAGACGTATCGCCTGATGGTAAGCGATGCGAGGCATCACAAGTGCGTTGCCGGCCTTTTAAGAAGGAGTACGCTCTTTTCTTGAAGGTTTGAAGGTCGTATTGGTCCGGGAATACCGCAGGCGACAGTTCATTCCACAGTTTTGTTGTGCGAGGCAGAAAGTTCCTGGAAAAGCGCACAGTTGTGGACTGCCAACTATCTAGATGATGGGGATGAAACTTCTGTCGCGTAGGACGATGGCGGAAAGAGGCGGCAGGAATCAGTCCGAACAATTCCGCGTGGTAACCAATTGTGTCAGGCCATATGCCATATAGGACGGTTAGCACTGAGGCTTTACCGGTGTTGGCAGGTGTTCTTCCGGTCGATCTCGAGGTGCAAAGACGTGCAGCCATGTACTATTCCACACTACAAAACATGGAATGCGATTTTTTGGGCATACGAGACCGCGGTAAAATCATAAGATTGTTTCAACAAAAAACCAATGTCTATAACGACCTCTTGGATGAATGGCAGAAACGATGGGACGAATCATCTAAGGGACGCCACCTCTACCAGTTCTTTCCATCTGTTCGCGAAAGGTTGTCAAGGACATGGCTCGAGGTAGATCACTGTGTCGCTCAATTTCTTACAGGCCACGGTAACTTTAAGAGCAAACTATACTCATTTAAATTAGTCGATTCACCATTGTGTCAATGCTCAACACCTGATTCTAGCTGTGAACAGTCGGCTCATCATATCCTCTGGGAATGTAGTCTTTGGTACAATGAACGTAACATGATGCTAAATAGCTTACAAATGACCTCTGGGGTAGTATATTATGGAGATCTTGTGTCAACTGCGGTGAATTTCCGTGCGTTTAAGCGATTCTGCCATATATACTATAGAAATCAAATATAGCTCACTTAGGACCCATAATATTTTTATCCGTGCTGCTTCCCGGTTTGAAAAAGGCGTCTGCCTATTTTGACTCCATTTTGTCTCCCGCTTTGCTAAGGAGGGAAGTGGACTTATTATATTTCCAACTCCTCCAGTTTTCTTCTGATTAATTTCGTAGCGGGTTCCAAGACAGTTAAATTTTTCCTGGGACTTCCCGAGTGTCATAACTCGGTGTTTTCGTGGGTCACCGCTGTTGATCCTGGTGTACAGGAATTACAGTGGTGGGCGTGTGGGCGGGATTAGTCCCAAAAAAGGCCATATGCCAGGGCGAAGTCGTGAACAGATCTCCCCGCATGATCTTTTTTACTGGAGCTGAGCCAGCCGGCGTGGTGAGCGTTAAAATCGCCAAGTTCGATGATCTGCTGCTGCACAAGGTCTGTAGCCATCTGGATGTCCTCAATAAGTCGGTCAGTTTCGGCATCACCGCTATGGGACCTGTAGAGGCACGCATAGACGCGGGGATGGTCGTCGCTGTCTACACGGAGCTATAAGATGGAGAGGTCCCCACCTTCAAGGTTGCTGAGGCGACGAGAGCTGATATCGTCTCTGACGTACACGCACACTCCGGCTTTAGACATAAAGGAATGTCCTAGTCCGTACCTCGCTGAGGTAGTATGTGTCCGCAGGAGACGATATCTGCGTCTCGATCAAAAAGAGCAATGCTGGCTCTGCTGTCTCGAGGTGGTGATGGACAGCATCAAGATTATGTAATCCCCTGACGTTGCAGAAGTCCACGACCAGCGTGGTAGGGGGTGCCGTAATGTTACTGCTCTTACCCTGAGCGTGATCTAGCGCAATGTCCTCCCCAGAATACGAGGGGCAACCTGGGCATCCACGTTCAGGCGCGTTGTGTCCTGAGCGCGGACGCCCAGAGAGGGACTCTCCAACGCTAGCGCAGTTGGTACCCTCCTGGGGTATCAATCTGTCTTCCAACTGCGCCATCATGGGGAGGGGGAGTATCATTCCGGTCGAGCAGGCCCATTCATGCCGAAGCGTGGCTCTCCCACGGTAAATGTTGGTAGGTATTTCTTTTGTTTGCTTTGCCCAAAATTAATTTGGAACCAACTTCAATTTATGTTTACAAACTCTTAAATCCAGATATTGTTCAAAGTTTAATCATGACGACTTTAGGACTGGGGAATGTCGTTCTTAAAATTAATATCCAGACTACATATACTTTTTTTTTACGCCTTGAATGCTTTACGCACCATACCCTTCTTGGGGGAATGAAGAGAGTGTGTGAGACTTCCGGAGAACCGGTCTACCCTCTAAATCACCGCGGCGGCTTACCTCGGCAGTTGGGAGGAGCTCCAGGAGCGCATCAGCGGTTTCTGGAGTCCATATACCTAATGCACCCTGCAAATTGAGGGTATGGAGCGTTTAATGAAGCAGTTTAATTATTTATTGTAATTCAGGACTCAGTGAAACTTTCAAGAAGATAATTATCTAATATGAAATATCATTTAATGAATCGTGATGATTCTTTCATTACGCAATTTTAATCTGTCAAGGAAATTTTTTACAAGCGACCAGGGACAAAGAAAATCCGGTCATTGAAACTCTTTACAATGATCTCAATGTTCAATGTAATTCTGAATCTAATGATATTCTTTTTAAAAACGTCGTCTATAGATACTTGCCAGGTTATTGAAATTTAAAACCATTTTGTGGAAATATGAAAAAATAAACTAATTGAAAACGCTATTTTGCTTTATGGTAAAAATAATTGACAACTAGTCAAAAATAGTTTTATCTACCTAATGTACCTACTTCAGTAGGTAGTAGAGCCACGCTGATTTCAGCACGAACGGGCCGGCTCGACCGGGGCGGTACTACCCTCGCACAGAAAATCAACGTAAAATGACAGCGTTCGTGCTGTCGTGTTTCGTTGGTGAGTGCGAGACCGGGGGCCCAATTAGTCTAGTCAACAAGTTTCATACTTGTTGACTGGACTAAAAGATGCAGTAGCATCACTAGGCCGCCATAGTGTGGGTCGCCATACTGCACTGTCTGCATTCGCAATGAGTATGGTGACCACCACTCTTGGATTCTGCTTATGTTTTCCATCAGGCAGAGCAGAGTCATTTTGGCGGGCCAAACATAAAAAAAAAAAAAAAAAAAAAAAATGTAAAGAAAAATCGACGCTAATGTATCTAAAGTATACTTTGAACTTGCATTGTTAATTTTAAATGTTTTTCGCCCCTTGAAAATCCTGATCCTGGACCATTTATATAGCAGCCGTCGAACCCGTCATTACGTACGTCGCGAGTGTGTGTCGGGCACCTGCCGCGAAAAAGTTAGGAGCACGGAGGGCTCTAAGTGCGCTCCAAAAAGGCTTCGCCCTTAAGATGTGCGGTGCTTATCGCACGGTATCTCTCAACTCGGCGTTAGTCCTGGCCGGGATACAACCTCTCGACCTTAGAATACAGGAAGCAGCCGCTCTGTACGAGGCAAGGAGAGGGTCGTCCGGGCTAGTACTGGGTGAAAATCCTGATCCTGGACCATTTATATAGCAGCCGTCGAACCCGTCATTACGTACGTCGCGAGTGTGTGTCGGGCACCTGCCGCGAAAAAGTTAGGAGCACGGAGGGCTCTAAGTGCGCTCCAAAAAGGCTTCGCCCTTAAGATGTGCGGTGCTTATCGCACGGTATCTCTCAACTCGGCGTTAGTCCTGGCCGGGATACAACCTCTCGACCTTAGAATACAGGAAGCAGCCGCTCTGTACGAGGCAAGGAGAGGGTCGTCCGGGCTAGTACTGGGTGACCGAGAGGTGGAACGCCTTGCACAGTTCACGGAGGTCCTTCATCCGTCTGAACATATGGCGATAAGTTTCACCTGCTTGACGACTCAACCTGAGGTTGAAAGGTACACCGTGCAGACGGTGCGTATATACACCGACGGCAGCAAGATTGACGGTAGGGTTGGGGCGTCCCTGTCCATCTGGAGTGGTGACACCGAAACCAAAGCCGTCAAGCTTAGCCTGTCCGCGTACTGTACGGTGTACCAGGCGGAACTTCTCGCCATATGCAGGGCGACGGGTGAGATACTGAAGCGTAACGAGAGCTCATTCGGAATCTTCAGTGATTCTAGATCCGCGCTAGATACAATAGTCAACCACGGGGTACTGCATTAGCTTGCGGTGAGAGCGCGCGCGAACTTAAGGGTAGCTCTTGGTACAAATAAAACTGTTGACTTATTTTTTATCAAAGCACATGCCGGACACAGGGAACGAGCGCGCGGACTTCCTCGCAAAGGAGGCAGCACTTTCGTGTCGGAGGAGGCCTGACTATGATCGGTGCCCGATCTCCTTCGTCAAGAGGGGTATCCGCGAGAAGACCCTGGACGAATGGAACCGGAGGTTCCAGTTAGGCGAAACCGCTTCCGTCACGAAAGTGTTTCTTCCCGATGCGGTAAAAGCCTACCGTACAGTTAGGCGTATCAAGATAACAGCTAAGCTGACGCAGGTGCTCACCGGGCTTTTCTCAATATCTGCACAGATTCAGGTGCAAAGATAGCCCAGCGTGCGTATGTGACCCAAGCAAGGAGGAAAGCGTGGTCCACATATTACTGGAATGCCCGATTCATGCCAGAATTAGGTATGACCTAGAACAACAGGTAGAACTAAAAATATGCGAAGAGAATCTGGCTAAAATTTTAGAAAATAAGAATATAAATAGTTACCTGATAGATTTCTGTATAAAAGTAGCAAAAATTGTAAACAATAGGAATAAGTAGAATAAGCATTTGGTAGATTATATATGATGTAATATATGATAATTACCAAAGATAAGGCACCGTAGTAAGTAAGATTATTGTAACTACGGGTAGAATAAGTAAGTAAGCGCGAAGTATGCCAAACGGTTGATGTTGGGATGTTGTATATATGTTAATGTGCGCGAGAACTTTCACTGCGCGATTCAGGATTGGTAGTTTCTTAGTTTCCTTCGTTACTTCGTAGTTCGACGTATCTTCAGTAGATGGTGCTGTAGTATATTTCTGTTGCGCTGAATGTGGAAGTCGCTACATCACTCCCCTCCAAGACCGGAGGTTGATACATGATAAGTCAGCTGTCTGTGCTCTGTTGCGGAGCTTGCCAGGCCAGGAGTGAGTAGTTCCAGTGAGTCGGAACTGAGTACCGCAAGTTCCAGTGAGTCGGAACTGAATGCCGCTAGTCCCAATGAGTCGGGGCTGAAGTCCGCTGATCCCAGTGAGTCGGGATGGCGTGCGGTGCGCGGTGCTGCGGTGAGGTCCCCAGTGAGTCGGGGCGGTTGCTGCGTAGTGGCTGGCTGCTGCATAGACGGGAGAGATATGCTCTGCTTACGTGGACCGTAGCTGCAGTGTGCTGTGCCTAGACGCTGATGAGGCCGTAGGGGTAAACCAGGCTGGAGCGGTCGCTTCCTGAGTGTGGTGTATCCCTGTTGAGGCCGAGGTTGCTGGCTGGCTATGAGACTTGCTGTGGGAGTGAACAAGATGGTGGCGTGCTGATGCTGCTTTGAAGGCTGCTTCCAATCACGTCGGGTCACCACTGTGGAGGGAACGAGAGTCATGTCCCTCCAAGACAAAGGGAGGATCCTCCGACCAGGCGAGGTGATCATGCCTGGCGGGCCAACTGCCCAACGGTTGATGTTGGGATGTTGTATATACACACATCAAAAGTGTCTAGGGATCAAGCATTTTTATGCGGATTTCTTGAGATTGAGATGTGGCTTTGGCCCTGGCCTGCTCAGTCGCCAGACTTGAACCCGATTGAGCATGCATGGGATATGCTACAGAGAAGAGCTCTGCCGAATATGGAGGGTATCCAGTCGCAAGAAGACCTTTTTTTGTTGTTGCAACGAACATGGGCGGCCATTCCACAGCGTGTTTGGATGAACTCATTTTGAGTATGCCAAACCGATGTTCTTGTGTTGTTAATGTTCGCGGTAGAAACACGGATTATTAATTGTTTAAGTTACCTAATAAAATTTTAAAGAAAACTGTTATTTCAGTCTTTTTTTCGAACTTTAATGTTAGTGGTTCAAATGTCAAAAATCCCTTTATTAGGAAAATGGCAAATTTCTTTATTAATGCAAAGGTGACTTGGTTTATCGTTACTGTGACAAACGAAAACACTTTATTTGATGAATCCTTAAAGAAAATTTTAATTAATATCAATCAGGAGAAAAGTTATTGCAAAAATATATGTTGATCCCTAGACACATATGTTGATCCCTAGACACTTTTGATGTGTGTATGTTAATGTGCGCGAGAACTTTCACTGCGCGATTCAGGATTGGTAGTTTCTTAGTTTCCTTCGTTACTTCGTAGTTCGACGTATCTTCAGTAGATGGCGCTGTAGTATATTTCTGTTGCGCTGTATGTGGAAGTCGCCACAGAATTAGGTACAATAACTAATGTATATAATAAGCCTAGACCAGGCACAGGTTAGTCTAGAATGTGCAAGGACAGCCTGTAAAAATTGTACAGTTAAATATCTCATTTAAGCAAACAAACGATGGCTTAAAATGTTCATGAGCAGCCTGTGAAAATTGTTTCTGTAGTTCCAAAAGTAGTACAATAGGACCCCATCAGGGTCGACACTTTAATTTGTTACCCATAGAAAGTAAAAATTAGAAAATAACGAGCTGTGACACTAAGTCGAGTCACGATGCAGAAAAAAAAAACATCCTGGTAACTGTTTTTTTTGTTTTAATTTTTGTACACAAGAAACAATAATATCACGCAGACTAGACACGTTAGTATAAGGTTTGTGCCAAGTTTCCTTATTCTTTGTAGTGCTGTTGTCTTACGTAGTTACGAGGCTCTTGCGAAATCCACGAGGTGAATAGGGTGGTGCGACTCCGTATTATTAATCCGTAACAACAGGGTAAGTAATTGTTCTTTGTAGGTTCAAACCTACCAACTGACGCAGGCCCCAACAAAATATAATGATCGAGCCGATGGATGGTGGGAAGCCTTTGCGACTTCCCGCACTATAGAGATTGGCTAAGTGTCGATCCTGGAATAACACGGTCTGGGTGCTCTTAAAACTAGTACGCCTGAGACTGGCCGTCAGGGTGGTTTTTAGTGGAAACACCACAAATAACCATAAATTCTCAAAATTAAAAAAAACCCCGACATAATAACCTGAGTTCCCTTTAAAAAGTAAAAAACACGTTGTGCGCTTTCATTTGAGACCCCACTCGATGATATTTTTGCAGATATTCGGTTACTCTTCCCAACTTTCACCCCCATAACTTTTAAACGGCTCAACCGATTTTCATGAAACTTGTCTAAGAACACTCGCACGTAACTCACCTTTCATACAAAAAAAACTAAATTGAAATCGCTTCATCCGTTCGGGAGCTACGGTGCCACAGACAGACAGACAGACAGACACGTGAAACTTATAACATCCCTCTTTTTGGTCGGGGGTTAAAAAATGACTTGGAAACAAACACTACACCAACCCGTCTGACCAGGGTGGTATAGTTGATCATAACGATCATAACCTCCTCTTTTAGGAGAGACATATTGTCAGCAATGGGCTATTAAACGTTGTTGATGTGTGATGATGTTATAGTGAGTAGAGAGTATAGTACCCACTTTTGGGTGAGTCGCAGCTTCTGCGTGAGTCGGACGCTTTCAGGGTCGGTGCCTTGCAGCTTGCGCCAGCCGTGCACATTGAGGGGTGTCTCCAGCGCCTCCTCGAGGGCTCGCACGCGGAGACGCTCACGCCCTAGTTCACGCTCCAGGTTAAACACCTGAGAAGACAAAGCTCTTACTAAAGGAATGAACATATAAAAAGTTAGATCGAAACTAAATCGAAGATCTAGATCGAACTAATCTAAATCCAACTTAACAATGGTTTGAGTACAACTTCTAATAGTGTAACAACCCATAGCGTGATTTATACAATTGCACAACGCGATCGAGTGACAGATTCGGAAAATTTGGAAACTTGTACACCTAAAACCGATATTCAGTTAATTGTCAGTAGTCTGTTCGAAGACTTGACATTTGACACACAACGCTATCTAGTTTCAAATTAAACAGAACTTTTACTATGAGTAAAAAACCGACTTCAAAAACTAAAAAGTAAAAATAACCTAATTTATATGTGCTACCTATTCATAGGTTTGAAGTCGGTGCCAAGCCAAATGTAATAGTAGGTACCACACTCGCTATATTTCGAGACGAACGCAGCTATCTTGCTCAAGGTCACGCGCGGCGAGTGCGATACCTACCTACTATTACATTTTGGCTTGGCACCGACTTCAAACCTATGAATAAGTAGCACATACAAATTAAGTTATTTTGTACTTTTTAGTTTTTGAAGTCGTTTTTTTTAAACGAAGTTTTTTTTATTTTTCGCTTTTTAGTCTTCCTCAAGTCTCTCATCATCATTTCACCTAAATAACTTGAAAGAATACGACTAAAGGTAACATACATACACATGTCATTTAAAGATTTATCTTCCAACTCCTAACCGTTAAGGAGTTTTATCTTCCATCATCAGCTTATCATCATGAACTGATGACTACCAAATGTATATACTGTAATAGCTTTAGAAAATATATGAAAAACATAGTACGTGCCTAACAAATTTAAGGGTTTCCTTCGATTTTCTGGGGATCCCATCATCAGATCCTGATATAGTAGCAATGGGACCACAAGGGGAGCATACCCTTTCGAAATCAAAAAGAATTTTCAAAATCGGTCCACAATTGACGGAGTAATCATTGTACATACATAAAAAAAACGATGAAATTGAGAACCTCCTTTTGGAAGTCGGTTACAAAAACATTGACTCATAGAATATTTATAACTCAGATCAAATAAAAAAGGTAGATAATGCACAGCCTTGTTCTTGTTGAAGAAAAAAAAACCAGCTACTACTTATTACGCTACTTTTCGTCAGTTCGATCGAGTCTTTACGATACTGACGAAAAGTAGCGTAGATTCTTAGCAAGTGTGTGCGTTAACGCATGTGTTTACTTGGAAGTCTAGCTGAGTTTTTTCAATCGCGACGTCTTGTTTCAACAACAACAAGGCCGTGCGTTGACTACCTTTTTATTTGATCTGAGACTTATAATTGTAGTTTTCTTTTTGTTAAATATCTAAACTACGAAACGAAGATTTGCATATCATATCAAACATTTGCTTCGACCCGGGAATCGAATTAAATATAAAAAAAAAAAACCTCAGCATAGCAGTCGCTTACGCCACCACCGCGGAACCGAAGCAGTCTATACAAGATGATTAAAGCACTTAATTGAATTAAAAGTCTAGTTATAAATAGGTACATAAATATCACTTGTGAGCGAAGGTTACGAACAGAGCTATGCAATTAAATAAGCGAAAATAAAATAATACATATGCAATTTGTATGTCACCTCGTTTGAATAGGTTACAAGAACCAATACTAATTTACTGGTCATGTTAGTCAAATATATTTTGCAACAAGAGTGAAGGTCTTTTCTCATGACTAGGTGACACGCAAACGCTATATTAGGCACGTGCACCGTCTTTTATAAACACTATTATCCACACATATATATGTGTGAAGATAACATACATGTTTTTCTTTATTTGAAGCCTGCCAAAGTGACTCTGCTCTGCCTGATGGAAAGCATGAGCAGAATCCAAGAGTGGGAGCCACCATATTCATTGCAAATGCAGACAATGCAGCATGGTGGGTGACCCACACTATGGCGGGCACGGCGGATGCAGATGATGATGATCAGATGCTTTTTCACGCCCCGCTTAAAGGACTCGTGATCATAGTGGAAGGAAACACGTGAGTTCTAGGTTTTGTATATTACACTAGCAACACGGGAGTAGCCATAAGTAGACCAGTGCCCGTCTGTTAAAGTATAAGCCGAACAGAACAGACGCCGGCGACACCGCGGTTAAGTGTTTTTGCTTAATATTGATATTTCGCGACATCAACGCAATTAGTCGCTCTGCTAAACTCGCCACGCCAAAAGAGTGACGAAAATTTTATGAAAAAATGCCATCCTGCATGTTAAAAACGTGTAAAATCTATCCATAAATAGAAACAAATATAGTGGTATAACATATCCTCGGTAAGTAAACAAAACAGTAGTAAACTACTGTTCTCTCAAATAAATCAAAAACATTTTTAAACATTTGTGACCGCCATTTATGAATGAAAATCATAAATTATGAAAAGTGCACGATTCAGACTCGACACTTAAGTAAAATAGTGGTACTAGTAAGGTAAGGTAAATCTTTATTGAACTAAATTCATGCCTTCCATACCTATATTATAAAAATGCCAAAGTAACTCTGTCTGTCTGTTCTGCTTTCACAGCCAAACCGCTGCACCGATTTCAATGAAATTAGGCATGGAGATACTTTGATTCTTGGACCTTTCCTACTAGGCTACTCTTTCTTGCGATAACCGATAAACACGCGGGCGGAGCCGCGCGCAAAAGCTAGAATCTAGCGCGCAATCTGCAGATTATATTTTTAATAGTGCTATAGTAAATATTTCCTTATATGTATATATCAAATTCTTCTTGCAACATTATTTCGATATTTCACTACTAAATCTTTTTACTATGAAATTTATTAGGCAGAATAATCTTAGAGTATCTATTTACTCTAAGCAGAATAATAAAAATGTTGCATCTCTTTGCATTAATTTCTAATCTATGAGAACGTCCCCGCCTCCAGAGCTCCCCGCGCTCACCGTGCTTTCCCCTCCGTCCTGAAGTAGCAGTCAGCACTATAGTTTTTGGTTGATGCTATTTAAATTATTCCCAATGCCTACGCATTACTTTGTTATGAACTTATGAGTTATGACACACACAGAATGTATTTATGTGTGTGTGTAATTCCGAATGTGTTGTTTTAATTGTTATGTGTGAGTTCGTAGTGACAGGCGTTTGTTTTCGTTTACCTATCTAAAATGTGTATGTGTGAAGATTTCCCCCCGCAAAAAATGACAGACTGTTTTGAATCGAAAAAAAAGCTATGGCTACTCCCCTCCGTTCAGTGACCCGTGCTCTATGGCTTCAACTAACTGACAACTGTAACGATTGCCAAAGATATTCGTATGATACCCGGGGCCGACGAGTTAAAGTGCTCTCCGAGGAATGTAGTATCAATTTGTTAAGAATCGGATCCACGGACTTGGCCAGGATTGCTTTACTTTGCAATGTGTAAACTGAGCCTCGAGCCTCTTACCCAGAGGGGCACAAATAGATTTAATTTGTATTTTTTTTACCTTCATTACACACTTACGTTTGCTTGCAGCTCCATCCGCGTAGGTATATGTCGGTTATCGCTGTAAAAATAATCCTATCTCCTTACTCTGGAATCAAAGTATCTAAATGCCAAATTTCATTCAAATCGGTGAAGCGGTTGCTGTGAAAGCGTAACAGAACGATAGACAGACAGACAGACAAAGTTACTCTCAAATTTATAGTATTAGTATAGATTTAACTGTTGAGAAAATGATTTTACCTCTAGTCTCAAGTCTGTCATGTTTTCAATTCCTTTCGACAGCAGGTTCTTCTCTTTGCGCAGACGAATTATCTCCAGCCGCAGGAGACGGATGTCTTCGACGCGCTGCTCGTATTGGCGCTCACCTAAAAAAAACAAATAATTAAAAATTTTAACAAAAAAAAACCGACTTCAATCTGGACCAAATTTAAATGGGACCACACGGCACTAGCACTAGCTTTCAAATAAAAAAAGAATCATCAAAATCGGTTCACCCAGTCGAAAGTTATGACTTTGAGAGTTATGAGGTAACAAACATAAAAAAACAGTCGAATTGAGAACCTCCTCCTTTTTTTGAAGTCGGTTAAAAAACGTTAATGCAAAATTAAAATTGAAAAAAGAGTTTTACAAATGTAAAATCTTATGGAAAACTAGCTTTTGCGTTCCTAATTACATATATTCATATCGGTTCAGCGGTTTAACCGATTAACTGATAGAATACTTATAGGTATACTTTTCTTTTGTCAATATTTAAATATTAAACATAGAAAACACTCAAACTCCAAAACAAACATTTGGTTCAACAATGGAATCGACCCCAAACCTCAAGGGACCTAAAAAAGAACTACCTCTCTGCAGCGTAATCTCCAATATCCTGATCTTCTCATACAGCAGTGAGATCTCATCGTTTCTTCGGACTAGTTGTGCTCCAACCACATCCCGTTCATTCATGAGACCTTCCAACTCCTTGGACAGTTTCGCGCGGGCTGTGTCACCTTCCTGTGATGGAAAGCATATGTGGTGAGGGGAAAATCACAACAAGCGCAAGCCTGAGACAGATGAGGCCATCTGTCATCCTAGCAGAAGCAGGCTCGGGTGGAATCGCAGCGTCCGCGCCCCGGGTGAGAGTAGCGGGAACACCGGGATTCCAGGGTTTTCGTTGCTAGGGTGGTTTTAGTACCCGAGACGGCATGCATTTTTAGTCGGTTCGAGTCCGACATGCCACCAGGAGGTGGTATCCGAGAGGATTTCCGCAAGATAAAAAAAACAAAAAGTAAAAATCACATCAGACATCACATCAACAGCCTTCAACAGCTGATCATAGCCTTGTTCGTACCAAACGAGTATTTTGTTATGGAATAGGGGGCAAACGAGCTGACGTATCGCCTGATGGTAAGCGATTACCGCCGCCTATGGACACCCGCAACACCAGAGGCGTCACAACTGCGTTGCTGGCCTTTGGGGGATGGGGAGAGGGTTGGGCCTCCGATATCCTCACTCACTCGTTGAAACACAGCGCAAGCAATTCATGACGAAGCGTGGCTCTCCCACGGCATCAATAAGTATCTTAGGACATCCACAGGACGATTAGGAGTGGTGTCATTGAGCAAAAATTTACACAGATTTAAACGATAGGTACAGAAAAATTATAAATGTTTAATAAGGGTCACTAGTTTATTGCGACAACCAGTACACACCTGCACAATTCTATTTAATCTAGCTTCCTCCTGCCTCAGTGCTGTTATATCAGCCCTGGCTTCAGACAACTTGGCCAGTCCAGCCTGCACTTCGGTACGTAACTGTTCATTCTTTTTATTGCACTTGGCCAACATACCCTCGCACGTCTTCAGGCCGACCTCCTTGCCGCTTATATCTTCTTTCAGCTGCTCTATCTGATAGGCTAGCATCTGTGAAAAAGGAATGAATGAATGAATGAAATTGATATCAGTTTTTTTTTTTAAATTTATCATTCAATATGGCGGCTTTAAAGCATTCAACTGGAACGACGACGATCATTTGCAAATATTTATATCGGTATGGAATTTTTTACGAATATAAATGAACTAGTTGCAGACTGCGGTATTACTTGTTGTTGTATTTTAATCATCCCACGAAAATACAACACTTTTTCGGAATTAAAAGTAGCATTACTGATATTTTAGACTATAATCTATCTCTGTGCCAATTGTGCCAAATTACATCTGGATCTATTCAGCTGTTTTTGCATGAAAGAGTAATAAACATTCATACAACCATACAAAGTTTTGCAATTATAATTTGAGTAAGATTGTAGATGAAACTAGATATGTACCTATTATATTCATAAATAATTTAGTGTATATTAGACCTTGACTTGAATGCCTTAAGAAAAGGTATATTATATTTAGTTTAGAAAGCGTTTTGTAATGTGATCAGCATAGTTAATCTATACTATTATATAAAGCTGAAGAGTTTGTTTGTTTCTTTGAACGTTCTAATCTCAGGAACCGCTGTTCCGATTTGAAAAATGCTTTCAGTATTAGATAGTACATTTATCGAGGAAGGTTATAGGCTGTATATCATCACGCTATGACCAATAGGACCGGAGCACCAATGAAAAATGTTTCAAAAACGGGAGAAATTTATCACGCTACGGGCAATTGGAGACGCAAACGAGGTTGCGTGGGTCCGCTAGTGTTTCTATATGCATATTAAGTTCACCAATTTT
Organism: Diaphora mendica; assembly: GCA_949125395.1. NCBI lineage: Eukaryota > Metazoa > Arthropoda > Insecta > Lepidoptera > Erebidae > Diaphora > Diaphora mendica. The sequence goes on along the minus strand of OX421332.1, from coordinate 3,403,066 downwards.
ACGGCAGGTTGAGCCTTGAGTGAGTTTTTTTTGTTATGGATACGACCTCGAGCTTTCATCCTACCGCAGTTATTTGTGTGGCGAAATGGTATCGAATAAACTACACAGAATGCACAGTCTGCCTAAAATGGGAGGGTTAGAAAACAGCTCTTGTTAAGAGATACGGAAATTAATATGCTCAGGATACAATCCATGACTACCTCACTGGTCTAGGGGTTAGCGTGTGCTGATGCTGATCAAGAGGTTTCTGATACCAAAATTGTTGTTGGGTTTTTCTTAGGTACCAGAAATTCTTAACAACAGTCCAGAGTATGGAAAGTTGATACGATAAAATCCTCATGTCAGTGCAAGTGAAAATGAAATGACAAAATAACTTAGGATCATAAGTAATGACAAAGGGACATGAGAAACGTATTGTTCAGTCCTACTGGCTGTTAAATATTTTGTTAATACTTATATTATGTACTAGCTGACCCACGCAACGTCGTTAACGTCTCCTATTACCCGTAGCGTAGAAAAAATCCCCCGTTTTTGTAACATTCTTCATTAGTGCTCCGCTCCTATTGGCCTTAGCGTGATGATATATAGCCTACAGCCTTCCTCGATAAATGTACTGTCCAACACTAAAATATTTTTTCAAATCGGACCAGCGGTTCCTGAGATTAGCGCGTTCAAACAAACAAACTCTTCAGCTTTAAAATATTAGTATAGATTAGTCATTAAAATCAAATGGCTTTTATTGAAGTAGGCCTTTTCAGGCACATTCGAAACGTAACATCAAAGACTCTAATTCCGCGGTTCCAGAATGTCATTCCTATGGAGAAGAAGCAGCAAGAAACTCAATAATTCGGTCCTAAAACATTTACAAAAATCAAATTATCATTTGGTGAAATGGTCAAGTTCGTACCTTTAATTTCTGTTTTAAGTCCTGTATTTCGTCCAGCGCTTCAGTATAGTTCTTGTGTAGCATGTTCCTCTCGGCCCTTGTGGCGTCCAGTGCGACCGACAGCTTCCGAGACTTGATCGTCTCCTCTCTGTTCGCCTTCTTCAAGTCCAGTATATCCGCCGTGCGGAGGCGAACCTCCTCTGGTGAGGAATACGCAGAGTTACGAGTTAGAAACAGTATGACTAGTTGCATACAAATCGCTGGTTATCTTTATGGTTTGGGGACAAATAAGCAGAAGGGTCACCTGATGGGTCACCCACAAGTCATGAGTGTTGTTACCCTAAGTCCCTTCCCTCACAGAACAGAGGGAAGGGGAGTGAGATAATTATTTAACACCGATTTTAGGTGAGGTCGTGGAACCATTCTGGGTCAACCGGCTTAACCGTAAATGGGAATTGATGTTTATTTTTGAAAGTAAATCTTTTATAGTTATTTTAAACGTTGGACTTTACAGCTGTAAGACGCCGGCATTTCCTAAGACTCACACACATACACTCAGCAGTCTATTTGTAAATAAATATAACTTTTAGAGTATCTAAAAAAATACCTGATATTTCATCAATTTTTTCATTGAGAGCGATGGCTTCCTCCAGCGCTCTGAAATAAGGCGATGTTACGTGTACTTCTATTACTTATATATACTAATATATAAAGCTGAAGAGTTTGTTTGTTTGAACGCGCTAATCTTAGGAACTACTGTGTTAGATAGCCCATTTATCGAGGAAGGCTATAGGCTATATATCATCACGCTAAGACCAATAGGAGCGGCGCATCAATGAAGAATGTTATTAAAACGGGGGAAACCTATTAACTCTAAAAGGGTGTGTGTGTGTGTGTGTGACAATCTAATACGGTATTTTAAGTCTTCAGACCTGTCTTTATCTTTTTCAAACTGACGTATCATGAGGCGTTGCTTGTTGATCTGCGCGGCGTTCATGTCCAGCTCGTGCTCCAGCTGTTTGCGCCGCTGCTCCTGCAGGTTCAGCATGTGGAGGTTTTCCAGGGCTTCGTCTAGAATTTTATAGTAGGTATAACTATTATTATTATTAATAGATTCGATACTAACTTTTAACTCCTGACCGGAAGGTAGAAAGTAGACACCTTTGACACTGTCAAACTTCCTTATAACCGTTTATTAAATATTTTACCCCCTTAGGTGACAAATTTCTAATAATCCTTTCTTAGTGTGTGTATACAATATGAGAAGCATCAGAAACCAAAATTTTAAGTTCTTAGTACCAAGGGTTTTGGGTCTGCGTTGACAAGGAGTGAGGATACCGGAGGCCCATACCCCAATCCCCTACCCTACCTCCCCCCCCATCCCCAAAAGGCCAGCAACGCACTTGTGACGCTTCTGGTGTTGCAAGTGTCCTTGGGCGGCGTAATCGCTTACCATCAGGCGATACGTCTGCTCGTTTGCCCGTCTATTCCATAAAAAAAAAAATGAGCAAGACATTTTACTCCTATATGTACGAGAAGATACAATAAATGCATCAATATAGTAAATGCTTGGAATACATTTGAATACAGCATGTTTGTGCTTGACAGGGTATTTTTACCCGACTACGGCGAAATCAAAAGGAAGGGTAATGTTTTTGGCAGTCTATAATTATATGCTTGAATGTTCCACCGTAGCGTCTAAACTACTACCAATGGCAAGTGACATAGGCTATTTAATTTTTATAAAAAAAAACGGAATCATACAAATTATCATATCATATGTATCTCTGTTGTATAAATGTATATATATACTAGCTGATCCGGCGAACTTCGTACCGCCATATTTATGACCCACGTAACATCGTTTACGTTTTTGTGAATCTAAACCATTCCCAGATCCCCTTGAACACACACAAAAAATTTCATCAAAATCGGTCCAGTCTTTTTTGTGAATCTAAACCATTCCCAGATCCCCTTGAACACACACAAAAAATTTCATCAAAATTGGTCCGGTCGTTTAGGAGGAGTTCAGTCACATACACACGCACACAAGAAATATATATATTAAGATATATAGGTAAATATCCCACGTATGCTACGTATGGTCATAGTTTTAACATGTCTTAAACTTTTTCTTGTTTCTATCAATCAACCAATCGCCGTCCACTGCTGAACGTAGGTCTCCCCCAAGGAGCGCCAACCATCCCGGTCCTGGCAGTCCTCATCTATCCGCTGCCAGCCACTTTTCTTAGATCGTCAGTCCACCGAGCCGCAGGGCGCGATACACTACGTTTGCCTAGTCGCGGTCTCCACTCAAGCACATTTCGGCTCCATCGACCATCGGTACGTCTAGAGACATGACCGGCCCATTTCCACTTCAGCGTACTGATTCTCCGTGCGATGTCGGTCACTCTAGTTCTCTGTCGAATAGCCTCATTCCGAATTCTATCAGACAGAGAGACACCCAACATCGCACGCTCCATCGCCCGCTGAGCCACTTTAAATTTGTGGACCAGTCCAATGGTGAGTGTCCACGTCTCGGCTCCGTATGTCATCACGGGTAGGACGCATTGGTTAAAAACCTTGGTTTTCAATGACTGCGGTATCGGCGACTCAAAGATATGACGTAGCTTCCCGTACGCCGCCCAGCCGAGACGAATTCTTCTATCGGCCTCCCGATCGAAGTTGTGCCGGCCGAGTTGGATAGTTTGGTCAAGATAGATGTATTCTTGCACAACCCCGATAGTGACGCCATCAACGGTCACGGGACTCGGGGACACATGCCGATTATGCATGATTTTCGTCTTTTCCATGTTCATCCCTAGTCCCACTCGTTTAGAAGAGTCGTCCAGACTGTTAAGCATTTCTTCTATGTCCTGCAGAGACTCCGCCAGAATTTTCTTGTTTACCATCTTAAATTACACATTGTGTAATGTCAAGAAATATTAAACACTAGTTTTTGCCCGCGGCTCCGCCCGCGTATGTGTCGGTTATCGCGGCAAATAGTATGCCTATGTGTTATTCTGATGTATAAGCTATATTACTGTACAGTTGCATCCAAATCCGTTCAGTAGTTTTTGCGTGAAAGAGTTACAAACATCCACCCATACTTACAAACTTTCGCGTTTATAATATTAGTAGGATTAATAAAATAATAGTCGTACTCTGTATCTTCTGCAGATTCTTGTTGAGTATATCTTTCTCCCTGTTTAGATTCTCTATCTCTCTCTTGTCATTCTCTGCTTGTTTCTTCCCGAGCTGCAGGTCACGCTCCATCACGCTTATTTGCTGCCGTAGGCGGTCACTGAAAGAAGGAAAACATTTTATCTTCAGGATATTAACCTTAGAGCATTTATTTAGATGCCAAATTCTTTATCGGCAGTTTTCATAAACCAATCTCCGGTTTTAAATACAGATAGGTTATTGAAAAAAAGGAAGATAGATATAGCTCTGGAAATGTGGTGCTGGAGAAAAATGTTCGTTATATCATGGACGGAGTTCCGCACCAACGTGTCTGTGCTAGAGGAACTCGACATTACACAGCATCTATCAACCACAGTACAGTCGGGCATACTGCGGTACTTTGGCCATATCTCTAAACAGAATAGCGACTGGTACTGCAGGGAAAGGTGGAAGGGATCAGACTCCGCGGCAGGGCACACATGCACTGGATCGACCAGGTGAAGTCCACAATCGGAAGCCACGTGTCTGACTGCAGCTGAGAGTCTGCCGACAGGGTGAGATGGCGGGAAATTGTACGAGGGGCTTTATCTACCTCAACCACCAATGTAGACCACGACCGCTCTGCCAAGAATGAAACGAGTGAGAAGAAGAAGGTTATTGAAACAGTCGGTATTTAAATTAACCTGTAAAATGTATTTATTCTTTTTATTGTTGACTGAAACTTGATCCTTCATATCAATGAAATTATAAAATAAAAACATATAGATTATCTCCAGTTTTAACTAGAAATAGGTTGTTGGATTTCGAACGTCATTATACTGGCAACATTTTGATTGTCTCTGGTTCGTGTTTGACGTTTTGACGTTTGAGGTAAATATGTAAAAAAGATCGTGATAGAACTCGTGTTGAAATGGCCGGTGCCGTAATTTATTGATTGTTAATTTTGTAGTACTCGTATAGTTTCCGCGTGAGATTGATAACACCGTGAGGTTTGTTGAGCTAGGGTACTTGTGGGCTCGCCGCCCAGCGTGAGACGAGATTAATATCGAAAATTGTTGAGAAGGTGATCGGTCAGGCTAGCCTGGTGAACAGTCTGCCGTTAATTGTGATTAGACTCGCGAGAATTGTAATACGTGATAGGCGCGTCCCGCGAGAACTAAAACGAGTGTATTGTAATTCGAATATCTGTGAAAAGTTGATTATTGAGATTAATTCGGATACCTTGAGAAATAACCAGCACCTGGAAGCAATGTTTGTGTGAAGACGCAGAGCAGAGAAGATTCTACCCAAGAGCTCTTGAACGCCGAGAACATAGAAGACACAAACTCCAGTAAGTGCTTTAGATGAATTTAATTTAGATTAAGAACACGGTGACACAGGCCGTGGGTCATTCTTCTTGCCAGTGGTATTAGTAGTGATTGTATATCCATCTATGGGCCCGTGGGTATTATAAACTTCACAAGGTGATCACTGCCTTGGCAAGAGGACTGATCATAGGTTATTGAACACAGCCGTAAGAAAACTTACTATGAGAAACACCATTTTTAAATAATAAGAATTGAATTTCTCATTCTTGTGACGAAATAATGTATGTTAAACCACCATCGAACACATTACCAACATTAAACACAGTTGATCAAGTAGTCAACGATCTTGCCTATCCCCGATCCAAGTAAAAATTCTACAAACGAAAACGTTATTAGAAAACTTACAAATACATATATGGAAATGACGTCATCTCAACGCTAAGTCCCGTGGTTAAAATATAGTATTTGCAATAGAATAGAAGCAATACTGATTGTATAGATTCGACACGAAACAAATCGATTTAAATTAAAATTTGATTCCTACCCAGGACAATTAATCTATTGTAGGATTGTACACTATCATCATATACAATCTATAAAAATAAACGAAATTGGAGTGTCTGTTTGTAATATTAAAATATCCGCTTTTTACTAAAGGCATGTATGTATATACGGTACATATACCAAAATACCCTTTTTTTCAATTTTTGTTTGTCTATCTGTTTGTTCCGGCTAATCTCTGGAACGGCTGGACCGATTTTGACTGGACTTAACGGGTTTAACTATGAAAATTAAAAATAACTTGGAAATCCAAATGTCACGTCTACGAAGTAGCGGGCACAGCTAGTTAAAATATTTTTGATTTTATTTCGTTCTTCATTAATACCTATTTCAGTTGACAGCTAATGATTGATAATTCTACAATTACTGTTGAAGTTTGACCTTAATTTATTATTATTTTGAATATTAATTTAATATTATTCACCAGTATAAGTTGAACTACAATTGAATAGACTTGCCGTACAACTATAGTTCAACGTGTACCACGGGTCACGAGTTTTTTTTGATATCCTTTTTCACAATCGTTCTAAAAGTTGCATTCCCATAAATAAATATGTCAAACATTGCATTCCTTGTATGCAACTAAATTATTAGTGCGTAATTCCGTATTTAATACACGAAGCTTCCTGTTTTTGCATTTCAGCGGTACATATAGATCTTTAATCTAAAAATTTACTCATCATGTTTTTTTTTTGTTTAGCCCTGCCAAAATGACTCTAATCTGCCTGATGGAAAGCATAAGCAGAATCCAAGAATTGTGGTCACCATACTCACTGCGAATACAGACAATACAACAATGCAGTATGGTGACCCACACTATGGCGGCCTAGTGATGCTTTTGCATCATTGGTCCTCCGGTCTCGCATACCAACGAAACACGACAGCACGAACGCTGTCATTTTCCGTTGATTTTCTGTGCGAGGGTAGTACCGGCTCGTTCGAGCCAGCCCGTTCGTGCTGAAATCAGCGTGGCTTTACTTTACCTTGAAAAAAAAGAAGCCTGGCAAAGGTGATAAATCGAAAAAATTTTAAATAAAGAATCTTCAGAGGTTCCATTATGTCTTTGGTATACTAGGGTGCGGTGGGCTGAAAATTTTCGGATCTCAACGTGTAGATAGCAGCACACGTTAATAATAACCAGTGAAATAAAGTCGCTGGGAGAAGTATGCGCAAGGAGATAATGTAGAACAAATTTTCACAAAAAAAAAAAACGACTTCAAGAACTGGAACTTGGACACACGGGACGGAAAGCACCAGCTTTCAAATAAAAAAAGAATTATCATAATCGGTTCACCCAGTCGAAAGTTATGAGGTAACAAACATTAAAAAAACAATCGAATTGATAACCTCCTTTTTCATGTCGGGTAAAATGTCTTGTATCATCTTTAGGACAGAATCCTTCCAGCCCACACACGTACTTGTTTAAAAAAAAGATACTTCTAGGTATTGCTGGAGACGTTTTCCAAGGCGGAAGGTTCTAGATAGAGATATAAGGAGAATACGTACCGATCCGTTTCTATACTAGCTTTATTCCCTTCCAGGAGTTGGTACCGCTTGGTTTGCTGAACCGCTTGCTTCGTCAACTTGACAATTTCATTGCGTTGCTTGTTGTTGTCGGATATTGTATTCTGATGTTAAAATAAATTGTTATCTTGACACATCTTTTATTTATTTATTAAAAACAATACGCATAGATTATTCTGACATTTCAGGATGCCGAAAATGGGTAACAAATAAATAAAATTAAAGTGTCTGTTTGAAATTTCAAATTAACTGCTTTTCAAATTAAAAGTATGTACGGCATTCGGCAGTTACATAATTATTATTTGAAATACTTTCTCCATGTCTGTCTGCTTGTTCCGAATAATCTCTAGAACCAGGTTCAAAATAGCTTTTGTATTTCTGTTACATCATCCCTAATTGGTGAAAGAACTAGTGCCATTTCCTATTTGTAATGTAATGATGTTTTTTTTTATTTCCGCCAAAATTGGGACGTCTGTCAACGCTGGTTGGTAGGTACCCACCTTAAGTTCTCTTGTGGTGTTTGAAAGTATAGTGTTGGTCTTCTCAAACTCGGTCCGCAAGTTTTCCAAGGTCTCCCTAAGCTGGGTGGCCTTGTTGATTGCCGCTTCTTGCTCAGCACGAGCGGCGTCCAGTTTCTTGTTCAAAGTTGCCAGCTGCCTGTCACGACGCTCTATTGATTTCTCATTTTTTGCTATCTAAGAAGATTATATTTTCGTTTAAAATTGTATGATATTTATTGGTTTAATAATAAAATAAGGTATGTAAATAGTTGGAGATATAACATACAGTATTTTGGAAGTAAAATTTCACACCTCTTTTGCTTCGTCCAGATTCATCAATAGCTGCATGCACGAAGCAAATACAAAGAGGAGATGGCATAAGCGCATAGGTCCCGTGACAAAATACAGGTCCCGACGTCATCGCAGTTATCGCGACTTATAAATTAGACTGTCAACGTCAATGTTCTAGAACTTTATCGAAAAATCGCAATCCTTGAATATTCTCGGTACAATTAAGTAAAAGATGAAGTGTTGTGTTTTATCTTGTACAAATAACTTGGATAGACGTTCTGGTGCCATGAATGGCATAATATTTCATTTGTAAGTAATTTTATACTTAATTTCTTAAAATAGTTCTAGAAAAATCTCTCAGTGTGTTGTTGAAATATAGTTAAATCTATTCGCCACTAGATGGAAAAACTTTGTGTGATGGGAAATAAAAATACAAAGGTTCGTAAAGCTGAGTATTTATAAAGTAAATCATAAAAAAATATTGAAATATGTTCTGCATTCTTGCCTAAAGAATTTTAAATCGAAAAAGTATTATTTTTTGTAATCATTTTGTGAACACTGACGTCTATCGTCAACTAGGAAAACAAACATCAACAGAACAAAGAGACAGGGTCGTAATTAGAATTAATTTTTTTATCTATATTGAAATTATATCTATATTAATCTAGAATTTAAAGTACTTGAAAATGAAACAAATTTTACTTATACTGATTATTTGATAGGTTTTCTAATTAACTAAAATTCTATCCCAGGAATCCCAGGAAAATTAAACTTTCTCGGAAACCAAACGAAATTAATTAAACGAAAACTGAAGAATTTGAAAATATAATAAATGAAAAACTAATTTGTAGAAACATTTATTTTTTTTGTATTATACTCCTTGTATGTTATTGTTCTCTTTATTGTATGTGTTTGTTGTTGTACTATATTTCTTTGTTTTTGTTCTCTCTCTTTAATATATATGTTACCGTCAGATTGTTATCTCGCGAGATTGTAAAATGGTATCTACGAATCGCAAGTCGCGCGCTGATTGGTTGAACAGCATATGTCCCCGCGCCGCCATATTTGTTTGTTAATTTGTCTTTGATGCCAAATGTAAAGTATTTCTGTGATTGTAAATTGATTTCATGTTGAAAATACCTCACAGCTTTAGGATTAGTTATATAAAGTTGCTGTGGCAGAAAAAATAATTTGTGATTAATCAAAGAAGTAATAACCTAAACTATCTCTATGGGCATTGATCGGCCTACTATCTCAAAACTCAAACTCAAAAATATTTTATTCATATAGGCACTTATTTTACAGGCACTTATGAATAGTCAATATTTAATATTAAAAAATCGAGTGATTCTAGTCGCCAGTTCCAAGTGCAGCCTACCCTTCATGGAGAAGAATCTGGCAAGAAACTCCATTGTTGCTCCTTTTAAAAAATAATAATACGTTTTACAATATTTTTTTCACTAAGAGACTTGAATGAGAACGAAGTCGACCAAAGAAAACAAAATAAAAGGTTTGGAGTCATTGCTGCACAGCCATGAGCTAACCAATCATGCGCCGTTCTTACTGATAGCTGTAAGATTTTTACATTGTTATATTGTGACATTGTATTGTTATATTGTGAGGACCACTTATGGAAAATAAAATCCAAATAGCACTTTCACTCACAGTCAAATTTAAAAAGATGTAATATGTCCAAATATAAAATAATCAATAAATGTCACAAATGTAAAATAGAGTAAGACGCATGGATCAGCCATCGACCTATTCAACCATAGTTGAGCTGCGTACTCAGGCCGCACGGCAAATCATCAGGTCAATATCAAAGAAATTAATAATAATCATAGTCGACAAGGTGCTCATACAATAACAAGTGCGTATTTAATAAATTGGGAAACATTGTTAGATAAGTACCAAGGTACCATCATGTATTCATTTACATTATCCAAGTATGTGTATGTTTTCATTTATAAGTTGCAACTAAAACAACTTGTATTTAAGAAAAAAAAAGAAAGATGAAAATTAAGTAGAATTGATACAAGAAAGAGATAAAATAAAGGAAAATTTAAACAAGAACAAACTAATTAAGAGAAAAAGGAAATTATTAAAGAAAATTATACAGAAAATAGTTACAAACAAATCTTAACTTAATTAAATGTCGGAATTAGATGTCGCTAGGTTAAAGTATACAAACAATTCATACCGGAGTACCAACATGTCAAAATTTATACATTATTCAAAAAAAAAAAATTATCTCAATTTCAAGACGAAGTTAGTGTGTATTTAATAACATTAATAACACCTTAAACCCATGACTCTTTGTCGTTCAGATAATCGCCAATCGTATAGTAGTAGTAGTACTATAAAACCGAACAATCAGGGAAAGTTGACAATTTGACGCGCGTAAGTAGTATATCACAGTTGACAATCTATCGATAGTTGGCAATCTCGCTAGGTAGATTATAATCTAACGGTTTTTATAATCTTACGGTGACATATTTAAATAAGTAATAAATCAAATACATCACCAAGGTTACGGGGAAGATATAAACTTTCACTTTTATACTATACTAGCTGACCCACGCAACTTCGTTTACGTCTCCTATTTCCCGTAGCGTAATAATTTTCCCCCGTTTTCGCAACATTCTTCATTGGTGCTCCACTCCTATTGGTCTAAGCGTGATGATATACTATAGCCTTCCTCGATAAATGGGCTATCTAACACTGAAAATTTTGTTTTTTTTAAATTAAATTAAATTAATTAAAAAAAAATTAAATCGGACCAGTAGTTCCTGATATTAGCTCAAACAAACAAACTCTTCAGCTTCATATATTAGTATAGATGTTATGTACGATGTTTCTTACTAATAATATATTTTTGCGATACATGCATCAAAATGATTTACAAAATTGACTTTAAAAAAATAACTACCTGATAAGAAAATTCTGAGTACGTCCCTGTATGTCCCTTACATCGTACGCTTAGTGTCAAATAGCTAAACTATATAGCAACATCAACATGTAACGATGCAAGTAGTTTTGCTATTGATTGGTAGATGGCAAAGGGCAAAGTAACCCCCCTTCACCCCCGCAAATTGTCACGCATTGTTTCATACAAAAATTTCATTAGGGCATCTCCTCTTTGTATTTGCTTCGTGGCTGCATGCACGTTCGTCTGTTCCTCGTGATTATTACACGGCACTTTTTTTTAATGGAATGGGCGGGCAAACGAACAGACGTATCGCTTGATGGTAAGCGATTACTGCCGCCCATGGACACCGGCCGGCCTTTGGGGGAGGGGGGCGATAGGGGGAGGAGTTGAGGAATGGGCTTCCGGTATCCTCACTCACTCGGTGAAACACAGCGCAAGCACTATTTCACACTGGTTTCCTGTGAGGCCGTGGTATCACTCCGGTCGAGCCAGCCCATTCATGCCTAAGCGTAGCTCTCCCATGGTAAATATTACCTATTTGGTCGGTAAACAGCAGGTGACCTATTCCTACACTTCCACACACATACGCTATTTAAATTCCTTTTGTGAGTCTTCTTTCAACCAGCCATAAAACCTGGTTAAACTATTGAAGTATGCATTTTTCGATACGATTCCTGGCAAAGGGCAGATGGCTCACCTAATGGTAATTGAAACCATTCTTTGGGAATCTCCACATCCCAATGAGTTGTCGGGTTTTATATCTCACTCACTAGATGAAAGAAATGAAGGAATTGTATAACGCCCATTTTCAGTAAGCCAATGGCATATCACCTAGTCGAGTATGGCTCTGACTGTTCAATCATATGTATCAAGTCAAAACTACTCACTTTGTCATTGAGGGTCTTGATTTTCATGGCTCTGCTATCCACCTCCGCCTTCAGGGTATCAGACTCACCCTTCAGATGCTCCACCAAACGATTCGTTCGTACTGCATTGTTGTCTGCTTCCTGGAAAAGGAAAGTACAAGTAAAATTTTAACAAAAACAAAAACTGACTTCAAGGTTCGACGCGATTTCTCTTGGATGCCATCATCAGATCTTAGTGTCCTTATCATGGTGCCACTCTTGGGATATCTCCTTTCCATTAAAAAAGGAAAAAGAATTATCAAAATCATCGGTTCATAAACGTCGAAGTTATCCGCTAACACTCATAAAAAAAACGGTCGAATTGAGAACCTCCTCCTTTTTTGAAGTCGGTTAAAAAGTACTCATTTAAAGAAGATAATCATCATCATAATTAAAAGCCTTTAACAGTACACTGCTGGAAATAAGTCTCTTCTTAGCAAGGAGGTTTCGGCGTTCTATGCCACGCTGACCAGACGGGTTTGTTTCTAGTTTTCCTTCTCTTCGCAGTGTCGTTGTTCTGCACAGCTTGCTCCATTAGGGTCCGTTCACACAGACCGGCTCGGAGACGAGAGCATATTTTCATCACATTGGAAACAAAGGTTTGAGTAGTTGTAGTTAGATTTATATTTGCATGTGCACTTCTTTTGTCATCAAGAATGCTTGAACGCACGTAGCGTGAAATAATAAGAGGAGCCGACCGGCTCCGATTGCGTGCTCTTTCTCGCTCGCGCAGACCGGCTCTGATTCTCTTCCACAGCCGGTCTATGTGAAATAGTTGGCGGCTCCGCTCCAGCCAATCCCAAGCGTATACGATCCGGTCTATGTGAAAACAAATATGCGAGCCGATGCTCTCCGAGTCGGTCTGTGTGAACGGACCCTTAGTCGCTTCTTGGGGTGGCTGTCCTCTATCTGTCACCATACCGTTAAATGCGTCACTTTGCGGATATGGGAACATACTCTAATCTTCATAATTTCGAGGTCTTGTGAGTCCGGAAATACGACTTGCGTCTATTATTTAGTTATTTTTACCCGACTGTGAAAGAAGGGTTATGTTTTTCGAGTGTATGTATGTATGCATATTTCTTTGGCACGCCCTAGACCCCAAACGGCTTGTCGTATTTTTATGTGAGTGGTGTCAATAGATTCGTCTTAGTCGTGAGAGTGACACTGAGTACATAAAAAAAGGATTTTAGGCGCCAAAAAGTAATATAAAAAATTCATGTTTTCAAAATACATCGAGTGTTGTATCAAAATAAAGATTTTTTTACTGTGAATATAATATATATCAAACTTATATGTTTTTATTGTTAAATAAAATTTTTTTCACTACCTATACGAAACTGAAGATAATTACTTAAATAAGTTTTTAGAAATTTTGAAAATATTTACGATAGAAAAATATGGCAGTATGAAGTTTGCCGAGTCAGCTAGTGATTGTATAGTTCAGCGGTTCAATTCAGACCTTAATTATGAATCAAATTTCCTAAGATGTTGATGATTGATTCGAGTTTCACTTGACATTATTTGAGACAAATTGAAAGGATATAAGGGGCTAGAATGTAAATCAAGTGACACTCTAGTTATTATAATTACTTAATCTATTTCGACCAGTTGTTAAGCATCTTATTTTAGAATTATTTTTTTCTAATGTCCAAGGTTTTTAACAAGATGACCTCTATCGAAAACCTTACACGATTTACATATGTCAATAAATACATCACATGTATGCAGTGGCATAGCGTGGGTGTCGGCCGCCCGGGGCGGCAGACAATTCTGCCGCCCTCTTATTTAGGTTTATTTTTTATGGAATACCTACGGTGCAAACGAGCAGAAGTTACGCCTGATGGTAAGCGATTACCACCGCCCATGGACACACGCAACCCCAGAGGCGACACAAGTGCGTTGCCAGCCTCTGGGTTCACATCGGTTTTCTGTGAGGTATTACTCCGTTCGAGGCGGCCCATTCATGCCGAAGCGTGGCTCTCCCACGGTGAAAAACTTAAAAGTTAATGTATACCTACTATACATTACATAGGTGCATTAATTTTAGAAAACTTTTCAGCAAGAACTTGTCTACTCTGCTTGATCGAAAGCATAAACAGAATCCAAGAGTGGTGGTCACCATAGCTCATTGCCAATGCAGACAATGCAACAATGTAGCATGTTGACCCACATCAAGGTGATCTAGTGTGTGTGTGACTAAGTGCTTGTTCACGTAGGAACGCGCGGGCGCGGGTGCGGATGCGGGCGCGGTATACGTCGCGTGCTCGTTAGCCGCCCGGCGTTTGCGCGAGTTCGACGTTTTGTCAGAGGTTGTTTACTTTGCCAAATCGGAGTTCTTGCCTAAACAGCACTACTAAACTCTTCTGTATTGAAAGACATGATAACTAGGTACTATCATTTCGAGCGATAAGTTCAAATTCGTTGAACTTACCTGACGTCGCGAGTGAATCGCGCGCTCCGCCGCTAGTTCGACGTGAACACACACAAACGTCTCTCGTGTTTGATATTGCCGCGAGCGCGCCGCGCGCGTCAATCGCTACTTTGCTCGCTACTTAGACCGCACGTGCGTTTCGTACGTGAACACTTGAAGTATGTATACAGCGGTATACGTCGCGTGCTCGTGTACAAATTAGCCGCCAGGCGTTTGCGCGAGTTTGACATTTTGTCAGAGGTTGTTTACTTTGCCAAATCGGAGTTCCAGACCGCACGTGCGATCGTACGTGAACACTTAGATAGATCGTCATATGTTTGATATTTCGTGACCGCGCACGCCACCGCGCGAGTCAACGTGAACAAGCACTAAGGAAACAAATTAGGCAGGAGAACATCACCGCAAAAAGGAAGGAAGAAGTAAAACATTCCCTATGCCAAACCGTTTCACCATGGTGGTATTGTAGGTCAAAAGCTCCGTTCTAAGGAAAGGACTATGTCCAGCAGTGGACCATTAAAAGCTGTTGATGATGATGATGACTTTATTAGAAACTAGTTTTTGCTCGCGGCTCTGCCAGTGTGTATGTCGGTTATCGCGGAAAATAGTGGCCTATGGCCTATGTGTATAAGCTATATTACTGTAAAGTTTCATCCAAACCCGTTCAGTAGTTCAAAGAATAACAAACATCCATACTTACAAACTTTGGCGTTTATAATATTAGTAGGATGATGGAAGTATGTATGTGTGGTTTGTGTACATAGCATAGTTGGTAAGTGAAATAAGTGTCGAAACTGAAACTATTTAATTACCTCAAGTTGTTCTTCCAGTTTGAGAATCGTTTCCTCCGCGGTGGTGTTCTTCGCGTCCAACTCCTCAAGGTAGCTCAGCGCGTTGGTGAGCCGCTGCTTCGCGCTGTCCAACTCACTCTGCAAACGAGACTTCTCCTTTTCAAACTTTTCTTTCTCTTTTACAGCTGATGTTGCCCCACTAAAAAAGAATTATGAGACTACAGATAATTGAGCCATGTTTGTTTGTAAAACATTATGTATGTCAAATATTGCTTAACGATTATTTTCATTGTTGTTAAAGCTATATTTTTATTCGAAAAAAATAGCCGTCGCCATGAAAACTAGAACCGTGACTCAAGACATCAAATATTTCAAATCCGGTCAAATGCGTGTCGAGCCACGCCCAGTGAAGGGTTCCGTAGTGACTATAGTTATTTTATATCATAAGTAAATTAACGGTTCAGAGGCCTATAACGCCTATGACATCAAATTAGTTGCACGACTATTTCTCATAACTAATAAAGCTTCATGCGATAGTGAATTTTTTGACGGCCGGAAACATTTCGGCGTAACGTAACATTCGTGGCGAGCGTGCGAAAATACCGACAACCGGGTGGAGCACGCGCCGCTCGCAGCGCGCGGTTCGACTCGCTGTACTGACCTAAAACATTTCGGCGTAACGTAACGTTACGTGACGCCGAAATGTTTTAGGACAGTCGACACCTTATGTATATACCTTTGTCTGAATTGGCTAGTTCATGTTTTCAAATAATTGTGGAAGTCCTGGGAAAGTTTAGATGGCGAGGAGGTAGGGAAAAATGTTGCAAAAACGAGGAACTTTTTTTTTTTTTTTAAACACGATGTTGCGCGGTTCATCTAATCTATACTAATATCATAAAGAGGTATATTTGTGAGTTTGTAGTTGGTAATCTCTGGATCCACTGAACCGATTTTGAAAATTCTTGCACCAATGGAAAATGAGTGTCATTGGCTATATATTATATTAACCAGAAAAATAAATCACGCGAGCGAAACTTCGGGCAATAGCTAGTTTTAAATATATGAAAATAGTTGTTGCCCGCTGCTCCGCCCGCGTGTATGTCGGTTATCGCGGCAATTAGTATCATATGTGTTATTCTGATGTATAAGCTATATTACTGTAAATTTTCATCCAAATCCGTTCAGTAGTTTTTGCGTGAAAGAGTAACAAACATCCATCCATCCATACGTACAAACTTTGGCGTTTATATTATTAGTATACTGGAACTCTGGAACAGTCTTTTGTTCCTTAAAAATAAATTAATTAAATTCATTACATCTTTAATTAAATCACCGTTCTATAGGAAGTAACATATGTTTTAAAAACAGGTACGAACTCTTTGTTTGTGTCAAATTTTTGTTTCCTGGTGTTTCGTATTAAAACGTATTGCCTGAGGAGATTTATAGGCTTGTGTGAATATCTAAAGGTCGAAAAAGGTTACACGTGTAAGAACAGCGGCTGTATCTTAAAAACTGTTTGAAAAAATTCAGGAAGAATCTTTTCTTGACATCCTTGCATAATATTTCTCCTGACTTTAATGTAAAAATATTGTTGAATAACTTTATAAAATGACTGATGTAATGAAAACTGGCCAAGTCAAATCTAACCTACTTTAAGATCTCACATTTTTAAATAACAGCAATTGTTATAGGTATCCAATAAAGCAAAGAAATAGAGTTTAATACTTGTTCATAATGTTATTTTGTTCCTATAAATACATATTTGTATACAACTTGGCACTCATTTAGATCTCCATTCTTTTTGCGACTTCCTTTCCCACAGCCAAGCATTATTTTTATATTGAACTTAGCTCTCCTTTTTTACATTTATGTTTTTGATGAGATATCATTACTTTTTGTAAAGAAAACTAGGCAGGTATTGAGATTTTATAATACATATATTGGGATAGTTCCAAATATCTGCTTATAACGGTTCCAACGCTACAATAAAAAAAAATGGAGGAGTCCCCATCCTCTATTTTTTAACCTTTTTTTATTTTTAGATTTTTTCCTACGCTTACACACAATTACCGAGCTGGATTCCAAATTTCATCCTTTTAGGTTATCTGGAAATAGGTTAGATTTAGGTAGGTACTATATGTCAGTCAGTTAGTGCTAAAATTTACAACTTTTTGACCTTCATATCTTTATAACCGTTTGAGTTAGCTTCATGAAATTTGGGCTTCTAGATGTCCTTATGGATATAATTAAACACACGTAGTTTTATGTGTTTAAGTCAAAGAGGTTTTAGGTTATAGAAGGGTCAAAAGTGGCACCAAGTGGATCGTGTAATATTACACGGCGCTGGCTAGCCAGTTCCTTTGCTTGAACTTGGCTTGACACGCTGCCGCGTGTCTAGATAATAATAATCAATAATATTAATAATTTGGCTTTCTATTGGTGAAATATGTTTTTAAATCGGTTCAATGGATCTAGAGATTCCCCCTACAAACTTGCAAACTGTAACTCTTTTTAATATTAGTATACTAGCTGACCCGGCGAACTTCGTACCGCCATATTTATATACAATAATTAGCAATAAATTAAAATTGCGACTATAATTTGAGATTTAAACTATCCTATCTCTCGATTTGGATCGAACTGCACATGGTGTGCAAATTTTATTATAATCGGTTAAGTGGTTTAGGAGTCCATTGAGGACAAACATTGTGACACGAGATTTATATATATATTAGTATATATGTAGGTAAATATGTTAGATTTTATTTACCGTGTTTAAGTTTACAATTATTGATCGACGTATCTCTCATATCATTATATAATTTCTCATGTAGTTCTAATACATACGCATCATCGTCTCCTGCCCGTTTCCTGGCGTCCAGCTCCTTCTCCAGTCTGACAACTAGTTTCTTCATGGTCTCCATGCTTTCGACACCGATCAGCTCCCGCGCGTGCATCGCATCTGCCAGAGCTTTGGCTTCCTCTAATGAAGAGAACAAAGAAAAAATATCTAAAATATGAAATTCTCGTGTCGCGGTGTTTGCTACCAAACTCCTCCGAAACGGTTGGATCGACTTTTATCAAATTTTGAGTGCATATCGGGTAGGTCTGAGAATCGGCTAAAATCTATTTTTTATGAAAAATAGATTTTTCGGAGCTACTCAGGTCACCCTTATCCACCACCACCCACCATGTGACCCACCCCAATTTTTTTTTTGTTTCTAAACAACGTTTATTGGGTCAGCTAGTATGTATATGTCACCGTAAGATTGTAAAAACCGTTAGATCATAATCTCCCTAGCAAGATTGCAAACTATCGATCGATTGTCAACTGTGTTATACTGCTTACGCGCGTCAAATTGTCAACTGTCCCTGATTGGTCGGTTTTACAGTAGGCCGTTTACTGGCCATAGAGTTAGGTTAGTTTAGAACTTCTTTCATTAATCACAAATTCATTTTACTGTCACAAAAAAATTATATAACTAATTTTAAAGCTGTGAGGTATTTTCCACATGATATCAATTAACAATCACAAAAATACTTTACACTTGGCAACAAAGACGAATTAACAAACAAATATGGTGGCGCGGGATATATGCTGTTCAACCAATCAGCGCGCGACTTGCGATTCGTCTATAATCATTTCACAATCTTTCGACTATTTGCAATCTCGCGAGATAGATTACAATCTAACGGTTTTGACAATCTGACGGTCACATATACACACATCAAAAGTGTCTAGGGATCAAGCATTTTTATGCGGATTTCTTGAGATTGAGATGTGGCTTTGGCCCTGGCCTGCTCAGTCGCCAGACTTGAACCCGATTGAGCATGCATGGGATATGCTACAGAGAAGAGCTCTGCCGAATATGGAGGGTATCCAGTCGCAAGAAGACCTTTTTTTGTTGTTGCAACGAACATGGGCGGCCATTCCACAGCGTGATTTGGATGAACTCATTTTGAGTATGCCAAACCGATTCTTGTGTTGTTAGTGTTCGCGGTAGAAACACAGATGATTATTAATTGTTTAAGTTACCTAATAAAATTTTAAAGAAAACTGTTATTTCAGTCTTTTTTTCGAACTTTAATGTTAGTGGTTCAAATGTCAAAAATCCCTTTATTAGGAAAATGGCAAATTTCTTTATTAATGCAAAGGTGACTTGGTTTATCGTTACTGTGACAAACGAAAACACTTTATTTGATGAATCCCTAAAGAAAATTTTAATTAATATCAATCAGGAGAAAAGTTATTGCAAAAATATATGTTGATCCCTAGACACATATGTTGATCCCTAGACACTTTTGATGTGTGTATATTATGAGAAAACAACTATGTATCTATATACACATTATACACCGAGTCTGTATGTGTATACACGGATTGGTATAGGGTACGTGCCAAGTTTTCCTGCCATTTGCAGTGCGCTTGTCCTGCTTAGTTTACTCCCCCAGCTAGCTCTTACGACAGCCACGGGATGAATAGGGATGGTGACACTCAGTAAACGGAACATTTAATCTTCTAATACCCTTTAGGGTAAATAAATATATACCCCAAAGTACGGGGTATTCTTAGTTTGGGTTAAGATAATTCTGTGGTATTTGTTTGAGAATGTTATTCTTTTTTCAATGACATCTCCCGTCTAAGGGCTCCCACACATAACTAGGATGCGATGCGATGCGACGCGACGCCGTATCGTAGGAACTTGCGATGCGAATTGCTACGATACGAAATCGTACGGCAAAGCGTTGGTTCATGTGACCATACTTTCGACCACAAAGAGATGTCCTAATGAGATTTTTGTATGAAATAGATGATGAAAAATAGACTAAAAATAATAATTAAAAATAATTTATATGATTTATGAATACAAATAAATAAGAAAATAGTTTTAAAAATGTTTTAAAAGAAAAAAATGTTTAGCAAAAAATTTGTTTGTATTCTTTAGTATTTGAAAAAAAAAACATCTCAGATCCTGAAAATTATGCGTAGTGTATAGTTACCTAGTTAAGTAACTTTCCACTACATATGTATAAAATAACTAGCTATTGCCTGCGGCTCCGCCCGCATGTATGTCGGTTATTACAAAAAATGTGATAAATGAAGAACCGCTTGACCAATTTTGTGCAAACTTCACATAAACCATCTACTAAAGTGAGCCCGTTCATGAGTTATAAAATTATAACGAAAAGTGGCATTGATTTTTATAAATATTGATGATCTTATATATTTAATAAACTTCTCGTGACATAGTGTTTGTTATCGAACTCTTCCAGAACATTTGGACTTATTGTTTATAATTTTTCGTGTATATATTTGGCCCTTTTCAGAAATTCCCGAAACATTATATTTTATGCTTTGGGCATTTTTTAAAATTATTTTTATGATTTGACCTTAAAATACTTAAAACCCTACATTTTCACCCTTCTACAATCAAACAACGCTTACCGAGTAAGCTAGTACATATTTATCATCCATAGACTAATAAATTGGTCTAAGAACCAATAAAAAGCAAATCGTTGAAAATGCACTATAGACTTCACACAAGTCAAAAATGTATAATGAAAATAGGTTCACATGTATATGTAACATTACATATAGTAGTAGTGTTTATATAATTGTATAAAAACGTATGTATGTAATACTGTGTATGTACATTTTAGTTTATTATATAACCTACTAGCTGTGCTACTTCGTACACGTGACATTTGGATTTTCAAGTTATTTTTAGGTTTTTAACGTTAAAACCTTCCCTGGACTACGACAAACATTTCAAAACCAAAATCAGCTAAATCGGCCCAGCCGTTCTCGAGTTTAGCGAGAAAAAAGAACAGCAATTAATTTTTATGTATAAAAAGATATGCACCTAACTCACAAGATTTCTACACCACACTAAAGATGACTGCTAGAGAATGCCCTGGGCATTAAGTCCCCCGGTGTATAAAAGTGCATAAATATATAAATAAATAAAATCTATCTATCTTATCGTGTTCTACTGCTGCTAAAAGTGCTCTCAAAAAATCGCCAACCATCCCGGTTTTGGACAGTCCTCATAAATGAAATCGGAGGCCCAACGATGCAATAGGCCTCCATGCTGCCTTAATATCTTCAGAAACGCAATTTTAAGTACTAAAGACGAAATAACTAGATGTTTATTACTATCCTAAAAAGCAAAACTACAAATTTGTACTTTATTACCATGGTTGAAAGTTAAAAGTAACTTTGAGCGAAATACGAAATTACTATAGTTTATTAAAGAGAGATCAAACGCAGCAATATTGAGTGAAATTCCAATAACTAACTTTTGTAATTAAAAGTTTCCTTTATCGTGTTACATACATTATTTAGTATAATATAATTAGTAAATTACGTTATGTATTACTAGCTGTGCCCGCGACTTCGTTCGCGCAAGCTTAGATTTAAATTCAAATCTTTTTTCTCATTATGATCTTCCAATATTTTTTTTGAATTTATAGAGAAACAAAACAAAGTTATTTTAAGAAAATCTGTGTGTACGTGTGAGTTTGTAATATAAGTAAATTAATTACAGAATTTCTCCATAAGCAATATTATTCGTTTTTTCATTTGTGTTAGTGAGTATAGACAGGCTTTGCGCACTGCTTACACGTGACAAAGCTACATAAAGCTGGCCATGAGAGAAATAGGACTTTCGCCGATCTACACCAACACAACTCATAGTCTGTCCCTGGGCTAAACTCACACTTAATGGGAACTGCACACGTTTAAATCTATACGGATAGTTTTTTGGGATGAGCGGTATTCGTGGAATGCAAACACGCTGTCCAGCACCACATCCAGTCAACATTTGTGCCTCTATCACGTTCCGTTGGAGCGATATAACTTTTAAATGTATTGTGTGCTGTTACACAATTTTGGTAGACTCAATTAAATGACACAATTTTAAAATATCGTGTGTGTAGTTTTATCACCAGGCAACAGTGTCAGAGGATACAATAGCAAGTGCTATTTTACTATTTGGTCGTAATTTTGCGAGAATAACTTTTGTGAGATTTTTTTTCCCAGTGCCTCTAGAAAAAGCATTTCACCCAAAGAATTATTGGCACTGTTACAAACACGATGGAAAATACTCCTTTGTTTGTCCTTTAGAGTCGGAATACCATCGCGAAGAGTATGTAAAAGCTTCTTATAGGCGGTCCACACTACAACGATATATCGATTTAACTGTGCAGTTCGTTTGTGCAGTTTTATCGTACGTGTGGACGGCTCGGACGGACGGCTCAGATATTTCTCATTCAAAGCTTCGAATAAAGTAGGCCATTGGATACCAATAACACTCGGCATTGCTTGGCTACACTGTTGTATTCTTCCGATGACGTGTTTTTTAAAAAGAGTGCCTCTTTTTCTACGGTTAAACCTTTCTTGTTGTATGTAAAGTACGCTGGAGCTTCATCACAGCGCAAAGTGTTGGTAAAATCATCAGTCTAACATAGCACAGAAGACATAGAATGCCAATAAAGTGATTTGTCGAGGATTTCCTAATCGCTCAATCGCATATTCAAATATATTCGCTGGCCTGCTTCCAGGTTACAGCGAAATGCGTCACAGGTGGGTGTCTTTCGTTAATAGGGAAACTGAGTATACGCCACACAGCTTTGGATAAACTTATGTAACGGCCAGACTAAAATTTTCTTACTTAGTCACGTTCATTTCGTAAAGCAATAGTGGCTTGATCGCTTCCTTTATTTACGTACTTACACATATATTTGATAGACTCCACACTGATGCACATTTCGACATTTATGTATGTGGGCGTTAAATAGTTTGGATAAAACAGGAGAGTATGGTAATACCCATCTATTATTATCAACCATCGTCGGATTTTGGCCATGTAATCTAATTTCTGCAGCAAATACTCCTTGTTGCTGAGAACGTCGGCGGACCTTGGGGTAGACATTCTCGCCTATTATAGTTTGTTGAATCATGGCTTTTGGGAACCGTTTCATACACTGACTGTTCTGCATGCACGGAGAGTATGTATTTAATCACACCATGGGCCATGAACTATTTGCTTCTATAGATATGTTTTATTACACTTTGACAGGTAGTCAATAGATGGCGCTGGCTTTAGACCCGATATTTAAGTTATTCTATTGCAAGGAGACGTTGATAAACACAACGCATGCGCCTGTCCAGTAGTATTTGCGTGAAAGCCGAACAACAGACAGACAGACAAAAATTTATATCTGATATTCCGATCTTCAAAATAAATTATAGTCTATATGTTGCCGAGGATAGCTATATAATGAAAAAAGTTTCATTACAATCCGTTCAGTAGTTTTTGCGTGAAAGCTGGACAATAGACAGACAGACAAAAAATTCAAAATTATTTTTTTGGCTTGTGTGGCTTGTATGAATACCCCTAGTTGTATTTTTTTAAATTTTTATTCAATGTACAGAATTGAACTCTTCTACAGTATTATTATATGTATAGATATGATTGTAAAGTTTCATTAAAATCCATTCAGTAGTTTTTACGTGAAAGAGTAACAAACATCCATCCATCCATCCATACTTACAAACTTTCACGTTTATAATATTAGTAGGATATTTAAGTCTTCAATGAAAAAGTGAAATCTTTTTAATGAGTGTGACAGCTTTGTTGTCAAGACGCCCGGCGTATTTAACGCGCATACGTATGTCGAGTGAACCGCCAGACTTCTATACAACCGTTCATCCCCCCTTTAAACCCCCTTAGAACTCTTTTTCGCATTAAAAAGTAGCCTATGTGTTATTCTGATGTATAGGCTATATTATTGTAAAGTTTCATCCAAATCCGTTCAGTAGTTTTTGCGTGAAAGAGTAACAAACATCCATCCATCTTCACATCCATACTTACAAACTTTCGCGTTTATAATATTAGTAGGATAATACACAGCGCTATCTTGTAAAAGTAAGGTAAAGAAAAAAAAATAAAGAAAGTAAGTAGTGCCATCTAGGAAAGTCTCAGAGTGGACCAAAAATGTTGTCAACAAGTGTGACGTAACATCGCACGATTGCACGATGCGAATTTCATCGGACGTTCTGGTGCGAGCTCGTAGATATGATGCGTTGCGAATTCGCAGTTTTGTGTGGGTGCCCCTAGTCAGAAATTATGTGTCGCGGTGGGCTTCACAAACATATGATACGAAGAACATCCAGACTCAGAACCACCATTTGCAGATCTCACAAAGTGTTATCCCATGTGGGAATCAAACTCACTTCATTCAACATTTCAGCGTAGTAGAAAGTGGCGAGACAACCCTTTAAACCACTACTCCATTGGTGCAGTGACTGCACTAATGGAGTAGTGGTTTAAAGGGTTGTTATGTTGTTTGTTATGTTAACATAGACTGAACTGCAGTCTATGTTAATAACCTCACCTATTTCAGCTCGAAGTTTCTCGATGGTCGCATTGCCGTCGGCTATTTCACGCAGGTAGTCCGTCACTGTGTCATCAAAACGTTTCATTTTGATCTGAAATTAATGTGCATTTGAACCACGAGGATAGATAATAAGTTATTGTCATATTACAAGCTAAAATAAAAACAAAACCCCCTCCGCAAGCACTTCATTGAGTAATCATACGCCAAAACTGCCTTACATAATTTTGGAAAAGAGCTGATACTGTTACACTGCTGGACCGATAGTATCTAAACATGGCTAAGAACCTCTGCAAGGAAACTGGCTTTCAAGTGAAAAAAACCGCATCGAAATCGGTCTATCCGTTTGAGGGCTACGATGAAATAGACAGACACACACGACGTCAAACTTAGTATAACACCCCTCTTTTTGTGTAGGGGGTTAAAAATAAGTACCTGGATGGCGATTTCTGGTAAATTTTATAAAAATTAATCCTAGCGAGATCGATTTATCGCACACTCAGAAATTACTGGTCCGATTTAAAAAACATTTCAGGTTTAGATAGATCGAGGAGACTAGGTAATATACCTTCACGCTAAAACAATTATGAACGAAGTATCAATGAAAAAAAATGGAGGAAAATTATTCCTGTTCAGAGCTTCCGTTGCGTGCGCCACGTAAACAGCTAAAGTTTCACAAAAACAATATATATGAAAGAACTGTTCCCCTTTAAAAGTTCTAAAAATAATCCGCGACAGCATACTCGTGACCACGACTACCCGTGACTACGACTACTCGTGACCACGACTACCCGTGACCACGAGCAGTGTAACCCGTCCGAAACGTTGGGATATATATAGAAGGTATCGTAAACTTTTACATAATTTAATCATGAATAAGTCCCGCTATCCAACAAAAACGATGTGTTACATTTTTATTAATTACCTTCAGGTTAGCGACCTCATCTGTGACGACAGCCTTCTCGAGCTTGACCTTGAAGTAAGAGTCGTATAGCTTGGTATACACGTCGGAGACCAGCTTCATGCCTTCCATTTCTCGAAGCTGCTCCAGCACCTGATAAATGACACCTTGTTAAAAGGACTGATTCCAGAAGTTCAGGGTTAATTCCCAGTAGATCCATTGGCCAGATCCATGACGGATCTAGTGAGAATTTTTTTTCTCATTAGATCTAGATTTCAGCATGTGGATCTACTGAGACTTTTTTTTTCCATTTTTCCCAGAAGATCCATTGGTCAGATCCATGATGGATCTAGTGAGAATTTTTTTTCTCATTAGATCCATTTATTTAAAAACATAAATAAAATGGATCTAATGAGATTTTTTTATTTGAAAAAAAAATTGGAAAAGATTATTTCCCAGATGCAATGAATAAGGAAAAGAGGGAAGGGTTGCAAAATCGAAAAAAAAAACACGAACATAAATTGATTTATTTTCTATGCAACTTAGCTTATTACTTAACAAAATAAACTTTTTAACAACTGAACTTAACAACAACTTAACAACTGTACTTTGTAACTTTGAAACTTCGTAACAAGTCCTGCTTAGTTTGGGACTACATGGCGATGTGTCAGATGTCCGAAAATATTACTTAAAAAAGTCAATAGAGAGAAAACAGTTAAATGGTTATCTTTCTAAGTTCTAAACTTAGAAAGATAACCATTTGACTGCCTCAGCGTAGCTGTAGCGTATGCGACTGCTGTACTTGAGGTCTCGTGTTTGATTCCCGGGTCGGACCAAATGTTTGTATGATCTGCAAATATTTGTTTCAGAGTTTGGGTGACTAAGAGAATTAACGTATAACGTATATAATATATAATAAAATATATAACGTAACGTACGAATTAAGTAACAGCCATGTATTTCAACATCCATTTTTGATAAGGCATACACAACTGCTTTTTCAAAATCAATCATAATTTTCTTTGGCTGCCACTCTGGAACCTGGGCTCTAATTAAATTGAATAGAATTATGTAGGCCTCTGTTGTTTGGTGTGTCACAAATGCAAACACCAACGGCACTACGTTGGTGCTGTTGGAGTCGCTGCCTATATCGGCTTGAATTACATACATTTGTCGAAAAGGTGTTGGGCAAGCTCTATATGTTCCATCCATAAAGTAACTACTTAGATGTTTTAGACGTATCTGTGCGTCTTTTGAAGAAAATACAATTATTCGCATATCTTGATGCGAGTAATCTGCAAGAAGAAAATATTTATACTGGTTAGGTACTTCTACCTCCTTTGCACTTTTTGTGCTAGTTTTCTTTACTTGAGCTAACTTATTTCGTTGACGATATATCCCAGATTTCTTTTCATGGAATGTAGATACTGGTTTGTTAGATGCTAAATGCCATCCTTTGCTTTCTATATAAGAAAGTGCCTTCTTATATATGCGAGGAGCAGGTTCTTTGCCAGAAATTGCTTGTTCGCAGTAATTACTTAATGTACTTTCTATAAAATTCTGGGCAACGTCAGGAATACAGGCATCACAGTGAGGTATATGTTTTACAATATTTTTGCCCTAAAATAACATATGGATTTAAAAATAGTGGGAATAAATCGAAAATTGGTAAATATATTATACTTGTAAGGGGTATTATACAGGTAAAGCAATCACTCACCGAATTTAATGTTACTGATCCAGGACATTTTAATGGTGATGATTTATAGTTTTCGCAACGCCAGAGACTAATGCCTCTTTTATATACCACATGCTTATGGAATCTATAGCCCTCGTTTAAAAAGACTATACCTCTACCACTTTTAATAAATTTTAATGCTTCGGTCTCACTCGTTAACCGACTTCCAAAAGGAGGAGGTTCTCAATTTCATCGGTATTTTTTTTTCTCTAAACAATTATTTTCTGCACTAAACTGCAATGTCATATATGGTAGACATTTATAACCTATATTTTTCAATCACAAAATCTTACCATGCAGGTTGAATGGCAAAGAAAATATTGATATTATTAATTAGTCTGGCTTATGGAACTTAAAGAACTTCTTAGTACCTAAATCTACATGTTGAAATCAAGAACTAATGAGAAAAAAAACTCACTAGATCCATCATGGATCTGACCAATGGATCTTCTGGGAAAAATCGAAAATAAAGTCTCAGTAGATCCACATGCTGAAATCTAGATCTAATGAGAAAAAAAATTCTCACTAGATCCATCATGGATCTGGCCAATGGATCTACTGAGAATGAACATTTTTTTTAAATAAAAAATTCTCATTAGATCCATTTTATTTATGTTTTTAAATAAATGGATCTAATGAGAAAAAAAAATCTAACTAGATCCATCATGGATCTGGCCAATGGATGTACTGGGAATGAACCAAGTTCAGTTGTCTCATTGCAGTACAAATAGTACATGGGCGTAGCCATGTTTTAGTTTCTGTGGGGTTCCAAGATAATAAAGTGACTATTTACCTTTAACCGTAACACTATTATGAAAAAAATGAGGTGTAAAAAATATCAATAGTACGGGAACATTTCAGGTTGAGAGGGGGGGCTACGCTCATGAGACAGTATGTCTACGGTACACAATATATTTGTCTCTTTTCAATCATGTTCAGCACTTATTTGTTTAAGCGTGATGTTAAGTATCCTATCTTCGACACTCCAGTAAAACACACATTTTAAAAAAACGTGCTAATCGGTTAGATAGTTTCGGAGTTCATTGTGAGCAACGACTTGATACAAGAATTATATCTATTACCTAGATTATATTTTAGGGATAAGGAAAATGTAGCATCCAGTCCTCTAAAACCTATGTAATATCTTATATATAAAATTCTCGTGTCACAATGTTAGTTACCATACTCCTCTGAAACGGCTGGGTTCGATTCCCGCTCAGTACAATACAATCATTTTTTTATTTTAACTAATCTCTATGACACATTATACCACTACAGAGCTGATAATAAAAAGGCTCATTACTACTTTCGCAAATTTAAATAAAATAGAATAACGATAAAAACATTTACAATATTGATATCAATATTTGTTGGGACCAAATGTTCGTGTGATCTTCAAATATTTGTTTCGGAGTTAGGGTGTTTTCTATGTATAGTATGTATTTACAAAAAAGTATATAACTATTCTATCAGTCAATCTATTTTTGATAGTACAAGTTTTGTTTAGTTTGTAGCTAGATGGCGTTGTGTGTCAGCTGTCCAAAATATTTATTTATTTAGAAATAAAAGCGGCAACGGTATCAAAATAATCACTGCTTCGAAATCACTGATCGACATTTCTCGTCCCCAGAAGACCAGCAGCTTTGCCACATTGAAAAACAATGCTAATTATTATCTGTCCGTATCTAGGAAGAGGCTGGTCTTCTGGTCACGAGAAATGTCGATCAGTTGCTTAACTAGTTGAGAGATTAATTTGTCTCACTCCCCTTTCCTGACTTACTTTTTCATATTCCTTTTCCGCTTCGGTGGTTTCGGAGCCGATGTTAAGGGCTCCGCCGAAGGGTTCCTCTTCATCAGGATCCATCTTGGAATGGACACTAAAACTTAAGAAACGACACTAAAAATATTCACAAAAACAAGTAAAAATTGTCAAAAAATGATCGGTCACGGTGCGCGGCTGTTTATCTGGTTGCCGTGGGCACGGCGTCGGTGTGATTAAAAAGATATCGACCATAGAGTTCGATGTGTTGTCGCTTACTTTTTTATTGGTAACATTAAGGAGGTTGGTGACGACTATTTTTATTCACAAAAAGTTCGTTTCGTTTTTAATTAAGTTGTGGACAGTAGTTTTATTTTTAGCCAACTTCAAAAAAGGAAGAGTTTATCAATTCGATTGTATATTTTCTTACGTAAATTTTACTGTCGGCAGTGGTAGATGTACCTGAATAAAATTCTAATTTTGTCTAAAAATTAGGATTTTAAGGAATAGACGTGATGTCTGTGTGTTCCTACAATACGATAAGGATATTTTTTTTGTTTGCTTTGAAACTGTTGTCATTAATCTGAAATAACACAAATTATATTTTTTACGTAACAGATAGAAAAGTCAAAATAAACGTAAGCAAAACCGTGTGTATAACTAGTCCTCCAATACAAAGTTTATTTGCTAAAACTACACGCGGAAGCTTTTAATCTGATTCCATTAAATCCCTTCGCCCTCAATCATCTCCTTGACTTCCCATCCTTGTCCAACCTTCTTCGTCAGACAAAGCCGGCGATATTTAATGTTCGTTTGACTTTGAAGTAATTGATTTAGTGGAACAAAATAATTGTGGTGTGTAATGAGGAAGTGTGCTATTTGCTGATGTCCTTGGGCAGGGGAGCCGGCCTGGGCACTTCTGACCGCTGGAACTAGACATGTAATGAAGCCAATACTTCACGGTTATACCGGAATAGGAAATGGATGCTGTTTGAAGTCAAGCCTATTAAATTTGCCTATGTTGGTATAATTATATTAGATATAGTAGGAGGTACAGGGGAGGACAACTGCCCTTACTGTTATTAAATGTCAATTTCTAAATAACTGTTTACATCTAGTTTGTTAGCTCTGCTCACAGGAAAGCCAAATTGACTGATAGAATACTTTTATTATAAACTAGCTGGCGAACTTCGTACCGCCATAATTACATATCTGTCTCAGCTTCCCACAGGCAGTGTACAGTCGCGGACAGAAAAAAAACACTTTTTCCGTTATCTTTCTTTTTTTTTTTCTTTCTAGCAAAAAAAGAATGAATGAAATCGGACTATGTGTTATTGAATTACAACTAAGTACATATTTTGACTTTCATCCCCTCCCCCCAGGAAATCGTACTGAATATCGGGATAAAAGTATCCTATGTCCTACCTCGTAGTATGAACTCAAATCATGCCAAGTTTCATTTGAATCCATTCAGTAGTTTCGGCGTGATGCGCGACCAAGATACAGACAGACAGACATACAGACAGACAGACAGAAAAAAAAGAAAAAAAATACAGTTTTTTTTTCATTTTTCAGTTTACAAAAAAAAAATTCTAAATATCTTTAATGTACAGAATTGGACCTGTTACATTTTTATTATAAGTATAGATAGATAGATAAAAACCTTCCTCTTGAAACACTCTATCTATTAAAAAAACCGCTTCAAAATTCGTTGCGTAGTTTTAAAGATTTAAGCACACATAGAGATATAGGGACATGGGACAAAGAAGCGACTTTGTTTTATACTATGTAGTGATTTTGTAACTTGGCCTTAAAAATTAAATATATTGAAAATGAAAAAAAAGATTCAAGAATCAATTGAATATTCAATATGCAACAATAACATTGAATTGTAATCTTGTGTTTTATATAAACGATATGTACATAACTAAGTTTAGAAAAAAATATATAATTAACTAGCGACCCGCCCCGGCTTCGCACGGGTGGATTTCAGATGCCCCCGCCGACGACACGATTCGTGCATTTTAAATCTGTAATATCTTCGAATATATTCATTTAAATTAGATACTGTAAAGGGCCATTTTGATCTAAATTAAACGCACAATGTATTTAATTTACTTAATTGTATAAGGATTCATTCTGTATTGCTTAAAATCACTTCGTAAATAAGCCATTATTTCTCGTAAAAAGAAAGGAATAAAAAATGGTTGTTGTGGGTTATCCCTAAGAGATAGAACTATACCGTCGCGGACTTTTTTGTAGTACTTTTTAAGGTGTACAATACTGTAGTACATTATTTTGATCTATCTCGTAGGGTGCAACCAGCGTTTGCAATGTAAGCGCAAAAAAATGTGTTTATTTGCTACATCACATTAGAAACCTCGAAAATTAACAGTGTTTCCATACTATATTATGCATTTACTATACCTAAAAACCTTCCTCTTGAATCACTCTATCTATTAAAGAAATCCGCATCTAAATCCGTTGCGTAGTTTTAAAGATTTAAGCAAACAAAGGGACATAGGGACAGAGAAAGCGACTTTGTTTTATACTATGTAGTGATGATGATTCACTCTGTAAATCGAAACTTATTTTTTCAAAATACTCTCAGAATCTGCTCTTAGTTCATAACCTTGCATTTTTCTCTCTTTTTGTGGAATATGTCTATTATATATGTATGTGTGTATTACTGTATGTATTTGCATTATTAGGTTAAATAGTATAATAATTGTATTAAAGCCTCTATCATTTAGTATTCGCCCTTGAAGTGCACTTACCTCATGTTTTCTCTGCATTACCCAACCGGTCGACTGGCAGAAAATGCCTAAGGCATTAAGTTCCGCCGATGCATGTATTTGTGCATAAAGATATAAATAAACAAATGAAAAAAGGAGTTTAAGAGAGAAATCAACCAGTCCAATAGAGATGTGATAGGAAGGAGCTTTTTCAAAGAAGATATATCGGATATCAAAATTTTATTCACTACCCAATTTATGTTCTGACAAAGCAGTTATTGGGTTTCATTTGCGACCTGGAGTAATCAAGAAACAAGGTTCCCCGAGTAGGTACTGAACTACAAAGGGACAAAGAAGCAGACAAGGCACCTGAAGGTAAGTGGTTACCGGTACCCAAGATAATCCACAAAAAACAGCCCTATGTACAGTTCCAAGAGTTCCACTCCAAGGACCAATGGAAAGGTGGTTTTTGCCAGTAAATAAATAAATAATTCCGTTTAGGGATACCTACAGGCTCCTGCACGGTGACTTTTCATTTGAAGGTGACAGTATTATCATAATGACGATGTACCGTGTACCGCTATCCGCTAACATCTAGTTCGTATTATTTTGTTATTATGAATATTTATGACAATCGATATCGTGAAGTTAGTGCAAATCTCAGATTTCGTCACGAACGCTACTTTTCGTCAGTATCGTACAAGTTCTCGATACTTGTACGATACTGACGAAAAGTAGCGTAGTTTATAGCATACTAGTGGTGTCCCGCAGCTCCGCCCGCGTATATGTCGGTTATCGCGGCAAATAGTAGCCTATATGCTATTCTGATGTATAAGCTATATTACTGTAAAGTTTCATCCAAATCCGTTCAGTAGTTTTTGCGTGAAAGAGTAACAATCATCCATCCACCCATCCATCCATCCATACTTACAAACTTTCGCATTTATAATATTAGTATAGATATAGATTTAGTGGGTAACGCAAGTGTTTACTTGGCACTACGCTACTTTTTTTTGCTTCAACAAGAACAAGGCGGTGCGTTATCTACCTTTTTTTATCTGAGCCTCAAATATACTGACTACTAGTTTTATTTATATTAAAACTTCCTGCATATTGCACAAGGCGCATTTAATGTCACATGCAAACCTTTGGGTGTTGCGAAGCAGCTTTGTGTCCTTAGTAAGTTCATCCTTTGAATTCAGTTCACACTCACGAGTTGCGGGGGTCCGATACCAGTCGCTCCGTGGAAAAACTGATATTCAGGTAAAACCGCTTGAACTAGTAGCCGACCCCAAATAATCTTGGGAATAATAAAGGTTAGGAAGGTATGTAGGTACTTCAATTGAATAAGAAATCGAAGATGCGTTGCTCAATAGAGCCCTTGAACGCCGTCCGTTCAAGCTGCGTCTTGTAATTTAACGTTTTATGACTAATAAAATAACTTATCCATTCTATACATTAGTGCATCATTAATTAGTCAGTAAACCTAGTTATAAAATACATGAAAATATCAGTGGCTAGTTAGCCTTTCAATAATCTTTATCTCACTGAATATTATAAAACAAAGTCCTCCGCCGCGTCTGTCTGTTCGCGTTAAACTGGAAAAATACTGCACGGATTTTAATGAAGATTTCACCAGTAGATAGAGTGATTCTTGACGAAGGTTTAGATATATAATAATTTGCTAAGTTTTTGTGTACATTGGCTAATATTGTTGGAGGTGTCGAAAAAAAATGAGCCGCCTGGGAACTTTCAAAGAAAACACTGCCTTAACCTTTTGTGATATAATCATAAATTTTAACAAAAAAAAACCGACTTCAATCTAGACCAAATTTAATTGGGACCATACTGGAATATTGAGTTATTCGTTAATTTCTCGCGCACATACTTAATGCAAATTGAAGACTTATATGGTTTTCTCATGAATGACATGTCAAAACTGGACCAAATGGGAAGCACCAGCTTTCAAATAAAAAAAGAATCATCAAAATCGGTTCACCCAGTCGAAAGTTATGAGGTAACAAATATAAAAAAATATAAAAATACAGTCGAATTGAGAATCTCCTCCTTTTTTTGAAGTTGGTTAATAAATATAACAAAACAATGCATGGTGGGATATTCTTCTTTTACACCATATATTATGTATAGATTCTGAACATAATTTGAAATTTTACTCTTACGCGCTTATATTTTTGCGATAACTCCTAAGATATTCATTTAAATTATAATTATTCGTACGCGGGGAGCTAGTTATTTGCAAATAATTTTTAATTATATTCGGAAAAGCTAGATACATTATTAGTACACCTCCACACCATCTATAGAGCATACATTTTAAATTTCAAGTCTCTTACTTCAAAAACATAGAACTTTCATACAAACTTCCAACCCCCGTTTTGGCTCCTTAGTGGTGGAGTTTCGTAAAATGCGTTCTTAGCGGATGTCTACACCCTATAAGGAACCTACATGCCAAATTTTAAGTCTGTAGGTATTATAGCTTCTGAGATTTCGTGATTAATAAGTGAGTGGTATTTCGCTTTTATATATATAGATTTTTACAAGCTTTTATTTAGCTTCCCTGTCCAGATGTTTGTCTGTACCCAAATCTTGCAAGTTAAATTTGAAGCTGATATCTTTAACCGATTGTGCTGAAATTTTACAGGCCTAAGTAAACAGCGTGACAATGCAATATTATGGCGACATGGAGCTGATCTGATGCTGGAGCTTGAAGGTGGCCATAGGAACTTTGTAATGAAACTACGAAACCCATTGAGTGTGGAATCGTTTGATTCGTCTTGACAAGTATTTTATGTTGTGATAGTATCCAGGGTCTGATGATAGATCCGGAAGGTGGCCATAGGAACTTTGTAATGAAACGACGAAACCCATTGATAGAATCCAGAGTCTGATGAGAGAGCCGGAAGGTGATCATGGGAACTCTATGATGGATCAACGCAACACCATCGAGTTTGTACTCGTTTGATTCATCTTGACGTATACTTTGTGTATTGATATCATCCAGAATCTGATGATGGAGCCAGAAAATGATCATAGAAAATCTGTAATGAAACGACGAAACCCATTGAGTGTGGAATCTTTTGATTCGTTTTGACCTCTTGACGAGTATTTCATGTTTTGATAGTATCCAAGGTCTGATGATGGAGCCGCAAGGCCAAGCTATGGCCACATAGGAACTCTGTAATGAAACGACGCAACACCATCGAGATTAGAATCCTCAAATTAGTTTAGTCAAGTATTTAGTTTTAAATGGAAACCAGGGTTTGATGATTAAGTTGATAGGTGTTTAAAGGATTTGTTTTGATAAGTAGGTACTTCGGTCGTCGATGTCTTGCAATATTGATGCGTTTGAATGAGATGAACAGACTGAAAAACCTGTCCAGCGATAACTAAAAAGGTAAAAAATAAATTAAATAAAAAAAACTTTTTAAAAACAATATTTTATTGGAATGCTCTAAAAAGAATAAAATAAAGTATTATTTGAAAACTTTTTCTATCAACTTATAATGTCATTACACGGTTTATATAATACAAAAGCTTGTCGCGAGATTTCGTTACCATTATTTACTTACTTAGTTTTAAAATTTTAAACATTGATGTCAGTCAAATCAAATTCTATAATTGACTTTCTTATCTACACAGGAAAATCTCGCGACAAGCTTTTGTATTATATAAACTGTGTAATGCCATTATAAGTTGAATGGTGGAATACTTTATTTTATTCTTTTTAGAGCATTCCAATAAAAGTATGTTTTTAAAAAGTTTTTTTTTATTTAATTTATTTCTAGAACTTTTTTTGCCAAAATATTGTCACTCCTGCGGGGCTTGTGGCCCATTTATTGCTATTTCTGATCTATCACAAATGCAGTTTCTCCGTGAAGGCAAGGTGCTTGAATGACCACCGCCCGGATTGGTGTCAGGAACGCGTAACGTGTTACACGTGTAACGGAACGTGTCGCATTCGTAGTTATGTGTGGCCAGTGTGGGAGTACACGAATGCGAGTAATTCCTCCCCGCGGTACAAGATAAATATTTAATGTTAGTTCTGTTTGTATTTACTAGATGGCGCTGACCATATTTATTGGTTTCGACTTTTATTAT
The DNA here is from genome assembly GCA_949125395.1 of Diaphora mendica. Classification (NCBI taxonomy): domain Eukaryota; kingdom Metazoa; phylum Arthropoda; class Insecta; order Lepidoptera; family Erebidae; genus Diaphora; species Diaphora mendica. Next base: position 3,367,107 of record OX421332.1, on the reverse strand, counting down.
TATGTCTTGACGAAAAGCGAAGTATATATTTTATTAGAGAGTTACGATGCATTAAACGCCGATGGTTGCGTTTAGGGTCGAGTTGTTTGTTAAAGGCGTTTAAATAAACAATATGCATAAAAGGATAGATGTTATGTAAAAGTACGGTTTAGTTTAATATATGAACGTACATAGATTGCCAAAACCATTAACCTTCCTTCTGACTTCAGTCGGGTAAAATACATCTGCAACTGTGGTGGAACCATCACACACAGGAGGGTTTTCAGATTAGGGGAATGCTCTATTGATTTTTTGGAACGAAGTGCCTTATGGGGCGTTGCGGAGGGGTACCCTAGCCGGCAAAAAACGTCCACAACGTAAGATTTACGCCTCGGTGTCAAAATAGTAGCGTACGAAAATGATGTAAGGTCTCGGGTTCGAATCCTGTGTAGGATCAAATTTTATTTTGATCTGCAAATATTTGTTTTTTGGGAGTTTGGATGTTTTCTATGTATAATATGTATGTATTTACAAAAAAAATGGCCGAAATATTTATTTATTTATTTCATGAAAGAAAAAATTATATAATCTGCAAGTTGCATGTAACAAGTACGCAATAACTCTATAATGAAAAGATTAGTAACCCACAACTAAGACCATTATCATTACATTAAACAGTTTATGATGTTGATGATGATGATGGTCTCACGTGGTCTCAACTATGGGTAAAATTTCAATTATTTTTTCTGAAATATCAGCGAACCGATTCAAAATTTTATCGTGTATTTAAAATTCTGTTAAAAAACTCTGTAAAATTGTATACCATCTATCTATTATTTTTAATTTATAATTTTTACGTTTTAGCGTTCCGTCATCAACGGAACCCTTATAGATTCGTCATGTCTGTCTGTCCGTCTGTCTGTACGTCCGTATGTCACAGCCACTCTTTTCCGAAACAATAAGAACTATACTGTTGAAACTTGGTAAGTATGTATTCTGTGAACCGCATTAAGATTTTCACACAAAAATAAAAAAAACCATTAAATTTTGGGGGTACTTAGAACTAAAACTCAAATATATTTTTTTTATCAACCCATACGTGTGTAGTATCTATAGATAGGTCTTTAAAAATGAGATTGAGGTTTCTTATATCATTTTTTTCAAAACTGAATAGTTTACGCCAGAGACACTTCCAAAGTAGTAAAATGTGTGTCTTCTGTAACTTCTGAAATCAGAGAATGATAAAATTTTAAAAAAAATGATGTACATTACCATGCAAACTTCGACCGAAAATTGGTTTGAACGAGATCTAGTAAGTAGTTTTTTTAATACGTCACAAATCGTAAACCGCAATTTATCGATCAAAGTTACAACGAACTACAAGAGCTTTTATATTATGTTACTTGCTGCTACGGAATCCTTCATGTGCGAGTCCGACTCGCACTTGGCTTTTTTTATTGTAATACTAGTTTCGCGTGGCGTTATGTTTAACAGCGGGAACAAATTGGTTTACCCTAAAAGGTAATAGTGAGACAATCTTAAAAGATAGACATATGCTCACGGACTTATTTTAGATCTTTCAACGGAGAACAATTCTCTCAAACATTAATTTGGTATAACTTCACCCGTTTACGCAGCGCACGCAATGAAAGCTCTCAATTGAAATAATATTCCCATGTTTTTGTAACATTTTTTATCGATACTCCCCTCCTTTTGGTCGTAGCGTGATGATATAAAACCTAAAGCCTACCTGGATAACTGGGCTATCTAACAGTGAAATATATTTTCAAATCGGTCTAGTACTTTCTGAGATTAGTACGTTCAACCACACAAACAAGCCCTTTAGCTTTTTTAATATAAGAATTAGAATAGATTAGTTTAGATATAAATATGTATGTTCTCTCGAGTCTAGACACTGACCGCTAGGTAATGTCAGTAATTAACTAATTACACACACTTTTATTTCAGGGTTATACTACCAACTTCCAAAATTAATTCTTAATTACCAATTAATAATTTGCATCCTGTTATTAAATTTTGATAGAACTGAAAATGCAACCAGGAAATGCAACTAAGAACATAACTTTGTAGAAGTTACTTGTATACTTATAAAGGGTAGCGATTTATTGATGTGTGTAATAGCTTTTTGTAATACACACATCAAAAGTGTCTAGGGATCAACATATGTGTCTAGGGATCAACATATATTTTTGCAATAACTTTTCTCCTGATTGATATTAATTAAAATTTTCTTTAAGGATTCATCAAATAAAGTGTTTTTGTTTGTCACAGTAACGATAAACCAAGTCACCTTTGCATTAATAAAGAAATTTGCCATTTTCCTAATAAAAGGATTTTTGACATTTGAACCACTAACATTAAAGTTCGAAAAAAAGACTGAAATAACAGTTTTCTTTAAAATTTTATTAGGTAACTTAAACAATTAATAATTCGTGTTTCTACCGCGAACACTAACACAAGAACATCGGTTTGGCATACTCAAAATGAGTTCATCCAAATCACGCTGTGGAATGGCCGCTCATGTTCCTTGCAACAACAAAAAAAGGTCTTCTTGCGACTGGATACCCTCCATATTCGGCAGAGCTCTTCTCTGTAGCATATCCCATGCATGCTCAATCGGGTTCAAGTCTGGCGACTGAGCAGACCAGGGCCAAAGTCACATCTCAATCTCAAGAAATCCGTATAAAAATGCTTGATCCCTAGACACTTTTGATGTGTGTAGTTTAATGGTAAGCGGTATTAATTGCTAAGGTAGAGGCTGTGGGTTAGATACCCAATAATAACAAATACTTTTGTGATGAGCATAATTATCTGTCCTTACGGATGATCGGTTATCTTTTAGTGTCTGGATGTAAATTTTGTAAGTATTTAAAAATATATAAGTAGGTATGTTTATCAGCTCTCTCGCAACCATTGTACAGGCTCTGACAAGTTTGGGATCGATGTTCGTGTAAGGGCTTCCTCAAATATCTACGAATTCGCATCATCAATCATCAACAACCCATAACGTTCCACTGCTGGGCTCGGGTCTCCTCTCAGGAGAGGGTTAAGGCACACACACGCTGGCCAAGTGCGGGTTGGGGACTGGCAAGACAACGTTGTGGCTACGTAATCTTGCCGTTGAATGTTTTTAAGCCGTCCAAAGGCTTCCAACTAAGCTCCACGACTGTTATCCTACGATAACAACAATTCGCATCGCATCACAAATATTTGCGAGCTCGCACAAATGCACCCCAACGACTTCACGCCGCATCACATCGCAGTTATGTGTGGGAGCCCTAAGAGATGCGAGTACTGCAGTCACTGTATTAGCACTGGATATATAATATAAGAAATTGGATAACCCTGAATTCATAAAAATAATCAATATTAAGGTGACTGTTTGTAATTACAGATTGAAAGCTTTTTACTAAATGTTTATAGAAGTTTTCGCTTTCGCTGTTTGTATGTCTGTTTTGTGCTGGCTAATTTGTAGAACAATTTTGACGGGACTTACACTGGCAGTTAGCTGATGTTCTATGGATTAAATAATTACCTACAAATTTTAACAAAAAAAAACCGACTTCAATCTGGACCAAAATTCCATTCGGGAAGCACCAGCTTTCAAATAAAAAAGAATTATCAAAATCGGTTTACCCAGTCAAAAGTTATGAGGTAACAAACATAAAAAAAACAGTCGAATTGAGAACCTCCTCCTTTTTTGAAGTCGGTTAATAAGACTACATTTCATTTTACAATATTTTGTTGTCACGTAACCCTATTACGTTGAAAACGAAATTGAAATCAATGAAATAGTGAACAAAATCTGATTCAAAAGTTATAAAACGCGTGGGTTGATGCTATTTGTATTATAATAGGTTCTAAGCTAACTAATTTTAAAATACATTAATAAATTGTATTATCTAATGAACAAAAAGCTTAATCATTCAACGGTCTGCAGATTGTGCAACCTTCCACAGCGATGATTAAATGACCCCGGTGATGTTTTTGCACCGCCAAGGTCTCGAGGCGTCTCTTTAAGACCGTGTCGGACTGACATACTTACTGTCTTTAAAATAACATTAACTTCTTGTCTAAAATTCTATCCTAATATTATAAAGCTTAAGAGCTTGTTTGTGTGTTTGAACGCGCTAATCTTAGGAAGTACTTGTCCGATTTGTTTCTTTTTTCATTTTTGGATAGGCCAGTTATCGGGGATGGCCATATATCATTACGCTACGATTAAAAGGAGTGGAGTGTTAAAAGGGTCACTCTCCGAACGTTTGAAAAGACGTGTCCAGATCGAAAGCTCTTTGAATTGATTACTTACTATTTCAATGTCCTTTTTTAGATAAATTAAGTAGAAGTAAGCAAAAAAAATAAAACTTACTAAAATATTGACCTCGGTGGCGCGTCCGAACCTTACGTTGCAGCGGCAATTTTTTTCCTCTAACAAATTACGCTATTTTGCATGTGTTCACAAATGACCAAATAGTTATTTATTCATATGATATTATTATTAAATAATGATATGCCACAATAGAGAAGATACTACAGATTGTATACACGTCCGACGTTTTGAGTTGATATCAGTGGCGCGCACCGATCTGCTCATATTTCTTAAACTAAACTGTCTGTGAGGATAGTTATTTGCGTTAGCTGAAGCATCAGTCGTGTCGCGACAGCAACGAAGTATGTCCCGTAAGTATGTCATGTAAGTATGCCCGCGTGTATGTCAGTTTTTGCGCTAAAAAGTAGAATATATTCTTCCTCAAGAATCAAAGTATCTCCATGTCAAATTTTATTGAAATCGATGTAGCCGTGAAAGGTTAGCGGACAGACAGACAGAGTTACTTTAAAAAGGAAATTCGAATATATTTGTATAAATAATAAATAAAAAATAAATAATATTTCTGACATCTTACACACAACGCCATCTAGTCCCAAGCTAAGCAGAGCTTGTGTTATGGGTACTAGACAACTGATACAAATACATATATACTTTTTTTTTTGTAAATACATACATATTCTACATAGAAAACACCCAAACTCCGAAACAAATATTTGCAGATCATACAAACATTTGGTCCGACCCGGGAATCGAACCCGAGACCTCATGATCAGCAGTCGCCCACGCCAACCGCGAGACCAACGAGGCAGTCAGTATGGATTAACTATGCAATTAATTTGTTTATTTTATTTTTAAAAGGACAACCTCTGCACTAATATATATTGTCACTTAGGGAACCTTTACACATACTTGAAAAGGACTCAAAGAATATAGATATAAAACATCAATTTGTGATCATACAAAGTGGTGTCCCATCTGGGCATTGATCCCCCATTGATGACACAGTAGGAAGCGCAAGGCGTCCGATTAACCCCGCCATCATCCGTACAGTCTATAAAACTTATGTTTATTTATAGAGTGAATATTTCAGCATTTATTTCCGTTGCGAATATTTATTAACAAGTTTTAATTATTTAATCTTATGGATATGAAAGTATTATGTGTAGGTATGTATGTAGACTATGTAGTTGTCACTTCGAGGTTATATCCGTGTAAGTATTTTGGTTTAAATAAATAAGCCAAGGTCTTTGGACTTAACTTAATTTACCTGTAAGTTCAGTCGTGAATCATAACTTAGTTACCTTTTTAATTTTCAACAGAGGTATGTATTTTTGTTAGTATGTATTTTTTACTCGACTACGGCAAAGCCAAAGAAGGTTTATGATTTTGACAGGCTATATATTTATTTATTTATTTATTAACTTTATGCACTAAATATGTACATCGGCGGACTTAATGCCCAGGGCATTCTCTTCCAGTCAACCATTGGATGGTGTAGAAATCTTATAAGGTAGATGCACAGAGGTTACCCTCTCGTGAAGTAAGTTAAAATGTACAAAATTTACAACATATTCAAACATACTACTACTATATATACCAATTAATAACAACATACACACATACATACATATACAAATATATATACAGATTGACATATACATAAATATTATAATATATACACTACGAATAATGGAAACGTAAGGTATGCTATTGATTAGATAGTTCTGCCAGTTCATTGAGAAGGAGATCATGCACTTTCTTTTTGAATGTAAAGCGGTTAGTGGACATCCTGATTTCGAGCGGGAGCGCATTCCAGAGTAGTACTGCTTGAACAAAGAACGAACAGTTCACGAAGTCGGAGTTATGAGAGGCACATGAGAGAAGCAGATTGTTAACTGAGCGAAGATTTCTATCGTGATTAGAGCACAGGTATCGGAGATACGGAGCAAGGTAGGCAGGTAGGGTCGGCGAGTTGAGAAATGAAAATAGGGTGGTAAGTGCTCTCAGATTGCGCCGTAGGCGAATAGGTAACCATTTTAACTGAGTACGCAAAGCAGACACATGGTCATACTTCCGAAGATTGAAAATATATCGAATGCAGTTATTAAGAAGACGGTCAAGCTTGTTAAGGAGGTCTGCATTCAGGTCGAAGTAACACATCACCATAGTCAATTATAGGAATGATTAGGAACTGCATGAGTGTGATTTTAATTTTAGGAGGAAGGAAGTTTTTTTTATATATATATTATGTATGTATGTTCATTTGTTCCCTCATAGTTCCTAAACTACTTCTTCTTCTTCTTTTGATGATATGGCAACCAGCCGGATCTCTCGGATCAGCTATTTCTGCCAATGTCAAGTGTTAATAATCTTCATATCATAAGTCTTCAAGTCTTTAGTCTTCGTCGTGATGAAATTAATGATAAAAAATATAAAAAAACGTGGATGAGATGAAATGGGGACCGTCTTCCGAAAAAACAAAAAACGATCTCCACCTAAACTACTTATTAGAACTGGACAAATGAGGTATCGTTAGAAGACGTGTCACTGAATCTAATGTGGCGCCCTCTAGCCGATATAAAGTACTGTACAGTGTTGGCATTAATCGAGACTGTCTGTTGCGAACTGTACCAAATGATGTTGTCAGTTCAGACAGTATCCAAGCTGCAAGAGCTGGGGTTGGAAGCTCTCCCTCATCCGCCGTACTCACCAGACCTTGCACCTACCGACTATTACTTTTTCCAAAATTTAGGCAACTTTTTAGTGGGTAAAAAATTCAATTCCCGAGAGGCAGAACAAAATGCCTTTGAAGAGTTTGTTGCCTCCCGTCCAGCTGATGTTTACAAGAAAGGCATCAATAAACTACCAATGCGTTGGCAAAGATGCGTCGATTGCATGGGTGATTACTTCGAATAACAGAAATAAAAAAGTTTGAAAAAATAAGTACTTTCACTTATTGCATACAAAACGGCAATTTCATAGTTAAAGACCTGTTATATGATGTACATTACCTTGCAGACTTCCACCGAAAATTGGTTTGAACGAGTTCTAGTATTTTTTTTTTAATACGTCTTACTCGTAAATCGTAAACCGCAATCTACCTTTCACTCAATCAACACAAATCTTACTAATATTATAAACGCGAAAGTTTGTAAGTATGGATGGATGGATGGATGAATAGATGAATGGATGGATGGATGGTTAGATGTTTGTTACTCTTTCACGCAAAAACTACTGAACGGATTTGGATGAAACTTTACAGTTTTATAGCTTATACATCAGAATAACACATAGGCTACTATTTGCCGCGATAATCCACATATACGCGGGCGGAGCCGCGGGCAACTACTAGTATAATATAAAAGTGTTTTTAATATAAATCGTGTTTCGTTGGTGAGTGCGAGACCGGAGGCCCAAATAGTAATAGTAATAGATGCATCACTAGGCCGCTATGGTGTGGGTCGCTATACTGCATTGTCTGCATTCGCAGTGAGTATGGTGACCACCACTTTTGGATTCTGCTTATGCTTTCTATCAGGCAGAGTAGAGTCATTATGGCGGGCCATACATAAAAAAAAAAAAAAAAAATGTTACTTGCTGCTACGGAACCCTTCATGGGCGAGTCCGACTCGCACTTGGCCGCTTTTGTTTTTATCTATGTATGTATATGTATTATGTTATATAAAATTGAATATTATATATTACGTATATAGTACACACAAATATACATACATTTACATATATGTATGTTTGTGTGTACACCTACAACTACCGCTGTTTCCTGCATACATGTACATACATAGGTTGCCTGGGAGAAATTACTGTAAGCAATAAGGCCGTCCATTGTACTTTATAATTAGACAAAAAAAGAACCAAAAATTTTTGATTATCTATGTAAGTTTTTTATTTTTTAACCTTTTCAAACTTTATTTATTAATCATACATTTTTAATCGTGATTAACGATTAACGATTACGATTGATAATCGTAATCAGCGTACGATTAATTAATTTTAATCGCAAAATTTGCGATTAACTTTTTAATCGTAATTTTTAATCGTTAATCGGATTAACTTTTTGCCAACACTGGTACTGTATTAAAAATAAATTTGAGATAAATATGCCGTGTTTGGTATCATTTAAAAGGGCGTTACTTGTACATTTCAAAAAAATATATATTATTAGCATTTTCTCGGGACTTTGTACGTATTTATACGATAATTGTGATATGGTACCTATTTAAAATATAGTTTGCAGAGAAATTAATAATACAGAGGCACCAAAACATTTTAAATAAAAAAAAAGTAAAAACTAAAACCCAACTACGACAAAAAACGACGCTTAAAAAGTATGAAACAAGTTTCAAAAGCCGTAGTCAGGCGTTGTTAATGAGTGTTCGCGATAGGAACAAAGAAAAAATATTTGGTTTACAATAGACTGTGTTAGATTTCGAACGTCATTATAATGGCAACATTTTTGATTGTCACTTTTTCTTGTTTGACGTTTGAGGTTATGAAGTACTATAGAGACGCTTGCCGGCCGAACACGTTTTCGCATTTGATTGTCGGTTTAAGCGAATTGAATTGATATTAAGCTAATTTCCCAAGACTCGGTTTTCGTCGGTCACCGTTATGATTGGTCTGGTTTCGACTCGCGAGTTTTTGTAGGCGCGTTCAAAAGGGCGTGATCTTACAAAACCGTAAAATTGATAGTAAGCTAATTGTATTGTCCAGGTCGTGGACTCGCGAGTTTTGTAGGCGCGTTCCGCGATAGCTGAAGCGAGTGAGTTGTAATTCGAATATCCGTGATAGCTGATACGAGTTTGTTGTAATTCGAATACCTTGTAAGTTGTACAGCACTTTAGGAGTTTATGATTGTGTGACGACGCAGAGAAGAACCTACCCACCTACCCAAGAGATCTCTTGGGACGTCGAGAACAGGACGCCACACAACTCCAGTAAGGTTGATTAAAGGTTAAAAGGTTAAAGGTTCATTGCTCTCGCTAGTGAATTAGGTTAGCGATTTAATGCCTGTACAAATGGGCCCTACTAGCATTATAAACTTCCCAAGGTGAACGTTGCATTGGCGAGAGAATTGAACAGACTGTATTGTGCTAAAAATACATAATTTAGGCTTGCTTAGTGTGCACATTACAAGTAGTTAGTTGGGAATGTGTGTTCTAGAACAAATGGCGGCCCGTAGAAGCGTCCCCGTTGGCCGGCAAAGTATCGCGTCATTTCTCTCCTCACTGATTGGTGGCACGGTGGCGCCAACATTATGGAGATCCGGAGAAGCGCCCGCATTGGCCGATGAAAGTGCCGTGTCCCATTGTCAGCTTTCTGAATGGTTGCGCAGTGGCGGGAACAATGTGTTATGTGGTACATTTCTACGTAATGTGTGACTACGGCTTTTGAAACTTGTTTCCTAATTTTTAAGCATTGTTTTTTGTCGTAGTTGGGTTTTAGTTTTTACTTTTTTTATATGTTATGACAACCTCCTAGCCAATTACGACCACGGCGATCAGTCTCAATTGAGCCAGCTGCGTAGGAGATATTAAAGAGCATAAGTGAGTGCTCAAACACACGTGCACTCTCTGTTCCCTCACTCTCATAACCCGAAGGTACGGTTATCCGACACGACCGGGGAGAGATCAGGCGCAGGACCGACGGCTTTACGTGTTCTCCGAGGCTTGGGGGCTAAGACCCCAGCTTCCAAACTCCGAGTTGTTATTAAGCATTTTTATAATGAGAAAAACTCAATAACACTTTTTGGCAAGATTCGATCCCGAGACCTTATGATCAGCAGTCGCATCCGCCAACCGCTAGACCAACGAGGCAGTCTATATATCTGTCAAAAAAAACCGACTTCCAAAAAAACATCCAACGAAAACTCTGCCAAAAAAACACTTAAAAGCGTAAAATAAACTGGTAATTCATAAATTGCGTATACCTAATTCTTTATTCATTTAAATAGTAGTATTATAATGTGTGCTAGGTACCTAGAATCTGTTTGAAGTCGGTTTTTTTTTTTATAAAAAGTTTTTTTTTTCAGTTTTTAGTGCAATCAATCCTAGGTCAGTAGTAAGTTGAACTATTTCATCAAATTTTATCATCAATAATACAAATTAAGGTCTATACGTCCGTGTAATATTAAATTCATCCTCTAATCCCTAACTGTTGAAGAGTTTAACCTTCTATCATCAGCTCACCTAAATAACTTGAAAGTATACGACTGAAGGTCTTTAGATACGTATAAAATTGAAATAATTATCCTCCAACTCTTAACCGTTAAGGAATTGTACCTTACATCATCATAAAATGATGACTACCAGACGCAAATACCGGTGTACCTTCAGAAAATATATTGTTGTTGTGCCTCTAAAAAATGAGGTTTTCCCTCGATTTCCCTGGGATCCAATCATCAGATCCTGATATGCTGGCAATGGGACCACCTCGGAAGCATACCCTGTCGAATACAAAAAAAAATTTCAAAATCGGTCCACAACTGACGGAGTAATCGGTGAACATACATAAAAAAAAAAAAAAAAAAAAAAACCTACAGTGGAACATTGAACCTCCTCCTTTTTGGAAGTCGGTTAAAAATGACTCTACACTGCTTGATGGAAAGCATAAGTAGAATCCAAGAGTGGTGGCCACCACTGAGTGAACCACACGTGAATGACTTGCTTCTTTTTTGGCGGGTTACGAACCTGATGTTAAGTTTTTGTATGGAATAGTGGGCAAACGAGCTGACATATCGCCTGATGGTAAGCGATTACCGCCGCCCATGGACACCCGCAACACCAGAGGCGTGACAAGTGCGTTGCCGGCCTTTGGGGGATGGGGAAGTGTATGGGGGGAGGGGTTGGGGTATGGGCCTCCGGTATCCTCACCCACTCGGTGAAACAAAGCGCTACCGGTTTTCTGTGAGGCCGTGGTATCCCGGTCGGTCGAGCCGGCCCATGCATGCCGAAGCGTGGCTGAAACATAGACAATCATAGACTAACCATAAACAATACAATTGTTACATATTATTATACAAATTTGTTATTCATTTTTTTGTTATATTTTTTTTTTATGTACACAATAAAGATATAAATAAATAAATACAAAATCACTATTTTAACAGTAATAACATTTCAAAGTCGTAAATTTCCGTACCTTTATAGGATAAATCCAATACAACAATTGGTAAGATACTAGCTGAATCCTGCGGTGCTACCCGCGGTACGGCAATAACCGCAGGTAACGCCGCGGGTCGAAACTAGTCTAAAAAGTGTAGCCTAAGTTACTCCTTAACCGTGAAAGTCCCGTCAAAATAAGTCCAGCCGTTCCAGAGATTAGACGTAACAAACAGACAGACAATCAAAACGCACACCTCACACACACACCTCACACACATACACTCACACACATACATATCTAAATATACAAATTTATTGTGTCCACTATTTAATTGCATATTGTAACAATAATAATTGTTCCTCTTGGTTATGTAAAGTAACTGACTCCCAACACACAGCTTACGCTATTTTGGGAGTCAGGGGTATACTGTGTATTGTTATACTCTTACTATACTATACTCTTTTGTTGCAATAAAGTTATTATTATTATTATTCTCTTTATTTCATTTCTATATACATATTAATTACATTTTTAAATATAAATATAAAAAAACAAATACATTTAAAAATATAAAAAATAGTAGACCACCGACCTCGGGTACAGGGACCAAGAAACCGGTGGTTAGGGCTCCAGAGACAGGAACCTCCTCACAATACGAGCCGTGTCAAGGAGGACTGCCTTCTGCATCAGACCCTTAATCCAGCCGTCTAACGTGAGCCTCTTAAGGTGTTGGTCGAGGCTCTTGGCAATTAATCCGTGAACAGATATGACTATCGGAACAATGATCACCGAATCAACATTCCACATTTCGACAATCTCGTGAGATAAATCCAAATATTTCATTTGTTTTTCTTTTTCGACTTTCACGAGATTCTCGTCATGAGGAACGGCGATATCGACAATCATTGCGCGGCGCTCTAATCGATCTATCACCACAATATCAGGCTTATTGGCAACAATAGTCCTGTCTGTGATAATAGATCGATCCCAATATAATGTAGCACGACCACTCTCGAGAACTGGGTCGGGCACATACCTGTAGTATGGCACCTCTGAATTCACAAGTTTGTATTTAAGGGCAAGCTGTTGATGTACGATCCTGGCTACTTGGTTGTGTCTGTGCAAATATTCGCCGTTAGCAAGACGAGAACAACCAGAAATAATATGCCTGATAGATTCTCCAGGACGGTGACATGCCCGACAGATGTCGACCGTCCCATCTTTCAGGATATACCTCCGATAGTTATTCGTCATGATAACTTCGTCCATAATCGCACAAACAAAACCTTCGGTTTCTCCGAAGAGATCACCATACCGTAGCCAGGAAGTTGAGGCCTTGAAGTCTATATCGGGCCCATTAAGAGCCCGATAAAACCGACCATGAAGTTCTTTGACCTTCCATACCTCCCTGCGATCATCAGTACTAAGTACTACAGGTTTGCGCCAATTCTCTTTAGCCAAAGCGAGCGGAGTGAGTCCGGTATCCACTGCAACTACATTACGATGCACTCCCACATCAGTGTGAAGAAAATATTCTCTAAGATTGTATATCTCGCGATTGTGTAGGGTCTTGATATTTAATAGTCCACGACCCCCAAACTTTCGCGGGATATACAACCTCATAACCGATGACCGTGGGTGATGCATTCGGAATGCAGTCAGCAATGTACGGACTCTCCGGTCTAGGGCATCTAATTCAGTCTGAGTCCATCTAAGTATACCAAAGGAATACATCAGAACCGGCATGACCCAACCATTGTAGGCTCGCACCTTGTTACCGCCTGATAAAAGACTTTTAAGTACTTTTTTCAGGCGGCCAAAGAAGCGTTCCCGCAACGACTGTTTCATATCAGATTATTATTATTATTATTAATCAGACGGACGGACAGGCAGACAGACAAAAATTGTAAAAAAAATATTTTGATATAAGTATGTACCGTGTATACGTACATTATGTATTTAGTAAAAAGCGGTTATTTTAATATTACAAATAGACTACGGGGTCGTGTCGAAAATTGATGGGTTATCTGAACCACCAGGAGACCAGGAATAGGCATAAAACAATAACATTCAGCACTATGTCGTCACTTGTAGGCTGACCAACTGAGTACAGTCGAAGGGAAGGTGGTATCAAGGGAGGGTGGTATTTATTAGAAGAGGTATTGAAATTGTATGGAACCGATGCCGTACATATTATCTTTCTTAATGAAGATGATTCTTTTGACCCCGAAATCCTGGAAGAGCTGAAGACAAATATCGTTGACGAGAACACAGAGGAATTCGAAATTTTAAAGCGACTGGAAGACGATGATGAAGAAGAAGAAAATTCAAATTAGAACTTGTAGTTCTTAATATTATTAAACTAGTGGTTGCCTGCGGCTCCAACCGCGTGTATGTCGGTTATCGCGGCAAATAGTAGCTTATGTGTTATTCTGATGTATAAGCTATATAGTAAGAGAGCTACTGAACCTTTCGACCCTCGGCCAAATTGGCCATGCTGAAATATTTGATCAAGAGGTAAAAGCATTGACAAAAGAAACCTAATAAAATTCAAACGACAAAAATCCAAAAGAATTATGTTAGAATTTCAAATGTTGGGCGTCAAAGATAATACTAGTGGTACAAAAAATATCTACTATATAGTGGTCGCGCAACGTTTGAAATTCTAACTTAATTCTTTTGGATTTTTTTTGTTTGAATTTTATTAGGTTTCTTTTGTCAAGGCTTATACCTCTTGATCCAATATTTCATCATGGCCACTTTTGACATTCAGTAGACAAAATTAATCATCTTTTCAATTTCGCTTTGACATACATACATTTATATATATATGTACATTTGTATATATATTATGTGTCATACGCACAATAGTGTGGGCAATGCTTTATTTTTGCGATTAGTTGAAATGTATATTGCATTGATTTAGATGCTTCCGACGATTAAATGTTATTTATGACTAATAATGAGAAGTTTGTCGTGTTAGGACCAACCAAGTGTTCTCAGACACATTTTTACTTGCACTCCAGTGCTATCTTTCTACTCACCTGTCAAGGAAATATGCTAGCTAGCACCGCCGGTCATTGTTCCTACTTTCTTTAAATCGCTGAGACAAACATATATATGAATTACAACTTTACAGAATACAATTTATTAACATTGATGATGTAATTGAAGAAATATGTGGCTTTCTGTTCGCCTGGCAGGTACTAGTGCTCATCGGAATCGCCTGTCATTTTGTTTTTGAACTTCTTAATGAATCCTATAAAAATTTCAGCCTTTCAGGAACAAGTTTTTATTTCTCCTTTTTTTACACTTTCAAAACCATGAAAGATGATGATGTGCAGGGCTGAGGCCTGCCAGGCGATGGTTACGTACTTAGCACGTTATGACTCATCACTACAAGATTTTCTAGCCTTACAGACACACCGTTGGCCGAAAGGTTCAGTAGCTCTTGGTCCAATATTACTGTAAAGTTTCATCAAAATCCGTTCAGTAGTTTTTGCGTGAAAGAGTAACAAACATACATCCATCCATCCATCCATTCATACTTACAAACTTTCGCGTTTATACGAGTAACGAGTTGTTGCCTGCGGCTCCGCCCGCGTATATGTCGGTTATCGCGGCAAATTGTAGCCTATGTGTTATTCTGCTGTATAAGCTATATTACTGTAAAGTTTCATTCAAATCCGTTTAGTAGTTTATGCGTGAAAGAGTAACAAACATCCATCCGTCCATACTTACAAACTTTCGCGTTTATACGAGTAATATTAGTATAGATTTTCGCAATTTTAACGTTCATAAATGTATGAAATTATATTTTTCAATACAAATATTAATTAAAAATTTAATTATTTTCTTTTTGTTTAGTTAGGAAGTAATTAGTATAAATAAGATTACAATTAAAAATGATTAGAGTACTTCCCTTAATAACTTTATAATTGTAGGAGTAGTTAAGTATTATTATACTGAATTATTTGAAAAGAAATTGTTTATTATAAGTATTATAATGAAGTAATTATATATTAATCATTAATTTATAAACTTTACGGCATGTTACAATTGGGACTACAGGTTGACCTCGAATGATAACTCTCAATAGTTAAACACTGCGCGCTCCCTGCCCTCTGCCTCATAAATGGTTCAAGATGTAAATTAATGATTAGACAAAAAATTAAGAGACTTTAATCTTCTACACTATCTCTCATTCCGAGGTGAAACCCCTAATGTGGGCGCTCACCAAACTCAACAAACTGTCTCCGACGAGACAGTTTGTCGAGGATCGACTAGGTTGCCGTAAAAAGCGTTGTGTTAGGTGGGACGTGCGTTGTGAAATTGTAATGCAGGAAGTATAAATATAAAAAAGTAAACAAACACTCTTTAAAGGCGTAATATCCACATTCAAATCGTGCCTTCCCCTGCTCGACCGTTTGTTCGGTCTCTTGCGGTGGGCGTCAGCAAAAGACTACTGTCGAAAACCGTCTTGTCGCGGACGGTCTCGTCGAAGACCACTTCGGTGTGCGCCCGGCCTATAATACTCCTGGACTATTACACTGTCATGAAACCGAATGTATTTATGTGTGTGTGAAATTGTAAACATTTTGTTTTAATTGTTATGTGTGAGTTCGTAGTGATAGGCGATTGTTTTTGTATGCGAGTCTCTATGGTGTCCTTATGGTCTAAGATACGTAGAGAAACGACTTCCACCCATCTGTTTAATGGATGAAAAGTATTTTATATCAAATTTAATATATAAAATAACATATCACGGGTGGGTTGGCTAAAAAAATCCTGGCCAAACTATTTATTAATTAACAATTAAAAATGACTTTTTATTACACAGTGTTTAACGAATATATTTAATACCAACTGACAGTATAAAGCCTATAGAACATATAAACCTTGGGTTGTCTATTTGTTTCCTGGCATAGCTACTGGTTGGCAGGTATAAACAGGTATGTCGATATTAGTTATTTTCACCCATTTGTTTAATAAATAAATTTTATATCAAAATAAGCGCTGTTTAATTGCGAATACGATGATATAGGGTTGTCTGCAAAAAACCTGGCCGGAATAACGGTTGTCGAGTTTTGAAAGTGAAATTTTGATGCGAATGGAAACTTGCGACAAATAGGTCATCGTGTATAGCGATACACTAGTAAGGTATGTGATATTAGTTATTTTCACCCATTTGATGATTAAATGAATTTTATATCAAAACAAACACCTGCTTAATTGCGAATACGATGATATAGGGTTGTCCGCAAAAAATCTGGCTTGAATAACGGTTATCGAGTTTTGAAAAGTTTTTTTTTTAAATAATTATTAAATAGTATTATATGTGGCATTACAGTATATAATCAAGACAACTCTCGCTCTATGAACATACACTCTGTGTCACGAGGGACTTTACAAACATACATTAAATGGACACAAAGAACACTCAGATACAGAACAACAATTTGCGAATCACACAAAGTGATGTCCCATGTGGATTTGAACCCACAACACTTGGTCTAGTAGAGAGCGGCGTGGTGACCGCTTAAACTACTAGGCCAACCGTGCAGTCAAATTTAAATTATTCACTTTGTTAATTTTTATTTGCTTTCTTGAAAGACAAAACTCGACAACCGTTATTTAAGCCAGATTTTTTGCAGACAACCCTATATCATCGTATTCGCAATGAAACAGCGCTTATTTTGATATAAAATTTATTTATTAAACAAATGGGTGAAAAAGAATTTTCAAAATCGGTCCACTAATTGACAGAGTAATCCGTGTACGTACATACATAAAAAAAAACCGATGAAATTGAGAACCTCCTCCTTTTGGAAGTCGTTTAAAAATAACAACCCGGTAGCTTTATTTATTTTTATTATTTTTTTTGAAAAGGCGGCCACGTATCGCCTGATGGTAAACGATTACCGCCTCCCATCGACACCTGCAGCACGAAAGCTATGCCAGGAAACAAAAAGACAACCCAAGGTTTGTATATTCTATAGGCCTTATAATTTCGGTTGCTAATATAATAGGTTACTATGACTACAGGAAATCGGTTAAAAATAATGCTTAGCATTTACTAGTGTATCACTATACATAGATGACCTCTTTGTCGCAAGTTTCCATTCGCATCAAAATTTCACTTTTCAAAACTCGACAACCGTTATTACGGCCAGGTTTTTGGCAGACAACCCTATATCATCGTGTTCGCAATGAAATAGTGATTCATTTGATATAAAACTTATTTATTAAACAAATGGGTGCAATTAACTAATATCGACATACCTGTTGATACGTGCCAACCAGTAGCTATGCCAGGAAACAAATAGACAACCCAAGGTTTGTATGTTCTACAGGCTTTATACTTTCGGTTGGTATTAAATTTATTCGTTAAACTCATGGGTACACTGTTTCATAAAAAGTCATTTTTTAATTTTTAATTAATAACAGTTTGGCCAGGAATTTTTTAGCCAACCCACCCGCGATATATTATTCAATATATTAAATTTGATATAAAATACTTTTCATCCAATAAACAGATGGGTGAAGGTCGTACCTTATTTGTATCCTCTACTATTATGGGTAAACGACAATTATATGAATAATGCTTAAGATATATCGAGAACTTTACCTGTTACTGATTAAAAAATAACAATAACATTTTTGTGTCGCCATTTCGCAGAAGAAAAATAATAAGTACATAATAGTTAGTCATATGTTGCTGATAAACTACTTCTGAGGAAGTTGATGTGATGGATAATATAATAAGTTAACCAGGGGAATACCGAACCTGTTTCGGGTGATGCGGTGAATCCCCTGAATTCCAGATTACTACATCATAGGTAGAAAACAGGCCAGGTTAGCGGTTTTGACTCTTGAAGCAAAAGACTAGGCAAATTATTTTCTGTTTGTAATTTAAAATTAATAGCTTTTCACTAAATGCACATGAAAGTGTATACAGTACTAACACAAAAAAAAAACAAAAATACAAGAAACTAGTCAAAATTTTTTTTCAGTCTATCTGTTTATTTCTAGTGATCTCTAGAACAAGATGTTCTTGGATCGGGATGTTCACTGGCAGATAGCTGGCTAGATTTTTTTCATTAAACCCATACCTGTGTGGTATCTATGGATAGGTCTTCGAAAATGATATTGAGGTTTCTAATATAATTTTTTTCTAAACTGAATAGTTTGCGCGAGAGACACTTCCAAAGTGGTAAAAGGTGTCCCTAAAGTGGTAAAAAGTGGTAAAACTTCTAAAATAAGAGAATGATAAAATTAAAAAAATATAATAATATGGTGTACATTGCCATGCAAACTTCCACTGAAAATTGGTTTGAACAAGATCTAGTAAGTAGTTTTCTTTTAATACGCCATAAATCTAAAACCGCAAAAAAATACACTATTATTAAAACATCGATCAAAGTTACAACGAACTACAAGAACTTTTATATTATGTCACTTGCTGCTTCGGAACCCTTCATGGGCGAGTCCGACTCGCACTTGGTCGCTTTTTTTTTAAAGTGAGCAATATTCAATTGAAAAGCATGCGTGTAATACCTCAGAGTGCATCGAGTAGCTAAACTACATATTAAACTATATAGTTTGTTTGTTTCCAAAATAGTGCTGCAATTTCAGATGAAATAATGACCAACTAAAAAACAAGGACACTAATTATTCGAAATATGACTCAACACAAATACTCTTTGTTTTATTAACGTAATTCGAAATATCCATTATGTACATTCACTTACGTATTATATATTTGATCAAGTAAACGGCGAATTTGTTAACGTTTTTATCAGATAATTCTCGGAAAGTTGACCTCGTAAGTAGGATCGAAGCCAACTCCGAAATAGATTTAAAAACATTATATTTGTCTACTGCCGTGTGTCTCAACCTTTTTTTTAATATATGGCCACAACAGTAAAATAATAAATTAAAAAACTTTTTAAAAACAAGCTTTTACTGGAATGCCTCGAGACGAATCAATCGAGTCCAAACTCGATGATGTTGCGACGTTTCTTTACAGAGTTCCTATGGCCACCTTCCAGCTCCAGCATCAGATCAGCTCCATGTCATTATACTATTGTATTGTCACGCTGTATACATATGTTTGCAAAATTTCAGCTAAATCGGTTGAAGATATCTGCTTCAAAATTGAATTGCAAGATTCCACCCGAACATACAAGCATACAGACATACATTGCAAGTTAATAAAAAGCTTTGTAGCAGACGACAACATACTACGCGTGAACCCGAATACTTTCTCCCTCGTATATCATCGACTATCCGTCTCATTCGACGCGCATCACATCGTGGAGGTGGTCGCACAAGGCCTATATAAACGGACGCGCAGCCTCCGTTCAATCATTACGACCGATCATGACGTACGGCAGCGTAGTATTCGCACACGCTAGGAAACACAAGATCCATAGGCTCCAAACACTACAAAATAAGTTAATGCGCCGGGCCACGGGAGCACCGTAGTATGTGCACAATGCCGAGCTTCACATCGACCTGCGATTGCCGACCATCAAGCAATTCATAAAACAGTGCTCCCTTAGCTACTTTGACTCTGCTCCGACACACCCCAACCCGCTAGTGGTTGCGGCTAGTGACTACACACCAAGTACAATCTCACGAGTACGTAGACCCAAATACGCACTTAGGGATCCGGACGACGACATCACTATCGCTCAACGTAGAGCGTACGCGGCACGCGCCACCACGAATCGCCCACGGTCTCGACCCCGCCGCCGGGGCAGGAACACGCGTCGCGCCTTCCTCCAGAATACGGGCCCCTGTAGCCCTAGCATGTCAGTAACACCCCAAGCCGAGGTCCGTACCCCACAGGGGGGTGCCCTTGGGCGATGTTACTTAGGTATCCTAAAAGAGACGTTGATCCCTGAGTTTGTTTCGTCCTTTCTTCTCAGGGCTAGTCCAGCCAGGAAAGGCCGAACTCATCTGCTCTTAAAAATAAATGAACCAGTTGAGAGCCCACAGCGCTCACCAAAAAGCCCGCGTAAAATTGTAGAGGCCGTCTAAGGCTAACAACAAAAGTCCAAAAAAAAAAATCCGTTCGATCAGTCGACAGCTAGACGACTCAGAGTGCGATAGCCCCGCAGTCCACTCTGTTGTCCAGTAGCCATAGCTGACCTGCTCGATAGCCCCGCAGTCATCAGGTTCTGCTAAGTATTGACGTCTTCCCCGCAGTCCTCTTAAGATACTCACGTAGTGTAGGAAGGTAGTGTTGAGCGATAGTCCCGCAGTCCTCATCACTCCCAACATAGGGTTATATGTATAAGTACAAGTTTGTGAATATATGTATGAACTACACAGAAACCAGAATAAACTATCAAAAGTACCAAAGACGTCTATAATTTCTGCACTGGTAACCCTATCGCCCTACAGCTTGTAATAAAACATTGAACGTTTGAAAAATCATGAAAGTATGTACATGATCTGTGTACGATCATGTACAAACTTTCATGATTATTTCATCTTATTATATCTACTAGCTGTTGCCCGCGGCTCCGCCCGCGTGAGTGTCGATTTTCGCGGCAAATAGTAACCTGTAGAAGCTATATTACTGTAAAGTTTCATCCAAATCCGTTCAGTAGTTTCAGCGTGAAAGAGTAACAAACACACACACTCACACACATTTTGTGTTTTGTTTCTGGTAAATTATCATAACTATTAAGTTATATGTTTGTTTATATTAAAAATTATAACTCCTAATTCAAGTATTTTAAACTTAAAATTGATCTTTTACATTTTTATTATACGATAAAAAAGTAATCATATAACGTACCTATTGTAAAGTATCTTTTAGAAACTGTTTAAGAACTACCAGATGTGGATGTTGTGTTAGTTACATTGAGATGATAATTTTAGGAACTGGTCACACACACTTTTTTGGAAATATAAATACAATGTAGATTATTTATATATTATTTATTAACTTTATGCACTAAGAATGTACATCGGCGGACTTAATTCCCAGAGCATTCTCTTCCAGTCGACCTTCGGGTGGTGGAGAAATCTTATAAGGCAGGTGTGTGAAATCTTATATACATAAGAAGTCCGTTCAAATTTACAATAATCACATCATATTCAACGTTATACATACAAACATACATATATAAGTAGATATACATATACAGATTACGTATACATAAATACAACATTTATACACTAAATAATGGAAAAAAAAACTTCGTTTAAAAAAACCGACTTAAAAACTATAAAGTATCAAATAACTTGTATATGCTACCTATTCATAGTTTTGAAGTCGGTGCCAAGCCAAATGTAATAGTAGGTACCACACTCGCTATATTTCGAGACGAACGATAACGACGTCACCGACGCTTCGGTTGTTTTGTTCTACGCGAAGAGCAGCTATCCCGCTCAAGGTCACGCCATATCAGGAGATATGGTGGCCATGGGACCACATGAGGAGCATACCCTTTCGAATACAAAAATAATTTTCAAAATCGGTCCATAAATTGACGGAGGAGTAATCCGTGTACATACATACATTAAGAAAAAAAATCGATGAAATTGCGAACCTCCTCCTTTTGGAAGTCGTTTAAAAAGGACGGTAAGCTATAGATTAGAAAATTCTGCCAGTTCATTGAGAAAGAGCTCATGTACTTTATTTTTGAATGTATATCGGTTAGTGGACATCCTGATTTCGAGCGGGAGCGCATTCCAGAGTATTACTGCTCGAACAAAGAAGGAACAGTTCACGAAGTCGGAGTAATGAGACGGACATGAGAGAAGCAGATTATTGACTGAGCTAGGATTTCTATCGTGATTAGAGCACAGGTATCGGAAATACGGAGCCAGGTAGGTAGGTAAGGATGGCGAGTTGAGAAATGAAAATAGGAAGGTAAGTGCTCGCTGATTGCACTGTAGGCGAATAGGTAACCATTTTAACTGGGAACGCAAAGCAGACACATGGTCATACTTTCGAATATTGAAAATAAATCGAATGCAGTTATTAAGAAGACGGTCAAGCTTGTTAAGGAGGTCTGCATTCAGGTCGAAGTAACACACATCACCATAGTACATTCAGTGTTCCGCAAACTTTTTGGGTTCAAGGTACATCTAGGAAGATTAAAAATTTTGGAGGTACACCATAATTTAAAAATATTTTAAGTAATAAAAAACAATGTTTCTTATTAGTCACAAAACTATATTTTTATTTTACACTTTAATTGAGCATAGGCGGTCTCATCCCTCGTCGATCGTCTTGAGGCGTTCCCTTTTTTGTTTTTTACTGTGGTAAGAGTTAAAAATCCTAATCCACATAACTTAAAAAATTTCTTATCTAGTTTTATGGTTAGGCATATTTAGACAAAATAAAAAGTACTCAGAAATCAGAACAGACTTGTCTATAAGTAATTTCTGAAAGCTGCAGCACTTTGAGTAGGAAGGGAAGAATAGAAATAGGGCGAAAATGTTCAGGAAGGGTAAAATAAAAATAAACTTCGTACCGCCATATTTACATATCTGTCTCAGCTGGTCTCAGCTTCCTACAGGCAGTGTACAGTCGCGGACAAAGAAAAAGACTTTTCCCGATATTAAAAAAAAAAAAAATCTATGTCCTACCTCGTAGTATGAACTCAAATCGTGCCAAGTTTCATTTTAATCCATTCAGTAGTTTCAGCGTGATGCGCGGCCAAGATACAGATAGACGTCGCGGACAAAAAAAAAACTTTGCCCGCTATCCTTTAATTTTTCTTATACACAAACCTTGTCCTAACAATAAGGTCCTACACATAAAAAAAGAATCATTTAATTTGGTGCAGCCGATCGGAAGTTATGAGCGTACTAACATTTCGGCGATACATTTTTATATAAATAGATATGTTGATACTGAATTTTAAAAATATTATCTAATATCTTTACCATTTTTATTTGCATTCTAAGCAGTGACAACCAACAAAATATGTCAATACAATGACAATTTCTGAATGAACCAACAATAACAACCATCAAAATAATAATATTAAAATACGCGATAATAATATATAAATAATTTGTGGTGTCTATTTAAAACCCTTAATTTCATTCGTGTAATAATATATGATGCCTATTTAAAACCCTTAATTTAATAATAAGTGCTTCAATTTGACAGTCAATAGTTTGACAGGAAAGTTGGTAGAACAGTTTTTATGGGCAAAAGGAAATTGTTGTTTTTATTATCTTCCCCGCAATTTTTCCATATTTTCTCACCGTTTAAACCTTCCCTGAACCACGGCAAACATTTCAAAACCTAAATCAGCTAAATCGGCCTGGCGGTTCTCGAGTTTTAGCGAGACAAACGAACAGCAATTCATTTTTAGGGTTCCGTGCGAAAGGCAAAAAACGGAACCCTTATAGATTCGTCATGTCTGTCTGTCCGTATGTCACAGCCACTTTTTTCCGAAACTATAAAACCTATAATGTTGAAACTTGGTAAGAAGATGTATTCTGTGAACCGCATTAAGATTTTCACACAAAAATAGAAAAAAAAAACAATAAATTATGGGGGTCCCCATACTTAGAACTGAAACTCAGAAATTTTTTTTTCATCAAACCCATACGTGTGGGTGTGGGTAGGTCTTCGAAAATGATATTGAGGTTTCTAATATCATACTTTTCTAAACTGATTAGTTTGCGCGAGAGACACTTCCAAAGTGGTAAAATGTGTGTCCCCCCCCTGTAACTTCTAAAATAAGAGAATGATAAATCTAAAAAAAATATATGATGTACATTACCATGCAAACTTCCAACGAAAATTGGTTTGAACGAAATCTAGTAATTAGTTTTTTTTTAATACGTCATAAATCGTAAACTGCAATTTACCTTTCATTCAATCAACACAAATATAAAAATAAAATAAAAATTGTATTATGCTACTTGCTGCTGCCCTTCATGGGCGAGTCCGACTCGCACTTGGCCGCATTTTATAGGATATAAGAGAAGAAGAAGATATACAAATTGTTTTGTCAACTTTGCAAGTTTTTTCTAGTAATCTATTACTGTAAAACCAGCAAATTAAATACAGTCTACTGAAAAGTCGTCTTCCTTCATACATTTGGACCGTGCTCCTTTACAATGACCATTTAACGTTATTATGGTATTTTAGTTTTTGGTTCAGAATCGATTAGAGCGTCCTCCCAAAAAAAATCTAAATTTCTCTAATGTACAGAATTAATGTTTTTTTTTATTGTACCTACTTTAAAAATTAATCATATATAGATTACTCGTATATAGGATAGGTACATCCTACTGTGAAGTTAGTGTTACTTAATTCCAATAGATGTCGTTGTTAAGTTTAGAAACAATTTTCAATAAAATTTCATTGCTTCAGTAACGATTAGAGAGCCCTCCCGTTAAAACATCTAAATTTCTTTAATGTACAGAATTGATCTGTTACATCACATTTTTATTATACGTTGAAAAGAAAATCATATTACGTACCTATTGTAAAGTTAGTTACTTGATTCCAAGAGATGTCGCTGTTTTAAGAAACAGACAAACTCAACGTCTACAGATTTATTATACGGGATATATGTATAAATAGATCACGGAACAATATTTAAAGTACTTGCTGTCTAGCAAAAAAAGAATGAATGAAATCACGTGTCATTGAATTACAACCAAGTACATATTTTGACTTTCATCCGCTCTCTCCAGGAAACCGTGCTGAATTTATGGATAGAGAGATTTCGATAAATCAAATACTTAATGCTACACCGAATTATACGTAATACGTTCTACGATTATTCCACGATATATTAATCAAAGTGTTATTAATTACGCATGTCTTCCAAAAGATGTCGCTACGTGTCGCATTTCGTAATGATAAATTCTTTATATTTTTTTTTCCAATAGATAGAGAGATTGTGATAAATTAAATAATTAATGCTACAATCTTCAGAGTATCTTCTTTCTAACAAAAAAAGAATTATTGCAATCGGACTACTCGTTAATGAATTACAATTAATTACACATTTTGACTTTCATCCCCCCTCACAGGGAAACCGTCCGGAATTTCGGAATAAAAAGTATCCTATGTCCTACGTCGGAGTATGAACTCAAATCATTCCAAGTTTCATTTGAATCCATTCAGTAGTTTCGGCGTGATGCGCGGCCAAGATACAGACAGACAGACAGACAGACAGACAAAAATGAAAAAAAAAATAGTTTTGGTTTCAGTATCGATAACAGAGTGCCCTCCAAAAAAAATTTTCAAAATATCTTCAATGTACAGAATTTGACCTGTTACATTTTTATTATAAGTATAGAAGTATAGATAAAAACCGATCAGAATGCTTAGTTACAGCCTGTTATAACTTTTGATTTTTTATTTATTTATATTAATCTATACTATTATATAAAGCTGAAGAGTTTGTATATAATATGTTTGTTTGTTTGTTTGAAGCGCTAATCTCAAGAACTACTCTGAATCTGACTCTGGTCTGATTTGAAAAATTCTTTCAGTGTTAGATAGCCCATTTAACGAGGAAGGCTATAGGCTATATATCATCACGCTACGACCAATAGGAGCGGAGCACCAATGAAAAATGATTCAAAAACGGGGGAAAATTATCACGCTACGGGCAATAGGAGACGCAACCGAGGTTGCGTGGGACAGCTAGTTTCATATAAATAAACTCAAAGAATATATAATTTATTCCGACTGAACTTCTGGAATAGTAGGGAGCAAGACGTTATAACGTTAACGTGTATTAGGTAAAGTGAGGTACGAGAAACTGAAACAGTAACTGGTAAAAGGCACAGTAAGTGCCTTATGGTAAAACGGGACTAAGGTTGTAGTTGCTTGGACAGAACAGGCTAAAGTCCTTGCTTGCGGGGGTCATTAGTATAGGGACGTCCCCTGATTACTTTGAGGTCATAATTACTTTAAAACTTTGAATAACACTGTCCATCTGTAAAAAGTATAACAAACTGTTTAATGTTAGACTTGAATGAGTAATGACTAACATTTAGTCCACTGCTAGTTTTGGAAAATTCTGGATGGCTGCAAAATTCTAAATTTTTTTGTTTTACACTCTTAATAACCCACGTATCTCCATTCTACTTGACATTGGCAGAATTGTCGACACCGGCACAGTTTGCCATTCATAAGAAAAAGAAAGAAAGAGTAATGACTAATGGGTTTTTACAGTTGAACAATTATTTGTTAACTGAATAAAAGTGTTGAAGTACTCCTGTTGAGACGGTCGTTGAAAGCTAGACAATGTTGCTAGGTAATAAACTTATAAGACCTTTGTCTGAGATATAATATTTGTGGTTATTTATATATTAATATGTCAAGAAGAAATTGTGTACCCCTTTTTTCTGCCTCTTTAGCGCAGTGGTAGCACACGCGTCTGCTGTGCATGAGGTCTCGGGTTCGATTACTGGGTCGGATCAAATGTGTATTTGTTATATGTATTTACAAAAAAAAAAGTATGTATTTACATCAGTCTAGTGTCTAGTACCCATAGTACAATTTCTGCTTAGTTTGGGACTAGATGGCGTTGTGTGTTAGATATCGGAAAAATTTGTGACAGTTTATATGGAGGACAAGTGCAGAGAGAAATTAACCAAAAAACCGACTTCAAGGTTCGACTCGATTTCTCTTGGAAGCCATCATCAGATCTTAGTGTCCTTATCATGGTACCACCGTTGGGATATCTTCTTTCCATTAAAAAAAGAATCATCAAAATCGGTTCATAAACGACGAAGTTGTCCGCGAACACACATTAAAAAAACGGCCGAATTGAGAACCTCCTCCTTTTTTGAAGTCGGTTAAAAAACATAAAAAGGAATTATGGTAAATGTCGAATGTCGTTTGAATTGCCTATTTAAATACTCATTTATACACAGTAACATATATTAACGTTTATAGTATACTAGCTGTTGCCCACGGCTCCGCCCGCGTGTATGTCGTTTATCGCGGCAAATAGTAGCCTATGTTTTATTCTCATGTATAAGCTATATTGCTGTAAAGTTTCATCCAAATCCGTTGAGTAGTTTTTGTGTGAAAAAGTAACAAACATCTATCCATCCATCCATCCATCCATACTTACAAACTGTCGCGTTTACAATATTAGTATAGATTCCAAGGTGACAAATATATAGAGAGTAAATATAACAGTATGGATATATATATGCAATTGGAGAGGCCTATGTCCAGCAGTGGACTGCGATAGGCTGATGATGATGATAATGATGAAATATAACAGTGGCTTATACAAGTAAAGTAGACACACACACTTGCTAAATCCGCCATCACGTTTCAAACTAAGCAGAGCTTGTAGGTACTTTAGTTTCATCAACAACCCATAACGTCCCACTGCTGGGCTCGGGTCTCCTCTCAGGAGAAGGTTTAGGCCATACGTCCCCACGCTGGCCGAGTGCGGGTTGGGGGCTGGCAACACAACGATGTGGCTACGTAATCTTGTCGTTAGATGTTTTTAAAGACGCTCAAAGGCCTCCAACTAAGCTTCACGAGTGTTATCCTATTAGAACAACCGGGACCGACTGCTTAACGTCACCTCCGAATCGCGGAGACGCTCATAGTAACTTGCCACTAGCGGTAACCCAATCCAGGTACTGACCGCGCCGTCGTTGCTTACCCTCGATGATTGTTTCTAATCACCGAGTGCAACTGGGCTCTGAGCGCCGTTGTGTGAATTAACCACAAAATAGACTCTATTGGGACTCGATAGGGTATCTTTGACGATATATTACATATCTACTAGTTGTTGCCCGCGGCTACGCCCGCGTATATGTTGGTTAGCGCGGTAAATAGTAGCCTATGTGTTATTCAGATGTATAAGCTATATTACTGTAAAGTTTCATTCAAATCCGTTCATTAGTTTTTGCGTGAAAGAGTAACAAACATCCATCCATACATCCATACTTACAAACTTTCGCGTTTGTACCTAATATTAGTATAGATATAGATTATGTAATACATCGTCAAAAGTTTATCCAATTTGAGGTTATACCCAAAATTATGGATTTCCCGAATTTTTATACAAATCTCTAAATGGGAAATCATAAGCAGTCTTTGTACGTGTTTATTGTTTTGTAAGGTCAAACCACTTGCTTGTTCAAAGACACTAGAGCTTTCAAAGTAAATAAAAATATGATTATTGACTATACAACAAGAAAAAGCTTTAAAAACTTTAACCCCACTACGTTTTACTGTTGATAAATAATAGTTACATAGCCTATGTCATTAGGAAACTATGTACACTGTGTTAAATGTATAAATGTGGGTAAGACCATAGACATCTCTCATATTTTGTGACAAGTCATTCAATCTGCTAATATACGTTGTCATCATAAGTTGGTGTGTAATTTATTCCGTATCCCGACTGTTCCTGGAGTTCCCAAATACATTACACCTCATACGGGTTCAATAGTTTAGGCGTTACTGTGGACCATACAAACATAAAAAAAAATATAAACTATTTCGGACATCTAACACACAACGCCATCTAGTTCCAAGCTAAGTAGAGCTTGTGTTATGAGTACTAGACAACTGATATAGACCTATTTCTTAGCGTTCCATGGATTCACCGTGCGGGTGCCGGGTCCATCGCGTGATAGATGGGGGCAACACATGCGACTTCGACAGTGCCTGGGAATTGCGACCCAGGTTTAGGTTTAAGGAGCACTCCTTACGACGCGTCAACGCTCACCTCCACTGTCCGCCGTGTTACCCCCTCTACCTAACCATATTTGAAGTGAGCCTAGCAATGCCGCTTTGGATATTCGTTCAAGAAAAGAGCTTACTGAAGCTCTTGGCAATCCAAGGTCTATAAGCAGGTTATAGAGGGATTTAGCTGGTATAACCCTCGCACCCACTTCCACGGCATACAGCGCAACGACATAACCATTTTTAGTTATTTCGTTGGTTAAGTCAAAGTACTTGTTTCTTTTTAAAGCGTGGTCTTTAGGGATGTTCGTTTCCCACGGCACCGTGAGTTCTACTAGTACTACACGCTTAATTGACATTGCATAAAGAAATATGTCCGGTCTGGACGCCGAGGCACAGATATCCTCCGGTATTCTGTAGTGATTTTCATACGTGTCCACTAATAATGTCCAGTCACTGGCGGTATTTATAATTGAGTACGGCTTTTGTGTAAGTGAAGTCTTTTTTGTTGAGCCTTCCTTTACAAACGCGATGTTAGTTTTTATGTTTGTTGTTATTCCTTTTTTCGCTCTCGCCAGTGATAAACTCATAGCTTCGCGTATGATGAGTAATACCCTATCATGGCGACGTGAATAATGACGCCGGTCTAATAGCGCCTTACAACCTGTCAGTACGTGCCTGGCTGTACCTATTGCCGAATTGCACATCGTACAAGCCTTTTCTGTAGCTTTTCCCGACCTTACTAGGTTGCTTTGATCGGGGAGAGTTAATTGAAAGGCGTTGCGGTAGAATTTTAACAGGGCGGGTGACCAATCATATAAAAGTGTGCGCCATTTCAAAGCTGGTGGGATACAAAATTCTCCTAGAGTTAACCATTCATTCTGCATTTCTAGGTTCATTGCGTGCACCTTGTAGGTCTCGTTTTCATCTTGTTGTATGAAAGATTTTGTTATCTCTTTGTCGGTCTGTCTTCTAGCATTTCCCAATCCAACTCTACTGGACTGCGTACCCATCATGAATTTTTTGTGGAATTGGAGCCCTGACTCTAGCTCTGATGAATTTTTGTCTTTTGGAAGGGATCTAACGATTTCGTCTTGGGATTTTGACAAGACATGCATTTTGGTAACTCTTAGGTGTTTGTAGAGTTCCGAAGGTTTTTTTAATTTCATTCCAAAATTATTCGAGCTCCTGTACAACGTTGACGGGTCTGCAGACGGTGCTAGCCCGAGCCACGACTTCAATGTCTTAGTGACTTTCGCGTCCAGTGTTCTTATGTGGTTCTGGTTTATGTCATATACTAGAAACGGCCAGTTGACACGTGATGTTAAGTAGTTGTCGTAAATCCAAGCTTTTTTTACGTTACTAATTGGCTGTTGGTCTACCTTGTCGATGTCTTTTACGAAGTCATCGACTATTACGTTTATAGATGGAGTACGACCTTTGTAGTCTATCTTTCTTCCAAGGAATTTAAAGGGCACGGTTTCTGATATTATTGAAACACTTTCCCCACCAATAGTAATCCCGGGGTCATATGAGGTATACCTGGTGCCTCGCCGGCCCAGACAAAGGCAATAGCATTTGCTGGGTTTTGTCCTCATTCCCTCCGTCCAGGTACAGAAGTCATCTACCTTAAATACATATATACTTTTATTTTGTAAATACATATTAAACATAGAAAACACCCTAACTAAGAAACAAATATTTGCAAATCATACAAACATTTGGTCCGACCCGGGAATCGAACCCGAGACCTCAAGCACAGCAGTCGCATACAGTACCACTACGCCACCGAGGCATTCATACATAGACTGCCAAAATTTAATAATATCCCTTTTAGCTTCGCTGTAGTCGGGTAAACATTGCTTGCCCCGACTGTCCAATCCAGCGCCCAAATCGCTGGGGCCTATATAGTAAGCACCCATTAGTACTATTTAAGAAAATGCCAGAACCTTCTAGCTATAAAATGCGATTTGTAAAAATATCTGAAAGGATTTATTTACACAAATATGTACCCTTAAAGCCGCGGGCAATAGTTATTAAACTAATACCGGTAGGTCAATAATAATCTGTTCAATTAAATTATTGTCACTACATTGACCTTAGGCGAATCAAAAGTGCTACATCAGCGTTGTACGTCACTGTCTGTGTAACAAAGAACTTATTTACTATGGGTTTATGCCAAATACGGCTTATATTTACATAACATTATGACGTCATAAGAACAATAACAAAGATCCTATGATAATGCGATTTGGTTTATTTGTAAATTTGCAATTTTTGTAGTGTAGAGCTCAGTGACCCTGACTGCTAAGATCGTAGGTTCGATGCCCATCCGGGCGAAATCATTGCATTGAGTATTTTATCATCGCGTGGGTGCGATATAAGATGACTATGAGGGCAAACTACATAAGACCCACAGAAAAGAGAAGGAAAACTCTAGGAAGTATGGCCAAAATCTCCTTTTTAAGAAGACGCCTGTGTCCAGCAGTGGGTTAAAGCGATGAAGTGTTTTTGAAGTGAAGTGATGTGATGAGCATTTGATATGTGTCTGGGTCTAGTTTAACACGCTATTATCACACTAATATTATAAAGGGGAAAGTTTGTGAGTGTTGGATGAAACTTTACAGTAACATAGCTTATACATCAGAATAACACATAGGCTACTATTTGCCGCGGTAAACGACATATACGCGGGCGGAGCCGCGGGCAACCACTTTGCGTTCAAAACACTTTGTGTGATCAACAAATTGTTGTTCCTGAGTCTGGGTGTTCTTTGTGTCCGTTTTAAGTATGTTTGAAGTCCCGGCGACATAGGATTTATATTTCTAATACAAAAGTAATACGAGAGTTGTCTTTTCTTGCCCACTTTCACCCCCATAACTTTTAAACTGCTGAACCGATTTTCATAAAACATGTCTAAGAACACTCCCACATAACTCCCCTTTCATACAAAAAAAAACTAAATTGAAATCGCTTCATCCGTTCGGCAGCTACGGTGCCACAGACAGACAGACCGACAGACAGACAGACACGTGAAACTTATAACACCCCTCTCTTTGGTCGGGGGTTAAAAATAAGAATGTAAGTCTGTTAGTTTCTGACTCTCATGGATAAACCGATTTTAAAAATTCTCCAATTTATTGCTACGTTATCAACAAGTAATATTTCTTACTTTTTACCTTACAAACCGACAAGCAAGCAGTCGTGGTCAAAAGCTAGTATTACTGTAAATATATTTATCCGGAAGAAGATATTTTTAGCCAAAAACACATGTTTTTACATCTGACCTTGAAGCGGGAAAAAGCGCGCGAAGGTCTATGGGAAAAATGGTCATAAAAAGGTTGTTGACCCAGTTTTGAATAATAATATATCTTAATGAAATATTTAAGTGACAACATTAAAAGTTATAGTCGTAATAGCAAGGTTAATATATTGTTATGTTATTATAAAGCCCTTAAATATTTGACAATACATGGGAATTTTTAACAAAAGATAAATGGTGCTAAGAATTAGTTTGTAACTGTCCTATCTGAACTAAAATGACTAAAATTTTATATAAATCTCTCAAATTACATTATTTATGAAAATATACTTAGTTCAACATAATTAAAATTAGCAAAGTTACTCAGCTTAGACCTTAATTTTACAAGCTTTTTATTAACTGGCAATGTATGTATGTATGCTTGTATGCTCGGGTGGAATCTTACAACTCAATTTTGAAGCAGATATCTTCAACCGATTTTGCTGAAATTTTGCAAGCATATGTATACAACATGACAATATAATATTATAATGACATGGAGCTGATCTGATGCTGGAGCTGGAAGGTGGCCATAGGAACTCTGTAAAGAAACGTCGCGACATCATTGAGTTTGGACTCGTTTGATTCGTCTCGAGGCGTTACAGTAAAAGCTTGTTTTTAAAAAGCTTTTTAATTAAATTTATTTCATTTGATATTCTTCTGTTGAACGTTCATGACGTCTAAGCCTAAAATAAGATACTTAGATATATGTATGTTGCTCTAAAATTAGACGTTGTTTAAATATATACCGACTAATTTAGTTTAACTTCTTTAAATTTAGTCGAAAGCTCTTATCAGTTCAGTAGAAAAGTATGTGTACGAGTCACAAATTACAATTAACTAAATTATAATGTCAGTCTTATCTGGTATACCTATAGGTTTTAGTGCTGTGATAGTTACCAAAATTTAGATCGACTAACAATTATTAAATACCTTCGGACATCTAACACACAAAACCATCTTGTCCCAGACTAAGCAGAGCTTGTATTATGAATACCTACTTGATAGATGATATACATACATGCATTATATACTTTTTTAAAATATATATATACATGTAAATATATACATATATTATACATAGAAAACACCCAAACTCCGAAACAAATGTTTGCAGATCCTACAAACATTAACTTAAAACTTTTGAAAATAACTTTGTCAAAATAAGACAAATAGTGAAATTTTAGTTTAGTGATGTGAACTATAGAAATAGCATCCATGTGTTGTTTGTGTCCGCTTTATGTAGGTATGTTTGTAAAGTCGCTCGCGTCACAGGATGTATATACCTAATGGGGAGTTGCCTTTTCATAAAAAAAATGTCTGTTGTCCTTAAAGTATAGTTTGATCTCTATAACACCGAGGTCCTTAAAAAGTGAAACTTCGTAATGTGCAACAGGCTTTCATACCCCCTCCATGGTAGCGTTAAACGTTTGAAAACTTCGTAATGTGCAACAGTGCTTTCATACCCCCTCCATGGTAGCGTTAAACGTTTGAAAACTTCGTAATGTGCAACAGTGCTTTCATACCCCCTCCATGGTAGCGTTAAACGTTTGAAAACTTCGTAATGTGCAACAGTGCTTTCATACCCCCTCCATGGTAGCGTTAAACGTTTGAAAACTTCGTAATGTGCAACAGTGCTTTCATACCCCCTCCATGGTAGCGTTAAACCCCTGTAGTTTCCGTACGAAAAGAAAATTATAGAGAAAAACTGGGCAGCTTTTTCGCCTGCCTGTCCTTGATAGGCTTATGAGTGTATTAGAACCAGTTTTGATTTAGAAACCGACAGAGATATTTACCAATAATGTTAATTTCTGTACTGTATCGATTTCCTGACATACATTTATGTCACAATATTGATTGACAGTTTGAATTGCCTAGTTAAATACTCATTTACACACATTTACATATATCAACGTTTATAGTATACTAGCTGTTGCCCACGGCTCCGCTCGCATGTATGTCGGTTATCGCGGCAAATAGTAGCCTGTGTGTTATTCTGATGTATAAGCTATAGGTATTACTATAGAGTTTCATCCGAATCCGTTCAGTGGTTTTTGCGTGAAAACACATCCTTACAAACTTTCGCATTTATAATGTTAGTAGGATGTGGTTGGAAAGTCATATTTAATAGTCGTTTTGTATCTATATTTATATTTTAAAGCTAAATAGTCGTTTGATTGAACGCGCTAATCTCAGGAACTACGAGTCCGATTTGAAAAATTCTTAAAATGTTAGATAGCCCAGTTTTCAAGCAAGTTATATATCATATATCATCACGATATGATCAAAAGGAGCAGATTATAAATGATTGTAGAAACGTGGGAAAATTATTTAGATTCCATTGCGTGCCCTGTGTAAACTGTTAAAATTTTCCAAAAATAATGTATGAAAGAATTATTGCGCTTGAAAAGTTTTTAACAAAAGTCGGCGACAGCATATGTTTATCTTTTAAGGGTTTTTTATGGAATAGGGGGCAAACGAGCAGACGGATCACCTGATGGTAAGCGATTACCGCCGCCCATGGACACCCGCAACACCAGAGGCGTCACAAGTGCGTTGCCAGCCTTAGGGGGATGGGGAGCGAGATGTGGGGAGGGGTTGGGGTATTAGCCTCCGGTATCCTCACTCACTCGGTGAAACACTGCGCAAGCGCTATTTAACACCAGTTTTCTGTGAGGCCGTGGTATCACTGCGGTCGAGCCGGCACATTCATGCGGAAGCGTGGCTCTCCCACGGTAAATTGGCTCACTGTTGGCGACTGGCTGGAAGCATGTTCAAGTTTGATTTATATAGGTACTTCTTTTATATTCTCTGCTGTTTTGTCCATTTATATACTGTCTTACTAGCTGACCCGGCGAACTTCGTACCGCCATTTTTATTTATCTGTATCAGCTTCCCGTCGCGGACAGAAAAGAACTTTTCCCCTTATCTTAGAATTTTTCTTGTACACAAAACTTGTCCTAGCAATAACGAACACATCAACAAAAAGAATTATTTAATTTGATGCAGCCGATCGGAAGTTATGCGCGCGTACATACATCTCGGCGATTCATTTTTAGGGTTCCGTGCCGAAGGCAAAAAACGGAACCCTTATAGATTCGTCATGTCTGTCTGTCTGTCCGTCCGTATGTAACATCCACTTTTTTCCGAAACTATAAGAACTATACTGTTAAAACTTGGTAAGTAGATGTATTCTGTGAACCGTATTAAGATTTTCACACAAAAATAGAAAAAAAACAATAAATTTTGGGGGTCCCCATACTTAGAACTGAAACTAAAAAAAAATTTTCATCAAACCCATACGTATCTATGGATAGGTCTTCAAAAATGATATTGAGATTTCTAACACCATTTTTTTCTAAACTGAATAGTTTGCGCGAGATACACTTCCAAAGTGGTAAAATGTGTCCCCCCCTGTAACTTCTAAAATAAGAGAATGATAAAACAAAAAAAATATATGATGTACATTACCTTGTAAACTTCCACCGAAAATTGGTTTGAACGAGATCTAGTAAGTAGTTTTTTTTAATACGTCATAAATCGTAAACCGCAATTTATCGATCAAAGTTACAACGAACCACAAGAACTTTTATAATTATGTTACTTGCTGCTACGGAACCCTTCATGCGCGAGTCGACTCCCACTTGGCCGCTTTTTATGTATATATTATATTTTTCTATTGTTGTCAGTGATGTGTCAGCTCCAACGATCGTCTTGTAATTGTTATAATTGTGAAAATAAATCAATATTATAAACTAAAACCACCACCGTTTACCGTGGGAGAACCACGCTTCGGCATGAATGGGTCGGCTCGACCGGAGAGATACCACGGCCTCACAAACACTTGACACAAAACCGGTGTGAAATAGTGCTTGCGCTGTGTTTCACCGAGTGAGTGAGGATACCGGAGGCCCATACCCCCAACTCCCTACCTCCCCCATCCCCCTATACCTACCTCACCCCCCATCCCCAAAAGGCCGGCAACGCACTTGTGAAGCTTTTGGTGTTGCAGGTGTCCATGGGCGGCGGTAATCGCTTTCCATCAGGCGATACGTCTGCTCGTTTGCCCTTCTATTACATAACTCTTTTCATATACATAAATACACACGTCGTTATACAGTCCAATAGCTCGCTAATACTCACCCTTTTTTATGATAAACAAATTTGTTTCATTCATACTTAAATCTTTTGCCTGCGGCTATGTATGTGTGTCTAATTTTTTTCGATATTCGTACCGCTGCTGTTATTATGCAATAATACCAAACACTTTCACAATCATTCAAACGTATAACATTACAATTAAATGTTTTTCTTGTATTAAGATTTTACGATACGATATGTGGAAACACCACAGAACATGAACGGGAAACACACAAGCAAATCTATACAATTAAATAAATTTGGAGTGTCTGTTTGCAATTTATAATTATCAGCGATTTACTAAATGCATATGGAAGTATATACATTACTTACATCAAAAAAGCAATTTATACTATTTTTGTCTGTATGTTACGGCTAATCTTAGGAACGGCTGGACCGATTTTGACTGGGCTTTCACTGACATAGCTGATGATATAAGAAGTAACTTAAATTACTTTTTAGGGTTCCGTGCCAAAGGAAGGAACCCTTATAGATTCGTCATGTCTGTCTGTCTGTCTGTGTGTCACAGCCATTTTTTTCCGAAACTAAAAGACCTATAATGTTGAAACTTGGTAAGTAGATGTATTCTGTGAACCACATTAAGATTTTCACACAAAAATAAGAAAAAAACAATAAATTTTGGTAAAAAAGTAAAAAAAATTTTTCAGTTTCAGTTTTTTTTTTTTTTTTTTTTTTTTTATGTTTGGCCCGCCAAAAGTTCTATGTATGGGGATACATAGAACTGAAACTCAAAAAAATTTTTGTCATCAAACCCATGCGTGTGGGGTATCTATGGATAGGTCTTCAAAAATGATATTGAGGTTTCTAATATCATTTTTTTCTAAACTGAATAGATTGCGCGAGAGACACTTCCAAAGTGGTAAAATGTGTGTGTCCCCCCCTGTAACTTCTAAAATAAGAGCATGATAAATCTAAAAAAAATATATGATGTACATTATCATGCAAACTTCCACTTAAAATTGGTTTGAACGAAATCTAGTAAGTAGTTTTTTTTAATACGTCATAAATCGTAAACTGCAATTTACCTTTGATTCAATCAAAACAAATATAAAAAAAAAATGTTACTTGCTGCTGCGGAACCCTTCATGGGTGAGTCCGACTCGCACTTGGCCGCTTTTTTGTAGACTGGCTTCAACCCCGCGGTGTTGCCCGCGGTTGTTGTTGTGAGGTACATCAACAATCGCGAGTAACACCGCGGCAATTAGCTACCATTATATTATAATTACTGTTAAATTATAATTAGTATTTGTAAGACCATCCGATACTCATTTATAACCCGTGTCGGCCTTAAGTAGTTAAGTAAGATGATTTATTGTTTTAGTAATAGTTTAATAATTCCGTTATATATAAATGCATTTTTATTAGGTACAAATTATAAACTGTTATTACGGTAATTATAAATTGTTTAGGCTTTTTGTTTCTTGAGTACGCTATAATGACTGCTCGAATGGCGTATTTATTTAAACGGTCGCCCTTTGTTGCCGTTGTGAAAGGAATAGGTGTTATGTCCCTTCAACACAAAGGGAGAATCCTCCGATCAGGCGAGATGATTATGCCTGACTGGCCACGGCCTAACGGCTGATGTTGGGAAGTTGTAATATGCTAATGACTGCCTCGTTGGTCTCGCGGTTGGCGTGTGCGACTGCTGATCATGAGGTCTCGGGTTCGATTTCCGGGTCGGACCAAATGTTTGTATGATCTACAAATATTTGTTTCGGAGTTTGGGTGTTTTCTATGTATAATATGAATGTATTTACAAAAAATAGTATATACATATTTGTATGAGTGTCTAGTACCCATAACACAAACTCTGCTTAGCTTGGGACTAGATGGCGTTGTGTTTTATTAGATGTCCGAAATATTTATTTATTATTATTTATTTATTATCTTCGCTATAACTTCTATATCGCGATTCAGGATTAGTACTTACTCTGTAGTTCGGTTTATCTTCTAAATAACGAAAAAGCGGCGGTACTGTGCTAGTCTATACATAAGAATGTCTACAATTGTTTTCTATCAAAAAAAATATATCTTACGTCCTACTTTATTACAAATGCGAGAGTTTGTGAGTATGTATGGATATTTGTTATTCTTTCACGCAAAAACTACTAAACGGATTTAGATGGAACTTTACGTCAATGTAGATTAACCTCGTTTGCGTCTCCTATTTAGGGATTGCAATCCGGAAAACCGGATCCGGTAATCCTGCGGATCCGGCATTATTATACGTCTACCGGATCCGGTACTATTACTCCGGATCCGTTCCCGGATCCGGGAAATGTATATTTTGGCAAAATAATCGCACTGTGATGAATGAAAGCACTTTAAGAGTATGCTGTTGACATTGCCTGTTCGTCCTGTGCCCGCAGGTTACAATTGCAGCTCTATTAAAAGTTGATTGGTTGACTGGTAGAAACTGCTGACGACTCCGACAGGGAGCGAACACACCTATATATTAGCGTCCACTGTCGAGCGTCCCCTTTGGAATCCAAATTGGCAGTCCGATAGATCAGGGCCCACTTGCGACAGGTGCTCGCTGATACGGCCAGAGAAAACTCTCTCAACGAGTTCCTATCCTTTGATTTCTTATCTCGATTGAACAATTATAGAAACTGATAAGAATAAGAAAATCAGGCTCTAGTAGCAGATTTTGGGGGGGTCACGTCCCTTGTGACTCCCCCCCCCTGGAACCGCGCCTGGAAACTGCCATAGGCATTTAGTCCGCCAATGCACCAAATGTGCATGAAGTATAAATAATTGGGAGATGACACAAATAACACCATCTGTTTCTTAAAATCGTTGTACCAAACCAATAGTTAATAAATAATATTTATTTACAAACTAAAGAGTTCGAACACAAACATGATAGACATATAACTAGACATAAATTTTCCATGTTAAAACTTGAGTTCAAAAGCAATCAAAACGACTGCTTTCCATTTTTCATCATACTATTTGACACTTGAAAAATCTACTTAGATATCAGATCAGTGAGTTCAAATATTACAATTACGAATTTTTGATCTCAGTTAAGGTTAATCATTACTTTATGTTTAGTTAGTTTGATAATGTTGATTAATACTCGTTTTATTGATCTCTGATTAATCTGTAAAAAGAAGACTGTGCCACCAGCTACGTTATGTAGGTAATAAAGCCATTATTATTTTACTTTTATTATATCTTCTATCATAAATCAAGTTGACGTAACGCTATTGTCACTATAGAATTGGGGAAGACATACTTGCAACACAGTCTACTAGCGCAGGTATAAGGGAATCTTATTATGTGTTGAAAAAATTTATTTCAATAAAAAAAATATTATTATTTTTTGAAAATTTTATTGCTTTTAAATTTAGCTTGTGATTTTATTTCTTTTGGCGATGAACGACGATAACTCATCATAATAAAGTCGACTTCGTTTATAGTTTTCGTTTTTTTTACACTTCATTAACGGTTTATGTTGAAACGCACAAGGAAATGAATAATTATCTTGGTTAAATCAATCCGACCGTATCCGGTCGGATCCGGCCGGCTTTATGAAATTCGGTCCGGATCCGGCCGGATTGAAAATGACACCGGATTGCAATCCCTACTCCTATTACCCGTAGCATGATAATTTTCCCCCGTTTTTGAAACATTCTTCATTCGTGGTCCGCTCCTATTAGTCTTAGCGTGATAATATATAGCCTATAGCCTTCCTCGATAAATGGGCTATCTAAAACTGAAAGAATTTTTCAAATCATACCAGCGGCTCCTGAGATTAGCGCCTTCAAACAAACAAACAAACTCTTCAGCTTTATAATATAAGTATAGATAGTAGATTAAAACTTGGTCCTATTTGCAGTAGATTTAAAGTCGACCCGAAACTAATTTGAGAAAAAATGGCAGAAAAAATACATAGTACATAATCTATGACAAGTCGATTATTTCATCATTGAATCGTTTTTATTTATGTTATCGATACAAAAACATATTTCCTATTTGTTACAATGCAGGAAATAATGTTTTATAATTACTTTAATAGTTATCTTAACAAAAAGAGAATAGTCTGAAATAATATACAACCTCGACAGCGGACGAGTGCTATGTTAGATGTTAATCTGAAAAAATGAGTCTTATTTACAATACTCATACTCGTGGTTGGTCAATGATATTATCGATACCTCCTACGTATACTGAGTCAACTAACAAATTTAGGTATTTTATGATTTTTATATAAATGTATACAATAATCTATGACCTTTATGATAGTGTTAATAAAAATTAAAAAGAACAATATTACTGAGATAATTTCGCGTATACTAAATCAATTTTAACATCAGATAGAATCGTATATTGTATACTCATTCAAGTGACATCGTACCTGTATACGCGGGGTGTGTGGGGGGATGCATCGGCACAAGTGTATTGCGGCTCAGTATACGATGCACGGCGGTGAGTCGTGCATGCGAAATACCTCCTAAGTATACTGAGTCAACTAACATTATAGTAATTTTATAGGAGAGCGATTTGAAGACAAATCGCTTATATTTTTATGAAGTTAATCTTAATTAGAGTAAATTAAATGTACCTTTTAATAAATATGGGAAGCTTTTCCTTTGGTATGAAATTGATGTAAACCATGTATTTTGGTGTACAACGTACATTAATATAAGTGGTAGTTAAATCCAGCCATGTACATAAAATATAATTTTAAATAAAAATCAGCAAAAACATTTCATACCAAAGGAAAAGCTTCCCATATTTATTAATAGTTACATTTAATTTACTCTAATTAAGATTAATTTCATAAAAATATAAGCGATTTGTCTTCAAATCGCTCTCCTATAAAATTACTATAATGTTAGTTGACTCAGTATACGTAGGAGGTATCGTTATATATTATATAGTTTTAGAACCACCACTGCTCTCCTCAAAGTAACTGGCGATATCAGGGAGGCCTTGGAAGATACTAAGATGACAGTCTTGGTTCTAGTTGACTTCTCGAACGCTTTTAATACCGTCAGTCACGGTATTCTCTTGGCCATCCTCTCCTATCTTAAGATCTCGTCTGAAGCGCTGGAATTGTTTTCATCTTATCTTCAGGGACGCCAACAGTCTGTAGGCGTTGACGATCTCTCCTCGAGATGGTGTGATGTTGGCTCTGGTGTCCATCAAGGCGGTATACTTTCTCCTTTGCTTTTCTCAATATTTATTAATCTTCTTTCTCACGTACTTCGCGGTGCGTATCATCTGTATGCCGACGACCTGCAATAAAATTGTACTCTCAGGTGAATGTTGATGATATTGTTGTAGGGGCTATAGATAAAATTAACATGGATCTTAGGACTATTGAGAACTGGTCTGCGAGGTTCGGATTATCAGTCAACCCGACAAAGTCTCAGGCCATAGTAATCGGCTAAATCATACTGAATGGTGGAACAGTGAAAGACCTAGGCTTACACTCGATCGTACAATGAACTGGCGCGATCAAGTCACATACGTATGCCAGAGGGTTACCGGCATCCTCAGAGCACTATATCGCTTAAAAAACTTCCTGCCCGTGAAAACTAAGACAATGCTTGTGCAATCTCTTATCTTCCCCTTGATCGACTATGGTGAAGTGTGCTATTATGACCTGAATGCAGATCTTCTCAACAAGTTAGATCGTATTCTTAATAACTGCATTCGATTCATCTTTAATCTTCTTAAGTATGACCACATCTCCAGTTTTCGTTCCCAGTTAGATTGGTTGCCTATTCGTCTACGCAGAAAAATGCGCGCTCTCACTTTCTTGTATACTATCCTCAATTCCTCATCCTCTCCTACTTATTTAACAACACATTTTCAACTGTTATGCAATAACCATAACCGAAACCTTAGCTCTGCTAACAATCTCCTCCTCCGTTGTCCTTTACACACTACTGGTTTTATGGTCTCTTCGTTCTTTGTTCAGTCTGTTCTCTTGTGGAATGCGCTTCCTCTCGAGGTCAGGACGGCTAGAAACCGTAACACTTTTAAGTTCAAGATAAAGGAGCTTTTACTGGTTGAATTGGCGGAATCAACAGGGTCTTAGATCATCACATAATAAAATATGCTATAATAATAAATATATATGTATGTGTATGAATATAGCGGTATATATGTATGTCTATGTATGTATTACAGTAGGTATATATTTGTCTCTTCCTATATATTAGTATCTTATTAAAATAAATTGTAGTAACTATGAAAACCAATTATACCACTATAGCTATTTTCTATTAAGTGCACCTACCTCACCTTTTCTCTGCATCGCTCAATCGGTCGACTGGCAGAGAATGCCTTAGGCATTAAGTCCGCCGATGCATGTATTTGTACATAAAGTAATAAAATAAAATAAATATCATTGTGGTTGGTTCATTTCGTGTTATGTTGCCATAAAGTGGTAACTGGATAGTGACGTCAAATCGAGCCACTCTCGGAATGCGAGATCTTGTTTTCTTAGACTATGAATATGTCAACAGCCGGCCGCGCAGGCGTATTGAAATACGTCAAGGAAGATTCGTTGCCTTGGACACGAAGATTTGTTATGTCACATAATGTATAAAATTATTCATGGTAGCCATAAAATACTGCATAAATAAAATATAAATAAATAATTATAATTGCATATGTTGATAAAAATGCTATGCAATGGCTTTACCGCGGCAGTCCCCGAGTGCCACACGTCTTTTATTTTAACAGTCCTATAGTATATGTTGCAAGAGAATCGCAAACAAGTTTAGTCGATAAAATGTATCCTATCATTATATAATAACGAGTTGAGCCCCGCGGTGTTACCCGCGATACATAAACTACCACAGGTAACGCAGCGGGGTAAAGTTAGTCTAAAAAAGTAGCCTAAGTTACTCCTTACAATATATCATCAGCTATCTGCCAGTGAAAGTCCCGTCAAAATCAGTCCAGCTGTTCCAGAGATTATCCGGAACAAACAGACAGACACAAATATAGAAGAAAAAAAATTGTTACATACATATTTTGCATTT
Organism: Diaphora mendica; assembly: GCA_949125395.1. Classification (NCBI taxonomy): domain Eukaryota; kingdom Metazoa; phylum Arthropoda; class Insecta; order Lepidoptera; family Erebidae; genus Diaphora; species Diaphora mendica. Next base: position 3,323,518 of record OX421332.1, on the reverse strand, counting down.
AGTAAATAGCAGTTATTTTAATATAATAAAGAGCCACTTCAATTTTATTTATTTATAGAGACTAACTTTAGTCAACGTGACTCCGCCCGCAGTATGTCGGTTATCGCGATAAAGAGTAACCTATGTCCTTCCTCAAGAATCAAAGTATCATCAAACTAAATTTCATTGAATTCGGTGCAGCAGTTTAGCCTTGAAAACATAATAGACAGACATAGTTACTTTCGAATTTGTAATATTAGTATGGAATAACTTTTGCCCGCAGCTCCGCCCGCATATATGTCGAATGTCGCGTCAAAAAGTACCCTATTTCCTTCCCCAAGAATCAAAGTATCTCCAAGTCAAATTTCATTAAAATCGGTACAGTTGTTTGGCCGCGAAAGCGTTATAGATACGATATGAGTTACTTTAGGTTGTAAGTTGTTATAAATATGTTGCTAAAATCAATAGCGTTCTATTCTTATCTTTACACTTCATGTAGTAAATTTAAACAGATTAAAAATTATTTATTTTTTCAAGAACTTTGCCTGATAATATATCACTTGCACATTATACCTTTGAACTTCGACAATATGGGGAAATCCGAGTTCTGAGTTCATAAAAGATAAAGTGTTGACAATTATTTACATTTGCCAAAATCCCGCGTGAGTGGTTTCGTCACCGACTTTTGTTGTCGTTTTGTTTTATATTCACTAGTTTTTAAGAAGCTGAGCACTTTTTGGGTGGACAAAAATCATGGAATTCGCGTCATCGTCACGAACACTTTCATTGAGCTATATTTTAACCGACTTCAAAAAAGGAGGAGATTCTAAATTCGACCGTAGGTATTTTTTTTATGTCTGTTCGCGGATATCTTCATCGTTTATGGACCGATTTTGATGATTCTTTTTTTAATGGAAAGGATTATCCCACATATCCCAACGGTACTACCATGATAAGGACACTATATAAGATCTGATGATCCAAAAGAAATCGTGTAGAACCTTGAAGTCGGTTTTTCTTAAAAAAAATACTTGTTTTGCTTCTATTTATCCCGCATTTTATTTAAAGTGCAAAAAGGTTATTTCAGATGAGCTTAAACAACTGTTTGTTTATAGTTTTGAGTTTTCACTTCTGTCGGCAGTCCTCATGACTGCTTTGTGTTTTTACCCGACTGCGAAAGGAGGGTTATGTTTTACGAGTGTATGTATGTATGTATGCATATTTCTTTGGCACGCCCTAGAGCCTAAACGGCTTGTCGTATGTGAGTGGTGTCAATAGATTCGTCTTAGTCGTGAGAGTGACACTGGGTACATCAAAATTAAAAAAAATAAAAAACATAAGGATATTTGGCGCCAAAACGTAATATAAAAAAAAAATGTTTTCCAAATTAATCGAGTGTGGTATCAAAATAAAGTTTTTTTTTACGGTGATTACGAATATATTATAAACTTATATGTTTTTATTGTTAAATATTGAGGCAGTCGGGTTTTTTATTTTTAATAATTTGTACTTGTTTTTTATTTTGGTAGTTTTGTGAAAAAACTCTAGTTCTATCGTCTTTAATTGTGAATTTTCAACCAGTAAGGTTATTGAACCATAACCGCACGAATAGCGTAATGTTTAAAGCGGTTAACACGTCCTTTTCTACTGCGCTTAGTGTCGCGGGCTCGAAATGCACATAAAATAACACTTTGTGTGGGTCCACGAATTGTTGTTCTGAGTTTGGGTGTGGTTTGTGTCCGCTTAAAAATATGTTTGTAAAGTCTCTTGCGACACAGGAATATTCTTTGTGCGGGGATAGTACTTTTTTTAAAAGAAAAGATCTCAACGTCTGATGTAAAACACTGAGGCTTTAAAACAGAACTCTATAACGTTATAAAAGAGTTCAAAGTCATTTTTCAGCGACAACCTACTTCTATTTCGTTGAAAGAGTCCTTGAGCAGCAGTAGCCTCTTATCATCAGATCTGATGCAAAATCATAAACAAAAAATTCTAACAAAATAAAAACCTACTTCAAGCTTTGACTAGATTTCTCTTGGATGCCATCATCAGATCTTAGTGTCCTTATCATGGTACCCCCCTTGGGATATCTCCTTTCCATTAAAAAAGAATCATTAAAATCGGTTCATAAACGACGAAGTTATCGGCGAACAAACATAAAAAAACATATATACGGTCGAATCGAGAACCTCCTCCTTTTTTGAAGTCGGTTAAAAAGAATATTTCCTTACGTTTAAATTATGCGTTTGTATATATTATATTACTTTCACTGGGAATTCCATACCATCAGTTGTTGAGGTAAAAGTAATATTTTTGGGTTTACAGTTCGAAAATCAAAAAAACCCGTACCTAAAAATTTGAATGAGTCAGAGTGGCCAGTATTAACACATATATATAGATGTTTCTGGTTGGACCACATGTGATGGAGGTTGAGAGGATAATACGCGGTTAAAAAAGTTTTTAAATTAGTTTTTACTGTATATTATGGGCTTATTAAATATGTTGAAGCGAAGAATCTTTAAAAACCCTACTGTTCGTTTGCTAAACGATCACAAAAATACATGTTTCCATACCTATATAAACAGATTATTATAGATAAGTATGACTTGAAAAATAATATGACCCGTGAAGTCCAGGTTAAGTTTAATAAAATTACCAGTTTGTAGAACTACCACCAAATTGAGCAGTTTCTGCGAATAGTTTCCTGAAGGAGATAATAGAAGCTACGTTAACACACTCACATGTACCTACACAGTACACACATATATTACACTAGTACGCATTAGATACAATTCATTCATAATTTCCTACATCAGATAAATTTCGAAATTGTAAATGCAGGTTTTCTTCATATCAACATAGTATAAGACAAAGTCGCTTTTTCTGTCCCTATATCCCTTTGTGTGCTTAAATCTTTAAAACCACACAACGGATTTTGATGCGGGTTTCTTTAATAGATAGAGTGAGTCAAGAGGAAGGTTTTTATGTATAATAAATGCAAAATATAGTATGGAAACACTGTTAATTTTCAAGGTTTCTAATGTGATGTAGCAAATAAACACATTTTTTTGCGCTTACATTGCAAACGCTGGTTGCACCCTACGAGATAGATCAAAATAATGTACTACAGTATTGTACACCTTAAAAAGTACTACAAAAAAGTCCGCGACGGTATATGTCTATCTCTTAGGGATAACCCACAACAACCATTTTTTATTCCTTTCTTTTTACGAGAAATAATGGCTTATTATCGAAGTGATTTTAAGCAATACAAAATTAATCCTTATACAATTAAGTAAATTAAATACATTGTGCATTTAATATAGATCAAAATGGCCCTTTACAGTATCTAATTTAAATGAATATATTCGAAGATATTACAGATTTAAAATGCACGAATCGTGTCGTCGGCGGGGGCATCTGAAATTAACCCGTGCAAAGCCGGGGCGGGTCGCTAGTTTTTTTATAAAAGCTAGTTCTACTGAAAATCACCTTTGTTCGAAAGCTGCGATACAGGCTTCGCCTAGTGAAGTTTTCATATATTATTATCTATACAAATATCTTTTTTTTTTTTTTTGTCTGTCTGCCCGTCTGTCTGTCTGTCTGTTCCGGTTAATATCTGTAACGGCTATAGCGATTTTGACGGGACTTACACTGGCAGATAGCTGATGATATAAGGAGTAACTTAATCTAATTATTTTAGACTAGCTTCGACCCGTGGCGTTACCCGTGGTTGATGTTATACCGCGGGTAACACCGCGGGGATTAGCTAGTATGTCTATGCTAATCTGTACTAATATATAAATGTGAAAAGTTTGTTTGTTTGTTTGAACGCGCTAATCTCAGGAACAAATGGTCCTATTTGAAAAATTCTTTCAGTGTTAGATAGCCCATTTATCGAGAAAGGCTATAGGCTATATATCATCATGCTACGACAAATAGAAGCGGAGCACCAATGAAGAATGTTTCAAAAACGGGGGAAAATTATCACGCTACGGGCAATAGAAGACACAAACGAGGTTGCGTGGGTCAGCTAGTATATAAATAAAATTAGTAATCCTCCTTCATCTTACGACACCCATGGGATGAATAGGATAGGTGACACTCTGTATCAGCGTTGCCAGACGGCCTGATTTTCGCGGGACGCTTTTAGAGTCAAAATTATAATGTCCCGCGTGGGTCAGGTTTTGTCCCGCTTTTTGGGGATAACTGGCCGGACGCCAAAAAATTCCACTATTACATTACAAATAGGAAATGGCACTGGTTCTTTCACGGCAGAAAAACAAAAATATTGCGAATGACCCTTTTATTTTTGGTCACTCTTACTCGTGTGTCGTCTATGTTTTTTTTACTTTATGCCGTTCTCGACGAAAGAATCCCGCTTTTTTTTACAAAAAAGTCTCAAAATCGCGATTTGATTAAAACAAAATCTAGCAACGCTGCTCAGATAGAACAACGATAGATGGTTGAAATTATTTCTATAATAATTGAGCTCATTAAGACATACAAATTTTAATGAATTATTTATAACTACGATAATACAACAACTTTATCATTGAATATCTTCAAATATATTTATAAAACATAAATAGTTCAATTAGTGACTTATGTTTATGGCATACGCTACTACTTGATCTTATCAACTACATTGTCGATTTTTAATAGTAGCTACTGATTACAGTTAAGTTTTATAAGTAGTACTGAGTACAAAAAGATATCGATCATTAGATCGGTATCTTTTTATATTGTATTTCAAATACATATTATTATGTAAATTTATGCTCATTGCACTTCTTTTCCGGTCGTCAGTTTTTTTTTTCATTACAAGTTTATGAAGTGCTTTGTTCTAAAACGAAAGTTTCAATCGAAAGGCCGATTATAAGGAATTCATGCGCAAATTATTTCTAGCGTCCCAATGATAAGCGGATAGACAAAATAGTGGCATTTATCACGAATGTCACAAATATGTTTGTAACTTGCACTATTTCTACTCAACTAAGAAATTATTTTGCGGTGGGATAGTATTACATTTAGCGTCCCAATGATAAGCGGATAGACAAAATAGTGGCATTTATCACGAATGTCACAAATATGTTTGTAACTTGCACTATTTCTACTCAACTAAGAAATTATTTTGCGGTGGGATAGTATGTACATATTTTTAGAAGGACAAAAATACTCGAAATAATACAAAATTTAACAAAAAAAAAACCGACTTCAAGAACGACCTAATTGAATTGGGTCCACACGGGAAGCACCAGTTTTCAAATAAAAAAGAATCATCAAAATCGGTTCACCCAGTCGAAAGTTATGGGGTAACAAACATAAAAAAAACAGTCGAATTGAGAACCTCCTCCTTTTTTTGAAGTCGGTTAAAAATACAACAATACAAACATTTTAGAGCTTTGAACGAAATATTTACACAAAGAACGGAATTTTAGGCGCGTAGGATTTGCACTTGTATATAATAATATTATCTTTAATCGATTATATTTTTCATAATAATTATAGTTTACTACAGAAATTCGGTATTTGATTCACAGAAATAAATTATTTTTAATTTGCCTATTTTTTTTCTACTGCATCATATTTAGTCAGGTGTGGTTTACATTTTTACGTGGTGAATAAATTAGCGCTAAAGTTAATTAGTTTAATACATTCTATAATTAAAATCACTTGTACTGAGTTGTACTTATTCCACTATTTTATTGTTGTTTACACCTGACCGGTTTCGCCTTATGGCATCATTAAAGGTTTTAATTCTAGAATGTATTATAACAAGTTCCACCAAGTGCCCACAATCGAGAGTATAAATTAATTGGTTTAATCTTTGTGATCTAATATTTAGTTATTTTGTTTCATGATTTTAAGAAAATGACTGTACTTAAATGCATTCTTATATGCTGACATATAAAAAAAATGCAGAAATTTTAATATCGGTAAATAAATTTGGTAAGAGAGCTACATGGATTGGCTCAACCTGCCACTCCTCTACTCTTGTGGGAACACTGAAAGGCTGGCAATGCAGTTGTGACTCTTGATGACCAAAGGCCTCGGTAGAAGCGTTGTCAGACGTCCTTGACGACGCTTTTGTCGGGACAAAATTTTAATGTTCCGCGTGGGACAGGCTCCCGCTTTTCGAGGATAACTGGCCGGACCCGAAAGTGTAGGTAGTGAAAATGCTATATCGGTAACAAAATTTTCAGGCAATAAAAAAAAATTCAAAGACACTACAGCGACCACAGAATACGAAATTATTTAGATTTCTGTGACTGCGATTCCACGGAAATGGCACCAGCTCTTTCAACACCAGGATAAACTATGGATAGCAGAAAATCAAAAATATTGAAAGCGACCTTTTTTTAGTCACGCTTTCGACGAAAGAGTTCCGCTTTTTTTCACTAAAAAGTTTTAAAAACCCGATTTGACAACAAAAAATTCTAGCAACACTGCAACGTGCACCGGAGGCACCATCAGTTGACACGTCTACTTGATTAGTACATGCCCTATATCATCATTATCATCAAATAATCATAATACTTCACTTCAGGACATATGCCTCTCCTTAGCAAGCTTTATATTACTATTCCACGCTGGCCAGACGAGTTGGTATAGGATTAAATATATACATATATTAAAATATACATAACACAGTTATAAGGTAGAACTTCAGCGATATATTATATATTTTAACCAATTTCAAAAATTCGCATGTAACTTAATACATTTTGGCGCAAAGCAAGGTCTCACAACACAATCGTCTACAAGATAATTTTCGCGATAAACAACTTATACTTTTACAATTAAAACATTGACTGTCAGGTATCCTTGTAGGAAACTATTTTTGGAGTGCAAAACTTAAATTTGTTTTGCAAAAATACCCGGAAAAACGAGGCAATAATGTTCGAGATTGGATTGCCGACATAGGATGAAATATTGACATACGGACTCTTTGGTCCGCTAATATAAAACTCACATAGTTTTTTTGTCCATGATAGCAAAATTTTGTCATATGTATTCCTTTTTATTTTTTTTATGTTCGCCTACACAGTCGCAATAATTGTTTTCCTGGTAGCGATATTGAGTAAATTATAAACTCAGTAATACAAATGCCCCAGGGCTATGACACCTAATAATTGTCTTGTAATATATTAAAACTTTTTAAAAGTATAAATAAATGTTGCTAGAAAAATATAATACATATAAAAATAAATCAATGCATTGCTGCCAGTATCATTTGCGAGTAATAATACACATATTTAATTAATAAAACTGTTCTTGATACATCCCCACTCAGACTTCTCCAATTCCAGGATAAATATTCTACATATCAAAAGGTCAACAATTATTGTCTCTAATTGGCATAACCTATTCCTGATATACTGATCAAAACGGCTCTACTAAAATTACTTTCATAAAAACATAATGACCCTTCGGCCAATTGGCTTCTGGGATACGAGTCCATCCCAACTCTAATTGACTTATACAACGTACAAAGCCAATAAAATCCTGCATCAACGTGCCACCTCTAGGGCGACTCACTATTCAAGCGGATAAACCAACGACTATATGAATTGGTACTGGCCGAGTTCGGCCGCAGTTCTCGCGTTGCACTGCGTGCATAGACTAGCAAATTAAAAATAAACCACCTATAAACTGCGGGAAGCCTTCATTTAAAAAAAAACGCTTGACAGATTTAAACGCGCGCCAATTTTGAAATAGTGATCGTTGGGAAAAAAATAAAAAGTGTCAGTGTTATTGTTTGAGATTTGTTTTTATCCAGAATTCACTATTTTGTAAGTATTCATTCATTATTATTTTTTTATCTTCTCGGCAGTGAAACCAAATGTCTATTTAAGATTATAAAAAATGTGAAAGCTAAGTATTTTATTATTTAGGAAAAAAATATTAGCTATAAAAAACACCATGATTAAATTACAGATTTTGTTTAAGACACAAATTTAAAAAATACATAAGTATGTTTTTTTTTTTTATCATTTCATAAAATTAAATAAATAAATGCCTATCTTTGTATCAAAAACGAAACGATGCCCGTACTTTTAATGTAAGTAATTTGTCATCACAGTTTTAATTTGTATTTAATTTATCAGACTTGAATTTTTAATAATATTACCAAAAACTCATAAATTAATTTTGATTATCGAAATTCTTTTTATATTTTGTCCAAATTGGTTACAACGACCTCGCCAATTTAAGGTGAGCTACTCTTGGTATAATACTTACACAATTTAGAGTGTCGCTTTAATAGCAAATAAAATAAAGAATTTACAATAATTAAAAAGTAATTAAACAAAAAGCAAAGCTGAATGGCAAAAATATCCTTGACACGACAAGATCATAATTTATCCGTGACCAGCGTGGCCAAATTTTTTTTAGCCAAATCGGGATTTTGACATATTATTGAAAAAAGCGGGATTCTTTCGTCGAAAGCGGAACAAAGACGTATCAACGTATCGCATCAGAAATTATGACACAAGAGTAATAGTGACTAAAAAAAAGCTTATTCGCAATATTTTTTGCTTTTCTGCTACATTCTAGCCTAATTCGCAAAAGAATTAGTACCATTTCCTATTTGTAATGTGATTGTGGATTTTTATTTTTTTATTGGCTGCCAATTTAACTAACTATCTTCAATTTAGGCGTCCGGCCAGTTATCCCTAAAAAGGACATTAGAATATATTGATTCAAAAAGCGGGATATCCCGCCAAAATTGGGACGTCTGACAACGCTGCCCGTCACCATGATCGGTGTAATTCGGTCGAATTGGAGGGTTAGCAAAAAAAATATAAAATCTCTACTTATATTACAAAGCTGAACAGTTTGTTTGTTTGTTTAAACGCACTAATCTCAGGAGCCGCTGGTCCGATTTGAAAAATTCTTTCAGTGTTGTATAGTACATTTATCGAGGAAGGCTATAGGCTATATATCATTACGCTACGACCAATAGGAGCGGAGCACCAATGAAAAATGATTCAAAAACGGGGGAAAATTATCATGCTACGGGCAATAGGAGACGCAAACGAGGTTGCGTGGGTCAGCTAGTGTATTATAATATACTTATATTATATAGTGCGGTACCTACTATTAAATTTTGGCTTGACACCGACTTCAAACCTATGAATAGGTAGCACATACCAATTAAGTTATTTTATACTTTTTAGTTTTTGAAGTCGGTTTTTTTTAAACGAAGTTTTTTTTATCTTTCGCTTTTTAGTCTTTCTCAAGTCTCTCATCATCATTTCACCTAAATAACTTGAAATAATACGACTAAAGATAACATACATACACATGACATTTAAAGATTTATCTTCCAACTCCTAACCGTTAAGGAGTTTTATCTTCCATCATCAGCTCATCATCATTAACTGATGACTACCAAATGTAAATACTGTAATAGCTTTAGAAAATATATGAAAAACATAGTACGTGCCTAAAAAAATTGAGGGTTTCCTTCGATTTCCTTGGGATCCCATCATCAGATCCTGGTATGGTGGCAATGGGACCACCTGGGGAGCATACCCTTTCGAATCCAAATAAGAATTTTCAAAATCGGTCCACAATTGACGGAGTAATCAGTGTAGGTATGTACATACATACATTAAAAAAACCGATGAAATCGAGAACCTCCTTTTGGAAGTCGTTTAAAAATAGAGAAAGGAATTGTTATATTTACACTAATTATTACTAGAAAGGGGCTAGGAGTTAGCTGTATCTGAAATCAATTTCCGCGTGTTTCAAAATAGATATGTTTATCTGAACCAAATTTTCACTCTTAATAATATTTAAAAAAATCCTTTGTAATTTATGATTCTTATGAATATAGAAAGTGGAAAGTCAAACTACCAAAAGTAATCTGAATTTTTCTTGCTAAATAAAACCCTGTTTACCTATAATAATTAAAAATCTTTATCGAATCACAACTGAGATTTCTTTCGATATGGAGAAAATTTAATTTTATTATTTTAAATTTAATCATAATATCAGTAGGGTATTGAATCGTTTTTGCGCAACACGGTTTATTTGTCACACTATAATATTAAAAGACGAAGGCTTTGTGATTGTATGTTTGTTACTTCTTCACATTAAACAGCTGAACTGATTTTGATAGAAAAGAGAAAAGAAAAAAAATGTTCTCGTGGGATGAAATAAACTGAGTAAGTAATACCATGGGGTTTAATTAGTAATAATAAATATGTTTGGATTTATTTAAATAAATGTAATGCAAATATGCGTTCAAATGTTTCCATGGAACCAGTAAGCGCAAAATTATATTTAAATTCCTTTTGAGGAAAATGAATCTCTTCGTAGCCTTTATTCAAGATTAATTGGTGTCGGCTACTAGTTTAATTACGAAAATTTGATTCTTGATTGTAAAAAAAACCCAAGACTCCATAAATAAATTCGACACGACAAACTGTCTCGTCGGGGTCAGTTTGTCGAGTCTGGTGTGCGCCCACACTCTAAGGGAGCAAATTACGCAAGACAACACCACTGCAAAGAGAAGATAAACTTGAGACAAACCCTTTTTTAAGTTGGGAAGACCCCTAGGGCCGTCACCATACCCGGTTTGCAGCGGGTGTCCGAATTGGACCTACTAAAACCAAACAAATTGTTGGCAATTTCAGTGTTTCCAACTGTTTGAAACACTTCAAAAAATTGCCAACTTTTGTTTCCATTATGTATACACCGAGTCGCCAACAATTTGAAAAACATTCGAACCAAACGTCACCATAGAGCCAATAAATATTTGCAACAAGCGTATTCTTTTGACGTTTACCGCCAAAAACGGAAACACTGTTCTCAACATTTGTTGACAATTTTTGTTGCCAACACAAGGAAATTACAGAAACTTTTGTTCGGTGGAGACCTGGACCTTAAGAAGTGAGGAATCTGGAAACTATTGTTATTAATACATGTCTGGCCAGAGTTTTATAATAAGCCGGAATATCTAATCTAAGGAGATACCTTTGTCCAGCAGTAGACTGTTAAAGCCTGCTGATGTAGTAATATATTATTTGCAGACTGCCTCGGTGGTGCAGAGGCAGCGTATGCGACTGCTGTGCTTGAGGTCTCGGGTTCGATTCCCGGGTCGGACCAAATGTTTATATGATCTGCAAATATTTGTTTCGGAGTTTGGGTGTTTTCTATGTATAATATGTATGTATTTACCAAAAAAGAAGTATATATGTATTTATATCAGTTGTCTAGTACGAATAACACTTGACAAGCTCTGCTTAGCTTGGGCCTAGATAGCGCCGTGTCTTATTATAGCTTAGATGTCCGAAATATTTATTTACATATGTAAACCACAATTACATCCAAGATGGCCCTGAACTAAAGAAAACAATCAAAAACAATAAAACCAAGATAATAAAACAGTTTCAGTTTAATCGATTGTCTATAAATTAACTAAATATAGCACTATTAGAATGGCATTACGTTCTAAATAATTAAAAGTCAGTTTTAAAAATAGAATTTAAATGTAAGATTGTGGATATTTTAAGATTTCTTGTTGTAATCTAGTTTTTTTATTTGTATGACTTGATTAGACGCCATTTGGCGTGGCCATTTTTGGCCATTTGTCGAATCAATCGATTTGCACCGATCGTGGTCATACGTGACCAAAATCGGTTGACGTTACGTTCGGGAACAAATATTATTGTAACAACAATTATAATTGTTGTAATTTTAATAAAAATGTAAATTAATTATAAAGAAATAAGAATAGAAATAACAGTGTTAAGAAGTACTACCTTCCAAGCAACAATTTTTTTTTATTTAATTTTAAATTAACATGATCACCAATCGCCATCGATTAAGGTGTTGATGAAGTGTTGAGTCCATATGCTACGGTGACCGCTTACCTTCACATTGGTCACGCTAGAATGTTTAGGTTCTAGAGTTTCAAATCACTAGATTTTGTATTATCAAGGCTGCCATTAAATATAGTAATTTGTTGAAATTAGATACGAGGTTACGAAATAAATAGTCAATTGTTACATGTTTATTATTTATATCTCATATTTAAATACTTGGTACATTTAGACCAAGGCGTATATTGCGTTAAATTATATAGATGTAATGCACATTTTGTTCTAATTAAATTAATTCATGAAATTAAACTTGTGTAAAGTTAAATTTACATATATTATTTATTACTTGCATATATTTAGATTAATGTTTAGAAACATGTTAAAGGTCGCGTGCCCACTATATCGTGTATTTCAATGGAGCTTCTCATTTAAGACGTCACGATTAACTGTCGATCACGACTTTTTTTGCCGTGACGACAGTTTGTCAAGACAATAAGAACGGCTAGCACGATACATAGAAAACTCTTTATTTGCGCACCATATCACAGAGTTAAATAAGAATACATAAAAAAGGCTGATTTGTAGTTGATAGGGCGGCCTTATAGCCAAAAGCAATAGTTGTGAAAAAAAAACTTTTCCTGACAGGCATAGACGAATAATGTAATGTACTATTCATGTGACAGAAAATGGTCTGACGTTGTTGCGACTATCTACCGTAGCCACGATAAAAGCGTGGAGGCGACAGTCCCCTATCCAAGTTGACATTCTACAAACGTTAATAGAAAAACTAACAAATGTATGGAATGACGTATCTCAACACAAGTCACCAGGTCAAAATAAAATATTAGCCTAAATACACGATAATACAGGCGTTAGCGATTGTAGAAAGAAAATCGACGCGAAACACCTGCATCTTAGCTATGGAAGCTGATGTGCAAAACGACAAGACTGCCACGAACTGTAAAAGCGTGGTCACGACGCCGCGGCGGCAACGGCTAAAGACGACAGTCGTCTAACGATAAATTGATCGTCAAGGCAGTGGGCACGTACCCTAATGCATTTTATTTGAAAGTAAAACTGCATTAGTTGATGATTGCTTCATGCATTGACTGGACAAACTGAAGGTTACAAATTCGACTAGTGACAAATATCATATTTTTCTAAAAAATAATCAAAAAATAGTAATTTCTTCAGCCTTCAAATATTGAAGAAACGGATACAAATAACTCCTAGATTCTGGGTTTGTGCTTATCCAGTTTCCTATTTTTATCTAGATATAGTGTTAAATCTATACTTAATATATAAAGCTGAAGAGTTTGTTTATTTGCTTGAACGCGTTAATCTCAGGAACTACTGCTCCAATTTAAACAATTATTTTAGTGTTAGATAAGATAGCCGATTTATTGAGGAAGACTATAGGCTATATATCATCAGGCTAAGACTAATAGGAACGGAGCACCAATAAAGAATGTTAGAAAAATGGGGGAAAATTATCACGCTAAGGGTAATAGGAGACGCAAACGAGGTTGCGTGGGTCAGCTAGTTAATATATAAAGCTGAAGAGTTTGTTTATTTGCTTGAACGCGTTAATCTCAGGAACTACTGCTCCAATTTGAACAATTATTTTAGTGTTAGATAAGATAGCCGATTTATCGAGGAAGACTATAGGCTATATATCATCAGGCTAAGACTAATAGGAACGGAGCACCAATAAAGAATGTTAGAAAAATGGGGGAAAATTATCACGCTACGGGTAATAGGAGACGCAAACGAGGTTGCGTGGGTCAGCTAGTTAATATATAAAGCTGAAGAGTTTGTTTGTTTGCTTGAACGCGTTAATCTCAGAAACTACTGGTCCGATTTAAAAAATTCTTTCAGTGTTAGATAGCCCATTTATCGAGGAAGGCTATAGGCTATATATCATCACACTACGACAAATAGGAGCGGAGCACCGATGAAGAATGTTACAAAAACGGAGGAAAAATATTACGCTACGGGCAATAGGAGACGTAAACGAGGTACCGTGGGTCAGCTAGTGTTATACAAAGAGTTTTGGCTGGCATACGCTGGTTGTATACGCTACCACTGCGCCACCGAGGCAGTCAGATTCTTTTTAGTTTTTTTTTTCAGTTTTTATACTACATACCTATTAAAGATTACATAACTACAGGCTAGCCAATGATCTTGTTTTCATTTTGACGTATACTCAAAACTGCACCTAATTTGTCGTTTAAAAAAAGCATTAAATGACTTGCATTTTTTTTAAACTTTGGCACACTTAAAATTGTCATTCATGATTCAGGGGTTTTCCAACTTAATTCCAATAGTCTAAAGTGATTATTAAATATAATATGAATCAGGAATTAATACATGGAATATAACGCGGTAAAGACCGGAGCACTGAACATGTGCGTCACAGAAAAAAAAATAGTTTACTTATGACTTTTTATTGAATTGTCAAAATAATAGTGATGTGCGGGGTTATTTGTTCTTTGTATGGGTATTTATCTTTAATATGTATGTGTTTGGTAATATTTAAGTATGTTGATCAGTAATCTGGTATTTACGGTTCATCCCAGCAAAGTTGACATTCTGAAAACGTAAACAATATTAAAAAACTAATTAATGTATGGAAATGACGACATCTCAACACCAAGTTACATGGACAAAATAAAATATTAGCCAATAATACAAGAGAATAGAGGCGTCAGCGATTGTAGAAAGAGATTTAATTGGAGAAATGAAATCTTCCCTTGCCTTTTCTTTTGTTTTTTTTTTTGGTTCTGGGGAAGGATCAACCGATGGCAACGCACTTATGACTTTTGAGTTGCAAGTGTCCATGGGTGGCGGTAACCACTTACCATCAGGTAATACATCTGTTGGTTTGCCTCTTTCATAAAAAGAATCAAGCTCGAGCGATAGGTATAGGACCCCGACCTGCTCAAGGTTATCGATTGGAAAATTATAACGATTCATGAATGTGGACGACGCAAAAGGGGTGTAGTAAGTGGAGGTCAGTTGTCTCTGCTTACTCCTTTGATAAATAGACGTGACTTTATGAATGTATAAATAAATAGATGGGCCAGTCATTGGTTTCCTTAATTGATTCAGTGCATTTAGAGAATTAGTCTCTTTTGTAGCGCATTCCATTTAAACTGTATTTTCCCCATATGAGTTTGTATTCTTATTTAGTTCATCAACTTTCCTTCTATGAACCTTTAAGGTAACTATTATTGGTTTATTAATCACGTTATTTGGTATTAGATATTTTACTTCCTTCCTACTAATATTATAAATGCGAAAGTTTGTGAGGATGCATTGATGTTTGTTACTATTACACGCATAAAGTACCTACTGAATGGATTAAGATGAAACTTTACAGTAATATAGCTGATAGATACATGAGAATAACACATAGTCCAGTATTTACCACGATAACGGACATACACGTTAGCAGAGCCGCGCGGGCAAAGATTTTTTTTCCGTAGGCGATTAATTATCTATCGACGAAACCGAAGGTTTTCATCCTTCGGCTTTGGCTAGTTTGCCGCTTTTTTACCATAAAAACAAAATTTTGACTGTTGATAATGATGATAGTTTAAAATATTGTTATTGTTATAAAACCTGTATTTACTATAAACATTTAGACTGAAACGTAAAACAGACAGGAAAAATTCCTTCGCGCGTCAGACGAGGAAATATTGTAGGTTGAACTTTAAATTGTGACGTCACTTCCGTTTAATAAACAATCATTAATTAAGCTATTGTATTGCAGCTTGATTAACAGCTGATTAACTTAACTATTGAAGTTTTTAGTTTTTTACTCGTGACCTAAAACATATTCTTACTGTGATGGTTTCATTTCCCATTTACATTACGCATTTTATTCTTTTAGATCAAATAATCGTTTGACATTTAGCAATAATTTGGTGTTTGCGCGTAATTTATCTAGACATCTATGCATACTTGTCGTAACTGTAACAAGTCGATGTCTGTATATTAAAGATAGTGAAGAAAAAGAAACTAAAAACTGGCGTCTTTAATAAACAAAAAAATATATACACGTCGACTTGAGAACCTCCTCCGTTTTTTTCGTCGGTTGAAAAACTGACTTCAAGAACTGAATCGATTTAAATGGGACCTCAAGGAAAGCACCAGCTAGTTAAACAAGTACAAATTATTAAAAATAAAAAACCCGACTGCGTCAATATTTAACAATAAAAACATTTAAGTTTTATTTATATTCGTAATCACCGTAAAAAATCTTTATTTTGATACCACACTCGATGTATTTTGAAAACATTTTTTTTTATATTGCTTTTTGGCACCAAAAATCCTTATTTTTAATTTTTCCCAGTGTCACTCTCACGACTAAGACGAATCTATTGACACCACTCACATAATAATACGACAAGCCGTTTAGGCTCTAGGGCGTGCCAAAGAAATATACATACATACATACACTCGAAAAACATAACCCTCCTTTCGCAGTCGGGTAAAAAAGAATCATAAAAATCCATTCACCCAGTCGAAAGTTCTGAGGTAACTAACTTAAAAAAAAACAATCGAATAGAGAGGCTCCTCATTTTTTGAAGTCGGTCAAGAAGGACTCAAAACAACAGTTTTCAGAAGTTTTAGCATTTCATCTGTTTGTGTGCGCTGAGCTCAGAAGTCACCTAACCGATTTGGATGCGGTTTTACCTTATGCATTGTGGTAAACTTTACTTAACATTAAGTGATTGTTTTTTTTTTCAATGTGTTGCCATATAAAAAAATTATATCAGTTTTAATTATCACCTCGAAAACTTGTATGTTTCTAACATACCTAAGACCATTTTAATACAAGAAAATATGCACACAATTTCAATCTTTATCTATCAAATGGATGGTATGCATCTATTGACGGCCACAATTGATATATAGCGAGAGGGAGAGACGGAACTAGATCACGGGACGGATGCGACACTTAACTTGTTGCGTAAAATCGAATCACGACACCAACGTAATGCAACACGCCTATACTACAATTATAAGATTATACTTTTCAAATTTTTATGTGTCACATTTCGCTCCGTACCTAAGGTGATGAACTTTCAAAACCTGGTCCATCAAGAATAGCAAAATTTTGTGTAATAGTACATTACAATTGGATTAGGCCTGCTTAGGATACCACAAAAAAAACGCGCCAATAACTCTACCTCATGGTGGTGTGGATAATATTAACTCATTTGGCCAAATCGCGTGTTGGAGTGGACTTTGCGACTCTCGTACGCTAAAACTATTGATTTTACAAAAAAGGTACCTACATAAATTGTAAGAAAATTTCTCTAGTTTAATTTATTACTACCTATTTATATCGTAAAATGAGCCGGAACGGAGCTATTCTCATAAAACTGTTTTTGAGCGCCATTTTTCCAATATGGCGGCGCGAGTGGCAAGAATACGAGGTGGCAAAGTGAAAATTCGAAAAGAGCACGTCGAAATCTATGTTATCACCAATTTTTAAAACTTCCGAAAAACAGTCCAGGTAACCAAAAATAATAATAATAACAGTGGTGCTCAAAAAGAGGGTTTATTGAGCACCAAATGACTGTACTAGTACGCCAAAACCACTTTTCTACGGAGAGTCCTATGTCCAGCAGTAGTATGATAAAGACTGTTGATTATAATGATAATGAATTATTCGACACTGATGACATTACACCAATACAAAGTCAGGTTTGGTCGCTAGTCTAGTTCGAAATAAAACGACAAAAATAAACTGAGTTGTTTATGTACGATGTAAAAGAACGATGACCCCTATCCGACGGCTGCGACAATGACCGCAAATTCTGACCATACTACCCACTCTCACAAAGCATCGCCTTGACGTTCGTGTGTTAAAACGCCTCGGAAGTGAGTGGTACATACAAGGTTCTCTTCAATTACCCATTAATTTAGGTCAGTGATTAACTTAACCACTGTATTCCGACCTCTAGTGCTTATCTCTTGTGATATGATATTGGGGGTCTGTTTAAATTGGTTCTTTAACTGAAGGCGAATTTTCCGTATTGTGTTATTTTAAGATAATTGATAAGTTTTTGTTAAGTTTCTTTACAAGCGAAGTGTTAAGGCCGAACGCTTCTTGGAACTCTGAAATAGTATGTTATATGAGATCTTATCAGAATGGATTTATTTATGTATTTATTTATTCGTGGCTTTACTCTGTTTTGCACATCATTTTATTATAGTCCCAAACTAGGCTGAACCTATGATAAGGTAACCAGGTTGTTGATACACATATTTAAATATTTCTAAATAAATACGTACATATTATAAATGAACTAGCTTTTACACGCGGTTTCGCTCACGCAGACTTTCATCCCCTGATTTACCCCTTTAGGGGTGGAATTTCAAAAATTCCTTTCTTAGTGCTCACTTACGTTATATAAAGAACCTACATGCAAAATTTCAGGATTCTAGCGGTTTGGGCTGTGCGTTGATCTCTGGGTATGTCAGTCAGTCACCTTACTCTTTTATATTTATACTAGCTGTTGCCCGCGGCTTTGCTCGCGTGGAAGTTGATTATATGTATTTATTTAAAACTGTGTAAGTATCTATGAATACTGTGTTCACGTTTTTAAACGTATTTATTTATAATCAATAGTCCATTAAAATTGACTTTCACACACACTTTCGACCCTTATTTTAACCCCTTTAGGAATAGAATTCCCATAAATGCTGATATAAGTATTCATTTATTTGTAATCAAAAGCCTGAAGATAACGTTTCAGGCCACTAAATTAAAAAATGACGGACTTCCAGTCTAGCCTAGGGATAGAATATCCAGAAACGCTTAAATACGTATCTCATTATCATCAACGCAGTCCACTGCTGGACATAGGCATCTCCAATTGCACGCCACTTGGTTCGATCCTCAGCTTCTCTCATCCAGCTTCTGCCAGCCGTCCGATCATTATTCCACCTGGCCTGTGGACGTTCTACGCTACGTTTGCCGAGACGCGGTCACCACTATCGAAACCCTTTTATCCCAACGGTTATCAGTTCTACGGCTAATATGGCCAGCCCACTGTCACTTCAGTTTGCTTATCCCGTGGGCTATGTCAATGACCTTGGTTCTCTACCGGATCACCTCATTCTTGATGCGATCCCTTAGAAAAACGTTGAGCTTTTGTGATGAGAAAAATTAATCATTATTATTATTATAGCCCTCTCCATAGCAACTTTGAACTTGTGGACCAGCCGTGTCGTGTCCACGTTTCGGCACAGTATGTCATGACAGGTAGGACGTATTGATTGAAGAGTTTCGTATTTAGGCACTGTGGGATTGACGATGAAAAGACCCGACAAAGTTTCCCAAACGCTGCCCAACCCGGCTGAATTCTCCTGTTCATCTCGTCCTCGAAGTTGTTTCTACTTAACTGCAAAGTCTGCCCGAGGTACCACACATATTTTTGAACAACTTCGAGAATGGCACCGTGAACCACAACCGGTTCCGGTAGAACATGTTCGTACATACGTATCTACTCATTTTTAATCAGTAGCCATAAATAAAGTTGCATGTTTCTAACTTCAAGAATGACGGACTTCCAGAATAACCTATATACGAAACAACAACCCCTATTTAACCTCTTAGGGGTAGATTATCCAGAAACGCTTAAACACGTATCTACTATTTTTTAATCAGTAGTCCAAAAGTAAAGAACGACGAACTTCCTTACAAACTTTCAACCCCGATTTCACCCCCTTAGGGGTAGAATATTAAGAAACGTTTAAATAAGTATCTATTCATTTTAAATCAGTAGCCCAAAAGTAAAGAATGACGAACATCCTTACAAACTTTCAACCCCGATTTCACCCCCTTAGGGGTTGATTATCCAGAAACGCTTAAACACGTATCTACTATTTTTTAATCAGTAGCCCAAAAGTAAAGAATGACGAACTCCCTTACAAACTTTCAACCCCGATTTCACCCCCTTAGGGGTAGAATATTAAGAAACGTTTAAATACGTATCTATTCATTTTAAATCAGTAGCCCAAAAGTAAAGAATGACGAACATCCTTACAAACTTTCAACCCCGATTTCACCCCCTTAGGGGTAGAATATTAAGAAACGTTTCAATACGTATCTATTCATTTTAAATCAGTACCCCAAAAATTAAGTTTCACGTTTCTTACTTAAAAAATGACGAACTTCCATACAAACTTTCAACCCCTATTTCACCACCTTAGGGGTAGAATATTCAGAAACGTTGAAACACGTATCAATTCATTTTTAATCAGCAGCCAAAAAATAAAGTTTCATGTTTCTGACTTCAAAAATTACGAACTTCCAGACTGACCTATATACGAAATGACAACCTCTATTTCACCCCTTAAGGGTAGAATATCCAGAAACGCTTCAATACGTATCTACCCATTTTTAATCAGTAGCCCAAAACTACATTTTCATGTTTCTCACTTAAAAAATGACGGACTTCCTTACAAACTTTCAACCCTTATTTCACCCCTTTACGGGCATAATATCCAGAAACTCCTAAATACGTATCTAATCATTTATATTAAGTAGCCCAAAAATAAAGTATCATATTTCTTATTTAAAAAAATTACGGACCTCCATACAAACTTTCAACCCCTATTTCACCCCCTTAAGGGTAGAATATCCAGAAACGCTTACACGTATCTACTTACTCTTTTTTAATCAGTAGCCCAAAAGTAAAGTTTCATGTTTCTTACTTAAAAATTGACGAACTTCCATACAAACTTTCAACCCCTATTTAACCTCCTTAGGGGTAGAATATTAAGAAACGTTTTAATACGTATCTATTTATTTCAAATCAGTACCCCAAAAATAAAGTTTCATGTTTCTTACTTAAAAAATGACGAACTTCCATACAAACTTTCAACCCCTATTTCACCCACTTAGGGGTAGAATATTCAGAAACGCTGAAACACCTATCAATTCATTTTTAATCAGCAGCCTAAAAATAAAGTTTCATGTTTCTGACTTCAAAAATGACGGACTTCCAGACTGACCTATATAGGAAATAACAACCCCTATTTAACCCCTTAGGGGTAGAATATCCAGAAACGCTTAAATACGTATCTGCTCGTTTTTAATCAGTACCTTAAAAATAAAGTTTGTTGTTTCTTACTTAAAAAATGACGAACTTCCATACAATCTTTCAACCCCTATTTCACCCCCTTAGGGGTAGAATATTCAGAAACGCTGAAACACGTATCAATTCATTTTTAATCAGCAGCCTAAAAATAAAGTTTCATGTTTCTAACTTAAAAGATGACGGACTTCCAGACTGACCTATATACGAAATAACAACCCCTATTTAACCCCTTAGGGGTAGAATATCCAGAAACGCTTAAATACGTATCTACTCTTTTTTAATCAGTAGCCCAAAAGTAAAGTTTCATGTTTCTTACTTCAAAAATGACGAACTTCCATAAAAACTTTCAACCCCTATTTAACCCCCTTAGGGGTGGAATTTCAAAAAATCCTTTCTTAGTGCTCACTTACGTCATATGAAGAACCTACATGCAAACTTTCAGGATTGTAGCTTCAGCGGTTTGGGCTGTGCGTTGATCTCTGGGTATGTCAGTCAGTCAGTCAGTCACCTTACTCTTTTATATATATAGATTGATTACACCCATACACAGAATAAGTGATCGTAGTGTCCACACTATTGTTTTTCCTAACTCCTAGGTGGAATCGAACTCACCGCCTCAGTTAGAGTCACTAACCTCTATATCAAAAGTTTCGATGTGCTAACCCAGATACAATCTATCTCTATACCAAAGTTTCATGTTTTAACTGTCAGCCGTTCTTTATATTCGTTTTATTAATAAACTAAATGGTCATCATTTTTTATTTATAGTCTATGGTCAAGGCCGGGGTTTTCCATTCATTGTATACATATATTTACATTTCACACATAACTGTTTTTTCGTCATATTACGTCAAAACACGTACAGATTTCTTACGTCAGTTTTTGTGTGTTTAGATTTGGGAATTGATTTTTGCTCTGTGCTAATGTTTATTTTTACTAACCGACTTCAAAAAAGGAGGAGGTTCTCAATTCGACTGTATTTTTTTTATGTTTGTTACCTCATAACTTTCGACTGGGTGAACCGATTTTGATGATTCTTTTTTATTTGAAAGCTGGTGCTTCCCGCTTCCGGTCCCGGTCCCATTTAAATTTGGTCCAGATTGAAGTCGGTTTTTTTTGTTAAAATTTTAATACTTGCTGATATCAATATGGAGTAGTGCCCGTGTGGTGTCGTATTAAGAATATGGAGCATCACCACCCCTATTTAACCCTTGGGTGTCCTAAGAGCTGACTAAGGGAGTAGACTAGGCTGTTACGAAAACATATTTTAACTGCCTCGGTAACGTAGTGGTAGCCTATGCGACTGCTGTGCCTGAGGTCTCAGGTTCGATTCCCGGGTCGGACCAAATGTTTGTATAATCTGCAAATATTTGTTTCGGAGTTTGGGTGTTTTCTATGTATAAAATGTGTGTATTTACAAAAAAATATATATGTATTTATATAAGTTATCTGGTACTGCTGGTACCCATAACAACTGCCTCGTTGGAGGTCTCGGGTTCAATTCCCGGGTCGGACTGCGGTTGGGTTTTTCTTACAAGAAATTCTTAACAGCAGTCCGAAATATGGAATATAGCGATGTTTCCCGCCCGTGCCTCGGAGAGCACAAGCCGTCGGTCCCGATGAACACCTATGACAATCGTTATTGGGAAGTCAGTGCTCTCAAATATACTGACAACTAACCTTCGAATTCAGTTCACCCTCAGGGTTGTGGAGGTCCGATGCAGTCGCTCCGTGGTAAAACTGATATTCAGATAAAACCAGTTGAACTAGTATCCGACCACAATTAATCTTGGGAATAATAAAGGCAAAGAAGATGAAGATGCTAATGTTTATTTTTATATCAGCATGGTGTAGTATTTATGTGGTGCTGGATTAAGAATACGGAGTATCACCACCCCTATTTAACCCTTGGGTGTCCTGTGTGTCCATAGGATAGACTATTTAGAATAGGAGTGTTAGGGTGCCGCCCGCCGCCCCCGGCCTGCTTCTGCTAGGGTGACTGGTGGCCTCACCTGTAACTCTCAGGCTTGCGCTTATGGAGGACGGAGATGGTTTTGCGATCTCCGGCGCCTGTGTCGTCTACGCTACCTGGCCCGTTCCCGGGCCTGGCGGACAGGGAGAGTTCTAAACCTATCCCGGTACCGTTCCACCATCTCCTTCGCAAGCATAACTTGCTCGCAGAAAGAGACGGCAGAGTTCCACGCGCTCCCGCTCAGCAACATGGGCGCAATCATGTTACCAAGCGAGAGAACCCCCACTCCGATGGCTGCCACGAGATCACGCCTCGGTTCGTCCCGCGCCGGACATTCTGCCACGCCGTGTCCACGGTTTGGACATCGCAGTGGTGGCACTCAGACGTTGGCTCTTTGCGGATCAGACACAGGTGATCTCCGTAAAATCCTTTTCCAGTGAACAACTGCGTTAGCCGGTAAGAGAGGCTGGCGACTACCCTCGCACAGAAAATCAGCGTAAAATGACAGTGTTCGTGCTGTCGTGTTTCGTTGGTGAGTGCGAGACCGGAGGCCCAATGATGCAGAAGCATCACTAGGCCGCCATAGTGTGGGTCGCCATGCTGCATTGTTGCATTTGCAATGAGTATGGTGACCACCACTCTTGGATTCTGCTTATGCTTTCCATCAGGCAGAGTAGAGTCATTTGGGCAGGGCCGTTAATAAAAAAAAAAGAAATCACGGAACTTGCGTCAACGTCACCGAACGCTTTCCATAAGCTATATTTTTTACTTATTTTTATCGCGCTTAAAGATTCATTTCATGTGAGCTTAAACAACTGTTTGTTTATTGTTTTGAGTTTTCACTTGTGTCGGCAGTCCTCATGACTTTTTGACATGCTTTTTGATTTTTTGGAATAGTAACTATATTATGTAACTAAAGTAGAACTGTAATTTAGAGAAACGAAATAATACACTACAATACACTGGTCAAATATAATTAATTAATAATGCTTTGATTTAGCAAGTGGTTGCAATTTGGCTTTCAAGATTCGTGCCAATCATTGTTAGTTAAATAAAAACTTTTATATAGAGATTGTAGCGGCGCGCACTTAACCTATTGTCAAAGCGTTGTACTGTGACGTTCATAATGACAACAGCCGACGGAGGCGCGCGGCGCGACGGCACCGCAGAGCTAGGGCTTCGTCGCCGTCCTGCCTACCTGTCTACCTGCCTACCCGTCTACCCATTTGTCGACGATATTTTAGTCAGCTCCAGAAGCAAAGAAGAACACAGAAGAGAGTTAGAAGAAGTATTTAAAAGACTGAACGACAACGGAATTACTCTACGGTCAAAACCTACGATTACCTGGTGAATTCTACGATGAATCCACAAAGTACCAGAGTACAACTTCCACATTTATGGATAGACTAAATGAAGCACTAAGGAAAGCTCAAATACAAAGAAAGTCAAACCAGTCCAAGGCGACATTCATAAGTAACGAGCTACATAAATGTTCGCACGTATACATACGAAACGATGCAGTAAACAAACCTTTAACGCCAACATACGACGGCCCGTACCAAGTTATAGATCGCAAGGATAAATATTACACTATACAGTTACGCAACAGAAGTGCCAATATATCCATTGACAGACTGAAGCCTGCATTTCGTATGAACACGGAACCCCAAGCGACTACGGATACCTACTCATACGTCACAAAATCAGGGAGGACATCTAAACCCTCTGTACGCTTTCGCTAGCGGGGGAATGATGTAGCGGCGCGCACTTAACCTATTGTCAAAGCGTTGTACTGTGACGTTCATAATGACAACAGCCGACGGAGGCGCGCGGCGCGACGGCACCGCAGAGCTAGGGCTTCCTCGCCGTCCTGCCTACCTGTCCGCGGCGCGCGAGCGAGATAGCGATGGCACCTCTCACTCGCTCATCGTATGATTCGGACCTACCCGAACTATTTTATTATGTACATTTATGTAAAAACTATAAATACCAGTGCATTATAATAAAGACACACATACTGCTAAAGCTCTTTGATTTATCGACACCTTAACCTAGCACCTCAGTACCTAAAAGATAATATCTAAAATTTCATTACACTTTTCTGTAACAGTGTTACAACGTTTGGTACACTCTGCTCTTGTTATAAAAAAGCGGCCAAGTGCGAGTCGGACTCGCCCATGAAGGGTTCCGAAGCAGCAAGTCACATAATATAAAAGTTCTTGTAGTTCGTTGTAACTTTGATCGATGTTTTAATAATAGTGTTTTATTTTTGCGGTTTACCATTTATGACGTATTAAAAAAAACTACTAACTAGATCACGTTCAAAACAATTTTCGGTGGAAGTGTGGAGGTACGGGGTGTCATGTCCCTCCAACACAAAGGGGGGATCCTCCGACCAGGCGAGGTGATCATGCCTGGCGGGCCAACTGCCCAACGGTTGATGTTGGGATGTTGTATGTATGTTAATTGGCTCGCGAACTTTCACTGCGCGATTCAGGATTGGTAGTTTCTTAGTTTCCTTCGTTACTCCGTAGTTCGATGTATCTTCGGTAGGTGGCGCTGTCATATGTTTTCTTGTTGCGCTGTATGAGGAATTCGCCACAGAAGTTTGCATGGTAATGTACATTATATATTTTTTTTAGATTTATCATTCTCTTATTTTAGAAGTTACAGGGGGGGACACACACATTTTACCACTTTGGAAGTGTCTCTCGCGCAAACTATTCAGTTTAGAAAAAAATGATATTAGAAACCTCAATATCATTTTTGAAGGACCTATCCATAGATACCCCACACGTATAGGTTTGATGAAAATTTTTTTTTTTGTTTCGGTTCTAAGTATTGAACCCCAAAATTTATTGTTTTTTTTTAATTTTTGTGTGAAAATCTTAATGCGGTTTACAGAATACATCTACTTACCAAGTTTCAACCAGTATAGTTCTTATAGATATATATCTATCTATAGATATATAGTTCTGACGGACAGACAGACAGACATGACGAATCTATAAGGGTTTCGTTTTTTGCCTTTGGCGCGGAACCCTAAAAAACAGATATCGAAGGTAGTTATTATACCAGCTTGTTGACTTTAAAAATTGCAAATAAATTTTATTTGTCCGATTACATTACATTCTCAATTTGCTAACGGCTTCTTCATTCTAATTATAAACAAAACGATACATTATTTAATAAAAGATTATGTAAAGTTATTCAAATACCAACTAGTTAACATAATTTACGTTAATTATGTCGAAATTGTTAATCAATGAGTTGTAACACTTTATTAGATGATTATTTCAATGAGATTTAATATCCGATAAAATATTTCTTCGAGACTTTTAACGGGCCTATTATCCTAGTGGTTATTGATCCTGCCTGCTTAGCCGGAGCTAATCGCTTCGATTCCTACCCAAGACAATTAATTGTGATATAATCGCGATCATTTTACCGTGGGAGAGCCACGCTTCGGCATGAATGGGCCGGTTCGACCGGAGTGACACCACGGCCTCACAGAAAACCTGTGCGAAACAGCGTTTGCGCTGTGTTTTATCGAGTGAGTGAGGATACCGGAGGCCCATACCCCAATCCCTCCCCCTATCTCCCTCCCTAACCCACAAAGGCCAACAACGCAGTTGTGACGCCTATGGTGTTGCGGGTGTCCATGGGCGGCGGTAATCCCTTACCATCAGGCGAAACGTCTGCTCGGTTGCCCCTTATTCCATAAAAAAAGACAACGACAACACAGCACAAGCGCTGTTTCACACCGGTTTTCTGTGAGGCCGTGGTATCTCTCCGGTCTCAACAGGCATGGCTCTCCCACGTAAACGGTTCTATGTATCCTACTAATATTATAAAGGCGAAGGTTTGTAAGTATGGATGGATGGATGTTTGTTACTCTTTCACGGAAAAACTCCTGAACGGATTTGGATGAAACTTTACAGTAATATAGCTTATACATCAGAATAACACATAGGCTACTATTTGCCGCGATAACCGACATATACGCGTGCGGAGCCGCGGGCAACTACTTGTTATAAATACTTTACTATACGTGTGGTGATGATGATTAAAAATACGGAGTGTTACCACCTCTATTCATTCCTTGGGTGTCATAAAAGCCTACTAAGGGAACAAACGTAGGACAACAGCTCTGCAAAAGGGGAAGAATTTGAAACAAACTACAGTACAATACCAGCCTGACCAGCGTGGCATAGAAGCCAAAATCTCCTTGCTAATGGGAGGCTTATAGCTATCAGTGGATTATTTATAGACTGTTGATGATTATAAATACGTAACTGACTCTGAATCTCTGACTGCACAGATGACGTAACGTTTTAAGCGGTCGCCACGCCGCTCTGTACTGCGTTGAGTGTAGTGGGTTCAATCCCCATGACAACAAATGTGACCCACAAATTGTTGTTCTGTCCTTTACCTCCGTAACTTGTATGTTTGTGAAGTCCCTCGCAATGCAGTATATATTCCTATCTTTTTCGTTGTCTTTTTTTTTGGAATAAGGGGCAACCGAGCAGACGTTTCGCCTGTTGGTAAGCGATTACCGTATGGCATGATTATTTAAATATTAAGTAATATTAATGTAACTACATAAACGTTTTCCTACTTATGTATGGGTTAAATATTATCATTCTGAAGCTATATGAAAATACTTATAACTGATACCTAATCTATATAAATAAAATGAATTACCGAAATGTATGTACGCGCATAACTTCCGATCGGCTGCACCAAATTAGATAATTATTTTTTCTATATGTTATTGTTAGGACAAGGTTTGTGTACAAGAAAAAAAAAGTAAAAGTCAATTTGTTTTGTCCGCGACTGTACACTGCCTGTGGGAAGCTGACACAGATGTGTAAATATGGCGCTACTAAGTTCGCCGGGTCAGCTAGAATTATGTTTAAATAGTTGTGTTCTTGTGAATTGCTAGTTTGAGGGTATTAGATATAGTAGCCCGAAACTTGGGAGAGCCACGCTTCGGCATGAATGGGCCGGCTCGACCGGAGTGATACCACAGCCTCACAGAAAACCGGTGTGAAACAGCGCTGGCTCTGTGTTTCACCTAGTGAGTGAGGATAACGAAGGCCCATACCCCACCAAACCTTCCCCCTATCCCCCTCCAAGAAAATTAAAAGATAACCATAAAATTATTTTTTTCACTACCTGTACGAAACTGAAGCGGGCATCCTAATTACTAAAATAAGTTTTTTTTTTTTTTTTTTTACTTATGGCCCGCCATAATGACTCTACTCTGCCTGATGGAAATTGAAAATATTTACGAAAGAAAAATATGGAGGGAAAAATATGTCAGTACGAAGTTTGCCGGGTCAGCTAGTAATTTTAAAAAGCTAAAGAGTTTAATTGACTGAAATTTCAGGAAATACTGGTTGAAACAGAATAAATCCTTATTATACAAAATTATAAATGCGAAAGTAACTCTGTCTGTCTGTTTCACGCCAAAGCTACAGAACTGATTTAAATAAAATTTTGTACGCAGATAGTCTAGAACCTGAAGAAGGACATAGGCTACTTTTTAATGCAATAAAAGTGTTGTAAGGAGGGGGGAGGTGAAAGGTTGTATAAATAATAATAATAAATATTTTGGACATCTAACACACAACGCCATCTAGTCCCAAGCTAAGCAGAGCTTGTGTTATGGGTGTACTAGTCTACTAGACAACTGATATAAATACATAAATATCCCTTTTTTTGTAAATACCTACATATTAGACATAGAAACCACCCAAACTCTGAAACAAATGTTTGCAGATCATACAAACATTTAATCGAACCCGAGACCTCAAGCACAGCAGTCGCATACGCTACCACTGCGCCACAGAGGCAGTCTAGTGTAATATATAAATGTATGTTCATTATCAACTTTATTCGGTAACCTCAATTACCGGCTAGATTTAGTTATTCTAAGCTAAAAAATATATCGATTCAACCTCGATAAAGCAAATGAATGCATCACTTAATTTATTTAAATATAAACACAACTCATTATATTCATGGCTTAAAATAACTATGAAGATGAAAAAATAAATAAAAATATGCTAATTATTGTCTTTAATGTATTTGGCATATGTTGACATTCAATGATGTAATAAGGAAATATCTGAGGCTTATGCAGGCATTAAAAAAAGCGGCCAAGTGCGATTTGGACTCGCCCATGAAGAAGTCCGAAGCACCAAGTAACATAATATAATTAACCGACTTCCAAAAAGGAGGAGGTTCTATGTTCCACTGTATGTTTTTTTTTTTTTTTTTTATGTATGTTACCTGATTACTCCGTCAGTTGTGGACCGATTTTGAATTTTTTTTTGTATTCGACAGGGTATGCTTCCGTGGTGGTCCCATTGCCAGCATATCAGGATCTGATGATGGGATCCCAGGGAAATCGAGGGAAACCCTAATTTTTTATAGCACATACTATGTTTTTCGTATATTTTCTGAAGTTACACCGGTATTTGCGTCTGGTAGTCATCATTTTATGATGATGAGCTGATGATGTAAGGTACCACTCCTTAACGGTTAGGAGTTGGAGGATAAATCTTTAAATATCATATGTATATAAGTTACCTTTAGTCGTATTCTTACAAATTATTTAGGTAAGCTGATGATGGAAGGTGGAAGGTACAACTCCTCAACGGTTAGGAGTTGGAGAATAATTCTTTCAATTGCATACGTATCTAAAGACCTTCAGTCGTATACTTTCAAGTTATTTAGGTGAGCTGATGATAGAAGATTAAACTCTTCAACAGTTATGGATTAGAGGATGATTTTAATATTACACGTACCTTAATTTGTATTCTTGATGATGAAATTTGATGAAATAATTCAACTTACTACTTATCTACGATTGTTTGCACTAAAAACTGTAAAATAAGAACTTTTTATAAAAAAAAAAAACCGACTTCCAAAAACATCCAACGAAAACTCTCTGTCAAAAAACACTTAAAAGCGTAAAATAAACTGGTTCTTCATAAATTGCCT
The DNA here is from genome assembly GCA_949125395.1 of Diaphora mendica. Lineage (NCBI taxonomy): Eukaryota > Metazoa > Arthropoda > Insecta > Lepidoptera > Erebidae > Diaphora > Diaphora mendica. Next base: position 3,293,600 of record OX421332.1, on the reverse strand, counting down.
ATACCTAATTCTTTATTCATTTAAATAGTAGTATTATAATGGGTGCTAGGTACCTAAAATCTGTTTGAAGTCGGTGCTAAGCCAAAAAGAATACAAACGAAGAATTACAAAAGTCTAAGCGATAGTCACTTGGCACCGACTTATGAAGAACCAGTTTATTTTACGCTTTTAATTTTTTTTTTATATTTGTGTTGATTGAATGAAAGGTAAATTGCAGTTTACGATTAATGATGTATTAAAAAAAAACCACTTACTAGATTTCGTTCAAACCAATTTTTGTTGGAAGTTTGCATGGTAATTTACATCACATATTTTTTTTAGATTTATCATTCTCTTATTTTAAAAGTTACAAGTTACACACATTTTACCACCATTTTACCAATTTTTTTTATTCAGTTTAGAAAAAAATGATAATTGAAACCTCAATATCATTTTCGAAGACCTATCCATAGATACCCCATCCCCCATAGATACGTATGGGTTTGATGAAAAAAAAATTTTTGAGTTTCAGTTCTAAGTATGGGGACCCCCAAAATTTTATGTTTTTTTTTCAATTTTTGTGTGAAAATCTTAATGCGGTTCACAGAATACATCTACTTACCAAGTTTCAACATTACAGGTCTTATAGTTTCGGAAAAAAGTGGCTGTGACATATGGACGGACGGACAGACAGACAGACGTATAAGGGTTCCGTTTTTTGCCTTTGTCACGGAACCCTAAAAACCACTAATGCAATTAATTTTCAATTCTTATTCAGAAAATATTTTTAATAAATAAATTTACAAGTATTAATTTTTAATTTTCAAACGGTGGAATCTTACTAATGTTACCCGACGTCAAAGGGAGGGTATGTTTTTGATTGAGTTTATGTATAGTATGTATTTGGTACGCTCTATAGTCAAAAGGCTTAAAGGATTTTAGCTTAAAAGGTGTTGTTAGAACCCAAGTGCTTGTCCTGTATGCCATAATAAAGTTTCTTCTGCCTAGCCTTTATTATTCCCTAGATTAATTGGGGTCGGCTACTAGTTCAACCGGTTTCACCTGAATATCAGTTTTTCCACGGACCGACTGGCATCGGACCTCCGCAACCCTGAGGGTGAACTGAATTCGAAGGTTGAATTAGTTGTCAGTATATTTGAAGGCACTGACTTCCCAATAGCGATTGTCATAGGTGTTCATGACAACCTGGACCGACGGCATAACGTGCTCTCCGAGTCACGGGCGGGAAACACCGCCATGTTCCGGGCTGCTGTTAAGAATTTCTTGTAGGAAAAACCCAACAGCAGTACGACACGGGAATCGATCCCGAGACCTCTTGATCGGCAGTGGATTGCGCTAGCCTCTAGATCAACGATGCAATTAATATATAAAAAATATATATAAAAAAGTAACACCAAGTAAAGAAATAAATTAATTTAAAAAGCTTTTTAAAAACAAGCTTTTACTGGAATGCCTCGAGACGAATCAAACGAGTCCAAACTCGATGATGTTGCGACGTTTCTTTACAGAGTTCCTATGGCCGCCTTCCAGCTCCAGCATCAGATCAGCTCCATATCATTATAATATTGTACTAGCTGACCACCATATTTCGTCCACCACTGCGTACCACCATATTTATATATCTGTCTCAGCTTCCCACAGGCAGTGTACAGTCGCGGACAAAAAAAAACACTTTTCCCGTTATCTTTTATTTTTTTTCTTTCAAGCAAAAAATAATGAATGAAATCGGACTATGTGTTATTGAATTACAACCAAGTACATATTTTGACTTTCATCCCCTCTCTCCAGGATACCGTGCTGAATTTCGGGATAAAAAGTATCCTATGTCCTACCTCGTAGTATGAACTCAAATCATGCCAAGTTTCATTTCAATACGTTCAGTAGTTTCGACGTGATACTCGGCCAAGATACAGACAGACAAAAATGAAAAAAATTACAGTTTTGGGTTCAGTATCGATTATAGAGAGCCCTCCAAAAATTTTTTTATAAAATATCTTTAATGTACAGAATTGGACCTGTTACATTTTTATTATAAGTATATCTTAATATATATATTTCTTGTGTGCGTGTGTATGTGACTGAACTCCTCCTAAACGACTGGACCAATTTTGATGAAATTTTTTGTGTGTGTTCAAGGGGATCTGGGAATGGTTTAGATTCACAAAAACGACTGGACCGATTTTGATGAAATTTTTTGTGTGTGTTCAAGGGGATCTGGGAATGGTTTAGATTCACAAAAACGACTGGACCGATTTTGATGAAATTTTTTGTGTGTGTTCAAGGGGATCTGGGAATGGTTTAGATTCACAAAAACGTAAACGATGTTACGTGGGTCATAAATATGGCGGTACGAAGTTCGCCGGATCAGCTAGTAGATATATAGATTGTCACGCCGCTGTATACATATGTTTACAAAATTTCAGCAACATCGGTTGAAGATATCTGCTGCAAAATTAAGTTGCAAGATTCCACCAGAACATACAAGCATACATACATACATTGCAAGTTAATAGAAAGCTTGTAAAAAACCACTATGACAGTAGCTATCTAACAGTGGTCTTATGTAGAAAGTTCTTTCAAAGTCGATCGACTAATTCTCGAGAATTTTCTACTATAATTTGTTTGTTTACTTCTAAATAATTTATTCATACCGAATCACTTGATTTAAACATGCACATAAATAAAACATCTACATAATATGTACATGATTTAAATGGCCTTTATCTTGTATTTCATCAGTGGAGCTATTTAAAGACGTAAACATTGTGTATTTTTTAAATACATTTATATTATTTTATATAATAATTAACTTTACAGGAAAAAAAAAAAATTTATGGTAATTTGATATTATTTTGCCTCGGAGGAGGAGTGGTAGCGTACGCGACTGCTGTAGTCTCGGAGTTGATTCCAGAGTCGGACCAAATGTTTGTATGATCTGCACATATTTTCGGATTTAGGTGTTTTCTATGTACAATATGTACGTATTTACAAAAAAAGTATAAAATATATCAGTTGTCTAGTATTCATAGTACAAGTTCTACTTAGTTTGGGACTAAATGGCGTTCTGTGCTAGATGTCCGAAAATATTTATTTATATTGTTTTATATAACTTCTTAATCTTCTATAAATTCTATGTATAATATGTATGTATTTACAAAAAAAAAGTATATATGTATTTGTATCAGTTGTCTAGTACCCATAACACAAGCTCTGCTTAGCTTGGGACTAGATGGCGTTGTGTGTTAGATGTTCGAAAATATTTATTATTTATTTATTTATATAACAATTAACCATAATAAAATATTTTAACAGAAACAGTTTATATTTGAAAATACTTTAGTGTTATGGTATTTTTATATTTACAACTATTGTTTTACATAAATACTAGCTGATCCGGCGAACTTCGTACCGCCATATTTATGACCCACGTAACATCGTTTACGTTTTTGTGAATCTAAACCATTCCCAGATCCCCTTGAACACACACAAAAAATTTCATCAAAATCGGTCCAGTCGTTTTTGTGAATCTAAACCATTCCCAGATCCCCTTGAACACACACAATAAATTTCATCAAAATTGGTCCAGTCGTTTAGGAGGAGTTCAGTCACATACACACGCACACAAGAAATATATATATTAAGATGACACACTATTTTAGCGGTGTTCGACCTTCGATAAAATAGACCAGCATTTTTTTTATTAATTTAAAATAAAAATGTTATGTAATATATAATAACTATTGTAAAACTTTCTTTTTCAATAATGTCTTTCGTTTGTCTGTCCCAAAAGCTAGTTTTAATAGAATAAGAATAAATTCTTTAAGAAATGCAACAAATAATTTTCTTAAAAATAGAAAAAAAAAACGTTGACTCGTAAAATGTAAACGTATTGATAGACTATGAATCTATTGACACTTCGTTTATTAAATCAGTTGAGTAATTTAGGCGCTACAGTGAAACATGCAAGCATACATGCACTAAACTGTACGTATGGCCTAGTGGTTTAAGCGGTCGCCGAATATTCGGTATATAATATTATAGGTTCAAATCCTACATGGGACAACACTTTGTGTGATTCACAAATTGTTGTTCTGAGTTTGAGTGTTCTTTGTATCCGTTTCATGTACGTTTGTAAAGTCCCCGCGACACACGATTTATTCCTAGTGCGGGAGCTGTCTTTAAAAAAAAAACAGACTGCCAAAACTCTTCCTTTTAGCTTCATCATGGTCTAACCAAAGAATGACCTGGATAAGAATGCTGGTCTTTGCAATGTGTTTACCACTTAGCCACAAGTTCATTATGCAGTTTTTTTTAATATATGGCCTGTCAAAATAACTCTACTCTGTCTGATGAAAAGCATAAGCAGAATCCAATAGTGGTGGTCACCATACTCATTGCGAATGCAGAAAATGCTACAACGCAGCATGGTGACCCACACCATGGCAGCCTAGTGATGCTTCTGCATCTTTGGGCCCCGGTCTTGCACTCACCAACAAAACACGACAGCACGAACGCTGTCATTTTACGTTGATTTTCTATGCGAGGGTAGTACCGCCCCGGTCGAGCCGGCCCGTTTGTGCTGAAATAAGCGTGGCTCTACTACCTTTTAAATGTAATTAAAAAATAGGCAGTGTACATCCATGTGGTGACGCATATGAAGCATCACTAGGATTGTCATAATCGTTGACTAAGGTAGCAAACTACGCAACACGACATAATTGCAAAGTGATAGAAAACTTACTTAAAACAAGTCATATAAGTACCAACCCGTATCGTAGGCCAGATCGTTCTTTCTGACGAAACCAGCAGTGGACTATTGATAATGCTGATGAAATACGAAATATATGTACATCATCTTTCCATCCTTTTTTATTCGCAAGATTTATTGCGGTCGGCTACTAGTTCAACGGGTTTTACCTGAATATCAGTTTTTCTAAAGAGCGACTGGCTTCGGACCTCCGCAACTCTGATGGTGAACTGAATTCGAAGGTTGACTTAGTTGTCAGTAATAACGATTGTCATAGGTGTTCATGACAACTGGGACCTACGGGTTAACGTGCTCGGGCGGGAAATACCGACATCCCTCATACTCCGAGCTGACAAAAACTAAACAGCAGTCCCGACCGGGAATCGAACCCGAGACCTTTTGATTGGCAGTCGCATACGCTAACCGCTAGACCAACTGGGCAGTCAGAGATATTCATATCATATGTATTCGAATAACATGACCCGTCTTGCGAAATCAAGCAAAAAATGAATATCCAAGAGCACAATAAAAAGTCATCACTGTCAAACAGGTTACGTCAGATAACAGTCCAGCTTTTTTGTCTCAAAAGTCAGGTATAAACAATACGGTGTTTTTATTACATACATATACATATGTAGGAAGTGTATGTAACTTATGTAGTCATAGAACGAATACGGAAGAGTTCACAACACCGGTTAACTTAAATATCATTGTGGTAATAATATTTTGTTATTATTAAAAACATACGTACATACAACATAATATTCTAGAAAAAACAAAGAGCGTATTTTTGATAAGATCTGCACTTATTTGTAATTTGTAGAGAACAGCTAAAGGAAGGCTAGACTAATGAAATTAAAACAAAAATAAAACATTTCGAACAACCCAAGTTAAGAATCTATCCAAGGTTTGGCTACAGCATCAGTTTAAGGTTATCAAATCATGGAACTACCACTAAAGTATACGAAAACTTAAATAGGGCTTGGGGTATGGGCCTCCGGTATCCTCACTCACTCGGTGAAACACAGCTCAAGCGCTGTTTCACACCGGTTTTCTGTGTAATGAAATGAAATCATTTATTCTGCAATTAGGTTACATGAACACTTTTGCAAGTTAAACTTTTTTTTAACAGATGAGTTCGGCCTTTCCTAACTGGAGTAGCCCTGAGAAGAAAAGACGAAACAAACTCAGGGATCACCGACTCTTTTAATGTCCAGACAATCTTCTCAAATGCAAAAACGAAAGACATTATTTCAATAAAAAAGCGATAATTACAATTTGAGTCACAACTATAAAAATCAGTAAAGATAATAATATTAAAAAAAATGGCAATAATAGCAATAACTATAAATTATCGTCACATTAAAATAAATTTATACATTTAAAATAAACAGCATGTGCAGAATGGGCAGCTCAATCTTAGGCGGTTTTATCATCAAGATATTCTGCTATTGTATCTATAGTACAATCCGCAAAGGATTGCGGATAGCTTAGATTTAATGGTATTCTTAAATTTCCTTAGTGGCAAATTACTAATATCAATAGGAGTTTATTGTAAAATGTAGGTATACATTGACCCATGAACGAGTTGCCTACTCTGTGGAGACGAGTGACGTGAACACTAAAGGCCCGTATTCACTATGATTAGTGCGAGTGCAGGTGTGAAGTGAGGTGATCAATGATTGGTAGAAAATACGCGTGGATGGCGAATTCGCGGTCCACACTTACTTTCCACCAATCACCGATCACCCGCACTATGCACCTGCACTCGCACTATACAAAGTGAATACGGGCCTTTAGATTGTGTTTGTTTCTGCTATTTACCGAATGAACATCATTGATTTTAGGAAGTGAGGAAATGAGGCCGTGGTATCACTCTGGTCGAGCCGGCCCATTCATAACGAAGCGTGGCTCTACCACGGTATGGAATTGCGTTCCATTTCATTACATTTAATATGTTAGCATCAACCTTGTTTTAATATACCTAATAACTCAAGTTAGAAGACACAGTCTGGCCTTTATACATTTTTCTAGTCTCTTTTAGTACCACCGTCATAGCACTAATTTATTTCGAAGGCATATTAGAATATTCCAGAGATTTCTAGTAACGAATAGAAAACCTTGAATGAATTTACATGTGTCGCAACTTATGTTGTGACTTTTATAAACACGGAATATGTCTTTAATAATTTATTTTCGAGATGCCGTTTGAAGCAATACTGACCTCTAAGTTTGAATATTCAATAGCACGCTGAACTTTTCAATTCAGGAAGGATATTATTATATACTAGCTGACCCGGCGAACTTCGTACCGCCATATTTACATATCTGTCTCAGCTTCCCACAGGCAGTGTACAATCGTGGACAAAAAAAACCCGACTTTAGACTAAAATACTAAAATAAAGACTTTCCCGTTATCTTTTATTTTTTTCTTTCTAGTAAAAAAAGAATGAATGAAATCGGACCACGTGTTATTAAATTACAACTCAGTACATATTTTGACTTTCATCCCCTCTCTCCAAGAAACCGTGCTGAATTTCGGGATAAAAAGTATTCCATGTCCTACCTCGTAGTATGAACTCAAATCATGCCAAGTTTCATTTGAATCCATTCTGTAGTTTCAGCGTAATGCGGGGCCAATATACAGACAGACAGACACAAATGAAAAAAAATACAGTTTTGGCTTCAGTATCGATTATAGAGAGGCCTCCAAAAAAAAAATTCAAAATATCTTTAATGTACAGAAAAGTAGATTAATAAGGATTAGTTTGAGTATATTGATTTATTGTGATACAGTAGTAGTTCAATCAATAGATCAGAAATCGAGAAATAATTGAAAACTATAGTCCATCTAATCTAAGAGTTTTACGTTTGACGTTTCCACAGAGCATCGAATGTCAAAATGACACAAAATGCGTAAAAGTTCCAAAAAAAAGAATAATAAAAAATAAAAACAGTAAATAAATGTGTGCGTCTGGGCAACAAAGGCCCAATGATGCAGAAGCATCACTAGGCCGCCATAGTGTGGGTCACCATGCTGTATTGTTGCATTGTCTGCATTCGCACTGAGTATGGTCAGTTGGATTCTGCTTATGCTTTCCATCAGGCAGAGTAGAGCCATTTTGGCAAGGCCATACATAAAAAAGGATCTCTTTGGATTTACGGTTGATCGAATTTGTAATGTTTGTTTGTCTGTTCTGTTAGAGTTAGATGAACTTTGCTTTAACTTTTAACTATAAAAATGAAAAAATTTCATTTTCAAAGTTAAAGCACGAAATATTCAGTCGACTGAAGATTTGAGCAATAGATAGTTTTTCATAATTTTCATATGCCGAGTGTTATTTTCACGACGTAGACGATCAAAACTAAATTGAACCCGTCTACACATTTAGTCGAAATAGTCGAATTTCGACCTCAGGCGATCTTTAATACAAATGTAAAGCCAGGTCAATATGGCGGCACCAAAATCGCGCGAAAATATATTCATTAAATTAATTTATCTTCCGTATCAATGTGTCATAAATCAAAGAAAAATGATAAATCAATGTTACACGTGTGTAATATTAATTCAAGGATTTCAATACATTGGCAAATACATTTTGGAATTTAAAAAGTAATAAAAACTATTTGCGGTCAGAACGGATCGAAACCTGCTTAGTGCTTTTTGCTATTTAATCTGTAAAATAGTCTTCTATTTTTGAATAATGATTTTTGCATGTATATAGTATTTTTCTGTATTCTTACTGACAAAAAAGGCAGAGGTTCTCTATTGAACCCGGATCTCAATTTTGTTTGTTTTATGTACGACTAGCTGTGCCCGCGGTACTGACTCATCCCACCGGAATACTACAAATTTTCGATATTAAAAGTAGGTTATGTGTTAATCTAGGGTTTCACAAATTGTGTTAGCCGTTTGAGCGTAAAGGCGTAATAAATACAAAAACACGAACGCTGAGAAAGTTCCGCTAATATTCGCTAATAATTTTAGCGAGATCAGTTGAGAACTATGTCGTAGTGGATGTTTAATCCAGGTAGGTTGGTTGGTAGAATGAAGATCCCTGGTATGTTTTAGCAATTTCACGCTCTGGCGAGACGGGTTGGAACGGGGTTTGGTTCAAGTTTTCCTTCTCTTCGTATTGACATTGTCCCGCTTTAAGTCGCCTCTTACGTCACTCATGGGATAGATACGGGATATGACACTATATTATCTTAATCACCACAAAGATAAGGACTTTAAAGATAGTCTCAGGTAAATTAATCTTACATTAAGAAAGCAAAAACAGGTTTTTTTATGGAATATGCGGGCAAACGAGCAGACGTATCGCCTGATGGTAAGCGATTACCGCCGCCCATGGACACCTGCAACACCAGAAGCGGCACAAGTGCGTTGACGGCCTTTTGGGGATGGGGGGGGGGAGGTAGGGATAGGGGATTGGGGTATGGGCCTCCGGTATCCTCACTCACTCGGTGAAACACAGCGCAAGCACTATTTCACACCGTTTTCTGCAAGGCCGTGGTATCATTCCGGTCGAGCCGGCCTATTCATGCCGAAGCGTGGCTCTCCCACTTTGTGGTTGATCATTTCTTCAAAGATATTACGTTTTTTTCTCTACACCTAAATTCAATTTCAATATCTTAGTTCGTCACGCTATTGTTCTAAATTGTTACTAACGTACGCACATCAATAATTTCATTAGGACAATGTGCGTGAAATTTGCCAATTCTTACGCCTACTTAGTATTGACATGTAAAACAGCCACGATTTATATTAATTTCTTTTTATTCTTTCAACTCATTATAATGCCGTAGAGACAAAGCAACTGATGATAGAGATTAACGATGAAACTGAAGATATTAGGATCGAATAAGTTAGAGTCAAATACCTTTTTGCCCGAGTACAGCAAAGCCAAAAGGAAGCGTAATAGTTTTGATAGCCTGTATGTTTGTTCCGCCGTAGCGCATACACCGCTGAATCGATTTTAATGCATACGGTATCAATAGATTCGTCAAATAGCCCGGGTTACATAGCCTATAAGAAATTATCAAAAAAAATTACGTAGTCGGGTTATGCTTTGAAACTGCCTCGTTGGTCTAGTGGTTAGCGTAAGCGGACTGCTATTGGGTTTTTCTAACAAGAAATTCTTAATAGAAGAGCCTCGGAGAGCCCGTTAAACCGTCGGTCCCGGTTGTCATGAACATCTATGGCAATCACTATTTGGGAAGTCAGTGCCCTCAAATATACTGACAACTTGTTCAACCTTCGAATTCAGTTCACTTTCAGAGTTACGGAGGTCCGATGACAGTCGCTCCGTGTAAAAACTGATATTCAGGTAAAACCGGTTGAACTAGTAGCCGACCCCAAATCTTGGAAATAATAAAGGCCAGGAAGACGATGTGTCCGGTTATGCTTTTGTGAACTTTTCCTTGTTTGGTTGCATAAAAACCACCTCGGGTTGTCACTTCACTGGGGTGTGCCGTTAAGCGGTGTGTGGTGTGTATCGACCCGACCAAATCCAATCTGCTCTCTGAATAGGAGAAATCCAATAACAGCTAAGGGTTTCACTCTATTTTATCTTCCGTTCTACTGAAGAGGGTAGTGGATATATTTTCAACTCTTCTAATTTACTTCTGATTAATTTCGTTGTGAGTTCAAAGACAAATATACTATTACTGGGTCTTCCCGAGTGTCGTAACTGTATGTTTAAGTGTCGTTATTCACTACTCGATCTTGGTATACAGTATTAGACGTATGGAAGGAAGTATCCCCTTTGTAAATACAGTCATACCTTCAGCCTCAGATCAAATAAAAAAAGGTAGATAAGTATCGACAACTTATACGATACTGACGAAAAGTAGCGTAGTTTATAGCATAGTTATTGCGTATCGCGTGTGTTTACTTGGAACTACGCGCCTTTTTTCTGCTTCAACAAGAACAGGGCGGTGCGTTATCTACCTTTTTTTATATGATCTAAGCCTTCAACTTAAAATAACAGTAGCCCGGAAAAACCGAGCCCTCTTATAAGGCGTCGACCTAAATAACTGATGCAATAATTAAGACCGTTTCACTCCACAAAGGGCGATAACACTCGCCTTCCTGCTTCCTCAGACGATCAGAACTCAAGGTATTATATCATTTTGGTTATTGACAGGCGTTATATCATTTTTATTTTACTGTGACATGAAGGTTATCCATTTAAACCATCAAGGAAACATCGTTGGTTAAAAAGCTTATCACACATCCTGTGTTATCTGAAGAGGTTTGTGCGTGTGTTGTTGAGATGTGAAGTCTAAAGCTTCCGGGCTGAGCTATGTGCAATACTAGCTGTTGCCCGCGTCTCCACCCGCGTGTATGTCGATTATCGCGGCAAATAGTAGTCTATGTGTTATTCTGATGTATAAGCTATATTACTGTAAAGTTTAATCCAAATCCGTTCTATAGTTTTTGCGTGAAAGAATAACAAACAAACTTTTGCATTTATAATATTAGAAGGAAAGTAGGAGGCCCAATGATGCAGAAGCATCACTAGCCCGCCATGGTGTGGGTCAACATGCTGCATTGTTGCATCCGCAGTGTGTATGGTGACCACCACTCTTGGATTCTGCTTATGCTTTCCATCAGGCAGAGTAGAGTCATTTTGGCAGGGTCAAACATTAAAAAAAGGATGGTTTGAATGTTTTCAAATCGTTGTGGATTGCATTGTCATTGTTATGATTTTGAAGTCATCTATACCTAACATAAAAGTTACTACAGGAGGTTTATCTCCAGCAGTGGACTGCGATAGACTGATGATGATGATAAATATCGTGGGAGAGCCACGCTTCGGCATGAATGGACTGGCTCGACCGGAGTGATACCACGGCCTCATGGAGAACCGGTGTGAAATAGCGCTTGCGCTGTGTTTCGCCGAGTCAGTCAGTGAGGATGCCGAAGGCCCATACCTCAATCCCTCCCCCCATCCCTTTCCCCATCCCCCAAGGGCCGGTTACGCGGGTCACGCTTACCATCACTTGCCCTCAATTTCATGTAAAAAAAATATCGAACTTTCATTGTGTTACTTCATAGTTCGATTTATCTCCGCTAGACGATATTGAATATATTTTACGGAATGTTAGCGACTTGTGATTTCAATCTACGTAAGGTTATTATACTCTGTCCATTTCTTTATTTTCTTTTTGACAGTTCAAGAAATTTTGAAATTAGTGACGCTCTCACCCATTACCGATTCGATTTAAAACGAAAAGCGATTTTATTTATGAAGAACTTTCAATCGATTTAATTAAATATTTTTTGTTGAAATATTAATTATTCCTGTACTAGTTTTTTATATTAAGATGTAAGAAATAAACAAAAATATAAATAATAAATCAGTAAATTGGATGAATGAACAGATTACTCTTGGTTTGATCCTAAATTCCAAGATTTCGACTTGATTCCTAGCAAAAATTCAATCTTGGAGTCATAGATACTATTTTTATTTCCTTTTTTTATTAAATTTACAGAAAAAATACTTACATGAAGTCAAATTATTTTTATCATATGATCGATTTATCATATTTCAAGTACTGTTTTATAGTCTGTGGTTATTTGTTATGCACAGACCACTTCACTAAAGTACCGTCACCGTCAATAAAGTACGACATTACTGTAGTACATAATTCCGAAAAAGAATATGGTAATTTATAGGCGTGAGCTGCCAAAAAGGAAATAAACGAATGGACAAAGTATAAATGATATGGTACATATTTTCAAATGCATGTTTAATCTAACTTAAAATGCGTTAGTACGATATTTTTTTTTAAATCAAGCGAACAATTCTTAGGACATGGATGGATCTTAAACTTAGTAACTTAATGTGGTACGATTGTGAACGAAATTAACCAATAACGGCCGGAGTAATTGGAGATAATCTAAATATTTTCTTATTTTGCTTTCAATAGGATATGCAGAATTGTCTTCTATTCTATCACTAGTTAAAACTGAAGATAGGTTGTTGAAAACGACCGTAACGTAACGATAGTAAACACAATCAAACCCCCCTCCACCCTCTATGTTAGGGTGAGGTCCTCAAAAGGAGTTCGTCGTGAACAGCAACGTGACACGGAGATTAATAATAATAATATATCTCTTTATTGTACACCAGATTCATTCCAAGGTAAGCCTAAAATTAGAGAAGTACAAATGGCGGCCTTATCGCCCGGAGGCAATCTTTTACAGGCAACCATTAGATGGAGAGAACAACGTGATTATGAGATAGTGTAGGGTGGTGTCTGGTGTAAAACTAAGTAAGACAATAAAATAAATAAACTAAATAAAGATTGTTATAAACCATTACAGTAATACATAGTGTGGAATGACATACATGGGAATGAGATAAATATATACAGTTAATTAAACACTTAAATGTAGTAGTGTGACCCAATTGAGTAAATAAAATAAAAAATAGCAGGTTAAGGGATATTGATATCTCCCAGGTAATGCTCCTTTACAAGTCTCTTGAATGCAGTTAGTGTTTATGCACGTCTAATTGCGACTGGTAAGGCATTCCACAACCGAACAGCTTGGACACAAAAGGAGTGGTCGAGAAATTTAGTAGAATGACCAGGCATTTTAGTTTCAGGTTCTCTGACGACCTCAGTAGTTTGGAATGTGATTATATACTTATATAACAGATGTGTAATACAAACAATATTATTATTTATATTAACTAGCCTTAGCTAGCCTAGCTATTTACTTAAATAGGCTAATTCATCAGTATAAGTATATTTGAATCTGGAAATTAAACTGATCCGAAATACCCAGATCAGGGAATCAGAAAATCTGATGTGGGAATCTGAGTAGACTTGCTTCAATAAGCTTTGTTTGACAACTAACACTTGAATTAAATATTATAAACATTTTAAGCTTTTCTTAAGTATATAAAGAATATTTTAACTGCTTTATTTCCGTTGAACGATCTTGCGAAATATCTAATAAATTACTATCTATTACTTGCTTAGGTTCTTGTGCAATCTAAGTGATTTTAATGGTACTGAGCCGACCAGTGCTGACATTCTTTAAATAGTCGTGTAATCTAAGGCGTAACTTAACAAAATATGTTATAACTAGTGGTTGCCCGCGGCTCCGCTCCTGTATATATCGGTTATCGCGGCAAATAGTAACCTATGTGTTATTCTGATGTACAAGCTATATTACTGTAAAGTTTCATTCAAATCCGTTCATTGGTTTTTGCGTGAAAGAGTAACAAACATCCATCCATCCATACTAACAAAGTTTCGCGTTTTTAATACTAGTATAGATTTGCTAATAGTTTTTTAAAAGGCCGTTAAAACTACTGCTATAATTTGGACTGCGCAGTGATTTAGGGGATCCCCAAGACGTATTCTAAGTAGTGCCGTACTGCCTTAAGTAGGTACCTGCCTGTTGTGGTTTCAAATATGACAACATTTTGAGTGATCCACAAATTGTTGTTCTGAGTCTCGGTGTTCTTTGCGTCCATTTCGTGTATTTTTTTAAAGTACAGGTCTTTATCCCCAAAAGGAGCAAATATAAGCGTTTTAAACACCCATGTTTTGTGGACTACAATTTAAATATAGTCCCACTTACGCAAGCAAATTACCGTTTATCATCCGGTTACATATATTTCTAAACTAGCTGAACCCCGCGCATTATTGTCGTAAAGCGGGTAACGCCGCGGTACGGAGCTAGTATAAAAATAAGTAGCCTAAGTTACCCCTTAGATCATCAGCTATCTGCCAGTGAAAGTCCCGTCAAATTCGGTCCAGCCGTTCCAGAGATTACCCGGAACAAACAGACAGACCGACAGACAGACAAAAATTGGAAAAATGATATTTTGGTACATTTATCGTGTATACATACATACATATGCATTTAGTAAAAAAGCGGTTATTTTAATATTACAAACAGACACTCCAATTTTATTTATTTGTATAGAGTATAGATAAAAAAAAATAATACGTACACGTACATAATATAAACAAATTATGCCGAATCAATCAATCAATGCAAGCTGAAGTGGCATTGGGCTGGCCATATTTGCCGTAGAACCGATAACCGTAAACGCGTTCTTGAGTAGAGACCGCGTCTCGGCAAACGTAGTGTAGGGCGTCCACAGGCCAGGTGGAGTGATGATGATGCGAGAAGCCGAGGATCGAACTAAGTGGCGTGAAATTGGAGGGGCCAGCAGTGGACTGCGATAGGCTGATGATGATGATGCTAAATCATTCCTTGTGGTGACTGATTACGAATACAGAGTGTCACCACCCTTATTGATCCTATGGGTGTCGTAAGAGGCGACTAAGGGATCAAACTTTACTACTACACGGGACGGGCCGGCTCGCCCGGGCCGGTACTATCCTCGCACAGAAAATCAACGTGAAATGACAGCGTTCGTGCTGTCGTCTTTCGTTCGTAAGTGCGAGACCGGAGGCCCAATGATGCAGAAGCATCACTAGCCCGCCATGGTGTGGGTCACCATTCTCCATTGTCTGCATTCGCAGCATGGTGAACACCACTCTGGGATGCTGCTTATGCTTTCCATCAGGCAGAGTAGAGTCATTTTGGCAGGGCCAAATAAAAAAAAAACATATATAGGTACGTGGGCACAGCCGCGGGAAAAAGCTAGTTAAGATTAAAACAATAAAGAAATCTTCCACTTTACGCACTATTTACTTGATACACCGGTACTCTCAAGGTCATCCTCGGACATTCGCAGAGTCGCACGCATAAAACCTTGAAATAAAAACGAAATCAAGTTCATACAACTAGAAATACATGTCTCTATAAGTAGACCAGTCAGCGTAATAGGCGGTACACACTACAACGATTTATCGTAGCGATTTAACTGTGCAGTTTGTTTGCGCAGTTTTATCGATAGTGTGGACGGAAATTGGCTCAGATATTTTCATATCTGCACAAACGAATTGCACAGTTAAATCGCTACGATAAATCGTTGTAGTGTGTACCGCCTATAAGTGAGGTCGTTGTCTCTTCGCCTGCATAGATGGTTATCATTATCCGACTGTCACAAAAGAAGGGTTTGTTTTTTTATTGTCTATTTGTTTTGCATGCCTTACAAAAATACATAAAACGGATCGAAAAGCTTAAAAAGTTTAAAGTTAAGACTACTTTCGATCAAACCACTTTTTTAAACGACTTGAAAAAAGGAGGAGCTTCTCAATTCGACCGTTTATTATATGTTTTTTTATGTATGTTCGCTGATTACTTCGTCGTTCATGAACAGATTTTGATGATTCTTTTTTAATGGAAAGGAGATATCCCAACGGTGGTACCATCATAAGGACACTGAAATAAGTGATCGTGTTAATTCCCGTAAAAATAATAATTATTGCATAAGGACACAGATCTGACGATGGCATCCAAGAGAAATCGATCGATTTGGTCGTTCTTGGAGTCGGTTTTTTTTTAAATTTTATTAAATAAAAAGGATAGAGATAAAAGTATAGTTACTTTTCAAATATCATTTAAAATTACGTTACTTAGGAGATAAGATATTGTTTTTCATGATCCGCGGCCGAAGTGTTTATATTGTACAGAAACTAATCAAATGTTCTTATTATTTATTCATTGATTTTATTTAATTGGCGTGAGAAATTTGATAACGTGATGCAGAATTAGTAGGTATAGTGACTTCATAATTTGGTGAGGCTTCATTAAATGGCAAAGAATATACATATATGTATTTTTCCATCATGTTTGGAAATCACCACAAATACATGAGTACAATGATTTCTATGCATTTAGAAAAACTTGTGGTCGCAAATTAAACCTTTTTTTAATTGAATGGAGGTCAAACGAGCAGACGTATCGCCTGATGGTAAGCGATTACCGCCGCCCATGGACACCAGACCACACAACACCAGAGGCGTCACAAGTTCGTTGCCGGCCTTTGGGGTATGGGGAGGGGGATGGGGGGAGGGGTTGGAGTATGGTCCTCCGGTATCCTCACCCACATACAACACACTCAACACAGCGTAAGCGCTGTTTCACACCGGTTTTCCGTGAGGCCGTGATATCACTCCGGTCGAGCCGCCCATTCATGCCGAAGCATGGCTCTCCCATGATTTTTTTAGCTTTCTCTTCCTCCATATAAACTTTAACTGTGCCTAATTTCATTGTCCTCTGCTTGCATTATTTTCTTAAAAGGGTGTTCTAGACGACCATAACACGGACATTAGGCGTTTCAAAATTTCAAGTGAATATTAATCAGACTAACTGATCCTCCCGTTCGTCAGATGTGCGAAGTCATTATTATCATATACATTGTTGTACAAACACGATTTGACCTTTCCGATACGAATTAGATACCGTTTTAAAGCGGGTCCGAAGTAAATCAAGACAGGTACATTCGCAGCTCGATGTTGAAACTGTCTGAAGGTCTGTCGGTGGCTTCTTGTGCAACCATACCCCTTCCAATCATGTTTTCCTCTTATAGAGAACTGAACCGACACTTAATGAGATAAAAACAACAGTATTTTAAACGCCCCGTGGTGTTACCTGCAGTTTTTGTGTACCTACCTTGTTCATCACACGGGAACATTACATGTTTGCAACATAAAAACTAGTTTTTTGTGAGACTATAATCTATCTCTGTGCCAAATTTTATCCAAATACCTTCAGCCGTTTCTGCGTGAAGGAGTAACAAACATATATTCAAACTTTTGTATTTATATTATCCAGTAAGAAGTAAGATTGTTTTGCAAACAACTTGAAATGAAAAAAAAATTTTAAAAACTAAAAAGTACGCTTGCGAAATTCGGTTACAAACAAACGAACAAATCAACCTAATAAGAGCGTGATAAAAAGGAAGAGGTTTCTCAATTAGATTTAATTTTATATTTTAGGGTTTTTTGTTATCTCAGAACACCCTAATTTAAGAACCCATTAGGATTTATTCCGGGTAATCTCTGGAACGGCTAAACCGATTTTGACGGGACTTTCACTGTTAGGTAGCTGATGATATAAGGAGTAACTTAGGCTACTTTTTTCAGACTAGCTTCGCCCCGCGTACGACAATAACCGCGGGTTACACCGCGGGGTTCATTCAGCTATTAATTTAAAATATTGTAGTTATCCGCGGCTCCGCTCGCGTGTATGTCGGTTATCGTGGTAAATGTAGCCTATGATCTTCTTCAAGAATCAAAGTATCTCCAAGCCAAATTTTATTGAAATTGGTGCAGTAGTTCAGCCATGAAAGCGTTACAGACTGACAGACAGTTAGATAGACAGGCGAACAGAGTTATTTTGGAATTTATAATATTAGAATGGTTAGTATGATAATGTAAATGATATAGCACATGTATTAACTTCAAGGAAGAAAACTAACAAAAAAAACTATATCAAAAGATGAAGTTCAATAGTCCGGAATCCCCGGAACAAATTTTACAAATTATTACTATCAAGCTAATTTTTCGTGAGTGGCTTCATTTGGATGAGGGACCCACCTTTCACCATACAAAAAAAATCGATTGTGGTAGCTAACAGGGGAAGCAGGGACAAAAAACTTTTGAGCGTTGGACCGGGATAACGTGCTACGCAATTTGTATGATAATGTGGCTTGTTCTATCTATTTCTAACTTTCAGAATTTACAGCCTAATTTGGGAATTCAGAATCAGAAATTGAGTATTTTAACAAAATACTATTGAACAAGTAAAAAGCTGCAACTTACTGCTTTTTTTTCTAAAAAAAGACAATTCCCGCACTAGGAATAAATCATGTGCCGCGGGGACTTTACAAACTTATATGAAACGGACACAAAGAACACCCAGACTCAGAACAACAATTTGTGGATCACACAAAGTGTTGTCCTACGTGGGATTTGAACCCACGACACCAAACGTGCACGCAAATCTTTACGTGTAAAATAATTTAAGTGTCTCATAATAAATACCGACAGCCGCTTAATAACCGTGTGACATTATGTAAATAAACATGAATAAATTAAACATAATTATGTATAACTATAAATTCTCAAAATTTAAAAAAAGAACCCCGACATAATAACCTGAATTCCCTTTAAAAAGTAAGAAACACGTTATGCGCTTTCATTTGAGACCCCACTCGATGATATTTTGCAGACATTCGGTTACTCTTCCGCACTTTCACCCCCATAACTTTTAAACGGCTCAACCGATTTTCATAAAACATGTCTAAGAACACTCGCACGTAACTCACCTTTCATACAAAAGAAACTAAATTGAAATCGCTTCATCCGTTCAGGAGCTACGGTGCCACAGACACGTGAAACTAATAACACCCCTCTTTTTGGTCGGAGGTTAATAAATAAAGCCCTAATTCAATCAAAATAACCGTAAATAAACAATTCTCCATTACAAACAAAATACAAATCATGGCCACCATATAGTTAGGTAATCGGTTACTGACCTACGACAACGGACATGACGGCCATAGAGTAGACTTCGAACTCCATTCATTTTATTCCGTTCTAAACTAGTTTTCGTCCACGATTTATAGGGTAGATATTTAAATGTATTATAGCGTGTTTAGAATGGTAATAAAGTAAATTTATTGGAGTGATAGTGACTTTGTGTTGTGTGAAATGTGGTTTTATGCTATAGCGCCTATAGCGGGAAACCAAGCAGGTGGGTTGCATTATGATAAGTGACTGCCGTCACGTATGGACATCTGCAACTTAATAACTATAAGCGCGTTGGAGTCCTTTGAGTGTTCCCTTGGGAGGAAATTGGTTATCCGGGCATATCACTTAGTGGATAAAATGAAGGAATTGACATGATATCATGTGTGGCATAATATCATTCGACATCGTTTCGATGGTCCTTATGTGCCGAAGCTTGGTCTCTTCTGTTTTGGGTTCAAATCTCACCTAACGAAACGTGTGTCACGTAAATCCACCCAGAAACACCAGTTCTGTGGAAGCTTAAATGGTACTCGTTCTAGAAAGATACTACTTCTAAAATTATTCCACACGTCACTAACCCTTTCTTTGAAATAAATCTCACATGTACTTTTATTCCATTATTATTTGAAATGGACCGGTTTAGTTCTATGGCATTTTTAAAGATTGACATTAAGTTGGTAAATAAATAAATTAGAAAAAAGTGAAAAATGTTGTGACTCCAAGAACTTGAAAATATTATCGTCTGATCAAAGAGCTATTTAAATGCTGTAGGTAAGCGTTGTTAGCAGAGGAGGAAAGAAAGTGCAACAAATACATTGTACAAAACTTAATGCCATGGGCATTTTCTTTTAATCAACCTTTTAGTGATGCAGCTCTGTTTGACTTTGAAGCAGCAACAAAATATGTAGCTTCAAAATTTGGTCTAAAGAGTCGGTGAGAGAATATTAAAATTGGAAAGTGTCCATTCGGCCAAGAGTCCGAATATATTTGTGTACAAAACGTCAGCTAGCCGATTTTTGTTGTAAATGTTTTACTACAAAGATACACTAGGTGTCCGCCATTGCGTAAAATACCATTTTACGCATTTAATATACAAATGTTATGTATTACGTCCATTTTAGGTATACTACGAAAATAATAAAATAGATTCCGTACAACAAACTAACCAACACGAGAAATAAATATCTAAGATATTCCATTCACGTCTGTATCCACTGTCTGAGCGTCTATTTTTGTGAGTATTTCTCAACTAGGTCAGGTTCGAGAAGGCTTTTAGGCTAAGGACTGTGTTTGTTATCAAATAATATGTAATTAAGTACTGACCTTCGAGCTGAGGTGCTGTTCAACAATATAATTGAATGCATTGTGTCTTTGTACTTTGACTTGTCACGAGTAAAATAATCTCCCAAAATGTTTTTAAGGTTACCGGAGACGCAAATTGACATTGGAGGACGGGCGAATTTGTGACTGTTAATCATTAAGTTATATGTAGGTACTACTGTTAATAGGGAATATGCATGTTTTTAAGCTATTGCATAGCTTATATCGCGGGCTTTGGGGCCTTTGTGCAGAAATTCCGTAACGTAACAAAAAAACCTGACATCCGAAGCTTGCACGGATCGAGACGAGCTGCTCCTTCGTGCGTGACAGTGACACAGATTCGAAGAATCAACGAATCTGTGTCACTGTCACGCACGAACATACTGCTTAATAAAAATATAATTGCATATAAGTTGATAAAAAATGCTATGCAATAGCTTTACCGCGGCAGTCCCCGAGTGAGACACGTATTTTTTTATATCATAATCTGATTATTCACGTCTCTATAACATAGAAAAAATATAAATAGGCTTGAAAATAGTCAAACTAATTTTCAAAGTGAAATTGAAAACACTGACTAAATTTGAGCTATTTAAACGCAGCCATTTTGCGCGCGCTATTGACATGACCAATGACGTCATTGTCATTTCGTGTTTATTTACTATTCAGTATTTTAGTTATTTTATACATATTAACAGTTTTAATTGCTATAAAAATCATGGAAGAAGTTAATTTTTCTCACAAACACTACTACAGTGTGAATTTCGACGCCAATAATTTCGATGAAGTGACCATCGACGTCACATTTCGTTTCGACCAATAGTGCGCGTTTTGTAAGTTTCAATTTACCTCCCTTAATTTTCACTCTTTATTTCATTTTTTCTGGGCTTCAATATATAATCACTAAAAAAAACCTTTTATGTGTATTGTAAAGACAATAAACAATCTAAAAAAAAATATTTGAGACAAATAAATTTTTTATGCATATTCCCTATTGTTGGTCTCCATGAACGGTGATAGTAGCTTTCTATTAAGTGAACCACCTGCTCCGTATGACATGATAAAAAAAACAACATGAAGTAAATAATGTAATGACGAAATATACATACACTCTAAAATATAACCCTCCTGACCCACTCGGGTAAAGAGTTTGAATATGTAAATTTGTGTGTGTGTGTGTGTGCTTAAGTATAGATATTAACACCATCTATCGAGAATTCAGGGAACTGCTTTTGACAAACTCATTTTTTTATGAGATGGCAACCAGCCGGGTCAGCTATTTTCTGCCAATGTCAAGTATTTAAAGCCTTCAAGTCTTCGTTGTGATGAAATTAAATGATAAAGAATATATAAAATGTAATAAAGATGAAATTGGGACCGTCTTTTGAGCTTGATCTTTTGACCGACAAACATGTTTTGAGATTGTGGAGGAACGGGTGATCGTGTCCCTCCAACACAAAGGGAGGATCCTCCGATCAGGCAAGCTGATCATGCCTGGCGGGCCAACTGCCCAACGGTTGATGTTGGGATGTTGTTATATATGTTAATTGGCGCGAGAACTTCTATTACACGATTTAGGATTGGTAGTTTCTTCGTTTCCTTTGTTACTCCGTAGTTTTTTTTTTCTACACACCACGCCATCTAGTCCCAAGCTAAGCACAGCTTGTGTTATAGGTATACTAGACAACTGATACAAATACATATATATTTTTTTTTGTAAATACATACATATTATACATAGAAAACACCCAAACCCTAAAACAAATATTTGTAGATCATATAAACATTTGGTCCGACCCGGGAATCGAACCCGAGCCCTCATGATCAGCAGTCGCAAACTTCAACCGCGAGACCAACGAGGCAGTCAAGGTAGTTCGACGTATCTTCGGTAGATGGCGCTGTAGTTGTTGTTATGTTATGTTGTTGTTACGCTGTATGTTGAGGTCGCCACAACCTAAATTATTACCAAGTCAATGAGCATCTTTTTGTACAAAACACTTAGATGTTGTACTAAGCGATTGTCAAATCATTTAGGTACATTTAATGATGATTTGAAGATATAAAAACAATAATATACTTTAAATTGAAAATGAAGGCTAATTCAGGCTGTACTTTGAAGTGTTACATTTAATGATTCAGGCAAAACAATTATTTTAAACATGTGAATCAATTTTAACTAGCTGTATTTACTACACTAAAATTGCTTCTAATTTAGTGTAATCTTGCAGTAATATAATTCTAACCAAAGATTTCTAGTAATTTTCAAATAGCGTTGAATTTTGATTTCCCTTCTGATGCTGTTGATATTCTTCGCTATTGAAATTTTTCTTTAACTTCAACTTTACACTCTGCTCACAATCATACTCTATTCACCTGTTAAGCCCACTTATCTTTTTAAATAAACTTTCACTTTATTTTCATTAGCCACGGCATCACCCGTGAATAGTTGTAGCTGGAACAATTTTAACAATCCATTCATCAAGGAAGGTTCCATGCTTTAAACATCACACTAAGACTAGTAGTAGTGCTTCTGAGAGGTGCAGATAAAGACGGTTTAGCTAGTTGTTAATACAATTTATTTCGAGTTCGACCTACACATAGAAGAACATTCAAAATGATCCACAAATGTTGTTCCCCGTGTCAGTCAGTTCATAATCAGTTTATAAATTTTGAGTCATATGATCGAGTGTGTGAATCTGTGTGAGAGACTGGTTTCTGCACTAACTACACTACACTAACATAATGCTAAATAGCTTACAAATGACATCTGGGGCGGTATGCTATGGGGATCTTGTGTCAACTGCGGTCAATTTCCGTGCGTTTAGGCGACTATAGAAATCAAATATAGCTCACTTAGGACCCATAATATAATAATAAATAAAAAAGACTTCATTTTGTCTTCCGCTTTGCTAAGGAGGGAAGTGGACATATTATAATTCCAACTCCTCCAGTGTTCCTTGTGATTAATTTCGTTGCGGGTTCCAAGACAGTTAAATTTTTCCTGGGACTTCCCGAGTGTCATAACTCGGTGTGTTCGTGGGTCACCGCTGTTGATCCTGGTGTATAGGAGTTACAGTGGTGGGCGTGTGGGCGGGATTAGTCCCTAATCTGCACTTGGAGAACCTGTATGACAGATGTTTTGTTGACAGAGACAGTGTCATGAATGTTTGTAAAGCCACTCACAACGTATGATATACCTACGCTTAGTGTCAGAGTTATCGTTAAGAAAACCTTCTTTTGGAATGTCTTTTAAGAATGTATTAACATTTAAAAAGAAATAAATAAAATTTAAGCGTCTATATACAGGGTGTCCCAAAATTCAACGATAAGCGGGCGCCTAAAGGTAGACCTTAGGCCTAAAGGTAGAAGGGTGTAAATTTTCAAAGAAATTCTAAATTTTTCTTGTAACTAAAAAAAAACTAGGTATATATTAGGTCTTTACCTATGAAATTGCCGTTCTTCAGTACTGGTCATTTGAAATAAAAAAAAGTTAGTAATGGCTCTGTATTCTAAATTCAAATTAATTTTGTTTTAAAACCATGACATTCTATTTACAAACTCAGTCTTTTGTTTTTTGGTTAGCGTTGTATTTTCATTACATTTGAACATTTTTCGTCATAATGGATACTTTAAAAATTCGTGTGATTATGGAATATGAGTTCCGTCGTGGCACCAACGCGACACAAACGGCACGTAACATCAAAAAAGTTTACGGAGAGAACTGTACAAACGAACGCACAACCCGTTATTGGTTTTCCCGGTTCCGTTCTGGAAATTTTGCCTTGAAA
This sequence comes from Diaphora mendica, assembly GCA_949125395.1. NCBI lineage: Eukaryota > Metazoa > Arthropoda > Insecta > Lepidoptera > Erebidae > Diaphora > Diaphora mendica. The sequence goes on along the minus strand of OX421332.1, from coordinate 3,269,327 downwards.
AATGAAGCTCGTGGTCGTCCGGAGACTTTAGTTAACAATAATGAATTAAAGGCGATTGTGGAAGCTGACGAAACTCAATCTACAGCTGAGCTAGCAGCAGCTTTTAATGTAAGCATCAAAATAATATTGATCCATTTGCGACAAATTGGCAAGGTAAAAAAGCTTGATAGATGGGTGCCCCACGACCTTAACGATCGCCAGGGCAATGTACGCGTCGAGACCTGCCTTGCGCTGCTCAACAGGCAAAGAAAGGAAGGAATTTTGAAACGAATTGTTACGTGTGACGAAAAATGGATTCTGTTCGACAATCGAAAGCGCTCAGCAAGTTGGTTAGACCCTGGTTCAGCACCAAAGCAATGCTCTAAACCAAAAATGACCCCTAAAAAGATGATGGTCACTGTTTGGTGGTCTAGTGCGGGTGTGATTCACTACAGCTTTTTACAAAACGGCATGAGCATTAATGCAGATGTGTACTGTGAAGAACTGGAGAGAATGATGGAGAAGCTTGCACATCTGCAACCAGCTTTGGTCAATCGGTCGTCCCCACTGCTCCTTCACGACAACGCGCGACCCCATACTGCGCAACAGACAGTCTTAAAGCTGCAAGAGCTGGGGTTAGAAGCTCTCCCTCATCCGCCATACTCACCAGACCTTGCACCTACCGACTATTACTTTTTCCAAAATTTAACAACTTTTTAGTGGGTAAAAAAATCAATTCCCGAGAGGCAGTGCAAAATGCCTTTGAAGAGTTTTTTGCCTCCCGTCCAGCTGATTTTTACAAGAAGGCCATCAATAAACTGCCAATGCGTTGGCAAAGATGCGTCGATTGCATGGGTGATTACTTCGAATTACAGAAATAAAAAAGTTTGAAAAAATAAGTACTTTCACTTATTGCATACAAAACGGCAATTTCATAGGTAAAGACCTATTATATATATTATTTTTCCTTATGTACTCATGAGCAGGTCTACCTTTTGGCGCCCGCTTATCGTTGAATTTTGGGACACATGGTATACTTTGAAATTAACAGCTTTTCACTAAATGCATAAACTTCCAACAGAAAGCATTTTTTAAAATTTACATATATCTATCTGACTGCCCGTTTGTTCCGGCTAATTTTTGGACAGATTTTGACGGGATTTCACTGGCAGATAGCTGATGACATAAGGAGTAACTCAGGCTACTCTTTTTAGACAAGCCTAACTTCGCGGTTGTTGTTATATCGCGGGGCTCAGCTAGTAGACAATAAAACCAAATCTAACTTCAACCTCATTTTTAAATATGTCAGATAACCTTTTACTGTTTTCTATCATCCATTAAAGTAATTATCAATGAAATTTACATTCATGATTATTGAATATCTTTGTTTCATTAACTCATTGGAGTTCAACAAAAAATACTTTGAATCTATATCTATATATATAAAAGCGAAATAGTGGTATTAATCACGAAATCTCAGAAACTATAACACCTATAAACTTGAAATTTGGCAGGTAGGTTCCTTATAGGGTGTAGACATCCGCTAAGAACGAATTTTTCTACAGTCCACCCCTAAGGGGGTAAATCAGGGGATGAAAGTCTGCGTGAGCGAAGCTGCGTGCAAAAGCTAGTAATTTATAAGGCTTTGAACAAATTTTGAATTATCATAATTAAGATCAATTAAATAGTAATAATTATGTAGGTAGATACCTAACTACTGCCTCGTTGATCTAGCGGTTAGCGTTTGCGACTGCTAATCAAGAGGACTCGGGTTCGATTCCCGGGTCGGGCCAAAAGTGTTGTTGGGTTTTTCTTACAAGAAATTCTTAATAACAGCCTGGAAAATTAAAGTTTGTCGGTGTTCTATGCCCGTGCCTCGGAGAGCACGTAAAGCCGTCGGTCCCGGTTGTCATGATCATCTATGGCAATCGTTATTTCCCAAATCCCAGCCCCTCCCCCCATCCTCTGCCCCATCCCCCAAAGGCCGGCAACGCACTTGTGACGCCTCTGGTGTTGCGGGTGTCCATGGGCGGCGGTAATTGCTTACCATCAGGCGATACGTCAGCTCGTTTGCCCCCTATTCTATTAAAAAAAAAAACATCTGGCAAAGATGAATAACTGTCTTTCAATATTTCTCATATAAATATTTTTAATATTTCGGACATCGAACCCACAACGCCATCTAGTCCCAAACTAAGCAGAGCTTGTATTATGGGTACTAGACAACTGATATAATTACATATATACTTTTTTTTTGTTAATACATACATATTATACATAGAAAACACCCAAACTCCGAAACAAATATTTGCAGATCATACAAACATTTGGTCCGACCCGGGAATCGAACCCAAGACCTCAAGAACAGCAGTCGCTTACGCTACCAATGCGCCACCGAGGCAGTTAAATATAGATTTATAGTTAAATGGCAGAATAGAGTCATTTTGGCGGGTCATACAAAAAAAAAAAAAAAATAAATAATAATATATATGTCGGAGACACAAGAATAAACGAGAACATGAATGACAGATACAGCCAATCTGGACCAAAGCCAAACACTAATCACTACTAAACGTATACGAATTAACTTAAACACCATCAGCAACCCCCCATGAGGGGATTGGGGCAACGCTCACCCCTCCGCGATGCCCTGTGGAATTCGCCACCTAGGCTAGTAATTCCCCCACTGATAAATATCGCCTCATACACACAATATAAAACACAGAGATACAATAAATCACAAATCAAATAATAGATATGGTCGTCGCGAGATCTTAAGAGAACTGTGTCCTGTTTCCGATCGCGCCGCTTTATATAGACTGTTGCGTAGTGTTCGATAGTGGCAAATGTTTGTATCACTTTTATTATTTGGATACCCTCACTCCGACATATATATATATAGATTATGGCGTTTGTCACTTTACAAGATTGCCCGTAATTTAGGAGCCACAAGTGTGTTACCGGCAACATATAACAAGACTAGCTTTTACACGCAGCTTCGCTCACGCAGACTTTCATACCCTGATTTACCTTCTTAGGGGTGGAATTTCAAAAATTCCTTTCTTAGTGCTAACTTACGTTATATAAAGGACCTACATGCAAAAATTCAGGATTCTAGCTTCAGCGGTTTGGGCTGTGCGTTGATATCTGGGTATGTCAGTCAGTCAGTCAGTCACCTTACTCTTTTTTTATATATATATAGATAGATGATGCGAGTGCCGATAACATAAATTAAATTCAGCTGATCAAAATCTAGAATCTGTCCTATTGACACACAATACACTTTTATTTAATCATGGGATGTCCAAAAAAACATGTTCTTATAAGTTTAAGGTTGGCTGCAATCATATCATTAGTTGACTCATCACCACGCTCGTTCCCCCATACTAAATACCATTAAAATTATGGCGAAAACGTTACTCAAATTTATTTTGCTTATTATTTAACAAGAATAGTAGAAAAAGCTATAACCCACTATGTAAAAACTTTTGGTGAATGCCACCCGGGCCATTCATTAAAATCAATTCAGTAGTTTAGGAGCTGGTAGAATATACAAACATTATTACGTCTGACTTTGCCGCAGTCGGGTAAAAATGTCCTTCAATTTTCCTTTGCCACAAATTACTACTGACGCATCTGTTAAGGGCATCTCAGAAACTATTGTCTTTTTTCTGTAATTATCATTGACGTTATAACCATCTAGAGATACTATAAAGTTTAATTTTACAGCAGATAATCTTAAGAACGGACACGAACACTAATCTACACCTCCGAGTTAATTAATCATCTTGCACTAAAGCCAACTGGCCCAAGGTGAGACCAAACTCCATGAAATAATCACGCAAGCATTTACTTGTCTGTCAGTAATTTATTTAATATATAATTTCCATCAGACAATATGTTCTTCTGTCTCAGTAATGAACAAGCATACAAATTTTATTAAAAGCTTATACGTAAAAGGTTGAATTTGAATTAGAGCTCGAATACTGGTGAAGTGTCAACTTAAAGATATTTTTGTCAAATTAGACTGCTTTAAAAAAAATAAGGTTTTGAAAAGTATACTACTATTTGATGAACAGTTTTCAAAACTGTGAGATTTTACTTTTCTATCACTGATTTCGACGAAAAATAAATACATTTTATTAAAACTGAATATGAAAATAAATAAAAGAACTATTCCGACTGATTGAATTATGTTTTCTTTTAATTTGATTAAATAAAATAATAATAATGAATGTCCGGGTTTTGACCTCAAAAATCCGGGGATTTCTCGCTTATTGTCCTGGTTTCTCAATTTTTGAGATGGCAGCCCTACTTTACTGTGACACATTGCGCTTGCATAAATGAAATATGAGGACCAATCTGAGGTAAAAAATCATTAAAACCATCTTGTACTCATATCTCGTGTCAAAATTTAAACTCAGTCGGTGCGATACTTTTTGAGTTTTTGAAACGAATACCAACATTATTTCCCTACTTAATATAAATTCATAAGTCACTCTCCCGTCTCTATAAGCTGGTTGAGTAAGTATATTTAAGTAACCAGCTTTTGCCCGCATCTCCACTCGCGTGTACGTCGGTTATCGAGGTAAAGAGTAGTCAATGTTCTTCCTGAAGAATAAAAGTATCTCCATGCCAAATTTAATTGAAATTGGTGCAGTAATCTAGCCGTAAAAGCATAACAGAGAGACAGGGTTACTTTCAAATATATCACATTTTAGTATGGATGGTCTAAAATGTTATTCAAAAACACACATGCAACGAAAATTAACGTGTGTTTATTTTGTTGCAGAAACAATGGGTTCCCTACCGCGCATGTCCGTTGTGAATGGACCTAGGAGAGCGGTCCCGACAGCTCCCTTGACGAAACACTTAGAACAACTTCAGGGATCTTCAAACACGGCGCTGGTGTACGAGGGTGAGTAGATTCTCTCTTATTAAATTAAGTTAAAATTCATTATTCGAACGAATTTGCACGAAGACACTAAATATTCGCTCGGTAGCGTGACTGTTTCTTATTTCGTGTTGCTAACTTTGACAATGTCAAACTTACATACATTCATACTCTCGTCCCACAAATTACACCCCTTAATAATGACATTTTCAAAAAATATTTCGTAGTTGATGCTTAAAACATATTACAATTTGTTACCTCTGTTCAGGCTTTGCGTTGATGAATTAGTCAGTCAAGGCAAGTATCCTTTATGTTTAGATGAACTAAACGAATGGAACAAGTATCGAGAATTATTTTGTAAAAAAAAAGTCACATGCAAAGCAAGCAAATCAATCACATGACAAATAACAAACGAAATTGATACACAAGTAAAACGATTGCTGTTATTGCAGTGCCATCTAGTAACAACTAGATGAACTAATCCAAACTCATTGAACTAAGAACAGCAGTTTCTAGAAATAAAATATTAAACGTTTGTCGTAAGCAAACTATTCTTCTAGAAATTCATAGATTTTTTTGTAAGTACGGTTTGATCCGTACTTTGCAAGACTTGTAACCAGGTATAAAAATTTTGGTGACTGGGGTTTCACTAACGTGGTTCTCATTTAACTACAAACTTAAAATCGGATGCCTATATAGTTCTGAAACAGGCAGACAAACTAGTTCAAAGCTATAAAGGTAGTATGAGTCCAGACAATCGGATAGTTATAGAACTTAGACATTGATGTACATTTTGAATCCAGTCTATATTACACGCATAATAGGTGCGCGTGTATAGTTCAATTTTGAAAGCCACTTTACCTCCGCACCTCATCGTATTTATAGCACAGGTCAGGGTAGTGTAGAAAAAAAAAGATAATTGCTGTATGTTTTATTAGCAGTAATCTGGCTCAGAGCACTTGGCATTGCTAAATCATCAAAGGTAGTAATTAAATACAAAAATAAAGATGATAAAACAAAATAGAGAATGAGATATAAAATAAGTAGTTTAAGTTGATGATATCAATGTATTAATCTGTCAACTTCAAAATGGCAATTGTTAATGTATATCTGAATCTCCTCCAACGATTTTCATGAAACTTAGTATGCAGAGGGTTTCGGCATGGTTTCGAGGACGATAAATCGATCTAGCTAGGATTCATTAGTTGAAACTTTACCAGATAAAAAAACAAATTGGTCATCTAGGTACTAAAGTGATTAAAACTAATGTGCTGAGTGAACCAGGTCATAATGTTTGCATGATGCTATAACTAGATAACTAATTATTGGTTCTCACGTAATGATAGCATGATCAGATGTGCTTTGGCCGCAGTTAATTATTTGTTACAGTCAGTACTTTTGTTTATATTGATTAAAATGATAATTTAAATTTAATTTCATTTTCTTGTCACCATTTTTTATCATCTGTACTTATGGCAAATCGTAATTGATTATATATATAGTATAAATTAAAAGAAGCATTATATCACTAAGTATTGCAATTGTATTCATATTGTATTTCGTAATCACGATTTTATTCTACAATCTCCCCTACGTAAATTTCCTATTTCCTTAAATTTTTTCCTCGATGCTCGTATCTATCGCGCCTAAGCACGTGGCATTGTTTAATGATCTACAATTGTGTCCGACCCATCATATGATAGAACTTCGTAACTATTGTCAGACTAAATGTTAGAATTCCATGTGAAAGATGTCAATAATTAGCCTTAGTCTTATTTAAATTTCAGACGAAAAATCTACCTACTCCATTTCTTACAAACAACTGGCGCAACGTACCAATGCCTTGGCGAGGGCCATTTCCTCTCGAGTTAAAGGTGGTACCAACAGAGATGGAGATTACGTGATTGCTGTATGTATGCAGCCAACACACAAGTAAGTTTCTTAATAGTATTCATCAAAAGCCTTTAGTCGTTATCTCAATGATACAGAAGCATCGACTGCACGTTTGGCCTAGTGGTTTAACGGTCACCATGCCGTTTCCTACTTCGCTCAGGGAAGGGAACTCAGGTTATTATGTTGGGGTTCTTTTTTTAAATTTTGAGAATTTATAGTTATACATAATTATGTTTAATTTATTCATGTTTATTTACATAATGTCACACGGTTATTAAGCGGCTGTCGGTATTTATTATGAGACACTTAAATTATTTTACACGTAAAGATTTGCGTGCACGTTTGGTGTCGTGGGTTCAAATCCCACGTAGGACAACACTTTGTGTGATCCACAAAATGTTTGTTCTGAGTCTGGGTGTCTTTGTGTCCGTTTCATGTATGTTTGTAAAGTCCCCCGCGACACAGGATTTATTCCTAGTGCGGGAGTTGTCTTTTAAAAAAAAAAAAAAGCTCAATAGGCCGCTATAGTATGGGTCACCATGCTGCATTGTCTGCATTTCTCTACTCTTGGATTCTGCGTATGCTTTTTATTAGGCTGAGTAGAATCACTTTAGCAGGCCCATCTGTTGGACATAGGTCTCTCACATGAAAAGAGATTTTGGGCTTCTGTGTCGGTTAGAGGGCTTAGGGTTTATATCAGGTGTTCCTTCTCTCTGTAGTGTCGATGTAATGCGTAGTTTTTCCCTGTGAGTGATGACACTCTGAATTGTTAATTCGTCGCCATACGATTTTTTTATTCAATTGTGAAAAAGTCATTCAAAAAAAGCGCGGAAGAAGTGAAACTTCGTAATTGGAATGAAAATAGGAAGGGGTAGAAATTGGTTTTTAGTGGAATCATATTTTTTCTTTCATATTCCCCCTCCCCAGGAGCGTTGAACGCTTAACGAACAGTGCTTTCATACCCTCTCCATGGTAGCGTTAAACGTTTAACGCAACCTTGTTGGAAGTCGCATTAGAAGTTTCACTTCAATAATATAACGTATTTTATCATCTTTAAATAAATAATCTTTAAGAAGAATATAATTGTAACAAATAAATATAATTAATTCTAATACTTTTAGAACGATCATGACATTACTGGCAACGTGGAAGGTTGGTGCAGCATATGTCCCAATGGAGCCTAGTTTCCCGCAAGCAAGAATATGCCATATTCTAAACGATTCTGAACCAGCACTTATAGTTTTTGACGACACAGGTAAATCTTCAAACCTTATAACCAAAAATGATATTTAGTGTGACTTATAGTATTATCAGTTTTGAAAATTAACGGTCTCATAGCATAGTAGCTTGTGTAACAAACTGTATTAATTCGATTCGATTTAATAATTATATTAACTGCCTCGGTATCGCAGTGGTAGAGTATGCGACTGCTGTCCTTGAGGTCTCGGGATCGAAACCCGGGTCGGACCAAATGTTTGTATGATCTACAAATATTTGTTTCGGAGTATGGGTGTTTTCTATGTATAATATGTATGTATTTACAAAAAAAAGTATATTTGTATTTATATCAGTTGTCTAGTACCCATAACACAAGTTCTGCTTAACTTGGGACTAGATGGCGTTGTGTGTTAGATGTCCAATATTTATATCAGTTTTTTAATACATACCCATAATACAAGCTCTTCTTAGCTTGGGAAACATGGGAATGTGGTACAGTATTTTATACTATTACTTTTAATTTGTGGATTTGTCATTTACCTTTCAGCAAATCCCACTATGTTCAGCGAGTGCGATGTACCTGCTGTATCATTCGATGAACTGGCAGACGAAGCAAGCAAACTGTCATATGAGCCATTAAAAGATGAAGTATTGTCAATGGCCAGAACTGACAGTATTGCTATCGTACTGTATACGTCTGGGAGTACTGGAGTCCCTAAAGGTATTTAGATGACTTTACTATGTAGTTTAAATGTGTAGAATAACATTATGAATGTGTGAAACAAAGTCTGGTTAGTTACACCATTTATAACTCAAGAACGGCTGGACCAATTTTTTTTGGAGCCTTCGTCTGGAATATGTAAAAAATATTAAAATATGATATTAATCAATAAAAAAAGAATCTGCTCATCCATCGACAGTAAGGCGGATCGAGATTAGCCGTGTCAGCTAATTATAATTAACATCGAATAGGAAATCACTTGAATCTTCAAACTTTCTTTTGTTATTGTTTACATGTGACCCATTGCATATATTGATGTACATAGTTTATATCTTTCTCTTTCAGTAAATCTCTTGATTATCCTAAGTAAATAACAATAATGTATAGAAAAACCTATATTGTATTGTAACAACTAGCTGTAAGTAATACACACATCGAAAGTGTCTAGGGATCAACATATGTGTCTAGGGATCAACATATATTTTTGCAATAACTTTTCTCCTGATTGATATTAATTAAAATTTTCTTTAAGGATTCATCAAATAAAGTGTTTTCGTTTGTCACAGTAACAATAAACCAAGTCACCTTTGCATTAATAAAGAAATTTGCCATTTTCCTAATAAAGGGATTTTTGACATTTGAACCACTAACATTAAAGTTCGAAAAAAAGACTGAAATAACAGTTTTCTTTAAAATTTTATTAGGTAACTTAAACAATTAATAATCCGTGTTTCTACCGCGAACACTAACAACTCAAGAATCGGTTTGGCATACTCAAAATGAGTTCATCCAAATCACGCTGTGGAATGGCCGCCCATGTTCGTTGCAACAACAAAAAAAGGTCTTCTTGCGACTGGATACCCTCCATATTCGGCAGAGCTCTTCTCTGTAGCATATCCCATGCATGCTGAATCGGGTTCAAGTCTGGCGACTGAGCAGGCCAGGGCCAAAGCCACATCTCAATCTCAAGAAATCCGCATAAAAATGCTTGATCCCTAGACACTTTTGATGTGTGTATTTAAACGATTATTTAACAAAAAAATACTAACCAAAGTGCCACTTTTTCTGCCAAAAGGAGTTCGTCTGTCATATTCAGCCATCTGTAACCGCCTCTGGTGGCAGTTTCATACGTTTGCCTACTCCAATACCGAATTAACGTGTGTGTGGAAGACTGCTCTTACATTCGTTGACTCCGTCAGTGAGATCTGGGGTCCTTTGCTTAATGGTAGAACGCTGCTGATATTGTCAAGAGAAACTACCAGAGACCCACAGAAGCTAGTCAAAGTACTCAGTGAAAATAAGGTAAATCTAACATATCAATTACTTTTCTGCTTCCATCCGTCGGCAATAACTTCCTTCTAAGGGAAGTATTAGTTCAAAAATTTACTCGCGATATAATAGAGATGTCATATCTTTTTTTAGATTCAAAATATCATTTTCATCTTTGGTAATGAGACAGATATGAGATCATGTTTCTTAACATAGTGTTCTTCAAAAACCCATAATGTCCCGCTGCTGGGCTCGGTTCTCTCGGTCTCAATTTACGTCACGATTTCCTTCAAGTATACCAAAGATAAACCAACACTACAACTGCTATTTTTTTGCGATAAAGACAGAATGTAATAAATATTTTGCTCCTTTTCAGATTCAACGTTTGGTATTAGTACCGACTCTACTACGTTCTATTCTAATGTATCTATCTTTAAAACCCTCTGAAAAACCACTGCAGTCCCTCAAACTGTGGGTCTGTTCTGGAGAAATACTCAGCAAAGATTTAGCATCTCAATTCTTCAAATATTTCGGAGATGACAATGGGTTTATTCTGGCCAACTTCTATGGAAGTACCGAAGTTATGGGAGATGTAACATTCCATATGCTGGAGAGGAAAAGTCAACTCGATGTTCACTCTACAGTACCTATTGGTGAGTAGAATCTACATGATATATTGCTGTTTCTATTGATGTATGTAATGTTGTAGGAGAAATAAATTTTGCAGTTACTTAAACAGTAAGTTTATATGAATTAACAAGTAGTTGCGTCTGCATTGAGAAGCCCAAAATTGATTAGAGTGGCGGGCAATGAGAGAGGCCATTGTCTAGCAGTGAGCTAGTGATGATGATGATGATGAAGCTCGTTAAACATTTATACCTGGCATTTGTTAGAAGCATTTTTAAGACTTTGTGGATTTTAAAGGGCCGCAAGAGAGTATTTTTCGTGTGGTACGTCTTGTATTCTTTTTTACCTTACTGGTAATTCTGTGTCATACTTGAAGAAATCATTTTTTATGTACTTTATTTCATATGTACGTCTTTTCTATGTAGAACCAGTTTGCTTTTAATTTCGTAGTAAATAAGTGGAAATAAATATCAAAGAACCCAAAAATTGACTTCTGGTTAAGAATGTAATTTTTAGGGTTGTCATGCAAATTTTAAGAATCCCAATTTTTATTATTAAGGTATTTATTTTTTACCTTACCTATCTAATCTTTCTTTGTTTTTAGGTGCACCCCTGGACAACTGTGCGGTTTATTTACTAGATGAAGAGATGAATCCTGTTAGGGAGTCTGAGCACGGTGAAGTGTGGGTGGCCGGATGTAACCAGGCTACAGGATATGTTGGAGGACAAGGCGCTGATAAGTTCGTTGATAACCCTCATGCCGCTCATCCAGGTACTTATATGAAAGACTTCTATAGAGTATACAATTTTCCATTCGGAATTCTATTTGGGGTGGGCAAAATAAAAAGAGAGTTTTGCCGATGTCTCTTATAGATGACGGCCTTACACTATTCCAGATGGGACAAAAGAAAAAGTAAATATGGGAGAGGGGTGAAATGAAGAGAAAGGTAGATTGGAGTAATGAAAATGATTGAACAATAATCTTTTTTTAACTTACGAGTAAGCCAAAGATATGTTACGCTTTATAAACTCAGCACAACGTCAGTTTTAATATATATAAAATATCTGTCTATATACTAATTCGTGAAGCAAAAGCTTTGTACCCCTTTTGACGAAAATAATGCACACGGAGGAGTATGAAATATTACACAGTTAAAGTTCTCTACTCTGCCTGATGGAAAGCATAAGCAGAATCCAAGAGTGGTGGTCACCATACTCATTGCGAATGCAGACAATGCAGTATGGCGACCCACACCATGGCGGCCTAGTGATGCTGCTGCATCTTTTAGTCTAGTCAACAAGTATGGGACTTGTTGACTAGACTAATTGGGCCTCCGGTCTCGCACTCACCAACGAAACACGACAGCACAAACGCTGTCATTTTACGTTGATTTTCTGTGCGAGGGTAGTACCGCCCCGGTCGAGCCGGCCCATTCGTGCTGAAATCAGCGTGGCTCTACTACCTACGTTTATATGGGGGAGGAATGCAGAAAGGAAAGAAAATCAAAATAGAAAAACAAAGAAATGAATTATGGTTGAATTTTACCACTAGGTGACTACTAGTTATTATAAACCATCGATGCCGAGGTTTCTATCAAGATGGCCTTGTGTAGGAGCGAAACTGTAAAATGTAACAATTCTTGTTTTCAGACTTTGCTCGTCTCTACCGCACCGGTGACTTCGGAGTTCTTCAGAAGGGAGTGATCTTATTTGCTGGAAGAACCGACTCCCAGATCAAGATCAGAGGTCACAGGGTCGACCTTCAAGAAGTCGACAGAGCTGTTAATAGCATTGAAGGCGTCGATAAGTGTGAGTAGACCATCTGTGATTTTTCTTCCGTCTTTAGCATTTATAAATTAAATCATTTTCTGCAAAAGTTATTATGAGATTTTTGTTCTTCTTTTTCGACTTCTGATGTCATCTGTACATTAATGATAGTTCTTGGCTATATAGTTCTTCGAGAAACGTGCAATATGGTTAAAAAAATTCAAGTTTTTAAATGTTTTTTTTACAGTTTTCTTTTTAAGTCTTGGTCATTTTTATTAACACTTAATAAAAATGTTATCAAAACAAGTATATTATATCCCAGACATAGGCTATTTTAAAGATCCCCTCTCTTTCAAAGAAGGGACCTTAGCTGGGTGCAAATTTAGCCAACTGTAATTTAACACATGCACGCAGTTCCACACAAATTTAAAGTGAAAATATACTATTTTAGTTAAGTAACATAAATCATATTTTTAAGAATAGTTATAAAAACATGTTCATAAAAATCTGAAGGAAACAACATTATCAATAAATATCTAAATCCCTTAGCTGTGGTACTCCCGTATGGTCAAGACAGCGGTAACCCGGAGATTCTGGCGTTCGTCACCACAAAACCTGAAGCAAGAATATCTTCACATCACATTGAAAACAAGTTGAAGAATTTGCTGACTCATTATATGATTCCACAGGTAAATTATTGATTATATATTTTCAACCGACTTCAAAAAGGAGAAGGTTCTCAATTCGACTGTTTTTTTTGTTTTTTTTTTATGTTTGTTACCTCATAACTTTGGACTGGGTTAACCGATTTTGATGATTCTTTTTTTATTTATAAGCTGGTGCTTCCCGAATGGTCCCATTTAAATTTGGTCCAGTTCTGACATGTCATTCATGAGAAAACCATATAAGTCTTCAATTTGCATTATGTATATACGCGACAAATTAACGAATAACTCAATATGCCCGTATGGTCCCATTTAAATTTGGTCCAGATTGAAGTCGGTTTTTTTTTTTGTTAAAATTTGTGATTATTGACTAGTTAACCAGTACAATTTCATCGACGTCTCTTAAAAATATTACATTTCCTTGCTTTTGTAACTTTTTATTGATATCCGCTCCTATTATTGGTAGCGTATATAGTCTTCCTTGATAATAAGTGACTCTTTTAAAATTATTATAACAAACATTGTTTTCTTTTTCAAATATGACCAATCAAACAAGTTTTTCAGCTTTAGTTTCGTGTAATGCTTACACTGTTTTATTTCAAGGTGGATCACGACTTACACTTTCCTCTAGAAGTTAAAATCTACAATCTTGAGTCTCACTAATCAGGCTGAAAAGTTCTTGATGATTTTTTCCTTCTTTTCCAGGATAACATCAAACATTATTTAGTACTCTTAATTGTATTTAACTTTTCAGGTTATCGAAATAGACACAATCCCGTTGTTGGTAAATGGAAAGGTGGACAGACAGGCTCTTCTGAAGATGTACGAGAATACCAATAACAACGGTGAGTATACAGAACAATTCCTTTCCAGAATTTTTCTGGTGACTAAACCGCTTTGTGACCAGACAGACCGGACCTGATTTGTGATGGATTCATGTTGTAAACCTCATTTCCAAACAGCGGCCTATGTCCAGCAATGAACCGTTGAAGGCTGTTGATGATGTGACAGAGATACAAATTATTTACCACATTTTATAATAAATATTATATCTACTTCAGATGACTCCGAAATCCCTCTTGACCTGGATTACTCTGGTGTAAGACCTAAAGATATGGAAGCTGCTACAGTGCTATTTGAAACAGTGGGAGAGGTGCTAGGAAGGTCCGCACGAAGTGCTATCTCACTCAACTCCGGTTTCTACGAGCTTGGAGGGAATTCCCTCAACTCCATCTACACTATTACCAGGCTGAGGGACAAGGGATACTACATTGGTGAGTTGATTTTGAAAATTAAATAATGTATGTGCTTGGATAATTTATACTCTCTCTTGTTGGAACTTGTTAATTTGATGTGTGACTTTCTTGAAATTAAGCTCAATTGTACTTTTATTCCATTATTTCATGAACTTCAAATTTAACCTGACCGGTTTCGCCCTATCAAAGGTTACTGATTATTTTAAATTTAAATTCACATCCAAAATCTAACAACTGTGGGTACACAGAAATAATGGTGTATCGGTGTAAAAATTGTCCCAAAAAATGGGGAAAGTGAGTCTAATTTCAAGAATGTTGAATGAATGCTTGTAACTAAAATTGACTGAATAAATTTTTAGTAATTTTGGTTTTTGGCAACTGATCTCAAAAGCATTTAAGTGCCATTTCAGTTAATTTTCAGACAATTTCTTATGTGTGGAAACTGAGATGAATTGTGTGTAGTTTACTAGTCGAAAAATAAAATAATAAATTTCTTAAGATAATTCCAAACAGATACCTACTATACAGATTTTGAAATCTTTAAACAAAGGAGTACAATCCTATCCAAGAGACTGGTAAAACTCTTGTGAGTATGCATTTCCTCCTCACCGCATATGTCTGCAATATTTACCTGTTTTCCAACTTGGCTAAAAAAGTGTTTGTCTAAGATTTGCTATCCCTACAGATATCAGTGACTTCCTCGGAGCCTCGAACCTTGGTGAAGTGCTGTCCTACATGAGCACCGACCAACCAACCAACGGGTCTGCTGACAAAGAACCACAATTCGTTCCTGAACCACTCACGGATGAACTCAAAGATGAAGCCATTGAGTATGTATTAACTTTTGTCTTTTCTTTAGAATTCATTACGGAAAAATTATATGTTGATCTAGTGATTAGCGATCATGCCTAGCAAGCAGGAGATTGTGAGTTCGATTTTTACCTATGGCAAGTAGTTGGACCAAGTGTGAGATGACTTGAGCAACTTTTCTAAATTATTTTTCTCTTCTTCTTTGATACCTTGGTATTCGGTTTTATTCTGGAGGTTCTCAATTTTATTAGCTTTTTTTCTTTTCCTATTGCTGCCTTAACTTCAGAATTTACTTTCCAGTAGAGTTTGATAACATTTTTAAAAAACTCCAAGATCTCCAAAGCTCTATATCATCCAGCTGATAAAAAAGACCTATGTCTTATGCAAGATAATGTTCTCTCCAGGATGATAGTATCATCGTTCTACAACAAAGCAGAGTTGGAGCAGTTCCTGAAGCATGAAATAGAAGTCAAGGACTACTCGGGGCTCTTCGGAGAGATCTGGACAGCGCTGCTGGACGCTGGACTCAGCGTGATTTTGAAGGATGGTAAGTTCTGGAAAATAGTGCTAAGTTTTATGAGTAACTGGTTTGGTTTTCCGGGGCTGTTTCCGCATTTAGCCTCTTGATTGGGCCATTATATGTGTAGAAAAAAAATAGGATTTCATACAAAGGATTAATAAAGAAGAAAATTCCTTGAAGTACTCCCTTATATATATTTGACGCTCCGAAGCATATCATATTTGTCAGTTTCTCCATTTATTGATAAAGTTCATATTAGACTATTTTGAACTAACATGTCAGCTATTTTTATCTGTTAAACAATATTATAGACTAGAGTTATCTGTAACTTTGTCAGGAACTGCTGAAATTTTACCTTAATAGTTATAAGCAAAACTAGAATTTTAAATAATTTAGATTAAAAATTTTCCTTGCACGAGAAAAAAATACCAAAACTAAACTCAAGGAAATTTATATTGTTATCTTATCCATACTTATATTATAAATGCGAAAGTAACTCTGTCTGTCTGTCTGTCTTGCTTTCACGGCCAAACCGCTGCACCGATTAAAAATAAAATTTGATACACAGATAGTCTAGAGCCTGAGAAAGGACATAGGCTACTTTTTATTGCGAAAAAAAAATAAAAAGGGGTTGAAAGGGGGGATGAAAGATTGTATAGAAGAGTGGTTGTTCACTCGCCAAACGAATGCGCGTTGCCTTGGTGACACAGGGCGTCTTGGCAACGAGTAAACAAGGATGTCAAATTAATTAAAATGAATTCACTTTTTCAAAGAAGAATTAAATTAATATAATAATCTAAGATTAATACATACATTCATAAATATGATTTGTATGTTCATTATATTAATAGAAAAAAATAAGACAAATTAAAAAAAAGTGTTTAAACTTAAAAAATATCTACAAAAGTATCGTCATTTTAAGTTAAAATCATAATATTTATTTTTTAGGCTGTTGATTAGATATAAATAAAACGTCATTTAAATTTTGTAAAAATTTAGCATATAGGGCGTAAAATACCAATAGGGGATGTTATTAATCTAAGAGGGGATGAAAGTTTGTATGGACATATGCAAGGTTTGTTAAAATTTAGAGATATTAAGATGTAACATTTACTGAGTTATCACAATATGCCTAAGTGTGCTTACCCGAACGGGCAGACATGTGACGGCAGACGACTGTGCCGCATGCGGATGTTGAATTTTGCCACTACAAATTCGTTATTATTCACTAGAATTAGATTTGTTTACATGATTTTTTGTTTAATCAAATAATTTTATTTGTGAAAAAATAGGAAGAAAAGTATCAGGGGAGATTTAAACAAAAAATAATAATAATAATAAAAAAGGATTAAAAAAAGAAAAAATTGAATTAAGTTATTAGTAAATTTGTAGTGATTTGAAGATTTATATGATTTTATCATGGATGAAATGTCAGAACTAGACCACATTAAAATGGGACCACATGAGAAAGAAACAAGTTTTAAAATATAAAAAAAAACATAAAAATAGGTTCACCGTCTCACAGTGTTCAGGCTGCCTTAGCGGTGCCCTCGATGTACTCCCGTGGGTTGAGGTAAAGGGAAATATCCATGGCCAGGACAATGAGTTTATCCCGTAGTGGTAGTTGAGTGCTCTGAAAAGTGGGGGGGGGGGGAAGAAACGGAGATTTTTTGGTAGAGAACGGGCACACCTGTGTTTTCTTAACGTTGAACTCGACCAGATTCTCATCACCCCTCATTGTTAAATGCGGTTTAAAACCCGGTCGAGCTCAGCGACAAGCTCCTATCAATTTTCCTCAACGTCTCTATCTTGGCTGCAGGGTATCCATGATATCGTCAATGAAATGTGCTATCGTCTGCATAGCAAGGTAAATTGCCAAGGGCTAATATGTCATTGACATGCAGAAGAAACATCTTGGGCGACAGGATTGAACCCTGAGGTACGCTAGCGTTTATCTCCAGAAAAACAGAGGCCGCGCCGTCCGTCGCAAAGAAATCCAAGGCGAAGGCGCTGATGAAGAAAAGCGTCAATCTAGAGACGAGTCTAGGAGGCAGACCGAATGCTTAGAGCTCGGAGAGCAGCGAACGGTGCAAGAACAGGTTGAAAGCCTTGGCCATGTCGAATGTCGAAATAAGCTCATATAAAATATTTTTTATTTTGTATTTAATATTAGCCTCAATAATTAAAACTGCTACCCAAAGTCACTGTTCCACGCGGACGAAGTCGCGGGCACAGCTAGTTTCCATATAAATGAAACATCATCATCTAAATTACTACTAACACCCCGTTCCTTGGTTCCTCTCCAGCATCAGGGTCCCCGGTGGCCGTGGCGTTGAACTTCGACGCTCGCGACGAGCCGGACGTGGACCTGACCCTTGCAGGTCCCGGCCTCACCAAGATCATGAACTTCCTCGAGTTCGTGGAGAGCTCTGTCAGGGACTCCATGCTACCGCCAGGGAAGGGTAAGACCTACTGAAAACTCTTTATTTCAAGGCATTCGTTTAAGTTGAAGTTGGATTTTGTTCTCAAAACACTTTTGCCAATTTCTAAGTAATATCTGATATTTGATATTCGTAGTAGTAGATTGTTATAGGCTGTTGGTGTTTATATGTTTTCCGTGAAAGAAAAATTTTTGTTCCCTCTTTTTCACGACATTGAAAAAAGTAAAACGTTTATTACGAATAAATTGTCCCTAATAACTAAATGTAAAAACTTAGAAAGGAAAAAATATTTATTACAGGCCTCTCCCATTGCACGCTATTTGGCCAAATAAATTTGGTAATCTGTTTTCCAAACCAAGATAAACCATCTTCTTTATTAAAAGTTCCATCATCATTACCATTTTCTCCATCCTCAGGGAGCATCCTCCATTCGTTCATGATGGCGACAGCAGACCATCTCTCGGCTCAAGAGAACGTAGCAGCCATACAAGCGTTGGAACACGCCACCATGAACGTAGCCATCCAGAGAGGCTTCAAGGGAGTCTTCACCACCAACACAAGTCCGTTGACTCAGGTATGTGGGAATTCTTCTTCAGTTTTCCAACAAAAATCATTGTTTGTCTATAAGAAAGTCAAGTTTTAGGTCATATGGGCTGGCCGAGTGTTATCACGGCCTCACATACAAGTTTACTTTATTTAACTGCCTCGTTGGTCTCGCGGTTGGCGTGTGCGACTGCTGATCATGAGGTCTCGGGTTCGATTCCCGGATCGGACCAAATGTTTGTATGATCTACAAATATTTGTTTCGGAGTTTGGGTGTTTCCTATGTATAATATGTATGTATTTACAAAAAAAGTATATATTCGAGTCGTTGTTAATTTTTCTATTTCATATGAAAGCTAGTGCTTTCTGGTCGTTCTTGAAGTCGGTTTTTTATTAAAAATCTCTAAATTTATTAAAAAATTATTAAAGATCATAACAAAGCAAGTACTTTGTTATGATCACGTGACTTCGCGTTGTGATGGTGACATTCTCATATATTTAACTAGCGACCCGCCCCGGCTTCGCACGGGTGGATTTCAGATGCCCCCGCCGACGACACGATTCGTGGATTTTAAATCTGTAATATCTTCGAATATATTCATTTAAATTAGATACTGTAAAGGGCCATTTTGATCTATATTAAATGCACAATGTATTTAATTTACTTAATTGTATAACGATTCATTCTGTATTGCTTAAAATCACTTCGTAAATAAGCCATTATTTCTCGTAAAAGAAAGGAATAAAAAATGGTTGTTGTGGGTTATCCCTAAGAGATAGACATATACCGTCGCGGACTTTTTTGTAGTACTTTTTAAGGTGTACAATACTGTAGTACATTATTTTGATCTATCTCGTAGGGTGCAACCAGCGTTTGCAATGTAAGCGCAAAAAATGTATTTATTTGCTACATCACATTAGAAACCTCGAAAATTAACAGTGTTTCCATACTATATTATGCATTTATTATACATAAAAACCTTCCTCTTGAATCACTCTATCTATTAAATAAGCCCGCATCAAAATCCGTTGCGTGGTTTTAAAGATTTAAGCAAACAAAGGGACATAGGGACAGAGAAAACGACTTTGTTTTATACTATGTATGTAGTGATTCGTTTTCTAATAACGTTTGCGTTTGTAGAATGTCAACTTGGTTGGAAGTGCTGAGAGTTTAATTTTGCGATCTATCAACCTACTCAGCTACTGCGTAGCTCCAAGACCCTCTTACCCGATTACTAATTATAATTTTATCTTTACAGCAACTGGGTACCGACGTCCTCGGCTACCAGACCCTTCTGGACTACCAAATAAACCAGTACGTCGACGAATCTGGAGAGAGGATCTTCGGCGAAGCACCCGATGATATGAGAGCCATCGCTTGCTGGAAAGCTTCAGGAGCTGGAACTTCAGAAGTCAATTTTGAGGAAAGTAGGATTGTGGAAGCCAAACCTGGAGAAACTAAGGGTATGGTAGCTAGAACTATAGAATCTGCAATGAGTTATTTGGGTTCTTTGTCGCCAAAAATGAATTGATGACTTCAAAAGGGGTCCCAAAGATAGAGAAGATTAAAAACAGTAGGAGAGTAATTTATTTGCAACCCGACTACGGCAAAGCTAAAAGGAAAGGTAATTGTTTTGGCAGTCCACGTATGCTTGTATGTTCCACCGTAGTGTTTAAACTACATAACCGATTTTAATGAATGAAGTGTATAAATTTTATTAAAAGTTGTTACGTTGTCGGGCTATAGTTTTTAAAATTTTCTTGTACTCTGAGTAAAAAAAAGTGTATCCTCATTTATGTAAAAATATATTATAAAATAATATTAATTATTTCTTAAATTGAAATCCATCAGTAATGGTCGTTACTTTTCTCTGTGGATTCAGCACTAAGTTTAAAAAAAAAACCTACACTATGGCAAATAAAAGTCATTTAAATATGGAACAAATATCTGTTCTTGGCGAACGTAATATCGATTCCGGTAAATACAAAAAACGATTATTTACCTCTAACGGTATTTCCTTCAATAGAGGCCTATCTATTGAAGTCCCCTTTTAAAGATAGTGTTAACGTAATATAGACTTTATTGTCTAGATGTAAAGTTTAAAATAGCTTGTCTATATTTTTTCTAAGAAGAGATCGATTATGAACAATGACCCGTGATGGTATGGAAAGTTTATAAAATGACAATTCAAGTAAAACTGGTCCCCCTAGCTAAGTTGCATTCTACAAACGTAAACGTTAATAAAATACTAACAAATGTATGGGAAAGACATCCCTCAAAAAAAAATTATTCAATATAGAAGAGAATAGAGACGATAGCGATTGTAGAAAGAGAATTGACGCGACTTGGCTAAGGGGCTGGTCAGTGACGTAAAAGAAAAATATTTTGCAATAGATGTAGACAAAAAAATTGCTTTTTGAAAATATTGCAAAAAAAAATTTGCAATTTTATAAAAGAAGTATAAGTTACGATTCTTTAATAAGTCGTCTTCCATAAATTGTCTAAATCCAACAAGAAGTTAGAATTTCGTTAATTTTACATTATGTTTGTTATTATTTTTTGCCCAGTGCGTTTTGTAAAAAAATCCGTCACACAAAAATAATCTGTTTTCAAACACGAGAAATTTACTCCTGAATGTTTTGTTTTCGTCTAATTTGTATATAAATAACTACCTATATACTTAGAAATACCTATATACTTAGAAATAGGACCCACCTGTAATATTACCCAGTGATATACATTGGTTCCATTCCGACAAAACACACGTTAGACCAAGTATTAATGTGCACAGTCACACAACTTCATCTACATCTCTTCTGAATCATACTCGGCTCCTTTTGGTTTAGGCGTGATGTTGACTATTCTATCTTAGGAACGAAAGCATCACACACATTAAAAAAAACAATTGTTTAACTAATTTTGTAGAATTCTGAGATGTTACATTTTGCTAAATTTGAGATTTTGCAAATCATGAGAATAATGTGTTTTGCGAGATTCGAATATCGCACAATTTTGAGATTTTCATTTTGCAAAATTTTCGGATTTTGGAATTTACAAAATTTTGATATTTTGCAAAATTTTAAAATTTTGTAAAATACATTATCCTATTATTTATACAGATATTGCATTTTGCAAAATTTCGAAGTTTTGTATTTTCCTAAATTTTTAAATATGGACATATTGAACTGAGAATGCTGTATATTGAACAGACTTTTGCACAGTACAAGGTTAACGGTTAGTAGTCGGTAACAGTACAGTATGATAAGTAGAAATAAAAAAAAAAAACTACATAACAGTAATATTTATTTTTACGTTTACTTTAGAAGTAAAATATTTGTATGATATTAATAAAAATATAGTGATAATTACTAGATCTCTATTAATTATAAGTGATGATAATCATTTCATTATACAATTGTTAAGTTACAATAATAACTACTATGTACCTTGTAATTTAGTTGACAATAAAATAATACATTTATTCGTTTAAACATCTATTTATTTTCTCGCCCTATTTATGAATTCCAATGGATGGAGATTATGGAATTCTTATGCCTTCCCCTCTCTAATGAGACGAGTGTGCTAAATCCCCAGCATCCTCAGTACTCACCATCAACGTGAAATTTTCCCTACGTGTGATGAGTGCTTAAGTGTTTAATTTTTTTTTTTTTCGGACATTAACACACAACGCCATCTAGTCCCAAGCTAAGCAGAGCTTGTGTTATGGGTACTAGACAACTGATACAAATACATATATACTTTTTTTTGTAAATACATACATATTATAGATAGAAAACACCCAAACTCTGAAACAAATATTTGTAGATCATACGTCATTTGGTCCGACCCGGGAATCGAACCCGAGACCTCGTGATCAGCAGTCGTACACGCCAACCGCGAGACCAACGAGGCAGTCAGAATTTTCAGAAAATTACTGGTCTGTTAGTAACTGGTGCTCTTTCATTCAGATGAAATATTCTGATCTCTCTAAAAAATCTTTCACCTGATATATATACATATAGATAGCTGTACACAGATAGATAGACACAGGCTATATTTCCCATACAGAACCCTTGCGAAGTCGAGCTGGTTGCTAGTGCTAGTTGCTTCTAATTTAGTGTAATCCTGTAATTCTAATCAAAGATTTCTAGTAATTTTCAAATATCATTGAATTTGGATGTTCTTGCTGGTATTCTTCGTTAATGAAATACGACTTTAGATTCTGTTCACAATCATACTCTACCTTCTTATATAAATACTACTTGAAGATCTGGTCGATAAGGTTAGACTCTAAAAAATAATTCAAAAAGTATTAAAATAATTAAAATGTCCAATGTCTTCAATGCACAGACACCGTGTTCTCCTGTTTATCAATCAACAGCCTTTAATAGACTACAACTCTTTTTTTTTTCTTTTTTTTCTTTTTAAAATGACAACTCCCGCACTAGGAATAAATCCTGTGTCGCGGGGGACTTTACAAACATACATGAAACGGACACAAAGAACACCCAGGCTCAGAACAACAATTTGTGGATCACACAAAGTGTTGTCCTACGTGGGATTTGAACCCACGACACATGGCGAAGTAGGAAACGGCGTGGTGACCGTTAAACCACTAGGCCAAACGTGCAGTGCACAACTGGACAAAGGTCCTTAGTCCTTAAAAATAATCTTTTGACCTTGTATATTATGCTAGTCAAACGGGTAGGATTTCTTTCCAGTTTTCTACTATTTGTATGGGGTTAGTCCACACAAATTAAAGTCGTTATAGTTTAACGGTTCTATAATTTGAATTAAGTTCACAATCATCACAAAAGGGGAGATAGTATGACTACATAAAAGATACAGTTTAGGAAAACGCAAGAACAATATAGTAAAAGCAAGTCAGTGGTAAAAGTAATGAAAGCTAATGCCGCGTCCGCAAGCTTGCCAAACCTCTACAAGCCGTAGCAAATTCAAACATGTGGATAGTGTGTTTGCCTTGGTTTGAGTTGGCTTGCAAGCACTTGTAGCTGATCCGATCAAGTGTCAGTTTTTTGTCACGAATCAAAGGGAATTTGCCGCAAGCGCTTGCGACGCGTCCACATAATTGTGTTGATAGCTAGAGAGAAGTAGGGGAGAGAGCTCGCCGCCCTGTAGTACTTACACCAAGAAGAAACAGTGTTCTCGATACTTATACGCTGCCGGCGACCAAACAGGTAATTGTGAAACCAGTCAATTGCTGTTGGAGATATGTTAAGAGAGCATAGTATACACAGTAGAACGTCAAAGTCAACGGTGTTAAACGCATTGCTGAAGTCCAGGATAGTCAAAACGGTAACTTCACCGTTCTCCATAGAAGATCTGATGTCTTCCGAAATGTGGACTATGGTAATAGCGGTGCTGTGCCCGGGTCGAAAATCGGACTGGAGAGGATTTAGGAGCAGGTTTCTGGATAGGAAGTTTGAGAGTTTAATATGGATAAGACGTTCGAGGACTTTGAAGAGAAATGGGAGAATAAAATAGGACGGTAATCGCCAAATGAATCGGGGTTTTTCTTTTTGGTATATATAGTATAGGTATAATTTGAGCATCCTTCTGAAACTTTGGGTACACACTCTAGGAGGTTGAATAGTTTAGGATATGACAAATGACAGGAAGAATTTCATTAATAATTGGGAGGATCACATTACGGCCTACCCTCGACGTGGCTTTGAAAATTGAACTATACACACGCATCTATGATGCGTTTAATATAGACTGGATTCAAAATGTGCACCAATGTATAAGTTCTACAATTAGTAAATTGCCAAACATTGACGAAGGTTCTAGGGACCCATACTATTCTTATGATAGCCTTGAATTAGTTTTTTTTATGTATGGCCCGCCAAAATGACTACTCTGCCTGATGGAAAGCATAAGCAGAATCCAAGAGTATTTGTCGCCATACTCACTGCGAATGCAGACAATGCAGTATGGCGACCCACACCATGGCGGCCTAGTGATGCTGCTGCATCTTTTAGACTAGTCAACAAGTACGGGACTTGTTGACTAGACTATTTGGGCCTCCGGTCTCGCACTCACCAACGAAACACGACAGCACGAACGTGGTCATTTTACGTTGGTTTTCTGTGCGAGGGTAGTACCGCCCCGGTCGAGCCGGCCCAGTTGTCCTACTGTTACAGAACCATACTGGGAACCTCTTTCACGTTCATAGTGAAATGAGACCCTCGAAATACGTGATAACCACGTCAGTGAAACCACTGTCTGTGTGCTGTGGTTTCATATATTCAAATGCCTATAACAAAATTGTGACTTCTGGAATGTGATAAAAGAAATTTAAGATTATAAAGAGCATAAAACATTTCGTTGGTATTAAAACAGGAACTCGGCTAGCGGAGGTAATACAATATCGATAATTGACAATAACAAGGTGACTAAATGGTCATCTAATCTATAAGTGCGATTAGTAGTCGAGAGAGATAGTATTCGAGATAATATGATTCTCTGTATCGGACGATGCATTATGTAGTTGTACGTAAATAAACGGTTCCAGTTATTTGTCAATAAAATTCTATTGTTTATAGATTTTTCCTGAAAGTTTAATAAGTATATATGTTACCGGAAATGTATGAAATCAAGGAATTGTATACAAATCCTAGGAAATGTGTACAATTCCGATACTATTTAGGAAATGTATAAAATATTGTTTGAAAAACTATTTAGATAGTTCCTGAGAATCTGTTTGGATCATACAATCTTGATAACATCTTTTTGGAGCCTACTAGGATCACTGCCACCACTGCCAGGTGTCTGGATAATATATTCACTGACATAGTGCCGCACAAAAAAGAAATAATAAATAAACTACATTCTGATCACTGTGGACAGATGTGTGTTTTTACTATGAAAAACAAAAAGGTGGTAACACGAGATATTACTGTGGTGCCCAAAACTGTGGCCCGTATGGAAGATTTTAAAATAAAACTACTAAATAAACTACCCCACTTAGATTATAGTGATGATCCTAATTACTTATATAATACTTTTTTTAATGTGTATTGCTCAGAATTTCAATCAACTTTTACTCCTAAAAAGTTCTCAGTTAAGGGTGCTACAACCTTCAGTGAATGGGCCACCGCAGGTATTTATAAAAGTAGAACCAGGCTTTACGAGCTTTATGAAGAAAGGAATTATAACACTAGTGTGGAATTTCGAGAATATGTTAAAGAATTTTCCAATTTATTTAAAAAGGTATGTCATGCTGCAAAGGTTGGTTACTTGAGATCTAAAATTAATAATAGTTCAAATAAGGTTCGTATGACCTGGCAAATAATTAATGTTGAAACTGGAAAAGCAAAGAACAAAGTTAATAATTACAGCCTTTCTATTGATAACAAAGTAATTGAATCAGATTTAGAGGTTGCCACAGCTTTTGAGAATTTTTTTACGAACATACCAGTTTCAATAACAGAATCATTGAATTCATCCCCTACTATTGCAGAATCTTTGTTGAAAGAGAATATTAAAATTTGTAATACTGAGTTTAGATTTAGTTATATCACCGATATAGATATTGTTAAAGCATTCAATGCTCTTGGTGTTAAGAAAACCGCCGATCTTTGGGGTCATTCTGTACAAATTACTAAATCAATTATTGACGTAGTTGCATCACCGTTGGCTTTAATTTTCAATAAGTGCATTGAATGTGGTGTATTTCCTGACCTAATGAAACATAGTAAGATCATTCCATTATTTAAGTCAGGTAGCACGTCTGATCCAACAAATTATAGACCTATTTCAGTGTTACCTACTTTCAGTAAAATTTTTGAAAAAATTATACTAAGTCAGTTACAGACTCACTTTAGTGAAAACAATATTCTACACAGGAAACAATTTGGCTTTAGAAGAGGTCGCTCAACAACTGATGCTGGTGTTGAATTGTTAGAGACTGTATTTAGTGCTTGGGAAGATAAACTGGATGCATTAGGAGTTTTTTGTGTCTAAGGCATTTGATTGCGTTTTTCATGAAACATTGGTCAGGAAATTGTATCACTATGGAATTAGGAACACCGCTTTGGATCTTCTTATCTCCTATTTGGGTAACAGGGTCCATAAAGTGGAAGTTAATGGTCATAGATCCGTGGGATCTCTGGTCACTATGGGGGTTCCGCAGGGCTCGATTCTCGGCCCATTTTTGTTTCTAGTTTACATCAATGACCTGCCTAATTTGATAAAGGATAGTCAGGGGATAGTGCTATTTGCGGACGACACTTCACTTTTATTTAAACTGAAGAGACAACAATCTGTTACTGATGACGTGAATGACGCTCTCTCTAATGTCGTGAACTGGTTCAATGTTAATAACTTACTTTTAAACGAGAACAAAACTAAATGTATTAGATTTTTTACACCCAACGTTAAACAAGTAAAAACCTGTGTTCAAATAAATGGAAAGGAATTGGGCCTTGTGGACACCACCAAGTTTTTGGGTATAACTTTGGAATCAAAGTTGCAGTGGGGCCCACACATTGATGGATTATCAAATAGACTCAGCTCTGCAGCATACGCGGTTTATAAAATTCGTCAATTAACCGATGTAGAAACAGCTAGATTAGTATATTTTAGTTATTTTCATAGTGTAATGTCATATGGTATTTTGTTGTGGGGGAATGCTACCGATATTCAAAGTATCTTTGTGTTGCAGAAGAGGGCTATTCGTGCAATTTATAACCTTAGTTATAGGCAGTCACTGAGGAATAAATTTAAAGAAATTGGTATCATGACAGTTGCATCTCAATTCATTTATGAAAATCTAGTTTACGTTTAGAAAAATATTCATCTATACACAAAGTTTAGCGACATTCATGATATCAATACTAGAAATAAAGATAAACTCGTGTTGCCAACCACTAGATTACAAAGAGTAAGCAAGTCTTTCCGATGTCAGAGTGTGCGATTTTACAATAAAATTCCAAGCAAATATCAAGAATTAAGTATTACCAAATTTAAGTCCATAATAAAACAGAAACTATGTGAAAAGGCTTATTACACAGTTTTGGATTATTTAGATGATAAATTTGCTTGGGACTGACGATGCTCACTTCAGTATTTACCTACGTAGGTATCTTGTGTGAAAGTGTTAGACATTTATATTTTTATTGTATGTTGTTTTTATACCAAGTGAATTCCTTTTGTGTATGTAAATGTGAGTATAGTCTAGGCTTGTAATATAAGTTCATATTTAGTATCTTTCTGGTGGCTTTGAGTGTTTCCCCGGCCTACCCAAATGTCCTGCTGACGGTAGTGTCGCGCTTCGGGTCGTAACACGATGGCTGGGGCTCGTATGCCGTCTGTATGGACAGGCCGACTCAAAATCATGGTCCTTTCTTCAAAAGGCCAACCCAGATCCTATACTGTGCTCGCACAGATTATTTTTTGTTTTGTAATCAATGTTCTCGGACTAAAAAAAAAGGACATCTCTGTGGTTTGTTTCGGCATTTCTTCCCAGAGTGAGTCGTAGGAAATGCCGGTCTCTTCTAGTTGTAAAGTCCGACGTGTAAAAATATCTGAAAAGATTTACTTACAAATAAATATCATTTCATTTCATTTCATTTAATTTCGATATCCTAGGAAATGTATAAATTTCCTCGGAATTGTATATAATTCAAATATCGTATTAGGAAATGTATAAAGTAAATACTTTCTGTAATAAAACACGTTGTTAATAATATTCTTTTATTATAGCACTTATTGAGTCAATCGGGTAACAGTCATACCGTAAAATAATAATAATATGTTCTAACCTAACCGAAAAATAATTACCCACCAATATCTTAAATGTTTTACATTTCCGATTGCTATTTAGGAAATGTATAGATTTCCTAGGAAATGTGCAATGTGTAAGTATAATATAATTTATTTCACACATTTCTGTGCGATTTTAGGAATTACATATATTTCCTAGGAATTGTATACAATGACGGATTACATACATTTCCGTTAACATATATAAGTAATAACCATAGATCGGAGTAGGTAGATTGATTTGAGGTCAATGAGCTGGCACGCATATATGAATTGGATATGCCTCCGGGATTTTGATATTATTAAGATTTTTTTCCGCGTTTCAAATGTTGAAATGTGTAGGATGAAGAATATATCAATATGAATTATTTAACCCTTATGCTGTATTTTTAAAAGTATATAGATGATCGGCCTTCTACTGTAAAAAAAAACTATGCCACTTGAGTAAAAATGTAGAAAACGTTAAGTGGACCTTTTTGAAGTTATTTTTATACTTTGGTAAGTTAATATTATTTTTAATATTTCGAGTACCTCAGCCTTTTATAATTATGATTTTCTAGTAAAATTCTCGTAAGAAAGATCATACTTTTCACACGACTATCCAAAATAGAGTATATTTTTAAATATTTTTCTAATGACCCAGGTAAATATTGACGATTTACCAATTTCAATTTGACTTTGTTTATGTAACGTATGCTTTAAATGCACTTTTCTTTGCAATATAAAATATTAATTGCTCGATTTAGTGTTTTTTAATATATTTTGTTACTTCACAGTTGAAAAACAATACGTGGTTTTCATGTACTTTAAATAGATACGCCTATTAAATCGTTAAATTCTAATAAAAATCTGTACTATTTTTCGATCAAGTCGCGAATCTTACATAAATCAATATAATTGGTAGAAGAGTTTTATATAAGTAAGCTATAGATTGTTTTTAAATCGCAACAAACGTAATAAAATAGGAGTATTAAGTTATTATATCAAGGCTGAAACAGTCGAAAAGTGGATATCAGGTTATCCCAAACTGATTTACGATCATTCTAGTAGTACAATATACTGTACAAGGTGTGAAAGCCACGTGAAAACTATAAACAAAGGCAACATCTACAGATACATTGAAGGCGCAGTACATAAACAAACGTTTAAGAAGCCGCAAGAAGAATTTTATTTTAATTTAATTAAGTTTAAATTAAGTTTAAAAAGGCTTATCCATGTTATGATTTCTACGACTATTCATGGTGCGAGTACGTAAAATCAATCTACCTACTCCGATCACTGGTAATAACAAAACGTGCTATTCCATATTAAATCGCTGTATTAAACTCATGTGAGTAGGTAAACATTTGCCTACCAATGTGCCCCGAGATAGGTCTTGCTCGCTACAGATAAAACTTTGCTATTATTAACCTGCCTATAAAGTTCTAGAACAATGGCTAGCTTATGAGAAACCTTGATTATTATCATTTATGAAACTGCAGTTCTTGGTTCAGTAACTTTGGATTAGTTCATCTAGTGGTTGCTAAATGGCACTGCACATCTGCAATCACTTGGAAATGTTGTATGTTAACTGTCATATGATTTTTTTACTTATGAGTTCTTTGTGTATAAATTATTCTAGGTACTAGTACTATTTGTTTAGTTCATATACACATAAAAATATTTGCACTGACTGACTGATTCATCAACAACTGTAACAAACTAAGACAGGATGTTTTGAAAAGTCACTAGTAAGGAAGGAATAAAGGGTTGTATGGAAGTAAATAAATAATTCTTTTTTTTATGTGTTCGTTATTGTTGGGACAAGGTTTGTGTACTTACAATAAAAATTAAAAGATGCCGGGAAAAATATTTTTGTCTACGACTGTACACTGCCTGTGGGAAGCTGAGACAGATATGTTAATAATTATGGCGGTACGAAGTTCGCCGGGTCAGCTAGTAATATGATAAATTTGAAAGTAACTCTGTCTGTTATGCTTACACGGCTAAACCACTGCACCGATTTCAATAAAATTTGGCATAGAGATAGTTTTAATCTTCAGGAAAGACATAGGCTACTTTTTACCTCGATCAATGTTACTCGGGCGGAGATGCGGGCAAAAGCTAGTTACCCTATATAAGTCGAAGTATTCCTGTTATGGGCGTGTTGTTTACATCGTTTCTGACTGATTTCACTATGAAACACCATATCCTAAATCGAACCGTTTTTGAGATATTTGAATTTAATTGTTTTTTACAAAAAAAACCTGATTTTCGGCTATCAGCTTAGATATTTTAAAATGTGTAAGCCTTCCTCGATAAATGGACTATCTAACACTAAAATGATTTTTCAAATTCAGTAGTTCCTGAGATTAGCGCGTTCAAACAAACAAACTCTTCAGCTTTATAATCTTATATAATAGGTCTTTACCTATGAAATTGCCGTTTTGTATGCAATAAGTAAAAGTAGTTATTTTTTCAAACTTTTTTATTTCTGTTATTCGAAGTAATCACCCATGCAATCGACGCATCTTTGCCAACGCATTGGCAGTTTATTGATGCCCTTTTTGTAAAAATCAGCTGGACGGGAGGTAACAAACTCTTCAAAGGCATTTTGTACTGCCTCTCGGGAATTAAATTTTTACCCACTAAAAAGTTGTTTTGGAAAACGTAATAGTCAGTAGGTGCAAGGTCTGGTGAATATGGCGGATGAGGGAGAGCTTCCAACCCCAGCTCTTTCCAGCTTTTCCTTTCCTTCCAGGCAATTTCAACCTATTATTATAAAATTCTCGTGTCACAATGTTAGTTACCAAGCTCCTCTGAAACGGCTGGACCGATTTTTATGAAATTTGGATGGGTGCATAGGTGTGCATAGTGCATAGGTATCGGGTAGGTCTGAGAATCGACCAACATCTATTTTTTATACCCCAATTTTTATGACAAAACAACGTTTGCCTGATCAGCTAGTATTAGTATAGATTACAATGGATGGTCGCGAGATCCACACTGCCACAAAGCCAATAATTCCACCCATTTTCATCATATTTCAGAGCGCGGCTACAACACGCCGCATAGTGTGTAATATGCTTAGATTATAGAGTAATAGGAGATATGTTCTAATGGTCTTTACATTTTTTAGTTATGTATAAAACCAGCCTGGAACGTATGATGCTTACAAAAGTATGTCTGTCTCTTACTAACCCAGCTGTCTTGACATAAGTGCTAGACCTAAGATATATTTGATTATTATTTTCTAAAAGACGGTCCCCATTTCATCTCATCCACATTTTTTATATTTTTATCATTAATTTCATCACGACGAAGACTTCAAAGACTTGAAGAGTTAAGATTTAAAGACTTTAAACACTTGACATTGGCAGAAATAGCTGATCCGAGAGATCCGGCTGGTTGCCATTTCATCAAAAGAAGAAAAAGAAGATTTATGTCATGGAGTTGAATTTTCTTTTGACATTATTTTATGACGTCATTAAACCCCACCTTGAGGCCAATATTTTGACAGGCAGCCATTTTAGAGGAAGATTTGTGGAAGTACTTGTGCTGTCAAAGTCCTGGTGTTTCAGACGTTTCGTTTTGTTTTCATAGTGATTTGTGCTTATTTGTTTACTTCCCGCTGTATTAGAAAAGAGCCTACGGCGCAATCAGCGAGCACTTACCTCCGTGTTTTCATTCCTCAAATCTCCATCGTTACCTACCTACCTTGCTCCGTATTTCCGATACCTGTGCCCTAATCACGACAGAAATCTTCGTTCAGTTAATAATCTGCTTCTCTCATGTCCCTCCCATAATTCCAACTTCGTGAACTGTTCGTTCTTTGTCCAAGCAGTGCTACTGTGGAATGCGCTCCCGCTCGAAATCAGGATGTCCACCAACCGATTTACGCTCAAAAGGAAAGTACATGAACTCCTTCTAAATGAACTGGCAGAACGATCAAATCCATAGCATACCTCACGTTACAGGGTTTCATAGTGTATAAACAAATATATTATTTATGCATATGTTAATCTATTTAATCTATATTTATATATGTATGTGTGTATGTATACGTTTAAATATATTGTGAACTAAACGTCTTACAGGTATGTAACCTCTATGCACCTACCTTACAAAATATCTACACCACCCGAAGGTTGACTGGAAGAGAATGCCCTGGGCATTGAGTCCGCCGATGTATAAATGTAGGGCGTAAAGTTTTTAAATAAAAATAAATAAATAAAAGACTATTATGCAACAGGAAACATGGTGCAGTGTTGCATTACAGGTCGTAAATCAAATTCTCGGAAAAAGACCGTGGATTGTCATTTTTTCTGTAAGTTCTAAATTTTGGTATATTTTACGTGTTAATTATGATTTCTTCTTGTGTTTAATTATTGTTTATGCTTTTTTAAATATTTATTAATGCATAGTTCTCTTAGTTACTGTGTATCAGCAAGAAATTCGGTTTTAATAACTTGTTTACCGTATCGCGAAGTGTTATCTATCATGTATTTTATCAATAAAAGCAAAACTGTGTTAAATATTACAAGTTATTTACAATATTATTGTTCACGATAATACATGAATTGCAAACAGCAAAATAACGTGAAATATACCACGTGCGAGTGATTTTTCTACATTGATTACATTTTTTTAGTTTCTTATTTTCTCATTAACAGTTTAGAGTGATATGTCTTTTGATTTTAGATTTCCAAAAAATTAAAGTCCTTATAAGTTGTGGAAAGAAAACATTGTCAACGAAAACATAAAACCTCAGTTTGCTCAAAGTATTTTAAAGAAAAGAAAATTTGAAGAAAAAATTGATAAACAAAATTTTGATCACAAGACTCAACCAGAAAAGTATTACTTCCATAAATATAAATTTAAAATGGAGCATTTCAAATTTTTTTTCAAATGAAAATTCTGATCATGAAAGTACTCACAAATTAATGTTGATGAAGGCAATTATTTTTATTTATTTAATTATTTAGATATAAGATACAAACATTTTGGATTATTTAGAGTACAAATTTGCTTGGGACTGACGATGCTCACTCCAGTATGTATTTACCTACGTATCTTGTGTGAAAGTGATAGACATTTATTTTTATTGTATGTTGTTTCATACCAAGTGAATTCCTTTTGTGTATGTAAATGTGAGTATAGTCTAGGCTTGTAATATAAGTTCATATTTAGTATCTTTCTGGTGTTTTTGAGTGTTTCCACGGCCTACCCAAATGTCATGCGCGTAGTGTCGCGCTTCGGTCGTAACACGATGGCTGGGGCTCGTATGCCGTCTGTATGGACAAGCCGACTCAAAACTATGGTCCTTTCTTGAAAAAGTCAACCCAGATCCTATACTGTACTCGCATAGATTTTTTGTTTTGTAATCAATGTTCTCGGACTAAAAAAAAAGGACATCGCTGTGGTTTGTTTCAGCATTTCTTCCCAGAGTGAGTCGCAGGAAATGCCGGTCTCTTCTAGCTGTAAAGTCCGACGTGTAAAAATATCTGAAAAGATTTACTTACAAAATAAATATTTCATTTCATTTCATTTCACGCAAAAACTACTGAACGGATTTGGATGAAACTTTACAGTAATATAGCTTACACATCAGAATAACACATATGCTACTATTTGCCGCGATAACCGACATATACGCGGGCGGAGCCGCGGGCAACAACTAGTATTTAATATGAATAGTCATTTTAAATTAGTCCTTTAATGGTTTATCGATATATTAGGATACAAGTAAACAAATGAGTCGCAGCACTATGGGAGGCCGGGTCGACGCCATTTTAGAGAAAATTTCGGCTTCACGTCCTTAACACTATTTCATATCCTCTATATTCTATAATCAAAGGTAATATGGCAGTGAAAACGGACATTTGCTATTCGTTCCATACATTTAGAAGGGTTCGAGTAAAACAGCCGCGTGCCAATATGGTCTAGTTCCAGAGAAATTAAGTACCAAAGTTTACTTTTTTGACGGTTTTAAAAACAGAAAAATAAAAACTTCGAAATCAATAAATTACATGTAGTTTCGTGTTTATTATCATTAAGTACATAAGAAGCGCACGCTATATGCTTTTTCACGTTATTAAAAAGGCCATAGTTTAGCGAAAAAAAAAAAATTGTTCATTTTCCTTTTGATTTTTTTTCTCTTGATCTCTCGCATTGGGGCACCTAAATTTTGTTTTAAACTATACTTTAAACTATACTTTAACCTGTTCTCTTTCTAAACAAAAAAATTACCATTCTGAGGTATGTTTAAATAAATTAAATTTTAAATTTTGTTCAAGGGTTGCTTCTTTATACATTTATACAAAGAAATAAAATTGAAGTGTTGTTTGTAATCTTAAAATAACCGCTATTTGCTAAATGCACGTATGTATATACACGGTACATATACCAAAATAACATTTTTTACAATTTTTGTCTGTCTGTTCCGGCTAATCTCTGGAACTGATGGACCGATTTTGACGGAACTTTCATTGTCAGAAAGCTGATGATATAAGCAGTAAGTTACCTTCTTGTAATGCGTCGCTAGGAGAGGGGGGGGGCTGCAAACCCCCCGAAATGTTTCTACACTATTGATATAAACATATTATAACATATAACACCTCTCATTTTCATAATAATATTACGGTTGAAGAGAAAGTCATTTAATTATCTTAAGCCCTCCCCCCTCCCGCCCTCGATCTACACACAAAATAATAAGTTCGTGACGAATATGCAACAACACCAACAATCGTTTTCATTTCATTTTTTAAATATCAATCAAAACTTACCTTGATTTCGCTATACTCCAAAGTGACAACTCTAGACCCTCATAAGTTGGTTTTTAATATTTCTCAAATATACCACGGAATGGGCAGCTGATTTATTTTGCATGGAAAGAGGACAGGTTAAAGTATATTTTAAAACAAAATTTAGGTCCTCCAATGCTTTTGATCATGATAAAAAAAAGGAAGATGAACAAATATTTTTTTTTACGTTATTCTATGGACTTTTTAATAACGTTAAAAAAGTTTAAAGCATGCGCTTCTTATGTACTCATTGATTAATAAATATGAAACTACATTTTTGTATGATCTACAAATATCGGTTTCGTTTCGGAGAATGTATGTATTTACAAAAAAAGTATATACATATATGTATTTATATCAGTTGTCTAGTATCCATAACACAAGCACTGCTTGGGACTAGATGGCGTTGTGTGCTTAGATGTCCGAAATATTTGTTTATTATTATTTAATGAAATAAATAAACAAAAAAAATGTCAGCCAAATCCATCTGCTGGTTGCCAGTTACAAACAAACCAGTGAAAAATGATGTAAAACAAACAACATGAGAATTGAAATTAAAAAATTAAACAAAAGAAAAGTAGAAAAAAAAGTGCAAATCATTTTATGATTTGTTTTTTTTATAAATGTACAGGGTCCGGTGGCTATTTCCACATTTCAAAGGTTGATAAAAAAAAAATACAAAAGGTTTCTAAATTATTTTTATTCTCATAGTAATAATTTATTTATTTATACATAATAAATAAATAAATAAATAAATGAACCTCACATTAATAACATTAATGTGAGGTTCATTTTTTTAAAATATCTACCCTCTTGGCGCAAACACTCTTCCCATCTCACACGCATATTTTCAAAAACACGTTTGCAGAGATCACTAGAAATCTTCAAAACTTCGGTCCGGATATTTTCTTTCAGTTGAGCAGTGGTGGTCGGTTGGTTTTGGTAAACGATGCTCTATAGGTAGCCCCATAAAAAAGTCACATGGATTTAGGTCAGGCGATCGTGCTGGCCAGGGGATGTCACCGTACCGAGAGATAATTTTTCCTGGGAACAATTCCCTTACAACATTCATGGAGATGTGTGCGGTATGAGCGGTGACGCCATCTTGTTGAAACCAGCTGTTTCTGTTAGCAATAGAACTGTTGCGTAGTTCGTCTCTAAAAAAACCGTTGACCATCTCACAATATCTTTCTGAATTAACGGATATTGCCCGACCACGATTGTCTTCAAAAAAATAAGGACCAATAATTCCTTTCCCTGATATAGCGCACCAAACTGTTACCTTATCTGTGTGCAATGGTTCTTGATGCAATTCTTTTGGATTCTCAGAACTCCAGTAACGAAAATTTTGTTTGTTTACATAACCGCCTAAATGAAAATGCGCTTCGTCACTGTAAAAAACGTTCATTCAACGTCGTGTTTCCGTAGAAAAAGTTGTTAACATCTGTTCGGCATAAGATAACCTTGCTTGGTAATCGTTTTCGTTAAGTTTTTGGGTTATTTGAATTTTATATGGATGAAACTTGAGCTTCTTTTTGATTATTTCGTGCAATGTTTATCTAGCAATACCTAAAGCTGCTGAACGTGCTCTTAGTGACATCCGTGGATTTTGCAAAACTGAATCACTCACACGTTGGATAGTTTCTGCAGTCGATACAGATGCAACTAGACCTTGGCGACGCAT
This sequence comes from Diaphora mendica, assembly GCA_949125395.1. Lineage (NCBI taxonomy): Eukaryota > Metazoa > Arthropoda > Insecta > Lepidoptera > Erebidae > Diaphora > Diaphora mendica. Next base: position 3,232,471 of record OX421332.1, on the reverse strand, counting down.
ATTTACAGCTGAGCCTGAAGTACGAAATCTTGCTACCCAATAACGAATTAAAGTTTTTGAAGGAACATCACTTATTCGTGGAAGATTAAAATGATTACGGAATTTCCGCTGCGCCACAATCAGCGAAAAATTGCTTGTTAAATATGCCTCGATCGCGAAAGCACGCTCCTCTCCCGACCAACGCGGCATGACGACTAAAAAACTCACGACGCTGACGAATCTAACCCCGCACCCCACGCCCCTCTAGCTGTTTGCTTTCTTAAGTTACAACACTTTCAAATGTAAAAATAGCCACCGGACACCCTGTATGTGTTTAAGTAAATGATATTAATATTACGAAAACTTACTCTCAGTCCAGGTACGTATATCCAAAAGGCTGTTTCAGACACAGGAGTGAGACTGCTATCGCAAAACGAAACGCAATCAATGACATATTGTCGGTCAGTGGCTGTCGTTGTTATCAGTTGTTATTTGTTATCACTTTTATCAGTGGGATACCGGGGAAACAAAACAATGATTTCATTCATTGCAGTGTTAACCTTCAGTGTATTTTTTTATTGTTTAATAATACACGGACATTCGTCATTGGCAGTATTATCGACATCGGTACAGTTTGCCATATCCAAAAAAACAAAGAAAATTATTGAAATATTTATTATCATTAAATTCATCACGACGAAGACTCGAAGACTTTAAATACTTGACACTGGCAGAAATAGCTGATTAGCTGGTTGCCATCTCATCAAAAGAAGAAAGAGGAAATTATTGTAAATAATAGCAAACTATTTTATATTTAAAAATTCGCAGTTTAAAGGTGATCCGCATGCGCATTGTAAAAAGTTCACAAACATTAATTTTTTTAATCGTACCTGGACTGAAATGAGTATGCAGGGTAAGTACAATCAAAATCTGTTGTAACGACCAATAGCCGTAATGGGCCGTTTACACGTATTAAGTTGATAAGTGGGTAACTTAAATTTAACTTACTTTTAACTAAATTTTAAATTGTCGACTGTTTACTCACTGCTGCCATCTCAAAAATTAAGAAACCATGAGACAACAAGCGTAAAATTCCCGGATTTTAGAGGTGTAAACCCGAACACTAAATAGAAAAGTTCAATCAGTTGAAATCGTTCTTTTATTTATTTTTTATATATTTCAACCAATCGCCGTCCACTGCTGAACGTAGGTCTCCCCCAAGGAGCCCCAACCATCCCGGTCCTGGGCAGCCCTCATCCATCCGCTGCCACCCACTTTCCTTACATCGTCAGTCCACCGAGCCGCAGGGCGCCCTACACTACGTTTGACTAGTCGCGGTCTCCACTCAAGCACATTTCGTCTCCACCGACCATCGGTACGTCTAGAGACATGACCGGCCCATTTCCACTTCAGTGTACTGATTCTCCGTGCGATGTCTGTCACTCTAGTTCTCTGTCGAATAGCTTCGTTCCGAATTCTATCAGACAAAGAGACCCAACATCGCACGCTCCATCGCCCGCTGAGCCACTTTAAATTTGTGGACAAGTCCAATGGTGAGTGTCCACGTTTATTTATTTTCTATATTTAGTTTTAATTACATTTACTTACTAGCTAGCTAGCTAGCATTTTTCGTTGAAATCAGTGAGGAAAAAGTAGAATCCTACAGTTTTGAAAATGCTACTCAAATACTAGTCCGTTTCATGTATGTTTGTAAAGTCCCCCGCGACACAGGATTTATTCCTAGTGCGGGAGTTGTCTTTCTAAAAAAAAAATCTAGTAACTATTTACAACATTTTTTATAAGCATACTTATTTGACAAAAAATCTTAAAGTTATTAAGATATCATTCCACTATTCAGCTCTACGTTTTATAGGGTTCCGTAACCAAATGGCAAAAAACGGAACCCTTCGTCATGTCTGTCTGTCGGTCCGAAAAAACTAGTAAACTTGAAATATAACTCTCCATCAAACTGTTTCCAATCAAATATCAACGACTGGCTTAAAAGGGCTAAAACCCAGAGCCGTAAATGTGGGAAAAAAATCAGTAGGCCACGCCCATTGGGGAATGCACGCGGCGTGGGAGGGGCGGTTACTTACTCAAAAAATAGACTCCCTTCTATTCTACTTACTCACTTAATCACTTTTTCGGTAACTTACGACTTGTGACTAAAGAGCTGTTAAGTGATTGTTTACACGCGTGAATCAACTTAAAATGAAGTTAAATTTAAGTTACCCATTTATCAGCTTAATTATGTGGAAACGGCCTATAACAGCCGATGACGTTGTTTTTAAGTACCTAATACCTATTATTAAATTGTGATTAATATACTCATGTATAAAATAAAACTACTTTTTTTCACATGAAACGTATAATAAAAAGACAATCATAATATAATTACCTATCATTTTCCTACATTAATAAAATCTGAAACTTTAGTATGTTGGAACACTTCAGTACTTATGCACTTTGGAGTATAAGTTGAATTTTAATTAATGCATCATCATAATTTGCCTGCATATGAAACTGTTCATTACACTGACAGTATTGAGACCATCATTCAAAGTTGACACTGTAAAATTGTTCTTCAGTCTCTTCCTGTTCGTCATTTTCCTCTTGAACTTCTTATACAATATCATCTTCCGTAGCTGGTGCACAAATTCCAATAGAGTTATCCACATCAATAAATTCCTCTGCACCACTCATTTTCATGGCGATGCCTAGCACGGAATCGTGGAATCCAACTGGACGAGCAAACGAAATCTTCATCAAAACGCTTAGCAAAATTGTTTGCTTTTTGTTGAAGAATTGGTCCATATATTATTATTTGTCCTTTTATTTAAACCGCTTTAACAACGCTTCCTTAATCTTCGTATGCTTCGTTTTTCGTTTCATTTTCAATAAATTGTTCTCCAAAAGTGTTTGAATTTTTTCTCTCTCTTTCCAAATGGTTGAAATTGTTGAGTGTGATACACCATATTCCGGTCTATTAGGTATTTGTTTAGAATAGCACTCTCAAGGTTTTATATAATACGCGAATTTTCGTCTATAGTAATTTGATTAAATAATAAATATAGTTAAGAAAACTGAAAAACACGATTACAAAAGTCAGTTACAAACTAACATACATACACATGAAGTATACGATATCGTGTTAAAATAAAAACATTGTAAAAAAACCTTTTTCTTAATTGCAAAAAACTGTAAAACACGATTACATAAGTCAGTTACAAACTAACATACATACAGATGAAGCTTACAATATCGTTTTAAAATAAAAACATTGAAAGTAAAACCCTTTTTTTAATTCTGTTACACACACAGCAAAAGTCTGTGACAAAAAACAGTTGGTAAAGTTAATAAAATCGTGATAATAAATGAATTAATTTCCCAAAATCTGTTAGAGTTCAACAATTTATTCTAGGAACAGAATTTACAACAGAAAATTGAGAAGTCAATTCATCAAAGAACCCTTGTCTTATAAACACCAAACAACAAGCAATATATAATTTGCGAGCAACATTAAATTATTCTGTAATGTGTCGGACAGTTCATAAACAGTTCATTCACTATTGTTTATTGGGAATAATTACTGCACGAAACAATTTGTAGTTTATAATCAGATTAATGGTGGGTCGCGGTTTAGCGTGACTATGATTTAAATCTAAGTTTCAAAACGTACATAATTAATCGCTTGTATGAATTTATGTAATTGAATTTGTTTAATATTGTCGATTCTACGCGATTCTAATTGTGGGGGACAGGTCAGTCATGTCCCACCAACACAAAGGGAGGATCCTCCGACCAGGCGAGGTGATGATGCCTGGCGGGCCAACTGCCCAACGGTTGATGTTGGGATGTTGTATATATGTTAACTGGCGCGAGAACTTTCACTGCGCGATTCAGGATTGGTAATTGGTAGTTTCTTAGTTTACTTCGTTACTCCGTAGTTCGATGTATCTTCGGTAGATGGCGCTGTAGTATGTTATGTTGTTGTTGCGCTGTATGTGGAGGTCGCCACATCATTCCTCTCCAAGACCGGAGGTCGATACGTTGTTGAGTCAGCTGTCTGTACTCTGTTGTGGAGCTTGCCAGTGCCAGGAGTGAGCAGTTCCAGTGAGTCGGAACTGAGTGCCGCAAGTTCCAGTGAGTCGGAACTGAATACCGCTAGTCCCAGTGAGTCGGGGCTGAAGTCCGCTGATCCCAGTGAGTCGGGATGGCAGGCGGTGCGCAGTGCTGCGGTGAGGTCCCCAGTGAGTTGGGGCGGTTGCTGCGTAATGGCTGGCTGCTGCGTAGACGGGAGAGATATGCTCTGCTTACATGGACCGTAGGTGCAGTGTGCTGTGCCTAGACGCTGATGAGGCCGTAGGGGTTAACCAGGCAGGAGCGGTCGCTTCTTGCGTGTGGTGTATCCCTGTTGAGGCCGAGGTTGCTGACTGGCTGTGAGACTTGCTGTGGGAGTGAAGGCTGCTTCCAATCACGTCGGGATCACCACTGTGGGGGACAGGGTGTAATGTCCCTCCAACACAAAGGGAGGATCCTCCAACCAGGCGAGGTGATCATGCCTGGCGGGCCAACTGCCCAACGGTTGATGTTGGGATGTTGTATATATGTTAACTGGCGCGAGAACTTTCACTGCGCGATTCAGGATTGGTAATTGGTAGTTTCTTAGTTTCCTTCGTTACTCCATAGTTCGATGTATCTTCGGTAGATGGCGCTGTAGTATGTTATGTTGTTGTTGCGCTGTATGTGGAGGTGCCACACTAATAATCTCAAAATGCAGCTTAAAATGCTGCAGAACTTTTTCAGGTTCTGAAGCATGTATAGCTCATTTTTTAGACTATCGCGACTTTTACATATCGTTTTTGTTGTATAGCGGGACTTATTTACGATAAAATTATTTAAAGGGTTACGGTACCATCTTTATCGCGTTCCCGACGTTTCGAAGTAAAGTACCTTTTAAGTCCCGCTGTACAACAGTGACACCACAACACTGTACACTGACACTGTATAAATGAAATATGAGGACCAAGCTGAAGTGAAAAAAATACATGAAAACCATCTTTTACTCGTATATCGTTTCCAAATTTGTACTCAATCAGTGCGAAACTTTCTGAGTTTCTGAAGCGAATACAAACCAACTTAACATTATATCCATACTAACGTGACTGCCTCGGTGGCGCAGTTGTAGCGTATGCAACTGCTGTGCATGAGGTCTCGGGTTCGATTCCCGGGTCGTCTGAATGTTTGTATGATCTGCAAATATTTGTTTCGGAGTTTGGGTGTTTTCCATTGATATACAAAAAACCAAGATACACAATCAGCGTCTCAAAACTGTCCGCAAAAAATAAACGTACAATTTAGATTGTGTTTTCATTTCAAAATAGTATTCGCGCGGCTCGATGGAAGGAATGGAGTCGATTTTTATTGTTGTTTTTTTAAATTAATAAGTTAGTAACTTATAAATATATATTTTTGTACCTCAATTTTATATATTTATTATTAATAATTATTATTTATTGTAACAAAGTATGGAAACTATAGGCATGATGACAATAATATTTTAAAACAAAGATAATATGTTACATTCGTAATAATTTGCGCCGAAATCTGTGTTGTGTGGTCTAAAACTGCATGTATTGACCAATTTCACTAAGGAATAGTACGAAAGATAAATAAATAAAATTTTCGGACAACTAACACTCAACGCCATCTAGTCCCAAGCTAAGCAGTGCTCGGGTCTCTACTCCATTTCCCTTTTAAAAAAATATACATATAGATTTTTGAACAAATAGAATGGTTTATAAACCAACTAAAAATCTTTCTCTATCGATAAAAATTACTTCTACGTTAATTATAAGTTTAATGTTAAACTTTGAAGATTCATAACGAAGCTGTTCTTAAAAACAAATTACTTAATTGAACTATTTATATATTTTAGTTTTCCTCGTGCCCTATACGGTGTGGAGAATGGACATCGATAGTTAGCAAGTAAAGACATGAAGATTAAGTAGGTGGTAATAATGAAAATTTCACAGCTGGGATTTGTCTTGTTAGTTTAGCAAAGCTACAATATCTGTAACTATATAACGAATGTTCTGATTTTGGAGCACCGTCAATTGCTATTATAAAGCATTGTCAATGACATCTCGAGAGCAATTTTCTTGTTGGAATATTTCAGCAGAATTGTTTAAATCGGGTCTTTTTTCAAACATCTTCATGACATTCATTTTTCCTTTCCCAAAAAGTGATAAGTTGTATCACATCCTCATATCAGATCATAGCACGTAGAGTTTATCTTACACTGTGGATGGATACTTGTTGAGGCTATCAGTTCGAGTATATTTTTGTTTCAACATTGTTTATTCCTGATTAAAAAAACGATTTAGGTTGATTTAGTTTTGTGTGCTTGCTATGAGAAGTACCAACAGATCTAATGTCTTTACCACCGATAATTGTAGTACGATAAGTCAATCATACAATGTACCTACGTATATTTTGCACAAAATGCCCAGGTATCAGATAGAAGTTTTTACGACACAAACATGAATAAAAAGCAATAGAGTTTACGTCTTGGTGTACGGTATATAATACCGTATGTGAGTGCATTCTAGTCGCGTTTCTCAGCGCTCTACTCCGAAAGCGGTTAATTTTACAGAAAAATGCAACAGGCATTTTTTGTAGATAATTTCACGACAATTTTATAACTGCACGGTTGGCCTAGTGGTTTAGGCGGTCGGCACGCCGCTTGCCAATTCGCCAAGTGTTGTGGGTTCAAATCCTACACGGGACAACACTTTGTGTGATCCACAAATTGTTGTTCTGAGTTTGGGTGTTAATTGTGTCCGTGTCATGTATGTCTATAAAGTCCCCCGCGACATGCGGGAGTTGTCTTTTAAAATAAAAATAAAAAATAATAATAAAATATAAACCTCTATTGACCTCCCAGAAAAGAGAAATTTGCAAAAAACTGATTTTCGTCACCTTTTGACCTCTATAACTTTTTAAGCCGGCACGATATCAATGTCGATTTTCACATCTTCATTACAACGCAATTCAGCTCACTAGGATCTCAGCTCTCAATATTGACAGTAATGTCTTAAATAACAGAAGCCCAAGTTTTAAAAAAATAAAAAACATGATTCGTCTCAACGAAGCTCATTGTTCTATTTTGATTTTCTAACGCCTTTTGTTTTTCAGTCATAGAATTATAAAGACATATAAAACGCGTTCCACGCTTGTGAAAAGCAACTTTGTGCAGTACGTATAAGATAGTGTTTGTGATTAGTAAGTAAAAACTTATGATATTTTTGATTTATATTTTTGTTTAATCCATCGACGACGCTTTGTGATATTTGCAAGGAACTTGGGTTTTTTTGTATATCAATTATTATCAATGGTCCTACTAGAAGATTCGAATGACACTTGTTTCCAATCTGTTGAGGAGTGGGGACGTTTCTTCTCATTGTCCTTTGTGATATTATAATATGGATGGTATTAAATTTTATTTATCTGTACGTAAAAAACATACAATTCACGAAAACTAGTGTGTGTTCATTTTTTCGCAGAAACAATGGGTTCCATACCGCGCATGTCCGTTGTGAACGGACCTAGGAGAGCGGTACCGACAGCTCCCTTGACGAAACACTTAGAACAACTTCAGGGATCTTCGAACACGGCGCTGGTGTACGAGGGTGAGTGGATTCTCTCTGTGAAACAAATTAATTATTCTAATGATTTTATTTATTTATTTATTTTATTTTATTTATTTAAGTTCACCAACATTTGTTTATACTAAAAGTAATACAAAGTACATTCACAAAGATCACAATAATTTGTAACAAACACTTATAGGTAAACACAACATGCTAAATTCGAGTTAACTACCTTATGTCTCAGATCAAATGAAAAAGGTAGATAACGCACCGCCTTGTTCTTGTTGAAGCAGAAACATGCTCGTAGTGCCCATTAAACACACGCGATACGCACTAACTATGCTATAAACTACGCTACTTTTCGTCAATATCGTACAAGTATCGACAACTTATACGATACTGACGTAAAATCACAAATTAGAAACACAAACTCAAGTGGTGGATTATACTTACCTACTATAAAATGCATGCGATATACGATATACATTTGACAACATATTCACAGAACGTTAATAGCAGCTGTGTGTGTACGAAAATACTATTTCACTCGCTAGCGTGATTCATTCTTATTTTGAGTTGCTAACTTTGATAATGACGTACTTCCATACAACCCTTTATTCCTTACTTACTTCCGTTAGGAGTGACTTTTCAAAAAAATCCTGTCTTAGATTCAATTTGTTACAGTTGTTGATGAATCAGTCAGTCAGTGCAAATATTTTTACCTGTTTATATGAACTAAACAAATAGTACTCGTACCTAGAATTATTTTATATACCTACAAAAAAAACTCACAAGTAAAAAAATCATATGTCAGTTAACATACAAAATTTCCAAGTGATTGCAGATGTGCAGTGCCATTTAGTAAAAACTAGATGAATTAATCTAAAGTCACTGAACCAAGAACAGTAGCAGTTTCATAAATAATAATAATCAAGGTTTCTCATAAGCAAGCCATTGTTCTAGAATTTTAAAGGCAGGTTTATAATAGCAAAGTTTTATATGTACTTCCTGGGCAAGACCTGTCTCTGAGCACATGAGTAGGCATTTTTTTTTTTTTTTCGTGGGATTTGAACCCACGACACTTGGCGAAGTAGGAAACGGCGTGGTGACCGTTAAACCACTATGCCAAACGTGCAGTCAAGTCAAACAGTGCAGTTTGCCTACTCATGTGCTCTGGGTATAAATTTTTTATGCCTGAGGTTTCACTGACGTAGTTATCACGTATTTCGATGGTCTCATTTAACTATGAACGTGAAAGAGGTTCCCAGTATGGTTCTGAAACAGTAGTACAAACTAATTCAAGGCTATCATAAGAACAGTATGGGTCCCTAGAACCTTCGTCAATGTTTGGCAATTGGCTTATTGTAGAACTTAGGCGATATAGCTAGGATTAATTTTGATAAATTTACCAAAAATAAAATACCGAGCAAAGCGCGGTCATCCAGATACTAAAGTAATATAAAGTAATGTGATTAGTGAACCAGGTCATAGCGATTGCATGATGTTATCAATTTATCTGGAAAATTATTTTTGGTTCTCACGTAATGATAGCCGTGTCCAGAGCGTGTGCTTTAGCCGCAGTTAATTATTAGTTCCAGTCAGTACTTTTAATGTTAATCATAAAAATGATATTAATTTAAATAAAATTTAATTTTGTTGTCAATATTTCTTATCATCTGTATGGCAAATCGTAATTTATTTTAAAGTTAGCGTTTTATCACAAAGTATTGCATTACATTTTATTTGTATTGTATTTCGCAATTATGACTTTTGTTAACCGACTTCAAAAAAAGGAGGAGGTTTCTCAATTTGACCGTATATATGTTTTTACAATCTCTCCTACCTAAATTTCCTTTTTCCTGCAATTTCTTACTATATGCTCGTATCTATCGTACCTAACACGTGGCTTAGGTACATTGTTTACTGATCTGAAATCAGTTCCGACTCATCATAAAACTTTCTCTTTCACAACTGTTGTCAGACTAAATGTTATAACTCTATGTCAAAGATGACTATAATTAGTCTTAATTTTATTTAAATTTCAGATGAAAAAACCACCTACTCCATTTCTTACAAACAACTGGCGCAACGTACCAATGCCTTGGCGAGAGCAATATCTTCTCGAGTTAAAGGTCGTAGTACCAACAGAGATGGAGACTATGTGATTGCTGTATGTATGCAGCCAACACACAAGTATGTTTCTTATTAGTGGGTATTCATTATCATTATCATCAAAAGCCTTTGGCTTTTATTCCAATGATGCAGAACTATCTCAAAAGCAATTGTTTGCATTCGTAATGAGTATGGTGACAACTACTCTTGGATTCTGCGTATGCTTTTATTTAACCGACTTCAAAAAAGGAGGAGGTTCTCAATTCGACCGTATATATGTTTTTTAATTTTTATGTGTGTTCGCGGATAACTTAGTCGTTTATGAACTGATTTTGATGATTCTTTTTTAATGGAAAGGAGATATCCCAATAGTAGTACCATGATAAGGACACTAAGATCTGATGATGGGATCCAAGAGAAATCGAGTCGAACCTTGAAGTCTTTTCTTGTTTTATGTTATTAGGCTGAGTAGAATCACTTTAGCAGGTCCATCTGTTGGATATCGGTCTCTTACTAGACTAGCCTATGCCCTATGAACAGCACCAGCACCAGAGCAGCGTAAAAGGAACACTTGATATAAACCCTATAGTTTATATCAAGTGTTCCTTCTCTCTGTAGTATCGATGTTATATTGTATAGTTTGATCTTTTAGTCGGATCTTATGACATCCTCGGGTGATGACACTCCGAAATTTTAATGCTTTTCGATAAGATTTTTTTATTCAATTATGAAAACCGATTCCATATATAAAAGTGTATAGCGTATTTGATCATCGTTAAGTCCACCAGTAGTATATTAGTATCTTATTTCGTAAAATCGAAAGACTTTAATGGTTTAACACTAAAAAAAAACAACTAATTCTGATACTTCTAGAACCATTATGACTTTAGTGGCAACGTGGAAGGTTGGTGCAGCATATGTCCCCATGGAGCTTAGTTTCCCGCAAGCAAGAATATGTCATATTCTAAACGATGCTGAACCAGTACTTATAGTTTTTGACGAAACAGGTAAATCTTCAAACCTTGTAACCAAAATTGTTACTTAGTGTGGCTTATAGCATTATTCAGTTTTGAAAACTAGCGGCATAGTAGTTTGTGTAACGAACTGTTCTTAGTTTGGGAAACTAAATGACATTGCGTGAACGTGGTAGAGTAAGATTATGACACTAATAATTTTAATTTGTGGATTTGTCATTTACCTTTCAGCAAATCCCACTATGTTCAGTGAGTGCGGTGTGCCTGCTGTATCTTTCGATGAACTTGCAGACGAAGCAAGTAAACTGTCAGTTGAGCCACTAAAAGATGAAGTATTGTCAATGGCCAGAACTGACAGTATTGCTATCGTACTGTATACGTCTGGGAGTACTGGAGTCCCTAAAGGTATTTAGATGACTTTGCTATGTAGTTTAGAGGTGTAGAATATCATTATAAATAAATAAAACAAGGTCGTGTTAGTTACAACATTTATAACTCAAGAACAGTAGGACCAATTTTTAAGATTTGTGTGTCTTTGTATTTGTTTTAAACACATATTACTTGTAAAGGATCTAGATATATTTTTTTATGTTAATCTAATATAAATTATTAACTAAAGTGCGACTTTTCTGCCTATAGGAGTTCGTCTGTCATATTCAGCCATCTGCAACCGCCTCTGGTGGCAGTTTCATACGTTCGCCTACTCTGATACCGAATTAACGTGTGTGTGGAAGACTACTCTTACGTTCCTTGACTCCGTCTGTGAGATCTGGGGTCCTTTGCTTAATGGTAGAACGCTGCTGATCTTGTCAAGAGAAACTACCAGAGACCCACAGAAACTAGTCAAAGTGCTCAGTGAAAATAAGGTAATTTTTAGGATTCCGTACCTTAAAGGAAAAAAACAAAACCCTTATAGGATCACTTTCACGTCTGGACACTGTGTCAGTCTGTCAAGAACCTTTTTCTCAAGAACGCGTGGAGGTATCAAATTGAAATTCATATGAAATACTCAGGTCTACTGTCCCTCGGGGCTGTGAAAAAATGAAACTTCTAAGCCAACGTAATCAAAAGATACAGCCGTGTAATGTGCAAATTTTCGACACAAAAACCTACAGGGTCCTTCTCGTAAACTCAGAATCTTGAAATTTGGTACGAAGCAACGTCTTATAGCACAGAAAAAGGAAAAATTGCGAAAATCATATTTTTTTTTGTTACATCATATAATAAACCTACAGGTTTGTTTTTATGTATAGGGGGCAAACAAACAGTCGTATCACCTGATGGGAAGCGATTACCGCCCCCATGGACAGCCACAACATCAGAGGCTTCACAAGTGCGTTGCCGGCCTTTGGGGGATGGGGAGGGGGATGGTGGAGGAGTTGGGGCATGGGCCTCCAGTATCCTCACTCACTCGGTGAAAGACAGTTTGTACGGAACCCTCCGTGCGCGAGTCCGACTCGCACAGGCGGGTTTTTTTCCATGAAACTATCTTTTATTTTACTCCGTCGGCAACAGCTTTATGGAAATGCATAGTTCAAACATTACTCGCAAAATTTTGATCCTAAAAATTGGGACCATTTTTTAGGTTCAAAATATCATTTTCAGAGTGTCATGTTTCTCAACATAATTTATTAATATAACTTTCGTGACATGTTGTTGCTTACGATGAACTCCAAAACTATCTAACCATTACTATGTGTTTTGCTGGAGTGCCTAAGATGGTAATAGTTACGCTTAGCATATAGAAGCCGAGCGTCCTCTATAAAATGTAGGCTTCAATCTCCTTTAAGTAAACCAAAGAAAAACCAACACTACATCTCTCAGCTATTTATTTTCGTATTTCACGATGTAATTAATATTTTCTCCTTCGTAGATTCAACGTTTGGTATTAGTACCGACCCTATTATGTTCCATTCTAATGTACCTATCTCTAAAACGCTCTGAGAAACCACTGCAGTCCCTCAAACTCTGGGTCTGTTCTGGAGAAATACTCACCAAGGACTTGGCTTCCCAATTCTTCGAATACTTCGGAGACGACAATGGTTTTGTTTTGGCCAACTTCTATGGAAGTACCGAAGTTATGGCAGATGTGACATTCCATTTGCTGGAGAGGAAAAGCCAACTCGATGTTCACTCTACAGTACCTATTGGTGAGTAGACTCTACATGATAAGATATTCTTGTTTCTTTTGATGTATGTAATGTTTTAGGAGAAATAATTTTAGCTGTAATAAATAGCTAATGAATTTGTAAGGTTACTTAAACAGTTAGTTCATATGAATTACCAAGCGGTAAGCTCGTTAGTTACGTCTGTATTGAGAACCCAAAGATCGATAAGAGTGGCGTACAATGAGAGAGGCCTATGTGTAGCAGAGGATTGGTAATGATGGTGATGAAGTTCGTTAAACTTTTATGCCTGGCATTTGTTAGAAGTATTTTTACAGCTTTGTGGGTTTTATTAACCAACTTCAAAAAAAGGAGGATGTTCTTAATTCGACCGTATATTTTTTATGTGTTCGCGGATAACTTCGTCGTTTATGAAATGATTTTGATGATTCTTTTTTTTATGGAAAGCAGATATCCTTAGCGGTGGTACCATGATAAAGACACTATTATCTGAAGACAAATCGAGGGGTACCTTCGAAATTCAAAGGGGCGACTAGGGCACTTGTTATTTTTCTTTATTGTATTTGAAAGCTGTCGCTTTCCATGTGGTCACATTTCAATTTGGTCGTTTTTGAAGTCGGTTTTTTTTTGTTAAAATTTAGTTGTAGGCCAGCTAGAAAGTATATTTCTTGTAGTACATCTTGTATTCCTTTCTATCCCACTGGTATTTCTGTATCATACTTGATTAATTAAACTTTTATGTAATTCGCTTAATATGTATGTACGTCTTTTTTATGTAGAATAAGTTCACTTTCAATTTTGTAGTATATAAGTGGGAATAAATATCAAAGAATTACCAGAATGTCAATTTTTGGGTTTGTTGTCCAATTTTAAGTTTTTTTTTTACTAGGGTATTTATTTTTTACCTTACCTAATCTTTATTTGTTTTTAGGTGCGCCCCTGGACAACTGTGTGGTTTACTTGCTAGATGAAGAGATGAGTCCTGTTAAGGAGTCTGAGCCTGGTGAAGTGTGGGTGGCCGGATGTAATCTGGCTACCGGATATGTTGGAGGACAAGGTGCTGATAAGTTCGTTGATAACCCTCATGCCACTCATCCAGGTACTTATATGAGAGACTTCTAAAGAATTTTCAATCTTTTACAATACAATTTACCATCCCTATTCGCAATTTTATTTAGGATCGGCGAAATAAAAAAAGAAGTTGTGCCGATGTCCCTTATAGATGACCGTCTTACACCATTCCTGATGGGACAAAGGAAAAAGTAAATGTGGGATGGGGATGGAATGAAGAGTAAGGTAGATTGGAGTAATAAAAATGGTCGGACAGAGAGCTTAGGATAATCTTTAAAAATATAAGAGCTAACCAAAGTAAGGAAAAAGTTGAATTCAGTCCGTGTGATGACGAATTCAGAATACAGAATGTCACCACCTCTATTCATCCTATGGGTGTCGTAAAATGCCATTAAGGGAACAAAGTACGCAGGACAATATCACTGCAAGGAGAAGGAGAACTTGAATCAAACCCTATACCAACCGCCTGGCCAGCGTGGTATAGGAGCCCAAAACCTCCTTTCCCAAGAAAGGCCTATGTCTAGCAGTGGACTGTTAAAAGCTGTGAATGATTGATTGATCGATGAAGAATTATATCAAAAAGACAAAATTCTATCCAACTTCAGATACTTGGAACGATACAATTCTTGCTTTCAGACTTCTCTCGTCTCTACCGTACCGGTGACTTCGGAGTTCTTCAGAAGGGAGTGATCTTATTTGCTGGACGTACCGACTCCCAGATCAAGATCAGAGGTCACAGGGTCGATCTTCAAGAAGTTGACAGAGCTGTTAACAGCATTGAAGGCGTCGATGAGTGTGAGTAGACCATCTACTATTGCTATGTTCTTTAGAATTTTCGAGACTAAGATTATTATTTGCGATTGTTTTTGTGAAGTTGCTAAGTAGTGACGACTTAATATCTTCTTTTTCAATTAATTTTTAGCTTTTGCCCGCGGCTCCGTCCGCGTTTATGTAGGTTATATGTCCTTTCTCAAGAATCAAACTTTCTTTATGGTAAATTTTATTGAAATCAGTGCAGCGGTTTAGCCGTAAAAATGTAACAAACAGAAAGAGAGAGTTACTTACGAATTGCAAATATTTCATAATATTAGCATGCAAGTATGTATTGGCCTTAGTATTGTTTCACAAGATATTTGAACAAACTTTTGCTCTTCGACTTGGATTTGCTATATATATGCACTGGGTGTATTTAAGTTTGAAATGAAAAAACAGGGACCAAGTTATGTTGTTACTTCTCAACTGATGATGATTGTACACATAATCCTAAACTAGATCTTTGTGTTAATTGCTGCTAAACACTGAAGATATACTTATTGACATTATTATGTATCACTAAAACATCGATTTGACACAATTTGTGTCAAGGTTCGCCCAAAATCTCAATATCTAAATCCCTCAGCTGTGGTACTTCCGTATGGTCAAGACAGCGGTAACCCGGAGATTCTAGCGTTTATCATCATAAAACCTGAAGCGAAAATCTCTTCACATCAAATTGAAAACAAGTTGAAGAATTTGCTGACGCATTACATGGTTCCACAGGTAAAATATTGATGACATATTAATGATAGATGTCGTTCTTTTTGAAGCCATATCTTTATTTCTTTCAGATTGCTGTCTGATCTAAACTAAAAAAGTAAAAAATATATCTAGTTGTCCCGCGCAACTCCGCTTGCCTATCTCAAAAGAAATAAACTACATATTTCCGTTTTGCTACATTTGTCATAGATGATCAGCTGCTATTGGTTGTAGAGGTTTTAAAGATTTTTAAATTATAAATAGACTTCCTAAAAAAATAACACTGTTTTATAATGTTTTACTTTTCAGGTTATCGAGATAGACACAATCCCGTTGCTGGTAAATGGAAAGGTGGACACACAGGGGCTTCTCAAGATGTACGAGAATACCAATAACAATGGTAAGTGGACAAAATAACTCCTTTCCAGAATTTTCTGATGACCAAACCCCTATATAACCAGACAGACAGACCAGAACAGACTGGAATAGATTTGTGATAGATTCATGTTTTTGAATAACTTTTAAAGAATTCACCGTGGGAGAGCCACGCTTCGGCATGAATGGGCTCGCTCGACCGGAGTGATACCACAGCCTCACAGAAAACCGGTGTGAAATAGCGCTTGCGCTGTGTTCCACCAAGTGAGTGAGGATACCGGAAGCCCATACCCCAACCCCTCCCCACATCCCTTTCCCCATCCCACAAAGGTCGGCAACGCACTTGTGACGCCTCTGGTGTTGCGAGTGTCCATGGGCGGCGGTAATCGCTTACCATCAGGTGATACGTCTGCTCGTCTGCCCCCTATACCATAAAAAATATATATATAAAAAGTCCACGTGGTCATGGATTAATACGGAAACATACGGAGTGTCCATACCACCCCTACTCATCCCATGGGTGTTGTAAGAGCTGTCTAAGGGGGCAAACTACGCAACAACATCACTGCAAAGAGAAGGAAAACTTGAAACAAACCCTATATCAATCTGACTTGCCAGCGTGGCGTAATGGACCAAATCCTCCTTTCCAAACAGAGGCTTATATACAGCAGAGGTTTATTAGAGTGTGACAAAGATACAACATTCTTTACCACATTTTATAATAAATATTATGTCTACTTCAGATGACTCCGAAATCCTCCTTAACCTGGATTACTCTGGTGTAAGACCCAAAGACATGGAAGCTGCTACCGTACTATTCGAAACGGTAGGAGAAGTCCTAGGGAGGTCCGCACGAAGTGCTATCTCACTCAACTCCGGTTTCTACGAGCTTGGAGGGAATTCTCTCAACTCCATCTACACGATTACCAGGCTGAAGGACAAGGGATACTATATTGGTGAGTGGCTTTTGGAAAGAAAAATAATATACTTTAGTTGACTGTAGTGACAACTGTTTTGGTAATTTTCCTCCTGACTGCATGTCTGAAATATTTATTATTAATAATATTTATTTAACTGTTCCAACATGGCTAAAATAGTTTTTGTCTAAGACTTACTATTGTTAAAGACATCAGTGACTTCATTGGAGCCTCGAACCTTGGTGAAGTGCTGTCCTGCATGAGCACCGATCTGCCAACCAACGGGTCTGCTGACAGAGAATCACAATTTGTTCGTGAACCACTCACGGATGAACTCAAAGATAAAGCCATTGAGTATGTACTAACTTTTGTCTTTTCTTTTGGATTCGGGGAGAAATGATTATGTTGATCTAGTGATTAACTCGTACACTATTACAACGAAATTACAAAAATATGAGTCTTAGAACTAAGCATCTCGCCATTTAAAGGTAGGCACAGCTAGGTGATCGTGCCTAACAAGCTGAAGGTTGTTAGTTCGATTCCTACATATGACAAGTGGATGGGCCGGGTGTGAGATGTCATTAGCCGCTTTTTGAAAATCTCCTTCTCTTCTTTTCTTCTTCGATGCTTTGATACACGTTTTTTAAATTCTTTTCCCATTGTAACCTTACCTTCAGAATTTGGTTCCTAACAAGACTTTGATCAAATTTTCCAATATCTTTTCTGTGTCTAAAACCCCACGATACCCAAAGCCCTTCATTATCTAGCTTTTTTTTAGTGTCAGCCAAAATGACTCTACTCTGCCGGATGGTAAGCACGAGTAGAATCCAAGAGTGGTGGTCACCATCGACGATACAGCATGGTGACCCACATAAAGACCCGGGATCATAGTGGGAGGAACACTATGAACACGTGCGCTGCGGCTGGTATGTAGTGTGGGGGTTTAGTGTAGCTCAGAGGATCAGGCACCTGAATTTCGGGAAATAATGACACGACCACACGCTTAGTACGTTTTTTACTTTGTGATAACTATTTTACAATATAGGAATACACTTTTATTTCACAGCCAGGGCGGTCTTGACTTCACGACCGCTGACATGAATCTTCCATTTCTTCTTCAGCATTTAAAAAATCAACATTTTAAATTATACAAATCAAAATAAAGAATATTCATTTCGAACAGGACTTTCCACCTGCCAGTATTGTGACGTGCAGGTCGAATATCTGCACCAAGGCTCGAAGGCTTAAGTCGCCACAGTAGTGAGTTCCAGGTTGTGACTTGACTCGGCACGAGAACGAAGACGAGTTGACGTAAAAGACCCATGTAGGCTTAGGTTTAAAGAATTTGTTCTCAAAAAGGCACATAAGCTTATTTTCTCATGTAAGTGGCCATGTCTTATTCAAGACAATATTCTTTCTTCCCAGGATGATAGTATCATCGTTCTGCAACAAAGCGTTGGAGCAATGCCCAAAGCATGAGAAAGACAAGGGCTACTCGGGGTTCTTCGGCGAGATCTGGACATCACTGCTGGATGCTGGACTCAGCGTGGTTTTGAAGGATGGTAAGTTCTGGAAAAAAGTGCTAACTACTACGAGTAAAATATACATCTATACAAATAAATAAAATGGGAGTATCCTTTTTAACCGACTTCCAAAAAGGAGGAGTTTCTATGTTCCACTGTATGTATTTTTTTTTTTTTTTTTTTTTTATGTATGTTACCCGATTACTCCGTCAGTTGTGGACCGATTTTGAATTTTTTTTTTTGTATTCGACAGGGTATGCTTCCGTGGTAGTCCCATTGTCAGCATATCAGGATCTGATGATGGGATCCCAGGGAAATCGAGGGAAACCCTCATTTTTAATAGGCACTGTTCATGTCTGTTCAAATAATGTACTTACTATAAGTTTAGTTTATATAATTACCAACAGATGGCGTGCTATCGATTTAAAGCACGCTATGGTTTCGTTACACGACGAGATATATAAACTCGGCGTAATGTTTTGTATAACTGTCAACAGATGGCGTGTGGATCGATTTACATCACACTATGGTTTCGTTACCTTCCGGGGTATATAAGCCTTCATTAATTATGAATAAATTTGACTCGCTCTGAGGTACTGAAGTTTCATTGAAATGGGTATCACTGGGTTTTAGGGCATCTTGTGCCGATATCGTACAAGGTCCTTAGAGCCGAAGGGCGTTTTTGACGTGGGAACACGTAAAGTCAAAGTGCATTTGTATAACACGAGGTGGCGCTAGTGGAATAAACAAGTGGAGACGGAGTGATATATATACACATGTGGACTGCTGTTGAAGATCATCGAGGACACTGGACATATAAATAAACGTGAGTAGTGAAGTACAAAGTGGACATAATCAAACTGTGAGTACAAACAAAGTCTTTATTGGTGCTAGTTAAAAACGAAACTTAAAAAAATTGGTGGTTTGGTTGCTCAGGGACTTAGAATAGTTTCGTTAAAAACGACGAGACGAGGAATCTATGCCCGATTTCAAATCGATAAGAGCACCAAACACTTAGAAAAATCACGCACGGTTTTAAAAACTTTGAAGTTTTACTGCAGTCGACACTTAGAAAAATTGGTGGTTAGTTGCTCTCAGGGACTTAGAATATTTTCAATAAAAACGACGATACGAGGAATCTATGCCCGATTTGGAATTGATTAGAGCAACAATAAACACTTAGAAAAATCACGCCCGGTTTGAAACCGAGGATTTTGCTGCAGTCGACACTTAGAAACAAAATTACATTTAAAACGTACTTTGTACTTGTAACGTACTACCATAAAACTCAAGATGGAAAAGGAACTTAGGAAAGTAAAAGAACTGAAAGTTCAGATTGAGAAAGGCTTAATTAATTTTAAAAAGTCTTCAAAGGAAAGAATAAATTACAATTATGTGGATACACGATTAGAGATTTTAGAGAACCAATTCAAGAATTTTTCTGCTAAATATGAGGATTTCGTCAGTGAGTACGAAGGGGAAGAATTGTTGCGTTACTTTCAAGAAGACGTGTATGAAAAGGTTTATGAAATCTATTTAACTTATAGAGTAGAATTAAAAAATGCATTGTCGCAATTGAAATTAAGTTCTTCAAATAAAGAAGCTTGCAATGTCTCATCTGACAATGTGGTTAAATTGCCAAACATTGTATTACCTAGATTTAGTGGGAAATACACCGAATGGTCATCGTTTCGGGATTTATATTTATCTTTAGTGCACAATAACAGAACATTAGATGACGTACAGCGTCTGCACTATTTAAAGACCCAATTGTCAGGTGAAGCAGAGCAACTAATAAAGCACGTTCCTATAACGGACAGTAATTATATAAAATGTTGGGAAATGTTAGAAAATAGATATAATAATAAGAAATTTATGTCCACATGTATCCTAAAAAGATTATTTAGCCAAAGAAATATTGCCACCGAATCTGCAAATGCATTAAAGGAGCTGTTAGATGTTACAAGCGACTGCTTACACGAGCTTACCAATCTTGGGATTGATGTAAAGTCTTGGGATGTCATTGTTATTTACGTAGTAAGTTTGAAGCTGGACGTAGAATCTCGGAAGCAATGGGAATTGCATGTCAGTGAATACGCCGAAGATCTACCTTCTTTTAAACTATTCAGTAAATTTTTAGAGACACGTTTTCGAGCCCTTGAATTTGTCGAACCTAAAGGAAAGTTTGTCCCTTCTACATCTCACTCCAAAGTGATGCATGGTTCTATTAGTGTTACCTGTCCACATTGCTCCGACAATCACAAATTATCAAACTGTAAGAAGTTTTCCAAAGAAAATAGTGACGAGCGACGTAGTCTTGTTAAATCTTTGGGGGTATGTTTTAATTGTTTAGGACGCAATCACACTTCCAGAGACTGTCGTGTTCCTTTAAAATGCCGTATTTGTCAGCGAAAACACCATACGTTGTTGCACCCTAAAAGCCCTAGTGTAACCAGTGCGGTGGTGACGCCTACCACCGCACATGAAAGTATTTTAGAGTCAGAGCCCGTACTACAGGATATTAGTACAAATATAGCAACTCATTTTGTGAATGAAAGATCGCGAACTCAAGTCTTATTAGCCACAGCCCTCATTAAGGCTGAATCACAAAATGGGTCCTCTCAAATATTGAGAGCGTTGGTAGATCAAGGATCTCAAGCATCCTTTATAACTGAGGCAGCAGCGCAGTTACTTCGTTTGAGAAAAGTTGTTGAGAAGACTACTATTGCTGGGATAGGAGGTGGTCATGGTGATATCGTCTCTAGACATGTGGTTCATCTTAACATACAGTCATTGCATGACCCTTCTTTCACCTTAAATGTAACTGCGCATGTTTTAAGTACTCTGACCTCGGTTATGCCAGACGCCAGTTTTAAGCTTCAAAATTGGCCAGCCATTTACAATATTAGTTTAGCCGACCCAAACTTTAATTCATCCAACAAAATTGACATTTTGTTGGGAGCAGAAGCATATTGCCATATTTTAAAACAAGGTTTAATCAAGAGTCCCTCAGGTTCTGCGATTGCACAGGACACATATTTAGGATGGATTGTGTCAGGCCAAGTGCATAAAGCAGAAAGTTCTATCTACTCTCATAACACCGTTATCGCGATGCATACGCAAATTGAAGAAAACGAAATGTTAAAACGATTATGGGAATTGGATTCTGAACCTATTCTGACTAAAAGGCCCTTCACTCTCGAAGAACAGGCTTGTGAGGATTTTTATACAAACACAACGAAAAGAGATGCCGATGGTCGTTATGTGGTCAAATTACCTTTTCGTTCGGAGGATCCGTTATGCAAATATGGTAATTCTAAAAATATTGCAGTGAAAAGATTATTAGGATTAGAAAGGAAGTTGGCTAGAGATGTAAAATTAAAACAACAATATTCGGATGTATTAAAAGAGTATTTATTGCTGGGTCACTTGGAGAAGATTACTGATAGATCTGAAAAGAATAAAAGTGAGGCAGTTTATTTGCCTCACCACGCAGTGGTAAGGCAAGATAAGCTGACCACTAAGGTAAGAGTGGTATATGATGCGTCATGTAAGGGAACGAACGGTGTTTCCTTAAATGACAACCTAATGGTGGGACCCACTCTCCAGGCAGATTTGCGACATATCGTCATGAGATGGCGATTACATCCTATCTGTCTGGCAGCCGATATCATAAAAATGTATCGCCAAATCAAAGTTGCGCAGCCAGATACTGACTTTCAGAGGATTGTCTGGAGAGAGGATCCTAACGAGGAAATAGAGGACTTCCGACTCTTGACTGTAACCTTTGGCACGTCATGCGCTCCGTACTTGGCAGTCAAATCATTGCAACAAGTTGCTTGTGATGAAGGTAAAAATTATCCATTGGCTGCTGAAATAGTAAGGACAGATTTCTATATGGATGATCTGATGACTGGCTGCCAATCTGAAAGAGAAATAGTAAACATTTATAAAGAACTGAACAATTTATTAGAAAAAGCAGGATTTCAACTACAAAAATGGTCGAGTAATAGAATGCATATATTAGAAGAATTAAAGGAAAATTCGGGTAAAGATTTGGAGATAAAAACTGATAAAATAACAAAGATTTTGGGACTTACCTGGAACCGCAACACTGATGAATTTGATTACTCGGTCGGTCTGTCGCCTCCTTCTATACCTGAAACAAAAAGAACGGTTATATCGGAAATATCAAGACTTTATGACCCGTTGGGATGGATAGCACCTTGTATTATTAATTCAAAGGTTTTTATTCAAAAGCTATGGATTGCTGGATTGGGTTGGGATGATGCCCTGCCACCGGGACTCCTACAAGAATGGAGACAGTACAGAACAGAATTGGGAAGGTTGGTTGACTTCCACATTCCTAGATGGATAGGTAAAAGCAAGGAAGATGCAATTGAACTACACGGCTTTAGCGACGCATCGAATTTAGCCTATGCAGCTGTAGTTTATAGTCGAAGCATCGACTCGAATGGCGCGATACACTCGCAGCTGATAACTGCAAAGACGAAGGTAGCACCGATCAAGCAAATATCGGTGCCTCGCTTGGAGTTGTGCGGTGCTGTTCTGGTTGCAAAACTACTAACCGAAGTGGCCGAGGTTATCGGTGTTCCGAAGGCGAATATCCATGCGTGGACCGATTCGTCGGTTGTCTTGGCTTGGCTAAATGATCACCCCAGTCGGTGGAAAACTTACGTGGCCAATCGAACTTCAGAAATCCTGAGTCTGTTAGATAACACCCAATGGGCTCACGTACAGTCCAAGTATAATCCAGCGGATATCGCTTCTCGTGGGGCTACTTCAGCTACTTTACTGAATAGTGATCTTTGGAAAAGAGGCCCAAGCTGGTTAAGGAACAATCCAGTGGAATATAGCAGGCCTCGTGCAATACGCACCAACGAGGAGAGAAGAGCTGTAAAGGTCCATTCGGTCAGTTTGGTTTCCGATTTTGAAAACGTTTGGGGATCGAGATTTTCATCACTGCGAAAGCTTGTGAGGGTTATTGCGTATTGCAGAAGGTTCTTGCAATCAACAAAACGCCGCAAAGCCAATATTGAAATTACTTCTTACCTGTCGGCGGCGGAAATCCGGGATGCCTTGGATATTTGTATTAGGCAAAGTCAACAGCAACATTTTCAGTCGGAAATAGTAGCCCTAAAAAATAAAACATCAGTAGATAAAAAGAGTTCATTATATAAATTAAATATATTTATTGATAAAAACGATATATTACGCGTTGGAGGTAGACTCAGTCACGCTCAACTTCCCGATGATACAAAGCACCCAGTTGTGGTTTCTCATGAATCAAGGTTGGCTAAGTTGGTTATAGCCGATGCTCATGAAAGGACTTTCCATGGAGGACAACAACTGATGCTTAATTTTATACGCACGAGGTATTGGATTAGTCGCGTGAAAAATATCGTTCGAACACACATACACCATTGTGTTCCGTGTATAAGATATGCTGCTACTACCAAACAACAGTTAATGGGTGAACTTCCAGCTTGCAGGGTTACCCCAAGCAAACCCTTTTTTAACTCCGGTGTCGACTATGCGGGGCCCATTAACATGAGGGTATCCAAAGGTCGCGGACAACGGTCATATAAGGGCTATATTTGTCTGTTCATATGTATGGCTACCCGCGCCGTACATATCGAACCTGTATCAGATCTAACGTCTGAAGGTTTCTTGGCAGCCTTCAAACGGTTTGTCTCCAGACGTGGACATTGCCGTCACATATGGAGCGACAATGGCACCAATTTTGTAGGTGCGGCTAAAGAGTTACAAAGGCTGTTTGATCGAGAAAGCTCATTGTTTAAAGACATTGCAGCTGTTCTCGCTAACTCTCAAACCGAATGGCACTTCATCCCTCCCTACGCTCCACATTTTGGTGGACTGTGGGAGGCAGGGGTGAAAAGTGTAAAATACCATCTAAAACGGGTCGTGGGCGATTCCACCCTTACGTTTGAGGAGATGTCTACAGTTCTCTCTCAAATTGAGGCGTGTTTAAATTCTAGGCCCCTGTCTCAAGGTAGTAGTGATCTGGAAGATCCCGCTCCTTTGACCCCTGGTCATTTCTTGGTAGGTCAGCCGATTGTGCTGCCACCTGACGACAATTATGAGTATGCTACAGTAACTACTTTGCGCAGATGGCAATTCGTACAACGTATGGTGCAGGACTTCTGGCGTAGGTGGAAGCAAGAATATTTGACAAACTTCTTCCAAAGACACAAATGGGCTACTCGGATTCCTGATTTTAAAATAGGAAATATAGTTTTAATAAAGGATGATAACTTACCTCCGGCTAAATGGTTGTATGGTAGGATCACTGAATTGCATCCGGGCAAAGACCATTTAACGCGCGTTGTCTCGGTACGTTGTAAAGGCACTACGATTAAACGTCCAGCTTCAAAATTATGTTTACTGCCTGTCACTGAATAGATAGATTTTTTTTGTACCAAAGTATGTAT
Organism: Diaphora mendica; assembly: GCA_949125395.1. NCBI lineage: Eukaryota > Metazoa > Arthropoda > Insecta > Lepidoptera > Erebidae > Diaphora > Diaphora mendica. The sequence continues at coordinate 3,207,754 of OX421332.1, read as the reverse complement.
TTTACATTTATGTGTTAGTTTTTAATATACTTGGTTTCTTTGTATTAAAGAAGTTTAAACACTTGTTTCGTGGTATTAGATAACAGGAAGTTTATATACTCGTTGCTGTTGTATTAGATACATGAAGTTTATATGCTTGTTTTCTTTGTATTAGGTACATAAAGTTTATATACTAGGTTTCTTTGTATTCGATAACATAAAGTTTATGCCTTTGTGTCTGAATTTATTAGGTTGTGTATTTAGAGTTTCAATCTGTGTCAAGTTAAATTCATGGACTATTCCCTTTTGTATTTGCTTATTACATTTTGTTTGTAATTAGAGAGAATGTAAAACCTAACTATCATATAGCACCGTCCACTAGTTAATATGTTTTAGTCATACAGTCCATTGTTCTTGTCTTTATACTGCTGAGTTGGCTTATGGTGGGCGGTACTAAAAGGAAATGATTCCTTTTGGTGGGCGGTATGTTCATGTCTGTTCAAATAATGTACTTACTATAAGTTTAGTTTATATAATTACCAACAGATGGCGTGCTATCGATTTAAAGCACGCTATGGTTTCGTTACACGACGAGATATATAAACTCGGCGTAATGTTTTGTATAACTGTCAACAGATGGCGTGTGGATCGATTTACATCACACTATGGTTTCGTTACCTTCCGGGGTATATAAGCCTTCATTAATTATGAATAAATTTGACTCGCTCTGAGGTACTGAAGTTTCATTGAAATGGGTATCACTGGGTTTTAGGGCATCTTGTGCCGATATCGTACAGGCACATACTATGTTTTTCGTATATTTTCTGAAGTTACACCGGTATTTGCGACTGGTAGTCATCATTTTATGATGATGAGCTGATGATGTAAGGTACCACTCCTTAACGGTTAGGAGTTGGAGGATAAATCTTTAAATATCATATGTATATAAGTTACCTTTAGTCGTATTCTTACAAATTATTTAGGTAAGCTGATGATGGAAGGTACAACTCCTCAACGGTTAGGAGTTGGAGAATAATTCTTTCAATTTCATACGTATCTAAAGACCTTCAGTCGTATACTTTCAAGCTATTTAGGTGAGCTGATGATAGAAAATTAAACTCTTCAACAGTTAGGGATTAGAGGATGATTTTAATATTACACGTACCTTAATTTGTATTCTTGATGATGAAATTTGATGAAATAGTTCAACTTACTACTTACCTACGATTGTTTGCACTAAAAACTGTAAAAAAAAAACTTTTTATAAAAAAAGAAAACCGACTTCCAAAAACATCCAACGAAAACTCTCTGTCAAAAAACACTTAAAAGCGTAAAATAAACTGGTTCTTCATAAATTGCCTATACCTAATTCTTTATTCATTTAAATAGTAGTATTATAATGGGTGCTAGGTACCTAAAATCTGTTTGAAGTCGGTGCTAAGCCAAAAAGAATGCAAACGAACAATTACAAAAGTCTAAGCGATAGTCACTTGGCACCGACTTCAAACAGATTTTAGGTACCTAGCACCCATTATAATACTACTATTTAAATTAATAAAGAATTAGGTATAGGCAATTTATGAAGAACCAGTTTATTTTACGCTTTTAAGTGTTTTTTGACAGAGAGGTTTCGTTGGATGTTTTTGGAAGTCGGTTTTTTTTTATTCTAATATTGAAATAACCGTTTTTTAACCGCCTTTAAAATAAAAAATGTATAAAAAAGTTTTTTGATTTAAACGGTTTTATCGAAAATATTGTACTAAAATGTAAAGAATAAAAAAAAATTGTCTGAAAAACAATAAAATCGTTGGGCCCGTGTTTCCATCAAGTCAACTCAGTTTACGCTTTAAAAAACTTTTTTATATATTTTTTATTTTCAAGTTTTTAGTTTTTAATTTTTCATAATATTAGTAATCAGTAGTTCACTATGAAAAATTAAAAACGAAAAACTTGTGTGAAAAAATGTTCTACTAGTCTTACTTATTACTTCCTATGGCGCTACAACCCAGTGTGGGTCTTGGCCTCTTCCACAATTTGCCTCCAGCGATCTCTATTCATAGCAGCACGTCTCCAGTTGGTCTTCTTTCTTAGCGTAGCCAGGTCTTCCTCAATTCAGTCCCGCCACCGCTCCTTGGGCATACCGCGCGGTCTTTTTTGTTGAGGGACCCAGTTTGTGATAGCCTTTGTGGCTCTTGAGTCAGGAATTCTGTCAATGTGACCTGCCCACCGAAGTCTCTGCGCCCTGCAGAACCGAACGATGGTCTCGTTGCCTCATGATTAGGCGATTCAACTCATGATTCATACGGATGCGGTACACTCCATCGCTTTCCATGACTGGTCCTAAGATTTTTCGCAATATTTTTCACTCAAAAACTGCAAGCTGTCTTTCTTCTTTCAGGGTTAAAGCCCAGGTTTCGCATCCATACGTAACGACAGGCCTTATTATTGTCTTATATATTAACAGCTCGGTTGCTCTGTTAATCAACTTTGACGCTTATCATTTCTTGCATGAGTAAAAACACCTGTTACCCACCAGGATTCTGAAACGGATTTCATCCTCGATCTTATTTTGGGCAGTGATAGTGGATCCAAGGTACTTCAACTCCCCAACAGCCTCAAACTCGTCCCCGTTAATATTGAGATTTTCTAATACCTGAGGGCGCCTAGAACTAATGAGTTATTTTGTCTTGGTTACATTAATAGCCAGTCCAAACTTGGAGGCGTGTTCCACTAAGGACGGCAAATGTCTCGTAATGCCGAATTGTGTCCTACTTGTGATCACTATATCGTCGGCATGCGCAGCAATCTGAGTGCTGTTGAGATCTAAAAGTCCTCGGATGTTGAGCTCACGGATAACAGATTCAATGGTGAAGTTGAAGACCAGCGCCGAAAGAGCTTCTGTTAATATCGAACGGCTCAGTTAATGTGTTCTGTACGGACACAACCGATCTCGAACCCGCCATCGTCATCTCCACCAATCTCACTAGTTTACTAGGTACTCCCAGCCTAACAAGACTATGCCCCGCAGCGCGTCTGCTAACCCTGTCAAACGCCTGTTTGAATTCAGTAAACAGAAGGTGTAAGGTGATGTCATACTCATATGATTTCTCCAGGGTCTGCCTCAGTAGATAAATTTGGTCCGTTGTTAACCAATCGGGCCGGAAACCACATTGGTACTCACCAAGAATCTCCTCCGCATACTTCAATAGCCGAAAATAGCCTTAGTTCCAATAAACTTGAAACGAGTCTGGGAGAAAAAATGGCCCGTAATGTTAGTCTGGCACTTTGGAAAATATTTTATAATATTATACTTAATGATATATGTATATAAAATTCAGGATTTCTAAAATAACGTAAGTTAGCATGGTTTATTTCCACTTTTGATACCTACTAACTGTAAAATGGCCCGCTTAGCGAGTATCCATTCCTTTCTGAGTATATGTTGGGCTACTGATACTAAAAATACCATCTTTCCTAAAATGATGTAAGACTGGGCTGACTGGGATCTCAGTCTATTAGTCAAATTAGTTACTTTTTATCATCTGTCAAAACGATAACTTTTATGCAAATGTACTAAGTGCAAACTTGTAACGTCACTGTTTTAGAATACTTAATTGAGCAATGTATTTCAATGTATATTTGATTAAAGTTTGTAATAGAAATGAAAAGTTGTAGTAAGTATATTTGACGAGATGTTTTGTAATATTCGTTTCAATGAAGGAGACATCCGTATTTATTTACAATACAGTCATCTACCCTATTTCTTGATTCCTCTCCAGCATCAGGTTCCCCGGTAGCAGTGGCATTGAACTTCGACGCTCGCGACGAGCCCGACGTGGACCTGACCTGCGCGGGTCCCAGCCTCATCAAGATCATGAGCTTCCTCGAGTTCGTCGAGGGCTCCGTTAGGGACTCCATGCTACCGCCAGGGAAGGGTAAGACTCACTAAAGAACCTTTATTTCTAACTTATATAATTATATAATCTCCTTTACAAGTGTCTAACGCAACACAGGATGTGTGTTTCTAATGCGGGAGTTGTCTAGAAGTAAGAGTTTTTGGATATTCAGAAATATTTTGACAATTTATAAAGATTATGAGACTATACACGTCCAGTACATGTTGTGACTTGTTATGGTAAAAAAGTATATGCAACAAGAGTTCAAGTTATATCGGAAAAATGAAAGAACACATACATTCAATATTTTCGGCTCGTATTATTCGCCGCATTGTCAAGGCATATACCTCTTTAGCCAAAGATTTCATGGCCAATTTTGACATTCAGTAGGACTGTAGACAAATAATAATCTTTTCTGTTTGACTTTGACATAATATGCATTTGTATAAATGTTTATTTTATTTATGTATGTGTGTTCAAATACATGCTAGTGTGTGTAATGTCTTTCTTATTGATTTTATGCATTTTTATGCATCATTTTAACAAAAAATGCATTCTACATTCTTTCTCTATATAAACCTCAGATTATTGATATGTCTAGATGGACTGTCAAAGCTGTAAAAACACACGAAAAAATAGGCTCTAACTGTTGACGCCTAAATGTTTTTCCGCGTTTAGTACCAAATGCACTGTCAGTGGATACACACATGTTGCTGTCATTTTTGTGTTGATAAAAATGGCGAATTGTGCGATACAAGTGTGTAGAAATTACAGAGTACGATCTAAATTAACAAAGAAAGTTACCTATTATCGTTAAGTACCATTGATATGTATCTATTACAGCAAACAAAGCCATTAAATAATTTTTAAAATAAATAATTATTGTAGTCGCCATTTTGGGTGTTGCTAGTTTTTGAAGTCAAAACTCCCTCATAAAATGTGGTAGGCGGAGTTGTGTTGTATAAAATACTTCATGGTAGATAATAGATACGCTAAGAATTTCAAATCATTTTTGTAATTCAATATGGCCGCCGCATCATTTTTGTAAAATGACACTATGGGTATCGTGTAAGAGGTTTTTAGGTATACCGAGTCTAGATTTCATATCATTTTTTGAATCCAATAATTATGGCCGCAGCACTATTTTTGTAAAATGTCACTACGGGTATGGGTATCGTGTAAGGGATTTTTAGGACCACTAGACCAACCGTGCAGTCATGCATTTTTCAAGTCCAGTTTTTATGATTTCAAAACAAGTATATCTTCGAATGTTCTTATCAACAGATAAGAATTGAGAAAATTTAACTTAAAAACTACTCGTCAGATCTCATTCAGATAAAAAAATAGATTGTAAATCTAATAAAACAAATTGAAAGCCCAAGGTCTAATCCCCATGATATTAATACTGAGCTATCTTGAAGATGTCCTAAATCTAACACAAAAAAAATTAAACCGGTCCATTAAAAAAGTAATGTAAACATTTTTTTCTTACCTTTCTTCTTTTTTAATGTTGGTCAAAAAGACAATTAGATGGGCTAATTATATATCTTACATATATTAAAAGGTTAAAAAATCGTTAAGTACTGCTTTTACAATACCAGACCAAAATTAAAATTTAGTACGACATATTTTTAATCATCACCAACAGCCTTTAACAGTCCACTGCTAATAATAATAAATAATAATAAAACACGAGACATATTATTAGGTTGTATCACATTTTGTTTTCCTAGCATAGTTTTCTAGATAGAAAACTTATTCAACACTATTAAAATTGTTTCCCCATTTTCACAAAAAAAACTCAACAACTGGTATCATTTACGCACTCACACTAGGAAATTTAGAATGACATGAGGCGAGTGTAAGACGTAGCTGTCACGCACACAAATATCGAAAAGTTGTGTCATTTAATTTTGTTCTTTTGTATCGCGATGCTCTATCTAGACATATTAATAATCAAAGATATAAACTATAAGTGTGTGAAATTTCATACTCCTCCTTCTGCGCAATATTCGTAAAAAGTTGTACAATGTTTTTGTTTCACGTATTAATCTTATATATAAAATTCTCGTGTCACAATGTTAGTTACGATACTCCTCTGAAACGGTTGGACCGACTTTTATGAAATTTGGTGTACATATCGGGTAGGTATGAGAATCGACCAACATCTATTTTTATACACCAATTTTTTATTTATTTTTAATGGCAAAACAACGTTAGCCGGAACAGCTAGTATATAGATATATTCTTACCAAAGCTATTTCATCTTTATTATTCCTAAGATTATTAGGGTTGGCTACTAGTTCAACCGATTTAACCTGAATATCAGTTTTTCCACGGCGAGCAGTTTTTTAATAAAGGCCAGGAAGATGATGATCAGTTTTTGCAGACAAGCTATTTCGCCCATCATCGTTATTATTTCCTCCATCCTCAGGAAGCATTCTCCATTCGTTAATGATGGCGACAGCAGACCACCTCTCGGCCCAAGAGAACGTAGCAGCCATACAAGCTTTAGAGTACGCCACCATCAACGTTGCCATCGAGAAGGGCTTCAAAGGAGTCTTCACCACCAACACTAGTCCGTTGACTCAGGTATGTGGAAAATCAAAAAGCATATATTTCAAGTTGATCTTTTCTTTTTTTTACAAGCTTTTATATAGTTCCACCTGTCCCAAAGTTGATTTGTCTGTAATTAAATCTTGCTCTAGTTAAATTTGATCCACTTCCCGATTTCTGATTGAACCGTAATTTGAAATATGCATTAAGTTCTGATGACAATGCAATTATTTATGATCGTTATTATTAATAATCCAAACTGACTGCCTTGTTGGTCTAGTAGTTAGCGTAAGCGACGGCGGATCAAGAGGTCTTGGGTTCGATACCCAGGTCGGACTGCTGTTGGGTTCTTTTTACAAGAAATTCTTAATAGCAGCCCGGAGTATGGAAGATGGCGGTATTACCAGCCCGTGCCTCGGAGAGCACTTTAAGCCGTCGGTCCCGGTTGTCATGAACATCTATGGCAATCGTTATTGGGGAGTCAGTGCCCTCAAATATACTGACAACTAGTTCAACCTTCGAATTTAGTTCACCCTCAGGGTTGCGGAGGTCAGATGCCAGTCGCTCCGTGTAAAAACTGATATTCAGGTAAAACCGGTTGAACTAGTACCCGACCCCAAATCTTGGGAATAATAAAGGCTAGTAAGAAGAAGTTATTATTAATAATCCAAAATGGCCACCGGAACAAAATGGCGGCCTTTATATATTTTTATTATTTATATATGAAACAACAACGTGAAATAGCAAATTGGTACCTAATTTTCAATGATAAAAAGCTTCAGTATTCAAGTTCTGTGAAAAATTGTTGCCGGACATTTTAGGAATCTGTAACAATTGCCATAGATATAGCAACTGGGACTGACGACTGGGACGACGTTCGGAGGATGCGGCGGTACAGTATTGTCGTCTGTTACCTGATTACTAATTATAATTTCATCTGTACAGCAACTTTGTACTGACGTCCTCGGCTACCAGACCCTTCTGGACTTCCAAATAAACCAGTACGTCGGCGAATCTGGAGAGAAGATCTTCGGAAAAGCACCTGACGATATAAGAGCCATCGTTTGCTGGAAAGCTTTAGGAGCTGGAACTTCAGAAGCCAATTCTGAGGAAAGTAGAACTGTAGAAGCCAAGCCTGGAGAACCTAAGGGTATGGTAGCTAGAACTATAGAATCTGCAATGGGTTATTTAGGTTCTTTGACGCCAAAAATGGATTGATTTCTTCAAAAGAGGTGCTAAAGATATAGAAAATTACAAACAGTAGGAGAATAATTTTCTAAAATTAATTAATCTTTTTAAGACAAAAAGAAGGTAATAGTTTTAGTAGTCTACATATTATGTTTGTATGATACACCGTAGTGTCTAAACGATTGAACTGATTTTAATGAATCAGGTGTCATAGGCTGTATACATTTTATCAATATTTTAACGTACCTAGTCGAGTTATAGTTTTTTAAACTTTTCTACAGTACTCTGAGTATAAAATTTAATCCAATTTTATGTAAAAAATATTTTAGAATTATTAATGAATTCTGTAATAATAATTGTTAAATTGTAACATATAATTAATTTTTCTTTACTTATATCTGTAGATACTATGTAGGTACTATGTTTAAAAAAAGTTGTACCTACCTACACTATGGCAAATAAAAGTCATTTAAATTTGGAATAAATATCGATTCTTGGCGAACGTAATATCGGAACCGGTAAAGACTAGGATACGGAATATGGAGATGTCTAATTGAAGTCCTCTTTTAAAGCTGGTGTTAACGTAATACGATAAGTGATTGTAGAAAGAGAATCTACGCGATTGGCTAAGAGGCTGGTCAGTGATATTAAAGAAAAATATTTTGCAATAAATGCTTACAGAGAAAAAAAAATCTTAGTTGGAGTTTTGAAAATATTGAAAAACAAACTTTTGCAACTTTGTGAAAATAAATTTAAGTTACGTTTCTATATCTAATGTATGTTGTCTGCCATAAATTGCCTAAATCTAACAAGAAGTTCGTTTTTCGTTAATTTTAATATACATTTTTTTGGTCAATATCACCCAGTGATTTATATTGGTTGTATTCCGACAAGACATAACCGTTAGTCGAAGTATTAATGTGATTCAGAGTGTTAGACATACGCTCTCGTATTCACCGCTTCGGTTCTTCCTTTCTGTGCCGAGCGGTCAAAACCTGGAACTCACTACCTGCGTACGTGTTTCCCGTGTTTCCTTCGCACTATGAACCCGTTTCCTTTAAGCGGAGCGTGAAAAAGCATCTCAATAGGCTGCCATAGTCTGGGTCACTATGCTGCATTGTCCCTATTCGCACTGAGAATGGTGACCACCACTCCTGGATTCCTGCTCATGCTTTTCATCCGGCAGAGCAGAGTCATTGGCAGCTACAGCATAAAAAATGTATGTATGTAACAGCGTTGCTAGACGTACCGATTTTGGCGGGACGTCCCGCTTTTTGAATCAAAATTGTAATGTCCCGCTTTTTGGGGATAACTGGCTGGACGCTCAAAGTGAAGTTAGTTAGCCGTAGTGCTGTATCGTCAATAAAAGTAACAGGCAATAAAAAAAAACACCATTACATTACAAATAGGAAATGGCACTAGTTCTTTCACGAATTAGGGATGATGTAGCAGAAAAACAAAAACATTGCGAAATTTTCACTCTATAGTTTCAAAATCCCGATTTGGCAAAAAAAAATCTGGCAACGCTGGTATGTAGTTACTAATTGACCTATACAACTTCGTTTGTATCTCTTCTCAATCATGGTCAGGCGTTAAACGTGACATTAACGTACGACGTTAACCTATCTTAGGCATGCGAGCAAAACACACATTTAAAAAATCTTTAAAAACAATTGTCTAACTAGATTTGCATTATGTAAAATTTTGAGATTTCTATTTTGTTACATTTTGAGATTAGAATTTTGCTAAATTTGAGATTTAGTATTTAGCAAAGTTTTGAGATTTTGCATTTTGCAAAACTTAGAAATTTTGCTTTTACGAGAAATATTTGAGATTGTGCATTTTGCAAAATTTTGCGATTGTGCATTTTACAAAAGTCAGTAATGTTGAACATACTTTTGCAGAGTACAAGGTAATAGGTACATGACAGTAATATTCATTTTTACGTTTATTTTAGAAGTAAAATACTTGTATGATTTTAGTAAAAATATAATGATAATTACTAGATCCCTATTAATTATAAGATACTAGCTGACCCGTGCCCACTTCGTTGGAAATGTGATAAATGAAGAACCTCTCTACCGATTTTCTACAAACTTCACATAAACCATCTACTAAATAGTCCGAATAAAGCCTAAACATTTGATTTGGATAGGTGAGCCATTCTTGAGTTATAAAATTACAACGAAAAGTGGCAATGATTTTTATATATATTGATGTTGATAATCATTTAATAATACAATCTTTATGTTAGAATGATAAATATCATGCATGTACCTTGTAATTTATTTGACAATAAAATAATAAATTTATTCGTTTAAACCTAAATTTATTTCATCACCTCTGTTAGTGTCATCATATCAACTTGAGTTGTAAATGTCGCTATACAACAAGTACTCAGAACGTAAGTATTATAATGAAATTATCACAAACTATATAGAGTCAATATTGTTACAAACTATAGCGCGTTACAACTTTAAGAAACATCGACATCTGTCGAGTTACTTTGAAATTACCAATTACACTTAAACAGCCTTATATAGAAAAGAAGAAAATGAAAAAAATGGATTGATAATAGAATTGAAATAGATAAATTTAGAAATAAATATTTCGGACATCTTACACACAACGCCATCTAGTCCCAAGCTAAGCAGAGCTTGTGTTATGAGTAGTAGACAACTGATATAAATACATATAAATACTTGTTTTTCTTTTTTGTAAATACATACATATTATAGATAGAAAACACCCAAACCGCGAAACAAATATTTGCAGATCATACAAACATTTGGTGCGACCCGGGAATCGAACCCGAGACCTCAAGCACAGCAGTCGTATACGTTACCAATGCGCCACAGAGGTAGTCAAACCAGCGATGAAAAAACCCAAGGAGAGTTTGCTTACCTATCCTCGTGATCCGATCTCATGAGAAAAGTGCGCTAAATTCTTACTATACCTACTATACTATCAGACCTCTACAACCCAAGAACTACGTGATATCGAAGTTATGTAGATATACTGTTGTTTGACGTTCGACCACAGATGATCTTGAGGAGGGGACGGGTGTAGGAACGGGTGTGATGTCTCTCCAACACAAAGGGAGGATCCTACGACCAGGCGAGGTGATCATGCCTGGCGGGCCAACTGCCCAACGGTTGATATTGGGATGCTGTATATATGATAATCGGCGCGAGAACTTTCACTGCGCGGTTCAGGATTGGTAGTTTCTTAGTTTCCTTCGTTACTCCGTAGTTCAGTGTAACTTCGGTAGATGACGCTGTAGTATATTTCTGTTTGCGCTGTATGTGGAAGTCGCCACAATCTTATGAGCATGTTAAGTCGTCAGTTGGTACTAACGACTTAACATGCTCGACGAGGCACGAAGGGGTTTTAATGTATTGAGAACGCTTACCTACGTCTGACATGGCTAAGACTACTTTACTGTTTACACTATCCAAGTCGAACATTCTTCTTCAGCCTACTGCCGTCCACTGCTGAACGAAGGCCTCCCCCAAAGAGCGCCAACCATCCCGGTCTTGGGCAGTACGCATCCATCCGTTGCCAGTCATTTTCTTCAAGTGGAACATAATAGCAATAATTTTTACTTGTAGCGGTAGTATATTATATGAAGTTGAAGAGCAAAAAATTATCCTGGAGCATGTGATACAGGTAAATACAGTTTCAAAGTATATTAAGGACTCCTTTGATTAATTGATGTTTCTTTTTCACTGTTTATGTTAGTTACACAATGGTTCAAAGATGAAACAAATGTGGTATCGAGGAAATAGACATTCTAAGAAATGGATTTAGGTATCACTAGCTGACCCGGCGAACTTCGTACCGCCATATTTACATATCTGTCTCAGCTTTCCACAGGCAGTGTACAGTCGCGGACAAAAAAAGGCTTTTCCCGAGATAAGTTATGAGATCCGGCAGGAGGCTTTTTAAAAAGTAAAACATGTTGCATGGTGCTGGTGGTGCGTTGGGTTATGCCAACGTAACTCCCGTTATCTTTTATTTTTTTTCTTTCTAGCAAAAAAAGAATGAATGAAATCGGACTACGTGTTATTTTAACTAACATCAATTGGGATCCAGTCTTTGTTTCTGAGGATGCAAATAGTGCTATGGAATATCTTATCAGATCTATTCAACAGACAATTATTGCTAACTCCAGCACTGTTAAAATATCTAGACGAAATAGAATAATTATATCATGGGTTACACCAGGTTTATTACGATCTATGAGGCGTAGAGACAGACTTCATAGAAAGGTACATCAATCTCCTCAGGATGAAATTCTGAGGCTGACATACACTAAATACAGAAATTACTGTAATAATTTAATTAAAAAAGTTAAAATAGCTTATGAAAGAAGCTTAATAGAAAAAGCTAGCAATAAGCATAAAAAGATCTGGGAGGCTATAAAAACCATCACTAACACAACAAAAGCAAAAAGTCCCGCTGGTGAGTTATTAAATGTGTCTTGCCCAGAACAGTCGATTGAAAGAATAAATGAATTATTTGTTAATGTTGGTGAGTCCTTAGCTCAAAGGACTCCAAGATGCAATAATCCAGCACATTTATTTAATCCCAAACGATTCTCTGCGAGGTCCTTGCAATCTATTGGGATGCTAGATACTGATGAAGTGGAAGTAAATAGCTGAAGTGCTAACCTAAAAAATGTGTGCTCCGTCGGTTGGGATGGTATACCAAATAATGTCCTTAAGGAAAACCGACAATTTCTAGTACCTATTTAGACACATGTCCTTAATTTATGCCTTAAGGAAGGCAAGTTCCCAAGAGTGTTAAAGAAGTCGGTGGTTCATCCTATCCACAAGTCTAATGATAAAGACCGTATCACCAACTACAGGCTGATCTCAATTCTTCCTTCCATTTCTAAGCTCCTGGAGCGCATAATGAATAAAGGATTGGTGAAGTACATGAAGGCAAAGAATCTTTTTTCTCACAACCAGTTTGGTTTTCGTACTGGAAAATCAACCCGTGATGCAGTCCATGAGCTAGTGGACCATGTGGTTGGAAATATCAGTTCTGGCAAGAAGACAATAGGCATATTTTTAGACCTGGCCAAGGCCCTTGATACGGTCTCTGTGCCATTGCTCCTCAACAAGTTGAAGAGAATGGGTATTAGAGGAAATCAACATAACTTACTTAAAGATTATCTATCAAACCGTTCTCAGTGTGTCAAAGTTAACGAATATACTAGCAGTGATTTGCCTATCTCTTACGGAGTCCCACAAGGCAGTATATTGGGCCCAACTCTATTTCTTGCTTATATAAACGACCTCTATGAACTGGACATTGCAGGTGGCAAAATAATCTCCTATGCTGATGACATAGTTCTACTTTTCTCGGGGAATACTTGGGATGAGGTGTTTAGGTATGCCCAACGTGGTTTTAATATAGTCTCCCACTGGCTAAGTAGTAATATCTTGACCATGAACGCCGACAAAACACACAAAAAAATGCAAATCTACTTTATTCTTTTATCTCCACAAATTAAACTACAATGAAACCGAAAACCTACCTTGTATTCTAAAATAAGAAATTAGACACACACGCACGGTAGTATACATTCACTCACTTTCACTCACACTGACATACACATACACCAACTTACACACTACACACAGATTTCACACTATTTTCTTTTATTATTTTCTATATTTAGTTTGTTAACTACACTAAAGTCAAAATCATTAGAGTGAACTGTTTTAACATGCTTCTATGTTATGTCTAATCTCAAAGAGGAGCACTGATGTCCGAAATACAGATATTTCTATCTAGTTCGTACACAGATATCCTACAAATGTTAGCATAAGCTTTAGTTTTGTTAAACCACAATTGTTAAACTGTATCTTTATGGTTAATAAATTATTATCATTATATTATTATTATTAAATTACAACTAAGTACATATTTTGTCCTTCATCCCCTCTCATCAGGAAACCGTGATGAATTTCGGGATAAAAAGTATCCTATGTCCTAGGTCCTACCTCGTAGTATGAACTCAAATCCTGGTAAGTTTAATTTGAATCCATTCAGTAGTTTCAGCGTGATACGCGGCCAAGATACAGACAGACGGACAGACAAACAAAAATGAAAAAAAATACAGTTTTGGCTTCAGTATCCATTATAGAGAGCCGTCCAAAAAAAAATTTCAAAATATCTTTAATGTACAGAATTGGACCTGTTACATTTTTATTATAAGTACCTTTAAATAACATCAAAGAACCCCATCTTACAAAACGGCGGCCAGTAATCGTTATTAGCGTCAGTCGCCAATACGTAAACGTATTCACATTTGTCATATTAAATTACACTTATTATTTCAACTTTAATGGATTTTAAATTGCAATAATTTAAAATAAGTATCAGTTTCCTTTGTCAAATACATAAAGTAACCATTTTAATGAATGGTGAAAAAAACTTCGAATGACGATGTAAATTTTTTCTCAAAAAATTTCCCCAACTGAGTGGATCACTTTAATTCTTTTATTTTGAAAGCTGCATCGGAGCAGAAAAGAGGTTTTGTCTTAATAATGCATTTATTATTACTGTTATTTGTATCTCTGACTTTTGTTTGGATAATACGCCGTTTAACTTCTGATTTATTATTCCAATATCCTCCTACTTACCCTGGCTGGCTTCCATTAATAGGACACGTGCATTTATTTTTCAGATGCAACCCAACAAGTAAGTTCATAATAGGAAATTAGCTATCTGTTTTTGTATTTTAAGATTATACACTCATGGAAATAAAAATAATGCTTCCCTTAAATAAGAATCCGTTTTCCAAACCAGCGGAGCTATGGATACCATGTGGAGATTACACAAAACACTGAAACTTGAGAACATAAAAAGTTACTGCTTTTTTGTAAATGGTGTTTTAAACCTAAATTTTGAGGTTCCAATTTCCTGATTCATCTAATATATAAAATTCTCGTGTTGTGGTGTTTGTTACCAAACTCCTCCGAAACGGCTGGACCTATTTTTATGAAATATTGTGTGCGTATCGGGAAGGTCTGAGAATCGGCCAACATCAATTTTTCATACCCCGAAATGATAAGGACCCTAATATTATTTTTTTTATGGCAAAACAACCTTTACCGGGTCAGCTGGTAGCTTTATACATTACTATGTGTAACGCATTTGTGTTCCTTTTTTCTAACCTTATACTTTTTGTAGATATATGGAGTTTTTTCAAGAAACTATCTCAAGAATGTTCGGCGATTGGGGGAGTTACCATAATATCAATAGCAACCAAGAATATTTATCGTAAGTTAATATTTTGGGCGAAAACTTTTTCTTCTTCTGCTATTTAATGCTACCGATAAACGTTTTTTGTGCGTTCATCGCACGATGTTAAGGAATGGGTGATGGTAGATTGTACCAGGCATGATCTGTAACTAGACGAGAAGATCATGGCCAACGATGTTATTGGGCAGTTGTATAAACACTTACTGGTGGAGAACTTTAGTTGCGAAATATAGGTTGAGTACTCCGTGGTTCAATGTGTATTGATTAAATGGCTTTGAAATAGGTTTTTTTGTACAAACTGTGATCTCGTTTCATAAATATAAGGGTGTCTCCCTCTCATAATATTATGGATTCTTAGAATACAGCAAAGACCAGGCAAAACGTATGAAGTAAAATAACTATTTATCTTATAGTTGTGTCCGATCCTGAAGAAGCACATACGATCTTAAGTTCTTCTGTGGAGAAAAATTTTGTGTATGACCTTGCGAAGCCTTGGTTAGGCAATGGATTGTTTACTGCTACAGGTATGTATGTCTCTTATGACGTTATACTTTTCTGAGGTACACCTGGTTTCTCGGTTGCCTTCGGAATAGAATAAGAGGAGATTGCCGCAAAGAAAAAAATATCTAAGTATCTACAGTTAACATGGTTTATTAAATTTTTTAAAACAACTTACTGTACTAGGAATAAATCCTGTGTCGCGGGGGACTTTACAAACATACATGAAACGGACGCAAAGAACACCCAGACTCAGAACAACAATTTGTGGATCACACAAAGTGTTGTCCCATGTGAGATTTGAACACACAACACTTGGCAAAGTGGAAAGCAGCGTGGCGACTGCTTAAACCAATAGGCCTTACGTGCAGTCTGTGACTATATAATCAACTATATACTCTTATTCTTTTAATCCATCTCCAAAAAGGAAGAGGTTTTTGATGCGTTTTTCTATTTTTGAGGTGAAATCTTCTTTAGGCGCGCTGTACACTTTTTGGGTGAACAAAAATCATTGAACTCGCATCATCATCACCGCACGCTTCCCATGAGCTATATGTAGGTATACTGTGCATATATGTGTGTACTTTTTAGGTGAAATAAAAGCGTGGCACTTGCGCCATCATCGCCACACGCTTCCTCGATGATACTATTCACAAGCTACTTAGTTTTCACTTCTATCGGCAGTTCCCAAAAACGACCCCGTATTTTTTTTACTATCACTTGTGCACTGATTTGGAAGATTAATCTTTGATTTGAGAGGAGATAACTTCTTCGTGTTTTGCCCGTTTCAAATTGAATAAAGTACTTGTACTGTTTATTGCAATTCGTTAATTCAATTGACGGGGCTGTTGATCTAGTTGTTAGTGACCCTGGCTGCCAAGCCGGAAGTCGCAGCTTCGATTTCCACCTAGGATAAATAATTGTGGGGGAAATTATTTCCCCCGGGACAGGGCCTGATAAAGCACGGTGTCGATTCGGGAAGGACTTGAAATAACATGGTCCGGTCCTCCCAGAGGTCGTCGTTCGTCGAAGTGTTTTTTAGTGGAAACACCACCACACACGGGCTCCTGTGTCCCCGAGGAGCTGGAGATACGAAGGACAATAATTTGGTATTGTGTAAGATGTATGTATTTAGAAATATATAAGTATGTTTATCAACAGTAGTCGCTGCACACATCATTATATAATTATCAAGTGCTTACACTTACTGCCGATCAAGAGGTTTCGGGTTCAATTCCCGCGTCAGGCCAAAAGTATTGTTGGGTTTTTCTTACAAGAAATTCTTAGCAACAGTCCGAAGTATAGTTTCACGCCCGTGCCTAGCGTGTCACAACGGTGAGCACGGTACCGTCGCCGCGTCGGTCCCGGCAACAGTTCGAATATACACGCTCGAATATACTGATAATTACTTCAACCATCGAAAACAGTTCACTCTCAGGGTTCCGGAAGTCCGATGCCAGGCGCTTCGTGGAAAACTGAAATTCAGGTTGCACTAGTAGCCGACTCCAAATACTCATAGTAATAATAAAGGCTAAGAATATGAAATGTTTACAATTGCCATCTGACAATGCGTCTGCTCATTTTTCCTTATAACGTTGTTTTAAGGCATAACATGGAAAGCCCATCGGAAGATTATGAATCTAGCATTCACACAACCAATAATGAATGGACTCATCCCCGTTTTTAATACCCAAGCTCGATGTCTCAGGGACAGGTTTGATGCCCAAGAGAAAACGTTTGATCCCGAACCATTGGTTTCGAAAAACAATTTGGAAACTATCTGCAGTAAGTTCTACATGGTCATATTTTTGCAGTTATCAATGAAAAAGACAAATAAACGTCCCAGTAGGCACTTAGTAAATAATATTGCACCTAACATTTAATGGCCAACTGACCAACTCAAGAACTGGCTGCGCTCAGTGGACACATCGTGGTTCTTATGACCGTACCTTTTTACAAAATCGATTTCATAGGTTGCAGAAAAGTTTTTTTTTATTTTAAAAATGTAACTTGATTTGAATAGTTAGGCACACATATCGAAAACGGTCAGGAAGATAAAATTTTATATTAGCTCTTAATAATATTAGTACTTTTCATACTTATCACCAACAGTCTTAATAGTCCACTTTTGAATATAGACCTCTCCTTAAAAAGGAGGTGTGGAGGACAGGTGTCATGTCCCTCCAACACAAAGGGAGGATCCTCCGACCAGGCGAGATGATCATGCCTGGCGGGCCAACTGCCCAACGGTTGATGTTGGGATGTTGTATATATGTTAATTGGCGCGAGAACTTCCACTGCGCGATTGGTAGTTTCTTAGTTTCCTTCGTTACTTCTTAGTTCGACGTATCTTCGGTAGATGGCGCTGTAGTATGTTATATTGTTGTTGTGCTGTATGTGGAAGTCACTACAGAGGGTTTGGCTTACTACACTACTTTGGCCAGATGTTTTGGTATAGTGTTTGTGTCAAGTTTTTCTTCTCTTTTCTGTTGTTCTACGGAGTTGTCTCCCTTGGTAAGATTTTACGACACCTATGAGATGAATATATAGTTTTTCCTAAATAAACTAAAATGAAAGTCTAAAATGTTAAGTACTTGAAGCGAGAAAGAAATATCAGAAGCTCACTTCTCTTCGATTTTTCCAGAAACTTCGTTAGGTCTCGACGCCAATGAACGTCAGGATTTAGTTGAAGAATATGGAAAGTCTTTAAGAGATATTTTCTTAACCATGTACGAAAGATTTATGAAATTCTGGCTCTACAGTGACTACATTTTCTATTTCTCAATTGTGAAGAAGAAACAAGATGCTATCATAAAAAACTTACATAGACTATCTACTGTGGTAAGTATTTTTTTTATAATTGAAGGACTTTGAGACAAAATCTTTTAGGAACAGTAAAAGGAAGAGTCCACTTGATTAGTAAGCTGAAGTGACAACAGGCTGGCCATTGAGCCGCAGAACTATCAACCATCGGAATAAAGACTTCTGGAGTGGAGACCGCGTCTCGGCAAATGTAGCGTAGGACGCCCACGATCCATGTGAAGTGACCACTTGCACAAGATTGGCAGGAGCTGGATTCAAGAAGCGCAAATTCGATAAGAGTAGTGTGCTATGGGAGAGACCTATAAGCTGATGACGTTTAACTGTATATTTCTTCAATATCAGCAGTAGTTATTTAGTACTTTAACATATTTATTTTAATTCTAGATTCTGGAGAAAAGAAAAAAGGAAATAAAGAAAATGGAACAGGACATGGTACCCCAAGGTAATTATATCCATCTGAAGAAGTGAAAGAATAATCTCTCTCTGTGTACAGTATTACTCTCCAAGATCCGTTTTGAAATAGAGGACTTAGCAAGCCAACTTAAGAAGCTGACTCAGATTGGTTTATCAACAAACGAAAATAAGCTGACCGCGGAGAACAACAAAGAAATAGAAAGAGATATTGGAGAAAACTAAACAATTATCTGTCTAAAAAGCGACGTCATAGTCATAATTAGGGATAATACTTTGGAAAGAAATATATTTTACGGTGTATAAAGGATACTTGAGTCATCATGACGAGGGCAGCTATTTTTAACCGACTTCAAAAAGGAGGACTTTCTCAATTCGACTGTATTTTTTTAAGTTTGTTACCTCAAAACTTTCAACTTTGGGTGAATCGATTTTGAGGATTTTTTTTATTTGAAAGCTGGTGCTTCCCGGGTGGTCTCATTTTAATTTGGTCCAGTTCTTGAAGTCGGTTTTATTGGTTCAAAATTTACTTGTTTCATTTACATATAGTTAGTCTTAATAATAATATTCTTTTTATCTTTTCAATTCAGATCAATTCAGACCATTATTGGACACTGTCCTAGAACTGTCAATCAAGAAAGGCTTATTGACCGAAAAGGAAATGCGTGAAGAATTAGACACTATTATATTTGCCGGCCATGACACTTTAGCGATGACCCTAAGTTTTCTATTGGTGTTAATAGGCTCTGATCAGAAAAGACAGGAGAAAGTTTACCATGAGTGAGTATTCTTCTTTTTCGTCTCAGCTGAAAGATGTTCACTACTGTATCGAGAATAGAAGTATTTGTATCTAATAAGGAAGTTAAAAAAAGAGAAACGGCTTTTTCTGTGTATCAGTAAAATAATGAAAAAAAAAAACAATTAAAAACAGTTAGTTTCTTCTCATAAATACGTCAACTAAAAACTTTGAACCTTTTAACTAAAATTATGCGAACAGAAGAGTATGGCATTTGGCACAGTTAAGGTTTACACGAAAGAGGAATGCAGAACGCTAAAAAGAGATTAACTATGGTCGAATTTCGACCACTAGTTCAATTAAACTTGTAAACACAGTTATCTTTGATTGTTTTGTCAAACATGAACAAAATCTTATCAATTGTTACAGAATACTTGAAGTAATAGGAGATAATGATCGAGATGTCGAGAAAGAAGACATTTCAAAGCTTACCTACATCGATTGTGTTATAAAGGAGACCCTTCGTTTGTATCCCATCGGTCCAACCTTCCCAAGAGTTGCTACTAAAGATGTCAAATTAAGTACTGCATTTTATTATTATGGATACGGAGAGTCACCACCCCTTCTTATCCCATGGGTATCGTAAAAGGTGTGGGAGAGCCACCACTGGAATGGGCCCGCTCGACCGGAGTGATACCACAGCCTCACAGAAAACCGGAGTGAAACAGCGCTTGCGCTGTGTTTTACCGAGTGAGTGAGGGTACCTGTGGCCCATCCTTAAACCCCTCCCCCCATCTACCTCCCCATCCCACAAAGGCCGGAATCGCACTTGTGACGCCTCGAGTATTGCGGGTGTCCATGGGCGGCGATAATCGCCTACCATCAGGTGATGCGTCTACTCGTTTGCCCCCTATTCCATAAAAAAAAGCGACTAAGGGAGAAAACTACGCAGGAAAACATCACTGATAAGAAGGAAATTTGAAACAAACCCTATAGATTGCGTCCAGCTGTAAATTGATAAAGGCTTTTGATGGTGATGATGATTAACACTTTGGTCTTTTATCGTGACTATGAACATCCATACTTTCAATGGATACTTATTATTGTAATTTCAAAACTAACTGTGTCTGTAAAACGCCGACAGCGATTTCAATGAAATTTGATATGGAGATACTTTGAATCTTGACAAAGTACATAGGCAAATCTTTACCGCAATAACCGACGAAGACGCGGGCAAAAAGCAAGTCGCAAGATAGGTAATAACAGATTTTAAATTTTTCAGAAAACTATATATTTAGAGCTAGCAGCTCTTGTCTGATTGATGTATGGAGTATACACAGACATTCACTATGGGGACCTGACCCTGATGAATTCAGACCTGAGCGGTGGCAAGACCCTGATAAGTTGCCAATTTTTCAAAAATCATTTGCTGGCTTTGGCGTTGGGAATCGGACTTGCATTGGTAGGCTTATACTTAAACTAATATTATAAATTCCAAACAAATTTTGTCTGTCTGTTACGCTTTCACGCTTATAAAAATTTTGATGATATTTGTCATGAACTTACTTTAATCCTTGAGGAAGAACATTGGCTACTCTTTATCGCGATGATTGACATACACACAGGCGGAGCCGCGTTCAAAAGCTAGTAGTTTATAAAACAGCATTAATTTTAATTAAATTAGAAGGTCTTTATACAGCTGAATATCTCTTTATCCGAATTCAATGCCATATGTTATGCTATAATCGAGCGGTTTTGAATCCTATGGGAGCTGTTTGTCAAAGAGTGAAGCAACCTACCGCATCTAGCCACTACCCATGTGCTAAGTACAGTTTTAAATAAAAGGTATTAACAAAATTTATGTCTTTGTCCTTTCTCAAGCTATGCGTATTTTTTTTATATATGAGTCTGCCTATAATTGACTCTTCTCTACCTGATGGAAAGCATGCAGAATCCAGGAGTGGTGTCACCATACTCATTGCAGACAATGTAAGCAGCATGGTAACCCAGACTATTGATGGGTGTGGCTAGTGCAGCTAATGCAGAAGCCTTTTAAGATGCTTCTGCATCATTGGGCCTCCGGTCTGCAATGAAACACGACAGCATGAATGCTGTTATTTTAACAGCATATTTCTTTTCAGCTGGACTAGATTTCTTTGTTGTTTAATAACATCCGCTAAAACAAGCTCTTTGCGTGTCTCTTTAAGATTTATTTTTATTTGGCTACAGAGAGACTAGATGTAAATATCAAACTGAATTTAATGCTGAAGAAAAGTAAGGTTCCCCTCTCCTTTATATAAACTAATCTTGTACTTTCTTTCACAGGTAAAGTGTACGCCATGATATCTTTGAAAATAACCTTGGTACATTTAGTGAGAAAGTTCAAAGTGACAGCAGACGTGAGCAAGCTGACACTCAAGATGGACTCTTTGTTGCGTCCAGAATCCGGACACGAAATCACCATCGAGCGGAGAAAATAGAACGAGAATTAAATATTGTCATAGTCAATAAAAATAATATTCATCACACTAAATCACATATCGTATACCCTTTAATAATCCATTGCTAGTCATAGACTTTTTCTTAGAAAGGAGGTGTTAGAAATTGAACGTCATTATAATGACAACATTTTTGATTGTCATTTTTCTTATTTGACGTTTTGAAGTGACAAGTTAGTACTTATGAGAAGCTTTGAAAAACGGTCGAACAAGGTGTCGTTTGGGTGCCGTTTAATGAGAAATTTAGCTGATTGTCCTCAGATTCGGTTCTTTTCGTTGTTCACCGTTATGACTGGTTTGGCCACGCGAGTTTAGTAGTCCCGTCAAATAGGCGCGATCCGCGACAGTTAAAACGGGTGTATTGTAATTACGATACTTGGGAGCCTGTAAGCCACTTAGGAGTATGAATGTGTGACGACGCAGAGCGAAGACTACTAAGGGATCCCTTGGGACGCCGATATCAAGGAATCCACACATCTCCAGTAAGTGCTTGATATTACATTAGCTTAGAATTAGCATTAAATAGAGCATTAAACCAGGGCGTTTCACCCTGTTCTTAACAGGGTGAAACGCCCTGGTTTAATGCTCTTGCCATTGAATTAGCTTATTGATATAGTATTAATATAGATTGAATGCCTATACCATGGGCCCTATAGACATTGCAAACTTCACACGGTGAACGCTACATTGGCGAAAGAATTGAACAGGAGGTTTTGGCCTAATACACACATCAAAAGTGTCTAGGGATCAAGCATTTTTATGCGGATTTCTTGAGATTGAGATGTGGCTTTGGTCCTGGCCTGCTCAGTCGCCAGACTTGAACTCGATTCAGCATGCATGGGATATGCTACAGAGAAGAGCTCTGCCGAATATGGAGGGTATCCAGTCGCAAGAAGACCTTTTTTTGTTGTTGCAACGAACATGGGCGGCCATTCCACAGCGTGATTTGGATGAACTCATTTTGAGTATGCCAAACCGATTCTTGTGTTGTTAGTGTTCGCGGTAGAAACAAGGATTATTAATTGTTTAAGTTACCTAATAAAATTTTAAAGAAAACTGTTATTTCAGTCTTTTTTTCGAACTTTAATGTTAGTGGTTCAAATGTCAAAAATCCCTTTATTAGGAAAATGGCAAATTTCTTTATTAATGCAAAGGTGACTTGGTTTATCGTTACTGTGACAAACGAAAACACTTTATTTGATGAATCCTTAAAGAAAATTTTAATTAATATCCCTATACACATATGTTGATCCCTAGACACTTTTCAAAGTCAAAGTCAAAGTTCTCTAATATAATATATAGCATAATGTAGCAGATATTTTATTACACATATAAACCTTCCTCTTGAATCACTATCTATTGCTGATAACTGCTTTTAAAATGTCTAAGCAAACAGACAGCGGAAGCAATTTCATTTTATACATCATCAGCCTATCGCAGTCCACTGCTGGACATAGGCCTCTCCAATTGCGCGCCACTTGGTTCGATCCTCGGCTTCTCGCATCCAGCTCGTGCCAGCCGTCTTGCGCAGATCATCACTCCACCTGGCCTGTGGACGTCCTACACTACGTTTGCCGAGACGCGGTCTCCACTCAAGAACCCGTTTACCCCAACGGTAATCAGTTCTGCGGCTAATATGGCATTTTATACATTAATAAATAATTAGCTAATTAAAACGTTCCTTAGCTGTTTCTTTAAAAAAATATAGTCGAATTGAGAACCTCCCCCTTTTTTTGAAGTCGGTTAATAAGAATTTTAAGTTTTACCATCGTCACACAATAGGCCAGATCGGTTCTTTCATTGTTTTTCGCCGAGTGAGTAAGGTTACCGGACCTACTCCTACCACTGATTCTGGGAAAGGAAAAAGGCGACAACGCACTTGCGTCTCATGGGCGGTGGTAGTCACTTTCATCCCGAGACCCGCCTCCTCGTTTCCCCCTTGTTTATACCCTTATAAATTCAAACAGGGGTGCATTCAAAGGCCGACATACCGAACTCGCATGTTATAGCTAGTATAGCTAGTGTGTTATAGCTAGTGTGTATTCTGGTAACAAACCTTTCTCGATTTTCTCGACTTTACAAAAACTAGAGTTGCTTAAACAATTTCCCTAAAGTCTTGCATTCCGTTTACGGTTTTAAAAGACAACTTTATGGAACATAGCAACAGATTGTTTTTAATACAGGCTATTTAAATAGTCTAGCTAGAACATCTGTGACTATTGTAAAAGGTATGTTTTTTACAAAATTAATTTGTATTATTAACTCCGGCATTAGGCGGTGGTCCCACCGCCGACGATGTAGAACTAGAAACTATGAACGAGTTGACGATCAGCGGGCAGCGAGGTGAGTGTTCAAGTGCGATGAGCGATTACTCGCGCAGTCGCGCCAACACTACATTCCAAGACACTATGGATGAGTTTTTTATTGAATGTGTCCGGCAATATCTCTATTGTTGTATTGTCGTCGTCTGAACTAGACAGCAACGAGAGTTGCGATGATTTGTTAATATCCGTACGTGTACTTTCAAAGCCGCACTGTATAGAAATGATCAAGCGAGCGAGCATCGCTGAGCGAGTATGACTGAGCGAGTTTATCTTTGAAAGCTCTTGTCACTCAGCTACAAAACTAGTAAAGCAAGTCGTCGCCGGCAGTGTGAACAGTCGGAGAGCAACTATTACTATGGGCATCTCTTTCGTTTACATTCATTTAAATTCCGTTATATTTATTGTACGTTTCTTGAGCGAGAAAATCGCCGATAGTTATGTTTTCTCGCTGGCGGTCGGACCACTGCCTTAAGAGGCAGACTAGTGGTCGTTCAGTGTACGAAATTCCACCTTTTATTTTTTATTTATATAGCTTTCTGCTTTTTAATTAACTGACTTCAATAAAGGAGAAGGTTATAAATAGGGTAACTTTCGACTGGGTGAACCGATTTTGATGATTCTTTTTTATTTGAAAGCTGGTGCTTCCCGTGTGGTCTCATTTTAATTTGGTCCAGTTCTTGAAGTCGGTTTTTTTTTGTTAACATTTTGTATTATTTTGAATTTCAATTCGTACAAAAAAAATCGTAAATGTCATTTAGCTAAAAGAGTATAATAAAAAACCAGTGGGGGGAAGGAGTTTATTTACATGAGACAAAACACTTAATACTGTGTGTACTGCAAATAATAATGATCTATTTACTTTTATAACAACCCCTTAAATCGACATAACGTTACAACTATAGCACTTAATATTTGTATGGTAAATATTATCCTATAAATTTAATTCTATCCTATAATTAATTATACATATACACCTAATTTTAAAAAAGAGGTTTATCCAGCAGTGGACTGTTAAAGGCTCTTGATATGATGTGGTAGAAGGTGATTACAGCAGCAATTATTTTTTTTTATTAATGGGTAATTCAACAGACGATGTAGAATAGATAATATAATGTGAGATGTAAATTACCTGTTCATTAAAAACAATAACGAAGAATCGACCGAAAAAGTTAGTAAATAACAATTGATTTACATTTTTTTATGGAATAGGCAAATTAACGATCAGACGTATCGCCTGATGGTAATCAATTACCGCCGCCCATGGACACCTGCAACACAAGAGGCGTCACAAGTGCGTTGCCGGCCTTTGGGGGGGATGGGGGGGAGATAGGGGGAGGGGGTGTTTGGGCCTCCTGTATCCTGACTCACACGGTGAAACACAGCAACAACATATAATTTGTAAATAAATCAAAGTTTCATTTCAAACCAACTTCACATTAACAGCATTGAACATCCACTATCGGTCATAGGTCTCTTCTTAAAAATGGGAAAAAATATAAGGCCTGCTATACCACGCTGGCCAGACGAGTTGGTATAGGGTTTGTTTCAAGTATTCCTTCTTTCATCCCTTAATCGCCTTTTACGACACCCATGGGATGGGGGTGGTGACATTTCGTATTCTTAATCCGTCACCACACGGATGTCATCACTACACATACATACACAGGCATAATTTAATACTACATAAAGATGTAAAAGTATAAATACACGAAAATCACAATAAAAGTAATACAAGTAATCAATCTATATTAAAATATATATTATTAATATTTTAAACCTGAAGAGTTTGTTTGTTTGTTTGAACGCGCTAATCTCATGAACTACTGTCATATTAGAAAAATTATTTCAATGTTAGATAGCCCATTTATCGAGGAAGGCTATATATCATTCCGCTAAGACTAATAGGAGCGGAGCACCAATAAAGAATGTTACAAAAACGGGGGAAAATAATTACGCTACGGACAATAGAAGACGTAAACGAGGTTGCGTGGGTAAGCTAGTGAACGTATAAGACTAACATTATTTAAATTGAAATCCAGACTGGCTAATGATATTGATAAAGAAATTAGTTGGGACAAGCATAGCTCCTTGAGGTAATCCTTTATTTTATTGTTTGAAATTGTTTAAAAATCATTGTCGAATTACATATAATACAAATAGCAAAGAGTACTATTTGGTCATAAAATAAATTATAAATACATTACAAGAAATGTCAAAATATAATACTTTTATTGGTGTAATATAAGGTTCGCAGTATCAAAGGCTTAATATAAATCGACTAAAAAGTAGTATAAGTTTTGTAGAGTGTGATATATATAATAAAAAAGCTAAATTTTTAGACCTTTTGAAATTCGTTCCGTTCTTCTTTAAAACTAAATATTATTGTCAACTCTTTAGAAATAAACTAATAATAATAATAGACAATACCTTCTTGGGCTCTGTAGGTCTGAGAATTAAGTACGAGAAATTGATAGTATAATAAAAAAATACCAAGTTAAAAATAATAATCACTAAATAATTCATTACAATATGGACGTAGAAAACTTAAAATTTGGTTTTTTACGAAATAATTTACAGATATTATGGCAACATTATTTCCACAGCGATATTTGAGTAGGTTTGCTACTAAAATAGGAATAATAATATTTTTAATAGGTATTTTTAACAACTACAGATTTTTTTGTACTTTTAGTTGTATTTTATACCCTAACACCAAATATATACAGCCATATTATTTGACACAAAGCTTTTCTACTTTATTCAATGATATAACATTAAATCAAGCACAGTTAATGAGATAACACATTTAATATAAAATCTTCTCAAAAAATTACTAGTACTTAAAAATACTCTTTGAACACTCATGAAATTATATTAATTCAATAATTTTTTCTATTTTGCAAGATAAAATAGCAAATGTAATTTTGAATATAAAGTTCATTAGACAAAGCTTTACTACTAAAAAAATATAAAGTTCATTAGAAAAAAAACTGATCATCAATGTTAACTTGACTAAATATAAATAAATAAATAAATATTTCGGACATCTAACAGACAACGCCATCTACTCCCAAGCTAAGCAGTTGTGTGTGTTATGGGTACTAGGTACTACAAATACCTCTTTACTTTTTTTGTAAACACATACATATTATATATAGAAAACACCCAAACTCCGAAACAAATATTTGTAGATCATACAAACATTTGGTCCGACCCAGGAATCGAACCCGAGACCTCAAGATCAGCAGTCGCACACGCCAACCGCGAGACCAACGAGGCAGTGTAAATACATCTAAGAACAATCAGATATTTTTTTGTTTTTTTTTTATTTTTTAAATACTTAGATCTATACCTATGTGACATATGTACTTCATTATCAACTCTGTACTGTTATTTGTACTTTTCAAACTGCCTCAATCATGCCTCGTCCAGGCAGAACATCCGCTTCAGGTGTGGTTGGGTATGCAGCCAAGTGATCATTGAGTATAAGCGGAATGGTATCATTTTCAACGTCTTTGATATAATTCTTTATTTCATCAACGGCTCCACGGAAAGTCAAATAGGTTTCACCGGCCACCTTGAAATTCGGCTTAGGTTCATTCCGCTCAGTACTTGGTGTCGCGTTCCTTGTTCCGGGTTTTTCATCTGAACTGAAATTTACATAAATATTTAAAATTAACATTTTTGTAAAAAAGCGAACTTTGTTATGACATCAAGATACCTCGTACTGATTAAATGTAACGTATTGAAATATAATTTAAGAAGATAACTTTGTTTTTTTAATCACTTTAAGTTTACACCATCACGGTTAAACTATGGTATCAAGATACTACTTAGTTTCCTGAGGAAAGAAGTAGACAATTTTTACCGCGGTACCCGAAATAGCGACGAAGATACGAGCAAAAACTAGTATAATACATAGTTTTTTTATTTTAAGACAAAAGGGAAATTAAATTGGGGTTGGAAAATAGATAATAATATTGTAAATAAAATTGTACAACTAAATAATATTGTACAAACCTCATGCCACGGGTTAGTACAAAGTCCATATATGAACGCAGGAGCTCCAAAACGTACTGGACACGTCTGTAAATAAAAAAAAACCGATTACCGCTGTGGATGAAGCTGTCCCCCCCCCCTCCCCTTCCAACCCCTGAACACAATATAAGAGATCCTTGCTTTTGTAGTGATTCCACGGTCTCACGGCAAACCTGGCATCAATTAATTATTTCTTAGCATTTATCTTAGCAACCCTAACACGTAATCTATCTATATATATAAAAGCGAAATACCACTCACTTATTAATCACGAAATCTCAGAAACTATAACACCTACAAACTTGAAATTTAGCAGGTAGGTTCCTTATAGGGTGTAGACATCCGCTAAGAACGGGTTTTACTAAACTCCACCCCTAAGGGGGTAAATCGGGGGATGAAAGTCTGCGTGAGCGAAGCTGCGTGCAAAAGCTAGTCTATATATATAAAAGCGAAATACCACTCACTTATTAATCACGAAATCTCAGAAACTATAACACCTACAAATTTGAAATTTAGCAGGTAGGTTCCTTATAAGGTGTAGACATCCGCTAAGAACGGATTTTACTAAACTCCACCCCTAAGGGGGTAAATCAGGGGGTGAAAGTCTGCGTGAGCGAAGCTGCGTGCAAAAGCTAGTCTATATATATAAAAGCGAAATACCACTCACTTATTGATCACGAAATCTCAGAAACTATAACACCTACAAACTTGAAATTTAGCAGGTAGGTTCCTTATAGGGTGTAGACATCCGCTAAGAACGGTAGTAATATATAAAGTAATTGAAGCGTCTGTTTGTAATTTCAAACTAACAGCTTTCCACACTTTTAAGTTTTTTATTTATTGGTCTGTCTGTCCGTTTATTTTTTTTGCTAAACTTTAAGACGGATGAACCGACATTGCTTTCGCAATGAGTATGGTGACCATTCTTGTCTTGGATTCTTTCTTTCTTTGGATTTAGGGCCATACATCTATACTTAATATTATAAAGCTGAAGAGTTTGTTTGTTTGAACGCGCTGATCTCAGGAACCGCTGGTCCGATTTGAAAAATTATTTGCTATAATAAAAAAATATATATGCTATCACGCTAAGACCAATAGGAGCGGAGCAGCAAAAGAAGAATGTTTCAAAAACGGGGGATAATTATCACGCTACGGGCAATATCATTAAATAAGTTCGCTATAAGACGCAAACGAAGTTGCGTGGATCAACTAGTAAATACATAAAAAAAATTCGCCCAGTGGCGAGTTACCCGCTGTTGTAAAGTTACTACCGCGGGGCTCAGCTATATCTAATAATACATTACTAAGTAACATAATACTTACAGTAAAACGAGGAGCACTTCAATTAGCATCAGAAGGATCAGCATATCCTTAAGCGACAACAGCTCAAGGATATCAAGTAGTAATTTTGTTTCATTATAATATTCTGTGTGGTCTTCTCCGTGTGGATCATTCTGCAAGTATTTATGTCATGGAGTTAATGAAAAAGTTTCTCTTTTGTCTTGGACTTTAATAAGTTCGATTTTTTTTTTTTTTTTTTTTCAAATGTTTTTTGAGCTATATTATTGATATTTACGATAGAATATACAAACATAGATAAACTGCCTGTACAATTACTCTTCCTTTTAGCTAATAATAATTCAGACATCTAACACACGTACAACGTCATCTAGTCCCAAACTAAGCAAAACTTATATTATGGGTAAAAGACAACTGATACAAATATAGAAAACACCCAAACTCCGAAGCGAGTCCGAAAGTCTAGGTAGTAGAGCCACGCTGATTTCAGCACGAACGGAACGGCTCGACCGGGGCGGTACTACCGTCGCACAGATTCAGCAGATCAACGTAAAATGAACGAACGTTCGTGCTCTCGTGTTTCATTGGTGAGTGCGAGACCGGAGGCCCAAAAATGCAGAAGCATCACTATATTTGCATTTGCAGATCATAAAAACATTTGATCCGACCCGGTAGTTGTCGCATACGCTACCACTGCTCTACCGAGGCAGTCATTCATATACACACATCAAAAGTGTCTAGGGATCAACATATGTGTCTAGGGATCAACATATATTTTTGCAATAACTTTTCTCCTGATTGATATTAATTAAAATTTTCTTTAAGTATTCATCAAATAAAGTGTTTTCGTTTGTCACAGTAACGATAAACCAAGTCACCTTTGCATTAATAAAGAAATTTGCCATTTTCCTAATAAAAGGATTTTTGACATTTGAACCACTAACATTAAAGTTCGAAAAAAAGACTGAAATAACAGTTTTCTTTAAACTTTTATTAGGTAACTTAAACAATTAATAATCCGTGTTTCTACCGCGAACACTAACACAAGAACATCGGTTTGGCATACTCAAAATGAGTTCATCCAAATCACGCTGTGGAATGGCCGCCTATGTTCGTTACAACATTAAAAAAAGGTCTTCTTGCGACTGGATACCCTCCATATTCGGCAGAGCTCTTCTCTGTAGCATATCCCATGCATGCTCAATCGGGTTCAAGTCTGGCGACTGAGCAGGCCAGGGCCAAAGCCACATCTCAATCTCAAGAAATCCGCATAAATATGCTTGATCCCTAGACACTTTTGATGTGTGTATAATCATATCACTGAACTAGTGGAAAAAATATGACATTTCGTAAGCACATTTCTACAAAATAACTGATATTTGAATTGAATTTGAAATCAGCCGTGTGTGATATGTCAAGTTTTTCTTATAATAAGGCCGAGCCAATTTCCTCGTCATTGCGTTGTTTTGCTACTTAAACATTCACGAAGAACATCGATTGAATGTCCCTGTTGTCTGTAGTTTTATTATTAAAACAGTTATGAATTTCATTGAATCGATATCAAGTTGTGCAAAGGGTATTATTACTCAATCGATTTCATATAATACAGGCGATAGTGGTGCTTTTTGGTTCATCAATTTTATTTATTTTTATAGATTATAGATATTCTGTAGTATATATCTATACATCTTATATAAATCAATAAAATTTAAAGTGTCTGTTTGTAATATTAAAATAAATATAAAAAATAAATAAATAAATAAATAATAAACGCTTTTTCCAAAATGCAGATGTATGTATAGGGTACACGGTACATATACCAAAATATTTTTTTACAATTTTTGTCTGTCTGTCTGTCTGTTTGTTCCGGCTTATCTCTTAAGGGCCTGAACGGATTTTGACGGGACTTTCACTGCTAGATAGCTGATGGTATAAGGAGTAACTTAGGCTACTTTTTTTAGACTAGCTTTTGCCCTGCTGCGTTGCCCGCGGTTGATGTCGTACCGCGGGTAACTCCGCGGTACGACATCAACCGTAAAAACAATCAGCTAGTAAGTATACATAGTAGAGGTATGTAACCTCTACTTAATCGTAAAACAAGGTATAACACAGATATATACAAATTGTAGCAGATTATACTTTTAACTTCCAATGTAATGCAAATAGATATACTCCTGCATACAAAGATTTACCGTGAGCAGGAATTGAACCCGTGACCTTTGCCTTTGTTGTTAAATGCGCTACAAGTACGTTATCGTCGACATTAATACGTTAAGTAAATGCCTTGTTTCTACCCCTACTAACAGTAGTAAAGCCACTGTGGCTGCTGCACAGAGCTGATTCCAGCACAAGCAGACCAGCTCGACCGGGGCGGTACCCTCTCACAGCAGACCAACCTAACATGACAGCATTCGTGATGTCGTGTTTCGTTGGTGAGTGCGAGACCGGAAGCCCAATGATGCATCATCAACAACCCATAACGTCCCACTGCTAAGCTCGGGTCTCGTCTCAGGAGAGGGTTAAGGCCATACGTCCCCACGCGGGCGCCGATTTAGCTGATTTTGGTTTTGAAATGTTTGTCGTAGTCTCGGGAAGGTTTAAACTGTGAAAAATTAAAAATGTCACGTGTACGAAGTAGCGGGCGCATCGAGTAAATAATAAAAATATTCAAACCAGTCGAAATCTGCAAGATGTAGGTAGGTATACAAGATACTACACAAGAGTCGAATTTGACTCTCATATTCATAAAAACAAGTTGCCGGAAAAACCATCGTCTACATAAGATATTTTTCATTTTATTTTGAACTTCATAACCTCTTGAATGTTTATTCAAGACATTGTGAAAACTTTGAGTTTCATGGCGGGGATAAGATGTCAAAATTTTAAAGAAAAGCGTTTAAAGAAAACAAGAAGTTTTTTTTTCGATCTGTGCTAGTTTTATCAAATTTTATAAACATGATTGTCTATTTTTAAATTAGTAAAGTTGTATTTTGTCCTCCGTTTTTCTTTATGTCATAGTTGTCTTATTTGTTTATAAGATATTGGCGAATTTTATCAAGAAAAGTATAACAGGATCAGCATTTTTCCATGACACGTTATAATTACAACGATGGTTATGTACAAGTTTCAATCAGACGATGGCGAACTAGTACCTATTATTAATAATACGAGACAAATCAATACCGTGCCTAGGTTTCCATTTAGTGCTTTACGGTTGCGCAGCTTTAGTTCCGTTTATGACCAGCAGAGGGCTGGAATAGTTGGCTGTCACGAATACAAGATGGCGTTGATGGAACAAATTGTCTTGATATTGTAGAAAAAGATACACTATTCTTTTAATATGATTTTTATATCGTAGACATTTCATTTGTATATTTTACAGACAAAAATTGTAGGTATGTAAATCTAGATGGAAAAAATATAAAACAAAACTTTTACTAATCATACGAAAATAATCAAGTTACTGTATTTTATTGTATTTTATAATTTTGTAATTAAATTTAAGACAAATTGATTGAATACCAATAGGTAAATAAACATTTGAGATATAACACGTTTTGTTTGTATCATCATAAATTCATAGATATGTATTAGGTAATTGTAAATTTAACATTAATAGAAAGGGGATTTAAACTTTTATAACACATACTTAAAACCACATCGAAAGTAATGTGGTGAAGACAGCAGTAATAAAAACAAAGAATAACTCAAAATTTAAGGACAAAAGGAGGAGGTTCTCAATTTCATCGTTTTTTTTTTGTTTTTTTTTATGTATCTTGACCGATTTTGAAAATTATTTTTGTATTCGAAAGGGTATGCTCCCCATGTGGTCCCATGGCCACCATATCAGGATCTGATGATGGGATCCCAAGGAAATCGAAGAAAACCCCCAAATTTACG
This sequence comes from Diaphora mendica, assembly GCA_949125395.1. Lineage (NCBI taxonomy): Eukaryota > Metazoa > Arthropoda > Insecta > Lepidoptera > Erebidae > Diaphora > Diaphora mendica. The sequence continues at coordinate 3,174,330 of OX421332.1, read as the reverse complement.
TGAGCCCCTGCAAGGAAGTTAAGGCAATTGTCTGCAGGCCTTCATATTCTATAGACATCATTTAATTTCATAATTATATATATCCATTTGAGATTTTATTACAAAAAATTACCTGAAGTCCTTTCGATTCTATACAGTATGTATGTTACCTTTAGTCGTATTCTTTCAAGTTATTTAGGTGAAATGATGATGAGAGACTTGAGAAAGACTAAAAAGCGAAAAATAAAAAAAAACTTCGTTTAAAAAAACCGACTTCAAAAACTAAAAAGTCTAAAATAACTTAATTTGTATGTGCTACCTATTCATAGGTTTGAAGTCGGTGCCAAGCCAAAATATAATAGTAGGTACCGCACATAGGTAGCACATACAAATTAAGTTATTTTATACTTTTTAGTTTTTGAAGTCGGTTTTTTTAAACGAAGTTTTTTTTTCTAATTATACATATTTAAACATGCATTTGGAGAAGCGAATGAAGTTAAATATCGGACTGCCCTAGGTTGTTTGAAAAATTGATTTTCTCAATTAATCAAAAATGTTGCTAATGTATACCACTGTGAACAAAGAGTACCTACTAACAAACCACCAATTGGGTTAAAAAAAGTTAACAAAAAAAGTTTTATTACTCATTATTACACCTAATCGAAAGGAAATAATCATGAAACGATTTTGTTCATATACATTTAAGTACTTCATATAAATTTGAGGAACTTGGTAGAAAAAAAACGACTTCAAGAACTGGACCAAATTGAAATGAGACCAAATGGGAAGCAACAGCTTTCAAATAAAAAAAAAGAATCATCATAATCGGTTCACCCAGTCGAAAGTTCTGAGGTAACAAACATTAAAAAAAACAGCCGAATCGAGAATCTCCACTTTTTTTTGGTTAAAAACATCGTTCGAACAAAGAAAATTCTGATAGTTAATCACTATAAATCTGAATCAGCACTAGTTAATCATGTAAATAAGTTATTAATCAATAACACTAATTACTATAATACTTCATATTTTCCAACCTGTTCCCCGAGGCGGTAGGTAGATACTTACAAAGCACCTATCACTCCTATTCATTCCATGAAAGTCGTAAGAGGCAAGATTACGTAGCCACAACATCTTGTCTTGCCAGTCCCCAACCCGCACTTGGTCAGCCTGGGGACGTATGGGTATGTACAGTCACAGCCTTAATGGAAGACGGTTACATAATAGGCGGTAAAGCTATTACCAACAATAAAAATGGATCCAAGGGTTCAAAACGGCATTAGTACCCCCTTAGGCTTAGTCTAGTTAATATTATAATCTAGTTGGTTATCAAATTGGGACTTAATTTTAGTCCTAACTGCAAAAAAGGGGACTGCTCCCCCCCTTCCCTTCACTTCCTCAAAATTAAAAAGTTCTATCACCAACTAAACACATTATGAATTGAAAAGAGATGTCAAATAGAAAGTCATTACTTATTAGAATAAATAGATGAGTTGGGGCTAATGATGGACTCTTGAAGCATTATCAACAGTTTCGGATCAAACTAACTGCTGTCTTGATGTCCACTTCCTATATTCACACAATTTAAACACTACAATCTATAAATTTAATTATTTATAAAGACAAAAACGTACCTGCATGGAAGTTTCTGGAACAAGCGACTGCAAACCACCCATCACGTTAAAAGTGCACTATAAAGGACAAACTGCGTTATATAAGGGTATTGATTTGTCTGCACCCCGGACATGCGCCCTATAAATGCAGGTAACACATATGCATTTCATCTCAACTGCACACAAATAGAGATCAATCAATAACAGCGCACAGAAGTGCACTGGGCAGGTACTACTCCAAAAGCTTGGTGCACACGCATTTATTTGTACATTATGTAATATTTATTGAGTCAAAATCGTCGTGATAAATATTAAATTTACTTTATTTATAGATTAATCAATAATGATACATATGAGTGTATGTATTTCGGTAAAATAAAGAACTATCCTTCCATTTAAAAGGCATAAGCGTAGACATAAGTAAACATATTAGTACCTATAATGTCTAATTACTTTAAATAATCTAAAGAAAGACAGTTGTAAAATTTTATGTAGAGCTATCCACGAGTTAAATGTAAAAAGTTGGATCAAATGGTATGGAGTTCGAAGCTCGCTCAATGCAAAAACTAACAGACAGTACGCAACTTTTAAACAGGGTTTTTTGGTTCAATTGGTGAATATTAAAGAAATAGAACTAAAAAAAAACATAAAAGCTTTTTTATTCATAAAAGAAAGGGTAATAATGGTCCTTTATTACTTTTTGCACTACATACATAGAAATACCAAAGTATTTCTATGTATGTATGTATGGCCCACCAAAATGCCTCTACTCTGCCTGATGGAAAGTAAAGCAAAATCCAAGAGTGGTGGTCACCATACTTATTGCGAATGCAGACAATGCAGCATGGCGACCCACACCATGGCGGCCTAGTGATGCTTCTGTATCTTTTAGTCTAGTCAACAAGTATGGAACTTGTTGACTAGACTATTTGGGCCTCCGGTCTCGCACTCACCAACTTAACACGACAACACGAACGCTGTCATTTTACGTTGATTTTCTGTGCGACGGTAGTACCGCCCCGGTCGATTATAATCATTACTACTATTATTACTAGATCTATACTAATATTATATGTAAATTCAAAAGTAACTCTGTCTGTCTATCTGTTACGCATTCACGACTAAACCGATTTCAGTGAAATTTGACATGGAGATAACTTCATTCTTAATGAAGGGCATAGGCTAGGCTTTAACGTGAATAGCGACACACACTTGAGCGGGCGAATGAAAGCTGGTTTACAATGAATATACCGGCGAGAAAAGATGTCGGAAATAAGACTGGCCTTGATGACAATTTCCGTTGAATATTTTAGATGTCTATTATGTTAAAATCAATGTTTGTTTGGACGTTTAAGCTACCTCACCGGTCGTAGTATCGTCATGAAATTTTACATACACGATACTAAGGAGACAGTTAAATACACAGTTAATTTTATCCATGGTCCAAGAAATCAAGGTCTCGCATTCCGAGAGCGACTCATGTTGACGTCACTATCCAGTTACCACTTTATAGCAACACTAGCTTTTACACGCGGCTTCGCTTACGCAGACTTTCATCCCCTGATTTATCCCCTCAGGGGTGGAATTTCAAAAATTCCTTTCTTAGTTCTCACTTACGTTATATAAAGAACCTACATACAACATTTCAGGATTCTAGCTTCAGCGGTTTGGGCTGTGCGTTGATCTCTGGGTATGTCAGTCAATCAGTCAGTCACCTTCCTTTTATATATATATAGATATATATAGATAACACGAAATGAACAAACCAGAACCAGCGATAGCGGTGATGACGTCAGCTTGTGTCTCGGAATGCTGGAACCTGCCGAAGTATATTGTTATGCCATGATTTCATCCTGAAAAAGAAAATGTTTTTGAATAAGAAAATGTTTAAAAATTATAACTTGACTATGTAAATACTTTTCATATTTATGTAGCCTGTCACTCGGGCATTATTACGAATCTTATGACACCTTTTTCATTAAAAAATCAGTTCAGTTCAGGTTTTACGGTGAAAAATACTACATTTATAAACCGCCAAAACTGTTACCCTTCTAGGCTTCGCTGTAGTCGGGTAAAAAGGACAACAACCACTAGTTTATTTTAAAATTTAACAAAAAAACGACTTCAAGAACTAGACCAAATTGAAATGAGACCACAAGGGAAGCATCAGCTTTCAAATAAAAAAGAATCATCAAAATCGGTTCACCCAGTCGAAAGTTCTGAGATAACAAACATAAAAAATATAAGGTCGAATTGAGAACCTCCTCCTTTTTTTAAGACGGTTAAAAATACTAGGCGTAATGAGTATGCACCACATTTATTGCACCATTAGACTAACTATAAATAAATGTAATGGATCTTATATCGATACTTATAATATCTATATTAATACTTTTTTTTCAATTTTAAGAAATTTATTACATAATATATAAATAACCATAATTAAAAAAAACAATGACAATATTTACATACAAGCGTCATAAAACACCACATCTTCGCCTACTGGTGGGGTTCCCAAAAGACTGGCAGCATTACCACCTTGAATGGCAATGCTGATTCTCTGTGCTAGAAAAAGGCCGGCCTTCTGGTCACGATATTCTTATTACATATTATAAAGCTCAAGAGTTTGTTTTTAACCCACTTCAAAAAAGGAGGAGGTTCTCAATTCGACTGTATTTTTTTGTGTGTTTGCTGAAATCTGATGCTTCCTGTGTGGTCCCATTTAAATTCGGTCCAGTTCTTAACGTCGATTTTTTTGTTAAAATTTTGTATTATTTGGTGGTGGGTTGAACACGCTAATCCCAGAAAGTACTGGTGCGATTTGAAAAATTATTTCAGTGTTAGATCGCTCAGTTATCTGAGAAAGCTATATCACCACGCTCTGCGACCAAAAGCAGAGGAGTATCAATAAAATATGTCGCAAAAACGGAGGAAAATTATTCCTTATGAGAATTTATATTGCGTGCTTTGCGTAAACGGTTAGTTTCGCAAAAATAATGTATCCGCAACAGGATATTATGTCTATCTTTTAAAGTTGGGTCACCTACCCTTTTTTATTAACCGACTTCAAAAAAGGAGGAGGTTATCAATTCGACTGTATTTTGATGATTTTTTTATTCGGAAGCTGGTGCTTCCCTTGTGGTCCCATTTCAATTTAGCTCAGTTCTTGAAGTAGGTTTTTTTTCTGTTAAAATTTGTGATTATAGTAAAAACAAATTTGTTCACACTTAATAACATCGTGTTATGAGCAATAGGAGAGGACGACGAGGTTACGTGGCTCACCTAGTTACTAAATATAAAAGAACACTATAACCCCATTTACTGAAAACATAATAATTAAAAAAAAAACATGATTTTTAAATTAAATCATCATGTCGGTGACGCGGTGACGCGAACTCATAAGATTTTCCCCTACTAAAAAGTGCCCACGCAGCTAAAGAATTTTTTACTTCAATTTTTTTTTTAATCATATGGCAGAACTAGCTTCATCATCATCAACGGATTTTAGTAGTCCACTGGACATAGTCCTCTCCTTAGCAATGACTTAGGTACTTGTCCTGTAAAATATTATTGTTGTATAACCACATCCTGTGGCCGTGTACACTCAACTTTAAGTGATAAGAGCGAGAGGAGGGCTGTGTATCTCACTCAATCTGTCTGCTGTTATATACTATCATAATTATACACACATAAAATAATACATGTACCTACGTAGCCGTAGGTATATAGGTATACTAGCCGACCCACGCAACCTCGTTTGCGTTTCCTATTGCCCGTAGCGTGATAATTTTCCCCCGATTTTGAAACATTTTTCATTGGTGTTCCGCTCCTATTGGTCGTAGCGTGATGATATATAGCATATATCCTTCCTCGATAAATGTACTATTCAACACTGAAAGAATTTTTAAAATCGGACCAGCGGTTCCTGAGATTCGCGCGTTCAAACAAACAAACAAACTCTTCAGCTTATTATAATATAGGTATATGTACGTGTATGCGTGTATCTGTGTATTACATAATTATGTACCTATCGTTTATTATATATTACGAAAATTGGAATAAAATAATGTTTTACACTATTCCAATTTCTTTTGTTCCTATTCCAATTTACATTTTTAAATTGGAATAGAAATATTTTTCTCTATTCAAATTTCGAATAGTGTTAAGGAAAATAAAACATTCTGATTTCACACCAAATAATTGTATTCCATTTTTAAAATAAAATACATTTATGACAATAGGGACAAAAATATATTATACTTAATAAGGACAAAAATATTTTTCAAGTACAAGGGTCTTTTTTAATCCTCGCTTATAAATTATAAACCAGTTGCAAACTGTTTACTTCAAATACTTATAATACACATGCCTACGTTTAGGATTAGACAGAATCGTATAAAACATTAGAACTATAGATCTTTCCAGCCTCTGAACAACTGGATTTTTCGGTGGCGGGAAAGGGTAGAGATTCCGCTTGGACGCATTACGAATAAGAAGAGTTGAAATAAGATCCCAGTTGATTCTGCCTCCTTGTTTCAACACGAACAGCACCATCTTGCTCAGGACACCGCAGAAGAATAATTCGAAGTCGTATTTCCCGTCAGCAACTCCTTGACTCACGCGTTCCAGAAAAGCGTAGGCCATCTCGCGCTCAGCTTCTGTATCATGGATTTCAGAATCTTCGTACAAGTTGCTGATATCAAGAGGTTCACCTGACAAGCTTGAGGCATTATAAGCTTCAAGCATTCGTTTATAAGACTTCAGCCTCATAAACTTCTTTCTTCTTCTGCGAGACGCTACGGAAGGATGTGAAGACATCGTAGACGATGGTCCTTCAGTCTGTGAAAAAGGAAAAAGACTTTGAAAAATGTGATTTACACAAAGACGCTAAAGCCTATAATAGTAATTTACACACCACAATGGAATAAAATTAGAATACTACAGGTATATAAAGGGAAAAAACAATAATTTTCAACTTACCAAACAAAAAAACAGCGGGCGGAACGAAACGACAGATTTCCATCGCGCATTCCGCGCAACTGACTGACTTCCAATTCACGTCTCGAGACAGGACGGAGCTGTGTTGCCATAACGCTAATTTTATGCTCCCCATCCATTACCGGAAAAACACAATCCGCACAAACCAAATTAAGTTTCATTTTACAATTCTTGCAAATCAGTGTTAAATCAGTCAATTTATAAAAAAAATTAGTAATATCTAATTAAAAAATTAATAGGTACTTTTAAAAGAAATATATTTTTGTTTCGGTTTTTTTTTATTTTAGATTACGAAAGCTACGAGTTACTAAACATTTTTGGTCTTCTACGGCGCGTAAAAACAAGCCGCTCAGAACTCCTTTCTCTATGGCCGTTGATTGTTTTGAGAGCAACAAGTAAAAAAAACTTCATGTCATTATTTCTGCTATCTGGTTTAAGACGTGGGTGAAAACATGGGTCACAGATGATAGGCAATTGTTAAATTGATACTTTTCATTGCCATTTATTTCTTATAAAATGAAATAGACAGCATTTCTGCAAAAAATATGCAAGTACCTATATCTTTGCTTGGTTGCAGTAGGTTTTTTGCTTTTTCAGGACGTATAGTACGACAGATTATATTATCCGAAAAGGTTGAAGGTCATCACGGGGCGCAGGCAGCTTCAAAAAAAAATTCTCGAAAATAAATTAATGAGACAATAACGATAATAAAAACAACTATCTGCGAATTTTTCATTTCTTCAAAAATACTGAAAAATTGACTTCATTATCGACAATCACGAAAAACGTATATCCAGCGGTATTTCTGGACCAATACGACCTCCAAATCTACAAGAAAATGGCGTAATTCCTCCTCGTCCATGCCTTGTCCTAAGTTGTAATAGTTGTGTTTCTATCAGCTCAACAGTCTGCTCGTGTGCCACTTCACATCATGAGACTAAATAAGCGTTGTCTCTTGCAGATTTTAATGATTGTTGAAAACCACTTACCATTAGAAATCCCTTCTCTATCGGCCCTCGGCGCATTTCCGGAATGGCCTCTGCAAAATTTTCCATGAGGTTTTTTCTCATCGAAGATCTCAAAGAAATTTAAAGATCTCATATTTTGTGCTAAACTAGTTTCATCATCAATAATCAACATCATCATTAATAGCTTGTTAGAAAGGAGGTTTTGCCCTACTACGAGTATACCATGATGTATTTTTATATCATGGAGTATACTACACTGGCCAGACAGCTTTGTATAGAGTACGTGTCAAGTTTATTTTCTCTGTCATGCCCCCCGTAGCCAAGATGCAAGTGTTTCACTTCGAATCTGTTTCTACAATCGCTAATGCCTGTATTCTTGTGTATTATTGGCTAATATTTTGTTTTGAGCACGTGACTCGTATTTGACACGTTGCATAGAGAGACGCCCTTCCCATACTATTTCTTTTTTTTTTAATTTTCCATACCTTCATCTTGGCTACGGGGACTTTCTGTTGCAGATTAGTTTAAAGAAGACCAATTTCTCGAGTTCCTAACAAAGTTTCAGATAGTTATCTATTATATAAGACTATTTAACAAATAAAATTAATTAATATTCAAGTATGTACATGTAACATACGTCTTGATCAAAGACTTGTGATAACGAAATCTGTAGTTATCTGGCAGGTGACTTGGTGGTGAAATTGGCTCTTAATAAAACAAACAAGTTGGATTACATTTAATTTTTTTACTACACAAAGATTACATGTGCAACTACCAAGAACAAGTTTTGTTTGTTTAATATATTGTGGGAATAAAGAAACATATAATTCAAAGGTGACGTATTAATCCCAGGATCAAGAAACGACTAGTGGGCGGACTTATATGTGCAGTTCAATTACTTTTCTTTTAGATATTTTTTACCCGGAAAGCCAAATTGAAAAATACGCCACAATTTATTATTACTTTCTCTATTCATAAACAAGGTGTGTCTCAAGCAAAGACAAAAGGGTAGATGACACTTTGGTGAAATTAGTTACTTTTCATCATCTGTTAAAACGATTTAAAAATATATTAAATACAAACTTGTGACGTCACTGTTTTAGGTTTATGGAGTCTGCCCACTACACCGTTCCATACCATGACCGTGCTAGGAACGTGCCAGGCAAAAAAAAAATGTATTAAAAAGTATGTGACTATGCCCACTAGACCGTTCCGTAACCGACCAGCACCGTCACGTGCCATGCACGAAGCGTCAATAATTGTCGGCGAGAATATTTTGCCGATGCCGATACGCTCCGTGCAGGCGGCGAGCCGGTGATTATACGGGTTGTAACCGCGTATGATGACCGAAGGGCGCTGTAAACCTGAATAATGTCCAATATTCTCCTTCTGTTTTTAACCCCCGACGCAAAAAGAGGGGTGTTATAAGATTGACGTGTCTGTCTGTGTGTCTGTCTGTGGCACCGTAGCTCGCGAACGAATGAAGCGATTTCAATGTAGTTGTTTTTGTATGAACGGTGAGTTACGTGCGAGTGCGTCGTTGTAGTGTGAACCGCCTATAAGACGTCCACGCAACACTGATACGCATGCGAGAATGAAATCGATTTCTACCGGTTTTGGTGGATACATAAGTAGGTACGTACGGGCAACATACGGGTTGCATACGGGCATCATACGGGTTGCATACGGACATCATACGCGATGTATACGGGCACAGAACGCGGTCGATCCGTTTCAGTGGGCATAGTAGAGCGTATCGTGTTGCTTTTGTGTCTGATACGGTCCTAGCACGGTCATGGTATGGAACGGTGTAATGAGTAGACTACTTTAATGTTTATTTGATTAAAGTTTGTAATAGAAATGAAAAGCTGTATTATTTATATTTTCCGAGATGTTTTAAAGTATTCTTTTTAATGAAGGAGACATCGGTATTTATGTAGTCATCTACCATATTAGCAAAACCATGACTTACATACAAACACTGGTCTGAGGATTGGTGGTTTTGTAAGAAAAGTTAAATGTTTTTGCTAGATATACAACTTGTACATAAAAAAAAAAAAGATCACTGTTAAAGAATCTGAAAACGAGTAGTTTAAACAGTACACATGAATTTGAATACATCGATAATTTTATATGCCATAGACAATTTTAAAATTTATAATGCATACACACTACACATTCAGATATTATAATGTGTACCTACTTAGTGCACACAATGGCATATTAATGCAAGGATCCTGCAAGGATGTCGTTAATGCCTCCTATAACCTTCTTTATAGAGCTTTTTCTGAATGACTTTTACACAGAGAGCCTAACATTAAAATATGCCACTGTAATCACTATTTGAGTAAATTTGAATTTTGGTATATTTTTTTACTAGTACAGTATTTGAAAACGAGTCTTTTGAATAGTACCTACACATGAAATACATTGATATATTTTATAGATGTTAGTTTTTTGCACAAATTTAATATTTTTGTTGTAGTAGATGTCATAAATAATTACACTATGTATTTCTAAACAGAGATATACTCGTATATGGATGAAGTAAACAGAAAGTATATAAATTACAAGTGGCTTATTTATCTCAGGTTCAAGTTAGGGAAGGAGGAAGGATTTGTCCTTCTAATCTTGTCAGAGAGAGATCTTTGCTTTTAGACCTTTTCTTTCAAGATATCTTTTCCCCGAGGAACCAAAGATTAAATTACGCCACTGGTCATTACTACCTTCTAAATTCGAATATTCTTATACAACATACTGTTACTTTTTAAATTTCTACTATCAGATTTGAAAACGAGTCATTTGAGTTTAGTACACATGAATTTGAAAACATCTATATATTTGAAATATATTATAGACATCCAATTGGTTACACTTTGTTATATTAATACGACAAAAAACTACATCTAACATTTAAAACATTTAAAAACAGATTTCTCGATACATATTTTTGAAATGTTTAAAGTGTGGGTTGATTTCTTTGATTTCCCTCTCATGTCAACTTGACAGTCGAGGAGGTATTAAAAAGAACATATTAGGCCGTCTCATCCCAAACTTAGCTGAGACTATGCTAGTATGGTGACCAGACAGCTAATATATAAATAAAATACACCCAGAGATAGATCAAATTATTGTACTCATCCAACAATTATTTTCACGACTCCACGCGATCGTCTAATCCCAACCTAAGCAGAGCCTGAATTGGTATGGAATCAGACAGTTGATACATATACATATTATATATATATAGATAGAGAGATTGAACAAATAATCATACTCTTCGAACAATTATTTGTCCTAAGCGGGTATCGAATTCATGACCCACGACTTCTTATACTGTCCTTGACCATTCAATTAACTTTCTAAAGGAAATCTTCGAACTCTTTCACATAGAAAGCATCTTTCTTCCTCCGAGCTTTATACCCCAACCAAGTTTGGGTATAAGGTATAAAGGTCGGAGGAAGAACTTGGTTTGTTACGTCGAGCGACTACTATCAGACCTCCACAACCCATACTGGGCGATATCGAAGTTCTGTAGAAGACTGTCTTTAGGGCTCCAACTACCCGTGACGGCTAACGTGCTCTCCGAGGCACGGTATCTAACTACAACGCAGCCAAGATAAGTTTGCATCTCGCGTCGATTACGTCACACATACGCTTTTTTACTTTTATTATTTTTAACATTATTTAAACATATGTTCATTAAAAGTATCCCACATTTTTTTAGTCTAATTAAATATATATAATTTAATACTTAAAAGATGCTAACTTGCTAACCGTACTGATGCGAGAGGGAAGGTGAGCGGAGAAGTGGGCGAGGCGACGCATTCCAGCGAAGTGTAAACTAAGCTCGGCTGCGTAGTATAAAATACACCTAATAAGTAGCAATAAAATAAAAGTTTAGACTTTATCTGTTTAAATGATACAAAACCAATAAGCCTCATTTAACTCACAATAATGTGAATATTAATTACTATACTAGATTTAACATATATTTTTATATTGACAACTAATGATTTTAATACCTGTGTTATCTTTGGTATATTTAAAAAAATATTATGCAAAAAAATATATAGGTACACATTTATAACTTTACACATACTAAAAATTCTATCATTATTCCCTGCAGAGGTGAAGCATGGCCTTATATACTAAGAATTTATACTATTTAAGGGGGAAAATGAGCATACAAATCACCTGATGGTAAGTGCCAACCACCGCTAATAGACACCGTAACTCAAGAGCCACAAGTGCGGTGTCCCTTCGCGTCCCTTCCCCAAGAATTAAGAAGGGTTTGGTTTGGTACCCTCACTCCCCCACGAAAAGTCCTTTTCCGAGGTGAATCCTCGGTAAAAGGTCCCTTAGATCCGGTTCTCCGTTACAACTACCTATATCGTAGACGATGTTCTCCTATTATTATAGTGCAGGTCTATTTATTTACATAACTATAATGTATTATAATTCTTAAAAGTAATAAATTATTTCCAACCAGAAGTGCCGCATATATGTATTTACAATATGACGAGCAACCCTTACAAACTAACCTAAAAATCTATGAACGAATGTTGTTTTGCATGTGTCCTTTTTATATGTACATTTACTCTGTTCAAGGCGCCTTTAAACGCTAATCATGTCGATAAACCCTTTATTAATATATTAGTAAACACAAATATTAAGACGACAGGATTATATCTATTAAAAATAAATGTCCTAAAATTTTATGACGTTCCATTCAAACAGAAGTGACGCATTTAAAAAATGTCTGTCACTAGTTATAAACTAAGTTTATATACTAAGAAAGCGGCAACTGTCTATGGTTAAATACAGTAAGTATTTGGCTGACGAAAAAACCGAACCTGGTTTTAAAACCAAACCAAAAAACTATTAAATTATTTTTGTGGTTTCAAGAAAAAAAGTTAATAGATCAAAAAATGAAAGTAAAATAAAATAGTGCAAGGTAATTTTTACTTTATATCATTATGGAAGATGTTTAAAATGTTATAAATTATTATGCAAACCCTGAAACTTCTATTCATGTACGTTAACGTATTTACAATTAGTAACTTTAGTAGAATTTATAGCTGTAGTAACTATTACAAACTGCTAGGACCACTAATTCTAAGCTATACCGAGCATTGACTTACCTGATCGCGACTATCGCGCCCATACACCTAGAACATTCCATAGACCTGCAACAAGAGCCTAAAGAAGTTGCAGGTGAAGAATGCCGTCTCCCTTCCTCCTTCGAATTAGAAAGAAAAAAGGAAGCGGGGATGTATGGAGGGAAACTCGATAACTCAGTAATGTCTATGAAGTATTCGATTCTGATGCTGTTGCATTTAGGTCTGTCTAATACCCTCTGGTGCAACTTCCTCATTTTTTGAGGATACCAGAGTAGACCTATATATATATGTGAGACTAAAGAAGTTGCAGGTGAAGAATGCCGTCTCCCTTCCTCCTTCGGATTAGAAAGAGAAAAGGAAGCGGGGATGTAAAGCGGGAAACTCGATAACTCAGCAATGTCTATGAAGTATTCGATTCTGATGCTGTTGGATTTAGGTCTGTCTACTACCCTCTGGCGCAACTTCCTAAATTTTAGAGGATACCAGAGTAGACCTAAATATATGTGAGCCTAAAGAAGTTGCAGGTGAAGAATGATGTCTCCCTTCCTCCTTCGGATTAGAAAGAGAAAAGGAAGCGGGGATGTAAAGCGAGAAACTCGATAACTCAGCAATGTCTATGAAGTATTCGATTCTGATGCTGTTGCGTTTAGGTCTGTCTGCTACCCTCTGGTGCAACTTCCTTAATTTTAGAGAATACCAGAGTAGACCTAAATGTATATATGTGAGCCTAAAGAAGTTGCAGGTGAAGAATGCCGTCTCCCTTCCTCCTTCGGATTAGAAAGAGAAAAGGAAGCGGGGATGTATCGCGGGAAACTCGATAACTCAGAAATGTCTATGAAGTATTCGATTCTGATGCTGTTGCGTTTAGGTCTGTCTGCTACCCTCTGGTGCAACTTCCTTAATTTTAGAGGATACCAGAGTAGACCTAAATATATGTGTAGTCACTTATAATTTAAGTGATAGCCTATTGAAGATTCAATAATTTACAAAGATCTTATTTTTTATTCTTATCTATAGAGGCTTTTTTAAAATTTTATATATACTTCTTCTTGCTCGTCTAATTTGAATAATATTTTGTCGAAAACGTTACGCAATTTAATCAAAGTAACGGAAATTATTTTTATTACTAAAACTACTGAATTTTTAGGCTAAGTTTCCTTGCCCTGTACGTTAGTATCCACAAGGAGGGTCGTTGCTGAGGTTAGGCGACAATCCTCCTTGCAATGCTTATATTAAAACTAAGTACAGGGTAAGAAACTTATTAATAAATTTAATGTGCGTATTAGAACTGATTTTTTAAGCGAAAAACGGTATTTACACACTTTAATTACTTTTTCCTAATACATATGTTTTAAACCATGTAAATATTAATAAATATATGTGTATCTACATTTTATTAGACGAAGATACGTAACTTGGATCCACAAGTGGGGGATCCATTTGAAAAACACCAGGGATGACTTCCTGAGGTTTAAATCTTAAAGTTATACTAAACTACGGGTTTTATATGAATATTAAATAGACATAAATTTATAACAACACTGCAATATCTATGTATACATCCAATGTCTACAGACTTTTAAGAAGCATTCGACAACGTGTTACAGTTTTAAATTGCTATTATATTAGAATTAAGTTAATATGTTATCAATTACCTACATAAAGTAACTGGATCTAACGCATTACAGTTAAAATACTGAAATTTTAAGTGTTATTTCGTTTTGATGTCACTAATTACTAAAGGTGTGCTGCAAGGGTCCATGTTAGGACCCGTGCAATTTTAGAATAAATGCCAGTATTCTAAAGTTAATTTATAAACGTATAAAAATATAATTTTAATTTTTTACACTTAAGCTCTATTTATGTACCTACTTTGAAAATGAGGTTAACAATTCTTGAGACGCTTAACACATACAATATCATTTTTTCTTTAACAGAACCATGTTTTGACAGGTGGTTCACCCTGTAACACCTCCTGTCAAATGGGCCCTGTAATTCTGAACTTTGCCAAATCTGGAACATTAATGTCATCCAAATTTGGCTTTGAGTAACCAGTCTGTTCTGATTTTTTCGAGATATAAGCACTCGGATCTGGTTTTATGGGTACGTAATCTTCTGATCCATCATTGAGATCAATGATTGGATCCTTTAAAGCGATATTGTCAAATTCACTTGACAATTTTGCTTCGTTAAGAAGTTTTAACGATTCTTCTAATAGATGTGTGCGATGTTCGGGTGTGTCTCCACTGGTTGATGGTGTTCTATCGGCAGATTTGCGATGATGGAGAGTGTTGGTTGCTGAACCCATGTATGGAGGGGGTTGCGGTCTGTTGTAGTTGCTCGCTAAATTGGTTGTCGACTTTGGACTGTATGGCCTTAAGAGGCTGTTATTAGGACTGAAAAGAAAAAAATTATAATTAATTTAATTTAACAGTATCTAGTTGAAGGTTTTTTTTTATATATGACGCTAAGAAAATCAGCCTTTGTCTATCACACTGACATTTGGAGTATTGTAAACAATTGAATATTCTTTTATTTTAAATCGAATATTTATATTTTCTTGTAGGTACCTATGTCTTTTGATATCAATCTGTTACTTAAGTGTTGTTTCATACGAATCGGTTGAGTAGTTCAAAGACGAAAGAATAATAAAACAACACACTTTAGCATTTCTTCTTCTTAATGTCTAATGCCTCTTTTGAGAACTTCTGATCCGACCGTGTGCTAGGGGTGTCTGAAATTATGATTATTTTTATTATTGTGTGTGATACTAACCTGACACCATTACTCTTGTTGCTAGCGTTGTCAGCAACTTGAGTGTGTTCGGTGTTGCCTGTGCCGTAATGACACATTTCTACTTTTGACTTGTGAGCCCTGAAATGTATTATCAATTTGATTAATTTTATATCAATTTTAAATTATTGGTTATTTAATTATTAGCGTTTAAAACAATTTTGTTAGATTTCGCTGTGGTGAGTTTTAAGACTGAACGATCACTATAAAATAGCACTTTTTTCATTTCCCTTTTTCAAATATTTATATAGAATAGAATCGACACATTGACTCCTTTTTTAATTTCTTTCTATCACTAGTTGCCATATGCACTTTTACGCAGTCTATTCATCTTCTCTTTAGGGAACTATCTGTGCCACAGATACATTCTGTGATAATCTGTTACTCCTCAACTTTTTATCTACTGGGCGCTACTTTCAGACTTCTAACACATTCATACCTAATCATGTCCGTTCTAGTCGCATCTCAAATTCATCTTAACATTCGCATTACAGCTAAACGCAGGCAATTAATATAATTATTATAATACAAACAAAATATCAAAATACAAAACACTTAATGTTGGCGTTTTGTGTTATTTGACCAAGGTTAATGGCGGATCAACATTCAAGAAAGCTTTATTGTTATTAAAAGTCTTGCCATAACAATAAAATGTTAGTATAGGCCGAACCAAACTTCATGACGGCTGGGAACTTCGTCCGTGTCGATGCGCAGCATACAATTTTAGGTATCAGAGGGAACGTACAGGGGTGCGGGTGTAGATCAATACACTGCGCATCTTCCCTGTGTGTGTGACTTATGTCCGTACACTACACATGCACTCATACTCTTGTTTACGTAGTCGAGTTGTACTTCAACTTGCTAGTAAAGTTTTAGTATAATTAAATAGAATTAGATTAATATTTGAGATCATATTTTATTAGCCTCGAACAACATCTCAGAAATAATTCTTCGGCTTATAGTTGGATAAGAATGGTAGGAACCTATTCATGTTTTTTTTAATTAAATATACTAAAAAATAAGTACATGTATTATTAAATTTCATGTTATAATTATATCCAGTCATCTAATTATTTTCGACTTAACTGTACCTGCGTCCACCTGCTTGCGGAGCTAACTTCAGAAACGCCATAAAGTTTGGTTCGGACTATACATAGGTACATCTCACAAAATAAAACATTACCGAACCTTCTGTTTCTATAGTCTATACAAATATGAAATATATTGTCCAAAAAGTTTTCCGATTCTGGATCTCTTCTGGAATGAAAACCATTTATATTTAAACTCTTAAAATTTGCAATTAGACAAAATATTATTAACAGCCGATTTTCCAAAGATTTAAGAAATTATTTGTTTTATTTTCCCTTCCTGATATCATACTAAAAAATTACATAAATCGCGAGAGATTTTAATAAATCAGTGTGCAGTCAACCGGTCTGACACTAATTATGACACAATGTCGATGTTGACGGCTTCTGTCTATAGCACTCGTAATTCAAGATAATAAATGATGACTAAGCAAAGATCTAAAACAGAAATTATATTTAGTACTTACACAGTAGCCTTTAACGCACAAATGACAGCTGTCAGCGCAGTGACAGACAGGAACATCAAAGTGACAGGGACTAAGACAGCCACTGTCAACAACTTCCCGTAGCTGCGAGAAGGTAATCCCTGTCTGTTTGGAGCTGACCAAGCGTCTCGCGTGTCTAAGCCTTTGAAGGACTTGGCATTTTTGCTGGTGTTCGGTAATTCGGTGAGGTATTCTAGATGGAGGGTTGTTCGTTCTTTGTAAACTGTGTTGTACTGAAATAGATTTGATTAAACTTAATGTGAGAACTTTTTTCTTAATATGGAAAAATGTTTGTGTATTTTATGTTAGCTTTGACGTAGAAGAATCGATAAAAATCATCATCATTATCATCTAATCCACTCTAAGATACAAGCCTCTTCTTAGACAGGAGATTTTGACTTGCTGTAATGAGCTGTCTAACCACGGGTTGGTATATTTTGATTCAACTTTCTAAGTACCTATTGTCTTTGCAATGCTTGTTGCCTTGCGTAATTTTTTCCCGGCTCTTAAGATAGTCACGGGATGAGTAGGGGTAGTGACACCATAGAGTTATTATAAATAGAGTAGGGGAGCCAAGCCTCCAGCCGTCCCTCGGTTTTTTTACGCCAAAATGACTCTACTCTGCCTGATGGAAAGCATAAGCAAAACCCAAGAGTGGTGGTCACCATACTCATTGCGAGTGCAGACAATGCAGCATGGTGACCCACACCATGGCGGCCTAGTGATGCTTCTGCATCTTTTAGTCCAGTCAACAAGTATGGAACTTGTTGAATAGACTATTTGGGCCTCCGGTTTCGCACTCACCAACGAAACACGACAGCAGGTTAGAAAGAGAGAGACCATTGCGGAACCCATCTGTCATTCTCTACTCGCGCATGCGCATAGCTGAACGATTCGACGATTAACGGTCTTTCTAACCATTGCCCTTTTTCGCTTACTGTCAGCCGTCTATCTTCCCCACGCTATATATAATAACTCTATGAGTGACACTCCATATTCTTAATCCAACCATCAGGTTACATCATCATTATCATCAACAGCCTTTAACAGGTCCACTGCTAGACACAGGTCTCTTCTTAGAAAGGAGATTGTGGCCACCATCACACTGACCAGACGGATTGGTATAGGATTTGTTCCTTCTCTTTGTAGTGATGTTGTTCGATAGTGATGCGTAAGGAGTGTAAGAAAAGAAAAAAAAAGAAAAATAGCCCCCTTAGCCGCCTCTTACGATACCCAAGGTTATTTCTGGTTATGACACTTCGTTTTCTCAAGGAACCAGAACTGCTTTAAATGACACTTACCAACTCAAAGCTGCACCAGTCGAGGGTCAAACCCGCGTCCCTGAAGAGTCGCTCCACTGTAGTGCGTTTGTACTCACGGGGACAGCTGGGCAGACGCGAGAGAGGTCTGACTTCCTCTCGCAAACGTTTTAGTTCTGCTGAGAAAGGCATCGAACTACCAAGACGAACGACCAGCCTGGAACAAATATACTGTCGTTTCATTTAAATCACTTAAACAAGCAAATTGCCTCGTTGGTAGAGCAGTTAGCGTATGCAACTACCGATCAGGAGATGTCGAGTTCGATTTCAGGGTCGGGCCAAAAAATTGTTATTGAGTTTTTCAGGTTAGAGAAATGCCTAATAGCAGCCCAGAGTTCGGAAGTTAGCCGTCGGCCCTGCACGTGATCTCTCCCCAGTCATGTCGGATAACCGGGGTGGTTATCCTACATGACCGGATCAAATCAAATCAAAATCATTTATTCATTTAAGACACCAAGTGACACTTATGAACGTCAAATTGAAGCTATAGTTAAAAGTCATAGATCGACACAAACAGAGGCCACAGCATGTGCTGTATTGTCGAGGTAAGTTAGGCGAAAACACCAAAATCTACTGCCTGCCTGTGTCGATCCATAACTTCCAGTTTCCAAAATGCGTAGAGCTCATGAGAAGAATACTGGCAAAGAAACTCATGGCTACTCTTTTTCAAAATCTAATCTAAATTTTCAAAATCGAATTGTGAGAGTGGGGGAACAGAGATTGCACCTGTGTTTGCGCACTATAATATCTCTTACGCAGTTGGCTGGTCTCCTGAGATTGGCCGCCGTGGCCGAAATCTTCTGATGCACGGAGATCCTATGTTCGGCGTAGACTGGCATGCAGTATGGTCGTAGTTCCTTGGATTCTCCAAGACTCAAAGGCTGGCAACGCGCTTGTGACTCTTGAGGTGCAGGTACTCATAGGCGGCGGTACCCACTTTTCATCAGGTGACCCGTCTGTTCGTTTGAACTCGTCTTTCATTAACTATTCACTTGGACCCCAACCCTGGTGGTACCTAACCGTCCTCAAGGGGATTTTACACTTACAATAAAATAAGGAGGTTCAGGCCGTAAGTGATTTGGATGGGGTTCAAATCAAATAAACGTATGCAAACCCGTCAATACCAAAGTAAATAATAGGTCTTTACCTATGAAATTGCCGTTTTGTATGCAATAAGTGAAAGTACTTATTTTTTCAAACTTTTTTGTTTCTGTTATTCGAAGTAATCACCCATGCAATCGACGCATCTTTGCCGACGCATTGGCAGTTTGTTGATGCCCTTCTTGTAAAAATCAGCTGGACGGGAGGCAACAAACTCTTCAAAGGCATTTTGTACTGCCTCTCGGGAATTGAATTTTTTACCCACTAAAAAGTTGTCTAAATTTTGTAAAAAGTAATAGTCGGTAGGTACAAGGTCTGGTGAGTATGGCGGATGAGGGAGAGCTTCAAACCCCAGCTCTTGCAGCTGCTTCACGACAACGAGCGACCAAATGCGTTGGCAAAGATGCGTCGATTGCATGGGTGATTACTTCGAATAACAGAAATAAAAAAGTTTGAAAAAATAAGTACTTTCACTTATTGCATACAAAACGGCAATTTCATAGGTAAAGACCTATTAGTAAGTACCTACTCAAATATAAACCTACCCTTCCCCATCGCTGGGTTTCAGAGGCAGCCGAGCTCCGAGGTCGATGGCTGAGGCCAGGAACGTGGCGTACAAGTCCTCGCTGCTCTCGATCCACAGCTTGGTTCGTAAGATGTCTTTCAAACGAGTCATTCTACGAAAACATATTAAGAATGTGTGTTTTATTTGTATTACTTCCATAGAGATACCTATTATAAAAACGAGCTAGATTTATAGTATATCATAATTATGATGGTTTATGTTGATTACTAATCTCTACCAAACGCCCACCACTGTAACGACTGTACACCAGGATCAACTACAGTGAAAACCGAACACACCGAGTTATTACATTTGGTAAGTCTCAGGAAAAATTTAACTGTCTTGAGAGACCTAACCTAATAAAATAAAATTGAAGGAGTAAAAGAATCGGCCATATGTTTTGTAACATGCCACCTACCAACTCACACATCACTTTATCTTACAGTTGAGTCCTGATGCTCCAAGTAACCCATACCAATCTATAATATATATGTATATATACCAAACTTACTTGTGTTCATCGAGCAGATCTTCAACATTAAGGTTGTCAATCTTGAGTTCCACCTCGTGCCTGGCCATCTTCTCCTTAGTTCGAACATCGAGCCCAAGGAGCACCCGCCGCGTTTCGAAGTCTTGGCGGTTCAGACCTATCACTTCCAACTAAAAGACAACCAGATTTTTTACCACTGGCAATAACGGAGATTTACAAGAAGATATTTTAAATTTCGAATCATAATGTCAACGTGAAGTTAGTTAACAGTGGCATTCGGTTACGTTGATGAGGAAAATGAGGGCTTATATCTTTTTAGCTTTTATTATTCTTCTATATTATATAAAAGAGTAATGTGACTGACTGACTGACATACCCAGAGATCAACGCACAGCAAAAAACCGCTGAACATAGAATCCAAAAATTTTGCATTGCATGCAAAATTTAGGTTCTTTATATAACGTAAGTGAGCACTAAGCTCCTTTTTGAAATTCCACCCCTAAGGGGGTAAATCAGGGGATAAAAGTCTGCGTGAGGGAAGACGCGTGTAAAAGCTAGTGTAAATACATAGTATAAATATCCAATGCGGAGGTTCAGACCACTTGATAGCATGGCGCGCGAAATATGTATTTATTTATCTATCTGTAAAATACAATGCTGTGTGACTCTGTAGACAAAATCATTTCAGTGTTTAACATCTGCCAGGTGTCCCGCGACGTCTCAATTTTTTTTTACCATTGACTACTTAAGCGGTCTATTTAACTTAAGAATATAGCTTTATAAAGGTCTTTATAAACGGTTACTTCACGTGTGTTTTTCGAAGACACAAGACCAGTTTCTTAAAAGAAGGGGACTTATATCAAGGACAGATCTGAATATAACCGTTTATCAAATTTAAATATGAATAGCAATGACACAAGGTTTTATTCCAAAAGAAACTTATTATTCAAACCCTTGCTAAAAGGTTCTTTTTTATTTTGACATCCAACACACAACCCCATCTAGTCCCAAGCTAAGCAGAGCTTGTGTTATGGGTACTAGACAACTGATACAAATACATATATACTTTTTTTTTGTAAATTCATACAAATTAAACATAGAAAACAACTAAACTCCGAAACAAATATTTGTAGATCATACAAATATTTGGTCCGACCCAGGAATCGAACCCGAGACCTCATTATCAGCAGTCGCACACGCCAACCGTGAGACCAACGAGGCAGCCATTTAACATACCGTACATATAACCGTTAATCCAATTTAAATATGAATAGCAATCACTCACACAAGGTTATATTCCAAAAGAAACTTATTATTAAAACCCTTTCTGAAAGGTCATTCTTAAACTTCAGTTAAACTTCAGCTAAAGTGTTGTGTGATCTTTGTGACATATGGGTACGAAACCGACGAAGTAAATTTGAAGAAGCGTCATAATTATGTATCATGTATATTGAAGTGAAAACTTCTTTAGCCGCGTTGAGCATTTTTTGGTAGGAGAAAATCTTACGAGTTCGCGTCACCGCGTCACCGACATGCTGATGTCACAAAACTTATTTGGCCGCGTTGAGCACTTTTTGGTAGGGGAAAATCTTATGAGTTCGCGTCACCGCATCACCGACATGCTAATGTTTGATGTTGATAATTTTAATTTAAACAAGAAATTTCCAATTACACATTAATTTTAAAAATAACATTCTAAGTTATAAGTTTTCACTTCTATCGGCAGTCCTTATGACTGACAATTTTTTTTTTCCTTCTTGAAGTGCCAGCTTCATCACAAATTAATAAAGTGCATAATACCTACATTTTAAATATAAAAATTCACACTCTCAATTCAGGCTGTCTGTTACTTTTTCATAGCTAATTCGCTGCACCGATTTCAATGAAATCTAGCATGGAGATATGATAACTGACATGCACGCTGGCGGAAACAGGGAGAAAAAATATTTTTTTATAAATCTCCTGAATGATAAATTACCAAGAGTAGACTATCGACTTCGTTGTCAAGGCTGCAATAATACTTACAGTGATAGGTCCGGCACTGCCTCTCGGCGGGGTGCCAAAGATGAACCCGGAGTGGTGTCTTCCACTGTAGATGTATCGGAGCCAAGATGGAAGTTCTGGCTTGCCCAGTAGTGAGGCGTGGAAGCGATATTGTTCGTCGAATTCTGGAGACAAGTAGCCAATAAAAATAATAGAAAATTTTAACAAAAAAAACCGACTTCAAGAACGACCAAATTGAATTGGGTCCACATGGGAAGCTTTTAAAAAAAAACATGGTAATCGGTTGGCGTGATATTGAGTTATTCCTTAATTTGTCACGCACATACTTAATGCAAATTGAAGACTTATATGGTTTTCTCATGGATTACATGTCAGAACTGGATCAAGTTGAAATGGGACCACATGGGAAGCACTAACTTACAAAAAAAAAGAATCATTAAAATCCGTTTACCTTTTCGAAAGTTATGAGGTAAGTAACAATATTTAAAAAAAACAGTCGAATTGAGAACCTCCTCCTTTTTTGAAGTCGGGTAATAAAACCTTCCTTTGTTAATCAAAGTATTTTAAGAAACCAGGATCTTCAATTGTTATTTTAATCATTTAATTATTTAAAAAAGTTAACCTCTACACCAGATGATAATGCAGAGGAATATTTAGACGATTGTACGTCAATATTGCAAATATTTTTATTATTATATTTTTAATTCATTGATAAATAGTCAAATGAAGAACATTTATAGTTTATACTCATGCACTTGAAATAATTCTCGTGCCCAAATTCAAAAAATAATCACACTAATATATAAAGACGAAAGATTGTGTGTATGTTTGTTACTTCTTCACGCAAAAACTACTGAACGAATTTGGATGAAACTTTACAGTCATATAGCTTATACATCAGAATAACACATAGGCTACTATTTGCCGCGATAACCGACATACATGCGGGCGGAGCCGCGAGTAGCAGCTAGTAATAAATATTTCGGACATCTAACACATAACGGCATCTAGTCCCAAGCTAAGCAGAGTTTGTGTTATGGGTACTATACAACTGATATAAATACATATATACATTTTTTTGTAAATTAAATGCATACATATTATAAATAGAAAACACCCAAACTTCGAAACAAATATTTGCAGATCATACAAACATTTGGTCCGACCCGGGAATCGAACCCGAGACCTCGAGCACAGCAGTCGTATACGCTACCACTGCACCACCGAGGCAGTCAAATCAAACCTAAGTTCCAGATTCTGGCTACTATTTGTACATCCCAAGTCGTAATTAAAGGGTAGCAACGTAATGTCCACGGACGATGGTTGTCGCTTACCATGAGGTGATCCATCTGCTCATTTGCTCCAACTACCATAAAAAACTCAGTAAAACATTCGTAAATGAAAACAAAGCTATTGATAGCTATGCATACTCGTATGTGCATTTTAATTTTCTCAATCACTAACGCGTTCAAACAACCCACTCTAAAAACGTTCCCATCTATGCAGAAATCATTTGCAATCAATGCAAATATATCTTTAATTTGAAGTGCCTCATAAACCAGTGCAGTTAATTAGACATGCGTTCACACTTATATTAATAGAGCAAAAGTGTGTGTGTATTCATATGTTTGTTACTACTAAACGTTCAAATGACTGAACCAATTTCGATAAAATTTGATATGGCGATAGCTGAGCCCGAGGATTAACAACGCCAAAATATTTTTTATCCCGACAAAGTGTAGTCCGTGACGTGGCACAACTAGTTAAATCAGAAATTCCAAAAAAATACACCCATTACAGACAGCACTAAGACACAACTTGTAAAAGCACTCATGCTCGAATTCCCAAAATGGGTAGGCAGGGAAGTAACAAATGCTTGTGGAATTAATAAATGAACGCAATTCATAAAATACCATGCTTTCACCTTTAAATGGTTTTGTGCAATTTACGCCTTCGTCCGATTCTATAGAAATGCATCCTACATGAAAAGAAAGGCAAATAAATTAAAAACAATACGGTGTGACATCACCCCTATTCAACCCATGGGTGACGTATGAGCAAACTACGCAAGACAACAGTGCAAAGAAAAGGGAAAGCTTGAAACAAACCCTACCAACCAACTAGTCAGTATAGTAGTAAGCCGAAATCTCCTTTCTAAAGGCGCGTATCCACTGAAATTGTTGGCAATTTCAGTGTTTCCAACTGTTTGCAACTCTTCAAACAATCGCCAACTTTTGTTTCCATTGTGTCTACACCGAGTCGCCAACAATTTGAAAACAATTCGAACTAAGTGCCTTCACAGAGCTAATAAATATTTGCAACAAGCGTATTCTTTTGATGTTTACCGCGAAAAACAGAAACACGGCTCCCAACATTTGTTGACAATTTTTGTTGCCAACACAAGCAAATTACAGAAACTTTTGTCACCAACACGTTTTGACAACACAAAAGTTCCCAACTTTTGTTTGGTGGAGACTCGGCTTAAGGAGACACCAAGTCCAGGAGTAGAATACTAAAGGTTGTTCAAATGGACAATCCAAATTATAAACTAAAAACATGAGTTTCTTTGTTTCGATTTTGCGGCGGAACTATTCAGTGGATTGGCAAATTTTATTTACAGAAAAGCCCTAAATTTTATTTCGGATAATGAACTTAATAATACCGAGTTATGCAAAATATCCGCTATCGAAGCTGAAAGGTTTTTACTGTTGAAGAGTCATATTTCGGCACGGCATACCTACGGGACAGCCCGACCGAATTCCCCAACAGATCACGGCCTTATAGGAAGCCGGAGCAGTTTATTCGATGTTCTTCACCGAGTCAGTAATAGCCAGAGCTCCCAGACAAAAGTTGGTAATGCACTTGTGTCTCTTGAATTGCGGATGTCCATGAGCGGCAGTAGTCAGTTAGCAGTTACATATTCGTATGGGTATATTAATTCTCTGACATGTTTAAACAACCCAGACTGATAACATTCCATTCTATGCAGAAATCATTTGCGAAATCTTCTTACAATTACTGTTATTAGGTCCTCAATTCTTTTCAAAAGCTGTAGAACAAAGACAACAGCTGTTGAAATTATATTCATAGCAAAACCGAACTTAAAAGTAGGTCCTACTACTGCCTCCTTATGTCATCACTCATCATCATCAGCCTATGGCAGTGAACTGTTGGATATAGGCCTCTCACTTTGCATACCACACTTATCGATTTTGGGTTTCTCGCATACAACTTCTGCCAGCCATATCGCGCAAATCGTCACTTCACCAGGCCTATACTCCTTCTTATTTATATATTTTGTGGTTTATCTATATATTGTTACGAATAATAATAATATGAGTATAAATAGAACGTCTCGCGGGCCGCAAGTAGTTCAGTTCAGTTTGAGCTATAGTGAGATAAACATCGATGTGATATCAGCGATCAACCTAGCGACCTCGGCGACCTTTAAGGATTGTAATTCAGAGTAGTATTGTGATTTTAATAGTGGTTTTAATAAAGTCTCTTTAACACGTCAAAAGGCTTCTTTCTCAATTAAATCGAACCCTAACACGTAACAATATATATAAGCGAAATACCACTCACTTATTAATCACGAAATCTCAGAAACTATAACACCTACAAACTTGAAATTTGGCAGGTAGGTTCCTGATAGGGTGTAGACATCCGCTAAGAACGGATTTTACTAAACTCCACCCCTAAGGGGGTAAATCAGGGGATGAAAGTCGGCGTGAGCGAAGCTGCGTGCAAGAGCTAGTATAATATAACTACTTCCTACTTTTTTATTCAAAAAAAAACCGACTTCGGTGTTGAAGTCGGTGCCAAGTGACTATCGCTTAGACTTTTGTAATTGTTCGTTTGTATTCTTTTTGGCTTAGCACCGACTTCAAACAGATTTTAGGTACCTAGCACACATTATAATACTACTATTTAAATGAATAAAGAATTAGGTATAGGCAATTTATGAAGAACCAGTTTATTTTACGCTTTTAAGTGTTTTTTTGGCAGAGAGTTTTCGTTGGATGTTTTTTGGAAGTCGCTTTTTTTTTATAAAAAGTTTTTATTTTTCAGTTTTTAGTGCAAGCAATTGTAGGTAAGTAGTAAGTTGAACTATTTCATCAAATTTCATCATCAAGAATACAAATTAAGGTCTATACGTACGTGTAATATTAAAATCATCCTCTAATCCCTAACTGTTGAAGAGTTTAACCTTCTATCATCAGCTCACCTAAATAACTTGAAAGTATACGATTTAAGGTCTTTAGATACGTATGAAATTGAAAGAATTATCCTCCAACTCCTAACCGTTGAGGAGTTGTACCTTCCACCTTCCATCATCAGCTTACCTAAATAATTTGAAAGAATACGACTAAAGGTAACATATGTACATTTGATATTTAAAGATTTATCCTCCAACTCCTAACCGTTAAGGAGTTGTACCTTACATCATCAGTTCATCATCATAAAATGATGACTACCAGACGCAAATACCGGTGTAACTTCAGAAAATATACGAAAAACATAGTATGTGCCTATAAAAAATGAGGGTTTCCCTCGATTTCCCTGGGATCCCATCATCAGATCCTGATATGCTGGCAATGGGACCACCTCGGAAGCATACCCTTTCGAATACAAAAAAAAATCAAAATCGGTCCACAACTGGCGGAGTAATCGGTGAACATACATAAAAAAAAAAAAAACATACAGTGGAACATAGAACCTCCTCCTTTTTGGAAGTCGGTTAAAATAGAATTTTAATGTTAAGTTCGGTATGCTATTAGGCGTCTCCTTAATATATAGTGATATAGTTGGTTGCCACTTGCCAGTATTGGTTTAGTTCATCTTCATCAGTACACAGTAGGTAATCATAGCGCATTACAAAGTGCCGAAATATATACCTACAATCTTTAAAAGAAACATGGAAAATATTCCATTTATATCACCTTATCAAATATTTGGTGGCAGTAAATTCGAGAAAAAATATGGCCAGAGGAGGTTAGCGATAAGTGGAGTATCGAAGCATGCGCGGTGATAGATCACCTTTCGAGATGTTTCTCGAACTGGGTTGGGTCAGTTTTCAACCTATTCAAACACGAACACGACTGAACTTCGATTTTTTAGGTGAAGCCTACTGGCAACAGACCTCCACAACCCATTAGAAGTATCGAAGTTCAATAGATGCGCGGCGCTAGATATCAGAAACTAGGTAACACATCAGAATCATAAGCTATGAGGATAAGGCTCTCTGTTTTTTTTATTTAGGCAAAAGAACTTACCTTGATACGTCCAGTTGAACAAGTTAGGACTGATTGGGATCGCGAACATTTCTGTTTCCACCGCATTGTGAATGTGAGCGGTCGATACTGCCGCTAGGAGTAGAGCGCGCAGAATCAACATGGCGCCGGCTAGCGACAGATAGATAGATAGAAATAACTCTTCATTGTACAAAGAATACCTACATATTTATCTTATCGTTTTATATATATTTGTAACCTAAATTACGTTTAAGGGCTATTAATAAAAAGTACCTATACATCATCATCAGCCTATCGCAGTCCACTGCTGTACATAGACCTTTCTAATTGCGCGCCACTTGGTTCGATCCTCGACTTCTCGCATCCAGCTCCTGCCAGCCGTCTTGCGCAGAGTATCACTCTACCTATACATAATTGTGTGAAAAACAGTTGTAGGTACTATTATCGGCCTTTTCTCAATTTACGATCTCTAACAGATAGATAATAAAAAATAATTCATTAAAAATTTCAGATTTCAGTTAGAATTTGCCTTTAATATAAAGGAAATAACGTTTAAAAGGCAACATATTTTTTTATCTGCAAAAAAATATGGTTTCTGTCGTCCATAATTTATAAACAGTTTCTTTTATTTTATCTATAAAAAAATAAAAAAGATTGTCTGTTTTTTTTTTTATCTAGAACAGATGACCTATGAAACATGTATATAGGGTGTACCTAAACAATCGATTTAAAGCGACCTTGAGACAAACCGGGTAATCGGCTATTCCTCACACGATTAGGCGATCGTAAGCCGGTTTTAAATATAAAATAACATTAAATATTAATGACAGCGACTTTTTTTGTCGACAACTAAATGTAGACTAAACGGGTGTCTTTTATCTTCGTTAAAATTCATATCAGTCTCTATGCACCCTTCATTAGAATAGAAAGTGCAATAATAATTACAATATAATGGTTTACTTACCATTTACAGTGGCTACGCCATGGCTCCGTATGAACGCGACCTATTTCACTAGAAGAGTAACCAAATAATCGATTTCTATTTTAGCAGTGAACATTCTGCGCCGACCGGGACTCAGTTCGCATGTGCGACTGCGACTCGAAGGAACGCCCCGAAACGCACAGAGATGAATTCCACAATATAGGATGAATAATTAGAATATTCCAATCTCGTCTCACATCAAATGTATTTAAATATAATTAATATAGTTTTACTTATTGTTAAAAGATTATTAGGTCGCATGACTGTCATGCAACACAAATTATTTTTATTTTAAATTTAGAATCCCAGAAGCCATAAAATATTTTTATGACTTTAGCAGCCACGTACATACAATAACATTTTTTATGATTCTGCCGTCAGAGTACGTGGGTAACAAAGTAAACATTATGTATATCAGTTTTATATTATTATTTTACTCCTTGATTCTGCTTATGCTTTCCATCCGGCAGAGTAGAGTCACTTAGTTAGTCACAAACATAAAAAAAAATTGGCAGTCAGAAGGACTGCCGATTGAAGTGAAAACTTATAACTTAGAATGTTATTTGTAAAATTAATTTATGTATCAACATCAAACATTAGCATGTCGGTGACGCGAACCCATAAGATTTTCCACTACCAAGAAGTGCTCAACATGGCCAAAGAAGTTTTGTGACTTCAGCATGTCGGTGACGCGGTGACGCGAACTCATAAGATTTTCTCCTACTAGTGCTCAACGCGGCTAAAGAAGTTTTCACTTCAAAACTATGTTGGAGTAAGTAATGCAGAACAGTATAAAAAGTTTATTGTTTACAAATTTAATTCTCGTTAGTCATCGCTTACGTATTTATTGACCTCTTGATTTAATACCACATTCACATATTTATTTACGCAAATACGGCCCTGAAGTGGGCGTGACGTAAACTCCGAACAGACGTCATTGGTGTAAAAACCGAACAAGTTAGGAAGGAATTTAATTACCAAGTTTTACGTTTCGTTTCACACTAGCAATCAATGCTTTAGTAGAAAAATTTAAAGAAAGTATTTTTTTGTAGACAAATGACATAAACAAAGGTTTTGGAAGCTAGGTATATGTACTTATTTGGAATTTAAAGGCAGTATTCCTTTTTGAGTAAGAAAATCATCTCCAATTTTTCTTTAGAAGGAAGTGACAACATAAATTATTCGACTAATGCTGTTTACACGTACAAATGTAGGTGTAGAAAATGTCACAAATGACATTCTGTTCATTTTCATTTTCATTCATCCAAATGTCAGAAGGGCTGTGGCAACTCGGGTGAATTTATTATAATTTACGGAACCACACGTTTTCTACGGGAAAGCGTAGTTATTAAACATTAGAATGTAATTAACGGTACTCGTGTAAAGGCGTATTGGCGCCAAATAAAACAAAAATCTGTGTAACTTCACTGTTGTAAATAACCTCGCGGGGTTTAGCGAATTGTTTTCTCTTAAAAACAGATCAGTAACATGTTGAAGTTTAAAAAGATGGGTTCGGATAAAGTGCCGTTGCTGCTTGTGACCGCCAACGTTGGATCTATATTCGAGGACGTAAGTATTTTACCGTAAAATGATATGATTTGAACGTGACGAATTTTTATTTGCCGTTATGTGACGATGTTATAATTATGTAGTTAATTTAATTAAAGTATTAGGTGCGATGTTAAGGTATGTTAAGTACTAATTATAAACCAATTTGTTGCTTAGAGTTGTTGAAAGTCGACTTTTTGCAAGCTTACACATTTATTCTGCATACTTAGAATTTTTTCGTAAACTGTTTATGTTACCTACATATTTATATCGAGGGCATCTTATTAACATAAATTTGTTCTCTCAATCTAGTTTAGTGTTTATGGTGTATTTATTTTATCTGTTACAAATTTAATGTAATCGGAATCTGACATACTTCCATAATTTCCGTGAAGCTGTTGTTTATTCAGGAACTAATATTAAATTATTTAAATTGCTCCGTTTTTTTAGTTTTTTTGTACAAATACCCACAATAAAAAAAACGAATGTATAGATAGTGTGGTAAGTCTATCAACACTCCCGATATAAACACATAGTAGAGATAAATTACTTCTACATCCAGAATAAATGATCATTACATCACTCCGTTACTTGTTGCGGGTTGGAATTGAACCCGCAACTGTTCGGTGCACTAATCAGTAGTGCGACAAACATATAAACATAATATAAGTGTGTAAATCTATATGAATAAATAAAAATTAAGTATTAGTTTGTAAATTAATTTTAACAGCTTTTCATTAAATGCATATGAAAATATATACAGTATTTAGTATGTAGGCAATAAACATAAAAATCATATTTTGATGTACCTAAGTACTACTTACATCAAAATATGTTTTTTTAAATTTCTTGTTGGTTTGTTCCAGCTAATCTCTGGAACATCTGGATTAATTTTGACAACACTTTCACTGACTTGTCTACAATCTTTGTTTGCACTCATAAAAAAACACTACACTATATTATCACTGACTAGTTGTTGCTCGCGGCTCCGCCCGCGTATATGTCGGTTATCGCGGCAAATATTAGCCTATGTGTTATTCTGATGTATAAGCTGTATTACTGTAAAGTTTCATCCAAATCCGTTCAGTAGTTTTTGCGTGAAAGAGTAACAAAACATCTATCCATCCATCCATACTTACAAACTTTCACGTTTATAATATTAGTAAATATTATTTTAATTATAAAATCTAGCTGGTGCCTAGAGCCTGGTGCTGTTATTGAAATAATCACAAATTTTAACAAAAAAAAACCGACTTCAATCTGGACCAAAAAATGCGACCACACAGGAACTGGTGTTTCAAATAACGAAAGAATCATTAAAATAAAAAAAAAAGAATCGTCGAAAGTTATGAGGTCACAATACACTCGAATTGAAAACCTCATCCTTTTTTTGAAGTCGTTTAAAAATACCAAGCAAAGCTCCGTCATCCAGGTACTAAACTATTATTGTCATTATCTACCAGTGAAAGTCCTCTCAAAATTGCTCCAATGATTTCAGAGATTGGCTAGAATAAACAGAAAAACAAAAATCTTAAATATTGATTTCTTGATGTAACTATATACTTTCACTAGCTGACCCACGCAACGTCGTTTACGTCTCCTATTGCCTGTAGCGTAATAATTTTCCCCCGTTTTTGTAACATTCTTCAATGATGCGCTGCTCCTATTGGTCTTAGCGTGATGATATATAGCCTTCCTCGATAAATAGGCTATCTAACACAGAAAGAATTTTTCAAATCGGACCAGTAGTTCCTGAGATTTGCGCGTTCAAACAAACAAACTCTTCAGCTTTATTATATTCGTATAGATGAACATTTTGTGGAAAGTTGTTAATATGAAAGTACAAGCGGACACTTCAGTTAATTTTTTTGCTTGGATTGCTTGTAGGATATCCTTGTTTATAAAGGAAACACACAGCATAAAGTAAACAATTCATAAACGTTTTAATTACAAGTAAATCATTTTAGTCATGATCTACAAACAAATATAGTACTTAAAGACCAAATATTCCAAGGCGTTATTTGCTTTTTTATTTACTAAAAAAAAAAATTTAATAAGTGGTCAGCACCCACAGTTGCTGCATTTTTAATTTTTAGGGTTCTTCTATAACCTTGATTATCCTAAAATAAAAAAAATAAAACGAAATAAATAAAAAAAAGAAATCCTACTAATATTATAAATGCGAAACTGTAAGTGGATGTATGTTTGTAACTCTTTTACACAAGAACTACTTGACAAATTTATATAAAAGTTTATAGAAATCCATACTTATTTTAATACCCATATAAATTCAAAAGTAACTGTTTCTCTGTTACCCTTACACAGGTAAACAGCTGGACCAATTACTGTGAAATTTGTTTCGTCTTTACATCAATAACGGACATACACGCGGACTGCGGGTAAAATCCAGTCTATGTCGCATTTAATTTCAATACTCTTTCGCTCGCATAGTTTTAGTAAAAAGAGGGGGTCCCTCGGTATCGATCAACAGTCGGTCGACGTTGATCGATTAACCCCGGCTATATTACAAAAGTTTAAGCGCGACCAATCAAAGAGCTCGATCGACGTCGACTAATCCATTTTACCATCGATCGATGTGGCCGATCGACGATCGATCGATAGGTCTGGTAGAAAGTATCGGTCGACGTCGACTAAACCATCGATGCCCTCGATCGACGATTGATCGATTGGTCTGGTAACACCCTAAAACACATACTTAGGTCTCTTCAAGCATTACCTTCCTGGTTGAAACTTAAAAGTATGCGCCTAAGAGGTTCCCGGTTACAACATTCTGACTACTTTCTCTTTGTATAAGATGACGGGAAAATTGAGGAATTCTAAATACTACTTTCATCATCTAGTCCACTGTTAGACATACATAGGTGTCTCCTTAGAAAGGAGGTTTATTTTTTATGGAATAGAGGGCAAACGAGCAGGCGTATCACTTGATGGTAAGCGATTACCGCCGCCCATGGACACCCGCAACACCAAAGGCATCACGAGTGCGGTGCCGGCCTTTGGGAGATTTGGAGGGGGGTGGGAGGGAGGTGTATGGGCCTCCGGTATCCTCACTCACTCGGTAAAACACAGCGCAAGCGCTGTTTCACACCGGTTTTCTGTGAGGCCGTGGTATCACTCCGGTCGAGCCGGCCCATTCATGCCGAAGCGTGGCTCTCCCACGGTAGGTGAGGTAGGTTTAGGCCTCCTGTACCACGCTGGCCAGGCGGGTTGGTATAAGGTTGGTTTCAAGTTTTCCTTCTTTTTGCAGTGATGTTTTCCTGTGTAGTTTGCTGCCTTAGTCGCCTCTTATAACACCCATGGGATAAATAAGGGTGGTGACATTTCGAATTCTTCATCCGTCACCACACGGTAAAGTACTACTTTATCTTTTTCAACCGACTTCACAAAAGGAGGAGGAAGGAGGTTCTCAATTCGACCGTATATTTTTTTTATGTTTGTTCGTGGATAACTTCGTCGTTTATGAACCGATTTAGATGATTCTTTTTTTAATGGAAAGGAGATAACGGTGGTACCTAGATAAGGACACGTAAGACCTGATGGAATCCAAGAGAAATCAAGTCGAACCTTCGAAATACGTAGCGGCGACTAGTGTATTTGTTATTTTTTTTATTTTATTTGAAAGCTGGTGCTTTCCGTGTGGATCCATTTCAATTTGGTCGTTCTTAAGGTCGGTTTTTTTTTGTTAAAATTTTACTTGTTTACTCCTTTAATAGAAAGATTTCCTGTGTCGCACAGGACTATGCAAACATTAATAAAACAAACATAAAGAACACTCAGACTCGAAACAACAATTTTTTGATCGCGTAAAGCTTTGTCTGATGTGGGGTCCATCCACGGTCCGAAACTAGTCGGGGAATTCCCGAAATACACACGAATAAAAATTTTAACAAATAAAGATAAGCGCTTCTCAGAATGTTCGCCTAAATATAATGTTACATCATCGCGCGAAATGAACGCAGGAATTAATAAAACTGTTGATTTTTTAATAAATGATCGTTTTCTAATAAAAACAGATGTAGTATTAATTTCGATCTGTTGCTGTGTGTACGTCGATACAGCTTGACCTTTCTATTGTATGCGATACAAAGGTCTTCATTAATTGGTTATAAAAATTACTAGTTTTCGCCAGCGGCTCCGTCCGTATGTAAGGCAATTATCGCGGTAAATAGTAGCCTGTATAAGCTATATTATTGTAAAGTTTAATCTAAATCCGTCCAGTAGTTTTTGCGTGACACATTCATCCTAACAAACTTTTGCATTTATGATATCAGTGGAATACTTTATGTCGCTGTTTATTTCCTGTTTCGAGTCCTGGTTTTCGTTTTACAAGCGAATATGGTAAGATTGACAAGTTAAATTTAAATAACTAACCCTGCTACTTATGTCAGCCGGGTCATTATAATGAATCTTTTGAGACCTCATTCGTTAAAAGGTGTTCTGTCCGCCTAGTTAAGTTGCAAGCGCTTTTCTTTCGGCAATAGTTAACTTTGTCTAAGATTAGTCAATGACACACGAGAATTTAGGCGTTAACGATTAATTCTCGTGTGTCATTGGCTAATACTTTGTCTAAGATTAGCCAATGACACACGAGAATTTAGGCGTTAACGATTGCAGAAAGAAAAACGCTTGCAACTTGGCTAGGGGGGCTGTACTAAAGCCACGACACACTAACATATAGATTGCCAAAAAATCCCTAGTCGGGTAAAAACAAGCTGACCCAGGCAACTTCATGTGCGTCTTTTACAAGGAACATTTTTTCCGTTTATGCAACTTTTTATTAATGCTCCACTCTGCTGTTTTTGCGACTTTTTATTAATGCTCCGCTCCCATCGGTTGCAGCGTGGTGTTAAATAGCCTATATTGCCCATAGCCTTCCTCGATGCTACCCAACACTTAATAGAATTTTGCCATTTCAACTTGTAGTTAGTTCCTCGGATTATCGCATTCAACTAAATAAACCTTCATGATATTAATATTAGTATAGATTTGTTTACCGGCTTAACAGTCTTGTTGGTCTGCCGTATGCGACTGCCGGTCAAGAGATCTCGGCTCGATTCCCGGGTCGAGCCAAAAGTGTTGTTGGGTTTTTATTACAAAAAAATCCTAAAATCAGCCTAGATAGAGTATGTAATTTTGGCAGTATTTGACGCCCGTGACTCGGAAAGCACGTTAAGCCATCGCACTATGGGGCAGCGCCTAAGAGAAGCATGCCAAAAAATAGTTTTTCCAAAAGTTTAATAGGGAAAATTTAAGATACCTCATTTTGTAGCTTATTAATGGATCTTTAATTAATGTAATTTAACATGCTGTAAACTGGGGTACTTTTCGTCAGTATCGTATTAGTTGTCGATACTGACGAAAAGTAGCCCAGTTTAAAGCATAGTTAGTGCGTATCGCGTGTGTTTACTTGGAACTACGAGCCTTTTTTCTGCTTCAACAAGAACATGGCGGTGCGTTATCTACCTTTTTTTATTTGATCTGAGGCTGTAAATAAATGTGTTCAAAATAGTTCCTTGTATTTACTATTTTCAGCAACGATTTTTTATTATGAAAACAGTCGATACCATGGAAGTTTTATACCATT
This sequence comes from Diaphora mendica, assembly GCA_949125395.1. Taxonomy (NCBI): domain Eukaryota; kingdom Metazoa; phylum Arthropoda; class Insecta; order Lepidoptera; family Erebidae; genus Diaphora; species Diaphora mendica. The sequence continues at coordinate 3,138,417 of OX421332.1, read as the reverse complement.
TTTAGCGCTATTTGCCGGCAGTCTACGATTTATTTCATTTAATAGATAATTCTTTTACAAATTTCGATATTACGCAAAATCTTAAAAGTAAACTGTTTAATCTGCGTGTATGTCTTATCAATTGCTGGTGTGATTTAACAATAATATTGTTTCCCATAAACGTTTGAGATAAGAATAGGCTTGATAACTAAAACCTCATGAGAGTTCCTTTTCATTGGTTTTTGCGGTTTAGACGCATAATGACCAATACATAATGGAAAAATAACGCAAAAAGACCAAAACGCGTATTGACCAATACGCAAAATGACTCATACGTGAAATGACCAATCTCTAATTCGCATTTTGACCAATCTTCTTATAACGCATATTGACCTATATGAATGACGCGAAATGACTAATCCCTAAATTGCATTTTTAATATAATGAGTTTACTAATTTGATAAGAAGAAATTGATAAGAATTAAAGATTGTTTTCAATTGAGACCAAAGGCGCCCACACGCCCACCACTGTAACTCCTGTATACCAGGATCAACAGCAGTGACCCACGAACACACCGAGTTATGACACTCGAGAAGTCCCAGGAAAAATTAAACTGTCTTGGAACCCCCGCAACGAAAATATTCAGAAGAAAACTGGAGGAGTTGGAAATATAATAAGTCCACTTCCCTCCTCAGCAAAGCGGTAGTATAGTGCAGCACCAAGGGTAAAATAGTGAGCTATATTTTATTTCTATAGTATGTATGGCAGAATCGCCTAAACGCACGGAAAGTCACCGCAGTTGACACAAGATCCCCATAGTATACCACCCCAGATATCATTTGTAACCTATTCAGCATTAGGTATGTTACGTTTACTGCACCACAGACTACATTCCCTGAGGACATGACGAGCTGACTGTTCACAGCTAGAATCAGATGTTGAGCATTGACACAATGGTGAATCAACTAATTTAAATGAGTGTGGTTTGCTCTTAAAGGAAACAGATGGAAAGAACTGGTAGAGGTGGCGCCCCTTATATGATTCGTCCCATCGTTGTTGCCATTCATCCATTAGGTCGTTATAGACATTGGACCGCTGTTGAAACAATCTTATGATTTAATCGCGGTCCCGTACGCCCTTAAAATCGCATTCTATGTTTTCTAATGTGGACCAGTACATGGCTGCACGTCTTTGCACCTCGAGATCGACCAGAAGTACACCCGCCAACACCGGTAAAGCCTCAGTGTTAACTGCCCTATACGACGCCATTGACAGTGGCCAACGACTTGCATTGGTTTTTTTGTGCAAAAATTGCACAAGAAAATCAATGCAAGTCGTTGGCCTTGTAACAGTTTGCGACGAACAGCACCTACAGTCACCCTATCGGCCCATAAAGAGAACCATAGCAAACAGAACTCAAATATTTATTACACTAAGATCATATTGGAGCTATTTATATTTTATATCAGTATTTGAGTATTTGTATCAGTTGTCTAGTACCCATAACACAAGCTCTGCTTAGCTTAGGACTAGATGGCGTTGTGTGTTAGATGTCCGAAATATTTATTATTTATTAATTATTATTAAAGGTTTACTTGAACAATACTTACTTTTTTTAGGGTTCATTATGTTATGATGGTTCATATAGTAAGTTTTCATATGACTCTATTACAAACTCGGATATTGGCGTATTGGTAATTTAAAGCGTTGGTCATTTCGCGTATTCATGATGCTATTTTCATTAGTCATTATGCGTATTGGTCAATATGCGTCTAAACCGTTTTTGCGGTTTTCATTGACACACGTTCACCATCATCAATTGACTATAAATAATATGTTTTCATGTCAATATGCACAGTGAAAATTTAGTTTTCATTTTTAATACAACTCTAAATCGTGCTATCATGGCGGAATTCGTTTGTACCAGATGTGACACGGGTCTTTGTTCTGATCAACAGTGAAAATTATGTCTCTGCTATTAGTGATTACATTCGAGTCAATTTTCACGACATATCTGATGCTAATACAGCAAAAATCATAGCAAGCATACAAAAAAAAATACGAAATTTAAGGACCGCTTCAATAAATCGGGAAGAAAAACAGAACTGTTTTTACGGCAGAACAAAGAGTGGGGGAGGTGGGATATTTCGAGTAAGCCTGGAAGATCCTACTTGTAACCCCGAACCCACCACGTCAACGGGGAAGCGAGGACGACCTTCGAAGTCGTTTGAAGATTCTTCAGAGAGGACACAAAAAACAAAAGCAAGGAATTACTTGAAGAATTTGGACTCGACTTTTTACTTAGTGCCTATGTGCATGGTCTTCGATTGTATGGTAAAACTGAGGAAGCTTTAATTGTCAAAGTTTTAAGATCAACTCCAGACGAGGAAGAAATTGATATACGGAACACTCTCTTTAATGATGAAGCACTTAGTGTTTACATTGTGCTGGATCTGACTAAGGCACAATATGAAAATTTGAGAAATACTCTAATAGAGACGAGATGAGCTTTCTTTCCGTCATATAAAGCAGTTTCAGACGCAAAAAGATCATGTTATCCTCTAGCATCGAGCATCGAAATTTCAAATATCAATGTTAAAATACCTACAATTACAAGACATCTTGGATCATACCGTAGCCCGGATTTTAAAAATTGACGGTGTATTTATAACTAGTTCAGTGCATCTTAAATTATATTCTAAATGGTGGTGTGACGCATCTAGTGGTCAGAGTGAATATAGGAAAATATTATCGGAAGAAAATTAATTGATTTCTGAAGCTAAGATGCATTGAATTGGTTTTATATACACCATCGATTTTTAAAATCCGGGCTACAGTATGATTCAAGATGTCTTGTAATTGTATTTTAGCATTGATATTTGAAATTTCGATGCTCGATGCTCCAGGATAACATGATCTTTTTGCGTCTGAAACTGCTTTGTATGACGGAAAGAAAGCACATCTCTTCTCTATTAGAGTATTTCTCAAATTTTCATATTGTGCCTTAGTCAGATCCAGCTCAATGTAAACACTGAGTGCTTCATCATTCTAGAGATTGTTCCGTATATCAATTTTTTCCTCGTCTGGAGTTGATCGTAAAACTTCGACAATTAAAGCTTCCTCGGTTTTACTATACGATTCGAAGACAATGCACATAGGCACTAAGTAAAAAGTCGAGTCCACATTCTTCAAGTAATCCCTTGTTTTTCTTTTTTGTGTCCTCTCTGAAGAATCTTCAAACGACTTCGAAGGGTTCGGGGTTACAAGTAGGATCTTCCAGGCTTACTCGAAATGTCCCACCTAACCACTCTTTGTTCTGCCGTTAAAACTGTTCTGATTTTCTCCCCGATTTATTAAAGCGGTCCTTAAATTTCGTAATTACATTTTTTTAATGCTTGCTATGATTTTTGCTGTAGCATCAGATATGTCGTGAAAATTTTCTGGAATGTAATCACTAATAGCAGCGACATAATTTCCACTGTTGATCAGAACAAAGACACATGTCACATCTGGTACAAACGAGCTCTGCCATGATACCACGATTTAGACTTGTATTAAAAATGAAAACCAAATATTCACTGTGCATATTGACATGAAAACATATTATTTATAGTCAATTGATGATGGTGGACGTGTGATAAATGAAAACCGCAAAAACCAATAAAAAGGAACTCTCATGAGGTTGTAGTTATCAACCCTATTCTTATCAAAAACGTATATGGGAAACAATATAATTGTTAAATCACACCAGCAATGGATAAGACATACATCCTATGCAGATTAGACAGTTTACTTTGAGATTTTGCGTCATTTCGAATTTTGTTAAATAAATCACAAATTTTAACAAAAAGAAACCGACTTCAATCTGGACCAAATTTAAATGGGACCACACAGGAAGAACCAGCTTTCAAATAAAAAAATAATCATAAAAACGGATCACCCAGTCGAAAGTTATGAGGTAAAAAACATTAAAAAAAAATACAGTCGAATTGAGAACCTCCTCCTTTTTTGAAGTCGCTTAAAAAATTCACGCATCGAAACTGCAAGCTTTTTTTTTTCTTAAAGGAATATAACATTATCTATTAAATGAAATAAATTGTAGACTGGCGGCGAATAGCGGTAACATTCAAACCTCCAACTGAAAGTAAGATAAACGCAAAATCGATGTTCTCATTTATGACCACCTGTACCTATATAGTTACAAATATTTCTTCAACAAGAATTTTGAAAGGAAGTAGATAATATGAGCTTTCTAAAATGGTATAACACTTCCATGGTATCGACTGTTTTCATAATAAAATCGTTGCTGAAAATAGTTATACAAGAAACTACTTTGAACACATTTATTTACAGCACGTTTGCATGCTTTTTTGTAACAAAAATGTATGAAAACTTATAAATTATTATACATTAATTTTATTATTAAAGATCCATTCATTAGCTACAAAATGAGGCATCTTAGACTTTCCCTATTAAACTTTTGGAGAAACGATTTTTGGCATGCTTCTCTTAGGCGCTGCCACATAGTGCGTCGGTCCCGGTTATCATGACTTCAATTCGCCATCAGGGTTGCGGAGGTCCGACGCCAGTCGCTTCGTAAAAAACTGATATTCAGATAAACCCGGTTGAACTAGTAGCCAAATAAATTTAGAAATATGTAAAAAGATAAAGGCATACGATTTTTAGTTTTTTTGTAATAAGTAAGCTACTTTACTAATTTAAGCCTTTAACCTACCCAATCTTATAGCCGTATTTTAGTGGTAGAAATGTGCTGTGATTAAAAAGAAATTGATTTTTCCACGACACGAAAATATCCAATTTATCAGAATCGGGATAGATCTCATCTACGCCATTCGTCAAGCCTTTTTAACGAGACAGCTGGGAAAAACTGTTTTATCGACCTCGATAGTGACGACGACCCCGTCGCTTAACAGGGTGGAAACTGGAGTGCACAAATCCAGTATTATCCTTCCGGACGTATTTTGAACGAGATGGATAGCAAAGATTTCAGATTGTTTAAAGCGTGAAGAATGTAGAACCTATTATCTTCTACATATATCAATATTATAAACGCGAAAGTTTGTAAAAATCTATGGATGGATGGATGTTTGTTACTCTTTCACGCAAAAACTACTGAACGGATTTGGATGAAACTTTACAGTAATATAGCTTATACATCAGAATAACACATAGGCTACTATTTGCCGCGATAACCGACATCTACGCGTGCGGAGCCGCGGGCAACCACTAGTCTATATATATAAAAGAGGAAGGTGACTGACTGACTGACTGACATACCCAGAGATCAACGCACAGCCCAAACCGCTGAACCTAGAATCCTGAAATTTAGCATGTAGGTTCTTTATATAACGTAAGTGAGCACTAAGAAAGGAATTTATGAAATTCCACCCCTAAGGGGGTAAATCAGGGGATGAAAGTGCGTGAGCGAAGCCGCGTGTAAAAGCTAGTAAAATATAAACTGAAAAGAGAAGACGAGAGGACCAGAATTAATTAAGGTTGGTTTTCCAGTAGTTCTCATAGAAAAAAACCTATAATCACAGCATTTGTGCTATCGTGTTTCGTTGGTGAGTGCAAGACCGGAGGCCCAATGATGCAGAAGCATCTCAATATGCCGCCATAGTGTGGGTCACCATGCTGCATTGTTGCATTGCCTGCATTCGCAATGAGTATGGTGACCATTACTTCTGGATTCTGCTTATGATTTCCATCAAGCAGAGTTGGTCGGTAACGTATTATGCGGCTGCTCCGCTGAGGTCTCGTGGTTCGATTTCCAGGTCTTCCGACCGTAGGAACAACCACTATTTGTATGATTTGACAACTAACAATAAATAATAGTTTAAAAAAACTAAAAGCCATGCTTTTATACATAAACCAAACTAAAAAGTAGAAAATAATTTTAATGTAAAAAAGCGTAGGGTGACATTATTGACATATTTTCAGAAAGCACCCTACGCTTTTAACATTAAAATTACATTCTACTTTATAGTTTGGTTTATTTATAAAAGCGTGTTTTTTTTAACTGTTATTTATTTATTTTTGTTTCAAATTATTGTATTGTCATCGGACCTCGATAAGTCTAGGTACTAAGTTGAAATGAAATCTGACCGTTACAAGTGGATCAAAATCAAGTCCAAAGGAGTCGCTTACAAACATGCAGGTGAAGGTTATAAAAAGCGTGTAAAAAGACACGCTTACTGAAGTCGGTTACATACAAACATACACATAGGTGAACCTAATAAAAGCATATTAAAAAAGTATTCGAGTATTCTATCAGTCTATCTAGCTTTCATATTACAAGCTCTGCTGTTAGAAACGTCAGGCTATTCAAAGGTATCCAATACCTATTACGTCAACGCGTTAATTCCCGTAATATAATTATATCAAGGTTAATCTCATTAAAAAAATTATTTTGTCGATAACGTTGGCAGTATTTTGATTTTACTGTTCAGTCCTCCCACCAATGGAGCGATCACTTTGTGATACTTGTAATACCTATAGGACCCATGAGTATAAGCATTAACTCGCTACTAGTCCATTGGCGAGAAGAATAAACCACGGCGCTCCACCGTGTTCTAATCTAAACTAAAATCATCAAGCACTTACTGGAGTTGTGTGGCTTCTTTGTTCTCGGCGTTCCAAGAGATCTCTTGGGTAGTTTCTCACTGCTTTGTCTTGGTACGTTCACACAAACATGCTCCAAAGTGCTGTATATCTTTCAAGGTATTCGAATTACAATAAACTCGTATCAGCTATCACGGATATTCGAATTACAACTCACTCGCTTCAGCTATCGCGGAACGCGCCTACAAAACTCGCGAGTCCAACCAGACGGTTCTCAAAAAAACAATCGTCGACCGTTCACAACACGCGTCTTTTTCGTACTCACTTTCAACGTCAAAACGTAAAACAAGAAAAAGTGACAATCAAAATGTTGCCATTATAATGACGTTCGAAATCCAACACCTACTAAATTTTATATATAAAATTCTCCAGTCACGATGTTAGTTACCATACTCCTCTGAAACGGCTGGACCGATTTTTATGAAATTTGGTGTGCATATCGGTGATATCGGGTAGGTCTGAGAATCGACCAACGTCTATTTTTTATACCAGGATCAGCTAGTGATTTATAGATTTAATCTAAGTATCTATCCTATTCTACAAAAAAATGCGAAAGTTTGTGATGATGTGTAGATGTTTATTTATTAATCTTCAACGCAAAAACGACTAAGCGCATTTATATGAAACTTTACAGTGATATAGCTTATACATGAGAATGACATAGAGGCTACTATTTACTTGTTCATATTCTTAATATTTATTTTGCATATAAACTTGTTGTGGGAGACCGATAACCTATATTATCCATACTAATTTTATAAATTTGAAATGGACTCAGTCTGTCTGTTTATTGCGCTATCCCGGCTAAACTGCTGCACCGATCTAGCCATTCAGCTTTCTAGCAGTATTCTTAATCGTGACGTCTGATGTTGAGACCACATATTATGTTGTCTAATTCTTTTGCCAAAGCAATTTGCAATGAGTACCAAAAATGTCAAAGTACCGCTTAATATTCCAAAGAGAATGAAGCAATTATAATATACTAGTTTTTGCTCGCGGCTCCGCCCGCGTATATGTCGGCTATCGCGGCAAATAGTAGCCTATGTGTTATTCTGATGTATAAGCTATATTACTGTAAAGTTTAATCCAAATCCGTTCAGTAGTTTTTGCGTGAAAGAGAAACAAACATCCATCCATCCATACTTACAAAGTTTCGCGTTTATAATATTAGTACTTATAGATTCTTATCGCTAAAAGATGTGGGATTTTAAGATGAATTGTAATGTCGTGTTTAACATTTCAATTTATGTAGCTTTTTAACTTTCAAAGATAGTCAGATAAGGAAGATATAACAAGTTTACTGTTCATAGTCGGTCTTTTTTTTATATGAGACTGCCCAAATGACTCTCGATTAAGTCCCTATTTACAGTCGAATAATATGTATAGGTAGTCGCGAAAGTTTAAAAACAAATGACTCCACTCTGCCTGATGAAAAGCATCTGCAGAATCGAAGAGCAGTGGTCACCATACTCATTGCGAATGCATACAATACAACAATGCAGCATGGTGACCTACACTATGACGGCCTATTGAGTGAGATGCTTCTGCATCATTGGGCCTCCGGTCTCAAAAGCTAGTACTTTTGACTTAGGGCTTCGCTCGCTTCAAAGTTACTGTTTCGTAATTTGGACACTATTCTTCCTAGATTAAACCCGTAGGATTTTCTTCTGCATCGCCCGTGCATTAAATATGTGATTAAATGAATTAACGTTGTGTTTCTTCATACGGATGTTACTTTTCAGTTTTTCAACCGATTGAAATAAAGCAAACACTAAACATAAAAGAAAACCGTCTCAAAATCGTTCAGGCTATTTCTGAGATTAGCGTAGACAAACACACAGTCACAAATTCTAAATATTGTTGTTTTTAGTTCTGTTACTTTAATAAAGACACTTTTTATTAGTTTTTAACCGACTTCAAAAAAGAAGGAGGTTCTCAATTCGACTGTATTTTTTTATGTGTGTTACCTCAGAACTTTCGACTGGGTGAACCGATTTTGATAATTCTTTTTTTATTTGAAAGCTGGTGCTTTCTGTGTGGTCCCATTTCAATTTGGTCCAGTTCTTCAAGTCGTTTTTATGTTAAAATTTTATTCTTCAATATCTTCTATGTACAGACATCAACCTCTTAAATTTTTATTATATGTATGAATTACTTGCTCTTTCATTCCCAAAGTGCTTGGAACATCAATATACAAGGTAGGAACACATATTCAATTATCACCAAAACCCAATTTTTTTTCTACATTTTTTTCGCTGAATCTTTTTTGGCAAATCAGACTCTATTATAACCGTATTAGATTCATTTACATTTCGCACCTGCGCTCTACTCACGAGCTAAAAAGAATCATCCTTTTCCTTTGTACTTATTTTTGGACAAATTCAATCAATAGCCTTGTCTTCGGAGCGAAGCGCTGGATGGAATTTGAACGTAGAGAGTATAATATGGATAAAAAAATGATGTTCTGCCTTTGCTGAATTTTTAAGGGCTGAGAATTTGTAAAACTAATATCTAATTATACCCGTAAAATGTCCTAATGAGGTTTCAATTGTCACATAGAACTAATGATTATGTGATGTTGCCTACGATGAACTCCAAAACTATTTTATTACATTTTCACCTTTTTTAAATGTGTTTTTAGCTGGCGTACCTAAGATAGCATAGTTTACATCACGCTTATATAAACCAATAGGAGCTGAGCATGACTGAAAAGAGACGCGGACAAGATGCGTGGGTGGGTCACTGTAGATCACTGACGAAATATAACTATAGACTTACATCGCATGAACTTAGAGTTGTACGCGGATGTATAATAAGCTTAATGTTCCCTAGATGTCACTAAGTGTATCAAATTGTAAATTTCAAAGATATTTTCTGAGCTTCTACTCCGATACGAATCCGAGAGTAAACTGTCAAGTTTATTTGTTTTTGTATTAGTGCAAATGTCCCACTAGATGTCGTTTTCCACATAATTACATTAGTAATTTATGTGATATTTTATTAAATCGTCAAAGAGCACACAAATAAATAAAATTGAAATGTCTGTTTATAATTTCAAACAAACAGCTTCTTCATAAATGCTTCTCAGTAAATACGGTACATGAATATATATATTTTTATTAATTTTTGTATGAAACTTTTTAAATTTTCACATAAAACTCTGTATGTAGGTCTAGCTACTTAATTGTGTTATAATAATCAAAATTTGTTGAAAAAATCCATATATTATATATGTTATATTAGGTTATATTATTCAGTGATGAAAGCTCAGTAGGCTGAAGCCTAGGGCGGCTTCTTTTAGGGGGCGGCAAATTAAATGATTTAAAAAAACTACATTACTGTAATAGAAATGGAGAAATTAAGTCTTGGCAGTTTAACAAGAAGAAATAATGTATTAATAGTACTGTTTGAGAAATTCTATATGCTTGTTAAAATACATCTTTGTAAATATCTGTTTATAAGACATCTCAATAGCAGTTAAATTTTACAATTTAAATTAGTAATTTTAACTAAACATTTTCTTAATTACCACTGAAGGTGGCATGAGTTGCTAGAATGCACTGCTGCGTCCGTTTCAGCGGCTGGCGGCAAATTAGGTCCAAGTAGAAATTTTCATCCTTGGTCCTTTCCGCCACCTCTTTCTGTGCAATGTCATCTTCGCAGAAGATAAAACTCTGTTGCTATCCACTATGGGGCACAACATGGTTGGTAGCGAGAGATATTCTCCCATAACTGCATTCTATATCCAACGCTGCGATGCTCAAGTAATGGCACAGGGAATCGGCTCAATACACTGGACAGGCAGGATTCAACTCACTTCTAGTAACTGCGTGCAGGTATTTCCGAAGCAACTGTGACCGGAAAGAACCTGCGTTACGCGGAACAAATCTCACATGGATATTCCTGACAACGCGCATTCTGCCTCCGTAGACATTATGTGATAAACGCGTGTGGCTCAAACCAACAACACTCTCTACTGTCTAGTCTCTACTCTCCTGTGGCGCACCCTACTCTAGGCGGTCAGTGCTACCGTCTACACCGGGTACCATAAAGTGCTATTAACCGGAGAATTCTGCGTTCCATCTTGTCGCAACACTCAGTTTACCTAAATTCGGCAAAAGCTTTCGAGCAAACTATTGAAAGTGTGTGTGTGAAACTGTCGTCAACCTACTGTTAAGGAACAGGCCTAGATACATTATTTGGGATTAATACAGTACGAGAACTGAATTGAACACGATTGAGGCGTCTTAAAGTGGCCTCAGATATTCATCTTGGAACGACACGTATATTTTATTATGTCACAATAATGATATCTATGTCGATTACTGAAAGAAAAATAATGTAACAGCTCATAATCTTCACTTTTTAAATATTTAAGTAAAACTTAATCTTTATTAAGTTAATTTTTTTTTCGTGGGTAGGTGTTGAAAAGTTCACACGCATTTGTAAAAGCTCCTTGAATATTTTAATAATTTACTTAGTATTTGCAAGGCCTTCATTGTTTACATGTGTTCACTGAAGTTTCTAAGCCACCTGCCAGCTTTTTTTTTGCACAAATATAAACATCTGCAAACCAACTCTTACAAGTTCATCAAGTTCCTCAAGTAATTTTATTGTTCTGAGTATACAAAATGTACATATTTCTTATTTCACGCAAAATTCAATTCACTATGATTGAAATACTAATATACAATCGAATCGAATCGTCAATTGTCAAGAAGTTTCAATTCGGCTGGAATCTCTGGCGCTGCACGCGCTGTGTGGAGACGTGGCTCCGTTACGCATCTGCTATCGTATTTACAACGGGGAGTACTCCGAGCAATTGATTGAATTGATCCCTGCCTCCTTTTTGTGCCATCATCCTACGCGACTGCAGTTTCATCATCATCATTTAGGTGTCAACTGTGCGCTTTTCGAGAAAATTTCTGCCCTACACAACAAAACTGTGGAATGAACTGTCGACTGCGGTATTCCCGGACCAATACGACCTTCAATCAATCTTCAAGAAAAGAGCATACTTCTCCTTAAAAGCCTTGTGACACCTCTGGTGTTGCGGGTATTCATGGGCAGCGGTAAATAATAAATAAATAAGTTGCCGTTCATGAGTGCATTGTTTCTCGTTGTTTACTGCGTGTTTTGGTGATAATGATGGTTTTGGAGAAAATTATTTGCTTTCTCCAACGGCTAACTGGATAAAATCACCATCTTCATCCTCACAGTTTTTTGTTATGGGGGACTCTTTAAGAAATTAACTAAATTACTCCTAAATATGGTCCTTAGCAACTTTGCTGTTGGATTTTTGTTGCTTTCTATTACATCCTGATTCAATTTTTAACCGACTTCAAAAAAAGGAGGAGGTTTCTCAATTCGACCGTATATATGTTTTTTTTATGTGTGTTCGCGGATAACTTCGTCGTTTATGAACCGATTTTGATGATTCTTTTTTTAATGGAGGGGATATGTCCCAACGGTGATACCATGATAAGGACATTACGATCTGATAATGGCATCCAAGAGAAATCAAGTCGAACATTGAAGTTGGTTTTTGTTTTAGTTAATTGTGTAATTTTTCAAATAATTTTTGCCCGTCTTTATCGCATTTAATGCATGTGTTACTTTTTTTAAACAATGCGTGTTTCTATGGCATCTCATATTTTTTTATTACTGTTCAATGGGCCTATCTGTCAATTTTGTAAGTGATCGATTCAAGTTTTAAGTTTTGTCTATTTCGTATGGTTTGGTAACATCTTGAAACGAAATTTGCTCATTGCCGTTAACATAGTTATTGTTTAAAAAATGATTTTGAATACTTTTAATTAAATGTGGTACATCAAAAAACGCAAATAATTTTACAAAACGTTGCAAAAGAAAAAGGAAAAGTTACTAGATATCCCTGATTTCTTGCATGTATTTTGGTTTTTCGTAGCCCGACCGCAAAAAACAGCTTTTAGCAGAAGCCCACTTATTATCAAATAGTGTATTTATAGTAGCTTTTAAAAGAGTTGTAACAATTCTGCTTTTACTGCTGATGGAATATTATAAGTTACACATTATTGCGATTTCATCGAAAGTGATCACACAAGCTTTATCTTTAATTAATGCATTTCGAATTTCTGTTATTCTTTTTTTAAATAGATCAGAGCAAAACAATCGGATTTTGCTAGCCACTTTCGGAGTTTCGGATTGTGGTTGGAGCGGCAAGTACTACACCTTGCCGCCTTAGAAAAAAATACACTTTAGATTTGTAAAATAATGACAAGCTGAATTTATTTTCGTCTTCTGTATAATTCATAACCTTTATTTTCGTAGCTGCATCAATGTCAATTCTCTAGAAACCTCTTCTGAACTCTTTAGATTTTAAAATGCTGTCATCAGATTTTGGATTTTGCCGTAATTTAAATAATAGGATTAAAAAAATTGTTAGAAAACTGTTTAAAGTGTATGTCTATGAAATAATATTTGTTTGTTAATCTCCTGACTGATTTAATGTGATTTTAATATTACTTGTTGTACAAATTAAAATATGTATAATAAAAACTTGAGAGGTGTCAAAGAACACCCGGATGGAACGAAGTTTATATATATATTATATTTGATATGCTCCTACTAATAAAAATGCGCATAAAATACTCAAATTATTTTAGTAATAATCAAGCTTTACAAAATATACTATAAAACAATATATTTTATGTAAATAAATGCAAAAACCCAACATCACGTGGTGTTTCAAGGCGGTCACCTATCCAAGTACTAACCACGCCCGATGTTGCTTAACGTCGATGATCGGACGAGAACCGGTGTATTCAACATGGTATGGACGTTGGCAATCAGTTTGTTATATTTAACGGTGAGTATCCAGCACTATGACGTCAATTCAATGTTAAAAGTCTCGTTGCAACTTTTGGCACGAAAAGTGTCGTTACATTTTTTGCCGTCTAGCCCCATTTCGCGACGCGCGATAAGGTACTTCGTTCCAAAATAAAGATTATACTTTGCAGTTCAATCACTTATTTTATATTAAAATGACATATAATGACCTAAAATTTATTGATTATGCCATATCAGACAGAAAATAAAATCGCTCAACATTATTATCTACACCATAGATTTACATGATTGAATAGAATATATTTAAATTAGGGGGCTTCCATTAATTACGTAAGGTGTTTTAGGGGGGGGGGGGATTGAGCTAAATCTTTTCAAATCTCACTTAGGGGGGTCTTGGCAAATATCACGTAATTATTGTGTAAAATTGCGTGAAAAATTATTTTCGAATAAAATATGGCCAAATCTGACACAATAGTGTTTGTCGTATTCGTCCGAACTCCGCAGAGCAGCGAAGCAGCATTCGATTTTGCTTTGCTAGTCTTCAATCGAAGTAATAGAACCAGTTCAATAATCCAACACGTTTACAGCCAAAACATAAATTTTAAGAATCTCGCGTGAGATTTGGGGACGCGGGAGGGAGTTGATGAAAATCTTACGATATCTCACCAAGGCGGGAGGGGAGGTCGAAACATTCTCAAAAATGCCTCACGTAATTAATGGACGCCCCTTTACGATATATCGTTGAAATAATTTGTTTGTTTACTTACTCTTCGTAAGACAACTAACCATTTGACAAATCAAAGTCCGACGTAATTGTTGCCACTTGGTGGCGCTATCATCGCGCATCCAGCATATAATATTCTATATGTCATTTCAATAACTTATAAATGTGACATCTAGCGTAGTAAATAGGTCATTATATTCAAGTTTATTTAAATCGATTGCAACGACATCTCCTAAAAATAGGTGATAACTTATAGTTACGCAATTGAAAAATATTTTTTTTAAACAAGCATTATAAAGTAAGATTTATATTCGAAAAATAATAAAATAATTACTATAATTGAAGCATATCAATAAAATAGTGATAGAGTTTGTTATACTATTTCTAGTACCTTATTTTTGCGCGCCATCTAGATTTAAGTGAATTTTTCTAGCTTTTATCGGTGTACAGTTTGGGCCAGGGGAGGGTCGGTCTATTTAGTATATTGTGTCATTGCTGTAGATTAAATCTATATATATAAAAATGAATCGCCGAAATGTATGTACGCGCATAACTTACGATCGGCTGCACCAAATTAAATTATTGTTACGACAAACCTTGTCGTGTACAATGTTGTGTACAAGAAAAATTCAAAGATAACGGGAAATGTTTTTTTTTCCACGACTGTAGACTGCCTGTGGGAAGCTGAGACAGCTATATAAATATGGCGGTACGAAGTTCGCCGGGTCAGCTAGTAAACAATTTTTTTTTTTTTATTATTATCTGCCATCAGCCCCTTGGCTTTTATCAGATTTGAAGGTCTTTTCGTCATCAGTTTGAGATTCTTCACACCCTCTGGTGTGTCATCTCCATATTTGTCAGACTTATACTGACGCTAGCGGCTTTCTTTTCAATCTATAGCTTCCGAGGACTCTAGTAGTACCACAGCTAATTCGTTCCTGTGTTGTTGAAGTCTTTCCTTATATTTTATGTATGAGTTTTCTATGTCCTCTTTAACTGTTGGAATCTGTAGAAACTCATGCACTTCAGTGTTTCTTGTAAACCAAGGGGCACTGCTCATGATCTTCAATGTTTTATTTTGGAAACGCTGCAATATTTCAATATTGGAATGGCTTGCTGATCCCCAGAGCTCTATCCCGTACGTCCAGATAGGTTTCAGGACGGATTTATAGATTAGCAGTTTATTTTCCAGACTAAGTGATGACTGTCTGCCTATAAGCCAGTAAATGTCTTTCAGTTTCCTGTTGGCCTGGTCTCTTTTGGTTTTTATATGTTCTCGCCAAGTAAGTCTTCTGTCGAAGTGCATGCCCAGGTACTTTACGACACTTTTTTGTGGTACAATATCATCGCCAAGTTTCACAGGTGGATAGTCTCCCCTTCTGAGACTGAAGGTAATGTGAATCGACTTTGTGTAGCTAGCTTTGATTCTCCATTTTTTTAGCCATGTTCCAATATCATCCAAGTGACTTTGGAGTTTTGCAGACGCAACAGTTCGATCCACGTCATAGAACCGCGGTGTCATCAGCGTAGGTTGCAGTAACAATTACGTTTGTGGTGGGTAAATCAGCAGTGTACACTGTACAGAATAGGTCCCAGTACAGAACCTTGAGGCACTCCCGCCTCTATGGGATAGAACGATGATAGGCAATTTCCAGACCTAACTTGAAACATCCGATCTTCTAAGTATGATCTGAGAAGCATGTATGCGGGGTGTGGTAAGCACAGCTTAAGTTTACACAGGAGACCCTTGTGCCATACACGGTCAAAAGCCTGTTGTATGTCAAGAAAGACGGCGGAGCAGTACTCTTTTCTTTCCAAGGATTGCCGAATTGTGTGAGCCACTCTATGTATTTGTTCTGTTGTTCCGTGGTTAGCCCGAAAGCCAAATTGGTGCTATGGGATTGTTCCTTGTTCCTCCAGTATAGGCAGCACTCGCTGTAGGAGTACCTTCTCAAAGAGTTTAGACAGTAATGGAAGCAAACTGATATATATGATGTAACCTCAGAAGAAGGCTTTCCTGGTTTGCATATCATGTTAATGATTGAGATTTTCCAAATGAGTGGAAAATAGTGTAACCTCAACACTGAATTGAACAGAATAGTGAGCAGCACAATTCCTTTTCTTGGTAGGTGATTCAGAATCTCCGCTGTTATTAAATCAAATCCTGGGGCCTTTCTCTTTTTCAATTTTTTAATAGTTTTCTGCACTTCAGCAGGAGTACACAGTCGCAACGGAAGGGACATTTGCTGATCACTTTCGATGATTTCATGGATGTCCTCTTCCGTATTACTATTGTCGTATTCGTGGGGTTTGAATACATCCTTCAGAAAGCCCGCAAATACTTCCACCTTATCCGCAGGCTTTCTCGCCCATTCACCATTTGACTGTCTTAATGGAGGCATGTGGTTTTGCGGCCGTTTTAATGACTTAGTCATTTTCCAAAGGGAGTAATCATCTGCTTTGTGTGGTGATAAAATTTTCAGTTTTTCCTGTAGGGTGTCAGTTTCATGTTCTTTGAGCATTCTTTTCAAATCCCTTTGTGCTCTGTTGAGGGCTCTTTTATCGTGTGCGTTCCTGCTTGTGTGCCACTGCCGCCTTAACCTCCGTTTTACAGTTATCATTTCCCGTATTTCCAATGTTGAGTCTCTGTTTTGATTCCCATGCTTTATACTGGGAGTAGACAGCCAGGTAGCTTTTTGAATGAGATTTGTTGTGTAAAAAGCTGCCTTTTCTATGTCTTCTTCTGTTTTAAGTGGGATGTGTAGTAGGTTTGCATTTTGCTCTATAAAGTGCCGAAAAGCGTCCCAGTTAGTTCTACGATTGTATAGCGTTTCGGGAGGTTCTTTCATTATGATTGTCGTGCTTAGTGTGCAAATCACCGGAGTATGATCGGAGCTACCGTCCAAACAGGATTCTATGTGTGTATACAATCCTGACATACCTTTCGTGATGAAAAAATCTATTAAATCTGGCGTTTTGTTGGGATCAGCTGGCCAGTAGGTTGGCTCACATGTTGTTAATATGTTGAACGAGTTCGAGTCTATTGCCTTCTTTAATTCTCTGCCTCTGGTTGTGGTCAGTCTGGAACCCCAGAAGGTATTTTTAGCGTTCCAGTCCCCTCCAGCAATGTATCTGGTACCAAATGTGTCAAGAAAATCAATAAACATTTGCTCATCAATTCGATGCCGAGGCGGGCAGTACACCGCTGCGATATTAAGTGAGCCCTGCCAGTCGTCCACTGAAACAACAGTACCCTGAAGATATGAGTGATTGAAATTTAGAAGAGGGTGATGTTGGATGTTTTCCTTTATAATAATTGCTGACCCAGCATGTGACGTTCCATCTGGATGGTTAGTGTAATAGATTTTGTACCCTTTCATTAGAATAATTTTGTTGTCCGTCATATGTGTCTCTGATATTAGAAGGATATCTATTGTGTTACTTTTAAGGACTAATTCCACTTCTTGTCTATTGGGAGATAGACCATTTACGTTCCATGCAGCAATACGTAGGAATTTAATCATTTTTTATACTGAGCAATTATAGTTGTAAGGAGACCCATTAAGGTACCCATTTGTTGAATGAGGATATCTATTTTCTCTGATTGCTTAATGATTATCTGTTCTAGTGAACTTGTTGCCTGAGATTCTCTTTTTTCTTGTTCCAGTATGCCATATTTTCAGAATCTTGGGATTGTGAGCTTGGAGGTTGTTGCTTAGGATAGGGGCTTGGTTTCAGTGGAGGGAAGTCTTCTATTTGGAAACCAACAGTATTACTTCTTGGATACTTCATATTTGTTGGAACTTTTTTGTGGGATGGAATCATTTTCCTTGCACGTATCTCTTTGTATACTTGGCACCCCTTGTAGTTTGCAAGATGGTCTCCAAGGCACAATGTATAGGTAGAAGTTGTATTTCTATCTTTTTTCGGGCAATCTGTTGTTCTATGACCTTCTGCACATTTGACGCATCGATAGGGACGCATGCAATTATTTTTCGTGTGTCCATATTGCTGACATCTGATGCATTGTGGAATTTCATTTGTTTTTCGTAGATCTTCTATTTTAACTTTTGTGTGGTATATGGAATCTATTCCTTTAAGTTTAGGGTTGTTTGGACCAGGTTCTACGTTCACGAAAAACATATTTAATGGTTTCTTGTTTCTTCTAGAAATTGCACATACAATTTCTCCTCTGACTGTATTCCAAGTTTTTTCTATTTCATCAATAATGGCATCTTTAGGAGTTGTGTGGTGCAGGCCCTTAATCACAATCCTGCAGCTTCTTTTGTCTTTTTGTGTGAATGTATGTCCTATAAGTCCATTCTTTCGAATAAGTTCAATAATGTCTTTGTATGATTCGCTTGTCTTTGCCAGCTAGTAAACAATAAAAAAAAGTTAATGATTCTTTTAACCGTTTTCTTGACATATTAGAGCCTAATTAGATTTTAAATTCCCCACAATATTTGACCACTGGTTCGCTAATGGGTAGTTAAAAATTCACGGTACGACGTCAGAAATGTAAATATTTCAGTAACTACAAACATTATTAATGTGAAATGTATTCATAACATACCAAATACCTATTAGTTGTGATAAGATAAAAATAATTAAATCAGCGAGCGTTTTTAATGTGTATTATCGAAAAATATCCTGTTTTGTGTTCGGGATGTGGTAACTAACATATCAGAACGCTCGAACGTGGGAAAACCGTAGGTACTCTGGCATGTAAGGGTCGGTTCAACCGGAATGACGTAGAAAACGGTGTTAAGTAGGTAATTCTTACTAGATTTTTTTTTATGGAATAGGGGGGCAAACTAGCAGACTTATCGCCCGATAGTAAGCGATTACCGCCGCCCATGGACACCTGCAACATCAGGAGGCGTCACACACGTTTCTTTCTTTTTGCTGTTATGTTGTCCTGCGTAGATTTTCCCTTAGTTGCTTCTTACGACACCCATGGGATGAATAGGGGTGGTGACACTCCGTATTCATAATCTGGCATCACACAGACAACCCCCATATTTCAAGGGAGGTTGCTTAAGGAGCGGTAACGCACTGGTGAATGTTGAAATTGTATGTTTTAACTGCATCCATAAAAAACAAGAAAAAAAAGCGGCCAAATGCGAGTCGGACTCGCCCATGAAGGGTTCCGCAGCAGCAAGTAACATTTTCTTTTTATATTTGTGTTGATTGAATGAAAGGTAAATTGCAGTTTACGATTTATGACGAATTAAAAAAAAAACTACTTACTAGATTTCGTTCAAACCAATTTTCGGTGGAAGTTTGCATGGTATTGTACAACATTTTTTTTTTTATTTATAATGCTCTTATTTTTACCATTTTACCACTTTGGAAGTGTCTCTCGCGCAAACTATTCAGCTTAGAAAAAAATGATATTAGAAACCTCAATATCATTTTCGAAGACCTATCCATAGATACACGTATAGGTTTGATCAAAAAAAAAATTTTTGCGTTTCAGTTCTAAGTATGGGGACCCCCAAAATTTTTTGTTTTTTTTTATTTTAGTGTGAAAATCTTAATGCGGTTTACAGAATACATCTACTTACCAAGTTTCAACATTATAGGTCTTATAGTTTCGGAAAAAAGTGGCCGTGACATACGGACGGACAGACAGACATGACGAATCTATAAGGGTTCTGTTTTTTGCCTTTGGCACGGAACCCTAAAAAGTAAAAACTAAAACCCAACTATGACAAAAAACGACGCTGAAAAGTTAGCTTAGTTTTTACTTTTTTTTTACAAGTTTTTTTTATTAACTTGCAATGTATGTATGCTTGTATGTTCGGGTGGAATCTTGCAACTCAATTTTGAAGCAGCACATATCTTCAACCGATTTTGCTGAAATTTTCCAAGCATATGTATACAGCGTGACAATACAATATTATAATGACATGGAGCTGATCTGATGCTGGAGCTGGAAGGTGGCCATAGGAACTCTGTAAAAAAACGTCGCAACATCATCGAGTTTGGACTCGTTTGATTCGTCCCGATGCATTCCAGTAAAAGCTTGTTTTTATAAAGGTTTTTAATTAAACTTATTATTTAAAATGTTTTGGTGCCTCAATAATATTAATTTATCTGCAAACTATATTTCAAATACCATAGAAATATCACAATTATCGAATAAATACGGACAAAGTCACGAGAAAATGCTAATAATATTTTTTTTTTTGAAATGTACAAAAACCCAATTTTGAATGATACCAAACACGGCATATTTATCTCCAATTTATTTTTTAAAACAGTACTTTATGTTGGGTAGCCTGCTAGAGGGCGCCACATTAGATTCAGTGACACGTCATATAGCCTATAACCAGCGGACGATCAAGTCGCTTTTAACGATACCTCATTTGTCCAGTTCTAATAAGTAGTTACAGAGCTATTCCCAACAAATGAACATACATACTTACTTAGCCTGTCAAATTCATAACCCTCCTTTGGCTTTGCCGTAGTTGGGTAAAAAGTAAAATAAATATCGTATAACCAGAACGTAACGCTAACTTATTTGTTAGCATAAATATAGTATACCTATTTATAAATTAAATTAAAAAGCTTTTGAAAAAAAGGAATGCCTCGAGACGAATCAAACGATTACTTTTTCCAAAATTTAGACAACTTTTTAGTGGGTAAAAAATTCAATTCCCGAGAGGCAGTACAAAATGCCTTTGAAGAGTTTGTTGCCTCCCGTCCAGCTGATTTTTACAAGAAGGTCATCAATAAACTGCCAATGCGTTGGCAAAGATGCGTCGATTGCATGGGTGATTACTTCGAATAACAGAAATAAAAAAGTTTGAAAAAATAAGTACTTTCACTTATTGCATACAAAACGGCAATATCATAGGTAAAGACCTATTATATATCTTCCGTTATGTTGCAATATAAGGAATTTATGGTGACCAGCAAGACTGCAAAAAATTAGCTTTGATTTTAGGTTTTAAGATTCTTATAGTTACTAACAAGAAAAAAATTATAAACTACTAGCTGACCCACGCAACCTCGTTTGCGTCTCCTATTACCCGTAGCGTGATATTTTTCCCCCGTATTTGTAACATTCTTCATTGGTGCTCCGCTCCTATTAGTCATATCATCACGCTAAGACTTAGCGTGATGATATTTATTTATTTATGATGCTATGCATGATGTGCTATATGCAGATGCAGCAGCATCATATAGATGCAGATCATATATGCTATATGATGATATGCTATGATATTTAGCCTATAGCCTTCCTCGATATTAACATCTATCTAACACTGAAATAATTTTTCAAATCGGACTAGCGGTTCCTGAGATTAGCGCGTTCAAACAAACTCTTCAGCTTTATAATATTAATATAGATAACCCGACTACGCAAAAACTTTTGATAAAATTTATACGGCCAATGTTACGTAGGACTTAAAATTTAAAACAGCAAATTTTTGGGTTAGCTTTTGAATTAGGCAATGCTATAGTTAGCGGAATGATTTGGTCCAATAGGTTGTGGATCTGAATTACAGATTACCCTCTACGCGACGAAAGAGAAGTGTTATTACCTGAAGATTAATATACCTAATCGTAAGATAATTTATTCGTACGCGATAAAGTCGTTGAACAGACAGTAAGATACAGGGCCTCAAATGAGCAGCACATACGTGTTGTAGGTTGTAGCTGGTAATTGAAGTGACCCAGGAGTTGGCGGACCTCCGTGCGGCCTGTACTCGTGCCCGGAGGTCCTACATCCGTAGCAGGCGACGCCACCGTGGAGACGGTGGCGGGGACCAGCTTCATGAGGAGTACCGCGAAGCGCGGAAAACTCTGAAGCTGGCCATTTGCCGCGCCAAAGAGGTAAAAAGAAAGGAGATGCTGGAGAGTCTTGACCGTGACCCCTGGGGTCGCCCATACCGTGCGGTGCGTCAGAAGCTCCGCACGGCGCCCTCCCCCCCCCCTTACCGAGACTCTCCAGCCCAGCTTCCTGCAGGAAGTGGTCGAGGGCCTTTTCCCTGAGCGGGCGGAGCACCCACCCCCGTCGATGGCCTATGCGGTCATAGACGACGGGGGTAGAGAGGACGATGTGCCGCCCGTTAGGGAATCGGAGGTTGGGGCGGCTGTTCTTCGGATCCGTTCCAAGAACACCGCCCCCGGGCCGGACGGAGTTCCAGCCCGAGTGTCTTGAGACGGCGACCCATGTCGTGCGGCGTTCCGCAGGGGTCTGTCCTTGGACCACTCCTGTGGAACGTGGGATACGACTGGGTCCTACGAGGTCGTCTCCCCCCCGGGCTGGGCGTAATTTGTTACGCCGATGACACTCTTGTCACGGCCCGGGGGGCGAACTTCCAAGAGGCGGCGCGCCTGGCCACCTGGGGTGTTTCTCTGGTGGTCGGGCGCATCGAGGCGCTGGGCTTACGGGTGGCCCTGGACAAGACGGAGGCCCTATTATTTCATGGGCCCCGTCGTGGTCCGCCCCCCGGCGCCTCCATAGTGGTCAACTCGGTCCTCGTACCGGTTCGGGCCCAGATGAGGTATCTGGGCCTGATCCTCGACGGTAGGTGGCTCTTCGACGAGCACTTCCGACAGCTTGGTCCAAAGCTGGTCGGCGCTGCCTCTGCCCTTGGGCGACTCTTGCCCAATTTGGGTGGAGCCAGCGTCGCAACGCGACTCCTCTACACGGGGGTGGTCCGGTCGATGGCGCTATATGGTGCACCGGTGTGGGTGGCGGCTCTGACTGCCCTTAATAAGGCGCGCCTCTGGCGCCGTCAGAGGATATTGGCAGTCAGAGCCATACGCGGATACCGCACGGTGTCGACCGAGGCGGCGTGCGCCTTGGCCGGAACACCCCCGTGGGATTTGGAGGCGGAAGTGCTCGCCGAAGTGTATCGACGGGTGGCTGAATATCGGGCGGAGTATGGCTATCGCCCTCCGCCCGAAGAGGTACGCGAGTGGCGTGAAGCCGCCCGTCGAGCCACGATGGCTCGCTGTTCGTTACGGCTGGAGACTCCACGCGCTGGCTTTGCCGCCGCCGGCGAACCGGGCGGCGGAGGCGCGCCTATCAGCGCCTCATGCCGCCCTGAGTGTGGCCGCGGATGGTCGTGACGGGCTTTCCCCTCCATCCGCTCTAGTGGCCACCCGCGAGGGGGTGACGTACGCGTGTGCCGTACGTCACCTAAATTGAGAGTTTTTAACAGCAGACGGTGCCCGCTGCAGTGCGGGCAAGCGCTGGGAGGGGTCCGGACGTGTTAATAACTGCAGTTCCCGGATTCCTCCCTTCATAGGCGCAGAGTGGCACACCGTGTGGTTTTAGTCGGTTCGAGTCCGACACACCGCCCCGCCGCAAGGGGTGACGGTCCGAGGGGATTTCCACACGTAAAAAAAAAAAAAAAAAAAATGGTAATTGAAGTGACGACGCTAGGAACTACGACATCAGTGTCGACCACGTTTGTGACTCGTAGACACGGCGTGTGCGTGTGAACTGAGGGACCATAGTGATATTTTTGTTTGAAATTTTTATAAGATTTAGTAGTAGGCTCAAAACAATTGTAGAACAAATATGAGAATTTGTAAAAATATATGTTAAAAACTACAGCTCTTAAGTGTGGTCCCTCAATCCTCACATACCATCAGCCGGATCTTGGCAAGTATGTAAAAAAGTAAAGTATTGTGACTGCAGACATTTAGTAGAGAATTTGTAAAGATATATACTAAAATAACTGAGCACAAATCATTAACGATTAAAAAAATACAACGACTATACTGTGGTCCCTCAGTCCACACACGAAAGATTTTGTTATACTGAATATTACCACATCAACGGAATAAAATATTTATTTTCTTACATAATGTTTTAGAAAAAGTCTTATAGCAATTTGTAAAAAATAAATTAAAAAAAAATATCGACGCACTTTGAAGATATTTATAATTAAAGCTGGTCCCTCAATCCTCACGTTCTCAAACATACTTGCATGTCTAGCTGCTAGACAACTAAAGTATCACAAAGTGTAGTGTATTAAACTTTTTGTAAAAAGTTTCTACAAAATAATAGGTATCTAAAATTGTGTGTATCTTACCTCTAAAATGTGATTATAGCATTTCAGTGAAATTATTAACAGATATACGACTAGTATGACCACACAATGAAACAAAATGTAGACTACCATTATAATTTTTATTGTAATAGACGAAACCCAAGGTTGTACGGTTGATTTAGTGTTATGTTACATTATGTATCTTTACAAAGCATGAAATAAAGTATCTTTTAGACGCTTATCACCATTTAGGCTATGTATCAAGGAAGCTTTATGTACTTATAATACCCCAGTATTTTACAAACCATTATGGTAACATAGTGGTATTATTTATACAACTCAGTTTTATACGTTATTAACACATAAAATTGAACATTTAAAAACACAGGATTTTGTAAAATATTTACAAAAAGTCCGCGATAGTACCTATCGCGATGTATTAATATTATAAATTTGAAAGTGGCTAAGTCTGTTTCTCTATTACGCTTTTACGGCTAAACCAATAACAGTGCCTGCACTTGGTAAGGCATATAACTTATTGTAATACTTTCTTTTAAGTATGTGAAATCGGACTGTTCGGACTGTTCGGACGACACGGCGAGTTCCTGACATTTTAAAAATAGTTTTAAATTCAAAATAAAATTAGCCAAGAGCAATCAAATAAACTTAGCCAGATTACTGGACAAATAATTATGTGAGAAACACGACACGAAACAGATGAAACGGTCGTGTTTTTTAGGCAAAATTTAAATATAAGTAATATACTATCTATTGCCTGCAGCTTCGCTCGCGTGATTGTATCTTTATATTTCTCACTTTATAAATAAATATACCTATCTGATAGAATGTTCAGAGTAAGAGAAGGAAATGCATATTCTGATCTGAAACCTATCAAAGCTGGGGTACCACAAGGAAGTGTCCTAGGCCCGGTCCTGTACCTGTTATACACCTCTGACATGCCAGAATTAGACGAAAATATCATTGCAACCTTTGCGGATGACACGGCTATAATGGCCATTGGGTCTACACATAAGGAGGCAGTAGATAAACTTCAAGTAGCAGTAAACACCATTTGTGATTGGACGAATAAATGGCGAATAAAATTAAATGAATCTAAATCGGTTCACATTGACTTTACAAATAAAGCGCCTAACTATCACCCGGTATATATAAATAGTCATATAATACCCTATGACAATACTGCCAAATATTTGGGAATGACACTAGACGCCAAGCTTCGCTGGAAAGCCCATGTCAAAAAAAAACGCGACGAGTTGGATCTTCGCTACAAAAAAATGTATTGGCTTTTGGGTAAACACTCAAAAGTGTCCGTACATAATAAGATACTGTTATATAAACAAGTCCTTATGCCTGTATGGACTTATGGTATCCAGTTATGGGGATGTACCAAACAATCTAATACACTGATGATACAACGTTTCCAAAATAAAGTACTCAGGGGTATTGTAAATGCACCTTGGTACATTCGAGTGAACGACCTCCATCGGGACCTCAAAGTAGAATTCGTCGCAGACAGTATATCGAAGTACGCCGAAGCTCATGAACGCCGACTTCATCATCACGTAAACGTTGAGGCTATCCAGCTTCTCGACAATACGGACGTTATAAGGAGACTTAAAAGGATGAAACCCTTTGAGTTAGTTAAGTGGCAGTGCGAAGTGAACAAAACACTACCATTTTAGTGCAGTGTAATATAAGAACACGCGAACAGAGTGTCCTCAATTAATTAGAGACAATAAGAAAAGTGTTAATGGACACAATCTTATTATAGTTTTGTTTTATTAATTTAGGTCAAAGTAAAATTACTCATTAGTCAGCAGACTAGATCGTAATAGCAATGTCATATATATATATATATATATATATTGTATTAGTATGGCATTTACAGAAAAAAAAAAAAAACTTTATAAATGACGATATTCAGTACTTTTTATTGCTAATTAATATATAGCCTAGCCATTGACTGCGTAATGTAGACCGGAGGTTCATTCTGTTGCATTGCATTCGAAAAAAGTATGGTGATCTTGTATAGTCTTGGATTCTGCTCAGGCTTTCCATCAGGCAGAGTAATTACTTTGGCAGGCTCATATAAATATAGAAAACTAGTTTTTGCCCGCGGCTCCGCCCGCGTATATGTCGGTTATCGCGGCAAATAGTAGCCTATGTGTTATTCAGATGTACAAGCTATATTACTGTAAAGTTTCACCCAAATCCGTTAAATAGTTTTTACGTGAAAGAGTAACAAACATCCATCCATCCATACTTACA
This sequence comes from Diaphora mendica, assembly GCA_949125395.1. Classification (NCBI taxonomy): domain Eukaryota; kingdom Metazoa; phylum Arthropoda; class Insecta; order Lepidoptera; family Erebidae; genus Diaphora; species Diaphora mendica. Next base: position 3,111,935 of record OX421332.1, on the reverse strand, counting down.
AACTTTCGCGTTTATAATATTAGTATAGATGACATTTACAAATAATGTGACTTTCTGTTGGTAATAGAAGTTTCAAAACCGTTTATTTTATCCAGAAATTATCCCCTACAAGTTGTAGGGGTAAAGGTTGTAGGCTACAACCTTTACCTCTTTATAATACTAGCTTTTGGCCTCGGCTCCGCTTGTGTTTATGTCGGTTATCGCGGTAAAGAGTAGCTTACGTCTTTCCCCAAGAATCAAAGTATCTCTTATGAAATTTCATTATTCGACTGCCTCGTTGGTCTAGCGGTTGGCGTGTGCGACTGCTGATCATGAGGTCTCGGGTTCGATTCCCGGGTCGGACCAAATGTTTGTATGATCTACAAATATTTGTTTCGGAGTTTGGGTGTTTTCTATGTATAATATGTATGTATTTACAAAAAAAAAGTATATATGTATTTGTATCAGTTGTCTAGTACCCATAACACAAGCTCTGCTTAGCTTGGGACTAGATGGCGTTGTGTGTTAAATGTCCGAAATATATACTTTTTGTACTAGACAATGATATATATGTATTTATATCAGTTGTCTAGTACCCATAACACAAGCTCTGCTTAGCTTCGGACTAGATGGCGTTGTGTGTTATATGTCCGAAATATATACTTTTTGTACTAGACAACTGATATATATGTATTTATATCAGTTGTCTAGTACCCATAACACAAGCTCTGCTTAGCTTCGGACTAGATGGCGTTGTGTGTTAGATGTCCGAAATATAAAAAAAAATGGTGCAACAAGTTTCTTTCGAATTTATAATATTACTTAGTATGGATATTATATACCTAATATACTAGCTGACCCGGCGAACTTCGTATCGCCATATTTACATACCTGTCTCACCTTCCCGTTGACTTTTAAATTGACTTTTCCCTTTTTTTTTTTTTTCTTGTACACAAACCTTGTCCTAACAATAACGAACACATGAAAAATGAATCGCCGAAATGTATGTACGCGCATAACTTCCGATCGGCTGCACACAATTTTTTTTTTTTTTTTTTATGTTTTCGCTTTTGTTAGGACAAGGTTTATGTACAAAAAAGGATAACGGGAAAAGTATTTTTTTGTCCGCGTCTGTACACTGCCTGTGGGAAGCTGAGACAGATATGAAATATGGCGGTACCAAGTTCGCCGGGTCAGCTGGTTAAACTAGCTGACCCGGCGAACTTCGTACCTAACCTAACAAAAGCGAACACATAAAAATATAATTATTTAATTTGTGTGCAGTCGATCGGAAGTTATGCGCGTACATACATTTCAACGATTCATTTTTATATATATAGGTAGATTTAGTAATATATAAGCATTAAGCATGTTTGCCTATCTACCACTGCCTTAGTATAGTAGCCAAGTTTCATTAGTTAGCACCGGCTGTAATTAATTTGGGATCAAACGGGCGTATTTGGCCTGTCTCAAGTTATAATTATTTCAAGTTTATTAAGAACTTTAAGTTTGAGTTACTTTGAAAATTAGCGCAAGTTTCTGCTGATGTTGTATTGAAGCTGAATATTATTTCGTGAAGGATTCTAGCTAATTATATCGTGTAACGTATTCGTTGTAATAAATCCTTATGAATTATATATTAAATTAATGTACGTACAATCGCTAACACCTTTATTCTCTTGCATTATTTGCTAATTTTGTTTTGCCCAAAAAATTTATTGACAAGTAGTTGAACCTTCGAATTCAGTTCACTCCCAGGGTTGCGGAGGTCAGATGCCAGTCGCTCCTGGTAAAACTGATATTCAGGTAAAACCGGTGGAAATAGTAGCCGACCCCAAATAATCTTGGGAACAGCTAGGAAGATGGTGATATTGTTTTGACCACGTGACTTATCGTTGAGAGTCGTCATTCTCATACATCTATTAAAGTTTACGTTTGTAGAATGCAACTGGTCTAAGAGGGCATCTAACAAAATAATAAGCATCGATTGTGACCTGTTGCGAACACGTTGCGAAGCATACTCCAAAGCAGAGCCACATAAAAAAATGGTTGTCTGTAAAGTCTGTTTACGGACGATAGTTTAACGTGAGAAAGTCACAACGAAACATTGATCGCCGCATCTATCTCTAGCTTGCACTTCAAGCCTTAAATGTAGCGCCTCAGAGCCAGGTAACGACGCATGAGTCATGTTTTTTCGTGTGTGCAGCCGGCTCCATCAATTTATAAGACGTTGTCACGTCAATATCTAAGAACAGATAAAAGCCACTTTTTTATAAAATCTGATGAACGAATACTCTTTATTGCGTACGTGTTGTAAAATATTATTCATCATCATCAGCCCATCGCAGTCCACTGCTGGCCATAGGCCTCTCCAATTTCCCGCCACTTAGTTCGATCCTCGACTTCTCGCATCCTGCAATAAAAGTCGAAATTACCTCCAATTCAAAAGCACCAAAATATGATTACTTTCACTTTATTTAGATTTTCTACCTAGTTTGGGATCAGTTTTGTGTTCCAGGAAAGGTCTTCAATGTTTGTGTTTTAGGGTCCCTCTAGGTCCTAAGATCACTTCATTATAGATTTATGTATAAACTTAGATAAACGGCCTGTTCTTTTTGGCAACCGTTTTAAGAACCAGTTTTGCTTTGTAAACGCCACAGAACATTAAAAATAATTGACATTCACCTTGTACTATTTCGAGAGAAAAGTTTGACGTCGTGAGCTTACGACGCAGGAGTGATAATAGCACTTAGTACAAATAAACCATAGACTAATGTATCATTTGACGTTTCTTTTTTTAAAATCGAAAAAAAAAACGCGCTAAAGGAAACATGTTTCGATAGGAGCTGGCTCGATCGAATGATATCATAGCCTTTAAGAAAACCAACGTTTGGCAGTTTTTTCGGTACTTCTCATCATGTAAGAGAGTCCAAGTACCCCTTATTTTAGGGGAGAGGGTACTTAGTTGCCCATCCCCTAAAATAAGGGGTAGTTTGAACTAGCTGTTAGTATATTTGAGAACACTGACTGACTCCCAATAACGATTGCCATAGCTGATGTTCATAACAACCGGGACCGACGGCTTAACGTGCTCTCTCGTGCTTCGGGGCACAATGTACAAAATTTACAGATGAAACAATAAACGAAGGCCAGCCTTATTGCTCACAACAATTACTTCTAGACAGCCCTTGGATGAACGAAAAATTAAAAAGCTTTATAAAAACAAGCTTTTACTGGAATGCCTCGAGACGAATCAAACGAGTCCAAACTCGATGATTTTGCAACGTTTCTTTACAAAGTTCTTATGGCCACCTTAAAGCTCCAGTATCAGATCAGCTCCATGTCATTATAATATTGTATTGTCACGCTGTATACATATGCTTGCAACATTTCAGCAAAATCGGTTGAAGATAACTGCTTCAAAATTGAGTTGCAAGATTCCACCCGAACATACAAGCATACATACATACATTGCAATGCAAGTTAATAAAAAGCTTGTAATAAAATATTCCTTCTGATTGGTTGCCTCCTATAAATAAAGTAATCTAAAGTTCTTTTTCGTTGAAATGTTCATACAATATTGGATTCATACATTCTCAAGCTTTTATATCTATTTTTATTTCTATTTATTCTATTTTATATTTATATTATATATTTTTATATTAAATCAAAAGGTATTATACATGAAATTGTCATTTATGAATTAAATAAATACAAGTACCCATACTATTTTATAGATACAGTTGTGTAATTGTAAAAGAAACACTCATCAAATCAATCAAACATTAAATGTTCATGTTCACAAACTTTTTACTTGAGCGGGAGTCGAACCTGCAATCTTTGAGAAAACAAACTGTAACGCTATCCAACCGACAATTTTACTATCAAAACAAAAATGACGCATAATGTCTTAATACTTCTCTACAATCAAATCTAGTTGGTAGAAATGATCTTTGAACCTAGCGCCACTACAAATATGGCGGTAGAAGACAATTATACGATAATTGAATAAAAACTGTGACCTTTGACTTTAAACGCGTCTGCCAGAAAACTTAAACTATGTCACTCAACAGCCCTTAATTGTCCACTGCTGGATTTAGGCCTCTCCGTAAATGAGGCTAATGGGTAACGCCGCGGAGCGAAACTATTCTTAATAAATTTAATTAAAAAGCTTTTAAAAACAAGCTTTTACTGGAATGCCTCGAGACGAATCAAACAAGTTCAAACTCGATGATGTTGCGACGTTTCTTACAGAGTTCCTAGAGCCACCTTCCAGCTCCAGCATCAGATCAGCTCTATGTCATTATAATATTGTATTGTCACGCTGTATACATATGCTTGCAAAATTTCAGCAAAATCGGTTGAAGATATCTGCTTCAAAATTTAGTTGCAAGATTCCACCCGAACATACAAGCATACATTGCAAGTTAATAAAAAGCTTGTAACAAAGTAGCCTTATTTACTCCTTATATCATCAGCTGCCAGTGAAATTCGCGTCAAAATCGATCCAGCCGTTCCAGAGATTAGCTGGAACAAACAGTTTTTTTTTAAATGTGATTACCCTAAATTCTTTTATATATTATGCATTTAGTGAAAAGCTGTTAATTTAAAATTGCAAACGCACATTTAAATTTTATTTATTTGTATAGATAGTACATAATTGAAGTTTTAAATGTGTTTTTTAAGCTTTTCTTTGGCTTCTTAGTAACTATAGTAAAATTATGTAACTGTTAGTGTAATAAAAATCTAATATTACCAAGTGACCCCACGATATCTAGGCCAACCGCGCATCATAGATGTTTCCCACTTAAAATAGGGTGTGTTTTATAGTTGTAGGCTTCGATCATGTTTTATCGGAACGATGCCAATGATGGTTAAGGAAAGCATAAAAAACTTCTAGGTATATCTAAAATCTTCTACGTTTTTTGCCGCCTGATGGAAAGCATAAGCAGAATCCAAGAGTGGTGGTCACCATACTCATTGCGAATGCAGGCAATGCAACAATACAGTATAGTGACCCATACTACGGCGGCATATTGAGATGCTTTTGCATCATTGGGCCTCCGGTCTCACACTCATCAACGAAACACGACAGCAAGGTTCTTCTTCTGTGAGAGGGTACTACGAGAGGTCGGTCGAGCCGGTCCGTTCGTGCTCAAATCAGCGTGGCTCTACCACTCTAAAAGATTTGTGCGTTGAACCAAACACACTCTTTAATTCTTAGTATATAGATTTTCCATAATATTAATAACTGCACCCTATCCGTTTTATTTCCCTATCCCCAATTTCTCTGCTTCCCACGTTCTTTTCTGTAAAAAATTATATATGCCAACTAGCTGACCCACCCAACGTCGTTTACGTCTCCTATTGCCCGTAGCGTAAAAAAAATCCCCCGTTTTTGTAACATTCTTCATTGGTGCTCCGCTCCTATTGGTCTTAGCGTAATGGAATATATCCTTACTCGATAAATGGGCTATCTAACACTGAAAGAATTTTTCAAATCGGACCAGCGATTCCTGAGATTAGCGCATCAAACAAACAAACTCTTGAGCTTTATATATTAGTATAGATATTATAGTAGAGATTGGCAAAAAAAAATTAAAGAAACCTTTCATAACCTAATGCATTGTAGTACATTGCGGTGACAACAGGAAAATGATTCGTAAAATATAGGTAAAGAACATCTCAATTTACATCACAATTATTATTATCTTACGATATAATCGCGTTGTCGACACTACTAAAGTTATGCATTATCGCGTCCTGAACGCATAGAACCTCCTCTAACTAGGTGACGTGTATGTAATTTCCTGTGCATTGTTCCAAGACCCTTGTCACACATACATTACATGGTTTGATAAGCTCAGAGTTACAATACATAGATATGCATGTAACCTATTGTTAAAGTAAAGGATTGGGGAAATCATAATGCATATTACCTGTTCATGTTTTGTATCAGTTGATTTAAACTCCTATACAAATAAATGAAATCGAAATGTCTGTTTGTAAAAAACTTAAAAAATATTTATTTAAGTTGTTTGCCTGTTTTTAATTATTACCGGCTTAGTTGCTAAAACGGCTGACCCGATACTGACAGCACGTTCACTAGCAGATAACTGATGATTAGAGCCCGGATTATATGCATTTGCATATTTGCATATGCATTTGCATATTTATGCCATCCTCAGCTGTAATATCATATTTACCAAAGATCTAGTTAAGATGCAAATTATCGGTACATTTTAAATTTTTTCCTAGTTCAGTACTTACCGTACTTACACTTTCCCTACATTCCGAAATGCGAAAAAAGTGATATATCCAGAATCCGACCAAATTTAGTAGTTAAAAGATATAAGGGTTAATGAGTAATAATTGTGACTGGTCGGATTCGCATCTCATCGGATCGCATTCCGGTCAGTAGCTGCGCATGTCTTTTGTTTTGAAGAAATGATTGAAGACACAATCTTACCCCTGAATATTTGGAATAACACTTGATTGTTTACGTTTACAACAATATTAAATAATTTTAATGTCGTGTAATGCTACTATACCTAGTATCGCATATCAAAGAATAATTTCCTAATTGTATGCTGATTTTGTAATAAAAAAATTAAAACTAGGTTTTTCTTTTTTTATTCCTAAAATTAGTCATTTAGTTTTCCATATTTTGCCAATTTTCGTGCATATTTCAAGCATTTTCCATGCATATAACAAGCTTTTTATGTTGCATATAATCGGGTCTCTACTGATTATAAATAATATACCGACCGACAGACAGAGAAAAATTAAAAAAAAGGATTCTTTGTATGTGGATTGTTCTTTGGATTATGAAAGTACTGCATATACTTTCATAAAAAAAAGCTGTTCATTTGAAATTACAAACCGACACTTCATTTTTATTTATTTGTATATAGAAGTGCTACTCGTACTGTTCATGTTTTCTCTCCATCCCATGGTTGCCCGTAAGAGATTGCCTCCGGGCGATAAGTCCGGCATTTATACTTCTCTAATTTTAAGTTTACCTTGGAATGAATCTGGTGTACAATAAAGAGATCAAATTATTGCTATTAGTCGTCATATCGGCTCATATGACGGATGAACAAAACTCACAGTGGAAAACAGGTTCGACGAATGATTGCTGACTTTAAAATCGTTTCTTGTTCCAGCCGTCAGTGATGCTACCAATATGGACATCCGAATTCCTCCAAGCCGTCGCCCGGATGGACCCAAAGTTCATAGCCCTCCACCTCCAGGAGGTCGGAGGGAAAGCGTACGAGAAATCCATGCAGTACGTAAAGGATTTCGTCCAAAGACTCTGTGACTGTCCCGAACTGAGGCTGTTTGACAAGATCAGGATATACCTTGATGAAGATTTCAGTTCTCCGGAGAAGTTCACTGTAAGTATTGGATAAAAACCTTTTTGAAATGTTTTCATAGTACCTAAGCATTTGACTGAATGATTTCAGATCCGTTAGGGGGGGCCCTTTATAAATGACCAGCTTTTGATAACGGTTCCGCCCACGCGTTTATCAGTTATCGCGGTATAGAGTAGGTAGCATATTTCGTTTCTCAAGATTTAAAGTATCTCCATGCCAAATTTCATTGAAATCGGTATAGTGGCTTAGCCGTGAAGAAACAGCGCTTGCGCTGTGTTTCACCGAGTGAGTGAGGATACCGGAGGCCCTTCCCCAACCCTCATCCATTCTCCAACCCTCATCCATTCCCCTCCCCCTCCTCCATCCCCCTCCCCATCCCCCAAAGGTCGGCAACGCACTTGTGACGCCTCTGGTGTTACGGGTGTCCATGGGCGGCGGTAATCGCTTACCATCAGGCAATATGTTTACCCCCTATTCCATAAACAATAATCACAAATTTTAACAAACAAAAAAACGACTTCAATCTGGACCAAATTTAAATGGGACCACACGGGAAGAATAAAAAAGAATCATCAAAATCGGTTCAGTCGAAAGTTATGAGGTAACAAACATAAAAAAAAACCGACTTCCAAAAAACATCCAACGAAAACTCTCTGCCAAAAAAACACTTAAAAGCGTAAAATAAACTGGTTCTTCATAAATTGCCTATACCTAATTCTTTATTCATTTAAATAGTAGTATTATAATGTGTGCTAGGTACCTAAAATCTGTTTGAAGTCGGTGCTAAGCCAAAAAGAATACAAACGAACAATTACAAAAGTCTAAGCGATAGTCACTTGGCACCGACTTCAAACAGATTCTAGGTACCTAGCACACATTATAATACTACTATTTAAATGAATAAAGAATTAGGTATAGGCAATTTATGAAGAACCAGTTTATTTTACGCTTTTAAGTGTTTTTTTGGCAGAGAGTTTTCGTTAGATGTTTTTTGGAAGTCGGTTTTTTTTATAAAAAAATTTTATTTTTCAGTTTTTAGTGCAAACAATCGTAGGTAAGTAGTAAGTTGAACTATTTCATCAAATTTCATCATCAAGAATACAAATGAAGGTCTAAACGTACGTGTAATATTGAAATCATCCTCTAATTCCTAACTGTTGAAGAGTTTAACCTTCTATCATCAGTTCACCTAAATAACTTGAAAGTATACGACTGAAGGTAACATATATACATCTGATATTTAAAGATTTATCCTCCAACTCCTAACCGTTAAGGAGTTGTACCTTACATCATCAGCTCATCATCATAAAATGATGACTACCAGACGCAAATACGGGTGTAACTTCAGAAAATATACGAAAAACATAGTATGTGCCTATAAAAAATGAGAGTTTCCCTCGATTTCCCTGGGATCCCATCATCAGATCCTGATATGCTGGCAATGGGACCACCTCGGAAGCATACCCTTTCGAATACAAAAAAAAATATTTAAATCGGTCCACAACTGACGGAGTAATCGGGTAACATACATAAAAAAAAAAATACATACAGTGGAACATAGAACCTCCTCCTTTTTGGAAGTCGGTTAAACATACAGTTGTATTGAGAACCTCCTCCTTTTTTTGAAGTCGGTTAAAAAGATAGAAAAAGTTACTATCAAATTTATAATATAGCTTTTACCCGCAACTCCGCTATGACGGTTATCGCTGTAAAATGTCAAATAAAATAATTTTTAAAATTGGTTTAGTGGTTTAGGTTTGAAGGCGTAACATACGAACAAACTCATATTCACATTTATAATATTGGTTAGGATGTTAAATGGACAGTTTTAGCGGGAATGAATCGATCTATCTGATGTTATAACCTCTGTTATTAAATGAATATAAATTTCATCTCCATTTATCGACATCCTAGTATAAAAATAAATGCATATTATAAATCTGAATTTAGTGTAATTGACTAAGATTAAGATTTATCAAATGTTGGATGAGTAATCTAGGTTTAATGGCTGGTTATTTTATCAGGAATTTATCAAACTGTCAACGCGATTAGTACGATAACTTGTAACAGCGATTCCGAACAACTAAATTTGTTATACGTTTTATTTTTGGTAAACTGGCAATTGTAGACCCTCGCTGATGTACAAATTCAATTAATAGGCATTTATTCATTAAAAGTGTCCCAGATTACCTATTTTTTAACCGACTTCAAAAAAGGAGGAGGTTCTCGACCGTATATGCGTTTTTTTTTTATGTGTCTTCGCGGATAACTTCATCGTTTATGAACCGATTTTGATGATTCTTTTTTTATTGGAAAATATATCCCAACGGCGGTACAATGATAAGGACACTAAGATCTGATGATGGAATCCAAGAGAAATCGTTTCGAACATTGAAGTCGGTTTTTGTTAGAAAAATATATTTAATAACTTGCTGACCCTCGCAACTTGGGTTCGTCTCTCGAAAGGAATAACATTATCCCCGTTTTTGTAAATTTTACATTGCTGTTCCGTCCCTGTTTGTTTTAGCGTGGAGCTTGTATGTTTCCTATTATATTCACTAACCAACAATTCCTTCAAAACTCAATGCACAGTCAACTATTACTGTTTCTCCGATACATTTTGATCCATCCTAAGGTTGCCTGGAAGAGATTGATTTGGCAATAATGCCGCCCTTTGTACACTACATATCTGTCATTTTATGTACTCTCTTGTAACTATAATATGATGTACAAATAGTTTTCTATCTCTCTAGCGTGATGTTTTATAGCCTACAATTTCCTCGATAAATGGGCTATAAAAAGAATTAGCGAAATTAGTCTAAGTGTTCATGCGTTATGCTGTGACCACGGGAAATCGAGGCTCATTTTTATACATATTATAAACGCGAAAGTTTGTAAGTATGGATGGATGGATGGCTGTTTGTTACTCTTTCACGCAAAAACTACTGAATCAAACAATAAAAAACATCAGAATAACACAGGCTACTATTTGCCGCGATAACCGACATAAGTACCCGCGGGCGGAGCCGCGGGCAACAACTAGTATTAAATAATAAATTTATAAACCACAGCATAAACCCCACCTCTGCTTCCTATGATTTAGTAGGAGGGGGGGTTCTTATAGGTCGGCAAGCGCTTGTCACTTTTGAGTTACAACTGCTTATAGGCGACGGTAGGCACTTACCAGCAGATGACCCTGCTATTTTGCCCTCAAAAAGATAAAATCACTGTATGTCATTATGGTCCTTCGAGCCGGATTTGAACCAACTACTATAGAAAAGCTGAGATAATAGCCTTCTCGTTCAATTATAAGAGAGAAATAAACCAACATCGACAGTTTAACTAGAATGTGTAGGAATGTGTTGAATTATGTATTATCGATTGGTCCTTCGATATGCGTTTTTATTCCATACGTGTATTGTAAGTACATGCTGTGCATTTGTAGTAGCGACCACACATGTTGATTATTGAAGTGAAAACTTCTTTAGCCGCTTTGAGCACTTTTTGGTAGGGGAAAATTCTATACGTTCGACCACAGAGGTGTCTTTTTTAAGTCGTTGAAAATTGATTAAGTCAAACTATGCGAGTACAATATGTGGTCTGGGTTAGCCTTTTCAAGAAAAAACCGTAGTTTTGAGTCGGCCTGTCCATACAGACGACATATGAGCAATAATCTAAAACTCTGTACTAAGCCTTATAAAGACTTCCATTTGTTAAAACTTTATTCTTAAAATTTGTTGGAATTTTATTGCAGAATCGCATACCCTGACATCCAAAAGACTTGTTTTCTTTTTGCAATCGTTGCAAACTATGATTGTGTCTGTAAAAGTCGCGAAAATAACAAAGAATTCTCTAAAATGGTGTTCGAGATCTGTCTGTATTTGATGGCTTAAAAACCAGGTTGTGGCTCGAATAAGCTACTTTTAGGAGTAAAATTGAGAATTAAAGCATCGCAGGGTTTAAATTAGGTCGTTTAGCTCAGTGGGATAAGAAGGCACAGGTTGTAACTCAAATAAGCTTTTAGTAATAGAACTGGGGTTAAAAGCATTGGAGGGTTTGAATTAGGTCGATTAGCTCAGTGGGAATAAAATATCATTATTTATCCAGCCTTATTAGCCTAAAAGGTTTCATGTAATTTGGCGTTTCAGGTGTGTATAATAATTTATTTATTAACCGACTTCAAAAAAGGAGGAGGTTTCTCAATTCGACCGTATATATTTATATATTTTTTATGCGTGTTCGCGGATAACTTCGTTTTTTTAATGAACTGATTTTGATGATTCTTTTTTTAATGGAAACGAGATATCCCAACGGTGGTACCATGATAAGGACACTAAGACCTGATGATGGCATCCAAGAGAAATCGAGTCGAACCTTGAAGTCGGTTTTAGTTTTTGTTAAAATTTTACTTGTAGAAGTACACGGAAAAAACGAAAAGGGCCACATAGAAAACTCATCTTTAAGCACTTCATAGCTTGGCTTGCCAAAGCTGAACTAATTATAAAAACGAAAATCGCCGGCTTATAAATTTTAAGATATCATTTTTATGCAGTTCGTTTTTTTTAAAACCTTCCATAGTCAGGTTTAATGGGGAGTAAATTTATGCAAGTCGTCATTGATGTGTTAACGCTTGAGTCATCTGTATGTATCTATTAATTACTTTTTAAGAATGAAGGTATTTTTATTATTATATACTCCTATAACTTGCAACACGCAACTAGGCCTCGCACGGGCTCTTTACGGAAAATATATTATAGCCTATGTTACCCCGAGAAGATGTGTGGCTTAATTTTTTACGGCGTCTTGAACAAACATCGTTATATTTTAGCCAATTTACTCATAATTATAACAAATTATACACGAAAACTTTTCACAAGAATCATTCTATCCATATTTAAATCGCATCAAAATCCGTGCGGTAGCTTTTCAGTTTATCGTGATCAGACAGACAGACGCGGCGGAGGACTTTGTTTTAAAATATGTAGTGATTTCATGTCACGTTGTAACTCACGATGAACTCCGAAACTATCTAACCGATTTTCATGTTTTATTGGGATGTGTATTTTGCTGGTGTGCCTAAGATAGGATAGTTAGCATCACGCTTAGACCGATAGGAGCCGAGTATGATTGAAAAGAGACACAGCCGAAGTTGCGTGGGTCAACTAGTATATCTTACTAATATTATAAATGCGAAAGTTTGTAAGGATGTATGTTTGTTACTCTTTCACGCAAAAACTACTGAAAAGAATTTGGATGAAACTTTACAGTAATATAGCTTATAAATCAGAATAACACATAGGTTACTATTTGCTGCGATAACCGACATATACGCGGGCGGAGCCGCGGGCAACAGCTAGTGTATATATTCATTAGTGCGCGCGCATACATAACACTCAATTATATGAATATCCTGTTTGTTTTTAATTTTAAGTTTTCACTTCTATCGGCAGTCCTCGTGACTGCTTCGTTTCTTTTTTTATGTTTGGCCGTGCCAAAATGACTCTACTCTGCCTGATGGAAAGCATAAGCAGAATCCAAGAGTGGTGGTCACCATACTGCGGAGGCAGACAATGCAACATGGTGACCCACACCATGGTGGGCTAGTGATGCTTCTGCATCATTGGGCCTCCGGTCTCGCACTCACCAACGAAACACGACAGCACGATCGCTGTCATTTTACGTTGATTATCTGTGCGAGGGTAGTACCGCCCGGTCGAGCCGGCCCATTCGTGCTGAAATCAGCGTAGCTCTACTACCTCTAAATTTCCTTCTTCAATAGCTTGTTTCAGTACCATATTCATAATGTCTTCTATTCTTTCAAGGCTCTCGGCAATATGTACTTCGCGCATTCGTCTCTCACCGAGCTGAAGATGTGGGACTTCGAGCTAAAAACCTATGTGGAGGTGTCAGGCAAGGAAATTCACTCCGGCAGTATCGAGAAAGTCACCACCAAAGAGAAGGCAAAGTTTCCTCAGCATTTTTTTCCGGAGGTATGTAATAATAATATTTTCGGACATCTTACACACAACGCCATCTGGTCCTAAACTAAGTGAAGCCTGTACTATGGGTACTAGACAACTGATATAAATACACTAGCTGACCCACGCATCCGCGTTTGTTTGCGTCCAAACTACCATCCCCCGTTTTTACCTCAAAAGGGGGTTGATTTCTAAAGATACATTATAAGTTCACCTTCACACCATCTGTAAGAGCATACATTTTAAATTTCAAGTCTCTTACTTCAAAAACATATTTCATACAAACGTCCAATCCCCGTTTTACCCCCTTAGGGATGGAGTTTTGTAAAATCCGTTCTTAGCGGATGTCTACACCCTATAAGGAACCTACCTGCTAAATTTCAAGTTTGTAGGTGTTATAGTTTCTGAGATTTCGTGATTAATAAGTGAGTGGTATTTCGCTTTTATATATATAGATATATGTAGACTGATTGTGCCGAAGCGTGGCTCTCCCACACACACTGGCTGCACATTTTTTTTTTGTGTTTGGTTTTGTTTGGACAAGATTTGTGTACAAGAAAAATTAAAAACTAACGAGAAAAGTCAATTTAAAAGTCAACGGGAAGCTGAGACAGGTATGTAAATATGGCGATACTAAGTTCGCCGGGTCAGCTAATATTATATAATATTCTTAGTAGATAATATTATAAATTCGAAAGTAACTTGTATCTGTCTGTTACGTTTTTACGCCTAAACTACTGCACCATTTTTTTTTGTATTTCGGACATATAACACACAACGCCATCTAGGCCGAAGCTAAGCAGAGCTTGTGTTATGGGTACTAGACAACTGATTTATATACATATATAATTTTTTTCAACCGACTTCAAAAAGGAGGAGGTTCTCAATTCGACTGTATTTTTTTTATTTTTTTTTATGTTTGTTACCTCATAACTTTGGACTGGCTGAACCGATTTTGATGATTTTTTTTTATTTGAAAGCTGGTGCTTCTCAAATGGTCCCATTTGTCCAGATTGAAGTCGTTTTTTTTTGTAAAAATTTGTAATTATGAATTGTTTAATCTACTGCCGATTGCACTTTAGACAATAAATGCATTGTTTTCTTGTATGTTTAATATGTATGTAAATACATACATATTAAACATAGAAAACACCCAAGCTCCGAAATTTTGCAGATCATACAAACATTTGGTCCGACTCAGAAATCGAACCCGAGACCTCAAGCACAGCAGTCACATGCGTTACTATTTATATATTATAGACTTCCGTAATCGTATTTGTTATTTTATTAAACCAACATTTTATAATTTCAGTGTAAATGGTCGCGGAAAGGGTTCCTCCGTACGCGATGGTGGATTCGCGGCACCGCCATAGAGTTCGTCAACATACATCTGTTCCACGACGCCTCCAACTTGATAGCCATAGAGACCTTCCCTTCGGTAAGATACTTAAAAGTTAAGACGAATAGGAATCCTATTCTTTATTCTGAAATTAGCTAAACCGTTCCGTGTTACCCGCGGTTGTTGTTGTAAGGAACAACGTGGTGCGGCGCTTGTCTAAAAGTAGCCTAAGTAACTCTTTATAACATCAAAAATTAAATTGTCAAAATCGGTCCAGTCGTTCCGGAGATTAGCCAGAACAAACTGAGGGACACAAATTTTGATTATTTGAGATAAGTACCGTACATACTTCCATATGTATTTAGGAAAAAGCTGTTAATTTGAAATTACAAATAGACTCTTCAATGTTATTTATTTGTATAGTCTCTCTTAAAAAAACGATGTATATCTTCTAGGTATACTGTCGTAGCAGGCGTCGTGCTTTATGCCATACTCTGCGGCACCTGCACTCAGACGCCAACGCAGCCCCCTACTTCATCTTCGGAGACTTCAACTTCAGGACCGACACTGCTGGAGTAGTCAAGGTCAGTGACATATACCCTAAATGCCTCTATCTGTGACTGGTGACTAGTTTGACTGTACGGTTGGCCTAGTGGTTTAAGCGGTCGCCACGCCGCTTCCTATTGCGCCAAGTGTTGTGGGTTCAGATCCCCCATGGGACATCACTTTGTGTGATCCACAAATTGTTGTTCTGAGTCTGGGTGTTCTTAGTGTCCGATTTATGTATGTTTGTAAAGTCCCCCACGACACAGGATAAAATATTCCTAATGCGTAAGTTGTCTTTAAGAAAAAAGAAAAAGCTATATAGATGCTGCAGTGCCTCTTCAGACAGACGGACAACAAAGTGATCCCATAAGTGTTTCGTTTTTTCCTTTTTAGGTACGGAACCCTAAAAACACGCTTTTAAAATTCGGTTACAAACAAACAGGTTGAGCTAAGAACGAATATTATAGTCATTAATTAGTATATTATTAAAAAGTATATGTACTAATATTACCAAGCTGAAGAATTTGTTGCGGCTCTAATTGGAAAATTCCTTTAGTGTTAGATAGGAGCCATTGGTTAATGAGAATTGTTGCGAAAATGGAAATTTTTGAGAGACTCAAGCGAAGTTACGGTTCACCTTTAATCAACAGCATTTAATAGTCCACTGCTGAACATAGGCATATTCTAAGAAAAGGGGTTTTGGGATGAACGGGGGTGGTGACACTCGGTATTCATTCAACATCATTTGCAATATATACATCTATTTACACTCAAGTCTAAATACGGTAGGTAGAGCCTATTACAGACAGAAACACAGACAAAATAGAAAATATGTGTATTACAATTGTTCCAGAAAGTGACAGAAGACTTGTCAGCTTGTCGACAGCAGAACGGTTCAGCAATTGACGCGTCCCGGCTACAGTTCCGAGACTCAAACAACAGGGTCGTGCTGACAGTCGGTAAAAAGGAGTTCGGACATGTTGACCATCAGAAGATATTCAGAGAGCCCTGGGTAAGTTCATTCACAGAAGACCAACCATTCAACAGCATTCGTGCTGTCGTGTTTCGTTGGTGAGAGCGAGACCCAAGGCCCAAGGATGCAGAAGCATCTCAATAGACCAATATATGTAGTGTGGGTCACCGTGCTGCATTGTTGCATTGTCTATGGTGGTCAAATATGGTGACCACCACTCGTGGATTCTGCTCATGCTTTCCATCAGGCAGAGTAGTCATTTTTTTTAAATGGGCAAGCGAGAAGAGGTATCACCTGATGGTAAGCGATTATCGACGCGCAAAGACACCCGCAATACCAGAGGCGTCACAAGCGCGTTACCGGCCTTTGGGGGATTGGGGGAGGGGTTGGGGTATGGGCCTCCGGTATCCTCACTCACTCGGCGAAACACAGCGCAAGCGCTGATCACACCGATTTTCTGTGAGGCCGTGGTATCATTCCGGTCGAGCCTGCCCATGCATGCCTCGAAAAATAACAGTGTTTCCATACTACATTATGCATTTATTATACATAAAAACCTTCCTCTTGAATCACTCTATCTATTAAAGAAACTCACATCAAAATCCGTTGCGTAGTTTTACAGATTTAAGCAAACAAAGGGATATAGGGACAGAGAAAGTGACTTTGTTTTATACTATGTAGTGATGGCAAAACAACCTTTGCCGGACAGTTAGTTTATTTGTATAGATGTTTTCACATATCGTATATTGTTTCCAGTTGCAGCGTTATGACCGTGAATTGGAGGCGCTACGTCCGCATTTGTACGAGTTTCCCCTGAAGTTCCCCCCCTCATATCCCTTCGAAGAAGACGTCCAACTACCCACACACTATATGAAGACCAGGTAACACAATATATTATTCAACGACATGAAAGCATGAAGGAGATTGCCTTTGAGTAATAAGGCCGCCATTTGCACTGACCTAGTATTAAGTTATATAGTTAGTTATCTGGTGTACAATGAAGGGATTTATTATTATTATTCGAAAATTTGTATAACAACAACAATATATAAAAAACATGAACAATGCACTCCTGGACATAGGAGTCTCCTTAAGCCGAGTCTCCACTGAACAAAAGTTGGTAACTTTTGTGTTGTCAACTTTTTTTTGTATTGTCAAATTTCGGTGGAAACGCGCCTTTAGAAAGGTTGTGTTGGTTTACCTTACTGGCCAGACAGGTAGGTATAGGGTTTGATTCAAGGGTTTCTTCTCTTTGTACTGCTGATGACCTGCGAAGTTTGCGCCCTTAGTCGTACGTAAGGATGGTACATACAGCGCAACAAAAACACATTACAGCGCCATCTGTCAAAGACACACTGGAACTACGGAGTAACTAATAATCTTGTATCGCGATATAGAAACTTTCGCACCGATTTGCATAAGTATAACTTGCCAACATCAACCGTGCCTAGCTTGGCCATATCACCTTGTCTTGTCGGAGGGTCCTCCTTTTGTGTTAAAAGAACATGTCACTTGTTGGAATATGTATTTGAATTTGTAATCATATCTAAGTTTAAGATTGTTGTGTTTTAACTAGTATTGTGTACATACGAGCTCGTACATGATTTGATGACTTCACACTTCACAAAAATACATAAAGAATAACATGAGATTTTAGATGTGGTGTGCAATATCGATCATTGAACTAAACACACATCGAGTAGTGGTTTATAATCGCTGAGGAGAACCCTCCACTGCTCCACCATCTATCTGATGTCAATGTACAGAGTAACACGAGTGTGTAGGAAGCAAGTAATGAGATAGTCAGTGGCGGGTTGCAGGTGTCCGGCGTGGTGCGACCGCGTGCTGCTGTCGGCGGCGGCGCGCCTGCTCGTGCAGCCCGACGCCGCCCGCGCCGCCGACACCCGACACATGCACGCCTCCAGGTAAATACACACGCCTTCAGGTAAACACACTCGCCTCCAGGTAAACACACTCGCTTCCAGGTAAACACACTCACTTCCAGGTAAATACACACGCGTCCAGGTAAACACTCACTTCCAGGTAAATACACTCGCCTCCAGGTAAACACACTCGCCTCCAGATAAACACACTTGCCTCCGAGTAAACACTCTCGCTTCCAAGTAAACACACACCGGCTTGATGTCCGGCTTTTTTACTAGGCTATTTTTATGTCGTCCGTTTCTTTCGCCACGGTATTTTTATGGCGTCCGGTTTTATTGAACACTATTTTTATGTCATCCGGTTCTTTCGCCAAGTTACTTTTTTGACATCTGGTTTTTTCGCCACGCTACTTTTATAGCGTGCGGGTTTTTGCTACACTACTTCTATGGCTTCCAGTTCTTTTACCACTATATTTTTGTGACCTCCGTCTTTTCCTCCACGCCATTTTTATGGTCTTTCGTCAAGTCATTATTGCTGCACACACGTCTGAAGGTTTCTGTATACTGAGTAAATGTATAAAGTTATGTAGCTAGAATAAATATTTTTATTTGTATTCCCGAATTTATAGTGTGAACTTTGTTCATATACAGAAATAATTTTAAGTATAATTATTAACTAACGTTCAACATTCAGCCGGATGACTCTAATAAGGCCGAACAATACTAACCAAATTCCTGAAAAACATTTACTATACCTGCTTTCTTGTGACATGGCGTGGCACAACATGGCACATTCAAAACTACGAATTTTCACCTCCGACATCTCTATTATAGTAGGGGAGCCCACGATGCTAAATGGTGATTTACTCGAGCGTCATGAATTTTTTTTTTTTTTTTTAAAGACAACTCCCGCACTAGGAATAAGTCCTGTATTGCGGGGGAATTTACAAACATACATGAAACGGACACAAATAACACCCAGACTCAGAACAACAATTTGTGGATCACACAAAGTGTTGTCCTACGTGGGATTTGAACCCACGACACTTGGCGCAGTAGGAAACGGCGTGGTGACCGTTAAACCACTAGGCCAAACGTGCAGTCAAAAAGTCATAGAGACCTATTGGGTTATAAAACTTAGATGATAAAAAGAAAAAAATGTTATTACTGTATACCTTTTCATCGGTGGGGTGAGCAGCTATGGATGTTCAAAAATGTAAAAAAGAAACTGATGCATGGACATACTCGAGCGCGTCAGATATTGATAGCACCTATGTCCTACGTATTTTTAATAATGTACGTATGTTAATCTGATCGTTTGATTGGTGGGGGGTGGTCGTGCGTAAAGTTTGAAAATGACAAAAAAATATATCGAGCGCGTCAGATTTTCAAAGGGGATGTGAAGTGAACCTAAAATAAAGCTCTCATTCAATAATCTGACGATTTGGATGTGACGCAAACTCACAGCCGTTACATGAATGTGCAAAAAAAAAATCGTCATATTGAAATACTCAAGCGCGTCAGATTAAGATATAATAGGTCTTTACCTATGAAATTGCCGTTTTGTATGCAATAAGTGAAAGTACTTATTTTTTCAAACTTTTTTATTTCCGTTATTCGAAGTAATCACCTATGCAATCGACGCATCTTTGCCAACGCATCGGCAGTTTATTGATGCCCTTCTTGTAAAAATCAGCTGGACGGGAGGCAACAAACTCTTCAAAGGCATTTTGTACTGCCTCTCGGGAATTGAAATTTTTACCCACTAAAAAGTTGTCTAAATTTTGGATAAAGTAATAGTCGGTAGGTGCAAGGTCTGGTGAGTATGGCGGATGAGGGAGAGCTTCCAACCCCAGCTCTGACAATTTAAAAAAAAATTGATCCCAAATGTAGACTTTTTAAAGAATCACCACAATATCAGTATCAGAAGTTCTGATAGTAATAGTAGAATCTTCATTTTGTTGGCAAGCAATAAATACTATGTTCGTCTTCGCTTCTTCATGATCAGAGCATGACAAATCATAATCAATTTATAATTAATTATCAGTAACTGAATATTTATGACACAAATCGAGGTAATTACATAAAATTACCTTACTACCTATAATCGGTGCCATCACCTGATCAGCCGAATGATCGATCAACAACTTAGTTACTTACAACTTTTACTTAGTTTGAAAATTTTAAACAAAGTCAAATCAAGTTATTTCAATTACTTCCTTACACACAGGTAAATCTCGCGACAAGCCTTTGTATTCTATAAATTGTATAAAGACCAGCTTCCGGGTCCATCATCAGACCCTGGATACTATCAAAACATAAAGTACTTGTCAAGATGAATCAAACGATTTCAAACTCGATGGTATTGCGACGTTTCTCTACAGAATTTCTAAAACCACCTTCCGGCTCCATCATCAGACCCTGGATACTATGAAAACATAAAGTACTCGTCAAGCCGAATCAAACGAGTCCAAACTCGATAGTGTTGCGACGTTTCTTATAGTTCCTATGACCACCTTCCAGCTCCAGCATCAGATTAGTTCCATGTCATTATAATATTGTATTGTCGCGCTGTATACATATGCTTGCAAAATTGGTTGAAGATATCTGCTTCAAATTTGAGTTGCAAGATTCCACCCAAACATACATACATTGCAAGTTAAATAAAAACTTGTAAAAAAGAACCCATCTACAATTATAAGGTCAAATTGGGATGGCGGTTGCTCCATATCTTCGACTTATTTCTCTAAGGGACATAGCACCAGCACAGCCTTGATCGATGTAGTGGACAACATACTGGAAGCCAGAGACCAAGGCAAGGGCTCCATCTTGATCCTCCTAGACTTCTCCCGTGCTTTTGACAGTATCAACATTAATCTCCTTCTCTCGAAGCTGACATACTATGGGATTAGTAGAGAGACAGTTGAATGGCTACCTCACAAACAGACATCAGTTTGTGCAGGTCAGTGGAGGCAGGGATGGCGCTAGGACATCATCTTCTTACCAGCAACTGAAGAGAGGGGTCCCTCAGGGCTCCATAATCGCCCCGATATTGTTTCTCCTCTATAGTGCTGATGTGATGAACTGCATAACACACTGCAAATACCATATGTATGCTGATGATTTACAGATCTACTAATCCTTCCATCCACGGGACAGTCTTGAGGCTGTAAGCAAAATAAACCAGGACTTGGAGAACATCTCACAGTGGGCCAACAAAAACTGCCTTGTTTTAACCCGAGTAAATCCAAGTACCTGATCATGGGAACTAAAAGTATCATCCACCAAATTGCCAACCAACAACCAGCATTAACATTGGCACACAATACACTGGAATGTGTCACCGAAGCTCGCAACCTTGGAGTGGTTCTGGATGGTCAACTGCAGTTGGAAACACATGTGCGAGAAGCAGTATGCAACTGTTTTTACCGCCTTAAGCTGCTCTATAGGATTCGTCCCTACATCTCCATCAACATGCGTATAATGCTCTGCGAATCACTAGTACTATCCAAACTAAACTATGCTGACACTGTGTTTGGAGCCTGCCTGCTCGTCAAAACGGAGCGGCTCATACAGCGAGTGCAACATGCATGTGCACGTTACTGCTTTAACATCCCACCTCGTGCACATGTCACTCCCTTCTTAAATAGTGGAAACCTGATGAGGATGTCGTCGAGACGAAAGCTCCACCTGGCCACCTTGCTATTTGGAGTGGTCCTAAACGGTAGACCGGTTTACCTGCACAGCAAGCTGTCATGGTCCAGGGATTACAACCGATATGCGACTAGAGCATCGTCCTACCTTATGAGCACACCGAGACACAGGACTGCTGCGTTTAGAGGCAGTTTCAAACTGACAGCAACCCGCTGCTGGAATGACCTCCTACCGCTGATCCGTGCACTAACGACAGTTGCCAGCTTCAGTACCAGATATAAAAAATAGCTTCTCGACATCCAACAGCAGCATTAAAATTGACACTCATGTTACCTCTCTAACAATAACACGAACAAATACAGTCACAAATCACATAAAAACAAACAGCACATATCACCGCAAAACAACAAAACAATCAAAACACCCGACACGATTTTTATTTACACTCATAGTAATATTATTAAATCTCACAAACAAAACGACATTACGTTCCGCGGTCTCTCTTCTTTTGTGTCATAGACAAAAGAGGTAGAGGCCCAACAAGTGTTTGCGCGGCTCGCACAGACTACATATGTCAGTATTTGGTCTGTCGCTGGGCCGCGGGCTGAGAGCGTGTAAGATTGGCTTACGATTCGTTCATTACTGTCTCTCAGAGCATAAATGCTTTAATGCTATAAGTCACTGTCTATTTCTTCATATATATCTATTTTATTTTATTTATTATGGATAAATACATATATATATTTATAACAGCCTATAGCACACATAAAATATTTACTGCCGGGCACGAACGGACCGACGACACCGGGCGTGGGACCTATCGTAATACCAGCGCTGTAGTCATTCTGGCTACAGCAGTACGCTGAGATAGGCGCCTTTTCTGGCATCGCATCTTATCAGTGCGAATATAGGCATCACCATCATCAATATATTAAACTTTATCGACGAAATTTTGTTACTTCGGCATGTGGCTATCATCAGATTATATATTTTTCGTTATCCCTGAATGATTTCCCACAAAATAAAAAAAAAATAGCCACGCTCGAGAATGTCGAGATGACGTTTTTCTTTACAACTTTAAACCCTCCCCTTTCCTTACGTCACTCTCAAATTGTCAGATTAGTGGAATATACACTTCTTAGCGTGTAATTAACTCACCCTGCCTTAATCTGACGCGCTCGAGAATGTCTGATCAATTTTTTTACTAATCTGATCCTTTATTCCTGACTGGCGGCCACATATACGGAGCTCATATTTGGTGGAGGTACTTAACCGGGTATAAGGTATCCCCCTGTATATTAATCTACCGCGCTTGAGTAAATCCCGAAATTCCTTCTAGGGCTCCCCTACTATTATGTCTTTCCTCTTGACTTAAATCACACGTTATCATTGCTTATCTAAAAATATATGGTACTGTACAGGAAGTCAGTGACAGACTCCACGGACAGTAGCGGACGCGTGTCGTCCTCCGACAGCAGCCCGGCCCGCTCCGCCTCGCCCGCGCCTTCACTGCCGCAGGTACGCGCTTACCACCACACCCATCATCATCAGCATTTAATAGTCCACAGCTGAACATAAACCTTTCTTTAGAAAGGGGCGCTGAGGGGCACCACACTGAGAGGCGCTCTCAGCCTAGCTGCACTCGGTCATTACAAACAATCACCGAGGGTAAGCAACGATAGCGCGGTCAGTACCTGGATGGGTGACCGTTGGTGGCATGATACCATGAGCGTCTCCGTGATTTCGGAGATCATGTTTTTTTTTTATACAACAAGCAAGCAGTTAAGCAAGTTAAGCAGTCGGTCCCGATTGTTATCATAAGATAACAGTCGTGAAGCTTAGTTCTCCAACTAAGCCTTTGGGCGGCTTAAAAACATCCAACGGCAAGATTACTAGGCTACAACGTTGTGTTGTTAGTCACTTCGCCTGCGTCTATGTCAGTTATCGTGTGTAACCTATCTCCCTTTTCAAGAATCAGTATTTCAAAGCCAAATTTCATTGACATCGGTTAACATAACCACATGGAACCCATATGGAATGTTCCATGTGGAATTTGAACCCACAACACTGGTGCAGTAGGTGGCGTGACGACCGCTTAAACTACTAGGCCAACCGTCCAGTCAAACTTTCGAATTTATTACATTAATATAAAATAAATGTCTTTACTTTACTGGAGTTAGTTAACCCAACCACTTAATAATTAGTACATACCAGAATTCCCGACGTTTCAACCAAGTTTCACTGGCTTAGTCCCAAACTGAGTGTGTTTATCATGTCCCAGGGCAGTCCCGGCAAGACCTTGGAGAAGAAGAGCAGCATGGCAGAGCTGGAGGTGCTATCGGTGCCAGGAATCAACTTGAGTCGGAAGAGTATTGCTGATCCCACTAGTGTGCAGCAGGCTATCAGTGCCAGGTAACGTTTAGATGAAGTTTGTTAATGAATCGACTAGTTTTTACCTCTGGCTCTGTCCAGTGGATAGAACCAGGCATCGTAAAATTTGTAGCACCCGTTTGTATGTCGGTCGTTATAAAATAGTCTATCGTTTTTCAAGCATTAAAGTATCTTCTATATACACACATCAAAAGTGTCTAGGGATCAAGCATTTTTATGCGGATTTCTTGAGATTGAGATGTGGCTTTGGCCCTGGCCTGCTCAGTCGCCAGACTTGAACCCGATTGAGCATGCATGGGATATGCTACAGAGAAGAGCTCTGCCGAATATGGAGGGTATCCAGTCGCAAGAAGACCTTTTTTTGTTGTTGCAACGAACATGGGCGGCCATTCCACAGCGTGATTTGGATGAACTCATTTTGAGTATGCCAAACCGATGTTCTTGTGTTAGTGTTCGCGGTAGAAACACGGATTATTAATTGTTTAAGTTACCTAATAAAATTTTAAAGAAAACTGTTATTTCAGTCTTTTTTTCGAACTTTAATGTTAGTGGTTCAAATGTCAAAAATCCTTTTATTAGGAAAATGGCAAATTTCTTTATTAATGCAAAGGTGACTTGGTTTATCGTTACTGTGACAAACGAAAACACTTTATTTGATGAATCCTTAAAGAAAATGTTAATTAATATCAATCAGGAGAAAAGTTATTGCAAAAATATATGTTGATCCCTAGACACATATGTTGATCCCTAGACACTTTTGATGTGTGTACATTACATGTAGTACAAGTACATGGTTGGTCTAAAAATTTTACAATTTTGTTATTCCTAACATAAAACCGTTAATCTAATTCTATTCTGGTATAATAACAATAAATATTTGGGACATCTAACACACAACGCTATCTAGTCCCAAGCTAAGGAGAGCTTGTGTTATGGGTACTAGATAACTGATACAAATACATATATACTTTTTTTGTAAATACATACATATTATACATAGAAAACACCCAAACTCCGAAACAAATATATTTTGTAGATCATACAAACATTTGGTCCTACTCGGGAATCGAACCCAAGACCACACGCCAACCGCGAAACCAACGAGGCAGTCAAAAATGTCTACAAAATATATGTAAATGAATGAAAACGTTTGTGAGAGACAGTAGTAGTTGTGTATTTATCTCCCAGGATGTCCGACAGTGAGTGTTCGTCCCGGCGGCGGCTGGTCCGCAACCAGTCGGAGGGCGAAGCCCGAGAGCGCGTCCGGGAGCCCGCCCCGCGCCGCCGCCCCGCCTACGGCGTCATCGGCGCCGACACCTGCATGGGGGACCACAAGGTACTCAGCGTCACCATCTCCCCACCACACCACACTCACAAAGCTTAGTGTGATTTTATTTCACATCAACTTGATCTTCGCGGTGACCACATTCAAAATGGCGATTAGTTTATACTAAAATCTTTATCAATCGCATCGCCGAACGCGTTTGTTGTCGAAAACCATTTTTTTTTATATATTATATGAACCTGCATAATTGATTCTACACTGCTTGTAAGTTCAATCCCTAAATTGATTTACTAAATTTGTTTACACTATTGTTCATTGAAATAAACTCGCGACTTAAAATATTACTTACAAATATAAATGTTAATAAATAATAAATGCCACAATCTTTTATTTAAAAATTATATTGAATTTTACTGACCAACAATTTAATTAGCAAAACTTAATGATCTAATCCAATAACGAAATGTATTTTGACAGAGCTTTGAAAACAGCATATTGTACTGCATATATTATGACTAAACCTAATTCTAAAGTAAACCAAACCAATATTAATCCCTCATAAGCTGCAATAAATAAAAAATCTCACCATATAATAAAACCATTTGTCTCCACAGCCGATCTATCTCCGCGTGATGCTGCAAAGCGACCGAGGTACATTAGAGTGTTGCGACACAACCTTCCCCTGCACTATATGCGCCAGTGCCAACGGCCTCCCCTCCACCCTCTCATTACTACCCCCCAGACTATCACGAATACCCACCGACCCGGATTTACATGCACTCAAAAAGTTCAAACTTCCCGACATTTCGTGCTCCCACCCAGACAAACTAACAGAAGAGTCGAAACTCATTCGTAGAACGCGAACCGGCTCTTTAAACGAAACTATGTTAAGAATTCCTCACGTGGAAATCACTTCGGCAGACTACTGCAGTTATGATGGCATTTATGTCAATGATGTCGATAATACCTTACTCTGTGTCCGCCAATGCCTGGACCCTTACACCCCGGAGAGCATCGATTCCCACAGCCCAAACGTAGAAGCCTCATCCACATCCGAGTTATCGAATGAAATAATCGATACTGTGATAAAATCGACTAAAATAACCCGCGATAGAAGCGTCTCACCATCCCAACTGAAGTCTCGTTTAGATGAGTTATTAAACAATAAAGATGATCAAGTTAAATCTATACCGGAGTTGCAAAGGTTAAATAGTAGGGATTCTTGTAAGTCGGAGGGTAGTATAAAGGGTGGTTTGTGTTGTTTAGCGTTGAAGTGTTACGGTTTTTGTAGAAGGCGAGCCCGCAAAGTGAAGTGTGACTGTACTGGCTTGACCAAGTGTTGCTCCTGAGCTTTGTAGTTTTTGTATGATTCGATGTTTAGTTGATTTTTTTAGTCGATTTTTAACTTTAAAATATACGAACTAAATAATTTTGTAATTAAATTAATGTTGACATATAATATTTAAAAGATAAAAATCGACTATTTCTGACAATGCATTCTTTGTTTTTTTATGGCACTTTTCAATAATTTTTATTATTCCAATCAACCTGGTTGTTGACCACTATGGTAGAACTACCATAAATTGACACGCATGGAACTTAGCGCATGTATTTTTTTTATAATATCAGTTTCTGAATCTTACTGTTTAAAGTTTCACTATTGTTTGTAAATAGTAACTTTGTGCTTATAACTAGTCGACTTTATTATAATCGCCTAAACCCCTTACCGCCTTATTACTAAACTTGATTTAAAAATGACTAGGTTTCAAAATTTTAATTTAGTAGTTTATTATTTTATCTTAATTAAATAGCCAGTCAAATCTCATTATTAATGATTTTTTTTATAAACTTAAAGCGAGATCAATAAAAAAAAATTCTAATAAGGTACAGGGGGTGTTAGTTTTCAATGCAATATATTATTATTTTTTAATTAAAAACTTAATTAATATGATATAGGTGTTCACGTTTTTTATTTTTAAATGTATACCAAACAGTTTTTAATAAAATCTAGTCTGTATGCTCAAGTGTATGTATATATTCGGTATGGTATTCTCATTAGTATATATAAGTATATTTTTAATTAAAACGTTATTCATATACGTTTTTACCGTTACTAATAAACGTTATTTTACGTTATTCATAAACGTTATTTTTCAACTTTTAACTTACACCCTAAAAGTAAATAAAATAAATAAATATTTTTGACATCTGAAACACAACGCCATCTAGCCTCAAACTAAGCAGAGCTTGTACAATGAAGCTAGATTGGCTGATTTATATACTTTTTTTGTAAGTACATACATGTTATTCATAGAAAACACCCATACTCCGAAACAAATATTTGAAGATCATACAAACAACCTTAAAGTTGAAAATACACAGAAACGTTTTAACGTTTATGAATAGGGTGTTAAAAATGGACCTAAAAACTACTTTTAAACCATATCCCTACACTATGTATGTGTCTTTCGAAATAAATAAACTTTTCCCCAATTTCGAACCTCATTCATTGATGCTCGGCTCCTATTGGTCGTGTCGTGATGCTATATAGCCTATAATCTTCCTTGATAAATGGACTACCTAACAGTATAAGAATCTTTCAATTCTAACCAGTACTTTCTGAGATTAGAGCGTTCAAACAAATTCTCGTACCTTAAAGACATACGTTCTCGTACTCATCGCTTCGGTTCTTCCTTCCTGTGCCGAGCGGTCAAAACCTGGAACTCACTACCAGCGTACGTGTTTCCTTCCCACTATGATCCCGGGTCCTTTACGCGGGGCATGAAAAAGCATCTCACCAGGCCGTCGTAGTGTCGGTCACCGTACTGCATTATCCTTATTCGCAATGAGTATGGTGACCAACACTCTTGGTTTCTGCTCATGCTTTCCATCAGGCAGGGCAGAGTCATTTTGGCAGAAAAAAAATCTTTAACTTTAAAATATATGTATGAATTCGAAAGTAACTATGACTGTCTGTTACGTTTTCACGATTAAACCGCTGAACGATTAATAATGAAATTTGGCATGGAGATATTTTGATTGATGAGGGATCAGTTCAGTTACTTTTTACCGCAATCACCGCAGGAGGAGCCGCGGCTAAAATCTAGTGTTTCAATATTTTTAACATGGTTTAAAACTAGTTATTTGTTAGTCCACGTTAAATAATAAAGATGAGAGTTTTTAATTGAATTTAGTTATTTATATTTAGTGTCAAGTCTTAAAGAATCATTTTGTGGCATACTATTAGCATTTCCTTTAGCTGGCTCTAAAGGGACATGTACTTAAATGTAACATTTATATTATTTAAAAACGTTATGTAGTCTGATTTTGTCTTTATTACTCATTATTCGAAGCAGAATCTTGAACTATCTACGTTTTATTGTTGACTGTATTTTTTAAATTTTCGACCAAAATATACTATGAATAAATTCAAAGTTAAAATATTTTAGTTTATTACTTTAGATACGATTTTCCTAATTAGCCCGCCGTATGTTTATCAGGGATAATTTTCTCGCGACCAAAATGACGCAAGCGCCCTGAATTTCATGGCGCTTTTTATTCAACGTGGTTCATGTGCGCAACGTACAAAGAAACTGACGTAAAGCACCTTGTAACACCACGTGACGTAAACTCCAGTCTTAAACATTTTATTTATTTGAAATCATCCTTTATATAGACTCCTAAGTTGGAGACCAACATACAGAATAACTGCAATCTGTTGTGTTGAAAATTTAGGAACATTAATTCAATTTATTGCTTGCGCTCATCTATAAGATTTTTCAACTGTTTAGAAACCCCTGGGCTTCATATCAAGTGGTGAAACGGCCTGTTGCCTGCAGCTCTTAAA
Organism: Diaphora mendica; assembly: GCA_949125395.1. NCBI lineage: Eukaryota > Metazoa > Arthropoda > Insecta > Lepidoptera > Erebidae > Diaphora > Diaphora mendica. The sequence goes on along the minus strand of OX421332.1, from coordinate 3,082,684 downwards.
ATATAGGTTGATCTCTGAGACAGATGACTACGAAAAAAAAGACGTAACTTTAAAAGAGCGTTTTTTTTTTCACCTACATTTTCATTCTATAAGTGCCAGTTTTATCACAAATGAAATAGAATCTTATATATAAAAATCAATTGCTGTTCGTTTGTCTTGCTAAAACTCGAGAATGCCTGGGCTGATGTAGCTGATTTTGGTTCTGAAATGTTTGTCGTAGTCCAGGGAAGGTTTTAACGGTGAAAAATTAAAAATAAGTTGAAAATCCAAATGTCACGTGTACGAAGTAGCGGGCACAGCTAGTGCATTATAAATGTATCTCGTAAATTCTAACTTGACAACTGTCACAGAGAGCAAATAATATTTTATGGACTATAGGTTTCAGTCCCCCTTCTGGACACTTATCGTAGTTATTTTATTATTACTTGAAAATGGTTACGTGAATAGTTGACACTAAATATATCGACTAAATTCGAACAATATATTTAAAAAAAGTATTATAAGTCTAAACACGCATATCATTCTAATTAATTAACTTAAATCTGCAATCATTTAGTTACCATTATTTGTTTTAATTTTAAAGTCACTATATTATTTAAGACTGGCAACATTATTATAACTTAAATATTTTTTTTTACTTTGGCAACACCTAACATTCTACATCTGTATCTAATATTTCAAAATAAAATAGACGTGTCACTCAGACTAAAAGTTTTTGTATTAACTTCAAAATAAGATTCTCCAGAATTGAAAATTATTGTCCGTTTTCGGTCTTTCATAACAACACACTAACTTTAGTACATACTTATTTCCTGTATTGGTAAAAATTTCGATTTTCAAGCTGTGATTGCTTGCCACACGAAAAAAATATAAGATGGTAGTATTATTTTTATATTTTCTTAACAATTTCAAAAACTCTTTTTTTTTAATATTAAAAATACTAATAACACGTTTATTTTATAGTTTTTTTTTATTTATCAATTGTATAGTGAGGTGTTGCCATTGTGTACTCGATACGTAAACCGCGTATACCTTGTAAACCACTGACTGCGTGTACGCTAATAAACGTTTATATGCACTGAGCTTGTTTTTTCTTTTGTGATGTGTTTTTGCCTCGTGATATGTTCAATAAAGTAAGTCTCGTGCTATCTTTAACTTCAACCGACTTTCAAAAACAAAAATATTCCCATTTCGGTTGTTTTAAAGTGCAAAGTCTGGATGGGGAGTAAATTCATATAAGTTGTCATCGTGGTGACGTTACGTGTTAATGCTTGCGGCAGCTGTGAATTTACAAATATACCTACACATATTTATTCACTGGTGTTCGCACCGTCATCATACATAACACAGATCGATAAATTTTTATCGTAAGATCAAACAATTTGGAAATCCAAAAACAACAACTGTTTGCTTTAAGTTTTCAGTAGCATATAATTTACCTTTGATCCCATTTGAAGCAAAAATAACCCTAAGAGTAAAACATTACGATTTTAAAAAACACAGTTTAATGTATGTGTAAACATAATCGTGATATGTTAATTATAATTTACTTTTAAAAAGTTAATTATAATTAACATAGATAGGACGAGGCTTACTCCAAAAATACCTTGTGCAAATCGGCTTTTATTTTCCAGTGTAGTGTTGTACCCCCGCTTGTAAGTATTTTGTTTTGCTTATAGTTCGTTCAAATGAGTATTTCAAAAGTATTTAGTAAATAAAAAGTAGAGTAATAACTCAGCATCCGTTTTGTCTGCATGTTTTTTAATTTTATATAATTGAGATTTCGTTTCTATTTTTCAGATTTTTTATGAGCTAATTCTGTATTTCAGGCAATTTTCGACAAGAGTTTCATTCAGAATCATCTCCCAAACATATCAAAGTAGAAGAACAAGATAATATGACAGAACCTGTCGCTGATTCGCCCAATTCCCGGTACATACACTTCAGTATGGATAGCCCTAATAATATTTTCAAAGAAACCGACATATAAAAAAATAATCCGAGTATTTGAGTATACTTTATGTACCTACTCGGTATAGTATTTTAAGTATCTAGTATGTTCTGTAACAAAATACGCTGAGATTATTATTTTTATTATATATTCATCTTTGTTGTATATGTTGATATTTACTATATTTAATATATTATTATAATTATATATGTAGTGGATCTAAATGTAAATGAATATTTTAAATTAATAAAATATTTTTAGTGTAATTTATAATGACATTCCAAAGATGTAATGTATTATATAATAATTAGTATTAATTTTAAATCAAGTTCTATCATTATTGTCATAATATAATCTATACTTTTATAAAATTTTATTTCTAAATAATACATTTTTAGCCATATCACTTAAACGTAGTCTTACAAAAGTAGTAGCTTGAATATAATTTTAGATTCGAAGTGTTGGACAAAGATTAGTGTGAGCCGAAATTTAATGCCCCATCCAGACTCTCGCGCGGCGCTTCCTAGAGACTTTCGGCACGATTGGAGGCGGCAGGAGTGCCAGCGATCCACTCTCTCGTGGAAGTTTGATTGATTGTCTCGCGTCGCCCCTCGCGTCCTTCGACTCGCGCCACTCACACTCGCGTTGCATCGTGTAGCCTCCCTCGTGGAGAGTGTAGATGGGGCATTAGAATTATTACAACTACCCGCCGCAAGGCTATAAATAGCGTGGTTTGTTTAATGTCGGGGGATTCGTTCGTTGGATCTCGAACGGTAGTTAGTTAAAATGATGGTCGGTAAGAATCGGTGTGAATTGTTATTCTTTTGTTTAATAATCATGAAGCTAACAATAGTATTTTCGTTAGACTACGTTTTATAATTACTTGGTTTATACCTAATACTGATACTAAATACTTAATACTCATCTAGTCTTAAAAGTAATTTTAGCGATTTTCACTGTTTTTGCTATTTAAAGGAACATATACGAGTATATATTTTAAATTATTTATTAATGTTAAATAAAAATGGCAAATTGACATCACAGGGTAAATTATTTGCCGTTTTAATTAAATCGCATATTTTAAAGTTATTAGGTACTTAAACATATTTTAGGATAAAATGATGTATTGTTGCTAATATTCCGAAATGGATATTTAACAACTTTTTTAAATTACTAATGAGTCAAATAAATTAGATATATTTGGATAGATATGTGTAATAAATTACATAAGGGATAAATATTATATATGTAGGGGAGTGTAACCCATAATGAACCAGCTCTAATGGACCACATCTGTATTGTTTATAAAACGACACAATTGTTTTACACTTGAAACATAAAAAAGTGCTCGAAGCGCTACCAATGCAACATGGTGCTGCTAGCGTTTAAGTTTCAGTCGATACAGAAGTGGTCCAATTTAAATACTGGTTCAATATTGGTTACTCTCCCCTATCGAATATGTATAGAGCAAAAAATCTTCACTTAATTTTGTTCCACTCAACGCGATGCTTAAAATATTCTTCAACACTTCAATTTCAGACTCTCAAAAAACAAAATCAAACTACACTACAAAAAATACGTAGTTTTAAAATTATCCGTAGATATGTTTAACTAGGCATAATAATATATTATGATCAGTGTCTATTCATTATTGTCACTAAATAGTAAAAATGTTAATTAATATAACTACTTATATACCATCCAAAATATACTACTCTGCGTGTTATTCAAAGTATCAAAATTGTTAGCACCTACTATAATTTTTACTTCTGTGTGGGTAGTTCTTAATTTTCAATTTTTTTATATTACCTTCAAAAAATTACAGCATGCTATTTTCATATAGGGCAAGGCAGAGACCTCATAAAATAGTGATTAAGTATTTTAAGGAATTAGGATGAAAAAAATGAGAATTTAATATGGAAAGAAAAGTTGGAAAGATGTAAAATACTACCGTCTCAACCACTTATTAGTTAACAAAGAACCTTAAACTCATATCAATAAAGTGGATTCTAATGTACCTGCCATAGTATTTAAATTTTAAAAGGTTTTTACTATCTATAAAATATTCATATGTAATATTTATCATTATAAAACATACTAAAATATGAAATTTAAATTTTAAACTAGAAATAAGTATCAAAAATATGTAGGTATGCTAACAATTAAATTAGGCAGCTGGTTTTCATGTAATTATCATAATATAGGTACAATAGAAGTATGTTTATTACAAATACTCAAACGATTATAATATATTGCAACTTATCAAGGGTACAGAAAGAATGTAGGGTACCTTACCTTACTTTGTGTTGGCAGGTCCATAAATAATAGAATCAGGATTGATAGTATAAGTAGAATCCAAAATTACTTCTGCAACATTGTGCACTCACAAACGAAACACGGCACAAATGCTGTCATTTTAAGGCGCGTCTCCACCAAAATTGTTGGCAATTTCGGTGTTTCCAACTGTTTGCAACTCTTCAGAAAATCGTTAACTTATGTTTCCCTTGTGACTACACCGAGTCGCCAACAATTTGAAAAACATTCCAACTAAGCGTCTCCACAGAGTCAATAAATATTTACAACAAGCGTATTCTTTTGATATTTACCGCCAAAAACAGAAACACGGTTGCCAACATAAGGAAATTACAGAAACTTTTGTCACCAACACGTGTTGACGACATGAAAGTTGCCAACTTTTGTTCGGTGGAGACTCGGCTTTAGGTTGGTCTCCTGTGAATACTTGAACTGGCCCTAAATGTGGGTAGGTGTCAAAAAGTTTACACATATATTGTTAAGCCTTATTTCTTTTATATTTAAAATAGTTATATTTGCTTAACAAAAACATCAGATTTGAAGTCTATAATCTTCAAAGGTACACTACAAGTGTTAGTGCAAGTTTATGTGCGGTTCTTAATTACATAAGAGTCACCACCTACCAGCTATACACAGCTCAACAGGATGCCACAACTGGAGAGTATTGAAGCTGCCCAAAAGTCACTAGAAGAGTGCTTCAATAAAAGAATGGAACAACTGGAGTCACAATTACATTGCACGGGCTCCTCAAAGGATACGGTTTCAAAGGTTGCTGAAGAGTTCAGAACTTTTCGGGAGCTGATGTACAGTATGCTGGGATTGCTGCGGAGGCAGATAAATCAATGTGCTCAAACTGTTGATGCTTTGGAAACAAGACATCGACGCAAAGCACTACTATTGATGGGGGTTGCTGAGTCTGATGGTGAACGTTGTGACAAAAAAGTATTGGACATTATTAACAATAAACTCCACTTGGAAAAATACACTGAGGAGTCATTCACCGTCTGCCACAGGCTTGGGTCACTTAATAAAGATCACCACCGGCCCATCCTTGTAAGGTTCCGCAGCATGGAGCTCAGGTCATCTGTATGGAGAGCCAAAACTGCACTTAGAGGCTCATCGACTTCAATCCGTGAGTTCCTGACTAAAGCGAGGCAATCCGTATTTGCTAAAGCCCGGATTCACTTCGGTACTCGTGCGTGTTGGACACAGGACGGCACGATAGTTATTAAGGTATCAGAAGGCAAGCGGCTTAAAGTCACTACTGTCGAAGAACTAACGGACCAGATATCAAAGCACCCAAAAGCTCCTCATGAAACAGTGCTGCAGAGTAGAAGTGGCTCCAAACCGACTGCCTCGCCCAGTTCACGCAAGAATGCTCCAGCCAAGGCATAACATGTATATCATACATCAGTTTTGTCCAAATCACTTACTGGAATTTAACATAGAATTGTCATCTTATTGGTGTTTCTGCATGTAATTCGCTGGAAAAATAGCAGGTAAACAACAACTCTCTTTGAGGACTTCACTTTTTATATATTGTTAGTAGTATTACACAAACAAACTACGCACAATAGACTTTAATAACTTTGTTTACAATATTAATATTAATTACCTACCCAACACTTGATTCACTTGTCAAAATTTTACATTTCTATGCAAAGTGACATTTGACTTGATTTGATGCGGCGAGTTGCGTTCAGAAACATTCAACATTTCTACTGTGTTTACACAACCATTTTTTTTTGTTTTGATGCTTTTTTTCATGTTCTAGTATGTGTTATTATGTATGGTGTTGGCTGGTGGGTGGTGCAGAGAAGCATGTGCCATTAGAGTAAGTTTTTGCTTAATTCAAAATATCACATACGTAAATTTTATTTAGTTTATATATTATTATTTATAATTTTTGCATATTTAACTTTATTAAGATGATTACCCCTTATTATCACTCTGATAATTCTGCTTATGAGTCTGCCATATCTTCCGACGAAGACAGTTTTGCCTCCTTACCTGAGACATTGGGTGAACGCTTACGGTCTAAATTCAGCAATCAATCGAAGTATCTGCTCAATGTATGTCACCTTAATGCACAGAGCCTGCCCAGTCACTTTCACGACTTTGCGGAGGCCTTCAATGACACCAACGTACATGCCATCCTGATATCAGAGAGTTGGCTCAAGCCAAATCTTCTTTCTTCCTACTATCCCCTCACAGACTACACCCTTGTAAGAAATGACCGTGTCGGCAGGAGGGGTGGCGGAGTTGCCATATACATACACAGTTCCCTTCCCTTTAAAATTCTGGCTTCTTCCCCTCCCGGCTCCACTCCTGCTGAATTCCTGTTTCTCGAAGTTTCTGTGAGGGGTACCAAAATCGTTCTAGGGGCTGTTTATTGTCCTCCTTCGATAGATTACTTCTCCAGTCTGGAAGCAGTACTGGAATCTTTAGGGTCTGCATACGCTCATCACGTCATTATGGGAGATTTTAATACAGACCTAACCCACCATACCTCACGTTCCGGTAAACTCCTTCAGATTGTTGAGTCTGCCGGCATGAAGATCTTACCACTACAGCCAACTCATCATAATAGCCTTGGGCTGGACACTTGGTTGGATTTGATTCTAACATCGGCCCCAACACTTGTCCGCGACCACGGCCAACTGGAAGCACCGGCATTCTCCAATCACGACCTTATCTTTATTTCCTATATCCTTAAACCGCCCAAACTCCAACCTAGGATTTTGCATATGCGTGGTTTTGCTCGTATGGAGGTTGACAAGCTATGTAGAGATGCCTCCAATCTGAACTGGGACACAGTAACGTCAGCTGTAAGTGTGGACGAGAAAGTTAACAACTTTAATAACGCGGTGCTTAGTCTTTATGATGTCCATGCACCTATGAAGAAAATCAAACTCAAGAGACAACCTGCTCCCTGGATGACTAAGGAGGTTCTTACGGCTATGAAGCGAAGAGATAGGGCCTTTTCTAAGTTTAGGAAGGAGCGCACCGAGGAAAGATGCGCCTTATACAAAACCGCGAGAAATCGTTGCAATCAGATGATACGTAATGCTAAACGCCGACACATTCTTGAAAATATCACCCGCTCATCCTCTACCAATATATGGAGGTTTTTAGGAACACTGGGCATCGGTAGGCAGCGATCAGGTGGCCTGCGGGGGATAGTTGGTTTGGATGAAATGAATCGTCACTTCTCCTCCTCTGTTCATTTGGATCAGCAAATCAGGTATCGTACTGTTAACTACTTGGCGAGTCTAGATAGCCCAAACATAAACCCTTTTAATTTTTCTCCGGTTGCCCCGAGTGAGATCAAAAAGATAATACTCTCCATCAAATCTAATGCTGTTGGTTGTGATCAAATTAGCCGACGCATGATCACTACAATTCTTGACCACATCTTACCTATTATCTCTCACATTATAAATTTCTCCTTGGACTCCGGAACTTTCCCATCCTCTTGGCGCAAAGCTTGTGTTATCCCCATACCAAAGATTACAAATCCCACTCTCCCCAACCACTACAGACCAATTTCTATTCTCCCCTTCCTCTCCAAGGTCTTAGAATCCTGTGTGCTCAAACAGTTTTCAAAATTCATCTATGAAAACAACTTGCTGAGCCCGTTGCAGTCTGGTTTCAGGCCTGGGCACAGCACTACTTCCGCCCTTCTCAAGGTGACTGGCGATATTAGGGCGGGTATGGAGGACACAAAGGTCACTGTTTTAACACTGATCGACTTTTCCAATGCCTTTAATACCGTCAGTCACGATATCCTCTTATCTATCCTTTCCCATCTCATGATCTCGCCCGGAGCGCTGGAATGGTTCTCATCCTATCTTCGGGGACGCCAGCAGTCCGTCCGCATGGAAGACTCTTCATCAAGCTGGTGCGATCTTGACGCTGGTGTCCCTCAAGGCGGTATTCTTTCTCCTTTATTGTTCTCTGTTTATATTAATCTCCTTACCCTAGAACTTCAGTGTGCGTATCATCTGTATGCCGATGATCTTCAACTCTACTCGCAAGAAAATGTTGATGATATTACTCTAGCAATCGATAGGGTTAATGGAGACCTGGAAACGATTAATGTGTGGTCCAAAAGGTTTGGACTAGCAGTAAACCCATCTAAATGTCAAGCAATTGTAGTAGGAAGTCAGCGATTGATGAGCAGGATAAACGTACTGACTCTTCCGGCTATCATTTTTAATGGGACTGCGATACCTATTAGCCAATTTGTGAAGGATCTTGGCTTGCATCTTGATTGTACACTGGGCTGGCGTGAGCAGGTTGCAAGTCAGTGCCAGAAGGTTACGGGTACTCTTCGCGCGCTTTATCGGTTGAGAAATTTTCTGCCTCCGAAAACCAAGACTATGCTTGTGCAAGCCCTTATCTTCCCCATAATAGACTATGGTGACGTGTGCTGTTATGACCTGAATGCAGATCTTCTCGATAAACTAGACCGTCTTCTTAATAACTGCATTCGATTCGTTTTTAATCTCCGTAAATATGATCATGTATCCTCTTTCCGCTTGCAGCTCAACTGGTTACCAATCCGTCCAAGACGAGAACTACGTGCTCTGACAGTATTATACTCCATTCTAAATAACCCTTCATCACCAACATATTTAACCTCTAACTTCCAACTACTATGTAGCAATCACAACAGAAACCTTCGGTCCAGTAATAACCTCCTTCTTCGTTGTCCCGCCCATACGTCTGAATTTGTTGGTTCATCTTTTGTTGTTCGCTCTGTTCTTCTTTGGAATGAGCTCCCTCTCGAAATCAGGATGGCCACCAATACTTTTTCCTTTAAGACGAAAGTAAAGCAATATCTTAATAAGCAACTGGCAGAAACATCATCCTCATAACTGTCATCCACTATTTTTACTATGCGTATGTGTATGTATTGTATGTACTTGTATATTTTTATATGTATGTATTTAGTTGTATGTATAATATGTATTAGTTTTTGGTCTGTTCGTTAGATTTATATATATTATGTATATTTGATATGGTATTTGATCTGTCTATTTTAATACAATTATTTGTCAAAAAGCACCTACTTTCCGTTTTCTCTGCATCGCCCAATGGTTGACTGGTAGAGAATGCCTGAGGCATTAAGTCCGCCAATGCACCACAAGTGCATAATGTATTAAATAAATAAACAAATAAATAAATCTAGTAAAACACCGCTGTTTAAATAATCATAGTATTTATTGTGTACATGTGTTACAATTTATTTTAATATTAAAAATGGTGTTCATAAATATGTTATTATAATCTTATCTACGGTATTTACTGACTTAAATTATTTATTTATTAGTTTTAGAACTAAAAATGTTTTTTCTTTCTTACAAATTGTGACTATCTTAAAATTATTAATGGTAGCTTGCTGGTGCGTTATCTACTATAAGAAACAATTTTAGCATTTTAATGGTACTTAAATTTGTTTTGTACATTTATTTGTAAATGTCTGATTCATACTATAGTGATTTACTAAGAAAAAAAGTTATTTTCTGACAATTAGGTACGCGAACAAAGCTTAATATACAAAAAATATTTAAGTATATCTATAGCTAAAAATATCCATGACCAAATTGTACACTGCTGTAACTGAAGAGAAACGTTAAAACTATTTATTTTGTTATTGCTCCTAAACAGATAAAATGAGGCAGCCTTCTGTACATTGTATATATAAAAATGTATCATTGGAATTATTTCATTGACGTCTGTACTCTTAAATTAATTGCCACAAAAAAATTGCCATGTATTGCCAAATCTAAATTGGTGCAAATAACATATTTGTATGCTATATGCACAATAAATGTATGCAATATTATAACATATACTATTGCATACATTTATGTAGCGTGCTACTAAGTATAAAAATACAGAATTAAAATAAAATACATTCAAGATTTACCCATAATTTGTGGGTAGTTCTTTGTAAACGTACTTTAAATATATTTTTATTTGTGTAAATTAAGTATTTGTATTAAATAATTATAATTAGTGATATTGTAAGATAAAAACTTGCCATACGAAATAAAGCATTATAGAGTAGTTGACGTGACTTAAGGTACCTTCACACTAGCTTTCAGCGTGAGCCTTTGAAAAATGTATACGCAGCACAAATACTATTTTAATGTGACGTTTAAGTCTATAGTCCATTTGATCAAGCCTCGCCCACTAACCATTCAGGTCCCAGGAAATTATCGTTTCAAGGCGATGCATCCATGTGTTTTTTAAAAGCGAATATACTACAGTTTTCACTGCCCAGGCTTATACTTACTATTTTTTCGGATAAATCGGCGAAAGCGTCGGTCGCTATTGCTTTGTTGCTTAAAAAGGCAAAATAATAGTTGTTATCCCTGTGACTTGATACATTAGACAATTGCTCTGGACTCTGAACATGCTAATGAGAAGGGACCCTTATACCGATAGTACGTGTACTAGTAACATAAATATATGAAACGTGAATTAGTATAGTACCTAATATATTTGTATAAGTAAACTAAATTATCACAAAAAAACGATTATTTGTCAAGACCTTGTTAAAAGTAACGAGACATAATAACATTAAAAACGTAGTTACGTTATTGGAAACGATAACGTTATAAAAATATCGATATCGTTATTGACACGTAACATCACTAAATAACGCAAAAAAAACACCGTAAAATCATATAAACTAAGAAACACCAAATCGAGAGATTAATGCTTTTAAATATGTGTTGTACTTGTAATATTTAATAGAGCAAATTGTTAAAGTTAGAATCACAGACCTTAAATTTAAAACGTATTATTAGAAATAACGATAGCGATAACAATTTGTATATTTTTTATATCATACCAGTATTCAATATACATTCCATTTGCTGTCGCCATTAATTTGGGTAACTATACTTTTTGCTTAAAATGATTCGATAATGGTACGGAACCCTTCATGTACGAGTCCGACTAGCACTTGGCCGATTTTTTGATTTGACTAATGAACGCCCGCAGTACTAGGATTGACTGTTAGATTAAATTTAAGGTCTGTTAAATAGACGCTAACTAGCATAATAATTAAGGCATTTGGATATTGCCAAAGTACCGAATTGTTTTATATAGATTGTAGTTCGTATATTTATATGTTTATATAGAAGAAGTAGATCACTTTATCTTCCTGTCATTCACAATAGTCACTTGTTAATTAAATATGTATCTATATTTAAAATAAAATTATATCAGGCCGATGTCTGAACACTAACCGCCTTATTCATAAACGTTATTTGAATTTAAGCAACGGGTCTGTGCCATTTTCAACTTTAATGCACTGAATTTAAAGTTGAAAAGACACTAAATTCAAAATTGAAAATAACATAGAACGTTTATAAATAAGGAGGAGGAAATATTAAGAAAAAAATGAAGGGGATCCATATTTAAGAGCCAGAACAAAAAAAAACACCACTTAGAATTTTTATCTATGTGTTTGGGCGCGCTTATCTCAGTAGTGGCTTAACCGATTTATATGAGGTTTTTAATTTATCTATTGTGGTAAACTTAACTTCAAGTTTGGTGGTTTTTTTATTTAAATCAGTATACAAATAAAAAGTTATAGCAGTTAAAAAAATCAGCTCAGAGTAACTGTCGTTTTTTGTCAGTATGTAGGTACGCGAGCGGAGCTGCGGGCAGAAGTTTGAAATATACTTTGGGAATGACTTGAGGCCCGAGGAGACAAGTCGCTTCATCTCTTGATAAAGGACCCCTTTCAGACTCTGGGAATATACACAAGAATAAAATAGATATATCTTTAATTAATGTGTATACCACTTACGAAATTTACATTCTAATAGTAATTTGTGCTGTTATTTAGGTGTGGTTGAGGCTTGACATTTGCGAATCAAATTTTAAGAAGTATTTGTATCCAATTTTCAATGGGTTTCCAGCTTTTAAATGGGTTTCCCATCTATATCTTCTATATATATAATAGAGGAAGGTGACTGACTGACTGACTGCTTGACATACCCAGAGATCAACGCACAGCCCAAACCGCTGACGCTAGAATCCTGAAATTTTGCATATAGGTTCTTTATATAACGTAAGTGAGCTCTAAGAAGGGATTTTTTGAAATTCCACCCCTAAGGGAGTAAATCAGGGGATGAAAGTGAGATGAGAGGGTGTGAAGCGTGAGCGAAGCTGCGTGTAAAAGCTAGTAGATTATACGTTGCCGGCCTTTGGGGTATGGGCCCGAGTGAGTGAGGATACCCGAGTATCTTACCTCACTCGGTGAAACACAGCGCAAGCGCTGTTTCACACCTATTTTCTGTGACCGGAGTGATACCACATCACTTCGGTCGAGCCGGCCCATGCATGCCGAAGCGTCGCTCTCCCACCTTTTGGCCAGACGGGTAAAAATGACATCAAAATATATTATTCCAAATAACATAACTCATTACACTAACAGTCCACTGGTAGACATAGGCCCCAACTTAGACATAACAACTCGTGTCATTAACCGACTTCCAAGGAGAAGGTTCTCAATTCGATTGTATTTCAACTGCCTCGACAGCGCAATGGTAGTGTATGCGACTGCTGTGCTTGAGGTCTTGGGTTCAAATCCTGGGTCGGACCAAATGTTTGTATGATCTACAAATATTTGTTTCGGAGTTCGGGTGTTTTTTTCTCAAGAGACTGTCTGTTGCGCAGTATTGGGTCGCGCGTTGTCGTGAAGCAGCTGCAAGAGCTAGGGTTGGAAGCTCTCTCTCATCCGCCATACTCACCAGACCTTGCACCTACCGACTATTACTTTTTCCAAAATTTAGACAACTTTTTAGTGGGTAAAAATTCAATTCCCGAGAGGCAGTACAAAATGCCTTTGAAGAGTTTGTTGCCTCCCGTCCAGCTGATTTATACAAGAAGGGCATCAATAAACTGCCAATGCATTGGCAAAGATGCGTCGATTGCATGGGTGATTACGTCGAACAACAGAAATAAAAAAGTTTGAAAAAATAAGTACTTTCACTTATTGCATACAAAACGGCAATTTCATAGGTAAAGACCTATTATTTACAAAAAAAAAGTATATTATGTATTTATATCAGTTGTCTAGTACCCATAACACAAGCTCTGCTTAGCTTGCGACTAGATGGCGTTGTGTTTTAGATGTCCAAAAAAAAAAGTTATTATATATTTTCGTTTTCTTTATATTCATGACGTGTTCGCGTTATTATTGTATAACTATTAGCTATTAGAATTATTTTTTTAAGAAATCGCAAATGTGTCAAGCCTAAACTTTAGTAATTCGATTCATTGTTACTAATTATTATTTGTTATCAAGTGACATGGTTAATTAAATAAAATTTTGTGTTTGTTCTTCTTTTAATGAGATGGCAACCAGCTGAATCAGCTATTTCTGCCAATGTCAAGTAGTAGTCTTGAAGTCCTCGTCGTAATGAAATTAATGATTAAAATGTGGATGAGATGAAATGGAGACCGTCTTTCGAAAAAACAATCGATTCGATATAATAGAATACCTAAATCACTTTGACAAAACACCAACGTCACTTGATAATAAAAAAAAAACACTTTATTCTATGTCTATAATACTCTCTAAATAAGCAATTTCAACTATTATATTGTTGTATCTCTGTATTTCTAGTCATTTTATGTGTAACGTGATCGGTGTGAATAAATTGAATTTAAAAACAAAATTGTTTTTTTTTTTAAAGACATCTCTTGCAAAAGGAATATTTCTGTGTCGCGGAGAACTTTACAAACATAGTACCTACACTCATTTGGTGCAAATACAGGAGGTGACCTAGAAAGTTTTGCGGGAGTTTTGCAAAAACAAAAAAAAAATTTTTGAAGACAACTGTCGCAATAGGAATATTCCTTTGTCACGGGGGACTTAGCAAATACTGTTCCGGGAGTTTTGCAAATTGGTAATTTGAAGTAGCGAAGTTAAAATTCGTAAAGAGCACATCAAAATTATCTACCAACTTTTAAAACTCCTGGAAAACTACCAGACTCAAAAACATCGAGATTTCGAATTGTGGATAAGACAAAATGTTACCCCATGTGGGAATCGAACACATAATACTCAGCGCAATAGGAAACGGCGAGGAGGCGGCTTTAGTCATCACACCATCCGTACAATTAGTAGGTATGTACCTACATAGGTACCTACCGATTACAGCGATAAGAACTAAATACAGCACTAATCCTTAGTATATTGAATAAAGATAATTATCGAATAAGTCGTATTTTTACTTCAATGCTATAATACCGTCATTCGTGCCACAGCAAACCTTCTGAATTAAATGAATTATTACACTAGTTTACAAGGTTTTTATACCCCAGCTGAAAGTTATTAATTTATTATTTATTTAAGTAGAATTATCCTGAACAAATAATAAAAAAATCTGTCATGTCTGGTATAATAAAAATAGAATCTGTAGCAATTTCTTTGTAACTATCACATTTATTTTATTATGTGGGTGCTTACCAAATATTCAGCAGCCACCATTTTGAATGATTCCAAGCAGATTTTTATTTGACAGATAAGGCTTTCAAACTGAGAATCTTTCATAATTTTACGGATTTGTAGGCCAACAAATATATCAGTAATGTTTGGAAATATTTTGCAAATACCGGCAAGCATCACTGTTTTTAACCGACTTCAAAAAAAGGAGGAGGTTCTCAATTCGACTGTATTTTTTTTTATGTTTGTTACCTCATAACTTTAGACTGGGTGAACCGATTTTGATGATTCTTTTTGATTTGAAAGCTGGTGCTTTCCGAATGGTCCCATTTAAATTTGGTCCAGATTGAAGTCGGTTTTTTTTCTTAAAGTTTGTGATTATTGTTAAGCGCCTTCACAAATTTCATAAGTCCCACTTTGATGTGTAAAGGGAGTAATGTTATTTGGAGCTATTAACAGCTCGTTTTTAATGTTTATTTTACTAAACACATGACGCACTCACTTTTATCTTGGTTTGCAAAAGGAAATCCAAAATAATGATTTATGCACTGTTTCAAGAATGTAGGTAGGTACAATGGGCCATCTCTTTTAAAAAAAAATACACTTCATAAACATAACAAAACAATCAGAACTTTGATTACACTTTCTATTCGACGTTTTAAATTAGTCCAAAACAAGATAACTGTATTTTAAAGCCAACGAATATACAATAAACTGTCGTCACCTTGTTAGGTATTTGAAAAGAAAAAAACATTTGTTTACTTACAGAAAAAAATGTGTGATAGATTTTTTCTGCTAACACGTTTAGGTTTCAGGAAAGTAGCTTTACATATACATACACAATACACATTACATATACAATATACATTTCTTTTAAAGTATGTATACTTAAAAAAAAAGTAAAAAAATATTATGTAGCTAAAACACTTTATATTTTTTAGAAGCAACTGCTACAATCCCCACAGTCACAATTCCCACAATCGCCACAGTCACAATCCCCACAACAGCAACAGTCATTATTACTATCATTGGCGACTTCCGCACTCGTTTCGTCGCTGCAACAACAACATCCCATACATCCTGTACTACCACTATTTGGTACTAGTACCGGGGTAATTAATATTGGAGGTGTTGTGTTACTTGAAGGTTGATCTGTTACAACTTGTTCTTCAGGTTCAGACATGTTTAAACTGATTTCAATCCTTTTCAAAGTATACGAGTTTGAAATTTTATAAGACGCCGTAAAAGTGTAACAGGTATTTTGTTCGTGTATACGTATATGACGACGCGCGCGGCTAATGATATGGAGGCGAGTGAGGCGACTAACGTATATCTATAGCATGATAACATTATCTCCGACTTTTTTCTATCTGCATACAATAGGACGTGATCACGTGAGTCATACTATTGCCTACGATTTTACGATTTTAATCAGTTTACACAGATAAACCGAACGTGCCTGGTGTCTCCACACACCGCCGATATCGGCGTCGGCGTCAATGATCAGTTCTCCGCAGAAGTTCACATAAGAAACGTGTCACTGGAAGTAACAATATTTTATTTCTTAGAAATTGTGCTCGTAGACAACTTTTGAACCGGTGACCAACAAATTAAGATTTTTCTGAGGGAGAGCTTCCAACCTCAGCTTTTGCAGCTTGTAGACTGTCTGTTGCGAACTGTGCCAAATGATGTTGTCAGTTCAGACAGTCTCCAAGCTGCAAAAGCTGGGGTTGGAAGCTCTCCCTCATCCGCCATACTCACCAGACCTTGCACCTACCGACTATTAATTTTTCCAAAATTTAGACAACTTTTTAGTGGGTAAAAAATTCAATTCCCGAGAGGCAATATAAAATGCCTTTGAAGAGTTTGTTGCCTCCCGTCCAGCTTATTTTTACAAGAAGGGCATCAATAAACTGCCAATGCGTTGGCAAAGATGCGTCGATTGCATGGGTGATTACTTCGAATAGCAGAAATAAAAAAGTTTGAAAAAATAAGTACTTTCACTTATTGCATACAAAACGGCAATTTCATAGGTAAAGACCTATTATTTGTTTCGGAGTTTGGGTGTTTTCTATGTATAATATGTATGTATTTACAAAAAAAAAAGTATATATGTATTTGTATCAGTTGTCTAGTACCCATAAGACAAGCTCTGTTTAGCTTGAGACTAGATGGCGTTGTGTGTTAGATGTCCGAAAAATATTTATTTATTTATATTTATATATTAGGTCTTTACCTATGAAATTGCCGTTCTTCAGTACTGGTCATTTCAAATAAAAAAAGTTTGTAATGGCTCTGTATTCTAAATTCAAATGAATTTTGTTTTAAAACCATGACATTCTATTTACAAACTCAGTCTTTTGTTTTTTGATTAGCGTTGTATTTCATTTGAACATTTTTCGTCATAATGGAGACTTTAAAAATTCGTGTAATTATGGAATATGAGTTCCGTCGTGGCACCAACGCGACACAAACGGCACGTAACATCAAGAACGTTTACGGAGAGAACTGTACAAACGAACGCATAACCCGTTATTGGATTTCCCGGTTCCGTTCTGGAAATTTTGACTTGAAAAATGAAGCTCGTGGTCGTCCGGAGACTTTGGTTAACAATAATGAATTAAAGGCGATTGTGGAAGCTGACGAAACTCAATCTACAGCTGAGCTAGCAGCAGCTTTTAATGTAAGCATCAAAACAATGTTCATCCATTTGCGACAAATTGGCAAGGTAAAAAAGCTTGATAGATGGGTGCCCCACGACCTTAACGATCGCCAGCGCAACGTACGCGTCGAGACCTGCCTTGCACTGCTCAACAGGCAAAGAAATTAAGGAATTTTGAAACGAATTGTTACGTGCGACGAAAAATGGATTCTGTTCGACAATCGAAAGCGCTCAGCAAGTTGGTTAGACCCTGGTTCAGCACCAAAGCAATGCCCTAAAAAGGTGATGGTCACTGTTTGGTGGTCTAGTGCGGGTGTGATTCACCACAGCTTTTTACAAAACGGCATGAGCATTAATGCAGATGTGTACTGTGAAGAACTGGAGAGAATGATGGAGAAGCTTGCACATCTGCAACCAGCTTTGGTCAATCGGTCGTCCCCACTGCTCCTTCACGACAACGCGCGACCCCATACTGCGCAACAGACAGTCTCCAAGCTGCAGGAGCTGGAGATGGAAGCTCTCCCTCATCCGCCATATTCACCAGACTTTGCACCTACCGACTATTACTTTTTCCAAAATTTAGACAACTTTTTAGTGGGTAAAAAATTCAATTCCCAAGAGGCAGTACAAAATGCCTTTGAAGAGTTTGTTGCCTCCCGTCCAGCTGATTTTTACAAGAAGGGCATCAATAAACTGCCAATGCCTTGGCAAAGATGCGTCGATTGCATGGGTGATTACTTCGAATAACAGAAATAAAAAAAATTGAAAAAATAAGTACTTTCACTTATGGCATACAAAACGGCAATTTCATAGGTAAAGACCTATTATATTGTAGTTGAGTTATATTCTTTAATCTTATCTGTTTACAGTTCATTTTTCAATGTCTCATATCTCAGCTTTCACTATATTTAGTTCAATACCGACTAAAACTTGATCAGAGGTAAACAATGACGTAGGTAATAATAGGTAACGGCAGATAGGTGTATGTAAGTATGTGTAACGCATGTAACGCATAATTAGTATGGTGACAAAACTCTAAAAAACAATAAGTTTTCGTACCTACCTTAAAGAGTTTAATCATTTAACTGCCTCGTTGGTCTCGCGGTTGGCGTGTGCGACTGCTGATCATGAGGTCTCGGGTTCGATTCCCGGGTCGGACCAAATGTTTGTATTATCTACAAATATTTGTTTCGGAGTTTGGGTGTTTTCTATGTATAATATGTATGTATTTACAAAAAAAAAACGTATATATGTATTTGTATCAGTTGTCTAGTACCCAGAACACAAGCTCTGCTTAGCTTGGGACTAGATGGCATTGTGTGTTAGATGTCCGAAATATTTATTTATTCTGCAATGAGGCAACAAGTACAGTTCAAAAAGATTTCTTAATTAGTTGTAAGTTTTGTATTCCAAATTGTTAATTTTCGTTAGCGGAATTAAAGCTAAATATATTTCATACTATTTTATAAATTCATAATTGTACGGAGACTCGATCCCCCAGTCAAACCATCAACCAGGTTTTGGGGGACATTTAATTTACATTTATATTACATTACATTTACATTTAAATAAATAAAATAAAAATAATAAATAAAATAAAAAACACATAGGTTATCATGTTTGTTAAAACGTTTTTTATTACTTTGTTAATAAATCTTTATTATTTATTTTAATATTTACGTAAATGTACAGCAAGTGGGAACCCTGGGCTCTTGCTGTAAATTGAGCGGTGTTTAACGGAATATGAACGCTCGGGTCACATGACAAGATTAAATTTCGCATGCAAGGTACCAGAATTAAAAACTTTATATGCCTAAACTTGACTTTTATTAGAGAGTGGAACTTCTGTACGTTAGTACTATTAGTTATTCTGTGACAGTGACAGCTGAGATGTGAGATATCGTAAAAGGGACTGTAAACGGATCAGATTAGAGTATATAATTCAATAGCAAATTTTAGTGAATTTTAGTTTAGTGATGACAACAAGAGAATCACCACCACTGTGTTTAATTCAGTACTAAATAAACGTTAATCAGAGACACACGTCACACGCTTATATAGTACTAGCTTTGCACCGCGGCGTTGCCCCCGGTGGTTGTACCTTGGTTAACACCACGGGGCTCAGCTAGTATACATACCTATATGATAATAAATTCTACTACTTAAATACATAACATTGGACTTTCATAAAAACTTCCAACCCCCGTTCTACCTCCTTAGGGGTGGAGTTTCGTAAAATCCGTTCTTAGCGGATGTGTACACGATATAAGGTACCTATCTGCCAAATTTCAAGTTTGTAGGTGTTATAGTTTCTGAGATTCCGTGATTAATAAGAATAATAAGTTAGTGGTATTTCGCTTTTATTATATACTAGCTTTTGCACGCAGCTTCGCTCACGCAGACTTTCATCCCCTGATTTACCCCCTTAGGGGTGGAGTTTTGTAAAATCCGTTCTTAGCGGATGTCTACATCCTATAAGGAACCTACCTGCCAAATTTCAAGTTTGTAGGTGTTATAGATTCTGAGATTTCGTGATTAATAAGTGAGTGGTATTTCGCTTTTATATATGTATATAGATAGATAGATAGATTGAGTAACTACACATTGAATCTTCATATAATGATATACCTATATGCACCTATGTTATTTTTACATTCGCAAATGTTTCAAGCCTACTCTTAAGTTATTCGACTAGTTGAAAGTATTTATTTATATTGGGACACAAAGTAAATCTAGACTCAGAACAACAATTTGTTGGGGTTTGAACGCACAACGCTCAGTGCAGAAGAAAGCAGTGAGGTGACCGCTTAAACTATAAGGTACGACCAATATCAATTATTTAAACAATAGTTGACCCGCACAACTTCGTAACGCATTTAATAAACATACAACGTACCAGGCTGACACCTTATCGGCGCCTCTCTAGCGGTCATTAAAACTAGTATTTTAAACAATTTAAACGCAAAAGTAGCTCTGTTTATCTATTACACTGTTTTAACGACCAAACCAATTAACTGTTTTGATATGTATAAAGATAGGCTTGACCTAATTATATCAAACCATCCATGAATCCATCCATCCAACGAATTTACAACACGGAGTGTCACCACCCCTAATTGTTCTCCATCATAAAAGACACCCAAAAGACCCGGATCCCTCCCGTCTCAGGCGCAAAGTAGCACACCGTGTGGTTTTAGTCGGTCCGATTCCGACACACCACCCCGCTACAAACCACGGTGGGGTGACGGCCCGTAGTGGTTTCCACACTTTAAAAAAAGGGAGTTTGAATAACAGTAATATAAAGGGAGGGAACATATTAAACTGACAATAGTCTAACCCGTCTGGCCACCAGGGTATAGTAGACCAGAACCTCCTTTCTAAGGAGAGGTAATGTCCTATGGACTATTAAAAGGCTGTTGATAATTGACGATGATGAGTTATATGTTACGTAGAGTAAAGCGCAGATAAGGAAAAACCTTAGAAATTCCTAATGCTCTGTACGCGGTCTTTCCCCGTAGGAAACTGATGGTAATCACATCCGTTTTTGTGCAGTTTTTAATGAGTAATCAAATAAAAACAAGGTTTTCCCTGATTACTGATTTTGTACCCTACTACTGAATTTCCATCCCATCTTTTCCGCTCCAGGAATATATCCTGCATTGTATGGGACTTCACAAACATTCATGAAATGGACACTATAAGCACTTTTCACTTCTCATTTTAGGTGTATTTCGCCGAGCGCCTCCCGGGAAGAACTATGTGGCAATGGTTGCCACTCTGCGCTCGGCTCGCACGCTAGCCGCGTCGCGCGTAAATAAGTTGAATATTACGTGTAGGTACTTACTGCGAAAAATGACTTCAAAACGAACTAATTGTTCGTACAAAATTGTAGTTATCAATAAAATTATTTAATTAGTTGTTTGGAAACTATGTTATGATAGACATGTTTTGTCAATACAAAAATCTGTAACTTATCACGAAGGTACCCAGAACGAGTAGTACGTTACGTAGACATGATTATTATGTTTGTTAAAATTTTTATTCTTCATTACTAAAGTTGGTATATTTTTATAATTAATTTTAATATTTACCTAAATGTACAGCAAGCGGCAGCCCCGTGCTCTTGAAGTTAATGGAGCGGTGTCTAACGGAATATGAACGCCCAAGTCACACGACAAGATTCAAATTCGCGTGCAAGGTGACAAAGTTGAAAACTTTTTATGCCTAAACTTGACTTTTGTTCGAGAGTGACACTTCTGTACGACAGTACTATTAATTATTCTGTGCTATAAGAACACCTAGACTCATTACAACAATTTGTGGAGATCGAACTCACAACACTCGGCACACTAGAAAGCGGCGAGGCGACTGTTAATCAGTTAATACATAGGTACCTACCAATTATAGCGATAAGACATAAATACAACATTGATCCTATTAAATACATTAAAGATAATATCGAATTATCTTGTATTTTTAGTTCCATTCAATTATACAGGCAATCGGGCTACAAGAATCATAAATAACTACTTTACCACCTTAAAATGTTGAAAAAGTGGAAAAAAATGGAGTTAAAATTGACCTTGTATGGACTTTATTTGATGGTCAATTTTAACTCTTAGTCAATTTTAATTAATAAAACCATAAAAAAATGAAATTTATATTTATATTACTTATACGATAGTTAACATAATATGATAATATCTCTATAGTAAACAAGTTCATAACATAATATTATTTTTAATCACCGAAACAACTACAATCCCCACAGTCACAATTAATATCCCCACAACAGCCACCGTCGTTGTTGCTATCACTGGCGATTTCTGCACTCGTTTCGGCGACAACACAACAACATTCCAAGCATGCCTCGGTACTGCCGTCATCTTGTATTACTTGCGGGGCATTTTGAATTTGAGCCTGTTTCTTACCTATAGGTTGATTTGTTATAACTTGTTCTTGTTCTTCAGATTCAGACATGTTTAAACCGGTTTGTCTTTTTTAATAATTCAAAAGTATTCAAGTTTAAGTATTTTAGGGCGTCGGTAAAACGTAACAGGTGGTTTATTCGACAATACAACACAACGCGCGCGGCGGATATTATAGAGGCGACTGACATAATATCTGTTGTGTGTGATCTCTGTCTCTGTCTGTTGACTGGCAGTGAAGAGGAGAAGAAATACCTTCATAATTCATTTTTCTAAACCACTTATTAAAATTAACATACAACTTCATTTGCCCAATGAACGCAAAAGTCTGGATATAAATGCGTGTGTGCAACTTTGTTGTACTAAATACTAACTGTGCCACTTCGCCCGGTTTTATTTATAACTTCCTAATACTGGATTTCAATTTAACCTAGATTGGCAGTAAAGTAGTTCTCATAAATATTGCTAAAATCGGTTCAGTGGTTTCGGAGTTCATCGACTTCATTCCAACGAAACTTTCCTCTTCAATATTGATGCTATACCGGTAGCTTTAGTTCAGTTATTTTAGGTCCTCAATACTCATCTACCTAATATGTATATAAGTACCTACATATGTACTGATAAATAACTTTGACACAAAATGTAAATTTATTATTTATTATCCGCACACTTATCTATAATGTAATTCATGCGCATTTCATTCAGAAATGTTTTTTTCTCGAACTTGTTTGTCTCTGAAGCTGCCAGTCGAATTGAGAAAAAGGTGCTATCTGTATCTACATTCTACATCTATACAAATAAATAAGATTGAAGTGTATAATCTCAAAGTAACAGCTTTTCACTAAATGCATGCATGCATTTAGTTTCTTCCGGTCCGGCTAATCTCTGGAACCTATTCACCGATTTTGACGGTTCTTTCATCGGCAGATACTGGTGGTGTAAGGAGTAACTTAGGGTACTTTTTTTAGACTAGGTTTGCCCCGCGGCGTTACCTGCGGTTGTTGTTGTAACTGCGACTAACACCGCGGGGCTCAACTAGTAGGTATGTCATCATCATCATCTTCCTGGCCTTTATTATTCCCAAGATTATTTTTTAATGAAGATAATCTTGAACATAGAAGCGGTAGGAGTAATTAATAACGCTGTACCATAGAATTACCATAGAATAATGCAGAAGTATCTTAATAGGCCGCCATAGTGTGGGTCACTATGCAGCATTGTTGAATTGTCTGCATTCGCAATGAGTATGTCACCATACTCTTGGATTCTACTAATGCTATCCATCAGGCAGAGTAAAGTCACTTTTGCAGGCCCATATGTGAAAGAAAAAGTATGAAATGTGTTACTAGCATCGCGTCACTGATTACTCCCGCCCTCAATAATAATAGTAGGCTAGTACACTCACCTTTGGGTCAACCATCTGTTTGTTTACCCCATATACGATACGAAAACGTTTAAAAACTATATCTCGACTACGTGAAACACAGCGCAAGCACTATTTCACACCGGTTTTCTGTGAGGCCGTGGTATCACTCCGGTCGAGCCGGACCATTCATGTCGAAGCGTGGTTTTTCGAAAGACTGTCCCCATTTCATGTCATCCATTTTTTTTTTTATCATTAATTTCATTATGACGAAGACTTGAAGACTCAGACTTAAGATTTAAAGACTATAAATACTTGATTGGCAGAAATAGCTGATCCGGCTGGTTGCCATTTCATCAAAAGAAGACTAATAGTATCATTGTTTATTTAGAACATTCATGAACATATGTGAATCGAAACGCAAAATACACTAAATCCCGTCCCGTTTAGGATTGTCTTTTTATAAAAAAAAATCGCCCAATTGTGAGTCGGACTCGTGCATCGGCGAGGGTTCTGTACAAACTCTTGTTTAAGTATGGACAATCTTAAGTTTGCCATTGGAAAACTCTTGTCCCCATACATCGACATAAATTTATGGTTAAGAACATTCCTAACTTAGAACACTCAGCGTAGTAGGAAGCCGTGAGGTCTCCGCTTATAAACACTATGCCAACCGTTCATGTGTGTTTACTTGTGAATATCTAATCTAATCGTTATATTAAAGTTAAATACCAAAATTACACGTAAGTTTATATAAGAGGTTATTGTAACTAAAAATAGGGCAAAGCGATACTAAAATACCGAGCTAAAATACTCTTGCGTCTCGATTTATAAAGTGAAATCCCGTTCCGTTAGCTGAGGTACAGGAGTTCTTTTTATAAAAAAAAATCGCCTAATTGTGAGTCGGACTCGTGCATCGGCGAGAGTTCTGTACAAACTTTTATGTACGGACAATCTTAACACGTTCGTGGACAGAGTCAGTTTAAATTGTGTTCTAGAATGACACAATAAATTGCCATACAAATATATTTGGCGTTTAATTACATTGTGTTTTAAGTTATTAGATGTTTATAAGACAATATGACACAACCGTGTTATCACGTCAACGTATCCGTACGTTCTGGCAAGACTTACGTCTTACAGCATAGATGACTAGTAGTAGCGTCACAACGTCATTATACGTTCTTGAATACGAGATTGGGTAGTAGTTTGAGGTGATGGCGTGTCCATAGAACGTTGGATACAGTCACTTTTAGTTGATGGTGTATCGCTATCATCATCACTAGAGTCAGAACTGAAATCGGTGTTAGGTTGTCTAGTTGAGATCCCAACAGATTTTGAATGAAGTTTAGCTGCGGGTTTTGACGATTTCACTCTCTCACTCTCACTACCTGATGTATCTCCTTGAGGGTCAAAATCTTTGTCAGATCCAAAGTCGCCATCACGATCCTGGAATGGGTCCGCCTTGGTAGAGTCATCAGAATCTTCAAAAATTTTCATTAGGATTCTTTTGCGTTTATCCATCTAAAACAAACAAAATAAATCATAAAATACTATTTACATACAATATGGTTATAATAGAATTCATTTACCACTTAGTAATAATAAAATAATAGCATTAAATATGTACTAACGATGTTTATTTGTCAGCAAATATTACGATTCGCCGCTCCCGCGCAGATGGAACGCGCGCACTCTGCTCCCGTGACACAGCCGCACGGAATGTAGAGACGCGCGAGGCGCGGAGGGCGTGTATACACGGTGTGCGTGTGTGTGTAGTATCGCGAAGTATAGTCAAACGCACATTTTGAAAACGATTAAAAACAAAGCTCACGTGACAGTAAAGTTTTGAGCTTTCGATATGTTCTGACACAAGGTACCATATAACGAATTTTTGTATTAAAATTGATCGGATATCAACGCCCTGCCGTATACAATTTTCTGTTTTTGAACGTTATCATACGTTGTGCCGTATCTAAGTCTCAAGTCATGACGTATTAAGTGTTAAGTTTGCCATTGTAAAACTCTTGTCCCCATACATCGACATAAATTTACGGTTTTCGGATTTTTCCCTTTACTAGTGCTACATGACATGCCTTGTGCTAAATTTCACAGTGCTAGATCAACGGGAAGTACCGAAGAAGGTTTAGATTCACTCACGAGTAGGCTCAGATAAAAAAAGGCACACACATGCTAAGAAACTATGCTACTTTTCGTCAGTATCGTACAAGTTGTCGATACTTGTACGATACTGACGAAAAGTAGTGTAGCTTATAGCATAGTTAGTGCATTAGCGCGTGTGTTTACTTGAGACTACGCAACTTTTTTTCTTTCAACAAGAACAAGGCCTGCGTTATCTACCTTTTTTTATTTGATCTGAGCGAATAGGTATCAAATTATGCGGCAAAAACGAGGTATAAACGGCTGTATCTTTTGATCGTGATCGGTCGACTAAGAAGTTTGATTTTTTTCATTGCTGCAAGGCTGATGAGACCTGAGTTTTTAAACAATTATTCCAAATTGAAACCTCCACGCGTTCCAGTGAAAAGAGGTCTTGAAATACGAAAAGACAGACTGAGAGACGGGTAACGAAGAGATCCCCGTATTGATTCCGTTTTTAGTACGGAATACAGAACCATAAAAAAACATATTTCTTAAAAATTACCGGAGATATTCACTTATCACAGTTATCACTCAAGTGCCTGTTAACACAACAACATTATTTAAATTGTACTTACTTGAGATATTTTTCCGAGAGTCCGTACCATACACACTTATCTATGAACTAGCTGACCCACACAAACTCGTTTTCTTACGTCTCCTATTGCCCGTAGCGTAATAATTATCCCCCGTTTTTGTAACATTCTTCCTCAGACATTCTTCATTGGTGCTCCGCTCCTATTGGTCTTAGCGTGATGATATATAGCCTTCCTCGATAAGTGGGCTAACACTGAAATAATTTTTCAAAACGGACTAGTAGGTCCTGAGATTAGCACGTTCAAGCAAACAATAAACTTTTTAACCGACTTCCAAAAAGGAGGAGGTTCTATGTTTCACTGTATGTTTTTTTTTTTTTTATGTATGTTACCCGATTATCAGCTTTATATATTAGTATCTCAGATCAAATAATGATCTGCGATTAGTATAGATTCACGTAAGTAGGTCTGTACATAATGCTGACTGTACGCACCAGACACAGGCTGCATTCAATAATTAGGTACGCGCGAAAGCTACTGCATAAATTATTGCGCCAATAACTTTTGGCGCCAAATCAAAGCTGTTTAATCCGCGCCCTGTGTGTTATCGAGTGCACTTATAGTAAAGTAGTATTAATCGATGCCTTGTTCTAACGTTGGCATTGTTCCAAGAAAGCTGAGGAAATGCAACTGTTCCGATCAAAAGCGCGCGCCATCTCAGTGCGTCAGCAAAGATGATTAAGACGTTGTACATTGATTTGAGGTTATTGGAGTTCAGTTTATTGCTATGATTCATTTTATTACGTAGTTAATATACAAATAAGTACCTATTTAAATTGAAAGGGAAGAAGAAACAGAATTGCTTGTTTAGGTACACCATAAATTACTTACATGAAATAAAACTTCTTTTTAACTGACTTCCAAAAGGAGGAGGTTCTCAATTTCATCGGTTTTTTTTTATGTATGTACATCGATTACTCCTTCAATTATGGACCGATTTTGAAAATTATTTTTGTATTCGAAAGGGTATGCTCCCCATGTGGTCCCATGGCCACCATATCAGGATCTGATGATGGGATCCTAAGGAAATCGAAGGAAACCCTCAAATTTACGTGAGCGCCTGCAATGAAGTTACGAGCAATTGTCTGCATGCCTTCATATTCTGTAGACATCATTAAATTTAAATGAAATGATGATGAGAGACTTGAGAAAGACTAAAAAGCGAAAAATATAAAAAAAACTTCGTTTAAAAAAACCGACTTCAAAAACTAAAAAGTATAATATAACTTAATTTGAATGTGCTACCTATTCATAGGTTTGAAGTCGGTGCCAAGCCAAAGTGTAATAGTAGGTACCGCACTCGCCGCGCGTGACCTTGAGCGGGATAGCTGCTCTTCGCGTTGAACAAAACAACCGAAGCGTCGGTGACGTCGTTGACGTTCGTCTCTAAATATAGCGAGTGTGGTACCTACCTACTATTACATTTGGCTTGGCACTGACTTCAAACCTATGAATAGGTAGCACATACAAATTAAATTATTTTATACTTTTTAGTTTTTGAAGTCGGTTTTTTTAAACGAAGTTTTTTTTTACGTGTTTTTAGACCTGACGTTCTAACAAAAGGTCTCCGTTTCTTCTCCTCCCCACCTTTCAGAACACTCCACTCCATGGACTTCAGGAGTACAGCTGTATTCTGGGTATGGATATTTCAACTCGCGTGAGTATATTGAGGTCTTCACTAAGGTGACCTCGCGAAAGGTAGGTGTACTGAAACAAGTGAGACGGTTATTCTGGCCCGACCATCTGTGTCTTTTTTATAAGACTCAGGTTCGCACCTGGCACTGTACTATTCTCATTTTTACTATGAATTTAATTTGATACTCGATCGGTTGCACCGGCGAGCAGTCCGCATTATCAACGGTTCTGAAGCCACCGTGTTCCTCTGTAGTTGCGAAGAGATTTCGCCTCTATGGTTGGGTTTTTCTTACAAGAAATTCTTAATAGCAACCCGGAGTATGGAAGATGGCGGTGTTTCCCGCCCGTGCCTCGGAGAGCACGTAAAGCCGTCGCCGCGTCGGTCCCGGTTGTCATGAACATCTATGGCAACCGTTATTGGGAAGTCAGCGCCCTCAAACATACTGATATATATATCCAGGTCTGAAAGCAGGGCACAAATCCCACCGTCATGCATACTCACATGCACATATGGGTATCATGCATATGTACACATACAAAACAAGTGAGAAATAATTAGCATGCCATGCAACCAAACCTATACTCGACACGTGTTTCGCCCTCCACGGGGCATCCATCCTGGATATTTGTCTCGCGGAATTAAAGCTAAAATATTTCATAGCATTTAATGTCATGGATTTCCACAAAGTAACGCCTGATTCCATAACTTAACTTCTTTATATATTTATGTACTTTAAATGAAGTCACTTCTGCTGTCTATTCGCTAAGATCTTTTAAACTAGGTACACAAAGGTTTTGAATGCAGTTTTCAGCAATAGATGGAATGATCCAAGAGAAAGGTTTACACGTGTAAATACATGCATATCGTAGTAGAGGAAATCCGAGAATTTGAAAGACTTCCGTGCGAAATCGAGCCAGGTCGCTAATGGTTAGGTACTAAATTAATAGTAGGACTTACTTTGAGGATTTTATATGAATCCAGTATTGAATTGAACTGGAATAGGTTGATAAGTGATGTATTGTTTCATTGGGAACGAAAATCTGTAGAAAACTGGCACTGGGGGGGGGGGGGGCGTTAGAATAGAGATATCGCAGCAAGACTGGGATATAGGAAACCGGTCTGAGACCGAATCAGCTAGTTATACCAGCTTACCAAATCGATAGACAGTGGCTGCTAGGTAGGCAGACAGTGCTAGGCACATAACTAAACCTATTTTATTACGGTAACTAAATGCGACCCAAATTGCGTTTTATTTTGTTAAGAGCAGAGTAGCTTTTTATTTAAATCTAAAGTACGCTGTGGGCAAGTCGATCATAGTTCCAAATTTGAAAATAGTGCGCCATTTTGAAATTCAGTTTCGTGATTTGGTTTCAATTTGATAAAATACAATTTAAAAAATAACAATTATGTATTTATTTGCATGTTTGCTACTGAAATCAAACTAATATGATAAAACATAGGTTAGGTGGTAGGTACAAGTACAACTTATCAAGTGTGTAATTAATATAAAGTAGGTACCTTTTACAGTTATGGCAAATAAAACAAACGTAACACAACATTACACTTATAATACAAAATTACACAGATGTAGGTACAATATGCGAGTAAATTTTCACTATTAAAAGCGATAAATAGATACCTATTGGCTATTTGCGTCATAGACAAATATAATTGTACCTACCTATTCGTCTATGGTTTGCGTGAAATAGGCACTTCATAATTGAATTCAAAAATTTTTGTGTTAGCATAATCTTAATAGCGAGCCTAAATTTGAATAAAATATGTCAACAACATTTAATCGTATTATTAATTAATATAATAAAATTGTATTTGTCAGATCTAACATTATAGGCACTTTAAAACAAAGGAGTTATTTGAAGAAGAGATAGACTGATAGATAACACCTCAGGCCGGTATTCACGTCGATTAGTGCGAGTGCAGGTGCTTAGTGCAGGTGATCAATGATTAGCAGAAGATACGTGTAGACAGCGACTGATTAGTTCGAGTGCTACGTTGTCTGCGTAGTAATCTGCCCTCCTAGCCAAGTTGCAAGCGTTCTTCTTTCTGCAATCGTTAACGCCTAAATTCTCGCTCGTGTGTCATTGGCTAATCTTAACAAAGTAATCTGAGACAAAGTATTAGCCAATGACTCACGAGAATTTAGGCGTTAACGATTGCAGAAAGAAGAACGTTTGCAACTTGGCTAGGGGGGCTGTTAGAAGCGTTTTCTATTTATTTGCGAGTGGTCTGCGAGTAGCCACGGCCCGCGCGCCCTTCCTTACCCCTCACTCACACATACTTGATGATCGACGGTCATCGACCGACGGCTAACAAATGAATTCACTAAACAGAACCACTACACAATAATTGGACACTACACGCACTTCCCACCTGCACTACACACCCTCATTTACTTGTCATCTGCACTCGCACTAATCAAAGTGAATACGGGCTTATAAGTAAAGGTTTTTATTTAAACTAAAGTAAAGACACAAAACAAAATAGGTATGTTACAATTTCGATAGTTTAAGTCTATATTGGTCATATTAAAATTTATTGTTAAGTTTTTCAAGTTTTATATAAATAAAATATATTTATAAACGATAACAAAAATATTAGTGGAGAGTGTTAACAATTTACAAAATAATAGAAATAAGTTCGGTAACTTTTTAACGTAACGTACTTAGTCCTACTAAGTACCTACTAGATCAAGTACGTACAAAAATTGATTATCTGTTTAAGTATAATTAAATAATTAGAATATTAACGATGGTTAATGAAAAGAGAAAATGTATGGGTCAATGATGTTCTGATGCAACTTATTATTTATCGCAATGTTTCATCGGTTACAGGTTACAGATGAGTTTCGGATAGCATATATGTGACAGATAATTTGACTTTTCTTCAACACCGAAATATTTATTTTATTATATCCGGAAGTGTCCGGAACTTTTATGTAAACGGTGCAACAGGACCTAAATGTATTCTGTTTTGTGTCAATAGTAACATGAAGTAACTATTGTCATTAAAATAAAATAGCAGGCAAATGGGAGTTAGATGCGCGTAACGCGTTAACTAGGTCATAAAAAATGCATAAAAACCTCTTGGCGAGTAGTTTAATGTAAACATTATAGGTATTCTGATACGAAGCTTCGTCATAAAATCGTTTTCAGGTCAAAAATCACGTATATTTTCGTTAGTTTAGTAAGGCACTGAAAATTTGTTATTTTATTTTTGACTGTTGCTTGAAAATGGTGATTTAGGTAAAGTTTAATTTCACCAAACCCTAATGTTTCGTACAACTTATAGACAAGATAAATAGGTAAAAAGCTGTAAGTTTAGGTACAGTAGACAAATATAGGAACTGTAGACAAGAATAAAAAAAAACATTTTGAATAAAAAACAAATGCAATTTGGCAAAAACTAAATCCATGTCGAAAACATTAGAAAAGCCAACACAATGATATTTAAAATATCATTGAATAAACAGTTATTGACATATACAATACAGTATAATTTTATTTAAATTTATACGAGTTTTTTTAAATCAATCTAAATTCTAAAATGTCTTAACTCTGTGTAACAAATGTTTGTCAAGTACATGTTTTATAAAACTGGTACGAACATTCCAAAAATGGACGTTTATTAATTATTCATTTACCATTTCTATTTTAGTGCTTAGGTATTTCTATACCTACCAATTATGAATCATTAATGCTTTGCATGATAATTGTAGTAAATAGGTCGTTACGAAACCTCTGCATTCCTTACTATTTAGGTAGGTATTTACACAATTTTTAAACATCAATATGATGGTAATTTCAAAATTAAAAAACGAGTGCGTCTTTCATGTAACATGGTAACATCTGCCATTTAACTACCATTAGCTGGACAACTTTTTATGGACAAAGCATTACAGTATACCTATATTTTATATAGATCACAACCAACTGCATTCTTAGTTAAATCGAATTTCCGGCATCCTGTTATACAGGTCCGTTCTTTTTGAAAGATGTTTCACATTAAATAGGTACATTTATAACAATAATTCTTACGACTTACGAATTAACTTATACAAGGCAACAATCTTGGCATTCAGAAAAGAAAAAGTGACTTGATAAAAAATCAAGCATTTAATCGATACTACAGATATCGATGTTGTTTTTTTTACTGATTAATCAACACCCCCGCCTGAATCTCCGCCCCCGCCTGAGTCACATCCACCCCCAGAATCACCTCCACCTCCACCAGAGTCGCACGTGCCGCCTGTATCATGACTGCTGGTATGGTGACCCCCAGAATCATGGCCACTGGAGTGATGTCCAGAATCGTGTCCACTGGAATGATGTCCAGAATCGTGTCCACTGGAATGATGTCCAGAATCGTGTCCACCTATAGAGTGATGGATTCCAGAATCGTTGCCGCTAGAATGATGGGTGTGATGTCCAGTTGTACGAGAATCATGGCAGTGTGATTTATTATCATGACCCGAGTCATGACTGGGAGAATAATGTACACTGGAGTCGAGTGTCATTGTTGGAATATCGGGTTGATTATCAGATGCCGTGTTGTGATGCTGAATAGCACCGACCACCCATGTATTATCATCGTAGTCATATTCCTGACTGCTTCCGTACCTTCTGCGCTTATTCTTGTTCCTGTCTTCAGGTTTGTCTTCACAGCAGTCTGCTAAACAATCAGCGCAACAGTTGCAGCATTTTTCTGTACAATCCCTGATTCCTCCACAGACGCTTGATAGAAAATTGCAGCAGTAATAAAGAAAACATCCTTGACTTTTATCAGCTCTGAAGCAGCAGTCATCACGGTCTTGTCGCGTTTCCATTGTGGATTTTCTTTGACTGTGCCCATTGAGCGATTCTTGTATCTCAGTAGGCTGATAAGGCGACGTTGATGATGGTTGTGAAGAAATAACATGCGACATTCTGCAGATTGGTTTTATTGTTCCTATTCCAATAAAACTACCCAGACCGCTCCCATGAATGACTCATTCTCATATATTTTACTACTTTGGAGCGTAAAAACGCATCTCAAACACGTTTATTTGAGTGGCACAACTTACAATAACCTTAAACATTTGTTCATAACTATGTTTCACTTTGTTTATCTCAAAGAATATCAATATAACTTCACAATATAACACTTATGTTCACTAATATTCCAACCAACCAATATTCAAAAAAAGTTCCAAAATCGACTAATGGGTAAGTGTCCTGTAGTTTTATTATTTTAAAACAGATTGAAAAGGTAATTTTTAATTGTAATACATGACGCGACGCAATAAGTTAATCTGTCGAGCGGCAGCGAGCGCTCACGCGGAACTACGGTACGGACTAGTAATGTCTAGTACTCTAGTAACAGTAGTAACTATTACGGACACCTACACGGCTTACCTACACGTCCTACACTACTAACAACATATTCTTATCTATGACTACTAACTACTAACTGGCATAACCAAACTGCACTCACTCGGACCAGTGTTGCCAGCTTTTTTTTTCTCGAATAGCTTTGCAGGAGCGCGCGCGTAGCCCCGAGATAGCCCCTCATCTATTGACGTCACTAATACTCAAGATTTGACATATACTGTACTTTTAAATGTATTGTGAGTCAGTTAACGTTTTAAAATTCATGCTTAATATACACATAAAATATTGAAACTAATTGTTGCTGTAAAAGTTTTTTTCTGCATAAAAATGTTTGTTTGATAATTGAATATTTCAAAAAAAAAAGATAGCCCCATCGGCTACGTGTAGCCCCACCTGGCAACCCTGACTTGGGCTCGGAATTCGGATACAATAACACTGGTCTGGCTTGGGAGGGCGATGTCTAAGGACATTACCGTATTTTGAGGGTAATATTATTTAGGTATTTAAATCAATAATAATTTTAATTTGACACAAAAGATCAACGTAAATACTTTATACTCTTTTAATAGCCTAACAAATAAAAAACACATAATACTTTTCGATTAGAACATTTAAATAATGTACAAACACGCCCGATTACACCTGATAACATATCTACATAAGAAATGTACATGAATACACTATACACATCAATTGATTTATACAGCTAAATTACATAATTTGTGCAAACATAATAATAATAAAATTTCAGGCTTGGTAAATAACAAATGTTTTCTAGCAACACTGGATTATAAACGTCACACACATCTGTGATGTGATCACTGATCTGATTTGTAGCTATGACTCCATGAACGTAACCTATCGCAAAAGCCGAACAAAATTTTTGATATAATACAAATGCCATTCGATGTTTAGATGCTTTACGACGTTTTATTGTTTGTAATAAAAGTTGTTAGCGTAAATAAATTGTACCCACGTTTTTCTGTGGATTTATCTCGTGGTATGTTTTGTGTGGATGTATGTATAGTTTTTATTGATGAGGAAAAAACTGAGGCATGTTTTAAACAAGATTGGATAGAAACATCCTACTAATATTATAAACGCGAAAGTTTGTAAGTATGGATGGATGAATGTTTGTTACTCTTTTTTGATTTGAATGGAACTTTACAGTAATATATACCTTATAAACATCATAATAACAGTCATAGGCTACCATTTGCCGCGATAACCGACATGTATAGGTACACACGGGCGTTGCCGCGGGCAACAACTATACCTACTCTTTGCACTATAGCATGGTGCGTGATGGTTTAATTTACTACAGTTTATGGTTTAATTTACTACAGTTATTAATGATTTAATATATTGCGAATACACCCTCAAGTATTAATAACTGTAGTAAATTAAATTAAACAACCACGCACCATGCTACAGCGCAAAGAGTATAGTGGTTAATAATAATTAATATATCTCTGCGGTACAATCCCACCTGTACTCTACGGGATGGACAAACCCGTAAAACTATAGGTACATACATTCCTTTAACATTTATTATACCTACTAAAATGTTATTATTTACAATTTTGGCTTCTCTGACTAGCTGTTACGTGGAATGTAAAGAATTAGATTTTATTATTTCCTGTAACTTTATTGGTCAGACAATTCGTGGAACGGAAAATCAAATCGAAATGATCTGGTTTTCCTTAGAGATTTATTTTCGGCCCAGAATTCTCACGCCGAAGAGGATAGTAGTTAAAGTTCAGTTCTGATCAACGCCCTATCTCACAAATGTTGTTAAAATATATCTCTTTTTCTTTTTTTAAATGTAACTTCCGCACGAGGAATAAGTATAACATTCAATTACATTCTGTGTCGCGGGGGATTTTACAAATATACATGAAATGCTGTGTTTCGCTGAGTGAGTGAGGATAACGGAGGCCCATAACCCAACCCCTCCCCATCCCTCAAAGGCCGGCAACGCACTTGTGACGTCTGTGGTGTTGCGGGTGTCCATGGGCGGCGGTAATCGCTTACCATCAGGGGATACATCTGCTCGTTTGCCCCTATTCCATTAAAAAAAACATGCAACGGATACACAGAACACTAGACTCAGAAAAGCAATTTGGGGATCAAACAAATTGTTGTATTTATGTAGATTTGAAACCAACAACACTTGGCGCAGTAGAAAGCGACGTGGCGGCCACTTAGGGTAGACGACACCTTAGTCAAATTAGTTACTTTTTATATCTGTCAAAATGATAACTTTGTATGAAAAATGCATGAAAAATGTAATAGACACAAAATTATGACGTCACTGTTTTAGACTACTAAATTGAACCATATATTTCAATGTTTATTTGATTAAAATTTTTAATCGAAATGAAGAGCTGTAATAATTTATCTTTTCTAAGATGTTTTGTAATGTTCTTTTTAATGAAGGAGACATCGGTATTTATCTACGATACAGTCATCTACCCTATTAGGCCAACCGCGCAATCAAAGTAAATTCTTGTATGCTCCATAAAATTCTGAGCATAAAATTCTGAATAACTTATAATTATAGGTATACCTATAATATTATAGGTATACGTATGAAACCTAAATAGGAAGAAACTCGTTTGACGTAGGTACATTCTAAATTAGCAATTAGAAACTTTTTATAAAAAAAAACCGACTTCCAAAAAACACTAAAAAGCGTAAAATAAACTGGCTCTTCATAAATTGCTATGTGCCAAATCTTGTCTATACCTAATTCTTTATTCATTTAAATAGTAGTATTATAATGTGTGCTAGGTACCTAAAATCTGTTTGAAGTCGGTGCCAAGCCAAAAAGAATACGAGAGGACGTTGTTTTGTTGATTTATTGAAGTCATCGGCTAACCTTTAGAATCTATACAATCGATTTGAGAGTTGACAATTTTATGTTTGACAGTTCTTGCTTTTGTTAGTCTACTCCTAAAATTTCAACTTGCGGAAAGTCGTAGTTTTTGAGATATAAATTTTTGAAATTATAAATAAAATACGTGAAAATAATTTTGACATCTTCTCTGCGTTTTGTTATTCCTTACGTTATTCGTTTTAAACTTTTTTCAAACTCTCAAAATAGTTTTT
The DNA here is from genome assembly GCA_949125395.1 of Diaphora mendica. Classification (NCBI taxonomy): domain Eukaryota; kingdom Metazoa; phylum Arthropoda; class Insecta; order Lepidoptera; family Erebidae; genus Diaphora; species Diaphora mendica. Next base: position 3,046,100 of record OX421332.1, on the reverse strand, counting down.
GTGTATTTTTTTGCTAAATTAATTTAGTTTTAATTGTAATACACACCGTAATATACGAAAAAATACTTTTCGAGTATTTTTTTTATATATTTCGTTCACTTTATTCACTTTTAATTTTAATAAAGGACATATTTTCTTAAAAAAGGAGAACCAAAACGCAACACTAATGAAGCGTCGCCATTTCAAATAAAGAACTACAACAACTTAGCAACACCCTAATGTTTTTGTTAGTGGCCAAAGAGAAAAGTAATTAGTGGCTAACTTTGTAGGTTAGGTTAGAGTTGTGAATTATATATATTGTGTTATAGGAAATGTATAAGAACAGGATATAATTCTTAGGTAATTAATAGCAATGTATTACTCCGAGTTGGCACAATCCGACTTTATTGGGTTAGGTTAGATGGCTAAGGCGGGAGCGCAGCGCAGCGAAGCTCCCGCCTTAGCCATCGTGGTTATTTTTTTTATAAACCACCCAGAAACAGGAGCCCCGCCTAGCGGGGCTCCGTCGACTCATAATTGAAGCCAGTTTTTATATACATATTTATATAATAAATAACAGCGATAAAACATGTTTATTAAGTGGAATATACAAACAATTTTTGTACAAATTTCTATTTTTTCTAAGGGAACCAAGCATTTCCGGCGGGTGAAATGGTGAGGAGGTGAGGAGGACCCCCCAAGTAGGGGGTATCCCCCACCCCCTCCCCCCAAAATCTATTGTATATATTGCGAAATGCGTCCTAACCTATAAAATTTTCAAAAATTCATATAAAAAAAACTATGAGGAATCGCAACCCCCCCTTCAAGGGGGGCTATATACCACACCTCCCCCACCCCCTCCCCCCACCCCCGCCCCCGAAATCGATTGTATAGATTCTAAAGTCCTTCCAAGTCATCTTCCATGAAATGAAGACCATTCGATCCGACTAAAACTTGTGGGGAATCAATATTTTTTTCTGTGGCATAAATTCACTTATAACTGCATTCTGTGGAAATCTTAAATAAACGAAATATGTAAACAAGTACAATGTTATAGTCCCATTCAAAAACAATATTTTATAATGTTTGATTCTTATCTTTTAATGAAAAATGTAGTTTTTGAGTACCACTGCAGGTGCCTAATGTCGTTTAGCACATCACTAACTCCCGAAGATTTTCTGTGACCGTACCACTAAAATGCAAAATCCAATACTATTATTAATTGCGTAATACATTTATTTTTAACCGACTTCCAAAAGGAGGAGGTTCTCAATTTCATCGGTTTTTTTATGTATGTACATTTATTACTCCGTCAATTGTGGACCGATTTTGAAAATTCTTTTTGTGTTCGAAAGGGTATGCTCCCCCCATGTGGTCCCATGGCCACCATATCAGGATCTGATGATGGGATCCCAAAGAAATCGAAGGAAACCCTCAAATTTACGTGAGCGCCTGCAATGAAGTTCAGAGAAATTGTCTGTGTAAGCGTTATTAAAGAGCTTACTTTTAGAAAATAAAGGAAAAATAAAACTCGCTACGTGCGTTCAATAAGGTGTCTATATTGCGTCTTAAAGCATCAGTATTCACATTCACACATCGCCGCCGGTCGGCGCTCGCGTTGCCTCCCCCCGCGATCCCCGCGCTCCTGCCTCGCTTAATGACGTCGTAGACAGTCTGCATGCCTTCATATTCTGTAGACATCATTTAATTTCATAATATATAGTCCATTTGAGATTTTATTACAAAAAGTTACCTGAAGTCCTTTCGATTCTATACAGTATGTATGTTACCTTTAGTCGTATTCTTTCAAGTTATTTAGGTGAAATGATGATGAGAGACTTGAGAAAAACTAAAATGCGAAAAATAAAATAAAAACTTCGTTTAAAAAAACCGACTTCAAAAACTAAAAAGTATAAAATAACTTAATTTGTATGTGCTACCTATTCATAGGTTTGAAGTCGGTGCAAGCCAAAATGTAATAGTAGGTAAATAGTAGGTAGGTAATAAAAAAAAAAAATGCCTTACGATCCTATTAAAACACCTTACCGACCGGTGAGACAACAAGTGAGAGTGCATAGCCAAGTACCGTCTTTTTATAGGTTCGCACTGCATAATTTATCGCTAGAGTTGGGATACACCTAACAATACATATAATCCTCTTGAATCACTATATCTAATGCTGAAAATTGCATTAAAATCCGTTAAGTACTTTAAAAGATCTAAGCGAACAGACAACCGAAATGACTTCATTTTATAATTTGTAAAGAAGTTTATTGCCAAGAGAAGGAAGAGTATTGTAGTTATTAATAACGTAACCATTAAATCACGTAAACATTACTTAGGTATGTTATTGGAATTTTCCATCAATATTTTTCCTGTTTATTTCTGAGTATTGGTACTTAAACACCTATTTTAATAGTTGCGTATGTTACGCTGCCGATCAGGCCAATTGTGCCGAATCATTTCTCTCGCTACAGACGCTAAGAGGGAAGATTTTTGTTCTGTACATTTTAATCACATACTTTAGACCTGAAAGAAAGAAAGCGTGATCGGAGTAGAGAGAGAGTTTAGTTAGAGTCTGTCTCTCTCATACAAGCTTCTGATTGGTGGACGCACATACTAATTTATTTGCATGACTGATTTGGTGGGAAATACACCAATCAATCGGAAGCTTGCGTGACAGAGACAGAAGAGTCTGTCTCTCTAACGCAAGCTTCTACTCAGTTTCTCTCTCTACTCCGATCACGCTTTCCGCTCGTTCAGCGCTCAATCCATGTATGTATGCTCTAAGGTTAATATACACTAGCGCTAATTCTGTTGTTACGTCACAAAACTAAAATAAAAGTTTTCTTGTTTTTAACCGACTTCAAAAAAGGAGGAGGTTATCAATTCGACTGTTTTTTTATGTTTGTTACCTCATAACTTTCGACTGGGTGAACCGATTTTGATGATTCTTTTTTTATTTAAAAGCTGGTGCTTCTCATGTGGTCCCAGGTCCACTTCTTGAAGTCGTTTTTTTTTGTTAAAATTTGTGATTATAGTATACGATGACATAAGTCTATTTTAGTGTATCGTATCTAATTTTAGTCAGTCTTTAACGTTTGTTTACTAGTTAGTGGTTTGACAGAACAAAGCTTATTAATTAATGATTTTTAACCGACTTCAAAAAGGAGGAGGTTATCAATTCGACTGTGCTTCTTTTTTATGTTTGTTACCTCATAACTTTCGACTGGGTAAACCGATTTTGGTGATTCTTTTTTATTTGAAAGCTGGTGCTTCCCGTGTGGTCCCATTTAAATAGGCTATTTGACAATATTGAAAATAAACTATGGATTGTGGTCATCCTATCAGATAATAGCCTAAAAAGACATATTTCACTATGAATTAAACAAAATAATGTGATTTTTTCGCAGATTGCACGAAATAAATTGTAACAATTTTTTGAAATATTTTCTGCGACATGAACGCCTTGTGATTTGTTGCAACTCTGGTGACGTCACACGCTAGTAAACAAAAGATTCCTCGAGTGAGTATTGTTCGCGTTTTGTGAATTTGTTTACTGGCGCGTGACGTCACACGTGTCATGTGACCAGCGCCATTAAAGAAATGTCGTTTTTTGACGCGGTTGTCAAACTCGAACTTTATCTTAGATTTTAATTCTTAATACAGTAGAAATTCCGCAAAATATTAACGCACTGTGCTTCTTACGTAATAAAGAATAATTTAAAACGATTTCCAAAAATCAGTCAAATAGCCTATTAGGTCAAGTTCTTGAAGTTGGTTATTCTTGTTAAAATTTTGTGTTATTAAGCTAATTTCGTTTTAGTACAACAAATTGTTATTAGCACTACACTCCTCTGAGCGTCTCTAGCACGCGCACGTGTGCAATCAATAAGCCCTCCAGCTACAGTGAGGTGAGCGCGCAGATTCATTAAAAGTGCGCACCTCACTCCGCTGCGCCTACACTATAGGTACATAGGAATTATGTGTATATGTATATATATGTATGGTAGGTTTACGTATGTATATGATATATTAAATATAACTTAAATGCACCGACTTCCTATTTTCTCTGCATTACCTGAAGGTTGACTGGTAGAGACTGCCTTAGGCATTAAGTCCGCCGATGCACCTAAGGTGTGTGATGTGTAATAAATAAAATAAAAGTCAAACATTTTTCAATATTTTATTCATAAATTAAAAATGTAATATTCTAATTACATCCTGGCCATGTTATAGTTATTTACATTGGGCACTTAAAACATGACCAGTTTAATTAAGATTTAATATAAAATGGACAATTTTTATTTTTTTTAATCATTGGAAGCTATAATTGTCTAAGTATTGTTATTGGATGATTGCTTAGTTCTATAACACGGAGTTTAAAAAAATACGTTTCGTTTCAGATAATTTTACACAAAATCTATCATTAAATAATTTATCAGTGGTTACTATAATTATTTTAAAATAAATTATGAATCATTATTTGTCACAGACGGTAGATGGAAAAATACAGATTAAAAGTTTTCTAAGAAAATTGGATTGAAGAAGCCCTCCAGCTACAGTGAGGTGAGCGCGCAGATTCATTAAAAGTGCGCACCTCACTCCGCTGCGCCTACACTATAGGTACATAGGAATTATGTGTATATGTATATATATGTATGGTAGGTTTACGTATGTATATGATATATTAAATATAACTTAAATGCACCGACTTCCTATTTTCTCTGCATTACCTGAAGGTTGACTGGTAGAGACTGCCTTAGGCATTAAGTCCGCCGATGCACCTAAGGTGTGTGATGTGTAATAAATAAAATAAAAGTCAAACATTTTTCAATATTTTATTCATAAATTAAAAATGTAATATTCTAATTACATCCTGGCCATGTTATAGTTATTTACATTGGGCACTTAAAACATGACCAGTTTAATTAAGATTTAATATAAAATGGACAATTTTTATTTTTTTTAATCATTGGAAGCTATAATTGTCTAAGTATTGTTATTGGATGATTGCTTAGTTCTATAACACGGAGTTTAAAAAAATACGTTTCGTTTCAGATAATTTTACACAAAATCTATCATTAAATAATTTATCAGTGGTTACTATAATTATTTTAAAATAAATTATGAATCATTATTTGTCACAGACGGTAGATGGAAAAATACAGATTAAAAGTTTTCTAAGAAAATTGGATTGAAGAATCGAGTTATAATAAACATTTATGAGATATGCGTTACTAGCATATTTTTATTAGTTCTAAAAATAAGAATTATTATTGTTAATTTAGACATAGTAAGTCTCATAAGTATCAATAACGTGAGTGGAACAGATTAACATAATTATATTACTACATTATCAAAATTTTCCTTTATGTTTTTGACATCATTTTAATACAGAATAGTATTTAAAAAAAATATTATAATGAGTTTTATTCCTGTTAAACCTATCTTACGTAGAATCATGGAAAATGCATATAAAACAATATAAAATGTTATTTTTCAACAGGCACGTTAAAAAATAACAAAAAAAGCTGTCAACTTTGAACAATATTTGACTCCTTTGGACTTGATTTTGACCACTTCAAACGGTCAGATTTTATATAAACTTAGTAGACATATCGAGCACCGGTGACAATACAATAATTGGAACAAAAAAAAAACGAAAAAAACAAAGGCAAATAGTATGTAAAAAAGCGTGGGGGTGCTTTCTGAAAATATTTCAATGATGTCGCCCCACGCTTGAAGTCGGTTTTTATTTTGTTAAAATTTTACTTTTTTGCATTAAAATTATTTTCTGCTTTTTTAATTTGCTTTTTAAATAAAAATCGTGTTTTTTTAGTTTTTTATACTATTTTTTCTTAGCTTCACCTATGTTTGTATATAACCGACTTTTGTAAGCGTGGTTCTTATTTTTAGAAACTATATTTGTTTTTTAACACGATTTTATAAGCTTCACCTGCATGTCTGTTTGTTTATATTCGACTTTCGGGAGCTTGTTTTTTTTCATATTAATTCATATAATATCAAATATATAATTCATATTTAATTCAACTGTGTTTTTTAAATGTTTGTTCCCTCATAACTTTCGACTGGTTGAACCGATTTTGATGATTCTTTTTTTATTTGAAAGCTTAGCAAAGATAGCAATATATATATATATAAAACAATGCCACTGTTCGTTGTAATTTTATAACTCAAGAACGGGCTCACCTATCCAAATCAAATGTTTAGGCTTTGTTCGGACTATTTAGTAGATGGTTTATGACGTGGAGTTTGCACAAAATCGCTCGAGCGGTTCTTCATTTATTTCATTTTTTGTAATTTCACTTCATAAGTAGCGAAGCACGTACCGGGCCGCTAGTATTTGTTAAATGTATGGGGTGAATTTCAACAACAGAGATAAAATGAGTAGGTAATACCTACCTACCTAATGTCCCTCCAGTGACCCGTTTGAGGTTGAGTTATTAATATTATTATCGCTACTTAAATACATCGCATTAAATGCAATTTGTTTCCTGTATATTCATTGTCATGTTTCTAGCCTTTTCTACTTTAGCTTACATATAATAATGTAGTTTAATAATATCAGGAGTATATCGCTAGGAAGAGTATTAGGGTCGAGGGTTGACTATTACACCCTTAGATACCCTAAATAGAACATCGTGTTGTATGACATTATTTTATTTACTTAAAAATTGTTTGAATAAGAAAATAAGTATTCATGGTTTTCTAGGTAGTTCGTGTTTTGTTATATTAAAGAAAAAACTAATGTAGGGGTCTTTATTAAAGTTAACAAAACGAGAATACAAAACAAGTTTATAGAATGTTTGTTTGTTTGTGCGCGCTAATCTTGGAAGTCGATTAACCGATTTGGATGAGGTCTTATATGCTGTGGTAATGTTCACTTATTTTTTTTTATTTTTTTATTATTATTATTATTATTATTTTATTATTTCAATCAGTTGAAAATTAAGTATAGTGTAGTAATATGAGAGAAAAACTTATCAGTTTATAGAATCACCGCGATAATCGACATATACACGAGCGGAACCGCAAGGAAAAGCTAGTACTGAAATATAATATTATAACTTATATTCCAGCGACCATTTGGAAATAGCAATTACGCTCTTTCATTATACAATGTTTATATTATACCATAACATGTTAGAGTAAAAAATAAAATCTCGAAACTGTGCTCTTAATTAGAAAATACCATATTTTGATTGAAAAAAGTTTTTAACCAACATTTTGAGTTGAAAATCATACAAATTTGTTCTAAAATAATAACATATTATTTTTTAAATAGCAACACAAGATAATCTTGCATTTCGATGATACGACCAACGAAATTATAAACTAAAAATGTAAAGCAAATCGCCTCTTAACACTTTTATCGTAAATTTATATATTTGACTTAGCTTTTAATAATTAGATATTTTATGTCTAAAAACCACTGAGTATAAGTTGAGAGAAGTTGTATGTCAATGGTGCTAATTCTGTTGTTGACATCACTAAACTAAAATTCACTAAGAATTTGTTGTTGGATTATATACTTTAATCTCATTTGCTTACTGTCTATTTTACGATATCTAACAGTTTTCACTATATTTAGTTGATCAGAGGAACACGCTTGTAAAAAGAACTACTCTAAATAAAAAAATTATAAGTAATTTAGTCGGTTAAACGTTCAACACAAGAATAGCAAAAGAAAAATTATGGCCTAAGTCGAGTAATTTAACTAATTTTGGTTATACATGTGGAGGGACGGGTGAGATGTCCCTCCAACACAAAGGGAGGATCCTTCGACCAGGCGAGGTGATCATGCCTGGCGGGCCAACTGCCCAACGGTTGAATCGGTTGATGTTGGGATGTTGTATGTATTGTAATTGGCGCGCGAACTTTCACTGCGCGATTCAGGATTGGTAGTTTCTTAGTAATTCCTTCGTTACTCCATAGTTCAGTGTTACTTCGGTAGATGGCGCTGTAGTATATTTCTGTTGCGCTGTATGTGGAAGTCGCCACATACCAAAGTAAATTTTACTTTTTCAAGTAATAAACAAGCGTGTCTCTGATTAACGTTTATTTGGTACTAAACTAAACACAGTGACAGCTAAGATTTGAGGTATCACAAAATGAACTGCAGGCAATTTAAAATAAAATATATAACCCAACAACAAATTTTAGTGAATTTTAGTTTAGTGAGGTCAACAACAGAATTAGCACCATTAACATGGTTTTAATCAAACTAAGAGGTTAGTCCAAAAAATTTTGCTTGATCTCTGTGACAACTATCTGTCACTAGTGTAATTTTAGAACTTACGAAGTACATTTTATAATTTTTTTATTTAATAACTAGCTGACCCACGCAGGTTCGTCTGCGTCTCTTTTCAATCATGCTCGGCTCCTATAGTCCTATTGATCTAAGCGTGATGATAACTATGTTATCCTGGGCACGCCAGCAAAATACATTTAAATAAAGAGGGAAAATCAGTATAGTTTCGGAATTCGTCGTGAGCAACAATTATGTATATTTAATAGATATATATGTACTATATGTATAGAATTAAATATAGTAGATGTACTGCACTTTATTTGTGATAAAACTGGCACGTAAAGAATGAAAATATAGGTTATACAAAATAAAATATCTTGTTAAAAGTTATTTCGTCGGTTATCTATCACATAAATCAAGCTAGGTTTTAAGGACTGTTGTTTGCACCTGACATAAAAAACCATGTTCTTAAATGTGTATAATTGTTTCTTAAAAAAAAATCCATTAACATTTATTTAACAGGCATTTATAGTTGCCAGCATAAAAATTAAAACTACAATAATGACGTTTAAGGCCGCACACGATCGATTCTTACATTCTACTTTTGAACACGTATGAAATAGCGCTCGAATATCATGTTTGTTCAGGACTATCTATCATAAAAGCAATGTTTTAACAATTTGCGTAGATTAACTATAGCAAGACCTACTTGGTCACCTCACGTCACGTCACGTATTTAGATTCATTGGCAAAATAATATAAGTAAATTACGTCACATTCGTTGTATTCTAATTGACCCCTCCAGCTAAGTATAATGCTTGAGTTCAGGGGTCTATAACGGTCAGTATACTGGATGGTCAACCACTGGTTAGCAAGTTAAGAGTTATTGGTTATATTCTGGATGACCCATTTTTTTTTGTGCGGAAATTCCCTCGTATACCACCAACATTTCCATTGTCATTTATTTGACAGGCATTTATTGTTGCCAGGATGAAAAGTAATGTCTCATTAAAAGTCCTTGAAAGTTAAAATGCTTGAGTTGCGGGGTCCATAACGGTCAATATGCTGGATGGAGAACCACTGGTTAATAAGTTAGGAGTTATTAAACATATTCTGGATGACCCCTGTAGCTAAGTAAAATACTTGAGCTGAGGATTTACAAACAGTCAGTATACTGGATAGGGGACCACTGGTAAGTTAAAAGTATTTATCATATTCTGACCCCTTTAGCTAAGTAAAATGCTTGTGTTAAGGGGTCATAATGGTCAGGATACTGGATCAGGTTAGTAAGTTAGGATTATTAATCAACTTTTCTACACTTATACTCTGTAATCGAAACAACAGTCTTATTAAGCGATTAAGGCGATTTGCAGACTGATTTTTAACCAGTCTGTTTTTATATTACCGTCATTCTTTGGGTGCTGGTGGGGCACTGTCGTCCGCTTTTCTTTTAATAGCAGACCGATTCTTGTCGGGCTTGTATCGTTCCCACTTTTTATGGTTCAAAGTGTCGAAATCTTCACAATATTGGGCTATATCTCTAAGGTACACTGATAGATGAATTAGTTCCCTATCTCTATCCCTGTTGAGGTGAGCTTGTCTAAAGGGGCGGATTTTAAGCCCGCTTTTGGGGTTCATAATGAAGTTTCTTCTGATATCGTCGAACATTATTGTGTTCTTTGAACTGTATTGAGGGTACTTGCCCCATATTACGCCTAGCGGTTTTACCTGAAATATGAAAATGCGGGATTTATACTTTATTTACTCTATGAAGTATGTTACCTTGTTTTTCTTTAGCACATCTAATGTGTATAGATTTGTTTGAGTAATTTTCTTTTTTACAAAGACAACTCTCATACCAGGAATATGTCCTGTGTCATGGAGACTTTACAAACGTACATGAAACGGATACTCATATGCATGGTATAAAAATACAGGTATGGCATTCCGAGATACATAAAGGACGAGATGACGTCATTATCACTATCGCTGGTTCAGTGTTACCAGTAGTGTGGAATAATAACTCGCCAACCACCATTACTTGGGAGTAATGGTGGTTGGCGAGTTGTGAATTTGATAGAACACTAAAGTTTTACGTTATCACATATTTAAATTCAAATATTTTGTTTGATTATGTACACAAAACAACAATTTAAATGCATTTTACATTTTTTTAAATAGAATGGTGACTGAAAATGTTTCCATCATTTCACGTTATGTTGCTATAAAGTGGTAACTGGATAGTGACGTCACCCTGGGTAGCTTTCGGAATGTCATACCTGTATTGTTATACCATGCTCCCATATGGAAGTAGAATTAAGAAGGAAACGAGGTGACGGTGTCAAGCAAAAATGCAGCTAAAATATCGTTCGCTTTCAAAAATAGCGGTATGATGAACATCATCAAAAGCCTTCAACAGTACACTGCTGGACATATGCGGAGGCCTATTTTTGTCCTGTATTGCAAGAAGATCCTTACAAAGGATATAGGGTTTTTTTTATGGAATTGGCGGGCAAACGAGACGATGTATTGCCTGATGGTAAGCGATTACCGCCGTCCATGGAGACCCGCAACACCAGAGGCGTCATAAGTGCGTTGCCGGCCTTTGGGGGAGAGGGGAGATAGGGGGAGGGGGAGATATGGGCCTCCGGTATCCTCACTAACTCGGTGAAACACAGCGCAAGCACGATTTTCCACCGATTTTCTGTGAGGCCGTGGTATCACTCCGGTCGAGCTTGCCCATTCATGCCGAAGCGTAGCTCTTCCACGGTTTGTTTCAAGTTTTCCAGTGCAGTGTCTTTTTGCTTCTACGAGACCCACGGGATGAACAGAGGTAGTATACTTACATCTATCGTTCCATATTTGGCCGTGTGAACGGTGATCATAGCCAGGTAGTCCAAATAAAACATGATCTTATAGTCCTGGTGAGTGGACACGCCAAGTAGTCGCATCTTCTCCTCGATCCACTTCATCCCCGTGGCTGACCAGATCACGATATCGTAGTCCTCGTACGCTGAGGTCAGGAACTCATGAAGGAATGGACGCATCAACTCGTAACCTACAAATGTAGAAGAAAATGATATAGTATGGTAAGATCGGGTAACATTAGCTCTTGGTTCTCACTTAGGCTGTTTCAACAATAAAACTAATCATCATTGTCATCAAATAAATAAATATTTGGAACATCTAACACACAACGCCATCTAGTCCCAAGCTAAGCAGAGCTTGTTATGGGTACAAGACAACTGATATAAATACAAATATACTTTTTCTTGTAAAAACATAGATATTATATATTATATATGGTTCAATATTTGCTATTTGGGCACAACAAGTTTTTGCATATTTTATAGAAATAAAAGGCTACTTTATTTTCTAACTATTTTTATTTAATACTTCAGTATCATACCTCTATGTCATTTAACTTTCAGGAATGTATTATAAAAGGTAATTAGCAAAAAAATATATTTTCGCCATAAAAGTCATATTTCCTGCCGGGGAAAAATCCCGATTTAGGAACAAATTTTTTCATAACTAAACTGTTATAGTAATGTTAGCTTAAATGTTTATTTAATATGTATGTTACATATTGATAGTTCATTTCTAAAGCCTAGTTATACTATTTTATTAGAATTTTCAAGTCTAAATTCATATTTAAAATTTGGAGAATACCTAATAGGTCATTAGTCTGCCAAGATTTTATTTTGAAAAATACCGTCAAATAGAAGCTGTAGCAAACCCAATCAAAAACGTTAAGATAGACGCGGCGACACTCATTGTGATTTTTGGGTCGAAAGTCGCCATGTTATCAGAATATCGGTTACCGGTGTCATTGAAGCACGATATTCAGCAAGTGTCTCTAAATGTGGTCATATTTCCTGTGCATCAAAACATTACTAAAATGTGAGTATATCTTGAAAATATTCATGCAAATACTTGACTTATGTGATAACGTGTTCAGATGTTAATTGATATTACTTTATTTAAATATTAAAATCAAAATATGGAAGAAAATGTCCCATTCTGTCATTTTCCTGTCGTCATTAGTCTGTCATATCTATGGCAGGAAAATGACAACTAGGCAGGATAATGACTTCTTGTGACTTCCTAGAGAAGAGTAGACCTGAGTATTTGATATGAATTTCAGCTTGATACCTCCACGCGTTCCTGAAAAAGGGTCTTGACAAACTGACAACAGAGTGATCCTATATTAGTTCTGTTTTTTTCCTTTTGAATTACGGAACACTAAAAAACAAGAATGTGCTGCGCCAGTCACTGAGAACCTATTGAAAAAGCAGCGAAAATAGAGGTCTGAAAAGTTTCAGATGATACGAAGCACAAGATAATCATATTTTAAGAAAAGGATGAAAATAAGTCGAATATGTGCAGGAAAGAAGGAAACGAGAACTAGAAATAAAGAGGAGAAACAAAAGATATTAAAAGGCATTTTTAAGTTACGTTTCGGTCTTGTTTGACAGTAAATATTTTGATTTCAATTTTGGTTGTTTGGTTTGGTTGCAAATATCTTTATAAAATTGTAAAATAGGCTAAATTTAACGGAACACACGTTTATTGAATATAATACACTATATTACAATTTTACTACTACTAATAAACTCAAAAAAGGTATAAAAATATTGAAAAAAAATATAAGGTAAAAATAATATAATACAAGGTAGTAGAGCCACGCTGATTTCAGCACGAATGGGCCGGCTCGACCGGGGCGGTACTACCCTCGCACAGAAAATCAACGTAAAATGACAGCAGCAGTGATGTCGTGTTTCGTTGGTGAGTGCGAGACCGGAGGCCCAATTAGTCTAGTCAACAAGTTCCATACTTGTTGACTGGACTAAAAGATGCAGCAGCATCACTAGGCCGCCATAGTGTGGGTCGCCATACTGCATTGTCTGCATTCGCAATGAGTATGGTGACCACCACTCTTGGATTCTGCTTATGTTTTCCATCAGGCTGAGTAGAGTCATTTTGGCGGGCCAAACATAAAAAAAAAAAAAAAAAAATAACTCGTTTTGCCCAAATAGCAAATATTGACCCATATATATTATATAGGAAATACCCAAACTCCGAAACAAATATTTGCAGATCAAACAAACATTTGGTCCGACCCGGGAATCGAACCCGAGATCTCAAGCACAGCAGTCGTATACGCTACCACTGCGCCACCGAGGCAATCAACAGCCTATATTAGTCCACTACTGGCCAAAGGATTCTCTTTAGAAAGGAAATTTTGGCTACCTGTACCACCATGGGCAAACGGATTGGCATAGGATCTAATTCAAGTTTACCTTCTCTGTTCAGAGGTGCTGACCTGCAGAGTTTGCTACCAAGTCGGCTTTTATGACACCCACGGTATTAATGGGGATATTGAAACATAAAAATCCCATGTAAGTCAATTTTTTTCGTTGCATCCAATCACAAGTGGGTTTTTTATTTATTTGACACTGTATGCATTTCGTACATCAGCGGACTTAATGCCCAAGGCATTCTCTTCTAGTCAACCTTAGGGTGGTGTAGAAATCTTGTAAGGAGGTGCACAGGGTAATAAGTGAGAAATAGATATGTCATACATAGACTTAAACATACATATATATGTACACATTTTTTTATATATACATATAATAATCAATTGCTGTTTGTTTGTCTTGCTAAAACTTGAGAACCGCTGGGTCGATTTAGCTGATTTTGGTTATAAAATGTTTGTCGTAGTCCAAGGAAGGTTTAAACTGTGAAAAATTAATAATAACTTGAAAATTCAAATGTCACGTGCACGAAGTAGCGGGCACAGCTAGTATACAATAAATATGACATATATTTTGACATAAAGATATATACACATATACACACACACATATTTATAGGTAAAATATTCGTACACAATGACAGCTTGATTTAGGGTTACTAGAGATCAAAACCTCTTTTTCCTAACTTTCTGTCCACGACCAGCGATATAAACTTTTTTTCTAAGTTTTAGCTGCCAACATGAGTCTACTCTGCCTGATGGAAGCCTGAGCAGAATCTAAAAGTGGTAGCCACAATCCTCAATGTGTATGTGGATAATGCAGCATGGTGACCAACACTATGGCGGCCTAGTGAGATGCTTCTTCATGTGATTTGTATACCACATCTATTTAGGATGTAGAAAAAAAAAATAGTCAACTTACCAGTCTCAGCAACAGATCTGTGGTCAAACAATGTGTAGTCTATATCCAGTACGAGGAGTTTCTTGCCTTCCCGAGGCTCATTCAACACGGTTATCTTGTAGTCTCTCACGCGTTTGTTGATCTTCGCTAGATATATCTGCAATGTATCATTGAGAGACATCAATTATTCGAACAGGCAAACAATAAATACCTATTTATTGTTCTCAGTCCATTCAGATCTGCATAATTTCCTTTTCTTTTCAATATCCTGACTAGTGACCGACCGAAGATTCGGTTTCGGTTTTGGCCAAAAAACGGCCGAACCTTCGGCTGGTTCGGTTTCGAATTCGGCCGAAAACTCGGCCGCGCCGGAATCTTCGGTTAGCGAACTTCTTGGCTCACTCTTAATTCATAAATAATGGTTAAATATTGGAATACTGATAGGTACACCCGCCATATGGATGTCAATGTGGCAGGGTAATGTGTTTTTTGTATTTAGAGCACCTCCAAATTTCCGACCCGCCGAAACTGGCCGACACCGAATCTTCGGTCGGTCACTAAATTCCTGACTAATAAACTATGACGAAGTTAGAATGCAAAAGGAAATTGATAATGTTGCTTCTCTAACCCAACTATGAAGGCACAGAGATGTTGCTGAGGGTCGTGAAATACTGAAACCACAAGTGATGAAGTAAGAAAACCACCCCAAAGAAAATCCAAAAAATATTTTACTCCTATGACAATGACGAGGTAATAACTGTCGCCATGGAGTGTTCGCAATGACAGGGATGTTGGGTTTCCTATAACCTAACTCACGCAACTAACTCAAGAAGACGACAAAAAGGCGAGGCCATGGCAAAGCACGGCTTTTTCCGATCGTAAGTAAACTTTTGCAGAATAGCGACTTTTCTCTGCCACCAGCAGACATACAGATATACAATAATTCGTTTAGCTCTAATGATACTTTTGCAGGTCAGTGATTAGCAATTATATTCAACTGGCTGACTTCATACAGCCATATTACTTTTAGTCAATATTTTTAAATTTCCACATTTAGTGTTTAGTTACGGACTAAGAAAATATAACAATTTCGGTTTTTTTATAATTTTCTTCTACACAAACCTTGTTTGACAATAAGAAACACATAAAAAAAGAGTTATCCAAATATTACCTCCTGATTCTCCACATCAACCTCTTCCTCCTCAATGTCCAGGTCGTTGACGACTTCGTCCCCAACATCCGGCTTCGTCAGCGCACCAGCTATAGCTTCTTCAAGAGACCCCATCATCATGATCTTAAGGTTTGGCTTCAGCTGTAGCTCTGATAATGTGTAGTTGTCTGTTGCCACTTTGCCTGAAATGGAAGACAGTTCTTGAATGAATAACTTCTTTGATAAGCTCTCTTATATAATACCTCGTTAAAACTAGCAATTCTTGTACATTTACAGTTTACAATCTCGCGAGATGGATTACAATCTAGCGGTTTTGACAATAAAACCGTTAGATTGTAATCTATCTCGCGATATTGTAGACTGTCGAAATATTGTGAACTGTAACATACTGTTTACAATTTAACGTATTATTTTGAGTTAGATTATAATCTATCGAAGTAAAACCGTTAAATTACAAATATGTTGCACGTCTACTGTCCCTGATTGGTCGGTCTTACAGTAGGCGTAAATAAATAAAATAAAAACAAGTAAGATAACTATAAAATAAGTTATAGCCAGCCAACCTTAAAAGATGAGATGTGTTGTGATTGGCTTTTTAGAACTTTTAAAAGGAATCAATTCTGTCATACATTATTTTTGCAAAACTTTAACTTTTAACAGTAGGTCTCAAAAGGAATAATTTGTCCAATTTTGGAACATTTTTCATTAATACTCTCCTACTTTTGGTCGCAGCACAATGTTATATAGCCTACCTCAATAGTCAAGCTATCATGACATAATTTTTCAAATCAGACGAGTACTTATTTAAAATCTTTATGTATGGCCTATGGCCCTGCCAAACTGACTCTACACTGTCTGATGGAAAGCATAAGCAGAATCCAAGTGTGGTGGTCACCATACTCATTGCGAATGCAACAATGCAGAATAGTGACCCACACTATAGCGGCCTAGTGATGCTTATGCATCATTCCTTCTTGAGATTAGCTCATTCAATCAAACAGACAAACTCATTAGCTCTATGAGTTTGTCTGTTTGATTTACAGTCAATTTTAAAATACTAGCTTTTGAGCAAGGCTTTGAGTGTATGTCAGTTTTCACAGTATTCGTCAAGAATCAAAGTATCTCCATGCCAAATTTCATTGAAATCAGTGAAGCAGTTTAGCTGTTAAAGCATAACAGATAGACAAAGTTACTTACGAATTTCTAATATTAGTCTAATAAATTATTACATCCAGATCAGTACAAATGATCAAACTCATTTTTTTTCTTAAAAAAGACAACACCCGCCTTAGGAATATACATCCTGTGTCATGGAAGACTTTACAAACATACATGAAACGGACACATAGAACACCGAGACTCATAACAACAATTTGAGGATCGGTGTGTGGTGACCGCTTAAACCACTAGAACAACTGTGCAGTCAGTCAGATCATTGAACTTCCTGTGGCACTTGCGCACTTCCTAAAATCCTTTGCAATAACTTAAATCTTGCATCAGGTAGGTGAAACTTATTGAATTATAATATTATTACTGCCTAATTTAGCTCTCATGTTTAAAACAGATTCAACATTTTGCTGTAAAAGTGGTAAAGTATGATTAAACATCAAGTAAAAGTTATGCAGTTAATAAGTTATTATAGTTTTTGTAATTAAACTTCAAACATTAACTAAAAAATAAGTGTATACATTCATTTATTTTCAGTTCATAATGTTTTAGCTATACTATGATATTCCTATCACTCAAGATTATAATATTGGTATGCACAAAAGATTAATCATTAAAACAAAATATTTTATATCAAATGGTATACAATAGATATTACTTCAAGCTCAGACCCAGAAACAGCCGAAAGTTAGAACTTGCATTGCAATAGAAATTAATGTAAACATTTGAATAAGGATTTAAGCTTTTTTTTTATATTCGATTTTAGAAAACCGGAATAATTTGATCTGCTATAAGCGTTTATTAGAGTACCTTACAATTTTCCAAGATCATAGCTAAATTCGTTATGTAAAGAATATTATCGAATCGAAAATACTTCTTCAAATATTTTTTTGTATCATATATTAAAGTTTCAAAATTCGATGCCACAAATGCAGGTACAGCTGTAGATGTATTCAAAACTTATAACAAGCCAGTAAATGAATAATAATTACCCTGAAATTTTACATTGAGTAACTTTTGCCTATCCGGCCGAACGCCTGTGGCATTTTCGATGGCGACTTTCAGCATTGCAACGGAGTCCGACGGCCATAGTTCTGGTATTTCGTATTCTTTACCATTCCATTTAACGCTAAGTTTAATTGGATTATCGTTTATATCGCACATTTTCAACTAATATTATTCAGTAAAACTTCTCTAGACGTGACATATAAACAAAACAAATTTGACACAGCACTAGTGATGTTGTTAAACGGATAGGTGTTTAGTTGCATAGTAGAAAAGTGTTACCATAGTGATTGACCAAAGTGTTTGAAAGTTTGGTAGGAAAAAACTCCTGTCAACATTGTCAGAGCGTAAAGTGCTCAAACTAAACCCAATTTTTAAATAAACTCAGCAAATTAATTGTAAGTACCTCGTCTTTATTTTCCAATCGTTTATTAATGGAAGAAGTAGAAGTGAAAAGAGATTTGAGGCTATTTTTGAAGCAATAATTTATGACATCTCATACCTTAGAGGCAGCGGCGGCTTAAACGGCCAGCCCCCACGTCCACGCCGACCTCCCCGGTCGGGGCCTGCGGTCGCGGAAAGCGGGAAGGATGCCGCTGGGGTATGGGCCTCCGGTATCCTCACTCACTCGGTGAAACACAGCGCTGGTGCTGTTTCACACCGGTTTTCTGTGAGGCCGTGGTATCCGGTGTCCGACTCCGGTCGAGCCGGCTCATGCATGCCGAAACGTGGCTCTCCCACGGTTAAATGTGCGGTGGATTAAAGGCCGTTGATAATAAACTTACATCAAACATTCTCGCATCAATGGCTGCCTGATGATCATCCTCAGTCTCTGACGCTGGTTCATACCAAACAAAACTGATAGCAATCCCAATAAATCCATTAAATTCCTTCCTATATAAGTCTTGATAAACATGATATGTTTTTGCGTGAGCTAGCAGTACATTTTTTGTGCAAAGGTATTCTGCTATCCCACTCATATTCATCATCGGAGCTTTTGCTGTAGATCCATATCCTCCTACACACATTTCCTTAGGTCCATTCATTATGATCCAATATTTCACTTTTTCTCCATAAATTTCGAATAGCAACTTTGCGTAATCTACAAATAAATCCACAATAATAGGATTTGTCCAGCCGCCTATTCTCTGAAGCTCAGTTGGAAGGTCCCAGTGATACATGGTCACCATGGGTTCAATATTATGCAGTAACAAATTGTCCATGAGAGATCGGTAATATTTGACTCCTTTTTTGTTTACTTGATCCGTAAAACCGTATGGGAGGATTCGAGGATATGGATAATATATAGAAGTCTAGTCCAAGATCTGCCGTGATTTGTACGTCCTCTTTGTAAAAATGGTAAGAGTCAGCAGCAACGTCACCTGTGCTGCTGTCCATGATTGGGGTTGGGTTTCTGTGTGCAGCTGTATCCCATATTGTTAGCCTTTTACCTGTTGACGATAATAACTTATTGCTACTTTATTTATATATTATTATTACTTTATGGACAAATACAAGCATCGGTGGGCTTAATGCCTAAGGCATTCTCTGCCAGTCGAGCGAATAAGCTATGCAGAGAAAAGGTGAGGTAGGTGCACTTAATAAAAAAGATAGCTGGTGGTATAATTATAGTGGTTTCAAAAATTCTACATTTTTTTTTTTTTTTTTTATATGGAATAGACCGGCAAACGAGCAGACGTATCGCCTGATGGTAAGCGATTACCGCCGCCCATGGACACCCGCAACACCAGAGGCGTCACAAGTGCGTTACCGGCCTTTGGGGGATGGGGGGGGGGGGAGATAGGGAGAGGGGTTGGGGTATGGGCCTTCGGTATCCTCACTCACTCGGTGAAACACAGCGCAAGCACTATTTCACACCGGTTTTCTGTGAGGCCGTGGTATCACTCCGGTCGAGCCGGCCCATTCATGCCGAAGCGTGGCTCTCCCACGGTCAAATTGGTTTAAATAAGCTACTAATATATTGGAAGTACTTTAAAGTAAAAAGTAACTATATAATATAAAGCTTTCGGTTAAATCCCAGATTATATTGCTTGGAGTAGAATGTAGTGGATTCAATTCTAGTCTAGCGTTTTCCTGTGTTTTCCAGAATTTGTGTGTTTGACACAAATTCTGTCTACTTGTAGTCCTAAATTAAGTACGAGTAAGACGTCGCTTTAATCTTATTTACTTGCGGTTTCGTTCACGTTGATATAAGATTTTTGTAAGCGATTTATTATTAAAATCAAAACTCAAAATCAAATAGCTTTCAGGCACCTTCGAAACGTTACATTACTCATTATAGTTTCGCGGTTCCAAAATAGCATTCCTATGGAGAAGAACCGGCAAGGAACTCCATGAACTTCATTAACTAAGAACATTATTTTGTCTGTATAAAAGGTGCACTATGATTTTTTAATGTACATATCGTGTTCATCGGTAATACGTATAAAAGGCTTCAAGTCTTTTATAACTTACTTACATAACAAACAAAGTAAGTATCTCGGTTATGCATTTTAATAATAAGCCTTGTTACCTACGACCATCGAAGGTCCGATCCAGCACTAATAACTGTGCACAATCAATTTTTTTGAGTCTGGGTGTATCTATTTAGAAATACATAACCCTCCTTTAGCTTTGTCGTAGTTGGGTAAAAATATAATTATGTTTATCAACAGTTAAGTTATCATAGTACAGGTTCTACTTATTATCATGATCGTCTGTGAGATTGTACACAAAGCAGTAAAGATTGGCGTTTTTTTATTACGGAAATATGCTATTGGACATACCATCTTCCTTCCAAGCTCCTTCGATCTGATAGGTTGCGGATGAAGCACCGAACCAGAAACCAGAAGGAAAGACCCGTGTCCTCATGGTCTCGTTGTAGTTGTCGTTGTTCATATTTTTGTTGGCAAATATGCTGTAAAATAACTAAGTATAATAAATACAAAGTTCGATTCTGAACCTTTTGTGTAATTTTCCAATCAAGCTTTGCAATAATCGTGCTTGATTCTTACTACAAATATATTTTTGAGAATAGTCTACTTTATGGTCGTATGTGATATTAATTAAATTAAGTTCATACTATACTTCGAAAATGATTTACCTAAAAAAAAAAGACTTTATACTACCTATACTTCAAAATTAATTAAAAACTGACGTTTTCCAAATTAAACTCTTGTCCATAATTCATCAATTGTAAAACGTAATGACCAAAATTACCATTATCAAAATGTAGATCTTTGATACGCCTCTACACTAGGTAGAAGCGTGAATATTTGTACAAATAAATAACATGCAGATAAATTTTAAATTGTATAAAAGAATAAAGTTCTAAACACAGAAATCTAACTTATTTAGACTTCTGTGATTCTAAACTTTACTGAACGCATTAAAAATATCATGTAGATAAACAGTAAAAAATATAATACCATGGTAGGATCATGTAAATCTTGTACAGAATCATCATCCTTGGAACTGATGGGTTTACGTAGGGGTTTTTCTGTATTTCTAGGTGTTCTATATCGAAATATATCTGAAAGTTATTTTAACTTCTGTTTGTATTTAATTTTGTATTCCACCGTGTACCTACTACACAATCTTTCCGTTGCATTAAGAAATCTTTTCTATTAATGTCTTTTCACTTTAATCTGTAGATATTATTCACTTTCTTACTGGATACTGGATATTTTTTCTTTTCTTTCTACAGTGCTCCGTATCGTTATTATTTCCTCATATACCTACTTGTAATGGAGTCTGTTCTAACCACAAAGTTACGTAAACCATCATTCACAGAAAAGTCCAACGTTCAAATTGTTGGTTCAACTACGAAAATTGGCGAATCTGGGATAATCACGTTTCTGACCTGAAATAAATGTGATATGATTATGTAGGTACGGCAATTAGCGTAATCCCATAATTTGTGTGTGTAACGGACCTTGCAGCTGCTAAGTGATACACCAACAACTGCCGCGGTGGCGCAGTGGTAGCGTATGCGACTGCTGTGCTTGAAGTCTCGGGTTCGATTCCCGGGTCAGACCAAATCTTTGTATGATTTGCAAATATTTGTTTCGGAGTTAGGGTGTTTTGAATTATTTTTTTTATGTAATAGGCGGGCAAACGAGTAGACGTATTGCCTGATGGTAAGCGATTACCGCCGCCCATGGACACCTGCAACACCAGAGGGGTCACAAGTTCGTTGCCGGCCTTTGGGCGTTGGGGGGGGGGGGGGGGAGGAGATAGGGGAGGGGGTATGGGCCTCCGGTATCCTCACTCACTCGGTGAAACACAGCGCAAGCGCTGTTTTACATCGGTTTTCTGTGAGGCCGTGGTATTACTCGAAGCGTGGCTCGTTCACGGTAAATTCGTCCTATTCACGGTATTCTTAATATGTCACAACATGATCTATGTTTTAAATTAATATTTCAAATGAATTAAATTAATTACATTTTCACTTACAAGTATAAAATTAATGTCTTTCTGTACTTAAAACACACAAATATTAACACAACTAAAGTCCTCAACCAGTGACAGAAAAATAGCAATGCACAATTTTTTTTCTTTTTAAAATTTAAATATTTTCGGACAATCAAAGATTATATTATAATTATATACATAGATATATATAATTATTTATAAAGATGTTTGTGTTTAATTTTATCTACAGAATATAATCAAATGTTTGTAATATGTCTATAAATAAATACTATGGAAAAGTTATGGTGTTACCACAATACTGTACGTTATTGTGGCTAGATTAACCAGTAAACAAAAGACAATTGTAACTAGCTGAGCCGCGCGGTGGTACCCGCACCCGTTACAGCAAACGCGGGTAACGCCGAGGGGCAAAGTTAGTCTTTAAAAGTAGCTTAAGTCCTTATATCATCAGCTATCTGCCAGTACAAGTCCTGACGAAATCAGTCCAGCCGTTCCAGAGTATTTCCGTAACAAACAGACAGCCAAAATTTAAAAAAAAAAAAAATTTGGTATACATTTAGTATGCATTTAGTAAAAAACGGTTATTTTAATATTACAAAAATACACTCCAATTTTATTTATTTGTACAGTTAAGTTGGTATAAAGCGGTATGCAATCTATACAAATAAATAAAAATTGAAGTGTCGGTTTGTAATTTTAAATTTACAGCTTTTCACAGCTATCAGTTTTCAATTATTATACGGTACTTGCATCAAAGAATATTTATTTTCAATTTTTGCCTGTCTGGTCCGAATAGTCTCTGGCATGGCATGACTGATTTTGATGGGTATAGCACTGGCAAATAGCTGATATTATGAGGACTAACTTTTATTTGAAAACACAAAATAGGGTTACGCGAAACCAAACCTGTGGGTAGTACCGCGGGGAATTGATATTATGACCAATACGTTAGTCTACTGGGACATCCTATGCTGCATTTAAATTTGACGAGTTTATTTCTGTTTAAAAGTCCTCGTGACAGCACAGAATAATTAATAGTACTTAGTGACAGTGAAATAGGGCGGATAAAACTAAGCGAATATAATATTTTTGTGCTCAGTTTTTAATTATCTAGTATATATGTAAATAATTGGGTAGGATGTATGATATAATAGGTCTTTACCTATGAAATTGCCGTTTTGTATGCAATAAGTGAAAGTACTTATTTTTTCAAACTTTTTTATTTCTGTTATTCGAAGTAATCACCCATGCAATCGACGCATCTTTGCCAACGCATTGGCAGTTTATTGATGCCCTTCTTGTAGAAATCAGCTGGACGGGAGGCAACAAACTCTTCAAAGGCATTTTGTACTGTCTCTCGGGAATTGAATTTTTTACCCACTAAAAAGTTGTCTAAATTTTGGAAAAAGTAATAGTCGGTAAGCAAGGTCTGGTGAGTATGGCAGCTTGGAGACTGTCTGAGACAGTCTCCAAGCTGCAAGAGCTGGGGTTGGAAGCTCTCCCTCACCCGCCATTTATTTCCTCCTCCACACACTTCCCTCACCCACAAATTTATGATAGGGCCATAAAGTTAGGATAAGGGTACCGCAGGTTTTGCTGAGAAAATATACTAAAAAAACTGGAAGCGTGCAATATAGTACACACTAAGATTGGAGAGGCTACTACAATAGGATAATTAGCTGTGATAAGTACAAATAACACAAAATGAAATATATATAGTTTATTTTATTCTCTGCTTAACGCAACATTGTTAGGTCATGATCTTGCTCAGATTTTTGGTTCTTCTCAGGTCCATCAACCAAGAACTTTTCAGGTTCAAAATCTGGATCCAACGTTTTTGATCTGCAAATTTCTTTGTACACAAACGCTGATTTTCGCGGAGTTCTTGCTTTGTCATTAGATGAGAAATCTACATCGTAGAGTCCAAATTTTTCACTATAAAACATAAAAAAATATTTAAACACGTTTTTTGATCTCAAGAATAATAATAATAACACAAAAAATCTCTTAAAAACGATTGTTGCTTCATGCTTCTACTTTCTTTAAATCGGGAAAAACAGCAACCGGATACGCGCTTTATTTCTTTTGTTTTCAGAAAATTATTTGCGAAACAAATCATAGTTAGTGACACGAGTACTTGATCGCTTTTGATAAGCTTAAATTAATAATAATTTTCATGAAGAAATTTTATCCCATTGTCTAGACTCTAATTACTGTCCTCTGGGTGTCACTGCAGTCTATTTAGAAGGCATACCTCTAAGGTAAAAAAAAAGTAAGGTCATAAAGTTTTAGTAACTTACGTGTATCCTTGGAACCATTCAAAACTATCGGTAAGTGACCTCACACTATAGCCTCTGATATCAGCTCCTTCAAATACGGCATCGAGCAACACATTGAGGTAAGCCCTCAAATAATGTATTCTGTCTTCGTCAAGCAAGTTACCTGATGTGGACCAACCATTTTCTGTTATGTATACCGGTGGGTTTTCATACAATGTTTTAATTTCCATTAGGAGTTTAAGAAAACCCCATGGTACTTCCTGCAATAGAAAAGTATGAATAAATACACTTTTATTCATTCTTTTTATGTATTTTTGCAAAAATAAAAAGGAACAACAATGTATGGATACTAGATTTTAATCTAAATTTACCGTAGTGGACATGACCAGATCGAAACATTGATAAAGTTATTTAGTACCTATTACATGAGCGCGTCAATTGCCGAATAGTATATTATATTTCCTTCTAGTTAGTATATTGACTTTCTTGACATATATAGTATATTATTATTTTATTGACGTACCTATATTAAAAAGGTAATGAAATAGAACATGTGAAATTGAGGAGATAAAGTATTAGATAATTGTATAAATATTCAGTACCTGCAGCCAAGCTGATGCTGCTTGTGTCCACGATGGGTCCTTGATTACCACAGCTCCTTGATCATCCATAAACGATGGCACAGGATACATTCCATCCAAAGAGGCATCTCTGTACGCTAATCTTGTAGTGTAAGAATTTACACCTAAGAAATCAGCTGAACCTTTAATTAGACTCACTTCAACAGCAGAAAGTTCTGGAAGACGAGACTTTGGAAAACCTTGTTCTGCACTTTTAACAGCAACGTTATTTTTTACCTCATGTGGATAATCACCGGCACTCGAGAATATTGGGTGTGCAAAATATTCCCACTGAAATGAGAATTATAGTTTTAAAAACTTAGTATATTTCACACATAACTGGCTGATTCTAAACAAGGCATTGCCTATATTGTTACATCATTACATATTTCTACGACAAAATTATATCTGGACAAAACAAATGAAGATTTCTACTGTCCTACTACGAGTATATTTTATTCTTTACTAGCGACCCACCCCGGCTTCGCACGGGTGGATTTCAGATGCCCCCACCGACGACACGATTCGTGCATTTTAAATCTGTAATATCTTCGAATATATTCATTTAAATTAGATACTGTAAAGGGCCATTTTGATCTAAATTAAACGCACAATGTATTTAATTTACTTAATTATATAAGGATTCATTCTGTATTGCTTAAAATCACTTCGTAAAAAAAGCCATTATTTCTCGTAAAAAGAAAGGAATAAAAAATGGTTGTTGTGGGTTATCCCTAAGAGATAGACCTATACCGTCGCGGACTTTTTTGTAGTACTTTTTAAGGTGTACAATACTGTAGTACATTATTTTGATCTATCTCGTAGGGTGCAACCAGCGTTTGCAATGTAAGCGCAAAAAATGTTTTTATTTGCTACATCACATTAGAAACCTCGAAAATTAACAGTGTTCCCATACTATATTATGCATTTATTATACATAAAAACCTTCCTCTTGAATCACTCTATCTATTAAAGAAATCCGCATCAAAATCCGTTGCGTAGTTTTAAAGATTTAAGCAAACAAAGGGACATAGGGACAGAGAAAGCGACTTTGTTTTATACTATGTAGTGATGATGTATACAATATCTTAGCCATTCTAGGAAACTGTCGTGTTTACGATGGTGTAGTGGTCGTACATAAAGTTAAACGCTAGAACCTTAGGAAAATGGTGACTTTTATAGTAAAACATTTTCTGAAATGAAAAAAATGAAATCTATGCATACAAACAAAACTATCGAAGTAACCCTTAAAATTAGTAATAGTGTGTTGTGTCTATTTTATATGTTAAAATATTTATTCGATTTTTCACCAAATCATGATTTTAAAGGATTAAACATTGCTAGACAATAGGACTCACTTACTTCAAACTTACTTGCGTCTTCAGCGGCCTGAAGATCATCATTAGAACCCGAAGCTGGCTCATACCATACGAAACTGATAGATATACCAACAGAGCCCTTGCAGGTCTTCCTAAACTTATTATTATATAACTCGTACGCCTTCGCATGAGCTAGCAGAACATTTTTAACACAGATATACTCTGCTATACCAGATATATTCATCATTGGAGCTTTAGTCACAGACCCGTACCCTTCGACACATATTGCTTTTGGGTCATTTATTGTTATCCAATACTTTACTTTTTCTCCAAATGAAGCGAATAACACTTTAGCGTAATCCACAAACCATCCGACAATCAATGGATTAGACCATCCACCAAATTTCTGAAGATTCTGAGGAAGATCCCAGTGATACATTGTAACCATAGGCCGTATTTTATTGCTCAACAATTCGTCTATGAGGAGATGGTAATATTTGATTCCAAGCGGGTTTACTTTGTCTGCAAAACCATTTGGTAAGATCCTGGTCCACGATATGGAGAATTTGTAGAAATCTAATCCCAATTCTTTGGCTAATTGCACATCCTTTTGGTAGAGATGGTACGAGTCGGCCGAAACGTCTCCTGTTGTCTCGTCCTGGACCATATTCGGATTTGAGTGTACTGCCACATCCCATATTGATAAGGATTTACCTGAGATGATAAAGATAAGTGGTATAATATGTATAAAAATGAAAAATATCTTCCTATAGATCAAAAAAACTTTAACTTTTCTTCAGATTTATTGATATTGATGAGAAAATGACCGAATAGAACCAAAACTCAAAAGTCATAAGGACATTACCGGCCTTTGCATTGAGAGTACGATCTTTATCGTTGATATGTCCACCATTTCATTTTTATTCTTAAAGAGGTATGGAAAAGTAGCGATAAGTCAATTTAAACTGTCTTACCATCTTCTTGCCAAGCTCCTTCAGCATGATAAGCACTTGATGAAGCACCAAACAAGAACTGCGGTGGAAAATGCCTTATTTTATTTTTGCCTTCATGACTTAAATCGACAAAGATACTGAAAAGAAAGCATAAATTACAATATATTCATTTGATAGTTCGCCGTCCGTGGTGACGGATTAAGCATAAGAAGTGTCACCACACCTATTCATTCTGTCGTAAGAACCGACTTAGGGAGCCAACTATATAGGACAGCAAAAGTGAAGGAAATCTCGAAACAAACCGAGCGCCAACCTGGCTTGCCAGCGGACTTAGGCTGGACATAGGTAATCGGACTAATCCCGCCCACACGCCCACCACTGTAACTCCTGTACACCAGGATCAAAAGCAGTGACCCACGAACACACCGAGTTACGACACTCGGCAAGTCTCAGGAAAAATTAAACAACCCGCAAAGAAATTAATCAGAAGAAAACTGGAAGAGTTGAAAATATAAAGAGTCCACTTCCCTCCTTAACAAAGCGGGCTAAGGAAGAGCTTATGTCCAGTAGTAGTATATTAAAATCTGTTGATGATAATGATGATATTTCATCATCTTGTTATTACAAACTTACCCCAGAAGCAGAAAGTAGATGCTCACCATTGTATGGTACAGTACTTTTTGAAGTTGAAGTTCAATTGGATAAATCACTTACCCATACTTTTGAACAACGTAAAGTTTCTGGTTGTTGGAGAGCTATTCTGCAATCTTTTGAAATATCGAGTTAGCTGAATATTAAAGTAACTTGTTTTTCGACTACGCTACGGTCCTAATTTATTTGTTACGTAGTTCTAAAGATATGGTCTTTATGACATAATTATACGAGAAATTTTACACATGACCGTCAGATTCAAGTCCGTCACGGGCGTCACGGTCTTTCCTGGGCAGACTGGGGTCTTGCTACTCGTTCCGATTGTAAGTTTGCGTGCTTGGCACTCATGAAAAATACAATAATATGATTTTTCATATAGAAAAATGCACAGATATCTTGGTAAAAATAATGAAGAGGCTTTGAACGATTGGTTACAATGAGTTTACTTCGTAGTAAGTACTATAGCACAATTCGGAGTTGATCTTCTGTTTGCAGTTCTAAATGTTTCTCCATAGAGGTATGTTATTGAAATGAAGAAGGTTATAACACGTTTCATATTAACATTTAATTTTATTATATTAATTCATTAAAATTATTTCTTTTCAATTACCATTATAATCTCAACACTTTGGTTTCAGAATAATACAGTTGGATAAAAAGTAATTTGCTCTTACAAAATATTTTAATTAATATTTTCAATACAATGACGGCGCGGTCATAACAAGGAAGAGACAGTTCCCGCGTAAAGTTATACAGATTTATCAGTTCAAACAAAACAGCTATTGTCTTTGCAGTTGCAGAGGCCTTACCTACTGATAATGTACTGGATTGAAGATTTTTAAACTGTAGATATCATTGCAGCGCACTTTTACTTTGAAACCTTTCCTCCTTCTCTATCTAGCCATTATTATTCAAGATTATTTGGGGCCAACTACTAGTTCAACCGGGTTTACCTGAATATCAGTTTTTTCACGGAGCGACTGGCATCGGACCTCCGCAATCCTGAGGGTGAACTGAATTCGAAGGTTGAACTTGTTGTCAGTATATTTGAAGGCACTGACTGCTGACCAATAACGATTGCCATAGATGTTCATGACAACCGGGACCGACAGCTTAACGTGCTCTCCGAGGCACGGGTGGAAAATACCGCCATCTCCCATACTCCGGGATGCTATTAAAAATTTTCTGTAAGAAAAACTCAACAGCAGTCCGACCCGGGAATCGAACCCGAGACCTTTTGATCCGCAGTCGCTTACGCTAACCACTAGACCAAAGAGGCAGTATTGTTGTCTTCTTTCTCAGTTTTACTAACCTTTACTACATTTTATCAGGCTACATGTGTTGCTCAACGTATTTTACCATAATTTACAGTTTCAAGCCGCATTTTTGGTCTAGAACTTAGCGATCCTGACTGGATAGTCAGAAGTCGTGATTCCGGTTCCCACACGCCCAGACATGGCTTCAATATTATTATCCTAAGTTTTAAGAAGAAATGATATTTAAAGTTGTTGTAAAATATTTTATGTTGTTATAAATGGGTCCTCTACTTTTTCTCATATATATGAATGACTAGCTTTTACACGCGGCTTCGCTCACGCAGACTTTCATCCCCTGATTTACTGCCTTAGGGGTGGAATTTCAAAAATTCCTTTCTTAGTGCTCACTTACGTTATATAAAGAACCTACATGCAAAATTTCAGGATTCTAGCTTCAGCGGTTTGGGCTGTTCGTTGACCTCTGGGTATGTCAGTCAGACATTACTCTTTTATATATATAGATTTACCATATTATTTATAAGATCTCTGTGAAATATCTCTATTTGCTGATGATACGTCACTTATTTTTAAAGTCGATCGTAAGCAAACAGTTTTTGACGATGTGAATAGGGCACTAAATTATGTATTTTACCGTGGGAGAGCCACGCTTCGGCATGCATGGGCCGGCTTGACCGGAGTGATACCACGGCCTCACAGAAAACCGGTGTGAAATAGCGCTTGCGCTGTGTTTCACCGAATGAGTGAGGATACCGGAGGCCCATAAACCCAACCCCTCCCCCATCCCCCTCCCCATCTCCCAAAGGACAGCTACGAACTTGTGACGCCTCTGGTGTTGCAGGTGTCCACGGGTGGCGGTAATCGCTTACCATCAAGCTATACGTCTGCTCGTTTGCCCGCCTATTCCATAAAAAAATCAAGTCTTGGAATCACGCGATAATCATCAGCCATGCGCATCTGGATCGAGGGCCTATTTTTTGCGAAACGATATAAGATTCAGATTAGGTCTGCAATTTGGTCAATTTCGATTTTGTTTGCTCTTTTGAACTTTTGTTTCTATAACTTCTGTATTAATTAATAAATAAAATGAATGAACTGAACTGAATGAATAAAATGAACTGTATAAATGTTCAAATATTTACTTTTTAGTTCAGACAGACATTTAGACAAACAAAAAATTTTTAACAAGTTCCGCTACATCTACCCGTTCCCATTTCCAAAAAAAGCCTTCCTTTATGTTCGTATATCAATGATAGGGTTTCTTGGCAGCATTCAACTTTGCGTAGTACCTGCAAGATAATATTTGCGACTTAGAACTTATTTAAAAAATATTTTCAAGGCACCAGACATACCCATTTTAAATTGCTTTCATGCTCGGCACGAACGTGGTAGCTCTACCGAAGTGCACGGAAAACTAATGATGAGTAAACCTTTATTTCTTTGAATAAGATTACCAACACTTACCCCCCTCTCCCTTTATTACCATTTATTCTGAGATAAGGACTCTAAAGACGAAACCGCATTTAGTTATTTTTTTAGTTGCAGTTGGCCATTATTGGTAGCAGTCTCTTAATATTAGGTGTCGAACCCTATGCTCGTTATATATTATCAAAATCTGTCAAGTATGGTTTTATAGCCTAAGAAACACTATTCAGGGCTTGTATGCCTGATAGTCTCCTCACTGCCTAAAACATCAGTGAGGCGTTTAACATATAATTAGATAAATACAAAATACCGGTGTAACTTCAGAAAATATACGAAAAACATAGTATGTGCCTATAAAAAATGAGGGTTTCCCTCGATTTCCCTGGGATCCCATCATCAGATCCTGATATGCTGGCAATGGGACCACCTCGGAAGCATACCCTTTCGAACACAAAAAAAAATTTCAAAATCGGTCCACAACTGACGGAGTAATCGGTGAACATACAAAAAAAAAAAATACATACAGTGGAACATAGAACCTCCTCCTTTTTGGAAGTCGGTTAAAAACCGTTGTCACTTGCCTTGTGTAACTGGCCAATACCTTTTAACACTTCTCCGATATACGCTAGATCTTATCCGTGACGAGTCAGACGTTCTATTAGACTCTGTTAATCGTCTCCTGGGACTGTATAGCGACTATAAAGTAACAAAAATAGACTGTCAGCCTATGGTATGCCATATATCCAGAAACTTATTTAAATCTTTTATTAAACAGAGAAGAATATTAGAGCTAAAGTGACAGTAGTCTTTGACATATAGGAATCTATATGCTACTTATTTATTAAAAAAAAGTCCACAAAACTTCAAAAGGTAGTAGAGCCACGCTGGTTACAGCATGAACGGTACTACCCTCGCACAGATCACCGTAAAATGACAGCATTCGTGCTGTCGTGTTTCGTTGGTGTGAGACCGGAAGCCCAATGATGCAGAAGCAACCGCTGGAGGCCGCCATGATGTGGGTCATTAGTATGGTGACCACCACTCTTGGATTTTGCTCATGCTTTTTATCAGGCAGAGTAGAGTTATTTTGGTAGGGCCATACAAAAAAAAACACAATATCCAGAATGGTGATATACAAATTTCTTTTGAGGTTCAGATCTTGCAAAACTACAGAATCAGTTCTTATAAAAAGGATAAGCTCGATTATAGGAAAAACTTAGATAGTTTTTTACTTGAGAAATATCCAGACAAGCTTACAGATCCTTAAATAATACTGAATTATCTACAATTTCATGAACAGAAGAGGTACGGTACCTTTCTCGGTGAATAGCACTCATCCAGTCTCTTCGTTTCGCGTTGATAAGCTGCAAATAATTATATAGATTACCTGAATTCCTTTCTTTTTAACCGACTTCCAAAAGGAGGAGGTTCTCAATTTCATCGGTTTTTAATTTTTTTTTATGTATATACCTACACTGATTACTCCGTCAATTGTGGACCGATTTTGAAAATTCTATTTGTATTCGAAAGGATATGCTCCCCATGTGGTCCCATTGCCACCATATTAGTATCTGATAATGGAATTCCAAGGAAATCGAAGAAAACCCTTAAATTTGTTAGGCACGTACTATGTTTTTCATATATTTTCTAAAGTTATTACAGTATTTACATTTGGTAGTCATCAGTTCATGATGATGAGCTGCAAAGTTATAACTTAAAGCATCATTATCATTAATCTTCAGCCTATCGCAGTCCACTGCTGGACAAAGACCTCTCCAATTGCACGCCACGCTGATCGATTTTAGGCTTTTCGCATCCAGCTCCTGCCAACCGTCTCGCGCAAATCATCACTCTACCTGACCTGTGGACGTTCTACACTACGTTTACCACTCAAGAACACATAAGGCATATATTGCATATAATAGTGGCATCGTTATTTATAAGAAACTAACTCTATGTTATCAGGTTATTAAAATATCTATCATTGTTTGACACCAACCTCTTCTACTTCCGATGGGAGATCGAACTTTTTCCCGATCATGAACTCTCTGCGTTTGTTGTTGACAACGATGAACGTCGGCTCTTGGCATATTCGTAGCATATGCAAACAGTTCGTTGTAGTACTTCTGAGACTAGAATTTAGTGAAATTGCAAGTTTCAAATTAACTTATAACAACCTAGCAACTAGCTGCGCCTTGCTTTAAACTTTAAACTACAATTTTTATATTATACTAGCTGTCCCACGCAACGTCGTTTACGTCTCCTATTGCCCGTAGCGTAATAATTTTCCCCCGTTTTTGTAACATTCTTCATTGATGCTCCGCTCCTCGTTGGTCCTCATCACGCTAAGACTAATAAGTCTTAGCGTGATGATATATAGCCTATAGCCTTCCTCGATAAATGGGCTAACACTGAAAGATTTTTCAAATCGGACCAGTAGTTCGGGAGATTAGCGCGTTCAAACAAACAAACAAACAAACTCTTCAGCCTTATAATATTAGTATAGATTTAATCCTATGTTTATTTCCAAGCTTATCCCTCGTGAACACTTCATTCAAAGTACCATATTAATTCATTATCTCGGCTATCTTTATTTCAAGTTTTATCAAAATTGGTTCATTCGTTTGAGCGTGAGTTTGTTTGTATTGTAGTCTGATTTTTAATTTCATTAAACATTTCTTTGCATGCATTAAATGTTATTTTCTATTAGTTGGTTGACATAATACAGGTTCTAGTTTGGGTCTTCAGACATCAGAGGGTCTTTACATCACACGTAAATAAGCATGGTATGCTTACCTCAAGAAGGTACCGGGATGGCGTCATGATGTTCAGATTAGAGTATTCAAATCGCCCTGTTCAAACAAACAATATGGAGATTTTATTTTGTTTTCCGTTAAAAAGACAACTAATGCAGAAAGGACTATTTGTCAAACATTCATAAAAACGGATACAAAAAACATCCAGACTCAGAACAACAATTTGTGGGTCTCACGAGCAGAGCAGGTTCACCCTCTGTTACCGGTTTATGGTTGAATAAGGGGACAAGTATATTACATATTTATACTATGTTTTACCAGAGCTTTTGCTTTTTTTTTTTTTTTTTATGTTTGGCACGCCAAAATGACTCTACTCTGCCTGATGGAAAGCATAAGCAGAATCGCAGAATCCAAGAGTGGTGGTCACCATACTCACTGCGAATGCAGACAATGCAGCATGGCGACCCACACCATGGCGGCCTAGTGATGCTGCTGCATCTTTTAGTCTAGTCAACAAGTATGAAACTTGATGACTAGACTATTTGGGCCTTCGGTCTCGCACTCACCAACGAAACACGACATCACTGCTGCTGTCATTTTACGTAGATTTTCTGTGCGAGGGTAGTACCGCCCCGGTCGAGCCGGCCCATTCGTGCTGAAATCAGCGTGGCTCTACTACCTTTAAAAATGCTCGCCTTAATTGTCAATCATTTTCATCGAATCAGATTTTGAAGAATCAGCAACGTACATCTGATTCACTTGGCATTATAAGTTTACGTTTGTAGCGGTAAGCACTTACCATCACGCATAACATTTGATTTATTTAATACCAACGTTGTTCAAAATAATCACAAATTTTAACAAAAAAACCGACTTCAATCTGGACCAAATTTAAATGGGGAAGCACCAGGTTTCAAATGAAAAAAGATTCGTTAAAATCGGGTCACCCAGTCGAAAGTTATGAGGTAACAAACAAAAAAAAAACAGTCGAATTGAGAACCTCATCCTTTTTTTGAAGTCAGTTAAAAAACAAATTGTAGCAAAAGCAGCGTATAATAACATGGCGGTATAATTTGTGTGGCAGTCCGAAATTTGACAAATCGTCCTTCAGCCGTATTAAGCTTCCTAATTCTGCCATCAATGATTCCTCTCCTTGTGTCTTCTGTTTCGTTGTAACCTTGCTTCTTCTCAAGTGGTTTATAGCCCCTTCTTTCCACTAAGGGACTCCACCAGTCACAGGTGATTGTACCTTAGGGATGGAACAAAGTCATAATCACCTGTGATTCATCATATTACTTAAAACATGTATGCGTCACAGTTGCGACTAATCACTGCGATCACGGGTTTGTTATGAGTTCTAGTAAGTCTTTGTATATGACTTTAAAAGTCACATCAGTGGTGAAATTGCAGTGATTAATAGCAATCATTTATTCATATAGACCGGAGGCCCAATAATGCAGAAGCATCTCAATAGGCCACCATAGCGTCGGTCACCATGCTGCTTTGTTGCACTGTCTGCATTTGAGATGATCAGCTTTCCATCAGACAGAGTAGACTCACTTTAGCAGGCTCACACATAAAAAATAATGATGATTAATTAGTAGCAATTATTTCTATCACTTTTGAACCTTTGTCTCTTAAAATTGTTCTTTCAGTTGAAGTGGCCTGGTCGTTGTTGGCGATGAATTTGACCTTGCGACGGCATCGTTTGTCCTTAAAGTGTACAGTTGCCACGCTGCAGTAGGTCGTGTCTGTCTTGAAACCTTCATCGCTTAGCAAGCAGGAGGCGCTAGCTATGTTAGAGTCCGAATCGTCCAGAAGGTCGTTTAGGATACTTTGGTTATCTAAAAATTTGAAATAAATTTGAAAAAATTGACCAATCGCTTACTCATATTGAGAGGTGTACAACAGCTATACTTGAGTAAAAGCGATATTCGATTTTGTCGTTAATGAGAACTTTGCTTGTGCCATTAAATTTACTTGCTAGAACTTCTCCAAAGTTTACTGCTAAATCAAAATAGTTTTAAAAATCTGTTAATTTAACATCCATTCTTCATAACTACTTGTTCTATACTTGTACTATTATTGAAGACCAAAAACGTACAATTTTACTAAAGCTTAGCTTTTAGCAATATATTTCTATTTTCTATAAAAATAGTTTAAAAACCCACAATACCTAAATCACATAAGCTGCTCTCTAGTGATAATCTTCGAAGTTTTGTATTTTCTTTCTCTTTGGTTGAACCTGAAAGAAAAACGAGTATCATAATTCTAAAACCCACTGAAAGTGCTTTTTACTAAACTAAATTTGGTCTGGAAGAAAGGTAATTCTAGAGCCTTCCAATAAAAGCAAAATAATTGTCAGGAAAATACACCATTAACCAAGAAATATATTGAAGCATACAAATTTTGATCTTGAAGTCAGCTTGAAGATACTTCTTGCATACATAATATGATGGTACTAATTAATAATTCGAAGCTTTGCCTTTTTAAATCAAACCAGCGGAATACAATTTAAATTTGATCAGAGTAAGGTATTGTTCGGGCCCCTGGATGAATTATGAGTCGTGTATTTGTTTATAGTAATTATAATAATGCCTTTTTCATGTTATACAATACTTCCTTTAGCTTTTCTAGCATCTGTTAGAGTGGTAACGTAACAAAAAACTAAGTTTCTAACAGGAAGACTCTATGTAGAAACTATTTTTGTTTTGAGCTGACCGGTCTCTTCACTGATGTTTTCACCATAAGGAAAAAATATGTTATTTCTACGGAACCCAAACACATCTTAGGGACTCCAATAATGTCCAATGGAAACTGTAGTCTGACTTACCAGAACTCTTTCTTCCAAATCTTTTCCAACAATAGTTGAAACGAGTCCTTTTATGTGGAGTAGTTTTGTCAGCTTTCGGTTTTTCTCTTTTTTCAGTATGACACTGACTGGCATCGCGGTAACTTGTATCTAAGGAAGAAAGTTCATGAACCCAATATTTGTAAGCAACAATGATGTTTTGGGATACTTTTTATCCGACTTCAAAAAAAGGAGGAAGTTCTCAATGCGACTGTATTTTTGTTTGTTACCTCATAACTTTCGACTGGGTGAACCGACTTTGATGATTCTTTTTTTGTTTGAAAGCTGTGCTTTCCGTGTGGTCCAGATTGATTGGTCCGTTTTTATGTTAAAATTTGTATATTATTAACTAAGCAGGACATCAAATCACTAGTTCCAAATTGTTGTCCGTTTGGTCACGGATTAGGAATTCACCATTCCGATTCATCACGTGTTTTTCCCGGACTCCTTCTGGAGCATAACATCTCCACAGACTCCACTCGGCCTCCCATCCCTAACTACTCGCCAGCATTGAGAGCCGACAAGGGAGTAAATTGTAGAGGATAATAGAATTGTAAAGAGAAGAAAAACTTGATGCAAACTCTATATTATCTCGTTTTATTTTTTATTTGAGTTCTAAACCAATTCCTAAAGTAAGCGAAAGCCTAATATTTAACATCGATTTTTTTTATGGAATAGGGACAAACGAGCAGACTTATCGCCTGATGGTAAGCGATTACCTCACCCATGGACACCCGCAGCACCAGAGACGTCACATGTGCGTTGCCACCCTTTG
Organism: Diaphora mendica; assembly: GCA_949125395.1. Lineage (NCBI taxonomy): Eukaryota > Metazoa > Arthropoda > Insecta > Lepidoptera > Erebidae > Diaphora > Diaphora mendica. The sequence goes on along the minus strand of OX421332.1, from coordinate 3,009,008 downwards.
GGGGATGAGGAGGGGGTATGAGCCTCCGATGTCCTTATTCACTCGGTGAAACACAGCGCAAGCGCTATTTCACACCGGTTTTCTGTGAGGTCGTGGTATCACTCCGGTCAAGCCAGCCCGGGTGCCGAAGCGTGGCTCTCCTCTCTCTCCTTTTTTGGATATGAACACTATGAACATAATATTTTTTATGTTTACATAAAATATGAGTAAATCTTACTTCCAAATTGTGGTTTGGTATCGTCTCCGGATCGATTCTTCTTGAATGAAAATTTAATAATATCATCCGGATGATGCTTGCTCCGTGCTGAATCTCGAATGCCACTACATGGCAACAACATTGCATAATCTTCTGATGAAACTCCTTTAGTTAGTGGTATGGTAGGAGAAGGAGACCTTTTATGGGTGAAATCTGGTTCAAGCTTCACTTGTACTGCTACCTGTTCGAACTGCGATTTCGGTGGCAAATTCTCCTCAGGAAAGTTAGCCGCGATTGACTTGTTTTTCAAAACGCTTTTATTAAGACTGTAACCTTTGGAGTCTCTTGGGGTATCCCTTATTCGTGGAGCAAGGTTTAGGGCATCACTGATTCGAAGGGTTATCCTAATCGTAAGTGGTGACCGCTTTCTTGAGACACGCGCTTTTGTAGGCACTGATGGTTGTTCAATTTTCTTTTGACGCGATGTAAAATCTTCTGGAGATGTAGATGTCAACAACAGTAAAGGTGATAGATGGGATATTGATGACTGTTGTGATGGCATGCCTGGTAATGCTGAGTGCCATTGTGGCTGCGCTTGTTGAGCTGAGAGCTGCTGCGGCTGGCTATGAGGTGAACATCGTCGAGGGAGACTTCGTACTGATGGGTTCCGCACTCGCAACCCTTCATGTCTGATATTGTTATTATGAGAATAGATAATTTTTGTTTTAACCTCTCCAGTCACTTGTCTGCCTATAATAGAAAATTTACAAGTGCCATTAGTTAATTTGAAACTATTGATTAGTAAAATGTTTTAGTGTGGCTAGCTGTGGACTGCAATGCTGATGATGATGGTTTATTTTCTAATTTGCAGAAAATTTACAAAATTTTTAAATGTTTCTATTTCAAAACGTTTATACGTTTATGTGTTCTAAAGTTTCTTTTTTAGCTACTTACCCGAGTTCTTTTGAACTTTTATACACTTGGAGCGCAGCGCTTCATCAGCTTGTACAATCTGTGTCGATGTGCATTCGGATATGGTCGCCCGTTTTGGGGACAGTCGAGATTGGCTTGGTGAGGTTCGTGAGAATTGTATAGGTGATACTTGATGCGAAACGAACTTCGGGAACATTGGATAAAAGCATTGAAATTTTAAGTCCGATTTGCTGTACTGGGTTGAACATTCACATTTGATTACTTGTTTTTTCTTACCTGTAATGTGATTAACAGTAATTGATTACAGCATAAATGGCTTAACTCGACCAGGGCGGTACTGCCCTCTCACAGAAAACCAACCTAAAATGACAGCATTCGCGCTGTCGTGTTTCGTTGGTGAGTGCAAGACCGGAGGCCCAATGATGCAGAAGCATCTCGATAGCCCGCCATATTGTGAGTCACCATGGTGAATTGTCTGCATTTGCAATAAGTATGGTGACCCATCTTGAATTCTACTCATCACAATATTAACGCAGGAGTGTTTACTATCTCTAGATAATATTAAGGATCGTCTCTTCTTAAAGAATCTTTTATAATTAACAACGAAATTTGGAACTTTAACTTTTATTCTGAATTATTAAACGTGCAAGCGTGGTTATGTTATGTATTAAAGGTCGGTGCTCGTACTTATTCTAATTATTTTCATAATTAGGTACTAAGAATATTGAGTAAAAAATGGGCCGGCTCGACTGGAGTGATACCACGGCCTCACAGAAAACCGGTGTGAAATAGTGCTGGCGCTGTGTTTCACCGAGTGAGTGAGGATACCGGAGGCCCATACCCCAATCCTCTTCCCCTACCTCCCCCCCCATCCCCAAAAGGCCGGCAACGCACTTGTGACGCTTCTGGTGTTGCAGGTGTCCATGGGCGGCGGTAATCACTTACCATCAGGCGATACGCCCAGGTTTGGCCGTCTATTCCATAAAAAAAAAATTATAACCTGCTGAAGTCTTCTTTCCTAGTGCCTTGTTTACTTGCTGTTTATATGCACGTGTACAACAACAGTCATAACCCGACGTGACGCTTTGATGCGAAGCACACAGAGTGGTTGCATAAGGTGCAGGTGGACAGGGTGGAGATTTTTTTGCAGGTGGAGATTTTGAGGCAGGTGGAGATTTTAGGGCAAGTGGAGATTTTAGGGCAAGTGGAGATTTTGGGCCAGTTAGTGAGGTCGGACTTCTGTATGGTGTGATCTCTTTCGGAGATGGCAAATCACGATATTCTGGGCACACGTTGCTCAGTTTGATACCGCTGGTCTTGCACTGGACTGCGCATGAAAATGGTGCCGTTTCACTGCCACCTACGTTCTTATCTGAAAAATAAACTAAATTATAAGTGCTTGGTTATTTGGGTAAGTTTCAGTATTCTAGTGATGTCTCCATTTACTGAATGAATTGCACACACGCCTGCGTCAAATTACATACAAGCCTGTGGTAACCTACTTTTATGTATTGAGTTAAATTCTACTTATACCCTATTTTGCACCTACCGCCTCATGTTTTTACATCACTCAAAGGTCGACTGGCAGAGAATGCCACATGGCATTAAGTCCGCCTATGTACAAGATGTGCATTAAGTTTAAATAAATAAATAAACCTGACTAGGCACTGAAAATGTATATTATACGGCCTAGTGATGCAGAAGTATCGCTAGATCGCCATGGTGAGGGTCACCATGCTGCATTGTTGCATTGTCTGTATTTGCAATGAGTATTGTGATCATCACTCTTGGATTCTGCTTATGCTTTCCATCAGGCAGAGTAGTCATATATACATAAAAAAAAATGTTTTTTTCTAAATATACAGATAAGAATGAACTTATATGTTTCAAGCACTAAACTAACCGGCCAGATAATTACAAGTTAAGTCGTAAAGCTTATTGCTTGCTTATTCTCTAAATCTCACGCACTGAAACAATACAATATCTCGGCGTTTACATTGACAGCACATTGTCGTAGATTTGTCAAATAGACTCACTGGTAGCCAGAGTGCGCAGGCTCATCCATGTATTCAAAAACTTGAGAAGTTCGGCTGATTTTTCTGTCCTTCGTACAGTCTATTTTGCGTTGGCCCATTCAATTATTACCTTCTGTATTCCTGCATGGGGTAATGCTGGGAAATGCCTCATGCTGCGATTGGAGAGGGCCCAGAGGGCAGTCTTGAAGTTTATTCTTCACAAACCCATACGTTTCCCAACACATGATTTGTATTCCTTATGCAAGATACCTACTGTGAGGCATTATTTTCTGTTACACACGATTTTACGTAAACATGCCGAGCTACCTTTTGATCGTAATTTTAATGAGCGTAAGCGTCGATCTGACCGGGTTTGCCCCATTCGGACCCCTCGACTTGAGGTCATACGTCGCCGTTATATAACAGACACAATAGAATACTAGATATTTATTCACAGTCTTTCCGTAGATGCAGGAAACTTACCGATGAATGGTTGTCTGCCTTTACGTATGATGAACTGGAATCGTTGGTGAGGCTACAGACTCATTAGAAATTTTCCCCTAGTCCCTTTACACCTACTTAAATACACACACACACACACACACACACACACTCAAACACACTCCAACAGAGACTCACACAGACACACATATACTCACAATCTCATATATGCCCATTATGTGGTTTTGTATTGTATAACTTACCTAAAAATTGCTAATCTACTTACGAATATGTAACGCTTGGTACTGTACTTTACTGGAGGTGGGCGATAATAGCCACGACACAGTTTTCAACTAATGTGGTTATTTTCGTACACAAATTAATCTGTATACTTATTCTCTGTACTAATAAAGATTATTATTATTATTATTTACAGAAATTGTACCCACCGTCACAGAAACAATTGCAGGAACCGACGCCTGCGGACATTTGGGTTCTGGTTCTGTTTGGTTCTGGTGGCGTTTCGCATGGTGGTGCCGCTATAATTTCATTGAACATTAACTGTATATAATAACTGTTCTTATGATAAAATAACGATATATTAATAAATGCAATAAAAACTTAAGACACTATAAATAGTGTCATAAGTTTTTATTGCATTTATTAATATATCGTTATTTTAAGTTAAAACTTACAAATTTACGAGAGCAGAGACTTATGAAATTTGGCACAGTTAAAAGCTTAAATGGAAGAGGAGTGCAGCAGAAAGCTAAAAGAAAATATTAAAAATGGTCGAATGTCGACTCCTGGGCGACCACTAGTATAAACTCATTTAACTCATACAAGGCCGTCTGATATAGGAACACAAATTAATAAAATTGGAGAGTCTATTCGTAATTTCAGATGAATAGCTTTTCACTAAATGCATATGAAAGTATTTACGGTTATTACATAAAAAATCAATTTGTAATTTTTTTGTCTGTCAGTGTGTGCCCTATATCTCTGAAACAGCTGGACATGTTTTGACGGGACGGGAGCAGATAGCTGTAATATAAGGAGTTACCTTAGCTTAGGCTACTTTTTTAGACCAGCTTTGCCCCGCGGCTGTTCTGTGTGTCTCAGCTAGTCCCAAATAAGGCAAGAGACAATTTTATCCAATACTATGGTGACCATACTGGTGAATGCTGATTAAGATATTTACATAATTATAGATATTTTAGACCCAGACTCTGGAAAACTATCATGCTCTTCACACTATCCATCATAGCTCATATGAGACCGCAATTCAGTATAACTGACATCGTTAGCTCCTGTTATTAGTGTAGCACGATAAAAACATTCCAATTGTCCATCTAACTATTAATGTCCCCTTCAAATGAAATTCATTCCTATTTAAACAGAACTGTTGAAGAAGACGTAACAGATTATGTTGCAGTGTTCTGTTGGAATAAAAGAGTACCTGGACACGCGCATGAGATTTTCGCTTTCTTTTCACGTTTACGCTTGTCTCGCTTTGTTGGAGTGCAGCAGCTGTTTTTTCCGCCAACTTTCTTATCTAAAGTGTACAAATGTATGTCGTATTTTAAAATACGTTACACCCATAAATTAAATATGGAAGCAATAGAATGGATTACTATCAATATTTAAAATATATACCTATGTTTAATGTAAACGTTATTTTGTAAAAAAAAAAAAATTCAGGTAAATTCAGAAAACTTTTCATAATATTATTGAATAAAGCAAGAAATGACTTCATAACTAAAACGACATTTGATGGAAAAAATCTTTTGAGATGTCAGAATATGGCAATTGTGGGCTGCCTTATAAATTATTTATTTAAAAAGTGTTACCAGGTCTGTTAAATTTCTTCAAGTTGTGTTTTTTTACACACCTGCATACTCGCAGACAGATCCAACAGCGGCCGATTTCTGCTGGATCACGGAAGGTTGTGTGGTGGCTTCACAGCATTTCCTAGTTAAATACATCCATGATTAAGTATATTAAAATATACAAAACTGTGATATTATTAGGGCAGTAAGGTGTAGCTATTGTAAACAGTGATTTATCAATTTACAAAATAACAAATGAGAATAGTGTACTCTTTCAGTAGATTTCTGCTTAATTCATAGCGGCATGGATAAAATAATAACATATAGCGTTAAAGGAGAACTGAGGTAGGATTTCCAAACACAGCATTAAGACAACAATGCCATTCCTTTAAAACTGGAAAATTTAATGCTTATTCTAGTTACTTTATTATTCTAGTTGTTGCCCGCGGCTCCGCTCGCGTGTATGTCGGTTATCGCGGCAAAAAGTAGCCTATGTGTTATTCTGATGTATAACCTATATTACTGTAAAGTTTCATCCAAATCCGTTCAGTACTTTTTGCGTGAAAGAGTAACAAATATCCATACTTACAAACTTTCGCGTTTATAATTTTAGTAGGATATTGTGTTGTCAATAGAAACATGCAAAAAGGCATGCCTTTTCTAGAGGAGTGACACTTACAGTCACTTACAGGTGACACTGAGTTCTATAAACTAAATAATGTTTAACTACAATTAAAAGATCACTTTTTCTTCAAGAGCTTTATTGCTTACAAAACGTATACACATAATGCGCGTTAGTCCACAAATCATTGAAGGTATTAATAGCAACTAAGGTACGTCAACTGAAGACACATAGAAGATGGTTTCCGTTCGGTGAGGGTAGGTCCTTTTGAAAGGTCAACTTCTGGTCCAAGTCCGTCTTTGGCTTCTGCAGCAAAACTGGCTACTCTCATATCCAATAGAATAATTATAGAACACATTGTTTGTATTGATCAATTTCTGAAGTCACAGATTTAGTATAAACCAAACATCTAGTGAAATGCAGAATTTTTGCCTCTTTATAACATTGATTATTTATGTATATTTACGCTGCATGATTTTCACTTCCCCAACTACTCTCGATTACACCAGACCACCACCAGACACTACCCTTTATATCCTGTATTTATTTCCATCCCACGGTTGCCTGGAAGTGATTGCATGTGAGCGATAAGGCCGCCAATTGTACTGACCTAGCATTAAGTCATTTATTTAGTTATCTGGTGTACGATAAAGAGTTATTATAGGTTCAAAATATTTAAACCCGAATGTTAAACTTCGTCTGAGAGGAGACCCAGGACGTTATAGCTTGTTGATGATGTTAAACTTCTTAAAATTCCATTCATTACCAATCAAATAACCAATCTGTAAAATTACAAGTGACATCAAATTGTTTTAACAGTATAATGCATTTATTTATGAACTAAATTTATTTATCTCATGCAAATATATATAAAATAATACTTACGGCCAGAATAATGTTTTCTCAATTCAAAATGCGCGAAAACACAAAGTGATAAACAGGAACTGCGCGTGGCAACTAAATTACAGTCGATATAGCGAATAATACCTATATTTGTAGTGTTGCCAGAGTATTGTCGATGCGTTTTTATTACAAATATTAGACTTTGTAGAAATAAAAGAATATAGACAGTTGTCACCTGGAAGTGACACTGGGGTTAAATATATAGTTTAATGATTCAAAACTTAAATCCTGAGAAATTAAATAAAGTGTTTTTTTTATGTATGACCTTGCCAAAATGACTCTACTCTGACTGATGGAAAGCATAAGCAGAATCCAAGAGTGGTGGTCACCATACTCATTGCGAATGCAGACAATGCAACAATGCAGCATGGTGACCCACACCATGGGGGCCTAGTGATGCTTCTGCATCACTGGACCTCCGGCCTCGTTCTCACCAACGAAACATGACAGCCCGAACGCTGTCACTTTACGTTGATTTACTTTAGTTTTAAATAATAATTTAGAATTTGGAAGACCAAATTTTCGATGTGCTATGTGCCTACCATGTTTATAATCCGATTTATGGCTATTGCTTCAAGAGGAACAGGGTGTAACAGTTAGTATACAGTTGTCTATATATCTTAAGTCCTTTGATCTATGATTTAGCCTTTTAATTTTATGATATTTTTGTTTTAAACTAAATCTACAAAAGTATTTTGCTTACCTAACACCAGCGTTAGCGGTATTTCCACAGTCCACTAAAAGAAAATGTAGTAATTAGAAACAAATAATTAAGCACTACCTACTGAATGAAAATTTAAGTGTTGATCAAATAACATTGGCGATATTTCTGTTGTTCGAAAACTACACTAAAAATTAGTTTTATCCTGTAAAACATTGTTCGAAATGACATAGATTGACTAAAAATTAGATATATTACACTAGAACTAGACATTGAATAAATACAAACATACAAAAACGAAATTTTGGTAATCCTTTCATTAAAATGATAGAAAGTAATTTTAGAGAAATTTTAGTTTAGTGAAGCATCAACAGAATTACCACCATTGCCAAAATTGTTAGGAAGATCAAAAAATTGTATCACCTCCCTGTAGAGTTTGACTGTCCTCGTCACACATTAACTTCTTTTCAGCTTCCCTATGCTTTGCTAGTTCATAGCTAAGTTCTTTTTCTATTTCCTTTTCTCTCTCTCTGTGCCTCTTTTGTTCCAAAGCTATGTCCCTTTCGATTTGCTTTTCCCTTTTAATATGTCTTTGAATTTCTTTGAGTTTTGCTTTTTCCCTCTCTTGATAATCTAACACGTTTAAATCTTTGATATCTTCTAAAGGATATTTATCAGCACAATTTTTGTCCTTTCTTACTTTGTCTTTTATTTTTGTAATGTCACTTTTCTTTTCATCTTTCTTTTCTGATTTTATTTCTTCTTTCCTGCAGAGTCTATTTTCATTTAATATTCGTTCTCTCTCTTGGTGGTTAAAACAGGTTTCCTCATTGCAACCAGATGCGAATAAGGAACAAATTTTTTTTATACGCTTTTTGAACGAAAGCTTTCGATCAGTTTGGCAAGCTTCCGGCGAACTGTTTTAAAAAACATAAATTAACAGTTTTATTTTATTTGAAATTGTACTACTGGAATAATAATTTTGTTATAGTTTTGAGTTTACCAGTAAGTATTTATATATAACAGGACGCAAACGAGTACCTAGACGATGGAAAGTGAATACCAGTGTTCATCGACATATGCAAGTAAACAGTCACAACAATTTTTAAAGATTATTCAACATGTCTAACTTCAGTATAAAATATCATATTACAAACTTATTGATATGGGTCCATTTTCTATGAATATCTTCATAGGGCTCGCAGTTACATCTTCTGGTGAATATGGAATTATTTTGGTCTATTTCACTGCTTTTGGTAATAACTGGAATATAAATTATTTAATACATCAACAATAAGTACAAAAAAGTAGGACAACTAACCTCTCAAGAGTTAAATTGTCAAAGCCACTGAATTCTCAGTTCGTTAAAGGAAAAATTGTATGAAATTTACAAAAGGAGATTCTTTTAAACCTTGAGGAAGGACACGAAAGACACGATGGCAAAGCCGCGGGCAAAAATTAGTTGAACAATATTACCTATATTTTGAAAGTATTATGGTATCACTTAAGAGTTTTAAGACTTCTTACTGGTTTTACACTTGCCAGTTTTGTGATCTGCCATTGGCTGTCTTCTTTTTTCACATGTCAACTCATCGCAAGAAGATTCAAGCAATGAGGTGCACAGGGTTTTGAACTTCTGTGTTACGTCGTATATCTTATCCGATGTTGATTTCTCACGTGGCCTGCGGGAAATCAATCAAAATAAATAATCATCATCCACTGGATATAGGTTTATCCTTAGAAAGAAGATTTTCCCCCAATGCTAGTGAGACGAGTTGATATAGGTTTCGTGACCAGTCTTCATTATTTTTGCAATTCTATTAGGTTTGCTCCCTTAGTTGACTTTAACAACACCCTTGGGATGCATAAGTCTACTGACATTTTGTATTCTTAATCCACCAACAGAATATTATCTCGATTTTATTATCAAGAAGCTGAGTGCAAATGTCTCTTTTCTTAACTTTTGTACTGTCATGATGTTTGAGATGATGTTCTCGTAGAAAGACTAGGTCGACGAGCATATTCAGAATCAATACTTTATTTCTCGTATAAAATAAACCTTCAAAACCCCTTAACCTTTCTACAAATATTTTCAAGGCCTTGAAACTCAGGGTTTGCGATTGTAATAGCTTCGTTTTTGGATATATGTGGACCGTAGGTCAAAAGTATTTTGAACACCTTGTTATTATACTCTGAGCGATGCTAAATGTTTGTATTGGGAGAAGGTTCCCAATGGTATTTAAGTGCAATTCCGTGGCAGAGCTCTTAATAGAACTGTTTTAATGATATAGTACTTTATTCATATTCCTGAAATGAATGACACAAAGCTCACTCTTTTTAACACGTTTGTAACGTGTAACCTGTTTTTTTGTAACCGACTTTTGTGAGCTTGTTTTTAAACTTATATTTATTTATCAGTAATAAAATGGGACTTAGAATGTAACTGACTTTTTAATGAGATTCCATTTTCTCAGTATGTCCTTAAAGCCCTTGCAGATTCGACATCTGCTAGCCATGAGAGTTGTATTCTCACCAAGCTCTGTATTGTTTGACTCGACTGGAAATAAGAGTTCTCAATTAACATTAAATGTATTTTGATAAAGGTTTACAGGCTCAAATTCATGATAGTAATTTTTTAATGAATTTGTCTCATGTGGTTGTTCAAGCTCAGGTTATACATAATTATATTATTATCATAAAACATTTACATAGTACTATCATCATCAATTTATTGACGTCTGCTGCTAACAAAAATTCCGCTTACCCCAAGGAGTGCCTACTATCTATGATATCAAACAGCACAAAGTAGGCTGGATACCATAGCATACCAATCATTCAAAAGTATTTATTCCCACCTGGTGTAATAAATAAATAATAATAAAACTTACTCTTTTGGAGGACCGAAATTGAATTTTCAATTGTTGAATTGGTATTTGTATCTGATGATTTTGGTTTAAATTCAAGCTGAAAAGTAATAAAAAATGATTTGGAGAAAACTTAAATTATCTTAAAATTTTCGACCGTATCGGATTTATTTGAGCTTGGCTTGAAGTCGAAGTAATTGTCATAAAACAGAAACAAATCTTTGACATAATGGCGCTCTCGCAAACCAGTAAAGTGCGGGTTATATCCCTGCATGAGTTCATGGCCAAGTTAGAATCAATCATCAACAACCTTTAGTAGTCTACTGACAGGCTGGCCTCTTTTTGCAAAATACATTTTAATATGGTTTGTTCAAGTTTTCGTATTCTTTGCAGTGCTGTTATCCGGAGCAGTTTGCCCCTTAGCCGGCCGGCCTAATACCCAAGAGATGAACATGTTTAACGATACTTTGTATTCTTAATCCTTCACCACATGTATAGTTTAACTCAAGCCAGACATACACGTTCAAGTACACTTGCGCAAATCCAGACTGTTTTGTCTGTCTGTCTCTGTTACGCACGTCGTGCATGACAGAGATAGACAGACAGACTTGCGCAAGTATACTTGAACGTGTATGCCCGCCTTAAATGTTTTTTTTTTTGTTACGAAGCAATTTAAGAACTGCAAAAGTACCCACCGGTATGATTAAATCCGAGTACCCTTTATTTTTAAATAATTCTACCGTGTCAATGGCCTCTCTTTTGAAAGTGTTATAACTACTTCGTCGTTTCCTTATACAAATAGAACTGGAATCTAAAAATAGAAATGGATAGATAGAAAACTATTTATTTGTACACGGTATTACAGATTTAGAAGAGAGTACATAAAAAAAAAATATATAATTTAGAAATGGTGGCCTAATTGCCAAAAGCAATCTCTTCCAGGCAAGCTTAAATAAAAGAATGTTACTAATTTATAAAGATATATATATATATATATATAATATAAGAATGTGACTAATGTTATGAGTTTTTTTTTATGGAATAGGGGGCAAATCAGCAGACGTATTGCCTGATGTTAAGCGATTACCGCCGCCCATGGACACCCGCAACACCAGAGGCGTCACAAGTGCGTTGCCGGCCTTTGGGGGATGAGGGGGAGATATAGGCCTCCGGTATCCTCACTCACGCGGTAAAACACAGCGCAGGCGCTGTTTCACACCGGTTTTGTGAGGCCGTGGTATCACTCCAGTTGAGCCGGCCTATTCATGCCGAAGCGTTGTTGTTCTGAGTCTGGGTGTTATTTGTGTCCGTTTTATGTATGTTTGTAAAGTCCCCCGCGACACAGGATTTATTCCTAGTGCGGGAGTTGTCTTTGAAAAAAAAAAAACTGCTTTGCTTTTTCTTTTCTGATATTTTAACTATGAATTGTTGGCATTACCTTATTTACCCGATCTATTTTACGACAGAACTTTCTCGAAATCATATATTATAAGCAGGGACACTTACCAACAATGAGGGAACTTTTTCGCATCAAATTCAGTGGGTTCATGATTTCCTTCAGTATACTAGGCACTGGTGAGGGCTCGGGGGCGTTCACTCGACGTTTAAACCTCTCTAAAGCCTTAACGGAAACCTCTGTAAATAATTATACAATTTCAGAACTCAGAAAGAGTTATAGCATTTTTTATGCATATGGAGCCTGCCAAAGTGACTCTACTCTGTCTGATGGAAAGCATGAGTAGAATCCAAGAATGGTGGTTACCATACTCATTGTGTGGACCACACTGGGCTTTTAATTACTGCATTAGTTTTAATAGATTTTGAAAATGTTTAAATTTGTGACCTCAAATCATCAATAAACTGATTTGAAAAATTTAGTCTAGTAAAGAACAGAAATATTAAGAAAAAATATATTATGCATCATGGCCTTTCCATCTTTTCAGATGATTTAGTCAGCGCCTCTGTGACAATTCTTGGTATGGCTGTAGCGCCCATTGCGAGAGCGTCAGTAACGTACATATTATGCATAAGGAAAAATTAAGGAATGTAGAACACAGTTTAATAAAATTCATTACAAAAATGTATCACAAAAAATTATATATTAGAAATTTCCCTTCTTGCCGTCAAATTTAAGTAAAATTTGCAAATAAAAGAAACTACAGATTTTTTTTCCTGGCTTACTTCTCTTTAAACAGGCTTGCGATTTTGATTGTATGATATCGTTATTTTTGTCAAACTCGCGAAATGCTGTAACACTCTCTGTGACTCTGTCGTCTCGCCATTGAAAAGGTATGTTGTCTTCTTGCACCATCTGGAAAATAAAAAATGTTTTTTGCATGTCAAAGAGCCCTTATAATCTTAGTACATCTTAAAACGTTCACATTTCCAACTCCAGAAGCCGTTGCAAAAAATTTGTAAGTTGTTCTGACCTAAATTTTAATTGGAGTAAGAGCAGGAAGCACAGAATGTATACTTACGGCAACTATTTTAGTTTTGTTACGAATTGGAGGTATCACTCTACAACTGGGTACCTTCACTACACGGCAAGAATCATCGCTTCCAACGTTAGCCCTGTTCGGCCTCTTATAATCCCTTTTCATCCATTCGTGGTCTGCTAGGAAAGCTGATATTCTGTAATTTCTAGTTCGTTTGTTATCTTTTTTAGCTGCAGTATCTTTTTCAGGACAATTATTTGAATCCTTCCACTTTTTTCTACGTTTATGATTCTTTTTCTCTTTCAGTTTTACATTTTCTACATGCCTATTTGTAAGAAAACCAATGTTTGATTTGACAGTCCGCCAGTGGTTGGAAAAAAATGCATGGAAAATTGCTATCCTGTGTTTTGAACTCTTTTTTGAGTTATCTTTACAAGGTTTCTTTAGTTTGTCATTCTCACTGTTTTTCTTACTGTTATTCCTTTTTTTCTTTTCGATATCTCTTGCATTCTTTTCTATATCTTTTGTTTTATTCTTGTTATCCCTGACATTCTTTTTTGGTTCATTGCTTTTAGGAGTGCTACTCATTACTGATTTCATATCTTTAAAATTATGGTCATCAGTTTTCTTATTCGGATCTTCGTTTGGATTACAATTTGTAGAAATAAGACGACTATTACTTAGGTTTAAGATTCCAATAATGTTTATAATGCCTTGGAATACAATCCAAACACTAATTTTAGCATCTTTATTTCTTTTCATCATACAGTTTGAACTTGCTTTTAAATTTGTGAATGATTTGTGTTTGATATTCATCATCATATCAATATAGTTCTTAGTTCTTTCACTATCATCACGAACTAAATTTAAATTACCAATTCCATTATCGTTCAAAGTGTATCTAATAACTTTGACTTTTTTCATTGATTGTTTCTTGCATATAGTTATTGTTTTAAACATATTTTTCGACATAAAGGAATACCGTTTTTCTGTATTTGTTCCTATAGATGTTAATTCAGCATGTGTTTCTGTTTTTTCTTCAGGAATTTCAAGAATGATATTATTATTGTAATCTAGTGAAAAATTCAATATTTTGATCTCATCTTCTGACATAAGATCATTATTTTGCAATTTCCGTTGTCTCACAGAACTAAGTTTGGCTAAATGTCCTTTTTTTAGGGAGTAGGTATAAATATTTCGACTTTCAGTATTTGTAGGTTCTTTCGGAGTAATATTCTTCTGGGTACCAGATTTCTGACTATCGAGGAAGAAATTCCACCGTCTGACAGTTCCTTGAGCATTACGTGACCGATTTTGATTTTCTAACAGTTTTATCTGAAAGATAAAAAAGTTATGTTCATTTATTTCGTAACACAAGTAGTGAAATTGATGTGGGTCACCATGCTGCATTGTTGCGTTGCCTGCATTCGCAATGAGTATGGTGGCTATCACTGTTGGATTCAGCTTATGCTTTCCATCAGGCAAAGTAGTCACTTTGGCAGGCTCATACATAAAAAAGGTGCTCATGGGTGGTTGCAGTCACTCACCATCAAGTAACCTGTTCGCTCGTTTTTCAGCTATACTTATTTTTTTAATATCTAAATTTTAACTTACAGATTCACTTATGTCCACGTTCCCATCAAATTCAGTCCCACTGTCGTCGTCATCAGATGATCCTCTATCAACAAATAAAGTATAAAATAATTTAGTATTATTCACTAGTTAGGAAATCTCTTAGAGTAGGTATACATAAGCAAGCTAGCTTGCTTATGTATACTGGGCAATCTGTGTGGCGAATTCCACATACATATGATAACAAAAACATATGACAGCACCATCTACCAAATATACACCGAACTACGAAGCAACGCAATACACGGAGTAACTACCAATCCTGAATCGCGCAATGAAAGTTCTCGCGCCGATTATCATATTCACAACATCCCAACCTCAACCGTTGGGCAGTGACCCGCCAGGCATGATCACCTCGCCTGGTCGGAGGATCCTCTCTTTGTGATAGAGGGACATGACACCCGTTACCTCTACATCTGTTTGATATCATCAAGTTAAGAGATTACCTTTCCAAACTCAAGTCACTTAAATCTCCATAATCGTTTGGCGACAAACATATAGTGCACAACTGACCGATATCGGAGAAGCAATTTGTGCAGTATACTCCTGGGCAGTTAGGCGTTTCACACCTTAAAATAAAAATATAATCAGACATAACACATGTCATGTTATTCTTTTTGAATATGATTTTAAGTGTTAATAAATATTATCATACTACACACATCAAAAGTGTCTAGGGATCAAGCATTTTTATGCGGATTTCTTGAGATTGAGATGTGGCTTTGGCCCTGGCCTGCTCAGTCGCCAGACTTGAACCCGATTGAGCATGCATGGGATATGCTACAGAGAAGAGCTCTGCCGAATATGGAGGGTATCCAGTCGCAAGAAGACCTTTTTTTGTTGTTGCAACGAACATGGGCGGCCATTCCACAGCGTGATTTGGATGAACTCATTTTGAGTATGCCAAACCGATTCTTGTGTTGTTAGTGTTCGCGGTAGAAACACGGATTATTAATTGTTTAAGTTACCTAATAAAATTTTAAAGAAAACTGTTATTTCAGTCTTTTTTTCCAACTTTAATGTTAGTGGTTCAAATGTCAAAAATCCCTTTATTAGGAAAATGGCAAATTTCTTTATTAATGCAAAGGTGACTTGGTTTATCGTTACTGTGACAAACGAAAACACTTTATTTGATGAATCCTTAAAGAAAATTTTAATTAATATCAATCAGGAGAAAAGTTATTGCAAAAATATATGTTGATCCCTAGACACTTTTGATGTGTGTACTAACATATTACCTAATCCTATCTCCTCTTTAGGTATTGGATGATTATAGTCATCACCTTGTTCACTAGAGAGAAATATTTCATCAAGCTTGAAGAACAATATGTCCATTAAATGTCTACACAAAATTTTACCAACCTGGTTAACTGTGTGTCGCTGTCACTAGGGGAACTTGTTGTACCACACAATAAGCAGTAAGGTTCTTTGGATCCAACTCCCAGTAAATACTTCAACCACTGAAAACTAACAATTCATATTAAACAATTACGATTTAATATGTTGATGTTTAAAATTACCATCTCAAATCACCAATTACCATTATGCATTACAGCCTGAATAATTAACCTTGCTTCGCATAATATACAAAATGTTTCAGTGGGGGATCCAGAGAAAATAAGAGTAAATGAGACGGTAATTAACAAATTTCAGATATCACGCAAATTACGCAAGAAGATTAAACATTAATGTCAACGGGAAGCGGTTACCTACTTAAATATATATATTAAGAAGAACACAATACTAACGGTATATGATCACTCAGCCAATGACGAAACGTAAGTGAATTCTCAGTCGAGTATTTGTATTTTCGATGCAGTTTTCTACGCGCGAACTTCATAAATCCAGCTGTAAGTTTTACAACTGATATTAGTGTTTTAGTAATGACTTTTATTTCCCGTTATTCATTCAATTTTGAATGATAGGTACAAAATATTAATCTTCAAGTTTCCTCTTCCAAAAGCGATGTCTCTTGCTCTAGCTTTAGCCTATTCGTTTTCTTACGTCGATTTAGCTTTTCTTTAATTTGGTTGGAAATCGGTGACATTTCAAGGGTTGCATGGGCATCGGCTGTTGTATACTGATCTGAGTGTATTATTAATGACAAACCCATGTTCCATATGAAGTCAACATAGGGATCTATAGGTAGATGCATCCATTACCTTAAAGTAGCCATACACTTTAGGGTATACCAGACAGATTTGCATGTATAGCTGCAATTTACTTATTAAACGGAGTATATATTCCTGCAGGTATGACCTCCACTCAACTCAAGCTTACCTGAAAAGTTTAACTGTGAAGGTACCACCTACCGTGAATGCTAACTAAAGGTAAATTCGTCAAAGCGTTGGCCGTCTAAGTTATAAATGAATAAATATTGCGCCAACCCCAATATAAATTTGGAACCGAAGATGAATGATACGGATCTTTATTCAAGTTTGCTTATTACCTCTAGTCCTCAGTATGTGGTTATACAACCAGGTAGCTCTAGCCTTGGCTCGTTCAGGCCTATATTGGCTCATTATGAGGTGACGAAGTCTCAGCCCGTACGGCTCAAAAAGAGCAAAGAACCATAGCAGAAAGATGAGGACACCTGGATCACAAGATAATATTTTTAACCCCCGACGCAAAAAAAAGGGGTGTTATAATTTTGACGTGTCTGTCTGTCTGTGTGTCTGTGGCACCGTAGCTCGCGAACGGATAAAGCGATTTCAATTTAGTTTTTTTCGTATGAAAGGTGAGTTACGTGCGAGTGTTCTCAGACATGTTTCATGAAAATCGGTTGAGTCGTTTAAAAGTTATGGGGGTGAAAGTGGGGAAGAATAACCGAATGTCTGCAAAAATATCAATGGTCTATGATTAATCGATTAAGTGCTTGAGTAGGGGGTTTTTTAAATTTTGAATTTATAGTTATTGATAAGAATAAGTTATCAGGCTTAAAAATATTAGAATACTTCTGACATAATGAGGTGGGTAATTTCGTACAGCTGGCGATTTTTTTATAATATACCTAATTTCTGCCTAGCCCGCTTAAGCTACATAAGTAATCCATACTAATGTTATACATTTGAAAGTATCTCCGTCTATGGGCTCCCACAATAATTGCAATGCGATGCGGCGTCGCATGAAGCGAAGCAGATTGAAAGTTCTTGCGGGTGCATTCGTGCGAGCTAGCAGATATTTGCGATGCGTTGCGAATTCGCAGTTATCCCCATCTGTTACGCTTTCAAGATTAAATCGCTGCATTGATTTCAATGAAATTCGTCATAGAGATACTCTGATTCTTGAGGAATACACACCGTGATAACCGACATATACGCGGGTGGAGACGTGGGTAAAAGCTAGTTTAAGTAAAATTTAATAAAAACTCTAAATATAAATTTTAACCGGACCACTCTCACTCGGTAAAAAACTACGAAAATATTTTTCACAACCGCTCTCCAAGTAAAATGTTAGCTCAGTCGCAGTTGAGTGGTATGCTAAAATATTAATTCCATTCCATATTTCGAAAGTTCTCACATACCAATTTGAGTATATCTTCTAAAGTCTGGTGGATATGGATCAGGCAAGCATGGTATTAGAGATGGCGCTGGTCTTGCCAAAGGTATGGTAAAGGTATCGACAATGGACCTAAATAGTCTTGCCACAAAACCACTACCAGTTACGTGAGCTCCCGAATGTGGTACTCCGGCTGGAAATAAGAGTGAGTGGAGCTAATCAAAGATGGTGAGGAATTCCAATTAAAACAAAACTTCAGAATTATACGCACACATAAATACATTCTGTGTCATAACACTCTGTTGCGCAGTGGTAGCGTATAAGACTGCTGAGCTTGGGTCTTGGTCCGATTCCCGGGTCGGACCAAATGTTTGTATGTTATAATTATTATTTTTACGGGAATTAGCGCGATCACTTATTTCAAGGTATTACATACCTCTGTTTTGCCTGACGTTTCGACCAGGTTGCACTGGCCGTGGTCACAGGCTGACTGGCTCAGCGGCGCACGCCCTCCGTCGTCGAATCCGTGAAGTCGAAGGTTCTTCATCCACCCGCACATTTTCGATATTATTGATAAAATTGTTTCGCCATGTACCGTCACATACCACACTAATAGGGTCCCTATTCTGTAAGCAAACCGATGTGCTCCTATTCTGGTGTTTATCCGACTGCGCAGAAAAGCGAGGTGGTATGTTTTTTAACACTGTTAACACTGGATTCCAAGCTGTAGATAATTTAAAACCATCTTCCCGATTGACAGTTTTATGCTTTTTATTCTCAATCGCTTCACGTACAACTCTTGAATAAAAGTGACGTTCGGTGGAGTGGACTTGCGTGCGGTGAAATTCAATCCAGTGGTTGATGCCTTCATCGAGTGCATGTTCTGCAATCGCCGATTTGCTCGTCTGTTGGTTCTTCACAGCAGCTATATGTTCTTTGACCCTTTCAGCAATAGTCCTCTTCGTTTGGCCTATGAAGGAACTTCCGCAGCTGCAGTCTATTTTATAAACACCCGGAGTTTGTAGTGGCAATATATCCTTCGGTGTGCCGACGATGTTGTGAACCTTTATGCCTGGTGTGTATACTGTCGGAATGGAGTATTTCTTTAACACGGACCTGATCTTATACGTAACTCCCTTGACATAAGGCATATAGGCTGGTTGCCTGTTCACTTCTGGATACTTGCGTCTTATTTTCGGTTGCTTCCGTCCTCCATTCACTTGATATCCGTTATCTTTGAGTACCTCCTGAACATGTTCTAGCTCCCGTTCTAAATGTTCAGGGTCACAGAGATCGTAAGCTCTGTTCTTGAGTGAAGTCATAAACGATTGCAAGTGCCGGGGGTGATGATGAGACGTGGCGTGTAGGTATCTATCCGTATGAGTAGGCTTACGGTACACACAGTGTGACAAGGACCCATCTGATCTCACGGTTACTTTAACATCCAAGAACGACAACGACCTATCCGTCTCCATTTCATATGCAAACCTTATTTTAGGGTGAATAGAGTTAATATGTTGTGTATATTGATCTACTTCTTGTTTATTTCCTTTAACGATACTGAAGATGTCATCCAAGTATCGCTTCCACAGCTTAACGGTATTCGGGCCGGCTTAATAGGTGATCGCGTTAATTCCCGTAAAAATAATAATTATTATATCATGGAACGCGAAAGTTTAAAAGTTAGTAAATGTTTGTATGATCTGCAAATATTTGTTTCGGAGTTTGGGTATTTTCTATGTATAATATGTATGTATTTAAAAAATAAAGTAAATAGGTATCTAAATATCAGTTGTCTAGTACCCATAAAACAAACTCTGCTTAGCTTGGGAATTTGGGCTAATACTTTAACAGAGGGGAACGTCTGCTTATGGCAACTCTCTACCGCTTTGCTCTAGGAGTTTAGGCAAATGAGTAGACGTGTGGCCTGACGGTATGTCAAAATGGAAATAGCCACAAGTACGTAGACTCCCTTTGAGATTAACCCTAGGGTCAAAGTGGGGACGGCAATACCCAACTCAGTACGCATTTTTTAAGGGGAATTCAACATACACATACTCTTTTTTTAAAACGACGACAACGCACTTGTGACGCCTCTGGTGTTGTCCATGGGCGGCGGTAATCGCTTCCCATCAGGTGATACGTCTGCTCGCTTGCCCCCTACCCCATAAAAAATACACACACAATACAACACTCGCACAAAACATAACACGTAGCATGTATACTAACGCATTAAATTAGATTGGTACTGGCCATGGTAGCGAATGGTCATCAGCACCCAGTAGAGGCTGTAGTCAGCCACTATGTGTATTAGAAGCTTGAAAGTGGTGATCAGCATGAACACCGCTGAACGTGTCAGGTACATCTTCTCAGAGGCCACGAGACGAAATGACGTTGTCTGAAATGTTTTTTGAATCTAGAACCTGACAAACTGACTCTGTTTGATGGAAATGAGTAGAATCCAAGAGTGGTGGTCACCATAGTCATTGCGAATGCAGATAATGCAGCATGGTGACCCACACCATGGCTGCCTAGTGAGATACTTTTTCACGCCCCGCTTAAAGGATCCGGGATCATGGTGGGAAGGAAACACGTTGAAGATCAATAGTCACGAGTGTGTCGTTTAATAATATAAAAATATACAAATAAATAAAATTCAAGTGTCTGTTATTTTAAATTAACAGCTTTTACTAATTGCATACAAAAGTACACACGGTACTTGCATCAAAAAAATGACGTACTTATAGCAAAACAACAATTTTTTTGTCTGAATGACTTTTTGTTTCAGCTAATCTATGGAAAGGCTGGACTGATTTTGACGGGACTTTCACTGACAGATAGCTGCTGATATAAGAAGTAATTTAGGCTACTTCTATTTTTCACTAGCTTCGCCTTCGTGAGAGCAGCTGGTATATAATAATTCCAGAATCAGATGGAAAAAAGGAGTTTAGAACTCCAGTAACCTCCCTCACTCGGTCAAAAGCAACGCTAAAATTGCTGTACAACGTTTTTTATCACAATATTTTCATCATCATCATCAGCCTATCGCAGTCCACTGCTGGACATAGGACTCTCCCAATGCACGCCATATTATCTTACCAGGACTGACTATCCTATTCAAGACTACATGGAAAAATTTAATAGAGAAAGGAATATAGTTCAGTACGTTACTTCTGTTACTTAAATGCTTTCATTATTATTCTAAAGACGACGTTAAAAACAGCTCTCCTTGCTGAGTCCAGCAGTGAATTGATAATAATGTGCTTTATTGCTTGGAAACCATCATGTTCAAACAATTAAGTCCGAGTTATGACAAATGACAATGAAGTGTTTTTATTAACAGCTTTTCACTAAATGTATAAGAAATTTATATTTTTCATCTGTCTGTCTGTCTGTTCTGAATAATTTGTGGACTTTCACTGAAAGATAAGAAGTAATTTAGGCTAAGTTCTTTTAGACTAGAATCGCCTTGTGGCGTTTTTGTGTAAAAGTACAAAAAAACCTCGAGAAACGGTTTCTTACCGTAATATATTTGGCACGTTCTCTTCTGTTCAAAGGTAGGACTGTTTCTCGACCCTGACGCTGTCTCTTCAGGTCCAACTCTTGTAACTCCTTAGTGATGTATCTATTGTCGAAACGAGATCTAGTTTCGTACATGTGTTGGTAGTATTTTGCCCTGGAAAAGGAAAATAAAAGTGAGGCTTTAAAGACAGAGCAGACATTTGAAGAAAGAGCGTTACACTTGGAAAAGCCGTGGCTCTTTTACAAGCTTTTTATTAACTTGCAATGTATGTATGTATGCTTATATGTTCGGGTGGAATCTTGCAACTCAATTTTGAAGCAGATATCTTCAAGCGATTTTGTTGAAATTTTGCAAGCATATGTAGGTATACAGCGTGACAACACAATATTATGATGACATTGAGCTGATCTGATGCTGGAGCTGGAAGGTGGCCATAGAAACCCTGTAAAGAAACGTCGCAATATCATCGAGTTTGATTCATCATCATTCCAGTAAAAGCTTTTTAATTGAATTTATTCACATTAAAGAGTCATGATGCTTCAAACTCACTTAAAATCAGTCTTAGGCAAGTCTTTTCGTGTATTTCACCAAGTGAGTGCGGTACCGTAGTTAAACCTCCCCCATTATCCCAAGATAGTAGGCATTCAAGCCTGAAAGAAAGAAGATCTCTCTCTATTGGCTGTGCCAGTAGCCAGGACTAACTTACTTGAGAAAGCACCGCTTACGCGAATTATCCATCTAATTAACGAAGTTCACAAAGACTTAGATATTTTTTCGTGTCAATTGAGTGTACTCGCAAAATGTCTTGTAAATTTAATTTGTTACAAGACATAAAAGTTGCAATACTTTGTTTTATATTTTTAATTTTAAGATAGATTGTTATTATTTTTTTAGTTTATATTTCGTTACTGTATATATGTTTCTTTATTCATTTGTAAAGAAATAGACATAATATTAGAATGTAAGTTAGCCTCCTTATCGCATTAGGGCAACCTGTAATGATAGTGAAGGTGATATTGTAATAAATAAATAAATAAATAAAAAAAGATGTACTCGTACATAACTCTTGAGTTGAATGTACCCACTATGGTCAGCGGTAATCATTTTCCCTGAACATCCAATTTCCGTGACCCATCTGCTCGTTTACCTTACACGCTATTAAAAAATACGATAGATCAGGACGATTTGAAAAATAAATAAAAAATAAAAATAAATAAATATATATTTCGGTCATCTAACACACAACGCCATCTAGTCCCAAGCTAAGCAGACCTTGTGTTATGGATACTAGACAACTGATACTAATACATATAAACTTTTTGTTTGTAAATACATACAAACTTTTTTTTTGTAAATACATACATATAATACATAGAAAACACCCAAACTCCGAAACAAATATTTGTAGATCATACAAACATTTGGTCCGACCCTGGAACCGAACCCAAGACCTATATTTGAAACAAATGATGCCGGACTGCTCAAGACCGGGATCATTTCTTTGGATAGACCTTCATTCAGCAGTGGATGACGATAGGTTGATTGCAAGTTCGGACAAGACGGGACTGATTTTTTCGAAATACATACGTCAATTCGTAATGTTTTATTTACTCCATAGGTCTGTATACCTAAATATAATAAGCAGCAAGAACAAGCTAGTCACGCACGAGCTCCAGGAAAGCCAGGTCAGAAGGGGGCCAGTCCTGTTTCTGATTTCAGTGACGATGCCGGCAGCTATCTGACTCGCGCTTCGTGTGTTGTTGCTTTTGAAGGCGTAGGAACGTTGGATGTGAATTTCCACATGAAAAAGGGCTCGAACCTGGGCAGTGAAGTCCTTCAACTCTGAAATAAGAGAGTTACTATTACAAAAGTTTTTAGAAGTTGAAATTGATGTTATAAAGTCACCTAGTAAAATTGTTTTAAAGTTTTTTTTTAAAGACATCTCCCGCACTGGGAATAAACTTAACAAACATACATGAAATGGAAACAAATAACACCCAGACTCAGAACAACAATTTGTGGATCACACATAGTGTTGTCCTACGTGGGATTTGAACCCACGACCACTTGGCGAAGTAGGAAACGGCGTGGTGACCGTTAAACCACTAGGCCAATACGAAACAAAGTTTTACGGCCAGGAAATTTTATTGATTGTTGTGGAATCGATGCCTTACAAAATCAAATGACCAAATTGACCGAAAGAATCGCCGAGAAATTGCACTTTGTGGCGCACTTTTTTTGTACGGCATCGGCATCAGTTCCATACAATTTCAATACCTCTTCTAATTCATTACTCCGCAACTTCATACAAAAATCATGTGACAAGGGAGAAAAATCGAGGGTTGCTACCCCTTTCCCTTCACCTGTGCTCAGTTTCTTTTTTTTTTATTTATTGTCTAATATAAAGTTCATACATGCATACAGTTATCCATTATATACCAACATATAGTTGAACAGCTTACAAGTGACGGCATAGTGCTGAATGTAACTGTTTTATGCCCCTGTATCTTTCTAGAAAGGTCTCCTGGTGGTTCACATGACCCATCAATTTTGACACGGGCCCGTAGTTTAAAATAGTTACAGTTTTCCTTCAAAGTTGATAACATGGTCTACCATCAGGATTTTTTACAGATTTTTTTAAACTAAAAACACTGTATGCTTTCATTATTAGCTCTGTTTATGTCAATTTTTAACAACTTGTATTTGCTTTCTCTACTACTTCTACATAATATGGGGCAACCGAGTAGCCGAATCACGTAATGGAAAGTGACTATTGCCGTTCATGAAAATCAGCACAACTTGAAAGTTTCAAATGCGTTGCCAGTCTTTGAGGTGAGTGTATTATTTAACGATTTTGAAGCCTTCGAAATTCAATTGGTAATAATGCTTCCTTAACATCAAACTACTGAGATTACTTCTAAATTGTAGACGTTGATGTTGCAATAAGGTATCTCGTTTACTTATCTAAGTATACCTTTTTGACTGCTCATCTCAATTCCTTAAAATCTTACCTAAGTAAAGCAAAGATGTTTATATCCTACATAAATAAATCCAAATTGTTTGTCTTGATTTCAGCAATCAATTCCTATCATTCCGAAAGCAGAGTCAAACGTAAATTCCTAATTTAGCTCCGTCTATTTGCGTGCACAGGCATGTCTGGTATTTGATCGATCTGTAGAGCGTCAACCAACTTCACGATTAGGTAACAGATTTACTTTGTAAACCTACCTATTACAACATTCCTATTTAGGAAAAGGTATTTTTTGTAGAAAATAGGGCAAAGAAGCAGATGGGTCACCTGATGACAAGGCGTGACACGTGAGAGAGTATGTGTGTGTGTTTGTATGTGTGTTTATGTGTGTGCGTGTGAGTGTGTGTTTACGTGTGCGTGTTTGTGTGTGTATGTGTGTGCGTGCGTTCGTGCTTGCGTGCGTGCGTGCGTGTGTGTGTATTGTACCCCCTATCCTTGACGTACTTCTACATTATTTTTTGACGTACAATGGCCCAAACAAGACCGTTTTTACCGTGGGAGAGCTACGCTTCGGCATGAATGGGCCGGCTCGACCGGAGTGATACCACGGCCTCACAGAAAACCCAACCCCCTCCCCATCCCCCAAAGGTCCATTGGCGGCGGTAATCGCTTACCATCAGGCGATACGTCTGTTCGTTTGCAAAAAAAAGAACGAGGCTAAGTGCGGAAACAGCCCGGGAAAAACAAACCGCCTTTCCTTCCGAAATTCAGGGGGAGAGTTATCGTCTCCGGATTTGATCCATTAAAGATACCTCTATCTGCTACGCCGTAAAATGCTAGAGTGTAGTAAAGTTATCTGAAAAGGGTATATTTATTTAGAAAAGGTCATAAGTAAAAAACTCACTTTTTCGAATATTCGCTAGTATAGCATCATCCATGAAGTCCGTTACACAACAAAACGCTTTATAAGGTTTCACCGCGCCGCACACAAACTCCGCCAAATATGCCATGCTGTAATGTACCGCCACGTCCGGTTCAATGTTCTTCGTACAGTCAACCATGCCTTCTTGTAGCAGCGTAGTACAACGATCGTACGGAGACCCCAGTTTTTCGTTGCAGATATTTGAAATCGCTTGGAGCCAGGAGAAAGAGTATTGGATGAGGCCGACTGAAAATGTTTTATCATTGAAATTCCACTATTGCATATTTTTGTATTTTGTGGCAGCCCAAGATACAAGCGTAGCTTAGTTTGGGTGCCATTAGCAGTTACTGTAACTTTTTAACCGACTTCAAAAAAGGAGGCGGTTATCGATTCCACTGTTTTTTTTAAATATTTGTTACCTCATAACTTTCGACTGGATGAACCGATTTCGATGATTCTTTTTTTATTAGAAAGCTGGTGCTTCCCGTTCCAATTTCAATTTGGTCCAGTTCTTGAAGTCGGT
This sequence comes from Diaphora mendica, assembly GCA_949125395.1. Taxonomy (NCBI): domain Eukaryota; kingdom Metazoa; phylum Arthropoda; class Insecta; order Lepidoptera; family Erebidae; genus Diaphora; species Diaphora mendica. The sequence goes on along the minus strand of OX421332.1, from coordinate 2,983,040 downwards.
TTTTTTGTTAAAATTTGTGATTATTTAATTGTATAAGTATTTGAATAAAATTTGAATTCTCTTTAGTCTCATCCCTAAAGGAACAAACTACTTGGAACAACAGCACTGCGCATAGAAGGAAAACATGAAACAAACTTGTTTGGCCATCGGCGTGGTTGTTTGGCCATTGGGACGCCAAAATCTCCTTTCTAAGAAGATACCTTTGTCTAGCAGAAGACGGTTAAAGGCTTAATGCTTGCGGAAACTGATCTGTTGTAAGCATATTTTAATTTCGTTGCGGGTTCCAAGACAGTTAGATTTTTTCCTGGGACTTCCCGAGTGTCATAACTAGGTGTTTTCGTGGGTCACCGCTGTTGATCCTGTTGTACAGGAGTTACAGTGGTGGGCGTGTGGGCGGGATTAGTCCCAACAAGCATATTTTAAATAATATCAACTACAGTTAGGCATGTGCTTTAAATATAACGCAAAAAATAATCGTGTGCTGAACTCACCAATACTGAACACGAGTCTATTCAGCCTCGGTATCATCTGCTGGACCCGCGTAGTGATCAACTTGAATCGATTTATCATCATTTTTATCGATTCCTTCATCGAATTGTACGGTTTGTTTGTTAGATCATTCAGATGGTGCACACTGGATTTTATTTGTTCCTAGAATTGTATTAATTCGATATCTATACTTATAATAAAAATGTAACAGGTCAAATTCTGTACATTGAAGATATTTTGAAATTTTTTTTGGAGGGCACTCTGTTATCGATACTGAAACGAAAACTATTTTTTTTTTCATTTTTGTCTGTCTGTCTGTCTGTCTGTCTGTATCTTGGCCGCGCATCACGCCAAAACTACTGAATGGATTCAAATGAAACTTGGCATGATTTGAGTTCATACTCCGAGGTAGGACATAGGATACTTTTTATTACGAAATTCCGGACGGTTTCCTTGGGAGGGGAGATGAAAGTCAAAATGTGTAATTAATTGTAATTCATTAATGAGTAGTCCGATTGCAATAATTCTTTTTTTGTTAGAAAGGAGATACTCTGAAGATTGTAGCATAAAGTATTTAATTTATCACAATCTCTCTATCTATTGGAAAAAAAAAATATAAAGAATTTATCATTACGCAAAACAACATGTAGCGACATCTATTGCCAGGCATGCGTAATTAATAACACTTTCATTGATATATGGTGGAATAATCGTAGAACGTATTACGTATAATTCGGTGTAGCATTAAGTATTTGATTTATCGCAACCTCTCTATCCATAGGAAAAAGAATATCTATATCTCTCTGTAGACGTCGAATCTGTGTGTTTGGTTGTGCCCGCATGACTTAAATATTCAAAATAATCGTGGGAACGTTTTATGCACAAGCATTGTGATTAGTGTGGTATATAGTTAGTATTTGATAGGTAGGTATTTGTTTTAAGTTCTCTCTTTCCATAGAAAGGGTTGTTTTAAATTTTCTTGAAAATTTTTTTTGTTTAAAACAGCGACATCTTTTGGAATCAAGTAACTAACTTTACAATAGGTACGTAATATGATTACTCTTTTTAACGTATAATAAAAATGTAACAGTTCAGTTCTGTACATTAAAGAAATTTAGATGATTTTTTGGGAGGGCTCTCTAATCGATACTGAAGCAATTACATTTTCTTGAAAATTGTTTCTGTGCTCAAAACAGCGACATGTTTTGGAATCAAGTAACTAACTTTACAATAGGTACGTAATATGATTTCTTTTAAACGCATAAGAAAAGTGTATAAGATCAATTCTGTACATTAAAGAAATTTAGATTTTTTGGGAGGATGCTCTTATTGATACTGAACCAAAAACTAAAATGCCATAAACGTTAAATGGTCATTTATAATTATGATAACACGTCCAAATTATTTAAAAAGCAGTACCCGCGCGGTCGGTCGGCTCCCTACGCGAGACACGCACCCAAATCGACTTAAAAACTCAGTAGTAGTTCTTGAATGTAAATTCGGATAAAAAGTTATTTTTGGAACTATTTACTTGATTTTTGTTCTACCTACTATAAATATTACTTGGTATTATAATATTTCTTCTGTATTTTTAACCGACTTCCAAAAGGAGGAGGTTCTCAATTTCATCGGTATATTTTTTTTAACCGACTGCCAAAAGGATGAGGTTCTCAATTTCATCGGTATATTTTTTTTTATGTATGTACACGGATTATTCCGTCAATTTGTGAACCGATTTTGGAAATTCTTTTTGTATTCGAAAGGGTATGCTCCCCATGTGGTCCCATGGCCACCATATCAGGATCTGATGATGGGATCCTAAGGAAATCGAAGGAAACCCTCAAATTTATGTAAGCGCCTGCAATGAAGTTAAAGCAATTGTCTGCATGCCTTCATATTCTGTAGACATCATTTAATTTCATAATATATAAAACGGGTCTTAACGATATCAGAGTTAACCTCAGATAGTCAGTTTACCTCAAATCACTTGAATTATAGTAACCTATAGAAGATAGTCCATTTGAGATTTTATTACAAAAAAATACCTGAAGTCCTTTCGATTTTATACAGCATGTATGTTACCTTTAGTCGTATTCTTTCAAGTTATTTAGGTGAAATGATGACGAGAGACTTGAGAAAGACTAAAAAGTGAAAAATAAAAAAAAACTTCGTTTAATAAAACCGAACCGAAAAAACTAAAAAGTATCAAATAACTTAATTTGTATGTGCTACCTATTCATAGGTTTGAAGTCGGTGCCAAGCCAAAATGTAATAGTAGGTACCGCACTCGCCGCGCGTGACCTTGAGCGGGATAGCTGCTCTTCGCGTAGAACAAAACAACTGAAGCGTCGGTGACGTCGTTGACGTTCGTCTCGAAATGTAGCGAGTGTGATACCTACTATTACATTTGGCTTGGCACTGACTTCAAACCTAGGTAGCACATGCAAATTAAGTTAACTGATACTTTTTAGTTTTTGAAGTCAGTTTTTTTAAACGAAGTTTTTTTTTAGGATTTTGTCAGGTTATAGCATAGGTATAAGCAGGCGATTTTTGTTGTACCTAAATAATTAGCAAATAGTCTTTTGTAGATACTAATTGGTTTTCTCGGTATTTTTAGAATTTTGTAAGGTTATAGCATAGGTACCAAGGTACCTATAATTTACTTTTTTATAGGATTTTGTTAGGTTATTGGTATATGCATAGGTAAGCAGATGTTTTTCGTTGCAAATATTTAATTACTTAGCCTTATTTGTTGGTGTTTTAATTTCTTTTAGTAAGTTGTAGATACCTTCCATTTTTTTCGTTGAATTAGTTGTAGATACTTAATTAATTTAGTTTTATTTACGCTTTGAAAATAAGCTTCATTCGTTATGTCTAATTTTTTTTTCATTTAACTGTAGTGATAAATTTAACATTGTTTTTCGTATTCGATTTTATCACATCACACTAATTTACAAAAGCGAATGTTTGTGAGGGTGTATGTTTGTTACTTCATCACGCAAAAAGCACTGGACGGAATTGGATGAAACTTTACAGTAATATAGCTTACTAGCTGTTGCCCGCAGCTTTGCTCGCGTGGAAGTTGATTATTTACAATATATTTAATTAAAACTGTGTAAGTATGTATGAATAATTTATTCATGTTTTTAAACGTACCTATTTATTTATTTTTAATCAATAGCCCATTAAAAAGGATTTCATACTAACGTTCGACCCTTATTTTTACCCCTTTAGAAATAGAATTCCCATAAATGGTGATATAGGTATTAATTTATTTGTACTTAAAAGCCTAAGGACAAAGTTTCAGGCTACTAAATTAAAAATGACTGACTTCCAAACTAATCTACTTACGACATTTCAACACCTAATTCACCCCTTAGGGGTAGAAATATCATTTATGGGATTTCCTTTTGAGGGCGCTCTGGTTCCCTGGTTTCTAGAACCCGAGACGGTGTGCGGTTTTTAGTCGGTTCGAGTCCGACATAACCACCAGTTGGTGATATCCGAGGGAATTTCCGCACAAAAAAAGAGGTAGATATAATATCCAGAGACACTTAGTATCTACGCGTTTTTAACTATTAGCCCAAAGATAATTTTTTATGTTTCTAACTTAAAAAAGACGGACTTCCATACAAACTTTCAACCCCTATTTTACCCTCTTACGGGTAGAATATTGGGAAACGCTTAAATACGTATCTCCTATTTTTTATCAATAGCCCTAAAATAAATTTTCATGTTTCTAACTTCAAAACTGACAGACTTCTAGACTAACCCGCTTACGAAATGTCAACGCCTATTTCATCCCTTCAGCGTAGAATATCGAGAAAGGCCTAAATACGTATCTATTCATTTTTAATCAGTAGCCCAAACCAAAAGAAAAGTTTCATGTTTCTAATTTAAAAATGACGAAGTTCCAAACAAAGTTCAACCCCTATTTCACCCCCTTAAGGGTAGAATATTAGGAAACGTTGAAATACATATCTACAAATTTTTATAAGTAATCCAAAAATATAGTTTGATATTTCTTAAATAGCCCTAAAATAAACTTTCATGTTTTTAACTTCAAAAATGACGGACTTCCAGACTAACCTACATACAAAACGTCAACCCCTATTTCACCCTTAAGGAGTAGAATATCCGCTCTATCTATCAGAAACGCTTAAATACGTGTTTACTCATTTTTTATCAGTAGCCCAAAAATAAAGTTTCATCTTTCTAACTTAAAAAATGACGGACTTCCATACAAACTTTCAACCCCTATTTCACCCCCTTGGGGGTAGAAATTCCAAAATTCCTTCCTTAATGGGTATCTACTTAATGAAACGATCATACTCACCAAATTTTATATTCCCAAGTTTAATAGTTTCCGCTCGGCGATGATGAATCAGTCAGTCAGTCAGTCAGGACATGTTATTTTAAAAGTATAGAAGATACATCAGATTAACACATAGGTTACTGTTTGCCGCGATAACCGACATACACGCGGGCGGAGCCGCGGGCAACAGCTAGTTAATAAATAAATAAATATATGCCGAGCAGTTAAAACCTGGAACTCACTACCAGCGCAAGTGTTTCCCTTCTACCCCAGGTTCTTCAAGCGGGTTTGAAAAAGCATCTCACTGGGCCGAAATAGTGTGGGTTACCATGCTGCATTGTCTGCATCCACAGTGAGGATGGTGACAACCACCACTCTGTATTTTATTCATACTTTCCATGAGGCTGATTAGAGTCATTTTGTCAATGAATTTATAAAAATAATATCGCTTAACCTAGTGACATGATTTTTTTTCTTATTTTTACCAGAACTGTTATAACATGGCCTCCCGCCCGGTGCTAGATTTTCGTTGAGTTTTGGGACACCCTGTATATGTTACGTTTTTAATAGTGCATAACGGCCCTATTCCTACCCCTTAGACAGCACTTTTGGTGGTTAATAGTAATTAGACGACAAAGTCAGTTCAGTTCGATTCCATCATCCGCGTTTGACACTTGCCCTTTCGATTGACTCCTATTAATTAATTAAAGTGTCCTTCAAATTCAAGTTTATTTCTATTTCTTTTTTAAAAACCCTGATTCACAAATCCTCATAACAGTAATATTTCCCAAAAGAAGGTTAAGATTTTTGACATAGACTGCCTTAACTCCACAACCATCGATATCGAAGTTCTGTAGTTATGGGATTCCAACTACCCGTGACTGTTGCTATTGGAGGAATAGGTAGGTACTCAACTTTGAAATGTTCTAACCTCCTCGGTCACCAATTAGCATCAGGCTTACTGACTTTTCTGCAATATTTGGAAGAGATTCCGCAAAACGGGATATAAATATATTTAACTTGAAATCATGATGACTTGATCATAACAAAGTATAAAATCACAAGCTGTAACCTAATTTATAATTTCACATTCAACTCAACCTTATTATCAACCCGTACAAAATAGCTAAATTAACTAGTATGAACAGATATGACTGGCTAATTCAATTACTGTGAGCTTGTGGCTTGCCCTGTAATTTAGCTCTTTCAGAACGTATTCTGAAAGAACACAATGTTTGGCTAATTAAATGTAGATATAGTATAGTTAATAATAGATAGCCTACCTATTGGACCAGGAGCCAGTGACAGATTTTCATGACCAAGTCCCTCCCAATCAAAACTTCGTAAAAGGCATTAGGAATGTATATTATGAATACTCGTGACCGTCAGCTGCGACTCCGTCGGTGGGCCAGGCAGTGGCAGCCTACCCAACATGCAGAAAAAAATTTTTTTTTCAGTCACTTCCTCCCATTTCAAAACTTGTAGGATTATAGTTTACTTAATATCTTGAAGGAAAAATAAAGTCAGCTGATCATAGCATGGTGGATTATACGTCAGCTGGGCACTTGAACATGACAAAAAAAATTTTTTTTTCAATGATTTCCTCTCATCTACAAATTGTTCTGGTGGTAGTTTTTATATGCTACTACGAATAAAAATTCATGACAGCTTGCTCTATCCCAGTAGAAAGTTTGTCAGCTGGTACCTTGAAAAGTGTAACGCGGCAGCATCTATCATCTACTGAATGTTATCAGCTGACGACTTTTCCCTTGACTTACAGCTAGCTGATTTTTTTCAATATTTACTAGAGCATGTTAACAATCCTCTTATACATTTTCATCCGAGAGGACATCAAGTTTCTCAAGTTATTCTCTTTTTACAGATTGAAACTAGATACATAAGCCCTTTCCACATTGCAGCTAGATTATGGATTAAAATTACCGAAGTATATGTAGATGTGAGATTTCACTATTTAAGAACTATGCGGTTCACTTTTTCCAAATGTCAAATATTGAATAAGTATATATATGCTGTTTCAAGGACAATGATGTTAAATCTTATTTTCTTCTTAACGTACTTTACTATAGTATTTTTGTAAACTACCTAAACAAACGTTTCATTATACCAAGATTAAACTGTCTATTTAAAATAAGATTTGTGTAAGAAACGATTTATGTAAACAAATTTACTTCGTTACATAAACAAGAAAGTGTGACACTTCACTAGTGGGCACTCGCGCATTGACCAATCGTGTGCGTTTGAGGGGGTGTGACTTGCTGTTTATTTATCACACAGGAATTATAGGCAAAAGTATGTTCGTCATCTTCTATCCTGATATATTTCTGTGACAGTAACGGTTCAATCTATCTATACAAATAAAATTTTTACAAAATATAAAACCGATTTCCATGACTTCCAGATCAAGTACCTCATTGTCTCTTGGATGCCATCATCAGATCTTAGTGTTCTTATACCACCTTTCCATTAAAAAAAGAATCATCAAAATCGATTCATAAACGACGAATCTTCTCCTTTTTTGAAGTCGGTTAATAAATAAAAATGAATCACAAAAATGTCGCCCATAACTTTCAGTTATTTGTTATTGTCATTTTCAGGACAAGATTTGTATAGAAGAAAATAAAAAAAGGTGTTGTTCGATAGTTTAGAATACATTTACATAAATAAATAAGGCTATACGAAGTTCGCCGGGTCAGCTAGTTCTATATTTATATAGTAAATAAAAATTCCTAACGTGATACCATATTGCGTGTTTTTTTTTTTTTTAAACAATGGTCAGTTCAAATTAGAGGATTAAGATAGTTGAAATAAGTGTAGATTATGTATTTACAATACGAAAAGCTAATAATCTAGCTGGTCACGATACTGTGCTTCCTACACAGCCAATTGTGAATGTTTGTAAAGTCCCACGTGAAATAGGATTTAATTATTTTTAAAAAAAAAAAACTTGTGAATCTCACTGCGTTATGAGCGGGCGACATTAGACATTACACAAACACATTATACAACAAAAACAGTTATATTTAAGCCAATATTCTAAAAAAAATAACAAATTAAATACGGAAACATTTCTCAAGAATCACTATATCTATTGGTTAAAACTGCATCAATATCTGTGCAGTAGATTTTGAAATTTCTTCGCGAACAGACAGGCAGACAGACAGTCGCGACGGAGTTCGTTAATTGAAAAATTATGCTATTAATTAATTTACTTATACAAACATTTCCTCCATTATTAAACTTCAAATTGGTTATCAAAACTCTCAAATCAAGTATACCACCGTTTTAATTAAGAAACGTGATTTCCTTTGGGATGAGAATTTATAAGAAGATTGTTAACATGCTCTAGTAAATATTGAAAAGAATCAGCTAGCTGTAAGTCAAGGGAAAAGTCGTCAGCTGATAAGATTCACTAGGTGATAGATGCAGCTGCGTTACACCTTTCAAGGCGCCAGCTGACAAACTTCCCACTGGGATAGAGCAAGCTGACATGCATTTTTATTCGTAGTAGCTTAGGAACTATCACTAGAAAAATTTATAGATGAGAGGAAATCATGGAAAAAAAATTTTTTTTTGTCATGTTCAAGTGCCCAGCTGACGTATAATCCACCATGCTATCATCAGCTGACTTCATTTTTCCTTCAAGATATTAGGTAAACTATAATCCTACAAGTTTTGAAATGGGAGGACGTGACTGAAAAAAAAATTTTTTTCTGCATGTTAGGTAGGCTGCCACTGCCTGTCCCACCGACGGAGTCGCAGCTGACGGTCACGAGTATTCATAATATACATTCCTAATGCCTTTTACGAAGTTTTGCTCGAGAGGAAATAATTGACCGAATTTGTACCTGGCTCCCGTACCATATCTTATCTACCTTATGGAATCCAAACTAATATAAATTTGAAAGTAACTGTTTCACTGTCTCTCTCTCTGTTATGCTTTCACGGTTAAACCGCTACACCAATTTCAATGATGTAGACTACTCCACTACTCTTTGCCGCGATAACCGACATACAGGCAGGCGGAGCCGCGGGCAGCTGGTAAAATGTATATGTTACATACATTTACACTGACAGAGTTACTTTGCTATTATAATATTAGTATGGATTAAACGCCCCTAACCTATCAACGGAACAATATATTTAAAATTTACAGATATATATTCATTCGTTCACCCCAAAGAGAAAGACAGAGATTTTCAACATCACAAGTTACAGACTGTGATCTTAGTCCCACTTACGGAATAGAGGTATTAGACGGAACACTGTGAGGTGCGGATCAATTCTTGTCAGTTTAAAGACAGTTGACCATTTCTCAACATATGGAGACCCTTCTGTGCTTCGGAGAGCACGTAAAGCCATTGGTTCCGGAGCCACAACAATTCTGACAACAGTCGTTATATAGAACCTTGTTATCGCCTAGTCCTTAGGTTGTATTGATCTGATGACAGTCGCTTCTCGTGAATAATCGAATTGCATTGTATCGTAGTAGACTGGAAGCCGACTCCAAACGAGTTTGGAAATAAAATATAAGAGTTTAAAAAATAATAAAAAAGCACACTTTCTTGGCGCAAATACACTATCAGTTATACGAAAACAAAAAATTGCTAATCCTGATTAACGTAGTAAAGATAACGGGTCTAACTGTTTAAAATATTAAATTGTCGGTTGTTGTTAAGTATGCCAAATTTCGAGTTAATCCGAGTTTAAGAAGTAGGTCAAAATAATTTTCATTTTTTCCGTTACTTAAAAGCGTGACATATAGGTACATACAATGAAACTAATAAAAGCTTGTTAAAAATGCTCGGAGGAAGTCAGCGTGAAGTTATTAATGGCTATTGGATAGTCTAGCCCTTGTTTTAGGTATCTTGACCTCACTTTCCCCTCGATTCAGCTGTGGTCTAGCCAATAAATTCTTAAGCCTAGTGTCTCCGGCGTAATGTTTAGATAATAACAGTATCCCAGACAGTCGTAAATCAATATAACATCTCTCGTCGCTGAAGCTAAATTATGAGGTTAAACACCTAACATGTTTACATGTTATGAAGGAAACTTTAATATTTATGATTGTCTAGTGCAAGCAAGCGTTACTCTGAAATATAAGAAATATTTTTGTCTCAATTTTTATTGCTGCCCAATTTCAATTTTAGTTAGAAAAACTATTGAATATTTGATCAAAGAAACTTCTCTGAATTGTGAAGCTTCTGTTTATTTTTATTGGATCACTTTTTGTATGAGAAGGACCCTAATTTAAATAAATTTGAGAAAAGAACAGAACAGGATAATGATTATCTTCTTCGTCTCAATGGGTGAACACTTTTAAGTTTTGTTCGTCCAATATTTCACCACAGCCACAAGTATAGAGTATGGCTGAAGAAACCCAGTGGAAAAGAAAGCAAATGCGGCTTAGTTTGCAATGGTTTCAACACATATGATGATCGATTGATGATTGTAAGCAAAATCTCGTAGAAATCAAGGCAGGTTAATGTGAATTATCTGATGCAAGGGAGCCCAATATCTTTAACCATCTTCTTTATCTTCATTATCATCATCACATCAGCCTATTTCAGTCCACAATTGCACGCCATTTGTTTGGTTCCTCAGTTCTTGCATTCATCTCCTGCCAGTCATCTTATGCTAATATTTTTTTCTCACATAATTTAAAACAATAACAAATTAGTTGGCGACTAACTTGTGAACAAGCCATGGATTCAGATAGCACCTCGGAGTTTTTCAGCGTGTTCGTAGCAGGTCCCGTCAGTATGAGCACCAGTGCATAACATGTTAAGGTATATCTACCCACTCTGGAGAAGAATTGGGGTATCAAGAGAAAAACCAGGCATCTGGAACAGGAGACGGTAATTAGATTATATAATAATCTTTGTTGTGTTTACATAGAACCACATTGAGAATTACAAGTTACAGGCATTTAAATACTAGATAGTAGAAAGTAGTAGTCATAAGATAGCAGAGCATCGCTGATTTCAGTGTGAAAGGGCTGGCTTGACCGGGGCGGTACTACCTTCTCATAGAAGACCTACCTAAAATGACAACTATCGTGCACTCGTGTTGCGTTGGTCAGTGCGAGATCGGAGGCCCAATGATGCATCTCACTAAGCCACCATATAGTGTGGGTCACCACCCTGCATTGTTGCACTGTCACTTTGGCAGCTCCGAAAAAAAAAAGCGGTCAAGTGCGAGTCGGACTCGCCTATGAAGGGTTCCGCAGCAGCAAGTAACATAATATAATTTATATTTTATATTTTTATATTTGTGTTGATTGAATGAAAGGTATATTTTTTACGATTTATAACGTATTAAAAAAAAACTACTTATTAGATTTCGTTCAAACCAAATTTCGGTGGAAGTTTACATGGTAATGTACATCATATATTTTATTTACTTTTATCATTCTCTTATTTTAGAAGTTACAGGGGGGGCACACATTTTACCACTTTGGAAGTGTCTCTTGCGCAAACTATTCAGTTTAGAAAAAAATGATATTAGAAACCTCAATATCATTTTTAAAGACCTATCCATAGATAGGAGGATAGGAGACACGTAGGGGTTTGATGAAAAAATTTTTTTTGAGTTTCAGTTTTAGGTATGGGACCCCCAATATTTATTGTTTTTTTTCTATTTTTGTGTGAAAATCTTAATGCGGTTCACAGAATACATCTACTTACCAAGTTTCAACAGTATAGTTCTTATAGTTTCGGAATAAAGTGGCTGTGACATACGGACGGGCAGACAGACAGACAGACGGACGGACAGACAGACAGACATGACGAATCTATAAGGGTTCCGTTTTTTGCCTTTGGCACGGAACCCTAAAAAGGTGCTAAAATTGCCTAGTTACCATTAGACCTACACATCAAGAGGAGTAGTCTGTTACTTTATTAGTATGCATGTTCTAGATTAGGATTATACAAACCACTACCATTGATAAACTTGCTTTTAAAGCTTATTTTTCTATTGAAATAAGTAAAGTTCACTTTAGAACTCGTACAAAAGTTCGTTATACGATCGCTCATACTTTTATAGGACCGGAAGCTTAGTAGTAGTATCTCAAGTGCCATAACTAGCGCCATATGATTAATGTCGGGTATATATTTACTACTATAACTTTATATCATATAATTAACCCAACACTACCTAGGTATAGAAGATACCACTGGCATTCCTCTAGTTATGACACTGCTTCCATTCAATTAGTTACGGCACTTTTTCTAGGTGGGTGGTTCCGTTGGTACGTGATGCAGGACAATGGTAACATACGTACCTTATTCTGTAGCTAAAAGCGAGACCCAAAGTCAAAAGCACTCCAATAATAGAACTCATTATTGTTGAATGAATCAGTGATATGGACAGCTGGAATACGAAGAACATAAAACAAATGTACGTCAGTATTATTCCTCCAACGAAACCCATCAGACTTTTTAAAAGAAAATTTGGGAAAGTTTGATCAGTTTTCAGGTATAAAAAAAAGTTTGCGACTCCGCTGCCTTCTGGATACCATTTTTTAAAAGTACTGGATATCCGTTTTTGGGTATCGTAGCGATAGTGCCGCCATCTCTGTGAGAGAGTCTGTTCCATTCTCGTGTTTCCCATCACTATAGAGTTGATCTTTTCCTTTTCGTAATTCAGTTTGTACTTTTCTATAGTCCGCGCCTTCCAAAGAAGGCCGAAGAAAGCCATGGTTAACGGCTTTATTCAGCATTTATGGCAAATGTTTTCTTCTTAACAGAGTTAAAACACATTTTTTGTGCCGTTGTAAAACCATCACCTTGTAAAATGAAGTTTGACAGAATAAATAATTTTATTATTTTTTTGTGACCAGCCAGATAGCATTTTGGAGAAGAAAGTTCGAATTTAATACCTATCAAACTACTTTGGTTCTTGTTGCCGTGTTAAATCGAAATCCATTTAATCCCTTAGAGTTTTTATAATAACTCTAGTTATATAATAACTCTCTGTTTAATCCATTCAGATTTCGATTCAGATGAAATACCTAGATTTGTTCTCCTCCAAGTTCAGGGAATCGCTAAAAAATGAAACCATTAGCACAGGCTACATTAAACTATGTCTATCACCGTAAGAAATACTTTTCATACTAAATACATTTATTGTCCTTATTTTTATGTTCCTTGTCCTAAAATATTATTTTAATTATTTAATTTAAGCACCTAGTCCCATTACCGTACGTTCGTGACTTTATCTTCAATAGGTATAGTGTAATATAACCAATAAAATAAATGTATAAAATAAATAACACTAACTAACGCTTTGCTAAAATATTTGTACAGGAGTTTAATTACTTCCAACTTAATTGCAGCAAAATTGTAAATTATAATTGAAAAAAAAGATACAATGACCTTGCTTTTGTCATTCTATTACAATTTTCAAACAATTCGAAGAAGTAGTAGAAGTATTCGAAATACAAAGACGCTGCAATCTGTTGCTTAGCCTTAAAGTTCGTTTTAAAGTGAACGCATCCATTTAAAGTATCAAAGGAAGTATTTTATTTACGTGGATTATATCTGATTATATCTTTGTAGACTGCAATTGTAGCACACAAAGAGCTATATATATCACAGGACAGTGAAAAGTTCAACAATAGCCGTGAAGTTCATTGACTCAAAATTGTCAATAATAAAATTAAAATGAACTTGCCCTGTACGCGTTATTACAGTTCTGCGCAAGACGTCCGACCAACATGCGCAGATCACTGCAATGCTACAAAATCAACTTCACTCCATTGCCTCAAAATATCGTGAAAAGATAATCTTTTTTTGCAAATAAGACCTACGCTACATAATGCACATTTTACCGTGTGCTAGTGATTGTTAGTGATAGTAAATAATAGTTTTCCAATGTGTTCGGTGATCGTTCAACGTTTTCAGTAATTAGTAGTCGCCGAAGAAAACGTAAGTAAATTATAGTCTTGCTGTATCACTGTGCGATATTTTTGAATAGAGAACGAAAGTATCATAAAAGAAATAATGTTATAGAATGAAAGCCTTCAAGTATTTATTATATACCTATTTTGATTGGTTCTCGTGTAACATCAATAAAATTATTTTGCATGCAATTTTTTTTATTATAGTTTTAAAGCCATCATAAAAACAGCAGTCAAATATAATTTTTTACGGAACCTAAGCACGATCAATTGGATTTCAAATTAAAAAGTTAATATGGAAATTATACTTTTTATGGTTTATGATTTTTATGAATTCAAGAGTTACGTTTTTATGAACGCAGTCAAAATTTTTCAAAAAAGTAATCTGTCTGTCAAACTGTCAAAAAACTCACCTTTTGTTTTGTTGACAATTCAAATTTTGTTATTGCTATTTTTGTGAATGATGTTGATGTTAATTTTTCTTTTGTTTCTCTAAACTTAGGTGTAAATTACTCCTATTAGATAGTTTTAAAATAGTAACATGGCACAAAACACGTTAAAATTACAATCGCCATAAAGAATATTCGTAATGTTTGAACCAATGACTTTTCGATAGTAATATTAAATAACGTAAGTGTATATTTAATACTTTTAACTTACAATCAGGAAGCTAATTAATCTGATTGTGTCTTAAACGCACAAAACAGATGGCTTTGAATAAAATATATCATGACATCACGTTTATGTTGATAATAAAACACCACTTGCTTTAACGGTGAAAATAAACGTTTTGTAGATATTTACAGACCTAAAGTATTCCTATTTACTCTTTCATAGACTTCTTAAGTTTGCTAATTAAAATCAGATAGTTTATGTGTCTTAAAGTAAAATATGAAGTATTGTACAATATTATATTAAAAATAATGTACTACTACCCCAGTCAAACCATCCACCAGGCTTTGGAGGACTGTTTGTTTTTCTCTGTATAATAAATTAATAATAATGAAATAGTATAATAAGCTATATCCATCAAGCCTGAAATTCGTTCCAGTCTTGAACTACACTAATATAAGAATATTAATTTAGAGTGAATCCTCCTTGTGTTGCTATCCTCAGTTCTGAGGGTTGTGACCCCTATTTGGAGCCATTCTGCGAGTAATAGCATGCCACGCGTTTCTATCTAGAGTAGTGTGTAGGGCAGCAGGGATTGTAGTCCCGAGAGTAAAATAAACGGGGTATTTCCTCTCTATTTTACCCATCACCATCAGTCTTTCAAGGTTATCACCTTCTCTCCTTTCTTCCTTAAAATAAATAGATAACACAAAAATTAAATACAAATAAAAAAAATTGATTGTAATTTATACTTATTTATATCTAATACCTTTAAACGAGCAATTCTTGTAGATATATATAATCTGAATCTCGGAAACGGCTCCAACGATTTTCATAAAATTTTGTATGCAGGGGGTTTCGGGGGCGATAAATCGATCTAGCTAGGATTCATTTTTAGAAATTGTTGTTTTATTCTTGTTTTTAACAGTCAAATACCTATATAAAATTACATCTAGCGCCATCTATCGCAACTCGAGCAAACTACATTAAACTATACTGGAATAAGGTGCAGAATAAACAGTATCAGGGCGTGCCAAGAAAGGGCGCCACTTAACTTATTTTTTGATTGGAAGAAAAATAACAAAATAGTCCGAATGCTGCCAAAAAACTAGTGTCCGACCGAAACTGGTTTTTCGGCCGAAACCGAAACCGAACCTTCGGCCTGGCTCTCAGTTTCGGCCGAAACCGAAACCGAACCTTTTTTGCCCTTGAAAAATATGTGAACCAAACCCATTTTTTCAAAAGTTGTATGTGTTTTTTTATGTATATTCACCGATTACTTCGTCAATTGTAAACCGATTTTGGAAATTGTTTTTGTATTCGAAAGGGCATGCGCCCGAGGTAGTCCTATTGGCACCATATCAGGATCTGATGATGGGATCTCAAGGAAATCGGGGGATACCCACAATTTTTCAGAACGTAAAACGTTAAGGGTTAGAGAAAAAAAAATTACATACCATATACACGAATTTGGCCTTAGTTGTATTCTTTCAAGTTGTTTAGGTGATCTGACAGGTGAGATTAAGAGATAGAGGATAGAGAAACTAGTCTCTGTAGGAAAAAAAAGACATACAAAGCTGAAGTTCGGATTAGGAACCTACACTTTATCTATACGCCTAGTTTATTTTAGTAGGTTCATTTCAATATTTACAATTAGTTTTAGCTGTTGTTCTTTGCGTAACGCTTCTTCGATTTTCATCATGCAGCTTGTTAGGAATTTCTTTGGGCTCTAATTCGTAAAGAGCAACACCATCTAGTGCGGTTACGCAATGCAACGCAATTTTTTTTATAAATACATGTCCATGTAATTTAAAAATGTAAAGGTCGCTTAGATTTTGTAATTGTTCGTATTATTTTGGGCTTAGCACCGACTTCAATCAGGTTTTAGTTACATAGCACGCACTATAATACTACTTTGTTTAAATAAATAAATACTTAAATATACACAAGAGTTGCCACATAGGTTTCTAGGCATGGTGTTTTCGTTTGAATTTGTTTGAAGTCAGTTATTTTTTTTATTTAGTATATTTTATCAAAATTAAACAAAATAAGATTGTTTGGTTTTTAAGGTGGTAAATAATTTCAAATTATCCATGCAAAAGTGCTAAAATAGTGACCACCATTTGTTTAAGTTTATTTTTTTGTTGTAAATTTAAATGTTGAATAAATATTATTGATACGAACTCACTATTTACGTTTCCACATATATTTAACAATTTGTAACTACTTGTTGTCTTACTAATAGTGGAAATCGAAAGTGCAGAAGTGAGCTAGAAAGGTTCCATAATATTTGTTTAGTAAAAAAATATTTTATTACTAGCATAATATTCACCATTTGCCTATTATATGACTTAGCTAACAAGTAGGCTTATCTAAAAATATCATAGATTGCGTATTTACATCGAAAAAAATATTATTACAATTTTCGTTGAATTAATCTGCAACAATATTACAATGGCGCTCGAAAATTGTGAATATTTTCACACAAAAGGTTTGGTCATTTTATTGTTGTCAAATCAACTTGTAGCGATGGATGACCTTGATAAGTTGTTAAATAATAAAAAAAAATGAAATGATAACTTTGTGACACTGAATAAAGGACAAGATTAGAACTGTGACATTATCGTGTCAAGTTGATTTAGTAGTTTTAAAAAAAGCTCAAACTGATTAAGTATAGTAACTTTTATTGGAATAAGAGTTGAACATTTATAAAATTCCTGTTATATACTGAAATTTAGTGGATATTTTAAACATGTATTCGCATATTCTATGATGAAAGTACGTAGTAAATATATTGTTTATATTTGTGTCATGAATATGTCTGAACTAAACAAATACAGCATGTTATATGTGAATCATACATATGTTAAACATAAAATCAATTCAATTCGATTAACGATGAAATTACGGGGAGCGAACTGAGCCGGCCATGTGAGCGTGTGAGCACGAGTGAGTAACAAAGTTCGCCGAATGATGCACGATTATACACACTCACTCGAGTTTCGGTGCGGCCGAAGTTTCGGCATTTTTCGGCCGAAACCGAAACTACGGCCGAAATTAGATTTTTTGTCCGAAACTGGCCGAAACCGAAACCGAACCTTCGGTCGGTCACTACAAAAAACACATTTATAATAAAAAAAATACCGAGCGACGCTCGGTCATCCAGGTACTCTTCAATAAAACACCAAATATCGTAATTTTTGTATTGAGCTAAGTAGCCTAGAAGTACAAGTAACAAAATCATAAGAGTAAGGTAGGTACACAATTATGATGGCGGGTAGTTTCATAGCCCAATAAACATCAACTTATAGTAGTAGCTTTGGGTTTGATACCTACTTAGAAGCAATAATTTGTTCTGCCTAATTTATTTAGAGTTTATCTAAATGTCCCTCGGTTCTGTATTCTTGATGTCATAGAATGTCTCCAGTGTCTTACTCTGCTTGCTCTGATCTTTGATTGACCTGTTGCTAGTGGTTAGTGAACATGTCTGCTAAGATAAGGAGGCTACAGATTTGATTCCCGCTCAGGAAAAATATTATGTGATGAGCACAGTCATGAGCCGAGGATGGAACCAAGTGGCATGCAATCGGAGAGGCCTATGTCCAGCAGTTGACTGCGATAGGCTGATGATGAGCATAGTTATTTGTTGCTTTCTATTTGTAATATGTAAAAATAAAGTTATACGTATGTATGACTGCCTCGTTGGTCTCACGGTTAGCGTCTGCGACTGCTAATCATGAGGTCTCTCGGGTTCGATTCCCGGGTCGGACCAAATGTTTGTATGATCTACAAATATTTGTTTCGGAGTTTGGGTGTTTTCTATGTACAATATGTACGTATTTACAAAAAAAAATGTATGAACCTAAATGTATTTGTATCAGTTGTCTAGTACCCATAACACAAGCTCTGCTTAGCTTGGGACTAGATGGCGTTGTGTGTTAGATGTCCGAAATATTTATTATTTATTTATATCCCGTGGCTCTCTAAAAGCACGTAAAGCCGTCGGTCCTGTGCTAAATCTCTTCCCGGTCGTGTGGGATAGCCGTCCGATCGGATTATGAGATCCAAAGAACAAAGAGTGGAGTTGTGTTTGCGCACACACTTGTAACACAGATAATAAATAGTTACTACGTTGGTATACTATAATGTCTCTTACGTAATTGGTCTCTGTTGACAACTTGAGACTGGCCGCCGCCGCGCCGTGGCAAATTGGCGTACATCATTCGAAAATTTGCTCAAGTGCTTCAAGGTCAAGCCACGCTGATTTCAGCACGAACGGGCCGGCTCGACCGGGGCGGTACTACCCTCGCACAGAAAATTTACGTAAAATGACAGCAGCAGTGCTGTCGTGTTTCGTTGGTGAGTGCGAGACCGGAGGCCCAATGATGCAGAAGCATCACTAGCCCGCCATGGTGTGGGTCACAATGCTGCATTATCTGCATTCGCAATAAGTATGGTGACCATCACTCTTGGATTCTGCATATGCTTTCCATCAGGCAGAATAGAGTCATTTTGGGAGGGCCATACATAAAAAAAAGCGGCCAAGTGAGAGTTGGGCTCGCCCATGAAGGGTTCCGAAGCAGAAAGTAACATAATATAAACGTTCTTGTATTTCGTTGTAACTTTGATCGATGCTTTAATAATAGTGTTTTTTTTTTTTGCGGTTTACCATTTATGACGTATTAAAAAAAACTATTTACTAGATCTCGTTCAAACCAATTTTCGGTGGAAGTTTGCATGGTAATGTACATCAAATTTTTCTTTTTAGCTTTATTATTCTCTTATTTTAGAAGTTACAGGGGGCACATTTTACCACATTGGAAGTGTCTCTCGCGCACACCATTCAGTTTAGAAAAAAATGATAATAGAAACCTCAATATCATTTTTGAAGACCTATCCATAGATACCCCTAGAGCCCTAGAGCTTGGCACTAGATGGCGTTGTGTGTTAGATGTCCAAAATATTTATTATTTATTTATTATCAATCAATCAATCAATCAGATGCAATATGTAGGCTCTGCAGGCATCCTAAAGGTTTCGAGGTTGTCGAGGTCGGTTGTTAGAGGCCTTGGATTTTGAGCTGAAGAGAAAATGGTGTTGTCTCAGATCAAATAAAAATGGTAGATAACGCACGGCCTTGTTCTTGTTGAAGCAAAAAAAGTAGCGTGGTTCCAAGTAAACACACGCGTTAACGCACTAACTATGCTATAAACTACCCTACTTTACTACTTTACGTCAGTATCGTAGAAGTATCGACAACTTGTACGATACTGACGAAAAGTAGCGTAGTTTCTTAGCATATGTGTGCGTTAACGCGTGTGTTTACTTGGACCTACGCTACTTTTTTTGGGTGGGGACGGTGTTATAAAAAATGAGTCTTTTAAAACCTTTTACAGTAGGGAATACCTTTAGATGGATTGTTCTTAAACTTTACTAATTCCCCGAAAAGGCTAGTCGCAACAAATAAAACCAGAAAACTAGATAAATTACCGTGAAATAATGACTTTCATCCCCTGATTTACCCCCTTAGGGATGGAATTTCAAAAATTCCTTTCTTAGTGCTCACTTACGTTATATAAAGAACCTACATGCAAAATTTCAGGATTCTAGCTTCAGCGGTTTGGGCTGTGCGTTGATCTCTGGGTATGTCAGTCAGTCAGTCAGTCACCTTATATATATTTATATATATAGACTAGCTGTTGCCCGCGGCTTTGCTCGCGTGGAAGTTGATTATATGTATTTAATTAAAACTGTGTACCTAAGTATCTATGAATACTGTGTTCATGTTTTTAAACGTATTTATTTATAATCAATAGTCCATTAAAATTGACTTTCATACACACATTCGACCCTTATTTTAACCCCTTTAGGAATATAATTCCCATAAATGCTGATATAAGTATTCATTTATTTGTAATCAAAAGCCTGAAGACAAAGTTTCAGGCTACTAAATAAAAAAATGACGGACGTCCAGTCTAGCCTAGGGATAGAATATCCAGAAACGCTTAAATACGTATCTCATCATCATCATCGCAGTCCACTGCTCATTATTCCACCTGGCCTGTGGACTTTCTACGCTACGTTTGCCGAGACGCGGTCACCACTCACGAACCCGTTTACCCCAACGGTAATCAGTTCTGCGGCTAATATGGCCAGCCCACTGTCACTTCAGCTTGCTTATCCTGTGGGCTATGTCAAAGACCTTGGTTCTCTACCGGATCACCTCATTCTTGATGCGATCCCCTAGAGAAACGTTAAGCTTTTGTGATGAGAAAAATAAATCATTATTATTATAGCCCTCTCCATAGCACGCTGAGCGACTTTGAACTTGTGGACCAGCCGTGTCGTAAGTGTCCACGTTTCGGCACCGTATGTCATGACAGGTAGGACGTATGAATGGAAGACTTTCGTATTTAGGCACTGTGGGATTGACGATGAAAAGACCCGACGAAGTTTCCCAAACGCTGCCCAACCCGGCTGAATTCTCCTGTTCACCTCGTCCTCGAAGTTGTTTCTACTTAACTGCAAAGTCTGCCCGAGGTAACACACATATTTTTGAACAACTTCGAGAACGGCAACGTAAACCACAACCGGTTCCGGTAGAACATTTTCGTACATACGTATCATGTATCTACGTACGTTATCGTGTATCTACTCATTGTTAATCAGTAGCCATAAATAAAATTGCATGTTTCTAACTTCAAGAATGACGGACTTCCCGAATAACCTATATACGAAATTTCAACCCCTATTTCACCTCCTCAGGGGTGGAATATCCAGAAACGCTTAAATATGTATCTACTCATTTTTAATCAGCCAAAACACAAATTTTCATGTTTCTCACTTAAAAATGACGGATTTCCTTACAAACTTTCAACCCCAATTTCACCCCTTAGGGTTAGAATATCCAGAAACGCTTCAATACGTATCTTCTCATTTTTAATCAGTAGCCCAAAACTAAACTTTCATGTTTCTCACTTAAAAAATGACGGACTTCCTTACAAACTTTCAACCCCTATTTCACACCTTTAGGGGCATAAAATCCAAAAACCCCTTAATACGTAGGGTCCGTCGTCGAACAGTGAACCACCTATTTTTCTAAGGGCCGGTTTTTCAATAGTCAGATAAACAGTCAAATAGCATTTATTCCTCAGTTAGCGTAAGTTTGGGTCTTTCAATAGTCAGACATCAGTTATCAGACGAATAAAGCTGTAATCTGACTGATAACTTTATCTGTGCTTTCAAACCTCAGTTAGTGTTTTATTCTGTAGAATAGTGATTTGACGTTGTGTATTTCTCTTGTACCTATTTGTGGTAAAGTTTAAGTACGCTGTCGTTGTTGAATATTTGATAGATTATGGATGTTTTTGACTCGATTGACTTTTTGTTCTGAGGTAAAAAGGGTTATTAGAGAAATATAGGTTATAGATACTATAGAGAAGATGAAGAATTTTTATTTCACACACTGCTATCTAGTTCGAAACAAAACAGAGCTTGTACTATTGGTAACGAGAAGATTTCCCTAGTGGCCGTTTGCGGAACTAACGTATGACAGACACTTCTACCTGGCAGTTTAATGTACAGAGCGAGTGCATTGTTATTCTTTCATTGATAGACGTCTACGGAGAAGTAAAAAATACGTAGGTATTTTAAAAGTGGAATGTTAACGTGTATACATATTTTTATCTGTCATACGTTAGTTCTGCGACTTGCCGCTAGGGAATCTGCTCGTCACCATTTAAATTCTTTCTACAATGATTTCATTGATTGACGTCTACGGAGTAGTAAAAAAAATACTGTAGGACCACTTCGTGAGGGTAAACAGTATTCTAAAAGTGGAATGTTAACGTGTATACGTATTTTTATCTGTCATACGTTAGTTCTGCGACTTGCCGCTAGGGAATCTGCTCGTCACCAATAGGTACAGAGAATTGCCATAAATACAAATATACTTTTTACTTTTAAACACATATTTATTAAACGTAGAAACACCCGTTTAAAAAATTACTATGCACCACCCGCAAACCCGGCATTTCATTTTTATAAATTTTGATTTTAATCATTGTTATGGACTCTAGTACAGGAATATCATAAACGACTTTTTACTAAATTATTATTTACTACATCTATTATAGACAAATAATAATTATAATCGAATGCTTTCATTTCATTTATTTAAATATACCAAACCGGCAAACATAAAAAAGACAAAAAGAAATAGGAAAAGAACAGTCAACTTGAATGTTGTCTAAAAGTTTCCGGTCCTTATCTAACGTGTGACTACCTGTATAGCTGCATCTCACTTGCGCATGATTACAGTGAACATAGCTGTGAAGGACCATCAAGTAACTATCTGACTGTTTACTCCCGATTGAAGAACACAAAAAGTTTATTCGCTTGTTAAAGAGCTGGATACATTTATTCCCTTGTTAGTTATTAGACCGTTTAATTGCGGATTGAAAAACCGGCCCTAAGTCGTATAACTTGTTAGAAAATAAAGATAAGAATATGATTTTGGTGTCATCGTTTAGGTAGTTTTATTAGGTTTTTTAGTTAAAGACTACTGTAAGACCAAGGAATTGACTAAGCCGGTATAGAGGTTTTAGAAGAAAATTAAAATTGTCTCACTGTATACTATGGACGGTTTACACTGAACCACCCTTATTTCAACAGTGAACCATTATATCATTAAGTTGATAGGACATTTATTTGTAGAAAACAAAACAGAATCTTTAATAATCATATTTTATTCTTATCATAGAAATGACAAACAAATCAAATAAAAATTCATTCAACTTTCAAGTTAAAAAAATAATAAGTCTTATCTGTATCCAAAGCTATGAACATATTTACACCGCACAACTTTTGTTCTTATTATTAAAAACAAAAAATACAAAAATCAAGACACTTACTTGAAAATAGTACGTTTTTTCGGCGGGAAACAAACAAGCACACACCACACATCTCGCTCAATCCGTGGTCGCCGGCACAGAGTACATTGTTAATATAGAGTCGCCGGCTCACTACGGGAGAAGGGAAGGGGGTACATGGCACAGGTTTTGACACAATCGAGCATGTGAGCAACGTCGTGATTTTAGAAATATGACGGTGGTTCACTGTATCTGGTTGGTTCACTGTTCGACAACCGACCCTATCTAATCATTTTTATTTAGTAGCCCAAAAATAAAGTTTCATATTTCTTATTTAAAAAATTACGAATTTCCATACAAACTTTCAACCCCTATTTCACCCCCTTAGGGGTAGAATATTCAGAAACGCTGAAACACGTATCAATTCATTTTTAATCAGCAGCCAAAGAATTAAGTTTCATGTTTCTAACTTCAAAAATGACGGACTTCCAGACTGACCTATATACGAAATAACAACCCCTATTTAACATCTTAGGGGTAGAATATCCAGAAACGCTTAAATAAGTATCTCCTCTTTTTTAATCAGTAGCCCAAAAGTAAAGTTTAATGTTTCTTACTTAAAAAATGACGAACTTCCATACAAACTTTCAACCCCTATTTCACCCCCTTAGGAGTAGAATATTAAGAAACGTTTAAAAACGTATCTATTCATTTTTATTTAGTAGCCCAAAAATAAAGTTTCACGTTTCTTACTTATAAAATGACGAATTTCCATACAAACTTTCAACCCCTATTTATCCCCCTTCGGGGAAGAATATTCAGAAACGCTGAAACACGTATCAATTCATTTTTAATCAGCAGCCAAAAAATAAAGTTTCATGTTTCTAACTTCAAAAATGACGGACTTCCAGACTGACCTATATACGAAATAACAACCCCTATTTCATCCTCTTAAGGGTAGAATATCCAGAAACGCTTAAATGCGTATCTACTCTTTTTTAATCAGAATTTCAAAAATTCTTTCTTAGTGCTCACTTACGTTACATAAAGAACCTACATGCAAAATTTCAGGATTCTAGCTTCAGCGGCTTGGGCTGTGTGTTGATCTCTGGGTATGTCAGTCAGTCAGTCTGTCAGCCAGTCTGTCAGCCAGTCAGTCACCTTACTCTTTTATATATATTGATTATCAGCTAGAACGTGTGGTTCATCCCTTTGATCTATAGTTGCGTGTGCCTTACCCGAAAATAGTACTTTCCTACTTCATATCTCATGCAATTATTATTACACACACAAAGGTTATTGAACTAGGTCATTGATCTAATGAATGGGTTGAACTGAAATTGCATTTTAACAATCATTCACGCACCTACTGTTTTCATTTAAGTACAGTACTCATTACCTCCAATAGAAGTAGCTCTCCTCGTGATAGATATCAGTGTTGTGTACCTACTTGTGTTATATCTTCATATGTATCGTATGGTGACGCCTGACGGATTAAGAATTCGGACCATACCTATTCATCCCGTGAGATGAGAGCCGTCTAGGGCAGCAAAATACGAAGGACAATAGCACTGTAGAAGAAAAACTTATCCCAAACCCTATAGGTACCAACTGTCTGGTATCGAAGGTCAAAACTTATTTTCTAAGGAGAGTGCCCATGTCTAGTGTATAATAAAGGCTATTTATTGATCATGAGTGTTATCTTACAGATGTAAAAAAAATGACAAAGATAGGAGTAGATACTGAGAAGATCTGTGAGTATTCAGTTATGACCTCGCTTACCCAATCAAAAGAATCCATACGAAACATATGATAAAGTAAACGATTATTTCGGCAGTCTGTAGTAACGCGGAGACAAAACAAGTGATGAGTTAAAACTATCGTTTTCATAGACATAGGTACATACATGAATTGAGCTTGATAAATAAATCAACTATTTGTGGATTATTATTTCACGGTAATTTATCTAGTTTCTGGTTTCATCTGTTGCGACTAGTCTAGCCTTTTCGGGGAATTAGTAAAGTTTATGAACAATCCATTTATTTATACTAAAGCCAACATTTTATCCTGCAAGTGAAATAGAAAAGAAAGTGCTGAAGTTTTTAAATAAAGTTTTATTTTATTTTAGAGCTAGGTATTTCTTTTTAATTTAAAAGGAACATCAGTAGAGATGCAACACCCTATTCAGTTGCAGACAAAACCATTTATCATTAAAGGGTCAAGTGTGACCTTATATCACATCAACTCGCTCTTGATGGCGATGCATTAAGTGTTGCTATTAGTGGAGATATCAGTGTGGGTCAATCACAACGCCGAACACTGTCACCGCAGACGATGGAGATCAGTGAGCCATTTCTTCACCTATCTTTAGGTAGGTATATGAAAAAAAAAAGACAACTGTAAATCACAAGTAGATACATCATCTTCCTAGCCTTTATTATTCCCTAGATTAATTGGGGTCGGCTACCAGTTCAACAGTTTTATCCGAATATCAGTTTTTCCACGGAGCGACTGGTATCGGATCTCTGCAACCCTGAGGGTAAACTGAATTCGAAAGTTGAACTAGTTGTCAGCATATTCGAGGGCACTGACTTCCCAATAACGATTGTCATAGGTGTCCATGACAACCGGGACCGACGGCTTATCGTGCTCCCGAGACCCGGACGGGCAACACCGCCGTCTTCCATAAGTACTCCGGGCTGCTATTAAAAAAATCTTGTAAGATAAACCCAACAGCAATCCGACCCGGGTATCAAACTAGAAATGAAATGAAATGAAATCATTTATTCTGCAATTAGGTTACACGAACACTTTTGCAAGTTAAACTTTTTGAGCAGATGAGTTCGGTCTTTCCTAACTGGACTAGTCCTGAGAAGAAAGGACGAAACAAACTCAGGGATCTGCAAAAGACATTATTTCAATAAAAAAAAATACGATAATTACAATTTGAGTCACCTCTCGATCAGCAGTCGCTCACACTAAACGGTAGATACGATAAACGAAAATATTTTACAGACGATGGACAACGAACAGCCACATCAAGAGCTCGTGAAATGCGTAGTAGTGGGCGACACAGCAGTGGGCAAGACAAGGCTTATCTGCGCACGCGCATGCAATAAACACGTGTCGTTATCGCAGCTGATGACCACCCATGTGCCTACTGTATGGGCCATCGATCAGTACAGGATCTATAAAGACGTGAGTTTTATTATTATTAATAAACTTTCTATAGCAGCTAACTTTAATTTTGTTCCTCATTGACCTATGTGTTCAAAAGTTCGTTATTTTCAAAATTTGAGATGATCATTTTGTACAAAAGCTTGATCAATGCGTCATCATTTTCTTACCGCTAAATGCACTGTCTGAGGCGGTCCTTGGGTGTGGCAAGCAGAACCACCGCCTGAGGCCTCTAATATAGGCTTTGACTTAATCTGGTGTCGGCATGATATGATTTCATGATCGAGCGGCAATATACACCTGGGCCCTCCAAAAGCTACACTCACTCGGGGCCTTGCAATGGCTAAGGCCGCCTCTGTGCACTGTAGTTTTGGATCTTTCAAAGGCCCTATATCAGAAGCTGAAACAAATTTGGTGCCTGATCAAAGTCCGCAAAAATCTTTAAATGTCATTGAATTATGTTCTACTTTATTACTAGGTTTTAGAGAGATCATGGGAAGTGGTAGATGGCGTGAACGTGTCACTCCGTCTGTGGGATACCTTCGGTGATCATGAGAAAGATAGAAGATTCGCCTATGGCAGGTAAAAACTTATCTAAAGATGACGAGGATAAGGTTCAAATTTGATTGATAGAAAATATTAGTTGCAGCTAAATGTAATTTTTAGACGCATGATTATATTTTTCTTGTTTCTCATTTGAATTTTGAACCATTTTGGAAGAAACTCTAAAAGCATTTATTTAATTCTTTGATGTATAATATAGTAGAGGTTTTTGTACTCCGAGCCAAATATTATTCAACTTAAGTATGTGACTGTGAATATTATCTTTAAAAAGTTTAATATATTAAGTTGTTCATAATAAATAACATGAAATTTCCTTAGGTTTATCGGCCCTCTTAGAACATACAATATATGGATGGAGCGCTGAACGAGCGGAAAGCGTGATCGGAGTAGAGAGAGAGAGAGACTGAGTTTAGGTAGAGTCTATCTCTCTCAGTCATGCAAATAAAGATAACCCCATCATTTTACTAAGCGCATGCGCAATGCACCAACCAATCACGGAGACTGTGTGAGAGAGATAGACTCTACCTAAACTCAGTCTCTCTCTCTCTCTCTCTCTACTCTGATCACGCTTTCCGCTCGTTCATCGCTCCCTCCATGTATTGTATACTCTAAGTCGGCCCTAAAAAGTATGTACATTTTTTTAAATATCTAATGTGATTAGTGAAATGTTTTAACGTTACAGATCTGACGTAGTCCTCTTATGTTTCTCAATAACAAATCCTATATCTCTGAGAAACTGTGGCGCTATGTGGTATCCAGAAATTAGGTAAGTATGTGGGCTCTAATATTATTTATTTACCTGATGCATGGAATAGCCTAGTAGCCTAGCGTCTTCTTCCGAAAAAAAACAGTCTGCCATTTTTTGCGACGTAAGGCGACATTTCATTTTTTGCGAGGGAAAATCTTCACACATACGCATTTTAGACTCACATCCAAAAACTATCCCCTGTCAATACGAATTCACACAATATAACAATTAAAACAAAATATTCAGAATTTCACGCACACATAAACGCATTCAGTGTCTTATGATGCAACGCGTAGCCCCGTTTGGGCTTAAACCTAATAATAAATAATAATAAATGTTTCGTACATCTAACACACAACTTCATCTAATCCCAAGCTAAGCAGAGCTTGTGTTATGGGTACTCGACAACTGATATAAATACATATACCAATACGTTTTTTTTGTAAATACATACATAATATACATAGATTGTACCCAAACTCCGAAACAAATATTTGCACATCATACAAACATTTGATCCGACCCGGGAATCGAACCCGAGACCTCAAGCACAGCAGTCGCATACACTACCACTACGCAACCGAGGCAGTTCCACTTTGATAGAGGGGAACGCGTAGGTTCGGCTACTCTCTACAGTGTTGCTATTTAAATACGAAAAATAACAAAACAGAACAGCATTGAACGTCATACAAATTACAAGAAGATTTCAGTCGAGTCAGTGTGTATCTAATTGATATTTTTGTGCTGGCTTCTAAGGAAGCCTACAAAACACTTCAGTAATAACATTTAATTTGTTTTTCAGACGGTTTTGTCCGAACACTCCGATATTACTGGTTGGATGTAAAAATGATCTCCGCTATATGTACAGAGATGAAACCTACCTGAACTATTGTAAAGATCGTAGTCCTTTTATAAGGTAGGTATACTAATTTGAGAAAGACAACTATAGCGAACTGTAGGTAATAAGAATAACAACGATGGTGAGCAACGATGTACTAGTATGTAATACTAGTTGTTGCCCGCGGCTCCGCCCGCGTGTATGTCGGTTATCGCGGCAAATAGTAGCTTATGTGTTATTCTGATGTATAAGCTATATTACTGTAAAGTTTCATCCTAATCCGTTCAGTAGTTTTTGCGTGAAAGAGTAACAAACATCCATCCATCCATCCGTACTTAAAAACTTTCGCGTTTATAATATTAGTATAGATGTAACGGGTGCACATATTACCGATACTCATTATTTACCTGTTACATTTCACATTATTATTTTATATAGAATTGAAAATTTATTTTAGACTAACGAACTATCCATGTATCATGTACGAGCTTTTGCTAGCGGCTCCGCCCGCCTGTGTATCGATTATCGCGGTAAATAATAGCCTATGTCATTCCTTATTAATCAAAGGATCTCCATTGTAAATTTCATCCAATTCGGTTCCGCCGTGAAGATGTAACAGACCGACAGACAAAGTTACTTTCGAATTTATAATATTAGTATAGATTGCACTTTATTTGTGAACGGAACGTAAATAATGAAAATATAAATGATAGGTACCACAATAAAATCGTTTATTTAAAGATATTTCGTACTAGTTGTTGCCCGCGGCTCCGCCCGCGTATATGTCGGTTATCGCGGCAAAAAGTAGCCTATGTGTTATTCTGATGTATAAGCTATATTACTGTAAAGTTTCATCCAAATCCGTTCAGTAGTTTTTGCGTGAAAGAGTAACAAAC
The DNA here is from genome assembly GCA_949125395.1 of Diaphora mendica. Taxonomy (NCBI): domain Eukaryota; kingdom Metazoa; phylum Arthropoda; class Insecta; order Lepidoptera; family Erebidae; genus Diaphora; species Diaphora mendica. The sequence continues at coordinate 2,953,614 of OX421332.1, read as the reverse complement.
ATCCATCCATCCATCCATACTTACAAACTTTCACGTTTATAATATTAGTATAGATGTTTCGTAGCCATTTATCACAAAGATTAAGCTATATTTTAAGAACTGCAGTCACTAATAGATACATTTTTGTAGAATATTACTAAAATTTCACCATTCCTATTGTAGGGCTCCTCGCAAAAGCGATCTGGTGATGCCAGACCAGGGTCGTGCACTAGCCCACGAACTGGGGATATACTACTACGAGACGTCGGTATTCACTTACTATGGAGTTAACGAGGTTTTCGAGAACGCTATTCGGGCTGCACTGATGGCTCGGAGACAGCAACGATTCTGGATGACGAATTTAAAAAGGGTGCAGAGACCTTTGTTACAGGTACCTATCTGCTGTCAAATGTATTTAAATCTATGATGACCTATAGTTGGATTGTCTCAGTAGCTCAGTGGTATCGTAAGCGACTGCTGTGCTTGAGGTCTCGGGTTTGATGCCCGGGTCGGACCAAATGTTTGTATGATCTGCAAAATATTTGTTTCGGAGTTTAGGTGTTTAGTACGTATTTGCAAAACGAAAATTATAAATGTATTTATATTAGTTCTCTAGTACCCATAGTATAAACTCTGCTTAGTTTGGAAATAGATGACGTTAAAAAAAAATTGGTCGCTTCTTGATTCCTGCAGCGCTGAATGTTCAATATAGCTCTGAGGACTTATCCTCAGAGCTATATTGAACACTCAGCTCATCAGATCATAAAGATATCTTAATATCTTTTTTAATTTTTCAGGCGCCATTCAGGCCTCCAAGACCGATGGAGCCTGAAGTAGCTGTAGTGAACAGCACGTACCTCGAAAATATGACTACACTATTACGGCAACAGGTGAGCAGGAAACCAGATCTTTTGTAGGGTTAGTCCCGTGATTAGGTTAGGTTGCGGACTACTAACAGGCAAGATTCAAAGGAGTGGGTTCCGAATGGTTAGTCTCTTTTTAAGGTAGTAGAGCGGTGCTAATTTCAGCACAACCGGGCCGGCTCGACCGGGCCGGTACTACCCTCTCATAAACATCAACTTAAAATGACAGCATTCGTGCTGTCATGTTTCGTTTCTGAGTGCGGGACTGGAGGCCCAAAAGATGCAGAAGCATCTCAATAGGCCGTCACAGTGTGGGTCACCATGCTGCATTGTCTGCATTCGCTACGAGTTGCTACTAGGTACTTTTGGAATCTGCTCATGCTTACCATCAGGCAAATTAGAGTCGCTTTGGTTGGCTCATATACATAAAAAAAAGCGTGGAGTCCCTCCGCGTGGAAGATGTGAAACTTCGTAATGTGCAACAGTGCTTTCATACCCCCTCCACGGTAGCGTTAAATGTTTGAAAACTTCGTAATGTGCAACAGTGCTTTCATACCCCCTCCATGGTAGCGTTTAACGTTTGAAAACTTCGTAATGTGCAACAGTGCTTTCATACCCCCTCCATGGTAGCGTTAAACGTTTGAAAACTTTGTAATGTGCAACAGTGCTTTCATACCCCTTCCATGGTAGCGTTAAACGTTTGAAAACTGCGTAATGTGCAACAGTGCTTTCATACCCCCTCCATGGTAGCGTTAAACGTTTGAAAACTTCGTAATGTGCAACAGTGCTTTCATACCCCCCCCATGGTAGCGTTAAACATTTAACGCAACCGCTAAACGTTTAACGCAACCTTGTTGGAAGTCTCATTAGAAGTTTCATTTCAAAAAGGATCAAATTACTCTGTCTGGTCATCATAGTATAGCAGGCTAAAACCTCCTTACTAAGAAGAGACTCGTGTCTTACAGAGGACTATCAAATTCTGAGGATGTACTTTAATAAAGTTTTAAATAGGTACAAAGCCAGAAGACACAATGTTCATGAAGCATGTTTGCCAACAGTATTTCTCGGACATGGTGATCATCTGCGGTGCCAAAGGGTTCCCGGTGCACCGCTTCATGATGGCGGCGGCGTGTGAGGCCTTCCACCGGCTCCTCGCCAACGAGTGCGTCAGCCTCTCCGCGGAACTCGCGCGCAGCTCCAGCGAGAGCAGTATGGTGAGTCTTATAAACGATATTTATTTCTCTTAATAATTCCTTTCACATATTTTCAAAAGTCGTGCTTTAAAGCTAAAAGGCAACTGCCTCGGTGGCGTAGTGGAAGCGTATGCGACTGCTGTGCTTGAGGTCTCGGGTTCGATTGCCGGGTCGGGCCAAATGTTTGTATGATCTGCAAATATCTGTTTCGGAGTTTGGGTGTTTTCTATATGTATGTATTTACAAAAAAAAAGTATATTTGTATTTAAATCAGTTGTCTAGTAGCCCATAACACAAGCTCTGCTTAGCCTGGGACTAGATGGCGTTTTGTGTTGTGTGTTAGATGTCCGAAATATTTATTATTATTATTATTTATTATTTTTAAAGACTGACACTGAGTAGCAACGACGAATCAAATCTGTGAAAAATGTTAAAGAAAACTATTCAAGTACAGTAACGAATCTGGTTCGGCATCGGAAAAAAGGACTATAGTTTTCATTCAGTCTGCCATAGTGATACCTAACGATATGTATTTATATCAGTAGTCCAGTATCCATGGTACTGACTCTGCTAAGTTTAAATTACTTTGTGAATATATTACTCGTACTTATTGCCCGTCTTTATATAAATACTTATACTTCGATGTCCCATCATGATGACAAGATATCTTAATGGGAAAGCCAACCCATTAGCTCTAGATTCAAATGGATCCTTCAAAGTATAAATTTATAATTATTAAAAAAAATATAGGTAAGCAGTATGGGCGAGGCAACTACAGGCGAATTCAACGAAGACACCGAATATCTGATACGACAAGACCAAGCTAGACAAATGAGGTAAAAGCTAATTAATAAAATAGTAAAAGACAAAGTAACCCGCCTCATGTTTAACCTCATTTCAACGTCTGTTATAAATGTTTTAAAATTAATTACTGTATTTTTTTTAATTTATGGCAACACTAATAGTATCTCACAAACGTCATGTTTGCCACTACTACTGTAACCAAACTCACTTATAACTCGATTGACTTTTAAAACATTTTTGAACTTACATTTCAGTTTTGAACTTAAGACGAAGGAACTTTATGTTTAACGTTGATGGATTTAAATAATTATTTTTGACGATTACATTACTTAGATAACGTGAATTTTTTCCCAGGGTATGGGACCAGATAAAACGTCGTTCTTCCTGCCAGATCTTACCTCTGAGCGACAGCTGTAAAAAGCCGCCAGATTTGTACAGAGAGGTGAACCATCCTGCCATCCTGTCAATTAGAATCGTGAAGGTAAGCTAAAACCATCACAACTCTGCCAATTTAGCGGAATTATCTTCATCATATTATTCCCAATTTATTTAGAGTCGACGCCATATGTTTTATTGGAAAGGGTTTCGGCGGGCTTCCTTTATTGATGGCCTGATAACCTAACGCCTACTCAACCTAGGAATGTAACAGTTTTTAGACGGGAAATAGGAGAAGGGAAATCGGGCTACGGAAAATGGATAGTTTCAAAAAAATATCTATCGTTGCTTCTCATCGAGTGACTGAGGTTATAAGAACCCTACCCCACCTGATTTGGAGGGGAGGGGATTAACAGATAAGTATCTTACTAGTGACTCTTGCATTTTAAAAAGTAATAGAGCCAGGTTAGTTTTCAGCACGGTTGGGCCGGCTCGACCGGGGCGGTACTACCCTCGCACAGAAAATCTACGTAAAATGACAGCAGCAGTGATGTCGTGTTTCGTTGGTGAGTGCAAGACCGGAGGCCCAATGATGCAGAAGCATCACTAGGCCGCTATGGTGTGGGTCACCATGCTGCATTGTTGCATCGTCTGCATTCGCAATGAGTATGGTGACCACCCATTTTTGGATTCTGCTTATGCTTACCATCAGGCAGAGTAGAGTCATTTTGGCAGGCAAATTATACGCGGGCAACAAAAATCACTACCCCTACCCTCCTATACTGTAAGGAATGGCTATTTAATATCTTGGTTTATATTTTAGTGCGACAAAATCCAACATGCGACATCCCAAACCCAGACAATCGTGACCATGAGTAAGCTTATCTCACCAACCGTGATGCAGGAGATCATTAACTTTACCTACACCGGTGGACTAGACAGCAGCACATTCAAGCAACAGGTCAGTCGACAATCAACTTTATTGTACTAGCAATAAAGTTAGAATATGTTTGTTGAGATGACGGTGAAGTGACAATAACACACCTACCACATAGACAATAACAATTGTCTGCATGTAATTATCTGATCGTGAATTCTGAGCGTTAGCGTTAGCGAGGGAATCAAAAGAGCACGAGGTGAAAATCTTTGCACTCGAGTGCAACACGTAACTTTTCATCCCACCTCAGCGAGGAAATGACTAAATGCAAAAAAGAAAATGTCGCGGGCAAAGCAAATTAAAAAAAAAAATACACCAAGAAGGTTCCGAGTCCTGAGTTTTTAACAAATTAAAAAATGTTGTATGATAAATTCGGATCATGTGGAGGTAGAAGTAAATAGGTTTAATGATAATAGGGTTTTACCTATGAAATTGCCGTTTTGTATGCAATAAGTGAAAGTACTTATTTTTTCAAATTTTTTTATTTCTCTTATTCGAAGTAATCACCCATGCAATCGACGCATCTTTGCCAACGCATTGACAGTTTATTGATGCCCTTCTTGTAAAAATCAGCTGGACGGGAGGCAAATAACTCTTCAAAGGCATATTGTACTGCCTCTCGGGAATTGAAATTTTTACCCACTAAAAAGTTGTCTAAATTTTGGAAAAAGTAATAGTCGGTAGGTGCAAGGTCTGGTGAGTATGGTGGATGAGGGAGAGCTTCCAGCCCCAGCTCTTGCAGCTGCTTCACGACAACGCGCGACCCCATACTGCGCAACAGACAGTCTCCAAGCTGCAAGAGCTGGGGTTGGAAGCTCTCCCTCATCCGCCATACTCACCAGACCTTGCACCTACCGACTATTACTTTTTCCAAAATTTAGACAACTTTTTAGTGGGTAAAAATTTCAATTCCCGAGAGGCAGTACAAAATGCCTTTGAAGAGTTTGTTGCCTCCCGTCCAGCTGATTTTTACGAGAAGGGCATCAAAAAACTGCCAATGCGTTGGCAATGATGCGTCGATTGCATGGGTGATTACTTCGAATAACAGAAATAAAATAGGTTGAAAAAATAAGTACTTTCACTTTTTGCATACAAAACGGCAATTTCATAGGTAAATACCTATTATTTTGTATTCACAAACTTAGATGATCTAAATTAAATTTATTTTATACTCTAGCGGATAAAAACGGCTTTTGCACTCAGATATCGAAGGGCAATAATACTCTTTTCGAGATGGGGGGATGAAAAAAACATTTTAGAATGCATTCCACAATCTTAACCTCTACTGGTGTCATTCGGTTATATGTTTCTTTATGATTATTCGAATTGCTTCTTATTGCTATGGCTATATCTAAACAACATAACGTTTGTACATTACGATTGTTATAAAATTAATTATTCACCGTCAGCTCAATATTTAATCTATTTAACATTTTTTTTTATAGGCTTAAGCTTCGTATAAATATTTTGAATTATTTATATTTTTATTTATTCAATGTACGACTACAAGTAATTGAACTATTCCTGACTTAAGCTACTAATAAGTTTATTGTCTTCTTATTAAAATATTAAAACATTTTCTGAATATGATTTCAGAAGAAACAATTAATTATATTATAAGTCCACGCTAATTGCTAATGCGCTTGAACTTTGTCACGTTATAGGTCATACATAATTAAAAAGTACAGCTTGCAATGAAAATGTAATTGTCTGTTTAATTAGGAAATTTGACAATCTATCGCTAAATTACGCTCTATTACAACTGCTTAAGAACTAAATTCTTACTAATATACAAAAAACATTGGAAAAAAATTACTTTAAAATAATACCTATAATTATTAATTTTAAACGTGTAGTATATCCATATACTATATTGTCGGCTCAGAGGTACACGTGCCCACTCACCTCCGTCGCTCACAGTTAACTGAACTGTGTGCGACCGCACATGCCTTGAGATGACCTAATGCTTCCTTCTCATTCATTCAATGAATGAATGCGTTACTAGTGAAGTGACTGACCATAGACACATACACTACAAAACGGTAGATTATATTAAAAATAATATATCATTTGAATAAAATCCAACCGACCGGTATTTCTAACGGTACTGAGTGTCAACATGACGAAATTACGTCGACAAAATGGCGGCCAGGCGCATTAACAATTTGCGTTGCGTTAATTATACTACTATTCAGTAGTAATATTAATCATTAGGAGTAATTTTAATAAGAAGACAATCTTTCCTTCATCAATATTCTCTATTGATTCTATGCTTCTATTTTATAATATTATATGTACTCCACCATTAAATTATTGCCATTTAAAATATTATAGTAAAAATTAATATTTTTTTATAATAACAACAATGTGTTCTGCAGTCGGCTGCTATCGGATTGTTACTGGTAACATTATTGTAATAATTATAATTAATGTAATAAATAACAATTTCATTAAACAAATTCATAATTATTAATTTCTACCATTATTATTATTATAAAAAAAACAGCACCTCCTTTTGTGTTTTTTTTTACGTATGTTTGTAGTTTATCATTGTTACTGTGCTTTCTGTAGTTCTTTGAATACTTTGTATTTTTGTTTAGAAATACTGCATGATTGTGATTTGAATTCAAATAACGTTAAATACTTCATGAGGTTGAGCGGTTACCACGACATGGGTCATATAAAATGATGGCTAGGAGGAGCAGGAATGACGGACTGTCACTTTGACTCTCTCCCGGATCATTCCCTCACTGAGGATTACAGTGAAATGATGTGTCAGGCTCTAACCGGCTAAAAATATATGGTGTTCCGTCACATGTAAGTCTGTTGTGAAGGACTCGGGTAGGTATACCCGAAGGAACTCCCTGAGAACCCTGGCAGACTGTGGCTGCCGTACACAGTCACACTGTTGAGTGTAGAAGGCATTGCTCTCTCCATCGTCTTCCACTTTCTCAGACCTGTTTCTGTTAGGATAAAATCCAGCCTCACCGATGTCCCGAGGCTAGCAGTCATGCAAGCCCGAGATCGTTATGTGCTCTTCATTACCTAGGTGGGACTTCGGGACTGAAGAGCACTGGCCTCCTCGAGTTCCCTTCTTGCATCACTTCCTCATTTAAAGAATTTCCGCAATCCCACACACTTTGGATAGTGGTCTCAACCATATTCTAGAGAATATGGTTGAGACCACTATCCAAAGTGGATAGATAGTGGAAGTATAGCAAGAGGTTTCATATGCCCAGAGCCCCTGCAAGGTCGGACTATTGCTGCGTTTTCGTTGAACACTTAACTAGATTGTACAGTTAAGTAAATTTAAAATACCTAGTGCCTTTAAAAGTTAATACTAAGTCAAACAAAAAAATAGAGAATTTTTTAGCGCAGCAAAATAGATGCAATATTATTAAAATAAGACTTAAGAAAGCACAGTATCGATATTATATTACTTATTCATCACCTTGCCATTGCACTTGCCATCTTTCAATCATTATCACTTGCCATAGACAATTTAGTACACACTTATAAATACAATTTTAAACGTTCAGCAGTTTTTTTTAATTAAGCTTTTTTTTATTTCTGTTGTAATAACTTTAACTTGACTAACGCTAAATATGTTTTTAAATATACTTTAGTAAGTATCTATAAATGGCATTTTTATAATATTTGAGTCTAATTAACAATTAAGGTAAATAAAAATTTTAATTTTTTCATGTTTTAAAAAGATATAATAAACGATCAGTATAATCATTAAAAATAAATTTTTGGTTTGTCACTTTTTAGAATGACAAAAAATGGCAATACAAGTGTTTGCAAAACATACTTTTATCCCCCTCCAAAGTGCCTTCTCTTGTGAAAATTACCTTCATTTTCAGAAGAACAAGCGAACCATACAGTAATCGCATATGGTTAAAATTAATAATTCATAATAATTGTTAGCTTTCTTCAAATAATACTGCCGCCCAATATACATATAAACGCAATAAAGAACATTTGAACGGTACAATACTTACTGCGTTTATAAATTGCGCGGCAGAACTGAAATCGATGTTATTTCGTTTAGACTCCTATTAATACTTACCGTTGTATTTGATTATCTGGAAAACAACTTGCACAGGAGATACGCCAGGCGGCCGAGTTGCTCGGGTTCCACGAACTGACTAAACTCAGCCAATTCATTCTGGACGAACATTTGCTCTTTGATAAAGTATTCATGCTGCAATTTCACACGGTAAGTCAATCAAAATTGTTTTTTTTTCTTTGTTATGATTTTCGCAAACACATGCGACTTTTTCCGTAATGTTCCAAACTACCGTAATGTTACAATGACGACTGCATCTGGCAATTAAAGAAACCACAGTGTCATCAGATCTGTTATCAAAGGACAATTCATGCTATAACAATATACTTCGCCAGGTATGGCATTCCGAGACACAGCACTGCTAAAGCTGACGTCATCACCGCTATCGCTGGTTGTGGTTGGTTCATTTCGTGTTATGTTGCCATCAACTGGTAACTGGATAGTGACGTCAGCTTGTCTCGGAATGCGAGACCTTGTTTTCTCAGACCATGGGACAACTGTTTTGGCAAGAGTTTGGCAGCTCTACCAAAGTATCTCATCACAGTTGACCAGCCAAACTCTGGGCGACTGTGGTCTCTGTTTGCCCCAACAGTCCTGTTTGATTGCAGGAGAGTAGATTCTCGTTTCTAAGGAAAGGACTATGTCCAGTAATGGGCTATTAAAAGCTGTTAAAGATGATGGATGATATTCTTATCTTATTTTAAAACACGAATCAAAGCGTTCAGGTAAAATAAATAACTCGGTTAAATAATCATTAGGTACACTTAAATCCAACGATTGCTTTCTTGCATTGCTGGTGACTAGTTTTCCCTTCTACGAACTAGTTCGTTTTCAGCCTCTTCCTCAACGTCTGCGCGACATGTATGTAGAACGTAATCTGTTTGCTGACGTAACGTTCGACTTGGACGACGGGATCCATCTCGCTCACCGGGCGGTCCTCATGGCACGATGTGATCCCATGAAGGCGATGTTCCAAGGACACTTTAGGGAAAGCACTTCAAGAGTGGTAAGTATTAGAAGGGAGGTTAAAAGTCTAGTGTGTGTGTTTTAGTACAAATAATTCTATTTTAGATGCCGTCAAACACATAACCTTAATTATTATTCTATTTCCCCTTATAATCTATGTCTATTTTTACTTTTAAACGGCTTGTCATTTAGTAAACTTTCGTGACTTTTGAATATACATATTATTACAGCAAGTCGTTCATTGATGTCCAACTTTCCAAAAGATTCATTACTAAAGTATTTCTACAAGGCGATAATCGTTCTGGTATGATGATGCCATATTGGCTCATGATTCGCGGAAGGTGTTTCCTTCCAAAAGAAGTTTTGTACCTCACCATCTCTGATAAAACAACTTCTCATGGTGTGATACTTTCAATATATTTGACTAAAGTGACTCTACTCAGCCTGATGGAAAGCATAAGCAGAATTCAATAGTGGTGGTCACCATATTCATTGCGATTGCAGGCAATGCTACAATGAAGCATGGTGACCCAAATCATGACAGCCTATTCAGATGCTTCTGCATCATTGAGCCTCCGGTCTCGCACTCAACAACGAAACACGATAGCACGGATGCTGTCATTTTAGGTTGGTCTTCTGTGAGAGCCGGCCCGGTCGTGCCGAAATCAGTGTGGTTGTACTACCTTAAAAATATGTACTATTTTATTTAAATATTTCTCAACAGATATCATTCCCTGGCGTAAAAATGTACGCGTTTCATATCCTGTTGAGCTACATATATAGTGACAAGATTCCAGCTGTGGATCCAAATAGATGTCTGGAGCTCTTGGAACTGGCTAACCGGCTGTGTATGAACCGGTTGGTAAACCTCGTAGAGGCCAGGGTCATCGATCAACTGCAGCAGAGGGACAGGTACTTACGCTTCACAAATACTGGATCCAGGAAATCTTCTAAAATTGCTCTTATATTTCTTTATGTGAAAATTCTTATTTAACAGGGTATGCGGTGATGACGATCAAGTGGTGGAAATAGCATTATCCTTGTTGGAGCCTGTCAAGGTTAGTAATAGAACTTAGGTAAGCATAATAAATAATACCTACTCATAATTTTCGAAGATTTTTAAAATTAGCGTGATAATATCGTATCTTTATTGAAATGAATTAACTAATGTAATTTTCAGAAAATTCTAATTCTTTGCTTTTGTTAGTTAAATAAATAGTTTTGTTTTTATAAGAAACCAAAAATACTAGCAAACCGAGTTAAAAGGTAGTAAAATAATTTGCGTTATAAAAGTGTGTTGTCATTTTTTCTACCAAGAGAGTACAATAAGTAAAAAGGATGACAACCCTAGGTAGGTTATAATATTTTACCAAAGTTGATAAAATAGTACAACTACCTGTAATTTCTTAGCTATACTGATCAGATTTTCCTGTTGGTATACAATTATATTAACAGATAATAGCAGCCGTCCCCAAATTATAAGATAACTAGCAAGTAACCCGCCCGGCTTAGCACGTGTTCCTTACGGAAAAGGTTGGAAAAGATAATATAGCCTATGTTTCTCTGAGTAGTGCAGCTTAATTTTTTCCGACGTCTTCAACAAATCTCGTTATATTTTAGCAAATATATTTAAAAAAATAACAAATTATGTGCCTTCAAAAACCTTCCTCAGGAATCGCTCTATATTTAAGTAAAATCCGCATAAAAATACGTGCAATAGCTTTTGAGTTCCTCGCGTACAGACAGACAGACGCGGCAGAGGACTCGGTTTTATAATATGTGGTGATGGTGTATAATATGTTGGGACAGTTGCACAACGCGCACAACCTGGCGGGCTGGTGCACGTGGCGGCTGTGCGGCGCCTACGACCGCGTGTGTCGCGCCGGCCGCGGCCGCCACCTCAGCGCCGCCTCGCGCGACTACCTCTCCGACAACCGCTACCCGCCCGTCTGGTAACTACTTACAATATTACAGCATAGACAACTCTCGCACTAGGAATAAATCCTGTGTCGCGGGGGACTTTACAACCATACATGAAACGGACACAAAGAACACCCAGACTCAAAACAACAATTTGTGGATCACACAAAGTGTTGTCCTACGTGGGATTTAAACCCACGACACTTAGCGAAGTAGGAAACGGCGTGGTGACCGTTCAACCACTAGGCCAAACGTGCAGTTCTGCGTAAATACCTTCCTGACAACCGGTACCCGTCCGTTTGTCAATACCGCAACGTGCACAACTTTGCGGCCTTTAAGACAACCATTATAGTCCAAGATCCCAGTCAGCCCAGACTTACGTCATTTTAGGAGAGATGAAAGTTTTAGGATCGGTAGTCTAACATATACTCAGAAAAGAATACTGCCTCGTTGGTCTCGCGGTTGGCGTGTGCGACTGCTGATCATGAGGTCTCGGGTTCGATTCCCGGGTCGGACTAAATGTTTGTATGATCTACAAATATTTGTTTCGGAGTTTGGGTGTTTTATATGTATAATATGTATGTATTTACAAAAAAAAGTATATATGTATTTCTATCAGTTGTCTAGTACCCATAACACAAGCTTTGCTTAGCTTGGGACTAGACGGCATTGTGTGTTAGATGTCCGAAAACATTTATTTATTTATTTAATAGATACTCACTAAGCTGAATGCGGGGCCGTTTTACAGTTAACAGGTATCAAAGGTGGCAAAAAACCATGCTAACTTACTTCATTTTAGGAAGCCTGCATTTTATATAATATCATTAAGTATAATTTTAAAATATTTTCCTATCAGCCAGACAACATCTGAAGGGCCTAATACCGACCCAAACTCGTTTAAAGTTTATGACAAATAACAAGGTCGTTACGATGGAAATGTTAAATTTTAAAATTTTAAAAGAAAAAAAGAAAACATATAGATTTTACACCTTTCCATCGTTTCGACGTTAATAAAAAAAAATGGTTCATCAACTAATTACAATGTTCAGAAATCCTATCTAAGTTATTTCACGTAAGTTTTATTTAATGAAGTAAGAATGATATTCTCAAATCAATCAATCAAATTGACATTATGTTTCAGGTATGTAAAGGAATTCGACTACTACCAAAAGTGTGTAAACGAACAGAGTAAAGAACAGAAGGAGCTTCGACCAACAACATCACTGCAAGCAAACCAACAAACGGGCTGTTTATGTTTTACTAGTAAGCATTAAGATTCATATTTGCACGCATCAAATAGATAAAAACCAGACAAAAGTTTAAAAAGACACTCTAATTGCAGGAATGGAAATAAAAGAAAGGAATATCGGAATTTACCAGAAGATTCCGATATTCCTTTAATTCCAAATTTCTTTAGGTATACACTAATTTGAAATGATGGTAGAATAGCTGTACCTTTGTTGTATTAATAAAAATGTAATGTTCTTTGAGCACCTTGGTAGATGCTAAGAACATCATAGAATATGGAATTACTGGTGGTATTACTCAGGCTACTCAGCAGATCAAATGAGCCTTTGACGTCAGTTGATGACTTTGTTAGACTCATTATTTTAGCAATTAATGTCGTTAGTATGTATGTAGGCAAAGTGCGTCGCGACAGTGAGCCCGCGCCTGACGTCACGACTGCGTTGTGCCGCAGCGCTGACGTCACACACCAACACCAGCCGACGGCACCTCTCTGACACATGCCTTACTGGAGGTAATGTATAGTCTTCACCTTATATTGTCAGTTTGTATCTGTTAAGTCTGAATCTGACGTCACTACTGCATTTTGACATTCCTCTATGTCATATTAGCAGCAGTTTTGACCTCCTGTTTTGTTTGCTAAGGTTTAAAATGACCTGCCGGCGTATATTTTTCCAAATCAGCCGATTATAATACTGAAGGCTTTAAGCGTGACCTGAATAGGTTCGTCCTAAAGAGACGCGTATCATCTTTGCTTTATCTCATTTCCCATCTAGAGTGAGCAATTTTTCGGCAAAGAGCCGACTCGACCGAATACCACATCCTCACAGAAAACTGGTGTTAAGGTGAAATTACCGGAGACCCAAACCCTGGCTTCCACTAATTCTGGAAAAGACAACTCAAAAGGCATCATTCACCTGTGACTTTTGAGATACAGGCATTCAGTTACAGATAAATGTAGCATGAAATGCTGATACCTGTAGGTATGCGTGATTACCTCTGACCCATCTAATACTTATGTCACCATTATAGAAATAAAATAACAATAATGTAAGTGTAATTGTTCCCAGGTCCCTCCGTTTCGCGGTGCTCCTGCCAGTATCGATGTGTTTCATGAGCACAATACTGACTATACTCGTATTGTTCCACGTCTACACATAAACACTGCAGTGCTCACTAGCATAGCTCCCCTTGCACTATTGTATTAACTTTACACGGAATGTTTAGGACGAGAGGCTGGTATCATAATCACAAATGTAGAATTTCCTCCACGTTTTACGTCTTTCTCCAACTACATTATTTTTTATTACGTTGTTTAGCAAAACCTATTTTAAAGATTTATTTTTATGCTTGTGTATAAACTAGCTCATTAGTGCTAGATATGCAATAAAATAATTCAGGGATCGAAGGACCATATGACATTATGTTTAATATTTTATTGGTCCCTCGATTTTTTTTATAAACAACAATTTTGTATTTTGTCATTTGTTTGATCAAAGTACAGTAGTATTCACAGAAAGACCAGCCTCAAAGAACGATTATAAAGCGCAGAGCGTAATTCGACCTTATTAAACATAGATTTAGTCTATTTCCTAATAAGTGTAGCGTTGATTTGCAACTATTACATTTTATTTCTGCGAAATTAAGCTCAATCTCTTAGAGCTAAGACGTTGTTTTGCAAGATAAAGTTTTGTTAGTGCAGAATGCATCAAAGAATTTGCTGCCCAGAACTATCGATAGTTAATTGACTGACGTAAAAGTGCATATTGGTTTGGCAAAATTTTTAATTTACAGCATTCTTTGTAATCTCTGCAATTTCTACTTTAACACAACGTAATTAAGTGTATTTTTCAATATCTTATAATTTTAATATACATTTAGATATTTTTTTCTTCATGCTATCTGTAAATCATTGATTTTTATTACAAGTGTGTAAGGTTTAAAATAGCAAGTTAAAATGGAGGCGAAATTTTGAGAGGTAGATTTTAGCTTGGTGCTTGTAGACGTTTACGGTAGGGACGATGAATCAAGTTGTGCGTTAAGACCATTTTATTGAGCGAGATTGATAAATTTAAAGTAACTAATGACTTAGCCCCACCTTAGGCAAGTCAAACCTCAGACGTGTCGGACGAAGTAGACGGGTCGGTCGAAGTCATACGAGTCGGTTTTTGTTTTTTTACTTGTAATTAAATTTATCAATCTCGTTAGATATTATGTTAGTTTTAAATCCATGGTTATTCATCCAAATATTTTTGTACACCATTTTAGTGCCATCACAATTCCTAACTCCTTTTAATAGTTAAGATTAGGATAAGGCGCCGAATTTACGCTATTCTTAATAGTTACTTGTTTGGTTAGGGTTTTGATAGATTTGGGTTTGTGGTAAGGTAAAGGAAATAAAGTATTACGATTATTCATTTATGCTTTAGTTAACTAAAGTTACCTTTCGAGCAACATGCTCAATACAGTACAGTAGTAGGATAATTCAGCCAATGTAAACTGGGTCAAGTATGAAGAAAAGGACAAAGATGTTGATCTCCCTGTCACTTTCATTCAGCAGCAGATGATTTACTTGCCACACTGCTCTTATCTGCAATACTAATTTTCAGCAACGAATGTTGCAACTACAATAATGTTATTACTAGTTGGTATTTATTACTACTATAATATTAAACTAAGAAGAAAAAAGAGGGAAAAATAGTAGCAATTTTTACCTCTTGGTAATATTTTTGTTGATTTGATTACTGGTATATAGCTATATATATTTAAATACTAAATAATTTTGTTATAATAAATACCAGAACAGATCCAAGTCTATCAAATTGGTTGGAAATAGTGTCGCTTGATTGACTCGTGTTTAGTCTGTGATAGGTATAATCTGAACTGTGATCCGTTCGGTCAAACCACGCGTAATGTACGGTCAGCAGAACAACTCTACTTTATGTATTTTGTTTGGAGTACGAATTGGAGGTCAATATTACTTGAATAATTGGCAGTCTACCAATATGCATGTCTTAAAAGTTTTTGCCGCGCATCTCATATTTGAAACAAATATCTGCGATAGTCAATACATGTTTAATTGAATCTACTGGAGTGTGAACGTCTTGAAGGAGAAGCTTTTTTGCTGACCGTACAATTAAAGTTGATGTTAGTTAGGTACATGAATGTTGAATAGTAGATTGTATTAAGTGAGTACGACTTTTGTTTGCGTGTTTGAGTATTATTAAGGGGCCATGAATGAGGCTTGACTTGAAATCTAAAACCAAAGCCTCTTAGATTGTGTGTTGAAGGAGTTTCAACCGAAATTGTACTTGACACTTGAACTAAAATCGGGTGGAGAATAAGTGTCGGACCCCTAGTAAGTTATGCTAAGCGGAGTTGCCAGCTCACCTTTTTGAGCACAGATTAGAATTTTGAAGGGTCTAACATAAGTCGCGTTATGTGTTTAGATAATCTAATAAGTGCTAAGATTGTTAGTTTTCAAGCCACCATCTTTCAAATTTTGTTATAATTTTCACATTTTTAAATTATTTTTTTAATAGTTTTTAAAAGGATTTGTTGTTCAGACTTTTTAAAAATATTAAACACGCAGATTACAATGTAAAGAAAATTACCTTTATTTGTTATATTTGTCACTGGGAGACGAATGCTTCTTACTTTATTACTTAAAGCAAGGTAACATTTGAATAATGTTTGTAGTGGCTTTTTTATTTATTATTGAATAGGGGGCAAACGAGCAGACGTATCGCCTGATGGTAAGCGATTACCGCCATGGACACCCGCAACATCAGAGGCGTCACAGGTGCGAAGGAGTAAGCTCATTTCTTGAAGGTTCGTAATTGTCCGGAAATACCGCAGGCGACAGTTCATTCCACAGTTTGGTTGTGCGAGGCAGAAAGTTCCTAGAAAACCGCACAGTTGTGGACTGCCAGCCATCTAAGTGATGGGGATGAAACTGCTGTCGCATAGGACGACGATGATTTAAGAGTAGAATCGCCATTTCAGAAATATACACGTTTGGCCTAGTGGTTTAACGGTCACCACGCCGTTTCCTACTTCGCTAAGTGTCGAGGGTTCAAATCCCCCATAAATTGTTGTTTTGAGTCTGGGTGTTCTTTGTGTCCGTTTCATGTATGTTTGTAAAGTCCCCTGCGACACAGGATTTATTCCTAGTGCGGGAGTCGCCTTTAAAAAAAATAATATCCAGTGTATCGGGCACAATGAGGGGTCACATTTATCATCTATAATGACCCCTTATTCTTTCCCCCGCACTAAATTAATAGTTTAATGTTTTGCCAGACATCAGATATACCTAAGGGCAATGTTAGCGTATATGCAGCAACTATTATCAAAATAGTTTTTACATTATTTCAAGTACGCCTGTTCAGGCATTTTTGAAACGGTACATTAATGACTTTAGTTGCTCGCTTCCAAAATGTCATTAGTATGGACCTATGGAGAAGAACCAGTGATGCAGAAGCATCACTAGCCCGCCATAGTGTGGGTCAACATGCTGCATTGTTGCATTCGCAATCAGTATGGTGACCTCCTCTTTTGGACTCTGCTTATGCTTTCCATCAGGCAGAGTAGAGTCATTTTGCCAGGCCAACAAAAAAAGAAACTAGCAAGAAATTTCACAAGTCACTCTTCTATATAATATCCTATCTATCCGGTGAAAGCAATCATCATTTTGACATAATATATATTTTCTTTCGTGTAAGATTTTACACCCATGACCTCTCGTACCGATTAGCTGTATTTAATTGAAAATAGTTTTCTCCTAAACTAGAATTTAAACCAAAGGTTTCTGGCCATTCAAGTTTCAAAGTTTCCTTGCGGAAGATTTTGAAGTACTTTTTCACCAACTCCTTTCCTTGTAACTTATTTTTTTATTCTGACAACTTAGTTTAGTAATATGTCTCCTACTTAGCATTTTGTCTTCTAGTGACGATAATAATAAGACTTAAAATCCATTATCAAACGCACAACAATGGTAGATCCTTGTCTTTGAAGACGAACTTTTGAACGATTTTGAACTTTAAACGAACAAATTTAAGATCTAAATTGTAAGGCTTTGAATGTAGGATACGATTTGGTTATTTTAAACATCTCGTAGTAAAGTTTTAGTAAAGTAAAATTGTGGATTTGTTTTAAGAAAAATATACTTTTTGAGCATATTGCTAAAGTTCATTTTACACTGCAGACCACACTTTCGGACCCACCCATTTTTCATAGCTTAGAATAGTTCTACTAAGACATAGTTTAAATAAAGTAAAGAATAAAGAATAAAGAAAAATAAATAAATAATAAAGAATTTGAAGTACAAAATGTCATCTCTATAAACGTACAGATCTACTTCACTATTTTCTATACGTATGTATATACTACTTTGTTTTAACGAGCACGTGCTAAAACATTAAGTCGAAACACTGTATTTTTTTATGTGTATACTTGCTTGCAGAAAGCACCACAATATTGAAGGTTCACTCCGAAAACCAGGTAAGTGTAAGTCATAAAGTGGCCAATTAACTTAGTTTCAAGTTATAATATTTGAATATATATGTTTAAAAATAAATTATTAGTATAAACTAACGTATTTGAAAAAAAAAGTTTTAATTTTACACACAAGTAAAATTTTAACAAAAACCGACTTCAAGGTTCGACTCGATTCCTCTTGGATGCGATCATCAGATCTTAGTGTCCTTATCATGGTACTACCGTTGGGATATGTCCTTTCTTTCCATTAAAAAAATAATCATCAAAATCGGTTCATAAACGACGAAGTTATCCGCGAACACACATAAAAAAACACATATACGGTCGAATTGAGAACCTCCTCCTTTTTTGAAGTCGGTTATTAAAATATAAAATATTTGTTACAATAGGTACCCAGCTTGTGCTACTAAAAATGTAATATCTACTAATATTTTTATTAGATAAATTATATTTTTAAGTTAAGTTTTTTGAATTTTTACGGTGATAAGATAATACGGTGGGATTACTACGAAAACCAGTAGGGTTTTCGTAGTAATCCCACCGTATTATCTACTTGTTAAGTTATTAATTTATTTATTCTAGCATAAAGGTTGTACATATTTTATTACAACTCTCCACCACACTTTATTCCAATTGATTTGATAATAAGTATGTAGGTATATTTTTTTGCAAGCAAGTGTAATTTTTATTAAATTTTATCTATGATCTCATGAATAACTGAGCACTCATTCGAAAGCAGGGTTACTCTATCAAATTAAAATACTGCTTCAATTATTAGTACTAATAGGGTTAGATTTCAGTAGATTTTAGTGCACTTCAGTGTTTTTAGTTTATATTTAATGCACATTAGTCGTATTTAATTTTTAAGTTTTAAATATAAGGATGAGGTCGTGTTAGCAATTATATTGTAGTCAGTAAAGACTGTATTTGTAATAGATTTAAAAATAAATTGTATCCATTAATTTAATTAGTAGATACCTTACAGCATATATATATAGAAGGGCTGCTGAACGGGCGGAAAGCGTGATCGTAGTAGAGAGAGGGACTGAGTTTGGTTAGAGTCTGTCTCTCTCAGGTAAGCTTCTGATTAGTGGACGCACATACCAATTTGCATGACTGATTTGGCGGGAAATACACCAACCAATCAGAAGCTTGCGTGAGAGAGACAGACTCTAACTAAACTCGGTCTCTCTACTCCGATCACGCTTTCCGCCCGTTCAGCTGCCCTTCTATGTATATATGCTCTAAGGTAGATACATATAGCACCACGTTACAAGGGCCACCGAACGGAGGGGAGCAGCCATAGGTACCGTCTTTTTCCAAAACAATCCATCGTATTTTGCGGTGGGAAATCTTTATACAAACACATTTTAGACTCGCATACAAAAAGACTCGCCTGCCACTACGAGCTCACACAACAATTAAGACATTCAGAATTTCACGCACACCTAAATACATTTTCTCTCCAGTGTATCGCGTAGGCCCATTTGGTCTTGTACTTTGACAGAGGGGAACGCCTGCGTATGGCTACTCCCTACCGTGTTGGTCTATGAGTACCTAGTTATTAATGTATAACAGTATTATTTACATCACAATTTAGAGATTTATCCACCATATTTTTTTATGAAAGTTTATTTTTCGAAAATGGAAGGGAAGTGTCAGGTAGACTGTCCGATTTTTGTTCATTACAGTGTATTTCAGAGATATGATTTAACATGAACTTTATTTTATATAGATTATTACATACTGTTAATATATTTTCCCAGGATTTTTAAAAATGAATCTTTGTTGTATAAAAGTGAGTACTCAAAAAACTGAGACCACTAGACGTCCAGACAGACTATTAATGCTGTAAAACTATCAAATAAAATTGAGTCCAACTGTTGGCCGCTAAGTTACATTTCTGTTTGTAAAATTACTGTTGTTCTTTTTAAAAGTTTGATCCATCTAAATAAGTGGTCAAATGTGAATGTTTGTACTGGTTGTAGCTTGTTGATATGAGAAACTAAGGCAGCTGCAAACTATTTGTTTTAGTCATTAATGTTATAGGTTCTGGTATAGCTAATACAATAATTTACACATCCCACACAGAGCCATCTAATCCTAGACTAGGCAGATCCTTTAGTAAGCTAACTTGCAGACTACTGATAAACATACTACAAGGAGACACAGAACCAATAATCCTTTCCATCATACACAAATTAGTCTAGTGATACCACGGCCTCACAGAAAACCGGTGTGAAATAGCGCTTGCGCTGTGTTTCACCGAGTGAGTGAGGATACCGGAGGCCCATACCCCTACCCCTCCTCCCATTCCCCTACCTATCCCCCCTCCCCATTATCACAAAGGCCGGCAACACACTTGTTGCAATTGGGATCATCAGCACAAACACACCATACAACTATCAAGGAAGCAGATAAAAAAACATAGACGAAATTGAAATAATATGTAACATGATAGAAATGTTTGTGAGTACTAAATAACGGTTAATAAATTGGTCTCCTTAGAAAAGAGGGTTTGAATATATCACGCTGGCCAGACAGGTTGGTAAAGTGTTTCTGTTCAGTACTGTTGGCCTAGATTGCTCCATTAGTCGGTTCTTAAGACACCCACGGGATGAATAGGTGTGCTCATGGTATAACAATACAGGTATGACGTTCCGAAAGCTTCCCAGGGTGATGTCACTATCCAGTTACCACTTTATAGCAACATAACATGAAATTATGGAAACATTTTCTGTCACCGTTCAATTTAAAACATGTAAAATGCATTTAAATTGTTGTTTTGTGTACATATAAACAAAATATTTGAATTTAAATATATGATAACACAAAACTTTATAGTTCTATCGAATTCACAAAGATAATAATGATGGTTGGGGAGTTATTATTTCACACTACTGATAACACTGAACCAGCAATAGAGAATCCAAGAGTTGTGGTCACCATACTCACTGCCAATGCAGACAATGCAGCATGGTGACCCACACCATGGTGGGCTAGTGATGCTTCTGCATCATTGGGCTCCGGTCTCGCACTCACCAACGAAACACGACAGCACAAATGCTGTCATTTTATGTTGATTTTCTTTGTAAATTCTTTGTTATGTGGTAGTAAATGTACTGAAATCTGCTCCACAAAGCAATCTAGACTTTTAGCTTAGACATTCTAGTGTTCGTTATTAAAAATAATTGTATTTTGCCAATCTTCACTGTCAATAATAATGACAATCTGCCATTTTTTACGTACTCATAGATTTTAATAAGTGTATTAAATGTATGTGTAACGAATATTTTGGTTTTATTGACTTATCTACATATCTTAAAGCATCTTTCTGTAATATTACGTAGTATTTGACCGTTGGGCTAGTGTAGGTTATGGAGGCAAATGAGCAGACGAGATACCTGATTGAAAGCATTTACCAAAGGCAATGAACGCCTGCAACTCAGGAATTACAAAACATACAGAAATCTATTTGTTAGATGTTGTTCTGACAGCAAATTTTTGATAATCAAAAATTTAAACAAAAAAGAACTAAGTTCAAGTACTGGACCAAATTGAAATTGAACCATGGGATGCACCAGCTTTCAAATACAAAAAGAATCGGCGAACCCAGTCGAAAGTTCTGAGACAAAACATATATAGAGTTGAATTGAGAACCTCCTCGTTTTTTTGAAGTGGGTAAAAAACAAATATGACGATGCTTATTAACATTTCATTTTATATTGAACTGTGTGAATACTATGGATGGCTGATGCCACCCTAGGACCTACAAGTTGGCCTATTTAGGTTAAATGAGGATCCGTACTGAATACTTAATGACACAAAAAGATTTATAGTAATTTGTTTATATTTATAAACTTTGGTCCACAAGAACTCTTGTCACCATAATTTTGTACTTAACCTATAGTTAAAACTAAGTAAAATATATTCAACCCACCAGGATTTTTGCAGTAATGATAAGTTTTGTAGTTAAAATTCATGTCACAACTAAACATAGTATGTAAACAAAAACGGTCTGATAATATAAAAAAAAAACTGATATTTTTTTTATATTCGTTACTTGATAGAAGTGCATTATTATTCATAGAGATGTTACATAGATAATATGTTATGCAATATATGTCACCATAAGATTGTGTTATTTTTGTGATGGTAAATAGATTTCATGTTGAAAAGTACCTCACAACTTTATTAGTTATATCAAATTGTTGTTAGTTATATTAAATGAATTTGTGATTAATCAAAGAAGTTCTAACCTAACTCTATGGCCATTGAACTGCCTACTAAAGAAAACCACCAATCAGGGACAGTTGAAAATTTTATGCGCATACGCAGTATATCACAGTTGAAAATCTATTAAAGGTTTACAATCGCTAGGTTGATTATAATCTAACAGTTTTTACAATGTTATGGTGACATATATATACAACATACGAAATCTAATCCAAACATATGTTTAAAACAAATTTTTTTCAAGTAGTTATGTAAAAAAATTAATGCAAATGATACTTAATCTAAAGTGGATATCCGAGTAGCTTCATCTCACTTTTAACCTCATCATATAAGTCTTTGTAATCATCATGTTCTTTTACTAGCACCATTATACAAGCCCTCTTGGTGCCCATTGCTGCTCCGATGTCTTTGCGGCTTGGCGTGTAGCAGTACGGAACATCATTTTCTTCGCACACAATTGGTAAGTGGCACATGATTTCAATAGGGGAGATATCACCGGCGAAAAATACGAGTCTGCAAATAAAAATAAGTTTTTATGAGATATTTATTGTTGAGTAAAGCTGAGTGTGATGACGAAGAAAGAATGCAGAGTGTCAATTCCTACAGAATTAATAATTATTCTGTGGGTGTTGTAAAAGGTGATGAAGGGAGCAAACTGTACAGGCACTAGATATTAAAGTGTTAATGAGTTTTTCTGATTATAGAAATACTTAATAACAGCTTGGAGTTTGGAAGTTGGGGTCTGAACCCCCATGCCTCGGAGAGCACGTAAAGCTGTCGGTCCTGCGCCTGATCTGTCCCCGATCATGTCGGTTAACGGTCCCATCGGGTTATGAGAGAGAGGGAACAGAGAGTGCACCTGCGTTTGCACCATAGTAGTATTCTGGGCTAGATTTCTAAGGACATATATTTAAGTTACTATGTTAAACAGCAGTCAAAGCTGTTGATGATGAAGGCTGAGATGAGAGTAAGTGAGATGTCAGAGCTGTGTTCTCAAGTTCGTGATAATACAGGTATTTCATTTTGATAGCAAGTGAATATTGTCGTAGGAAAAACAAGTAATAACAAGGACACACTACATGAGAAAGAATCAAGCAGAGAAATATAAAACATGTGAATTGAAAAAGTCAAGATGGACTGGATACATGCTTAGTTAAACAAAAACTATAAGAGCTGTTTTTATTAATTTTGGAGGAGACAAATAAATGTGAAGGACCAGGATCAAAAAGGAAAGTGCTTGTTGTGGATAATAGTCAAGACATGGTTTTATGACTACATATCAACAAAATTAATTTACAAATAAATCTAAAAAGTAATTTTACAGAAACATTACTATTTTAACAAACCACAAACTTTACAGACGGCGTGAAGCGGTAGCATACATAACCTCAAAACATAACATTGAAAAGATACACTTACCCTTTTTCACCTAACCGTAACTGCTTCTGTACAATCTTTAAGCCGTTTCTAATATTGTTTTTATGAGCACTTGACTTCTTGATTAGTTTGTAAATCTTTTTGGAAAGTTTCTTCGGCGCCATCGGCTTTGCAATCACGGCGCAATGTTCAATTTTGTCTTCGTAGCCCAGCTTCTCGGTTTTCATTGACACGTCTGCTACTTCTTGTTCATCTTGTTCAACAGGTTCTTTCTTCACTTTACCCATTGTTATAATTTATGAAAATATTTATGTTAAACACGTGCGTACCACACCACACAAGCACAACAGGCGACCCAGGCGCTCCCAGGCGACGAAATACGGATTGACATTTGTTTGACAATTGACATGACAATTTGACAAGATTGACAAGTAGTATTCTGGAATTGCCAAGTGAACAAAAATTGGCAGGCTAAAATACTTGCCATCCTGAAAGTGAAATAAAAAATATAAAAACTGAATTACAATATATTATAAAAAGTATTAAGCAATTCTTTAGCATATACTATTATTTTGGTTCGTTCAACTGCTACTTTAGTTTTTGCAACTGATTATAAGCAGATGTGCACCTTAAATGATTTATGTTTATTAGAATCAAACCTTATTTCCCCAGTATTCTTCTCATATGGCTCTAGGCTCTACACATTTTGAAAACTGGAAGTTGTGGATCGACACAAGCAGGCAGTAGATTTTGGTGTTTTCACCTAATTTACCTTGACAATATAATTTCGATTCATAATTTTTGTCGATCTATAATTTTTGTAGCTTCAATTTAACGTTCAGAAAATAGTGTCTTAATTCACTAAATGATTTCGAATTTGAATTTCAATATTTGAAAAATTAGATCAGTTAAGATTATTTTAATCATAAGCTGTCAATTTTTGAACGTAATTTTTACATTCCGTTGTACGTGCCCGTATTCAACTAAAGTCAGTCATTAGGTGGAAAATCATTTTTACGTAGCACGAATCGTATTGCACCGGTTATGGGTTACTACGGAAACGGCGACATGTCAACAATACCTCGATCTACGCAAGTCGCGAAATATTAAATATATTACTATGAAATAACATAATTCTACAATTATAATAACAATTCTAAATAAAATTTAAACTTCTAAAGATATTTCCATGATGGTATTTGCTTCAAATTAACTTTAGAGTTGTTAAAATTAGTCCGAATTTTCGAACTTACTGTCTTTAAAATTTTCAGGGTCTATTGAATATTTTGAAAAAGTTACGTTCAAATCAAGAGAAGGAGTTGCGTTTACTATTGCTTGGTCTTGACAATGCTGGTAAAACCACGCTTTTGAAGCAATTAGCATCTGAAGACGTGAACCAGGTCACTCCTACTGCTGGGTTTAATATAAAATCAGTTTTATCGAACGGTTTTAAGTTGAATGTGTGGGATATCGGCGGACAGAGAAAGATTAGGCCATACTGGAGGAATTATTTTGAGAATACTGATATCTTGGTATGTTGATAGTAGTACTTTCAAACATATATTTATCTATAACTCATAACTTTGATTTTCTTAGCAACTTAAAAAAAACAGTAAAATTTTTACTAAAGAATTAGGATTTTTTATTTGAAAGTTTGTTTTCCATTTTGGTCCCATTTTCCATCCATCCCATGACCCATCCCAAAGAAAAACTTCCATTTAGTTTTGAATGGCACTAAAATGGAATATTTAAAACTTTACTATATAAATTACAATATTACCTAGCTTTATTATTTTTAAAGTTTTGAATTTATTTTAATATTTATTTAAAAAAATATCTCTGTCGACCAAAAGTATAATTACCTACCTACCATGAGACACAACACAGAAAACTATAAAAAAAAAATGTTTGGGATTAAACTTCAATTTTATAAAAGAAATCATTTTTCAGCTTGGTATAATACTTAGTACATTAGAAGTAACTAAAAAAAAATATTCTTGAAGAAAATAAAATAATTGAAATGGATTTTTTAAAATATTTTATTTAAAGGTGTCATACAGTATACCCCCCACTTGCCGTTGGACGTTGAATTTCAGGACACCTGTATATAAGTATTCTTGTTTAGTAATCTAGTTTCCATGGAAGAAGGCTCTGAATTCTTTAGTGTTTCAAGTTTTTTTATTTTTTTATAAAAAGACAGCTCCCGCACTAGGAATAAATCTTGCGTCGCGGGGGACTTTACAAACGTACATGAAACGGACACAAAGAACACCCAGACTCAGAAAACAATTTGTGGATCACACAAAGTGTTGTCCTATGTGGGATTTGAATCCACGACACTTGGCGAAGTAGGAAACGGCGTGGTGACCGTTAATCCACTAGGCGAAACATGCAGTTATTATTAAATTGTTTTTAATTTTGCTGTTAATAAAGCCATGAACATATTGATAAGTTTTTAAATAGAAAGAAGATTCTAATAGATTCTCATATAATATGTATTACACTATCTTCAGATTTATGTGGTTGACTGTTCTGATCATCAACGTCTAGAGGAGACTAGTCATGAGTTAGCGGAGTTGCTGGAAGATGAGAAGCTTCGAGGGGTGCCTATGCTGGTGTATGCTAATAAGCAAGACTTAGCTACAGGTGAGTTACTTTTCGATAAACTTTATTTTGCTGGCTCAGCAATGCACCATTCTGTGCCATCTATTTTTAGATTCTTATTTTCGATATTTTGTGTCAGTTCAGGCCATACTGGAGGAAGTTCCATTCATCCATGCCATGCCATTACATTCTATTCTGTGTCAGTTCAGGCCATACAGTTAAGGCAAATCGAACATTGTTCTCTTTCATAACTTCGGCCACATCATCTTTCTAGCGGTATCTGGGGCGTCCCAACGGCTGCCGCCTGATAGTTAAATAAATAAATGTTTTCGGACATCTAACACACAACGCCATCCAGTCCCAAGCTAAGCAGAGCTTGTGTTATGGGTACTAAACAACTGATATAAATACATATAGGTATTCTTTTTTTTTTGTAAATACATACATATTATATGTAGAAAACACCCAAACTCCGAAACAAACATTTGCAGATCATACAAATATTTGATCCGACCCGGGAATCGAACCCGAGACCTCAAGCACAGCAGTCGCTTACGCTACCACTTGCGCCACCGAGGCAGTTGCTCGAGATGTGTTCTTTTGATGGCTGAATCATCCATCATTTTTTTTGTATGACCAAGCCTGTGTGGTTGTGCAGCTCTTATATGTAATTTTAAAGCCTGCCAAAGTGACTCTAAATTATATTCTAAATGTTCATGGTAGGGCCCCCTGCTCTGCCTGATTGAAACCATGAGTGGAATATAAGAGTACTAGCTGATCCGGCGAACTTCGTACCGCCATATTTATGACCCACGTAACATCGTTTACGTTTTTGTGGATCTAAACCATTCCCAGATCCCCTTGAACACACACAAAAAATTTCATCAAAATCGGTCCAGTCGTTTTTGTGAATCTAAACCATTCCCAGATCCCCTTGAACACACACAAAAAATTTCATCAAAATTGGTCCAGTCGTTTAGGAGGAGTTCAGTCACATACACACGCACACAAGAAATATATTAAGATAATATGGCATAACCATTGCGAATGCAGACAATGCAGCATAGTGACCCACACTTTGGCGACCTATTGAGATGCTTTTCCAGCCCCCTTAAATGACCCGGGATCATACCACTATGCTGGAGGGAGCTGGTAGTTAGTTCCAGTTTTTGACTGCTCGGCCGTTTCGAACCGTTTAGTTTGAGAGCTTCTCTATCTCACGATTGCATCTTTGCCTACATTCTCCATTTTTTCCTACCACCCAGAACCTTTCGTGTTATCGCTAAACGAATCCCTGTCTTAATCAACCTGATGATTATTTTTCTCTCATGTTCCAGCACTGCCATCAAGTGAAATAGCAACCCACTTAGGTTTGCATCTGATACGAGACCGTACCTGGCAAATACAGGCGTGTGTGGCCACCGACGGAACTGGAGTCAAGGTTAGTAGAATAATCTTATATTTAACTAGCAGAGACGTAGCCACGCTTCGGCATGAATGGGCCGGCTCGACCGGAGTGATACCGCAGCCTCACAGAAAACCGGTGTGAAATAGTGCTTGCGCTGTGTTTCACCGAGTGAGTGAGGATACCGGAGGCCCATACCCCAATCCCCTAACTCCCCCCCACCCTTTCCCCAAAAGGCCGGCAACGCACTTGTGACGCTTCTGGTGTTGCAGGTGTCCATGGGCGGCGGTAATCGCTTACCGTCAGGCGATACGGCTGCTCGGCAAGATTGAGACACTGCTGGAAATAGAATTCTCCTCAAAAAATCGTTTTCCGCCATTCTACTGACCAGACAAGCTAGTATCCTAGTATAGGATTACAAGTTTTCCTTCTCTTTGAAGTGTTATTCTACACAGTTGCCTCCCTTACTCTTATAACACCCACGGGATGAATAGGGGTGACATTAGCGAAATTAGTCTAGCGATTCAGGCATGGGAAGTCGGAACTCATTTTTATACATAGACTAGCTTTTGTCCGCGACTCCGCTAGTTTGTTTTTTTTTATTTTATTTTATGGAATAGACCGGCAAACGAGCAGACGTATCGCCTGATGGTAAGCGATTACTGCCGCCCATGGACACCCGCAACACCAGAGGCATCACAAGTGCGTTACCGGCCTTTGGGGGATGGGGGGGCGGGAGATAGGGGGAGGGGTTGGGGTATGGGCCTCCGGTATCCTCACTCACTCGGTGAAACACAGCGCAAGCACTATTTCACACCGGTTTTTTGTGAGGCCGTGGTATCACTCCGGTCGAGCCGGCTCATTCATGCCGAAGCGTGGCTCTCCCACGGTGATTGTATGTGGGTTATCGCGGTAAAAAGAAGCCTATATCGTTTTTCAAGGATCAAGGTATCCCCATACCAATTTTTATTCAAATCGGTGCAGCGGTTTGGTCATTAAAGCGTAATAGACAGATAGACACTTAGACAGAGTTACTTTCGAATATATAATACTACCTTTTTGCCGCGGCTTCGCTCGCAAAAAAAACCGTATGTTACTTCTAATACCTCCAAGAATATGTGTAGGTACAAAGTAATGTAATTTGTACGTATTTCATCAATGTTTTGAAGACGTTGTCACGCTAAACTATCGTACGTTAACCGACTTTACAATCAATTTGTTATTTTATTTCAGGAAGGCATGGAGTGGGTCTGCAAAAATATTCCAACTAAGAAATAATTTTAGTTAAACTATGTTAGTTATAAATGTTTTACGCTTAATTATTATTAGATTCCATCATTTCCATCGTTATGATGGGTTCCTTAGATTTTAATAATAGTAATCACATCACGAATCAAGAAAATAAAATTATTATTATTTGTTCCGTTTTCGATATCCGGAATCCATTTTGAGTTTAGTCTTCCGTTTTTCTTGTGTTTCCGGTCAAGCGAGTCCCTCTCTCTAACGCTATTGGTGCTCCCCTCCACGATTCGTGCGTGACAACTTCCGGTTTGTCACCTCGTGGATCGCGCCATTTTGCTTATCATTATAGCATCGTTTTTCGTAGTGTTCGGGTCAAAAAGCGTTTACGTATTCCAAATTTAAATAAGAGTTTTAATAATTTATACACTTCGTTGTAAGTTATAATTAAAAATAGTCCCTCTCTTCTGCGATGAAAAATAACAGCGACGAAGGATTAAACGTCACCAGGAAGAGGCGAAGCAGCGCTATGTCGGAGACTTCTTCTTAGAGTTCAAGAAACGAACACGACAAGTAAGTGATTTGAAAGTATGAATTTTTGTCACAACAAGGGCCTTCTTAACGAGTTTACTTACGCAAAATCAAGTAAATAATATACATTGCTCTAAAATTTTACAACCACCCCCGGATAGCGGTTCGGAAAATTCCGAACTTAATATTTCGGATTATACTACGGTGGTTAGGATCTTTTGTATCCTTAATCAAATCCAGAATTAATGAGCAAGTAAGAAATATTATAATATTTTAAAGCAGAATATTAGCAATTCATTGGTACTTCTGAGACTTAAAAGAATTATTTGTCTACCCCCGGATGTATACTAAACTAAAACCAAATGTCCTCATATGGTTTTAGTTACTACACATTCACACGATATGACGTTTTTTACCAACACCGTTCATACTTATTAGAGCCTTCGTTTGCTGCTAGTACACATGCAATGCTTATTCAAAGAGAATTGCGAAATACCTTACAAAACAATGCTGTAACTTCCTTTTGAAAAAGTTGAGAAAATATTTGGCAGGAATTCTGAATTTAGGAAAGTTAGTGATAATTATGTTGCAAGTAACTTTTGTTGGATGGGCGGACTTTATATGTTTGCACAGAGAATTAGTACTTGAACAAATACCTGATTAAATTAATAAATATCTATTAATATAATTTAAAGCGGGTTTGAATAAAGTACCTACCACCTAGCTCGGTATATTTGTTTGATTCGGAACTGTTAGCCATTTACTTATTAATAGCTCCCGTTACAAAGAGAACAATACCAGTGCATTCGAACGCTGGGACAAATGTTACATGCCATAGCAATGATTATAGTCATAGCTTCAAAATCTAAGCAGTCAAGGGATAAAACATTTCGTCCGTATAGTAACAAGGGCAGTCTAACCAGGCTAAGGGCAACAAAGGCACAGCTTTTAACTCTGTACAACAAAAGAAAAGTAGACTGCCTCGATCTCGCTCTCCAATTAAAAACCCTAATCGTCGGGCATGATCGATACACTTTCTCGGCGGCTGTCTGACACACTTTCGCGGCGGCTGTCTGACACAATATCGGTGTATAAGGCGCAGTCTTGCAGCTCCCAAAGAAATAGCAAGCTACTAGAGGGTATTCGCATCCCTTTTATATTGAAGCCGCCACTCATATACCTGAGCGTCCAAGCCCTATCCAGTTTCGCCACGAAGAAGCAGAAATATCCTCAAGTTCCTAAGATTCTTCCTAACACCCAAACAAGATGGAACCTTTCGTCCAATCTTCAGCCTGAAACGAATAAACAACTTCGTGAACGTCAGCCATTTTCACGTACCGTCCTTTCTGCAGAGCATGGAATGAAAAAAAAAAAAAATAATAATAATTACTACTACTATTACTAAATTATTTTAACCTACGTATGTATGGCCTTAACCTTCTGGGCAGAGACCCGAGCCCAGCAGTGGGACGTTATGGGTTGTTGATGTTACATCCACCAGCACAGCAGGTTCCTGAGGGCAAGCTTCAATGGCACTCTCTGCCAAATGACCTGCCTCCCATTTGGTCTATCGTCAGCCCCGGGTATTTTCGCGGCAGTTACAAAATGGATCGCGGAATATCTGAGAAAACAGTATTCGCTGCGTGGTATATCTCGACGATTTTTTACTGGCCAACTAATCTTACGAAATGAATGTTATGAACAAGTGACGTTTACAATAACACTGATGTAACACCTGGGATGGACAATCATCTTCAGCAAATCTGTTCTGGTTCCGACACAATGCCTAGAATTTCTGGGTGTTACCTGGGACACGCAAACCAATACAAAGTCCTTGTCGGAACCAAAATGCCTAACGCTACGCAGGGCTTTACTAAAACAGATTTCGCTAGGCAACTGGTCCCTCAGACAGGCCCAGTCCCTAATGGGGAGACTCAGTTTTGCCTCGTTCGTCGTCCGCAGAGGGAGGCTTCATTGTCGAACACTGCAATCCTACAGTCGACGTCTGCCAAGATCCCTGCCTCACCAACGATTCGTGATTCTGGAGCTAGTTCTTGCCGAGATGAGTTGGTGAGTGAAAGCGGCACCCGGCTCGTCACCACTACATCTGGAGCCACTTTCGCTTCTACTTACGACAGATGCATCCGATGTAGGATGGGGAGCACAACTGGGACAGTTAATATTGTCAGGTCAGTGGTTTGAATATTTGTTTAGAGGGTTCACCTGGGATGGACAATCATCTTCAGCAAATCTGTTCTGGTTCCGACACAATGCCTAGAATTTCTGGGAGTGGTCTGAAGACCTCTGGTATGCACAAGTGACGTTTACAATAACACTGATGTAACACCTGGGATGGACAATCATCTTCAGCAAATCTGTTCTGGTTCCGACACAATGCCTAGAATTTCTGGGTGTTACCTGGGACACAAAAACCAATACGAAGTCCCTGTCGGAACCAAAATGCCTAACGCTACGCAGGGCTTTACTAAAACAGATTTCGCTAGGCATAACTGTTAGGTCTGGACCTAACAGTCATGGTACATCAATTGCAAGGAATTGTACCTACACTGTTTATGCAGCTGTAAAAACGTGATGTTAAGTATGTCCTTGTAGCACCCTTCGTGCAAGGTGTATAAATTAAAGATGTCAAGTCCGTTCACTCTGATTTATTAACACACGGTAACAATTACATAATAGTTACTATTACACGACAATGTACTGGGAACGACTATCAACTACAGTTTACATGGAGCAACTAACTACTGAGACTGTCGTTCTGCTCACATAAAATCGCTTACGACTACAATGTGTATGTACCTACACAGCCATCAAGAACGAACATCGTCTGTTAAAAAATTCACGTATTATCCCATTACAGACTGATAATCGTACAGTTGTGGCCTACATAAACAAAGAAGGGGGCACGAAGTCGAAGAAGCTCTTAAATTTAACGCGACAGCTTTTAGGTCTGCTGGATTACCTGAACGTGAACTTAACGACGAAATTCCTCTCTCTGTAGATCCACAAGACCGGAGAGCTCTATTACACAACGCATTTCTCCAATGCTTGAAATAGTTTGGGATGGCCGTTTCCACCACCCAATCTAGTACCGCAAGTGCTCACCCATCTCAACACGACCCAAGGCACTGTTATGGGAAAAAGCTTTCTGGAGAGCCGATTTAAAACAGAGATATCATCTAACATTTTAGTAATACAAATTTGAGCTATATTTGTTTAGAGGGTTCAAAAAACCATCCTAAAAACCACCTATATGGGACCCTAGAATTGTTTTGAATCGCCTTATTGCTATTAGATGAGAAAAGTTTTTATGAAGTCTCTAGATGCAGGCAATCGATCCTTAAAAAAAAAAATGAGGTCGTTCTCATTCTTTTAAGGATCGACTCCGAGCACTTAAATGGCAATAGATATTCTCTGCTTATGTGGCCAGTCATTGGTTCTAAAATAGACTCGGCCGAATATCAGCAATCTGGATGGAAGATCAGATCACATCCAGAAAGAAATTTTAATATAGTGTACTGGGTCCGAGGTATCACAAAGTCGTCGTAATGAAGGAAACTGGTCTGCACTATTTATTACTACAAAGAGGTCCGAGGTTACCTGCTACTAGAACTAATATCGGAGGGGTGGTGAAGGCTGTACTACGAGAAGCAGGGATTGAAGCATCTCCTGGATCAGTACTCTCAGCAGTGTCTTCATTAAACTGGCTGGAGAACTATACAATGGATGAAATTATATCTACTGGAAATAGGAAACAATAACATGCTTTCAGGACTTATTATCATAAACAAAATAAAGAGGTAAATAGACCTGTTTCCCAGATTAATGTCTCTTTATCACAATGTTTTGAAGCAGTGTGATTGTTTATTGTTAATGTTGTGAATGAATATAGATTCCTATATCCATGTTAATCTTAATCTTTTTGTATGTATGTACCTACCTGCCGTGTAGTACCTACCTTTCAGTCATTAATACACATTATAGCATCAACTACCTACAGTACCAGGAGAAATCAAACACATCACTCAAAATGGATTCCGGATATCGAAAACGGAACAAATAATAGAGAGTTTTGACAAACAATAAAACTTACCTATTATTTTTCCTGAGATATCCGGAATCCAGATAATTCCTACCTGGTACTCACGTTGTATAATGATAAGCAAAATGGCGCGATCCACGAGGTGACAAACCGGAAGTTGTCACGCACGAATCGTGGAGGGGAGCACCAATAGCGTTAGAGAGAGGGACTCGCTTGACCGGAAACACAAGAAAAACGGAAGACTAAACTCAAAATGGATTCCGGATATCTCAGGAAAAATAATAGGTAAGTTTTATTGTTTGTCAAAACTCTCTATTATTTTTTAAATTAATAATAAACAGATTTATTAATTGAATTTATAATAATTGTTATACTAGTCCGTCCTGAGGATTTTTCTTTTCAAAGAAAAAATCTTAAACTATTTTATGATGTTAAAATAAATTGAAGTTATTTATTAATTAATTCTTGAATTTTACTCATGCTTTCCATCAAGCACAGTTGAGTCACATTGGCAGGCCCATATATAAGAAAAAATATGGGATCAAAAAATTATTAAAATTCGAGATTCTGATTTTGAAGTTTAAATTTAGGTAGGTACTCGTTTCGACTTCATTATTCGAGTCATGAACATCACCATTAGATAAATTGATCAAACTCTTCACTTAACGATATTTATCACGCGGGTAATGTATAGAAAACATGTATAAAGGCATATTTAAGCCTACATTTATAGTAAAACAATGCAAATAACTTAATACCTATCATTTGCCTTAACATATTTTAACGTGAAAACCCGAGGGTTGTCGACTCAACGGGGGCCACAAGGTAGGGTTATGTGTACAATCACACATTATTCCAATATCGATTGAGGTATCAGGTTTTTTCTAGATAATCACAAATTAAAAAAATAACCGACTCCAAGAACTGGACCAAATTTAAATGGGACCTCACGGGAAGCAACAGCTTTACAATAAAAATCAAGGGATAATCAAAATCGGTTCACCCAGTCGAAAGTTACGAGGTAACATAAAAAAAAGTCAATTGATAACCTCCTCCTTTTTTGAAGTCGGTTAAAAAGAAATTCCTCTGTATCCCAGCAGACTTGAAATTCTTAATAACAGGTATTGTTTCTAAATCTAGTCATTGTATAAATAGTTGAGGTACTTTTTTATTTATTTAGTTAATTTTCGTTTTAGTCGATTGCTCTAGTCGATTCAAATTAAATGTTATTATTGTTATTGTTAGTGAATATCAAGTATTCTATAATGTTTTAGTAATAGGTTTGGTATATCACTATGTTCACCTGGGTGATATAACACAAACGCATTTAGTGTTTGTGTTTATTTGTTTAGTTTTAGTAATATTGTATCTTACCTTCCAAATAAAGAAACAATGGGATTTTCAGTCAAGATTTTTATTTCACTAAAACCCAAGCGAAATGTATTTACATTATATAATTTAAATGTCTACAGCAGTTAAGAAAAATCTAGATAATACAAAAATTTTAATGTGTTCTGGAAAGAATTGTCAATTTAAAAATGGCTACTCAATATATTATCAGTAAATATAATTTACATTATGATTTTTCAACACAGTTAGATTTAATGAAATACTATCAGTCTAACTAAAACAAAATATTTTTTAAAACGGTAATTAAGTACAACATTGGTAGAACAAACTATAGTTCCAATATATACCTACACAGTTACCAAATCTTTTCTCACCTATTATAATTGAATCATCTATAATTTCAACGTTAAGGCGCGTCTCCACCAAAGCTTGCAACACTTCAAAAAATCGCTAACTTTTGTTTCCATTGTGTCTACACCGAGTCGCCAACAATTTGAAAAACATTCCAACTCAACTCACCACAGAGCCAATAAATATTTGCAACAAGCGTGCCTATTCTTTTGACGTTTGCGCCAAAAACGGAAACACTGTTCCCAACATTTTGTTGCCAACACAAGGAAATTACAGAAACTTTTGTCACCAACACGTGTTGACAACACAAAAGTTGGCAATTTTTGTTCGGTGGAGACTCGGCTTTATATAGTGGTCAATATATTATAATCTAAACAACGATAAGTAGGTACAAATTTAAATACATATTCTCAAACAAAAATCACGTTACGTTACATAATTAAACAATAGCACTAGAGAGTACTATACCTATAAGAAAATAGTGACATAAAGTGAAAAAACAGTCTGAAAATTTGAAACTATAAAATACCTTTAAAATAATACCGATAGTAATAATTACCATAAATCGGTATATTTATCTATTTTCACCTTTCATATATTTTCTAGCACCATATTGTCCAGCAAAATAATAATATATATTTTTTTTTAATTTATTAAACTATAGAATTATAGATTATGTTAAGTACAGAATATACGTACAAATTAAAACTAATAGTGACCATAAATTATCTATTCCACCTCATTCTCAGCAATTACATATTTAATTCTAAACTATGATAAAAACTATAATTTAATTTTGCATAAATTATATTTATGTTAAAATTATTCAAAATATATATAAAACAACAGTATGTGTACAACATTTTGCTATTAAAATATTTATATTATAATAATAATATTTTATCACGATCTATTAGTACAAAGTAAAAGTAACAATCTAAGTACTTAAATTTACATTAATTTTATCAATAAAAACTTAAGCTTAAACATCGTGTGAAATAGAAAAACAATTTTTATACGCTATTTCATTATAAATGCAATAAGTCATAGAACTACACAGGCCATCGGCGGTTCTCTGCATTTTGATATATATAATGAATGAATGAAAACTAATTGATTGAATGAATGTATGAATGAGTGATTAATGACTGAATGAATGAATAAACAATGAATTTTATTTTAGAGTGAAAATTTAGTATGTTATGATGTTTTGATTACACGTACCTAATTAATGAACGAATGAAAATTGATTGATTAAATGATTGTATAAATGAGTGATTATTGAGTGAATGAATGCATAAAGAATGGATTTTGTTTTACAGTGAACCTTCAGTATGTTATGATTGTGTTTTGATTACACGTACCTAATTAATGAACGAATGAAAACTGATTGATTGAATGAATGTATGAATGAGTGATAAATGATTTAATAATATAATGTAATATAAATATATTTCGGACATTTAACACACAACGCCATCTAGTCCCAAACTAAGCAGAGCTTGTACTATGGTACTAGACAACTGATATCACTTATCTAATTAATTAGTTAATGAAAACTGATTTTGAATTATTGTATGAATGAGTGATTAATGACTGAATGAATGACTAAA
Source organism: Diaphora mendica (assembly GCA_949125395.1). Lineage (NCBI taxonomy): Eukaryota > Metazoa > Arthropoda > Insecta > Lepidoptera > Erebidae > Diaphora > Diaphora mendica. The sequence continues at coordinate 2,916,998 of OX421332.1, read as the reverse complement.
CAATGAATTTTATTTTAGAGTGAACATTTAGTATGTTATGATGTGTTTTGATTATACGTACCTAATTAATGAACGAATGAAAATTGATTGTGTGAATAAATGTATAAATGAGTGATTATTGAGTGAATGAATGCATAAAGAATGGATTTTGTTTTAGAGTGAACCTTCAGTATGTTATGATTGTGTTTTGATTACACGTACCTAATTAATGAACGAGTGAAAACTGATTGATTGAATGAATGTATGAATGAGTGATAAATGATTTAATAATATAATGTAATATAAATATATTTCGGACATTTAACACACAACGCCATCTAGTCCCCAACTAAGCAGAGCTTGTACTATGGGTACTAGACCGATGATATAAATACATAATTATTTACTTTTGAATGAATGAATAAAGAATGCATTTTGATTTAGAGTGAACGTTTATTAGGATATGATGTGTTTTAATTACACGTAGGTACCTACCTAAATAATAAATGAATGATAACTGTTTGATTAAATGAATTAATGAATGAGTGCCTACCTAAATAATAAATGAATGATAACTGTTTGATTAAATGAATTAATGAATGAGTGATTAATGACTGAATGAATAGTAATTGAATGACGAATGAATGAATAAAGAATGCACTTTGTTTTAGAGTGAAGGTTTAGTATGATATGATAAGACATGATAATAATAATAACATGTTTTTAATTACATGCCATGCCATGTCACATGTCATGGTGGCAAGTAATTTAAAAAGATGGGTTATATGATTATAACATGAAATAAGATGGCATTTAATGATTTTACAGGATTTTACTAAATTGTGTATTTGACTTATATGAGTGCGAGAATGCTGTATCTGTCTATATGCGAGAGGCCCATTTATAATGAGTTTTTGTGCAATTTAATATATTTTGTAATGAAATCTATTCGGATGATAACTTTCGGTGTAGATATAATTATGATGAGTAACGAAGAAAGGAATAAAAATGACTAAGAATAATGACTATATGAACATAAATGCTGGATGTATGATGGAGTTCAGAAAAGGAATTAAAAAAAAAGAACTCAAATTTACAAACGCTGAACTCTAAACGCTAAATGGAACAGATTAAAAATGAATGGTCAATTTTATAATTCGCTATGGTATACCTCTGTGGTTACTTTCAGCTCGTGTTCATGGAACGCAGAACAGTCGGCTGGGTATGCGGCCTGAAAAAAAAAGATCGAATGAAACTAGAAACTAAATACTCAACATGTACGTAAGTAATGAATAAAAATATATAATAAATAGCAAAGATCATCAGGTTTCTGTAATTTGTTTTTTAATATGGAGCCAAAATAGGCGTTTATTAGACTTGTAATTAATCACTCAAAGTGTTGTCCCATATGGTCTGAACCCACATCACTAAGCGCAGTAGAAATAAGCGTGGCGACCGCTTAAACCACTAGGCGAAACGTGCAGTTATAGACTTAAGATTAAGATACTGAAATGTACTGCTACATACCCTTCTGATCCTGATCATGATGCCTGTTGACTAAACACATCAAGTGCTCCTGACACTGAGGCGCTTTAATGGAGTGCTCGTATGCTCTGTACACCCTGAGGATAGGCTCAATGACCTCAAGGTTCAGGGTGTCCGTTAGTCTGTCAGCGATGGCGTTGTAGTCTCCACGAGAGGACATAGTTTTTGTTGTGTTTTTTTTTTTTTGGAATCTGTAAATGTCTTGAGTCTAATTTTTCTAAAGAAATAAAAATGTATTATAGTCTCACCTCACAGTTGACGTCATTCTGGATAGCACTGTACAGGTCCAAGAACCCTCCACCGTTCTGGAATCCGAGTGCTGCTGATGCGATCAAACTGCTTAGTTTCGTCAGACCAGCTTTGAAGCCTGGAAGACCTGGAAAAGTATATATATTAAAATTGACTTAAGTATTTATTAAACTATATATATATATAATCATCATAAGTTTTTTATTTGTCAATGTTAGATATAGGCCATCACTAAGCTCGATCATCAGTTCTGACATCATCGTGTTCGTTCAAAGTTCATCAGGTGGCATTCTATACTAAATCCATCACGTGTGGTGATGGATTTAGTATAAAATAGTAGTAGTATAGTATACAGGGTGGATATGACAAAACGATATTAATTTGAACTAGATGTACCTACACACAATACAATTCCACCTACAAAATTTCAATAAAATCGGTTCAGTAGTTTAGCCATAGGACACTATTTTTCGATTTTAAAATTTACTACATGATGTTGTTGGGTTAATGACCGATGTTACACCTACCGTCGGGTCGTCTCCGCGTCGCACGTGCTACCTTTGAAGTCGCCGCCGCCATCGGCGCGGGAACCCTGTGTGTCGCGTTATGTTGTACCTATGATATTTATTTTGTGGTGATTTGACTCACTAGTTAAGTTTGTTAGTTATTACGTAGCGTTATGTTATTTTGTGTGAGTTTAAATTAAACAATGCATCGACTCGGGTTACACTTATACGGCTAGTAAATAATTTACTACGGATAAGATATTAATTTACGGAGAATGTTCGTTTATCCTACCTACCAAAGTCGGATTATTGTACAAACTATCCAGGAGATACGAGAAAAATCAATCTTTGATTCCTAATAGAGATAATGCTCTTCTTGTTGTAACCTCGACACGAGATGACCAAATTAAAATCCTTGCGGTTTTCGTTTTTTGTGATTATTATGGTGACTGTGTAATTTAAAAAAACGTGAATGCATAATATTACTAGTGCTATTTAGTTTACGTCGATAAAGTAGGTATCTACTTTATCAATGTACGTCGCGCGTCTTTTAGGTAACTATTTTAGGGCCGCCGCGGCCGGGACTGAGGCCACTGAGGTTAGTGAACTTAAATTACAGATGGTGTCCTTATTGGTTTGAATTTTTAAGACATTTAGTTTGTTTGAAATTTTTATTTTTTCGGATAAATTAAACAATCCCAAAGTAAACCAACATATTTAAATAGCCCACGGTTTCATTTAATATTGCATAGTCATATCCACCTTGTATAGTTTCTTTTTTTTAAATAGAACTCCCTTATTAGGAATATACATCCTGTGTCGCGGGGGACTTAAAAGAACACCTAAATTCGGAACAACAATTTGTTGATCACACAAACTGTTGTCCCATATGGTCTGAACCCACATCACAAAGCGCAGTAGAAATAAGCGTGGCGACCGCTTAAACCACTAGGCGAAATGTGCAGTTATAGACTTAAGATTAAGATACTGAAATGTACTGCTACATACCCTTCTGATCCTGATCATGATGCCTGTTGACTAAACACATCAAGTGCTCCTGACACTGAGGCGCTTTAATGGAGTGCTCGTATGCTCTGTACACCCTGAGGATAGGCTCAATGACCTCAAGGTTCAGGGTGTCCGTTAGTCTGTCAGCGATGGCGTTGTAGTCTCCACGAGAGGACATAGTTTTTGTTGTGGTCTCGGCCATTTTGAGGGTTTCCTGTGGAAGAATAAATAAATAAAGATAATAAATATTTTCGGACATCTAACACACAACGCCATCTAGTCCCAAGCTAAGCAGAGCTTGTGTTATGGGTACTAGACAACTGATATACCTAAATACATTTATACGTTTTTTTTTAAATACATACATATTATACATAGGAAACACCCAAACTCCGAAACAAACATTTGCAGATCTTGCAAACATTTGGTCCCGGGAATCGAACCCGAGACCTCAAGCACAGCAGTCGCTTACGCTACCACATGCGCCACCGAGGCAGTTTATGAAGTTTAGAATGTAATTAAATAAAAGGATTAAAATTTGATGATTGGTGATTCGTTAATCGATTCCCACGCAAGTCAAATAATTGTGTGGTGAGCACTTTTTATTCTGTATCTGGGCGTAGTTTAACTATAACTAGATTTTTGAACGCGTTTCGCCAGCGTGAATGTCGGATATTGCGGTAATTATTTTTAAGACATTCACAAATAATTTGGCTTTCTATTGGTAAAATAATTTTCAAAATCAATCCAGTCAATAGATCCAGAAATTACTCCCCTAAAATCTCATAAACTTTATAAAAATATTAGCATAGATTTGTTTCTAGAATTGTTTAGGTATGTTTAATTTTTTTTTTTGCTTTTCATTAATATTCTGGTTACCGTAATGCAGATCGCCATGTGGCAATCTAATCCATAATAGGCAGAGCCTCTACCCATCTCACACAGTACAAAAAGGCCGTTTACCCACACACATGTTTTTTTTTAATTCTTTAAAAGACAACTTCCGCATTAGGAATATATGCATTCTGTGTCGCGGGGAACTTTACAAACATACATGAAACGGACACAAGGAACAACTAGACTCAGAACAACAATAAATCTGTGGATCACACAAAGTGTTGTCGCATGTAGGATTTGAACCCACAACACTTGGCGCAGTAGGAAGCGGCGTGGCAGCCGCCTAAATCACTAGGCCAAACGTTCTACTCTTCAGACTACGAGTACTACTGACATGTGTGAGATAGGTAAACGGTAAAGTTACTACCTATATAGAGCAAGGTGAAGATGGTTTGTTGCGGTCTTGTATGTTTTGCCTCAAATATATAATATACACAAGAATGTACATCGCCAAATATTTTGAAATTCTTTTACCTTTTTTACGCAAATGGGAATGCTTATCGCATCATACCCTTCGTGGGGAGAGGAAGAGCGTGTGTGCCGTGCCCGTGGCGGCCTGCCTCGGCAGTCGAGAGGAGCTCCAAAAACGCATCGGCGGCTTCTGGAGCCCTCCCTGCTTTATCTAAAGCCGAGTCTCCACAGAACAAAAGTTGTCAACTTTTGTGTTGTCAACACGTGTTGATGATAAAAGTTTCTGTAAAGCCGAGTCTCCACCGAACAAAAGCTGGCAATTTTTGTGTTGTCAACCTTTTCTTGTTGTCAAATCTTGTAAAATTTCGGTGGAGATACACCGATACACACCGGAATGACCACGATCACCCCAGGGGCAGGACACTATTGCAACGTTCACCGAACTACACAGTACGAGGTGGCGCAGCTCCCCGTCCTAGACGACACCCCCCTGGACCTGGACCACGCACCGGGGTGTCTCCTGTCTCAAGTCGATTTAAGCGGTCATATAGATACTCCAGTCCTGTATCTGATTAGTCTGATTACTACTACTGTGCGAGATATCTCAGATTCTTATCATTTCCTTACCTTTACATATTCGACCGCAGGCTTTACGTATTCTTCCACATCGGCGTCCAAATACATATATTTCTTTATAATATAGTTCACAAGGGCTGTGAAAGACTTTTCCGGTTGTTTCACGTTCAAATGAGTACTCTTAGGCAAGCCTTGGGAGTCTAGGAAACTGTTTGTGAGGAACTCGACGGAAACCAGATATCTGTAAAAACAGAATATGATAAACACTTGGTTCTACTTCTACAAATAAATATTTCATTTAAAACTCAAGACTATTTCGTCCCAAGCTAAGTAGAGCTTGTGTTATGGGTACTAGACAACTGATAGACATACATAAATACTTTTTTTTGTAAATGAATACATATTAAGCATAGAAAACACCCAAACTTTGAAACAAATATTTGCAGATGATACAAACATTAGGTCCGATCTTGTAATCGAACCCTAGATTCAAGAACAGCAGTCGCATACGCTACTACTGCGCAACGGAGGCAATAAAACTTGTTTCTTTTAGCTGATGCCTATATGTTTTAAGCCTAAGAAAGGATGTTTTGAAATTCAACTTTCAAAGGACCTAGACGAACGTTTTAGTCTTAGATTATATTAATTATCTATATTATATTAATAATCTAAGGTTTTAGTTTTAATAACTGATTTCATCATTAAAGAATATTAAACCTATTTTCATTCACAAGTTGTTTAACAATCAAAAGATAACAATAAACATGATATTTCGTGTTTATTTTGTATCTTATAATTTTTTTTAATGTCAGGTTTGATTAGTTAGAATTAATTATTATCCATATCATTACAAAGCTTCCACTGTACAAAATTAATTATAAAAATGTATCAAGTATCTCGTTTTATCTATGTCTCGTATCTTTAGTTTGATATGTTTCTAGGTTTAGATCTTCATATCTGACGATAATGAAGTACCTAACTAAGTATTATATATTTTAAAATACCTGATTGAATGTCCATTGGGCATCGGTATTTTTTGAAAGACAACTCCCGCATTAAGAATACATCCGGGGGACTTTACAAACATATATGAAACGAACACAAAGAAAACCCAGACTCAGAACAACAATTTGAGGATCATACAAAGTGTTGTCCCATGTGAGATTTGAACTCTCAACACTTGTGGCGGGGCGACCGCTCAAAATTCTGGGCCAATTGTGCACTTTGTTACGCTTTTACTAATAAACCGCTGCAACGATTTCAATGAATTGATTCATGAGCGAGGACATCGGCTACCTTTATCGCGATACATACACGCTAAGGGTGCCGCGGGCAAAAGCTTGTTAATACTGTTGCGCCCTAGAAAAATGGGTCTCGTATCGTCGGGAACATTCGAGAACCGAGGACGGCGCCATCTAGTGTCGGGAATCGCGCATGTGGAGATCATGACTGGTGGAATCCTAGATGGCGCTGCAAGTAACTCCAGGACAATCTATTTGGTCCAGAATGTTCTGTCGAATATTAAGGATTATTCTAGCTATGTCGACAGCCGTGTGTTATCCGTACGGGCAGTATTGTTTCACGATACAGCGGATTGACATCGAAGCGATCTTCTAGTGCGACCAACGAGTGATTTCGTGAATTATTATTGTAAAAAGTGTTGTTAATAAATATTGTGTTATTTTTTGGTAATCAATCAACTACTTTCATTTATTTAACACCCAGCTCGTAAAAATACATTAAAATGCACTTGATAACCCAAACCTTGTGGAAAATTATAGACAACGGAACTGGAAATGGTAAGGTACCCTTATGTTAAGAGATACATGCTTCGGTATTTAATTATGGCCCAGAAGGTTTCCGTAGCCTGAACCCTCCTGACCTGACAAAAATCTTCGAGAAACGTTCTTATAAGTAAAGATGACATCTCCCGTACGTTAATAGCATGTCTAAGAAATAGCTACCTGTTGTATACTTCAGGTTTAGCCACGTGCACTACCCAAGTAGTCAAATATGTAGCCGCTGTCTTGATCCAGTGTCTCCTGAACGAATGATTCTCGAAGTTCTTGAACATGGTCGAGAAACTCAATTTCCCATCAGGACCTGTGAACGCTTTGAACATCTTCTGCAACCCTGATTTCTGCCATACAGCTTTTCCCATCTCAGAGTTGATAAATACATCCCAGTATAAATGTGCTTTCTCTAAAAATGGGGGCAGAAATGAAGAATGTTCCTTATGCTCGTCAGCGCGTTTTTCAGCTTCTGTGTTTAAACTGTTCATTATTAAAGGTAAGTATGATGACCAGCCGCCAGCGCTGTTTTTGTTGCCAAGAAGACCTGTAGCTAGACTTAGCATGCCCTCTAAATCGAAGTCACCTTCTGTTTCTTCTCTCTTCTGACGTTTTGGCTTCTCTGTTGTTGTCATTTGTTGAGCGAACATGGATACCATGGAGCCGATGACAGAAGGGTCAATCTTTCCGTCTTTTCCACCTAGTAAGCTGCCAATACCTGGAAATTACAGTAATTGGTATTTGATAAAAAAGTACCTACTGTTTCGTTAGTATAGAACAAAATAATTGTGCCACTGACTTTGGGAAAAAAATTATGAACTACAAATTAATTTCGGAAAGAAGTTACTTTGTAATTTGCCTTGGAAGTAGAGAAAAATAGGTATAGGTGTTACAAGGGGCATAAAGTATTATTTGACCGAAAATTCAAACTAACTTATAAAAATCCTTGTTAGTATGTATTAAATAAATAACACTAAACTCTCAAGGTTTTGCAAGCATTAACTGTTTTGAATTAATTTAAATTAAGTAGTTCTAACTTGTTATAAAACCAAAAGAAAGTAAAAAAATACTATTATTACAATTTAAGTATGTAGTATAGGTACACTAATTTATACATTAGCGTTCTCTGTATTAAATGAAATGAATTTAAAAAAACTTTTACTACAAAAAGTACATTCAAAAACTGAGTATACGAGTACTAAAGAATAAATACAACAAGACAATAAAGGAAAAATGACAAGATTATTATATTTAAAAATTCAAAGGAATAGTCAAAGTCCTTGAAAGTTAACTGATGTATTGCTTAACCAAAAACCACTTACCTGACAAAATCCCAGCAGCATTGTCACCTCCATTTTGTCCGAAAGCAGCTCCTAAATTCTTAGCTCCATCACCCGTCATCAGATTGCCTACGAGATTGCCGATAGCGGCTAATCCTTCCATCTTCGCGTTCTGCCCACCGTCTCCACCCAGGCTTCCCAGGATTGAGGATGCGATATCCGCGAAAGGGTTTTCATCATCAGTTCTTGCGACTAGCGGTAGCGATGATATCAGACAAACTGCGAGAAGGATGGTAGACTTCGCCATGCTGCTAAACAAATAAAAATATCAATGTATTTGTTTTCTTTATCGCAATATGTAAAACTATGTGTTTTAATATTATTGCTTTTTTATGTTTTTGATAACCTTGTGAATGCACAAGTAAGCGTCAATGTATACAAACGAAAGGCAAACCAGTGGATCGGACACCTCAGGAAAGTTGCAAGTATTTCGCGTCGAATCTCGTTCTCTTTTTTTTAGAAGGTTTTTATGTGTGTAAAGGGGGTATACACGTTCAAGTATACTTGCGCAAGTCTGTCTGTCTGTCTCTGTCACGCGCGTCGTACGTGACAGAGACAAAACAGTCTGGATTTGCGCAAGTATGCTTGAATGTGTATGTCGGGCTTAAGGGTAACTTCATCGTTTATGAACCGATTTTGATGATTATTTTTGTAATGAAAAGGAGATATCCCAACGGTGGTACCATGATAAGGACACTAAGATCTAATGATGACATCCAAGAGAAATCGAGGGGAACCTTCGAAATTCGTACGGGCGACTAGTGCATTTGTTAATTGCTGCTAATTCAACCGGTTTTACCTGAATATAAGTTTTTCCTGAGCGTGAAGTGAATTCGAAGATCAACACATCTAATTACAAAACTAAAATAAGTGAATCACTCAAAATAATAGGTAACATTATAATAACAATAGATAGCGTCTAGTTTGTTTCAAGTAACATGTTTGACATCTTTTTACAACATTCTGGAATGCAAATAAACGCTATAAATATGAAATCAAACCAACAATAGGCAGCGACTTACGCTGCCTGTTTATTGGCCAATCTATACTATTCTATAAAGCTGAAGAGTTTGTTTGTTTGAACGCGCTAATCTCAGGAACCGCTAGTCCGATTTTAAAAATTCTTTCAGTGTTGGATAGCCCATTTATCGAGGAAGGCTATAGGCTATATATCATCACGCTAACACCAATAGGAGCGGAGCATCAATGAAGAATGTTTCAAAAACAGGGGAAAATTATCACACTACGGGCAATAGGAGACGCAAACGAGGTTGCGTGGGTCAGCTAGTTATTATATAAAGCTGAAGAGTTTGTTTGTTTGAACGCGCTAATCTCAGGAACCGCTAGTCCGATTTTAAAAATTCTTTCAGTGTTGGATAGCCCATTTATCGAGGAAGGCTATAGGCTATATATCATCACGCTAAGACCAATAGGAGCGGAGCATCAATGAAGAATGTTTCAAAAACGGGGGAAAATTATCACGCTACGGGCAATAGGAGACGCAAACGAGGTTGCGTGGGTCGGCTAGTTAGTAATATTTAAATTCGAAAATTAAATTTCTATAAATATAAACAGTCTGTAATCATAGATCGGTGATACAATGCTTAGTCCTACTATCTATACTAATATTATAAACGCGACGGTTTGTAAGTATGGATAGATGGACGGATGTTTGTTACTCTTTCACGTATAAACTACTGAACGGATTTGGATGAAACTTTACAGTAATATAACTTATACATCAGAATAACACATAGGCTACTATTTGCCGCGATAACTGACAATACGCGGGCGGAGCCGCGGGCAACCACTAGTCACATCACATCACACTTATATATAAAAGCGAAAGTTTGTGTGTATGTTTGTTACTTCTTCATGCAAAAACTACTGAACGGATTTGGATGAAACTTTACAGTAATATAGCTTATACATCAGATTTTTTCGCTATAACCTACGTACGCGCGGGCGGAGCCGCGGGTAACAACTAGTATTTTATATTGATAATAATAATAATCAATGTAAAGTTACGTCTATGGTAGTTGGCGATTTTTAATATTGAAAATTTTTTTTTCCTGCTATCAAAGTTTCAACTTAGCATCGAATAAGAGCTACATAAACTGACGCAATATCTAATTTGTTTTGATCTTGTAGATTAATGGATATTGGACTTTGCCAGCAGCAAATTAGATCTAAAAATAGAATGTTCCCTCCCGTAAGAAAGCTTCCTGCGTAGAATAATAAAAACTAATAAACTAAATTGACAGCAGGTTTTTCCCGAACTGAACTAAACTTGTAAGATAATTAATTAAAAGTTACATCTATACAAATAACTAATTTGTATCTAAGACTGTATTACTAATTACTATATTGTATTTTTTGTATTACATTTAGTTATAGGAATTAAAACAGGTAGAGATAAGTAAGTATCCCACCCTGATTAAATACTGATGTGAAGATGATGTTATATATTCTGTGTGTAAAATAATAAGGTAAGATTATCAGTAGATTGGGTACTGGCAAGGCACTGATTATCATCAACAACCCATAATGTCCCACTGCTGGGCTCGGGTCTCCTCTTAGGAGAGGGTTAAGGCCATACGTCCCCACGCTGGGCGAGTGCGGGTTGGGGACTGGCAAGACAACGTTTTGGTTACGTAATCTTGCTGTTGGATGTTTTTGGGCCTCCTAAAGGCCTCCAACTAAGCTTCACGACTGTCATCCTATGATAACAACTGGGAAAAACTGCTTAACGTGACCTCCGAATCACGGAGACGCTAATGGTAACATGTCACTAGCTGTCCAGGTACTGACTGCGCCGTCGTTGCTTACCCTCGGTGATTGTTTCTAATTACCGAGTGCAACTGGGCTATGAGCGCCTCAAGGCACTGATTAATTTGAGGTCAAATATATGAAATAAGCCTCAAGGACGCCTATGTCAAGCTGCAAAAGACTGTTGATGTGTGATGTGATATATTTCAAATTATTGAATCAAATGCATTTTAGAATTATTTTTACAAAATGTATAGAAATATTTTGAACGAAATGAATTGCTTTTTTAAAGTCTTCAATTGTGGAATTAAATTAACGTAAAACAAAAGACGTAGTAAGAAATTTTAATCAAGTTTTTGTGAGCGCCGCAAATGTGATGAATTTCGTTTCTCTTTTTTTCAACTCGACAACGAAAGTAAAATCTGAATCTACATACTTTATATAATATTTTACTCTTCTAAGAAATTCTAGTGCTTTTAGTTATGAATATATTAAATTTTTACTTTCCTTACTGCTAAAAATATACTATGTTATGTACTAAGGCTATTAGGTAATCTTATTTTATTGTATTTTCGTTTTGGTGAGCCAATAAATCATATTATTATCATAAAATAATATACGCATTACGAGAGTAGTATTTTGTCGGTAAAATTCAGTGAAATTTGACGCAAACACACCACCATAAATTCTAATTTTATCTAAAAACAATTACATCTTGTAAATTGAAGCAGACGTTTTGTAAGTTTCTTGCTAAAATCTTTTCCCATAAATTGTACCTGTTGCGTTGTCAAGCTTGAAATACATATAAAATAAGTTTTTGCAGAATCTATTAATCTCAAAGTTTAACGTAACTTTTATAATGATGAAAAACTTTGAAGGAAAAAATTTTCGTGAGAAATTTTGACGACACATTTTGCGCAATATCTAAAATTCTGTCTGACGGTCTTGTGGGTCCGAGTGATATATTCGAAGGATATTTTATGGTTATTGCGTCGCTCCATTTATGTGGGGACGTAATACAAGAGTTATGGTTGCTATTACAAAAACTATGAAAGTTGATTTGTTTAGAGCGTGAAGTAAATCATAATCCATCTGTACTACTGAAGGAAATATGGACCAAAAGAATATTCTGAGAAGTTGCCTGCAGCTTTTATGGCATTTGGCGCATTTATGGAAACTGTTCGGCTCCTAAATATGGTAGCTTGATTGATAGCCAGGTATTATTTGGCAATCAAACGCTAGAAGATCCTACTCTTAGATATTAGATGCGACCAGAGGTACACAAATCCATTAAATTTATTATATTATTAAGTAAAAAGGTAAAAGTGAAAAGGTTTTATTTTCTAAGATTTAAATATTACTAAATACGTTTACAAAACACAGCTGTATTTTAACATTTCAGCCATAAGCCATCGGCTGTTGGATATAGAAGTATGACGTTTAGCACCTACGCGGCAGGAGTTTTCACTCTTTGAATAAGAATCCCCATTGGGTCCAAAAGGAGTCGGATGTCTCCGAAATATACACATTAATGAACGTACAGCACCCAGCGCAGAAAGAAGCGCTCAGGTGAACGTTAAAAACACTCATCAACAAACATCAAAAGTCAAAATTGACTGACAATACGTTTCAAGAGCGTACTTGGTATCGAACACAACATTTCTACCGAAACCGCTTGTAATGCTTTCAATATCAATCAAAAGGTATTACAGTTACTTTGTAGTGTTATTAGCATGTCTAGCGGAGCCAGATGAGCGGGTTGCTGACTGAGATATTATAGGTTCAGTACCCTCTTTAGAATTACATGCTTTTATTAGATGCCGGTAACCTCTACGTACTGTTTGTGCAATGACCCTTAGGCCTGGATGGTAATTACATTTCTTCGCCTATTAAAGAGTACTAATGTCATATGTACTTATGTCACTTTTTTAAAGTAATGTCTTGAAAAGCTTTGGTGAAGCTAGTGTTATCAAACCGTTCCTTTCTTTAAAGGTAATCACTGTAATAAGTAAAACATGAGCCATTTTTAATTTTTTGCTAAAATGCGAGATAACAATGAAAGTCTATCTTTTTTATTTTTTTTGGAATAGGCGGGCAAACGAGCATACGTATCGCCTGATGGTAAGCGGTTACCGCCGCCCATAGACACCCGCAAACACCAGAGGCGTCACAAGTGCGTTACCGGCCTTTGAGGGAATGGAGACAGGGAGAGGGGGGGTGGGGTATGGGTATCCTCACTCACTCGAGAAACACAGCGCAAGCACTATTTCACACCGGTTTTCTGTGAGGCCGTGGTATAACTCCGGTCGAGCCGGCCCATGCATGCCGAAGCGTGGCTCTCCCACGTCTTCATTTATTTAGAGACCTTTATTGCATAGAAATATGTTCAGTCTCTTCGTACCTTATTCTATTTTTAACCGACTTCCAAAAGGAGGAGGTTCTCAATTTCATCGGTTTTTTTTTATATTCTATTTATTATTAGGTCAAAGCTTTTGATGAGTCTAAATAAGCCAAATGCAGCAATTGAGGTTGGGTTTTCTAAAATGTTAACAAACATACCAATATCTTATCTATTTACATCATATTTACGCACCGCCCCCCTTTGTCTTCTACACTTGACACACTCCGTCAGTAAGTGTTGGACATCATCGAAAGTCCCACATATCTCACAGTTCGGTGTATCTGCCAGACTGACTGCTTAGTTGGTCTCGCGGTTGGCGTGTGCGACTGCTGATCATGAGGTTTCGGGTTCGATTCCCGGGTCAGACCAAATGCTTGTATGATCTACAAACATTTGTTTCGGAGTTTGGGTGTTTTCTATGTATAATATGTGTGTATTTACAAAAAAAAGTATATATGTATTTGTATCAGTTGTCTAGTACCCATAACACAAGCTCCGCTTGCTTGGGACTAGATAGCGTTGTGTGTTAGATGTCCGAAATATTTATTTATTATTTATTATTATTATCTACTTTCGTCTTAAGATTTCCAAACCGTCTTTTTATAGTAGTTATACGTGGAAACTATTCAGCGGGTTACCGAGTAGTGGTTAGTGAGAACACTTACAGCTCTGTATAGATCCTTATGGTGGGTACGAGGGGGGTTTGCGTGCTGTTGCTGTTGTAATTAAAAAGTTAGAATACAACTACATAGTACATTGCGTGCATCATATCAATAAAACCCAATCACTACGGAGATAATTAGGCCGGACACACTTATAGTACATGTTCTATCTAGATTAAAATCTGAATGCCGTGTGTGAGATGGGTGAAATTATTTTTATTCACTCCCTTTGCGCGCGGTTTCGTCCGCATGTTTGTCGGTTATCACGGTGAAGAGTAGCCTATGTCCTTCCTCAATAATCACAGTATCTCCATGCCAAATTTCATTGAAATCGGCGCAGCGGTTTAGCTGTGCAAGCGTAACAGACAGTCAGAGTTACTTTCGAATCTATACAAATAAATAAAATTGGAGTGTCTGTTTGTAATGTTAAAATAACGACTTTTTACTAAATGCATATGTAGGTATGTACATACAGTTCATTTACCAAAATATTTTTCTTTACAATTTATGTCTGTCTGTCTGTTTGTTCCGGCTAATCTCTTGAATGGCTGGACCGATTTTGAAGGGACTTTCACTGACAGACACTGACTAGCTTCGCCGCGTTGCGTCACCCGCGGTACGACAATAAGCGCGGGTAACACCGCGGGACTTAGCTAGTTTATATATTAGTATGAATTTTAGGTAGATAATAAAAGCGTATTAAAAATATTTTTTTGTTATGTGGATGCATACCTACTCGTAGTATACCTACATGAGATTTAAAACAAAAAAAATTGACGTAATCGATGCAATAATCTTATAAATACTACAGGTGTTTAATTGTAGTAGAGATAAATAAGTTGATAGTAGAAATAAAATAGGTATGTATACTAATATTTTAACACTAAATAGTTTGTTTATGTTGTGGAACGGGCTAATCTCAGGAAATACTGGTTAGTATTGAATATTTATTTTAGTGTTGGATAGCTGATTTATCAAGGAAGACGATAGGCTGTGTAACAGCACGCTACAAACAAAAGGAGCCGAGTAGCAATGGGTAATGTTTGAAAAACGGTGAAAATAGGTATAGGTTCTTTTAGGAAATCGCGCAAGTCAGGTAGTTTACTATAGCTATACAAATGAAATGAAATCATTTATTTTGCAATTAGGTAACTAGTACACTTTTGCAAGTAAAAACTTTTTTTTAAAGCAGATGTGGTAATTAACTGGAATAGCTCTGAGAAGAAAGGACGAAACAAACTCAGGGATCATCGTCTCTTTTAAAGTCCAGATAATCTTCTCAAAATTCAATTAAAATTAAAAATACAATAGCTATACAGATAAATAAAATTGAAGTGTCCGTTTGAAACTTCATATTAACAGCTTTTTAAGAAATGCATATGAAAGTATTATGAAGACTCCACGGGAAAAACAATTAGTCACTTTTCGTGAAACTGACCTTTTAATATCATCAATAAAACTGTGGAACGAACGAACTGTCACGTGCGCTACTCCCGGACTAATACGACCTTCAAACCTTCAAGAAAAGAGCGTACTCCTTCTTAAGAGGCCGGCAACGCACTTGTGATGCCTCTGGTGTTGCGGGTGTCTATGGGCGGCGGTAATCGCTTACCATCAGGTGATACGTCTGCTCGTTTGCCCCCTATTCAATAAAAAAACTATCGGCTTAGTGGTGTATTATTTTTATAAATTAATCAGAATTTAGTAAAACCCTAGTAATCCGCTGTAATAGTTCAATTTCTAACTTTCATCTATCGCGCAAGAAACAGGAATGTCAGACAGAATGCCGAACGTCTTCTTTGACGATGATAATTAAATGGCAATCAGCCGGATCACTCGGATCAGCTATTTCTGCCAATGTCAAGTGTTTAAAGTTTTCAAAATAATCTTAAGTCTTCAAGTCTTCGTCGTGATGAAATTAATGATAAAAATATAAAAAATGTGGATGAGATGAAATGGGGACCGTCTTTCGAAAAATAAAAAACGATCTCCATAAAACCGTCGTTATTAATTTGTCAGTTGTCATGCATTTAATAAATAAATATTTCGGACATCTAACACACAAACACCCAAACTCTGAAACAAATATTTGCAGGTTATACAAAGATTTGATCCGACCCGGGAATCGAACACGGGACCTCAAGCACATCAGTCACAAAAGCCACCGCTGTGTCACCAAAGCAGTCAATTGAACGATTTGCGCCTCAAATTGTAAATGAAACTGTGCAATATGGACACTGTTCACGGCTTGATGAATAAATCTGCTTACTTCTTGACTTGAATTCATTTAGCTATGACGTTGTATCCGGCTTTCTCGCTCTGACGGCCACGTGGTGGAACGAATAGAAATTAATATACAGTTGTAAACAAGAAACAAGAAAACAGAAAAAAAGGTACTGTGCCGTCACCTATCCCCAATCTTCTCTTTGATAGGCAAAAAAACTGGTGGAAATTATCGTAATTTAGGAAGTACAAAATTAAATTCGTTGTAGCCTTTTAGGAATCTTGGTTTTTTAATTCAACCCAAAATATAAGTAACTAGCTTTTACACGCGGCTTCGCTCACGCAGACTTTCATCCCCTGATTTACCCCCTTAGGGGTGGAATTTCAAAAATTCCTTTCTTAGTGCTCACTTAGGTACGTTATATAAAGAACCTACATGCAATATTTCAGGATTCTAGCTTCAACGGTTTGGGCTGTGCGTTGATCTCTGGATATGTCAGTCAACTCCCTCCAACACAAAGGGAGGATCATCTGACCAGGCGAGGTGATCACGCCTGGTGGGCCACAGCCCAACGGTTGATGTTGTATTTGTTTAGTCCAATCACCAGGGCTTCGTTCCTTGAAGTAATGAAACCTTGTAGCCTTGCTGCTTGGTGACCTGGCGTCGCCCCTGGACTCTCTGGTCACTAAGTCAAAGGCATGAGGCCACACCATGGCCATCCTGTCTACAGAACAGGCAGGCCTCCCGTTCTGGTGTCATGGCCCCCATGTGCCCATACAATTCCCTTGATGCCCCATTCTGCGGAAAACCCTTCCTCACAGGGCTCCGAGTAAGCCTCCTGTGGTTCCGCAGCGGGCCTCGCAGACAATCTCATGTTCTCTGCCCTCCGACACTCTTCCTTCAAAAACTCAATGAGTTGGGAAGAGGTGGGTAGGTTGTCTGCAATCGCGCCGTGATATTGTTCAAATCTAGTCTGAACATCCACTGGCAGCCGGGACAGTACCATGAATAATATCATGTACGACCAGTCTTCAACCGGCAAGCCCAAATTTCCTAATGCCCTAGTTACACTCAACAACGGGTTCAACACCTCTGCCTGTATTGCAGAGACCCGGGTCAATGAAGGGATGCTAAACAACCTATTGAGCCGGGCACCCACTAACCTCCGTTTGTTGTGGTAACGCTTTACCAATAGCTGACGAGCAATTTCAAAATTGCTATTCGTAACCGTCAAATGTGCTACCAGCTCCTTTGACTCCCCCTTCAGAGCCGACATCAATTGTGCCATTTTATAGGATTTAGGCAAATCCTCCCTTAAATGCACCAGGCTATCAAATAAATTTATGAAGCTCACCCACTCTCTGATCTCCCCATCAAAACTAGGTAGTTGAATGTGAGTATGTGAGGCAACCGTGACATGACCCCATGAGGGTGTGGGCCTTCCATCTCAGCTTCTTCACAGCGGCCAGCCCCGTGCTGGAGCTCTATCTCTGCTGCACGCTGCCTTAGATCGTCAGCAATCGAAAGGCACTGGTCAACATAATCCTCAATCGAGGACCTTTTCTGATCGCTGACCTCCTCTTCTTCAAGGGCTTTGATTATGACATTTAAAATTTTATTACTAAAAGTTAAAGTTTTCACTTCTATCGGCAGTCCTTATGACAGCCCTTTTTTATATTTTGTTTTTTATTTTTTATTTTGATGTAACCCGTGTCACTCTGACGACTAAGACGAATCTATTTCATGTCAAATACCACATAAAAATGCGACAAGCCGTTTAGGCTCTAGGGCGTGCCCAAAAAATATACATACATGCATACACTCGAAAAACATAACCTTCTTTCGCAGTCGGGTAATAAAGAGATACACGTATTCAGACGATTTCTATGCATTTCACAATTGTTTTAGCTTATCTCGTCAAATGCTTTATGAATATAGATGAAGCATGTTCCACACGCTTCACACAATCTCGGCGACATTTTAAAGTGAAAGTATCACATATCAAATTCCTTCAGGTTTTTCATGAGAAAAGCATTATCATTCCGTTTTGATAGAAAGTCGATTTGACGCAGAAGGTTATCGTTTTGTTCAAATGTCGAACGTTCATGTCGAATTTCAATCTATACTAATATTATAAAGCTGCAGAGTTTGTTTGTTTTTTTGAAAGCGCTAATCTCAGGAACTACTAGTCCGATTTGAAAAATTCTTTCAGTGTTGGATAGTCCATTTATCGAGGAAGGCTTTAGGCTATATTTTATTTTCGAAAAAATTGGGGATCCGTAAGATAATTGCTATTTTGTAACCCAAGGTGTGAAATCGAAAACCTATTTTTGCGTGCGCTGCAAAGACTATTGACAATAGAACAAAATAACCCTGGGACTTCCCGAGTGTCATAACTCGGTGTTTTCGTGGGTCACAGTTGGTACCTAATAGTGAGTTATTTGCCGAAGAGTTTTTATCAACATAATACCTAATATTTATCTAAATAAATGTGTTGTTGATTATGAGTATTAGATCTTAGAAGAGTATAATAAATACATCCATACTAATATATAAAGCTGAAGAGTTTGTTTGTTTGTTTGAACGCGCTAATATCAGGAACTACTGGTACAATTTGAAAAATACTTTCAGTGTTAGATAGCCCATATATCGACCGCTATCCGCGGTTGTTTTGTTTAAAAAATAATTTCGAAATTCATGTAGACAAATCTTTTTGTATATAAAATTTTTGTATGTCTGTCTGTCTGTTTGTTCCGGCTCTGGATCGGCTGGACTGATTTTGACGGGACATTCACTGGCAGACAGGGGCGGTTCCAGCCTGAAGT
The DNA here is from genome assembly GCA_949125395.1 of Diaphora mendica. NCBI lineage: Eukaryota > Metazoa > Arthropoda > Insecta > Lepidoptera > Erebidae > Diaphora > Diaphora mendica. Next base: position 2,897,816 of record OX421332.1, on the reverse strand, counting down.
TTTGGGGGGGGGGTCACTAATCCACTAAGTCGAGTAAATTAGACTTTATTGCACAATACACAATATTATTTCACACAAAAAAAACAAATGGATATCTTTTGTTTTTATTGGTAAATCTATTGGGATCATAATATTTGAGACATCTGTGACAATCTCTGGATGAATATTTAGAGGATCTAGCTCCGTTGGGGGACGAAGGGCGTGTATGGAACTCCCGACAAATCGGTCTAACCCTAAACCCCGGCGGCGGCCTACATCTGCAGTCAAGAGGAGCTGCAGGAACGCATCAGCGGCTTCTGGAGTTCCCCCTGCCTTACCCCATCACTAAGGTACATCCCGGGGTAACCAGATTCAAACCCGGGACATGTCGCTGTCGTACCTCTCACCGCTCTACACAGTAAGAGAGTCGGAACACCGACCCACCTGAGACGACACCCCCGGTCGCACCGAGGTGTCGCGTCGTTTCCAGCGGCCACATCTCCCCTGCATGTGGCCACAACGACCCTTAACCGACGATTGGGGAGCAAGCGGCCTTTATCGCGCATCCTTCGTCGCCTCTTTCGATCGGGATCGGCCATTTCCCGATCCCGGTTCTCCGATCGAGTGAATCGGTAGGTGATAAGTTGGTTCTCTCTATGCAAGCTTCGAAGCTCGGCAGAAAGGCTCCGACAGTGCCCGCCAAGCTCGTAGGGCTTGCTTATGTGTATTCTGACGATGCATTCTGGGCTCATGATACGGCGCTGTCTCTTCGTCATTCCGACCGACAGATCGAATTTCGTCGCAGACCATTGTGTTCATGTCGGCTAGAATGTCGAAGGGTGGATTTCGTGCCAGGATCGTCGCCGCCTCGTACGAGATCGTACGGTGGCCTCGTACGATCCGTATGGCTGCAGACTCCCGAGTTGAGCATTACAGCGGGAAGATCCCGCCGGTGCCCCATAGAGGACCATGGATCGCACGACGCCCTTACGCACTCCCAAGCACAGAGAGGCAGCGAACTTCTTCCCGCAGTCCCCCGAGATTGGGCAGCAGACAATGTGGCACCCCTGCTACTCCTCGTACTGGGGACTAGTCGCCCGAAATGCTTTTCAAAGTTCTACCGATTGTCCATGATGAGGTACTTCATGTACTGACCCACTTGGACTTCGGTGTCATCCACCCGGAGGTATGAGCAGGGTGGTTCCTGCCCGAAGTCAGACTAGTGCGAAGGCCCGCATCGTATACGAGGTTCCATAACAATGGGCCCAATACAGAGCCCTAGGGAACCCCACAACACACCTCCCTTCAATTTTCCACTCCGTTCCGATCGACAAACTTCACTGTCCTGTCGCGCTGATAGACCTCTATGACTGCACGCAGGTAAGTCGGCACCTCGTGATATTCAAGGGCCTCCCTAATCGCGCCCCATTGAAGGGTGCCGAAAGCATTAACGATATCAAGGCTAACTACCAACACCACCACCCCGATCGGACTGCCGACCCCGATAGGGAGCGAACACATCTATATATTAGCGTCCATTGTCGAGCGTCCCCGTTGTAATCCAAATTGGCAGTCCGATAGATCAGGGCCCACTCGCGACAGGTGCTCGCTGATACGGCCAGAGATAACTCTCTCAAAGAGTTCCTATCCTTCCTATCCTTTGATTTCTTATCTCGATTGAACAATTATGGAAGTATACTACAATTGTGTAATAACAAGTATGGAAGAAACTGATAAGAACAAGAAAATCAGGTTCTAGTAGCAGATTTTGGGGGGGGGGTCACGTCCCCTGTGACCCCCCCCCTGGAACCGCGCCTGCTGGCAGATAGCTGATGATATAAGAAGTAACTTAGGCTACTTTTTTTAGACTAGCTCCAGCTCACGGCCTCACCCGCGGTTGTTGTTATTAAGATGCAATAACAACTACGAGAAAACAGTGCAATAACACCTCGGAGCTCAGTTAGTTGTTTTTAAACATGTACAATTAGTGTCGCCATAATCAAGTACCGTTAGAATAACCCATTTTAGAACAACAAAGGAATTGCTAACTACTTACTTCAAATTATACCAGTCTAAATCATATCTCTGAGCGGTGCAATTTAGTTTAAATCTTATGCTTTACAATTATGGTACTATTTTCTTTGGTTGCTGAGTACTGAGTACAATATTGTTTTATGTAAAAGTCTAGGTATTGTGTTTGACTAACTTTTGCCTGTATATGAATAGATTTTATCTAAACATCATTGTGCCAAATACCTACCGCTTATATCTCTTAAGGCGTTCTAGCGAAACCGAGCAACAAACGCGAATACCAACTTCGCACTTGGGAGAGCCACGCTTCGGCATGAATGGGCCGGCTCGACCGGAGTGATACCACAGACTCACAGAAAACCGGTGTAAAATAGTGCTTGCGCTGTGTTTCACTGAGTGAGTGAGGATACCGGAGGCCCATACCCCAACCCCTCCCCCCATCCTCTTTCCCATCCCCCAAAGGCCGGCAACGGTCTCGGTGAACCGAGTGAGTGAGGATACCGGAGGCCCATACCTAAACCCTAAATCCAACCCCTCCCCCTATCTCCCCCATCCCCCGCCTCCATCCCCCAAAGGCCGGCAACGCACTTGTGACGCCTCTGGTGTTGCAGGTGTCCATGGGCAGCAGTAAACGCTTACCATCAGGCGATGCGCCTGCTCGTTTGCCCGCAAAAAAAAACGTGTGGTCGCCATGGCGCTTTCTACTGCACCTAGCGTTGTTGGTTCAAATCGCACATGGGACAACACTGTGTGATCCACAAATTGACTGCCTCGTTGGCGCAGTGGTAGTGTTTGCGACTGCTGTGCTTGAGGTCTTGGGTTCGATTCCCGGGTCGGACTAAATTTTTGTATGATCCGAAAATATCTGCTTGGGTGTTTTCTATGTATAATATGTATTTATTTACTAAAAAAAGTATAGGTATATGCAATGACACAATATATGTGTATTGATATCAGTTGTCGAGTAACACAAGCTCTGCTTAGCTTGGGACTAGATGGCGTTGTGTGTTAGATGTTAAATGAATATTTACTCGTTGTTCTGAGTATGGGTGTTATTTGTATACGTTTCATGTATGTTTGTAAAGTCTCTCGCGACACAGGATGTATGTACCTAATGCGTGAGTTGTCTTTTTAAATAAATAAATACTTGGTGAACAATTTCATTTATGTTTGCTTCATTTTGGTATTTTAACCCAACTACGGTGAAGCTAAAAGGATGGGTACTAGTTTTTGGAGTCTATGTATGTATGTCTGTATATTCACTGAACTGAATACTGAAACGATTTTAATGAATAAGGTGTAAATAGATTCCTTATTATGGCCCGGTTTATCAAAAGTTTTTACCACAGATCATATATAACAATTTTTATTTCTATGATCTGAGGTTTTTACGTAGTCATGTTTTCATTTATTAAGCTTTTCTTTAATCATTTTTTCTTCTTTTTTTATGGAATATGGGGCAAACGAGCAGACGTATCAACTGATGGTAACCGATTACCGCCGCCCATGGACACCCGCTACACCCGAGGCGTCACAAGTGCGTTGCCGGCCTTTGGGGGATGGGGAGGGGGATGTGGGATGTGGGGTTGGGGTATGGGCCTCCGGTATCCTCACTCACTCGGTGAAATACAGCGCAAGCACTATTTCACACAGGTTTTCTGTGACCCCGTGGGATCTCCCCGGTGCAGCGGTGGAGCCGGCCCATTCATGCCGAAGCGTGGCTCCCCCACGTACAAAGATTAGTACTACGATTTAAGTAGGTATTTAGTCAATTACAACAAATATAAAGAAAAGAAATAAGATTGGTTTGTATGTTTCTGTGTAAGTAACTAGCCTTTTACCCAGTTTTACTTTCCTTTATGGTAACTACATCACTCCTAAGAATCATAGCATGATGTTATGTAACCTATAACCTACTTTTCTATAAATTACTTTAAAAAATCTTATACATAGGCTTCCAAGTGCATATATCGTGCATTGAATTGTAATAAACTGCATTCTATGTTAGTATATTCTCTCTTAGATAGTAAAATAATTTAAAACAAAAACGTTTTTTTCACATCGGTTCACAAATAAAAAACCTTCAGTAGAATTGAAAACCTCCTTTTTTCAAGTCGGTCACTAAAATAATGATTCCAAGTAGACTCATACTTCCACAGATTACATAAACGCATTCAAAGAAACAAACAATTGACCCAAATCTAAAAAAAAGCATTCCTAACCTTATCAAAGCTTGAAGCTTTTAAATTTTATCAGTCTCGTCCTTTTAGCAACAATAGATAGACATTTTGTCAATAGCTGGCAGAATATTTCCTGTGTGGAAGTGTCTTGGCCCCAATGACGTGTCCTCAGGTCCCTGTAATGGAATTTTTATGCACGTTCGACGTGTACCGCATATTTGGGTAGGTATATCTTATAGAGATTGACTGACCATGAGTCATAATGTAGACTTGCAGAGATAAGATTTTGCTGGGCAGGTTATATAAAACGGTTGTACAACGAGTTAGGTGTTTTAAGGAAAATGTTGTTTTTGTTAAAGTACAGGACTTTTTATGGCATTTGCCCGCGAAATGCGTGTATGTATGTCGATTATCGCGCTAAAGAGTAGCTTAAGCCCTGTCAAGAATAAAAGTATCTCCATGCCAAATTTCATTAGTGCAGCGGTTTAGTTTAGTCGAGTTAGTCGCGATAAATTTTCCAAATCAACATTTGGAAAATTTCTGAACTGGATCACTGATTTCCATGGCGGTTTGAATCCATTCGCGCACTTTGCGCTTCCAAAAAATTTCATAGGGTTTTGTGCAAAAAAGACTTGAAATTTTGCATTTTTGCAAAATAAATAAATATCTTTACACACACTTTCATGACATTTTAGTGAACATGGTGCTTGTGACATTACCGAAATATGGAAACGTTTTTAGCCTTCCGTTAGATGTCCTCAATAAAGTGTCAGTAGCCATGTTTGTCTAAAGAATTATTACATATCAATATTCAGAAAGGAAGCCGTTAACACTTTGGCAAAGCACATTATAACACCACATTCATGTGTGGAGAAATATTCACTCTTTTCAGTTCTTTATTTTCTGCGTTAAGATCGAAAAAACTGTTATTTCACTTGAAATAAGAACTTTTTGTGTTCGTTTCATGTTCAATTAACTCTTTTTATTCGTTTAATCATATTATCATTATAGTATATGCCATTATTTCATATTTGGTAATACCATTCATTTCGAAATATGATGATCTGATTTACGTGATTTTAAAGTCGATAATAGTTTTTCAATAGTTAATTACTATGCGTTATCCTGGTAGGTAGTTACGGATTAATAGAGTGTCACCATCCTTATTCATCCCGAGGGTTTCGTTAGAGGAGAGTAATTGAACAGACTACGCGAAAAATTGGACATAATCCTTATACCAAACTGTGTATCCAGCATGGTATTGTAAACCAAAACTACATTTGTAAGGAAAGGTATGAGTACTACAGTGTACTAGTAAAGTACTAGTACACTGTGTTGTTAGACTGCACAGTTGGCCTAGTGGTTTAGGCGGTCGCCACGCCGCTTGCCGATTCGCCAAGTGTTGTGGGTTCAAATCCTACACGGGACAACACTTTGTGTGATCCACAAATTGTTGTTCTGAGTTTGGGTGTTAATTGTGTCCGTTTTATGTATGTCTGTAAAGTCCCCTGCGACACAGGATGTTTATTCCTAACGCGGGAGTTGTCTTTAAAAAAAAAAAAGTACGTGGCCGATATATTAACATATCAAGCTTTTCGATTAAATATAAAAGACTAGCTGACACACGCAACCTCGTTTGCGTCTCCTATTGCCCGTAGCGTGATAATTTTCCCCCGTTTTTGAAACATTCTCCATTGGTGCTCCGCTCCTATTGGTCATAACGTGATGATATATAGCCTATAGCCTTCCTCGATAAATGTACTATCCAACACTGAAAGTATTTTTCAATTCGGACTAGCGGTTCCTGAGATTAGCGCGTTCAAACAAACAAACTCTTCAGCTTTATAATATTAGTATAGAATAGTTTTTGCTCGCGGCTCTGTCCGCGTGTATGTCGGTTATCGCGGCAAATAGTAGCCCATGTGTTATCTTGATGTATAAGTTATATTACTGTAAAGTTTCATCCAAATCCGTTAAGTAGTTTTTGCGTGAAAGAGTAACAAACATCCATCCATACAAACTTTCGCGTTTATAACATTAGTAGGATATAGTAGGATTATGCATAATACCTCAATACATGAAGGACCGTCTTAGGAGCGTTCCACACTGAATAATAATCACGGCTGCCACTCGAGTGTGTCGGGACCCTAAATAGCGGGACTTGTGACGTCAGGAGTCATTGACCCACCTGTAACGTTACCGACCTACACTTAAATTCTTGCTTGTATTAAGACTGCGGTATGGCAGAGTAATTTTGTTCATCGGTTTTTGTTTGTAAGACGGGTCCTATTATTATTTTTGTTCCATTTTGGATTGGTATGTGTTCTGAACATGAAACGTAACGATTTTTTATAATAGGTAGCAAATAAGCTGACGATGATTATGAGGTTCAGTAATTTTACTACTGTTATAAATGTTTGGATATTTGTTACATTATCTCGACAGCATGGCTGATTCAAGATAAAAATTTTCACAAACAATATGTGCTTTCTAAACCTGCCCCTTATTCAAGATGCAAGTGTTTTACGTCGATTCCTTTTCAATACATCATTTTTCTATTAACGTACGTAGGTACGTACGTATGTTATATTTACGTTACGTTTAACGTTTAATGTTTGTAGAATAGAATGTCATGTCCACGCAGCTTGGAATCGCATATATGCAATACTAGTTTTTTCTCGCGGCTCCGCCCGCGTGTATGTTGGTTATCGCGGCAAATGGTAGCCCATGTGTTATTCTGATGTATAAGCTATATTACAGTAAAGTTTCATCCAAATCCGTTCAGTAGTTTTTGCGTGAAAGAGTAACAAACATCCATTCATCCATCCATCCATCCATACTTACAAACTTTCGCGTTTATAATATTACTCGTAGTAGGATTATCGTGATTTAAGACACCAGCACTCAGTAGGTGATTACCCGACTACGGCAAAGCCAAAGGAGGGTTATGATTTTGACAGGCTATGTATGTATGTTCATCTGTTCCCTCATAGCTCCTTAACTACTTATTAAAACTGGACTAATGAGGTATCATTAGAAGCATCTTGATCGTCTTCTGGTTATAGGCTATATGACGTGTCACTGAATCTAATGTGGCGCCCTCTAACCGACATAAAGTACTGTATTAAAAAATAAATTTGAGATAAATATCCCGTGTTTGGTATCATTGGAAAGGGCGTTACTTGTACATTTCAAAAATACATATATTTTTAGCATTTGTTCGTGACTTTGTCCGTATTTATTCGATAAGTGTGATATTTCTATGGTATTGTCTGTTCCCTCATTCTTTCTAAACTACTAGTCAGAATATGACAAATAGGTATCGTTAGAAGCGTCTCGATCGTCCGCTGGCTATAGGCTATATGACGTGTCACTGAATCTAATGTGGCGCCCTCTAGCCGACATAAAGTAATGTTTTAAAAAATAAATTTGAGATAAATATGCCGTGTTTGGTATCATTCGAAAGGGCGTTACTTGTACATTTCAAAAATATATATACATTATTAGCGTTTTCTCGTGACTTTGTCCGTATTTATTCGATAATTTTGATATTTCTATGGTACCTATTTAAAATATACTTTGCAAAGAAATTAATATTATAGAGGCACAAAAACATTTTACTTAAATAAAAAAAAGTAAAAACTAAAACCCAACTACGACAAAAAACGACGTTGAAAAAGTATGGCTTTTGAAACTTGTTTCATACTTTTTCAACGTCTTTTTTTTTTTTTTTTTTTTTTTTTATGTTTGGCCTGCCAAAATGACTCTACTCTGCCTGATGGAAAGCATAAGCAGAATCCACGAGTGGTGGCCACCATACTCATTGCGAATACAACAATGCAGTATGGCGACCCACACTATGGCGGCCTAGTGATGCTTGTGCATCTTTTAGTCTAGTCAAAAAGTATGGAACTTGTTGACTAGACTAATTGGGCCTCCGGTCTCGCACTCACCAACGAAACACGACAGCACGAACGCTGTCATTTTACGTTGATTTTCTGTGCGAGGGTAGTACCGCCCCGGTTGAGCCGGCCCGTTGGTGCTGAAATCAGCGTGGCTCTACTACCTACTTACTACCTACTTTTTGTCGTAGTTGGGTTTTAGTTTTTACTTTTTTTTATTATATTGTTGTTAGAAACGAGTTTTGGAAACAACCCTAAAGGGGTAAAATAAGAAACGAACGGTTCTAAGAATGTTTGTCATTTTCAAAGTAAAATACTATAAGTAAATAACCACTCGACTGAAGCTAGTAGCAGTAGCAAGTTATTACATAAAAGAGTAGGTACCTACCGTACCTAACCGAGAACTATAAATAGTTTTAAATATCTTCCTCTGATATGCATGTATGTGTAAGCAGTTAATTGCTGAAATAATCAGTTGTAACTTTAATTTTTAGAGTCTTTTAATTCGCTTTTTATTTGTTTCTTATTGCGCCGGTCGTGGACTGTGTTCAGAACTGGTTGGAAGCATTGTAATAAGCATTAAAGGTTCGTATGACATAAATATTATCGCGATAATGTTCAGGTTTTTTATATGCTCGAAAATATTATCTGTTTCTGTAAAATGTGTAACGTAAATCAGTCTGTTTTTGAGGTAAGCTCAGGAATTAGAAGTTACATTTTATTTTGCTCGACTGTTGCAAAGCAAGGAATGGTAAATTTTTTGGGACTATATGTGTTTTCTATGTTTCACCATAGCGCCTAAATTACTGAGCTGATTTTAATGTATGACGTGTCAATAGATTGATAATAATTGCCCGGGTGACATAAGCTATATTTTTCTCAAAAGTTTTTTTTACGATTGTGGATGGAGACTTAAAATTTCGCCAAGATCAATAGGAGTGGGGCAGTAACTATAAATGTAGGTGAAGCTGCCAGTAAACGCTTAGCTTCGTAATTCATGAGTTTGCACCTATTCTACAGGGATTTATCACGGCATAAAGGTCTGTGAACATTAATGCTGTGTACCTACTTTTTCCATATTCCTCTCAGTTCCATAATCTTAGCTGCTACATTATAAGTTTTTTTTATTGAATAAGGGGCAAACGAGCAGACGTATCACCTGATGGTAAGCGATTACCGCCGCCCATGGACACCCGCAACAGCAGAGGCGTTATTGTATTTATTTCGTAACTTATAATAGTATTGTACAATTTTCAAAAATATACTTATAACTAGCATTTTCCCGCGACTCCACCTGCGTGTATGTTGGTTATTGTGGTAAATATTAGTCTATCTGTATGTAAGTTATGGTGTGCATATAAATTCCCCCGTAGCACCTTAATTACTGAACCGATTTTAATATATGAGGTGTCAATAGGTTCCCAATAATGACCAGGGTAACATAGGTTGTATAAATTTTATCAAACGTTTTTACGTAGTCGCGTTATAGTTTTAATTTTTTTTCCTTGTCAGCTTTATTGTGTTAGTTAAGATACCTTTTCGTGTTGATTATGATTGAAACTCTTTTTTCTGTATAATCTCTCTTTTTCTGTTCTATTTTGAGTGTATTGCCAGTTGTTCTCCATATTAACGACATTTTGGAACCGCGCAACTAGAGTCCTTAATGTAATGTTTCAAAAGTGTCTGAAAAGGCTTAGGGCTCCCACACATAACTGCGATACGATGCTATGCGGCGTCGTACGATGCGAATCAGATCGTAAGTTCTTGGGGTGCATTCGTGCGAACTCGCAGATTTTGCGATGCTTTGCGAATTCACAGTTATGTGTGGGAGCCCTTGAAATTGATTTTAGAAATATTTTATTTCTACCAATATAACTAACTATGGAGATACTATAGGTAGTGATTGACTATTAAATGATTTGTCAGCTTTTTATTACTCAAACATTGCACTGAATCATCAATTGTAGCTGACAATTCGAAACAATAGACATGCATTTTGTTATTGGGGACATGTATTTGCTTAAGAATACAAAATTAGTCAAATCAGCATCTTTTGAGTAAATGCAAAAAGTGCAGGTTTTGAAAGAATTTATATGTAACTTGATTTTGACTGCAGCTTTGCCCGCATTTACATAGGTTATTGCAGTATGTCTTTCTTGAGGAATCAAAGGATCTCCATCCATTGTACATTTAATTCAAATCGATTCAGCGGTTTAGCTATGAAAGTGCAACAGACATACAGAGTTAGTTTCGAATTAATAATACCTACTAAGTATGGATTGGTATATATATTATTTTTATAGAATAGCGGGCAAACGAGCAGACGTATCGCCTGATGGTAAGCGATTACCGCCGCCCATTGATACCCGCAACACCAGAGGCGTCACAGGTGCGTTGCCGGCCTTTGGGGGATGGGGAAGAGGATGGGGGGGTGGGTTTCCGGTATCCTCACTCACTCAGTGAAACACAGCGCAACTCACACTCGGTTTTCTGTGAGGCCGACCGACGACGAGGTCCGACTCGAACTTGTCCGGTTTTTTGTTTTTTAAATGAATAAAAATGTATGTTGATACTAGTTTTTGCCCGCGGCTCCACCCGCGTGTATATCGGTTATCGCGGCAAATAGTAGCATATGTGTTATCCTGATGTATAAGCTATATTACTGTACAGTTTCATCCAAATCCGTTCAGTAGTTTTTGTGTGAAAGAGTAATAAACATCCATCCATACTTACAAAATTTCGCGTTTATAATATTAGTAGGATTAAAATGTGCTCATAATTATTTGAAGGGTTACGTTACCCACATAATACCTATTACAAGTGGTTAAAGAACTACCCGATGATGTAAAGGACGAACATTTAATTTATTTACTAAATGTTAGGTATAAGTTAAAGCAACTTTTATTTTTGTTGCCATGTACCCGTTTATTTTTTATTTAATTATTATTACATGAAAAAGCACTTAAAACAAAAAAATATTCAAACTAAGAAAACTTAAAAAATAAAAATTAACTAATTTTTTTTCAAATATATTTAGTAACATAAATAATTACCTTATAAATCTTGAAATTCCAATCAGTAAACCACGTCCGCCAGTCACAGTGTGTGACAATAATTATTTATTTTTATCTAAATTATCACAAAATTATTTATTATCACGATTTTTCACAACGATATAATTAGTCTGACAGTCCTTGACGCGTTTCACCTACTACTGATTATACACGTACACTACTTAAACATAAAATGTTGCTATTGCAAAAAATATTACATTAAAAAAATATTAACAAAAAAAAGGAACGTGGATTTAAATTCAAATAGTACGTTCTGCGCTCAAGCATCGACTCCACGATCTTTTTACGTTCAAACGATCAAGACTGAGAACAATATGTTGTTCCTTTCTTTCGCATAAAGCTATCTCACCTCCACATCGAGTGCATTCGTCCTTGACTCTGAACTCCGGTGTGCCGAGAGATGTACCGTTTCTATTTCTCTTTCTTGTCTGTCTTAAGTGGACTTGTTAATGGATGAGCGAGAAAGCATTATAATTACCAGTTAGGTGTAAAATCTGGCTGTCAATGACCTCAAAGGATCAAAATAAGAAAACAATTTTTGACTGTTATGTTTTTTACTGTCATTTGAAAGGTCCTTTGACCTCTTGTGACGTTTTGAAGTTTTTATTTGGAGCGAGATAAGGTTTTAAATCGTTAACTAAGTATTCTCAAGAGTTTTTTTATTGTTAAAAGGACGTAAGGAAACTGATGAAAGTAGCTATAAGTATTCTGTGTGTGGTGTTTTCGCAATACTTTTGACCAACTAATTGAACTCGTGGCTACATATTAAGACTACCTAACTAATAAATTAACTTAATAAATTAAATTTCCCCCCTTTTTTGCACATTCTTCATTGGTGCTCCGCTCCTATTGGTCTTAGCGTGATGACATATAGCCTATAGCCTTCCTCGATAAGTGTACTATGCAATACTGAAAGTATTTTTCAAATCGGACCAGCGGTTCCTGAGATCAGCGCGTTCAAACAAACAAACTCTTCAGCTTTATAATTTTAGTATAGATTTGACACAAGTCAAGGGCTAACGACCTTTGAATGGTTGAAGTACATAGTTCAATTTTAGTTTTTTTTTTTTAACATCTGAAAAGACTCTTGTTCGAGTTACTTTTAAAATCGTCTAAATTCAAATTGATACTCCATTTTGGAGTAATGATATACAGACAGACAGACTTCTACGTCGGGGGTTTACTACAACTAGAATGACCAACTTTAGATAAACATAATTATGTTCACTTATTTCGGAGTTAGAGGACTGGTTGTTGTGGAGAACATTCCCAGGCCTATTTCCAGCAGTGCATGTTGTTGAGATCATTATGATGATGTTTGGACGTTCTACTGCTGCCCATGGTTTTTTTATTTTTATGTATGGCCCGCCAAAATGACTCTACTCTGCCTGATGGAAAGCATAAGCAGAATCTAAGAGTGGTGGTCACCATACTCACTGCGAATGCAGACAATGCAGCATGGCGACTCACACCATGGTGGCCTATGCTTCTGCATCTTTTAGTCTAGTCAACAAGTATGGAACTTGTTGACTAGACTATTTGGGCCCCCGGTCTCGCACTCACCAACGAAACACGACAGCGTGAAGGCTGTCAGTATACATTGATTATCTGTGCGAGGGTTGTACCTCTGGTCAATTTAATCGATTAAAATCAATTTGCTGCTTAACACCGGTTTTCTGAGTGGCCATGGTATTAGTTTTCAGCTGGTCCTTTTATAACGGAGCATGACTCTCTTTTGGCTCTTTTCTTTGAACCTCCTCCTTTTTTGAAGTCGGTTAAAAATGGAATAAAATTTAAGGGGGCTCCCATACAACAGACGTAAATTTTTTACTCATTTTTGCTCGGTATTGATAACGGACACAGGTAGACGCTGCAAATATATAGATTATGGTACGGAACCCTTCCTGCGCAAGTCCGACTCTCACTTGGCTATTTTTTTAATTAGTACCACTTTTTATGGAGAGGTTTATCTCCAACAGTAGACAGTGACAGCATTAAAGGATGTAGATGATAATTAATTTACTAACTTGGACGCTTCAGTATGGTGTTCAATTGTGCTTGCAAAAAGTAGGTAGCTAAAAAGTATATTCGAGGTAACATGTATGTGAAGGCCACCAGGCCCCACTGTGGGGGACAGGTGTGTCATGTCCCACCAACACAAAGGGAGGATCCTCCGACCAGGCGAGGTGATCATGCCTGGCGGGCCAACTGCCCAACGATTGATGTTGGGATGTTGTATGTATCTTAGTTGGCGCGCGAACTTTCACTGCGCGATTCAGGATTGGTAGTTTCTTAGTTTCCTTCGTTACTCCGTAGTAGTTCCGTGTAACTTCGGTAGATGGCGCTGTAGTATATTTCTGTTGCGCTGTATGTGGAAGTCGCCACATCACTCCCCTCCAAGACCGGAGGTCGATACATGATGAGTCAGCTGTCTGCGCTCTGTTTGCGGAGCTTGCCAGTGCCAGAAGTGAGTAGTTCCAGTGAGTTGGAACTGAGTGCCTCAAGTTCCAGTGAGTCGGAACTGAATGCCGCTAGTCCCAGTGAGTCGGGGCTGAAGTCCGCTGATCCCAGTGAGTCGGGATTGAATGCGGTGCGCGGTGCTGCGGTGAGGTCCCCAGTGAGTCGGGGCGGTTGCTGCGTAGTGGCTGGCTGCTGCGTAGACTGGAGAGATATGCTCTGCTTACATGGACCGTAGGTGCAGTGTGCTGTGCCTAGACGCTGATGAGGCCGTAGGGGTAAACCAGGCTGGAGCGGTCGCTTCCTGCTTGTGGTGTTATCCCTGTTGAGGCCGAAGTTGCTGGCTGGCTGTGAGACTTGCTGTGGGAGTGAACAGGATGGTGGCGTACTGATGCTGCTTCGAAGGCTGCTTCCAATCACCTCGGGGTCACCACTGTGGTGGACAGGTGTGTCATGTCCCACCAACACAAAGGGAGGATCCTCCGACCAGGCGAGGTGATCATGCCTGGCGGGCCAACTGCCCAACGATTGATGTTGGGATGTTGTATGTATCTTAGTTGGCGCGCGAACTTTCACTGCGCGATTCAGGATTGGTAGTTTCTTAGTTTCCTTCGTTACTCCGTAGTAGTTCCGTGTAACTTCGGTAGATGGCGCTGTAGTATATTTCTGTTGCGCTGTATGTGGAAGTCGCCACAATGTATATTGTGTTAAAATACCATGGGAGAGCCACGCTTCGGCGTAAATGGGTAGGCTCGACCGGAGTGATACCACGGCCTAACAGAAAACCGGTGTTAAACAGCGCTTGTACTGTGTTTCACCGAGTGAGTGAGGATACCGGAGGCCCATAACCCAACCCTTCCCCCCAGCTCCCCCTACTCTATCCCAACGCACTTGTGACGCCTCTGGTGTTGCGGGTGTCGTCTCGTCTACGTCTGCTCGTTTGCCTTCTATTCCATATAAAAAAGAGCCTATTCGGTACAGAAATTTTCGAGTTTTTAAATCGTTCACAAACCAAATTAACAATTTATAAATATATATATTATAATGTAAATGTATCCATGGATTAAAGTATAACAATACAAATCTTTTAATCTTTTGATTGACAAACATTTTATCTCTTTTAGTAACGTTATCAAAATATCGTCAGAATTAAAATACGCTTGAATATAATAATATCCTGACTTATAAAATGATTCCTAGTTGCATATTTCTCGATTTCATTGTATATGTTTAGTATTTGATCTTTATGGTCAGATGATAACCTCGTACATATCACACAGGTCATCTGATCTAAAACTAGGCAGGTCATATACAACTAGACTGCTGATAAATTAACATCCCTACATAGTATAAAACAAAGTAGCTTCCGCTTTCTGTCTGTCCCTATAAATGCTTAGATCTTTAAAACTACGCAATGGATTTTGATGTAGTTTTCTTTAATAAATAGAGTGATTCAAGAGGAAGGTTTATATGTATAATGCATGCATAATATAGTAGAGAAACATTGATAATTTTAGAGGTTTCTAATGTGATGTCGTAAACAAACCCATTTTTTACGCTTACATTGCAAACGCTGTACCTATACGAGATAGATCAAAATAATGTACTACAGTGTTGTACACCTTAAAAAGTACTACAAAAAAGTCCGCGATGGTATATGTCTATCTCTTAGGGATAACCCACAATAACCATTTTTTTATTCCGTTCTTTTCACGAGAAATAATGGCATATTAAGAAGCGATTTTAAGCAATACAGCATTAATCCTTATCCAATTAAGTACCTTAAATACATTGTGCATTTAATATGGCCCTTGACAGTATGTCATTCAAATGAATATATTCGAAGATATAACAGATTTAAAATGCACGAATCGTGTCGTCGGTGGGTGCATCTGAAATCCACCCGTGCGAAGCCGGGACGGGTCGCTAGTTCTATATATTTCTAAATACATACATATTGATCTAAAGTATTCAAGACAAAGTATCTAAAGTATATTATATATTTTTAACACCCGATGCAAAAAGAGGGGTGTTAAAAGTTTGAAGTCGATGTCTGTCTGTGGCATCGTAGCTCTCAAACGGGTGAACCGATTTCGATGCGATTTTTACATTTCAAAGCCAATTTCCTGGCGGTAGTTCTTAACTATGTTTGGTTAATATTGGTCCAGCAGTATAAGAGTTACGAGCGAGTTACTTAGAGAGAATACAACACAACAGAATCACATCAGATCAGTGGAATAGGCCTATCGGGGAAACTACATTTAAAAAAATGCGCTAAGTACACTACCTCAAAGGTGGCGTGGAAACGTGTGCATATTGTGACGATTACAACTCTTTCAACTATTTGAACTGTTATATCTCAACAATGCGAACGGTGGCACTTAGCAAAAAAGGATTTTGTTATTTTTATAGATAATTATCTGATCTATATTTTTGTCTCGGTTAATCTATCTATCTATCTATCTATATAAGAGAGAGATGTACAAAAGAGGAAGGTGACTGACTGACTGACATATCCAGAGATCAACGCACAGCCCAAACCGCTGAACCTAGAATCCTGAAATTTTGCATGTAGGTTCTTTATATAAAGTAAGTTAACAGTAAGAAAGGAATTTTCGAAATTCCACCCCTAAGGGGGTAAATCAGGGGATGAAAGTCTGCGTGAGCGTGTAAAAGCTAGTTTTATGATAAAATTTAGTTTTGCTGAAAATCGCGAAAACCCCGAGTTTTTTTTTTCAGGTGGATCGATGAGGACTTTTCACATATCATTTATAATAGTTAATTAAAGTTAATTTTCATCTAAGTGTGAATTTTTGTAACCTCACCCCTTTTTTTTGGTCTAATTTGACTGGAATTATATTTAATTAATCGCAATTGTTCTCGATATACGAAGAGGTATAATACTCATTCGTGTAGTGCTGTCAACAACAGTTCTGTTTCTGACAGGGGATTATACCACGCAGATTTGTTTGCGCTAGGATAGCTCCGAACCATGCCGCGTCGAATTCGCTTTGCAGAGTTTTGGTGTAGATAGGTTTTTATTTCTGATAGAATTAAATTTATAGGACATCTAGAAAACGCTGATGGGTTTAATGCAGATACGTCATGATCATTCTTTGTGTCCATGTATATTACATGGACACAAAGAATGATCATGACGGATCTGTCTATCTTCATAATTTGGCAAGAAGTCTGTAAGTATATACATACATATATCAACAGTCTAATTATGTCTGTTTAATTTGGAATTCGATGGCCATATGTACGGGATATGTCAAGTTATTGTTGGTCTTGTCTATTATACTTAAGATAGTTAACATCATAAAACAGTTTAGGTATTTGGGCTTTGCAATTCCATTTTCAATTTTATTTTGACCTCATAAGGCCTTGTTTTACCGGTTACAGATAAGATTTAGATAGTTTATCTGACAGATAATTTGTCGTATCTTCCATATAAATTAATACAAACCATCTGTAAGATAAGCCATCCGGAACTTATTCGTAACCGGTTAAATATGACGTAAATATAGTATCAAAAATAACTTTGAAATGTTTCTTGTTACCAATGAAGCCCTGGCACGTTTAACCAATTTATTTAATTGTTAATAAATTTCAACAACATAATTGTTAAAATAAAAAACAACTGTTTAAATGTTGACAGAGTTGTCAAAACAGATATTGTCCTTGTAATTATGAAGATAGCGCTGGGAAACAGAACTGCTGAACGAATCCCAGTATTTTGCAGCCTGTACTCTGTACTGTATTCTGGAAAATTATATTCTGTCTCAAGCCAAAGGAAAACCTTTTTTTCTATAACAGAAACATAACTTGGTCATTGCAATCAGAAAGAATCGGTATGTGGCGCATATACTACCAGAACTAAATACTAATCAATTTTTTCGAGGTCAGACAGAGGTTCCTCCTTATAAATAACTAGCTGACCCACGCAACCTCGTTTGCGTTTCCTATTGCCCGTAGCTTGATAATTTTCCCCCGTTTTTGAAACATTTTTCATTGGTGCTCCGCTCCTATTGGTCGTAGCGTAATGATATATAGCATATAGCCTTTCTCGATAAATGTACTATCCAACACTGAAATAATTTTTCAAATCAGACCAGCGGTTCTTGAGATTAGCAGATTAGCGCGTTCAAACAAACAAACAAACTCTTCAGCTTTATATATTAGTTAGTAGTAAGTACAGATTTCTTATACAGGAAAGCCAAACAAGACAAAGAACAAAGTGGATCTAACTAAAGTCCGATAGCGTAATAGAGAAAGAAATCGACTTCATTATCACAAACAAACGCCAAATATCACAGAGACATTAAAAATCTTTTCGTCACTTATTTTTCCCCTTAGGTATGAAATTTCAAAAAAATCGTTTCTTAGTTGATGGATACATCATAGAAATCATCAGTTGTAAAAATTTTATGATAATAGTCCCAGCGGTTTAGACACTGCGTAAATATATTATACAATCGGTCAGAGCAAGCAATTTTAATGTATAGAAAATTTGAAAGCTTTTTTGTTTATTTTTTTTTTTTTTTTTTTTCTAAAGACAACTCCCGCACTAGGATAAAATCCTGTGTCGCGGGGGACTTTACAAACATACATGAAACGGACACAAAGAACATCCAAACTCGGAACAATAATTTGTGGATCACACAAAGTGTTGTCCTACGTGGGATTTGAACCCACGACACTTGGCGAAGTAGGAAACGGCGTGGTGACCGTTAAACTACTAGGTCAAACGTGCAGTCTGACTTTTTGTTCTGACGAACTTACTTATTCCTTTTTTTAAAGAACTAATGTAACTGTTATGTGTATAGCAAACTTTTATGTAAGATATATAACATGGCGATGAGCAATGATGTATGTAAGTAGTATTTATTGCGTAGGAGCTAATGCTCCTGGATACTTTAATGTTACATGGTAACGTGTGGCTCGAGTGAGTGGTATGTCAAATTACAGCTATCTTATATTTACTAAAATCAATCAGTACAATGCATATAATCGCGTCTTATCCTTGACGAGGTAAAGAATGTTTGGATCTTACGTGATCGATAACATCTCACATCTGTAATCTGCTGACCTACCTGGTCGGTCTTAGCTATGTATAAATTTTATTGATTTAACAATATATGACATAGAAATATGTATTCTAGTTTTTCGTTTACTAACAAAACGATCAAACAAGCCGGGTCATGTAATTAATACAGCGTAGTACTAATTTGCAAGATGTCATACGTTATTTTGCCCCTTATCAACAACCTCGTATAAAAACCTGCTTGAAAACGAGTGTATTCCGATTTGAAAACAAACAAGAAACTGTATTATGTGAGCAACAAAACATCGATAAGTCAGTTTTAGTATTAGCCGTCAAACGCACGGTTGCTTTTGGAAATGAATCTCTACATAGTATTGTGTCAAGTATTTGTTTCTACCATTTTAATAATACAACATCAGTTTATCAAAGAGGTAAGGTTAAAATGTATATAATGATGTGCTTTTTTAGGCTAGGTTAAATAATACGATTAAAAATATGCTAAATTAGGAAAATAAATATGAAAAAATGCGAGGCAATCTTTGGGGACTGCCGATAGAAGTGAAAACTATGTACACATTAGGATATATAGAGAGACTCTTTGTATTTATTATTTAATGTACACTAATAACGCACGGAGGTATATCTATGTATACATAGTATACATATAGTTCATGAGAAGCGTGCGTTGACGGTGACGCTTTTTGTTCATCCAAGTGCTCAACGGAGAGTCACGCTTCGGCATGCATGGGCCAGCTCGACCGGAGTGATAATAAAATAACATAGCGCTTGCGCTGTGTTTCACCGGTGCTGAATTTCGGGATAAAAGTATCCTATGTCCTACTTTCATACTACGAGGTATCGTAGTATGAACTCAAATCATGCCAAGTTTCATTTGAATCCGTTCAGTAGTTTCGGCGTGATGCACGGCCAAGATACAGACGACAGACACACAGACAAATATAAAAAAATTACAGTTTTGGCTTCAGTATCAATCATAGAGAGACCTCCAAAAAAAATTTCAAAATATCGTTAATGTACACAATTGGATCTGTTACATTTTTATTATAGATATTTCGGACATCCGACACACAACGCCATATATAGTCCCAAACTAAGCAGAACTTGTTCAATCCCAAGTTTTTCATCTCTTATTTCCTCTGAATTTTATATGATCGTAGAAAAACAGCTTTTTACAGCAAGTCTCTAAATAATACTTAATAAAACATTGTGTTACAGGTAGCAGCTGCAAGAGAACACCCGCCAGCAGTCGGCAACTGGTTCAACAGTCTAGAGAAGAAACTAAATGTAATTTTTGGTTTTATTTAATACTATCGGTAATTGAATTGATGACTTTTAGTTTGCATTTTAAACCACAAAAGTAATACCTAATATTACTATGAAATTGTTTCACAATTTTTTATTGAAACAATAAGTTATTTGTTCCCTTTATGACGAATCTTTTAGTGAGATCTTCTATTGTTTAATGCTAAACTACCACAACACGTTCAAATAAAACTGAGACTCAGTTGGTTGTGTGAATGTACAAAACAGTACATAAATTGAGTAGCGTGGTTGAGTTCCACAAAATATTACTACTAAAAGTAGTAGAGGATATTGTACAGTTTATAGAAAATATTTTTGAAGAGGTTGTAGTTGATGGCAGTGACAGTGACATCACTCGTGAAAATCTCATCGATCTCATTGATACACGTTTTGTTGAACGATCAACTACGTTTATTTGCATACGAAAACTCATAAAATGCTTCTTTTATTATAGGCAAAATTTTAAAATTTCCATTCTGTTCTGAAAAGAAAAAAATTTAGGTGTTTTATCATCCGAGAACAGAACATCTAAATATTTTTTAGGATGTGATGCATGATGTATTCCAAGGCGCCAGAGCTACTGTTTTGGAAGATCAGTCAGACCCCCCTAAAAATTCTGAAGATGCAATTGATAAAGATAATGGAGGAAGGAAAACTTACAATCTGTTTAAAAGTCGAGAGATACAAGAAAATTCTCTGCCTGGAATTGATGTGAGTGGTGGAAACATACCTGGAGAAAGAGTAAGTGAAAAGAGTGGCCACAGAAATATATTTCACAAGAGATCCAGAGCTAATTATTTGGACTTTTATTTATACGTGGACATAAATATACTAAAGGTAGTAGAGCCACGCTGATTTCAGCACGAACGGGCCGGCACGACCGGGGCGGTACTAGCCTCACACAGAAAATCAACGTAAAATGACAGCATTCGTGTTGTCGTGTTTTGTTGGTGAGTGCGAGACCGGAGGCCCGATAGTCTAGTCAACAAGTTCCATACTTGTTGACTAGACTAAAAGATGCAGAAGCATCACTAGGCCGCTATGGTATGGGTCGCCATGCTGCATTGTCTGCATTCGCAATGAGTATGGTGACCACCACTCTTGGATTTTGCTTATGCTTTCCATCATTATCAGTAGAGTCATTTTGGCGGGCCATTCGTAAAAAGAAAAAAAAATCGCGATGAGGATTTTATAGTATTTTAGTACTACACTATTTCATATTTTTTTGTATAGATCTAATTTTACGAGAATACACAAATTTCGATAATTTCCTTTAGTAGTAGTAGTAAACGGTGTCCCAGAATGTATGATTATTTTATCATGACTTTACTTAATAATTACTAAAGAAATAATTTTTGGCGTATTTACTTTGTAATCTATAGACAAAACAGTATTTTATAAAATAAATAAATAAATATTTTTGACATCTAACACACAACAAATGATCTATGAAAATAATTTCGCTCGCTATAATGATAGAACATACGACGATAAAATGTCTCTAGTAATCGTGTCTCATGTTCCATTCTATTCTGTACAGTATGAGATACAAATGTTTTGATAGAAAAATATTTAGGTGTTATTATATAATTCGAGAACAAAACATCTAAATATTTTTAGGACGTGATACACGATCTATTCCAAGATGTCAGAGTTACAGCTTGGGAAGCTGGACCAGATACCATAAAAAATGCTGAAGATGTGATTGATGAAGATAATGGAGCAAGGAAGGCTTACGATCTATTTAAAAGTCCAGAGCTACTAGAAAATTCTATGCCTCAAATTGACGTGAATGATGTTAATAAGCCTGGAGATAGAGTAAGTGAAAGAATGGCCACAAAAGTATTTGCACAAGATGTCCAGAATTAATTATTTTAGACTTTTTATATACGTAGACGTATTAGTTTTCAATACGTACATGTAAATGATTTTGTTACAATAGGAAACTGTTGGAGTGAACATTATAGTCCACAGCTGTTTCATAATTATTTTGATATACAACACAATTTAACTAATTGTGGAACTTTACAGAATTAAATAATTGTTTTAAATTGTGAACTGTAAAAGGTACCCTAAAATAACGTATGATTTTATAAAAGAGTTTTATTTTGTTATACAAGTGTCTACTTTTTAAAGTTGTAATTATGCCTTCACAACTCTTCATTCAGAGTGGCTGCTTCTTTACTAAAACATAATGTCAATCTGCACGGATAACTGACATTGATTGTTGTGGGTTCGATCCCACATGGGATGTATGATCCACAGAGTTCTGCCCTGAGTCTGGACGTTTTTGTTGTTCGTTTTATTAATGTTTGTATTACAGCGATACTGAATATATACGTCATGTGGTAGTTGTTGTTTATAAAAAAAACACTTAAAATAAAAAAAAAATTGTTGTTACAACGATAATCCTGAGACAGCCGTGTAAAAGTTTTGTCCTAGGGGAAGTAAAGTGATAAAATAATTAATAAGAATTTTTTTTTTCAGGAAGTAAGCAGTATATATATCCATTCTGAAACTACCCCGTTTCCAAAGTCTATAAGAAAAAAGAAAATAAGGAAAACGAAAAAGAAAAGTCACAAGTTAAAACCGAAAAGATTGAGGGCAGGTAAAATTAAGAAAGAGCTGAAAAAGCAAGAACATATGAAGAAAAAACAGCATCCTAAAAAGAAATTGAATAATCAAGCACGTAAAAACAACATTTATGAACAAAAACCCAACGTTTCCGAGCATTTATCTGAAAATAAAAATAGAGGAAAACCTGTTGATATTATTGTACATATTAAAATGAACGAATGATAACCGTGTATTATTTACAATTCTTTTTCTTTAAAGAGTCGTCCAAAAAGAGGGATGATCTTAAGGTGATTGATTTCTCCACAAGGACACTTTATAACACAAAACTTACACACAATCTGAAGGGCACACAGAATTTACACTGATTACATACTTCAACTATTCTGTGAAAATCTTCAAACCTGTAGTATCATTAGCGTGATTTTCTCTCCGGTCCAGCCCGCTCATATGTTTCAGAGCATGGCATGGCTCTTCTTTGAAAGACCAAGACAATTTTGAAGCAGATATCTTAAACCGATTTTGCTGAAAATTTGCAAGTATACAGCGTGACAATACAATATTATAATGACATGGAGCTGTTCTGATGCTGGAGCTGGAAGGTAACCATAGGAACTCTGTAAAGAAATGTCGCAACATCATCGAGTTTGGACTCGTTTGATTCGTCTCGAGGCATTCCAGTAAAAGCTTGTTTTTAAAAAGCTTTTTAATTTAATTTATTTATATACAAATTGTTTCAATTTCAAATTTTGACAAACACATAATTCGTAAACGTGTCATTACTTCAATGTTATAAAAATAGTGTGTGGATCTTGGAATACTGATAATAGAGTCAAGTCTTTACTAGGGACGTGTCGCGAACACGACACGAAGTCTGACTTACCTTATATTTCAGGTAAGTCGGACTTCATGTCGTGTTTATTAAAAAGAAAGTAAGAAAGTTAACTTCCGCTACACAATCCGCCACATCACCATGGGAGAGCCACGCATCGGCATGAATGGGCCGGCTCGACCGGAGTGATACCATGGCCTCACAGCAAACCGGTGTGAAATAGCGCTTGCGGTGTTTCACCGAGTGAGTGAGGATACTGGAGGCCCATACCCCTCCCCACATCCCTTTCCCCATCCCCTAAAGGTCGGTAACGCACTTGTGACGCCTCTGGTGTTATGGGTGTCCATGGGCGGCGGTAATCGCTTACCATTGGGAAAAAAAGAATGTTCATATTGAAATATGATGTTGGCGGTGAAGTTACTTATATTCCATTTATATAACATTAATAATACTTTAACTATTAAAAATTTACAAACAACATTTTGTGTAGCAGAAGTTAACTTTCTTACTTTTGTAGTGACTTCCACATACAACGCAAACAGAAAACACACTACAGCGCCATCTACCAAAGATACGTCGAACTACGCAGTAACAAAGGAAACGAAAAAACTACCAATCCTGAATCGCGCAATAGAAATTCTCGCGTCGATTTACATAATAATATATACAACATCCCAACATCAACCTTTAAGTAGTGGCCCGCCCTCCAAACTTTATTTTTAATAATCTTCTGTAAGTGTAACTAATTGTATAGGTACTGTATCAAGGAAAGTGTGTTTTGTGTCTTCACACCAAACACATAATCACATCAACATCCTTTAATCGTCCGCTGTTGGTTACAGGAGAAAGAGGCCTCTACATAGAAATCAGGTTGTGGCCAGGATGGGTGCCGGATTTGTGTCACTTGTTTTCCTTCACTTCTCTTACAACACCCACGGGATGAATAGTGGGACATTTCGTATTTTAACCGTTTAAATGTGGTGACCACATACACGAACTAAACCTTACCTTATCGTCCTCCCGGGCCTTCTCCGCCACCTCCTTCTGCGAGATTACATCTTCGCAGAAGGTTGCGACCGCGGTAAAACTGCTATCGCTACCGGCCATGGAGCGTATGACGGCCGGTAGCGAGAGATCTCCTCCGATGACTGCAGTGAGGGCCCGGCGCTGCGACGCCCATGCAGGGCAGATCGCCAGCGTATGCTGGGCCGAGTCCTCACTGCAGTCGCAGTGGTGGCAGGCGGGACTCAATTCCCTCCTAGCGACCGAGTGCAGGTACTTCCCGAAGCAACCGTGCCCGGAAAGGACCTGCGTCAGTCGGAAGGAAAGGGTCCCGTGCTGCCGCCCTGCCCACTCGAGGATGACCGGCTGGAGAGCCTCCACGGCGGCAAAGCCAGCGCGTGGAGTCTCCAGCCGGAACGACCATCTGTCCATAGTGGCTCGACGAGCGGCTTCACGCCATTCGCGTACCTCTTCGGGCGGAGGGCGATAGCCATACTCCGCCCGATATTCAGCCACCCGTCGATAAACTTCGGCGAGCACTTCCGCCTCCAAATCCCACGGGGGTGTTCCGGCCAGGGCGCACGCCGCCTCAGTCGACACCGTGCGGTATCCGCGTATGGCTCTGACTGCCAATACCCTCTGAGGCCGCCAGAGGCGGGCCTTATTTAGGGCAGTCAGAGCCGCCACCCACACCGGTGCACCATACAGCGCCATCGACCGGACAACCCCCGTGTACAGGAGTCGCGTTACGACGCTGGCTCCACCCAAATTGGGCAAAAGTCGCCCAAGGGCGGAGGCAGCGTCGACCAGCTTCGGACCAAG
Organism: Diaphora mendica; assembly: GCA_949125395.1. Classification (NCBI taxonomy): domain Eukaryota; kingdom Metazoa; phylum Arthropoda; class Insecta; order Lepidoptera; family Erebidae; genus Diaphora; species Diaphora mendica. Next base: position 2,872,593 of record OX421332.1, on the reverse strand, counting down.
CTGTCGGAAGTGCTCGTCGAAGAGCCACCTACCGTCGAGGATCAGGCCCAGATACCTCATCTGGGCCCGAACCGGTACGAGGACCGAGTTGACCACTATGGAGGCGCCGGGGGGCGGACCACGACGAGACCCATGAAATAGTAGGGCCTCCGTCTTGTCCAGGGCCACCCGTAAGCCCAGCGCCTCGATGCGCCCGACCACCAGAGAAACACCCCAGGTGGCCAGGCGCGCCGCCTCTTGGAAGTTCGCCCCCCGGGCTGTGACAAGCGTGTCATCGGCGTAACAAATTACGCCCAGCCCGGGGGGTAGACGACCTCGTAGGACCCAGTCGTATCCCACGTTCCACAGGAGTGGTCCAAGGACAGACCCCTGCGGAACGCCGCACGACATGGGTCGCCGTCTCAAGACGCCCTCTCGGTCCTCGTACACGACGGTACGCTCCTCTAAATAGTCTGCCACTAGCCGCCTCAGGTACTCTGGCACCCCGTGGTAATGGAGTGCTTCCCTGATGCAGCTAAATGGCAGACTATTGAAGGCGTTGGCGATGTCCAAGGACACCGCCAACACCACGCCGCCACAGCTCACTGCCTCTTCGGTCACGGCCCTAAGGCGCATCACGGCATCGACCGTCGAACGCCCCTCTCGGAATCCGAATTGGGCGTCCGACAGGTCGGGCCCCACCTCGCAAAGGTGCCGGACGATGCGGGCAGAGAGTATCCTCTCAAAAAGTTTACCCGCCTCGTCCAGCAACACGATGGGCCTATAGGCCGCGACCGAATCGGCAGGCCGTCCCGGCTTCCTCAACAGGACCAGCTTCCCGCATTTCCAGCACTCAGGGAAGCGTCCGGACGCCAGGCTAGCATCCAACACCTCCCTGAGGCGGTCCGACATATGGTCGAGGGCTCGGGCCATCACTCGGGCTGGAACCCCGTCCGGCCCGGGGGCGGTGTTCTTGGAACGGATCCGAAGAACAGCCGCCCCAACCTCCGATTCCCTAACGGGCGGCACATCGTCCTCTCTACCCCCGTCGTCTCCGACCGCATAGGCCATCGACGGGGGTGTGTGCTCCGCCCGCTCAGGGAAAAGGCCCTCGACCACTTCCTGCAGGAAGCTGGGCTGGAGAGTCTCGGTAAGGGGGAGGCCCGACGTGCGGAGCTTCTGACGCACCGCACGGTATGGGCGACCCCAGGGGTCACGGTCGAGACCCTCCAGCATCTCCTTTCTCTTTTCCTCCTTGGCGCGGCAAATGGCCAGCTTCAGAGTCCTCCGCGCCTCGCGGTACTCCTCATGAAGCTGGTCCCCGCCACCGTCTCCACGGTGGCGTCGCCTGCTACGGGTGTAGGACCTCCGGGCACGAGTACAGGCCGCACGGAGGTCCGCCAACTCACACGAACTAAACCTATACTAATACTAGCTGACCCACGCAACCTCGTTTGCATCTCCTATTACCCGTAGCGTGATAATTTTCCACCGTTTTTGAAACATTATTCATTGGTGCTCCGCTCCTATTAGTCTTAGCGTGATGATATATAGCCTATAGCCTTCCTCGATAAATGGGCTATCTAACACTGAAATACATAATTTTTCAAATCGGACCAACGGTTCCTGAGAAAACTCAGTAATTTTTTTCAAGGTTAAGGCTTGGGTTAAGCTCGTCTTTGTACACACTATTAAATTGTCATGTAAATACCTGTATATTAATTAGTGTGTAAAATAAAGAATAAATGAAATGCATTATTTTAGATGTTGACATTTATATTGAAAAAACAATTACAACATTTATTGTCTGAAGAATATTTAAGAATTAAAATATAAATCTACGGGATCCTTTTTATTTGTGAGCTTCGATCAAATATATCATAGATGCACTGTTGCCGCTTAAAAAGTGGCACCGGCAAAACAAAGCATAAAACAACAATATGCCTTGTTTCGCTCTCATTCGCTTGGTGGCCGTGCTCGTGTTTACACACAAAAAATTGTAAAAATTACACTCTAAAATGCAAAAGAAGGATGGAATATCATATTTTCAGTAAGTCTATCTTTAATCTAACATATTGGTGTATTTTCGTTATGCTTTAAAGCTAATTTTATTAATATTTTCATCAAATTTGTGATTTAGAACGGCTTCTAATGTACGCATCCATCCCTTTCACACTCACGCGCGATGTTCATAAGAGAAAAAAAGACAAGCCTAGTGCTAGCGAACAAAGTCAGTAGGATAATGATGCAGTCGCCGTTACAATGTTTTTAGGTTAATTAAAGATTTGTTTTTGTTTTAGTTTTTTGAAATTTACATATTCAGGAGAATAAAAAAGACAGCCTCACCAACTTCACAGGTAGGTATTATATTCTACTAAGAATATTTAACCGACTTTAAAAAAGGAGGTTATTAATTCGATCTACATGTATGTATTTTTGACAAAATTGCAAACTGTTTATAAATGTTGGTCTATACCAGATTCTAAAAGTGATTACCAAAATTTAAAATTATCCGTCCGTTCGTAAATATCTGAAAAACATTTAAGTTGGAATATAAAATATATTTGATGATTATAGTTTAGGTATAGTCCAACTTATGGAATAGTGCAATATAATATGTATAAATGCAGGCACGTAGGTATAGAAGGTCTAATATCTGAGTGGAATATTCAATATTCAATTAATACTTATTATAATTTATAATAAAATTCTATTCAAACTTTTAGCTATCAGAATCAAAAGAAGAAATAAAAAATGTGTGAAGAATTAATTATTTGTTGATCCATCCAACTACCTATGTTTTTTAAATCAAAAAGCAACTCCATTTTGTCCATGTTCCAAATAGAAGCGATAAGACGCGAACACACTATTTAATGTCAGTGGAATGTAACTCTCGCTATTCTTTGTACTATTATGTGCTTTATGGTAATACGTTAAGTTTAATTTTTCAATACACTTGTTTTTGAGCATGTGCTGTTTTATTTCTGATTTTTGTGAGAATCATAAAATTTTATTGTCCTATCGTGTCATCAAACTAAAAGGTAATATGTAGTAAATTTAATATGGATTTATTTCCGTCCGTACGTCAATTGCTTAAAGTTAAAATTAGGTTAAGCTGTATACCAGTTCAGGACTTTTTTCGCTATATCTCAAGTGGTATACATATACCTAAGTACGTATAGAAGCGTGGACAGTATTTTGTTTACTTTTGTATGGAACTGTGCATCTATAATATATTTGATCGAAGTTTGTGAGTATCCGATATTTCGGCGCTGTTGCAAGCGCCATGATCACGGAGTAACTGAAGATCTTGCGGGTGGGATGTTATTGGCAGTCATATCCTTCTTCTTCAGTTACTCCGTGATCATGGCGCTTGCAACAGCGCCGAAATATCGGATACTCACAAATAAAAAGGTACATGGTAGCAATCTCGTAGATTTATATTTTAATGTTACTGACTATGAAAGTCTAAAACAATATAATATTTAAGAAGTTACATTGATAATACAATGTTTGAGATCTCTAATTTATGAATGATGGAGTAACATAATTTTACATTTTTTATAAGTTGTTTGTAAATGAGCATTCCACATTTAATGGAAAAGTTTTTAAAACTTTTAGAGCAATACGAAACTTACTGACATATCAAAACAAAAACATAAATTAATAGAATATATTGTTTATTATAAGAAAGGTATTCTTAGTGATACTTACATGTATGTAATATACGTAAACTCACGTCTTTTATCCTCAGATGCAAATTGTCAATTTATTTTCTCGAGTTTTACATCTATTTATGCAATGTCCTAAACAAAAACGGGTATTTCTCGAGTAACTTATTTTCTAGTTGACTTCGGTGACTGTTTTTTATAATAAATCCAAAATCCATATTTAATTTAGAAAGTATCTGATCTAGGTATCTAGATTTAGATTTTTTTATCTTATATATTTAGATAAAAACGGCCACCGCAGTCAACTAGAAAATAAGTTACTTGAGAAATACCCAAACTATTAATTATTCTCGTGCCATGTTACGATGAACTCCGAAACTATCACGACGATTATCAGGTTTTTTTCAAGTGGCAGTTTTGCTGGCGTGCCTATGTCTGCCTTAACATCATGCTTAGATCAATTGAGGCTTTAGTCTCCTATTGAGCCGAGCATGATTGAGTGACGAAGACAAAATTGCGTGGGTCAGCTAATAATTAAACAATTATATCTAATGATGCGTATCTTATTACGAACTAAAATATTGATATTTCAAACAAAATCTTGTCAGTTACTTTCCCATTACATTTCTTGTCCTTGTGTTTTGCTCACTTTTTATTTTTCTTTACCCATTTCTTCTTCGCTTGGACGTGTCGAGCATACTGCAAAAATAAAAGCCATGTAATTATTGTGTAAATTCATATTAGGAGAAATTTTTCTAACAGGAATATAGAACAGAATAATGCTAGTATGGGATTTCGTTCTTCTATCGTAAAACAGATGTAATACAGAAACACGACTGCATTTATTTCTACACACATTCTAAGAAGTATGTACTTCTTAGAACTCTTAACCAAAGTATAGTGCCCCTCTTCATTCATCTCCACACTACCCCACGGTAGACTAGTTGAGAATGCCTGAGGTGGGCCATTGTACTTTATGCAAATAATTCAAATTTTAGCTCTTTGTGGGCCGAAGTGGATTTTCAGATTACAGAGTAAAATGACGTCATGAAAGCAGTAATACAATCACATTATAGATTAATTGGAAATCGTGTAATTGTTAAAATTCTATAAATAATAGACCAGTCACACAGGGAGAGATCAGACACCTACCTATGTGATTATAGTAGGCTGCTTCATCGCTTTTTCAACTTGAGTCACTGCTCAAACTCACTTATTCACCTGTATTAGCAATATTCCGTTACTAGCATTTAGTTTGTCCTTATCAACGTTTTTATTTAAATGTAATTTACTCTGGAGGGAACGGGTAATATTTCCCTCCAACACAAAGGGAGGATCCTCCGACCAGGCGAGGTGATCATGCCTGGCGGGCCAACTGCCCAACGGTTGATGTTGGGATGTTGTAAATATCATAATCGGCGCGAGAACTTTTATTGCGCGATTCAGGATTGGTAGTTTCTTCGTTTCCTTTGTTACTCCGCAGTTCTACGTATCTTCGGTAGATGGCGTATGTATGTTGTTGTTGTCCTGTATGTGGAGGTCGCCACATTACTATTCCTAATTTCTTAAGCACTCGATTTCTAGCAATAATCTTGATTCCAACGTAAGAAAGATTAAATCATAGTAGGTGGAATGTGTGTGGTTTGTACGCCACTGTCTAACTAATCTTAACTTACACGAAACTGTGTATGTAGATTTTAATTACGATTTACATAGCAATTGCCTTAATAGTACTTAGTTACTGTAGGTAGTAGAGCCAAGCTGATTTCAGCACGAATAGGCCGGCTCGACCGGGGCGGTACTACCCTCGCACAGAAAATCAACGTAAAATGACAGCGTTCGTGCTGTCGTGTTTCGTTGGTGAGTGCGAGACCGGAGGCCCAAATAGTCTAGTCAACAAGTTCCATACTTGTTGACTAGACTAAAAGATGCAGCAGCATCACAAGGCCGCCATGGTGTGGGTTGCCATACTGTATTGTCTGCATTCGCAGTGAGTATGGTGACCACCACTCTTGGATTCTGCTTATGCTTTCCATCAGGCAGAGTAGAGTCATTATGGCGGGCCATACATAAAAAAAAAATTGTTTAGGTCTCGTACGGAGCCTTATATTTTACTAAATTTATTTAGTCTAAAATTATTCTATGTCTGATTTCTTTAAATTATTACAAAGTCCATTTGCGATTTTTAAATTTTTTAAAACATCCAGAACTACTATACTATTATTATTATATAAAACTTTTTATATTTTCTACATAGTTTTTTTACTTTGATCAATATTACAGTGTTAATAACTTTAATTAAATCATTTTGATCATTTTTTTACTGAGTTTATTGTAAACAATAGATAGAAATTATTATTATGTTATAATTATTTAAAAATATTGTATTTTATTCTGGTTGTACCTTAACTTGACTACATTTTTGTTGTCGTATCAAATTAACGTATTTAAAAGTTTTTTTATGTATGGGCCTGCTAAAGTGACTCTACTCTGCCTCATGGGAAGCATAAGCAGAATCCAAGAGTGGTGGTACTCATTGCGAATGCAGACAATGCAACAATGCAGCATGATGACCCACACCAAGGCAGCCTAGTAATGCTTCTGCATCATTGGGTCTCCGGGCTCCTCCAGTTATATTCTTTCTAATATTTCTGTCTTGTACAACTTCACACGTTAGTCTACAATTGTATGTAGTACACCGTCTTATTCATTGTTAGTTTTGTAATAAATCTAAAGATAGCAACATTATGTTAGACTAGTTGTTGCCAGCGGCTCTGCCCGCGTATATGTCGGTTATCGCGGCAAATAGTAGCTTATGTGTTATTCTGATGTATAAGCTATATTACTGTAAAGTTTCATCCAAACCCGTTCAATAGTTTTTGCGTGAAAGAGTAACAAACACCCATCCATCCATACTTACAAACTTTCCCGTTTATAATATAAGTATAGATGTTATGTTATACGCACCCTTTCATTTTTTCCTTGAAATTCTTCATGATCAAACAGGTTCATGAAGAAATCGTCATCGTCTTCCGATTCCAACTAAACAGTAACATAATGTAAATTAGTATTACTTAAAGTTTGTGTTAGCCTAACGAATATTTTCGGCAGGCCATATGTGTACTTAGTTTCGTTACTAAAAAATTAAGGGTAATTAATATAAAAACAGTAAATATTAACAATTATGAACTTTATCCAGAAGTCTACAATTTAATTTACTTGTTAAGTGAACAAAAAACTAGCAAGTAAGTTTGATTCTACAATGTATTGCAACAAGGTCCATCAACTGCCGACAATCAAGAGTATAAATTATTATATTTACAATCCTTCACAAAAAAGTAACAATCAGTTAATTAATTACTTGCACCTACCTCTTTTGAATGCGATTTCTCCATCAATATAAACAAACAAAAAGCAAGAATCAAGTTAAAAACCGTCGCCATTATTGAAATAATACAAAGAACGGGCTTTAATCACTTGCATTCATTCATGTTTAATCTGTCGAACCAAGTCAATTACAAGTGATGTTGACAATACTTTTTCTATTGCTTTTTAGTGATAAAGTGCTTTTGCTTGGATTTTTCTTTTTGCTTTTTGTTGTATGTAAGAGTAACGTGATGAAAAGAATCTTTTATTTTCTTGAATTTTATTGGAGCCTTTATTGTTCGATTCCAAAAAGATAATGAATGGAAGAGTATTTTTGTTAATTTTGTTTAATTTAATTATTGACTATAATTATGCAATTTAGAACTTGTTTTAGGTTTATAGAATCTTTATTCTCATAAGAACAATTTAGTTCACTTACTAGAGAAAACAATGTCTATAAGTTACATTTAGTGTCATCTTGTGACGAAGCATGCGTATACTATTCATATTACAAAACATAAATACACAGGTAGGTACAACATAAAAAGGTGAAGTAATCAGAAACAAAATATAACAACAACAAAAAATTGCTAAACAAAAATAAACAGCATATAACTATATTAAGTAGATACAAATTATTCATTCGTTTTGTTGAAGATTCGTTTCGTTAAAGATATTGTTTTTATATTTTTTTGTACTTTTAATATTATGTAAGTAGTTATTGATGCTACCTTGATGACATTAACTTATTCCTTTAAAAATCGTAGGACACCATAAACACACAGAGATGAATCGATTTTAACATCGCAGGCCTTTGCGGCTAAGGAGAAAAAAATAAAAAAATAAATGCTACACATGTAATAAAAACACTATGTACATTTATTTAAAGAAATCGACGTATTCACTAAAATATATTACAAACCATTACATCCTTTAGTAAAACATTACTTTATAAATTAAATTAACTAAATGCTGTAAAACTCATTAGAAATATTCAACATACTTTCCTAATTTTTTTTTTTAATACAAATACAAGAATACACCAATGTTGTTTTTTATATAGGTTGTCTAGAATTGATATTAACAATTAAAAACCATGCAAAAACCTGGCGCGGTCTGGCATATAAATTGCATCTCCTTGTGTTTTCGATTTCTGTCTGTCCGTCTTTTCGACGTTTGGCCTCAACCGTCGAAATGCTCTTTTATTTGGTCTCTGTAAGCAAATATTTGAATTCAACTTGAAATAAATACATACTTAATTGCACATAAAACTTAAAGCAATACTTACATCTTCGTAATTTTTACGCCGAAAAGAGCGATCGTGTAACCGCCTCTCAAGGTTTTCCAATTTCTCTTGGTAGAATTTCTTTCTTTCCATGCTTAACGGATCGTTTTTTTCAAATTCATTGCCCCAATTGTTTCTATTTCCCTCCTTTCTATCACTTAAGCTGCGTTTTCTGTCATCATCATTATTTCTATGATATTTCCTATTCATATCATTGTGTCTGAATTCTTTACCTATTGGATCTTTAACGTGATATTTTTCAAATTCTCGACGTGTCCTTACTTCATCTGAGGTTATTCTAGGTTTATGATTGTCAAATTTCACTATATTATATATATTTCTAGAAGAAGGTGTATCAGGATACTTTTGGCTGCCAGCGACATCATATTTACCTCCTGATTTATCCATACCATCATTAAGCTTTCGACCAGTCAAAGCAGCTAAACGCTCGTTATATTTGCTTTCTATATCAGCAAATAGTTTGTGATCGGTATCACTTAGCATATCATTGTCGTAATAAGCTTTATTATCATAAATATCGGAATGTTTGTCCTCTCTATAATGAAGGTGAGTTTTGTCTCTTTTTTCATCAAATTTACTATCCAAATATTCATAGTCTCTAGAATGACTTACCATTTTTGGCAGTCCTTGTTTATGATAAGTACTTCTATTGTCTTCTGATAAATGTTCTAGCTCATGTCTAATTCTTTGCTCATCGTCACCAATATGATTTGAGTCGTGTTTAATAAATGTTTTTGACTCTCCAAAGTCACTTTCGTATAAATCTGACATTAATGCACCTAGCTTTACGTTGGATTTTGATATAGACTTAGAGTTTAGCATTGGAGAATATGAATTTTCTGGCTTATGGACAACAGTATCGTATATTTTTCTAATCTTCGCATCAAAAATCTCTTTCTCGTTTCCAGCTAATTTTATATGCTTGACTTCTCTCTCTAGCGTATCGAGAAGAGTCATTAGCTTATTGTCACTTCCCTCATAGTTTAGATCAAAATGTTTAATGTTATCTTCAATGCTCACATTATTTTTTGATCGAAATTGATTAAAACTTATAACCTTTTCTTCAACGTTATTCAAAACGGTTTCCGTATTTTCTTCTACTTTTAATGTAGTACCCAAAGTAACTTTTTTCAAATTGTCTTGGTGTTTGTTAGTAACGACTTCATTTCTTCTAAATTTATTATTCCTTTGTTTGATATAGTCATTGACAACCCTTTGTATGTTTTTAAAGTCTTTACGTGGCTTTACATCGGATTTGATTGGCTCGTATGGACCAAAGTTCTTTGCACCTTTGGGTAATTTAAATTGTGCAACCCTATTGAAGATACTTGATTTCTGAAAGTATATTATTGTTACAAATTCTAATACCAATTCCTAGTAAAAATATGTTGTTGTTATATCATAGAAAAATAGGTTAAATAAAAAAAATCGGATAATTGTTAATAATGTATTTACCTTGGCACCGTATCTGGCAGGTTGTCTAGGAGAATTGCGTCTTTGTATTGGTTCTAATCTACTATGTGGATAGGTCCTTCTTAGAACTGAATTCTTTCTTGCATTTGGTGTATTATAACTGTAAAAAGATTGATGTTTACACATACATATATGTTTAAATTACTTCATTAGCTTCAATGGTTTTTAGGAAGTCTCTATCATTGTTGGTTTTTGTTTTAATTATTTATCGACTGAGTGTTACTTTCTTCTTAGTCATATTTTGTGTGTGGCTTTGTCAGTATTAAAATTGATTTTCAATCTCTCAAGAAGTTAAGAAATAGGGATTTAAGATTTGATTGGAGAGAATTTATTTGCTAATTTTCCTAAATTGACTTCTGTCATTGATTCGAAGCAAATACTTATATGCGTGAGTTAGTATTTCAATGGTCGTTGGTCTGGTCTGGGGTCGACGTATGGGACTGCCAATCAAGAGGTCTCGGATTCGAATCCTGAGTTGTGCTAAAAGTGTTCTTGTGTTTTTTTGATTATAGAAATACTTAAAAACAGCTCGAAGTTTGGACGTTGTGGTCTGAACGCCCGTGCCTCGGAGAGCATGTAAAGCTGTCTGTCCTGCGCCTGATCTCTCACTGTTCGTGTCGGTTAACCATACCATCGGATTAAGAGAGCGAGGGAACAGAGAGTATACCTGTGTTTGCGCACACACTTGTGCACTATAATACCTCCTGTGTACTTGACTGGTTTCCGTTGAGACTGGCCGCCGTAGCCGTAATCGGCTAGGAGAACATTATTTTCAATTATTATAAATATATGATGCAGTTATGTTAATCACCTGGGGTGGTTCGTTTGAGGTAAAATCACAGCAGTGTTAATTGGGTGGGTGGGTGACAATGGATGTGGTATAGCAGGATATGGCTGTCGAACGTTTGGTTTGGGCATGCTTCGTGGCTGAAACTGTAATGAATAATCTTTTGAAAACATCTTCTAAATACATTTAAAATGTGAAGTTATTTCGTGTGCACTTAAAATAATCAAAAGGTCTGCATCGATTGAGCTCAAATTTTGACATGATGAAGATATTTTGGTTTTTCCATTGTGTGTAACCACAACGTACTACAGCAAAACGGAGCAGTGTACAATAATTTGAATATTCTTTTTGACTACTACTTTTTAATTAAATTGAATGTCTCGTTGCCGATCTAGATCTATCCTATGAAACAAGGTGATATAATCTCAAGATGATATAATATTCTGGTCTTCTACAGATTTTTAACATCACCTTTGACTTTTAAAAATGTAAGTCGAAAATTTAAGTTTTTACTTTTTTTTTATTTAAAATGTTTTGGTGCCGTTATTTACATATAATATTTATATATTTGAAATGTACTAGTAACGCCCTTTCCAATGATACCAAACACGGCATATTTATCTCAAATTTATTTTTTTATACAATACTTTATGTCGGCTAGAGGGCGCCACATTAAATTCAGTGACACTTCATATAACCTATAACCAGCGGACGATCAAGACGCTTCTAACGATACCTCATTTGTTCAGTTCTAATAAGTAGTTAAGGAGCTATGAGGGAACAAATGAACATACATACATACATACATAGCCTGTCAAAATCATAACCCTCCTTTGGCTTTGCCGTAGTCGGGTAAAAAGGGTTTATTTGTTTTAAAAATTGCACCCGCTGCTATTAATTTATGATTAATGCTATTAAGTAATGTTAAAAAATAACGAACCGCTCTATTCCTGAGTGTTTCGTCGAAGAATTCATTTACTTCATCTGCAGTTTGTGCTAGGACATTGTTTGATCTGTTGTTTAACCTGCAGCAGACACAATTATCACTAGTTATCTGAACAATGCATACTGAGTGTGTTTAAAACCATCGTATCTAGTTTAACAGACCAGACGAGGTTCTTAGTCTTCTTAAAATCTATTAAAATATAGGTACCTATCTGCTATGTAACCGCTGAGAGGTTCTCGAATATCTTCTGCTCGGTCAAGGAGTTTCTCAGGCGGTGCATCTTCTACAGTGAATATTGGTAAAAGTACCAATGTTGGCTCACAGTTGTTCTCCGGGTTAGGACACGATTCGGGTTCTGCTTGAATTCCCGTATCATATGACACTGCTAAAAGTATGTTTATAGGCAGTTTATGAATGATTTCCAAATTAGATTATGGAAATTAAAAAAAATACCTTTTTACAAAAAACAACTTATGAAGACATGTTTTTGTTCGTGGAACCCTACGCAAAAACTTATAATGTAGTTAAATACTAAATTATTACATAGTAAATTTTAAACAATGTTCTAAATGGTACTTTATTTAATTTTTACTCTCTGCTGCTAGAAGCTTTTTAGGAGTATATGAGGTAATGGCACGGTTTAAATTGTAATTCAAAAGATATAATTTTTTAAATGTAAATAAATACTATTTGAAATGAACATCATAAGCCTGTATGACGCCAATTAAATTTTGGTGTAGTTTTCATGGCTGAATGCTCACCGTTATCTATATTTAGTTGCAGAAGTAATTTATACTAAAATAACATTCCTATTATTGATCTTGCTTTAATGGCGCAGAAATTGGATGTCAATTATTTGCAGTAATATAATATGTAAGCAGATTTTTATTCACTACCAGCAACCCGCCCGCATCGCACGGGCTCTTTACAAAAAATGTAATGTAGCATGTTACCTCGAGAAGATGTGCGGCTTAATTTTTTCCGAAGTTTTCAACAAATTACATTTTAGCCAGTATACTCAAAAATTCAACAAATTATATACGAAAACCTTCCTCAAGAATCATTCTATCCATTGGTAAAAACCGCATCAAAATACGTGCGGTAGCTTTTGAGTTTATCGCAAACAGATAAACGCGGCGGAGGACTTTGTTTTATAATACCAAAGAATGGTGATAGTGATAGTGATGATATTAAAGCAGATATAACAAGACTGTTTGCAATGGCAGCGGCCTATGTCCAGCTGTGGTCTGTCATAGGCTGATGATGATACCAAGACTATGAAAATATACAATTAGATATAGAGCTAGATACTGTTTCTGGACATAATAATAGGAGTTGTCTTACGGTTTCGTGGTTGCACTGTTACTTCATTGCAAAGACAATCTGAATCTTCTTGTGAACCCTCAGGACAGCCACATGTTGAAGATCCTCGGCTGGGTAATACTGAGTAGGCCATTTCACCAGCTTTTGGACGTGATGAAAAGTTGCACACCACTTGGATTGACTGTGGAAAAGGAATTTCTAACAAGAGTGTTGTGGTGAAGAAATCAATTGCTTTGGATTATCAGAAGAAATTAATTGTGAAAGATTCTTGAAAATACAAAGATTATGATGATAATGATTTCTACTATATCGGTAAAGGAAGATGTCCAAAATATTTATTTATTTACAATTAAATCTAGAAAAAGAGTTTAAAATAGTTTAGCGTAGAATTTTAAACTATACAAAATATTTTTTCTAGGTAGTAGAGCCACGCTGATTTCAGCACGAACCGGGGCGGTACTACCCTCGCACAGAAAATCAACGTAAAATGACAGCATTCGTGTTTCGTTGGTGAGTGCGAGACCGGAGGCCTAATGATGCAGAAGCATCACTAGGCCGCCATAGTATTGGTCACCATGCTGCATTGTTGCATTCGCAATGAGTATAGTAACCATCACTCTTGGATTCTGCTTATGCTTTCCATCAGGCAAAGTAGAGTCATTTTGGCAGGCCCATACATAAAAAAAAAATATATAGAAAATAACACCGATTAATATTTCCTATATACGACTAATCAATCAACCTGTAGCCTTGCACTGATGAACAAAATTCTCGGAATCAACGGGCAGTTTGCGTCCACTCATTTCATTTTAGAAAAAAAAAAATCTTTTTGCAGATCAAATATCATAAATTCGTTGAAGCTTTAAAATACACTATTCAAATATGATCTATTCATGACACGAGTTCTATGGCAGAGGCATCAATGAACTTCCATTAAAATAAAACGTACAATCCATAATAATAATGGTCAACACATTGAACACTGGATACTAATGCATGAAAAGTTAGTTTTATGCTAAATTTCGTTAGTACATGCAATTATAAAGTGTAATATTATGTGTATGAAATTATTGTTTCTTTTTATGTTGTTCTTTGTTATTTTATGTAGTATGGCACGGTTATGTAAAATAGCTTTATGCACGGCGCGTCACCTGGGTCTAATTGAAAACCAGCGTCAGATGTTTTGTGTGTCACAATGCTAAATTGGGTCCATTTTTAAACTTGCAAAATTGTTTTCTTTTTTTGTTGCTAAATTTTTTTTTTTCGTTTCTTTTCTTCTTTAGATACAATTTTGATATTTGTTTTTAATAGCAATAAGTACGATTTTCGTAAAGTTGTAATTTGTTTCCTTACGTGGTGAAAACAAAGAACAGTTCAAAATGTTGGCAGAAAGTACTGCTTTAGGAAATTAGCCCTTTGTTTGTATAAGTGATAGAGAGGCTAATAGTTAAGTGATAACTGAGTGGGTAACACATTTTTTTTTAACAAAACACCCACACACTGTGTAACACAATGCAAAGTTACGCAGCTATGACTGCTCGTCTTAGGTGTTTAACTTCGAGTTTATTACCTCGGAAAGTACGTCATACTGTCGTACTTCCTTACGGGCAGTTATAGACCTGTGAAGGGCTGTCTGATGGTAGTTTGAGAAAAAAGGCTTTAGGTACATCAAAATTTATTTTGTGTACTACTTACATTGTAATTCATTGATTTCTTGCTATGATAGAAAGCGAATTCGCTGTATCCTGACATGCCGCAGCCCATGTGAGTCGCTGATCCATGGACCATTTCCAAGTACAATCTGAATCCGGTATTCTGAGTCCTGGTAAAATATTGAAAGGGTTTTAATAATTTCCAAATTTAATTTGTAATATTTTAAATACGTTAACTTTAAAAGAAACTGAACTGAAAACAGGTTTAAATTGGTGTAATATTTACATCTATTTTACGATATCTGAAAAAGCTACATAATCTTTTTAAACACTACATCACCTATTATCCATCCGAATCACTATTGTATATCCGAACCGTCATTGTGTTATCTGAATGAGATTGTATTTACCAATATGGCCGCGTTTTGTACAGCACATTCTCTCAAAACTTTACGTACTTACGTACTACGTACAAAACCGTGGGAGAGCCACGCTTCGGCATGAATGGGCCGGTTCGACCGGAGTGATACCACGGCCTCACAGAAAACCGGTGTGAAATAGTGCTTGCGCTGTGTTTCACCGAGTGAGTGAGGATACCGGAGGCCCATACCCCAACCCCTCCCCCTATCTCCCCCCCCCCATCCCCCAAAGGCCGGTAACTCACTTGTGATGCCTCTGGTGTTGCGGGTGTCCATGGGCGGCGGTAATCGCTTACCAACAGGCGATACGTCTGCTCGTTTGCCGGTCTATTCCATAAAAAAAAAAAAACTTATAGTATAAGTACCACTAAAATATTGCTTGCGAAAAAAGCTATTGCATAGCTTTTTTCGCTTTGAGGCCTTTGAGCGCGGCGACCGAATCAAGAAATTCCGTAGCGTAACGAAAATAAAACCTGACACCCGAAGCTCGCACGGATCGAGACGAGTTGCTCAGAACGACGAATCAACGAATCTGTCTGTCTCTGTATGTCCGGCTTAAGCAGCTGTTTGTGAGAAAGTATATAGGTGTATAGGTATCTATCTATATATCTATCTATCTTTATAATGCCACACTCACCGCATGTGTGCCCCGTAAGTATACATGTTCAAAGAAAAAATGACAACCCGTTCAATGATGAAGACATTTACTAAGGAATAGTGTAAACCTTTTATAGTATGCTGTGTAACGAAACCATCATCAACAACCCACCCATAACGTCCCACTGTTGGGCTCGGGTCTCCTCTCAGGAGAGGGTTAAGGCCATACTGACCAAGTGCGGGTTGGGGACTGGCAAGACAATGTTGTGGCTACATTATCTTGTCGTTGGATGTTTTTAAGCCGCTCAAAGGCCTCCAACTAAGCTTCACGACTGTTATCATATGATACAACCGGGACCGACTGCTTAACGTGACCTCCGAATCTCGGAGACGCTCATGGTAATATGCCACTAGCGGTCACCCATCCAGGTACTGACCGCGCCATCGTTGCTTACCGTCGGCGATTGTTTCTAATCACCGAGTGCAACTGGGCTATGAGCGCCTATAAATATATATATATATATATGTCGGAGACACAAGAATAAACGAGAACATCGCTACTAAAAACAGTGATCAACGCTATTTAGTGACGATGTTGGTACTAATTTAATAGTTTAGTATTTTTCATTCACAATTTACTTTAATTCACATACTACTTATATAAAAAATAAATATATGATTATATTTGCATAATTTGATAAAAAATTCTATGCAATAGCTTTACCGCGCTAGTCCCCGAGTGCCACACCTCTTTTTTTATGGAATAGGGGCCAAATGAGCAGACGTATCGCCTGATGTTAAGCGATTACCGTTGCCCATGGACACCCGCATCACCAGAGGCGTCAAAAGTGCGTTGCCGGCCTTTGGGGGATGGATTTAGGGATGGGGAAGGGGATGGGGGTTGGAGTTGGGATATGGGCCTCCGGTATCCTCACTCACTCGTTGAAACACAGTGCATGCGCTGTTGCACACCGGTTTTCTGTTAGGCCGTGGTATCACTCCGGTCGAGCCGGCCCATGCATGCCGAAGCATGGCTCTCCCACGGTAATATTAGTTCTGGCGATAGACCCATCCCTAGGTTTCGTGAGGGTTAGATGTCTAAAACTTGGACTTGATTTACTGTTGGCATATCGACATTTTGGGAGAAAAACTAATTCTTGTGTTATAAAGTGCGGCCAAAGTTGAGGGAAATAAATCCTTCGGACCGGTCACGGGTCTAAGTAATTCTTTTCGTAGGTACCCATACATATGTACCTATATATGTATATACGTCCATTATGTTACGATGGAGATTGACCTATATGTAGGTACATTGGGCAGTTTTATTTCGTAAGATGTTCTTATGAAACCTACAACACAATTGAAGAGACACTAGTATATACCGTAAATACTGTGGTTTTTCGTATGAATAAGGTTTATAAATGCTGCATCAAAGTAGAAACATGTGACGAGATTATCTCCTTCATAGTCTGCAGAAGCTAGGTCACCATAGCACTAAGTGCAATAGAATAACGGTTTGGGGTTTACCACCCAACGGTAAGGTACTAACTATCCGACGTATATTTAATGTCATAATTTAGAATGTGGGTTTATATACATATTTCATAGTTAACCATTTACCTAATAATTATCATGAAGTTTTCGAATTAATTTAACAACCAGTAAACAAGTGTAATGTTTTGATGGATGGAAAATTTTACACAGAGCGAAGTCGGTCAAAAATCTAAAGCGTAAGATTTGCTACTAAAAATTTAAGGAGTATAGGTGACATTGGTAATTTCGATTAGGTTAAAACTTTGGTCAAGAAAATATCTATCTGGTTTTATTAATTCGTTTTAATTTGATTTGTACACTATGCTGTGCTGCGTGTTGCTGTTAACATGAAATTTATCAGTAGAACCGTTTTAGGTAAATTAGTCGTGTTTTAATGCGAATACTTTATTTTCGGAAACAGTATGGACAACATAGACATATTTTACTAATAAGAGGTGAAGGGGTCTATCGCACTTTTACCAACTAAAAATCACTCCGGTATTCTTTTGCTTGTCAATCAGTCTTGTCAAATGTGCGCTTTTCTAGAAACTTTCTGCCTCTCACAACAAAACTGTGGAATATACTGTCACCTGCGGTATTCCCGGATCTAAACGACCTTCAAACTTTCAAGAAAAGAGCGTACTCCTTTTAATAAGGCCGTCAGCGCACTTATCTCTCCTCCAAAGTCGTCACCAGTGTTGCGGATGTCCTTTGGCAGCGGTAATAGCTTACGATCAGAAGATCCGCATGCTCGTTTGCCCTCTATCCCATACTGACGCCATTCCCGACAGGTATTGATGGATGACAAAACCCGTCTCACCCAACACAGGTCTCGTTACACGTCATTTTTCTGACGCGGAACACTGCATGCGATATCTTATATCGTAGTGCAATGTTTGTCACCTTTGTCTAAACGTGTTTATATTATTTGCTGGATTAAGTATAAAAAAAAACACTTGCGATGTGACGCTGGGATATCTCATTATCATGTCTTCGGTTACTTCTGCCTTCTTCATGTACCACGACTTGAGGGTTTGGGTTACGGAGAACGCTAGCTTGGAGTCATCTAAACCCGGAGGTGGGTTGGTGGTCATCCTTGTCACAGGATTCCAGTCTGGGTAGGAGAAGCGAACTAAACCAGCTATTTGACCTGGATCAGGAAACTTTTCTGGTAAAAAAAAAGAGAAAAACATTGAAATTTGATTTGTACTAGACTACCGGCCCGCGTCAAAAATTGATGGGTCATGTGAACAACCACGAGACCTTCTTAGAAAGATGCCTATGCTGTCACTTGTAATCTGTCCAACTGATTACAGGTGAAGGGGAAGGGGTAGCAACCCTCGATTTTTCTCCCTTGTCACATGATTGACCGATGTGACCGATGCCGTACAAAAATAGTGCGCCACGAAGTTGTATTTTTTTTTATTTCCCGGCGATTACGTCGGTCAATTTGGTCATTTGATTTTGTACGGCATCGGTTCCATACAATTTCACTATCTCTTCTAATCCATTATTCCGCAACGCCGTACAAAAGTCATGTGACAAGGGAGACAAATCGAGGGTAGCTACCTCCTCTCCTTTCTTACTTCCAGCTTACAAGTGACGGCATTGTGCTGAATGTTATTGTTTATGCCCCTGTATCTTTCTGAAAAGGTCTCCTGGTGGTTCGAATGACCCATCCATTTTCGACACGGGCCCGTAGTCTATACGTATATGCATATATAAATAACAGTTGGCAGTTAGGTACAGATAAATTTATACTACATTGTACATTTATGGTATCAGCAAAATTCAATAGATCTAAAAATGAAATCACACGAAACTTCTTCATTTCAAATATCGCTTTAAAGGAAAAAAAATCATATAACTCTTGGTAAGTAGACCAAGATTATCAAATAAAACAAAAAATCTTGTAACCTTAAAAAGCATGCTAGGTTATATATTTTGCCAATTGATGTTGTTGAAGTTGATTTCTAACCCCAAAAGAGGGGTGTTATAAGTTTGACGTGTCTGTCTGTCTGTCTGTGGCACCGTAGCTCGCGAACGGATGAAGCGATTTCAATTTAGTATTTTTTGTATGAAAGGTGAGTTACGTGCGAGTGTTCTTAGACATGTTTCATGAAAATCGGTTGAGTCGTTTAAAAGTTATGGGTGTGAAAGTGGGGAAGAATAACCGAATGTCTGCAAAAATATCATTGGCGTATAATTACTCGATTAAGTGCTTGAGTAGAGGGTTTTTAATTTTTGAATTTTAGCTTGTACTAAAAGCAACTTTATAACTTACTGCTAGCTCTGCATAAGTCACGTTTAAGAACGCACTGGTTCACCAAAACTTGCGCAAAAGTTGCCAATTCATTGTCCCATTTCTGAAAACAAATAAATTTCATATAATTGTGATTCTAGTATCCAAAATAAATTTTTGTATTTATTGCACTGTCATTCATTGATCTTCAATTTGTCAGTGAGTCTTAGTGACTGTGAATTTCGACTTTATTTTAGAAAAAAATATGTACAACAGTAGGTAGGTAGCAACTTGAAGGTATTATCAGCTTAATATTATTAAAAATTTGGTAAAATTCAGTCAGTACATAAAATTACTTGTTTATGTGATCACATTTAATATTAAGTAGCTTTTTCCTGCGGTCACCCATGTATATGTCCTTAAGAGTTGCTTATGGTTATGTCCTTCCTCAAGATTCAAAGTGTTTCCATACCAAATTTCATTACAATCGGTGCAGCGGTTTACAGACAGACAGAGTTACTTACGAATTTGTTTTATTGACATGAAGTATGCAATAGTATGGATTCTTTATTAGTATGGATACGTCTTTTTCAATGACAGTTCAATCAAGCAATGGCGAATATTTAACTAAAATGTGCCTACAATAGAGTTGACCTTTAGTCAAGTAAAATTTAAAAGTCTGTGATAAGAATAAGTTACCAATCTGAATATTCCATAGCCCCTCGGCAGCCTAGTTCCGTTGTATCCAGTCTCCCTTCCATTAGCTATTTTGCTCCTGATTCTGAAAAATCAATACATATAATAAAATCGTACTGGTCGCTGTCTGTACTTGGAAGATACATGAGAAAAACTATTATATAGGCTTTATGAACGCAATAGAACTCAGAACAATGATAATTATTAGAATTTTTGTCTGTTAGTCTGTATGTCTGAACATTTGTGTACGCTAATTTCAGGAGCGGCTTAACCTATTTGATTGTGGTTTTTGTATGTAACATTTAGCCTTTGTTTCATTTCAATCGGTTCACAAACAGTAAAGTTAGTTTGAAGAATTACTGCGATTTTTTTTATGTATGGCTCGCCAAAATGACTCTACTCTGCCTGATGGAAAGCATAAGCAAAATCCAAGAGTGGTGGTCACCATACTCATTGAGAATGCAGACAATGCAGCATGGCGACCCACACCATGGCGGCCTAGTGATGCTTCTGCATCTTTTAGTCTAGTCAACAAGTATGAAACTTGTTGACTAGACTATTTGGGCCTTCGGTCTCGCACGCTAGTGGTGGTTGATCTGATTTGTTCAGTGATCACCTACAACCACCAACACAAATCAAAAGTCACAAGAATGTTGTCATCCTTTGAGGCTACCTTCTGCCAGAAGATCGAGTTATGCAGTAAACGGCTATCGCTTCTCCAGCCTTACACTCACCAACGCAACACGACAGCATGAATGCTGTCATTTCAGGTTGGACTTTTATGAGAGTGTTCAATCCTTTCGCCAATATAGCGTTCACCGTGTGAAGTTTGTAATGCTTGCAGGGCCCATTTGTACAGGCATTCAATCGCTAAGCTAGTTCACTGGCAAAAGCATTCAACCTCAGGGTGCTTCACCCTGTTCTTATTCTAAGATAATGTAATATCAAGCACTTACTGGAGATATGTGAATTCCTTGATATCGGCGTTCTGAGGGGCCCCTCTGTGGTACGCCCTCTGTGGTACGCCCTCTGTTCCTCACACATTCAACACTCATAGTGGTAGTACAGGTTCCAAAGTATTCTAATTTATAATACACCCGTTTTAGCTGTCGCGGATCGCACCTAATTGACGCGACTATCAATCTCGCGTGTCCAAACCAGACCAATCACAACGGTAAACAACGAAAAGAACCGAGTCTGTTGGACAATCAGCTAAATTTTTTTATTGAACGGCACTCAACAACCACCCTGGTTGACCGTAACACAAAGCCTCCTGGTAGTTCTATATTTTAACTTCAAACGTCAAACCAAAAAATATGACAATCAAAAATGTTGCCATTATAATGACGATTTCTAACAGAGAGGGTAATATCGCACTGGTCGAAACAGCCCGTTCATACTGAAATCAGGTTGGCTCTACTACGTTAAAAGTGTGCAGAAAAAACATTGTTTTCTGCATAGCTCGAAGTAGCGCCATCTCTGGTTCTGCATAACACGAACTGGCAACATGGCTGTTTTCTTAATAACTCAATCCTAATAATAATCCCTAAAGAAATGCATATGCATGATCTTGGTGTGACTCTCGTATGAGTAAGTGTGGCTCTGCCACGGGAGAAACGTTTAGCCATACGATTTTAGAGGCAAGTGAACTACGTCTGATATAATTACTTACACATTTGTAATCTCAAGTAATTGGTTTGCTAGAGCTGGTGTAATGCTTACATTCTGAGGATTGCTGCATCGTGGACCCATTTCACGGTTCTGAAATATATAGATGATTTATTTTAATATTTAGATAGAATATACCTTAGCAATATTTAATTTTCATGTATAAATTACTATTATCTAATCTTAACGTAATCTTGATCTTACACCGTAGCAGAGCGCAGGAAAACTAAATCTTTTTAATTTATGAATCCTACTTAATATTATAAACGCGAAAGTTTGTAGGTATAGATGGATGGATGGATGTTTGTTACTCTTTCACGCCAAAACTACTAAACGGATTAGGATGAAACTTTACAGTAATATAGCTTATACATCAGAATAACACATAGGCTACTATTTGCTGCGATAACCGACATACACGCGGGCGGAGCCACGAGCAAAAACTAGTTATACTATACTGCCTTTTCAATTATTTAACATGTTCATATATACCTATGGGTATATCAGCACCAACACAATACACCAAACGATCAACGATCAAGTTTCCTACTTATTGTAAGGTATAGAAAATCGGAAAAACTGTGTATACAAGCATTTATTATATTCTTTAAAAGACTTCCACGGGCACCACATTAGATTCAGTGATTCGTCATATAATATACGTCATATTCTAACGATACCTCATTTGTCCAGTTCTAATAAGTAGTTGAGGAGCTATGAGGAACAAATGAACATACATACATTCATACATACATACATAGCCTGTCAAAGTCATATCCCTCTATTGGCTTTGCCGTCGTCGGGTAAAGAAGGTAATTCAACGAAATTTACTTAACCGCTCTGTCATTTCGATATTTTTTATACGGTTTTTAGGGTTCCGTGCCAAAGGCAAAAAGCGGAACCCTTATAGATTCGTCATGTCTGTCTGTCTGTCTGTCTGTCCGTCACAGCCACTTTATTCCGAAACTATAAGACCTATAATGTTGAAACTTGGTAAGTAGATGTATTCTGTAAACCGCATTAAGATTTTCTTACATAAATAAAAAATAAACATAAAATTTTGGGGGTCCCCATACTTAGAACTGAAACTCAAAAATTTTTTTTTCATTAAACTCATACGTGTCGGGTATCTATGGATAGGTCTTCAAAAATAATATTGAGGTTTATAGTATAATTTTTTTCTAAACTGAATAGTTTGCGCGAGAGACACTTCCAAAGTGGTAAAATGTGTCCCCCCCCCCCCTGTAACTTCTAAAATAATAGCATGATAAATCTAAAAAAAATATATGATGTACATTACCATGCAAACTTCCACCGAAAATTGGTTTGAATGAAATCTAGTAAGTAGTTTTTTTTTTAATACGTCATAAATCGTAAAGTGCAATTTACCTTTCATTCAATCAACACAAATATAAAAATAAAATATATTATGTTACTTGCTGCTGCGGAACCCTTCATGGGCGAGTCCGACTCGCACTTGGCCGCTTTTTAGAAAGAAATAAAGTTAAATAAGTTTACGTCTTAAGTTAATGACTTTTCTGCAAAGATAACGAAATAAGTTTTTATATTTATTTTCTTTATTTTTATTCGCAATGAAGTTAGAAATATGATGAAATGGAGTTGTAATTACTTGACTGCCTTTAACGATACTGATTTCAAAGTGGTACAAAATTTATTATGGTTATTTACTCAAACTAAGTTGAGTCGGTGGCAGATTTTGTCCAGCTATAGATGTATGTCTTTCGACTGAGAAGATGATGATAAAATTTGGGTTTAATAGCATTGCTTATGTATGTTTACTAGAATTCGCAAGAAACGTGGTTACTAATTGGATTGATTAAATTTACTGGTGTTCTCTAAAGGATCTATAAACTGGACCAGGCAACTATTTTCACTCCTTCTTTAGTCTGATTGACTTATATATTTTTATTTATTTATAACTTTATGCACAAATACATGCATTGGCGGACTTAATGCCAAAGGCATTTTCTGTTAGTCGACTGATTGCGCGATGCAGAGAAAAGATAAGGTAGGTGCACTTAGTCGTTAAGTATTCAAAGATAGAGGTTTAATCACCTGTAAACTATTTTGACCTTGTTTTTTTTATGGAATTGACGAGCAAACGAGCAGACCTATCGCCTGATGGTAAGAGATTACCGCCGCCCATGGACATCTGCAACACCAGAAGCGTCAAAAGTGCGTTGCCGGCCTTTGGGGGATGGAGGGGGGGAGATAGGAATAGGGAGGAGATAGGGTAAGGAGGAGATAGGGGTAGGGGGGTATGGGCCTTCGGTATCCTCACTCAGTGAAACACAGCGCAAGCGCTATTTCACACCGGTTTTCTGTGAGGCCGTGGTATAACTCCGGTCGAGCCGGCCCATTCATGCCGAAGCGTGGCTCTCCCACGGAAATATATACAGTAATACGCACATACACACATACACATATAAGATAAATATATCCACGCGTACATATACCGCTGTATGTGATGAACTAAGAGCTCACCAGTTCCGCCAATTCACTCAATAAGATTTATCACATTTACCTTAATTAACGGCCGTTTCAATAACCTATCTCCAATTTTCACCGGAAAGAGGTCATTAAAAACGGTCCGAATTTACCTTAAAAGAGATATTAATGAAATTATTGAAGAAACCATACTAAAAAAGATAAATTTATTTAGACTACCAGTTTTAACTAGAGATAAGTTATTGAAAACGGCAGCAGTTTGATAATTATTGTATCTAGTCGAATTGATATAATATTACACGCTCATAAGTGTCTATAAGTTACGTAGCTACCTACGTGCCAACCCGATAAACCTTTCTCGTTCTCCATTGAAGACGTGGCAGAAAAATTCCACTTAATCATAGTGCTGTCTAACTTTCCGTAACGTTGATTTACTGGCCTAGTTCGTTCCAATCTAAGCAGACATTCTGTGTTATAATTCCTGCAAACGTAGATGAACATATACCAGCTTTTGTATGATAATGTAGACTTCGTCAAGCTGGACGACTACCTATAGTCTATTCGACTTCCTCTGAGACAAAGGGTAAACAAACAAGAAAAAGGTTCTTTAATAGGTCAAATTTTATATGCATCTAGAATCAATAAAAAAAGTGACATTTTCTTTCTTTTTCTTGGAAAATGGCAAACTGTGCCGATGTCGACAATTCTGCCAGTGTCAAGTACAACGGAAATACCTGGGTTAAAAAATAAAATAATTGCAACTGTCCAAATTTTCCGAGTTCCCAGTGGACTGACTAAAAAGTGACATTAAAAACACCGAAAACTGTAGCTGTTCCCAAACTTTGAACGTATTATAACACTAACAAATTGAAGAGTAGTGATAAGGCAAATAATTTAAGTAGAAATGTGAAATTTTGTAATTAGTTTGGTTACACCGGCCATCTTTACCCTCGATCAACTCGTTTGAGAAACAATGGTTTCTTTGTTTACCTTTTGTCTCAGAGGAAGTTGAATAGGGTATAGAAGCAATTATTTCGTGTCTCGGACACATGCGCTTTGATGTATAAGTATTTAACTCAGGCTTGCTAAACTGATAGAGTAGTGGATTTAGCGATCATCTGTCCGCTTACTACTGTAGGTTGAAATCTAATAGGACAACACTTATGTAATCCACAAATTGTTGTTCTAGTCTGGGTGTTCTTTGTATCCATTTCACGTACGTTTGTTCGTGTGACTTAGAGATGTTACTATAAATTATTTGTCTTTTCGAAGGGAGAAAGGAGGAAAGGAAGAACAAATAACAATCTATCTATCAGTGGAGTTGCTAAGATGTCAAAATGTCACAAAGTCACAAGTAAACACACTACACAGTTTTCGGTTCCTGTCATCGAAAGAGGAAATCTCGAAAACAGAAGGCGGAAAAACCATTGAAGAGTGTTATTTATTATGTTGTTGCTAGTTTCGTTAGATTTATTTCCATTGAAAGCATGTTTTTCAATTTTGAGCGAAGTTTTCTGTTTATCTGTGTAATACAGTCGTTTTACCCGCTTGGTATAGGCAGATCTATTCTACCGATTTTCTTTTTTCTACCGATACCACGGACTCGGAGCTAGTTGAAATTGTATTAGCAGGCACCTGCTCAGTCATAGTTTCAATTTTCGGAGGTGTTCTCTTTCTGTGTAATACAGTCGTTTTATCCGCTTGATATATGCATAGTCTCCTTTGGATCGGTCGCAAAGATCGGATCGGAGTGCGGTCGGCCCACAGAGCCTTGTTTTATTGCACCTTGTTCCGTGTTTTAATTAAAATCTGCACAAGATGACGTTATTTTCAAAAATGTTAATTTTTTTACGGTTTTCAATTAGCTAGAATTTAATCGTCTTCAATGTTATTTGAGAAATAATTCAATTACGTGCGTTTGTCGATTAAATCTTACATTGAAATTTTAAAACTTTTATCCTATAACTCTTTAGCTTAGTGAGTAACACAGTCTTAACAGACCTTTTCTTTGGTCAGAAGTGGTAGTAACGTAAAAATACATTTGTGTTTTTTTTTGGACACATAGTTTTGATGGCGTGAATGGATTTCCTTTTCACCAACCATTTACTGCCACTTGCAAAAACATAGATGTGTAATGATGGATGAGTCATATCCTGGCTGTATTATATAGCCATGTGTGTATGAAATAATACAAAAATACTCAACCTTAGAACACAATCGACTCGATCATCATTTGTTTATATCACTTCTTTATTGTACACTTCTGCAATATACATATATGTACAGATATTAGACATATTTCGGTATAATAATAGCGATGAGACATCGCTCAAGGCGAGCTCTTGCAGATGGCCTATATTCCGACATTTCTTTTTTTTCTTTTTATAAAAGACAACTTCCGCATTAGGAATATACATTCTGTGACTCGGGGTACTTTAAACACATACATGAAATGGACAAAATGAATGACTCAGAATGTGGTGACTTCCACATACAGCGCAACGAGAAAAACATATGACAGCGCCATCTACCGAAGATACACTGAACTACGGAGTACAACACAACATTACTAATCCTGAATCGCGCAATAGAAGTTCTCGCGCCGATTATCATACATACAACATCCCAACATCAACCGTTGGGCAGTGGCCCACCAGGCATGATCACATCGCCTGGTCGTAGGATCCTCCCTTTGTGTTGGAGGGACATGTGACCAGGTCCTCCACACAGAACAACAACTTGTGTATCCTACAAAGTATTGACCCATCTGAGATTTGAACACACGACACTTGGCACAGTAGAAAGCGGCGTGGCGACCGCTTAAATCACTAGGCTAACCGTGCAGTCAAATTTATTGTTAAACTAGCTGACCCACGCAACCTCGTTTGCGTCTCCTATTGCCCGTAGCGTGATAATTTTCCCCCGTTTTTTAAACATTTTTCATTGGTGCTCCGCTCCTATTGGTCGTAGCGTGATGATATATAGCTTATATCCTTCCTCGATAAATGTACTAGCCAACACTGAAAGAATTTTTCAAATCGGAATAGCGGTTCCTAGAGATTTAAATTAGGTTAGTCTGCGATGTACTTTTATGATCTTTATTTTTTTGAATACCGACAAAAGCCGGTTTTGCAGCGGGAAAAAACTAGTTAAACATTTACAGTTTTTATCTTTACTTATTTAGAGGCTTTTATTATAAAATATGTTAACCCCGTCCTGACTTATTCTAAGGTACAAACTATATTGTTATTGGACACAGGGGAGGTCGTTGTTGTTCTAACGCTGCATATAAATTAGGATTACTTAAGATAGTAATAAAAAGTCTTACATCGTACACAATAAAATTATATTTGCAAATCAACGAGTTCCTTTGGTGTCGATATTTGACACAATCAACTAGTAACTGTTGGACATTATTAAGGACTCCGCAAGTATACAGTTTAAAAGTAAAATTTCAAGTACTTACAGGATCATAATACATGCACATGACGTGGGACCCCTCGGGACAGTATTCCATTTGTGGACAATAGTCGGACAAATAGATCCCCTTCTGACTGTAACTGTCCATTACAAACGAACATCTTGATATTTGAAATACGACGAACAGTGGGACGAACTGAAATGAAACGAAACGAAAATATTAATTTGTTCCTCGTATAAGCCAGTATATACAAAGTATAAAGGTAGTAGAGCCACACTGATTTCAGCACGGATGGGCCGGTTCGACCGGGGCGGTACTACCCTCGCACAGAAAATCAACGTAAAATGACAGCGTTCGTGCTGTCGTGTTTCGTTGGTGAGTGCGAGACCGGAGGCCCAAATAGTCTAGTCAACAAGTTCCATACTTGTTGACTAGAGTAAAAGATGCAGAAGCATCATTAGGCCGCCATGGTGTGGTTCGCCATGCTGCATTATCTGCATTATTAGTGAGTATGGTGACCACCACTCTTGGATTTTGCTTATGCTTTCCATCAGGCAGAGTGGAGTCATTATCCGCCATAATCATAGATAAAAAAAAACCTACTGAGTAATGTCACAAAAATTATAATGTCGATGTTTGTATGCTCTTAATAACCCAAATAAGGCATCTATACAGGACTGATTTTAAGTAAATTCGCGAATTAGGAAATGGAGCCAACAGATTATAAATCAAACACAAAATATATTATAATTAAATATGTAAGTATTTTTTCCAAGCAATATTTCATAAGGCAGCAAGTTTGTAAGTCTACCACGATTGACAGTAGTGATGAACAAACCGAGTTATGGCACTCTGGAAGCCCTAGGAAAAATAAACTGTCATGGAACCCGCAACGATATTAATCAGAAGAAAACTGAAGGAGTTGGAAATATAGTAAGTTCACTTCCTTCCTTAACAAAGCGGGAGATAAAATGAAATCAAAATAGGTAGACACATTTCTTTAAACCGGGAGGCACCACGGATAAAATATTATGGGTCCTACAAGAGCTGTAGAGAGAGATGTATGGCAGAATCGCACACGGATTTACAACTGTTTTTCTTGTATACAAAAAAATAAAATACTGCACATGCAAAATCATGCTTTACCGATTTTACAATACATGCTCTATTCCTATGTACCTAAGCTAAATATCCCTCCTAGTATTTTCTAATTTCACATTTCAGTATTAATCCGTGTGGCGACTTAACGACGGTTAAAAATACAGAGTGTCATCACCCCTAGTCATCACGTAAGATCACGTCACGAGGATTATCAACAACCCATAATGTCCCACTGCTGGGCTCGGGTCTCCTCTCAGAAGAGGGTTAAGGCCATACGTCCCCATCGTATATACGTAATCACCGAGTGCAACTGGGCTATGAGCGTCTCAAGCGAGGCTCTGCAAACAGAAGAAAAACCCGTCTACCTAGCATGGTATACTAGGCTGAAATCTCTTTTGTAAGGAGAGCCCCATGTTCATAAGTGGCTACTACTAACGGCAGTTCATGAATTTCACTTGAAACTTACCTTCAACAACATCCTGGTATTCCAAAGCATATTTTCAAAATAATCCTCTATATAATAACCACTTCATTTTGATAATTGACAAATAGTATTCAATAAAACATACGATATTAATTGAACAAATATTTTGCTGAATTTCGTTTTAACTACATATTTATTTTTAAATGCTGTCTTAAATAATATTGAATTAAATTTTTATTTAACAGATACTGGTTTTAAAATGTTCTCAAAATTTCATGAATCTGTCAGGTACATGTTTATTTAAGCATTTAATGTTACGATATTACTGTATTGTGTATTTAATATAATATCGGTAAATTTAAACTGTTTATAATCCAAAAGCTTCTGTATAAATTGAAATATTTCTTTCTCTATTGTTTTCAATTCATATATAACAAACACTGTATCGTTTACGACTATTGAAATATCATTCACTGTTTTCAAAACCTTGCTCTTTTACTAAACTTACATCAAGAATGTTATTATTATTTTACAAATACGTCCTTCACTTCTAATCATATATATTTAAATATAATCTTAAGTATGTTTCTGTGCCGCTGTGGACTATATTGTTTAGTCTTAATATACATAATAAAACTAGATTAGAGCACAGAAAACCTACTAAGGTCGTATCCGCTGATTGAGTTCTTTCTTTTTACAACATAGCTTAGGACAATAGTGTTTTGAGTAGCAATAGCTGTAAACTATAAGGATAGTTTATAAAAGTTACTCGTTATTGGCTTGGCGTTCATTTGGAAGTTCTTATGTGAATATAATGTACCTTATATTGCTGTTCTCCGCTGTTTTAATCAATGTTGTTGTTTCTAATGAGTTGGTGAGTTTGGATATTATTAATTAATCTATATTAATTTATTTTTTCATTGTTATCAATTTGAGAACCTTTCTGTTGCATGTGTTTTATTTTAATATGGTTTTATCATAGTATTTATATTTATTTATATTTTTAAACCTTTTAGCTTCTATAACTTGCTATTCAATATCATTATGATTATAAATAAATGCACACATCAAAAGTGTCTAGGGATCAAGCATTTTTATGCGGATTTCTTGAGATTGAGATGTGGCTTTGGCCCTGGCCTGCTCAGTCGCCAGACTTGAACCCGATTGAGCATGCATGGGATATGCTACAGAGAAGAGCTCTGCCGAATATGGAGGGTATCCAGTCGCAAGAAGACCTTTTTTTGTTGTTGCAACGAACATGGGCGGCCATTCCACAGCGTGATTTGGATGAACTCATTTTGAGTATGCCAAACCGATGTTCTTGTGTTAGTGTTCGCGGTAGAAACACGGATTATTAATTGTTTAAGTTACCTAATAAAATTTTAAAGAAAACTGTTATTTCAGTCTTTTTTTCGAACTTTAATGTTAGTGGTTCAAATGTCAAAAATCCTTTTATTAGGAAAATGGCAAATTTCTTTATTAATGCAAAGGTGACTTGGTTTATCGTTACTGTGACAAACGAAAACACTTTATTTGATGAATCCTTAAAGAAAATTTTAATTAATATCAATCAGGAGAAAAGTTATTGCAAAAATATATGTTGATCCCTAGACACATATGTTGATCCCTAGACACTTTTGATGTGTGTATTTACGGACACCTAACACTCAACATAATCTAGTCCTACCTAAACTAAGCAGAGCATTATTGGTAGTTAGATGATTGATAACAACACGTATGAAATATTTTTATTTTTTACTAGTTTTGCGCGCAGCTCCGCCCGCGTGTTTGTCGGCTATCGCAACAAATAGTAGCCTATATCCTTTCTCAAAAATCAAAGTATCTCCATGATAAATTTCATTGAAATCGGTGCAGCGGTTTGGCCGTGAAAGCAGGACAAACAGACTGACAGAGTTACTTTCATATTTATAATATAAGTATGGTTTAAAGGAATATAATTCTTAGTATTTTTTTAAGTTACTTATTAACTTTTTTATGTATTTAATAACCATTGGCAGTTACTCGATAATCCACTAAATTCAAAACCTTCTTCTTTGTTGAAATGTTCACTAATTACAATTTCATTTATGCTAAGTCTATTCTTACCCATTGATAGCAAAGCCTATTGAATTTTCGTTTTATTAAATAGTAACATAATAATCTAATCTCGTTAACAACGTACTTAAGATCCAAGTTAGTTCAAATTTCACACTCTCTATTCATGATTTTCAAAACCTATTTATAGATTTCATTTGAAAGTATCCAAGGGTTCTTACAATAAGGGCCTTTATGACTCACAACTCACTTAACTACTGTATAGGTATTTGTAATGAAATACAAATAATTTAATTAAATTTCAATTTTGTGTATTACCGTCGGCGTATTATTTATTTTTCAATGCCAATCTCTAGCCATTATCCTAGTCAAACAAGTTTTGCCAAGTTTTGCGAATTCTTATTTATTTGAAATTCTGAAATAGTTTTTAACACTGTCAATTTCATTATTTTTTAACTGCCTCGGTGGCGTAGTGGCATATGCGACTGCTGTGCTTGCGGTATCGGGTTCGATTCCCAGGTCGAACCAAATGTATGTATGATCTGCAAATATTTGTTTCGGAGTTCGGGTGTTTTCTATGTATACTATGTATGTATTTACAAAAAAAGGTATATTTGTATTTATATCAGTTGTCTAGTACCGATAACACAAGCTCTGTTTAGCTAGGGACTAGATGGCGTTGTGTGTTAGATGTCCGAAATAATTATTTATTATTCATTTATTAAAAATATTTTATTATAAGAATTTGACTATAGATGCAAACTAGCAAAATCACTGTAAAGAGAAAAAAAACTTGCAACAAACCCTATACAAACCCGCCTGGACAGCGTGATATACGTAGGCAGAAACCTCCTCTCAAAGCAGAGACCTATGTCTATGACTGTCGATGATAATGTGATAAGATTATAAGAAGTCAATGTGCTTTTCAAATTTTAATCGTGAGAAAATTCCCGTTACCTGAACAAAGAGATACCACGACCTTACAAAAACGCGTATTTGGTCGGACCAAATGTTTGTAGGATCTGCAAATATTTGTTTCGGAGTTTGGGTGTTTTCCATGTATAATATGTATGTATTTACAAAAAAAAAGTATAAATGTATTTATATCAGTTGTCAAGCTCTGCTGCTTAGCTTGGGACTAGATGGCGTTGTGTGTTAGATGTCCGAAATATTTATTATTATTATTAATTATTTATAATTTAGCTATTCTATCTATCTTTTTACCAGAACAACTGTTACCTTTAATTCTGAATAGAGTTCTCGTATAAAGACTTGCAATCTCCTGTAACTCTTAATTAGCTTATGGCTTTGAATGAGGGCAGTCATTTACCCTCAGGAATTCTGCTCGTTTGGGGACATGGGGACATTACCAACCATTAAAAAGATTTTTCAGTATAAAAATATTTTTATTTAGGAGATCATGAAAGCCACAAAATAAAACATAATGTTTCAAGCAAAATATTCGAACGAACTAGGAAGAATTATTCCCAAGAATTGGAGTCGGCTACTAGTTCAAACGGTTTTACCTGAATATCAATTTTTCCACGGAGCCTCTGACATCGGACCTCCGCAACCCTGTTTTTTTTTTCTTAAAAAAGACGACTCCCGCGTTAGGAATAAACATCCTGTGTCGCGGGGGACTTTACAGACATACATGAAACGGATACAATTAACACCCAAACTCAGAACAACAATTTGTGGATCACACAAAGACAAGTGTTGTCCCGTGTAAGATTTAACACTTGGCGAATTGGCAAGCGGCGTGGCGACCGCCTAAACCACTAGGCCAACCGTGCAGTTTGGCCTGTGGGTGAACTGAATCCGATCGAATCGAAAAATATTTGAACGAACTGAGGAAAAATATATTTTAAGGAGGTTAACATCATTGACTAAGCTGCAAGCATTTTACATGTAAATTGTATTGCATTTTCACAAACAAACTGTTATGTAACTCAAAACAAAGGAACGTGCAAGTTGCATAAGTGTAAATATAACTGCACACATAATGCCAGCTTTAATAACAATGAAACACATGCCGTAAAAGCATTAAGTTCTTGATTATTTTAGCGTTAAATAGAAATTTTTAGTTACATTATGGGTTATCTAATAATACAAAATTATAACAAAAAAAAACCGGGTTCAAGAACGACCAAATTGAATTGGGTTGAAATCGGTTGGTGTGTTGTGTATTGAGTTATTCGTCAATTTGTCGCGCACATACTTAATGCAAATTGAAGAATCATATGGTTTTCTCATGGATGACATGTCAGAACTGGATCAAATTGAAATGGGACTGCATGGGAAGCACTAGCTTTCAAATAAAAAAATAATCATCAAAATCGGTTCACCCAGTCGAAAGTTATGAGGTAACAAATATAAAAAAGCAGTCGAATTGAGAACCTCCTCCTTTTTTGAAGTCGGTTAAAAATTTCATTTCAATTTTTTTTTTTTTTTTATATTTGGCCCGCCAAAATGACTCTACTCTGCCTGATGGAAAACATAAGCAGAATCCAAGAGTGGTGGTCACCATACTCATTGCGAATGCAGTATGGCGACCCACACCATGGCGGCCTAGTGATGCTGCTGCATCTTTTAGTCTAGTCAACAAGTATGGAACTTGTTGACTAGACTATTTGGGCCTCCGGTCTCGCACTCACCAACGAAACACGACAGCACTGCTGCTGTCATTTTACGTTGATTTTCTGTGCGAGGGTAGTACCGCCCCGGTCGAGCCGGCCCGTTCGTGCTGAAATCAGCGTGGCTCTACTACCTTCTTTTCAATTCTTTAGTATCAATTCTATTGTATAGTGGGTAAGTGTGTAGACAGGTCATCTAAAGGTGAGAAATGACCACAACTCGTGAACATTATCGCCTACAAGAGTGTTGCCAAACTCTGACTTCTCAGATTTAAATTGAGCGGGGGTTGGATCTGAAAGTATTACTTGCCATTGTTTTCCCTAAGGCCGTAATTACATCACTGTGTTCGTTAATGAGTATATGTAAAAGCATGGCTATCCCATGAAAATATTTTATTTCAAAAATAACTTATTCTAGAAGTATGCATAATTGCGCTCATGTATTTTACGGCAGACAGTAGACGTTTTGCCGCACATTTTCATTGAATGTTAATTTAGTCTCACTTATGTTACTACAAAACTTTTACTACTACCTACTCTAGAAGTCGTGAAATGAAATGAAATGAAATGAAATGAAATGAAATGAAATGAAATGAAATGAAATGAAATGATATTTATTTGTAAGTAAATCTTTTCAGATATTTTTACACGTCGGACTTTACAGCTAGAAGAGACCGGTCTAGAAGGTTATCGCCATCAACTGGTCACTCTAGGGATTAGATGAGTAAATTGAGAAGAGATTGAAATTGAAGGTAGAAAAGGGGTATTGCTTACGCGATTTCATTGGGGAGTTAGTCCAAATCAGTCGTAAATTTCTGTTTTAAGAAAAAAAAAACTTTATTGCTTTATTTTTCAGAATCACAGTAGTCAAGGCAGCGAAGTTAAACATAGTGCTAAAGAAAACAAGAATGTTATGGTAATAAGATACTTTTTATTATTTTTTGATACCTGTTTAATACTAACAAAATAGTATATCGAATATTTTACGTTAGGATACAGTGGCGCCACACAAAAGAAAACAAAAACGTATCATTTCTTTTCACAATTTATTTATTATTAAATATAGTTAATTTAAAGATCCCCCGTATTTTTCCTTCAGGGCATTCCACTATGGAAGCAGCACTTCTGGAAGCCGCATAAAAGAAAAGTAATGTTGAATTTTATATTTTATTGTTAAATACCTTTAAACCATGATATCGCACTAAAAATTAAATTTCATCATGGAGGAATTGAGAAATGACAGGTTTAATTGATTCAAAATATTATCACATCATCTAGATAACTTTCTAATGATCTATCTTAGTAGCATTATTTAAAGTCAATTCTTAAATGTGGAAATGCTTGAGAACTGTTGTTGTTGTGGCACGACTGTATCCTCACCATGTCTAATAATAACAATACATAATATATTTATATATGAGTCTGCCAAGCCTCTGGCTGATGAAACACAGAAACAGAATCCAAGTGAACATATATTTTAATAAACACTTTCACGGGGAAAAGGGGATAGTTCTGTGATTTCTAAATAGGCATTATATAAAAACTTGCGTAAGAGGGCCGGCGGCAACTGAAAGCAAAAAGCAACAGACAAGGCTCTGTAGTGTGCTTTGATAGAGGCCTTTACAATCCACTGCAGTCTAGCAGTGGACTAAAACGGGCTGACGATGATGATTGGTAACTATTATAGAGTGCCACTATGGTTGCATTTGAGAGATCCAAATCTTTGAACATAATCTCAGAATAATAACTGAGACTGGGTTACATTTCAATTCTCATTATAGGTTTCGGGATATATATAGTGTTAGAGCAACTATCCATTTTACCTTAATGATAACAATTTTCAATTAAACATCTTTGTTCGGAACAGTAATATTTTGTATTACATGATTTTATTATTACTAATAAATTTTTGAATTAAAATCATTTGTACTTATTCCACTATTTTATTTTTGTTTACACCTGACCGGTTTCGCCTTATGGCATCATCAAAGGTTACTGATTGATGCCATAAGTTGCCATAGGTTAATGATGCCATAAGGCGAAACCGGTCAGGTGTAAACAAAAATAAATAGTGGAATAAGTACAAGTGATTTTAATTCAAAAATGTATTATAACAAGTTCCATCAAGTGCCGACAATCGAGAGTATAAATTAAATAACTAATAAATAAATAGTTCTCGATAGTCCATCTAACACAGAACGCTATCTAGTCCCAAGCTAAGCAGAGCTTGTGTTATGGGTACTAGGCAACTGATACAAATACATATATACTTTTTTTGTAAATACATACATATTATACATAGAAAACACCCAAACTCCGAAACAAATATTTCTAGATCATATAAAATATTGGCCCGACCCGGGAATCGAACCCGAGACCGCATGATCAGCAGTCGCACACGCCAACCGCTAGACCAACGAGGCAGTTAAATTACTCTACTCAGATATTCATCTAACAAAACAAATATTCAGGTAATAGTAACATTAAATAAACATTAAATATTACAGATATCTCACAACTCATCGTACATTGAAAAGGCAGAAAACATGATTCGGATGCCAACAATAAATCCATTAGAAGACAAAAAGAAAAAGTTCGTAAAGAAATCACCGAAAAGAACGATACAGAAAATAATAAAAAAGAATAAACAAAGGACTAAAAGAATATATGTAGTCAAATTAAAAACCACAACAAAATCTGCGCACACGCGTTATGACAAAGGTCAGGAAGATATGTCTGCCTGGAAAGATGACCTTACAACGTTGCCCTCAAATCTAAGAAAGAAACCAAAAAAGTACAAATCAAAGACGGTCAGAAATCCCATGCCATTCCAGAATTTGCAAAAGAAGAAATTTTATAAAAGAGAAAAGAGAGAGGCTTCTGACAGAGATGATTTATATATACTAAAAGATTTTGACGAACTAAAGTTTTTGGAAGGCGGTAAAGATTTCGATGTAGTTCAAACTCATGTTAAGAAATATTGGTAGAACAAGATATTTTATTTTAGTCACAGACAATAACAGTAATGTAGTTGATAAATCATATTCTTTTACCTAAAAAGTTGACGATGTCCTGTCAAGAAATAATGATAAAGAAGCATGTATAAGAAACAAAATTTTAATTTAATTTTCATCACCTCACAAAAAAATTGATAATAATTTGGGTGGAAAACCCATCATAGATGTGTACTGGGACACGAATAATAATTGTATGATTAGGTTTGTTTCGGATGGAATTTTACCATGCGAGTGTAAGCTATCAGATAACCAAATACATTGACAGGACGCAAGAATCCTTATCAAAATAAAAAAATACCATATTTGACTTACTCAGTCAACAAAACATTCCCTGTAGCATCGATTCTGTTAAATTCATAGTCTTAAGTTAAAGTAATAAACAAATTAAACATAAAAGATAAGTAATTTACTGTATTTTGTGTCAATTAATTTACTGAAATAACTGCTATAAATCAGTTGTATGTTATGGATACAGATATTTGAAAAAGAAAATTACCGTGTCACACGTCCCTGTGTTGACTCGACCTAACTCTGTTCCTCCTATCTACCTCTGTACTCTGTGTAGTATATTAGATGGGGATTTTTGTCTGTTTTTGTTTCTGAAACTGTTTTCAAAATAAGCATAAAATTAATATCTAGCATTTTCACGCAAATCAAAACATATATAAATGTTAAGTTGGTTTGCATATGTACGATTCAAAAACTAAAAAGTTCGACGCCTATTGAGCTCATCTTTTGTCACGGTATATAGACCGTCTTAATTGTTTTTTATGTTTCTTCCATGTTTGATTGGCAGGGGGCCGGGATCGGCGCAGTATCTTTTCTCTTTTCAGAAAAAGAAAAACTATTTTGGTCTTTTCTCGTTTTACTGAAAAGACAAAATGGTCTTAGACTCAGCATATGGGTGCCAATGCGAAGCATGCCAGCCGCTGTTATTCTGTCCAAGCGCATCATGATTATTATAATATAATACATTAGAATAAGCACATCGACACCATCCTGACCACGGAGAAAATAATCACTCCACATACCATCTAGTTCAGGCTAATCTATCACTCGTCGTGTTTACTGCCTTTCTAAGCTTTCACACAGTCCACCCACCTGTTCAAAGTAATTTATTATCAATAAAGTATTCCTATTATACAAACAGGATGAGAAGGGTACGAAATTGTCAAAAGACACGAGCGAGGCAGTAACCCGACGAGGACAGAAGAATATTCATCTATTCTACTGTCAGTTAATAAATAAATAACTTAAATAACCTCGCTTGAGACCTATTAGTATCATCAAAAGATAAAACAATCTTACTCGTATATTATTTCAAGGAAAATTGTGCCTACAAAATAGGTTTCAAATTATCTTTGAATATTTAAGTTTAAATCTAATTAACTATATTTCTGTAAGATGAAGAGGCGCAGGTTCCTAATTAAAATCTGTTCATACAATTAATTGAAATTAACGAAAAGCTGGTGTTTGCTTTACTTGTGTAACTGTTGTTTTAATTTAGTTCAGTGTGTAGGAAAGTTTAGTAGGTTTGTTCAGATTATTTGTTTCATTTAATACTCATAAAATTGAATATGTCTGTGATATACATATGTGGCGACTTTTACATACGACAGCAAAAAACATATTACAGCGCCATCTATCAGGTATACACCAAATTAGTAACGAACTATACGAAGAATCTGCATAATCCTGCATCGCGATATGAAAGTTCTCGCGCCGATTAGCATATATATAACATCCATATAATAACATATACAAATCCAGGCACGATTTCGCCTGGTCGGAGGTTCCTCCGTTTGTGTTGGATGGATATGACACCCGTTACTCCACACATATTGCCAGCTAGCTGACCCACGCAACCTCGTTTACGTCTACTATCGCCCGTAGCGTAATAATTTTACCCTGTTTTTGTAACACATTTTGTAACTTCATTGGTGTTCCGCTCTTATTGGTCTTAGCGTGATAATATATAACCTATAGCCTTCCTCAATAAATGGGCTGTCTTACACAAAAATAAATTTTCAAATCGGATCAGTAGTGCCTGAGATTAGCGCGTTCAAACAAACAAACTCTTCAGCTTTATAATATTAGTATAGATATGAAAAAACACGGAGTGTCACCACCTATACATCTTGTAAGTGACCTTTTTTTATTGTGCGGAAATCCCCAAGGATTCCGGTGTTTATGTCGGACTCGAACCGACTAAAAACCGCACACTGTCTCGGGTACTAGAAGCCGGGGAACCAGGTGCACCCTTTAACCCCAACGTACCTCGGGCCACCTACGGTTTGTAGATGGCCCCCTCCTCTGTAGGAAACCTGATGCTCTTTTTCTATTTAGAAAAGGGCGCGAGATCTTGGTAGAGCTCGTGCCGACACCCCGGCCTGCTTCTGCTAGTGTGACTGGTGGCCTCACCTGTCACCTCCATCTTGTAAGTGCCCTTAGAGCCGACTAAGGGAGCGAACTCCACGGGACAACATTACAGCAAAAATAAAGAAAACTCGAAACAAACCCATTACCAATCCATCTGGACAGCCTGGTATAATACGCCAAAAAGAGAAGAAGAGGTTTGTGCCAAGCAATGGCCTGTTAATGATAATGACCGTTATCCAATTGAGAATTACAACGGGATCATAGAACAAAACATTTTCTAGACTGAATTTGACTGCACGTTTGGCCTAGTGGTTTAACGGTCACCACGCCGTTTCCTACTTCGCCAAGTGTCGTGGGTTCAAATCCCACGTAGGACACACTGTGTGATCCACAAATTATTGTTCTGAGTCTGAGTGTTCTTTGTGTCCGTATCATGTATGAAGTCCCCCGCGACACAGGATTTATTCCTAGTGCGGGAGTTGTCACTTATAAAAAAACAGAATTTGGACGTGGGAAATTGGAACATCATTTAGTAGAGCCACGCTGATTTCAGCATGAATGGGCCGGCTCGACCGGGGCGGTACTACCCTCGCACAGAAAATCAACGTAAAATGACAGCGTTCATGCTGTCGTGTTTCGTTGGTGAGTGCGAGACCGGAG
Source organism: Diaphora mendica (assembly GCA_949125395.1). NCBI lineage: Eukaryota > Metazoa > Arthropoda > Insecta > Lepidoptera > Erebidae > Diaphora > Diaphora mendica. Next base: position 2,832,773 of record OX421332.1, on the reverse strand, counting down.
GCCCAAATAGTCTAGTCGACAAGTTCCATACTTGTTGACTAGACTAAAAGATGCAGCAGCATCACTAGGCCGCCATAGTGTGGGTCGCCATACTGCATTGTCTGCATTCGCAGTGAGTATGGTGACCGCCACTCTTGGATTCGGCTTATGCTTTCCATCAGGCAGAGTAGAGTCATTTTGGCGGGCCATACATAAAAAAAAAAAAAAAAAAAAAAAATACAGGACAGCTTCACCGTAGGGGATAAAACAGTCCTACAGACAGTTTGAATTCAGTTCGCTCTTAGGATTGCGAAGGTTCGTAGCCAATGGATTTGTGGAACAACTGATATTCAGGTAAAACTGTTTGAACTAGTAGCCGACGCCAAATACTGTTGGGAATAATGCAGGTTAAGAAAATGATGGATTTGTTTTGGTATTAGGTGCTAAGGAGAAATCGGGCTCATTATAAGAAATGACGAAAAATTCTAAAAAAACAGGTTTATTAATAATGTAAAAAAAATGACTTACTAAGTAAACATCATACACAATATACGATAACGTTAAATCGTCAAACTTGACGAACACAAAGATAGATACTATCTCCTTTATTCTTTGTTAATTTAAAACCTTACCATTAGTTTAATTTACATTCACATATTTTATATTAATGCATTACATAAATACCAATGTCTCCAACACTTTAGAAACATATTGCATTGAATTCTTCAAAACCAAGTTCAATGAAGTAATTTTAATTAGATGTTTCGTGTAATAAAGGTATAAATTATAACCAATACTACTCGTAATACATCTAAATAAATGTAAAATATATCAAATGAAGTCTCACTAATTTTGCTGTGAGAACAAATATAAATAAAATACAATAAGTAATACAGACCTTAAACACAATCACTTGGGTTGATTATACATTAAAAGACTGCAATTTGACTGTTATCTCAAATAGTTAGTCTACTTAGAAAACAGGTAAAGCAAAACGAGGAATAAAAATAACATAGTAATGCAGAATTAAAATAACAATATAGATGACTGAAAGGAAGAACAAACAATTAATACAACTTACTATAAAATGTACAAATAGAGAAGTTACATAAAACTGTTAAAATAGACTATTTACATGCACGTTTTGATGACTGACAGTATTGTATATACAATAAAGAGCACTGTTTTCTGGTCACCTGAAAAAGCGACCAGTCGCTTAACAAATTCTGTAGTTAAATAAAAAAATATCAGTAAGCAAAAATTTTACAAATCCGATGCAAAATAATGGCACGGTGCAAAGTCAAAGTAACATTAATATTAATAAAAATTAAACATTAAATACAATTAATCAAATAAATAAAACATAAATTAAAAGACCAAACAACGAAGAAAACACAAAAGGCACGTGTAACTTATGAGATAAAGATTATAATACTGCAAATGCGGTTTGTATTTGCATGGCACTAATAACTCGTGCTCAATTTATTGTACCGCATTCGAGGCGCTAACTGTAAATTGCAAGATAATAAATTACTGTACACAATTGTACATACCTCGCTACAGCTAAATTAGTAAATCGTAACATGGAGTCGTATAGACGATTAGAGAGACATTAAAGTAAATAAATAGATAGAAAAGTTGCTCTTATACCTCAGAAACTCATATTTTTTTTCGTAAAATTACAAGTATTTAAGTAAATTTTATTGATGATAAACTATAGAATTTAACATGTTATAAAAGGGTAGATGACACCTTAGTCAAATTGGTTACTTTTTATCATCTGTCAAAACGATAACTTAGTAAGAAAAACTAAATACAAACTTGTGACATCACCGTTTTAGACCACTCAATAAGTCAATTGAGCAATATATTTTAATGTGTATTTGATTAAAATTTGTAATAGAAATGAAAAGCTGTAATAATTATATATTTCGAGATGTTTTATTATATTCGTTTTAATGAAGGAGACATCGGTATTTATTTACGATGCAGTCATCTACCCTAATATGTTCGGCGTAGTAGTATTAATGTACAGATGATTAACGGAAGATGGAAACATAATAGGCTTCTAGGAATAAAATATTAAGATGCTTCGTACAGTACTGTCCATCGCTCTTCACTTTATTATAAGCTAAAATATACAAAACCTGCACACACCTATCATCAGCTATATTTAGAATACTCAGTCTTAAGCCTCTTCTGCTTTGATGTCTTCAGCTCCTTTTTTATTTCTGTATTCCCAGCCTTGGTATGCTAAATCTTGAGGACTTTCGTGTTCTCTAAAGGAAATTCCACCTGAACCATATTTTTGACCACCCTAAAACAATTTATATATAATTAAATTAACTAAAGCAAAATGCACATATAGTATAACTAGTTTTTGCTCGCGGCTCCGCACGCGTATATGTCGGTTATCGCTGCAAATAGTAGCCTATGTGTTATTCTGATGTATAAGCTATATTACTGTAAAGTTTCATCCAAATCCGTTCAGCAGTTTTTGCGTGAAAGAGTAACAAACATCCATACTTACAAACTTTCGCATTTATAATATTAGTATAGAAGTATAGATTATCAAATAAAACGCTAAACAATTTATAGGTGTAACTTCTTCGTATTCATCAAACACATGAATGTGGGAGCTTTTAAATTTGAATCAAACTAAACCCAATTTTAATACGTGAGTAATAGAGTTTATTTTTATTAAAATTATACTATTAATGAATTTGATACAGAAATATACAAAATTAAATTAAATTTTATTTGGTAGATTTCTCCTTTCAATGTGAACTAGAATACTTACAAAAGACATTCCTATTTCATCTAACTCGGTTAAAATTAGTTTTCAGATCTAATGAACATATCGTCTAGCTTTGAGATAACCGTAAAGATCCGATCAACTTTAGTTTTATTAAAGTTAAATGAAAGTATTACACATTGACAAAATTTCTTGAAAAGTCAGACTAGCTTATTATGCAATGTTAACTGATATATAATAATAATGCCACCTATAAATAAAGAAGCTTAGGTAATAGGAATACTATTACTCGATTACTCAAGTTTTGGTACTGTTTTATTTAAGTCGTACAAATACCTGGTCGTTGCATATTCTATGATAACTAAAAGTTAATTTCGATTTACGGTATACAGTCCGCATTTGAAATATTGCAGCTGCTTTTCTGCTAATGGTGCTTATTCTATTGTTGCGTCAGTAATCTTCTCCAAAATTATCTTCTATTCTCTTATTTTAAAAAGCTTTTTTACGTAGATGTTTAAAAGAGGTCTATTTTTAGTGTAATAGATCTAATTTTAGTCAATCTTTGACAACAGTAACTATGACTTTGACAAAACACGTTTTTGTGACTTTAAGTTTAATTTAGACAGTTTTCGAACAACGTAATTAACACTAAAGTATGAATAAAAGTGACTTAGCCTTAGACATTTTTTTTTTTTAAAAGACAACTCTCGCATTAGGAATAAACATCCTGTGTCACGGGGGACTTTACAAACATACAAGAAAGGGACACAAAGAACACCCAGACTCGGGACAACAATTTGTGGATCACACAAAGTTTTGTACCGCGTGGGATTTGAACCCACGACACTTGGCGCAGTAGCAAGAGGCGTGGCGACCGCTGAAACCACTAGGCCAACCGTGCAGTCATCACAATCATCTAAATACGGTGAGTATTTAGATGATTGTGATGACTGCACGGTATATTTTATTATAATTTCTTATAAAGAAAAATATGTTTAATAGCGATAGATACACTTACGGGATAGCTTTCATAATGTCCATGACCATATTGTGATGGGGTGTCTCTGTAGATCCCATGGGAGCCAAGACCGATGCCAGCAGGGCTATACTGAGGTCCTGTGTAGTGGTTTTGGGAGAATGGTGAAGAATTAGGCTTGCAAAACTTAAAGTAGCCAATGACACCTGAAAGTAGAAATTAAAGATGATTCAGATTGGTGATATAGTATGGCTTGCTGAAATATATCATTTAAACACAATCCTGACATGGAGTCGACGAATTAAGTTGATCTTCTTACGAGAATTTTTCTTATAAGGCTTCATAAAAGTTTCCCAAACTATTAAATATTATAAATACACGTAAATGTATTGAAAACAGTAATTGAATCTGGTTGATTTGTTTGGAATAATTTCTGACACTTGTGCTTGTTGTGGTGGATATTTAATATTGTACAGTTAGTTTCATTTGTTTAGTATTAATTGAAACCAAAACACAGGGACAAAAAGAAAAAATAAAGTTAATTGCCTTGTTCTGGGATTGTAGAAGAAAATGAAAGCCGAGAAATAAAGTTTTTTTATTTGTTGCAATAGAATCGAATGTTCGAATGAAAAAACTGAAACTATTGCAACGTGTATAATATCATTTGTGCTAAGTTTGTAGCTTTTCTAAGTTTAGTAAATCTCATGCATAGTTAATCGTCTACATTCGTAGGAAATTATCCCTGCCTCAGTGGCGCAAGTGGTAGCGTAAGCGACTGCTGTGCCTGAGGTCTCGGGTTCGATTCCTGGGTCTGACCAAATGTTTGTATGATCTGCAAATGTTAGTTTCGGAGTTTGGGTGTTTTCTATGTATAATATGTATGTATTTACAAAAAAAAGTATCTATGTATTCGTATCAGTTGTCTAGTACCCATATCACAAGCTCTGCTTAGCTTGGGACTGGATGCCGTTGTGTGTTATATGTCCGAAAATATTTATAAAAAAAATATATATTTATTTATCTTAATTGCTCAAGTGGCAAAACGTACTTGCGATTTTAAGATAAGCTTTAAGTTAAAACGGAGGAATACATACCAGGTACGACAAGAGCTAAGAATCCAAGGAACTTCTTAAAGCTTGCGAGACCAAGAATCAGAGGCAAGAAGAGTAGTAGCTTGAGCTTGAACAGCTTCAGAATCAGCAACATAGGAATGATTAGCTTCTTCAACTTATGACGGCCAGCTGTAAGTAAAAATTGCATTACTGAGTCACATGTTCTCATTCTCACAATCTTCATTTCTAAATATATTTTTATTTCTAAAATTATGTGGTGTTTAGACGATGAAGGTATCTTCCGTCGTCTTTAAGACTTAATTGACCATTAAAAGACGCTGATAAAGACTCAAGGTGATAATAAACATCATCAGTTCACACGTATACGTCAAAGTAATATATAATTCTATTAAGCCCGTTATCCACGACAAAGATGCAATATCGTAGAGTACAATATCTCTCGCTGTGCCATTCAAAAAACTATCACACAAGTCGAAGATAAGATATATTTTTGCCTAAAGCATTTGAACTTCAAATGCAATATTCGAGATTAATTTTAAAAAGCTGGATTTTAATATCAGGATTTAATATGCGGATAAACTAAATATAATATTTTTATGCTTCACAAGTTAAATATCAGCTTATCTTATAGTGTTGTCGCTATCTGTGATGCCGTTGAATAGAATCTGGTTACTCATTCTCCAAGAGTCAGTAAGAGATGCATCATTTAACTTGATTCCATTTGTTTTATATTTAACTAGCTGAGCCCCGCGGTGTTACCCACGGTACAAAAACAACCGCGGTTAACGCCACGGGACAAAGTTAAAAAAAACTATGTAAAAAGTATCTATACCTATACGGCTATACCGACATCAAAAAAAGCTATTAAATTGTACAGTCTAGCATATAATATTTAAATTGATACTTGTTGAAGCTAAGGTCTTATGGGACTGCCATACCCTAATAGGGTAAAAGTCCCTTAAAAATAAACAAAGAAAAAAAAACCTATGTTTGTCTCCTGGTTCTAAGCTACCTCCCCACCAATTTTCAGCCAAATTGGTTCAGCCGTTCTTGAGTTATAAATAGTGTAACTAACACGACTTTCTTTTATATATATAGATTTTTGTTCTTGATAAATCTATCTCTTATCCATTCAACTATCAATAAATATTCCTGCCAAGTACTTACGGAAGGAAGCTTTCTTATTTTCAATGATGTCCACTTCATCAGCAATGTCACCAATAAAACGAGGTGCTAGGATCCCACGAGAAGTAACATCATCATCAAGTTCCATCTCCAAAGCAGTTGATCTCAGGAACCTGGAATATTTGTCAGTTTTATTTACAATAGGTAATTACTGGAGCTAAAGGTACGTGAAAATTCATTAAAATAAATAATTTTATGTGGATAACTTATGTGTTTCTCCCATTTCTCAAACTATGTACCTACTTTTAAAAAAATACCAAAAGATTCTAGTAGTCATTTTAAGTTAAGAAACAGGGTCGTCAGTACTCTCTTAACTCCTAACTAAGATTATGAACTTTTTCTATTAAATGATAAGTGAAAGTTTCCAAGTCGGAGAGTTATAATATTCTGATAAAACTATTTAATTTTATAATTTACTAGCTGACCCGGCGAACTTCGTACCGCTATATTTACATTTCTGTCCCAGCTACCCACAGGCAGTGTACAGTCGTGGACAAAAAAAAGACTTTTCCCGTTATCTTTTATTTTTTTCTTTCTAGCAAAAAAAGAATGAAAGAAATCGGACTACGTGTTATTGAATTACAACTAAGTACATATTTTGATTTTCATCCCCTCTCTCCAAGAAACCGTGCTGAATTTCGGGATAAAAAGTATCCAATGTCCTACCTCGTAGTATGAACTCAAATCATGTCAAGTTTCATTTGAATCGTTTGAGCGTGATGCGTGGCCGGACAGACAGTCAGACAAAAATAAAAAAAAAAACAGTTTTGGCTTTAGTATCGTATATAGTGACCCCTCTAAAAAAAAATTACAAAATTTCTTTAATGTACAGAATTGGACCTGTTACATTTTTATTATAAGTATAGATAGGTAATTGATGGAGCTAAAGGTGCGTGATAAATAATCCATTAAAATAAATAATTGTATGTGAAAAACTTATACGTTTCTCCCATTTCTCAAACAATGTACCTACCTACCTTTAAAAAAAATACCAAATGACTCTAGTAGTCATTTCAAATTAAGAAACAGGGTCTTATGCTTTCAGTAATCTCTTAACTCCTACCTAAGATTATGAAACTTTTTCTGTAAAATGATAAATGAAAGTATCCATGTCTGAGAGTTTTCTAATATTCTAATAAAATATTTGAATTAAATCTTACACAGACTCGAAAGTCTTAGTCTCAATAATAGAGCCACAATTGTTTTGTCAAATAGTTTACTGTAATTTTATATATATAGAAAATCTATTTAATATCTATTTAACTGCCTCGTTGGTCTCGCGGTTGGCGTGTGCGACTGCTGATCATGAGGTCTCGGGTTCGATTCCCGGGTCGGACCAAATGTTTGTATGATCTACAAATATTTGTTTCGGAGTTTGGGTGTTTTCTATGTATAATATGTATGTATTTACAAAAAAGTGTATATGTATTTGTATCAGTTATCTAGTACCCATAACACAAGCTCTGCTTAGCTTGGGACTAGATGGCGTTGTGTGTTATTATAATATCTGCCTCTGCTAATCTACCCGTCCCCAATAAATTTGAGTCTTTTTTTTTTTTTTTTTTTTTTTTTTATGTTTGGCCCGCCAAAATGACTCTACTCTGCCTGATGGAAAGCATAAGCAGAATCCAAGAGTGTCGGTCACCATACTCATTGCGAATGCAGACGATGCAGTATGGAGACCCACACTATGGCGGCCTAGTGATGCTGCTGCATCTTTTAGTCTAGTCAACAAGTATAGTACTTGTTGACTAGACTAATTGGGCCTCCGGTCTCGCACTCACCAACGAAACACGACAGCACGAACGCTGTCATTTTACGTAGATTTTCTGTGCGAGGGTAGTACCGCCCCGGTCGAGCCGGCCCATTCGTGCTGAAATCAGCGTGGCTCTACTACCTTTTACTCTTATGAGAAGAAAAATCTAACAAAACAACCTTTAAAATTCATTGATCTCTTGGATTGTATATATAGGAGTATAGTTTGAATGAAATTGGTTTTATTAATACAATATTATACTTTGATAAGGTCCTGTATGCTTATATTTATTGATTGGTGTCTTGATACATTATAGATTAAACATTCTGCAGAGTTCGAAATTGTGAAATTGAATTAGTAAACATTTAAAAGGCACATAAATTTACGTAAAATGTACGAGAACTAATGTGATCCATGGTTATAATCTATTTCAGAACGTAAAATAATGAGGGAAACATGTGTTGTATGTTGACAGAATGAGGATTTATTTTGCAATTTAGCTCACGGGAGGCCTTCCGGTTAGAATGCTAATTTACATAACTAATATAGGTACGTACTTAATACTTTCGTAATTTATTTTTTTAAATAGAATCACCGGTTTTAATTCACCTAAATCATAAGAACTTGTAAAAACTATATTGTACCTTTTTTAACCGACTTCAAAAAAAGGAGGAGGTTTCTCAATTCGACCGTATTTATTTTTTTATGTGTGTTCGCGGATAACTTCGTCGTTTATGAACCGATTTTGATGATTCTTCTTTTGTTGGAAAGGAGATGTTCCGACGGTGGTACCATGATAAGGAAACTTGGATCTGATGATAGCATCCCAGAGAAATCGAGGGGAACCCTAAATTTTTTCAGGAACGTACTATGTTTTTCGTATATTTTCTGAAGCTACTCCGGTATTTGCGTCTGATAGTTATCATTTAATGATGATGTGTGGTAGTGTGGTAACTACTATTACATTTGGCTTGGCGCCGACTTCAAACAGATTTTAGGTACCTAGCACACATAATAATACTACTATTTAAATGAATAAAGAATTAGGTATAGACAAGAATTGGCACATAGCAATGTATGATGAGTCAGTTTGTTTTTCGCTTTTTAGTGTTTTTGGCAGAGAGTTTTCGTTGGATGGTTTTTGGATGTCGGTTTTTTTTTATAAAAAGTTTTTTACTGGTCTATTAGTAAGTAACCCGAATGTTAAGTTATGTATAGTCAAGTACAGTGTCAAAAGGCATCTTACAGTCGGTGACCAATGTCTGTCGAACTTAAAAAAACATTTCGACGAATTGAAAACCTACTTTTTTGATGTCGGTTAGCAAAATTTCTATAAAAAGGTAAATAAAAAATCAAATAGATAAATTCCTTACCTCTCAATTTTCCTCATGCCATATTTCACAAGTGCCTCCCAGTCTGAGTCCTCGCTTCTGGGTTGAGACTCTAATGCCGGAGGTTCACGGACTAATGCACGGGCTTGACTTTCTACTTTGACCAGAACAGCATTTTCTGATAACCTAAAATTACAAAAACGATGAAAATTTTGTCCGAGATGAAATATTATGATTTATGGTTTTATTCTTTACTTCATTTGATTTTTTTCTAAATTTACAGATTTCGATGGCAAGCCCAGTATTATATTCAATTTGTATTATCTTAAGTTACGTCCTTGTGGAAGAATAGAAACGACTTACGCATAAGATGGCTTATCAAAGAAGTCATCAAATGACCGCAAAGCCTGTGCCTTGAAGCAATCGGCCAGGTCACCTTGGATGCACTGCTGTGTTGATTGCTGGATGTACGGGTCTTGATCTTCGCCCAAACCTATCCAGTCCAGGAATCCACGGCCTGAGGCTTGAGGCTGGAATAGAACATTTGGTTGATACAGTAAAACCTGGATTAAAGACGCAAACTTCTCGACAACAGTCAAATTCAGCTATAGGTACCTCGAGCTCTTACACTCTTTAATCTATTCCTTCAAAGCAAGATTACTTTCCTACCGTTTCTTTCAGATCTTAGAAATGATGTAAGTTTTTTTGGCTTTAAAACCTGCCTGCAGAAAAAAAATTAGAAGTTCATTAATACCTAATTCATTAATAAATTAAAATTTCCAAATTATTTAGTTTATGAATAACTTACCGATCTGGAATGTTCATTCCCAAAATTCAAAGATCTTCCGTCAGATTGTCCTTCTTGTTTAGGAGGCTGATCAGGGAGCCTGATACCGCCATCACCTCTCGACTGCAGCGTGAGGCCTGCTGCTATCACCAACATCAGCCATCGAGCTTGTCCTAACATTTTGAATCACCTGGAAAGACAAAATAATTTTTTGAATGAATGATTAAGATGATCAAGAACTTCAACGTTCGAATTTTTGTTCAAAAGGTTTACTATATAAGTTACTTGCTGGCATGACTACAACTTTACTGCTTATTGTAAAACGAATAAATTGTTCCCGTTTTCAAAAAATTTCTGATTGTTGCCATTTATTGCTGAACTATTTATCCATGCGTGCTAGGAAGGCTTAATGTTTTGCTTTCTTCGTTATATGAGCTATTTTTGAGCAACATTTTTCTTTATTTGATCCAGTAGTTCCTCAGGATAGCACGTATTAATCAAACAAATAAACTATTCAGCTTAATAACATTGAATGATTTACAGATTGATGATCCTAAGAAAAGAAAGCACATATACTCGCTCTTAACGTGGTTCCACTGAAATGGAGGTAATTAACCTGGTTCAGGAAGTAAGACACACGGTATGCCTTTAACAATGAGGAAGCACTGTAATTAAGTTCATTGGTAATTGGATCATTTGGAGATAATATAATGTAACTATGGGAACATTTGCCAAATAACCTGAGATTTTCTTTGCCACAGCAGCGATTTGTTTGAGACGAAATATACTGCCTCATTTAATTTATTAGAATTCCCAGAATTAAGTCATTTAGTGTTGACTTTGAAACAATTGGGCGAGAATTAATTAAGGAGGTGAGAGAATGATGAATAAAAAGAGTCCTTATTGGAGTTAATGCAAGGTACAGGTACCTCCTCGAGCTCTAAAACTCTCTAATTGATTCCTAAAAGCAATGTCTCTTTCCTCTTTCTATTGCAGACGTGTCTACGGTAATAGGTTCTCCTATCCCTATTTTAGGACTGGGTCCCTATTTATAAATGACAATCAACTTAGTTTATCAACGTAAAAGCACTCTTAAAATTAGCCTACTTAAGTCTGATTTCGCATATAGATAAATAAATTAAATGTATATTCTTAATTGAACAAAAAGTTTCGTATAATAAACTATACAATTAATCGCAAATTATGATCTCTCACAGACAATCGGTAGGGTAGAGTTCATAGCTGTATAATAATGTTAAGGTAAGTCATGGTGTTACAACTACAAAATGACAAACAAAATACATGTGTATGTATTGATGGAAGGTGAACATTATCAAACATTTCGCAGCTATTGAAATTACATGTAAACTTGATATACACAAGATTTGAATATCCTTTGTCCCTATTGTGCCTTTTGTATTAGTGATAACTATCTCATTTTACTTCATAACACTGTTAAATGTGTAGTGCCAAATACGGCACCACCTAGATGGGCCTTAACTGTGATATTACTCGTTCAATCTATTGCGTCAGTACAAAGACTTTAATTTAATTTCTCCCTACTAGTGTCATGTTCGTTCATTCGTGTTGAATACGGGTACCGTTTCTGTAAATCTGATTGGTTTTTGCTACCTCAAGGGATTTGAGGTTTAATACTGTCATGCTTTTTATTTGTTTCGAGTCCCTGGATATCTAAAGTTCAAGGTTCAATGAAATGTTGTTAGAATAGTCTCACTTTTGGGAGCAAGGGTTTGGTTAGTTAATAAGGCGTGGGTTCAGGAAGCAATTTCATTTAAAATAAGTGCGTAGTTTTCAAAATGAGATTTTTCTCTTATGGGAATACGGTGATAGATTTAGGACTGAGACCATAGTAGCGTTAAGGGGCCAGAATCGATCAATAGGCTTATTAATTGACCTGAATTTGAAGGCAAAAAAACAGTTGTAAATTTAATAAACTTCGATCGAAATACATGTGTATTTAACAAATTAAATTGATTTATCTCTACTAGGCTGTTCAGTAAAAGCGTCACAATTTCAATTGAAGTTGCGCCTCTCTGTTTGTGTTAAATTATCTCTCACGTACCAGTATTTGTGCAAGTAATTGCTGAAATATCACACGTTTCATTCAAAATTTCAGTCAATACTCGATTTATTTAGGTTGTAGAAATTCTGGAGTATTATCAAGAATCAAATATGTGTACCTACCTAAAACAGTACACAAAACTGTAAATTAATGTTGTACATATATGTTAAAACGATTTACACTAAATGAATGGAATTGAATTTTGGGCATCAACCCAGAAAGGTGATAACGAAAGCTCGATCGGAGAGTAGCAATCTATTTATAAAAATGAATCGTTAAAATGTATGTACGCGCATAACTTAAATCGGCGGCATCAAATTAAATAATTCTTTTTTATGTATTCGTTATTGTTAAGACAAGGTTTGTGTACAAGAAAAATTAAAAGATAACGGGAAAAGTATTTTTTTCGTACGCGGCTGTACATTGCCTGTGGGAAGCTGAGACAGCTTGGCAGTATGAAGTTCGCCAGGTCCGCTAGTATACGTATAATAACCTCAAACGTCTCACAGACGGCCCGTACTAGGCTGAACCTGTACTATGATAAATAGATTGCTGAAAAACATAACTTTCTTTCTTACATTACAACATACTTTCTTTCTTTCTAGACACAGAATTAATGATCGTGTTTATCATACATTGTTTGAAGTAATATGTAGTAAATAAATGTAGTATACATTCATGTCGATCGAAGGCGATGTAATAATTGAGCTGAATTGCCATATTTTTTTAATAAAACATTTTTTTGTCTGTTAAGTCGGTTTACGGACGATAGTTTAACGTGACAACGTCATAACAAAACATTGATGAAATGATGAGAGATAGATGCGCGTCTATCTCTCATACAACGACGTACGATGCGCGTAACGGGACCATGAGCATAACAGGACAATGCGTTATCCTTTTTCATGCATGCAGCCGACGTTCATCATTAAGTCGGTTTACGGACGATAGTTTAACGTGACAACGTCATAACAAAACATTGATGAAATGATGACAGATAGATGCGCGTCTATCTCATATACAACGACGTACAATGCGCGTAACGGGGTAATGAGCATAACAGGACAATGTGTCATTCTTTTTCATGCATGCAGCCGGCTTTCATTAATTTATGAGACGTTATGACGTTAAAAAGCTTTCGTTGACATACTCCTCGTGTTATTTATCTCATTACCCTACATCATTCCGTGAACATACATTTTCCTGGATAAAATCTAACCAATGACCTCTGACTCTGAAGAACAGCAAGACTAATAAGTCCATCAAAAGTTTTTTGTAGTAAATCTCAAGCGAAATCACACATTATACCTATTTCCTAAGCTTGCATCTATAGTTAGATCAAACCGGTAAGAAAGTCCAGTAAAACACAAGTCAAGTACAAGATTCCTTAGTTTGTTACACTCGGAACTCAAGTCAAGCTAGCACCGATTTCCTACTTTTACACTGCACCAGTCAATGTATTACTTTCTCGTCTTGCATCGAAAATTTATAACATTACAATTACACACTAGTTATTGAGGTGAACTTGTTAGTAAGAAATGTTTTTGATTTTATTGAGAGACATAAAATTATTTCTCAATATATCGGTCAATCGAGAAGCCTAAAATCGATCAGAGTGGGTGCAATGAGATAGGCCTATATCCACTAGTAGACTACACTATTGTATTTTTTAATATGGCCTGCCAAAATGACTCTACTCTGCCTGACGGAAAGCATAAGCAGAATTCAAGAGTGGTGGTCACCATACTCATTACGAATGCAACAATTCAGCACGGTGACCCACACCATGGCGGCCTAGTGATGCTTCTGCATCTTTGGGCCTCCGGTCTCGCACTCAATAAAAATAAGATGATAAAGACGGTAAATTGAACTTAGATAATAAAGACAGAAATAAGATTATTTAAACAAAATGTAATGACTTCAAAAGTAAGTTGCGAAGACAAGAATAAAGGAGTACTAGAAAATTTGTTTGTAGAAACAAATTGGTTGCTTCCTAATCAGATAAAATAAGAGAGTAAGAAGAAGCGTAAAATCATTAATTTACTTTTAAATAGGTGAGACTTCCTCCTCATTTCTAGATGGAGTGGAGTGGGATGGAGTGGAGTCTACCGTGGGAGAGCCACGCTTCAGCATGAATGGGCCGGCTCGACCAGAGTGATACCACGTCACAGAAAACCGGTGTGAAATAGTGCTTGCGCTGTGTTTCACCTTGTGAGTGAGGATACCGGAGGCCCATACCCCAACCCCCCTTCCCCTGTCTCCTCCAAAGGCCGGTAACGCACTTGTGACGCCTCTGGTGTTGCAGGTGTCCATGGGCGGCGGTAATCGCTTATCATCAGGCGATACGTCTGCTCGTTTGCCTACCTATTCCATAAAAAAATGGAGGTATATCCTCCTCTAATCATCACGTCTCATAACTCAACAACTTCACAGTGCGTATTACCTATATGCTGACGATTTGCAAGTGTATTCGCAGGTGAGAGTAGGAGCCACACATCTTATTAATTTTGCTTACTAACATTACGTTTAGTCTGATTACTGTCTGTTTACTGATTAATTTAAATTTGATTTTCAAGCGCTTCACATAAGACATGCGTAACAGTTAACATTAAGGCGAACGTAATCAGAATTCTTATCAAGCAATTGGACCAATGTAATGAAAAGTATTTATTGGGTAAAATATAGCTTTCATTGAAAAGGACAACTATCTCTCTAAATAATTTTGATCTACACATCTGTTTTATCAGAAAGAGATTTCATTTAGCATCAAAGCTCCATTTCGTAAATTAACTGCTCAGTATTATACAAGTCTTCTATCAAAGCGATGAAGCACAATCTAAATTTTACTTATCTGTTATTCAAAAGCCTGTTATTGACAGAACTTTAAATTGGCTTAAAAATATCGGTTAGGTATGTTTATTGTAATTGAGCGTCTAGTGGCAAATGATAGGGTTTCTATTCCAATGAATTTCGCAGTTGGCATTTAGTAGGCTGTGGTTGGGCAAATTAGAAGTTGCAACTATACCCTTAATTGTGCGGCGCTGACAATCAGTAACCGCATGTGTTGTCAAGCAACTGACTATTATTGGATTTAGAATAGATGTAATACCAAAGAATCCACAAATCCATACTAATATCATAAATTCGTAAGTAACTCTGTCTGTCTGTTTTTACGATTTCGCGGCTAAACCGATGCACCGATTTCAATGAAATTTGGCATGGGGATATTTTGATTCTTAGGGCCATGTGTCACGTAGTGGCTTTAGGAGCCCTTGAGGTGGTGGTGAGGCCACGAGGTTCTGAAGATGGTGAAATCAGACGCTTCACAACAACAATTTAAACGTTATTTATTTACTGAAGTATAACACAAACAGATAGATGTACAGACAGGGTGTGGATTTAAGAGATTCGACCAGTCAGTGCCTCCAGACAAGGAGCACTTAACTGTCCGTTCGCAGCGATGAGAAAAGTACATAGGCTACTCTATACGGCGATAACCAACATACACGCGGGCAGAACGGCGGGGAAAATGTAGTATCTAATCACACTAATATTATAAAGATGAAAGTTTGTGAGTGTGCGCAAACAGCTAGACCAATTTGGATGAAACTTTACAGAAATATAGCTTATACATAAGAATAACACATAGGCTACTATTTGCCGCGATAACCGACATACACGCGGGCGGAGCCGCGGGCAACAGCTCGTATATTATATCAAACAGCAAGCACTATCAAAAACAAATTAAATCTAGGTCCTTTGGTCATAATTTCTTATTATGTCGTCATTAATTAATCTTACATAAATCTTTTGTTTCATGAATGAAGATGTGTGAAATTTTCTCATAACATCGCTCGTTTCATTGAAAGTATTTAAATTACTCCTCATAACTTTTATCTCCCATTTGAATTTTGTCTACCGGTTCTTGAGAACCTGGATCTTTCTAGTTAGATTGAGTCAGAGTCCCATTCAGAATATTGAATAAAAAGTTGATTTCTTGATATGACTAACGTGTCAACATTTAGATGCATTTAATAAAAAGCTGGTAATACTGGTATGGCCAGCATAAGAAATTAGGCCAAAACCTTCTTTAAATGAGTATGGTGATCACCACTCTTGAATTCTGCTTATGCTTTCCATCAGACAGAGTAGAGTTATTTTGACAGGGCAATAAATTTAAAAAAATGATGATGAATAAAAAGCTATTACAGCGATGTTTAAAACAAACAAACCTACATGAACAATCATTTTCAAAGAACGGGAACGGAAAAAGTTCTGACAGAATTTATGTAGCACCAAGATAAGTGGTATATTATGAATTACTTAATGTTCGGAAGACATTTGCGTACGTGACTTAACGGTTGAACTGAATTTGATGAAAGTATAATCGTTGTGGAAGTCATGCAAGAAGTTTATTCACATCGCACTTATTGAAGCACTTTGAGGCTGAAACACGATTTTGATTAGAAACTGTTTTATTGATTGACGCGGTGTTAACTGCGGTTGTTCTTGTACCTTTACAATATCAACTACGGGTAACGCAGTGGAGAAAAAAAGTTACCTTAGTTACTCGTCAAAATCGGTTCAGCCGTTCCGGAGATTACCCGGAACAAACAGAAAGACATACAAAATATTTGAGAATAAATTTTCGATGTAAGTGCCGTATATACTTTCAAATGCTTTTATTTAAAAGCTGTTACGACTGTTACGAGTAATTCGAAATTACAAACAATTACTTTTTTTTATTAGTTTGTATAGAATAGATATATTGTAAATCTCAAAGTAGTGGTTAACAAAAGACTGTCTATTAATTTGGAATTAGATGCTTATATGTGAGATGTACATGTTTATTATTTTTATTACAAACAATAGAACAAATCTAGATTTGAATCAAACAAATGAAGTGACTATGAGAGTCTCAATTTATCTACAAAGTGTTAAGACTTTTGTTCCGGATTTCTGATAAAGTGTGTCAGGGATTATCAGTGAATCTGTTTATTTTAAGACTCATGGAGAAATCTATGGCGCTTTCTTGCTGTTATCAGCTGTTTAAATATATTTATTCCATTGTACCCCACTCTTTTAAGGATACAAGTAAATTTATTATAGCCATTCTTACTGCCTGTTTACTTCGAAATAAATTCATGGTGAGTTCTAAAATAATTCAACACTTATCTGTTATGATATATGAAAGACCATTCTGTAAATAAATGGTAAACAAATATTAGTTTGTTTGCATACAAAAGTAAAAAATGTATAGTCACAAATGTTAAGGTGCGGATAAATATTTACGGAAATTAACACGGAATTAGCTCGCTTATTATGGGAAATAAGTACATGTCTGCCAAATGCCTGACGTTTCGATCTTGGGTTAGTTAAACAGTTAGATAGTTTTAAAGTTAGCAAGTACCTACTACAATAAATCTGCACTAATATTAATAACGCGAAAGTTTGTAAGTATGGATGGATGGATGGCTGGATGGATGGATGGATGTATGAATGGATGGATGGATGGATGGATGTTTGTTACTCTTTCACGCAAAAACTACTGAACGGATTTGGATAAATCTTTACAGTAATATAGCTTATATATCAGAATATCACATAGGCTACTATTTACCGCTATAACCGAGATATACGCGGGCGGAGCCGGGGCAACCACTAGTAAGATAAATATTATTAGATTGTTATCCAAAATTCCAGGGCATAAGTCTAACCTCTACATAAAATTAAATGTTACAAAATTAGGAATAGTAAAGTTTAACAAAATCTGAAACAAGTACATTGATTTACTAATGATTTACCATCAAATCTTAACCTGCAATCAACTCCAACGGTCAAAAACTAATTCAAAACACGAAAACACGGTGTTTTAACACAAAACCTTTTTCACAAAGTAAAACAGTTCGCAGCTTTAGACGCGGTTTGTAATTGGAAAACGTTCAAATACCTACATAGTACGAGCGTGGCATACGGAGCGCGACGGCAGACTGCGTGCGCGCAGCCAAACAGTAGGCGCCATTTTGTATTTTTAAAATAACAAGGCAATTAAGTGATAGAATGTATTTCTTTTGTTAAAACAATTACTAAATAAATTGTTTAAGTTTGGAAACATTTTAAATTTAGTCTAAGTAAACCAGAACAGTGTGAATATTTTAGAAATTGGGTTATTTTTGTAATAAATTGTAAAACTCAAGATTTAACGGTAGTTAATTGCTGCTGAAACTAGTTTTCTTTTGTTGATGTTGGCCATTATAAATACAAAATTTTAACTAAAAAAACCCGACTTCAAGAACGACCAAATTGAATTGGGTCCACACAGTAAGCACCAGCTTTCAAATAAAAAAAATTATCGAAATCGGTTGGCGTGATATTGAGTTATTCGTCAATTTGTCGCACACATACTTAATGCAAATTGAAGACTCATATGGTTTTCTCATGGATGACATGTCAGAACTGCATCAAATTGAAATGGAACCACATGGGAAGCACTAGCTTTCAAATAAAATAAAGAATTATCAAAATCGGTTCACCCAGTAGAAAGTTATGAGGTAACAAATATAAAAAAAAACAGTGGAATTGAGAACCTCCTCCTTTTTTGAAGTCGGTTAAAAAGAGTTAGAAAAAACCTTTCATACAAAAAAAACTAAATTGAAATCGCTTCATCCGTTCGCGAGCTACGGTGCCACAAACAGACAGACAGACAGACAGACACGTCAAACTTATAACACGAGGGGTGTTTGTATCGGGGGTTTAAAACACTGTTCAAGTCAATTTTTGTTTAATACTGGTTGGTCCATAACTCATCTCATTAAAGATGAACTCACGTTAAACCGGGTTAATTTATTTCTTCGACCTTGAATATTTACAAACTTTTCAATTGAGATTCAGCTTTGTTATACATAATTTTTAATGAAAAAAAGGAATGTTTTTTCTGTAAAAAATGTTAGAGAACTTATCAGTCTACTTGTACCAGAAGCATAAGTTTCAGTAAAAGAATATATAGATTTTCATACGTGATAATCATCACGTATGAAAATCTAGTCCACTTATATATTTATAACTAAAATTGAAGTGTCTGTTTGTAATTACTAATTAACAGCTTTTGACAAAATGCATATGAAATAATTTACAGTACTTGCATTAAAAAAACAATTTACCAATTTTTTACTGTCGCGATGTCGGTCTGTTTGATGCAGCTAACCTCTGGAACGGCTGAAACGACTTTAACGGAATTTTACTGGCAGATAGCTGATGATATAAGGAGTAACTTAAGTCCTTTTTTAGAGTATCTTGGCCCCGCGGCGTTACTCGCAGTTGTAAAGCTAAAATAATTACCGCTAGTATAATACAAATATAGACAAAAAACTGTAATGTTATCACTCTAATTTGACGATGTGAGTGAAAAAGTATAATAAACGTATTTAATTTTAGCTGCTGTTGGATAAAACAAAAAAGGGAAAAACACTTATTGCTTTCCTCGACTGAAGGCGTGATCCGAATATGCAACGTCAACCAACTTGAAGAAGTAACAGAACTAAAAACGGGTGGATACGGTGTAATGGAAAATATGAAACAAGCAATTTTCTTCCAAAAATAGATGAAATGTAACAAAAATAAGAACAGAAGCAAACCAGTATCAAATAAAATTAAATTTGTGAACAACGTCAAAAAACAAAATAAAGTTTATGTTATCAAGAAGCAGAAGTAATGTTATATGTACATGCAAAAAGAAAATGAAATGTTAATGATTAATAGTTAATGTTACTAACAGGTAGGGGAAAAATTTTACGTTTCTTAAGCACTGTATGAAGTTTATACGAAACTAGCTGACCCGGCAAACTTCGTACTGCCATAATAAATATTTTCTATATTCCTGAAAAACTGATTTTAGTAATTTTAGGTGCCTTAGCTTTCCACAGGTAGTGTACAAACGCGGACAAAAAATTACTTATCCTGTTATCTTTTAATTTTCTCATAAACAAACTTTCCGCGATTAATTTTTATTTTATATAGATAAATGATACTTGAATTGAAAATTGAATTTGTTTTCTGGAATTGCTTAGTTTGAGAATTAAATATGGGAAAATTGGTAGTAATCACATCAAAAGAAACAATTGGTATATTAATTAAAGGAAATGTATACTCATATGCTAATACATTGAATTGTCATTCCTTAAGTATCTTCAGACCGTAAGAAACAACAAATGATTTTTGTCTGTCTTCAATATTTGCTTTAAAAGTTTTCTTCATTTTTAACCCATTGTTACGCTTTCATTGCTATAATGTCCTTTTTGCTTGAGTGGAACGGTAATTTAAGTGTCAAAACTGTATCATATTCCCCTCATTATGAATATCAAAGATGTCTGTCATCTACGTATAGGAGTATTTACTGCGCAGTCAACTGGAACTATTATTTGATGAAAGTAAGAGCAAATTATTACGACAAGTGATATCTTATTTCAAAGGATTGTGAATTTCTTATATAAAAAAAACGTGTGGCACTCGGAGACTGCCGCGGTAAAGCTATTGCAAAGCCTTTTTTATCAACTTATGCATTACTAGTTGTTGCCCGCGGTTCCGCCCGCGTATATGTCGGTTATCGCGGCAAATTGTAGCCTATATGTTATTCTGATGTATAAGCTATATTACTGTAAAGTTTCATACAAATCCATACAGTAGTTTTTGCGTGAAACAGTAAGAAACATCCATCCATCCATCCATCCATCTATCCATCTATCCATCCATCCATCCATCCATCCATCCATCCATCCATCCATCCATCCATCCATCTATCCATCCATCCATCCATCCATTCTCACAAACTTTCGCGTTTATAATATTAGTATAAGTATACATTATTATTTATTTTTTATTTGTGCAGTATTTTTTTTTTCTTTGAACAGGTATACTTACTTACTTGTATACTTTTACGCACATGCGGTGAGTGTGGCATTATAAAGATATGATAGACCTATACACCTATATAGTTTCTCACAAACAGCTGCTTACGTATTCGTCCGATTTCGGAACAGCTTGTCTCGATCCGTGCGAGCTTTGGGTGTTAGGTTTTCTTTTCGTTACGGAATTTCTTGATTCGGTCGCGGTCGAAAGCCCGCGATAACAGCTATGCAATAGCTTAAAAATAAAGAGGAAATCGATATTAAGAGTTGAAAAGATGCCCATGTGGTGGCTAATGAATTATACGGAACGTCGTTATCCCAATTCACCCCATAGGTGTCGTAAGAGCCGATTAAAGGAGCAAACGATGCAAAACACAGCACTGGATAGAGAAAGACTTAGAATTGATACTAACTCCATATTATTCTGTCTAGTCAGTGGGTACAGTGGGCCAAAGAACTTGCTGTTGATGATAACGGTGACTCCCCTATGTTTGGTATAAAAATATGACAAATAAAGTACGTGAGTTATGCGTTTGTTTTTTGTTACATTGGATGATGTTTTTTTTTAATATAAGGTGAAAGTAAAATCTTCATAAAAAAATTCGGAGGATTTTGAGCTGGGAATTTAATTACAGTCGCGCAAAATGAAAAAACGAAGATAAAAATAACAATTTCAAAATTTTCTGACTCATTATATTTCTATTTCAACTGTACAGTAGTACAGTTGAAATAGTTAAAAAAAAAACTTGGTGTTAAGTAGTCTTTGTTATTAAACCAGAGGTAGGAGGTTCGATTCACATCCAAGAGAAATTAGTGTGTGATGTGTACAAGTAAGGCGTTGAGGGGTATAAGAGCGGATTAGTTTCACCACTCATGGACTGCTGCTGCTCAAGAGTCGGAATCAAGAAGGTGGGGAGGGGGTCAGTATCTTCATTGAATTGCTTAACACCAGGTTTCAGGCTGTGAAGTCACTCCGATCGAGTCGCCCCATATGTATACGACAAAGGATGACACTCTCCCATAAGACAGCTCAAACGGTCACTATGTCACCATAGGACAAACAAGTGGAAATTGTACGATTAAGTGCTGCATTAACAATACGAATTGTCACTGCTATTCAATCCGTAGACACCGTAAGAGCCGACTAAAGCCAGACATAAACGTTCAAGTACACTTGCGCAAACCCAGACTGTTTTGTCTGTCTGTCTGTGTCTGTGACAGGCTTGCGCAAGTATACTTGAACGTGTATGTCCGCCTTAAGAGAGCAAGCTACGTAGGACTACATGATAACATAATAATATTTCGGACATCTGACACATGACATCATCTAAACCTAAACTAAACAGAGCAACCGATTAATACAAATCTAAAATTTTTTTTGGTAAACAAAACTGCAAAGAGGAAGAAAACTAGATGAAAATCTTTTACCGAGCGTGGAATATAGTAAGCCAATACCTTCTATCTAAGGAAAGACTTATGTATTGTTAAAGAGTGTTGATCATGTGCCGTATTCATTATTTCACACGTGAATGTCCTTGTCTCACTATTCTGTTGTCATTGCGAAGGACTGAACTTTCTACACGTCGCATAAGTGGAGCGTCGTGTCCTGACTGTTGTTTGGACATAAAGGTATGTAAGTGTTTTGGGGTTAAAGACCTAGATATTGGGAAAACTTACTTCACAATACGATGTCGGAGAGTTAAAGTTCCAAATAAATCTTATAAAGATGTTATATTGAAACTCTTCTTTTATATACAGTTGAAGTCGTAGGCGAGATTATGGACGCTCTTATTTTAAGCGGTCACGGTAGTCATCCTTTCAATAGTATCATATTTTTAATTTAAAGATTTATTCGTTTCTATAAAAATGTCAGCTTTTGTTGGAATCAAAGTAAACATCAAATCTTTACCAAATACTGTATGTTGTATTTCCCCTTTAATAAATTATAATTTCGATAGTAGCTCTGTTTGCCTGTCGCTATCATGGTTAAACCACTGTGCTGATTTTAATGAAATTTGGCATGGATATGCTTTGATTCTCGAGAAAATATATAGGATACTTTTTACCGCGGTAACCGTAGTTATTTGAAACTAGCTGAGCCTCCCAGTGTTACCCTCGTTTGTTGTTGTACCTCAACCACGGGCAAGCCAAAGCTAGTCTAAAAAGTAGCCTAAGTTACTCCTTATACCATCAGTTATCGGCCAATGAAAGCCCCGTCAAAATCAGTAGAACCGTTCCAGATTAGTCGGAACAAACAGACAGACAGACAGACAACAATTAAAAAAAAATGATATTTTGGTAAATGTATCGTATATACGCACATATGCATATAGTAAAGAAGCGGTTATTTTAATATTACAAACAGACACTCCAATTTTATTTATTTGTATAGAGTATAGATGTTATAAAGTATCTACAATGTTAAGTTAGGTAGTGGGTTAGGTATTATAAAAGATTATATAATAAACCGAGAAAGGCTACGTAGCGTCTCCATTGTTGTGTAAATTGTGACTTTCACTATCCTTTTGCGACAAAACCTTTCTGAATGTAGTAGTTGACCTGTTATAATTGACTGTGTGTTATTATTACCGTTGTATGGCGCAAGCAATTATAATTTTAACTATGTTAAAAATTCAGTGGTAAAAAGTAAAAACATTTCAAAATTTAAACTATACCATACTACGATCTTTAACATTTTGACAACTGATACTGTTTATTTTGTAAGCCCCACTAAGAAAGGACTTTTGGAAATTTCATTTCTAAAGGGATATCTGGAATCCTGGGATCTGGAATCTCCTCATTATCAAAGTAACAAGTAAACACGAGTGAAGCCGAGGACAATCGCGCAATTTATTTGATGTTCACAATATTATTAAAAATAAAATATAATTAAATCGAAGAAATTAAGTATTTATTATAGATTGGCTTAGTTATTAATTGGCAAACTGTTATTCATTAGAAAACGTATTGAATATATTTTAGTTACAGTTGTTTTATTAATAGAATTGTTCTTTTTTGTTTGAATAATAATAATTAATGTTTATAATTAATCTTACCTTTTGTGTATGAAAATCCAAATTTAAGTGATCCAAATATCTAGATTGCGTTCAATGCACCGAACGTTGCTGACAAGAGTGGCTCGACTACCACCAAACAACCTTATATAATAACAAAACATAAGAATTGCATAAACCTTTTCAAAGGACCGCACAGACCGGCAACTTTTAGTTGCTCTTTATCTGTTAGTCTAGTGGTTTCTGATTCTGACTGCTAGGCCAGAGGTTCTGAGTTCGATATATAATTGATACATTTTAAGAGGTCTGGAGTGTAGGAAGCCCACAGGGCGAATGGAGTGGCGACTTCGGCAAGATGGTTAGCAAGAGCTGGATGTGAGTGGACCAAAATCGATCAGAGTGGCGTGCAATAGGAGAGGCCTATGTTCAGTACTAGGACTGCAAGGCTGATGATGGTGATGATATTTAATTTTCTGATAAACGCGATCAGTTGATCTGCATCTGGGTATATGTATTTATCAATAGCCTGTCTACTGCTACTAGGTGCTTAGGATCAGACATCTGTGTGTGGAACTAGACTAGACACAGATGCAGAGGGACTTATTGCACACCAATTTTTAAGTATACTTATATATTTTTTATGAATTAGTGGGCAAACGAGCACACTTATCACCTGATGGTAAGCGATTACCGCCGCCCATAGACATCCGCAACATCAGAGACGTCACAAGTGCGTTGCCAGCCTTTGGGTAATGGGGAGGGGGATGAGCCACCGGTACCCTCACTCACTCAGTGAAACACAGCGCAAGCGCTATTTCACACCGGTTTTCTGTGAGGCCGTGGTATCACTCCGGTCGAGCCGGCCCATTCAAGCCGAAGCTTGGCTCTTCTAAGGTGAAGTTTGTTCAGTTACTTTATATATTAGGTAAAAATGGTGATAGCGTATGCGTATGTATGTTTATTCTCAAATTACACCAAAACCAATGCGATATTATTTTGTACCATTAAAAAACCTACTTTCTAAGCAGAAGCCTATGTATAGCAGCGAACTGTTAAAGGATTTTTGGTTTCATAAACATTATAAATAGCGCCATTTAACCATTACTAAATGTAAACATAGAACAACATATTTTTGAAAAATCCTTTTTTTATTTAAATTAGCCCTTCTTTCTACTGTTAATTATATAACCTTTCTAAATAAAGCATATAGCTTATATAAATTACGGCCACAGAGAGACGAAGGGACTATTTATTTACTGGGTAATGTGCACCTAAATTATATATCATGTTGATTATTCAGAGATAATGTAGTACAGAGGGTATTATTGGTTCAAAACATTGTTTTTGTTTATAAGATGCAGTTGTTTATGACACAATTAAAAATAATAATAAATAAGTGGCCTTGAGGTTTTTAGAGTTTTTAAAGAATCAGAATGTACGCAACATATAAGCAACATTTTGTTGCCATGTCTGCAAACAGTTGACTTCTGATCAAAACATCATTATGTCAGTTTCCATTAAGAACTTTAAACTTATAGTCACAAGGTAGATTTTCTAAAATTCATTGTAATTTAAGCAAACTTAAATTCGTCATTGAAGAAATTTCAAATGTCAAAGTAATTTGAACTGTAACATGCAGAGATAGGGATTAGATTTGATTGAACGGTGATTGTAATGAACTTGCAAACCGGAGTTTGAATGAAGTTATTGTAACTTGGGATATCCCAACTTACGTTAAGCGCGAGAAGCTAAGTATGGAGATGGCTTCTTTGAAAGTAACGATTAATATTTTTAAAATTTTGTTAATTTTTTGTGAGTTGTATTGAATTATAATTGGATTTTAATTTCATCATTTTTATACAGATGATAAAAAATTCTTAAATCTGAATATATTTTTTTCAGACATCTAACACACAACGCCATCTAGTCCCAAGCTAAGCAGAGCTTGTGTTATGGGTACTAGACAACTGATACAAATACATATTTACTTTTTTTTGTAAATACATACATATTATACATAGAAAACACCCAAACTCCGAAACAAATATTTGTAGATCATACTAACATTTGGTTCGACCCGGGAATCGATCCCAAGACCTCATAATCAGCAGTCACACACGCTAACCGCGAGACCAACGAGGCAGTCAAAATCAAATTTAAAAATTTAAAATCAAAATTAAATAGGCATCATGGCTGGACTAATGAAGCGATGATTCTTGCATAATGACAGTAGCAAAATTAGCTGTCTCTCAGGAAATATAAGTATGAAAATCTTATTTATCATCAGAAGAATATTGAAATAGGTGAAAACTGTCGTCTTCTAAATAATTTATACCTTTATAACTAATGTATGATCTAAAAGGAGCACTGAATGATGATCAAATGAAAACTCAATAAACAAATATCATATATATTATATGTCCGAAATATTTATTTTATTTATTTATTTTTTGAAAGTTCACCGCAGGACATAGGCCTCTTTTTCGAAAGCCTTTGTGGCCTACTAAACCACGTCGGACAGACAATAAATAAAGTATTTAACAAATAGTGACGTGTCTTACAGAGTTCCATCTTGCAAGTGACGTAATGAAATGAAATATTACAAAAGCCGATTCCATACTAATGTAACCGCACACTCTAGTTGTTGTATCCTGGTGGGTTTCATAATTCAGTTCATGGAGACTATCGGGAATTACCTTCAGTTGCCCGATTGTTTTGTAACCATCGTTTGTCAATTTTGAACCTTGAATCAACAAGCAGATGTGCGAAATGCGTATGGGATTTCCTAAAGTGTAAGAGTATGTTTGATTTTATGTCATAGAGGTTGAATTAATATGTCCACGTCTCATAAATATTCCAGAAGTTGCATGGGCTGCCCTTAAGTGTCATAAGTACCACTATGCCCCTCCTGCCCTAGAATTAGGAAAAGAAGAATTTGGGAGGCTCGGTTAACCGCACTTCCTTGGTAAAAAGTAATGGAAGTCAATTATTTAGTATTATTAAACTTCAGTCGAGCCACCAGCCAGGTTTTTATTTTTATATTTTAGACATATCGCCTGACGGTAAGCGATTACCACCGCCCAAGGACACCCGCAACACTAGAGGTGTCCCAAGTACGTTACCGGCCTTTGGGGGTGGGGGTGGGGGAGGGGTGGGGGTGGGGGAGGGGTTGGGGTATGTTGGCCTCCGGTATTCTCACTCACTTAGTGAAACACAGCGCAAGTTTTCTGTGAGGCCGTGGTATCACTCCGGTCGAGCCGCCCATTCATGCCGAAGCGTGGCTCTCCCAGGGTAGAAAGTACATGCAGATCTGATAGAAAGTATTCACATAACGTTGAAAAGGTATGTACCTAGTAAAGACCCACTAACGGAGACAAGTGGACTCTTTTTTTACATGACGTAGGAAAGAAATACAAATTACATGTTGACATGCTTATTTCGGCTTCACTTGTAACCGTATTATTGTAACTGATGCTTGAAAGTTAATTTTAACCTACTTTATATTGAACTAAAACTTTTGTATGCACATTTAGTTTTATTAGCAATACTGCAGCTTGCTATCTTCAATATGATTTGATGATAAAAATAGGAGGTAATGCACAAAGTTGGGTATTATTTTCGATTTGTTTTTGTATATTTAGTCAGTTTTAAACATACGATATTTATCATCACCATCTTTTGCTAATTAAGGAAAGAGGTTTCCACCTACTAGGTATACCAAACCAGTCGGAAGAGTATAGGGAATAAGTTTTTCTTCACATGCATACTTGTCCTCATAGAGGTATTATATTATATATAGAGCAGGAAGCCAGGCCTCCAGCCGTCCCTCGGTTAGAAAGAGAGAGAGAGACGATCGCGGTACCTTACTGTCTTCCTCACTCTATCTATGATAGCTCTATGGTTTTCCTGCGTAGATTGCTCCCTTAGTCGGCTCACAAAATAAACAAATATTTCTAAATCTATAATCCTAATGACAAGTACTTGCTACAAGCTATCTTGTTATTCAAAGGGTTAGACATTGTTGTAACAATTATTATTGAACAAAAGTATTGCCAAAAGCCGTTACATAACAGAGGTCAATGTAATTGCATACAATAATATACCGTTTGTATTTTGTGTACCTCATGTGTTACGTAGTTGCACGTTGTATGACTGTACCTGTGATGACATAAGGAGCTGATTTGCTGCATTAAGCAAAGGGAGGTTTGTAAGTTATATCACTTGGTTATCTTTTAATACCAGCTTACGTTTTACTTGGATCGTAAAACTGATAGTGCTTGGTTTAATATTATGGACTTAAAACACGAACGAACTGAGCTAAATTTGTATTATGGAATTTAATTAACGGATGAATTTCTTAAGATAGCTCATTATGGTCATGACAAGTTTTAGTATCTATGTAAAGACGTGTAGTGCAATTAAATTATTTTAAACTAGCTGACCCGGGCCCACTTCGTTGGGCGGTAAACATTTTTTTCTCCGACTTACTTTGCAAATTCAGCTGCCACGAAAAAGTCTTTCCACTTTTCGAGTAATTATATAGCCTAGTATAGCCTAGTAATTATGTCACTCCCAAATAACGTAGCCTTCCATTGGTAAATGAATTTTCAAAATCGGTTCAATAGATCCCGAGATTACCCCTTACAATTTAACAAATATACAAACACACAAACTTTATTTCTTTATAATATTATTATAATTATATATATAGTATAGATATACAGATTACTAAGAAGATCAAACCCTTCTTTCAGTGTAGATATCTATGTTCAGCATTGGACTAATAAAGATTGTTAATGATTACTTAACGTACATGGATAACATTAGGTTCATAAAAAGTAATTGACCTGTAATCGTTGGTAGCTGAAATTATTTAATAGGTGATTCTTCTTTTGATATTGTAACATGTCTCAATTATATCCAGTTTATGAATGATTCCTTTTCAGTTGTCTTGAAATTTGACGTTTCCTTTCGTAATAAGTGATTTGACGTATTGTTTACTAAATTGTAAACTGATTAAATAACGACAAATCTATACTTATAATAAAAATGTAACAGGTCCAATTCTGTAAATTAAAGACATTTTGAAAAACATTTTTGGAGGACTCTCTATATTCGATACTGAAGCCAAAACTGTATTTTTTTTATTTTTGTCTGTCCGTCTGTCTGTATCTTGGCCGCGCATCATGCCGAAACTACTGAATGGATTCAAATGAAACTTGGCATGATTTGAGTTCATACTACGAGGTAGGACATGGGATACTTTTTATCCCGAAATTCAGCACGGTTTATTAGAGAGAGGGGATGAAAGTCAAAATATGTACTTAGTTGTAATTCAATAACACATAGTCAGATTTCTTTCATTATTTTTGTATGTTTCGCGACTGTACACTGCCTGTGGGAAGCTGATACAGATAAGTAAATATGGCGGTACGAAGTTCGCCGGGTCAGCTAGTCGATACTAAATCTGGATCGCATTTATACAATATATACTGGATTATGTGTCGTTTAAGCTAGTACAAGATACAGATGTAATAGCAATATCAGGAAACGTATAAACAATCAAACTATTTCCTGAAGTACTGAGAAGTAGGGTTATAACAACGAATTAAATTATTACCTAATGCACATACTTGGTCTAAAGACGAGAGAAAGGTTGTCTGGGAGTAGGAACTGCTAGACTATACATAGGACTTCAAAAGTATTACGTAATAGATTTCATGAAGACATTACTAGAGTATGTGATAAAATCGTAAGAGATCGATGCGTTAACTTTTAAACTTTCGCGTTCCATGATATGCACTGGCCGTGGTCACAGGCTGACTCAGAAGTCAGCCTGTGACCACGGCCAGTGCAACCTGGTCGAAACGTCAGGCAAAACAGAGGTATGTAATACCTTGAAATAAGTGATCGCGTTAATTCCCGTAAAAATAATAATTCTTAAGATCGATGTGTGTACATTGCCGATGTTGAAACAAAGTTATAGAACTCAAGAAAGATTGAGGATTTTATAGAATTTTTGGTTAAAATCTAAACTATAAATGTACCTATTGTTAAACGTGATAAAGATGTCTGTCTTAGTAAGGACGCGTTGTAAATTTTGACAAATGAATTAGGAAAATTGGGAAGTTTCAATTGTAAAATAGCATGACACTAGAAAATCTGCTATTATAGATATTATAATATTTATATAGTTAGAATTTAGAAATATATGAACATGTTGTACAGCTCTCTGGTTCCCATAGTATGGCATAAGCTTTATTTTTATGTTTTGAAAGACAACTCCCACACTAGCAATATTCCTGTATAGCGGGAGACTTAACAAACATACTTGAAATGGACGCAAGGAATACCCAGACTCAGAACAACAATTTGTTGATCATAAAAAGTATTGTCTCGTGTAGGGTTTAAATATTAACTAGTATTATTATTTATTGGAAAAAAATATTTGTCCAAAAAATGTATGGTTTGATTCTTCTAACATGTATCGATAACTATATACATATGTCATCAAAAATGATATTAACTAGCTGATTTTTTGACAATTGCTTAGTTAATATTTATACAATTTAGCAGCCGCAAATTGCGTGGTATGTTATACCGGTCCTACGCCATAAAGTTTTTGTCCCTGCTGTCCCACTGTTAGCTCCCACTCACGAAAAATTAGCGTGATAATAATAACTTGTAAAATTTGTCCCGGATTATTATTATTAGTAAGCTAATTAAAACTACTTAAATAGGTTTTGTTTTTGGCCAGAATGAACAACTTACATTTGAATTCATTATTTTTATATTACTCTTCAGTAAGAGTAATATGGAAATGCATTTAATTCTTTGGCCTTGGATCTGGACTCTTCATTCATTGAAGGAAACTCAGTTAGCTCTAAACTTCTTAACCCGAATAGCTGGAAGTTGCTTGTAGCTAATACAAGCTACGTAAATTGTAAATGCCAAGTTCAATTACTAACTTAGACATAGATGAGATAACGACGATAAAGATTTATAGCGATAAAGTAAAATAACTTAAAAACGGTGATACTGAACTGAGTTGACCTATAAAAGTACGACATGTTGTCATTAACCTTCTACATCCTTCTGCCTGCGAAGCCACTAGACTAAATCCGCCACTACTAACCGAATAACACACATAGATTATTACAAAACATTACACATTGATGATTAATACGCTTACATTAAAACATCTATCACAAAATTAGACTTTCACAACGAACACATACAACTCAAAATCGATTGTAAGCAGCAAAACAAGCTTACGAGTCAAATGAAAATTACTTTCAAGGGAATTTAAAGCCTAAAACACAGGAAAAGAGTTCGTAATTGATAGAAGACTACTGAGGGAGGTCAACTTTCTACAAGAAAGTGGTAGGGATAGTTTTAAAACCGGATTTGCCCGACAGCATAGCGTGACTCAGACATCTTTATGTTTGTCAACAGCTTTTTTTTGTTTTGCCTAAAACTGCTGTGAGTCATGCGATAGTTTATAACTTTCTTTAATTTATGTATAAAATGAGGTTAAAGCCAAAAACAAAAAAAGAAGTTTTTTTTTTTAAATTTGTAAAAACTTATCTATTTCGCCAGTGGAGAAGTGTAAAATTTAAAATTTGCTAATGCGTAAACACAAGTGCAAAAAGGTAAAAAATTTAAACAACATTAAAAGGGGATACGTTTAATCATCTATATCTTCTATACTTATAATACTTATAATAAAAATGTAACACGTCGAATTCTGTACATTAAAGATATTTTGAAAAAAATTTTTGGAGGGCTCTCTATAATCGATACTGAAGCCAACACTGTATTTTTTTTTCTTTTTTCTCTGTCTGTCTGTCCGTCTGTCTGTCTGTCTGTCTGTCTGTATCTTGGCCGCGCATCACGACGAAACTACTGATCGGATTCAAATGAAACTTGGCATGATTTGAGTTCATACTACGAGGTAGGACATAGGATACTTTTTATCCCGAAATTCAGCACGGTTTCCTGGCGAGAGGGGATGAAAGTCAAAATATGTACTTAGTTGTAATTCAATAACACGTAGTCCGATTTCATTCATTCTTTTTTTGCTAGAAAGAATAAATTAAAAGATAACGGGAAAAGTCTTTTTTTTTTGTCCGCGACTGTACACTGCCTGTGGGAAGCTGAGACAGATATGTAAATATGGCGGTACGAAGTTCGCCGGGTCAGCTAGTGCATAATATTTACGTGTTTCATTTTTTTATGGAATGGACACCCGCAACACCAGAGGCGTCACAAGTGCGTTGCTGGCTTTTTAAAAAGGAATACGCTCTTTTCTTGAAGGTTACGTGTATATTGATTTGATTCCTAGTACGAGACAACGTTCGAAGTTCAACTAAGCTATACACGTCTTATCATCGGCAGCCTTGAATAGTTTTCATTACATTCATATGGTAGTAGAGCCACGCTAATTTCCGCACGGTTGGGCCGGCTCGATCGAGGCGGCACTACACTCGCACAGAAGATCAACGTAAAATGACAGCCGTCTTGCTGTCGTGTTTCGTTGGTGAGTGCGATACTGGAGTCCCAATGATGCAGAAGCATCACTAGGCCGCCATGGTGTGGGTCACCATTCTGTATTGTTGCATTGTCTGCATTCGCAATGAGTATGGTGACCACCACTCTTGGATTCTGCTTATGCTTTCCATCAGCCAGAGTTGAGTTATTTTGGCAGGCCTAAATGCATGCATAAAAAGAGAAAAAAAAGTCCACTGTTGAATATAGGCCTCCAAGGAGGTTTTGGCCTACTCGATTGTAAGCAGCAAAAACCGCTTACGAGTCAACTATACCTTTATTTTAAGTTTTCTTTCTCCCTGCAATGATGTTATCCTGTATATTTCGTGCCTGAGTCGGGTCAGTCCGCCACGTTTAGCTAAATTCAGTAGATTGACAGTTGAAGTTACACTGGACATTGATCTCTAATAAATTAATACTGAATTTATCACCATGACACACATGTAAATAGACATAGAAGCTAAAAACTCGGTTCAACTACTGGTCAACCAATTTTCTTTGTTGTTAGATAAACGAGCTATGACGTTAAGATTTACAAGAAAAAACTAGACTACGTATACATTTTTGTCATGTTTGTATGTCATCCGAGCCATTATTATGAATGGAATGACACATAATTAATTAAAATCAGTTTTGATATTATAACATGTCTCAATTATATCCAGTTTATAAATGATGATAGTATGAATTTCCTTTTCAGTTGTCTTAAAATTTGACGTTTTAACTGATTAGATATTAGAAATCAATAAAATTAGATACCAAATCTGGATCACTTTTATACAATATTTACTAGGTCGTTTAAGCTAATACAAGATTTAGATGTAATATCAAAATCAGGAAACGTATAAACAATCAAACTATTTCCTGAACTACTGAGAAGTAGGGTTTTAACAACGAATTAAATTATTACCTAATGCACATACTTAGTCTAGAGACGAGAGAAAGGTTGTCTGGGAGTAGGAACTGCTATAACTATACATAGGACTACAAAAGTGCTACGTAACAGATTTCATGAAGACATTACCAGAGTATGTGATAAAATCGTAAGAGATCGATGTGTGTACATTACCGATGTTGAAAAAAGCTATAGAATTCAAGAAAAATTGATGATTTTATAGAATTTTTGGTTTAAATCTAAATTATAAATGTACCTTATAAAATATTATGTATATGATTAGTTTATTTATATATTAACTAATCAACTGTCAAAAAATCAGCTAGCTAGTATCATTTTTGATGACCTATATAGTTATCGAGACATGTTGGAAGGATCAAACCATACATTTTGTTAAATTTAACAGCCACATTGTCCTACAAATTGCGTGGTACGTTATCCCGGTCCCACGCTATGAAGTTTTTGTCCCTACTATCACTTTTAGCTACCCCAATCGAATTATAAGCTTATAGCTAACCCAATAAAATGTATATAGCCTATGTCATCCAAGCCATTATTATGAATGGAATGACACATAATTAATTAAAATCAGTTCAGTAGTTTAAACGCTACAGTAGAACAGAAACATATACATATAGAGACTGCCAGAAATATTACTTTTGGCTTCGTTCTTGTAGTCGGGTAAAAAGAAAACAGTAATATGATTTTTGCTTATCAAATGGTCCTTTGACGGAGTTTTATTATTATTTTGACCTATATGCGACAGTTATTGCAGATAACCCTTTTAATAAATAAAAATAAAAAAGCCTTTATTTCTTACACATTCCAGAAATAAAAAGTTATATTATGTTAAGTTAGTGAACATATTAGTTTTGTTAGAAATTTAATTTGCTTCTAAAAATTGTTAGGAGGAAATATTTGAAAAAACAGAACGAAGCGGCTCGGAATACCTAATAATTTGATGAAACTTATTTGCAATTCGAGTATTCAAGTTTATCCAGGAGTACCATATTACTGTAAACCTTTTGAAGTTATATTAACTTTGGTTCGTAATGTTGATTTTAGCTTTCATAAACTTCCGAAGTCGCCCTTCCGCCTAAGGCAAGGTTTAGCATTGTATTTTGTACCATATTAAAGGGTAGGTATGCTTTGTTGCAGCGATTTACTCTTCTGAAATACTTTGCCGGTCAAATTCTCTAAAATACGAAAGGTAAAGTGTAAGGTCCAGTTTCATTATATGCTGATAAACTTCCTGATACACTAATGTTAACTTATCTGTCAAATAGCTCGAGATATCGGTTTCACAAGCCTTGGATAAACACAGAGACATTAAATAAATAGCGTCACGTGTCAGATAAATATCAGAAACTCTATCAGGAACTAGTGAAACATGTCCTTAGGATAGCAACGTATTTCATTTTATGATGTTTTTACGCTTTTAAGGGATCAAGTAACAATAATGATCCTGGATTTTGATTGATTCATAAACACACATTGAAGTTTAGCAGCAGTATTAGCATAGTATAGCAGCTATATTAAACTAGCTGACCCGGCGAACTTCGTACCCCCATATTTACATATGTCTCAGCTTCCCACAGGTAGTGTACAGTCGCGGGCATACAAAAATGACTTTTCCGTTATCTTTTAATTTTTAACCGACTTCTACTTGTACACAAACCTTGTCCTAACAATAACGAACACATAAGAAAAAGATCTAGGTATTTAATTTGTTGCAGCCGATCGGAAATTATGCGCGTACATACATTTTGGCGATTCATTTTATATTTATAGATGCTGGACGCCTTAGAAGTAGGTAAGTAAATTATGACTTTTCATTGAAGTACGAGTATAATTCTTTTTGCTACCCGACTATGGCGAAAATAAAAGGAAGGGTAATAGTTTTAGAAGTCTATGTTTGTATGTTTCTGTAGCTTTGTGGAGATTATCGGGGCTCCTTGGGGCAAGCATTTGTTCGGCAATAGAAGTCGAAAGTTACTAAAATACCTAACCAATATTATAAATTATAATGATAAACATAAATTCAAATAACCCTTATACCATGAAGATATACCCATTCTTAGCATCAAACATTACATATCAGATACAAATGTAGTAATTGATTAAATCAACATGGACCCAACACTTGATACGCTGAATAAATGTTAGTTCAACCGGTGTATATATTTGTGGAGGGTTTGCTTAAGCAGATCTTATTGGTCTTTATAAATACTTGTACGTATTGCGATACAGATTTCAATATCCATGACATTTTATACCAAGAATCGAAACTATGATACATGTATATATGAACTAGAATAAGATTTTTTCCATTTTTATATCAGAATGATACACGTATTTGTTTGATTCAACTTTTTGTGTTTGAGGTAATAAAAGGTAATAAATGTGTAATAAATGTAGTTCCCATTCATGTCGATAGATAGCATTGTAATAATTAGCATCTAAATCACGCTGTTAAGAGTCTCCGTTGTTTAATGATAGTGATATTTTTTGTGAATTTGAAAACTTTCTTTGACATAGTTCCTAGTGTTGTTTATCCCATTAACATTGTTTTCTTTCTTATGTGTTTTCACCACCATCAAGAGCCTTTATTAGTCCACAGCTGGACATATTCGTCTCATTTAATAGGAGTGTTTGGCCTAATATATTTTTACCGTGGTAGAGCCACGCTTCAGCATGAATGGGCCGGCTCGACTGGAGTGATTCCAGTGTCGGTTTTCTGTGTGAAACACTGAGTGTTTCACACAGAAAACCGGTATGAAACAGCGCTTGCGCTGTGTTTCACCGAGTGAGTGAGGATACCGGAGGCCCAATCCCTCCCCCCCACCCCCCAAAGGTCAGCAAAGTGACGCCTCTAATGTTGCGGGTGACCATGGACGACGGTAATAGCTTACCATCAGGCGATACGTCTGCTCGTTTGCATCATGTTCCGTAAAAAAAAGTCATGTGGCACTCGGGGACTGCCACGGTAAAGCTATTGCATAGCATTTTTTATCAACTTATGCAATTATATTTATTTATTTATTTTTTTATTTATGCAGTAGTGTATGGCTACCATGAATAATTTTATACATTATATGACATAACAAATCTTCGTGCCCAAGGCAACGAATCTTCCTTGACGTATTTTAATACGCCTGCGCGGCCGGCTGTTGACATATTCATGGTCTAAGAAAACAAGATCTCGCATTCCGAGAGTGGCTCGATTTGACGTCACTATCCAGTTACCACTTTATAGCAACATAACACGAAATGAACTATCCACAATGATATAATATAATATCTTTGACCAACCACAACCAGCGATAGTGATGATGATCGATCTCTCTGTCTTCTCGTCACTCACACCACATCACACGCCACCGAAAATTGGTTTGAACGAAATCTAGTAAGTATTTTTTTCTTAATACGTCATAAATCGTAAACTGCAATTTACCTTTCATTCAATCAACACAAATAAATATATATATAAAATATATAAAAATAAAATAAAATAAAATTATATTATGTTACTTGGCCGACTCACACTTGGCCGCTTTTTTGTGTTAAATTTGTAAACTTGAAAGAATATGATGTAGCAGTTCTGGTTTACAGACCAATTTTAATGCTTAAAACTGCTATAGTTTTTAGAAAAAAAAAAAAATTTAATGATTTATTGTTCTTTTGTTACAACATTGAATTTAAAATGCAAAAATGAATGAAACAGAATATTTATTTATTTGTTGATATAATTTAAAAATATACTTGATACAGTATTGTATATTAAGTTAATAAAGTCAGTACAATTTTACAATTGAAATCACACAGTGACAGATTACATAGTTTAAAATTATTTCTTTGCTGTAATATGTGCATACCGTCGCTTATAGGGCAGTCATTTCGCAATTTTCGATTTTGCCTAAGACCAAATTTATATTTGAACGACTATGACACCCGTATTAGAGTTTCTACATATTTAATTACTAAAACATAGTATCAAAAGGTTTTTTGACTTCAAAGCAGTGTTTATAAGGTATAAAAATATACGGTTTCGAAGTGATATTACCTAGTCAATAACAAAATTAATGTTAGCACAAAATAACAATATAAATTGACTATTCGTAGTGAACCTACATTGGAAGACCTATATACAAGATCAGATCTACATAATTTAAAAGAAACATGAGAAAAACTATCTATATTTTTACACAGTTGAAGTAAAAAAAACAAATAACAATAATAAAATAAACACAATAAATTAACTTATTAACTAATCGACGCATTTCGTTTAATTGTTCTTTTAATAAGTTACACAATCACACGATCTCAGGCGTACAATAAATACATTCATTCACAAGTCTAAATAAATTAAGTTTCATTAAAAGTAATGTTCACTATGTTATAGAGCTAAGTTTATTTTAAACACTCCAAAAGTGAATTATTATATTATTAATCCAAAAGCACATACTCTTTAGAAATTCCTTTCAATACAATACTTATCTTCATATTGAACGTCTTCAAATTTGATTCCAATTGATTTTAACATTAAACTCTAAATACAGTTATGTTATATTTCTATTTCAACTTGATGCTAATTTCCTTGCACGATAACCTTTTATGAGTTGAAAGTAAATTCCTGCCAGTATGGAAGCCATCTAGTTGAGATTTTTCATGACATAAGTCAGTGAGACTGCACCTGTTTATTT
Source organism: Diaphora mendica (assembly GCA_949125395.1). NCBI lineage: Eukaryota > Metazoa > Arthropoda > Insecta > Lepidoptera > Erebidae > Diaphora > Diaphora mendica. The sequence continues at coordinate 2,794,786 of OX421332.1, read as the reverse complement.
TTATAGTGGATAGTCTCGTTAGAACTCCAAGGAAGTACCAAATTTAATTAGCAAATACCACCACTGGGAATTTGTGTATTGTGTATGAATTGGTAACAGTTTATCAATCGACTCAAGGCGATTAGAGAACTCTCTATTAATTATTAAGAATTCTGTATAAGTTTCTCAAAATCCAATGTAAGTTATGTACATTTTAGTCTGATTCATCAGTAATTGTGATGTCATTTACATTAGACTTAAGCTTTAATGGGAGCCAATATCCAAAAAGCTACAGAATAAATTTAGCTGGTTTTTAGTGCAGTTTTCTGGCAGTAACAAGTTTGTTAATGTCGTGGTATGCAGCTATCATGGTGTGAGTCTTCGGAGCATTCGATGTACAGGTAGGGTAGGCGTACATACAGTCGGATTGTTCTTGTCCTCTTCTTGCCGCTTTCATATATTTAAAGAACCTTAATATTTCGGGGTTGTCTGATACAGGACGTCGAAGTTCGTTTAGTTCTCTAGAAAAAAAACATTGTGTTATAATATATAAATTATGTGTGATAACTGCACGTTTGGCTTAGTGGTTTAACGGTAACCACGCCGTTTCCCACTTTGCCAAGTGTCGTGGGTTCAAATCCCACGTAGGACAACACTTTATCCCGTTGTGTCCGTTTCATGTATGTTTGTAAAGTCCCCCGCGACACAGGATTTATTCCTAGTGCGGGAGTTGTCTTTAAAAAAAGAAAATACTTGAGCAGCTAGAAAGGTCAAAATAGTTTATAACTATCACGTGACTTGGTATAAATACTTATATAAAATGCTGAAATAATTGAAATAATAATAATAATAAATATTTAAATATTTCGGATAACAACATAACACACAACGCCATCTAGTACCAAGCTAAGCTGAGCTTATGTTATGGGTACTAGACAACTGATATAAATACATATTTACTTTTGCTTTTGTAAATACATACATATTATACATACAAATGAAATGAATTTTGTTTTGTTATGTTCAAAGTGAAGAAACATTAACAATGTCAAACTGAATAGCATTTGTTTAAAAGGTATTCGCCAGGGGAATTACCTGAACAAAGTCTTCAGACCTTTTCTTGGAATTTGGAATGGAAAAAGTAAACGAGAAGTCCAACATTGCGGTTAAAAACAAATTAGTAGCATTTAGATGGTATTTGTCGCAATATTTAGTAGCAGTTGACTCAGCTCATTACTAAGTAAATTCTATGTTTTAGACAAATCCATAGTTCAAAACGTAAGTAGAGGTGTCTGGTTAATCTCACAGGCTCCATTAACAGCGTGCATAGATTAAATTTACAGTCATATCTCAAAAAAATATTATTCTCTTTCAAAATTTACATAAAAATTACTAGTTGCTCAAGCACAGCTTAAGTGTTCATGGAGATTAAACATTTAAATAGTATATTGTTTACATGGAAGTTATTTTGTATTACAACTCTTTTTCTTTTTCAGAAGAGAATCGTGTTGAGATTTTGTCAATATTGTAAAGATTAATATTTTAGATTTGGCCAGCAATTACGCAGCTTTACTAACGCTTATAATATTTTATAAGAAAAAATAATCATGATTATTAATCAGCTTGAGAATAAAGTTATACTACAAACCATTTTAAAGAATGCAGTAACTTTACTGTGCAATGAACATACCTGCTTAATTGTGCCGAAATCAGGTTACTGTATGGTGCAAATTTTGCTGGACTTGCGTACATGAGGCAGATGAGTTGCTCCCTACAAGCTTCTATGTTATCGTTGAGCGAGTTATCTGCTGGCTCTAAACCTGAAATTTGATCACAAAAGCTTTATCAATTTGACAAAACACATTTATGTGTAATTAAAATCAAATAAATTATAGTTTAAAAAACTAAAAAACACGCTTTAATAGCAATCGAACTAAAAAGTAGAAAATAATTTTAATGTAAAAAGCGTGTGGCGACATTATTTTATTATTATATGTAGTTAGTTATTATAGGTAGTAGAGCCACCCTGATTTCAGCATGAATGGATTCTGCTTATGCTTTCTATCAGGCAGAGTAGAGACATTTTGGCGGGCCATACATAAAAAAAAGACTAGGTGCCTATGTCATATCTATGTCAGATAATAGTCAGTATCGTCTTACCAAGTCTTGCAAATATACCATCCAGTCTCGACAGCAACGGTGAATAGAAAGGGTCATAGTTACTGAGAATCATCGATGAGGCTGGAATTTTCTGGAATACCTGTAAGTAAAAAAAAATAAAAAATTCGGACACCTAACACACAACGCCATCTAGTCCCAAGCTAAGCAGAGCTTGTGTTCTGGGTACTAGACAACTGATATAAATACATATATACTTTTTTTTGTAAATACATGCATATTATACATAGAAAACACCCAAATTCCGAAACAAATATTTGTAGATCGTACAAACATTTGGTCCGACCCGGGAATCGAACCCGAGACCTCAAGCACAGCAGTCGCATACACTACCACTACGCCACCGAGGCAGTAAAATAAACAATTAATAAAACACACTTTATGGAAGATACTCTACAGAGAAAAAGTAGATCAACATCAACAAGATCGAAGTTCATCTAGCATATTAAGGACATACCCACGCATTTGTCATACTCAAAGAGGACAGTAAGATTATTGATAAAGTTTGGTTTCATATTTACTCCACTTTTACTTTTACTCGGTACTTTTAGAAATGAGTGTACATAGTGTGTATTAAATTACAAGCTTTTTATTTACTTGCAATGTACGTATGCTTGTATGTTCGTGTGGAATCTTGCAACTCAATTTTGAAACAGATATCTTTAACCGATTTTGCTAATATTTGGCAAGCATATGTATACAGCGTGACAATACAATATTATAATGACATGGAGCTGATCTGATGTTGGAAGGTGGCCATAGGAACTCTGTAAAGAAACGTCGCAACATCATCGAGTTTGGACTCGTTTGATTCGTCAGCATTCCAGTAAAAGTATGTTTTTAAAAAGCTTTTTAATTTTAATTTATTTTATATTTAGCATACATCTTTAGCAAATTAGAAATACGTTGTAATAATAAAATACATACAAATATTCCTCAAACTTTTCAAAGGGTCATATGTCAAGTCTTATTTTAAAGATAAATCATTATGAGTAGAATCTATTTGCACAGGTGCCCCGAGTATTTAACTATCAAAATTTAGCTTCCGTTGATCATACGTATTATGTTAGTTATAATAATAAGCAGCTGACCAATGTTTGCTTTCCATAATATGCACTTACCTTGTAGTTGTTTGCACCCATCTGATTTTTATAGTAACTGTTCTTCGATGGTAGAAAACCAACTTTTTGACCATCTCCAAACCTGTAACATGTAGAATTATGGTTTAAATATATTAGAAAAATAAATTCTGATTACATGGATTTCATTTTAAAGAAAATTCCATCCGTTAATCAAGCCTCTTTAAAGTTTCTTTAAAATCTTGAGTCGAATTGAAAACCTCCTCCTTTTTTAAAGTCAGTTAAAATAAAAATCTATGGATATATATAATCTATATATATAATCTAAGAAAAAAATAATCTAAGAGATTTATCAAAAGACACCGTAAATATTTTTTATTTATTTGTTTTTATGGAATAGTCGTGGAAACGAGCAGACGTATCGCCTGATGGTAAGCGATTACCGCCGCCCATGGACACCTGCAACACCAGAAGCGTCACAAGTGCGATACCGGCCTTTTGGGGATGGGGGGGGGGGAGGTAGGGGTGGGGGAATTGAAACACAGTGCAAGCACTATTTTACACCGGTTTTCTGTGAGGCCGTGGTATCACACCGGTCGAGCCAGCCCATTCATGCCGAAGCGTGGCTCTCCCACGGTAGTATTTAATTCAAATATACCACAAACATAAACACTTTCACCATATTTTATTTTCACTTTATTCATAAACCTATTTTTATGTTCACTTTGTTGTTGTGTTAAAATAAGCAAAGAAAATTGAAGCCGATAATGAGCTTATTGCAAATATCTTTAACAAACTTATTAGGGAGAAAAACCAATAAAGGAATTCTTAGAAAACTCCTCTACAATAAGCCGAGAAACACAAACAAATTAATGCTGAACTCCTTAGACGTATTTTAAATCAAACAGATTATAAAGAGATACATAAAAACCTGTTTAGATTTTATTATTATTCATATTTATTTTCTATATCTTTCTATCTATATACTTTTTCATCGAAATTGCAATGGTAGGATTATCAAAATGTAAAAGTAACATACACGCGATGTGTGGTACTGAACCGGCTACTTTTACTTTAAGCTATCGATTTTATATTGATGACACCAGATAAACTTAGGTACTAAGTCATACCATCGGAGAGCCACGCTTCGGCATGAATGGGCCGGCTCGACCGGAGTGATACCACGGCCTCACAGAAAACCGGTGTGAAATAGTGCTTGCGCTGTGTTTCACCGAGTGAGTGAGGATACCGAAGGCCCATAGCCCAACACTTTCCCCTATCTCCCCCATCCCCCAAAGGCCGAGAAACGCACTTGTGATGCCTCTGGTGTTGCAGGTGTCCATGGGCGGCGGTAATCACTTACCATCAGGTGATACGGCTGCTCGTTTACCCGCCTATTTCATAAAATAATATATCTATATAGTCTCGTATTCTAACGGGTGAAAGGCTAACTGACGTGTCTTCTAATATATATCTACCATTAAACTCATTGAGAAAAAAAATTGATAACGTGGATCTAAATATAGGAGAAATTCCAGATTTACTATTGATGATATTATTAAATAACAAAAATATTTTATTAATATTTCGGACATATAACACACAAGCAGAGTTTGTGTTGTGGGTACTAGACAGTGGTGGTGGTAGAAACTTCAAGATATTATCTCCCTGGGCATCAAATACTCAAATGATTATAGATATTGATTATTGTGTACTAAGTAATATTATAAGCCTTTCTGAACACTGTCGTATGAAAATAATTTCTCGTCTTACATTGTAGACACTTAATTTGTTTTTTTTTTAATCAAGAAATTCCGTAACGTAACGTAACGAAAATAAAAACTTGAAACCCGAAGCTCGCACGGATCGAGACGAGCTGCTCCGAACGACGAATCAACGAATCTGTCTGTCATGTCTATATGTCATATTTATAATGTATAGAATGATACATAGTAGCCATACACTACTGTATAAATAAAAAATAAATGAATAATTATAATTGCTTAAGTTGATAAAAAATGCTATGCAATAGCTTTACCGCGGCAGTCCCCGAGTGCCACACATCTTTTTTTTATGTTTGACCCTACCAAAATGATTCTACTCTGCCTGATGGAAAGCATTATGCTGAATCCAATGTTTGTGAATCTAAGTTTAATGTTTTTTTTTGGATATAGAAACCATATGAGTAACTGAAGTATATTTTTCTTGAAAGTTTAAACCTTTCATTCTAAAGCCTTTCAAACTTTAATGCTTCAGTTAAAAGGCATATCCTGTCAGGTGAAGTGATGAATACAGTTAAGTCTAAATATTTTACATAATCATAATACCTTGACATATCAACATTTCCAAGTTCATTCACATCATTTGCATCTCCGTACGTGCCATCTTGAGGGTAAGCATAAGTCCCCGCTTGGTTTGTCTCATATCCCATGAAGTCTTTGTTATCTGTGTTGTACCCTGTCTGGTCATCTACGGCGGCTGGAGGGTAGCTGGCTTGAGATGATGACGCTGATATATGGGATAAACCTAGAAATACAAAAAAATATATTAAATTTTAAAATTGTCTTTTAAGAAAGGAGAAGTGTATGTACTTAATTAAAAGTTATATTTTTTATAAGATATGTTTTTCACAGTCAAAGTATTTACAACCTAAAAAAACGGGGCCATGAAGATATGAAATTGATACAAAATAAAACTCATTGTGCCGACTCCAAAGAAGAATAAGAATTTTTCTTTTAACTTCTAGTGAACACATAATAACCATTTTGATTTCTATTCATAAGTCTCTAGACTTTTTTAGTCTTTTAGAAGAAAGTTTAAAAATAAGGTGTCAGTCAATGTTGGATTTCGAACGTCATTATAATGGCAACATTTTTGATTGTCATTTTTCTTGTTTGACGTTTGAGGTTAAGATAGTATTGTTGAGACGCTTGCCGGTCGAACACGGTTTTTTCGCAATTGACTGCCGGTTTAAGTTAATTGAATTGATATTTAGCAAATTTTCCAACGACTCGGTTTTTCGTCGGTGACCGCTATGATTGGTCTGGGTTGGACTCGCGAGTAGTCACGTTCAAAGGGGCGCGATCCGCGATAACTAATAAGAGTGTATTGTAATTCGAATTCCTTGAAGATTGTACAGCATTCTGGAGCATGTATGTGTGAACGTACCAGGACAGACCAGGCGGTGGGGTACCGAGAACAAGGAAGCCACACAACTCCAGTAAGTGCTTGATGATTTTAGTTTAGATTAAGAAGACGGTGAAACGCCGTCGTTCATTGCTCTTGCCAGTGATCTAGGTTAGTGATTGAATGACTTACTATGGGTCCTAAGACATCTCAAATTTCACAAGTTGATCGCTCCACTGGTGAGAGGACTGAACAGTCAATGTAATATTCAATTAAAAAAAAATCAAAAACCGACTTCAATGTTCGACTCGATTTCTCTTGGATGCCAACATCAGATCTTAACGTCCTTATCATGGTACGTTGGGATATTTCCTTTCCTAATAAACGATGAAGGTATCCGCGAACACACATAAAAAAAAGAATACGTTCGAATTGAGAACCTCCTCCTTTTTTGAAGTCGATTAAAAATATATAAGAAGCATTTTTTATGAAACAACTCTTTTCTAACATTATGTAGGTCGACTTGTGTTTACGTTTAGCTAAGACGAGCATAACAAGAATAAAATCATAAATAATAAGGTTAGTCGGTGTTGTAATGCTCTTAAAGTATTTTATTTCTATACTTATTACTGAAATATAGCTTATTTGGGCTAGAATAGTCTTTTGTGGCTTGTTTGTCACCCTTGTGTACGATAAAATTATATTATGTAATCTTCGATAGTGAGAGTCCTATTTATTCCTTGTAAATATTTTTTTAGGTATGTTTGGAGGGAAAATTTAGGTGTTTTGATTTTGTGGTTGTGTTTTCTATATTAAGAATATTAATTCGATTAAGTTCTACACCTTTTGAGTTCAACTTATGACATGAGAGATACCGCGGGAGAGCCACGCTTCGGCATGAATGGGCGGGCTCGACCGGAGTGATACCACGGCCTCACAGAAAACCGGTGTGAAATAGTGCTTGCGCTGTGTTTCACCGAGTGTGTGAGGATACCGGAGGTCAATACCCTACCCCCCCCCCCATCCCTAAAAGGCCGGCAGCACACTTGTGACGCTTCTGGGGTTGCAGGTGTCCACCAGAAAAGCATGCAAGGGTACAATTAGTTCATTATAAAGAGTGCCAATTAATTACGTTCAAAATAGTTGTATCAGAACTCATCAGAGATTCAAATATTAATTTCTAGTATAGTGAAGTAATTAATAGGCTAAGTTCCTTCTCAAGAACCACATTATCTCTATGGCAAATTTAATTGAAATCGGTGCAGTATAGCATAGCATAGTTTAGATGTGAAAGTATTCGTATTTCTTTTATATAGATCAAGTTTGGATCGATTAATAATTAAAATAAAACATCCATATATATATATATATACACACATCAAAAGTGTCTAGGGATCAACATATGTGTCTAGGGATCAACATATATTTTTGCAATAACTTTTCTCCTGATTGATATTAATTAAAATTTTCTTTAAGGATTCATCAAATAAAGTGTTTTCGTTTGCCACAGTAACGATAAACCAAGTCACCTTTGCATTAATAAAGAAATTTGCCATTTTCCTAATAAAGGGATTTTTGACATTTGAACCACTAACATTAAAGTTCGAAAAAAAGACTGAAATAACAGTTTTCTTTAAAATTTTATTAGGTAACTTAAACAATTAATAATCCGTGTTTCTACCGCGAACACTAACAACACAAGAATCGGTTTGGCATACTCAAAATGAGTTCATCCAAATCACGCTGTGGAATGGCCGCCCATGTTCGTTGCAACAACAAAAAAAGGTCTTCTTGCGACTGGATACCCTCCATATTCGGCAGAGCTCTTCTCTGTAGCATATCCCATGCATGCTCAATCGGGTTCAAGTCTGGCGACTGAGCAGGCCAGGGCCAAAGCCACATCTCAATCTCAAGAAATCCGCATAAAAATGCTTGATCCCTAGACACTTTTGATGTGTGTATTTAATGTTATAGGCGGACAAATGACCAGACGTATCGCCTGATGGTAAGCTATTACCACCGCCCATTGACTCCTGCAACACCAGGGGCGTCACAAGTGCGTTACCGGCCTTTGGGGGATGGGGGGAGGGAGATAGAGGGAGGGGTTGGGTTATAGGCCTCCGGTATCCTCACTCACTCGGTGAAACACAGCGCAAGTACTATTTCACACCGGTTTTCTGTGAGGCCGTGGTATCACTCCGGTTGAGCCGGCCCATTTATACCCAAGCGTGGCTCTCCCACGGTAAATTAAAATATTCAAATAATATAATACTTTATACGTTATATGGGAACATAGAACAGTTGAAACTCAAAGTAGTTGTTACTCAGGAATAACGAGCGACGTTTCCTCTCTCAAGATGCAATAACTCGACAGTGTGAATGCTACACAACCTTTCCAGTTTCTATTAGATATAAGGAAGAGATATTTTGTAAGGAAATCCGCTACTTTCATATAAATAAACAGCTCTCTTTTGATATCAAGTTGCTTACAAATAATCTCTTAAGCGCAGTGTTACTATCAATATATAACAATCAATGCCACTTTTCGTTGTAATTTAATAACTCAAAACGGGCTCACCTATCCAAATCAAATGTTTATGCTTTGTTCGGACTATTTAGTAGATGGTTTATGTGAAGTTTGCACAAAATCGGTCGAGCGGTACGCTACGGGCAATAGGAGACGTAAACGACGTTGCGTGGGTCAGCTAGTAATTCTATAGAATATACCTATTTACTTTATGGGATGCTGTTTGCAGTTTCATTCATTATTGTTGGTAAAAATGAGTGAATTTATAGTGAAGTGAGATTTTTTTAACACTTTACTTATTTTGAAGTATTATTATATGAAGAAGTATTCTTATGGTAGAGTAAACCGATTCATTACGTAACGCGTTACGGCGCCGGTCTGTCTCTTTTTCTCTCACGCATACGGCAGCGGTAGGCAGATTCCTCCTCTCTCACTCTAACCCACAGCGCTAGCTGTAAATACACACATCAAAAGTGTCTAGGGATCAACATATGTGTCTAGGGATCAACATATATTTTTGCAATAACTTTTCTCCTGATTGATATTAATTAAAATTTTCTTTAAGGATTCATCAAATAAAGTGTTTTCGTTTGTCACAGTAACGATAAACCAAGTCACCTTTGCATTAATAAAGAAATTTGCCATTTTCCTAATAAAAGGATTTTTGACATTTGAACCACTAACATTAAAGTTCGAAAAAAAGACTGAAATAACAGTTTTCTTTAAAATTTTATTAGGTAACTTAAACAATTAATAATCCGTGTTTCTACCGCGAACACTAACACAAGAAGATCGGTTTGGCATACTCAAAATGAGTTCATCCAAATCACGCTGTGGAATGGCCGCCCATGTTCGTTGCAACAACAAAAAAAGGTCTTCTTGCGACTGGATACCCTCCATATTCGGCAGAGCTCTTCTCTGTAGCATATCTCATGCATGCTCAATCGGGTTCAAGTCTGGCGACTGAGCAGGCCAGGGCCAAAGCCACATCTCAATCTCAAGAAATCCGCATAAAAATGCTTGATCCCTAGACACTTTTGATGTGTGTAGTTCAACTTAGATTAGTTAAAGTTTTCACTTCTGTCGGGCGTCCCGAGACGCACAAGTTTTTTTTTAATAAAATTTAGGGGGTTATGTTGAGTGATTACCACTGCTTATTTATAACTGCAATTTAAGAATAATAATAACATACAAAACAGAATAGTTTCAAAAATCTGTTTAAACATAAAGTTACTTGATCGAGTGGGTAGAATCATAGATCCATTGACAGCCCTTGAGAGGGGAGTATCCCCTTATCTCAAAGGCTTGAAAGTAGTATCGGCCTGGCAATATCGCGGACGACAATTTATTTCACAGGTAGTTTATGCCTGGCAAAAGAGGAGTCAATTACTCAGATGATAAGAATGGACATTGGGTAAAGACGAAAACGGCATTTCCCATGACCTTGCAGCAGGGGTGGATGGATGGAGAATACAGCATTTAAGTATAGTTCTTTGCAACACCAAGCCAACTTTAAACATCCTGGCAATTAATCAATCAAGCACTGATTCAAGTAGCTCTCTATTTCGTGCTTGTATTCTAAAGGTACATAGGATTTCAGTGCTCTTTGACTCGTTTGTCAAGTTCTGGGTTATTCCAAAAAGGCATCTTATCAAAATTATACCCTATTTTTACTCGCGTCGCTGTATAATTTACAAGGGATTTACTTAAGGGATTTCTGAAGTGATAGTGAAATAAATTTAAAGATATTTTTTCACCAAATTACTAAGTAAACTAACACATATCTATTTCTCTAAGGCCGGGCGCACACCAAAATGGTCTTCGACATGACCGTCGGCGACAAGACGGTTTTTGACAGTTATCTTGTGCTGACACACACCGCATGAGACCGAACAAACAGTCGAAGAAGGGGAAGGGACGTATTGATTCTGGATATTACGCCTTTAAAGAGTGTTTGTTTACTTTTTCTTTAATTTATACTTACTGCATTACAAGTCCACAACGCACGTCCCACCTAACACTGCGCTTTTTACGGCAACCTAGTCGATCCTCGACAAACTGTCACGTCGGAGACAATTTGTCGAGTTTGGTGTGCGCCCACACTATGATTTTGAAAGAATAAATAATGAGAACATTGTTTTAATAGAAAAAAATCAAATTTAAGTTTAATTTGCTTTTTGCAGCTAAAGCCAAACTTATATTAAAATATAATTCAGTTTGTTATTTGTTTGTTATTGATAGAGCTTTAAAGTTATGTATAAATTCAGAACTGAGTAAAAATCTTGTAAAAAAAAACATCGCGTACTGAAGGTGAAAGACCAATTAAAAATAACTGGTTCATTTTTATTAAAAAAACTATGAAAAGTAACAATAAATTTACAATTTATTTTAGACTGAATAAATATATTCATACATTAGCCGATTAATTTGTAAACAATTTACATAACTAATTGCCTAAACTCATGTCAAAATTTACAATTCACATCAAACTTTTTCACCGGAATATTTTAAGGCCATTTAAACTTGAATACGCTTCGTCACCCACAACATAATAAGTTCGTCAAAGTAAAGCTTAACGTTGTACTAAGTTATAATGTTTTGGCGAAGTTGATAATAAATTACCTTTGCTGAGCATTTTGCCGAAACTGCCGAGAATACTGGGCAGGAACATTGCGAAGAGGATCGATTTTATGAGCACTTGTCCTCCGATCAATATTGGTAAAAAGAATTTGTTGATACCGAACGCTGGAAACAGAAAATATGAGGCTATGAATATTAGGAAGATATGTTACGATTTCGATTGTTGAATTTTCTTAAAATTCCTAAGTTTTTAGTGACTGGATTTATTTAAAATGTTAATTTTTAATTCTAGCGAGCTTAAATAATTTACTTTGTTTTAGTGATGTAAAAAAATTTGGGAGTTAGCCCGTAAGTCGTGAACATGGGCAGTGCAACAGTAAAAAATTGGAAAGTGATATTTTAAAAGATGAAACATTTTTTTAAATTATATTTTAACTATACTAGTTTTTTTCACACAAATTTTATTGCAATCGGTGCAGTGATTAAGCCTTGAAAGCGTAACAGATAATCATACAAACATGGTTACTTTCGAATGTATAATATTATAGTATATGGTATAGATTTTAAAAACTAGAACTTAGATATTAATAATTACTTTTTATTAAAAATGAAAATACTTACATTTAGCAGCCATCGGCAGATTTATCGATAGAATGTTAGTGTTAATGAAATCCTTTACTTTTTGATATAATCGATATTCATACGTGAATTTACTAAACAATTCTCTTCCTTGTTCATGCCTTTCCTCAAGTTTTGTGTCATTAATTTGTTCCGCCTTGATTTCAGCTCCATCGGAAATCTTAAATCTATTTTTAGTTAGAGCGTTATCTAATATATTCTCAACAGCTCTTTCTAAATATGTAACCGTTGTATTTAAATTGAAATTTTCTTCAGCATACGTACTTAATGTATCTACAATATCTTTAAAATAATTGTCTACGGAAGATTCATTGTTCCTACTACTATTACAGCTATGGCAGTGAATAGAATCTAATTTATTATCTAAGTTTACTTCTGTTTTGGTTTTATCATTATGACTGGAGTCTCCTTGACAGTTTGTCGCTAGAAGAAGTATGCACAATATTTGGAGGTTTAACCTCCATTTTGATTTGTTATTTCTTGAACTTTCTAAAGTCTCCATTTTTACAGGTTTTCCCAAACTTCATCACTTAGGTCCTCGTTTTAATTCTCTTGATCTATTCATCGGGAAATCTGAAACAATAACAAAACTAGTATTAACAAATTAAATTTACATCAACAATATTACCGTAAAACTTGGATGTATTTAAGTTCCACGTGTGCCAAATGAGTATAGTTCAACCTTCCAACTTACTCACGTACTGTAATTTCAAGTTGAACCCAAATTAAAATGATTAACAAAGTTACTGAGGGTCAAACAGCTTAAAGGCATTATTTCAGTTATTCATAAAGTAACGACATAATTATTTTATCATTTAGATGTTCATTAGTCCTGGAGATACTTTAATCTTTGTATATTAATATCTTTATCACTATTCTTTGCTTGATGGTCAATTTATGTATGTAGTAAGCTTCTCATTTTTTCACAGCAAGTATTTTTATGATTTCTGGCAAATATAGCTATTACAGTTAACATAAGTGTTCATAGTTTATGAAATACGTGCTTTTTATAATAATGAATACAAAAGATTGGATGAATGTTACTTATAATACCTAAATAGCAAGTTAACGAAATAATTTCAATCCCGGAAAAGTTGATTGACAAAATCGATATTAGCGATGAGAAAAGTTAGCATTTTTGCGAAAAATAACTTAACAACGTTGACGGTTTTATGAGTAGTCATATATCTGCAACTGACATACTCCATTGTGACGTGAAAAACGGGCGACATTTTTGTTTGCCAATTCGCAAGCAAGCTTGTAACAAATTTGTCATCACGTTGTTTTTTTTTTTTTTTTTTTTTTTTTTTTTTTTTTTTATTGAATGGCAATGCACGGCTTGTGCTTATGCCAAGAGCAAGTAAAGCTTAGGAAATCATTTATCAACTAATAAAACAGATTTTAGGAAAACGGAATTTAAAAAGGATAGGTATCAGATAGGTTTTAAAACGTTGTAAAAGCGATATTCATGAATCAATGAAGGATGAAATGGATAAAATTTTGCGATATGTCTCATGTGTCATGACTGTCATGTGTCATGATTACTCAAGTCTCAAGTCAATGTCTTGTGTTTTCATGAACAATAGCAATAATAAAACAATGTATATGTTATTGAAGTCGGAAAGGAAAAGGGATACGAAGGGAAACAAGGGATATTATTGATTATGATACTGGCTGTTGATACTACGGCAATTCCACTGCATTACTGATGAGATTTGATCTATTAACGGTATTATTTGTGATTAATCTATCTGATAGAGAAACAGCAACGTTGGACGGTAAAGGAGTACTGGATTGTGATAATTTATTTATTAAATGTATGATTAATTCTCTTACAGACATGTCTGAAAGAGGAGATTTACCATACCCACATCCATTGGATGGAGATGGAGTATTATTATAATCTTTGATTAATATTTCATGAGCTGCACGATCATAACCTGTGTTATTAATTTGAGAAGAGTTTTTTTTTATTGAAACTGTTTTCTTGTATGAGGTTGTATGGAATTGATTTTTAGAAGGAGAATTCAGAGTGTGTGAGAGAGTAGTATTATAAGTCTGAGGTGCAATAGATGTAAGTACATCTGCATAAGATTTGGTTATCGGTTTGTGTAATTTTACAGCTTCAGAATATGAAATGCAATTTTTTGCCATTGATTCCTTTATGGATTTTTGTCTCAAAAATTCAGGGCATTTTCTGCTCGTGGCAAAGTGTTGCCCAGAGCAAAGGCAGCAAGTAACAAAATCGTCATTGATAGAACAAGACTCTCCTAAGTGGTCTTGACCACATTTAAAACACTTGGGCATTGACCTGCATTGACTTTTTATATGTCCATATCTGCAACACTTATAACACTGAATAGTAGGGAATATGTAAAGGTCAACAGGAAGAGCGTTATAACATAGAAAAACTCTTTTCGGTAACACTTGGCCATCAAAAGTTAAAACCACAGTTTCTATAGGAACAAATTCATTATTGGTATTGACATTACTTTTTCTCTTCAAACGTCTGACTTTTAAGATATTACCAGCTCCTATAGGCACAGTAATATTTTCTTTTAATTCTTCTTCAGACCAATTTATTGGTACACCCCTAATAACTCCCATGCGTGTAGTGTTAAATGAGGGAATAAAAGCTTTGTAATTATTTTTTTTCAATGCAGGATTTGTAATAAATGAATTAGCAGTCTCAAAATTACTAAAGGCAAGAGTGGCTCTATTTCGACCAATGCGTTTAACACTTCCGTTTACGATGTTGCTAATATTGTTGTTCTTTAAAAAATAACCAAATGATATGGGATGAATGGAAGTATTGTCATTAGGAGACACTTGCTCTCTCTGCACATGGACTACAAATGGTGATGCATCTGAAGCGCTATAATAAACTCGTCCTACTGGGTTACGTTGACTGTTTTCTGGTACATTGTCAGTATTCATATTTATTGTTTTTTTTAAAGGGTTTATAATACTACTCTGAGAGGGTAGCACAGGCATTAGAGGTGGAGGGCAATCCGTAACATTAGCCTTAACTTTAAAAAAAATCTGAATCAGAAGTTTCACACTGACAGTCTATTATGTTTAGTGGAGTTGTCGAAGAAGATTTATGATGTCGACGCTTTTTATTACAGTGTTTACAATTTTTTCTGGAAAGAGACCTTTTTCTTTTAGAAATGGTTCGCGAAGATTCCGATCCATCTGTTTCTATTACAGATCCCTCCGTATCCATTCCCGAACCAGCATAAGTTATTGTTACAGTATTATACACCTGGGGGACAGTAGTCCCGCCAGGATCGTCTGGCCCGTTCATGAAAACTAAAAATGTGTATGTAAAACTTACCAAATGATGATGAAGACTATATTACAACTTTTTACATATATAAATAAACAATAATATGTATATTTAAGAACTTATCTGGTACTTTAAACAATCTAATTATTAAAAAATTTATAACAGCCAAAAAAAATACACCCGCTCAAAAAGATGTTTCCCGCGCTTTTTCCATCACGTTGTTAAGCTTTGATAGCAGTGTGCGCGGGTGTCAAACTTGTCAATCTTCGTATATTCCGCCTTTTTGCTCACCATTTGCTTTGTTTTTTATTACGCAATTTTTTTTTTCTCCCATATGCGTCAGGTTATATGTTTTTGGAATGTGTGCATGTAGGTATGTATGTATATTTCTTTGGCTAGGCTGTAGCCTCAATGACTGGATTGGATTTGGCGTTAACGGTGTCTTGAACCATATGTAAATATATTGTACTCTCTTTGGCAAAATATAATATAATCTATAGATAACCCAAAAAATACGCAAAAGCGTTCAGGTGCAGTATATTTATTACACACGTCTGACATAGTGCCTAAAATAAAACATGCAATACCGTCAAAATTTGGCCAACAGGCGATATCTAAATATTTTTAATGTTCAGTTGAAATGTTGATTTTGGTAAATAACTTTAGTAGTCGTGAGAGCTTCTGCAGAGTATGGGTCAGTTATCAATTATGATTATATATAATACTCAAGGCGAAGTTCGGACGGATGGTCGACGGTCGAGTATCGTAAAAGAAGTCTATTGAAATAAGGGAACATTTCCAATCGAGATTACAATTGTGGTTTCAGTTTATTGGGACAATATAGCTGCCCCGTCTGGTGAAGTTCCGCTCAAAATAAAGATATGAATTTGTTTGAATTCAATTTGTCATATCGAAAACGGATTTAAGGAAAGTGATAAACTTTTGTATTTTTAATTTGAAAATGTCGTTCATGTCCTTTCATCTAGTGATAAGCGATCTTGACTGCTGAACCAATCGAACTGTCTATTGAAGGTTCAATTATTTTCCATTATAGATAAATATGTTATGAGCAATATCATTTCTTGCGTCTGATTTATGAAATTGACCAAGGATTAAAGGATTTCAGAGAAACCCTTTTCAGGATTAGAGTAATACGATTGAAATGATATAACGCAAATCAATTATTATTATAAAATATACCTATATTTTTAAAATTGAATGTATTGAAAGTTCTAAAACTTATATTGAGTGAGTAAGTAGAGATTTTTATTGATAAGAGAGAGGTGTGTATTTTAAGAAAAAAATGTGATACACTACCATGGTCTACTATGTCTATTTCTGTAGTATAACTTTAGAATTTGATGGCCTTATGTCAGGTGATTCAAATTATCACTGTCAAAGATTATATGATTCACTATTTTACAAGCTTTTTAATAACTTGCAATGTATGTATGCTTGTATGTGCGGGTGAAATCTTGCATCTCAATTTTGAAGCAGATATCTTCAACCGATTGTGCTGAAATTTTGCAAGCATTTGTATAAAGGGTGACAATACAATATTATAATGACACGGAGCTGATCTGATGCTGGAGCTGGAAGGTGGCCATAGGAACTCTGTAAAGAAACATCGCAACATCATCCTGTTTGGACTCGTTTGTTTCGTCTCGAGGCATTCCAGTAGAAGCTTTTTAATTAAATTTATTTAATATGACATCACATGAAAATTGACACAATTGAAAGACAACACAACATTCTAACTTCAAAAATCTCTGATTTTGTTTTCCGGTAGTGAAATAAAATATGAATCGTCATTTACCCCATAAATTTTCATTACCTTTAACAACTAATGCTTTGCAAAGTTAATATTCCATCAGTGGAAATTAAGGAGAAGATGTGACTGCCATTAAATTTATACGATAATGGAAAAGTAATATAACTAATTAAGTAGTTAATGGATTGTTAACGGCCGACCGTTTGTATGGATATTTCTTTCTTAAAAAGACAACTCCCGCATTAGGAATATACATTTTGTGTCACGGGGGACTTTACAGACATACATGAAATGGACACAAAGAACACCCAGACTCAGAACAACAGTTTGTGGATTACACAAAGTGTTGTCCCATGTAGGATTTGAACCCACAACACTTGGCGCAGTAGGAAGCGGCGTGTCGGCCACTTAAACCACTAGGCCAAACGTGCAGTCAAGATAAGGTAGATATTGTTAGAGTTTTATCATGAGAAATGAGAACTTGAGACACTTTACTCACCGTTTGTCTTATTAAAAACTAGACACCATGTAGTCACACAGTCTATGTTATGGCGGATAAAGAACACAAATTGTTAAAACCCCTATTCTTCCTATAGGTTTTGTGAGATCCGACTAAGGTGGGACACCGTGGGAGAGCTACGCTTCGACATGAATGGGCCGGCTCGACCGGAGTGATACCACAGACTCACAGAAAACCGGCGTAAAATAGTGCTTGCGCTGTGTTTCACCGAGTGAGTGAGGATACCGGAGGCCCATACCCCAACCCCTTCCCTATCTCCCCCATCCCCCCCCCCCTCCACCCCTCCCATGCCCCATAGGCCGGCAACGCACTTGTGAAGCCTCTGGTGTTGCAGGTGTCCATGGGCGGCGGTAATCGCTTACCATCAGGCGATACATCTGCCCGAAAAAAGGTAACAAGCTACGCAAGAAAACATCACTGCAAGAAGGAAATCTTGAAACAAACCATGTAGCAAACCATCTGGCCAGCGTGGTATACTCGTAATAAGCCAAGACCTCTCAGTAGACGTTTATGTGCAGCACTGGTCTAATAGGGGCTGATGATATTGATGAATAGCAAATTTCACAAGTACATAAGGTAAGTGGTCTGCGGAATCATAAAATAAACAATCCCGATCCTGAATTTAACTTATTGGAATAGAGCTCATTAGCCTTTGGAAAATACTTGGGATAGCTATTACTTCGTTTCAACCGACGTGGTAAAACTATTTACTCCTGGATAAAGGAAACTTATTTAGCCAGAACTAGTCAGGGATCTACGTAATAAAAGCTAAAATTCAAAATTTAAGCACTCACTTTCACCCCCATAACTTTTAAACGACTCAACCGATTTTCATGAAATATGTCTAAGAACACTCGCACGTAACTCACCTTTCATACAAAAAAAAAACTAAATCTAAATCGCTTCATCCGTTCGCGAGCTACGGTGCCACAGACAGACAGACAGACACGCCAAACTTATAACACCCCTCTTTTTGCGTCGGGAGTTAATAAACATTACTAAAATCGCAAATCTTTATTTGATTTTAAGGTACTATCAAATGTTTTATGTACAACTGACATTTGAAACAATAAAAACCAGCTGTCAACTTATCTTCGTATTGAAAACCTCTCAAAGATACTTTTAGGGAGAAGTCGTTCATATCAACTTCCAGTTAAAATCGAATGTGGTCATAAACTTTACGATAATGCTTGGACACAGTTAGTGCATTGTTAGAAAGCTTCCTTCAAATCATAAAAATAATGTTATTACTACTACTATTTTATAACTGTTTTTGGTAGATGAATAATACGAGATAGAAGAAATATGTGAAAACAAAATGACGTGACATGACAGTGACAAACTACACACATCAAAAGTGTCTAGGGATCAACATATATTTTTGCAATAACTTTTCTCCTGATTGATATTAATTAAAATTTTCTTTAAGGATTCATCAAATAAAGTGTTTTCGTTTGTCACAGTAACGATAAACCAAGTCACCTTTGCATTAATAAAGAAATTTGCCATTTTCCTAATAAAGGGATTTTTGACATTTGAACCACTAACATTAAAGTTTGAAAAAAAGACTGAAATAACAGTTTTCTTTAAAATTTAATTAGGTAACTTAAACAATTAATAATCCGTGTTTCTACCGCGAACACTAACAACACAAAAACATCGGTTTGGCATACTCAAAATGAGTTCATCCAAATCACGCTGTGGAATGGCCGCCCATGTTCGTTGCAACAACAAAAAAAGGTCTTCTTGCGACTGGATACCCTCCATATTCGGCAGAGCTCTTCCCTGTAGCATATCCCTTGCATGCTCAATCGGGTTCAAGTCTGGCGACTGAGCAGGCCAGGGCAGGACATTGATGTTAGCTGCAGCGAGAGTCTGTCTTACAACTCTTGCGGTGTGCGGTCGTGCATTATCATGCATTAACTGAAATAAGGGACCGATTTGCACTTGTAGAGGAACGATGACGTCTGATACAATCGTCTCAGCATAAATTTGAGCGTTGAGGTTGCCTCTGATCCAAATCAACTCAGTTCTTCCGCCGATCCAAATACCCGCCCATACCATGATGGTTCCACCACTATAAGGATGGACTTCCTGGCAGGATTTTAATCGCTGTTGGCGTCCAGGGGTTCTTTAGTGTCGTATACGTCTTGTATCCGGTCTCATACCAAAACGAGACTCATCAGAAAAGCACACGAAACGCCATTGTTCTTCTGCCCAATTTCTGTGTTCAAGAGCCCATTGATATCGAATCCTACGATTGTGCATTGCTATAGGTGGTACCCGTAGCGGTCTTCGGGAATGAAGGTTCACTTCATGCAAGCGGTTTCTGACTGTTTGGTCGCTAATTAAGTTCCCTGAAGAGTGATGAAGCCTCACGGCTAACATCATGGCGGTTATTGTTGGAGCTCTTCGAGTTAAGATTTGAATGTATCGGTCTTGTCTCCGTGTGGTGCAGCGATACCGTCCTCCATGGCGCTCAGCCACGGTACCAGTGCTTCGGTAACGTGTCCAAAGTCGACTGATAACACTCTGACTTGTATTCAGAGCTAAAGCCACAGTACGTTGCCGGGAACCAGCTTCTATCATTCCCACGGCTCTGAGCATTTCTTCCCTGCTTAAATGACGTCGCCGCTCCATAATAACGTTGGTTTTAATCAGTAGTAGGGAAACAGTAGCACTAATAATGTCTTCAATGCGTTGTATGTTTTTATAGGGAAAATATTGACAGCTGATTTTCATCTTTTACTCGAATTTGATTGACAGCTCCTGATTCAAATTATGAAATGCACCAAAAAGGATCCATATAAATTTATAAAATCATAAATTTATTACAAAGCCACATCTCAATCTCAAGAAATCCGCATAAAAATGCTTGATCCCTAGACACTTTTGATGTGTGTAGTAATAGAAATGGTTTATTATATAACTGCCTCGTTGGTCTCGCAGTTGGCATGTGCGACTGCTGATCATGAGATCTCGGGTTCGATGCCCGGGTCGGACCAAATGTTTGTATGATCTACAAATATTTATTTCGGAGTTTGGGTGTTTTCTATGTATAATATGTATGTATCTAAAAAAAAGTATATATTAGGTCTTTACCTATGAAATTGCCGTTTTGTATGCAATAAGTGAAAGTACTTATTTTTTCAAACTTTTTTATTTCTGTTATTCAAAGTAATCACCCATGCAATCGACGCATCTTTGCCAACGCATTGGCAGTTTATTGATGCCCTTCTTGTAAAAATCAGCTGGACGGGAGGCAACAAACTCTTCAAAGGCATTTTGTACTGCCTGTCGGGAATTGAATTTTTTAACCACTAAAAGTTGTCTAAATTTTGGAAAAAGTAATAGTCGGTAGGTGCAAGGTCTGGTGAGTATGGCGGATGAGGGAGAGCTTCCAACCCCAGCTCTTGATGAGAGATTTTAGGTTCACTTAACATCCCCTTTGAAAATCTGACGCGCTCGATAAACATTTTTTTTTTGTCATTTTCAAACCTTACGTACGTCTCGCGGTTGGCGTGAGCGACTGCTAATCATGAGGTCTCGGGTTCGATTCCCGGTTCGGACCAAATGTTTGTATGATCTGCAAATATTTGTTTCGGAGTTTGGGTGTTTTCTATGTATAATATATAAGCTCTGCTTAGCTTGGGACTAGATGGCGATGTGTGTTAAAATGTCTGAAATATTTATTTATTTAAACTAGGAGGGACAGCTGGTCAAATAACAATTTACCATATATCTAATTTATGTCTTATATTTTATCTCGTGGTAACAAATTGCAAACTTAAACAATTCTAGCCAAGTCAGTAGGTGACCAATATTAATAATAACACATTGAGACCAATAATTGTGTCTCAGATGGCACGTATGTATATATTTGCCAATTGTTATGGGTAATTGAAGTCCTAGAAGTCCAACAACAGTCTGTCTTCAGAACTTCGATATCAGCTACTATTTGGGCAATGGATATCTCATAGCCAATAGTCACCTTTTACGACACCCATGGGATGAGAATGGGTGGTGACAATGGGTGTGAAATAGTGCATACGCTGAGTTTCACCGAGTGAGTGAAGATACCGGAGGCCTATACCCCAAACCCTTCCCTGTCCCCCCCCCAACCCCCAAAGGCCGGCAACACACTTGTGACGCCTCTGGTGTTGCAGGTGTTCATGGGCGGCGGAAATCGCTTAACATCAGGGAACCGCTCGTTTGCCCGCCTATTACATTAAAAAAAAAAAAACAAAAAAATACATGCATCTTTGTCTGTGCCTTTTTATTTTTATATGAGCATGCCTAAGTGACTCTAATCTGCCTGATGAAAAGCATAATCAGAATCTAAGAGGTAGGAGTGTGGAGGAGAGTAGTGGTCACCATACTAATTGTGAATGCAAACAATGTAACAATGCAGCATGGTGACCCACAATAAGGCGGCCTATTGATATGCTTCCGCATCATTGAGAGAACGGTCTCGCATTCATTAACGAAACACGACTGTCTCTCAAAGAGAATACACATTCCACGTTTTTACAACATTTTTGATTGGTACTAAGCGCCTAATTTGTTGTAGTGTTATGATATAATGTATTCCCGATTTTCTCGAGGAATATATCAATAGAGCATCCAACACTAAATAGATTTTTCTGAACACTGATCAAACCGAAGAAACTGCCTTTTAATATTGATAAAGATTAACTGAAGCAATGTATTGTGTTGTTTTTTTTTATTTGTTAGGTCTTTTATGAATCATCTAAATCGGTTCACCCAGTCGAAAGTTATGAGGTAACAAACATAAAAAAAATACAGTCGAATTGAGAACCTCCTCCTTTTTTTGAAGTCGGTTAAAATCAGTCGCACTTGCTTTCTTCAGGTCCGAGTAGGTATTTGGCTTTGGTAATTTACAGACTTGATTAATTCTACAATTGATAGCTCTAGGTTTCGCAATAATTTGTATATAATCTTTTCCGATGCATAAATATCTAATACCACTTAAATCTATTAAATATTGATAATAGGACTAAGCAAAATATCTGAAACAAAACGTCTACTTGGTTTAAGTAGCACCCTGCCTGGAAAATGCAGCTGAAAAAGCTTAAGCAACGTTCCATTTGGGTGACGGACAAATGTTTTAAGCGACATCGCGCCGTATAATTGGTGGAAGTCGAAATGATTCAAGTTACGTCATAGTAAAAATGAGAAACAGGAAAAACGCTTGAACTCTTATTGAATTATTTATTTGACAAAAGGTAACTGATTGATGTCTCAGTTAATTATATCATTGTATGGTTCAAGTACATTACTGAAAAAAAATTGGAAAATCCACGTCGATAATACACTGCCACTTTGGAGACAACCTAAAAATAGTAGTGTTTTAAACGCAAAAAAAGTGCTCTGATTTAAATGATTCCGGCATCATTCGACGGAGAAAAATTCGTTGATTCCGAATATGTATCTAACTCAATATCGCCCTAGATGTCGCTTAAACCAAATAGCCTTTCACCCCTAGATATGTATGTATTTAGAAATATTAATTATGCCTTATATAGTACAGGCTTTGCCTAGTTTAGGATTAGAGTGCCGTATGTGGGATGTGTGAAGATATATTATTTAACGTTTCATCATCATCCTAGTCTTTATTATTCCCAAGAATTCTATATAAAAGTTTACAAAGTTATTCATATTTAATATTTAGTTATTCCAAGTGTAATTTAAATTCTTTAAAAGAACAAATATCAATTGACATAATAATATGTATTAATTTCTTTGATTAAAATTTTCTACAAGGTTCTAAAGTATTCTTGAAAAAGACGACTCAAAATAGTATTATGACTTATTAAACAGAAAAGTCTATTCTAATGACGAGTTTCGTAGTACTTTCTCTGATTTTTTAAAATAAAACGTCTAATTAGGTTAGTGAGTACGGTATAAAAACGTTTCAAAGGAAGAACTTCAATAAAATACGAAACATTTCTACGTTATTAACATTTGAAGTTTGATAGCGACGCGTTGTATTTCAATTCAAAAGAATCTATCCAAATAAATATAATTGAAGTATCTGTTTGTAATATCAAATTAACAGCTTTTCACGAAATGTACATATACAGAAGTAAAATGTAGATTTAAATATACTTCTGTATATGTCCGAGAGCCACGCTTCGGCTTGCATGGGCCGGCTCGACCGGAGTTATACCACGGCCTCACAGAAAACTGGTGTGAAACAGCGCTTGCGCTGTGTTTCACCGAGTGAGTGAGGATACCGGAGGCCCATACCCCAACCCCTCCCCCATCTCCTAAAGGCCGGCAACGCACGGGTGTCCATGGGTAGCGGTAATTGCTTACCATCGGGCGATACGTCTGCTTGTTTGCCCCTATTCTATTTATATATAAATAATTCTAAATTTTAACACAAAAAAACTGACTTCAATCTGGACCAAATCTAAATGAGACCATTCGGAAAGCACCAGCTTTCAAATAAAAAAAGAATCATCAAAATCGGTTCACCCAGTCGAAAGTTATGAGGTAACAAACATACAAAAAATAAAAAAATACAGTCGAATTGAGAACCTCATCCTTTTTTGAAGTCGGTTAAAGAAGTATACACGGTGCTTATGTACAAAAAACAAATTTAAAAATTATTGGCTCTCTGTCTATCTGTTTGTTCTGGCTAACTGCTGGAATTGCTGGACCAATTTTACGGAACGCGAAAACAAAATTAAAACCAATGAAATTCTTAACAGTATCCGATTCAAAAGCAACAAATATACCGCGGAGCACAGCTAGTCTTATAATAAAAACTAAATCTATTTTGTATTACTGATGCTGAAGTATTTTTTTTAATTAAATCAGTTCCTAAATTTTGAGACATATTTTCATCTAAAGAGATCAGAGGTATCATTTATCAAACAAAAAAACTAATACTATTTACAGTAGTAGTTTTTTGTTTGATAAATGATACCTCTGCTTTTATTGCGTCTCAGCGATCAGTCTACTAGAATTAACTAGCCCAATATTCAAACAAATTAAAACCGCATAAAGCTGAATAAAAAGTCGAGAAAGCTAGTTTATAATCAGCTAGTTTATATATATATGTATTACTAATATAAAATTACTTATATAAAACTTATATAAAATTACTAATGACACTCCTATACCATCATATGTGCCAACTTACTTCTTTGAGTGTGAATTCTAAATTAAATATCCTCTGAAGGTTCCGCAGACAGTTTGAAGAGGACCCTTGTGCACTCGTTGAAAAATATCTTAAGAATTGCGGTCCCATTACCTTGTAAAACCGAGATGTTAATAGCCTATACAGTAGTAGGTTCTATCTCTATAAGGGTGCGTTCACACAGACCGGCTCGGAGAGGAGAGCACATTTTTAACACATTAAACACAGAGTTTTGAGTAATTGTAGTAAAGTTTATTTTTGCATGTGCACTTCTTTTATCATTAAAATGCTTGAACGCGCTCATCCTTTTGGAAGTCGGTTAAAAATAAATAAAAGCTTGTAGAATCCAAAGTAACACCCCGAATTGTCTTAACATTGAGTATAATCGTATTTAAGCTAATTCACTCAGCAGACTCATTACTACAATAAGTAATTTTATATACTACTAAGTAAGGTATAATTTTATTTGTAATGAGCTACTTGTAGAATAATGTAACAAGTTAATGGGTATAATGTTGTCATAAGACTTAATTAACCTTACACGTACGGCACAGTGTATGGTTCGCTCGTGTGAACATTCTAACAAATGTAATGTTCGTCATCTTTTATCATTAAATTTGCTTAAGAAAATGTATTTTCGGTGTTGTTTCAAATTAAGGTTTCCTAAAAATAACAGCTTGTCGTAAAATTATTTCCAAATGGTTTCCTTACTGCCAATATTCATTAAATGCTGTGGCGACTCCCACATACTACAGCACCATCTACCGAAGATACGTCGAACTACGGAGGAAACTAAGAAACTACCAATCCTGAATCGCGCAATAGAAGTTCTCGCGCTGATTATCATATATACAACATCCCAACATCAACCGTTGGGCAGTTGGCCCGCCAGGCATGATCGCCTCGCCTGGTCGGAGGATCCTCCCTTTGTGTTGTGGGACATGACACACCTGTCCTCTACAAATGCCTTTTTTTGTAGAAAATGTATATTACACATAGAAAATACCCAAACCATGAAACCATTTCTTGCAGATAATACCTACAAACATTTGTCTAACCCGGGAATTTTACCCGAGACTTCGAGCATAGCAGTCGCTATAGTTAGCGGTGTCTAGGTACTTAGCATAAGTCGATCTGTTTGCTCGTTTGCCATAAAAACTAAAACGTCTTTAATATTTCGGAAAATCATAACTGACAAGATTAGGAACATTTTTCTAAAAGGCTTTTTGTCTGAACAAATTAACTTGACTTTTCCTTTATATTTCGTTATGTAAAAAGCTTGAAGTAATATTTTTATGGTGATATTAAATACGCTTTTAGAAGTTTACCAGTTTGTTTAAGAAGTAAACCGTTTACATTAATCGTCTTTTTACTTAATGTTATTTTTATGAAGCTTTCAAGCAAAGGTAAAAAATCTAAATATCAGATGCTACTTATTTCCTTACTTTGCTTGCGTAAATTCTTATTTTAGGTATTTTATTTTCGACTGCCTCTGTGGTGCAATGGTAGCGTATGCGACTGCTGTGCATGAGGTCTCTGGTTCGATTCCCGGGTCGGGTCAAATGTTTGTATGATATGCAAATATTTGTTTCGGAGTTTGGGTGTTTTCTATGTATAATATGTATGTATATACGAAAAAAAGTAATATATGTATTTATATCAATTGTCTAGTACCCATAACACAAGCTCTGCTTAGCTTGGGACTAGATGGCGTTGTGTGTTAAAAATAACCGAAAAAAAATTTAATTTCCAATATATCTAAAGAAACTAAACTCCAAAAAAATCGATTGACTTAAATATACACTGACCCAGATTGTGTCGGAACATTCGACACAGAATGGTCATGCCTACGAGGAGAAATGGCCGATCAAAACTAGTATATAAAAGAAACTTCTGACAAACATGTTTACCAAATACTTTTAGCTGAGTACAATCAATCATAAGTAAATATATCACACTGTGTTGGAAGTCTGGACAAATATATAAAAAATACTTTTTGCGTCACATGTTTCATTTTGTTACAGTTTTTTAACCGACTTCAAAAAAGGAGGAGGTTTCTCAATTCGACCGTATATTTGTTTTTTTATTATTTGTGTTTGCGGATAACTTCGTCGTTTATGAACCGATTTTGATGATTCGTTTTTTAATAGAAAGGACATATCCCAACGGTGGTACGATGATAAGGACATTAAGATCTGATGATGGTATCCAAAAGAAATCGAGTCGAACCTTGAAAAGTCGGTTTTTGTTAAATTTTTTACTGTGCTAAATTCCATAATGCTCGGTTAAACAGTTATTGTAATTTGTACTTCATTTTAAGTTACCTTTTTTTCTTAAAGTTTTCTATATTTAAACAAAAGTAAGATAAACAATTCAATCCTGACCCTTTTACATGGATCACGACAGTGCAAAACTTATACCTAATCCCAGGATCATGTATGCACATGTCCGTTTTCTCTCAAAATCCTTACTTAATTACGTTTAGGGAACTCAAGGACAATGTAAATAAACTCAATGTGTCCTGTGTAACTTTATTTAGGCAACAAATAAGGTAGGCTTTGTCCAACCTTATTTGTTGACTTTTCAAATAGATTTAAAGAGTGAAAGAGATATGTTAAATGTACGATTCAATGTGTTAGAAAGAGAAAGATGGCATTTTTATGGACTGCTACATGTCATGCATACATGTGGTCCACCACACATATTACAGAGGTGAGCAGAAAAGTTTTTAAAACATATCACTCCCTCAAACGTCTTCAAAATTTTCTTCCCTTTTCTACTAAAGTCCTAATTTCTCAGTCCCTTCTCCTTCCTCTTCTTGACTATGCCGATGTTTCTTTTCTCGACGCAACAGAAGAACTCTGGAGTAAGCTAGAACGGCTACAAAATCTCTGTATCCGCTTCATATTTGGTCTGAAAAACTTCAACCATATTTCGGAGTTCCGGAAACAACTAAAGTGGTTACGTATTTGGCAGCATTCGAGATCTACACATACTTTCTTTACTGTATTCCACTATTTACAACCCCAATTCTCTTTCATATCTTCTTGACCGCTTCGAGTCAACCCTGTCGCTCTGCCTCTTCTCTCCTTCTTCAAACTCCTTCTCATACTTCGAGCTGCTACATTAACTCTTTTAGTGTTGCAGGTGTTCGGCTATGGAATGCCTTACCGCGTGCGATTCGCGCCAGTCCTTCTCTAAGTATGTTCAGGAGGAGAACCAGGGATTATTATCTGTCCCTACAATAACCAGACGCCTATTATATCATAAGTATATTATTTAAATATATATGTATGTATTATGTATTAATATTATATCGTATGTGTGTATTAATATGTATAATATTTTCTACTGTATATATAAATCAACATCTATAATTGCTATATTAACTTTTAAACTTTCGCATTCCATTTTATAATAATTATTATTTTTACGGGAATTAACGCGATCAGTCAGCCTGTGACCACGGCCAGTGTAACCTGGTCGAAACGTCAGGCAAAACAGAGGTATATAATACCTTGAAATAAGTGATCGCGTTAATTCCCGTAAAAATAATAATTATTATATCTATAATTGCTATTACTTATTACTTTTTCATTTTTTATTATATTTGTTTTTCTTCTGATTCTTAAGTACGCATGACTATGACATTTCCCTACTATCCTTAGTTCACTCAGGGTTTGCTGGAAGAAAACTTAATTTTGGGTTAAGCATGCCTTTGTAAAATTTGTACATGACACTTCTATGTATTTCTTTTATATTTATATGTTCTATGTATACAATAAAGAATAAATACAGAATACAGAATAAAAGGTAACAAAACGTGTATAACAAATAAAACAAACTAGTGGTAGCCCAGTGGTCAAATTGTGGTCAAATATCATTGGTTTTCTATTTTCTTGATTTTCTACACTTGTCCTCCATATAAACTGTAACGGTGCCAAGTTTCATTTTTTTATGGCATAGGAGGGCAAACGAGCAGACGTATCGCCTGATGGTAAGCGATTACCGCCACCCATGGACACCTGCAATACCAGAGGCGTCACAAATGCATTGCCGGCCTTTGGGAGTCTATCTATGTAACCTAATAACTACTTTAAATAAGTATCATGGTCCTCAATGCGCCTACGAAAGAAAGAATTCCTTAAGTTTTGGACATGCAGAAGCATCACTAGGCCGCCATGGTCTGGGTCACCATACTGCATTGTTGCATTGTCTGCATTCGCAATGAGTGTGATGGTAACCAACTCTCTTGGATTCTGCTTGTGGTTTCCATCAGGCAGTGTAGAGTCATTTTTTCAGGGCCATACATAAAAAAAAGTTCCAACCTAAAGAGCGATATTTTTTGCTTGAATTTAGATGAGCTAAAACGGGAAGTCTCAAACGTGATATAACAAAAAACAACCGAAGCTTAAAGAAAACAAGAAGTAGAAGACTACATATCTATATATACACACATCAAAAGTGTCTAGGGATCAACATATGTGTCTAGGGATCAACATATATTTTTGCAATAACTTTTCTCCTGATTGATATTAATTAAAATTTTCTTTAAGGATTCATCAAATAAAGTGTTTTCGTTTGTCACAGTAACGATAAACCAAGTCACCTTTGCATTAATAAAGCAATTTGCCATTTTCCTAATAAAAGGATTTTTGACATTTGAACCACTAACATTAAAGTTCGAAAAAAAGACTGAAATAACAGTTTTCTTTAAAATTTTATTAGGTAACTTAAACAATTAATAATCCGTGTTTCTACCGCGAACACTAACACAAGAACATCGGTTTGGCATACTCAAAATGAGTTCATCCAAATCACGCTGTGGAATGGCCGCCCATGTTCGTTGCAACAACAAAAAAAGGTCTTCTTGCGACTGGATACCCTCGTTATTCGGCAGAGCTCTTCTCTGTAGCATATCCCATGCATGCTAAATCGGGTTCAAGTCTGGCGACTGAGCAGGCCAGGGCCAAAGCCACATCTCAATCTCAAGAAATCCGCATAAAAATGCTTGATCCCTAGACACTTTTGATGTGTGTACTTATAATAAAAATGTAACAGGTCCAATTCAGTACATTAAAGATATTTCGAAAAAAAATTTTGGAGGGCTCTCTATTATCGATACTCAAGCCAAAACTGTATTTTTTTTTATTTTTGTCTGTCTGTCTGTCCGTCTGTCTGTCTGTCTGTATCTTGGCCGCGCATCACGCCGAAACTACTGAATTTATTCAAATGAAACTTGGCATGATTTGAGTTCATACTAGGAGGTAGGACATAGGATACTTTTTATCCCGAAATTCAGCACGATTTCCTGGAGAGAGGGGATGAAAGTCAAAATATGTACATAGCTGTAATTCAATAACACATGGTTCGGTTTCATTCATTATTTTTTTGCTAGAAAGAAAAAAAAAAGATAACGGGAAAAGTTTTTTTTTGTCCGCGACTGTACACTGCCTGTGGTAAGCTGAGACAGAAATGTAAAAATGGCGGTACGAAGTTCGCCGGGTCAGCTAGTTAACAATATATTCAGAGATTTTTGTAGACCCCAGAAAAAGTCTGTGTCAAGGCCATAAAAGTAGGTATTTAAAAAAAAAACATTAATGTGTTGTGCTAAACGTTGTATCTATTATAAATTAATGTTAAAATATACATGGTGAAAGTTTTAATGTAATCATTTGCGGTTCTTTATCGACCGTGACCTAATGGGATCCCATTAATATTATAAACACGAATGTTTGTGATGATGAAAATATGAATATTTGGTACCTAATAAAAGAAAAATACCAATTGAAAACCTCCTCCTTTTGGAAGTCGGTTAAAATGAGCACGACATGTAAAAAGACGACTTTTACGCTAGCGAAGCTCCAGTATAATAAATCAGAGGTAGTAGAGCCACGCTGATTTCAGCACGAATGGGCCGGCTCGACCGGGGCGGTACTACCCTCGCACAGAAAATCAACGTAAAATGACCACGTTCGTGCTGTCGTGTTTCGTTGGTGAGTGCGAGACCGGAGGCCCAAATAGTCTAGTCAACAAGTTCCATACTTGTTGACTAGACTAAAAGATGCAGCAGCATCACTAGGCCGCCATGGTGTGGGTCTCCATACTGCATTGTCTGCATTCGCAGTGAGTATGGCGACCAATACTCTTGGATTCTGCTTATGCTTTCCATCAGGCAGAGTAGAGTCATTTTGGCGTGCCATACATAAAAAAAAAAAAAAAAAGAAAATCAATCTATTGCCGTCCGTTCAGTAGCACGAAGGTCCGCTACTGAACAAAGGTCCCCCGAGAATCGCTAACTATGACAGATTTATAAAAATAAAGAAGGTGCGAAAATAGTACAGTGCAACCTGGATAAGTTATTAACCTCTATTATTGAGAATTCTTATGAGGTTCCTTTTTCATCGAATTACTTCTGCTAATGCAACTTTTCAACCTGGTTAAATGAGATCTTTAACATGTCCTTTGTTTCTATAATGAACTAACTTTTACACGCGGCTTCGCTCCCGCAGACTTTCATCCCCTGATTTACCCCCTTAGGGGTGGAATTTCAAAAATTCCTTTCTTAGTGCTCACTTACGTTATATAAAGAACCTACATGCAAAATTTCTTCAGGATTCTAGCTTCAGCGGTTTGCGCTGTGCGTTGATCTCTGGGTATGTCAGTCAGTCACCTTACTCTTTTATATATATAGATAAATACCTACACTGTTCATAACATTATATATAATATATATAACATTTTAATTGACATTTCCACCTCTATAAGTGGAATGTCAGTATATTTCGAACTCTATGAGCCTCTGTAAATGAGACAACTTTAATTTTAAACCTGTCTAATTGGAAAACTGGATTAATGAAAACTCTTTAAGTAGTTTTATTATTATTAACAAGGTTTCACTGTACTAATAAATGACAGCGGCATCATTGATGTCAAAGTGTGAATGTTAGTTTTCAATTCAGACTTTCCGGCAATAGTCAATTCCATTTCAATTTCCGCCAATGGCAAGTTATTGATTACTTTTCTAAAACTAATTTCCTGCCATTACCTTGTCCTCTCGATTCGGACCTTTTCTTTTAATACATATAATTATTCACGTACTTTTTTATGATAATTATATTAATTACTATAGATGGGCCGGCCCATGTAAGTTGAATCATTGCTCTTTTAAATGAGTCGTGTCCATCCCAAGATAGGGATAGTTAGCGCTAGTTAGCTTAGTAGAGGCTGGTAATGTTCGTTTGCGTATCCCAATGCAATTTTATGTTATATTGACATATTTTTTCAATCATGACTTTGTTTAAACTATCTAGAACTTATAAATACTTTACAGTACTGACTATTGTCAAACGTCTATTATTATTACATATTTAAACACAAATAGCTATATGTAATCTCTGAATTTTGTTTTTTTTTTTACCCGACTACGGAGCCAAAAGGAAGTATTATTTATGGCAGTCTATGTATGTTTGTATTATCTGCCGTAGCATCTAAATCACAGAACTGATTTTAATTAATGAAATGTCAATAGATTTGTAATAGTGTCTGTATAAATTTTCTCGTTTTTAAATAGTCGAGTTATAGTCATTTTAACTTTGCATTGACGTAAATATAATAAGGTACATTATCTATATTTTGTTTATTATTTTGTAATCAACTTCCTGAAAAGCTTTCTTTAACATCGTTATTATGTCTTTGAGAGATTCAAACTTACTTCAATTTCGTTTAATGTGTTTGAGAGCGCGATAAAAATAAAAGTTATTTTCTTTTAAGTATTTTATCTTTCGTTTTTACATTCCTTTTTAGGGTTCCGTGCCAAGCAAAAAACGGAACCCTTATAGATTCGTCATTTCTGTCTGTCTGTCCGTCCGTATGTCACAGCCACTTTATTCCGAAACTATAAGACCTTTAATGTTGAAACTTGTTAGGTAGATGTATTCTGTGAACCGCATTAAGATTTTCACACAAAAATAGAAAAAAAAACAATTAATTTTGGGGGTCCCCATACTTAGAACTGAAACTCAAAAAATTTATCCAACCCATACGTGTGGGGTATCTATAGATAGGTCTTAAAAATGATATTGAGGTTTCTAACATTATTTTTTTCTAAACTGAATATTTTGCGCGAGAGACACTTCCAAAGTGGTAAAATGTGTGTCCCCCCCCATCTAGCTTCTAAAATAAGAGAATTATATTTTGTTCATTTTTTAACCTCAGGCGGATTAAGAGCACTTTTCAGTAGTATGTCATGTATTTTCGTAAAAAAAAGAAAATGAAAGTATCTAAAACACTATCCTACATTTTTGAATTAAAATCACTTGTACTTATTCCACAATTTTATTTTTGTTTACACCTGACCGGTTTCGCCTTATGGCATCATCAAAAGTTAACGGTAACCTTGTGTGTAATGTTACCGTTGTGTAATGTATTATAACAAGTTCCATCAAGTGCCGACAATCGAGAGTATAAATTATATAAAACACTATAATTTCGGACATTTATCACACAACGCTATCTAGTCCCAAGCTAACCAGAGCTTGTGTTATGGGTACTAGACAACTGATATAAATACATATACTTTTTTTTGTAAATACATAATATATGTATTATACATAAAAAACACCTAAACTCCGAAACAAATATTTGCACATCATATAAACATTTGGTCTGACCCGGGAATCGAACCCGAGACCTCAAGCACAGCAGTCGCATACGCTACCACTGCGCCACCGAGGCAGCATTAAATCAAAATAGTTTTTTTTAATTTAATTTTTTATTTTTTTTTCTTTTTTTAAAAAGACAACTCCCGCATTAGGAAGAAACATCCTGTGTCGCGGGGGACTTTACAAACATACATGAAACGGACACAAAGAACACCCAGACTCAGAACAACAATTTGTGGATCACACAAAGTTTTTGTACCGCGTGGGATTTTAACCCACGACACTAGGCACAGTAGCAAGAGGCGTGGCGACCGCTGAAACCACTAGGACAACCGTGCAGTCAGTTGACCTGAGTGAGTAAAAAACATTTGAATGTTTTATTTATATTGAAGATATTTATACAAGGCTTTTTAATAGTTAAGATTCCAAATCGAAATCATCTGGATAATGTAGGTTAAGTCAAGATTAAATGGGACCGCTGCAAACGACAGGTGACACCCCGGTGCGGCCAAGGGTGTCGTCTAAGGTGGGTCGGTGTTCCGACTCTTACTGTGTAGAGCGCAATAGCGACCCGCCCCGGGGGTGACTATGGTTACCCCGGGATGTTCCTCAGTCATGAGGTACGGCAGGGGGGCTCCAGAAGCCACCGATGCGTTCCTGGAGCTCCTCCAGACTGCCGAGGTAGGCCGTTTCGCGGGGTTTAGTGGGTAAATCGGTTCTCCGAGAGTCCCACACACGCCCTTCGTCTCCCCACGTTGGGTATGGGGCGAAAAGCATTCCCCGCGTAAAAAAAAAATGTTCAGTCAAGATTATTGCCCCAATCTCTCTTTATCAAAACCATTAATTATCATGTATATACATGAAACAGTCAAAATTAAGACTATAAGGGCTTCTGAACTCCTTTTCGATGTAGACCAAGCCAACAATGGGAAGGAGTTCGAAAAATTCCAGGTACTAAATTAGCTTAACAAGTTCTCCGACATACATGGTATATGTTAAAAAGTCCAACTGAGATCAAACATATCAAACGACTAATCATGTATTCGTATCTCTTACGGAATATCCATACCACATTTACTCATTTAACGCTCAGTCATTAGGGTTGACTCAAAACTTTATCATTAGTTTAGATGGCATGATTGATAGCTTACCACTAATAACCTTCTGCGACGACTAAACGGTTATGATTATATACTGAGGTCCACTGATCGATAAATCAAGTTCTGACTAGTAATCACATTAGTTTATTCCCCAATGCAACTTGTAAGTGTCTTACATAGTTTCTGGAAATTTACTTCGGGAGGAGTTTGCCCTTGTGGTGAGCAAACTCAGGGTAATATTTCATGGGCTGGTAATGGATAACCACTCTAAAACTGTACCGCTGAACTGTACTACTTGTTGAACAATGTTAAACATGGGAAAGGGATTATGTTAAGCTATTGCACAATTAGTGTTAAGATGGGAGCTACTTTGTTAACCGACTTCAAAAAAGGAGGAGGTTCTCAATTCGACAGTATATATGTTTTTTTATGTGTGTTTTTTTTTTTAATGGAAAGGAGATATCCTAACGCTGGTACCATGTTAAGGACATTAAGATCTGATGATGGCATCCAAGAGAAATCGAGTCAAACTTTGAAGGCGGTTTTTGTTAAAAAAAATGACTTTCATTCTTAGCAGGCGTATGTATAACAAGTCAAATTTTAAGAAAATAAAAAACGACTTCAAGGTTCGAGTCGATTTCTCTTGGATGCCATCATCAGATCTTAGTGTCTTTATCATGGTACCACCGTTGGGATATCTCCTTTCCATTAAAAAAAGAATCACACATATATAAAAAAAAACATTTAAATGGTCGAATTGAGAACCTCCTCCTTTTTTGAAGTCGGTTAAAAAGAGTTATAATGCAAGCGGAAAATAAAATTGTAAAATTTTAAATTTCGTTAAAGATTTCACTATATTTTTTTGACAGTTCTTGTTTTTTTCGGGATTCGTGTTAGAGGGTTTTTAATCCATTTCGTCAAATGTCAAAAATTTCTCCTCCATAATTTCTTTGCATTGCTATACAATATTTTTTGTTGAATATTTATAATATTTGTAATGTCGTAAATTATAAGGTACTGCCTAATAATTTGAACAAGTAAATATTAGGCAATTGTATAAAATCAACATTAGAAACTAACTATTTAAGTAAATCACTTCCTCCCCCAACTCGATTTACCGAGTGAAATGGCACACGAGCACGGTCGCCTAATGAATGTAAATGATCCGCTCGACGCATGTATCGGTCACTGCTTTCTACTCGTGTCCAGCGATTTGTGATTATTATATATCAAATGAATTTTTTTATGTCCATTTTCAGTTAAGTTTGGTTGTCAAGGTTGGTAAGATTAAATGGTTTCATTCTTGTTCGTTTCGTTACAAACGAAATTGAGCTTATCTGTTGTACATTGAAAACTAAAGTTAATTCAAGGGTCCGATCGTGGTCATACTCAACTGTATGCCCAAATTAGTTTATTTAATAATGAAATTATATCCAGATATAGAGAGAGACAGCACAAAATGATAGTGCATGTAACCAAATTTATTTTTTCTTGGTAGAAATGGAATCTACAAGTTCAAAACACAATTTCTCCAATGAAAATATATTTAGTACAAACCTTTCCATAGTTTGCTACTCCCGTTAAGTTAATTATACTCTTTGCGCTGTAGCATGGTGCTGCATTTATTTGTAGACTAGAACATTCTGGTTGGTTTAATTTAATTTACTACAGTTGTTAATGATTTATTATACCAAGTCATAATTTGTAAATCGCGGCATCTGTCAAGAGTGAAACGAAATGTTACTGAAACTGTCACGCACCATGCTACAGCGCAAAGAGTATAGATTCTTATAATTGTGTGAAGTGTAGACTACAATTCGGACTGGTGAGATTGTTTCAGTAGTTGCACCTTACGCATTAATCCTGGTCACATGACACTAAATGGCTGAATAACCCTTATACTAACCACAAACCACAACGGAGTCTTTTCTAATATCATGGCATGTGAACCATTCGACTAGTGAACCTTAGTTCATTATGGCTTTGAAAATACCACCTGTGCATGTTACCATGTTATAGTACATTGTATAAAACCTCGATCGTAGCCACCATTTTAGTCATATGTCACACAAAAAGATGTTAGTTTTTGATGTGAAACATCTATAGACGAGGGGTAAACCTGACTTTTGGCGTGGCGAGATTTTCGGAGTGGCAAGATTTTTGGCGGGGCAAGATATTCCGGTACTTCTAGGCTAGGTGTAAACCTGATTTTTGGCATGGCGAGAATTGCCATGCCAAAATTTAATTTTTTTTGGTTATACTGTTAAGTAAATGGCGGTATTCCGTGTGGTGATTGTGGTGATAGATAAAAATACGGAGTGTCATCATTCCTATTCGTACCGTGAGTATCGTAAGAGTCGACCCAGGGAGCTACCCAGGACAACAGCGCTGCAAAGAGAAATAACTCTTAAAACTAATCCCGTCTGACTGAAACTTTTCACCGTGGGAGAGCCACGCTTCGGCAAGAATGGGCCGGTTCGACCGGAATGATACCATGGCTTCACAGAAAACCATATGAAACAGCGCCTGCGCTGTGTTTCACCGAGTGAGTGAGGATACCGAAGGCCCATACCCCAACCCCTCCCCCATCCCTCTTCCATTCCCTCAAAGGTCGGCAACGCACTTGTGACACATCTGCACATCTGGTGTTGCGGGTGTCCATGGGCAGCGATAATCGCTTACCATCAGGCGATACGTCTCCTCGTATCGGTATGGTGAGCCAACCCCTCTTTTCTGAGGCGAAACCTATGTCCTGCAGCAGAATATTAAAATCTGTTATACGTCGATATTCTTACTAATATTAAATAAATTAAAAACTGTCATGGCTTTTGAAGAACTTTTTCTATTTTCTCCCAAATTAATCCACTTGCAAAAAACACTAATGAATTAAGTACTTTATTTTTGTCTTCGTTGAATCCAAGCTTTCTAGCTTAAAAGCTTAAAAGCTAACTAGGACTTAAAACCATTAACATGTATCAGCAAAGTTAGTACTAATTTTCGTTATGACAGAAATGAAATGTTCTTTGTGTAAAGAGAGCTTCTGTGGATTTAACACAGAGGTCTCCACAAATCCGGCTACAAGTCATAAATATGAAATGCGAGTGTGAATCTCCATGTTTGTTTTCTTATGCTAATATTTAAACTAATAATAGCAAGTTTAGACATTTAAGGTCATGTGGAGCTGTCCATTGTTGAAGGTCCGACGATTCATGGAACTGGCAGGTAAGTTTATTTAGGGCGGTAATTTCGACCTGGGTATGTAAAGACGTAGGTTTCTGTAATTCAGTATAATAATATTGAAATATCTTAATATAAATTCTGTCTGTCTGATGTTCTGTCTATTTATTAAAAACAACATTAGGAATTCATTCAATTTCATTTTATTTAAGTTAATTTAGGCCACCATGGTGTGGGTCACCATGCTGCATTGTCCTTATTCGCATTGAGGATGGTGACCACCACTCCTGGATTCTGCTCGTGCTTTCCATCAGACAGAGTAGTCATTTTGGCAGCTAAAACTTTTTTTATTATTGCTAACGCTTGCGTGAAAATTTATTTATCTTCTTTTATATTATAGCATGAAGCATTTTTGGTTGGTTTATTTTTTATAAATAGGTTTTATTTACAGTCAAGTCACAATCGTTTGATGAGTAGATAACTGTCTTCTTCATCGAAATAATTACCTGAAGATGCATAATGCCTGGTGCAAAAATTAACATGATAATAAGTATTACAGTCGTTTCGTTTTCTATGATTGCAGTATGTAGAATAACACTAGTTTCTTATAGTACTTTTACTTCTCTTAAATTTTATGGTTTGGAACAAACTTTCGATTTTAGGCGGATAAGTAATATTTTCTACACGTAAGATATTCATGTAATATGACTGTAATTAAATGTATTACTTGAAAGTTTCGCAATAAATGGACATTTCAGAGTTGGTGTTGGCACTCAAGGGATTAATACTGTGTGTGTTTTGGAAACATTATTTAAAAAACATCTTTTTTTTTAAAGTTGGCGTTGGTGAGTGCGAGACCGGAGGCCCAATTAGTCTAGTCAACAAGTTCCATACTTGTTGACTAGACTAAAAGATGCACAAGCATCACTAGGCCGCCATGGTGTGGGTCACCATGCTGCATTGTTGCATTCGCAATGAGTATGGTGGCCACCACTCGTGGATTCTGCTTATGCTTTCCATCAGGCAGAGTAGAGTCATTTTGGCGGGCCAAACATAAAAAAAAAAAAAAAAAAAAAAAGTCAGTATAGTAATGTTATCTTAAACCCATATAAAAGATTAGTGGGCTTGTACTTCAGTTCGTGTAACAAGCATGACCTAAACTTATACGCTATTATATTAACACTTAGTAATATATGTATCTGTAAAAGCGAAATCCCTGCCTTACTATTACATTTCCATCGTACCTACTATTCTTTTCAATTTGAACTTTCAATTTTCCAGTCTAATGCCCAAATCAGTTCCTAGTTGACGACAGTAGGTTGCACCCATTACATAAGTAGAATTTGAATTATTGTTGGCAAATTGTGTGCATTGTGCTATACGCTTCTAGCTATCCCTTAGGATACATAATAATATAAAATTATCATCAGCTTCCTAGCCTTTATTATTCCCAAGATTTGGGGTTGGCTACTAGTTCAACCGGTTTTAGCAGAATATCAGTTTTTTACACGGAGCGACTGGCATCGGACCTCCGCAACCCTGAGGATAAACTGAATTCGAAGGTTGAACTAGTTGTCAGTATAGTTGAGGGCACTGACTTCCCAATAACGATTGCCATAGATGTTCATGAAAACCGGGACCGACGGCTTAACGTGCTCTCCGAGACACAGGCGGGAAACACCGCCATCTTCCATACTCCGGGCTGCTATTAAACATTTCTTGTAAGATAAACCCAACAGCAGTCCGACCCGTGAATCGAACCCGAGACCTCTTGATCAGCAGTTGCTTACGCTATCCACTAGACCAACAAGGCAGTCTGGATACATATAAAATCAAATTTATTAAATAACTAATTATTTTTCATAAATAATATATATAAGTTATTTAATAAATTTGATTTTATATGTATTTTATTAGATATTAATAGATATTAAGTTTAAAATTGTATCCAAAATAAATGATTAGAAATCTGAAAGCTCAATACCTACTTTAATGAAAGATCTTTTAGCTTAGAATCACCAAGTCCGCATGTGCAAGGTGTTTAATTCGATATGTTTACGTGATTAACACACTTTTTAAAGACGTTGACTGCTTTCACTAGGCTCTTTAAGGTCACGGTCGGAATGGAATGTTTTATTTGCATTATTATTGTATGTTTATTTATGAGTAACTAACCGTGGGATCGATATAACTGTGAAAGAGCTATTCTTTGGCATATATGGCCCGGCTCGAATGGAGTGTGGATGTCACGGCCTCAGAGAACACCAGTGATAACCAATTGTTCCGTTGCTTTTCACTGAATGTGTGTAGCTTTTATATATTTTAAGGACATTTTGTCCTAATTTTTAATCTTATTAATGTAAAATTTTACTGTATGTCTTTCAATAAACATGGGATAAAATGTATTTTATTTTGATTAAATCAATATGTAAAGTTGTACTGTATTTATATAATCACTTGCAGACTTGCTTTTTTTATATTAACAATTACTAGTAACTATTACAAGTTCATACTTGTTGACTAGACTAAAAGATGCAGTAGCATCACTAGGCCGCCATGGTGTGGGTCGCCATGCTGCATTGTCTGCATTCGCAGTGAGTATGGTGACCACCACTCTTGAAATCTGCTTATGCTTTCGAGGGAAAGCATAAGCAGAATTCAAGAGTGACGGCCACCATATTCATTGCCTGAGGAGGCAGAGTAGAGTCATTATGGCGGGCCATGCATAAAAAAAAACTGTTGAGTTCTAGGAAAGATTGATAGTATCTATACTAATTTTATAAATTCAAAAGTAACTCTCTCTGTCTGTCCCTTACGCTTTCACGACAAAATTGCTTCAACGTTTTGTATTAATTTCGATACAGAAATTGACTGGACTTTGGAAAAATATATAGACTATTCTTTGTCACAATAACCAACATATTTAATAGGGCTAAGGTTAGTTTAATTACGTTATAAAAAACTTATATTTGTTGGAAAATATACTTTACAATATTTAAAATTAAATACCTTAATTATTTCTTTTCGTCCGAACTAGGACGTGTAAAAAATGCGAATTATTTATTTTGTTCAATCATAAAATAAATTAGCATTTGAATTAAAAGTTGTAACAAAAATACTACTTAATTATGTGATTTAATAAGAAAAAGCGGCCAAGTGCGAGTCGGACTCGCCCAATGAAGGGTTCCGCAGCAGTAAGTAACATAATATAATTTATATTTTTATATTTGTGTTGATTGAATGAAAGGTATATTGCAGTTTACGATATATGACGTATTAAAAAAAACTACTTACTAGATTTCGTTCAAACCAATTTTCGGTGGAAGTTTACATGGTAATGTACATCATATATTTTTTTAGTTTTATCATTCTCTTATTTTAGAAGTTACAGGGGGGGGGGGGGACACATGTTACCACTTTGGAAGTATCTCTTGCGCTAACTA
Source organism: Diaphora mendica (assembly GCA_949125395.1). NCBI lineage: Eukaryota > Metazoa > Arthropoda > Insecta > Lepidoptera > Erebidae > Diaphora > Diaphora mendica. The sequence continues at coordinate 2,753,547 of OX421332.1, read as the reverse complement.
TTCAGTTTAGAAAAAAATGATATTAGAAACCTCAATATCATTTTTGAAGACCTATCCATAGATACCCCACACGTAGGGGTTTGATGAAAAAAAAATTTTTGAGTTTCAGTTCTATGTATGGGGACCCCCAAAATTTATTGTTTTTTTTCTATTTTTGTGTGAAAATCTTAATGCGGTTCACAGAATACATCCGCTTACCAAGTTCCAACAGTATAGTTTTTATAGTTTCGGAATAAAGTGGCTGTGACATACGGACGGACAGACAGACAGACAGACATGACGAATCTATAAGGGTTCCGTTTTTTGCCTTTGGCACGGAACCCTAAAAACTGACTCTGCCAGATGAATGGTAATTTCAAATTTTGAAAATAAAACTTTCATCAGTTAATTTGTTGGTTATTAGAAGTTCTAAGTACAACTTACTACTAACTGATGTAAGTTTTTTTTTAAAATAAATGTTTCGGACATCCAACACACAGCGCCATCTAGTCCCATCTACCCCAAAGTCTAGTTTCATAGTTAGGTATACGCTCACGGAGACTTCAAGACCATACAAATGTGATAACTATATCTGCAATATTTATTAGCTGTACAGCTTCATCTCTTACCCTACTTTGCAACTTACTATTTTTAACCGACTTCAAAAAAGAAGGAGGTTCTCAATTCGACCGTATATATATAGTTTTTTTGTGTGTTCGCGGATAACTTCGCCGTTTATGAACCGATTTTAATGATTCTTTTTTTTTATGGTAAGGAGATATCTCAACGGTGGTACCATGATAAGGACATTAAGATCTGATGATTGCATCTAAGAGAAATCGAGTCGAACCTTGATGTCGGTTTTTGTTAAAATTTTACTTGTACAATATATGTTATGGTATAATAAAGACACATTAGAATTGGAATTCATATCTGCATATTTTACTCAAAAACCCTTTGTTTTTGTGCGAAAATTGCTAAATTGATTAATGTAAATCCTTTAGTGATTGTGACTTGTCAATCACTAACCAATAAAATGAATAAAAAACGTCGTGCCCAAGACTTTTGCTACCTTCAGCTATTTTGCACCGGGTTGGTTAATCAAATCAAAACTAATAAAAATGATACATGACATCCAAAAAGAAAACGTAAAAAAATATTTACTTGCTTGCTTCGCCAAAAGGAAAAAAGGACTGATTTTCAAAGTTGAACTTGTTCCCGCTCTATTCGGTAACAATACAGAACTAACGAAGTACGTGACAGACTTTAATATTCAGAGTGTGTCTGACAATATTAATTTTAGTTGTCGGACTACAAATTGAAAACTTTATACAGACGTTGATGAAAATTTTATCATTCACTTGTGACTTTTACTGTAAAAACAACAAATAAGTTAGCCCCCTAAGGAACTGTTATAACAAACAGTATATTCAGAATTGATTGAGCTAAAGTTCATAGGAATTGAGTGATAACTGCATAAAATCATCACACTAATATTATGAAGGCGAAAGTTTGTGAGTGTGTATGTTTGTTACTTCTTCATGCAAAAACTACTGAACGGATATGGATGAAACTTTACAGTAATATAGCTTATACATCAGAATAACACATAGACTACTATTTGCCGTGATAATCGACCTACACGCAGGGGGCCGCGGGCTAAAACTAGTTAAATCATATTGGGATAAAGCAAATTGAAACAGTCTCAGCAGTTGTGTGACCAGCTGATGGCGGAAAGGAATGATAGTGAGAAGGAATTACTAGGCTTAATAGAAAGCAATAAAAATATAAAGTTAGAATTAGCCCACATACATACACAATACACTGAAGCCATTGTAGACCGGAATAGGCTTCAGCTTATTGTGGATGGATTTGACCGGTGCAGTGCTGAGTATGAACTTGCTCTTGATCGTATACAGCATTTAGAACGTAATTTACATGAGTCAAATGATAAAATCACACAGTTAGAAATGACTCAACTTAGCACCACTGCCGAGCTGAACCAAAGTCTCTTTGATGAGCTGGTTGTTAAGGCCCCAAATATGGTCACTGTCAGTAACCAAAATCCTTCTATGACTGTTGATTCAAACAATGTTGTGATAAATAAGTCGAGTAGGAATGTTAAATATAGTAAAAATAAACTCAAAAAATATGTTAAACTCAATAAATATATTAGAAAAACCCAAAAATTGATACATTGGCAGAGGTTTTTTATTAAGAATGTCAAATTAAATAGAGAGAGATTATTATTACTTGAAAAATTAGATATGTACTCAGTAGAATTAAAAAATTGTCACTTGAACCATAAACTAGAAACACAAAAAAATAATTCTCAGTTAGACTGTCTTAGTGAGAAACTTGTGTCTGTGACAAATAAATATAATAGTTCTGAGAAACAAATGAGGGAGTACATGCTGGCAATGAATGAGCTGGTGGATTCTCATTCATGTAATTGTAATCAGGGTCAATCGCTGAAAGACAATGACTCAAGTAATAGTAAATGCTCACCGGCTCAGTCTGACCTGGTTTGTGGCACCTCTTTGTTGCATACAGACAATATTAATAAGTCCATCACAACACAGAACATTTCAAAAACGTTAAAAAAAACAAAAATTGTAATATTTAGCTAAGAGATTGGTAAGGGTATGGGTCAGCTGCTGGTTAATATGAGCAGTGATTTATTAGTAACTAATTTCTGCATGCCTGGATTAGATTATTGTCAAATATTAACAAAAATTCTAATTTTAAGTTCAGCCAGGATACAATTTTATTAGTTTTAATTGGTAATAGAGAAAACTTGGATAGGCAAAGTTTGTTATATTATTATAGCAAACTTTGTGCATTAGACTTAAAACAGACTATTATATTTACACTGCCATATAGTAAAGTGACTGCACGTTTGGCCTAGTGGTTTAACGGTCACCACGCCGTTTCCTACTTCGCCAAGTGTCGTGGGTTCAAATCCCACGTAGGACAACACTTTGTGTGATCCACAAATTGTTGTTCTGAGTCTGGGTGTTCTTTGTGTCCGTTACATGTATGTTTGTAAAGTCCCCCGCGACACAGGAATTATTCCTAGTGCGGGCGTTGTCTTTTTTAAAAGAGAAAAAAAAAAAAAAAAAGAGAAAGGTTTGCCGGAGACTGAAAATAACTTTAGATATAATTTAAATATGCAGTTACATAATATATCGAATTATAATATGAAGTTTCATATTATTGACACTAACACTTATGTTAGACAATATTTGTATTTGACGAAAGATAGGTGTTATCTTTCCTTATTTATACTATACTATACTAGAAATAATAAATAAACTACATTCTGATCACTGTGGACAGATGTGTGTTTTTACTATGAAAAACAAAAAGGTGGTAACACGAGATATCACTGTAGTGCCCAAAACTGTGGCCCGTATGGAAGATTTTAAAATAAAACTACTTAATAAACTACCCCACTTAGATTATAGTGATGATCCTAATTACTTACATAATACTTTTTTTAATGTGTATTGCTCAGAATTTCAATCAACTTTTACTCCTAAAAAGTTCTCAGTTAAGGGTGCTACAACCTTCAGTGAATGGGCCACAGCAGGTATTTATAAAAGTAGAACCAGGCTTTACGAGCTTTATGAAGAAAGGAATTATAACATTAGCGTGGAATTTCGAGAATATGTTAAAGAATATTCCAATTTATTTAAAAAGGTATGTCATGCTGCAAAGGTTAGTTACTTGAGATCTAAAATTAATAATAGTTCAAATAAGCTTCGTATGACCTGGCAAAAAATTAATGTTGAAACTGGAAAAGCAAAGAACAAAGTTAATAATTACAGCCTTTCTATTGATAACAAAGTAATTGAATCTGATTTAGAGGTTGCCACAGCTTTTGAGAATTTTTTTACGAACATACCAGTTTCAATAACAGAATCATTGAATTCATCCCCTACTATTGCAGAATCTTTGTTGAAAGAGAATATTAAAATTTGTAATACTGAGTTTAGATTTAGTTATATCACCGATATAGATATTGTTAAAACATTCAATGCTCTTGGTGTTAAGAAAACCTCCGATCTTTGGGGTAATTCTGTACAAATTACTAAATCAATTATTGACGTAGTTGCATCACCGTTGGCTTTAATTTTCAATAAGTGCATTGAATGTGGTGTATTTCCTGACCTAATGAAACATAGTAAGATCATTCAATTATTTAAGTCAGGTAGCACGTCTGATCCAACAAATTATAGACCTATTTCAGTGTTACCTATTTTCAGTAAAATTTTTGAAAAAATTATACTAAGTAAGTTACAGACTCACTTTAGTGAAAACAATATTCTACACAGGAAACAATTTGGCTTTAGAAGAGGTCGCTCAACAACTGATGCTGGTGTTGAACTATTAGAGACTGTATTTAGTGCTTGGGAAGATAAACTGGATGCATTAGGAGTTTTTTGTGATTTGTCTAAGGCATTTGATTGCGTTTTTCATGAAACATTGGTCAGGAAATTGTATCACTATGGAATTAGGAACACCGCTTTGGATCTTCTTATCTCTTATTTGGGTAACAGGGTCCATAAAGTGGAAGTTAATGGTCATAGATCTGTGGGATCTCTGGTCACTATGGGGGTTCCGCAGGGCTCGATTCTCGGCCCATTTTTGTTTCTAGTTTACATCAATGACCTGCCTAATTTGATAAAGGATAGTCAGGGGATAGTGCTATTTGCGGACGACACTACACTTTTATTTAAACTGAAGAGACAACAATCTGTTACTGATGACGTGAATGACGCTCTCTCTAATGTCGTGAACTGGTTCAATGTTAATAACTTACTTTTAAACGAGAACAAAACAAAATGTATTAGATTTTTTCCACCCAACGTTAAACAAGTAAAAACCTGTGTTCAAATAAATGGAATTGGGCCTTGTGGATACCACCAAGTTTTTGGGTATAACTCTGGACTCAAAATTGCAGTGGGGCCCACACATTGATGGATTATCGAATAGACTCAGCTCTGCAGCATACGCGGTTTATAAAATTCGTCAATTAACCGACGTAGAAACAGCTAGATTACTATATTTTAGTTATTTTCATAGTGTAATGTCATATGGTATTTTGTTGTGGGGGAATGCTACCGATTTTCAAAGTATCTTTGTGTTGCAGAAGAGGGCTATTCGTGCAATTTATAACCTTAGTTATAGGCAGTCACTGAGGAATAAATTTAAAGAAATTGGTATCATGACAGTTGCATCTCAATTCATTTATGAAAATCTAGTTTACGTTAAGAAAAATATTCATCTATACACAAAGTTTAGCGACGTTCATGATATCAATACTAGAAATAAAGATAAACTCGTGTTGCCAACCACTAGATTACAAAGAGTAAGCAAGTCTTTCCGATGTCAGGGTGTGCGATTTTACAATAATATTCCAAGCAAATATCAAGAATTAAGTATTACCAAATTTAAGTCCTTAATAAAACAGAAACTATGTGAAAAGGCTTATTACACAGCTTTGGATTATTTAGATGACAAATTTGCTTGGGACTGACGATGCTCACTTCAGTATTTACCTACGTAGGAATCTTGTGTGAAAGTGTTAGACATTTATATTTTTATTGTATGTTGTTTTTATACCAAGTGAATTCCTTTTGTGTATGTAAATGTGAGTATAGTCTAGGCTTGTAATATAAGTTCATATTTAGTATCTTTCTGGTGGCTTTGAGTGTTTCCCCGGCCTACCCAAATGTCCTGCTGACGGTAGTGTCGCGCTTTGGGTCGTAACACGATGGCTGGGGCTCGTATGCCGTCTGTATGGACAGGCCGACTCAAAATCATGGTCCTTTCTTCAAAAGGCCAACCCAGATCCTATACTGTACTCGCACAGATTATTTTTTGTTTTGTTATCAATGTTCTCGGACTAAAAAAAAAAGGACATCTCTGTGGTTTGTTTCGACATTTCTTCCCAGAGTGAGTCGTAGGAAATGCCGGTCTCTTCTAGCTGTAAAGTCCGACGTGTAAAAATATCTGTAAAGATTTACTTATAAATAAATATCATTTCATTTCATATTATTATGGGAAAGTTCATCCTACGAGCTACGTCGTAAGATATAATAAGTAGGAAAACTTAAAGCAAGCCCTATAACAACACATCTGGCTTGTTATATACATATATGCTAGCGTAGTTCATTAGGCCAAATCCTCTTTTCTAAAGACAGGCTTATTTTTAACCGACTTCAAAAAAGGAGGAGGCTCACAATACGAATGTATTTTTTTATTTTTTTCATTTAAATTTGGTCCAGATTGAAGTCCGGTTTTTTTTGTTAAAATTTGAGATTATTCTTAAGTAGAAAGAGTTGATTTGTTTTTCATCAGTGAATTGGTAAAGGCAAACGTTTTTTTTTATGGAATAGGGGGCAAATGAGCACACGTATCACCTGATGGTAAGCGATTGCCGCCGCCCATGGATACCCGCAACACCTAGACGTCACAAGTGCGTTGCTGGCCTTTGGGGGATGGGGATGAGGGGAGGGGTTGAGGGTATGGCTCACTCGGTGAAACACAGCGCAAGTGCTGTTTCACACCGGTTTTTTGTGAGCCCGTGATATCACCTCGTTGAGCCGATTCATGCCGAAGCGTGGGTCTTCCATGGGTGGATTTGTTACGAATATGTAATAAGGCTTCTTTTGTTCAAATTTATCGTATGTACATTAAGTATATCTTACTGAGTTTAATTGTTTGATCAATGACCTACTCATTTAAACAGAATTTTTATTGAAGCACATTTTTATGTTATACTTGGAGCTTATTTTAGAAATTTCTTCCTTCGTTACCAATATTGCAAACTGATTTCCCAGGAATAGTTTTGAAACATGGCAAAAGTATACGATTCCTTGTAAAGGTTATTATTTATGTACACGATGTTTAAATTACTCATCAACAACCCATAACGTCCCATTGCTGGGCTCGGTCTCCTCTCAGGAGAGGGTTAAGGCCATACGTCCCCACGCTGGCCGAGTGCGGGTTGGGGACTGGCAAGACAACGTTGTGGCTACGTAATCTTGCCGTTGGATGTTTTCAAGCCGTCCAAAGGCCTCCAACTAAGCTTCACGACTGTTATCCTATGATAACAACCGGGACCGACTGCTTAACGTGACCTCCGAATCACGGAGACGCTCATGGTATAGTGCCACTAGCGGTCACCCATCCAGCCACCCTAGCCAAGTTGCAAGCGTTCTACTTTCTGCAATCGTTATCGCCTAAATGCTCGTGTGTCATTGGCTAATCATAGACAAAGTAATCTGAGACAAAGTTTTAGCCAATAACACACGAGAAATTAGGCGTTAACGATTGCAGAAAGGAGAACGCTTGCAACTTGGCTAGGGGGGCAGGTACTGACTGCGCCGTCGTTGCTTACCCTCGGTGATTTTTTCTATTCACCGAGTGCAACTGAGCTATGAGCGCCTCGTTTAAATTACTCGAATTGCAAGAATACACACATACTATTAATTCTGATTGACGGTTTTTTAAAAAGCAAACAGGTACCTACATGACTTCGGATATTGCGATTTTATTAGAAACCATGATCTCACGATGACATTGTTTCATTTAATACAAAAGATGTTTACGATACGACAAGCACTGCTAACTCAGTTTATCGCAACAAAATTGGTAAGAATAAATTGGGTGTTAAATAACTTCGATTTTATATAGCGCCTTCATGGAGAATGATGGTCTATTTCCTTTTATGGAAGAGGTATATGTATCGGTTTTAGCTAAGGATACTCAAAACAAAGTAAATCCATTTAAGGCTGTAGGTAACATTCTTGTTTGGTTTATCTAAAAATATTTTTGAGTGTTTGTGAATTTGCTTTCTGGAATCCGATAAGTCTTTTGAATTTGCCTAGTGATGCTTGTTATCCTACTAATATTATAAACGCGAAAGTTTGTAAGTATGGATGGATGGATGGATAGATGGATGTTTGTTACTCTTTCACGCAAAAACTACTGAACGGATTTCAATGAAACTTTACAGTAATAAAGCTTATACATCAGAATAACACAGAGGCTATTTGCCGCGATAACCGACATATATGCGGGTGGAGCCGCGGGCTAGTTTTTACTAGTAAGTAATAACTAGTAGAGATAGTTTTTGTATGGAGGATACTTTCTAAAATTATCTATACTTATAATAATAATACCTATGATAAAAATGTAACAGGTCCAATTCTGTACATTAAAGATATTTTGAAACATTTTTTTGGAGGGCTCTCTATAATCGATACTGAAGCCAAAACTGTATTTTTTTTTCTTTTTTCTCTGTCTGTCTGTCCGTCTGTCTGTCTGTCTGTCTGTCTGTATCTTGGCCGCGCATCACGACGAAACTACTGATCGGATTCAAATGAAACTTGGCATGATTTGAGTTCATACTACGAGGTAGGACATAGGATACTTTTTATTCCGAAATTCAGCACGGTTTCCTGGAGAGGGGGGATGAAAGTCAAAATATGTACTTAGTTGTAATTCAATAACACATAGTCCGAGTTCTTTCATTCTTTTTTTGCTAGAAAGAAAAAAAGAAAAGGTAACGTAAAAAGTCTTTTTTTTTGTCCCCGACTGTACACTGCCTGTGGGAAGCTGAGACAGATACCTACGTAAATATGGCGGTACGAAGTTCGCCGGGTGAGCTAGTTCTTAATAATAGTTTGATTTTCCGAATATTAAAACGTATTTTGAATCCAGTCAGTGCTAAAAAAAAAGAAAATATATTTCTCTATATTTTTCTTGTAACGTATGTTAGCTATTAAAGTTAGGATGGATTATAATATATTATGTAAATACATACGATCACAGGCGTACCGTAAACAATCAGTATTGTTGAACGAACTTACCTGAAACCAAAATAATATATTTAGATTTGGAGCAGATACTTTTTTAGGGTTACGTGCCAAAGGCAAAAAACGGAACCCTTATAGATTCATCATGTCTGTCTGTCCGTCCGTATGTCACAACCACTTTTTTCCAAAACGATAACAACTATACTGTTGGAACTTAGTAAGTAGATGTATTCTGTGAACCCTTTACATTTTTGGATTTGTTACACACGATTTTTACACAAAAATAAAAAAAACAATAAATTTTGGGGGTCGCCATACTTAGAACTGAAACTCAAAAAACATTTTTCATCAAACCCATACGTGTAGATAGGTCTTCGAAAATGATATTGAGGTTTCTAAAATCATTTTTTTCTAAACTTAATAGTTTGCGCGAGAGACTCTTCCAAAGTGGTAAAATGTAAGTAAGTAGTTTTTTTTAATACGTCATAAACCGTAAACAGCAATTTATCGATCAAAGTTACAACGAACTACAAGAACTTTACATTATGTTACTTGCTGCTACGGAACCCTTCATGCGCGAGTCCTACTCGCACTTGACCGCTTTTTTATTATTATACATTTTACTGTTAATGTCAAACATTTAAAACTAATTTTCATTTCTTTTTAGTACGAACATTTTTATACAAATATGTGCAGTACATCAATATCTTAACTGCTGATAACCATAATTAATAATAATTACACCATACTCCCTTACATGAGAAACATTAGAATAAAAAGCAGCCAAGTGCGAGTCGGACTCGCCCATGAAGGGTTCCGCAGCAGCAAGTAACATAATATTTTTTTCATTTTATTTTTGTGTTGATTGATTGAAAGGTAAATTGCAGTTTACGATTTATGACGTATTAAAAAAATACTACTTACTAGATTTCGTTCAAACCAATTTTCTTTGGAAGTTTGCATGGTAATGTACATCATATATTTTTTTTACATTTATCATTCTCTTATTTTAGAAGTTACAGGGGGCGGGGGGACGACGACGACACACATTTTACCACTTTGGAAGTGTCTCTCGCTCATACTATTCAGTTTAGAAAAAAATGATATTAGAAACCTCAGTATCATTTTCGAAGACCTATCCATAGATACCCCACACGTATGGGTTTGATGAAAAAAATATTTTTGAGTTTCAGTTCTAAGTATGGGGACCCCCAATTTTTTTTTTCTATTTTTGTGTGAAAATCTTAATGCGGTTCAAAGAATACATCTACTTACCAAGTTTCAACATTATAGGTCTTATACTTTCGGAAAGAAGTGGCTGTGACATACGGACGGACAGACAGACGGACAGGCAGACAGACAGACAGACATGACGAATCTATAAGGGTTCCGTTTTTGGCCTTTGGCACGGAACCCTAAAAAGGCAACTTTGAAATTTCAAATAGATTCACGCCTAAATCCCAGAGGGGTAGGCAGAGACAATCGATCTCTACTACGATACGACTATGATTCTGACACACCTGTTTTGCTTTATTCACATTCATCAACAACTGCCTCGTTGGCGCAGTGGTAGCGTACGCGACTGCTGTGCTTGAGGTCTCGGGTTCGATTCCTGGGTCGGACCAAATGTTTGTATGATCTACAAACATTAGTTCCTGAGTTTGGGTGTTTTCTATGTATTATATGTATTTATTTACAAAAAAAACTATATATGTATTAATAATAGTTGTCTAGTCTAGCTCTGCTTAGTTTGAGACTAGATGGCGTTGTGTGTTAAATGTCCAAAAAAAAAAAAAAACAATCACTGCATGCATGATCGTCGGTTCCTGGTGTTTTTCAAAAGGCCCGCTTTCAGAACATTGCCAATTGAACTAATGATTTTAAGATTTGAGTTTAAATTTCATGAATATTGCTAATAATTTTAGACGTTAAGGTTACTAATGACGTATTCTATTATGTCACATACCTATCTATATCACGAAAACAATTTTCCACATATCGGTCACCTTGACCTTGACCGAGCCGAGCCAAGGTTATGGGTTTAATTTCCAGCCAGACATATAATTGTGTTATAAGCACAATCATTATGTTCTGGATGTGGGTTTATAAGTCTATATTGTGAACTTAATTAGAAATAAATAAGTATCAGTCTGGTTGTCACAGTACATCGTAATTTTCCTAATTTGGGATCAAACGTTATTATTATTATTATTTTCATTTTTTTTATGGAATAGGCGGGCAAGTGAGCAGACGTATCGCCTGATGGTAAGCGATTACCGCCGCCCATGGACACCAGCAACACCAGAGGCATCACAAGTGCGTTGCCGGCCTTTCGGGGATGGGGGAGATAGGGGAAGGGGTTGCGGTATGGGCTTCCGGTATCCTCACTCACTCGGTGAAACACAGCGCAAGCACTATTTCACACCGGTTTCTTGTGAGGCCATGGTATCACTCCGGTCGAGCCGGCCCATTCATGCCGAAGCGTGGCTCTCCCACGGTAAATTGTTCAATTTATTACCTACTTATTATGGATATATGTATTTTAGTTGACGAAGGGCTAAGTTTTTTGTTTGGCAACGGCTGTTTGTACAAGTGTAAATATTATTTATGGAAAAAATAATTTTGATATACGATTCTTATGTTTCTTGCCAAGAATGTAAAAAAAATAAAAAATACATACAGTGGAACATAGAACCACCTCCTTTTTTGAAGTCGGTTAAAGAGGAGCACTCGCTGCGCCGTTGCGCTGCTCTTCTTGTTATGTTGCTGGTATATTGCTTATGTTGTTCTTTTTATGGTAAAAATACAGAAGTAGTCCAATTTTAGTGCTGGTTTAATCTTGGTTACTCTCCTCTGTATATATATAAAAATATATATATAAAAATCGATGCCACTTTTCGATGTCATTTTATAACTCAAGAACGGGCTCACCTATCCAAACCAAATGTTTAGGCTTTGTTCGGACTATTTAGTAGATGGTTTATGTGAAGTTTGCACAAAATCGGTCGAGCGGTTCTTCATTTCCAACGAAGTGGGCACGGGTCAGCTAGTAGCATTGAAAATGAACTGGTATCTAGTTGTATTGGACTGTATTTTTTTATGTTTGTTACCTCATAACATTTGATGGATGGACCGATTTTGATGATTCTTTTTTTATTTAAATGTTGGTGCTTTCGTGTGGTCCAATTTCAATTTGGTCTAGATTGAAGTCGGTATTTTTTTTGTTAAAATTTGTGATTTTTATATTGCTAATGTAAAAAAAATGTGTCGTTTTGGTAGAAATACAGAAATGGTCCAATTTAAGCACTATTGAATACTTTTCTGGCCTATCCCTAGTATTATTTGTTCGAAACAAACAGTTCCTGAAAAGTTTTGTGATCCAATTAGTTTCCAGCCGAGTAGAAGTTCGTTAATCGTGAATTGGTTAGTCCACTTGGCTTAAGATTAATGAAAAGATGCCATTATTAGAAGCCGAAGTTAAAACAAGTAGGAAAGTGGAACGGAACGACGACCTGAGTTTCAAAGATGACGAAGCAATTACCCGCTAAGTTGTCACTAACGTAGCATTTACTTAAAATATTTTTTTAAATGAATTTCTTAATTAATAGAGAATGAAAAATCTATATCACTCCTTTTTGCACGCGGCTTCGCTCACACAGACTTTCATCCCCTGATTTACCCCCTTAGAGGTGGAATTTCAAAAAATCCTTTCTTAGTGCTCACTTACGTTGTATGAAGAACTTACATGCAAAATTTTCAGATTGCAGGATTCTAGGTTCAGCGGTTTAGTCAGCTTCCTCTTTTATATATATTATATAGATTAACAACCTCTGATGTTCTCCTAGCCGATTACGGCCACGGCCGCCAGTCTCAACGGAGACCAGCCAACTACGCACGAGATATTATAGTGCACAAGTGTGTGCGCAAACACAGGTGCACTCTCTGTTCCCTGGCTCTCATAATCCGATGGGACGGTTAACCGACACGATCGGGGAGAGATCAGGCGCTGGACCGACAGCTTTACGTGCTCTTCGAGGCACCGGGGTTCACCCCAACTTTTAAACTCCGAGCTGTTACTAAGTATTTATATAATCAGAAAACCTCAATAACACTTTTGGCCCAACCTGGGATTCGAACCCGAGACTTCTTGATTGGCAGTCGCATACGTCAAGGTATGTAATACCTTGCAATAAGTGATCGCGTTAATTCCCGTAAAAATAATAATTATTATATCATGGAACGCGAAAGTTTAAAAGTTAGCTTTTAATACTCCTCTGCTGGATATCTTTCAATCACGGCTCTCTTTCGACAGGAGGTTTTGGCCTACTTTCTTTTATGTAGTGGCCTGCCAAAGTGACTCTTCTCTGGCTGATGAGAAGCATAAGCAGAATCCAAGAGTGGTGGTCACCATACTGCGAATGTAGACAATGCAACAATGCAGCATTGTGACCCACACCATGGCGGCCTAGTGATGCTTCTGCATCTTTGGCAAATGTGTTCTGTGATCTTTGGGCCTCCTCCGGTGACCAACAAAACACGACAGCACGAATGCTCTACTACCTTTGAAACTTTTACTATCCAACGTTGGCCAGGTTCCATATTTTTTGAACTATGCCCCAAGGAACGGTGATAGTATTTTGCGGGTACTACCGGTCATTATTATACTGAATATTATATATATTATATATTATAATGAACTCTTAACTTTATTGTAACGAACATAACCTTTTTGGTTTTGAGGCGAGTTTTAATATTTCTAGAGATCACTCTAGAAATAATGAAACTCGCCTCAAAACCAAACCTGATAACATAAAGAGCTTTGTATGATTGACTCTAATGTTCTTATCAAAATTTCGAAGCTTCACTCTTTGAACACAAATAATGTCAGAGAAATAACGGCAAATTTCGAAATATATATAAATTCATCTTCCAAAAGATACAACATTAATATTCCCTTGAAATATCTTTGTCAAAATAAATAGAAAAGGTATCTAATTAAAGGTTGTCTCACATCTGATGCTATGTCGCATTTATAAATTAAGTCGTCAGAATGTTTAATTATACTACTGAGATGAACTCATAAAATTAAGTGAAGTACAAAAATATCTTCTATGTTACCAGTGTGTAGCATGGTTCCAGTTTGGAAAAAACTTCTTTGTTATAGTATAAGTAGGCAAACCAGGAAACGGGAATCCTCATTATCGTCAGCATATCACTGTCCACTGGTGAACGAAGGCCTCCCCTAAAGAGCCACCCATCCCGGTATTGAGAAGCCTGCATTAAACCGCTGCCAGCTATTATGATTATCCTCAAGTAGCCAGTACGCCGTTTGTCTAATGATTACGGGTCACCTAATGATGAATAACTATCGCCGATCATACAGACAGGTACCTTAAGGCTCACACATACAAATTACTAGTTTAGTTCATCTAAAAGTTGCCTGGAAGAAATCGCAGTCTGCGATATGGCCACCCATTCTACCACTTTTTTATTTGGTTACGTTAAGTATCTTTCATATTATGGTGTGCAATAAAGAGTACCTATCTATCTACATACACGTATTGTGCCCATTGAATTCTGTTTCCCAAACTTAGGAGGAAGCGTTGACTTTTGGTAACTTCACCTAACATTTAGCACTTCCTGTCTAATTTATAGCTACTTACTTCGACTTCTTAGTTTTTATTAATCCTGTTCAAAACCGAACGCAGTAAACGTAATTTGTAGTGACCACACTGGGGTTTGACATAAGTGACATTTTAGGTTAGGTCAAAAATGTCATTCGCTAAGTTGAGCGAACGCTCTGGGAGCTCGAGTCGGAAAATTTAGTACCACGCGGGTGGATGTTTTTCGTGCCTACTGGGGGCCGTAATTGATAAATCCTCCGTTTTGGGAGTGTCTGGGTAGATTGTAGCCTGTCGGGGGCCATATTAAAAGTGCCGAGTGTTTGATTGTCGCGTCATTTGCTTGTTTAGCGATGGCGGCGCCTCGTGGTTTCGGGTTCCAGAATTTGCTAGAATAAGATTGTAAAGCTTCAGTGTGTGTATAGTTTCGGCCACTGCATTGACGAGCTTTGATTGTATAAACTTAATTTAATTATTGTGGTTGTGCTCGGTGTGTGTAGAGCAGATGCGGGAATCCGACTTGACCTTCGAGTGTAGATTATAAACTATCTGATGTAGTGTACAAGGATCTACGCAGGAGTCTACGTCATAGGGGCGCCTCTAACTGCTTCGTATGTCGACGCACCACCAGGTTAGTGAGAAGAAAATTGTATTTAAAGGGTGTTAGCGCCCTATGTTGAAATCCTTTTACCAGTGGATTGGTCTGCGGTTGTCTAGATTATATCTGATGGGCCCGTATAGCCTAGTTCAAGGTTTCCTCCAGTTCCACGGGGAACGCAGTACTGTTGAATGGACTAAACAAATCCCAAGATTATTTAGGATCGCCTACTAGTCAACTAGTTTTAGCTGAATATCAGTTTTTCGCGGAGTGACTGTAATCGCCGCAACCTTAAAATTTAATAAGTAATCTAGACAACTAGGGTATCGTTTCATCAAGTACCGTTTTTCTACGAATGGAAAATTTTCATTAATTTAATACCCTTTGTGTATTGAGATTCCAGCTGATGGAAGCTCTCAATAACTTAAATAGAAATTCCTCATAATAAATAATAAATAAACATTAATTAAATATTTGTCCTTATCTTCAGTAAAACATTTTTGGTGGACAAATTTGTAATCACTGTTATTACATTTGATAAAATTAAAATTGCTTGGCAAACTATTTTCATTTTGCTGATAACTTGACCAACAGTGTTGACCCATATAATGGTTAGAAGTTTTAATTTACTCGATTGGTAAATGAACTATTAACTATTTGGATTCTAAGTTAGTAGGTGATAATTATTTAAAAACCATTTATCATTTATTAACTATATCCATAAAAAATCGATGTTGACTATCTACCTGTCACTCTATCGTCCGCTGCTAAACGAAGGTCCGTCCGTCCGTCGTATATCTCAAGGAGCGCCTACTATACCGGTCTTTGGCAGTCCGCATCCATCCGCTGCCAGCCACTTTGTTTAAATCGCTGGTCCATTGTGCCGCTGGGCCACCGCCCTACACTACGTTTGCCAAATCGCGGTCTTCACTCACAATTCGTTGGACTGCCTCGTTGGTCTCGCGGTTGGCGTGTGCGACTGCTGATCATGAGGTCTTGGGTTCGATTCCCGGGTCGGAACAAATGTTTGCATGATCTACAAATATTTGTTTCGGGGTTTGAGTGTTTTCTATGTATAATATGTATGTATTTACAAAAAAAAAGTATACATATATTTGTATCAGTTGTCTAGTATCCATAACACAAGCTCTGCTTAGCTTGGGACTAGATGGCGTTGTGTAAAAAAAAAAAAAAAACTACTCCAGCGAGTATCGGTTCGTCTGGAGAGAAGACCGGCTCGTGTTATGTGCTATTTTAATTCATGATACGCTATCTCTATGAGCCGGATAATAAATGAAAAGTGTAAAATTTGTCTTTATATAGGTTTTTCTCTAAATTTAAGCCCTTGTTGCTTAGAACTTTCTTGCCAAGATCCCTTCATTTGTTCTTATCACACGTCCGTATCACATGCGTCATTTTAGACTTTCTCTTGCAGATATATCAAATGAACTTTCTCTCATAGCCTTTTCTATATATTCTAATCAAATAACCCCTTATGTATATTCACATTATGGCTTCTTGATATTCTTGTCCATCTCTTTTGCAATAGACATTTCCGGTCAGGAGAGCAAATTTTACCACAATATTCTGGATATTTCTCTTCAATTTAACCTCGCTCGTAACATAATAAAGTATATAAAACTGCTGCATTTTTTTTTGGCTTATTGAAAAAAATGGACATATACATTAAAAACTTAACCACACCACAGCTTAAATACCATAGTTGTCCAAGTCCTTTGGAATGACGTGATATGAAAGTAGTCAGGTTAAGTAAGTAAATAAATATTTCGGACATCTAACACACAACGCCATCTAGTGCCAAACTAAGCAGAGCTTGTATTATAGTAGACAACTGATATAAATACATATATACTTTTTTTATTATGTAATTGTATTAAAAATGTATTACAAACGACTTAATTCAGTATATTAGTAAATTTAATCAAGTGCCATCAGTCGACCGTAATAACAGTCTTTTTTTTCTTTTTTCTTAAATACAACTCCCGCCCTAGGAATAAATCCTGTGTCGCAGGGGCATTTCCAAACATACATGAAACGGACACAAATAACACCCAGACTCAAAACAACAATTTGTGGATCACACAAAGTGTTGACCTACGTGGGATTTGAACCCACGACACTTGGCGAAGTAGGAAAAGGCGTGGTGACCGTTAAACCACTAGGCCAAACGTGCAGTCTAAATAAGACGGATTTCAAGCACTTAGCAGTTGGTCAATTTGAAATTTGTATTATTTAAAGAAAGTGACAATAGGTAAGTACAATTTAGAAATCAAGAAAAGTTACATCGTATTACGAAATAAAATAATCGAATAAACGCGTGCTGGAATGAAAATCGAGTGCTTATCAATCGATTATATATAACGAATCAATTCAGCATTAGATACGATTGCCAACTTACTTAATTCATCGACTGACCGATGTCTGCTGGCAGTTGTTCGTTTTTTATTTATATTACTATCTGAATTTTTGATGAATGACCACAGTTATATTATAAACTATTTCGATGAACCTAGAAGGCTTTGCTTAAGTAAAATAGGCTCTCTATTTTAAATTAAGTATGTCTGAGATTAGCTTTCCAAGTGTAATTTTTAGATATAATTAAGGATTCTCTGTTTAGCCATAAATTCTACATATCGCAACAACTTTTTTAAAATTTATTTAGTATATTTACATAAAAGGTACATAAATATTTGAAGTCCATGACACCTGAGCTAGGCTCTTGTTGACAGAAGTCAGTGTCTTCTCCCATTAAAAGAAACACATAAATCTTATGCAAATTGGTGCAGTGATATGTGATAAAAGTGCGTAGTGAAGTGTGTGATGTGAGTTTGTGTTGTGTATATGTTATGTAAGTATATGGATGTATGTGTATGTAATTGTATACACGATGAATCTTTAGTCTTCTTTTGATGCTTCGATCCATAAAACCATTATACCCTGAAAGACTGTAAAATAAGGAATGCAAAACCTAAGGACTGCTAGATACATCTATTCATCCTAACCTGAAATCCGTAAACCGAAGTCCTAACAGGCCTTATTTTTATGTACGTCATAAAAATATTTCTTCTATCTGCTTATGTATATTTCGTTTAAATATATCAGCAAATAGTAGATATTTCCTTGCGGTCACAAGTTAACGTGAACTCATAACTAAAACAAGATTTAAGATCAGCTTTGTTGCAAACTTTTAGTGAAGCTTCATTTTTGTATTACTTTAATAATGAGGAGTGACGTGTTTTCTGTGATAGTTTTCTTATAAATAATATAGTATGTGTAAGTGCAGGTATGTTAGGGCAAGTAATATTATATGTTTAGATTGTTTAATATTATATCTTTAGATTGTTATGTAAAATAAAGAAAATTGTATTTATAGGAATGCCAATAGTACCTTAATACCTTTGTAAACGTACTAAATCTCCGAAAAGAATGTACCCTCCTAAAGTTTAAATTCGATTTTTACACAGAGAAACCTAAAATGTGTTTTTTTATATCTTGTGTTATCCCTGAAAATAGAAGAAAAATACATAATAAACTCTTAAAAACATAACAGAGTAGATTTTCAAGTCAAATAAATGCTGTTTTGTACACTGATATCAATTTGATAACTAGCCAAAGGAATATATCCTATTATTCTAATCCACAATTGAAGACAGGAACTTCTCCGAAAATCATTACTCGTGAATTCAACCATGGATAATTCCTACAAGCCGTAACATAAACATAATGTTTCGCAAAATACATAAACATAAACCAGTTATCAGCTCTAAATAAAGATTCAAAATACATTTCTATAGGCTCTAAAATCCGAACAAAAATAAATAACACAGCTTCCTGATACGATCTCTCAAGGCTGCATGGGGTAAACAAAACCGAGAATCATGCAAATCCTGCCTCGGAATAAAAGGTAGATGTTATGTAAACGGTCGGTCGGTCTCTATCGGATCAAATCTCTGGTTCCATGGCAAAATGCTTTCCGAAAATGGCTTGCCTATCCCTTTTATTTGACTTTGAACTAGATATTTGTTGTTTTGTTTTCAGTTCGAAGTTTGGTTTTATTTTGTTCGGTGTGGGATTTGACTGTTTTTTTTATGGAATAAGCAGGCAAACGAGCAGACGTATATGGCTTGCCATACCGATACGAGGAGACGTATCGCCTGATCGTAAGCAATTACCGCCGCCCATGGACACCCGCAACACCAGAGGCGTCACAAGCGCGTTGCCGGCCTTTGGGGGATGGGGAGGGGTTGGGTCATCGGCCTGCGGTATCCTCACTCACTCGGTGAAACATAGCGCGCAGTGTAAGCACTATTTCACACCGGTCTTCGGTGTTTATGTGATTACTACGTCAACTGTATAATTTTCATTCAAACTTTGAATGTAAATCACACACACAAATCTATACTCATTAATTACATCACGTTAAAAAAAATCTACAAGAATCTCACTGTTTAAGCATTCATTTAATGTCAACCTATCCTCAACCTATGAGTAATTACTTTTAAACAACTTTGTTACAAATCTTTCTGAGAGTCTGATGCGTTTGACAAGTGGATTAATGAATATTTTTAAAAACGTAATCAGTCATGTCTGATTACAAATCCACACTAATAATTACGAAGCTGAAAAGTTTTTCAATTTGTTCGATTGATTGATTACACGCACTAATCTTAGGGATTACTAGGTCGCATTTGAAAAGTCTTGTAGTATTGGGTGATGCATTTATCGAGTAAAGCTACGGTCAATAGTATCTGAGTGTCAATAAAAATGGTAGAAAAACGGGTCAATTTATTTATTTTAAGAGTCGCAGACGATTTAGTGCGGGTCATACAGGTAGTTTAGATTTGTTGCAATTAATGTGATGTCTGTATATAATTTTTATACTGAGACTGATGGAGTATCATGATCATCATCATCTCAGTCGAAATACGTCCAATCCTACACGTAGACCTCCTCCGAGGTTCGTCACAACAACTGGTAAGGATACGGGCAGGCATAGGTTTTAGTAATAATAACAATATCTTGTGATAACTAATGACTCCCCGCAGAAATTCAATATAGAAAGTAATTTAGCAAATTATTGACAATGTCACAGCACAGCTGGAGACAAGAAACTGCCAAAAATATCTGCTAAACAACATATTATGACGATTTGTTACGAAATCACTTTCTTCTTATATTGCAATTATTTATAGAAATAGTAATAATTGAAATACAGTTTTCTATCGAATTTTGGGATACCATTCGTATTTAAAATCTATCCATAGTATTGTTATAAATTCGAAAGTACCTACTGTGTCGGTCGGTAACCGCCGAATCGATTTTGATTAAATTTACAATGAAGATCCTTTTATTTTGCATATAAAATACTACCTGTATTTTATAATATTAAAACAAATTATAATATCCTTTTACGAGTAGTAGCTTAAAACGTACGACAGCCTTTGTACTGTAAAAATGAGGCTCACAAATGTAGTAGAATACTTGTAACTCGAATTTGCAGTACGATGGTGTGTTAAGATCGAACCGACTAAGATGATTTTTTTTAAGATAGGCCCAGCCAAAATGAATCTACTCTGCCTGATGGAAAGCATAAGCAGAATCCAAGAGTGGTGGTCACCATACTGCGAATGCAGACAATGCAACAATACAGCATGGTGACCCACACCATGGTGGGCTAGTGATGCTTCTGCATCATTGGGCCTACGGTCTCGCACTCACCAACTAAACACGACAGCACGATCGCTGTCATTTTACGTTGATTCTGTGCGAGGGTAGTACCGCCCCGATCGAGCCGGCCCGTTCGTGCTGAAATCAGCGTGGCTCTACTACCTTGGAACCATACGCCTGCGCTCTTGCGTGGACACCACCTTTAGGTGTATTCTCCATTTAAGCAATGTACAAAGAAAGTCTAAGCCCTGCCTTAGGCATAACTTCGTTAGCATATTAGTGAACTCTTAATCAGATACTTGCTATAAATGTAACCTGATAGAGCTTTTAACGTGTTCTAGTAAAAAGCTTATGTCTAAATTTTGTGTCTAAAAGAGTATGATGTGTCTAATAAAGGATTCCCAACACGGTTTGAAGTGACTTTGTACGTTTGTATAATTAATGAAGACTTCAAAGTAGTTACTTTAGTCCCTTAAGAGAAAACATAATTAGCGCTTAGCATTTTAGTAAAGGATTTGCAAAACAGAATATTATATCTATATATGTACTTATATTCCACAGAGTTAAAGTTTGTGAGGTTGTAGGGCGTAATCTCTGGATCTCCCGAATTGATTTTGAAAATTAATTCACCAATGAAACGCCACATTATTTGTGAGTGTCACAGGCTATATATTATACTAGCTTTTGCACGCGGCTTCGCTCACGCAGACTTTCATCCCCTGATTTACCCCGTTAGGGGTGGAATTTCAAAAAATCCTTTCTTAGTGCTCTATTCTTTATATAACTTACGTTATATAAAGAATCTACTTGCAAAATTTCAGGATTCTAGCTTCAGCGGTTTGGGCTGTGCGTTGATCTCTGCGTATGTCAGTCAGTCAGTCAGTCAGTCACCTTACTCTTTTATATATATATAAGATTAACAAGGTACATGAAAATGCTTTTCGTGTTAGTCGGATTTGCTTGAAAATTTTTAATACCCAACGAAGTGAGCACGGGTCACTTAGTGTCATATAAGGTTTCAAAATATCATAATATGATGCGTAATATGTTTTGAGTAAATTTCTTCAGTTCTTGCGTCTAATATCTATTTTAAGGTTGTCTGGAAGAAATCGTGAGTGATAAGACCACCAATTGTTACGTCTCGCGTTAGAATGGAGGCTTAAAGCCTAATATACAGAACTGACCAGAGGGGTTGCTACATAAGCAGTGAATATAAATCAACATCATCATCTTCAACAGATTCACACATACGTGGACATTGACTACCTCGGTGGCACAAGTGATAGCGTAAGCGACTGCTGTGCTGGAGGTCTCGGGTTCGATTCCCGGATCGGACCAAATCTATATTTAATATATAAAATCTTTGAACGCAATAATCTCAGGAACTACTGGACGATTTGAAAAATGTGTTAGATAGCCCTTTTATCGAGGAAGGCTATAGGCTATACATCATCACGGATACGAATAGGAGCGGAGCACCAATGAAAAATGTTTCAGAAACCGGGGAAAATTATCACGCTACGGGCAATATGAGACGAAAACGAGGTTGCGTGAGTCAGCTAGTATTTATATAATCTGCAAATGTTTGTTTCGGAGTTTAGGTGTTTTCTATGTATAATATGTATGTATCTACAAAAAAAAGTATAAATGTATATAGGCATATCAGTCGTCTAGTATCCATAACACAAGCTCTGCTTAGCTTGGGACTGGATGGCGTTGTGTGTTAGATGTCCGAAATATTTATTTATTTATTATTATTTATAATATTATTGACCTTTCTATATTAAATTTACTATATTCCATTCGCCAAACAGGTTGCTTTATTATACTGTTTCCTTTCTTTCATTGAACATACGTTTCATGAATAATAAATCACTGAAGTTATGTAATATACGGAATGGATAGCGAATAGATCAATTTAGTGGGTGAAAGTGGGAAAGTATCATACTTGAGTTGCATTGTAATAGTTAAACGCAATACTGTTATACGAATTTAAACAAATGGTGATTGAATGTATGTTCAAATATACAAAATATAATCAACGTCATTTAGTGAATAAAAACTCGAGTAAGTAATCCTAAATCACGCTATTGAGATTTGCAATTTTTTTATACTTATTTAAACTATGATCTACTACTGGTAACCCTGTTGTACTTTTATTTTCGATCTTTTCTAAGAACACAATGTGCTCAAATATATCGTTATTTTTAACCGACTTCAAAAAAGGAGGAGGTTCTCAATTCGACTGCTTCGACTTCTTTTTTTTATTGTTTGTTACCTCATCAGTAAACAATTCTTTTTTTATTTGAAAGCTGGTGCTTCCCGTGTGGTCCCATTTAAATGTTAGTACATTACAGATGTATAGTTACACATGCTAATCAATTTAATCATATTACTTATTTTTATTATCTTAAAGATCAATGAAACAACAACAATGGCAAGTGGTTAATTTTATAATTAAAATATTATCCATAAGTGGCAAGTCATGGTGTTTGAGCAGTGTATCTTATCACATCATCAATGTAAACGATTATCTTGAACTCTGCGAAAGTTAATAGCTGTTTAATATCTTTGATATACCGAAACAATTTCGTGACAATACCTAGATGTATTAGTTGTACTAGCTGCACCGACAGATTTGTTCCGTTGACTTTATCAACAGATGTTTTAATTTACTCAATGGTTTGTATGGGAAAAGAAAAGTATTTTACAATTTTTCTCGCAATTTTAACGTTTCTCTTCATAAGAACCTTCATTACTTGTGCTTTAATTAAAAAATTAAAACATAATTGGTCAAGCGGTTCTTCAGTTTTGCGCTTAGCAACACATTTATTTTAGCAATTCATTTTCGACTGACAATTCATGACTCATTCGTTACCTCGCTCTTAGGCGTTCCATTTAAGGCTTGAAGTGCAAGCGCAAGCTCTCATCATTTCATCAATGTTTCGTTATGACGTTAAACTATCGTCCGTAAACAGACTTCACAGACAACCATTTTTATTTATATAGATTATGATCCTTTCTATGAACTCCGTTTTTTTATTTATAACGCCGCCGCGCCGTTGCTATTCAAGGCTTTTATTGGATCAACAAAATAAAAAGGTTGAAACGCGACTGTCCTGTGGTCTTGTGGTTATTGATCCTGACTGCTGCTAAACCAAAGGTCAAGGATACAATACCATACAAACACAAATATTAAGATGATGAACTCGATCATTTATTCTATATCTCGATGTAATTTATCTATACTTATAATAAAAATGTAACAGGTCCAATTCTGTACATTAAAGATATTTTGAAAGTTTTTTTTGGAGGGCTCTCTATAATGTATACTGAAGCCAAAACTGTATTTTTTTCATTTTTGACTGTCTGTCTGTCTGTATCTTGGCCGCGCATAACGCCGAAACTATGAATGGATTCAAATGAAACTTGGCATGATTTGAGTTCATACTACGAGGTAGGACATGGGATACTTTTTATCCCGAAATTCAGCACGGTTTCTTGAAGAGAGGGGATGAAAGTCAAAACATGTACTTACTTGTAATTCAATAACACATACTCCGATTTCTTTCATTATTTTATTGCTAGAAAGAAAAAAAATAAAGATAACGGGAAAAGTCTTTTTTTTGTCCGCGACTGTACACTGCCTGTGGGAAGCTGAGACAGATATGTAAATATGGCGGTACGAAGTTCGCCGGATCAACTAGTCTATAATACGCATGTATTTCAAAATATTTGAGTATATTTATCAGTAATCTGATTACCGTAGTACAGGATCTGCCTAATTTGGAATCAAACTGCCATGTCTGATAGTGGGAGGTCATTATCATAATTGCTTTAATGGTTTGAAAAATTTTGTTGGCAAAATTTGCATAACATCGACACAAATTTCTCTTTTCTCAAAAAGATTTACCTCATTAAAGTTTTACTAGATATCTTCAAATAAGCTTCTATCACGAACCTTCAAGTTGGACATTCAAGATACCAACCATACTATTTACGCAATTCACGTCCCATTAATAACCCCTGCCATTTACTCTACACAAATGACCGAAATGAAATTAATGATCTGTAAATACACAATTTGTCACTTCAATTGCGGCGTTCCGCTCAACCGATTTTGGTTTAACGGCTAATGGTTCCGGCTAAATGTTGCAGGAGACTCGTTGATGTATACTCAGCATAAAATAAATTAGAGATATTTAATGACATCTCTAATTCACTGACTAATGTATAATTAGAAATGTAATTAGAATTTGGAGAGTTTTCAATTTGTGAAAACAAATAAATCAATTTGAACAAGATTAGATATGGATTCTTAAGAAGAAACTAATGTAGCTAATCTACTCATGATATGGTTATATGTCATATTGTTGTAGTGAAATGTGATTTATAATTTGTTAATTGTGACTCGATGATCTTGATGCACGGTAAATATTGAATGAGATTATGATTGACTAGCTTTTGCACGCGGCTTCGCTCACGCAGACTTTCATCCCTGATTTACCCCTTAGAAGTGGAATTAAAAAAAATCCTTTCTTAGTGCTCACTTACGTTATATAAAGAACCTACATGCAAAATTTCTGGATTCTAGCTTCAGCGGTTTGGGCCGTGCGTTAATCTCTGGGTATGTCAGTTAGTCAGTCTGTCACCTTCCTCTTTTGTATATAAAGATAGATTATGATTAACTTTTTCATGTAAATAAATAAATTAAAATAATTATAGTTATTTAATTACCTAAGTAAATATTCTAAAATCAGGTTTGCATGGTATAAGGTACAAACGAACATGTGCATTATCTGATTTATGTATATTAGGTGTATATATGTGTCCTTGAATACGTAAAAAAGCCTTTTTCGACTTGTTTAGTTTTTGGAATATTGGCCAAGATGTATCGCCTGATGGTAAGCGATTGCCGCCGCCCATTGAACACCAGCGGCGTCACAAGTGCGTTGCCGGCCTTTGGTGGATGGGAAGGGGGTAGGTTAGACTCTTGTGTATGTCCTGATTTATTATTCTAAAAATTACAGAGTAAACAGGGATCCAAATCTGTACTAATAAAGAAGTAAAGTTTATGAGGTTGTAAGGGGTAATATCTAGATCAACTAACCCGATTTTGAAAATTCTTTTACCAATAGAAAGCCACATTATTTGTGATTTTCATAGGCTTTTCTTGATTCGAAAAATGATTACCGCTATATTCGACATACACGCGGGCAAAAGTTAGTATACGATAAGCTATCGATGAATATTCAAGATATAATGTGAAATCAAGAACAAATAACAGATTCATGTGACCTGGCAGCATTCATTGGAAGTAAGCGGTGGTTTTATGGCCGAGGACAGTATACCGCTTATTACTTGTGCACACATACATATATTTAGAAGCGTCACGGTCTGCCAGAAGTTTGTGTGACATAGTTCTTGTCAGCCGTGACCAGCGTGAACTTAATGGCGAAGTTAAACGTGAATAAGTCTACATTTATTTTTTTTGTACAGATTTCTTTAATTTTTTAAAGATTATAATTACATAATTAGGTTGTTAACAAATATTGAGTGATGATCATAGTCGTTCTGTGTCTGGCAGTAATTTATTTCTATTATTATATGCATATAAAAATACATAAGTGTGACTAAATGACAATATGGTCAAAGCCTGTGTATGTCCTGAATATTTTCCATCTCAACTTGCTCACGGCATTGTTTACTATTTATCTATTTACATCAGTCAGGAAAATCAATAGCTACAAAAAAGAATGTGATCAGTTTAATATGCAACACCAAACCAGATAAAGGTTTTGATGGATTGCATAAAAAAAATCAACAGGAATTCGGAAATACTAACCAATACAACACTACACCTATACTTTAAATTATAATGAGATTGAAAATTATTACATAGTTATTTATCTATATCGCTGTTACAAATCCGGCTCGAAAGACCATGGCCGAAAATATACTCAGAGTTGCTGATGTTAACTACTCGTATCGCCATCTCCACTAAAACACCCAGGTTACCTAAAATATACCAGTGGTATCCTTTCCTCAAAATTGACTACTATCCGTTTATAAATTTATAGTAATTCAAAGTATACCCTCAAATTTAAAAAAATACACACATCAAAAGTGTCTAGGGATCAAGCATTTTTATGCGGATTTCTTGAGATTGAGATGTGGCTTTGGCCCTGGCCTGCTCAGTCGCCAGACTTGAACCCGATTGAGCATGCATGGGATATGCTACAGAGAAGAGCTCTGCCGAATATGGAGGGTATCCAGTCGCAAGAAGCCCTTTTTTTTTTGTTGCAACGAACATGGGCGGCCATTCCACAGCGTGATTTGGATGAACTCATTTTGAGTATGCCAAACCGATTCTTGTGTTATTAGTGTTCGCGGTAGAAACACGGATTATTAATTGTTTAAGTTACCTAATAAAATTTTAAAGAAAACTGTTATTTCAGTCTTTTTTTCGAACTTTAATGTTAGTGGTTCAAATGTCAAAAATCCCTTTATTAGGAAAATGCCAAATTTCTTTATTAATGCAAAGTTGACTTGGTTTATCGTTACTGTGACAAACGAAAACACTTTATTTGATGAATCCTTACAGAAAATTTTAATTAATATCAATCAGGAGAAAAGTTATTGCAAAAATATATGTTGATCCCTAGACACATATGTTGATCCCTAGACACTTTTGATGTGTGTATTATATACTCCCTAACATATTCATGAAACATGATATAGGCTTTAATTTACGAATGTATTAATTGAGCTCTCTAATCTTTTTGTTGGCTACCAATCCCGTAACACGATTGTAAGAAAATAAAGCTGTTCCATTTAAAATTGTGTACACGTTTCTCCCAAAATTTTACGAGAACAATAAAATATATCCTTTTATTTTTGACTGTAAAATAAAAGTGTTTTTGATATTTCCCGGAGTTAAACATAATAAACGCAATGCTGACGGGCTTGTAATAAAATTATTTACTTACAGTAGCAACCAGAAGTTAGGTGGTTTTTAATTTTTTGTTTGATTAAATTTTATGAGAATTTATAAGGAAAAATTATGAAACAAATTACTTTACGTTTTCTGGTAATTTTTCCTTGAAATGTAATTTAAAAAGAAATGTCAGGAACTTACTTTGAGTTAGATTTAAAAAAATAACAAACAGTTGCTGTTTTAAGGACAGAAATTAGGCGCTGAGTATGGAAATTGCTTTCTTATATGAATTTACTAGTTGTTGCTCGCAGCTCTGCCCGCGTGTATTTCGATTATCGCGGCAAAGAGTAGCCTATGTGTTATTTTGACGTATAAGCTATGTTATTGTAAAGTTTCATCTAAATCCGTTCCGTAGATTTTGCGTGAAAGAGTAACAAACACACACACACACATCCTCACAAACTTTATGATTTATAATATTAGTATGATTAAAAGGAAGCTGGGATTATGCTTCTTAATTGCAGTCGAGTAAAATTTCATATGACAAAATCTATCAAACACTGTAAATTGTAAGTTACATACTTATTACGTTATACTAATTGTTAACATAAGAAAGAAAATTAAACTTTAACCCGAGGGTTGAAATGCGCAAAACTTTAGCAACATATTTTAAAGTGTAGACAAGTTCGGAACTGATGGTCAATAACTTATATGTTTCAGTTTCAACTGTGTTGGATAGTAGTTTAACTTTTAGTAAATTATTTGGTACAATTGAGGCCTTTATTACGTACCTGTCTACTATTCTGGGCTGGTGAGTGTATTTTTCTTAAAATGACAACTCCCACATTGGGAATGTACATCCTGTGGTGCGGGGACTTTACAAACATACATGACATGGCCACAGAGAATAACCAGACTCAGAAAAACAGTTTGAGGATTACATAAAAGGTTGGTTAGGATTTGAACCCACTCACTTAGCGCAGTAGCAGTCGGCGTGGCGACCGTTTAAACCACTAGGCCAACCGAAACTGAACCGAGTGTATCTAATTACGTTTATTTTAAAAGAAAATAATCTATTATAAAGCAAAAAACTCGCCAAACGAAACTATTACGTAGTGAAAGTGTTTTGGAAGTCATATTTAATTTAAATTTGATAAATAAATTTTGGAAATATATCTAACACTAGCTAAAAGCTAGTGTTAGATATATATATATATATATAGATATTACGCGGCTTCGCTCACGCAGACTTTCATCCCCTGATTTACCCCCTTAAGGGTGGAATTTTAAAAATTCCTTTCTTAGTGCTCACTTACGTTATATAAAGAACCTACATGCAAAATTTCAGGATTCTAGCTTCAGCGGTTTGGGCTGTGCGTTGATCTCTGAATATGTTAGTCAGTCAGTCACCTTCCTCTTTTATATACATAGATAGATGATTTGTAGAGAAATAAAACTTTGTTTAAAATGATGTGGTCCAGAAAATAATATCAATACTTAGCATACGACTTAGATTTTGGTATAATAAATTGTATTAAATGATCTGGTACATAAAGCCAAAGTGCCAAAGAACAAAAGAGTTGGTTTTAGTGTTACTAAACTTTCATTTTATTATTTGAGTAAACGATATGGCAAATGTTACTTAACAAGAATATTAGCAAAGCAATAAATAACCGAGAGAAATGTTTTAAATTAAATTTATTGCGACTTTTAGAATTATTTACGAAGGAAATATACAAGTATATCTTAAATATGATTACATAAAAAAGTTATCACAGATATTATCGCGATTAAGACCCGATTTACAGTCGAATAATATGTATAGTCGCGAAAGCTTAAAAACAATTACATAATCATCGTCATTAATCAAATATTTATTATTTTTTTACAAAAATTCAACTTGTACTAAGTGGAACGGGGAACATCTAAACAAATTTCTAACTCAGACTTCTATATAAAAACATGAAAAAAGTTCTACACTCGCACAGTTCTGTACAAACTTATTTGTTGGTATTTAGTTTACCCATCTCAAAAATCGTATGTTTTATCTTAACATGGGAAACAGACAAACTCCGAAAAAATATTTGCAGATTATGCAAACATTTGGTCCGACCCGGGAATCGAAGGCGAGAACTCATGCACAGCAGTCTCGTACCACTGCGCTAACTAGGTTGTCATTGTTGTCAATTTGAAGGCTGTTGATGAAACTTCAATATCAACCTAAATGCATATTTACTTCATTCTAGTCTTAAGATATTAGTAATCTATAGATACAAATAAATAAAATTAGAGTGCCTGTTTGTAATATTAAAATAATTGCTTTTTAATAAATGCATATGTACGTATACACGACACATGTACCGATATAACATTTCTTAAAATTTTTGTCTGTTTGCCTGTTTGTTCCGGGTAATCTTTGGAAAGGCTGGACCGATTTTGACGTGACTTTCACTGGCAGATAGCTGATGATCTAAGGAGTAACTTAGGCTACTTTTACTTTACTTCAGCTAGTCGTAAAAATAAAATTCTCAGTCGATTTGACAAGACCAATAACTTTCAGATTTTCTTTTTACATTTAATTTTGTATTATTCCATTATGTTTCTTATCAAATTTTATAGTTATGCTCAATGTTTTAAGAATCTAAATCAATATTTGACAGAATTTTTCCATAACAATCTTATCTAGGCATTCTGAGTTAAAATATAATACCCTCAGTTCAAAAACGTTTTAACGAATTGAACGTTTTCTGCATTTGAAATGGATTTTCATAAAATATTACTGAAATCGATATATTCATTTGCTTTTAGGCAGATGTAGTGTAGGGTGTCCTGCGGTTTGATAGACCTACGATTTAGAGAATGTGGCCGGCATCGGATGAATGTGGACTCTCTAAGACCGAGATAGTTGGCGCTCCTTGTGGAAGACTCCGTTCATCAGTGAACGGCGATTCGTTTAAATAATATTCATTTGCTAAGTTGCAAAAGGCAGCTAAAAAGTTATACGAGTAAAACTAACAAGTACACAAACACACATTAAACATAATCATCATCTACAGCCTTAGTCCACAGTCCAGTCCACTGCTGGGCATAATACACACCTATTTTTCAACGTCCATTAAGAAAAGGTCTAACGAGAATACAACATTAAAACTCTTCAATTTCTTTACAATATTTCAATTACTTATATCTTGTACAAATTTCAAGAATCACCAAATGTACAACTTCATTAATCTCAAGTTTGTGGGACAAAGCTTACTCAAGTTGTATTTATTCTTTGTGAATTCTCAAAGGTTTGCAGTTCTTCAATAGGTATTTACTTAATTCTGTTCTAAAGATTTCAGCTTTGTAATTTAAGCCCGGTTGAAAGTTAAGAGAAATATTTATATAACTTACTTTGGCAGACTCGTATTAAATTATTTTTTCCACGACGGACCCGTACACAAAATAGGAACAAGAATATCAAAACGACAAGAGTTCTGGGTATGTGAATTGAAAAAAAATGTAAAAGAATCTGTGTTAAGGAATATTTTTATAACTTTCAAATATGGAACTCTCTTTGACGGATGATCTTGAAGTCACGTGGTTTGGGATTTCCCAGAGTAGGGCCAGAGTCTGATGCCTACCGTCAGCGCGGTTTTTAGTGGTATCACCATATACACCCAGCACTTGCATCACGTTAGGTGTACTCAACACTCTCGTGTCTTTTTAAATCGCAAAGTAATTTTTACTCAGTACCTAAGTACTTTTGCAAAAGTACTCAGATACTTGTACCTTTATCTCAATCATAGTATTTTACTAGAGCATAAGTTGTTTCGTCTTGTCTACCTACCTTTAATAAAGATGAAAGGCTTTAGTTAAAAAGTAGAACTTACATTATTGCACTTCACTAAATATCTAGCCAAGATTTCTGTCATATTTACCTTCAACATAATTTTTCTTCTGTATTGCATCTAATACTTACCTGAAATTTTGACTGCACGGTTGGCCTAGTGGTTTAAGCGGTCGCCACGCCGCTTGCCAATTCGCCAAGTGTTGTGGGTTCAAATCCTACACGGGACAACACTTTGTGTGATCCACAAATTGTTGTTATGAGTTTGGGTGTTAATTGTGTCCGTTTCATGTGTATCTGTAAAGTCCCCCGCGACACAGGATGTTTATTCCTAATGCAGGATGGTCTTTAAAAAAAAAAAAAACAAAAAAGAGAAAATAAAACTTGTTTACTGTTTCAATAAGAAAGTTAATACTTTTTGCATTATAATAATAAATCTTTATGATAATCTTATTGATAAAGAATAAATATATTTGATCAGTCCTCTTGCCAAGGCAGCGATCACCTTTTGATGATGTTTATAATACCTACGGGCCCATAGATAGGTCTACAATCACTACTAATACCACTGGCAAGAAGAATGACCCACGGCTGTATCACCGTGTTCTTAATCTAAACTAAAATAATTAAGCACTTACTGGAGTGTGTGGCTTCAATGTTCTTCTCGGCGTTCCAAGAGATATCTCTTGGGTAGAATCTTCTGCTCTTGCGTCTTCACACAAACACACGCTCCTAAAATGCTGTACAAGTTCCTATGGTATTCGAGCTACAATACACTCGTTTCAGCTTACGCGGAACACGCCTACAAAAACTCGCGAATCCACGACCTAACACAATACGGTTTATCACTAAAGAGACCGCGGGTCAATGGACAATACAATTAGCTTACTATCAATCGATTTTCACAATAACAAACAAATCGTCGGCCGGTTCAACACGCGCTCGATCACAATCTTTTTTACTATCTTAACCTCAAACGTCAAACGTCAACACGAACCAGAGACAATCAAAATGTTGCCAGTACAATGACGTTCGAAATCCAACAATATTTATATATAGATTACGACTCCTGCCCCATTTTAATCTAGCCCCTATTTTTTCTTCCATTATTTTATCTTCACTCATACTCACATCTTTCACCCTAAAATGATTGAATAGAATAGATGTACAGATTAATCCCGTGGTATGTAAGGGATTCTATATTAGGGTCTACAAAGTGTGGGCGTCTCTGGGTAATCAATTCTAATAGTTTGATTATTTAGTTTGTAAAATTAATTAAAAGCTTATAAAATTGTAGTTTAAAAACCACTTTCCATAAAATAATTCGAATATTCTATAGAATAGCTATTTTTATTAACCGACAATTGGAATTTATTCGAAAATGTGTATCAGTTCGAGAAATAATTATATTATTTAGTAAATTTGCTAATTTATTTTTGGATTGAAACTTACATAACAAAATTTTTTTTGCGTCCTTACACTGCTAGATTATTTATAAGCGTTTTAAATTACACTGGTGGTCGACTAGTGATTGAAATTCGGCCATAATTTATTTTTTTAGCGTTCTGCACCGCTCTTCTATATAAACTTTAATTGTATCAAATTTAGTACCCCTCCGTTCGTTCTATTTCGTCATAAAGGGTACCTACAAAGTTTTTGCTTAACGTATTTATATGTAGTTTTTTTTTTTTATGGAATAGGCGGGCTAACGAGCAGACGTATCTCCTAATGGTAAGCGATTACCGCCGCCCATGGACACCTGCAATACCAGAAGAGCCACAAGTGCGTTGCCGGCCTTTGGGGAATGGGAGGGTTTAGGGGGAGGGCGCACTTACATTTTTAATCTTCGTGTGTTTTAATTTTCTTTTCTATAATCTTCGTTCTGATATTATATATATTTTAAAGATGTTAAGAGATAAAAAAATAATTCATCGTCGGAGAGCCACGCTTCGGCATCGGCTCGACCGGAGTGATACCACGGCCGCACAGAAAACCGGTGCGAAATAGTGTGTGTGCTATGTTTCACCGAGTGAGTGAGAATACCGGAGGCCCATCACCCAATCACCTCCCCTCCTCCAACCCCCCCCCCCCTCTCCCTCCTCCAAAGCCTATGTGTTATTTTGACGTATAAGCTATGTTATTGTAAAGTTTCATCTAAATCCGTTCCGTAGATTTTGCGTGAAAGAGTAACAAACACACACACACACATCCTCACAAACTTTCGCATTTATAATATTAGTATGATTAAAAGGAAGCTGGGATTATGCTTCTTAATTGCAGTCGAGTAAAATTTCATATGACAAAATCTATCAAACACTGTAAATTGTAAGTTACATACTTATTACGTTATACTAATTGTTAACATAAGAAAGAAAATTAAACTTTAACCCGAGGGTTGAAATGCGCAAAACTTTAGCAACATATTTTAAAGTGTAGACAAGTTCGGAACTGATGGTCAATAACTTATATGTTTCAGTTTCAACTGTGTTGGATAGTAGTTTAACTTTTAGTAAATTATTTGGTACAATTGAGGCCTTTATTACGTACCTGTCTACTATTCTGGGCTGGTGAGTGTATTTTTCTTAAAATGACAACTCCCACATTGGGAATGTACATCCTGTGGTGCGGGGACTTTACAAACATACATGACATGGCCACAGAGAATAACCAGACTCAGAAAAACAGTTTGAGGATTACATAAAAGGTTGGTTAGGATTTGAACCCACTCACTTAGCGCAGTAGCAGTCGGCGTGGCGACCGTTTAAACCACTAGGCCAACCGAAACTGAACCGAGTGTATCTAATTACGTTTATTTTAAAAGAAAATAATCTATTATAAAGCAAAAAACTCGCCAAACGAAACTATTACGTAGTGAAAGTGTTTTGGAAGTCATATTTAATTTAAATTTGATAAATAAATTTTGGAAATATATCTAACACTAGCTAAAAGCTAGTGTTAGATATATATATATATATATAGATATTACGCGGCTTCGCTCACGCAGACTTTCATCCCCTGATTTACCCCCTTAAGGGTGGAATTTTAAAAATTCCTTTCTTAGTGCTCACTTACGTTATATAAAGAACCTACATGCAAAATTTCAGGATTCTAGCTTCAGCGGTTTGGGCTGTGCGTTGATCTCTGAATATGTTAGTCAGTCAGTCACCTTCCTCTTTTATATACATAGATAGATGATTTGTAGAGAAATAAAACTTTGTTTAAAATGATGTGGTCCAGAAAATAATATCAATACTTAGCATACGACTTAGATTTTGGTATAATAAATTGTATTAAATGATCTGGTACATAAAGCCAAAGTGCCAAAGAACAAAAGAGTTGGTTTTAGTGTTACTAAACTTTCATTTTATTATTTGAGTAAACGATATGGCAAATGTTACTTAACAAGAATATTAGCAAAGCAATAAATAACCGAGAGAAATGTTTTAAATTAAATTTATTGCGACTTTTAGAATTATTTACGAAGGAAATATACAAGTATATCTTAAATATGATTACATAAAAAAGTTATCACAGATATTATCGCGATTAAGACCCGATTTACAGTCGAATAATATGTATAGTCGCGAAAGCTTAAAAACAATTACATAATCATCGTCATTAATCAAATATTTATTATTTTTTTACAAAAATTCAACTTGTACTAAGTGGAACGGGGAACATCTAAACAAATTTCTAACTCAGACTTCTATATAAAAACATGAAAAAAGTTCTACACTCGCACAGTTCTGTACAAACTTATTTGTTGGTATTTAGTTTACCCATCTCAAAAATCGTATGTTTTATCTTAACATGGGAAACAGACAAACTCCGAAAAAATATTTGCAGATTATGCAAACATTTGGTCCGACCCGGGAATCGAAGGCGAGAACTCATGCACAGCAGTCTCGTACCACTGCGCTAACTAGGTTGTCATTGTTGTCAATTTGAAGGCTGTTGATGAAACTTCAATATCAACCTAAATGCATATTTACTTCATTCTAGTCTTAAGATATTAGTAATCTATAGATACAAATAAATAAAATTAGAGTGCCTGTTTGTAATATTAAAATAATTGCTTTTTAATAAATGCATATGTACGTATACACGACACATGTACCGATATAACATTTCTTAATTTTTTTGTCTGTTTGTTCCGGGTAATCTTTGGAAAGGCTGGACCGATTTTGACGTGACTTTCACTGGCAGATAGCTGATGATCTAAGGAGTAACTTAGGCTACTTTTACTTTACTTCAGCTAGTCGTAAAAATAAAATTCTCAGTCGATTTGACAAGACCAATAACTTTCAGATTTTCTTTTTACATTTAATTTTGTATTATTCCATTATGTTTCTTATCAAATTTTATAGTTATGCTCAATGTTTTAAGAATCTAAATCAATATTTGACAGAATTTTTCCATAACAATCTTATCTAGGCATTCTGAGTTAAAATATAATACCCTCAGTTCAAAAACGTTTTAACGAATTGAACGTTTTCTGCATTTGAAATGGATTTTCATAAAATATTACTGAAATCGATATATTCATTTGCTTTTAGGCAGATGTAGTGTAGGGTGTCCTGCGGTATGATAGACCTACGATTTAGAGAATGTGGCCGGCATCGGATGAATGTGGACTCTCTAAGACCGAGATAGTTGGCGCTCCTTGTGGAAGACTCCGTTCATCAGTGAACGGCGATTCGTTTAAATAATATTCATTTGCTAAGTTGCAAAAGGCAGCTAAAAAGTTATACGAGTAAAACTAACAAGTACACAAACACACATTAAACATAATCATCATCTACAGCCTTAGTCCACAGTCCAGTCCACTGCTGGGCATAATACACACCTATTTTTCAACGTCCATTAAGAAAAGGTCTAACGAGAATACAACATTAAAACTCTTCAATTTCTTTACAATATTTCAATTACTTATTTCTTGTACAAATTTCAAGAATCACCAAATGTACAACTTCATTAATCTCAAGTTTGTGGGACAAAGCTTACTCAAGTTGTGTTTATTTTTTGTGAATTCTCAAAGGTTTGCAGTTCTTCAATAGGTATTTACTTAATTCTGTTCTAAAGATTTCAGCTTTGTAATTTAAGCCCGGTTGAAAGTTAAGAGAATTATTTATATAACTTACTTTGGCAGACTCGTATTAAATTATTTTTTCCACGACGGACCCGTACACAAAATAGGAACAAGAATATCAAAACGACAAGAGTTCTGGGTATGTGAAATAAGGAATATTTATATAACTTTCAAATATGGAATTCTCTTTGACGGATGATTTTGAAGTCACGTGGTTTGGGATTTCCCAGAGTAGGACCAGAGTCTGATGCCTACCATCAGCGCGGTTTTTAGTGGTATCACCATATACACCCAACACCTACATCACGTTAGGTGTACTCAACACTCTAGTGTCTTTTTAAATCGCAAAGTAATTTTTACTCAGTACCTAAGTACTTTTGCAAAAGTACTCAGATACTTGTACCTTTATCTCAATCATAGTATTTTACTAGAGCATAAGTTGTTTCGTCTTGTCTACCTACCTTTAATAAAGATGAAAGGCTTTAGTTAAAAAGTAGAACTTACATTATTGCACTTCACTAAATATCTAGCCAAGATTTCTGTCATATTTACCTTCAACATAATTTTTCTTCTGTGTTGCATCTAATACTTACCTGAAATAAGAAAATAAAACTTGTTTACTGTTTCAATAAGAAAGTTAATACTTTTAGCATTATTATAATAATAAATCTTTATGATAATCTTATTGATAAAGAATAAATATATGAATATACTAGCTGACCCGGCGAACTTCGTACCGCCATATTTACATATCTGTCTCGCTTCCCACAGGCAGTGTACAGTCGCGGAAAAAAAAAGACTTTTCCCGTTATCTTTTATTTTTTTCTTTCTAGCAAAAAAAGAATGAATGAAATCGGACCATGTTTTATTGAGTAACAACTATGTACATATTTTGACTTTCATCCCCTCCCCCTAGGAAACCGTGCTGAATATCGGGATAAAAAGTATCCTATGTCCTACCTCGTAGTATGAACTCTAATCATGCCAAGTTCCATTTGAATCCATTCAGTAGTTTCGGCGTGATGCGCGGCCGAGATACAGACAGACAGACAGACAAAAATGAAAAAAAATACAGTTTTGGCTTCAGTATCGATAACAGAGAGCCCTCCAAAAAAAAAATCAAAATATCTTTAATGTACAGAATTGGACCTGTTACATTTTTATTATAAGTATAGATAGATAGATTACGACTCCTGCCCCATATTAATCTAGCCTCTATTTTTTCTTCCATTATTTTATCTTCAGCTATACTCACATCTTTCACCCCAAAAGGATTGAATAGAATAGATGTACAGATTAATCCCGTGGTATGTAAGGGATTCTATATTAGGGTCTGCAAAGAGTGGGCGTCTCTGGGTAATCAATTCTAATATGTAGTTTGATTATTTAGTTTGTAAAATCAATTAAAAGCTTATAAAATTATAGTTCAAAAACCACTTTCCATAAATTAGTTTGAATGTACAATAGAATAGCTATTTTTATTAACCGACAATTGGAATTTATTCGAAAATGTGTCTGATACACATTTTCGAATAAATTCCAATTGTCGGTATCGGAATCGGAATTATCGGTCGAGAAATAATTATATTATTTAGTAAATTTGGTAATTTATTTTTGGATTGAAACTTACATAACTAAATTTTTTTTGCGTCCTTACACTGCTAGATTATTTCTAAGCGTTTTAAATTAACCTGGTGGTCGACTAGTGATTGAAATTCGGCCATAATTTATTTTTTTAGCGTTCTGCACCGCTCTTCTATATAAACTTTAATTGTATCAAATTTAGTACCCCTCCGTTCGTTCTATTTCGTCATAAAGGGTACCTACAAAGTTTTTGCTTAACGTATTTATATGTAGTTTTTTTTTTTATGGAATAGGCGGGCTAACGAGCAGACGTATCTCCTAATGGTAAGCGATTACCGCCGCCCATGGACACCTGCAATACCAGAAGAGCCACAAGTGCGTTGCCGGCCTTTGGGGAATGGGAGGGTTTAGGGGGAGGGCGCACTTACATTTTTAATCTTCGTGTGTTTTAATTTTCTTTTCTATAATCTTCGTTCTGATGTTATATATATTTTAAAGATGTTAAGAGATAAAAAAATAATTCATCGTCGGAGAGCCACGCTTCGGCATCGGCTCGACCGGAGTGATACCACGGCCGCACAGAAAACCGGTGTGAAATAGTGTGTGTGCTATGTTTCACCAAGTGAGTGAGAATACCGGAGGCCCATCACTCAATCCCCTCCCCTCCTCCAATCCCTCCCCCTCTCCCTCCCCTAAAGGCTGGCATCGCACTTGTGACGTCTCTGGTGTTGCAACTGTCCATGGGCGGCGGTAATCGCTTACCATCAGGCGATACGTCTGTTCGTTTGCCCGTCCATTTCATAAAAAAAAAGTATATTTGGGTGTCCCTTGTGTCCGTTTCATGTATATGTTTGTAAAGTCTCCCGCGACACAGGATTTATACCTAGTGCGGGAGTTGTCTTTTTTAAAAAGAGAAAAAAAAAAGAGAAAAAACATTTCTAAAGTATGACATCACCACGCTGTACAATATCGTACCCACACGAATCGTTAGTTTTCTCGATCATCAAAATCATAATAAATCAACCAGTTAACAAGTGTTTCGCACCATTAAAATCATCATTATGTAAACGCGAAAGTACAATGTTTATCTAAATAAAAAATCGTATCGTGACGAGACGGGCGCACGCCGACGCACGCGTCACAATCGAGTTACTTTCACTGCGGAACTCTTGGCAGGCGATGTTCGTTGCACTTAAATTGATACGAAATAAAATGTAACTCTATTTGTATTACATGAAATCGAGGATGTGATTTTGAAAGTATTGTTTTTAATGATAGAATAGTATATTATTATTATTTTTTTAAAGACAACTCCCGCACTAGGAATAAATCCTGTGTCGCGGGGGACTTTACAAACATACATGAAACGGACACAAAGAACACCCAGACTCAGAACAACAATTTGTGGATCACACAAAGTGTTGTCCTACTTGGGATTTGAACCCACGACACTTGGCGAAGTAGGAAACGGCGTGGTGACCGTTAAACCACTAGGCCAAACGTGCAGTGGAAGTGGAAGGATGACTGATTGAAATTTATCAACTGATTATTCACATTGTTGTCAGATGTACGACTGCACGTTTAGCCTAGTGGTTTAACGGTCACCACGCCGTTTCCTACTTCGCCAAGTGTAGTGGGTTCAAATCCCACGTAGGACAACACTTTGTGTGATCCACAAATTGTTGTTCTGAGTCTGGGTGTTCTTTGTGTCCGTTTCATGTATGTTTGTAAAGTCCCCCGCGACACACGATTTATTCCTAGTGCGGGAGTTGTCTTTTTAAAAAGAAAGATGAAACAAAAGAAAGAATGTAAGCGTCACTGTTCCATAAAGTGCTACTGTGGAGGAACGTATAATCGTGTTCCTCCAACACAAAGGGAGGATCCTCCTACCAGGCGGGGTGATCATGCCTGGCGGGCCAACTGCCCTAACGTTTGATGTTGGGAAGTTGTATATATGTTAACTGTCGCGAGAACTTTTCACTGCGCGATTCAGGATTGGTACTGTTGTGTACTCCGTGTCATGACGTCACACCGTAGTTCGGTGTATCTTTGGTCGATGACGCTGTAGCATGTTGCTGTTTGCGCTGTATGTGGAGGTCGCCACACTACTAAAGTAAGATATACGAGGTGAATAGATCCTATCCATATGATCAATATTTCTTAAAACTTTTTTTCCAATTAGAATAATAACGATGATTAATAATAATCATATTTATAATATCCAATCTTTAAATACTTACTTAATTCTTCTAGGACCCAGGCAGCAACAAACAGCTTCTCATCAATTAGAACAAAATTTAAATTGACTAATAATGAGATTACAATATACTTCTGGGTATCATAAATGTAGTTGATAATAGAGAGGAATGAATTTTGTTTTTATAAAATCTTTTTGTCATCATGGCGATGTAGGCATATAAATCAAAGTACTCTAATCTACTGAGTTCAAACTGAATTCAAACTATCTGAATTAAAAAACATCCAACGAAAACTCTCTGCCAAAAAAACACTTAAAAGCGTAAAATAAACTGGTTCATTCATTTAAATAGTAGTAATAGAATGTGTGCTAGGTACCTAGAATCTGTTTGAAGTCGGTGCCAAGTGACTATCGCTTAGAATTTTGTAATTGTTCGTTTGTATTCTTTTTGGCTTATATATATATATATTAAATGAGGGTTTCTCGCGATTTCCCTGGGATCCCATCATCAGATCCCGATATGGTGGCAATGGGACCACCTCGGGAGCATACCCTTTCGAATACAAAATAAATTCAAAATCGGTCCACAATTGACGGAGTAATCGGTGAACATACATAAAAAAAAAAAAATACAGTGGAACATAGAACCTCCTCCTTTTTGGAAGTCGGTTAAAAACTAACTTAGTTTTTATTCAGATAGTTTGAACTCAGTTTATTAGTTGATTTCAAATAAGTTCACGTGATTTCAGAAAAGGGAGAAATCCTATGATATTTACAGTTTTGATAGAATATGGTTTGAGTCAATTTATATGGAAGATACGTCAAACTATCTGTCATATAAGCTATCAGAAACTTATCTGTAACCGGAGAAACTTGACCTAAGTGGCGCTGATTAATGTTCAATAGATTTATTTTTTATTTTTTTATTTTATGTATGGCCCGCCAAAATGACTCTACTCTGCCTGATGGAAAGCATAAGCAGAATCCAAGAGTGGCGGTCACCATACTCACTGCGAATGCAGACAATGCAGTATGGCAACCCACACCATGGCGGCCTAGTGATGCTGCTGCATCTTTTAGTCTAGTCAACAAGTGGAACTTGTCGACGAGACTATTTGGGCCTCCGGTCTCGCACTCACCAACGAAACACGACAGCATGAACGCTGTCATTTTACGTTGATTTTCTGTGCGAGATAATTATGAGATAGAATAAAATATTACCACATAAAACACTGGTTGTTCTGAATCCGATTATGATTCATGTTTAAGCATTTTTGTACTCAAGTACACAGGTACACAGCCTCAGGCACAAAGAATATGTCTAGACCATTCAGATAAACAGGAATTTTGTGATTTGTCAAGACAGATTTCAGTGAACAATAGAATTCTAGCAGAAGCGAAAACGAAATAATTTATATTGAAATACCAGGATTTAATGTAAGAAAACATTATGTAGAATGTACAAAGATTAAAATAATGAACCTACGTCGAAAGGAAAGAGGGAATCATTCTAGACTATGTTTGTGTTTTAGAGCCTCTGAATGGATGCCTCCAAAAATGTCTCATTTTAAAACGATGAAAAAATATAGGTATAGTTTTTTTTTTTTATGGAATAGACCGGCAAACGAGCAGACGTATCGCCTGATGGTAAGCGATTACCGCCGCCCATGGACACCCGCAACACCAGAGGCGTCACAAGTGCGTTACCGGCCTTTGGGGGATAGGGGGGGGAGATAGGGGGAGGGGTTAGGGTATTGGCCTCCGGTATCCTCACTCACTCGGTGAAACACAGCGCAAGCACTATTTCACACCGGTTTTCTGTGAGGCCGTGGTATCACTCCGGT
This sequence comes from Diaphora mendica, assembly GCA_949125395.1. Classification (NCBI taxonomy): domain Eukaryota; kingdom Metazoa; phylum Arthropoda; class Insecta; order Lepidoptera; family Erebidae; genus Diaphora; species Diaphora mendica. The sequence goes on along the minus strand of OX421332.1, from coordinate 2,711,353 downwards.
CGAGCCGGCCCATTCATGCCGAAGCGTGGCTCTCCCACGGTCTATATGGTGATGAAAAAAAATCCTTTGCAAGAAACAAAAACTTTCTTTTTGCGTTGTAACAATGCATTGCCTGACTAAATATTCTTACGAATACTTTCCCTTTTTTACAAGCTTCTTATTAACTTGCAATGTATGTATGTATGCGTGTATGTTCGGGTGGAATCTTGCAACTCAATTTTGAAGCAGATATCTTCCACTGATTTTGCTGAAATTTTGCAAGCAAATGTATACAGCGTGACAGTACAAATATTATAATGACATGTAGCTGATCTGATACTGGAGCTGGAAGGTGGCCATAGGAACTCTGTAGAGAAACGACCCAACATCAACGAGTTTGGACTCGTTTGATTCGTCTCGAGGCTTTCCAGCAAAAGCTTGTTTTTAAAAAGATTTTTAATTTAATTTATTTACTTTCATCCTACCATTTTATTTTTTTACTTGACATATAATAAGCTACATATAAATAACATATTGATAGACAATTAATGTAATGGGTACAAAACAGTAATTGAATTATTTTAGACTCTTCAACTGTAACAATTTCAAAGAGAATGTTTACATTTATGTCGTAGGTATAGACTTATATGAAAATTGTTACGAGGTAATTCTGTGTACCTTATTTAGAAAGTTATTTTCGTTAGAATAAAGGTTTTTGTAAAAAGCCGTTTTATTGAGTTTTTCTCTCATATTCAAAGCAAAAGTCCAATGCATATCATGTTATAGGTAACCATGGCAAGATTAAACCAAGTACTCGTCTTTTTTAACCCCCGACCAAAAAGAGGGGTGTTATAAGTTTCACGTGTCTGTCTGTCTGTCTGTGGCACCGTAGCTCCCGAACGGATGAAGCTATTTCAATTTATTTATTTTTGTATGAAAGGTGAATTACGTGCGAGTGTTTTAGACATGTTTCATGAAAATCGGTTGAGCCGTTTAAAAGTTATGGGGGTGAAAGTGGGGAAGGGTAACCGAATGTCTGCAAAAATATCATCGTGTGGGGCCTCAAATGAAAGCGCATAACGTGTTTTTTTACTTTTGAAGGGAACTCAGGTTATTATGTTGGGGGCTTTTTTAAATTTTGAGAATTTATAGTTATTGGATAATGATAACCGTTGAAACCAATTAAAGATTGCTGTTTCAAATTGCAAACTGCTTTAATTTATTGATAAAGTATCTAAGTCAATAAATTTAGTGACATGATAAACATTTTACCATGGGTGAGCTACGTTTCGGCATGAATGGACCGGCTCGACCGGAGTGATACCACGGCCTCACAGAAAACCGGTGTGAAACAGCGCTTGCGTTGTGTTTCACCGAGTGAGTGAGGATACCGGAGGCCCATACCTCAATCCCTCCCTCCCCCTTCCAAAGGCCGGCAACGCACTTGTGACGCCTCTGGTGTTGCGGGAGTCCATGGGCGGCGGCATCAGGCGATACTCTGCTTGTTTGCCCCTATACCATAAAAAGAACTTTCTTGGTTATAATTATGTAGTTCGATTTAAGTTAACACCTCCAAGATGTACGTGTTATCTTCAATGCTTTTCAAAAATATGGATGTACTTCCTTAAATTGAGTAGGAAATATAGCGAATGTAGTCCAGCTAGGTTTGGTGATGGATTATCTAGATGTTATGTACGTATTATATCGTTCAAATATCTTCTATGTACAAGACGTACTTGAGGTTTAGGCCCAGAAGGTTAGTTGCCTAAAAGTCTGTGACCTTAAAGATTGAGGCTACTTTGTTTGAATATTTTGGTCTTTGCAATAACTTTATAATTGAAAAATGTCCTCAAAGAAGTCAAAGTAAACATTTCAAAATTAAATTCAATAATGAATATTTCATTTCTAATTTGATTGAAGATTTATTGCTTTTCATACACAAAGTCCAATTTTATTGTAAGTTCGTTAGTAATCTCAATAAATATATGAAATATTAATGAAATAAATTTCTAAATCTAATTTAACTGAGGAGATCAAAAGAGCTTAGAAAAGTACACATAAACAAAAAAAGTTGTTCAAATGCGCTTGCTTCTCAAGGACAAAAAGTTAAGGTTATTCGGCACAAAGATTCGCTAGTCAAACAAACTGAGTGACTATTCGCAATCATGTAAGTGAAGTATAAAATTGCTATAATATATCATTAGTTGCTCCTTTGATTATTTACTAAGAGTTGCTCATTGACATAGAAAATTACAGTTTTTATTATCAGATCTACAAATGCGAAATATGATCGCCTTTTTTATTTCTTACACAATTAATTTACTTAGTTATTTCTGTTCTTTTATAGAGAAGATTTATAGATTTGAAATGTTGTTATGTCATTTGGGTTTTTCTGTCTTTAATAGATTTTAATAACATATTTCTTTTGTTGCCATACTTGTTTTGCTCTCTAAGGTGCCTCTTGCGACACCCACAGGGCAAATAGTGGTAGTAATACTCCATATTCTAAATCCGCCACCACTCGCAGGAAACAGCTTAACCGCGACCAATAAAATTAAAACATTTTAATTCGTGGGAGAGTCACGCTTCGGTTTGCATGAGCCGGCTAGACCGAAGTGATACCACGGCCTCACAGAAAACCAGTGTAAAACAGCGCTTGCGCTGTGTTTCACCGAGTGAGTGAGGATACCGGAGGCCCATACCCCAACTCCTCTCCTCATTCCCCTCCCCTCATTCCCCTCCTCTCATTCTCCTCCCCACTCCCACGCCGGCAACGCACTTGTTTTGATGTCCGTATATACTTTCTTAAGTATTTAGTGAAAATCTGTTAATTTGAAATTACAAACATACATTACAACTTCATCTATTTGTATTGATTCTATAACTGTAACATATTTTTTATTGTCACCAAGTTTTGATAGCATTTGGATTGTAAATGATGTTGTACAGCGTAAAATATATATGTTTCTAGTCTTAAATAAAATTTTAACAAAATAAAAATCGACTTCAAGGTTCGACTCATCGGATCTTAGTGTCCTTATCATGGTACCACCATTGGGATATCTCCCTTCCATTAAAAAAAGAATCATCAAAATCGGTTCATAAACGACGAAGATATCTGCGAACACACATAAAAAATAAATATATACGGTCGAATTGAGATACCTCCTCCTTTTTTTGAAGTCGGTTAAATATATATTGTTTTTAGCTGAATGTATACCCACTCAGCTATGTCTATAACCAAAGTCTTCTTTAAACAAGTAAAATTTTATAAAAATAAAAACCGACTTCAAGGTTCGACTCGATTTCTCTCGGATGCCATCATCAGATCTTAGTGTCCTTATCATGGTACCACCGTTGGGATATATCCTTTCCATTAAAAAAGAATCATCAAAATTGGTTCATAAACGACGAAGTTATCCCCGAATACACATAAAAAAAATAAAAAAATACGGTCGAATTGAGTAACCTCCTCCTTTTTTTGAAGTCGGTTTAAAATAGCTGAAGTAAAATACACGAAATATTATAAGAATATTTTACGTGAACACAGCAAGAGCACGATCGCTAAACACAAGTTATGGGCATTGAAGGACCCGATATTTTCATTACAATGGACCACGTAGTGTGCTCACCGGCAGGGTTTGTTCATGCGTGGGACAGACTTATTGATAGGAGAGTTTATTGAATCATAACTCAATTTTGTAATGAATAATAGAAGTTTATGGTGAGACGAAGAACCACTAATACACTACAGTGAATCCGTCTATTTTATAATCATTGAAGTATAAGTAAATGGAAGCGTTCTCATTAATTTTTTCTGATTATATTATGTGATACCTATTATAACTTTATTCAAATATTAAGACAAATAATTTATTACTTCTCTTGATGTAACTGTTAGTATTTCTGAATGTTTAGCCAGAAATCATAAATTTGAATTCCATTTACAACAATTGGTACTGAAGAAATTATATTGTGAGAAGAAACTCATCGGCAACATTTGCCTACAATCAAATTTTTTTTTAAAATTAATTTACTGTCTGTCAGCCATGGTACAAGATTTAAGTGGTTTAAGTACATGGAGCCGTGAGCAATAAATACCTCCTTTGGGTTTGCCGTAGTCGGGTAAAAAGTAAAAAAAATGCTAAACTTTAATAAACAGTAAATATTTGATGGATCCAACCTGATTTCTTGGAACTTTTTTTTATATTTCTTTTGATTTCAAACACACCAAAATACCGAAATTGTTATTCAAAGAAGGTAATATCAGAAACTACGTAGCAGAAGCTAGTAATTTTCATACCTTATTATAATATAAAGAATAGAATCGTGATTACAGCAAATATTAGGAAGGAATCAAGATTACTTGAAATTACTTTTTTATTGACTTAAATAAGTACTTAGCATTATATTTCTATTCAGAGGTTTTCCTCAAACGTCTTTGTAGAGTTCGCCGCTTGTGATAAAACCGGTCATTTTAGTTTCTACTGTGATTATATTTGGATACGAAAAAGACTCTAACACTCATTACGTATTTCTTTACTGTACCAAAACAAAATCAATAACATCATAACATATGTTTTCGTTTTTAAGAAAGAAAAAATTGCGAATTTGAACGCGAATTATAAATCGATGAACTTCGGCTGCACGCACGAAAATGCATGACTCATTGTCACGTTCCGCCTGAGTTGAGCGTGCAAGCGAGAGCGCGGAACAAGTGATAGAGACGCACGATCGGCCTAAGCATTCGGCTTGTGACGCATATTTTTCATCAAGACGTTATCACGTAAAATTATAGTCCGTAAACCAACTTTACAGACAACCATTTTTTTTAACCGACTTCCAAAAGGAGGAGGTTCTCAATTTCATCTGTTTTTTTTTCTTTTTTTTTTTTTTATGTATGTACTTCGATTACTCCATCAATTGTTTACCGATTTTGAAAATTCTTTTTGTATTCAAAAGGGTATGCTCCCTATGTGGTCCCATGGCCACCATATCAGGATCTGATGATGGGATCCTAAGGAAATCGAAGGAAACCCTCAAATTTACGTGAGCGCCTGCAATGAAGTTACGAGCAATTGTCTGCATGCCTTCATATTCTGTAGACATCATTAAATTTTAAATGAAATGATGATGAGAGACTTGAGAAAGACTAAAAAGCGAAAAATAAAAAAAAACTTCGTTTAAAAAAACCGACTTCAAAAACTAAAAAGTATAAAATAACTTAATTTGTATGTGCTACCTATTCATAGGTTTGAAGTCGGTGCCAAGCCAAAATGTAATAGTAGGTACCACACTCGCTATATTTCGAGACGAACGTCAACGACGTCACCGACGCTTCGGTTGTTTTGTCCTACGCGAAGAGCAGCTATCCCGCTCAAGGTTACGCGCGGCGAGTCCTACTATTACATTTTGGCTCGGCACCGACTTCAAACCTATGAATAGGTAGCACATACAAATTAAGTTATTTTATACTTTTCAGTTTTTGAAGTCGGTTTTTAAACGAAGTTTATTTTTTATTTTTCGCTTTTTAGTCTTTCTCAAGTCTCTCATCATCATTTCACCTAAATAACTTGAAAGAATACGACTAAAGGTAACATACAACATACTGTATAGAATAATAAATAAATATTTCGGACATGATGTTTACAGAATATGAAAGCATGCCTACAATTGCCTTAACTTTATTGCAGGCGCTCACGTAAATTTGAGGGTTTCCTTCAATTTCCTTGGGATCCCATCATTAGATCCTAATATGGTGGCCATGGGACTACATGGGGAGCATACCCTTTCGAATACAAAAATAATTTTCAAAATCGGTCCACAATTGACGGAGTAATCAATGTACATACATAAAAAATAAAAAAAAGATAGCGATGAAATTGAGAACCTCCTCCTTTTGGAAGTCGGTTAATAAAAATACCGATGAAATTGAGAACCTCCTCCTTTTGGAAGTCGGTTAAAAATGAATCCCTATTTGGCCAAAGAATCACGCCTGAACGACTGTATCAATTTTTACAATTTTTTTAGTGTTAGATAGTCCATTTAACGAGGAAGTGCATTATATAATATAAGTGTTATAATCATTTAAAAAGATGATCCATACAAATTTTTATAAATATTTGAAAAATCACTTTTATTTCTTTACACATGAGTCATGAGTTTAAGCATTTCTCGACGAGTCTCTCAGCAACTTTCACTTACTTTTATATTTGTATTATTTTTATCCTTGTGTAGTTGGAAGATATCTGAACGATATTAACATACAATCATAAATCAGTTGAGTTGGTAATTGCTTTTGATATTAAATAAGCACCTCTTAACGAGTTTTGTTTTCCAGTTCAACAACTGGTTCGAAATTTTGATAATAATTTATTGTGTTTGTGTATCTCTTCTTATCTTCTCTTTCTCTTCGCAGAGCAGTTGCCCTTAATAGTTTGCTTTCTTGGTCGACTCTTAGGATATCCGAGGGAAGAATAGGAGTCAGGTTCTCCTCCGTATTTTTAATCCTTCATTACTCAGATTATTGACAGGATTTATGGTATTACGTTTTTACATAATCACAAATTTTATCAAAAAAAAAATCGACTTCAATCTGGACCAAATTGAAATGAGACCACACGGGAAGCACCAACTTTCAAAAAAAAAAACATAAAATCGGTTCACCCAGTCGAAAGTCATGAGGTAACAAACAAAAAAAAAACAAAAAAAAAACAGTCGAATTGAAAACCTCCTTTTTTGAAATCGCAATACTTAAATAAAGCCTTACAAAAATTTACAGTTTTATGATTTTTTGCTGACTGTATTACATAATTTTGATGCATGAATTATGCATATTATTATTCGGAGATAAAAACTAAATATTTAAAAAAATACTAGATAACTTAATATTTAAATATATATATGCACAATCTTAAATATTCAGATTTTGATATTTTTTCATATTGTAATGTGTAATGTAATATTGTAACCAAATTGTATTGTAAAAAACTGAAGTTGTATCTACGTATGGATGTCTACATGGCACTTTCGCAGCGATTATTTTAGAATCTCAGGTTTGTCTCTTATTCGTCATATAAAATATCAGCACCAACAGCTTCTAGAAACAATTCATCACTTAAAACCATCTGGGAATTTCTGTCACTTAACAAAAGATCGATACTTTCAAATGAATTCCAAAACACCGATAATGCTCAAAAATGTTTACCTAAATTATTAGAATTCAGAATCTTGATATATAAATACGGTAGCATTTCTAACCCAATCATCTAAATAATAATAATAAATAATAATAAATATTTCGGACATCTAACACACAACGCCGTCTAGTCCCAAGCTAAGCAGAGCTTGTGTTATGGGTACTAGACAACTGATAGAAATACATATATACTTTTTTTTTTTGTAAATACATACATATTATACATAGAAAACACCCAAACTCCGAAACAAATATTTGTAGATAGAAATAGTTTTGCATACCTCAGTTTATTTAGCAAACTATCCCAAAATATATTTTATCTTTCAGACACCCATTGGTTCAATCTGACTCTTGGAAGTTATGTTTGAAACTATTTGGTTGTAATCGTCAAAGTAAAGCCATAGTTTATTCAAGGTCGTACTAGTTACAAATGTTCGTTGAATAAACATTGGGTGTGGCGTCAGTAGAGAATTTCGCGTTGAAAATGTACTTTTGAGAAAGTTATGACTCGTCTTAAGCTGGTATTCCAGTTCGGCAGCTCATTAATTTTGTTGGACTTTGAGGAAGCCAAGTAACGATAATATTAGGATGTTACTGTTTGTATAGTATTATACCTAGTAAAATTTATTGAAACAAAGTAATAATAACTGATATACAACGTGCTTTTCTGAATAAAATACATAATCAAGGATCTGATAGAACTTGACTTCACCGATTAAAGAAAACAGCTGTATTCAACGAAAAAGAAACACATAAAAACTTTTTATATAAAAAAAACCGACTTCCAAAAAACCATACGACAAAAACTCTCTTCCAAAAAACACCAAAAAGCGTAAAATAAACTGGCTCTTCATAAATTGCTATGTGCCAATTCTTGTCTATACCTAATTCTTTATTCATTTAAATAGTAGTATTATTGTGTATGCTAGGTACCTAAAATCTGTTTGAAGTCGGCGCCAAGCCAAATGTAATAGTAGTTACCACACTCGCTTTATTTCGAGACGACCATCAGCGACGTCACGTCAGCCCGCGCGTGTCTGCTCGCTTGGGTTGTTTTATGCTAGCTATCCGGCAGCGGCGAGTGCGGTACCTCCTATTACATTTTGGCTTGGCGCCGACTTCAAACAGATTTTAGGTACCTAGCATACACAATAATACTACTATTTAAATGAATAAAGAATTAGGTATAGACAAGAATTGGCACATAGCAATTTATGAAGAGCCAGTTTATTTTACGCTTTTTAGTGTTTTTTGGAAGGGAGTTTTCGTCGTATGGTTTTTTGGAAGTCGGTTTTTTTTTTATAAAAAGTTTTATTTTTCCATTTTTAGTGCAAACAATCATAGGTAGGTAGTAGAGCCACGCTGATTTCAGCACGAACGGGCCGGCTCGACTGGGGCGGTACTACCCTCGCACAGAAAATCAACGTAAAATGACAGCGATCGTGCTGTCGTGTTTCGTTGGTGAGTGCGAGACCGGAGGCCCAAATAGTCTAGTCAACAAGTTCCGTACTTGTTGACTAGACTAAAAGATGCAGAAGCATCACTAGGCCGCCATGGTGTGGGTCGCCATGCTGCATTGTCTGAATTCGCAGTGAGTATGGTGACCACCACTCTTGGATTCTGCTTACGCTTTCCATCAGGCAGAGTAGAGTCATTTTGGCGTGCCATATATATATAAAAAAAAAAAAGGTTATCAGTAAGTTGAACTATTTCATATAATTTCTGCTGATTCGAATGACTTTAGTGGTTTGAACACGTATTAAAACTGAGTATGATCAGTTTCCAAAATTATGCTGAGATGCAAGATTTCTGTTACCGAGAATGTGGTCTATGGGGCAATAGGAATCGTGTCCAAGCTTAAATGTCGTGATGAAATAGAAGCAGGCGAGTTACTTAAAGTAAAATACATTAAGGGGTTAGTCATCATAGCGCCTGTGACATCAGCTCACCTAAATAACTTAAAAGTATACAACTAAAGGTCTATAGATACGTATGAAATTGAAAGAATTATCCTCCAACTCCAAACCGTTGAGGAGTTGTACCTTCCATCATCAGCTTACCTAAATAACTTGAAAGAATACGACTAAAGGTAACATACATACATATGACATTTAAAGATTTATCCTCCAACTCCTAACCGTTGAGGAGTTTTACCTTTCATCATCAGCTCATCATCATCAAATGATGACTACCAGACGCAAATACCGGCGTAGCTTCAGAAAACCGTCGGGACATTTACTTTCCATTAAAAAAAGAATCATCAAAATCGGTTCATAAACGACGAAGTTATCCGCGAACACACATTAAAAAAAAATGTACGGTCGAATTGAGAAACCTCCTCCTTTTTTTGAAGTCGGTTAAAAAAGGTAACAAAAATGTAGACAAATGTAATATGAAATCCCGTAATATAATATGGACACCCTGTTTGTATCACGCGCAACTAGGGCAATTTGACATGACATAGTTTGGCACAAGTGCATGGATGATTGATTATGATATATTTTTGGAATGAGAGTGATAGTCTCTATAAGCTACTTGGATATGTTCTTTCTTTACCTGGTCACCCTGTAAATCTGGTAAAGTAAGGCCTTTACAAACTTTCATGATTTATTTTACGGTATTCTTCAAATTTATAATTAATTTTTGGTCATTACTCTACCGAATCATTAATAGTAATACGAAGTCCTTGACTTGAATTATTAATCTTTTGTAATTTAAATTCTGTCACATGTTTGTCGTTCCCTTTACATTATGGGACAGCTATATTTTTTAAGAACTCTTAAATATTTAAAAGAACAAGAATTTTGCAGTTTATTTTAAGGATTAGAACTTTCCAGAAACCACTATTTAGCGTGTCACGAGCATGTAATTTATTGTTGCTTACACTCCAAATTGCACTTATCTTTTGACTAAGCTATATTGGCATGTAAAATACGTTTATATAACCGTTTTGAGGACACAGGTTTGATTCTATCTCTGTAATTATCCATTAGCCCAAAAATGAGCTAACTGTGATCGTCACTATCTTCAACAACAGCATCATTACTGTCGTAAGCAAACATGAAACTGAATCGATCGTTTTGTCATTAACGACATTGGACCAGTTCTGAAGCCGCGATGTTTTATGACGTACAACGTGAAAGTTTAACGTTTTAAATCTCCCTTCAGCGGAGAAAATATTTTGATTCTTGGGTGAAGTTTATTCTTGTTATCAATTTTTTCTGCACTTAACATAAGTGCTTCGTATTAATGTTCAGAAAACTTAATTATTTTAATGTGTATCAAACATTACAGATCCGTTCTGCTGCGATTGAGTAATCAACGTCTATAATATTATTTCTTAAAAACTTTCGTGTCTGTAATATTAATGGCATGTTGCTCTTATATTATTTGACTAAGTTATTAAAACGAATCATCTAATAGTTTGCCTACCATTGCTATGCTTATTGGAAGCATAATAATTATTAACTACATCTGATTTGGGTGTACCTACATCACATCTGCCAATAAAATTTGACCTATTCGGCAAACTCATCGTGAGCTCTAGAATTGTGGAACAGGAATACATAACAAGTAAAAATGCTAATAACAGAAAGTTACTCTCAAAGCAAGGACGAGACGCAGTGTAAAAACCGGTGCCAAGTGGGACAGTCTGCAAACGGTTCGGCGTTCAGAAAAGGTTTGCCATTAAAGCGAAGACTTTATTTAACGCTGAGTAGTTTTCTTAATCTGATTTTCTCGAATTCAGATAAACATATATTTAAATTTGGTTTTTAAAAGTTATTAACATAAAATTAACATTCATAATATTAATTTTTGTAAGTAATTCTTTTACAGATATTTTCACCCATTCAACTTTATAGCTAGAAGGCACCGCATAATATTTAATATCCTCAACTATCTCATAAACAACCGCACAGCTGATCTCAAACTAGACAAGGACCTTGTAACAAGACTGTTGGTAAATATGCAAATTGTGGCGACTTCCAGATTTAGTGGCAACAATAACATATGACAGCACCTTCTACCGAAGACACACTAAACTACGGAGTAACGTACTACACAACACTACTATTCCTGAATCGCGTAATAGAAGTTCTCGTGCCGATTAGCATATATACAACATCCCAACAGCAACCGTTGGGCAGTGGCCCGCCAGGCATGATCACCTCACCTGGTCGGAGGATCCTCCCTTTGTGTTGGAGGGACTTAACACCCGTTCCTCCACACTAATTATTGTCTAAAGCGTACATTTTATAGATAAATTTCACAAGTACACGTACTATGTTTTGTTTTTTTAACCAATTTCCTTTAACTTTTTTTTCATCTTTGACCTCATTCCTTTTGAATTTGCATCACTTGCAGGGTATGCTAATGGCATAAAGTCTGGCAATGTATCTAGTGCATAAAGGTTTAATAAACGTAATGCATTTGTACATATGAATAATTATAAAGTCCGAGTTTTATTAAAACAAATGGGTGTAAGCATGAATGGGGTTTAAAATATTGAAAATCTGTACCGACACAGTATTCTTTTTCTTTTTGGTACGCAGGGCCTACGAGCAAACTGGTCGCTTTATGATAAGTGGTTATAGCTGCCAATGGACATATACATTTCAAAATATTTGAATGTGTTGTCGATGAAGTCATCATTTGAGTAACGAACTAAGGCACGTAAAAATATGACAAGGTCTAGGTGTCACGCCAATGAAGCCGGTTCACATATGTCGATGTGAATTTTACCATTTATCTAAATCCATACTAATATTATAAATTCGAAAGTAAATCTTGCTGTCTATCTGTTGCGCTTTCACGAATAAACCGCTGCATCGATATCAATAAAATTTTACTTATGGATACCTTGACTCTTGAGGAAGAACATAGACTACTCTACCGCGAAAACCGACGTACACGCGGGCGGAATCGAAGCTAGTATCCCTATAAAAGAAACTCAAGAACGATAATCTCAAATCTTCGATCTACACAGAATGAATATCAATAGCTACAAACGTATCAGTGACGATGTTAGATTGAGCTCCATCGTTAACACCGACACCCATTTCATTTGATATTCGAGACAGAGAAATCACCAGTGAAATTACATCAATAAGAAACTAAGGATGAAAGTTTGTAGACATTATTTCTTCAAAGGCCGATGAGTTGTTACTTCTTATGTGATTTTGACAATGTGTTTAATAAAATCACAATCACTGTGTTAAATCATAAAGAGGTTAGCATTGCTACACACGCGGTGTTTCCGATAAGCTATTTTCAGACGATGCGCAGAAATTTTGCCTATTTAAATGTAATATTTTGTAATTTTTTTGTCGTGAATATTTACCATGCCTATATAATCACCGCTGAAGTTTATTTTATAGGAATGTAGTAGGTGAGGTATAGTGGGCTAAAAGCTTTTTTCTAAGGAGAGGCTTATGTCCAGCAGTGGACTGCTAAAGGCTGTTGAAGACATGATGTGATTGTTATTTTATTTCATTTCGGATTTAGGCTTTTAAATATTAAATTTAAGAGCGCGGCGACCGACGCTCGCAACTGCAAGTTGAAATTTGTTCGGAATATTGCTGTATCTAATATATAATAATATAGAATATATATCTAATATCTCGTCACTGTATCTCGGTAAGGCATACCTGGCGTAGTATATTGACATATGTTTGCTGCGATAGCACTACTAACTATTTGGTTTTTATAATAAATATGGATGTGTTGTAGACTACCAAAAATCATCAATGAAAACTCAATGATTTTTCATTTTCTTTTCGATAATTAGTAATTTATTAATACAAGCTATGCATTTTTATAATAAATATTATACGTATTGCTGTTTATAATATTGAAAAAACAAACTTAAAACATGCCATTTACGCTGTAAAAATGTGCAAAATTAAATTCAACTTTTTCGTTACTTTACGTAAGTTTTTTTAAATAAAAAAACGGCCAAGTGCGAGTCGGACTCGCCCATGAAGGGTTCCGCAGCAGCAAGTAACATAATATAATTTTTATTTTATTTTTATATTTGTATTGGTTGAATGAAAGGTAAATTGCAGTTTACGATTTTTGACGTATTTAAAAAAAAAAACTACTTACTAGATTTCGTTCAAACCAATTTTCGTTGGAAGTTTGCATGGTAATGTACATAACATATTTTTTTTAGATTTATCATTCTCTTATTTTAGAAGTTACAGGGGGGGGGGACACACATTTTACCACTTTGGAAGCGTCTCTCGCGCAAACAATTCAGTTTAGAAAAAAATGACATTAGAAACCTCAATATCATTTTCGAAGACCTATCCATAGATACCCCACACGTATGGGTTTGATGAACAAACATTTTTTGAGTTTCAGTTCTAAGTATGGGGACCCCCAAAATTTATTGTTTTTTTTCTATTTTTGTGTAAAAATTTTAATGCGATTCACAGAATACATCTACTTACCAAGTTTCAACATTATAGGTCTTATAGTTTCGGAATAAAGTGGCTGTGACATACGGACGGACAGACAGACATGACGAATCTATAAGGGTTTCGTTTTTTGCCTTTGGCACGGAACCCTAAAAAGGGAACAGGAGCCTGGATAAATACTGTTTAAATCTGTATATCAACATAATATGGTGGAAATATGTTAAAACTACAAATTATTTTGGTATTCAATTTCTATGGAGAACTCAATGACCGCCGGCCCCTTAAAATCTTCAGCTATTATCAGTGATAGTAATTTCTTTTCCAATTCTATTTGGGTCAAACTTATGTTTGTTTTTCTTTCAAAAACCGAAGATCTAGTTTGTTAAGCAATTGTTTCATTGAAAGAATACTGAGGTTTATTTTACGTGCGTAAACGTCAGTGCTACGATTTTTTTTTTTTTTTTTTTTTGTGGAATAGGCGGGCAAACGAGCATACGTATCGCCTGATGGTAAGCGATTACCGCCGCTCATGGACACCTGCAACACCAGAAGCGTCACAAGTGCGTTGCCGGCCTTTTGGGGATGGGGGGGGAGGGTAGGGAATGGGGGGGAGCGTAGGGGAAGGGGGGGGAGGGTAGGGGATTTGGGTATAGGCCTCCGGTATCCTCACTCACTCGATGAAACACAGCGCAAGCACTATTTCACACCGGTTTTCTGTGAGGCCGTGGTATCACTCCGGTCGAGCCGGCCCATTCATGCCGAAGCGTGGCTCTCCCACGGTATTAGATGTCAAATGAAAGTAAAGAAAGTTGTCAATTTCCTGCATTTACGAGTATGTATTGATAGATACTCTAACACTTTACTTTTGATTTCAAATATTGTGTCTATTCTTCTCAATTCTATTGTTTTGTTAAAACCTTGTAACGTCATATATGAACCAACTTGGGATCCAATATAATTTTTGACTAATTTATGAAAAGTTACATTTTTATAACAACGTGTCATGTCAAAAAATGACAGCTTAGAGACGCCTGTTAGTTTTGTTAAAAATGATTTCACTTCAGTCACAAAAACTAACACATCCGCAATAAGCGATACACCAAGTCAAACTCGTTCGCAAGAAATGCGACCGGTTACTTGAAAATCTAGGTATCTCGTATTAATCATAGATAGTATGTAGTTCCTGAATGGCTCACTGTATAAGAGCAAATCGTATACAGGAAAGTATGTTTATGGGTGGTACCTAGGTGATTCTAAATTCGATTGGAGTTTTTAGTGTATTTTTGCTATTGATGAAACTTGGTATGAGGTTCTGTATTTAGGTGTCAGTTCTTAGAGACAATAGTATAGTTTACTAGTGCAGCTTGTTCAGAGGTTATGATGAATCATACCACGAAAACTATATAGAACAAGTTATTTCATAAATACAATGTTTTCTTTTATTTTTAATGGCGGGACTACTTACCCTCACACAGAAAATCAACGTAAAATGACAGCGTTCGTGATGTCGTGTTTCGTTGGTGAGTGCAAGACCGGAGGCCCAATGATGCAGAAGCATCACTAGGCCGCCATGGTGTGGGTCACCATGCTGCATTGCACTGCTTTGTCTACAGTCGCAAGTATGGTGACCACCACTCTTGGATTATCCTTATGTTTTCCATTAGGCAGATTAGAGTAATTTTGACAGGGCCACACATTAAAAAAAAAGGGCAACAGTTGTCGACCATCTTTTTTACTTGACCATAGAGTTTGTACGCTAGAGCGCCAGCGTAGATAATTACTTATTTGAGCACAGATAATACAAGTTGGGGATAACAATAATATGACCGGGCGGTGGGTCTGGTGATTATAATTACTATAGCTATATTTAGCCTCCCATTCAATTCAATGAACATGAACAGTTTTTTTTTTGTTTTATACAGTATTATATCTATCATATTACACATCAATAGAATTTAATAGTCTACTGATGAACATATGCTTTTTTCTAGAAAGGAAGTTATAACATTAACATTATTCTAGATATGTATTAATAAATATGTATATAAGTTCTTTTTTCTGTCTGGCTTTGTTACATAAGATAGGGATTGGACTTCCGTGTGTGAGGTGCGTAATGTTCTACTATATCTTGTTGTTGTACGTAATAAATCTTTTATTTCCTCTTAAAATTCAAGGGCTGTTGAACCAGATTTTAATTCTTAAGATGCTTCAAAACTTTTGTAAATAATATAAAGTTTATTATTACTAAAAATAAAGTCATACAATATTTTTACACGATTGCTCTTGGGCTTTCAGATGGTTCGATCCCGCATTTATCAAAACTTTTTATTACATGTAACCCTCGGGAACATCCAATAAAATATCGATTAAAACTCGAAGTCATATATAGTAAGGTTAGAAAAGCTAATAATGCGTGTTTAAACATACGTATTCTTGTAACTAATTGTATATTTTTGTGGCTATTTACAATAATCTTATTTTAGTTAGCCAGACATGACATCAATTTGTATAAATCAACAAATAGTAACCTTAGAAAACAATTTAGAATTGCGTAAAACGTAATTATAAAATAATTTCTGACACTATCATAGGCAGTCTAACTGTGGTTTGCTAACATCGTGGTAAAAATGTAAAATTTGATTCTGGAATACAAAATATTGAAAAGGTTGTAATCATTGTGACTTACGTGTGTAAGCTTTACGTGAAGTAAGGCTTACCTCTATTGGACCTTCTACGTGTTCTTAACCAAGGAGCCGAGCAACCTATCTTGTTGACTTTAGAACTTTGTGATGAGATGAGTAACCAAACAACTGCCTCGTTCGTCTCGCGGTTGGCGTGTGCGACTGCTGATCATGAAGTCTCGGGTTCGGAACAAATGTTTGTATGATCTAAAAATATTTGTTTCGGAGTTTGGGTGTTTTCTATGTATAATATGTATGTATTGACAAAAAAAAAGTATATATGTATTTGTATCAGTTGTCTAGTACCCATAACACAAGCTCTGCTTAGCTTGGGACTAGATGGCGTTGTGTGTTAGATGTCCGAAATATTTATTTATTATCTATTACCAGATATAAACGGTAAAAGCAATACGATAGGTAAAAGTAATTGAGCAAAAATTTATTTAATATTCAATTCTAAACATGTCTATGGAATCATTAGACCAAACTTTCCAATGCCAATGCAAACCTTTTTTTTACTTCATTTATATTAATAATAAAAAAAACATAATGCATTATTAAAACGATGGGATAGAAACTTTCATTAGTCTTTTATTAAGCACGATGATAGTCAGAAAGTTTGCGGACCGGTTTTGAAAGTGGATGCAAGGTCTTAGCGGAAGATTAAATTGCGAAGATGTTGACCTTAGAGCTTCTTACATCTATGTAACAAGGTTCATTTAAACATTGAAGAAAACAAATTATATAATGACGTTCAGACTGACAAAGATTATAAATAATTATTTTACGGGAATTAACGCGAACACTTATTTAAGGTATTACATACACACATTTCATTCAGGCTGTGAACACGGCCAGTGCAATCTGGTCGAAACGTCAGGCAAATCAGAGGTATGTAATACCTTAAATAAGTGTTCGCGTTAATTCCCGTAAAATAATTATTATATTATGGAACGCGAAATTTTAAAAGTTAGTAAAGATTACAAAGAAGGTTTAATTAAATATATAGGAGATTTTATTGTAGAATATTTAAATGCGGTCACTAATGTAAAAAAATACTTTTTTTATTAATTAAAATAGGGTGCAAACAGTCCGACGGGTTAATTGGTGGTAAATCTATATTAATATCACAAATTTGATGGTTAATCTGTCTCTCTGTCTATTTGTTACGCTTTCAAAGCTAAGCCGCTGTATCGATTTCAATAAAATTTGATTCTTGAGGAAGGATATGTACTATTTTTTACCGTGATAATCGACATACACGCGCGTGCAGCACTAATGCCATCCAAAGACACCTAGTACTCAAGAGAAATAAGTATGCTATCATCCATGTGTGCTTTTTAGCACTATTGACGGTAGGGTTTGGCGTTTGGTCTCCACTCCATGAATAGTACCGAAAGATCTCGTGGCGGCCATCGGGGTGGTGGTTCCCTCGCTCGGTAACATGATTGCGGCCATGTTGCGGAGCGAGAGTGCGTGGAACTCTGCCGTCTCTTCCTGCGAGCAAGTTATGCTTGCCAAGGAGACGGCGTAGCGGGACTGGGAGAGGTTTAGAACTCGCCCAGCCCTGGGGGACAGTAACGGGAACATTGGGGTTCCCGCACAGGAGGGGGCCATCTATAAACCGAAGGGGGCCCGAGGTACGTCGGGGTTCCAGGGTTTTCCTTTATAGGGTGTACCTGGTTCCCCGGCATCTAGTACCCGAGACGGCGTGCGGTTTTAAAAAAAAACAGTTATGGTGTGGTTAGACTCTGGTCCATCTGTATATGCCTCTGAAGCAAGACTCTTACGGAATGCAATTGCGGATTACAATACTGCTTTCTATTTATGTAAACACCAGCTGATTCATTCAACTTCGTCTATGTTTTTTTAATCATGCTCGGTTTGGTGTAAGCGTGATGTTAACTAGGTACGTACGCCAGCAAAACGTGAAACTCACTTGGACAGTTGCATAGTTCTTAGTGAGTAACAACCAAAGACGACAATTTTATAAAATTAGATTAGCCGAGTTCCAAGCTGTTACCCGCGGTTATTGTCGAACCGCGGGTGACGCTGCGGGGCGAAGCTTGTCTAAAAAAAGTAGCCTAAGTTATTCCCTATATCATCAGCTACCTATCAGTGAAAGTCCCGTCAAAATCGGTCTAGCCATTCCAGTTATTTTTTTAGGCACATACTATGTTTTTCGTATTTATATTTTCTGAAGTTACACCGGTATTTGCGTCTGGTAATCATCATTTTATGATGATGAGGCACCGACTTGAAACAGATTCTAGGTACCTAGCCCACATTCTAATACTACTATTTAAATAAATAAAGAATTAGATATAGACAAGAATTGGCACAGCAATTTATGAAGAGCCAGTTTATTTTACACTTTTTAGTGTTTTTTTGATATATACCGTGTATATACATTTACTAAAAAGGGGTTATATTAATATTACAAACAGCCACTCCAATTTTATTTATTTGTATAGATTTAAGAAGTTTCTAGAAATAAAATCAATACAATCTATTGATCTATTAAATTATGAATAATGAATTTAAGAATTCTCGAATAAACGAGCAATACTGAAATCAGAATCTCTAATTAATTTTATAAACAAAGCGATATTGGAAGAATATTTCAAAGCCGGTTTCTAATTAGCTTGTAATAAGCAGTTTTCTAAAAGTAAAATACTGTTTATAATCAATTTTGATTTTACGTGATAAGTAGGCACGATCAGTGTTTGGATCCGTATCAGGATTTAATTTATCTATTAAAATTGTAGGTATTTAGTAATACATTTAAATTCTTACTATGGCAGTAGTGTTTACATACTTTTCTCTAATCATCATTTTCCTCTTCCCAGTTTTGGTTAAGGTCTGCAAAGGCCTTGGCTTCTTTATTTTTTGCAAGTTTATTTTCCAACACATAATATTGACAGGCTCTACAGAGGACAAACCAGGGCCTAACCGGTTCTAAGTATTCTTCTCTAGTGGTGAAATCGGAATCCAAATTTTAGGGCGGGGTCTGAAGAGGACAACGTATTTGCGACTTGATTTGCAGGTATCTATGTATGTTGGTTGTCTCTTAGTATAAAGCCACCTGTCTGCTTGTTAGCCGTCCTATGCCATTAAAGTTGTCAACCAGACGTGAGTTATTGACACGTTCTTAATTCCTGACCTACAACTACTAGTTGAAGGTAAACGTAACCAGTTTCTTTTTGACCTTTTTAACTATAAAGAAGATAAACATCTGATGCAAGTTGATTCTTTGGTAATCTAATTTCATTTGTTGTTCTTTGCATATACGCTTATGTGGAATTACTTTGAGATATAATACTGTGGACACCTTATGGCCCGTAAAGGGGACTTGGACATTAAGTCAAATAATTCATGACTTCGAATCAAATAATTTATATTTCATGCGTAACATTAAAATGATATGATGACACATAAAAGGTCCAGAGAATGGACTTCAAATAGAGTATGACATAATTTGATGAAAATATCGCTGTCTGAAATACTTTTTTTAAAGTTTATAATTATTTTTAACGTCAAACTAGCAGTGAATATTTTTAAGATAGTTTTTGGAGCACTACATAATTTGCTAAGAGAAAGTGTAACAATACATGCACATTTCTCGTCTAGACGTAAGCTATCACCTCGCAGAAATGCAATACAATACACAGTTATACGACCTAATGATTCACATATTTTTCGAGGCTGATTCTCTGTTTATTCATAATAAAATAGCTATTGCGATACTGGAAAGAGAACTCTAATACAGAATACATAAAATACAAAACAAATAAAGCAAGAAAGTACTCACGATAAATAAATAGCGAAGCATCTTGAATATGTGACAAAAATCCAATTGTGGGAAAAAGAAAACTTAGTCTTATCACTTTTTAGTAATTTCACATTAACTGTTTTTGTAACATATACACACTAGTTCCACACAAGTACACAATAGTCGTAGAGACACAATGCCTTTTTCGGAGCGTGACACGTTCGTATAATCCGGTATCGAACCGCCACTGGTTTCTGTAAAATTGTTCCCCCACTTTTACAATACTTGTTCAAACCAAAGTTCATTAATGTTGTCAATTTTCGATATGTATAAATATTTGAGGAATTTCTCCTTAATTTTTGAGGAACGAGTATTCTGTTCGAGTTTGCGATTGTGAATGGACCTTTCTAGTGTGTTGTCTCTGTCTTGCGCTCGCGCAGGTTTGGTACTAATGGTTTGTACGATGTGAGAGTCTTTCGAGTATTATTTGAAAGTACTCGAAAGATAGATACGCTCAATTTGAGCTGGTGATTCTATGTCTTTAGTATTTTATTTATGTATATGTGCTTGTTATTTTGTCATCGTTATGTTATACTTTCGAAAATTATGGTTTATATGATTTCTTTATTTTAAAGTTTTTCAATTGGGTTATGATGAAAGTTGCTGGTTGCAGTAGCTTACCTAATTACCAAATATTGGTATTTTTATGTGATATATGTTACCATACTATGTATATGACTAGATATGGAGACCAAATCTGATATACAAAACTTCGAACAATCGTACCCAAAAATGTTATGTTTCGAAAGCAGGCTATAAGAAATTGTTAATGTCAGGTAAAAGGTAGTAGAGCCACGCTGATTTCAGCACGAATGGGCCGGCTCGACCGGGGCGGTACTACCCTCGCACAGAAAATCAACGTAAAATGCCAGCGGTTGTGCTGTCGTGTTTCGTTGGTGAGTGCGAGACCGGAGGCCCAAATAGTCTAGTCAACAAGTTCCATACTTGTTGACTAGACTAAAAGATGCAGCCGCATCACTAGGCCGCCATGGTGTGGGTCGCCATACTGCATTGTCTGCATTCGCAATGAGTATGGTGACCACCACTCTTGGATTCTGCTTATGCTTTCCATCAGGCAGAGTAGTCATTTTGGCGGGCCATACATAAAAAAAAAAAAAAAATGTCAATTGTACGACGGGCCTAATAATCTTATGGTTAGTGATTTTAACTGTGTTGATTCTACTAAGGGCATATAATTTTTGGGTTGAACGAATATTTATTTTGTGTCTGTGTGTAGTTTATAATTTTATGTGTTTAGTAACGCGTAACTTTGTTTACTAGTAGTCTGGGAGTCAACAGACAGGGCCAGTCACACATAAGGTGGCTCCAAATAACATCTCTCTCGCTCTCTCTAGTAGGACCCCCATATCTGAGGATCATTGGCAAACATATAGACTTAAAGTTCTTCAAAACTTTATTCCAAACTAGGTTGTAGCTTTAAGCTTTAAGTCCATGTTGCGACTGAACTCCCATTTCTGACGTAAAGTGACTGCCATCAGACTTCCACAAATCAGACATAAAAAACAGTAGGAAAAAAATATGGAAAAAACGGACGAAAAATAGAATTTAAAATAAAGTACACGTTAAACCATTTTACAAGAATATCCTTAAGCTTTAAGTACAGAACTCGATAACAGTAAGTGACAATTGTTCGAGTGATCTTAGTAGCACGTCAGGTCATAGCAGGTGAACGTACTTGACCGATTGGCGGGCCTGTTCACGGTGGTGGACCCACCATCACGGTAACTCGATTCACACAACATTATATCGCTTTCTCACTTTCTTTTGAATTAATACATTTTTAAGGTTTTCTGTTCTGGGTTCCATGTTTACGTTCGTGATTTACATATCAATCTGTAAATCTTTTGCTTCAACTTAATTTACACTTAAAGCTAAGTGTTTCTTTTTTTTTCTGCTAGATGGGTTCATCTGAGTAGATGGGTCTCCTGATGGCAAGTGCATACCGTCGTTCATGAACATCTAAAACTCAGAGTCTCAAGTGTGTTGCCACCCTTTTAACCTTTCCCCACAATCATATGTAGCAAGGTATGAGTCTTTCACGATAAATCTCAATTCTTGTCTTTGTACAAATGACAATTTATTATGCTTATACCATGCATTACATGCAAGATATATTTTGGTATTGACTGTTTATTAACCGACTTCAAAAAAGGAGGAGGTTCTCAATTCGACAGTATATATTTTTTTTTTTTTTTTTTATGTTTGGCCCGCCAAAATGACTCTACTCTGCCTGATGGAAAGCATAAGCAGAATCCAAGAGTGGTGGTCACCATACTCATTGCGAATGCAGACAATGCAGTATGGAGACCCACACTATGGCGGCCTAGTGATGCTGCTGCATCTTTTAGTCTAGTCAACAAGTATGGTACTTGTTGACTAGACTAATTGGGCCTCCGGTCTCGCACTCACCAACGAAACACGACAGCACGAACGCTGTCATTTTACGTAGATTTTCTGTGCGAGGGTAGTACCGCCCCGGTCGATATATATATATATGTTTTTTTTAATGTGTGTTCGAAGATAACTTCGTCGTTTATGATCCTAAGATCTGATGATGGCATCCAAGAGACATCGAGTCGAACCTTGAAGTCCGTTTTTGTTTTTGTTATTTTTTTTCTTTTTATGTCTGTTTAATAAATTGTGGTTTGTGGTATTTTCGGATCCATACGATAGCACACTCTACTGCAAAGGCTGGCAATGTTCATGTGACTTCAAGTTGCAGGCTTTAAAGATAGCGGTTACCCATTATGACATAAAAAAAAATCTTACAAAAACGTACGTCGGGAAGGTCTTTGCAGCGACATTTCTAGTAAAAATGCTAAAAGAAATCAGCAAAGCTAAAATCAGTGAATTATGGTTGAAATTCAATTTGCAGTTGATCTCTATTTAACTTAATACTACTTAATAACTTGAGTGAAGAAAATCATCACGAAAATGAAGATATTACAGAGAAAACCTGTCGACAAAACTACACAACATTTGAAATCACAAGTAAAATTTTAACAAAATAAAAACTGACTTCAAGGTTCGACTCGATCTCTCTTGGATTCCATCATCAGATCTTAGTGTCTTTATCATGGCACCACCGTTAGGATATCTCTTTCCATTAAAAAAAGAATCATCAAAATCGGTTCATAAACGACGAAGTTATCCGCGAACACACATAAAAAAAAAAACATATATACGGTCGAATTGAGAAACCTCCTCCTTTTTTTGAAGGCGGTTAAAAAGTAGCGTGTAAGAATAGTCAATTCACACATATTATTACAGAAAATTGACAACTTTCTTTACTTTCTTTTGGGGACATCTAATTTCGTAACACTTATATTTAGACACGTAAAGTGAATCTTGTTATTTTCTAAATGAAACAATTGCAATAACAACCGAATTATATATTACTGAAGCTTTAGAGTCGATGGAGAAGAATGGAAAGGAATATAATTATCGTTGGTGGAGTTAGTTATCGGAAACTTTTTAACATTGCATTTCTAATAATATTTCAGAAGCAAAATAATGCCCTAAAACGGTTTGAAGTCAATTTATGGTAATATTAGATAAGTATTTCCTACATTGTATTTAATAGTTAGTCTCCCGTGCCTCGGAGAGCACGTTAAGCCGTCGGTCTCGGTTGTCATGAACATCTATGGCAATCGTTATTGGGAAGTCAGTGCCCTCAAATATACTGACAACTAGTTCAACCTTCGAATTCAGTTCACCCTCAGGGTTGCGGTGGTCCGATGCCAGTCGCTTCGTGGAAAAACTGATATTCAGGTAAAACCGGTTGAACTAGTAGCCGACCCCAAATCTTGGGAATAATAAAGGCTAGGAAGAAGAACAAGAAAAGTCTGTTTCTGGCATTTCAAGTTAGAAATATTCATCCGTAAATTAATTGACCAATAGCTCAAAGGCAGTAAGTAATCCAATAACCATGCGAGAGCCACGTTTCGGCATGAATGGGTCGGCTCGACCGGAGTGATACCATGGCCTTACAGACAACCGGTGTGAAACCTATGAGTGAGGATACCGGAGGCCCATACCCCAACCCGTCCACCCATCCCCCTCCCCATCACTCAAAGGCCGGCAACGCACTAGTCACGCCTCTGGTGTTGCGGGTGTCCATGGGCGGTGGTAATCGCTTACCATCAGGCGATACGTCTACTCTTCTGCCCCCTATTCCATAAAAAAAGTCAAAGTAATCCAACTGTTTATTTGTCTCTCCTTTCTTATCTTTTTTTCTAATTTTTTTTTTGGTCTTGTTTTTTACACATGGGCCTGTCAAAGTGACTCTACTCTGCCTGATGGAAAGCATAAGCAGAATAAAAATGGTGGTCACCATCCTTGGACCTTTAGTAATAAATATATTAGTATCCATAGATAATACCTAACTAGTCATAGGATTTACTTTTAAGAAGTTAAATGCAATTTTGTAATTTAAGTTAATGTTAAATTTGGAGTTACCAAATAGGTTATTCAACTTCTCTATTATTCATTAAGAAGTTAAATGATCTATTTGGTAACTTCCGTCAACGTATTCTAGTCAAACTTTCACCATATGAAATATTTGAGTTAAAAAAAGTAGGAAAACGGTGACAAAAATAGAAGCCATAACAAATTAAAGAACCGGTAGAAAGACATTAGTCGTTTGTTTGTCACACGCTAGAATTAATTAAATGGCATGGTGATGTATTGGGTTAAGCAAGTTGTGGGGAAAAGAGTTTCAACTGTGAAAGTTAGTCTTGTCCAAAGAATAGATAAAAGAACTGTTAAAAAACTAGAAAATATGAATTAAAATAGAAACTGATGAATGACAGACACGAATTGAAGAAAACATATAAAAATGCACCACATAAGATTAAATGTGAAAAAAAAAATTGAAACAAAAATGGTAATAAAATTAAAAAAGTGTTAATACGTAATAACTATGTATAATAATAATAAATAATTATTAATATGTGTTTTCTATGTATAATATGTATGTATTGACAAAAAAAAAAAAAAAGTATATATGTATTTGTATCAGTTGTCTAGTACCCATAACACAAGCTCTGCTTAGCTTGGGACTAGATGGCGTTGTGTGTTAGATGTCCAAAATATTTATTTATTTATTATTTTAACTTACATTTTTAAAGAATTCAAGTAATTCCGTAATTCTCATTTAACCATATCAAATATAGTTATTTGAATTCCATAATTGCTACTATCTTCCAAGTACAGCTGGTTATGCCGGCGCTGCTGCTGCTTCTGCGGAAAGCCTCAAACGGCGTAAGTACCAACATATAATAGGTAATTACATTTTTGAACCGTTTGGGGTAGAGACGCTAGGTTCATGGGGTCCGAGTGCTCGCGCTATGTTTAAACAACTAGCCAAGAAACTGATTGACTGAACCAGAAGGCTGGCCTTTTTCTAGCACAGAGAATCAGCATTGCCATTCAACGTGGTAATGCTGCCAGTCTTTTGGGAACGCCACCAGTAGGCGAAGATGTGGTATTTTTTGACGCTTGTATGTAAATATTGTTTTTTTTTTATAAATTATGGTTATGTACATTGGTTTCTATATTATGTAATAAATATTTTTAGTATAGTGACTACATACATGAAGTTAAAAGTAAGTATTGTAGTTAGAAGCAATATACCCGCCGCAGACAATCCCACAGAAAGCAGTAATAATTTTAAAATGGAAATTGCTTTGCCGTAACCACAACAGACTATTCTTATAGGTACTTCTTACTAATTTATATATTAACATTCAAACGAAGAATGTTCGACATAAATAAGCGAAGAATAATAATAATAAATAAATATTTTGGACATCTAACACACAACGCCATCTAGTCCCAAGCTAAGCAGAGCTTGTGTTATGGGTACTAGACAACTGATACAAATACATATATACTTTTTTTTGTAAATACATACATATTATATATATAAAACACCCAAACCCCGAAACAAATATTTGTAGTACATACAAACATTTGGTCCGACCCGGGAATCGAACCCGAGACCTCATGATCAGCAGTCGCACACGCCAACCGCAAGACCAACGAGGCAGTCATCGTAGTTATAGAAACTGAATATCAATCTATCACTCAATTTATGATGGACGGATAGTTTGAAGAAAGTGATTGGCGGCAGATGGATGCGGACTGCCCAGGTATGGATGGTTGGCGCTCCTTGAGGGACACCTTCATTTAGCAGTGGACGGCGATAGATTAATATATACTCGACTGCACGGTTCAAATCTCACATGGGACAATATTTTGTGTCATACACAAATTGTTGTTCTGAGTCTGGGTGTTCTTTGTGTCCGTTTCATGTATGTTTGTAAAGTCCCCCTCGACACAGGATGTTTATTCCTAATGCTAGTTGCCTTTAAAAAAATACTCAATTTATGATGAGTGACCATTCTTAATATATTATTGTGACGGCTCCGTGCCTCAGAGAGTCCCACTTACCATTCACCATTTATGTCGGTATGGTAAGCGGAGCACTAAATAGTCCGAGAACAGTCTTGCTACAGAATTTCGAAATCACCTAATATTTGGGTTATGGAGGTCTGTTAGGTGTTATACCCCACGTAGAAAAATGATGACTTAAAGCCGATTTCAAACCAATTTGAGACAAAAAAGATTCCAGTTTAAATATTGTTTTCAAGTATTTAGGTATGCTATTTTTTTTAATTATGGCTCTGCCAAAATGACTCTACTCTGCCTGATGGAAAACATAAGCAAAATCCAAGAGTGATGGTCACCATACTCATTGCGAATGCAAACATATTGTTATATTGTATGTTTCAAATTTTTGCTTAATAAAAGTAAATTTAA
Source organism: Diaphora mendica (assembly GCA_949125395.1). Taxonomy (NCBI): domain Eukaryota; kingdom Metazoa; phylum Arthropoda; class Insecta; order Lepidoptera; family Erebidae; genus Diaphora; species Diaphora mendica. The sequence continues at coordinate 2,684,401 of OX421332.1, read as the reverse complement.
ATCTATCATTCAAGAAATCGATGCATGCTACAATATTTCCTGAAAAGCCCTGAGCACTACAATATTAAATACCTTCATGATAACACAACAATCCCATGAAAATTATTGAAATTCCCAAACAATTAGCATACGAATTTATTTTTAAGAATTCATATAATTCCTATTATTTAAATTCCAATTGTTAGTTACTGAACGTAGCTAAGCATTTTTTCTGTTATTTGATAAGATGGAGCCATGCAGGCTATTGTTTCTTACATAAATGCGTTAGTGTTAACTCTAAGTGCATTAACGCACTTGTCTCTTGAGTTGCAAGTTTCCATGGGCGACGGTGATCACTTACTAGCAGGTGACCCTTACTTTCTTTACTATGGCAAAAAAGATTGTCTAAGAAACTTAAAAAAGCAGCTGCAAAATAGCTAACATTAGTTAAATTATCATTATAATTAAGTATGGGAAGAAAAATTGAAGCAGTTGTTTGAAATTCTAGTTGGTTAAGTAAGGGTTCTGGGTTAATTAATTTAACCTCACAGTTAGGTTTAATTTGGTGAAATAAGGAGGGGGAGGCCCAAATAGTCTAGTCAACAAGTTCCATACTTGTTGACTAGACTAAAAGATGCAGAAGCATCACTAGGCCGCCATGGTGTGGGTCGCCATGCTGCATTGTCTGCATTCGCAGTGAGTATGGTGACCGCCACTCTTGGATTCTGCTTATGCTTTCCATCAGACAGAGTAGAGTCATTTTGGCGGGCAATACATAAAAAAAAAAAAAGTTTTACAATAAACAGTTGCTCTTGTAGATTTTGCTCTCAATATAGTTTTAAATCTGGGTGCTCTTTAAGTCCATTTCATGAAAAATACAACCGTGAGAGAGCCACGCTTCGGCATGAATCGCTGCTCGACCGGAGTGATAACCACGGCCTCACAGAAAACCGGTGTGAAACGGCGCTTGCGCTGTGTTTTACCGACTGAGTAATGATACCGGAGGCCCACACCCCAACCCCTCCCCCAACCCCCAAATGCTGGCAACGCACCTGTGACGCCTCTGGTTTTGCTGGTTTGCTGGGCGGCGGTAATCGCTTATTATCAGGTGATACGTCTCCTAATATTGCCTGCACAAAGCGGGCTAGTAAAACATATTTTACTATAATATCTCAGTGTGTTAAAGGTATATATTTTGATTTCTTAGCCACGTCAAGAGATAACGAAGTGGGAGTACACAAAACAGACGCGATATTAGAGAACCGGTTCCAGAAGAAATTTATCGAGAAAGAAAGTAAAATGAATAGAAAGCCATTTGTTGGACAATGAGTGTACGTGTGAATAGATGAATCGTTCAAATATACAAAAGTTTATAATAAGCGAAGAAATTTAGGAATAATGGTCACGGCTCGAGTGTACTTTTTGCTAAATTTTAATGAGACAAGATATCCATCTCTTGTGGAGAAATCTATTTTTACATCAAAAACCTTAACTTTTTATGCATATGTTACCGGAAATGTATGAAATCAAGGAATTGTATACAAATCCTAGGAAATATGTACAATTCCGATACTATTTAGGAAATGTATAAAATATTGTTTGAAAAACTATTTAATACATAGATTTCCTAGGAAATGTATATAATTCCAATATCGTATTAGGAAATGCATAAAGTAAATGCTTTCTGTAATAAAACACGTTGTTAATAATATTTTTTTATTATAGCACTTATTGAGACAATCGGTTAACAGTCATACCGTAAAATAATAATAATATGTTCATATTATCTTAATACCGTAAAATAGTAATAATATGTTCATATGTTCTAACCTAACCTAAAAATAATTACCCACCAATACCTTAAATGTTTTACATTTCCGATTGCTATTTAGGAAATGTATAGATTTCCTAGGAAATGTATAATGTGTAAGTATAATGTAATTTATTCCACACATTTCCCTGCGATTTTAGGAATTACATACATTTCCTAGGAATTGTATACAATGACGGATTACATACATTTCCGTTAACACATACACAAATAAACTATGTTACTGTATTTAACTGTTCTGTAGTTAGACATCAACTGTATTAAATTAAAACTCGGGCCAAGGTTCACCGAACGTAACTGCTCTTGCTCATCTCTTCTTGTCTTCTCTTTCGCCATCCACTACTGAACGAATGTCTTCCCCAGGAAGGTTGTGAAGCGCCACCTATCCCGATCTTCGACAGTCCGCATCCATCTGCTGCCAGCCACTTGCTTCATATTGCCAGTCCATCGTACCGCAGGGCGCCCTACACTACGTTTGCCTAATCGCGGTCTCCACTCAAGCACATTTCGGCTCCACCGACCACTTGGTTAGTCTGGAGACATGACCAGCCCATTTACACTTCAGCGTACTCGAGTGGAAATGGGCTGGTAAAACAATATAATATATTTTAATTTAATAATCTTTAAAAATAAACCTAAACTATTTCAAAATAAACATGTATGCAAAATTGTATCATAATATCGTCGAAGAAAATTGCTGTAAACTTAATTCCAAGTTTTGATCCAAGCATAGCAACAAACACTGCCAATTAAATATAAACTTGTGAAAATATTACTATTAATAGTAAAATATATTATGAAATGAATGAAATATGAAATGGATATGAATATGAAAATATTACTTACTAATAATATAAATACTAAAATTATCAGTTGTCTAGTACCCATAACACAAGCTCTGCTTAGCTTGGGACTGGATGGCGGTGTTTGTTTAATGTCCGAAAATATTTATTTATTTAAATATGTTTGGCACTGGCACTGTCAGTGCCAAACATAGTCGGGGAAATAAAAGCTGCCCGACTTTGCTGGCTTGGCCACATCGAAAGAATGGTGAGATACACATAGGTGAGAATCAAGCCGTCAAAAGAGTATACTTTGGGCAGCCCATGGGGCGGCGGCCTGTGGGGTGACCCAGATACCCCTGGAAAGATGAGGTTGCCAAAGATATAGATGAGATGAAAGTGTCCGATTGGTCTGAGTTGGTACAGAATAGGAAAGAATTACGAATTCTATTGTCGGAGGTCAAGACGACACACTTTGGGTCACTGAGCCAGCGAAATAAGTAAGTAATATTATAAATGCGAAAGTAACTCTGTGTGTCTGTCTGTAGCGCCTTCACGCCAAAACTACTGAATCGATGTAAATGAAATATTACACAAATAATCAAGAGCCTGAGAAAGGTCATAGGCCTGTTTTTAATGCGATAAAGGGGTTGTATGGGGATTAAAGGGGGATGAAAGTGATATTAATGCTACCCAAAGTCACTATTACACGCGGACGAAGTCGCGGGCCGGCTTGTATTAAATGTAATGAAATCTGAGCAAACAACTGTGATTTGATTGCGGTTTCTCTTGCAATTTCAGTAAGTGGTTAATTAATTAAAAGGAAAGATGGCAGCATCTATCTTAGACGTCATGGAAATTGTGATCAAGGGCGGATGATGGATGTTGGACCACGTTTTAGCTTATCATACACATATATATCACACATTTTGTTTAAGTCATTAAGATGATGATGAATCTTGGCTTCAAGTGGTTCACGAAAATTATTCGTGTATAAAATAATAGTATAATATAGAAGTAAAAAATATATTAGATGATTAATTATGTACACGTGTGCTTAATGAATTCTGTTGGATTTCGAACGTCATTGTACTGGCAACATTTTGATTGTCTCTGGTTCGTGTTTGACGTTTTGACGTTGTCACGTAGCGGCTTTAGGAGCCTAGAAGGTTGTGGTGAAGCCACGAGGTTCTGATGATGATTAAATTAGACGCTTCACAACAACAATTTAAAGAATTTATTTACTGAAGTATAACACAAACAGATAGATGTACAGTCAGGGTGTGGGTTTGAGAGATTCGATCAAGCGGTCGTCCTCCAAGTTAAAGGCACTTAACTTGGTTTGCTGCGATGAGAAAAGGAAGAGGTGTAGTCCTGGGTCGGCTTTAGAGGCCGATCCCCGTAGAGGCGTCGCAGGCGACTGGCGTGGTAGACGCCGGCCGAAAGAGGTGCAGTGCTGGGGCTCCGGCGTAGGCCGGGCGGCCCAGCCACCAGGCGTGGTAGACGCCGGGCGAAAGAGTGCAGTGCTGGGGGCGGCTTTAGAGGCCGACCCCCGTAGAGGGCAGCGCAGCCGTCCGGCGTGGTAGACGCCGGGCGAAAGAGTGCAGTGCTGGGGGCGGCTTTAGAGGCCGACCCCCCGTAGAGGGCAGCGCAGCCGTCCGGCGTGGTAGACGCCGGGCGAAAGAGGTCGAGCTGTAGTGTGCTCGTCCTTTTATGTGTCCCTGCGGTGGCAGGGACAGCGGCTCAGCGGTGGGAGGCGAGCGCCGATGACGCGTGACACCCCCCTCATTAGGCGAGAATTTTTCCTAGGGGAAATTCGCTGACCTCGGGGTCGCCACTGTCGGCAGCTCCTCGCTGGTACCCTGGGAACAAGATTAAAGCAGGATCAGAATTTTTAGAGACAAAAAAAAGTTTAAAGAGATAAGAGGGAAAAGACAAACTAACAGGCTAAGGTCATATCAGCTTAGTTCAATAGCAAAAATATAGTGAAGTTAAAAGTTTAAAGGTTTGAAATAAAATTTCAAATAAAAAGTTCAATTGAGAACATAAACAAAGTGAGTCATACATTCCGATGCTCCGTTAGAAATGTTTAAAGAATTTAGTATAATAGTTGCAAACTTGTTTAACTGTTTAGGTAGATGCAGTAATAGAAAATTGTAGTTATAAGTAGGTATGCTAGCTAAGACATTGTGCGAAAAAGAAAAACAAACAACCAGATCGACAACAACAACTGAGAATCGAACCTGTAAGTCGGGTTTGACTCGACTTTTTAACTACCAAGCCATAGGTTAAAAAAAGGTAAAAGTTTTTGTAGATTATAGTTAGATTTTTATAGTGCGATATTTATTTTGTTTTTATTTTTTTGTAGTAAGCAAGAATCAATTATTATTTAAGAACAAAAAGGTAAAGTTGATTCACGACGCAGGAAGTAAATATTAGAGATAAATGAAACAGAAACCCATCTGTAAAAAATGTTAGATATGGAATGAGTAAACAAAATCACTGTTTATTAATTGTTTTAACTAACTTTGGCTAATTCGCCAACCAAACGAGATCTTTTAGAAACGACATTAGATTTGACTTGTTTAGGGGCCAATTTTTATAAAATATTTGTGTTCGTCACTGAGAAAATAAAATTATCGAGCTGCCAGTACCTTCTCAAAGATAGAAGGTTGATAGTCTAAAGTCTTGGTGTATACATACATCTCGTGGTTCATCAACTATATTGGGATCAAAATCCGTAGCAATATAGATGCGACCACAGTGACGACTTAAATTTCAATATACATTGTAGTATTAGATTTAGTAGTTTAGAGAAATGAATGATTTTAGTATTTAAATTGATGATAGATTCTCTGGTCGCGAATTATCAAGTAGAAAAAGTTGTTTAGTAGTTTTTGGTAGTTTTTAGTAGCTTTTAGTAGTTTTTAGTAGATATAAGTAGGTAATTGTAGTTTAGATGTATCGTTTCACCGAGTATAGTTTAGGGTGTATACAGCGGTGTGTCGATTAGGGTATTTAGATAAGTTTATGTGGTCATTTTCAATGAAATTGAAACGACTGTTTAGGAGAATAAGGGAACAAAATAATTGTTTGTAGTTAATTAATTATATATATATATGTGGCTTTAAGGCTTGTTTAGAGAGTTACCGACCGCTCTGTTATAAATAAATAAATCCCCAATAATAATAATAAGTTTGGCTTTAAGGCTTGTTTAAAGAGTTACCGACCGCTCTGTTATAAATAAATAAATCCCCAAAAATAATAATAAGTTTGGCTTTAAGGCTTGTTTAAAGAGTTACCGACCGCTCTGTTATAAATAAATAAATCCCTCATCAATGATAAGTTTTAGTACTAAGGCTTAAGTTTTAGGAGTCACTAACCGCTCCAAAGAGTATTAAAAGTACCAAGAATCATTAGTAGAAACTGGCCACATGATGACGGAACATCATAAGAGTTACAAGTAGTAACTTATCAAGGGTTAGGGCCTTGAGTCTTTCAGAAGACATGATGTCACAACAACATAAAGGTTACAAGTAGTAACTATCAAGGGGTAGGGCCTTGAGTGTCTTTTAGAAGGCATGATGTCACAACTTCATAAGAGTTACAAGTAGTAATCTATCAAGGGGTAGGGCCTTGAGTCTTTCTGAAGACATGATGTCACAACATCATAAAGGTTACAAGTAGTAACTATCAAGGGTTAGGGCCTTGAGTGTCTTTCAGAAGACATGATGTCGGACGTCATTAAGGTTAGAGGAACAGGGTTTATGACATTTTGGTGGATGATCAAGTGCTTAGCACAGAGCGATACCTGCCACCGATAGAGGCGAACAGTCAAAGCTTAAATTCCAATCAAAACTGTCAATAAACCTTTTAGAGTTGGTTAGTTATAGTGGCAGTATAGCCGGTTAGAGATAGATATACTCATTTTGAGAGTAAATTTAAAAAGTTATAGGATTCTAGCAACGAGAATAAAGACATTAAATAAGTAGGTATATTGGTTTAGACCAAAATATACACAAACGAACATACATGCCAACACGATACCCACATTATGTGATTATTTTTATGTAGTCGTATTGCAACTTTATATAAATCCACCTACATCTCAAGCATCACTAGATAAAATTGTCTCAAGTCGAGAATAATGCAAGAATGTTGTAAGAACAACATGTTTATAGATATATTTTATAAGTAGCTATAGTGGAACATCTGTATTGTGAATTCCAAAGGTCGATAGAATATAATATAGTAGATTGTAGCTATAGTATATAGTACTGTAGTAAGTTGCAGCGGTCAATAGTATTATATTATTTATTAGTAGACATTTAGAATGCGTTTCGAAATTTATCGAACGAAACAAAGTAGAAAAATAGGTACTAAATGTACACGAAGAAATCAAAAAGTAGTATTTTAGAATACAAATTTTAGAACAAGGATCCGAGACGATCACATTGTGCAGAAAAACTATGGTAGCCATTTTGTTTAAATAGTAGCTATATGGTTAAGTACCTTTTGAGGTTATGTCGCCACGAGGCTTTAAATTAGCCCAGAACAATTTAGAGTGAAAGATCGACGACGATACTATTAACAGCTACTTAGTCATCAAATTAATTGTTTTAGTTTAATTTGATTTTGGCCCACTCCTTACAAAATAAAAAAAATTGTGGCTAGAAATATTTGAAGATTTTATTTTATAGGTTTACTCTTCTATCATTGTTAGAATGCATTTTTAAGAGAATACGTAAACAATAGACGGGCAAGAAACGACAAGACTCAAGGTGTTTTGTCAAATATATATATGTAATATGTAATCGATGCTACACCGATCGACATCATTTATAGCATATTTTTAAGAAAATATCAAGCAACAAATGAACGAGAAACGACAAGACTAAGAACAACTGTGTTAGATATTATTTAACACATATTTAATATAGTTTAGAAAAGTATAGTTTAATGTTAGTAACCTCATTTAGAAAACAAATCGCATCCATTGTACCTACCAGAAAAACAAGTTATAGGACTGAGTTTTAGAGAGGTATCAACATGTACCATTTTTGAGTTTTAGATAGTAAATGAAATGACCACAGCCGCAGATGTATACAGAAGTTGAAAGAAAAAAAATTACGCGTTAGATGAATAATACGAGTATGTAGTTTAAGTTTAGATAAGTTTAATAATGACTCAAAGTAATAATTAAGTTTTTAGTAATGAAGCCAAGTTTGGTCTAGTTAGATATTTGAACAGAATTAATTAAGTTAGATATAGCTATCGAACCCATTAAGGTGTGTTTGAAAGAAAATTAGAATGTATCGAATTTCATCCAGGTTGTTACAATATGATTAAGCGAGCCGTAGGGCGTGGCGTGGTTCTGCGCGTGCGAAACCGGTTTTCGTTTGCGACTCAAACGCATTCCAGCGACTTGCATTTAAATTGCGGTTTATATAAGCCACAAGCGAACAAAATTTAAGCGAAAGTAATTAACAGTATTTTTTGCACACGCGGTTCTAGCGAAAAAATATGAAAAAGCAAATAAAAGTGCGTGAATATACACGCGGTTTCGACTGGCACGTGTTTTAATGAAAAAGAATATATAGAAAAGCAATTAGAAGCACATGAATGTACACGCGGTTCTGATTGGCACGTGTTCACAGCGAAATAATAGAAAAAAACACTTTCCTGGATGGGATTCAACATAAAACAAGTAATACACACAAAATATACACAATAAAAAGAATATGAGGTAAACCGTGGTCGAATCTCTCAGTTCAGTCGGGCGCCATGTGTCACGTAGCGACTTTAGGGTGTGGACCCTGAGAGGTTCGATCAAGCGGTCGTCCTCCAAGTTAAAGGCACTTAACTTGGTTTGCTGCGATGAGAAAAGGAAGAGGTGTAGTCCTGGGTCGGCTTTAGAGGCCGATCCCCGTAGAGGCGTCGCAGGCGACTGGCGTGGTAGACGCCGGCCGAAAGAGGTGCAGTGCTGGGGCTCCGGCGTAGGCCGGGCGGCCCAGCCACCAGGCGTGGTAGACGCCGGGCGAAAGAGTGCAGTGCTGGGGGCGGCTTTAGAGGCCGACCCCCGTAGAGGGCAGCGCAGCCGTCCGGCGTGGTAGACGCCGGGCGAAAGAGTGCAGTGCTGGGGGCGGCTTTAGAGGCCGACCCCCCGTAGAGGGCAGCGCAGCCGTCCGGCGTGGTAGACGCCGGGCGAAAGAGGTCGAGCTGTAGTGTGCTCGTCCTTTTATGTGTCCCTGCGGTGGCAGGGACAGCGGCTCAGCGGTGGGAGGCGAGCGCCGATGACGCGTGACACGTTTGAGGTTAATCGTGATAGAACTCTCGTGAACAAGTCGAGTAATGGCGAGCGGTAATTTAATTTGATTGTGATACTCGTATAGCTTCCGCGTGAGATTGATTACACCGTGGGTTTTGTTAGGCTAACATACTTGTAGGCTCGCTGTATGCCAGCGTGAGACGATTACTAGAAAAAATATATGTGAGAAAAAAGGACTTGAAAGACGCGCGTGTTGAAAACGGTTAGCGATTGTGTGAGAACCGAAAATTAATTGATATTAAGCTAATTGTATTGTCCACCAACCCGGTCTCTGTAGTGATTTACCGTTTGTGTGAGGTCTGTTGGACTCGCGAGTTTATAGGCGCGTTCCGCGATAGCTGAAGCGAGTGAGTTGTAATTGGAATATCCGTGATAGTTGATACGAGTTTGTTGTAATTCGAATACCTTGAAAGTTGTACAGCACTTTAGGAGTTTATGATTGTGTGACGACGCAGAGAAGAACCACTACCCAAGAGATCTCTTGGAATGGAACGCCGAGAACAGGACGCCACACAACTCCAGTAAGTGCTTGATGATTTTAGTTTAGATTAAGAACACGGTGAATCGCCGTAAAGCTCATTCTTCTCGCCAATGGACATGGCTTAGTGATTATATGCCTATCTATGGGCCATAGGTATTATAAACTTCATCAGGGTGATCGCTATCATTGGTGGGAGGAGTGAACAAATTCAGAACTGCGATTTTACCGTGGGAGAGCCATGCTTCGGCATGCATGGGCTAGCTCGACCGGAGTGATATCACGGCCTAAAAGAAAACCGGTGTGAGTAAGGATATCGGAGGCCAGTACCCCAACTCCTCCCCCCATGCCCTTCCCCATCACCCAAAGGCCGGCAACGCACTTGTGACGCCTCTGGTGTTGCAGATGTCCATGGGCGGCGGTAATCGCTTACCATCAGGCGATACGTCTGCTCGTTTGCCCCTACTCTATAAAAAAAAAAAACTACTAACCGACCACCACAAATGCTAACCACGTGAACGCTACACAAAACTCAATTTGTTCAACATGTTGTCAATTTGCCCTATCTAAATGTAATTTTCTTTGTCTTTACCCAGTGCGATGAGATAAATTGCTGTACTTTTGATTTAGATTTAGATTTATGGCTAGGTAGAATTTATACACCATTGGGTTCATTTCTATATTCGCTATCCAAAAACAATAACTTTTGATATCAATCATTCATTCATGAACTAAAAAAAACAATTCGAAACAGAAGAAGTTCAAATTATATTTCTCTAGAAGTTTATAAAAACATTTCAGAATACGTTCAATTTAATGCACCAGATTACTTTTTCAATTTGAAATTCAATATTTTTGTATTTCAATAAGAATTGAAAAACTCTGTGCTTGTTCATTCGAGATCCGTGTATTTTCAAATTGTTTGTTTTCTTTGAGAATTATGCAATCAATCAAATTTTGAATTTTTTAAATACCCTTGGCTAACGACAAACAGTCATGGGCTAGTGATTTTTTTTGTTGGTACGTTAGCTTTTGCAGCAATTTAATAAAATCAAATTCAGGTGGCAACAGCTTGCACACTGTTTACCTTTCATCTAATACTAACACTATTGTACCTGAATATCTGACTTTTAGAGTGGCCATGAGTATCTTTGCCAGTATTCTTCTCATAAGGCTCTACGCACTTTGGAAACTGGAAGTTATAGATCGACACAAGCGGGCAGTAGATTTTGGTGTTTTCACATAATTTACGTTGACAATTTAGTACATGCTGTGGCGTCTGTTTGTTTCGTCTATGATTTTTAACTGTAGCTTCAATTTAACGTTCATAAATGTGTCACATAGTGTCTTAATTGAATAAATGATTTTGAAGTGAATAAAAAGATATATACAGTTTTATTTTTATTGTGAATGTGTTTATACGTTCGTAATTTTATTAGGTAGTACTGAATATTTAATCTTTTTTATGGCATAACAGAGAAAACGAATAAAGAACAACAGACCGGGCTCTGTGGTGTTCCTTGGGAGAGGCCTATGTCCAGCAGTGGACTGCAACGGGCTGATGATGATGATGATGATGGAAAAGGCAAACGAACACGCGGATCACCCTTCCCTAAGAAATCAAAGCCAGGAGGAGTTTAGGCTAGCGTTATTTAGTGAAAAGCAAGAGAAATGTTACTTTTTACCCGTATTTGTGAAGTCATGCCACTGTGGTCGAGCTGACTCATTCATGCTGAACCATGGGTCGCCCACGTAAATAATCCCGCAAATTATCAAACACCATTTATATAATTTAAGAGGCTTTTGCATTCGGTTATCACCATTCAAGTACAGATTTCTTTTCTCTCCTTTCGGGCGTTATTCATTTAGGGCTTCGAGATCGCAAAAAACTTACCCAAAATATGTAGTGTTGCACAATCACTTTCTCGCTTGCAATCTTTGATATAAGTAAAACAGGTTGGTGTACTTTCTCCGCAAAAACATAATTGTTGGAAGATTTACGATATCATAAAAATATTTGTAGATTAATAGGTCTAACGAAACGATTAAACAGATACACTAGCCGATCTACAAAACTTCGTGTGAGTCTTTCAAAATTAAATTTTCGCCGTCTTTGCAACATTTTACATTAAGACATTAGCAAAATATGCTGGACAAACGAGCTTTTTTGAATCCAAATCGAAGCTGGATCAAAATCGATAAAGGATTCATATTCATTCAAGTTCACTCGTTCACATTCACTCAATCAACAACCGTTGTACATACCTGTGTGACCTAAAACAATTCACACGAAGTCGAAAGTTACGAGTACTTTATTCACGGGCACATTTTTCCGTCATTGTCGATATAAGTATACACTTTTTTTAGTAAATTTTCTCTAGTTATTCTTATATCCATTGATACAAAGATGTATAACGTTACAACGACAAATGCACTATTTATACTAATGTAATCAAATTGAATTTTTGTTATTTTAACTAGACCATTTCTTGAAAAAGTTTATGTACAAAATCTACAGAAGACACCTATAAAAACTCAAGAATAAAAAAGTATTTTACAAGTTTAAATATTTTTTCATTTCTTTTACATTTTAGTAATAACAAAAACCACGTTTAAATTGTGTGTGTAAAAATAATTGCCCACATATGATTGCACCAACGGCCACGTGGTATGCGACCGCACCCGTTGACAGGTCTCCTGATCAAGGACACCACATTGTGACTGACTTTGTCATTCTCGAAGCGGACTTACTTCTTACCAACATCTACCAGGGATAGGTTTTGTGCCTATGATGATAATAATTGTGTGTGGACATTTACTAACAATTTTATTATAATAGACATTTGTGTTTAGTTTGTTATCATAGAGCCGTATGTGAAGTTAGTCAAGTTGGCTAATACAATTTTATAACATGGGTAAAAAGATGATACAATTTAGGATGATTTATTCTTACAATATTATGTAGAAAATAAAAAATCCCTGTATCAGTACATTTTAGAGCGAATACCCTTGGCAAATCCATTTTGCTTCAAATTCAGTGTCCGACGGTCACGTCTGATAGGGACGAATGAATTTATTGAGTTACGCCAAAAACTGTCCTTTCGGAACACTTTAAGGTCCTCTTACTTTAATAATGTTTTTATTACATCGTAAAAACTCTAATACAAGGAATTCCAAATATGTTTTTGGATTTGTTGAGATGGGATAGTCTAATACAAGAGGAGAGACAGTTTTGGAACTTTTTTTTATTTAGCTGTTCATTATATTAATTATTATTTTTACGGGAATTAACGCGATCACTTATTGAAAGGTATTACATACCTCTGATTTGCCTGACGTTTCGACCAGGTTGCACTGGCCGTGGTCACAGGCTGTTGGTGCAATAAGTCAGCCTGTGACCACGGCCAGTGCAACCTGGTCGAAACGTTTAATACATTTAAATAAGTGATCGCGTTAATTCCCGTAAAAATAATATTTATTATATCATGGGACGCGAAAGTTTAAAAGTTATTAAAAATATAAAAAGACTATTGTTCTATAACATTGTATTTTTTTTCCGTGATTGATCGGAAAGAAATACACTGGACCTTTGTACAGAATGACATCTCGAGTGAAAAGAAAACTTGGCATCCAGATACCTAGATCTCGATTTGCTCAAGTCGAGAACGACGCACTATTCAATACTAGTTGTTGCCCGCGGCTCCGCCCGCGTTTATATCGGTTAACGCGGCAAACTACTGAACGGATTTGGATGAAACTTTACAGTAATATAGCCTTTACATCAGAATAATACATAGACTACAATTTGCCGCGTTAACCGATATAAAGGCGGGCGGAGCCGCGGGCAACAACTAGTATTGAATAGTGCGGCGTTCTCGACTTGAGCAAATTGAGATCTAGGTATCTGGATGCCAAGTTTTCTTTTCACTCGAGATGTCATTCTGTACAAAGGTCCAGTGTATTTCTTTTTTTACATACACGCGGGCAACAACTAGTACATTGTAAACTAACATATTTATCCTCGCAAATACTGCACCAGAACGGAGTTGAACAAGTCACGTTGCAGTTGGAATACGAATAATAACTAAAGCACTTTCACTACCATTTCATAATCTATATATTTATGGGGTCGTAAGTTGTTCGTGACCTGTTTCTTAATGTATTTGAAATTGAATATATTTTCACTTTCACATACTTATGCTAATACTAAATGTAGTTTGCACTCATACTCCCATTTAATCAAAATTCAACCGTATTTCTATGGAAAAAGGTTCATCATTAATGTTTATCAGCAGCAGGTTTAGCTTTGTCATCTTTCGAGTTCACGTAGTAATTTATTACCTATCTATTCTAGACAGTCGATAAGAGACCTACCTGGTAAAGACCTAAGACTTATATTGGCTTAAAAATAATGACAAAGATTAATTAATCATATAGTTTTCAAGTGTACGAAAATGAGGTAGGCATACAAAGCACATCTATCTAAGTAATGGTCTTAATGTTAATGATAAAATGAAACAATAACTAAAGAACTGTCACCAACTACTTTTAGATGAAAGTGACAGATGTCATAACTGTCAAAACAGATACCGAGAAACGTCACTTCTGAGACATTGATGAAGATATCACAAACTTAAGTGTTTTCAAGTAAACTTAGTACAAGGAAACTAGCTTTCAAATGAAAAAAACCACATCAAAATTGGTCCATCCGTTTGAGAGCTACTATGCTACAGACACACACACACACACACACAGAGACAGACAGACAGACATCGACGTCAAACTTATAACACCCCTCTTTTTGCGTCGGGGGTTAAAGAATCAAAAGATACGACGAATAAAATAGGAATGACTAGCTTTTACCTGCAGCTCCGCCCGCATATATGTCGGTTAATAGTGGTAAATAGTAACTTATATGTTATTCTGATGTATAACTATATTACTGTTAAGATTCATCTGAATCCGTTACGTAGTTTTTGCGTGAAACATTAACAATCATCCATCCTCACAAACATTCGCATTTATAATATTAGTAGAAAAAATAGGATAAGTAAGATAGAATATTTGACAAGAATCTAGAATCCTCTGAATGGCCCAGAAGCCTTCTGTGCTGCAGAAGCAGCTAGACTGGTATACCTAACTAATCTTATTCACACATGGATCGTTTTTTACTCTAAATGCTTGTAGTAATAGTCTTCTATTAGTACCTATACCAACTGATATTAGAAGTCGCAGATCATTATGTAAGTGCATTAGATACTGTCCCTATCCATCGATGCGCGATAAAGAACGGTGCAAAGAATTTATGGTTCCGTGAAAGAAATGTATAACACACTGAGAAATCATCACGATCATCATCATTTAGTCTTGATTTTCCACTACTGGATATAGGTTTCTCCTTGATACGTTTGTAACACGCTGGCCAGGCGACTCGGTCGCCGGAGATCTCAGAACGATCTCCGTCCTCCATAAGCGTAAGCCTGAGGGTGACAGATGAGGCCATCTGTTACCCTCCACCCCAGGGCCCTTCCCTGGGGTGGAGGGAACATCGGGGTTCCCACACAGATGGGGGCTACTTACGAACACGTGGGTGGCCCGAGGTACGTCGGGGTTCCAGGGTTTTCCTTGCTAGGGTGCACCTGGTTCCCCGGCTCTTAGTACCTGAGACGGCATGCGGTTTTAGTCGGTTCGAGTCCAACATACCACCAGGAGGTAGTTCCGAGGGGATTTCCACACGAAAAAAAAAAAGATGGGTTAGTATTGGATATGTGTCAAGTTTTCATACTATCTGCAAAACAACTGCACTGAGAGAATATATTATAGCTTGTATTTTGAATATCCAATTTTACATTTAAATTATAACATTTTTTTTATGTCATCGGGTACGATTTAGATTAATGATTTTCCTAATAACGTTTCCAGTTTGTTACCGATGTGTTCTTTCTTTTATGATAATTTGAATTTTACGTTAGACTGACTTGTATTAAGTAGCGTAAACAATTTGACTTGCTCTACTTGTTCGGGGTCTCCTTAAAATTGACGATGTATTTAACTATGAAGATATATCACTGAATATAAAATTAAAATGCAATATTTTTCTTATTCAATGCTTATGGTTGTGAAAGATTGATAATGTATTGTATTTAATAAATGGTTCGGTCATGTACGGTTTTTTAAACAACCGAGGTCAGTCTAAGAAGTCGGAGAAACAATTAATCCTGTATCACGCAATCAAAGTTCTCAGGCCAAATTAGTGTATAATGTATACAATTTTAAAACGAACGGTGGCCAACCCAGCATGATCAACTTGGTCGGAGAGTTTAATCTTTGTTTTGTGTTAAAACGCTTTCAAACAATTACAAGTTCTGCTTCGTTTGAAGCTAGATAGCGTTGTGTCAGATGTCTGAACTATAAAAAAGAGCCTTGATTTGAAAGTCAATGTTTTTAAAAAAAACAAAGATAGAAGTTTTTAAGATAACCAGATAGATTAACTTGTAAACCACCGCGTTCCATGATATAATAATAATAATTTTTACCGGCACCGGCAACCTGGTCGAAACGTCAGGCAAATCAGAGGTATGTAATAAATTTGAATAACTGATCGCGTTAATTCCCGTAAAAATAATAATTATTAAACCAGATAGATGACAAACCCGGATTGCTTACCACTAGACCTAGGTTTTCTGACCATAAATAGTAAAACATCTGCTGCTAGTTCTAGCTCGATGCAAACCACTGAAATACAGTGCGGCAGAACCACCAATTTGTAACCGACACTGGAGAGCTTTTAGCTAACTTGTTCAGGAAAACTACTATTACTGTTATTGCTGTTTCAAACCATCCATTTATTCACAACACGAGATCGATTAGTAGAATTTGATAACAATTTCAACCTTTGTACTTGAATTAAAAGAATCAAGTTTTTGATATTACCTTTATTCTTTACTAGCTTTCACCCGCGGCTCTGTATGCGTGTATCGAGGATCTTCTTCTTCCTAGCCTTTATTATTCCCAATATTTGGGGTCGGCTACTTTTTTTTTTTTTTTTTTAACGTGTGGAAATCTCCTCCGACTGTCACCCCACCGGGGCTTGCGGCGGGGCGGTGTGTCGGACTCGAACCGACTAAAACCACACGGTGTGCCACTCTGCGCCTGTGAAGGGAGGAATCCGGGAACTGCAGTTATTAACACGTGCGGACCCCTCCCAGCGCCTGCCCGCACAGAAGCGGGCACCGTCACCTGATGGACTCTCTAATTAGGCGACGTACGGCACACGCGTACGTCACCCCCTCGCGGGTGGCAACTAGAGCGGATGGAGGGGAAAGCCCGTCCCGACCATCCGCGGCCACACTCAGGGCGGCATGAGGCGCTGATAGGCGCGCCTCCGCCGCCCGGTTCGCCGGTGGCGGATTGGGTCCGAGTGGACATCGTCCTCCCGGGCCTTCTCCGCCACCTCCTTCTGCGAGATTACATCTTCGCAGAAGGTTGCGACCGCGGTAAAACTGCTATCGCTACCGGCCATGGAGGGTATGACGGCCGGTAGCGAGAGATCATCTCCGATGACTGCAGTGAGGACTCGGCCCAGCATACGCTGGCGATCTGCCCCGCATGGGCGTCCTCCGCCACCGGCGAACCGGGCGGCGGAGGCGCGCCTATCAGCGCCTCATGCCGCCCTGAGTGTGGCCGCGGATGGTCGGGACGGGCTTTCCCCTCCTTCCGCTCTAGTTGCCACCCGCGAGGGGGTGACGTACGCGTGTGCCGTACGTCACCTAAATTGAGAGTTTTCAACAGCAGACGGTGCCCGCTTCAGTGCGGGCAAGCGCTCGGAGGGGTCCGGACGTGTTAATAACTGCAGTTCCCGGATTCCTCCCTTCACAGGCGCAGAGTAGCACACCGTGTGGTTTTAGTCGGTTCGAGTCCGACACACCGCCCCGCCGCAAGCCCCGGTGGGGTGAGGGTCCGAGGGGATTTCCACACGTTAAAAAAAAAAAAAAAAGTTGTCAGTATATTTGAGGGCACTGACTTCCCAATAACAATTGCCAGTTCATGACAACCGGGACCGACGGCTTAACGTGCTTTCCGAGGCACGGGCGGGAACCACCGCCATCTTCCATACTCCGGGTCTCAATTAAGAATTTCTTGTAAGATAATCAATAATTTTAACAAAACAAAAACGACTTTAATCTAGACCAAATTTAAATAGGACCACACGGAAAGCACCAGCTTTCAAATAAAAAAGAATCATCAAAATCGGATCACCCAGTCGAAAGATTTGAGGTAACAAACATAAAACAAACAAAAAAATACAACCCAACAGCAGTCCGACCCGGGAATCGAACTCGAGACCTCTTGATCCGCAGTCGCTTACGCTAACCACTAGACCAACCGCGTGTATCAAGGATAATAGTAGTCTATGTCTTTCCTTAAAAATCTTAAGATTTCCATTCTAAATTTCATCCAAATCGATATAGCCGTGAAAACGTAACAGACAAACAGAGTTACTTTAAAATGTATACTATGTATTAAGTATGGATTGTAACAAAAAGTGGATTACAAAACGTTGAATAGCCCTGACTCTCAAAATGACGCTAGCTATGTGTTGGAAATCTGGCTATCATTATTTAATGGAAGAACCAAAGCGAATAACTCATTGAATGAAATGTATTGTGGCTCTTTTTATAGTATAGGGTACAAGGAGATGCGAAACTTGACGAACAAGACATCTGTGGCTCGTGTACCAAAAGTACGTCGATGGCTTTTGAGTGAAGACTTGGGCCACCAGGAGAAACCTCACACATTAGCACTGAAATCGGACACAGATGAGGATATCAATCACATAAGATAAACTTCCACAAACTAAAGAACATCATTATTATTATATAAAACTTCATACATCCATCTTAAACAAGACCGAGTTTTTGAATGATTCGATACCATTTTAGTATGTATATCAGTAGATAAACATACATCTTATACCTTTTAACAAACAAATCTTGTAAATCTTGCTTGGTTATCCAGGTACTGTATATTAAAATACCTAGTTCGAATCATAAATAAGTAATATGAAGGCATACCGTCACGGTCTCTTACGAAGCCTTGACTACGAGCGACATTATACGGTCCACTGGAGGATAACATATACTGTGAATATAAAATATAGGTTAAAATACTGTCTTCATCAAAAAAATGTCTATCTTTATTTGTATGTATTAGAAGGATAATATAAAAATAAGATGAATTTCTGACTACGTAAAAAAACATGAAAATATGGCTTATGTCACCCGAGCTGTGATGATGATTGTGGGGGACAAGTGTGTCATGTCCCACCAACACAAAGGGAGGATCCTCCGACCGGGCGAGGGGATCATGACCCTGGTGGGCCAACTGCCCAACGGTTGATGTTGGGATGTTGTGTATATGTTAACTGGCGCGAGAACTTTCACTGCGCGATTCAGGATTGGTAGTTTCTTAGTTTCCTTCGTTACTCCGTAGTTCGACGTATCTTCGGTAGATGGCGCTGCAGTATGTTATGTTGTTGTTGCGCTGTATGTGGAGGCCGCCACAATGATTACGAATCTTTTGTTTTTTTGTTTTTCTTATATACGCACGTACGGGTTAAGCTCTTTTCTTGAAGAAAAAAGAAGATGGCTTTATCAAAACAAGTAAAATTTTAACAAAATAAAAAACCGACTTCAAGGACGACCAAATCGATCGATTTCTCTTGGATGCCATCATGTCCTTATCACCACCGTTGGGATATCTCCTTTCCATTAAAAAAAGAATCATCAAACTCCGTTCATAAACGACGAAGTTTCCGCGAACACACATAAAAAAACATATAAACGGTCGAATTGAGAACCTTCTCATTTTTTTAAGTCTTTGCGTGAAAGGGTATTAAACATCCATAAATCCTCGGAAACGTATATTAGAAGGAAAATCGCCGGTTTGTAAATTATAATTATTCTCAATTTAGTTTTTTGCTTCTTCTAATAAGCTTGTTTACAAAGTTACTCACCAGTTAAGATGTACGAGGGATGAAGAAAAAAATGCACTTACACAAATTCTTTGCACAAAACACACAATGTATTGTAAAATTGCACACTGTCCGTCGATACGGTTTGTTTGTTCGTAGTTTAAATTGTGTGTTGCGATCCCGATCTATAGTAATAGGGATGTGATTTGTGCTTTTATAACTATCGATGAAATTATTTATTATTATAATTATTAATTAATACTATTTCATCTATTGACAATTGTGATTATTATGTAAAATGGTCATTATTAATTTTAAATTATTTTTAGACTGCAGGTTTGACCTAGTGGTTTAAGGGTCACCACGCCGACTCCTACTTCGCCAAGTGTCGTGGGTTCAAATCCCACGTAGGACAACACTTTGTGTGATCCACAAATTGTTCTTCTGAGTCTGGGTATTCGTTGTGTCCGTTTCATGTATGTTCGTAAATTCCCCCGCGACACAGGATTTATTCCTAGTGCGGGAGTAGTGTATTTTACAAAAAAAAAAAAAAAAAATTATACGTTAAATTTGGTGTCCTTTTATAACTGTTCATAATAATGGTTTTTGTTTTAGTTATAATTATATCAACAGCCTACAATAGTTCACTACTGAGCAGGTCTTTTCTTAAGATGGAGGTTTTGAACTTCTCTACTTCTTTCTTCTTACTTAAATATAACTCAGATTATTCTAACAAAACGCGTGGCGTGTTTTACTCTCAATTTTGCCTTATATTTTTTTTAAAGGCTGGACATTTTTTGTATCGAATTAACTGGACAGGTTTATTCGATTTATTAAATTTATTATCCATCGCCGGGTTGACACACAGCTGAGCCCACACTGCGAACTTTTCCAAAATGTGAAGTACTTCATCATTGTGACGACCCTCACAGACTTGTATACCTACGTATTTTATACATTGTTATGTATTAAAAGTGATATATGATCAATCGTTTGGAAGTTAATGTGATTTGAACGTATTCTTAAGAGTACGCGAAGTAAACGAAATAATTGGTCCATATAAAATAACACTTTGTTATTTTATGAACAATTACTGGATAAATAGAAACTCACTGTCTGATCAGACTGTTAGTGGTCCGTGGTGAGCCGTAATATTTTTATGATATTCAAATATTGGAGGTTTTTTCATAAGACACATATAAACACCTATTTTTATAACAATTTTAATGAACTATGTTAACAACATGACATTGATCCCTTTTTAATTAGTGTATTCTCAGTAAGAAAGCATTTGCGGGCTCGCTGTAATTTCTTAATATTTCTAGCTGTAAGTTTTCCATGCATAAATAAATACTAACTAAATATATATAAAAAAACATTAAATTGGCAAAATATTTTTGAAACGAT
The DNA here is from genome assembly GCA_949125395.1 of Diaphora mendica. NCBI lineage: Eukaryota > Metazoa > Arthropoda > Insecta > Lepidoptera > Erebidae > Diaphora > Diaphora mendica. The sequence continues at coordinate 2,663,623 of OX421332.1, read as the reverse complement.
AGTAATTTGCAAATGTTTGATCAAAGAAATGTGTTATTTATTAATATAGCACCTTTGCGAGAATAATACACACATGCAAACGTGGCCAGGTATTTAATTTACCGTTGGAAGGTTCATTGTAAATGATTTGTTTGACATAGTCATGTTTTAACTTAGGTTAATTTAGTGACACAGAATTAATATTATATAGATACAAAGAAAATAGATAAAAATGTAATTTAATCTGTAATAGGTGTAAAATTTTACATAAACAATAAAATTTTGCAATAATAAAACACGAACAAGTCTAGTATTTGACTATATATAATTATTATTATACGAAAAATAAGATTCAAGAAATAAATGCATTGAAAATTAAAATATTTTATCTGTAATATGAAATTCTTCGTAATAAATAAACTTTATGGACAATAATACACAGCCAACTCTATTATTTGACTTTAATGACACGTGATTAACTGAATTAAGGTTTTGGAAAGTAATAACAACAGTATGTCAACTGTTGTCGAATAATACCTATAATTTCTTTAGAACAAGATTATTACTGTTTTCTCTGTTCACGGGTCGAGGTAGATTCTTGATTCTAAACGCTGCCTCGGTGGTGCAGTGACAGCGGTAGGTGTCGGGTTCGATTCCCGGATCAGGCCAAATGTTTCTATGATCTGCAAATAGTTATTTCAACATTTGGATGTTTTCTTTGTATGATATTATGTGTTTACAAAGAAAATATACAAATAATCCCTCAATAAGTCTCATTTTATGGTACAAGCTTTGCTTATCTTGAAAATGGTGCAGTGTGTCAGGTATGTCTAAAATATGGACTTAATCTGTTTATAATTATGTAACCCATTAGATAAATAGGTACTATCAGAACGGCATTTTAAAATTGAAGAGCAAAAGTTGGGTTGGTAGTTTCTTTTTTACAGTTCTTTTAACTGTATCCCGAAGCATGCTTTCATAATCTTAACGTGTTTTTTGAGAGCTTTTTGACTTTTCAGTTGCAATGGGAGAGTCATGGGAAACAAATAGATTGGCTCGACGAAGTATGGATTGTAACACAGTAAATATAGAAAATAACATAGAAAACAGTAACAATCTTGTTGTAAAGAAATTATAGGTATTATTCGACAACAGTGGACATACTGTTCTTATTAGGGGTCAAGGGCCGATGACAATACAATAATGTGAAATAAAACAAATAGTTATTTTTCTAAAAATATAATACATTCCAAAACCTTAATTCATTTAATCACGCGTCATTAAAGTCAAATAATATAGTGGGGGAGCCCTAGAAGGAATTTCGGGATTTACTCAAGCGCGGCCGATTAATATACAGGGAGATACCTTACATACATACACCCGGTTGAGTACCTCCACCATAAAATAAAACAACGTTTCTTACAGTGTTAACTGAACGAGTGAGAATTTATTTTAAAGAACTGACATTAAACAATCTGTCATAGATGGCAGCACTAAGTATGTATTGTAAATATTTTACAACACCCCCACTATATCTTACAATACAAATACACAACATTAGACAATTTTTACACCTAATTTATCTAAAAACTTATAATGTTTAATGGAACACAAACTTTTTGTCAATAAATTTGCAGGCATTTCAGCTGTTCGTAAATACCTTCCATTCACAATGTTGTTTGCTAACCATTCTCTACAAAAACGATATTTTATGTCGATATGTTTGGTTCTCTTGTGAAAGACTGGGTTTACAGTTAACTTTTGGGCACTTTGATTGTCATTGAAAAGATCAATAGTATATAATTTTTGCGTTATCTCATATTGTAACTTTCGCAAATATACTGCTTCTTTACATGCTTCGGTAATCACCATATATTCGGCTTCGCTACTAGACAAAGCAACAGTTTTCTGCTTCTTTGTCTCCCACAATATTACACATCCAGATAAAGAGAAACAAATTCCAGTGTATGACCTCCTATCAATAATGTTTCCACCCCAGTCAGCATCAACAAACCATTCTATAGTTGAGCTTCCATCAGCAGTATACTTTAAACCATAATCTCTGGTACATTTCAAATATCTTAATAACCGCTTTACATATGCGCAATGTTCTTTAGCATAACAATTATTAAATTGACTTAAGTACCCAACTGTATATGCAATATCTGGCCTAGTCAAAAAATTATTTGTTGATATGGAAAATTACCTACATAATGTTCATCGTTAGATACATTCAACTTAGCTTCCATTGGAGTCTGAACAGGTTTACATTTATTCATATTAAATTTATGCAACAACTGATCAATATAATCTCTTTGACTTAATGTTACTGTTTTCTCACATTTATTAACAGTTATGTCCACACCAAGACATTTCTTTATTTCACCTAAATCTTTAATCTTGAATTGACTAGCTAGGACATGCTTTAAATGCTTAGTCTCAATAACATTATTTGAGAAAATAAAAAAATCGTCTACAAACAATGTAACAATAGTTTTTAATTGATTTTGCATTTTGGTATACATACAGGGTTATATTTTAGACCTAATATAACCCATGTTTAATAAACATTCATCTACCTTTTTATACCACGCTCTTGAGGACTGTTTGATCCCATAAATGGCCTTTTTTAATTTAAGTACTTGACCATCTTTTGTTCTTTGAGAGAAACCTTTCGATATTTGCATATATATAGTTTCCTCAAGAGAACCGTTTAGAAAAGCAGTCGTAACATCAAGATGCGTTGTATCCAAACCTAGTTGTACTGATAATGCAAAAAGTAGTCGCAAAGTTGTATGTCTCACCACTGGAGAAAAGTTTCTGTAAAGTCCATACCTTCAACTTGCGAAAAACCCTTTGCCACCAAACGCGCACGATATCGCACTTCATTTTCACTATCATATTTTTTGCGAAGCACCCATTTGCACTGTACAACTCTACCATCTTTCGGAGGATCACTTAACTCCCATGCATGATTGTCTTTGAAACACTGTAACTCTTTTCTTACATCTGACTCCCACTGCTCCTTCTCTGGTCCACTTAAAGCGTCCTGAAGAGACAAACCAGCTGCATCATCAAATGTTTGACTGTCGACACACAGGTTTGACAGCCCATATCTCTCTGGAATCTTCCTTGTCTGTTTGGGTCGGCACTGTGGGTATTCTTTCTCATCATCCTTCAGTGTGCTGTCTGCGTCCTCATAGTCGCTTGGGATGTATGTCTCATCATCATCTCGAGAACTGTCAAAAGAACTTCCAGAGATATTTTGACTAAATGTTGATAATAATAATATAAATTAATAATATAAATAAGCTAGCAACACTGAAAGCACAACATGGAATTTTGCACACATATTTTTCAATAATTAAATTTATAACATTTTCGAGTGATAGAAAGCAACCAAAACAAGTTTTTATATATATACAAAATGGATTATTTGCATCGAAGCAGAATTAAATCATAAAAAGGCGTTTTACAAGAAAAATAATATTGTGTAAGACATGACGTTTTGAACGTCATGTCACAACAATTTACAATATTAAGAAATTCCGATTATGCTAACAAGGGCTAGACGTAGAGCACAGTTATCACCCCCGGACTCGTCACCCCGCTCCGCCATACCACCCACGGAAGCAATAGTTGAAGTTTCAGCTGTTGAAGTGGCGTCGAACTCATCTTCCAGCGACGAGTTTTTCTCTCCGCCGACGTCGCCAACACCTGTACGTCGGCAGGCGAGAGGCCGACCACCGACCAGCTTGGGATCCCGATGATCACTGACCTCGAACAGGGCCCCCGCTACCGGTGGTGATGTGCGCCGCATGAAGTGGACACATTCTATAAATGAGAATGTCATGCGGGCATACTTTCGGGCTACAGATCTGGGAACGAACCTTACAGCGTACCGTGTTCGACTAGTCTCTCCGTTTTAGGAGCTTGAACCAGCTGTTAACGTATCCGCACAACGATTGTCGGATCAAGTACGAGCTATACAGCGCTGTCACCTGCTGCATGATGCCGTACTTGAGATACGCTCGGACGTACGGAATACTTTGATTGTCCCTTCTTCGTCACATGCTGTACATGTGGTAGCTAAAAGGCAACAATTACCATACAATGAAGATGTTGATGAACAAGTGGAGAGTGAAATTATATCCGTAAGTACCCAATGTAATGATAGGATAAGGAGTGCTTTGGAGGATGCGATTCAGGAGTACCGGTATGTTAACTTTAATAACATACCCCGGTTACCCCGTTTGCCCATACATAGACGCAATTTAGCATTGGTGGGTGCCCTGAATTCGTTATTACCGGATTATTTTGGTAATAGCGAGGATCTTAGTGATACACATTCTATTTTGTACTGTGCGGCTATGGCAGTTTGTCGAGTAGCTAGTAGTGTAGTGCCAGCTTGGCAGTACAGAATAGAACGTCGTATTGCTGAGACCAGGACACTCATCGGTAAATTAATTGCATTTAAATTAGGTAATACGCGGCCAAGAGTCATGCGCTTTGTGAAACAGGCATTCTTGGGGGCTACCATCAGTCCTCAACAGTACATGTCGAGTGTCACGGAGCGCATTGTCTTCTTGAAGCAGAAAGTTTATGCATGGGCAAATAGGATAAGACGGTACAAAAAATGAGGAGACCGTTTCAATCAAAATCGTATGTTCCAAAGAAATGAGAAGTGGGTGTATCGAAAATGGGAAGCACCGAATCCATGTGATGGGCACTAGCCAGATGAAAATGCCACAAATACATTTTGGCGTAACATTTGGTCGGTGCCTGTCACTCACACAGATGGTGATTGGATGCGGGATGTCAAACGCTCATGTGAGTCTATAACATCTATGGAACCAGTTGTCATTGATGAAGATGATGTAAGTTGTGCAGTCCGTTCATTGCCGAATTGGAAATCACCTGGTCCAGACGGTCTGCGCAACTTTTGGCTTAAGTGGTTCCCGAGCGTAAACAATCGTTGCGGGAACGCTTCTTTGGCCGCCTGAAAAAAGTACTTAAAAGTCTTTTATCAGGCGGTAACAAGGTGCGAGCTTACAATGGTTGGGTCATGCCGGTTCTGATGTATTCCTTTGGTATACTTAGATGGACTCAGACCGAATTAGATGCCTATCTTGAGTTTGTGGGGAGATGATGAGGTGTAGGTCGAACCCCAGCTACCTCGAGCTGGTGGGGAGACACTGATGTAGGTTAAACCCAAGCTACCTCGAGCTTGTGGGGAGATAAGGAGGAAGATTATGTATACTATAATTAACTTTAATTTATTTTTTTAACTTGTAAATAAATGTATACCCTACCTACGGTAAAGGTGTAACCTACCTTTTATTTATATGGTGTTAGTTTAATGTAAAACTGTATAACTCCTTTTATTTTTAACTGAAATATATATTGTGTTAATATGCTTAATGTTGTTTCTCTGAAGTGATCCTTAGGGCACCCACACACACACATCTTTCTTATCTCTTTTTTTAAATTTATTTTTTATTCTCTCTTGAATCTCTTTAAATAAAATTCTTATAAGGCGCCCTGGGCTCATGCAAATCTACCGCTGGGTTTGCCGGTGAGTGATGCCGCCTGATCAGGTCTAGGTGTTAAAAACTTAGTTTTTTCAAACCATACATTGTCACGGACGGTCACATTAGCAAACTTTATTAATATGGGTCTGGAACTTTTGGTCACGGAGGCTCGGCCCAGCCTTTGACAGCGCTTGATGTCTTCAGTCGTGAGGTTCCGGCCATAGAAGCATTGTGTTAGATTTTGTACAACGGTGACAGCAACATTTTCATCTTTAGCCACCTCAACACCATGCATGAGCAGAATCTTACGTCGCCCTTGCATTTCGAATCTATCCACTGTGTGGGACAGAGTCTCCACCTGCTGCTGAAGCAGTTGTAGGGCCTGTGTGACAAAGTCTCTAAATGTGGTAAACTCGGTGGATAGACTGGCCACACTTACTGAGGAACTGGATGATTTGGTGAGCTGGGCTTCGAAGTCTTCCATCCTCTTGTTAAAAGTGTTCGTTAGGTTAACAAGAGTTGCTTGCACAGTGGTCATTGTGTAATACGAATAAAAGTGCTAGATTATAAGGTGGTTGTTTTGCTGAAAGGAATTTTACAGTATCCGGCAGCTGGATGTTTTAGCACAGAATTAGTGACATGTAAGTCCACAAATATGAATTACAACTACACACATCAAAAGTGTCTAGGGATCAACATATGTGTCTAGGGATCAACATATATTTTTGCAATAACTTTTCTCCTGATTAATATTAAATAAAATTTTCTTTAAGGATTCATCAAATAAAGTGTTTTCGTTTGTCACAGTAACGATAAACCAAGTCACTTTTACATTAATAAAGAAATTTGCCATTTTCCTAATAAAGGGATTTTTGACATTTGAACCACTAACATTAAAGTTCGAAAAAAAGACTGAAATAACAGTTTTCTTTAAAATTTTATTAGGTAATTTAAACAATTAATAATCCGTGTTTCTACCGCGAACACTAACAACACAAGAATCGGTTTGGCATACTCAAAATGAGTTCATCCAAATCACGCTGTGGAATGGCCGCCCATGTTCGTTGCAACAACAAAAAAAGGTCTTCTTGCGACTGGATACCCTCCATATTCAGCAGAGCTCTTCTCTGTAGCATATCCCATGTATGCTCAATCGGGTTCAAGTCTGGCGACTGGCAGGCCAGGGCCAAAGCCACATCTCAATCTCAAGAAATCCGCATAAAAATGCTTGATCCCTAGACACTTTTGATGTGTGTATTTAAACTAATTTATTAAGCAGATCAAAAAACTTTAATACTGTTTTGGTTGACTACCCACGTTGAAAAGAAAGTGGATTTACTTTCTGTAGTTGTGTATTATCAATACTGTCCCCCACTTAATTAATATTCTGACCTTGCACTTCAATGAGATGTTCAGATTTTGATTCCTTCTCAATGATGATCACGTCTCTACTAGTCGTCGCCTTTCTTGTTTCTGGATTGTAGACTCTATATCCTTTTATGTTGTCTGGAAATCCTGTGAGGATAGATTTAATTGCCTTCTTGTCCCACTTTTTGCGCTTTTCTTTGGCTACATGGACCATCACTGTGCTCCCAAATATTCTGATATGACTAATATCTGGTTTGGAGGCAGTCCACAACTCATATGGAGTTTTATTATCCAATGCTGTTGCCACAATTCGATTTTGCAGGTAAACCGCTGTATTGGTGGCCTCACCCCAAAATTCTTTACCCAAATTTGCATCAAAAAGTAGACATCTAGCCTTTTCTACGATTGTACGATTGAATCGTTCGCACAATCCATTCTGTTGTGGGGTATATGGATTGCTCTTTTGATGAATCACACCAGCACTGTTCAAGTAATCTTCAAATTCTTTACTGCAATATTCTAGGCCATTATCACTTCTTAATATCTTGATTGTTCTTTTTGTTTGATTTTCAACCTAGCTTTGAAAATTTTGAAATACTTCAAAGTCTCATTTTTATGTTTTAGAAAATAAACAAATGTCATACGATTGTAATCGTCAACATACAATAAGAAGTATCTTGAACCACCTATAACGCATTCTCCATAGCTCCACAGATATCTGTGTGCACAATATCTATTAGACTGTCACGTAGTGGCTTTAGGAGCCTAGAAGGTTGTGGTGATAATGAAATTAGACGCTTCACAACAACAATTTAAACAATTTTTTTATGAGCATAACACAAACAGATAGATGTACAGTCAGGGTGTGGGTTTGAGAGATTCGACCAGTCAGTGCCTCCAGACAAGGAGCACTTAACTGTAGGTTCGCAGCGATGAGAAAAGGAAGAGGTGCAGTCCTGGGTCGGCTTTAGAGGCCGACCCCCGTAGAGGCGTCGCAGGCAGCTGGCGTGGTAGACGCCGGCCGAAAGAGGTGCAGTGCTGGGGCTCCGGCGTAGGCCGGGCGGCCCAGCCTCCAGGCGTGGTAGACGCCGGGCAAAAGAGTGCAGTGCTGGGGGCGGCTTTAGAGGCCGACCCCCCGTAGAGGGTAGCGCAGCCATCCGGCGTGGTAGACGCCGGGCGAAAGAGTGCAGTGCTGGGGTCGGCTTTAGAGCCCGACCCCCCGTAGAGGGCAGCGCAGCCATCCGGCGTGGTAGACGCCGGGCGAAAGAGTGCAGTGCTGGGGTCGGCTTTAGAGGCTGACCCCCCGTAGAGGGCAGCGCAGCCGTCCGGCGTGGTAGACGCCGGGCGAAAGAGTGCAGTGCTGGGGGCGGCTTTAGAGGCCGACCCCCCGTAGAGGGCAGCGCAGCCGTCCGGCGTGGTAGACGCCGGGCGAAAGAGTGCAGTGCTGGGGGCGGCTTTAGAGGCCGACCCCCCGTAGAGGGCAGCGCAGCCGTCCGGCGTGGTAGACGCCGGGCGAAAGAGTATAGTGCTGGGGGCGGCTTTAGAGGCCGACCCCCCGTAGAGGGCAGCGCAGCCGTCCGGTGTGGTAGACGCCGGGCGAAAGAGGTCGAGCTGTAGTGCGCTCGTCCTTTATGTATCCCTGTGGTGGCAGGGACAGCGGCTCAGCGTTGGGAGGCGAGCGCCGATGACGCGTGACAACACTACTGCTTCGCTGACCAGTGCTCTTAAACGGTAACCTACACTGTTTATCTTCATAACATGTTGTGCATGATTTGTTTTGATGGAATCTGATGTTATAAGAATCCTCGAATGCTCGATCGCCATGATCATAGGGAAAAACGATCAGGCAATCCCGCCAAAAGCAATGATCCCGTCCACTCGTCATTTATTTCGAATCCTGTTCCGCTGAGCTTTTGTGCTGTATCAATAATCTGAGTCACATATGACGTCATCGAACTGCAATTCTCTCGGCGAATCGAAATTAAATTCCGTAGTAGACTTATTCTTCGTGAAAATCCGTTGTCATCGAATAGTTGTTTTAGCTTGTCCCATAATTCTTTCGAAGATGTAACATTTTTCACGTGTACATTGACAAGATAGTTCGTTGTCATTTTTAAACTTCGATACACTTCGATATTAAGACAATCCGTTTCTCCACAGTTCAATCACCTCTTGTAATCGTCTTTTCAACACTTGCTAATCTGCAAAATACTGGATAAAAAGCAACAAAATCGCGAAAGAATATAAGTGACTGGGCCCATAACCTAAAATAAAACAACGTTTCTTACAGTGTTAACTGAACGAGTGAGAATTTATTTTAAAGAACTGACATTATACAATCTGTCATAGATAACAGCACTAAGTATGTATTGTAGATATTTTACAACACACCAAATATGAAAACCGTCTATATGGTCCGGTCACCAGTCAGGAATAAAGAATCAGATTAGTAAAAAAAATTGATCATCAGACATTTTCGAGCGCGTCAGATTAAGGCAGGGTGAGTTAATTACACGCTAAAAAGTGTACATTCCACTAATCTGACAATTTAGGAGTGACGTAAGGAAAGGGGAGGGCTATAAAGTTGTAAAAAAAAAAACGTTATCCCGACATTCTCGAGCGTGGCTAATTTTTTTTTTGTGGGAAATCCTTCAGGGATAACGAAAAATATATAATCTGGCGATAGCCACAAGCTGCAGTAACAAAATTTCGTAGATAAAGTTTAATATATTGATGATGGTGATGCCTATATTCACACTGATAAGTCAGTACTAATTCATGTGTTAGAGAAATAAGTCGAAGATATGGAGCAACCGCCATCCCAATTTGACCTTATAATTGTAGATGGGTTATTTTTTACAAGTTTTATTTAACTTGCAATGTATGTATGTTTGGGTGTAATCTTGCAACTCAATTTTAAAGCAGATATCTTCAAGCAACTTCGCTGAAATTTTGCAGGCATATGTATACAGCGTTACAATACAATATTATAATGACATGGAACTAAGCTGGAGCTGGAAGGTGGTCATAGGAACTCTATAAACAAACGTCGCAACACTATCGAGTTTGGACTCGTTTGATTCATCTTGACAAGTACTTTATGTTTTGATAGTATCCAGGGTTTGATGATGGACCCGGAAGGTGGTCTTTATACAATTTATAGAATACAAAGGCTTAAAATTCGCGAGATTTACCTGTGTGTAAGGAAGTAATTGAAATAACTTGATTTGACTTTGTTTAAAATTTTCAAACCAAGTAAAAGTTGTAAGTAACTAAGTTGTTGATTGATCATTGGGCTGATCAGGAGATGGCAACGATTATAGGTAGTAAGGTAATTTTATGTAATTACCTCGATTTGTGTCATAAATATTCAGTTACTGATAATTAATTATAAATTGATTATGATTTGTCATGCCCTGATCATGAAGAAGCGAAGACGAACATAGTATTTATTGCTTGCCAACAAAATGAAGATTCTACTATTACTATCAGAACTTCTGATACTGATATTGTGGTAATTTTCTAAAAAGCACGTCTGGATTTGGGATCTTTTTTTTTTAATTGTCAGATTAAGCGGACCCCTCCAGATAATCGTCAGATTATGAGACAGTACGTCTAGGACATAAAGATTAACCATATATATCTTAATCTGACGCGCTTGAGTATGTCAATATGACGATTTTTTTTGCACATTCTTATAACGGCCGTGAGTTTGCGTCACATCCAAATCGTCATATTATTGAATGAGAGCTTTATTTTAGGTTCACTTAACATCCCCTTTGAAAATCTGACGCGGTCGATATTTTTTTTTTGTCATTTTCAAACCTTACGTACGACCACCCCCACCATGACAACGATCAGATTAACATACGTACATTATTAAAAATACGTAGGAAATGGATGCTATCAATATCTGACGAGCTCGAGTATGTCCATGCATCAGTTTTTTTTTACATTTTTGAACATCCATAGCTGCTCACCCCACCGATGAAAAGGTATACAGTAATAACATTTTTTTATTTTTATCATCTAGCTTTGCAACCCAATAGGTATCTATGACGCTCGAGGAAATCCCCATTTAGCATCGTGGGCTCCCCTACTAATAGAGTTGGCTGTGTATTATTGACGATAAAGTTTATTTATCATGAAGAATTTGATGTTACAGATAAAATATTTTAATTTTCAATGCATTTATTTCTTAAATCTTATTTTTCGTTTAATAATAATTCGTTATAGTCAAATACTCTATATAATGTCAATTCAGTGTCACTAAATTAACCTAAGTTAAAACACGACTATTATAATTACTCTCACCAGTTATTCTGTAACCTCACTCATTACCGTGTCATCACTAGCACTGCGTTGTGTCCGTACAAGGCACGAAGGCAGCCTTTGTCGCTGGCACGATATTTTCTTGGTAGTGATAGTTACACACGAATGCACCGAAACATTAAGTAAGCGCATTCTTTTTAACTGAAGTATCACACCCTTAAATATCTTCCAGAGCAGTAAAACGTTTCGAAATCGTTTAATATTTAATATTTTGCCGGTAGTTTTGTTCTCTTCAGTAGGAAAAAATCGATGACTACTGACTAACTAATTAATTATCGTCCGAATTTAAGCCCTAGTAGTTGCCTTACCTGCTTGACGTTTGCTGGTGCGTTCGAGTTATCCAAGGTTTCAACCTTTCGAGGGTCGGCCTTACCTGACCCTAACTTATTATTCTACCGAGGTACTAAGCCTCAGTGACCAAAAATGAGCATTTTCGTAGGTTCACCGAAAATACAGCATCCGGTGTTTCTAACACCCGAACGCGATCTCTTGCGGTAACACGAAAAACGGGAAGTATGCCTGGTACGCGAACCACTTCGACGATGCAGAAAACGTCCACGTGACGTACTTAGCGTCATTTTCACACACAACATACACACACACTGGAACTCTATGTAACTAATTAACCTCTTATAATACCTTAGTTTTGTGTTAATAAGAAAATTTACAGAATATAAATACGAAGAGGGTAGTAGCTTCGAGTTTGAATCCCACTTCTGATGTTATAGAATACGAGTGAAAACCAAATAAAAGAAACAAATTTTATTGGAGGTAGCCTAACACGATCCTACAAAAAACACGTCCGCACCGAGGTCTGCTCGCACAACAAGTGTGCGAACATAGCCAAGTACCATCTTTATAGGTTCGCACTGCATAATTTATTGATTAAGTAAGGGTGAATCTAAGAAAAAATTTTTTGATTCTGATAAAAACTGGCCAAGTCAAATCTAACCTACTTTAAGATCTCACATTTTTAAATAACAGCAATTGTTAGGTATCCAATAAAGCAAAGAAAAAGAGTTTAATACTTGTTCATAATGTTATTTTGTTCCTATAAATACATATGCATTTGGATTTTGCATAGAACTTGGCACTCACTTAGATCTCCATTCTTTTTGCGGCGAAGTCCGCAGCCAAGCTTAATTTTTGTATTGAACTTGGCTCTCCTTTTTTACATTTATGTGTTTGGTGGGATTGAAATAAAACAGGGTCACTTCTATTAAATGACAAAAATAAAAGGCAGTTGCAATATGTTGTTCTTGGATTGAATAAGCAACCATTGAAATTTGACGGATCATAATTGGATCCTTCAGTAAAGTTTTAAGAGAAATTAACAATCACTTTATTTACTCATATACACAACAAAACTAAATTGATAAACATTTTTACATACTGAAAGTAGGGCAGTACAACGTTCTTGACGTAATATTTTTACAATGTATTATCTGAGGTTTAAACTAAGGGTTTAAATGAACGCTTTGACATTTTTACGTACGTCAATGATATTTTAAAACCATAGATTATACGAGTATGTTACGAAACGTACGTACATGACGCGTTCCGCGCGAGTGCTATTTGAAGAGGAAGCGTAATTCCCAATATGGACTTCATTCCTCGCAGAGATCTAAGACGCTGATAGTATAACTTGGGGTTTGTGTACACCAATGTTGTTTTCCCATTAATTTCTATTACTGGGAATTGGCCACATTCTGGAAAAAAAATTAGGCTTAAACATTTGTAATCTATACTCAAAAAGCTGAAAAGTTTGTTCGGTTGAAAGCGACAATTTCAGGAATTACTTGTTAGTTTTGAATTTTTTGTTTTGAGTATTGGCATGGATAGGCATGGTAATCGTTATTGGGAAGTCAGTGCTCTCCAAATATACTGACCGACTAGTTCGATTTTTCAAACTGAATCTCCCTCAGGGTCGCAGAGGCAGTGGCGTAGCGTAGTGGGGGCCGGGGGGGGGGGGGGAGGATTGGTCCGCCCCGGTCGGCACTAATTAGGGAGCGGCAAAATTTCACGCAAATATAAATACTATTTTATTTTATTTCATATTTTTATCATAACTTCAAATTCGTACCGATTACAAAGAGCACGAAATTTTTAATTACTTTTTCTGTGAGAAATTCAGGGTCGATTTAAGGCAATTTTGTTCCTATTTCACTAAAATTTATGTAATTATTTGTGAACGAATCCGACAAATGTATAGCTATGGCTATTCACAGCATGAAAATACTTATATATCTAATAAATTAGTAAGCGGCTAGTAGTTAGCCTGCAAATAATTGGTTAAATAAAACTAATATAATATGTTCAATCCTCTCGCCAATGCAGCGTTCACCGTGTGAAACTTGCAATGTCTTAGGGCCCATGAAATAAGGCATTCAATCGCTAACTATGTCACTGGCAAGATAATTAAACCTTCACGGCGTTTCACCGTGTTATTATTCTAAGCTGATGTAATCAAGCACTTACTGGAGTGCGTGTGGATTCCTTGATCTCGTCGGTCGTTGAGGGGTACCCCACTGCCGTTCCTCTCACCGCGTTCACACATACATACTCCTAATGCTTACAGGTTCCCGAAGTCTCGTAATTACAAGACACCCGATTTAACTATCGCGGATCGCGCCTAATTGACGTGACTACTAAAACTCGCGAGTCCAAACCAGACCAATAATCATAACGGTAAGCAACGAAAGGAACCCAGTCGGATCGACAATTAGCTAAATTTGAATTAAATTCCACTTAAAACCGGCACTCTTTTTCGAAACCCTGCTGGACCGATCCAAGCGTCTCATTAGAACTACTTGTCACTTCAAAACGTCAAACAAGAAAAATAACAATCAAAAATGTTGCCATTACAATGACGTTTAATTTCTAACATAATATGTAACATCGTGACTATTAAAAAAAATTAAACCAGAAACGAATTAATAAGCTAAGCTAATTACAGCAAATATGTGTCAAATAAAGACAAATAAATATTAATATGATCACTTTAGAAGTTGCTATTAATTTTTTTCCACATCTACACATCGTTGGTAAGTTCTGATAGCTGCTGCAGGCAAAAGCTTAAAAAGGGTTCAAGACACGCGGTGGAGGGCAAGAGGCGATGCCGTAAATTTGTCATGGCATCATTACAAAGACTTTCTCATTACTTTGGAATAGCTGACAGAAGCAGGTGAAAGCTTAAATACTAGGAAAAATGCAGGAGCTTTACAAGTAATGATGTAGTCATTTTCCTTTCTTTGTTTCTTGGGTCTTTGGCAACTGGTGCTACATGAAGTAAATGATGCACAAAAATATTTACAAACAAAGGGACTTGACATAAGATTGTGTTCTCAGAAAGTAAATACTTTGCAGATGGTATTGGCAGAAAAACGAGACGAATGGGCAGATAGCGCTGAAGTTATGTAAATAATATGTGTGAAGAACTCGGAATTTCCATAGAACCTCAGAGGCGCATAACAAGAAGGGATATTTTTAAAGACGGAACTGGAGATCCTAACTTTTCTGGTGAAAATGAGCTGAGAAAAAGCTGTTTTTTTCGTTAGATATGATCATTGTAGATATTCATAAACATTTTCAGCAACTACAGAATTTAACGGATAAGTTAACTTATCTAAGCCGGTTACATTATTAGATAAATACGACACTAAATATAATCTAGACTACGCATCTGTCGAAATTGACGAGCAGGAATTTAAGTTGGAACGACTTCGATTGCGGACTTTCGTTGCTGCTATAGGCAACGAAAATAAATTAATGAATATAGACACATTTGAAATATTTAAATTTATTGTAAAATTCAAGCTGCAAGATACGCTGCTCAATATTCTAATAATGCTACGAATATTTTTCACAGTTGCCATAAGCAATGCCAGCAGGCTGTCAGAAAAGTCTTTCCAAATTGAAGTTGATTAAAAATTATTTTAGATCAACGATGAGTACTTTAAGGCTAACTAATTTGGCTATCTTGTCTATTGAACAAGAGATGTTTAATGCTATAGACACTGATGGTGTAAGAAACTAATCTGCTCTTCAAAAAAGTAGACCCATAAATATTTAATTTAAGGCGGACGATTGGTTTTTTATTCTCAAAAGTACTTCTATTCTTTTTTCAATAAAAATGTGGTTCAAGTTTTTATTAAAAATTAGCTGACCCCGGTGAACTTCGTACCGCCATGTTTTTCTTTCGTAAATATTTTCTAAATTTCTGAAATACTTGTCTCAGTAATTATGCCCGCCTCAGTTTCCCACAGGTAGCGTACAGTCGGACAAAAACAAAATCACTATTCCTGTTTTTTAATTTTCTTCTATACAAACCTTGTCCTAATAATAACGAAAACATAGACAAAAGTATTATTCAATTTGATGCAGATGATCGAAAGTTATGCGCGTACATGCATTTCGGCGTTTCATTTTTATTTCTTCTTCTTCGGCCTAGCGTTTTCCCTGCTTAGTGCTGGGGTCCGCTTTCCTACATAATCTTCTCCACTTTGCTCGATCTTCGGCATCCTCAAGTGTGAGATCGTTCTCTTCCATATCCGCTTTGTCGACGTCCAGCCAGCGCTTTTTGGGCCTGCCGCGTGATCTAGGGCCTTGGACAGTGAGGTCGAGGCATCTATTTCCTACATAGTCAGGCCATACCATCGGAGTCGACTTTCCTGCAGCTTGTCCGCTACGTCACGGACTCCGAGGCTGCCACGTATGTGTTCGTTACGTTTGTTACGTTTCATTTTTATTTAAATACATCATCATCAGCCTATCGCAGTCCACTGCTGGACATAGGCCTCTCCAATTGCACGCTACTTAGATCGATCCTCGGCTTCTCGCATCCAGCTTCTGCCAGCCGTCCTGCGTAAATCATCACTCCACCTGGCCTGTGGACGTCCTACACTACGTTTGCCGAGACGAGGTCTCCACTCAAGAACTCGTTTACCCCAACGGTTATCGGTTCTACGGCAAATATGGCCAGCCCACTGCCACTTCAGCTTGCTAATCCTATGGGCTATGTCGATGACCCTGGTTCTTTGCCGGATCACCTCGTTTCTGATACGATCCCTTAGAGAAACGCCGAGCATAGCCCTCTCCATAGCACGCTGAGCGACTTTAAACTTGTGGACCAGCCGTACCGTAAGTGTCCACGTTTCGGCTCCGTATGTCATTACGGGTAGGACGCACTCATTGAAGACTTTCGTCTTCAGGCACTGTGGGATCGACGATGAAAAGACCCGACGAAGCTTCCCAAACGCTGCCCAACCCAGCTGGATTCTCCTGTTCACCTCGTTCTCAAAGTTGTTTTTACCTAACTGCAAAGTCTGCCCGAGGTACACATATTTCTGAACAACTTCGAGAACGGCGCCGTGTACCGCAATCGGTTCCGGTAGTACATGTTCATTGAACATGACCTTGGTCTTGTCCAAGTTCATCCGTAGGCCGATACGTACAGAAGAGTCAGCCAGGTCGTTCAGCATCTGTTGTAGGTCCTGCAGCGTCTCTGCCATGATGACGATGTCGTCTGCAAATCTCAAGTGAGAGATGTATTCGCCCTTGATGTTGATTTTTTTTTTTTTTTTTTTTTTTAATGTATGACCCGCCATAATGACTCTACTCTGCCTGATGGAAAGCATAAGCAGAATCCAAGAGTGGTGGTCGCCATACTCACTGCGAATGCAGACAATGCAGTATGGCGACCCACACCATGGCGGCCTAGTGATGCTGCTGCATCTTTTAGTCTAGTCAACAAGTATGAAACTTGTTGACTAGACTATTTGGGCCTCCGGTCTCGCACTCACCAACGAAACACGCCAGCACGATCGCTGTCATTTAACGTTGATTTTCTGTGCGAGGGTAGTACCGCCCCGGTCGAGCCGGCCCATTCGTGCTGAAATCAGCGTGGCTCTACTACCTAGTAAATGTATATACCTAGTAACTGATGCCGCGTCCTTTCCAGTGCAGCGTCTTGAAGAAGTCCTCCATTGCATTTGTGAACAATTTCGGGAATATGACGTCCCCTTGTCTCACTCCTCGATGCAATGGTATGGGTCTTGTATGCTGATTCTGTACTTGGACGGACATAGTGGCGGCTTCGTAGAGACATCTCAACACTTGGATGTATCGCCAATCCACTTGGCAACGCTGCAGGGACTCCAGAACAGACCAGGTCTCGATCGAGTCAAAGGCCTTCTCATAGTCCACGAATGCTAGACACAGGGGCTGATTATACTCTACTTTAAATACATATAAATATAAATTGATTTGTGTTTTTTAAATTCGCTAATTATTTAATTTTGTCGATTGTCAAGTTGTAACAATGTATCAAAGTAGTTGAAGTGAAATATTTTTTGTAAAACTTAGATAAAATTATTTATTTAAAATCTAATCTGTATAATGCCAAAATAATGATGACTGTTCTTGTTCTCTGGAATTGATGTACCTATGTCAGTTATAGCGAACTTATATAATGATTAAGCACACGGTGATGAAGGTGGTATAGATACTAGTAGGTGAGATGAATAACACGAAGGTTGTTGCGACTGTAGTATATTTATTGTCAGGAGCTCAAGGCTCCTGAATGCTCTTGGTGTTACATGGTAACGTGTGGCTCGAGTGAGAGCCGCGAGTGAGTTAGTGCCTATACCCTTAACAGCTATGTTTTATATACAAAATCAATTAGTACACTTCATATCATCACGTCCTGTCCTTGACGACTACAGCGAATACAAAAGAATTTCTAACTACGTGAGCGATAATATCCTCACATCTGAGATATGCTGTTATCGCTTAGTTATGTATACATTCTATTAATTTAACTATAATAATATATGACTTATAGGAATATCAGTAATGTATAGTAAGTGTACAATAACTTTAAATACCTAAATAAGAGGGCGGCAAAATTTTCTGCCGTCCCAGGCGGCCGACACCCACGCTACGCCACTACGCATACAAACTAGTAGCCAACCCCAATTAATGTTGGGAATAACCCCTTATTTCCAACATTAATTGGGGTTGGCTGCAGGGAGATGATGACAGTAAGGATTTTAATTATACCTGCTTTACATCGTGGATTGTAGTTCCAATAGCCAGATATACACCTCATGCTTGGTTGTTGCAGACGTTGCAGTTCTCCGTTGTAGTCATAGTCTGGGTTTGGCTTAAATACTGTAGCATTCGTTGCTTGGCAAATGTAGTTGGGATCAATACTGGAGTCCAGAACTAATCTACAAACGCCTAAAAAGAACACATCATGATTAAAAATTATTTGTTTGCAGGATGTTGGAGCGCCTACGTTAAATGTGGCAGCAACGTGTTGACGCTTATAATAGTTAAGGCTCATCTCATTAATAAGTAATCTGTCTATAATTTACTGTCAATTTTGAAAGTTCATTATAAAAGCTCACAACACACAGTTCACACACCTGGCTATTATTTTAAGTCCTGAATTCCTATATAGTCATAATACATGGTCCTATCGTAGCTATATAAATAAATAAATAATACATTAATAAATATTTTGGACAACTAACACAGAACGCCACCTAGTCCCAAGCTAAGCAGAGCTTGTGTTATGGGTACTAGACAACTGATACAAATACATATATACTTTTTTTTTGTGTAAATACATACATATTATACATAGAAAACTCCGAAACAAATATTTGTAGATCATACAAATATTTGGTCCGACCCGGAAATCGAACCCGAGACCTCATGATCAGCAGTCGCACACGCCAACCGCGAGACCAACGAGGCAGTGTATTGTTAAAGAAAATCAATTATGTAAGGAATATCAGTTGAAGATTAAATTAAATAAGAAAATATTCACGGGCGTTAACTACCGGCGAAGTGGTATATAAAAGGAGTACTTTGTGGTGTTAACTTTTATGCATCAGGTATATCGTAACGTAACCCAACACTCAATTCAGGTAATATAAGCGAACTGTGTCGAAGATATTATCAGGTTAATGTATTATTGCCAATTTTATTGTATCAATTAATGTCGGTTCATCGCATAGGTATCACTGTACAGTATATAACATAGTAAATGTGAATTTTGCCTATTAATCTTAATAAGTACCAGTTAAGTTGCAAATCATACTTATTTGTAATAGGTATAGTAATTATTAATATTACATTATTTCAATTTAATTTTACATGTTAAATTGATAAGATAAGTTTAGTGTAAAATTATTATTCACATATATGTAAGTAGGTACTTTGGTGTAGGTGTTAGATACAATTTGTTGAGTATTAGATATTATTTTATTTGATAAGCAATAGGTAATTAGCGATTGTTAACGTTTATAACCGAATATACTATACGTTACTCTTTCTTACCTGTTTGTTAATACTTATTGAGTCGTTTTATAAAACGGTTTGTACTTGGTATTCGTTTATTACTGTTTATTTATTGTTAGTATTTAATGTGATTAGTTGGCATATAGTATAGAATATTGTATGTAGTAAAAAGTTATACCTATTCTGTGTACACGCTTTATTATCACCTATTATCACATTTCAACAGTGGGAGAGCCACGCTTCGGCATGAACGGGCCGGTTCGATCGCAGTGATACCACGGCCTCACAGAAAACCGGTGTGAAATAGTGCTTGCGCTGTGTTTCACTGAGTGAGTGAGGATTCTTCTTCTCACTCGTTTCACTCTTGGCAGAGCGGTCGTGGTCACGTAGAGTTGTCTACATTGGTGGTTGAGGTGGATAAGGCCCCTCGTACAATCTCCCGCCATCTCACCCTGTCGGCAGACTGTCGGCTGCAGTCAGACACGCGGCTTCCGATTGTGGACTTCACCTGGTCGATCCAGCGCATGGGTGCCCTGCCGCGGAGTCTGGTCCCCTCCACCTTTCCCTGCACTATCAGTCGCTCTATTGAGTCGCTACTCTGTCTAGAGACATGGCCAAAATACCGTAGTATGCGCGACTGTACTGTGGTTGATAAACGCTGTGTAATGCCGAGTTCCTCTAGCACAGACACGCCATGATATACCGAGCATTTTTCTCCAGCACCACATTTCCAGAGCATCTATTTTCCTTTTTTCCAACTCGCGTACTGTCCACGTCTCCGCAGCGAATAGGAAAATGGGAAATATAAGTGATTTTACAAGCCTGATCTTGGTGGTTTTGGCAAGGTTCTGATTTCCCCAAATTCTTCTTAATTTCTCCATTGCAGCTTTGGTTATGGCCATGCGTCGTTTCATTTCATCTACGCAGCCTCCATTGTTCGATATCAAAGCCCCAAGGTATAGGTAGATCTGCACTACGTCGCAATTCGCAATCTGTGTCACTTCGGGCGAATTATTGTTGACGCGGTCCACGATCATCATTTTGGTCTTAGATCGGTTTATCTTTATCCAAACGAAAGGCTGACTCGCTCCAATTTGAGAAGTAATTCCTCCAGGCCAGCACTACTCGCAAACAAGGTGGTGTCGTCTGCGTACCGCAAGTTGGTAATCCTGTATCCGCCAATCGCAACACCATCAGTCCAGTCCTCAAGAGTGATTCGCATCACAAGCTCGGTATAAATGTTAAATAGCAGGGGCGATATTATGCAACCCTGTCGGACGCCTCTACTTGGATGGAAACTATCTGAGAGTAGGTCATCAGTCCGTACTGAAGCTGTTCCTCCTTCGTATAGCTCCCTGAGTAAGTGCATTAGGTGTTGTGGTGTGCCCATGTCCAGCAGCGTTTTCCACAACGCTGGCCATCTCACCGAGTCGAACGCTTTGGAGAAATCCACAAAGCATACATATGTAGGCATGTTGAACTCTCGATCCTTCTCAATGATCTGACGGACAATGAGAATCTGTTCTCGGGTTCCCTTTCCCCTAACAAATCCGGCCTGCTCCGGCGTAACCTCTCCGGACAGATATGCTTTCAGCCGCTCATTTATAATGTGTAGCATTTTTTTTTTATGGAATAGCCTGGCAAACGAGCAGACGTATCACCTGATGGTAAGCGATTAGCGCCGCCCATGGACACGCGTAACACCAGAGGCGTCACAAGTGCGTTACCGGCCTTTGGAGGATGGGGGGGAGATAGGGGGAGGGGTTGGGGTATGGGCCTCCGGTATCCTCACTCACCCGGTGAAACACAGCGCAAGCACTATTTCACACCGGTTTTCTGTGAGGCCGTGGTATCACTCCGGTCGAGCCGGCCCATTCGTGCCGAAGCGTGGCTCTCCCACGGTATTTTGCTGGCATGTGTGATAAGAGCTATAAAGTCGAAAGTTGCCACACTTCTTCGTGGAACCCTTCTTGTGAAGAGGAATAAACACTGTGTGTGCCCATTCAGAGGGCCATTTTCCTGTAAGCCATATCCTATTACAAATGGCGTGAAAGATGTCAACGCCACGTTCTCCCAATGCTCGTATGGTTTCAATTGGAATATCGTCTATCCCTGTGGCTTTGCCATTTAAGGTGTTGAATAGCGGCTCTTATTTCTGACTTCAGAATAACCGGTTCACACATGTCACTCCCAGTCTCCGCTGGTCTACAGCTTCGCGACTGATTGTCCAGGAACAAGGACTGACAGTAGTTCCTCCAAACTGCCAAAATTTTGTCCAATTCAGTGACCACTTGGCCATTCTGGTCTTCGATGGCCCAGGTTTTGGCTGGCAAAGATTTAGTTATGCGGCGAATCTTGTGGTACAGGTCCCTTGTTTCGTACTTGTCAGCATGAGTTTCAACTTCCTTGCATATGTTGTTCAGGTATGTGTTATGATCTTGTCTGCATCTGCGTTGTATCTCTGCTGAAATCATATTGAGATCCTTGGTGTCATTTCCTGCTGCCTTCATCCTAGGACGTTCTTCGACAAGTCTAAAGGTACCATCTTTCATCCAGTGTTGTCTTTTGCGAGTTACAGTTGGTTGTGTGGTTTCAGACACAGCTATAGCAATGAGTGTCTTAGCTCGATCCCACAGTGCATCAGGTGAGTCCCTGGCCAAGTCAGCGTCAGACCACCCCGGCCATTTTTCCTCAACCTTCGAACGAAACTCTCGAGCGTCACTCACCTCGAGCCTCGTCGGCTTCGCAATGACTCTGGCTGCTGTCAGCTTCAGTCTCAGTTTGGTGATCAAAAGTTGGTGGTCAGACCCGCAATTAGCTCCAGGTAGTGTGTGAGCATTTGTAATAGATGATCTCCATCGCGATCGAACCATGATATAATCTATCTGGTTGCGGGTTTCTCCACCAGGCGATATCCAGGTGTACAATCTTCGAGGATGGTGCTTAAAAAGGCTATTTACGATCAGCAAGTCATTTTCTGAAGCAAATTGTATTAACCGTTCTCCCCTTTCATTCCGCTTTCCGAGTCCATATCTCCCTGCACACCCGCCTAATTGGTGGGCGTTTTCTCCGATCTTAGCGTTCAAGTCCCCTAGAATGACTAATAGCTCTCTACCAGGTACCTTCGCTATAGTGGATTCTAAATCGGAGTAAAATTTCTCAATTGTCTCGTCAGTTGCGGTAGAAGTGGGGGCATATACTTGAATGACATGAAGATTAATAGGTGAAGCCTTCATCTTAATAGTACTGATCCGATCGCTTACCGGTTCGTACCCCATCACGCACTTTCTCAGGTTTGCAGGTATTAAGAAACCAACACCGTTGCTGCTGCTGATGTCATTACCAGAAAAGTAAAGGACGTGGTGATCCGTCAATAAATGTCCACTGCCCTTCCAGTGAGTTTCACTTAGGCCACAGATGTTCAAACCGGTCCTAACTACTTCCCTTTCCAGCATTGTAAGTTTTCCGGGTTGATTTAAGCCGCGCACATTCCATGTTCCTATCGTCTGGAGGCGCCGAAGCTTCATGGAGTTTCCAGTAGTTGAATTTCCATGGAGGGCCTAATCTCCTACCCTGCAATGGCCGGTAGCCAATTTCACACCGCGCGCCCCGGACGCTGCGCGGCGCCGGTCGCCAATCGGTTCGCAGGACGATCGTAACTTATTTATTTGTGCTCTCATGTGACTCTCTTGGGAATATAGCTGCAGTGGTTTCCCTTTGCCTTCTGCGCCAAACTTTTTGGGATTATTTAGACCCCAAGGCCGGTGGAGCCTCTTCCGCTAGGTTTCCCGAGCAGGTGAGTGGTTATCCCGCCACAGCTCGGTCGCCATTTGAGTGAGGATACTGGAGGCCCATACCCTAATCCCCTACCCTACCTCCCACCCCATCCCCAAAAGGCCGGCAACGCACTTGTGATGCTTCTGGTGTTGCAGGTGTCCATGGGCGGCGGTAATCGCTTACCTTAAGGCGATACGTCTGCTCGTTTGCCCGCCTATTCCATAAAAAAAATGTTAATTACAGGTTTAATTCACTCGTTTCCCAGTATGACTGATGAAAGGGAACTTGTAAAGAAGCGAGGGAGCTTTAAAGGTCGTTTAACCGCATTCATCAATTATCTAGGTGCCCTAACTGATCCTAAGTCCATGAGTGGGTACCACGTAACGGAACTTCAGCTACGTATTGGCAAGATTGAGTGGTTGTACGGACAATATTATTATGATGAGGTACAATTAGAATTATAAGAGAATTACGAGTGTATCGTCAATGACATTAAATTACAATCATCTGAGCGTTCAGAGTTTGAATCCCTGTATCATAAATCACTTTCTAAGGCTTAAAATCTTTTAAACGATTTAAATAAAGATAGTGATTATTTTCATAGTGGTAACAGTACCCGCGCTAGTTGTCGAAGCTAGTTGTCAGTAGCCCAGAAACAAAGTTTCAGGTTTCGAACTTTAAAAATGACGGACTTCCAGACTAACCTATATTCGAAATGTCTACCCCTATTTATAGAAGTAGTATAGTACTTGTGGGGTCGCGATGATGCAATACATTGTAATAATAAAATGCATGATCAGCTAATGTAGCACATCGCACCTCGGGCTCAACAGGGCTCCGCTGGAGTCTTCAGTCAGTCCGCACCTTCGATATGTAACACACGTTTGGTCGGACTAGTCAGTCCGCACCTCCGATAGCTAACACACGTTAGTGTCAGGCAATCTCAGTCACTCAGCTCAAGTAATTAATGTATCCACTCAGCTCAAGTAATTAATGTATCAGCCCATATAAGGAACGCGAAATATATTCGGTTTACATAAAGAACCTTTTATTTACAACTACAACAACTACAACATTACTATATTAGCGACATATGCTAAAGTACTATTTGTAGAATATCCAGAAACGCTTAAATACGTATCTACTCATTTTAAATAAGTTTCCACAAAATAAAGTTTCATGGTTCTAATTTAAAAAATAACGGACCTTCATACAATCTTTCAACCCTTATTTCACCCCTTTGGGGGTAGAATATCCAGAAACGCGTCTCTACTCTTTTTTAATCAGTAGCACATGAATAAAGTTTCATGTTGCTAACTTAAAAAATGACGAACTTCCATACAAACTTTCAACCCCTATTTCACTCCCTTAGGGGTTGAATATCCAGAAATACTTAAATACGTATCTACTTATTTTTCCGTGGTCCAGGATCAAGACAGGAGAAACAGGGAGTCGCTGGATCAGTTTATCAGAGCGAGGACTCCACCGACTCAGACTAGTAGAACTAGCTGAGTCCCGCGGTGTTACCCGCGGTTACTGTCGTACCGTGTCGCGGTGACGCCGCGGGGCAAAGCCTAAAAAAGTAGCTTAAATTACTCCTTATATCATCAGCTACCTACCAGGAAAAGTCCCGTCAAAATCGGTCGAGCCGTTCCAGAAATTAGCCGGCACAAACAAACAGACAGACAGACACACAAAAATTGTAAAAAAAAAAATTTAGGTATATGTACCTTGTATACATACATATGCATTTAGTAAAAAACGGTTATTTTAATATTAAAAATAGACACTCCTATTTTATTTATTTGTATTATATGGATTTCATAAGTGATAATCAATAAGAGGTGAAAGTAATAAAAAAGCTCCTGTGATGAATGTGGAATAAAAAGTGGGGCGTACATCTAGTAAAATTTAGTCAATCAATACTAGCTGACCCGGTGAACTTCGTATCGCCATATTTACTTATCTGTCTCAGCACTCTGATTCCCGTTGCGGACAAAAAAATTATTAAATATACATAAAAATTAACTAATATATATATTAATTAATAATTGACGAACTGACGGGCGGACGGACTGACGGGCTGTCGGATTGACGGACGGACGGACTGATGGACTGACGGACAGACGGGCGGACGGACTGACGGGCTGTCGTGCTGACGTTCTGACGGTCTGACAGACTGTCGGTCTGACGGACTGAAGAACTGAAGGACTGACGAGCTGACGGACTGACTGATGGATTGACGGACAGACGGACGGACGGACTGACGGGCTGTCGGACTGTTGGACTGACGGGCTGACGTTCTGACGGACTGACAGACTGGCGATCTGACGGACTGACAGACAAAATTACATTTTTGGTATAATATGTACCATGTATACATATATATTATTATATATGCATTTGGTAAAAATCGGTTAGTAACACTCCAATTTATTTATTTGTATAAATGTATATAAAACATTGTGTAACACGATAACATTTTCTAACATTTTATAACATTTGCTACAACATGTTATCTTGTATTATTATTATTATTAAAAAAAACATACAGACAGAAACGTCAAACTTATAACACCCCTCTTTTTGCGTCAGGGGTTAAAAATACTTTTCCCGTTATCTTTTAATTTTTCTTGTACACAAACCTTGTCCAAACAATAACGAACACATAAAAAAAAAGATTTGGTGCAGCCGATCGAAAGTTATGCGCGTACATACATTTCGGCGATTCATTTTTTTATATATAGATAAGCAATAAAAGCGATCAAAAATTATTTTTTAAGAAATATCAACATTTATGTTCCATTAATATAACATATCATACAAATTAATTTCGTAACAAACATAAACTAAGTAATGGTAAGAACCGCATTTAAATCCGTTGTTTACTTTATAAGATCTAAGCTGACAGATAGCGCGAGTGACTTAATTTTATACTGTGTAAAAATATAATATTTGTCCATGAAATGAATTAAAAATGAATACACTTCGAGCCACTACTCGGCCGTTGACGAGTTACTTAAAGTCCACGGGCTTTCCGATATGACCAAGATAAATTGCGTGCTTTGTAGGACATTCATAACATTCTTCAAAGGGGAACAGTTGATGAATATGTATCTAGAAGAAAAAACCGAAAGTACATTTATTAGTTGCCAGGGTTAGCATGCAACAGTGCCCGATGCGTTTGTGTGCATGTAAAATATTAATGTGGGTGTTCAATCACAAATTCCCACGCTCGTGGACTACATTCTTAATATTATATTCATTAAATCCCTTGGACGAGTTAGAATAGACTTAGTTATGTATGTACATTAGGGCCTCGATAATCCGAACACTCAAAATTATCGCCCTTTCGGATTAATGAGGTGTTCGGATTATGGTATGTATACAAGGTGGATTCCACAAAGCAAGAGTTTTTTTAACTAGGTTACCTACAAAGGTCCACCTACAAAGTTTCAATGAAATCGGTTCAGTAGTTTAGCCACAGGACACTACTTTTCGTTTTTGAAATTTACTACACGATGTGTTCTATGAAACGCTATCATCAACGGGTTAACGACCTTAGGTCTAACTACTCAAATAATTTTCACTCTGAAATATACCTTATGTCTGAGCAATAAGATCCTCACACACGTAATCACAAAATAGTTAAAAACAATAGGTAGGTTTTGCTTAACCCGGGAGAGTAAAAGGGTCAACCGAAAATATCTTTTCTATCCTTTTCTAATTTCAAACATAAAAAACTGCATTTGATTTTTGATTAGTGAGTCAGTGTGTCGCAGTACGCGAACCCGTGACGTGTTGCACATTTAGGCAAAGTCTATCGCGTCGTTGCACGTTTGAAGTAGCCGGCGGGCCATGTCGTGTTTGTTTTGATTATTATTAATAGGTATTTTAGGGCCGGTTTTTCAATAGTCAGATAAACAGTCAGACAGCATTTATTCTATAGATAACTTAAATTTGGGTTTTTCAATGGTCAGACATCTGTTATTCAAAGAATAAAGGTTAAATCTGAGGTATAACTTTATCTGTTGTTTCAAACCTCAGTTAGTGATAGTATCTGTAGAATAGTGATTTTGATGTTTGGGTATTTCTATAAATTCTCTTAGTAATAGTTGTGATAAAATTACATACACTGCCACAATTAAGTATTTAATTTTGCATAAGTGAATATGGATGTTTTGACTAGGTCGACGCGACGATATCGAATAAAACCATCTAAAACGAAACTTTTTGTTCTGAGGTGAAAAGGGTTATTAGAGAAATATGGGTTATAGATACTATAGAGAAGATGAAGAATTTTTATTTCGTAGACTGCTATCTAGTTCGAAACAAATCAGAGTTGGTAACGAGAAGATTTCCCTAGTGGCCGTTTGCGGAACTGACGTATGACAGATACTTCTACCTGGCAGTTTAATATAAAGAGCGAGTGCATTGTTATTATTTCATTGATAGACGTCTACGGAGTAGTAAAAAATACTATAACCACTTCGTGAGGGTGAACAGTATTTTAAAAGTGGAATGTTAACGTGTATACTTATTTTTATCTGTCATACGTTAGTTCTGCGACTTGCCGCTAGGGAATCTGCTCGTCACCATTTAAATTCTTTCTACAATGATTTCATTGATAGACGTCTACGGAGTAGTAAAATAAATACTTTAGAACCACTTCGTGAGGGTAAACAGTATTTTAAAAGTGGAATGTTAACGTGTATACGTATTTTTATCTGTCATACGTTAGTTCTGCGACTTGCCGCTAGGGAATCTGCTCGTCACCAATAGGTACCTCTGTACCTGACTTAAATACAAATATACTTTTTATTTTTAAACACATATTTATTAATAGTAGAAACACCCGTTTAATAAATTACAATGCACCACCCGCAAACCCGGCATTTCATTTTTATAAATTTTGATTTAATTCACTCTACTCTCTACGACTATGACTCTACTACAAGAATATCATAAACGACTTTTTATTAAATTATTATTTGCTACATCTATTATAGACAAATAATAATTATAATCGAATGCTTTCATTTCATTTAATTAAATATCCCAAAACGGCAATCATAAAAAGACAAAAAGAAATAGAAAAAGAACAGTCAACTTGAATGTTGTCTAAAAGTTTCTGGTCCTTATCTAACGTGTGACTATCTGTATAGCTGCATCTCGCTTGCGCATCATTACAGTGAACATAGCTGTGAAGGACCATCAAGTAACTATCTAGCTGTTTACTCCCGATTGAAAAACACAAAAAGTTTATTCGCTTGTTAAAGAGCTGGATACATTTATTCCCTTGTTAGTTATTTGACCGTTTAACTGCGGATTGAAAAACCGGCCCCTAAAGTGATTAGTGCGAAAAATTGCTTTTATAGTGACAGGACACATTAGTTAGGTTTGTTAGTACTTAGTTGTTATTTAACGATTACTTTGTGTGAGTGTAAATAAAACAATGCCTCGATTTGGTTATACGACTAGTGAATACTCGGATATGATATTAATTTATGGAGAGTGCCGAGGCGAGGGAACGCCGCTCTGGCTTTACGTACCTACACTGATATGTAGTTTGCGTACAGCTGCTCCTCATTTTCAGGTAAGTAAACCATAGATCTATTCACAAAGTTCTAAAAATAACAAGCGTAAACCTCAAATACAAGTAAGTACAGGCTTTATTAGATCGACGAGATATACTTTTTGTAAGACATTGCCCGTAAGATATACTTTTTGTTATTACTTATTTGCAAAGCTATTTGTTCGTACCTACCTACTTACTAATTTGCAAAATTGCGAAAATTACATTATTAAAAGATACGATCTGTGTATTCATTGAGAATTGAAACATTTAAATTATAATTAATTGAATTTCATGTTTTGTGATATTATTGTGAAATATTGTGATTGTGTAAATACATGTAAATTATTATTACAATAAGTAGGCGGCAGCACCGCGCGGGCGCCGTTTGAACTTGCCGCCATGCCATGCCCCTCAGCTGTACTCGTATGCACGTAGGTTAGTGAACTTAAATTGCAAATGGTGTTCTTATCGGTTTTAATATTTTTGGCATTTAGTTTGTTTGAAAGTTTCATTTTTTTAATTTCAATTTTCAAATAAATTTAACAATCCCAAAGTCAACAGACTTATTTGAATGGCCCGCGGTTTCGTTAAATATCGTTTTGTCATATCCACCCTGTATATATAATATGTATGTATTTTAAAAGGTGAAATGAAACAGTTTTTTTATAATTACAACATTTTTTTTTACGCTAATCTATGGACTTTTTAGTTACGTGAAAAAGCATATAGTGTGCTCTTCTTATGTACTCATTGATTATTTAATTCATTGGAACTACATTTAATTCATTGATTTCGAAGGATTTTTTTTTCTGTTTTTATAACCGCAAAAAAGTAAACTTTGGTACTTAATTTCTCTGGAACTAAACCGTATTGGCACGCGGCCGTTTTACTCGGACCCTTCTAATACAAAGCCCTCTCAATCTATAGAACGAATAGCAAATGTCCGTTTTCAGTGTCATATTACACTCCGCGGCCGCGGCCCTATTATGTCGTTCAGGTCGCGTCTGTAGGCTCGTAAAGGTATACATAGCCATCTTCATGACGCTTGATATCCCAAAAAGTTTTTAAAATTTGCGCTCAAAACAAACAATAAAGATACTTACGAACGCATTTATCAACTATACTTTGTTTCCACTTTCCACTATTGCAATATATAGTTGTACTATTTTTGAAAACACCACCTTCCGAAGTCATGAATCCGTAACCTTGCTGACAAGTCACTGTCAAAGTCACAGAGCCAGATATGATTTGTCCAGGGCCTCCGTTCGGAATATTGGTATCGTAAGTTCCATAATCTGGATACGGTGGCAAAACACAGGAGTTTTCTCTGAAAGCATTCATGTCTGTTTAAAACGATCGGTGGTTCTGCGATCATTTGAGTAATGGTCTATTGATGTCCTAGAAACCCCATCAATCCCATGATGGACGTCTGTCTACCGGCATAGACATTATATCTTTTTTTCATACTTACTACCCATATTTTCACCTCTATAAAATTATAACAATGTCAAGTCATTCTATACAAAATGCACTACACCATCTCACAAGAAATTTCATGTATTTTTAAATAAAAACACTGAAGTTTGTAATTTTAAGCTTCCAAATGTCCCACACAAGACAACCACCTCTCGCAAATCAGTCTCGGCTCCCGATCAGGATCTAATATACTCTTAATCATAGCACCTTTATCCGTTGTTTTAATAAAGTAAGCTTTAATATCCAATAATATTTTTAGCACATAAAAAGGTACCTTGACTTCAGGCAGACTAAAAGGAACCGCTCCACATTAAATTGGAAAATTTATTAGAGACAATGACACCGACGGTGGCTTCTAAGGACAAACTTTTAACTTTAAATAACATTTGGAGTGAAATAAAATAGAAAAAAAAGTATTATAGTTTTCAGACCAGAGACAATTCAGAGACAAAAACAATCTCATAAATATGTGAACTGAATTTTAAAGATTTAGATGCACGGAATTTGTCGGAATATGGCTTAGTGACTTCGCAGTTTGTGATTGTTTTTCTGAGTGAGGAGTTCGATCAAAAATTCAACTTGCACTACCTCACAAAACACTACCTCTGTGAATTCATATAATATGATTGTGTTCAAATATTTGTAAGTGGAAGACAACTAGTGATTTGATCTGCGTATAATACTTGTTTAGATGAGTTAACCGCGACATTTCACCGTGGGAGAGCCACGCTTCGGCATGAATGGGCCGGCTCGAACGGAGTGATACCACGGCCTCACAGAAAACCGGTGTGAAATAGTGCTTGCGCTGTGTTTCACCGAGTGAGTGAGGATACCGGAGGCCCATACCCCAACCCCTCCCTCTATCTCCCCCCGCATCCCCCAAAGGCCGGTAACGCACTTGTGATGCCTCTGGTGTTGCGGGTGTCCATGGGCGGCGGTAATCGCTTACCATCAGGTGATACGTCTGCTCGTTTGCCGGTCTATTCCATAAAAAAAAAAAAAGCACACAACGTTTAGTTCTGTGCTTATGTCGCGACAGAGGTAGGAACTCAATTCTGAGAAAATCCTGCTGCGTTTAAAAAGGACATTTTTAGTTAATAAAATACATGGGTGGTCTGAATAGTTTTCGACCTAGCGATGATACAAGACATTTTATTTTATACTAGCTGACCCGGCGAACTTCGTACCGCCATATTAATATATCTGTCTCGGCTTCCAACAAGCAGTGTACAGTCGCGAAAAAAAAATAACTTTTCCAGTAATCTTTTAACTTTTCTTGGACACAAACCTTGTTCTAACAATAACGAACACGTAAAAAAATTATTTAGTTTGGTGTAGCCGATCGGAAGTTATGCGCGTACATAAATTTCGGCTATTAATTTATATATGCGAGTATAGATTTGACATAGGTCCTTGAACTGTACATATATCCCAGAGCTATGCACAATGCTGTTGGGGTCGGGAACTGTCCAGGCCATTTAGTACATAGTGAACAAGAACTTACGTCTGTAAAGTGTTTGGCCTAGAGCTAGATGGTGGTTTCCTGACTGGTATCGCCAAAGGATTTGGTTCAGGTGGTTCCGGTGTGGTTGGTTTTGTAAATCCTGGTATACAAAGTTCACCATTCTCGTCAGATCCATCCGCGCAGTCTTGTATCTGGGAACAAGATTTGTGAAATTTCCATTTACTTTTTTGCTGTTTCGTATGAAATTTAAGTAATTCTTTCAAGTGTGTTAGTCGTGACCACGAGCAATACCACAAAAACGATGCTTCTTTTTACTTTTCAAAACATTTTACTCTGCACAACCAGCCTCTAGAGCCACTTTGGCAGGCTCATATATGTAAAGAAATACCTCTGCAGTATTTTCAGATCGAGACGATTTTCAAATCAAGAAAAGAGCGCACTCCAACTGAAAGTGCCATCAATAAGTTATGAATAACTTGAGTTGAAAGTTTTTAGGTGATCGTTGATGATGGTTTTACCATAGCCGGGTAATTAAAATAACTTACCCCATTACAATCACTGCCTTGGTCCACACAAGATCCATCATCACACGTGAATGAGTATTGAGGACATCTTTTAGCAGCACTCGCAGCAATAGCTCTGAAATATTCAACTTTAAAAGAACACTTTCAACAAGATAACTTATGATAATTTATCATAAGTTATCTTCACAACGGTTGAACAATAACTAAGTTCTTGCGGGACAGGATTCCTACCTGACAAATATCCCTGTTTGTGTTTTGTTTTTGCCCTGCTTTCAGACCTGGATATTTGTCTCGCGGAATTAAAGCTAAATATATTTCATAGCATTTAATGTCATGGATTTCCGCAAAGTAACACCTGATTCCATAACTTATCTTAAGTCAGCAAGTATAGCTGAGCAGGTAAAACTATACATCAAGTTGACAAAACTGTATCGCTTAGCAGCCCAAAACGTTTGGTTCAATCAGCAGTGTAAACACTTAAAAGTATTTCCCCATTATAATAATATACATACTAACACACACAGCCGGTCAAGTGGTTTAGCTTTGGTGAAGGCAAAACAAGTGTGGTTGAATGAGGAATGCAGGCATTGGTTTTCAGTTAGGGACAATATCAACCTCCATCTCAAAGTTCTGTACTCAGAGTTAAGTTACAAACTGCATAGTGTGGAGTTTGATATTTTAGATAACAAAGCTCGGGACTTCGCCTCCCAAGTAGCGCATGAAAAATATTTAAGGCAGCGTAGGAAGTTGGAGCGATTAACTCGGGATAGCCAAAATAATAATAATAATAATATCACCAACTTAGAAAATAATGATTCAGATGCGGTTCATATTTTCTACCCACGCGTTAAAATTTATACAAATACCCAATTTTCCAATTCAGAGATTTCTTTACTAGAGAAAGGCCTCAAATATAACATCAGGCCACGGTTATCTCAGAAATCGCTCGAAACTTTAATGGTAGATTCAGAAATGGCTTGTGTTAGAAGTAAAATGGATAGCGCCGTTAAACATCAGGTGGCATTTCAGATAAAGACAGCGTCCGCAACCACCATTACCCAAAATTATTCCGAAATACAAGTACATAGGTCATTACAAAACACAATTACTCAAAATTATTTAATAATTACTAAAGCCGACAAAGGCAATACAGTAGTCATTTTGGATTAAACTGCATACCACCAGAGGGTTAACGACGTTATCCAGGGGGAAGATTTTAAACGTCTTACTACCGACCCTACCAAAAAATTCACTCTAGAAATAAAGAATGCAATTATTAACACGTCGTACATTTCTCCAGGCCAGTTAAAATATAAAATTCCAATGAATCCACGATCTCCTTTTTTGTATGGTTTACCAAAAACTCATAAAGACAACATCCCAATTCGCCCCGTTGTCTCTTACATTGGTGCCCCAACATACGATTTAGACAAATATCTAAACAATTTACTAAAGGCAAAGGCATCTTTTAAACCACAGTACAGTTTAAAAAATAGTTTAGATTTAACTAAAAAAATACAAAATATTAACACCCCCACAATTCGAAATTATTATCACTAGATGTAGATAGTTTATTTACAAATATTCCATTTGAAGAGTGCCTACGTATTTTGGGGTACCTTTTGGAGAGGCAACGTTTACATCCAGGAGAAATAAATGACCTACTTAACCTCACACGTATTTGCATGGAACAAAATTACTTTCGATTCAATAACGAATACTACCGCCAAAAAGAGGGTCTAGCAATGGGATCACCTTTAAGTCCATTAATGGCGGAAATATTTATGGACTACTTCGAATGTAAATATGTGGTGGGCGAGCCCAACATTCTGTTTTATTATAGATATGTGGATGACGTAATTATCTGTTGGACAGGTACTAATCGTCAATTGGATATTTTCGTAAATAGGCTCAATACTCACCACCCCAAAATTAAATTCAAATTAGAATTAGAATCAAATCAGTCCCTTCATTTTTTGGATCTAACAATCACAAGAGTCAATAACAAACTCGATTTCCAAATTTATCGAAAGCCCACACACACGGATACAACGATTCCCGCTTCATCCTGTCACCCACTACAGCATAAACTAGCAGCCTTCCGCAGCTATATCCACCGTTTAATGTCACTCCCACTGTCCACGGATAATTACGCAAAAGAACTCAAAATATTGTATCAAATCGCGACTTCAAATGGTTACACCAAACAAGTTATTGATAATATAATTAAGAAAAAGCAGAATGACCGGGCTCGCTCAGCACTTTATGCATGTACCCCCGAAAGAATTAACAAGAATGTCGGGAGTCTCACTTACATAGGCCCAATTTCAGATAGAATCGCGAATATTCTAAGAAAACACAATGTTTACGTAGCTTTTCGATCGGATTATAACTTGCGTAAACTATGTAACGGTAAAGATAAATTAGAGAATTCAAAAAAATCCGGAGTTTACAAATTAGTATGCAATGATTGCACCGGGGTCTATGTGGGTCAGACAGGCCGTAGTTTCGAAATTAGCGGTGCGGCGAGCTCATTCGACCTCAAACGCTCGACGAGTCAACATCTCCTGAGGATGCCCCGTGGAGGGGCGAAACACGTGTCGAGTATAGGTTTGGTTGCATGGCATGCTAATTATTTCTCACTTGTTTTGTATGTGTACATATGCATGATACCCATATGTGCATGTAAGTATGCATGACGGTGGGATTTGTGCCCTGCTTTCAGACCTGGATATTTGTCTAGCGGAATTAAAGCTAAATATATTTCATAGCATTTAATAAGTTTCCCAATTTAACCAAACCAATGTCTTTCACAGATAGTCCTAGCCATAAGGTATTACATCACATTGAGACCACAGGACCACCCGTGTTTGCGCGAGCGAGGCTATTATGGGCGTGGGCGAGCCCGCTCCACGTAGTGTTAAAGAAAAACGGCGAGTTTCGGCCGTGCGGCGACTACAGGCGGCTTAACGCGATAACGAAGCCAGACCGATATCCCATACCTAGATTGCACGATTTTACATACTTATTGGCTGGTAAGAAGGTATTTTCCCGGTTAGATCTTAACCGTGCTTACCATAATATAGAGGTAGCAGAGGACGACATACCCAAAACGGCAATAATAACGCCTTTTGGACTGTTCGAATTCCTTCGTATGAGTTATGTATTACATAATGTCGCTCAAACGTTTCAACGTTTCATGCATACAGTGTTGCAAGGCCTAGATTTTAAATTTTCTTTCGTTGATGACGTAATACTAGGGAGTGATAGCCTTGAGGACCATAAAAAGCAGCTAGAAATCATTTTTGAGCGATTTAATAAATACGGCATTACTATCAATGTTCAATCCTCTCGCCAATGCAGCGATCACCTTGTGACGTTTGCAATACCTATAGGCCCATGTTATAAGCATACAATCGCTAAAACTAGTTCACTGGCGAGAGCAATGAACGACGGCTATTTCACCGTGTTCTTATTCTAAGCTAATGTAATCAAGCACTTACTGGAGATGCGTGATGTCCTTGATCTCGTCGGCCGTTGATGGGGTACCCCACTGCCGTTTGTCCAGCCGCGTTCACACATACATGCTCCAAAATGCTGTACGATCATCCAAGGTATTCGAATTACAATACACTCGTTTCAACTATCGCGGACCGCGCCTAAATTGACGTGACTACTAAAACTCGCGAGTCCAATCAGACCATTCATAACGGTGACCGACGAAACACCGAGTCGTTGGAAAATTAGCTAAATATCAATTAAATTAACTTAAAACGGGCATTCTTTTACGAAGCTCCAGCTCGACCGATCCAAGCGTCTCAATAAAACTACTGTCAACGTCAAAAAGTCAAACTAGGAAAAATGACAATTAAAAATGTTGCCATTACAATGACGTTAAATTTCTAACAATCAATGTTTCGAAATGTATTTTCGGTCAGTCAGCAGTAGAGTTTCTAGGACATCTGGTATCGTGTGACGGTATCAGACCTCTAGACGAAAAAGTTAAAGCGATAGATAATTTTTAATAACCGGAAACTATCGAACAATTAAGACGTTTTCAGGTATGATTAACTTCTACCGGACTCATATACCTAAAGCAGCCTTGTAGCAATCTGTGTTAAATAAGTACTTGCACAACTGTAAAAAACGTGATAAGAATAAAATCGACTGGAATGACGAGTCGAATGAAGCTTTTGAGCTGTGTAAACATAGCTTAAAAAATGCGGTTACATTGTCTCATCCTTCGGTGGATAGCCCTTTAGGTTTAATGACCGACGCTTCGAATTTGTGTGCAGGCGCAGTACTTCAACAGAATGTGAAGGGCACGTGGAAGCCGCTAGGTTTTTTCTCTAAGCGTTTCACCGAAGCCCAGCAGCGGTATAGTACTTATGACCGCGAGTTGTTAGCTATTTATCTAGCTATTAAATATTTCAGAAAGTTGTTTGAGGGACATCAATTAACCATTTTTACTGACAATAGACCGTTGGTGTACGCTTTTGAGAAAAAGGTTAGCGACAACGAATCCCCTAGAGTTTCACGTCAATTACTTTTTACTAGCGAATTTACCACCGACATTAGGCATGTGTCAGGTTCTAGCAATGTTGTAGCCGACGCGTTATCGCGTGTCGAGACCATTTCCTGTCCCAGAAGTATCGATTTCAGCGAACTGGCTGAAGCTCAAAACAATGACGACTACGTTGTGCAATACGACAACACAGGTAAGTCAATGTGCGAATTAAGCGAATCTTACTGCCTACATGTAACAAGCATTTGTATTGTGAATATTGTGAAGTGTCAACGGAAAATGCTCGACCTTATTTGCCAGATAGGTATAGACGCTTAGCTTTTAATAATATTCACAATTTAAGTCATCCTGGAATAAACACTACTCGGAAGTTAGTCAGAGATAGATTCTTTTGGCCTAATACGAACAAGGATATTAACAGGTGGGCTAAGACATGTATATCTTGTCAAAAAGTAAAGGTAAATAGACATACATTTTCGGCTTTTGAAAAGATTGCGCCGGCTGATAGGTTCGAACATATTCACGTTGACATAGGAGGACCGTTTCCGACGTCACCGGATGGTTATAGGTATTGTCTGACTATAATCGACAGAGGTACAAGGTGGGTTGAAGCTTTTCCTATCAAGGATATCACGGCGGAAACTGTAGCTAAGATTATCTACGAGGGTTGGGTTACGCGGTACGGTTGCCCAGTTAAATTAACATCGGACCAGGGTAGGCAATTTGAAAGTAATTTATTTTCCGAATTAATGAAATATTTAGGTATTGTAAAAATTAGAACCACACCTTACCACCCAGAGTAACGGGTTGGTAGAACGGTGGCATCATTGTTTAAAAGTAGCGTTATTTGCGCGTTTAGACTCGACATCTTGGTTCGAAGAATTGCCCACAGTGTTGTTTGGGTTACGCGCGGCGATACGGAGCGATACGGGCGTTAGCGCAGCAGAATTAACTTTCGGTAAAACTTTAAGATTACCGTGCGATTTTTTTGATAGCACCGCGACTAAATCGCTTAACAAAAAAGGAAATCGTTAGTTAAATCAGGAATACCTTACGCGAAAATAAGCCATATAAACAACCGGACAGATCAAATAAGAAATTTTTTGTACATCCGGATCTCAAGTCATGCGAATTTGTTTTTATTATAGATGATAGCGTTCGTAAGCCTTTGAAACCTCCTTACAACGGACCATATCGTGTTATTAAGAGTTATTCAAAAGTATTTTTAATTCAATTACCGAATAGGCAATCTAATATATCGGTAGATCGTTTAAAACCAGCATATTTATTACAAACTGATGCTGATGAGAAAATAAATAATGAGCCGGCGAATAGCGATAATAGCAATCGCAACGCTTATAGTAGTGTGAACCTACCTTTAAATAATACAGTTCGAGTGACGAAATCAGGTAGAGTCAGCAAACTACCAGTTAGATTTAAAGATTTATAATTTAGCAATAATATAATTTTTCACTTAGTAATCGACCTAGTTATTTTTACACAGTGGCAAAATATTTTAACAGTATAAGTAGCCATGTAAAAGTCTCTTTTGATCATTGTTTTTCTAACCAACGAGTAAAAGTCAACATACATTGTTAATAATGGGAAACTACAGTTCCAAGAAAGATAACGAAAACGTAGCCGTTGCTCAAGCAACAGTGCGGGCAAGTGAACCAATTCGTGAGGGATTTAAGGAACCGGTAGTTATAATTTTAATAGTTGTTATTGTTAGCGTAACATGTTATTGGTGTCGATCGAGATGTGTTCGAAAAATTAAGAAGTGGTTAAAGAGCGAAGTAGCCGAAATGGGTGACAACGGCAATAGGATTACGCCAGTTATTAAAGTGGAGAGGCAAGGGAATACTTCCACCCAAAGCCCAATTCCTAAAGTTGTATTTTCATAAACAATTTACTAGAAGTTTTTGTGTACTTATGTGTTTTCGGAATTAACGGAAGCTTACGTTAATATTAGTTTTAATGTAACTAGATTAGGAACATATATAGTTACATGTGTATTGTAATTTAATTTGTTTTTGTATGTAAGGACGAAAGTCGATGCCAAGGATTAAAAGCCGTAGGACTTACATACAAAACAATAGATATATCTAGTAACGCCCAATGATATTTTAATTTTTTATTGTGGCATTTTAACATAACATCATTGGTAACGCGATTAAAGAAGTTTTTATGTTACTAGTGTAACTAGTGTAATACTTACTTATGATAGGTCTTTACCTATGAAATTGCCGTTTTGTATGCAATAAGTGAAAGTACTTATTTTTTCAAACTTTTTTATTGCTGTTATTCGAAGTAATCACCCATGCAATCGACGCATCTTTGCCAACGCATTGGTAGTTTATTGATGCCCTTCTTATAAAAATCAGCTGGACGGGAGGCAACAAACTCTTCAAAGGCATTTTGTACTGCCTCTCGGTAATTGAATTTTTTACCCACTAAAAAGTTGTCTAAATTTTGGAAAAAGTAATAGTCGGTAGGTATAAGGTCTAGTGAGTATGGCGGATGAGGGAGAGCTTCCAACCCCAGCTCTTGCAGCTTGGAGACTGTCTGTTGCGCAGTATGGGGTCGCGCGTTGTCGTGAAGCATTTGTTGTATTAAATACTCGTCCTCGAGTTATTATTATATTACACTAACTATTCATCGGGATTTCATTGTGATAAAGAGTTTGACCCAATCACAATGCCGAATGCGCAAGCTAGCGAGAGCGAGTTGATGTGAAATAAATTCAAATTTGGCCCTACGTCCTTCATAATGATATCACCGTCTCATAAGTTATTTCTATACAAAACTTTTGTGTATAACTTACTCTTGAATAAAATCCTGGTGCTTTGTAATCTTGGTGAATATGGTATAAAAATTGTCATTGCATAATTTCTGGTCATCCCTGGGGGCTGCAGACACTAAACCTCGTAGATAATATCTGTCCACTCCTAGCCCTCTATCTGGGAAGGACAGACCTCCTCCACTGTCGCCTTTGCATAAAGCCTTACCTGCGCATGATACTATATTTATTGAAGATGTAATAATAATAATATCCTTTTTATATGAGCCAATCAAAGTGACTCTAATCTGTCTGATGGAAAGTATAAGCAGAATTCAAGAGTAGTGGTCACTATAATCATTGCGAATGTAGAAAAGCAACAATGCAGTATGGTGACACACACTATGGCGGGCTTTTGAGATGCTTCTTCATCATCTCGCTCTTACCAACGAAACACGCCTGCACAAATGCTGTCAGCTTAGGTTGGTCTTCTGTGAGATTGTAATTTTATATTGAAGGGGTCAGGGGCAAACCCGCAGACGGGGCCTAGTGGTAAGTCTATTACCGCTCAAGGTCACTCAAAACGAGACAAGAGTCATAGGAGTGGATCTTCTTATGACATTCACGAAATGACTGGAGATGGTGACACTTTGTACTTAAATTCGTTGGAAAGAATATATTAATCATCAGATCAAAGAGCAATAATTCATTTGAAAAGGCGCACCTACCAGTAGTATATCCTGCACAGAATTTATCTCCAGTGAAGTACTCTCTGAAAGACTGTGGAAAGGCATTGATGCAGGTGTCCTCGTTGATGAAAGGTATCTCAATAACCTGGAGGATATTCGCAGCTGTTCCCTGGGCCGTTGTTAGCCCCCAACCAGCCACCTTAGTTGGAACAAAAATCATACCAATATTATAGAGGCGAAAGTTTGTGAGTGTGTGTGTGTGTGAGTGTGTGTGAGTGTGTGTGTGTTTGTGTGTGTATGTTTGTACGCACCTAGAATTCTTAATGAAACTACGAAGTAAAGCAAAAGAAGTTGTTCTGAATAAACTAGAGGTTAAAATTTATATTCAGGGAATACTCTTATAGCATCTGAAGCAAAATAAACTTTACTGCTAGCTTGCTTAATGTCGCTATTAATTTAAAACTGTTCCACTCGATTCCGTCTCTTATTTTTTTAGATTTTCATGAATTCATGAATCAGGGATATTGGACCTACCTTTCCTGAGTTCCCTGGTTTCAACTGAATCTTTTCGAAATTACCGTCATAGTAAACACACACGGGTCGCACATATGTCATGTAGACGAAAGGAGTTTTCAGGATCAAGGCAGCAATGTCTTCTTGGAAGTTGGCTCCTGAACCTTGGAATAGAGTTGGAATTCTAATTTCTAGAAGCTGCAAACAGAATTATTGTATAGAAACATTAGAAACAGCTAATGGAATAAAAAAAAAAAACATCTGATCTATAGTAAAAATATTTTGACGTGACTGGTAGTTTTAGTAGTCATGTGTGAGTTCGTAGTAATCAGGGCCGAGTCGAACCCCGGCAGCGCCTGTGTGCGAAACCTATGAAGTGCCTCTTTTTTAGAAATCTTCATGATTCAACGTATTTTTTTAGGGTTCCGTACCCAATGGGTAAAACTATTACTACTACTATTACTAGGACGTTGCTGTCCGTCTGCCACCAGGCTGTATCTCATAAACCGTGATAGTTGGTTTAAATTTTCAGAGATAATGTATTTCTGTGGCCGCTATAACAACAAATACCTAAAAACAGAATAAAAGAACTCGTTGTTGAGCGCAGGCATTTACTGATAAAGTTTTAATTTAGAAAAGGACCTTTCCTCGCTTGCTATGGTAGGTAACTGGCATAGTTAGCAAAATTCATAATGTTATGGTGATGTTGGGGTATACAGCTGTCAAATTGCTTAAATATATAAATTCGAGAATTTTCACCACATCATTATTAAATTATTTGAAAAAAAAAACTAATATGATTTCTTCATACAAATCATCGGCGTTAATATCCAAAGAATAATTTGCTGAAAATTTTTGCCGCAAACAATGACAGGTACTTCTTTATCGACTTTGATCTTGTTCATCACTTAGTTTAAATAAAAAAGTAAACAAGTCATTTTGATTATTCAATAAATTAAACCTTTTGTCTACAAAGGATAAAGCTTGGTCAATGGTTTTCGGATAATTTATAGTATGTCTTCGTTTTCATAATCAAAACTCTTTGGAGTTTTACGACGTCTTATGGGTCTCAAAGTTTCAAATTCAGCCTCGACATCTAATTTTTTGGCAATTTTCATGGCATCGTTTACAATTTCTTCAAAATTTGCATCGTTTAAATTTTTTATCAAAAACTTCTTTAATTCCGTTAAAGCATCTAAAGAAACTTGCATATTCATTTCGATGGATTGCAGAATTTTGCTTACAAAATTTATTTTGTTAATATTATATGCCATAAATTTAGTGAACAAATAAATGAAAAGGTGCATATTTTTTCTGCTATACATTTAGCGTCATATTTGGCTTTCTGATAATATGATACACCATTTGATATTTCATATAAGGCATGATAAATTTCTGGTAGGTGAATTTGTAAACAGCGGTTTTATAGGATCTATTTTGCTTAACCATCTTGATTCAGACAAAGGTTTTAAAGACAGATTTATGACTTTTTTTTAATATATCCCACCTTTTAGTAGAGGACGAAAAATATTTTTTAAATTATAAATGTGAATGTTAGTTTGTATGTTAGGCTTTCACGCGAAAACTGATCGATCATCATGAATCTTTGTACACAAAGTAACATATGATACTTTTTATTGAATGTGAGCGAAGCCGCGGGCGAAAGTTAGTATTTATATATTTCTTGCACAAAACTACAGTATACAAATGGATTTTTTGATGGTTGAGGTTGGCAGCGTCGTTTAATAATCAGCAATTTCTTTTGGAGACCATTATTTTTATTGCGCATATTTGATCCATTATCATAGCCTTTTTTTCCTTTAAATTGTTTATGTCCAATTTAATTTTGTCTGGTTTTTCTATGATACCTAACCGATGTTAATCAAGCGCCAGTTGTATCGATTAATTGGACAAAAAGCTCGAAAATGCTCTCTTATTTTCAACTTACTAGTTTCTGTGCTAAAATAGACAAATCCTATTATAATACTAATTTGCACTAGGTATGTACGTGTGAAACGTCAGGAGTATAATCCAGGATTGAGGAAAAATATTTATTAATGCGAGTTAATTTTAAAAATAAAATCTTGAATTTGGTTACCGAGTATGTGAATTATTTCATTTTGGATTTTGTCTCCAAGATAAGTCACCATATTTTGAAAATCCGAAACATTCGTTACGCTTCGAATATGTTCAGTCATTGAAAGATCGAATTTTCCTAAAATTTCGATACATTTTAAAAAATTGCCATTGTTAAGCTCGCTCGTATAATTTTTGGCTTCGAGCAATAAATATACCATAGTATAATTGTTATTAAAAGATATCATAAAAAAGTATAACGAATATTACATAATGTATCTAATAAATAAATAGATAGAATTTTCGAGTTCACAATAATTCATTATTTTTTATTTACAATAGATAAATAAACAGCCCCTCTTCTCTCCTAACATTGCTGTGCCAGACAGGGTCCCTATTTGTTTTCTAACCATCGTATTATTATTTAACACCTGTAAATGTACCTACGGTATGGAATACAATAAATTTTATGTTATTTGTTCACCTATGTATGTACCTATGTATGTATGTAGCTATATACAAGGTGAATATGACAATACGACATTAAATGTAACCGTGGGCTATTTAAATGTGTTGGTTTACTTTGGGATTGTTTAATTTACCCGAAAACGGATATAAAAAAAAAAAATTTCAAACAAACTAAATATCTTAAAAATTCAAACCAATAAGGACACCATTTGTAATTTAAGTTCACTAACCTGAGTGGCCGTGGTCCCGGCCGGCGGCCGTAATATAGTTACCTAAACGACGCACGACGTAGGTTGACAAAGTAGATACCTACTTTATCGCCGTAAGCCAAATAGCACTAGTAATATTTATTATGTATTCACGTTTTTTTTTAAGTTACACAGTCACCATAATAATCACAAAAAAAACGAAAACCGCAAGGTTTTAAATTTGATCATCTCGTGTCGAGGTTACAACTGGAAGAGCATTATCTCTATTAGGAATAAAAGATTGATTTTTCTCGTATGTCCTGGATGGTTTGTACAATAATCCGACTATTGGTAGGAAGGATAAACGAACATTCTCCGTAAATTAATATCTTATCCCTAGTAAAATATTTACTAGCCGTATAAGTGCAACCGAGTCGAGGCATTGTCTAAACTTTAAACTCACACAAAATAAGATAACGCTACGAATAACTAACGAACTTAACTAATGAGTCATGTCACTGTAAAATCACTACAAATAAATACCTATTTATAACCAATAGGTACAATAACGCGACACAGGGCTCCCGCGCCGACGTGGGCGACTACTTCAAAGGTACAAAGGTAGCGCGTGCGACGACGCGACGGTAGGTGTAACATCGGTCATTAACCCAACAAGATCGTGTAGAAATTTTTTAAAAGTGTTGTTTGCGATAAAGAAGAGCATAAGGTCTAAACGCATTAGAAACTGGGAGTCAGACAGCGAGGATATCTGGGTCGTTGTAGACCTGCCTGGTACACGTTCCAATACAGTCGGAAAGATAATTTTTTGTGCAGTGTATTTACCTCCCCCGATACTTCGGGCAGTATTGGAAGACTTTATAGATAATTGTAACACTGTACTCGAGCAGGTAACGGATTGTGAAATATTTGTTGTGGGAGACT
This sequence comes from Diaphora mendica, assembly GCA_949125395.1. Taxonomy (NCBI): domain Eukaryota; kingdom Metazoa; phylum Arthropoda; class Insecta; order Lepidoptera; family Erebidae; genus Diaphora; species Diaphora mendica. The sequence continues at coordinate 2,619,106 of OX421332.1, read as the reverse complement.
TTAACCGGCGTGATATAGACTGGAAATCAACAACACAATATAGTAGTAACTCTGGCCTGTCTAGCATAAGTAAAACACTACAGGATTCTATATAAGTAAATAAATTACAGCAATTAAATCTTATTGCTAATTCGGATGGCTGTATGCTTGATCTCGTAATAGCTTCTAATCCAGCGTATCACGTCGTTTCAAGTTTGAATTCTATAACTAACGCTAGTCGGCTACACCCAGCATTGGATATTACTATTACGTTAAAAATGGAACCTAGACTATTATCGCTGACAAATTACTTGGGTAAAGTTGAATGGGAGGAATTGTTTGCGGGACACAGTAATGTGAACGAAATGATAGAGGTATTCTATAGTATTCTTATTAATTTAAAGAGTATGTACCAATGTGCGTACCGAAAGGCAATAAATATCCCCCATGGTTCAGTCGCAACTTAATTAAATTATTAAACAATAAAAATAAGCTTAGGAAACGGTATAAAAATATGGTAACATATTGGATGCATTGGAATTAAGTTATATCGTAAAAAGTTGCGATCGTTTGTCAACATGGTGTTACAATAATTACATTAGGTTGATGGAAGATGAATTTAAAAAAAATCCTAAATTATTTTGGACTTATGTCAAGGCCAAGCGAGGGGGGTGTAGTGCATACCCCAAATCTATGGCCGATGGATCCAAAACCGCAACAGATGGAACGGAGATATGTCAACTATTTGCTAATTATTTTTCTAAAGTTTACAGTTCTGACGAATACTCAAACGACAAATTCAAAACTGAGTACATACAATCCCTTCAAAAGCATAGCCTATCCCTAAGTAGCCCCCTAGTTGAACATGAAAATCTACTAAAAATATTACAAAGCTTAGATATTACTAAGGGAGCTGGCCCAGATGCAATTTCACCCATTTTAATTGTAGCCTGTTCCAAGGAGTTAGTTCGCCCACTAATGCTGATCAATAACAGGTCACTGCTTAGTGGTATATTTCCCTCAAAATGGAAAATTGCAAAAGTGGTTCCAACACACAAATCTAATGACATTGAAATGATATCCAATTATAGACCAATCTCCATTTTATCATCATTTGCAAAAAAAATTGAAATGTTAATATGTCGACATTTGCAAATCATCTAAAAGTATACTTGAGTGACAGTCAGCATGGGTTTATTGCAAAACGATCCACGAGTACAAACCTGGCATCTTTCACCGAGACTCTATTTAAAACCATGGATTCAGGTCATCAAACTGATTTTAGCAAAGCTTTTGATAAGATATCCTACAAAATCCTGAATTACAAACTGCAAGCTTACGGTATATGTGGATCAATGCTGGAGTGGATAGCATCATATTTGACAGGTAGAGTGTTCTTTGTAGTAGTCAATGGTTACCAATCTAATTTAGAGCCCGTTTTATTCGGTGTGCCACAAGGTTCCCATTTGGGGCCACTTTTGTTTAATTACTTTATTAAGGACGTCCCCAACTGTTTCTTGTACTCCGACGTTTATTTATTTGCAGATGATTTGAAGTTTTCAAGACCCATTAAATCTGAGAAAGATGCTAGGTTACTTAAAAGTGATCTAAGTAGACTGGTAGAATGATGTGAAAATAATAAAATGTACTTAAGTATGGTAAATTCAAGTATTTAAAATTTACTAGGAGCCATAACCCCATCAACTTTGAGTACCAAATAAATAATACCATTATAGACGAATTGGATACGATTAGAGACCTCGGTGTGATATTTGATAGGAAACTAACTTTTACGCATCATCTGGATTACATTATAAAAAGAGCTTCAAAAATGCTAGGCTTTGTCTTAAGAACTTGTAAAAACTTTCAAAACAACAGGACTAAACTTTTGCTTTATAATAGTCTTATCCGAAGCACGTTGGAATATTGCAGCATAGTCTGGCGACCCCACTACGCAACGCATTCCCTGCGATTGGAACGTGTCCAAAAGCAATTTCTGTGGCATCTTACATATTGCAATGGCATATCCAAAAAAGTTCGCTCCTATTCAGAAAGGCTTAAATATTTTAATTTAAAATCTCTTGCCAGTCGGCGTGAATTAAATGACGCAATCGTTGCTTTTAAGACTGTCAATTACAAAATTGATTGCACGCCGTTACTGGCTATTCTTAGATTTCGAGTGCCTTCAAGGATTCCGCGCAAAACCATCACGCCACTGTGTCCACCATTAAGAAGAACTGTACTGGGTGCTAATTCTTCATGTGCGAGATTGTGCAAGGTGTTAAATGGCTGCAGCGACATAGTTGATATCCATTACGATGTATTTAAATCGATTTTGAGCTCTTTGCCAAACCTTGTTTCACCTCTGAATGGACTATTCTAATACTGATGTCAAATGCAAATAACCATGTTTATATAACTTCAAAAGTTGTTGTCTTTTTGTACTTATTTGTTCTTCAAGTGTTTGTAATTTTTGTACCATAATTTTTAATAATGCATGCTGTGCCTACCTATAAGTAATTGTTACATTACGATCCATAATATTGACTTTGTAATATTTTTAAGGTAAAAATGTAAACAATTGTTGGCGGGCCTTATTAAATAAATAAATAAAAAATAAAACGAAAAATAGTGTCCCATGGCTAAACTACTGAACCAATTTTTATTGAAATTTAGTAGGTGGAATTGTATCACTGGTGGGTAGGTCTAGTTCAAATTAATGTCGAATTGTCATATCCACCCTGTATAGTTTTTAGAGTTTAGGAAAAAAGTGGCTGTGAGATACGGACGGACAGACAGACAGACAGACATGACGAATTTATATGGGTTCCGTTTTTTTTCCTTTGGCACGGAACCTACGAAACGAAACATGGAACGGAAACGGATACTGCTTATGCTTTCCATCAGGCAGAGTTTGTTAATGTATGGCCCGCCAAAATTACTCTACATTTTGGCGGGCCATACATTAAAAAAAAGGTGAATTAATAACCTCTTAATTTTTTTAAGTCGGTTAAAAAGACGCTATAGCTACTCCCCTCCGGTCTGCCAGCATGTATCACTCTGTGGCTGTAATGGTACAGGCTCTGCCTAGTTTAGGATCTGACTGTCCGTATGATGTGTCAAGTTAGCCTTTTGTTTTATTATACTTATGAGTTGGTTTCAAGTTCTTACGTCAGATTTCTGCGCGCCAATATCATTCTCACTGTCCCAATCGCGGTAGAGCTTGCCGATAGCGACAGCGAAGTTAGATGCAGGTAGTTTCTTTTTCAGGTCACTCCAGAAACAGTGAGCAACTAAGAGATGGAACAAAAGAAACTTGAGTTTATTATCTGCACCTTTACTCTGCGTTGGTGCATTGAATTTGACGATACATTTTTTTATGGAAAAGGCGGCCAAATGAGCCGACGTATTGCCTGATGGTAAGCGATTACCGCCGCCCATGGACACCTGCCACACCAGAAGCGTCACAAGTGCGTTACCGGCCTTTTGGGGATGGGGGGAGGTAGGGGTAGGGGATTGGGGTATAGGCCTCCGATATCCTCACTCATTCGGTGAAACACAGCGCAAGCACTATTGCACACCGCGGGGCAGACGACGACTTCGAAGGACCCAGTCGTACCCCACGTTCCACAGGAGTGGTCCAAGGACAGACCCCTGCGGAATGCCGCACGACATGGGTCGCCGTCTCAAGACGCCCTCTCGGTATTATACTGACAACTAGTTCAACCTTCGAATTCAGTTCGCCCCCAAGGTTGCGGAGATATACTTCCTGTGGTTCCATGAAAAAAACTGATATTCTGATAAATCCCGTGGAACTAGTAGCTTCAAACTGACTTCAAATAATGTTGAGGATAATAAGCAGGAGTGTTAGGGGTACACGCGCGCAGCGGTATAATGATTGCATACGGGCACTTCACGGGGTAGAAACGCCACTGAATAATGGCTAAGAAGAAGAGACTTTGCACAATCTTACCAGACAAAATCACATTATTAGTGATAAGAGTCCCTCCACAGATCTGCTGGTATGGTGAGGTAGTCTTCCGGTATATACCAGCGTGCCATGGTAGTTCACCTCGCTTGGCTGGTTTGCCATCAATCACCAGCTCGCTGCCTTCAGGAGTTACTCGACCACATTCTACAAAAAGAATGAGAATTAAAGAACCGTGCAATATTATGCAAAGACCAACATTTTAATAAGAAAGTATGCGTATTTGTATATTCCTGAATGCAGAGCCTAAAATTTGGGGTTACAAACCTAAAATTTAGCAGTTGATGCTTTATACAAGCTTTTTATATTAACTCGCAATGTATGTATGCTTGTATGTTCGGGTGGAATCTTGAAACTCAATTTTAAAGCAGATATCTTCAAACGATTTTGCTGAAATTTTGCAAGCATGTGTATACAGCGTGCCAATACAATATTATAATGACATGGAGCTAATCTGATGCTGGAGCGGGAAGGTGGCCCTATGGCCACCGTTTGCGACGTTTCTTTACAGAGTTCCTATGAACTCTGTAAAGAAACGTCGCAACATCATCGAGTTTGGACTCGTTTGATTCGTCTCGAGGCATTCCAGTAAAAGCTTGTTTTCAAAAAGTTTTTTAATTCAATTTATTGTGTCATTTGGTAAATGTAATCTTAATTATTGTTATATTGTTCTTTGTTATAAATGATATGCTTGTATTAAATTGCCTTATACCTAATTATTCATTTGTCCTGGAGTCTTAAAACTTCCTATAATATCTATTACGTATATATAATTCTTGTATTACGTTGTTGCTTACTATTTATTGTAAGGAACAACCACAAACAAATGTAACTATCTAAACGATTTTCAAGGTAGAAGTTTTTAATGTGTGTTTTTTTCTGGTGTGCCTAAGTTGGAACAGTTAGCAGAGAAGTAGACGATGTTCAGTGGGTTAGCTAGTACGCTACAATTATATTATTACTCACCCATCAATACACGTAAGAAGAAGACCAGGAAGGTCCAACAGCAGGTGATATAAAACTACAGGCTGATTTGTTACTGAAATTACACTGTATTCTCCATTTCTTCATCAGTATTTAAAACTCAAGTAAACCGACTTATTGGATACGAAGGACCATGTATTACAAGTTTTTACTTTTACTTAGTGGTCTTTCGAGCTGAGTTTGAAAAAAAGTTATATTAAGATCAAACCTGCTGTACACTGTGCAACGTAGTCCCAATACCCAAAATTGCATTTCATATATGGCAACCTCTCAGTGGCGTGGTATATGGGGCTGTTACATATGGGGTTCACCAGGGTGCCAGGAGCGACGTACTTCTTACACGTTTTGAACCCCACACCTGGTACGTGACACGTGTAACGAACACTCGGATCTGGATTGAGTTTGCAAAAACCTGAAAAATAATATTTTACTGGAGCTATCAAGGCACTTAGTTGAGTATCTATTTTTCTTAGGGAGGACGGGAATAACCAGACAGTTTACTTGATGGTAAGTGACTTTTCATTTTAAGCCCTCTCCAACAAGTTTGCCAGGGAGTAAGGTTACTGAAGCTCAAAACCTCTTGGTTGAAGGGGAAATCAAATTGCGACAATGCATTTGTGACGCTTTATTCATAGGTAGTGCATGGGTTGTTTATCATAAAAATCGAATTCGTGTTATTGATTTCATCAAATAGAGAAACTTACGAACACATCTTGGCATGGTCTGATATTGTTTTTCTCCATTGACACAGTAGAGTTGCTGAATATGACTCCCATCTCCACCATAAGGATCTACTATTCCAAATCCTTTCCGACAGCTTACTGTTAGCGCGAAGGAATCGAGGACCTGGCCAGGGCGAGCATTGGGGAACTTTGAAACCTCATAAGTTCCACCTATAGGATAGGGTGGAAGTTCACAGCCACCAGATTTCGTTGAGCTGGAATGAGAAGTTTCATGTGTACAGGGCGGAACAGTGTATTTCGAGTTAGATTCCCATCCATTAAATTATATTTTTAGACTGCCTCAGTGGCGTAGTGTTAGTCGCTACGCTAATATTGCCCAATATTATAATATAATATACCGAGGCAGCCAAAATTAGTTTACTTTTGTAAATAAATCTTTTACAGATATTTTTTCACGTCTATTTATTCACTTGTCATTTTACTTTACTACTAGATAGCGCCAGTATTTTCTATAGAATGAAAGGATATGAAATATAATAGAATGGAATGAAGTGAAATGAAATAATTTATTTCACGTAAATAGAACTAAACCCACTCTAGGCAGAAACGTCCAAACAAACTACAGTACAATGATAAAATACAATTACTATGAGAGTCTAAAGTCCGGGTTAACCTTTTCAGAAAGGTCCATAGTTTTGAGTAAGCCTATCCATACAAATGACATACGAGCAGGTGTTATCGTGAACCCAAACCGATTAGTCAATTGCAACGATTCGAAGATGACCTGCAGAATTGTGTACGTATCCAAATACTATGCATTCATTTATAGGTTTCACTTACTGTAGTGTATGCGTCTAATCAGTCACTCATTTATTCATTCACACATTCTAGTGACTGAGAGAGAAGGAAGTATTATGTCGTCTCTAGCACAGGTGTGGTCATGAAACATTTCAGTCGACTGTGAGCGGTGGAGTGAGTGGGCGCGTGCATCTAAGAGCCAACAATTTCAGATATTTCGGACATCTAACACACAATGCCGTCTAGTCCCAAACTAAGCCGAGCTTGTGTTATAAGTACTAGACCGCTGATATAAATACATTTGTACTTTTTTATTTTGTAAATACATACATATTATTCATAGAAAACACAAAAACTCTGAAACTAATATTTGCAGAACATACAAACATTTGTTCCGACCCGGGAATCGAACTCGAAACCTCAAGCACAGCAGTCGCATATGCTACTACTGCGCCACTGAGGCAGTCAAATACAATATAGAAGGATATATTGAAAGATATAATATATAACTTACGATGCTAGTTTCTTACAGAACGGGTGCGTTTCATCGCTTCGATCGGGGCAGTCATCCACTCCGTTGCATATATTGTCTAATGATATACAGCTCCCATCACTACATTGCCACTGATCACTCCTGGGAGAGAAAAGAGTCTGCTTTAATCTAAAAGTGGGTTCTACTCATAGAAATCTAAATAAGGAAATAGAACTAAAAAAAACTAAACTCGTCGCTGAGCTGGTGACTCGGATGCCACCAGCGCACGGTATTACGCTCAGTTACCCTCGAACCTTTGTCTTGGAAAATGGTGTTTTGCAGTATTGCTCACTGCGGCAATTCGTCTACTACTTGTAATGACACTAATCAGGGGATAACATTTCATCGGTAAGTATTTACATATAGTTTTATTGATGTTTTTGATAAAAGTATATTTTAAAACATAACCTTACCAATAAATAGTAGGTACAACTGGTATAATTAGTGACTTTATTCGTACTTACTACTACATTGCCTCTTGTATTGGATGCTATGGGGAGTTTGGTATTACAAAAAGAAACGTATTACGCAATGAATAATTGTGTTTGATTTCGCATTTTAGTAGTACGGTCACAGAAAATCGTCGAGAGTTAGTGATGTGCTAAACGACATTTAGTCTAGTCGACAAGTTGAAAATGGTACAAAATAGAGATACTACTCTTAAAATTATGTGCATTCCGGATCCAATGAGCCATCATTGGATCCGGAAGCGTATATGTGTGTTTTGCAAAAGTTATAAACAATTAAAGATGAAAAAAAAATGGCATTAAGTTTTTGCCAATACATTTTTTTAATTGAACAAAAACTGACAAATCCTAGTAATGTTGTTGAAGTAAAAAAAATATTATAAACACAGTATAAATATTTTTTTTACTTTTATGGCACGATCTTGTTAAGTATGTATGTAAGAAGGCTCTACGAAGCGAAATTTTTTTAATACCATTTTAAATTTACCATTTACTATTTTAAATTTATTACAATTATTAAAAAAAAATACACTTACAATATTAAGACGGAAGTTCGAGAAAATTTTGTTAGTTAACAATTGTTGAACTAGTTGAAAAATTTACTTTATGTAAAATTTCCAACGGGAATAAATTATTTACAGTGTTCAGAACACACCATATTTTTTTCAAATGTAAAAATATATTCAATACCTTAAAAAAATTAATTAATGTGCCGTACTCGCTTTTGACGCCGCGAGCGCAACGTCGCACGCAGACCTATTTTCAGCGTTAAACAATTAAGTTAGTTAAATAATGGAGATAGAGTTCCGGGACTTAGGAGTTTTTTATTGGAAATTTCCTCCTATTTCAGAATCTTTTAACCGACTTCAAAAAAAGGAGGAGGTTTTCAATTCGACTGTTTTTTTATGTTTGTTACCTCATAACTTTCGACTGGGTGAACCGATTTTGATGATTCTTTGTTTATTTGAAAGCTGGTGATTCCCGAATGGTCCCATTTAAATTTGGTCCAGCATGAAGTCGGTTTTGTTTTGTTAAAATTTGTAATTATTTAATTAAAGCAATTAAATGTGAAACATGTATATCAGCATTACTGGAGCCCGATAATAATAATGAACATATAGAATTTATAAAGTTGAAAGGCAACGGAGGTCTAATTATACCCTGCACGGATGTCGTCATTATTTATAAAAAAACAGAATCTTTGTTAAAGAATACTGTTTTACAAGAAAGTGATGGCAGATAAAAAAATAAAATACCAATTTATTACCAAAACCTTGCAACATTTTCAGGGTCTTAAAATGTTTGATGATATAAATTTTCACCAATATGATCAGTCCCCAACTGACAACCACGTCATTCATTTAATTGAATGTGTAGTAGAGAAGTACATGGTTATCAGTGTTATCACAGTTATTGAATAAATATCTTCATTTTTCGGGAAAGTGATTTTTCTCAAACATGCATGGAAATATTGTCATTATTTTCGAAAAAAGAACACGCGAAATATCTAATTTACGGACAGCGAAAAATAAATCCATTGCAGGAGCGTTTTTTGAATTTGAAATATTACAATGCTCCAGCAATGTTGTATGAAACGGCGTACTGGGATTATTATATACTCTTTGATTGGATCTCTTTTATCATTCTTGGCATACCAAAATCTCTTTCGACATCGCCACAGATGAGAAATAGAAAATCGGCGGCAAAGCTGAAAATTCGTCTTGAAAATTTATTAAATATTTAAATATTTAATAAATGTAAATTGAATAATTAAAATAAGTTCCAACAGTTTAGAGAGTGAAATGGAAATTGATTGTACGCCACCAGATTTAAGATTTTCTTTTAGTAATTGAAGTCAAGCACTAGTGTAGATTACGCAATCACTACAACAAATGCAGAAAGTATAATCATCATATCAATCTAAAATGAAATGCATACGGTATATTTCAGTTTGAATAATATTCTCGGTGCATATGTACGCATAATCGTGTAGTTATTGTTTTTGAATGTAGGTGTAGCACCGCGCCGGTGACATGCGTTTCCGATAGATCCCTGCACTACACACCATTTCTATTACCTTATTTAGATTTCAGTGATTCTACTACTAAATTCTGCATAGGTACGTTTTCAGAAAAAAGATGAAGGTATGTTGAGCCAGCTCTGATCTGATGTATGGCATACCGTGTGTGATTGTGACATTAGTAATTTCTTACTATAAAATTTAACTATGTAGTTTGTTTGGTAAGTTAACTATTGTATTTATCTTACCTAGCTCGTTTTCTTGCTGTAGACCATCGTCTTGGGTGATATTGATTGTGTGTAAATGTTTGCAAAAGTAAAGCTTCTTGCTTATTCCGAATATTCTTCACTAATCGTAGGATTGAATTACACACGCATTCTATGAGTATCAAGAACTGGACAGGTGAATATTATGACACGAATACTTAAATATTACAAACGACGGTGAACAAATTTCGAAAGACAACATCGGAAGGTAGGTTCAACAGGACTGGCCAACGCACTGCACTGACATGATTGTCCAGCAAAACTGGCGAACACCGCCGAAATCAAACTGTCGCGCAGGAGTAGATTCATTACTACACTCCTATAAATACCGAACATAGTTAAAACTTAAAAAAAATTACCGGCATGAATTACTTCCAATTACTTGTCTCTTCCTTCTGTTTGATATCCAGCCTTCTGTTTGAAGATAACTCCTGGAAATAAGTGTGTGTGAGGAACAATCTAATTTGATATTTAACGCATCTCACATGTGGCCTTCTCTACTAACTTTTAAACTTTCGCGTTCCATGATATAATAATTATTTTACGGGAATTAAGGCGAACACTTATTTAAGGTATTACATACCTATGATTTGCCTGACGTTTCGACCAAATTGCACTGGCCGTGTTCACAGGTCGACTCGCGTCGTGACGGTCAGCACAGCACAAGGTCACAGGCCGACCGTCACGACGCGATTCGACCTGTGAACACGGCCAGTGCAACTTGGTCTAAACGTCAGGCAAATCAGAGGTATGTAATACCTTAAATAAGTGTTCGCGTTAATTACCGTAAAATAATTATTGTAACCTTCTCATCTATAATTCGTATAGTGACTGATTGAAAATACAAAGTGTAACCATCCTTATTCATCCCGTGGGCCAAATTATGCAGGAAAACAAGACTGCAAAGAGAAGGAAAACTTGAAACAAACCTTATACCAGCCAGTCTGACCAGCGTGGTACAGTTTTTTTTAAGCTATTGCATAGCTTTTATCGCGGGCTTTGGGGCCTTTGTGCAGAAATTCCGTAACGTAACAAAAAAACCTGACACCCGAAGCTCGCACGGATCGCGACGAGCTGCTCCGAACGACAAATCAACGAATGCTTCTGTCTCACAGAAACAGAGACAGAAACGAATCTGTGTCACTGTCACCCACGAACATACTGCTTAAAAAAATAATAATTGCTTAAGTTGACAAAAAATGCTATGCAATAGCTTTACCGCGGCAGTCCCCGAGTGCCACACGTTTTTTTTTTATTATAGAGCTTGCCAATGCCAATCACAGCCCAAAACCTCCGTTCTAAAGATAGTTTGTAAGTATGGATGGATGGATGTTTGTTACTCTGTCACGCTAAAACTACTTAACGTATTTGGATGAAACTTTACAGTAATATAGCTTATACATCAGAATAACACATAGGCTACTATTTGCACGATAACCGACGTATACGCGGGCGGAGCCGCGGGCAACAACTAGTTAATCCATAATCAGTTAGAATTTTTAGTCACAGTAAAATGAGTATTTAGATGTCTGTTACTCAATTAGACCTGAACAGATCTCAATGGAATTTGGCGCAGAGGTAGTTTATAGTCTAAAGTAGATTATACACGAGAACATTATAACGGAGTATTATATGTAACATTAGCTAATTACCTTCTATGAGGGCAGAATTCCTCATCACTCGCGTCTGAGCAGTGCGGTACACCATCACACATATGTTCTACACTGACACAACCGGTTCCATTCTGGCATCTGAACTCATACAGACTGTTGACACGACTGTAATGAAATTACTCCAACTTAACTACACTTGACGCCAAATCTGCTTGAAATAATAATCATTTAAAGGGACAAAGAAAAAGATAAATCGATACATCTTGGGTTCTGTACCTGCATGCCCATCTTAGAATTTGAGAAGTCAGTCGAATCCTGACTAATGTTCATTTGTGTAATCTGAATTTAGCAACAAAACAGTATCTAAATATCCAAACAGATACTAGAACCCATGTTTATTGACTCTCCTATCGATTCCGTGACTAAAGAGGATGAGTGACGAGTTTTACTTCTTGAAGCTATGCTAAAATACCTGCAGGGGTAGACCTCGTTCCACGCATCTCTTGTTACAGTTGAAGCAGTCACTGAAATACGAATACAGAAAACAATATATACATTATAATATATAAGTATAATAGAGACTACGAAATGGAAGGAACCATCAGGCTAGAGAAAAGTCGACATACCACCTTAGCAACTATGGGCAGACGGTGGGGAAAGATTGGCTCGACCAGGGCAAGGATAGAGAAAAAGGGGGAGGTTGAGCGAGACATATACCCAAGAAGGGATCCATACCCTAAACTAGATTTAAGTATTGCAACTCTACTATACATATTTTCCAACCATCTAACACACAATACCATCTAGTCCCAAACTAAGCAGAGCTTATATCATGGGTACTAGACAACTGATATAAATACATATATACTTATTTTTGTAAATATAACATATTATACATAGAAAACACCCAAACACCTAAACAAATATTTGCAGATCATACAAACATTTGGGACTGCGAATTCGCAGCGCAATGCATGTATCTGCGAGCTCGCACGAACGCCGCCGCAAGAACTTCACGCCGCATCGCATCGCATTTTATGTGTGGGAGGTCCGACCCGGGAATCGAACCCGAGACCTCAAGCACAGCAGTCGCATACGCTACCACTGCACCACAGAGACAGTTAAAATGCATCGAGGGTTCCGTAATTATTCAAAATTTTGACTGCACAGATGGCGTGGGTGCTTTAGTGTCCATATTATGAATTTGTAAAGCCGCAGCGACACAGTATATTTTATTATATCTAGAGAAATTTGTTTTGATAATTGATTCTACTAACAGTGCCCTAAAGCAAAGCTAACCAATCTAAATTGAATGGTAACTGTTTGGTAGTCTATTGATGGTGTTATTGACTATTGCTTCCTCAAGTCTGGTCAAGCAATAACAGCTGGCGTTTACTATGTCTAATTTTGAGCAATTATGGCGAAACTAGCAGTGAAACAAGCCTGACTCGTGAATCGATCTTAACCATTATTGCTCCATGATAACGCAAAACCTCACACCGAAACCGTTGTAACTTTACAGAAGCGTCATGCTTCGTTCTTTTATTTAATCGTTTGCCCCCTGCAAACGAGCAGACGTATCGCCTAATACTAAGCGTGTACCGCCGCCTACGGACACAGCAACACTTGAGGCATCATAAGTGCTTTGCCGGCCTTTGGGGGATGGGGAGAGGGATGGGGTAGGGTGGGGTATGGGCCTCCGGTATCCTCACTCGCTCGGTGATACATAGATCAGGCGCTGTTTCACATCAGTTTTCTGTGAGGTCGTGGTATCACTCCGGTCGAGCCGGCCTATGCATGCCGAAGCGTGGCTCTTCTATGGTAAACCGTACTCGCCAGACCTTGCTTGAACGGACTATCATTATTTGCATGATTTAGACAATTTTGTTCATGGCAAAAAAGTTTCTTCCCGTCAGGAAGTACAAAATACTTTCATACAGTTTGTCGAATCTAGATCCCCAGACTTCTATCGCAAAGACATAAATGAAATGCCGATTCGAATACAACAATGTGTTACATTAAAAAAAACGCGTTTTTTATTTTTCAGTACAAATCGGCAATTTTGTACCCTCTATAGGTAATAATTAAGAGTTTCCGAGACGCAATGGACTGTAATAAGTGAAGACACATCGCGGGAGCCTCATTGGCCGGCGAAAATGCAGCATTGACCACGACTGGTTTGTCAAGAGTAAATGACTAAGAAGAGAATAATAATTAAAAGTTAATACAACCAATAACATATACATACAAATGCTTTTAAAATTCAACCATAATGAAAACATTAAAATGTAGAATTATACATTTAGGTGATTTTAACTATATTGATAAACTAACTTGTTTTTTTTGTAATACGGGGTTATTATGTTATCGGTACAAAGCTATTACGATTAAGTTTTTGCGTATAGTCAAGACTATTAATAAGAAGACGACAATGAGTACTATGACCTTTCAGATTTGTGTCGTAAAACTTTATTTATTGCACATTACTCGTATAGCAAATACATTTAATAGATTAATTATTATTATCTATACTAATCTATACTAATATTATAAAGCTGCAGAGTTTGTTTGTTTGTTTGAACACGCTAATCTCAGGAACTACTGGTCCGATTTGAAAAAATATTTCAGTGTTAGATAGTCCATTTATCGAGAAAGGCTATAGGCTATACATCATCACGCTAAGACTAATAGGAGCGGAGCACCAATGAAGAATGTCTCAAAAACGGGGGAAAATTATCACGCTACGGGCAATAGGAGACGCAAACGACGTTGCGTAGGTCAGCTAGTTCATGCAATAAAACTCAAAAAACTTGTTTGTGAAGGAATACACGGATTTAAAACACCACTACTAACGACATCTATATTTTATAGATAACGTACTCTTCTGGGTTTTAAAGTCATGACCACACTTTAAATAATTAAAAAAATCACATTCCAATTACGGTTTATAATAACATTTTATGTATCATTTAAAAAATACCATGAAAACATTTTTTCAATTTAATATTTTTTATTATTACTAAAACTTACCGAAACTTATTCCAAATAGTATTGAAAACCACACTTTAGGTATTAAAATCATAGTTGAGCACTGCAATTAACTAAATACTCAGATTTTATGATGAAATTTCAATATTTCATAAATAGTACGCTATTTTGTTTTATAATTCTTGTTAAAAATTTGTGCGTTAGCGGCCATCTCCTTAGAACAAGTAATACCCGGTGACACACGAGTTCAACTTAATTGGCAAATGAAGACCTCCTTCAGTGTTGCCAACCTAAGACATATTCCCATTTTCATTTGGGAAAAGACTTTATTTTCTAATGGCACTGAAAGTGCAATAATAAAATTAGTCGTTTGCTTCGATGAGGTTCTATTACTAAACGGAAATAAATCGTGCTATCAATAAGCTGCTATTCTGAGTGCCGGTTTTCTTTGTGTCAATAAATGCCTGTAAAGACAAGAACTGTTCATAGTACGGGCATCGTGTTACTATAAAAAAGGAAATAATTGTGAAATGCATATTTATTATCTTGAATTATTAAAACATGAGGCAAAAACTTTGTACTCCTTTTAACGCAAGTTATAGAGTATGAAAAGAGATGGCCAATTTAACTAAGGCACTCTGCCTAGCATCTAAAAATTCATGGACATTAACGAATTTTGCTTTGTTTCGAATTTAATATGCTCTAAAATTAACTGTAAATTACACAACTATCAGGAATCATTGCAGCAAGGTGTGTAGGAATGTTCAACGCCGATACATTCACATGTTGAAGGCCGGCAACGCACTTGTGACGCCTCTGGTGTTGCTGTGTCCGTGGGCGGCAGTAATGGCTTACCATCAGGTGATATGTCTGCTCGTTTGCCCTCTTTTTTTCTATAGTAAAAAAATGAAGCAGTACAGAAACTACACACCTGTCACGTGGCATATTTGTGTGTGTGTGCATGTGTAATTTGTCTGTACGTGTGTGCTGGTGTAGACCAATTACCTGACTACTCATCCGGTTAATTCTATTTTAACATCATATTCTCAATATTATCGTAGCTGTAGTCATTCAACCATTTTTCTAAAAGTAAATTTAATTTGAAGCTATTGTATTTCTTACAGTCTTTGTGTACCTTTGTTTTTAACCGACTTCCAAAAGGAGGAGGTTCTCAATTTCATCGTTTTTTTTTCTTTTTTTTTTTTATGTATGTATCTTGATTACTCCGTCAATTGTGGTCCGATTTTGAAAATTATTTTGTATTCGAAAGGGTATGCTCCCCATGTGGTCCCATGGCCACCATATCAGGATCTGATGATGGAATCCCAAGGAAATCGAAGGAAACCCTAAAATTTACGTGAGCGCCTGCAATGAAGTTAGAGCCATTCTTTTTTTTAAAAAGACAACTCCCGCATTAGGAATAAACATCCTATGTCGCGGGGGACTTTACAGACATATATGAAACGGACACAATTAAAACCCAAACTCAGAAACACAATTTGTGGATCACACAAAGTGTTGTCCCGTGTAGGATTTGAACCCATAACACTTGGCGAATTGGCAAGCGGCGTGGAGACTGCCTAAACCACTAGGCCAATCGTGCAGTCAATTAAAATAACTTAATTTGTATGTGCTACCTACAAATTAAGCACATATTACACTATTTTTCGGATTTCTATTTACCCGATCTCAGCAAATGAGGTTTCGTTAGACGGGTCTTAAAGAGGCCTATCTAAATATGTATAATATGTATCTTCCAAAATAAGGGTTGTCGAACTATTCGACAAAAACCTCAAAATTAACGAAAAGTTCAGTTTAAAATTCGAAATTTTCAAACTTCTATGTGTCAAATCTATGTAAAAGGGGTGTCAATAGGTAGGACTAGATGAGTTCTATCCGAATATGTATAGTTTAAAATTTTAAAGTTAAGGGTTGCTGAACTATTCAACGAAAACGTCAGAATTTTTAGAGAATTACCGAAATTTCAATTTAAATATCGAAATTTTTGAATTACTATGTGCTGAAAGTATATAAATGGGGTGTTTCTATATAGGACTAGACGAGTCCTGTCTCAAAATGCAACAATATCAAATTTATAACGAAGGATTGCTGAACAATTCAACAAAAACGCCAAAAATTATCAAGACCTAACGAATTTTCAGTCTAAATATTGAAATATTCAGACTGCTATGTACTGAAACTATATAAAAATTTGATCTTTAAAGTGAGGGGTTATCGAGTAATTCGACAAAAACCTCTGAAAATTCCCAACTTCAAAAAATTTAAGTTATAATATGAAAATTTTTGAAAGCTTTATAGGTTTTAACACTCCTACGGGACGCAGGAGGGTCTACAGGGATAATAACAACAAAAAAATGAACTTTATAGCTATACTCAATAAAAATTTCGTACTGTTAGGTTGTTTGCATCCCTCCATGGACGGCAGTAGTCACTAAGATACCATTAGATTACCCTTCTGTTTATTTGTCCCCTGTTCCGTAAACAAGGAAATTTCAGTTTCAAGTAAATTGAAATGAAACGAAGTATCTACCCTTTAATAAAATCCTCATGCTTTGAAATAGATGTAAAGACATTGAAAGGGGAATCATCAGGAGGTAATATCCCTGTACGTTCGTTCCTTCGTTCCTGTAGAAGATGGAAAACTTAATCCTGCGCCACCGTCGCCCTCGCAGAGCTTGTCCGTACCTGATAACATACTCCAGTTATTATTTAAATCAGTGACGCTGACAGGTAGGTAGTTGAATGAATGAAGAAATGTTGAATTGATCAGACCGTTTTCTCATTAGGTAATGCTCGTTTATATAAAGGTTACTATATTGCGTAAGTTCCTACTGTTCAACTTAAGTAACATGGTCATTATTCCTATCGACCTAAACGCCAAAAACATTTTATGAAAGTGCCAATTAGAGGCAGATCTCTGAAGTCGCAGTCGAGGTCATTGACCTTCGACATCACCCCCTTAAAACCAACCCACTTCTCGACTGAAGTACTTACAGACCCAACATTTTATACTTGTTACTTCTAAGAAACATACTCAGATTACAAAAGAAAGCCAGATAGACCGTAAAGAACACGACAATGAATCTACAAAGTAAATATGAATTAGAAAGCGAATACATTCTCGTGGCAGTGTTTGACAAATCACTATATTGTGTTCACGTCTCGAGTGATTTTTGATTTTATTTTCAAAATGCCGTCTTGCACCATTAAACACTGTAAGAGTAGTTCCCAAAAACAAAAAAAAAGAAAATGGAATATCTTTTCACGGGTATATACAGATTATTTATAATAATAATAATAAATTTCATTTATTCGAGTAATGAAACTCATTGTGTTAGTAACAATTTAACTTATATCTATGTTAGAAAAATATATTTAAAAAATTACACAATTACGCTGCAGTTCCAGCAGAGAGTCTGCACCACCGATTTACAATTGCGCAGTCCAGTCGGCTAGAGATCATTTTTAGGATGCTGTTTTTAGTTTTTTTTCAGTTTCAGTATTTAGTTGCTATAATTATTTATTTACCCGATAATTATATTGTTGTGTCGGAACACAAAACCTCAACCGTATTTCGACTAAAAGAAGATGGATATAACCGTATTTCGATACCAGTTTATGTCTATTTTTTTCCATTAATTAGGGAAATTACTTGTAAGTCCAGACATTAGTGAACCTCGTTTCTATATTTTGGGACTTGGTTCTAAACCTCATCTGAAAGTATTCTTTGGTGATACATACAATTGTTTCTGAAAATTATTACATACGAACAATTTGTGGTCGTTTCTACAAATTGCTGTTCTGTGTCCTGATGTGTTTTATGTCTTTAAGGCAGTGGTCCGACCGCCGGCGAGAAAACGACTAACTATCGGCTTTTTTCTCGCTCAAGAAACGTACAATAAATATAAATTCAGTGTGAACGCAACAGATGCATATAATAATAGTTGCTCTCTGACTGTTCACACTACCGGCGACGACTCGCTTTACTAGTTTTGTCGCTGAGTGACAAGAGCTTTTAAAGATAAACTCGCTCAGCCATACTCACTCAGTGATGCTCGCTCGCTTGATCATTTCTGAACAGTGCGGCTTTTAAAGTATACGTATGTCATTCTCATTGTTGTCTAGTTCAGACGACGTCGATGATGTATTTTGCGATAGAGATATTGTCGGACACATTCAATAAATAATAATAAATAATAAATATTTCGGACATTTAACATACAACGCCATCTAGTCCCAAGCTAAGCAGAGCTTGTGTTATGGGTACTAGACAACTGATACAAATACATATATACTTCTTTTTTGTAAATACATACATATTATACATAGAAAACACCCAAACTCTGAAACAAATATTTGTAGATCATACAAACATTTGGTCCGACTGAGGAATTGAACCCGAGACCTCATGATCAGCAGTCGTACCGTGTACTCCAACCGCGAGACCAACGAGGCAGTCGACATTCAATAAAAAAACTCATCAATAGTGTCTTGGTATGTGGTGTTGGCACGAGTAATCGCTCATCGCACTTGAACACTCGCTTATAGTCCACCCTGCTGGAAAAACTCATAAAATCTCATTAAAAAAAATACCAAAATATTCTATAAGATTTTATATGTGTATTTGAAATTTTAAATTACTCATAAAAACTCATACGGGCATAATTCATTAGATTCTAAGAGATCTTATGAGTAGCTTCAGTATCTCATAGAATCTCACCATATTTTAAGTACAAATGTAGAATCTTATGAGTTATAATGGATGTAATGTAAAATTTATTAGAATCAATGAGCTCATGTTTAGATTAGAAATATTCATGAGATTTAATGAGTTATTAATAAGAACAATTGCCTGATAAAGGTTTTTGTTAAACGATAAAGGTTGTACTTTACATCATCAGCTCATCATCACAAAATGAAGACTACCAGACGCAAATACCGGCGTAACTTCAGAAAATATACGAAAAACATAGTAAGTGCCCAAAAATTAATGAGGGTTTCCCTCGATTTCCCTGGGATCCCATGATCAGATCCTAATATGGTGACAATGGGACTACCTCGGGAGCATACCCTTTCGAATACAAAAATAATTTTCGAAATCGGTCCACAATTGACGGAGTAATCAGTGAATACACATTAAAAAAAAACATACAGTGGAACTTAGAACCTCCTCCTTTTTGGAAGTCGGTTAAAAATAATAATCTTATATTCTCGTGTCACAATGTTAGTTACCATACTCCTCTGAAACGACTGGACCGATTTTTATGAAATTTGGTGTGCATATCGGGTAGGTCTGACAATCGACCAGCATCTATTTTATATACCCCAATCTTTTTTTTTGCAAAACAACGTTTGCCGGATCAGCTTGTATTTTTATAAAATCTAAACATAATAATACATTTGATGTATAAAAATATAGTAAAACAAAATCTATTTCACTTCACTTCACTTCACACTTCACGTGTGAAATTAATGACTCGTGTTTCAAGTCTGTTAGTGGGGAGGGGGGACATTTTACGAAATGTATTTTCATTTGAATTGGTGCAGCGGTTTAACCGTGAAAGCGTCACAAACAGACAAACAGACCTGTCATGTAATTATGTAACTAATCCATAGGCACGCTCAGCTTTATCAGAGTAATTTCATGGATCATTTCATATCGTATACCTACTTACTTATGTATATTTTT
Source organism: Diaphora mendica (assembly GCA_949125395.1). Classification (NCBI taxonomy): domain Eukaryota; kingdom Metazoa; phylum Arthropoda; class Insecta; order Lepidoptera; family Erebidae; genus Diaphora; species Diaphora mendica. Next base: position 2,599,078 of record OX421332.1, on the reverse strand, counting down.
AACCCCCGACGCAAAAAGAGGGGTGTTATTGGTTTGACGTGTCTGTCTGTCTGTCTATGGCACCGCAGCTCGCGAACGGATGAAGCGATTTGAATTTAGTTTTTTTTTGTATGAAAGGTGAGTTACGTGCGAGTGTTCTTAGACATGTTTCATGAAAATCGGTTGAGTCGTTTAAAAGTTATGGGGGTGAAAGTGGGGAAGAATAAAAGAATGTCTGTCTTTTTTTTTTAAGTGCTTGAGTAGGGGGTTTTTTAAATTTTGAATTTTAGCTTGTTATTATATGTATGTGCTAGCTTCTGCTTGCGCCACCGCCAGCGTATAAGTTGGTTATATCAGTGATTCCCCCAATGAAGGCTTTAGTAATTATCTATGCTAATATATATATATTTTAAATATTAATTAGCTGATCCGGGAAACGTTGTTTTGCCATAAAAAATGGGGTATAATAAATAGATGTTGGTCGATTCTGAGACCTACCCGATATGCAGACCAAATTTCATAAAAAATTGTCCAGCCGTTTAGAGGAGTATGGTAACTAACATTATGACACGAGAATTTTATATAAAAGATAAGAATATTATAAAGCTGAAGAGTTTGTTTGTTTGAACGCGCTAATCTCAGGAACCGCCTGGTCCGATTTGATAAATTATTTCAGTATTGGATAGTAAATTTATCAAGGAAGGCTATAGGTTATATATCATCACGCTAAGACCAATAGGAGCGGAGCACCAATGAATGTAACAAAAACGGGGGATTTTTTTTACGCTACGGGCAATAGGAGACGTAAACGACGTTGCGTGGGTCGGTTAGTTTATAGATATAGCCGTGGTACAGTCCATGTCAAGTCGGCCTGTACATTCTAAAGAATTGCTCTCCTACGGTACCAAGAACACTTGGAAACCTAGCTCTATTTAACCATAGTTCCTTTTACACACATTCATCTCTGAGGTACTTCCCCTGATCAGAATTCTCCCGGTCACAATAGATGCGATAACCTTGATCTTATCTGAATTATAACCTGTTCTTACAACGTGAGACGTATCTTTATAAAGTGTTCTGATGTTCATTGTTTATTCTCCGTCGTGTAAGACAGACGTATAAAATGAAAACTTTTTTAAAATATCTAGTGATAATATTTTGTGCGAAATTTCTTGGTAAGATAATTAACAGATTATTTTACAAATTACAATGGCGATTCATAATTGATGAAATTGTTAAGCGTCCAGAAGTGTCTTTTAGAATGAATTTACTATATTATTTCGTAAGTTTTTTTTCCAATTATATTCAAGAAACGAGTGAGTCTCAAGACAAAAAGAGATATAAAAAGTGTGTTTGATTAATTGATATTGTAATCACTATACGCCGAGTCTACACAACGCCATCTAGTCCCAAGCTAAGCAGAGCTTGTGTTATGGGTACTAGACAACTGATACAAATACATATTTACTTTTTGACTTGACAACGTCTTATAATTTGATGGAGCCGGCTGCACACACGACATGACTCATTACCTCGTTACCTCGCGGCGTTACCTCGCTCTGAGGCGTTCCATTGAAGGCTTGAAGTGCAAGCGAGAGATAGAGGCAGCGCTTTACAGACTTTACAGACAACCGTTTTTTTTTTGTAAATACTTGCATATTATACATAGAAAACACCCTAACTCCGATACAAATATTTATAGTTCATACAAACATTATGTACCCGGGAATCGAACCCGAGACCTCGTGATCAGTAGTCGCACACGCCAACCGCGAGACCAACGAGGCAGTAGTTAATAGTAATATCTATATAAGAACAAAAAGTTTACTAATTTAATCCATTTTTAGGGTTCCGTACCCAAAAGGTAAACACTATTACGAAAACTTCGCTGTCCGTCTGTCTGTCCGTCCGACTGTCACCATGTATCTCAACCGTGATAGTTAAACAGTTGAAATCTCATCATCATCTCAATATATGTCAAGAAAGTATCTGGAAAAGATCAACAATCCACAAAATGTTAGTTATACATCCAAATTTATTTTATCACCTTCAAAGTATGCTCCTACAGAAACAATACACTTACGCCAACGAATAATCCAATCATCAAAACATTTTTTAAACGCTGTTTCCGGAATTGAGTTTAGTTCTCGCTGCGAATTCTTCTTTAAGTATTCTACAGATTGAAAACGGGAGCCACGATGTGGTAATTTAATTTTAGGAAAAAAAAAGTCGGCTGGAGCCATATCTGATGAATATGATGGTTTCTCGATGGTATTTATTGAGTGTTTGATCAAACAATCGTTCCCAATGATGGCCTCCTGCGATATTTTCGTGGTGCAAAATCCAAGAATTTTCTTTCCACAAATCTGGCCTTATTCGTCGAATTTGCTGTCTTAAACGCTGCATAACGCTCAAATAATATTCTTTATCTACCGTTTGACCTTCCGGCAAGAATTCCGAGTACACAACAACACCACGAGAGTCAAAGAAAACAGTAAACATGACTTTGACTTTTGATCAATTTTGGTGTGTTTTTTTGGGTTTCGGTTCAGTTGGAAGGCGCCACTCCGAAGCTTGTTGACTAGTTTGCATGTCGAACTCATAAATCCACATTTCGTCACCAGTGCCAATGCGTTTCATGAATGTTGGGTCGGAATTGACTCGTTCTAGCATGTGCTCAGCGACACTCATGCGAATGAGTTTTTGGAGAAAATTCAGGTCTTTTGGGACTAGCGGCAACATGTTTAATACCCAAGTGAATATTAAAAATGTTACGGATCGACTCGTGAGGCACAGAAAGTTCAACGGATATCTTTGTCAAAGTTGATTAAGGAATTCAGTTACTATTTTCTTCACTTTTTCGATGTTAACTTCAGTTGCAGACGTTGATGGCTTACCAGAGCGAGGCAAATCTTCCATCACATTTTGACCGCTTTTGAACGCTTTGTACCACTCATAATCACGTGTTTTTAATAAAGCCTATTTACTGTAAGCCTTCTCTATAATTTTCAGTGACTCCGAATACGAAATTCCATTGGTGATGAAAAATTTAAGACAAACTCTTTGTTGGATGTTTTTGTCCATTATTAAATTCGCAATACACACTAGATATTATATAACTAAAAACAGTGCTGTATTTAATATAAATAACAGATGCAACTCAAACACCGCGCCAAAATAGAAAATAGTTATGCCTATCTAACAACAACAAAAAAAAAACAAAAAAAAAATTTGGAACCATAAACAAATCATCCATCCCCGATACTTTTTTGCCTGACTGTATTTCTGTTGCCGCTGTCACGACAAATAGAAAAAAACAGAATAAAATAAATATTTAAGGGGGATCCCATACAAAAAACGTGATTTTGACTTGTTTTTGCTCGATATCGATAACGGCAATATGTAGACGCTTGGAATGTATAAATAATAGTACGGAACCCTTCCTGTGTGAATCCGACTCGCACTTGGCCGATTTCTTTGTATATTTTTCACCATTGTACTAATAACTCAACTCTCTAATACTGGTTTTTTTTTTTAAATCGGACCAGTCTTACTCTGAGACACTGACGAAATATAACTATAGACTTACATCGCATGAACTTAGAGTTGTACGCGGATGTATAATAAGCTTAATGTTCACTAGATGTCACTAAATGTATCAAATTGTAAATTTCAAAGATATTTTCTGAGCTTCTACTCCGATACGAATCCGAGAGTAAACTGTCAAGTTTATTTGTTTTTGTATTAGTGCAAATGTCCCACTAGATGTCGTTTTCCACATAATTACATTAGTAATTTATGTGATATTTTATTAAATCGTCCAAGAGCACACAAATAAATAAAATTGAAATGTCTGTTTATAATTTCAAATAAACAGCTTCTTCATAAATGCTTCTCAGTAGATACGGTACATGAATATATGTTTTTTTATTAATTTTTGTATGAAACTTTTTAAATTTTCACATAAAACTCTGTATGTAGGTCTAGCTACTTAATTGTGTTATAATAATCAAAATTTGTTGAAAAAATCCATATATTATATATGTTATATTAGGTTATATTATTCAGTGATGAAAGCTCAGTAGGTTGAAGCCTAGGGCGGCTTCTTTTAGGGGGCGGCAAAATAAATGATTTAAAAAAAACTACATTACTGTAATAGAAATGGAGAAATTAAGTCTTGGCAGTTTAACAAGAAGAAATAATGTATTAATAGTACTGTTTGAGAAATTCTATATGCTTGTTAAAATACATCTTTGTAAATATCTGTTTATAAGACATCTCAATAGCAGTTAAATTTTACAATTTAAATTAGTAATTTTAACTAAACATTTTCTTAATTAGCACTGAAGGTGGCATGAGTTCCTAGAATGCACTGCTGCGCCGGTTTCAGCGGCTGGCGGCAAATTAGGTCCAAGTAGAAATTTTCATCCTTGGTCCTTTCCGCCACCTCTTTCTGTGCAATGTCATCTTCGCAGAAGATAAAACTCTGTTGCTATCCACTATGGAGCATAACATGGTTGGCAGCGAGAGATATTCTCCCATAACTGCATTCTATATCCAACGCTGCGATGCTCAAGTAATGGCACAGGGAATCGGCTCAATACACTGGACAGGCAGGATTCAACTCACTTCTAGTAACCGCGTGCAGGTATTTCCGAAGCAACTGTGACCGGAAACCTGCGTTACGCGGCACAAATCTCACATAGATATTCCTGACAACGCGCATTCTGCCTCCGTAGACATTATGTGATAAACGCGTGTGGCTCAAACCAACAACACTCTCTACTGTCTACTCTCTACTCTCCTGTGGCGCACCCTACTCTAGGCGGTCAGTGCTACCGTCTACACCGGGTACCGTAAAGTGTTATTAACCGGAGAATTCTGCGTTCCATCTTGTCGCAACACTCAGTTTACCTAAATTCGGCAAAAGCTTTCGAGCAAACTATTGAAAGTGTGTGTGTGTGAAACTGTCGTCAACCTACTGTTAAGGAACAGGCCTAGATACATTATTTGGGATTAATACAGTACGAGAACTGAATTGAACACGATTGAGGCGTCTTAAAGTGGCCTCAGATAATCATCTTGGAACGACACGTATATTTTATTATGTCACAATAATGATATCTATGTCGATTACTGAAAGAAAAATAATGTAACAGCTCATAATCTTCACTTTTTAAATATTTAAGTAAAACTTAATCTTTATTAAGTTTTTTTTTTTTTTTCGTGGGTAGGTGTTGAAAAGTTCACACGCATTTGTAAAAGCTCCTTGAATATTTTAATAATTTACTTAGTATTTGCAAGGCCTTCATTGTTTACATGTGTTCACTGAAGTTTCTAAGCCACCTGCCAGCTTTTTTTTTGCACAAATATAAACATCTGCAAACCAACTCTTACAAGTTCATCAAGTTCCTCAAGTAATTTTATTGTTCTGAGTATACAAAATGTACCTATTTCTTATTTCACGCAAAATTCAATTCACTATGATTGAAATACTAATATACAATCGAATCGAATCGTCAATTGTCAAGAAGTTTCAATTTGGCTGGAATCTCTGGCGCTGCACGCGCTGTGTGGAGACGTGGCTCCGTTACGCATCTGCTATCGTATTTACAATGGGGAGTACTCCGAGCAATTGATTGAATTGATCCCTGCCTCCTTTTTTTGCCATCATCCTACGCGACTGCAGTTTCATCATCATCATTTAGTGCTACTAGTCAACTGTGCGCTTTTCGAGAAAATTTCTGCCCTACACAACGAAACTGTGGAATGAACTGTTGACTGCGGTATTCCCGGACCAATACGACCTTCAATCAATCTTCAAGAAAAGAACATACTTCTCCTTAAAAGCCTTGTGACACCTCTGGTGTTGCGGGTATTCATGGGCAGCGGTAAATAATAAATAAATAAGTTGCCGTTCATGAGTGCATTGTTTCTCGTTGTTTACTGCGTGTTTTGGTGATAATGATGGTTTTGGAGACAATTATTTGCTTTCTCCAACGGCTAACTGGATAAAATCACCATCTTCATCCTCACAGTTTTTTGTTATAGGGACTCTTTAAGAAATTAACTAAATTACTCCTAAATATGGTCCTTAGCAACTTTGCTGTTGGATTTTTGTTGCTTTTGCCGAAATTGCGCAAACAAATTTTCTATTACATCCTGATTCAATTTTTAACCGACTTCAAAAAAAGGAGGAGGTTTCTCAATTCGACCGTATATATGTTTTTTTTATGTGTGTTCGCGGATAACTTCGTCGTTTATGAACCGATTTTGATGATTATTTTTTTAATGGAAAGGATATGTCCCAACGGTGATACCATGATAAGGACATTACGATCTGATAATGGCATCCAAGAGAAATCAAGTCGAACATTGAAGTTGGTTTTTGTTTTAGTTAATTGTGTAACTTTTCAAATAATTTTTGCCCGTCTTTATCGCATTTAATGCATGTGTTACTTTTTTTAAACAATGTGTGTTTCTATGGCATCTCATATTTTTTATTACTGTTCAATGGGCCTATCTGACAATTTTATAAGTGATCGATTCAAGTTTTAAGTTTTGTCTATTTCGTATGGTTTGGTAACATCTTGAAATAAAATTTGCTCATTGCCGTTAACATAGTTATTGTTTAAAAAATGATTTTGAATACTTTTAATTAAATGTGGTACATCAAAAAACGCAAATAATTTTACAAAACGTTGCAAAAGAAAAAGGAAAAGTTACTAGATATCCCTGATTTCTTGCATGTATTTTGGTTTTTCGTAGCCCGACCGCAAAAAACAGCTTTTAGCAGAAGCCCACTTATTATCAAATAGTTTATTTATAGTAGCTTTTAAAAGAGTTGTAACAATTCTGCTTTTACTGCTGATGGAATATTATAAGTTACACATTATTGCGATTTCATCGAAAGTGATCACACAAGCTTTATCTTTAATTAATGCATTTCGAATTTCTGTTATTCTTTTTTTAAATAGATCATGGCAAAACAATCGGATTTTGCTAGCCACTTTCGGAGTTTCGGATTGTGGTTGGAGCGGCAAGTACTACACCTTGCCGCCTTAGAAAAAAATACACTTTAGATTTGTAAAATAATGACAAGCTGAATTTATTTCCGTCTTCTGTCCAATTCATAACCTTTATTTTCGTAGCTGCATCAATGTCAATTCTCTAGAAACCTCTTCTGAACTCTTTAGATTTTAAAATGCTGTCATCAGATTTTGGATTTTGCCGTAATTTAAATAATAGGATAAAAAAATTGTTAGAAAACTGTTTAAAGTGTATGTCTATGAAATAATATTTATTTGTTAATCTCCTGACTGATTTAATGTGATTTTAATATTACTTGTTGTACAAATTAAAATATGTATAATAAAAACTTGAGAGGTGTCAAAGAACACCCGGATGGAACGAAGTTTATATATATATTATATTTGATATGCTTCTACTAATAAAAATGCGCATAAAATACTCAAATTATTTTAGTAATAATCAAGCTTTACAAAATATACTATAAAACAATATATTTTATGTAAATAAATGCAAAAACCCAACATCACGTGGTGTTCCAAGGCGGTCACCTATCCAAGTACTAACCACGCCCGATGTTGCTTAACGTCGATGATCGGACGAGAACCGGTGTATTCAACATGGTATGGACGTTGGCAATCAGTTTGTTATATTTCACGGTGAGTATCCAGCACTATGACGTCAATTCAATGTTAAAAGTGTCGTTACAACTTTTGGCACGAAAAGTGTCGTTACATTTTTTGCCGTCTAGCCCCCTTTCGCGACGCGCGATAAGGAACTTCGTTCCAAAATAAAGATTATACTTTGCAGTTCAATCATTTATTTTATATTAAAATGACATATAATGACCTAAAATTTATTGATTATGCCATATCAGACAGGAAATAAAATCGCTCAACATTATTATCTGCACCATAGATTTACATGATTGAATAGAATATATTTAAATGAGGGGGCTTCCATTAATTACGTAAGGTGTTTTAGGGGGGAGGGGATTGAGCTAAATCTTTTCAAATCTCACTTAGGGGGGTCTTGGCAAATATCACGTAATTATTGTGTAAAATTGCGTGAAAAATTATTTCCGAATAAAATATGGCCAAATCTGACACAATAGTGTTTGTCGTATTCGTCCGAACTCCGCAGAGCAGCGAAGTAGCATTCGATTTTGCTTTGCTAGTCTTCAATCGAAGTAATAGAACCAGTTCAATAATCCAACACGTTTACAGCCAAAACATAAATTTGAAGAATCTCGCGTGAGATTTGGGGACGCGGGAGGGAGTTGATGAAAATCTTACGATATCTCACCAAGGCGGGAGGGGAGGTCGAAAAATTCTCAAAAATGCCTCACGTAATTAATGGACGCCCCTTTACGATATATCGTTGAAATATTTTATTTGTTTACTTACTCTTCGTAAGACAACTAACCATTTGACAAATCAAAGTCCGACGTAATTGTAGCCACTTGGTGGCGCTATCATCGCGCATCCAGCATATAATATTCTATATGTCATATCAATAACTTATAAATGTGACATCTAGCGTAGTAAATAGGTCATTATATTCAAGTTTCTTTAAATCGATTGCAACGACATCTCCTAAAAATAGGTGATAACTTATAGTTAAGCAATTGAAAAATATTTTTTTTAAACAAGCATTAGAAAGTAAGATTTATATTCGAAAAATAATAAAATAATTACTATAATTGAAGCATATCAATAAAATACTGATAGAGTTTGTTAAACTATTTCTAGTACCTTATTTTTGCGCGCCATCTAGATTTAAGTGAATTTTTCTAGCTTTTATCGGTGTACAGTTTGGGCCAGGGGAGGGTCGGTCTATTTAGTATATTGTGTCATTGCTCTGAGATAAGTGCGTTAAACCAACTAAACTAACAAAGGCACAAATAATTTGAGGAACAAAAACGAACAAAGCAACAAATTATAAAGCTGAAGAGTTTGTCTTTTTTGAAGAAACTTATACATAATCGTAGATATAAAATTCTCGTGACACAATCTTAGTTACCATACTCCTCTGAAACGACTGGACCGATTTTTATGTTAATTGGTGTGCATATCTGGTAGGTCTGAGAATCGACCAACATCTATTTTTTATACCCCAATTTTTTTATGGCAAAACAACGTTTGCCTGTTCAGCTAGTATTAGTATAGATTTCCTAATGATACGTAGATACATAAGTAGATAAGTAATTCTAACATTTTACTGCTTTTTACAGATGGTGCAAAGTTTAGGTGCGACTATCTAAACTGTGAGACTGGTTGGGTAAAATATCATATAATACCAGCGTCTTGGACTGACGCCCGCTTAATATGTCAACTTGAAGGTGCTGTAAGATTTAATTACGATCTAGTTAAAACCGGTGTTAAACAGCGCTTGTGCTGTGTTTCACCGAATGACTGAGGATACTGGAGGCCCATGACTCCTCCCCTCCTCCCATCCCCCAAGGGCCGGCAACGCACTTGTGACACCTCTGGTGTTGCGGGTGTCCGTTAATCGCTTACCGTCAGGCGATACTTCTGCTTTGGCATCAACATTATTACTAGCAGGATAAATTACCATGTAGATGTCTTGCTACTATTATTTATTTATCTTTATTTCCAGGAGGTATTTTAGCTTCTCCCACAACACCTGAGTTGAAAGCTGTAATGTTGCCATACATTGGAAAAATTGATATTTTCACTGGAATCCATTCAACTTTTTCTAATGGTCATTTCTATCATTCTATTGACGGTTAGTACGACTATTTTATAATACACGAATTCTAAATTTAATCCAACTGATCACTTTGATTTATAAGCCCCGACGCAAAAAGAGGGGTGTAAAAGGTTGACGTCGATGTGTGTAGCTCACATACGGATAGACCGATTTTATTGCCGTTTTATTAATTTGGAAGCCAGTTTCATTGCGGTGGTTCTTAGCTATGTTTGGTTAATATCGGTCTAGCAGTCTAAGAGTATCAGCTCTTTTCCAAAATGATGTAAGACATTTTTGGAGTATGATTACTCGATTAAGTGCTTCCCGCACGCGTGTCAGTATAACCGTAAAACTACAATTAATTGATAACTTCGACCTGATGCTGCGTAAGGGATTTTTCAATACTTTTATCATGACGATACTCAAATATTTTTGTTTGAATGTAATTCTTTTTAAGACGCTTTTCGTAGCTACGCATGTATTTGTTTGTTACGACAGCAAAAATTATAATATAGAATAGTTAATTTCAACAAAAAGATTTACAATTTATATTGGCTAACCTGCTAAGAAGAACAATAGAAAAAAAAACACATAATTGCCAGGTTTCATAGGAATGATACCACTGCCTCATGAAAAACCTAAGCGTAAAGCATTTTTTTCGTTGTAGCAAGCATCACATCGGTTAAGAAAGAACAAATTCCACTTTCCTCTGATTCCTAATTCTCGTTGTTAAATTGCAGATGCTTATGGACAACATTGTTCTTTACCAAATAGTGATCGGTCTGTTCGTCATCATCGCATTAACAGCCTTTAATAATTCACAGCTGGAGATAAGCCTCTCCATAGAAAACAAGTTTTAGTTCACTATACTACGCTGGCCAGACGGGTTGGTTCCAGGTTTGTTTCAAGTTTTCCTTCTTCTTTTTACAGTGATGTTTTCCTGAGTAATTTGTTCCCTTGGTCATCTCTCAGTCATCAACAATCCATAACGTCCCACTGCTGGACTCGGGTCTCCTCTCAGGAGAGGGTTAAGGCCATACGTCCCCATGCTGGCTGAGTGCGGGTTGGGGAATGGCAAAACAACGTTGTGGCTACGTAATCTTGCTCATCAGTGTTCAACTAAGCTTCACGACTGTTTTCATATGATAACAACCGGGACCGATTGCTTAACGTGACCTCCGAATCATGGAGACGCTCATGGTAACATGCCAGTAGCGGTCACCCATCTAGGTAATGACCGCGCCGTCGTTGCTTACTCTCGGTAATTGTATCTAATCATTGAGTGCAACTCGGCATAATAGGACATAGAATGAATAGGGTGGTGACACTTCGTATTTTTATTCTGTCACCACACATACCGACTCTTATGTTGATTACAATTAGAAGAATCAAATTTCATAACACGCGACTTGTTCATTTGCCCCCTAGTCAATAAATCTCAGAGTAATCTCCAACTTACATATACTTTACAGGTATACCACTCGACAAAATTTCACACGAATGGGCTAACTTAGAACCTGATAACAAAGACGATGCTGAACGGTGCCTCACCCTAAATTGTGAAGGCAAATTGTCAGATGTCAGATGTGATGAACCGAGGCCTTATATATGTTACAGGGAACATTCACATATTGACACCAATATTTGTGGGACTCCAGATCCAGGTATAATCATAGGTCACCATATGGTTAAATCAATGGGAAATTGATTTATTTAAGGAATGTGTGACATCTGTAGGAAAACCCTACGAATGTCACACATTCCTTAAGAATAAAACATGCATAAAATGTAAAACATAGGTGTCCAAAATGAACGGTATACACAACGTTCATGGAAAATATTCTGATTCTAGTATAAGTTAAGATATTACGTATTAATGATACAAACTTTGTTTAAATTGGGAAACGTTTACAAATAATAATAATAAAAATACAACAATATAAAAACTTTTTATAAAAAAAAAAACCGACTTCCAAAAAACATCCAACGAAAACTCTCTGCCAAAAAACACTTAAAAGCGTAAAATAAACTGGTTCTTCATAAATTTCCTATGCCTAATTCTTTGTCTATTTAAATAGTAGTATTATAATGTGTGCTAGGTACCTCGAATCTGTTTGAAGTCGGTGCCAAGTGACGATCGCTAAGACTTTTGTAATTGTTCGTTTGTATTCTTTTTGGCTTAGCACCGACTTCAAACAGATTTTAGGTACCTAGCACACATTATAATACTACTATTTAAATAAACAAAGAATTAGGTATAGGAAATTTATGAAGAACCAGTTTATTTTACGCTTTTAAGTGTTTTTTTGGCAGAGAGTTTTCGTTGGATGTTTTTTGGAAGTCGGTTTTTTTTTTATAAAAAGTTTTTATTTTTCAGTTTTTAGTGCAAACAATCGTAGGTAAGTAGTAAGTTGAACTATTTCATCAAATTTCATCATCAAGAATATAAATTAAGGTCTATACGTACGTGTAATATTAAAATCATCCTCTAATCCCTAACTGTTGAAGAGTATAACCTTATATCATCAGCTCACCTAAATAACTGGAAAGTATACGACTGAAGGTCTTTAGATACGTATGAAATTGAAAGAATTATCCTCCAACTCCTAACCGTTGAGGAGTTGTACCTTCCACCTTCCATCATCAGCTTACCTAAATAATTGGAAAGAATATGACTAAAGGTAACATATATACATATGATATTTAAAGATTTATCCTCCAACTCCTAACCGTTAAGGAGTTGTACCTTACATCATCAGCTCATCATCATAAAAAAAGATGACTACCAGACGCAAATATCGGCGTACCTTCAGAAAATATACGAAAAACCTAGTTTGTGCCTATAAAAAATGAGGGTTTCTCTCGATTTCCCTGGGATCCCATCATCAGATCCTGATATGGTGGCAATGGGACCACCTCGGGTACATATCGTTTCGAACACAAAAAAAAAATTAAAATCGGTCCACAATTGACGGAGTAATCGGTGAACATACAGAAAAAAAAAAAAACATACAGTGGAACATAGAACCTCCTCCTTTTTGGAAGTCGGTTAAAAAAGGAGAACAAAGTGAAACAGACAGTAATATAATTGCGACTTAATTTCATTGATTTATTCAGTTTCTAAAAAAAAATATTTGACACTGTTTAAATTAACTTGGTTGCTAACTGTATTTAGTTGTACTATAAACTTGGCTTGGGGAAATATTTAATACTAGCTGTTGCCCTTGGCTCCGCCCGCGTATATGTCGGTTATCGCTGCAAATAGTAGCTCATGAGTTATTCTGATGTATAAGCTATATTACTGTAAAGTTTCATCCAAATCCGTTCAGTAGTTTTTGGGTGAAATAGTAACAAACATCCATCCATATTTACAATCTTTCGTGTTTATAATAAAAGTAGGATATAGTATAATAGTATACGAAACATTCATCACCATCTTATCATCAAAATACATTACGAACTTAATTGTAATTAAAAAAAAGTGATTTAGTCACAATAATAGCTATCATGATATTAATTTCACTCATCTCACTCATGACAGTCTGATCCTAAGTAGAGCTTGTACAATGGTATCCATCGACTTACGTGACGCGACTCTTTCTGCCAACGTCCTATGCGACAGCAGTTTCATCCCTATCATTTAGATGGTTGGTAGTCCACAACTGTGCCTTCTCTAGAAATTTTCTGCCTCGCACAACAAAACTGTGGAATGAACTGTCGCCTGCGGTATTCCCGGACCAATACGACCTTCAAGCCTTTAAGAAAAGAGCATACTCCTTCTTAAAAGGCCGGCAACGCACTTGTGTCGCCCCTGGTGATGCGTGTGTCCATAGAGGGTGGTAATCCCTTCCCATGAGGCGATACGTCTGCTCGTTTGCCACCTATTCCATAAAAAAAAAAAACTTTTGAGAAACATGCTTAAACATTTCTAAATAAATATACAAATACATTTTATTAAAAGAATCACTCAAATACAGAAAAAATGATCGTTCATCGCACAATTTTTTTTCTTCTGTAGAAATCAAACTTTCAACCTGTAATTACACAGTCAGATTCACTATAAACTAGACCATCAGGTTCGTCGATTTTCGACCTTTAGTCAAGCACTAGTTAAAAAATGTATTTTTTTTCAGAATACCGATTTGAAAGTGTTACAAATAAATGTTACAAGTTTCACACAAAGCCGCGATCGTTTGCCCGAGCCCATTTCGCCTGTTCGGCAGAAGGTGGCCATCTTGTTATTATAAACAGCGAAGAAGAAGCGAAGCTGATGGGTGAAATTTACGCCAAGTATTTGGGCAAAATGGTTGGCAACTTTAGAAAAGATGTTGCTTTCATCGGCTTCCATAATTGGAATGAAGGTGGTGATTGGAGGACAATTCATGGTAACTAAATATATATTTTTATTAATAAGATTCATTAACACAAAGTATATTCAGACTCAGAACCCGAAAAACGAGCAACAGAAAGCAGCACGGCGACCGCTTAGTATCCCTTGCAACAAAACGTGATTTATTTGTTAATAGTATATTTTTATTAACCGACTTCAAATAAGGAGGAGGTTCCCAATTCGACCGTAAATGTTTTTTTTTATGTGTGTTCACGGATAACTTCGCCGTTTATGAACCGATTTTGATGATGCTTTTTTTAAAGGAAAGGAGATATCCCAAAGGTGGTACCATGATAAGGACACTAAGATCTGATGATGGCATCCAAGAGAAATCTAGTCGAACCTCGAAGTTGGTTTTTGTTTTTGTTATTTCTTTTTCAATAGCACTATGAAATAAGTTTATTATCATCTCAGATGAAATATGCGTAGCGTTGTAAGCCCCCTACAAGGTGGTCCGACATCCTGGTGAAAGTTGCGGGACCCAATGGATGCAGACAGTACAGGACCGATTGTTGTGCCGAATCTTGGATGATGAGGTCCAGCCATGACTTCGTGAACTCTTCGTTCTTTGTCCAAGCAGTACTTATCTGGAATGCGCTCCCGCTCGAAGTCAGGATGGCCACAAACCGTTTAACATTCAAAAAGAAAGTACATAATCTCCTTTTCAACGAAATGGCAGAATCATATAATCGATAGTACAACTTAAATTCAAGCTGTCATAGTGTACGAATTTAGTAAAATATAAATATGTATGTGTAAGTGTATTTTATATATACAGATATATCTTTCTATATATAATATATATTTATTAGTATTTATGATGTATGTATTGCATTCGTATATATTTGTTCCTAAGTTTTTGTATGCAGTTGACTGTTACCTTTTCGTTTACTGCTTCATCTGTAATCTATGTGCAAGGTTGACTGGTAGAGAATGCCTTGGGCATTAAGTCCGCAGATGTACAAAAGTGCATAAAGTTTATAATAAATAAATATTGAACTTCAATAAAAATTTATTTTCGTATAATCTTGTTCCAACTTGTTTTTTTTCAGCAGCGTATGCGACTGCCAATTGAAAGGTCTAGGGTTCGATTCCTGGGATGGGTCAAATGAGTTGTTTTGATAAAACACAAGTAATCAATCGATATCAATAACAGCTCAAAGTAAAAAAGTTTAGCCATGTTTCACACCTCTGCCTCGGAGAGCACTTTAAGCCGTTGGTCCCAGTTGTCTTGAACATTTATATTTTTTTTTTTTTTTTAAAGGCAACTCCCGCACTAGGAATAAATCCTGTGTCGCAGGGGACTTTACAAACATACATGAAACGGACACAAAGAACACCCAGACTCAGAACAACAATTTGTGGATCACACAAAGTGTTGTCCTACGTGGGATTTGAACCCACGACACTTGGCGAAGTAGGAAACGGCGTGGTGACCGTTATACCACTAGGCCAAACGTGCAGTCAATTGGATAGTCAGTGCCCTAAAAATATACTGAAAACTAGTTCAAATTTCGAATTCAGTTCACCCTCATGGTTGCGTAGGTCCGATGCTAGTCACTCCGTGAAAAAACTAATTTTCAGGTAAAACTGGTTGCACTAGTAACCGACCCCAAATAATTTTGAGTAGTAGAGTGTTAAGGATGGGAAGATGTTTTTTTTTCAGTAATTCAATAATATAACAACGAATCTTTATATGACAATCAATATTTATATCTTTCCAGGTCAAACACTCCAAGATGCAGGTTTCGATAAATTTACCAAAGGAACTCCTAATAATAGAACTACAGGCGAATATTGTGGCAGTATATTACCAGATGGGTTATTAAACGACTTGTACTGCGAAGAACACTACGCATTTATTTGCGAAAAAAGCCCAGACTATCCAGTAGTTTGTGATTATCTTGGCCAAGAACAAAAAAGTCCAATAAATGTATATTGAAAGTAAAACACACTATTTTTCTTAGAACCTAATTGTAAGACATCTAGATAACTCCTCAAAAGTCCTTGTTGTATTTCACTCTTTTCATCTTTTGCAACTTAAATTGGAACATTTAGGAATGCGCGGGGTTGTGCTGGATATGTTCCGCTCATACCTAACTAACCGTACCCAGTGTGTCAAAAAAAAACCGACTTCCAAAAACATCCAACGAAAACTCTGCCAAAAAAACACTTAAAAGCGTAAAATAAACTGGTTCTTCATAAATTGCCTATACCTAATTGTTTATCCATTTAAATAGTAGTATTATAATGGGTTCTAGGTACTTAAAATCTGTTTGAAGTTGAGAACCGTTGAGGACTTGTACCTTCCACCTTCCATCATCAGCTTACCTAAATAATTTGTAAGAATACGACTAAAGGTAACTTTTATACATATGATATTTAAAGATTTATCCTCCAACTCCTAACCGTTAAGGAGTGGTACCTTACATCATCAGCTCATCATCATAAAATGATGACTACTAGACGCAAATACCGGTGTAACTTCAGAAAATATTCGAAAAACATAGTATGTGCCTATAAAAAATGAGGGTTTCCCTCGATTTCCCTGGGATCCCATCATCAGATCCTGATATACTGGCAATGGGATCACCACGGAAGCATACCCTGTCGAATACAAAAAAAAATTACAAAATCGGTCCACAACTGACGGAGTAATCAGGTAACATACATAAAAAAAAAAAAAAAAACATACAGTGGAACATAGAACCTCCTCCTTTTTGGAAGTCGGTTAAAAATAGGAAACCATATCAGCGATCTCCAATCCCTTAGTTTCGGCTTGCCACAAGGCAGTGTTTTATCACCTTCTCTTTTCCTGGTGTACGCCAATGGCTTGTGCACTAAGCTCTCGCCAAACTGTAGCACCATATCCTTCGCTGACGACACAGCACTGGTCGTGCATGGCTGCTCTTGGTAGCAAACACAAACATACGCGGAAAATGCACTCAGGTAGGTTATGTTCTGACTAAAAAAGAACCTTTTAACTATCAACTTATACAAAACAAAATATATCACATTCTGCCATTGGTTAAATGCCCAACTACCACCTGACTTTAACATAAAAACCCACACTTCTCTTGAACAAAGTACATGCGCTTGCCCCAATTTGGTACAAACAAATACTATTAAATATCATCATCGATAGGCATTTAAGCTGGTCAGAGCATGTAGATGCATTGACGGGAAGAGTGAGAAAGCCTATGTTCATATTTAGGAAACTGAGGCGTTCAGCATACATGGACACTATGTTGATGGTAAACTACGCCCTAGCACAGAGTATAATCCAGTACTGCATTGTGACTTGGGGTGGAGTGGCTAAAACAATTTTACTTCCATTGGAGCGGGCTCAGAGAGGTGTACTAAAGATTATACTTGGTAACCCAAGAAGCTACAGTACCGACCAGCTTTATAATAATAAATAACACACAACGCCAAAGAGAATGCCCTGGGCATTAAGTCCGCCGATGTACATATTTAGTGCATAAAGTTAATAAATAAATAAATAAACAACGCCATCTAGTCCCAAGCTAAGCAGAGCTTGTGTTATGGGTACTAGACAACTGATACAAATACATTTATACTTCTTTTTTTGTGAATATATATTATACATAGAAAACACCCAAACTTCGAAACAAATATTCATACAAAAACTTGGTCCGACTAGGGAATCGAACCCGAGACTTCAAGCATAGCAGTCGCACACGCTTCCACTTCGCCACCGAGGCAGTTTGATGTTGAGTTCTGATGACTGTCAGGCTCTCTTGGTGAGACAACTTTTGTAAAGGCGTTAATACTACGCAAGCATAAATCCACCTCGTTCAAGCCTATCTTGAAGCGCAACAAAAATAAAATTTATCCGGTGCCAGCCCATAAAATATCTTTCGCACGGCGCCAGTTTTATGTCCTTGGCAATGTCCTTTATAACACTGCCAACGTAGATAATAACATTTTCCCATTGGCTGCACACAAAGTCCAAGCAGTCATTATACGCTGGCTCAAAGGTTTCACTGCGACTGGCGACTGCCTCGTTAGCGCGGTGGTAGCGTACGCGACTGCTGTGCATGAGGTCTCGGGTTCGATTCCCGGATCGGACCTAAGGTTTGTATGATCTGCAAATATTTGTTTCGGAGTTTGGGTGTTTTCTATGTATAATATATATGTATTTACAAAAAAAGTATATATGTATTTATATCAGTTGTCTAGTACCCAAAATAAAAACTAGGCTTAGTTTGGATCTAGATGGCGTTGTGTGTTAGATGTCCGAAAAAAAAAAAACCACGCCACTTTGGAGAATCAAGTGAATCGCCAATCAATAAGTTAGCTGAACCTTAACGCTGAACCTCACGCACATGCTTTTACACATGTACATAAACATGCTTACACACGTTGACGCTAACACTAACATGCTTACACAGATTGACACTAAGACTCACACGCACATATTTACACGCATACACTCATACTTGTGGTAAATAGATAAATATAACGAGTGTATAAAAAAAGTGCACTAAATGTTGTTTTCATCTGTTTTAACCAATTTTTATTATATTTAAATGTTTAGCTGTATGACTACTTGTTTAAGTTTAATTTTATTTTGACAGTGTGAAATTATTACTGGACAAAAATCACGTAATAAATTGTCTAGGGTGGAAGGCGCTGACGACTGTAAAAAATAAGAGAAAATTGTAAAACAAAGTGATTAATTATAATAAATTAAAAAAATCAAAAATGAATAGTTATTTTGTGTATGGCGCTGCCAAAATGACTTCTCTGTCTGACGGAAAGCATAAACAAAATCCAAGAGTGGTGGTCACCGTACTCATTGCGAATGCAGACAATGCAACAATGCAGCATGGTGACCCACACTATGGCGGCCTTGTAATGCTTCTGTATCATTTGGGTATATTTCTTCATTACAGACTATTATTTTATTAAATTTGGTTTATTTAATTTAATCATCATCGTTTTCGTCAATAGTCTTTGATAGTCCACTGATAGACATAGCCTTCTTCTGGAAATTGAGGTTTTGTACTACTCTCTATGGCCGAAAGATGGATTGGTTTTCAATTGAATTGATTGATTGATTGGTCTGTTACAAATTTATGACTGCACGTTTGGCCTAGTGGTTTAACGGTCACCACGCCGTTTCCTACTTCGCCAAGTGCCGTGGGTTCAAATCCCACGTAGGACAACACTTTGTGTGATCCACAAATTGTTGTTCTGTGTCTGGGTGTTCTTTGTGTCCGTTTCATGTATGTTTGTCGGCCTCAACAGGGATACACCACACGCAGGAAGCGACCGCTCCAGCCTGGTTACCCCTACAGCCATATCAGCGTCTAGGCACAGCACACTGCAGCTACGGTTCATGTAAGCAGAGCATATCTCTCCCGTCTATGCAGCAGCCAGCCACTATGCAGCAACCGCCCCGACTCACTGGGGACCTCACCGCAGCACCGCGCACCGCACGCCATCCCGACTCACTGGGATCAGCGGACTTCAGACCCGACTCACTGGGACTAGCGGCATTCAGTTCCGACTCACTGGAACTTGCGGCACTCAGTTCCGACTCACTGGAACTAGTCACTCCTGGCACTGGCAAGCTCCGCAACAGAGCACAGACAGCTGACACATCATATATCAACCTGCGGTCTTGGAGGGGAGTGATGTGGCGACTTCCACATACAGCGCAACAGTAATATACTACAGCGCCATCTACCGAAGATACGTCGAACTACGGAGTAACGAAGGAAACTAAGAAACTACCAATCCTGAATCGCACAGTGAAAGTTCTCGCGCACATTAACATATATACAACATCCCAACATCAACCGTTGGGCAGTTGGCCCGCCAGGCATTATCACCTCGCCTGGTCGGAGGATCCTCCCTTTGTGTTGGAGGAACATCACACCCTGTCCTCCACAGCTAGACCACCAGGGAAGTTTCTCTGGTGGTCGGGCGCATCGAGGCGCTGGGCTTGCGGGTGGCCCTGGACAACACGGAGGCCCTGTTATTTCATGGGCCCCGTCGTGGTCCGCCCCCCGGCGCCTCCATAGAGGTCAACTCAGTCCTCGTACCGGTTCGGGCCCAGATGAGGCATCTGGGCCTGATCCTCGACGGTAGGTGGCTCTTCGACGAGCACTTCCGACAGCTTGGTCCAAAGCTGGTCGACGCTGCCTCTACCCTTGGGCGACTTTTGCTCAATTTGGGTGGAGCCAGCGTCGCAACGCGACTCCTCTACACGGGGGTGGTCCGGTCGATGGCGCTGTATGGCGCACCGGTGTGGGTGGCGACTCTGACTGCCCTTAATAAGGCGCGCTTCTGGCGGCCCCAGAGGGTATTGGCAGTCAGAGCCATACGCGGATACCGCACGGTGTCGACCGAGGCGGCATGCGCCCTGGCCGGAACACCCCCGTGGGATTTGGAGGCGGAAGTGCTCGCCGAAGTTTATCGACGGGTGGCTGAATATCGGGCGGAGTATGGCCATCGCCCTCCGACTGAAGAGGTACGCGAGTGGCGTGAAGCCGCCCGTCGAGCCACGATGGCTAGATGGTCGTTCCGGCTGGAGACTCCACGTGCTGGCTTTTGCCGCCGTGGAGGCTCTCCAGCCGATCATCCTCGAGTGGGCAGAGCGGCAGCACGGGACCCTTCCCTTCCGACTGACGCAGGTCCTTTCCGGGCACGGTTGCTTCGGGAAGTACCTGCACTCGGTCGCCAGGAGGGAACTGAGTCCCGCCTGTCACCACTACGA
The DNA here is from genome assembly GCA_949125395.1 of Diaphora mendica. Lineage (NCBI taxonomy): Eukaryota > Metazoa > Arthropoda > Insecta > Lepidoptera > Erebidae > Diaphora > Diaphora mendica. The sequence goes on along the minus strand of OX421332.1, from coordinate 2,578,220 downwards.
CTGCAGTGAGGACTCGGCCCAGCATACGCTGGCGATCTGCCCCGCATGGGCGTCGCAGCGCCGGGCCCTCACTGCAGTCATCGGAGGAGATCTCTCGCTACCGGCCGTCATACGCTCCATGGCCGGTAGCGATAGCAGTTTTACCGCGGTCGCAACCTACTGCGAAGAAGTCATGTCGCGGAAGGAGGTGGCGGAGAAGGCCCGGGAGGATGATATCCACTCGGACCCAAGCCGCCGCCGGCGAACCGGGCGGCGGAGGCGCACCTACCAGCGCCTCATGCCGCCCTGAGTGTGGCCGCGGATGGTCGGGACGGGTTTTCCCTTCCATCCGCTCTAGTGGCCACCCGCGAGGGGGTGACGTACGCGTGTGCCGTACGTCGCCTAAATTGAGAGTCCTACAGGTGACGGTGCCCGCTTCAGTGCGGGCAAGCGCTGGGACGGGTCCGGACGTGTTAATAACTGCAGTTCCCGGATGCTTCTTCACAGGCGCAGAGTGGCACACCGTGTGGTTTTAGTCGGTTCGAGTCCGACACCCCGCCCCGCCGCAAACCCCGGTGGGGTGACGGCCCGAGGTGGTTTTCACACGTAAAAAAAAGTGGTTTAAGCGGTCGTCATGCCGCTACTGCTCTGAGTATTGTGGGTTCAAACAAATTGTTGTTCTGAGTCTGAGTGGTCTCTGTATCCGTTTTACGTAATGTTTATAAAGTCCCGTTGTCCCGTTTGTCTTCTTAAACAGAAGTGAGGAAGAGAAAGAGAAGATCCACATTGGGCAGCACTTTGTGTGATCCTCAAATTTTTGTTCTGTTTAGGTGAACTTTGTGGACGTTTCTTGTTGTTCATGAAGTTCCTCCACAACTCAGAATTATATTCCTAATGCGGGCATTGTTTTAAAGACAGACAAAATGTATTCATAAACAAACAAAACTGCATTAGATATAATATCACTATAGCCTTCTATCAATACGGATATGAAGTCATAACCGAATTCAAAAATATGTTTTATTTGGTTCATTATCTTAGTAGCCACCTGTTTCCGGTTAGTCATAGGGATTACCAAACTAATAATAATTCAGCTTCGATATTATTATCACTAAATGATATGACAAATATATTTTGACTGCACGTATGGTCTAGTGATTTAAGCGGTCATGACTACCTACTTCTACCTTGTGTGACCCTCAAATTGTTGTTCTAGTTCACGACGATACAGAATATGTCCCTAGTGTGGGGATTGATTAAAAAAAAAACTTATATATAGTTACATAGTATATGTTTTGGAAGAAGCTTATAACCGCTTGTATTGGGAGGAACGTGGACTATCTAAAATGGGGTAAGGGTAACAGAGAAAACCCGTCATAGTTAAGATTAATAAATGTGCTGATATTTCTATCACCGTTGACTGAAGTCATAGGAAATAATCTTGAATGACTTACTAAGGAAACTGGAAAGCATTTTCATCAAAATCTTACAAAGGAACAACTATACTATATATATGTAACTGTGACCAGTCGAAGAAAGACTGAGGATCAGTAGCAATCTAATAAATACACACATCAAAAGTGTCTAGGGATCAAGCATTTTTATGCGGATTTCTTGAGATTGAGATGTGGCTTTGGCCCTGGCCTGCTCAGTCGCCAGACTTGAACCCGATTGAGCATGCATGGGATATGCTACAGAGAAGAGCTCTGCCGAATATGGAGGGTATCCAGTCGCAAGAAGACCTTTTTTTGTTGTTGCAACGAACATGGGCGGCCATTCCACAGCGCGTTTGGATGAACTCATTTTGAGTATGCCAAACCGATGTTCTTGTGTTGTTAGTGTTCGCGGTAGAAACACGGATTATTAATTGTTTAAGTTACCTAATAAAATTTTAAAGAAAACTGTTATTTCAGTCTTTTTTTCGAACTTTAATGTTAGTGGTTCAAATGTCAAAAATCCCTTTATTAGGAAAATAGCAAATTTCTTTATTAATGCAAAGGTGACTTGGTTTATCGTTACTGTGACAAACGAAAACACTTTATTTGATGAATCCTTAAAGAAAATTTTAATTAATATCAATCAGGAGAAAAGTTATTGCAAAAATATATGTTGATCCCTAGACACATATGTTGATCCCTAGACACTTTTGATGTGTGTATATACAAATACTATAGAATTAAACTGCACGTTTGGTCTAGTGGTTTAACGGTCACCTCGCCGTTTCCTACTTTGCCAAGTGTCGTGGGTTCAAATCCGACGTAGGATAACACTTTGTGTTATCCACAAATTGTTGTTCTGAGTCTGGGTGTTCTTTGTGTCCGTTTCATGTATGTTTGTAAAGTCCCCCGCGACAACAGGATTTATTCCTAGTGCGGGAGTTGTCACAAAAAAAAAAACAAAAGAATCGATGGACAAATGTCAAAAACTATAGATTAAGGCTATAAATGTTAAATGAGTAGCTGTTTAAACCTAAATATTAGGTCTTTACCTATGAAATTGCCGTTTGTATGAAATAAGTGAAAGTACTTATTTTTTCAAACGTTTTTATTTCTGTTATTCGAAGTAATCACCCATGCAAAAGACGCATTTTTGCCAACGCATTGGCAGTTTATTGATGCCCTTCTTGTAAAAATCAGCTAGGCGGGAGGCAACAAACTCTTCAAAGGCATTTTGTACTGCCTCTCGGGAATTGAATTTTTTACCCACTAAAAAGTTGTCTAAATTTTGGAAAAAGTAATAGTCGGTAGGTGCAAGGTTTGGTGAGTATGGCGGATGAGGGAGAGCTTCCAACCCCAGCTTTTGCAGCTTGGAGACTCTGTTGAGCAGTATGGGGTCGCGCGTTGTTGTGAAGCAGCTGCAAGCGGCAACTATGCAAATTATACTTAAATTTAATACGTAATATATGATTATTTCAATAGATTAGAATATAACGGTTTTCATGTGTTTTACATAATACTTTTAGTTTTTTGTTAATATTGCTTAAAAACAAAAGTTTTGAGACTACCGATGATACGATATGTTTCCTTTGAGTAAATTGTAGACCTTGCTTCGTTTTCAGCACGTAGTTATCGCACAGTTCGGCATAGCAATATTTTTTTACGTAACTACGTTCCCGACGAAAGTTATACGTGTATTAAAGCGTTCAGTTGATGCCAGCAGACCTATTAGAGGTATCGGCGCTTAACTTCGGCGCGCCTACCCCGCCTACATAACAATTCTACTTGTTCTGTGATACCAGCATGACTTTTGTTTACTTCTTGAAAGAAAAGAACCAGGTATTACAGCGCTTCAGAGAATTTCGAGCTGTGGTTGAGAATCAAACAGGAAATAAAATAAAGATATTGAGAACCGACATCGGAGGGGAGTATTGTTCACGAGAGATGGAGAACTTCATGAAAGAAGCAGGTACCATCCATCAGAAGACCAACCCACACACTCCGGAGCAGAATGGTCTCTCAGAAGGTCTTTCAACAGAACTATTGTTGAAAGGTCTAGATGTTTATTGTTTGAAGCAGATCTCGACAAATGTTTTTGGGCTGAAGCAGTACATACTGCAGTATATTTAAAGAATAGAACGCCAGCCGCCAGTTTAGGTATGATGACACCACTCGAGAAGTGGACAGGTAAGAAACCAGTCCTGAGCCATGTCAGAATATTTGGCAGTAATGTAATGGTGCATGTTCCCAAAGTATAAAGAAAAAAGTGGGATAAGAAGGCTGATAGGTTGATTCTAGTTGGGTATTCAGATGATGTAAAGGGATACAGATTATACAACCCAAAAACAAGAAAAATTACTACGAGTAGGGATGTCATCGTTATGGAAAAGCAAGACTTGGACACGGCTCAGGCTGTAGTAAATGACAAAGAAGAAAAGTCAGAGAGAGAAGGAAACTTAGACAGAGAAGAACACTCAGAAAGAGAAGATAGTTCATTAGAGAAAACAGTGGAAAATATAGATGATTCTACATATATCTGTGACTCATCGAGCAATCAAGGTGATTCATATCACTCTGTGTCTAAAAAAGAAAATAAATCTCTCATAGAGGAAGCAGTTCCAGTGGAGGTAGTTGGACGAAGTAAGCGTCAGAGAAAGCCCGTTGAAAGGTATGGTGTATTCAATCTATGTGTTTTAGGTGAACTGGAATCCGGTGGTGGTGAACTCAGCTATGAAGAAGCAATGAACGGACTGGAGAAAGACCAATGGAGACAGGCGATGTTGAATGAACTGAAGGCTTTCGACGACAACCAAGCATGGGAATTCGTAGACAAAGGAGAAGCTGATAGGATAGTGCAGTGTAAGTGGATATTTAAAAAAAAGTTCACAAGTGATAATAAAGTTCGATACAGAGCAAGACTGGTTGCGAAAGGGTATACTCAGAAACATGGACAAGACTACAACGAGACATACTCACCAGTGTTTCTATACTCAACTTTAAGACTTTTATTTGCATTGAGTGTAAAACTGAACTTTAAAATTACCCATTTAGATGTAACCACGGCATTCCTGAATGGCTATTTAAATGAAAAAGTATACATGCAAGTACCACCTAATTTAAAGTGTAAAGATAATTATGTTCTAAAATTAAAACGTGCAATCTATGATTTAAAACAATCTGCTAGGGCTTGGAATGTACGAGTAAATGATTGTTTACTGGAAGCCAATTTTGTAAAATCTAAATTAGAACCATGCCTGTTTATTAAAAAATGTAAAAAGAAACAGATTCTTATAGCAATTTTTGTTGATGATTTTTTCATTTTTTCAAACAGTAAAAATATGTTAAATGAGCTAAAAATGTTGTTAATGTCAAAATTTAAAATTAAGGATCTGGGACAAATAAAACAATGTTTGGGCATGAGAGTAAAGATATATGAAAATGGCAGTATTTCTTTAGATCAAGAGAATTATGTAGATCAAATTTTAAGCAAATTTAATATGACAAATTGCAATGTTGTTGATACACCAATTGAAAGTAGTTTAAAATTAGAGAAAAGTACAATTGTTAGTGAATCATACCCATGTCAACAATTGATAGGAAGCTTAATGTATTTGAGTGTCTTAACAAGACCAGATATCTTCAGATCTATATATAGTGTCAAGACGTTATCTGAAGAAGAATTCAGATAACGTCTTGACACTATAGGAATAGTGTAAGGTATTTGAGCCAATTCAATAATTGTTATTCTTTAACCCATTGGAAACATGCAAAAAGAATCTTAAGATATTTGTGTAAAACTAAATCTTATGGGCTAATGTTTACTAAAGATAATTGCAATTCAGAAGGTTTTGTTGATGAAGATTGGGCCTCTAATACTTTGGATAGAAAATCCTACACAGGTTTTTTCTTTAAATTCTCAGGAACAGTTATTTCATATAAATGTAAGAAGAAGCCGACTGTAGCTTTATCAAGCACAGAAGCCGAATATATGGCGATAGCGGAGGCATGTAAAGAGGCTATTTATATAAAAAACCTATTGTCTAAAATTGTACACTTTTGTGATTATGTTATCATTTTGTATAATGACAACCAAGGTGCTCAGAAGTTGACAGAGAATCCCCTGTACCATAAAAGATCCAAGTACATCGATGTGCGTCACCATTTTGTTAGAGAAACCATGGCTAACAATCTTGTAAGGATAATTCATCTGCCGACGTCTGAAATGTCAGCAGACCTACTGACTAAAGGGTTGAGTAGTGTAAAGCATAACTATTTTGTAAAGAAGCTAGGTATTCAAAATATTGTTTGATGGCTGTATGCTATTATTTTTGTTTTTGTTTTTGAATATTTATGTAGGTGTAACTTAAAACATAAATGTTTAGATTATTTTGATAAGTGGAGGTGTTAGAATTAATATCTAAATAATGTATATATCGGCGCAAGCCGACATGGGACCACATGACTCATTGCTGTAAATTGGATGTTAGCATCGTCAGGCTACACCATTTCATTTTATGTCAAAATGTTTGCCTATATATGGCCGCCCGCTACAACGAAGAAGTATTCATTCCTTTGCCTGCGTTCGGATAGCAAACACCTAATTTATTGTGAACTATTCTTTGTGTCCTATTCTAATTAAAAGTGAATTTTGGTTGAAGTAAAGTTTATGGTTTTTATCTGTAAATGAAATACCCCAAATTATAATGATGATAATTATTGGGATAAAAACAATACTGGACCTTTATTTCCGATATCAGAAGTGGGATTATTCGCCACTTCCGGTCAACAACCTGATGATGCAAGGAATTGCAACCTGGAGTTCATTCCTTGAACAATAATGGTATACCGAGTCAAAGCTTGAACAGAGGAACAACACGAAAACTGAAACTATTAACAAGGAAGTATATCTACTAACCAAAACAACAAAACGATCTGTTCATTCTGCAAAATACCTGGGCATACTTATGAAACCTGCTTCAAGAGAGAACGCTCATGTTTATAGTAATAAATGTCTTTATTTTCAGGCAATTTTTATAGTGGTGTTAAATGCTCACTCTTACAAGAGTCCATAGCGGCTCAATTAAAAGGAAAAAGTATTGAAACCTGGAAATTACCTGAAGGGTATGGGATAATTTTCTGTACTTTCAATAACTACACTGATTAGCATTGTGAACATCGATAACGTCAACATTGAACTACAGTTTTATATAATAGCGGACTATGAGATTGCAATAGATATAGTTATAGAAAAGTACGTAGAACGAAGACCATATAGATTCAGTCCTTTCGAATGAGAAAAGGTACGAACCATAGTGAAAGAATTGATGCACCCTGATGTTATACGGGAAAGTAAGTCTCCACACTCCAGTTCCATTATTCTAGTGAAGAAGAAGAATGGTGATGACCGTATATGTGTGGACTATAGAGAGCTCATGTTTATGTTACGACGTACTATGCAAATGTGAAGATGTTGCTGAAGAATTATCTAATATTGAACGCATCCTCATAGCTCTACAGGATGCTGGTTTCTCCATTAATTAGTGATGAATGCAACTTTTTAACACGCTCAATTGATGAAGTACACCTATTTGGCACTCCAATACAAATCATCGTTGACGGTGTAAAGGAGTTTCTGGGCGAATTTAAAATCCATTATGATCATACGGGTATAGAGATCCATGCTATAGTATCAGGTGTTAGCTGAGCAAACGGGCAGGTATAACGCGTGGTTGCAACAGTAAAAAATGCTCGAACTATGATCGAAAAGTATGAAACAGAAGAATCGCACACAACGCTTGAAGAACTCCAGTTGGCATTAAACTGTACCCCTCATTGCGTGACGGGGGTAGCTCCACTTACTTTACTTACTCAACGCAAACATTGAGTGCACCCTGAGTTACTCACACTCGTGAACATTGATGGACAGACAATTAATATCGAAGTGCTTACTAATCATGTTAATCAAAAGATGATACAAAACGCAGAACAGGACAAGAAACGCTTTGATTCAAGGAAAGCGAAGATAAATCATTTTCAGCGTAGCGACTACGTCCTCATTAAAAATAAATCCTCGTAACCAAACTTCGTTGGATTTAAAGTTCAGCGAACCATACGAAATAACACGAATTCTAGACAATGATGGCTACCTAGTTAAAAGGTGGTTGGTAGAGGACATCCAAGAAAAGTTGCACATGATCAACTTTGCCGAGCACCTCAACCTGCTGATCAGTTAACCGTATCGGCGGAAGACGACGTCACTCCAGTATCGGCTAATGAGACAACACCATCCACTTCTCAAGCCAATGCGACCGAACAAGAAACCCAGGAACCAACGCTTTAAACAATCAGGTTATGTTTTATTTTTATATTTTTTTATCTAAATTCATAATCACACATACGACATAGTACCACAGTGTACGCAACGACATAGTACCACAGTGTACCTACGCCATACTCATATCCTACCACAGTGTAGGCCACAATATAATCATCTTGGTACACAGATACCAAAGTCAAAGAAAAACATTTACTTGTTACAGATAATTATACTCGTCGGCAAAACATCAACAACACGGATGTCGGCTAGTGCAGAGCGCGCACTGCCGGTCAGAATGGACGTATCGGCGTAAAACGACATGGGACAACATGACTCATTGCTGTAAATTGTATGTCAGTAATTGTTTGCCTATATATGGCCGCCCGCTACAACGAAGAAGTATTCATTCCTTTGCCTGCGTTCGGATAGCAAACACCAAATTTATTGTGAACTATTATTTGTGTTCTATTCTAATTAAAAGTGAATTTTGGTTTATGGTTTTTATCTGAAAATGAAATACCCCAATAATAATGATGCTAATTATTGGGATAAAAACAATACTGGACCTTTATTTCCGATATAATAGGTCTTTACCTATGAAATTGCCGTTTTGTATGCAATAAGTGAAAGTACTTATTTTTTCAAACTTTTTTATTTCTGTTATTCGAAGTAATCACCCATGCAATCGACGCATCTTTGCCAACGCATTGGCAGTTTATTGATGCCCTTCTTGTAAAAATCAGCTGGACGGGAGGCAACAAACTCTTCAAAGGCATTTTTTACTGCCTCTCGGGAACTGATTTTTTTACCCACTAAAAAGTTGTCTAAATTTTGGAAAAAGTAATAGTCGGTAGGTGCAAGGTCTGGTGAGTATGGCGGATGATCGAGAACTTCCAACCCCAGCTCTTGCAGCTTGTAGACTGTCTGTTGCGCAGTATGGGGTCGCACGTTGTCGTGAAGGAGCAGTGGGGACGACCGATTGACCAAAGCTGGTTGCAGATGTGCAAGCTTCTCCATCATTCTCTCCAGTTCTTCACAGTACACATCTGCATTAATGCTCATGCTGTTTTGTAAAAAGCTGTGGTGAATCACACCCGCACTAGACCACCAAACAGTGACCATCACCTTTTTAGGGGTCATTTTTGGTTTAGGGCATTGCTTTGGTGCTGAACCAGGGTCTAACCAACTTGCTGAGCGCTTTCGATTGTCGAACAGAATCCATTTTTCGTTGCACGTAACAATTCGTTTCAAAATTCCTTCATTTCTTTGCCTGTTGAGCAGCGCAAGGCAGGTCTCGACGCGTACGTTGCGCTAGCGATCGTTAAGGTCGTGGGGCACCCGTCTATCAAGCTTTTTTACCTTGCCAATTTGTCGCAAATGGATCAATATTGTTTTGATGCTTACATTAAAAGCTGCTGCTAGCTCAGCTGTAGATTGAGTTTCGTCAGCTTCCACAATCGCCTTTAATTCATTATTGTTAACCAAAGTCTCCGGACGACCACGAGCTTCATTTTTCAAGTCAAAATTTCCAGAACGGAACCGGGAAAACCAATAACGGGTTGTGCGTTCGTTTGTACAGTTCTCTCCGTAAACGTTTTTGATGTTACGTGCCGTTTGTGTCGCGTTGGTGCCACGACGGAACTCATATTCCATAATTACACGAATTTTTAAAGTATCCATTATGACGAAAAATGTTCAAATGTAATGAAAATACAACGCTAATCAAAAAACAAAAGACTGAGTTTGTAAATAGAATGTCATGGTTTTAAAACAAAATTCATTTGAATTTAGATTTTTTTTTATTTGAAAAGACCAGTACTGAAGAACGGCAATTTCATAGGTAAAGACCTAATATATTAAAGTACTACTAGCGCCATGTATTATGTACTGGTGTAGTTGTGTACCTACCTTCCGACTTCAATGTCAGTCCATGCAAAGCCACTAGAAGTGTTTCAATACTTAGCAACGCAAGATTGATTGATAACATCTCCATAAGTGTAAGTGAAGCCTCATAACAACGTTAGTCCTGTACTAACAAAACACAGTATAGTATCTGTAGACTTACACGATACGGCAAGAAAGTTTCATTTCCACCGAGCACTTCGCCTGACTTGCGTTAGGTTTTGGAGTCTACATAAGTTAGTTCAAGTTCTAAACTTTGGTAACATGTTAGCATAGATTCCCTGTCTCCAATGGATACTTTTTTCTACTTGAATTCAACAAATTAGGTACTGAACAGGAATTAAAATAATTGTTATATGATGTTTCATTTTTTACCGTTTACCGCAAGAGCTACAGGATTTCCCTGTAATCTCACTAACTTTACTTTGCCAAAGTTTTCTATGAGAAATTTGGTATTACTCCGAGTCAACCGATCCAAAGCATGGTATTCACTTACGGTAAAAGATTGAGATAATAATTGATCAGACTGTAAATAACTCAAAAATGTAATTGATTTTGCCATTGAGTTCGTCCTGTTTTAACAAAGTTCATTGACATGCATAAATAAAATTATACCGTAGATGTTATATATTTATAATTTGATATTAGTTATCGAATAAAAGGTTAAGATTTGACCCATGTCGTGAATACCTATTTAGAGATGCTCAAAGTTTTAAGTTATTTACTAACATAAAATTGAGATGCAGAATGGAATTATTTATTCAGCTGCCAGAAAACGTTTGTTAAAATCAGATTTCTTTTTTGTTTGTTACATTTTTCTTTTAAAAAACTAAGGAGCCCTTAAATTAATTATAGCCCTGTGTTGGATTTCGAACGTCATTGTACTGGCAACATTTTGAATGTCTCGGGTTCGTGTCTGACGTTTTGACGTTTGAGGTGAAGGTAGAAAAAAAGATTGTGATCGAACGCGTGTGTTGAAACCGGCCGACGTTTTGTTTGTTATTGTGAAAATCAATTGATAGTAAGCTAATTGTATTGTCCATCGACCCGCGGTCTCTTTAGTGATAAACCGTATTGTGTTAGATCGTGGATTCGCGAGTTTTTGTAGGCGTGTTCCACGTAAGCTGAAACGAGTGTATTGTAGCTCGAATACCATAGGAACTTGTACAGCATTTTAGGAGCGTGTGTTTGTGTGAAGACGCAAGAGCAGAAGAACCTACCCACCTACCCAAGAGCTCTTGGGAACGCCGAGAAGAACATTGAAGCCACACACTCCAGTAAGTGCTTAATCTTTAAAGGTAGTAGAGCCACGCTGATTTCAGCACGAACGGGCCGGCTCGACCGGGGCGGAACTACCCTCGCACAGAAAATCAACGTAAAATGACAGCATTCGTGCTGTCGTGTTTCGTTGGTGAGTGCGAGACCGGAGGCCCAATTAGTCTAGTCAACAAGTTCCATACTTGTTGACTACACTAAAAGATGCACAAGCATCACTAGGCCGCCATAGTGTGGGTCACCATGCTGCATTGTTTCATTCGCAATGAGTATGGTGGCCACCACTCGTGGATTCTGCTTATGCTTTCCATCAGGCAGAGTAGAGTCATTTTGGCGGGCCAAACATAAAAAAAAAAAAAAAAATTTTAGTTTAGATTAAGAACACGGTGATACAGCCGTGGGTCATTCTTCTTGCCAGTGGTATTAGTAGTGATTGTAGACCTATCTATGGGCCGGTAGGTATTATAAACATCATCAAAAGGTGATCGCTGCCTTGGCAAGAGGACTGATCACCCTGCCAACACTTAAACGAAAATCTTTTCATATAAAGTCTTTTCTTTGGCTAAAGCTATACGCAACTATAAAGTTTGAGACAGTGTCAAGACGTCGGGTACCAACAAAATGAATGATAGAAGAATCGAATTGATAGTTGAAATTGATTTTTAAATTATTGTGACTTCTAGCAATTTAAAAAAGTTTGGTCATAACACTTTGGGAACAATTGCACTTGATGTGTTTATTTATAACAAAGAATCTTAAATATGTTTGTCAGTACTGCTGGGTTCTTACATTGTCAAAACATGTCTAAAATGAAGACCGTTTTATTTTACTTCTTGCTTGCATTAGCATTTGGATTTATGGGTAAGGTTTATTTATATAATGCTTTACAGTAATTAATCGTCTTTATTTTACAGTGTTTCTTATGAATATTTAACACATTCGCTGCGTTACGGCGAGCATTTTGCCGTATTTGACAGTCAACTAGTGCAGCAATTCGTTGTCCTTGTTTTGCGAGCAGTGCGGGGATGATCTAACTATGTTTTCGTACATTTAGAAAAGAGATAGTGATCTTTTTAATATTTTTGCTTTTAATATAATGATATTGTGCACTTATAATATACGGCAAGATAATTGCCGTAACACACAGCAGGCAATATAGATACGGGCAGTATTTGTCTCGTACCGCACTAGTAGAAAATTTAGATCGATTGCTGACGCAGCGAATGTGTTAAACTGTCGTGACGGATATAATATACGCAGTGTCACCATCCTATTCATCCTATGGGTGTCGTAAGAGCCAACGTTTTTTTTTTTTTTTTTTTTTTTTTTATGTTTGGCCCGCCAAAATGACTCTACTCTGCCTGATGGAAAGCATAAGCAGAATCCAAGAGTGGTGGTCACCATGCTCACTGCGAATGCAGACAATGCAGCATGGCAACCCACACCATGGCGGCCTAGTGATGCTGCTGCATCTTTTAGTGGAGGCCCAATTAGTCTAGTCAACAAGTTCCAAACTTGTTGACTAGACTAATTGGGCCTCCGGTCTCGCACTCACCAACGAAACACGACAGCACGCTGTCATTTTACGTTGATTTTCTGTGCGAGGGTAGTACCGCCCCGGTCGAGCCGGCCCGTTCGTGCTGAAATCAGCGTGGCTCTACTACCTTGTATGTAGCAAACTAGATATTAGCACTACAAAGAGAGGGAAACTTGACACAAGCCAAATACCAACGGTATACCTGGCCAGTGTGATACTGCAGGCTAAAACATTCTTTCTAAGGAGAGATGTATGTCCTATAGTTGATCTATAAAGGTTGTTGATGATGATGATGAATCGTATCTGATATGTAACATTTGACATCTCTACGACCTATAGCCTAAATCTGTCACAGTGCATTGAGTGTTTAAACTGTGAAGGACAGGTGTGTTATGTCCCTTGGGGTTCTCACATAGGAGGGGGCTATCAATAAACCATAGGTGGCCCGAGGTACGTGGGGGTTCCAGGGTTTTTCTTTCTAGGGTTGTTACCTGGTTCCCCGGCATTTAGTACCCCAGACGCCGTGCGGTTTTAGTCGGTTCGAGTCCGACATTGCCACCAGTCGGTGGCATCCGATGGGATTTTGCACAGAAAAAAAAGGTGTGTCATGTCCCACCAACACAAAGAGAGGATCCTCCGACCAGGCGAAGTGATCACGCCTGGCGGGCCACGGCCCAACGGTTGATGTTGGGATGTTGTAAATATGATAATCGGCGTGAGAACTTCTATTGCGCGATTCAAGATTAGTAGTGTTGTGTGCTCCGTGTAGTAACGTCAATCCTTAGTTCGGTATATCATCGTTAGATGGCGCTGTAGTATGCTGTTGTTGCGCTGTATGTGGAAGTCGTCATAAAACGATCCATACTTTCGGCCTTATACATTATAAATGTACTCGTAATCCATATGCATACTGATATTATAAATTCAAAAGTAACAGTTTGAAATCGAACGTTGAAAATAGATTGTTGTACTGGCAACAATACGTCATGTCAAAGTGACATTTTAACCCAGTTGTAAAATGTCACTTTGACATGACCTAGTGTTGCCAGTACTACAATCTATTTTGTGGGTATGTCTGTCTGTTAGGGTTTCAGTGCCTATTTGAAGGACATAGGCTTCTCTTCACCACGACGACTGACATACATGCGGATGGAGCAGTGAGCAAAATTTTAATTTAAAATTGTGCCACAAACTTCGAGATTTTCTAACACTTTATATCATTTAACTATATTATATTGTTAGGTGTATCCCAACTCTAGCGAAAAATTATGCAGTGCAAACCTATAAAAAGACGATACTTGGCTATCCATTCTTACTTGCTGTTTGAGAAGCGGTCGGTAAGGTGTTTTAATAGGATCGTAAGGCATATGTCAACCATCATATCTTGCAGTTTAATGTTATATCGTTGTAAACCTATTGCATTATGTTTGTGTGAACTGTTAAATGTCTTAATTATAAATGAGAACGGAGGTTAGGCTACCTCCTCTTTGGTTCTTTTATTTAATTCTCACTCCTAGTTTATAACAATATATAATTAGATAAAACTGTTTGGATTTTAGATTCTTTCGATTACATTGTCTTACATAACTTTTAAACGACTCAACCGATTTTCACGAAACATGTCTAAGAACACTCGCACGTAACTCACCTTTCATACAAAAAAAAACTAAATTGAAATCGCTATATCCGTTCACGAGCTACGGTATCACAGACAGACAGACACGTCAAACTTATAACACCCCTCTTTTTGCGTCGGGGGTTAAAAATTGCTTTATTTTCCTTTCAGAGGGCGCAAGATTTCGATGTGACTATATGTATACAGATGTCGGATGGTTTAAATACAATGAAGTGCCGCTCACTTTTCACGATGCATACTTACAATGCAAATATGAAGGTAATTCTGAGCTTATTGTGAACATAAAGTATGCCTTGGTTAAAGTTATTTTTTTAAATTCTTGATTGGTATCTATCAATGACCTGTGTACCAAAGCTATCCCAAATTGCAAAATAGTTGCATATGCGGATGATACCGCGTTATTGGTTAACGGAAAGAGCTGGGATGAGACTCGTAAGAACGCTGAAAATGCACTGAGAAGCGTTATGGACCTCCTTAGTTCCAATCTATTAACACTAAATACTATTAAAACCAAATACATCTGTTTTTACCAGCGTCGGAACACCATTCTCGATGCAGATCACCTCGTTGCACATTCATGTTATACGAAATCTCAAACATGCAGCTGTCAGACCATTGAACGCGTCAATGAAATTAAATATCTGGGCGTCACATTAGATAGCGCTTTATGCTGGCAAACGCATATCAATAACATTATAAATCGCGTCAGAAAATTGATGCCGATATTTCGTAAATTAAGGTATTCTGCTGATCCTGAGACGCTAAAAATAGTGTACTATGCCCTAGCACAATCTATAATATCGTATGCTATTCTGGCTTGGGGAGGCACGGGTGCAACTTGTATGATGGGCCTGGAGCGGGCACAGAGGGGGGTTTTAAAGGTCTTATCCCATAAGCCTCGGTGGTACAGCACGGCTGCTTTGTATCGAGAATGCGGTGTCCTCACAGTTAGACAGTTATTTATTCTGCAGGTAGTAATGAGAAGGCACAATAGTATCTCCAGTGGCCTTACTGGTACGGGTCGTAGGAATGTAGGATTATGCTTCACAGAATCTCATAGGACAACTTTAGCAAGGAGACAATATTATATTATAAGCACACGTATTTATAACAGAGTTAACAATAAATTAAACATTTCCACTTTAAACTACAGTCGAGTCAAATCGGTAACCAAACAGTGGCTTTTACAACTAAACCACTCAGAAACGGACACATTGGTTACCTAACATCCCGTAGAAATACTCATACACACACACACACACACAAACACACACGCAGTCACACACACACACTCACACACACACATGCGCGCAAACACTTTATTTAGTTATAGTTTCTCTATTTTGTTTTGTTTTTTATTTTGTGTTTTCTTTTCTTTTTCGAATTAATATCACTACTGTTTGTAAATTACCACACTTGGAAGGCGCTGATAGCTGTCATACAGTTAATACTAGTACAGCTGTCAACGTTCACCATATCACAATTATGGATTTTACCAATTATTCAAATTGTAAATAGTATAAGTGATATGTTAAATGTACCATTATCTTGAAATTAATAAATTTATTATTATTATTATTATTATTAAAAATAGACATACTTAAGCGTGAAAGGTATATTCATACATTCTAGAATCAAACTCACTTGTATTAATTCCACTATTTTAATGTTTAGTCACTGATTCCTCTCAATTTTTAAGAATTCCAACTAAGGAAAAGGCACTTTAGATGTCAGATTAAGATCGTATAATAATAGCAATTGTTTAATTCTCTCAAAACGTACAGTTAACGTTGAAGTGTATCTTTAAAAACAAAACTTATTCCAGGCATATCATCAATTACAAGAACTCACGTATGCTTACTTATTCCTCAATACTCTAGACAATTTTTGTAACATAAATTTATTTATCGTTAACAGGTGCCATGCTAGCATCCCCGACTAGAGGTGGAATCAAATCTGTTATGATGGACTTAATTTGCAACGCTGATATACTTACTGGTATTCACTCTACTTTCGCTAAGGGTCAATACTATACCATAGATGGTTAGTAAACTACATTTTCATAAATTACAAAGTTTGTTGGTGAAAATCTGGTTTTAAATATGTTTTCATGGTTTTTTGATTTCCATTATTTTTACAGGTATACCGCTGGGGAGAATTCCTCATGAATGGGCCCCATTGGAACCTGATAATAAAAATAATGCTGAAAACTGTATTGCCAGTGACAATAAAGGCAGACTATCTGATGTAAATTGTGATGTACCACGACCTTTCATTTGCCATAAGAAGCGTTCAAATATTGTTCCTAATGATTGTGGTACTACAGATCCTGGTAAATATAGTATTGCTTTAATTACAAATGATTTTGGGCTATGGACTAATTCTTTAACTATTGCATAAAAAAATGTTCAAGCTCTTATACTGAATAATGTTATTGTTGACGTACCTACCAGCTCTTAAAATAAAAATAAATCAATAAAAATAAATAATATTTGTGTTTGAGTATGTGTTTGTTTTGTAATTTTTTTTCAATTAATTGTTTTCACTTTGCCTTTATGGAAGTGCTTCCTCAATTATGGAAGATCAAAATAAAATTATTATTTTGATTTTCCATAATTGAGGAAGCACAAGATATAAAGATTTATTTTTTACCCGACTACGGCAAAGCCAAAGGCGGGTTATGATTTTGACAGGTTATTTTATAATAAAACTAGTATGTGAAGTGTATTCCTTGTCGGAGGTCCAGATTAAATAAATAAGTAAATAAATTAATGAACTCAGCACTTACTTATTGAAAGGCGAAAGTTACACAACTTAAATTCACAATTTCAGATTACCACTATGAAAGACGGACCAACAAATGCTATAAATTTCACAATAAACCGAAGAGATTTGCGCCAGCCTTTTTTACTTGCTCTGCCGAAGGCGGCCATCTTGCTATCATAAACAGTGAAGAAGAATTGAAGGTCATCCATGAAATTCATGCTCTATATCCACCAGCTAAAATAGCAGGACTTCATGATAAAAATAGTGTGTTTCTTGGATTTTATTACGAGGAAGATGCCGCTGATTGGATAACGATTCACGGTGATTCAACATTAGCGTTGTTAATTTTTGCTTAATTTTGTTCCAAATATGAAACAATTTTGTTTAGTGACTTTTTGAATGAAGCTAACAAGAATGAAGAGAGACCTTTGCTTGATAATTCTATAACTCATAAAGCCATGAGGCTCTTAGGACCATGAGGGAAGTTTCAAATAATTTAAGTAACTTGTTTGACGGGTTAGTTGGATTCTAACTGCTGAATTAGATGTCATGGTTTCGATTCCCATTTAAGACAAATTTATTGGAGGATGTTCTGAATCAGGGTATCATTTAACTAAAGAATGAGTACAATGAGAAACTTATAAGAATGTTAATTACCGACTTTTAATAATAATCTAATAATTGTTTAATCGGTAATATATATAATTGTAACTATATTTCTCGTGTTAAGCTTTAAACTTTACAAAAAATTTCAAACCTAGGCAAATTTTAAAGCTGAAAGCACTTAGGTATCTCATCTTTCATTATATGTATACTTCTCAAATACTTTATCGTTTAATTTCAGGAGAAACTTTAGAAGAAGCTGGATTTGCAAAATTTCAAGACGGACAACCGAGCAATAGCACTACAGGGGAATATTGCGGAGCTGTGTACAGGGACAGTTTATTTAATGATGTACCATGTGACAGATTTTTCGCATTTGTTTGTGAAAAAAGTCCACGTTATCCTGAAGTTTGTGATAGTGAAGATTTAAACAGTCAAGCAAACTACACTCGTATTTGTAAACGTAATATTGAAGAAAAATATAAAGGAGTTTGAAAACAAAAATCCAGTATATTAATTTGATAATGTTTGTGTTATTGTTCATTGAATATTCCTTAGTCTACTAAGCTATAACGATGTCAGTTTTGCTAACTTAAAGAAAAAAAAAGTTTAATTATTTTGAAATTGTTTTTTATTAAGTGACACTTCTTATATTAATACTGTTGGTTTTATAACCGACTTCAAAAAAAGGAGGAGGTTATCAATTCGACTGTATGTTTTTTTTTTACGTTTGTTACATCATAACTTTGAACTGGGTGAACCGATTTTGATGATTCTTTTTTATTTGAAAGCTTGTGCTTTCCGAATGGTGCAATTTAAATTTGGTTCAGATTGAGTCCGGTTTTTTTTTTCTTAAAATTTGTTATTAACAGTCGAATTAGAGAATGAATTATGAAGAAGCACCGCAAATAGAAGGAAACCTTGACACAAAACATATTCGAACCCGTCTATCCAGCGTTGTACAGTAGGCAAAAGCTTTTCCAAGAGGAGCTCTATGCACAGTAGTGAACTACTAAGACTTCTAATGTAATCTATATCCTACTTCCTACTAATATTATAAAAGCGAAAGTTTGTAAGTATGGATTGATGGATGAATGGATGTTTGTAACTCTTTCACGCAAAAACTACTGAACGGATTTGGATGAAGCTTTACAGTAATAGTAATAAATATAAAAAAAGTAAACAGTAATAAATATAGCTTATACATCAGAATAACACACAGGCTACTATTTACCACGATAACCAACATACACGTGGGCGGAGCCGCGAGCAAAAACTAGTATATACACACCTCAACAAAGTCTAGGGATATCATAATCCTATACTATTGACGACTTTATAGTTAAAAATCTTTTTAGTCTACCTAAAAAGTGTATATACTAAATGAACCTCTTTGATTCTTTTTTCAAAATTTAAAAATATAAAAAGAATAACAACGCTAAAAACAAAATACGGCGGCAAAATTTTTGGTAATTCATTATAATACAAGATCCCAGTCACCCCAGACTTACGTCATTTTAGGAAAGATGAAATTTTTAGGATCCATTTATTAAAAAGCGGTTATTTTAATATTACAAACATACACTCCAATTTTATTTATTTGTATAGAGTATAGATTATTTATTTGTATAGATTACAAACAGACACATACATTTTATTTATTTGTGTAGATTTAAAGGCCCGTTCTTTTAGAAATGCTTTTAGAAAGCTGACCGTGGGAGAGCCACGCTTCGGCATGAATGGGCCGGCTCGACCGGAGTGATACCATGGCCTCACAGAAAACCGGTGTGAAATAGTGCTTGCGCTGTGTTTCACCGAGTGAGTGAGGATACCGGAGGCCCATACCCCAATCCCCTACCTCCCCCCCCCCATCCCCAAAAGGCCGGCAACGCACCTGTGACGCTTCTGGTGTTGCATGTGTCCATGGGCGGCGGTAATCGCTTACCATCAGGCGATACGTCTGCTCGTTTGCCCGCCTATTCCATAAAAAAAAAAAAAAAAATTGTAGGAAAGGATATTTGGGTACATATTATATATCCTTTTCTATAAAAGTAAATATTATTTATTTTTCTAATGACACCAAGTTCGTGTGAATAACCATGTTTAGCTTAGCGAATATCCATTCTTTTCTAGTTAGTCTTAGTCTGTAGTCCTTATTGTTGAGAAGTATGAACGCCTACAATAACTCACATAACAATACAAATGAGGCGTATTGTTTAGCCTCAACTGCAGAAAGGCGTTGTTTCATATAAACATGTTTCATAGAACAGATAATTTCAGCGTGACTAACATACATTTCGTCACGTGATAAAAAATTGGTTCGTTGCTACAGCATCAGTATCGCGATGTTAGTAACACTTGGAATATCGTCTCTTATATTTTAAAAATACTTCATTGTAGTCCCCATCTCTTTCCTGGTATGTATTAAACGATAAAGGATCAAATTATTTGCATTATTTCGTCTCACTCGCTAGTATCTACACGCAAAATGAAGTTCATCTTAAAATATGCGGTCCTGGTACTTTGTTTCACATTTATGGGTAAGATATTTTGAAATACTTTTTTATATCTGACTTAAGTATTTTTAACTTTTTATTTTAAGTTTTTCATGATTTCGAACTACGTATCATAACAATAATATTTTTTAAAGTAAACAAGTAGTCAAATAATGAAATCGTTTTTGGGGTAATAGCTATTTATTTAGATTGTTCGACTGTAATACTAAAAAAAAAAAAAATTAATGTGTTTTAACTGTTGTACAGTTGCTACAGTGCTAGTCAAAGTTTTTCAAAATATACTTCTAATTTTCCTGTAAATATACTTTTTTTATTTATATGTAATTGTAAATTTAATTTAGGGTTGCTGAGCTAAGTCATTAAACGATTATTTCTATTCTTATTTGTTAGAAATTGTAGCATTGTACTAAGTTTTTAATTTCATAAATTAAATAAAGTTTATAATTATATGTATATAGTTGACGCCCGTTGTAAATCGCAATTGAAAAGGTGCAGCATAAATAATAATAATAATAATCTTTATTCATACAAAAGTTTGTTTACAAACTAATCTACATAATTTATCAGTAGGTAAATATAACTATTGAACCAAAGATATCTCTGGTCCCCACACTAGGATTCCCTGTGTCGTGGGGACCAGTCACTTCCGTAAGCTTTAAATGGTTATAATAAAAAATAGAGGTATTTATATAGATATGATCAAATCCAAAGAAAAGGATACAAAAAAAAACAAGATAATGCTAACTGATCAGTCCTCTTGCCAAGGCAGCGATCACCTTTTGATGATGTTTATATTACCCACGGGCCCATAGATGGATATACAATCACTACTAATACCACTGGCAAGAAGAATGACCCACGGCTGTGACACCGTGTTCTTAATCTAAACTAATGAATAAAGCATTTACTGGAGTTGTGTGGCGTCCTGTTTTCAGCGTCCCCAAGAGCTCTTGGGTAGGTGGGCAGGTTCTTCTCTGCGTCGTCACACAAACATCAACTCCTAAAGTGCTGTACAACTTCCAAGGTATTCGAACTAATCTCAATAATCAAGTTTTCAGCTTACGCGGAACACGCCTACAAAAACTCGCGAATCCACGACCTAACACAATACGGTTTATCACTAAAGAGACCGCGGGTTGATGGACAATACAATTAGCTTACTATCAATTGATTTTCACAATAACAAAACAAAACTTCGGCCGGTTCAACACGCGTTCGATCACAATCCTTTTTCCATATTTTTCCTCAAACGTCAAAACGTCAAACACGAACCAGAGACAATCAAAATGTTGCCAGTACAATGACGTTCGAAATCCAACACTAAGTGATAAAGAAAAGCAAAGAAAATTATAAATATATAGAATAATATGTGTAAATATTTACGCGCGTGTGTGTGTGTGAGTGTGTGCATGCGTGCGTGTGTGCGTGTTTGTGTGCGTGTCTGTGTGTGTGTGTGGTGTATATTATGAATGTAGGTGTGCATAGGTCTGAGTTCGTGTATACCCTGTATATTAGTAAATGTGTACTGTATGTATTTCGATGATGTGATGTTCGACTGATGTTAAATACCAGTGTTTAGCAGGTTTTCAGTATCGACATAGTTTTTTTGCATTAGCCATTTCTGGATAGTGTTTTTAAGACGACGTGATGTCAGGTTTATAATTTCGTTGTTAATTTTAAATAATTTGCGATATAGATAGGGACCTTTATATGTAAAAGATTGTTGAGCAAAAGCAGAAGGGCGTGTTCCACTTGAGTGTTCTGTGAGACGCTCGCGCTTTGGTTTTTGCAACTTTATGAAAGCGGAGAAGTACTGAGGCAATGTAAAGTTGTCTCACGCGAAGGTAAAGAATACATACAACTTTGTTTTTTAGGGTTCCGTACCCCATGGTTAAAACGGGACCCTGTTAATGAGGCTTTGCTGTCGGCCTATCTGTCCGTCTGTAAGTCTGTCACCTGTCAGTATCTCATGAAAAGTGATAGATTGATAGTTGAAATTTTCAGAGATGATGTATTTCTGTTGCCGCTATGATAACAATACTGAAAAACAGAAAAAAATATTTAAGGGGGCTCCCATACAACAAACGTGGTTTTTTGCTCGTTTTTGCTCGATATTGATAACGGCAACAGGTATAGAAAATGGTACGGAACCCTTCCTGCGCGATGCCGACTCGCACTTGGCAGGTTTTTTATATATTACACGCTGTTTAGCCGATAATAATCATTCTACATGTTGCTAAAGTTATTGCATGGAAAAGAACACGAATCTACGTACAACTGTTTATAAAATTGCAATAACTAGTTAGACCTCTGAGTTTTGTGTAATGAAACATGTAAACATACTTACCTACAGAAACAGAACTCTTTGTAAGTAGTTGAATGGTCAAAAGACCAAACACAATACAAATAATGAAAATATTAATTTCTTGTGTGATTTTCTTGCAGATGGAGTAAAGTTTAGATGCGATTATAAGTATACTTACCTAGGATGGTTAAAATACCACGAAATAGCCGCAACTTGGTATGACGCCCGCTTGCAGTGCAAATTCGAAGGTAAAATTTACATAACACAAATTACAAAATAATTAGTTAACTCCTAACCCCTAAAGCAAAAGGAGGGGTTATAAGTGGCAACCCTGAAAGGGCCACCGCCAGGTTTGCTCAAGTCGTGTATGAATCCGGCGGCTGGGTTTCGAGGCAGCTCTGAATAATTCCAAGGCCTTGTTCTATCATGACCCCGAAGGAAGCCACCCAATCGATCTGGTTAATTCTGAAATGTTTAATCATATTAAACTACCATTTTCTGTATATAATTTTTAATCTATTGATGGCAATTGACTTGTTTATAGTCACGTTGTTTTTTTAAATCAAGTTTTCTCCTAGACATTGGCTTCACCATTTGCACGCCACTAAATATAAAAATGGATCGATTTGTATCAAACATAAAATTCTGCTTCTGCTTATTTGGGGAATAAGGAAAAATCCATTCCAAAGCCTTCCATTCTTGCCTTGTGTTGAGATCACATTAACTCGATTCTCAATAACTATTTCTAAAGTAATTTACTTATCTTATGTGCTGGTTAACAGGAGGAATATTAGCGTCTCCTACAATACCAGGACTGAAAACTTTAATGTTGGACTTATTTTGCAAAAATGAAATTTTCACTGGAATTCACTCTACTGTTGCAAAAGGACAGTACTATTCCGTTGATGGTAAGTTAGAAAAATAAAAATGAATACAGTTATAAACAGTTAGAATACTCGTGGCGTACGGTCACTCTGCTCCTTTCTACTGCATCCGTGGGTATGGCCCCAATTTCCACATGAAACAACATTTTGTGTGATCCAAAAAATATTATTTTGAGTGATTAATGTTTCTAAATTCCCCGCGATTGAGGATGTATTCATAGTGCTGGAGCTATCTTTTATAAGAACAAATTTATTAAAGTTCAAGAAGATCAGAAGACCAACGTAAAATGACAGCATTCGTGCTCCTGCAGAAGCATCACTAGGCCGCCATGGTGTGATCACCATGCGGCATTGTTGCATTGTCTGCATTCACAATGAGTTTGGTGACCACCACTCTTGGTTCCTGCTTATGTTTTCCATCAGACAGAGTGGAGTCATTTTGATAGGCTCATACATTTAAAAAAAAGTTGAATATTCAAACAGACAGAAATTTCAAATTTCAGGCATACCTCTGGCACAAATTCCACACGAATGGGAGGTAAATGAACCTGACAATAAGAATGACAGTGAAAGGTGCATCACTTTAAACACTGATGGGAAATTCTCTGACGCAAAATGTGATGAACCGCGCCCTTATATATGCTTTAGAGAGAATTCGCAAGTTGACGTCAATGTTTGTGGTACTCCAGATCCAGGTAAGTATAGCAACAGCTTCAAAGCAATTTTTCCCTTAATTTTAAAACTTTCATATTCTTTGAAATTTGATCGCATAATGTTAAAATCAATATTAGAATGTGTGTGAGTTGATTTAGAATTGCCTGAGTTGTAATATTTCACATCAATAATTTCAAATGATGGATTGGACTACATAAATTTATATCTAATTAACAATGGTTTTAGATTTGTCTTCATTACTCATTAGGAATATACGCTTATATTATTTAAACTTTATATTGCAAAATTGAATTAATGTTACCATATAAAAATAAATTTATTTAAACTTTTAGATTACCACTTTGAGAGCCAGACAAATAAATGTTACAAATTTCATTCAACACCGAGAAAGTTTGCCCGAGCACTTTTCGCCTGTTCTGCTGAGGGTGGGCATCTTGCTATTATCAACAGCGATGTAGAGTCGAATGTCATCACGCAAATATACGCAAAATATCCTGCAGCGACAATGCTTGGCAATTTTCCAAAAGATGGCGCTTACGTTGGATTTCATAATTGGGGAGAGAGTGCAGATTGGACTACTATCCACGGTATTTATTATTACTTAAAAATGATAACTCCGCACAAACAGTAGCCAAATCTTAATCAATCCTATAATTAATTAAATGAAATTCTTCAGAAACTATTGTGAGACAGTACATCTGACTGCACAAATGGCGTAGGGGGGCTTAAGCGGTTGCCACGCCAGTTTCTGCGATGCTGTGTGTTGTGGGTTCAAATTCCACATAGGACAATACTTTGTTTCCTTTACGTTCAAATTGTTGATCTAAGTCTGAGTGTTTTTTGTGTCCTTTACATATAAATTTGGAAATTATCTTTTGAGAAACATAAATATATATAAATGTAAATGAATTAATACAATGAATGCAGCGGAAAATCATGCAAGAAAAAAAAAGTTAAATAGAGTTAAGATTGATTAAGTAAATACAACTAACTTTTATAAAAACATATTCCAGGTCAAACAATTCAAGAGGCAGGATTCGCCAAGTTTGCTACAGATCAACCTGATAACAGTACTGGAGGAGAATACTGTGGATCTGTGACACGTGATGGCTTACTAAATGACTTATTGTGCGAGGGTCATTACGCATTTTTTTGCGAAAAAAGTCCTGACTATCCACCAGTGTGTGATAATATTAAAGCAATAGATGAATCTATTCATAATCACGACTGTGACAATAATGTTGAAGAAAAACTAACTGAACCCGCACCTAAAAAAATTAAAACCAATCCAAAACATATCATCCCTGCCAGCTAGTGGGATCTTACTGCAATATGCAGGACTGTACTTATGTCAAGATTTAATTGCATTCTGTATTTATAATTGAATTAAATGCCATACTCGTAAAATATTACGCTTAAATATAAAATTTCAATAGGTGTATACCAAAAGTTTCAAAATTGACATTAAAATTTAAATATAAAATTTGTTTCTTTATTTCTAAGCCTTTAACGCCTTTATGCCTCTTTCATACAAACTAAAATATATTTCTTTATATGATCTAAAAGCCGGTGAAGATTGATCTACTGGGTTTAGGACGATCTGATAACCATGAATTTTTTTTTTTTTTTACTAAACAATCAACACACCGTTTGGGTTTTTTCTATGTATAATATGTATGTATTTACCAAAAAAAGAGGTATATATGTATTTGTATCAGTTGTCTAGTACCCATAACACAAGCTCTGCTTAGCTTGGGACTAGATGGCGTTGTGTGCCACATGTCCGAAAATATTTAAAAAATAATAATAATGCATTGGCGCAAACCTGTAGTACTTGGTACTGATGATCGCAAGAAGGTATGGAAGGGCAAAGTACTTCCTGGTCGATTTTATAGGGCCCTAAATGGGCCTGATAAAGATTTTAAAGCATCTACGTCCTGGCTACGGTATGGTGATCTCATCGGAGAAACCGAAGGTTTTATCTGTGCGATTATGAATGAAGTTATCATGACGAATCGGAAGTATATCCTGAAGGATGGTACGGTCGACGTCTGTCGGGCATGTCGCCATCCTAGAGAATCTATCAGGCATATTATTTCTGGTTGTTCTCGTCTTGCTAACGGCGAATATTTGCACAGGCACAACCAATTACCCAGAATCGTACATCAGCAACTTGCCCTGAAATACAAACTTGTGAGTTCAGAGGTGCCATATTACAGGTATGTGCCCGACCCAGTTCTCGAGAATGGTCGTGCTACGTTATATTGGGATCGATCTATTATCACAGACAGGACTATTGTTGCCAATAAGCCTGATATTGTGGTGATAGATCGATTAGAGCGCCGCGCAATGATTGTCGATATCGCCGTTTCGTCATGACGAGAATCTTGTGAAAGTCGAAAAAGAAAAACAAATAAAATATTTGGATTTATCTCACGAGATTGTCCATATGTGGAATGTGGATTCGGTGATCATTGTTCCGATAGTCGTATCTGCTCACGGATTAATAGCCAAGAGCCTCGATCAACACCTTAAGAGGCTCACGTTAGAGGGCTGGATCAAGGGTCTGATGCAGAAGTCAGTCCTCCTTGACACGGCTCGAATTGTGAGGAGGTTCCTGTCTCTGGAGCCCTAACCACCGGTTTCTTGGTCCCTATAGCCGAAGTCGGTGGTCTATTTTTTTTTTTTTAAATGTATTTTTTTATAAGTATATTTAAAAATGTAAATAATATGTTATATAATAAGTTTAATAAAGATAATAATAGTATAACTAATTATCGGATTCGCCGGGACAGTGACATGCCCGACAGATATCAACCGTACCATATTTCAGGATATACTTCCGATAGTTGTTCGTCACTATAACTTCGTCTACAATCACACAAACAAAACCTACGGTTTCTTCGAAGAGATCACCATTTTTTTTACCTTGGGAATCCCCCTCGGGCCGTCACCCCGAGCGGCGGGGCGGTGTGTCGGAATCGAACCGACTAAAACCACACTGTGTGCCATTCTGCGCCTGTGACGGGAGGAATCCGGGAATTGCTGACATTAACACATCCGGAGCCCTCCCAGCGCCAGCCCACACTGATGCGGGTACCCTCTTCTAATAAATTCTCAATTTAGGCGATGTACAGCACACGCGTACGTCGCCCCCTCGCAGGTGGCCACTAAAGCGGATGGAGGGGAAAACCCGTCCCGACCATACATATCGAATGGATACCATCCTCCCGGGCCTTCTCCACCGCCTCCTTGTGCGAGATGACATCTTCGCAGAAGGTTACGACCGCGGTAAAACTGCTATCGCTACCGGTCAGGGAGCGTATGACGGCCGGTAGCAAGAGATCTCCTCCAATGGTTGCAGTGAGGGCCCGAAGCTGCGACGCCGAAGCCGGGCAAATGGCCAGCGTGTGCTGGACCGAGTCCTCACTGCAGTCGCAGTGGTGGCAGTCGGGACTCAATTTCCTCTTGGCGACCGAGTGCAGGTACTTGCCGAAGCAACCGTGCCCGGAGAGGACCTGCGTCAGTCGGAAGGAAAGGGTCCCGTGCTGCCGCACTGCCAACTCGAGGTTGACCGGCTCGAGAGTCTCCACGGCGGCAAAGCCAGCGCGTGGAGTCTCCGGCCGGGACGACCAGCGAGCCATCGTGGCTCGACGAGCGGCTTCACGCCACTTGCGTACCTCTTCGGACGGAGGGCGATAGCCATACTCCGCGCGATATTCAGCCACCCGTCGATACACTTCGGCGTGCACTTCCGCCTCCAAATCCCACGGGAGTGTTTTGGCCAAGGCGCACGCCGTCTCGGTCGACACCGTGCGGTATCTGCGTATGACTCTGACCGCCCATATCTAATATATATGTTGGATTTCGAACGTCATTGTACTGGCAACATTTTGATTGTCGCTGGTTCGTGTTGACGTTTGACGTTTGAGGTTAATGTTTGAAGAATCGAAAAGAAGTCGTGTTAAAAAATGGCGGGTGCCGTAATGGAATTTGATTGTTAATGTTGTGTATTTAGCCTCCGCGTGATAGTGATGACACTTTGGGTTTGTTAGGCTAAAATACTTATAATAGTTGAGAACGGTTGATCGGCCAGGCTAGGCTTGTGAAAGTTAATATGTGTAAAAAGAACTTGAAAGACGTGTGTTGAAGCCGGCCGACGATTATAGTTATTGTGAAAATCAATTGATAGTAAGCTAATTGTATTGTCCATCGACCCGCGGTCTCTTTAGTGATAAACCGTATTGTGTTAGGTCGTGGATTCGCGAGTTTTGTAGGCTGTTCCGCGTAAGCCGAAACGAGGGTATTGTAGCTCGAATACCATAGGAAGTTGTACAGCATTTTAGGAGCTGTATGTATAAACGTACCAGGACAGACCAGGCGGTGGGGTACCCCATCAACGGCGCCGAAAACAGGACGACACACAACTCCTGTAAGTACCTTAATTATTATAGGTTAGATTGTGATAGAACACGGTGACACAGCCGTGGTTCATTGCTCCTTCCAGGGGACATTGTTATAGCGATTGAATACCTTATTCTATGGGCCGTAAGATATCTCAAGTATCACAAAGTGATCGCTGCCCTGGATGGAGAAATGAACAATATATATATATAATCTAATCTAATATATATATAATCTAATACCCAGAGGCGAGCCTTATTCAGGGCAGTCAGAGCTGACACCCACACCGGTAAACCATTCAGCGCCTGCTGGCTGCACCCAAATTGGGCAAAAGTTGCCCAAGGGCAGAAGCAGCGTCGACCAGCTTCGGACCAAGCTGTCGAAAGTGCTCGTCGAAGAGCCACTTACCGTCGAGGATCAGGGCATCATCATATCATCTGGGCCCGAACCGGTACAAGGACCAAGTTGACCTCTATGGAGGCGCCGGGGGGCGGACCACGACGGGGCCCATGAAATAACAGGGCCTCCATCTTATCCAGGGCCACCCGTAAGCCCAGCGCCTCGATGCGCCCGACCACCAAAGAAACACCTCTGGCGGCCAGGCACGCCGCCTCTTGGAAATTCGCCTCCCGAGCCGTGACCAACGTGTCATCTGCGTAACATTTTACTCTCAGCCGGGGGGGGGGGAGACGCTCCCGAAGGACCCAGTTGTACCCCACGTTCCACGGGAGTAGTCAAAGGACAGACTCCTGCGGAACGCCGCATGACATGACGTCTCAAGACGCCCTCTTTGTCCTCGTACACGACGGTACGCTCCTCTAAATAGTCCGCCACTAGCCGCCCCAGGTACTCTGGCACCCGTGGTATTTGCAGCTAAATGGCAAACTATTGAATGCGTTGGCGATGTCCAGGGACACCGCCAACACCACGCCACCACAGCTCACTGCCTCCTTGCTCACGGCCCTAAGGCGCATCACGGCATCGACCGTCGAACACCCTTCTCAGAATCCGAATTGGGCGTCCGACAGATCGGGCTCCACCTCGCAGAGGTGCCGGACGATGCAGGCAGAGAGTACCCTCTCAAACAGTTAACCCACCTCGTTCAGCAACACGATGGGCCTATAGGCCGCGACCGAATCGGCAGGCCGTTCCAGCACCCGCTTCCCGGATTTCCAGCACTCAGGGAAGCGTCTGGACGCCAGGCTAACGTCCAACACTTCTTCTTCACACTTGTATATCTCGCGATTGTGTAGGGTCTTAATATTCAATAGTCCACGACCCCCAAACTTTCGCGGGATATACAATCTCGTAACCGATGAACGTTTATGGAATAGACCGGCAAACGAGCAGACTTATCGCCTGATGGTAAGCGATTACCGCCGCCCATGGACACCTGCAATACCAGAGGCGTCACAAGTGCGTTACCGGCCTTTGAGGGATGGGGGGGGGGGGGGGGGGGAGATAGGGGGAGGGGTTGGGGTATGGGCCTCCGGTATCCTCACTCACTCGGTGAAACACAGCGCAAGCACTATTTCACACCGGTTTTCTGTGAGGCCGTGATATCACTCCGGTCGAGCCGGCCCATTCATGCCGAAGCGTGGCTCTCCCACGGTAAAAAACGTGGGTGGTGCATTGGAAATGTAGTCAGCAATGTACGGACTCTCCTGTCAAGGGCATCTAATTCTGTCTGAGTCCATCTAAGTACACCAAAGGAATACATCAGAACCAGCATGACCCAACCATTGCAGCTCGCGGGCATTAATAGGTGTGGTGATATTCTGATTTCTCTATCCTTCATCACATGGAAAGTCTTAATTGAATACAACAATTTAAATAAAGTTTAACAAATCATAATAAACCAATGTTTGGCTTATTGTTAAAAATCCATACGATAAACATTTATGTAGGCATACATGCAATTTCCGGAGTTGTATCATTTATCTCATGTAAAAACCCCGAATCATATCTAAAACAAACAGTTATGCATTTATTTTAAAGTTAAAATGATCACAAATTTTAACAAAAAAAGGCTTCAAGAACTGGACTAAATTGAAATGGGACCACTCGGGAAGCAACAGCTTTTAATAAAAAAATAATCATCAAAATCGGTTCACACAGTCGAAAGTGATAAGGTAACAAACAAAAAAAAAACAGTGGAATTGATAACCTCCTCCTTTCTTTGAAGTCGGTTAATAAAAAAAATTGAATTGTTAAAACTATATCAACTTATATTGATAAAATCAATTTTTGCATAAAAGGTAACTTAGAATATAGAGAGGAAATTTTTAAGCATCTTAAAAGAAAATATTTATGTTCTTTACGTAAGGCCCGAAATCCGAGTTTCAAGAAATGGTGTTTTTTTTTATGGAATAGGCGGGCAAACTAGCAGACGTATCGCCTGATGGTAAGCGTTTACCGCCGCCCATGGACACCTGCAACACCAGAGGCATCTCAAGTGCGTTGCCGGCCTTTGGAGGATTTTTAGATAGGGGAGGGATTACGGTATCCTCACTCACTCGGTGAAATACAGCGCAAGCACTATATCACACCGGTTTTCTGTGAGGCCGTGGTATCACTCCGGTCGAGTATGGCCCATTCATGCCGAAGCGTGGCTCTCCCACGGGAACATACCAAACTAAAAAGAAACACTAAACGGTTCAATAGTTTTAGTAAATCTTTTTAACCTATTCTTTACATAATTAACTCTACGGATGGCGCTGTCTACAGCGCCAAGTATTCTGGGTTCAAACCCCAAATAGGACAACACTTTGTGATATCCACAGATTATTGTTCTGGTTCTGGGTATTTTTGGTTTCTTTTCTTGTATGTTTGTAAAATCCCACTCGACACGGGATATATTCCTATATTTTTATCTAGTAAGAAATAGTTTTAACTGATATTCGATTTGAGCATTAGTTAATTCTAGTATTAACAAAGGCATATCTACATTAAAAAAATGTTCTAACTAGGAAAACCAGGTTCTATCTAAAAACTAGTTTTAACTGTAACATATACAAATAGACAAAACTGTATTAGATATAATATTACTGTAGTCTTATATCAACACGGATGTGACGTCATAACATTCGGATTCAAAAATATGTTTTATATCGCTCGTTATCTTAGTAGTCTCCTGTTTCCTGTAAGTCTTGGGGATTACCAAAATTATTATAATTAAATAAATAAATAAATATTTCGGACATCTAACACACAACGCCGTCTAGTCCCAAGCTAAGCAGAGCTTGTGTTATGGGTACTAGACAACTGATACAAATACATATATACTTTTTTTTTTGTAAATACATACATAATTTATACATAGAAAACACCCAAACTCCGAAACAAATATTTGTAGATCATATAAACATTTGGTCCGACCCGGGAATCGAACCCGAGACCTCATGATCAGCAGTCGCACACGCCAACCGCGAGACCAACGAGGCAGTCGATAATTCAAACTCGATATTAATTATACTAAACGATAATTATGATAAAAATATTAAGGCATATAAGCTTTCCTCTCGGCTCTGTGTATGTCGGTTATCGCGACAAAAAGTAGCCGAGCTGTTAAATATTTCTAACGAAAGTCTTCTAAATCGGTAGTTCAGCTGTTAAATCCAAACAGTCAGATAGAGTTATTTCAGATTGTTTCAGTAAAATCATGCAAATTTAACTAGAACAGCAAAACACTTTGACTGCACGGTTGGCCTATTGGTTTAGGCGGTCGCCACGCCGCTTGCCAATTCGCCAAGTGTTGTGGGTTCAAATCCTACACGGGACAACACTTTGTGTGACCCACAAATTGTTGTTCTGAGTTTGGGTGTTAATTGTGTCCGTTTCATGTATGTCTGTAAAGTCCCCCGCGACACAGGATGTTTATTCCTAATGCGGGAGTTGTCTTTTTTAAAAAGCAAAACAATGACAACGATTTTGACAATGACGATGTGTGACAAGTTCTTTTTCAAATCTATATATCTAAAAATGAATCGCCAAAATGTATGTACGCGCAAAACTTCCGAACGGCGGCACCAATTTTTTTTTATTGTTCGTTATTGAAGACAAGGTTTGTGTACAAGAAAAATTAAAAGATAACGGGAAAAGTCTTTTTTTGTCCGCGATGAAAAGCTGAGACAGCGACAGTGGCGGTACGAAGTTTGCTGAGTCAGCTAGTTTATAATATTAGTATGGATTTTGGAGGAAGTTTATTGCCACTGGTATCGGGAGGAACGTAGACTATCCAATATGGGGTAACTCGTTTTTTTTTTAATTTCGTGACTTTTACACATAAAAAATAGTCTCTTATACATCGGGACTTATCTATACTACACACATCAAAAGTGTCTAGGGATCAAGCATTTTTATGCGGATTTCTTGAGATTGAGATGTGGCTTTGGCCCTGGCCTGCTCAGTCGCCAGACTTGAACCCGATTGAGCATGCATGGGATATGCTACAGAAGAAGAAAGGTCTTCGCAAGAAGACCTTTTTTTGTTGTTGCAACGAACATGGGCGGCCATTCCACAGCGTGATTTGGATGAACTCATTTTGAGTATGCCAAACCGATTCTTGTGTTGTTAATGTTCGCGGTAGAAACACGGATTATTAATTGTTTAAGTTACCTAAAAAAAATTTTAAAGAAAACTGTTATTTCAGTCTTTTTTTCGAACTTTAATGTTAGTGGTTCAAATGTCAAAAATCCCTTTATTAGGAAAATGGCAAATTTCTTTATTAATGCAAAGGTGACTTGGTTTATCGTTACTGTGACAAACGAAAACACTTTATTTGATGAATCCTTAAAGAAAATTTTAATTAATATCAATCAGGAGAAAAGTTATTGCAAAAATATATGTTGATCCCTAGACACATATGTTGATCCCTAGACACTTTTGATGTGTGTACTTATAATAAAAATGTAACAGGTCCAATTATGTACATTAAAGATATTTTGAATTATTTTTTTTGGAGGGCTCTCTATAATCGATACTGAAGCCAAAACTGTATTTTTTGTCTATCTGTATCTTGGTCACGCATCACGCTGTAACTACTGAATGCATTCAATAAAATTTGGCATGATTTGAGTTCATACTACGAGGTAGGACATGGGTTGCTTTTTATCACGAAATTCAGCACGGTTTCTTGAAGAGAGGGGATGAAAGTCAAAATATGTACTTAGTTGTAATTCAATAACACATAGTCCGATTTCTTTCATTCTGTACACTGCCTGTGGGAAGCTGAGACATATATGTAAATATGGCGGTACGAAGTTCACCGGGTCAGCTAGTTTATGATATTAGTATTAATTTTGGAGACAGTTTATTGCCACTGATATTGGGAGGAAGCCTATCCAATATGGGGTAACTCGTTGTTTTTTTAGAGTTTTGTGACTAATACACATAAAATAGTTTCTTATACATCGGGACTTATTTTAGATAAAATTATTTTACAGGTTACGATACCTTCTGGTTCCCGACGTTTCGAATGGTATATTCGTATTAACTATCAGATTGGTGTAAGCTCAGCAACGAATACGTTATGTGGAAGATTGATTGATAAGATCTACATAAATGTAAGAGAAGCCGCATGCCAACGCTAGTTCTGTACTAACAAAACTATCAGTGATGTAAATAACTATCAGTAATGAGATTATATTTTTGATTCGTTCAATTACATTGCCTTAAAACATTGCTTTATTTTTCGTTCAGAGGGCGCAAGATTTTGATGTGACTATAATAATATGTATACAGATGTCGGATGGTATAAAGGAGAAACTTTAGAGGAAGCTGGATTTGTAAAATTTCAAGATGGACAACCTAGCAATAGCACCACAGGTGAATATTGCGGAGCTGTGTACCGGGACAGTTTATTTAATGATGTACCATGCGACAGATTTTTCGAATTTGTTTGTGAAAAATGTCCACATTATCCTGAAATTTGTGAAGGTGAACATTTAGAACGCCAAGCAAACTACACTCGTATTTGTAAACGTAATGTTAAAGAATGTTGGGCGTTTGAAAACAAAAATCCAGTTTATTCATTTATTATTGTTATCTCTACCATACCACTATTAATCTATAACGATGTGAGTTTTAATACCTTAAAAAATAAAAGTTTGATTATTATGAAGAACTGCCTCGTTGGCGCAGTGGTAGCGTACGCGACTGCTGTGCATGCAGTCTCACGTTCGAATCCCGGGTCGGACCAAATGTTTGTATGATCTGCAAATATTTGTTTCGGAGTTTGGGTGTTTTCTATGTATAATATGTATATATCTACAAAAAAAAGCATATATGTATAACACAAGCTCTGCTTAGCTTGAGACTAGATGGCTTTATTTATTAAAAAAAAAAACTCTTTCCCCAGTAGTGGACTATTAAGACTTCTAATGAAATTTATATTTACACTATCGTTGGTCGATTCTCAGACCTACCCGATATGCATACCAAATTTCATAAAATCGGTCCAGCCGTTTCAGAGGAGTATGGTAAGTAACATTGTGACACGAGAATTTTATCTGTTTACATATATTTTGAGACATAATTTGAAGTGTGTGTTTGTTATTTCAAATTAACAGCATTTCACTAAATTCGTATGAAAGTATATATTGAACTTACATAAATTTTATTTTAAATATTAAAATAAAGTAATACTTAAAATTAATATCAAAAACTTTGGTTTTGTACGAAATATGTGTACTGTAAGTGTGAATATTTAATGTGTTAAGTATGGTGATGGCGAATTTGGTGAGTGTAATTTATATAAAAATGTAATTGTTATTAAATTGTAGATATACGGACGATGACCTGAATGAGACACAGAGAGAAATAGTGAACAATATCCGATTTCTAAGCTTCAATATCCGCGGATAATAACTCGAAGCACAAATGAAATGGATTTAAACACACAAAATTATAAAACTAAAATATTAGATCAGAACAGATCATTTCACAGAACAGATTCAGAGTGACTAACAAACATGTCGTGACGTCATAAAACATTTATTGGATGCTACAGCATCGTGAAGTTAGTAACACTTGGAGTATCATCTCCTATATATTAGAAATACTTCATTGTAGTCCCCATCTCTTTCCTGGTTATAAACGATAAAGGATCAAAATTATTCGCATTATTTCGTCTCACTCGCTAGTATCGACACGCAAAATGAAGTTTATCTTAAAATATGTGGTCCTGGTACTTTGTTTCACATTTATGGGTAAGATATTTTGAAATACTTTTTTACGTCTGACTTAAGTATTTTTGGTATTTTTAACTTTTTATTTTAAGTTTTTCTTGATTTCGAACTACGTATTAAAACAATAATATTTTTTTAAAGTAAATAAGTAGTCAAATAACGAAATCATTTTTGGGTAATAGCTATTTATTTAGATTTTTCGACGTATATTGCTATAAAAATTACACAAAATTAATATGGTTTAACTGTTGTACAGCTATCGACAAGTTTTGCAAAACATATTTTTAATTTTCCTGAAAATATTTTTTATGTATAATTGCAAATTTAATTTAGGGTTGCTGAGTTGAGTCAACAAACGATTATTTCTAACTAACATTGTACTGTTTTTAAACAAAAACGTGAATTTTTTGTTCGTTTTTGCTCGTTATTAATAACGGCAACAGGTAGATGTTTGAAATATTCACAGAATGTTTAGATATATATTCACTTTCAAAATAAATAATAAATTCAAAATAAAACAAATTTTTAAGGGAGGCTCCCATACAAAAGCCGTGATTTTTTTGCTCGTTTTTGTTAGTTTAGCTAGATATGGTACGGAACCCTTTGTGCGCGAATCCGACTCGCACTTGACACTTTTTAAATATTACACGCTGTTTATCAGATAATAATCATTCTACATGTTGCTAAAGTTATTGCATGGTAAAGGATAGCTTACTACTACCTACCTACTTAACTACTCAATTTCAGTATCTAGGTTCAAACCACACTCGGAACCTTAGGTCTTCCAACAACCTACTTCTACAATGTCCCATTCACCGCTCTCATTTTCTACACTCAACCTTCTTTGTACAAGCTGTCCTACTATGGAACGAGCTCCCTCTCGAGGTGAGGATGGCTAAAACTAGGCAAAGTTTTAAACACTTGTTGCGGAAACATATCCTACACACCTTATTCGATCCACCTAGATATCATCATGCTCTCCATTTAGAAATTATATTGTATATATATTATATGTATTTATATATGTATTGGTATGTATGTATATGTGTTAGAATGTAAGAATAGGTATTTAATATGTATTTGTTATGTGTATTTACATAAATTTAAAGGTTTGATTGTTTCTTATTAAGAAATATATTTACATTTTTAGTTTTCTGCATGTACCATGTTTTGGCTCTGCATCACCCTTAGGTCAACTGGTAGCAAATGCCTACGGCATTAAGTCCACCTTTGTCACTGTTAATGTGCATAAAGTATAAATAAATAAAAAATAAAAAATAAACGGACATCTATTTTTTTTTATTTTTTATGTTTGGCCCGCCAAAATGACTCTGCTCTGCCTGACGGAAAACATAAGCAGAATCCAAGAGTGGTGGTCACCATACTCACTGCGAATGCAGACAGTGCAGTATGGCGACCCACACTATGGCGGCCTAGTGATGCTACTGTATCTTTTAGTCCAGTCAACAAGTATGAAACTTGTTGACTAGACTAATTGGGCCCCCGGTCTCGCACTCACCAACGAAACACGACAGCACGAACGCTGTCATTTTACGTTGATTTTCTGTGCGAGGGTAGTACCGCCCCGGTCGAGCCGGCCCGTTCGTGCTGAAATTAGCGTGGCTCTACTACCTCTGCTATTTTCGGACATCTAACACAACGCCATCTAGTCCCAAGCTAGGAAGAGCTTATGGGTACTAAACAACTGATATAAATACATATACACTTTTTTTTTGTAAATACATACATATTATACATAGAAAACACCCAAACTCCGAAACAAATATTTGCAGATCATACAAACATTTGGTCCGACCCAGGAATCGAACCCGAGACCTCATGCACAGCAGTCGCATACGCTACCACTGCGCCACCGAGGCAGTCGGCAAATCTACGGGTAACGGGTTATAAAAGTTTAGTAACTAGTTAGACCTCTGATTTTTGTGTAATGAAACATGCAAACATACTTACCTACAGAAACAGAACTCTTTGTAAGTAGTTGAATGGTCAAAAGACCAAACACAATACAAATAATGTCAAACATTAATTTCTTGTGTGATTTTCTTGCAGATGGAGTAAAGTTTAGATGCGATTATAAGTATACTTACCTAGGATGGTTAAAGTACCACGAAATACCCGCAACTTGGTATGACGCCCGCTTGCAGTGCAAATTCGAAGGTAAAATTTACATAACACAAATTACAAAACATTTAGTTAACTCCTAACCCCCTGCAACGGCAAAACTGAGAGGGCCACTGCCGGGATTGCTCAAGTCGTGTACAGAATCCGGCGGCTGGGTCCCGAGGCAGCTCTTCATAATTCCAAGACATTGTTCTATAATGACCCCAAAGGAAGCCACCCAATAGATTTGGTTGATTCTGCAATTTTTAATCATATTAAACTACCATTTTCTGTGTATATTTTTTAACCCATTGATGGCAATTGGCATGTTTATAGTCACGTTGTTTTTTTAAATTAAGTATTTCTCCTAGACATTGGCTTCACCATTTGCACGCCACTAAATACAAAAATCAATCGATTTCAATCTCATATATCAAAATATAAAATTCTGCTTATTTCGGTATTAAGGACAAATCTATTCCAAAGCCTTCCATTCTTGCCTTGTGTTGAGAATATTGAGATCACATTAACTCGATTCTCAATAACTATTTCTATAGTAATTTACTTACCTTATGTGCTGGTTAACAGGAGGAATATTAGCGTCTCCTTCAATACCAGGACTGAAAACTTTGATGTTGGACTTATTTTGCAAAAATGAAATCTTCACTGGAATTCACTCTACTGTTTCAAAAGGACAATACTATTCCGTTGATGGTAAGTTAGAATAATAAAAATAAATATATAGTTATAAACAGTAAGAATACTCGTGGCGTACGGTCACCCTGTTCTTTTCTACTGCGCTGGATGTTGTCTGGTCCATGGGTATGGCCCTAGTCTCCACATAGTCCACATGGAACAACATTTTGTGTGATCCAAAAATTATTATTTTGAGTGATTAATGTTACTA
The DNA here is from genome assembly GCA_949125395.1 of Diaphora mendica. Taxonomy (NCBI): domain Eukaryota; kingdom Metazoa; phylum Arthropoda; class Insecta; order Lepidoptera; family Erebidae; genus Diaphora; species Diaphora mendica. The sequence continues at coordinate 2,539,771 of OX421332.1, read as the reverse complement.
AATCCCCGCGATTCAGGATGTATTCATAGTGCTGGAGCTATCTTTTAAAAGAACAAATTTATTAAAGTTCAAGAAGATCAGAAGATCAACGTAAAATGACAGCATTCGTGCTCCTGCAGAAGCATCACTAGGCCGCCATGGTGTGATCACCATGCGGCATTGTTGCATTGTCTATATTCGCAATGAGTATGGTGACCACCACTCTTGAATTCTGCTTATGTTGTCCATCAGACAGAGTGGAGTCATTTTGATAGGCTCATACATTTAAAAAAAAGTTGAATATTCAAATAGGCAAACATTTCAAATTTTAGGCATACCTCTGGCACAAATTCCACATGAATGGGAGGTAAATGAACCTGACAATAAGAATGACAGTGAAAGGTGCATTACTTTAAACACTGATGGGAAATTCTCTGACGCAAGATGTGATGAACCGCGCCCTTATATATGCTTTAGAGAGAATTCGCATGTTGATGTCAATGTTTGTGGTACTCCAGATCCAGGTAAGTATAGCAACTGCTTCAAAGCAATTTTCCCTTATTTTTCAAACTTTCATATTCCTTGAAATTTGAGCGCATTAATGATAAAACCAATATTAGAATGTAACATCCATAGAAGTATATATCTAATTAACAATGGTTTTAGATTTCTCTTCATTACTCATTAGAAATATACGCTTCTTGTACAGGGTTACTGGTAATATGTAGCGATCCCTGTATGGGATGATAGTAGAGATCATTAGCTATCAAATTGTCCTCGGGTAAATGAGTCAAAAATGTACCGTTTTGAAAATAAAATAAAAAAAACTCATTTTTCTAAGAAAAGTGGATCACGCTACTCCATAGTGATCTTAAAACCAACACTTGCGTATTTAATGATTGTTGTTGGTGTTTTTAGTTTGCTTACACCCTTTACGTAATAATAACACAACAAAGAACAGAAATGTAGATGTATGTATACCTCGTTAGATAGCTAATAAAACATACTTGTTTTTAAGCTATTACGCCGATAAAGTTGTAAGGTCATTTTTTGAAATAAAATTGCATTTAGTCATAAGAAACAGTAAAATGTATGAAATTTTTTAGATTCCCTGAATCATTATTCACAAACGGTACTACAGTTCTGTTCTTTTTGTGTTATTATTACGTATTAGGGTGTAAGCAAACTAAAAACACCAACAACAACCATTATATACGCAAGTGTTTGTTTTAAGATCACTTTGAAGTAGCGTGATCCACTTTTCTTAAAAAAATGAGTTTTTTTATTTTATTTCCAAAACGGTACATTTTTGACTCATTTACCCGAGGACAATTTGATAGCTAATGAACTCTACTATCACCCCTTAAAGGGATCGCTACATATTACCAGTAACCCTGTATACATTACTTGCACGTTATATTACAAAATTTCAATAATGTTATACCATTATAAAAATAATTTTATTTAAACTTTTAGAATACCACTTTGAGAGCCAGACAAATAAATGTTACAAATTTCATACAACACCGAGAAAGTTTGCACGAGCACTTTTCGCCTGTTCTGCTGAGGGGGGGCATCTTGCTATTATCAACAGCGATGAAGAGGCGAATGTCATCACGCAAATATTTGCGAAATATCCCGCAACGTCAATGATTGGCAATTTTCAAAAAGATTTCGCTTACGTTGGCTTTCATAATTGGGGCGAGAGCGCAGATTGGACTACTATCCACGGTATTTATTATTACTTAAAAAGGATAACTCTGCACAAACAGTAGTAAAAGTTTAATCAATCCTACATTAAATTGAATGAAATTCTTCAGAAACTATTGTAAGACAGTACATCTGACTGCACAAATAGACATTATCTGCGATGCTGTGTGTTGTGGGTTCAAATCCCACATAGGACAATACATTGTTTCCTTTACGTCCAAATTGTTGATCTAATCTCAGTATTTTTTGTGTCCTTTACATATAAATTTGTAAATGCCTCCACGATACAATATTTATATTCCTAGTACGGAAATTTTCTTTTCAAAAACATAAATAAATATTTAAATGCAATAATACCAAGAATGCAGCGGAAAACCATGCTAGAAAAAGTAAAATAGAGTTAAGATTGATACCTAAGTAAATACAACTAACTTTTTACAAAAACAAATTCCAGGTCAAACAATTCAAGAGGCAGGATTCGCCAAGTTTTCTGCAGGACAACCTGATAACAGTACCGAAGGAGAATACTGTGGATCTGTGTTACGTGATGGCTTATTAAATGACTTATTGTGTGAGAGTCATTTCGCATTTATTTGTGAAAAAAGTCCTGACTATCCACCAGTGTGTGATAATATTAAACCAATAGATGAATCTATTCAAAATCACGACTGTAACAATAATGTTGAAGAAAAAACTGAATCCGCATCTAAAAAAAATAAAACCAATCCAAAACATATCGTCCCTGCCAGTTAGTGGGATCTTACAGCAATGTGTAGGACTGTAATAGGTCAAGATTTCATCGCATTCTATGCTTATAATTGAATGAAATGCTATACTCGTAAAATATTAAGCTTAAATATGAAATATCCAATAGTTGTATACTAAAAATAAAATTTCAAAATCGGCATTAAAATTTAAAAATAAAATTTGTTTCTTTATTTCTAAGCCTATAACGCCTTTATGCCTCTTTCATACAAACAGAAATTTATTTCTTTATATGATCAAAAAGTCGGTGAAGATCGACGTACACCCATCTGATAACCATAATATACCATGTGTCCCAAAATTCAACGATAAGCGGGCGCCAAAAGGTAGACCTGCTCATGAGTACATAAGGAAAAATAATAAAAAAAATATACCTAGTTTTTTTTTTAGTTACAAGAAAAATTTAGAATTTCTTTGAAAATTTACACCCTTCATGATATTTTGATCGACCACGATGACAATTTTTGTGTAAAAACTGCGGGCAATTTGGTGTTTTTAAGAGTTGTGGTGAATAGTAGCACTATTTAGGTACAAGATAAAAAAAAAATCTTAAGCATATTTGAGAAATTGTCATCGTGGTCGTTCAAAATATCATGAAAGGTATAAATTTTCAAAGGTATACATTTTCAAAGAAATTCTAAATTTTTCTTGTAACTAAAAAAAAACTAGGTATTTTTATTATTTTTTCCTTATGTACTCATTAGCAGGTCTAACTTTAGGCGCCCACTTATCGTTGAATTTTGGGACACCCTGTATATTCATTTTTTCTTTTTATTAAACAATGAACACACCTATGACAGTTTGCCTATCGTAAAGCTGTTATGACTACATTTTAGAATCAAACTCACTCGATAGTGAAATAAGTACCAGTGAGTTTGATTCTAAAGTGTATTGCAACAAGTTCCATCAAGTGCCGACAATCGAGAGTATAATTTAGTGTCATGACTATTTAATTAAAATTAATTTTCAGTTTTTTATTGATCTAACTATTCATGCCTGTTGTCAGGTAGTCATATAGAAATAAGTTAGCAAGCCTACTTAGCCATATAGAAAATTTGTATTTAGGATTAAATAGGATGAAAGAAAAGTGATGATTGATGATAATTAAAATAATATCTAAACTGGATACAAAGTAGGAAGTGGAGGTATCTATTACCCTTACAGTTTCAGGTCTTGGCAGTCACCCTCTCATAAACTGACCATAAATTATAATCCAGTGAATTAAGATCAGGACTAGATGACGGCCAATCTTCAGCTCTGATGAAATCCGGAACGTTCGTTTCCAACCAAAATTGGGTGGATCGAGCTTTATAACCCGGCGCCGAGTTTTGGTGAAAGGACCATTATTGTTTATTGAACATGGTGTTGTTAAGGGGCTTAACGACCTTCTCAAGAATCATATCTTGATTCACTTGTGCCGATGTTTTGATACCTTTTTCACAAAAATATGGCTCAGTCACTTCCTAGCTAACATCTCACCAAATCATCATGTAGTTGGATAATGCCCACGCTGTACCCTGTTGACTCATTGGAAAGCTTCTTTAGAGCTTTCAGCATAAATACGGTACTTTTCTGTGACCTCCTTTTGCTTACCGCTTAAGTAGTTGATTTGATGAAAATTTGATTTTACCACCCTTGTTTTTTTTCCCCCTTCGGAAATTCCCTCGGCTACCACCTTCTGGTGGCATGTCGGACTTGAAACGATTAAAACCGCACGCCGTCTATGGAGTTAGGCGCTGGGGAACCAGGTACACCCTACAAAAAAAACCCTGGAACCCCGACGTACCTCGGGCCACCTACGGTTTGTAGATGGCCCCCTTCTGTGTGGAAACCCCGATGTTTCCGTTGCTGTTTCCTAAAAGGTGGGACGTGAGCGCTGTAGAGTGCGCACGCCCCTCTCGGCCTGGGCCTGCTACTGCTAGAGTGACAGATGGTCTTATCTGTCACCCTCAGGCTTACATTTATAGAGGACGGAGATTATTTTGCGATCGCCGGCGCCTGAGGCGTCTGCGATACCTGGCACATTCTGGAGAATCCTAAGCCTCTCCCGGTCTCGCTCCGCCGTCTCCTTGGCAAGCATAACTTACTCGCACTGTTCGCTCGAGTACTGTTCTCATCTTTGCGATGGAGCCGAGCAGTATCTGTTTCACGCTCTCGACCGGTCACAGCCGCGAGCAATACGCATTGTCGTCAGTCCCGAAGCCACCGCGTCTCTTGAGCCTCTGCAGTTGCGTAGAGATATCGCCTCTATGGCAGTCCTCTATCACCTTTTCCATGGAGAGTGTACTGAAGAGCTGTTCCAACTGGTCCCCCCGATACGAAATTTTTATTGAGTACCTTTGTAGTGCACCATTGTTGTTTTTAATCATCCTTATAGTCCTGCGTCCCGTAGGAACATCAGAACCTGTAAAACAAAAAAAATAGATATTTGAACTTTGCATTTTCTTAATTTTTAAATTTCGGTAATTTTCAGGGTTTTAGTCGAATTGTTCCATAGTTCATATTTTTGTTTATTTAGATAGCTCTCATCAAGACCTATCTAACAACACCTCTTTTATATAAATCCGGCAATTAGAATTGGAAAAAATTTCACATTTAAATCGAAATTTTGATAATTCTTAAAAATTTTGAAGGTTTTCCTCGAATAACCTTACAACCCTTGTTTTGGAAACCACAAAATTTACATATTTAGATAGCGCTTGTCTAGCCCTATCTAATAACACCTCTTTTATAGTGATCCGGCACATAGAAGTTTAAAAAATTTCATATTTAAACTTAATTTTCTAACTTAATTTGTCGAATAACTCGCGGAGCTTAATGTTGGAATCTATTTTTTATACATATTTAGATAGCTCTCGCCAAGACCCGTCTAACGACACCTCTTTTATTTAGATCGGGCAAGTAGAAAACCAAAAAAAAATTGAACGCCCACCCTCCCCGTTTTCACTGGCTATAGAGGCTCAGCTGAGCAGGGATCGCCAACCGGTGGTATTCCCAAAAATGTTTTATAGGATTTTTTTTTTCTTTATTCATTAAAACTAAATTTCGTATCATTTTATTCTTGACGGAGGCAATATACACCTCGCCAAACAATTTTAAAGGCTCATATAGAGCAAAAATTTTAAATTAATTATTATAATAACTAAGTAGAACTGTGTTCTACGCACAATTATTTTAATCTTAGTTATACTGACACTAATATACCCCCCTATACAGGGTTGAACACACATTTACACAACAGACAATTTTCCCCGTTCACACACATTATACATTACATCACGCTCTCCCACACACAACACACATATCAATATGTTTCAAACACCACCAACGTCTGGCGCGTCCAAGAAACCGGCCAACAACTCGCAGAAGACCAGGGTCCGTCATCCGTCGATCGAAGAGGTCTTTCAGACGATTCCTGTAGATGAACGTATTAACTATGCCACCAGATCCTGTATAGTAATAAGGCAGCAGCTCAACGATTCAAGGAACCTCAAGAGAGAAATAAAGCAGGAGATCGACAGAAGAGTCGATCTCCTAGAGCGAATAATCAAAGCGTATGAAGAGGATGCAAAGAGATTGAAACAAGGGCAGAGAGGCCACAACTACTGAGGCCACGGAGGTTCTGGATATAAATGCCAACAACGAAATCCTCAGGAAAATAGAAGACAACGAGAGGATATCCGATATCATTTAGAGGATATATCATTACATATTGAAGGAAAACGCTAAAGTTCTGGGAGAGATAAAGGAAAGAATAGAAAAGCAAGATGATATATGATAGGGAGAAGGAGAGAGAGAGAAAAGGAACATCAAAAGAGAACGAGAGAATACTGAAGGAGAACATTAAAGTTCTAGGAGAAATAAAAGAAAGTATAGAAAAATGATGATGATGAAATGATGATAGGGAGAGAAAGGGAACACAAACAGCGAACTATGAGGGGTTGGGCTAGGCCGCTCTGAAGCTCGGCTCCCGGAGAGGACGACCATGCACTCGGTGGTCGTCACGTCCAAAAACGAACTGGACACCGGGGAGCAGGTCATAGAGCGACTGAGGAAAGCTGCGGACAAGGACGAGGGATGGGTGAAGGCAGAGAAAATAAGGAAGGCTAAAGATAGAAAAGTGATAATTGGATACAAAACGGAAGAAGACAGAAAAAGGCCCAAAACAGGTTAACAGAGAAAGGGAAAGATCTTGTGGTGGAAGAAATAAAGAACAAGGATCCCCTATTAGTTCTGTATAGCGTCCTAAAAAATCAGACGGACGAGGACCTGGTAAAAGCTGTCAGGTGCAGAAACCGAGATATATTCCGGGACCTAACACCGGACCAGGACAGGCTGACAGTACTATATAGGAGGCGAGTAGAAAATCCCCACATGTGCCACGTGGTGCTCAGGGTCTTCCCGGCGATTTGGTCTCGTGCCCTAAACATAGGGAGACTGCATATTGACCTGCAACCGATTAAGGTCACGGACCAATCTCCCTCAGTGCAGTGCTCCCTGTGTCTGGGATACGGACATAGCAGGAAGTTCTGTACCACAACGGAACCCAAGAGCAGCCATTGCGGAGGGCCCCACCTAAGGGCCGAATGCCCAGGGGGAGAAGCTGAGCAGCACGGGGCACAACGCCTTCAGCGCCGAGTGCCCAATCCGCAAAAAGTGGGTCTATCTGGCGAGATTAAGTACGGCATATTTGTGACACACTCAATCATACACACACGACACAGAAACATACACACACACACAGCTTTTAGAAGTATATAGTGAATATATATGGAGATATCATAACATGCACACAAACACCGGACACGCACACATAACTAAAAGGAACACCATACCAAATAATTCACAACCAGGATTACAATAATTGCACATATTTAGGCATATATACATATTGTTGCTAACAGAGGTGGAATTAATGCTAAAAATAAAAAAACACACTCAGACACGAACATCACATATAGATTATATTCACACAGATTAAATAACAAATTAAAATACACCTTAGATAAAATTACACACACATTTTTACACACATAATTAAACATTGAACATGAACACATAACAAAATACACAAAGTCACAAATGCCATGATCTCACAGATTAGGAAACGACAATCGAAAAGTCATTTGGAGAATGAACACACTAAACAATAACAATAGGTAAAACGTATTAGATAAAAATAAAAAGTATAAATAAAAGGAAAACAAAGTATGAATGGTATAAATAGAAGACAACTTAGATAAAACAATATATATAAATAGTATAATAATAGAAAAATAAACTCAGAACCAACACTATACTATAGTAAAATAGAAGTAAAGAAATTAACATAATACATTGATTATTAATAAAAAAAATTAGAAGATTATCCAACCTAAAAATAAAGTCTGCAACGTAAAATTCCTTTGTTTGTATATGAACTATTGTATTAAAGATAGAAAACGGATAATAAATAAAACGAATAAAAAAATACCAATACCACGAATGAATAAAAAAATTGAACTTAAGAAATTAGAAATCAAACAATAAATAGAAAAAATAATTAAAGCAAAGAGATGGATGGGAGGCACTTGGTGCGAGGCACATCAATGAACAGTAAAATATATGACTAGTAAAATGTCGTTATTATGGACGGGGGAAAGCAGCGTTATCCCAAGGGATAACATAAAAAAAAACTGGTCCCCCCTTCTCCCATCCCCTACAGGACAACACGTGTCGACGTTGAAAGTCACCGCTTTAGAGTGGTAGACATACGCTTTCGTACTCACCACTACGGTTCTTCCTCCTGTGCCGAGCGGTTGAAACCTGGAACTCACTACCAGCGTACGTGTTTCCCTCCCGCTATGAACCCGGGTCCTTTAAGCGGATTGTGAAAAAGCATCTCACAAGGCCGCCATAGTGTGGGTCACTATGCTGCATTGTCCTTATTTGCATTAAGGATGGTGACCACCACTCCTGGATTATGCTAATGCTTTCCATCAGGCAGAGCAAAATCATTTTGGCAGCTACGACATAAAAAAATGTTTGAGGAGCTTGCCTTAAGCCAAGACCCTGCACTGCTGTATTAATGGCTATCCATAGGTCACTAAGGTAAATCATCACTTCCTTTTTGAATAAATGAAATAAATTTCTTGCTCATACATTGACATAATACATATATTCTACTAACATTATAAATGCGAAAGTTTGTAAGTATGGATGGATGGGTGTTTGTAACTCTTTCACGCAAAAACTACTGAACGGATTTGGATGAAACTTTACAGTAATATAGCTCATACATCAGAATAACACATAGGCTATTATTTGCCGCGATAACCGATATATACGCGGGCGGAGCCGCGGGCAACAACTAGTTATTAATAATATTTTTTCATACTCTACATACGACTGTCTAAACCTGTGGTACTTGCGATTATTGTTGGAAAGGTATAATAACAACCGCAGGTAACACCGCAGGGCGCAACTAGTTACACATACACAGCACATTTTTTCATCATCATTCTTACATGGACCGTAGGTGCAGTGTGCTGTGCCTAGACGCTGATGAGGCCGTAGGGGTAACCAGACTGGAGCGGTCCCTTCCTGCGTGTGGTGTATCCCTGTTGAGGCCGAGATAGCTGGCTGGCTGTGAGACTTGCTGTGGGAGTGAACATGATAGTGGCGTGCTGATGCACGAAGCATCAAAGGCTGCTTTCAATCACGTCGGGGTCACCACTGTGGGGAACGGGTGTCATGTCCCTCCAACACAAAGGGAGAATCCTCCGACCAGGTGAGGTGATCATGCCTGGCAGGCCAACTGCCCAACGGTTGATGTTGGGATGTTGTATGTATCTTAATTGGCTCGCGAACTTTCACTGCGCGATTCAGGATTGGTAGTTTCTTAGTTGGCTTCGTTACTCCGTAGTTCAGTGCATCTTCGGTAGATGGCGCTGTAGTATATTTCTGTTGAGCTGTAGGTGGAAGTCGCCACATACTCTACTAGGCTTCTTGAGTAGGAGCGCAGAAGACTGTGAGAAGTTTCCTTGAGTATTTACAGCGATCATCATCATCAACAACAGCCTTTAGGAAGGAAGTTTTGGCCCACTTTACTATGCTGACCGAACCGGTTGGTATAGTCTTAGTGTCAAGTGTTCCTTCTCTTTACCGTTCTCTTTGTCCTGCGCGTTCCATTGGCATTGGCACGAGATGAATAAAAGTGGTGATAGGCCGTGTTCTTAAATCATCATCAGTCATCACACGAATATAATATGTATAGCAATGAATTTCTCTAATTTCGCATATTAAAATATTACTTTCTTGGATATTTACTAAACTAGCTGACCCGGCGAACTTCGTACCACCATATTTACATATTTATCCGTCTCAACTTCCTACAGTCGCGGATAAAAAAAAAGACTTTTCCCGTTAACTTTTAATTATTCTTGTTCACAAACCTTGTCCTAACAACAACGAACACATAAAAAAATGCATTATTTAATTTGGTGCAGCCGATCGCAAGTTATGCGCGTACATACATTTCGGCGATTCATTTTAATAGGTATATAGATAGACTAGCTGACCCGACGAATTCGTACCGCCACATTTTTTTTTTGTAAATATTTTCTACATTTTTGAAAAACCTGTTTTCGTAATTATGCTCACCTCGGATTTCCACAGGTAGTTTACAGTCGCAAACAAAAAAAAAGTGATATGATTGGTCAAATATAAGCATGAAAATACCTATATGTAAGTTCTAGAAATAGATATACGGCATCATCTACCGGATATTTTTTATTTTTTATTTTATTAACACTTCCTGCATTACATATACATGAGGCGGACTTAATGCCGAATGGCATTTTCTACCAGTCAACCTTAGGATGGTTTAGAAAGTGGCATGGCAGGTGTATGTGCAACACACAATGAATCAATGAATATTATGATACCAATTAAACTAAACAAGATAAATAGATAAATGCACAATTAAATATTTATACAATACATAATACATACAGAACTCACATAGGTAAAAAGTTATATTTGAAATTAAGAGATCACGAAGATATTTCTTCTTGTTGCTTCTTGTAAAGTTCTCTGACTTTGGCCTTAAATGTATCACGGTTCGTTAGTTTCCTGATCTCGAGTGGGAGCGCATTCCATAATAAAGTAGACTGGACAGTAAAAGAAGAATGGACCAGAGAAGAAGTGTGTGTTGGACATAAGAGTAAAAGATTATTAGTGGAGCGGAGATCTCTGTCATGGTTGGAACATAGCATTTTAAGCTGCGAAGTAAGATAAGTGGGGGCTGTAGGATTGTTAAGTAGGGAATGAAGGGTAATCAGTGCCCGCAAGCTACGGCGCTGAGGTACAGGTAACCATGACAACTGTGTTCGGCAGGCAGAGACATGGTCATACTTGCGCAGGTTGAAGATGAACCGAATGCAGTTGTTGAGAAGTCGGTCAAGTTTATTGAGTAGATCTGCATTCAGATCGAGGTAGCATACATCACAGTAATCAATAATAGGGAAGATCAAAGCCTTAACAAGCATTAACTTGGTGGTAGGTGGAAGGAAGTTCTTAAGCCGATACAGTGACCGATACAGTGATCGCAAGGTTCCAGTAACTTTCTGGCTTACGTTCCCAATATGTGGTTTCCAAGTGAGGTTAGAATCAATCCATAAGCCCAGATCTTTGACTGATGAACTAAACGGTATCCACCTCAACGTCCCCGCGCGCGCCTAGGTCACACCTCCAACGTCCAGTCGTTCGCGGCACTTGACCAACTTTGACCCCTGCAGCTGAGCCGCAATAAAAACCTACATGGCTACTTAACCGTATAAGCTAGAATAAATAAAGAGATACGAAAAGAAAGTTAAAAGTATACAGAATAAACTTATCTCTCTATGTTTAATAGTAAATTACTATATATAATACGTAAAGTCGGGTTAAACGTAGTATTCAGAAAACAAAAAAAAAAAAAAAACTTTCTTTTTACATTACAAGGAGGATTGTTATATTTTTGTCAATAAAATAATTTTACAACAAACTAGACTTATTTCCCTTTCTAATGGCATATAAATTATTATATTTAATTATATCTAAGTATTTAAATAATATTTATATATTATATAATAATTCATAATTTTTGGGTGCAAATTTTAGCGCTTTCGACTTATTCGCGAAAGCGAAATAATACCAAAATGGCCGCACCTAAGGCCGTCCTACTCCCGTAATCTGTTGTTGAAAAAAGTCACAGTGTGTATTTTAAACAGAATTATTTTAGAAAGAAGATCGATAACATATATATATTATGACTTTAAACGGTAAAAAGGTCCTATCTACACGCGATAAAATAAAACAAAAACAAAAAATGTTGCAAATACAATTTTAACGTTAATAGCGAACCTTATTTGGACCGTTTGCTCAAACGTCCGTGGCAACAACTGTGGCCACGCCTAAATTCTGAGGAACACATATATATGTGGGATGGCGTAATTAGACACTTTTAACTTCGAAATCACTTCGTTTTATTAGTTTTATAATTTATGTTGAATTCCGCACGTTCACTCGTCTTTACGTCCGCCGCCATCCCCCTTTCCTCTCACTCACGCACCTTACACCTCTCTTTCACACACTTCACGTTCCGTTTCCCACATTCGGCCTTCCTGCAACAATGTCTGTCCTCAGGCATTCTTCCTGATCCATAATGTTTCCTCATTCAGAACAATGCATCACTCACACCTTTCCTTTTTTCAACATACTTAACAAACTTTAATCTTAATTGCTACTTACACATCTAACAACTTTGACATCATACAACAGTAAGTAAATGGTAAATAACCAGTTTTTAAATGAACACCAGGAGGTATTTTACTAAATTACAAAAATTAAACTCTTAAACTTTTTTTCTTAATGAATTAGAAATAAACAAACAACATTGTAATCGTTAATATTAACAATATTAACAGATGGTTAACTTAATTTAATCCATGATAATGGGTAAGGTAAGTAATAGCTTTAACAATCATACCTGTTAAATTGATAAGATAGTTTTCAACTATCTTCACTCGATACTGGCCAACGTTTCATGTGATCAACTGAGCCAGATGTACTTATAGGTCCTTCAGTGGTACTATCAAGCTTTTCCAGATCATAGCGATCATTTCTCTTCACCTTGACTACCTTGTAAGGTCCTAAGTATTTAGGTTTCAACTTGAGACCAGAACCAAATTGTGTTCGTTTTAATGCTACCAAATCTCCCACTTTATATTGTGAACTTATTTTCCTTTTCTTATTAAATAATTTACAATTCTCTTCTTGGACCTTAAATATTTGCTCTTTAGCCTGTTTTCTTGCCTCTTCTCTGTCTTCATTAAATAGTTGTATGTACTCTTCTTCTAATAACTCCTGTATTTTTAAATCTTCTTTTACTCGCATTTTTGTACCTGTTAGTAAATCAAAAGGAGTGCAGTTAATGCTCCTTTGATATGTACTATTAATAGCTCTTTGAACTCGACTGATGTGTCTATACCATAGGTCAGAGTTCTCAAGACACAGCTTCGTAAGTAAGGGGATTAATATCTTGTGTATTCTCTCAACTTGTCCGTTGCCTCTAGGAACACCTGTTGTAATTTTTACATGCTGTATGTTTTCCTCTTTACAATACTCTGCGAACTCATGGCTTGTAAAGGCGGTGCCTCTGTCTGTAATTATTCGTCGTGGGTTACCAAATGTCTGCTGATGGAGTTCTAGTTTATTCAGAGTCTCCCTGCTTGATGTACTTTTCGTTGGAAACAGCCATACGAATTTTGTAAATGCATCCACTATGGTAAGTATGTGATTATACTGCTTAGTAGTTTGGGTTAAAGGTCCTACATGATCCAGGTGGAGGGTATCCAATGGAATGGCTTCCTTTTCAATGGGGTGGAGAAACCCTTCTTGCTTTCCTTCTTTTTTCGTAGCTAATAAACATGGAATGCATGTGACTACAAAATCCTCTATCTTTCTGTCTAACTCTTTTATATAATAATCCTTTTCAATTAAATCTTTCTTTTTTTTCTTGGAGAAATGTCCATTACTGTGTACTCTCTTTAACACTTCTTTTTCCATAGTCTTAGGTATAACCAGTAATTTCTTATCACCTTTAAATAAAATATTGTTCTCTATCCAGTAATCCTTATACTTATTTAAATTATTCTTCAAAATTTCCTTTATAGCACTAAGCCCTTCATCTTGGTTTTGTGCTTGCTTCACTTGTTCATGTAGCGTGATAACTCCGACATAAGGATAGCGACTTAAAGCATCAACATGATTCATCTTAGAGCCACTTCGATGTTCAACTTCAAAATCATAATCAGTGAGAAACAATACCCATCTGGCCACTTCAGCGGACAGTTCCTTCTTCTTCAATGTTTGTTCAAATGCTTTACAATCAGTAACTATCTTGAAGTGTATCCCATATAGGTATTGATGAAACTTTTTTATACCCTCAATGATTGCAGTTGCTTCCAATTCATAGCTAGAATGTCTGCTTTGAGTATCATTCGTCTTACAACTCATGTAGTGAACTGGATGGAGTCCTGTATCTGGATAGTGTTGCATAAGTATGGCTGAATAAGCCACACTGGAGGCATCAGTATGCAATTCAGTCTTTAACTTAGGATTAAAAATCTTTAACACGGGGCCATTTGCTAATTTTCCTTTTAATGTTTGAAATGCTTGTCTTTGTTCATCTTGAAATATAAATTCTTTATCTTTTTTTAATAAATCTGTAAGGGGTTTTGCAATTAGAGCATAGTTTTCAATGTATTTCCGAAAATAAGATGTTAACCCTATAAAACTGTGTAGCTGCTTAATATCTCGGGGTTCAGGGTACTTACAGACAGCGTCCGTCTTCTCTGGGCTTGGTCTTACTTCCCCATCTTTCACAATATGGCCTAAATAAACAATTTCCCTCTTGATAAGGTCAGCCTTCTTCCAATTAATTTTTAAGCCATATTCTGAAGCCACTTGTAGTACAAGCTGAAGCCGTTCTACTGCTTGCTCTTCGTTTGCTGCTACAATCAACAAATCGTCAATAAAAATCATCATGATACCTTGTGAAATCAGATCCCTGAAAATTATGCTTACATATCGCATAAAATACTTGGGGCAGATGGACAGACCAAAGGGAGCTCTAAGGAACTCGAACTGGCCGTGATGTGTTACAAATGATGTATATGCTACAGACTCTTCAGACACCCTCAGATGAAAAAAAGCATTTTTTAAATCGAGAATACTGAAAATCCTAGCTCCACACAGCTTATCAATCATATCATCAATGACAGGCAACGGAAATTCATCTTTTACAATTTTCTTATTCAAAAGTCTATAGTCTATACATACTCTAATTGAACCATCTTTCTTTTTCACTAAAACCACTGGACTGGAATATTCCGAAAAACTCACCCGTATAACACCATCATCTAACCACTCTTTTATCTGTTCTTCGACAATCTTCTGTTCAGTTAAGGACAATCGTCTTGGTCGTTGTGCAACAGGCATGCTATCTTTTAGGACTATCTTCAACTGAATGGGTGCTTCTTTCATTTGAACAGGTTTATAACCCTCAACACACTGTAAAACTTTATCTCTCACCGAATGATTCGAAATATGGTTGATATCCACTAAGGAATCTGAAAAACAACACAATTTAGACAACCATTCATCACTTTCAGACAAAAACTTAACTTTGTACCCGCTCATTATCATGGTTATTTTATTTAACAATTCTTGGCCTATAATCATAGGAAATGGAATAATGTCTTTGTTTACAATATGAAATAACACATTATGATAGTCGTTGCCGTCGATAGTGATGTCCTGAAACACTTTTCCTTGTGAATTCACCTTTATTCCTCCGAGACCCGTCAAACATAAGTTGTCGTCGTATTTTTCTGTGTTAAGTGCCACAAAACACTCGTACGTCATTAAATTCACGTCGCTGCCTGAATCAATTAACGCGTTTACTGCCATATCTTTGATTTTCACCATAATCATGGGCTTTGTCGTCGAATTTTCATGTTTGTTTACCTTGTTGTCCAGCTGCAAAACTTCTTTGTAATTGGTTGACATTTGTTTGACAGAACTGTCACTTGTTCCCGCCATACTGACGTTCGCAGTGCACTGTTTCACCGACTGGGCTTGACCGACAGTGCCCCCTGTAGGAAATCTATTGGAACCTCTCAAACACTGTTTTACCGACGTATTTTGCACTTCTTTCTGGAACATTTCAGAACACTGATTACCTTTATGCCCGAACTTATTACACCGAAAACATTTGATACCGTTTCGACACACATTCGCCACATGATTTAAATCACCACAATTATAACATCTTTGTGTAGATTGGGGCTTTCTACCCATTCTATTTTCAGCTTGTAAAGTATTGTTCATCGTCTTAGCCTTCATTTTTTCATACAATAATAGTTTTTCTTTCAATGCAGGATATGTAGTGGCGCCATACAAAATTGCCTTGTTAGGTTCATAATCACTAATTCCGTCTATGATGTATTGTACTGAGACGTAATCCGCGAACTTTGCTCTGCGACCCAACTCTTTCATGACCAACATGTACTCGTAATACGATTCGTTTTTTTGTTTTTTTCGAGCCGACATAATTTCATGCATCTCCTTAGTGTTGGCTGTATCAGGGAATTCTTTTTGAATCGCTGTCTTGAGCTCCTCATAATTTTTGAACGTTTTTTCACTCTTTAGCCATAATGCCGCCGTGGCCATTAAAGATCTTCGAGCAAAAATTAGTTTTTGTTGGGGCGTCCAACTAAAAATTTCTGCGTTATCCTCCAAATCCTGTGCCCATTTGGTTGATGACACGGTCCTGTCGTCGCCGCTAAATTTCGTGATTCCATCGAGGAATAATGCTGACATCGTGGTCTGTTCAGCACTTTTATTTTCGTCTGACATCGTAATTAAACGTCTTCGTTCGTCTTAATCGTCTTGAAATATGTAGAAATAGTACTGCAAACAACGTATTTCCCCTGTATCGTCGTAAAATCACTACACGCGGTGCGTCGCGTTGTCTCGAAACGTGTTTTGACCTTGTGCGCGAGCGCGTGGTTACCGGCACAATCCTTCGTCTTGTTTTTGCGGAATCCAACTTCTCACCTTAACTTTGAATATCCCGGACGAGCCCCCAAATGTGGGATGGCGTAATTAGACACTTTTAACTTCGAAATCACTTCGTTTTATTAGTTTTATAATTTATGTTGAATTCCGCACGTTCACTCGTCTTTACGTCCGCCGCCATCCCCCTTTCCTCTCACTCACGCACCTTACACCTCTCTTTCACACACTTCACGTTCCGTTTCCCACATATATTATTGAGGAATCTTCAATGAATTTAACATGTTTTTATGAAATATAGATATTATTTTGCTTATTACGAAATCTAATTTGATATTTTGTATATAGTTGTGTATAAAATATGTGCAAACAATACTAAAATTGGTCAAAACGAAAAGCATCTTCATTTTGTTCGAAGCATCAATAGTTTAAAGCTAAAATTAATATAGATTTATTACATACAACTGTAATATGTAAACATCATCGTGAAGCCCAATTCATCTAGTTTGTTTTAATGCATAACACTTGGAAGTTAAATACGATAAAACTATAGTACTTACGACTTAACTGCGGGTGGTCCTTAGCGCACAACAACACTCGCGCACGACACTCAAGCGGAACGCGGGTCAACTGAAGCGGCCAAATCTCATGGTCCAATCAAAGTAAATCCACGGCCCTCTGGTGTTCTATACTCGAATTAGTTTATTAGCTACACATTGAAGCAATGAAAATCTACCAAACAGTACCCTGTTTCTTAAAGGATACGATTTAAATTCAACTGTGCGCCATTGCGCGCGCTGGCCACGCGTGTGGCCACGGACGTTTGAGAGGGTTTTTGTTTTGGCCACGCGTGTGGCCGCGGACGTTTGAGTGGGTATAGTAGATCCGTTATAGACAATCGGCGGCAGTTTTGACATGTCTAGTCTGATTATAAGTCTAGGACTACCCACGATAATTGCCTGACACTTCGTGCGGTTAACGCTTACGCCGAACCGCTCAGACCAGTTTTTGATTGCATCCAAATCACTGTTGATGTTATCCAATGTTTCTCCTAAATGATCGAGACTTGTCTGTGAATAAATTTGAAGGTCGTCCGCATACAAATGATACGCACACCGAAGGATGTGATGAGATTGATGAAAATCAATCAATGATCGAAAATAGAAGAGGAGATAAAATACCACCCTGTGGAACACCGGCAACAAGGTCCCGCCAGGTTGATGATGTTTTATCAATACGGACCGATTGCTGACGTCCACGAAGATAAGATGAAAACCATTCCAGTGCTTCAGAAGAGACCATAGAGTGAGTAAGGATGGATAAAAGGATATCATGGTCAACCACGTTAAAGGCGTTGGAAAAGTCAATCAGGACTAGGACAGTAACTTTAGCGTCCTCCACGCCATTCCTAATATCGCTGGTCATTTTAAGCATAGCTGTGACTGTGCTGTGCCCAGGTCTGAATCCTGATTGAAAGGGGCTGAGGATGTTGTGGTGAAGGACAAATTTAGAGAGTTGTTTATGAGCACACGCCTCTAGTACTTTAGAAAGGAAAGGGAGGATTGATATGGGTCGGTAATGGCTCGGGAAAGAAGGATCAGCTATATTTGGAAGAGGGCGTACGTATGCCTTTCGCCATGCGGTCGGGAATTGTCCGGAGTAAAGGGAGAAGTTGATATATCTGTGCAACTTAGATGCCAAACCACCATCTATTAGGATTCAATAGAACTAACCGATAAATACACACTAAAGTCGTTTATTAATCATTTAATTTTGCAATATCAAATATTGAGATCAATAATTGAGATAAAAGCTACCCTATGAAGTTACGCCAAATTACAGATATAATAAGTAGTTTTTTTATATTTATTTATTCTGATTTGCCTGACGTTTCGACCAGGTTGCACTGGCCGTAGTCACATGCTGACTGGCTCAGCGGCGCACGCCCTTCGTCGTCGAATCTGTAAAGTAGAAGGTTCTTCATCCACCCGCACATTTCGATATTATTGATAAAATTGTTTCGCCATTATATCAATAATATGAAAAATGTGCCTCCCGTAAATATAATAATTATTATATCACTAGTTGTTGCCGCGGCAAATAGTAGCCTATGTGTTATTCTGATGTATAAGCTATATTACTGTAAAGTCTCATCCAAATCCGTTCAGTATTTTTTTGCGTGAAAGGGTAACAAACATCCATCCATCCATCCATACTTACAAACTTTCGCGTTTATAACATTAAGTAGGATGGAACGCGAAAGTTTAAAAGTTATCAAATTACAGAAGTTTAAAAAATGTTGTAAAAATTGGTTCAGTAGTTTCTGAGTTTATCGCGCACATACGTCGTGACACGAAATTTATATATAAATAAATAGATATACTCACTGGTATTAGAGAGACCAGCTATTCCAGCAGCCATTTCATTTTTCAAGTACAGCTGGTTATGCCGGCGCTACTGCTATTTCTGCAGAAAGTCTCAAACGGCATAAATACGAAAATCTAATAGATATTTTTATTTTTAAACCATTTGGGGGCTCGCGCTATGTTTAAACAACTAGCAAAGCAATTGATCGACGCTTCTCGTGACCAAAAGGCCGGCCTTTTTCTAGCACAGAGAATTAGCATCGCCATTCAACGTGGCAATGCTGCCAGCCTTTTGGGCGATGATGCGGAGGAATATTTTGACGCTTGTATGTAAATATTGTTGTTTTTTTTGTTATTATTATTATTTCCTAGTATTATAATTTAATTTTAAGATAATATATTATAGAGTGTACTGATAAAATTGGACATTTTAGGTGACTTTATACCAACTTCCTTCTGAATTAATATTTACTGGAATTTTAAAATATAAATTAAAGTATAACTTGATTGCTATTTTAATTTCTTTTTTTTTATTCACTACAGTACTACAACATTCTACCCTCTCCTTATAATAACAACAACTATCATTCTTTATTTCTTATCTTACTCATTCATATAACACAACTAAATTGTTTATTTTAAAGAGGGTGAAAAATATCGATCAAAAGTTAAATGTATTTCGTTGGCATGTGATGAACTAAAATTAATGAGAATGGATTCTGCAATTTTCTTAAACGTTTAAGGGTTGAAACCTTGACACCGTTATTTATGAACGGGTTTTTTCAGGCAACCTTATACTTCTGTATTTACAATAAAATTACTAATTCGTTGTGTTTTCGTTCCAATTGTTTCAACAAAACGAATGAATAATTTGTATCTACTTAATATAGTTATATGCTGTTTATTTTTGTTTAGCAATTTTTTGTTGTTGTTATATTTTGTTTCTGATTACTTCACCTTTTTTTGTTGTACCTACCTGTGTATTTATGTTTTGTAATATGAATAGTATACGCATGCTTCGTCACAAGATGACACTAAATGTAACTTAAAGACATTGTTTTCTCAAGTAAGTGAACTAAATTGTTCTTATTAGAATAAAGATTCTATAAACCTAATCACTTTTATTTTTATGTATTTTTAAGTGAATAACAGATGGGTGCAATTATCGATATTTACTTACCTGTTTATATGCGGTTGTCAGGTAATAGGGACCAGAAAAGGGTAGACAACCTAGATGTTGCATGTTACGCATATTATATACTTTCTGTTGGCGTTATGTTTGTTTAGATAACATGTTGGTGAAATTAAGTTTTTTTTTTCGATTTTATAACTATGATTAATGATATTCATGAACCTTTTTTGAGGCAATTCACATGCGTTATAAGCAACTTATTTCATTTCATATTCAATCATTTTTATACGTATAACAGATGGGTGAAGGTCGATGTTATCTCGGATCTCAGACCACTATTAAAATGCGTCTTAGTGCCTGTTCCGACACGGCGGAATCCGCTCGGATGCGAACGGCGCGGTTCCAATCCGCGAGGATCGTAAATGGTTCAGACACGCGCAGTAAGTGTGAGGAGTGGGGTAGGATGACTTCATTTCAACTTGGCATTTGCCTTTTTTCTAACGAATCCTCGCTTTCGCCAAAAATGTCATCTAACTCCTGCCAAGCACCGTTTTTAAAATTTTATTAATACTCTGTGCTCTGCATGTGCATATCCCACAAAGCTGGTCGTTTTACAACTTCGTCGATAATTATCTCGGTGTCGAAGCGATCCATTGTCACCGTCCAATACACGTGGCTTCCGCGTAGCAACTGAACGCCTCTCGGTTACATTGAGTAAATAGCACCACGCGGCGGCCGCGCGTATTCATTTTCTAGCGGTCGAGTGGCGGTAGCCGCGCGGATTAACTATCCGCGCGTACAGGTCTGAACGAATGATAGGCGCTAATGTAAATAAAATCCGCGCGGTCGAACCACGCTGTTTGAATCCGAGCGGATTCCGCCGTGTCTGAAGTTCTGAACAGGCACTTACGCCTAAACACCGCCATTAGCAAGAGAGCTAGTGTTGCCATTACACAGATAAAATTAATACTACTATACTTTCTCTTTTTCTACATATATACGTATTGTATATTGTCAGTGTGGTGACGTATAAACTGTGGTAACGGAGTGTCACCACCCCCATTCACCCTATGGGTGTCGTAAGACCAAGGGAACAAATTACACAGTACAACATTACTGCCCAGATAATTTACTTTAAACAAACCCTATACCAGCCCGTCTGCCCAGCCTGGTATAGTAAACCAAACCTCTTTCCTAAGGAGATGAGGAGGAGCATTTGCAGATTACACAAATCTCCCCATTCCCTTTTTTTTTTCTTTCTTTTTTTTTATAAGACAACTACCGCACTAGGAATAAATCCTGTGTCGCGGGGGACTTTACAAACATACATGAAACGGACACAAAGAACACCCAGACTCAGAACAAGAATTTGTAGATCACACAAAGTGTTGTCCTACGTGGGATTTGAACCCACGACACTTAGCGAAGTAGGAAACGGCGTGGTGACCGTTAACCACTAGGTCAAACGTGCAGTCAAAAGGCCCCTAAAGGCCGGCAACGCACTAGTGACGCCTCTAGTGCTGCAGGTGTCCATGGGCGGCGGTAATCGCTTACCATCAGGCAAAACGTCTGCTCGTTTGCCCGCCTATGACATAAAGAAAAACAAACATCTGGTCCAAAACGGGAATCGAACCCGAGACCTTAAGCTCAGAAGTCGCTTAATATACTACCACTGCGCCATTGAGGTCACGGTTCCCATACAAACATCCGAGTCGATGATATCATTGATGCTGCTAAAATTCGGACAAGCAACAGCTATTAAATATGAAACTTGACTCTTTTCTTTTTCATTATACACACATCAAAAGTGTCTAGGGATCAACTTATGTGTCTAGGGATCAACATATATTTTTGCAATAACTTTTCTCCTGATTGATATTAATTAAAATTTTCTTTAAGGTTTCATCAAATACAGTGTTTTCGTTTGTCACAGTAACGATAAACCAAGTCACCTTTGCATTAATAAAGAAATTTGCCATTTTTTTTTTTTTTTTTTTTTTTTTTTTTTTTTTTTTTTTTTATTTTATGTTTGGCCCGCCAAAATGACTCTACTCTGCCTGATGGAAAGCATAAGCAGAATCCAAGAGTGGTGGTCACCATGCTCACTGCGAATGCAGACAATGCAGCATGGCGACCCACACCATGGCGGCCTAGTGATGCTACTGCATCTTTTAGTCTAGTCAACAAGTATGGAACTTGTTGACTAGACTAATTGGGCCTCCGGTCTCGCACTCACCAACGAAACACGACGGCATGCTGTCATTTTACGTTGATTTTCTGTGCGAGGGTAGTACCGCCCCGGTCGAGCCGGCCCGTTCGTGCTGAAATCAGCGTGGCTCTACTACCTTTTAATAAAGGGATTTTTGACATTTGAACCACTAACATTAAAGTTCGAAAAAAAGCCTGAAATAACAGTTTTCTTTAAAATTTTATTAGGTAACTTAAACAATTAATAATCCGTGTTTCTACCGCGAACATTAACAACACAAGAATCGGTTTGGCATACTCAAAATGAGTTCATCCAAATCACGCTGTGGAATGGCCGCCCATGTTCGTTGCAACAACAAAAAAAGGTCTTCTTGCGACTGGATACCCTCCATATTCGGCAGAACTCTTCTCTGTAGCATATCCCATGCATGCTCAATCGGGTTCAAGTCTGGCGACTGAGCAGGCCAGGGCCAAAGCCACATCTCAATCTCAAGAAATCCGCATAAAAATGCTTGATCCCTAGACACTTTTGATGTGTGTATTGTTTAAATATACTGAATACACTGACATAATCTATATATATGCTAATATTATAAACGCGTCAGTTTGTGAGTATGGATTGATGGATGAATGGATGGATGAATGTTTGTTACTCTTTAACGAAAATACTACTGAACGGATTTGAATGAAACTTTACAGTAATATAGCTTATACATCAGATTAACACATAGGCTACAATATGCCGCGATAACTGACATATACGCGGGCGGAGCCACGGGCAACAACTAGTGATTAAATATACTGAAACATTTTTTGGGGATAATACTCTCTCTGTAGAGAGGTGTATTGTCTCCAAAAAATGTTTTCCGTAAATAGGTTCCGTACTCCCTACTAAAACGGAACCAATAAAGCAAATCAAAATAGGCCAACAGATCGATCGATATTATTATTAAAGGGTTACTAAAGACTGTAGATGTAATGTGATTGTAAGAGATCTAGAGATGGAACTGATTGGTTTTGTCAGATTTCGTGATTGTCTAAGTCAAATTGATTACACCTCAGTTCGATAGCTCCGCACCATCGTTCGTTACCGCAAGTTGTATAAAGTGAATCGATTATTGTTGTTTTTTACAAGCTTTTTATTAACTTGCAATGTATATATGTATGCTTGTATGTTCGGGTGGAATCTTGCAACTCAATTTTGAAGCAGATATCTTCAACCGATTTTGCTGAAATTTTGCAAGCATATGTATAAAGCGTGACAATACAATATTATAATGACATGGATCTGATCTAATCCTGGAGCTGGATGGTGGCCATAGGAACTCTGTAAAGAAACGTCGCAACATCATCGAGTTTGGACTCGCTTGATTCGTCTCGAGGCATTCCAGAAAAAGCTTGTTTTTAAAAGCTTTTTAATTTAATTTATTGATCATTCTTTCAGCTATTGTTTATTTTAGAAATAGATAGAGACTAATTCATTTATTTCTTCATTGCAAAATTTCACTCTCAAATTGCAATTTTTTTTTATGGCCCTCCAAAATGGCTCTACTCTGCCTGATGGAAAGCATAAGCAGAATCCAAGAGTGGTGGCCACCATATTCATTGCGAATGCAGACAATGCAGCTTGGCGACCCACACCATGGCGGCCTTTTTTTTTTTTTTTTTTTTTTATGTTTGGCCCGCCAAAATGACTCTACTCTGCCTGATGGAAAGCATAAGCAGAATCCACGAGTGGTGGCCACCATACTCATTGCGAATGCAACAATGCAGCATGGTGACCCACACTATGGCGGCCTAGTGATGCTTGTGCATCTTTTAGTCTAGTCAACAAGTATGGAACTTGTTGACTAGACTAATTGGGCCTCCGGTCTCGCACTCACCAACGAAACACGACAGCACGAATGCTGTCATTTTACGTTGATTTTCTGTGCGAGGGTAGTATCGCCCCGGTCGAGCCGGCCCGTTCGTGCTGAAATCAGCGTGGCTCTACTACCTTCTAATTTTTCGTGCTTTTAATTGCTGACTATATCTATATTTGGTGGATATGAATAAATTGTCATATGTGTAATGTTTTCCGACTGTTCAATCCCTCTAAATCGTTTAAAGTTATCTATTTTCAAATAAGCTACGGATATGATCAAATAAAAATATACCTACTGAAAAGTACTTGATTATGTCCATCCTGTTTCATGTGATAAGGCTTTATAATTATTTGGATCATCATTACTGGGTTTCACTACTTGTTGACATGTACAAAATGAAGTTCGTTATAAAATGCATAGTGATGATATTCTGCTCCATGTTTTTGGGTAATACTTTATTATTTAATTCTGTTTTTTGTATAGTTATAAATACATATTTTTTTAAGAGATTTGCATCAGGTATGTATTTCTTTAATGAGTTGTTACCACTACCTATTGACACTGTTTATTGATGCTAAACCTTTATTATTTTTTGTCAATTAAGCGAGAAGGTAAATGGGCATCTTAAAACAAAATATAATTCAACAAAAAATATAAAAATTTATGACTTGGCTGTTTTCAGACGCTCTAAGGTTCCGATGTGATTATAGACACACCCCTGTAGGATGGTTCAAATACCACGAAATACCTGCAACATGGAACGAGGCTCGTTTACAATGCAAATTTGAAGGTGAGACTAACTATAACACTCAGAAAATAAATTATTTAAATTCGCTGACCCATATAACTGCATCTGCGTATCAAATAATCACAAATTTTAACAAAAAAAAAACCGACTTCAATCTGGACCAAATTTAAATGGGACCACACGGGAAGCATCGGCTTTCAAATAAAAAAAATCATCGAAGTCAGTTAGCGTGATATTGAGTTATTCGTCAATTTGCAACATACTTAATGCAAATTGAAGTCTTACATGGTTTTCTCATGGATGACATGTCAGAACTGGACCAAATTGAAATGGGATCATATGGGAAGCACCAGCTTTCAAATAAAAGAATAGTCATCAAAATCGGTTTACCCACTTGAATATTATGAGGTAACAAACATAAAAAAAAATACAGTCGCATTGAGAACCTCCTCCTTTTTTTGAAGTCGGTTAAAAAATTGTAAATTTTCTTGCAATCGTTGTGACTGATGATCAGCTCTTTTTTAAATAAATTCTCATCGAATCATCCATGTGCCATAACGAAGCTTAGCATGGTCCTACTAGTCTCTACTTATATTATAAAGAAGTAATTTCTTGAGGTTGTAGGCGTAATCTCTGGATCTACTGAACCGATTTTAACATTATTTTTCCTATGTAAAGCCATATTATTTGTGAGTGTGCATGCTTTCTATGAAAAAAAACCGTCACATCCGAGATACACGTAAAAGCTAGTTGTCTATACTTTCAGTAAAGTCTGCTTTGAATGATGTCTCAAATTGTGATTTACTTAGCAGTGCATCTTAAATACCTACTGGTACTTGGTCACAAGAATATTATACCTTAATATTTATCTTTTCTTTCATATCAACAGGTGGTATATTAGCTTCTCCTACTACAGACGAGATTAAATCCATTATGTTGGAATCATTTTGCGAACCTGAAATCTTGACTGGGATTCACGCAACTTTCGCTAAAGGAAACTACCATTCTATCGATGGTTAGTATATAGGAAAAACTATTATTCGTTAAGTTATGGAATCAGGCGTTACTTTGCGGAAATCCATGACATTAAATGCTATGAAATATATTTAGCTTTAATTCCGCGAGACAAATATCTAGGTCTGAAAGCAGGGCACAAATCCCACCGTCATGCATACTCACATGCACATATGGGTATCATACATATGTACACATACAAAACAAGTGAGAAATAATTAGCATGCCATGCAACCAAACCTATACTCGACACGTGTTTCGCCCCTCCACGGGGCATCCTCAGGAGATGTTGACTCGTCGAGCGTTTGAGCTCGAATGAGCTAGCGCACCGCTGTCGGCCCTTTATATACCGTTTTGATGACGCTATAATCACGATCGATACAATGTCACAACGACATCTGTGCCCAACTACCCGCAATCATACTTAGAAATGGTGATGGAATTAAGTTTGTTTGGTCATTCAACAGTGTATATGCATTATTATTGTTATATTTCTAACTGTTCCAACACACTCATCCGGACAGCGGTGCGCTAGCTCATTCGAGCTCAAACGCTCGACGAGTCAATATCTCCTGAGGATGCCCCGTGGAGGGGCGAAACACGTGTCGAGTATAGGTTTGGTTGCATGGCATGCTAATTATTTCTCACTTGTTTTGTATGTGTACATATGCATGATACCCATATGAGCATGTGAGTATGCATGACGGTGGGATTTGTGCCCTGCTTTCAGACCTAGATATTTGTCTCGCGGAATTAAAGCTAAATATATTTCATAGCATTTAATACTATTATTCGTGGTAAAGTACATCAACCATCAGATGCGTCAACGAAGGCGATGATGATGATTAGTGATCTTCAATGTCCATGGATTCAAAATCAAATCAATCAAACCCCATCCTTCTGAACGTAGTTCTCCCCCTAGGAGCGCTAACTATCCCGGTCTTGGGCGGTCTGAATCCACCAACTGCCAGCCACTTTCCCCAAATCTCTGGTCCATCGTGCTGATACAATATATAAGACACTTACCCTTACTCTCAGAGTTGTTCTGGGCTATGGTAGCCTCCCTCACTCACTGAAGTGTAGAGTGTTTTATGTTACGGTATAATGGGAGTAATGGCTTTATAGCTATGGTTTTCGGTGTGGGCATCACTCTATTCGAGCTAGCCCGTTTATGGCAAAGCATAGTTCTCTAAAAATCCATGGTCACACCTACCATAATTTCGAAATTAAGACGGTCTGCCTGTCTGTTATGCTGTCATGCCATAACCGCTTCACCAATTGCAATGAAATTCGGGATAGAAATACTTTGATTTTTAAGAAAGGCCATAATATGCTATTATTAACCCGATGACCGACATACAGGCGGACTAGTACGATATAATATAGAAAGTGAAAATCCTCTTAATTTAAAGTCAACTTTTTTTAAATTTGGCCAAAATCACTCCACTCTGCCTGATGGAAAGCATAAGTAGAATCCAAGAGTGGTGGTCACCATATTCGTTGCGAACGCATACAATGCAGCATGGTGACACACAACATGGCGGCCTAGTGATGCATCTGCATCATTGGACCTCCGGTCTCGCATTTACAAACAAAACATGACAGCACGAACGCTGTCATTTTACGTTGATTTTCTGTGCGAGGTTAGTACCACCCCGGTCGAGCCGGCCCTACCGTGCTGAAATCAGCATGGCTCTACTACCTGTTGTTGTTCCATAAAACGCATAAATGACGTCATATGAATTCAAAGACTTACACTTTTTGATACTAGTAGTTCATTTAGATTCATTTTTGACGTTGGTATCTCGTTAATTTCTAAATAGGTTCAAAAACAGTTAAAATTCGTCTGATCTATTTTTAATAAAATGATTACATTACAGGGATACCACTAGCCAGAATACCTCATAAATGGGCCCAAAATGAACCTGACAATAAAAATGATGCCGAGCAATGCCTGACTCTAAGCTCTGATGGAAAATTCTCCGATGTGAGATGCGATGAGCCTCGTCCTTACATGTGTTACAGGGAACATTCCAACGTTGATGTCAATATTTGTGGTACTCCAGATTCAGGTAAATATAGTTTCAAGTATTCAAAACTCTAATAACTATTATTAGAGTTTTGAAATAATGTCGATTCTTGCTCTTAAAACGCTAGTGGCACAAGAGATGTGTGCTATTTCATTGTATAAGATATTGTTATATTTTCAGAATATTATTTTAGTAATCAGACGAGAAACTGCTACAAATATCATACCGATCGAAGAACATTCAAAAGAGCCCACTTTGCCTGTTCTGCTGAAGGTGGTCACCTTTTAATTATTAACAGCGAAGAAGAATTACTGTTCATCAATGAACTTTTTACCAATCATGTGTCATCGATTTTTTCGGGAGCATTATGGGATGATATATTTATAGGATTCCACAGTTGGGGCGAGAGTGCAGACTGGACAACTCTTGATGGTACTTTTTTAAATTTATCTTTTAACTGAAAATACTTTAATCTTTAGGGTCAAATGACTTTCAACTGTTTATATGTTACGGTGAAATGGATTTAAAACTAGTAACATTTTATATTATTACTAGCTGTGGCCGCTATTTCGTACCCGTGACATATGGATTTTCAAGTTATTTTTTATTTTTCACATTTCAAGACCAAAATCAGCTAAATCGCCCGGCGGTTCTCGACTTATAGCCAGACAAACGAACAGCAATTGATTTTTATAAATAAGATGGTTCAACTTTGTGTTTTTTATTCTCATGATCTCCAACAAATATTACACACACTAATAAATTTGATGCAACATAGGAATAAACTTCAGTCTATTAAGTGTTAGGGACTCTAAATTCAGAATATTCACTGTTTTAAGATCGATTAAATTAGCTAATCGTCCTTGAGTTTGGTTGCTTGATTAAAAGAAAATAATAACAACACCGGCGGAAATTAAAGTGGAAAGTTATCTTATATGACAATTCCAGTAACGTTCTAAAGCTACTACTCACATACTGTTTTACTCGATCGAGCTAACATGTCTAGTAAAAACCACGGCATGGGCTTTCGTCCACATATTCAGCATTCATCTATCGAGTGACGCACGCCGTTCAGTATTCACCGAACCGTTCAAGCTAAAAGACATACACTAGCTAAAAGGCTACACCAGCCACCATCTCCTTTGTTGAACAGACATAAACCTACCTTACAAAATATCTACACCACCCGAAGGTTGACTGGAAGATAATGCCCTGGGCATTAAGTACGCCGATGTACAAATATAGTGCATAAAGTTTTCAAATAAAAATAAATAAATAAATGTAGACATTTAACAAGTCTCGAAATTCTTAATTATAAATTAATTAAAGTAACAAAACTCGTAAATCCATTTTTTATGAAACACGTGTACATTTATTTAATGCCATCGAGCCAGCTCGATGCGAGCCAGCTCGATGCGAGCCAGCTCGTTGCGAGCCTTTGAGTTGTGAGTTTTCGGGCCACCCATAAATTTTTACTCGGTTTGGAATAAAACTATCGAGTAATACCGCATGTGAGTATGGCCCATAAAACATACTAATAACAGTAAATAGTAACAATCATTATAATATTTTTATTTATATTATAACAATCATTAGAAAACGATTTAAAATTATTATCTCAAAAACTATACATTCTGTTTCCAGGTCAGTCTCTCCAAGAAGCTGGTTACGACAAATTTTCTAGCGGACAGCCAGATAATGCGACAACGGGTGAATATTGTGGATCAATGTTCCGTAATGGCTTATTAGCCGACTTGTGGTGTGAGAATCATTACTCGTTTATTTGTGAAAAGAGACCAGACTACCCTGAAGCTTGCGATATTGCCATTGCAGAAAATAAAACAAAATACGTTCGTAACTGTAAGATAGAAAACAGATATGTAGAAACAGATACTAAAAAACCTGAAACAGAACCTGAATCAGAAGTTGATTCTGAATCAGAACCTGAATCAGAACCTGAATCAGGACCTGGATCAGAACCTGAATCAGAACGTGAATCAGAATCTGAAATAGAACCCGTAATCGACGTGAGAATGGCCGATATGAATTAACGAAAAATTTTCATTTGTGTCTCATTCCACTTCTTTAAGAAACATAAGAAATTTGTAATAATCATATCATTGTTATAAATAAAAAGTAAAAGTCTAGAAACTTTAATATGAACCTACATAATTTTTTCGCTTACGTAAAAAGCTAATGAAATTTACGGTTATATTATACCAGCTGGCCCACGCAACGCAACTATAACCGTTTTTAGGGTTCCGTACCTCAAAAATAAAAAACGGAGCCCTTAGGGTCCGTTCACACAGACCGGCACGGAGAGGAGATTGCGTGCTTTTTCTCGCTCGTGCAGCCGATCGACTCTGATTCTCTTCCAAAGTTGGTCTATGTGAAATAGTTGGCGGCTCCACTCCGACAAATTCCAAGCGTATACGATCCGATCTGTGTGAAAAGGAAAATGTGAGCCGATGCTCTCCGAGCCAGTCTGTGTGAACGGACCCTTATAGGATTACTTTGTTGTACGTCTCTTTGTCTCTTAAGACCATTTTTCTCAGAAACGCGTGGAGGTATCAATCTGAAATTCATATCAAATACTCAAGTCTACTGTCCCTTGGAGCTGTGAAAAAATCAAACTTCTAAGCCAACGCAATAAAAAGATATAGCCATTTATGTTGCAAGTTTTCGACACTCGCAAGGGAATCAAAACGGGTATTTCCCGTGAACTTAGAGTCTTGAAATTTAGTACGAAGCAACGTCTAATAGCACAGATAAAATAAAAATTGCGAAAATCATAATTTTCAGTTAAATCATATACTAAAGATATTTTTAAAATGTTTAAACTTACTTTCCATTTTTCTCATGAACGCGTAGAGGTATTAAATTGAAATTCATATTAACTACTCAGGTAACAAAATCAAACTTCTGTGTTAACGCAATCATAATAAACAGCAATTTAAGCCCCATATTTTGAATAACAACACATAAAGGATTTTTTTTAAAAACCTTAATTTTTTTGTTACAACACATTTTGACGTGATAATGTCTTATAATTCGATGGAGCCGGCTGCACACACGAAGAAACATGACTCATGCGGCGTTACCTCGCCATGCGGCGTGACCTCGCTCTGATATAGCTGCTTGCACTTCAAGCCTTAAATAGAAGCCTTAAATGGACGCAAGCGCCGCATCTTTCTCTCATCATTTATGCGGCGTTACCTTGCTCTGAGGCGTTCCATTTAAGGCTTGGAGTGCAAGCAAAAGATAGATCTATCTCTCATCATTTAATTTCAACTAAAAGTGATGAGGTCACGATTTGGCTTAACAATGATTTTAGGGCACAAGCTATGTTGGTCATGCGCATATCAGAAAAACTTATACCTCAAATTGCAAACTGTCAAACCGCACATGAGATTTGGAACAAGCTACACATTATTTATGAACAAAAAGGAGAATTATCAGTGCATATATTACAACAAAAAAAATTCTCTATCCGGTTTGAATGCAATGAGACAGTTTCACAATTTCTTACTAGAATAAAAGCTATTTAGTGTAAACTACAAAGTTTGAATCCAGGAGTGAGTGATTCCATGATGATCACTAAGATCATATCCTCACTGCCTCCTCAATATCGTCATTTTATATCTGCGTGGGATTCTGTTCTCTCAGAACGAAGAACCATTAAAGAACTGACAGCGTGGCTAATAGTTGAAGAGCAACGCTACAACAACAACAACGAGGAGTATAGCGAACTTTATTGTATGAAGCATAACACAGTGATGTACATAGTATATTTATTATATTTATTGCATACGCTTTAACAGTTGGGACGGTTTTTGATCTCCCAAATCTGATTCTGATAACAACGTCTGGAACTTTCGCTGCTCGGATTCTTCGTAACACTCGATTAACCTCTCTTTAAGGCTCCCATATTTATCGGTTTCCGGGGGGTTTATTATGAGATCACTTATGTGCTGAATTTCGTCCTTACCTAATTTGGATATGACTAGGTTGTACTTATACTCGTCACCCTGTTTTTGGGGAGCGACGATAGCCTCAAATTGCGTGAACCATAAACGCGGCTGGTCAGTCCAAAAATGCGAAATCCTCTCAAGCACGGTGACTGACGATACTTCTGCTGCCATTCCGCTTGAAATTCCGGCTTTTCCAGCACTTCCAGCTCCAAACAGCGGCATCCTGGCGATAGTCCTTTTACGAAATACTGCTATACCAGTTCACTATATTTTCTCCTTCAAAAGGCGCGAATAGTGCTTCTATTTCCTTGTTCTTTTGTCGGGGTCACCAATTATAGCGAACTTTATTGTATGAAGCATAACACAGTGATGTACATAGTATATTTATTAGGCAGGTACTTCGGACCCTGTGCACTCAATTGTTACATGGTGGCGTATGGTTGGTTATACTAACTTACCACTGTATTTTATTTTAAATCCAATACCTATACTCGTGTCTTTATCTCGATGAGATAAAGACTGTCTGAATATACGTGATTTATAATATATGCTGCTATCTGCTGGTCATGCTTATCTATGTTTAATTTCTATTAATTTAACAATATACTTATGACGCAGTCATAAGGAGCAAGCTACAGCATTAAAAGCAACAGTAAAGTCTAGGAAATGTTTCCGCTGTGGTAAGCAGGGACATTACAAAAAGGACTGTAAGTTAATCAAAAAAGCTTGTGTAGAACACTGTAGTCTTTAGAACACTTTTGTATACCTCCTATTGTAGTAAATTACTCTAAGAAAAACTCTCATCGAACAACAGATGCGGCAAGATTTAATGAGCAGGAATGTTCACAACAAGCAGATTATGAACAATCTGACGGTGAGTGTGCAGATACATCTGGATCTAGTGGAACACCAACTCAGCTAGGTGAGTATGAGTCTTTTATACGTCCTGTAATAACTAACAACATAACAACATGTAATAAGTAACAAACTCAACAACTAGGGAGTCAAAGACCAACTGAAAGACAACAACCAGATATAAGGTCACCAACTGAGGTCACAAGTACTAAATCAGGCCGAGAAGTAAAGAAACCACGTCGGTTATTTGATTGTGATACCTTATTTGTTGCAATGGATGATGAGCCGTTATCGTTGGACAAGGCTATGAACTCTGAGAAGAGAGAAGAGTGGTCATGCGTTAGATTTTGGAGCTTTTTAATAAAAGGAATTTCAGGTGGCAGCAGCTTGCATACTGTTTACCTTACATGTAATACTAACACTATTGTACCTGCAAATCAGATTTTGAAAAAGAGTAGCCATGAGTTTCTTTGCCAGTATTCTTCTCATGATCTCTACGCATACTGGAAACTGGAAGTTATGGATCGACACAGGCAGGCAGTTTTTTTTTTTTTCTTTCACATATGGCCCGCCATAATGACTCTACTCTGCCTGATGGAAAGCATAAGCAGAATCCAAGAGTGGTGGTCACCATACTCATTGCGAACGCAGACAATGCAGCATGGCGACCCACACCACAGCGGCCTAGTGATGCTTCTGCATCTTTTAGTCTAGTTAACAAGTATGGAACTTGTTGACTAGACTAATTGGGCCTCCGGTCTCGCACTCACCAACGAAACACGACAGCACAAACGCTGTCATTTTACGTTGATTTTCTGTGCGAGGGTAGTACCGCCCCGGTGTTTTCGCCTAATTTACCTCGACAATACAGCACATGCTGTAGCGTCTGTTTGTGTCGATCTATGATTTTAACTATAGCTTCAGTTTGAGGTTCATGAGTGTCACTTGGTGTTTTAGATGAATAAATGATTTTGATTTGATTAAAGTTATAGGTACTAAATCTATACTAATATATAAACGCAAAAGTTTGTAAGTATGGATGGATGGATGGATGTTTGTTACTCTTTCACGCAAAAACCACTGAATAGATTTGGATGAAACTTTATAGTAATATACCTTCTACATCAGAATAACACATAGGCTACTACTTGCCGCTATAACTGACATATATGCGGGCGGAGCCGTGGGCAACCACTAGTATAATTATAATGTTCGTTTAAGTAAATTACATGCATTTATAGTATTGTTTAAAATAGGCTTCATCTTACAAAGGAGGTTTCGGGCTCGACCAACCCTTCGGGCCAACGGTTATACACGTTGGCCCGACGGTTTGGTCAATGGTGTGTGGCAAGTTAACCTTCTTATTGTAGTGCAGTTGTCTTACATAGGTAGTTTGTTCCCTGAATTGGCTCACAAGACATCAATAGGATGAAGAATATTCTTAATCCATCACAATACGTAAGGTAGTGACGGATTAAATACGGAAAATGGTGTTCAACTTTAGGAAAAGTCAGGCAAATTATGTGTTACTAGCTGACCCACGTAACGTCGTTTACGTCTCCTATTGCCCGTAGCGTAATTATTTTCCCCCGTTTTTGTAACATTCTTCATTGATGTGCCGCTCCTATTAGTCTTAGCGTTTTGAT
The DNA here is from genome assembly GCA_949125395.1 of Diaphora mendica. Lineage (NCBI taxonomy): Eukaryota > Metazoa > Arthropoda > Insecta > Lepidoptera > Erebidae > Diaphora > Diaphora mendica. Next base: position 2,505,382 of record OX421332.1, on the reverse strand, counting down.
ACAGCCTATAGCCTTCCTCAATAAATAGGCTATCTAACACTGAAAGAATTTTTTAAATCGGACTAGTAGTTCCTGAGATTAGCGCGTTCAAACATACAAAACAAACAAACTCTTCAGCTTTATAATATATATTTTTTTTTTATGTATGACCCGCCAAAATGACTCTACTCTGCCTGATGGAAAGCATAAGCAAAATCCAAGAGTATTGGTCGCCATACTCACTGCGCGAATTAAGACAATGCAGTATGGCGACCCACACCATGGCGGCCTAGTGATGCTGCTGCATCTTTTAGTCTAGTCAACAAGTATGGAACTTGTTGACTAGACTATTTGGGCCTCCGGTCTCGCACTCACCAACGAAACACGACAGCACGAACGCTGTCATTCAAAGTTGATTTTCTGTGCGAGGGTAGTACCGCCCCGGTCAAGCCGGCCCGTTCGTGCTGAAATCAGCGTGGCTCTACTACCTCGTATAGTATAGATGTGGTAGTCAATTCCTTACCAAGTTATTAGGCCATCGCTAGGACATATCAGTCACTTGTGAGTATATGATAGAGCAGAACACGAAACATTATGAGTTTTAAAGTGGTCACGATAGTCAAAATCAGTAAGAAGAATGTTACACATAATCGCTAACACCTCTATTATTTTGTATTACTGGCTAATATTTTGTTTTGACCACGTGACTTAACGTTAAGATGTTGTCATTTAATCTTAGTTTAGTTTTCTAATAACGTTTAGGTTTTTAGAATGTCAACTTGGCTTGGGAGCTGCTTTGGCAATCTGGACTGTAATGACTGTTAGGGTTATTAGCTCTGGTATCTGCCATTAGATGGCTAAAGTAGACAACTTTAAGTTTGTAAGATGTACCGTTGTTAAAATGAAAAATTAGAATATGGCTGGTGATGATCTGGCTTTTAGAGATCGCGCTTTCGACTTAACTCGTACATACATACAATAACTGCTTTAATAATCTAGCAGTTGCCTCGGAGAGCACGCTTCATCGCCCGCCCCGGTTGTCATGAACATCTATAGCAATCGTTAAAGGGAAGTCAGAGCCTGCAAAATATACTGAAAACTAGTTCACCCTTCGAATTCAGTTCACCCTTACAGTTGCGGAGATTTGATACCAGTCGCTACATGGAAAACTGACATTCAGGTAAAACCGGTTTAAATTAGTAGGCGACACCAAATAATCTAGGGAATAATAAAGATTGGTAAATTTTATAAAGATTTTATGGTAAAGTAAGACTAATGTTGTAAAATAAATATAAACAAGATTTTAGTTCAGAGGTATTCAAAGATTGTTACAATTAGTCACGTGATGACATTTAACTTTGAGAAGCAGTTGGAAGTAAATTCCATCTTGCTAAAAAGTAATAAAGAATTACAATTGTTTGTATCATTATTAATTAATTGGTCACATTCACTAACGTTCATTCGCAAGACGAAGTCAGTTTTCAAATATTCAGTGTTTTTATTTTGCTTCTCATCTCTATGTAAGTTAATTATAGAAATGTAGTATAGAATTGAATAGAATAAACTTTATTGTACACCAATTAATACAGTTTACATTTAGGAGTATATAAATGTATTGCCTAATCATCAACACAGTCATAAAATAGACAATCTAAACGTATCTTTGTTTTAGATGGTGTAAGGTTCAGATGTGATTATAGGTTTGCTTCTCTAGGATGGTTCAAATACCAGGAGATACCTGCAACATGGTACGATGCTCGTTTGCAATGCCAGCTTGAAGGTAAATAATAATAATTGTAATAAACGACATTCAATATACTAATATTAAGAATTATACAAACACACTTTTCTCTAAAATCATGTAAATTTCATATTACTTATATATTAGACGAATTACTTTTTGAATAATAATTAAGGCTATACAACGTCGTGATATAATGAAAATCAATGGCAGAGAAACTAATCACAATTTCAATGCAATTGGTTTCATTAGATTTAGAGACAGTAGAGCCACGCTGGTTTCAGCTCGGTTGGGCCGGCTCGACGGGGGCGGTACTACCCTCGCACAGACGATCAATGTAAAATGACAGCAGCAATGCTGGCGTGCTTCGTTGGTGAGTGCGAGACCGGAGGCCCAATGATGCAGAAGCATCACTTGGCCGCCATAGTGTGAGTCACCATGCTGCATGGTTGCATTCGCAATGAACACTCATTGCGAATGCAGACAATGCAACAATGCAGCATGTTGCGTCACCATACGGTGACCACCACTTTTAGATTCTGCTAATGCTTTCCATCAGGCAGAGTAGAGTTATTTTGTCAGGCCATTACATAAAAAATAATTAAAATTTATGACAGTCCGAATCATATCACTGAAGCTAGATATCTATTACAGTTAGTAGATACTTTAAAGACTCATTAAAAAGTTTCAAGAATAAATTTCACTGGATTGTTTTTTATTGAAAATCTACTGAAAAAATATAATCCATAAGTTTCTATATATTTTTCTCTTGTATCAACAGGTGGTATCCTGGCCTCTCCTACTACAGCCGGAATTAAATCCATAATGTTGGAATCATTTTGCAAACCTGAGATTTTTACAGAAATTCACGCTACATTCTCTAAAGGACAATATCATTCCATCAATGGTTAGTAAGAATACTTTAAATGAATGTACATGTTTCAATGTTTGTGCTGATTTTAATTAATTTCGAAAATTCTCAAACACGTTTTTAATTCAATCGTATTTTTCACGTTTACGTTACGTTATGGTAATTCAAAAAAATGGGGCTCTATAATTACCATTTTTCCCATTTGAATAAAAATTTCATCACTCCTAAGAGGATAAGGAACTGAATAAATCATTTTATTACAATCCACCATAATGCATTTATTTAGTTAATAGTAGTTAGTTTAGACTTAGTTAATTTAGACAAATGATACCTCAAAACTCATATCTTTTTCAGGCCAATCCCTCAAAGATGCTGGATTTGCCAGGTTTTCTCCAGGTCAACCGGATAACGCTACTTTAGGAGAATATTGTGGATCAGTCCTACGTAATGGCATACTGAACGACTTAGAATGCGAAAGGCACTTTCTATTTATTTGTGAAAAAAAACCTGACTACCCTGCCGTTTGTGATAATGTTAATTTACAGAATGATACTAGCCACGTACGTTTCTGTGACAACGATATAGAAGATTCTGGAAAACAGACTAACGCTAAATCTAACAATATTAATATTATGAGCTCTGGGGCAGTGTTTTAAATATACTGATCGAATACTACTACTCACCTACACTAATGCTTACCTTACCCTGTTATTAATACATTTGTAAAGCTGCAATAAAGTTTTATTAAAAAGTGATTTTATTTGCTTGTTGTTATTGACAGAACATAACAAGACAAGTAAATTAGTTTCTCACGGAAAAAGGTATCTTCCATATGCCTCTCATCAAATAAATCTTAAACGAAAAATAACGTGTTTGGTAATTAAAGTACATTATGATATAAGTGCGGTTAGTTGAAAATTATAACCGAGGCGATATTGCTACAAGAAAGCTGAGGCTGTAATTATCAAAGCGCACGTATGTCATACGACGTTTTATAACATATTTGCGAGGAAATTAATAAAACTCGGACTTTCTTGATCGAATAAATCTTTAATTACTTGTTAAAGCAGTTATAAAAATTTGAACAATTTGTAAAATTGATTATTACGTTGCCAGTTGGCATTTTTAAGCTTGTCAAGTTATTATTATTAATTAAAGTTTCACCAGTCTCTCTCTCACTCTCTTGAGTGAAAGTAGAAGAAACGAGACGACAGAGTTGAGCAGTCGGCGGCAGCGGCGGAGGCGGCTGCGGAACTCTGTGGTCTCGTTTTTCTTACTTTCACTCATAAAATGTTGACCACTTTTCTGACATAAAAACTCTTTGCTAATATTTAAAAGAGTATTGTTCGAGCATCTTGATAAACCGTGAGTATTACTTTATTAAAAAAAACGTGTGTTTTACATTACAATAACGCACAAGTACGTGATGAGATACATTACGATATTGCAATTGGTGAAATAAGAGACCCTTTACGAACAAATATGTTATAAAATAAATTATATAACTATATGATATATAACTAAACAACTGACTGATTTTAATAAATTTTCTATCCCTTTCTTAAGACCAATTCATTTACAAGGACGATCAGCGTCAAGCTCGAGAACAACTTGAAAAACATTAATGCGTAAAAACATGTCACGACCCAGTGTAAGCCCTCTACGTATCAAAAATAAAATTAGAAAAAGGACCGGAATATGATGATCACGAATTTCTCATGATGATTTTGTAAAGTTTCTGACTGTACGATACCTATAGTAGTCATAAGTAGTTTGTAATGGCAACACTATGGTTTGTCATAATTGCCTTGTCAAATCTCAAATGTCTGTAAGACCTAGAGAAAAAAAGTCGCGAGGATATTTTTGTTAATACCGCGTGGGTTGTTGAAATATATAATTAATTATGTTATTAAATAGACTCAGAAGTATAACGTTGTTTCGGTTCTTTCGGAGGACATAGACATCTTTTCTAACAGTTTGGGTGAATTCAGGAAAAAATGTTCAATCTTTTATACTGAACGTTACCTGAACGTTAGTTGAACGGTGTTTATTTGTTGACATACCTACCTGCTTTTTAAATAAAAATAAAAATGAATAAATAAATAAGTATTTGTGTGTACGTGTGTGTATGTTGTGTGTGTTTGTTTTGTGATTTTTTGCATAAATAATTGTTTTCCCTTTGCCCTGGCTTGTACTCATTATTGGTTTTGTATATTTTGTGATTTTTGTAATGTTCATGTTGTGATCTCCCATAATTGAGGAAGCACAAGACAATTTATTTTTTTGTAATGTACTAGCATGTAAAGTGTATTCCTTGTCGGAGGTCCAAAATAAATAAATAAATTAACGAGGTTTTATGGCCGTTTGGTACGATATATCGAAATTATCGTCGGCTCCTCGTACGGTCGAGGTGTTTGTGGCCGTGTGTTACGTTAAACGAGAATAGCACCGGCTCCTCGTGCGGAACAATTCAGATAGCACGTACTTGACTTGTAACTCGGAATCGTTTGTGTGATTGTGAATGAAGCAGCGACATCACCCCTCGCCGAATCGAAGGTTAGCTGTCATCACGCAACGACTGAGTCAACATAAATTGTATTTTAACGAGGTGTCGCCTCATGATATCCTTTCATCAGGTGATTCTAATGGGTCCAGGTTTCAGAAGAAACGCAATCGCCTGGTGATCAGATTCAGTTTGGGTAGCAGAGCGTGGCTGTCCCTCTGAGTGTTGTTGCATTGTTTGAGTGTCCTAGAGGCTACAGCTACGTGTTAGGTAGTTCAAATAGTTAATCTGGGCCCACTGAATGCCAGCGTGTGACGGGTGTCTAAATAATAGTTAAATGTAGGTAAGTTGTGAAAGACTCACCTAATCATACTATACAGTGTTAATTTAGGAACAATAAGTGTATTAGTGTTGATAATTAGTCTCCTTTGAATTCTTGGATCAATACAAAGCTTGGTAATAAATTTGGATGAATAACGAACATTTTGTGTATTATTGATATTTTCCCGGTACTTTCTTGACAGACTAGTATATACGTTCGAATTGAGAACCTTCCCCTTTTTTTGAAGTCGGTTAAAAAGAGAATACAAATTATAAAAAAGTACTGAATGGTATGTATTGTTGCAGCGGTGTCGGTGCATAAAAGTCAAAGTGTAAAACACGGTTTTGCGTCATAAGTATGTTGAGTAACACTGTTATTATAGTTCCATCCTGATTCTGAGTAACATATTGGATTTATATAATATGTACCAACGTCACTGGACCTCACTTTGTCCTATACAGCGGCAAAATGAAGTTCGTTTTGAAATGTGTTGTGATAATTTTTTCTATTGCATTCCTTGGTAAGGTTTTTTTTTAAGTTGATCTGTTTATTTTTTTTTATTTATTTACTTTGAGGAGACGTTTTACAAGTTTAATATTATTATTTGTGCTAAACTTCTTTTCTTTTGAGTTAGTAAAATTAATATGTTCTATCTATATCATATCTTTCTGCTTAATTTTTTTTGTTAATTTGTAATAAGATCTATGAAACTTATAAAACTCTCGTGTTACGTTGTTGCTCACGATTAACTCCACAACTATCTAACCGATTTTCACAACGTTTCCAATAGGAGCCGAGCATGATTAGAAAGAGACGCAAAAGAAATTATCTAAATCAACTAGGGAGTTTATGAAAATGGCTAAGTTAATTAAAGTAATTATTGAGCATGTAAGTTTGCGTTGTTTCTAAACAACGCAAACTCGCAAACTCCGGTATTTTTGTACAACTCTAAGTAAAATACCGGAAAATCTTTATTTATAAAACCCTAAATAGAATTTTGTGGTGTCTGGCAGTTTTGAGTATTTCATTACCTAGTTTTTCTAAATGTTTACATGTAGACATTTAAAACAAGTAAAATTTTAACAAAACAAAATCCGACTTCAAGGTTCGACTCGATTTCACTTGGATGCCATCATCAGATCTAAGTGTTCTTATCATGGTACCACCGTTGGGATATCTCCTTTCCATTAAAAAAAGAATCATCAAAATCAGTTTATAAACGACGAAGTCCCCTAAAACACATAAAAAATAAATAAATACGGTTGAATTGAGAAACCTCCTCCTTTTTTAAGTCGGTTAAAAACTAGGACTGGACCAACTACTTGTGAAGATTTTAGAATTTTGTTTAGTTCTGCAAAAACTGACCAGACTGACCGATTTTGTCTACAACGTAATATGAGCTTGACTGATAGCCCGATTACCTGTTGTCTGTGTATGCCTGAGTGACACAGTTATTTGACACAGAGTCTATTTAGACTAAGACGCTCTCTGTACATATATGAAATAGTAACTTTTATAAAATCAAATCCTGAGTTATTTGAAACTCTTTTAGACACTATAACATGAAATAGAAGGACTAATACACGTGATAGACTTCGCATACATAAAGCAAATACAGCTTTATTGCATAAAAGCATCTACTGCATGGCGCCTGTCATATTTAACAGGATACCTCAAGAATTTAAAAAATAATTACTAATTTAAAGAAGCGCCTACATGACTTTTTAGTAAAAAATGCTACTATGCAGTGAGTGATTTTCTCTCGGAAAAATAAGAATATTCTGTCTGATTAGTAGTTGCAATTACTTAATTATATTACTACTTAATTAAATTGATTTGTATATAGCTTATATACATATTATAGATTAGCATTTTTGACATTTAATTTATATTATTTTTCTTAGGGTGACATTGATAATTTCTATTGACATTTTATTTTTCTTTGTTTGAAATATATAATAATAAATTTTGATTTTATTGACATTTTGCTATTATTTATTAAAGTGACATTGATAACTTCCATTGACATTTCATTCTTGTTTGTCTGAAACATGAAACATATAATGGTAAATGTAATAATATAAAGTATTTCCAATTAAGTGACTATTATTCTTTAAAAAAAATTGCATGCCGTTAAGGTAGATCAAAGAGAACATGTTTATATAAAAATGTAACACCATTGTACACCTTTGTTCAGCAAATAAATGAATTATTATGGGCGACTTGCACAACGTTCGACTCAAGTAGCTACTAAACAAAATTAGTTAATCGCTGTAAAACGCATAAGCACATTTAGCTTAAACAAATTTAGCGCCCTCATGCACAATGTTCCCAGATTCTAGTTCCCATATTTAGTTAAATATGATAAGGGGTCAAGCCCTGCAAGTGTGGGCGAGACGGCACTATCCTAGCGTTGCGTTTGCGCACACGCACGTGGTGACCACATTTAGTGCCGCTAAATAACTGAGTTTCAATGTTTAACTTCGACAGTTTTTTAAACATGTTGAGCAAAAAAATTCTCGTTGTGCAAGATGCTGATTGTGTTCAAACTTTTTAAACGCATTTAGTATGTTAAATGCTATGAAATATATTTAGCTTTAATTCCGCGAGACAAATATCCAGGTCTGAAAGCAGGGCACAAATCCCACCGTTATGCATATGTACACATACAAAACAAGTGAGAAATAATTAGCATGCCATGCAACCAAACCTATACTCGACACGTGTTTCGCCCCTCCACGGGGCATCCTCAGGAGATGTTGACTCGTCGAGCGTTTGAGCTCGAATGCGCGCTAGCGCACCGCTGTCGGCCCTTTATGTACCGTTTCGATGACGCTATAATCACGATCGATACAATGTCACAACGACATCTGTGCCGAACTACCCACCCGCAATCATACTTAGAAGTGGTGATGGAATTAAGTTTGTTTGGTCATTCAACAGTGTATATGCATTATTATTGTTATATTTTGATATTTCTAACTGTTCCAACACACTCATCCGGAAACCCTTATCGCAAACATGCAGAATGTTATAGGTATTGTTGCCGCTCAAGAAAACACAATGTTTACGTAGCTTTTCGATCGGATCATAACTTGCGTAAACTATGTAACGGTAAAGATAAATTAGAGAATTCAAAAAAATCCGGAGTTTACAAATTAGTATGCAATGATTGCACCGGGGTCTATGTGGGTCAGACAGGCCGTAGTTTCGAAATTAGGTACAGGGAACATGTTGCCGCTCACAGGAGTGGCCATCCAGATAAATCACATTTCGCAAAACATTTAATCGACACCGGCCACTCCTTGATTTCAATTTCAATTTCAATTTCTTTATTTTCAAAATAGTGTAACGTAATTACATCTTTTTGACGTCAAAAACTACTTAATACTAAGTTTACCACCGCTTCCTAGGCGCTAGTGGAGAAGAAACGGCGCAACAAACTCCACTGCTGCATTTTCAGACGTCAGCTTATACATATATATCTTATGACTAAATATGGACGAATGTACATTTTTGTCTCGTGTCAATATAAATAAAGGTATATAAAAAAATAAAAAAAATTTAACCCAAGTTATACAATAAAATAATTGAAAATGTCAAAATATTGTAATGTCAAAATACAGTAATGTCAAAATACAGTAAAAAAAGGTCGCGTGCCTACCACAATATCATTAGTAGGCAAATGCCACAACTACAGCATTCTGCAGTTGTAATCGACTGTCCTATAGTATGCTTTTTTACATAAGGTGGCCTTAACAAATGTTTTAAATTTATTGTCAGGCATACCAAGGACCGATTCAGGCAATTTATTGTAAAAGCGTATACCTTCCCCCCTAAAAGAATCACTAACTTTGCTAAGCCGATAACATGGAAGGATCAGTTTATTTTTATTGCGCAGATTTCTGACTGTAATGTCACTTACTTTTGTATAATTGGATATATTTTTCCTGACATACAGTATGTTCTCGAATATATATTGGGAAGCTACAGTTAAAATATTAATATTTTTAAATCGTTCCCTAAGAGAATCTCTCTTGCCTACACAATAAATGGCACGAACTGCCCTCTTTTGTAGTATAAATATAGTTTCTAAATCTGCTGCATTCCCCCAAAGTAGTATTCCATAAGACATCAGACTATGAAAGTAACTAAAATATACCAGCCTAGCAGTCGGTTCATCTGTCAACCGCCTAATCTGTCTGACAGCATAAGCAGCAGAACTGAGTTTTTTGGCCAAAGTAATGATATGGTCACCCCATTGCAATTTCGAATCCAATGTAATGCCTAGAAAAGTAGTGCTATTTACAAATTCTAACCTTTGCCCCCCCAGCACGACATTAACGTGTGCTTGCCTCACATTAGGCAGTGTAAACTTAATGCATTTGGTTTTTTCTGCATTCAGCAATAGGTTGTTTGCATAAAACCAATTTGAAATGGCGTTCAAAAGACTATTAATATTACTCGCATCTGCACTACGCCGATCTACCTTGAATATCAGTGATGTATCATCTGCAAACAATACTATGCCAGCCTGCGATTCGATCATATAGGGCAGGTCATTGACATACACCAAAAAGAGAAAGGGTCCTAGGATTGATCCCTGTGGTACGCCTATTTTGACGTTTGATCCGATTGACTTGACGTTATTCACAACAACAGTCTGAAGCCTATCTGTTAAGTATGACTTTAATAGTTCTATTGATTTGTTATCAAAACCATATCGACGTAGCTTGAGCAAGAGTGTTTGATGGTCAACACAATCAAATGCTTTGGAAAGATCACAGAATACCCCAATAGCATCCTGCGATCCCTCCCAAGCGTCGTAAATTTGGCTAACTAAGGCCACTCCCGCATCAGTGGTAGATTTCCCGCCATTAAAGCCATATTGTTGGCTATGGAAAAGATTGTTGGTCTTGAAGTAAAGTTGCATCTGACTGAGCATCACTTTCTCAAACACCTTACTCAGAGCTGGCAAAATAGAGATGGGGCGGTAGTTGCCAAGTTCCGACTTAGATCCTTTCTTAAATAAGGGTATTAGTTTACTGCGTTTCATTAAATTAGGAAATGTGCCTTCATCTATACATTCATTAAATATGAGTGCTAGATCAGGTGCAATGATATTAATTATATGACTAATTAAACTAACTGACATGCCCCAGTAATCCTCAGACATTTTTATTTTTTAGCGGCAGAGTTTTTTAGAGTATTTGTGGTCACCGTAAGCTGATACTATATTTATATGCCAAAGTGAGTCTACTCGGCCTGATGAAAAGCTTGAACAGAATCTAAGAGTGGTCACCATACTCATTGCGAATGGAGACAATGCAACAATGCTGTATGGTAGCCCACACTATAGCACCCTGTACAGTCAGCCGTGTTTAATATGCGCAAAACTTAATATTATTTTAAATTATTTTATTCAGATGCTGTGAAGTTTAGATGTGATTATACGTACACTAGACAAGGATGGTTAAAGTATCACGAGATACCAATGACATGGTCCAATGCCCGTTTACAATGTGAAATGGAAGGTAAATTCATTTTAAAAAGATGAAATCAAAAGATGTACTTTAATTTGCGTTTGTCGTTTGATGAATAGAGGCCGTATTCTTAATCTATAATCACATGGAAATACCTCATTAAAAAGACATCACCATAATTCTCATCATCAGCTATTGTATTCCATTTTCAATAAACCTAGGCCTAGAAAAAGATACACAGTTAAAATTATTTCCAATAAAATAGGGAAGTAACTAATCGTATGTTTTTAATAGGTATAAAGTTACTACGAAATAATATGCGCGTCAATTTCCTTTTAATTATGTGAATTTTGGTTAATATTTCATTATCAGTCTGGTACCAGATTTATTGATACTTTGTGGTTAAGTCACGAAGTATTATGAAATAATTAAAATAAAAATTGATGTGTAATATTGTCTTGTAGAAACGACCGTATTTGCAAAAATCCCTTGCAATGTTAGCTTTAAAAGAAGATGGAATAAGGATAAAATAACATGGAATATTCAACAGGTGCTGTTCTAGCTTCTCCTACTACACCTGAAATCAAATCCATTATGTTGGAATCATTTTGCAAGCCTGAGATATTTACTGGAATTCATGCAACTTTTTCAAAAGGACACTTTTATACTATCGACGGTTAGTAAGCAATTATTATTTTGATTTACATCATTTCAATCCACTTTCTCGAAAATAATTGTATGTCGTTGTCTGTATTCCTGACTTCATGTGTACAGAATCTAATGATGTTCTGCATTTAAAGTATGACAATATGACGACAACCCCACTTTCACACGTACAGTATGACTAATGTAAAAATGTATTACAAAACAAATAAACATATTAGTTTATATGTATGTTGTGGGAATAAAATCCTTGACAGCAATTTTCGACTTATTTAAAAGTTATTTATTCTTTCTTTTAACTTCAAATCTTCCTAAGACTCGAGCTAATTTTAACGGTCTACCTCTCTGCACTTTTATAGAAAATCCACGAGACGTCACATTGTTTGATGTTGAAAATAATTAAATAAACTTCAGCACTCATTTACAAGATTTATGGCTTATAAAATTATAGCTGATATCGCCGACATTATTTGATTTTAATTCTGTAATACCCAATTTAAATGTATTTAACAGGTACGCCTTTCATGGAAATTCCACATGAATGGGCTGCATTCGAGCCTGATAACAAAAACAACGCCGAGAATTGTATCGCTTTACATTCCGATGGCAAATTTTCTGATGTACAATGTGATGAGCCACGTCCTTACATGTGCCACAGACCGCATTCTGATGTAGATGTCAATGTTTGTGGTACTCCAGATCCAGGTAAATTAAATATTATTTTCCAGTTCCTAATGTTAAAATGAAACTTGACAGATAATCGACTGCCTCGGTGGTACAGTGGTATCGTATGTGACTGCTGTGCTTGAGGTTTCCCAGGTCAGACAAAATGTTTGTAAGATCTGTCAGAACTGTCAAACGGTACATATTAGATTTAATGAACTGTGTGTGTATTAGTGATTAGTTTCGATTTTTTTCTAGGAAAATAATTGTAAAACTTGATGACTTGATCAAACAGCTTTTATTACAAGTAGGTCTTTTCAGACACTTTCAAAATGTTACATAAATCACTCTTGTTGCTATAAAATATCATTCCTATGGAGAAGAACCGGCAAGAAACTCCATAGGTTCCTCTTTTAAACTTTTTAATCTTTAAAACGCTTTTGATCCCAATTTAGATAGAACCTAGTTATACCACCGTTATCGAACTCCTGACTAGCATACATTCCGCTTATTTTATATATTTCAGAATATCACTTTGAGAATGTAACAAAAAAATGCTATAAATTCCATACCACGCCGAGAACGTTCGCAAGAGCCCACTTTGTCTGTTCTGCTGAAGGTGGCCACCTAGCGATTATCAACAGCGAAGAAGAATCCATGGTCATAGCCAAGGTGTTTGACAAGTATCCAGAATCAAAAATGATCGGGAAATTCTATAAAGATGTTGCTCTCATCGGATTTCTTACTTGGGAAAATAGCACGGACTGGGTTACCGTTCACGGTATGATTATGTTTACTACTTTAGATCCCTGAGTTTGTTTCGTCCTCTCTTCTCAGGGCTAGTCCAGTTAGGAAAGGCCGAACTCATTTGCTCAAAAAAAGTTTAACTTGCAAAAGTGTTCATGTAACCTAATTGCAGAATAAAAATGATTTCATTTCATCATCATCATCAGCCCGTTGCTGTCCATTGCTGGACATAGGCCTCTCCCAAGGAACACCACAGAGTCCGGTCTATTGCTTTCAGCATCCAGTCACTGCCAGCCCTCTTACGTAAATCGTCCCGCCATCTGGCCAGATTTCATTTCATTTCACTTGAAATTTAATTTCTTTCAATTCAATAAAAAAATAAATATATCGTTGAAAAAATTCCTATACTTTCAATGATATAATTTGACTTTTATATATTCAATTGGAGAGGTCCATGTCTAGCAGTGGACTGCGGTTGGCTGATGATGATATTCATGTTCAAATCTCTAAAAACATCATGGTCTAAGAGCTGGTGAAGATCGGTTTAGACCCATCTCATAACAGGATGAGTATTTTTTTTTATTTCATTTATCAATGAACACACATAAGATAGTTTGCCTATCACACAACTGTCAAGAGATTCTTTTTAATTAATTTTTATTCTTTTTTTTATCGCAAGCAACTCTATACCATTCGATTTCTAATTAAAACACCTTTATTTTATACCAATTTCGATTAGTTTTTGGCTCGATGTATATTGATTTCCCTGTTTATTTCTGTTACCGGGTAGCTATATAGAAATAAGTAAACAAGCCTATTGAAGCATATTCTATAAAGAAAATTAACATTTGTGACTAAATTTTGTTGGTTATTAATAGATTTTTTCCTCTCCTTCGCGGATGAAAAAAGTAATGAATTTATTTATTTTTTGCGATAGGCAAGCCATCATAGATGTGTTCATTAACAATTACAATTTTGTATAACCATTTTATGACTAACATTATACTGAGAATGTTTATATGTTTAAAACGTTTTCTACATAAACTCTACATTATAATTTATATAGTTGGTAATTGGTTTGTTAGTCTATACTGAAATAGTTCATCAACTTTATAGTAAAATATTTTTCATTGTAACGGTTCAGTTTACCAAAAGATGTATTAATTTTCTCAAATAGAAGATAAATAGGTGTAACTGATACGTTTGATTTCAGGTCAAACACTTAAGGAAGCTGGTTTCACCACGTTTTCTACATGGCATCCAGTTAACTTTGGAAATAATGTATATTGTGGATCAGTTCATCGTAATGGTTTACTAAACGAGATAGGCTGCGAATATTCCTACGCATTTATTTGTGAAAAGAATCCAGATTATCCAGCAGTTTGTGATGATAGCATTAGACAAGGTGTCATAAATCGTACCCGTTTCTGCGACAATGATATTCAAAATCAAACAAAGCAGTCAGAATCTGACCCCAATAACATTGACATATGAAGAGGTCTAGTGTATTAGGTTAAAACTTTTAACATGAATTGGTGCTATTCTGTGGTTGATATTAGCGATGTCAACCACAGAATAGCCGACTAAAATTTCACTAAGATTGTCTTACTTTGATTCTATGGTCGAGTTGATCGACATTTAGCATTACTTAATTACAGCATTCAAATTTAATCTGACACATTTAAAAACTATCACATAAGACTGACATAATAATTGACATAATTGTGATTTGTGAAGAATAAAATGTACCTTTCTACTGAACTGATAAAAGCTGAAATAACGTAAATCAACATAAAAAATAATTCCAATAAATTTAAAATCATTTTATATCAATTAAATCTCATCTGAAATAATGAATCTTATATAAAATCTATGTTTATAAAGTATTTTATACAATTTAGCTTAATAAATTAGAGAGTTACAAACAACATAATTAGCGCCATTACCACACTTATAATTCCGGCCCTTGTATTTAAAGAAATATGGAGTACTAGTGATTGCCCGCGGCTCCGCCCGCGTAAATGTCGGTTATCGCGGTAAATAGTAGCCTATGTGTTATTCTGATGTATAAGCTATATTTCTGTAAAGTTTCATACAAATCAGTTCAGTACTTTTTGCGTGAAAGAGTAACAAACATCCATCCATCCACCTATACTTACAAACTTTCGCGTTTATAATATTAGTATAGATTTTACTATTTAGGTTATTTTTAATCAATAAATTTCATATTCATAAATAATTTCATTGTGTTGTGTTTTCTTTATAGACCTCTTTCTCTTTTCTCTTTATAGATAGAAATCCCAGTCATCACAGATTTGTCATTTTAGGAAAGATGAAATTTTTAGGATCGGTAGTCTAACATATACTCATCAAGGAATGGACACTCGCTCAACTCAAAGCGGGGCCATTTTACAGTTAGCAGGAATCAAAGGTGGAAAGAAAACTAACTTGCGTCATTTTAGGAAGCCTAAAATTTATGTATATCATTAACTATAATATTTTAAGATATTTTCCAATCACCCAGACAAATCTGTAGGGCATTTTACCGTCCCAGACTCGTTTTAAGTTTATAGGAACTAACGCCTCTGCTATATTTACGGCAGACTTACGCGACATGTGTATTTATATTTGTATTTATAGAAAGGTTATTTTAAAAGAAAACAATGAAGCCAAAAATAGACCAGTCTTAACTAGTTATTATTGAACTAAATGCTGCACAAAGTTTACAATGGCAAACTTAATGTCATAGTGTACCGTAAGGTGGTGTGGAAATAAATGAGGTGATAAAGATTGTATGACACTGAAATTATATTAGCTGCCAAGAATCTTCTTAACTTGTCGTTCTAGAATAATCATCTTTGTTTAGAAAAAAACGGGCAACATAACAACACCAAATAATCACAAATTTTACCAAAAAAAAACCGACTTCAATCTGGACCAAATTTAAATGGGACAATACGGGAATATTGAGTTTTTCGTTAATTTGTCGCGTACATACATAGTGCAAATTAAAGACTTATATGGTTTTCTCATGGATGACATGTCAGAACTGGACCTAACTTAAATGGGACCATTCGGGAAGCACCAGCTTTCAAATAAAAAAAGAATCATCTCAGGTTCACCCAGTCGAAAGTTATGAGGTAACAAACATAAAAAAAAACAGTCGAATTGAGAACCTCCTCCTTTTTTGAAGTCGGTTGAAAATAGCTTGACATCTTTACAAATTAATAAAATTGAAGCGTCTGTTTGTAATTTTAAATCAATGTATTTATAAAATGCTTCCGCAACAGATATTTGAAAGTTTGCCGTGTTTTGCCATCTCGATCTCGCGAGGGAGTGCTTTCAATTTGATTAATAAAATTTTAGTATCATGATTAAATCATGGAAATAATAATAAAAACGACAATAATTTACATAGACCTAGATTTAAAGTTAATGTTATAACATGTTGCTTTATTCTTACAGGAAAACTTACAGCTAACAATTTTTATGAGTAATAGAAGGAAAATTACAAGTTTTTACACATGAATATAGCTAATATGTATTGTTATTATGGGAGCAGTTGCGGTTAATTAAACGCATAAATCTTCATTTACCTATTAATATTCCTCAAGACAGGCTTACAACATCACACCATATTTGCAAAGGGAAGTGAATCGCCGATAAACAATAGCCAAGCAAAATATTATATATGTACTAGCTGATCCGGCAAACGTTATTTTGCCATAAAAAATGGGGTATAAAAAATAGATGTTGGTCGATTCTCAGACCTACCCGATATGCACACCAAATTTCATAAAAATCGGTCCAGCCGTTTCAGAGAAGTATGGTAACTAACATTGTGTCACGAGAATTTTATACAATAAGATTTTAAACTATAGCATTGAAAATGTATGAGTTGCCTACTCTTCCTCAACACATTCATTTTCAAACAAATTCAAACCTTCACACAATGCTTCAAATACAGATTCTGTACGGGACTTTTTAGGGAGGTTATATGGATTTATAAAAACTCAGGCACAATGAACGACTGTAATGTCGTAGGTTAAGAAAGTGACACTTGATTTTGACACCGTAGAATTTATTAATTAGGATCCTTTGCAGAATGTACGGCCGCGCTGGCGTTAGTTGATAAGAGCTTAGCATCAGGCGCTCCCACAGATTCACTTAATGGCTTTGTTAGGATATCTGCATTTGAATCTATATTTATGAATGAGCTTACTGGTGAATTTAGTAAAAGAGCAACATTTTATTGACGGATTACGGATATCGTAGACGAATGATTTTGATTTCAAAAATATAATATTACGCCATCTTGTTGACAATAATGACAACTTATTTGTGATTTATTTATTTCGTTGTAATTTAAAAACTAAAATAACTTTCTAACGCTATCTTGTAAAAATCTAGGAATTTAAAATGTTATTGGTGATATTAGCAGCCAAATAAATAGAAAAACAATCCCTACCATGACATACGCCAATCGGTACAAAAGTCCCATACAAACCTCAAACCTGCCAGGCATAAAAGTAATCGCTAAAAATAAATCATATAAAGATCGAACGAAAAAATTAAACACGCAAAATATGAGCAAAAAACGTAACCAAAAGACTCTTGTCATGCAAGGGGTTGACAGCTTTTTTGAAAAAACTCCACTGCTAAGAAAAATACTCCTTCTTTAACAAATAGCATGTCTCATAATGAGTCATTTTTTTTTTTTTTTTTTATGAATGGCCCGCCAAAATGACTCTACTCTGCCTGATGGAAAGCATAAGCAGAATCCAAGAGTATTGGTCGCCATACTCACTGCGAATGCAGACAATGCAGTATGGCGACCCACACCATGGCGGCCTAGTGATGCTGCTGAATCTTTTAGTCTAGTCAACAAGTATGGAACTTGTTGACTAGACTATTTGGGCCTTTATTTTTTAATTATAAAGCTGAGGGCACTTTATATTCGATTGCAGTACCCATGACTTCTTCTTTTTCTTCTAAAGGAGTACCTATTTGTACCAAATGGGTACTCATTTGGTAGTAATTATAAAATTTGGCTTCGATTCCATTTTTTTTTGAGGTTGTAATTATTTGAGGTTGGTTCGTCGTTGCGACTGCGGCATGTATTATTTGAACATTGCACACTTTTATAAACTCTAATGTTCTTAGATATCTTTTACAACTTTTACACTTTTATATCTTGTTTATGAATGTTACCCACTCCGCCATGACAGTGTCCCGCCGAAAACCTCCCACGGTCTTCCTATCGCTTGACCACAGATTATTAAGCTTATCTAATTGCTACAGTTATAAGGTTATATAGTTTCTTTGTTAAACTGCCTTGGTGGCGTAGAGGTAGCGTGTGCGACTGCTGTGCTTGAGGTCTCGGGTTCGATTCCCGGGTCGAACCAAGTGTTTGTATGATCTGCAAATATTTGTTACGGAGTTTGGGTGTTTTCTATGTAAAATATGTATGTATCTACCAAAAAAAAGTGTATATATATGTCGGAGACAAGAATAAACGAGAACATGAATGACAGATACAGCCAATCTGGACCAAAGCCAAACACTAATCACTACTAAACGGATACGAATTAACTTAAACACCATCAGCAACCCCCCATGAGGGGATTGGGGCAACGCTCACCCCTCCGCGATGCCCTGTGGAATTCGCCACCTAGGCTAGTAATTCCCCCACTGATAAATATCGCCTCCTACACACAATATAAAACACAGAGATACAATAAATCGCAAATCAAATAATAGATATGGTCGTCGCGAGATCTGAAGAGAACTGTGTCCTGTTGCCGATCGCGCCGCTTTATATAGAGTGTTCCGTAGTGTTCGACAGTGGCAAATGTTTGTATCACTTTTATTATTTGGATACCCTCACTCCGACATATATGTATTTGTATCAGTTGTCTAGTACCCATAACACAGCTCTGCTTAGCTTAGGACTAGATAGCGTTGTGTGTTAGATGTCCCAAATACTTATTTATTTGTTTGGTTGAACGTGCTTATCTCAATTATCGCGTTCAAAGCGGAAGGAGGAGGTACCTACTGGTCGGATTTGAAAAAATCTTTCAATGTTAGATAGTCAAGTTATCGAGGAAGGCTATGGGTTAAATATCATCATGCTAAGACTGCGCAGTATCAATAAGAATGTTAAAAAATGGTTACTGTTGCACAAAATCAATGTATAAAAGAATTGTTTCCCTTTAAAACTTCTAAAAAAGAACGCCACAGCATTTCTCTAACATTTAGGTTGGCTGGTTGACTAACTATAACCTTTTATTATGGTAAACAAATTTGATTACGGTACGGGTAATACTACACGCAGACGTGATTGTGTAGGTCAACAAGTATAAAATACATTTAATTTCATCAACAACGTAAACGAAAAAAATATGTAAAGATTGTAGTTTTTTACACTTTTAATTTTTAGTGCTATAATTATCACAAATTTCTTATGTTTCTTACAGAAGTGGAACAAGATACAGATGGAATTTTTTTAATAATTAATCCGCCCCATTATTACGTCGACTTCAGGTTCTGTTGCATTTTCTTCAGTGGCTTGTATATCATCTTTGTTATCTGTATCACAGTTATGAACGTATTTTGTTTTATTTTCTGCAGTAGCAATATCGCAAAGTTCAGGGTAGTCTGGTCTCTTTTCACAAATAAACGGGTGAGGATTCTCACACCACATGTCGTTTAATAAGCCATCAATGCTATCAGTGCTCAATGATCCACAATATTCACCCGTTGTCGCATTATCTGGTTGTCCTTTAGAAAATTTGTTGTAACCAGCTTCTTTGAGAGTTTGACCTGGAAATCGAATATATAGTTTTAAGAAAAAAAATTTAAATCATTTTCTTTGTTAATAATCAGCTTATTTAATTGATCCTTGAACAGTAAATATGCAACATTTTCGGTCACTAATATTTAATAGACCAAAGTTTATTCCGATGTGTCATAAAATTTCTTAGGGTGTGTAAAATTTGTTAGAGTTCATGAGACTGTGGGGGATAGGGTATCATGTCCCACCAACAGAAAGGGAGGATCCTCCGACCAGGCGAGGTGAACATGCCTGGCGGGCCAACTGCCCAACGGTTGATGTTGGGATGATGTATGTATCTTAATTGGCGCACAAACTTTCACTGCGCGATTCCGGATTGGTAGTTTCTTAGTTTCCTTCGTTACTCCGTAGTTCAGTGTAACTTCGGTTAATGGCGCTGTAGTATATTTCTGTTGCGCTGTATGTGGAAGTCGCCACATCACTACCCTCCAAGACCGGAGGTTGATATATGTTGAGTCAGCTGTCTGTGCTCTGTTGTGGAGCTTGCCAGTGCCAGGAGTAAGTAGTTCCAGTGAGTCGGAATTGAAATTCCGCGAGTTCCAGAGAGTCGGAAATGAATGCTGCTAGTCCTAGTGAGTCGGGGCTGAAGTCCGCTGATCCCAGTGAGTCGGGATTGAGTGCGGTGCGCGGTGCTGTGGTGAGGTCCCCAGTGAGTTGGGGCGGTTGCTGCGTAGTGGCTGGCTGCTGCGTAGACGGGAGAGAGATGCTCTGCTTACATGGACCGTAAGTGCATTGTGTTGTGCCTAGACGCTGATGAGGCCGTAGGGGTAACCAGGCTGGAGCGGTTGCTTCCTGCATGTGGTGTATCCCTGTTGAGGCCGATGTTGCTGGCTGGCTGTGAGACTTGCTGTGGGAGTGAACATGATGGTGGCGTGCTGATGCTGCATCGAAGGCTGCTTCCAATCACGTCCGGGTCACCACTGTGGGGGACAGGGTGTCATGTCCCACCAACACAAAGGGAGGATCCTTCGACCAGGCGAGGTGATCACGCCTGGCGGGCCAACTGCCCAACGGTTGATGTTGGGATGATGTATGTATCTTAATTGGCGCGCGAACTTTCACTGCGCGATTCAGGATTGGTAGTTTCTTAGTTTCCTTCGTTACTCCGTAGTTCAGTGTAACTTCGGTTGATTGCGCTGTAGTATATTTCTGTTACGCTGTATGTGGAAGTCGCCACAAGACTAAAATTCTCTAAGTCGAACCAATAATAATAATTTAAAATATTGGTTAAAGAAATAATATATATTTTTAGAATGAGGGTATCCGAATTATTGAAATGAGGGTATCTGAGTAATAAAAGATTTACTCCTAATTTACCGATAAATTATGCAGAGCCAACCTATAAAAAGACGGTACTTATCTATGCTTGGACACTTGTTGTTTGGTCAGCGCGGCGGTCGGTGAGGACGTATTGCTGTATATCTTGTCGTTTCATTTTATATCGTTGTGAACTGTTTAGTGTTTTAATTATGAGAATAAGAGCTGAGGTTGGTCTACCTCCAATCTGACACTTTTATTTATATCTCAATTCAAGTTTCTAAAATCAGAAGTGGGATAGTCTCACTCCCACTATTTAATTTTTGGTTCAAATCGATTGGCATTTTAATTACGTGTTGTTGTTGCTTCTTTATTTTTATAATGGATCAAGAGGGTAGATCGCGAATTGGTAAACACGGGCGTGCTTTGTGTATAAGGCGTTCGCCATCACGTAGTCGTAATTGTCATGGACATAATTCACGCCGTGCGTTGCGAAGATGCTAGTTCGATAAATCACATGTCGCTGAGCCATCCGAGTAACCCACGGGTCGGGTCACGGAGCAGATCGTTGAGGCCATACATTCGTTAAAGTCAGTCAGTGCTCATAATTATGTTATCTGCAATTTTGATCCCGATCTCCACGATGTGGAGGCATGATTTAATAATGCCTAAGTGTGGCTTAGCGAGTGGGTCTCAAATGACCGCTCATTGACTAATTTTTGAGTGACTTAAGGCCTTTATGTGCTAAGACAGTTGATGTAGCAAACATTCTATATGAAGTTATGTCTACCGACTCTGGCAGTTTCCGTACCTACGCTGAATATGCGCGTAGATCATTACTGCGTTTACAAATTGTAAGGGGCCTCTGCGACTAGCTGATATCGGCAGTTTTTATTCAAGGAACTAGAGACCCGCATGTGAAGGCATCCGCTACTAACGCCAACTTTGTCAGTTTCCTATCTACTTTTGTGAAACCTAAGGATTAAATGACGCATGCTCGTGCGCAGCGGAACACTACGTTTCTTAACGTTTTATGTGCGGCAAAATAGAACCCAGACAGGCTGGTTATCCTAATAAACCGAAACCTATCGATACATTCGTTCAGAAATTCAAGCCAGAACGATCTGAGGGTACTTTGAGGCACCATGGGACCTGGAGGCGAGAGCCCTTGCGGCTCTTCATCAGTGGCGCAAGGAGGCGCGGGAGTTGGGTAGGAGTCCTGAGATTCGAGAAATCGAAGACCAGAAATCCCAACTCCGCCAGGTCCTCGTGGAGGAATGGAAGGAACGACTTGGGCAACCGAGCGCTGGGCACGCCGTTATTGCGGCGGTAAGACCCGTTATGGAGGATTGGCTCGAGAGGCATCACGGGAGCCTCTCATACCGGCTGACGCAGGTGCTCACTGGAAAAGGATGCTTCGGAGAGCACCTGTGTCTTATCCGCAAGGAGCCAACGCCTGAGTGCCACCATTGCGATGGCCAGACTGTGGACACGGCATTCCACACGCTGGCAGAATGTCCGGCGTGGGGCGAGCCGAGGCGTGATCTCGTGGCGGCCATCGGAGTGGGGCTCCTCTCGCTCGGTAACATGATTGCGGCCATGTTACGGAGCGAGAGCGCGTGGAACTCTGCCGTCTCTTTCTGCGAGCAAGTTATGCTTGCGAAGGAGATGGCGGAGCGGGACCGGGAGAGGTTTAGAACTCTCCCTGTCCGCCAGGCCCGGGAACGGGCCAGGTACCGCAGACGACTCGGGCGTCGGAGATCGCTAAACGATCTCCGTCCTCCATAAGCGCAAGCCTGAGGGTGACAGGTGAGGCCACCAGCCACCCTAGCAGAAGCAGGCCGGGGCGGCGGCGCGAGCTCTATAACGTGCTCGCGCCTTATTCCAAATAGAAGTGTTAGGGTTCCTACACAGAAGGGGGCCACCTACAAATAGTGGGTGGTCCGAGGTACGTCGGGGTTCCAGGGATTTTCCTTTCGAGGGTGCACCTGGTTCCCCGGCTTCTAGTACCCGAGATGGTGTGCGGTTTTTAGTCGGTTCGAGTCCGACATAACCACCAGCCGGTGGTATCCGAGGGGATTTCCGCACAAAAAAAAAAAAAAAGGGTACTTTGAGGTGTGTACAGTAAAAAGGGGATCGTGATGTTAGTAAATGTTTCGCGAAACAGCGTTCATAACAGCGCGGTTAGATTAATGTTACTTTGGTTCATCTTTGTCCACTAAGCGGAGTGATATTGTTGTCGACGTGATTCAAGGGATTTCTATCCTCTCTAATCATGGTTTTTCTTGATTCAAATTCAGTCGATAATTATTTAGTTTGTCGGTACTAAAGTAAAAAACTACCGGCAACATAAAAATCATTTAAATCGGAACATTGAAATGTGTAAAAGTCGTGAAGTAAGTGACATACCGCCTATCTTTGGTATCGAGTAACAATTAGTTACTAAACGATTTTGAAACATTTTTACTGCTCTAGAAGATATTTAAGTGTGGTACTTTAGATAAACCAAAAAATCATAACCCTCCTTTGGCTTTGCCGTAGTCGGATAATAATGCGGGTACTTTGATGTTTTGGTGCATTCGTGTGACGATCACTAGCTAGAAAATATCACACCAGCTTTTACGGGCACAATGCAGTGCACCAGTGCCGACACTGTAATAAATGTGAGTAGAGAAAAGTTTGTGAGTATAATTGTAATGTGTAATTTACACAGGAAAGGTCAAAACACATTTTCATATCGAGTTTTAATGTGTTTACATGATTTTGATGAGTACGAAAAATAATCATGTGTGCAATTTAAAGCGTTGTGACGCGACTATCGCAAGTGTTTGGCGCGTCAATGCAATTGTTTTAAGAGTGACTGTCGTAGTTGGTCAAATTTTAAATTACAAATCAAACTCTGTGTCTATCACAGATTGATATTGCAAATATTTTGTTTGACTTGATAAAAATAATTCCTTTATTTATCCCACCTATGCAAAATAAGTTGAGCGTTTCTTACTGTTCGTTCGTGTGTCGTTATTTACGAAATGAGAATACATTATGAAAGGTTCTAGATACCTTGACTAGTGCTAATAGAGAAAATAAGAAGAGTACGTTTCTCATCATAAAATACCATCTAGACAGAACGATTAGTAATGGTCAGGTTAGACCGAGCCTATGTAAAGTTCAAGCAGTTAGTGCTTGTATGCAAGTTCAAGGAGTGAATTGTTGCAGTCTGGGTGGTAAGCAAACTTTGTTTTGTTTCTCTGTATAATTTCCTCAGTACTTTTGTTTAATGTACTCGTTGATAACTTTGAATTTATTAATTACCGTTCAGTTTTGTTTGATTGCGGACTATATCGAACAATTACTGGCTGTATTTGTTGTATCGTTGGAATAGATCCATGTAAAGCCTGATGGTCTTGGGTTGACCTTGATACACGGTGACTATGAGCTGACCATTGAGGGATCTGCTCATGATACCTATGGTGGCCATTCAGGCCTGTATGTTGTTGTTCACTAACAAGCAGTCGTGTTTGTTTATTGTGTAGTGGTTGATCGATGCATAGACTGTGGAAATCTTTGGCGATAAGCAAGTAGCCTAGACAAACATGCAGTGACTATTGTTGTCAAATATCAAGTAACACTTCCAACCTTGTATAAACGCCTAGTTTGTTTAAATCTTAAGTGTAGCGATGTAGCGAACTTTTGAGAGGAGTTCCAATTGCTCTGTTGGAGTTCTTAAAATACAACAAGTGGTTAAGATGATTCGCTTTGCGGGTGGTATAAACCTCGTGGTCTTCCATGGGCTATTGTTTTTAGAACAAACTGACGACCCGAACATCTGTTCTGAGTCTTTTGGTGGGTCATGGGAGCGCCACTCCAGCTGTCCGTGTCCTTGTAAGAAATGTTTTAGGTGGGTCTTCGCTGCCTGGCCGATGGGCGCGGTGGGAACTGGTCCGACGTAGGACAGCCGATCGGCTGTCCCAGAGCCAAGCCCGGCGGGATGCTGCAGTGGGCAAATGCGGGCAACCTCCTCGGGTCTTCCAGAAGAGTGACATGGTGCTCTGGCGCGGCGAGCGGATACCTGACGCCAGCTCCGCTTTCTTCAAGGCTGGTGAGCGATCAAGATACTTCGGTTTGGTCTGAGCCTCTGGCTTATGACTTCTGATTGGTCTGAGCCTCTGGCTTATGACTGCTGTTCGATCTAAGCCTCCGGCTTATGGCTACTGTTTGGTCTGAGCTTCTGGCTTATGACTTCTGATTGGTCTGAGCCTCTGGCTTATGACTTATGATTGGTCCGAGCCTCTGGCTTATGACTTCTGATTGGTCTGAGCCTCTGGCTTATGACTTCTGATTGGTCCGAGCCTCTGGCTTATGACTTCTGATTGGTCCGAGCCTCTGGCTTATGACTTCTGATTAGTCTGAGCCTCTGGTTTATGACTTCTGTTTGGTCTGACCCTCTGGCTTATGACTTCTGCTTGGCTTGAGCCTCTGGCTTATGACTTCTGCTTGGCCTGAGCATCTGGCTTATGGCTACTGTTTGGTCGGAGCCTCCGGCTTATGGCTTCTGTTTGGTTTGGCACATTATTTCTGTTTTCTGTTTAATTTAATCAGTACTTTTTGGCTCTATTTGAGCGAGTCCCATGATTCGGTAGATGACCAGGATCCTGAAGGATATGTCATCAGGGGTCCTCAACAGCATGCGGCTCAGGGCGCTGTGGGCACTCGGCGGCTGCGACGCGTGGTACAACCACGCCTCCACAGAGGCGCTTCCCCTCAGCGGCGCACGCGCTGCTCTGCGGGCTATCTTCATTTTGCATATTGCTACACGTTTTAATGCTCAATCGATAACTACAATGGGTAGCTTAAGACTAGGGTCTTCTTCTAACTCGCTTCACTCTTGGCAGAGCGGTCGTGATCACGTAGAGTGCACACTGGTTGTGGAGGCGCACAAAGCCCCTCGTAAAACTTCCCGCCATCTCACCCTGTCAGCAGACTGCCGGCTGCAGTCAGACACGCGGCTTCCGATTGTGGACCTCACCTGGTCGGTCCAGCGCATGGGTGCCCTGCCGCGGAGTCTGATCCCCTCCACCTTTCCCTGCACTACCAGTCGCTCTATTGAGTCACTATTCCGTCTAGAGACATGGCCAAAGTACTGCAGTATGCGCGACCGTACTATGGTTGACAGACGCTGTGTAATGCCGAGTTCCGCTAGCACGGACACGTTAGTACGGAACTCCGTCCACGATATCCCGGGCATTTTTCTCCAGCACCACATTTCCAGAGCATCTATCTTCCTTCTTTCCAACTCGCGTACTGTCCACGTCTCCGCGGTGTATAGGAAAATGGGAAATATAAGCGATTGTACAAGCCTGATCTTTGATGGCTTTGATAATGTTCTGATTTCCCCAAATTTTTCTCAATTTCTCCATTGCAGCTTTGGTTATGGCCATTCGTCGTTTTACTTCATCTACGCAGCCACCATTGTTTGATATTAAAGCCCCAAGGTATACGAAGCTCTGCACTACGCTGCAATTCGCAATCTGTGTCACTTCGGGCGAGTTATTGTTGACGCGGTCCACGATCATCATTTTGGTCTTAGATTGGTTTATCTGTAATCCAAACGTAAGGCTCACTCGCTCCATTTTGAGAAGTAATTCCTCCATTAGGCCAGCACTACTCGCAAACAAGGTGGTGTCATCTGCGTACCGTAAGTTGGTAACCTTGTATCCACCAATCGCAATACCATCAGTCCAGTCCTCGAGAGTGATTCGCATCACAAGCTCGGTATAAACGTTAAATAGCAGGGGCGATATTATGCCACCCTGTCGAACGCCTCTACTTGGATGGAAACTATCTGAGATGACTTCATCAGTCCGCACTGAGGCTGTTCCTCCTTCGTATAGCTCTCTGAGCAGCTGCACGAGATGTTGTGGTGTGCCCATGTCCAGTAGCGTTTTCCACAATGCTGGCCATCTCACCGAGTCGAACGCTTTGGAGAAATCCACGAAGCATATATATGTGGGCTTGTTGAACTCTCGAGCCTTCTCGATGATCTGACGAACAATGAGAATCTGTTCTCGGGTTTCTTTTTCCTTAACGAATCCGGCCTGTTCTGGCGCAACCTCTCCGGACAGATATGCTTTCAGCCGCTCATTTATAATGTGTAGCATTATTTTGCTGGCATGTGTGATAAGAGCAATAAGTCGAAAGTTGCTACACTTCTTCGTGGAACCCTTTTTGTGGAGAGGAACAAATACTGTGTGAGCCCATTCAGAGGGCCATTTTCCTGTAAGCCATTTCCTATTACAAATGGTGTGAAAGATGTCAACGCCACGCTCTCCCAATGCTCGTATGGTTTCAATTGGAATATCGTCTATCCCTGTGGCTTTGCCATTCTTTAGGTGTTGAATGGCGGCTCTTATTTCTGACTTCAGAATAACGGGTTCACACATGTCACTCGCAGGTTCCGTTGATCTATAGTTTCGCGACTGATTGTCCAGGAATAAGGACTGGCAGTAATTCTTCCAAACTTTCGAAATTTTGTCCAATTCAGTGACCACTTGGCCATTCTGGTCTTCGATGGCCCAAGTTTTGGATGGCAAGGATTTGGTGATGCGGCGAATCTTGTGGTACAGGTCCCTTGCTTCGTACTTGTCGGCATGAATTTCAACTTCCTTGCAGATGTTCTGCAGGTACGTGTTGTGATCTTGTCTGCATTTGCGTTGTATCTCTGCTGAAATCACATTGAGATTCTTGGTATCAGCTCCTGCTGCCTTCATCCTCCGACGTTCCTCAACAAGTCTGAAGGTACTATCTTTCATCCAGTGCTGTCTTTTACAGATTCTAGTTGGTTGTGCAGTCTCAGAGACAGCTGCAGCAATGAGTGTCTTAGCTCGGTCCCACAGTGCATCAGGTGACTCTCTGGTCAAGTCCGCGTCAGACCACCCCGGCCAGTTTTTCTCAACCTTCGAGCGGAACTCTCGAGCGTCCTTCACCTCGATCCTGGTCGGCCTCTCAATGACTCTGGCCGCTGTCAGCTTCAGTCTCAGTTTGGTGATCAAAAGTTGGTGGTCAGACCCACAGTCAGCCCCAGGTAGTGTGTGGGCATTTGTTATAGACGATCTCCATCGCGATCGAATCATAATGTAATCTATCTGGTTGCGGGTTTCTCCACCAGGTGATATCCAGGTGTACAAGCTTCGAGGATGGTGCTGAAAAAGGCTATTTACGATCAGCAAGTCACTTTCTGAAGCGAACTGTATCAAGCGTTCTCCCCGTTCATTCCGCTTTCCAAGTCCAAATCTCCCCGCACACTCGCCTAATTGGTGAGCATTTTCTCCGATCTTTGCGTTCAAGTCCCCTAGAATGACTAATAGCTCTCTACCAGGTGTCTTCGCAATAGTAGATTCTAAATCGGAGTAAAATTTCTCAATTGCCTCGTCAGTTGCGGTAGAAGTGGGAAGCCTTCATCTTGATAGCAATGATCCGATCGCTTACCGGTTCGTACCCCATCACGCACTTTCTCTGGTGTGCAGGTATTAAGAAACCAACACCGTTGCTGCTGGTGATGTCATTACCAGAAAAGTAAAGGGCGTGGTGATCCGTCAGTAAATGTCCGCTGCCCTTCCAGTGAGTCTCACTTAGGCCACAGATGTTCAAACCGGTCCTAGCTACTTCCCGTTCCAGTATAGTAAGCTTTCCGGGTTGATTTAAGCCGCGTACATTCCATGTTCCTATCGTCTGGAGGCGCCGAAGCTTGATGGAGTTTCCAGTAGTAGAATTTCCATGGAGGGCCTGGTCTCCTACCCTGCAATGGCCGGTAGCCAATTTCACACCGCGCGCCCCGGACGCGGCGCGGCGCCGGTCGCCAATCGGTTCGCAGGACGATCGTACCTTATTTATTTGTGCTCTCATTGTGACTCTCTTGGGAATATAACTGCAGTGGTTTCCCTTTGCCTTCTGCGCCAAACTTTTCTATAGTACATTTTCATAAGTTTTCTTCCAGCGTGTCGATCCAATCGATGAGGACCAGTAACTTGGTGATCCTCCTGTAAAGGACCAACCAGGCGAACATAGGACAGGTAACTTGGCAAGGCAGTCAAGCTGGCGAGGACGTTCAGCTGTCAGGAGAGGCCGTTTTAGAATGAGGGTATCCGAATTATTGAAATGAGGATATCTGAGTAAAAAAAGATTTACCCCTACTTTACCGATAAATTATGCAGAGCCAACCTATAAAAAGACGGTACTTGGCTATGCTTGGACACTTGTTGTTTGGTCAGCGCGGCGGTCGGTGAGGACGTATTTCTGTATTTCTTGTCGTTTAATTTTATATCTTTGTGAACTGTTTAGTGTTTTAATTATGAGAATAAGAGCTGAGGTTGGGCTACCTCCAATCTGACACTTTTATTTGTATCTCAATTCAAGTTTCTGAGAATATATATATATATTTATAATCATATTATATGTCGGCGCGAAAACATCTACTTATGATTTTGAGCGTCTTAATAAAACTTAACTATCAATTATAAAGTCGGAAACTAAATGTTATGTCTTAACAGTTAATATCTTAATATTTAGTAACTACAATAATTTCTTTTGTTGTTTAGGTTTTAAAAGCAATTTGTTAAGAAAGTTTTCAGCGCGCTCGATAGATGGCGTTGTGCCAAATCAAATGGCACTATGACTGTGTTACAGAATCACATTTAAATAAGAACAAAATATTGTATTAAAGAGCATTTTGGGAGCAATTGAAACAATATTGTAGTCGATTAATTATAACTAATTGAGACAGTTGCATTCCGACTTTCATTTAACCCAGCGCTTTCCAGCCGAGACGTATACCTCGTGCAGTTGTAAAAAGGGTTACTTGATTAAGTTATTTGATTATAACATTTCTAAACGAAATACTGTTACTCTTAATTTCAAGTATAAGCTTGTTATTATCTTACAATTATTATAATAAAATAGGAGATTCAATAACGATTGTCTGTGAGTAAAGTTATGTTTTAATAATTGATTTCAAATAATAATTGTGAATGACGAGCCTAACAGGTTAGGCTCGCATCCGCTATTGCATTTAAATTATAATAATGAGGTTAATCGCAGTAATTCTAATTATTTAATTAAGGATTTATCATTTCATTAGAATAAGACTTGACACATCTTATTGTTTTGTAAAGTTAGCGATATCCGGCATTCGGCGCCATTAATATTTAATGTATGTCGGTTGGTTTCGTATGGAAGAAAGATAGAATGAACAGTTCACTTTAGTAGGAGGATTGTACGAGTGAGGACAACCTGTTAATAAGCTAAGTACATAGGCTTCTTAATTGTTGTAATTAACTATAAAACATTTATAACTAATAATTTAAGATGTGACTATTAAAAGAGTGGCCATGAGTTTCTTCAGTATTCTTCTCATAAGGCTCTATGCATTTTGGAAACTTTAAATTATGGATCAGCATATAACCGTGACAATACAGTATACCTGTGGAGTCTGTTTGTGTCGATCTATGATTTTAACTATAGCTTCATTAATTCAATAAACTATTTGGAATTCAATATTGTCTATGGTTGTGTAAATAAACCCTACCTACCAACGTGTGTAATAATGAATTGATTGAGAGCGATTTCTATTGCTTTGAATCATGAGTACTACCTATTGAGATAATCCGAAACGTCGGCGAGGCTGACGTCACAGCCTTTTTTTAAAAAATCATTACTCGCCCCTACATTCTCCGAAATATATATAATCGTTTTATAATATACTAGCTGACCCACGTAACATCGTTTACGTTTTTGTTAATCTAAACCATTCCCAGATCCCCTTGAACACACACAAAAAATTTCATCAAAATCGGTCCAGTCGTTTGAGAGAAGTTCAGTGACATACACACTCACAGAAGAATTATATATATAAAGATAATACAATACTTTTAGATTCATTTAAATATGAACAATGTGTTGCCATGAGTAACATCGTTACATTTACTACAAAATAAAACACCCTCCAAAAATCTGGCAAAAGTCCTTTGACCTTAACGATTAAAGAAAATTCAGTTTGAAAGGTAAAAAAGTACCTTCAAGCGTTGTCCAGTCTGCACTCTCGCCCCAATTGTGGAATCCGATAAAAGCACCATCCCATAATGGCGCACGCTTGATGATAGGTTTATCGATGATATGTGCTTCTTCATCACTGTTAATAATTAAAAGGTGACCACCTCCAGCAAAACAGGCAAATTGGGCTCTTTCGAATGTTCTTCGAACGGTATGATATTTGTAGCATTTTTTCATCTGACTGCTAAAGTAATATTCTAAAAAGGTAACAAAGTTATTATTAACACCACACACCTCTTGTTTCACTAACATTTTTAGAACAGAAAATGGACATTATTTCATAAAACTAATAATTGTGTGTAAGATATCCAAAATATTTATTTTTTATTTTATCATTTAATTATCTATATTAACCTGAATCTGGAGTACCACAAATATTGACATCAACGTTCGAATGTTCCCTGTAACACATATAAGGACGAGGCTCATCACATCTTACATCGGAGAATTTTCCACCAGAGCTCAGAGCCAGGCATTTCTCAGCATCATTTTTATTATCAGGTTCATTTTGTGCCCATTCATGAGGTATTCTGGCAAGTGGTATGCCTGTAATGTAATTATTTTGTATTATTTAATTAAATTTCACTGTTTAACTGTTTTTGAACCTGTATTGTAACTTAGAATTTTTAAATTAACAAAATAACGACCGCCATAAATACATCTGAAGAAATTGCTGGTACTAAAAAGTGCAAGTCTTTCAATTCGCATGAGGTCATTAGCAATTTTTATAATCGAAAACAAGTTTGCAATAGATTAAGAGTAATTTCACTTTCTAAGTGATATTCTACTTATAAGAGAACTATGCTAGGGCACTATCAGGAGAGCTCGGCCGGAGTGATACTGTGTTGACACATAAAGCCGTAGTCTCGTTTTATTATAATATGCAATAATTAACATTTCAGTAAATAAAAGAGGTTACCAGAGCCTAGACCAACTCAGAGTGGGCGATTAGAAGGCGGCAACATACTCTATGTCTCTATTCACTTCATGCATATTGTATCGCCACGATGGACCGACAATTTGAAGAAAGTTGCTAGCAGCGGAAGAATAGAGGCTACCCGAGACCGGGATAGTTGGCGCTCTTACGGGGACATCTTCGTTCAGCAGTTGGTCGATTGGTTTATTTTATTTTATACCCATGGACAACGAAGATCACTCATCATTATCATCGCCTGACGATAAGTGATCTTCATTGACAAATCTGATGGTTGGTCTGCTTTACAGCGAATAATAGTATTTCCTTTCTTAAATACTAACCATCGATAGAATGATAGTTTCCTTTAGCAAAAGTAGCGTGGATACCAGTCAAGATATCAGGTTCGCAAAATGATTCCAACATAATGGATTTAATCTCGGCTGTAGTAGGAGAAGCTAATATACCTCCTGTTGATATAAAAGAAAAGCTAAATGTTAAAGCATAAAATTTCTATGAGCAAGTATCATTAGGTACTCAGGCTGCATTACGGAGTGACACCACAATTTGAGACATAATTCAAAGCAGATCTTTCGAAAAAAATACTATTTTAAAAGACGCAGTTACAGTTCCACGGATCAGCGAATTAAAACAATTTGTTTTCTGAGTGTACTTAGTCTCACCTTCAAATTTGCATTGCAAACGAGCATCCTTCCATGTTGCGGGTATTTCGTGGTATTTGAACCATCCTAGAGGGGTGTATCTATATTCACATCGGAACCTTAGAGCGTCTGAAAAAAGCAAAGTCATACATTTTTATATTTTTCAGTTGAAATATTGTGTTGTTTGAAGATACAAATTTTTCTTCTCGCTTAATTGGCAAAAAAAATAATACATTAGCATCAATAAACAGTGTTAATAGATAGTGGTGCTTAATAACTCATTAAAGAAATACATATTATCTAATGCAAATGTCTTAAAAATGTATGTATTTATAAGTAACTTGAAAACCAAAAAAACAACAAAAATCAATAAAAAAGTATTACCCGAAAACACGGAGCAGAATATAATCACTATGCATTTTATAACGCGCTTCATTTTGTAAATGAATGTCAACAAGTAGTGAAATTCAGTAATGATAATCGAAATAAATATAGAGCCTTATCACTTGAAACAGAATGGACGCTGTGGGGTCGCGGCCTGTGGTGGGGTATATTTCAGCTATTTTATTGTGTGCTAGTTCGGCTCCGCCCGCGTGTATGTCGGTTATCACGGCAAATATGTAGTAGCCTATGTGTTATTCTCATGTATAAGCTATATTACTGTAAAGTTTCATCCAAATCCGTTCAGCAGTTTTTGCGTGAAAGAGTAACAAACATCCATCCATCCATCTATCCATCCATCCATACTTACAAACTTTCACGTTTATAATATTAGTATAGTATAGATTAAGTAAAAATTTTTTACCGTATGTTTTGTCAGTATAATCGTATGTATTTCTGTAAAATTTGACTATATTTTAGATTTTTTTCTTAAATATGTAAAATCTAGTGTTGAAACAGCATACTCTGTGCGAAAAAACCGACTTCCAAAATACATCCTACGAAAACTCCTGCCAAAAAACACTAAAAAGCATAAAATAAACTAGCTCTTCATAAGTTGCTATGTGCCAATTCTTGTCTATACCTAATTCTAAAATCTGTTTGAAGTCGGTGCCAAGCGACTATCGCTTTGATTTTTGTAATTGTTCGTTCGTATTCTTTTTGGCTTGGCACATAGCAACTTATGAAGAGCCAGTTTATTTTATGCTTTTTAGTGTTTTTTGGCAGGGAGTTTCCGTTGGATGTTTTTTGGAAGTCGGTTTTTTTTTTATAAAAAGTTTTTATTTTTCAGTTTTTAGTGCAAACGGTAAGTAGTAAGTTGAACTATTTCATAACATTTCTGCTGATGCAAATAACTTTGTGGTTTAAGGACGTCTTAAATGTCAACCCATATTTCACCCCTTAGGGATAGAATATCCAGAAACGCTACGTAATACGTTACTACTATTTCTTATCAGTAGCCCAAGAGTAACAATTCGTACGTGTAATATTAAAATCATCCTCTAATCCCTAACTGTTGAAGAGTTTAACCTTCTATCATCAGCTCACCTAAATAACTTGGAAGTATACGACTAAAGGTCTTTAGATACGTATGAAATTGAAAGAATTATCCTCCAACTCCTAACCGTTGAGGAGTTGTACTTTTTCCACCTTCCATCATCAGCTTACCCAAATAATTTGACTCCTAACCGTTAAGGAGTTGTACCTTACATCATCAGCTCATCATCATAAAATGATGACTACCAGATGCAAATACCGGTGTAACTTCAGAAAATATACGAGAAACATAGTATGTGCCTATAAAAAATGAGGGTTTCTCTTGACTTCCCAGAGATCCCATCATCAGATCCTGATATGGTGGCAATGGGACCACCTCGGGAAAATTTTCAAGATCGGTCCACAATTGACGGAGTAATTGGTGAACATACATTAAAAAAATACAGTGGAACATAGAACCTCCTCCTTTTTGGAAGTCGGATAAAAAGAGCGTGACCGGCAAAAAATGAAAATCTTAGAAATATTAAACGGTAAATTGTAATCAATTAAGTCTTTTATTGCTGTTTGATGCTTTATATTAATACAACGTCCAATTTCCATTATTGTCCATAATCGCTTGGCATCTTCGCAGCATACTTTCCGCCAATTTTTCAGCATAACTGCGAGATAAAGACCTCCACGCCGACTTCAGTTCACGAGTAAGGTCAGCGACGGTCACTACATTTTTTGCCCTTAGTTTAAGCTTCATCCACGCCAAAACATTTTCAATTGGATTGACATCAGGGGACTGTGAGGGCCAATCCAATACGTTAATACCATGTTCCGCGTTCCAAGTGGTGCAGAGCCGACTTCGATGTTTAGGATCATTATCCTCTTGCAGAATCCAGAAATCATTTTGGTGTGGAAACATCTTCATAGCCGACGGCAATAATACTTTTTCGTAAACTTTCGTCATCTTCTCAGCATCCTAAGAACCGGTAAACAAGTGCAAATATCCGAAACTCTTTTTTGAGAAGCATCCCCAAACATGCACCTTTAAAGGGTGTTTCACGGTTCGTACCATCAGTCTATTGTCAGCCGTAGTCCAAGCTCGAGTCGAGTAACCCGTTGCCCAAAAAGAAGCTTCATCAGAAAAAAATATCTTGTCCCAATCATGGTCTTTGTTTTCGCACGCCCAATGCAGCCATTTTTCAATATGCGTTTCAAAAAGGAGAGTTCTCTTCAGATTGCTTCGATATTTCACGCCCTTTACAACTAAACGCCTTTTGATAGTGTAAAATGATATGATTAAACCCTCTTTCTTCAACTTTTCTTGCCCAGAGCGAAGTGATAATAAAGGATTCCTGGCAAACAGCTGCACAATCCGTTAATCCTCTGCAACAGACGTCTTTTACGATTTGCCACGATCTGGTAAGTCATCGACGGTTTTTGTTTCTGAATTTCTCTTCACCCACTTGCTCACGAAGGCCTTGGACTTATTCATAATAATGGGCGGCCTAATCGCGGGATATTTTGGGGCCTTTCGGATGAGTACAGAGAATCACAGCTTCAAATCGGGAAGCGCACGCGGCACTCATTGTAAAAAATAATATTTTTAACACGAAAAACTGGAGGGAAAACTTCTATTTTTTACAATGCATTCTAGGCAAAGGATTGTTATAATATTTATTTTTATACATTGCATTCCAAAATCTAAAAATATGCCGGTCACGTTCTTTTCACACATACTATAATACTTCAAAATAAAACTATATTAAGTTTAAGATATATGTTCAATCCTCTCGCCAATGCAGCGTTCACCTTGTGACGTTTGCAATACCTATAGGCCCATAGTATAGGCATACAATCACTAAACTAGTTCATTGGCAAGAGCAATGAACCACGGCTGTCTCACCGTGTTCTTATTCTAAGCTAATGTAATCAAGCACTTACTGAAGATGTGTAGATTCCGTGTTCTCGGCGCCCAAGGGATCCCTTTGGTATTCTCTCTGCGTCGTTACACATACATGACTCCTAAAGTGCTGTACAACCTTCAAGATATTCGAATTACAATACACTCGTTTCAACTATCGCGGACCGCGCCTAAATTGACGTGACTACTAAAACTCGCGAGTCCAAATCAGACCACTCATAATAGTAAACCACTAAAGGAACCGAATCTGAAGACAGTTAGCTAAATTACAATCAATCGGCTATTTTTTAACGAAGCTCCAGCTCGACCGATCCAAGCATCTCAATGTACTACTGTCAACGTCAAAACCAGAAAAAAATGACAATCAAAAATGTTGCCATTATAATGACGTTCGAAATCCAACAATATAAATGAGATCAAAACATAACTTTGAATTCATGAATTATTTTAATAAGTAATTTTGTTTAAAGTAAAAGTTAGTTTCATTCGCGTCTATAGATGGCGCTCTATAAATTAGTACCTACTTAAAAGGCGGTGTTAGGAGTCTCCGATGGTTAATGACCTTGCGGACATTTTTTTTATTAAATAAGTTATTGCCAGTTATTTTGGCGCGGAGTTTGAGTTGCACCTGTTACTTATTCTTAATACAGCACTATTTTTAGTTATATCATATCTAGTGTGTATTGCGAATATCATAATGGACAAAAACATCGAACAAAGAAAAATAATTATTTGTCTTTAATTTTTCATCGCCAATGAAATTTCGTGTTCGGAGTCACTGAAAATGATACAGGAGGTTTACGGTGAATCGACTTTATCAAAAGTGCTTATGAGTTCTACAAAGCGTTCAAAAGCGTTCGAGATGTAATGGAAGATTTGCCTCTCTCTGGCAGGCATCAACGTCTGCAACTGAAGTTAACATCGCAAAAGTGAAGGAAATAGTGACTGAAAATGCCTATTCAACTTTGAGAGAGATAGCCGCTAAATTTTCTGTTTCTCACGAGTCGATCCGTACCAATTTAAATAATCACTTGGGTATGAAACACTGGAGTTTCTTGCTAGATTCTTCTCCATAAAGGGTAGGCTGCACTTGGAACTGGCGACTAGAATCACTCGATTTTTAAATATTAAATTTTAATATTGACTATACATAAGTGCCTATTTGAATAAAATCTTTTTGACTTTGACTTTGAGCATGTTGCCGTTCGTTCCAAACGACCTGAATTTTCACCAAAAACTCAATCGCATGAGTGTCGCTGAGGACATGCTAGAAGGAGTCAATTCCGACCCATCATTCATAAAACGTATTGTTACTGGTAGCGAGACGTGGGTTTGACATGTAAACTAGTCAATAAGCTTCAGAGTGGCGCCTTCCAACTGAACCGAAACCGAAAAAAACACGCCAAAGTCGGTCAAAAGTCAAAGTCACGTTGACTGATTTCTTTGACTCTCGCGGTGTTGTGCACTCGGAATTCTTGCCGAAAGGTCAAACAGTAAATAAAGAATATTATTTGAGCGTTATGCGGCGTTTAAGAGAGCAAATTCGACGTAAAGGCCAAACTTGTGGGAAGATTTTTTTTGGATTTTGCACCACGATAATGCGCATTCGCACAAGGCCATCATTGTGAAAGAATTTTTGATCAAATACTCAACAAATACCTTCGAGCACCACCATATTCACTAGATTTGGCTGCAGCCAACTATTTTCTCTTTCTTAAACTCAAATTACCACTTCATGGCACCCGTTTTCAATTGGATGAAGACATAAACAATTCCGGAAACAGCGTATATTATGTTTTGATGATTAGATTATTCGTTGGCGTAAGTGTATCGTTTTTTCCCATGTCGTGCGGCGTTCCGCAGGGGTCTGTCCTTGGACCACTCCTGTGGAACGTGGGGTACGACTGGGTCCTGCGAGGTCGTCTCCCCCCCGGGCTGGGCGTAATTTGTTACGCCGATGACACGTTGGTCACAGCCCGGGGGCCAAACTTCCAAGCGGCGGCGTGCCTGGCCACCAGGGGTGTTTCTCTGATGGTCGGGCGCATCGAGGCGCTGGGCTTACGGGTGGCCCTGAACAAGACGGAGGCCCTATTGTTCCATGGGCCCCGTCGTGGTCTACCCACCGGCGCCTCCATAGAGGGCAACTCGGTCCTCGTACCGGTTCGGGCCCAGATGAGGTATCTGGGCCTGATACTCGACGGTAGGTGGCTCTTTGACGAGCACTTCCGACAGCTTGGTCCAAAGCTGGTCGGAGCTGCCTCCGCCCTTGGGCGACTTTTGCCCAACTTGGGTGGAGCCAGCGTCGCAACGCGACTCCTGTACACGGGGGTTGTCCAGTCAATGGCGCTGTATGGTGCACCGGTGTGGGTGGCGGCTCTGACTGCCCTAAATAAGGCCCGCCTCTGGCGGCTCAGAGGGTATTGGCGGTCAGAGCCATACGCGGATACCGCACGGTGTCAACCGAGGTGGCGTGCGCCTTGGCAGGAACACCCCCGTGGGATTTGGAGGCGGAAGTGCTCGCCGAAGTTTATCGACGGGTAGCTGAATATCGGGCGGAGTATGGCTATCGCCCTCCGCCCGAAGAGGTACGCGAGTGGCGTGAAGCCGCCCGTCGAGCCACAATGGCTAGATGGTCGTTCCGGCTGGAGACTCCACGTGCTGGCTTTGCCGCCGTGGAGGCTCTCCAGCCGGTCATCCTCGAGTGGGCAGGGCGGCAGCACGGGACCCTTTCCTTCCGACTGACGCAGGTCCTTTCCGGGCATGGTTGCTTCGGGAAGTACCTGCACTCGGTCGCTAGGAAGGAATTGAGTCCCGCCTGCCACCACTGCGACTGCAGTGAGGACTCGGCCCAGCATACGCTGGCGATCTGCCCTGCATGGGCGTCGCAGCGCCGGGCCCTCCCTTCAGTCATCGGAGGAGATCTCTCGCTACCGGCCGTCATACGCTCCATGGCCGGTAGCGAAAGCAGTTTTACCGCGGTCGCAACCTTCTGCGAAGAAGTCATCTCGCAGAAGGAGGCGGCGGAGAAGGCCCGGGAGGATGATATCCACTCGGACCCAATCCGCCGCTGGCGAACCGGGCGGCGGAGGCGCGCCTATCAGCGCCTGAGTGTGGCCGCGGATGGTCGGGACGGGTTTTTCCTTCCATCCGCTCTAGTGGCCACCCGCGAGGGGGTGACGTACGCGTGTGCCGTGCGTTGCCTAAATTGAGAGATATACCAGCAGACGGTGCCCGCTTCAGTGCGGGCAAGCGCTGGGAGGGGTCCGGATGTGTTAATATCTGCAGTTCCCGGATTCCTCCCTTTACAGGCGCAGAGTGGCACACCGTGTGGTTT
The DNA here is from genome assembly GCA_949125395.1 of Diaphora mendica. NCBI lineage: Eukaryota > Metazoa > Arthropoda > Insecta > Lepidoptera > Erebidae > Diaphora > Diaphora mendica. Next base: position 2,465,938 of record OX421332.1, on the reverse strand, counting down.
TAGTCGGTTCGAGTCCGACACACCACCCCGCCGCAAACCCCGGTGGGGTGACGGTCCGAGGGGATTTCCACACGTTAAAAAAAAAAAAAAGAAAGTGTATCGTTTCTGAAGGAGCAGACTTTGAAGGTGATAAAATAAATTTGGATGAATAACTAACATTTTGTGCCTTCTCCCGGTAGGTACTTTCTTGACATAGTAGTATATACGGTCGAATTGAGAACCACCTCCTTTTTGAAGTCGATTAAAAAGAGAATACAAATTATGAAAGTGTACTGAAGGGTATGAATCGTTGCAGCGGTGTCCAAAGTTAAAAGTTTTGCATCATAAGTATGTTGAGAGGCACTGACATTATAGTTCCATCCTGATTATCAGTAACATATTGGATTTATATAATATGTACCAACGTTACTGGACCTCACTTTGTCCTATACAGCGGCAAAATGAAGTTCGTTTTGAAATGTGTTGTGATATTTTTTTCTATTGCATTCCTTGGTAAGGTTTTTTTTTTAGGTTGATCTGTTTATTTTTTTTTATTTATTTACTTTGAGGAGACGTTTTACAAGTTTAATATTATTATTTGTGCTAAACTTCTTTTCTTTTGAGTTAGTAAAATTAATATGCTCTATCTATATCATATCTCTCTGCTTAATTTTTTTTGTTAAATTGAAATAAGATCTATAAAAATAATAAAACTCTCGTGTTACGTTGTTGCTCACGATTAACTCCACAACTATCTAACCGACTTTCATCACATTAAGACCAATCAGAGCCAAGTATGATTGAAAAGAAACGCAAACAAAGTTGTGTGAATCAGCTTGGAAATTACTAAAAATGTGTAAATTAATAAAAATAATTACTCAGCATGTAAGTTTGCGTTGATTCTAAACAAAATTTGGAAGTGTGTAGTAAAATACAGGAAACTCTTTATTTCTGAAAGCCTAAATAGAATTTTGGTGCGTCTAGCAGTTTTGAGAATTTCATTACCTTGTTTTACTAAATGTCTACATGTAATGATGGACAAACTACTTATGGAGCTTTTAGAATTTTGTTGAGTTCCTTAAAAACTGACCAGACCGACCGACTTGGTCTGCTACGTATTATGAGCGTGAATGATGATCTGATTACCTGTTGTTTGTGTATATTCGCGGGTCACAGTTATATACAGTGGAATCTCTAAAACTCGAACCTCGTTAAGTAAAAAAAAATTGTAATTCCCTTCCACTGAACCTTTAAATACGCGGTATCTCGAATTATTTAGACTTTGTAGCTCGAACAAAATGTCATTTCCCTATGAATTATTTATAATACATATTTGTACTCTATAACTCGAATTTCAAAAAGCAAACTGTATAAGTCGTAGTTCATACAATATAATGACTTCTTACTTGGGCTTCCCTGAACTCATAGCATTAAAGTTGAAAAGGAATGTATAAATCTATTTTTATAACTTGCACACCTGCAATGGGTGAATACTTACATTAAACTTTCTAAAAAACACAGATGTTATAAATAAATAAAAAACATATTTCAGACATCTAACACACAACGCCATCTAGTCCCAAGCTAAGCAGAGTTTGTGTTATGGGTACTAGACAACTGATACAAATACATATATACTTTTTTTTGTAAATACATACATATTATACATAGAAAACACCCAAACTCCGAAACAAATATTTGTAGATCGTACAAACATTTGGTCCGACCCAGGAATCGAACCCAAGACCTCATGATCAGCAGTCGCACACGCCAACCGCGAGACCAACGAGGCAGTCTTTTGAGGCAGGAGTTATGTTTTTTTATTTTTGGTCACTTCGGTTTATTCCTTATTGTTAGCTACAGTAGGTATATTAACTGATGCTGAAAACATTGATTTAGTTAATCAGAATGGAGATAATAATAATCAAAATGACTATGATCATACTGATCCAGCAGATTTAAAACCATCGGTCTCAAATAAAGAAACTAGAGCAGCAATTGATATACTACGAACTTACATTTAAAGATGTAGGGATATCGAGGATCATGTAGTTATTCGGTTCATTGTATGAAGTAGAAAAAATATATACATTACAAAAATCTGCAAATGGCTTAACAGAAGATAACAGATCTCTTATCAATTATTTAATAACATCGATATCATTTCACCTTTCAATGTAAGTTTGTTATACGTATGTACTTGACTTAAATGTGTGTTTTTTAGAAAGGTTTTTATTAAATGTTCTTCAACAAATTGCGCCTTTTTATGTCGAAATTTGATCAGTTAAACTCATAATATCTCGAAATTCTTGTTTAGTCGAAAAGTCATTATGTCGATTTTTTTGCATTTCCCTTGACATTCGAGTTATCGAGATTCCACTGTAGCACAGTTACAGAGATATAGATTTGAATTCTTGTTTTTTTTTTTCATACTGTTGTTTATAGAAAATATAGGGACAGTTAAATATATTATCATAAATCGATGTGTAGCGTTTGAAAAAAGGTCTAATGTCTTGCGATTTTCACAATTAAATTTTTAATTTTTTAATATGAAAAAAAAAGTTGTTTTTAAAAAAATTCTTTAAAGAACTAAACAAACAAGCTTTTATAAATATACCAAACTAATAAATTGAAAATAGTTTTAACGTAAAAAGCGTGCGGCGACATTATTGAAATATTTTCAGAAAGCACCCCACGCTTTTTACATTAAAATTATTTTCTACCTTTTAGTTCGATTGCTATTAAAGCGTGTTTTTTTAAACTTTAATTTATTAACTATCATGAGTATTTGTTTTATGTTTGGGTATATTTTTAATAATATTTGTATGTAAAAATTTATAAATACGTTTATACGTAGTCTTGGTAAGAAGATACTGTTTTTAATGTGATTGCCTGCCAAAGTGACTCTACTCTGCCTGGTGGAAAACATGAACAGAATTCAAGAGTGGTAATCACCATACTCATTGCGAATGCAGACAGTGCAATAATGCATAATGGCGACCCACACTATGACGCCAACAGTCAGCTGTTTTTGATATGAGCAAAACTTTATATTATTTTAAATGATTTTATTCAGATGCCGTGAAGTTTAGATGTGATTATACGTACACTAGACAAGGATGGTTTAAGTACCACGAGATACCAACGACATGGTTCAATGCTCGTTTAGAATGCGAATTGGAAGGTATGTATAAATAAAATCATTTCAAAATACTTTGACCTGGATTTTGTTAACCAATTTAATTGATGTACTTTTGATGGTAATTAATGTACTTTTGTGCCAATGCCTACACAAAAACATCATATTGCATTCATTATTTTTTTCCATTTTTTGCATCTAATTGTTTTCTCAAAATAATCTATTTCTCTCTCCCCATCTCATTCCCCATCCCCCAAATGCCGGCAACGCACTTGTGAAGCCTCTGGTGTTGCGGGTGTAAATGGGCGGTGGTAATCGCTTACCATCAGGCGATACGTCTGCTCGTTTGCCCACTATACCGTAAAAAAAATCTGACCTGACAATCTTTTTACTATAGTTGCAGGTATCTGTCAATATAATTCAGAAATGTGCCCTGGATACATTTCTAAATTAGACACATTAATGTAGGATACACATCAATGCCGACTGACCTAAAACATTTCGGCGTAACGTAATATTCGTGGCGAGCGTGCGAAAATACCGACAACGCTCGCAGCGAGTGGCTCGGCTCGCTGTACTGACCTATAATATTTTACCGTAACGTAACGTTACATTACGTTGAAACGTGGGAGAGCCACGCTTCGGTACTAATGGGCCTGCTCAACCGGAGTGATACCACGGCCTCACAGAAACCCGGTGTTAAATAGCACTTGCGCTGTGTTTCATCGAGTGAGTGAGGATACCGGAGGATACCCTATCCCTCCCCCTATCTCCACCAGCCCCTCTCCTCTCCTTGTCTCCCCCACCCCCTCACCCTATCTCCCCCCCCATCCCCAAAGGCCGGCAACGCACTTGTTACGCTTCTGGTGTTGCGGGTGTCCATGGGCGGCGGTGGTCGCTTACCATCAGGTGATACGTCTGCTCGTTTGCCCGCCGTTTCCATTAAAAAAAAAAAGTTTTGGGTCAGTCGGCACCTTTATAGTTCACCGTTGAACATAAGCCTCTCGCAGAAAGGAGGTTACTAGGCGAGCTAGCCAGATAGTTAGGTATAGGGTTTGTGATAAGTATTCCTTCTCTTTGCAACGCAGTAGTCGTCCATAGTTTGCTCTCTTCGTCGGCTTTCAAGACCTCCATAGGATGAATAGAGCTCGTGATACTTCGTAGTCTTAATCCATCACCACACCTCATCCATACCTTCCATACTTCCTACTAATATTATAAACGCGAAAGTTTGTAAGTATGGATGGATGGATGGATGTTTGTTACTCTTTCAAGCAAAAACTACTGAACGGATTTGGATGAAACTGTACAGCACTGACGAAATCGAGATGGTTCTTGGACAGCTGAAAAATGGAAAAGCCCCTGGAGAGGACGGCATTACAACAGAGCTGTTGAAAGCTGGAGGTAAGCCCGTACTGAGGGAGCTCCAAAAGCTTTTCAACGCTGTCTTGTTCGAAGGGAGAACTCCAGAGGCGTGGAGTAGGAGTGTGGTCGTCCTGTTCTTCAAAAAGGGTGACAAGACCAGGTTGAAGAACAATCGGCCCATTTCCCCACGTCTACAAGCTGTTTTCAAGAGTCATCACGAACCGTCTTGCGCGATGACACGACGAATTCCAACCACCGGAGCAAGCTGGGTTTCGGAGCGGATATGGCACCATAGACCACCTCCACACAGTGCGGCAGATTATACAGAAGACCGAAGAGTATAATCAGCCCCTGTGTCTAGCATTTGTGGACTATGAGAAAGCCTTTGACTCGATCGAGATCTGGTCTGTTGGTCTGGAGTCCCTGCAGCGTTGCCAAGTGGATAGGCGATACATCCAAGTGTTGAGATGTCTTTACGAAGCCGCCACTATGTCCGTCCAAGTACAGAATCAGCAAACAAGATCCATACCAATGCATCGAGGAGTGAGACAAGGGGACGTTATATCCCCGAAATTGTTCACTAATGCAATGGAGGACTTGTTCAAGATGCTGCACTGGAAAGGGCGCGGCATGAACATCAATGGCGAATACATCTCTCACTTGCGATTTGCAGATGACATCGTCATTATGGCAGAGACGCTGCAGGACCTACAACAGATGCTGAACGACCTAGCTGACTCTTCTGTACGCATCGGCCTACGGATGAACTTAGACAAGACCAAGGTCATGTTCAATGAACATGCTATACCGGAACTGGTTGCGGTACACGGTGCCGTTCTCGAAGTTGTTCAAAAATATGTATACCTCGGGCAGACTTTGCAGTTAGGTAGAAACAACTTTGAGGACGAGGTGAACAGAAGAATCCAGCTGGGTTGTGCAGCGTTTGGGAAGCTTCGTCGGGTCTTCTCATCGTCGATCCCACAGTGCCTTAAGACGAAAGTCTTCAATGCGTGCGTCCTACCCGTAATGACATACGGAGCCGAAACGTGGACATTTACGGCACGGCTAGTCCACAAGTTTAAAGTCGCTCAGCGTGCTATGGAGAGGGCTATGCTCGGTGTTTCTCTAAGGGATCGTATTAGAAACGAGGTTATCCGGCAGAGAACCAGGGTCATCGACATAGCCCAAAGGATTAGCAGGCTGAAGTGGCAATGGGCTGGCCATATTTGCCGTAGAACCGACAACTGTTGGGGTAAACGTATTCTTGAGTGGAGACCGCGTCTCGGCAAACGTAGTGTAGGACGTCCACAGGCCAGGTGGAGTGATGATTTGCGAAAGACGGCTGGCAGGAGCTGGATGCGAGTAGCCGAGGATCGAACTAAGTGGCGTGCAATTGGAGAGGCCTATGTCCAGCAGTGGACTGCGGTAGGCTGAAGATGAAGATGTACAGTAATATAGCTTATACATCAGAATAATACATAGGCTACTATTTGCCGCGATAACCGATATATACGCGGGCGGAGTCACGGGCAACAACTAGTTATTATATTATAAATGCGAAAGTAGCTATGTCTGTCTGTCCTGCTTCCACGGCCAAACCACTGCACCGATTTCAATAAAATGTGGCATGTCGATACTTTAATTCTTGAGGAAGGATATAGGCTACTCTTTGCTGCGATAACCGACAAACACGCGGACGGAGCCGCGCGTAAAAGCTAGTTAATAATATATCATCATTATCATCAGCTATTGCGGTCCACTGTTGGGTGTATGCGTAATAGAAAAAAAAACATACATATTTAAAATTATTTACAATAAAATAAATAAAACTTATCGTGTGTTTTAGATAGGTATTTAGTTACCACAAAATAATGTACGCGTCAATTTTCCCATATTTACAAGAATTGTGGTCAATATTTTACTATCAGTGTGGTAACAGTTTATTTATAACAATAATTATTTTTACGGGAATTAACGCGATCACTTATTAAAAGGTATCCTCACCACGTCATGGTGAGCTTTGACGTGGAGTCGCTATTTACCAATGTTCCAATAAAGGAGTGCTTAAACGTCGTAAAAGACCTGCTGAGAGACAACGAACTGCCGTTCAACTATATGGATCTACTTGAACACTGTTTAGATGGAAACTATTTCCTTTTTCAAGGTCAACATTACCTCCAGATTGATGGTGTCGCAATGGGAAGTCCTGTAGCCCCAGTACTTGCCAACATCTGGATGGAACATTTTGAAGAGAAGGCTCTAAGTCTCGGTCCGAACACCGTTAAGCTGTGGAAGCGATTCGTAGATGACATCTTCAGTATCATTAAAGGAAATAAACAAGAAGTAGATCAATACGTACAACATCTCAACTCCATTCACCCGAAAATAAGGTTTACATATGAAATGGAGACGGATAGGTCGTTGTCCTTCTTAGATGTTAAAGTAACCGTGAGATCAGATGGATCCTTGTCACACTGTGTGTACCGTAAGCCTACTCATACGGATAGATACCTACACGCCACGTCTCATCATCACCCCCGGCACTTGCAATCTGTTATGACTTCACTCAAGAACAGAGCTTACGATCTCTGTGACCCTGAACATTTAGAACGGGAGCTAGAACATGTTCAGGAGGTACTCATAGGTAACGGATATCAAGTGAATGGAGGACGGAAGCAACCGAAAATAAGACGCAAGTATCCAGAAGTGAACAGGCAACCAGCCTATATGCCTTATGTCAAGGGAGTTACGGATAAGATCGGGTCCGTGTTAAAGAAATACTCCATTCCGACAGTATACACACCAGGCACAAAGGTTCACAACATCGTCGGCACACCGAAGGATATATTGCCACTACAAACTCCGGGTGTGTATAAAATAGACTGCAGCTGCGGAAGTTCCTACATAGGCCAAACGAAGCGGACTATTGCTGAAAGGGTCAGAGAACATATCGCTGCTGTGAAGAACCGGCAGACGAGCAAATCGGCGATTGCAGAACATGCACTCGTTGCAGGCATCAACCACTGGATTGAATTTCACCGCACGCAAGTCCTCTCCACCGAACGTCACTTTTACTCAAGAGTAGTACGTGAAGCGATTGAGATTAAAAAGCACAAAACTTTCAATCGGGAAGATGGTTTTAAATTATCTACAGAGTGGAATCCAGTGTTAAAAAACATACCACCTCGCTTTTCTGCGCAGTTGGATAAACACCAGAATAGGGGCACATCGGTTTGCTTACAGAATAGGGACACTGTTAGTGTGGTATGTGACGGTACATGGCGAAACAAATTTATCAATAATGTCGAAAATGTGCGGGTGGACGAAGAACCTTCTACTTTACGGATTCGACGACGGAGGGCGTGCGCCGCTGAGCCAGTCAGCCTGTGACCACGGCCGGTGCAACCTGGTCGAAACGTCAGGCAAATCAGAGGTATGTAATACCTTTTAATAAGTGATCGCGTTAATTCCCGTAAAAATAATTATTGTTATATCATGGAACGCGAAAGTTTAAAAGTGAGTTTATTTATAATTTGTGGTTAAGTCGCTATTATGAATTGATTAAAAAAAAATCTGTTGTGAAATATTGTGTTGTTGAAACGATTTATATTTGTATCTTCATACCTATCGTCTATAAGCCAAAGTTCCTTGCAATATAAGCTTGAAAAGAAGATGGAATAATGATAAAATAGTAGCGAATTTTCAACAGGTGCTGTTCTAGCTTCTCCTACCACACCTGAAATCAAATCCATTATGTTGGAATCATTTTGCAAGCCTGAGATATTAACTGGAATTCATGCTACTTTTTCAAAAGGACACTTTCATACTATCGACGGTTAGTAAGCAATATTATTTTGATTATACCATTTCAATCCACTATATCGCAGAAACAACGATTTCTGTGAGATAAATTGTATGTCGTTGTCTTTATGCCTGACTTCATGTATACAGAATCTCATGATGTTCTGCATTTAAAGTATGACAATATGACGACAATCCTACTTTTACACATACATTACGTATGACTAATGTAAAAATGTTTTAAACAAATAAGTAAACATATTAGTTTATATGTATATATGTTAGTCGGGAAAACCTTTGACAGCAATTGGCGACTTATTTAAAACTTATTCATTCTCCCTTTTAAATTCAAATCTTCATAAGACTCGAGCTGATTTTTAAATGGTATATAGACCTCTCTGCACTTTTATAGAAAATCTAGGAGATATTTCAATGTTTGATGTCGGAAATAATTCTATAAACTTCAACACTCTTTTACATGATTTCTGGTTTTAAAGAATTTTATAGAGGATATCGTTTACATTATTTGATTTCATTTCTGTAAAACCCATTTTGAATTTATTTGACAGGTATACCTTTCAGGGAAATCCCACATGAATGGGCTGCATTCGAGCCAGATAACAAAAACAATGCCGGGAATTGTATCGCATTACATTCCGATGGTAAATTTTCTGATGTACAATGTGATGAGCCTCGTCCTTACATGTGCCACAGACCGCATTCTGATGTAGATGTCAATGTTTGTGGTACTCCAGACCCAGGTAAGTTAAATGTTATTTTCCAGTTACTAATGTTAACATAAAATCTTGACATAGGTTTCAATCGAGTGCTTTGGCGGTACAATGGTATCGTATGCGACTACTGTGCTTGGGGTCTCGGATTTAAATATTTTTTTTACATGCATAAAATAATTGGATAACTTGACTCATCCCATATTAATCCTTTTCTTAAAATGAAACACTGGACTGCACCTTTAGCACTGTTGTTTAAGCGGTCACTACGCCGTTTCCTACTTCGCCTACTTTGTGCGATCCACAAGTTGTTGCACTTAGTCTGGGTGTTCTTCGTGTCCGTCCTTTGTATGTCTAAAAGGTCCCACGCAATACAGGATATATTCATAATGCAGGAGTTTCTTTTTAAAAAAGCAACAAAGCAACAGCTTTTTAATACGCCTTTGCAGACTTTGAAACGTTACATTAATCACTCTAGTTTCTCTACGGAGTCATTTCTACGGAGAAGAACCGGCAAGAAACTCCATAGGTTACTCTTATAAACTTCTCACTCTTTTGAACTCTTTTGATCCCAATTTAGATAGAACCTATACCACTGTTATTAAACTTTATACATTACGTTTATTTGATATATTCCAGAATATCACTTTGAAAGCATGACAAAAAAATGTTACAAGTTCCATATCACACCAAGAACGTTCGCAAGAGCCCACTTTACCTGCTCTGCTGAAGGTGGCCACCTAGCCATTATTAACAGCGAAGAAGAATCAAATATCATAGCCAAAGTGTATGCCAAGTATCCGGCATCACAAATGCTAGGGAAATTCTATAAAGATGTTGCTTTCATCGGATTTCTCAATTGGGAAAAGAGCACGGACTGGATTACTATTCACGGTATGATTATAATATATTTACTTGCTTTCTTTTAAATCTTTCTATAATCGAAAGTTCGTTCATACTTTTAATGATATTATTTGATTCTAATATGTCTAACTGGTTCTGTCTATCTATCTAAGTTCCAATCTCCTAAAACGTCATGTCAAAATTACCTTGACTGCCTCGGTGGCGCAAGTGGTAACGTAAGCGACTGCTGTGCTTGAGGTCTCGGGTTCATTTCCTGGTCGGACCAAATGTTTGTATGATCTGCAAATGTTAGTTTCGGAGTTTGGGTGTTTTCTATGTATAAGTATACTAGCTGTTGCCCGCGGCTTCGCCCGCGTGCATGTCGGTTATCACTGCAAATAGTAGCTTATGTGTAATAGTAGCTTATTTGTTAGGTAGTAGAGCCACGCTGATTTCAGCACGAACGGGCCGGCTCGACCGGGGCGGTACTACCCTCGCACAGAAAATCAACGTAAAATGACAGCATGCTGTCGTGTTTCGTTGGTGAGTGCGAGACCGGAGGCCCAATTAGTCTAGTCAACAAGTTCCATACTCGTTGACTAGACTAAAAGATGCAGTAGCATCACTAGGCCACCATGGTGTGGGTCGCCATGCTGCATTGTCTGCATTCGCAATGAGCATGGTGACCACCACTCTTGGATTCTGCTTATGCTTTCCATCAGGCAGAGTAGAGTCATGTTGGCGGGCCAAACATAAAAAAAAAAAAAAAAAAAAAAAAAAATTCTGATGTATAAGCTATATTACAATTATACTACAATTGTTTTGAGCCTACTACTAAATCTTATAAAAAATTCAAACAAAAATATCACTATGGTCCCTCAGTTCACACGCACACAGTTAATTTCATTCAAATCGGTGCAGCGGTTTGACCGTGAAAGCAAGACAGACAGATTGACAGACAGAGTTAATTTCGCATTTATAATATAAGTATGGATAGCTGACCCACGCAATGTCATTTGCGTCTTCTGTTGCCCGTAGCGTAATAATTTTCTTCCATTCTTCGTTCGTGCTCCGCTCCTATTGGTCTAAGCGTGATGATATATAGCCTATAGCATTCCTCGATAAATGGGCTGTCTAAGACTGGAAGAATTTTTCAAATTGGAACAGTAGTTCCTGAGATTAGCGCTTTCAAACAAACAAACAAACTCTTCAGCTTTATATATTAGTCTACATAAATACCCTTGATTACATAATGCTTAATTTGGATAAGGGTTAATATTACGATACACATTTAACGTAGTTTCTTTCTTCAGACGATTTAATAATTTTTTTGAACACAAAAGCGGTTATTGTAACTAAACCATGATAGTTAGATATATGCTCTCGCGGACTTTTTTGTAGATCTTAATGAGACCTACAAACTCGTAATACATTATTTTGTTCTATTGTCAATAGTTATTGCAGCGCACGCAAAAATAGGTTTTCAATTTCACACCTTGGGTTACGAAATAGCAATTTTCTTACGGATCCCTAATTTTTTGAAAATAAAATATAGCCTATAGCCTTCCTCGATAAATGGACACTGAAAACACTGAAAGAATTTTTCAAATCGGACCAGTAGTTCCTGAGATTAGCGCGTTCAAACAAACAAACAAACAAACTCTGCAGCTTTATAATATTAGTATAGATATTATAGATTATAGATTAGTGTGACGGTCTTGTTTATTGGTTGTCAAGACGCCCGGCGTAGGTAACGCGCAGGCGTGTGGAAACTTTAAATGACATTTTTATTCATATCTAATCAACAGCTTAAAAAGAAATTCAAACTTCTAGATTATATTGACGATACTTCTCTAGAGATTTTGAATTTTACAAATTAATTTGGCTTATTTATTTCTATTAATACAATGAACATACAAATCAGATTGACGAATATCTTTTTAATGAGTGTGACAGCCTTGTTTATTGGTTGTCAAGACGCCCGGCGTTCATAACGCGCATGCGTGTGTGAACCTCCAGACTTCTATACAAACTTTCATCCCCTTTTAAATCCCTTAAAACCATTTTTTCTCATTAAAAAGTAGCCTATGTCCTTTCTCAGGCTCTACACTATCTGTGTACCAAATTTCATTGAAATCGGTGCAGCGGTTTGGCCGTGAAAGCACGACAGACAGACAGACAGACAGAGTTACTTTCGCATTTATAATATAAGTAAGGATATTTACAAAATGGGTAAAAAACAATGTATTCGTCAGTTGTCTAGTACCCATATCAGAAGCTCTGCTTAGCTTGGGACTGGTTGGCGTTGTGTGTTAGATGTCCGAAAGTATTTATATTTATACCTGGATCTACAGAAGAGAGGTAATCGACGTTAAGATAATTTAATGTGGAAATTTTTATGAACTACATTGAAGGAAAAATATTTATATAATATTTAAAACGTTGCCTATATTAACTCAACATTATGATTATGTAGTTGGGTTTATTAGTCTGCACCAAAATAGATCATCAATTTAATAATAAAAAGATATAAGTGATACGTTTTTTTTTCAGGTCAAACACTCAAGGAAGCTGGTTTCACCACGTTTTCCAAAGGACAACCAGATAACGCTGGAAATAGTGAATATTGTGGATCAGTTTTCCGTAGTGGTTTACTAAACGATGCAAACTGCGAAACTCACTACGCATTTATTTGTGAGAAGAAACCAGAATATCCTGCAGTTTGCGATGATAGCATTGGACAGGGTGTAATAAATCGTACCCGTTTCTGCGACAGTGATATTCAAAATCAAACAAACCAATCGGAGTCTGACCCCAATAACATTGACATACAAAGAGGTCCAGTGTTTTAGCTTTAAACTTTTAACGTGAATTGGTGCTAATTCTGTTGTTAACAACATTAAACTAAACCTTCACTAAAATTCTCTTACTCTGATTCTATTGTCTAGTCGATATAAATTTGGTATTCATTATGGTCTAAGATACAATTTCTTTTATTAAAATCTTTCCGGGTACTTTTTACTGGCAACCTGTTGCCAATGTATTGTCTTATTCTAAAATGAATGTAGAAATTTGAGTTTGAGTATCTACGTGATGATAGATTCTGCAGCCGGATCTTAGACTATTATTACAGCATTCAATTTTAATCTTTAAAAACTACCAGACAGAACTGATTTGATAATTTACATATTTGTGACTTATAAATAATAATGCGATACACGTAGGTACTTTTCAATTGATAAAAGCTGAAATCATGTAATCGCTATCATAAAAAAATTATTCTACAAAATATAAATATTTTTTCCTAAAAAAAGAGGATAGTTTAATTTAATAGTTACGAACAACATAATTAGCACCGTTACCACACTTATAATTCTGGCCCCTGTGTTTAAAGAAATATGACGTATTTTATTTACTATTTAACTTATTTTTTATCAATAAATTTCATATTAGTCATTATGTTGTGTTCTCTTTAACATGTCATTTTCTAGTTATTGTGAACTTTATTTTGCATAAATAATAATAATTTTGTGCAATTATCGCACTTGCAATGTTGATGTTCGTGCTAAAACGAATTGTTAATTAATTAATGGATAACTTATTGAAAACTCGCGATAGAAATTTTTGGACCACGGATTATTGTTCATTGGTCTATCTTGTAGACGCCTGAATTTTTTTATTTTTTTATTTTCATATTTAATAAGTTTAAATGATATTTATTCATTGAAGGTACGAACGAGCCGTGGCTTGTGCAAGACGGCGTACCCGTTTTCGGGCGTATTTTCAACCCTCTGGTAATATTATAAATATTGGTCCTACAATTCCGGGAGTCCGAATATTTTTAGGGAATTTCCTCTTCTTTTTGAATCTTTTTTTAAATTTGAAAAATCTTAATCAGTTTTTGAGGAATTTGCAAAATACCAAACCTCTTTTTGTGTTTTTAGTTAATTGTTAATAACTTTTGCAATTTTTGCAAGCGCCACTTAATTTTTTTCAAAAATCATCTACATGTTATTCCGAATCGAATGACACCTCAATCACAACTTTTGGAGACTGCTGAAAAAAGTTGACTAAAAAAGCACTTGTTGACTAGATTAAAAGTTTACAACGGCGGACTAATGTCATAGTCTACCGTTGGGTGGTATGGAAGTAAACGAGAAGATCAAGATTGTATGACTCTGAAATCATAATGGCTACTTAGAAATAACTTAACTTGTATTTCTCGAGAATTTCACATAAATACCAAATAAAAAAAAGCTTTAAAAAAATATCTTTGTTTGAAAAAAAAAACGGGCGAACATATAATATTATCAACACTATTATAATAGGTCTTTACCTATGAAATTGCCATTTTGTATGCAATAAGTGAAAGAACTTATTTTTTCAAACTTTTTTATTTCTGTTATTCGAAGTAATCACCCATGCAATCGACGCATCATTGCCAACGCATTGGCAGTTTATTGATGCCCTTCTTGTAATAATCAGCTGGACGGGAGGCAACAAACTCTTCAAAGGCATTTTGTACTGCCTCTCGGGAATTGAATTTTTATCCACTAAAAAGTTGTCTAAATTTGGGAAAAAGTAATAGTCGGTAGGTGCAAGGTCTGGTGAGTATGGCGGATGAGGGAAATCTTCCAACCCCAGCTCTTGCAGCTGCTTCACGACAACGCGCGACCCCATACTGCGCAACAGACAGTCTCCAAGCTGCAAGAGCTGGGGTTGGAAGCTCTCCCTCATCCGCCATACTCACCAGACCTTGCACCTACCGACTGTTACTTTTTCCAAAATTTAGACAACTTTTAGTGGGTAAAAAATTCAATTCCCGAGAGGCAGTACAAAATGCCTTTGAAGGGTTTGTTGCCTCCCGTCCAGCTGATTTTTACAAGAAGGGCATCAATAAACTGCCAATGCGTTGGCAAAGATGCGTCGATTGCATGGGTGATTACTTCGAATAACAGAAATAAGAAAGTTTGAAAAAATAAGTACTTTCACTTATTGCATACAAAACGGCAATTTCATAGGTAAAGACCTATTATTATTATACTTAAAATAAAAATGTAACAGGTCCAATTCTGTACATAGAGTATCGATACTGAAGCCAAAACTGTAATTTTATTTATTTTTATCTGTCTGTCTGTCTGTATCTTGGCCGCGCATCACGCCGAAACCACTATACGGATTCAAATGAAACTTGGCATGAATCAAGTTCATACTACGAGGTAGGACATGGGATACTTTTTATCCCGAAATTCAGCACGGTTTCTTGGAGAGAGGGGATGAAAGTCAAAATATGTACTTAGTTGTAATTCAATAACACATAGTCCGATTTCATTCATTCTTTTTTTGCTAGAAAGAAAAAAATAAAAGATAACGGAAAATGTATTTTTTGTCCGTGACTGTACACTGCCTGTAGGAAGCCGAGACAGATATGTAAATATGGCGATACGAAGTTCGCCGGGTCAGCTAGTCAACACTAAAAATCTTTTCCGTGATATCTATACACATAAATTAAACTGAACTGTTTGTAATTTCAAACTAATAGCTTTTGATACAACTCGTATAATAGTATATAGCGCAAGTTAGGTGGCCAACCAAAATTTTTTTTTTTGTAATTTTTGTCTGTCTGTTTAGTCCGGCTAATCTCTGGAACAGCGGGACCGATTTTGTTGGGGCTCTCACTGGCAGATGATATAAGGAGTAACTTAGGCTACTTTTATTAACCGACTTCCTATACCAAATTTTACCCGCTGGTAACACCGAACATTTTATCAAATAAATTTCATTTATTTGATAAAATGTAATCGTAATATTTTAATATACCAAAAATAAAACCTCTGGCATAATAAAAAAAAGTAAAAACTAAAACCCAACTACGACCAAAAACGAGGCTGAAAAAGTATGAAACAAGTTTCAAAAGCCGTAGTCACGCGTTGTTAAAGAAATATGGACTACGGTACATTATTAAGTTTCAATAGCTGTAGTCCCAAAGTAGAGGTACCACACATATTTTTGAACCACTTCGAGAACGGCACCGTGAACCACAACCGGTTCCGGTAGAACATGTTCGTACATACGTATCTACTCATTTTTAATCAGTAGCCATAAATAAAGTTGCATTTTTTTAACTTCAAGAATGACGGACTTCCAGAATAACCTTTAGACGAAATTTCAACCCCTATTTCACCCCCTCAGGGGTAGAATATCCAGAAACGCTTCAATACGTATCTATTCACTTAAATCTGGGGGCACGGTCGTGCCCCCGCCAAGACGAGCCGAGCGAAGCGCAAGGGCACTACCTACCTTTTCTCGAAGTGTTTCGTCGTTTTTTTGAATCCTCATAACTTTGTTTTCCGATACACCAGATCATTCAAATTCTCAGGATATGATGTTAACAATAGACTCATAAAATATACAAAGTTTCAATTGCATAGCTTTGATACTTTAGATTTTATTGATACCTAAAAAACACCGATTTCGTCACTGACACATTGATGATCATCAAAACTGTGAGGGTACTTCCTCAAGTGCTAGAAAGCTGAAATTGGGTAACGTAAGTGTACGTTAACGCACTTAAAGTACTATGAAAGGAATTTTTGAAATTCCACCCTTAAGGGGGTGAAATAGGGGTTGAAAGTTTGTATGAAAGTTCGTCATTTTTTAAATAAGAAACATGAAAATTTACTTTTGGGCTACTGATTAAAAAAGAGTAGATACGTATTTAAGCGTTTCTGAATATTCTACCCCTAAGGGGTTATATAGGGGTTGTTATTTCGTATATAGGTCAGTCTGGAAGTCCGTCATTTTTGAAGTTAGAAACATGAAACTTTGTTTTTTGGCTGCTGATTAAAAATGAATTGATACGTGTTTCAGCGTTTCTGAATATTCTACCCCTAAGGGGGTGAAATAGGGGTTGAAAGTTTGTATGAAAGTTCGTCATTTTTTAAATAAGAAACATGAAAATTTACTTTTGGGCTACTGATTAAAAAAGAGTAGATACGTATTTAAGCGTTTCTGAATATTCTACCCCTAAGGGGTTATATAGGGGTTGTTATTTCGTATATAGGTCAGTCTGGAAGTCCGTCATTTTTGAAGTTAGAAACATGAAACTTTGTTTTTTGGCTGCTGATTAAAAATGAATTGATACGTGTTTCAGCGTTTCTGAATATTCTACCCCTAAGGGGATGAAATAGGGGTTGAAAGTTTGTATGGAAGTTCGTCATTTTTTAAGTAAGAAATATGAAACTTTACTTTTGGGGTACTGATTTAAAATAAATAGATACGTATTTAAACGTTTCTTAATATTCTTCCCCTAAGGGGGTGGAATAGAGGTTAATTTTTTTTATGGAAGTTCGTCATTTTTTAAGTTAGAATCATGAAAATTAATTTTTAGGCTACTGATGAAAAAAGAATAGATACGTATTTAAGCGTTTCTGGATATTCTACCCTTAGGGGGTGAAATAGGGGTTGCAAGTTTGTATGGAAGTCCGTAATTTTTTAGATAAGAAATATGAAACTTTATTTTCGGGCTACTGATTAAAAATGATTAGATACGTATTTAGGAGTTTTTGGATACTATGCACCTAAAGGGGTGAAATAGGGGTTGAAAGTTTGTAAGGAAGTCCGTCATTTTTTAAGTGAGAAACATGAAAATTTAGTTTTGGGCTACTGATTAAAAATGAGTAGATACTTATTGAAGCGTTTCTGGATATTCTTCCCCTAAGGGGTATTATAGGGGTTGCTATTTAGTATATAGGTCAATCTGGAAGTCCGTCATTTTTGAAGTTAGATACATGAAACTTTATTTTTTGGCTGCTGATTAAAAATAAATTGATATGTGTTCCAGCGTTTCTGAATATTCTACCCCTAAGGGGGTGAAATAGGGGTTGAAAGTTTGTATGGAAGTTCGTCATTTTTTAAGTAAGAAACATGAAACTTTATTTTTGGAGTACTGATTTAAAATAAATAGATACGTATTTAAACGTTTCTTAATATTCTACCCCTAAGGGGGTGGAATAGAGGTTGAAATTTTGATGGAAGTTCGTCATTTTTTAAGTTAGAATCGTGAAACTTTATTTTTAGGCTACTGATGAATAAGGAATACGTATTTAAGCGTTTCTGGATATTCTACCCTTAGGGGGTGAAATAGGGGTTGAAAGTTTGTAAGGAAGTCCGTAATTTTTTAAACAGGAAATCTGAAACTTTATTTTCGGGCTACTAAATAAAAATGATTAGATACGTATTTAGGAGTTTTTGGATATTATGCACCTAAAGGGGTGAAATAGGGGTTGAAAATTTGTAAGGAAGTCCGTCATTTTTTAAGTGAGAAACATGAAAATTTATACTGATTAAAAATGAATAGATACGTATTGAAGCGTTTCTGGATATTCTACCCCTGAGGGGGTGAAATAGGGGTTGAAATTTCGTCTAAAGGTTATTCTGGAAGTCCATCATTCTTGAAGTTAAAAACATACAACTTTATTTATTACTGATTAAAAATGAGTAGATACGTATGTACGTACATGTTCTACCGGAACCGGTTGTGGTTCACGGTTCCGTTCTCGAAGTGGTTCAAAAATATGTGTGGTACGTCGGGCAGACTTTGCAGTTAAGTAGAAACAACTTCGAGGACGAGGTGAACAGGAGAATTCAGCCGGGTTGGGCAGCGTTTGGGAAACTTCGCCGGGTCTTTTCATCGTCAATCCCACAGAGCCTAAATACGAAATTCTTCAATTAATACGTCCTACCTGTTATGACATACAGTGCCGAAACGTGGACACTTATGACACGGCTGTTCCACAAGTTCAAAGCCGCTCAGCGTGCTATGGAGAGGGCTATAATAATAATTTATTTTTCTCATCACAAAAGCTCAACGTTTCTCTAAGGGTTCGCATCAAGAATGAGGTGATCCGGTAGAGAACCAAGGTCATTGACATAGCCCACAGGATCAGCAAGCTGAAGTGACAGTGGGCTGGCCATATTAGCCGCAGAACTGATAACCGTTGGGATAAACGGGTTCGTGAGTGGTGACCGCGTCTCGGCAAACGAAGCGTAGAACGTCCACAGGCCAGGTGGAATAACGATCTGCCCAAGACGGCTGACAGGAGCTGGATGAGAGAAGCTGAGGATCGAACCAAGTGGCGTGCAATTGGAGATGCCTATGTCCAGCAGTGGACTGCGATGATGATGATGAGATACTTATTTAAGCGTTTCTGGATATTCTATACCTAGGCTAGACTGGAAGTTTGTCATTTTTTAATTTAGTAGCCTGAAACTTTGTCTGTAGGCTTATAGCATTTATGGGAATTCTATTCCTATAGGGATTAAAATAAGGGTCGAAAGTGTGTATGAAAGTCAATTTTAATGGACTATTGATTATAAATAAATACGTTTAAAAACATGAACACAGTATGCATAGATACTTACTTAGTTTTAATTAAATACATATAATCAACTTCCATGCGAGCAAAGCCGCGGGCAACAGCTAGTTTAGTATATTTCGAGACGACCGTCAACGACGTCAGCCCGTGCGTGTTTGCAGTTAGTTTGAAGAGCAGCTATCCCGCTCAAGTTCACGCGTGGCGAGAGGGTACCCACTATTCACAGATTACCCCCAAGGATAGGAGGTGATCTGTGCTAGTATTCTATTTTGGCTTGGCACCGACTTCATACCTATGAATAAGTAGCACATACAAAGTTTGCATATAAGGTGTATTTAATTAAATCTTTATTTAGTTATTTTATACTTTTTAGTTTTTGAAGTCGGTTTTTTTAAACAAAGTTTTTTTCACTTTTCGCTTTTAGTCTTTCTAGGCAGGGAGTTTTCTTCTGATGTTTTTTTTTAATCTCTTTAATAGCTTTGCATATGACTACTAGTTATTAGATTCGGTATCTTAAAGTTTCATCTACCTTCTAACCTCACCTGTCAGATCACCTAAACAAGTTGAAAGAATACAATTAAGGCTGTAATCGTGTATTTGGCACAACTAAAGATCTATAGATACATATGAAATGGAAAGAATTATCCTCCAACTCCTAACTGTTGAGGAGTTGTGCCTTCCATTATCAGTTCACCTAAATAACTTGAACGAATACGACTAACGGTAACATACATACACATGACATTTAAAGATTTATCTTCCAACTCCTAACCGTTAAGGAGTTGTAGTAGTATCTTCTATCATCAGCTCATCATCATGAAATGATGACTACCAGTTGTAAATACTGCAATAGCTTTAGAAAATATATGAAAATCATAGTACGTGCCTAACACATTTGAGGGTTCGATTTCCTTGGGATCCCATCACCAGATCCTGATTTAGTAGTGTTACGAATAATAATCTTCAAGCTTTATCTGCGCACACAAATACACACACACTTCTTATCGATCTCCTGAGGCAAGGAATAATGGACCTTATTTCTATATGCATGTGTCGGATATCGATTGGCCTAATTATTATTAACTTCGATTATTTTTATTAGCGTTTTTACTAGACGACTCTCGTGTATTATCGTCGTTTCAAGAAATGGAAGAGTAATAATAATATGAGTATAAATAGAGCGTCTCGCGGGCCGCAGGCAGTTCAGTTCAGTTTGAGCTATAGTGAGATAAACATCGAAGTGATATCATCGATCAACCTAGCGACCTCGGCTACCTTTAAGGATTGTAATTCAGAGTAGTATTGTGATTTTAATAGTGGTTTTAATAAAGTATCTTTAACACGTCAAAAGGCATCTTTCTCAAATAAAGCGAACCCTAACACGTAACAGTAGCAATGGAACCACATGGGGAGCATACCCTTTCGAATACAAAAAGAGTTTTTAAAATCGGTCCACAATTGACGGAGTAATCAGTGTACATACATCATAATAAAAAATACCAATCAAGTTGAGAACCTCCTCCTTTTGGAAGTCGGTTAAAAAGACAACTATATTTCTTACAAAGAAAAATATTTGGCAAATTCCATCATTTATATTCAAAATTAAAAAAACTATATTCAAACAATGTTGCAGGGTATTGCCGTCTTCTTTTGATTACACTATTGCTGAAATTAAGTCTGAAGTTCAATCATCAAACTTCGGTTTAGTCGGTTCGAGTCCGACATTGCCACCAGTCGGAGTTACACAAACGGAGGGATTTTCGCACAAAAACGTGCAATATCTATACTAATATTATAAAGCGGAAGAGTTTGTTTGTTTGTTTGAACGCGCTAATCTCAGGAACCGCTGGTCCGATTTGAAAAATTATTACAGTGTTGGATAGTACATTTATCGAGGAAGGCTATAGGCTATATATGATCACGCTAAGTCCAATAGGAGCGGAGCACCAATGAAGATTGTTACAAAAACGGGGGAAATTTATTACGCCACGGGCAATAGGCGACGTAAACGACGTTGCGTGGGTCAGCTAGTTACAGGATAAACAGTCGAGTCGTGTAAGAATAGTAGTGCAAGAAACAAACGAACGTACAAATGTATTCATAGTAGGTATGATTTAAAATGACGAACAAAATATAGGGTGTTATATATTTAATGAAAATTAATAAAACAACCAATAAACAGAACATGAGTTGCTTCTTACAAAGATATAGAAGCAACATATTAATAGGTTGCACAATAGCTTATAGCTAGCCTAATAAACCGGACCCCTTTCGGGTACAATACGTATGTTACCGTTTGACTCAGAGCTAGTTTGCTTGATGAGATTTTCGGCATCATTGTCAAAGAAAAGGGTATAATTTGTGTAGCTAACACTGTCACAAACAGGGGGGTAGTTTGGCATCTTTTCACAAAAGAAAGGATAAGCGACTTCACAATCGCCATCGTTCAGTAGTCCAGTACGAAAAATGGTACCACAATATTCTCTGTTTCTTTCGTTATCTGGTTGTCCGGGAGCAAACTTTGCATATCCTGCTGTTTCAATTGATTGACCTGAAAAAAATCTTATATATAAAATTCTCGTGTCACAATGTTAGTTACCATACTCCTCTGAAACGGCTGGACAGATTTTTATGAAATTTGGTGTGCATATCGGGTAGGTCTGAGAATCGACCAACATCTATTTTCATACCCGATTTTTTTTTTGGCAAAACAAAGTTTGCCGAATCAGCTAGTTGTTTTATAATTTTCTAATAGTTTCTGTATCAAAGTTAAATTCCACGTAGAAACTGCATCTTTTGAGGTATTTGCACTGTATTAATGTACGAGTATTACTGATCACCTAGTAGTTGAAATTTGATCAATATTTATTTTAGTTCTTTGCACTCCTCCTCCATAAAAACAATAACTGTGCCAAATTGTATACTATCTCGTTCGCATAATTGTCTTTCAGTGGTCAAAATTCAGTCATAATTTATTTATTTCTTTAGCTTTCTGCATTCCTACTTTATCTATATAAATAAAAATTAATCTCCGAAATGTATGTACGTGCATAATTTACGATCGGCTGCACCAAAGGACAAGGTTTTTATAAGAAGAAAATTGAAAGATGACCTTAAAAGTATTTTTTTTTTCACTACCTGTACGAAACTGAAGCGGGCATGCTTACTACAATTAGTTTTTTTGAAATTTAGAAAATATTTACGAAAGAAAAATATGGCAGTATGAAGTTTGCAGGGTCAGCTAGTATCACTATATTTATAAGTGAAGCAAAAACTTTGTGCGCTTTTTAACGAAAATTATGCGAACAAAGAAGTTTGAAATTCGGCACAGTTATTCATAGTCACATGGTGACCCACTATGGAGATGTTTCAGCAGCATTCGGCATGACTATAACCTTAATATACATACTAAAATACTAAAATATACGAGAAAGCGATTAAAATACCATGAATGGTGGTCCATTCCGAGTTGGAGTGCCAATATTTATATCCGATTGTAGCAATATCATGATAGGCAACCGGAGTATCGACTACGACTTCTTTTGGGTATTTTGCAAAAACTTCTGTAATGATTTTCGCTTCTTCATCACTGTTTATGATAGCAAGGTGAGCTCCTTCAGCAGAACAGATCATGTGGGCTCGCCAGAAATTTCTTGCTTTTGTATGAAATTTGTAGCATTTATTTGTTTGACTTTTAAAATGGTAATCTAAAAAGTGAAATGTGTTAAATTCATAAGTAATTGCAGTAATTCTGATAAAATTATAATCACTACGTGACCTTATAGATTTAATAAATCAGCATATAATCGTGGGAGTGCCACGCTTGAATGGGCCGGCTCGACCACAGTGATACCACGGCCTCACAGAAAACCGTTGTGAAATAGCGCTTGCGCTGTATTTCACCGAGTGAGTGAGGATACCAGAGGCTCATTTTTTTATTTTTTTTTAACGTGTGGACCGACCGTCACCGTTGCCGGGGCTTGCGGCGGGGCGGTGTGTCGGACTCGAACCGACTAAAACCACACGGTGTGCCACTCTGCACCTGAGGAGGAAGGAGTCCGGGAACTGCTGTTATTACGCCATCCAGACCCCTCCCAGCGCTTGCCCGCACAAAAGCGGGCACCCTCTCCAAAACCTCTCATTTTAGGCGACGTACGGCACACGCGTAACGTCGCCTCCTCGCGGGCGGCCACTAGAGCGGATGGAAGGGAGAGCCCGTCCCGACCATCCGCGGCCACACTCAGGGCGGCATGAGGCGCGCCTCCGCTGCCCGGTTCGCCGGCGACGGATTGGGTCCGAGTGGAGGTCGTCCTCCCGGGCCTTCTCCGCCGCCTCCTTCTGCGAGATGACTTCTTCGCAGAAGGTTGCGGTAAAACTGCTGTCGCTACCGGCCATGGAGCGTATGACGGTCGGTAGCGAGAGATCTCCTCCGATGACTGCAGTGAGGGCCCGGCGCTGCGACGCCCAAGCGGGGCAAATCGCCAGCGTGTGCTGGGCCGAGTCCTCACTGCAGTCGCAGTGGTGGCAGGCGGGACTCAATTCCCTCCTAGCGACCGAGTGCAGGTACTTCCCGAAGCAACCGTGCCCGGAAAGTACTTGCGTCAGTCGGAAGGAAAGGGTCCCGTGATACCAGAGGCCCATAACCCAACCCCTCCCCATCCCTCTTCCCATCCCTCAAAGGCCGGCAACATGGGCGGCGGTAATCGCTTACCATCAGGCGATACGTATGCTCATTTGCCACATATATATCGAATCACTAATTATCAAAAAAACTCAACACATAAAACACCTATAACTTGCTTATAAAAATTTCAACAAAATCTATTTACACCAACTATAATACACCAAACTTCGGTAACTCTACAAAAGAGAGATACAATCTATAAATTTTGAAAACATGGCCGAACTTCAATTAATTCAGTCACGAACTAAATATGAAAGGAAAATACCGTTATTCGAGGTAGTACATCTGTATTACCAAATTTAATAAAAGAGTACGAGAATATACGTGTACTCAAAACCAAACTCAATGACTATTAAAAAAAAGTTCACAATGGTGCGGAGGCTAAATATTTCGTATTGTTAATATAACAATTCTAGTTATTTTGAGAAAAAAGTTTTTCAATCTATTCAATATTGGAATCACCTGGATCTGGAGTGCCACAGATATTGACATCAATATTTGAATACTCCCTGTAGCATATAAAAGGTCGATTTTCATCACATTTTACATCAGATAATTTGCCGTCAGAATGTAAAGCGAGGCAACTCTCGGTATTATTTTTATTGTCTGGTTCGGATTGAGCCCATTCGTGAGGAATTTGATCCAATGATATGCCTGAAAATTGTTTAATGTACTAAGGTTTTATTGTCAAAATGAATTATTTTTTAAGAAACTACAAAAATACTTGCATGAAAGTCATGTATTAATATCTTGCATTAAGTAATGTAGTCAAATGCCAGTTTAGTGTTTATACATAACTAGTTGAGCCCCGCGGTGTTACCCGCGGTACAAAAACAACTGCGATTAACGCCGTGGCGAAAATTAAAAAAAAAAAACTTTGTAAAAAGTATCCTATGTCCGTCTCCTGATTCTAAGCTACCTCCCCACCAATTTTCAGCCAAATCGGTTGAGCCGTTTTTTAGTTATAAAATATAGTGTAACTAACACGACTTTCTTTTATATATATACCTAGATAGATGACATGTATGTCCGTTAAATTTAATTATGTGTAGAAAATGTCAGTGACGAGTACATACACACACACACATACACACAGGCCCCAAAGAGGGAAGTAAAGATGATTCATAAAGATATTTATAATAGCACTAGAAGGTCAGGCTTGTAATTTGAATTATTTTTTGCTGGAAGTCTGAGCTCTCGAACTGACAAAAGATATATGCTGTTTATTGAACTTTTAGGGTTCCGTACCCAAATGGTAAAAATGATTATTCATTCCCTCTTTTTTTATTTGTTTATTTATTTCATTACATATTCATGCACTTGTATACATCAGCGGACTTAATGTCCTAGGCATTTCCTACCAGCCAACCTAGCAAATAAAACGTTTTAATTGCCGCTTTTTGCTCAATATTAATAACGGCAACAGGCAGAGCCACGCTTCGGCATGAATGGGCCGGCTCGACCGGAGTGATACCACGGCCTCACAGAAAACCGGTGTGAAATAGTGCTTGCGCTGTGTTTCACCGAGTGAGTGAGGATACCGGAGGCCCATACCCCAATCCCCCTACCCCTACCTACCCCCCATCCCCAAAAGGCCGGCAACGCACTAGTGACGCTTCTGGTGTTGCAGGTGTCCATGGGCGGCGGTAATCGCTTACCATCAGGCGATACGTCTGCTCGTTTGCCCGAATATTCCATAAAAAAGGGAGACGTTTGAAATGTATAGATAATGGTCCAAAACCCTTTCCGCGCGAGTCCAACTCGTACTTAGCCGATTTTTTATTATATTAAAATACTCATTAAAATAGTCCCTTACTTACCATCTATTGTATAGTAGTCTCTTTTTGAAAACATTGCTGCGATACCAGTAAAGATTTCAGGTTTGCAAAATGATTGCAACATCAAAGACTTCATTGTAGGTGTAGTTGGTGAAGCTAGTATAGCGCCTGAAAACTTGAAAAGTCTCAACTTTTGTTTTGTTTCATTTTGTAACGTTTTATTTTATTTCATCTTCATTTTTATGTCCTTGTTATTATATTATTTAGAGGCCTTTATTTATTTAAGTGAGTTCTATTTAACCACTGCACTGTCCAGCGCGCGCGCCTATGTCAGGAGAGAAGAGACAATCAGATCGGTTTTCAGATTAGTGCTTTTTAGGCCATTGAAATAAATCTAATGAATGTTTTACACATAAAATCTTACTCTCAAGAATAAATTACAATATGTCAAGAAAAACAACTATTTTGAAAGTGTACCTTCAAGATGGCATCGCAAACGAGCTTCGTCCCAAGTCGCTGGTATTTCGTGGTACTTGAACCATCCTATGTCAGTATACCTGTAGTCGCATCTGAATTTAACACCTTCTACAAGAAAATAATATTAATAAATACATGCCAGTCGACTTTATTTAAATAGAAGTTAATAAATTACTTGTGAAACAATCGGCTTATTAAAGTCAAAGAAACGTCGTTTCTTAACCGACTTCAAAACAGGAGGAGAAACTCAATTCGACTGTATTTATTTATTTATTTTTTATGTTTGTTACCTCATAACTTTCGACTGGGTGAACCGATTTTGATGATTATTTTTTTATTTGAAAGCTGGTGCTTCCCGAATGCTATCATTTGAATTTGGTCCAGATTGAAGTCGATTTTTTTTTGTTAAAAATTGTAATTATTTTATTAACATTTTAAATTTACTTGAAATTGAGAAATTAAAATAACTGTATTTTTCCTCTGCATGGTAGTTAGAGAATTTACTGATATAATAATGGG
The DNA here is from genome assembly GCA_949125395.1 of Diaphora mendica. Taxonomy (NCBI): domain Eukaryota; kingdom Metazoa; phylum Arthropoda; class Insecta; order Lepidoptera; family Erebidae; genus Diaphora; species Diaphora mendica. Next base: position 2,439,245 of record OX421332.1, on the reverse strand, counting down.
CGTGTCACGTTAATTTCAAAAGAATCCGAACCCGTGTAATAAATATCAATTGTATTAAATCCAAGTCACAAGTAACAAGTAACAACTACATATTTTTGCTTAACGAAAACACAACTCCCGAACTAGAAATGTATCCTATGTCGCGGGGAACCTTACAATATTTATAGAAAAGGACAGAAAGGACACACAGACTCAGAACAACAATTTGTGGATAGCCCATTACACTCTAGGAAGTGGTGAGATTACCGCTTACAGCACTAGGCCAACCAAAATATTTAATATTTATTAAAAATATACATATTTAGAAAAAAAATTACCCAGATATGTAAAATGTAATATTAACACAACACAAATGAACTTCATTTTGCTCGTGGACATCAGGGAGTGAGACAAAGTGATGACGATACTTATTCAAATATTTTTATCATTTTTAAACAGGATGGAGATAGCGGTTTTCAATTTATAGTATGTTTCAATATCGTAAAAATGTTTGAATGTTTGGCTTAAGGCGTGTCTCCTGCTTCTAAAAATAACAAAACAAACTAACAAAATGTGTTACCAACCATGTTAGCAAACCATTGCAATCTCCTGCGACTTTAAACGAACATCGAACAAACATATCGGTATACGTGTCGGTCGGACACGGTATCGAATAGAAAGTATCGATACTGTACTTATGAGTGGCATCAAAAAAAAGTATCGTACTCATAAAAGTATCGAAACGAAAGTATTGATACTTCAAAGATTCGATTACTTTTCTTACCGAGGCCTAATGGCGACCTTTTTAGTTCCATTGCTATTAAAGCATGTTTTTATTTTTTTAAACTATAATTTATTTTTTACTTTTCAGTTTGGTATATTTACAAAAAAGTGTATGTTTAATTTATTAAAATTATAAAAAAAATAAACTATTTGTTTTTTTAGTTTTTTTTTTCACATTATTATATTGTCATGGGCCCTTGACCCCTGTGCAAATTTTCAAGTTAATCAGACTCCTAGAAGTAGATGAAAATGAAGCTAAAAGATTTTGTTACATACATACAGGTCAAGCTAATAAAAGCGTGTTAAAAAAAACAAATGTCCTTACCGTATGTGATGTAAGGTTTTAAGTTTTAAAGATTACCCATTACAACGCCACTTTTTATGAGAATTTTGGCTTGAGTGCATGAACTAGGACCAGATCCGAAATGACTAACAGAATAGTTATTTAATTTTGGAAATAATTAAATGGCTCATAATGCTGATTTTAGGTTACCTTTTAATATTATTTAAATTGCCCTATAAAATATAAATATGAAAAATATTAGTATTAATGCTAGTTCACTTTTATTATACGAGAAGCATAAAATTAAAGTAAAAAAAATGAATGCTTCGATGGTTTGGCTATTTAGAGAGGATGGATGACAGAAGACTCGCGAAAGGAATTCATAGAGCGAATCTGTGTGGAAGTGTCGGAAGAGGTCGTCCGCGGCGAACATTTACCGACCAAATTGATGATGATCTGAAATGTGAAGGAACCGACGAGCTTCATGCTCGTCGGTTCCTTCACATTTCCTTTCCTGCAGCGATTGATGAATGTGGACGAAGCAAAAGAGGTGTGTCAAGACCGTAGTAAGTGGAGATCAATTGTCTCTGCCTACTCCTCTGGGAAAAAGGCGTGACTGTATGTTATGTTATGTTATCAGCTACTTAATTATAACGATAGTGACCACTGGTTATGGCAGGCAATCGCATAGTGTGTGCGACTGCCTTTCAAGTGGTCACTTTGGCAATATGACTTTTTCGACTTACCCTTTCGAGAAATAAAAGTAATTGAATGTATGTATTTATAAAAGTTGTGCATTTTTCATGCATAATGGAGGCAAACATAAATGGTTTAGAACTAGCCATTTCTGTAGTTTCTTTTAAAGATAAATTTTATTTGAGTTTTAAAGGTCTATACCCATAATTTTCCAAAAAATATTATATCCATTATAAAACAAATCATTTGATTCTGATCAATAGAACAAAGAATATCGCCTAACAACAAACAACAGCTATTTTTTCAAGTATAGGTATATCTTTACATGTTCTAGTATTAACAGATGCTCAAGAATATGTTCTATTTATAAAAACATATTGTACTCCTTTGTACTCCATCACCGAGATAGCAAGCAAATAGATCAAGCTTCTATCACTATAACACCCACTTGTACTTGGAAGTATTTTATTGAACCGAACGAGATAAAATACACAAATAGAATTTATAAAACTTACACCGGTACCGGGACGAACTATCCTCTTTAAAAGTGAGTTTTGTTTCTGTGTTTCAATCTATTCTGAAGAACGTGAAGCAAATTGTTAGAAAATATTAATATAATAACTACTGGGAGTCTACAATAACATGAAATAGCTTTTATCTCCAGTAGGTCTTTTCAGGTACTTTCGAAACGTTACATTAATGTCTCTAGTCATTATTATGGAGAAGAACCGACAAGAAACTCAATCATCCTTTCAGTCTTCAATAACAATGCTTGTAGCTTGTATCTTACGAGAATTGAATTATTCTGCTTCGTAATATAATGCTTTTTATGAAGATAGAAAATCCTCTGGGCAGTTTCATCTCAGTGTCATGTCCATGTCCCTCCAACACAAAAGGAAGATCCTTCGACCAGTCGAGGTGATCATCGGATATGGCCCGTGGCCCGACAATTCATGTTGGTATCTTGTATGTAAACTAATTGGTTTGAGAATTCTATATCGCTATCCAGGATCAGTAGTGTCTCCGTAGTTCGTTACTTGATAGTTCGGTGTATCTTCGGTAGATGGTGCTGTAGTATGTTACCTATGATTTTGTTGGTCTGTACGCGGAAGTCGCTACTAACTGGTAGTTTTCACATGATATACATACATACGTCTTTGGCCCGTATTGTGACCGTGTGCAATAATTCCTCTAGCACCCTTCAGGAGATTCATTAAAAGTGCTGCGGCTGGCATCCCTAACACCGCTGCGCCCGTATGCACTGCATACCCTGCACTATAGGTAAAGACGTCATGGATAGGTATACGAAGCATAGAAACTGATGACTCGCAAGTGCATAGCCGTACGTTCTTTGTGGTCAATAAATACAGTAAATTGAATATATATAAGCAGTAATTAATACAAAGGAATTGGCTCTATTGATTGCAAAATAGCTGTTGTTTAGTATACGACAACACTTTAAATATTCAAACAAAAATAAATCATATTTTTTTAATGATAACAATGTATGTTTTACGTATTTCAATATTTCTCTCTTTTAGTATTTTGTTAAGATCATCCTTTAATTTTTTTGCCTTAATTTTATTTTGTAAAAATAAAATTAAGACAAAAGTTGTCAATTGGATTCAAGGAAAATAAAAAATAAAATGATATAAACTATTATATTAAAAGCTAAAAAAAGTATTCGAAAACTGGAAAGTGGTTCCAATTTCAATTACTAGATTTGACCCAAATAAACAGGGCAAGGGCTTTAAGGGCTAAAACCGTTTAATAACGACAAATTCCAGGACCATGAATGATAAAAAGTTATATACGAGTAATTTTTTAGTCAAAGTCGTACGTAAAACATACTTAGGGCTAAGAAACAAAGCTATTTTTAACCGACTTCCAAAAGGAGGAGGTTCTCATTTTTTTTTTTTTTTTTTTTTTATGAATGTACATCGATTACTCCGTCAATTGTGGACCGATTTTGAAAATTCTTTTTGTATTTGAAAGGGTATGCTCCCCATGGGGGCCCATGGCCACCATATCAGGATCTGATGATGGGATCCTAAGGAATTCGAAGGAAACCCTCAAATTTACGTGAGCGCCTGCAATGAAGTTACGAGCAATTGTCTGCCTGCCTACATATTCTGTATAAATGATTTAATTTTCAATGAAATGATGATGAGAGACTTGAGAAAGACTAAAAAGCGAAAAATAAAAAAAAAACTTCGTTTAAAAAAACGGACTTCAAAAACTAAAAAGTATAAAATAACTTAATTTGTATGAGCTACCTATTCATAGGTTTGAAGTCGGTAAAAATAGGTTTTTTTTTGTAAAACAAAACGCATGACTATGCCCTTACATTTCTCTAACTATCCTCTATTCACTCAGGGTTTGCTGGAAGAAAACTCAATTTTGGGTTAAGCACGCCTTTGTACATGACACTTCCTTGTATTTCTTTTATATATTTTTATGTTCTATGAGTACAATAAAGAATAAATACGCATACAAAACATCGCTATCTTTCTTTATTGTTACAAAACGATAAAGAAACATAAATAAGTATCAGTACTTTGCCTTACTCACGGACAGACTCACGTCCACACGTAAAATTATGTGTATTTTAAAATGTTTTGTGTTAATATTACATTTTGCATTTCTGGGTAAGGTTTAATATTATTATCATTTTTTTTATTTTATTTTTTGTTTCTATAGTCTTTTTATGATTTTGATTTTTTTTACTTTAATTAAATAAGAATATTTTCAAGAATTACCAGAACGGTTTTGAAAATTTGTTTTAATATTTTTTTTATGAAACAATTTCACTGTATTTTATTACAAGTGACTTTTTCTCATATAATTTCATAATTACCTTCTTTTGTTTATTCTTATCTTATCAAAGTCTAAAAAACTACGATCACTTTTTTTTTATGGAATAGGCGGGCAAATGAGCATATGTACCGCCTGATGGTAAGCGATAACCGCCGCCCATGGACACCTGCAACACCAGAAGCGTCACAAGTGCGTTGCCGGCCTTTTAGGGATAGGGGGGAGGGGGGGAGGTAGGGGATTGGAGTATGGGCCTCCGGAATCTTCACTCACTCGGTGAAACACAACGCAACCACTATTTCACTCCGGTTTTCTATGAGGCCGTGGTATCACTCCGGTCGAGCCGGCCCATTCATGCCGAAGCGTGGCTTTCCCACGGACTTACTTATTATTCGTAAACTCTGTAACTTAAAAACAGGGGAAACTTTAAGAATTATAAAAGTAGTAGAATCACGCTGACTTCAGCACGAACGAGCCGGCTCGACCGGGGCGGTACTACCCTCTCACAGAACACCAAACTAAAATGACAACATTTGTTCTCTCGAAATTCGCTGGTGAGAGTGATACCGGAGGCCCAATGATGAGGAAGCATCTCGATAGGCCGCCATAGTGTGGGTCTCCATGCTGCATTTTTTGGATTTCTTACATTCGCAATGAGTATGATGACTACCATTCTTGTGTTTGTATTCATGCTTTCATCAGGCAGAGTAGAATCACTTTGGTAGGCTCATACATAAATAAAATATATTTAAACTTCTTAATTGTTTTAGGCAATTTATAGTTTGTAATTTCTTGTAGAAAGTGTCAAGTTCAGATGTGACTACTGGTACACTGACATCGGATGGTTCAAGTATCACGAAATACCAGCGACTTGGGACGAAGCCCGTTTGCGATGTCACCTTGAAGGTATTATAAAACTACATTGTTTTTTTTTTCTATATTTTAGTACTAACCGCGCACAGTTTATTAGAAACACTAGACTTTAGACCATGTATTAACTACTCCTATGGGAAAACTACTGTTTATGATAAAAATGTATCCTTTGTGTTAATCCAATATTTGTGTCAGCTAGCTGCATTCCTGTCTCGGTGGCGCATTGTTTCGTTTCCCGGGTGAGGTCGACTGATTGTATGATCTACAAATTTGTTTCGGAGTTTGGGTATAATATGTATGTATATATTTTCAAAACAAGTATATTACATGTATTGATATCAGTTGTCTAGTATGCATGATACAAAGTCTGCTTGGTTTGGGACGAGATGAGTTGACTTGTGTTTTAGATGTCCGAAATGAAAAATATTCATATTATTCCAAATTTGTCCAGCCGTTGTGTGTGAAAAAGTAACACATATCATAAAAACGTAAAGATAATTATAAGTAATTATTTCACTCGTTATAATGTTATTGACCTCACTCAGGTAAAAAATGCTTGATTACTATTAAAGATAAGAATAAAATATTCTCGAGGAATCGGGGCATCCCAAACTGATTCCGGGTGAGTGACTTTATCAAGTTATGACGCAGCGCGTGTCATGTAGGGCATCACTCTATGTATTATTATCTCTGAGAAGCTTTTGCCCGAGGCTCCGCCCATTATCGCGACAAAAATACCTTATGTCCTTCTCCAAGATCAAATCTGTTTCTATATCTTCAAACCTAAAAAAAGAGCATCATAATGATCATCATCAACTCATTGCAGTTCACTGCTGGACATAGGCTTCCCCCAAGGACCACCACAAAGCCCGGTCTGTTGCTTTAGAGCAAAGAGCATATTCAATCTTAAAAGGCCAGCAACGCACTTGTGACACCTCTGGTGTTGGTCCATGGGCGGTGGTATTCACTTACCATCAGGCGATACGTCTGTTCGTTTGCCTCTCGAATCGGTTGGTATAGTCTTGGTCTCAAGTGTTCCTTCGTTTGTCCTCCGTAGTTTGTTACCTCTATCGGCTCTAACGATACCCACGAGATAAATAAGACTGTGATACGCTTTGGGCCATATTTATTTAAAAGTTTAGTTTACGTTCTTGTGATTTATAGTTGTAAATCTAAACAAAACACTGTTTAAAAACCTAAATTCATCGAAATTAGTTCAGTGGTTTAACCGTACAAGTGTATCAGCCAGACAGAGTTACTTTTTTATTCATAATATTAGAATGGATAACAATATTGACTATTACCGTAGGAGAGACACGCTTCGGCATGCATGGCCGGCTCGACCGGAGTAATACCACGGCCTCACAGAAAACCGTTGTGAAACAGCACTTGCGCTGTGTTTCACCGAGTGAGTGAGGATACTGGAGGCCCATACCCCAACCCCTACCCCCATACCCTTCCCCATCCTTCAAAGGCACGCACTTATAACGCCTCTGGTGTTACGGGCGGTGGTAATCGCTTACCATCAGGCGATACGTCTGTTCGTTTGCCCCCTATACTATATATATATATAGTGAATAATCACCAGTATAGTTATGTTGTGAATATGGTTCTTCACGTTGTGATCAATGCATTTAAATCTGATTAACAAAAACATTTTTTTCTCATATCAATCCGAATTCGATTAAAGACCTCAGATTTCAGGGAATGGCCAATTCAATTAATACACAAAGGGTACAGTAAAATACAAACAAACCACATTGCTTTAATAGGTATATCTATAAAATGTTGCGTAAACAAATTTACCTACCATAAAAAATTGGTTGTCTGTAAAGTCGGTCAAGCAGCGCCGCATCTATCTCTCATACATCGACGTACAATGAACGCAACGGGACAATGGGTGTAACGGGACAACGAGTCATGCTTTTTCGTGCATGCAGCCGGCGTTCATCAATTTATAGACGCTGTCACGTCAAAAAAAAGTTATAGTGAGCAAACATTAAAATATAGAAACATTCTGTCGATGTCGGGCTTATTTTAGAACTTTCAAAAAGTAAAAATTCTTCTTTGCATAGTTTTAACGAAAGCTCTCAAAAGGAATAATTTTCTCCCGTTTTCTCAACAATATTTATTTAGAATCCGACCCCTTTGATCATATCTATCTAACCTAACCTCTACTAAAATGAACTGATAATCGTCCATCAGTAAGGTGACCAAATACGTATAACATTTTAAACTTTGTAACTATGGAATAGAGACAATATTTTATTTATTTTAATCGTAGTTTTTTTTTTGTATAGGTGGCAAATTAGCTTCACCTATTACAGATAAAATGAAATCTATTATGTTGGAATCATTTTGTAAGCCTGAAATCTTCACTGGCATTGCTGCTATATTCTCGAAAGGAGACTATTATACAATCGATGGTAAGTAAAAACACCTTTGAAACAATCTATTTCCCTATGAAATGTCAGAAAGGTAGTGGAGTTACATTGATTTTAGACCGGTTAGACCGACCAGAGTGGTGCAGTGCTGTAGTAGCCTAAAATAAGGAAACCCCAGACCACTATCTATGGAGGATGCGATGGACTAAGCAACAAGGTGCAATATAGATATATTGTTTACAATATAATGACAACAACTAGTTAGGAATCGATGTGTTTTTATTACCAGATAACGGAGGTATTTATAGTAAATGTTTTGCACCCGACACTATTATAACGGAGAAGGGACACAGGTCACAAGTGCGAATATAACCGCGTGATATCCCTTTCGTTGCACAGGCGCCGTCTATCCTATGATTCTGAGGAGCTTTTAGATAACCTATTCAACTGGCTTACTTGCTACAGTGCTACCCTCTCACTGAAGATCAACCAAAAATAACAGCATTCATGTTTCGTTGTTGAGTGCGAGACTAGAGGCTTAGTGATGCAGAAGCATCTCAATAGGCCGCCATAGTGTCGGTTACCATTTTCTGCATTCGGAGTATGGTGACCAATATTCTTGAATTCTGCTAATGATTTCCTTTATTACTATACTATTACGTTAATATTTCATTAAATACACATACAGATTTCATGATTTCATTTGATTTCTTCTAACAAGAGTCAGCAAATTGAATTCATATAGCGGGTATTTCACGGACTTGGTGGTCTAGTAGTTAATGAGTCTGACTGCTAACCCAGAGGTCGTGGATTCGACTCCCACCCATAACAAAATTTGAGTGACTAGCACGATTATTGCATTTTTGTCAGCTTAATAATAGGTACAATAGTGACTTGGCTTCCGGGTTCCACCTTTGTGAAAGACAGGTGCCTGATGTAGGTTAGAAAAAGGTAACCTGTGTTACAGGTCACCAGGCCCTCTGCACGATAAGAAAAGACAGATAGAGACGCAGAGAGACTAAAATCAATATTGTACTTCTGCAGGTATACCTTTAACGGAAATTCCTCACGAATGGGCTCGATATGAACCAGATAATAAAAATAACGCTGAACACTGTATAGCTTTAAATTCTGATGGAAAATTATCAGATGTAAGATGTGATGAACCTCGACCATATCTATGCTATAGAGAGCATTCGAACGTCGATGTCAACCTTTGTGGTACTCCAGATCCAGGTGATTCTATTTCTAAAACTGTCTCATAACAAATACTTCTAAAATACTTGTAAAATAACACTTACTAAAATATGATAATACATGTTGAAACTTTCAGATTACCATTTTGAGACTCAAACAAACAAATGCTACAAATTTCATACAAAAGCGCGGAATTTTGAACGTGCCTACATGGTTTGTTCTTCTGAAGGAGCTCATCTTGCTATCATAAACAGTGATGAAGAAGCGACACTCATTGCTCAAATTTTTGCCAAATATCCAAAAGAAAAAGTAGTCGGTAGTCCTCACCCAGATATTGCCGTGATCGGATTTAAATATTGGGACTTAAACTTAGAATGGACAACTATTCATGGTATTTATTACACTATCTTTTAGTATAAATTAAAATAGTGTGTTTACTTAGAATCTAAGTTCCACTTCTAATTTTGACTGCGGACTTTTAACTTTGACTGCCTCGGTCACGCAGTGTTAGCGTATGCGACTGGTGTGCTAGAAGTCTCAGGTTCAATTCCCGGGCTAGATCAACTGGCTGCAAATACTTGTTTTTTGTTATTTTTAATATTTTTGTATTTACAAAAAAATATAAGTACTCTATTAGTCAATTTAGCTGTCTACATTGTGATAAAATGATGTCAGAGTAATTTTTTTTTTTTTCAAATCTTCATTACTTTTTCATGATCTGCTATGCTTCATGAACCTTTTAAATTCTTAATTTAGAAGATCTAAGCTGTCGAATACTACTTATTTGAACTCTTTACATTCTGGGGCACAATTCCATACATTTTTTTGACATCTCCTTAAATTTTGCACAAATGATCTTAGTAATTCAAGTTAAAATATGTGCTTTTTCAGGTCAACTGGTTCAGAATACAGGGTATGCAAAATGGGCTCCAGGACAACCGGACAACTTCAGAAATCATGAATATTGTGGAACAGTATTCCGTACAGGTCTGCTTAACGATGGAGATTGTGATGTCAAATACCCATTCATCTGTGAAAAAAAGCCTGATTATCCACCTGTTTGTGATAGTGCTAGTAAAAGAAATCACACCCGGTTCTGTGACAACGATATCCAAGATCCTGAAAAGCAACTCGATGTTCGATCCCATGACATTCTCTACCAGGGACCAGTGTATTAGTTCAATATTGTTATTGTTTGTGATATTACTTCTATGTCTGTAAGAAACATATTATTCACAACTTTGTAGCTATTTTGCGATAGCTATAATTAATTAAATAAGAATATTATTATTGTAATCTATTGTCAAGTAGTATTAAGTTTTCTTTAGTTTATAATTTTATTTTTGTAAGTATTACCTTACTCCTAATACTTAAAATTATTATAACGTATTTGGCGTGATCAACTGTGTTGTTAGGTGTTATAATATGATACCTTACTAAGATGCTGCCATGATGCAGGACCGGTAATAAATTCGTACAAACTAAATTGCTAGTTATTAAATCACCGTATCAGCAGTAAACTATCACTTCTGCGTTTTTTTTTTTTTTTATGTATGAATCTAAGAGTGGCGGTCACCATACTCACTGCGAATGCAGACAATGCAGTATGGCGACCCACACCATGGCGGCCTAGTGATGCTGCTGCATCTTTTAGTCCAGTCAACAAGTATGGAACTTGTTGACTAGACTATTTGGGCCTCCGGTCTCGCACTCACCGACGAAACCCGACAGCACGAACGCTGTCATTTTACGTTGATTTTCTGTGCGAGGGTAGTGCCGCCCCGGTCGAGCCGGCCCGTTTGTGCTGAAATCAGCGTGGCTCTACTACCTATTAATTGCTCACACTCACCGCTGCTTGAATAAATGCCGAAAGGATGCGTGTAACAATCCACCCATGGATATAATCAGGTCACATTCTTACCTAGGTCTAGTAATAGATAGTCAGTTCAACTGGAGTTCAACTTTTCCAGTTCAATTTGGCCTTACGCTCCAAATGACCACGAAACTATCTAGATCTTACTAAAGAACAATTGAACAAACTTGAGCATCTCCAAAATGACTGCATAAGGTTTATATTTGGTTTACGTAAATATGATCACGTCACCGAGTATCGCATGGTAACCTATCCACCTTTGCCGTAATGTTCACATTCTCTCCATTTTATACAGGACTCCGTTTCTTCGACATTCTCCGCCCTATCTCAAACAACTCGACTGCCAAGAAATTTCAATTCGGCTAGCTTAATTTGACGCTGTGTAGAGATGTGGCTTCGCTGTGCATCTTCTACTGTATTTACTATGGGGAGTGCTTCAAGGAATTGTTCGGACTGATCGCTGCCGCCTCTTTCCGCCATCGTCCTACGCGACAGAACTTTTATCTCCATCATCTAGATGGTTTGCAGTCCACAACTGTGCGCTTCTGAAGAAATTTTCTGTCTCGCGCAACAAATCTGTAGAACGAACTGTCACGTGCGGTATTCCTGGACCAATACGACCTTCAAATCTTCAAGAGAAGAGCGTACTCCTTCTTAAAAGGCCGGCAACGCACTTGTGACGCCTCTGGTGTTGCGGGTGTCCATGGGCGGCGGTAGTCGCTCGCCATCATGTGATACGAGTGCTCGTTTACCCCCTATTCAATAATAATAAAAGAAAACAACGGTTTGAGTTCCTACACAATTCACATTGCAGGCTCGTGAGATCGTGGAAAAATCTGAAAATGAAAATGCCCAGGGGTTCCATACAATTCGCTGACTAGTTTTTCTCGGCGCAAGCAGACTGTGGAATAACTTACCCGAGGCAATTAGACAAGCTAAATCTCTGCAAGTTTTCAGTAAGCAAGTTACAGATTACCACTTGACAATGTAAAGGCTGCAGGGGGAATATTGGTCATTGTCAAAACTATGATTGGTCAATACACCTAAAAATATTTGCAGATCATAAAAACATTGGTCCGACCCGGGAATCGAACTCGAGACCTCAAGCACAGCAGTCGCATATGCTACCACTGCGCCATAGAGGCAGTCGACAAGTATAAAACTTTTGATGAACAGTATAAAACTTTAATTTATTTATAGAGTAAGACACCAGAGCCGTAAGACACAACTTATTTGCTAAAGCATATAACTTTCAGTTCTCAGTAGTCTCTTGTGTACTTTTTAATACCTGAATGTTTGTGGAGCTTGCCCGGTGACACCTACGTAGGTACCAGGTGAGAAAGGTAACTAAAAATCAAAGTTACTTAACTTACATTTTAATGACTGATTTTTATATATGTTTTGTAGAATATTACTCTGAAGTCATATTAAGAAAAACAGACGCTTTCCACGGGCCAAAACTTATATCAGACGCTTTAAAGCTCTAAGAAAAATAAATGAACTTAATTTATTTTTAAATGTCTGATTTTTTATATGTTATTAAGATAACTATTACAATGATAAATTTAATCAGTCAGACAAATTGCTATGACCAAACATCCCCTAAACACAAAAATTACTCAACCATGAGTATGAGCGTGAGAGCACTATGCGCATGCGCTTCAGAGTAAAATATCTTAATATTTGAAAAATACTTACTGCTTTTAATATGTATATCTATTCGATTATGATAAAATTTATAATTAAAGTAATAATTAATTATTTAAAAAATAATTTCTGAATAACATATAAAAAAAACAGACATTTAAAAATATATTAAGTTCATTTATTTTTCTTAGAGCTTTAAAGCGTCTGATAAAAGTTTTAGCCAATGGAAAGCGTCTGATTTTTTTTATATGACTTCATAGTAATATTCTACAAAACATATATAAAAATCAGTCATAAAAATTTAAGTTTTAGTTACCTCTGATTTTTAGTTACCTTTCTCACCTGGTACCAGCGTAGGTGTCACCGGGCAAGCTCCACAAACATTCAGGTATTAAAAAGTACACAAGAGACTACTGTCACGGGTCAACCACCCTGGCTGACCGTCCTTACAAAGCTTCTCGTTCTATCTCGTCACTTCAAAATGTCAAACAAGAAAAAATGACAATCAAAATGTTGCCATTATAATGACGTCCGATTTCTAACACATAGCAATACCTAATTCTGAAAATGTAAGAATAAAATACACCGAGAAAATACAAAAATATATACCACTTGCAGATGAAATACGACAAATGTGGCACCAACACACCTTCAAAATCATACCCATAATAATATCATCACTCGGACTCATTCCAAAATCATTGCACACATCACTCATAGAACTAGACTTAAATAAATGTTCATATATTGCTTTACAAAAAACAGTGATAATCGACACTTGCTCCATAGTGCGACAATTTCTCACATCCACCACTCAAACCCCTACAACACTAAACAATGAACCAACCCACTTGGCGTAAGCCCGAGCTAAGTTCACATTTACCAGCATTAGCTGAGATAAAATTTTCCATAACCCATAATAATAATAATTGTTTATTTCGCAAAAGTTAAATTTTTCCTTAAAACTTAGATATAAAAAAGTAGAAATAAAGACACAGAAAAACTAAACAATTTGTACATTGCTGGTTCTCAAGCTAAGCAAGGCCTGTGTTATGAGAACCAGTGTTTCATCGTGCTGTTCGGTGCTAGTGGCAAAATTTGTTATCTATTTTTGCTGCTTTTTGTGCGTGCGTGTGTGTGCATGCGTGTGTATCTTTGTGTGTGTAAGTTGAAGTGTAACTCATGGAGCAATGTTTTATATATACTTTTATAATGCCTATGTTTTATGTACTTATACAGTATGGGAAAGGAGGTCTTCAGTCGTTGTGTAATCAAGTCCTTGAAGCCAGTAAACTATTTTAGATTTTAATTCTTTTCTATTTAGGCCTACGATGTTTAATTTTTTATTTGTGGTATTGTGTAGCTTCTGTATCTGCTTACGTTACAAGTTTGTTTTTTTTGCAAAGGCTCTACACCTAACTGAACGACAGACCAATGACGTGGAGCGTTTTTTTGGGTCAGGAAGAGGCACGGTCCGATGTTTTCTTAGAACTGCTCTCAATATGAACATTTTGTTTTGTGAACATGATTGTTCTTTATGAAGACAGATAATATCTTCAGTGAGCATTCTTATCTGAGTGTCATGTTCCTCCAACACAAAGGGAGGATCCTCCGATCAGGCGAGGTGATATCTGGCCGATTCATATTGGGATGTTGATATGCTAATCGGTTAGAGAATTCCATGTCGGGATACAGGATCAATAGTCTCTCCGTAGTTTATTATTCCATATTTCGGCGTATCTTCGGTAGTTGACGCTGTATTATATTTTATTTTATAAATTTTCACGAAACTCTTGCTGGTAGTTTTTATATGATGAACGATGGCTTGAAGCATGCTAACTTATGACTTGCAGTTCCAAAGTCACAAAGTTACAGTGGGAGAGCCACGCTTCGGCATGAATGGGCCGGCTCGACCGGAGTGATACCACGGCCTCACAGAAAACCGGTGTGAAACAGCGCTTGCGCTGTGTTTCACCAAGTGAGTGAGGATACCGGAGGCCCATAACCCAACCCCTCCCCACATTCCACTCCCCATCCCCCAAAGGCCAGCAACGCACTTGTGACGCACCCGGTGTTGCGGGTGTTCATGGGCGGCGGTAATCGCTTACCATCAGGTGATGTCTGCTAAAAAAAAAGGTTCTTTGGATACGTTCTTTGTGGTCAATAGATACAGTGAAATGGATATATAATATGCAATATTAAATACAAAAGAATGAGCTCTATTGATTACAAAACAGCTGCTGTTTTGCATACAACGCTTTGAATGCTCAAAGAAAAGAAGAACATGTTTTTAATGATAACAATGAGTGTTTACGTATAAATATCTTTCAATGCTTTTGAAGGTCTTTCTTTATAATAGATTTTTGCCATACTTTTTATTTTGCTTCAAAAAATCTATCTATGCTTATATTAAAATGTAACAGGTCCAATTCTGTACATTAAAGATATTTAGATTTTTTTTTTTTGGAGGGCTTTCTATAATCGATACTGAAGCCAAAACTGTATTTTTTTTTTCATTTTTGTCTGTCTGTCTGTATCTTGGCCGCGCATCACACTGAAACTACTGAATGGGTTCAAATGAAACTTGGCATGATTTGAGTTCATACTACGAGGTAGGACATGGGATACTTTTTATCCCGAAATTCAGCACGGTTTCTTGGAGAGACTGGATGAAAGTCAAAATATGTACTTAGTTGTAATTCAATAACACATCGTCCGATTCCATTTATTCTTTTTTTGCTAGAAAGAAAAAAAATAAAAGATAACGAGAAAAGTTTTTTTTTCCGCGACTGTACACTGCCTGTGGGAAGTTGAGACAGCTAAATATGGCGGTACGAAGTTCGCCAGGTCAGCTAGTGAGTAATTTTTTTTTTTTAAGTTAAACAGATTTGTTGAAAATAAAAATATAATGATGAAGACAATGCACCAATAGCTAAATAATAATTCAGTAGGTCCTAGATACCAGTCATCACACTCGTCGTCAATCTAGGGCATTGATTGAACTAACACACCGAGATTTGGCTTTTTAACCCGCAACGAAATTAAACGGAAGAAGTTGAAAATATAATTTCACTTCCCTCCTTAGTAAAGCGGGAGACAAAATGAAGTAAAAATAGGCAGACATTTTTTTCAAATCGGGAAGCAACACGGATAAAACATTATGGGACCTCAGGGATCTATATTTGATTTCTATAGTATGTATAGCAGAATTGCCTAAACGAAATTCACAGACAGAACTTGTTAAAACATCTGAGTATACCTAGTAACATGACACATGTAGGTTCACCTAGCCCGTACCACAGAATAACTAATTGTACTAACGTACCCGTACGTAGATCCGTTTTGAGCTTATAAAAAATACGATTCCGATTGCTCTAGATCAGAATGTCAACCATAACGATGGTATCGGATATGTGCATTAAACAATAGACCTGATGACTTTCGAATAAATCAACGTTAAATTCAGTGAAGTTATACGCTATAAGTTAATATGGCAAGTGAAATTTCACCACACAAAAGTCGCTCTAAACAGTATGTAGAACTAAATTGTGCGAATTATTTACATCGCTAAAGGTATGCCAATAAACTTCTGTTATCTTAAAAGTATGACATTATGCTTTAGAACATATTAACAATAACTTTATATAATTTTATAACTGTTAAAAATAGTATGCCTTCAAAAATATTAAAAATAATTACATCAAGTGCACTATGATAATTAAATTTTGATGCATCAAAGAGACGTGGATGTGACTATTAAAGACAAGCTTTAATAGTTTGAAATATAGTCGGTTAAAACAAAATACGTAGGTATACCAGTTTTATCCGTATCTCGAAACTTATCACAATAAATACCTGTTTTTGTCCCTTCATAGTAGACAATGCAGTAGGGAGCAAATTGATTCATAGTTTCATTTGTAACTTTCTGTTTTACTCTAAACGTTGGTCAAGCGGTTAGCGTATGCCAATCGAAAGGTCTCGGGTTCGATTCTCAGTTCGAATTCAAAAATATTGTTGGATTACTCTTATTAGAAATTCTTAATAATAGCTTGGTGTATGAAAGTTTAGCGGGGTTTCCTCGGAGAGCCTCGGAGTGCACGTTAAGCCGTCGGTTCTAGTTGTCGTGAACATAACAATCGTTATAGGGAAGAGAGTGCCCTCAAATATACTGAGAACTAGTTCAATCTTCAAATTCAGTTCATCCTCAGGGTTGCGGAGGTCCGATGTCAGTGCAGAAAATGATATTTAGGTAAAACCAGTTGAACTAGTAGCCAACCCCAAATAATCTTGGGAATTATATAGACTAAAAAGATGAGTACTTAAAAACAAATATTTTTTTAGCAGTATTCAAAGTCATACGTAAAACATATGGAGAGCTATCTTAATATATATATTTCTTGTGTGCGTTTGTATGTGACTGAACTCCTCCTAAACGAGTTGACCAATTTTGATGAAATTTTTTGTGTGTGTTCAAGGGGATCTGGGAATGGTTTAGATTCACAAAAACGACTGGACCGATTTTGATGAAATTTTTTGTGTGTGTTCAAGGGGATCTGGGAATGGTTTAGATTCACAAAAACGTAAACGATGTTACGTGGGTCATAAATATGGCGGTACGAAGTTCGCCGGATCAGCTAGTACTCGTATAAATAAAAGAACCGCAACATCGCTATCTCCATTCTGTTTCAAAACATAAAGAAACATAGAAGTATAATTACTTTGCCATACTCATTGACGTTCCCACGTAAAATCATGTGTATTTTAAAATGGGTTGTGTTAATATTACATTTTACATTTCTGGGTAAGGTTTAATGATATTACTATTTTTTTGTATTTTATACATTTATTGTGTTGTGTTTTAGATTTTTTTGTATTTTAATTAAATAAGTAAAAATACATATATTCTATCAGCAATTTTTTCAAGATTTTATTTAACTTGCAATATATATGTAACTATGTATGTTAGGGTGGAATCTTGAAACTCAATTTTGAAGCAGTTTTATTATTTTTAGAGCATTTCAATAAAAGCTTGTTCTTAAAAAAGCTTTTGTTTTAATTTATTTTTATATCTTAACTGCCTCGGTGACGATAGCGTATGCGATTGCTATGCATTATTATTATATTGTCGGGTTCCATTCCCGGGTCCAATCACATGATCTATGATCTGCAAACATATGTTTTGGAGTTTTCTATATATAATATGTATGTATTTACAAAAAGAAGTAGATATTTATTTATACCGGTTGTATAGTAGTACCCATGGTACAAGCTCTGCTTAGTTTGGGACAAAAGGCGTTGTGTGTCATATGTCTGAAATATTTTACTACAGTTAATAAACATACTGTTAATAAGTATTTAGTGTGGGTCATTTTTTGCCTTCGCATTGAGTATGGTGACCACCACTCTTAGATTCTGCTCAGTTTTTCCATCGGACAGAGTAGAGTCACTTTGGTAGGGTCATACATAAAAAGAATTGCCTTAACTTCCTAACTGTTGTACAGACATTTTATTATTTATAACTTCTTGTAGAAAGTGTCAAGTTCAGATGTGACTACAGGTACACTGACATCGGATGGTTCAAGTATCACGAAATACCAGAGACTTGGGACGAAGCCCGTTTGCGATGCCACCTTGAAGGTATTATAAAACTATCTTGCCATTCTCGATTTTTTTCTTATTGTATACTAGTACTAGCGATTATAAACTTTGTAAAATTCTATATTTTAGTTGTGCACCTACCGCATTATATTTCAGCATCACCAGAAGATTGACTGAGAGATACTGCCTCTTGCCATTAAGTTCGCCCTTGCACCACATGTGCATTAAGTTTTCAATATATAAATACTAGCGGCACATTGTGTTGTTAATACCGTGTATTATCTCATCCTATGAGAAAACTATCATATAAAGCAAGAAAAAGGTATAAAACTAGTACCCGATTACGTACAAACTTTTGATAAAATGTAAATAGCCTATGTCTCGCGAGTCATAATCACAAAGTTTATTTATTTATTTACAACTTAATGCACTTGTGTACATTGGCAAATCTAATGCAGGGCATTTTCTACCAGCCAACCTTTAGGGGTATAGGTAGGTGCATCGAGGTCACAGTTGTAATCAACAACAGATATAGATGTAGTTGACAGAAACTAACCATCATAAATATGCATATTATATAAGTTTGAAAAGCCGTAGTCACACGTTGTTAAATTGTTATGGTGCGTTTCTATGTAACGTGTGACTACGGCTTTTCAAACTTGTTTTATACTTTTTCAGCGTCGTTTTTTGTCGTAGTTGGGTTTTAGTTTTTACTTTTTTTATTTAAAATGTTTTGGTGCCGTTATTAATATATAATATTTATGTATTTGAAATGTACAAGTAACGCCTTTCCAATGATATCAAACACGGCATATTTATCTCAAATATTTTTTTTAATACAGTACCTTATGTTGGCTAGAGGGCGCCACATTAGATTCAGTGACACGTCATATAGCCTATAACCAGCGGACGGTCAAGACGCTTCTAACGATACCTCATTTGTCCAGTTCTAAAAAGTGGTTAAGGAGCTTTGAGGGAACAAATGATCATACATACATTACATACATACATACATTAAATGTCATATATACAATTACATACAATACATACATACAATTTATTTACAAGCTCTGCTTAGCTTGGGACTTGATGGCGTTGTGTGTAAGATGTCCGAAACATTATTATTATACAGACATAATTTGTCAAAATCATAACCCTCCTTTGGTTTTGCCGTAGTCGGGTAAAAATAGTATTAGCTGCACCACGCAACCCAGTCTGCATCTTCTTTTGCCCGTAGCGTAATGTTATTACCTACAGCGTGAACAAATTTCTTTACATTAAAAAGGTTATACTTTTTTTTTTTTTTTTACGTGTGGAAATTCCCTCGGACCGTCACCCCACCGGGGCTTGCGGCGGGGCGGTGTGTCGGACTCGAAGTGATTAAAACCACACGGTGTGCCATTCTGCGCCTGTGAAGGGAGGAGTTCGGGAACTGCAGTTATTAACACATCCGGACCCCTCCCAGCGCTTGCCCGCACTGAAGCGGGCACCATCTGCTGGTAAAAACTCTCTATTTAGGCGACGCACGGCACACGCGTACGTCGCCCCCTCGCGCGTGGCCACTAGAGCGTGGCCACTAGAGCGGATGGAGGGGAAAGCCCGTCCCGACCATCCGCGGCCATACTCAGGGCGGCATGAGGCGCTGATAGGCGCGCCTCCGCCGCCCGGTTCGCCGGCAGCGGATTGGGTCCGAGTGGATATCATCCTCCCGGGCCTTCTCCGCCGCCTCCTTCTGCGAGATGACATCTTCGCAGAAGGTTGCGACCGCGGTAAAACTGCTATCGCTACCGGCCATGGAGCGTATGACGGCCGGTAGCGAGAGATCTCCTCCGATGACTGCAGTGAGGGCCCGGCGCTGCGACGCCCAAGCGGGGCAAATCGCCAGCGTATGCTGGGCCGAGTCCTCACTGCAGTCGCAATGGTGGCAGGCGGGACTCAATTCCCTCCTAGCGACCGAGTGCAGGTACTTCCCGAAGCAACCGTGCCCGGAAAGGACCTGCGTCAGTCGGAAGGAAAGGGTCCCGTGCTGCCGCCCTGCCCACTCGAGGATGACCGGCTGGAGGGCCTCCACGGCGGCGAAGCCAGCGCGTGGAGTCTCCAGCCGGAACGACCATCTAGCCATAGTGGCTCGACGGGCGGCTTCACGCCACTCGCGTACCTCTTCGGGCGGAGGGCGGTAGCCATAGAGGCAGCGCCGACCAGCTTTGGACCAAGCTGTCGGAAGTGCTCGTCGAAGAGCCACCTACCGTCGAGTATCAGGCCCAGATACGTCATCTGGGCCCAAACCGGTACGAGGACCGAGTTGACCTCTATGGAGGCGCCGGCGGGTGGACCACGACGGGGCCTATGGAACAATAGGGCCTCCGTCTTGTCCAGGGCCACCCGTAAGCCCAGCGCCTCGATGCGCCCGACCACCAGAGAAACTCCCCTGGTGGCCAGGCACGCCGCCTCTTGGAAGTTCGCCCCCCGGGCTGTGACCAACGTGTCATCGGCGTAACAAATTACGCCCAGCCCGGGGGGGAGACGACCTCGCAGGACCCAGTCGTACCCCACGTTCCACAGGAGTGGTCCAAGGACAGACCCCTGCGGAACGCCGCACGACATGGGTCGCCGTCTCAAGACGCCCTCTCGGTCCTCGTACACGAAGGTACGCTCCTCTAAATAGTCTGCCACTAGCCGCCTCAGGTACTCCGGCACCCCGTGGTAGTGGAGTGCTTCCCTGATGCAGCTAAATGGCAGACTATTGAAGGCGTTGGCGATGTCCAAGGACACCGCCAACACCACGCCGCCACAGCTTACCGCCTCTTCGGTCACGGCCCTAAGGCGCATCACGGCATCGACCGTCGAACGCCCCCCTCGGAACCCGAATTGGGCGTCCGACAGGTCGGGGCTCACCTCGATGCGGGCAGAGAGTATCCTCTCAAAAAGTTTACCCGCCTCGTCCAGCAACACGATGGGCCTATAGGCCGCAACCGAATCGGCAGGCCGTCCCGGCTTCCTCAACAGGACCAGCTTCCCGCATTTCCAGCACTCAGGGAAGCGTCCGGACGCCAGGCTAGCGTCCAACACCTCCCTGAGGCGGTCCGACATATGGTCGAGGGCTCGGGCCATCACTCGGGCTTTAACCCCGTCCGGCCCGGGGGCGGTGTTCTTGGAACGGATCCGAAGAACAGCCGCCCCGACCTCCGATTCCCTAACAGGCGGCACATCGTCCTCTCTACCCCCGTCGTCTATGACCGCATAGGCCATCGACGGGGGTGAGTGCTCCGCCCGCTCAGGGAAAAGGCCCTCGACCACTTCCTGCAGGAAGCTGGGCTGGAGAGTCTCGGTAAGGGGGGGGCCCGACGTGCGGAGCTTCTGACGCACCGCACGGTATGGGCGACCCCAGGAGTCACGGTCGAGACTCTCCAGCATCTCCTTTCTCTTTTCATCTTTGGCGCGGCAAATGGTCAGCTTCATAGTCCTCCGCGCTTTGCGGTACTCCTCATGAAGCTGGTCCCCGCCACCGTCTCTACGGTGACGTCGTTTGCTGCGGGTGTAGGACCTCCGGGCACGAGTACAAGCCGCACGGAGGTCCGCCAACCAAGCATTCAACCAAACAAAAAAAATATACAGCTTCTTAATATTGAAGGGTCAAATTATATATTTTAGTTGATATTAACCTTAGTCCACTAAAATTAACTGATAATACATACAGCTCGCGCTAGTTTGGGAATCAGGGCTTATATCTAAATTGTGTTATGTAATTTGCTGTAATAAAAAATATTTATTATTATTATTATTATTAATTGTGTATCAGTAAAGTGACCAAGTACAAAACCATAAGATTTTTAACCTTATTCCCATGGAATAAAGTCAATGTTTTATTCTTTTAATCGTAGTTTCTTTTTGTACAGGTGGTATATTAGCTTCTCCTAGTACATGTAAAATTAAATCTATTATGTTGGAAACATTTAGTCCGAATCTGAACCCACAGCCCGAAGTCTTCACTGGAATCGCTGCTATATTCTCGAAAGGAGACTATTATACAATCGATGGTAAGTAAGCCGACTTTTAAAGTAATCTGTTTCGCTTTAAAAACATTAAAATTAAGACGAAGATTCAGTAATATTTGTAGCAGTAAGTTATTGAAATAGAAAGGCTCCAGACGTAGCCATAGCATGTACTTTAATATCATTGAATTTGTCTGAATATTTCACAAAATCTTCTCATCTCATGAGCCATGGAAAAGAATGTTCATTAATTTATTAAATTTCTACTAACAAGGCTGAATGAATTGATTTTTTTTTTTGCCTATTTTTGATGATTAATGACCTTGGCTGCTAGAGTTGCCAGCAGGTTGGCTGCCAGAGGTGGGTTCGAGTCCCACTCGTTTGTTTTTTTTTGTGTTTATGTGTAACTTATCTATAGTATAAAGCCTTCCCCCCAGATCACGAAAGTGAGTAGACGTGTACACCCAAACTAATCTATATAAATATAAAAAAGTCGTGTTAGTTACACTATTTATAACTCAAGAACGGCTGAACCGATTTGGCTGAAAATTGGTGGGGATGTAGCTTAGAACCAGGAGACGGACATAGGATACTTTTTTTTTCTCTCTTTATTTATTTTTAAGGGACTTTTACCCTATTAGGGTATGCCAGTCCCATAAGGCTTAAACAAGTATCTAGACTGTACAATTTAATAGCTTTTTTTGATGTCGGTATAGCCGTATAGGTTTAGATAATTTTTAAATAGTTTTTTTTTACTTTGTCAAGTGGCGTTAACCGCGGTTGTTCTTGTACCGCGGGTAACACCGCGGGGCTCAGCTAATTTTATTTGAAAGAATAATAAAAAAAAAAATAGAATTGTGATTTTAGTACTTATTTTTCTCAAAAGAAATTAACAACAAATTTCACTTTATGAGAACATTTAACAAATAAAAAACATTTACATAGTAGTGAGTATATATATATATTTTTTATAAATATATATAGGTACCTATAGTAGTACGTGCTTAAACTTGTAAATAGGGAAGCACTAGTACATACCAACATTATAATGTCTTAGTCCCTTCGTACACTAGGCTACGCAAATCTTCGATACTCAACGACTTTAGTCTCCAAGCGACTACCGCCATACAAATGTGTTGAGGTTCGTACACGTACATTCGTCGCTCGACTCGCGTCGTGCCAGTCGTGCGTGACCTGCCGGATGAGATCGCCGCTACTTAAGTGTCGGCGATTTCCAAGATGACGGCGCAATTTTCACTTTTTCAGACATCCTGTACAATGATAAGAATTTCGCATCTGTTTGTTGTAATCCTTTTGCAGCTACAAACAGTCTGCACTCTTTATGTTTCTCTCTATATACGGATAAACCCAGTATCTTTTGTTACGACTATTTCTTAGTTTCCGATAAAGATAGAACAAAGTTATATACGCATCTTTTTCGGCTCTCCCACTGTTCTGGTATAGACCTGACATCATGGAAGGCAGCATTGGTCCACCCGATCCCTAACAAAGGCGATCGCTCAAATCCGTCTAACTACAGGCCGATAGTCGTAACTTCCCTCTTCTCGAAAATAATGGAGTCCATTATTAACCATCAACTCCTGCTGTACCTACAGGATCATCATCTGCTTAACGACCAGCAGTACGGTTTCCGTAAGGGTCGATCAGCTGGTGATCTTCTAGTGTACCTGACACATCGCTGGGCATAGGCGATTGAGACTAAGGGGGAAGCCTTGGCAGTTAGTTTGGACATTGCGAAGGCCTTCGATTGGATCTGACACAAAGCGCTTCTTTCGAAGCTACCTTCAGAGAAACTATGCGAATGGGTTACCAGCTTTTTAGCAGGTAGAAGTATAAAGGTCGTAGTCGACGGTGAATGCTCTGACTCAAACTCAAACTCAAAAATATTTTATTCATATAGGCACTTATTTTACAGGCACTTATGAATAGTCAATATTTAATATTAAAAAATCGAGTGATTCTAGTCGCCAGTTCCAAGTGCAGCCTACCCTTCATGGAGAAGAATCTGGCAAGAAACTCCATTGTTGCTCCTTTTAAAAAATAATAATACGTTTTACAATATTTTTTTCACTAAGAGACTTGAATGAGAACGAAGTCGACCAAAGAAATCAAAATAAAAGGTTTGGAGTCATTGCTGCACAGCCATGAGCTAACCAATCATGCGCCGTTCTTACTGATAGCTGTAAGATTCTTACATTGTTATATTGTGACATTGTATTGTTATATTGTGTGTGACTCCATACCTATGAATGCCGGTGTCCCGCAAGGCTGTGTGCTATCGCCTACTCTGTTCCTCCTCCATCGGCCGCGCTAATATTTCTCGGGAAAACGTCATTGAGAGTCGAAACAAACTTATGTCTGAAATTGAGATCTCGTTAGAAAAGGTCTCAGATTGGGGTAGA
Source organism: Diaphora mendica (assembly GCA_949125395.1). NCBI lineage: Eukaryota > Metazoa > Arthropoda > Insecta > Lepidoptera > Erebidae > Diaphora > Diaphora mendica. The sequence continues at coordinate 2,414,703 of OX421332.1, read as the reverse complement.
CTCAATCTAGTCCACTTTAATCCCACAAAGATAAACTAAATGTTATACAATTGCAGGCATACCTTTAACAGAAATTCCACACAAATGGGCTCGATATGAACCTGATAATAAAAATAACGCTGAAAACTGTACAGCGTTAAATGCTGATGGAAAATTATCAGACGTAAGATGTGATGAACCTCGACCATATATATGCTACAGGAAGCATTCGAACATTGATGTCAACCTTTGTGGTACTCCAGATCCAGGTGATTATATTTCTAAAACTGTCTCATGACAAATACTTCTAAAATACTTGTAAAATAACACTTACTAAAATGTGATAATACATGTTGAAACTTTCAGATTACCATTTTGAGACTCAAACAAACAAATGCTACAAATTTCATACAAAAGCAAGGAATTTTGAACGTGCCCACATGATTTGTTCTTCTGAAGGAGCTCATCTTGCTATTATAAACAGCGAAGAAGAAGCGAGACTCATTGCTCAAATTTTTGCCAAATATCCAATTGACGAAATAGTGGGTAGTATTTCTCCAAATTTTGCCTTAATCGGATATAAATATTGGCACTTAAACTTAGAATGGATAACTATTCATGGTATTTATTATACTATTCTTTTAGTTTAAATTAAAATACTATATTTACTTATAACCTAAGTTCTACTTGAAACTTTTACTGCAAATATTTGTTTGAGAGTTTATTTGATTCCTATTTATTACCCGACTGCGAAAGGACGGTTATGTTTTTCGAGTGTATGTATGTACATAAATATTTCTTTGGCACGCCCTAGAGCCTAAACGGCTTGTCGTATTTTTATGTGAGTTGTGTCAATAGATTCGTCTTAGCCGTGAGAGTGACACTGGATACATGAAAATAAAAAAATAAAAAAAATAAGGATTTTTGGCCCCAAAAAGTAAAATAAAAAATTTTTTTTTCAAAATACATCGAGTGTGGTATCAAAATAAAGAATTTTACGGTGATTACGAATATATATAAAACTTATATGTTTTATTATTAAATATTGACGCAGTCGGGTTTTTTATTTTTAATAATTTGTAATATGTATGTCTTTACAAAAAAAAAAATATAGGTTGCTTAGTTTGAAGCTAGATGACGTTGTGTGTCCGAATATTTTAAGCTATGCTTATTATGAAAGTTTCACGGGGATCTAATACTAAGTTGACTAAATAGTGATTCTAAATAAACACTGCAAATCTTTTATCCCCATGACTTGAATTGTTTATACTCCACAAGCTCTTCTAAAATTGCTCCACAACCGCATCTATCTATTTAACAAATTCATGTTCAGTATTTTGATACCTTCTTCAAGAAAAGAGCGCAGTATGATCTCAAACTGTCTATCACTGACGTGTCATCTTATTTGTACCATATCATAAAAATATATTGTTGACATGTTAGTTACTTTTAATGGCTATCCTGTGTATGTTGGAAATATTTTCTTTGGAGAATACAGTTTTATGTGCAACAGTTTCATGAACCAATGTTTTTCATGTTTCATGAGAATAATTTTTGGACAAAACGATCTTGGTAATTTAGGTTAAAATATGTGCTTTTAGGTCAATCGCTTGAGAAGGCAGGGTATGCTAAATGGAATCCAGGAACACCGGACAACTATGGAAATAATCAATACTGTGGAGCAGTATCCCGGGCAGGCCTGCTTGATGATGGAGGTTGTGATGTCAAATACGCATTCATCTGTGAGAAAAATCCTGATTATCTACTTGTTTGTGATGAAGCCAGTGAAAGAAATCACACCCGGTTTTGCGACTGCGATATCTAAGATCGTGACAAGCAACTCGATGGTCGATCCCATGTCATTGTCTAGCCGGAACCCGTATATTAGTTCAATATTGTTATAATATATCATCCACAATTTTGAAGCTATTTGTACTTAAAATATATAATACGCTCTGCTTTTCTTTTTTATAATTATATAACTGCCAACCTGACTCTACTCTGTCTGACGAAAAAGACGAGTAGACTCCAAGAGTTGGGGTCCTTATCCTCACTGCGCAGATGGATTAAATATATATAAATAGACATAGTTCTCTTTAGAAACCCAAAAAAAAAAAAATATATAATAAGCTACAAAATAAATTATTTTTTTAATACGAAATTATACTAAACATTACTTGGATTGCAGCTTATTCAATAAGAGGTCTGTGTCGCTGACTTGCTAGACCTTTTAACTACTATAGCTATTACCTGTACTCCTTATTCTATTCGTAGAAGTAGCTTCCTTTTCTCCTGTTGTATTTCCTTCTTCGTACCTATCTCTCTTAATGCATCTTAGTTTATCTTATTTTTTTAATTTCTAAAGTTTAGGTCGGTGTAACATGTGCTATGTACCTACATACCAAAGTGTTCGTATTATAATAAGTCAAAATTATCACAAGTAAAATAGTATACTTAATTTTTTTGTCAGGTTATTGTAATACTAAAAACATTTACTACCTATCTTACTTCTGAATAAGGTAAGTAGTTAAAGGGTTGAACAATCTAGTGATTATAGTACAAGACCTGTATACCTCATGAACTCATTAAAATGTACGCGATCTACTTCAGAATCAATTGGCAGAACAATTATTTTTGGGATCATGGAGGGCAAGAAGTCTGATAGCTTCTTAACATCACTCTTAGTGATGTTAAGAAGCATTGAGCATAAGAATAAGAATTGAGCAGCTATTTCAATTGCTTACTTGCTTACTGCTCCATGCTGGCCATGCTCTAGCACCTCTGCAGTGTAGTAACGGCACAGTCTTAAGAATTGTGGCTACGATTTAAATTTTAGACAATTCTCCTTTTAATACAAGATCCCAGTCACCCCAGACTTACGTCATTTTAGGAAAGATGAAATTTTTAGGATCAGTTGTCTAACATAAGCTCAGAAAGGATTGGATAATCGCTAAGCTGAAAGCGGGGCCGTTTTACAGTTAGTATCAAAGATGAAAAAAAAACATGCTAACATACGTCAAAATAGGAAGGCTGGATTTTACATATGTTATATATGATATTGTTATAAACAAACATATATAGTTGCCAGACTCTTCCCGTGGGCCGTAACTTTTGACAGACACTTTAAAAGTCGTAAAAAAATGTGGGATCTTACGTCATTTTAGGAAGGCTGAATTTTATGTATATTATTAAGCATACTGTTATATAATATTTTCCAAAGAGCCAGACAAATGTGATGGGCTAAACATACTCCCATACCATAAATTTTAGTACACTACTAGCTGAACCGCGGGACAAAACTAGTCTAAAAAAGTAGCCTAAGTTACTCCTTAGATCATCAGCTATCTGCCAGTGAAAGTCCCGTCAAAATCGGTTCAGCCGTTCCAGAGAATACCCGGAACAAACAGACAGACAAGAATTGTAAAAAAAAAAATTTGGTACATGTGCCGTGGATACATACAGTCATATCCATTTATTAAAAAGCGGTTAATTTAATATTACAAACAGACACTCCAATTTTATTTATTTGTAAAGATTTATTTTTTCATTAAAACCAATAATTAGTTAATATAGCTAAGTCCCGCGGTTTTACCCGCGGTTATTGTAGTACCGCGGGTGACGCCGCGGAGCGAAGTCTAAAAAAGTAGCCTAAGTTACTCCTTAGATCATCATCTACCTATCAGTGAAAGTCCCGTCAAAACTCCAAAGATTTAGAAGTTGCAAGGATTAGCCGGAACAAACAGACAGACAGACAAAAATTGTAAAATATTCATTTTTGATATATGCACCATGTCGGCTAATAACCGCTTTTTACTAAGTGCATGTGTATGTACACATGCACTTAGTAAAAAGCGGTTATTAGCCGACTTCAAAAAAAGGAGGAAGTTCTCAATTCGGTTTTAAATATATTATAAGTGTTCGCGGATAACTTCGTCGTTTATGAACCGATTTTGGTAATTCTTTTTTAATGGAAAGGAGATATACCAACGGTGGTACCGACGTACGAAGATCTGATGATGACATCCAAGGGAAATCGAGTTGAAACTTGAAGTTGGTTTTATTTTTGTTAAAATTTTACTTGTAGTTTATTTTAACTCTCTGTTAACTCTTTAACTCTCTCTGCGCAGTCGGATAAACACCAGAATAGGAACACCTCGGTTTGCTTACAGAATAGGGACACTGTTAGTATGGTATGTGACGGTACATGGCCAAACAAATTTATCAATAATGTCGAAAATGTGCGGGTGGACGAAGAACCTTCTACTTCACGGAATCGATGACCGAGGGCGTGCGCCGCTGAGCCAGTCAGCCTGTGACCACGGCCGGTGCAACCTGGTCGAAACGTCAGGCAAATCAGAGGTATGTAATACCTTTTAATAAGTGATCGCGTTAATTCCCGTAAAAACTTTTATTGTTATAGTATTATTCATAAAAATTATATCCTTCACCGTTATTTTATCTATTACCGGTGTTTTTTCAGATGATAATGTATTTACTACTAACCTTCTGGTATCTAAAACTGACTAAGCCGGGATAGACGTATTTTTTTCTTTCTATAAATGTTGTAGTACAATTGTGTTTAATATTGATTATTTCACTTGTGAATTTATGATCCGTGGGAGAGCCACGCTTCGGCATGAATGGGCCGGCTCGACCGGAGTCACACCACGGCCTCACAGAACACCGGTGTGAAATAGTGCTTGCGCTGTGTTTCACCGAGTGACTGAGGATACCGGAGGCCTATACCCCAATCCCTCACCCTATCTCCCCCCCATTCACCAAAGGTCGGTAACGCACTTGTGACGCCTCTGGTGTTGCGGGTGTCCATAGGTGACGGTAATCGCTTACCATCAGGAGATACGTGTGCTCGTTTGCCGGCCCATTCCATAAAAAAAAATCGCCATATTTTGCTGTGATCCTCGTTACACTTTTGTATTTCTGATTGCTGATATTTCTGCTTAGCTTCGTTCACTAACTTATTAACTTTATTTCTAAACTAGCTGACCCGTGCCCACTTCGTTGGGCGGTAAACAGTTTTTTCTCCGACTTACTTTGCAAATTCAGTTACCACGAATGTCTTTCCACTTTTCGGGTAACTATATAGCCTATGTCACTCTCAAATTACGTAGCCTTCTATTGGTAAAATAATTTTCAAAATCGGTTCAGTAGATCTAGAGATTACCCCCTACAACTTTACAACGTCACAAACTCACAAACTTTACCTCTTTATATAATACTAGCTGACCCACGTAACATCGTTTACGTTTTTGTGAATCTAAACCATTCCCAGATCCCCTTGAACACACACAAAAAAATTCATCAAAATCGGTCCAGTCGTTTGAGAGAAGTTCAGTGACATACACACTCACAGAAGAATCTATCTATATATATAAAAGAGTAAGGTGACTGACTGACTGACATACCCAGAGATCAACGCACAGCCCAAACCGCTGAAGCTAGAATCCTGAAATTTTGCATGTAGGTTCTTTATATAACGTAAGTGAGCACTAAGAAAGGAATTTTCGATATTCCACCACTAAGGGGGTGAAATAGGGGTTGAAAGTTTGTATGGAAGTTCGTCATTTTTTAAGTAAGAAACATGAAACTTTACATTTCGGCTACTGATTAAAAAAGAGTAGAAACGTATTTAAGCGTTTCTGGATATTCTACCCCTAAGGGGTTAAATAGGGGTTGTTATTTCGTATATAGGTCAGTCTGGAAGTCCGTCATTTTTGAAGCTAGAAACATGAAACTTTATTTTTAGGCTGCTGATTAAAAATGAATTGACACGTGTTTCAGCGTTTCTAAATATTCTACCCCTAAAGGGGTGAAATAGGCGTTGAAAGTTTGTATGGAAGTTCGTCATTTTTTAAGTTAGAATCGTGAAACTTTATTTAAAGGCTACTGATTTAAAAAGAGTAGAAACGTATTTAAGCGTTTCTGGATATTCTACCCTTAAGGCGGTGAAATAGGGATTGAAAGTTTGTATGGAAGTCCGTAATTTTTCAAATAAGAAATATGAAACTTTATTATTGGGCTACTGATTAAAAAAGAGTAGATAAGTATTTAAGCGTTTCTGGATATTCAGCCCTTAAGGGGGTGAAATAGGGGTTGAAAGTTTGTATGGAAGTCCGTAATTTTTTAAATAAGAAATATGAAACTTAATTTTTGGGCTACTGATTAAAAATGATTAGATACGTATTTAGGAGTTTTTGGATATTATGCCCCTAAAGGGGTGAAATAGGGGTTGAAAGTTTGTAAAAAGTCCGTCATTTTTTAAGTGAGAAACATGAAAATTTAGTTTACTGATTAAAAATTAGTAGATACGTATTGAAGCGTTTCTGGATATTCTACCCCTAAGGGGTGATATAGGGGTTGTTACTTCGTATATAGGTCAGTCTGGAAGTCCATCATTTTTGAAGTTAGAAACATAAACCTTTATTTTTTGGCTGCTGATTAAAAATGAATTGTTACGTGTTTCAGCGTTTCTGGATATTCTACCCTTAAAGGGGTGAAATAGGGGTTGAAAGTTTGTATGGATGTCCGTAATTTTTTAAATTAGAAATATGAAACTTTATTTTTGGGCTACTAAATAAAAATGATTAGATACGTATTTAGGAGTTTTTGGACATTATGCCTTAAGGGGTGAAATAGGGGTTGAAAGTTTGTAAGGAGGTCCGTCATTTTTTAAGTGAGAAACATAAAAAAATTGTTTTGGGCTACTGCTTAAAAATGAGTTAATACGTATTGAAGCGTTTCTGAATATTCTACCCCTTAGGGGGTCAAATAGGGGTTGAAATTTCGTATATAGGTTATTCTGGAAGTCCGTCATTCTTGAAGTTAGAAACATGCAACTTTATTTATGGCTACTGATTAAAAATGAGTAGATACGTATGTACGAACATGTTCTACCGGAACTGGTTGTGGTTCACGGTGCCGTTCTCGAAGTTGTTCAAAAATATGTGTGGTACCTCGGGCAGACTTTGCAGTTAAGTAGAAACAACTTCGAGAACGAGGTGAACAGGAGAATTCAGCCGGGTTGGGCAGCGTTGGGGAAACTTCGTCGGGTCTTTTCATCGTCAATCCCACAGTGCCTAAATACGAAAGTCTTCAATCAATACCTCCTACCTGTCATGACATACGGTGCCGGAACGTGGACACTTACGACACGGCTGGTCCACAAGTTCAAAGTTGCTCAGCGTGCTATGGAGAGGGCTATAATAATAATAATGATTTATTTTTCTCATCACAAAAGCTCAACGTTTCTCTAAGGGATCGCATCAATAATGAGGTGATCCGGTAGAGAACCAAGGTCATTGACATAGCCCACAAGATAAGCAAGCTGAAGTGACAGGGGGCTGGCCATATTAGCCGCAGAACTGATAACCGTTGGGGTAAACGGGTTCGCGAGTGGTGACCGCGTCTCGGCATACGTAGCGTAGAACGTCCACAGGCCAGGTGGAATAATGATCAGCCTAAGACGGCTGGCAGGAGCTGGATGAGAGAAGCTGAGGATCGAACCAAGTGGCGTGCAATTGGAGATGCCTATGTCCAGCAGTGGACTGCGATGACGATGATGAGATACGTATTTAAGCGTTTCTGGATATTCTATCCCTAGGCTAGACTGGAAGTCCGTCATTTTTTATTTAGTAGCCTGAAACTTTGTCTTCAGGCTTTTGATTACAAATAAATGAATACTTATATCAGCATTTATGGGAATTCTATTCCTAAAGGGGTTAAAATAAGGGTCGAAAGTGTGTATGAAAGTAAATTTTAATGGACTATTGATTATAAATAAATACGTTTAAAAACATGAACACAGTATTCATAGATACTTACGCAGTTTTAATTAAATACATATAATCAACTTTCACGTGAGCAAAGCCGCGGGCAACAGCTAGTTATATATATAAAGATAATATATAAGATATAAAAAATAAAAAAGTATAAAGTATAGATAATAGTATACTCCAGTCTTTAACTCATATCTATCGGTGACTGTTTCCATATTCTAAATAAATTATCTCTTCAATATAACATATTATATGCGTATGACGTTTACTGCGTACCGGCACCAAAATCGTACTCTCTTTATGTAGAGTAGAGTAGAATAGCAGTCGATATGAAGAAAATATTATCGCACAGTTTACAAACAAGAAACAACGCAATGCGTTCAAAATGTCAAACAAAAAAAAACGGAGAATGTTGAACCTTTCATGTCATTTCGTTTCGTTGTATTAACAAGATAAAAGTTTGATAAAAATAAATATTGCTACGAAATATTTAATCATAATAATATTTATATTTTGTTTATTACTCAATCAACAAAATATGAATATTATTATGATTACGATACTGAATAATCATTTAACAGACAGAATGATTTTTAATATTACTCTGATAGAATATTAATATTTTAGCTTTACAGTAATTCTGTGGCTTTACAATGAAAGGAACGTTTTTCCAAAATGGCGGGTTATCTCGATACGCCAGAAACGAAAAACAACTATTTAAGTTTAAATACTTTTTCTAGAGTTGTACGAAAATGTAAATAGTTTTGTAATTTTTATATCTATTTTTATATATTTATAATTAGGCGTACATTAATGTGTATGCCACTGAGTAACTAGGCTGAAACTGGCCATGTCATTTGTCAAAGCGTATATTATTATCTAATCACTCAAGCCCTAATCAAACGAGCTGGCTACCTACCAGCTTCAACATCAGACCCTGGTAATCATGTACCACCTCCAGACTAGGTTTTGTATTATATAAATTGTGTAATGACATTATAAATTCACAGTTTCAGTTTTAAAGGAATACTTTATTTTATTCTTTTAGTGCATTTCTATAAGAACTTGGTCTAAAAGAAATTTTATTGTTTTAATTAATTTTTCCCCTTGAAGTTATCGCTAGATAGGCTTTTCAGTTTTGTCAACTCATTTAACGCATCAATATTGCAAGATATCTATGACCAAAGTATTTATCAAGACAAATCAAAAGAGCCCAAACTCGCGGTGGTTACGTCGTTTTAATATAGAGATCCAATGAATACCTTTTAACCTTCTCATCAAATACTTGTTACTATGAAAACATAAAATACTCGTCAAGACGAATTAAACTATTACAAACTCGATGGTATTGCGTCGTTTCATTACAGAGTTTCTAAAGACAAGATAATTAAGTATATTTATTCCTTCATCGTAGACAATGCAGTATGTACCCAATTAATTCATAATTTGAGTAATTTTCAGACATACAAAACTTAGACCAGATAGATTACAAATATTAACTATCACTACCAAACTGCAGAAAGGTTTGTCGCCGGGATTAGTGCTTGTTGATCTAGTGCTTGTAAGCATACTAATGGTCGCCCAGTGGTTACAATTCGACCATAATTCATTTTTTTACTTTCAGCTCTCCTTTTTTTTTTATGTTTGGCCCGCCAAAATGACTCTACTCTGCCTGATGGAAAGCATAAGCAGCATCCAAGAGTAGTGGTGACCATGCTCACTGCGAATGCAGACAATGCAGCATGGCGACCCACACCATGGCGGCCTAGTGATGCTTCTGCATCTTTTAGTCTAGTCAACAAATATGGAACTTGTTGACTAGACTAATTGGGCCTCCGGTCTCGCACTCACCAACGAAACACGACAGCACGCTGACATTTTACGTTAATTTTCTGTGCGAGGGTAGTACCGCCCCGGTCGAGCCGGCCTGTTCGTGCTGAAATCAGCGTGGCTCTACTACCTGGTCTCCTCCTCCATACAAACTTTAACTATGCCAAATTTTATACCACTGCTGGACATAGGCCTCTCCAATTGCACGCCACTTGGTTCGATCCTTGGCTTCTCGCATCCAGCTTCTGCCAGCCGTCTTGCGCAGATCATCAATCCACCTGGCCTGTGGACATCCTACACTACGTTTGCCGAGATGCGGTCTCGCGTTTACCCCAACGGTAATCAGTTCTGCGGCTAATATGGCCAGCCCACTGCCACTTTAGCTTGCTAATCCTTTGACCTTGGTTCTCTGCCGGATTACCTCATTCCTGATGCGATCTCTCAGAGAAACGCCGAGCATAGCCCTCTCCATAGCACGCTGAGAAACTTTGAACTTGTGGACCATCCGTGCCATAAGTGTTTTTTTTTTTTCATGAACGCTGTCATTTTACGTTGATTTTCTGTGCAAGGGTAGTACCGCCCCGGTCGAGCCAGTTTGTTTGCATAATTTTCGTGAAAACAGGTACAAAGTATTTGCTTTAAGTATTAAAATACAGGTTACCAGAGCGGTAGTAACAGTTGAGTAACCAGCAGTACTCAAAGTTATATGCAAAACATGATTAGCGCTAAGAACCACAACATCGCTATTTATATCCTGTTTGAAAACGATAAATAAATATCACTACTTAGCCTTACTCACTGACGTCCACACGTAAATTAATGATGTTTATTTTAAAATGTGTTGTGTTAATATTGCACTTAGCATTTCTGGGTAAGATTTAATGATACTATAGCTTAATTTTTTGTTTTGTCATTGATTGTGTTGTGTATTGTGTTTCTATGATTTAGTTTTTTTTGTATTTAAAATAAATTAGTAAAAAATATATTTCTGTAATGTTTATTAAGAATACTTTTAAGAAGTATTTGGAAGATAAGTTTGTATTTTTTTTTTATTAAAACATTAAATAATTTTATTATTTTACAGTTAATTGTTTTATGTTGGGCAATTTTTTCATATTCATTAATAATTCAATATCCTATTATAATACAAATTAGTGGTCATTACATTTATTTTAATACGATAATTCGTAAATGATTAATTTTAAGAATTTTACTCATTTGAATCAGATAAATCCAAATGTTCGCACGTTTGGCCTAGTGGTTTAGCGGTCACCACGCCGTTTCCTACTTCGCCAAGTGTCGAGGGTTCAAATCCCACATAGGACAACACTTTGTGTGATCCACAAATTGTTGTTCTGAGTCTGGGTGTTCTTTGTGTTCATGTATGTTTGTAAAGTCCCCCGGAACACAGGATTTATTCCTAGTGCGGGAGTTGTCTTTAAAAAAAAATAAGAAAAGAAGAATGTAGTAGGTACAACAAAAATCCTTATTTAAGAAAAGAGGTTGTTAAGAATTATAAAATCAGAAAAAAGTAAGATTATTTACATAATATTTATAAACTCTGTAAAATAATATATATATACATATACTATCCAGCACTATGACGTCAACTCAATATTGAAAGTGTCGTTACAACGAAAAGTGTCGTTACAACTTTTGGTCTTAATCCGTCTAGCCCCCTTTCGCAACGCGCCATAAGGAACTTCGTTCCAAAAACACAAAATAATATTTAAGAAATATTGTGGTAGTAGAGCTGTGCTGATTTCAGCACGAACTGGCCGGCTCGTCCGGAGCGATACTACCCTTTCACAGAAGACCAACCTAAAATGACAACATATGTGCTGTCGCGTTTCGTTGGTGAGTGCGAGACCGGAAAAGATGCAGAAGCATATTAATAGGCCCCCATAGTGTGGGTCACCATGCTGTATTGTAGAATTTCCTACATTCGCAATGAGTATGATGACAAAAAATCACTAAAAATGTATAGTTTGTCATTTCTTGTAGAAAGTGTCAAGTTCAGATGCGACTACGAGTACGCTGACATCGGATGGTTCAAGTACCATGAAATACCAGAGACTTGGGACGAAGCCCGTTTGCGATGCCATCTTGAAGGTATTATAAAACTATACTGCTATTCTCATTCATTTGGCGTTTTTTTAGATACACTAGACCATGTATTAACTACTCCTACGGGAGAACTATTTCGTGTGATAAAACTAGTCTTTATGATAATCCAGGGTGTCAGCTACCTCCATTTCTGCGTCGGTGACAGCGTATGCGACTGATAATATAAATAAATAATAAATATTTCGGACATTTAACACACAACGCCATCTATTCCCAAGCTAAGCAGAGCTTGTGTTATGGGTACTAGACAACTGATATAAATACATATATACTTTTTTTTTGTAAATACATACATATTATCAAAGAAAACACCCCTTTGTTTCCTTGTTTCGGAGGAAACAAATATTTGCAGATCATACAAACATTTGGTCCGACTCGGGAATCGAACCCGAGACCTCAAGCACAGCAATCGCATACGCTCCCACTGCGCCACAGAGGCAGTCTGATGTGGTTGAGGTCTCGGGTTCGATCCTTTCCTCCTTCCTTCGATTGAATATTTTTTTTGGAGTTTGGGAACGCGTTCTTTGTACCTATAAAGGTGTGTCGCCTGCTTTTAAAAATAACAAAACAAACTTACAAAACGAATTAGCAAACCATGATCGCAAAACATTGCAGACTCCTGCTACTTTTAGATTCGGGAATCGAACCCGAGATCTCGTGCAGAGCAAACGCGTACGTTACGACAGTGCCAACGAGGCAGTCAAGTAGATTGCTCCAGCTGTTGAATGTGAAATAGTAACACACAAACCTAAAGAATTAACAATCGAATAAGTAATTATTATTCCATAATAATTGTGTTGACCTCACTCAGGTTAGATGCTTGATAAAAATAAAGATATGAATAAAACATTCTCGAATCCCAGACCGATTCCGGTTGTTTGACTTTATATAGCTACTAGCTTTGCACCGCGGTGTTGCTCCCGGTTGTTGTACCTTGGATAACACCACGGGGCTTAGCTAGTATACATACCTATATGAAAATTCTACTACTTAAATAGCATTTGAAATCCTTCGGCCATAATTATTTCAACTTCAATAACATTGGACTTTCATATTAGGTCTTTACCTATGAAATTGCCGTTCTTCAGTACTGCTCATTTCATGCTCAAAAGTTTGTAATGGCTCTGTATTCTTAATTCAAATTAATTTTGTTTTAAAACCATGACATTCTATTTACAAACTCCGTCTTTGTTTTTTGATTAGCGTTGTATTTTCATTACATTTGAACTTTTTTTCATCAAAATGGAGACTTTAAAAATTCGTGTAATTATGGAATATGAGTTCCGTCGTGGCACTAACGCGACACAAACGGCACGTAACATCAAAAACGTTTACGGAAAGAACTGTACAAGCGAACGCATAACCCGTTATTGGTTTTCCCGGTTCCGTTCTGGAAATATTGACTTGAAAAATGAAGCTTGTAGTCGTCCGGAGACTTTGGTTAACAATAATGAATTAAAGGCGATTGTGGAAGCTGACGAAACTCAATCTACAGCTGAGCTATGGGACTAATCCCGCCCACACGCCCACCACTGTAACTCCTGTACACCAGGATCAACAGCGGTGACCCACGAAAACACCGAGTTATGACACTCGGGAAGTCCCAGGAAAAATTTAACTGTCTTGGAACCCGCAACGAAATTAATCAGAAGAAAACTGGAGGAGTTGGAAATATAATAAGTCCACTTCCCTCCTTAGCAAAGCGGGAGACAAAATGGAGTCAAAATAGGCAGACGCCTTTTTCAAACCGGGAAGCACCACGGATAAAAATATTATGGGTCCTAAGTGAGCTATATTTGATTTCTATAGTATGTATGGCAGAATCGCTTAAACGCACGGAAATTCACCGCAGTTGACACAAGATCCCCATAATATACTACCCCAGACGTCATTTGTAAGCTATTTAGCATCATGTTACGTTCATTGACTGCCTCTGTGGCGCAGTGGTAGCGTATGCGACTGTTGTGCTTGAGGTCTCGGGTTCGATTCCCGGGTCGGACCAAATGTTTGTATGATCTGCAAATATTTGTTTCGGAGTTTGGGTGTTTTCTATGTATAATATGTATGTATTTACAAAAAAAAGTATATAAGTATTTATATCAGTTGTCTAGTACCCATAACACAAGCTCTGCTTAGCTTGGGACTAGATGGCGTTGTGTGTTAGATGTCCAAAATATTTATTTATTTATTTTGATTTATTTATTGTACCAAAGACTACATTCCCAGAGGATATGATGAGCCGACTGTTCACAGCTAGAATCAGGTGTTGAGCATTGACACAATGGTGAATCGACTAATTTAAATGAGTATAGTTTGCTCTTAAAGTTATCGTGGCCTGTAAGAAATTGAGCGACACAGTGATCTACCTCGAGCCATGTCCTTGACAACCTTTCGCGAACAGATGGAAAGAACTGGTAGAGGTGGCGCCCCTTAGATGATTCGTCCCATCGTTGCTGCCATTCATCCAAGAGGTCGTTATAGACATTGGATTTTTGTTGAAACAATCTTATGATTTTACCGCGGTCTCGTATGCCCAAAAAATCGCATTCCATGTTTTGTAGTGTGGAATAGTACATGGCTGCACGTCTTTGCACCTCGAGATCGACCGGAAGAACACCTGTCAACACTGGTAAAGCCTCAGTGCTAACCGTCCTATATGCCTTGCACAAGAAAATCAATGCAGGTCGTTGGCCTTGTAACAGTTTGCGACGGACAGCGCCTACAGTCGCCCTATCTGCCCATACAGGAGCACCATAGCAAATAGAACCCAAATAAGTAGCTCCATATATGATCTTTAGTGTATTATATGACAGACCCCATGTCGCAGTTGATATCCTCGTCAGTGCAAAGAAACTCTTTTTAGACTTTTCATTAACTGTTCTAATATGTTCAATAAATGAAAAAAATCTTTCTAAAACCAATCCTAAATAACAAACCGAGGTTTTATTTTTAATAGTAACATTTTCAAATTTAATACACGGCGGTGATTTGAGGTTACCTTTCAGAAGTAGCTGGAAGGTTTTGTTTGGTGCAAACGTCAACTGATTACGCCCACCCCACCGAGATATTAGGTCCAAACATTCACCGGCCAGCCTCTCAAGCCCCGTTCTAGTATCCGACTCTATCAATAACAAACCGTCGTCCGCGTACGCATTCAGGGTACATCCGGACGGCACAGGCATTGCCAGAAAATCGTCGAAGCCTATGTTCCACAAGTATGGTCCTAGCACTGACCCTTGAGGACACCCCATCGTAAGCGCCTTCGACACAGAATGATGCCCAAGTCTCAATTTAGTAGTACCTTGTAAGAAGTACGAGGAGATAAGGGAATAAATATTTTTAAAGCAACCTCTTAATTTTAATTTTAGCAATAGCATGGGCCACCACGCATTGTCAAAGGCGCCAGATATATCTAAGAAGATGCCTAAAACGTATTGAAAACTTGACTCGGTGACAGTTTTCCTTACAGATATAACCGCATCAGTTGTCGATTTTCCCAACGTAAAGCCGAATTGTCTATCATGAAATTTAACTCCACCCGGTAGAAGTCGTGGTACTACAAGACGCTCTAAAAGCTTTCCCAGCGATGGTAACAGTGTTATGGGTCGATAGGATTTAGGATCGTCCGGCGGCTTATCGCCGCTTTTTGGTATTATTCGAATATTACCGCACCGCCAAACACTAGGAAATACTCCTTCCGCAATGCAACGTTTAAAAACTGTTAAATCCGTATCACCCGAAAGTTTACAAGCTTCTTTTATCATTTTGTTTGATATTTTATCGTCGCCCGAAGCCTTATTTAGTGGTAATGACCTAACAATACTGAGGAATTCGTCTGAAGATGGTAAGTCAGACATTGGAGACAATGGTGGTTCAATAGCCCACTGCCTAATTTGTCGGTGATAATCCGTGTCATCCTCCGGCCGATCGTCAGGCACAAGTGATTCTAAAAGATATTCTGTGGTTTGTTCTACCCCTGTAGTATAACTATTATTAATTTTGATGTTCTGTACGTATGCAAGGTCGATTGATCTATTTGCTTTAAATTCATGATACAAAGGTGACCAGGGACCCTCTCTATCGAGTTCATCAACAAGTTTACGTATCAAATTTCCCTTTGATTTCTCCACAGCAGCTCTATAATGAGACCTGGCAACTCTAAGAGCAATAAGAGCATTATTGTAAATATCTCCTGTTACGTTACGCTTTTTAATGTTATTTAGTTTTTTACGAGCTTTCCGATAGATTCTACGTAATTCGACTAATTTATAATTCCACCAATCACATCTACGAGTGTTAGTGATAGATCCACGGCCGATACAAACATCAGCACAATATGTGAAAGTATCTGATAATATGTTTGCGCTTTCTTCAGCTGATAGACCACTGCGACTGAAGTCTTTGGCATGTACTGCAAAGAGTGAACCAAATAAAGCCCAATTTGCCCCTTTAGTTTTATACCTAAAATTGTAAGGAGTTCTTTGTGGATATTGTGCAACCATTGGTATGAATTCGTACACGATTAAGCGGTGATCACTACAGGATGCGTCCGGTAAGACACGCCATCCAGATATCGAGACGTCGCCGCGCGTAAGCGTCACGTCAATAGAAGACTCACCCATTGGGCTGCAAAAAGTTGGTGGTGCATCAGGGGTATTGTGGATAGTAAGATTCATTTCCGCAATAAAATCTTCAACCGCACAGCGACAAGCCATGTCAGCTGCACGCAATTTGCCATACCATAAAGTAGAAGAAGCATTGACATCAGCGCCAATGATAATTTTGTGTCCTATGAGGGACCGCAAAACGAAAAGTAAATGATGTAGATGAGGATCAATAGGATGTGAAAATTGAAAATAACAGCTCACGACGTAAACCCTACAGGTAGAGGATGAGATCTCAGCAACGGCGCAGTGTGACGTCATAAGGTTACGCAAAGATGTTACCGTAAAATTAGAACTTGCAACATATATCCCAGCCCGCGACCGGCCATCTAGCTGTACTATATAATTCCGCAATTGAGCGCTTTGATATTGCTCTTGTATAAGGACAATGTCTAACTTTTGTTCCAAAACTAAGCGATCTAATTCTGACGTGGCTATTTTATCATTATGAAGATTTAACTGGCCTATTGAGATATTATCCATTTTATTAAAAATGTACTACAACTACTACTGTATAAGCTATTCAGTAATTAGTATTTAGGATTAGCTGCTCTAATTTAAGTTTATATGTGGAGCAGTCTTGTGATCCACATCGATAGTCACATGGTTTTTTGTACCGGCTGCATTGTGCGCATTTCGGTTTAAAATCTGGTGTGTCCTTATCCGGGCAAGCTCTTGTATCGTGGCTGGCCGCGCAATTAGCACACGTAGGAGTTTTAATAGTGCAAAATTTTTGAACATTACCGAATTGTTGACAGTTTAAGCAACGAACTACTTCTAAGTCGTCTATAAACCTACATGTGGCCCAGTCTATATATAATTTATCTTTTGTGCTAGCCAAGTGTTTCCTAACCTCTGTCTCTAATTCTAAGCCTATCCATTGACGTCCGTTTTCCAGTTTACGATGCCTGACAATTTTGGTTGTTTTTAAAAAAATCGCTTTCGCTTAATTTTAATTCGTCCTTGATATTCTGACGATATAAAGCTGTTAGGAAGGTACGATCCTCCATAGAACCGGGCACGTCTTTTACAATTAAACGGGGCCTTCGGCCTTTCGGCTTTTCTAAGCATAAGCCTACAGATTTAATGGCGTTTACTGATTCTAGTTTTTAAGCTGCCGTTCATTTGTGACCCGCAACACGACGCCTGCCTTTGCGGTTTTTTTGACGCCTACAATTTAAAAACCTTCGTCGCTAGGTTTAATAGCCTTCATGAGAGCTTCTTTTGTAGCTGACGAAGTTGCATAGTCCGCTGAACGTTCCGTAGTAGGATACGCAATAACACACGGCCTAGATACGCGTGCCTCAGCGGACACCGGACACGGGGCTGATCCAGGTGGTAAGCGAAGCCTAAGCTTGTCCGCGTACGTCAAGCCCGGCTGTTGAACGGCGACACCCCCCACCCGGCGCTCGAGATTCGCTAATTTCGTTTTATTGCTAGCAGATTTAATTGCCAACAATGAGACGACACCGGTAATCCGCTGGGTTACGTCCATAATGGCGGTCCTATTCCCCACATTCATTCGCGACCCCTGATCGTTTACCAATTCGTTAATTTTTGCCAAATATTCGGTTGCCTGAGACACCAACTCAAAATAATCATACTCCCCACAGTTATCACGACCACTAAGAGACGAAACACTCTCGCCCAAGTCCGAAGCCCTAATTCGTTCAGTTCTACTTTCATTTGACGATAAATTTGATGGCGACATTCTACCAAACAATTTATTTCCGGTTGGTGTTCAAAATTTATTTGTACCACCAGGATCCGGCAACTCGCCAACAACCGACATGGCCAAACAAAGACACACCAGACAAAAGAAATATCAATAAAAAACAACTTCAAAATCAAAAAACACGAAAAGAAAATTAATACAAACAAAATATTACTCCTACCTACCTTTAAGAATAAAATAAATTGACTTACCGATAGCCGTAGTAAAGGAAACTAACACAATATTTGTATTTATAAGGCGTAAAACTTACAGATTATTTGTCAGAAATACTATACACAACCTTATACCGCCCACAAACCGGGTAACCATCGCAAGGATACGCAGAAACAATATTTAAATTATTAAAACGCGACGTCACACGTGAACCGCTCAGAGCCGCGGAGGGAAGGCTGAGCTAGCAGCAGCTTTTAATGTAAGCATCAAAACAATATTGATCCATTTGCGACAAATTGGCAAGGTAAAAAAGCTTGATAGATGGGTGCCCCACGACCGTAATGATCGCCAGCGCAACGTACGCGTCGAGACCTGCCTTGCGCTGCTCAACAGGCAAAGAAATGAAGGAATTTTGAAACGAATTGTTACGTGCGACGAAAAATGGATTCTGTTCGACAATCGAAAGCGGTCAGCAAGTTGGTTAGACCCTGGTTCAGCACCAAAGCAATGCCCTAAACCAAAAATGACCCCTAAAAAGGTGATGGTCACTTTTTGGTGGTCTAGTGCGGGTGTGATTCACCACAGCTTTTTACAAAACGGCATGAGCATTAATGCAGATGTGTACTGTGAAGAACTGGAGAGAATGATCGAGAAGCTTGCACATCTGCAACCAGCTTTGGTCAATCGGTCGTCCCCACTGCTCCTTCACGACAACGCGCGACCCCATACTGCGCAACAGACAGTCTCCAAGCTGCAGGAACTGGAGATGGAAGCTCTCCCTCACCCGCCATACTCACCAGACCTTGCACCTACCGACTATTACTTTTTCCAAAATTTAGACAACTTTTTAGTGGGTAAAAAATTCAAATCCCGAGAGGCAGTACAAAATGCCTTTGAAGAGTTTGTTGCCTCCCGTCCAGCTGATTTTTACAAGAAGGGCATCAATAAACTGCCAATGCGTTGGCAAAGATGCGTCGATTGTATGGGTGATAACTTCGAATAACAGAAATAAAAAAGTTTGTAAAAATAAGTACTTTCACTTATTGCATACAAAACGGCAATTTCATAGGTAAAGACCTATTACAAACTACCATCCCCCGTTTTAACTCCAGGATGGGGTGGATTTCTAAAGATACATTATTAGTATACCTCCGCACCATATATAGAGCATAAATTTTAAATTTCAAGTTTCTTACTTCAAAAACATAAGATTTTCATACAAACTTCCAACCCCCGTTTTACCCCCTTAGGGGTAGAGTTTCGTAAAATCCGTTCTTAACGGATGTCTACACGCTATAAGGTACCTATCTGCCAAATTTCAAGTTTGTAGGTGTTACAGTTTCTGAGATTTCTGAGAGTGAGTGGTATTTCGCTTTTATATATATAGATGACGCATCACGTGTCATGTAGGACAGTACAGAGTATTTATATTTTTGACTAGCTGCACCCCACGGTATTGCCCGTGGTTATTGTTGTACCTTTACAAGTGAAGTACCTACAGGTATTCTAAAAAAGTAGCCCTTATATCACCAGCTATACTCTGTCCATTATTTTATTTTCTTTTTGACAGCTCACGCCTATAAATTATCATATTTTTTTTCGAAATTATGTACTACAGTAATGTCGTACTTTATTGACGGTGACGGTACTTTAGTGAAGTGGTCTGTGCATAACAAACAACCACAGACTATAAAACAGTACTTGAAATACGACAAATCGATCATATGATAAAAATAATTTGACTTCATGTAAGTATTTTTTCTGTAAATTTAATAAAAAAAGGAAATAAAAATTGTATCTATGACTCCAAGATTGAATTTTTGCAAGGAATTAAGTCGAAATCTTGGAATTTAGGATCAAACCAAGAGTAAAGAACGATAACTCTGTTCATTCATCTAATTTACTGATTTATTATTTATATTTTTGTTTATTTCTTACATAATATAAAAAAACTAATGAAGGCATAATTAATATTTCAACAAAAAATATTTAATTAAAACGATTGAAAGTTCTTCATAAATAAAATCGCTGTTCGTTTCAAATCGAATCGGTAATGAGTGAGGGCGTCACTAATTTCAAAATTTCTTGAACTGTCAAAAAGAAAATAAAGTAATGGACAGAGTATAGTGGAATTCCCGTCAGAAAGGGTTCAGCCGTTTCCGAAATTACCTGGAACAAATAGACAGACAGACAAACATTTTTGAAATTTATTTTTGTATATAAGTACCATGCTTAAATGAACATCTGTTAATTTGAATTCACAAGCAAACTCTTTATTCGCGGGGTATACGTTCCGTGAAAATGCCGCGAATACAGAATGGTAGCTTACATGGAATTATAGTAGATAATTATGTTCCTAGGTGACAAAATAAAAAAACAAAATTTATAGATGTACCTATATACAAAAAACAACAACTAAAACAAACATTTTGACCATATTATTGATTAATCGCTAGTCTTATGCAATGGTTTCCTTGAAGAGTTCTGTATTTTTTCTTGCTTGGCAGATCTTAGAAACTCTTTCAGTTCAGACTGATATTTATAAGTGGCCTTATTTAATCTTCGGTTTTTTATCGAAATACAGTATTATTCTCTTTAGTTGACATTGTAAATTAGGAATAGAGCATTTAACATGTGACAGCATTGAACAATATACTTTATGCTTTGAGCAATAAGACTGCTTTACTTAAACTTAAACATTA
Source organism: Diaphora mendica (assembly GCA_949125395.1). Classification (NCBI taxonomy): domain Eukaryota; kingdom Metazoa; phylum Arthropoda; class Insecta; order Lepidoptera; family Erebidae; genus Diaphora; species Diaphora mendica. The sequence goes on along the minus strand of OX421332.1, from coordinate 2,393,720 downwards.
TGTTTGTATACATTCTTAAAAATATTGACCTTGGCGAAGGCGGCTTATAATAAAGAAAAAACTGATAGCTTTTTACGATATAAAGTATTTTTAATTTTTTTATAAGTCCATTTGCCGACGTGTTTACAAATTAGTATGTATTTAAGTGTTTGTCAACATGGATTCCGACCTGCGCGCTCTACACTCATCAATCTTAAAGTAGACTATTTGAACACCAAGGTTTGGGCCGTCAAGTGGACGCAGCATACTTTGATTTTAAAAAGGCATACGAACTTGTGGACAATGATGTACTTTTAAGGAAGTTTTCATCAGTGGGCTTTAATATCCAGCTTTTAAGTTTCATGCCAGGTTACCTTAAGGATCGCAAATAGTATGTTAAGTTGGGAAATCATCGATCTCAAGAATATTATACTCGATCAGGAATAAGTCAAAGCAGTACCCTTGGTCCCACACTGTTTCTCATTATAATCTATGACCTGCCCAGTGTTCTTTCTGGTGCTGAGTGTCCGATGTTTGCTCACGATCTCAAGTTATTCCTCCCTATTGCTAATACTAACCTTGGAGATTGTAAGGAACTGCAGAAAGATATTGATGCAGTTGTATCTTGGAGTGTGCAAAATAAACTGTCCCTCAACACCTCCAAATGTAAAACATTACCTTGACGTGTTTTCGTTCACCAATAAACGAACTGGCAGGTGCACCGCTCGAGCGTGTTAACAATATACGTGGCCTTATTTTTTATTTACGCGGGGAATGCTTTTTGCATCATACCCGGTGGACACACGAAGGACGTGTGTGAGACTCCCGACGAATCGGTCTACCCACTAAACCCCGCGGTGGCCTACCTCTGCAGTCAGAAGGGACATCAGTGGCTTCTGGAGTTCCCCTGCTGTACCTCACGATTGAGTTCCGGAGTAACCAAAGTCATTCCCGTGGCAGGTTGCTGTTGCGCCTCGTACGTACGGTACTTCTGCAGACTTCCGAGTTGAGCCTTACAGCGGGAGGAATCCGCCAGGTCCTTAGACCAGACGGGTGCCCCGTAGAGGACCATGGATCGCACGACGCCCATGTTGAGGCAACGAACTTTTTCCCGTGGTCCCCGATTGGGCAGCAGGCGATGTAGTGCCTGATGTAATACCTTTAAACGAGCAATTCTTGAATATATGTGTATATACATACACACATCAAAAGTGTCTAGGGATCAAGCATTTTTATGCGGATTTCTTGAGATTGAGATGTGGCTTTGGCCCTGGCCTGCTCAGTCGCCAGACTTGAACCCGATTGAGCATGCATGGGAAATGCTACAGAGAAGAGCTCTGCCGAATATGGAGGGTATCCAGTCGCAAGAAGACCTTTTTTTGTTGTTGCAACGAACATGGGCGGCCATTCCACAGCGTGATTTGGATGAACTCATTTTGAGTATGCCAAACCGATTCTTGTGTTGTTAGTGTTCGCGGTAGAAACACGGATTATTAATTGTTTAAGTTACCTAATAAAATTTTAAAGAAAACTGTTACTTCAGTCTTTTTTTCGAACTTTAATGTTAGTGGTTCAAATGTCAAAAATCCCTTTATTAGGAAAATGGCAAATTTCTTTATTAATGCAAAGGTGACTTGGGTTTATCGTTACTGTGACAAACGAAAACACTTTATTTGATGAATCCTTAAAGAAAATTTTAATTAATATCAATCAGGAGAAAAGTTATTGCAAAAATATATGTTGATCCCTAGACACATATGTTGATCCCTAGACACTTTTGATGTGTGTATATATATATATATGTATAATCTGAATCTCAGAAACGACTCCAACGATTTTCATGAAATTTAGTCATCAACAACCCATAACGTCCCACTGTTGGGCTCTGGTCTCCTCTTAGAAGAGGGGTACGGCCATACGTCTCCACGCTGGCCAAGTACGGGTTGGGGACTGGCAACACAACGTTGTGGCTACGTAATCTTGCCGTTGGATGTTTTTAAGCCGCCCAAAGGCCTCCAACTAAGTTTCACGACTGTTATCCTATAACAAACAAATTTCTTTACCATAAAAAGGTTATAGTGAGCCAACCTTAAAAGATATGCTGTCGCAGACTTTTTTTAGAACTTTTAAAGAAGAGCAATTCTTTTAGACATTGTGTTAATGAGACTTAAAAAAATTACAATGAAAGCTTTCAAAAGGAACAATTCAACAACTCTGTTTTGAATATATTATATAATATTCAATTGTTGATTGATACTCTGCTCATTTTGATCATATTATGTATTCAACACTGAGATAAGCGATTTTAACCAAACAAACAAACTATACAGCTTCAAAATATAAAGTACTAGCTGACCCGGCGAACTTCGTACCGCCATATTTACATATCTGTCTTAGCTTTTTTTTTTATAAATAAATAAATATTAGCTTCCCACAGGCAGACTTTTCCCGTTATCTTTTTTTCTTTCTAGCAAAAAAAGAATGAAATAAATCGGACTATGTGTTATTGAATTACAATTAAGTACATATTTTGACTTTCATCCCCTCTCTCAAAGAAACCGTGCTGAATTTCGGGATAAAAAGTAACCCATGTTCTACCTCTTAGTATAAACTCAAATCATGCCAAGTTTCATTTGAATCCATTCAGTAGTTTCAGCGTGATGCGCGGCCCAAGATACAGACAGACAGACAGACGGACAGACAGACAAAAATGAAAAAAAAAATAGTTTTGGCTTCAGATCGAATCGATTATAGAGAGCCCTCCAAAAAAAATTTTAAATATCTTTAATGCACAGAATTGGACCTGTTACATTTTTATGTAATATATAGATAGGTGTGAAAGGTCAAACCATATTTAGCTGATCTTAACCTAAGTCCACAAAAATGAAATGATAATCGTGTACCAGTCAGGTGACCAACTACAGCAGCATAGGATTTAAAATCTTATTCATTCGTAATAAAGTAAATATTTTAATGACTATAAATCGTATTTCGTTTCTCCATAGGTGGTATATTAGCTTCACCCACTACAGATCAAATGAAATCTATTATGTTGGAATGGGTTTGCAAGCCTGCAATCTTCACTGGAATTGCTGCTATGTTCTCGAAAGGAGACTTTTATACAATCGATGGTAAGTAAACAAACCTTTGAAATTGTTTCCATAGGGAAACAGATTATTTCCAAATTGTACAAAATGGTAGCGGAACGACGTTGATTTCAGGCCGGCTCGAACAGGGCAGTACTACCCTCCCACTGAAGACATCACTCGTGCTGTTGTGTTTCGTTGCTGAGTGCCAATGATACAGAAGCATCTCAATAGGCCGCCATTGTGGGGATCACCATTGTCTGCATTCACTATGAGTATAGTGACCAATACTCTTGGATTCTACGGATTTACCTTGGGAGAGCCACGCTTCGGCACGAATGGGCCGGCTCGACCGGAGTGATCCACGGCCTCACAGAAAACCGGTGTGAAATAGTGCTTGCGCTGTGTTTCACCGTGTGAGTGAGGATACCGGAGGCCCATACCCCAACCCCCTCCCCCAATCCTCACCCCCCATCCCCCCAAAGGTTGGCAACGCACTTGGGACATCTCTGGTGTTGCAGGTGTCCATGGGCGGCGGTAATCGCTTACCATCAGGCGATACGTCTGCTCGTTTGCCCGCCTATTACATAAACAAAAAAAAAAAAAATCTGCTAATGTTTTCCACTAAGCAACATATTTTTTAGAAATATAGATATGAATGCCCCATTATTGGAATAGATAGGCTCCAGAGATAGCCAAAGCATGTCCATAAATTTTGTGGCCAGATCTTAGAATTGACCATAATATATCTTGTCTGAAAATTTCATAAAATGTTCGTATTGTTATTTATAACTTTATGCACTTTTGTACATCGGCGGACTTAATGTCCAGGCCATACTCTACCAGTCAACAAATTTCAGGAGTTATACAAAAAAAATGTCCATGAATTCGTTCGTCTGATTTCTTCTAACAGGGGTCAGCAATTTGAAATGGTATTGTGGGTATTTGATAGGTCTACTAGTCTAGTGGTTACTAACCCAGAGGTCGTAAACAAATATTTGAAATTAATATTGAACTTTTGCAGGTATACCTTTAATTGATATTCCTCACGAATGGGCTCAATGTGAACCGGATAATAAAAATAACAAGGAAAAGTGTACAGCTTTAAATTATGATGGAAAGTTATCAGATGTAAGATGTGATGTACCTCGACCATATATGTGCTTCAGAGACCATTCGAAAGTCGATATCAACTTTTGTGGTACTCCAGATATAGGTGATTCTATTTCTAAAACTGGACATATACTTCTAAAAATAACACTTATTAAAATATAACGATTCATGTTGAAACTTTCAGATTACCATTTTGAGACTCAGACAAACAAATGCTACAAATTTCATACAAAAGCAAGGAATTTTGAACGTGCCCACATGGTTTGTTCTTCTGAAGGAGCTCATCTTGCTATTATAAACAGTGAAGAAGAAGCGAGACTCATTGCTCAAATTTTTGCCAAATATCCAAAAGAAAAAGTAGTGGGTAGTCTTTTTACAGATTATGCCTTTATTGGATTTAAATATTGGGACTTAAACTTAGAATGGACAACTATTCATGGTATTGTTATTTATTATACTATATTTTAGTTTAAATAAAATAGTAAGTTTACTTAGAATCTAAGTTACACTTATAACTTTGACTGCTTCTGTGGCGCAGTGTTAGCGTATGCAACTGGTATGCTAGAAGTCTCAGGTTCGATTCCCAGGTTGGATCAAATGTCTGTATGATCTGAAAATATTTATTTTTCCTATGTACAATACAATATACACAGTATATTTACAAAAAAATATATAAGAATTTTATTAGTTAATCTAGCTGTCATATAACAAGCTCTGCTTAGTTTGAAGCGACATGACGTTGCAGTCCGGGATACCCGGAACAAATTTTACAAGCTAATTTTCGTGATTATGGTAGCTAACAGGGGTAGCAGGGACAAAAAACTATTGAGCGTAGGGCCGGGATAACATACCGCGCAATTTGAAGGACAATGTGTCTGTTAAATTATATAAATATTAACTAACATTATTACATAATGGAAACAAATATTTGTCCTACAAAATGTATGGTTTGATCCTTCCAACATAATATTGATAACGAGGTCATCAAAAATGATACTAACTAGCTGATTTTTTAACAGTTGCTTAATTAATATATATAATAAGTCTTTACCTATGAAATTGCCGTTTTGTATGCAATAAGTGAAAGTACTTATTTTTTCAAACTTTTTTATTTCTGTTATTCGAAGTAATCACCCATGCAATCGACGCATCTTTGCCAACGCATTGGCAGTTTATTGATGCCCTTCTTGTAAAAATCAGCTGGACGGGAGGCAACAAACTCTTCAAAGGCATTTTGTACTGCCTCTCGGGAATTGAATTTTTTACCCACTAAAAAGTTTTCTAAATTTTGGAAAAAGTAATAGTCGGTAGGTGCAAGGTCTGGTGAGTATGGCGAATGAGGGAGAGCTTCCAACCCCAGCTCTTGCAGCTTGGAGACTGTCTGTTGCGCAGTATGGGGTCGCGCGTTGTCGTGAAATTATCTTGATAGTAATAACTTGTAAAATTTGTTCCGGGAATCTCGGACTATTGTGCTAATGTCCGAAATATTTTAAACTAAGTGAATTATGAAAGTATCACGGAGATCTAAGAGAAAGTTGACTAACAGTGGTTCTTAATCAACACTATAAAACTTTTATCCTCATTACTTGAAAATTGTACATGGCACTGCAAGCTTTTCCAAAATTACTTTATCTGCCACAACCAATCTATTTAACAAATTCATGGCCTTATTCGATATTTTGATAACTTCCCTTTTTATATATTATATATATGGACTGCACGGTTGGCCTAGTGGTTTAGGCGGTCGCCACGCCGCTTGCCAATTCGCCAAGTGTTGTGGGTTCAAATCCTACATGGGACAACACTTTGTGTGATGCACGAATTGTTGTTCTGAGTCTGGGTGTTCATTTTGTCCGTTTCAGGTATATCTGTAAAGTTCCCGCAACACAGGATGTATATTCCTAATGCGGGAGTTGTCTTTAAAAAAAAACATAAGAAAAGAGCACAGTTTGAGGTCAAACTATCTATCACTGATGTGTCATCATAAGGAATATCTTGTTATTTCTTAGTTACTTTAAAATAAAATTGCTATCCTGTGTAGATTGAAAGTGCTTACTTTGATAAATACAGTTTGATTTGCTTAGATTTATGGTATATGGGTAGCAACGGTATCATATTCTTTGAAATAACCCTACTGAAATGTACTTTTGATCAAAACTCGGGTAAAAAATGAGTTTTTTCAGGTCAATCGATTCAAAAGGCAGGGTATGCAAAATGGGCTGAAGGACAACCAGACAACTATGGAAATTATGAATACTGTGGAACAGTACACCGGTCAGGTCTGCTAAACGATGGAAATTGTGAAGTAAAATTAGCATTCATCTGTGAAAAAAAGCCTGACTATCCGCCTGTTTGTGATAATGTTAGTAAAAGCAATCACACCCGGTTCTGCGACACCAATATCCAAGATAATAAAAAGCAACTTGAAGCTCGACCCCACGAAGCAAATCGACCCCTTGACTTTATCTATACGGGACCCATTTAAATTCAATATAGTTTTTGTTTGTGATCTCATTTCTATGTCTGTAATTTCTATAAGAAACATATTATCCACAATATTGAAGCTATTTTGCGATAGCTTTGATCAATTAAATTAGAGTATTATCATTTTAATCTATAAATAATTAGGATAACGTTCCATATTTTTTTTGTTACCTACTCCTAATACTGTGCTGTTAGGTTGTGTCTACCTGTAGTAGTGGACATGAATACTCTGTAATATTTTTGTGTACTATTTTTAAGAGTGTCTTATGTGTTGGTATACCATAAAATAAATTAATAGCTAAAATAACTATAAATTCTTAAAGTTTAAAAAAAGCCCCACATAATAACCTGAGTTCCCTTTAAAAAGTAAAAAACACGTTATGCGCTTTCATTTGAGACCCCTCTCGATGATATTTTTGCAGACATTCGGTTATTCTTCCCCACTTTCACCCCCATAACTTTTAAACGACTCAACCGATTTTCATGAAACATGTCTGAGAACACTCGCACGTAACTCACCTTTCATAGAAAAAATAAATAAATTGAAATCGCTTCATCCGTTCGCGAGCTACGGTGCCACAGACAGACAGAGAGACAAACTGACAGACACATCAAAGTTATAACACCCCTCTTTTTGCGTCGGGGGTTAATTAATTTATACGATACACTATAAAACAGGTAGTAGAGCCACGCTGATTTCAGCACGAACGGGCCGGCTCGTCCGGAGCGGTACTACCCTCGCACTGAAAACCGACGTAAAATGACAGTGTAGCTAAACTAGCCCTTCTCTATCTGACGGATGAGTAGACTCCAAGGTCCAAGAGACCATTCTCATTGCGCAAGTGGATTAAATATATGTCTTTTTAAAAACACTTTTTTTTTTGTTATGGTATAGGTGGAAAACGAGCAGACGTATCACCTGATGGTAACCGATTACCGCCGCCCATGGACACCCGCAACACCAGAGGCTTCAGAAGTGCTGACCTTTGGGGGATGGGGAAAGGGATGTGGGGAGGGGTTGAGGTATAGGCCTCCGGTATCCTCACTCACACACAAAAAGGACTCGACTCTGGCAACCCCGACCAACAGTTGATTCAAATTTTGCCCTAGTGATTTTATTTGTTTTAATTATTTAAATTACAGTTTATTATCCTAAAATTCAATCCATCACTGATTAAAAAAGGTAATACATTGTTTTAAGTTAGAATTATAGATAAAAATAGTTTCTTTTAAACGACATAATAATAGTTTATACTGTGACAGTTACGGGCCAATAAATTGTAAATCATTGTCATTCCAGAGCTTAGACCAATAAAAAAGTCAAGACGGAGCCGTCGTGAACAATTGCGTTGCAAAAAGTGTAACACAGATTTTTCTACGTGTGCGTAATCACGCTCACATTGCTAGCATTGGCTTCGTCTCGATACGGTATGCGGGGCCGGCATAATGTTGCAAGTGTAGTGCACAAATTCCCGTGTGATGTGACTATGAGTACCTATACAATAATTATATTTTATTCTGTAAACGATATTAATACTGTACTGTAAGTACCTAATTACAAAAAAAAAAATCCGGTATGCTTTAGTACGGATGTATATTAAACTGTAAATTGTACAAATTGGAAATGCTCACCGCGTATGAAAAATAATATTCATTGAATAGATATAAAGAATTTATAGTTAAATAAAGTACTGGGATGTACTGTATCTGCTTGAGCATGTAATATTGTGGTAGTCGGTATAATAATTAATAATAATAATAATAAATTGTTTATTGATAATCCATCTTTGATACAATAGAAAAATACGTTAATGGCTGCAATAGTTAAAACTGTGACGCAGCCATTAGCGCTCACATCCGTGGTTATAGTCAATAGAAAATCAAGTAACTCAACTCTCAAAAAACCATGAAACAAAGAAAACCAAGCATGCAGTGATTTCAGTGTCAATACTAAGCGCACGTGTGTTTAAGAGAGTGAGGAAATTTAAGTTAGATTGAGTGTGTATGTGTATGAGTGTGGGTGTGTGTGTGTGTGTGTGAGTATGTATGTGTGTGTGTGTGTGTGTGCATGGTCAGTATTGTGTTAGTTTTAGATTAACGATGGCATAGTGTGTAATAATAGATATATAGTTAAACAGGAGGTCTCACCAAACATTCTATACATTGAGTGTAGGACGGGGAGCTCAAGTGTGTCTGCATAATTATACGTATGTTCATGTAATATAAATACACACAAGAAAGACAATACTATCTCACCATAAGTTCTTCAGTTTGAGTATAGGACAAAGAGAGAAGCCAGTCTGTAACTCTAACTTTGCATTTACGCAATGTCAAGGAATATATATCGAGCTCTTTGTTTATTCTGTTATACAACTTCGGACCCGAGAAATAGTACTGGTGGCTGGCTATAGCCGTATTGTGTTTAAAAATTTTACAGACTCGGTCCGACCTGCGTGTGTTGAGTACAAAATTAGTGTCATATGGGGTTTCCACATGTTTACGGAGAATTACTTGAAGTATGTACACCTGTCGGACTGTAAGGACTTCACACAGGTTATACAGGTCCGAAGTAGGGAATCTATACGGCTTACAGGACATAACTTTAAGAATACATCTTTGAGGTCTTTCCAATCGTAATAAGCTAGTTTTATAAGTACCACCCCAAGCACCGATGCAGTACCCTATAATTGACTGAACAAAAGCGTAATATACTATTTTTAAGGTGGAAAGGTCAGCAATGTAACGAAGATTTTTGAAGACATATATAAGCTTCCTTAAGCGCGAGGTGAGCATATTAATTTGAAAATTCCAGTTTAGATTTACATCTATAATGATGCCTAAATATTTGATTTTATCAGAAGGAATTAAACTATGACAGCCACAGTTACTTATTGTGGAGCGACTGCAAGAATGGGCCCTGACAACGAATGGTGAGGATGGTTGAGACTTTTTACTAGAGGAGAAGGTCAACATTTTAGTTTTATTCAAATTCAGTGTTAGAAGGTTGAAGTTCAACCAGGCCATTACAGTTTGGATTGCGGTTTCAGCCTTTGTCCTTACAAGATCCCAAGTAAAGCCCTTTATTAGGAGAACAGTATCATCAGCGTAAGAGACAATTTTACAGTCCTGCAATTTAAGGGAGCAAAGATCGCTAATGTAAAGGAGAAATAGCGTGGGACCGAGAACACTCCCCTGCGGCACACCGTATGAGAGAGTAGTCTCCTCGCTAGTGACATTATTAATAACAACAGATTGTGTGCGGTGTTGCAAGTAAGCAGAAAAAATCTCAAGTGGTAAGCCGCGAATTCCTAAATGCTCCATCTTCTTCAGAAGAAGTGGGACAGAGACAGTATCAAAGGCCTTGGTTAGGTCCAGGAATATACCAATCGTTTTTACCTTATCATCAACATTTGCTATAATCTCATTTGTGACATCAAGGACAGCATCTTCCGTAGATTTTTTACGCCTAAATCCGTATTGCCTATCAGATAACAAACTATTTTTATTTATGTATTCTATAAGTTTATTGTTCAAAATTTTTTCAAGTATTTTCGAAAAAGTTGATAGCACAGAGATAGGCCTGTAGTTGTTGACACTGTCTCTGTCACCACCCTTGTAAATAGGATGGACTAATGCCTTTTTAAACAGTTTTGGAAAGGTACCTGTGTTTATACAAAGGTTAATTATATGCTTTAAGATAGGTATAAGAATGTGTCTAGTTGACTTTACTAAAGAAGTGGGTATCCTATCCCAGCCCACAGCAGTCCCATCCCTAAGACCAAGTATTGTTCGCTCTAATTCAATCTCATCAATCTCAGTCAATGCCATAGAGGTGAGGACGCTGCGACAACGGTAGTCCCCACCAACCTGATCAAGGAGAGAGTTGTTTAAGCTACTAGGATTCGATGTGATCTCACTCGCAAGTTGAGCTCCGATATTAGCAAAATGGTTATTTATCAAATTAGCCGAAGCCAGGCAATCTGGTTCCAGATTGAGAAGTTCATTGGCTGATGTTCTATCTACAGGTATATTTGATATTTTTTTTAATAAATTCCAAGTTGCCTTTGGATCACCCCTGGTCTGCTGCAATTCCAGTTTATAATAGTTATGTTCGGTATAAATATTATACTATCAAGTTTCTAAGTAGGTAAATTTTTGATAAGTGGGTATAAATGAAAGAAAAATAGAGATACAGAAAATAAAAATTATTATATTAAATATGTAGGTATCAAAATCAAAGTCTAAAGCGTTTATTTCAATTATAATATAGTATAGGCCTCGACTTTGGTAAGCGTTTCCATCATTACCTCCAGCCGGGCTGGCGCATCCAAAGCTTGAGCCAACACTGCATCTTGTCTACCTGGTCGGCCTAGGAGGCCTTGAACCGATGTAAACCATCTCAATTCCGTTCCAATCTTAGCCCGGTACAATGACAACGACATAGCGGCAGAACTTTACCTACAAGTTACAATATTTTATGTATGTAATAAACTATTTAGTGCTTGTGCACTCACTTAATCTCAGGTATATATCTACCTACAAGTTTCACTTTATCAATGCCCAGTAACTCAAATTAATTGAATTTAAGTTTCACTAAACAATATTATTCTAGTAATAATGTCTGTGGGCTAGCAAAATCTTATTGTATTGGATTAATATATTGGACCAAATGTCCTAAACAATTAATATTAAGTATATAATATAGTTAAGTTTTACAATTTAACCAATAATTAAATGTGTCACCTACCTACATTTAATCATTATGCTAATAAATTGTTTTAAATACTATTTAAATAACTATTTCAGTGGAATCAAGGATATGTGGACACTGGAACAGTATAGTGACCTACTTAACAACGAGGTATTACCTTCTGAAGTACTACGGAGTGCTTACAGCTCAGAGGTCTTAACCACGCTTCTGCTACCAAAATGTTCAATCCTTTCGCCAATGTAGCGTTCACCGTGTGAAGTTTGTAATATATAAAGGGCCCATAGTATAGGCATTTAATCGCTAAGCTAGTTCACTGGCAAAAGAATTAAACCAGGGCGTTTCACCCTGTTCTTATTCTAAGCTAATGTAATATCAAGCACTTACTGGAGATGTGTGAATTCCTTGATATCGGCGTTCTGGGGCCCCTCTGTGGTACTCTCTCTGCGTCGTCACACATTCATAACTCCTAAGTGGCTGTACAGGTTCCCAAGTATCCTAATTATAATACACCCGTTTTAACTGTCGCGGATCGCGTCTAATCGACGCGACTACTAATCTCGCGTGTCCAAACCAGACCAATCATAACGGTAAACAACGAAACACCGAGTTTGTTGGACAAACAGCTAAATTCCACATTAAACGGCACTCATCAACCGCCCTGGCCGACCGTTTTTTCAAAGCTTCTCGTTAGTTCTCTTGTCACTTCAAAACGTCTAACAAAGAAAAAGTGACAATCAAAATGTTGCCATTATAATGACGTTCAATTTCTATCATAACATTAAAAAAATCGATTACACAATAATAATTGTTATAATAACGTATGTAATTGTATAACATAATAATTCGAAACACAACAAAAATTCATCAGTGGCGAAACGTGGGTGTACTAAATACATCTGTCTAACCCTTCGGGGAATTCAGGCTTGATGTTATGTTATAATAATTTGTTCGAGCTAAAAGTTTCTTATCCCATCTCATGGGAAAAAATATGTTCTTAGCTTGCAACACTGCCACAATGGCGTCAAGATATTAATTAATATTACAAATTATTACTCGAAATTATTTTGGTGTTTACATTGAATTAAACAGGAAATGCATTACTTACTTATGAAAAGTTATTCCATCTGATTTTTTAATTAAACTGAAATTGTGTTTGCAATTCCTGATAACACATGAAGGCATAGTTACGTTTATTTTGTGCACAGCTTTTCGTCTAGCGCTCTCGCTCACTGAAGGCCGACTAACGAGCGATCGTCTTCATTGTGCTGTTTTGTCATAATATGGTTTGTCTCGCAACGAGCGCCGTGCGCTCCGTCTTGACTTTTTTATTGGACTTTTTTATTGGTCTGAGTTCCAGAGGTACAATTGTGAGTGTTTATGTTTTTAACATTAAACGTAAGTATTTAAACGTTTCTAAAAATTAAAAGTGATTGTAATTTGCAAAACATAACGTTAATTAGTTTGGTGCTTTGAAAATTTTTTTTTATCTTTCTGTCTACCTTCACTATATTTTTCGTTTTAATTTCTATAGTATACCTTTCTTAATCCTTGTCATATTTCATTTCAATCTGTCAACTATGATGACTCGTAGGGCTTTGGCTGCTCGCCCGGAAGAGTCCAAGCTCAAACTGACTTTAGGCACATTGAAAGAGTCTCAGCAGTTGTATGACCAGCTGATAGCGGAAAGGAATGATAGTGAGAAAGAATTACTAGGCTTAATAGAAAGCAATAAAAATATAAAGTTAGAATTAGCCCACGTACATACACAATACACTAATGCCATTGTAGACCGGGATAGGCTTCAGCTTATTGTGGATGGATTCGACCGATGCAGTGCTGAGTATGAACTTGCTCTTAATCGTATACAGCATTTAGAACGTAATTTACATGTCACATGTTAAAATCACACAGTTAGAAATGACTCAACTTAGCACCACTGCCGAGCTAAACCAAAGTCTCTTTGATGAGCTGGTTGTTAAGGCCCCAAATATGGTCACTGTCAGTAACCAAAATCCTTCTATGACTGTTGATTCAAACAATGTTGTGATAAATAAGTCGAGTAGGAATGTTAAATATAGTAAAAATAAACTCAAAAAATATGTTAAAATCAATAAATATATTAGAAAAATGCAAGAATTGATACATAGACAGAGGTTTTTTATTAAGAATGTCAAATTAAATAGAGAGAAATTATTATTACTTGAAAAATTAGATATGTACTCAGTAGAATTAAACAATTGTTACTTGAACCATGAACAAGAAACACAAAAACTTAATTCTCAGTTAGACTGTCTTAGTGAGAAACTTGTGTCAGTGACAAACAAATATAATAGTTCTGAGAAGCAAATGAGGGAGTACATGCTGGCAATGAATGAGCTGGTGGATTCTCATTCATGTAATTGTAATCAGGGTCAATCGCTGAAAGACAATGACTCAAGTAGTAGTTAATGCTCACCGGCTCAGTCTGACCTGGTTTGTGGCACCTCTTTGTTGCATACAGACAATATTAATAAGTCCATTACAACACAGAAAATTTCAAAAACTATAAAAAAAACATAAATTGTAATATTCAGTGATGAGATTGGTAAGGGTATGGGTCAGCTATAATTAATGTTGAAACTGGAAAACCAAAGTACAAATTAATAATTACAGCCTTTCTATTGATAACAAAGTAATTGAATCTGATTTAGAGGTTGCCACAGCTTTTGAGAATATTTTTACGAACATACCAGTTTCAATAACAGAATCATTGAATTCATCCCCTACTATTGCAGAATCTTTGTTGAAAGAGAATATTAAAATTTGTAATACTGAGTTTAGATTTAGTTGTATCACCGACATAGATATTGTTAAAGCATTCAATGGTCTTGGTGTTAAGAAAACCGCCGATCTTTGGGGTAATTCTATACAAATTACTAAATCTATTATTGACGTAGTTGCATCACCGTTGGCTTTAATTTTCAACAAGTGCATTGAATGTGGTGTATTTTCTGACCTAATGAAACATAGTAAGATCATTCCTTTATTTAAGTCAGGTAGCACGTCTGATCCAACAAATTATAGACCTATTTCAGTGTTACCTACTTTCAGTAAAATTTTTGAAAAAATTATACTAAGTCAGTTACAGGCTCACTTTAGTGAAAACAATATTCTACACAGGAAACAATTTGGCTTTAGAAGAGGTCGCTTAACAACTGATGCTAGTGTTGAACTATTAGAGACTGTATTTAGTGCTTGGGAAAATAAACTGGATGCATTAGGAGTTTTTTCTGATTTGTCTAAGGCATTTGATTTTCATTGAAGGCAGTTTCATGAAACATTGATCAGGAAATTGTATCACTATGGAATTAGGAACACTGCTTTGGATCTTCTTATCTCTTGTTTGGGTAACAGGATCCATAAAGTAGAAGTTAATGGTCATAGATCCGTGGGATCTCTGGTCACTATGGGGGTTCCGCAGGGCTCTATTCTCAGCCCATTTTTGTTTCTCGTTTACATCAATGACCTGCCTAATTTGATAAAGGATAGTCAGGGGATAGTGCTATTTGCGGACGACACTTCACTTTTATTTAAACTGAAGAGACAACAATCTGTTACTGATGACGTGAATGACGCTCTCTCTAATGTCGTGAACTGGTTCAATGTTAATAATTTACTTTTAAACGAGAACAAAACTAAATGTAATAGGTCTTTACCTATGAAATTGCCGTTTTGTATGCAATAAGTGAAAGTATTTATTTTTTTAAACTTTTTTATTTCTGTTATTTTAAGTAATCACCCATGCAATCGACGCATTTCTGCCAACGCATTAGCATTTTATTTGATGCCCTTCTTGTAAAAATCAAATGGACGGAAGGCAACAAACTCTTCAAAGGCATTTTGTACTGCCTCTCGGGAATTGAGTTTTTTACCCACTAAAAAGTTGTCTAAATTTTGGAAAAAGTAATAGTCGGTAAGTGCAAGGTCTGGTGAGTATGGCGGATGAGGGAGAGCTTCCAACCCCAGCTCTTGCAGCTTGGAGACTGTCTGTTGCGCAGTATGGAGTTCGCGCGATGTCGTGAAGGAGCAGTGGGGACGACCGATTGACCAAAGCTGGTTGCAGATGTGCAAGCTTCTCCATCATTCTCTCCAGTTCTTCACAGTACACATCTGCATTAATGCTCATGCCGTTTTGTAAAATGAATCACACCCGCACTAGAAAACCAAACAGTGACCATCACCTTTTTAGGGGTCATTTTTGGTTTAGGGCATTGCTTTGGTGCTGAACCAGGGTCTAACCAACTTGCTGAGCGCTTTCGATTGTCGAACAGAATCCAAATTTCGTCGCACGTAAGAATTCGTTTTAAAATTCCTTCATTTCTTTGCCTGTTGAGCAGCGCAAGGCAAGTCTCGACGCGTACGTTGCGCTGGCGATCGTTAAGGTCGTGGGGCACCCATCTATCAAGCTTTTTTACCTTGCCAATTTGTCGCAAATGGATCAATATTGTTTTGATGCTTACATTAAAAGCTCCTGCTAGCTCAGCTGTAGATTGAGTTTTGTGAGCTTCCACAATCGCCTTAAATTCATTATTGTTAACCAAAGTCTCCGGACGACCACGAGCTTCATTTTTCAAGTCAAAATTTCCAGAACGGAACCGGGAAAACCAATAACGGGTTGTGCGTTCGTTTATACAGTTCTCTCCGTAAACGTTTTTGATGTTACGTGCCGTTTGTGTCGCGTTGGTGCCACGACGGAACTCATATTCCATAATTACACGATATTTTTAAGTTTCCAATATGACGAAAAATGTTCAAATGTAATGAAAATACAACGCTAATCAGAAAACAAAAGACTGAGTTTGTAAATAGAATGTCATGGTTTTAAAACAAAATTAATTTAAATTTAGAATACAGAGCCATTACAAACTTTTTTTTATTTGAAATGACCAGTGCTGAAGAACGGCAATTTCATAGGTAAAGACCTAATATTATATTTTTTACACCCAACGTTAAACAAGTAAAAACCAGTGTTCAAATAAATGGAAAGGGGTTGGGCCCTTGTGGACACCACCAAGTTTTTGGATATAACTCTGAACTCAAAATTGCAGTGGGGCCCACACATTGATGGATTATCGAATAGACTCAGCTCTGCAGCATACGCGGTTTACAAAATTCGTCAATTAACCGATGTAGAAACAGCTAGATTAGTATATTTTAGTTATTTTCATAGTGTAATGTCATATGGTATTTTGTTTTGGGGGAATGCTACCGATATTCAAAGTATCTTTGTGTTGCAGAAGAGGGCTATTCGTGCAATTTATAATCTTAGTTATAGGCAGTCACTGCGGAATAAATTTAAAGAAATTGGTATAATGACAGTTGCATCTCAATTCATCTATGAAAATTTAGTTTACGTTGAGAAAAATATTCATCTATACACAAAGTTTAGCGACGTTCATGATATCAACACTAGAAATAAAGATAAACTCGTGTTGCCAACCACTAGATTACAAAGAGTAAGCAAGTCTTTCCGATGTCAGGGTTTGCAATTTTACAATAAAATTCCAAGCAAATATCAAGAATTAAGTATTACCAAATTTAAGTCCTTAATAAAACAGAAACTATGTGAAAAGGCTTATTACACAGTTTAGGATTATTTAGATGAATAATTTGCTTGGGACTGACGATGCTCACTTCAGTATTTACCTACGTATCTTGTGTGAAAGTGATTGACATTTATATTTTTATTGTATGTAGTTTTTATACCAAGTGAATTCCTTTTGTGTATGTAAATGTGAGTATAGTCTTGGCTTGTAATATAAGTTCATATTTAGTATCTTTCTGGTGGCTTTGAGTGTTTCCCCGGCCTACCCAAATGTCCTGCTGACGGTAGTGTCGCGCTTCGGGTCGTAACACGATGGCTAGGGCTCGTATGCCGTCTGTATTGACAGGCCGACTCAAAAATATGGTCCTTTCTTCAAAAGGCCAACCCAGATCCTATACTGTACTCGTACCGATTTTATTGTTGTTTTGTAATCAATGTTCTCGGACTAAAAAAAAAGCACATCTCTGTGGTTTGTTTTGACATTTCTTCCCAGAGTGAGTCGTAGGAAATCATTTAGGGCCGGTCTTATTTAATGTTTTTATAAATGACATCTCCAGCTGCTTTCGTCACTCAAATATCTTTTTATATGCCGACGATTTGAAAGCTGTTAAGATTGTTAAGACCCCAACTGATGCTTTTAAGTTACAAGAGGACTTGGATAGGCTAGCCCAATGGTGTAAAAATAACAAAATGAACTTAAACGCAAGCAAATGCTATCACACAAAGTTTACCAGAAAGCTTAACGTACTACCGTTTGAGTACCGCGTTGACAATGGTAAAATTAAGGAAATCGACACAATAAAGGATCTCGGGGTGTTATTTGACAATAAATTAACGTTTATACCTCATACCTCACATAGATAACATAGTAAAGAGAGCATCGAAAATGCTAGGATTTATTATGAGGATCTCTAAAGAATTTCGGCTTCACAAAACAAAGATCTTGTTGTACAATGCCCTTGTTCGTAGCGTCTTAGAATATTGTAGCGTAGTCTGGCGTCCGCATTTTGCTACGCATACACTGCGTCTTGAACGTGTGCAGAAACGTTTTTTATGGCATCTAGCTTTTCACAGTGGAACGGTTAAAAAAATGAAAACTTACGTCAGTAGATTAAACTACTTTAAAATGACGTCACTTGATAAGCGTCGACACATAAATGACGTTTTGTTTGTGTGTAAGGTAATGACTCATAAAATTGACTGTCCACAATTGCTAGAGGGCTTTGATTTCCGTGTTCCTTCAAGGATCCCTCGCAAAGCCATAACACCATTACGCGCGCCTCTGAGAAGAACGGTTCTTGGTGCCAATTCACCATATGCTCGTTTTTGCAGGGTCATTAATGGTTGTAGTGATATGATTGACCTAAACGTTGACTCCTTATGTAAAGTAAAGTCTTGTTTACTTAAAAATCTTCCATATCGATAGCGACGGGGGCATGAATGTAAATTGGAATGTGTAAAAACATACTCACTCTATTTTTGTAATCTTTTTTTTTTGTTATTATTGTATAAATTATTTATATAGTATGACAACTTATAGAACTTGACACTTTATTGTGTTATGTTATGTTTAATTTCTTTTTTTATTGTCCATAGTAACATACGGTTTTTTTTTTTTTTTTTTTTTTTTTTTTTATGTATGGCCCGCCAAAATGACTCTACTCTGCCTGATGGAAAGCATAAGCAGAATCCAAGAGTGGCGGTCACCATACTCACTGCGAATGCAGGCAATGCAGTATGGCGACCCACACCATGGCGGCCTAGTGATGCTACTGCATCTTTTAGTCTAGTCAACAAGTATGGAACTTGTTGACTAGACTATTTGGGCCTCCGGTCTCGCACTCACCAACGAAACACGACAGCACTGCTGCTGTCATTTTACGTTGATTTTCTGTGCGAGGGTAGTACCGCCCCGGTCGAGCCGGCCCATTCATGCTGAAATTAGCGTGGCTCTACTACCTGTACAACTCTTTTTATGCATGCGGAGTTTACCTTTAAGTAATTGTTACACTATTGCTGTTTTCCTTTTTATGTGATTTTCTTATTTACTTGTTTTTGTGCTGTGTAAACAATTGTTGGTAAACCAATAAAAAAAAAAAAAAAAAAAAAAAAAATGCCGGTCTCTTCTAGCTGTAAAGTCCGACGTGTAAAAATATCTGAAAAGATTTACTTACAAATAAATATCATTTCATAATTTCATTTCACTCGGTGAAACACAGCACAAGCGCTATTTCACAACGGTTTTCTGTGAGACCGTGGTATCACTCCGGTCGAGCCGGCCCATTCATGCTGAACCGTGGCTCTCCCACGGTAATTAAATGAAAGATTACATAGATTTCAACTTATTCAATTAGAGTTCTGTGTCGCTGACTTGCCTGAACTATTGCCTGTACTCACTTTCCATCACTAACTTTCCATCAGAGGGCAAAACGATGCAGTTTTCAGAAAAAAATATTTTGTTAGAGTCGAACGGAGCCCGTTCAGGCGTTATTAGTTCAAATGGTACACCTAGAAAATGATAGAGTACACATCATGTAAGATAATAAATTTTCACATTTTTTTTAAGTAATAGCGGTACATGAGTAGACGTATCACCTGAATTAATGGTAAACAATTACTGTGGCGACCTCCACATACAGCGGCAACAAAAACATATGACAGCACCATCTACTGAAGATACACTGAACTACAAAGTAACGAACAACACTGAGTAACTACCAATCCTGAATCGCGAAATAAAAGTTCTCGCGCCAACAATCCTACTTATATTATAAACACGAAAGTTTGTAAGTATGGATGGATGGATGGATGGATGTTTGTTACTCTTTCACGCAAAAACTACTGATCGGATTTGGATGAAACTTTACAGTAATGTAGCTTATACATCAGAATAATACATAGGCTACTATTTGCCGCGATAACCAACATATACACGGGTGGAGCCGCGAGCAAAAACAAGTCATATATACAACATCCCAACATCAACCGTTGGGCAGTTAGCCCGCCAGGCAAGATCACCGCGCCTGGTTGGAGGAGAGTCCTCCCTTTGTGTTGGAGGGACATGACACCCGTTCCTCCACAATTACCACCGGCGTCACAAGTGCGTTGCCGGCCTTTGGGGGATGGAGAGGGGGAAGGAGGGAGGGATTGGGGTATGGGCCTCCGGTATCCTCACTCACTCGGTGAAACACAGGGCAAGCGCTATTTCACACTGGTTTTCTGTGAGGCCGTCGAATCACGAATCACCTTTATGCTACTTTAAACCTAGGGGAAAGCTGGCTTGGCCGTAGAAAGAACACACAACATCCCAAATTAGCACATAAAACAGAAAAATTTGGTATAATATAAAAAAAGCGTGTGGCGAAGCCAATTTCCCTTTGAGACGAAACCTAGTTGGCGCCAATGTAACCTTTTAATGTATAAATAAATTAAAGCAGAGATACGTTACAATATTTTATTAAAACGAAGATGAAATTTGCTCCGACAGCTTACAATATTAGGGTCGTGCATATTTTGTCTCAGAGTTCATAAAAACTGGTCTCGCGTACTACGGTATGAAACGTGTCTGTTGTGGCAGCCGGTGCTCCCAGCGGCTCGGCTCCTTGAGGGCTAAAGGGACTGGCCCTTCGTCTGTGACGCGGTGCAGTGACGTCACCCGACGCTCGGGCTGTAGATGCAAAACGTCGTCTGCTACGACTCGTGCAGGAGAAAGCTCTGTACTCTTCAAACTTGTAGCATGGAGAAAACTCCTACTCGTAACCATGGAGAAACTCGTACCGTGTACCTTGAAGCGGAGAAGGTAGACGGCCTCAGTAGGTACCACAAATAGCCCGAAACGCGCAACGAATACCCTTTTAGGCATTCGCTGCACGTTTACAGATTTAGCACAATTACACAGCAAAAGAAAATGATCATACAACATGAAATAAATATTAAATAGTAAAGCAATTACAATCATAGAATCACGAATTCACTTAATTTTCAAGGTAGTAGAGCCACGCCGATTTCAGCTCGAACGGGCCGGCTCGACCGGGGCGGTACTACCCTTGCAAAGAAAATCAACGTAAAATGACAGCGTTCGTGCTGTCGTGTTTCGTTGGTGAGTGCGAGACCGGAGGCCCAATGATGCAGAAGCATCAATAGCCCGCCATGGTGTGGGTCACCGTGCAGCATTTTAGTATTGTCTGCATTCGCAATGAGTATGATGACCACCACTCTTGGATTCTGCTTTTGCTTTCCATCAGGCAGAGTAGAGTCATTTTAGCAGAGCCAAACATTAAAGAAAAAAGGAGTTGCGGGTATTTGAGATAAAATATCCTTTCAAACTAACAGCGACTAAGCACGCTTATAGCCCTGGGGCTGCAGTCTCGACATAGATAGCGATCGTTAAAGATGGGAATTCGGTAGCTAATTCATATCCATAATTTTTTATCGATTTTTGGTTGTCTCTACCGTTGCAACTATCGATTTTCATCGGTATCGTATCGAATTCAGCTGTCAATTTAACGAAAATCGCAAATCGCTTATCGAGGCATTTTGACAGCCCGCTAACTCGATAAGTATTCAAAAAGGATCGTTAACTGTGAAATATTATAAAAATAGAAATTGTATGAAGATACATATTTATCAGATTGTAATAATATCTTTTGCAAGTGTAGTGCACTAATTTAATAATATTAATTGTACATAATGACGGAGGTTTATTTAGCTTATGACTTGTTTGTGCTCAAACACCGACGGTAATGGCGACGGTGTGGCTTGCGACTGTTCTTGTAAGTCACTCTCCGTCTCCATTGTATTTGTAATATAATAATAATTATAACAATATACTTAGCATCCAACACAAAGCTTTTGAAGTTTTAGTTTTTTATAATTATAATTAGTTTTTTTATTTAGTTTCGATATCAAGATACCGTGGGAGAGCCACACTTCGGCATGAATGGGCCGGCTCGACCGGAGTGATACCACGGCCTCACAGAAAACCGGTGTGAAATAGTGCTTGCGCTGTGTTTCACCGAGTGAGTGAGGATACCGGAGGCCCATACCCCAACCCCTCCCCCTATCTCCCCCCCATCCCCCAAAGGCCGGTAACGCACTTGTGATGCCTCTGGTGTTGCGGGTGTCCATGGGCGGCGGTAATCGCTTACCATCAGGCGATACGTCTGCTCGTTTATTCCATTAAAAAAAAAACTGTTGACGGTTGACTTATCAATGATGACAATTGATTCAGAATGTTTCAAGGAAATAAATATTTATGTCCTATTAAAAAATGACAATTTAAATGTATTTTGGATTTAAAACTATAAATAAAAAGTATTTCAGTGTTAAAAAAATTTTGACCATAATTTAACCCAAAAATCTATGTTTTTAATAATTAAATGTCAAGTTAAATAAATATCATTAATAGAAACATTAAAGTACTTCCCGAAAATTAAGCAAGATATTGTACATGGCACCATTTTGCTTCCAAAATATCAAACTATAGATAGGGATTTTCGTTAACTTAGCGACGTCCCTGTTTACGATTATGCATTTATGTTATGCTATCTACAATATCTTGCTTAATTTTAGGGAAGTATTTTAATGTTTCTATTAATTATATTTATTTAACTTGACATTTATAAGGTATAGGTATAGGTAAGGGTATAGGTACAGGTACAGGTATAGGTATATGTATAGGGATAGATATAGGTATATGTATAGGTATATGTATATGTATAAACTTTGTTCCATCCGGGTGTCCCTTGTCACCTCTCAAGTTTTTATTTGAAAAGTCCGTGCAAAAATGAAAACTACTTTTTTTTTAGGATTAATCATTCTTATTTTTCAACATAATCTCCTTTTAGACTAATACACTTCGTCCAACGATGCTCTAATTTGTTGATCCCTTCCGAATAATAGGATTTGTCCAAGTTTGTAAAATAGGCATTCGTTTCTGCAATCACCTCCTCGTTTGAGTAAAATCTTTTTCCCGCCAGCCATTTCTTCATATGGGGAAATAAATAATAGTCCGAGGGAGCCAAATCTTGAGAATATGGGGGATGTGAAACGAGTTCGAACCCTATTTCCGTAAGTTTTGCGGCCACAACTGTTGAGGTGTGAGCTGGTGCGTTATCGTGATGGAAAAGAACTTTTTAGGGGCCAATCGTGGACGTTTTTCTTGCAACTCGGTTTGCAAACGGTCCAACAACGATGAATAATATGCACCTGTAATATTTTTACCCTTTTCCATATAATCGATGAAAATTATTCCTTGCGAATCCCAAAAGACAGTTGCCATAACCTTCCCGGCCGAAGGAAAAGTCTTCACCTTTTTTTGTGCAGATTCTCCCTTGCCAACCCACTGTTTCGACTGTTCTTTGGTCTCAGGAGTGTGGTGGTGTATCCATGTTTCATCCACAGTTACGAAACGACGCTTCATTCTTCATTCTTCTGTCATCCATCACCATATCATGGACTTTATCGATGATTTCTGGAGTAGTGGCCGTAACAGGGCGTCCAGAACGTTCAGCGTCACTTGTGTCCATATGGCCACTCCAAAAATTTTGAAACCACTTATAAACTGTCCTAATTGAAGGTGCAGAGTCACCATAATGTTTATCAAGTTATTTTTTAGTCTCCTGAGGCGATTTGCCTTTCATAAAGTAATGTTTTATTAATACACGAAATTCTTTTTCGTCCATGTTTTGAAAATCTTTCGACTTCTTCGATTCAAACGAACGCCAAGCACAAAGAAATAAACCGATCTGGCCGAAACTTGGTGTGTGTTCTTCTGAGAGATACTACTAACTGAAAATAACTTCGATACTCACCAGTAGTGCCCTATCTCTGACTTTGCACGGACTTTTCAAACCACCCTAGTAGTTATAAATACATTTAAATTGTCATTTTTTAATAGGACATAAATATTTATATCCTTGCAATGTTCTGAATCAATTATTATCATTGATTAGTCAAATAAACCTCCGCCATTATGTACAATTACTTAATATTATAAATTAGTGCACTAAACTTGCAAAATATATTATTACAATCTGATAAATATGTATCTTCATACAATTTCTATTTTTATAATATATCACAGTTAACGATCCTTTTCGAATACTTATCGAGTTAGCGGGCTGCAAAAATGCCTCGGTAGGCGATTTACAATTGTCGTTAAATTGACAGCGAATTCGATACGATACTGATAAAAATCGATAGTTGCAACGGTAGAGACTACCAAAAATCGTTAAAAAGTTATCGTTTTGAATAAGCTACCGAATTCGCATCTTTAACGATCGCTATCTTCTTTACGTACTCTTTTTTACACACTTATATATTATTATTATAAACAATATTCTTTACAATAGCACAACTGGCTGGCAGTAAGCTCGTAACAAGAATGAAAAAAGAAATCAAAATTTTAACCGTGCGGCCTGAGTACGCAGCTCAACTATGGTTGAATAGGTCGATGGCTGATCCATGCGTCTTACTCTATTTTGCATTTGTGACATTTATTGATTATTTTATATTTGGACATATTACATCTTTTTAAATTTGACTGTGAGTGAAAGTGCTATTTGGATTTTATTTTCCATAAGTGGACCTCACAATATAACAATACAATGTCACAATATAACAATGTAAAAATCTTGCAGCTATCAGTAAGAACGGCGCATGATTGGTTAGCTCATGGCTGTGCAGCAATGACTCCAAACCTTTTATTTTGTTTTCTTTGGTCGACTTCGTTCTCATTCAAGTCTCTTAGTGAAAAAAATATTGTAAACCGTATTATTATTTTTTTAAAAGGAGCAACAATGGAGTTTCTTGCCAGATTCTTCTCCATGAAGGGTAGGCTGCACTTGGAACTGGCGACTAGAATCACTCGATTTTTTAATATTAAATATTGACTATTCATAAGTGCCTGTAAAATAAGTGCCTATATGAATAAAATATTTTTGAATTTGAATTTGAATTAACAATATGAAAACTGACTTCAAGGTTCCACTCGATTTCTCTTGGATGCCATCATACAACAACAATTGCTGTTATTTAAAAATGTGAGATCTTAAAGTAGGTTAGATTTGACTTGGCCAGTGCTTATCAGAATTAAAATATATATATGTTAAATAACTTCATAAAGTGACTGATGTTATGAAAACTGGCAATTGTTATAGGTATCCAATAAAGCAAAGAAATAGAGTTTAATACTTGTTCATAATTTTATTTTGTTCCTATGAATACATATTTGGATTTTGCAAAGAACTTGGCAGTCATTTATATCTCCATTCTTTTTGCGACGAAGCCCACAGCCAAGCATAATTTTTGTATTGAACTTCACTCTCCTTTTTTACATTTATGTTTTTGGTGGGATATAAATATATCAAGTACATTATGCCAAATGACATTCGGCGTATTCCATCATACACATAATATCAGAAAAATTAAGAAATGAGTCATATTATGATTCATTTCCTTGGCCATTTGCGATGCTATCTAGTCGAAGATGGTATCATCTAAAGACACGGTAAAGCATCAAAACAAGTCGATTACAACAAGAAGCAAAGGCATACCAGTACCATCCTTATCTGAAAACTTATCAACATAATTAATATTAGTATTGTTCCTTCATAGTAGATAATTCAGTAAGTACGAAAATAATTCATAATTTCATGAGCTTACCCACGCAACATCGTTTACGTCTCCTATTGCCCATAGCGTAAAAAAATCCCCCGTTTTTGTAACACTCTTTATTGGTGCTCCGGTCCTATTGGTATTAGAGTAATGATATATAACCTATAGCATTCCTCGATAAATGTACTATCCAACACTGAAAGAATTTTTCAAATCGGACCGGCGGTTCCTGAGATTAGCGCGTTCAAACAAACAAACAAACTCTTCAGCTTTATAATATTAGTATAGATTTTCAGACATAAAACTTAGACCAATCTATATAAATAAAAATGAATCACCAAAATGTATGTACGCGCTTAAGTTTCGATTGACTGCACTAAATTGGATAATTTGAGACTGGAGATGCCTCTGCATTCCACAAAGTTTTACGACCAGTCTTTCACTGTTGAAGCTGTACGCTCGTGGAATGCACTGCCCATAAAAATCAGGAAAGCGCAGACAATAAACGAATTCAAGGAATTGGTTCATGAACATTATCTTAATTAAAACAGACACGAATTAGGGTATGCTGTGGATATATATATTTACTCATGCGTGATTTAGTTATCTATATATGTATGTGTATCTATTAGTATGTATAAGTATGTGTATATATTATATGTATGTGTATATATAAATATATGTTTTACGTTATATTTATTAGCAAATAATATAATTAATTAAAAACTCACTGCACCGTCAACTACCACTGTCTCTCCTAGACATTTTGATCCATTCTAAGGTTGCCTGGATAAGATTGCTTTTGGCAATAAGGCCGCCCTTTGTACACTACATCTCACATTTTATGTACTCTTGTAACTGTGTAATATTATGGTGTACAAATAAAGAGTTTTCTATCTATCTATAATTATTTTATTTGTGTGTTTGTTATTGTCAGGACAAGGTCTGTATAAAAAAAATAGAAGTGTTATATTTTCTTCTTCTAAATGTAGGAAATATTCACAAAAAAAATGTGACGGTATAAAGTTCACCTGGTCAGCTAGTTTTTAATAAATAAATTATTCGGAACAATTAAAACTACAAATATTAACCTACCAGATAATAGAACAATTATCCCGTGGGAGCAGTGCTTTGTTAAGCATACTAGTGGTCGCCTAGTGTTCGAAATTGGACCATAAATACTTTTTAATTTTTTAATTTTTAACAGCAGAAAAATCTCGTCCTCCATATAAACTTTAACTATGCCAAATTTCACACTGCTCCGTTCGCAAAATTTTCGTGAAAAGGGGTACAAAGCTTTTGCTTTACGTATTATAATACATATTACCACATAGCCTAAGATCCGACTGCAGAATCTATACGTTCATCATACACGTTTTCATTTTTCATTCCTATAGAACAATGCATTGGTTATAGGTTGCCAGTCAAAAAGTGCCCGCAAATATTTTAATTAAAAAATTGGTAGGTAATCATTTTTACCGTGGGAGAGCCACGGTTTGGCATGAATGGGCTGGCTCGACCGGAGTGATACCACGGCCTCACAGCAAACCGGTGTGAAATAGCGCTTGCACTGTATTTCATTCACCATACCCATAACCAAACCCCTTCTCCCATCTCCCTCCCAACCCCCAAAGACCGGCAACATACTTGTGACGTCTCTTGTTGCGGGTGTCCATCATGGGCGGCAGTAATCGCTTACCATTAGGTTATACGTCTGCTTGTTTGCCACCTATTCCATAAAAAAAATCCAAAAAAAAAACATTAATGTTGTTGTTAAATAAAATACCGTTCCTATTTCAGTAATATACGTAGAAAATTTAAAAAGCCTTGGGTGCTGTTGCCTATTCGACCGTAAAGTTGTTGTTTGTTGCCTATATAAAAATGAATGCAGAAATCAGAGTTTGAGTATCTACGCAATGAAAGTATAGATTCTGCAGCCGGATCTTAGACCACAACAGTTTAAACTCAAAGTCACATACAAAACATGATTAGCGCTATTATTACCTGTTTGGAAACGATAAATATCAGTACTTAGGCTTACTCACTGACGTCCACACGTAAATTAATGATGTTTATTTTAAAATGTGTTGTGTTAATATTATACTTTGCATTTCTGGGTAAGGTTTAATGATACTATAGCGCGAGAGATATCGAGTAGAGTCAATTTTTTTGTTTGTTTTTTTATTAATTGTGTTTTTATAATTTAGATTTTTTGCATAAAATAAATTTGTAAAAAATGTATTTCTGACAATGTTTAATAAGAATAGTTTTAAGAACTAACAGCATGATTTGGAAAATTGGTTTAAAAAAAATATTATTTTTAATAAAACATTTAGTAATTTTATTTTACAGAAAATTGATTTTATGTCAAGTTCGTATAATGCTACAAATTAGTATTGTCGTAGTCATAACATTTATTTTTAACGCCCGACGCAAAAAGAGGGGTGTTATAAGTTTGACGTCGCTCTCTGTCTGTCTGTGTGTGCGTGTCGTCTGTGGCGGTGTAGCTTTCAATCGAATGGACTGATTTCGATGCGGTTTTTTTCATTTGAAAGCCAGTTTCCTTGCGGTAGTTCGCTATGTGTGGTTAACATCGGTTCAGCAATGTAAGAGTATCAGCTCTTTTCCAAAATAATGTAAGGAATTTTTAGCGTATGATTACTGGATTAAGTGCTTGTGTAGGGGGTTTTTTAAATGTTTAATTTAAGCTTGTATTACATGAATTCGTAAATGATTCATTTAATGAAATTTACTCATTTGAATAAAATAAATCCAATTTAGTAAATTGAATATCTTGACATAAGAAAAGAGGTTGTTTCGAGTTAAAAAAGCCGAAAAAATTAAGATTAGACTTACTTATTATATGTAAACTCTGTAAATCAAAAACACAATAGAATATTTAAGAATAATTGAGGTAGTAGGGTCGCGCTGATTCCGGAACGAATGGGTTGTCTCAACCAGGGCAATAATACCCTTTCACAGAACACCAACCTAAAATAAAATTTTAACAAAAAAAACAACTTCGATCTGTACCAAATTTAAATGGGACCACACGGGAAGCACCAGCTTTCAAATAAAATTACAAATTTTAACATAAAAATAACCGACTTCAATCTGGACCAAATTTTAATGGGACCACACGGGTAGCACCAGCTTTCAAATAAAATTACAAATGTTAACATAAAAAAAAACCGATTTCAATCTGGACCAAATCTAAATGGGATCACACGGGAAGCACTAGCTTTTAAATAAAATTACAAATTTTAACATTAAACAAACCGAATTCAATCTGGACCAAATTTAAATGGGGCGATTCGGGAAGCACTAGTTTTCAAATAAAAAAAGAATTATCAAAATCAGTTCAGCCAGTCGAAAATTATGAGACAACAAATATAAAAAAAAATACAGACGAATTGAGAACCTCCTCCTTTTTTTTAAGTCGGTTAATAACAGCATACGTGCTGTCGCGGTTCGTTGGTGAGTGCAAGACCGGAGACCTAATGATGTAGAAGCATCTCAATAGGCCGCCATAGTGTGGGTCACCATGCTGCCTTGTTGAATTTCCTACATTCGCAATGAGTATGGTGACCACTCTTGGATTCTGCTCATGCTTTCCATCAGGCAGAGTAGAGTCACTTCCGTAGGCTTATACATAAAAAAAACCCTAAAAATGTATAATTTATCATTTCTTGTAGAAAGTGTCAAGTTCAGATGCGACTACGAGTACGCTGACATCGGCTGGTTCAAGTACCACGAAATACCAGCGACTTGGGACGAAGCTCGTTTGCGATGTCACCTTGAAGGTATTATAAAGCTATGTTGCTGTCCTCACTTTTTTTGTGATTTATTAGACAGACCGATACTAACTACTCCTACGGGAAAATTATTTTTTGTGATAAAAACTAGTCTTTGTGTTAATCCAGGTCAGCTGCCTCCACTGTCTTGGTGGCGCAGTGGTAGCGTACGCAACAGATATTTTTGAGGTCTCGGATTCAATTCCACATACACTTTATACGTAAATAAGTACAACCAAAATCAATCACTCAAAATAAAAAAAAGTGTACATGTTTTACTGTCAGTTGTCTATAGTACCCATAACATAAGCTCTGAGTGGTTTGGGACTAGATGTCGTTGTGTTTTAAATGTGCGAAAAGCTGTGGAATGTAAGAAAAAACAAAAAAACGACTTCAAGGTTCGACTCGATTTCTCTTGGATGCCATCATCAGATCTTAGTGTCCTTATCATGGTACCACCTTTGGGATATCTCCTATCCATTAAAAAAAGAATTATCAAAATCGGTTCATAAACGACGAAGTTATCCGCGAACACACATAAAAAAGCGGCCAAGTGCGAGTCGGACTCGCCCATGAAGGGTTCCGAAGCAGCAAGTAACATAATATACACGTTCTTGTAGTTCGTTGCACAAACCTCACAAGTATGGGTTTCGGTTTTTTAGGGTTCCGTTGCCAAGTCAGACTCTCCCACAAAGAGTTCCGAAGCAGCAAGTAACATAATATAAAAGTTCTTATAGTTCGTTGTAACTTTGATGGATGTTTTAATAATAGTGTATTTTTTTTTGCGGTTTACGATTCATGACGAATTAAAAAAAAACTACTTACTAGATCTCATTCAAACCAATTTTCGGTGGATGTTTGCATGGTAATGTACATCATATATTTTTTTACTTTTATCATTCTCTTATTTTAGAAGTTACAGAAAAAGTTACACAGTTACAGTTACAGTTAGAAAAAAATGATAATAGAAACCTCAATATCATTTTTAGAGACCCATCTATAGATACCCCACAAGTGTGGATTTGATGAAAAAAAAATTTTTGAGTTTCAGTTCCAAGTATGGGGACCCCCAATATTTATTATTTTTTTTCTATTTTTGTGTGAAAATCTTAATACGGTTCACAGAATACATCTACTTACCAAGTTTCAACATTATAGTCCTTATGGTTTCGGAAAAAAGTGGCTGTGACATACGGACGGACAGACAGACAGACATACATGACGAATCTATAAGGGTTCCGTTTTTTGCCTTTGGCACGGAACCCTAAAAAACATATATACGGTCGAATTGAGAACCTCCTCCTTTTTTGAAGTTGGTTAAAAAGTAACATGCATCAAAGTAACTTAAAGGATTAATAATCTAATAAGTAATTGTTATGCCCGTAATAAATGTGCTGACCTCACTCAGGTAAAATGCTTGATAAATTATCAAAGATATAAATAAAACATTCTTGAATCCCAGACCAAATGACTGACTGAAAGTCAAACAACCGGATTGTTTGACTTTTTCAAGCTATGACGCATCAGGTGTCAGTGTGCATCGTCGTGTAGGACATCGGTCTGAGTATTGAATTTTTTACAACTCGTTTATTATTAGCTTTACCTGTATATATGTTTGTTTGTAACTGACTCCTTTGGACTTGATTTTAACCACCTTCAAACGGTCAGATTTCATTTAAACTTAGTTGACTTATCGAGGACTGATGACACTACAGTATTTTATTTTTAATATAAATAAACCAAAAAATAGTAAATTCAAATTAAGGATAGATTGACAAATTAAAAAAAAATAACTAAAAAAACACGCTTTAATAGAACATAGAACACATTATTTAAATATTTTCAGAAAGCACCCTATGCTTTTTTTTTGACTAACTGCATCCCGCGGTATCATATGCAGCCGTTCCTGAGATTAGCGTGAACAAATGTACAGACAGACAAACATTTTCTAAATAATTTATTTGATATACCTAGGTAAATAAAGTTTATAACTTCTTAATATGAAGGAATAAACAGTACTTACATAAAAAAATACATGTAAATGCATTGAAAAGCTGTTAATTAGAATTTACAAACACTCTTCAATATATTTACAGTAAAAGCTTTTTACGCTTATTTGCGGGGTATTCGTTCTGTAAATATGCCACGAATACAGAAATCGCGAATAAGGAATGGTAGTTTATATAAAATTATAGGGAATTTTAATTTAATTGAAATTTCTTTCTCCATAGGTGGTATGTTAGCTTCACCCACTACAGATAAAATGAAATCTATTATGTTGGAATGGGTTTGCAAGCCTGAAATCTTCACTGGAATTGCTGCCACATTCTCAAAAGGAGACTTTTATACAATCGATGGTAAGTAAATAAACTTTTGAAATAATCTGTTTCCATAGAGAAACAAATTATTTTGAAAACGTACAAAATGGTAGCGGAACGACGTTGATTTCAGGCCGGCTCGAAAGAGCAGGACTACCCTTACACTGAAAACCGAACTAAAATGTCATCACTCGTGCTGTCGTGTTTCGTTGCTGAGTGCGAGTCCGGAGGCCAAGTGATACAGAAGCATCTCAATAGGCCGCCATAGTGGGGATCACCATTGTCTACATTCACAATGAGTATAGTGACCACTACTCTTGAATTCGCCTAATGTTTTCCATTAGGCAATATGAACTCTTTTGCTAAAAAAACGGGCACTTAAGCAAATAACTATTTTATAGTAACTATTAGCTTGTTTGACAATTTTAGGTATTGTTATTCTCAGAAATTTATAAATTAATTAGGAAGGAATAGTTTTCATTAGTTTTATCATTTTGATTAAAATATTGAGAAATAATGTTTAAGCTCAAAACACTATTATTGTACCTGCTCGCTAAATAAAAATGAAACGCGTTGATTTCTTTGTTTTTCTTGAATACATTAAAAGCAGATAAAAGTTTAGTATTGAGTATGACCCCCTCTTGCTGAAATCACGGCTTGCATTCGTCTGGGCATGCTTGCGAGTATATCTTTTATGGTTTCTTGGGGAATACGTTCCCACTCCGCGGTAATCACATTCTTTAGCTCTCTGATGGTCTGTGGAGCCGGCTGCACTGATCTCACTCGTCGCTTCAGAATGTCCCAGACATGCTCTATGGGACTGAGGTCTGGACTTCTAGCTGGCCAGTACAAACGACGAATTCCGACTTCTAGCATATACGCTTCCACATCGCCAGACCGGTGGGCGCGAGCGTTGTCGTCCATAAAAATTAAGTTTTCGCCAAGAGCGGTTAAAGCGGGTTGTGCATAAGGAACTAGATCTTCCGTTATGTATCGGTGTCCAGTCAGTGAACCGTTTTCGATGAAGACTAACTCCGTTCGATCCATAGAATTTATTCCTGCCCAAAACATAACAGAGCCCCCTCCATAAGGTGTGATTTCTTCAAAACATGCCTCTGCAAAGCGTTCTCCTCGTCTACGTAGCACTCGCCGACGTCTGTCTGCACCATGAAAAATAACAACATTATTGAAATATTTTCAGAAAGCACCCTATGCTTTTTTTTTGACTAACTGCACCCCGCGGTATCATATGCAGCCGTTCCTGAGATTAGCTGGTTTTTCGTTTATATTTTTTTATCGTTTTCCTGATTCTTTTATTCCTGGCTTCATCTGAGAACAATACCCTATCCCAGTCTTCATGAGTCCATGGCACACAATTTCGAGCGAAGCTAAGCCTGGCAATTCGATGTGGACGGAGTAATTTAGGGCCGCGCACGTGGCCCGAAATTACGGGGATGACTGTGTATATTAGCAGCGAGAAGCCTCCTCCTGACCGTCCATAGACTAATTTGCACATTTCTTACTTCTTCGAGGCTGTTCTTGAAGTCCACATAAGAAGATTTGCGATTTCTCAACGCTTGACTAACTAGAAAACGATCATCTCGTGTTTCGGTACATGTCTTACTGCCAGAACCAGGCCTTCTCTTGACGGAACCGGTCTCTTGATAGTGCTGCCAGGTCCTTTGAACTGTCGACCGACTCACATTTAGCCTCTGAGCCACGAAGCATTGGCTGCAACCTTCTTCAAGCAGCGCAATAATTTTGCTCGCTTTTATCACTTTATCTACCATTTTCGAGATTGCTAAACAGCAATAACAATACTTTTAAATGTCAAGGACATCAGATAATTTAATAAAAATTGACAAAAAGTTAATTAGAGTCGATATTAACTATAGGGAATTCGTGCCACAAAATGTAAAAAGTCAGTCAAAAATTTGAATTTGGAATGTACTCTTATAAACATTATGACACTTTTAGGCCAGTAACATGTTCAAATGATTAAAACCTTTTTGGTATTTTATTTTTTTTAGCCAGGAAGAAAATCGAAACCGCCTGTTTTTTTTGCAAATGAGTGTATTTTTTTAGAAATATTAACATGAATGCCCCGTTATTGGAATAGATAGGCTCCAGAGATAGCTATAGCCTTAAATGTCCTTAGTCCTTAAATGTCGTGGCCAGATCTTAGAATTGACCATATCTTGTCCAAATATTTCATAAAAGTTCTAATTTTTAATTTATAACGTTATGTACATCGGCGAATTCAAGGCCCAGAGCAATTTTTACCAGTCAACCAATTTCACATACATCATACAAAAAAAGTTCATGAATTTGTTCGTGGACATTTTTGATTTCTTCCAACAGTGGTCAGCAATTTGAATTGGCATAGTTAGTATTTAATGGGGCCGGTAGTCTAGTGGTTACCAACCCTGACTGCTAACCCAGAGGTCGTGGGTTCGACTCTTACTCAGAACAATATATATTCAGTGTGACTAACACGATTATTTGTTCTGTATCTGCGTGTCTTCTTCCTAGCCTTTATTATTTCCAAGATTTGGGGTCGGCTACTAGTTCAACAAGTTTTACCTGAATATCAGTTTTTACACGGAGCGACTGGCATCGGACCTCCGCAACCCTGAGGGTGAACTTAATTCGAAGGTTGAACTAGTTTTCAGTATATTTAAGGGCACTGACTTCCTAATAACGATTGCCATAGGTGTTCATGACAACCGGGACCGACGGCTTAACGTGCTCTCCGAGGCACGTTCTGTATCTGCGTGTAATTTACCTATAATACGTATAGATCAATTTAGAAATATATTAGTATAGTACAGAAGCAGCCTGGTTATGAATCTGACCGCCGCCGTGTGCGAGGTTATTATTATTACTATTTACCAGAATAATCAACAAAAACTAATTTTGTACTTTTGCAGGTATACCTTTAATTGATATTCCTCACGAATGGGCTCAATGTGAACCGGATAATAAAAATAACGAGGAAAACTGTACAGCTTTAAATTATGAAGGAAAGTTATCAGATGTAAGATGTGATGAACCTCGACCATATATATGCTTTAGAGACCATTCGAAAGTCGATATCAACTTTTGTGGTACTCCAGATATAGGTGATTCTATTTCTAAAACTTGAAAAATATTTCTAAAATACTGCATGGTTGGCTTAGTGATTTACCTTCTTTTTTCTTTTCTTTTAGATTACCGTTTTGAGACTCAGACAAACAAATGCTACAAATTTCATACAAAAGCGAGGATTTTTGAACGTGCCCACATGGTTTGTTCTTCTGAAGGAGCTCATCTTGCTATCATAAACAGCGATGAAGAAGCAAAAGTTATTGCTCAAATTTATGGCAAATATCCAAACGAAAAAGTAGTCGGTAGTCCTCACCCAGATATTGCCATCATCGGATTTAAATATTGGGACTTAAACTTAGAATGGAAAACTATTCATGGTATTTATTACACTATATGTTTACTTAGAATCTAAGTTCCACTTCTAACTTTGACTGCCTCGGTGGCGCAGTGTTAGCGTATGCGACTGGTGTGCTAGAAGTCTCAGGTTTAATTCCCGGGTTGGATCAAATGTCTGGCTGATCTGCAAATACTTGTTTTTTGCTATGTACAATATTTTTGTATTTACAAAAAAAAAATAATTATTCTATTAGTCAATCTAGCTTTCATAGATCAAGTTCTGCTTAGTTTAAAGCGACATGACGTTGTGTCACAGAATAATTAATAGTACTGGTTGTGTGTTTGTTGAATTTCGAACGTCATTATAATGTCAACATTTTTGATTGTCATTTTTCTTGTTTGACGTTTTGACGTTGACAGGATAGTATTATTGAGACGCTTGGATCGGTCGAGCTGTAGCTTTGTTAAAAAAGAACCGTTTTAATTGTAATTTAGCTAATTGTCAATTCAACGGTAAACCACTAAAGGGATTTACCGTTATGATTGGTCTGATTTGGACTCGCGGGTTTTTGCAGTCACGTCATAGGCGCGATCCGTGATAGCTGAATCGGGTGTCTTGTAATTACGGGATTTCGGGAGCCCGCAAGCATTTAGGAATACCTTGAAGATTGTACAGCATTCTGGAGCATGTATGTGTGACGCGGCAGTGGGGTACCCCATCAACGGCGCCGAGAACAAGGAAGCCACACAACTCCAGTAAGTGCTTGATGATTTTAGTTTAGATTAAGAACACGGTGAATCGCCGTCGTTCATTGCTCTTTCCAGTGACATGGTTAGCGATTGAATGGCTTATTTATGGGCCGTAAGACATCTCAAATTTCACAAGGTGATCGCTCCACTGGGGAGAGGATTGAACATTTTGGTAGCAGAGCGTGGTTAACCTCTAGCTGTGGCACTCCGTAGTGCCTCAGAAGGTGATACCTTGTTGTTAGGTAGGTAACTATACTGTTCCACTGTCCATATATCTTTGATTCCACTAATATAGCTATTTAAATAAGTATATACAACAATTTATTAGCATAATGATTAAATGTAGGTAGGTGACACATTTAATTATTGGTTAAATTGTAAAACTTATGTTACTAATTGTTTACTAATTTGAACTATATTGTATACTTGATATTGATTGTTTGGGACACTTGGTCCAATATATTAACCCAATCACACATTTAATTATTGGTTGAATTGTAAAACTTAATATTAAATATTAATTGTTTGGGACAATTGGTCCAATATATTAGTGTAATACAATTAGATTTTGCTAGCCCAGAGACATTATTACTAGAATAATTGTTGCGACTGTCGGGCTACTCCCTAGCAGTCTGGGACTTCTCCCACTTGATTGACGTACGTTTAATTTAGCGCTGGTGACGCACGTCCCACGCAACCCTGAATGCGTATTTCGAAGGGACTTGCTTAGAGGAAACTTTAATCTTGCTACTAATCTTGATACTTATCTTGATACTAATCTTGATACTAATCTTGATACTTATCTTGATACTAATCTTGATACTAATCTTGATACTAATCTTGATACTAATCTTGATACTAATCTTGATACTAATCTTGATACTAATCTTGATACTAATCTTGATATTAATCTTGATACTAATCTTGATACTAAGGGATAAGGGATAAAATAAAAAGAATTCTTTTTTTTTATTGCTTCAGGGTTCGGCTTCTATTTAGGTGTTGTTGCCTCTTCGGTGGCTACGCTGCGACTGACTCGAACCGTCAAACGGCTCGCTTTATAAGGCGGCCGGTCCGCCCTTATAGGCGACCACGTAAAATTGATCGCTTTTTTGACCCTTTTTCACTTGAGCCGAACCCTTTAAAAGCGTTTATTTAAAAAACCCTTATAAAAACTATTACAATATATACATAAAATTACGCGTTATGACTTATTCTATATAATGGTATAACAATTTTTATAATTAAAACAATTCAAATTGTGTTTTTAGAGCGAAAACAACAAAAATTCTTAAGACAGTTTTGCTATTCCTATTAATAGTTCTTAAATATAGTATAAAATAGTTTCTTATTAAGATATTACGAGTCTTATGTTATTTCTATGTATCTAAATTAGCTCTAATTAGTATTTATCACATCAAATTTACTAACAAATGATGACGAAACAGTACACAATAAGACTTATCATTATCACTCTTACTATATTTAATTACTAGCAATTCTTTTACTGAAATAACTTAAATAGTCTAATAAGTAAAAGAAAGATAACGTTCTTATTAGAATCTTATAGAAATATTAAAATGTTACCTAAACAACTAATCACTCTATACTAAGGACATGTTTAGTACCAAATATACTAGTCAAAATATGTATATAAGAACTAAGTATTACTATATGATTCAGTCTTAACTACCTTATTTACATTAAAAGCTGAATGCTCGTTAGAGCTGTCGCTACTTGCACTACGTTGCCTGCGAGGGTCTTCGTCGCCGACAATAATATTGTTATATTGTTCTATTATTGTTATTGTTAAATTCAATTATTTTGAGTTACTTGGGCATTGATAAATTGAAACTTGTAGGTAGATATATATCTGAGATTAAGTGACTGCACAAGCACTTAATAGTGTTTTATATAAAGTTCCTAATAGTGTTTAAATAAATAGTTTATTACATACATAAAATATTGTAACTTGTAAGTAACGTTTTGCCGCTATGTCGTTGTCATTGTACCGGGCTAAGATTAGCACGGAATTGAGATGGTTTACATCGGTTCAAGGCCTCCTAGGCCGACCAGATAGACAGGATGCACTGTTGGCTCGAGCTTTGGATGCGCCAGCCCGGCTGGAGGTTATGATGGAAGCACTTACCAAGGCCCTTGAGGAGGAGAAGGTCAGGGATCAGATAAGGTCCGCGATGGAGGCTGATGTTGACCAGTGCCTCTCAGTTGTTGATGACATTCAGCAGCGCATAGCAGAAATAAAGCGCCAGCGAGGAACGGGCCGCAATGAAGAAGCTGTGGAAGGCCCACACTCTAGCGGGGTTGTATCAAAACTGCCTCAGATACAACTACCCAGCTTTGATGGAGAGCTCGGTGAGTGGGTCAGCTTCATCAATTTATTTGATAGTTTGGTCTACTTAAGGGAGGATTTGCCTAGATCCTATAAGATGTCAGCTTTGAAGGGAGAGCCTAGGGATCTGGTAGCCCATTTGACGGTAACAGAGGACAATTATAAGATTGCCCGTCAAATGTTGGTAAGGCGCTACCACAACAAAAGCAGGCTGGTTGATGCTCAGCTCAAGAGGCTGTTTAGCATCCCTTCAGTGACTCGGGTCTCTGCCATACAGGCAGAAGTGTTGAACCCGTTATTGAGTGTCACTAGGGCATTGGGAAATTTGGGCTTGCCGGTAGAAGAGTGGTCTTACATGTTAGTATACACAGTACTGTCCCGGCTGCCAGTTGATGTACATACCAGATTTGAGCAGCATCACGGTCAGGGTGCAGACAACTTGCCCACCTCTTCTCAACTCATAGAGTTTTTGGAGGAAGAGTGTCGGAGGGCAGAGAACATGGGTTCATTTGTGAAGCCCGCTGCGGAGCCACAGAAGGCTACTCGGAGCCCTGTGAGGAGGGGACTTCCACAGAGAGGGCCAAGGCAGTTGTATGGGCACGTGGGTGCCTCAACACCTGAACGGGATGCCTGCCCATATTGTAAACAGGATGGCCATGGTGTGGCCGCCTGCCTAAGATTTAGGGACCAGAGAGTCCAAGGGCGACGCCAGATCACCAAGCAGCGTGGCTGGTGTTTTTTGTGTCTGGGTCCCCACTTAGCAAGGGATTGCGCTCGGTCCGCTATGTGTAAGTTTTGTGGAGGCCGCCATCATGAGTTGCTCTGCCTGAATAGGCCCGGCCAACATCATGCAGATGGACAGGGCCGGACTCAGGGACAGATGGGGTCACGTACACAGGGCCGGATTTGGAACCTGGGTCCACGAGACCAGGGCCCCCTTAGGGAAGATGTTGGAGCCGATGTTCAGGCCAACATCGCGGGCGGTTCCCCGACCTATTGGTAGGCCAGTGGGTCAGCTGGAGCTGGCACGGGCGGGTGTGCGGATGCACCCTCGAGTACGGAGCGGTTAGTTAGAACGCCGCCTCGGGTGTCATCGCGCTCGCCGCCGACCACTAGAACGCCGCCTCGGGTGTCATCGAGCTCGCCGAGGATGACTGCATTTCGTCGATTTTCGCCGCCCATCATGGAACGCCCTCAGTTGGATCACCGCACCCCCCCTATCGGTGGACGGCGACAAGTAGAGCGCCGCGACTGGAGAGGCACTTACGAGGAACTATGGGATCCCTACCACGGCACTGATATGCCCGGTTGCTCGGGCTATAATGCATGGGGCCCCGGGGGCCCCCGCTAGGAAATTGCAGCCCAATCAAATTTGGTCCCCAACCGGAGGCTATAGTCTTGCCCACTGCCTCCGTGTGTGTTTGGGGTTTGATTTCGACACCCCAGGTACGCTAACTTTTAAACTTTCGCGTTCCATGATATAATTATAATTATTTTTACGGGAATTAACGCGATCACTATTTCAAGGTACTACATACCTCTGTTACGCTTATTAGAGCTTACGATCTCTGTGACCCTGAACATTTAGAACGGGAGCTAGAACATGTTCAGGAGGTACTCAAAGGTAACGGATATCAAGTGAATGGAGGACGGAAGCAACCGAAAATAAGACGCAAGTATCCAGAAGTGAACAGGCAACCAGCCTATATGCCTTATGTCAAGGGAGTTACGGATAAGATCGGGTCCGTGTTAAAGAAATACTCCATTCCGACAGTATACACACCAGGCATAAAGGTTCACAACATCGTCGGCACACCGAAGGATATATTGCCACTACAAACTCCGGGTGTTTATAAAATAGACTGCAGCTGCGGAAGTTCCTACATAGGCCAAACGAAACGGACTATTGCTGAAAGGGTCAAAGAACATATCGCTGCTGTGAAGAACCGACAGACGAGCAAATCGGCGATTGCAGAACATGCACTCGATGCAGGCATCAACCACTGGATTGAATTTCACCGCACGCAAGTCCTCTCCACCGAACGTCACTTTTATTCCAGAGTTGTGCGTGAAGCGATTGAGATTAAAAAGCATAAAACTTTCAATCGGGAAGATGGTTTTAAATTATCTACAGCGTGGAATCCAGTGTTAAAAAACATACCACCTCGCTTTTCTGCGCAGTCGGATAAACACCAGAATAGGAACACATCGGTTTGCTTACAGAATAGGGACCCTGTTAGTGTGGTATGTGACGGTACATGGCGAAACAATTTTATCAATAATATCGAAAATGTGCGGGTGGATGAAGAACCTTCAACTTCACGGATTCGACGACGGAGGGCGTGCGCCGCTGAGCCAGTCAGCCTGTGACCACGGCCAGTGCAACCTGGTCGAAACGTCAGGCAAAAACAGAAGTATGTAGTACCTTGAAATAGTGATCGCGTTAATTCCCGTAAAAATAATTATAATTACCCCAGGTACGGTTGACGTGCTACTGGGAGTAGACGTTCTGGGTAAGTTTTTGTTGTCGGATCGGCGAGTCTTGCAGCATGATCGACTCATGGCTGTGGAGACATGTGCCAGGAGAGTTGAACCCGTCGGATTGCGCATCCAGGGGATGCCGGGCTCCTGAATTAGTTAACCATCAGTTATGGTGGGGCCCTCCTTGGCTGGCAAGGAAGGAATCGGATTGGCCCTTTAACAACGCGAAGTTGTCTATAGACTGTGGTCTAATAGCAGCCGTGTATGTGACCCAGGAGGTCCAGGAGACTGACGCGAGTTTCCTGATTGAGCGGTATAGCTCTCTTGACAAATTGATCAATGTCAATTGTTGGATGAGAAGATTCGTTCGGAATTGTCGCACTTCACGCGAACAGCGAACGCTGAGCCCAATTCTGTCACCGGCAGAGCGAAATGAGTCGCTTCTGAATTTAATCCGGTTGGTACAGTCTTCGAACTTTGGAGCAGAATTGGAGAGTCTACGAACTGGGCGTTCGAAATTGAAGGGTGCTGTCGCGCGTCTCAACCCGTTTATAGATTCGGCCGGGTTGCTTCGGGTAGGAGGAAGATTGCGCAGTGCAAATCTGCCGTATTCGGCTCGTCACCCCCTACTGCTCCCCAAGGGAGGGCAGTTGGTTGAGTTGTTGGTGACTGACCGGCATGTTAAAAACGCTCATGCAGGTTGTAACGCCTTGTTGGCTACACTCCAGAGGGAGTTTTGGATTTTGTCTGGGCGTCGTACCATACGGAACATCGTGTTTCGGTGCATGCCTTGTTATAGGAGCAAGGCTGCCACGATGCAGCCTCACATGGGGGATCTGCCCCCTGATCGGGTGAATGAGGCTAGGCCATGGGCTGGTGTTGGTACAGACTTTGCGGGCCCATTCTTAGTAAAAAGCTCGCGGCTGCGGAACGCGAAACAGTACAAGGCGTACCTTTGTGTGCTCGTCTGTTAAACCAAGGCGGTGCATCTCGAGCTCGTTGCTGACCTCACGACGGAAGCTTTTATAGCGTGCCTGGACAGATTCGTTTCCCGGAGGGGACTGCCAGAACTGATTCGTTCCGATAACGAAACCAACTTCGTAGGTGCAGAACGATACTTGCGAGATGTAGTCAGGTTTTTAAATGAAAACAAAGTGGATATTGGAACAGCCCTCTCCCGTCGGGGTATACAATGGACCTTCAGTCCACCAGGTTGCCCCCACTGGGGCGGGATTTTTGAAGCCGTAGTTAAGTCAGCTAAGACGCATTTAGGGCGTATTGTAGGTCAGACCGCGCTGACATTTGAGGAACTCGCGACGTTGTTTTGTAAGATCGAAGCCGTTCTCAACTCGCGACCGTTGTGTCCGCTCAGCTCGGATCCAAATGACCTGGAGGCGTTGACTCCAGGCCATTTCTTAATTGGTCAGCCACTTAACGCGCTACCCGAACACCCGTACGAAGGTGTGAAATTGTTTCGGTTGTCTCGGTATCAGATGTTGCAGCAGTTTCCACAGAATTTTTGGAAACGATGGTCTCTAGAGTATCTGCACATTCTGCAACAGCGCCTTAAGTGGACTGACAAAACTAGCCCCCCTAGTGTTGGTGACCTTATTTTTTTTTTTTTTAACGTGTGGAAATCCCATCGGACCGTCACCCCACCGGGGTTTACGGCGGGGCGGTGTGTCGGACTCGAACCGACTAAAACCACACGGTGTGCCACTCTGCGCCTGTGAAGGGAGGAATCCGGGAACTGCTGATATTAACATATCCGGACCCCTCCCAGCGCTTGCCCGCACAGAAGCGGGCACCGTCACCTGATGGACTCTCTAAGTAGGCGACGTACGGCACACGCGTACGCCGCCCCCTCGCGGGTGGCCACTAGAGCGGATGGAGGGGAAAACCCGTCCCGACCATCCGCGGCCACACTCAGGGCGGCATGGGGCGCAGATAGGCGCGCCTCCGCCGCCCGGTTCGCCGGCGGCGGATTGGGTCCGAGTGGATATCATCCTCCCGGGCCTTCTCCGCCACCTCCTTCTGCGAGATTACATCTTCGCAGAAGGTTGCGACCGCGGTAAAACTGCTGTCGCTACCGGCCATGGAGCGTATGACGGCCGGTAGCGAGAGATCTCCTCCGATGACTGCAGTGAGGGCCCGGCGCTGCGAAGCCCAAGCGGGGCAAATCGCCAGCGTATGCTGGGCCGAGTCCTCACTGCAGTCGCAGTGGTGGCAGGCGGGACTCAATTCCCTCCTAGCGACCGAGTGCAGGTACTTCCCGAAGCAACCGTGCCCGGAAAGGACCTGCGTCAGTCGGAAGGAAAGGGTCCCGTGCTGCCGCCCTGCCCACTCGAGGATGACCGGCTGGAGAGCCTCCACGGCGGCAAAGCCAGCGCGTGGAGTCTCCAGCCGGAACGACCATCTGTCCATAGTGGCTCGACGAGTGGCTTCACGCCATTCGCGTACCTCTTCGGGCGGAGGGCGAAAGCCTCTCTCCGCCCGATATCCAGCCACCCGTCGATAAACTTCGGCGAGCACTTCTGCCTCCAAATCCCACGGGATTTTACTCAACAGGACCAGCTTCCCGCATTTCCAGCACTCAGGGAAGCGTCCGGACGCCAGGCTAGCGTCCAACACCTCCCTGAGGCGGTCCGACATATGGTCGGGGGCTCGGGCCATCACTCGGGCTGGAACCCCGTCCGGCCCGGGGGCGGTGTTCTTTGAACGGACCCGAAGAACAGCCGCCCCAACCTCCGATTCCCTAACGGGCGGCACACCGTCCTCTCTACCCCCGTCGTCTATGACCGCATAGGCCATCGACGGGGGTGTGTGCTCCGCCCGCTCAGGGAAAAGGCCCTCGACCACTTCCTGCAGGAAGCTGGGCTGGAGAGTCTCGGTAATGGGGGGGGCCCGACGTGCGGAGCTTCTGACGCACCGCACGGTATGGGCGACCCCAGGGGTCACGGTCGAGACTCTCCAGCATCTCCTTTCTCTTTTCCTCTTTGGCGCGGCAAATGGCCAGCTTCAGAGTTTTCCGCGCTTCGCGGTACTCCTCATGAAGCTGGTCCCCGCCACCGTCTCCACGGTGGCGTCGCCTGCTGCGGGTGTAGGACCTCCGGGCACGAGTACAAGCCGCACGGAGGTCCGCCAACTCCTGGGACCACCAGTAGACCTCCTTCCGAGGAGGCCGACGACCTTGGACGCGGGGCATGGCCGTATCGCAAATCTGCGTAATCGCATCGCGAAAACGGCCAGCCCCCACGTCCACGCCGACCTCCCCGGTCGGGGCCTGCGGAGACAGCCAAGATTGGACAATGGCCGCCTCCTCTAGTAGGTCCCTATCCAGCTTGACAACAGCCCACCGCGGAAAGCGGGAAGGATGCAGCGCCGTGTGACCCCTACTGGGGCCCTGGGACCGGGAGAGCTCTAATCGGATATAAAGATGATCCGAGAGCGTCTCGACCTCTTCCAGGACACACCAGTTCCTTACTCGTGCGGCAACAGCAGGGGTAGCGAACGAAAGGTCCACTATCGACCCCCCTTGCTGTCGCACGCACGTATTGGTGGAGCCTCTGTTCAGCAAACAGAGGCCCACCGAAGCCGCCCACTCCTCTACGGCTTCGCCCTTGGCGTCCGTCCTGGGGGACCCCCACGCAGTGGATTTTGCGTTGAAGTCCCCCAGCACGAGGACGTGCCCAGACGCTAGTCGCCGCATCGAGGTCTCCAAGTTGTTAAGGAAGACCTCGAAGTCGCTCAAACTCCGGTTGGGGGAGAAGTAAACACCGTAAACGGTGATCCCCCCCACTCGGCGGCAACATATCCAGAGCCCTTGTCTCTAAGCGACAAGGGCGGGGAATGAGCCGCCGCGGAACCGACGACTGCCACGGAGCCGTCCCAGTCACCCATCCAGTTTGGACGGGGAGGAACGAAGTAGGGCTCCGCGACTACGGCAACACCGATCGACCACTGCGCCATGGTTTGCAGGAAGAGATCCTGCGCCGCGGCACAGTGGTTTAGGTTCGTCTGGACAAGGAGGTTGGAGACGTGGTC
This sequence comes from Diaphora mendica, assembly GCA_949125395.1. Lineage (NCBI taxonomy): Eukaryota > Metazoa > Arthropoda > Insecta > Lepidoptera > Erebidae > Diaphora > Diaphora mendica. The sequence goes on along the minus strand of OX421332.1, from coordinate 2,348,987 downwards.
CATTAATGGATCGTCTCTACAACCTCCTCCATGGGCGACGACGCAGACGCACGAATGACATCGGAGGCAGCCTGGGTCGATTGGCTAGCCCCCGATGTTTGCTGAGAAGCACGGGATGGCCTACAGCCCCCCTGCCCCATCTGGTGATTGGCGGGCTTATTGCCCGCCGCACACACAGGGCAGTGAGGGGCGGCAGAACACTCCGCCGCCCTGTGCCCCGGTTGACCGCAGCGGAAACACAATCCACTGCAGTCGAAGCAACTGAGGCACTTGGTGCGAGTGTGTCCCGCATCCAGGCACTTGTAGCACCTCATCGGTCTCGCGGCCAGCACTGTGACTCTGGCGCTCACGAAACCGACAAGGAGCCTGCCGGCGTCTCCCAAAATTTTGGCCGACGCCACGGGACAACTGAGCCACGCCGCACCAAGGCCTCCCGGACCGGGTCGAATGGTGCCGACCTTGATGTTGTCCGCGCCGCAACAGGTTTTCGCCTGAACCGCGACGCGGACGTCATCGGCCGTCACTGAGTCGTCCAGGCCCGAGATGCGCAACTCAGCGCACTTCGTAGACCCTGACACCATCCGTGCCCGAAAACACACCCCGCAGCTTCTCAGCAAACGTGTCCGCAGTCTTTGCGCCCTCAGCCCCAGGGAACTCTAGCCATGATGAATACGGCCGCGTAGGACAGTCCCCCACTTGCCGCCTCCGGTGACACGGTGACCACTACAGCCGCAGTTTTAGGCGGCTGCAGCTTCCGCGGCTTCCTCGGAGTGGTCCGGGCCACCGTCGACGACTGCAGGCCAGAGGCCGCCTTTTGGGCAGCCTTCTTGGCCCGCTTCTTGGCCTTCTTCGACTTCTTGTCCCCCCCGACTACCTGCCAACCCTCATTGGAGGGGGCAGATGTGGAGGGGCCAGGCAGGGGTGTTGGAGTAGGGAGCGGAGCAATCTCCGCTCCAGTCGCTGCCACCGTCTGGGGCCTTGGTTGCTGCGGCGGCGGCGCAACCGTCCTGGCCGGAGCCTTCACCCGCTGCTGCTTCTTGCGCGCGGCGGTAGGGCCCGGTACCGACGTCACCGCTGCGTACGTCACTCGGCCACCCACCACTGGGAGCGGGGTCGGCGCTAAGGCGTCCTTCGTCCTCGGTGTCGCGAGCGGCGGCCGAACAATAGGGGCCGGTGGCAGCCTCGCCTCCAGACCCGCGATCCGCCCGTCCACGAGGTTTCCCATCGCGTGCAGCATATACTGCAGCATCTGCTGCAGGACATCTTCGGACACCCCAGGGACGGTAGGGGCCAGCTGCGACGTAGACGGGGCCGGCCGCGACGCAGACGGGAGCGGCCGCGACGTGGACGGGGCTGGCTGGGACGTAGACGGTGCCGGCCGCGACGCAGACGGGGGCGGCCGCGACGTAGACGGGGCCGGCAGCGATGCAGATGGGGCCAGCTGTGACGCAGACGGGGCCGGCCGCGACGTAGACGGGGCCGGTGCGGGGGCCGGCTGGGACGCAGACGGGACAGGGTCCTCACGCTCAGAGCGCTCCGCCCGAAAGACGGCAAATTGAGCGCTGAGCCCGGCCACCTGCTCCGTTAAGCGGTCGTTGGCCGCCTGGAGGCGAGCTACGTCCCCAGCAAGGGTCTCCACGACCTCAGCAACGGCAGAGGAGGAGTCCTTGAGGGCCCTCACAAAAGGGCCCTTCAGGTTCACAGACTTGGTGGCCACCTTGTTTATGATGGCCACCGCCGCTTGCGCTTTCTCCTGCAAGGAAGTCGGTGTTTGGGGAACTGAATCCCCCACCACCGGCTCCCTGATCTTGAGCAGGAGATCAGCGATCTCCTCTTCCGCCTGCACTTCGCCGTCCGCCCTGGCTCGCCTATAAGACTCCGCCTTACAGAAGACGGAACCTGACGGGGCCGGCACCGGGGTCAGCGATCGCTCCCTCCGACTGCTCGCCACCTTTGGAGGCAACATCGCCTGAGCGATGTCACTCTCGCAGCCAGTGAGGCGTCCGCGCTTCCGGCCTTCTTCCTCCGTGTCCATCGCTTCAGGTGCGTCCGTCCTCGCACCGGAACCGCCACCTGTGACAACCACGGCGGACTTGGAACGCGTGCGTTCCATTGTTCTTCGGCTCCCAGCAGTCGACTTCTGGGAGCCCCACCGCTGCAGGCGTTCGAGCCGCAGTAATCTCCTCATTAGAGGCTGAGGGCAGAAGGGCGTCCGCCTTTCGGAACTGCCCTCTGCTGTTCCGCGTCTGCCTCTTCGTCTCTGTTGGCGCGTCCTTCGCGAGTTTGGTGCCGGATTTGACGCTCGGCGACGGGCGTGTGTGACATTGGGTGCCCCCCCCCATAATACGATTGGGGGCTGCCGGAGCCGACTGGCTCCGGAAGGGATTCCCCAGACGCGTCGCGTCTAGGACCCTCCTGGGTAGGTAAATTCCTAGTATTGTCCATTGTCATAAGTTTTTAAGTTTTATGTCCTCCGACAGAGGACGCCCTTGGCACTGGACTCCCTCCAGCGATTCAGCTCATAGCCAGGCGTCAGAGCGTGAGCTTGGGGTATTTTTTATAGAGGTTTACGTCCTCGTGGCTTCGAAGAGCCACCGGTCCTGTCCGTTCAGGATTACGGCTGGGCCGGACGGGGTCTGCACCAGACCAGATCCGTCCGCCCCCTGTCCCTCTCGGAACTACTGGCACTCTAATACGCCCTCTGCTTGAGCAGAGGGACGTTTAGAGTGCCCCACGCGGCAGTCTGTAGCCAGACTCCGTCTGGTATCCCATTTAGTCTGGAGTCTCCTTCTGGGCCTATCCGGCATGAGTGGCTCTACCGGCATAGCCCCAGAAATCATCGACTCACGCAAGCCCCACCACGACGACAACGTAGGGATACATTGGGGGGGAGTGTTGGTGACCTTGTGCTAACCTACCGCCACTGCGTTGGCGCCGGGGGCGCATTGTTAACTTGTTCCCTGGTAAGGATGGGACCCCCCGGACCGCAGAGGTTCTAGTTGGGGACTCAGTTATCAAACGAGCGGTAGCAACGTTGTCTCACCTGCCTGTAGATTAGGGAACAGGTACGGACCTGTTCGGGCGGGTGACTGTTGGATTTCGAACGTCATTATAATGGCAACATTTTTGATTGTCATTTTTCTTGTTTGACGTTTTGACGTTGACAGGTTAGTATTATTGAGACGCTTGGATCGGTCGAGCTGGAGCTTCGTTAAAAAAGAACCGTTTTAATTGTAATTTAGCTAATTGTCAATTCAACCCGGTCCCTATAGTGGTTTACCGTTATGATTCGTCTGATTTGGACTCGCGAGTTTTTGTAGTCACGTCATAGGAGCGATCCGTGATAGCTGAATCGGGTGTCTTGTAATTACGAGATTTCGGGAGCCCGCAAGCATTTAGGAATACCTTGAAGATTGTACAGCATTCTGGAGCATGTTTGTGTGACGCGGTAGTGGGGTACCCCATCAACGGCGCGGAGAACAAGGAAGCCACACAACTCCAGTAAGTGCTTGATGATTTTAGTTTAGATTAAGAACACGGTGAATCGCCGTCGTTCATTGCTCTTTCCAGTGACATGCTTAGCCATTGAATGGCTTATCTATGGGCCGTAAGACATCTCAAATTTCAAAAGGTGATCGCTCCACTGGGGAGAGAATTGAACAGTGTTAATGTCCGAAATATTTCACACTAAGCGAATTATGAAAGTTTTACGAAGATCTAATACTAAGTTGACTAACAGTGTTAGTTTTAAACTAACAGTTTTAAATCAACACTGCAAAACTTTTATCCCCATTACTTGATACTTGACTTTGATATTAGGATACGTTTTTCAAGAAAAGAGCACAGTTTGATCTCAAACTGTCTATCACTGATCTGTCATCTCATTTGTGCCATATTTTCAGAATATTTTACTACTTACTTTGTAGTTACTTTTAATTGCTGTTAGTAGGTTGTAAGTTCAAGGCTTACTTTGGTGAATTTGATGTGCTTAGATGATATATCGGGTAATAACGGTACTATATTCGTTGAACTAACCCTACTGAAATTTACTTTTGAACAAACTCGAGTAAAAAATGTTCTTTTTAGGTCAATCGATTCAGGAGGCAGGGTATGCAAAATGGGCTCCAGGACAACCGGACAACCATAGAAATCGAGAATACTGTGGAACAGTATACCGGTCAGGTCTACTAAACGATGGAGATTGTGAAGTAAAATTCGCATTCATCTGTGAAAAAAAGCCTGATTATCCTCCTGTTTGTAATAATGTTAGCAAAAGAAATCACACCCGGTTCTGCGACACCAATATCCAAGATAATGAAAAGCAACTCGAAGCTCGACCACTTGACTTTATCTACCCGGGACCCATTTATTAGTTATCAATATAGTATTGTTTGTGTTCTTGTTTCTATATCTATAATGTCTGCAAGAAAGATATTATCCACAATTTTAAAGCTATTTTGCGATAGCTATAATAAATTAAATTTGCGTATCATTATTGTAATCTATAAATAAGTAGTACTAGCTGACCCACGCAACGTCGTTTGCGTCTCCTATTGCCCATAGCTTAATAATTTCCCCCCGTTTTTGAAACATTCTTCATTGGTACTCCGCTCCTATTGGTCATAGCGTGATGATATAGATAAACTCGATAAACTTCCTCGATGAACGGACTATCTAACACTGAAAGAACTTTTTCAAATTGGACCAGTAGTTCCTGAGATTAGCGCGTTCAAACAAACAAAAACTGTTCAGCTTTATATATTAGTATAGATGTATTTATTATACTCTTCTAAGATCTAATACTCATAATCAACAACACATTTAGTTGGATAGAGACTAATATTATGTATTATGTTGATAAAAACTCTTTGGCAAATAACTCAATAATAGGTACCAACTCTTAGCGTCTTATACTCGTGATAACTTCTAAACGAAATGTCCGAATGGGATGAAACAAGAAGTATTTTACTTCTACATAAATACTCTTAATAACATAATGCTTTATTTAGATAAGGATCAATATTACGATACACATTTAAAGTAGTTTCTTTCTTCAGACGATTTAATAATTTTTATGCTGCTAATGCTAATGCTATATAAAATGCTAATAATATGCTCTCGCGGACTTTTTTGTAGATCTTAATAGGACCTACAAACCCCTAATACATTATTTTGTTCTATTGTCAATACTTTTTGCAGCGCACGTAAAAATAGGTTATCGATTTCACACCTTGGGTTACAAAATCGCAATTTTCTTACGGATCTCTATTTTTTATGAAAATAAAATATAGCCTATAGCCTTCCTCGATAAGTGGACTATCCAACACTGAAAGAATTTTTCAAATCGGACCAGTAGGTCCTGAGATTAGCGCGTTCAAACAAACAAACAAACTCTGCAGCTTTATAATATTATATATTATTAGTATAGATTAAGTTCCATTTAGTTTTTTTTTTGTAACTATTACCTTACTCCTAATACTGTATTGTTAGGTGTTGTCTCATATGGTGAAGGTGTGTGTACCTGTAGTGGGCATGCATACTAGTTAAAAATTTTGTGTTATATTTTTAAGAGAGTGTCTGTGTGCTTTTGATATACCACAAAAATAAATAAATAACTTAAAATAAATTATACGATTCATTTTTCTTATATATAGCTGCCAAAATGACTCTAGTTTGCCTCACGTATGAGTATATTCCAAGAGATCATTCTCATTGCGCAAGTGGATTAAATATACAGGAACGGATAATAGTCTCTTTATAACCACGAAAAAAAAAAAAATTATACATTATATTTAAATACTAGATTAAATTAAAGATTACTTTCAACTGATTCATCAGAGGGCAAAGCGATGCAGCTTTCAGAGTTATTTATATTGTTAGGCTCGAATGGACGTGAGAGTCAGAATTGTGGGTATACCACAGTGAATTAAATTGTACCAAGTATCAAAAATTGTACCGAAAATGTACTATTTTGAACCGCGCTCTAAAATATTTGTACCTCATTCATAACGCAGTTATTTCAGAATTAAGGTACACCCGCCACATTAACATGGGATGTACATTAATTAATTGAATTAGACTCTCACGATTTCCTGAGCCCATTCATGTGGTAGTAGTTTAAATAGTGCACCTAGAAAATGATATATTACACGTCATGTAAAAAATAAGCTATATATTTTTTTTTTTATGGAATAGACCGGCAAACGAGCAGACGTATCGCCTGATGGTAAGCGATTACCGCCGCCCATGGACACCTGCAACACCAGAGGCGTCACAAGTGCGTTACCGGCCTTTGGGAGATGGGGGGGGGGGAGATAGGGGGAGGGGTTGGGTATGAGCCTCCGGTATCCTCACTCACTCGGTGAAACACAGCGCAAGCACTATTTCACACCGGTTTTCTGTGAGGCCGTGGTATCTCTCCGGTCGAGCCGGACAATTCATGCCGAAGCGTGGCTCTCCCACGGTTTTAATTTATAAATCTTTATTGTAAAATTAAAGACATAATTAGAGCGTTTAAAATGTTTACAGTTATAACTTAATAATCGATATGTGTTCTTATCCATTACTCATGTAGTGAGGACATTTATAAAACGATAAATAAATACCACTACTTAGCCTCACTTTCTGACGTCCACACGTAAATTAATGATAATAATAATAATCTTTATTTTTCCCATCACAGATGTATGCAGTACAGTGTAGATGCTTATTCTAAAAAATACATTTACAAAAAACATTTATGAGAGACTAGTGCCCGAGATAGGTATTGGAATACCTGTGTTACGGGTCAGTAGGCCCCCAACGCATTTATAGAACAGACTCAATATTAGATCAAGTGCAACACGAATGACACAATCAATGAATGATGAGATTAAATACTAGTGTAAGCATAGGATATATATTTGAGTCATGTGTTTGTGTGTGTGTCTGTTTGTGTGTATGTGAGTGTGTGTGTATATGTGTGTATGTGTGTTATAAAAGTATGCTAGGTCGATTAGCGCATCGGAACCAATAAACTCTCCACTGCATCATAGTCAAGACCTTTGAGCCACTTACATAAAGTCAGTCTACAGCTTGATTTCAGCATTGGGTATAATCCTAGCGATATGTTTATTTTATAATAGAGATATCCCCCAAGAAAGCAATAATATTTTTGTGCAAGTCTGGTGTTAAAGGTTTTAATCGGACAGACGTTACCCTTCCTACGTTTGTTCTTATTGAGGTTTGGGTCGTATTGCAGTTCGGTGTGTTTTTTCAGAACTACTGATAGAATGAAGGTCTGTCTTACCGTAAGGACATCCCATCGTTTGTATAAGGCAGTGGTTGGAAAACGAAAAGGAAGACCAGCCACCTTAAGTACCGCTCTCTGAACCCTTTCAACTTCCGGAAGGTGAACTTTACTCGCCCCACCCCAGGTACTTATGCAATAGCTAATTATTGATTGGCATAGAGCAGAGTATACCATTTTAACAGTTCTCGTTTCCGCTACATGTCTAAGAATTTTAAAAATGTATATCATTTTGCGTACTCTTGTCACGAGAACATTAATGTGGGCCCTAGAAGTTAGTGTTTGGTCAATGTATACGCCAAGGTACTTAATGGTGTCTGATCTGTCTATAGGCGGGCACTGACACGTTGTGTCAGTAATCTGTGCGCAGGTGTGTGTTGTGATGTTTAGGGTTACTGGTGGTATAAGATTGGTCCTGGGCGCAAAAGTAATATATTTGGTTTTATCTCTATTGAGTGTTAATACATTATATTTTAACCACAAGCAGACCCGGTCAAAACCAATCTGGGCACTATGAAAGGCTTCTTCCCAGGTGTCACCACTAAATAAGAGTGCTGTGTCATCTGCGAATGATAGTGCTTTTCCATGCTTCAGTTCCAGTTGACACAGGTCATTTATATATACAAGGAAAAGGCTAAGACCGAGCACACTGCTTTGCGGGACGCCGTAATGCACAGAGAGTGGACTACTCTATCACTTAAATAATCCCCGAGCAGCTTCAACGGCAGACCCCTGAGACCAATCGCTTCCAACTTATTTAAAAGCAACGGAATGGAGACCGTATCAAAGGCCTTAGCGAAGTCGAGAAAAACAGTAATGCATTTCCTCTTTTTATCCATTTCTGAGACTACATAGCTTGTGAGTTCATGTACTGCATCATCGGTTGATTTACTGGAGCGAAAACCAAATTGAGCAGGCGAGAGAAGTGCATTAGCCTCAAGGAAGCCTACGGCGGACATTTATCAACCTTTCTAAGATTTTAGACAACATTGACAAAATTGAAATTGGTCTGTAATTGGACACGTTGTCCTTGTCGCCACCTTTGTGCATTGGTTTAACTAGCGCAATCTTAAATGCCTGAGGAAAGGTACCAGTAGCAAAAGATAGATTGCAAATATGTGTCACCGGGCCACACAGGGCTCCAATATAACGTTTGAGTATTTTAGCAGATATCTGGTCTATACCCGCCGCCGCATCCTCCCTGAGACCCATTATGAGATGTTCCACTTCCCTTTCATCAGTTGGGAGAAAGACAAGCGAGACACCAGAAATGTGATTTTGGTGCTTGTGAAGTTGACAAGTGTTACCGACAAGGTTCTCTGCCAATCTTTGGCCAACGCTAGTAAAACTGGACTTCTTGGACTGTCAGATTTTACAAGAGTTGAGGAAATGTCCGATTTTCTGCCGAAGCTGCATATCTTTTTTACCACATCCCACAACTTTTTGCTGTTATTATGTGCCCTTGCCATACACTTTCTCATGTTTCCGTAGTAAAGCATTGCAGAAGTTCCTATATCTCTTGTAAGTCAGTTTAAGAGTTTCGTCATTAGGATGTCTTTTCCACTTTTTGTGCAGATTATCCCTATTACGCATGCAACGTAATAGACCTGTAGTAATCCACGGCTTACAGATTATCTTCTTGTTACATAACATAACTGTGCTAGAGTTCCCCTCTATAACATTGGTGAGTAAAGAAATGAGTTCATCAGTAGCTGAGTTGGCATCACAAGAATCGAGTATTACTTGAAAGTTTATTTTAATAATTGCAATATCTAATGCCGCATAATTTATTCGTTTCAGTATTCTAGAAATATATGATGGTTTTGATAGATGGCTAATTATGATGCCAACACTTTCATGGTCAGTTACTGATGACTCTGCAACAAAGCAAGTGGCTTCTAATTTAGTAATTTCTAATGATGTTTATTTTAAAACTAACTTTCACACGCGGCTTCGCTCACGCAGACTTTAATCCCCTGATTTACCCCCTTAGAGGTGGAATTTCAAAAATTCCTTTCTTAGTGCTCACTTACGTTACATAAAGAACCTACATGCAAAATTTCAGGATTCTAGCTTCAGCGGTTTGGGCTGTGCGTTGATCTCTGGGTATGTCAGTCAGTCAGTCAGCCACCTTACTCTTTTATATACAGGGTGTCCCAAAATTCAACGATAAGCGGGCGCCTAAAGGTACACCTGCTAATGAGTACATAAAGAAAAAAAATAAAAAAAATATACCTAGTTTTTTTTAGTTACAAGAAAAATTTAGAATTTCTTTGAAAATGTATACCTTTCATGATATTGCTACTATTCACCACAACTCTTAAAAACACCAAATTGCCCGCAGTTTTTACACAAAAAACGTTCAAAATAAATTTTTTCCCTACAATTTTGAAATATTTTTACTCTTAGTGTACTTTGACTCATGGTCTTGTAAAAAAAAGTATGGACACCACTACGTAATAAATAAATTTAAAAAAATGAAGGGTGTAAATTTTCAAAGAAATTCAAAATTTTTTTGTAACTAAAAAAAAAACTAGGTATATATTTTTTATTATTTTTCCTTATGTACTCATGAGCAGGTCTACCTTTAGGCGCCCGCTTATCGTTGAATTTTGGGACACATGGTATATAGATGTGTTGTGTCAATATTACACTTTGCATTTCTGGGTAAGGTTTAATGATACTATAACATTATTCTTTCGTTTTTTTTTATTGATTGTGTTGTGTACTAGCTTTTGTAATTTTCATTTGTATTTAAAATAAATTAGTAAAAATATGTATTTCGGGCAATATTTAATAACAATATTTTTTGAAGTATCAGTAGGTACGATTTGATAAATTTATCTCGGTTTTAACTTTATATATTTGATATATATAAAGTTAAAACCGACAAAATCGTCTGGCGATTTGCAGGTATTATCGAAATTAATTGATAAATACGTGATATAAATTTCAGATTGCCTAAAGCATATTTTTTGGGAATTTAAAAAATAACAATCTTGAAATCGTCTGATAATACTTAATAACCGATAAAAACGTCTTGGATCTTTAATACTAAATATAAAAAATTAAAAGATAAAAAAATTCAAGTTGCCTAAAATATATTTCTTTGAATTTTTTTTGCAAATATTTTATGCTGCGCAGTAGCGAAATAACGGCTAAACTTTAGAATCTATACAATCGATTTGAGGGTTGAAAATTTTATGTTTGATAGTTCTTGTTTTTGTTAGTCTACTCCTAAAATTTCAACTTGCGGAAAGTCATAGTTTTTGAGATATTCATTTTTGAAATTTGAATTAAAATACGTGAAAATAATTTTGACATCTTCTCGGCGTTTTGTTACTCCTTACGTTGTGCGTTTTAAACTATTTTCAAACTCTCAAAATAGTTTTTGTGTAATTTTTTGCTAAATTAAGTTAGTTTTTATTGTAATACACACCGTAATATATGAAAAAATACTTTTTGAGTATTTTTTTATATATTACGTTTTGATATTCACTTTTAATAAAGGTCATATTTTCTTAAAAAAGGAGAAGCAAAACGCAACACTAATGATGCGACGCCATTTCAAGTTTACAACTACAACAATTTAGCAACACCCTAATGTTTTTGTTGGTCTACTTTGTAGGTTAGGTTAGAGTTGTGAATGTTGTGATCACACTAAAGAAAAATGAGGAACCGTAACGGATTGGATTTTAAAACGAGTCGCCTGAATTTGAGGGTATTGGTGGTGTAAGGGGCTTAAGGGAGTTAGCCTTAATCCCCCCAAAGTAATTTTGGCTGCCGGAGTTGCGTCTAATGAATCTAAATTCGGAAAAAGAAAATACAATCGAGGTAATTATATTTTATATATTATGTGTTACAGGAAATGTATAAGAACAGGATATAATTCTTAGGTAATTAATAGCAATGTATTACTCCGAGTTGGCACAATCCGACTTCATTGGGTTAGGTTAGATGGCTAAGGCGGGAGCGCAGGGCAGCGAAGCTCCCGCCTTAGCCATTGTGGTTATTTTTTTTAAACCACCCAGAAATAGGAGCCCGTGGACCGTGGACTCATAATTGAAGCCAGTTTTTATATATATATATTTACATAATAAATAACAGCGATAAAGCATGTTTATAAAGTAAAATAAACAATTTTTGTACAAATTTGTTTTTTTATTCTAAGGGAACCAAGTATTTCCGGCGGGTGAAAATGGTGAGGAGGTGAGGAGGACACCCCGAGTAAGGGGTATCCCCCACCCCCTCCCCCAAAAATCTATTGGATATATTGCGAAATGCGTCCTAACCTATAAAATTTTCAAAAATTCATATAAAAAAAAACTATGAGGAATCGCAACCCCTCCCTCAAGGGGGGCTATCTACCCCCCCTTCGTTTTGCAAGCTTGACATCTTCACTGGAATTGCTGCTATATTCTCAAAAGGAGACTACTATACAATCGACGGTCAGTTAATTAACCTTTGAAATAGTCTGTTTCCCTATGCAAAATGTACAAAAAGGTAGTGGAGCTACGTTGATTTCAGGCAGGCTCGAACAGGGCAGTACGACCCTCTCACTGAAGACCGACCTAAAACTACATGACTTGTACTTGCCCAGTGATAAAGAAGCATCTCATCATTGCTGCACAGCCACGAGCTAACCAATCGTGCGCCGTTATTACTCAAAACTGCAAGATTTTTATTTTGTGAGGTCCACTTTTGAAAAATAAAATCCAAATAGCACTTTCACTCACAATCAAATTTAAAAAGATGTAATATTTCCAAATATAAAATAATCAATAAAAAGTCACAAATGTAAAATAAAGTAAGACGCATGGATCAGCCATCGACCTATTCAACCATAGTTGAGCCGCATACTCTGGCCGCACAGCAAATCATCGGGTCAATATCAAAGGAAAGTAATAATAATTATAGTCGACAAGGTACTCACACAATAACAAGTGCGTATTTAATAATTGGGGAATATTGTTAGATAAGTACCAAAGTACCATCATGTAAGTTGTAATTATAAAAATAAAATGTAAAAGCCAAAGAAAATTAACAATTTGTAAAAAGAGGAATGGAATGTCATTAGGTTATAGTTCATACCGGAGTACCAACATGTAAATTTTAATACATGATTCAAAATAAAAATAATGAAAAGGTAAGGTAGTAGAGCCACGGTGATTTCAGCACCAACGGACCGGCTCGACCGTGGTGATACTACCCTTGCACAGAAGATCAACGTAAAATGACAGCGTTCGTGCTGTCGTGTTTCGTTGGTTAGTGCGAGACCAGGGGCCCAACGATGCAGATGCATCACTAGGCCGCCATGGTGGGGGTCATCATGATGCATTGTTGCATTGTCGCGTTGTCTGTATTCGCAGTGAGTATGGTAACCACCAATCTTGGATTATGATTATGCTTTTTATCAGGCTGAGTAGAGTCATTTTGGCAGAGCCAAACATAAAAAAAAGAGGTGAAAAGAATATAAGATATACACTGCAGAATCAATCTTATATTTTTCTTTTCAAAAAATTTGCTTTATTTTTATGATAACCTAGAAAAAAACGAAAATAATTTCATCCAACCCGGCAATTGAACCTGAGACTTTATTGGTTGCATACACTACCACTGCGCCACCGAGGCAATCAAAGTTATTAGTAGAACTTAGGTTCTAAGTAAATTTAGTACTTTAATTTAAAATAAAAGTATAATATAATAAATACCACGAATAGTGGTCCATTCTAAGTTTAAGTTCTAATATTTAAATCCAATTACGGCAATATCTGGGTGAGGACTACCGTCTACTTTTTCTTTTGGATATTTGGCGAAAATTTAAGTAATGAGCCTCGCCTCTATTTCGCTGTCTGTGTTAGCAAGATGAGCTTCTTCAGAAGAACAAACCATATTCAAAGTTCCTCGCTTTTGTTTGAAATTTGTAGCATTTGTTTGTCTGACTAATTTCGATGAATTTGGTTTTTTTTTATTGGAATAGGGGGCAAACGAGCTGACGTATCGCCTGATGGTAAGTGAATACCACCATGGACCAACACCAAAGGTGTCACAAGTGCGTTGCTGGCCTTTTGAGAAGGAGTACGCTTTTTTTCTTAAAGGTTTGAAGATATAGAAATAGATTTGATCTTGGAGAAAGACTCAAGGTATTTTTGTCCTGATAACGGGCGGAACCATGGGCAAAAGCTTCTGAAAGATATTAATACACAGTGTGACACCCTACATGGCACGTGCTTCGACATAAATAGATAAAGTCACTTACTCGGAATCAGTATGGGATTTCCCGATTCCTCTAGAACATGTTATTCTTATCTTTAACTTTATCTGAGTCAGGTTAATACAATTATACAAAACATAAACATAATTATATGTATAAAACAGATTAATTTATGGTGGCGATTTTCACGCCAAAAAACCCACTGGGAGGTCAGACTTACTACATCAAAATAGAAAGAACTGTTGTTATGCGCAATTAGAGACTTACATGTAACGTTATATCTGCAGGAAAACCCACATATTGGTCAACTAAACCGCACAAAGTTCCTGACCTCACAGATTGTTTTATCTATAAGAACATATTATCTGACTTCTTACGTACAGAAAGCTGTTGTTATATGAATTCGGATCGCTCACTGATCATGTTAGCAATAAGTGAAAAAAAATACAAAGAGAGATCCGCCCAACGCTAGTTAACAAATTCATTGATTGGAAAACTTTTAAGTATGACATACAGTCTACTATTAATCTAAAGGTCCCATTAAAGCTCCCTCAACGTCTGGAATCAGAAATACTCACCTTTGTAACTAACATTCAAAGTTGCGCTTGGAAAAATACGCCAGAGTTAAAACGTAGAATTAGAAGTACTAACTATCCAATTGAGATTAGAAATTTAATCAGCGAAAAAAAAACAGAAACAAAGGTGGCATCAAACAAGGTAGCCTTCGGACAAAACATTATTGAATAATCCCACAAAAAGCTTACTCGAGTAATACAACAGTTCAATGATGAATGTATGTATACTTACCTAAACCAATTAACTAGTGACCTCACTACAGATTATTCGCTATGGAAGGTCACAAAGAATTTTGCCGTTACGTAGAAAAAGGCCCGTTACGTAGATACCACCCATTAGAGAAGAAAATAGGCAATGGGCTGTAAGTAATGAAGCTATGAGATTTGCTGGTCATTTAGAGCAAATATATCGTCCGAGTATAGCAAATACTGAGGTTGAAACATGTCAAGACGAAAATATAAAATTATCAAGAAGACGTATTCAATTCAAAATCATTTATTCATCTAAGACACCAAGCAACACGCATGAACGTCAAATTGAGGCTATAGTTAAAAATCATAGATCGACAGAAACAGACGCCACAGCATGTGCTGTATTGTAGAGGTAAATTAGGCGAAAACACCAAAAATCTACTGCCTGTCTGTATCGATCCATAACTTTCAGTTTCCAAAATGCATAGAGCCTCATGAGAAGAATATTGGCAAAGAAACGCAAGGCTACTCTTTTTCAAAGTCTGATTTTCAGGTACAAATAGTGTTAATATTACATGTTAGGTAAACAGTATGCAAGCTGTTGCCACCTTTTAAATTCCTTTTATTAAAAAGCTCCAAAATCTAACGCACAAACAAGAAAAAAAAATTTAAATATTTCGGACATCTAACACACAACGCCATCTAGTCTCAGCAGAGCTTGTGTTATGGGTTCTAGACAACCGATATAAATACATATATACTATTTTTTTTTACTATTTTTAAAAACACTCAATGGTAATGTTGAAGGTTTGAGTCTATTAAACATAGAAATTGTAGTATTGTAGTATTAAAAAAGACAACTCCCGCACTAGGGATAAATCCTGTGTCGCGGGGGACTTTACAAACATACATGAAACGGACACAAATAACACCCAGACTCAGAATAACAATTTGTGGATCACATATATATAAATGCTAGATTAAATTCAAGATTACTTGGATTTCAACTGATTCTGTGTTGCTGACTTGCTAGAACTATTGCCCATACTCACTTTCCATCACTAACTTTTCATCAGAGGGCAAAGCGTTGCAGCTTTCAGAGTTATTTATATTGTTAGGCTCGAATGGAGGTGAGAGTCAGAATTGTGGGAGTACCACAGTGAATTAAATTGTATCAAGTATCAAAAATTGGACCGAAAATGTACTATTTTGAACCTTGCTCTAAAATATTTGTACCTCATTCATAACGCAGTTATTTCAGAATGAAGGTTCACCCGCCACATTAACATAGGTGTACAATAATTAATTGAATTAGACTCTCACAACTTCCTGAGCCCATTCATGTGGTAGTAGTTACATAGTGCATCAAGAAAATGATAGATTACACGTCATGTGAAATAAGCTATTAATGTATAAATCTTTATTGTAAAATTAAAGACATAATTAGAGCATTTAACATTTTTACAGTTAAAACTTACTAATCTATATGTATATGTGTTCTTATCCATTACTCATGTAGTGAGGACATATAAAACGATAAATAAATATCACTACTTAGCCTTACTCACTGACGTCCACACGTGAATCAATGATGTTTATTTTAAAATGTGGTGTGGTAATATTACACTTTGCATTTTTGGGTAAGGTTTAATGATACTATAACATTATTCTTTCGTTTTTTTATTGATTGTGTTGTGTACTATGCTTTTGTATTTTTTTTTGTGTTTAAAAAAATAGTAAAAATATGTATTTTCGGCAATATTTAATAACAATATTTTTCTCGTAAAAGTACGATTTGAAAAATTTGTTTTAAATTTTAAATTTTTAATTATTCATTTAGTAATTTTATCATATTCATTCATAATTTGATTTCGTATAATGATACAAATTTGTATTGTCATAAAACTTATTTTATTACATTTAGTGCAGTGTATTAAAAGAACATACAAACAAAGTGTCCTCAATTAATTAGAGAAAATAAGAAAAGTATTATTGAACACAATATTATTATAGTTTTGTTTTATTAATTTAGGTCAAAGTAAAATTACTCATTAGTCAGTAGACTAGATCGTAATAACAATGTCCTACTGAATGAAATTTCTAGAAAAATTACATGAATTCGTAAACGATTCATTTTAAGAATTATATTCCTGCATTCGCAGAGAGTATGGTGACCACCACTCTTAGATTCTGCCCATGCCTTTCATCAGGCAGAGTAGAGTCAATTTGGTAGGTGTAGGTTCATGTCAAATCACTTAAAAATGTGTAGTTTGTCATTTAGTACAAAGTGGAGAAAGTGTCAAGTTCAGATGTGACTACGAGTACGCTGACATCGGATGGTTCAAGTATCATGAAATACCAGCGACTTGGGACGAAGCTCGTTTGCGATGCCATCTTGAAGGTATTAAAAAACCATACTTCTATTCTCTTTTTTAACGAGGAACATTTCTTCTATACATTGTTTTAATGAAATTTTTAAAGTTTACGTAGCGCACGCAATGAAAGCTCTCAAAACTGAGCAAAATTATAGTCCAAGATCTGATGACGAATTTTGAGAAGGTTCTTTAAGCAAGCTGAAATTGCAAAAAAATACAATTTTATCAATTGGCGAATCCAGTCCTGGAAGTCTTTAAACGATTTAGCGGTTATTTTGCTACTGCGCAATAATTTACGGCTGCGCGTAAGACTTTTTATCGCACTTATTTACAAATTTTATTATCGTCTGGGAATTGTTAAAAACGACAAAATCGTCTGGCGATTTGCAGGTATTATCGAAATTACTTAATAAATACGTGATATAAATTTCAGATTGCCTAAAGAATATTTTGTGGGAATTAAAAAAATAATAATTTTGAATTCGTCTGACAATACTTAATAACCGACAAAAACGTCTTGGAACTTTTTTTAACATTCTAGATATAATAAATTAAAAGATAAAATAAAATTCAAGTTGCTAAAGTATATTTCTTTTAATTTTTTTTTGCAAATATTTGAATAAGTTATTATTGCGCAGTAGCGAAATAACCGCTAACTCGCTAAAAGACTCCCAGGACTGGATTCGCTAATTCACGAAATTGTAATTTTGCACTTTCGTGCAAAGCGAAACTTTGTGTATATGTTTGTTACTTCTTGACGCGCAAACGGCTTGACCAATTTGGATAAATCTTTACAGTAATATAGCTTATACATCAGAATAATACATAAGCTACTATTTGCCGCGATAACCGACATATACGCAGGCGGAGCCGTGGGCAACCACTAGTGATAATATTTATTAAATATAAATATTCAACGTCGAAGTATTAAATAAAGATACGAAAGGTCAAATCATATTTAGCTGATCTTAACCTTATTCCACTAAAAAGAACTGATAATCGTGTATCAGTAAGCTGACCAAATATAACAGCATTAGATTTTAAACATTATTCATTATGTAACAAAGTCAATATTTCATTGATTTTTAATCGTATTTTCTTTCTTCATAGGTGGTATATTAGCTTCACCCACTACAGATAAAATTAAATCTATTATGTTAGAATCGTTTTGTAAGCCTGACATCTTCACTGGAATTGCTGCTATATTCTCAAAAGGAGACTACTATACAATCGATGGTAAGTTAATTAACCTTTGAAATAGTCTGTTTCCCTATGAAAATGTACAAAAAGGTAGTGGAGCTACGTTGATTTCAGGCAGGCTCGAACAGGGCAGTACGACCCTCTCACTGAAGACCGACCTAAAACGACATGACTTGTACTTGCCAAGTGATAAAGAAGCATCTCAATAGACCGCCATAGTGTGGATCACCATTGTCTGCGTTCACGATGAGTATGGTGACCACTACTCTTGAATTCTGCTCATGTTTTTCATTGGGCAACATATTTTTTATAAATATTTACGTGAATTTAGGTTCCAGAGGTAGCCATAGCAAGTCCATAGATGTCGTGGCCAGATCTTAGAATTGACCGTAACTAGTGTGAATATTTCTTAAAATGTTCGTATTTCTTGAGTTATACATAAGGAATACGAGTTACGGTAACTTACATACACATGACATTTAGAGATTTATCTTCCAACTCCTAACCGTTAAAAAGTTGTATCATCCATCATCAGCTCATCATCATGAAATGATGATTACCAGGTGTAAATACTGCAATAGCTTTAGAAAATATGTGAAAAACATAGTATGTGCCTAACAAATTTGAGGGTTTCCTGCGATTTCCTTGGGATCCCATCACCAGATCCTGATATGGTAGCAATGGGACCACATGGGGAGCATACCCTTTCGAATACAAAAATATTTTTTTAAATCGGTCCATAATTGACGGAGTAATCAGTGTACATTATGGTGTCCCTTATATGGGCGAAAAAAAATTTTTTTTAGATATCGATATGCTTACCCCCTATTTCTTTTCTAAATACCCAGACTTACTTAAATACAAAATTTTATCTTCCTACGTCAACATTAACCCATGCCGACAGATGCCTGAAGATTTTGAAAATTGATGTTTTTAACAGATATATTATGTAATTAAATGTATTGAAATATTTATATTTTATAAAATATTTATTAAAAAAAGATATAATTACAGACCAGGCAGAATGTTTTCTTTTGAGGGTCTCTATTTTACAGTCTGGATACAGATTTCTATGCTCCTGAACACGGTGTACCAACTAACACCAACAGCCAACCAACAGCTTTTACTCTTTCTTGGCAGTGATCAAACCATGAAGATCTTGTAAGTTTTACAGCTCTTTCAACTGTATCATTAACTGTCCTTAAAGAAATCATTTTTTTAACATCTTCACATCCATGTAGGAAGGGGTCTCTGGAGGAAATTCTTATCACATTTTAATCTAGAAAATAAATTTTTACTGTGTGGCTCAAGTTATAAAATAACTTTAAGAAATTCCTGCGACAATCGATAAGGCTCTATTTTATTATCAATTTATTGAAAGCATTATAAATTTATTGATGTGTACTGTATTTCTATTTACCATAGAAATAATCAGACATATCTTACTCAGATGTAATGAATCTCTTCCCAGAATCATACATACTCTCTCTTTGTAACTTCACTGTAATTTTCGTCTTGGTTTGTTCATCAACTTTAAAACGGTGATTTTTTTCTGACAAGCCCCAATGATGTTGACTTGCTTGCTTATGGCTGCTTGGGGATTAATGTGTTTCATATTACTTAAGCCTCTTTAACAATCACAATTCTTGATTTGGTGGCCGCGCCGCGCTTCCAGGCAGGCAGGATGTAGTCTGGCGCTGAAGACCGCCAGACTACATCCAAGCCATGGTTTCAAATACGTAACCGTAATAAATAAACAGACGTTTTGATGTGCTTGTTTATCCTTGACCCTAATTTTGATCTGGTTTTGCAACAAACATATCTTAAAAGAGTAAGCTCTAGCCATCCACCTTGCTTGATGCATCGCTCCAGGAGGTCTAATTTTTTTTTCACTGTCTTCTCCTAAGACAATAATAGATAGCTCAATTAGTTCCCTATAATCATCACGTACAATGGTTTTTTGCAGTACTTGATTATAAAATTAAAATTATAGTTGTATTACAAAAATGTCGTGTGACGATATCGGTGTACGTTTCAATGGTAGCAGAATTAATCGTTTTCCAGTTGTCTTTAAACTTTTTGCAACAGTGACAGGTGGGAATAATAGTGGGATATCAGGGCTACTTGTGAATTGGTGGATTTTTGTTTCGAACACAAACTTTAAAACCAGTTCGTAAACGTGATGGCGGCAAGCAAAGATTAGTTATTTCCTGTCTAGTTTTTGTTCCAAAAGTGCACAAGCTCCTTTCAGTCGTCCTGTATTAGACGCAGTTGTGTCAACACAGATTATTTAAACTTCCATTGTCATTTTGTAATCGTAGTTCCAGGCATAAAGTGCGTTCAACACAGCCTTAGCTTAAAAAAAAGAAAAAGCTCACCAGTTTGAGTACAGTCAGAAGTTGTTACTTTTTTCAAAATGAAATTAGTATTGTCAAGCGTTCCTCAAACAAGTTTTCTACATAGGTATAACTCTGGTAGGTGATTTAGCTTTTTCCTAAAATATAATACACTCTCGAGTGACGAGATTAGCGCTTTCACTAACAGTTAGTTTAACTTCGCGAAGGTTAAAAAGTACTGCAAGAACTTGGCGATTAAACTGTAACTTTGCGCCTGTTATTTAATAATTTACGTCACCAACTTAGAAAATACTTGTTTTATTGCTTCTTAATTCCATTATCATCTATTAAATATAAAATAATACGGATTAATCGCAAGTATAATTGAGAATTAATGACAAATACCGCGACTACGCACCGCTACTGCCGCGCAAAATGTATGAACATGATTGGGTGCATGTCGGCACGGGTTATCATACTCCAAATAAGGTAAAAAATTATTTCCGGGTGTTTTAGAGACAAATGAACAAAACTAAGACCTATGCATTACAAATTTAAAACTTTGAAAAATAAGGGACACCTGTACATACTTAAAAAAAAACAATCAAATGGAGAACCTCCTCCTTTTGGAAGTCGGTTTCGGTCGATTATGAATTTATTTATTTGATTTTTATAACAAGAGTAAGCAATTTGAATTGGTATAGTTTGTATTTAAAGGGCCTGAATGCTATCCTAGAGGTCATGAGTTCGACTCCCACTCAGAACAATATTTGTGTGACTAACATTTATTTAACATTTGTTCTGTGTCTGCGTATAATTTACCTATAATACGTATTTATTTAGAAATATATTAGTATAGTTTTCAGTGGTGTGATTACTATAGTACAGAAGCAGCCTGGTTATGAATAAGACCGGCGCCGTGTGTGAGGTTACTATTATTAAAATTTACCAAAATAATCAACTGAAATTAATATTGTACCTTTGCAGGTATACCATTAACTGAAATTCCTCACGAATGGGCTCAATATGAACCGAATAATAAAAATAATGAAGAAAACTGTACAGCTTTAAATTCTGAAGGAAAATTATCCGATGTAAGATGTGATGAACCTCGACCATATATATGCTACAGGAAGAATTCGAACGTTGATGTCAACCGTTGTGGTACTCCAGATCCAGGTGATTGTATTTCTAAAACTGTCTCATGACAAATACTTCTAAAATACTTGTACAAATAATACTTTATAAAATATTATAATACATGTTGATACTTTCAGATTACCATTTTGAGGCTCAGACAAACAAATGCTACAAATTTCATACAAAAGCGAAGATTTTTGAACGTGCCCACATGGTTTGTTCTTCTGAAGGAGCTCATCTTGCTATTATAAACAGCGAAGAAGAAGCGACACTCATTACTCAAATTTACTCCAAATATCCAAGTGAAAAAATAATGGGTAGTCCTAATCCAGCTTTTGTCTTAATCGGATATATATATTGGCACTTAAACTCAGAATGGATAACTATTCATGGTATTTATTATCTATCTTTTAGTTTAAATTAAAATAGTATCTTACTTAGAATTCATGATATAATTCTACTTATAACTTTGACTGCGCACTTTTAGTGCCGCATCTATCTCTGATACAACGACGTACAATGAGCGTAACGGGACAATGAGTCATCCTTTTTCATGCATGCAGCCGGCGTTCATCGATTTATTAGACGTTGTCAAGTCAAAGTGTGTTTTTTCAGGTCAATCGATTCGGAAGGCGGGGTATGCAAAATGGGCTCCAAATCAACCGGACAACTTTGGAAATCATGAATACTGTGGATCACTATCCCGGTTTGGTTTGCTAAACGATATAGATTGTGACGACAAATACGCATTCATCTGTGAAAAAAGGCCTGACTCTCCACCTGTTTGTAATGATGTAAATAAAAGAAATCACACCCGGTTCTGCGATACCGATATTCAAGATCATGAACAACAACTCGATGTTCCATCCCATGACATTTTCTACCCGAGACCTGTGTATTAGTTCAATATTGTTATTGTTTGTGATATTATTTCTATAATAATAATCATTTTTAATATTAAAATTTTAAATATTTTAGATTTTCAATTTTGCCTTTATGAATGCCTAGGCTCCCTTAACATTGTACATTATTTTTTATGTATGGCTCGCCAAAATGACTCTACTCTGCCTGATGGAAAGCATAAACAGAATCCAAGAGTGGGGGTCACCATACTCATTGCGAATGCAGACAATGCAGCTTGGCGACACACACCATGGCGGATGTTTCTGCATCTTTTAGTCTAGTCAACAAGTATGGAACTAGTTGACCAGACTATTTGGGCCTCCGGTCTCGCACTCACCAACGAAACACGACAGCACGAATGCTGTCATTTTATGATGATTTTCTGTGCGAGGGTAGTACCGCCCCGGTCGAGCCTGCCCGTTTGTGCTGTAATCAGCGTGTCTCTACTACCTTTTATATATATTTAGAATTACACATGGAGTTTCATAGACCAGTTTCAACAGCTCGCAAAGAGCAACAATAAAATCAAATTAACACCAAAAATTAATTTATAAGGTTAAAATAAAAAATGATGCCTCTAAAAGTGCTCTGTGTGAGTGTGAATGTGTTTCTGAATTATAATAATAGTTCTAGAAGTGGAGGAGGTAACCGTTGGCGTACCTGAGTGTTCAGTACTGTCACCCACGCTATTTCTTCTGTATATCAATGACATGTTAGCCCTTGGCAACATACATTGCTATGCAGACTACAGTACAATCCATGGGCGATATTTTGGACACCCTGCAGCCAAGCTGGCAGACGTTGAGGAAAATCGATAGGAGCTTGTCGCTGAACTCAACCGGGTTTTGAACCGTATTTCACAACGGGGTGATGAGAATCTGGTCGAGTTCAACGCTAAGAAAACACAGGTGTGCGCGTTCTCTACCAAAAGGTCTCCGTTTCTTCCCCTCCCCACTTTTCAGAGCACTCAACTGCCACTACGGGATAAGCTCGGTTTCCTTGACTTAAGGTCCTATGTCCCCTAGATGGGGCAGAGGGCGTCCACGGTGCATCGCCATCCCGTTCTGTCTTAAGCGTCTCGCTTGATTTCACTCCAGGTCTTGCCAACGGCCTTCGCTTCATTGATGATAGTCCGCCGCCAGGTTTGTTTTAGACGGCCACGCTTGCGCTTTCCTCAGGGATTCCAGTCTAGAGCTTGCCTCGGGATATAGTTGTAATCTCTTCGGAGGGTGTGGCCTATCCAGCACCATTTGCGCCGTTTGATCTGATGACCTGTTATTGAATAAGCTGCAATCCAAGTAATCTTTAGTATAATTTCGTATTAAAATATAAATTTATTTCGTAATTTATTATATTTTTTTGTGTTTCCAAAGACACTTCTATCCATTTATGTATATTTAATCAACCTGCGCAATGAGGATAGGGACCCCCACTCTTGGAGTCTACTCGTATTTTCCGTCAGGCAGAGTAGAGTCATTTTGGCAGCTGTTCATAATTCGGCTTTTACTATGGTTCTGAATTTTAATTATAATTGAAGGTGCGGAAATACAGGAACTCTTCAATGAAGCGTGTATTTTATTTATAGGTAAGTACTAATTTATTTCTCAGTTTTACACAAAAATAAGTACATCGGTAGTGACCAAGTGAGTAAGTAAAGTAAAGTAATTCTGTACATTAATATGTAGGTATGCGCGTTATAAGTATTGTGAAGAGCGCCATCTCTTGGGGATGTGAAGAACTTGTAGAAAACTTCAATAAGGTGATTGATTACTATTGGTCTTCGCAATCTTATCAATCTTGAAATGCGTAATATTTATACAGTTCAATAGAGGGCAGTTTTTGGTTAGAGTCTGGCGGGTTTGAAATCGCAAACTCTTGGAAGTAACCAACGTGGTGGCGTTTTTACCTGAAGACTGACTTGCTGAATCTGATTATCGATGCTTGAATAAAATGCAATTTGCGTATACACTGATATTAATTCCTGATAAACACTTTTACATTTATTTCCTGATTTACACTTATTTCACATTAATTTAACACTATGCGTGCGATCGTGCTATCTGATAAATCTGAAGCTATTAGTTTAGTTATTTTCTGAATGACTTTAACAGTCATTATGAGATCTGAAGTTATATTTTCAACGTGGTGAAATTACATGATTTCTAAAACTGCATTTTGGCGTGGTTAAAATATTCGACCGTTCGCTCTGAACAAGTAAAGGAAAGAGACTTTTAACAATATTATATGATTTCTGAAACTACATTTTGGCGTGGTCTAAATAGCGACGGAGGTAGTTTGTCGTCCTTAACAATTACCATAGTATTAGGCTTGATGTATTCGTGGGTTTTTTTCCATTTTGTTCTTCTTTGGAGTTCGGAAACGTACTCACGGGACCAACGACTCCAAAATTGTGTTTTAACACGCTCAACTCTTCTATAGCCCGACAAGTAGTGCGTAGACAAAGGTATCGTGTCTTCGCTGGCTGGAGAAGTAAGTTGTCGACCGATGAGGAAGCGCGTGAGTGGCGCGAAGTCAGTCGGATCTGAGGAGAGAGGACATAACGGACGGGAGTTGAGGATGGCTTCAATTTGTACCAAAACAATGTAGAATTACTCGTATGTCAAGTTTACGTTACGTTCGTGTTGATGATGATACTTACACGATTTCACCCCTGCTTTCCACAATCTGCCAAAGTGTGGAGCGTAAGGAGGGATGAATTTAAAATCGAAGTCATTATAAGAGGTAAATTCAAGCACAAGCCATGAATGTTTATTTATAATGTCAGTGAACTCTTTTAAAGCCCCTACAAAATTCCTACCATTATCCGAAAAAATCTGTAACGGCTTCCCTCTACCAGAAATAAAACGTTTCAATACCATTACATAATTTTCCGAAGTTAAGTCAGTGGCAAGTTCCAAATGCAATGCATGAGTTGCAAAACAAACAAATAAACACAAATAACATTTTATCAATTTAGAACCTCTGCCCGTTTTGTTGAGTATAAAAAGGGCCCTGTAAAATCCACGTCGAAGCGTAAAAACGGAAAACCTGACTGTAGTCTTTCAGCAGGAAGATTACCCATTAGAGTTTTAAGAGTCCTACCAATCATGCGAGTAAGATTCACCAGTAGAATTCATGAACAATTGTATTGTTTCTCTTATTCATGAACAGTGAATTGTAAAACATAATTAAAATGTTTAAAATTAAATGTTGCCATGTACGGCTTAGGTCACCGCAAGTGATTTATATACTCTTTGGGTCACCGTGCTTACCGTGCTTGATAAAGAGTTGTAATTCGACATATGTTTTACGGCCGATAGGAATGTAAAATTAAATTAAAACCTTAAACTTTTTTTTCTTTACAACATTTTCAAAATTTGTGATTAAACGGAATGCATAGCTCTAACAATTACGAGTAATTAATTCAAATAAAATTCCAACAAATTGGTAAATTAAACAAATGTTAACATGTCATTATAATTCTTAATAAAATATCTTATGTTTATAATTTTAATACGTACGTATTACGTAAGCGATTAGCGCCGCCCATGGACACCCGCAACACCAGAGGCGTCACAAGTGCGTTACCGGCCTTTGGGGGATGGGGGGGGGGGAGATAGGGGGACGGGTTGGATATGGCCCTCCAGTATCCTCACTCACTCGGTGAAACACAGCGCAAGCACTATTTCACACCGGTTTTCTGTGAGGCCGTGGTATCACTCCGGTCGTGCCGGCCCATTCATGCCGAAGCGTGGCTCACCCACGGTATGATTTTAGAAATCTAAGCACAAATGGTAAATGCGTTACTTTACCGTCGCTTGAGTGGGATGCCCTAGCATTAATACATATTTCTTGTTGCACTTTCATGTTTAAATTAGAGAAATGTATATTGGCAATCGGTACAATATTTTATTTAGATTCGAGCAACGAATTCACGGTACAGATGGTGACCACTATTCCTGAATTTTACTCAAGCTTTCTATCAGGCTGAGTGGAGTCTCTTTGGCAGCGAATTTATGAAAACAGGGAAAAATTGAAATTTAACGAGACTAAATTGATAAAAGATGAGAAAATTGTCTCCTATACGTGACTTTTAATACCAAACTGTAAAAAACACGGTGTAGCAAGAATTCTATTTCTTCCCAGTATCACAACAATTATCCGCCAACTGTTTCTATTTGTTAGTAATAAAAATACATAAGTAGTTTCTATTTCAGTAAAACAAATTTGAATTGTGTATGAAATTTATTTATTTAAATAATAATTGAGTATTAATTACATTAAGTTAAAAAAACAATATTAAAACTAATACTTAACAATGATCTATTTTCCTATATCTTCCTTGGTACCACGACTTCGCCAGCTGGTTCCACATTGACGATGCGGTCACGGAAATTTCGACCCACCTTTTCCTGAAAACAGGTCAAACAAGATTTATTAAATTATAAACACTAATATACACACATCAAAAGTGTCTAGGGATCAACATATGTGTCTAGGGATCAACATATATTTTTGAATAACTTTTCTCCTGATTGATATTAATTGAAATTTTCTTTAAGGATTCATCAAATAAAGTGTTTTCGTTTGTCACAGTAGCGATAAACCAAGTCACCTTTGCATTAATAAAGAAATTTGCCATTTTCCTAATAAAAGGATTTTTGACATTTGAACCACTAACATTAAAGTTCGAAAAAAAGACTGAAATAACAGTTTTCTTTAAAATTTTATTAGGTAACTTAAACAATTAATAATCCGTGTTTCTACCGCGAACACTAACAACACAAGAATCGGTTTGGCATACTTAAAAATGAGTTCATCCAAATCACGCTGTGGAATGGCCGCCCATGTTCGTTGCAACAACAAAAAAAGGACTTCTTGCGACTGGATACCCTCCATATTCGGCAGAGCTCTTCTATGTAGCATATCCCATGCATGCTCAATCGGGTTCAAGTCTGGCGACTGAGCAGGCCAGGGCCAAAGCCACATCTCAATCTCAAGAAATCCGCATAAAAATGCTTGATCCCTAGACACTTTTGATGTGTGTATTTATTAATTCTGGAAGAAAATATTATAAAGTCCTCATGCTCTCACTATAGAAAACCGTAATCAAATCACATCACATCAACAGCTTTTATAGTCCACTCCTGGACATCAGTCTCTCTTTCGAAGGGAGGTGTTAGCAGACTGTGCCACCCTGGTCAGACGGATTGATGTAGTATTGTTTTTAATTTTCCCATTTTATATATATATATATATATTTTTATGGAATAGGCCTACAAACAAGCAGACGTATTGCCTGATAGCAAGCGACTACCATGCCCATGGACACCCGCAATACCAGAGGCGTCACAAGGGCGTTACCGGCCCCAGGGGGATGGGGGGAGATAGGGAGAGGGGTTGGGGTATGGGCCTCCGGTATCCTCACTCACTCAGTGAAACACAGTGCAAGCACTAGCCTGAGTGATACCACGGGCTCACGGAAAACCGATGTAAAGCAGAAAGTGAGAATACCGGAGTTTATACCCCAACCTCTCCCCCCACCCTCCTCACCATCCGTCTTCCCATCCCCTTGCCCATCCCCCTCCCCATCCCTCAATCTCTATATAAAATGCTAAAGGTAGAGCTTAAATTATAAATTTTACTACTTTAATTAAGCAGTGGACGTCTTTCGGCTGCGATGATGAAGTATAAGTAGGTACTTTACTCAGGTAGTATAAATTGCAATACATTCATAAACATACCCAACAGTCCACTACTGAACGTAGTTATGCTTAGAAAGGAGGAAACCACCACCTTAAACATATGCATACTATGGGAGAATTAAGATAAAATGTCTTAAGATTAATATTTTTTGGTACAAACGCCTTTGAATCATATATAATTACGTAGGTATATCAATGTTGAAATAATGAAATGCACACTAAAATAAATTGTTTGAGATGCAAAGTAAAATATCTAATTAATATTTTTAACTATTCCATAACAGAAAGCCAACAATTCAGTTGGTAAGTAAATAAATATATATGTTTCTAGGGTATTTAATAAATATGTTCTGAATTTTACGAAATAATTAAATATAATATTGATTCCAACACTAATACTATAATAGTATGTGCCGAAACCAACCATAAACAAACAAAAATTAAATTTACATTAAATTATACTTTTTGTCTCCTAACTGATTTAAAAGTAGAGGTTTTAAATCCCGCCGGGAGTTTAATTTCCTGTATGTTGAGAGTCGATCCCCACATAGAACAAGATTGATGTACTCCTAGCCAATTTCTGCCATGGAGACCATCCAACTACACAGGAAATATTAATGCTCGGGAATGCATTGCGCGAGCTTCTTCAAAACGAATTGGAAGTACAGTCATAACGCCATAGTACTCGAGTGTGCGTTTATGAAATATCAAATCCATGTATATTTATATACACATATACATGGATTTGATATTGACTATCTACTTACTTTCATAAATTTGATAGGACGCTTATACGACACTACTGGGGAGAGATCAGGCACCGACCGACGCCGACGACTTTACGTGCTCTCCGAAGCACGATGGTTAAGACCCTTATTTACAAATCCGGGTTGTCATCAAGTATTTCTATAATCAGGAAAACAGGCAATCGTCGGTCGAGCATGTCGCTGGTATGATGTGTAGAGGGCGTATATTGTGTGGTTTAAAATTAAATAAATAGAAAACACAACTTTTTTCTGCTCATAGCTAAGTTCATAGTAATATTTTGAGTAAAATTACGGTGATTATATAAAGATTTACTAAACAGATCACAATCACAGATAAACATAATTATTGCAAATACACACATCAAAAGTGTCTAGGGATCAACATATGTGTCTAGGGATCAACATATATTTTTGTAATAACTTTCTCCTGATTGATATTAATTAAAATTTTCTTTAAGGATTCATCAAATAAAGTGTTTTCGTTTGTCACAGTAACGATAAACCAAGTCACCTTTGCATTAATAAAGAAATTTGCCATTTTCCTAATAAAAGGATTTTTGACATTTGAACCACTAACATTAAAGTTCGAAAAAAAGACTGAAATAACAGTTTTCTTTAAAATTTTATTAGGTAACTTAAACAATTAATAATCCGTGTTTCTACCGCGAACACTAACAACACAAGAACATCGGTTTGGCATACTCAAAATGAGTTCATCCAAACACGCTGTGGAATGGCCGCCCATGTTCGTTGCAACAACAAAAAAAGGTCTTCTTGCGACTGGATACCCTCCATATTCGGCAGAGCTCTTCTCTGTAGCATATCCCATGCATGCTCAATCGGGTTCAAGTCTGGCGACTGAGCAGGCCAGGGCCAAAGCCACATCTCAATCTCAAGAAATCCGCATAAAAATGCTTGATCCCTAGACACTTGTGATGTGGGTACTAGACAACTGATACAAATACATACATACTTTTGTTTTGTACATACATAAATATTATACATAGAAAACACCCAAACTCCGAAACAAATATTTGTAGATCATACAAACATTTGGTCCGACCCGGGAATCGAACCCGAGACCTCATGATCAGCAGTCGCACACGCCAACCGCAAAACCAAAGAGGCAGTCGATGAGTTCACATTTATTCTCTTACCTTATCTCTTTACCTTATCTTGCTCTTGTGAAGATACTGACCAACATCATTAAAACTTAAGTATAACAATGAATGAAGATTTATCATTAACATGTATTTTTGTATCAATGTTGCGGGTGACAGTGCAGAGTCCCGGTAGTTCCCTGACTTTTTGTAGTAATTAAAACTCTATTATTAAAACAGATCCTGATAAGGGGCCTTAACATGAAACCTATAACCTTTATTGTCATGGTACAAATTAATATATTTTAATTTACACTTATTATAAATTCGTTAAAGTACGATCTAGAGCATCATTCTCCACGTACTCACTGTGCTGTGAATTTCAAAATCAATTTTATTTATTTTTTATTACAAAAATGAATTTCTCCAGTATCTTACTGCTTTACGTGGGAGAGCCACGCTTCGGCATGAATGGGCCGGAAATGAAAATGAAATGAAATGAAATGAAATGAAATGAAATGAAATGAAATCATTTATTCTGCAATTAGGTTACATGAACACTTTTGCAAGTTAAACTTTTTTTGAGCAGATGAGTTCGGCCTTTCCTAACTGGACTAGCCCTGAGAAGAAAGGACGAAACAAACTCAGGGATCACCGTCTCTTTTAAAGTCCAGACAATATGCAAAAGACATTATTTCAATAAAATAAATGCGATAATTACAATTTGAGTCACAATTACAATAATCAGTAAAGATAATAATTTAAAAAAAAATGACAACAATAGCAATAATTTAAAATGAATTTGTTTCAAACTATAAATTATCGTCACATCAAAATAAATTTAAACATTAAAAATAAACAGCATGTGCAGAATGGGCAGCTCAATCCCAGGCGGTTTTATCATCAAGATATTCTGCTATGGTGTAATACCCCTTTGCGGATAACTTAGATTTTATGGTATTCTTAAATTTCTTTAATGGCAAATTCCTAATATCAATAGGGAGTTTATTGTAAAAGCGTATACATTGACCCATGAACGAGTTGCCTACTCTGTGGAGACGAGTGACGTGAACACTAAGATTATGTTTGTTTCTGGTATTTACCGAATGAACATCACTGATTTTAGTAAACTTTGATATATTTTTTTGAACATAAACTAAATTTTCGTATATATATTGTGAAGATACAGTCAGAATATTTATCTCTTTAAATTTGGAACGAAGAGAAACTCGAGGGCCTAATTTATAAATGGCTCGTACGGCGCGTTTTTGTAAAACAAATATGGCATTAATATCTGCACAGTTACCCCAGAGTAGGATACCGTAACTCATTATGCTATGAAAGTAACTGAAGTAAACTATTCTAGCTGTATCAACATCAGTTAAATGTCGAATCTTTTTTACAGCAAAAGCCGCTGAGCTTAGCCTACCGGATAGTTTTTCTATTTGGGGACCCCATTGTAACTTAGCGTCAATAGTAATACCTAAAAATACAGTTGATTCTACAGGATCTAACTCTAGTCCATTCAATCGAACATTGGTTGTAACATGCCTAACGTTTGGTGTAGAGAATTTAATGAATTTAGTTTTCTTCTCATTAAGGAGAAGGTTATTTGTATTAAACCAATGTACCACTTTCAAGAGTGCACTGTTGACTTCAGTAAAACTGTCAAGTTGACGCCTAACTTTAAAAATTAACGATGTGTCATCCGCGAACAATACAATCTCATGATTGTCACTTACATAATAAGCTAAATCATTTATATATATGAGAAACAGAAATGGCCCTAGAATAGAACCCTGTGGGACGCCCATTGTTACCGGGGATCCCGAAGATGTTTTACCATTAATATCAACTTTTTGAACTCGCTTATTCAAATACGACGTTAGAATATTTAGAGCATTATTCATTATTCCGTAGTGCTGTAGCTTCCTGATGAGTGTGGGATGATGGACACAATCGAAAGCCTTAGACAAGTCACAGAAAATACCAAACGCATCCTGTGAATCCTCCCAGGCGCCATATATGTGTTTAAGCAATTCCACGCCCGCGTCCGTAGTTGAACGACCTTTAGTAAAACCAAATTGCTTTTGATGAAGCAAGTTGTGCTTAATAAAATGTTGTAACATTTGGTTTAAAAGTAATTTTTCAAAAAAAATTCTTAATGTTGGAAGTATTGAGATAGGTCGGAAGTTAGATGGATCTGAACTACTACCAGATTTGAACAATGGAATCACTTTACTTTGTTTCATTAGATCAGGAAACACACCAGATGCGATACAAGAATTGAAAACAGATGCTAAATATGGAGCTATCATATCAATTATTGCAGATATAGTATGTACTGAATGTCCCCATAAATCAGTTGTTTTCTTTACATTTATACTTTTAAAAGCCTTGATAACATCATTTATACTAACGGCTGAAAATTCAAAACCCGTATCACACCGGTTTACACTATTTTCTAATAAAAAACAAGCAGAGGAAGAGGATGACGAAAGAGTTTTGGTTGTTCGAATAGGAATGTTGGTAAAAAAATGTTCAAACTCAGTCGCAACCTCCACATCCGCTTTTATATCTACATTTTTAATTTTTAAATGGAAGTCACGATTTCGTACAGTGGACCTTCCGGTTTCGGCGTTTATAATCTCCCATGTGGTTTTTATTTTATTGCCAGATGATTTTATTTTATTTTTTAAATATAGGGATTTAGCAGCATAACAGGTGCGTTTAAACGTCTTTGAATAATTTTTTACATATTCTACAAAATCTAAGTTATGATTATATGTTTTTTCATAATACAACTCATATAGCCGTTGTCGACTTTTATAGATACCTACAGTGGCCCAGTCACTGAATACTACACGATCACTAATCGTTAGTGTTTTTGATGTAAAAGTTAATTTAAATTCATTATTAATCATATTAAATAGTAAAGCGAAAGCTTGATTAGGGTCACTATCATAGGCCAATCTTAACAACTTATCCGCCATATTATTCCTGAACAGGCTCATGCGGCTCTCCGTAATCGGAACGTAACTAATACGCTTCGTTTGAACCTCTAGTTTCGTTCGAGTAAAAGTAACGAACTGCCCGCAATGATCTGAATCTAGCTCACTTACAATACACCTATTAATTGGTTTCACATTTGTAAAAATATTATCAATACAAGTGGCACTACTGGCTGTAATACGTGTGGGTTCAAAGAAAACGTTATATAGATTATGACTTCAATAAGGTTAAAAACTTTACAGTTATATTCGACTTTTCGAGAATATTTATATTAAAGTCACCACAGACAACAACCGTCTTATTACATTGTGTAGCCCTAAATAATGCATCTTCAAGGATTTTATCAAATATATCATACAAACTACATGGGGGCCTGTACACACTCATTACAATGAACCGCTCAAATTCTACACAAGCTATTTCTATGGTTCGCTCAACAGACAGACTGACAATATCTGATCGTTCCTTTACTTTAATACTCTTTTTTGTGATTATTAATGAGCCACCACGTATAATGTTGGTTCTGTTGTACGAGCTAGTAACCTGGTGATGACTGAAATTAAACAAGAATTGATGACTACTAAGCCAATGTTCTGTTAAACATAAAATATCAATATTATTACAGTTAAGATATAGCTCTAATTCTAATTCTTTACTCATCAATCCTTGAATGTTCTGATGTACCAGGTTCAAACAATTTTTGGTACTGTTCATACAGTTTTTATGAAAAGTTTCTGAGGATACAGTGTTGCTAGAGGTACACTCTATTGTCGTAATCTTTGGTTTAAATGACTAGAAATAGATTGAGGGTTATGTACACTATAACTACTATCTCTCTGATCAATAGAAGCAGATGTCGAAGTCAAGACTATATTACTACTACAACTAGTATTATTCTGCTCAATAGGAGCAGATGTCAAAGGCAAAAATATACTACTATTACTAGTATTGTTCTGCTCAATAGAAGCAGAAGTCACAGCCAACGTATTGGCTAATTTAAAAATAAAATATGATAGCGAAGAAGCTATCTGTCGTCTAAAATATCCAGAAAGATAATAATTATCTTTTGTCATAAAATAATTACTATTAATTACAGCATTTGTGTCAATAAATTCAAATTTATCATTATAATATGTCATTGTTTGTAATTTAATATTGTATTTAAATCTAATATTATTTTCCGTCTGTGGCAAGCCCTTAGAGTAAGGAAAGGCAAACAAAATTATTTTTTTTACATTTAAATAAGAAAGTTTTTCAAAGAAAAATTTAAGTTTGTTTATGTTTGCATTTCCCCTTCTCCCAATAACAATAATTAATGTAGTATTTGTATTATAACAATTTTGTTTTTCTATTACTTTAGATAATATTTGAGAGTAGTTCGCATTAGGACTACCGTAGTTTGTCACTGGTTGCCCCAAAGTTTCACACAAAACATGGCCCATGTTTTTACCAATTTCATCGCTAAACATGACTATATTACTATTGCTACAGTATTGATGTTGAATATTTTTATTGCTATTCTGTATACTAATTACATTATTGTTATTTGTTGTCAGTATACTGGGATCACATGTTACAGGCAAACTTTCCAAAGAACTAGTAGTTTCATTGTGGTTATCAGAAAACAATGAATCATTCCTACAATTGCATGAATTAACTAATTTACCTATTGCCATAACTTGTTCCCTACTTTGTTTTTGAGAAATCTCATATTTACTACTGATAGTTCTCAGTTGCTCTTCAAGTTTGTCTATTTCTGTTTGAAGAGCCCGTGTGTCATCAAAATATTGTGAAGACATGTTATCTATCTCTATGGAGTACATATTAACCTGATCAATTAATTGCAGCCTCTGCTTATTTAATGCTACACTATCTATGAAGAACTTATGTTTATGAATAAGCTTTTTTGTTTTTGTAATAAATTTCTTAACACGAAGGTACTTTTTCAATTTATTTTTGCTACATTTGATAACTTTTTGAGAACGATTAACTCTGAAGGAGTCGTTGTCATTTGTAAGATCTATAATGAGAGCTGAATTATGGTTCTCAACCACCAATGGTGAATTGGGAGCGACCAGCTCCTCGTACAGACTCTGATTTGATGCAGCTACTATCCTGTCCTTGAAGTCTTCAAATGATGTTATCGTGCTGTGTGCTTCATGGAGTTGTCGTTCTAAAACCCTGATGCGTTTCAGAGCTTGCTCGTACTCATCCCTGCATGTGTCGAATGAGTCAACGAGGAGCTGTAGTCTATCCCGAGCATTGGTAATCTCAACATTTTGTAAATGCAATGAAGACAGCTGAAGTCTAAGATTATCGTTTTCATGCAAAGTATCTAAGAGTGTTTGTTCACTGTCGTTTCTTTCTTTCATCAGCTGATCACACCTCTCCTTAGTAACTTTTAATTCTTTTAACGTCATTTGGAGTTTAGCCTCCTCCTGACGTGCCAATGCTTTGCGAGTTTGAATCATTTTGTATTGTTTTATATGAATTTAATAATAATTTATTAGTTTAAAACTAGAAGAGCTGTCATCAACTACTTAATGGGAGGTAGTTTATACAGTATAAAGGTTTTATGACTATTGATATTTCTGCAAAACTATACTTGAACTGTAACTGAATAAAGTACCTATGTTTTTAAGAAAGAAAAGATAATAAATACCTTGAAAGTGGTGACAATAAATTCACAGTGATCACTATAAACACACACTTTAGTAGTACCTACCCGTAAACTTATAATTACACTTAGGTATTATACTCTTAAAACTATGAAATTTACAATTATTCCTATAATTACTAGATTGTTTAGTGTGAAATTGGTTATTCGATGATATATTTAAGCAAATAAATATGTTTTTTAAATAAAAAATATTGGACCGAATTCTAAAGCTGTTGACAGCTTGGGGTTGCCACAGAGAAAAAAAAGCCGGCTCGACCGGAGTGATACCACGGCCTCACAGAAAACCGGTGTGAAACAGCGCTTGCGCTGTGTTTCACCGAGTGAGTGAGGATACCGGAGGCCCATACCCCAATCCCCTACCCCTACCTCCCCCCCATCCCCAAAAGGCCGGCAACGCACTTGTGACGCTTCTGGTGTTGCAAGTGTCCATGGGCGGCGGTAATCGCTTACCATCAGGCGATACGTCTGCTCGTTTGCCCGCCTATTCCATAAAAAAAAAAAAAAAAAAATCTTATTCTTCGTTTTTGCTTGTTTCGTTGCATTGGCGAGCATTTCTGCGGCTCCCGAGCCTAGGTGGAAGATTTTCAAAAAAATTGTAAGTAAACCTTTTATTAGATTTTTTTTTATAAATTTTTATTTACATATAGTTTCCTAGATTTTTACGATTGCTGTTATATTTAGAATGTAAAGGTTTAAGTCAAAGTATTTTATGTTTTATTTTGTACGGCATATTTCGTATTCTCCAACATTGTTGTATTTACGATTATACACAGTAGTAGTAAAGTCTATTTCGAGTTCCAGTAGAGTGATATAATTCAGCGCATCTGTACTATAGCAATTTGTTATAATACATCGAAATTTATTTGAAAATATACAGTGTACATTTGCCAGTCACTCCAATTGAAAAAATGAAAATGTCGCGCTGTTTTTACGTTTGATGTTTTGAAATTTACTTTGGTATCATCATCAACAGTCTCTATTAGTCTATTAAATATATGACTCTTTTTAGAAATATGGTACTTTCTTATGTGTAGTTAAAATTTTAGTATCACTAATATTTACAAAGAAAATTTAGAATTTCTGTTTAAAAATTGAAAATATTGCTTCTTACAAAAAATTCACCAAAACCATAAGTATAGTTGGTACCAACAACATTGTTCTTCTTCATTATTTTATAAGTAAATCTTGTTCAATTTCAGGAAAGAGTGGGTCAAAACATCCGTGACGGCATCATCAAAGCGGCCCCAGCTGTCGGAGTCTTAGGACAAGCGAAGGCTATAGGAAAATAATTTTACATCGCAAAGGTGAGAACAGTACTCCACGCACGAGCGAACCTGGGTCTTATAAAGAAGACACAGGTGCTCCGGCGAGAAGAACCGTCTCACCTTGTTTAGAACACCTAACTTCCGCGAGGCCGCCTTAGTGACGCCCTCAACGTACTCGCGCGGGTTCAGGTCGCGGCAGATGCCCATGCCCAGGATATCGAGTCTGCCTTGTAGTGGCAGTTGAGTGTTCTGAAAAGTCGGAAGGGGAAGGAATGGAGATTTTTTGGCAGAAAACGCGCACACCTGTGTTTTCTTAGCGTTGAACTCGACCAGGTTCTCAGAGCCCCATTGAGAAATGCGGCACAGAATATGGTCGGGTTCAGCGACAAGCTCCTGTCGCTTTTCCTCAATATCTGCTGACTTTGCTGCAGGACGTCCGAAGTATCTCCCATGAACTGTGCTGTCGTCTGCATAGCAATGAATGTTGCCAAGGGCTAACATGCCATTGATATGCAGAAGAAACAGCGTGGGGGACAGGACGGAACCCTGTGGCACTCCGGCGTTAATCGACTGAAAGTCGGAGGCCGCACCGTCGCAAAGGACTCTGATGCGGCGCTGGTGCAGGAATGCGGCAACCCAGTTGCAAAGTTTGGGGGGCAAGCCGAAGGCCGGCAGTTTGGAGAGAAGCGAACGGTGCCAAACCCTATCAAAGGCCTTGGCCATGTCGAGGCTGATGGCCTACGCTAGAAGATCACCCGTGGATCGTTTCGGTCTAAAACCATATTGACGATCATTAAGTAGGGAGTGATCCTCCAGGTAGTGGATCAATTGTTTATTGATGATCCGCTCGAACACTTTGCAGATAATGGGTGTGACAGTTATCGTGCGGTAGTTGGCTGGGTTGGAGCGGTCGCCTTTTTTGGGGATGGGTTGAACATTCGCCTCTGTCCAGGCATCCGGAACAGTTCCCGATGTTTAGGGTTACTGGTGGTATAAGATTGGTCCTGGGCGCAAAAGTAATATATTTGGTTTTATCTCTATTGAGTGTTAATACATTATATTTTAACCACAAGCAGACCCGGTCAAAACCAATCTGGGCACTATGAAAGGCTTCTTCCCAGGTGTCACCACTAAATAAGAGTGCTGTGTCATCTGCGAATGATAGTACTTTTCCATGCTTCAGTTCCAGTTGACACAGGTCATTTATATATACAAGGAAAAGGCTAGGACCGAGCACACTGCTTTGCGGGACGCCGTAATGCACAGAGAGTGGACTACTCTATCACTTAAATAATCCCCGAGCAGCTTCAACGGCAGACCCCTGACACCAATCGCTTCCAACTTATTTAAAAGCAACGGAATGGAGACCGTATCAAAGGCCTTAGCGAAGTCGAGAAAAACAGTAATGCACTTCCTCTTTTTATCCATTTCTGAGACTACATAGCTTGTGAGTTCATGTACTGCATCATCGGTTGATTTACCGGAGCGAAAACCAAATTGAGCAGGCGAGAGAAGTGCATTAGCCTCAAGGAAGCCTACGGCGGACATTTATCAACCTTTCTAAGATTTTAGACAAAATTGGCAAAATTGAAATTGGTCTGTAATTGGACACGTTGTCCTTGTCGCCACCTTTGTGCATTGGTTTAACTAGCGCAATCTTAAATGCTTGAGGAAAGGTACCAGTAGCAAAAGATAGTTTGTAAATATGTGTCACCGGGCCCCACACAGGGCTCCAATATAACGTTTGAGTATTTTAGCAGATATCTGGTCTATACTCGCCGCCGCATCCTCCCTGAGACCCATTATGAGATGTTCCACTTCCCTTTCATCAGTTGGGAGAAAAACAAGCGAGACACCAGAAATATGATTTTGGTGCTTGTGAAGTTGACAAGTGTTACCGACAAGGTTCTCTGCCAATCTTTGGCCAACGCTAGTAAAATATTTGTTAACTTCGTCGACACTGTTTCTTGGACTGTCAGATTTTACAAGAGTTGAGGAAATGTCCGATTTTCTGCCGAAGCTGCATAACTTTTTTACCACATCCCACAACTTTTTGCTGTTATTATGTGCCCTTGCCATACACTTTCTCATGTTTCCGTAGTAAAGCATTGCAGAAGTTCCTATATCTCTTGTAAGTCAGTTTAAGAGTTTCGTCATTAGGATGTCTTTTCCACTTTTTGTGCAGATTATCCCTATTACGCATGCAACGTAATAGACCTGTAGTAATCCACGGCTTATAGATTATCTTCTTGTTACATATTTTAACTGTGCTAGAGTTCCCCTCTATAACAGTGGTGAGTAAAGAAATGAGTTCATCAGTAGCTGAGTTGGCATCACAAGAATCGAGTATTACTTGAAAGTTTATTTTACTAATTGCAATATCATAAGCCGCATAATTTATTCGTTTCAGTATTCTAGAAATATATGATGGTTTTGATAGATGGTTAATTATGATGCCAACACTTTCATGGTCAGTTACTGATGACTCTGCAACAAAGCAAGTGGCTTCTAATTTAGTAATTTCTAATGATGTTTATTTTAAAACTAACTTTCACACGCGGCTTCGCTCACGCAGACTTTAATCCCCTGATTTACCCCCTTAGAGGTGGAATTTCAAAAATTCCTTTCTTAGTGCTCACTTACGTTACATAAAGAACCTACATGCAAAATTTCAGGATTCTAGCTTCAGCGGTTTGGGCTGTGCGTTGATCTCTGGGTATGTCAGTCAGTCAGTCAGCCACCTTACTCTTTTATATACAGGGTGTACCAAAATTCAACGATAAGCGGGCGCCTAAAGGTAGACCTGCTAATGAGTACATAAGGAAAAAAATTTAAAAAAATATACCTAGTTTTTTTTTTTAGTTACAAGAAAAATTTAGAATTTCTTTGAAAATTTATACCTTTCATGATATTGCTACTATTCACCACAACTCTTAAAAACACCAAATTGCCCGCAGTTTTTACACAAAAAACGTTCAAAATAATTTTTTTCCCTACAATTTTGAAATATTTTTACTCTTAGTGTACTTTGACTCATGGTCTTGTTAAAAAAAAGTATGGACACCACTACGTAATAAATAAATATAAAAAAATGAAGGGTGTAAATTTTCAAAGAAATTCAAAATTTTTCTAGTAACTAAAAAAAAAACTAGGTATATATTTTTTATTATTTTTCCTTATGTACTCATGAGCAGGTCTACCTTTAGGCGCCCGCTTATCGTTGAATTTTGGGACACATGGTATATAGATGTGTTGTGTCAATATTACACTTTGCATTTCTGGGTAAGGTTTAATGATACTATAACA
Organism: Diaphora mendica; assembly: GCA_949125395.1. Taxonomy (NCBI): domain Eukaryota; kingdom Metazoa; phylum Arthropoda; class Insecta; order Lepidoptera; family Erebidae; genus Diaphora; species Diaphora mendica. The sequence continues at coordinate 2,308,929 of OX421332.1, read as the reverse complement.
TTATTCTTTCGTTTTTTTTTATTGATTGTGTTGTGTACTAGCTTTTGTAATTTTCATTTGTATTTAAAATAAATTAGTAAAAATATGTATTTCGGGCAATATTTAATAACAATATTTTTTGAAGTATCAGTAGGTACGATTTGATAAATTTATCTCGGTTTTAACTTTATATATTTGATATATATAAAGTTAAAACCGACAAAATCGTCTGGCGATTTGCAGGTATTATCGAAATTAATTGATAAATACGTGATATAAATTTCAGATTGCCTAAAGCATATTTTTTGGGAATTTAAAAAATAACAATCTTGAAATCGTCTGATAATACTTAATAACCGATAAAAACGTCTTGGATCTTTAATACTAAATATAAAAAATTAAAAGATAAAAAAATTCAAGTTGCCTAAAATATATTTCTTTGAATTTTTTTTGCAAATATTTTATGCTGCGCAGTAGCGAAATAACGGCTAAACTTTAGAATCTATACAATCGATTTGAGGGTTGAAAATTTTATGTTTGATAGTTCTTGTTTTTGTTAGTCTACTCCTAAAATTTCAACTTGCGGAAAGTCATAGTTTTTGAGATATTCATTTTTGAAATTTGAATTAAAATACGTGAAAATAATTTTGACATCTTCTCGGCGTTTTGTTACTCCTTACGTTGTGCGTTTTAAACTATTTTCAAACTCTCAAAATAGTTTTTGTGTAATTTTTTGCTAAATTAAGTTAGTTTTTATTGTAATACACACCGTAATATATGAAAAAATACTTTTTGAGTATTTTTTTATATATTACGTTTTGATATTCACTTTTAATAAAGGTCATATTTTCTTAAAAAAGGAGAAGCAAAACGCAACACTAATGATGCGACGCCATTTCAAGTTTACAACTACAACAATTTAGCAACACCCTAATGTTTTTGTTGGTCTACTTTGTAGGTTAGGTTAGAGTTGTGAATGTTGTGATCACACTAAAGAAAAATGAGGAACCGTAACGGATTGGATTTTAAAACGAGTCGCCTGAATTTGAGGGTATTGGTGGTGTAAGGGGCTTAAGGGAGTTAGCCTTAATCCCCCCAAAGTAATTTTGGCTGCCGGAGTTGCGTCTAATGAATCTAAATTCGGAAAAAGAAAATACAATCGAGGTAATTATATTTTATATATTATGTGTTACAGGAAATGTATAAGAACAGGATATAATTCTTAGGTAATTAATAGCAATGTATTACTCCGAGTTGGCACAATCCGACTTCATTGGGTTAGGTTAGATGGCTAAGGCGGGAGCGCAGGGCAGCGAAGCTCCCGCCTTAGCCATTGTGGTTATTTTTTTTAAACCACCCAGAAATAGGAGCCCGTGGACCGTGGACTCATAATTGAAGCCAGTTTTTATATATATATATTTACATAATAAATAACAGCGATAAAGCATGTTTATAAAGTAAAATAAACAATTTTTGTACAAATTTGTTTTTTTATTCTAAGGGAACCAAGTATTTCCGGCGGGTGAAAATGGTGAGGAGGTGAGGAGGACACCCCGAGTAAGGGGTATCCCCCACCCCCTCCCCCAAAAATCTATTGGATATATTGCGAAATGCGTCCTAACCTATAAAATTTTCAAAAATTCATATAAAAAAAAACTATGAGGAATCGCAACCCCTCCCTCAAGGGGGGCTATCTACCCCCCCTTCGTTTTGCAAGCTTGACATCTTCACTGGAATTGCTGCTATATTCTCAAAAGGAGACTACTATACAATCGACGGTCAGTTAATTAACCTTTGAAATAGTCTGTTTCCCTATGCAAAATGTACAAAAAGGTAGTGGAGCTACGTTGATTTCAGGCAGGCTCGAACAGGGCAGTACGACCCTCTCACTGAAGACCGACCTAAAACTACATGACTTGTACTTGCCCAGTGATAAAGAAGCATCTCATCATTGCTGCACAGCCACGAGCTAACCAATCGTGCGCCGTTATTACTCAAAACTGCAAGATTTTTATTTTGTGAGGTCCACTTTTGAAAAATAAAATCCAAATAGCACTTTCACTCACAATCAAATTTAAAAAGATGTAATATTTCCAAATATAAAATAATCAATAAAAAGTCACAAATGTAAAATAAAGTAAGACGCATGGATCAGCCATCGACCTATTCAACCATAGTTGAGCCGCATACTCTGGCCGCACAGCAAATCATCGGGTCAATATCAAAGGAAAGTAATAATAATTATAGTCGACAAGGTACTCACACAATAACAAGTGCGTATTTAATAAATGGGGAATATTGTTAGATAAGTACCAAAGTACCATCATGTAAGTTGTAATTATAAAAATAAAATGTAAAAGCCAAAGAAAATTAACAATTTGTAAAAAGAGGAATGGAATGTCATTAGGTTATAGTTCATACCGGAGTACCAACATGTAAATTTTAATACATGATTCAAAATAAAAATAATGAAAAGGTAAGGTAGTAGAGCCACGGTGATTTCAGCACCAACGGACCGGCTCGACCGTGGTGATACTACCCTTGCACAGAAGATCAACGTAAAATGACAGCGTTCGTGCTGTCGTGTTTCGTTGGTTAGTGCGAGACCAGGGGCCCAACGATGCAGATGCATCACTAGGCCGCCATGGTGGGGGTCATCATGATGCATTGTTGCATTGTCGCGTTGTCTGTATTCGCAGTGAGTATGGTAACCACCAATCTTGGATTATGATTATGCTTTTTATCAGGCTGAGTAGAGTCATTTTGGCAGAGCCAAACATAAAAAAAAGAGGTGAAAAGAATATAAGATATACACTGCAGAATCAATCTTATATTTTTCTTTTCAAAAAATTTGCTTTATTTTTATGATAACCTAGAAAAAAACCAAAATAATTTCATCCAACCCGGCAATTGAACCTGAGACTTTATTGGTTGCATACACTACCACTGCGCCACCGAGGCAATCAAAGTTATTAGTAGAACTTAGGTTCTAAGTAAATTTAGTACTTTAATTTAAAATAAAAGTATAATATAATAAATACCACGAATAGTGGTCCATTCTAAGTTTAAGTTCTAATATTTAAATCCAATTACGGCAATATCTGGGTGAGGACTACCGTCTACTTTTTCTTTTGGATATTTGGCGAAAATTTAAGTAATGAGCCTCGCCTCTATTTCGCTGTCTGTGTTAGCAAGATGAGCTTCTTCAGAAGAACAAACCATATTCAAAGTTCCTCGCTTTTGTTTGAAATTTGTAGCATTTGTTTGTCTGACTAATTTCGATGAATTTGGTTTTTTTTTATTGGAATAGGGGGCAAACGAGCTGACGTATCGCCTGATGGTAAGTGAATACCACCATGGACCAACACCAAAGGTGTCACAAGTGCGTTGCTGGCCTTTTGAGAAGGAGTACGCTTTTTTTCTTAAAGGTTTGAAGATATAGAAATAGATTTGATCTTGGAGAAAGACTCAAGGTATTTTTGTCCTGATAACGGGCGGAACCATGGGCAAAAGCTTCTGAAAGATATTAATACACAGTGTGACACCCTAAATGGCACGTGCTTCGACATAAATAGATAAAGTCACTTACTCGGAATCAGTATGGGATTTCCCGATTCCTCTAGAACATGTTATTCTTATCTTTAACTTTATCTGAGTCAGGTTAATACAATTATACAAAACATAAACATAATTATATGTATAAAACAGATTAATTTATGGTGGCGATTTTCACGCCAAAAAACCCACTGGGAGGTCAGACTTACTACATCAAAATAGAAAGAACTGTTGTTATGCGCAATTAGAGACTTACATGTAACGTTATATCTGCAGGAAAACCCACATATTGGTCAACTAAACCGCACAAAGTTCCTGACCTCACAGATTGTTTTATCTATAAGAACATATTATCTGACTTCTTACGTACAGAAAGCTGTTGTTATATGAATTCGGATCGCTCACTGATCATGTTAGCAATAAGTGAAAAAAAATACAAAGAGAGATCCGCCCAACGCTAGTTAACAAATTCATTGATTGGAAAACTTTTAAGTATGACATACAGTCTACTATTAATCTAAAGGTCCCATTAAAGCTCCCTCAACGTCTGGAATCAGAAATACTCACCTTTGTAACTAACATTCAAAGTTGCGCTTGGAAAAATACGCCAGAGTTAAAACGTAGAATTAGAAGTACTAACTATCCAATCGAGATTAGAAATTTAATCAGCGAAAAAGAAACAGAAACAAAGGTGGCATCAAACAAGGTGGCCTTCGGACAAAACATTATTGAATAATCCCACAAAAAGCTTACTCGAGTAATACAACAGTTCAATGATGAATGTATGTATACTTACCTAAACCAATTAACCAGTGACCTCACTACAGATTATTCGCTATGGAAGGTCACAAAGAATTTTAAAAGGCCCGTTACGTAGATACCACCCATTAGAGAAGAAAATGGGCAGTGGGCTGTAAGTAATGAAGCTATGAGATTTGCTGGTCATTTAGAGCAAATATATCGTCCAAGTATAGCAAATACTGAGGTTGAAACATGTCAAGACGAAAATATAAAATTATCAAGAAGACGTATTCAATTCAAAATCATTTATTCATCTAAGACACCAAGCAACACGCATGAACGTCAAATTGAGGCTATAGTTAAAAATCATAGATCGACACAAACAGACGCCACAGCATGTGCTGTATTGTAGAGGTAAATTAGGCGAAAACACCAAAATTCTACTGCCTGCCTGTATCGATCCATAACTTTCAGTTTCCAAAATGCATAGAGCCTCATGAGAAGAATATTGGCAAAGAAACGCAAGGCTACTCTTTTTCAAAGTCTGATTTTCAGGTACAAATAGTGTTAATATTACATGTTAGGTAAACAGTATGCAAGCTGTTGCCACCTTTTAAATTCCTTTTATTAAAAAGCTCCAAAATCTAACGCACAAACAAGAAAAAAAAAATTAAATATTTCGGACATCTAACACACAACGCCATCTAGTCTCAGCAGAGCTTGTGTTATGGGTTCTAGACAACCGATATAAATACATATATACTATTTTTTTTTACTATTTTTAAAAACACTCAATGGTAATGTTGAAGGTTTGAGTCTATTAAACATAGAAATTGTAGTATTGTAGTATTAAAAAAGACAACTCCCGCACTAGGGATAAATCCTGTGTCGCGGGGGACTTTACAAACATACATGAAACGGACACAAATAACACCCAGACTCAGAATAACAATTTGTGGATCACATATATATAAATGCTAGATTAAATTCAAGATTACTTGGATTTCAACTGATTCTGTGTTGCTGACTTGCTAGAACTATTGCCCATACTCACTTTCCATCACTAACTTTTCATCAGAGGGCAAAGCGTTGCAGCTTTCAGAGTTATTTATATTGTTAGGCTCGAATGGAGGTGAGAGTCAGAATTGTGGGAGTACCACAGTGAATTAAATTGTATCAAGTATCAAAAATTGGACCGAAAATGTACTATTTTGAACCTTGCTCTAAAATATTTGTACCTCATTCATAACGCAGTTATTTCAGAATGAAGGTTCACCCGCCACATTAACATAGGTGTACAATAATTAATTGAATTAGACTCTCACAACTTCCTGAGCCCATTCATGTGGTAGTAGTTACATAGTGCATCAAGAAAATGATAGATTACACGTCATGTGAAATAAGCTATTAATGTATAAATCTTTATTGTAAAATTAAAGACATAATTAGAGCATTTAACATTTTTACAGTTAAAACTTACTAATCTATATGTATATGTGTTCTTATCCATTACTCATGTAGTGAGGACATATAAAACGATAAATAAATATCACTACTTAGCCTTACTCACTGACGTCCACACGTGAATCAATGATGTTTATTTTAAAATGTGGTGTGGTAATATTACACTTTGCATTTTTGGGTAAGGTTTAATGATACTATAACATTATTCTTTCGTTTTTTTATTGATTGTGTTGTGTACTATGCTTTTGTATTTTTTTTTGTGTTTAAAAAAATAGTAAAAATATGTATTTTCGGCAATATTTAATAACAATATTTTTCTCGTAAAAGTACGATTTGAAAAATTTGTTTTAAATTTTAAATTTTTAATTATTCATTTAGTAATTTTATCATATTCATTCATAATTTGATTTCGTATAATGATACAAATTTGTATTGTCATAAAATTTATTTCATTACATTTAGTGCAGTGTATTAAAAGAACATACGAACAAAGTGTCCTCAATTAATTAGAGAAAATAAGAAAAGTATTATTGGACACAATATTATTATAGTTTTGTTTTATTAATTTAGGTCAAAGTAAAATTACTCATTAGTCAGTAGACTAGATCGTAATAACAATGTCCTACTGAATGAAATTTCTAGAAAAATTACATGAATTCGTAAACGATTCATTTTAAGAATTATATTCCTGCATTCGCAGAGAGTATGGTGACCACCACTCTTAGATTCTGCCCATGCCTTTCATCAGGCAGAGTAGAGTCAATTTGGTAGGTGTAGGTTCATGCGCAAAACAAATCACTTAAAAATGTGTAGTTTGTCATTTAGTACAAAGTGGAGAAAGTGTCAAGTTCAGATGTGACTACGAGTACGCTGACATCGGATGGTTCAAGTATCATGAAATACCAGCGACTTGGGACGAAGCTCGTTTGCGATGCCATCTTGAAGGTATTAAAAAACCATACTTCTATTCTCTTTTTTAAAGAGGAACATTTCTTCTATACATTGTTTTAATGAAATTTTTAAAGTTTACGTAGCGCACGCAATGAAAGCTCTCAAAACTGAGCAAAATTATAGTCCAAGATCTGATGACGAATTTTGAGAAGGTTCTTTAAGCAAGCTGAAATTGCAAAAAAATACAATTTTATCAATTGGCGAATCCAGTCCTGGAAGTCTTTAAACGATTTAGCGGTTATTTTGCTACTGCGCAATAATTTACGGCTGCGCGTAAGACTTTTTATCGCACTTATTTACAAATTTTATTATCGTCTGGGAATTGTTAAAAACGACAAAATCGTCTGGCGATTTGCAGGTATTATCGAAATTACTTAATAAATACGTGATATAAATTTCAGATTGCCTAAAGAATATTTTGTGGGAATTAAAAAAATAATAATTTTGAATTCGTCTGACAATACTTAATAACCGACAAAAACGTCTTGGAACTTTTTTTAACATTCTAGATGTAATAAATTAAAAGATAAAATAAAATTCAAGTTGCTAAAGTATATTTCTTTTAATTTTTTTTTGCAAATATTTGAATAAGTTATTATTGCGCAGTAGCGAAATAACCGCTAACTCGCTAAAAGACTCCCAGGACTGGATTCGCTAATTCACGAAATTGTAATTTTGCACTTTCGTGCAAAGCGAAACTTTGTGTATATGTTTGTTACTTCTTGACGCGCAAACGGCTTGACCAATTTGGATAAATCTTTACAGTAATATAGCTTATACATCAGAATAATACATAAGCTACTATTTGCCGCGATAACTGACATATACGCAGGCGGAGCCGTGGGCAACCACTAGTGATAATATTTATTAAATATAAATATTCAACGTCGAAGTATTAAATAAAGATACGAAAGGTCAAATCATATTTAGCTGATCTTAACCTTATTCCACTAAAAAGAACTGATAATCGTGTATCAGTAAGCTGACCAAATATAACAGCATTAGATTTTAAACATTATTCATTATGTAACAAAGTCAATATTTCATTGATTTTTAATCGTATTTTCTTTCTTCATAGGTGGTATATTAGCTTCACCCACTACAGATAAAATTAAATCTATTATGTTAGAATCGTTTTGTAAGCCTGACATCTTCACTGGAATTGCTGCTATATTCTCAAAAGGAGACTACTATACAATCGATGGTAAGTTAATTAACCTTTGAAATAGTCTGTTTCCCTATGACAATGTACAAAAAGGTAGTGGAGCTACGTTGATTTCAGGCAGGCTCGAACAGGGCAGTACGACCCTCTCACTGAAGACCGACCTAAAACGACATGACTTGTACTTGCCAAGTGATAAAGAAGCATCTCAATAGACCGCCATAGTGTGGATCACCATTGTCTGCGTTCACGATGAGTATGGTGACCACTACTCTTGAATTCTGCTCATGTTTTTCATTGGGCAACATATTTTTTATAAATATTTACGTGAATTTAGGTTCCAGAGGTAGCCATAGCAAGTCCATAGATGTCGTGGCCAGATCTTAGAATTGACCGTAACTAGTCTGAATATTTCTTAAAATGTTCGTATTTCATGAGTTATACATAAGGAATACGAGTTACGGTAACTTACATACACATGACATTTAGAGATTTATCTTCCAACTCCTAACCGTTAAAAAGTTGTATCATCCATCATCAGCTCATCATCATGAAATGATGATTACCAGGTGTAAATACTGCAATAGCTTTAGAAAATATGTGAAAAACATAGTATGTGCCTAACAAATTTGAGGGTTTCCTGCGATTTCCTTGGGATCCCATCACCAGATCCTGATATGGTAGCAATGGGACCACATGGGGAGCATACCCTTTCGAATACAAAAATATTTTTTTAAATCGGTCCACAATTGACGGAGTAATCAGTGTACATTATGGTGTCCCTTATATGGGCGAAAAAAATTTTTTTTTAGATAAAGATATGCATACCCCCCATTTCTTTTCTAAATACCCAGACTTACTTAAATACAAAATTTTATCTTCCTACGTCAACATTAACCCATGCCGACAGATGCCTGAAGATTTTGAAAATTGATGTTTTTAACAGATATATTATGTAATTAAATGTATTGAAATATTTATATTTTATAAAATATTTATTAAAAGAAGATATAATTACAGACCAGGCAGAATGTTTTCTTTTGAGGGTCTCTATTTTACAGTCTGGATACAGATTTCTATGCTCCTGAACACGGTGTACCAACTAACACCAACAGCCAACCAACAGCTTTTACTCTTTCTTGGCAGTGATCAAACCACGAAGATCTTGTAAGTTTTACAGCTCTTTCAACTGTATCATTAACTGTCCTTAAAGAAATCATTTTTTTAACATCTTCACATCCATGTAGGAAGGGGTCTCTGGAGGAAATTCTTATCACATTTTAATCTAGAAAATAAATTTTTACTGTGTGGCTCAAGTTATAAAATAACTTTAAGAAATTCCTGCGACAATCGATAAGGCTCTATTTTATTATCAATTTATTGAAAGCATTATAAATTTATTGATGTGTACTGTATTTCTATTTACCATAGAAATAATCAGACATATCTTACTCAGATGTAATGAATCTCTTCCCCGAATCATACATACTCTCTCTTTGTAACTTCACTGTAATTTTCGTCTTGGTTTGTTCATCAACTTTAAAACGGAGATTTTTTTCTAACAAGCCCCAATGATGTTGACTTGCTTGCTTATGGCTGCTTGGGGATTAATGTGTTTCATATTACTTAAGCCTCTTTAACAATCACAATTCTTGATTTGGTGGCCGCGCCGCGCTTCCAGGCAGGCAGGATGTAGTCTGGCGCTGAAGACCGCCAGACTACATCCAAGCCATGGTTTCAAATACGTAACCGTAATAAATAAACAGACGTTTTGATGTGCTTGTTTATCCTTGACCCTAATTTTGATCTGGTTTTGCAACAAACATATCTTAAAAGAGTAAGCTCTAGCCATCCACCTTGCTTGATGCATCGCTCCAGGAGGTCTAATTTTTTTTTCACTGTCTTCTCCTAAGACAATAATAGATAGCTCAATTAGTTCCCTATAATCATCACGTACAATGGTTTTTTGCAGTACTTGATTATAAAATTAAAATTATAGTTGTATTACAAAAATGTCGTGTGACGATATCGGTGTACGTTTCAATGGTAGCAGAATTAATCGTTTTCCAGTTGTCTTTAAACTTTTTGCAACAGTGACAGGTGGGAATAATAGTGGGATATCAGGGCTACTTGTGAATTGGTGGATTTTTGTTTCGAACACAAACTTTAAAACCAGTTCGTAAACGTGATGGCGGCAAGCAAAGATTAGTTATTTCCTGTCTAGTTTTTGTTCCAAAAGTGCACAAGCTCCTTTCAGTCGTCCTGTATTAGACGCAGTTGTGTCAACACAGATTATTTAAACTTCCATTGTCATTTTGTAATCGTAGTTCCAGGCATAAAGTGCGTTCAACACAGCCTTAGCTTAAAAAAAAGAAAAAGCTCACCAGTTTGAGTACAGTCAGAAGTTGTTACTTTTTTCAAAATGAAATTAGTATTGTCAAGCGTTCCTCAAACAAGTTTTCTACATAGGTATAACTCTGGTAGGTGATTTAGCTTTTTCCTAAAATATAATACACTCTCGAGTGACGAGATTAGCGCTTTCACTAACAGTTAGTTTAACTTCGCGAAGGTTAAAAAGTACTGCAAGAACTTGGCGATTAAACTGTAACTTTGCGCCTGTTATTTAATAATTTACGTCACCAACTTAGAAAATACTTGTTTTATTGCTTCTTAATTCCATTATCATCTATTAAATATAAAATAATACGGATTAATCGCAAGTATAATTGAGAATTAATGACAAATACCGCGACTACGCACCGCTACTGCCGCGCAAAATGTATGAACATGATTGGGTGCATGTCGGCACGGGTTATCATACTCCAAATAAGGTAAAAATTTATTTCCGGGTGTTTTAGAGACAAATGAACAAAACTAAGACCTATGCATTACAAATTTAAAACTTTGAAAAATAAGGGACACCTGTACATACTTAAAAAAAAACAATCAAATGGAGAACCTCCTCCTTTTGGAAGTCGGTTTCGGTCGATTATGAATTTATTTATTTGATTTTTCTAACAAGAGTAAGCAATTTGAATTGGTATAGTTTGTATTTAAAGGGCCTGAATGCTATCCTAGAGGTCATGAGTTCGACTCCCACTCAGAACAATATTTGTGTGACTAACATTTATTTAACATTTGTTCTGTGTCTGCGTATAATTTACCTATAATACGTATTTATTTAGAAATATATTAGTATAGTTTTCAGTGGTGTGATTACTATAGTACAGAAGCAGCCTGGTTATGAATAAGACCGGCGCCGTGTGTGAGGTTACTATTATTAAAATTTACCAAAATAATCAACTGAAATTAATATTGTACCTTTGCAGGTATACCATTAACTGAAATTCCTCACGAATGGGCTCAATATGAACCGAATAATAAAAATAATGAAGAAAACTGTACAGCTTTAAATTCTGAAGGAAAATTATCCGATGTAAGATGTGATGAACCTCGACCATATATATGCTACAGGAAGAATTCGAACGTTGATGTCAACCGTTGTGGTACTCCAGATCCAGGTGATTGTATTTCTAAAACTGTCTCATGACAAATACTTCTAAAATACTTGTACAAATAATACGTTATAAAATATTATAATACATGTTGATACTTTCAGATTACCATTTTGAGGCTCAGACAAACAAATGCTACAAATTTCATACAAAAGCGAAGATTTTTGAACGTGCCCATATGGTTTGTTCTTCTGAAGGAGCTCATCTTGCTATTATAAACAGCGAAGAAGAAGCGACACTCATTACTCAAATTTACGCCAAATATCCAAGTGAAAAAATAATGGGTAGTCCTAATCCAGCTTTTGTCTTAATCGGATATATATATTGGCACTTAAACTCAGAATGGATAACTATTCATGGTATTTATTATCTATCTTTTAGTTTAAATTAAAATAGTATCTTACTTAGAATTCATGATATAATTCTACTTATAACTTTGACTGCGCACTTTTAGTGCCGCATCTATCTCTCATACAACGACGTACAATGAGCGTAACGGGACAATGAGTCATCCTTTTTCATGCATGCAGCCGGCGTTCATCGATTTATTAGACGTTGTCAAGTCAAAGTGTGTTTTTTCAGGTCAATCGATTCGGAAGGCGGGGTATGCAAAATGGGCTCCAAATCAACCGGACAACTTTGGAAATCATGAATACTGTGGATCACTATCCCGGTTTGGTTTGCTAAACGATATAGATTGTGACGACAAATACGCATTCATCTGTGAAAAAAAGCCTGACTCTCCACCTGTTTGTAATGATGTAAATAAAAGAAATCACACCCGGTTCTGCGATACCGATATTCAAGATCATGAACAACAACTCGATGTTCCATCCCATGACATTTTCTACCCGAGACCTGTGTATTAGTTCAATATTGTTATTGTTTGTGATATTATTTCTATAATAATAATCATTTTTAATATTAAAATTTTAAATATTTTAGATTTTCAATTTTGCCTTTATCAATGCCAAGGCTCCCTTAACATTGTACATTATTTTTATGTATGGCTCGCCAAAATGACTCTACTCTGCCTGATGGAAAGCATAAACAGAATCCAAGAGTGGGGGTCACCATACTCATTGCGAATGCAGACAATGCAGCTTGGCGACACACACCATGGCGGATGTTTCTGCATCTTTTAGTCTAGTCAACAAGTATGGAACTAGTTGACCAGACTATTTGGGCCTCCGGTCTCGCACTCACCAACGAAACACGACAGCACGAATGCTGTCATTTTATGATGATTTTCTGTGCGAGGGTAGTACCGCCCCGGTCGAGCCTGCCCGTTTGTGCTGTAATCAGCGTGTCTCTACTACCTTTTATATATATTTAGAATTACACATGGAGTTTCATAGACCAGTTTCAACAGCTCGCAAAGAGCAACAATAAAATCAAATTAACACCAAAAATTAATTTAAAAGGTTAAAATAAAAAATGATGCCTCTAAAAGTGCTCTGTGTGAGTGTGAATGTGTTTCTGAATTATAATAATAGTTCTACTCGTATTTTCCGTCAGGCAGAGTAGAGTCATTTTGGCAGCTGTTCATAATTCGGCTTTTACTATGGTTCTGAATTTTAATTATAATTGAAGGTGCGGAAATACAGGAACTCTTCAATGAAGCGTGTATTTTATTTATAGGTAAGTACTAATTTATTTCTCAGTTTTACACAAAAATAAGTACATCGGTAGTGACCAAGTGAGTAAGTAAAGTAAAGTAATTCTGTACATTAATATGTAGGTATGCGCGTTATAAGTATTGTGAAGAGCGCCATCTCTTGGGGATGTGAAGAACTTGTAGAAAACTTCAATAAGGTGATTGATTACTATTGGTCTTCGCAATCTTATGAATCTTGAAATGCGTAATATTTATACAGTTCAATAGAGGGCAGTTTTTGGTTAGAGTCTGGCGGGTTTGAAATCGCAAACTCTTGGAAGTAACCAACGTGGTGGCGTTTTTACCTGAAGACTGACTTGCTGAATCTGATTATCGATGCTTGAATAAAATGCAATTTGCGTATACACTGATTTTAATTCCTGATAAACACTTTTACATTTATTTCCTGATTTACACTTATTTCACATTAATTTAACACTATGCGTGCGATCGTGCTATCTGATAAATCTGAAGCTATTAGTTTAGTTATTTTCTGAATGACTTTAACAGTTGTAACATCGTTTTTTTTAGTTTTCAATGTTTGACAATTTTGTTTCAGCGCCCTCTCGTTCATTGTGGTTCGAACTACAAATGGATTTTGTGCGCGATCGAAGTGCCGGGCTGTTGGTACACCTGGGTGGCGCTAGGGGACGTATTTTATGAAGGATATTTTTGTTAACATTATGACACTTAGAAATAGTGAGACATTATCATATGTGTATCATACGATTCTCACTACATCTTAAATTTGATCTCAAATAAGCAAGGAGTATGGAAGTTGTACGTCCTGTTCGCACATCCAGAAATGGAGTAGGGGAATCATCGAGAAGATTCGATAGGATGTCTATATAGCGGGGTGTGTGGCATATTCTTTTTTTATTTCTTAAACCTTCTCTCATTAACTCTGAGGAAGCTTTGCTTACAATGTATATTAATATTCTTGTTGGTAGTATTTGTGAGTGTTCAAGTCCCACTGTCTGTGGTAATTTAACCTCAAAAAGGTTTTTCCTTATTATCTTAATGTATGTAGAATATGTCCTCAGGCTATTTAATTTTGTTTATAGGGTCGATAGATTACCGCAGAAAGACAATCTACATCTTACCTGTCTTGTGGGTCAAGATTTGTGCTGAGGACGGTTGACTATTGGCAGCTCACAGCTCACTCCTCAAGACCCATCTGCCCTACCTTGAGGGAAGTTCATATATTCTGTATATAAAAATTAATTAATATTTTTTACCTAGCACCCACAAGTTGGATCACTGGTGGACGTCTCCTTAAGCTACCTTGAGCTGGAGAGAGTCTACGGCTGACTACCTTGAGTCAGAGAGGTGACCAGAGGGTGGCTATCCTGTGCTGTCCAGTCTACAGGCTTAAAGTGTTAAAGAAAAGACTGTATAATTTTATGTTTTATTTTAAGACTACCTCATAAGTTTATTTGTAAATATTATATTTTATTTCACTTATGTAAAATAACAGGAAATAGAATAAAGGTTTGTATGAATCGTAAGTTGTCTCATTGAAGTCTTCCTTGGACCCTCCGCACCCTCACTATAAAATTTTATTAAAATTCTTACGGCGCCCTGAGGTATCATCTTCTATCCTGAGTCGAAACCGGTGAGTTTCCACCTGACAAGTTCAGGGGTTACAAATTGGCGACCAACGTTTGGCTAACTTTTCGAACCTTGAGGGTGTGCTGAGTGTAGTTCCCGGGAGAACTTTGGATGAGACGCTTACTATCCGTCCGAGACTACCCAGGACGTTAATTGGTTTTGTGGAGTGCAGTTCACATGTAATAATTATCTCATTGCATTTTTCAGCACATTATTACCATCTCTGCGGTGTTGGAAAAGCATTGAACAAAATTCAAAATTAAATCAAATTTTTAACTGCACAAATTTTGGTAAGTCTTTTTGAATTATTTTGGCAAAAACATTTTTTTCTTTTTTTCTTTTTTTCTTTTCCTGTGTTTTAATAAGTTCTTGTGTGTGTTCCCTAAGGGATCAGCACATACATATAGCTTTTATTTTGTTCAGGTTTTCCTTGATTAACTTTATTTTTACTTTTTATATTCCTACCTACTTACAACTTAAGTAAATAAATGTGAGATTAACTTCATTTTAATTTTATAAGAGGGTTTTGCATGATATAATTAAAGGGATATTGTGCTTCCCTTTATCTTGTTTGTAATTTTAACATAATAATTTAACCTTTTAGTGTATCAACTTAAATTTCAATCTAGGACACTTTACATAAATAAAAGTAGGGTATACTTTTTTCTATAGTAAAGAAAACTTGAAGTTTTTGTTCATTGAATATGGATTGTTAGTAACTACTTTATAGTTCTGGAAACATGAAGCAATCATCATTAATGTATTAGAATTGAATTTGTAATTAACTTAGAGTTAGAAAGGGGATCAAAAAAAAAAAAGTTTTCTTTTGTTACCCCACATATTGGGTAAAACTGCATGGAATAATTGTAAACTTGTAATTAAAAGTAACATTTGAGAATATTTTTTAGGTTATTGTATTAATAAAATAACACATTATTTTTATACCATTCAGCTAGATCTTATTGTAAGACTGAATCTTTTATTTTTTTCACTAAGAAGAACTTAGTGCTTTGTTTTAACTTTGTTAACTAGACATTAATTTTAATTTTGAATTTTTAAAACATTGTGTTAATGAAGTAACACACTATTTTTATAACATTCAGCCTAATCTTTTTGTAGGACTGAATCTTTTATTTTCTCACTAAGAAGAACTTAGTGCTTTATATATAAATTTTTTAAATTGTCAACAAATTTATTTTTGAATTTTAAAACATCATGGCCCAGCTGATTAAATGTATTAATTATCTAAAGAAGGATGAACTTATTAACGAGTTGTCTGCCATGGGTGTTTCAGCGAATCCCGATGACAAGGTGGTCAGTTTGAGGAGTGAGCTGCGCACTGCGTTGCGCCTTATACGGCGTGGCAGCATTAAAGCCAGCACTTTCGTCCCTGCTTCTGCTGCTTCTGAGCTGTCTTTCTGGGAGCCGAAGGTCCTTGAACTGGAAGGAGTCCTTTCTTCAGCTGATTTTTTCTATTAAGGCTAGTCGCCGAAGAGTTACCTTGAGGACTAATTGTCTTCTAACTAGGTTAGCAAGGTATAGTTTTGTCTGTCCAGAACTAGTAGGTATCTGTGACATGTTAGTCAAAATTTTGTCTGTGTCAGAAGCGGATACCGACTATATCTCTGATGATTAGGAAAGGGATACACTTCCTACACATAGTGAACAAATAAATTACACCTCACTTGTGTAGAGGACGGACTGTACGATGCTACCCAAAGCAAAAACTATTGCTGGGTTGCCGACGAGTGACACGCCTGATCAGGATTCTGGGGACTGCAAGGTTTGAATCCTCCTTTCTTGTAGGACTATGGGTTACAACTTGTTCCCCCCTGACAGGTCTAGTTGTTACAAATTGGTACCTAAGTGTAGTGGCTGCTAAACGCTCGCTTTTGGTTTGTGATCTGTCCGATATCTAAGTGTAGTGAGCAGGAACAACCTTGTGTTCCTTCTACTCACTGTATCGGACCACTCTCCAAATCGAACGTCAGATAGGGAGATAACAATTTCGCATCGAACAGTTCCTCTACGACACACACCTTACACTCGGGTGCCCATATATGTGTGCATTATTCCTTGTAATAGGGTGTGGTGTCAATAAAGTAGTTTCTCTAGGAATTAAGTGTTTTTAACTTAACCTACCTATATTTTAGTTTTAAATTTTCTTCTTATAGACTCTGTGTGTCCTAACATTTAAGGTCATCACAGCTTTTTCTTAGTTTGTTGCTGTTTTAGTTATTCCCTTCGTCCTCTACTCAGGGAACACTGTGGGGAGGGGGTTGTGTAACATCGTTTTTTTTAGTTTTCAATGTTTGACAATTTTGTTTCAGCGCCCTCTCGTTCATTGTGGTTCGAACTACAAATGGATTTTGTGCGCGATCGAAGTGCCGGGCTGTTGGTACACCTGGGTGGCGCTAGGGGGCGTATTTTATGAAGGATATTTTTGTTAACATTATGACACTTAGAAATAGTGAGACATTATCATATGTGTATCATACGATTCTCACTACATCTTAAATTTGATCTCAAATAAGCAAGGAGTATGGAAGTTGTAGGGTTGTAGTTGTAGGAGAGGGTAGGTCGCTGCGACACGGTTCACATCGTTTGCGTATTGTCATCTTTCTTAAAATTAAATAAATACATTCTTAGTGCATAAAAAGAAGAAAAAAGCATAAAGAAGCGAATATAAAGTGAAAAAATAAGTGTGAATTATAAAGAACAAAGTGAAAACCAGTTATATTCAACAAAAAACTTCAATTTAGTTTCTGTTGAAAACCGTTTGCAAATAAAGACGATCAAACTGTTAAGTGATTCAAAATTCATTATTTTGGTGCCAGTGTACTATTAGACTAAAGAAAAGGACTAAATTCAGTGATTAAGACATAAATACTCTGTGCATAACCTAAAAAGTGTAATTTGATGAATCATCGTCGCCGTAAACTCAAATCGATCATTACAGCGCCATCTATTGTTGAGGTAAAAAACTTTCGTTGACATCGCCATCTAGTAACGAGAGGCAAAGCTACCTTAAATCTAAGTAAGGTTTAGAAACACAAAGCCAGAGCTAACTACACAACCCAACAATCTTATTCCAAACAAAAACTATAGAGGTCGCTAAAATAAAACTATGGAAGAGATAAAAAATATGTTGTTGAGTTTACAAAAGGAAATAAAACAACAAAAGCTTGATGTATTACAAAAAATGGAGGAATCTGAAAGCAAAATAAATAATAACATCAATGAGAAATTTTCTTATCAGGATCAAAAAATCCAACTATTGGAAAAACATTTAGAAGAATGCACAAAAGAAATAAAAAAAAAATGATAGAAACTTAAGAAGAAAAAATATTGTTCTATTTGGATTGGAAGAAAATGAAAAATCGTACCATGAGCTGGAAGAAAAAATTACTAACATAATGAAAACAAATTTTAATTTCCCATGCACTATAGATAATATTGAGTTTGTCAGAAGATTAGGGAAAAAAGGAGAAAAAATAAGACCCGTAATAGTAACATTCACAACAATGGGCTTCAAAATAAATATATACAAAAATAAAGACTGCCTGCGCGACACACCATACTACATAAAAGAAGATTATCCCCTAGAAGTTCTCAATAAACGCAAGGAGCTCCAAAGTCAACTTCAAGCAGAAAAAGACGCAGGTAATGTCGCTTTCATTAAGTACGACAAACTAATTGTATTAAACAAGAATAAACAAACCGCACGCAGTCAAGTGAACAAAAGAAACTTATCTGAATCTCCTGAGCCATTACTATCAAACAGCCAAATACGTACCAGCTCCAACAAACAACCGCTAAAGAAAAATAAAGCTACGAATATGAAAGACTATGTGCTACAAAAGTCGAAGACATCTTATCACCAAGACAACAGCACCACTCCAGTTAAGAAAACAGCACAGAAAAGTAATGAATAGCAATCATTAATGGACCCCCCACCCACCTCTCATCTCCCAGCACGGCCGGTCACCGCGGGAGATCACGACCGCAACCCCCCAAGGTCACCCCAATCTACCAAGAAAAGTAAAATACACATCTGTACTCTCAACGTCAGGTCATTATCGTCGTTTGAAAAACTGATTGAATTAAAAGCAGCTCTAGAAAATATCAAGCATGACGTCATAGGTCTAAGCGAGGTTCGCCGATTTGGTGAAAATATCCAAGAAGATAAGGAATATATCATGTACTACCTAGGGCAAACAAAAGGTCTCTACGGTGTGGGCTTTCTTGTGAGGAAAAAGTACAAAGAAAACATCATAAAATTTACTGGAATATCAGACAGAGTATGCATACTTGAAATTGAAATAGAAAAGATAAAATTTGCTATAATTCAAGCGTATGCGCCTACGGAAAACTCATCACAAGAAATTATAGATAACTTTTATGAAAACCTCAGAAAGGCCCATGACTCTATCTCTACAAAATATATTATTTCTATGGGCGACTTCAACGCGCAAATTGGTGTGCCGAAGAAACACGAATATCTTGTAACCGGTAAATATGGACTCGGAAGAAGAAGCCCCCATGGAGAGAGACTCGTACAGTACGCTTTTGAAAATAAGCTAAAAATTATCAATACTATGTTTAAATTAAAAGATAGCAACCGGTGGACATGGATTTCTCCAGACAAGAAAACAAAAAATGAAATTGACTACATAATGACTTCTCACCCACATTTCATAAAAAACTATGAAGTATTATCTTCCTTTTCTTATGGATCAGACCACCGACTAATAAGAGCTACAATCCACCTAGAGTCGAAGAAAAGTAGGCGCAAATATTCCACACCATCAAATCCTTTGAAAACACGAGAGGAACAAGAAATGTATCTTAAAAACTTAAATAACTATATGCTTGAACTTATGACGTCACCTGAAAACTACACAGTCGAAGAATACCACGAAAAAATTACAAATGCAATTTTAAGAAGCTTAAAAAATATAACAAAAAATAAAAAACAGAAAATTTTATCGGAAAAAGCTCTACGACTTATGAAAGACAGAAACGAACTTCAAAATAAACCTAAACTAGAGAAACGGGATAAAGAACAGCTGAAAGATCTGTACAAAACAACAAATAAAGAGATAAAAAAATGCTACGCCACACACAGACTAAATACTATCAAAAAACACCTGGATAATTCAAGATCAGCAAAAAAAGCTTATAAAGACTTGAATAGAGCAAAAACTTGGATCCCCTCACTGTTACCGGGCTATACGAAATGTGAGTCTCGAGAAAAGATTATAAATACAGCTACAAACTTTTATAGAAATTTATACTGCAAATCAGACTCCGAAACAAGTACTAAACAAGAAAGAAAACCGGCCCCAGCAGTTGAACAGTTCACCGAACCGGAGATCCGGAAAAACATAATAAAACTCAAGGCAGAAAAGAGTCCGGGTCAGGACGGGATCACAAACGAATGTATTAAGGTTGCAAAACACCTACTATTAACCCCAATTACGATTCTGTGTAACAAAGTATTAGAAGAAGAAAGAGTACCATTGTCCTGGACAGAATCAGAAATAATACTAATATATAAAAAGAGTGACCCAGCTGACATAGGAAACTACCGCCCTATAAGCTTGATGCCATGTCTCTACAAGCTGTTCGCCTCTTGTTTACTGGACAGGATATCCCCAGACATCGATGCTGCTCAACCAACCGAACAGGCTGGTTTCAGAAGCAAGTTTAGCACCGCTGATCATATTCAAGTCGTAGATCAAATAATAGAAAAGTACCTAGAATTTCAGAAACAAATATACTTGGCCTTCATAGATTACAAAAAAGCTTTCGACACGATATCACACAATAGCATCTGGGAAGCATTGTCAGACCAAAATATAAAGGAAAAATACATAAACATATTAGTCAACATATATACAGATAGCACAAGTAGAGTCAAACTCGACAGAACAGGTGAAAAAATTAAAATAGAACGAGGGGTAAGGCAAGGCGACCCAGTCTCTCCAAAACTGTTCATTGCAGTCCTACAAAATATAATGAAGAATCTACCATGGTCCAAAAAAGGCATCAATATCAACGGAAAATATCTTAGTCATCTAAGGTTCGCCGACGACATAATTCTATTCTCAGAAACGCCAGAGCAACTGAGCAGCATGATCAACGAATTAAACAATTCAAGTACGAAAATAGGACTCGAAATGAACCTGGATAAAACAAAAATTATGACTAACCACTACCCAACACCCATCCTGGTAAACAATACAAATCTCGACTACGTTGAAAAATATATATACCTAGGAAAGCAAATTTCCTTTAGCACAGAGAGAAATATCGAAGAAGTGGAGCGAAGAGTAGCAATCTCTTGGAGTAAGTACTGGGCTCATAAGGAAGTATTCAAGTCACAGCTCCCTCTCTCTACTAAAAAGATAGTTATGGACTCGGATATTTTACCATGTCTTACCTACGCATGTCAAACATGGACGTACGATCTGAAGACTACAAACAAGATCCAAACTACTCAAAGAAAAATGGAGAGAAGCTACTTAGGCATAAAATTGAAAGACAGGGTGAGAAACGTGGACATCCGAAAGAAAACCAAAGTAACAGACGCCCTAACATTCTCACTACAAAGTAAATGGAAATGGGCAGGCCACGTAGCGAGATTGAAGGATGACAGGTGGACCTTGCGAGCAACCAAATGGAAAGGACCAGGTGGTACGCGGAGAAGAGGGCGGCCTTGCGCGCGGTGGGCGGACGAGATAGCGCGCGCCGCGGGGCCGCGCTGGCTTTCCGTTGCCCAACACAGAGACAAGTGGCACGCCATGGGGGAGGCTTTTACCCAACAGGGGTCCATACAACAAAAAATAAAATAAAATAATTAAATTGTAATAATATTTAAAAATATATATAACAACAAATATAATATTGAAATAAATATAATAAGAATAACAAATACAATGTAATAATATTATTCATACAGATATGTAATTATGTAACAATTTTTGTATGGAATGAATAAAGCTTTTATTATTATTATATTATTATTATGGAAGTTGTACGTCCTGTTCGCACATCCAGAAATGGAGTAGGGGAATCATCGAGAAGATTCGATAGGATGTCTATATAGCGGGGTGTGTGGCATATTCTTTTTTTATTTCTTAAACCTTCTCTCATTAACTCTGAGGAAGCTTTGCTTACAATGTATATTAATATTCTTGTTGGTAGTGTTTGTGAGTGTTCAAGTCCCACTGTCTGTGGTAAGTTAACCTCAAAAAGGTTTTTCCTTATTATCTTAATGTATGTAGAATATGTCCTCAGGCTATTTAATTTTGTTTATAGGGTCGATAGATTACCGCAGAAAGACAATCTACATCTTACCTGTCTTGTGGGTCAAGATTTGTGCTGAGGACGGTTGACTATTGGCAGCTCACAGCTCACTCCTCAAGACCCATCTGCCCTACCTTGAGGGAAGTTCATATATTCTGTATATAAAAATTAATTAATATTTTTTACCTAGCACCCACAAGTTGGATCACTGGTGGACGTCTCCTTAAGCTACCTTGAGCTGGAGAGAGTCTACGGCTGACTACCTTGAGTCAGAGAGGTGACCAGAGGGTGGCTATCCTGTGCTGTCCAGTCTACAGGCTTAAAGTGTTAAAGAAAAGACTGTATAATTTTATGTTTTATTTTAAGACTACCTCATAAGTTTATTTGTAAATATTATATTTTATTTCACTTATGTAAAATAACAGGAAATAGAATAAAGGTTTGTATGAATCGTAAGTTGTCTCATTGAAGTCTTCCTTGGACCCTCCGCACCCTCACTATAAAATTTTATTAAAATTCTTACGGCGCCCTGAGGTATCATCTTCTATCCTGAGTCGAAACCGGTGAGTTTCCACCTGACAAGTTCAGGGGTTACACAGTCATTATGAGATCTGAAGTTATATTTTCAACGTGGTGAAATTACATGATTTCTAAAACTGCATTTTGGCGTGGTTAAAATATTCGACCGTTCGCTCCGAACAAGTAAAGGAAAGAGACTTTTAACAATATTATATGATTTCTGAAACTACATTTTGGCGTGGTCTAAATAGCGACGGAGGTAGTTTGTCGTCCTTAACAATTACCATAGTATTAGGCTTGATGTATTCGTGGGTTTTTTTCCATTTTGTTCTTCTTTGGAGTTCGGAAACGTACTCACGGGACCAACGACTCCAAAATTGTGTTTTAACACGCTCAACTCTTCTATAGCCCGACAAGTAGTGCGTAGACAAAGGTATCGTGTCTTCGCTGGCTGGAGAAGTAAGTTGTCGACCGATGAGGACGCGTGAGTGGCGCGAAGTCAGTCGGATCTGAGGAGAGAGGACATAACGGACGGGAGTTGAGGATGGCTTCAATTTGTACCAAAACAATGTAGAATTACTCGTATGTCAAGTTTACGTTACGTTCGTGTTGATGATGATACTTACACGATTTCACCCCTGCTTTCCACAATCTGCCAAAGTGTGGAGCGTAAGGAGGGATGAATTTAAAATCGAAGTCATTATAAGAGGTAAATTCAAGCACAAGCCATGAATGTTTATTTATAATGTCAGTGAACTCTTTTAAAGCCCCTACAAAATTCCTACCATTATCCGAAAAAATCTGTAACGGCTTCCCTCTACCAGAAATAAAACGTTTCAATACCATTACATAATTTTCCGAAGTTAAGTCAGTGGCAAGTTCCAAATGCAATGCATGAGTTGCAAAACAAACAAATAAACACAAATAACATTTTATCAATTTAGAACCTCTGCCCGTTTTGTTGAGTATAAAAAGGGCCCTGTAAAATCCACGTCGAAGCGTAAAAACGGAAAACCTGACTGTAGTCTTTCAGCAGGAAGATTACCCATTAGAGTTTTAAGAGTCCTACCAATCATGCGAGTAAGATTCACCAGTAGAATTCATGAACAATTGTATTGTTTCTCTTATTCATGAACAGTGAATTGTAAAACATAATTAAAATGTTTAAAATTAAATGTTGCCATGTACGGCTTAGGTCACCGCAAGTGATTTATATACTCTTTGGGTCACCGTGCTTACCGTGCTTGATAAAGAGTTGTAATTCGACATATGTTTTACGGCCGATAGGAATGTAAAATTAAATTAAAACCTTAAACTTTTTTTTCTTTACAACATTTTCAAAATTTGTGATTAAACGGAATGCATAGCTCTAACAATTACGAGTAATAAATTCAAATAAAATTCCAACAAATTGGTAAATTAAACAAATGTTAACATGTCATTATAATTCTTAATAAAATATCTTATGTTTATAATTTTAATACGTACGTATTACGTAAGCGATTAGCGCCGCCCATGGACACCCGCAACACCAGAGGCGTCACAAGTGCGTTACCGGCCTTTGGGGGATGGGGGGGGGAGATAGGGGGACGGGTTGGATATGGCCCTCCAGTATCCTCACTCACTCGGTGAAACACAGCGCAAGCACTATTTCACACCGGTTTTCTGTGAGGCCGTGGTATCACTCCGGTCGTGCCGGCCCATTCATGCCGAAGCGTGGCTCACCCACGGTATGATTTTAGAAATCTAAGCACAAATGGTAAATGCGTTACTTTACCGTCGCTTGAGTGGGATGCCCTAGCATTAATACATATTTCTTGTTGCACTTTCATGTTTAAATTAGAGAAATGTATATTGGCAATCGGTACAATATTTTATTTAGATTCGAGCAACGAATTCACGGTACAGATGGTGACCACTATTCCTGAATTTTACTCAAGCTTTCTATCAGGCTGAGTGGAGTCTCTTTGGCAGCGAATTTATGAAAACAGGGAAAAATTGAAATTTAACGAGACTAAATTGATAAAAGATGAGAAAATTGTCTCCTATACGTGACTTTTAATACCAAACTGTAAAAAACACGGTGTAGCAAGAATTCTATTTCTTCCCAGTATCACAACAATTATCCGCCAACTGTTTCTATTTGTTAGTAATAAAAATACATAAGTAGTTTCTATTTCAGTAAAACAAATTTGAATTGTGTATGAAATTTATTTATTTAAATAATAATTGAGTATTAATTACATTAAGTTAAAAAAACAATATTAAAACTAATACTTAACAATGATCTATTTTCCTATATCTTGCTTGGTACCACGACTTCGCCAGCTGGTTCCACATTGACGATGCGGTCACGGAAATTTCGACCCACCTTTTCCTGAAAACAGGTCAAACAAGATTTATTAAATTATAAACACTAATATACATATTTATTAATTCTGGAAGAAAATATTATAAAGTCCTCATGCTCTCACTATAGAAAACCGTAATCAAATCACATCACATCAACAGCTTTTATAGTCCACTCCTGGACATCAGTCTCTCTTTCGAAGGGAGGTGTTAGCAGACTGTGCCACCCTGGTCAGACGGATTGATGTAGTATTGTTTTTAATTTTCCCATTTTATATATATATATATATTTTTATGGAATAGGCCTACAAACAAGCAGACGTATTGCCTGATAGCAAGCGACTACCATGCCCATGGACACCCGCAATACCAGAGGCGTCACAAGGGCGTTACCGGCCCCAGGGGGATGGGGGGAGATAGGGAGAGGGGTTGGGGTATGGGCCTCCGGTATCCTCACTCACTCAGTGAAACACAGTGCAAGCACTAGCCTGAGTGATACCACGGGCTCACGGAAAACCGATGTAAAGCAGAAAGTGAGAATACCGGAGTTTATACCCCAACCTCTCCCCCCACCCTCCTCACCATCCCTCTGCCCATCCCCTTGCCCATCCCTCTCCCTCCTCCTCCCTCCCTAAATTATAAATTTTACTACTTTAATTAAGCAGTGGACGTCTTTCGGCTGCTATGATGAAGTATAAGTAGGTACT
This sequence comes from Diaphora mendica, assembly GCA_949125395.1. Lineage (NCBI taxonomy): Eukaryota > Metazoa > Arthropoda > Insecta > Lepidoptera > Erebidae > Diaphora > Diaphora mendica. The sequence goes on along the minus strand of OX421332.1, from coordinate 2,283,408 downwards.
TTACTCAGGTAGTATAAATTGCAATACATTCATAAACATACCCAACAGTCCACTACTGAACGTAGTTATGCTTAGAAAGGAGGAAACCACCACCTTAAACATATGCATACTATGGGAGAATTAAGATAAAATGTCTTAAGATTAATATTTTTTGGTACAAACGCCTTTGAATCATATATAATTACGTAGGTATATCAATGTTGAAATTATGAAATGCACACTAAAATAAATTGTTTGAGATGCAAAGTAAAATATCTAATTAATATTTTTAACTATTCCATAACAGAAAGCCAACAATTCAGTTGGTAAGTAAATAAATATATATGTTTCTAGGGTATTTAATAAATATGTTCTGAATTTTACGAAATAATTAAATATAATATTGATTCCATCACTAATACTATAATAGTATGTGCCGAAACCAACCATAAACAAACAAAAATTCAATTTACATTAAATTATACTTTTTGTCTCCTAACTAATTTAAAAGTAGAGGTTTTAAATCCCGCCGGGAGTTTAATTTCCTGTATGTTGAGAGTCGATCCCCACATAGAACAAGATTGATGTACTCCTAGCCAATTTCTGCCATGGAGACCATCCAACTACACAGGAAATATTAATGCTCGGGAATGCATTGCACGAGCTTCTTCAAAACGAATTGGAAGTACAGTCATAACGCCATAGTACTCGAGTGTGCGTTTATGAAATATCAAATCCATGTATATTTACATACACATATACATGGATTTGATATTGACTATCTACTTACTTTCATAAATTTGATAGGACGCTTATACGACACTACTGGGGAGAGATCAGGCACCGACCGACGCCGACGACTTTACGTGCTCTCCGAAGCACGATGGTTAAGACCCTTATTTACAAATCCGGGTTGTCATCAAGTATTTCTATAATCAGGAAAACAGGCAATCGTCGGTCGAGCATGTCGCTGGTATGATGTGTAGAGGGCGTATATTGTGTGGTTTAAAATTAAATAAATAGAAAACACAACTTTTTTCTGCTCATAGCTAAGTTCATAGTAATATTTTGAGTAAAATTACGGTGATTATATAAAGATTTACTAAACAGATCACAATCACAGATAAACATAATTATTGCAAATACACACATCAAAAGTGTCTAGGGATCAACATATGTGTCTAGGGATCAACATATATTTTTGCAATAACTTTTCTCCTGATTGATATTAATTAAAATTTTCTTTAAGGATTCATCAAATAAAGTGTTTTCGTTTGTCACAGTAACGATAAACCAAGTCACCTTTGCATTAATAAAGAAATTTGCCATTTTCCTAATAAAAGGATTTTTGACATTTGAACCACTAACATTAAAGTTCGTAAAAAAGACTGAAATAACAGTCTTCTTTAAAATTTTATTAGGTAACTTAAACAATTAATAATCCGTGTTTCTACCGCGAACACTAACAACACAAGAACATCGGTTTGGCATACTCAAAATGAGTTCATCCAAACACGCTGTGGAATGGCCGCCCATGTTCGTTGCAACAACAAAAAAAGGTCTTCTTGCGACTGGATACCCTCCATATTCGGCAGAGCTCTTCTCTGTAGCATATCCCATGCAAGCTCAATCGGGTTCAAGTCTGGCGACTGAGCAGGCCAGGGCCAAAGCCACATCTCAATCTCAAGAAATCCGCATAAAAATGCTTGATCCCTAGACACTTGTGATGTGGGTACTAGACAACTGATACAAATACATACATACTTTTGTTTTGTACATACATAAATATTATACATAGAAAACACCCAAACTCCGAAACAAATATTTGTAGATCATACAAACATTTGGTCCGACCCGGGAATCGAACCCGAGACCTCATGATCAGCAGTCGCACACGCCAACCGCAAAACCAAAGAGGCAGTCGATGAGTTCACATTTATTCTCTTACCTTATCTCTTTACCTTATCTTGCTCTTGTGAAGATACTGACCAACATCATTAAAACTTAAGTAAAACAATGAATGAAGATTTATTATTAACATGTATTTTTGTATCAATGTTGCGGGTGACAGTGCAGAGTCCCGGTAGTTCCCTGACTTTTTGTAGTAATTAAAACTCTATTATTAAAACAGATCCTGATAAGGGGCCTTAACATGAAACCTATAACCTTTATTGTCATGGTACAAATTAATATATTTTAATTTACACTTATTATAAATACGTTAAAGTACGATCTAGAGCATCATTCTCCACGTACTCACTGTGCTGTGAATTTCAAAATCAATTTTATTTATTTTTTATTACAAAAATGAATTTCTCCAGTATCTTATTCTTCGTTTTTGCTTGTTTCGTTGCATTGGCGAGCATTTCTGCGGCTCCCGAGCCTAGGTGGAAGATTTTCAAAAAAATTGTAAGTATACCTTTTATTAGTTTTTTTTATTAATTTTTTTTTACATATAGTTTCCTAGATTTTTACGATTGCTGTTATATTTAGAATGTAAAGGTTTAAGTCAAAGTATTTTATGTTTTATTTTGTACGGCATATTTCGTATTCTCCAGCATTGTTGTACTTACGATTATACACAGTAGTAGTAAAGTCTATTTCGAGTTCCAGTAGAGTGATATAATTCAGCGCATCTGTACTAAAAAAATTTGTTATAATACCTCGAAATTTATTGGAAAATATACAGTATATCTTTGCCAGTCACTCCAATTGAAAAAAAGAAAATGTCGCGCTGTTTTTACGTTTCATGTTTTGAAATTTGCTTTGGTATCATCATCAACAGTCTCTATTAGTCTATTAAACATATGACTCTTCTTAGAAAGATGGTACTTTCTTATGTTTAGTTAAAATTTAAGTATCACTAATATTTACAAAGAAAATTTACAATTTCTGTTTAAAAATTGAAAATATAGCTTCTTACTAAAAAATCACCAAAACTATAAGTATAGTTGGTACCAACAACATTGTTCTTCTTCATTATTTTACAAGTTGGCCCGGACGGAGGCCCATACCCCAACCCCCCTCCCCCTATCTCCCCCCCCATCCCCCAAAGGCCGGTAACGCACTTGTGACGCCTCAGTGTTGCGGGTGTCCATGGGCGGTGATAATCGCTTACCATCAGGCGATACGTCTGCTCGTTTGCCGGCCTATTCCATAAAAAAAAAAAAAAAAAAAAAAAAAAAAAAATCTTGTTCAATTTCAGGAAAGAGTGGGTCAAAACATCCGTGACGGCATCATCAAAGCGGCTCCAGCTGTCGGAGTCTTAGGACAAGCGAAGGCTATAGGAAAATAATTTTACAATTTTATTACTTAATTAAGATTGTTTATTAATGTTAATTATATATATTACTCACTCTGTGTAAATAAATTATGTAATAAGAGTTTTAGTTTTTTGATATAAATATATTCGTAATCCAAACAAAACCTTTTTTTCTTTCAATGGAAGACGCACGCCTTAGGAATATGTGTCCCTGTGTCGCAGAGGACCATGCAAACATACATGAAACGGACACTAAGTACAGACACAAAACAACAATTTATGGATCACACGAATTGTTGCACTGCACTGCGGTGCACAACACTCAGCGCAGTAGAAAGTGGCGAGTTGACTGTTGAAACCACTACGCCATCCCTTCACTTTAAGACATAGGTATATCATCTAGTCCCAAACTAAGGAGCTGACATTACTGCAGCTGGTACTAGACAACTGATATTAATATATTTATATACTTCTTTTTTTAGTAAATACATCGATATTATACATAGAGAACATGGAAACTCCGAAACAAATATTTTCGGATCATAGGTACAGCATTTGATCCTCATGTACACTGTTGGACATCTTCGTTAAGGTTGGTTGGTACCCCACTAATCACCAGTCATATATATATGAGCCTGCCAAAGTGACTCTACTCTGCCTGATGGAAAGCATGAGTGGAATTCAAGAGTGGTGGTCATCAACCTCATTGCGAATGCTGACAATGTAGCATTGTCACCCACACTATGGCGGCCTATTGAGATACTTCTGCATCCTAATCTGCAGTCCATATAAAAACACAGAAACTTTAGGTTCCGATCTTCCATGATATTAAGTAGATATATTTTAATAAAATCATAAATCCTTTCTTCTACATCTCAATGAATAAAATCCGTTTTAGAAATTTTATTTGGAGTCTAGATTGAATCGAATTGTTGATTTCGTTAAGCACTTCGGGTTATAGTTGACAATCTTCAAAAATATCAGAAATATATTAAAGTAATAGGCCCTCCTCAATCTGGGATTTCTCCTCAGAAATCTCATGAACAATGAATAATTCATAAAGAGTTTTTACATTAAAATAGTCACATATTATTTTTATGGTTGTGGTATTACAATCGTTATATATTATAATATAAAGGTTAAATTTGTGCAGAAAATGTAGACATTTACGAAATTACTTAGAAGTAGTTGTATTACTTAGAAGGGTATTTCTTGGGCAGTATATTATGTTCTACTTTCACCTTGGCACCGAAACTTATATCAGTCATCTAGTACCCATAACATAAGCTCTGCTTAGCTTGGGACTAGGTGGTGTTGTGTGTTAGATGTCCTAAATATTTACGATGCGTCACTAAGGCAATTTAAAAGGAGTAATGGTCTAAGATCGGCTGCAGAATCTATACGTTCATCACGTAGATACTAAAACTCACCAAATTGATCGATTTCTCTTGGATGTCATCACCTAGATATATATTAGTGTCCTTATCATGGTACCGCCTTTGGAATATCTCCTTTCCATTAATAAAATCAACAAAATCGGTTCCTTAACGACGAAGTTATCCGCAAACACACAAAAAAAGGTCCAATTGAGAAATTTCTCCTTTTTTGAAGTCGGTTAAAAATGATAATTAATTTTCCAAAAAAAATCGTTTATGTTGTTTTTACAAGTATAATTTTAACAAAATAAAAAACCGAGTTCAAAAACGACCAAATCGATCGATTTCTCTTGGATGCCATCTTTAGATCTTAGTGCCCTTATCATGGTACCACCGTTGGGATATCTCCTTTCCATTAAAAAAAGAATCATCAAAATCGGTTCATAAACGATGAAGACATAGGGTCGAATTGATAACCTCCTCATTTTTTGAAGTCGGTTAAAAGTATCATTCCTATTACAACAATGTATGTAGAAAATTTGAAAAGCCATTGGTGCTGTTGTCTATTCGGTCACAACTACGTATCAGCCAGGTGTATTTTATCGGCAGCAACACTGCGTATAGGAGGCCAGTTCAAATTAATACTTTTAAGTAAAAAAACGATTAAATAAAAAATTACATTTATTTATTAAACAAACCACAATCACAGATAAAAATAATTATTTTAATTAATACAGTACATACAACAATGATTTTTCTAGATCCATTTCTTTGGTATGATGTTATTTTTATTTTTTTTATGGAATAGGTGGACAAACGAGCAGACATATCGCCTGATGATAAGCGATTACCGCCGCCCATAGCCACCTGCAACACTAGAAGTGTCACAAGTGCGTTGCCGGCCTTTGGCCTTTTAAGTGTTTGACGTAGAATTCTAGTACTATAATTTTATTTCCCTAGGGCCTTCGCTTGCCCTACGACTGCAATGGCTGGTCCAGCTTTGATGACTCCATTTCGGATGTTGCGACCTACTTTCTCCTGAAAACAAAATAGTACATGTGTCTCTGAAGATAAAATTCCCAACGTAACGGATTTCTACTATTATCTATCTATTCTATATATATAAAAGAGGAAGGTGACTGACTGACATACCCAGAGATCAACGCACAACCCAAACCGCTGAAGCTAGAATCCTGAAATTTTGCATGTAGGTTCTTTATATAACGTAAGTGAGCACTAATATAGGAATTTTTGAAATCAGGGGATGAAAGTCTGCGTGAGCGAAGCCGCGTGTAAAAGCTAGTTGTACCATGTAATATTAATAACCCTTTTTATTTCCAACGACCTTAAAAAACATTATTGTTCCTATAGCTATTTGAATAGTAGTTATAATCCATTATTGAAGCCCCAATCTGGGTATAGGCCTCCTCCAGCTTACTACATGAATTTCTGTTTTTTTGTGTTTGATTGATTAAAAAAGTTAAAATTATTTTCGTCTGATTCAACTGCATTTCTTAATGATTTCATGTAAAATAAATGACTAAAATAAAAAAGGTTTCTTACAATTTTCTTAAACACCTTCCACCTGGGCTCGGGAGCCGCAGAAACACTCGCCAACGCGACGAAACAAGCGAACACGAAAAACAAAATTCTTGAGAAATTCATTTTGTAAAAATAGAATAAGTAAATTTTAATTGTTTTTTAATCACCGTTCGTGGTTACGGTTTGAATGATGCTCTACTTGCTAAACATCTTATTTTATACACATGGCATGTGACAAACTTTATTGTTACTTCAAAACATGTGTCATTACATATCAACTCTTAATGTTAACTGTTAAAGTTTAATTTAGTTTAGTTTGAGCTTGTTGGATGTAAATACATGTTTGTATAGATAACGTCTTATAGACCGTGAACTCTAGGGAAGTACCGATATTTTGCGCGTAACGAAGTCCCTAGCCCCAAGAATCAGCAAGTTTACCTTAACCATTTTAAGATGACTAGTCTGTGCTCAAGGTTAGAAGATATAGGCCTGTTGGTCTAGTGCTTGTGACCCTGACTGCTATGCGCGGGTTCTATTCTCACCCAGGACAAATCTTTGTGCGGAGAATACTGACATTTGTTGTATTTGGCTGTATCTTACCTACAATATGTATAGGTGGGCAAACGACCAGACGTATCGCCTGATGGTAAGTGATTACCGCCGCCCATGGACACTCGCAACACCAGAGGCGTCACAGGTGCGTTGCCGGCCTTTGGGGGAATGGGGAGGGGGATGGGGTAGGGGTAGGGCCTCCGGTATCCTCACTCACTCGTTGAAACACAGTGTAGTAGGCTAGAAATATATAAGTATGTTTATCAGCATGTTGGTTGCTATAGTACAGTTTCTTCTTTCTTAGCTCGGGATCACACGGTTTTATGTGGGTTGTGTTATATTATTTTATGAGGTTTCGGGTTCGATTCCCGGGTCAGATCAAATGTTTGTATGATTTGCAAATATTTTGGTACGGGTTTGATTGTTTTCTACGTGTATAAGGTTTCCAAAAAAAAAGTAAATTTCTATTTATATCGGTTGTCTAGTATTTATAGTCCAAGCTCTGCTTAGTTTTTGACCAGATGTCGTTGTGTGTAAGATGTCCGAAATATTATTATATTATTAAATCATTTGGAATACGGCGAGAGGACTGCAAGATTACCTCACAAGTCAATTTTTTTTTATTATTATATTTGTGCCTGGCAAAATGACTCTACTCTGCCTGATGGAAAGCATAAGCAGAATTATTATTATTTTTACGGGAATTAACGCGATCACTATTTCAAGGTACTACATACCTCTGTTTTGCCTGACGTTTCGACCAGGTTGCACTGGCCGTGGTCACAGGCTGACTGTGACCACGGCCAGTGCAACCTGGTCGAAACGTCAGGCAAAACAGAGGTATGTAGTACCTTGAAATAGTGATCGCGTTAATTCCCGTAAAAATAATAATAATTATATCATGGAACGCGAAAGTTTAAAAGTTAGTATAGCATAAGCAGAATCCAAGAGTGGTGGTCACCATACTCATTGTGAATGCAGACAATGCAACAATGCAGCATGTTGACTTACACTATGGCGGCCTAGTGATGCTTCTGCATCATTGGGCCTCCAGTCTCGCACTCACCAAAGAAACACGACAGCACGAATGCTGTCATTTTACGTTGATCTTCTGTGCGAGGGTGGTACCGCCCCGGTCGAGCCGGCCCGTTCATGCTGAAATCAGCGTGGCTTTACTACCTGTTTACGATATTTTATTGAGCAGTAATGAGATTTTCTAATTATGTATTTGTGATATTGAAATTTTTTGCACAATGGTCTTGCATTTGTTGTTTTCTCACTAAAACACAATATAATATATTCTTACAAATCGTGTACTAGTTTAGTTGTATCAGAAATGTGGTGTTAATTTTTAACAGACAGTAGACGTCCACTACCTAAGACTGGATTGACCTTCATCTACTGTTGACCGACAATCCTTATAAAGTCATCCATAAGACACAATTTAGCTATTATCATAGACTCACCAAGCCATTTATCAAACAATGATAAAGTCATCATTTTAAAAAGGATGCACACTTTCTACAAAGCGTATTTTCGTAGGGAATCAAAGTTTTGTCATTACATATCCCGAGCATTCTATTAGAGAACTGAAGTTTCGCAGAAACTGTTTTCAACAAATTGCAGTTTCGAGAATCTCAACTTAGTATTTAATTTGTTACTGAACTATCATTAAAGTCGTATTAACAAAATGACGTACAAGAGAAACAGCCATTCGATAAATAAACACTGCTTTCTTGAATAAATAGTTGAAACAGTACCTTGGCCATATATTTTTGTAACTCTTCCTTTTACTATTCCTATTCTAATACACCAGGTAACTACCCTAAACTTTCGATTCCATGTTTTTCTTTTCACCCCATGGTTGACTGTGACAGATTGCCTTCGAGCTATGCTATAAGGCTGCCACTTGTACCTCCTAGTTTAATAATATCGTTATAATAAAACTGGCGTACAATAAAGCGATACATTGTTATTATTAAAACAATCCCACCAGTTGAGTTATGATGAAATAATAATAATAATTTACATACATTACCTGTCCTGGAAAGATAGCTAAGCTTTGGAATTTCTGGTTATATTTCCAGTACAATACTTATGCAAACAATATTATGCCAAATTCAATTTATCGTGCTACCCTTGTACAAATCGCGAGGGGGTCGTCCACCCCAGATTACTTATCTCGTTGCTCTCAGGCGTCAGAGGCATTTTACGACAGACATCAATCTGATACCACTGCCACAATCTTGACGGAGGAAATTATTACTTGTCAACGTTACTGCGAGAGAACGTAATCTCAATGTATTAAAACAATACAAGATTAATTAATATAACGCCTAATCTATAACATGTACCTACTTAAAAACTTATTTGTACAATGCTTATATTTGAGTGCTTGTTTAGGTGCATTTTCCATGTAGTGGTGAATCAAGAACACCGAGTGTGTATTCATACTGTATGCAGGTCACCTTTATTCATACTGCGAATGTAACCTATGCAGGCACAACTTTACTGCATTTAACAAGGAAACTTGACAGGACTATAAGCCAAAAATAGTAAGAAAAACATTACTTAATAGGTAAAGTCGTAGTGAATCTGCGCAACTGTGTATCGTAGCGCTTAAACAGATTACAAGTCTCCGACGTCTGAAAATGATGTAATGTTTATCTTGAAACAAAACAAAAACATTGAGGTTTTTGGGAAAGAACCGTGATATCTAGACTATTATAAATGCAAATAAACATTTATCTCGTCGTAATTAACTGAACTAGAAAAGTGTCAAATTGTGTACTTTTAACAGTGATCTAACAGGACAATATACAGATCGTGGTTAAATTAGCAAATATCAAGAGAAACTTGAGTGATAAAGTGTACTCGACTCGAACCACTAACATTGTATACACATACCCACATGTTAAACAAACTGTGAAGTGCATTGAACAGGCCAAATACTACGTCTGTGTAAATCGAAACTAATTATAAGAAAACTGTGCAAAGTGAGACCTTTAAACTTCATAACCCAAAATACTTTGTGTTTTCTGATGACCCACAAAACAGCTGATTTATGGAGACTCAAATAACATCATACCAACGCCATCTAGCGCAAACCTGCTACTACTACAGAACTTTCCGACCGACCATGGACTTGTAAGGGCATCTTTTATACTACGAAAAATCAGGAAAAGTCGTACAAAATACACAAACCGGTTAAGAAATTCATTGAAAACCGAGACAGAAATATCGACATATAAACTATCTTTGGAAAAACATGAAGAACAACTGCAATATCAAGAAGATGTCACCATACAAGCTAATTATGACAGGATAATTTGTAGTATAGAAAAAAGTCTATATATTGCACAAACCACAGCACAACACACCACTAAACCAAATGTATTATCAGCCTATACCAGGAAACTCATGGATCGGAGAAAACAACTACATGAAATTAAACCTAAAACGAGATCACAGAGACATGAACTCAAAGCCTTATATAAACTCATAAGTAAGAACATAAAGAGAGACTACATGCTTCATCGATCAAAAACCATCGAAAAACAAATAAGTACTACCGGCAGCATTAAAAAGGCATACAAAGAGTTAAGTACCCACAAAATATGGATTAAACAATTAAAAGACAAGGACAAGCTATCCCATAATAGGACTGATATTATGAAAACTGCGACAAATTTCTACAAAAAACTGTATGATTGTCAAGCCCAAAACTCTACAAATATTTTTGACAAACACCAGCATACAACTACCTGGAGATGATGTCTCACAGTGAAAAAAGATAGACGAGCTCGAAACCATAGAAGGAATAAAAAGACTAAAAGTAGAAAAATGCCCAGGCCCTGATGGAATCAGTAATGAAGCAATAAAAATAGGTTGTAAATGTCTTACACGACCTCTGACACAACTATTTAACTCTATATTAGATTCAGGCACTACACCTTCTCAATGGTCAGAGTCAAACATGATTCTACTTTATAAAAAAGGAGATCCCACTGATGTTGTCAATTATCGCCCTATCAGTCTGCTGCCCACACTGTACAAACTTTTTTCATCAATTATAGAAAAGAGGATCAGTAAGAGTATAGAGGAACATCAACCAATAGAGCAAGCTGGTTTTAGACGTGGTTATTCAACAATTGATCATATCCACGCAATCGAACAAATCATCGAGAAATATAGTGAATATCAGAAACCACTCTACGTAGTGTTCATCGACTACCAGAAAGCCTTCGACACAATCCGACACTCTTCTATATGGACCGCCTTAAGCTCACAACACGTAGAACATAAATATATAAAAGTTATAAAGTATTTGTACAAAAACTGCACGAGTAGAGTTAAACTGGAGACGACAGGACCACCGATACCCATAAGGAGGGGTGTAAGACAAGGCGACCCACTATCTCCGAGAATTTTTGTAGCGGTACTAGAGATGGTCTTTAGCAAGCTAAACTGGGAAAAAACAGGGCTGAACATTAATGGTAAATTCATCAGCCATCTAAGATTTGCAGATGATATTGTTCTACTGTCCGAAAGTGCTAAAGAGATAGAATCAATGATACAATCACTGAAAAGTATGAGCTACGAAGTGGGTTTAGAAATGAATTTCAATAAAACAAAAATTATGTCCAACAGTACAAAACACCCCATATATATCGACCAAAAGCCATTGGGATACGTGGATAGTTATATATACCTAGGCAAACAAGTCTCTTTTGGAAAGCACAACAATGAACTAGAAGTTGAAAGAAGAATTTCAGGCGCATGGAAAAAATTCTGGAGCCTGAAAGAAATACTAAAGGGAACAATGCCTATGAATTTAAAGAAAAAAGTAATGGATACATGCCTGCTCCCCTCTATCACCTATGGTTGCCAAACGTGGAAATACACGCTTCGCATAAGAAACAAAATCAGATCCTGCCAACGAAGTATGGAGAGAAGTATTACAAATGTAAGAAAAATACAAAAAATCCCGCACAATACCATACGAGAAACGACTAAAGTTACAGATGCACTTAATTTCTCACAAAACTTAAAGTGGCGCTGGGCGGGCCATGTAGCCAGGATGAAAGATGACCGCTGGGCTTCTAGACTTACGTTATGGCGGGGCCCTGCAGGCATTAGAAAGAGAGGAAGACCGGCAACTCGTTGGGAAAATGAAATTATAAAAATAGCTGGTAAAAACTGGAAGGCAATTGCCAAAGATAAAGTAATATGGAAAAGTGTGGAGGAGGCCTTCACCCTCACATAAGAGGGGTTCTTGCATGCCTGCATGATGAATTATATAAATCTTTTAATTATTTGAATTTTGAACCTTATCTATATAATTTATAATTTATCAATTTAGAATTCATTATTATGTATTATTATTATTATGCGAGAAATAAAAGGCTTTTTATTTATTTTTATTATTTTATAATTAACTGAATATTGTGTAAATAGAGACTTTATTTTATTAATTAATTTCTATTTGAAAATAACCTATGTCTAATATGTCTATTGTAACATAAAATAATATTGTACCAAGCAAAGTGAACCGAAGTGTCATTCAAGCAAAGTCGCGGGCACAGCCCGATATAAAAATTCAGTACCAAACTAAAACAGAATTGATTGACAGAATCTTCTTTCGTGATATACAGAATAAATATTAAATAAATAAATATTTCAGACATTACACAACGCCATCTAGTCCCAAGCGAAGCAGAGCTTGTGTACTAGACAACTGATATAAATACTATGTATATCTACTTTTTTATGTACATACATACATATTATACATAGGAAACACCCAAAACAGATCATACAAACATTTGGTTCGACCTGGGAATCAAACCCGAGACCTCAATAGCATACGCTACCACTACGCCAACGAGGCAGTCAAGTAAGTCAATATTTATTTTCTTTGATAAAGATGCCATTGCAAAAAGAAACAGTACCTACCTACAATTTCAATGTAAACAATACAAATAAATCAATTTGACCGTATCACTTAGTAACGTAAGCAAACAGCTGTGACATTCAAACAAAAAAAGATAAAGATTCCTCTTCCTTATTTGCTGATTCATCTTTTGTTTCTGCCGGTGAATAACCTACTTTACAACTGTTTTCACATTCAATATTAAATGATAACACAGTTTTACGATTCTGTTGATCTGTGAAATACAATTTTTGGCAAAACAGACGCATTTTAGGTGATTTTATTTCCTCTTCCTGATACGCAGAAACAGTTTTTATTTATTATACGCAAATAGCTTTAGCTTTAACTATTATGTTCTCAGTTTAAAGTAGATTTAAATTTAAATCTTCCTACGTTTTTAGTATACATTGTAAATTGAGAGATTGGGACTCCATTGGGACTGATAGAATTGAGCAGCAACTGCACGTTGCTTTCTACATACAACGAACTGCATAAGATATTAAAAGATACCATAGCACAAATAATAATAATTATAACATTTATTGCACGAAAAGAAAATAAAAACTGTTCCACTTGAAACTAGTTTAAGTAATTAAATATGAGATAGCCTCTGTTGCCAAACTAGGTAGAAATCTGTATTTCGGCTAACAGCGCCATTCCTCACAGGAATTTCAAGACTGGTGTTTTTAATAAAAGAAAGTTTAATAAATCTGAAATAAAAAGAACAAAATGAAAAGTGTGAAGTGAACCTCTCTATGCATGTATGAGGGTGTATGTGTACGTGGGAGTGTGTGTGAATTTGTGTGTTCAGGTTCATGTGTGATTGAGAGGGTGTTAGTTAAATGGCGTATTAGTTAACATTTGCTGCACTCCTTCCTACTGCGCTGAATGTTAAGGGTTCGATATCATCTCCACGAGGGACATACTTTGAATGACCCATTAATAACTGCTCTGAATCTGGATGTTCGGTGTGATCGCTTCATGAACGCAGGGTTATCTTTTTAAAAATAAATAAATGAACTAGCCACGCAATTATTTCATTAGCTATAACGTTGTATACACTAATGTATTGTAGTTAGTTTATAAATATTTAAAATATATGAAGGGCATGTTTTTACTAAGCGTGCTCAAGTAAATGACGTTATTAGATTAAAATCTATACGGTTATTATTAAATTGAAAATAATAGGTCTGTCACGCTTTCAGGGCTAAATGCTGCACCGATTTCAATGAGATACTTAACAACAACCGATCAACTGTTGGTAATATATTATGGTTATACAATACCTATACCTCGTCGTTAATTAAAATCGAGTTATTTTTAGAATTATTAATAAGTAGTAGTAGCTGTAACTGTAATGTCCCGATGTATGATGTAAATATTAATTGTTTAATTAATAATTACATCGGGACATTACAGTTACTACGATCTATTCGTAGTAAATATTCCTAAAGGAAGATTAACACTGAATGAGTAATATCGGTATATGAGGAAGTGTAATACATAAACAAATAAAGGGAAACGGTGTTGTTCAATCCTTTCGCCAATGTATCGTTTACCGTGTGAAGTTTGTAATGATTGCAGGGCCCATTTGTACAGGCATTCAATCGCTAAGCTAGTTCACTGGCAAAAGAATTCAACTTCAGGGTGATTCACCCCGTTCTTATTCTAAGCTAATGTAATATCAAGCACTTACTGGAGATATGTGAATTCCTTGATATCGGCGTTTTGAGGGGCCCCTCTGTGGTACGCCCTTTGTTTCTTCACACTTCACCACTCCTAGTGGTAGTACAGGTTCCAAAGTATTCTAATTATAATACACCCGTTCTAACTGTCACGGATCGCGCCTAATTGACGCGACTACTAATCTCGCGTGTCCAAACCAGACCAACCATAACGGTAAACAACGAAAGCACCGAGTCTGATAGACAATCAGCTAAATTTCCATTAAACGGTACTCAAACAACCACCCTGGTTGACCGTCAACACAAAGCCTCTCGTAAATTCTATATTTTAACCTCAAACGTCAAACAAAAAACATGACAATCAAAAATGTTGCCATTATAATGACGTTCGATTTCTAACAGGTCTTATAAGTAGATTGGTGAAAGATATTTGTAAAAAGAATGACGAGTTTGAGGTTTTCGTATTGAAGCCATCACAGGCGACAAAACTATACACCTTAGACTTTTTTGGCGCCGACAAGTATACAACAATCCTTTACAATAGATTTAATGGTGTTACATAATATATCCATATGTATATTTGGTTTTTTGTTTCATTTATTTAATTGATTTGTATTGATGTATTTTTTTAACTTATTTGCGAATGCCTGACAATAACTACATATTTATTAATTTTTAAATCTAGAAAGTATATTTTTATACTGTTGGGCCTGTCGGCATTCTGTTTTTTAGATTAAAATGCAATTTCCGCAGGCAATTAGAAATATACAACACATCCTGTGTCGCGGAGGACTTAACAATGGACACAAAGAACAACTATACTTAGAACAGCTATTTGTGGATCACACACAGTGTTCTCCCATGTGGGATTTGAACCCACAACGCTAAGCGCAGTAGAAAGTGGCGAGCGACCACTTAAACCACTAGATCAACCGTGCAGTCAAATGTTAAAAGAAATTGTTTAGATTTTTTTTTTTTTTTTTTTTTTTTTTTTTTTTTTTATGTTTGGCCCGCCAAAATGACTCTGCTCTGCCTGATGGAAAACATAAGCAGAATCCAAGAGTGGTGGTCACCATACTCATTGCGAATGCAGACAGTGCAGTATGGCGACCCACACTATGGCGGCTTGTGATGCTACTGCATCTTTTAGTCCAGTCAACAAGTATGAAACTTGTTGACTAGACTAATTGGGATTTATTCTTATATAATAGTATAATTGTATATTAAAGGTAGTAGAGCCACGCTGATTTCAGCACGAACGAGCCGGCTCAACCGGGGCGGCACTACCCTCGCACAGAAAATCAACGTAAAATATGACAGCGTTTGTGCTGTCGTGTTTTGTTTGTGAGTGCGAGACTGGAGGCCCAAAGATGCAGAAGCATCACTAGGCTGCCATGGTGTGGGTCACCATGCTGCATTGTCTGCATTCGCAATGAGTGTGGTGACCACCACTCTTGGATTCTGCTTATGCTTTCCATCAGGCAGAGTAGAGTCGTTTTGGCAGGCCAAACATAAAAAAAATGGGTTTGCTGAGTGGAGTAATACAAAAGCATAATAGAACATCGATGTTAAGATATTCTTTTATTGCGTTTCATCAAGTGATTGTGGCCACAGGAGCCAAACTCTCCTAGTATGTAGTAGTAAAACTTATTTACTTTTAGGAGATTCCTAATCTCCTCTGCAATAAGAGAGTGTTATGAGTTTGATGTTGAGCTTGTATTTATGTCCGAGAGTATATCGTCTTATTACCTTGATATATTCTTCTAATGTTATATCTCCTTTACCTTACCCTACTGTTGTAGTGAGAGAGATGCGTGAGGGTATTATTGTACTTAGTGATCTCTATCTTTGGCAAAGGAGTAAGTTAATATGTTAATTTAATATTTGTTGCTATAAATGTGTCTACCATATACACACAAAACAGTGTAAATGCCGTAATCCACTGATATCACACTAGTAGTAAATAAATAAAATAAGAAACAAATGCTTTTCAATTGACTGCGCTAACAATACAATCATCAACAATAAATCATCTGTCTTAAATATAAAAAAATATTCTCATACAAAAAACAGAAAACCATTATTCTCTTAAAATATTGCATTGAGAACGACGGATGAAATGTCAGGTTTTAGTTAAAAAATAGTAAATAGTAAAAATAGTAAAAGTTAATCTGTGAGGTTGACTTAAATTAGTAAAAGCGAAAAACCTTGGGCGCTCAGTTTAAAGGTTTTAGAAAAATTCAACTTTGATTTACATCTCAAAAATTTGCTTCTGTCTCTATTTTTCTTTTTAGCTAACTCACAGAGGTATTTAACTAAAATATTTTACAGTTTTAGTTACGTATTTGTTCAGGCATTTCTTGCCGATTCCTCCGTAGAGACATTACTAAACTGAGGACTTTATATTATGCCGCCATAAATTCGTAATGATGTATACATCATTACGAATTTGTGAAAAGTTTTAAGAAAATCCTAAAACTGTAGTATACTACAGTTTTAGGATTTTCTTAAAACTTTTCACAAGTTATTTGATCATAACTGCTTTATTTCACGTTTAAGAAATTTATGACCCATTGCTTTTGATTTTTACTATTTTTAACTAATTCCTATTTGAATTTTATATCGTTTCGCCAAAATTTAAAAAATGGGCTCTCAGTCCAGATGCACACTGATTTTGGTACAAGAAAAATTGTTTTGGGATCGGTGGACGAATTTTATAAAAAAGACGCTTTTTTCATAGAATTTTTCTTGTGAATAAAATTTTATCCCGTTTCTTTATATTACGTGTTTAGTATTTAAAATGTATTCATAAAAGTCAGTTTTTGGTAAAGCAATTTATTTCGAAACCATGAATTTCATAGTAGTCAGGTCAAAGTTCAACTTAAATATCAGAATTAGTACTTTTATTTTTAGGTCTAGGTACTATTTGAATATCAAAGCTCTAAATATAGGTTTCCTACCTCTCATATTCTAGGATGAAACGCAAGTGGAGTGCAGTATAGCGAGTAGTAGTATAGCGAGAAAAGCCGCAAGGTGCAATATGCATCCATTCCATGTGGGTTGCATAATTCAAGAGGTTTACTTCACTGAGCTTTTACTCTTAAAAGCACACCTGACGTGTGGGTTTCTTGGTAATCCGATAAATATTCAAAATAGTTGCTGTTTTCTATTGATTTGGATTTCTAATATTAGAACTCAAAATCAGTAGGATTTAACGGAATATCCGAGGATAGAATATCCCCGATAAATATAATAAAACTAGCAGTTACCTACATTTTGAAATATCATCATAATCTTTCGCAATCTTTTGAAACTGGTGTGCTAAAATCAAATACCTACCACACTTCACTTTATTAATGCCACTATGAATATAATAGTGAAAGTGTTAACCAAGTGAGTGATAACAATGGAAAACGAGGGTTCATCTTGAAACTCTCTGTTGATAACGGAAGCTTTAAGTACTTAAATGTTGGCTTTTCTACATAATAGGATACAATGAATCATCATTATTTGGTAGGAATGTGCTGGCATCAGATCTCAAACTACAGCCAGTTGAATCACGAAACTAAACAATTGGAACGGTGCTAAATTTATCTTAGTTATCGCTTTGGCAAATATTTTGGTGTTCTGTTTGCAGTGTAGAATTTCGGAAATTCTGTTTACCTATAGATTAATGTAGTGTTTAATTTATCAAATGTGAGTTCGATTAGGCACAGTTCAGGTTTCAAATTTTCCGATTCTTGTTTACTCGCTATTGCATTCCTCAATTTATCTGTATCAGCAATATTCCTCTCTCGCCTCCCCATCTTGTTAACTTTTTGCTTTTATATCCACAATTGTTTCCTTCGGATTCCTGAAGCACTTGGCTGTTGGGAATAGGTATTCAATAAAGTTCACACATTCCCCAGGTGTTTTGTCCATGATATAAAGTGACTTGGACATTACGCAAGCTCCTAATGAGTTGTTAAGTAACTACAGAATTGAGTACGGCATTCTCTGTGACCTATGTCCACCTTGTTGCACCAAAACTTTTAGGACATCATTCTTTAGATAATATATATTGGAGCAAGAATACTCGCTTTAAAGTTCCGTGGTAGCACCCTGTTGGAAAATACAATAGAAAATCGCGCAGTAAATTCTGTTTTCAGACGGTGATTGTCATTATCGTTCATTGTCGTCCATTGGTGTCCTTATTAATGTTTGTTTACATGTTAAAAAATTCTTTATCCCTACCTGTAATAATAATATTTGTTTATTAGATAGTATTAAGCCCAATATATTACTAACATTTAACTTACATCTAATAGTATTCACGTATAAAAAAGCTGAAAATAGTACTTTTTAACGTGGCCTCACTAGGACTGTTATTGCATGATGCAACCAGAGTTGCCTCAAGTCTGTTGCTTAGCATCGTTAGGATACCATTGCAACTAGACATCATTCCTGTAAGTAACGAGTTAGTTTTAATGCGAATATTTGAGTAAAAATCGTTTGTTCGTAGCGAATATGCCTGATGCGCTACAGAAACACGGCAGTCCCAACAACATCATAAAGCAATTCTTGTATTGTTTCTTGAGTGTCTCTAGCGATCGCTTGGTATATTTAGTCTACAGATTGCTTATATAGCAATGTGTGGACTAAATATATCATCAAACTTGTGTTCCAAAATATTGCCCCTGATTGCAGGGACATTTACTCCCGTTCAAAATCTGCATCGACTCTAAGGTAACGATGAGCCCAAGGTATTTAAATTGAGAGACTCGATGATGTAGCCTACTTACTGCTACGTTAGTTGGTTAGCATCCTTAATCAGCACAAGGTCACCAACATTAGGGGGACCAGTAGAAATGGCCTGGAGTCAACGCCTCCAAGTCATTTGGATCCGAGCTGAGCGGACACAACGGTCGCGAGTTGAGAACGGCTTCGATCTTACAAACAACGTCGCGAGTTCCTCAAATGTCAGCGCGGTCCGACCTACAATACGCCCTAAATGCGTCTTAGATGACTTGACTACGGCTTCAAAAATCCCGCCCCAGTGGGGGCAACCTGGTGGACTGAAGGTCCATTGTATACCCCGACGGGAGAGGGCTGTTCCAATGTCCACTTTGTTTTCATTTAAAACCTGAATACATCTCGTAAGTATCGTTCTGCACCTACGAAGTTGGTTCCATTATCGGAACGAATCAGTGCTGGCAGTCCCCTTCGGGAAACGAATCTGTCCAAGCAGGCTATAAAAGCTTCCGTCTTGAGGTCAGCAACGAGCTCGAGATGCACCGCCTTGGTGGATAGACAGACGAACACGCAAAGGTACGCCTTGTACTGTTTCGCGTTTCGCAGCCGCGAGCTTTTCACGATGAATGGGCCCGCAAAGTCTGTACCAACACCCGCCCATGGCCTAGTCTCATTCACCCGATCAGAGGGTAGATCCCCCATGTGGGGCTGCATCGTGGCAGCCTTGCTCCTATAACAAGGCATGCAACGAAACACGATGTTCCGTATGGTACGACGCCCGGACAATATCCAAAACTCCCTCTGGATGGTAGCCAACAAGGCGTTACAACCTGCATGAGCGTTTTTAACATGCCGGTCAGTCACCAACAACTCAACCAACTGCCCTCCCTTGGGGAGCAGTAGGGGGTGACGAGCCGAATACGGCAGATTCGCATTGCGCAATCTTCCTCCTACCCGAAGCAACCCGGCCGAATCTATAAACGGGTTGAGACGCGCGTACGCACCCTTCAATTTGGAACGCCCAGTTCGTAGACTCGCCAATTCTGCTCCAAAGTTCGAAGACTGTACCAACCGGATCAAATTCAGAAGTGACTCATTTCCCTCTGCCGGTGACAGAATTGGGCTTAGCTGTCGCTGTTCGCGGGGAGTGCGACTATTCCGAACGAATGTTCTCATTCAACAATTGACATTGATCAATTTATCGAGAGAGCTATACCGCTCAATCAGGAAACTGTGTTAAGGGGCCAATTCGATTCCTTCCTTGCAAGCCAAGGAGGGCCCCACCATAACTGATGGTTAACCAACTCAGGAGCCCGGCATCCCCTGGATGCACAATCCGACGGGTTCAATTCTCCTGATACATGTCTCCACAGCCATGAGTTGATCATGCTGCAAGACTCGCCGATCCGACAACAAAACTTACCCAGAACGTCTACTCCCAGTAGCACGTGAACCGTACCTGGGGTGTCGAAATCAAACCCCAAACACACACGGAGGCAGTGGGCAAGACTATAGCCTCCGGTTGGGGACCAAATTTTGATTGGCTGCAATTTCCTAGCGGGGGCCCCCGGGGCCCCACGCATTATAGCCCGAGCAACCGGGCATATCAATGCCGTAGGGATCCCATGGTCCCTCGTAAGTGCCCCTCCAGTCGCGGCGCTCTACTTGGTGCCGTCCACGGATAGGGGGGGTGCAGTGATCCAACCGAGGGCGCTCCATGATGGGCGGGGAAAATCGACGAAATGTCGTCATCTTCGGCGAGCACGATGACACCCGAGGCGGCGTTCTAGTGGTCGGCGGCGAGCGCGATGACACCCGAGGCGGCGTTCTAACGAACCGCTCCATACTCGAGGGTGCATCCGCACACCCGCCCGTGCCAGCTCCTACTGAGCCCCTGGCCTGCCAATAGGTCGGGGAACCGCGCGCGATGTTGGCCTGAACATCGCCCCCAACATCTTCCCTATGAGGGCCCTGGTCCCATGGACCCGGGTTCCAAGTCCGGCCCTGTGTACTTGACCCCATCCGTCCCTGAGTCCAGCCCTGTCCATCTGCATGATGTTGGTCGGGCCTATTCATGCAGAGCAACTCAAGATGTCGGCCTCCACAAAACTTACACATTGCGGACCGAGCGCAATCCCTTGCTAAATGGGGACCCAGACACAAAAAACACCAGCCACGCTGCTTGGTGATCTGGCGTCGCCCTTGGACTCTCTGGTCCCTAAATCTAAGGCAGGCGGCCACACTATGGCCATCCTGTTTACAATATGGGCAGGCATCCCGTTCAGGTGTTGAGGCACCCACGTGCCCATATAACTGCCTTGGTCCTCTCTGCGGTAGTCCCCTCCTCACAGGGCTCCGAGTAGTATTCTGTGGCTCCGCAGCGGGCATCACGAACATACCCATGTTCTCTGCCCTCCGACACTCTTCCTCCAAAAACTCCATGAGTTGAGAAGAGTTGGGCAAGTTGTCTGCACCCTGACCGTGATGCTGCTCAAATCAGGTCTGCACATCAACTGGAAGCCGGGACAGTACTATGTACACTAACATGTAAGACCATTGTTCTACCGGCAAGCCTAAATTTTCTAATGCCCGAGTGATACTCAACAACGGGTTCAACACATGCCTCACTTGCCCACTTCACACTGCCTGTATGGCAGAGACCCGAGTCACTGAAGGGATGCTAAGCAGCCTCTTGAGCTGCGCATCAACCAGCCTTCTTTTGTTCTGGTAGCGCCTTACCAACATCTGACGGGCAATCTCATAATTGTCCTCGGTCACCGTCAAATGGGCTACCAATTCCCTAGGCTCTCCCTTCAGAGCTGACATCAGTTGTGCCATCTTATAGGCCTTAGGTAAATCCTCCCTTAAGTGGACCAAACTATCAAATAAATTGATGAAGCTGACCCACTCACCGAGCTCTCCATCAAAGCTGGGTAGTTGTATCTGAGGCAGTTTTGATACAACCCCGCGAGAGTGTGGGCCTTCCACAGCTTCTTCATCACAGCCAGTTCTGCGCTGGCGCTTTATTTCAGCCATGCGCTGCTGAATGTCATCACCATTAAAAAAATACGGCACCGGCCATTTCAACACGCTTTCTATCAAGTCCTTTTTTCTACATATTTTTTAACCTCAAACGTCAAACGTCAAACACGAACCAGAGACAATCAAAATGTTGCCAGTACAAAATCGTTCGAATCCACGTTCGAAATCCAACAATTATAATATTTACATACAAGCGTCAAAAAACTCCACATCTTCGCCTACTGGTAGCGTACCCAAAAGACAGGCAGCATTACCACGTTGAATGGCAATGCTGATTCTCTGTGCTAGAAAAAGGCCGGCCTTCTGGTCGCGAGAAGCGTCAATCAGTTGCTTGGCTAGTTGTTTAAACATAGCGCGAGCACTCGGACTCCATAAACCTAGCATCTCTACCCCAAACGGTTCAAAAATGTAATTACTTATTAAATTTTGGTACTTATGCCGTTTAAGGCTTTCCGCAGAAGCAGCAGCAGCGCTGGCATAACCAGCTGTACTTGGAAGATGATATGGCGCGAGGGTGTCAACACAAGTTGCGTACCACACCAATGGCTTACCCATCTTCCATGGCAGTAACGACATACCATCTGGTCTTTTGCAATCGTCCCGTACCAGACCATTTGGTTCGCGTACAGCTCTTGGCAGTACAGCAGTATAGCTATGTCCGAAACTGTCAACAGCTTCTCCACAGTGACAAAAATGCGGAGAAACACAAGGCGCTCCTAAACGAAGGCAAGTGGCAAAGCGAAAAGTAGTATTGTCCAACAAGGTACCTATGTTGGGTGATGGAAGTGCCTGAATCCATAAACCTGATTTCCACTCTCCCACAGCTAACAAACGAGCTCGCTCAGCAAGACTGGTTGATGAATCTAAAAGTATCTT
Organism: Diaphora mendica; assembly: GCA_949125395.1. Taxonomy (NCBI): domain Eukaryota; kingdom Metazoa; phylum Arthropoda; class Insecta; order Lepidoptera; family Erebidae; genus Diaphora; species Diaphora mendica. The sequence continues at coordinate 2,260,431 of OX421332.1, read as the reverse complement.
TTGCTTTAAAATACATGACGGTGAGTCCCATTGTCGCTGAGAAAATGGATTAACAGGTAATGCAGTACTGGGACAAGCTATCTACCAAGCATCTATGGCAATGGCCTTGCATTATACTTCAGAATCAACCAGTGTGTTTGTAAGAATTCTCCTGGTTAACTCTTCTGTGCCATGAACCGAAGACAGAAATGCTGGAAGGCTGCCATCTACAATTTTTCGTACTCCAAGACCACCCAAACGAACTGGTAAGGATGCTTGGAGCCAGGCTCGATCGTTTAAAGCCACAATCAAAACTTTACTAAGCGTGTTTTGTATTATTTTATCAACTTTTTCCAAAAGTGATGAATATTTCCAAAGGGGTAATGACCGAAGCGCATGTGTAAAATTAGGTACAAAAAGACAATAACGAATAATAATAAAAGGCGAATGATTATTAATTTTAAGTAAACGATCAGAAAATTCATCAAATTTTTTAATTTTGTCATCTATGAATGTCAGAAAACCATTTTCCAACACCGGAGAACCAAGAAGGCGAAGAGACCTTTTCTCTAAAACTTTAATGTTAGGTGCCAAGGAATACAATTTTTGTATAGTCGAGAGTCTGTCTGTATTGTCACAAATAAAAATTTCACATTTGTCCGAGTTGAGGTCTAAGCCTAATGGACTTAAATTTATTTTTAATAAAAGAAAAATCTTCTAAAATTTTTTTTTGAGTACGGTGTATATTTTTATATAAAAATTTAAGGTTTACACATTTGTGCAGGACAGTTGATAGATGAGTTTATGAAATATACTCTGACCAAAGTAATGATGTTCTGAAAGTACCTGTCAGAAGCATTCGAAACCTACGAGCTTGTATGTAACACAATAATTTGTTTGTGTTTTGTAATGTAATATTTGAGTACGTAACTTAAACTAAGTTGATAGTAGAAACTTGTATGACAATGGGGTTACAATTGGTATTATTTTTTGGTGAAAAATTGACTAGATGTTAAAAGAGAGGTATACACTAAGGTATGATAAGTCATTTTATGAACATAAGGTTAAATAGGTACCAGTCACACAAGTAATTTGGGGCGCCCTTTGACCAGATAGCGGGATGACTTGCGTAAGAGGGCTGGTGGCGACTGCATGCAAAAAGCAATAGACCAAGCTCTGAGGTGTGCCTTAGGAGATATTTATGTCCAGCAGTGGACTGCGATGGACTGATGATGAACACACGATAAATAGGTATCACTGATAGTATCACTGATACCAGTTCAATAGGTTAATCAACTGATTTTGTTCGATATTAAGCGTTGAACCTTTTTGACTTGTTTTTATCATTTGGTTTTGTGTTTAATTTTTTATTAATAACTCAAATTAAAGATCACGCAAAAATAAGGGGAATAATAATGCTCAAAATTTGCTCACTCAATTCTTCTTGAAGCACTCTTCAAATATGAAACATGACAAATTACGAAAACGCTTCGATGTAAAATTGAAAACCAAAACTATGTTTTTTCTCTTTGGTTTTTTAAGAATATTTTCACGGCTTCTCTGTATTCAGAGAAACCGTGAAAATATTCTTATACAGACATGTGTCGTATCGCGTATAACAGTTCATACTAGATATTTTTTTAATAAAAACTGTTTTAGGCAAGATTTAAATATTTATCATACAGCGTGATTTTTTTTTACTTTTTTAGATTTTACGTGACTATGTTTTAAAAACAAAAGGTAAATCAAGATTTGGAATTTTATCTGTTTTAAATTGTAGTTGATTTGAAGGCTTTCAAAAACTTTCGAGTAATATTGTTGCAAGTTAAGAGGATTAAGTGCTTTTCGAAATAAAATTGATCACTATACGAGTATATTTTTGCAGATCGCATTTAAGAGACACTTTTCTTTGTTAAAAGCTTTCTCCAGAAACTGTGAGTGGAACATGTGTCTTGATGCAAGCAATACTTTGTAAATAACACAACAAGAGTTAACACAATAGAGATTACTCTTTATGCTGGCTTTAATTCAAAGGAGATCCTGAAAAATTAAAGTAGTCTATTATAAATAAAAAATACTTTACTTCGAGAAAGTATTAGATAATAAAATATTATCGGTCTGCGCTGGATATTTATTTGTGCATTATAATATATGCTTATGCACTTATGTGCGTTAGTGTGTTCGAATGCGCTTGCGTACGTGCATACTCGTATATGCATGTGTGTGTCAGTGTGCATGCTATCATGCATTTGTGCATGGGTTCTGATGTGCGTGTACATATGCATGTGTGCTTGTATCCTTGTTTATATTCATGTGTGGGTCATAATGTATTTCAAAACGTACGCTACATGATGTCAGATTTTCTGTACTGAAATAACCGATATTACATTTGATGGTATCCAACACATAACTTATACTTACAAAGGTAATGTATAACTCAGAATTATATAAAACCAGATCATTCTACGAGTAATATTTCAATAATGCTGAAGTTCAAAAATATTTCAAGATAAATTAGGGCCCCATAATGTGATTTATTGAATGGTTTTGACATTCAACAATGAATACTAAGATGACATATTGCATTTGAAAGTTCAGACTTGAAAATATATTGCGTTTTGAAGCAACCTTCAGCGTCGTCGAATAATCTGGAATTTATAATCGAATTTGCTTTAAATATGCAATAATATATTTTTATTCTTCTTTTCATAATGCATCATCTTTATCATTATATTTAAAATTCCAGTGCTGTACCTAGGCAGAAACTGAAATAGTTGTGGAGGAAACGGGTGATATGTCCCTCCAACACAAAGGGAGGATCCTCCGACCAGGCGAGGTGATCATGCCTGGCGGGCCAACTGCCCAACGGTTGATGTTGGGATGTTGTATATATGTTAATTGGCGCGAGAACTTTTATTGCGTGATTCAGGATTGGTAGTTTCTTCGTATTGTAACGTTTACTCCGTAGTTCGGTGTATATCCGGTAGATGGCGCTGTAGTGTGTTTATTCTTTGTATGTGGAAGTTGCCACATAGTATTGGATTAAAAGTCTCCTTAGAAAGGTGTTAGTGTAAATATTCTCAAAATAACCTATTCTCAAATTACATGTTCATAAGAATAGAGTATTTATATATTGTTTGTTTTGTATTATGTTTGTTGTTTAATCTTAGTTCAATGTCTTATTTTCTCTTTTTTATGTTTGTTTTGTACGAATGTGGCTAATAAATGTATTTGTTTTTTCTATCTTCTTTATAAGCAGATAATTTTCAAAATCGGTCCACAATTGACGGAGTAATCAATGTACATACATAAAAAAAAAAACCAATGAAATTGAGAACCTCCTTCTTTTTTGTAAGTCGGTTAAAAATACTAAAATATGTTTTTAAGTATTGGGGAAGTAGACATTTATAATATCAATAACAATTATTGGTAACTTAGAGATTTATTTAAATAGTAAAGGAAATATAAAACGACGATTCTCTTTAGCGGGCTTTGAGCGCAGCGACCGAGTCAAGAAATTCCGTAACGAAAATAAAACCTAACACCCGAAGCTCGCCCGGATCGAGATGAGCTGCTCCAAAATCGGACAAATTCGTAAGCAGCTGTTTGTGAGTAAGTATATAGGTGTATAGGTATCTATCATATCTTTATAATGCCATACTAACCACATGTGTGCCCCGTAAGTATACATGTTCAAAGAAAAAAAACACTGCATAAATAAAAAATAAATAAATAAATATAATTGCATAAGTTGATAAAAAATGCTATGCAATAGCTATTCTTTTTAAAGCAACCCATAACGTCCCACTGCTGGGCTCGGGTCTCCTCTCAGAAGAGGGTTTAGGCCATACGTCCCCACGCTGGCCGAGTGCGGGTTGGGGACTGGCAACACAACGTTGTGTCTACGTAATCTTGCCGTTGAATGTTTTTAAGCCGCCCAAGGGCCTCCAACTAAGCTTCACGATTGTTATCCTATGATAACAACCGGGACCGACTACTTCAGGTGACCTAGTGAAGAATCACGGAGACGCTCATGGTAACATGCCACTAGCGGTCACCCATCCAGGTACTGACCGCGCCGTCGTTGCTTAGCCTCGGTGAATCTTTCTAATCAAGGAGTACAACTAGGCTATGAGCTCCTCATATGTCTTTATGTACCTACATATATTTTTTGGGATTTTATTAAAACACTTTACTAAAATATTATTCGAACAAAACATTTACCCAATAGAGCTAAATGAGAAACATCGTTAGGATTTTAACGATTTGCTGTAACCTGATATTTATCGACTGGTGAAGGGTTGCTAGACACGCAATGTAGTCGATAAAATTCATGTTTTTGATCGTTTTGACTTACTGGGTTAAGTACTGACTAGTCTACAATATATATTACTAAACCATGCTTATGACTTAGAAACAAAGGTCATTGACCATTCTTCTACTGGATTTGGGCCAAGTACTGCCCAGAATAAATGAAAGAATGAATACATAGTACATTATGTGCACTAAGCTAATATTTGTCTGAAAATGAATTCTCATCAAAATCTATCATAGAGAGAGGTTTCGAGAAAAATACATTTTGTTGGTTAAGAAAGTCATTCATTCAAAATTAAAAAAATCCTGGGAGCAATTTTTTTTTTTATAAATCAATTTAAAGCAATTAACAATTTGGTGGTACTCCCATGTCTGGACAGTATGTGGCCCAGAACCGGTTAATGTCCTTTAAGTAGTCAAACCTTTACCATGACTGCACGGTAGAGTGTCCCGTCAATGTATGGGATTTTTTTTTTAAAGCGACGGCTACGCAAGAGGTATCAAAAGTTGCGTTTTTGTGAACAGATTACAAATATAATAAAATTTAATTAAATATTTGTTATCTTTAGGCCTCTACCGATCCTAGAAGTTTTTAAAATTTGCCATTTTTAGAGGTTTCGAACATAAACTATAAATGATACAAAAATAATGTTTTAAAGGTTTTAATCAAATTTATAGGTACACTGAACATTACCTTATGTCTTTGTAAGACATAAGGTAATGTTCAGTAAAGTTTATATACTTATAATTAGTGCTTATTTCAAATACGAAATTGGTTCTTGTGGCCAAAATTATGCATTTCCGCGCGAGATTTTAATCTGTTTCTGATTAAACCATCCCGAGCTGTAGCGTCCGTGACACTTAGAGAAGCCTCCGTCACTAGCTTTACACATCTTTCCACTGATTGTGTATGACAGGGAAAATCAATAGCATCGAAGCTTTGTTCTTTAGCCTTAATTCTCAGTTCGCCGTCGGACATCTGTCGCAAAATCGGTGGAGCGGATATCTCACACTCTTGCCAAAATATCAAATCGATGTAATATCGCGCATCGAAGTTAAGTTTTGGTACTTTAAATACCCTGCGAGTATTGCTTATTTCTGCTTCTCTTGCCTTTAATATTTAGCGAGCTGCAAGCTCTCGAATATGCTCTCTGTCGTCGAATAGCATGGTAACAAGTAAGTTTTCAGGGTGAGCAAAAAAAGGGTTTCTCTCGATCACTGAATTCACAATAGATCTTTGCTTATCAGGCAAAATTCGGGAGTATGTAACCATTTGAAAAATATGATTGGCTCCATCTTTGAATGATGAGTTTTTCTTAATGAGGAACCAAACTGGAGCATAAACTTTGACCACATAATTGACAAGCAGCTTTAAATTATTTGATGGCGAAATAGTAATTACATAAAGTTTGAGTATGCGATTGGCAGAAGTTAGCCATTTTTCCAGGTTGGCGGCTCGCTAACTCAGGGGAACAAGAACCAGTCGTCACAGAATTACACATTTCATACAGATACTTTTGATCCGAACTTAGTTCCTTCACAATGTCATCAGGTAATTCGAGCAAATTGCCAGCCACTGCACAAAAAGACAATAGTGGTTTACTTTCACAAACATTTAGCTGTTTTCCAATAGGTCCTGAGTATTCTTTCAGCCCAGATGTGCTACCATCTAGAGACATAAACAAATGGCGAAGCGGTAATTCATTTGTGTGAAGCATACAAACCAAGCATACACCATTGTAACGGTCTCTTCAAATAGTCTTCCAGGTATTTAATGACACCTCCTTTCCAACCTGTATTTGTAGGAGTGCCATCGCAACCCACACAACTTACTTCTTCTAAGTTCCATCCTTGATTTTCTAACAATTCTATAATAGAAGTGACAATCCCTTTCGCAGTACCTCGATTCGGCGTCGTATGTCCCAAATAAATAGATCCCGGCTCTGTAAGAACTGAAATGTGTTCTTCTAAGACTTCTTTTCGGTGGTACCGGCTGTCTATTTTATTGATCTTGAGTTTTATCTTTTCGCCCATCGAAGTAGATACTCTTTATAATAATTTTATCGATGTCTTTGCTGGCTTGAGTACGTGACTTTGAAACAGCTCTGTGAATCTTATTTTTATCAATCACAAGGTTTAGATCTTCGGAAGATACCATTCCTACGTCAACTAAGACTGCTGAAGCGACTGCAGCTGCCGAACGCGTTGATAGTCCGTATCAATCACATACCTTAGCTACTGTTGGCAGCGTCAGAGTGTTCCGACTAAATGAATTAGATGGAGACTCCTTTAAGTCACTTTTAGTAGAAGGTTCTATTGAAAGCGACTGTGAACGAGGCGGCAACACGCGTACCAGTACAGTATCGGTTTGTGAAGTACTCGGAAAACATGCTTGCTCTGTCCGCTTCAAATTTTCTTGTCTTTTTTTTTTAAATAAATAAATAAATATTTCGGACATTTTAACACACAACGCCATCTAGTCCCAAGCTAAGCAGAGCTTGTGTTATGGGTACTAGACAACTGATACAAATACATATATACTTTTTTTTTGTAAATACATACATATTATACATAGAAAACACCCAAACTCCGAAACAAATATTTGTAGATCATACAAACATTTGGTCCGACCCAGGAATCGAACCCGAGACCTCATGATCAGCAGTCGTACACGCCAACCGCGAGACCAACGAGGCAAAATCTCTTTCAGGAATGGGAACTTTCTTGGGTTTAGTGCAGGAACAATTTTCAAACGAAGTGCACTTACAAGCAGCGATGTCAAAAAGCTTATTTGACGATTCCAAAGAGCACTTACCTTTGTTGTCATAGCTATCGTTTCTCTTACTTTCAGGATATCTTATTAGTGATAAATATTTGTTAAAATATGCGGTTAGCAGTTGAGTAACTCGTACGTTAGAAACGATGGGAATTGAAGCTTTGGTCCAAATTGTGTTAAGTTTTCCAGAAACTATTGAAAAGACTTCTGTGTTCGATGGATCTTTTCCGTTTTTCTGTAGTTTTAATTCACTTTTAGTAAATAAAATGCACTTAATAACGTCTTTTATAACAGGTAATTGGCGATAGTCAAGTTCTTTATAAAGTCCCAATATAGTACAAGTAGTCTCACTTCGCCTTGAACACATTTTTATGATTAAGTAACGCAAAATACCTTTTTACTTTCAAAGAAGAATAGAACAACTCCTTACAAGAGTAAAATCGAAATAGAAATGAGACGAACTGTCTTGTTGTAGAAGTAGCGCACGTACGAAAATCAAGTCAAAACATGAATTTTGTAGGAATTTTGCAAGTCCGATCCAAACCGATTGATGGCTAAAACAACCTGTCGATACTTGCAAATCATAGCCGAGGCTTTTTTTATTGATAAAATTACAAGACAAAACAGGATTGATTCATAAAACATAGAATATACGACATTGACTACAAGGTTGTTTTTGCGAATTTTCAGTAAATAAAAATGCTGGTAGAGCCCTAAGGATATTTTTGAAATATTTTTTGAATTATTTTTAAGCTAATCTACGTCTAACAGCGCAACTTTTGAGAGGTCTTAAGTAGCTAAAATAAGAATTTTAAAAAATCGGGACACCCTACTGCACGGATATGTTGGTTTAAGCGGTTTCCTCGCCGCTTCCTACTGTGCTGAGTACTGGGCCCACACACACGTTCAAGTATACCTGAGCAAGTCCAGACTGTTTTGTCTGTCTGTATCTGTCACGCACTTGCGTCTCACGCAAGTCCATAAATTACGCGATGTGTTTTTTTAAATTTTCTGTAATTAAAATAAGAATAATCTACTCTAATTCAGTCCATGGAGAATCATGCGCGGTCTCAAGAGAGACTATTGGAACCAACATGTCCATATGATCTTCAGTAAAATCATCTGCTCCTTCAACTTCGTTCTGATCTAGCCACTCTAAGCCGTTGGCGCTTGCGCACAGTAACTCATTAGCTCGTCTTGTGACAATCTGTGAGGGTCGCACTTTGCGGAACATACACGCTTGTTTAGCTGGTGCTGTAACGTCCAAGTATGAATGAAATTATTTTCTTTCGAACGAATTAGTGAATGATCTTAATCGTATTATGATTAATGATTAAGCTGGGGTTGGAAGCTCTCCCTCATCCGCCATACTCACCAGACCTTGCACCTACCGACTATTACTTTTTCCAAAATTTAGACAACTTTTTAGAGGGTAAAAAATTCAATTCCCGAGAGGCAGTACAAAATGCCTTTGAAGAGTTTTTTGCCTCCCGTCCAGCTGATTTTTACAAGAAGGGCATCAATAAACTGCCAATGCGTTGGCAAAGATGCGTCGATTGCATGGGTGATTACTTCGAATAACAGAAATAAAAAGTTTGAAAAAATAAGTACTTTCACTTATTGCATACAAAACGGCAATTTCATAGGTAAAGACCTATTATAATATACCTAATATTACAATGCGACATGTGCAGAATTACTAAAAAGATTATTGAAAAACAGAATAGATCGGATATTGTTACTAAATGATAAAACATACTATAAATATTTCTGTCACAGTCACTTGTCCTCACTCGCTCCCATCTCTTCACAAAATGAAATTCGTTTTAAATTTAGTAGTGGCAATATTTTGTTTATCAATATCAGGTATGATTATTTATTTGGCTTTTGTATTTATAAGACGTACATTGACGGACTATAGTGACCGACTACGAGAATTTCCAGAGGCCCAAATCCCAACCCCTTCCCCTATCTCCCTATCCCCCGCCTCCAATCCCCCCCCCCATCCCCCAAAGGCCGGCAACGCACTTGTGACGCCTCTGGTGTTGCAGGTGTCCATGGGCGGCGGTAATCGCTTACCATCAGGCGATACGTCTGCTCGTTTGCCCGCCTATTCCATAAAAAAAATAAAAAATTAAAATAATGAGCTTGGAGAAGAGGAGGTGGATAAGCGACTTGTGCATTGTGCAATCTACACAAAATTATCAACGGTTCTTTGGACTGTGAACTTATTGAGAAAATAAACCTTAAGATACCATCTCGATCTGTGCGTATTCCACAACTGTTTACCATACCTAAAACTGACAATAATGTGTCTCAGAACGGTCCTATTTATAGAATGTGCACTAGTTACAACACTCACAACCAAATATGCTCCAAGGTTGATATTTTTTCAACTCATTTAGCGAATTTAAAACCTTGATAATTAAGGAAAACATCTGAAGAATAGAATATATAATCTGATGTGTGGTATCTTTTCCTATGAAGCATTACAACATTGAGTGCTATGTACGGTTGTAATTGGACTTCAGACCTACATATTGTAAACTGCAATTTATAGTATTTGTTTGTTTTTACACACATCAAAAGTGTCTAGGGATCAACATATGTGTCTAGGGATCAACATATATTTTTGCAATAACTTTTCTCCTGATTGATATTAATTAAAATTTTCTTTAAGGATTCATCAAATAAAGTGTTTTCGTTTGTCACAGTAACGATAAACCAAGTCACCTTTACATTAATAAAGAAATTTGCCATTTTCCTAATAAAGGGATTTTTGACATTTGAACCACTAACATTAAAGTTCGAAAAAAAGACTGAAATAACAGTTTTCTTTAAAATTTTATTAGGTAACTTAAACAATTAATAATCCGTGTTTCTACCGCGAACACTAACAACACAAGAATCGGTTTGGCATACTCAAAATGAGTTCATCCAAATCACGCTGTGGAATGGCCGCCCATGTTCGTTGCAACAACAAAAAAAGGTCTTCTTGCGACTGGATACCCTCCATATTCGGCAGAGCTCTTCTCTGTAGCATATCCCATGCATGCTCAATCGGGTTCAAGTCTGGCGACTGAGCAGGCCAGGGCCAAAGCCACATCTCAATCTCAAGAAATCCGCATAAAAATGCTTGATCCCTAGACACTTTTGATGTGTGTAGTTTGTTGTCTGTTTCTGTACCTAATAAATAAAATAAATAAATAATAATGCCTCGCCAAGTTAACTCTTTTTACATTCCATTTAATGCCTACAATTTTTCTTTTGACTGGCTTCTTTAAATTCTTTCAAATTGTTGTATAACTTAGTCAAAGTGTATCTGCACAACGTTTACATCCAGTCTTCGATTTTTTTACTGAACAGATCTTATTTTTAGTACAGCTGTTTTCCATATGTAACAATGCTTTTTTCGCTTCTAGATGGTGTCAAGTTCAGATGTGATTATAGGTACACTTATCTAGGATGGTTCAAATACCATGAAATGCCTGCGACATGGGCCGATGCTCGTTTATTGTGCCATCTTGAAGGTAAGATTTATTTAAAAAATAGTTTAAATATTACTTCTAAATCATATGATATCATTGGTGTTAGAAATTAAACGTCATTATAATCACAACATTTTTGATTGTCATTTTTCTTGTTTGACGTTTTGAAGTGACAAGTTAGTACATTGCAAACTTCACACGGTGAACGCTGCATTTGCAAAAGGATTGAACAATCGGCGTTATGATATTATTATTTCCAAAATTTGTTAGGGACAATAGAGGCCAACTCTGGCTTAAACCTACCATGTAGAATGGTATCAGAAAACTATACAGCAAACACTTTCACTGAAGCGCATCAAAATATTCAAGGTATGTTTAGCAAGCATCTAGAAATTGAATTGTTCATGAGCTGTGACAAAATTGATATTTTTTGTATTACAGAACATTGGCTAAAAAGTCATCAGCTCATGTTCAACTTCAGTAATCATATATTAGGTAGTTCTTTCTGCAGGGAGCTTGCTGTGCATGGCGGATCATTGATTTGATTAGAAAAAAATTAACTTTTAAGAACCGTACTGATATTGCTGGCTTCTCTGTTGAACGGATAATAGAAATAGCATGTGTGGAGTTAGAGAAACTTGTTGTATTGAGTGTATACAGACCTCCATCCTCATCATATATTAATTTTGAAAAAATACTGAATGAAGTCTTGCAAAAAGTATGTAAAACCAGTAAAAATGTAATTGTGTGCGGTGACTTTAATGTGAATATATTAGAAGATACATCTTTGAGTTTAAGATTTAATCTTCAGTTCAGTTCAATCTGTTTGGATCATACAATCTTGATAACATCTTTTTGGAGCCTACTAGGATCACTGCCACCACTGCCAGGTGTCTGGATAATATATTCACTGACATAGTGCCGCACAAAAAAGAAATAATGAATAAACTACATTCTGATCACTGTGGACAGATGTGTGTTTTTACTATGAAAAGCAAAAAGGTGGTAACACGAGATATTACTGTAGTGCCCAAAACTGTGACCCGTATGGAAGATTTTAAAATAAAACTACTTAATAAACTACCCCACTTAGATTATAGTGATGATCCTAATTACTTATATAATACTTTTTTTAATGTGTATTGCTCAGAATTTCAATCAACTTTTACTCCTAAAAAGTTCTCAGTTAAGGGTGCTACAACCTTCAGTGAATGGGCCACCGCAGGTATTTATAAAAGTAGAACCAGGCTTTACGAGCTTTATGAAGAAAGGAATTATAACACTAGTGTGGAATTTCGAGAATATGTTAAAGAATATTCCAATTTATTTAAAAAGGTATGTCATGCTGCAAAGGTTAGTTACTTGAGATCTAAAATTAATAATAGTTCAAATAAGGTTCGTATGACCTGGCAAATAATTAATGTTGAAACTGGAAAAGCAAAGAACAAAGTTAATAATTACAGCCTTTCTATTGATAACAAAGTAATTGAATCAGATTTAGAGGTTGCCACAGCTTTTGAGAATTTTTTTACGAACATACCAGTTTCAATAACAGAATCATTGAATTCATCCCCTACTATTGCAGAATCTTTGTTGAAAGAGAATATTAAAATTTGTAATACTGAGTTTAGATTTAGTTATATCACCGATATAGATAGTGTTAAAGCATTCAATGCTCTTGGTGTTAAGAAAACCGCCGATCTTTGGGGTCATTCTGTACAAATTACTAAATCAATTATTGACGTAGTTGCATCACCGTTGGCTTTAATTTTCAATAAGTGCATTGAATGTGGTGTATTTCCTGACCTAATGAAACATAGTAAGATCATTCCATTATTTAAGTCAGGTAGCACGTCTGATCCAACAAATTATAGACCTATTTCAGTGTTACCTACTTTCAGTAAAATTTTTGAAAAAATTATACTAAGTCAGTTACAGACTCACTTTAGTGAAAACAATATTCTACACAGGAAACAATTTGGCTTTAGAAGAGGTCGCTCAACAACTGATGCTGGTGTTGAATTATTAGAGACTGTATTTAGTGCTTGGGAAGATAAACTGGATGCATTAGGAGTTTTTTGTGATTTGTCTAAGGCATTTGATTGCGTTTTTCATGAAACATTGGTCAGGAAATTGTATCACTATGGAATTAGGAACACCGCTTTGGATCTTCTTATCTCCTATTTGGGTAACAGGGTCCATAAAGTGGAAGTTAATGGTCATAGATCCGTGGGATCTCTGGTCACTATGGGGGTTCCGCAGGGCTCGATTCTCGGCCCATTTTTGTTTCTAGTTTACATCAATGACCTGCCTAATTTGATAAAGGATAGCCAGGGGATAGTGCTATTTGCGGACGACACTTCACTTTTATTTAAACTGAAGAGACAACAACCTGTTACTGATGACGTGAATGACGCTCTCTCCAATGTCGTGAACTGGTTCAATGTTAATAACTTACTTTTAAACGAGAACAAAACTAAATGTATTAGATTTTTTACACCCAACGTTAAACAAGTAAAAACCTGTGTTCAAATAAATGGAAAGGAATTGGGCCTTGTGGACACCACCAAGTTTTTGGGTATAACTCTGGACTCAAAATTGCAGTGGGGCCCACACATTGATGGATTATCGAATAGACTCAGCTCTGCAGCATACGCGGTTTATAAAATTCGTCAATTAACCGATGTAGAAACAGCTAGATTAGTATATTTTAGTTATTTTCATAGTGTAATGTCATATGGTATTTTGTTGTGGGGGAATGCTACCGATATTCAAAGTATATTGGTGTTGCAGAAGAGGGCTATTCGTGCAATTTATAACCTTAGTTATAGGCAGTCACTGAGGAATAAATTTAAAGAAATTGGTATCATGACAGTTGCATCTCAATTCATTTATGAAAATCTAGTTTACGTTAAGAAAAATATTCATCTATACACAAAGTTTAGCGACGTTCATGATATCAATACTAGAAATAAAGATAAACTCGTGTTGCCAACCACTAGATTACAAAGAGTAAGCAAGTCTTTCCGATGTCAGAGTGTGCGATTTTACAATAAAATTCCAAGCAAATATCAAGAATTAAGTATTACCAAATTTAAGTCCTTAATAAAACAGAAACTATGTGAAAAGGCTTATTACACAGTTTTGGATTATTTAGATGACAAATTTGCTTGGGACTGACGATGCTCACTTCAGTATTTACCTACGTAGGTATCTTGTGTGAAAGTGTTAGACATTTATATTTTTATTGTATGTTGTTTTTATACCAAGTGAATTCCTTTTGTGTATGTAAATGTGAGTATAGTCTAGGCTTGTAATATAAGTTCATATTTAGTATCTTTCTGGTGGCTTTGAGTGTTTCCCCGGCCTACCCAAATGTCCTGCTGACGGTAGTGTCGTGCTTCGGGTCTTAACACGATGGCTGGGGCTCGTATGCCGTCTGTATGGACAGGCCGACTCAAAATCATGGTCCTTTCTTCAAAAGGCCAACCCAGATCCTATACTGTACTCGCACAGATTATTTTTTGTTTTGTAATCAATGTTCTCGGACTAAAAAAAAAAAGGACATCTCTGTGGTTTGTTTCGGCATTTCTTCCCAGAGTGAGTCGTAGGAAATGCCGGTCTCTTCTAGCTGTAAAGTCCGACGTGTAAAAATATCTGAAAAGATTTACTTACAAATAAATATCATTTCATTTCATTTCATGTTATAACGAAATATTTATGAAGATTTGTAATCAATTACAAAGCGCATACTTTTCTTGCTTTTACTGGGAAACTGAAACATATTACACTTATTAATATTATCTGTCCACAGGTGCTGTACGGTGAACCGCACATTTTACATTTCTAAAACGGCTGACGCTGCGCCGAGCCGATTTACCTAATATGTACATACGCAATCCAATAAATTTAGTGTTCATTTATCAGTCATACAGAGCGGTTTTATTTTGACACTCATAAATCAGCATACCCATCAATTATTATCATTAATTATCATTCTCTATCATACATCTGTGTAAGGAATCACGGCCACCCTTACATAGTTTTTTTTGGTCCTTCGAGCGCTCCGCAGTGCAGGATCACGTCCTCTTGAGTGCGCCTGGTATCTTTGCGCTCACGCGTTCGCGAACGTGGCACTGAAATATCGTGAATAAGTACTGCGTAGTTATTGCGTTACAGTGACTATCAATATCATTATCAACTTAGGCATTACACCGCCGAGATTTTTAGCACCCTAGGTCGAGCGCCCGGGATATCATCAACAGCAAAAAGGGCCAGGAGGCCTTGGTTAAGCAGCTGGTAATCGGTGGAGACAGGTGAAGCAGTATTCAAAGTAAGTTCGTTCCATTTTATTATCATGACATCTCCTTTGATTGACCGTCAATTCGACCCCCATAAAAACCTCGATAAAATTTTAACGAACTTCAAAAAGGATCCTAAGTCAAGGAAGAATCCGGAATATATTAGAATAAGGCTTGAAACTTTAGAGAACCTCTGGCAAGAGTTCACCAGAAACCATGACACAATTTTACAACAACCAGATCGATCCAGCAATTATTTTGTGGACGAACTGTATCGTAAGGCCACGGATATATATCACAACACTAAAACACTCCTGACCTCTTATGGAAAGGCAGAAGACGCCGACTGCTCTCAGTCAAGTCAAGAATTAGATTCATTTTTATCCCTACAAAGAACGTACTTCAGAGCATTGAACCGTAAGATTAATAACATAGACCTTGAGAATATCTCCGAAATATGGCAAATAGAGGACTGTCTTCAGAACTTGAAGGCAACATGGTCTACCATAGAAGATTTACATATAAAAATTGACAACATCCTGGAAGGGGTGGACAATAATTATGAAGATGAATTTTTTGACCATGAAAAAATGTACAACAGCATAAAATTGCAGCTGAACACGAAATTAATAAACACTGAGCATAGGTACAAAGCAACTCCTCAACTTGAAGTCCCGCTTTTTACTGGGGGGTACACTCAGTGGCCTACCTTCTTTGACTTATTCACAGAGACAATTCATAACAACAACGCCATAGCAAAGGCTCAAAAGCTCCAGCATTTGAAAAATAAAGTTAAGGGAGAGCCCTTCCGTCTCATTGCCCATTTAAACATCACTGCTGACAATTACGAAACAGCTTGGGATATTTTAACTCATAGATATCAAAACCGCCAGGCAATATTCGAGCAACAAATAGAAATGTTTTTAAATCAACCCTCTATCACTAAACGATCAGCTAAGGAACTCAAAAGGTTATATGACACTACTACTGAGTGCCTTCACGCCATATATAACCAGCATGTCGACACTAAGTCATGGGATCCGTTTCTAGTTCACCTATTATGTAAAAAATTGGACCCCCTAACTCGCTCCGAGTACAAGGAGTCCCGTAACGAACCAAGGCAGTTGGCATCGATCGAAGAGTTCATGATGTTTCTCGAAAGGAAGTTTAACTCTCTCGAAGATACACATTATCAAGATAACACACAAAAATCAATCTCAAATAATATCAATAAAAACCAACGCTTCCCGTATAAATCACGAAATTTTTTACCTTACAAGTCAACCCAATCTGGGCAACAACAACATAGGGCGTTATTTTCTACACCTTATAATCAAGACAATAAGAACTATCAAGCTTTAGCTACCTATGTGTCACCGTGCTTATTGTGTAATCAACATCATCAATTATTTCAATGTAATACATTTATTTCCATGTCGCCGGAAACTCAATTGAGGACACTAACCGACCTACAAGTTTGCGCAAATTGTCTTTATAAGCATTACGGTAGAGAATGCATATCGACGAAACGATGCAAAGAGTGCAACGGCAGGCATAATTCTATTCTACATAAAGCGTTTATGCCTACAACTTCGAATGCTATTTTTACGACACATAAATCAATTAAACATCAACAGAAAAACTCTCAAGATTCGAAACCTACTTTACCTACGTCAACTTATCAAACTAAAAATACGTATCATGTATCATCAGGTGAACAAGAATCTCTATTAGCAACCGCTCTAGTAAACATACAAGCCGCCGACGGAACATTCGTCACTTTCAGGGCATTGTGCGACCCTGCATCCCAGGTATCACTTATATCAGAAAGAGTAGTTCAGTGTTTAGGCCTAAAGCGTGAACGTCCGATTTTATCAATATCAGGCATTGATCTTTGCACCAAACAGAGCAAAGGGATGGTGAATATCAATTGTCAATCACTATTCGATCCGACTTATCAATTTGAAGCCGTAGCATATATCATGAGCAAGGTTGTCAGAGACTTACCTAACACATCATTCCAGCTGGGATCATGGAATTATCTTGAACAGTTACAACTGGCAGATCCTGACTTTAATATATCAAGACGAATCGACATATTATTCGGGATAGATGTCTATTCGAGAATTATCAAAAATGGTCTAATAAAGGGACCGGAAGGAGCACCCATAGCGCAGAGTACGAGCCTAGGGTGGATTGTATCAGGTAACATACAAACTTTACATTGCCACGCTGTCGTATGCGAAGCTGTGGACTTATCAAAGTTTTGGGAAGTCGAAGATATCTACAATAAAATATCAACAATATCAGACGAAGACAGTTATTGCGAGAACTTTTATCAAGAAACAACGAGTCGATTGAAGAATGGCAAATATGAAGTGGCCTATCCAATGAAACCAGGGTATCAAAATCAATTGGGTACATCAAAGGAAAAAGCTGTCGCACAGTTTAAACAATTAGAAAAGAAGTTTTCAAAAAATAAAATATTTTCAGACAGTTACAAGCAATTTATGCAAGAATATCTGGATTTGGGCCACATGCGTCCTGTTAAATCAAACTTAAATAAATCATATTATCTGCCACACCACGGTGTATTGAAATTAGACTCCGAGACTACAAAACTGCGCGTAGTTTACAATGGTTCCTCAAAAACATCGTCAGGAAGCAGTCTGAATGACCTTATGTACAGCGGTCCCAATCTTCAAAAGGATTTGCAAGCTCTCATCTTGGTATGGAGATCGTATAGATATGTCATAACAGCCGACATTGAGAAGATGTTTCGACAGACATTCGTCAGAAGGACTGATCAACCTCTACAAACGATTGTCTGGAGGAACTCTCCGGATAAAATCTTGCAGGAATATCAACTAACGACTGTAACCTACGGTTTAAAGGCATCTAACTTTTTAGCAATACGTACACTAAAACAACTAGCACGCGATGAGGCTGCAAATTATCCTAAGGCAGCGGAAGCAATCGAATCCAGTTTCTACACTGATGACCTATTAACCGGAGAAAACTCTATCGAAGCCATACAGCAATTAATTAACGAACTAATCTGTATTTTTAACACAGCAGACATGAATTTAAGAAAGTGGTCAAGTAACATATCAAATATTATATTAAAGGGGTTATCACCAAATCTATTATCATGTGAAACTTTCGAGTTCAAATGTCAAGAATCAAGAAAAACTCTTGGCCTCAAATGGAGCCCAAATACAGATTCATTTATGTTTAAAAATTATTTCGATCAAGTAGGCAGAAATGAAATCCTTACGAAACGACAATTACTATCAAACATATCAAAGATTTTCGACCCCTTGGGCTGGTTATCGCCGTTATCAATCAGAGCAAAGCTTATTTTTCAAAGTACTTGGCTATCAGCGACAACGTGGGACGATAAAATACCAATAGAAACTCAATCCAAATGGAATCAATTATCAAATGACTTTAAGGACCTCGAGAATATCAAAATATCCCGATACTTAGGTCAAACAAGCGAAAGAAATACATTACGTGCATTCTGCGATGCCTCCGAGACATCATACGCCTGCGCTATTTATTTAATAACAAAAGATTATAAGGGCGACTACACATCCACATTAGTAACAGCGAAAACAAAACTAGCACCCATTACAAAAAAAATATCATTACCTCGCTTGGAGTTATGTGGAGCCTTACTTCTATCTCAGCTCTTAAAAAAGGTTCTGGATGCATTCTCGAAATTAAATTTTGACATTTATGCGTGGACTGACTCTATGATAGTACTCGGCTGGCTCTATGGAGACTGTGAACGTTGGAAACCTTTTGTCGCAAATAGAGTACAACAGATATTAAACATCATCCCAGCTTCGAGGTGGCACCATGTAAAATCAGGAGAAAATCCAGCAGACTGCGCCACCCGCGGACTATCAAAACAAAAATTATCAGAATATATACTTTGGTGGCAAGGCCCCCGGTGGCTTCTATCATTTGACCCTAAAAATTACGAAAATCACACTTATCAAACTCCAGATACTGAAGTAAAGAAATCAGCATGTGTGCACTCTACCTTAAAAGACAATAGAATAACACTCGTAAGCGAATTATTAAATCACTCTAATTCATTGTCCCGCGCTACTAAGGTACTTGGCTGGGTGTTTCGTTTCATAATCTGCGCACGCGACAAACTGAATACGAGTACAAATAAAATAAGTTACTTATCAATTAAGGAAATGGAACGCGCCAGCAATTTTATAATTAAACAAACTCAGGAGACAGAATTTTCGGCAGAACTGAGTAGCATTAAAAAGGATGGTCAAGTTAGCTCTAAAAGCAAAATTATCGGTCTGAACCCCTTCATAGATAATCAAGGTATTTTAAGGGTACGTGGAAGATTATCGTATTCCAACTTAAGTGATGGTGCCAAATTTCCAATAATTTTATCACCTCATAGTCGACTTACACAACTTGTCATACAACAAGCTCATATTACAACGCTACACGGCGGTCCCCGACTTACACTATCATATATCAGAAACCGATTTTGGATTATTAGAGGGATTCGTACGGTGAAATGTCAACTGAGACAATGCGTTAAATGTCGACGATTCAGCAATCAAACTCGTTACCACATCATGGGGGACCTACCGGCACCTAGGGTCACACCATCACGCCCGTTCACTCATACAGGAGTCGATTTTTCGGGTTTTGTAGAGCTGAAGATCAACAAAGGACGAGGAGTAAGGACGTGCAAAGGATATATCGCACTTTTCGTATGTCTAGCAACAAAGGCAACGCACTTGGAACTTGTCTCTGATCTGAGCACTCAAACATTTTTAGCGGCGTTCAAACGATTCTGTGCTCGGCGCGGCGTCCCACGTCATATGTATAGTGACAATGGAACCAATTTCATTGGCGCCGATCGCCTCTTAAGGAAAGAATATCAAGAAATTACTCGAAATATCAACACTGAGTTCTTCAATAACATTAACGAACTACAGATAGAATGGAGCTTCAATGCACCTCTGTGGCCCTCGGCCGGAGGACTGTGGGAAGCTGCAATTAAGAGCATGAAATATCACCTGAAACGAGTCCTCGGCTCGCAAAAATTAACTTACGAGGAATTAACAACCTTACTTTATCAAGTTGAGGCGTGCCTAAATTCGAGACCTCTCTGCCAACTAACAGAGAGTCTTGACGATGACTTCCTTACGCCAGGACATTTTCTCATTGGAGGACCGTTATTATCAAGACCTCAGACTGAACCCACCTCCACTACCTTATCAAAGCGTTGGGAATTAATTCAGAATATGAATAAACATATTTGGAAACGTTGGTCTACTGAATATCTGCAACAACTTCAAATACGATCAAAGTGGAAAACTCAAAACAAAAACTTGCAAATTGACGACGTTGTACTTATCAAAGAGGACTACTTGCCTCCGGGCAAATGGGCACTTGCTCGTGTCCATGAGCTTCACCCCGGCAAGGATGGGTTCGTGCGAGTAGTCACATTAAAAACAAGTAATACCATGCTGAAGAGACCAGTCTGCAAGTTAGTTCCGCTTCCCGTTAGGGAAGAACGAACCTCAGAACAGTGTGTCGTCAACAAATCTACCACGTCACCCTCATCTCCGTCGTCATATCTATCAAACAAAAATCAAAATATGCCTACCTTACGAGCACGTCGATCAAAACTATTACCCAACCTCCTCTTAACAGCCTTACTACTTTTCACGTTATGCCCATCACCGTCTTATCAATCAACTCAGAATACAGACTTCAATGTATCATCGCTGACCACCAATCGTGGCCTATTTTTTGACAAAATATCGGACTTAAACTATATAAAAGATGATTGGAAACTTATCGTTTATTATAACATGTCTACGTACTGGGAAGGAGTGAGTCATATAAAATCATATGTTCAAAACATACGTAATACAAGTAAACAATCCATTCAACATTACAGTAATTTGTTTACGCAGCTAGAGCACGAAATTAGAGAGTTAGATCACTTCAACCGAATCCTTACCAACGACCCACAAACTAATAGACGGAAGAGAGGTCTGGTAAACGGTATCGGGTACCTAGCGAACACTTTATTTGGAGTCTTAGACGAGAGGTTTGCTAACCAGTATAAGGACGACATAGAGAAAATTACGCGTAATGAAAATCACCTTCAAAACCTTATTAAAAACCAGACGTCAGTAATGGAAACCGAGTACAACATTTTAAAACGACATGAAGACATAATGAAAAGGCAATTCACTTTTATTAACGAAACCGTCAAAAATACATCCTTATCATTACAGAGGGTTATACTGAATACCGACAATGCATTATCACTTCTATCTTCAGTCATGTCTGCTAACATTGTCATATCAAATCTACGGCGCATGCAACAAAACCTAATTGGCACTATAACGGACATCTCACACGGGCGCATCGACCCACATTTAGTACTACCAGAGGAACTTCAGGATCAATTCAACATAATATCAAGTCAACTTCAAGGGGATTTGGCGTTACCCGTCGATAGTAATAATATCAGGGATTTATACAAATTACTCAAGGTCTCTGCCCGAATCGTCACACACTATCTCATCATAGAAATAAAAATTCCACTTCTAAGCACAGATTCATTCGAATTAGATAAAATCATTCCACTGCAGCAGAAACGAGGTTCTGAGACTCTAATAATCATTCCAGCGTTCTCTTACTTAGCATACAATTTAAACAAAGACCTAGCATTCCTGCTCTCCGAAAACGATTTACGTATGTGTCTACAAACATCAGAAACAAGCAACATATTATGTTCACTAAGCATGCCCCTCTATCAACTAAAACTTAAACAATCGTTATGTGATATCAAACTGCTTAGTGTCGGCGGAGGCACCTCGGCGTGCGACACATTAAAAACATCGTGCAAAGATATGTGGGTCAAATCCACGGGAGCAATGACTGGCTATTCACGTGCTGTGAAGAATGCCACGTCCGTATTTACTGTCCGTCTCGCATGACTATCAAGGATCTTCAGGGCAGTGGCATTATAAATATAGGTCAAGGGTGTACATTACGAGCAGATTCGTTCACTTTATATGCGCACAACAACTATCTCAGCAAGATCAATATTGTGTCTAACGTTGAAGTCCCAGAGGTATCTATATTAAATACGCTCATCAACACGTCGATTCCTGAGAGGCCATCCGAATTTAAAGGTTATGAGGAGGTCAACGTTTGGAGCGAACTGAAATCCCAGATTGATGACATCAAAAGGCAATCATCAAGCGATCTGAGCGTACACGACATTCATCACTACAGTGTACTTTATGGCATCATAGCAATCATCCTGATCGTCGGAATTTGCGTCGGGATCTTCAAGGCCCGAAGCAGATGGCGTAGGAGGCCTGAGCGTAGCTCGGCCTCGGCAGGACAACCCCCTTCGCGCGAACGAGTGGAGCACAAAGTTGAAATGGTGAATGTGTCTAATGTGTCTGAACCAATTTACAGTGAAGTAAAAACCACAAAAAAACCAGTGAAGGTGTCAGTGAAAAATATGGGCACCTCTCCCTTGCCAAATCATCATATTATTTTGTAACTATTTAGTTATAAATCGTAATTATATCATAATTAATATATTTTTATACATATAGCATTTGTTCCTCTTCTGTGAACTCTCTTTTGAGAGGGCAAGATGTACGGTGAACCGCACATTTTACATTTCTAAAACGGCTGACGCTGCGCCGAGCCGATTTACCTAATATGTACATACGCAATCCAATAAATTTAGTGTTCATTTATCAGTCATACAGAGCGGTTTTATTTTGACACTCATAAATCAGCATACCCATCAATTATTATCATTAATTATCATTCTCTATCATACATCTGTGTAAGGAATCACGGTAACCCTTACAGGTGCTATGTTAGCCTCTCCTACAACACAAGAAATGAAGGCTAATATGTTACAATCATTTTGCAAACCTGAGATCTTCACTGGAATTCACGCTACTTTAACTAAAGTGCAATTCCATACCGTAGACGGTTAGTAAAATATTTTTTTTTTTTTTTTTTTTTATGTTGGGCCCTCCAAAATGACTCTACTCTGCCTGATGGAAAGCATAAGCAGAATCCAAGAGTGGTGGTCACCATGCTCACTGCGAATGCAGACAATGCAGCATGGCGACCCACACCATGGCGGCCTAGTGATGCTACTGCATCTTTTAGTCTAGTCAACAAGTATGGAACTTGTTGACTAGACTATATTTATTATATTTAATAATAATTTAATTATTTAATATTTAATATGCAATTAAAGTGGCCGCGTACTGGGCTGACAAAATATAATTATACCTACCATGCAGACGAAACGCTTAGAAGAAGATTAAATTGTATTAAACATATTAATTTATTTTTAAATCAACATAAAAAAAAACACATTAAAAAATGTGTACACAGATCGTTAACACACGCTAGCTGACTTTTTGATTTGCGTAAATTATAATTTTCAGAAAGTGACGACCATATTTTAAATGCTTACACAGAATATTAATTAAGAATAGAAAAGAACAGAATATTAATATTGACTCCATTATTTCTATAAGTTACTAATTTAATAGATATATCAATAATATTTATAATTTTTAACAACTCATGTACCAAGAACATGACACAAATTACTTCCAGACCCAGAACAACAATCACTCAGTACGGTAAAAAGCGACTTGATAACCGTTTTAGCCACTTCGCCATCTGTGCTGTAATAATTAATCATAGGAATATGAAGTAAAGTGAACATTATTTACTTATTATACATGTGTACTTTCTAGGTGTACCATTTGAATTAATACCACATGAATGGGCTCCATCCGAGCCTAACAATATAAATAACTCTGAAAGCTGCATCGCTTTGCACTCTGATGGAAAGTTCTCCGATGTCAGATGTGATGAACCTCGCCCTTATATTTGCTTCAGGCCGCTTTCGAATACCGAAGTCAACATGTGTGGCACTCCAGATCCTGGTAATTATAGTAATTCAAATTATTTTACTTAACAGACGTGAATAATTTTTGTTTATACTTTTACTTTACACCATCCAATTGATGATACAAATAAAAAGATACCTTAAATATTCCAGAATACCACTATGAAAGACAAACAAATAAGTGTTACAAATTCCACATAAGCCAGAGAACATTTAAAAGAGCTAACTTTGTCTGTTCTGCTGAGGGCGGCCATCTTGTTATTATAAATAGTGAAGACGAAGCAAAGGTAGTCCGTGATATCTACGCCAAATACCCATACTCAAAAATGATCGCTATTAAATATTATGATGTTGCTTTCGTTGGAATGTACAATTGGGACGAGAGCGCTGACTGGACGACCATTCACGGTAATCTTTCTCTTGTTTACTTAATTTTTTAGTTACGCTGTAGTTTCGTTTGCATTGTTTACTTCAATTCAACTATCAATACTACAACATACCTGATGGCCATCGAATAAAAAATAGGTAAAAAAGTAGTTTTGAATTCTTTTGAATATTCTTCTTAATATCTAATAATAACAACTATCCAAGGATCTATTAGTAGTTTTAGAACAGTTGACTTCAATGAAGTTTGAAGTCAACTGTTAGTTGTATTCTTTCAAGTTGTTTAGGTGATCTGACAGGTAAGATTAGAAGATAGATGAAACTTTAAGATATGAACGTTAAAGATACCGATCTAATAACTAGTAGTCATGAAAAGCTATTAATTTTACTCCTTGCCTAGAAAGACTACAACGAGAAAAAAAAACATTTCGTTGAAAAATAACCGACTTCAAAAACTAAAAAGTATAAAGTAACTTAATAAAGATTTAATTAAATACACCTCAGAATAATATGCAAACCTTTAATGCTGACAAGTTTTCTTATCACGACTTACTGTACCTTTCTTATCGTCTCCGTCCTCCTAAACACAAATCTAAGATCATCCTGCAGCGGAATTTTAAGGCCATGGATGCTAATGCCTTAACAAGGGATGCCAACAAAATCGACTGGACATCTCTCTTCAGTGGTGATAACATAGATGACAAAGTTAATATTTTTAACACGAAAATCTTGTCTCTTTATGACAAACATGCACCCCTGAGATCATTTAACCTTATATAACAGTACATTGAGAAAAAGAAAACACTTTTCCTACTTTCATCATCGATTGACTAATTTAATTATATGTACAATTCTAATCAGTTATACATTATCTGATAGGCTTTTTTAATAACCCTTTTAATGATACCAAAATTGTATAAAGCCTAAAAAAATTTTTTTTGCTAATCGGCATTTTAATGAGACCCGGAAGTGCATCTGAAGTGCACTTTATGTGCATACCTAAAGCCACTCGACACCCAGGTAATTACGACGCCATCTTGGCGCGCCCTCTCAGAGGTTAAGAGAGGCATGGAAAACCTCAACACAGGCAATGACGAGCTGGGCACCGACTTCATTGATTACGTGTTTAAAAAGGCCGAGGAGACCACGCAGGTTATAGAGAAGGCTGCCGAGGGGGTCGTGGAGAGGGTCTTCGAAAAGTTCGAGGAGACCCAGGTCGACATCGACAAGGCGACCGAGTTGATGGTTGCGCGAGCGCAGTCCCAGCACGAAGACCTGGTTGGGATTGTCGCCAGAGACGTGGTCATGGAGACCCAAACACACGTCAACGTAGCCATCAAGGGACTAACAACAGCCGAAAGCGTCCCGGACCCGACCCCCAAGACCTATGCAAGCGTAACAGCAACCAGACCCGGGTGCCGACCGGCGCTTCATTCGGTGGCGGTGACCTCAACGTACAGCCAGGAGACTGCCGATGAGGTACTCGCCAGGGTGAAGAAGGCGGTCGACGCCAGGGGTACTTTTTTTTTTTTTGTTTTAGAAGACAACTCCTGGTTTAAAACTACTGGTTTAAAAGTGAGCAAGGCCACGAAGGCCAAAGGCAGCACCGTCATCCTGGGCTGCGCCACGGAGGTGGAGCGGTACAGGGTGACGGAAAATATCCGGAACCGAGATGATGGTCTTGTGGTAGTGCCCATGAGAAATAAGGATCCACTCGTCGTCCTCAAAGACGTCTTTGTGAACGGTGACGACGACGAGATGGTGAGGGCCATTTACACCCAAAATACCAACTTTTTCATGGGCCTACCACAAGAAAAGACAAAAATAGCCATCAAATACAAGAGAAGGACTCGGAACCCGAAGACCTCGCACGTGGTCTTACAGGTGACGCCTAGAGTGTGGCAGAGGATGACGGAGACTGGGATTCTGTACCTGGACCTGCAAAGGATCAGAGTGGAGGACCAGTCTCCGCTCATCCAATGCACGAAGTGCCTAGCGTTTGGTCATGGCCGCAAGTTCTGCACCGAGGGTGTGGACAGGTGCAGCCACTGCGGAGGCCCGCACTTGCGCGCGAATTGCGCCGAGTACTCCGCGGGAACTGAGCCGCAGTGTTGCAACTGCCTGCACTCTAGGTTGCGGAACCCAGGCCACAACGCCTTTAGCTCCAAGTGCCCAACCCGAATAAAATGGGATTATCTGGCACGCCAAAACACAGCATATTTGTGACTCACACACCCACGCACACATACGACACAAAAACACACACATACACACACACGGATTTGATAATTATATAATAAATATATATGCACAAATCAAAACACGCACTTAAACATTGAACAAGTACACATAATCTTAGAAAACTTATAATTAGAACCAAATTTAAGCAAAAAAATTATTGTTAGAAAGAAATAAGAATTATAATTTAGAAATCACGTAAAAGCAAAACAAACACGCAACACTAGACACATACACAAAAACTAAACACAAACAGCCTAGGAAAACCCTGCAGTATAAAATGTAATACGTATCTTAGAATATATATACATATTGACAGGAAAACAGCGGAAATTACTTGGGAAATGGAACACACAGAGTCACAAATACACGACTTAACAGACTAAAGAATGGTAATTAAAATGAAATATTGGAGAAATTATTAATATAAAGGAACAAAAAATTAAGTTTGGAGCACGTTGTGTAAATATAAAAGCAGGAAAAGAAATAATGTAAAAATAAAACATGCAAACAAGCACTCAATATGTACACAAATATAACCTTAAATACACACAGCTAAAAATAGAGAAAGAACTTGTAAAGAATAAAGAAAAATAAATAGTACATATCAAAAGAAAGGAACAGATAGTAACATAAGACACAATAATATAACATTGCACAAACAAAATAGAAAATCAAGACAAGCCGCAGACTTATAGCATTGCATAAACTTGTCTCACATAAGGAAAGAGCAACCAAAAACATTAAATCTTAAGAAAGAAAAGTGATAGACGGGAGGCACATGGTGCGAGAAACACAAAGATAGACGACATAAATGAGGAACCCCAGAACAATAAGGTCCTGTCGCTATTATGGACGGGGAAAAGCGCAGAGGTCAAACAGACCTCAAAAAAAAAAAATGCTGCATCAGATCTATTAGCTTTTTTGGCTAAGGTAACCTCATCCATGCCAAGCTTTTGCAGTGGCAAGGCAAGGTCTGACCCCACCGATGTAAAAAAAAAATTTACTTCGTCCAGTGATTCAGTGACTGTGGCTTTTAGCTTCATTAATTCTGTAGATGTTGATACATCAGGTTTATTCATGTTACATAGATCTTTTATTGTATTCCAAGTTTCCTTTATATTGCCTTTATTTCTATTGATTTTTACGGTATAATAGTTCTATTTTAATGTTTTAAGTAGTTTTTTTCAAGTGTTTGGTTCAAACAAAGTAGTTTCATACACGTCCCTCACATATACGACAACTCCATCACTTTTGTTTAAAGAGATTTTCGTTCTAAACATTTTATAATTATTTAAAGTTGGTGGTGAGGAATGTGTGTTCGTCCAGCACTCTGTTAGTACTATGACGTCATTTAACTTGCTAAACTTAGCGAGATATAGACTAAGTATATCAAAGTTTGCGTTCAAACTTCGTATATTCACTGTCAATATTAGGAAGGAATTACCGCCCGAACTGCTCGTCAATTTCGTATAGTCCATAGGATCACTCACCTGTCCACATTTAATGACGTCCCTATCAACATCACTTATAATCATATTAATGATTTTGATGAATATATATTTTCTTAAAAGGGGGTTCCCCGTAGGTTCTTCACCTGGCAGAAACACGGGGATTATATATTATCTCATATTATATTAAAATAATTTACTTTTATTTTAGGTGAAACGCTTCAGGAAGCTGGTTATACAAAGTTTCATCCCGGAGAACCTAACAACGGAACTAAAGGTCAATATTGTGGTGCAGTGTACCGGAATGCATTGTTCGACGATCTGTGGTGTGAAAAGCATTACGCATTTATTTGCGAAAAGAAACCCGACTACCCCCCTGTTTGCGATAGTACCCATCAACGTCCATTCCACACCCCAGTTTGTGAATCGGATATTGAAAATCAAATCGATATTAGAAGTCTCTGAATGATTTGGGAAATTAATATATGCTTATTTCTTAACACACGTACGTCTTGTATTCAGCTTATTATATATTTGAGTAAAATCAATAAATTAATTCATTACAAAAATCTTATTTTATTTATTTGCACTTGTCTTATATGTAGTGCAAGTATAACTTAAGTTTTATTCTGAAAATTCTAACTGCATATAAGACCGTTAATAATAGGTCTTTACCTATGAAATTGCCGTTTTGTATGCAATAAGTGAAAGTACTTTTCACTTATTGTTGGTTGGAAGCTCTCCCTCATCCGCCATACTCACCAGACCTTGCACCTACCGACTATTACTTATTCCAAAATTTAGACAACTTTTTAGTGGGTAAAAAATTCAATTCCCGAGAGGCAGTACAAAATGCCTTTGAAGAGTTTGTTGCCTCCCGTACAGCTGATTTTTACAAGAAGGGCATCAATAAACTGCCAATGCGTTGGCAAAGATGCGTCGATTGCATGGGCTGATTACTTCGAATAACAGAAATAAAAAAGTTTGAAAAAATAAGTACTTTCACTTATTGCATACAAAACGGCAATTTCATAGGTAAATAACTATTAGTTCTTTTCCTTAGGAACTAAGTAAAACTTTAATTCTATTTGAAGCATTATGTATCTTAACAAAATATATTTCTGAATAACCACAAATTTTAACAAAAAAAAATCGACTTCAATCTGGACCAAATTGAAATAGGACCACACGGGACGCACCAGCAAAAAAGAATCATCAAAATCGGTCCACCCAGTCGAAAGTTATGAGGTAACAAACATAAAAAATACACAGTCTAATCGATAACCACCTCCTTTTTTGAAGTCGGGTAAAGTTACTAGATGATTCAACACTATCATCACACTTTCTACTATTATAAAAGTGAATGTAAGTTTGTTTGTTACTCTTTCACGGGTTAACTACTTAACCGATCATCATGAAACTTTGTACACATATTCTTGGAGGTATGAGAAGTAACATAGAAACTTTTTATTAAATGTGAACGGGCGAAAGCTAGTTTTATTAAAGGGCTAAGGCCGGGTCTCCACCGAACAAAAGTTGACAATTTTTGTGTTGTCAACACGTGTTGGTGACAAAAGTTTCTGTAATTTCCCTGTGTTGTCAACAAAAATTGTCAACAAATGTTGGCAACCGTGTTCCTGTTTTTAGCGGTAAACATCAAATGAATACGCTTGTTGCAGTTTTTTATTGGCTCTGTGGAGACGCTTAATTGAAATGTTTTTTAAATTGTTGGCGACTCGGTGTACATAATGGAAACAAAAGTTGGCGATGTTTTGAAGTGTTGCAAACATTTGGAACTAGTGAAATTGTCAACAATTTTGTACAACAACATCGCAGGACAACATCACTGCAAAGAGAAGGAAAACTTGTAACATACTCTTATGTCAACCCGTCTGGCCAGCGTAGCACAGTTTTTTTATGTAATAGGCGGGCAAACGAGCAGACGTATCGCCTGATGGTGAGCGATTACCGCCGCCCATGGACACCTGCAACACCAGAGGTGTCACAAGTGCGTCGCAGGCCTTCTGGGGATGGGGGGGGAGAAGAGGCGGTGGATGGGGGAGATAGGGGAAGGGGTTGGGGCATGGGCCTCCGGTATCCTCACTCACTCGGTGAAATACAGCGCAAGCACTATTTTACACCGGTTTTCTGTGAAGCCGTGGTATTACTCCGGTCGAACCGGTCCATTCATGCCGAAGCGTGGCTCTCCCATGGTAACAGTAGACCAAAACCTCCTTTCTAAGGAGATGCCCATATCCAGGATGGAGGATGATTGTAGGCTTTGGATAACACTCAGGACACAGCTCATTTAAGCTTGGAGTTATACGTATTTGTGACTATACTAGTTCCGCCAGTTTGATTGGTTGACGACGACGGTCGGTTACGTATTGTCAGGACCGATGGTACGCACCGACGGTCGGTCGAGCACTGAAACCAGCCTAAGTCAAAAACAATAATGCAATGGCCCAAAATGACGTTCTGTGATTGGGCGACAACAGGAATATACAAAAGTAGGGAAAGGCTGTATGATTTGTATGCTGTGTAAAAGGGTAATTTTGACCCAAAATTTTATGAATACGTTAAATATTACGCAAGGATTTTTAGGAGATCGTGTGGTGTAGCGAAGTTCTTGTACATAAGTGATAAAATTGTCTTCAAATAATAAAATAACAGCTACATGAACCATTATTAATAATAAAACTGGACATTGTATACCTCAAGATAATGATTTAAAATTAAATATCAATAATAGGTTTATAACAAACAACTTAGACATAGCTGAATCTTTTAATACCTTTTTCACAAGTGTACCAGTTAGTACAACGAGTACCTTGAATTCTTGTGCGTCCAGGTCTGAACTGTTGTTAAGGGCCAATGTAAATGAATGTAAGAATTTATTTCAATTTGAATACATAAACCCCACAGATATATAAAAACGTTCAAGTCTCTTAATTCTGGTGTTTTTCCTCACCTGATGAAGTATAGCAAAGTACTACCATTATTCCAGAAGAGTTGTAGAACTGAACCAAGTAACTTTAGGCCAATCTCAATCTTACCGGTTATTAGTAAAATTTTTGAAAAGTTATTTTGCAACAACTAGAAGCCTAGCCTAGCCATTTTAATCTAAATAATTTATTTCACAAAGAACAATATGGCTTTACAAAGGATCGTTCAACAATTGATGCCGGTGCAACTCTTTTAAGACATATATTTAATGCATGGGAGAATTCGCAAGATGCGATAGGTGTATTTAGCGATCTCTCAAAAGCTTTTGACTGTGTAGAACATAACACGCTTTTTCTTAAACTTAGGCATTATGGTGTTAATGGTATTGCTTTGAATCTAATCGTTTCCTTCTTTAAAGATAGAATTCAAAATGTAGATATCAATGATGCGAGGTCATCTGGATTACCTGTTATTATGGGCGATCCGCAGGGCTCTATACTGGGTCCTCTACTTTTTCTCATATATATAAATGACTTACCATGTTATTTAAAAGATCTCTGTGATATAGTTATATTTGCTGTACATCACTTATTTTTAAAGTCGATCGTAAGAAAACAGTTTTTGACGATGTGAATAGGGCACTTAGCGATGTATTGAATTGGTTTACAACGAATAATCTCCTACTGAATTCAAATAAAACAAAGTGTGTGAGATTTACTATGCCAAATGTATAACAACTAGTCACTAATCTAACTATAAATAATGAAATCATAAGTATTGTAGACTCAACAGTATTCTTAAGAATTACAATAGACAGTAAACTTCAATGGGGAGCCCATATAGATAGCCTTGCGGGTAGACTTAGTTCAGAAGCTTATGCAATATGGAAGGGACGTCAGCTCACGGACACAGCTAGGTTAGTTTATTTTAGCTACTTTCACAGCGTCATATCCTATGGTATACTACTTTGGGGCAAAGCGGCTGATATTGAAACGATTTTTATTCTACAAAAACAAGCTATCCGTTCAATGTACAATGTAAGTGCTAGAGTCTCTCTTCGAATCTGTTTAAAGGTATAGGTAAACTCGTTGGTACCTATCATCGTTTACATAAGGTACACAACTCGTTCGAAGGTCTTGGTATACGTCTTTTTAATAAAATTCCTACAGATGTAATTGACCTTCCTATAGATAAATTCAAGCTTACTGTAAAATACCTTTAGATCACCTTATTAGGAAAGCCTACTATAAGATTGGCGATTATCTGAACGACAAAGAGTCATGGGCTTAAGTTGTTATTATATACACACTAACTTCTTTGTCTTGAAATTTAGATAAAATGTTTTTTTTTTAATAATGTATAAAATTTGAAATGTTGGTACTCCGATATGAATTGTTTTTATACTTTAACCTAAAGACATCTAATTCCGACAAATAATTAGATAGAAATTGTTAATTTTCTTTGGCTTTGACATTTTATTTTTTATTGTTTAAATTACAACTTATAAATTAATTCATACACACATACTTATATAATGTACTTTTCTAACAATATGTTTCCCCATTTATTAAAGACGCACTTGTTATTGTATGAGCACCTTGTCGACTTTGATTATCATTAATTTCTTTGATATTGACCTGATGATTTGCTGTGCGGCCTGAGGACGCAGCTCAACTATGGTTGAATAGGTCGATTCCTGATCCATGCATCTTACGTTATTTTACATTTGTGATATTTATTGATTATTTTATATTTGGATATGTTATATCTTTTTAAATTTGACTGTGAGTGAAAGTGCTATTTGGATTTTATTTTCCATAAGTGGCTGATATTGAAACGATTTTTATTCTACAAAACAATACAATGTCACAATTTAACAATGTAAAAATCTTGCAGCTTTCAGTAAGAACGGCGCATGATTGGTTAGCTCATGGCTGTGCAGCAATGACTCCAAACCTTTTGTTTTGTATTCTTTGGTCGACTTCGTTCTCATTAAAGTCTCTTAGTGACAAAGAAATTGTAAACCGTATTGTTATTTTTTAAAAGGAGCAACAATGGAGTTTCTTGCCAGATTCTTCTCCATAAAGGGTAGGCTGCACTTGGAACTGGCGACTAGAATCACTCGATTTTTTTATGTTAAATATTGACTATTCATAAGTGCCTGTAAAATAAGTGCCTATATGAATAAAATCTTTTTGAGTTTGAGACTATTGTACCTAAATATCTGACTTTTACAAAGAGTGGCCATGAGTTTCTTTGCCAGTATTCATCTCATAAGGCTCTACGCATTTTGGAAACTGGAAGTACAGACACAGGCAGGCAGTAGATTTTGATGTTTTCACCTAATTTATTTTGACAATACAGCACATGCTGCGGCGTTTGTTTGTGTCGATTTATGATTTTTAACTGTAGCTTTGACGTTCATATGTGTCACGATGTCTTAGTTGAATAAATGATTTTGAATTTGAATTTTGAATTTACAGAGTTTTTACTTAAATTTGGTTTTTTTAAATCTCAAGCTGATAATGTACACACATCAAAAGTGTCTAGGGATCAAGCATTTTTATGCGGATTTCTTGAGATTGAGATGTGGCTTTGTAATAAATTTACGATTTTATAAATTTATATGGAGAACACTGGAGAACCCCTGGACGCCAACAGCGATTAAAATCCTGCCAGGAAGTCCATCCTTATAGTGGTGGAACCATCATGGTATGGGCGGGTATTTGGATCGGCGGAAGAACTGAGTTGATTTGGATCAGAGGCAACCTCAACGCTCAAATTTATGCTGAGACGATTGTATCAGACGTCATCGTTCCTCTACAAGTGCAAATCGGTCCCTTATTTCAGTTAATGCATGATAATGCACGACCGCACACCGCAAGAGTTGTAAGACAGACTCTCGCCGCAGCTAACATCAATGTCCTGCCGTGGCCTGCTCAGTCGCCAGACTTGAACCCGATTGAGCATGCATGGGATATGCTACAG
Source organism: Diaphora mendica (assembly GCA_949125395.1). Classification (NCBI taxonomy): domain Eukaryota; kingdom Metazoa; phylum Arthropoda; class Insecta; order Lepidoptera; family Erebidae; genus Diaphora; species Diaphora mendica. The sequence goes on along the minus strand of OX421332.1, from coordinate 2,226,598 downwards.
AGAAGAGCTCTGCCGAATATGGAGGGTATCCAGTCGCAAGAAGACCTTTTTTTGTTGTTGCAACGAACATGGGCGGCCATTCCACTGCGTGATTTGGATGAACTCATTTCGAGTATGCCAAACCGATGTTCTTGTGTTGTTAGTGTTCGCGGTAGAAACACGGATTATTAATTGTTTAAGTTACAATAAAATTTTAAAGAAAACTGTTATTTCAGTCTTTTTTTCGAACTTTAATGTTAGTGGTTCAAATGTCAAAAATCCCTTTATTAGGAAAATGGCAAATTTCTTTATTAATGCAAAGGTGACTTGGTTTATCGTTACTGTGACAAACGGAAACACTTTATTTGATTAATCCTTAAAGAAAATTTTAATTAATATCAATCAGGAGAAAAGTTATTGCAAAAATATATGTTGATCCCTAGACACTTTTTTTGTGTGTATTTACATATGACTTTTTAATGGGACTAAAGTATTTTCAATAATTTATGTTGACGATGGTCTTCTCATATCTTATATCAAATAAACAACTTATAAAAGAGATATGAGAATATTTAAAACAAAATTTTAAAATCATAGAGCTAAAGTATTTAGTGGGCATGCAAATAAAGTACATTAATCTATATACTTATAATAAAAATGTAACAGGTCAAATTCTGTACATTGAAGATATTTTGAAATTTTTTTTTGGAGGGCACTCTGTTATCGATACTGAAACCAAAACTATTTTTTTTTCATTTTTGTCTGTCTGTCTGTCTGTCTGTATCTTGGCCGCACATCACGCCGAAACTACTGAATGGATTCAAATGAAACTTGGCATGATTTGAGTTCATACTCCGAGGTAGGACATAGGATACTTTTCATTCCGAAATTCCGGACGGTTTCCCTGTGAGGGGGGATGAAAGTCAAAATGTGTAATTAATTGTAATTCATTAACGAGTAGTCCGATTGCAATAATTCTTTTTGAGTTAGAAAGGAGATACTCTGAAGATTGTAGCATTAATTATTTAATTTATCACAATCTCTCTATCTATTGGAAAAAAAATATAAAGAATTTATCATTACGAAATACAACACGTAGCGACATCTTTTGGAAGCCATACGTAATACACACATACGTAAATACACTTTCATTAAATATCGTGGAATAATCGTGGAAAAGTTTTATACACAAGTATTACGTATAATTCGGTGTAGCATTAAGTATTTGATTTATCGAAATCTCTCTATCCATAAATTCAGCACGGTTTCCTGGAGAGAGCGGATGAAAGTCAAAATATGTACTTGGTTGTAATTCAATAACACGTGATTTCATTCATTCTTTTTTTTGCTAGACAGCAAGTACTTTAAATATTGATCCGTGATCTATTTATACATATATCCCGTATAATAAATCTGTAGACGTTGAGTTTGTCTGTTTCTTTGCTTAAAACAGCGACATCTCTTGGAATCAAGTAACTAACTTTACAATAGGTACGTAATATGATTTTCTTTTGAACGTATAATAAAATGTGATGTAACAGATCAATTCTGTACATTAAAGAAATTTAGATGTTTTAACGGGAGGGCTCTCTAATCGTTACTGAAGCAATGAAATTTTATTGAAAATTGTTTCTAAACTTAACAACGACATCTATTGGAATTAAGTAACACTAACTTCACAGTAGGATGTACCTATCCTATATACGAGTAATCTATATATGATTAATTTTTAAAGTAGGTATAATAAAAAAAAAAACATTAATTCTGTACATTAGAGAAATTTAGATTTTTTTTGGGAGGACGCTCTAATCGATTCTGAACCAAAAATTAAAATACCATAATAACGTTAAATGGTCATTGTAAAGGAGCACGGTCCAAATGGACCGTGTGAATATGAAGGAAGACGACTTTTCAGTAGACTGTATTTAATTTGCTGGTTTTACAGTAATAGATTACTAGAAAAAACTTGCAAAGTTGACAAAACAATTTGTATATCTTCTTCTTCTCTTATATCCTATAAAAAGCGGCCAAGTGCGAGTCGGACTCGCCCATGAAGAGTTCCGAAGCAGCAAGTAGCATAATACAATTTTTATTTTATTTTTATATTTGTGTTGATTGAATGAAAGGTAAATTGCAGTTTACGATTTATGACGTATTAAAAAAAAACTAATTACTAGATTTCGTTCAAACCAATTTTCGTTGGAAGTTTGCATGGTAATGTACATCATATATTTTTTTTAGATTTATCATTCTCTTATTTTAGAAGTTACAGGGGGGGGGACACACATTTTACCACTTTGGAAGTGTCTCTCGCGCAAACTAATCAGTTTAGAAAAGTATGATATTAGAAACCTCAATATCATTTTCGAAGACCTACCCACACCCACACGTATGGGTTTGATGAAAAAAAATTTTTGAGTTTCAGTTCTAAGTATGGGGACCCCCATAATTTATTGTTTTTTTTCTATTTTTGTGTGAAAATTTTAATGCGGTTCACAGAATACATCTTCTTACCAAGTTTCAACATAATGGGTTTTATAGTTTCGGAAAAAAGTGGCTGTGACATACGGACGGACAGACAGACAGACATGACGAATCTATAAGGGTTCCGTTTTTTGCCTTTCGCACGGAACCCTAAAAATGAATTGCTGTTCGTTTGTCTCGCTAAAACTCGAGAACCGCCGGGCCGATTTAGCTGATTTAGGTTTTGAAATGTTTGCCGTGGTTCAGGGAAGGTTTAAACGGTGAGAAAATATGGAAAAATTGCGGGGAAGATAATAAAAACAACAATTTCCTTTTGCCCATATAAACTGTTCTACCAACTTTCCTGTCAAACTTTTGACTGTCAAATTGAAGCACTTATTACATTAAGGGTTTTAAATAGGCATCATATATTATTACACGAATGAAATTAAGGGTTTTAAATAGACACCACATATTGTTTATATATTATTATCGTGTATTTTAATATTATTATTTTGATGGTTGTTATTGTTGGTTCATTCAGAAATTGTCATTGTATTGACATATTTTGTTGGTTGTCACTGCTTAGAATGCAAATAAAAATGGTAAACATATTAGATAATATTTTTAAAATTCAGTATCAACATATCTATTTATATAAAAATGTATCGCCGAAATGTTAGTACGCGCATAACTTCCGATCGGCTGCACCAAATTAAATGATTCTTTTTTCATGTGTAGGACCTTATTGTTAGGACAAGGTTTGTGTATAAGAAAAATTAAAAGATAGCGGGCAAAGTTTTTTTTTTGTCCGCGACGTCTATCTGTATCTTGGCCGCGCATCACGCTGAAACTACTGAATGGATTAAAATGAAACTTGGCACGATTTGAGTTCATACTACGAGGTAGGACATAGATTTTTTTTTTAATTTTTTTTATTTAATTTTTTTTTTAATAACGGGAAAAGTCTTTTTCTTTGTCCGCGACTGTACTCTGCCTGTAGGAAGCTGAGACCAGCTGAGACAGATATGTAAATATGGCGGTACGAAGTTTATTTTTATTCTACCCTTCCTGAATATTTTCGCTCCATTTCTATTCTTCTCTTCCTGAACATTTTCACCGTATTCCTATTCTTCCCTTCCTGAACATTTTCGCCCTAATTCTATTCTACCCTTTCCTGAATATTTTCGCTTTATTTCTATTCTTTCCTTCCTGAAAATTTTCGCCCTATTCTTATTCTTCCTTTCCTGAAAATTTTCGCCCTATTTCTATTCTTCCCTTCCTACTCAAAGTGCTGCAGCTTTCAGAAATTACTTATAGACAAGTCTGTTCTGATTTCTGAGGACTTTTTATTTTTTATTCTGTAATTTCTGAGATCTTTTTATTTTGTCTAAATATGCCTAACCATAAAACTAGATAAGAATTTTTTTAAGTTATGTGGATTAGGATTTTTAACTCTTACCACAGTAAAAAACAAAAAAGGGAACGCCTCAAGACGATCGACGAGAGATGAGACCGCCTATACTCAATTAAAGTGTAAAATAAAAATATAGTTTTGTGACTAATAAGAAACATTGTTTTTTATTACTTAAAATATTTTTAAATTATGGTGTACCTCCAAAATTTTTAATCTTCCTAGATGTACCTTGAACCCAAAAAGTTTGCGGAACACTGAATGTACTATGGTGATGTGTGTTACTTTGACCTGAATGCAGACCTCCTTAACAAGCTTGACCGTCTTCTTAATAACTGCATTCGATTTATTTTCAATATTCGAAAGTATGACCATGTGTCTGCTTTGCGTTCCCAGTTAAAATGGTTACTTATTCGCCTACAGTGCAATCAGCGAGCACTTACCTTCCTATTTTCATTTCTCAACTCGCCATCCTTACCTACCTACCTTGCTCCGTATTTCCGATACCTGTGCTCTAATCACGATAGAAATCCTAGCTCAGTCAATAATCTGCTTCTCTCATGTCCGTCTCATTACTCCGACTTCGTGAACTGTTCCTTCTTTGTTCGAGCAGTAATACTCTGGAATGCGCTCCCGCTCGAAATCAGGATGTCCACTAACCGATATACATTCAAAAATAAAGTACATGAGCTCTTTCTCAATGAACTGGCAGAATTTTCTAATCTATAGCTTACCGTCCTTTTTAAACGACTTCCAAAAGGAGGAGGTTCGCAATTTCATCGATTTTTTTTCTTAATGTATGTATGTACACGGATTACTCCTCCGTCAATTTATGGACCGATTTTGAAAATTATTTTTGTATTCGAAAGGGTATGCTCCTCATGTGGTCCCATGGCCACCATATCTCCTGATATGGCGTGACCTTGAGCGGGATAGCTGCTCTTCGCGTAGAACAAAACAACCGAAGCGTCGGTGACGTCGTTAACGTTCGTCTCGAAATATAGCGAGTGTGGTACCTACTATTATATTTGGCTTGGCACCGACTTCAAACCTATGAATAGGTAGCATATACAAGTTATTTGATACTTTTTAGTTTTTAAGTCGGTTTTTTTAAACGAAGTTTTTTTTTCCATTATTTAGTGTATAAATGTTGTATTTATGTATACGTAATCTGTATATGTATATCTACTTATATATGTATGTTTGTATGTATAACGTTGAATATGATGTGATTATTGTAAATTTGAACGGACTTCTTATGTATATAAGATTTCACACACCTGCCTTATAAGATTTCTCCATCACCCGAAGGTCGACTGGAAGAGCCGTGAAGTCGCCGATGTACATTCTTAGTGCATAAAGTTAATAAATAATATATAAATAATCTACATTGTATTTATATTTCCAAAAAAGTGTGTGTGACCAGTTCCTAAAATTATCATCTCAATGTAACTAACACAACATCCACATCTGGTAGTTCTTAAATAGTTTCTAAAAGATACTTTACAATAGGTACGTTATATGATTACTTTTTTATCGTTTAATAAAAATGTAAAATATCAATTTTAAGTTTATGAAGTTGGATGAAACTTTACAGTAATATAGCTTATACAGGTTACTATTTGCCGCGAAAATCGACATTCACGCGGGCGGAGCCGCGGGCAACAGCTAGTCTATATATATAAAAGCGAAATACCACTCACTTATTAATCACGAAATCTCAGAAACTATAACACCTACAAACTTGAAATTTAGCAGGTAGATTCCTTATAGGGTGTAGACATCCGCTAAGAACGGATTTTACGAAATTCCACCCCTAAGGGGGTAAAACGGGGGTTGGAAATTTGTATGAAAGTCCTATGTTTTTGAAGTAAGAGACTCGAAATTTAAAATGTATGCTCTATAGATGGTGTGGAGGTATACTAATAATTTATCTTTCGAAATCAACCCCCTTTTGGGGTTAAAACGGGGGATGGTAGTTTAGACGCAAACGAGGTTGCGTAGATCACCTAGTATCAGTATAATAATAATAATAAATCTCTTTATTGTACACCAGCTTATGAAATTACAAGGTAAACTTAAAACTAATATGAAGTATGTACAAGTGGCGGCCTTATCGCTCCAAGGCAATATCTTACAGGCAACCATGGGATGGAAAGAAGAGGGATGAAAAAGTATATGGTAGTGCCTGGTGTATTTTTGGTGGAAAGTAAAGTAAAATAGAGTTTACACATTACATAAAATAATAGCAACACGTAGTGTGAGGGACCAAGTCAATACATACAATAAGATGAGTAAAACACGCCTACAGACATTCCATGCAATATAACAAGCTATGGGACATTGACGTCTCTCAGGTAATATTCCTTTACCAGTCTCTTAAAGGCAGTTAATGTTTTCGCACGTCTTATTACGACTGGTAGGGCGTTCCATAGGCGAACTGCTTGTACAGAGAAGGAATGGTCGAGAAATTTGGTTGTATGTCCTGGCATTTTCAATCTCAAATTCTCTGACGATCTCAATGATTTAGGATGTGAGTCAAGTAGGAAGTTAAACCGAGATTTCAGGTAGCGTGGAGTAAGTGGATTGAAGAGAATATTGTACAGAAGAGAAAGAATGTGTGTATTCCGGCGAAGGCGGATGGGTAACCATTTAAGCTGTTTACGATAATCGGAGACATGATCATATTTGCGTAATCCAAATATGAATCTTATGCAGAGATTTTGGAGTCGCTCAAGCTTATTTAATTGGTCTTCGGTGAGATCAAGATAACTGGCATCAGCATAATCAAGGATGGGGAAAAGAAGGGATTGTGAAAGAGCAATCTTCGTAGATATGGGTAAGAAATTGCGTAGTCTGCGCAAAGACCCTGCAGCGGCAAACATTTTGCGACTCAGCTCCTGCAGCTGAGGACCCCAGGATAAGGTACTATCAATATAGATCCCCAAGTTCTTCACCTTGTCACTGTATGGGATAGGTGTGCTATTGCACGTGACTTGAGGCAATTTTGTCCAATCAATTTTGGAAACCATTCGAGAGCTTCCAACGACAATGACCTGAGTCTTAGATGGATTAATTTTCAATAGGTGTTGCTCCACTCAGAAATTTTATCCAGGTCAGCATTAGTGGTGTTAACAGCATCAGCCAGATTAATCAGTGATGCCCTGGTGTAAATTTGGAGATCATCAGCATATAGGTGGTAGGAAGACGAAAGATCATTAGTGATGGTGTTAATAAAAACGGAGAAAAGTAGCGGAGAGAGCACGCCGCCCTGTGGTACGCCAGCTGTAGTGCAACACCAGGAAGAAATAGTGTTCTCAATACTAATGCGCTGCCGGCGACCAAACAGGTAGTTGTGAAACCAGTCAATCGCCGTTGGAGATATGTTGAAGGAGCGTAGTATACACAGCAGAACGTCGAAATCAACGGTGTTGAATGCATTGCTGAAGTCTAGGAGGGTCAGAACTGTAAGCTGGCCACTCTCCATAGCAGATCTGATGTCATCCGTAATATGGACCAGGGTGGTAGTGGTGCTGTGACCGGGTCGAAAGCCAGACTGCAGAGGGTTTAGTAGTAGGTTCTGGGATAGGAAATTTGAGAGCTGAGAATGGATAAGGCGTTCAAGGACCTTGGAGAGAAACGGGAGAATGGAAATCGGGCGGTAATCAGAGAAGGATCCGGGATTTTTCTTTTTGAGGATAGGGATTATTTCTGCATCCTTCCAAGCCTTTGGAAACACGCTATTGGAGATAGAATAGTTTAGGATGTGACATATGACAGGAAGAATTTCATCAAGGATCGGGATGATCATACTACGGCTAAGACAATCAGAACCCACTGTATTTGAGGTAATAGATACTACACTCTTCCTAACATCACAATCAGAAAATTGACTAAAGAAAAAGGGAGAACAGTCAGTGTTATGTATCTACCTACATTGAGTATACTTATGTGTATATCGCGTCCCGGCGGGTGGACGAATAATAAACCAGTATGCATCCAACCGCTGTCTTATTGCTACGCACCTATCTAACACTGGCGACGAGCTGTTAATTATCCCGTGTGCATTTGTAGAAATAACATTATAACAATGCCGATCGGACCCATAGAACCATACAATTTTGGAAGTAGCAATTGGGACGCGTATGTTCGAAGAGTGAAACAGTTTATAGCATTAAATAGCATTAGTGATTCGCTTCAAGTTGCTACGTTAGTAACGGTTGTAGGCGCGGAGTGCTATGAGTTAATGTGTGACTTGTGCTCGCCAAGTACCCCGGAATCAAAAACATTTACGGAACTAGTTAAACTGGTGAAAGATCACTTGGAACCTGAACGATCAGAAATTGCTGAACGGCACATATTCAGGCAGCGAACTCAACGTCAAGGTGAAAGTGTTCGCGACTACCTACAATCTTTAAAACATCTGGCAAAAAGTTGTAATTTTGGGGATAAGTTGGAGGAGAACTTACGCGACCAATATGTATCTGGTTTGTACAATGAAGACATGAGATCGAGGATCTTTGCGGAAAAGAATGTGGACTACAAGCGTGCCGTGGAGCTGTCTCAGGCACTGGAGGCTGCAGAGCGCCACGCGTCCATGGCGGGCGCAGTAGGCGCGGCGCCGCACGACGACGGCTTGCACCGGATAGGCGCGGGCGCTGCCGGGGGCTCCAGCGCGCAGGCGGGCGCGCCCCGGCGGCTGCAGCGCGCTTGCCCCCGATGTGGTAAAATAGGGCATACGGATGGCAAGTGTCGGTTTAAGTATTACAACTGTGATGTGTGTGGTCAACGGGGCCATTTAAAAGCAGTGTGTGTAAAAAATAAAAGTGAGAATAAAAGTTCTAAATATTCAACCAAAAACCAGTTTTTTCTGAACGGATCGGACTCGGAGGATGAAGGTTGTAATTTTTATAATTTAGTAGTTAGTAATAACGGTGATGGTCCATATTACGCTCAAATAAAAGTTGAGAACATTTTATGTAAATTTGAGATTGATACGGGAAGTAAGTTATCCGTTATTTCTAAAGAATATTATTGTAGAAATTTCCCGAATATTCCTATAGAACACAAGCAAATAAATCTGAAGTCATATACCGGGGACGTAATCGAGACTCTTGGTTTTATTGTGGTCAATGTTAGTTATGGTGAAAAACAATCAAAATTAAATTTATTTATCACTAGCTGTTGCCCGCGGCTTCGCCCGCGTGTATGTCGGTTATCACTGCAAATAGTAGCTTATGTGTTATTCTGATGTATAAGCTATATTACTGTAAAGTTTTATCCAAATCCGTTAAGTAGTTTTTGTGTGAAAGAGTAACAAACATCCATCCATCCATACTAACGAACTTTCGCGTTATTAATATAGGTAGGATTTTTATCGATATAAAATCATAATACAAAATGTATCGGTACCTGAATAGTTTTATTTTCTTTACCTCGTATAGAACTTTTATATATTTTTATAAATCAGTTTAAATAAAATAAAGGTGTTTAATACAATTTTGTCAAAACTAAAAATTTAGTATAGCGCCATCTGTATTTTTGATATGGAACTCATTCCTATCTGATGTCCCACGACACCACTCGATTTTTTTTACAAATAAGACACGCACGTTTTACTATTAAAAACTTATTTAAGTATTTATATATGTACATAAATTATAAAGTGTTTATATGAGCTTATTTCTACATTTGACATGGCCAAGGCCTTCGACCGGGTCTGGCACCGCTCGCTTCTCTCCAAGCTCTCGTCATTTGGTCTGCCTCCTAGACTATGTCACTGGATTGACGCTTTTCTTCATCAGCGCCGCATTATTGGCCTTTGCGACGGCACGGCCTCTGATGTTCTGGATGTAAACGCTAGCGTACCTCAGGGTTCAGTCCTGTCGCCCACACTATTTCTTCTGCATATCATTGACATTTTAGCTCTTGGCTCTTAGTTCATTGGCGATATTTTTGACACCGTTCAGCCAAGCTGGCAGACTTTAATGAAAATCGACAGAAGCTTGTCGCTGAGCTCGACCGGGTTTTGAACCGCATTTTACAATGGGGTGATAAGAATCTGGTCGAGTTCAACGCTACGAAAACACAGTTATGCGCGTTCTCTACCAAAAAGTATCCATTTCTTTCCCTCCCCACTTTTCAGAGCACTCAACTGCCACTACGGGGTAAACTCGGTGTCCTGGGCATGGATATTTGCCGAGACCTCGAGTACTGTTCTCATCTTTATGATGAATCCGCGCAGTATTTGCTTGATGCTTTCGAATGGTTGCAGTGGCGAGCAGTCCGCTTTACCAACAGTCCCGAAGCCACCGAGTTCCTTGAACCTCTGCGGCTGCGTAGAGATATCGCCTCTATAGCAGTCCACTACCATCTGTATCATTGGAAGTATTCTGAGGAGCTCTTCCAACTGGTCCCCCTTCTCCCTTCCTCTGCAGAATAACATGTTCACTCTCGAACCAAACGGTTTGGTTCATCCTTCCTGTGCCGAGCAGCTAAAAACTGGAACTGACTTACAGCGCACGTGTTTCTCTCCTACTGTGATCCCGGGCCCTTTAAGTGGGGCGTAAATTAAGTGGGGCGTGAAAAAGCATCTCACTATGCCGTCATAGTGTGGGACGCAATTCAGCATTGTCTGCTTTCCCAGTGAGTATGGTTGCCCCCACAGTTGGATTCTGCTTGAGTTTTTCATCAGGCTGACCATAGTCACTTTTGCAGCTTCAAAAAAAAAAGTACAATTTTAATAACTACGTTTTTTCTTTTGCCATATTTTGCCAAAATATGGAGATTTTGCGGATTTGATATACGTGAGTATGCTGCCCATGAGAAAAAAAAATACTGTATCTTTAAGCATCTGTCCTTGGGTTTTGTTAACATTGTTATTGGAAATGCTGTTTTCATGCATTCAGCGGAAACTGCATTCTTTTAAATTAAAATGTCAAATAAGTTGGAATCATTGGAATACGTGGAATTAAAACATTATCTTCTTTTGCCATTCCATGCGTCATGATTGTAGTTTTTACAATATTGTACCCCAGTTGTGTAATATTTAGCCATGTACTATTGCTTTGCTTTGACATTGCTTTGGCGCTCAAGGTACCTCATTTAATAGTACTGGAACATTAACTTGCACCCTCAACTTATGGGAAGGCACTCCTGATATTTCTTAAGACTTTAAGTATTCGACAACATCTCCCTCCACGCCTGACATGATCCGTTCGTTTAATTGATAATTATCTCATTAGTCAGCAGATCAGGATCGAAATTATTTTTAAATCATCTGTGCTATCTTAAACCAGAACCCACGTCTCAGTGTAATCATGTCGTTACTGTCAGTTGGCATACTATCTTCTCCGTGATAACTCCGTAAATGTCATATCAGAATAGCTCTGATACATATTTTGTCTCTTGTCGCAAACTAACTCACAAACCTTACATATTTCTATACAAACTGCCATCCCCTGTTGCTATTTTACCCCCTCGAGTGTAAAATTTTTACAAACTTTAAATGACATTTTCATTCATATCTAACCAACAGCTAGCGTATAATGACTATACTTCTGTAGAGAATTTTGAAGTTAAGAAACGCTGTTAATTAATTATATTAATTTGGCTTATTTATTTCTATTAATATAATGAACATACAAATCAGATTGACGAATATATACTTAATATCTTAATATTTAGGTCTTCATTTAAAAAGTGAAATATTTTTTATGATTGTGACAGCCTTGGTTATTCGTTGTCAAGACGCCCGACGTAGGTAACGCGCAGGCGTGTGGCGAGTGAACCCCCAGAACAACCTTTCATCCCCCTTTTAAACCCCTTACAACCACTTTTTCGCATTAAAAAGTAGCCTATGTTCTTTCTCAGGCTCAAGTCTATCTGTGTAAATAAATTAATTTCATTCAAATCGGTGCAGCGGTTTGACCGTGAAAGCAAGACAGACAGATTGACAGACAGAGTTAATTTCGCATTTATAATATAAGTATGGATAGCTGACCCACGCAATGTCATTTGCATCTTCTGTTGCCCGTAGCGTAATAATTTTCCCCCATTCTTCATTCGTGCTCCGCTCCTATTGGTCTAAGCGTGATGATATATATTCCTCGATAAATGGGCTATCTAAGACTGGAAGAATTTTTCAAATTGGACCAGTAGTTCCTGAGATTAGCGCTTTCAAACAAACAAACAAACTCTTCAGCTTTATATATTAGTCTACATATATACCCTTGATGACATAATGCTTAATTTGGATAAGGATTAATATTACGATACACATTTAACGTAGTTTCTTTCTTCAGACGATTTAATAATTTTTTTGAACACAAAAGCGGTTATTGTAACTAAACCATGATAGTTAGATATATGCTCTCGCGGACTTTTTTGTAGATCTTAATGAGACCTACAAACTCGTAATACATTATTTTGTTCTATTGTCAGTAGTTATTGCAGCGCACGCAAAAATAGGTTTTCAATTTCACACCTTGGGTTACGAAATAGCAATTTTCTTACAGATCCCTAATTTTTTTGAAAATAAAATATAGCCTATAGCCTTCCTCGATAAATTTACTATCCAACACTGAAATAATTTTTCAAATCGTACCAGTAGTTCCTGAGATTAGCGCGTTCAAACAAACAAACAAACAAACAAACTCTGCAGCTTTATAATATTAGTATAGATATTATAGATTAGTGTGACGGTCTTGTTTATTGGTTGTCAAGACGCCCGGCGTAGGTAACGCGCAGGCGTGTGGAAACTTTAAATGACATTTTTATTTATATCTAATCAACAGTTTAAAAAAAAACAAACTTCTAGCTTATATTGACGAAACTTCTCTAGAGATTTTGAATTTTACAAATTAATTTGGCTTATTTATTTCTATTAATACAATGAACATACAAATCAGATTGATGAATATCTTTTAATGAGTGTGACAGCCTTGTTTATTGGTTGTCAAGACGCCCGGCGTACGTAACGCGCATGCGTGTGTGAACCTCCAGACTTCTATACAAACTTTCATCCCCTTTTAAATCCCTTAAAACCATTTTTTCTCATTAAAAAGTAGCCTATGTCCTTTCTCAGGGTCTACACTATCTGTGTACCAAATTTCATTGAAATCGGTGCAGCGGTTTGGCCGTGAAAGCACGACAGACAGACAGACAGACAGAGTTACTTTCGCATTTATAATATAAGTAAGGATTGAAAACGGAGGGCCGCCACTGATGGGCCGTACGTGGATTAAACATTTGAAGCTAGGTATAGTGGAATGCTGGAATGCTGGCTGCGCGATCACACATGGAGGCTCATCCTTGAGAGGAAAGACTTAAAATCGAGAGGCTCATCGACACCTGAAGACCGGTCCAAGTACAGAGAGCTATGTAAAGCCATACAAAATGAGTGCCGCAGAGACAAGAACCTTTTCATCGAATCAATTTGCAAAGATCTCGAGAAGCACTCACTCCAAGCTCACACCGCTGATCTCTTCAAAAAGGTTCGCATTCTGTCCAAGAAATTTAAGCCGAAAACGTGGGTGATAGACGATGGAAACGGCCAGCCACTACATAACCTGGTGGACATTGCAGAAAGATGGCGGTTATATTGCGGTCAACTCTACGGGGGTGATGGTGAGTCTATGCCTTTGCCCTCCCCTAGCTGGTACACCATTGAGCCTGAACCCACAATCTTACGATCGGAGATAGAAGCAGCCCTCGGATCGCTTAAGGCCAGGAAAGCCCCTGGGCCAGATCAAGTAACATCCGAAACCCTCATCGCTCTCGGAGAACTGGGCATCGACCTGCTGCATGGCATTTGTACCAACGTTTGGCGTACTGGTATATGGCCTCGCGACTGGACGGAGTCAGTTATTCTTCCCATTCACAAAAAGGGCTCCACGAAGCAGTGTGACAACTATCGCACCCTTGCCTTAATCTCACACGCCAGCAAAGTGCTCCTCCACATAATTAATGCTCGCATCCGACACTTTCTGGATTGGCAAATTCCACCGGAACAAGCAGGGTTCGTAAAGGGCAAGGGAACCAGAGAACAACTACTCAACCTTAGGCAGATCGTTGAGAAAGCCTATGAATTCGACACACCAGTGGTACTATGTTTCGTGGATTACAGCAAGGCCTTTGATTGCGTCAGATGGGACTGCTTGTGGCTGGTGTTGGGCGAAATGGGCGTGCCACAACACCTCACGTCTCTGCTACGGTCGCTATACAGTAACAGCAGGGGCATCGTCAGGGTGGACCAAACCCTCTCAGAGCCATTCACCTTCGAAAAAGGTGTGCGCCAGGGCTGCATACTGTCTCCGATTTTATTCAACATCTACGGCGAGTATATCCTCAGGCGAGCACTCGAGGACTGGAGCGGTGGCGTATCTGTTGGTGGCGTCAAAGTCTCGAATCTTCGTTACGCAGACGACACCACTCTCCTAGCTGCGGATGAGGCCGAGATGCATGCTCTCTTGAGCAGAATGGAGAGAGCCAGTGAAGACCTAGGGCTCAAAATGAACAGGGCCAAAACAAAAGTCATGGTTGTTGACAGAACCGCCAAACTGGAACTCACAGGTTCGCTTAGCCTTGAGGTGGTGGAGGATTTTATTTACCTTGGCTCCAACATCACCAGCACCGGATCAGCTGAAAAAGAGATTAGGAGACGAATAGGTATGGCTAAGAGTGCAATGTCTGACCTGGATAGAGTATGGAAGGACCGCAACATCTCTAGAGGGACAAAAATAAAGCTGATACGAACCCTCATCTTCCCCATATTCCTGTACGGTGTCGAGACGTGGACGCTAAAGGCTGCCGACCGTAAACGCATTGATGCCTTCGAGATGTGGTGCTGGAGGAAGCTGCTACGAATACCCTGGACAGCACATCGCACCAACGTATCCATCCTAAAGGAACTTAACATTCGTGAGCGCCTGTCGACCCTGTGCCTCCGCAGAATCCTCGAATACTTTGGCCACATTGCGAGGAGAGAAGGCGATAACCTTGAAAGACTGATGGTGACGGGTAAAATAGAGGGGAAAAGACCCAGGGGCCGTAGCCCGTTGCGCTGGGCAGACCAAGTTTGCACTACTCTCGGCACTACGATCCATGCTGCCCTACACACTGCTCAAGATAGAAACAGGTGGCGAGCTATCACTCGCACATTTAGTCCAAATAGAGGTCACGACCCTCAGAATTGAGGATAACGACACAAGGAGGAGGATAGTGGAATGCTACAATATAACCGAAGTAGACTCGATGGCGACTTCCTTGCGAAAGGAATTTCCTGAGGTATTTGCAGAAGGTTTAGGTACGTTTAAGTCAAAGTTTAAATTATACCTTAAAGATGAGTCACCTAGGTTTATAATAGCGCGACCAATACCATTAGCGCTTCGGCAACCAGTTGAAAGGGAACTCGAGCGGCTGCAGCGGGATGACGTCATATACAAAGTCGAAAGATCAGATTATGGCACGCCTATTGTCCCAGTAATTAAAACAAATGGTTATATCAGATTATGCGGCGATTACAAAGTTACAATCAATCCTCTGTTAAAAGACTATCATTACCCGCTGCCGCGTATCGAAGACCTGTTTGCGATTTTGGGAGGGGGTGAGCAATACACAAAATTGGATTTGTCTAATGCATTTCAACAATGTCTTTTACACGAAGACTCGCGGGCGATGACAGCCATTACCACTCACGTAGGTACATTTGTTTATAAGCGCGTTCCATTCGGTATTAAATGCATACCCGAAAATTTTCAAAAAATTATGGAAGAAACGCTACATGGCTTGGCTTCGACAGCGGTCTTCGCTGATGATATTTGCGTGACAGGAAAAGACAAACCCAATCACCTAGCAAATTTAAAGGCGGTGCTACAAAGGCTTAAAGAGAACGGATTGAGGATAAACTTTAGTAAGTGTCAGTTTTTCAAGGACAGTGTTACTTATTTAGGATACAAAATTAATAAGTACGGGTTGCACACTGATTCTAAAAAAATTGAAGCCATTGTAGCAGCGCCCCCACCTACCAATGTTACTCAACTGAAAAGTTTTATAGGATTAGTAAACTTTTATTCAAAATTTTGTGTGAATATGAGTGACATATTGAAACCGATGTATGATTTATTGAAAAAAAATGTGAAATGGAGTTGGACAGTTGATTGTAATACGGCTTTTAATAAAATAAAAAATGTATTAAGCAGTTCCCCTGTGCTCGCGCATTACGATCCCAGCTTGGAGCTGATTTTGTCAGTGGACAGCAGCGCATACGGGCTCGGCGCGGTACTTACGCAGCGGCACGCAGACGGCGCCGAGCGGCCCGTCAGCTGCGCGTCGCGAACACTCAACAGCGCGGAGGCTAACTACTCCCAGATAGACAAAGAGGCGCTCGCCATCGTATTCGGGGTCACTAAGCACCATCAATATCTTTACGGGAGACATTTTGTATTACGGAGCGACCACCGCCCTTTGAGTTACATTTTTAGTAAAAACAAAGGGTTACCGGTAACAGCTGCAAGTAGACTCCAACGTTATGCCGTTAAGTTGGCTGCATATGATTTTTCCATTCAGTTTGTAAGATCAATACAAAATTGTTTTGCTGATACGCTTTCACGACTCCCTCTAGAATTGTCAAAAAAACAATTAAGAGGTGAAGACGAAGAAGGTAGTTATCTGCATTACGCGCAAGAAAACTTTCCAATCAGTTTTAATGAAATTAAAACTGAAACAGGAAAGGATTCGGTACTAAGCAAGATCTACGGATTTATTATGTTTGGGTGGCCAACTAATTATGAGTATAATAATATTGAAAAAAATTATTGTAACAAAAGGGACAATTTACACATAAACCAGGGGTGTATAATCTGGGGTTATCGAATTGTAGTCCCGAATACCTTACGAAACTGCATCTTAAAAGAGATCCATGAAGGTCATCCGGGCATAGTCAAGATGAAACAAATCGCACGAAATTACGTTTGGTGGGAAAATATCGATCGAGACATAGAAGAGGTTGCGCGCGAGTGTGTAGCGTGCAGGGAGATGCGCCCAGCGCCCCCCGCCGCACCACTGCACTCGTGGCCTTGGCCGGCGGAACCGTGGTCTCGCGTTCATGTAGATTTTCTCGGTCCATTTAATAATCAATATTACTTTATAATCATTGATGCGCATTCGAAATGGATCGAAGCAGAAAAAATCAAATCGACCTCAGCTAGTGCAGTTTGTGACAGCTTGCGGGGTCATTTTTCTCGTTTCGGTTTGCCAAAACGCATCGTTAGCGACAATGGACCGCCATTCACATCGGCGGCATTTTCTCAATATTTAGAGAACAACGGTATTAAACACACCCTGGTACCACCGTATCACCCTTCCAGTAATGGCGCAGCGGAGAATGCCGTGCGCACTATTAAAAGGGTGCTTAAAAAAGCAGAATTAGAGAGGGAGGACATAAATAAAGCCTTGAACCGATTTTTATTTATGTACCGAAATACCGAACAGGGCACAACGGGATGCGAACCTGCAGTCGCTCTGTTAGGCAGACGGCTGCGCGGTCGACTAGACCTACTGCGTCCCGATGCCGCTGAGCGTGTACGCGCGCGTCAGCTTACCGAGGAGCAGCGGGCCCGTAACATACCGTTGCGAGTGGTTGAGCAAGACGAACCGATACTGATGCGTAACTATTCCAAATCTGGCAATAAGTGGATTGAGGCCGCGGTAAAGGAACGAACAGGTCCTGTATCGTATAACGTTACAACAAAAGACGGTCATATGTATAAGAGACACATTGACCAAATACTCGCTAGAAAACCACGTCATTCACTTAGCCAAGTGGTGGATAGTTCGCCTGTCAAGTCAACGGCTGGTTTGACGACTAAGTCAGATGAGGAGGAGTATAAGGAGTCATTTGATAGTGCGGAGGAAGGAGCAGGCACAAGCGAGACTTCGCCGTCGCCGCTGTTGTCTTCTAACGCTAATACTGATAAACCACAGCGCAGGGAAGCTGCTATACAATGTCGTGAAAGACTAAAAATGTGTAAATAAGATTGTAATCTGTAGGTACCTACTTATAAAATTACATACTTATAAGTTTCTATTCCATTCACTTGTTATTAACATCATAAAATATTAAAACTTACTTATAAGATAGATTGTAATCGAAAAGTTAGTTTATTATTTCTTTGGGTTTAAGGTCTTGTTTATGTCATACGATAGTTTCATCTATAGTCTAGTTTTATCTTAAGAGGGAAAAGTGTTATGTATCTACCTACATTGAGTATACTTATGTGTATATCGCGTCCCGGCGGGTGGACGAATAATAAACCAGTATGCATCCAACCGCTGTCTTATTGCTACGCACCTATCTAACAGAGCTGGGGCAGATGTAAGAAGTTTTATTGTAGCGTCTTTTGTCATTTTATCAAAATTTGACGAAGCAGAGAAATGTTGATTTAGGGAGTTTATGTTTACATTTTTAGGAAACGAATCGTGAATAGGTTTGCCTACTCCCAGTGACTTTAGAAATTTCCAGACTTTAGCTGGATCTTCGTTTTCAACGGAGCTGTGGAGCAATCGGCGTTGAGCACTCCTACACACCTTGCTGCAATGATTCCTAATAGTTATATATTTGTCGCGGTTACTATCGGTGGGATTCTTTTTGTATTTATACTTAGCAATTACCTTTTTCTTTATTAGGACTTTAATATCTTCAGTTAGCCACGGTGATGGAAGACGTTTGACCCTCATTTCTCGTATTGGCGCATGTAAGTTGTAGAGAGTCGTTAGTTTATCGGTAAAAAGTTCAACTTTATTATCGATGCATTCAGCACTAAGGAGAGGTGCCCAGTCGATGTTCCTGGCATCCCTTATCAAGGCAGCCACATCTATACCCTTGAAGTTACGCTGTAGGATGGTCTTCGCTTTAGGTTTAGGAGGTCGGAGGCGATAGGATAGGTAGAGCAAGTCGTGACAGGAAAACTCGACAGCAGAGCACTGGCCGTGTTTAACTGCAAGGTTAGGGGAGGAAACAATGGTAAGGTCTAATAAAGACGGAGCAGAGTGTGGGAAATAATGAGTTGCATTGGAAGGAAGAATGGACAGGTTGCTAGACTGAATTATAGACTGAAGAAGAGAAGACCGAGAATCATTTTTAAGAAGGCAGGTATTGAAATCACACATGATTATGGTCTGACTGTACGAAGGGGTAAATTGTTCCAGGAGCAGTTCAAACGATGAGAAGAAGTTGATGCGTAGGGAAGGGCAATAAAATACACCAAGAAGAATTTTAGAGTGGAGGAGTTCCACTTCCAGAAAAAGATGTTCTCCCGCATTAGTTGGAGGGGGCTGCGGCGACAAACTAATAATAGTATAGGGAATTTGGGACCGTAGATAGATAGCTACACCACCGCCACCACCAACAGCACGATCATTCCTTATGAGGTTGAAACCTGGTAAGGAGTATGCAGTAGAGGGTAAGCAGGGCTTCAGCCACGATTCAGAGATAAGTATACCGTGTAAATTTGTACAGTCGAAAGATGCCAGCACATCGGGGAAATGAGCCGGAACACTTTGAGCGTTAATGTGTACTAAGTTAAGATTTTTGGGAACGTCAGAGAACTGAGACAAAAGAGTCTCAGCGATTGTTGGATGACCTTGGGAACCACTACTACTACATGGAGACAAATATTCATTGCTGTCATCGCTGCCGTAAGACTGCGAAGACATTTCAAGCTATGAAATAAATATATTTCTATACATATAATTATATAGGTATGTATAAATTTGAAAAAAGGTGTAGGTAGTATATACATTCATCAAGAAAATTATATTAATCAGATTATTGAGAAGTTTTGTATGAGTGATGCAAATACAGCTAACACTCCAGCAGATGTCAATGTTATTATTTCAAAGAATATTAATGAAAGTGTTGTTGATTTTCCTTAAGGAGAAGCTATAGGTAGCTTGTTGTTTTTGAGTTCTGTATCAAGGCCAGACATTTCATTTACTGTCTGTGTATTAAGCAGATATGTAAACAATCCAAGTCCACAACATGTTAATGCTGTTAAACTTGTAATTAGATATTTAATAAAAAGTAAAAAAATGTGTATAAATTATAATGGTTTGGTCATGGCGGCCTAGTGATTTTATATATTACTAGCTGTTGCCCGCGGCTTTGCTCGCGTGGAAGTTGATTATATGTATTTAATTAAAACTGCGTAAGTATCTATAAATACTGCGTTCATGTTTTTAAACGAATTTATTTATAATCAATAGTCCATTAAAATTTACTTTCATACACAC
Organism: Diaphora mendica; assembly: GCA_949125395.1. Taxonomy (NCBI): domain Eukaryota; kingdom Metazoa; phylum Arthropoda; class Insecta; order Lepidoptera; family Erebidae; genus Diaphora; species Diaphora mendica. The sequence continues at coordinate 2,206,452 of OX421332.1, read as the reverse complement.
TTTCGACCCTTATTTTAACCCCTTTAGGAATAGAATTCCCATAAATGCTGATATAAGTATTCATTTATTTGTAATCAAAAGCCTGAAGACAAAGTTTCAGGCTACTAAATTAAAAAATGACGGACTTCCAGTCTAGCCTAGGGATAGAATATCCAGAAACGCTTAAATACGTATCTCATCATCGTCATCGCAGTCTACTGCTGGACATAGGCATCTCCAATTGCACGCCACTTGGTTCGATCCTCAGCTTCTCTCATCCAGCTCCTGCCAGCCGTCTTAGGCAGATCATTATTCCACCTGGCCTGTGGACGTTCTACGCTACGTTTGCCGAGACGCGGTCACCACTCGCGAACCCGTTTACCCCAACGGTTATCAGTTCTGCGGCTAATATGGCCAGCCCCCTGTCACTTCAGCTTGCTTATCCTGTGGGCTATGTCAATGACCTTGGTTCTCTACCGGATCACCTCATTATTGATGCGATCCCTTAGAGAAGCGTTGAGCTTTTGTGATGAGAAAAATAAATCATTATTATTATTATAGCCCTCTCCATAGCACGCTGAGCGACTTTGAACTTGTGGACCAGCCGTGTCGTAAGTTTCCACGTTTCGGCACCGTATGTCATGACAGGTAGGAGGTATTGATTGAAGACTTTCGTATTTAGGCACTGTGGGATTGACGATGAAAAGACCCGACGAAGTTTCCCCAACGCTGCTCGGCTGAATTCTCCTTTTCACCTCGTTCTCGAAGTTGTTTCTACTTAACTGCAAAGTCTGCCCGAGGTACCACACATATTTTTGAACAACTTCGAGAACGGCAGCGTGAACCACAACCGGTTCCGGTAGAACATGTTCCTACATACGTATCTATTCATTTTTAATCAGTAGCCATAAATAAAGTTGCATGTTTCTAACTTCAAGAATGACGGACTTCCAGAATAACCTATATACGAAATTTCAACCCCTATTTGATCCCCTAAGGGGTGGAATATCCAGAAACGTTTAAATATGTATCTACTCATTTTGAATCAGCCAAAACACAAATTTTGATGTTTCTCACTTAAAAAATTACGGATTTCCTTACAAACTTTCAACCCCTTTTTCACCCCTTAGGAGTAGAATATCCAGAAACGCTTCAATACGTATTAACTCATTTTTAAGCAGTAGCCCAAAACAATTTTTTTATGTTTCTCACTTAAAAAATGACGGACCTCCTTACAAACTTTCAACCCCTATTTCACCCCTTTAGGCATAATATCCAAAAACTCCTAAATATGTATCTAATCATTTTTAATCAGAAGCCCAAAAATAAAGTTTCATATTTCTTATTCAAAAAATTACGGACTTCCATACAAACTTTCAACCCCTATTTCACCCCCTTAAGGGTAGAATATCCAGAAACGCTTAAATAAGTATCTACTATTTTTTAATCAGTAGCCCAAAACTAAATTTTCATGTTTCTCACTTAAAAAATTACGAACTTCCATACAAACTTTCAACCCCTATGTCACCCCTTTAGGGGTAGAATATTTAGAAACGCTGAAACACGTGTCAATTCATTTTTAATCAGTAGCCCAATAATAAAGTTTCATATTTCTTATTTAAAAAATTACGGACTTCCATACAAACTATCAACCCCTATTTCACCCCCTTAAGGGTAGAATATCCAGAAACGCTTAAATACGTATCTACTCTTTTTTAATCAGTAGCCCAATAATAAAGTTTCATATTTCTTATTTAAAAAATTACGGACTTCCATACAAACTATCAACCCCTATTTCACCCCCTTAAGGGTAGAATATCCAGAAACGCTTAAATACGTATCTACTCTTTTTTAATCAGTAGCCCAATAATAAAGTTTCATATTTCTTATTTAAAAAATTACGGACTTCCATACAAACTTTCAACCCCTATTTCACCGCCTTAAGGGTAGAATATCCAGAAACGCTTAAATACGTTTCTACTCTTTTTTAATCAGTAGCCTTTAAATAAAGTTTCATGATTCTAACTTAAAAAATGACGAACTTCTATACAAACTTTCAACCCCTATTTCACCCCTTTAGGGGTAGAATATTTAGAAACGCTGAAACACGTGTCAATTCATTTTTAATCAGCAGCCTAAAAATAAAGTTTCATGTTTCTAGCTTCAAAAATGACGGACTTCCAGACTGACCTATATACGAAATAACAACCCCTATTTAACCCCTTAAGGGTAGAATATCCAGAAACACTTAAATACGTTTCTACTCTTTTTTAATCAGTAGCCCAAATGTAAAGTTTCATGTTTCTTACTTAAAAAATGACGAACTTCCATACAAACTTTCAACCCCTATTTCACCCCCTTAGTGGTGGAATATCGAAAATTCCTTTCTTAGTGCTCACTTACGTTATATAAAGAACCTACATGCAAAATTTCAGGATTCTAGCTTCAGCGGTTTGGGCTGTACGTTGATCTCTGGGTATGTCAGTCAGTCAGTCACCTTACTCTTTTATATATATAGATATCTGCATAATTGGGCCTCCGGTCTCGCACTCACCAACGAAACTCGACAGCACGAACGCTGTCATTTTACGTTGATTTTCAGTGCGAGGATAGTACCGCCCTGGTCGAGTCGGCCCATTCGTGCTGAAATCAGTGTGGCTCTGCTACCTTGTGTACCATGTACAACATGAATAAGTTTTAAATACTCTGATCTGTAGCATTAAAAATATCATACTTGTAACTGTAAGAAACTTAGTACTACGAGTATTAAAATACTTACCCATTGCTCTAATCTATATCCTAAACAAAGAACGTAAAGACAATATGGCGTAGTGGCAGCATATGCGACTGCTGTGCTTAAGGTCTCGGGTTCGATGCCCGGGTCGGACCAAATGTTTGTATGATCTGCAAATATTTGTTTCAGAGTTTGGGTGTTTTCTATGTATATAATAAGTATGTATTTACAAAAAAAATGTATATATGTATTTATATCAGTTGTCTAGTACCCATAACATAATCTCTGCTTAGCTTGGGACTAGATGGCATTGTGTGTTAGATGTCTGAAATATTATTTATTTATTCATAGTAATTATCATCATCTCAGTCAAATGACGTTTTCTACTGACATACGCCTCCGACAAGATTCTCCAATACGACTGATCTGATCCTGTGCTGCTCGCATCTATCTATATATTATACTAGCTGACCCGTCAAACTTCGTACCGCCATATTTACATATCTGTCTCAGCTTCCCACAGGCAGTGTACAGTCGTGGACAAAAAAAAGATTTTTTTTTTGTCCACGTTATCTTTTATTTTTCCCGTTATCTTTTATTTTTCTTCTATCTAACAAAAAAATAATGTAAGAAATCGGACTGTGTGTTATTGGATTACAACTATTTTGACTTTCATCCCCTCTCCAAGAAACCGTGTTGAATTTTGGGAAAAATAGTATCCCATCTCCTACCTCGAAGTATGAACTCAAATCATGCCAAGTTTCATTTAAATTCATTCCGTAGTTTCAGCGTGATGCGCGGAAAAGATACAGACAGACAGACAGACAAAAAAAACAGATTTGGATTCAGTATCGTTTTTTTTTTTATGTATGGCCAGCCAAAATGACTCTGCTCTGCCTGATGGAAAGCATAAGCAGAATCCAAGAGTGGTGGCCACCATACTCACTGCGAATGCAGACAATGCAATATGGCGACCCACACCATGGCGGCCTAGTTAGTGATGCTGCTGCATCTTTTAGTCTAGTCAACAAGTATTGAACTTGTTGACTAGACTATTTGGGCCTCCGGTCTCGCACTCACCAACGAAACACGACAGCATGAATTTTTTTTTTTTTTTGTTGACGAGGTGAAAAATCCCTTCGGATCTCCAGCTCCTCGGGGACACAGGAGCCAGGAGTATGTGGTGTTTCCACTAAAAAACACCCCGACGACCAGCCTCTGGCGCCCTACTCTGGGAGAACCCGGACCATGTTATTTCAGGTCCTCCCTGAATTGCCGCCGTGCCTTATCAGGCCCTGTCCCGGGGGAAAATTACTTCCCCCCTCGATCCCAGCGATGTAGGCTGATTGCACGACTATGCAATCATGCCGCTATTGATATTGATTGCCGATATTGATTGCCGCGGTCGGGACCGCGGCAATCAATCTGCCTCCAGAGGTCCCCATCCTCCGACGGCCCGCGGTTCCGTTGACGGTTTTTATAGTCAACGTCTTCTTCGCTCGGGATCGGCCCTCTCCCGATCCCGTTCAGCAGTCTCTTTCTGGAGCATAACAGCTTCGCAGAAAGAGACCACTGCGCCCCAGTCCTCCTCACCCGCCAGCATGGCAGCAATCATTGCTGGCGGAGACAGGTCTCGTCCAATTACGTCGACCAGGACTTCGCGTTCAGTTGCCCATGCAGGGCATTCCTCCAGCGTGTGCTGGGCGGAGTCCCGGTCGGCTGCGCAGTGGTGGCATTGTGCCGTCTCTTCCCGTCCGATCTTATTCAGATACTCACCGAAGCAACCGTGCCCGGTGAGTATCTGCGTCAGTCGGTAGGTGACGCGGCCTTCCTCTCTTCCTACCCAAGCTTCGAGGTTAGGCAGAACGGCACCAACAGCGCGTTGGCGCGCATTCTGCGGCTGTACCAGCCGCGCGCGCCACTGTGCTAGTGCCTGTCGGTGAGCGTTCCGCCGCATTTCGAGCTCGTCCAGGTCTTCCCCGCTTTCATCCCGGCGGATGGCACGGATCTGGTCATAGACCTTCGCGTCCATATCCGCCAGGATATCAAAAGGCGGGAAACGAGCCAGGACTGTCGCCGCCTCTGACGAGATGGTGCGGTATCCTCGTACGATCCGAATGGCCGCTACCCGCTGCACTTGATTAAGCTTAGCTCGGCAGCGGGAGGAGGCCGATAGGCGCTTGATCCATATCGGCGCTCCATAGAGGGCCATGGATCGTATCACCGCACCGTAGAGGCGGCGAACTTCTTCCCGCGGAGCCCCTAAGTTAGGCAATAGCCTTTGTAGGGAGCCCGCCACCCCCCGAACTCGGGGGATCATCCGCTCGAAATGCTCCTCGAAGCTCCAGCGGCTGTCCAGGGTGAGGCCGAGGTACTTCATATGTCGCCCAACCTCGACCTCCGTTCCTCCCACTCTAATAAGCGAGCGAGCAGGAACGGCACCTCCGCGTTTCCTGTGGAACCACAGGGCTTCCGTCTTATGAGGTGCAATCCGTAGACCCAGACCGCTGATCTTCTGGACGACACAGGCCACCCCTGATTCGGCGAGCTCTAGAACTTCCTGGAAGCCATATCCCCTGGCCAGTACTAGAGTGTCATCCGCGTAGCAGACGACACTCACTCCAGCGGGTAGACTGGTCCTCAGGACCGCATCATACGCGAAGTTCCACAGAAGGGGTCCTAAGACCGACCCCTGGGGAACCCCACACGTGACCTCCCTGTGCTGTTCTTCGCCGTCCCTACCCATATATGATATGAACCTATCGCGAAGATAAGCCCCGATGATGTCCCGTAGGTAGAGGGGCAGCTGGTGGTACACCAGTGCCTCTCTAATTACCCACCACGGGAGGGAGTTAAAAGCGTTGACTATGTCAAGACTGACGGCCAGCGCTACTCCCCCCCGACAAACAACCTCTTCCGACAGGGAGCGGACACGTTCGATCGCGTCCAACGTTGAACGTCCCCGTCGGAAGCCGAATTGGCTGTCTGATAGATCAGGGCCTACTCGCAACAGGTGCTGGTTGATACGGGTGGCGATGACTCTTTCAAAAAGTTTCGCCACCTCGTCCAGCAGACATATTGGTCGGAACGCCGAGGGAGAGTTTGCAGCCCTTCCAGGTTTTTGGATGAGTACCAGTCTGGCTTCCTTCCAGCCGGAAGGGAATACGCTATTACGGAGGCAGCTAGTAAATACCCGCCTCAGCCTATTCCCTAGGATCACCAAAGCGTGCACCCATGAACTTGAACTTGAACTCGCGGGCCGGGTTTCCGCAACTCGACGACTTTGATGCGCCTATTTTGCGTAGTGGGTCGGCACTAGTGGTGCCATCCCAGTTCCTCCAGGAAGCCTAGCAGACCCCTGGCGTTGCCGACGACCTCCTGAAGCGACCTCGGCGATCCAAGGTGTTTCGCCCGGTATTCTGCCACCCCAGGACATGCCAAGATGATATGGGCGGCTGTTTCCTCCTCCTCCATGCATGCTCTGTACAGAGGGCTGTCCGTTACACCTAGAGTAAAAAGATGTTTGTTTAATAGTGCATGACCAGTCATTGCTCCAATCAGAAGTCGAAGCGGCGGCCTCTTAAGTTGTTTCAGCTTCCGTGACAATCCGGGGTTGATCGTCGGGAGGGCCTCCTTGGTCTGCCTGCAGGTACAAAGGTTGGACCAATATAACTGGTGTTCTACCTTGGTGTTCTGTTGCAGTGTCCGTCGTAGCCAAGCAGCTGGCAAGGGCAATATTGGTTCTGGGCCGACTGCCCTTGTCTCCGATCCGCTCCTTGCTAGTGCATCAGCTGCGTCGTTTCCGCGTGAGTTGCTATGTCCTTTGATCCACTGGAGAGTTATACTATTTGTAGTACTTACCTCTGTCAGGGCTCTGTGGCATTCGTAGATCAGCCCTGAGGTAGTCGTGTGACTTTGTAGAGCTTGTAAGACTGATCGGCTGTCGGAAAGTATGCGGATGGGGTATTCCGTTACCTTTCTGGAGATGATCGCATGTACTGCCATTATTATACCCATGCACTCTGCCTGGAAGACTGTGTTGTGGGCTCCTAATGGTGTCGAGATGTGTATGTTCAGGTCCTCAGAGAATGCTCCTGAGCCAGTGCCTGACCTTGTTTTGGATCCGTCGGTGAAGATTCTTAACTCCCTTGGGTTAAGTCCTTCTTGGGGATCCTCGTACAGTTGTATCTTGTACTTTTTGTCGAAGACGAATTGCCTGGGTATTGTATCAGTTACCGCTTCCATGAGCGGTTCCTTACCTATGGCCTCATAGAGGATTTCGGTGTGTGGTACCCTAGGCGGTCTCCAGAGATTTTGTTTCTTTAGCCGCATTGCTGCAGCTAGAGCCTCCTGCCTTATAAAGAGGTGGAGTGGTGGAAGACCTATAATGGCTTCCAGAGCCGCAGTCGGTGTAGTCTTCATACAGCCCGTGGCCGCCAGACAGGCCAATCTCTGGAGTCGTTGTAGTTTAGCTTCGGCTGTGGATAGCTTGGTCCGTGGCCACCAGACTATCGCGCCGTAACTTACCATTGGTCGGATAACTGCCTCGTAGAGCCACAGAGTGGTTTTTGGGCTTAGTCCCCAAGTTTTACCTACCATTCTGCGGCACTGCCAGAATACGACTGTTGCTTTTTCGATTTTGTTGTTGAGGTGGGCGCTCCAGTTTAGTCTGTGGTCGAATATTACCCCTAGATAATTTACCTCAGACGAAAGTTGGAGCTCTGTATTGAACAGCTTGGGAAGTCGGTGGTTTCCCAGGTTCCGTTTGTTGGTGAACATTACCATTTCAGTCTTCCTTGGGTTGACTGACAGTTCGTTGTCCACGCACCAGCGTTCCACTATTGCCAGTGCCGAGCGCGTGACATCGCATACTATTATACCTGCGTGCATGCCGCTTGTTAATATCACTATGTCATCCGCGTATCCGATGGTATAATGGTGATTGTTGTTCAGAGTGGTGATGAGGTCGTTAACCACTAGGTTCCATAGGATTGGTGAGAAGACGCCGCCTGGCCGATCCGCAGTGAGTATTGCGCGCGATCGGTTTTTTTTGGGTTTCGCCTAGGTGGTGCCGTGAGTATGCTTACCTGAAGGTCGAAACGAATCCATCTATGGTCCGAACATGATAAATCGTTGGACACGTGCCAGTTTGAGATGTGTTTCGCTACTTCTTCAGTTGCTAGGGTCAAATCAATGATTGTCTTGCTTCGTCTGTTGACGAATGTTGATACAGAACCTGAGTTTACTATGTTAAGGTTTGTCGTAAATAGGTATTCAACGAGCTTCCTACCTCTGTCGTTTCCTGTAGACATGCCCCACAAGGCATGGTGCGCGTTGGAGTCGGTTCCTACGATTAACTCGAGTCCCGCTTCCTCGCAGTAGTGGACCAGCCGCGATAGGTCGTGCGGTGGTGGGTCATCGGCTTCAGGCATATAGACCGATGCCATGACCACCTGCGCGAGGCCGGTGTCCTGGGCTCCCTGCACCTTTATGGCACATATGTCTCTAGAACAGAAACTAGTTAGGGCCTGCATGTTTATGTCAGCTGTAGTGTATATGCATGTGCGGGGATTCTCTGGTCCCGCGTAAACTGTTAGCTTACCTCCCATGTTGCGGAGTCCGCAGACAGTGCCGTTTCTGACCCACGGCTCTTGGATCAGTATGACGGCTGTTTTGTTGACCTCCAACCACTTGCGGAGCTGAGCCGTCGCGGTCAAGCTGTGGTGGAGGTTAGCCTGTAGGATGCTACACGCCGAGGAATGAGACAGCGCCATTGGAATCAGATTCCTCCGTTGCCATGTCCTCGTCCTCGGCTCCGCTCTCCTTTTGGATGGCCAACCTGCGTAGCTCCTCCACGCACTCACCCCCACTGTCCGTGCGGTCGCGAAGAAGATCTTCCTCTTCCGCATCGGAGGCGGGGGCGGCCCGCGTCGGAGCCTGGGACTCAGGTGCCGCGACTATGTCGACAGCAGCTTTTGCCCCCTCCGCAGTGTCCATCGTTAGGGTGCAGGCACTGTTTTCTGCATCCCTGGAGTCGGCTTCGGCTGGTGGATGCTCCACAAACTTGCTGCGGGGCCCCTGGAACTTGACGTACACCGTTCCCAGCATAAAGCTGAGCCGGCGCCCATGCTCGACCAGGGGTTTTACCACCGTCTCCGGGATGCTCACTACAGCAAACGTGTCCGTCGCTTGCCTGTCCATCTTCAGTAGGAGCCATCTTTCGATGTCTGCCCACCGGTTTTGGAAGCGCAGCATGTGTGCTACCTTCCTGTGGTCCTCGTGGACCCCAGGGAGCAAGATGCCGCAGCGGACCCGCTTCGTCATCTCGCTCGGGCGCTTTACTACCAACTTCTCCCCCGTGGGAAGGGTGATGCTGGCCACGCTGCGCTTCAGCCATTCCAGCGTAGGCTGGTTTTCGCACCAGAGTCTCAGGTAGCCGTCGGTCAATATCGGCCTTCCCCGAAACGCTGGGCCCTCTGAATTGCTGCTGCCCGGCTTCATCGACTCCTCGAACAGCAGTTCTTCAATTCGTTTTTGGACCTCTTCAGACTGACTAAGGCTTAGGTTTTCCATGGCCGCAGTAGTTACCGCCGCCATTAGGTCCGCCTTGACCGCGCTCGCGTAGTCAATCTGAGCGGCTTCCCCTGGTGGTCCGGTCCTCCGCCTCTTAGGCTCGCCTCTCGGAGATATTGTCGCGTCGAGACGTGCCCTTTTGGCGGAGTACCGGCCCCCCTGGGTACTACCACCCTGAGGTCCTGCTTGCGCCCCTTTGCCCTTGGGAGGAGGTGGGTGTCGCGGCGCTGAGGGTTCAGCGGACGCATCACTCCCCCGCTGCGGACGGGTACCTTGCCTTGGGGTAGACACCGGAGGCGTGTCTGTGTTTAAGGCAGTTCGCCTCTCCTTCTCTCTGCGACGCTGCCTTTTGTTTTTCTTCTTGTGCGGCTTGTCTTGTGCCGCACAGGTGGAAGAAGCTGGGGGTTGGGGCGCTGACACTACGTGTTTCGCCTTCTTCCCCTTCCTCTTCCTGGACATGGCGACCTGCCATCCGGACAGGCTAGGGTCCGTGGCTGGTTCGCCTTGTTGAGACCTCCTCCCCGCGGTCTGCTCCAGGTTTGTGGGTCGAGCCACATCCGGAACAACTGCGGGGGCTGGCCGGGTCCGGCCTGAGCTCGTGGAGCTCGTTAAGGGCCGTCCAGCAGGTGTTATCGCGTTAGGCGTCCTGGTCACCGGCTTGCCAGCGACCTTTCTGCCTTCCGCGGTCGGTTTTGTCTTCGGTGTCGGTACCGTAGCGGCGCCGACACGAGGCTGTTTGGGTTTGCCTTCCTGGGTCGCCGAAGCTTCCCTGAAGGCTCGTGTTAAGGAAGGAGGTCCTACTGTACCTCTTCCTTGGGTGTCCGGTCCAGCTGCTGCCGTACCTTCCACCTTTGGGGTGTCCGGCCCTGCTGCTGCCGTACCTTCCACCTTTGGGGTGTCCGGTCCAGCTGCTGCCTTACCTTCCACCTTTGGGGTGTCCGGTCCAGCTGCTGCCGTACCTTTCACTTTTGGGGTGTCCGGTCCAGCTGCTGCCGTACCGTCCACCTTTGGGGTTTTTTTTGTGTTTTTGTTGTTGTCCATTTTATGTTTATGTATGTATTTCACCTCTCGAGCTTCCCACCCTCCGTGGAGCCCGCACCTTTGGGGATGTCCCTAAGGACACCAGGAATACCCGAGAGGTATAGGGTCGTTGGGTTGGGACTCATGCGCGACATCAGGAACTGCAGACATGCGGCCCCCAGATGTGCCGCCTGTCCTCGCTCCGTCAGCATGGCAGAGTCCCAGTGTTCTCCCGGAGAACACCCCCCCCGAACCTCGCCTGCGGACCGTACCACCTCATCCGTGCGGGACGCGTGTCCATTACCCTGTGGTGGCTAGCTACAGGGCTACCGTTTCGCCTGAATTCCGGACCAAAGAGGGCGTGTTGCTTCATGGAGGTATCTAACCCCGACCCCAATCAGCTCAACCCTCCAGGACTCCTTCATCCTGGCTTACGGCGCTCGACTGCGCAGGACTAGCGCAGGCAGGCATAATACTCCACCAAAGCCGCCTGCTGGCCTTGGTAAAGGTCCTGCGTTATACCCTGTTACATAGTTAAATAGCACATCACTACGGACATGGCACATCCCTAGTGACGACATTCTTTTCCTTCCTTCCTGTTAATGGTCGACGAATGTTCCATAAGAATTATATATATTGTGTTCATCATCAAGCCTTTTCATTTCAAATACAACCAACAGAATATATAACATGGTGTCAGAAGAAAACTAAAAGAAGAATCGCCGAGAGTTCACAGTACGTAAATAACACTTTTTCACTTTATTACGCATCATGACGGAACCTCGTGGCGTACCAACAATGAAAACAGAGAAAAAACACAACAATCTCTCAGGGCAGATTGCTCCATTAAATGTAAGAAGCACTAATATGCCACTCGAATGGAAAAATTGGCTTACTAAGTTCAAAATTTACCTACGAGCACACAACCTAGAAAATGAAAATAATCAAAGGAAAGTTGCAATCCTACTCCATTACATAGGCGAGGACGTTCTAGCAATATTTCACAGCTTCAATCTAGACATAGACCAGGTTGATTTTGATGCACTTTGCTCCAGATTTGATAGTCACTTCTTACCTCAAGTGAACATTACCATGGAAAGACACACACTATTCAACAGACGACAACGCACCGATGAATCTATCGACGATTACGTGACGGATCTTAAAAATATAGGCAAACAATGCGGCTTAGAGAAGCTAGAAGATAACTTACTAAGGGACATCTTCAGTTTAAACCTCAACCCGAAGAATCAATATATTAAAGAAAAGATATTAGTGGAGAAACCTATTGATCTCAATGCTGCAGTTCAGCTGGCGAAACAACTAGAAATTACCAGATCTCAAGCTAGAATATTAGAAGACCCAATGATAGGACATGTTACAGCCAATTCTCAGTCCAGTCGATGTGATCCAAGACTCAGAAGAAAGAAGACACCAAACTTTCGGTCAACTTCACATTCACAGTCCAGAAATGGTCAGGCGTGCACAAGATGCGGACAAATCCATCGTTACAAGTGTCCAGCCAGAGGCGTCAAATGCAAAAAATGTGGCAAGTACAACCACTTTGCCCAAGTTTGTAGGTCTGTTAACCTAATTTGTAATAATACCACGGTTGATAAGCATTCAGCATGTAATAGTAATTTAAATTCAGTCTTTCTAAATACTATAGCTATCAGCATGGTCAACTGTCAGTCATGGACAACAGAGCTTAATATAAACAATAAAAATATAGATTTCATACTCGACACAGGTGCAGACGCTAACATTATTTCAGCAAAAACATTCAGTCAGCTCACTATACCTCCTGAACACATTAACAAGAGTAGTCATACACTATGCACATTCAGTGGAGAAGTCATTCCAACTATTGGTCAAATCACATTGCCAATAAAACATTATAACAACACTATAAACATAAGCTTTTATATCGTAGACTTACAATGCAAAAACATTCTAGGTAGGGATACATGCAAAGACTTAAACTTAATAAAAAAAGTCAATAAGGTAGGATTTAAACCACAGTTACCTACAGATTTAACTACAGGAATTGGTTGCATTAAAGATGTAGAGGTAGACCTAAAGTTAAAACCAGATGCAACACCTGTCATAGCTGCCTGTCGCAGAGTCCCGTTTCAACTAAGAAAACAACTGCAAGCAGAGCTCAATGACCTGGAAAATTCAAATATAATAGAAAGAGTGGAAGAACCAACTGAATGGGTAAGTCCTATAGTTCTTACAACTAAGAAAAATGGTAGGCTCAGACTTTGTATTGATCCTAGGCAATTAAATAAATCTATTATGAGATCTCATTACCAACTTCCAACTCTAGATGAGTTAACCTCTCCGATGTCCAAAACCGAAAACTGGTTGCTGTCAATAATGGCCTGGGTGTCCATGACCGGTATCCGGTCATACGATTTCGTTTTTGTTTACTTTTTGTTTTCGGTAATTTTAATCGATTAATATTGCATATTGCATCGTTTCGCTTCACTATCGTGGAACGAATGAAACGGAGATGCAATGAGACGTTACTATTTGTCCCCGCGTCATCTAGTTCACTCATAGCAGGCGAACACGGCAAGTGGGTTTTATGACCTTGACGTGAAGTACTTGTATTTGTGATTGTGATGTTTTTAACAATGTTTTTGTATGAGAATCTATTATTTTCGTTGTTTGTTTTGTGTTTTTACGTGAAGAAATATATTCAAGTTCATAAATATAAAGTGATGTGAACAATAAATTGTATAGAAGTTGATATTTTAGGTAATGTTCAAGGTTACCTTATAACCTCAGGTAAGTTCAGTTATTGTTTATTAATCTTGTCCTAACGTTAAATATTCTTCTTGTAACGTAAACTTAATGTTTTGTTTAGATTTGCAACTAAAAATAACATATACTTATGTATGGGCCAAGCCACTCGAACAAAAGTTGAGCCGACATTTGAAGTGTAAACAAACACATTTTTTGCCGGGATTTCGAAGCGGGAATATTGGGAACAATGGGCTATTGTTGATAAATTATTGTGTAAAAAATTTGTATGGAGAAGTGTCCTTTTTTCAGAGTAAATTATTACTTAAACATTGTAGTTTTAAATAAAAATAACGATTACTTGAAATAAATAAATGAAATGCTTTATTTACAATCATATAACCTTTTATGTACTGTACATAGAGAAAAAAAAGCACTTTTCCTACTTTAATCATCGATTTACTAATTTAATTCTATGTACATAGCTGTCAAACGTCAAAATAACTGTCAGTCATTGTCAACTATCACTGTCACTAGTATGTCAATCTGTTTTGAAAGCATTCAGTTTTAGTTTTAAGACTTTAAAAAAAAAAAAAAAAAAAAAGATATATTTAATAATTAAAAAAAATGTAAGTAATATAAACGTAAACTGTACTTACTTTAGACAGTACTTACTTCTCTTTAGTCTTGTGTAAACTTAGTCATAGCCTAGAGTATTAAGTTTTTATTTTTTCAAAAAAGGGAAGATGTTACATAGTTAAATAGCACATCACTACGGACATGGCACATCCCTAGTGACGACATTCTTTTCCTTCCTTCCTGTTAATGGTCGACGAATGTTCCATAAGAATTATATATATTGTGTTCATCATCAAGCCTTTTCATTTCAAATACAACCAACAGAATATATAACATACCCCACAGGACAGGGTCCCTGGCCGAACTCCGCCACCTGCATACTCCGGCCTACTGAAGCATGTGGTGCCCACCCCGGCGACGAGGACGCGCCGGTCAGGACTTACCCAAGTGAGAAATAGAGAAGAGGACTCTATTTCGCCTTGGGCCGGGTTAATGGACGTCCTTATTAAGTCCGTCCAAAAGCAGCGTGCACCCATACTCGGCCCGGGATACCATCAGGGCCCGGGGTGGTATTTCGGGCTGCGAGTCGTTGAACGGCTCGGTCCAGCTCGTCCTCCGTCACATCAAGGTCAACGGACCATGTAACCAATTCCGACGGTGACGGAGGGTGTGAGGGATTACCCTGGTCCCTGGGGAAGAGTGTGTCTACCACTCTTCTCACAAACTCGGGGTCCAAGGTCTGTGTTAGTGGTGGGACCCACGGTCTGAGCTTGTTCAGTACAAGTTTGTACGGGCGCCCCCATGGGTCCCTGTCCAGTCCCTCTATTAGCTCCTTCCAGGACCGAGCCTTGGCTTCCGCAATTGCGAGACTTACAGCCTTCGCTGCAGCGCTGTACTCCCGCCTCGCTTCGGCGATCTCCTCGGCTGTGGCTCGCCTTCTAATTCGGGTTCTTTGAAACCGGCGACGAGCTCTTGAGCACGCTGTGCGTAGCTGCTCAAGTTCCGGCGTCCACCGTGGCACCGTGGTGATCCGTGGCATCGACACGTCACAGACGTCAGTCATGATGTCACGAAACCAGGCCGCCTGCGCTTCCGGATCGGACGAGGCCTGTTCTTCCTCTTCCTCTGGCCAATCCGCGACGATGGCTGCGGCGACGAGCATATCTCGGTTCATCCGCTTGAGGGCTCATCGTCGCGGAGGGCAGCTACTGCGACGGTCCGAACCCACGTCTGGGCGGCGGCTAGTCACATTGAAAACTATGTGACGATGGTCCGATAGGGTGACCATCTCCTCCGCCACCCTCCATCCTGACACTTGGTCAATAGCAGAGGGAGTCGCCCACGTCAGATCGACGATCGACTCCCCCTGCCATCGCACGCAGGTACTCACCGCACCCCGGTTCACAATGCTGAGGTTCAGTCCCGCTGCCCACTCAATGAGTGTATCTCCTCTTACGTTGTCCAGGCGATCTCCCCACTGTGTGGAGCGGGCGTTGAAATCGCCCAAGACAAGTACCGGATGGGTTAGAAAGGTGCAAATGCAACTCCTAAGTCCATCCAGGTACGCCTCGAATGCTGGGAGGCCGCAATTTGGAGATATGTAGCACCCCACAATGACCATGGGGCCCCACTCTACTGCCATAAACCCCAGCCCTCTCTGGAGAAGCCCAGAAGGGAGTACCTTTCCACTTCCAATCTCGGCCCCTAATACAGGATTGTCAACGGCCAAGAAGAAGAAGGGAAGGGAGAAGCGGGCAACTCAGGTGGCACCAGCACTGGTTTCTCCTGTGACCATGGAGCAGCAGCAAACTGCGGCCCCATCAACATCGACGGGTGAAACCTGGGCTGTGGTTCTTGGTCGAAAAACCAAAGCCAAGACCGCGAAAAAGACGGCAACCACGACTCCGACGACGGGACGTTATGCTCCCCTACCGAACAAAAAAAGGACTGTGCCACGGCCCCCTACAGCTGCGGCTGTCACTGTCTCTGTGCCCCCTGGCTCGGAGACGGGGATAGCCGAGCTAATGATGGCCGCAAAGGCTAATATTAACCTGGGCGATCTCGGCATCACAGGCGGGCTACGCACCAGGCGAGCCATGACCGGGGCCCTGATCCTACAGGTCCCTGGTGAAGGTAGCACCGCTTTAGCGGACAAGCTTGCAGTGCGCCTGCGAGAGGTACTGTCCGGCACGGATGCCATTATTGCGCGTCCGTGTAGGACAGGGGACTTACGAGTGATGGACTTAGATGAGTCCATCACCACGGCCGAGGTCGCCAAGGCGGTAGCCACATTAGGGGGATGTCCCATTACCGACGTAAAAGTCGGGGACATCCGTACTTCACCGTCAAGGCTTGGCACGGCCTGGATTCGCTGTCCGCTTACGGCAGTCCGCAAAATTGCGGCTGCCAAACGAATGCAAGTGGGATGGATTTCGGCCAGGGTGGAGGCATTGGTAGCACGTCCATTGCAATGCTATCGGTGCCTCGAATTGGGACACGTTAGGGCGAAGTGCCCCAACGAAACAGACCGTGGCGCGCGGTGCTACGCGTGTGGCGGCATAGGCCACGTGGCACGCACATGCACCGCAAAAGCGCCGAGGTGCCCGGTTTGCTCAGACCTTGGTCTTCCCGCAGACCATCGGCTGGGTAGCAAGAAGTGCTCCCCGCCGAAAAAAAAGAAAAGGGGACTACAAACCAACCCCGCCCCAGCTTCGGCGAATACTGACATTAGTCAAAACCCGCCAGCTGAGAGAGGGCCACGGCCGGAGTACCATCCGGCAGAGGAGGCAATGGAGGCCTAGAATTCACGCCATACCAAAAAGTATTGCAGGGCAACCTAAACCACTGCCGCGCAGCGCAAGATCTGTTAATGCAGACGCTCGCTGAGCAGTCGGTTGCTCTAGCGGTTATGGCGGAGCCGTACTGCGTCCCCGATCACCCCCGGTGGTTTGGATCGGATGACAGTACTGCCGCCATATACTGGGCAGGAGTGGAGAATGGTCTCCCCTGCACCTACCTACCTACCTAGTAATCGATAGCCGATATCTCTCTTTTCATTAGACAACTACTATAATCACAGTTGCGTCAGTATTTCAGTTTGCAGCATCACGTATTCCATCTTCCTTAAGTTGTCCGTTTTGTTTATATCAATGTATTTTCCATCTAACAAATTTGAAATACGAGCAGGCAAATAGTGGTGAGAGTGATCAAGATATAAAGTTAATAATATACCTAATATTACAATGCGACATGTGCAGAATTACTAAAAAGATAATTGAAAAACAGAATAGATCGGATATTGTTACTAAATGATAAAACATACTATAAATATTTCTGTCACAGTGACTTGTCCTCATTCGCTCCCATCTCTTCACAAAATGAAATACGTTTTAAATTTAGTAGTGACAATATTTTGTTTATCAATATCAGGTATGATTATTTATTTGGCTTTTGTATTAATAATATTTTGATATTCTAAAGATCTTTTTATATAAATATAATATAAAATATAATATAATATAAAAATCTTTTTATATGATAATGTTTACGTTAAAAGTAACAATTACATTAAGTAAATGTAAATGGTCCTTTGAGATATCAAAATGTTCCTATAGTCAAGTTGCAAGTGTTTCGCATTGATCCACTTTCTAGAATCGCTAATGCTTTTATTCTCTTACTAACTGACCCACACAACCTCGTTAAGGTCTCTTATTACCCGTATCATAATAAGTTTAACCGTTTTTGAAACATTCTTCATTGGTGCACCGCTCCTATTGGTCTTAGCGTGATGATATACAGCCTATATAATTTCTCGATAAATGGACCAACACTGAAAGAATTTTTCAAATCAGAACAGTAGTTCCTAAGATTACCGCGTTCAAGTAAACAAACGTTCAGCTTTAAATATTAGTATAGATTGGCTAATCTTTTGTTTTGACTTACCACATTGGGTTACCACATACTCTGCTCTCTAGTTTGCTTACATAATGCCTCGCCTTCACTCACTCGAACTCTTTTTACATTCCATTTAATGCCTACAATTTTTCTTTTGACTGGCTACTTTAAATTCTTTCAAATTGTTGGATTACTTAGACAAAGTGTATCTGCACAACTTTTACATCGAGTCTTGGATTTTTTTACTGAACAGATCTTATTTTTAGTTTAGTTATTTTCCATCTATAGCAATGCTTTTTTCTGTTCTAGATGGTGTCAAGTTCAGATGTGATTATAGGTACACTTATCTAGGATGGTTCAAATACCATGAAATGCCTGCGACATGGGCCGATGCTCGCCTATTGTGTCATCTTGAAGGTAAGAATTATTTAAAAAATAGTTTAAATGTTACTTCTGAATCATTTAATATCATTGGCGTTATGATATTATTATTTCCAATTTTTTTATAATGAAATATTTATGAAGATTTGTAATCAACTACAAAGCGCACACTTTTCTTGCGTTTCCTGGTAAACTGAAACATATTACACTTATTACAATTATCGGTCCACAGGTGCTATGTTAGCCTCTCCTACAACACAAGAAATGAAGGCTCATATGTTGCAATCATTTTGCAAGCCTGAGATCTTCACTGGAATCCACGCTACTTTAACTAAAGTGCAATTCCATACCGTAGACGGTTAGTAAAATAATATTCAATATGCAGTTAAAGTGGCCGAAACGCCTTGCAGGCGAAACACTAAGGAGAAGATTAAATTGTATTAAAAATATTAATTTATTTTGAAATTTTACTTCTGTTTAAAATTTTTGTGTACACAGGTCGTGGTTGACTTTTTGATTTGCGTAAATTATAATTTTCAGAAAGTGACGACCATATTTTAAATGCTTACACAGAATATATTGACTCCATTATTTCTATAAGTTACTAATTTAATAGGTGTATCAATCATATTTATAATTTTTAACAACTCATATACCAAGAACATGACACAAATTACTTCCAGACCCAGAACAACAATCACTCAGTACGGTAAAAGGCGGCTTGGTAACTGTTTTAACCACTACGTCATCAGTGCTGTAATAATTAATCACAGGAATATGAAGTAAAGTGAACATTATTTACTTATTATACATGTGTACTTTCTAGGTGTACCATTTGAACTAATATCACATGAATGGGCTCCATCCGAGCCTAACAATATAAATAACTCTGAAAGCTGCATCGCTTTGCACTCTGATGGAAAGTTCTCCGATGTCAGATGTGATGAACCTCGCCCTTATATTTGCTTCAGGCCGCTTTCGAATACCGAAGTCAACATGTGTGGCACTCCAGATCCTGGTAATTATAGTAATTGAAATTGTTTTACTATATAGAAGTGAAATAATTTTGTTATTTATTTACTTTACACCATCCAATTGACATTGGTCTAGTGGTTAGCGTAAGCGACTGCAGATCAAGAGGTCTCGGGTTCGATTCCCGGGTCGGACTGCTGTTGGGTTTTTCTTGCAAGAAATTCTTAATAGCAACCCGGAGTATGGAAGATGGCGGTGTCTCCCGCCCGTGCCTCGGAGAGCACGTTAAGTCGTCAGCCCCGGTTGTCATGAACATTTATGGCAATCGTTATTGGGAAGTCAGTGCCCTCAAATAATACTGAAAACTAGTTCAATCATCGAACTCAGTACGCCCTCAGGGTTGCGGAGGTCCGATGCCAGTCGCTCCGTGTAAAAACTGTTATTCAGGTAAAACCGGTTGAACTAGTAGCCGACCCCTTCGACCCCCGAAATCTTGGAAATAATAAAGGCTAGGAAGGTGATGACACCATCCAATTCATGATAAAAATAAAAATACATTAAATATTCCAGAATACCTCTTTGAAAGTCAAACAAATAAGTGTTACAAATTCCACACAAACCAGAGAACATTTAAAAGAGCCAACTTTGTCTGTTCTGCTGAGGGCGGCCATCTTGTTATTATAAATAGTGAAGATGAAGCAAAGGTCGTTCGTGATATCTTTGCCAAGTATCCACCAACAAAAATGATCGGCAATTTCTTTAAAGATATTGCTTTCGTTGGAATGTACAATTGGGACGAGAGCGCTGACTGGAGAACCATTCACGGTAATCTTTCTCTTGTTTTCTTAATTTTTTAGTTACGCTGTAGTGTCATTTGCATTGTTTATTTCAATTCAACTATTAATACCTCAATACTACAACATACTTGATGGCCATCGAATAAATAACTTCTTGCATTTAAAAAGACCCCTACTCAAGCACTTAATCGAGTAATCATACGCCAATGATATGTTTGCAGACATTCTGTTATTCTTCCCACTTTCACCCCCATAACTTTTAAACGATTCATCCGATTTTCATGAAACATGTCTAAGAACACTCGCACGTAACTCACCTTTCATACAAAAAAAACTAAATTGAAATCGCTTAATCATTTCGTGAGCTACGATGCCAGAGACAGACAGACAGACAAACAGACAGACAGACAGACAGACACGTCAAACTTATAACACCCCTCTTTTTGCGTCGGGGGTTAAAAATAGGTGAAAAAGTAGTTTGGAATTCTTTTGAATATTCTTCTTAATCTATATAAATAAAAATGAATCGCCAAAATGTATGTACGCGCATAACTTCCGATCGGCTGCACCAAATTAAATATTTCCTTTTTATGTGTTCGTTTTTGTTAGGACAAGGTTTGTGTACAAGATAATCACAAATTTTACCAAAAAAAAACCGACTTTAATCTGGGACAAAACTTCAATGGGAAGCAATAACTTTCAAATAAAAAAAGAATCATCAAAATCGGTTTACCCAGTCGAAAGTTATGAGGCAATAAACACAAAAAAGAAAATAACAGTTGATTTGAAAACCTCCTCATTTTTTGAAGTAGGTTAAAAAAATTAAAAGATAACGGGAAAAGTCAATCAATTTTTTTGTTCGCAACTGTAGGTACACTGCTTATGAGAAGCTGAGACATTGTAAATATGGCAGTACGAAGTTCGCCGGTTCAGCTAGTATCTAATAATATCAAGTATTCAACCCGAAAAAGGCCCCCGGTAAAGATGGCCTTACCGCAGACATTTGCTGCAAAGCAATCGAAGCCGATCCGGGGGCTTTCCTTGCCCTGCTTAACAAATGCCTAGAACTCCATTATTTCCCCCGTGAATGGAAGGAGGCTGTCGTTGTCATCCTCAGGAAGCCGGGAAGGGATAACTACAGTATGCCCAAAGCCTATAGACCCATTGGCCTTTTGCCAGTAATGGGGAAGATTTATGAAAAGATGCTCATGTCAAGGTTAAAGCACTATATCCTCCCGAGGATGAGTACCCACCAATACGGGTTCATGCCACAGAGGGGCACCGAAGACTCCCTCTATAACCTGATACAATACATTAAGGGTAAACTGGATGATAAAAAGATTGTCGTTTTAATATCCTTGGATATAGAGGGAGCCTTCGACAATGCCTGGTGGCCAGCAGTAAGGACCCGTTTGGCAGATGAGAAATGTCCGCTAAATATGAGGAGGGTAATAGATAGCTACCTCTCAGATAGGAAGGTGAGCATCAGATACGCCGGAGAGGAATACACTAAAGGCACAAACAATGGGTGTGTGCAAGGCTCCATAGGAGGGCCCATATTGTGGAACTTGCTTTTAGATCCTCTCCTCAAAACCCTTGACAAAAACGGCGAGCACGTGCAGGCATTCGCCGATGATGTCGTCTTGGTGTTCTCCGCTGATACTGCCCAGCAGATTGAGAACCGCGCGAACGCCGCCCTCGAACGTGTTCAGGAATGGGGTGTCGGGAATAAACTCCGCTTTGCCCCGCACAAAACCAACGCAATACTTATCACACGTAAGCGAAAGTACGACACCCCACGCCTGAACATGGGAGGGGTTCCGGTCTCTTTCGTCGGAGAGCTCAAATTACTTGGGGTCACCATTGACGACAAACTGACATTCAAGCCGCATGTTGCAAACGTATGTAGAAAGGCTTTGGGCATATACAAGCAACTCACAAGGGCAGCGAAAACAACTTGGGGCTTACATCCGGAAGTCGTGAGGACAATATATGTGGCGACGGTCGAACCAATCGTGTTGTACGGTGCCAGCGTGTGGGAGCATGCTGTCTACAGGGTGGGGATTATGAAGCAGCTGAACGCGGTGCAGCGAGGGGTGGCACAGCAGATTTGCAAGGCCTACCGTACGGTGTCGCTAAACTCGGCTCTGGCACTGGCTGGGATTCTCCCACTGGACCTCCGCGTCCGGGAGGTAGCCTCCCTGTACCGGGCCAAAAGGGGGGAACCCCAGCCGATGCTATTCGGCCGGGAGGTGGAGGAGATGGCCAGCGCACTCCAAGCCCCGCATCCATCGGAGAGGAGTGAAATAGAGGTGGTCAGCCTGGCGAACCAAGAGCAACTTGATGCCAGCGGTGAATGTGAAATACACATATTCAACGATGGCAGCAAGATTGGGGGTGAGGTCGGAGCAGCGGTCTCCATTTGGAGGGGAGAGACGGAGACCAAAACCCTGAAACTTAAGCTTGCAGACTTCTGTACGGTTTACCAGGCTGAACTACTGGCTATTTGCCGGGCAACTCGAGAAGCTCTCAAAAGCCGGGCGACATCGTACGGTATCTATAGCGACTCGATGGCGGCCCTTCAAGCGGTCCAAAACTTCAGTTGCCTCTATCCACTTGCTGCAGTAACCCGACGGAACTTAAGATCAATGTCCGAGCAGAACAAGGTATTATCCTTGTTCTGGATCAAAGCGCATGTTGGATTGGAGGGCAACGAGAGAGCGGATGTTTTGGCCAAAGAGGCTGCGGGTAATACGAAGAAGAGGCCTGATTACGATAAGTGTCCGATTTCGTTCATCAAGCGTAGCATCAGAATGGCAACGCTTGATGAATGGAACCGGAGATACACCGCCGGGGTAACTGCTGGCATAACAAAGCTGTTTCTCCCTGATGTGCTGGCGGCACACAAAATGGTTCGTGAAACTGAAACAAACAACATCATAACACAAATTATGACTGGGCACGGCGGCTTTTCCGCGTACCTTCATCGTTTTCGGTGTAAGGAGAGCCCAGCGTGCGTCTGCGATCCATCTGCAGACGAGACCGTCCCACATATGTTGTTCGAATGCCAGATTTTTGCGCTTCGCAGATATAACCTTGAACAGGAAGTGGGTTGTAGTATCAGCCTGGCGAACATAAGCAATTTGATAGAACCCAAATTGAGGGAAAAGTTCCTTAGTTATTGTATAGAGTTGGCCAAAATTGTAATCTCGCGAAATAAAACTAAATGAAGTTAAAATATGTCTATTTAATATTTTGAACAATATTCTACATTAGGCATAGCATAAAAAATGATTAAAAATTAAGGAACCATAAAATAAGTAAATATAAGCTTAAAGATAAGAAAGTAATGTAATAGGATATCATATACTGTGAGCGCAAAATAAAATTAACAAATAAGGAATAAGTAGAATAAGTATAAGAAGTTGTATAGTGTAGGTCTGTCGTAAGCTGTATAGTAAAAATTGTACCCAAAAACAATGTTATATATAATAAGACTAGAATTTAAGCTGTAGCAAATTGTTTTGAACAAAGTATAAGAATTGTATCTAAAAATTAAGCATATATTATAAGAAAACATTGTAAGTAGTAATAAGTTATAATGTATAAATAAAAAAGTATTGTGTACCTTAAATTCCCTAAGAAATATAAAGATAAAAATCAGTAGAGAGAATAGGTTAGATGTGGGAATCCCACCTACCATGAGAATGTAATATGAATGAACTAGAAACATAGTATGACACAGTATGAAAGTACGAGAGGCATAATAGAGAGAACTGGAGTGACACAGAGGACTAGTGAAAATAGGCTCCGATTATGTTGGAGGTAGGCTGCGATTATATAAAAAAAAAAAAAAAAAAAAATATCAAGTATCTAAGGATCTATTAGTAGTTTTAGAACAGTTGACTTTAATGAAGTTTGAAGTCAACTGTTCTAAAAGTACACTGACAACTGATTTAAAAAAAATGGTTGAATGGAAATTAATGATTTTGATGAATAGATGTTTTCTTATGGGACCCCCCCTAGAACGGATTTGGATGAAACTTAATACTTATACATCAAAATAACACATAGGCTACTATTTGCCGCGATAACCGACATATACGCGGGCGAAGCAGCGGGCAACCACTAGTATTAAAATCATTTAATTTTATTTTAGGTGAAACGCTTCAGGAAGCTGGTTATACAAAGTTTTATCCTGGAGAACCTAACAACGCAACTGAAGGTGAATATTGTGGTGCAGTGGCGCGGAATGCATTGTTCGACGATCTGTGGTGTGAAAAGCATTACGCATTTATTTGCGAAAAGAAACCCGACTACCCCCCCGTTTGCGATAGTACCCAACAACGTCCATTCCACACCCCAGTTTGTGAATCGGATATTGAAAATCAAATCGATATGAGAAGTCCTAGTTCGCAAAATTGAAATCTCTGAATAATTTGGGAAAATAATATAAGCTTATTTTTATAACACACGTTGTATTCAGCTTTTTATATATTTAAGTAAAATCAATAAATAATTTCATTACAAAAATTTTATTTAATTTACTTGCACTTGTCTTAAATGTAGTGCAAGTACAACTTAAGTTTTATTCTGAAAATTTTAACTGTGTAAATATAAGACCGTTATTAGTTATTTTACTTTGTTAGATTTCAAACGTCATTATAATGGCAACATTTTTGATTGTCATTTTTCTTGTTTGACGGTTTGAAGTGACAAGTGGTATTAATGAGACGCTTTGACCGGTCGAGCAGGGGCTTCGTAAAAGAATGGACCAAAATGAAATTGGTGAGTGCGAGACCGGAGGCCTGATTAGTCTAGTCAACAAGTTCCATACTTGTTGACTAGACTAAAAGATGCAGCAGCATTACTAGGCCGCCATGGTGTGGGTCGCCAAGCCGCATTGTCTGCATTCGCAATGAGTATGGTGATCACCACTCTTGGATTCTGCTTATGCTTTCCATCAGGCAGAGTAGAGTCATTTTGGCAGGCCAAACATGAAAAAAAAATTGGACCACTCGGAAAGCACCAGCTTTCAAATAAAAAAAGAATCATCAAAATCGGTTCACCCAATCGAAAGTCATGAGGTAACAAATATTTTAAAAAAATACAGTCGAATTGATAACCACCTCCTTTTTTGAAGTCGGTTAAAAATTACTAGATGATGCTTAGGTTGGATTAACTATTATCACACTTCCTACTATTATAAAATATGTGAATGTAAGTTTTTTTGTTACGCTTTCACGCAAAAACTACTTAACCAATCATCATGAAACTTTGTACACATATTCTTGGAGGTATTAGAAGTAACATAGGATACTTTTTATTAAATGTGATCGGGCGAAAGCTAGTTTTGTTATAAAGCTAAGGCCGGGTCTCCACCGAACAAAAGTTGTCAATTTTGTGTTGTCAACACGGTTTGGTGACAAAACTTTCTGTAATTTCCCTGTGTTGGCAACAAAAATTGTCAACAAATGTTGGCAACCGTGTTTCTGTTTTTGGCGGTAAACATCAAAATAATACGCTTGTTGCAGTTTTTTATTGGCTCTGTGGAGACGATTAGTTCGAATGTTTTTTAAATTGTTTTTGTTTCCATTATGTCTCGGTGTAGACATAATGGAAACAAAAGTTGGCAACAATTTTGTACGCAGGACAACATCACTGCAAAGAGGAGGAAAACTTGAAACATACTCTTATGTCAACGCGTCTAGCCAGCATGGCACAGTTTTTTTTATGTAATAGGTGGACAAACGAGCAGGCGTATCGCCTGATGGTAAGCGATTACCGCCGCCCATGAACACCTGCAATACCAGAGGCGTCACAAGTGCGTTGCGGGCCTTTGGGGGAGGGGGAGGGGGGGTGGAGGCTGGGGATAAGGGAGATAGAGGAAGGGGTTGGGGCATGGGCCTCCGGTATCCTCACTCACTCGGTGAAATACAGCGCATGCACTATTTTACACCGGTTTTCTGTGAAGCCGTGGTATTACTCCGGTCGAGCCGGTCCATTCATGCCGAAGCGTGGCTCTCCCATGGTAACAGTAGACCAAAACCTCCTTTCTAAGGAGATGCCCATATCCAGCAGTAGACTGTTAAAGGATGAGGATAATTGTAGGCTTTGGATAACACTCAGGACACAGCTCATTTAAGCTTGGAGTTGTACGTATTTGTGACTATACTAGTTCCGCCAGTTTGATTGGTTGACGACGACGGTCGGTTACGTATTGTCAGGACCGATGGTACGCACCGACGGTCGGTCGAGCACTGAAACCAGCCTAAGTCAAAAACAATAATGCAATGGCCCAAAATGACGTTCTGTGATTGGGCGACAACAGGAATATACAAAAGTAGGGAAAGGCTGTATGATTTGTATGCTGTGTAAAAGGGTAATTTTGACCCAAAATTTTATGAATACGTTAATATTACGCAAGGATTTTAGGAGATCGTGTGGTGTAGCGAAGTTTTTGTACATAAGTGATAAAATTAAGTCTTCAAATAATAAAATAACAGCTACATGGAACATTATTAATAATAAAACTGGACATTGTATACCTCAAGATAATGATTTAAAATTAAATATCAATAATAGGTTTATAACAAACAACTTAGACATAGCTGAATCTTTTAATACCTTTTTCACAAGTGTACCAGTTAGTACAACGAGTACCTTGAATTCTTGTGCGTCCAGGTCTGAACTGTTGTTAAGGGCCAATGTAAATGAATGTAAGAATTTATTTCAATTTGAATACATAAACCCCACAGATATATAAAAACGTTCAAGTCTCTTAATTCTAAGAAAACAAGGGACTTATGGGGGATTTCAGTTAAATTAATAAAAACTATTATAATTGTTAAAGACCCATTTTTAGCTGTAACTTTTAATCGATGTGTTGATTCTGGTGATTTTCCTAACCTGATGAAGTATGGCAAAGTACTACCATTATTCCAGAAGGGTTGTAGAACTGAACCAAGTAACTTTAGGCCAATCTCAATCTTACCGGCTATTAGTAAAATTTTTGAAAAGTTATTCTGCAACAACTAGAAGCCAAGCCTAGCCATTTTAATCTAAATAATTTATTTCACAAAGAACAATATGGCTTTACAAAGGATCGTTCAATAATTGATGCCGGTGCAACTCTTTTGAGACATATATTTAATGCATGGGAGAATTCGCAAGATGCGATAGGTGCATTTAGCGATCTCTCAAAAGCTTTTGACTGTGTAGCACATAACACGCTTTTTCTTAAACTTAGGTATTATGGTGTTAATGGTATTGCTTTGGATGTAATCGTTTCCTTCTTTAAAGATAGAATTCAAAATGTAGATGTCAATGATGCGAGGTCATCTGGATTACCTGTTATTATGGGCGATCCGCAGGGCTCTATACTGGGTCCTCTACTTTTTCTTATATATATAAATGACTTACCATGTTATTTAAAAGATCTCTGTGATATAGTTATATCTGCTTTACATCACTTATTTTTAAAGTCGATCGTAAGAAAACAGTTTTTGACGATGTGAATAGGGCACTTAACGATGTATTGAATTGGTTTACAACGAATAATCTCCTACTGAAATCAAATAAAACAAAGTGTGTGAGATTTACTATGCCAAATGTATAACAACTAGTCACTAATCTAACTATAAATAATGAAATCATAAGTATTGTAGACTCAACAGTATTCTTAGGAATTACAATAGGCAGTAAACTTCAATGGGAAGCCCATATAGATAGCCTTGCGGGTAGACTTAGTTCAACAGCATAAGCAGTATGGAAGGTACGTCAGCTCACGGACACAGCTAGGTTAGTTTATTTTAGCTACTTTCACAGCGTCATATCCTATGGTATACTACTTTGGGGCAAAGCGGCTGATATTGAAACGATTTTTATTCTACAAAAACAAGCCATCCGTTCAATGTACAATGTAGGTGCTAGAGTCTCTCTTCGAATCTGTTTAAAGGTATAGGTAAACTCGTTGGTACCTATCATCGTTTACATAAGGTACACAACTCGTTCGAAGGTCTTGGTATACGTCTTTTTAATAAAATTCCTACAGATGTAATTGACCTTCCTATAGATAAATTCAAGCTTACTGTAAAATACTTTTAGATCACCTTATTAGGAAAGCCTACTATAAGATTGGCGATTATCTGAACGACAAAGAGTCATGGGCTTAAGGCGTTATTATATACACACTAACTTCTTTGTCTTGAAGTTTAGATAAAATGTTTTTTTTTTTATAATGTATAAAATTTGAAATGTTGGTACTCCGATATGAATTGTTTTCATACTTTAACCTAAAGACATCTAATTCCGACAAATAATTAAATAGAAATTGTTAATTTTCTTTGGCTTTGACATTTTATTTTTTATTGTTTTATTTACAACTTATAAATTAATTCATACACACATACTTATATAATGTAAATGAATACATGATGGTACTTTGGTACTTTTCTAACAATATGTTTCCCCATTTATTAAAGACGCACTTGTTATTGTATGAGCACCTTGTCGACTATGATTATTATTAATTTCTTTGATATTGACCTGATGATTTGCTGTGCGGCCTGAGGACGCAGCTCAACTATGGTTGAATAGGTCGATGGCTGATCCATGCATCTTACATTATTTTACATTTGTGATATTTATTGATTATTTTATATTTGGACATGTTATATCTTTTTAAATTTGACTGTGAGTGAAAGTGCTATTTGGATTTTATTTTCCATAAGTGTACCTCACAATATAACAATACAATGTCACAATATAACAATGTAAAAATCTTGCAGCTTTCAGTAAGAACGGCGCATGATTGGTTAGCTCATGGCTGTGCAGCAATGACTCCAAACCTTTTGTTTTGTATTCTTTGGTCGACTTCGTTCTCATTAAAGTCTCTTAGTGACAAAGAAATTGTAAACCGTATTGTTATTTTTTAAAAGGAGCAACAATGGAGTTTCTTGCCAGATTCTTCTCCATAAAGGGTAGGCTGCACTTGGAACTGGCGACTAGAATCACTCGATTTTTTTATATTAAATATTGACTATTCATAAGTGCCTGTAAAATAAGTGCCTATATGAATAAAATCTTTTTGAGTTTGAGACTATTGTACCTAAATATCTGACTTTTACAAAGAGTGGCCATGAGTTTCTTTGCCAGTATTCATCTCATAAGGCTCTACGCATTTTGGAAACTGGAAGTTATGGATCGACACAGGCAGGCAGTAGATTTTGATGTTCTCACCTAATTTATTTTGACAATACAGCACATGCTGCGGCGTTTGTTTGTGTCGATTTATGATTTTTAACTGTAGCTTTGACGTTCATGTGTGTCACGGTGTCTTAGTTGAATAAATGATTTTGAATTTGAATTTTGAATTTACAGAGTTTTTACTTAAATATGGTTTTGTTTAATCTCAAGCTGATAATGTATTTACATATGACTTTTTAATGGGACTAAAGTATTTTTAATAATTTATGTTGACGATGGTCTTCTCATATCTTCAAATAAACAACTTATAAAAGAGATATTAGAATATTTAAAACAAAATTTTAAAATCAAAGAGCTAAAGTATTTAGTGGGCATGCAAATAAAGTACATTAATCTATATATATCAATTATAATCATAAGTAAGTAAGTAAGTTATATTGTTTGATGTCCATATAGGACGATGTAGTCGCTCAGCGACAAAGTCCTTTTAATAAATAAAAAATAAATAAAAAAAAAACTATATATATAAAAGCGAAATACCACTCACTTATTAATCACGAAATCTCAGAAACTATAACACCTACAAACTTGAAATTTAGCAGGTAGATTCCTTATAGGGTGTAGACATCCGCTAAGAACGGATTTTACGAAATTCCACCCCTAAGGGGGTAAAACGGGGTTGGAAGTTTGTATGAAAGTCCTATGTTTTTGAAGAAAGAGACTCGAAATTTAAAATGTATGCTTTATAGATGGTGTGGAGGTATACTAATAATGTATCTTTCGAAATCAACCCCCTTTTGGGGTTAAAACGGGGGATGGTAGTTTAGACGCAAACTATTGAGAAGTTTTGTATGAGTGATGCAAATACAGCTAACACTCCAGCAGATGTCAATGTTATTATTTCAAAGAATGTTAATGAAAGTGTTGTTGATTTTACTTAAGGAGAAGCTATAGGTAGCTTTTTATTTTTAGAGTTCTGTATCAAGGCCAGACATTTCATTTACTGTCTGTGTATTAAGCAGATATGTAAACAATCCAAGTCCACAACATGTTAATGCTGTTAAACTTGTAATTAGATATTTAATAAGAAGTAAAAAATTGTGTATAAATTACAATGGTTTGGTCATGGCGGCCTAGTGATGTATCTGTATAATTAGGCCTCCGGTCTCGCACTCACCAACGAAACCCGACAGCACGAACGCTGTCATTTTACGTTGATTTTCAGTGCGAGGATAGTACCGCCCTGGTCGAGTCGGCCCATTCGTGCTGAAATCAGCGTGGCTCTGCTACCTTGTGTACCATGTACAACATGAATAAGTTTTAAATACTCTGATCTGTAGCATTAAAAATATCATACTTGTAACTGTAAGAAACTTAGTACTACGAGTATTAAAATACTTACCCATTGCTCTAATCTATATCCTAAACAAAGAACGTAAAGACAATATGGCGTAGTGGCAGCGTATGCGACTGCTGTGCTTAAGGTCTCGGGTTCGATGCCGGGTCGGACCAAATGTTTGTATGATCTGCAAATATTTGTTTCAGAGTTTGGGTGTTTTCTATGTATATAATAAGTATGTATTTACAAAAAAAAGTATATATGTATTTATATCAGTTGTCTAGTACCCATAACATAATCTCTGCTTAGCTTGGGACTAGATGGCATTGTGTGTTAAATGTAAATATTATTTATTTATTCATAGTAATTATCATCATCTCAGTCAAATGACGTTTTCTACTGACATACGCCTCCGACAAGATTCTCAAATACGACTCATCTGATCCTGTGCTGCTCGCATCCATCTATATATTATACTAGCTGACCCGTCGAACTTCGTACCGCCATATTTACATATCTGTCTCAGCTTCCCACAGGCAGTGTACAGTCGTGGACAAAAAAAATACTTTTCCCGTTATCTTTTATTTTTCTTCTATCTAAAAAAAAAAAGAATGTAAGAAATCGAACTATGTGTTATTGAATTACAACTATTTTGACTTTCATCCCCTCTCCTAGAAACCGTGCTGAATTTCGGGAAAAATAGTATCCCATCTCCTACCTCGAAGTATGAACTCAAATCATGCCAAGTTTCATTTAAATTCATTCCGTAGTTTCAGCGTGATGCGCGGAAAAGATACAGACAGACAGACAGACAAAAAAAAACAGATTTGGATTCAGTATCGTTTTTTTTTTTATGTATGGCCAGCCAAAATGACTCTGCTCTGCCTGATGGCAAGCATAAGCAGAATCCAAGAGTGGTGGCCACCATACTCACTGCGAATGCAGACAATGCAATATGGCGACCCACACCATGGCGGCCTAGTTAGTGATGCTGCTGCATCTTTTAGTCTAGTCAAAAAGTATGGAACTTGTTGACTAGACTATTTGGGCCTCCGGCCTCGCACTCACCAACGAAACACGACAGCATGAACGCTGTCATTTTACGTTGATTTTCTGTGCGAGGGTAGTACCGCCCCGGTCGAGCCGGCCCGTTCGTGCTGAAATCAGCGTGGCTCTACTACCTATAGCGCCCATTATAGAGAGCCCTCCAAAATTTTTTCTAAATACACACATCAAAAGTGTCTAGGGATCAACATATGTGTCTAGGGATCAACATATATTTTTGCAATAACTTTTCTCCTGATTGATATTACTTAAAATTTTTTCAAGGATTCATCAAATAAAGTGTTTTCGTTTGTCACAGTAACGATAAACCAAGTCACCTTTGCATTAATAAAGAAATTTGCCATTTTCCTAATAAAGGGAATTTTGACATTTGAACCACTAACATTAAAGTTCGAAAAAAAGACTGAAATAACAGTTTTCTTTAAAATTTTATTAGGTAACTTAAACAATTAATAATCCGTGTTTCTACCGCGAACACTAACAACACAAGAATCGGTTTGGCATACTCAAAATGAGTTCATCCAAATCACGCTGTGAAATGGCCGCCCATGTTCGTTGCAACAACAAAAAAAGGTCTTCTTGCGACTGGATACCCTCCATATTCGGCAGAGCTCTTCTCTGTAGCATATCCCATGCATGCTCAATCGGGTTCAAGTCTGGCGACTGAGCAGGCCAGGGCCAAAGCCACATCTCAATCTCAAGAAATCCGCATAAAAATGCTTGATCCCTAGGGATCAAGCATTTTTATACACAAATATACACACATCAAAAGTGTCTAGACACTTTTGATGTGTGTATATTTAATGTAAAGAATTGGACCTGTTACATTTTTATTATAAGTATAGATAGCACCTACCTACCTACCTACCTACCTACCTACCTAGTAATCGATAGCCGATATCTATTTCAGAAGTCTCTTTTCATTAGACAACCACTATAATCACAGTTGCGTCAGTATTTCAGTTTGCAGCATCACTTATTCCATCTCCCTTAAGTTGTCCGTTATGTTTATATCAATGTATTTTCTTCCAATGTGCCGCTGCTGGGACCAATTGATTTCGAAATTTTTTTAGGATGTTTTCCGCCTTATCCGTGGCTTATAGGATGGTAAATATATTGTGTCGTCTGCTAACGGTCACATTTTCAAGGTTATCGTCAACCAGGCAGCCAAATATAACAGAAACCATCTAACAAATTTGAAATACGAGCAGGCAAATAGTGGTGAGAGTGATCAAGATATAAAGTTAATAATATACCTAATATTACAATGCGACATGTGCAGAATTACTAAAAAGATAATTGAAAAACAGAATAGATCGGATATTGTTACTAAATGATAAAACATACTATAAATATTTCTGTCACAGTGACTTGTCCTCATTCGCTCCCATCTCTTCACAAAATGAAATACGTTTTAAATTTAGTAGTGACAATATTTTGTTTATCAATATCAGGTATGATTATTTATTTGGCTTTTGTATTAATAATATTTTGATATTCTACTCACATAAAAATATTTTTATATGATAATGTTTATGTTAAAAGTAACAATTACATTAAGTAAATGTAAATGGTCCTTTGAGATATCAAAATGTTCCTATAGTCAAGTTGCAAGTGTTTCGCATTGATCCAATTTCTAGAATCGCTAATGCCTTTATTCTCTTACTAACTGACCCACGCAACCTCGTTTGCGTCTCCTATTACCCGTAGCGTAATAATTTAACCGTTTTTGAAACATTCTTCATTAGTGCTCCGCTCCTATTGGTCTTAGCGTGATGAAATACAGTCTATAGCCATTTCTTGATAAATGGACTATCTAACACTGAAATATTTTTTCAAATCGGAACAGTAGTTCCTTAGATTACCGCGTTCAAGTAAACAAACGTTCAGCTTTAGATATTAGTTGATTGGCTAATCTTTTGTTTTGACTTATCACATTGGGTTACCACATACTTCATGTTTGCCAATCTCTCTAGTTTGCTTACATAATGCCTCGCCAAGTTAACTCTTTTTACACTGCATTTAATGCCTACAATTTTTCTTTTGACTGGCTTCTTTAAATTCTTTCAAATTGTTGTATAACTTAGTCAAAGTGTATCTGCACAACGTTTACATCCAGTCCTCGATTTTTTTACTGAACAGATCTTATTTTTAGTACAGCTGTTTTCCATATGTAACAATGCTTTTTTCGCTTCTAGATGGTGTCAAGTTCAGATGTGATTATAGGTACACTTATCTAGGATGGTTCAAATACCATGAAATGCCTGCGACATGGGCCGATGCTCGCTTATTGTGCCATCTTGAAGGTAAGATTTATATAAAACATAGTTTAAATGTTACTTCTGAATCATATAATATCATTGGCGTTATGGTATTATTATTTCCAAAAATTTTTATAATGAAATAATAGGTCTTTACCTATTAAATTGCCGTTTTGTATGCAATAAGTGAAAGTACTTATTTTTTCAAACTATTTTATTTCTGTTATTCGAAGTAATCACCCATGCAATCGACGCATCTTTGCCAACGCATTGGCAGTTTATTGATGCCCTTCTTGTAAAAATCAGCTGGACGGGAGGCAACAAACTCTTCAAAGGCATTTTGTACTGCCTCTCGGGAATTGAAATTTTTACCCACTAATAAGTTGTCTAAATTTTGGAAAAAGTAATAGTCGTTAGGTGCAAGGTCTGGTGAGTATGGCGGATGAGGGAGAGCTTCCAACCTCAGCTCTTGCAGCTTGGAGACTGTCTGAACTGACAACATCATTTGGTACAGTTCGCAACAGACAGTCTATTATTATTTATAAAGATATGTAATCAATTACAAAGCGCATACTTTTCTTGCTTTTACTGAGAAACTGAAACATATTACACTTATTAATATTATCTGTCCACAGGTGCTATGTTAGCCTCTCCTACAACACAAGAAATGAAGGCTTATATGTTGCAATCATTTTGCAAGCCTGAAATCTTCACTGGAATCCACGCTACTTTAACTAAAGTGCAATTCCATACCGTAGACGGTTAGTAAAATAATGTTACGAATAATAATCTTCAAGGCCTATTCTTCTCTTATCTACACAAATACACATACACTTCTTATCGATCTCCTGAGGCAAGGAATAATGGACCTTATTTCTATATGAGTAGTGTCGGATATCGTTTTGTTGTTGCCTAATTATTATTAACTTAGATTATTTTTATTAGCATCGCGTCTTTACGAGACGACTCTCGTGTTTTATAGTAGGTTCTAGAAATGTAGGAATAATAATTATATGAGTATAAATAGAGCGTCTCGCGGACCGCAGAGTACAGTTCAGTTTGAGCAATAGTGAGATAAACATCGAAGTGATATCAGCGATCAAGCTAGCGACCTCGGCGACCTTTAAGGATTGTAATTCAGAGTTGTATTGTGATTTTAATAGTGGTTTTAATAAAGTTTCTTTAACACGTCAAAAGGCTTCTTTCTCAAATAAATCGAACCCTAACACGTAACAACTGGTGTCAGAAGTGAAATTTGAGAAATGCCATTGACCCCGAGAGACGACGGTACCAGCGAAGGAGTGAAGACCAGGGCTCAGCGTGCTGCAGGAGGAACGAGCATGGAGGGAATCGACTCGCCTACTGCCGCCCACCAGGCCACGCTTCCTTCGGAACAAGTTACGGTTGTCCACGCTCCCACGGCCATGCCCACGCCTGACTTAGCGGATCTGTTAAGGATGATGGTTGTCATGAAGGAGCAGCTGGACGGCAAGTTTACGGCTATACAAAATGGCCAACAGCAGCTGGACGGCAAGTTTACGGCCCTACAAAGTGGGCAAGATGCCATACAAAAGCAAATGAAGGATGACCAACATCTACTTTTATCCGCTGTTAGCGAAGTAAGTGGTGCCGTAGATAAACTACGGAAGGACGTTGACGTGGTTGAGGAAAGAGTCACCTGCCTAAGTACTGATAGACAGCGTGAAGACTGACCTTACGGAGCTGCAGAAAAAGGTAGTACGCCTGGAAACTACCACTATAACACCTGTTACTTCGGGTGTAGTTGGTGTAGTACATGCACCCAGTGTCAAGGTCCCTTCGTATGACGGCAGTACTTCATGGACCGCGTACCGTCAGCAGTTCCAGACCGTCGCAGCTGCTAACGGGTGGACAGATGAACAGTGCCTGACTGCTCTTACTGTCACACTTAGGGGGCAAGCACTAACAGTCCTAGAGGCACTACTTAGTTCGGGCAGCGGATACAAGGAACTATTGGAAGCGCTCGAATCGAGATATGGGGAACGCCATCTGGAGCACGTTTTCCGCGCCCAGTTACGCGATAGAATCCAACGTCCGGGAGAGGGACTACAGCAGTGGGCGTTGGAGATTGAAAAACTGGTACGAAAAGCATACCTTTCGGCTGATGCGAAGATGGTGGAGTCTAACATCGTCCAAGCATTTGTAGATGGGATCAAGGATTTGGAGGTCAGAGCTGCAGTAAGGCTTCACCACCACGCCTCACTGAAAGAAGCACTGGCAGACGCCCTAGAGGTCGAAGCCGTTCGACAGGATATCCGTCCGACCCATAAGCTGCGGGAAGTCTCAGAAGAAGTCAAAGAAGTCAAGGCTTCTTTTAAGAAAGGTTCAGGGGTAATGTACTACAGATGCGGCGAAAGAGGACACCTACAGCTTAACTGCCCTCAGAAGAGTTCGCAGATGTTCAGGCTCAAGAAAATGGAGGAACGTCTAGAGGAGCTGATGAAGAAGCGTGACGAGGCCTCGCCTTCTACTGAGAATCAGGGAAACGAGTAACAGCCAGGACTAAGGGGCGAGTACTGGCTGGCGCGGAGGAAGCCCCGTCGACCATCATATCACAGGCATGCACCGGTAACAATCTCGTAATCCAGGGCAACATCAACGGAACAGATTGTAAAATGACACTGGACACTGGATAATTGGTAGTAGAGCCACGCTGATTTCAGCACGAATGGGCCGGCTCGACCGGGGCGGTACTACCCTCGCACAGAAAATCAACGTAAAATGACAGCGTTCGTGCTGTCGTGTTTCGTTGGTGAGTGCGAGACCGGAGGCCCAAATAGTCTAGTCAACAAGTTCCATACTTGTTGACTAGACTAAAAGATGCAGAAGCATCACTAGGCCGCCATGGTGTGGGTCGCCATACTGCATTGTCTGCATTCGCAGTGAGTATGGTGACCGCCACTCTTGGATTCTACTTAAGCTTTCCATCAGGCAGAGTAGAGTCATTTTGGCGGGCCATACATAAAAAAAAAAAAAACACTGGAGCTTCAAAGACAATAGTGCGACCGGATCTAGTGAAGACCACGATGAGTAAGAAGAGGAAGGTTGCTTGTCGACTTCTCTCCGCCTCCGGCCAGCCAATACCCGTCTTAGGTGAAATAACAGTAACGATGAACGTTGGGGAGACATCATATGCCCACGACGTAATTGTAGCTGAAATTATGGATGACTGTATTTTGGCCTTAGACTTCATGAAAAATTACAACTGTAAAATAAACGTTTCTGATGGAGTTTTCAAATGCGGCGATCAGGAAATCTTTATACTAGGTGGTACTACGGGCAAAGTGACTTGCCTAAAGAGAATCACAATTCCTGGGAAGTCTGAGGCTCAGGTTTTAGTTAAATTACCATCAGATAGAAAAAAGGCACCGAACCGATGTGTGTTGATTGAGGACGAACCTTCCAGGATAGCAGCTCGGAACTATATGACAGCAAGAACTCTTGTCAATCGAAACGCGACCGCAGTAGTGAGGGTCTTAAACCTAGATAACAGCGAGATTGAGCTACTTAAGGGTGACGTCATCGGACAGTGCGAAGAAGTCGTCTGGGGGAGAAAATGCTCCTCGACGTCAAGTTTTGAAACATCAAGCACAAGAAACGATGCAACAGTCACTGAGCTTCTTAAGGACTGCAAGAAGAACTTGACCTATTCACAGAGCATTAAGGCTAAGAAGCTATTACTGCGATTCGCGAATGTTTTCATTAATCAAGAAGGAGACCTTGGAAGAACGTCGCTCGTACAACACAAGATTGATACTGGCAATGAAAGACCCATTTGTCAGCGAGCAAGACGAGTTCCGATAGCAAAAGAGAAAGAGGTAGATAACATGCTAGAAGAGATGAGAAGGAACAGAATCATCGAGCCATCTGCAAGTCCATAGTGCTCACCAGTCGTGCTGGTGAAGAAGAAGGACGGTAGCACCCGATTCTGCGTGGATTACAGTCGACTCAATGACATCACAAAGAAGGACAGTTACCCGCTGCCGAGGATCGGCGACACACTAGATACTTTGAGCGGAATGAAATGGTTCTCAACCCTAGATTTAAAATCTGGATATTGGCAGGTGGAAATACATCCAAAAGATAAGGAGAAGACAGCATTCTCAACGGGCAAGGGATTGTGGCAGTTCAACGTGATGCCTTTTGGATTGTGTAACGCGCCTGGCGGGGTTAGTAGGAGATGCCTGCCTGGTATATTTGGATGACGTCATCATCGTTGGCCGTAACTTCGAAGACCATTTACAAAAATTAGAGCAGGTTCTCAGCAAGATTCAGGGTGCCAACTTAAGGTTGAACCCGAAAAAGTGTCATTTTTTGACGAATGAAGTTGACTACCTCGGTCATGTTATAAGCAGTGAGGGCATCCGAACTGATCCGAAAAAAGTGGAAGCAGTTCAAAAATGGCCTAGTCCCAAAGACAAGACGGAGGTGCGAGCGTTCCTCGGTTTGTGTTCATACTACAGACGCTTCGTCAAGGGATTTTCCGAGATTGCCAAACCATTGCATCGGCTGACAGAAGATAAAAGACCATTCTGTTGGGATGAAAGCTGTGAATATTCCTTTCAAGAACTGAAGAAACATCTATGTCAAACACCAATTCTAGGGTATCCACAACATGAGGGTCTATTCATCGTCGATACTGACGCGAGTAACACGGCAATCGGTGGGGTGTTGTCACAAAAACAGGGCGACAGAGAAGTCGTAATTGCGTATTTCAGCAGATCACTATCAAGACCGGAAATAAACTACTATGTGACAAGAAGAGAACTCTTGGCTGTGGTGAAAGTCCTACAGCACTTCAACAAATATCTCCTCGGCAGACGATTTTTACTGCGCACCGATCACGCAGCACTGAAGTGGCTTCTGCAATTCAAAAACCCGGAAGGTCAAGTGGCCAGGTGGATTGAACAACTCCAAGAATTTGACTTCGATACATTACACCGTAGTGGAAAGTCTCATGGTAACGCAGACGCGCTGTCACGAAGGCCATCCCCAGAAGACTGTAAGCATTGTATCAAACAAGAATCCATAGGTTTGACGGTGAAACGGACACAGGTTACTCCTTTGGGTCCCTGGGAAGATGAGACAATGAAGAAGGCACAGGTGGATGACGTTGACCTGAAGCAACTCATCATATGGAAAGCACAGAGTGATGCCAAGCCTGCCTGGAGTGATGTCTCATCTGCAAGTGCTGTCACTAAAGCTTATTGGGCACAATGGGATGGCTTGGTTCTACAGAACGGCGTACTGTACCGAAAATGGGAGAAGACCAACGGCAGAGAGTTCCACCTGCAGATAGTTGTGCCAAGAGCTAAAATAGCAGACGTTCTCCGTGAAGTTTACGATGGAGTGTCAGGAGGCCATCTTGGAGTCAAGAGAACACTAATAAAAGTTCGCGAAAGATTCTACTGGCTCCATTATAGGCAAGATGTACAAGATTGGTGCCGTAAATGCACTACTTGTACTGCTGTAAAAGGTCCACAGACACGAAACCGAGGGAACCTGCGACTGTACAACGTCGGCGCGCCATGGGAACGAATCGCGGTCGACGTCGCTGGACCATTCCCTGTTACGGAATCAGGAAATAAGTACTTCATGGTTGTTATGGACTACTTCACAAAGTGGCCAGAAGTATTCGCGATACCTAATCAGGAAGCTACAACAGTCGCGACAAAATTGGTTGAAGAAGTCATATGTCGGTTTGGTGTTCCCTTAGAAATCCATTCAGATCAGGGCAGGAACTTCGAGTCACAAGTCTTTCAAGAAGTATGTAGAACTTTGGGATTACATAAGACTCGGACCACCGCATATCACCCTCAATCGGATGGAATGGTTGAATGGTTCAATCAGACACTCGAGACGAATCTGGCAAAGTTAGTCGACAACCATCAACGTGACTGGGACAAATACATTCCATTGTTTCTCCTCGCCTACCGATCAGCGGGGCATGAGAGCACAAAAACGACCCCCGCATATGTAAATTTCGGGAGGGAACTCCGAATACCAGTAGACCTACTTACTGGAGGGTCACCTGACGAGCCTCAAGCCGTTACTGACTACGTATCTAAGCTACGAGAAAGAATGAGAGAAATATACGACGTGGTTCGAGAAAACGGTATACAGGCGAGCGAGAACATGAAAACCAGATACGATCGGCGTTCAAATTCAAACGGTTTTGAAGAAGGTGCACTGGTTTGGCTACATAACCTAACCTGTAGGAAAGGAAAGTCCCCTAAATTACAAGCCAAGTGGGAGGGGCCGTATAAGGTGATTACACGGATGAACGACGTCACCTACAGGATTCAGCGGCATTCAAGAGGAGCGTTCAAAGTAGTGCATATCGACCGCCTGGCAAAATATCGTGGCAGCAATAGCGATGTTCGGGACGAACATCTCTAAGAAGGGGGTAGTGTTACGAATAATAATCTTCAAGGCCTATTCTTCTCTTATCTACACAAATACACACACACTTCTTATCGATCTCCTGAGGCAAGGAATAATGGACCTTATTTCTATATGCGTAGTGTCGGATATCGATTGGTTGTTGCCTAATTATTATTCAACCTATTATTAAATCAACAGATTGTATTATAAAAATGTGTACACAGGTCGTTAACACACGCTAGCAGACTTTTTTATTTGCGTAAATTATAATTTTCAGGAAGTGACGACCATATTTTAAATGCTTACACAGAATATATTGACTCCATTATTTCTATAAGTTACTAATTTAATAGGTGTATCAATCATATTTATAATTTTTAACAACTCATATACCAAGAACATGACACAAATTACTTCCAGACCCAGAACAACAATCACTCAGTACGGTAAAAGGCGGCTTGGTAACTGTTTTAACCACTACGTCATCAGTGCTGTAATAATTAATCACAGGAATATGAAGTAAAGTGAACATTATTTACTTATTATACATGTGTACTTTCTAGGTGTACCATTTGAACTAATATCACATGAATGGGCTCCATCCGAGCCTAACAATATAAATAACTCTGAAAGCTGCATCGCTTTGCACTCTGATGGAAAGTTCTCCGATGTCAGATGTGATGAACCTCGCCCTTATATTTGCTTCAGGCCGCTTTCGAATACCGAAGTCAACATGTGTGGCACTCCAGATCCTGGTAATTATAGTAATTGAAATTGTTTTACTTTATAGAAGTGAAATAATTTTGTAATTTATTTACTTTACACCATCCAATTGACATTGGTCTAGTGGTTAGCGTAAGCGACTGCAGATCAAGAGGTCTCGGGTTCGATTCCCGGGTCGGACTGCTGTTGGGTTTTTCTTGCAAGAAATTCTTAATAGCAACCCGGAGTATGGAAGATGGCGGTGTCTCCTGCCCGTGCCTCGGAGAGCACGTTAAGTCGTCAGCCCCGGTTGTCATGAACATTTATGGCAATCGTTATTGGGAAGTCAGTGCCCTCAAATAATACTGAAAACTAGTTCAATCATCGAACTCAGTACGCCCTCAGGGTTGCGGAGGTCCGATGCCAGTCGCTCCGTGTAAAAACTGTTATTCAGGTAAAACCGGTTGAACTAGTAGCCGACCCCAAATCTTGGAAATAATAAAGGCTAGGAAGATGATGACATCATCCAATTCATGATAAAAATAAAAATACATTAAATATTCCAGAATACCACTTTGAAAGTCAAACAAATAAGTGTTACAAATTCCACACAAACCAGAGAACATTTAAAAGAGCCAACTTTGTCTGTTCTGCTGAGGGCGGCCATCTTGTTATTATAAATAGTGAAGATGAAGCAAAGGTCGTTCGTGATATCTTTGCCAAGTATCCACCTGCAAAAATGATCGGTAATTTCTGGAAAGATATTGCCTTCGTCGGAATGTACAATTGGGACGAGAGCGCTGACTGGAGGACCATTCACGGTAATCTTTCTCTAGTTTACTAAATTTTTTAGTTACACTGTAGTGTCATTTGTATTGTTTACTTGAATTCAACTATCAATACTACAACATACCTGATGGCCATCGAATAAAAAATAGGTAAAAAGGTAGTTTGGAATTCTTTTGAATATTTTTCTTAATATCTAATAATAACAACTATCTATTAGTAGTTTTAGAACAGTTGACTTCAATGAAGTTTGAAGTCAACTGTTCTAAAACTACACTGACAACAGATAAAAAAAATAGTTGAATGGAAATTAATGATTTTGATGAATATATGTTTTCTTAAGGGGGGATTCCCCGTAGGTTCTTCACCTGGCAGAAACACGGGGATTATATATGATCTCATACTATCTATACTAATATTATATATTATACACGAAAGTTTGTAAATATGGATGGATTGATGGATGTTTGTTACTCTTTCAGGCAAAAACTACTGAATGGATTTGAATGAAACTTTACAGTAATATAGCTTATTATTATAAATAACACATAGGCTACTATTTGCCGCGATAACCGACATATACGCGGGCGCAGCCGCGGGCAACCACTAGTATTAAAATAATTTTCTTTTATTTTAGGTGAAACGCTTCAAGAAGCTGGTTATACAAAGTTTAGTCCTGGAGAACCTAACAACGCAACTGAAGGTGAATATTGTGGCGCAGTGTACCGGAATGCATTGTTCGACGATCTGTGGTGTGAAAAGCATTACGCATTTATTTGCGAAAAGAAACCCGACTACCCCCCTGTTTGCGATAGTACCCAACAACGTCCATTCCACACCCCAGTTTGTGAATCGGATATTGAAAATCAAATCGATATGAGAAGTCCTAGCTCGCAAAATTAAAATCTCTGAATGATTTGGGAAAATAATATAAACTCATTTTTATAACACACGTGCGTCTTGTACGAGTATTTAGCTTATTATATATTTGAGTAAAATCAATAAACTAATTCAATACAAAAATCTTATTTTATTTATTTGCACTTGTCTTATATGTAGTGCAAGTACAACTTAAGTTTTCGTCTGAAAATTTTATCTGAGTAAATATAAGACCGTTAATAGTTATTTTACTTAGGAACTAAGTAAAACTTTAATCCAACTTTATTGTTTACAAAATGATAATAAACTTGATGATGAGCATCTTAACAAAATATATTTCTGAATAATCACAAATTTTAACAAAAAAAAAACGACTTCTATCTGGACCAAAATGAAATTGGTGAGTGCGAGACCGAAGGCCTAAATAGTCTAGTCAACAAGTTCCATACTTGTTGACTAGACTAAAAGATGCAGCAGCATCACTAGGCCGCCATGGTGTGGGTCGCCATGCTGCATTGTCTGCATTCGCAATGAGCATGGTGACTACCACTCTTGGATTCTGCTTATGCTCT
Source organism: Diaphora mendica (assembly GCA_949125395.1). NCBI lineage: Eukaryota > Metazoa > Arthropoda > Insecta > Lepidoptera > Erebidae > Diaphora > Diaphora mendica. The sequence goes on along the minus strand of OX421332.1, from coordinate 2,163,541 downwards.
CCATCAGGCAGAGTAGAGTCATTTTGGCGAGCCAAACATAAAAAAAAATTGGACCACTCGGAAAGCACCAGCTTTAAAATAAAAAAAGAATCATCAAAATCGGTTCACCCAATCGAAAGTCATGATTACCTCATGACTTTCAGAAGACATGATGTCGGACGTCATTAGGGTTAGAGGAACAGAGTTCACGACATTTTGGTGGATGATCAAGTGCTTAGCACAGAGCGATACCTGCCACCGATAGAGGCGAACAGTCAAAGCTTAAATTCCAATCAAAACTGTCAATAAACCTTTTAGAGTTAGTTAGTTATAGTGGCAGTATAGCCGGTTAGAGATAGATATACTCATTTTGAGAGTAAATTTAAAAAGTTATAGGAGTCTAGCAACGGAAATAAAGACATTAAATAAGTAGGTATATTGGTTTAGACCAAAATATACACAAACGAACATACAGACTAGAAACATACATGCCAATACGATACCCACATTATGTGATTATTTTTATGTAGTCGTATTGCAACTTTATATAAATCCACCTACATCTCAAGCATCACTAGTTAAAATTGTCTCAAGTTGAGAATAGTGCAAGAATGTTGTAAGAACAACATGTTTATAGGTATATTTTATAAGTAGCTATAGTGGAACATCTGTATAGTGAATTCCAAAGGTCGATAGAATAATGATATTGTAGATTGTAGCTATAGTATATGATATTGTAGCAAGTTGCAGCGGTCAACAGTATATAGGTATTATTATATGATAGGATATTTCGCGAAACAACACATAGAATAGAAAAATATGTAGGTACTAAAAGTACACGAAAATATTATAAAGTAGTATTTTAAACTACAAAATCTAGAACAAGGATCCGAGATGACCACATTGTGCAGAAAAACTATGGTAGCCATTTTGTCTAAATAGTAGCCATATGGTTAAGTACCTTTTGAGGTTATGTCACCACGAGGCTTTAAATTAGCCCAGAACAATTTAGAGTGAAAGATCGACGACGATACTATTAACAGCTACTTAGTGATCAAATTAATTGTTTTAGTTTAATTTGATTTTGGCCCACTCCTTACAAAATAAAAAATTTTGTGGCTAGAAATATTTGTAGATTTTATTTTATAGGTTTACGCTTCTATCATTGTTAGAATGCATTCCTAAGAGAATACGTAAACAATAGCCGGCCAGGAACGACAAGACTCAAGGTGTTTTGTCAAATATATATATGTAATATGTAATCGATGCTACACCGATCGACATCATTTATAGCATATTTTTAAGAAAATATCAAGCAACAAATGAACGAGAAACGACAAGACTAAGAACAACTGTGTTAGATATTATTTAACACATATTTAATATAGTTTAGAAAAGTATAATGTTAGTAACCTCATTTAGAAAACAAATCGCATCCATTGTACCTACCAGAAAAACAAGTTATAGGAATGAGTTTTAGAGAGGTATCAACATGTACCATTTTTGAGTTTAGATAGTAAATGAAATGACCATAGCCGCAGATGTATACAGAAGTTGAAAGAAAAAAAATTACGCGTTAGATGAATAATACGAGTATGTAGTTTAAGTTTAGATAAGTTTAATAATGACTCAAAGTAATAATTAAGTTTTTAGTAATGAAGCCAAGTTTTGGTCTAGTTAGATATTTGAACAGAATTAATTAAGTTAGATATAGCTATCGAACCCATTAAGGTGTGTTTGAAAGAACAATAGAATTTATTGAATTTCATCCAGGTTGTTACAATAAGATTAAGCGAGCCGTAGGGCGTGGCGTGGTTCTGCGCGTGCGAAACCGGTTTTCGTTTGCGACTCAAAACGCATTCCAGCGACTTGCATTTAAATTGCGGTTCATATAAGCCACCAGCGAACTTTTCTTTTAAGCGAAAGTAATTAGAAGTATTTTTTGCACACGCGGTTCTAGCGAAAAAATATGAAAAAGCAATTAAAAGTGCGTGAATATACACGCGGTTTCGACTGGCACGTGTTCACAGCGAAATAATAGAAAAAAACACTTTCCTGGATGGGATTCAACACAAAACAAGCAATACACACAAAATATACACAATAAAAAGAATATGAGGTAAACCGTGATCGAATCTCTCAGTTCAGTCGGGCGCCATGTGTCACGTAGTGCTTTAGGAGCCTAGAAGGTTGTGGTGATAATGAAATTAGACGCTTCACAACAACAATTTATACAATTTATTTATGAGCATAACACAAACAGATAGATGTACAGTCAGGGTGTGGATTTGAGAGATTCGACCAGTCAGTGCCTCCAGACAAGGAGCACTTAACTGTTGGTTCGCAGCGATGAGAAAAGGAAGAGGTGCAGTCCTGGGTCGGCTTTGGAGGCCGACCCCCGTAGTCTGCATTCGCAATGAGCATGGTGACCACCACTCTTGGATTCTGCTTATGCTTTCCATAAGGCAGAGTAGAGTCATTTTGGCAGGCCAAACATGAAAAAAAAATTGGACCACTCGGAAAGCACCAGCTTTCAAATAAAAAAAGAATCATCATAATCGGTTCACCCAATCGAAAGTCATGAGGTAACAAACATTTAAAAAAATACAGTCGAATCGATAACCACCTCCTTTTTTGAAGTCGGTTTAAAATTACTAGATGATGCTTAGGTGATACAAAACTATCATCACACTTCCTACTATTATAAAATATGTGAATGTAAGTTTTTTTGTTACGCTTTCACGCAAAAACTACTTAACCGATCATCATGAAACTTTGTACACATATTCTTGGAGGTATTAGAAGTAACATAGGATACTTTTTATTAAATGTGATCGGGCGAAAGCTAGTTTTGTTATAAAGCTAAGGCCGGGTCTCCACCGAACAAAAGTTGTAAATTTTTGTGTTGTCAACACGGTTTGGTGACAAAAGTTTCTGTAATTTCCCTGTGTTAGTAACAAAAATTGTCAACAAATGTTGGCAACCGTGTTTCTGTTTTTGGCGGTAAACATCAAAATAATACGCTTGTTGCAGTTTTTTATTGGCTCTGTGGAGACGCTTAGTTCGAATGTTTTTTAAATTGTTGGCGACTCGGTGTAGACATAATGGAAACAAAAGTTGGCGATTTTCTGAAGTGTTGCAAACAGTTGGAAACACCGAAATTGTCAACAATTTTGTACGCAGGACAACATCAATGCAAAGAGGAGGAAAACTTGAAACATACTCTTATGTCAACGCGTCTAGCCAGCATGGCACAGTTTTTTTTATGTAATAGGTGGACAAACGAGCAGACGTATCGCCTGATGGTAAGCGATTACCGCCGCCCATGAACACCTGCAACACCAAAGGCGTCACAAGTGCGTTGCGGGCCTTTGGGGGAGGGGGGGGGGGGTAGAGGCTGGGGACAAGGGAGATAGGTGAAGGGGTTGGGGTATGGGCCTCCGGTATCCTACTTCACTAGGTGGAACACAGCGCAAGCACTATTTTAAGAAGAAGATGCCTTTGTCCAGCAGTAGGCTGTTAAAGGTTATTTCAGATGAGCTTAAACAACTGTTTGTTTATAGTTTTGAGTTTTAATTTCTATCGGCAGTCCTCATGACTGCTTTGTGTTTTTTTTACCGTTTAATCCTTCCTTGATCTTCCTTAAATATTTCAAGAACAAAATTAGCCCAAATATATACCATATAGGACCAATCACATGGTCCAGTCAGAAACAGAAGACCATTGCCCTCTCCACCACAGAGGCTGAATTTGTAGCTGCTAGTGAATGTGCTAAAGAGATATTGTGGTTACAGCAACTTTTATCTGAATTGGGTGAAAGTTATGATTGTGTCACATTAAATGTAGAAAACAGAGTGCAATCAGATTAATTAAGAATCCTGTTTATCTCAAACGCACAAAACATATCCGTAGATGTTAAATATAACTTTATAAGGGAAAATGTTGAATTGGGTTTAGGGTTTTTAACTAAAGCATTACCCACTCAAACTGTTGCGTATCTGAGAGATCAGATTTTATATGATGTTAATTTTTTTTTTGTTTGTTAAGATAGAGTTACATTTTAGGGGAAGTATTACATATAAATAATAGTAATAAAGTCTTTTTATTTCCCATAAACCTTATAAGTATGTAGTAGGTACAATATGTTTAATAAATTCTTAATTCTATGTTAGTAACTTGAAGCTAAATGAATTTAAAGTTAGTATGTATTGTCATGTCCCTCCAACACAAAGGGAGGGTCCTCCGACCAGGCGAGGTGATCATGCCTGGCGGGCCAACTGCCCAACGATTGATGTTGGGATGTTGTATATATGATTATCGGCGCGAGAACTTTCACTGCGCGATTTAGGATTGGTAGTTTCTTAGTTACTTCGTAGTTCGACGTATCTTCGGTAGATGGCGCTGTAGTATATTATGTTGTTGTGCGCTGTATGTGGAGGTCGCCCCATATAAATAAGAAAATTTTATTCTAATATGATATACCAGGTGGCAAGACCAGGTCCATGCCCAATGTATATGATCACTGTCTATGTTTTTTTTTTTATAACTGAGTGTTCTTGCAAATGTGCTGTACAAACAGAATAAATAATTTTATATCGTTTCTAAAGTTGATTTTCATTCAAGAAGGTAATAACCCATTATGTTTCTAAAGAGACTTACATCAATTTTTGTATATTTAATCCACCTGCGCAATGAGGATAGGAACCCTCACCCTTGGAGTCTACTCGTCTTATCCGTCAGGCAGAGTAGAGTCATTTTGGCAGCTATGTAATTATAAAAAATGAAAAGCATGGCGTATTATATATTTTAAGTACAAATAGCTTCAAAATTGTGAATGATATATTTTAACAACATTGAACTATAAGAAATATACGGGTTCCGGGTAGACAATGTCATGGGATCAAACATCTTTGCTTTTCAGGATCTTAGATATCGTTGTCGCAGAACCGGGTGTGATTTCTTTTACTAACATTATCACAAACAGGTGGATAATCAGGCCTTTTTTCACATATGAATGGGTATTTGACATCGCAATCTGCATCGTCAAGCAGGCCTCTCCGGTATACTGCTCCACAGTATTGATTATTTCCATAGTTGTCCGGTCGATCTGGAGCCCATTTTGCATACCCTGCCTTCTCAATCGACTGACCTAAAAAAACACATATTTTAACCTCAATTAGCGAGATCGTTTAGTGCAAAATTAAATCTCAGTCATTTTGGTTTAACAAAATGATACCGTTGCTATCCAATATATTACTCTGAGCACATAAAAATGTATTCACCAAAGAAAGTATTCCCAACCTACACATGATAGCCATTAAAAATAACTAACTAGTCAACTTTTTTATTTTATTATATGGTACAAACTAGATGACACGTCAACGATAGACAGTTTGAGATCATACTGCGCTCTTTCTTGAAGAAGGTATCAAAATACTGAACACGAATTTGTTAAATAGATTAATGCGGATGCGGAGCAGTTTTGGAAGTGCCTTCAGTGGATTATAGAATATTCAAGTCATGGGGATAAAGGTTTTGCAGTGTTCATTAAGAACCACTATTTAGTCAACTTAGTATTAGATCCCCGTGAAACTTTCATAATCAGCTTAACTTAAAATATTCAAACCCACAACGCCATCTAGCTTCAAACTAAGCAAGCTTGTACTATAAAAGCTAGATTGACTAACAGAATACTTAAATACTATTTTTGTAAACGTACATATTATAAACAGAAATCAACCAAACTCAAACATTTGCAGATTATACAGACATTTGATCCAACCCGGGAATTGAACCTGAGACTTCAAGCATACAATACCACTGCGCCACCGAGTTAGTCAAAGTTTCAAGTAGAACTCAGTTTCTAAGTAAATTTAGTATTTTAATTTAATTTAATTTAACTAGTATAATAAATACCATGAATAGTTATCCATTCTGCGTTTAAGTGCCAATATTTATATCCGATTAAGGCAAATTCTGGAAAAAGACTATCCACTATTTTTTCATTTGGATATTTGGCGTAAAGTTGAGTAATGAGTGTCGCTTCTTCTTCGCTGTTTATAATAGCAAGATGAGCTCCTTCAGAAGAACAAATCATGTGGGCACGTTCAAAAATCCTTGCTTTTGTATGAAATTTGTAGCATTTGTTTGTCTGAGCCTCAAAATGGTAATCTAAAAGTTTCAACATGTATTATAATATTTTAGAAAATATTATTTTTACAAGTAATTTAGAAATATTTGTCATGAGACAGTTTTAGAAATACAATCACCTGGATCTGGAGTACCACAAAGGTTGACATCAACGTTCGAATTCGCCCTGTAGCATATATATGGTCGAGGTTCATCACATCTTACATCTGATAATTTTCCATCAGCATTTAACGCTATACAGTTTTCAGCGTTATTTTTATTATCAGGTTCATATTGAGCCCATTTGTGAGGAATTTCTGTTAAAGGTTTACCTGCAAATGTAAAATATTTATTTTAGTTGGTTACTTCGACACGCCTTGATCTGATTCATAACCAGGTTGCGTCTGTACAATGGTGACGAGATCACTGAAAATTGTACTTATATATTGCTAAATACATATTATGTATTATAAATAAATAATAGTTTAATAATAAATAGTTTATTAACAAAAAACCATACAAAAAATTTCTACCGCAGTGATATATAATATATACTATTTCTTTTAAATTTACAGCATAAACGGCTGTATCTTTTGATTGCACTGGCTTAGAAGTTTGATTTTTTCACAGCTCCAAGGGACGGTAGACCTGAGTATTTGATATGAATTTCTATCTCATTGATCCTATAAGAGTTCCGATTTCCTTTTGAGATACGGAACCAGCCTCTGCAGTTGTGTAGAGATATCGCCTTCATGGCGGTCCTCTATCGCTTTTATCATGGAGAGTGTTCTGGAGAGTGTTTCAAATGGTCCCCACTCTCCCTTCCTCTACAGGACAACACGTGCCGGCCTCGGAAGTCACCGCTTCAGAATAGAAGACATACGTTCTCGTAGTCATAGCTTCGGTTCTTCCTTCCTGTGCCGAGCGGTCAAAACCTGGAACACACTACCAGCACACGTTTTTCCTTCCCACTATGATCCCTGGTCCTTTGAGCGGGGCGTGAAAAAACATCTCACCAGGCGGCCATAGTGTGAGTCACCATGCTGCACTGCCCTCATTCACATTGAGGATGGTGACCACCACTCTTGGATTCTGCTCATGCTTTCCATCAGGCAGAGCAGAATCAGAGTCCTTTTGGTAGCAAAAACATTAAAAAAGAAGCCTAAAACAAAACACGATCTCCAGTCACACATATAAGCACATTATCAGGTACATATGTTATGTTAATAGAGGTAGAGTGGACGTCAGTGTTTATGATAGTCGATAGTATGAACTGTGTTACAGACACTGCACTGGCGCCCTCCTTTTACAATTTATATGATTTTCTTTGTTTAGGATTTTCAAGATGATGTATGTAAAAAAGTTATGGTCCAAACATATTGGCTACTTCAGTGTGAGACTAGACTAGTACGCATACTTGCTCAATAAAGTGTGTTAGTTGGTGTGTGTGTGTGTGTGTGTGTGTGTATTTTAACGTATGATGCACATAATCTATGAAAGTCCCTTAGAAAATATTTTCTCAGTCTCATCGTAAGTCAACTTTTGGAGATAGCTATTAACTTCACTTATACATTTAGCCTTGGCTTGCAGGCTTTGTTGATAGTGTTGTATAGGTGACTACTGAGGCTTGGGTAGCTTCGGCTTCCCAACATTGTTTTAGTAGCAACAGGTTTACAGACAAGATGCTTTCGTCGTTTATGCTTAATGGACCAAGAGCTACTGAACCTTTCGACCATCGCTTTAAATCGCTCAGACAAACATATATATGAATTACAACTTTACAGAATAAAATTTATTTACATTCATGATGTAATTGAAGAAATGTGTGGCTTTCTGTTCGCCTGGCAGGTACTAGAGCTCATGGGAATCGCCTGTCATTTTGTTTTTGAACAGCTTAATCAATGAACTAAATCCTATAAAAATTTCAGCCTTACAGGAACAAGTTTTTTTTTCTCATTTTTTTTACACTTTCAAAACCATGAAATATGATGATATGCAGGGCTGAGGCCTGCCAGGCGATGATTAAGTTCTTAGCACGTTATGACTCATCACTACAAGAGTTTCTAGCCTTACAGACACACCGTTGGTCGAAAGGTTCAGTAGCTCTCTTACTATAAGTAATTATAGTGCGGGATCCCCGGAACATCTTTTACTACACTATTTCCATTTCTTTATTTTCTCGATGACAGCTCTTTGTGGAAACTTGAACGAGCGTCTTTTTTACATTATGTATACATTATTTAATAAAAATATGACGCTTATGCACGTACAAGGTCATATCAAATGGGTGGAAACTCATAGGGATGGAGCTATCGATAAACGTAATACGATAACAGACCCGATATTTTTTTACAAAGTGTAAAAACTAAACTATTGCCGGATAATATTGTACAAATTTATTAACTAATATTACATGTCATTACAAGATTTAATTATATTATGTTGATTCTTTATTTATTTATTTTAATCAAACAGTCACTCGATGAGCTCTCCCTAACATATATTATAAGTTCCTGTACTTCTATATTACCGAATGCCACATGAATTTCCCAATCCGACGCTATAATGTTTTACTTCCGCACATGCATTTTTTAATAAAACTAACATCTTGTTTGCCGTAAAAAGGGGATGGGTATTGTTTTGAGCGGCGTGTCCTTTGATTTGTGCCCATATTAGTTCTAAAGCATTGTACTGGCAATGATACGGCGGAAGTCGAAGAACCCAATGACCACATTCGGCAGCTATTTCGTCGGTAATATATCTTTTACGGAGGCTTTTTTTCGATTTTAAAATATTCACTAATTGTACTTTTAATAAAGTATTATCCACATTTTTGCCATGACGTTAGAGCCTCTTTTTTTATTGGCCTGCGTCGGCATTTTATCAATTTGTCTGGAGTGATATGTAACATTGTCCATAATAATTATTAGCGACGGTTCTTCCAGAGATTGCACCATTTCTTAGATTGCATAATATGTTTAAACCATCCTTCGTAAATCTCTGCGTTCATTTCTTCGTGGTAGTCAACTATTTTCTTGGATTTAAAGGCCAGTAAAGCATCTGACACGAATCCTTTCGTAGACCCTGCATGGCATATAATAAGGCGTTCACCTTTTCCCATTGGCACTAAACTAGTGGAAGCGGCGGTGTCGTCAGTCCAGTTCTTAGATACTGTGTGATTTGCATTTAACCAAGTCTCGTCAGTGAAAATAACATTACACCAATCTGATATCTTTTTGGCTTCGCTCAAAAATTCACAGCGAGCCATAGCAACGTCGTGACGCTCCATCAATATTTTACGTTTATTCGATTTTTTATAAGAAAATCCAATTTCTTTCAAAACCAAGCTAAATGACAATTTTTGGCCATGGAACAAACCACATCCACGTAAAGAAACAACAAGTTTTTTAAGTGTTGGACTTTCTTTGCGCAAGTAATAGTCATATATGTATATGACGGCGAATAGCGACAGCGTCGAAGTTGTCAACCGATGTCACACGACGTGGTTGGCGTCTTTTCTTCGGCGTACGAAGCTTATTTTCCTGTGTGCCGCTTGTACCGGTAGTAATTTTTGAAATTGTAGGTCCACTAATTCCTAATGCAGCCTAAACACGCTCTCGCACTTGCGACAGTGGTAATAGCGGGCCACCATTTTGATACCCTGCTCCAAAGTAATTACGAACCTTGATCACCAGTTCTCTCGCCTGCCTTTTCAGAACAGATCCTTTAGGCATTTTGACATTTGACAGCTGGGACAGCAATCAACACGGAGGAACACAAAATACACAGCGTAACGTATGTATGAATAATGTGAAAATGAAGTGACTTTAAAGCACGACCGTCTTGTTGCGAGTGACAGATTAAAACAAACTCAAAATGGTGGTGGGTCATTGAGTGTTCCCAGCTTGCAAAAATATATTTGAATGTTTTTGTTGTATTTGTCTTTGTTCAAAACATAATAAATATAAGCGATCGATATCATTACTTATTTGGTCACGACACTACAACTATCAAATTAGAACTGTCATCGAGAAAATAAAGAAATGGAAACAGTACAGTAATTACTATCAAGCTAGTTTTTCGTGAGTGGCTTTATTTTGATGAGGAGCCCCACTTTTCACCTTACAAAAAATTTCGATTGAGGTAGCTAACAGGGCTAGCAGGGAAAAAACTTTTGAGCGTAGGACCGGGATAACGTGCCACGCAATTTGTAGGACAATAAATAAATAAATATTTCGGACATCTAACACACAACGCCATCTAGTCCCAAGCTAAGCGGTACCATTTTTGAGTAGATATTTGAGGCAAGCTGAAAACTTGTCACAGACCTCTCCTATTATACCCCAACACGGAACTGCAGACCTGGCTGGTGAGTAGCGGGGCTAAGCCAAACCCCCCCCTCCTCGTGGCGAGGTCACGTGACTTACAATAGTCATGGTATATCGATATACTTGGCCAGTTATAGCACTCTGAGAAACAGTGCTCACGTAGGAGACACAAGCCTACGTCATCATCACTATCGCAGGTTGTCAAAAATTTGTCCCGCTACTCATCAGCCAGGTCTGCAGTTTCGTGTTGGGGTATATTAGGAGAGGCGTGTGCAAGTTTTCAGCTTGCCTCAAATACCTACCCAAAAAATGGGACCAGCTCTCCTACTAGAAGTTCTCATTGAGCCTTGTTAGAAGAAAATGAACAATATTTTCCATGTGTCATGAAATGAGAACATTTTCTGAAATATTCAGACTAATTATGGTCAATTCATTTAATACTATGTATGACCTATGGCTACGTCTGGAGCCTTTCTATTTCAATAACTTACTGTAACCATTACTAAAACTTACGTTAACATTTATGTTTATAAAGCGAAACAGATTATTTCAAAAGTTGGCTTACTTACCATCGATTGTATAATAGTCTCCTTTCGAGAATATAGCAGCGATTCCAGTGAAGACTTCGGGCTGTGGGTTCAGCTTCGGACTAAATGTTTCCAACATAATAGATTTCATTTTACATGTAGTAGGGGAAGCTAATATACCACCTATACAAAAAAAAACTACGATTAAAAATAATAAAACTTTGACTTTATTCTATAAGAATAAGGTTAAAGATCTTATGCTGTTGTACTTGGTCAACTTACTGATACACAATTATCAGTTCATTTTAGTGGACTAAGGCTACGATCAGGTAAATATGATTTGAACTCTTAATATTCTGAAGCTGTATAGTTTTTTTGTTTTTTTTTTATTGTTCTAATCTCAGGAAGTACAAATCTGATTTTTAACCGACTTTTAAATGGAGGAGGTTCTCAATTTCATCGTTTTTTTAGGGTTCCGTGCCAAAGGCAAAAAACGGAACCCTTATAGATTCGTCATGTCTGTCTGTCTGTCTGTCCGTCCGTAAGTCACAGCCACTTTTTTCCGAAACTATAAGACCTATAATGTTGAAACTTGGTGAGTAGATGTATTATGAGAACCGCATTAAGATTTTCACACAAAAATAGAAAAAAAACCAATAAATTTTGTGGGTCTCCATACTTGGAACTGAAACTCAAAAATTTTTTTTTCATCAAACCCATACTATGTGGGGTATCTATGGATAGGTTTTTGAAAATGACATTGAGGCTTCTAATATCATTTTTTTCTAAATTTGTTGTTTAATTTATTCTAAAATTTAAATTTAACAAAGTTTATAATAGCCAGTGCTAGCATATTATTATTATTTACTTATTTTATAATTAAATAAAACGGGTTAAACTAATTACATTAATTTAAAAAAAATCTAATACATAAAGATTAAAATAAAATTCAATAATATAACAATTTAAATGAAATTAAACAACATAAAAAATAAAAGAAAATAATAATTAAATTAACACAAAATAAAACTAAATTAATATGACACTGTGGACTTCCTCACGTACGCCCACGTCTCACAAAACACCAAACAAATTCTCACATTGTCACTCCATCCATTCACAAACAAATCGTACTCAGGGTTGTTGATCTGAATACTGATCGCTTCGAGGGTACGACACACAGGAGACTCTGCTCTAGCGACTGTGTGACATACCGGTTGCGCAAACAATTTGCGTCGACGGCTTTGACGATGTGCGTAGTAATTGAGGGGCACATATAGCCTACAGAGTAGATTGTGGAGTTCAGGACAGTAAAAAAAACGAAGGGTTTTACAAAATATTAAAAGTTGATGAAGATGAAGACCTCTTCTAACCTCCAAAGAATGAAATCCTAAAACCCCTAATAAATAATTGGTTGGGTACCTACATATAGGGGTAGTAATAATAAGACTTTTTAAAGAGGTATCCGAGAAAGGTCTTTTGCACTTTTTCAAGCAACAGAGTTTGGTGCGCCGTATGGGGGTTCCAAACGCAAGCATTCGCTTCCAATTTGCTTCTTAAGAAAATTAAGAAGAAATGGAGAATAGTAAGATAGTTTTATAATACCTTCAATTTGGCATCGCAAACGGGCTTCGTCCCAAGTCTCTGGTATTTCGTGGTACTTGAACCATCCGATGTCAGTGTACTCGTAGTCGCATCTGAACTTGACACTTTCTACAAGAAGTCATAAATAATAAATTGTCTGTAAAACAGTTAGGAAGTTTAGGCAATTCTTTTTATGTATGGGTCATACCAAAGTGACTCTACTCTGCCCGAGGGAAAAAATGAGCAGAATCCACGAGTGGTGGTCACCATACTTTATGCGAATGCAGAAAATGCAACAATGTAGTATGGTGACCCACACTAAATACTTATAAAGAATATTTTTATTAACCTTATTAAAATATTTCAGACATCTATTTTTTCATCAAGACAGACATTAGAGGTAGTAGAGCCACGCTGATTTCAGCACGAACGGGCCGGCTCGACCGGGGCGGTACTACCCTCGCACAGAAAATCAACGTAAAATGTCAGCGATCGTGCTGTCGTGTTTCGTTGGTGAGTGCGAGACCGGAGGCCCAAATAGTCTAGTCAACAAGTTCCATACTTGTTGACTAGACTAAAAGATGCAGCAGCATCACTAGGCCACCATGGTGTGGGTCGCCATACTGCATTGTCTGCATTCGCAGTGAGTATGGTGACCACCACTCTTGGATTCTGCTTATGCTTTCCATCAGGCAGAGTAGAGTCATTTTGGAGTGCCATACATAAAAAAAATAAAAAAAATACTTAGAACTGAAACTCAACAAAATTTTTTTCATCAAGCCCATACCTGTAGGGCATCTATGGATAGGTCTTTAAAAATGATAATGATGTTTCTAATATCTTTTTTTTTCTAAACTAAATAGTTTGCGCGAGAGACACTTCCAAAGTGGTAAAACGTGTCCCCCCCCCCTGTAACTTCTAAAATAAGCGAATGATATTTTTTTTATATTTGTATATATATCCAAAAAAAAACTGACACAAAACTTTTTTAAGATTAAGTTTTTATTAAAATGCTCTAAAAAGAATAAAACTGATTCAAAATTGAATTGCTAGATTCCACCCGAACAGACATAGTTACATATATACATAGCACGTTAAATAAAAAAATCTAAATCATAAAAACACAAAACACAACACAACAAATGTATAAAATATATAAAAAAAATATGGTAATATCATTCATCACCTTACCTTACCTAGATATGTAAAATGTAATATTAACAAAACACATTTTAAAATACACATGATTTAACTGTGGAAGTCAGTGAGTAAGGCAAAGTAATGATACTTGTTTCTATATGTTTTGAAACAGAATGGAGATAGCGATGTTGTGGTTCTTAAATATATATAGCTCTCCATTGTTTAACGTTTGACTTTGAATACTGCTAATTTATCTGGTTTTAGGGTTCCGTACCTCAAATGGAAAAAACGGAACCCTTATAGGAATACTTTGTTGTCCGTCTGTCTGTCCGTCAAGACGCTTTTTCTCAGGAACGCGTAGAGTTATCAATCTGAAATTCATATCAAACTCAGATCTACTGTCCCTTAAATCTGTCAAAAAATTAAACTTCTAAACCAACGCAATCAAAAGATTCAGCCGTTTATGCTGCATATTTTCGACATTCGCAAAACAATTTAAACAGTGGGAGAGCCACGCTTCGGCATGAATGGGCCGGTTCGACCGGAGTGATACCACGGCCTCACAGAAAACCGGTGTGAAATAGTGCTTGCGCTGTGTTTCACCGAGTGAGTGAGGATACCGGAGGCCCATACCCCAATCCCCTACCCCTACCTCCCCCCCCCATCCCCAAAAGGCCGGCAACGCACTTGTGACGCTTCTGGTGTTGCATGTGTCCATGGGCGGCTTACCATCAGGCGAAACGTCTGCTCGTTTGCCCGCCTATTCCATAAAAAGCAAAAAAAAAAAAAAAAAAAAAAGAAAAAAAAAAAAAAAAAAAAAACCTATTGAAATTTGGTCACCTACTTTACATGGACGATATTACAATTTAAAAAAATATTTGATTCTGACGTACATGGTTTTAAACAGACATAAGATAGAAGAGAACAAGCAATTATAATGCTCTGTGCAATGACAGAAAATGCGCCTATCTCAGCATACTGCTGTAGCCAGAGTGACTACAGTGCTGGTATTACGATAGGGCCCGTGCCCGGTGTCGTCGGTCTGTTCGTGCCTGGTAGTAAATATTTGTGTGCGTTCTATAAAATGTTATATATATATCGGCGCAAAACGACATGGGACAAAAAGACTCATTGCTGTAAATTGGATGTCAGTATCGTCAGGCTACACCATTTCATTTTATGTCATAATGTTTGGCTATATATGGCCGCCCGCTACAACGAAGAAGTATTCATTCCTTTGCCTGCGTTCGGATAGCAAACACCTAATTTATTGTGAACTATTCTATTTTAAATTAAAAAGTGAATTTTTAGTTGAAGTAAAGTTTGTGGTTTTTATCTGAAAATGAAATACCCCAATAATAATGACGATAATATTGGGATAAAACAATACTGGACCTTTATTTCCGATGTATATATATGCATATATCCATAATAAATAAAATAATATATATATATACACACATCAAAAGTGTCTAGGGATCAAGCATTTTTATGCGGATTGAGATTGAGATGTGGCTTTGGCCCTGGCCTGCTCAGTCGCCAGACTTGAACCCGATTGAGCATGCATGGGATATGCTACAGAGAAGAGCTCTGCCGAATATGGAGGGTATCCAGTCGCAAGAAGACCTTTTTTTGTTGTTGCAACGAACATGGGCGGCCATTCCACAGCGTGATTTGGATGAACTCATTTTGAGTATGCCAAACCGATGTTCTTGTGTTGTTAGTGTTCGCGGTAGAAACACGGATTATTAATTGTTTAAGTTACCTAATAAAATTTTAAAGAAAACTGTTATTTCAGTCTTTTTTTCGAACTTTAATGTTAGTGGTTCAAATGTCAAAAATCCTTTTATTAGGAAAATGGCAAATTTCTTTATTAATGCAAAGGTGACTTGGTTTATCGTTACTGTGACAAACGAAAACACTTTATTTGATGAATCCTTAAAGAAAATTTTAATTAATATCAATCAGGAGAAAAGTTATTGCAAAAATATATGTTGATCCCTAGACACATATGTTGATCCCTAGACACTTTTGATGTGTGTATATATATATATATATAGTATAGTAATTAATAGTAAAGTCAATCTTACAAGCTCTCAGCCCGCGGCTCAGCGACAGACAAAATACTGATATATATATTATATAGTCTGTGCGAGCTGCGCAAACACTTGTGGCTTCTACCTCCTTTTTTTTTTTTTTTTTTTATTTTAGAATGACACCTCCCGCATTAGGAATAAACATCCTGTGTCGCGGGGGACTTTACAGACATACATGAAACGGACACAATTAACACCCAAACTCAGAACAACAATTTGTGGATCACACAAAGTGTTGTCCCGTGTAGGATTTGAACCCACAACACTTGGCGAATTGGCAAGCGGCGTGGCGACCGCCTAAACCACTAGGCCAACCGTGCAGTTAACGCCTTTGTCTATGACACAAAAGAAGAGAGACCGCGCATGATATAAAAATACAGGTATAACATTCCGAAAGCTACACGGGGTGACGTCACTATCCAGTTACCACTTTATAGGAACATAACATGAAATGATTGAAACATTTTCAGTCACCATTCTATTTAAAAAAATGTAAAATGCATTTAAATTTTTGTTTGATTCTGTAGTGATGATGACGTCATCTCATCCTCTATGTATCTCGGAATGTCATACCTGTTTTTTTATATCATGGGACCGCGGAACGTAATGTTATTTGTGAGATTCATAGATAAAGATAATATTTACTGGTGAGATTTAATAATATTAATATAAGTGTAAATAAAAATCGTGACGGGTGTTTTGATTGTTGTTTTGTTTTGCGGTGATTGCTGTTTGTTTTTATGTGACTTATGACTGTGTTTGTACGTGTTATTGTTAAAGAGGTATCATGCAGCTAGCACATGAGTGTCAATTTTAATGCTGCTGTTGGATGTCGAGAAGGTATTTTTTGTATCTGGTACTGAAGCTGGCAACTGTCGTTAGTGCACGGATCGGCAGTGGGAGGTCATTCTAGCAGCACATTGCTGCTAGTTTGAAACTGCCTCTAAAGGCAGCAGTCCTGTGTCTCGGTGTGCTCATAAGGTAGGACGATGCTCTAGTCGCATATCGGTTGTAATCCCTTGACCATGACAGCTTGCTGTATAATGAAATCGGTCTACCGGTTAGGACCACTCCAAACAGCAAGGTGGCCAGGTAGGGCTTTCGTCTCGACGACATCCTCATCAAGTTTCTACTGTTTAAGAAGGGAGTGACATGTGCGCGAGGTGGAACGTTAAAACAGTATCGTGCACATGCATTTTGCACTCGCTGTGTGAGCCGCTCCGTTTTGACGAGCAGGAAGGCTCCAAACACAGTGTCAGCATAGTTTAGTTTGGATAGTACTAGTGATTCGCAGAGCATTATGCGCATGTTGATGGAGATGTAGTGACGAATCCTATAGAGTAGCTTTAGGCGGTAAAAACATTTTGTTGTTGTTGTTGCGTATTGCTATTCGCACATGTGTTTGAACTGCAGTGGACCATCCAAAACCACTCCAAGGTAACGAGCTTCGGTGACACGTTCCAGTGTATTGTGTGCCAATGTCAATGCTGGTTGTTGGTTGGCCATTTGGTGGATGATACTTTTTGTGCCCATGATCATGTACTTGGATTTACTCGGGTTTAAAACAAGGCAGTTCTTTTTGGCCCACTGTGAGATGCATTCGAAATCCTGGTTTATTTTGCTTACGGCCTCAAGACTGTCCCGTTGATAGAAGGAGTAGTAGATCTATTATCGCGGTAAACAGTAGCCTATGTGTTATTCTGACGTATAAGCTATATTACTGTAAAGTTTCATGACAATCCGTTCAGTAGTTTTTGCGTGAAAGAGTAACAAACATCCATCCATCCATAGTTTCAAACTTTCGCGTTTATAATATTAGTATAGATTACCCTTTTCCTCATGAACGCGTAGAGCATTAGTAGCAAGTTAAAATTCATGACTAATATTAAGGTCTAATTGAATTCAAACTGTGAAAAAAAGTTAAATGCAAAGTACAACCATTTATATCGCAACTACTTGAAAGTGAATGAAAACCTAAATGCTATATCCCGTTGACATAGTATTTTGAAATTTGGTAAGAAGCAATAGCTTACAGCACAAGTAACAGAAAAATTCAGAAAACTTTTAGTTATATATCTGCAGGTTTGTACGGAACCCTCGGTGCGCGAGTTCCACTCGCACTTTGCCGGTTTTTATTACTCATTTTCCTAGCCTAGATAATTCCCAAGATTATTTGGGGTTGGCTATTAATTCAACCGGTTTTTCCTAACAACCTCCGCAACCCTGAGGGCGAACTAAATTCGAAGATTGAACTAGTTGTCAGTATATTTGAGGGCACTTATATTCACTATATACTATATACTTCCTAGTAACGATTGTTATGTTCATGACAACTAGAACCGACGGCTTAACGTGCTCTCCGAAGCTCTCCGAGAAAATTCCGTTAAACTTCCATACTCCAGGCTATTATTAAGAATTCCTACTGCATTGTCTATGGTGAAGGGACAAATTCAGTTTATTGTTCCAATGAGTTTCAAGAGATGCTGATATACCTACAAATTTTAACAAAAAAAAACCGACTTCAATCTGGACCAAATTTAAATGGGACCGTTCAGGAAGCACCAGCTTTCAAATAAAAAAAGAATTATCAAAATCGGTTCACCCAGTCAAAAGTTATGAGTTAACAAACATAAAAAAAAAACAGTCGAATTGAGAACCTCCTCCTTTTTTAAGTCGGTTAAATACTGAAAGGGCGCCCACACAAAACTGCGAATTCGCTATGCATCGTAAATATCTGCGAACTCGCATATTTATGCGAGCACACATCACATGTCACATGAACCAACGCTTTGCCGCACGAATTCGTATCGTAGAAATCGCATCACAAGTTCCTACGAAGTTCCTACGTCGCATCGCATCGCGTCACAGTTATGTGTGGGAGCCCATACCTTCGTATTTTGTTTTAAACGACTAGATTAACTAGATTTCAAACGACTAAAAACAAGCATCACATCGTTCTGGCAGAATTTTGATGCGCCGATATTCATTTGGCAAAGCGAACTTGAAGTTTCTTTAATATTTTTGGAGAAATACTTATATTAAATATATAGTTATTAGTAGTATATTAAAATGCATAATGTCATACTTTTAAGATGGCATAAATTTATTGGCATTTATTTACCTTTAAAAAAGTAAAGTTTTTATTCTACATACTGTTGAAAGCTTTTGTATGGTAAATTTAACTTGTCATATTATTTTTATCTTTAATAACTTAATTAATTAATAACTTTATTGAAAATAACGTTTATTTAATCACAAATCATCAGGTCTATTACTTAAATACATGAAAAAAATATTCTAAAGACTTAAAAAAATATATTCACAATAGTTTACGTAAAACACACGTTATTATTGTTAAATAAAGAAATATGTTTTTCTCTTCTTTGAGCGTTAAGTGTTGTCGTATACAAAACAGCAGCTGTTTTGTAATCAATAGAGCTAATTCTCTTGTATTTAATACTGTTTATTATATATTTATTCCACTGTAATTATTTACCACAAAGAACGTACAGCTATGCACTTGTGACTTTGAAATAACGTCATCAATTTATATACTTCGTACATCATATAAAAACTACCAGCAAGAATTTCGTAAAAATTCGAAACATAAATATTTATAAAATAAAAACGTAATACAGCGCCATCTCAAACTCAAACTCAAAAATATTTTATTCATATAGGCACTTATTTTACAGGCACTTATGAATAGTCAATATTTAATATAAAAAAATCGAGTGATTCTAGTCGCCAATTCCAAGTGCAGCCTACCTGTCATGGAGAAGAATCTGGCAAGAAACTCCATTGTTGCTCCCAAAACAAAACAAAAGGTTTGGAGTCATTGCTGCACAGCCATGAGCTAACCAATCATGCGCCGTTCTTACTGATAGCTGTAAGATTTTTACATTGTTATATTGTGACATTGTATTGTTATATTGTGAGGTCCACTTATGGAAAATAAAATCCAAATAGCACTTTCACTCACAGTCAAATTTAAAAAGATGTAATATGTCCAAATATAAAATAATAAATGTCACAAATGTAAAATAAAGTAAGACGCATGAATCAGCGATCGATTCGCAATTTTTCCTTTATCTGTGCTATAAGATGTTGCTTGGTACTAAATTTCAAGATTTTGAGTTCACGGGAAGTACCCTGTAGGTTTTGATTCCGTTGCGAGTGTAGAAAATTTGCATCATAAACGACTTATTATATGAAGTAACTAAAATGTTTACTTTTCGTATTTTTTCCTTTATCTGTGCTATAAGATGTTGCTTCGTACCAAATTTTAAGACTCTGAGTTGACAGGAAGTACCTTGTAAGTTTTGATTCCCTTGCGATTGTCGAAAATTTGCAACATAAACGACTGTATCCTTTTATTGCGTTTGCTTAGAAGTTAGATTTTTTCACAGCTCCAAGTGACAGTAGACCTCAGTATTTGATATGAATTTCAGCTTGATACCTCCACGAGTTCATGAGAAAAAGGGCCATAAGAGACAGACAGACGGACAACAAAGTGATCCTATAAGGGCTCTGTTTTTCCTTTTGAGGTACGGAACCCTAATTAATATCGTTTAATTTTTGTTATTGTAGATATTGTTATTATTTTTATCACGTGTGCGAAAATTCATAGACGGGCATTCAAGACGTGCAGTGGATTAAAAACATCATTACTAAAAAACTATAAAATAAAAAATACTACACTCTAGGTTAATGTATAGAGATTAAGATTATTTACATTTTAATTTCCAAAAGATACTTAATATTAAGTAATTGTTAAAACTGTAATAAAATAAACATACGCGTTTTGTGTGTGTTTATAATCTAAACTGGCAAGCGAACCGGTTTGGGGCCGCGGTCAACCCCGATCATAAAATTTTACATTTATTTCACTAAAATGGCTTATTCCGAATGGTTTTTATTATTTCAAAATGAAATAGATTAAATTATATTAATTTTTTGGTCGTCAGTGTCTTCGGGGCATTAAGGAGTCAGCAAGGTCTGAGCCCGCACTCTGCTCTCGCGTCGCCCTTGTCCGCGCGGCGTCCGCCCTTATAGGCCTACCACACGCACAAGTATCACCAAAGTTATAACAGCGCAGGTAAAACTATCGTTATACATTTTTTTGGCGCGTGATACAGTTTTACCAACCACACGCACGGTGTTCCGTGTACAAGCCGGGCCTGCACACTATCGTACAAGCTAAAATTCAAAATTTTAAAAACCACCTACTTAAGCACTTAATCGAGTAATAATACGCCAATGATATTTTTGCAGACATTCGGTTATTCTTCCCCACTTTCACCCCCATAACTTTTAAACGACTCAACCGCTTTTCATGAAACATGTCTAAGAACACTCGCACGTAACTCACCTTTCATACAAAAAAAACTAAATTGAAATCGCTTCATCCGTTCGCGAGCTACGATGCCACAGACAGACAGACAGACAAACAGACAGACAGACACGTCAAACTTATAACACCCCTCTTTTTGGTCGGGCGTTAAAAATGACGTTATTTGTCACGACAATTCCCGTTTCTTAAAACCTTACAAATAAATAATTGTAGACTTGAATACAGTGGTAATTGTCACTTTTTACTGTCGCGTTTCATAAAACCATTTTCCTTACAAATCGTAATAAACACCTATCACACCAAAAAAGAACTGTCAGGGACAGGTCTATAATTGTCAGCGACAGGTGACATTTCTATTTAACTCAAAATGCCTGGCGGGCCAACTGCCCAACGGTTGGGATGTTGTATATATATGATTATGGGCGCGAGAACTTTCACTGCGCGATTCAGGATTAGTAGTTTCTTAGTTTCCTTCGTTACTCCGTAGTTCGACGTATCTTCGGTAGATGGCGCTGTAGTATGTTATGTTGTTGCGCTGTATGTGGAGGTCGCCACATACCTAATATTACAATGCGACATGTGCAATTATTAAAAAGATTAAGTTAATTAGTAAATTAATTAATAAACATTATCCTATAAAAAGATTTTTATGTGAGTAGAATATCAAAATATTATAATTATAAAAGCCAAATAAATAATCATACCTGATATTGAAAAACAGAATATTGTCACTACTAAATTTAAAACGTATTTCATTTTCTGAAGAGATGGGAGCGAGTGAGGACAAGTCACTGTGATATAAATATTTATAGTACGTCTTATCATTTAGTAACAAGATCCGATCTATTCTGTTTTTCAATTATCTTTTTAATAATTGCACATGTCGCATTGTAATATTAGGTATGTGGCGACCTCCACATACAGCGCAACAACATAACATACTACAGCGCCATCTACCGAAGATACGTCGAACTACGGAGTAACGAAGGAAACTAAGAAACTACCAATCCTGAATCGCACAGTGAAAGTTCTCGCGCCCATAATCATATATATACAACATCCCAACCGTTGGGCAGTTGGCCCGCCAGGCATGATCACATCGCCTGGTCGGAGGATCCTCCCTATGTGTTGGTGGGACATGACACACCTGTCCCCCATAGGTATATTATTAACTTTATATCTTAATCGTTCTCACCACTGTTTTCCTGTTCGTATTTCAAATTTGTTCGATGGTTTCTGTTATATTTAGTTGCCTGGTTGACGATAACCTTGAAAACGTGACTGTTAGCAGATGACATAATACTTTCTTTACAGGACAGTAAAGAAAGTATTGTGTTACATTTTTTAGGACGCTATAGCGTTATCTAGAAATAAGAGCCTTGGATAAAGCAGAAAGCGTCCTAAAAAAATCTCGAAATCAATTGGTTCCAGCAGCGGCACATTGGAAGAAAATACATTATTATCAACAAAACGAATAACATAAGAAAGATGGAATAAGTGATGATGTAAACTGAAATACTGAAAGGAAACTGTGATTTTGACTTTTGAAATAGATATCAGCTATCGATCACTAGATAGGCAGGTAGGTAGGTACTAGGTGCTATAAAATATGTATATGGATGCGAGCAGCACAGAATCAGATCAGTGGTATTGGAGAATCTTGTCGGAGGCCAATGTGCGGTAATAGACGTCTTTTAACTGAGATGATGATGATGATTATTATTGTTTCTACGTTCTTTGTTTAGCATATCGATTAGTGCAATGTGTAAGTATTCTAGTCGTACTAAGTTTCTTACAATTTCAAGTATCATATTTTTAATGTTACAGATTAGAGTAGATACTTAAAACCCGACGAAAGTGCAGCATTGTCGACCACGACTGCTCTGTCAAGAGTAAACGACTAAGAAGTAAGTTTAATGGTATACTATTTTATACAGCACGTGATATACTATGATTTGGATGGATAGCTATGTCGGATCAATATAATACAGTGAAAATAATTGAGTTACTGGTAGAAGTAATCAAAGATAAACTAGTTTATTTTTTGTCTCAATTAGTAGTCCAAGGTAGTAGAGCCACGCTGATTTCAGCACGAACGGGCCGGCTCGACCGGGGCGGTACTACCCTCACAGAAAATCAACGTTAAATGACAGCGTTCGTGCTGTCGTGTTTCGTTGGTGAGTGCCACCGGAGGCCCAATGATGAAGAAGCATCACTAGGCCGCCATGGTGTGGGTCACCATGCTCTATCGTTGCATTGTCTGCATTCGCAATGAATATGGTGACCACCACTCTTAGATTTTGCTAATGCTTTCCATCAGGCAGAGTAGAGTTATTTTGACAGAGCCAAACATAAAACGGGTAATATTCTAGTAGTACTGAATTTCTTACAATTACAAGTATCTAATTTTTAAACGCTACAGCTCAGAGCAGTCAAAACTTATTCATGTTGTACATTTTTAATAGTTAGTCTTCGCTAATAATGTACTAATTCCAGCAAGGTACTTTACGATATATCCGTGTTAATTTTTTAAATATTTCGAAGTTGTAAAACATAAAATGCAACTTGTGTATATTAACAAGTTCGCGTACAATCAGGTATCGCGTACAACCTGCTGTGCACATCTTCTTAGACTTCAAATCCTATGTACATAAATTAATATCCTTTGAAAGTTTTAAAAACCGTTCGGAATTGATGAATATAATAAAACATCATTATCGACAGTCTTTAACAGTCCACTAACTGAACATAGTCCCAAAACAAAAAACAAACACACAGTCCCTAGCTAAATAAAGGCCGACACACACGTTCAAGTATACTTGCGCAAGGACAGACAAAACAGTCTGGACTTACGCAAGTATACTTGAACGTGTGTATCGGCTTTAAGATGTCATGATGTTTTATCGAATTTTTACCCAAGACTTTAATATTTAATTTTTTACTCCAAAAAAAGACATTCGTCGTTGCGCGTACAAAAGTCGCTATGTGTTACGATATTTAGTCATTTTCGTTTTTTTTATGCATTTTTATTAGTTAATTCAATACACACATACTGTAAAAACAGCTATATGATAGACGCAATATTGAAAGAGTTATGGAATGTAGCTGAAGTAGCTATGTGACATTTATACATTGAAAGGTCCATTTAAAGACGCCAAGTGTTATAATTCACATAGCTAAAATAAGTTTAATAGGGTGAATTCAAAAATTTGCGCCCGATATGTGCTTCTTTACTGCATATAGCGAGATGTTTGGTCAAGTTAAGAGTCGCCCGATCACGAAACACTAAAATAAATAACTCTATGCGTCGAATTCACCTTTTATCTGAAATTTTGGCATGATTCAAAATATTATCTATCCAGTAGTAATTTAAAACCACGTAAATTTGTTATATGTATCAAAGTTAGATTAAACTATTAAAATATTTGGAGCATTTTTCGAGAAAATCAGTTTTTTTGCGTCTCCTGTAAAGTGTGTAAAAAACACATAGCTACTTGTGCACGCGCAACAACGCTATGTGATATTTGCGAAGTCTATAAAAATAGCGGCAATGAAGAAAAGGACTTCAAAAAACCGGACTTCGAGAAACATCTTGTCACGTTGAAGAGGCTTTAGGAGCCTTTAAGGTGGTGGTGAAACCACGAGGTTCAGATGAAGAGAAATGAGACACTTTAGAATGTTGATTTGAACACTATTTATTTATGAACGAGTAAGGTTTTACAGTTTGATAGATGTGAGCACAAATATACAGATAGACAGGGTGTAGGTTCTGAGAGATTCGATCAGCGTAGGTACCCCATACAAGAAAAACAAAAACATTTTAGTTGCGGTCTACGACCTTCAAGCAGTTTTCCAGTGTCCAAAAAGAGACGTCTCTGTTTTTTACCCGACTGCGAAAGGAGGGTTGTTTTTCGAGTGTATGTATACCCTAGAGCCTAAACGGCTTGTTGTATTTTTATGTGAGTGGTGTCAATAGATTCACTTAGTCGTGAGAGTAACACTGGGTACATCAACAAAATAAAAATAAAATTTTTGGCGCCAAAAAGTAATATAAAAAATAATAATGTTTTCAAAATACATCGAGTATGGTATCAAAATAAAAATCTTTTTACGGTGATTACGAATATATATAAAACTTATATGTTTTTATTGTTAAATATTGACGCAATCGGGTTTTTTATTTTTAATAATTTGTACTTGTTTACTACAAATCCAAACTCAATGTGCTTAATTTAACAATTTAGTTAGTTAGTAGAGGTAGTAGAGCCACGCTGATTTCAGCACGAATGGGCCGGCTCGACCGGGGCGGTACTACCCTCGCACAGAAAATCAACGTAAAATGACAGCGTTCATGCTGTCGTGTTTCGTTGGTGAGTGCGAGACCGGAGGCCCAAATAGTCTAGTCAACAAGTTCCATACTTGTTGACTAGACTAAAAGATGCAGTAGCATCACTAGGCCGCCATGGTGTGGGTCGCCATACTGCATTGTGTGCATTCGCAGTGAGTATGGTGACCACCACTCTTGGATTCTGCTTATGCTTTCCATCAGGCAGAGTAGAGTCATTATGGCGGGCCATACATAAAAAAAAAAAAATAAAAAAAAAAAAATTATAATATACAAAATAATTTAGTTGAATGTTATGTGTGGGATAATTCCAATACAAATAGGATAGGATAAAGATTTTTTTGACAATAACATTTTTTTACTATAACCGTGCATTTTATTTAACTTGTCACATTGCCTCATACATAATGTTAACATCATCAATGTGATATGACATGTGATAAAGATTGAGAACCCTTAACTATTTATATTATGTCTCATATCTTGAATATCTGTAGACCAATAATAGTGTGGTCGATTTCACCAAGTCTTATTAAATCGTAAGTTTTATTTTAATGTTATTTTTTAAATATACCTGCCTAAATAAATCTACTCCCTTTGATGGAAAGCATGGGTAGAATTAATAAGTGGTGGCGACCATCTTCATTACGAAAGTGACAATGCAGTATGGTGACCCACACTATGGCGGCCCAGTGGGATACTTTTTGACTCTCCGATTGAAGGAACTGGAATCATAGAAGGAGGAAAACACGTGCGCTGGTTGTGTGTTCCAGGTTTTCATTGCTCGGGACAGGAAGGAAGAGCGAAATCATTTAGTTCGTGTGAAAGATTTAGTAAGATCATATTATCAAGTTTTTGTTTTTCGAAGCTGTGTTGTATTTGATCAACAACCGTAGACTGGCCGAGTGGAAACGTCATCAATTCAAAATTATCTAGTAAGTGTATTTATCTATATATATAAAAACTAGCTTTTGCGCGCGGCTCCGCCCGTGAGTTTGTCGATTATCGCAGCAAAGAGTAGCCTATGCCCTTTCTCAAGAATCAAAGTATCTCCATGCCAAATTTCATTGAAATCGCTGCAGCGGTTTGGCCGTGAAAGCAGGACAGACAGACAGAGTTACATTCGCATTTATAATATAAGTATGGATGAATCGCCTATATGTATGTACGCGCATAACTTCCGATCGACTACACTGAATTAAATAATTCATTTTTTATGTGTTCTTCACTGTTAGGACAAGGTTTGTGTACAAGAAAAATTTAAAGATAATGTGAAAAGTCTTTTTTTTTTGTCCGCGACGGGAAGCTGAGACAGATAAGTAAATATGGCGGTACGAAGTTCGCCGGGTCAGCTAGATTTTCATAGATTGTGAACATTTAAATGATAAGAAACAGGTTGCTTTAAACTGTTAAATGAAGCGCAACTTTTATTCTACTACAAAAATTTAACAACTTGGTAAAAAAATAAAACACATTGAACATTTTGTTCCAATAATAAATATCAATAGCTTATAATTGTCATATTTACCATTTCAATATTTTAAATAATTCAAATTCCTTTTCAGTTTTAGCCAGTACTATCACAAACGCTAGGATAATCTTTGCTTTTCTCACAGATAAACGCGTATTCATTTTCACACCACAGATCATTTAGATAACCCGAGCGGTAAATTGCTCCACAATATTCTCCTGTGGTTGAATTATTGGGTTCTCCTGGCGAAAATCTGGCAAATCCGGCTTCATTGAGGGTTTGACCTAGAAACAGAAGTTTTATCAGAAAATGTAGATTCAATTATGAAACATTTTTTTCTCAAATTTATTAAAACTTATTATTGCACTCCAAAATATGCGGCAGGATTACGTAGCCACAACCTTGTCTTGCCAGTCCGCAACCCGCACTCGGCCAGCGTGGGGACCTATGGCGTTCACCCTCTCCTGAGAGGAGACCTGAGCCCAGCAGTGGGACATAATGGGTTGTTGATGATGATGACATTCCAAAACTAAGTAATCTATCATCATCATTAGACTATCGCTGTTTACCATTGAACATAGGCTTCGGCCATTACACGCCACTTTAATTGGTTTTTGCGTCTCAACGTCAGCACAGTTAAATCCAGCAGAATTAATTCATAGATATATATATTTCAGTTAATTTTCACTATTTGAGTAACGGGGAAGTAAGTTTTCTAGAAGTCCTAAGAATTTCGAAAATCGTCTAGTATACTTATATATTTATCAGTTCACCATTTATATTTTGTTTATGAGCCTGCCAACGACTCTACTCTGCCTGATGGGAAACATAAGTAGAATCTAAGAGATGGCTCACTATACTCATTGTGAATGCAGACAATGTAGCATGGTGACCATGTCATCTCAATAGGCCGCCAAAGGGCACATGGGTCACCATACTGCATTGGTCACGTCCGAATTGAGGAAGCAACACTCTTGGAATTTACTTATAAGGCAGAGTACAGTCATTTCGGAAGATAATTATACTTAAAAACTTACCATGAATGGTTCTCCAATCACCACCTTCACCCCAATTGTGAAACCCGACGAATGCAACATCTTTCCAGAAGTTTCCAATCATTCTTCCTGGTGGATATTTAGCAAAAAGCTCGTAAAGAACGTTGGCTTCTACATCATTGTTTATGATTGCAAGATGACCGCCTTCAGCGCTGCAGGTGAAGTGAGCTCGATGGTAATTTCGAGGAACTGTGTGGAATTTATAACATTTTTTGGTCCGTTTGTCGTATCTGTATTCTGTAAATATTCATAGATATAGTGCATTAAAGTATAATTTATTTTATTTTTATACTTATTTAGTTCCTCTTAAGCAAAAAAAAATGGAAATAAAAGAATTAGACCAAGACAATTTTGTCTCTAAATAATTTTGTAGTGTTGTAATAAAGGAAATTAATGACAGAAAAAAAACACTAATACAAAAACAAATAACATTTTGACGAAAGTAAATAAACAGTATGACACAATCATCTAAAGCATTATTAGCAAAGAAATCAGATATCACACAACTTTAATTTTAGTGAAATCGATACTAATTACATATTTGTAGTAGGTACTATGGTTTTGATATTTGTTTTGTTCCTAAATAAAACATTGTTGAAGAACGATTTATTTCAAGATGTCGAAAATATATTAGTCTACTTAACTTAAAAGATTATTTTTATATTTACCTGGGTCTGGAGTTCCACACTCATCAACATCACTTTCCTTATCAGTTTCAGCTCTGTAGCACAAGTAAGAACGAGGTTCATCACAATCCACATCTATATATTTACCTTCAGGTTGCAAGGCTAGGCAATTTTCTTTATTATTTTTGTTATCAAGCACCAATAAAGTTTGGTCGTGAACAATTTGATCAAGTGGTATTCCTGAAACATTAAATTTTCTTATTCCCATAGTTCAGCTCAATCATAACAACCACCTGGAAGTGATGATATCTTACAAATAACTTACATACCGTCAACAGTATGATAACTTCCTCTTGAGAAAGTCTCTCGCAGTCCGGTAAAAATTTCGCTTGTCGTAGCCAATCCAACCATAAGTGTACTGAGCGCTGCAGTTGAAGGAGAAGCTAGAATACCACCTGTTGATAGGAACACCGGAGAAGAGATAAATATTTTAATAAAACACATTGGAAAAAATACTTTCCTTATCACAGAGCGGGAGTTGTCTTTTTACACGACTACGGCAAAGCCAAAGGAGGGTTATGATTTTGACAGGCAATGTATGTATGTATGTTAATTTGTTCCCTCATAGCTCTTTAACTACTAATTAGAACTTGACAAATGAGGTATCGTTAGAAGCGTCTTGATCGTCCGCTGGTTATAGGCCATATGACGTGTCACTGAATCTAATGTGGCGCCCTCTTGCCGACATAAAGTACTGTTTTAAAAAAATAATTTGAGATAAATATGCCGTGTTTGATATCATTGGAAAGAACGTTACTTCTACATTTCAAATATGTATATATTATACATTAATGACGGAACCAAAACATTTTAAATTAAAAAAAAAGTAAAAACTAAAACCCAACTACGACGAAAAACGACGCTGAAAAAGTATAAAACAAGTTTGAAAAGCCGCAGTCACACGTTACACAGAAACGCACTATAGCATTTTAACAACGTTTACTTTTTTTTTAAATAGGTACCTTCAAGTGCGCACATTAGACGAGCATCATCCCAAGTTGCTGGCACTTTGTGATGTTTCTGCCATCCTTTAATATACGCGTTGTATGTGTAATCACATCGGAACTTTGTTCCTTCTGAAATATAAAAAGGTCTGGTTCATGAAATTAATTTAGTGACAACCCGTACCCAACTAAACAGTATTTATAACGAGCAATAAAAATTATTAACATACAATAAAATTCACAACTTCATTTGCTGCGCTATATGTGAAAATCCAGACATAATAATCTTAGTCCAACAATGTATTTTTGTATTTTATTTTTTATGCACACGAGCAGACGTATCACCTGATGGTAAGCGACTACCGTCGTCCATGGACACTCGCAGAGGCACCGCAAGTGCGTTGCCGACCTTTGGGGGATGGGGAAAGGGATGTGGGGAGGGTTTGGGGTATGGGCCTCCGGTATCCTCACTCACTCGGTGAAATACAGCGCAAGCGCTATTTCACACCGGTTTTCTGTGAGGCCGTGGTTTCACTCCCGGCAGGCCGGTAACGCACTTGTGACGCCTCTGGTGTTGCGGGTGTCCATGGGCGGCGGTAATCGCTTACCATCAGGCGATACGTCTGCTCGTTTGCCGGTCTACTCCATATAAAAAAAATAAAAAAAAACACTTGTACTTATTCCACTATTTTATTTGTGTTTTTGTTTACACCTGACCAGTTTCGCCTTATGGCATCATCAAAGGTTACTGATTATACAAAATAAAATATTCACATCTAAAACCCACCAAATAGACCCGCCATAAGGCGAAACCGGTCAGGTGTAAACAAAAATAAAATTGTGGAATAAGTACAAGTGATTTTAATTCAAAAATGTATTATAACAAGTTCCATCAAGTGCCGATAATCGAGAGTATAAATTTAGTGGTAGTGTTTGATGATGAGGAGGATTAGAAGGTAGTAGAGCCACGCTGATTTCAGCACGAACGGGCCGGCTCGACCGGGGCGGTACTACCCTCGCACAGAAAATCAACGTAAAATGACAGCGTTCGTGCTGTCGTGTTTCGTTGGTGAGTGCGAGACCGGAGGCCCAATTAGTCTAGTCAACAAGTTCCATACTTGTTGACTAGACTAAAAGATGCAGCAGCATCACTAGGCCGCCATAGTGTGGGTCGCCATACTGCATTGTCTGCATTCGCAATGACTATGGTGACCACCACTCTTGGATTCTGCTTATGTTTTCCATCAGGCAGAGTAGAGTCATTTTGGCGAGCCAAACATAAAAAAAAAAAAAAAAAAAATGAGAAACTGCAATAAATTAAATAATAAGAAAAATAAAGATAGATATTTTGTCAATTAATAGATAACATGTTTCGCCGTAAAGGAGTAAACACATTACCGTTTCTTAAATTTTCGAATATCTTCTCACTTATTTCCGACATTATATTAGTCCTAGTAAAAGAAGTGTCATACTATTTCACCCCTAGATTCTGTTCCCTATTTTTTAATACCCAAAAGGCAGAGATTCACTTTTATCATTTTCCTAGCCTTTATTATTTCCAAGATTTGGGGTCGGCTACTAGTACAACCGGTTTTACCTGAATATCAGTTTTTACACGGAGCGACTGGCATCGGACCTCCGCAACCCTGAGGGTGAACTGAATTCGAAGGTTCTAGTTGTCAGTATATTTGAGGACACTGACTTCCCAATAACAATTGTCATGACAGCCGGGACCGACGGCTTAGCGTGCTCTCCGATGCACGGGTGGGAAACACCGCCATCTGCCATACTCCGGGCTGCTATTAAGAATTTCTTGTAAGAAAAACCCAACAGCAGTCCGACCCGGGAATCGAACCCAAGACCTCTTGATCTGCAATCGCTTACGCTAACCATAAGACCAACGAGGCAGAGTTTCACTTATATCTGTCATGTAAATTTAATTATCGCTTACGCTAACCACTAGATCAACAAGGCAGAGATTCATTTATATCTGTCATGTTTTAATTATTTAGGACATTCTAAAATGCGTATACTTTCTAGGATCAGGCACTAAGTCGGTTACAAATACGATTAAGCACTGGACCAGTACTTGAGTATGAGACATTAAATAAAACAGTACAAGGTTTTATTTAAATCCATTCATAATGGAATTATTTTTACTTAATTTTTAAACAAGTAAGCAAAGAAACATCAGAACAGAAAGAAAATATTGCGGAAGAGTCTTACCAGTGAGAAGAATAAAGGCACAAAGGTATATAACGCAGCAATGAAATGAAAACCTCATCTTAAATAAGAAGTTTCATTTAATCTGAAAGGCATGATGTACCGCTATATAAGTAGATGAAGAGTCACTGATAAAGGAGACAGCGTTTCTCAAATACTGAACAAGTTACTTTGAGTTTATAAAAACCTGAAAATACATTCGAAGTTTTCGCTTTGATCATGACTTTGCTTATTGAAAGGAAAATATATTTATATAAGGACACTCAATATTATAGGTAGGGTTTTGTATTGGGTTTTTTTTTATAGAATAAATTTCTATAAGTCTGAATAGGTAGTAGAGCCACGCTGATTTCAGCACGAAGTTCCGAACGAAGAAGAACAGTTCCGAGTTCACAGTGGACTGACTAAAAAGTGACATTAAAAACACCTAAAACTGTAGCTGTTCCCAAACTTTGAACGTATTGTAACACTACTAAATTGAAGAGTAGTATTTACGTTATAATAATAAATAATTTACGTACAAATGTGAAATTTTGTAATTAGTTTGGTTACATCGGCCATGTTTACCCTCGATCAACTCGTTTGAGAAATATTGGTTTCTTTGTTTACCTTTTGTCTCAGAGGAAGTTGAATAGGGTATAATTACGTAATTTTTGTTCTTTTTTGCGTACCTTGATATCTCTTTTTAATTTCAGTCATGTTTCGAAGGTAGTAGAGCCACGCTGATTTCAGCACGAATGGGCCGGCTCGACCGGGGCGGTACTACCCTCGCACAGAAAATCAACGTAAAATGACAGCCGCAGTGTTGTCGTATTTCGTTGGTGAGTGCGAGACCGGAGGCCCAATTAGTCTAGTCAACAAGTTCCATACTTGTTGACTAGACTAAAAGATGCAGCAGCATCACTAGGCCGCCATGGTGTGGGTCGCCATGCTGCATTGTCTGCATTCGCAGTGAGCATGGTGACCACCACTCTTGGATTCTGCTTATGCTTTCCATCAGGCAGAGTAGAGTCATTTTGGCAGGCCAAACATAAAAATAAATAAAAAAAAGAATAAGTACAGAAACTTTGCGGCTTGGTTAAAGTTCATTACATAGACAGTTAAGTTATATAGTAACAATTTACTTGTATAACCTTATTCAATTACTTTAAATATTTTTCAGACATAAATATTTAAATAATTATTTTCAAACATCTAACACAGAACGCCATCTAGTCCCAAGCTAAGCAGGGCTTGTGTTATGGGTACTAGGCAACTGAAACAAATTTATATATATATATGTCGGAGTGAGGGTATCCAAATAATAAAAGTGATACAAACATTTGCCACTATCGAACACTACGGAACACTCTATATAAAGCGGCGCGATCGGCAACAGGACACAGTTCTCTTCAGATCTCGCGACGACCACATCTATTATTTGATTTGCGATTTATTGTATCTCTGTGTTTTATATTGTGTGTATGAGGCGATATTTATCAGTGGGGGAATTACTAGCCTAGGTGGTGAATTCCACAGGGCACCGCGGAGGAGTGAGCGTTGCCCCAATCCCCTCGTGGGGGGTTGCTGATGGTGTTTAAGTTAATTCGTATCCGTTTAGTACTGATTAGTGTTTGGCTATAGTCCAGATTGGCTGTATCTGTGATTCATGTTCTCGTTTATTCTTGTGTCTCCGACATATATATATTTTGTAAATACATACATATTATACATAGAAAACACCCAAACTTCGAAACAAATATTTGTAGATCATACAAACATTTGTTCCGACCCGGGAATCGAACCCGAGACCTCATGACCAGCACACACCAACCGCGAGACCAACGAGGCAGTAAAGTAGTTAATGTTTGTCTCAATCAATAATTATAGGGTTCTTAGTTAATAAGAAATAAACAATCTTTTTTTTTATGGTATAGGTGGCAAACGAGCAGACGTATCACCGCTGATTACCGCCGCCCATGGACACCCGCAACACCAGAGGCGTCACAAGTGCGTTACCAGACTTAGGGGAATGGTGGGGGAGAGATAGGGGGAGGGGTTGGGGTATAGGCCTCCGGTATCCTCACTCACTCGGTGAAAACTTGTGACGCCTCCGGTGTTGCAGGTGTCAATGGGCGGCGGTAATCGCTTACCATCAGACGATACCTCTGCTCGTTTGCCCGCCCATCACATAAAAAGAAAAGGTACAAGAGCAGTATTTTCCTGCGCTCTTCTTAATAAAGTACGATTGCCATAGATATGTATATGGAAACCATGACTGACGGTTTAACATGCTCTCCGAGGCACGGAGAAGTTCAAATGTTTTAAGAATAGTTACTGTAATTTATCGTACTTAAATGCCACAAAAATATAAAAGAAAATTTGAAATTCGAAACTTTGAAAACCAGCTATCTTATGACATGTCAATAAAGTTCGCAATTTGGTCTTAAGTGTACTCTAAAACTATCACCGTATCATCAAGATACCGGCCTTGTCCTTGAGAAATATGACTGATTTACGACCTCTATAACCATAAACTTTATCTGGACGAACCAATGAGAGGGCGGCCTCAATTCAATATTAGATTATTGCACATTACACGACGTAAAATAATAATGGATATCATCTAAGTAGGGAGGGTTAGTAGGTTTGTGGTGAGTTGTAAATTTATATATAATACACAATGTAAAATGAACGTGACATTACACTGGGGTACCACATTTGGGGTGGTATACTAGGAATATCTTACATTACCTAAGGTAAATTTGTATTTGTTTAGACGATTCTAACATACATATTATTCAAATGAAATAAAGTTAACTTTACTTAATATTGCAGAGCCCATTGTACTTTTCTCTTCAATAGAATGCCTATTTTTACTTAAGATTTTTCTCTAGCTTTGTTAAAAGGGAAGTCGATTTATTGTTTTAACTAATTTTATTGCGAGTTTCAAGCTGGATTAATTTTCCCATAAACTTCCTAAGCTTCATAACTCCGTGTATTCTTTGCTTGGCTTATGATCTTAGTCTATAGTTGCAATGGTGAGTGTGTTTCAGACATTAAGTGATAAGTATTGTATAACTTAAATCTACAAAAACATTAGCTATGACTACACCCTGACAATACACGTGACGTCAGGCATTTTTATTTTTGTTTTAAAGGTCTACTCCCGGATTAGATATAATATATCTTGTGCCGCGAGAGACTCTACAGACTTACATTGAACGGACACAAAGAAAACACAGTACATTAATCTGCGAGTCACCCATAAGTTGTTCTCAGTTCTCAGAACAGTAGGAAGCGGCGAGGTAACCACTTAAACCACCCAGTCCCAGGATTTATTTATTTTATTTTTTAACGAATTTCTTTTTTTACCAATAAAAAATCTTAATGAAAATGTTTTTTCTCGAAACTCCTGTGATAGTGATTTTGATGAGACTATATTTTCAGACAGGTATTACATATAATTTTTACACTTACTTGCAATTACTAATTTACATAATGTACCATGTATTCATTGTAATATATAATATATTGTTGACTTATCAGTACTTAACCCAGTAAGTCAAAACCATCAAAAACATGAATTTTATCGACTACATTGCGTGTCTACCAACCCTTCACCAGTCGATAAAGATCAGGTTACAGCAAATCGTTAAAATCCTAACGAAGTTTCTCATTTAGCTGAATTGGCTAAATGTTTTGTTCGAATAACATTTTAGTAAAGTGTTTTAATAAAACCCCAAAACAAATATATGTAAATTAATACTATTGTCATTTTATATTTACTTTACTATTTAAATAAATCTCTAAGTTACTAATAATTGTTATTGATATTATATAAGTCTACTTCCCCAATACTTAAAAAATATTTTAGTTTTTTCTGCTTAGAAAGAAGAAAGAAATACATTTATTAGTCACACTCAGACACAACAAACATAAATAATTACCTACAAATTTTAACAAAAAAAAAAAGCACCAGCTTTCAAATAAAAAAAGAATTATCAAAATCGGTTCACCCAGTCAACAGTTACGAGGTAACAAACATAAAAAAAATGTTTGAACCTCCTCCTTTTTTTGAAGTCGGTTAAAAAGAAAAAATAAGACATTCAACCTTAGTTCAATGTCTTATTTTCTTAGTAGTCTTAACTAAACAACAAACAAACATAATACAAAACAAACAATATACAGGGTGTCCCAAAATTCAACGATAAGCGGGTGCCTAAAGGTAGACCTGCTAATGAGTACATAAGGAAAAAAAATAAAAAAAATATACCTAGTTTTTTTTAGTTACAAGAAAAATTTAGAATTTCTTTGAAAATTTATACCTTTGAAAATTTATACCTTTCATGATATTTTGAACGACCAGGATGACAATTTCTCAAATATGCTTAAGTTTTTTTTTTTTATCTTGTACCTAAATAGTGCTACTATTCACCACAACTCTTAAAAACACCAAATTGCCCGCAGTTTTTACACAAAAAACGTTACACAAAAATTGTCATCGTGGTCGTTCAAAATATCATGAAGGGTGTAAATTTTCAAAGAAATTCTAAATTTTTCTTGTAACTAAAAAAAACTAGGTATTTTTTTTATTTTTTTTTTCATTATGTACTCATGAGCAGGTCTACCTTTTGGCGCCCACTTATCGTTGATTTTTGGGACACATGGTATATATGTATACTCTATTCTCATGTACATGTAATAGTCCGGGGTCCCCGGAACAAATTTTACAAGTTATTACTATCAAGCAAATTTTTCGGGAGTGGTTTAATTTTGATGAGGGGCCCCCCTTTACCTTACAAAAATTTACGACTGTGGTAGCTAACAGTGGTAGTAAGGACAAAAAACTTTTAAGCATAGGACCGGGATAACGTACCATGCCATTTGTAGGACAGTGTGGCTTTTAAATAATATAAATATTAACTTAGCAACTGTTAAAAAATCAGCTAGTTAGTATCATTTTTGATGACCTCGTTATCGATAAATGTTGGAAGGATCAAACCATATATTTTGTAGGACATTTTTTTTAAAGTAAGTAATAATGTTGGTTAATATTTATATTATATAACTACTAACTACTAAGTTCTTTCTAAGGAGACTTATAATCCGTTACTATTTCAATTTCTGCCTAGGTACAGCACTGGAATTTTAAATATAATGATAAAGATGATGCACTATGAAAAGAAGAATAAAAAATTATTATTGCATATTTAAAGAAAAATCGATTATAAATTCCAGTTTATTCGACGAGGATGAAGGTTGCTTCAAAACGCAGTATATTTTTCAAGTCTGAACTTTCAAATGCATTAACTCATTATAATATTCATTGTTGAATGTCAAAACCATTCAATAAATCACATTATGGTGCCCGAATTTATCATGAAATATTTTTGAACTTCAGCAATATTGAAATATTAGAATGATCTGGTTTTTATATCATCCTGAGTAATACATTGGCTTTGTAAGTTTACATTAAGTGTTGGATACCATCTAATGAATATCAATATGTTATATCCATCCAATGAATATTAAATGTTTTTCCATTTGTGTACTATAAAGTATCAATAAATAAACTATATCAGTTCATTCAGTACAGTAAATCCGACATCATATAAATATCGGTATTTAAAATAAAGATGTAGCGTACATTTTGAAATACATTATAATACACAGATGAATATAAATTAGGATACAAGCACACACTCATATGCACACGCACATCAATGTTGAGCCACGCACGAAAGCATTATCTGACACACACACACTGACACACACATGCATATAAGAGTATTCACGTACACAAGCACATCCGTACACACTAACGCACGTAAGCGCGTAAGCATAATATCATACTCAAATAAATATCAACTGGAGACCGATAATAATTGTTTTATCTAATACTTTCTCGAAATAAATCCTCTTTATTTATAATAAACTACTTTCATTTTCAGGATCTACTTTGAGTTAAAGCCAGCATAAAGAGTACTCTCTATTGTGTGAATTTTCAAAGTATTGCTTGCTTCAAAACACATCATGTTCTGCTTACAGTTTCTGGAGAAAGCTTATTACAAAGAAAAATGTCTCTTCAATACGATCTGCAAAAAATACTCGTATAGTGATCATTTTTATTTCAAATAGCACTTAATCCTCTTAACTCGCAACAATGTTACTCGAAAGTTTTTGAAAGCCTTCAATAACAGGTATAACTCCAAATATTGATTTTCCTTTTGTTTTTAAAACATAGTCACGTCAAATCTAACAAAGTATAATTTTCACGCTCTAGTAAGTGTTTGAGAAATATTTCAATCTTGCCTAAAACAGATTTTATAATAAAAAAAATAGTATGAACTGTGATACGCGATACGACACATGCCGATATATTCAGAGAAGCCGTAAAAATATTCTTTAAAACCAAAGAGAAAAAACACAGCTCTGGTTTTCAATTTTACATCGAAGCATTTTCGTATATTTGAAGAGTAGATTTCGTACGTTTCATATTTGAAGAGTGCTTCAAAAAGAATTGAGTGAGCAAATATTGAGCATTATTATTCCACCTCTTTTTGTGTGATCTTTAATATTGAGTTATCAATAAAAATTTCATCCATCATAAAACTAAATGACATAAACAGACTATAAAAAACTTCAACGATTATGAGCTAACTAAATCAGTTGGTTAACCTGTTGGAGCCGAGGATCGAACCAAGTGGCATGAAATTGGAGAGGCATATGTCCAGCAGTGGATTGCGGTAGGCTGATGATGATGAACATATTTAACGGGTATCAGTGGTACATATTTAGCATGTGTTCATCATCAGACCGTCGCACCGTACATAGGTATCTCCAAGGACAGAGCCTGATAAAGCAGGGCGTCGATTCGCGGAGGACCTGGAATAACATCGGTCGTCGAGGTATTTTTTAGTGGAAGTACCACATACTCCTGGCTACTGTTACCCCGAGAAGCTGGAGATCCTATGGGGTTTTTCACCTCATCAACAAAAAACAAGAAAAGTATAATGAATAATAAATAAATATTTTCGGACATCTAACACACAACGCCATCTAGTCCCAAGC
Source organism: Diaphora mendica (assembly GCA_949125395.1). Lineage (NCBI taxonomy): Eukaryota > Metazoa > Arthropoda > Insecta > Lepidoptera > Erebidae > Diaphora > Diaphora mendica. The sequence continues at coordinate 2,124,628 of OX421332.1, read as the reverse complement.
TGAGGAGAGCTTGTGTTACGGGTAGTAGACAACTGATATAAATACAATACTTATATACTTTTTTGTTGTTGTAAATACATACATATTAAACATAGAAAACACTCAAACTCCGAAACAAATTATTGTAGATCATACAAACATTTGGTCCGACCCGGGAATCGAACTCGAGACCTCATGATCAGTAGTCGCACACGCCAACCGCGAGACTAACGAGGCAGCCAAAGTCTCTATTAAGACATACCACAGAGCCCGGTATATTGCTTTTTGCATCCAGTTGCCGCCACCCTCTCACGCAAGTCATCAGGCTATCTGGTCAGAATACGCCCCAAAGTACTGTGTGACTGGTGCCCATTTAACATAACAACACATGAACATAAGATTCATAAAATGACTTATCATACCTCAGGTATACCCTTTTAAACATCTAGTCAATATTTCACCAAAAATAATATACCAATTTTAACAAAAAAAACCGACTTTATTCAAATTTCAACTTCAAATTTAAATGGGAACACAGGGAAAGCACGAGCTTTCAAATAAAAAAAGATTCATCAAAATCGGTTCACCCAGTCGAAAGTTATGATTTAACAAACATAAAAAAAAACAGTCGAATTGAGAACCTTCTGTTTTTTTTTTAAATCGGTTAATGATACCAATTGGAACCCCATTGTTATACAACTTTCTACTATCAAGTTAGTTTAAATTTCGTTCTCAAATGTTACATTACAACACAACAAACACACAAATTACTGTGTTACATACAACTTACAAGCTCGTAGGTTCCGAATGCTTCTGACAGGTCCTTTCAGAAAATCATTACTTTGGTCAGAGTATGTTTTATAAACTCATCTATCAACTGTCCTACACAAATGTTTAAACGTTGAATTTTTATATTAAAATATACACCGTACTGTCGAAAAATAAAATATTCATGGCAATGTTATCAGCCGCGTTCACATGATTCATTACCTCATTTGACTGTTAGTCATAAAATTATATACTACTCGTAGAGCATTTTATACCGAAGTATAAATTTACGTGTTATGCACGCCTAAGTTTTTATTGATATTCACACGCGAGGACCTTTGTGAACATAAAATCAGTAAAAAATTACAGTCAACCGAGTCCGGAAATAGCTGCCTGAGTTGATTGTGTTGTTCGGTATTTGGCGTTGAATTTTTAAGGTTCCCTATTTCACGTCTCGGAACCCTTATAGGTTTGCCACGACCGTCCGTACTCAGCTTACCTTCCAAACGGTTAGTGCTAGAAAGATGAAACTTTGCATGGATATGTGTATTTACATCGTCCACAAAGTGCTAAAATAATATCACCAAAACTATTTTATTAACCACCACTACACATAAAGTGGGGATATTTTTTTTTTTTGCATCTACCCCATAGTGTGGGCTATCATTAGACAGGTCTAAAAAAATTATATGTTGATATGACGATTGTTTTGAATTAGGTACCAGTTTGCGCGATATTTAACTGTAAAGTGCATTTTTTTGTTAAAGTAAGTTGCCTAGGTAAAGCCTTAGGGGCCTTACTAAAAACTAAACGGGGCGTTCTCAAAAAATCTGAAAAAATCCAAGATATCCATGTGATGACTTTGAAGGAAAACTTTAACGGCTTAAATAGTTCAGGAGTTATAGAAACCTATCTTGTAATATAAAATGCGCTTACTTGGAAAACTTCGTACAAAAATAACGAAATAATGTCAAAATGATGCATATTAGTAAATAGCAACCTCGCCTTCTAATTTCACGTGTCATTATGGTTGACTACGGATCCCTATTTTTTGCGTGGCCTGACACCCACTTGGACGGTGTTTTCTTTTTAGACAACTCTCTCACTACGAATACATCATGAGTCGCATAGAGATTACAGAATTACATGAAACGGACAAAAAGAACACAGAGACTTGTTCCATCTAAAGTATTTGCTATTTTCAAAATAAACAATGATTACCTTTTCTTCAACAAAAAAAAAAAACAATGTATGAATAGCAAAACGAAATCAATAATAATTTCTATAGAACTACAACAAAAGACTGAAATATAAAATTAAATCGTTGTGGTCAAATGATGAGTAAATGGCTACACTGGAGGTCACCCTCAATTTTTGTGACAGTTGCATCACAAAAGTTAGCCCATCCACTCAAAGCTTCTAATGCCAATTAAATCTTCGACCAAACCTAAGCGACCAAAGCGACTTTAACGGGACCGATTTTAACTGGACTTTCACTGATAGGTAGCTGATGATATAAGGAGTAACTTATGCTACTTTTTTAAAACTAGCTTTGCCCCGCGGCGTACACGCGGTACGACAACAACCGCGGGACCCAGCTAGTACCAGATAAAGACGCGCAGCTTTAGTGACTGTTCACTAGCAAATGAAGTTAGCGGTTCGCGTCGCAGTCGCGCAGGTGAGCACGATAAGTTTCGCGTCGTGGACGCTCCCGCTTCGCGTCACGCGTCCCGCCTCGCTGACGCTTAGGTTTGATCGATCCTTAAGGCTCCACTAAAATCCATAGAGTTAGCTTCTTGGGCCTTCCTTTACACTTTTAAAATAAGTAAACTCGAGTTATTCCTTTGATAGTTTTCAGAATACAGTTACAAATCTCACTTAAAGTTTTAGTGACAGTAAAAACACATTTAAATAAGGTTTCTGTAAGTCAAGGTCAATCTTAAGGTTAAGGTTGTAACGCTTATGCGTGCTTGAATCTTATTAAACTTATCTGATTTAGTGATTCATTATGTTTATTAACACGTGTACCTAATTATGTTTTTTTATAATTTAATACATAATATGATGTATTTAGGTTATAATCTGCGGGAGAGCCACGCTTCGGCATGAATGGGCCGGCTCGACCGGAGTGATACCACGGCCTCACAGAAAACCGGTGTGAAATAGTGCTTGTGCTTGCACTGTATTTCACCGAGTGAGTGAGGATACCTGAGACCCATACCCCAATCCCCCTACCTCTACCTCCCCCCCTCCAACCTCAAAAGGCCGGCAACGCACTTGCGACGCTTCTGGTGTTGCAGGTGTCCATGGGCGGTAGCAATCGCTTACTATCAGGTGATCCGTCTGCTTGCCAACGTATTCCATAAAAAATACCTAGTTGTAGTAATTCTACATTAAGTATCGTAAGTAGGCTACATCATCGAGTCCCTCAATAAAAATACCTTGGACTCGTCGTTACTGGAGATCTTAGAGACGATGCAGATATTGAACGTGAGCGAAGGTCTCTGGCGGTCAAGGGCAACATGTTGGTACACAGATTTGCCGCGTCGAGAGGTTAAAATCACTCTCTTTGAAACTTTTTGTCACACTCTGTATACGAGAAATCTGTGGACTAAATAAACCGAACGATCGCTAGAGACGGTCAAGGTACAATACAATAATACCTTTAGTATGCTGTTGGGACTACTGCGTTTCTGTAGCGCATCAGGTATATTCGCTACATCGCGAATAAACCATCTTTACTCAATTATTCGCATTAAAATCAACTACCTACTTAAAGGAATACGGTTTAGCTCTAATGGTATCCTAACGATACTTAGAACTGACTTGAGGCACCCTGTTTGCGTCATGCAATGGAAGTTCTAGTGAGGCCAGGTTAAAATGTGTTATTTTCACCTTCATATTTTCTGTTAATAATATTAGACATAAGTTAAATGTCTTTATTAGGAGCTTGCGTGATGACAAAGTTGATTTATATCATGGACAGTACACCTGAGGAACGTGTAAACTAAGTGGGAAATCCACGCTTCGGCATGAGTGGGCCGGCTCGACCGGAGTGATACCATGGCCTCACAGAAAATCAGTGTGAAAGTGCTTAGTGCTTGTGCTGTGTTTCACCGAGTGAGTGAGGATACCGGAGGCCCATACCCCAACCCTTCCTCACTATCTCCATCCATCCATCCATCCCCCAAAGGCCGGTAACGCACTTGTGACGCCTCTGGTGTTGCGAGTGTCGATGGGCGGCGGTAACGCCTACCATCAGGCGAAACGTCGTTCGTTCGTACGCTCGTTTGCCGGCCTAAAACTTTATACAGACCTATTCCCGGCAGCTTAGTGCTTAAGGAATCCAATGGCAAGAATTGAAAATACAAAATCAAATGTTGGTAAGATGGGCAGACAGGAAAGGAACATTGTTGACACTGATGAATGCGTTGACGAGTAACCCAAAATTGCGAAATTTGAAACCCGAACTTATTGTAGGCGATAAATCTGAGCCTAACCAGACTCGGTATTTAATATATTAAACACTACACTAATCTATAGGTAAACACAATTTCCGAAATTCTATACTGCAAACAGAACACCAACAAATATTTGCCAAAGTGATAACTAAGATAAATTTGGCACCGTTCCAAATGTTCATTAGTCTCGTGATTCAACTGTCTGTAGTTTGAGATCTGATGCCAGCACGTTCGTACCAAATTGTGTTAATTCATTGTATCCTATTATGTAGAAAAACCAACATTTAAGTACTTGAAGCCTCCGTTACCATCAGAGAGTTTCAATATGAGCCCTCGTTTTCCATTGTTATCTTATCACTCACCTGATTAACACTTTCACTATTATATTCATAGAAATCCAAATCAGTAGAAAACAGCAATTATTTTGAATATTTATCGGATTACCAAGAAACCCACATGCCAGGTGTGCTCTCAAGAGTAAAAGCTCAGTGAAGTAAACCTGTTGGATTATGCTACCCACATGAAATGGATGCATATTGCACCTTGCGGCTTCTCACGCTATACTGCACTCCACTTGCGTTTAATCCTAGAATATGAGAGGTAGGAAACCTATATTTAGAGCTTTGATATTCAAATAGTGAAATAAATTGATTCACCAAAAACTGAATTATAAGGATACTTTTTAAATACTAAAACTTAATGTAAAGCGTCGGTATTATATTATTATTCAAAAGGAAATTTCCATAAAAAAGTTTCAGATGTACAAAATTCGTCGACCAATTCCACAACAATTTTTCTTGTCCCAAAATCGAAGGACGTATGTCATGAAATTTATTTCCAAGTTGTAAACAAAGCCAATCCGTCATTTTTTCCTGAATTTTCGAATACGTGTCACGGAAATAGATTGGATCTTTTTACGGTACACGATTTAGTATTATATTGAAAATTGTTTAAGTCGTCGTCAGTCAGTCGTATTGAGTTTAAGTCCCATGCATTGACTGTGTATCATCATCAGCATAACTTACATAAAATCCTTAAAAAATGTGTAGACGTGAAGATCAAAGTGACTTTCTGCCAAAATCTACTATCGACACATGGAAACATTCATAATGCGAAGGCAGCTTAGGGCTTTTTAAGTTCGTTTACATGATGTTAGGTATTGCCACGACTAAAATAGCATTTTAACGAGTAAGGGAGACTAACCTAAGTATCACACAAAGAGCTAGTAAGTACTTGTGCTCTTAGCTGTTTGTATGAGTGTCACTTGTGTGTCTTTGAGCTCCAGGTTGCCATGGACAGAATTATTGGATAGCGATAGTCATTTGCTGCTCGTTTTAGCCCTATGTACAGAGTATATTGTGACACGTGTCGTGTCATATAAAAATCTTTATCCCCTTTGTTTTATGGCCTGAAAATCTGTTTTGTCTCTTAACCAGCCAATTTTGCCAAATAATATATAAGATACGTAAATACCAGCTTATTTCGAACATCTTATTGCGTTAGGATATCAATACTCGATGAAAGGGGGAAAATTGAATTGAAATATCTTTTGGTGGAAATACACACATCAAAAGTGTCTAGGGATCAACATATGTGTCTAGGGATCAACATATATTTTTGCAATAACTTTTCTCCTGATTGATATTAATTAAAATTTTCTTTAAGGATTCATCAAATAAAGTGTTTTCTTTTGTCACAGTAACGATAAACCAAGTCACCTTTGCATTAATAAAGAAATTTGCCATTTTCCTAATAAAGGGATTTTTGACATTTGAACCACTAACATTAAAGTTCGAAAAAAAGACTGAAATAACACTTTTCTTTAAAATTTTATCAGGTAACTTAAACAATTAATAATCCGTGTTTCTACCGCGAACACTAACAACACAAGAATCGGTTTGGCATACTCAAAATGAGTTCATCCAAATCACGCTGTGGAATGGCCGCCCATGTTCGTTGCAACAAGAAAAAAAGGTCTTCTTGCGACTGGATACCCTCCATATTCGGCAGAGCTCTTCTCTGTAGCATATCCCATGCATGTTCAATCGGGTTCAAGTCTGGCGACTGAGCAGGCCAGGGCCAAAGCCACATCTCAATCTCAAGAAATCCGCATAAAAATGCTTGATCCCTAGACACTTTTGATGTGTGTATTATATTGGTAAAGACCTCTTGACATGTTTTTCATATAATGTTCGTGATAGATTATATTATACTTAAAGTACTTATGTTATGGCCCTTTAAAAGAGGTAGATCATTCTTCTAGCAGGTAAGATGATCATGCATCTGGTATATGGAGTTGTTTATTTATATATATTTATCTTGAGTTGATGTAGTTATCTGTATAGATATATTATGAAATGTTTTTTTTTATATGGAATAGGGGGCAAACGAGCAGACATATCACCTGATGGTAAGCGATTACTGCCGCCCATGGACACCCGCAACACCACAGGCGTTACAAGTGCGTTGCCAGCCTTTGGGGAATGGGGAGGGGGATAGGGGGAGGTGAAACTCGGTGAAACACAGCGCAAGCGCTGTTTCACACCGTTTTTCTGTGAGGCCGTGATATCACTCCGGTCGAGCCGGCCCATTCATGCCGAAGCGTGGCCCTCCCAGGGTATGTATCTAGTAGGTGTATCTTATTTATACTAGATGTGTCTAGTAGGTTTACCTGGATGACATTCTGTTCGTTAAGAGATTACAAGAAAGGACGTCTATGCTTCGTTTTTTTGTTAGTTCTTAGTATTTTCGTTTTGGTACTGTTGTCATCTTACTTCCCAGCTTTGTTAAGAATAAATGTAAATATTTTTTGAGACATGCAGAGAGACCGTGGGAGAGCCACGCTTCGGCATGAATGGCTCGACCGGAGTGATACCACGGCCTCACAGAAAACCGATTTGAAATAGTGCTTGCGCTGTGTTTCACCGAGTGAGTGAGGATACCGGAGGCCCACCCCTCCCCCTATCTCCTCCCCCATCCCCCAAAGGCCGGTAACGTACTTGTGACGCCTCTGATGTTGCGGGTGTCCATGGGCGGCGGTAATCGCTTACCATCAGGCGATACGTCTGCTCGTTTGCCGGTCTATTCCATAAAAAAACTCCTTAAACTATTACTCTTGTAGTTACTAACAATACGTATATTCATCACCAGCCTTTAACAGTACGCTGTCAGACATTGGCCTCCACTTTGTAAGGAGGTTTTGGTGTACTATACAACGCTGGACAGAAGTGTTGGGATTTGTTTTTTTACAACCCCATCTAGTCTCAAGCTAAGCAGATTGTGTTATGGGTACTAGACAACTGATATAAATACATATATACTTTTTTTTGTAAATACATACATATTATACATAGAAAACACCCAAACTCCGACACAAATATTTGCAGATCATACAAAAATTTGGTCCGAAACGGGTATTGAACCCAAGACCTCATGATCAGCAGTCGCACACGCAAACCGCGAGATCAACATGGCAGTTGCTTTAGTTAAGTATAGACCAAGAGCCCACGACAGCCAGACCTTCGTTATTTTATAAAGGCTGAAAGTTTTTCTGTGGATGACCCCTATATAGGTAAGAACGACCAGCGACTATAGAGTTTGGGTTGTGGTTACTTTGGCAGATAACAGGTAGTAAATAGAACAGATAGTATAAAATAGTACCTAATTTTCGTTAAAGTATAAAGCTCAATTTTTTTATATTTTCTTCCGGATAACTTTAGTAATCTTGTCATCCATTGCCGGACACTTATGTCAGTTGCTACCCCCTGCCAGACACCCCTAAACTTTAATAAATTTTAGTTATACTTTCTTTATAGTATAAAAGCTAAATTTTTAACCGACTTCCAAAAAGGAGGAGGGTCTATGTTTCACTGTATGTACTTTTTTTTTATTTTTATTTTATTTTATGTATGTTCACCGATTACTCCGTCAATTGTAGACCGATTTTGTTTTTTTTTTGTATTCTTAAGGGTATGCTCCCAAGGTGGTCCCATTATCACCCTATCAGGATCTGATGATGGGATGCCAGGGAAATCGAGGGAAACCCTATTTTTTTATAGGCACATACTATGTTTTTCGTATATTTTCTGAAGTTACACCGGTATTTGCGTCTGGTAGTCATCATTCCATGATGATGAGTTGATGATATAAGATACAACTCCTTAACGGTTAGGAGTTAGAGGATAAATCTTCAAATGTCATATGTAGTTATGTTACCTAAAACTTGACAATAACAATTAAAGGTATATAGATACGGGTGAAATTGAAAGAATTATCCTCCAACTCCTAACCGTTGAGGAGTTGTACCTTCCATCATTAGCTTACCTAAATAACTTGAAAGAATACGACTAAAGGTAACATAACTACATATGACAATTGAAGATTTATCCTCCAACTCCTAACTGTTAAGGAGTTGTATCTTACATCATCAGCTCATCATCATGGAATGATGACTACCAGACGCAAATACGCAAGACAAAACATAGTATGTGCCTATAAAAAAATAGGGTTTCCCTCGATTTCCCTGGGATCCCATCATCAGATCCTGATAGGGTGATAATGGGACCACCTTGGGAGCATACCCTTAAGAATACAAAAAAAAAAACAAGATCGGTCTACAATTGACGGAGTAATCGGTGAACATACATAAAATAAAATAAATAAAAAAAATAAAAAGTACATACAGTGAAACATAGACCCTCCTCCTTTTTGGAAGTCGGTTAAAAATTTAGCTTTTATACTATAAAGAAAGTATAACTATAATTTATCAAAGTTTAGGGGTGTCTGGCAGGGGGTAGCAACTGTCATAAGTGTCCGGCAATGGATGACAAGATTTCTAAAGTTATCCGGAAGAAAATATAAAAAAATTGAGCTTTATACTTTAACGAAAATTAGGTACTATTTTAAACACCTTTACTACCTGTTATCTGCCAAAGTAACCACAACCCAAACTCTATACTATATACTATAACTCTAGTCGCTGGTCGTTCTTACCTATATAGGGGTCATCCACAGAAAAACTTTATAAAATAACGAAGGTCTGGCTGTCGTGGGCTCTTGCTCTAGTAGAAATAGAAACTGAATAAACTATTCCTTACTACATAACTAACATAGAATATGTATAATGTCCATGCATGTATGCGCATCACTCAACTCTCTTTGTTTAAAGGTACGTTCACACTGTTTCGTTACGATTTTTTTTTCTTGAAAGAAGTCTCTTGATAATCCCATTATCATGGGTACTTTTAGTCAATGTGGGTTCAAGTTTTTCTATTTGAATTATGTTTCTTTCTTAAAATAATCACAAAATTTAACAAAAAAAAAACTGACTTCAAGAACTGGACGAAATTGAAATGGGACCACACGGAAACGAAACAAAACAAACGAAGCGACGAAACACCAGCTTTCAAATAAATAAAGAATCGTCAAAATCGGTTCACCCAGTCAAAAGTTACGAGGTAATAAACATAAAAAAAAACAGTCGTAACATATCCTCCTTTTTTTAAGTCGGTTAAAAATACAACTCCCGCATTAGGAATGTGCAACCTGTATCTCGAGGACTTTACAAACATAGGTGAAACGGACACTAAGAACACCCAAACTCAGAACAACAAAGTATTATCCCATGTGAGATTTGAAACCACAACACTTGGCGCGACCTCTTAAACAACTAGGCAAACCATCCAGTCAATGTCGTATGTATCTGGCTTATTTAATTTAGGTTTTGGTGACTGCACTGTTAGCCTAGTGGTTTAGGCGGTCGCCACGCCGCTTGACAATTCGCCAAGTGTTTTGGGTTCAAATCCTACATGGGACAACACTTTGTGTGATCCACAAATTATTGTTCTGAGTTTGGGTGTTAATTGTGTCCGTTTCATGTATGTCTGGTCATGTCATGTAAAGTCCCCCGCGACACAGTATGTTTATTTCTAATGCGGAATTTATTTAATTTAAGAAATATAAAATTTCACAATTCAAAGGTGTACCTGCTGTTTAAACAGACATCGCTCAACTGCCTCTGTAAACTTTAGAATGAACACAAATTATACAATAACAGTACAATAAAGTAGTTGTTGTCGACAGCTTAATTATTGTGTCTAAATGCACAGTCTATATAGTCAGAGCCAAAGAGTCTCTTAATCAAAAACATCTAAAAACATATAAATAATTTTGATTTATATAATTTGAAAATCCAGAAATAAGAGTATTTAATAATAAGTTAAATTTAAAATATAAAACACTATGTTTTAGATAGGGTGACCATCTAAAGTAGATAATAATAGTTGTAATACAGTGAGAATGTGTCCTTAGACTTACCTCTGATAGTTTATCATAGCTGACAGATATACACAGAATGGTACTAACACGAACATTCATCTTACTTTCAAGAGTACACAAGATTAGCAATGTGTTGCTAGTAAACACTACAATAGCAATCGGCAATTTCATAAAAATCTAATTGCTGATACTGAAGACCTATATTCAAACAGGCTTTATTGTAAACCAGCTTCCGCCCGCGGCTTCGCTCGCATTTAATAAAAGTATCCTATGTTACTTCTAATACCTCCAAGAATACGTGTACAAAGTTTCATGATGATCGGTTTAGAAGTTTTTCCGTGAAAGCGCAACAAAGAAACTTACTTTCATCTTTATGATATTAGTGTGATAATAATAATCATCACCTTCCTAGCCTTTATTATTCCTATCCTTTTATTGGGGTTGGCTACTAGTTCCACCGGTTTTACCTGAATATCAATTTTTCCACGGAGCGACTGGCATCCGACCTCCGCAACCCTGAGGGTGAACTGAATTCGAAGGTTGAACTAGTTGTCAGTATATTTAAGGGCACTGACTTCCCAATAACGATTGTCTTAGGTGTTCATGACAGCCAACCAACTACGACCCGGGAATCGAACCCGGGACCCCTTGATTGGCAGTCGCTTGCGCTAACCGCTGGACCAACGAGGCAGTTAGTGTGATAATAATAATACCTTAAAAATTTGGAAATTAATAAATTCGATTACCCTATTGATTGGCTCAAAATCAATCAGAGCGGCGTACAGTGGGAGAAGTGTATGTCCTCCAGCAGTGGGCTGCAATCGGCTGATGATAACTGTCTTATTTGGCAGAGATCTGGCGCAATTGAATTAATGGTGGCCATACACCATACTGCCCATCGTCCAATCGGTATGACGCTGCCGATTGGATCAGTTAGAAGTGATCGTGTGTGGACGTGGATTGGCATGACAGTAAAACTTGATGGCATAATCAAATTTCAATTCTTTTGGCTTGATCACGCTGATTGGATCATTCCGATTGGAACGTGTATGGGGGTCGGCGTATTTGATTTCAGTAGGACAAGAATTTGGTCGGTGGTAGACGCACGCGCTCATTTAACATGTCGCAAAATACTGTCGAACTTTTTTTGTTTCTTTACCATGAGTAAAATGCCCAAAACGGCTAAAACATCGGTGTCTGTAACGTCGCTGCCGATTGGAAAGTTTAAACTGATTGTGTGTGGTGTATATGGACGAACTGCGAATTGGATCAAGCCTGAATCGTCATGCCAATTGGACGATAGGAAGCATGGTGTATGGCCACCTATGAGCACAATTATTTTCTTCTCGTGTGTTGTATTATGAATTTTATCATCAACAATCTTCAATAGTGTTCGACATAGGCCTCTCGTTAGACAAGAGGTATCAGCCTTTTATACCATGCTAGGCGTCTCCTTTCCAAGGAGTCCTACTATTCTATGCTGGCCAACGTGTTGGTATAAGATATGTGCCAAGTTTTCACACTATATTATCTATACTTATAATAATAACTATAAATTCTCAAAATTAAAAAAAAACCCCGACTTAATAACCTGAGTTCCCTTTAAAAAGTAAAAAACACGTTATGCGCTTTCATTTGACACCCTACTCGATGATATTTTTGCAGACATTTGGTTACTCTTCCCCACTTTCACCCCCATAACTTATAACGGCTCAACCGATTTTTATGAAACATGTCTAAGAATACTCGCACGTAACTCACCTTTCATACAAAAAAAAAACTAAATTGAAATCGCTTCATCCGTTCGGGCGCTACGGTGCCACAGACAGACAGACAGACAGACACGTGAAACTAATACCACCCCTCTTTTTGGTCGGGGCTTAAAAATGTAACAGGTCCAATTCTGTACATTAAAGATGTTTTGAAAATTGTTTTTGGAGGGCTCTTTATAATCAATACTGAAGCCAAAACTATTTTTTTTCATTTTTGTCTGTCTGTATCTTGGCCGCGCATCACGCCGAAACTACTCAATGGATTCAAATGAAACTTGGCATGATTTGAGTTCATAATAAGAAGTAGGACATGGGATACTTTTTATCCCGAAATTCAGCACGGTTTCTTGGAGAGAGGGGATCAAAGTCAAAATATGTACTTAGTTGTAATTCAATAACACTGCAATGCTAGAAAAAAAAAAAAAAGATATCGGGAAAAGTATTTTTTTTGTCCGCGACTGTACACTGCCTGTGGGAAGCTGAGACAGATCTATACTAATAATAAAGCTGCAGAGTTTGTTTGTTTGTTTGTTTGAACGCGCTAATCTCAGGATCTACTGGTCCGATTTGAAAAATTCTTTCAGTGTTGGATAGTCCATTTATCGAGGAAGGCTATAGGCTATATTTTATTTTCAAAAAAAATTGAGATCCGTAAGAAAATTGCTATTTTGCAACCCAAGGTGTGAACTCGAAAACCTATTTTTGCGTGCGCTGCAAAAAGTATTGACAATAGAACAAAATTATGTATTACGGGTTTGTAGGTCCCATTAAGATCTACAAAAAAGTCCGCGAGAGCATATATCTAACTATCATGGTTTAGTCACAATAACCGCTTTTGTGCTCAAAAAAATTATTAAATCGTCTGAAGAAAGAAACTACATTAAATGTGTATCGTAATATTAATCCTTATCCAAATAAAGCATTATGTTATCAAGGGTATTTATGTAGAAGTAAAATACTTTTTGTTTCACCCCATTCGGACATTTCGTTTAGAAGTTATCACGAGTATAAGACGCTAAGAGTTGGTACCTATTATTGAGTTATTTGTCAAAGAGTTTTTATCAACATAATACCTAATATTAGTCTTTATCCAAATAAATGTGTTGTTGATTATGAGTATTAGATCTTAGAAGAATATAATAAATACATCTATACTAAATATACTAATATATAAAGCTGAAGAGTTTTTGTTTGTTTGAAAGCGCTAATCTCAGGAACTACTGGTCCAATTTGAAAAAGTTCTTTCAGTGTTAGATAGCCCGTTTATCGAGGAAGGTTATAGGCGTGATGATATATATATATATATATATTTCATCACGCTATGACCAATAGGAGCTGAGTACCAATGAAGAATGTTTCAAAAACGAGGAGAAATTATTACGCTACGGGCAATAGGAGACGCAAACGACGTTGCGTGGGTCAGCTAATCGCGCTAATCTCAGAAACTACTGGTACATTTGAAAAATTCTTTCAATGTTAGATAGCACATTTATCGAGGAATGCTATAGGTTATATATCATAACGCTAAGACCAATAGGAGCGGAGCACCAATGAAGAATGTTTCAAAACCGGGGGAAAATTATCACGCTACGGCAATAGGAGACGCAAACGACGTTGCGTGGGTCAGCTATACTAATATATAAAGCTGAAGAGTTTGTTTGTTTGCTTGAACGCGCTATTCTCAGGAACTACTGGTCCAACTTGAAAAAAAAAAAATATTATAAATGCGAGAGTTACTCTGTCTGTCTGTCTGTCTTGCTTTCACGGCCAAACCGCTGCACCGATTTGAATGAAATTTGGTACACAGATAGTCTAGAGCCTGAGAAAGGACATAGGCTACTTTTTAATGCGAAAAAGGGGTTGTAAGGTGTTTAAAAGGGGGATGAAAGGTTGTTCTGGGAGTTCACTCGCCACACGCCTGCGCGTTACCTACGTCGGGCGTCTTGATAACGAATAAACAAGGCTGTCACAATCATAAAAAAAATTTTCACTTTTTCAAAGAAGACTTAACAATGATAGCAATGATATTATATATATAAAAGTTAAATATAAGGATATTAAGTATATATTCGTCAATCTGATTTGTATGTTCAATATATTAATAGAAATAAATAAGCCAAATTAATATAATTAATTAACAGCGTTTCTTAACTTCAAAAAATTCTCTACAGAAGTATCGTCATTATAAGCTAGCTGTTGGTTAGATATGAATAAAAATGTAAATAATATCGATCCTGATCAGCTGACTAATGAGATAGTTATCAATTAAACGAACGGATCATGTCAGGCGTGGAGGGAGATGTTGTCGAATACTTAAAGTCTTTAGAAATATCAGGAGTGCCTACCCATAAGTTGAGGCTGCAAGTTAATGTTCCAGTACTATTAAATGAGGTATCTTGAGCGCCAAAGCAATGTAATAGTACATGGCTAAATATTACACAACTGGGGTACAACATTGTAAAAGCTACAATCATGACGCATGGAATGGCAAAAGAAGATAATGTTTTAATTCCCCGTATTCCAATAATTCCAACTTATTTGACATTTTAATTTAAAAGAATGCAGATTCCGCTGAAAACAGCATTTCCAATAACAATATTATCAAAACCCAAGGACAGATGCTTAAAGATACAGTTTTTTTTTTCTCATGGGCAGCATACTCACGTATATCAAATCCACAAAATCTCCATAGTTTGGCAAAATATGGCAAAAGAAAAAACGTAGTTATTAAAATTGTACTTTTTTTATTTGAAGCTGCCAAAGTGACTATGGTCAGCCTGATGGAAAACTCAAGCAGAATCCAACAGTGGGGGCAACCATACTCACTGGGAAAGCAGACAATGCAGTATTGCGTCCTACACTATGACGGCTTAGTGAGATGCTTTTTCACGCCCCACTTAAAGGCCTCGGGATCATAGTGGGAGAGAAACACGTGCGCTGGTAGTGAGTTCCAGTTTTTAGCTGCTCGGCACAGGAAGGATGAACCAAACCGTTTGGTTTGAGAGTGAACATGTTATTCTGCAGAGGAAGGGAGAAGGGGGACCAGTTGGAAGAGCTCCTCAGAATACTTCCAATGATACAGATGGTAGTGGACTGCTATAGAGGCGATATCTCTACGCAGCTGCAGAGGTTCAAGGAACTCGGTGGCTTCGGGACTGTTGGTAAAGCGGACTGTTCGCCATTGCAACCGATCGAAAGCATCAAGCAAATACTGCGCGGATCCATCACAAAGATGAGAACAGTACTCGAGGTCCCGGCAAATATCCATGCCCAGGACACCGAGCTTACCCCGTAGTGGCAGTTGAGTGCTCTGAAAAGTGGGGAGGGAAAGGAATGGAGACTTTTTGGTAGAGAATGCGCACAACTATGTTTTCGTAGCGTTGAACTCGACCAGATTCTTATCACCCCCTTTGTAAAATGCGGTTCAAAACCCGGTCGAGCTCAGCGACAAGCTTCTGTCGATTTTCCTCAACGTCTGCCAGCTTGGCTGAACGGTGTCAAAAATATCGCCCATGAACTGTGCTATCGTCTGCGTAGCAATGTATGTTGCCAAGAGCTAACATGTCATTGATATGCAGAAGAAATAGTGTGGGCGACAGGACTGAACCCTGAGGTACGCCAACGTTTACATCCAGAACATCAGAGGCCGTGCCGTCGCAAAGGCCCATAATGCGGCGCTGATGAAGAAAAGCGTCAATCCAGTGACAGGGTCTAGGAGGCGGACCGAATGCCGAGAGCTTGGAGAGAAGCGAGCGGTGCCAGACCCGGTCGATGTCAAATGTCGAAATAAGCTCATATAAACACTTTATATTTTATGTACATATATAAATACTTAAATAAGTTTTTAATAGTAAAACGTGTGTGTATTATTTGTAAAAAAAAATCGGGTGATGTCGTGGGATATCAGATAGGAATGAGTTCCATATCAAAAATACAGATGGCGCTATACTACATTTTTCGTTCACGAAATAAATAAATCATTACAGATGGCGCTATACTAAATTTATAGTTTTCACCAAATTGTCTTAACCCCTTTATTTTATTTAAACTGATTTATAAAAATATATAAAAGTTCTAAGCGAGGTAAAGAAAATAAAACTATTCAGGTACCAATACAGTTTGTATCATGATTTTATATCGATAAAAATCCTACCTATATTAATAACGCGAAAGTTTGTTAGTATGGATGGATGGATGTTTGTTACTTTTTCACGCAAAAACTACTGAACGGATTTGGATAAAACTTTACAGTAATATAGCTTATACATCAGGATAACACATAAGCTACTATTTGCAGCGATAACCGACATACACGCGGGCGAAGCCGCGGGCAACAGCTAGTATGTAAATATGGCGGTACGAAGTTCGCCGGGTCAGCTAGTTAATACATAAGTGGTGTTTATTATAATACATTTGATTATCATGATATTTGTCTGCTTGGTGTCTGGATGTAATTAATTTACAATATGTGTATTTAGAAGTAGGTAGATAAATATTTTTATCGGCAAATGACTATGAGTCAGTTGTGTGCATATCAAATTATGACCAGACACTTTTCAGCAACTTTTCTAACTGCTCTGAGAGTTGTGGTTTGGATCCGCACATGATAACATTTTGTGTCATCACAACACAGAATATATGATTCTTGTCTGGGAGTTGTATTTTCCAATATAACATCATCATCATCTTCCTAGTCTTTATTACTCCCAAGATTTGGGGTCGGCTCCTAGTTCAACCGGTTTTACCTGAATATCAGTTTTTACACGGAGCGACTGGCATCGGACCTCCGCAACCCTGATGGTGAACTGAATTCGAAGATTGAACTAGTTGTACAGTATATTTGAGGGTAATGACTTCCCAATAACGATTGCCATAAATGTTCATAACAACCGGGACCGACGGCTTAACGTGCTCTCCGATGCACGGGCGGGAAACACCGCCATATTCCATACTCCGGACTGCTATTAAGAATTTTTTGTAAGAAAAACCCAACAGCAGTCCGACACGGGAATCGAACCCGAGACCTCTTGATTTGCAGTCGCTTACGCTAACCACAAGACCAACGAGGCAGGCCAATAGGTAAAATAAATAAAGAAAAATTGTTTAGGTTAAGATTTGCATATTGTAATTGCATGTTTTGAAAAATAAACTAAAAAAAAATCGTTTATTCTGACATTCACAGGACACCACATGGTTTAAAGACAAATAAAAAGACCTGTGCGGTGCCAGAAATGGGGCCTTCTTCAGCATATTGCTGTAGCCTGAGGGACTGCAGAGCTGGTATTTTGATAGAGCCGGCACCCAGTCACCTCGAGAGATATCGAGCTATGGCCTATGTCCAGCAGTGTACTATTGAAGGCTGTTGCTGATGATGATTATGTTGTCATATAGGCCGAATCGATGGCAATAAAACCCCGGAGTTGCAGGAATAGAGTAAAAAATGACGCTATTGGAGTCACAACCCAGTTCCTAATTTTATTAAGTGTTCCCCACTTTCTAATTCTAACTGAAGATCTGTACTTACTTGTATCTATTGCCTGATAGCAGTTACACACTATGATTTGCCAACCATTCTATAGAAACGTAACCCGTCCAAATTCATCCACGATTTGAGACGCTACTTATAAAGAAACATCAACTAAACTATGACCACCTAGCTTTTGCCGTCGGCTCCGTCCGCGTTTGTGTTTGTTATTGAGGTGAAGAGTACCCCATGTGCTTCCTCAAGAACCAAAGTATTTTCATATCAAATTTCATTGAAATCGGCGCAGCGGTTTAGCAATGATAGAGTAACAGACAGAAATAGTTACTTTGCAATTTATAATATTATAGTTTGGATGGATAATTGGATATGTACAATAAATATTGTACAACACAGGCAATGAATACCTCAGCTTGGGAATATAGGTACCTAAATATTGTCAATTTAAAATCTAATTGGTTTTATTTTCCTAGGGCTGTCGCTTGCCCTACGACTGCAATAGCTGGTCCAGCTTTGATGACTCCATCTCGGATATGACAACCTACTTTCTCCTGAAATAGAAAAATTATATTGCTTTTATATTTTAACCTGAATCAATTCATTACAAATGCTCATTTTTAATACACATAATATTTACCTAGATAAAATTCCTAGTAATTTAGTTTTATCAAATATTTTTAATGACTGATATGTAAATGCTCTATCATAATCATCAGCCATTATTAATTCACTTCTGGTCATAAAAAAGAGGTTACGTCACCTTAAAAAGGAGGTTCTGTCCTTCTATAGTATTCTTGCTAGAAAGGTTGAGTCTTTCCTTCCTATTGCAGTGCTGTTGTCCTATGTAGTTTGCTCATTTAGTCGGCACCTTCCACCTGGGCTCGGGGACCGCTGAAACGCTCGCCAACGTGACGAAACAAGCGAACACGAAGAATGAAATTCTCGAGAAATTCATTTTTGAAATTGGAATTTATGATAGCGGAAAAATAAAAAATATTTCTATTTGTAACGTCAGTTAGTAGTTACGACTTGAATGATGCTCTACTAACAAAAATTCTTATTTTTATACACAGATAATCACGACCAACATAATTTAATATCTATATTACTGTTTATTTTGCAATTTCTTTTTATGTGAGTGACATATGAGTTATTTTGGTGTATCAATATTTAACTGGTTTAAAATATAAACTTGTGTCAATAATGTTCCGTAGTACTATTAAAGTAACCTCGATAGTGTCTTTGTTATGAATTCTGTATTACTATAATATGTGTGTGTGTGTATCAGTGGGTTACGGCATTTACACTGTTTTGTGTGTGTATTGTATTAATAAGCAACAAATATTAAATTAACATATTAACTTACTCCTTTGCCAAATATAGAGATCACTAAGTACAATAATATCCTCACACATCTCACCTCTCAAACTCTAGATCAATAGGATAGGGTAATGGAGATATTTATTATTAGAAGATTAATTAGAAGAATATATCAAGGCAATAAGACGATATACTCTTCTTCTTCGTCTGGCATTTACCCGTTTCTAATCAGGGTCGGCTCTCCTTATCCTTCTTCTCCAGAGACATCTGTTCTGGGTCGTCACAGGGTCCATTCTCTCTTCTCCGAGGTCTTTGCTGATGGTCGACATCCATGTAGCTAGGGGTCTGCCACGGCCTCTTGGTTCCGACTCCAGTTGCAACACTTTTTTGGTCATGCGTTCGCCAGGTCGACCGTACCACCTCAAGCGCGTCTCTTTGAGCTTCTCCGGTATTGGTCTTACAATAAAACTGCCTCTGATGTATACATTCGGCACTTTATCTAGTAGTGTGATGCCTGCGGACCATCTGAGCATTCGCATTTCGTTGACGTGCACCTTGTTTACCTGCGCTTTTGTGATTGGCCAATAAGACGATATACTCTTAGACATAAATATAAGTTCAACATCAAACTCATAATACTTTTATTGTAAAGGAGTTCAACAAGAGTCACCTTATAGTGAGTAGGTACTACTACTACTAGGAGAGTTTGGGCTCCGGTAACCTCATTCACTTGATAAAATGCAATGAAAAATTTGCTTTACATCGATATTCTATGAGGCCTTTGTAGTAGTGCGGTCAGCAAGCCCACATGACTTTCGTTGAAATGTTGCATTGTCGTTCTACTTCTTTATAATTATAGAAGAACAAATAATCAAAACAACTTTTTTTTTGTTTTACATAACATTTTTCGAAATACAATCTCAAAAAACATTATTTCTTGAATCTAAAATTAAGAACTTTGTTGCTATTGATAGGCATTCGCAAATAGGTTCGAAACATGAAGAAAATACATAAAAATGCAACAATACAAACGTAATAAATTAAACTAAAAACTAAAGATAAATACACCGATATCTACTATTCTAATGGTTTTTTGTATCCTTATTGGAGCCAAAAAGTCTAAGGTGTATTTTTTTTCACCTGTAATGGCTTCAGTGTGAACACCTCAAACTCATCAATATTACATTTTCTGTACTTTATTTTAAATCTGTAATACGGTGTACAAATAAAGAGTTTTCTATCTATCTATTATTACAAATATCATTCACCAATCTATTTGTTTATGTATTACTTTTCCTCATATACCGATATTAATTATTCCGTAATAATCTTCCGTTACGCACATTTACGAACGAACAAATCGTAGTAAATGTAATGCCCCGATGTATGCTGTAATTATTAATTGTTTATACCTATTAATTGTTAGATTTTAATTAATTAATGACTAAGGGCGATTCGCACAACGTTCGTCTTAATTAGCTACTAAACAAAATTAGTTAAATGCAGTTAAATGCATAAACAAATTTAGCGCCTTCTTGCACAATGATGTCAGCAGGTATATTTAGTTAAATATGATAAGGGGTCGAGACCTGCGAGAGTGGGCGAAATGGCACTATCCTAGTGTTGCACTCGCACACACGCACACTTTAAACGCGTTTCGATGTTTAACTTCGGCAGTTTCTTAAACATGTTTAGCAAAAAAATTATCGTTGTGCAAGATGCTAATTTTGTTTAACCTTTTTAAGCGCAATGTATTCAAGCTGTGTCGTGCAAGTGGCCCTTGTCTATACCTTATATTATTGATAGTTTTTCCCAGAGGAGCCACCGGTTTAATGTCGGTTGTTGCAAAGTATCTCATTGAAATGCGCTTTCCCCCTCCAGTATCCTCACTCTCTCGGTGAAACACAGCGCAAGCACTGTTTAACACCAGTTTTCTGTAAGGCCGTGGTATCGCTCCGGTCGAGCCGGCCCATGCATGCCGAAGCGTGGCTCCCCCACAGAAATTTATTTAATGTTTAAACAGACAACCTCCGCATTTATGAAACTGGCACAAGGAACATCCAGATTCAGAGCAACGATTAGTGGGTCATTCAAAGTGTTGCCCAATATGGAGATCATATCGAACTCATAAAATTCAGCGCAGTAGGGAGCGGTGTAGTTTTAAGAACTACGCCATTTGATTTTGTGTTATGGTGTCTTGCAATACCTTATGCAGTTCAGTGTATGTAGAAAGCAACGTGTATTTGCTGCCTTATTAGTACCATTGGAGTCGCTATCTCTAAAAGGCTCTTACAATGTATACTAATAAACGTAGGAAGTTTTAAATTTAGATCTACTTTAGACTGAAAACAATAATAGTTGAAACTCAAGCTATTTGCGTTTACTAAAGAAAAACTGTTATAACGTATAAGGAAAAGGAAATTAAATTCCCCAAAATGTGTCTGTTTTGCCAAAAATTGCATTTCACAGATCAACAGAATCGTAAAACTGTGTTATCATTTAATATTGAATGTGTAAACAGTTGTAAACTAGGTTATTCACCGGCCGAAACAAGACATGAATCAGTAAATAAGGAAGAGAAATCTTTATCTTCTGTTGTTTGAATGTCACAGCTGTTTGCCTACGTTACTAAGTGATACGGTCAAATTGATTTATTTGTTTTGTTTACATTGAAATTGTAGGTACTGTTTCTTTTCAACCGACTTCAAAAAGGAGGAGGTTCTCAATTCGACAGTTTTTTTTTCTTTTTTTTATGTTTGTTATCTAATAACTTTGGACTGGGTGAACCGATTTTGATGATTCTTTTTTTATTTGAAAGCTGGTGCTTCCCGAATGGTCCCATTTAAATGTGGTCCAGATTGAAGTCGGTTTTTTTTTTGTTAAAATTTGTAATTATTGCAATGGCATCTTTATCAAAGAAAATAAATATTGTTTGACTTGACTGCCTCGGTGGCGTAGTGGTTGTGTGTGTGACAGCTGTGCTTGAGGTCTCGCGTTCGATACCCGGGTCGGACCAAATGTTTGTATGATCTGCAAATATTTGTTTCGGAGTTTGGGTGTTTTCTATGTATAACATTTATGTATGTACAAAAAAAGTGTGTATATATGTATATCAGTTGACTAGTACTCAAGCTCTGCTTAGCTTGGGACTAGATGGCGTTGTGTGTTAGATGTCCGAAATATTTATTTATTTAATATTAATTCTGTACTAACTTATACGAATGTAGATGCTGTGAAAAAAACTGTTTTTTTTATGGAATAGGCGGGCAAACGAGCAGACGTATCGCCTGATGGTAAGCGATTACCGCCACCCATGGACACCTGCAACACCAGAAGCGTCACAAGTGCGTTGCCCTGCCAGCCGGGAGGTAGGGTTTTCGTTTGGTACTAACTTTTATTTCGGGCTGTGCCTGCGACTTTGCTTGAATGACACTTCGGTTCACTTTGCTTGTATACTTATATTATTAATATTATTTTATGTTACAATAGACACATTAGACAGAGGTTATTTTCAAATAGAAATTACTATATAGTATATTAAACCGTTTAAAAATAAAGTCGCTTTCTCTGTCCCTATATCCCTATATATGCTTAAATCTTTAAAACTACGCAACGGATATATTCTAAGATATTACAGATTTAAAATGCACGAATCCTGTCGCTGGCGGGGGCATCTGAAATCCACCCGTGCGAAGCCGGGGCGGGTCGCTAGTTAATTAATAAAACAAAGTCTCTATTTATACAATATTCAGTTAATTATGACGAGCTATACGTTTGTTTGCATTTTTAATAGTCTAGATATCACGGTTCTTTCCCAAAAACCTCAATGTTTTTGTTTTGTTTCAAGATAAACATTACATCATTTTCATACGTAGGAGACTTGTAATCTTTTTAAGCCCTACGATACACAGTTGCGCAGATTAACTACCTGTTTACCTATTAAGTAATGTTTTTCTTTGTATTGGAACGGATTAGGAATACTGATGAAGCGACGAGTACGACAACAAAAAAAATAAAACAATACAGAAGTTGAAAGGATCTACCTCGTTGGTCTAGCGGTTAGCGTAAGCGACGGATCTTGTATTGTTTTAAAACATTAAGACTAAGTTCTCTCGCAGTAATGTTGACAAGTAATAATTTTCCCCGTCAAGATTGTGGCAGCGGTATCAAATTGATATCTGTCGTAAAATGCCTGAGAGCAACGAGATAAGTAATCTGGGGTGGAAGATCCCCTGGCGAATTGTACAAGGGTGGCGCAATAAATTGAATTTGGCATAATATTGTTTGCATAAGTACTGTACTGGAAATAAACCAGAAATTCCAAAGCTGAGCTATGTTACCAAGACAGATAATTATGTTTTTTTTTTACATAAATATTATTTCATTATAGCTCAACCAGTGGGATTGTCGTAATTATAACAATATATCGTTTTATTGTACACCAGTTTTATTACAACGATATTGTAAGACAAGGAAGTATAAGTGGCAGCCTTATAGCTCGAATAAAATAAAAGGAGCAACAATGGAGTTTCTTACCAGATTCTTCTCCATGAAGGGTAGGCTGCACTTGGAACTGGCGACTAGAATCACTCGATTTTTTAATATTAAATATTGACTATTCATAAGTGCCTGTAAAATAAGTGCCTATATGAATAAAATCTTTTTGAGTTTGACTTTACAGGCAACCATGGGACAGAAAGGAAAACATGAAATTGAAAGTGTAAGTGGTGTATAAGAAAGCAAATAGTAAAGGAAGGGGTACAAAACATATGTCAAAGGTACGTTTGCAAATATTTATTAAAGAAAGCAGTGTTTATTCGTCGAATGGCTGTTTCTCTTGTACGTCGTTTTGTTAATATGAGTTTAATGATAGTTCAGTAACAGATTAAATGTTAAGTCGAGACTCTCCAAACTGTAATTTGTTGAAGACAGTTTCTTCGAAAATTCGGGTTCTCTAATAGAATGCTCGTGATATGTAATGATGAAACTTTAGTTCCCCACGAAGATACGCTTCGTAGAAAACGTGCATCATTTGTAAAATCGAGACTTTATCATTGTTTGACAAACGGCTTAATGAGTCCATATCTAAATGATGTATTAAGGATGACTTTATAAGGATTGTCGGTCAACAGTAGATGAAGGTCAATCTAGTCTTAGGTAGTGGACGTCTACTGTCTGTTAAAAATTGACACCACATTTCTGATAAAACTAAACTAGTACACGTTTCGTAAGAATATATTATATTGTGTTTCAGTAAGGAAATAACAAATGCAAGACTATTGTGCAAAAAAATTAAACCCCACATACAATTAGAAAATCTAATTACTGCTCAATGAATTATGTGACTTGTGAGGTAATCTTGGAGTCCTCCCACCGTATTCCAAATGAATTAATAATATAATATTATTCCGTACATCTTACACACAACGACATGTAGTCCCAAACTAAACATAGTATGTACTATGAATACTAGACAACTGATATAAATACATACATTTATACATTTTTTTGTAAAACCTATAAAATACACATAGAAAACAATCAAACTCCGAAACAAGTATTTGCAAATCATACCAACATTTAATCCGACCCGGGAATCGAACCTGAGACCTCATAAAATAATATCACACATCCCACATAAAGACGTCTGATCTCAAGCTGAGAAAGAAGAACCTGTACCATAGCAACCAACATGCTGATAAACATCATCAACAACCCATAACGTCCCACTGCTGGGCTCGGGTCTCCTCTCAGGAGAGGGTTAAGGCCATAAGTCCGCACGCTGGCCGAGTGCGGGTTGGGGACTGGCAACACAACGTTGTGGCTACGTCATCTTGCTGTTGGATGTTTTTAAGCCGCCCAAAGGCCTCCAACTAAGCTTCACGACTGTTATCCTACGATAACAACCGGGACCGTCTGCTCAACGTGACCTCCGAATCACGAAGACGCTCATGGTATCATTCCACTAGCGGTCACCCATCTAGGTACTGACCGCGCCGTCGTTGCTTACCCTCAGTGATTGTTTCTAATCACCGAGTGCAACTGGGCTGTGAGCGCTGATAAACATACTTCTATATTTCTAAATACAGTGGAATGATATCGATAGTATTAAATAATTTAAAAAAATCTGTTATCTTCTTTGGATTTAAGCCATTTGCAGATTTTTTTATCAAATATTTTACTCTACTACTTCATATATTGAACTGAAAACATGATCCTCGATATCATTACATTTTTCAATGTTTTTTTTTTTTTTTTTTGCTCAAGTCTGCCAAACTGTAAGACAGTTTGTCGGCAGAAGTTCTCGCTTATATAAATATAATATAATATAGTGTATTGAGATACAAAATTGGTTCCATTTATATAAAATACTGTGTCAATAACATTAGTTAACCATGTTTACAAAGCCAATAACGGTCATTATAAAAAAAGAAAATAAAAGGGGAATGCTACCCATTAGTTAGGGACATAACGAGAGGTAATATTTGTGAAGTTCATTTTTAAAGTGATTTTTTGAATGTACTTCTTTCATTAGATCTAAAGGCAATTCATTTAACAAAAATGGTACTACATATCTTCTTGTTCGTTTACCAAAGTAGTTCGTAATTTTCGGAACGACTAGTTTCCTCTTTTTGGCTAGACGGGTTGGGTACACATGTTCTCGTTGAATTTTATGCTCTTGGTTATTAAATTGTGTAACTAAAATATTTAATTTAAATTTAAGACGGACCGGAAGTAACTGACAGATTTTAAATAATTTAACGTAATCTTTATTTAAGCCTAGTTTGTTTTTTTTATGAACAAGTAATTTAAGTAGTCTAATCTGCAAATCGTGAATTCTATTTAGATGTGTTGGAAATGTAAGTCCATATGTACCCAAACCGTACTCGATATTTGAGTCTGCCAATGCATAATACAGGGTATACATTAATTTTCTACTTACAACATACTGCAAATTTTTTAATTTCCCTAAGATGGAACGAAGTTTATTACAAACATTGCTTACATGTAGGTCCCATGTGAATGTATCATCCACCACCAGCCCTAGGTACTTATAAGAGGTAACTCTCTCCAAACCCAAACACTGACAGTGTTGCATACAGTTATGCATACATTCGTACGTATGGCCTTTCACAGTAATCGAAAATTCTTTTTGTTTATGATAAGGGGAGTGTATAATCATGTACTTAGTTTTATTAACATTTATTATGATACCATTGTCATGGGCCCATTGTACTAACCTATTAAAATCATTTTGCATGGTTTCTTGTATGACATTAATATTTTTATGGCTATAGACTAAGCATGTGTCATCGGCATACATAAACGCCTTACATTTTTTAAGTACATTAGACATGCTATTGACGTGTATTATGTATCCCAACGGGCCATAAACAGATCCAGTAGGAACTCCAAATTTTATGGCACCCTCTATACTCTCAGTGCCACTGACACAAACTTTGAGCGACCTGTTTTCAAGGTATTTACCAAACCATGCGTTCATTGGGCCTCTTATCCCACATTCGTACATGGCTTGCAACAAGCCACCGTGATCCAGGGTATCGAATGCCTTTTTAAAATCAATATATATAACCATAACTATTTTCCTCTCATCTAAACTCCTATTGACTTCGTCTGTAAATTTTTCTAATGCAGTGCTAGTACTTCTATTAAATCTAAACCCGTGTTGAACATCATTTAATATATTTTTATTCTCTAGAAAGGAAGTAATCTGCTTAACTATAATCTTTTCCACTATTTTGTTAACCGTATTAAGAATTGCAATAGGTCTGTAGTTACTATAATCTTGATGAGATCCCGATTTATATATTGGTCGAACTATAGATTTTTTTAGTTCATCCGGATATTGAGAATTTTTAACACAACTATTAATAAAATAAGCTAAGACTGGACTGATTTGATCTTTAATTTGTTTTATATCCTGAATTCTGATCCCATCCGATCCCGGCGACTTGTTGCAGTCCAGTTTTTCTATAATAGATTGCACGTCTACTGGTTGTACTTTTTTAAATCTGAAACTAACATTATAATCCTGAACATAGCTTTTTCTATCTAAAAATTTTTGTTGACATTTATGTTTTATACTATCAATTTCGGATGTAAAAGTTTCACAAAATTTATTACAAACAGTTTGCAAATTTTCATTCTTTAACATATATTTTTCTATAACCCAATCTACCCCTGTCTTAGACCTCCCAAGCCAATTATTTATATTACTCCATATCTTCCTTAGATCTCCTTTACAACTGGTAATTGTTTCACATCTACTTTTATTTTTAGCCCTATTTACAAGCCTCTGTGTCTTGTTTCTGAATCTAGTATACTGTAATCGCTTATTAATATTTTTGGGATCGTTTTTCCACTGCTTAAACAGCCTATCTTTTTCTTCTAAAAGAAGGCGCAGTTTGTTCGTAACCCACGATTGTGTTTCTCGTTTACAGTGAGTTGATTTTTTTTTAATAGAACTTTTATAAATATCGCCAAAAATTTCGCACATTTTTGTGTATAGTTGGTTAGGATCCCGTATTTGCAATAACAATGACCAATCAATATTATTAAGTTTCTCCCTAATGGCCTGGTTATCGTATCTTATTTTAAAAACACTGTTAGCATTTATTTGTTTATCAATTGAAGCTGAGATACCTGTTACGTAATGATCGGCTATGCGGCTCGTAAGTGTGTACGCGCAGACATCGCGCGCCCCGTCACTTGCATTCCGCATGAAGACGTGATCGATGCATGACGCCACTCGCCGCTGTCCGACCACGGCCTCGCGAGTTATATCTTGATAGCCACACTGAAGTCCTAAGCTTGCTAAAGAATTTAAATACCTATTTGCTGTTAGGTCCATTTCATTTTCCAATAAATCAATGTTGCAGTCGCCTACCAGTATAAAGTCAGTGTTTGTTGGTAACGCTCCAATAGTGTCTTTTAGTTCTTTTGTAAAAATACGTTTGTTTGTGCTTGGGGGTCTATATATTACCAACAAATAAGTAGAATATGTGTTTTTGTTAAGTTTCCCACATATCCGTTCAAATGTCGGGCTAATACAACATTGTACTGGGCTATATTGTAGATTATCATTTACATAAACAAGTATCCCACCACCTCGTCTTCTTTCTCGGGTTTGCGAGTACACATTAAACCCATCTATTGTGTACAAGGATACTTCATCTTCCCTAATATTAACTTCTGTGAGACAGAGTACATCTATCGCATTCATTGCGCTTTGCAATATAACTAATAATTGATTAAAATGCTTTCTAATAGAACAGATATTAATACTTATTATTTGTAACTTAGTTTCCGTTATATTTAAATATTTGTACCATTCTTTGATTTCTGTGAATTTTATGTAATCAATATCAAGTGGCTGAAATTGTTGGATGTGGTGTGCCGCCATTGGGATATAGGTACTATTATTTGGTCAGTAACGTAAGCACAACATAGACATACTTCAAGTACGTTTATATTATTACTTGCCTATTTGTAGGTAGGTTTCGATATCACTTTCAAAGCGTATATGATGTATCTTTTCGTGATCATCTTTTTTAATTAGTATTTTTGAATTCTGTATCCATATATATTTGTAAGTACCCTTTAGTTTTGTCTTTGTAGCCCAGAATAGTTGTTTAATTTGGCGTGTAATGTGTTCGTTTATAAAGATACGTGAAGTATCATTATTCCGTAGATCATGTCATTTGTAAGTTGGTATTTTCGGCATTTAAGCCACTCCGCTCTTGCGGCTTTTGTACGCAGCGTCACAATCACAGGCCGGACAGCTTTTTTTTCGGAACCTACCCTCCAAGCATTTTCGATCTCCGATTTGTTTACTTTCAAAACTTCGGCGCACTTTTTGACTACTTCAATTATCTTTTCACCTTCTTGCATTGTTAAATTCATTAGTTCAACATTTCCATCCAATTCCCTTTGCTCCAAGTACCCTAGTCTTTCCTCTAGTGCTTTATTGCATTTGTCTAGATTTATATTTCGCTGAATCAAATCTTTGTATCTATTTTCCATTTTCTTATTAATTTCTATAGTTTCTTTTTTGAATACTTCCATTTCATCATACTGTGATGCAAGGTAAGTTAAAGTGTTCTCAAAATCAATGTGATTTTTTTTCAGTTCACCCACTTGTACCTTAATGTCGGATACATCCTTTTGCAGCAATAAAAAGCGTGAGTCTTGTTCTTCTTTCATCGTCTTAAGAAGATTGTTCATTGCTTTGACCTCTTTTTGAACAGATTTCATTGTCTGCAGGGTATATTCAGGGGAGCTGCAAGCGGCCTTGTACCGTCTGGATTCATGCGAAATTGATGAATCACTGTCTGATTCCTCGTTACGTTTCTTCTTACCCTGTCGTGGTTCAACCCATTTCGTTATGGGTGTTTGCTTACTTTTGACATCCGAAGGCGATCTGTCTGAAGAAAGAACTTCTGCCTCTCCAGATTTAGGAGGGTTCCTAGAACTCTTAGGCATTATTATGCTTCTAAACTCTCGTAACACACAGAACAGTAATATTTAATATTTTATTAATAATTTTACGCACTATACAAGCGGACAGCTCAAGCGACACGTCCGTACGCTTACACAAAAAAACGAGAACTCCTGTAAGTTCGTAATGTTTCAATTGTTGCTCTCTCTGCTTTATTTCATACCGATGGTTTTAAAACTGCCGTATCAGTATGATCAGCGTCTTTTGATTATCATTATCGTCGTATTCATTCTGATTAACTAAATCAATTATTTCAGCATCAGTTAGCTAACAATAATGAACAAACCCAAGTGACCAACAGTGAAAAAACACAACATCTGTGTTTTTTAGAAGGTTTAATGTATGTATTCATTCATTGCAAGTTATAAACAATAGATTTTAGATTCCTTTCGAATTTTATTGCTATGAGTTCGGGGAAACCCAAGTAAGAAGGCATTATATTTTATGAACTACGACTAACAGAGGTTGCTTTTTGAAATTCGAGTCACAGAGGATAAATATGTTATCAATACTTCGTAGGGAAATAACATTTTGTTCGAGTTGCAAAGTCTAATTTATTCGAGATACCGCGTATTTAATATTTCTGACATTTTTCGGACATCTAACACACAACGCCATCTAGTCCCAAGCTAAGCGGAGCTTGTGTTATGGGTACTAGACAACTGATACAAATAAATCCATACTTTTTTTTGTAAATACATACATATTATACATAGAAAACACCCAAACTCCGAAACAAATATTTGTAGATCATACAAACATTTGGTCCGACCCGGGAATCGAACCCGAGACCTCATGATCATTAGTCGTACACGCCAACCGGGAGACCAAAGAGGCATTTAGAGGTTCAGCGGAATTGAAAGACATTTTTTTTCGACTTACTAAGGATATCGACTTAACGAGGTTCGAATTATAGAAATTCCACTCTACATACATATTGTAGGTAAATTACACCCAAACTCAACAAATGACAGTGTTCATCGCACAAAGATTAGTCCTGGGTGGGAATAGAACTCGCGCATAGCAGTCAGGGACACAAGCACTAGACCAACAGGCCTATATCTTCTAACCTTAAGCACAGACTAGTCATCTTAAAATGGTTAAGGTAAACTAGCTTATTCTTGGGATTAGGGACTTCGTTCCGATCAAAATATCGGTACTTCCCTAGAGTTCACGCTCTATAAGACGTTATCTATACAAACATGTATTTACATCCAACAAACTCTAACTAAACTAAATTAAACTTTAACAGTTAGCGTTAAGAGTTGATATCCAATGACACATGTTTTGAAGTAACAATAAAGTTTGTCGCATGCCATGTGTATAAAATAAGATGTTTAGCAAGTAGAGCATCATTCAAACCGTAACCACGAACGGTGATTAAAAAACAATTTAAATTTACTTATTCTATTTTTTACAAAATGAATTTCTCAAGAGTTTTGTTCTTCGTGTTCGCTTGTTTCGTCGCACTGGCGAGTGTTTCTGCGGCTCCCGAGCCCAGGTGGAAGGTGTTTAAGAAAATTGTAAGCAACCTTTTTTATTTAAGTCTTTTATTTTACATTAAATCATTAAGAAATACAGTTGAATCAGACGAAAACAATTTTAACTTTTTTAATCAGTCAAACACAAAAAACAGAACTTTATGGAGTGAGCTGGAGGAGGCTTATACCCTGAGGCTTCAATAATGGATTATAACTAGTATTCAAATAGCTATAGGAAAAATAATGTTTTTTAAGGTTGTTGGAAATTAAAAGGCTTATTATTTTTTTTATTATATGGTATAATGATATTAGAAATCCGTTATGTTGGGAATTTTATCTTGAGTATGACACATGTACTCTTTTGTTTTCAGGAGAAAGTAGGTCGCAACATCCGAGATGGAGTCATCAAAGCTGGACCAGCCATTGCAGTCGTAGGGCAAGCGAAGGCCCTAGGGAAATAAAATTATAGTACTAGAATTCTACGTCAAACATTTAACATCATACCAAAGAAATGGATCTAGAAAAATCATTGTTGTATATACTGTATTAATTAAAATAATTAATTTTATCTGTGATTGTGGTTTGTTTAATAAATAAATGTTATTTTTTATTTTAATCGTTTTTTTACTTGAAAATATTACTTTGAACTGAGCTATGAGAAGAAAAAGAAATAGTGTATCCTTTTTTTTTTTAAACCCCCTATATTGTATATTAGTAGTCCTATACACAGTGTTGCCGCCGATAGATACACCTGGCTGATAAGTAGTTGTGACCGAATAGGCAACAGCACCAATAAAATACACATAGAAAACAATCAAACTCCGAAACAAGTATTTGCTAATCATACCAACATTTGATCCGACCCGGGAATCGAACCCGAGACCTCATAAAATAATATCACACATCCCACATAAAGCCGTCTGATCTCAAGCTGAGAAAGAAGAACCTGTACCATAGCAACCAACATGCTGATAAACATCATCAACAACCCATAACGTTCCACTGCTGGGCTCGGGTCTCCTCTCAGGAGAGGGTAAAGGCCATACGTCCCCACGCTGGCCGAGTGCGGGTTGGGGACTGGCAACACAACGTTGTGGCTATGTGATCTTGCTGTTGGATGATTTTAAGCCGCCCAAAGGCCTCCAACTAAGCTTCACGACTGTTATCATATGGTAACAACCGGGACCGACTGCTTAATGTGACCTCCGAATCACGAAGACGGTCATGGTAACATGCCACTAGTCACCCATCCAGTTACTGACCGCGCCGTCATTACTTACCCTCGGTGATTGTTTCTAATCACCGAGTGCAACTGTTCTATGAGCGTAATAGGAATTATACTTTTAACCGACTTCACTAAAGGAGGAGGTTCTCAATTCGTCAGTAACTCTTCATCGTTTATGAACCGATTTTGATGATTATTTTTTTAATGGAAAGGAGATATCCCAACGGTGGTACCATGATAAGGGCACTAGATCTGGTGATGGCGTCCAAGAGAAATCGATCGATTTGGTCGTTCTTGATGTCGGTTTTTTATTTTGTTAAAATTTTACTTGTAATTAAAAACAATATAATACTTTTAATTAACATTTTTTTTTTGGTATATTAGTACCATTGTTAATCGACTTCAAAAAAGGAGAAGTTTCTCAATTCCACCGTATTTTTTTTTTTTTGTGTGTTCTCGGATAACTTCGTCGTTAATGAACCGATTTTGATGATTCCTTTTTTAATGGAAAGGAGATATTCCAACGGCGGCATGATAAGGTCACTGATATCTGATGATGACATCCAAGAGAAATCGATCAATTTGGTGAGTTTGAGTATCTACGTGATGAACGTATAGATTGTGCAGCCGATCTTAGACCATTACTCCTTTTAAATTGCCTTAGTGACGCATCGTAAATATTTCGGACATCTAACACACAACGCCACCTAGTCCCAAGCTAAGCAGAGCTTATGTTATGGGTACTAGATGACTGATATAAGTTTCGGCGCCAAGGTGAAAGTAGAACATAATAAACTGTCCAAAAAATACCTTTCTAAGTAATAAAACGACTTCTTAGTAATTTCGTAAATGACTACATTTTCTTCACAAATTTAACAAGAACAAGCGATTATAATACCATAACCATAATACACACATCAAAAGTGTCTAGGGATCAACATATGTGTCTAGGGATCAACATATATTTTTGCAATAACTTTTCTCCTGATTGATATTAATTAAAATTTTCTTTAAGGATTCATCAAATAAAGTGTTTTCGATTGTCACAGTAACGATAAACCAAGTCACCTTTGCATTAATAAAGAAATTTGCCATTTTCCTAATAAAGGGATTTTTGACATTTGAACCACTAACATTAAAGTTCGAAAAAAAGACTGAAATAACAGTTTTCTTTAAAATTTTATTAGGTAACTTAAACAATTAATAATCCGTGTTTCTACCGCGAAAACTAACACAAGAACATCGGTTTGGCATACTCAAAATGAGTTCATCCAAATCACGCTGTGGAATGGCCGCCCATGTTCGTTGCAACAACAAAAAAAGGTCTTCTTGCGACTGGATACCCTCCATATTCGGCAGAGCTCTTCTCTGTAGCATATCCCATGCATGCTCAATCGGGTTCAAGTCTGGCGACTGAGCAGGCCAGGGCCAAAGCCACATCTCAATCTCAAGAAATCCGCATAAAAATGCTTGATCCCTAGACACTTTTGATGTGTGTAATTACAAATTTTAACAGTGTTTTTTATACGGAATGCAGATTAGGATGCAGAAGTATCGCAATAGGCCGCCATAGTATGGGTCACCATGCTACATTGTCAGCATTCGTAAAGCGGTTGATGACTACCACTCTTGAATTCCACTCATGCTTTCCATCAGCCAGAGTAGACTCACTTTGGCAGGCTCATAAATAGGACTGGTGCTTAGTGGGGTACCAACCAACCTTAGCGGAGATGTCCAACAGTGTACATGAGGATCAAATGCTGTACCTATGATCCAAAAATATTTGTTTCGGAGTTTCGGTGTTTTCTATGTATAATATGGATGTATTTACTAAAAAAAAGTATATTTATAATATCAGTTGTCTAGTACCAGCTGCATTAATATCAGTTGCTTAGTTTGGGACTAGATGATATGCCTATGTCTTAAAGTGAAGGGATGGCGCATGGCGTAGTGGTTTCAACAGTCAACTCGCAACTTTTTACTGCGCTGAGTGTTGTGTACCGCAGTGCAGTGCAACATTTTGTGTGATCCATAAATTGTTGTTCTGAGTCTATTCTTAATGTCCGTTTTATGTATGTTTGTATGGTCCCCTGCGACACAGGGACACATATTCCTAATTTGTGCGTCGTCCATTAAAAGACAAAAAAGTTTTGTTTGGATTACGAATATATTTCAAAAAACTAAAACTCTTTTTACATAATTTATTTACACAGAGTGAGTAATATATGCAATCAACATTAATATAGTAGTCTTAATTCAGTAATAAAGCTGTAAAATTATTTTCCTATAGCCTTCGCTTGTCCTAAGACTCCTACAGCTGGGGCCGCTTTGATGATGCCGTCACGGATGTTTTGACCCACTCTTTCCTGAAATTGAACAAGATTTACTTGTAAAATAATGAAGAAGAGCAATGTTTTTGGTACCAACTATACTTATAATTAAAGTTATGGTGAATTTTTAGTAAGAAGCAATAATTTCAATTTCTAAACAGAAATTCTAAATGTTATTTGTAAATATTAGTGATACTTAAATTTTAACTAAATATAAGAAAGTACATTATTTCTAAGAAGAGCCATATATTATGTCTAATAGACTAATAGAGGCTGTCGATGATGATAACAAAGTATATTTCAAAACATAAAACGTAAAAACAGCGCGACATTTTCTTTTTAAGGTTCCGTGCCAAATGCAAAAAACGGAACCCTTATAGATTCGTCATGTCTGTCTGTTAGTCTGTCTGTCTGTCTGTCCGTCCGTATGTCACAGCCACTTTAGTCCGAAACTATAAGCACAAAGGCCCCAAAGCCCGCGATAAAAGCTAAGCAATTGTTACATTGCTGTGCTACTAAACTCTTACCCTTCAATATCAAAATAAATGAACGTAAACCGTCGCGACGAGTAACGATCGAGTGGGCTTTCTCGCTCGTTCCGGGGGCTTGTCACTTTTGCCGTGAGCTTGCGTCTGCTATACACGCGCTCCCGTTAAAAGATAATTCGTTGCACGAAAACTAATTTTAGAGCCTTTAACCTTACAATTGCACCGATTGTGGATGTGGTGTTGTTTTGGTGCTAGTTTATAATTGAAAACTATTAAACCCTAAGTGAATTGTAACCCCGTGATCGGGTAAGTTGTGCTTTTATTGAGATATATGCTTGTAACGCGCAGTCCATATTCATCTTAGTGATATTGTGTGGTTAAGTTTTTTTAACGTAATTAGTATTATAAATTTTAACAGTGTTTTCAATAGTTATGTATAGAATTAGATCATAGCTTCGTTGAAATAGCTTTAAGTCAATTTTTGTGTACCGACATTGTTGACTTTTATGTTCTATAATTTTCACTGCTTTTAATTGTAAGTCCTTCCGCTTTGCTTTGCTATACACCGTGACTGCCGCACCCTAGAACACTGATCTCTGTAGATATAATAAAGGGGATCGTTCGCTTGGCTCCTACCGCTTTGCTGCAGTCACGGTGCTTGAGACAATCACTCATTGTCCGCCTGTACCTGATTCCAGGGTTTTAAGTTCACCCTTTGGACGCCGTGCTGTCTACCCAGCTCGTCGCCTACAGACGCCCTTCCGTCTGTGAAGTTTCAACTTCACTCTTTGGACGCCGTGCTGCCTACCCAGCTCGTCGCCTGCAGACATTCTACTGCTGCACTACTGCTGCGACTGCCTATAGGAGCGTACGATTCCAAATCATTTATTGTCGGTGTTTTCTTAGAATATTTTTAGTTAGGGAATCGAACCCACTACCCTATTTTTATAATAAATTTTATTTGTTACGGACTTAAGTTTTATTTCTTTGTAAATTACGTACAGACGTAACACAATAGCTTAAAAACAATAAATTTTGAGGGTCCCCGTACTTAGAACTGAAACTCAAAAATATTTATCATCAAACCCATTCGTGTGGGGTTTTCTTAGACTGTCTGACTGAATGGATAGGTCTTCGAAAATGATATTGAGGTTTCTAATATCATTTTTTTCTAAATTGAAGACAGACATCAATTGAGAGACACTTCCAAAGAGGTAAAATGTATGCCCCCCTCTGTTACTTCTAAAATAAGAGAATTATAAAACTAAAAAAAAATATATGATGTACGTAATGTGCATGCAAACTTCCACCGAAAATTGGTTTGAACGAGATCTAGTAAGTAGTTTTTTTTTAAATATGTCATAAATCGTAAACCGCAAAAAAATACACTATTATTCGCTCATCGTCATCATCGCTCAAAGTTACAAAAATGAACTTATAAGGTTTTCAACCCAGTAGCTGTTATATTATGTTACTTGCTGCTTCGGAACCCTTCATGGGCTCAAACTCAAACTCAAAAATATTTTATTCATATAGGCACTTATTTTACAGGCACTTATGAATAGTCAATATTTAATATTAAAAAATCGAGTGATTCTAGTCGCCAGTTCCAAGTGCAGCCTACCCTTCATGGAGAAGAATCTGGCAAGAAACTCCATTGTTGCTCCTTTTAAAAAATAATAATACGGTTAACAATATTTTTTTCACTAAGAGACTTGAATGAGATCGAAGTCGACCAAAGAAAACAAAATAAAAGGTTTGGAGTCATTGCTGCACAGCCATGAGCTAACCAATCATGCGCCGTTCTTACTGATAGCTGCAAGATTTTTACATTGTTATATTGTGACATTGTATTGTTATATTGTGAGGTCCACTTATGGAAAATAAAATCCAAATAGCACTTTCACTCACAGTCAAATTTAAAAAGATGTAATATGTCCAAATATAAAATAATCAATAAATGTCACAAATGTAAAATAGAGTAAGACGCATGGATCAGCCATCGACCTATTCAACCATAGTTGAGCTGCGTACTCAGGCCGCACGGCAAATCATCAGGTCAATATCAAAGAAATTAATAATTAATAATAATCATAGTCGACAAGGTGCTCATACAATAACAAGTGCGTATTTAATAAATTGGGAAACATTGTTAGATAAGTACCAAAGTACCATCATGTATTCATTTACATTATACAAGTATGTGGCCTATACCCCAACCTCTCCCCATCTTCCTCACTATCTCCCTCCCTATCCCCCAAAGGCCGGCAACGCACTTGTGACGTCTCTGCTGTTGCGGGTGTCCATGGGCGGCGGAAATCATCCTATTCCATTATAAAATAAAATAATAACAGCTAGAACTTACAATGCTTTTAAAAATCTTCCATCTGGGCTCGGGAGCTGCAGAAACGCTCGCCAACGCAACGAAAGAAGCGAACACGAAGAATAAAATTCTTGAGAAATTCATTTTTGGAAGCAATTACTTATTTATTAATTTCAAAACTCACGATATAGTGGGTACGATGCGAATGATGCTCTATTAAGCGATGAAGTGTACCTATACTCCAGATCTGAGATGAAACATATTTATTTCTGCAGATTCTAAAGTTCATCACAAGTATTTATGAACTCTATTGCATTTGCAATAAAGATCATGATCATGTTACTGTAATACACTTGTGCGTGTTCTGATATGATAGGTCAATTAATTAGTATATGAAATTCAGGGGACTACCTCTTTGAGACCACAACTTGCCTTAGAGAGCGCAACAATCTTCGATTTCGTCTAGTACTTAGGTTGCGAGGTCTGATGGTAGTCGTTCCACGTGAAAAATCTAAGTTCAGCCGTAACATACAACACTTAAAACTAATTCCAACCAATAACCAACTCAGGGCCTTTGAGATGTGGATGTACCGCAGAATGCTGAAAATCAAGTGGACTGACACTAAGTGTCAGTCCACTTGATTTTCAGACATTTTCAGACATTGTCATTTGTGACATTTATTGATTATTTTATATTTGGACATATTACATCTTTTTAAATTTGACTGTGAGTGAAAGTGCTATTTGGATTTTATTTTCCATAAGTGGACCTCACAATATAACAATACAATGTCACAATATAACAATGTAAAAATCTTGCAGCTATCAGTAAGAACGGCGCATGATTGGTTAGCTCATGGCTGTGCAGCAATGACTCCAAACCTTTTATTTTGTTTTCTTTGGTCGACTTCGTTCTCATTGAAGTCTCTTAGTGAAAAAAATATTGTAAACCGTATTATTATTTTTTAAAAGGAGCAACAATGGAGTTTCTTGCCAGATTCTTCTCCATGAAGGGTAGGCTGCACTTGGAACTGGCGACTAGAATTACTCGATTTTTTAATATTAAATAATGACTATTCATAAGTGCCTGTAAAATAAGTGCCTATATGAATAAAATATTTTTGATTTTGAGTTTGAGGCTACGGTATCCTCACTCAATCGGTGAAACATAGCGCAAGCACTGTTTTACATCGGTTTTCTGTGAGGCCATGGTATCACTCCGGTTGAGTCGCCCCCTTTCATGCTGAAGCGTGGTTCTCCGATTATTTACCTGTATTTATCTCTAGATTATTTATGTTACTTATAAAATATGATACTTTATAAACATATTTTTTTGCAAAGGCACAGGCAACTGTTTTTATAGACAAATATGCAAAAAAAAAACAACAGTGATTTTTCAGTCTATTAAATAATCCGCTTTGTAAGTGTTATTTTATTAATATCCCGACAGGACCGGCTCGACCGAAGTGATACCACCGCCTCACAGAAAACCGGTGTGAAATAGTGCTAGCGCTGTGTTTCACTGAGTGAGTGAGGATACCGGAGGCCCATATCACACCCCCCCCCCCCCCTATCTCCCCCTATCCCCCGGGGGCCAGTAACGCACTTGTGACGCCTCTGGTATTGCGGATGTCCATGGGCGGCGGTAGTCGCTTGCCATCACGCGATACGTCTGCTCGTTTGTCGGACTATTATATAAAAATAAAAATTGGAAAATTTAAAACAATTCTACATCAATCCGTCTGACCAGAGTGATACAGTCTGCTAACACCTCTCTTCGAAAGAGATACTGATGTCCAGGAGTGGACTACAAAAACTGTTGGTGTGGTTTTCTATAGTGAGAGCGTATTAAGAGGACTTTATAATATTTTTTTCCTGAATTAATAAATAGCAGTGTTTACAATTTAATAAATCTTGTTTTACCTGTTTTCAGGAAAATGTGGGTCGAAATATCCGTGACGGTATCTTCAATGTGGAACCAACTGGCGAAGTCGTGGAACAAGAGAAGACTAGGAAAATAAATTAAATTAAAAATCTTTTTGAAAACAAGCTTTTATTGGAATGCTCTCATTAAGTACTTGTCGAGACGAATCAAACGAGTCCAAACTTGATGGTGTTGCGACGTTTATTACCTTTACCGTGAATTCGTTTTTTTTTTCGTTGCTCAAATCCAAATAAAATATTGCACCGATTGCCAATATACATTTCTCTAATTTTAACATTAAAGTGCAACAAGAAATATGTATTAATGCTAGGGCATCCCCCTCAAGCGACGGTAAAGTAACGCAATTACCATGTGCTTAGCTTTCTAAAATCTAAAGCATTGGTTCCTTGACTGTACGCAGCCAAGAACTGGCAGAGTTTCTCCATCGACGTAAAATAAATATGTTTTGCATTCAAGAACTAAGAAAAAATGGTTCAAAATCCAGGAGCATAGGAAACGGCTACAAGTTACCATACCACGGCACATCGAATGCTCAAAATGGCGTAGGAATCATTGCGGATGACCAATTAAAACAGAGTATTATATCTGTAGAAAGGCATAGCAATCGCGTAACATTATTAGAAACCGCTCTTGACCAGCAGCCATGTTTAAACGTAATATTCATTTATGCCCCACTGACGGGTTGTACAAGAGAAGAAAAGGCCAGCTTTTGGGAAGACCTGCAGGAACTTCTTCGTACATGCCGCAAATTTGAAAACAAAGTAATTGCAGGTAATTTGGCTTAAATTACCTGCAATTACTTTGTTTTCAAATTCAACTACGTTGGTGGGGTGCTCCTGCTTTGGGTATAGTTCACGGTAACTACGTATATGGATACCTTAATGATCAAGCCAAATATGTCCTGAAATTGGCATTTTTTTCACAAATAAATATAAAGTGCCTTTCTCATTCTAAGTCGTTCAGTAAGCCATTACGTAGGACTGATCCAGAATATTCTTATAAAGTAGCATTATCCGGTTGACTTGGAGGAAACCTGACAAATCCAGCATCTTTGACCTGAAAAAAGTTTTGAGGTATCATTTGTCTAAATTAACAGTACAAAAATATCCACTTCGTCTGTGTTGATTTGAAATTAACTTTTGATATTCTCAAAAGTTAACTTTGCTTGTTTGAATGATAGATTATTAAACACATAGAGCCTCATTCGTATTTACGATATGAAAAATAACTCTTATTATAATGAACGTTTTCCAAAATCAATGAATGCGACATCTTTGTAGGAATTCCCCAGAATTTTTGACCCTGGGTGTTTTGCAAATATTTGAGACATAACCTTTGATTATTCTTGCTGTTAATTATAGCAAGGTGGCCACCTTCAGCAAAACAAGCACAATTGCAAAGTCCTCGGTCTCGTGTGCAATTTATAGCACTTGATTGTTTGGCTCTCAAAATAGTATTCTAGGAAATTTTAAAAAATAATTGATAAAAAATAAAGGTTAAGGTTAAATATTTAAATGAAATATAAAAATATTTTACCAGGATCATAGTACCACAGACTTTGACATCAACATTTGAATGTTCATTGTAGAAAATGTAAGAACTAGGTTCATCCCATCTCACGTCGGCGAATTTCCCGTCAGAGCGCAGAGCAAGACAGCTCTCAGCATTGTTTTTATTATCTGGTTCATTTGGATCCCATTCGTGAGGGATTTTTGCTAAAGGTATACCTGCGAAATATGCGTTCAATCTTCGAATTCTGTTCGCACTCAGGGTTGCGGAGATGAAAAACTGATATTTAGGTAAAACCGTTTGAACTAGCAGCGAACTTCAAATAATCTTGGGAATAATGAAGGCTAGGAAGATGTAAAAATAAAAAACAGATTGTAGGAGACTTACTTGGCTGTTGGAATGAGGCAGGAAGGTTCTTGGTCCAGCAGCGATGAAGGCTGGGCACACGTGGTTCCAAGCCGCCTTTTTTTGTGGCCGGTTCACTTGTGACACCAACAAGATGATTTTGAGCGGATTAGGAATATAGGAGACACTCGCGTGTTATTTATTGTATGTCTCGCGGTTTCACTTATATTTTTTTAACCGACTTAAAAAAAAGGAGGAGGTTCTCAATTCGACTGTATTATTTTAATATTTTTTTTAATGTTTATTACCTCATAACTTTCGACTGGGTGAACCGATTTTAATGATTATTTTTTTATTTGAAAGCAGGTGCTTTCCATGTAGTCCCATTTTATTTTGTCTAGTTCTGACATGTCATCCATGAGAAAATCATATAAATCTTCATTTGCATTAAGTATGTGCGCGAAAAATTGACGAATAACTCAATATCACACCGACTGATTTCGATGATTCTTTTTTTATTTGAAAACTGGTGCTACCCGTGTGGACCCGATTAAATTTGGTCTTTCTTGAATTGGATTTTTTTTGTTAAAATTTTGTTCTTGTAACACTTTTCATGCAGGGCGGAGCGAGGCGAGCACACTTTTTGACAACTGTTTTGCGAACCAGGGGGAACCGGGGAAGCGGGATATGAGAGAAAGGGGGTATTTTATGAGTTCGGAAACGTGTAATGATTTCCTGTTGTTGATTATATATAAATATTATAATATAAATATGTGAGTTAATAAATCGATTTAATTATGGCGTAAACGGCGTTTACACAGATATTTTTTTAGCAGTATTCAAAGTCGTATGACTTTAACATAGGGATAAAACATATGGAGAGCTATATATATATATATATAAACCACAACATCGTTATATTCCATTCTGTTTCAAAACGATAACGTTACATATAAGTATCATTAAATTGCCTTACTCATTGACGTTCACGCGTAAAATCATGTGTATTTTATTAAAATGTGTTTTTTTAATATTACATTTTACATTTCTAGGTAAGGTTTCATGATATTACCATTTTTTGTATATTATACATTTGTTTTGTTGTGTATTGTGTTTTTATGAT
The DNA here is from genome assembly GCA_949125395.1 of Diaphora mendica. Lineage (NCBI taxonomy): Eukaryota > Metazoa > Arthropoda > Insecta > Lepidoptera > Erebidae > Diaphora > Diaphora mendica. The sequence continues at coordinate 2,082,282 of OX421332.1, read as the reverse complement.
TTAGATTTTTTTGTATTGTAATTAAATTTGGTAAAACTATGTATTTCTGGCAATATTAAAATAAGAATATTTTAACAATTACCTGAACAATTTTCAAAAATGTCATGAAACATTAAATAAAAAAATTACAGAATTTTTTTTTAATTATTCGTTTGTGATTACTTGCGTTTATTGATATAAATTAATATTGTTATAATTTTTATTTTATTACATGAATTCGTAAACGATTTTAAGAAATATTCATTTGAATCAAAGAAATCCTTTAGTACATAAATTTAATATTTAGTTATATAAAAGAGGTTGTTCTTAGTTAAAATAGTGGAGAAAAGTACGATCACTTATTTATAATTTGTAAACCATATAAATCAAAAACACAGCCGAAAAATTAAGAATAATTAAGGTAATAGAGCCAAGTTGATTTCAGCACGAGTAGGTTGGCTCGACTGGGGCGGTATTGTCGTATCACAGAAGACCAACCGACAATTGTGCTGTAACGTTTCATTGGTGAGTGGCCAATACCATCTCAATAGGCCGCCATATTGTCAATAGGTCACCATGCTGCTTTGATGCATTTCCTGCATTCACAATGTCCAAATAGTCTAGTCAACAAGTTCTATACTTGTTGACTAGACTAAAAGATGCAGAAGCATCACTAGGCTGCCAGGGTGTGGGTCGCCATACTGCATTGTCTGCATTCGCAATGAGTATAGTCACCACCACTCTTGGATTCTGCTTATGCTTTCCATCAGGCAGAGTAGAGTCATTATGGCGGGCCATACATAAAGAAAAAATGAGTATGGCGACCGCCACTCTTGGACTTTGCTCATGCGTTCCATCAAGCAGAGTAGAGTCACTTTTTTATTTATTTATTGATTCAAAACTATATTCATACATTAAATGTGGATTCTCTGGCCCATGAACTAGTGTAAACTGTATTTCAGAGACCAGCACTTTTGCAGGCTCATACATAAAAACCTCATAACAGTTGTTTTACAGACATTTTATTATTTATAATTTCATAGAAAGTGTCAAGTTCAGATGCGACTACATGTACACTGACATCGGATGGTTCAAGTACCACGAAATACCAGCGACTTGGGACGAAGCTCGTTTGCGATGCCAACTTGAAGGTATCATAAAACTATCTTACTATTCTCGATTTGTCTACAACAAAACTCATTCAAATAGCTTCAATGGAGATTTCACACCTTATTGCTATGGAAGAAAGTCAATGTTTTATTCATTTTAATCCTAGTTTTTTTTTTGTATAGGTGGTATATTAGCTGCACCTACTACAGATAGAATGAAATCTATTATGTTAGAATCACTTTGTAAGGCCGAAATCTTTACTGGAATCGCTGCTATATTCTCGAAAGGAGACTATTATACAATCGATGGTAAGTAAGCCGACTTTTGAAATAATCTGAAAACATAAATATTTACTTGAGTTTCGAAATTTTACCAGTTAGTTATTGAAATAGAAAGGCTCCAGGCGTAGACTATAGCATGTACATTCTTTTTTAGTTTTTCTTTTTTAAATTATTGTATTGTCATCGATCCTTGACCCCTGTGCAAATTTTCAAATTTATTAGACACCTAGAAGTAGGTGAATATGAAGTTTATCACACATCACGCAGTTGCCACATACTGAAATTTAGTGGATATTTAAACAATACATTATGTCATAATGTTAATCATAGGTACATACGCTAAACATAAAATCACTTTAATTCGATTAACGATGGAATTACAGGCACTGTACAGAACTGGCCATGTGGGCGTGTGAGCACGGGTGAGTTACGAAGTTCACCGAATAAAGCACGATTATTCTCACTCACTCGGGTTTCGACGCGGCCGAAGATTCGGCCATTTTTTGGCCGAAAAGGAAACTACGGCCGAACTGGCTGAAACTAAACCTTCGATCGGTCTCTAATATCTATACAGCCAGCGATCATAGCGCAATACTCTGGGAAGTATCGACTGGTTGGAACCCCAGAATGGGCAAACAGGTGCACAAACGCGACCGGATGGAAAGTGAAATCTTTTGATCCGGCTGCCTTTATGGTGGCCTTAGATAGTGACCCGACCCTTGCTGGAAATGCTGAAGAAATGGCCGAAGAGCTTATGACAAAAATTACCCAAGCCTGCGACGCAAGCATGCCGCCAAGATGCGGGATGACCAATCGTCATTCGGAGCACTGGTGAAACGACCATATTAGCACTATTCGTGCAGAATGTCTCAAAAAAAGAAGACTATCTCAGCTTGGCTATCGACGACCTAACTCTGTGATTTTCAAGGATCTTGTCGCCATTGTACTGTCGCAGCCTGGTTATGAATCAGACCACCGCGTGTCAAAATAACCAACTAAAATAAATATTATACATTTGCAGGTATACCTTTAACAGAAATTCCACACAAATGGGCTCAATATGAACCTGATAATAAAAATAACGCTGAAAACTGTACAGCGTTAAATGCTGATGGAAAATTATCAGATGTAAGATGTGAGGAACCTCGACCATATATATGCTACAGGGAGTATTCGAACATTGATGTCAACCTTTGTGGTACTCCAGATCCAGGTGATTCTATTTCTAAAACTGTCTCATGACAAATACTTCTAAAATACTTGTAAAATAACACTTACTAAAATATTATAATACATGTTGAAACTTCCAGATTACCATTTTGAGACTCAAACAAACAAATGCTACAAATTTCATACAAAAGCAAGGAATTTTGAACGTGCCCACATGATTTGTTCTTCTGAAGGAGCTCATCTAGCTATCATAAACAGCGAAGAAGAAGCAAGACTCATTGCTCAAATTTATGCCAAATATCCAAAAGCAAAAATAGTGGGTAGTATTTCTCCAGATTTTGCCTTAATCGGATATAAATATTGGCACTTAAACTTAGAATGGATAACTATTCACGGTATTTATCATACTATTCTTTTAGTTTCAATTAAAATACTAAATTTACTTATAGCCTAAGTTATACCTGAAACTTTGACTGCCTCAGTAGCGCAGTGGTATTGTATGCAACTGCTATGCTAGAAGTCTCAGGTTGAATTCCCGGCTTGGATCAAATGTCTGTATGATCTGCAAATATTTGTTTCAGAGTTTGTTTCATTCCTATTTATAATATGTATGTGTTTACAAAAAAAATGCAGATATTTTATTAGTCGATCCAACTTTTACAGTACAAGCTTGCGTAGTTTGAAACTAGATGGAGTTGTGTATCTGAAATATTTTAAGCTTGTCTGATTATGAAAGTTTCACGTTGATCTAATAATGAACTTATCATTAAATAGTGGTTCTAAATGAACACTGCATAACTTTTATCCCCGTGACTTGAATGTTTTATACTCCACAAGCTCTTCTAAAATTGCTCCGCATCCGCATCAATCTATTTAACAAATTCATGTTTAGTATTTTGAATCCTTCTTCAAGAAAAGAGCGCAGTATGATCTCAATCTTATTGACTTGTTAGTTACTTTTAATGGGTATCCTGTGTAGGTTGGAAATACTTTCTTTAGTGAATACAGTTTCATGTGAAACGGTATCATTTCGAAACGATAACGATCACATCAAAACGATATTTGTAATTCAGGTTAAAATATGTGCTTTTTCAGGTCAATCGATTCAGAAGGCGGGGTATGCTAAATGGAATCCAGGAACACCGGACAACGTTAGAAATAATCAATACTGTGGAGCAGTATCCCGGGCAGGCCTGCTTGATGATGGAGGCTGTGATGTCAAATACGCATTCATCTGTGAGAAAAATCCTAATTATCCACCTGTTTGTGATGAAGCTAGTGAAAGAAATCACATCCGGTTCTGCAACAACGATATCCAAGATCCTGACATTCGACTCGATGTTCGATTCCATGACATTGTCTAGCCGGGACCCGTATATTAGTTCAATATTGTTATAATAATATCATCTACAATTTTGAAGCTATTTGTACTTAAAATATATAATACGCCATGCTTTTCTTTTTTTATAACTATATAGCTGCCAAAATGACTCTACTCTGCCTGACGGAAAAGACGAGTAGACTCGAAGAGAGGGGTCCCTATCCTCATTGCGCAGATGGATTAAATATACATAAATGGATAGAAGTGTAATTACAAAATGAATTTATATTTTAATACGAAATTAAACTAAACATTACTTGGATTGCAGATTATTCAATAACATTTATTCAATAACAGGCCTGTGTCGCTGACTTGCTAGAACTATTAACCTATACTCCTTATTCTATTCGTAGCTACTTAGCTTCCTTTTCTTCCGTTGTATTTCCTTCTTCGTACCTCTCTCTTCTTTAATGCCTCTTAAATTATCTCAGTTTTTGTATTTCTAAAGTAGGTGGGTGTAAAATGTGATATGTGTGTATACCAAAGTGTTCGTATTATAACTAGTCAAAATTATTACAAGTAAAATAGTATACGTTTTTTTTTTCAGTTTGTAGTAACACTAAAAATATTCAAATTAAAAATCATTAATTCAATTAAGACATTAAGTGACATTTATGAACGTTATATTGAAGCTAAAGTTAAAAATCATAGATCGACACAAACAGACGCCACAGATGTACTATATTGTCAAAGTAAATTAGGTGAAAACCCCAAAATCTACTGCCTGCCTGTGTCAATCCATAACTTCCAGTTTTCAAAATGCGTAGAGCCTTATGACAAGAATACTGGCAAAAAACTCATGGCCATTCTTTTTAAAAATCAGATCTTCGGGTACAATAGTATCATTATTACATGAAAGATTAGCAGTACCTATGTAAGCTGTTGCCACCTGAATTTCGTCTTAATGAAATGCCCCAAAAGCTAACGTACTAACAAAAAATCACTCAGTGATACCGTTGAAGGTTTGATCCTATTAAACATAGAAAACATTCAAGGTGCACATCTACTTACATTCAGTTTCAAAAACTACTGTTAAAAATAGGTCGTGACTGGATTACGAGGGTAGAGTTGCAGTTACTTGATGGGACTCGAATCCGCGCATAGCAGTCAGGATCACTAATCACTAGACGAACAGACCCATCGGACTATCTTCTGATTTCCTTTTTAACCGACTTCAAAAAAAGGAGGAGGTTCTCAATTCAACTATGTTTTTTTTTAATGTTTGTTACCTCATAACTTTCGACTGGGTGAACCGATTTTGATGATTCTTTTTTTAATGAAAGCTGGTGCTTCCCAAATGGTCCCATTTAAATTTGGTCCAGATTGAAGTCGGTTTTTTTTGTTAAAATTTGTAATTATTTTATTTGTTTCACGTAATTTATTTATTAACCACAGCCTAGTCATCTTAAAATAGTTTAGGTAAACTAGCTCATTCCTAGGATTAGGGACTTCGTTAAGGGCATTATATCGGTACTTCCCTAAAGTTCACGCTCTATAAGACGTTATCTTTACAAACATGTATTGACATCCAACAAACTCTAGCTAAACTAAATTAAACTTTGACAGTAAGCGTTAAGACACTTTGTGTGATCCAAAAAAATTTTCTACTATGTCTGGGTGTTATTTGTGTCCGTTACATGCATGTTTGTAAAGTGCCTCGTGACACAGGATTTATTCCTAGTAAGAGAGTTGTCATTTAAAAACAGAAAGAAAGAACAAATATAACGTACAACGATAGCAGAATTTTATCTTCAGTAAGGGACAAGTACTTATTTAAAACGTCAAATGTAAAAAAAAACGACTTCAATCTGGACCAAATTTAAATGGGACCATTCGGAAAGCACCAGCTTTCAAATAAAAAAGAATCATCAAAATCGGTTCACCCAGTCCAATGTTATGAGGTAACAAACATAAAAAAAAATACAGTCGAATTGAGAACCTCCTCCTTTTTGAAGTCGGTTGAAAATAAATAAAAGTGTAGTTTGGATTACGAATATTTACAAAAAATCAAGAACTAATAAACTTTTAACATAAGTTATTTAGACAGAATGAGTATTATATACGCCCGCGTGGATGTCGGTTATCGCTGCAAATAGTAGCCTATGTGTTATTCTGATGTATAAGCTATATTACTGTAAAGTTTCATCCAAATCCGTTCAGTAGTTTTTGCGTGAAAGAGTAACAAACATCCATCCATACAAACTTTCGCGTTTATAATATTAGTATAGATTAACATTGATACAGTCTAAATTAAGTAATAACATTGTACATTTATTTTCCTATAGCCTTCGCTTGCCCTAAGACTCCGACAGCTGGGGCCGCTTTGATGATGCCGTCACGGATGTTTTAGCTTACTCGCTCCTGAAATTTACCAAAATTTATTTGTAAATTAATGAATACAAGCAATGTTACTGGTAACAAAAATACTTATAATAATAGTATTGGTGAAGTGTGTAGATTTTGCGGTTTTAAACAGAAACATTGTGGTAGCGTATGTGACTGCTGTGCTTGAGATCCCGGGTTCGATTCTCGGCTCAGACCAAATGTTCGTATGATCTGCAAATATTTGTTTCGGAGTTTAGGTATTTTCACTGTATAATATGGGTGTATATACAGCAACAAAAAATGTATATATATATCAGTTCTATCGTGGGAGAGCCACGCTTCGGCATGAATGTGCTGGCTCGACCGGAGTGATACCACGACCTCACAGAAAACCGGTGTGAAATAGTGCTTGCGCTGTGTTTCACCGAGTGAGTGAGGATACCGAAGGCCCATACCCCAATCCCCTACCCTTACCTCCCCCCCATCCCCAAAAGGCCGGCAACGCACTTGTGACGCTTCTGGTGTTGCATGTGTCCATGGACGACGGTAATCGCTTACCATCAGGCGATACGTCTGCTCGTTTGCCCGCCTATTCCATAAAAAAAATAATAATAATAATAATAATTTCGAAAAATATTGTGTAAATAATAAATTAGACCTAAATGTGTACAAGTGTTTTACAGTTAATTTTACCCGTAAAACAAATCCCATTCAATTTAGCTACACTATTGGTAATGAGCCGCTTGCTTATTTGAGTCAATAAAAGATTTGGGCATTGGGATAACATATTGATTTTATCGTGAAAAAGCCTATAAAACCTTAGGTTTTATTATTAGATCAACTTTTGATTTTGAAAATATTAAACCCATTAAAGTGCTTTATTGTGCCCTGGTGTGCAGTATCCTCGAGTATGCGTCTGAGGTTCATAATCTTTATAAGTTTTTTAGAGTTTTAAGTTTTTGAGATATTTGCAGTATAAGTGTATTGACCATGGATATGTGACAAGATGTAGAAGATATCTTTTTATGCCTTTAACGAATAGGCGTTCCGTTTCTGATATTGTAACGTTGCTAAAGATTATTATCGGAGATATCGATTGCTCCATTCTTCTCGAGAAAATTAATATGAGAGTACCACATAATTTACGTGTCAGACACAATCAACCCTTGGCAGTACCTCGAGCAAGTATCAACTATCGCAAAAATTCATTCATTATTCGCGCGAGGAAATCTGTAAATGACATGCATAAATTGAGCAATGAGTTTGAACTTTTCAGATCTAAGCCTTCATACGTGAAAAAATACATGCTACATCAATTTTTAAACCCAATCCTAGGAGCGTAAAGCCGGGTATCCTGCGACACTTTTTTATGTTTTCAAACACCAAACATCAAATATCTATCAAAATATGGGCATGGCCTAAAGGCGTATCTCCTGCGACTAAAAATAACAAAACAAACTAACAAAACTTGTTAACTAAACATGTTAGCGAAAAGTCGCAGGAGGCGGACTTTTAAACGAAGATCAAACACGATTACACGAAATGTAAAAATCTTTTATCTACTCTACAAAATGACTTATAGTACACTTACTTACTTTTATAGTATGAATATGAATAATAATAGGTCCTTTACCTATGAAATTGCCGTTTTGTATGCAATAAGTGAAAGTACTTATTTTTTCAAACTTTTTTATTTCTGTTATTCGAAGTAATCAGCCCATGCAATCGACGCATCTTTGCCAACGCATTGGCAGTTTATTGATGCCCTTCTTGTAAAAATCAGCTGGACGGGGAGGCAACAAACTCTTCAAAGGCATTTTGTACTGCCTCTCGGGATTTGAATTTTTTACCCACTAAAAAGTTGTCTAAATTTTGGAAAAAGTAATAGTCGGTAGGTGCAAGGTCTGGTGAGTATGGCGGATGAGGGAGAGCTTCCAACCCCAGCTCTTGCAGCTTGGAGACTGTCTGTTGCGCAGTATGGGGTTGCGCGTTGTTGTGAAGGAGCAGTGGGGACGACCGATTGACCAAAGCTGGTTGCAGATGTGCAAGCTTCTCCATCATTCTCTCCAGTTCTTCACAGTACACATCTGCATTAATGCTCATGCCGTTTAGTAAAAATCTGTGGTGAATCACACCCGCACTAGACCACCAAACAGTGACCATCACCTTTTTAGGGGTCATTTTTGGTTTAGGGCATTGCTTTGGTGCTGAACCAGGGTCTAACCAACTTGCTGAGCACTTTCGATTGTCGAACAGAATCCATTTTTCGTCGCACGTAACAATTCGTTTCAAAATTCCCTTATTTCTTTGCCTGTAGAGCAGCGCAAGGCAGGTCTCGACGCGTACGTTGCGCTGGCGATCGTTAAGGTCGTGGGGCACCCATCTATCAAGCTTTTTTACCTTGCCAATTTGTCGCAAATGGATCAATATTGTTTTGATGCTTACATTAAAAGCTGCTACTAATTCAGCTGTAGATTGAGTTTCGTCAGTTTCCACAATCGCTTTTAATTCATTATTGTTAACCAAAGTCTCCGGACGACCACGAGCTTCATTTTTCAAGTCAAAATTTCCAGAACAGAACCGGGAAAACCAATAACGGGTTGTGCGTTCGTTTGTACAGTTCTCTCCGTAAACGTTTTTGATGTTACGTGCCGTTTGTGTCGCGTTGGTGCCACGACGGAACTCATATTCCATAATTACACAAATTTTTAAAGTATCCATTATGACGAAAAATGTTCAAATGTAATGAAATTACAATGCTAATCAAAAAACAAAAGACTGAGTTTGTAAATAGAAAGTCATGGTTTTAAAACAAAATTAATTTCAATTTAGAATACAGAACCATTACAAACTTTTTTTTATTTGAAATGACCAGTACTGAAGAACGGCAATTTCATAGGTAAAGACCTAATATAAGTATTAATGTTAGTTCAGTTCAGTTTAATTATACGAGTATAGTATACGCTGGGATGTTTTCAGTCCTGTTTGGATAACATGTTTGCTTGTTAAAATTAACAAAACAGTTAAGCCACGCCCATATTTTGATAAAAATGTGATGTTTGGTGTTTATAAACATTAAACAGTGTCGCAGGAGACCCGGCTTAACTGTTTTGATAGTTCTAACACACCAAACTTCAAACCTTCTAACAAACAAAACAAGTAGAAAATAAATTTAATGTTAAAAGCATGGGGCGACATTATTGAAATATTTTCAGAAAGCACCCCACGCTTTTTACACACATCAAAAGTGTCTAGGGATCAAGCATTTTTATGCGGATTTCTTGAGATTGAGATGTGGCTTTGGCCCTGGCCTGCTCAGTCGCCAGACTTGAACCCGATTGAGCATGCATGGGATATGCTACAGAGAAGAGCTCTGCCGAATATGGAGGGTATCCAGTCGCAAGAAGACCTTTTTTTGTTGTTGCAACGAACATGGGCGGCCATTCCACAGCGTGATTTGGATGAACTCATTTTGAGTATGCCAAACCGATGTTCTTGTGTTAGTGTTCGCGGTAGAAACACGGATTATTAATTGTTTAAGTTACCTAATAAAATTTTAAAGAAAACTGTTATTTCAGTCTTTTTTTCGAACTTTAATGTTAGTGGTTCAAATGTCAAAAATCCTTTTATTAGGAAAATGGCAAATTTCTTTATTAATGCAAAGGTGACTTGGTTTATCGTTACTGTGACAAACGAAAACACTTTATTTGATGAATCCTTAAAGAAAATTTTAATTAATATCAATCAGGAGAAAAGTTATTGCAAAAATATATGTTGATCCCTAGACACATATGTTGATCCCTAGACACTTTTGATGTGTGTACATTAAAATTATTTTCTACTTTTTTGTTCGATTGCTATTGAAGCGCGTTTTTTAGTGTTTTAAACTATAATTTATTTAACATTAATTTTATGCTTCTCGTTTAATGAAACTGAACTGAACTTACAATAATACTTATATTATTCATATTTATACTATAAAGGACAATTTCAATAATATTAACAGGTTAAGGCAATTCCAACTTTTGAAATTCCACTCCTAAGGCAGTAAATCGGGGGATGAAAGCCTGTGTGAGCGAAACCGCGTGTAAAAGCTAGTAAAATATAATTTAAAGCTTTAGAACCTATTTTTAAGGTTATATGCAGTACAGTGGCTTTAATTTTAAATATAAAATTAAGTTAATTTTGTAGATTACCTAAGATGTTTACTAAAACGAAAAATACTTACATTTTTTTTAATATCTTTCACCTGGACTCAAGAGCCGCCAAACTGAACTCGGGAGCCACAGAATCGCGCTTGGAAGCCGTAGGATCGCACTTGGGAGCCGCAGAATGGAAAGAGGGAGCCGCAGAATCGTACTCGTTAGCCGCAAAAACATTTGCCAAAACGCGTTCACATAAATAGTTAGGGCAGACAGTGCAATCTGAAAAAATCTTTCAGAAAAATACACACCTTATAATCTTAACTGAGAAAAATTACAGAAAATAAATAACCACATCAATATAAATAAGGATTTAGTGTCCATTGGATATGTAAGAGCAAATAGCTTCAATCTTATATTTAAAAATCAATTGATTTTCGTTTGTCTCGCTAAAACTCGAGAACGGCTGGGTCGATTTAGCTGATTTTGGTTTTGAAATGTTTGCCGTAGTCCAGGGAAAGTTTAAACGGTGAAAAATAACTTGAAAATTCAAATGTCACGTGTACAAAGTAGCGGGAACAGCTAGTTTTAAAATAAAAATTAAGATTGTAAATTTCATAGATATTTACTAAAAGGAATACTTACAAATTTCTCAAAATTCTTCCACCTGGGCTCAACCCCAGAAACATTCGCCAATTTGCAACGAAATAAGTGAACATGTTGAAAAAAGTTTTTAAGAAATTCATTTAGGAGAATTTTTATTTTACATTAAAATTAGTTACAAAATTCACGATGCCGTGAGTACGGTTTGTACAATGCTCTATCAAATCACGAGTCCAATTTATATAGAGCAACTCGTGAGATAAAATAAATACAAAAAACCCAACCGCAGCAGACAGCAATTAAAGGAAAAATAAATATCACAATATTATCAAAGCATATATTATTTATTAACATAGTCTTTTTACCTACATCTTTCTTTACCCGTGGGTAAAAAGTATTGTAGCCCTCAGCATATTAAAATATTTAGTAAATTCACAAAATAAGGCATAGTCAGTCGAATTTCATATAAATATATTGTGATACTTTTTTTTCCGTTCAGTACTTTTAAACATTCGGGTTTTTGTTTTCATAGTAATATTTGTATTTCAAACTTATTAGTTTGATTAACCTATAACTTCTTCAAATATCAATTTGTTGAACTCTACAACTTGATATTTGAAGTATTCTGTTGTCGTAGCAACTCTTTATTATAATTATAATATGACTCCTATATATAAAGCTGAAGTGTTTATTTGTTTGTTTGCTAATCTCAGGAACTACTGGTAAGATTTAAAAAAATATTTCAGTGTTAGATAGATAGATATCGAGGAAGGCAATATATCACCACGCTAAGACCAATAGGAGCGGAGTACCATTGAAGAATGTTTCAAAAACGGGGGAAAATTATCACGCTACGGGCAATAGGAGACGCAAACGAGGTTGTACTTAGCAGCTAGTAATGTATATGCGTAGAAGCCTCACCCCTAGAAAACGTGTCCGGATCAGGGAACGACAGTATAAAAATCTTGCAGTTTTGAGTAATAACGGCGCATGATTGGTTAGCTCATGGCTGTGCAGCAATGACTCCAAACTTTTCGTTTTGTTTTCTTTGGTCGACTTCGTTCTCATTCAAGTCTCATAGTAAAAATAAAAATTGAAAACCCTATATATTTATATATATTTTTTAAAAGGAGCAACAATGGAGATTCTTGCCAGATTCTTCTCCATGAAGGGTAGGCTGCACTTGGAACTGGCGCCTAGAATCACTAAATTTTTAAATATTGAATATTCATAAGTTCCTGTAAAATAAGTGCCTATTTGAATAAAATCTTTTTGACTTTGACCGCCAGATTTTGAGGGTAGGAGCAAAATAAAATACACGTAACTCTCGCGAACCAACACGCCGGAGAGTCAACCCCATTAACAAACATCCATCGCTAGGCTTCTTTAGGGTAACTGAAACAGAGGATGAATGTAGACTTTACCCTTTGACTGGAGTCGACTGACTGACAAGATTGGACTTAAGGATAAGGTCAGAATATTCGGGGTACATTGTTGACAAATTAACTGAGGCTCGTTTGCAGCGGTATGGACATGTTATGCAGTGCGAAAAAGAGCGTATGACAAGTTACGTCATGGACATTAAAGAACCTAAGCGAGGTCATGGTAGACCGCCGAATACCTGCCAGATTGCAATCTGAAATGACATAGTTGCGCCTAAACATAAAGTGGCGAAGGAAGACTAGGAGGGCCGACCCCAAAATATATCTTTACTAATATTATAAAGCTGAAGAGTTTGTTTGTTTGAACGCGCTAATCTCAGGAACTACTGATCCGATTTGAAAAATTCTTTCAGTGTTAGATAGCCCATTTATCGAGAAAGGCTACAGGCTATATATCATCATCATCATCACGCTAAGACTAATAGGAGCGGCACATCAATGAAGAATATTACAAAAACGGGGGAAAATTATTACGGTATGGGCAATAGAAGACGTAAACGACGTTGCGTGGATCAGCTAGTGGGAAATAGAGGCACAGATATAACATAATAAATTATACATAGCTTTATTTTTGAAATAGGCTTTGAATGTGGCACCGCCTGCGTGTATCCCGATTATATCACGGGAAAAAGTACCCTATAGGAATCAAAGTACCTCCATGCCAAATTTCATTGAAATCGGTGTAACAGTTTAGTAGTGAAAGCGAGACAGACAAACAAAGTTATTTTCGAAGCTATAATGTTGGTATGTTGTCAACGTGTATGATATATTTTTGAAATGGTATTTTCACGATCTTTTAGTTAATACCCATATTGCTAAAAGAAGAAAAAAACGACTGGTTGCACTCCGGGAGTGCCGGCAGAAGTGAAAACTTGAACATTAACGTTGTGCATTTTTGATTTATAAAATTTTTGTTTTTTAATGTCCTATATTTATAAAACACAATGAACGATGCTGATACGAATCTATGCCTTGATTTGCCTTTAATATTCCTTGAGAACCGATAACTACCGAAATGCTTATTGTGATGTTATAACAATATAGGTTAATGTTATCTATACTATCTATACTTATATATATATACCACTTATAATAAAAATGTAACAGTTCCAATTCTGAACATTAAAGATATTTTGATTTTTTTTAAGGGCTCTCTATAATCGATACTGAAGCCAAAACTGTATTTTTTTTAATTTTTGTGTCTGTCTTTCTGTCCGTCTGTCTGTCTGTATCTTGGCCGCGCATCACGCTTATGGGATACTTTTTATCCCGAAACTCCCGAAAAAAAGATAACGGGAACAGTCTTTTTTTTCCGCGACTGTACACTGCCTGTGGGAAGATGAGACAGATATGTAAATATGGCGGTACGAAGTTCGCCGGGTCAGCTAGTACGGTATAAACATTTTACCCGAGCGAAGACGGGTTTACACTTTTACACACACGCACACTCGCACAAGAGCCCTGTGCCGCATAAACGAAAGAGCAGGAGCAGGCATACATTTTCGGCGCGCGGTAGAAAGAGAGAGGGTATACTTCCTCTTCTACGCCACGCCTCCGTCTTACGAATATTGGATTAGGTAACGTGTCCTGACGCGAGTTTCTGACGGGAGTTTAACATTTTTAACCCATCCCAAAAAAATGCACAACGCCGCTAAAGAAGTTTCCACTTCAAAAAAACACCTGAACTTTTCTCATTTGTTTCAAGTTTTCCTTCTCTTATAAGTTGTGATGCTCTGCGTAGTTTACTCTTATGACATTCATGGGATGAATAGGGATGGTGACACTCCATATTCTTAATCCGTAACCACACATAATTATATATCTGAATTTCAAACAGCTTTAGACTCTATTTCACATGAGATAAAGTCCATGCATCTCTTCTCTAGGTAGTGTTTACCATTGTTTTGATTACTTTAATCAGGTAATTACCGCAAGGTATCTGAGAACTACTGGGAGGTTGCACAGAGATAAGTTGGGGTCAGGAACAGGACAAGTTTATAAATAAATGACGTCATCATCATTATATTATCTTAGTATGGGAATTACCAATCAAACTTCTATCACGTCTGTGAAATATACTTTATATTTATCAAAAGTAAAGTTAATTACAAAAAAAAACGCGCCGCGGAGCCAAAAAATATAGCTATAAATCAATTATTGTGATGTCAAAATTAAAACAGTATTGTATATTATTATATCATTATTTATATGTTCATTCAGAGCTTATGAGGAAAAAAATGAACAGATGCACTTCCATTAGTTGTTATTCGACTCGAGCTTGGACTACGGCTGACAATAGACTAATGGTACGAACCGTGAAACACCCTTTAAAGGTGCATGTATGGGGATGCTTCTCCAAAAAAGATTCGGCAATTTGTACTTATTTACCGGTACTGATGCTGAGAAGATGACGAAAATTTACGACAAAGCATTATTGCCCCCGGCTAAAAAGATGTTTCCACACCAAAATGATTTCTGGTTTCTGCAAGAAGATAATGATCCTAAACACCCAAGTCGGCTTTGCACCAGTTGGAAAACAGAACATGGTATTAACGTATTGGATTGGTCCTTACAGTCCCCTGATGCCAATTCAATTGAAAATGTTAGGCGTGGATGAAGCTTAAACTAAGGGCAAAAAATGTACAGACCGCCGCTGACCTTACTTGTGAACTGAAGTCCGCGCGGAGATCTTTACCTCACAGCTATGCTGGAAAATTGGCGGAAAGTATGCCGCGAAGATGCCAAGGGATCAATAATGGAGATTGGACACCGTATCAATATAAGCATCAAACAGCAATAAAAGACTTAATTGATTACAATTTATCGTTTAATATTTCTAAGATTTCTAATATTTCTAAGCGTGACCGGAAAAAAATAATTAAAATCTTAGAAAAGTTAAAAAATCTTTTCAAAAGAAAACACCGAAACAAATATTTACAGATCATACTAACATTTGGTCCGACCCGGGAATCGAACCCGAGACCTCGGGTTCAGCAGCCGCCTAATGCTAACGCTGCGTCACCGAGGCATTACTTGAGCAAATTAAATTGGTATTATCTCTGGAAAAAGTGATTTTATAACGAACATGAACATTCTTATGTACTGAATGTTGTTGGCATGGATGACTGAAGTGATCGGCCGATTGAGTTTACCAATAAAAAACATTATTAGATTTTCATAAAAAAAACTTAGTTATTTTAATAAAACTCCACATCGTCTATCTCAAGCCAACGTGGAGAAAAGCTGCTAAACGCTCGTCAGAGTAATGAAACAAGGAAAAACGAATAAAAAAATTTTTCAGCAATTCATTTTCAAAATTAGAATTTTATATTTCTTATTCAAGTTCAGGGTTCGATGGAGACAATGCAAATAATGTGCTATGGAGTTTCTAACTTATATTCATATCAGCTTATTAACACCATTGAAAATTATTAACACTTGCGATAAGCTGTAATATTCGAGACTATGTTACCAAGTAATAAAGTACAAATTTGTCTGTGCATCACTCGAGTCATCTAATAAGATATTAAAGGCAACGAGTGAACTGCTGGACAATAAAATGTGAATTTCGAAATAAAATATCTTCTCCTTTTCTTATTGGTCCTGGTTTCAAAGAAAGTTTTGCAGATGGAAGATATTGGTTTTTTGTACCCGACTGCCATTCTTTGCCACGGTCTAAGAGCCCCCCGCAAACATGGTTTCTTAATCAGTACGATGATGTATGGGAGTGCGCACATTATAAGGATTCAGTATCGGCCGATAAATAAGACAAAAGCCAATCCGATCAAACTATCAGCCGATTAAAAAGTTTGTAGTCTGCGGGGCTCTAAAGGTAGGAATAAAATAAAAAAATATAATATGCAATTTCTTTTTATACGGTCACGTTATAGGTATTGCTCTAACGTTTCAACCAATTGTACTAATTTCGACTTTTGAGTGCGGAAGTGTATTCGCAACTCATCGCATTCGGAAGTTTATTTCTCTTTCTATAGCTGGACTTACAGGTACATTCATGTAACTAGCTTTTGGCGATTCCACCCACGGTTTTTCGGTTATCGCGGTAAAAAGTAGTCTATGTCTTTCCTCTCTTTCATAGAAATCGGTAAATCGGGTAAGTCGTGAAAGCGTTACAGATAGACAGAGTTATTTTCGAATTTATTTTTTCGGCTCTTCCTTCTTGTGTCGAGCGATCAAAACATGGAACTTACTACCACCACACGTGTTCCCTTCCCATTATGATCCCGGGTCCTTTAAGCGGGGCGTGAAAAAGCCTCTCACTAGGTCGCCATAGTGTGGGTCACTATGCTGATCTGTCCACGTTCATATTGAGGATAGTGACCACCACTTTTGGATTCTACTTATGCTTTCCATCAGGCAGAGTAGAGTCATTTTGGTAGCTTAAACATAAAAAAAAAATGTATGAAATTATGAGTAATTAGTATATTCATTGTATTTCAAAGGCGCTTCTTGTAAACCCCTTATTGGTGACGAGCAGATTCCCTAGCGGCAAGTCGCAGAACTAACGTATGACAGATAAAAATACGTATACACGTTAACATTCCACTTTTAAAATACCGTTCACCCTCACGAAGTGGTCTTATAGTATTTTTTACTACTCCGTAGACGTCTATCAATGAAATCATTGTAGAAAGAATTTAAAATAAACAATGCACTCGCTCTGTATATTAAACTGTCATGTAGAAGTATCTGTAATACGTTAGTTCCGCAAACGGCCACTAGGGAAATCTTCTCGTTACCAATAGCATGTTCTCACCAATTCGAAGCACATTGGTTTTAAATAAAACTAGTAACGAAGCCATTTAGTAAGGAATATTCGACAATAACGATTGTTACTCCACTTTTTGATTTTGGTGGATATATAAAAACAAAATATATGTAATAAATAATCTTATTTATTAACTCATGAACTTAAATTATCCTTATTTCTATAATTAACACTAAAGCTATGTACAGATTAGCGAAGGCTCATTTTGGAGAAATGTTTTGGGAGCTTTTTTCCTTTTTTCAGTCTTTATATACAATTGATTATTTTCCTAATGCTTTTGCAGATCCCAGAACTTGAATTGCAGGACCCGCTTTAATGATGCCATCACGAACGTTCTGTCCCACTCTCTCCTGAAATAATTAGAAAAATATGAATATGTGCTAATGATTTTATTAAATAGAGTATGGCATTATATTATATTTATTACTTAGGTAAACTTTTTTTTTAAAAACAACTTTAGGAATATACCATGTGTCGCGGAGGTATGTATTTACAAACATTCAAGAAACGTATACAAAGAACACTTAGACTCAAAACAGTAATTTTTGGATCACACCACACATAGTGTTGACTCATGTGGGGTTGAACCCAAACCAACACTAAACGCTGCGTTCCAGAGAGCGGCGACTGCTTTAACCACTGCGCTATCCGTGCAGTCAAATTAGTTGATCTTTAGATGGTTTAGATAAATGACTTTGCTGGTCTGACATCTTAGTAGTAGAGAATAATTAAACCAAACTTACAATTTTCTTAAAGATCTTCCACCTGGGCTCAGGAGCCGCAGAAACGCTCGCCAACGCAACGAAACAAGCGAACACGAAGAATAAAATTCTTGAGAAATTCATTTTTGAAATTAGATTTTGTTTTTTCTTTAATCAAGTTGTAGGCTCGATGAAAACGATGCGAATGATGCTCCACTAAACCATACGACAGTATTTATACCGTTTTGCTGTATAATTTTGTACATGTTTATTGAATATTTATATTCCAGACTTTGTGTCTCAAGCAATAAAGTTCAAAATGTGTGTCTCATGAGAAATGCGATAAGAGGACTGAGGGAAGTACCGAGCTAACGGTTAAGTGTAAATTCCCGTATCAAACGCTTAATTTCTCTGTTAACTGCACGGATAGCGTAGTAGTTTAAGCTACGATCTCTTCGCTTCCTACTACGTCGACTGTTTTGAGTTCGATTCTCACAAGTTTCAAAACTTTATGTGATTTGCAAATTGTTGTTTTGAGGTTGGGTGTTGTTTGTTTCCATTTTTGTATGATTTAAAGTCCTCCACTAAATAATACTTATGTAAAGTGACAATATGCCTACCAAGCTACAGGACGATCGGGTGCGGTATCGGTAGCGTTATGTATGCCACGTCGAGGACCGTGGGTTTAATCGCCAAGTACCTACTTTGCGAATTTATAAAATGTACTTAGTTTTATTTTATTTAATACCTAAAACAATGGTAACCATACTCAATTTATGTGTGTATGATAATAATTACATCTAATCTTAAGCCTTTTTTCTAAGAAACCGATATCCAGCAGTTGATGGTTAAAGGCTATTATCATTTTTTTCTTGTCACAGAGCTTGCAAATGATTAGATATGAATAGGTTACTTGATGGAATTTGACTGTCGCTGCCAAGAAAGCCTGCAAAAACGTACTCTTGATACGCTATTTTTGTAAAGGTCGTATCGATCCGGAAATAAAAATAATTTGTTCCAGAATGGTCATGCGAGGAAAAAACTGTCTTGGAAAACGCACAATTCTAGGGTTCCAACTATCCAAGAGATGGGGATAAAAAAATTACTATAAAGTATATAATAAAAATACAACTCCCATATTAGGAATATGCATTGTGTCGTGAGAGATTTTATAACT
Source organism: Diaphora mendica (assembly GCA_949125395.1). Lineage (NCBI taxonomy): Eukaryota > Metazoa > Arthropoda > Insecta > Lepidoptera > Erebidae > Diaphora > Diaphora mendica. Next base: position 2,063,185 of record OX421332.1, on the reverse strand, counting down.
ATACATAAAACGGACACAAAGATCACCTCACACAGACTCAGAATAACAATTTTTTGGGTCACATAAACTGTTGGCCCTTGTGGAGTTTGCACCCACAATATTCAGCGTAGTAGAAAGCTTAGTGAAGATCGTTTAAACCACTAAGCCAATCGTGCAGTCACACATCAATCACACATCTATTTACCAATTTGCTTTATTCTTTTTTGGGGACAGTGCTCTCCTAAACCTTTTAATGCATCTACTCTCGATCACTTCTTCATCATGCAAGGTAGACTTAAAAAAATAATTTGATCAGTAAGTCCGATTTTGTACACCGTGTGCATAAAACAAAAATTAAGAACTATGTAAAATAAAATTGGCAAGGAGGTACTTCATATATAAAAAGCTAATATAAAAAATGCAAAAGCTAGTTTATAATGATTTTATTATAAACTAGCTTTTGTCTGCGGTTCCACTCGCGTGTTTGTCGGTTATCTCGGTAAAGAGTAGCTTGTGTCCTTCCTTAAGAATCTCTATCTCTATGTCACATTCAAATCAGTACATCGGTTTAAGCGTGAAAGTGTAGCAGACAAATAGACATAGGATTAATGAAATCCTCAGTCTGGAAAAGAGATCTGCACGTTTAACTGTGAAGTCGTGTTTGGGTAGAGCATGTGACTTTAGATTGATTATGGACCATTGCTAAATTAAGTAGATCTAGGCTCTTCAAATTGTAATTAATAATATATTTAGTTCAGAAATATATCCATAATGTGTTAGTATACTATAAAGCCTAATAACTATATTAGTACATGCAATTACTTAAATAAATAAAAATTAGTACCTACCACCACCACCTGACATTTTCGCCGATGCACACATAAATGATTTTGCAACGATCAGGCGAAAGCGAGCGGCTTCGCTGCAGAGGATACGTGGTAGTCCTAGTCATCTCCTGAGTGTCATTGCAGACAGAAATGACAGTACTAATTTTTATTTATTTAAGTAATTGCATGTACTAATATAGTTATTAGGCTTTATAGTATACTAACACATTATGGATATATTTCTGAACTAAATATATTATTAATTACAATTTAAAGAGCCTAGATCTACTTAATTTAGCAATGGTCCATAATCAATCTAAAGTCACATGCTCTACCCAAACACGACTTCACAGTTAAACGTGCAGATCTCTTTTCCAGACTGAGGATTTCATTAATCCTATGTCTATTTGTCTGCTACACTTTCACGCTTAAACCGATGTACTGATTCTACTTAAGCTTTTCATCAGGCTGGTAGTGTCATTTTGGCAAGTTTTCAAAAATAAATAAAAAATCCTATAGAAATTGATACGCATTAATTTGCTTTGCATAGATTTGCGACCTTGATGAGGTTTCATCAAGAGTCACGGAATAAACTTCCACTGCAACACATAAGTCGACTCCGTTCAGATGTCTAAGTAAATTCCCACCGAAGTAGCAATTATACTGCTATGAATAAGTAAACAATTAAAGTAGTAATTTCTTCTTGAAATGGAACGTTTTGACTGAAGAATATTTTCACTTAATTCTTATATATAAACTACCTTATAAAACATAGTGTAAGTATGTTTGAATAACTTTTTTATGCAGCTATCGGCGTTTGTGTTTATGTAGATACCATGAAACAATTCAGATATCTAGAGTTGATTCTTACCGTTTTACAAAATATTGGGCCTATAGTACAAAAAAGTTAAAATTATATATAAACATTATGCTATAAACTTCAAAATTGATCCCTGACGCAAAATTTCTATAATTCTTAAATAGAGATATTTTGATTGTTAAGGGAGGACGAACCACGCATCTTTACCGCGATAACCGACAAACTCACAAGCGGAGCCTACAACTGTGCGTTTTCCAAGACATTTTTTGCCTGGCACTAACATTCTGTAAAACAAGTTATTTTTATTTCCAGTTCGATACAAACTTTAAGAGAAAGAGCGTATCAGGAGTCGTTTTTACACGACTGCGTCAGAAGGAGGGTAACGTTTTGTAATGTGTGCCCAAAACGCTGGTTTTTCGTATATGAGGTGTCGTTGTATTTATCAGAACGATTTTGATAGTAGTGATAGTAGTAGTAGCAATCAAATGAAAGATCCTGCAAATACCATTTCAAAAATATATGTATCATATCACGTTTATATTACTATTGTAACAAACATTGACAATTAGTAAACTCAAATCCGCTTAATAAAAGTAAAAATTTGAAAAAAATATTTATCAAAAACATAAACCCGACTGCTTGAAAGTAATGAACTGAAAAAGAAAATCAAGTATCACAATATACATATGTATGTATATATAAATTATGTAAATTAAATACTTTATGGTGCTGCAGGTAAGGACAAATAGTTCTTTCTTACGGGTAAAGAAAGATCTACAAAAACTAGGTTCGTCACCGCAGGCAGCACCATAAAGTAATTAGTTTGACTAATTTAAATATACATACTTTATGTATTACTTGTTTTTCTCTTATCAGTTAATTACTTTAAAGCAGTCAGATTTTGTTTTTATAATTATAATGATATATTTTTGCAAGCGTTTATTGGCCGCGGCAAACAAATTCCATCTAGTGACCTACTCGGATCTAATCGTTAGCTCGCACTGTGATAATATTATCACAAATTTAAAAAAAAAAAACGATATCAAGAACTGGACCAAATTGAAATGGGACTAGACGCGAAGCATCAGCTTTCAAATAAAAAACCGGTCAAGTGCGAGTCGACTCGCGCACCGATGGTTCAAACCTGTAGGTATAAGTAAAAGTTTTCAAAAAAATTCTGTTACCTGTGCTGTTAAGCTATTGCCTCTTACCAAATTTCAATTTTCTATGACAATCAACAGGAAGCAGCTTTTAGGTTTTGATTCCCTTGCGAGCAGTCGCGAGTTTCAAATTATGCGGTATAAATGGTTGTACCTTTGCGTTTTGCGTTTTTGCGTTGACTTTTTTTTTTTTTTTTTTCAAAGCTTAAAGGTAATTAGACCTAATTTTGACATAAATTTCAACTTGATACCTCTGCGCGTTTATGAGGCAAAGGGTAATACATAGTTATATAATTATTAAAAAAAACATGTGATGTAACTAAACATTTAAGATTTTCGCAATTTTTCCTTTATCTGTGCTATAAGACGTTGCTCTGTACCAAATTTTAAGATTCTGAGTTCACGGGAAGTACCCTGTAGGTTTTGATTCCCTTGCTAGTAGTTGCGAGTTTCGAAATATGGGGCTTAAATTGCTGTTTCTATTGATTGCGTTAACATAGAAGTTTGATTTTGTTACAGCTTAAAGGTATTATAGATTTGAGTATTTGATATGAATTTCAATTTAATACCTCTAGGCGTTCATGAGGAAAGGGTTAGTAAGTTTAAAAAATTTAAAACTATTTTTATTATATGATGGATCAAAAATGTATGCTTTTCAAAATTTTTCCTTCATCTGTACTATACGACGTTGCTTCTTACAAAATTTTAAGATCCTGAGTTCACGGGAAAAACCCTGTGGGTTTTGATTCCCTTGCGAGTGTTAAAAAATTGCATCATAAACGACTTATTAGACGAAGTAAATAAAAATTTATTCTTTTCGCAATTTTTCCTTTATCAGTACTATAAGATGTTTTACTTATTTATAAGATTTATAAGATTACTGCCTCGTTGGTCTCGCGGTTGGCGTGTGCGACTGCTGATCATGAGGTCTTGGGTTCGATTCTCGGGTCGGACGAAATGTTTGTATGATCTACAAATATTTGTTTCGGAGTTTGGGTGTTTTCTATGTATAATATGTATGTATTTACAAAAAAAAAAAAGTATATATGTATTTGTATCAGTTGTCTAGTACCCATAACACAAGCTCTGCTTAGCTTGGGACTAGATGGCGTTGTGTGTTATATGTCCGAAAATATTTATTTATTTACTTATTTATGTTGCTTCGTACTGAATTTCAAGGTGATGACTTCACGGGAAGTACCCTGTAGGTTTTGATTCCCTTGCGAATGTAGTAAATTTGCAACATAGACGGCTGTATCTTTTAATTGCGTTGACTTAGAAGTTTGATTTTTTCAAAGCTCCAAGGGGCAGTGGACCTGAGTATTTCGTATGAATTTCAGCTTGATACCTTCACGCGTTCCTGAGAAAATGGTTCTTGAGAGACAGACAGACGGGCAACAAAGTGATCCTATAAGGGTTCCGTTTTTTTTCCTTTTGAGGTACGGAACCCTATAAAGAATTATCAAAATTAGTTTACATAGTCGAAAGTTATGAGGTAACAAACAAAAAATAAAACAAAATAAATACAGTCACATTGATAACATCCTTCTTTTTTGACGTCCGTAAAAAATGACAACAGCTTATAACCATCCTCTGCTGGACAAAGGCTTCTTGACTTATGATCATACATGCTTAATTATAATTATAAAAACATAAATTGATTATGCTTACCATTAGTTTAGGTATAAAAAAAAAATTAAAAAAATACATACAGTGGAACATAGAACCTCCTCCTTTTTGGAAGTTGGTTAAACATATAAAATAAAGGAAAACCAAGTCCCTTTTATAAATAAGTTAAAGACTTGGCGATTGAACCCTAAGGCCTCGACGACGTGGCAAAGTGCTACCGGTACCGCACTCAAGATCGTCCTGTAACTTGGTAGACATATTGTCACTTTACAAAAGAAGTCTTTAGTGGAGGACTTTAAAATCATACAAAAATGGACACAAAGAACACCTATCCCTTAAACAACAATCTGTATATCACACAAAAATTTGTAACTTCTGGGAATCGAACTCACAACACTCAACATAGTAGGAAGCGGAGAGGACATCGCTTAAACGACTACGTCATTCGTGCAGCCAACAAAGAAAGTTAGCGTCTGATACGGGAATTTACACTTTAACCGTTAGCTCGGTACTTCCCTCAGTTCTCTTATCACATTTCTCGTGAGACACTCATATTTTGAACTTTATTACTTAAAGCACAGAGTCTAGATTATAAGTATTCAGTAAAGCTGAATAAAAATATTAAGCAAAGTGGTATAAATACTCTCGTATGGTTTAGTGGAGCATCATTCGCACCGTCTTTATCGAGCCGTCAACTTAAATTAAAAACAAAATCTAATTTCAAAATGAATTTCTCAAGAATTTTGTTCTTTGTGTTCACTTGTTTCGTTGCGTTGGTAATCATTTCTGCGGCTCCCGAGCCCAGGTGGAAGATCTTTAAGAAAATCGTAAGTTTGGTTTTATTCTTTTATATTACTAATGTGTCAGACCAGCAAAGAGTCATACTGATAACTTAACTATCACTAAACCATCTGTAGATCAACTAATTAGACTGTACGGATGGCGCAGTGGTTTAAGCGGTCGCCACGCGGGCGCCGCTCTCTACTGCGCTGAGTGTTGGTGTGGGTTCAAACCCCACATGAGACAACATTTTGTGTGATCCAAAAATTGTTGTTATGAATCTAGGTGTTTTTTGTCTCTGTTTTTTGAAGGTTTGTAATATGGGCCAATAAAGGCCTTGTTTTTTTTAAAAAGTAACCCTAAGTAATAAATACAATATTATAAATCTATACTAAATTAATAAATCATTAGCATATATTAACATTTATCTTATTATTTCAGGAGAGAGTGGGGCAGAACGTTCGTGATGGTCTAATTAAAGCGGGACCAGCTATTCAAGTCCTAGGAGCTGCCAAAGCATTAGGCAAATAAACAATCGCAAATTGAAGACTGAAAAAAAGGAACAAATCTCAAACTATCTCTGGAATGGCCTTGTGCCAATTTGTACATACATTTAGAATTAATTATAGAAATAAGGATTATATTTTAAGTTTATTGCCCTAGTACGTAAAATGAGTCAATAAATAAGAATTATTTATTATATTCTATTTGTTTAATTTTTTTTTTTACAAGAGGTTCTTAATAGCAGCCCGGAGTATGGAATATGGCGGTGTTTCACGCCCGTGCCTCGGAGAGCACGTTAAGCCGTCAGTTCCGGATGGCATGAACATCTATGGCAATAGTTATTAGGAAGACAGTGCCCTCAAATATACTGACAACTAGTTCAACTTTCGGATTCAGTTCACCCTTAGGGTTGCGGAGGTCCAATGCCAGTCGCTCCGTGTAAAAACTGATATTCAGGTAAAACCGGTTTACCCAGTAGACCCCAAATCTTGGGAATAATAAAGGCTTGAAAGATGAATACTCGTTTGTACTATAGGCCCTTTATTTGGGAAAACAATTTGAATCTAGATATCAAAATTTGTTCAATCCTCTCGCCAATTCCCCAAGCGTTCCCCTTGGGAAGCTTGCAATGTCTATAGGACATGGGTCCTATAGACATTGCAAGCATGGTATAGACATTCAATCGCTAACTATGTCACTGGCAAGAGCATCAAATGAGGGCGTTCCACCCTGTTCTTATTCTAAGCTAATGTGATATCAAGCACTTACTGGAGATGTGTAGATTCCTTGATAGCGGCGTCCAAGAGGCCTCTTGGTCGTTTAGCGTCGTTACACATACATGACTCCTAAAGTGCTGTACAGCCTCCAAGGTATTCGAATTACAATACACTCGTTTAACTATCGCGGATCGCGCCTGTTGACGTGACTACTAAAACTCGCGAGTCCAAACCAGACCAATCATAACGGTAACCAACTAAAAAACCGAATCTGAAGACAATTAGCTAAATTTTCATTAAACGGCACTTTTTCAACGAAGCCCAGCTCGACCGTTCCAAGCGTCTCAATAGTACCACTGTCAACGTCAAAACGTCAAACAAGAAAAATGACAATCAAAAATGTTGCCATTACAATGACGTTAAATTTCTAACAAAATTGTTTCATGAGATTTACATTAACACAACCGCAGTTATGTATATCCACCCCGAGACCTCAAGCCTGGCAGTCGCATACGCTACCATATATATACATTGGAAGTGTATTATTCTATGTGTATAAAAAAGTATACCTGATACATATAAAACTACTTCATACTTCGCAATAATCAATCCTTGTGTTGGAGCTTAGAAACTTTTTTATTTATGATTTTCCTAATCTTTATTTTCTCAAAATTATTAAAACCTTTCTTAGTAAAACAATTGTAAGCAAATCTCATTTCTAAAAGGAGATGAAAGGATAAAGACGTATAAAGCTGTTTCTTCGAACTCAACGATTATCAGAAACGATTATAATTTACTTGTTAACATTGTTGGCTGTGTAAAAATTAAACAAATAGAATGTAATAAATAATTCTTATTTATTGACTCATTTTACGTACTAGGGCAGTAAACTTAAATATAATTCTTATTTCTATAATTAATTCTAAATGTATGTACAAATTGGCACAAGGCCATTCCAGAGATAGTTTGAGATTTGTTCCTTTTTTTCAGTCTTCAATTTGCGATTGTTTATTTGCCTAATGCTTTGGCAGCTCCTAGAACTTGAATAGCTGGTCCCGCTTTAATTAGACCATCACGAACGTTCTGCCCCACTCTCTCCTGAAATAATAAGATAAATGTTAATATATGCTAATGATTTATTAATTTAGTATAGATTTATAATATTGTATTTATTACTTAGGGTTACTTTAAAAAAAAAACAAGGCCCTTATTGGCCCATATTACAAATCTTCAGAAAACAGAGACAAAAACACCTAGATTCATAACAACAATTTTTGGATCACACAAAATGTTGTCTCATGTGGGGTTTGAACCCACACCAACACTCAGCGCAGTAGAGAGCGGCGCCGGTGTGGCGACCGCTTAAACCACTGCGCCATCCGTACAGTCTAATTAGTTGATCTACAGATGGTTTAGTGATAGTTAAGTTATCAGTATGACTCTTTGCTGGTCTGACACCTTAGTAGTATAAAATAATAAAACCAAACTTACGATTTTCTTAAAGATCTTCCACCTGGGCTCGGGAGCCGCAGAAATGGTTACCAACGCAACGAAACAAGTGAACACAAAGAACAAAATTCTTGAGAAATTCATTTTTGAAATTAGATTTTGTTTTTAATTTAAGTTGACGGCTCGATAAAGACGGTGCGAATGATGCTCCACTAAACCATACGAGAGTATTTATACCACTTTGCTTAATATTTTTATTCAGCTTTACTGAATACTTATAATCTAGACTCTGTGATTCAAGCAATAAAGTTCAAAATATGAGTGTCTCACGAGAAATGTGATAAGAGAACTGAGGGAAGTACCGAGCTAACGGTTAAAGTGTAAATTCCCGTATCAGACGCTAACTTTCTTTGTTGGCTGCACGAATGACGTAGTCGTTTAAGCGATGTCCTCTCCGCTTCCTACTATGTTGAGTGTTGTGAGTTCGATTCCCAGAAGTTACAAAATTTTGTGTGATATACAGATTGTTGTTTAAGGGATAGGTGTTCTTTGTGTCCATTTTTGTATGATTTTAAAGTCCTCCACTAAAGACTTCTTTTGTAAAGTGACAATATGTCTACCAAGTTACAGGACGATCTTGAGTGCGGTACCGGTAGCACTTTGCCACGTCGTCAAGGCCTTAGGGTTCAATCGCCAAGTCTTTAACTTATTTATAAAAGGGACTTGGTTTTCCTTTATTTTATATATTTTTACCTAAACTAATGGTAAGCATAATCAATTTATGTTTTTATAATTATAATTAAGTATGTATGATGATAAGTCAAGAAGCCTTTGTCCAGCAGAGGATGGTTATAAGCTGTTGTCATTTTTTAACCGACGTCAAAAAAGAAGGAGGTTATCAATGTGACTGTATTTATTTTGTTTTATTTTTTGTTTGTTACCTCATAACTTTCGACTATGTAAACTGATTTTGATGATTCTTTATAGGGTTCCGTACCTCAAAAGGAAAGAAAACGGAACCCTTATAGGATCACTTTGTTGGCAGTCTGTCTGTCTCTCAAGAACCATTTTCTCAGGAACACGTGAAGGTATCAAGCTGAAATTCATATGAAATACTCAAGTCCACTGCCCCTTGGAGCTGTGAAAAAATCAAACTTCTAAGTCAACGCAATTAAAAGATACAGCAGTCTATGTTGCAAATTTACTACATTCGCAAGGGAATCAAAACCTACAGGGTACTTCCCGTAAAGTCATCATCTTGAAATTCAGTACGAAGCAACATCTTATAGTACTGATAAAGGAAAAATTTCGAAAAGTATAAATTTTTATTTACTTCGTCTAATAAGTAGTTTACGATGCAATTTTTTAACACTCGCAAGGGAATCAAAACCTACAGGGTTTTTCCCGTGAACTTAGGATCTTAAAATTTAGTAAGAAGCAACGTCTAGCATAGATAAAGGAAAAATTTCGAAAAGCATACATTTTTGTTCCATCGTATAATAAAAATAGTTTTAAAATTTTTAAACTTACTTACCCTTTCCCCAAGAACGCGTAGAGGTATTAAATTGAAATTCATATCAAATACTCAAATCTATAATATCTTTAAGCTGTAACAAAATCAAACTTATATGTTAACGCAATCAATAGAAACAGCAATTTAAGCCCCATATTTCGAAACTCGCAACTACTAGCAAGGAAATCAAAACCTACAGGGTACTTCCCGTGAACTCAGAATCTTAAAATTTGGTACAGAGCAACGTCTTATAGCACAGATAAAGGAAAAATTTCAAAAATCTTAAATGTTTAGTTACATCACATGTTTTTTTTAATAATTATATAACTATGTATTACCCTTTGCCTCATAAACGCGCAGAGGTATCAAGTTGAAATTTATGTCAAAATTAGGTCTAATTACCTTTAAGCTTTGAAAAAAAAAAATAAGTCAACGCAAAAACGCAAAACGCATAGGTACAACCATTTATACCGCATAATTTGAAACTCGCGACTGCTCGCAAGGGAATCAAAACCTAAAAGCTGCTTCCTGTTGATTGTCATAGAAAATTGAAATTTGGTAAGAAGCAATAGCTTAACAGCACAGGTAACAGAAAATTTTTGAAAACTTTTACTTATACCTACAGGTTTGAACCATCGGTGCGCGAGTCGACTCGCACTTGACCGGTTTTTTATTTGAAAGCTGATGCTTCGCGTGTAGTCTCATTTCAATTGGGTCCAGTTCTTGATGTCGTTTTTTTGTTAAATTTGTGATAATATTATCACAGTGCGAGCAAACGATTAGATCCGAGTAGGTCACTAGATGGAATTTGTTTGCCGCGGCCAATAAACGCTTGCAAAAATATATTATTATAATTATAAAAGCAAAAATCTGACTGCTTAAAAGTATTGAACTGATAAGAAAAAAACAAGTAATAGATAAAGTATGTATATTTAAATTAGTCAAACTAATTACTTTATGGTGCTGCCTGCGGTGACGAACCTAGTTTTGGTAGATCTTTCTTTACCCGTAAGAAAGAACTATTTGTCCTTACCTGCAGCACCATAAAGTATTTAATTTACATAATTTATATATACATACATATTTATATTGTGATACTTGATTTTCTTTTTCAGTTCATTACTTTCAAGCAGTCGGGTTTATGTTTTTGATAAATATTTTTTTCAAATTTTTACTTTTATTAAGCGAATTTGAGTTTACTAATTGTCAATGTTTGTTACAATAGTAATATAAACGTGATATGATACATATATTTTTGAAATGGTATTTGCAGGATCTTTCATTTGATTGCTACTACTACTATCACTACTATCAAAATCGTTCTGATAAATACAACGACACCTCATATACGAAAAACCAGCGTTTTGGGCACACATTACAAAACGTTACCCTCCTTCTGACGCAGTCGTGTAAAAACGACTCCTGATACGCTCTTTCTCTTAAAGGTCGTATCGAACTGGAAATAAAAATAACTTATTTTACAGAATGTTAGTGCCAGGCAAAAAATGTCTTGGAAAACGCACAGATGTAGGCTCCGCTTGTGAGTTTGTCGGTTATCGCGGTAAAGATGCGTGGTACGTCCTCCCTCAACAATCAAAATATCTCCATTTAAGAATTATATAAATTTTGCGTCAGGGATTAATTTTGAAGTTTATAGCATAATGTTTATATATAATTTTAACTTTTTTGTACTATAGGCCCAATATTTTGCAAAACGGTATGGATCAACTTTAGATATCTGAATTGTTTCATGGTATCTACATAAACATAAACGCCGATAACTGCATAAAAAAGTTATTCATACATACTTACACTATGTTTTATAAGGTAGTTTATATATAAGAATTAAGTAAGAAAATATTCTCCAGTCGAAACGTTCCATTTCAAGAAGAAATTACTACTTTAATTGTTTACTTATTCATAACAGTATAATTGCTACTTCGGTGGGAATTTACTTAGACATCTGAACGGAGTCGACTTATGTGTTGCAGTGGAAGTTTATTCCGTGACTCTTGATGAAACCTCATCAAGGTCGCAAATATATGCAAAGCAAATTAATGCGTATCAATTTCTATAGGATTTTTTATTTATTTTTGAAAACTTGCCAAAATGACACTACCAGCCTGATGAAAAGCTTAAGTAGAATCCAAAAGTGGGTTTCCTGTTGAAAATCAGAGAACGCGCCGTTGCAATTGTGCCTAATGCGGGGCTGATTCAGGAAGGCGGCAAGTTACAAAGTTTAGGAGGCAGGCTGAATGCCGCACGATATTGGAGAGAACTCTATTGAAGACCTTGGTCATGTTGAGTCTGATGGCCAAGGACTTCCGATGCCTATCTATAGCCTCTAAAGATGTGTGTCGTACGCTAGAATATCACCCGTGGATCGGTTCAATTTGATTTATATAAAAAATATAGGTAAAACCATTTCATACAACGCAATGATCGATCCTAATGTTTTAGTTTCAAACCTTTTTTAATGATTGATTATGATTTTGACAGGCTATGTATGTATGTATGTTCTTCTGTTCCCTAATATCTCCTAAACTACTTATTAATATTAATAAAACCTTTCTTAATAAAAAATATAAGGAATCTCATTTAAAAAAGAGGATCATTTATGAAAGTTTTTTTAAAACTTTTTACTAAAGGATTATTAGAAGCGATTATAATTTACTAGTTAACATTGTTGTCTGTATAAAAAGTAAACAAATAAAATATAATAAATATTTCTTCTTTAATGACTCATATTTATGACTATGGCAGTAAACTTAAAATGTTCTTAAGACTACACTTAATACTAAAGTTATGTACAAATGGGCACAAAGCCATTCCGGAAATAATTCGATATAATTTTCCTTTTTTCAGTCTTCTATTTGCGATTGTTTATTTGCCTAATGCTTTGGCAGCACCAATAACTTGAATTGCAGGTCCCGCTTTGATAAGACCATCGCGGACGTTCTGGCCGACTCGCTCCTGTAATAAAAAAATAATGCAATTTAAGGAAAAATATTTTCATTTTCAATTCAATTTCAATTATTATTATTATGAATACCTTGTGACTTAATATAGCTAATAGACTAGGGAAAATTAAGAGAGAGTAGTCGGGGAAGCATTTAACAAAGAAGAAAAATAAATAAAAAATATCAATTTAATTGCTTAGACAGTCTGTTATACATATTACTATACTCTATCCATTACTTTATTTTCTTTTTGACAGTTCAAGAAATTTTGAAATTAGTGACGCCCTCACTCATAACCGATTCGATTTGAAACGAATAGCGATTTTATTTACGAAGAACTTTCAATCGTATTAATTAAATATTTTTTGTTGAAATATTAATTATGCCTTCATTAGTTTTTTATATTATGTAAGAAATAAACAAAAATATAAATAATAAATCAGTAAATTAGATGAATGAACAGAGTTATTGTTCTTTACTCTTGGTTTGATCCTAAATTCCAAGATTTCGACTTAATTCCTTGCAAAAATTCAATCTTGGAGTCATAGATACAATTTTTATTTCCTTTTTTTATTAAATTTACACAAAAAATACTTACATGAAGTCAAATTATTTTTATCACATGATCGATTTATCGTATTTCAAGTACTGTTTTATAGTCTGTGGTTGTTTGTTATGCACAGACCACTTCACTAAAGTACCGTCACCGTCAATAAAGTACGACATTACTGTAGTACATAATTCCGAAAAAAAATATGGTAATTTATAGGCGTGAGCTGTCAAAAAGAAAATAAAGTAATGGACAGAGTATAGGTACTAAATTATTTCTTCTTACTATGAGGTTTGGCAACATAAAAGTACGCCTGAATTCACCATAACTCGGTATCTATACTTGTTTGATACCGTAATAGTAAAAAATATTGAACCCAACTTACAATTTTCTTAAAGATCTTCCACCTGGGCTCAGGGGCCGCAGAAACGCTCGCCAACGCAACGAAACAAGCGAACACGAAGAAAAAAAAATTAGAGAAATTCATTTTTGAAATTAGAATTTGTTTTATTAAATTTTATATTCAAGTTGACTTCTCGATGAAGATGATGTGAATGATGCTCCACCAAGACATGCGACAGTATTTATACTACTTCAGTGTTTATTTACTTTTGTTTTATACTTATAAATTATTCTAGACTCTGTCCGTCAAGCAATAAAGTTTATAATGCGTCTGTCTCACGCGAACACTGTGATAAGCGGGAAGTACCGTACCGTTGAGTGTAGATTCCCGTCTCGAACGCTTTCAGATTTATGTTCTTGTGAATTTGTAATACCTTTTATTTTTAGGTAGTTTTGTCAGTTTGTGCATGTTCCTACTACTACTGAACCCATTTTAGTTAATAGTGTCAAAAGATTTGTAATATCAACCCGGGTGATTATCAAAAGTTTTAATATTCGGCGTATAGTTTTTTAACTCTTGTTTGTTTCTCTAAAGGCCTTTAATCATATCGTATTGAACTGCTTCAGTCTAGTTCGTGATAATATGCACGATTTGTAAATGTAGATATGTATATAATAGACCAGCTGCTATAGTTTTCGTTTCTTTTGGATATTGTTCACTATTTCATTGAGTTTAGATTTATTTTCGTATAATATAAAGTAGCCTAAGTTATTTTCCTTAACACCAGTTATCTGTTTTTCTTTTCTTTGCAGTGCCATTTCTCTGCCTAATTTGCTCAGTTAGTTGTCAAAGAAGAGATGCCGTAGCGTTTTCTAAGCACTATTTGTTTTAACTACGTTTATTGTATATGAGCTTGCCAAAGTATCTCTACTCTGCATGATGGAAAGCATGAGCAGAATCCAAGACTATTGGTCACCATACTCATTGCGAATACAGACAATGCAATATTGCAGCGTGGCGCCCCACACTATGGCGGCTGAGATGCTTGTGCATCATTGGGCCACTTGACTCGCACTCAAGAACGAAACACGACAGCACGAATTCTGTTACATTAGGTTTCTTTTCTTCTGTGAGAGGGTAGCAGCGGCCCTGTCGAGACGGCCCGTTTATGCTGAAATCAGCGTTGCTTAACTATCTTGGACTATATAGGTACTGGTATAGTAGGTAGCTTTTAAGCTTAATAATACATAGATCATAAATGTGGCATGCTAAAATATCAGCTTTCAACCAATTAAGGGGTCTAAATACTCTAGTTACTCTTTAAGCGTGTTGATACTTTTTGTCCAAGGCCAACCAAGCTTTAAAAGTGAAAATTATTGAGTCCTTCAAGCTTATTGAGATGACTATTATAACAATTAAATCTGATACGACTATACTCATTAATTGTTGAGAGATTTTCTCATTTACGAAAAACAAAATACGACAATGCATCTTTGCATTACCAACACAGTTGTTAAATATTTCTTAGAGGGAAAGACTGCTTGTTTGGGCTAATCGCTGGAAAGGCTTGAGTGATTTTAATGACACATTTTAGACCAGTTTCATCCCGTAGCGTTACCCACGGTTGTCGTAGCAAAAGCACAATAACAATCGCGAGTAACGCCGCGGGACTCCAATAGGTCATAATAAAACATTGTGTTTAATAGTTCATGAAATTTATTCTTTTAGTCTACAGAGTTTTATAGTTCGGTATAATATTTGCTAAATACACATAAGATAAATTTTATAAGTAAATCAGGAAGTGCCAGTTCGTTACTCCTACCGCGTATTATGTCGGTAATTGCGTTCAGCGGTAAAAAGTAGTCTACCTATGTATTATTATGATATGATAGGATATAGGTTTACCTGCACAGTCACAGGAGTCAGGTAAACTTGAGTTCAGTAAAGAATATTCTGTCACAGCTATGCAACATACACGCTCCAGTTTACCTGTAAAGTTCAACTGTATAGGCAAACCTGTCAGGTTTACCCTAACGTGTATGGCTAAAATTTCACATTGATTCGTTCTGTAGTTTTTGCGTGAAATATTCAAACATCATGACTAGCTTTCGTATTTAGAAAAATATTGGTAGGATTTCACAGATTACTTCTGCGACCATTATTCTACTGTAAACGTTATTCGTACCCAATTTTATTAACCGACTTCAAAAAAAGGAGGAGGTTCTCAATTCAACTGTTTTTTTTTTTGTTACCTCATAACTTTCGATTGGGTGAACCGATTTTGATGATTCTTTTTTTATTTGAAAGCTGATGCTTCCCATGTGGTCTCATTTTAATTTTGTCCAGTTTTGACATGTCATCCATGAGAAAACCATATAAGTCTTCAATTTGCATTAAGTATGTGCGCGACAAATTAACGAATAACTCAATATTCTCGTATGGGCCCATTTCAATTTGGTCGTTCTTGAAGTCGGTTGTTTTTTGATTTTTTTTTTCTTAAATAGAAGGCAAGTCGAGTGAATAAATGTATCTATAAGATTGTAATAGCCTTTAGAGAGAAGATAACATAGACTAAGATCGATAAATTGTCTTCAAACACAAAGAGACATAACAAATTAACAGTTTCCTCAATTCAAGTATAACACCAAAAAGTAAAATTTACAAGAAAAAACAGACTACGTAAAACTTTAAATCTATAAAGCTGGTAACACTCGTACGTAGTATTAATACGAATCTATCGGAACCTCTTTTTTTAAATCGGGTCAGTAGTTTTTTTTTTTGCTTTTAATTTTTGCTTCGCTGTAGTCGGGAAAAAAATACAATACCATTAATAAATAAATACATTTATTTAATTAATCATATCACTACGTATAGCAGACAACATATTAATGTCATTAATTTTAATTTAATACTAAAGCTATACACAATTATATGTGACCCAAATTAATTATTTCCCTAAAGTCTTCGCAGCTCCCAGTACTTCAATAGCTGGACCCGCTTTGATGATGCCATTGCGGATGTTCTGACCGACTCGCTCCTGAA
The DNA here is from genome assembly GCA_949125395.1 of Diaphora mendica. Lineage (NCBI taxonomy): Eukaryota > Metazoa > Arthropoda > Insecta > Lepidoptera > Erebidae > Diaphora > Diaphora mendica. The sequence continues at coordinate 2,046,913 of OX421332.1, read as the reverse complement.
ATGAACAAAAACTTTTAATAGGCAGGGTATAAAAATAGTAAGTTTTTTGAAAAAAAGTAATATATGCAATACAATCATCGAGTACATCTGAATGTTTTAAAGGAAAAATTACTTTCAATTGTATTATGTATTAAATAAATAAAAGTAACAATGATGTTTAGAACGTCTCATAACTAAATGATGGGTAACCACGAATCAGTTATGTCTGATGTTTGTTAATACCACTTTTTTATATCTGGCACTGCCAAAATTACTCTACTCTGCCCGATGGAAAGCATAAGCAGAATCCAAGAATGGTAGTTACCATGCTCACTGCGAATGCAGACAATGCAACAATGGAGCATGGTGACCCACACTATGGCTGCACTATGGATGCTTTTGCATCATTGGGCCTCCGGTCTCGCACTCACCAACGAAACACGACATCACGAACGCTGTTATTTTACGGTAATCTTCTGTGCGAGCGTAGTACCGCCCCGTTCGTGCTGAAATCAACGTGGCTCTACTACACAGACATTTTTTTTTAAACTTACAATTTTCTTAAAGAATTTCCACCTGGGCTCGGGAGCAGCAGAAATCCTCGCCAACGCGACAAAACAAGCGAACACGAATAATAACATTCTTGAGAAATTAATTTTTAATATTAGAATATGATATTTTTTAAATTCAAGTTCACGATCAGATAATCACCTTGAGAATGATGCTCCAATAAGCAACACACATATTTATATCAAATTTAAAAAGTCGCAAAAGTTTCTGCTGATAAAATTATAAACAAATATTTGGTTCCATTCTAGATTCTCTTTCGCAAAGCACAAAATCTTGTCTCTACAGTGATCGCCTCAATGAATGATGGCAGTACTAAACGATTACATGTGAATTCCCGCGTCCAACGCTAACCGATGTTTTTTTTCAAAAATTATTGCTTGCCGTTATGTTTTTACCACTGTATTAATTTAGTTCGATTTTGATGTTCGATGACGTGTTGTGGTTTAAGCGGTCGCTACGCGGCTCTCTACTGCGTTGAATGTTGTGAGTTCAAACTCTACGGGAGACAACACTTAGTATGATTCACAAACGATCTGAGTATAGGTGTTCTTAGTGTCCGTTTCTTGTATACAACTTGTAAAGCCCCCTGCGACACAGGGTATATTCCTACTGCGGGCGTTATCCTTTTTAAAAAAATACGTGGGGACTGACGCGGTAAAGCTATTGCATAGCATTTTTATCAACTTATGCAATTATAATTAATTTTATTTTGCCAGTTTCTCATTTAATATTGTTCAAAAAGTATTTAAATAATAGAGGGTGTTAGTGAACCTCGTAGTTGAGAAACAGCTTTAACAGATGGCGCTCACCGGTTTTTATTCATGCAGTATTTTCTTTCTTTGAACACGTTTACTTACGGGGCGCACATGCGGTGAGTGTGGCAGTATAAAGATATGATAGATACCTATACACCTATATACTTTCTCAAACCCAAACTGTTTTATCTGTCAGACAGACAGATTTCGGAGCAGCTCGTCTCGATCCGTGCGAGCTTCGGGTGTTAGGTTTTTTCGTTAAGTTACGGAATTTCTGCACAAAGGCCCCAAAGCCCGCTATAAAAGCTATGCAATAGCTTAAAAGAAAATAAATTATTTTCTGGGTACTATATATCGTAAGATTCCGTTCTCTGTAGTTAAAGTGTAATAATTTAAACAATTTTTTGCCACTTTATTTTTCTACTAATGAAGTAACTTTGTCGTCTAAAGTAGTAACTTAGTAGACATCGATAAATTTTGAAAATTCTTGGCAATCGACTTCCAATTGTCCTATCAAACGATACCTACTTGGTATCTTCATAATATAGGTTTCAATTGTTTTCACAATTACTTAACATTTATAAACTCAGATAGTACTGTGGTTAACTCGTACTTTATAATAGGGACATAACAATAATAATAGCAGTAGATAATAATACCAACATTACGCACAGTCGGCGCTATTTTCACCAGACTGGTGGTAAACACATTACATTAATTTATATTCAGTAATACCATAACTATGACAATGTAGGCTTTGTGGTCTAGCGCTTGGCAATCTTGACTGAGGTTGTGACGTCGATTTTCAACCAAATCAAATATTTGTACGATCTGCAAATGTTTGTTTCGGAGTTTGGGTTTTTTCTATGTATGTATTTGCAAAAAAAGTATTTATGTATTTATAATACTTGTCTAGTGCCCATAATACAGGCACTGCTTAGTTTGAGATGTCCGGAATATTTATTTATTTATTTTATTTTATTTATTATATATTTATCTATACTAGTAACCACACAGTGGTCGGAATTCGACAATTTTTTATGTTTATGACTTTTTAGCTTCTGCACTCCCTCCTCCATATATATATAGGTAGTAGAGCCACGCTGATTTCAGCACGAACGGGCCGGCTCGACCAAGGCGGTACTACCCTCGCACAGAAAATCAACGTAAAATGACAGCGTTCGTGCTGTCGTGTTTCGTTGGTGAGTGCGAGACCGGAGGGCCAAATAGTCTAGTCAAATAGTTTCATACTTGTTGACTAGACTAAAAGATGCAGAAGCATCACTAGGCCGCCATGGTGTAGGTCGCCATGCTGCATTGTTGCATTGTCTGCATTCGCAATGAGTATGGTGGCCACCACTCTTGGATTCGGCTTATGCTTTCCATCAGGCAGAGTAGAGTCATTAAGGCGGGCGAAACTTAAAAATAATAATTACCTGTGCCAAATTACAAAAAAGTAATATTTCGCGAAACCGTCTTAGTATTACTATCAACATGGTATGATCAAAAACCACCAATGTTACACCTGGTGCTAACCTATGTTCTACTCGAATAAATTTCATTTCATTTCAACAAATGCCTATAGTGAGCTAAACTGCCATATAGCCTGCCTCTGTAGCGCAGTGGTAGCGTACTTGAGGTCTCGGGTTCGATTCTCGGGTTGGACCAAATGTTTGTACGATCTGCAAATATTTGTTTCGGAGTTTCCGAAACTCCAATGCTCCATAACATGTACGTATTTACAAAAAAAAGATATATATGTATTTATATCAGTTGTCTAGTACCCATAACACAAGCTCTGCTTAGCTTGGGACTAGATGGCGTTGTGTGTAAGATGTCCTAAAAAAATATATAGATAATGAAAAAACGAATAAACCTTGTACATATTTATTGTCATACTGCAAAAAAAAACTTATTCTTATCGTGTCAATGGCAACATTTAGACGGTTTTGCAAAATATTATCTGCTGCTTTTTTTTCTTGACAATGTTAAAAGCTTTTAACCCATCTAGTAAAAGCTTTTTGTCGTACTTTTCGTTGTTTGCTTAAGCACGCCTCTGTTAGCTTAGCCCGTAACCTAGTAAGTTTGTAACCGAACCTCAAAAGTAAATATTAGCGTCCCTAGACTTCTAATTGTCAAACTGAAATGAAATTTAAAATATATTGGTATATAGTTTAAATTCTACGCAGACCAACACCACTGCAAGAAGAAGAAAATTAGGAAAAAAACCCTATACAAACCCGCCTGGCCAGAAGTGAAATGAAAAGAAATCTGTAATAAGGTCACATGAACGCTTTTGCAAGTTAAACTTTTTTTGAGCAGATGAGTTCTGCCTTTCCTAACTGAGAAGAATTTACGAAACAATCTCAGGGAACATCGTCTCTTTTAGATTTTAGGTGGAGTAGTGGACAAAACCTCCTTTCCAAGGACAGGCTTATGTCCACCAAAAAGTTGTTGATGATAATGATGATAGTTTTGATGTAATTTTTTTTCATGGCTTAGACAGCAAACTAGCAGTATGGTCACTAGACAGTAAAGTACTGCCGCCCACGAATACCTAAAACTCATGAGTTTCAAGTGCAGAGAAGAATAAGAGGGAGCCCTGAACCGGAGCTCCCCTTGAACTTGTGTGAAGTGACGCAGTGAACAATAACATATAACACGCATTTTTCAGCGAGTTCGCGCTATAACTCAAACACAGTTGAGGATGGTTATTTTTGTAATATAGAGCCTATCTAAATGACTCTACTCTGCCTGATAGAAAGCATTAGTAGAATCCAAGAGTGGCGGTCACCATCCTGATTGCGAATGTGGACAATGCAACATGGTGACCCATACTATGGCGGCTTAGTGAGATGCTTTTTCACGTCCCGCCTAATGGACTTCGTTAGTGCATTCCGGGTTGCCACATAGGAGCAGATCGGATAACTAACTTAAGAGATGGATAGTATTTGATACTTGACTGCACAGATGCCGTGGTGATTTAAGCGGTTACCTCGTCGTTTTCTACTGCGCTGAATGTTGTCGGTTCAAACCTCACATGGGACAACACTTTGTGTGTTCCACAAATTGTTGTCCTGAGCCTGTGTTTTTATGTCTGTTTCATGTATGGGGGAGTTGTCTTTAAAAAAAAAAGAAATAACAACCTTCAATGTCTCGACTACACGGATAAGGTTCTTTGTACAACAAAATCTTTATCTCTTTCATTCCCATCCCATCTTCGGCAATCTTGTGAAAGTGTATTGGCAATAACGCATTTGATTTGCTCGATCAATCACAAGTTCAATTACCATTCAAAGTAAATATTTAGCTGTTTACATAGCGTTTCACGAAAAGGGTACAGTTGAAGAGGGTTTTGTCAACCGAATCGATTGACAAAATCCACACTTAAAAATGTCAATAATAGACGCTCGTAGTTGACTGGTCTAATGAACTTGAAGATACTGATGGTGACCTAAAGGAACCTAAGGACCTACAGGAAAGGAAGTGGGAAATAAGGACTTAATATGTTTGATTCTCATGCATAAGAAAAATTGTATCATTAGAGCGATTATTTATTTTGTACCTGGGTAAATTAATATAAATAATTATGACTCTACCACATTCACACAACACTATCCAGTTCAAAACTTAGCAGAGCTTGAACTATGGGCACTAGACAAGTAATATATATACATATGTACAATTGTACATACCTTTTATGTAAATTCATACATAAAAAAACATTTAATCCAAATCAAATCCATCCAACGGTTTTTCGATCCTAAGATACTAGTAAAGTAGCTACAGTACTTAATTTTTTCAAAAATATTGAAAACTAGCAACGTTTCTCTTGAAGCACACTGACGTAGAGATGAAACGACTGTCTCAATATGTAAGAAATCCTCTATCACTAACTGAGGTCAGTTATGAGGGTCGTAATCTCTATTTGAAAGTATGTGTGACAGCTCGCCACCCATATCTGTCTCGAGCAGTGTGCAAGACAGCATGTACTCTCGAAAGTTAATGGTTTCGAGGTTATCACCTGCCCTCCTCACAATTTGACCGAAATATTGGAGGATTCTACGGAGATATAGGGAAGATAGGCGCTCTCGAATATCTAGTTCCTTGAGGACAGAAGTGTTGCTGCGGTGAGCTAGCTAGGAGTATTTGGAGCGCTTCCTCCAAGTCAAAAAATACATCATAATAAATAAACATTTATTTAATAACTCATATCACGAAGTATGGCAGACGACTTATACTTAATTTTATGTTTAATACTTAAGCTATGTACAATTTTCACGTTTATTTATCTCAAGTAATACTATTTGCCTAAAGTCTTCGCAGCACCCAATACTTCGATAGCTGGTCCCGCTTTTATTATGCCATCGCGGATGTTTTGACCGACTCGTTCCTGAAATAATTTTATTATCAACATTTTAATTGAAGTTAACTTCAGCTTTTAATAAATAAATATTTCAGACATCTAACACACAACGCCACCTAGTCCCAAGATAAGCAAAGCTTGTGTTATGGGTACTAAACAACTAATATAAATACATTTATACTTTGTTTTTGTAAATACATACATGTTATACATAGAAAACAGCCAAGTTCCGAAACAAATATTTGTAGATCACACAAACTTTTGGTCCGATCCGGGCATCGAACCCGAGACCTCAAGCACATTAGTCGCATACGCTACCACTGCGCCACCGAAGCAGTTATAATGTGAATGATTTTTACAGAAAAACTGTTTTTTTTTTAACAAACTTACAATTTTCTTAAAGAATTTCCACCTGGGCTCGGGAGCTGCAGAAACGCTCGCCAACGCGACAAAACAAGCGAACACGAAGAATAACATTCTTGAGAAATTCATTTTTGAAATTAGAATTGGATTTTTCCAACTCAAGTTACTCAAGTATGCCCTTCGATGAACACGATGTGAATGGTGCTCCACGAAGCTGTGTACATATTTATATCAATTTTCAAAACTCGAAAAAGTTATAACACTTATAGTCAATTGTATTTCAAACTCTCTGACTTAAGGAATAAGGTTCATAATAACAGTTTTCATTTTAATAAATAATGGTGGAACTACCAAACGATTAAATGTGAATTCCCGCGTCCAAAGCTTTTAAATTTTAATAGACTCTTGTTACATAACATTTAAAATAATATGCTCGGTGGTGATAGTAATATTTCAATGGTGAAAAGAGGAATGGCATATCGTATCTGAAGCGTCTTTCTTAATTTTACTAAACATTGTTACTTTTAAACCTATTTTAATGTAATTAAATACATTTATGATTTCCTATGATATCCTTTTATAATATTTTTTTTTATAACTTGAAACGAGCGAAGTTATTTGACAGAACTAGGGTAACCGACATCACACGGAGAATCAGTACGCTGAAGAATAATGGGACTGTCATTTCTCTAGACGAACCGATGGTAGCTGGAGCCGAAATATGTTAAAGAGCAGACCGTGAATAGGCAAACGTAGTGTAGGGCGTCCTGTGACACGATGGACCAACGATTTGTAGAAAGTGGCAGACAGCAAATGAATGCGAACTGTCCTAGTCCAAGATAGTTGGCACTACTTGGGGGAGACCTTCGTTTAGCAGTGGATGGCAAAAGGTTGATTTAATATGGAATATTCACTCAGGATCACTGTAGATCCCATACTAAATATGGTACCTAGACTGCTGATACTAATACATGCAAATGATTATTAAATTAAATAAATATATATCACACTAGCCGAGTCTCGCAGTGTTACCCGCGGTTATTGTTCTATCTTTACAACCGCGGGTAAAACCGCGGAGCAAAGCAAGTCTAAAAAAAGCAAAGCAAGCTTAAGTCGCTTCCTACTACATCAGCTACCTGCCAGTGAAAATCTCGTCAAAATCGGTCAAGCCGTTCCAGAGATTAGCCGGAACTAACAGACAGACAGACGAAAATTGAATAAAACGTTATTTTGGTATAATATATCAAAATAACATTGTATCGTGTATACATGCATTGGCATTTAGTAAAAAGCGGTTATTTTAATATTACAAACATACACTCCAATTTATTTACTTGGTATAAAGTATTAATCATAAGATTATAACCAGACACAGAACTAATTCACACTATAATTTGCTTTATTTGAAAATCGAATCAACGACTTTTGTCTTAGCAATCACGATCAATAACCGCAGTAGACATGTCAAAACGATAACTTTGTATAAAAAATGTACTAAATATAAACTTGTGACGTCACTGTTTTAGACTACTCAATTGAGCAATGTATTTCAATGTTAATTTGATTCAAATTTGTAGTAGAAATGAAAAACTGTAATAATTATTTTATATTTTCCAAGATGTTTTGTAATACTCTTTTTAATGAAATTGACATCGGTATTTATTTACGATACAGTCATCTACCCTATTAGTAAAACTTTGCATTTTTTTTTAAATCCGCAATCAGTCATCTAGGACTATAATCGAATTTGTTGAGTGGGGATTTTACATGAGGATGCTGACAGTAACCACTGACAGATCCATTAAAATATAGTTTTCCTCTTCAGTCTTGAGGTACTTTCCTTAAGAAATTCAGGAACAAGAGGGTTTGGGTGAACTGAGGGCTTTAACGCATATTTAGTTTTAACCGTTGCGATTTCTTCAAAGATTGTTGGCATTGAGAGATATTCGTGGATATCCTCGTTTCTAGTAAACCACGGTTCAATGTCCCGAAAATGCCGTTCTGAGCCTTTTGCATTGAAGTTAATTCTCAAGAACTAATTAATACACGAATAAATGTGTTGTGTGAAATGTTTATAATAGCTATTATTTATGTTAAATTTTTCATTTTATTATAATTGTTTTTGTTATTGTTTTAATTAGTTCATAAAGTCACAACTTCAAATAAAAAAAAACTTCAAAATTGATATATGACTCATTTCTCATTAATTTTTTCGTAGATTTGTTCAAGTTTCACGTCATCTGTCCATGCAGATGACAACTTATGCTAGCTTAAGCGTTATCACGACTCACAGTGGCAAATCGTGTGGTTTTCGGTCCGATTCCGACACACCACGCGTAAACCCCGGTCTGGTGATGGCCCAAGGGGGTTACTAAATGTAAAGAAAAAAACAGTACTCATAACACAGGTCAACAAGTAATACACACCACACATACCAATACTATATACTAGTTTTTGCTCGCGGCTCCGCCCACGTGTATGTCGGTTATCGTGGCAAATAGTAGCCTATGTGTTATTCTGATGTATAAGCTATATTACTGTAAAGCTTCTTCCAAATCCGTTCAGTAGTTTTTGCGTGAAAGAGTAACAAACATCCATCCATCCATACTTACAAACTTTCGCGTTTATAATATTAGTAGGATTATTAATACGCGACCATTAACATTTTTATTTAAAATTAAACAATTAATATGAATATCCAAATAAAACAACTGTTTCATTAGTTTTCACTTATGTCGGTAGTCCTCATGACTGTTCTTGTCTGTCAATAAAATTGACATTATATGTACCATTGCTTGTTTTATTAATATAATATTATTTTGTAAGCTCACACACGTCATTAGTCTAGTCAACAAGTTCAAAAACGTGTTAAATAGAAATGAAGCTCCTAAATATATGTGCGATAGCTCATTCGATTCGTAATGATGTCTAGAAAAATGTTTTTTAAGGGTTTATTAGCACATAAAAAATTGCGATTGTTATTAACAAAATAAGAAAAAAAAACAAGGTATTTAGTTATTCGTTAATAACTTCTAAAATACTGATATTTAAGGCATTTTGAAAAAAGATACCGAAAGAGGAGGAAATTTCCAATACAAAAGTCCTTACTTCCGAAACATAATCTCTATTATTTATAACTATTTTTTTTTAACGCTGAAAATTGGGCTCCGCGAGGCCGATACGGAATAGGCGCGCCGCCTGAAAAACTGGTATATCACCTAAAATATTTTATTTATAGTATCAGATAACTATTTAAAAAATTGAATAAATTATGGTGTAATCTAGACACTTGAACAAAACAACCATCTTAATGCATAGTGAAATAATGTTCTTGTAAAAAAAAAATTGTTAAATATTTTTTTTGTGTTTAAAATCGTTATTATATATTTGTATTTATATTTATTTGTAATTATACTGTGTTCAGATGTACAAATTAAACACTAAGGATTACGGCACTAAAGCCAATTATTATCATTAATTATAAATAAAAATAAACATGAAAGTGTATAATTCAGCTAAAGGTATTTCGAGGTATTTCTCGGAGGACAGTGGTAGCGTATGCGACTGCTCTACGACTATTCGGTTGCCGGGTCGGACCAAATGTTTGTATGAACTGCAAATATTTGTTTCGGGTTTGGGTATTTTCTAGGTGTAGTATGTGTGTGTTTACAAAAAAAAACACATTTAAGTATTCTGTTAGCCAATCTAGCGTTCATAGTACAAGCTGTTCATAGTTTAAACTAGCCGCCAGTTTAAGTGATTGCTGTTATTGTTCACATTTTTACTTTTTATATTCTTTTTTTTTAAAGACAGTTCAGACATTAGGAATATACCTACATCCTGTATCGCGGTGAACTTCACAAACATACATGAAGCGGACAGAAATAACACCCAGACTTAGAACTTATGGTTCAAGTCCCATGTGGGATTTGAACCATAACACTTGGCACAGTAAAAACTAAAAAGTATTGTTTCTTATAGTTAAATAGTTGAAATTTTGTTTTTTTTAATCGAATTCTAAATTTGATTTTTTTACGTATAGTAAACCGGAAGTGAACATTTCAAATCGATTTTTGAGTAACTTCAACATTTTTTTTTGTTTGTATCTTGAATTAAAGCTTTATATGTACTAATTCTTCACAAAAAAAATTAAAACGTGATCTCCAATAGTTTAGGACTTAGAGTGGTTTTATTAATTGAGAGTGAAACAGTATTAAAAAGCGGCGTGGCTGTAGTGTGATTACCAGTGCATTGTATAAGATGTGTATAGCAGCCTGTACTCTAACTGATAATGTTGCTTTTAAGTTTGGGTTGAAGAGACAGGTTTGACAATGCAGAAGCTTAAATAGACCATCTTGTACTTGAAGAAGCCTTTAGGATAGAGACATTAGTTGATCAGAAGAAATGTAATACAAAATAGGTTTAATAAATAATTTATTTATCTTGCCAATATTATGGCGGTTCTTTAAATTATCCTTAATTCTAAAATTAATACTAAAATTATATACAAATTGGCACAAGTCCAGTTCACAGAAATCTTTCAAGAATGTTTTGGGTTTTCGTAAGTCTTCAGTCTTCTTATTTGCCTAATGCTTTTGCAGCTCCCAAAACTTGAATAGCTGGTCCCGCTTTCACGATACCATTGCGGATATTCTGGCCCACTCGCTCCTGAAATAGTGATATAAAATTGTTAGAAAACATTTTAACAGTTTGAGAATTTATATAGAAAGATTGCTTGTTTTGATTGATGAGATGTGTGGTTAAACAAAATCAGGAGTAATCCCTTACTATAGAGGGCTGGGGTTTATTTTCACCTTAGTATTGTAAAAAAAAATACAAGCAAAACTTACAATTTTCTTAAAGAACTTCCACCTGGGCTCGGGAGCCGCAGAAACGCTCGCCAATGCGACGAAACAAGCGAACACGAAGAATAAAATTCTCGAGAAATTCATTTTTGAAATTAAAATTTGATATTTCACTGTCAAGTTGTCGGCTCGACGAGGACGATGCGAATGATGCTCCACCAAGAAATATGTGCGTGTATATATAGCAAAATAATAAAAGACGAGTAATTTATTTTGTGGTGGCGATTTGAGATTCTATTCTGTAAGAAATAGAGTTCATAACTTCGTTGATTCATGAGTTTCGTGATAAGCTCAGCACATGCAGACTGCGGGAACCACCGGGGATCAGATGTTAATTCCCTTATCCGATGTTTTTGTTATTAATAACTTCTGTTGGGGTTTGAAACTTAATTATAATAATATTTATGTAATATTTTATTTAAATCGCATGTGGCGATGCGATGACACTTTGTGCTTTGTTTAGTTTATTTTAAGTAAAATTGATAACAAAGGTTAAATAATTAGTTGAGCATGATTGTGAAATGTTATTTTATATGATTGAATATAATTATTATTGTATCAATTCTAATATGTCTGTCTGTCTGTCTATTTGTTTGTCTGTCTGTTAAGTTTTCATTACTAAATCTCTGCATCGTTTTCACTCAAATTTGGAATGAAGATACTTTGATTCCTGAGGAAGGACATAAGCTACTCTTTACCGCGATTAGAGACATACATGCGGGCGGAGCCACGGGCAAAATCTAGTTATTTATATACAGATCGATAGGCACTCTATTATATACGATGATTTCTTACACTTAAACTTTAGAAGGACTATCTTCCTGCAATACTTTCCCCATGACTACTCAATTGATATGGAAATTCTGTTGAAATACTGTTTCTTTTTTTTATGGAATAGTCAGGCAAAGGAGCAGACGTATCGCCTGATGGTAAGCGATTACCGCCGCCCATGGACACCTGCAACACCAGAGGCATCACAAGTGCATTGCCGGCCTTTGGGAAGATGGGGGGGAGATATGAGGAGGGGGAATGGGGTATGGGCCTCCGGTATCCTCACTCAAAGCTGAAACTCAGTGCAAGCACTATTTCACACCGGTTTTCTGTGAGGCCGTGGTATCACTCCGGTCGAGCTGTGTGATAGTTTTGGTGGTATATTATTTTATATGTTCCACCGATATTAATAAATGAGGTGTCAATAGATTCGTGATAATAGCGCGGGTGACATGGACCATATAAATTTTCTTAGAGGTTTTTAAGGTGTCGGGTTAGAGTTTTTAAATATTTCCATATTCTTGCGATTACCCCATGTATGGGGACCCCCAAAATTTATTGTTTTTTTTATTTTTGTGTGAAAATCTTAATGCGGTTCGTAGAATACATCTACTTACCAAGTTTCAACAGTATACTTCTTATAGTTTCGGAAAATTACTTCCATAGACCGCAGAACGACGGCAGGAAATATTTCATGTTTCATTAATAAATCTTGACTGGCAAAGGGCTGAAATCCCTATTAAGAAATAAAAGGGATTTCAGGCACCAGGAAAAGGTTTATTTTTTAAAATTATGACAAATTAACATACCGCTGAGTCTCCAGCGGACTCAAGACAATTCAATTTTTTACAATTTTTATTTGTAAATTAACTTGAGACTTTAAAACGGACTTACTTAAACAACTGAACTAAATTTATCTCTTTGTTAGTAATCCTTTTTATACGTTTATTATCGATGTTATTATTTAATCTTTATCTTACCTCTTGTAAATCTATATTACTGATAACAGTGACTTTATTCCGCAATATTATATTTAATTGTTTTATAAGTGTTAATTTATTTATTTATAACTTAACCTCAATATAAAAAAATAAGATATAAAGAAATGTAAACATTTACGTATTGTAAAAGAAAAATATTATTAAACGTGTTATTACATTAACTAAAAAAACATGTTAGGTTTTAGTAACACAGAAGTAATATTCTAAATAAATAGATGAGGCAATAAAGTGTTCAAGATTTTGGTGATTCATATCAACCACTAGATGATGCACACCAAAGCGGCCTATTGAGATGCTTCTGCATCATTGGGCCTCCGGTCTCGCACTCACCAACGAAATACGACAGCACGAACTTTGTCACTTTAGGTTGGTCTTCTATGCGAGGCTAGTACCGCCCCGGTTGAACCGGGCAATTCGTACTGAAATCAGCGTGGCTCTACTAGCTTATCTGCTAAATAATAATATAACGTACGAAAAACAAATAGATATACAAAAAATATTATACGGCATGCAGAAGCATCACACACATCACCATGTTTCATTGTTGCATTGTCTGCATTCGCAATGAATATGGTGACCACCACTCTTGGATTCTGCTTATGCTTTCCATCAAGTAGAGTAGACTAATTTTGGCAAGCCCAGAAAAAAAAACATAAGTAAGAATACAACTCGTCTCATACAAGGTCAATCAACAGATTTCTTTTGAAACAAAAAATCAGACCAGTTTTATTACTACGCTGATGATATTTAAATTACTATAGATAACGTTATGTTTTTTGGTATTTTTAAAAGCGTGGAATTTATTTACTCGCTACTAGTTTTGTTTTATATTATCGTTCATTCACAAATCTATACATGTAGCTTTTATACTCGGATACGCCAGCGTGTAGGTTGGTTGGTCGCGGAATAACACATGTGAATTAATACATCCTTCCAACCAATAACTTTTAAGCCTTAATATTCCTTCCTTTCTTCTCATTTAGAGCATTGTTTTAATTTAAAGAAAAATAACTGACCCAATCCACAGACAGTGTACAGCCACGGATAAAAAAAAACCCGTTATCTTTTAGTTTTTCTGGTATTTGCATACCAGAAAAACTTGTCCTAACAACAAAGAACACATTAAATCCAGAATTATTTAATTTGGTGCCGCCGATCGGAAGTTATGCGCGTACATACATTTCGGTGATTCATTTTTATATATAATTATGATTACGTTTATAGAAGCCTGATACATAAGTGAAACTAACGTTATAGTGCCCCAAATAAAGCATGTTTAAAATATATCTAACTGTCTTTCGGAGATATAGTCGTGAATATATAAAATAACACAACTTATTCAATAATCCATAACTTTAGCTGAGTCATAAATACAATACACAATCATTAAGATTGCTTCTTTGAAATTAGTAATAATGGATAAATCGATTATTTAAATATATTTCAAACAGGAAAACTTTTGCAATTATAAACAGTTAGCCATAACAAAAACAGCAAACTGCCTGCCGCATCCAAAAGTAAAAAAAGAACCGCAGACTTCGTTCGAGGGAGTCCCCTTGAGTGTTGATTCATTGCAAGCACGATTACAGTCGCAGCCATTCAATCGACAATGACTCATAACCAAACTGAATAAAGTCTAAAACGCTTCACAACTCGTAACTATATCATTTAAAACACTTAAAAAAAGAAAGTATATAACGGACTTTCTCAGGTGATTGAAATAGAGCATCATTCATAGCGCTTACTTATATTGACGTTTTAAAATATTTTGAACTTTATCACATATCTAATTTTTATAGAAACAAAATGAATTTCACGAAAGTTTTAATGTTCGTTTTCGCTTGTTTAGTCGCTCTTTCGAGTGTTTCAGCGACGCCTGAGCCTAGATGGAAATTGTTTCACAAAATTGTAAGTTTTTTATGGTCAAAATATTATTTTTCTAAAATGGCAAAGAATGGATAATCTATTTTGTTTTTACTTCTTTACGACTGTCTAGACATAAAAAATCAAATGGCGATCGGTTGAGTAGTTAAGTTCTGACAGGCGTAACAAACAAACAAATAAAAATTTGGAGTTATTATATCTTTTAGGATGACCATCTATTGGGATGGCCTTGTTTGCTACCTTATTTTTTATGTATTGTGATAGTAATTCCAATATTTAATAAGGATGGTGTCAATTGACCTAATTGGTCTAGTGACTTTGGGCAATAGACTGAGTACTAAATCAGTGGTTATCATGTTCGATTCTCACACGGGACAGATAATTGTATGACTAGTCACCCAAAACAAACTTACATACAATGACGTAGTTTTTTTTAATATTGGTAGAACATATAATAAGATAGTTGAAGCATCTTTATAACTAGCCGACCCCGCTTTTCTTTGACTTGATTTATAAATACTATAATTTTGTAATAATTTTTTTTGTTCAGTCATAATCTATATATATTATATAAAAGAGGGAGGTGACTGACTGACTGACATACCCAGAGATCAGCGTACAGCCCAAACCGCTGAAGCTAGAATCCTGAAATTTTGCACGTAGGTTCTTTATATGACGTAAGTGAGCACTAAGAAAGAAATTTTTGAAATTCGACGCCTAAGGGGGCAAATCAAGGGATGAAAGTCTGCGTGAGCGAAGCCGCGTGTAAAAACTAGTAAAATATATAGCCTATGTCACTCCTGAATAGTCTTGCTTTTGTTAGTGAACGAATTTTCAGAATCGGATCAGTACTTCCTTTACCTCTTTATAATATAACTAGCTTTTACACGCGGCTTCGCTCACGCAGACTTTCATTCCCTAATTTACCCCCTTAGAAGTGGAGTTTTAAAAATTCCTTTCTTAGTGCTCACTTACGTTATATAAAGAACCTACCTGCAAAATTTCAGGATTCTAGCTTCAGCGGTTTGGGCTGTGCGTTGATCTCTGGGTGACACAGTCAGTCAGTCAGTCACCTTCCTCTTTTATTTATATATAGAAGGTAGTATAGATTGACTGCCTCGGTGGCGCTGTTGTAGCGTTCGCGACTGCAGCAGTCCTTGAGGTACCGGATTCGATTTCTAGATCTAAAAAATGTTGAATGATCAGTGAATAATAATTTCGGATTAATATCTAGTACCCATACATATTCTTCTTAGTTTGGGAGTAAATGGCGTTTTGTATCAGATCAGATGTATGAAATAATAATTATTATTTGTGTAAAATGAGTGTAACTTTCTTTGACATTCTATTTGCATTAGTTTAAGTTAGTAAATTAGTTTGAGTATTTACGAGATCTATTATTTTAAAAGGGTTGAATAATCGAGTATTGGAAAATAGCGTAATTGACACCTTAGTCAAATTAGTTACTTTTTATCATCTGTCAAAACGATAAATTTGTATGAAAAATGTACTAAATACAAACTTGTGACGTCACTGCATTAGACTACTCAATTGAGCAATATATTTCAATGTTTATATGATTAAAATTTGTAATAAAAATGAAAAGCTGTAATAATGATATTTTCCGAGATGTTTTGTAATATTCGTTTTAAAGAAGGAGACATCGGTACTTATTTACGACTAGGTGAGTCCCGCGGTACTACCCGCGCTATTGTCATACCGCGGGTAGCGCCCCGGGACGAGGTTAGTCTAAAAAAGTATCCTAAGTTACTAATAAAATCATCAGCTATCTGCCAGTGAAAGTCCCGTCAAAATCGGTTAAGCCGTTCCAGAGATTAGACGGAACAAACAGACAGACATACAGACAGACAGATAAAAATTGTAAAAAATGTTATTTTGGTACATGTAATGTGTATACCTACTGTGCATTTATTAAAAGTCAGTTATTTTTATATTACAAACAGACACTTCAATTTTATTTATTTGTATAGATACAGTCAACTACCCTATTAAAATAACGCGGAAACCAGAAATCGAATTGAAATCACAAAAATGTCAGAACCAGGCTCTTAAATACTGATTGGCATCGAACGTCTAAAACCCTTTAGCTATACGAGTCATTAAAGATTTTGAATGTTTGGGAACTTCAAATTACTATTTTAATAATAATAAATATTTCGGACATCTAACACACAACGCCATATAGTACCATGCTAAGCAGGCCTTGTGTTATGGGTACTAGACAACTGATATAAATACAAATATTCTTTTTTTGTAAATACATATACATCATACATAGAAATCACCCAAACTCCGTAACAAATATTTCCAGATCATACAAACATTGGGTCCGATTTAGACCAAAAAGATGGGTGTTATAAGTTTTTCGTGTTTGTCTGTCTGTCTGTGGCACTGTAGCTCCCGAACGTATAAAGCGATTTCAATTTAGTTTTTTTTTTGTATGAAAGGTGAGTTACGTGCGAGTGTTCTTAGACATGTTTCGTGAAAATCGGTTGAGCCGTTTAAAAGTTATGGGGGTAAAAGTGGGGAAGAGTAACCGAATGTCTGCAAAAATATCATCATGTGGGGGCTCCACAGAACAAATGAATTCTGTGGGGGCCTCAAATGAAAGCGCATAACGTGTTTTTTACTTTTTAAAGGGAACTTAGGTTATTACATCGGGTTTTTTTTTTTAATTTTGGGAATTTATAGCTATAATTACATACCATGTATCCTCGAGAGAAGTGATACTCGAAACAAACCCTATCCAACCAGAGTGGCCAGCGTAATATAGTAGATAAATAGATAGATAATACTTTATTTGTACACCAGAGTTTACTAACAATATACAATCATAATTAACAGAAAATTTGATGTACAAAGGGCGGCCTTATTGCTCATAGCAATTTCTTCCAGGCAACCTTTGGATGGACAAGTTTCATTCTAAGTTGGTGCGGGGTATTTAAGTACGTGAAAGTAGATAAAGACTTTATTTCTGCGGAGAGGCCTATGTCTGACAGTAGACTGTTAAGGCTGTTGTAAATGAACATGATGATATCAATGGGAACGACCTGCGCCGACACTTGTGGGGTGGCTTGATTATGGGCTCCTATACATAACTGTGAATTGCAAATTCAAATATCTGCGACCTCGCACGAATGCACCGCAAAAACTTCACGCCGCATCGCATCGCAGTTATGTGTGGGAGCCCTATAAACTACTAAAGGTAGCCCAATGGTCGAAATACGACCAATTTTAATTTTAGTTTTTTTTTCTTTATTGCGTTCTGCACTCCTCTATATAAACTTTAACTTTGCCAAATTTCGTCTTTCTCGGTCCGCATAATTTTCGTAAAAAAGAGGAAAAAAGGTTTTGTTTTACGTATCTATATATCGATACGTTTATTCCAGACAATTTTCAAAGAAAATATCATTATATCAATAAAAATCAGAACACATTATCATAGATTTAACTTCGCTTGAATCCGCTTCCATATACATAAAGACTTTCAAATAAATCCTATGTCAATAATTATCGTATATACATTCTTTTACTGAAGTCTTAAAAAAATATCACCATTAAAACTGCAAACTTACCGTAAAAATAATATGTGTGTGCAGTAAACTCTGAGAGTAACAGAGAACTGCTAACATGTTGGTGAATTTGCAATGCCATTTGCATTCCATTAAAATAGGGTATTAGTAACAATTATCGTCTTACCATGTTTATTTTGTATTTTTTTTCGTATCGAGTCGAATCTTTTATTATTTTAACAAAATTTTGGAGCTTATTAAGGTCCGTTCAGAGGAGAGCACATTTTTATCACGTTGGAAACAGAGTTTTGAGCAATTGTAGTAAGGTTTATTTTTGCACGTGCAGTAATTTGTTTACCATAGCACAGGTTCTGTCTAGTTTAGGGACGCCGAATGGGGTGAGGTTATAATTAATAATAATAATATCTTTATTGTACACCAGAAGATTATAAAATGGACTTAAAACTAGGTAAGTAGGTACAAGTGGCGGCCTTATTGCCGTAGGTAATCTCTTACAGGCAATCTCAAACAATTAATATTATTTTAAATAAAAAATGTAACAGATAGTATATGTTTTAAAGCTATTGTCTCAGAACTTGTCCTGGTTTCCAATCGAAGCCATGACCTTTGGCTTAAAAAGCCAAAGGTCAAAGGTTTAAAAGCCTTTTAATAAATTTTCACTTCTACCATAATTATTTATTTATAAAATAATCAGCTCATATCCGACGTCATTCAATATTTCTTCGTTGTAGATTATCATCAACAAGTTTAATTTCTTGTTCAAGAAACATCATTTCATTTAATTTTTTAATTCAGTTTAAAGAAAAATCTTGTTACCTACTTGAAGTCCTTTAAAGTTAATTCATAATTGAAATGTGTTTAGTAACCACCCTGCTAATTACTATATACTATAAATTACTGGTTTTACTGGAAATGTTTATCGTTTGTTCTCGCTAAACTGGAAAAGTGCAAAACAGATTTTAACGTAGTTTTCACCGATGAATGAAGTAAATGATATCTCATTATGGTCTTGTTTGAAAAATAGCGATATACTGCTTTAAATGATACACGGAATATATTGCCAATGAAATTAACGGTGTTATAAATTTCACAAAAATACATGTTTAATTGTTTAAGGATTTTGTGAATAAAATTCTATCAGCACATTAACGCAGCTGTCAGTTTTCTTACAACGTAGAAGGTATCTGCGAAGTACCAAAAATGCTCAATCCATGCCATTACGGCCTAAAGCAATAATAAAAAATAATTAACACTTCAAAATGCATTTACAAATGTGTACTCAATACGATATCAATTATTTATCTTACAGTATCATCTGCCAAATATAAAGAAATACATTTTTATTCATTACCGAGAATTGGGGCTTCCACCTTTTTTCTCGTCTAACAGGGAATCTCTTATCTTATGTCTGCCTTTACCATTATGTGATTACTTGCACTTAGATTTGCCGTAATTTATTACAAACCGGTTGTTTCTTGGTCTATCGCTGTACTATTTTAGTTCTACGGTATGTGGACCTATTTCTCAATTTTATTATCATCTTGGGACCAAATTAAGGAGGTTTACTACTAATTGTTGTGTAGCTTTGTAGAGTAAACCGTGGATACAAGACAAGGGTCTGGAAAAATATAGATTTCGTTAATCTTTTTAGATACTTAACCGGGTATTTTTGTAGATGGTACTCTACGTTTTATTTCTGTACCGTACTGTATGGAGCCATTCATTTATTACGTAAGACTATTTTCGCTAGTTTTTCACCTCCACCTCTCCTATTATAAGAGAAAGGAAAAATAGGTCGACCTCCTACCCCTGTTTAAAATGTAATTACGTAAGAATCTAAAGGATAAAATGAATGAACGTTATTTTTATTTTTATTTTTTAAAGTATAAATTTTTAGAAATGTTTATTTGTACCTACAAAGGCACTACTAATTTTCATTTTTGGTAGTATTAAACTTTGGTTTTAATCATTCATCTTTACCTACACATGATTTTCAGTCCCGGGGCTCAAAACCCATTCGGAGCTAACCTCGGCACTCGCACAGTTGCCAGCGGTTTTTCGAACTATATTTTAACTTTGCGCATTTTGTGATCTTACGTAAGAACTATCAAGACTCCCTCCCACCCCCTTGTAAGAAAAAGTAAGACGTGGTTGACTCACCTCTCCCCCTAAATCGTCTTAAGTAATAAATGAATGGCCCCTATTCAGTACTGTAACATAGTAATTTAGTTAAGGCGTGAGTACGTATTTATACATTCGTTGTACGTGTGGTGACCATACAACAACACGTTAGGGAGTAGTCATACACAGGCGTTCCCCTCTGCCAAAGTATAAGCCTAAACGGACCTCTATTACACTGTTATGATATGAAATAATATAATGTACTAGCTTTTACACGCGGCTTCGCTGACACCGACTTTCATCCCCTGATTCCCCTCAGGATTCTAGCTTCAGCGGTTTGGGCTGTGCGTTGATCTCTGGGTATGTCAGTCAGTCAGTCACCTTACTCTTTTATATATTATAGATTTATGTGTGCGTGAAATTCTAAATCTTATGTTTTAATTGTTATGTGTGAGTTCGTATTGACAGGTAATTGTTTTTGTATGTGAGTCTAAAATGTGTATGTGAGAAAATTTCCCCGCGCAAAAAATTACAGATTGTTTTGTATCGCGTGGTACACTAGGACAAAATGCTCTTTTTATGGGGCTTATATCCAGAGAGTTACTAAAAGCTGTTGATGAGAAATGGCGGTTTGTTGATGAAATAGTGATGAGATTTTTTTCTGTTTTCAGGAGAGACTTGGACAGCACATTCGTGATGGTATAATCAAAGCTGGACCAGCTGTCGCTGTTGTTGGTCAAGCTGTTGGTGTCGCTCATGGAAAGTGATGATTGACTTGTAACGTATTTTATATTAATAAAAGTTAAGTTCATATTTATTTGTTTGTTTTATTTTTAAAGAAGTAGTTAGACTCTAAATGATGACACATTGTAAGAAATAATTCGTTTGTTTTGTAAAAAGTGAACTCACTTTTAATAATACAAACTAGGTCGCGGGAGACTTTGCACACATGCATGAAACGGGTAAAAAGAACACCCAAATTCAGATCAACAATTTGTGGATCACGCAATAAATGTTATTTCATGTGATGATTGAACCCACACCCACAATACTCTAGGCAGTGGAAAACAGTAGGAGGTTATCGTTTAAGCCACTACGCTATTTGTGCAATTATGTTAGCAATGAAGCTAGTAAGGGCAAATTTTTGAAAATTTTACTGTTAGAAATCGCCTAAATTGTTAAGCCATCCCTGTATGTACTGTCATTAATTAATAAATAAATAATTGATTGCCTCGTTGGTCTTGGCGCGGTTGGCGTGTGCGACTGCTGATCATGAAGTCTAGGGTTCGATTCCCGAGTCGGACCATATGTTTGTATGATCTACAAATATTTGTTTCAGAGTTTGGGTGTTTTTTATGTATGATATGTATTAACAAAATAAAAAGTATATATTATGTATTTGTATCAGTTGTCTAGTACCCATAACACAAGCTCTGCTTAGCTTGGGACTAGATGGCGTTGTGTGTTAGATGTGATAGGTGTGAGATGTGTATTATTAATAAGTACATACAAGTACTATCAAAATCGGACAGTTGAATAGTTTAAACTCTCGATTATAGGCATTTGTTGGAACTTGTTAAGATACACTCTAGAATTGAAGTCACTTGCACTCATCATTTTATAAAAAAAGGAGTTTAATTCTAGAATGTACAGTTGAAGATTTTTTTTCATTAAGTTTTCATTCTCTGTGTCTCATACATGAGGAATTGTAATTTTAATATTTTATTCTATCTATGAGCAATACTCTATGTTAGAAATTGAACGTCATTATAATGGCAACATTTTTGATTGTCATTTTTCCTGTTTGACGCTTTGAAGTGACAGGTAGAACTTATGGACGCTTTGACCGGTCGAGCAAGGTTTCGTAAAGGAGTGCCGGGTGTTAATTGAAATTTAGCTAATTGTTCCTCCAATATCGGTGTTTCGTTGGTTACCGGTATGATTGGTCTGGTTTGGACTCGCGAGTTTTAGTAGTCACGTCAATTAGGCGCGATCCGCGATAGTTAAATCGGGTGTCTTGTAATTACGAGACTTCGGGAGCCCGTAAGCCATTTAGGAGTATCTATGTGTAACGACGCAGAGAGGAAACTACCAAGAGGCCTCTTGGACGCCGTTATCAAGGAATCTACACATCTCCAGTAAGTGCTTGAGATTACATTAGCTTAGAATAAGAACACAGTGAAACGCCGTAAGTTGAATTCTTTTGCCAGTGAACAAGCTTAGCGATTGAATGCCTATACCATGGGTCCTATAGACATTGCAAACTTCCCAAGGTGAACGCTGCATTGGCGAAAGGATTGAACACTCTACTTTGTACTACATTCCATAAGACTCATTTCGTATAATTATTCTTATTATCGATAGGTGATTACCCTAACATGACATTTGACATTGACAAATCAACTTTGATGATGCTATCGCATCCGGATAAGAGGAATCCCCTTTCAGATTTCTGTAAAGTAACTCTCTTGAAAATTGAAGTCTATGTTCATAGCAATAAGAATAGTAATTCCGTAAATTGAAAGCCGCAGAGAATCTGCGTTGCAAACGTGTGATAAGAGGCTTCAGGTCAAGCAACGGCAATGATAACAGGACTTTCCCTACCTCGTCCAGTCTAAATGACCTTTGACTCAAACACAATATCTTCGTAATTACGATCTAGAAAAAAAACTTTGATGTAAATCATCTGTCTACCTTTATGGCAATGGAAGTTGATTATCTTGGTGAGGATATAGTTTGCTCTGAACTTTTGAAAACAATAAATTGTTTTTTTTTTTATTGAATAGGCGGGCAAACTAGCATATCGCCTGATGGTAAGCGATTACCGCCGCCCATGGACAATCGCAACACCAGAGGCGTCACAAGTGCGTTACCGGCCTTTGGGGGATGGGGGGGAGATAAGGGGAGGGATTGGGGTATGGGCCTCCGGTATCCTCACTCACTCGGTGAAACACAGCACAAGCACTATTTCACACCGATTTTTTGTGAAGCCGTGGTATAATATTACCTACTCAAAAGAAATTCTGAACTTTAAATAAAAAATATATATTATTTGAATCTAAAATGAACAATGAAAATAATTACCAATGAACTTTCCTTTTTTATTTTATTTACAACGTAGATTTTGTATAATGTAGATAATTAACTTCAAATTCTTGACTATAACAAACTTTTAGAGTTTTAAATAGGAAAGAAAAAAACTTCCAACTAGCCTTAATGATGATAAAAAGTAAGTAAATTCATTATAACTAGGAAGTATCATCATCATCTTAGCCCAGGAACATCCACTGCTGAATATGGACCTCCACAACAACTGGATCTTGGATATGCGCAGCACAGTACCGGTTGTTATGAAGTGGTAAGTATGTTATTTAGAAATGGTTGTAAAACGAATAAAAAACTCATTAAAAGTGTATTACACTGCACACTCGTTAATCTAATAGTTATTAAAACAATTAAAAAGTAGCGGAGTGAATACAGATGTCTCTACTTTGTAATAATAATACAAACGCATTTAAAATAGAGTTGAAATAGACATTTGTACCCTCAGATATCTATGAAATGTAGCAGGTATTTTAAAACATACGATAGATAAGAAGATAATAACACATTTACAAATAACATAATATGAATATACTAGCTTTTACACGCGGCTTAGCTCACGCAGACTTTCATACCCTGATTTACCCCCTTAGGAGTGGAATTTTAAAAATTCCTTTCTTAGTGCTCACTTACGTTATATAAAGAACCTACATGCAAAATTTCAGGATTCTAGCTTCAGCGGTTTGGGCTGTGCGTTGATCTCTGGGTATGTCAGTCAGTCAGTCACCTTTATTAATATCCATTGTAAGAGTTCTTAACCAGAAATACTAATATTCTCAGTATATTCAGCTTCATGTTACAAGGAATATATTTAAATACTAAAGAGAGCCAGACTCTCAGAAATTAGCTGCTAAAATGAATGAATCAATAAAAATTAAATAAATGATTTGAATTTTCGAATCGAGAAATCATTACAGTTATGAGAAAGCGGAGTCTAGTGAAGAAACTGAGTTATATTTTTTTACTAAGAAGTATGTTAAAAAAACAGAGTTTGGTTTTCAATTTGACGGTTTAGGAACATTTTCATGACTAATGAACTTTCGCAGGTTTATGTTGAACCCAAGGTCTATAGATAAGCATAATCTATAGTAATATTATAAACTGATAAGTTTGGTGTATTGTTAAGTTAAACTCTGGAACCACTGTTTCGAATTGAAAAATCCTCTAAGTTTTCGGTAGCAAATTAATCGAAGCAGACTATAGGATATAACATCTTGCTACAGACAATAAAAGCCGAGTATTCAAGACAAATATGGCAAAATAGTGCAATTTATTCTTCCACAGACCCAGTCGCTATGTCTGGATGGAAATATACCTACAGGGCTTTTTTTCATAGTTTTTTTTTTTAATATTTTCAAAATCTTTTGTAAGTAAAAATTTTAACGACAAGAACTAACGTTAAGGAAAATCATACGCATCATAATGATACTACTTGTCAGCATTATCATGTTTAAGGAAAAAGTAATTTTAAATATTGCACACTGGATTCAATTTTGAATGATCGTTCAATTTCTTTTGTATTCAGATAGGTATGAATTTAAAGAAACTACAAGATATATAAAGGAAGAAATAGGTTACTAAGAATCATTTTATTCCCGGCCGTTGAAGTGACCACCAAGTGTCAGGTTCAAATTGTCAGAATCAGTCAGAATAAAGCAACTGACAATGAACTCGAAAGTTTTATTATTCTGGTGCATTTGCTGTATTGTGGCCATGTCTACTGTATCAGCGGACAATTTCTTTAAAGAACTGGTAAGTATTTTTTTTGTAAACGGATTAAAAAAGAAGATCTTGTTTCGAGTTTTTATAGCAAGTAGGCAGTTTTGAAACGTTATATTACTGACTCTAGTTGCGCTGTTCCAAAATTTCATATTTATGGAGTTAGTTTATAATCACAAATTTTAACAAAAAAAATACCGTCTTAATTCAGGATCAAGCACTAGCTTTGAAATAAAAAAAAAATCATCAAAATCGGTTCACCCAGTGGAAAGTTATGAGTTAACAAACATAAAAAAATACAGTCGAATTGAGAACCTCCTCCTTTTTTTGAAGTCGGTTAAAATAAGTTATAAACTCCTTAAGTTATTCTGTGGTTGAATGTGTGTGATATTATTATTTTAGGTACTTATAAATATTATTTCATAGAATGCATTTTTTAAAAATCGATACTATCGTTTTGAAGATAATATTTTAATATATAAAAGTAGAAAATTAAGGAATGGAGAATATAGATTCTTAAAATTTGTTATGATTTACAAGTATCGATATAAATATTATGATTAAAAAAAAATGTTTAGTAAATTATATACAACGACTGGCAATCCTATCATTTGTCTAGAGGTAGGCGATAACCCAAGCCAACTAAAGGTCAAAATGCTTTGTTATCATTATTTTAAAAGTCTGGTAACCTAAAAACGCATAAACAATTACAATTTTTTTTTTACCATCGACACTACCATTTTTATATTCTTTTAAGTGCTCAGTATCTTCTTAATTCGTTTTATTGACGTGACAACGTCTACGAGTAATAAATTGATATACGCCGGCAGCATGCACGAAAAAGGATGACTCATTGTCCCGTTACGCTCATTGTACGTCGTTGTATGAGAGACATCTCTCATAATTTTAATCAATGTTTTGTTATGACGTTGTAACGTTAAACTATCGTCCGTAATCCGACTTTACAGACAACCAATTTCTTTTTATTTTACAGGAAGGTATTGGCCAAAGAGTTCGAGATGCTGTGATCAGCGCCGGTCCAGCTATAGACGTATTGACGAAGGCAAAGGCTTTAGGCTCCAGCAGTAATGATAAGGATGACTAAAACGCTCACTTTTATCACATGTATACATTTACTGAAACATTTAAATTGTAAACATACAGATGTAATTGTAAAATGACTTATTAATTAAGGAATACTTAAACATATCAAAGTAAAATATTATGACTATTTAAAAGTTGTTTACTTGTACTGCCATCACTGAATTTCATTCTTTCAAAAGTAAATTATTAATTCAGCTAGCATCACTGCTGAAAATTATTTAGAAAGAATTATAACTTAACTGAACTCATATCTACCGAACACATACGAAATAATGTCTTATCCTATCCCACTTCACACTGAAATAATATGTGATAGTCAGGGTGAGTAAGTATCTTAGTATCATGGTTGACCAACGACTCACATTATACACATTAGGACTGGCGTACAAAAACAAATTTTGAAATTTAAAAGTTTAAGGATTTCAACCCATTCAATACAAAATTACATTGGACAGGAGCTGTTATATAAAGGCGCGTCTCAACTGAAATTCGACAACACAAAATAAGGTTAATAACACAAAAGTTGCCAAATTTTGTTCGGTGGAGGCTCGGCTTAAGACATTAACTCGCACCCTCATATGTCTACACATGCATGCGCATACACATTAAGAGACATGTAAATATATAAAATTACCTACTTGAACACTTGTACGTTTTACAAAAAAAAACTTAATATCGTAAAACTTAAGGCAACCTTTTTCTTTTATGGAATAGGGGGCAAACGAGCAGGCGTAAGCCCTTACCGCCGCCCATGGACACCCGCAATACCAGAGGCGTCACGAATGCGTTGGCTGCCTTTGGGGGAGGGATGGGGGAGTAGTTGGGGTATGCGCTAATTCACTCCGTCGATCCGTGGTATCACTCCGGTCGAGCCGGCCCATTCATAATTCATCATTTTATTCTTAATTTTGACATAAGTTTTGCTTGTAATTGTGTATAACTTGTGTTGAATTATTTATATTTATAATAGGTCTTTACCTATGAAATTGCCGTTTTGTATGCAATAAGTGAAAGTACTTATTTTTCAAACTTTTTTATTTCTGTTATTATATTTTATATATTTTATTTTGGTGTTATTCTTTACAAACATTGTTGTGTACATCTATATCAGATATACATATAAGATTATGTTTTTAGTTCCTAATGTTAACCAGTTTTGTATTATGTATATTGTTGATGTTCCTTAAATAAATAAATAAATTCATGCCTAAGCGTGGCTCTCCCACCTTAGAGTTACCCATCAACACACCAACAGACTTTAAGATTCTACAGCAGGATAAAGGCCTCTTCTTGGAAAGAAGGTTTTAACCTATTACACGGGGCCAGACGGGCTATCATAGGGTTTGTTTCAAGTTTTCCTTCTCTTTGCAGTGATGTTCACTTGCCTAGTTTGCTGTTTTGCTCCCTTAGTCGAGTCTTATTACATCCACTGGATGAATTGAGTGACACTGCGTATTCTCAATTCATTACCACACACATAAGTAGATAGATAATAAATATAATAGATAGTAAGACAAATATAAGTTCCGAGTTACAACATACGTCATACTGCTAATTCCGGGCTTGCTATAACTAATATAATAGGCGTTATACAATCAATGCGAGTGTATTGAGGTTTAATATTTATATGTAATTAGATATGATTGTGTCGCAGTGTTTGTTACCAAACTCCTAAGAAACTGCCGATTTTTATGAAATTTTGTGTGAATATCGGGTAGGTCTGAGAATCGGCCAACATCTATTTTTTTAAACCCATAAATAATAAGGATGACCCATCCCTATTTTTTATATAGTAAAAACAACGATTGCCTTGTCAGCTAGTAAGTGTGTTAAATGTTTCTGAACAAACCTAACTTTCTAACTATCGAACAAGTGACAGTTCCAACTAAGATATATTTCCTAATTGCTGTCAGGGGATAGTTGACAATTTGACATCAGTAGAAGTCAGGAGCTAAAGAGCTTTGGTCGGAAGAAAAAAATTTCGTGGAGTTCTTTAAATGTTAATGTAAGAAGTTTCAATCTGGTATATTGAAAGTATAAAACCCAATTAAAAGTCTACATAGTTTCCTGTTTTAGTGGATGCTTAATTTTAAGATAATTTTCTCAAGTTAGAAAAACATTATATCATAGTGAATTTAACAATGTTACACAGTTGACTGGCCTGTAAGTCTCGTAGTTGATTAGCTAAGCCTGGGGTTATTGGGTACATTCGATTCCAATCCAGTACAAATATTTGTATTATGAGTACAATCATTTGTTTTGTGTCTTTTGTAAGTTTTCTAAAACATGTGTATATATTTGGAACTATATAAGTATGTACACACAGCATAGGCTCTACCTAGATTGGAATTTGATTGCAGTGTGCAAGATTTGTGAAGAATAGGGGGCAAACGAGCAGACATATTGCCTGATGATAAGCGATTACCACCGCCTGTGGATACCCGCAACACCAGAGGCGTCACAAGTGCGTTTCCAGCCTTTGGGGGAGGGGTTGGGGTATGAGCCTCCAGTATCCTCACTCACTCGGTGAAACACAGCGCAGGCGATATTTCACACCTGTTTTCAGTGAGGCTGTGGTAGCCGAGCAGGCCCATGCATGCCGAAGCATGACTCTCCCACATAAATTTAATCTACTTAACGTATATAACTTTTAATATACCCTGATTATTTCTAACAATATTTAGGATAGGATACATAGATCATATAAACAACTTAGATTTTAGTAATGCATTTATTTTTTCATATATATTATATTAAACAAACAAAAATTTCGTTCTATTTAAATACGCATTCAACATTTTCAAAGAATGCTGGGGATCAATAAATCACTGCCCTTGTTTTTGGAGTCTTTATCGTTTAAAAGCTGGTCAAGTGCTTGGTCAGGGTTGAGTAATGTATCGCCAACTGCCTGGCAAAGTCCTCCCTGTGAAAAAAGAAGTTACTAATTTAGACAACACAAGACTCAAATATGTACAAGTCAATAAAGATGCACACAATATTAAGAAGAGGGAGCTAGAATAAGAAATCTTTTGTGTATATTTGTACAACTCTGTAATGCTGAAATTGACAAACTTTTATTCTGTTATATTCAATAAAATTGTAAAAAAAATGCTTTGTCTTTTACGTCAGATAATTATTTAAGCCGTCGGCCCCGGTTGTCATGAACACCTATGACAATCGTTACTTTGAAGACAGTGCTCTCAAATGTACTGACAACTAGTTCAACCTTTGAATTGAGTTCACCCTCAGTGTTACGGAGGCCCGATGCCAGTCGCTCCGCAGAAAAACCGATATTCGGGTAGAACCGGTTGAACTAGTAGCCAACCCCAAATAATCTTGGGAATAACAAAGGCTAGAATAATGACTCAATACAAATAAAAGCATAGCATAAGGAAAAGCAGTAAGGACGGGAACGACGACAACAGTCGATTGAAGAGACTCTCTCTTCCATGGACTATTAGTCGTCAGTTTATTCTATGATCGTATTAAAGTAAAATGGACACATTTTCCTTTAATACGATAAGAATAAAATACATAAAATTACTGATACAATTCTAGTTTTAACTATCGGAGAGCCATATTTCGGAACAAATGGGTTGTCTCAACCGGGGTGATATTACGATCTTACAGCAAACTAATGTCGAGCAATTTTTTAATTGCTTTTCGACGAGCAAGTAAGGTTAACGAAGTCTGAAACACCCGAGAGAGCCTAGGACTTTTTGATCGAGGGATCTCCTGTTTTAGGGGAAGGGTATCTCAACTTTGCAAACATACAGGAAACGGACACAAAGAACACCCGGACTTAGAACAACAATTTTTGGATCACATAAAGTGTTGTCCCATGTAGGATTTGAACCCATTTAGTGAAGTAGAAAGCTGCATGGCGACCAACCACAAGACCAACCGTGCGGTCAAAGTTGCAGGACTCCTATTGAGATGAGTTTACGATGGTCATGACATCAGTTGACCCATCAGCCTCTTTACAACAATACTCTAAAATAAAACTTACAAATTCATTCTAGAATTCAAATCACTTGTACTTTTTACCAGGCAGTAGAGCCACGCTGATTTCAGCACAGTTGGGCCGGCTCGACCGGGGCGGTACTACCCTCGCACAGAAAATCAACGTAAAATGACAGCGTTTGTGCTGTCGTGTTACGTTGGTGAGTGCGAGACCGGAGGCCCAATGATGCAGAAGCATCACTAGGCCGCCATGGTGTGGGTCACCATGCTGCATTGTTGCATTCGCAGTATGGTGACCACTACTCTTGGATTTTGTTTATGTTTTCCATCAGGCAGAGTAAAGTCACTTTAGCAAATTTAAAAAAAAACTTATTCCACTTAAGTGTATTGCAACAAGTTCCATCAAGTGCCAACAATCAAGAGAATAAATTACTTGCCAATTCTTGCAATAAATCAAGTCCAGATACAGTAGTCATGGCCATGGCGCAACAGATAAAGAAGAAAATCAATATTTTTGAATTCATTGTCGGTAAAATTATTTTGACTGTGCTCACAAATTTAAATTGACACTATTGTCAAGCTGTACTCTTAATAGACTGATGTCTCGATAACCACCCTTGTACCTTATATAGTATCGAATACCTCATGAAATATTCCTCTGTAAATCCAAATAAAGTATCTAGTATATAAAAACACTTAAAGACGTCGAGTTAGAACGCATTTTTCTCTGAACACTTATACATATATGCTTGTATTATAACTACGATGATGATGTGATTTTACTTTAAGATATCTATATAATACTGAAAAACTTTTTACCCCCTTTCAGGAAAATTATGCGAGTATGAAATTTGGCACAGATAAAGTTTATATGGAAGACGAGTGCAGAAAGCTAAATAAAACAAATGAATAGCTGTGAATTTCGACCACCGGGTGACTACTAAAAACCTTAACAATAATCTGAAAAGTAACTGAATCTTTAAAAGAGGTCTGAAAAGAATAATTGGAACCAATTTCATTTGGCATAAATAAAAAAATGCTATGACATACCATTTATTAAACTAAATCTTTCAAAAAACTTTTAGGTTAAAGATTTCATCTAAAAGTATTGTATTTCTATAGCAATAAATTAAAATCAATATAACTCTTTGTGAGGGAATAATAAATGAACTTCCGACGGATGTAAAGTAATTAATAATTTAAACATCGTTTATATCTCGGAATTAACAAGTCAAGTAAACGTTAATGAATAAGTTTTCCTCTTACGAATCATAAAACTAATATTTATTATTGTATTGTTAAATGGAAGAAAATATAGGAAAATCAATAGAAATAATGGAGTCGATCCGAGTTAGCGTGAAATGGAGTGCAAGGGGTGGAATAATGGGTTTCATGTTTTCCAAGAAAACTACATCCCCTGCCAACAACAGTTAAATGTTATAGTGAAAATAGTTAACTATGAAAAGAAAAGGCCTGTAGCTTTTGTTGTAACTGTTTTTTCTCATGTCCTATAATATTCGTGAACAATAACTAACTTATTCATATTTATATTTTTAGACGTTTTATTTTGATCTTAAATCATATAGCTTCTAGGTACTACTACCTAAATCAACGTGGCTCTACAGCCACGTTGATTTTAGCACGAACGGGCTGGCTTGACCGGGGCAGTACTACCTTCTTAAAAAGACCAACCTAAAATGACAGCATTTGTGCAGTCGTGTTTTGTTAGTGAGTATGACACCGGAGGCTGTTATAGTGTGGTTCACTATGTTGCATTGTTGACTTCGCAATAAATTTGGTGACCACCTCTTTTGGATTGAAAAAACTCATTTTTTCTAATAAACCTGTTATTGGCAATCGTTTAGTGACTGGCCTTAGAGAAATCGAATGTTAAACATTTCTTTTATTGCTTTCCTCCGAAAGAGAGGAGTCGGAACCTCCGAGAAACTACCTGTCAATACAACAAATAGTCCCTTAATCAGCATTGGCATTCACCCTTAGCTTTGAAAGTTATTCTTGGAACATACCACATCACGAAAAGCAAGTCAAGTTATCAATTTTTTTTTTCATATTACACCAATTTTTGTTGTATCAAACGTTATTTCAAAATATTTGTAAGAAATTAAGCTTTATTCCATACTACTTATTACTCTTTGACTACCTTGGCTGTCGGACACAAGTTCAGACATCGATCCATGGTGCCGCTAAACGCCTTACACTTCCTACTTTTTTCCAATCGCAGTTTCCACTCTAACAACAGATTTCTGCGTCAAATAAGACAACACTTATGGTTACAACTCGTGGGAATGTGTTCTAAAATCACATGTGTGAAATACTACACCCAAAATTAATGGATGTTAATGGGACTAGGATATGGTTTCAACGGTCAACTTGCGACGTTTTGATGCCATATTGATTGACCTATTGATCTAGTTGCTACTGATATTCAATGCTAAGCAAGCTATCTTCCGATGAATTTCATTGCGGATTCCAAGACAGTATAATTTTCCTGGAACATCCCCAGTGTTAAACTCGCTATGTTCGTGGATCACTGCTGTTGATCAGGGTGTAAAGGAGTTACATTGGTGGGCGTGTGGGCGGAAATAGTGCCATGCTAAGCTTGAGGTCATAGGTTCTATTGCCATTCAAGAAAATTTACTGCTTGATGAGTTCAAGCATTTGTTCTGTGTCTGAGGGTATTGTATATTTTATGTATGTATTTAGAAATATATACATTATACATACATATTTTTTGCATTCTGGTTCCCATACACTAGTCCTGGCCCTACCTAGTTTGGAATCGGCAATGTGTTCTCACACATTGCCGATTATGCCGCATGGATGTGTGAGGTTTATTATTATTTTAAACGAGTTCGATCTACAGTTCTCAATGTGTCTGTTCTAATACTCTATTCTCGAGTGTTGTTATATTCGAATCTAGGGTTGACAATACGCTAGTGACAGTAACCCATAATGTGTCTCTGCTGGGCACGGGTCTCCTCTCAGGAGATGGTTTTAAAGCCATATGTCCCCACAATAGCCGAGTGCAGCTTGCGGACTGGCAAGACAACGTTAAGTCACCCAAAGGCCTCCAACTAAGCATCACGACTGTTATTCAATGATAACAACCGGGACCGACTGCTTAACGTGACCTCCGAATCACGGAGACGCTCATGGTATTGTGCCACCAGCGGTCACCCATCGTCATGACCGCGCCCGTCGTTACTTACCCTCAGCGAATGTTTCTAATCACCGAGTGCAACTGCTCCAAGACGATCGTCTCTCTCAGTAGATGTTACATCCTCGGTAATACCTTACTATTCAACGATCATAAACTTGTTTGCTATTTTGGTTACATAACAGATTTATGCAAAACACAATGTCTAGAGAAATATCATTACAAAGTTACACAACGGTAAAAATCAATTATTTTCCCATAAGTTATTGGAATAAATTTTATGTCGAACATAATAATCAAAATTCGGTTTCATAACTTTAGTCAAATATAAGTTTAGTTACCGCTACCTGAATTGCATATATCGGTATCTCAGTCATGTCGCTAAATATAATAGCTTATGCAATCTTTTGTAAGTATCTCTTAATTCTATTAATCAATACAAATAAAGAAAATTAATCTGTCTCTAAAAGTCTAAAAAAGTCTGTTTTTAATTTAAAATTATTTTTAATAGTATTCTAGTAAATATTGACTACCTCGGTGGCACAGTGGTAGTGAATGCGACTGCTATTCTTGAGGTCTCGGGTTCAAATTCTGGGTCGGACCAAATGTTTGTGTGATCACCAAATATTTGTTTCGGAGTTTGGGTGTTTTCTATGTATAATATATCTGTATTTACAATAAAAAAGTATATATGTATTTATATCAGTTGTCTAGTACCCATAACACAAGCTCTGCTTAGCTTGGGACTAGATGGCGTTGTGTGTTAGAAGTCCAAGATATTTATATTTATTTAAAAAAAAATGTTTACTATGTCATAGTAAAGGCTCTGCTTAGTATGAAGTCAGATTACTGTGTGTGAGACGTGTATTACATACTTATTATTGTTATAATATTTTTTATATATTATGAAAATCAGTAAAAATACATTGATTTATTATAAAGAAGTATTGACTACTCATAAAAATCCATAGAAGTAAATAAAATTGAAGTACTTACTTGTCTATTTGTTTCACAATATGCATATGAAATTATATACGGTACTTCCATAAAAAAAACTTGTGTACATCGGCTGACTTAATGACCAGGGCATTCTATATATTAGGCAGACTTTAGTGGAAAGGAAGATTAAAGTTGATCACGCAAAATATAATCAAAATGGTGATGTAAAGAAAGGGTAGATCACAAACATTCGAACCCAACAGACTTTTATTGACAATTTTTTTTAGACTTACATTGGTCCTTCGAGTCAACAGTTTACAGAAATAATTAGTTTTGTTCCAGTTGTAACAATGATGGCGTTATCAGCAGTAGGGCACTACGTAAACTCATCATATCCTAGACCCTGGAAGGTTCTGTACTATCCCAAGAGAACCATGTTCAGGAAAGCAGACCTCATTGATAAAGGGTGCATTGTGTTTATAAAAGACTGCCCTAAAGTTTATAAGTAAGTGACCAATTTTAGATAGTTTTTTTTTTATGTATGGCCCGCCAAAATGGCTCTACTCTGCCTGATGGAAAGCATAAGCAGAATCCAAGAGTGGTGGTCACCATAGTCATTGCGAATGCAGACAATGCAGCATGGCGACCCACACCATGGCGGCCCAGTGATGCTTCTGCATCTTTTAGTCTACTCAACAAGTATGGAACTTGTTGACTAGACTATTTGGGCCTTCGGTCTCGCACTCACCAACGAAACACGACAGCACGAACGCTGTCATTTTACGTAAATTTTTTGTGCGAGGGTAGTACCGCCTCGGTCGAGCCGGCCCGTTCGTGCTGAAATCAGCGTGTGGCTCTACTACCTACCTAACTTCTTACTATTAATATTGAATATAAACATCATCTTCATGATCTTTCGAATCCTTTCACAAATGGCTTTGGGGTCGGCTTTAGATCTACTAAAGTTTTAATACTTTTTAAATCTGCAGTATAACCATGAGAAACGCATCAATGCTTACTTACCTTAAATTTGAATACTTATAATTTCACCGACCTCCGAGCTGTTTCTCTATAGAGCGATAGCTATGAAACCTGCACAACCCAAGTACTGGTTGATATGGAAGTTTAGATTGTTGTCGGACATTTTAGAGCTCCAAGTATCCGCAAAGATTGCCACAGATGGTTGTATGGCAACCGGAACCGACGTCTTGAGGTGCTCTCCAAGGAACGAAGGAATCTCTATGCCTTGTTAATGGTCACCTAGCCATACACTGACCTTGCTACAATTACTCAACTTTACAAAATTCCAATCTACTCCCTTACCACTTACCCACGAAATTTTAAGGTAGCCATACACGTTTGGGTATACCTGACAGGTGTGCCTGTACAGTTACACCCGTCAGCTTAGCTAGAGTTGAGTGGAGGACATACACGTAGCAATAAACCTGTACAAACTCTCAATTGAAGCCATGGCCCTGGTAGCGGCGACAGCAGAGCTCGATACTGTAACGCTCATAGGTTTATTGTTTGTTTCATTGAAAAAAAGGAATTTTAAATGAAGAAACCCTTACCCAACAGTATTAAAAAGCATGGTTACTGCAATAAAAACAATACACTCATGTCAACTTATTGAAATAAATGAAATTTGGGCCGAAAGACTACCGCAATTATCTAATGATGGATAAAAAGACGTATATGAAACTGTTGAGCTGCACGTTATCCCCTCTCGCAACCGCCGCGCAACTGACGCCGCCTGCCACCACACACGCTCAGTTTTACCTGTACAGGTATACCCAAGGGCAAAATGTACCAAAATTCAAATTTTTTTGGTTGCCTGAACAGGTGTGGAAACCTGCCCAGTTGTGCAACATACACGCTCCGGTTTACCTGTCAGGTATACCCTAACGTGTATATCTTTAAGTTAACAAAAGAACAAGTCGAATATTAAATAACAAAAATAGTCGAATTATAGTCTGGAATATTTTGAAAGCGATCCTTCCACTATGTGTATACTAGCTGATCCCGCAAACGTTGTTTGGCCATAAAAAAAATTGGGGTATAAAAAATAGATGTTGGTCGATTCTTAGACCTACCCGATATGCACACCAAATTTCATAAAAATCGCTCCAGCCGTTTCAGAGGAGTATGGTAACTAACATTGTGACACGAGAATTTTATATATAAGATATATATACACACATCAAAAGTGTCTAGGGATCAAGCATTTTTATGCGGATTTCTTGAGATTGAGATGTGGCTTTGGCCCTGGCCTGCTCAGTCGCCAGACTTGAACCCGATTGAGCATGCATGGGATATGCTACAGAGAAGAGCTCTGCCGAATATGGAGGGTATCCAGTCGCAAGAAGACCTTTTTTTGTTGTTGCAACGAACATGGGCGGTCATTCCACAGCGTGATTTGGATGAACTCATTTTGAGTATGCCAAACCGATTCTTGTGTTGTTAGTGTTCGCGGTAGAAACACGGATTATTAATTGTTTAAGTTACCTAATAACATTTTAAAGAAAACTGTTATTTCAGTTTTTTTTTCGAACTTTAATGTTAGTGGTTCAAATGTCAAAAATCCCTTTATTAGGAAAATGGCAAATTTCTTTATTAATGCAAAGGTGACTTGGTTTATCGTTACTGTGACAAACGAAAACACTTTATTTGATGAATCCTTAAAGAAAATTTTAATTAATATCAATCAGGAGAAAAGTTATTGCAAAAATATATGTTGATCCCTAGACACATATGTTGATCCCTAGACACTTTTGATGTGTGTAGTAATCGGTAATTGTTATACTTTTGTTAAAAATTTGAATTGTTCATTTTGTCTAAAGGTCTTTTAACCTGCAAATGTAAGTAATGTTTGGAGGACGCTAAATGACCTTTGTTCTTAAAGTGATGACTAGAGAATTACGAGTAATTTACAAAAGCTAATGTATTGTTAGAAAACTTTCAATATAAAGGTTTGCTTACAACTAATTTGCGTATTTAAGAACTGCGTTTAACTCGTATGTATTAACAATTATCAAGAAGTTGTGTATTAAGAAACAACATTTAGTATTTAGGTTTCCCCTTTATTAAATACTGGCTGTGGCCTGCCGCTCCAGTTGCGTGTGTGTCAGATTTTACACATTTTCGTGTGAAATACAGCCTTGAAAAATGACATTGGGTACTATTTACCACGATAACCGACGTACACGCGGGTGGATCTGCGGGCAAAAGTTAGTGTATCTACATAGAAACTATACTCTGAGTTCAGTGTGAACATTATAACACAAAGTTAGTCACAATAATGTTATATTACCTTGTTTCAGACAACAAGTAGTTTGCGCTCGTCATTACGACGGTGCTTATAAAACCTTTAATAACTATTGTGAAATGGAATATGAAAATTGCAACGGATGGAGAAGTAAGTGTTATACTTATTACCGGGAAGTTTTCCTTGACATTAAATAATTTTTGAAATGTTTGTCATTCTTCTGACAATATTAGCGCTGAAGAACTATGCTTTGACATAACTCTGGGTCTTCGTTACCAGTATGATAGCGATGCCTCACAGAAAACCGGCGTCGGTTAGTATTTTCTTTGATTTTCACCGTATGAGTTAAGTCAAACCTTCTGATTGTGAGGAAAGGGACTCAAAGGCGACCTTGCACTTCTTTTTTTTATTTAAAGAC
The DNA here is from genome assembly GCA_949125395.1 of Diaphora mendica. Lineage (NCBI taxonomy): Eukaryota > Metazoa > Arthropoda > Insecta > Lepidoptera > Erebidae > Diaphora > Diaphora mendica. The sequence continues at coordinate 2,008,996 of OX421332.1, read as the reverse complement.
AATTCTTGCATTAGGTATACATGAAGATGTTACAAAATCAAATACAATACAAAGATTTTAGAAAAGGACACAAAAATCACACAGGCTCAAAACAACAATTTGTGGCTCACACAAGTGTTATCCCGTTCGGGATTGGAGCGTAGCAGCATGCGGGCTTTTTTCGAATTTGTGATTGTTGAGTGTAGGTGTACATCGGCAGTTCCAGGGATTTCCTTTCGAGGGTGCATCTAGTTTCCCGGCTTCTAGTACAAGAGACGGTGTGCGGTTTTTGGTCAGTTTGAGTCCGACATAGTCACCAGTCGGTGGTATCCGAGGGGATTTATGCACAATTGACTCATCCGATTTTTTTTGAATAAGCTTCCCAAAGTGTCTTTACCCTGCTTAATAGAAAGCATGAATAGGTACAATTCAGGAGTGGTGGTCACCATACTCATTGTAAATGCAGACAATACAGCATAGAGACCCATACTATGGCGGCCTAGTAAGATGCTTTTGCACGCCTCGCTTAAAGGACCCAGGGAACCAAGGGAAACACGTGCGCTAGTAGTGAGTTCCAGGTTTTGACTGCTCGACACAGGACACCCAAGGCCCTCACGTGTTGTCAAGCAGTTGGATGAGATCGTCAGCACACTCTACATGATAAAAGTGATAGAGAAATACCATAGAGGAGACATCTCTTCGCAACTGCAGAGGCTCAGGGAACTCGGGGTCGATATAAAAAATATATTATGATTACTTTCTTTACGTTCAAACTCATTTAAGTTATAACATTACACTGCCATAAAATATTTATATAGACACACTACGATTCTAACATAAACCGCAATGTAAAAGAAACAATGTAACAGAGTCGTATAATGCCTTATCACAGGTAACGACCTCTCACAAGACATTGCAGGTTTAAGAGGCTTTTGCTGTCATGTAGGTGCGACACTTACCTGATAGCTTTATATGACTTTATCTCTATAGAATGCAAAGCGTAGTCATATTCTCCGGTTATAACTGTTCTGTGATATTCAGTACTTTAGTAAGTATATTGTAAAACCCTTAAATGGGTATTACAGATAGTTGATGATATTTTGTGTATCTATGTCTATAGTACATCTATTTCCGGAGGTCCAATAATGCAGAAGCATCACTAGCCCACCATGGTGTGGGTTACCAATAGTCACCATGCTGCATTGTTGCATTGTCTGCATTCACAGTGAGTATGGTGACCACCACTCTTGGATTCTGGTTATGCTTTCCATCAGGCAGAGTAGAGTCATTTTGGCAGGGCCAAACATAAAATTATAATAATAGTGGTCTTAAATCTATATATCTATTGTGTCAGAGCTTAACATCATCTGCGTTTTAAATTACATTTGAACAAATTTACTAGAAAAAATGTTATAGTAAGCGAACCTTAAGAGATACACATGCTGTAGTGATTTTTTTAAAGGGAAATAATTCTTTCATACATTATTTTACTACCTCATACTTCAACCGTACACGCAGCGCACGTGCATTGCAAGCTCTCAAGAGGAATATTATTTTCCCGATGTTACAACATTTTTCATCGATAGTTCGCTCCTTTTAGTCGTAGCGTGATTATATTTAGCCTATAGCCTTTCTCAATAACTACATACGAGAAAGATGCGTTTCATCATTTCATCAATGTTTTGTTAAGATATTGTCACGTTAAACTATCGTCCGTAAACCGACTTTATAGACAATCAATTTTTTTTTGTATAGGTAAATATGCCTACCAAAGTGATTCTACTCTGCCTGATGGAAAGTATAAATATAATCATGATACATACATACTACATATATCCACTGACAATCTATGAATGCAAAAAAGACACCACAAACTGGCTTATTAGTTTGACCTATGATGAGACCGAAAGTCTTTTACACATACTTTCATAGTTTCTCACTGGACATTCACAAACTCTCACAACTTGTACCATACGCTCGTCATACAACGCGCGCCAATAATATAATTATAATTCTTTCAACTCAATTTAAACTCACACTTATTTTGTAATTTAATTAAACTCTCTCTCTCACACACACACACACACACACACACACACAACACTACTACACACAACCTTAGATAGATTTTGATCTCATTTTTGTTAATTATTTTTGTTAAATTAATGATAATTTTGTATAAATTTAAGTTCCTACCTTAATCTATATTTTTCTTTTCTTTGGAGGTGCAGTTGCATTTTTCTGTTTCTGTATGTTTTTGAATAGCATACTTAATAAAATAAAAATATTTTGTCGGCCGTAGGGTGGGCCTGGAGATCTGTAATACAGGCTTCGAGCCTAGTATGGACTCCAGCTCTCACTAGGGAAATTTTTGGAAACTTTAGTTTGTACCAAGATATCTTGTAACCAATTTGTACCTTCCTGTGAGAGAAATAAAGTTTTTTTTTATTATTATTATTATTTATTATTAATCTAAGAGTGGTAGTCACTATACTCATTTTGAATGCAGACAATGCAGCATATACGCTTTTACTGCAAGATAAGAATTTACAATATCGGAACACAATTATTTATAAGTATTTATATTTCACTGCTAGGAAGTCTTGACTCCGCGACCCCTGCAGTCTATCCCCTCTTCAGGATTCAAAAAATCAAAGTTTCAAATTATATAAATCAATTTTAGAACATTTGCTTCAAACAGGAGTTTTCATCTGCCAGTTGCACAATTCGACGCAGAGGTTGTATAACTCTGCACCATGAAGGCTTCGTTCGCCACCGTACCTACACTATGGCCTAGGGAGATGCTTTTTCATGCCCCGCTTATAGGACCCGCGATCATAGTGGGAGCACTCACTCAGCACAGGAAGAAAGAGCCGAACGTGAACGGCTGCACCAATTTCAATAATTATTTTAGTGTTAGAGAGCCCCTTTATCAAATTACTTCTTATTTTTTGCAATTTCTATTTATTTTCAAATTCATGAATGTCTGTGAATTACATTTTTGTTATAACAAGAAACCATTTTATGAAAAAATAAAATCATTTGTTTTTCAGAATGGAGTTTAGTCAAGCAAGCAAGATGTTGATAATAATATTGCTCATAAGTATTCAACAGGCACTTTGTAGAAAATATTTTATATTTTTTCATTACGTATTATAATTATAGTCATATCACGTGGTTTCCTAAACCATAATAAGATTGATACTTTTCTTCACGGTTAAAAGAAATATTAGTAACCTCATCTCTTTTCGAAGGAAACATCTTATAGTTCACATGGCTATTGTAAATATAATCTGAATTCATTTTTGCATGTTAAAGTATTAAATTATAACATAATTAGAAGTAAATAAATATAAAGAAAATCGTTATTATTATTTGATTCACGCCAACATAAATAAATGCATAAATAGATAAAAAAAAAAAAATTTTTTTAAAGACAACTCCTGCAATATGAATAAATCCTGTGTCGCGGGGGACTTTACAAACATACATGAAACGGACACAGAGAACACCCAGACTCAGAACAATAATGTGTGGATCACACAAAGTGTTGTCCTATGTGGGATTTGAACCCACGACACTAGGCCAAACGTGCAGTCAAATAAGTCAAATGAACATGTTTTTCGGACATTCTCCTACGGATTGCAGAAAATATATGATAGGCGTCTCGAACTTTTAATAAACAGTCTGTCATGTCTATGCAAATTTTTGTTTTATTTTTTGCTTGGCACAATTTTTTTTCAACAATGATTCGACTCTATATTCCCAGTACTTTAGGTATAATTCTGTTTCCACTATTAAATTTAAGTAAAGAAGAAATATTTACACTTGTAATCTATACCTCATTTTTTTTCCTTTTTTAATGAAAAAAAGGAAACCTGCCTCGTTGGTCTCGCGGTTTGCGTGTGTGACTGCTGATCATGAGGTCTCGGGTTCGATTCCCGGGTCGGACCAAATGTTTGTATGATCTACAAATATTTGTTTCGGAGTTTGGGTGTTTTCTATGTATAATATGTATGTATTTACAAAAAAAAGTATATATGTATTTGTATCAGTTGTCTAGTACCCATAACACAAGCTCTGCTTAGCATGGGACTAGATGGCGTTGTGTGTTAGATGTCCAAAATATTTATTTATTTATTTATTTATGAAATGCGGGGCAAACGAGCAAACGGACAAAATGTATAGTGAAAATATGTTTAAAATATGTAACATTATACATAGTAATAGTGTTTATTTATTTATATAAGAAACTTATGTATATAATACTGTGTAATGTACATTTTAGTTTATTATATAACCTACTAGCTGTGCCCGCTACTTCGTACACGTGACATTTGGATTTTCAAGTTATTTTTAGGTTTTTAACTTTTAAACCTTCCCTGGACTACGACAAACATTTCAAAACCAAAATCAACTAAATCGGCCCAGCCGTTCTCGAGTTTTAGCGAGACAAAGGAACAGCAATTAATTTTTATATTTAAAAAGATATGCACCTAACTCACAAGATTTCTACACCACACTAAGGATGACTGCTAGAGAATGCCCTGGGCATTAAGTCCCCCGGTGTATAAAAGTGCATAAATATATAAATAAATAAAATCTATCTATCCTATCGTGTTCTACTGCTGCTCAAAGTGCTCCAAAAAAATCGCCAACCATCCCGGTTTTGGACAGTCCTCATAAATGAAATCGGAGGCCCAACGATGCAATAGGCCTCCATGCAGCCTTAATATCTTCAGAAACGCAATTTTAAGTACTAAAGATGAAATAACTAGATGTTTATTACTATTCTAAACAGCAAAACCACAAATTTGTACTTTATTACCATGGTTGAAAGTTAAAAGTAACTTTGAGTGAAATATGAAATTACTATAGTTTATTAAAGAGAGATCAAACGCAGCAATATTGAGTGAAATTCCAATAACTAACTTCTAACTTTTGTAATTAAAAGTTTCCTTTATCATGTTACATACATTATTTAGTATAATTAGTAAATTACATTATGTATTATATACGTAGTCTAAATTATAATATAAACAAGTAAAGTCAGATTACGTTGTTTACAGTTTGCTAAACTAAGGAATTTACAGTATATAGTCGGGAATCATTTTTAACCGACTTCAAAAAAAGGAGGAGGTTTTCAATTCCAGTTGAACTATTTTTATGATTGTTACATCGGAACTTTCACTTGAATGAACGGATTTTGATGATTCTTTTTTTGTTCCATTTCAATTAGTCCAGTTCATGAAGTTGGTTTTTCTTTGTTTAATTTTATGTTTATAGTAATGTAAATTTCAATATCCAATAACCACTAATTTAATGAAAGATAGCTGAAAATTATTATATTCTTTTGTTAAATATTAAACGACAATAGTTATTAAATGAAACTGAAGAAAATTTTCACGAATAACACAGAGAGATGTTTTAATCTTATGTTAATTCCTCACAAAATAATAATATAATCTATATATATAAAAGAGTAAGGTGACTGACTGACTGACTGACTGACTGACATACCCAGAGATCAACGCACAGCCCAAACCGTTGAAGCTAGAATCCTAAAATTTTCCACGTAGGTTCTTTATATAACGTAAGTGAGCACTAAGAAAGGAATTTTTGAAATTCCACCCCTAAGGGGGTGAAATAGGGGTTGAAAGTTTGTATGGAAGTCCGTCATTTTTTAAATAAGAAATATGGAACTCTATTTTTGGGCTACTGAATAAAAATGGTTAGATACGTATTTAAGAGTTTCTGTATATTCTACCCCTAAGGGGGTGAAATAGGGGTTGAAAGTTTGTATGGAAGTTCGTAATCTATATATATAAAAGAGTAAGGTGACTGACTGACTGACTGACTGACTGACATACCCAGAGATCAACGCACAGCCCAAACCGTTGAAGCTAGAATCCTGAAATTTTCCACGTAGGTTCTTTATATAACATAAGTGAGCACTAAGAAAGGAATTTTTGAAATTCCACCCCTAAGGGGGTGAAATAGGGGTTGAAAGTTTGTATGGAAGTCCGTCATTTTTTAAGTTAGAAACATAAAACCTTTCCGTTTAAGCTACTGATTAAAAATTAGTAAACACGTATTTAAGCGTTTCTAAATATTCCACCCCTAAGGGGGTGAAATAGGGGTTGTAAGTTTGTATGGAAGTCCGTCATTTTTTAAATAAGAAATATGGAACTCTATTTTTGGGCTACTGAATAAAAATGGTTAGATACGTATTTAAGAGTTTCTGTATATTCTACCCCTAAGCGGGTGAAATAGGGGTTGAAAGTTTGTATGGAAGTTCGTAATTTTTTAAGTTACAATCATAAAACTTTATTTTTGGGCTATTGATAAAAAAAAAGAAGATACGTATTTAAGCGTTTCTGGATATTTTACCCCTAAGGGGGTAAAATAGGGGTTGAAAGTTTGTTTGAAAGTCCGTCATTTTTAAAGTTAAAAGCATAAAACTTTACTTTTGAGCTACTGATAAAAAATGAGTAAATACGTATTTAAGCGTTTCTAAATATTCTACCCCTAAGGAGTGAAATAGGGGTTTTGATTTTGTACATAGGTTAGTCTGGAAGTCCGACATTTTTGAAGTTAGAAACATGAAACTTTATTTTTGGGCTACTGATTAAAAAGGAATAGATACGTATTTAAGCGGTTCTGAATATTATACCCCTAAGGGGGTGAAATAGGGGTTGAAAGTTTGTATGGAAGTCCGTAATTTTTTAAATAAGAAATATGGAACTCTATTTTTGGGCTACTGAATAAAAATGATTAGATACGTATTTAAGAGTTTCTGTATATTCTACCCCTAAGGGGGTGAAATAGGTGTTGAAAGTTTGTATGGAAGTTCGTCATTTTTTAAGTTAGAATCATAAAACTTTACTTTTGAGCTACTGATTAAAAATGAGTAAATACTTATTTAAGCTTTTCTAAATATTCTAGCCCTAAGGGGTGAAATAGGGGTTGTGATTTTGTACATAGGTTAGTCTGGAAGTCCGACATTTTTGAAATTAGAAACATGAAACTTTATTTTTGGGCTACTGATTAAAAAGGAATAGATACGTATTTAAGCGTTTCTGAATATTATACCCCTAAGGGGGTGAAATAGGGGTTGAAAATTTGTATGAAGGTTCGTCAATTTTAAAGTTAGATTCATAAAACTTTAGCTTTGGACTACTGATACAAAATTAATAGATACGTATTTAAGCGTTTCTGGATATTCTACCCTGAAGAGGTGAAATAGGGGTTGAAAGTTTGTACGAAAGTCCGTAATTTTTTAAATAAGAAATATGGAACTTTATTTTTGGGCTACAAAATAAAAATGATTAGATACGTATTTAGGAGTTTCTGGATATTATGCCCGTAAAGGGGTGAAATAGGGGTTGAAAGTTTGTAAGGAAGTCCGTCATTTTTTAAGTGAAAAACATGAACATTTAGTTTTGTGCTACTGATAAAAAATGCGTAAATACGTATTTAAGCGTTTCTGGATATTCTACCCTTAAGGGGGTGAAATAGGGGTTGGAAATTTGTATGGAAGTCCGTCATCTTTTAAGTGAGAAACATGAAAATTTCTGTTTTGGCTGATTAAATATGAGTAGATACGAATTTCAGCGTTTCTGGATATTCCACCCCTGAGGGGTTGAAATTTCGTATATAGGTTAGTCTGGAAATCCGCCATTCTTAAAGTTAGAAACATGCAACTTTAATTTTAAGCTACTGATCAAAAATGAGTAGATACGTATGTACGAACATGTTCTACCGGAACCGGTTGTGGTACACGGTGCCGTTCTCGAAGTTGTTCAAAAATATATGTGGTATCTCGGCAGGGTTCGAGGATATATATCAATGGATATATATTAAGATATATATCCGATTTATATCTGATATATATCAAACTGGTTTCGTTGATATATATCAATGCTAGCTGAAATTAGATTGGATTTCGGATCCTTCTCATGATGATAGCGGATGATATGATTCAAAATGTCGTTTATGTCCTATAATCCAGTCCAGACTCAGAATCGAAAGATGACCTACCTTTATCTTCAAACTCAAGCACTACGAGTATTATGAATACTGCATTTTTTGATGATTTTATAATTTATTTGATAATAATTTACAATTTATTACGAATGACTGATGACTGATTTGGTAACTAAAAAAAAACAAAAAGTATAAAATAACTTAATTTGTATGTGTTACCTATTCATAGGTTTGAAGTCAGTGCCAAGCCAAATGTAATATTAGGTACCACACTCGCTATATTTCGATGTCACCGACGCTTCGGTTGTTTTGTTCAACGCGAAGAGCAGCAATCCCGCTCAAGGTCACGCGCGGCGAGTGCGGTACTTACTATCATTTCGGCTTGGCACCGACTTCAAACCTATGAATAGGTAGCACATACAAATTAAGTTATTTTATACTTTTTAGTTTTTGAAGTCGGTTTTTTTAAACGAAGTTTTTTTTTTATTATTCGCTTTTTAGTCTTTCTCAAGTCTTTCATCATTATTTCATTTAAAATTAAATTATGTCTACAGAATATGAAGGCATGCAGACAATTGCTCTTAACTTCATTGCAGGCGCTCACGTAAATATGAGGGTTTCTTTCGATTTCCTTGGGATCCCATCATCAGATCCTGATATGGTGGCCATGGGACTACATGGGGAGCATACCCTTTTGAATACAAAAAGAATTTTCAAAATCGGTCCACAATTGACGGAGTAATCGATGTACATACATAAAAAAAAAAAAAAACCGATGAAATTGAGAACCTCCTCCTTTTGGAAGTCGGTTAAAGACTTATGATTATATTATAAAGATATTATTATTATTTGTAATATTTTAAAACATTAAAATCAAATTCGTTCTTTTTTTTATAATTTTGGTATGTTTACAATTTTGGTATGGTACATATGCAAATAGTATTCATAAATAATACAATACAATGATAATATGGCTTACAAAATTGATATATATCAAACTTGATATAATATATCGGATATATATCATAAATATCCGATATTTTGATATTTATTATAAATATCGGATATTTTCGAACCCTGTACCTCGGACAGACTTTGCAGTTAAGTAGAAACTACTTCGAGGACGAGGAGCACAGGAGAATTCAGCCGGGTTGGGCAGCGTTTGGGAAACTTCGTTGGGTCTTTTCATCATCAATCCCACAGTGCCTAAATACGAAAGTCTTCAATCAGTACGTCCTACCTGTCATGACATACGGTGCCGAAACGTGGACACGGCTGGTTCATAAGTTTAAAGTCGCTCAGCGTGCTATGGAGACTGCTATGCTCAACGTTTCTCTATCTAAGGGATTACATCAGGAATGAGGTGATCCGGCAGATAACCAAGGTCATTGACATAGCCCACAGGATAAGCCAGCTGAAGTGACAGTGGGCTGGCCATATTAGCCGTAGAACTGATAACCGTTGGGGTAAACGGGTTCTTGAGTGGAGACCGTGTCTCAGCAAACGTAGTGTAGAACGTCCACAGGCCAGGTGGAATAATGATCTGCCCAAGACGGCTGGCAGGAGCTGGATGAGAGAAGCTGAGGATCGAACCAAGTGCACAGTGGCGTGCAATTCGAGATGCCTATGTCCAGCAGCGGACTGCGATGATGATGATGAGATACGTATTTAAGCGTTTCGGGATATTCTATCCCTAGGTTAGACTGGAAGTCCGTCATTTTTTAATTTGGTAGCCTGAAACTTTGTCTTCAGGCTTTTGATTACAAATAAATGAATACATATATCAGCACATATGGGAATTCTATTCCTAAAGGGGTTAAAAGAGGGGCGAAAGTGTGTATGAAAGTCGACTTTAATGGACTATTGATTATAAATAAATAAATACGTTTAAAAGCATGAATAAATTATTCATAGATACACACATCAAAAGTGTCTAGGGATCAACATATATTTTTGCAATAACTTTTCTCCTGATTGATATTAATTAAAATTTTCTTTAAGGATTCATCAAATAAAGTGTTTTCGTTTGTCACAGTAACGATAAACCAAGTCACCTTTGCATTAGTAAAGAAATTTGCCATTTTCCTAATAAAAGGATTTTTGACATTTAAACCACTAACATTAAAGTTCGAAAAAAAGACTGAAATAACAGTTTTCTTTAAAATTTTATTAGGTAACTTAAACAATTAATAATCCGTGTTTCTACCGCGAACACTAACAACACAAGAATCGGTTTGGCATACTCAAAATGAGTTCATCCAAATCACGCTGTGGAATGGCCGCCCATGTTCGTTGCAACCACAAAAAAAGGTCTTCTTGCGACTGAATACCCTCCATATTCGGCAGAGCTCTTCTCTGTAGCATATCCCATGCATGCTCAATCGGGTTCAAGTCTGGCGACTGAGCAGGCCAGGGCCAAAGCCACATCTCAATCTCAAGAAATCCGCATAAAAATGCTTGATCCCTAGACACTTTTGATGTGTGTACTTAAACAGTTTTAAATAAATACATATAATCAACTTCTACGTGAGCAAAGACGCGGGCTACAGCTATACTAATATATAAAGGCGAAAGTTTGTGTGTATGTTTGTTACTTCTTCACGCAAAAACTACTGAACGGATTGGGATCAAACTTTATAGTAATATAGCTTATACATCAAAATAACACAGGCTACTATTTGCCGCAATAACCGACATACACGCGGGCGAAGCTGCGGGCAACAGCTAGTATAGACATAAAGAAACGTACTTCACTATCATCATCACTACATAGTATAAAACAAAGTCGCTTTCTCTGTCCCTATGTCCCTTTGTTTGCTTAAATCTTTAAAACTACGCAACGGATTTTGATGTGGGTTTCTTTAATAGATAGAATGATTCAAGAGGAAGGTTTTTATGTATAATAAATGCATAATGTAGTATGGAAACACTGTTAATTTTCGAGGTTTCTAATGTGATGTAGCAAATAAACACATTTTTTTGCGCTTACATTGCAAACGCTGGTTGCACCCTACGAGATAGATCAAAATAATGTACTACAGTATTATACACCTTAAAAAGATCTACAAAAAAGTCCGCGACGGTATATGTCTATCTCTTAGGGATAACCCACAACAACCATTTTTTATTAATTTCTTTTTAAGAGAAATAATGGCTTATTTACGAAGCGATTTTAAGCAATACAGAATGAATCCTTATACAATTAAGTAAATTAAATACATTGTGCATTTAATATAGATCAAAATGGCCCTTTGCAGTATCTAAGTTAAATGAATATATTCGAAGATATTACAGATTTAAAATGCACGAATCGTGTCGTCGGCGGGGGCATCTGAAATCCACCCGTGCGAAGCCGGGGCGGGTCGCTAGTTTCAAATAATTTACAAAATATTCAGTTCGTTATTACATTTGTGGCAATAAATAATTTATTTTTCAATGTTTCCTGTCCATTTTTATTAAATGCCAGAATTACTATCGTATTAAAATAAAAAACGAATTAAATTTTTTTCGTACTCAATATTTTGAACTATATGAATATCAACTTGACAGGATTTTGTGATGGTTTCAGTAAATGACTTTTTAACACTAAGTAACCTCGTTTGAACATTCACCATCATGAGCGAAACTCCATAACTCAACTGAAAAAAAAAACAAGTAATTAAATCACCATCTGCAACTACATTTGCATGATTCTTCTGATTCGTGAAGTTACAGTTGGTTTTCAAGAAGTTAATTTTGCATCTTTAACCTTTTTGTTCTTATCTTTCTTTAAGGTTCTAGGATGTTTATAACTATTATATTCAACCTATCCCCGTCCATTTCTGAACGAAGGTCTCAAGGAACGCCAACCATCCCGGTCTGCTTAGTCCGCATTCATCCTACTTCGCTGTGGTTTTTTTTTTTTTTTTTAAAGACAACTCCCGCACTAGGAATAAATTCTGTGTCGCGGGGGACTTTACAAACATACATGAAACGGACATAAATAGCACCCGGACTCGGAACAACAATTTGTGGATCACACAAAGTGTTGTCCTACGTGGGATTTGAACCCACGACACTTGGTGAAGTAGGAAACGGCGTGGTGACCGTTAAACCACTAGGCCAAACGTGCAGTCCGTATATTTATAATTAGACGTAATATTTAAGGCTAGATTGCAGTACTATGTCGATTTCAGTAAGACTGACGTTCAAAATCTGTCCTCATTCGGCTGATTTTGATGCTGATATATAATATACTTTCAAAGCAGTGTTATAATTTTTAAATCCAGCAATCCAGGTCAATTATATTATAGTAGTAGAAAAGTATAATAGAAACAATGATTGTCGAATGGGTTACTTCGGTAAGTCACAATCTCAAAAAAGCATTCATGTTTTTTTAAAAATTGGTTAGACTTTCTTTGATTTTGATGATTTTTGGCTTTCGAATTATTTAGCCATAAAGATTTCCTAGTGATAAGTACAAATATATTTTTATAATCTAAGTGTTAATTAATAGGTAATTACATTTTTGAACCGTTTGGGGTAGAGACGCTAGGTTCATGGGGTCCGAGTGCTCGCGCTATGTTTAAACAACTAGCCAAGCAACTGATTGACGCTTCTCGCGACCAGAAGGCCGGCCTTTTTCTAGCACAGAGAATCAGCATTGCCATTCAACGTGGTAATGCTGCCAGTCTTTTGGGAACGCTACCAGTAGGCGAAGATGTGGAGTTTTTTGACGCTTGTATGTAAATATTGTTATTTTTTTTATAAATTATGGTTATGTACATAGGTTTCTATATTATGTAATAAAGCTCATCTAAGTGTTTCTGTACGGGATCTTAATAAATAAACGGGTCTAGTTAAATAAGTTACCTTCTGGATTTACTGTTACTACGTGAAAATATTCAGGTCCTGCTAACATATCAAATCCAGCTGTAAAAAAAATGATTTTAAAATATTAATAATAAATGAATGAATAACGTAAATTTATTACCCGTAAGATGATGGAATAATAAAACGAAGTGCTCATCGCGTTGGTGCCCTATGACCCGACTAACAGAACAATCTACACAGGATCACTTAACAGCTCTGCAAAGAGAAGACATACTTGAAGCAAATTTTAAACCATCTTATCGTGGTATAGTTAAATAAATTAAATAGCTTTTTAAAAACAAGCTTTTACTGGAATACCTGAGACGAATCAAACGAATCCAAACTCGATGATATGCGACGTTTCTTTACAGAGTTCCTATGGCCACCTTCCAGCTCCAGCATCAGATCAGCTACATGTATTGTCATTATAATATTGTATTGTCACGCTGTGTACATATGCGTGCAAAATTTCAGCAAAATCGGTTGAAGATATCTGCTTCAAAATTGAGTTGTAAGATTCCACCCGAACATACAAGCATACATACATACATTGCAAGTTAATAAAAAGCTTGTAAAAAGCGCGAATTTGAAAATTTCAGTAAAGGCCGCAGTTCCCGTTTTAAATTAATTCAATAATAAGAACCATATGACGGACTTATGGAAGAAGTCATCTTTGGTCTCTTCAAGATTACCGCATTAACCGGTATTTCCATAGATCAAAAAAATATATTACATACGAATCAGTAATAAGTTATTTACGGTATATAATTGGAGCTTTGCAATTTTCATAGTTCAATTCGCATATATCTTCAAAAGTTTTTCTTGCTGATATATGTTGGCCACAGACCTTCTGAGATTTGGAACAAGACAGATATAAATTTGTTGCGATTTTCACCAACAATAATATGAAACGTTCTTCAGTGCTTTCTAACATATACATCCTGAATTATTGTGTAAATATTACTGTTTACCGATTGTTTCCACGCCGATTTTGTGTAGGTATATTTTTGTGTATACACAACTTTCTAACATCAACTGTAGGGACGTGATCTGCTAGGCGTGGTCACCTTCAGTCCCTTTGTGTTAATAGGACATAACAGGCGTTCCTACAAAGTGGGTACAGAAGTATACATAAGATACAGATTAAAAACGTACTAACTGAAAGACGTCTATAACTTCTGCTATTCAAAGTGTCAAATATATATATTATAATAAAATCATATATAGCAATCAAACCCGAACCCATCCCTGGAAACCGCATCAAAGTCGGACTAGTAGTTTTGGAGATAAATGACAACCTTTTCCGAACTGTCGTGGCTAAAAATAATGTGATAACCTATAGCAGGGTTACGCACTACGCCCGCTTCTTATCCGATCTGAACCCGTAAACCGAAAATAAGGTCAAGCACAATGTCGCTTCCAGTGTTTTTTTTAGTTCGATCTAAATTAATTGAATTATTGATTTATTTACCTTTCTGCACTCTTCCTCCACATATGTGCCAAACTTAACACTCTCCTGTTCGGATAATTTTCGTAAAAAGGGGTATAACGTTTTTACTTACGTATTAATGAATAGATTTCTGTTTTTCAAGGGTTTAGTGCGTAGCTGTCTTAAAGGTCATTTTCATAATAGATTTACTTGAAAATCTTATAACATTAAGGTTGAATGTGATAAGGGAACCTGAATAAGTATACCTTTTCTAAAACAGGCACAAAAGTTTTTAAGAAATATTTCAAACTTTTTGAATGTAATGAAATATGAGTAAGTATTAAGAACTACACACATCAAAAGTGTCTAGGGATCAAGCATTTTAATGCGGATTTCTTGAGATTGAGATGTGGCTTTGGCCCTGGCCTGCTCAGTCGCCAGACTTGAACCCGATTGAGCATGCATGGGATATGCTACAGAGAAGAGCTCTGCCGAATATGGAGGGTATCCAGTCGCAAGAAGACTTTTTTTGTTGTTGCAACGAACATGGGCGGCCATTCCACAGCGTGATTTGGATGAACTCATTTTGAGTATGCCAAATCGATTCTTGTGTTGTTAGTGTTCGCGGTAGAAACACGGATTATTAATTGTTTAAGTTACCTAATAAAATTTTAAAGAAAACTGTTATTTCAGTATTTTTTTCGAACTTTAATGTTAGTGGTTCAAATGTCGAAAATCCCTTTATTAGGAAAATGGCAAATTTCTTTATTAATGCAAAGGTGACTTGGTTTATCGTTACTGTGACAAACGAAAACACTTTATTTGATGAATCCTTAAAGAAAATTTTAATTAATATCAATCAGGAGAAAAGCTATTGCAAAAATATATGTTGATCCCTAGACACATATGTTGATCCCTAGAGACTTTTGATGTGTGTATATTCTTTAACACAAAACAGCCAAATAACGAATAGTTGAGACTTCTTCAGAATATTGAGCATTCTTTAAAGTCACATTCTAAATATACCAGTATAACTTATACTTCTACAAGTATAACTTACACTTCATGTTTCAACCTGTGGCAATCAACTAATTCACCCATACAAACTTCTAAGTCCATGTCTCTGGCAGACTTGTTCGCAAACATGTTTTGTAGTTCAGGTGGCATCGGTCTCCCTGTTGCTTCTTCAGGTAACCTGATATCTTCATCATCGTAATATTTTTTTTCTATTTGTGTTAATACTGATGCTGAAATAGAAACGCTTATTTCTAAAATACCTTCACAGGAACATTGTGTTAGGAATATTAGTAAGTACTAGCCAATATTAATTAACTGCACGGTTGGCCTAGTGGTTTAAGCGGTCGCCACACCGCTCTCTACTGCGGAAAGTGTTGTGGGTTCAAATCCCACAAGAGACAATACTTTGTTTGATTGTTGTTCTGAGTCTGGGTGTTCTTTGTGTCCTTTTCATGTATATTTGTAAGGTCCCCCGCGACACAGGACTTGTATTCCTAATGTGAGAGACGTCTTTTAAAAGAAAAAAAATTAAAAATAGTAAGTTCGTCCATGTAGTATATGCATCATGCTCGGTGACGCAGTGGTAGCGTACGCGACTGCCGTTATTGATGTCTCAGGTTCGATTCCCGGGTCGGACCAAGTGTTTGTATGATTTGCAAATCTTTGTTTCGAAGTTTGGGTGTTTTCTATGTATAATTGGTATGTATTTACAAAAAAAAAGTATATATATATGTATTTATCCAGTTGTCCAGTACCCATAACACAAGGTCTGCTTAGCTTGGAACTAAATGACGTTGTGTGTTAGATGTCCGAAAATATTTATTTATCTATCCAGTCACCTCAGTCGGTAACTCATTCATGCACTCGCGCACTCATTCATACAGACGAACAGTCTCGTAAGCTCCAGTTAGTATAGTAATGCGAGAGCCGTTGGCGAGAGCAGATATGTTGGTAAGTCTATGTAATGTACATCTCCAAATGTAGGATGCTACCAGTCAACTTACTAAAGAACCTCCTCCTTTTGGAAGTTGGTTAAAAATAATATTACGTATATACGCTATTGAAGTTAAGAATATATTGTGACACATGTTAACGAAGTGGTATAAATTTAAATTCCTGGAAATGAATTTTACAACCCAGAACACGACTCTAAAGCAATATGTATTTCTTTAAAGTAGTCTAAAATTAGTCTAATCAAGAGAGAATCAGTCAGAGCCGGCAGATCAAGGTCAAGTTCAAATTTTATAATCATATAGCCTAATAATATATCCCACCAAAAACATAAATGTAAAAAGGAGAGCCAAGTTCAATACAAAAATTATGCTTGGCTTGACTGATGTTATGAAAACTGGCCAAGGCAAATCTAACCTATTTTAAGATCTCACATTTTCAAATAACAGCAATTGTTATAAAATCCAATAAAGCAAAGAAATAGAGTTTAATACTTTTTCATAATTTTATTTTGTTCCTATAAATACATATTTAAATTTTGCATAGAACTTGGCACTCATTTAGATCTCCATTCTTTTTGCGACGAAGGCCACAGCCAAGCATACTTTTTGTATTGAACTTGGCTGTCCTTTTTTACATTTATGTTTTTGGTGGAATATCATTACTTTTTGTAAAGAAAACTAGGCAGGTATTGAGATTTAATAATACATATTAAGATAGTTTCAAATATCTGCTTGTAACGACGGTTCCAACGCTACAATTAAAAAAGAAATGTATGGGGACCCCCCTATTTTTTAACTTTTTTATTTTTATATTTTTTCCTATGCTCACACACAATTTCCGAGTTGGATTCCAAATTTCATCCTTCTAGGTCATCTGGAACACGTAGTTTTATGTGTTTACGTTAAAGAGGTTTTGAGTTATAGAAGGGTCAAAAGTGGCACCAAGTGGTTCGTGTAATATTACACTCGGCGCTGGCTAGCCAGTTCCTTTGCTTGAACTTGGCTTGACACGCTACCGCGTGTCTAGATTCAACTACTGTGATTTTAGGAAAGGATGTCCAAAATCACCAAGTGTAATGAAATTTTCAGTTATATTATTACTCGCATCATAAATGCTTACGAAGAAACATTTCTAGTTATTTTTTTATGGACTATGTTGGCAAACAAGCAGACGTATCGCCTGATGGTAAGCGATTACCGCCGCCCATGGACACTCGCAACACCAGAGGCGTCACAAGTGCGTTGCCGGCCTTTGGGGGATGGGGAAGGGGTTGGGGTCTGTGCCTCCGGTATCCTCACTCACTTGTTGAAACACAACGCAAGCGCTATTTAACATCGGTTTTCTGTGAGGCCATGATATCACTCCGATCGAGCCGGCGCATTCATCCCGAAGTTTGGCTCTCCCACGGTAGTTTTAGCAAGGTATGTGAAATTTTAAATATTCAAAGGCCTCAATAAAATAGACAACTAACTGCTAATACGTTGCTACATTTCCTGAGAGGACAGTAACTTATTTGTTACAAGCTTTTGCCCGCGGCTCTGTCTACGTGTATATCTATTATCTTTACTTACGTCCTTCCTTATGAATCAAATTATTTGAATGTCAAATTTAATTGAAGTCGGTGCAGCAGTGGAAGCGTAACAGACAGGGTAACTTTCAAATTCATAATATTAGTATGGAAGGAAACAAAACTGGCTACCAAATTGTCTTCACATGTCTTAATCAGTATTTTTAGAAACATTAAATAGCATAATTCTTGTCAGCTCTATATACGATACAGATCTAGAAGATATCTTGATCGAAGAGCACATCTGACGACATTGCTTATGATAAGACCATTTGAAATGCAGGCAGGTTTAATAGACAACGATAGTGTCAAAAAAATTGATTGTGAAAATATAAACTAACTAGTTTTTGCTAGCGGCTCTGCCCGCGTGTATGTCGGTTATCGCGGCAAATAGTAGCCTATGTGTTATTCTGAGGTATAAGCTATATTACTGTAAAGTTTCATCCAAATCCGTTCAGTAGTTTTTGCGTGAAAGAGTAACAAACAAATATCCATCCATCCATCCATACTTTCGCGTTTATAATATTAGTAGGATATAGTAGATATTTGTGGCACTTTATTTTCGGTGAAACTGACTCGTGAACAATGAAAATATAAGTAATGGATAATAAAATCATCATCATCTTTTAATAGTCCAATGCCGGACATAATAATTTTGTCCTACTGATTGACAAAACAAAATGAAATCGCTTTGTGGTTTCGTTTCCAACTATTCCAGTGCTCAAGCTACATTTGAAGGTCTTTAGCAACAGAACCTAATGAATGGGTCCAATCGATCTAAGAAATATTTCCTTACTATAAACATACATTATATAATACATATCGCTTCATCATCATCATCAGCCTATCGCACTGTTCACTGCCGAACACAGACCTCTCCAATTGCACGCCACTTGGATCGATCCTCGGCTACTCGCATCTAGCTCCTACCAGCCATCTTGCGCAAGTCATCACTCCACCTGGCCCATGGGCGTATGTGTGTGTCTGTGTGTTCTTGAGTGGAGACCGCGTATAGGTAAACGTAGTGTAGGACACATCGATTAATAAAACTAAAATAAATACTTACCAAACAACAAACATATTATAAATAAATCAGTCTTAAACATCTTTTGTAATACTTCATTTTACATTCTATTCAATTCACGAGTTACTGATTTGGCAAATTCAAGTCAAACTTTATTACTGCTTAATTACGCAGAAATCACATTATTATGACTGCAATTAAGATAACGAGTATTTTATGCAGTGGTTTGAAATGTATTACGATATCAAAGCTAACAAAGCAATTATAAATATCCAGAGGTAAGATTGTATTTTCTTTATTAAAATGTTTAGTTCAGTTAACTGAGAAAATACCAAAAAGTGTCAAAGTTGTATTCAAGATAAAGATATTCAATTTACGTATTTCATTGAAAAGAAGAGGTGAACTTTAATTCTGTTATACATTTCTTTAGAGTTATATGTGTGGTCATTGCTGCACGGTTGGCCTAGTGGTTTAAGTGGTCGACACGCCGCTTCCGCGGACAATAATTTGTGTGATCCACAAATTGTTGTTCTAAGTCTGGGTGTACTAATTGTCCGTTTCATATGTTTGTAAAGTTCCCCGCACCGCAGGAAGTATATTCCTAATGCGGGAGTTGTCTTTAAAAAAAAATGCAGGTGACCTGGCAATAGCAAGAAAACAGATAGGTGAGTCGTGAAGCAGGAAAAACTTTCAACCTTACTGTAGGAGTATGATACGGGCCTGAGAGGGGTCTGGATGTCGATAACCGATATATACGCGGGCTAAGCTGCGGGCAACACCTAGTAATTAAATACTTTAACAACAATCACAAGGAATAAGTAATTAAAAGGTATAAAGCGATATTCAGAATCAAAAGACTGGATTAAGTTTTGAGATCATCTTGAATTAATGAGTGAATATTAACTGCAGAAGAGCCACGCTTTGGCAGATAGCCCATACGTGCCGTCTATCAAAGCAAACCGTTGTGAAGCAGCGCCTGCACTGTGTTTCATCGAGTGAGTGAGGATACCAGAGGCTCAATACCTCAACCCCTCCCCATCTCCTAAAAGCTTGTAACGCACTTGTGACGCCTCTGGTGTTGCGGGTGTACATGTGCAGAGGTAATCGCTTACCATCAGGTGATACGACTGTTCGTTTGCCTCCTATTCCATAAAAAAAACTTAAAATTGTGTTCTCATCATCATCAGCCTATTGCAGTCCTCTGCTGAACATAGGTCTCTCTCATGGTGGTCCCGCTATACTATAAAGCGGAAAAAAATTAGTATACAATTCTTATTCAAAGAGATTATTTATTTAAAAAAAAAACATTGTTAAAACTATATGAAATAAGGCTTCGTGTCCAATATTAGTACTTTACGTTCGGGGCTCAAACAAACGTACCGTACAATATTGTCGTCGTTATAAGTACATAATAATATATCTACAAGTATTTACAGGAGAAACTATTAATCTAGAACTCGAAATTAAAGGAACTTTGTACACCGTTATACTAAAACAATTGACGCTATAGTTCATATGCTCTGCATTTCAACACTGATTTGTTCATGCTATTTAAAGCAGGCCTTTAGTCAGAAAATTTGAGAACACTGTGACGTCTTCGTGTTAGCGGTGACCGTGTGCTCCATTTGTGCCAAAGCCGTGAGTTCTGTATCCATTTTTCTACCATTCTTTACCCTCGTTGTTTTTTTCAGCTGTCTCTTTTTGCAGCAACATAATATTTCAACAAATTCTTTTCGGAAATTATCATTCAGCCATCCGTATAATAGTGGATTTGAAACAGCGCTTGACATCCCGAACATGTGGCAAATCGCATACGTTATTGTCATAGTTTTTTCCTCCATGAAAGGTTGTGCGCTAAAATCTGCTACCAAGTTGAAAACGTTCAACGGTAGCCAGCTAATAACATAAGTTACAGCTATCGCAATAAGAATGGTTGGTGTCTTTCTTGTCATCCTTCTGCGTCCTCTTAATCTTCTATGAATTTGAACGTGAGCGATAACAACTACGAGCACAGGTACTAAGTACTGGAAGATGAGACTGAATAAAGAATACATCGCTCGTCCATTGTCGAGCGGCCAGTCTTCTATGCAAAAACTTAACGAGTTTAAACCGATGACTTGGAGGTAGTAAGTCTTGAGGCTTCTGAACATATATAGTGGAGATGCAAGGGTGAAAGCAGTCACCCAAATGAAGAACATGGTGATGAGAGCACCCATGGTCTGCAGGCCTGGTCTCGTTGGATAGACGATTAACTGTGGACAAAGGAAGTAGAATGAGTAAAAAAGACGCATGGAAAACTAAAAACAGGGGAATTTTAAGACAACGATGATATTTAAAATTTAGTAATGAAGTAAAATATGCTACAATATTTTTTCTTGCAAAAATCTGCGACTACAAAAATTACAGGTAGTAGAGCCACACTGACTTCAGCACGAACGGGCCGGCTCGACCGGGGCGGTACTACTCTCGCACAGAAGATCAACGTAAAATGACAGCATTCCTGCTGTAGCGTTTAGTTGGTGATTGCGCGACCGGAGGCCCAATGATACATAAGCATCACTAGGCCGCCATAGTGTGGGTCTCCATGCTGCATTGTTGCATTGTCTGCATTCACAATGAGTATGGTGACCACCACTCTTGGATTCTGCTTATGCTTTCCATCAGGCAGAGTAGAGTCAATTTTGCAGGCTCAAATATATAAAAAAAAAATTGTATGCATATTGTCAGAGATACAGTAAAGAAGACAAAGTACCATTTAGTCAGAAATAAAAATCCCAGAGGAATTAAACAATATATTTGCAAAAGCCAGTCCTACACAAAATTACTATTTAAAGCCTTCAACATAGTGCTATTGTGTTTCATGTTGTTCGCTCCCCAGTTATCAAGTGTATTAAATGTTTTATCGCTGGAGTGCGAACAGTGAGTTCATTACAACTCTCAATAGATAAGTTTATAGATTGCAGTTACGAGAATTCATCAAACAAAAGAGTTGCTTCCGATACAAATACAAAAAGGGTACTGATAAAATAAAGTGGTGTAGTTGATTTATTTATCTTTTACAATGACTATGCCTATAAACCACTTTTAAAGGCTTATAACCAGCAGGGAACCGTTATAGGCTGTTGGTGATAAAAAACTTATTTTAGGAAATAGTACCTATTTATTTTTCAATATTTTTTTTGAGAATTTTTAACCGATTAAAAAAAAAGAGAAATTTCTAAATTCGACTGCTTTTTTATGTTTCTCACCTCAGAACTTCCGTCTGGGTGAACCGATTTTAATGATCATTTTTTATTTGAAAGCTGGTGTTTCCTGTGTGCTCCCATTTTAATTTGGTCCAGTTCTTGAAGTCAGTTTTTTTTTGTAATTTTTTTGATTATTTATAAATTATCGGGTCCTTTCCAGTTTTTTTTTTGCTGAATATTTCAGCTAACTATAGCCAAAAACTTGGGACTTTTGAGTTGCATGTAGTTATGGGCGGTGGTAGTCACTGGGACTTTTGAGTTGCATGTAGTTATGGGCGGTCGTAGTCGCTTGCCGTCAGGTGACCAGTTTACCGTTTGTCCCGTCATCAACCTCGAAAATATCCCTAAGGTTACATGATGTGCGTCCATCTAAATAAGCTTGAGGTACCGTAAATCATCACCATTAAACTATGAACTAAACGCATTAATTTAAATCATTTTTATTTCTACGTTCATAAGAAGTCGACCCGTACGTGTAATCATAGTAAATAATGACGGAAATGGTTCACGTGGAATATATTCGATAGCTAGAAATAGCCCTAATAGGCAAATTGATGACGTATCTAATCACGTTCCTGGAACTACAGTACCTTTGAGTAATGTTTATCAAAGATGTGTTCCTGTTTATTTATATCTAATCTTGATGGAATGCAGATAATCATTACTAGGGTTCAGAGGTTTATTAGTAATTTCAATCTCGCTGAACCTGTAACTTTTAAAATATACTTTGTTACCTCTCGATATTTTAAACCAGTTATAAATAGTTTTTCTATAGAGAATAACTATTATCTACACTTTATAAAAGTAAGTACAATAATTCTATAGTACCTATGACTGATATACATAACGAAATGAAAAGTGTGAAGCGAAGTGACCTCTCTTTGTGTGTATGTGGGTGTGTGTGCACCTATGTTATACACAAACTAAAACCAGAGATCGAGTACTCGGTTACCGCTCAGGAAATTAAATGTGTGATGAGCAAGATCATTTGTTTTACATGTAGATGTATTTATCTATCATTTCTTTTTTTAACCGACTTCAAAAAAGGAGGAGGTTCTTAATTCGACTGTTTTTTTTTATGTTTGTTACCTCATAACTTTCGACTGGGTGAACCGATTTTGATTATTCTTTTTTTATTTGAAAGCTGGTGCTTTCCGAATAGTCCCATTTAAATTTGGTCCAGATTGAAGTCGGTTTTTTTTTGTTAGAATTTGTAATTATTAACTATTAAAATATATTCATCAGTAGTCTGAAATAGCACAGACTCCAATTTGGGAACAGACCGCCGTATGTAAAGTGTGCGTTTTGGAGCGTCTGTCGGAGGCCGCCACAGTTACTTTTTGAATGTCAGCCTGTCACATTTTTTTTCTTTTTAAATAGACAACTCCCGCACTAGGAATAAATCCTGTGTCGCGGGGGACTTTACAAACATACATGAAACGGACACAAAGAACACCTAGACTCACAACAACAATTTGTGGATCGCACAAAGTGTTGTCCTACGTGGGATTTGAACCCACGACACTTGGCGAAGTAGGAAACGGCGTGGTGACAGTTAAACCACTAGGCCAAACGAACAAACAAGCTGGCTAAGTTTCAAGTATAGTGAACAACACAGACACAATTCAATTACCTGATATCTGTCCAAAGCAATCGCAGTAATGGATATAGTTGAGACAAATATTGAAATAGCTTGTATAGCGCCACAAGCTTTGCAAAGGCTAGGCCAGTCTGGTAACGGCCAATGTTTGGTCAACAGCTCCATCAAGGTCAAAGGTGTGCCGACACAGCAGACTAAAGCGTCGGAAACTGCCAGATTTACTATGAACATGTTTCTTGCTGTTCTCATCGCCGGTTTTCTTACTACCTGAAACAAAAAATTAGAAAATTATTATATTAGGCAATACTTTAAACTTCTGAGTGGGATGTAAAATACCAAGAGGCAAATAAAGGTAGAGGTTTATAGCCTATAAGGAACCTACCTGCTAAATTTCAAGTTTGTAGGTGTTATAGTTTCTGAGATTTCGTGATTAATAAGTGAGTGGTATTTCGCTTTTATATATATATAGATCTTTATGATTTATGATGAATTAGACTTATTCTACCTGTTACGGCAGATAAATGTTTGCTAAAGAGGCTGCTCATATGAAACACGTGAGCGGTAGTACTATCCATAAAACTTTATCGGTGACCATAATAAACCATGTTTAGGCGAACAGGCTACATCGACTGCTTGATATTAGGTATGACTGAGTCCTTTGCAACAGCCCTAATTCAGTCGGAATACGTGTGATTATAGAGACTTTAGATGAAAATCGAAAAATGTGTAGTCCTGAAAATATAGCTGGATTTGTGTGACAAAACCGACGAATAAATTTGAATAAGGATCATGTTTATTTCTGTATTCATAATGTATTGCACTTCATTTATATGATAAAACTGGCAACGTAATTAATAAAAATATACGTACCTTAACGTATATTTTCAACCGACTTCAAAAAGGAGGAGGTTCTCAATTCGACTGTATTTTTTTTTTTTTAATGTTTGTTACCTCATAACTTTGGACTGGGTGAACCGAGTTTGATGATTCTTTTTTCATTTGAAAGCTGGTGCTTCCCGAATGGTCCCATTTAAATTTGGTCCAGATTGAAGTCGGTTTTTTTTTGTTAATTTTTTTATTTTATTAATTACGTTGCCAGTTTTACATTATGAATACAGAAATTCACACCTTTTTTGATAAGATGACTACCAGCCGGATCAGCTATTTCTGTCAATATCTTCAAGTCTTCGTCGTGATGAAATTAATGATAAAAGATATAAAAATGAAGATGAAATGAAATGGGAACCGTCTTTAAATGTACCTCGTTAGTTTTAAAAAGACGCTAGTCATAGCTGTCATAGATATCAAGCTATATCTTAAGAGCTATAGGTGCAGATTTCAGTCCTTATGTCCCTGTTTTCAAAAATATTGTTCATCAGTTGGTGTTTTTTTTTTTTTTAAATTTTTTTATGTTTGGCCCGCCAAAATGACGCTACTCTGCCTGATGGAAAGCATAAGCAGAATCCAAGAGTGGTGGCCACCATACTCACTGCGAATAGAACAATGCAGCATGGCGACCCACACTATGGCGGCCTAGTGATGCTTGTGCATCTTTTAGTCTAGTCAACAAGTATGGAACTTGTTGACTAGACTAATTGGGCCTCCGGTCTCGCACTCACCAACAAAACACGACAGCACGCTGTCATTTTACGTTGATTTTCTGTGCGAGGGTAGTACCGCCCCGGTCGAGCCGGCCCGTTCATGCTGAAATTAGCGTGGCCCTTGAAAGAGTTTTTTGTTAAGTATCTATTTAAGTGTTTATCAAGTAATCTCTCCTAGACAACCTTCATACAATCAATATTAGGTGTACAGTTAGGGGTTATCCGTTATGAATGGTTTGTCTGTTTATAAGTAAAACACAGCCAGCTAAGGGTAAATGGGTCAGATTTATCTAATTGGTATCTTATCTAGTTAACACAGGCAGCTATCAAGCTCTGATTGATTCAGGGAGATGCGGTCAGTTTTTAGCTTGGATTTCCATAAGACTCAAGTTAGTTTACATTTCTCTTAATTTAGACATATGACATTTATTTCATACCTATCATAATTTTCCAATTTTGACGACTTGTGCAGTCATATTTGAGTTTCAAAAAAAGAAAAGGTTTTCCATCATTAAACACTAATAGACGACAGACAATATTACAGTGTTATCATAACATTTTAATTTTGCAAATGCTTTAGAATATCATTTACAACAGACAACGGCTGGTATTTTATCTGAACACGTGTCAATAATATCATCAAATTTGGTAACGTGAACCCTGTGTTATGGAAGATGGGTTATCGGTTGCCAATGTTTTCAGAGAATCTATACTTATAATAAAAATGTAACAGGTTCAATTCTGTACATTAAAGATATTAAAAAAAAAATTTTTGGAGGGCTCTCTATTATCGATACTGGAGCCAAAACTGTATTTTTTTTTCATTTTTGTCTGTCTGTATCTTGGCTGCGCATCACGCCGAAACTACTGAATGGATTCAAATGAAACTTGGCATGATTTGAGTTCATACTACGAGGTAGGACATAGGATACTTTTTATCTCGAAATTCAGCACGGTTTCCTGGAGAGAGAGAATGAAAGTCAAAATATGTACTTAGTTGTAATTTAATAACACATAGTCCGATTTCATTCGTTCTTTTTTTGCTATAAAGAAAATAAAAAAAGATAACGGGAAAAGTTTTTTTTTGTCTGCGACTGTACACCGCCTGTGGTAAGCTGAGACAGATATGTAAATATGGCGGTACGAAGGTCGCCGGGTCAGCTAGTACTTTAATAATTGTGTGGCTTGCTTAAGCCGTGTATTGTATATTTATTCTTAGTTGTACTTATTTAGCTCTCTGCATTATTTTTTACGATGCCGTTCATTTTAACTACACACTTTTATAAAAACAACATTTAAATGCATATTGCGGCTGCACAATAAACTTCTGGACTCCTGGGAAAGAAACCCAATTATCTTCATGTGGTTTAGTTATTATAAGAGAGACAACGTTTTCTTAGTCTAAAACCAACAAACAGAATCATTTAGATTTTCCCGTTATGAAATTTTTAAACAAGTTACAAAGTTGGAGGTTTTGGAATTTCTATTGGAACTTTTCTTATGATTTTCGTTCGCATATAAATTTAGGTCATTCTGTCATTCAAAATTCAGATAAATCTGACCCATTTACCCTTAGCTGGCTGTGTTTTACTTATAAACAGACAAACCATTCATAACGGATAACCCCTAACTGTACACCTAATATTGATTGTATGAAGGTTGTCTAGGAGAGATTACTTGATAAACACTTAAATAGATACTAAAGTAAAGGTGAGCGAGGCTTGAAGGTACATTTTGGTAAATTTCATAAGTCTCAAAATGTGGTTTCATGTCCCTCTAATCCCACACCTACTAGTCCGATTTCAATCAATAGCACACAAATTCCTTTTTGGCAAAAGTTAAGTAGCTTAAAAAATTCTATTCCACTTCTTAAAAGAATCCCTCGAGGTGCAAGGCCTACTGTTGCTGATAATTTAACTAAGTGTGTAGGTCTTGTAGTCCGAGAAAATTCAATATCGGCCTGGGAACAGTTACTTACCTTCCCTTACAGAATTTTATACATAAAAGAAACTAATTGTACCCAAAGACCAAAATCAAAGAGAATTGCCTTAACACTACTAATTTAGACCCTAAATTATCTAGCCTTTGTTATCATAAACACAATAATTTTTCTTTTGTAGAGACAAAACTAAGGGAGGGTGATATAAGATTGGCAGCTAGGTTACTTTTCAGCAGCGATGTGGTAGCGCCTTACTCGCCTGATACAGTTGCAGGCTTGAAGAATAAACATCCCACACCTCGGGATGATCTTTCTTTTCCTGACCCACCTACTATTGACAACGAATACCTTAATGTTACCGCTAAGGATGTTTTTTCAGCCATTTCCTCCTTTAAGAGTGGATCTGCTGGTGGTCTCGACGGCTTGACACCACAACATCTAAAAGATCTAGTTTGTTCAAGTGCTGGAGAGGCTGGCGATGCTCTCTTGAAGGAGTTGACGGCTTTGGTGAACCTTATGCTCTCCGGCAATGTGGACGAAGGCATAATCGACATTTTATATGGCGCCAATTTATGTGCATTGCGTAAAAATGATGGTGGCATTCGTCCGATTGCCGTGGGATGTACGTTACGACGCATAGTTGCCAAAATTTGTTGTAAATATTACAGTACTGAACTTGCAGCAAAATTTCAACCAGTGCAACTTGGTTTTGGCTCGAGAGGTGGTTGTGAGGCTGCCATACATGCTCTGTCCACATATCTTGGCAGCGGGAAAGGGGAGGTGATCTTGAAGGTTGACCTGAGGAATGCTTTCAATTCTGTTAATAGGGATGCTTTGTTGACACAAGCCAAAATTGAAACTCCTAAAATTTATAATTTTCTTTGGCAATGTTATAGAAATCCAACAAGATTAATGTATAAGGACCATCTTTTAGACTCTGCCGTTGGATGTCAACAGGGTGATCCACTGGGACCAGTTATCTTCAGTTTAGCAATACATCCCATTATAGAGCAGCTAAAATCTAAATTTAACATTTGGTACCTTGACGACGGAACTTTAGGAGGTGAAGTAGATACAGTTTTAGAAGATTTAACTTTTATTAAAAATAAATTTAAATCCATTGGCTTAGACCTCAACTCGGACAAATGTGAAATTTTTATTTGTGACAATACAGACAGACTCTCGACTATACAAAAATTTAATTCCTTGGCACCTAACATTAAAGTTTTAGAGAAAAGGTCTCTTCGCCGTCTTGGTTCTCCGGTCTTGGAAGAAGGTTTTCAGACATTCATAGATGACAAAATTAAAAATTTTGATGAAATTTCTGATCGTTTACTTAAAATCAATAATCATTCGGCTTTTACTATTATTCGTTATTGTCTTTTTGTACCTAATTTTACACATGCGCTTCGGTCATCACCCCTTTGGAAATATTCATCACTTTTGGAAAAAGTTGATAAAATTATACAAAACACGCTTAGTAAAGTTTTGAATGTGGCTTTAAACGATCGAGCCTGGCTCCAAGCATCCTTACCAGTTCGTTTGAGTGGTCTTGGAGTACGCAAAATTGTAGATGTCAGCCTTCCAGCATTTCTGTCTTCGGTTCATGGCACAGAAGAGTTAACCAGGAAAATTCTTACAAACACACTGGTTGATTCTGAAGTATCATGCAAGGCCATTGCCATAGATGCTTGGCAGATAGCTTGTCCCAGTACTGCATTACCTGTTAATCCATTTTCTCAGCGACAATGGGACTCACCGTTATGTATTTTAAAGCAAAAGATACTTTTAGAAACATCAACCAGTCTTGCTGAGCGAGCTCGTTTGTTAGCTGTGGGAGAGTGGGAATCAGGTTTATGGATTCAGGCACTTCCATCACCCAACATAGGTACCTTGTTGGACAATACTACTTTTCGCTTTGCCACTTGCCTTCGTTTAGGAGCGCCTTGTGTTTCTCCGCATTTTTGTCACTGTGGAGGAGCTGTTGACGGTTTCGGACATCATGGCCTTTCTTGTAGCAGAAGCGCTGGCCGAATATCTCGACATGCCAATATTAACGACATTATCCGTCGTGCTCTTGTTACCGCCGGCGTTCCAGCTGTACGTGAACCAAATGGTCTGGTACGGGACGATGGCAAGAGACCAGATGGTATGTCGTTACTGCCATGGAAGATGGGTAAGCCTTTGGTGTGGGACGCAACTTGCGTTGACACCCTCGCGCCATCTCATCTTCCAAGTACAGTTTTTTATGCCGGCGCTGCTGCTGCTTCTGCGGAAAGCCTCAAACGGCGTAAGTACCAAAATTTAATAGGTAATTACATTTTTGAACCGTTTGGGGTAGAGACGCTAGGTTCATGGGGTCCGAGTGCTCGCGCTATGTTTAAACAACTAGCCAAGCAACTGATTGACGCTTCTCGCGACCAGAAGGCCGGCCTTTTTCTAGCACAGAGAATCAGCATTGCCATTCAACGTGGTAATGCTGCCAGTCTTTTGGGAACGCTACCAGTAGGCGAAGATGTGGAGTTTTTTGACGCTTGTATGTAAATATTGTTATTTTTTTTTTTATAAATTATGGTTATGTACATAGGTTTCTATATTATGTAATAAAGTTATTTTACATAATATATTTTTAATACTAACACTAGGTTAAGTCATTCTGTAACTATCAAAATATGGATGTATTACTATTAATAAGTCTGAAATAAATAATTTGAATTGAAAAAAATATATTTAAACTAAAGGTCAAAATACAACATCCCACAGTTGAAAATTAAGAAATGAAAAAGACCGTTTTCTCATCATGATGTAGCACACTGAAGAGGATGGTACTTTATGAAGTTAATTGTGTAAGAGGCAAATATGAATGATGCTGAAATTAATATTTCGTTTAAATATAAAAGACGTCACATTTTTATCAAGTCCATTCCGTTTTGAGTTTTATTATTAAAAATTGTGATAGTGATAAGCACGTTAAAATAACTCAATGGATCTCGATGAACTTAGACACAGAAACTAGAAATATACAAAGGAATAGGTTGAAAAATACTATGAAAAAATTTAAGGCAGAGCTGCTAGTATAATCTAGTATAATACATTTTTGTTATAAAGTTGGAATGTGACGCTTCTTTTATTTTTATGTGATATGGAAATCTGAACCAACTTCTATTTATGGCTTAAGGTGTATTTCTCTATGAACTTGGGCCAGGTTGGATATAAAAATAGGAAATCAATTACTTTGGGCCGCCAGCAAGAGTTATTACTCCGGTTCCGGCTTCATGCCTCAAATATCTGGATTCCTTCAAAGCCGTACAAATATTATTTTTGACTATTTATCATCTACGTCTCGTAGGACGGATTGTAGGTGTAAAAGAATATATATTTACTGTCTTGTTATTTATTTTATCGGAGTAACTTATGGTATATGTTTCCTGGTTTCTTGAAATAAATTGAAAATTATTTTTCCTATGGTCTCACGAGCTATTTGAGACGAACAGATTTGATTATAACCAGGGATCTTTCATAATATTTTTTACTAGATGAACAAGGTCACAAACTGTAATGATCCACTTAAATTGTGAGAGACATTGTGCTTTGATTACACTTCAACTTTTGATTAATGAATTTGTGCCTCAACCACAACTTCACTTATGTTTACATTTTCCGATATTGGTATTAAAATTTTGTTTATACTGGTATTTCTCTTAAACAGTATTGCTACAGATTATGTAATGCAAACAAATTATTTTTAATAACTGCTAATGATTAATTATATTCAAGATGGTATCGCTTTGTGACTATTTAGTCTTATTGAATCGTATACCCTCAATGATAAATGAATCTTTGAATTAAAATAAGATACAGATTCAGAGGTGTTCAAAGTCTTGTATTAAAAGAGGCATGTATAGAATAAATATAAAGTTTTGGTGATCTTTCATTAGATTCTCATCTAAAGAATTTTTTTCTTATACATATTATTAAGTTGGATCCACAAAAAAGAACGGTGCACGGAAGGTGCGGATAAATAGCTCGGCTCTCGAAAATTAAGTCGCCTGGGGACGTTTCATGAGTGTGCAGGATGCGTTCTATGTAGAAACTGTTGTAAAAATAGAACTCCTGTTCTTCGACGCTTATTGTATTAAGATTAAAGTAATGTCTCTATGAAAGTGTAATTAGATCATCAAAGAGAGAAGTTTAATCTACTTTTTTGTCTCTCAACTTGAAGCATACCTAAGGCTTAAACATAAATGTTTGGCATACCTATATCTGTAAATATTGCAGTTAGGTTTGGTTTCAAGGCATGGATAATGATACTATAGATACTTAGTAGGAGAAATTAAAGGATTTGTAAATTTTACTAAGTATGTTAACAAATTCGCTGCTATATAATACGCAATAATATGGTGACGATATCACAATTACACATTCACAAGCATTAAAAAAAGAACTATAACTCCACCTGCTTGGTTCTCCATATACTATTAATTTGTTCTTGTTATACCAGAACAAGAACAAAGCAATAGTGAAGTTTAGCATACGCTATTTAAAAAAAAACCGATCAAGAGGTCTCGGGTTCGAATCCCGGGTCGGGCTAAAAGTGTTAATGAGTTTTTCTGATTAAAGAAATATTTAATAACAGCTCGGAGTTTGGAAGTTGGGGTCTGAACCCCCGTGCCTTGGAGAGCACGTAAAGCTGTCGGTCTTGCGCCTGATTTCTCCCCGGTCTTGTCGGTTAACCGTCCCATCGGATTATGAGAGAGAGGGAACAGAGAGTGCACCTGTGTTTGCGCACACACTTGTGCACTATGATATCTCCTGCATAGTTGGCTGGTCTCCATTGAGACTGGCCGTTATCGGCTAGGAGAACATTGTTATTATTATTAATCCGTTCTGTAGTTTAAAAGATCTAGACAGTGGAAGCGACTTCATTGTAAATTACGTAAATATTAAAAATACTTACAGAAATAACAACGAGGGCATTGCCAACAGCACCGATAACCATCAAGATGCCGTAGAAGGTGAGAAGAAGTGCTCTGGTCGGATCGTCAACTTTCTTGTTCTGATAGAATTTCTCTAGGAGAATGTTAGGATCCTGGATGCCTCTTGATGCTTCTATCAGCCATCTTGCCGAACCATTTAGTGTCAGGTTTAAGTTTGGATCCAGCCCCTGAAACAAAAGAAAAGCAACATTCAATTTCTTTGTCATATGTATAACGCAATAAAAAAAAAGTAAAAAATAAAACCCAACTACGATTCTAACGATATCTTGTATAGTTATATTATGTTGTTGAGGAGATATCAGGGAACAGATGAATATACATACATAGCCTGTCAAAATCATAACCCTCTTTTGGCTTTGTCGTAGTCGGGTAAAAAAGGTCACAAGTAGAGAAAAAGACATTGAAATTCACGTTTGCATCCCTACTCAATAAATGTACACAACAGCCACTTTTAAAGTAAAGTCAGTCAAATGATTCTCAAATAGAGTGTCTTGAAGTTGATTCTCAATGTACCACTAAAACCCGAGTAACTGACTAACCGCTAGCATCCGGACTACGAGCGACTCTTTTACATTCAAATCAGTTATTAATATGCAAAACAGCACATAACTCGGTGCCACTGCAGTTTTAATATCTACATAGAACTAATGAGGAATATTCAGTAGCTGAGGCAACGAGCGGTATCCAGCGCTATTTTATTGTGAACGTGACATTGTGACAAGGGAAGATGAGTTTCGTGTCAAAACGAAATGAAATTTCTAAGTTTATAGGACGGTCTATTGATAATGAAGAGAAAAGTTTTTTGTTTTTATTTCGTTAAAAGATGGATAAAGACGTGTGGTAACAGATTAATAATATAACCCTATGAACTCGTCTGGTCAATAAGTCATAGTATGTCTAAATTTCCTTTCCTTTTCAAAAGTGTTATTGAGTTTTTCTGATTATAGAAATATTTAATACTCTGAATTTGGAAGTATGGGTCTGAACCCCATGCCTCAAAGAGTACGTATAGCTGTCAGTCGTGATCTCTCCCCGGTCGTGTCGGATAACCGTCCCATCGGATTATGAGAGTAAGGGAACAAAGAGTGTACCTGTGTTTGCGCTCACACTTGTGTACTGTAATATCTCTTGTGTACTTGGCTGGTGTCTGTTGATACTGGCCACCGCGGCCGTAATTGGCTACTTCTCAAAAATAACTACAATTGCGTGCGGGTGCATCGATACTATCTAAACGAATGGACTATAATTTAATATATCTTGTTATACCAACTCTAGACATAATTATGCTGCATATTGGAAAAAACGTTTGCTACTTGCAACATACTTTAGGTACAGCTACAACGAAAGTGTTTATACGAAGTATTAGAGCCGAATGTAATCTCGTTAGTAAATACAAAAGGCTATGCAAAACTAGACGAATCAATTTCGAACACGGCACGAATAAAGCGATAATGTTGAATGAGGCGCCTTTGTCCACGAATGTTTCGTTTGAAATGTGTATAGTCTTAACTCTTAATTAAAAGTGTCCTATAATTGTAGTTAAGTTTCATATAGAACACACTGGTATGTATGTATGTTTGTATGTATGTACGTATGTATGTAGGTATGTATGTAACGGAATCTTTTAACTTCCTTTTCACCTACTTCTAGGAGTCTGATTAACTTGAAAATTTGCACAGTGGTCAAGGGCCGATAACAAAGCAATAATTAAAATAAAAAAGGTAGAGAGCCACGCGTGAAAGTCTTAATGCGGTTCACAGAGTACATCTACTTACCAAGTTTCAACAGTATAGTTCTTATAGTTTCGAAAAGAAGTGGCTGTGACATACTGACGGACGGACGGACAGACAGACTGACAGACAAATATGACGAATCTATAAGGGTTCCGTTTTTTGCCTTTGGCACGGAACCCTAAAAACTAAACAAACACGCTTTAAAGAGAGGGCTATTACTCGTAAATACTGTATATCATTTACTACAGTAATTGTGATTATGTTGTCAAATTACCACCAAATATAGAGACCAAATACTTTAGTCACTTTATATTGACAAATAAATCCTTTTCTAAATAGATTGCTTTGGTAAATCGAGCTTATTGTGAAGAAATAATCTGAAATATATTTTTATCGTATTTATAAAAAAACATTTTTACAAAACCCTTAATAATCTCAATAGAAATTATGTATTTTACCTTAGAAAAGCAATTTTGATTCATCTCTACTATAATCAAGAAATTCTAGTCAATATAAAATATTTTAAGTCCTTTCTTAGATTATAAACAACAACATCAGAGAAAAGAAAACAACTCTATAACACACATTTTAAGGTTCATTTCTTTACTTTCATCTATCTGCAAATACCTGATTTAGATAAAGTGGTGTTAGTATTATATGGGTATAACCCAATATTTTCGTTATAATATTTTATCGTGCGAATGGAAGACGGGATTTTCATAGCGATAACCAGATTAGAAAAGCTTAAAAGATTATAAGATAGCATTATACCATTTAGTCATATTGAGTGTTTTGGTTTAGTAACATAAAGTATACGAATATCTACGAAAACATTTTGTTTATCATTGGTAATAGAATCGACTGCTTTTTGTTAATGTTGATTGTGATTTGTTTTTACGCACAGATTTACTTAGTGGACCAAGGGAGCTGCCGCACGAGCGTTACCACTACATGAACGCTGCGAACGATATGGAGATATGCTCGGACCATGTGATTCTAATTTACCCCCATTAAGATTAACTGAATGGGTTAATGATAAAGTTAGCTTTGGCAGTGGCGAACCTAGGAATTTATTTCGGGGGGGGATACCATCTTTTGTAAACCTTAGAAATGCATAAACAATTTTAGTGTAAATGTTACGTATTATGTATTGTATACATTGCCTAGGCATTGTGTAGAATATCAGATTATACAGATTGCCAGTAAAATATAAATATATGTAGAGAGAGATAGAAAGAAACGTTGCTCAGGTAAACGAATAAGTCGTACGAGGCGGTGACGATACTGGCGCGAGCCCCACCCGCCGCCGCCACCCGAGACAGCGCCGGATCATGAGCCCGGAATGCTTCGGCGGAACGAACATACGCAAGCCCTACGGGCTTGTCGGGTACGGCTCGAAATCCAGGGCTGTGCCAGCCAACACACTATCGGAGCCGTTCTGCCGAGCTTCGAAGCTCTGATAGAGAAAACCGACTGTGTTTGATTGACTGTGTCTTGACTTGACTGTGTTTGAGACCGAAAACCTACTGATTTACTCAGATACTTATCGGGCACGGTTGCTTATGTGAGTATCTGAACAGAATCGGACTTGAGGCTCCGGCACAATGCCACCACTGCGGGTCCACCCAGCACACGCTGGAGAGCTGCCCTGCGTGGGAGTCCGAGCTTTGAGTCCTGGTCAGACAGATCGGACAAAACCTGTTACCACCAGCATTGATCGCGGCAATGCTGGCGAGTAGTGTGGGATGGGAGGCCGCGGTCTCCTTCTGTGAAGAGATGTTATGCTGCAGAAGGAGTCCGCAGAGCGGGATCGAGAAAAGGTAGATCCGGCTCGCAGGAGGCAACGAAGGGGACGCGATAGAGACCGTTAACTCCCCAATCGTCGCTTAAGGGTCGTTGTGTCCACATTTAGGGGAAATGGGGCCGCTGCAAACGACTCGAGACCTGTGACACCGGGGTGTTGTCTAAGGCGGGTCGGTGTCCCGACTCTTACTGTGTAGATGAGTGAGAGGCGCGATAGCGACCTGTCCCGGGGGTGGTACGGGGAGGTACGGCAGGGGGAACTCCAGAAGCCACTGATGCATTCCTGGAGCTCCCCCGACAGCCGAGGTAGTCCGCCGCGGGGTTTAGTGGGTAGACCAATTCGTCGGGAGTCCCACACACGGCGTTCATGTGTCCCCCCACGGAGGGTATTGTAAAGAAGAAAGGTTAACGAATAAGTAAACACAGAGAACAACCGAAAATCACATGTTTTTATTTGAAGGAAAAAAAGTATAACTTTATAAAATTATTCGTGGTAAATGAATAAATTTTCAAATAATAATATTTAATGAATAAATTTTTAAAAAAAAAATATGAAGAAATTTTCATGGAATTTTTGTACTCTTACAAATGATTAAAAATAAAATCAAGCCGCGTTTATTTATTGTGCGCTAGCTTGTTAAGGATGTCTTTTGGGTTTAGAGGAACATCTCGGTGTCCTGTGGTGCTTTTCAAGTAAGATTTCACTCCTCTTAGAGTTGAAAACGAACGCTTACATGTTGCAGTTGTTACAGGAATCGTGGCACCAATTCGCGTCGTCGCTCGCCAACAATCGTGAAGTAAATTTTTTTATTGAACATAAATATTTCGGGGGGGGATATATCCCCCATATCCCCCCCCTGGGTTCGCCACTGAGCTTTGGTGTGACGGCCTCGGTGGCGCAGTGGTAGCGTATGCGACTGCTGTGCTTGAGGTCTCGGGTTTGATTGATCGGTTGGACCAAATGTTTATGATATTTCCAAAGATTTGTTTCGGCATTTGGGTGTTTTCTATGTTTAATATGTATGTATGTGTGTAGTTTTTTGTGTAAAACTATATATCTATTTATATCACTTGTCTAGTACCCATAATACAAGCTCTGCTTGGCTTGGGACTAAATAGCGTTGTGTGTTAGATGTTGGAAAATATTGATATTTGATAGCACTGAATGCTATGAGCGCTGCAATATGGAGATTTACTCGGGCTATTAGATCCCATGTTAATTTATCCCCATTAAGTTTAACTGGATGGGGATAAAGTTATAAAAATGATGACGTAATCTATACTTCCATGCTAATATTATAAATTTGGAAGTAACTCTGTCTGTCTGTCAGTTACGCTTTTACGGCTTTACCGCTGCACCGATGTTAATGAATGGAGATGTCAAA
Source organism: Diaphora mendica (assembly GCA_949125395.1). Taxonomy (NCBI): domain Eukaryota; kingdom Metazoa; phylum Arthropoda; class Insecta; order Lepidoptera; family Erebidae; genus Diaphora; species Diaphora mendica. The sequence continues at coordinate 1,971,886 of OX421332.1, read as the reverse complement.
AAAATGTATGGGCTTGTGCCCCAGAATGGACAGGGATCAAATAAGTGGTATTTGATAGCTTAGACCTTCCAATTAAAGAATGAAAAATGTTCATGAAGCATAGCAGATTGTGAAAAAAGTTATGAAGGTTTAAAAAATAATTTATATCACTCCGACAACATCATTTTGCTCAATGTAATTTAAAGTTATAATGTCAGGTCTACTGTAAAGAGTTTATATGTGTGCTCATGTTAAATCTATATACTACTAGCTTATTACCACGGCTGCACTCGTGTGGAAAGTCCTTGAAAAGTAGCTTATGTCATCCTCTAACGCTTATGCTATATGTCCACACAAGAAATATGTACATCATTAGTTGCTGTACTTAATTTTGTTTACAGGGCTATTATGGAATTAAAATAAAACAAAGAACATTATTTATAAATATTTATTAATTTCCGATCATCAGAATACTCTTTGGAAATGCCTGCTTACTCTCATCTAACAAGTATAATATAAAAATTTGACCACTCTGATCTGTAACAAATAATTGAATTATAATTCGCATATAATAATGTTATCATTATTAACCTTAACCTAAAAAAAAAATGAAATGCCGTTTTTGAAAAATTGATAGGGGATCCTTATTCAATAACATAGTTTTGGCCCTTCATATGCAGTAAGTAATAGTCCGAACTGTAATTATGACAATAATAATATTCTCTCATATTCACCCAAGTGTTTAATATAAGGTCCATTGCTCAGGTGCAATTCATTATGACTGATTTTCAATATTTCTAATATTTTTATAATTAAAATTATTAATATCTGTTGTCTTTTGACTTTGAGTAATGATTAACATGAATTGAAGTGTACTAAAATGGTTGGGACATAAAAATTCAACCACAGCATTAATAGGGTTTAATTCTAAGATCGCATGATTTTGCCATAAATTATGTCACTCATCTATGACTACCATAGGAAACATTCAAGATTAGTCTTGAATGTTTGAAGTTGCCTTTCTATAAGATGATTTATATAATTTAATATATTTATCATTAGTAATGTAATAATTACTACGATCACTGTTGCAGACAATGATTTAGTTCCCTTTATTATTTCATCAACATGCTGTTATCATGTCATTCCAGCCATAGGTATTATCACATACTGCTGGACATAGATTCAACATTCCTCCTGGATAAATATATGTGTAGGTATAATAATTAAACGACAACTTACCTCAAAAGTAAACCTCTTAGACAGACGAGTTCTAATATCCGAGTATTGCATAGATGCCGCCTGATACGTTCTGTTACTACGATACCTCAATAATGATGCACGATTACAATAGTACATTGTTCACTGAGAGAGGAAAGGGACCGATTACTAGCGAGGGAGCAGTTTGTGCACAATACTCCCGAGGTAGGAATGGGACTTTCACCCGAGTGCTACACAGTGCTTTATACTACACCTGTGAGGAACATTTAAAGACTTATTGTAGAAAGTATTTAAATCAAAACGTAAGACATCATGTAAGACACAATTTAGCTTAGAATTTGACCGATATTTCGCGCTTTTTTTGTTTTTTTTTTTATTCTTCACAAAAGGATGTCAGTGGCACGGAGATTCCATATTTAAATTATATGAAAACTCCTTGGGCAGGCGCGCGCCATAGATAAGATAACACATGAGAAATGAAAATTCATACAACTTTCTCTCACGCTAAAACACGTTACAAATGGATTTTCATACATTTTTTCCTCCCGCTTATTCAGGTCAAGGAATAGACTAACATTCTCTCTCATTTTCAGGGTATAATGACTATTGAAAAATTATTGTTGTTCATTACTAGTACAATACTCATGTGTGGCTACGGCACTATAAGGTCCAAACAAAACTATTTTACAAAAATACGAAAATAGAAAAATTAAACTAGCATAGTAGTTACTAGTGACTGTCAACTGTATTAAGTGTTGCCATTGACGAAATCAAATGGTGCCTATCTCTGATTGGTCTTTATTATTTCGAACTAATTACTTTTAACTGCACCTTTAGCTTAGTGGTTAAACGGTCACCACGCCGTTTCCTACTTCGCCAAGTGTCGTGGGTTCAAATCCCACGTAGCACAACAATTATTTGTGTGATCCACAAATTGTTATTCTGAGTCTGGATGTTCTTTGTGTCCGTTTCATGTATGTTTGTAAAGTCTCCCGCGACACAGGATTTATTCCTAGTGCGGGAGTTGTCTTTAAAAAAAAAATATATATATACCTACTGATTTCCTTTAGTGGATGATTAAAAAAATACATATACGAATTTTAAGTTAGTGTTTATGTAATGAATTTAAAGTTAGTGTAATATGGAAAGCACTTTCCAATTGAACATTTTAACCTATTTTGCATCATGTTACGTCATATAGCAATTAAAATGTTTCAAAGTAATAGATTAAATTCTTTTTTTTTCGTGATTTTTATCTAAATCTGCTACAGACTGTATGCAGTTACTCAAAATTTATAATTTATTTTATTTATATCAAAAACACAAATATGATCTCTGTATATTCTGGGGCAAAAATTAGACATCTCCTTTGGCATGGTGATACTTTGATTCTTGAGAAATAACATAACTAACCTACACGCGTAAAAGCTTCTACTCATATTTAATGTACTTTTTTTCTTTTAACGTAAAACTTTTTGACCCCGTCATGTCCTTATCCTTTTAATACCTAATATGTAATGTGACATTTTCACAAAAAGTGGATAAGAAATACTAATATAACTTATCAAAAAAACTTATGATTCCACTTTCAGAAAAATATATTATTTTACACAAGAAAGTAAGTAATAAAATTAAATTCAAAAACTTTAATCGTTGTCTGCCTAAACTAGAGCAAATCTGTGTTCCTGACAATATAGGGTGCTAGCTATTGTCCGTCGCTTTGCGTTTCTAACTTTGGAAATGACTTCTAAACAATCCCTTAATTATTTACCTTCTTTGTAACAAGGTTGTAGCCCAGTAGTTTAGGCTCAGCGTTGATGAATTAGTCAGTCACTCGGCGTAAATAATTATATATGGCCTGGCTAGGTACTAGATATAACTATATCTTGGTTCATCAACAACCCATAATGTCCCATTACTGGGCTCGGGTCTCCTCTCTGGAGAGGGTTAAGGCCATACGTCTTCATGCCGGCCGAGTGCGGGCTGGGAACTGGCAAGACAACGTTGCCGCGTTGTGGCTACGTAATCTTGCGGTTGGATGTTTTATCTTGGTTAAATAAATGAAATTCTATCAAATTTATCTTTCATGGTGATCAATTTACACACATTTAGACACAGGATTTATTCCTAGTGCGGGAGTTGCCTTTTAAAAAAAAAATGGTGTATGCACTAAGTGCTGTTTAGGTGATTACTGTTACCAACAGGTGTCAGTGAATCATTTGTCGTTATCGCTTATATTCTCATGTTATGTATTCTAACTTATGCCATAATTATGAAGGTGAGCTTGTTTATCCACGCCTCAACTATTTTAACAGCGTGCGACATTACGTACATGATCAGGATAGTGATTAAAATTGCTACGTGAGTGGTCTGAATTGTTTCCGACCTGACGATAATACGATACACTTTTCTTATTTTTTTTCTATATAGTCTCCTTGCAGTCTGCACATTTCTACTAACAACCTACAAATACAATGATGCATAACTACATTCACTAGTTTTTATGAACTACTAGTTGTTGCCCGCAGCTTCGCCCGCGTATATGTCGGTTATCGCGGCAAATAGTAGCTTATGTGATATTCTGATGTATAAGCTACATTACTGTAAAGTTTCATTTAAATCCGTTCAGTAGTTTTTGCGTGAAAGAGTAACAAACATCCATCCATACTTACAAACATTTGCGTTTATAATAAGTAAGTAATTAGTATAGATACATTACATATTGCTGCTATCTTACGTTGAGGTTTGTTTTTAGACCACCTTAAAGTTTTTTGTTTTTTTTTTAAGACAACTCTATATATATATATATAAATCCTGTGTCGCGGGGGACTTTGCAAACATACAAAAAACGCACCCAAAGTACACCCAGACTCAGGACAACAACTTGTAGATTACACAAAGTGTTGTCCCATATAGGATTTGAACCCACAAGACTTGGCGAACGCTTCAACAACTAGGCCAATCGTGCAGTCATAATAATAAATAATAATAAATAAATATTTCGGACATTTTAACACACAACGCCATCTAGTCCCAAGCTAAGCAGAGTTTGTGTTATGGGTACTAGACAACTAATACAAATACAAATATACTTTTTTTTTGTAAATACATACATACATATTATAGATAGAAAACACCCAAACTCCGAAACAAATATTTGTAGATCACACAAACATTTGGTCCGACCCAGGATTCGAACCCGAGACCTCATGATCGGCAGTCGTACACGCCAACCGCGAGACCATCGAGGCAGTCAAAAATAAATAAATAAATAAAGTAAAGAAAGTACTATAAAGAAAATTAATGTTAAACAGTTCTTTTCTTATTTTTCACCGAGTGAGTGAAGTCATGATTATTGGTGTATTAGTATATATAGTATATAGATTAGGATATATAGTATATAGTGAGTGATTATTAGGGGTCGGCTACTAATGAGTAAAGTTATCGGAGTCCAAATCCCCTCCCTTCCTCTAAATTCTGGGCATGCACTTTCACTTGAGATGCAGGTGCCCGTGGGCAGCAGCAGTCCAATCTATTGACTCATTTGCTATTTTGTTCCAAATTCCATAAAAAAACAAAACTAAAGACTCATCTGGAAATCAACGAACAAATTTGTGTCACAACCATTTGTTGCTGTACTATTTTCCCGTTGTTTTGTATGCACAGAGCCATGGCATATCATAAAAACTCCAATATAAAATGTTGACGTTCTACGCCATTTATCGCGAGTCCCACTTTTCCTTTTATTTTTTTGTGAATGAAACTGTGTATTATGCTGTGTATGGTATGGTTTTTTATGTAAATGGGTATGGTATGGTTTTTATGTAGAATGGAGTGATGTCGTGTTTTGTTTCCTGAGTGCGAGACCGGAGGCCCAATGATGCAGAAGCATCAATAGGCCGTCATAGTGTGGGTCACCATTCTGCATTGTTACATTCGCATTCGCAGTGAGTATAGTGATCACTACTTTTTGATTCTACATATAATTTCCATCAAGCAGAGTCACTTTGACAACTTCAAATATTAAAAAAAGTATTTGATATCACTTGCAAGGGGTGCAAGCGTCATCCCTTGTGTGTACCCCCGCAGATTTAGACTAAGGTAGCGCAGGCAGGCAGGGAAAGATATCGTTATCGTTGGACCTTTACCCACTCTGTGAAAAGCAATGGCGTAGTTTACGCAGCCGCCACGATGCCTTTTACTGCGTGAGTGTTATGAGTTCCTTCCCCACACTGTCCTACACTTTGTGTGATCTACTAATTGTTGTTCTTAGTCTGGGTGTTTTTGTGTCCGTTTCATGTATGTTTGTCAAGTCCCATTACTAAAGTTTGAGTGGTATTAAAAAAATGGGAGAATTTTAAACAAAGGTTCACGTGTTGTCACTTCCACCAAGTATTCTTATTTGCGCTGAAGCATGGATCTTCCAAGATAATCACTATCAAATTAATACATTTATTCCAAAATACCTTACTTGAATCAAATCATTGAACATACATAACTATATAGGTGGTGTAGCTGTTTAAACCGTGATCTCGACACTTCCTTTTTTAATTCTACTGCCCTGCTTGTTGTGGATTAGATCCATCGATCCTCACATGGGACATAACTTTGTGTGTTTTAGACATTCTTGTCCAAAGTCTGGGTGTCCTTTGTGGCCGTTTCATGTATGTTTATAAAGTCCAACTCAACATTGGATATATATATATCTAGTGAGAGAGTTCTCTTTTTAAAAAATAAATGAAAATATATTTTACTTAAATTTCATAACAATTTATTATTTTAATCGTGAAAAAAATCATTTAATCACGGCGACGCGACGCGACGCCGACGAATTCTAAGTTGATCACTTCAAATAAATTGAATTTTAGATTTCCTAACGAGCTACGGGAAATTAACAGCTAGCGGTATGTCGATTGAATATTATCTAATTGAATATTAATGGACCTACCATAGAAAAATATGTAGGTATGTATGCATACATAGAAAAGTATATTATATGGATAATCCATACTATTTAATATTATAAATTTAAAAGTAACTTTGTCTGTGTGTTTTTTACGCTTTCATGGCTAAACCGTTATTTTACAAGCTTTTTATTAACTTCCAATGTATGTATGTATGCTTGTATGATCGGGTGGAATCTTGCAACTCAATTTTGAAGCAGATATCTTGAACCGATTTTGCTGAAATTTTGCAAGCATATTATGTATACAGCGTGACAATACAATATTATAATGACATGGAGCTGATCTGATGCTGGAGCTGGAAGGTGGCTATATAGGAACTCTGTAAAGAAACGTCGCAACGACATCGAGTTTGAACTCGTTTGATTCGTCTCGAGGCATTCCAGTAAAAGCTTGTTTTTAAAAAGCTTTTTAATTTAATTGATTTATTTTGTGTATTGCTCTGCCAAAATGACTCTACTCTGCCTGATGGAAAGCATAAGCAGAATCCAAGAGTGGTGGTCATCATACTCACTGCGAATGCAGACAATGCAACAATGCAGGATGGTGACTATGGCGGCCTAGTGATGCTTTAAGTAAAGTCTAGAAAACCATTAGGTATGCATAACAGTTTTTTTACAGGTATGATAAAAATTCGAAAAAAGAGATGATGTAATTAATAATTCTTAATTACATTTTATATAGAAAAAATCTGGTCTCTGAAATACAGTTTACACTAGTTCAGAGCCAGAGAATTCATATTTAATGTATGAATATAATTTTGTGTCAATAAATAAATAGGTTTACCCAATCTTTTTTTCTATTGGTAATCTTCTCGGATACCACCGGAGACCGGTAGTGGTCTCGGACACCAGTAACTAGTTGTACCCTAGAAAAGAAATCCCTCTGTCATTTTTGTGGCACCAACATCTAGCTGACAAGGCGTACACGTCTAATACACTTTCACTAACCCTTTTGAAAATATTGATACCGAAGGCCCAACGATGCAGAAGTATTTTAATAATCCGCAATATTGTGGGTAACCATGCTGCATTGTTACATTTTCCGCATTTGCATGGTGACACTACTCTTGGATTTTACTCATGATTTCCTTCAGACACAGCACAGTCACTTTCACAGACTCAAATAACATAAAATTATAAGCACGACTACATGTATTTAAAACAAAAAACTAAAGTTCTAAAAAGTGTGACTATATAATTGAAAAGAACGAATAGCAACGTTTTGCGTGGATTTGTTTTATTGCCAACGAACTAATCTCTTAAAGCCAGAAAAAGTACGTTTCTTTTATTGCTATCTCTATCTTTATTATGCGGTTCAATCCAACCCGGATAAGTTTAGATTTCTATGCAAACCGTGTTAATGTTATACGTTGAATAAATTTGCATTTTTATTCAATCTTTTTTCATTTACTCACCGGGCTTTTGTGAAGTATTCGTGTTGCATTATTTGTCACTGCTTGTGCTCCACACTCGTGTATTTTCCATTGTTTAATTATTCATGGTAAGAGGTTAAATTTTTGGAACGAAATTCCATATAGGACATTGCAGGCAGGTATCCTGGCCGGCAAAAAACGTCCGTAACGTGAAAAAAAGCGTTTTTTTTATGTATAGTCTATGTATGATAGCTATACCGTGTCTAATGTATAGTCTACGAGATGACTGTTATTATTTTTGCTTTTTTTATATATTTTTAATAATCATCGTAAATAAAACAAAGGTGTTAAGATAATTATTTAGTAAAGTAGTTTTTTTTATTTTAAAAATGTATAGGTACTCGAATAATAATTTTCTTTATACCTCGAATAGAATTTGAAATTAATTATTTATAAAATAAGGAACTTCGTTCCTATCTGGTGTCCCACGACACCACACGGTTTTGTTTCACATTTAAAGAAAATCATTTTCAACAAGTTAATTTTAAATGTGAAACTGTTTCTGGTTCAACCATTGTAGTTAAAAATATTGAAAATCCATATTAATTTTATAAATTCGAAAATAACTATTGCTGTTTTTCTGTTTGCTTGCCCGGCTCGCCCGGAATCGCCGCACCGATATCAATGGAACTTGGCATGGATATTCTTTGAAATTCGAGGAACGAACGTCATAGGCTACTTTTTATCATGATATCCGACATAGGCCAGACGCAGCCGCTGGTGAAAACTAGCGGTTTATAAATCTCGAAGATAATTACAAATTCATCACTTTTTAGAACCTACTTATTGAAGTATATCAAAGATGCCAGCTATTTTGAATGTTGACATTTTTGGACTGTAGTTTAAAAAGCAGCTGTCGAAATATACTGCAATATTCTATACCTTAAAGGGCAATATTTCCTATACTACATAACATCAATAACAAGCTAGACACATTAATTAATTAAAATAACCACCCATAAATTTTATGGTTCAATATTTGATAACCGCGGACGCGCGTCATAACTTCTATGATAAAAACTTCAGTTACGCTCCGGTGTCGGACACTGTCCACTTTATCAACACAATTTATATGTCGATATTGTATCCATGAGATGGCGCCACGCTATCACGTTAACAAAGTGCTCAGTGTGTTTAACATTTTAAAAATATTTAAACAATCTAAACCCTATTAATTTTGTGAAAACAATTGAATAGACTGTGCAATAAGTCTAAGGAAGTGTTATCTTTAAATAACTATTGTAAAGAACGAAGTTAGAACGAAAATCAGCGAACATTATGAAACTTTAAAAAAAAAAAAAAAGTGATAAAAATGTGTGTGAGTGACTAAAATTAGCGTAGAAAGGTTCAAAATATAATATTTTACGTAGCTTGGGTAAAGAACACCTCTTAAACTATAAATATTTGTGAAATAAACAAAAGTGCAAAGTGACTATTGAATTCCATAGAAATTTTTGCAGCATGAGTCATACCCGACTTTTAATGAAAATCAAGTTGAATAAGATAACCAATTTCGACTAATACTAAAAGTTGCACAAATTCTGGTGCCACAAACAGGTGCAGTCCAAACTGTTAGCACTTAGATCGAACCTCTGCCATATATCGTCTTTTTGAACATTTATATTAAATTTCAAAATTAATTATCACATAGCTACCAGCAACGCCATCTCTTAGAAGAAGCTCGCACTACTACATGGCACAACAACAACACTACTTGGGCGCTGAGATCTAGCACCGTTTCAATCAATAATTCACATCAAAAGTTATCAACCCGCGCCGCTAGAGGTCGACACCTACATGTAAACAAACTTTTACTATAAGATCGTATTAAAAATGGAAGAAATTCTAAAAATTCTTAAAAAAATTCAACAAGAACTGGATGATCAAAAAGTAGCGATCCGGGATAGCGGAAAAAATGTGACAGAACAAGTAACACTGAATATTAATAAAATATTAGATGAAAAACTTTTTGCACTGGAAGAGAAACATGAAAGATTAAAGGAACTAGTAGAAAACCAGGAGAAAAGAATCTATTATCTAGAGAAACAGGCCAGGCAAAGAAATATAGTTTTCTTTGGCTTAGAAGAATTGGAAACTTCATATGATGTCCTAGAAAAAAATATTCTCAAACTGATTGAACATCATTTTTCAGTCAAACTCTCCTGTGGCGACCTACAAGAAGTGAAGAGGTTAGGGAAAAAAGGTGACAAACCACGCCCAGTAGTGGTAACTTTCTTGAATATGGGCATTAAGATAAACATTTTTAAGCAAAGAAAAGCACTGAAAGACACAGGCTTTTACATAAAAGAAGACTATCCAAAATACGTACTAGAAAAGAGGAACCAACTGCAAGAACAATTAAAAACAGAACGAGAAAAAGAAAACACGGCCTTCCTCAAATATGACAGATTAGTAATACATAAACAAACATATAAAATAAAGTTTTCTACATCACCAACGAACCCTACCGTAGATAAACTTAAAGAAAGAAAAATACAAACAAACAAAAAGAACAAACCACAACATGACCTCTTGTACAAACAATCTAACAGTATCTCAGAGGGAATGTTAAAACCGAGCATGTTAAACTTATTAGTTAACAAAAGCAACGAAAATTGTAAAGAAACTCCTTATAAAAAAGCATAGCAATTAAACGCCCATCTCCAAACAGAATCAAACACAAAATATTCAAATACAAAAAACATAACAAATCCTCCAACCCGGTTGGTCACCGTGGAGGATCAAGACCATGACCCTCTAAAGAAAACCACAAACTCAAGGAACTCAATGAACATTTGTACAAAACAAAATCATCATTTTAAAATATTAACATATAATGTAAGGACTTTATCTTCATACAAACGACTTTTGGAACTAAAAATTTGCCTAAGTAATGTAAACTTTGATATATTGGGAATCTCAGAAGTAAGACGACTTGGCTGTGCAATAGAAGAACATGAGTCTTTTATACTCTGCTACAAAGGTCAGACTGCGGGACAGGGTGGGGTAGGCTTCATAATAAACAAGTCGATGAAAAATAACATAGAAAGCTTCATTGGATTGTCAGAACGCTTAGCTATACTCAATCTAGACATTGAAGGACACAAAATGTCCATAATACAAGTATACTTCCCGACGTCAGATGCGAAGGAGGCAGAAGTTGACGAATTGTACGAGACAATTGTGACAGTACTGAAAACGACGCATAAGCACATTATTCTTACGGGCGACTTTAACGCTAAAGTGGGAGCTTCCAAGGATAAAGAAGACTTGGTAGTTAGACAACATGGCCACGGAGCAAGGAACAACAGAGGCCAGAAACTTGTAGACTTCGCGTTGGAACACAAGTTGACAATAATTAATACCTGCTTTAAGAAAAAACCGAACCGCAAATGGACCTGGCAATCTCCGAATGGTTTACACAAAAACGAGATTGACTACATTCTCACAAATCAACCAAGATTATTTACGAACTTTGAAGTTTTGAACCTAAACTACCCATCGGATCACCGGGCTATCAGAGGAACAGTACATCTCAATAAACATAAAATAAGCAGAGTTCAATTTACCAATAAACAAGGACATCAACTTACAAATGAGGAAGAAATAATAAGGTACAAAGAGAACCTAAAATTATTATTTTCCGAACAAGCAACTTACCAAGAAAACGATTCTGTACAAATATATTATAATAAAATAAGAAATGCTATTTTGGAAAGCCTAAAATCTGCGCAAATAAACAAGAAAAACCCTCAACATAAAATATTACAAATAAGAACAGAAAAACTATTACAAAGAAGGAAACAATTACAGAAAACAAAAAATAAAACACGTTCCATGAAAAACGAACTATCTGCCTTATATAAACTTGTCAACAAATATATAAAACAAGATTATTCAAAATACAGATATGACACCATAAAACGACACCTACAGATTAGCGGTAGCACGAAAAAATCGTTCAAAGAACTTCGAACAAATAATTCTTGGATAAAAGAATTAAAAAACAGGGATGAAGTCACATACAAGCGTGGCGATATTGTAAACATCGCCACGGAGTTCTATAGAAAACTATATAGCGAAAAAAATCAAAACCACATATCAACATCATATAATAACAAAAGAAAACAATATACAGACTTCAAAGAGATAAACGAAATAGAAGTAATAGAAACAATAAAAAAACTCAAACTAGAAAAAACCCCAGGATCCGACAACATAACAAACGAAGCACTAAAAATCGCTCACGAGATTTTGGCTTCACCTCTGTCCAAACTGTTCAACTTGATACTCCAAAACTCAGAAACCCCCACTGAATGGTCGGAAGCAAATATTATACTGATTTACAAAAAAGGAGACCCCAAAAATATCAACAACTATAGACCAATCAGCCTACTACCCAGCCTCTATAAACTATTCTCTACTATAATAAACAAAAGAATAAGCACTACACTAATGACAAAACAACCTATAGAACAAGCGGGCTTTAGAAAAGGTTTTTCAACAATAGACCACATCCACACGTTAGAGTTAATTATAGAAAAATACCAAGAGCAGCAGAGAACTCTATATATAACTTTTATTGACTACCAAAAAGCCTTCGACTCGGTGTCACACATAAGTATATGGGAGAGCCTAGAAGAACAAGGCGTGGAAGAAGTATATATAAAAACTATCCAGAGCATATACAGCAACAATATAGGAAGGATCAAACTCGAGTCCATTGGCCCATCTTTTTCTATAAGAAGAGGAGTAAGACAGGGGGACCCCCTGTCCCCAATATTGTTTATTTCAATCCTTGAAAACATCATCGGTAAGTTGGACTGGTGTAGATCAGGTCTGTACATAGAAGGAGCCTACTTAAGCCATCTCAGATTCGCAGACGACCTGGTGCTTCTGTCAGAAACGCCCACAGAGATGCAGCGCATGATAGAGTCTCTACACCAAGCCAGTGTCAAGGTGGGACTGGAGATGAACCTAACCAAAACCAAGGTAATGACCAATGACATGCCGAGGAGACCCATAACAATCAAAGGGGAGCAACTAGAACAAGTCGAAAACTACATATATCTGGGAAAATTAATAACCTTTGACCGAAACAGAGACCTATTAGAGAGTGAAAGAAGGGTACAAATAACTTGGAACAAATATTGGGCACAAAAAGAAATTTTCAAAAGTAATATGCCAACAGACATCAAAACAAAAGTTATGAACTCGAGTCTCCTACCATGTCTGACGTATGGGTGCCAGACGTGGAAGTTCACCACTAAAGCCGCAAATAAAATCAGAACCTGTCAAAGAGGGCTAGAGAGAAGTATGCTCAATATAAAAAGAATGGACAAAATAAGACACACAAAAATAAGAAAAAGCACTAAAGCGACTGACGCCCTCAGACACGCACGAAAATTAAAGTGGAAATGGGCCGGGCACGTAGTGCGATCTACAGACCAGAGGTGGACTGCACGAGTGACATCGTGGAGCGGCCCGCAGGGTCGAAGAAATCGAGGGAGACCACTGACTCGGTGGGAAGACGACCTCAGGAGATCAGTCGGCACTGACTGGAGAGAAATAGCGCAGGATAGAGACAAATGGGAATCTTTAGAGGAGGCCTTTACCCAAACCGGGGTTCTTGCTGACTAAAAGTGTCAAAGAAGAATATTATTTTTTACTTAGATATTATTCCAACTTAATCATTAACTAACTACTAACAAACGTAAATTTTAATTATAGCAAACTACTAACACTAAACATTTATTTGTATCTTTCGTTATGTTCAAAACTTTGTAGAAGCAAGAAATAAAAAGGCTTATTTATTTATTTATTATTGTATCCATAGTAGAGGTTTGCAAACTTACTAATTAATACAAGTATTGGAGCTAGTTTTAAATAGTTGATTCTGTTAAAAGTTATGCTGAACATGTAAATTTCTGTAGAGTTTTTATTTATTTATTTATTCACACCTTAAAACAACACTATCATTACAGGCGTAGCCCAATGCGACAGTGTTATACAATCTATTCATTTATTTTACAATCCTACTATAATAACAAATGATTTTTAATGCTGTTATTGTGAATTCACTCGGTGAGCAATAAAATAAGTCTATCGAATCCGCAACTACATTAGAGTGCAAAGGGCGCGCGTGAACGGCGCTTCGCTCGGCCCAGCCCAGCCAAGAATTTAATAGTCCTATTGGGTCATATTTACGACAATTGATATTTTACATTTACGACTGTGATTTCATTCTTAAATAATGAAGTATTTTAAAGTTTGGTTTTAGAGACAAATTAATACACCGAAGATTTGTTGTTTTTGTGTCCTTTCTGTCTGTCCGTCTGTTTGAGTGACATGAAAGATTGACAACCGACTTGTTGTTCGAGCAAAGGGAGAGTATTTTGTCAATATCTAGTAAATATTATATTATATAACCGTTTTTTTTTATCAACGAATTAGTATGTTTATAAATTAAATACTTACCAAACTATTACTAAATGATCCATATTTTATATTTATTTAAAGAGATCATAGAATTCGATTTTTTTTAGTTCTTTCAGATCCTATTTTTTTATAAATGTATCCATGTAGCGAGTCACCTTCAATCCGGTTAGGAAACAAGTAAAATTTTAACAAAAACAAAAACCGACTTCAAGGTTCGACTCGATTTATCTTAGATGCCATCATCAGATCTTAATGTCCTTATCATGGTACCACCCTTGGGACATCTCCTTTCCATTAAAAAAAGAATCATCAAAATCGGTTCATAAACGACGAAGTTATCCGCGAACACACATAAAATAAAAAATAAAAATATACGGTCGAATTGAGAAACCTCCTCCTTTTTTTGAAGTCGGTTAAAAAATAAAACAATATTTATATAATAAACACCTTTAGGTAACACTTTCTCAAAGTCTAACATAAAACTAGATACAAAGTTCTGAGTTTGAAGCCGCACGTGAAATTAATGACTTTTAGTAGACATCTTGATTGAAGTACGTGTTTCGCACTTACAGAAGGATCTCAATTTATATTCGTCTTAGATGACTTAAATGAGGTTAGCGTGTGTTGAATTTAAAGGCCAGCATTTGGGTGAGAAAATACATTCGAGGTAAACTAGTTAAAATATGATTTTGATATTAAGAACACAGTCTGGCTATATTTTAAACTTTTAATGAACCTGAATCATGAAAGTCGTAAGCAAGAAACATAATACTTGTTTAGTTTATGAAAGGCAAAACAATTTACGTGGGATTATTTTATGGGATAAGGGGCAAGCGAGTGGATAAGTAATGGTAAGCTACTGGCGCTGCTCATGGTATCCTGCATCTCAAAAGACTCAAGTGCGTTGTTTTGAGTATATGCTCCCAAAAAATGAGAACAAGGATATGGTAGAGACTCTGTGTGGTGATGTATTAAGAATATGAAGTTTCACCACCCTTATTCATCTCGTGGGTTGTAAGAAAGCAAACTATGTAGTACAACAGCACTGCAAAGGGAAGAAAAAATTGAAATAAATCCTATACCAACCCGTATGGCCAGCGTGGTATACGTAGGTCACAACATTCTTGTTAAGGCGTGGCCTATTTAAGCCTGGTTATAGGAAGCCTGTTTACGGCTGTTGATGAAGACCGTGGGAGAGCCGGCATGCATGGGCCGGCTCGACCGGAGTTATACCACGGCTTCACAGAAAACCGATGTGAAACAGCGCCTGCACTGTGTTTCACAGGGTGAGTGAGGATACCGGAGGGCCATACCCTATCCCCCAAATGCCGGCAATGCACTTGTGATGCCTCTCGTGTTGCGGGTGTCCATGGGTGGCGGTATTCGCTTACCATCAGGCAATTCGTCTGCTCGTTAGCCCCATATTTTATAAAAAAAAATGTATGGTATAATTTCGATCAAATTATCAGCGTTTTTTTTATAAGATCGTGTTGTCAGCTCATTTGTGCAATCTTTAAAATAGAACAGATTGAATATTCCAATAAAGCCTTTTGAACTATTTATAGATCTCTTCGAATAAAAATAATAAAATATTATTTATTTGCCAACTGTTTCAAAGTGTCATGAACTTTTTCTTTTGAAACTTGCTACGTTTATTGAATTAAGTTTCTGTAGTTTCTTGATATATAAACGTATGTCAATATGGAAGTTTGGTGAAGAAGAAAACTGGTTTGGATGTTATCGTTTAGGTGAATGAAGATGTAAGCTGCCAGTATTTTTTTCTCGAATACGATTACCATTGCCCCAAAATCGATACCGTGATCCGTTAACTGTATGTATGTAGACATACCTACATAAAATATAATTATAATATCCCCAATACACACATACGGAATACAGAATACGACATAAGAAAACGGTTCCAAATCAGCTTCTAAGAAACGTGACGAATATACAAACATGAGAGTTGAAGAAACTCTTGTAAAAAGAATATGTTCACATAATGAATAAAATTTAATTAAGACCATACAAGAACTCGGTCGCTGCTCTTCTTATATTTAAATATAACATGTGCCTCTCCTCAAGAATATCCTTAGGGACGTTGTCAACCATTTCTTTAGCCTTCCTCGACATGCTATTCTCAAAGATAAACATGTAAATTTAAATAAATAAGTAAACAGCTTTACTCCAAATGAGTTGAGAGGATAAGAAGGCCACTAGAGACGCTTTCCTTAAAATTCTGAATTAAACTACTCAGAATAGGTTTTTTTTTATGTGAAACATCTATTGGCGAGGGGTAAACCTGATTTTTGATATGTGCGAGAATTGGCGTGGTGAGAATTACCGTAGCGACGCTTTGCCACTATACTATAGTGTATTGTAATTTATGATATAAAACATCTATAGGCGCGGATGAAGCTGAATTTTGGCGCGGCGAGAATTGCCCCGAAGCGGCGAAGCGTCGCTATTTCCATATTTTTTTTTTGATATTTTGTATTTTCTATTTAATTCTATTTATTTTAATTCCTTGTCATTTTATTTTATGGAACAAGACTGCCTCGTTGGTGTCGCGGTTGACGTGTGTGACTGCTGATCATGAGGTCTTGGGTTCGATTCCCGGGTCGGACCAAATGTTTGTATGATCTACAAATATTTGTTTCGGAGTTTGGGTGTTTTCTATGTAAAATATGTATATATTTACAAAAAGAAATGTATATATGTATTTGTATCAGTTGTCTGGTACCCATAACACAAGCTCTGCTTAGCTTGGGACTAGATGGCGTTGTGTGTTAGATGTCCGAAATATTTATTTATTTAAATAAGTTATACAAAACATCGATCGATGTTTCACATCTGCCGGGCGTCCCGCGACGGCTCAATTTTTAAATACAACTCCCGTATTAGGAATATACATCCTGTGTCGCGGGGGACTTTGCAAACATACATGAAACGAATAAAGAACACACAGACTTTTTATGGATCACAGAAAGCGCTGCCTCAGGTGGGATTTGAACCACAATATTTGGCGCAGTAGAAAGCGATGTGGCGACCACTTAAATTACTAGGCCAACCGTGCAGTCGAAGAATTAGAAAGTCAATTAGAAAGGTTTTTCATAGTCAGAACCAGTAAAAATAAAATTATTATATTTTCTCCAATTTTCCGAATAACGTTGGTTTGACTAGTTAATAATTTTAATTCTAATATATTTTTTATGTAGGTATGTGGCTTTATCGGTCCAAACCTTTTCTAAGGAAAATCATTAGCTTATCATCGAACATTTGAAATGCATGAATAAATTTTAAATCTAAAATATTGAATTCCTTTACAAATTTGGGGCACGAATTCATATTTTATTTTTATCACGAAAATGTGCTGCTCTTTTTATTTTTATTTTATTTTCTTTGATTTTATGTCGACTTGACATTTAAACAATTTGTAATAAATATCTATCTACCCTCACAAAAATGAAAATTTATATACTCGAATGAATTAGCTATAATTCGAGTTGGGGTTAATCAGGACAATCTCTTATCGCAGTATAATTAAAAAAAAATGCTGTGTACCAAAACTAAAAATCCGTATGGTATGGTAATATGGGTATATGATTAATATATTTGTGGTATTCTTTACAAAATGGAAAACCAACAAAAAAACGAACCTGCCATATAAAAAGATACACATGAGAAAATAATTCAAAAAAATAGTACGAATATCCTAAGAAAAAGACACTGATTACTGAAATTTCAAAAAATTGCGATGCTCAACCACCATTTTGATTTATTTTTCCAAGAACAAAAGATTTCAAAGAAACTTTAAACAATCATTGTATTGCATTAAGAAGTTCACCATCTTCCTAGCTTGGGACTAATCCCGCCCACACGCCCACCACTGTAACTCCTGTATACCAGGATCAACAGCGGTGACCCACGAAAACACCGAGTTATGACACTCGGGAAGTCCCAGGAACAATTTAACTGTCTTGGAACCCGCAACGAAATTAATCAGAAGAAAACTGGAGGAGTTCCTAGCTTATATTATTCTCAAGATTATTTAGAGTCAGCTAATAGTTCAATCGGTTTTAACTGAATGACGATTTTGCCACAGAGCTATTGGTTCCCCAATACTTTCTTCCTCGTGACAACCGGGACCGTAGGCTTATCGTGCTCTATAAGGTACGAGCCTGAATAACACACCACCCTATACTTTAGTTTATTGCAATTAAAAGTTATCATACAATAAAGAAATTCACAATTTTTTGCATATGATTGGGGAAGCTTCTATCCGTTCACATTCACTCGGTGAAATACTGCTACAGAGAAAAAACAGTTTACCGTTTAGTTTACCAATTTTCACTCAATATCTCTCAACTCAGACTCATCAACAGTAAACTATTAAACTGATGCTTATTGAAAGATAATTAAATATATATTATATAGAAACGAGCTACTGTTATAACTAAGTAAAACTAATCAATTCTGTGATATAATTAAAATAGTTGAAGAGTTCGACTTTATCTTACATTGTATTGAAAGTTGGTTAACCAGCAATAGTTTCATTACTTTAAGTTATTAGATTTATTTTAACCACTGTGTAATAATAATTACAAGCTTTCTATTAACTTGCAATGTATGTATGTATGCTTGTATGTTCGGGTGGAATCTTGCAACTTAATTTTGAAGCAGATATCTTCAACCAATTTTGCTGAGATTTTGCAAGCATATGTATACAGCGTGACAATACAATATTATAATGACATGGAGCTGATCTGATGCTGGAGCTGGAAGGTGGCCATAGGAACTCTGTAAAGAAACGTCGCAACATCATCAAGTTTGGACTCGTTTGATTCGTCTCGAGGCATTCCAGTAAAAGCTTGTTTTGAAAAAGCTTTGTAATTTAATTTATTATGTAATATTAGCACTTGGTATCTGAATGACCGATAGTATTTTATTTTGGTAAACTTTATAAAAATATATCTGAGCTAGATCGATTTATCGCCCCGAAACCAACTGCATTGCATGAAATCGTTGGAGCCGTTTCCGACATTCAGATTATATGTATATACAAGAATTACTCGTAATATTTACAGTCATTATTTTCATCAATACTGTTCAACTAGACGTTTGACCGTCCTTAAAAAGAAGGATTCGTCTACTATACCAGGATTATTTTTCCCGTGAGGAAATCCCCTCTGATACCACCTCCTGGTGGCATGTCGGACTCGAACCGACTAAATCCGCACGCCGTCTCGGGTACTAAGAGCCGGGGAACCAGGTACACCCTGGAAAGAAAAACCTTGGAACCCCGACGTACCGCCGGCCACCTACAGTTTGTAGGTGGCCCCCTACTGTTCTACTTTACCACCCTGGCCAGACGGGTTGGTAAAAGTTCTGTGGCAAGTTTTTAGTCTCTTTTGCTTTGTACTGGATGTGTGGCCTCTCCAATCTCAATAACAGGCCGGTTGAAAATGTCTCAACAGCCGGCCGTGCGTATCAAAAAATTTAATGCCTCGGACACATTCAGTTGTTATGTCATTTTTTTTTATTAATTTGTAGAAAATAATTGTTGTTCATAGGTTTCTTACTTTTGTGATCGTGTATGTACAAATTACGATAAATATTACATTTAAATCAAGATATAGTGATTTGATTTCATTTGAATCCAGAAGATCCCCAATCGCTATAGATAGACGAATGGTGGACTCTCGTGTTGTTAATCCTGCACTGCACGGTATACTTAAGCTGTACAGGGGAGAGTTAGCAGACGGCTCTTCTGCTGGCAGGTGATATAATCGACCTTGGTAGCATATGAATCAAGAGTCACAAGTAGCCAGTATTCAAGCCCCGAGAATTCAGGGTTTTATCCCAAACATCGTAGAGCTTAAACCATGGTAAACTACTGATAACATAATATATTATGTATTTCGCAATAAATACATAGCACGCCTCTCGAAGTTGTCAAGGAATATATCTATCTCGGGCAACTATTGCAGTTGGGTAGATACAACTTCGAAAAGGAAGACGATAGGAGGATCCAGTTGGGATGGGCAGCGTTTAAGAAGTTAAACTACATATTTTCATCGGTAAACCACAGAGCCTGAAGACGAAAATCTTCAACCAGTGCGTCCTCCCTGTAATGACGTACGATGCCGAGACGTGGACATTGACCCTAGGATTAATCCAGAAGCTCAAAGTCACTCAGCGTGCCATGGAGAGAGCTATACTTGGAGTCTCTCTGAAGGACAAAATTCGTAATGAAGTAATCCGTCAGAGAACCAAAGTGACCGACATAGCTCTGAAAGTTGATAGGATGAAGTGGCAATGGGCTGGTCACATATGTCGAAGGACAGACAACCGCTGGAGTAAGCGTGTTTTAGAGTAGAGACCGCGTCCTGGCAAACGCAGTGTGGGACGCCCTCTGGCCAGATGGCAGGACGACTTACGTAAGAGGGCTGGCAGCGACTGGATGCAGAAAGCAACAGACCGGGCTCTGTGATGTTCCTTGGGAGAGGCCTATGCCCAGCAGTGGACTGCAGCGGGCTGATGCTGATTTATTTATTTATTTATTTATTTCGGATCACCAACAAATGATACACACATCAAATATTAATATAAAGAAAACAAAATACATGCCCTGTGCTCATTCAGTTATAGGTAATCACAGCTAACAAAGAATAATTATTAGTAATATTTAAATTAAACTAAAAGAATATAATAATAATGATAATAAGAAAATAATCAGTTAAAAGAAAAAGCTATAAAAATAATCCAAAAACAGCAATCCCATTTAATTAGGATTCTTCGACAGGCCACAGTTTCACTCTGGCGAGCCTAGGCCTATCGAAGTACAGACTCAAAATGGTCTATGATTTTGCTCTTGAAATTTGGCAAGTTATCTCCAAAGATGTCCAAATCCAACAAACGAGAAAGTTCGTTGTAAGACTTGGCCATTCTGGTCAATGGTGAGTTAAGCCCCAGATTAGTCTTATATCTACGTAAACTGAACAGTTTGTAGACACCCGAGCGTGGCAATCTACGCTGCTGATAATGAATAAATACATCATTATTATATCTTTAAAAAAATGTATTACATTTTCTTTATATCTTGATAATAAATATTGAGCGACATTGTCATAATATTGTGGCCAAGCTCCTTAAATAAAGATTTAAAAAAAATAGCTGTGTAACTTATCTAAATTACATCATAACAGAATAAACGATGGTGCTTTTCATACAATGATTTGTTTTTACATCCTCTAGCTAAACAGTTAGCGTCACTAAGCGATAAACCAACATGCCACTCAGAAGCCCCAATGATGCAGAAGCATCACTAGGCCGCCATGGTGTGGGTCACCATGCGGCATTGTTGCATTGTCTGCATTCGCAATGAGTATGGTGATCACCACTCTTGGCACGCATGCTTTCCATCAGGCACAGTAGAGGCATTTTGTCAGGGCCATACATAAAAAAGGTATAATAATGGTTAATAACAATAACCATAATGAAACTTATGAACGCATAACCCAATTTGATACTGTAATAAAACTTCACAAACTTAAACCAATTTTCGTTGCGAAACCGCAAAATTCAAATTCGATTTTAATGGAGTTTCAAGTTTGTGAAAGACCGATAAAAATTGTTAAACAATTTCAATAAAGGTTTTAATATCACCATACTTTAGAAGGATCACGTTTAATACTTTTTCTTACGAAGTTACGCCATTTCAATATAAGTTTTCATAGACTTTCTTCTTGGTGCATACGGGAAATGTTGTGTGGTTAATAAAAGTGGGTGTACTAGGTGATATTATTTTTATAATGTATATTAAATCTTCTAAACTCTCACGGTATATTAAATATACGTTAATTAGATGGTATCCTTGAACTGTCTTGTTGGTCTAGCATTTGATGTATGCGACTGCTTCGAATCCCGGGTCGAGTCAAAAGTGTTATTGAGTTTTTTGTTTATAGAGATGCTTAATTCTCGGAGTTTGGAAGTTGGGGTCTTCGCCCCAGTGCATTGGAGAACACGTAAAGCCGTCGGTCCTGCACTTGATCTCTTCCCGGTCGTGTCGGATAATCGTCCTATCGGATTATGAAAGTGAGGGAACAGAGAATGCACCTGTCTTTGTGTGTACTTGTGTGCTATAATATCTCCTGCATAGATGGCTGGTCTCCGTTGAGACTGGCCGCCGTGACCGAAATCCGCCAGGAGAACATCATCATACTTGAACTGAGATAAAAATGCTATTGTTATTTCTATTCCTAAATTGGCTTGGTGTTCAGTACTTAATTTTTCATTTTATGAAAAGGAACTCTCTCTAAAGGTATCGTTAACACTTAAACGATAATTTTCTGTGTGACCGAATTGATGATCAAATTAGTATAAAGTACTAATAGCACTGGGTGATTAGAAACAATTACCGAGAGTAAGCAACGACGGCGTGGTCAGTACCTGGATGGGGTGACCGCTAGTGGCATGATACCATGAGCGTCTCCGTGATTCGGAGGTCACATTAAGCAGTCGGTCCCGGTTGTTATCATAGGATAACAGTCGTGAAGGTTAGTTGGAGGCCTTTGGGCGGCTTAAAAACATCCAACGGTAAGATTACGTAACCACAACGTTGTCTTACCAGTCCCCAACCCGCACTCGGCCAGCGTGGGGACGTATGGCCTTAAACCTCTGCGGAGAGGAGCCCAGCAGTGGGACATTAGGGGTTGTTGATGAGATGACTAATAAACATAGTTATGTATTCCTAAATATATACATATCATAGATGAATTACTCCCAAACAGAACAAGTGACGATATTTACCAGACGATTGTATATTAATTGCTTTGCTTTCAATATTTTACCAAATTTTAAAAGCCTGTACTAGTAGTAGAAGTAGCTAGCGAAATATATATCTATGATAATTGTAATATATATATTTAACTCGCTAGCTATATCTTTACTTTTGATAAATAGAAAAAAAACAACATTATTACATCCACTTAGACCTTCTAAGGGGATTTAATAACCAAAAAATTCTATGAATAACTTAATATAGGCATAAATCTATAAAACATAAAAATCACATTTATATGCAATTAGATATTAGTAATTAATATTAAGATCTTCACAAACTTCTACCGAAAGACATTCCCGTCCAAAGATTGAATGGCAGAAATCACATTAACTGATAACGTTACCCATTCTAAGCTTGACATGAACATTGAACGTGTTTCTTTATTAATGCTTTCATGATTTATTACGGGGTTTGTTTAATGAACATATTTGAAATTAAGGAAAATGTAAGCTTATATTTTTGATGGAGTTAAAACCAGCCACGTACATTGGCAGCTGTTTAATCACAGATAACATTATAATCACAAGCTCCAAAACCTCCCCAGAGATTGGAGAGACCGTCTGTCGCCATGAGTTTTATTAGGAATACTATACACTTCTGGCTCCTATATCACCACGATGGCGTCCCCTAATTCCAAAGGATTTTTACGTTATGAACAAAAAAGTTTTAATTTGGACATTTTATTTGCTTCTCGATAATGGAAGCCTGTATTCATAATTAAATACGGATTTTAGAACTAAAAGATATATTACTTCTTATTTAGTTTTAATCGTAAACTGCCTCGTTGGTCTAGTGGTTAGCGTAAACGACTGCAGATCAAGAGGTCTCGGGTTCGATTCCCGGTTCGGACTGCTGTTGGGTTTTTCTTACAAGAAATTCTTAATAGCAGCCCGGAGTATAGAAGATGGCGGTGTTGCCCGCCCGTACCTCGGAGAGCAAGTTAAGCCGTCGGTCCCGGTTGTCATGAATATATAGCAATCGTTATTGGGAAGTCAGTACCCTCAAATATACTGACAACTAGTTCAATCCTCGAATTAAGTTCGCTCTTAGGGTTTCGGAGGTCCGATGCCAGTCGCTCCGTGGAAAAATTTATATTCTGGTAAAACCGGTTGAACTAGTAGCCGACCCCAAATAATTTTGGAAATAATAAAGGCTAGGAGATGATGATTTAGTTTTAATCGTAGGTACCTACTGGGTGTTAAATAAGTAGATAATTGAGTGTGAGATTCCATATTCTTCATCTGTCACCATACGAATAATACGAAAAAGACAGGCGTAAGGAACTAACATATTTCACACAATTTTGACCTTTCATATATACAAAGTTATCCTATAATTAACTTGTTATTTAGGGCTATTATTCCATACAACCTCACTTGTTCTATGATTATTATTTCATAATTAGGATGCAATTTATGGCTTGGAACAAACAAATAATAAGTTATCTTTGAGCAACGTGGGTTATGTTTATTATGTCTATAACAGACTTCATCACTAAATATTTTGGTTAGTTTAAGTATCAGATCATAAATATTTAAAAGTTTCGCTTCTGTGGAATGTTGTAACCATATGAGTCAGTGTTAATTTTTGAAGTTCATTAGATTTATAATACTACCTGCTATTTTATTTGCTGAGTCGCAATAATAGGCTTGTCTCACATTGAGGCTCTCCCCTTGTATGGTATAGAGGCAAAACGTACATAGACGCATGCAATGTAGAGATACAAGTGGAGGCTCTCAAGGCTCCCCCATCCCCTCCTCCCCCACTCGTTTGCCCTATATTCCATAAAAAAAGTCAAGAGGAGAATGCCTTTTTCTTTATGGTGACTAGACCCAATGTTTAAATGTAGCAGGGTCACACTGGTTTCAGCACGAACGGGCTAGCTCAACCGGGGCAGAACTACCCTTCCATAGAAGATCTACCTAAAATAACAGCATTCGTGCCGTCGTGTTTCGCTGGTGAGGGCGAGACCGAAGGCCCAATGATGCAGAAGCATTACTAGGCCGCCATGGTGTGGGTCATCATGCTGTATTGTTGCATTGTCTACACTCCCAATGAGTATGGTGACCACCACTCTTGGATTCTGCTTATACTTTTCATCGGGCAGAGTTGATCAGGTCTATATATAAAGAAAATGAAATATAACTGGAAGTCAGGAAATCTTAAGCTATATTTACCAATTCTTATCTATGTTGCTTACTCGCCATGACTTCATAGCGTTAGTTTAACCATATATAATAGCAATTAGCCTAAATTTAAAATGAGTTATATCGCTATGCTCGCTGATGGAGATGTAACAAATGTTACCAAATCTTGTTTAAACATTCCTTCATTTTGCGGGATATAAATCTGGATTTTTAGCAAAAAATCTACTTGGAAAGAATTTATTCTTGACTAGCTGAGCCCCGCGGTGTTACCCGCGTTGTAACATCAAACGCACGTAACGCCGCGAGCTGAAGTTAATCTAAAAAAATAGCCAAGTTGCTCCTTATATCATCAGCTATCTGCCTGTTAAGTTTCGTCAAATCGGTCCAGCCGTTTCATAGATTAGCCGGAACAAACAGACAAATTTGTAAAAAACTGATCTTTTGGGAAATGTACCGTGTAAACATTTAACAACACTAGCTGACCCACGCAACGTCGTTTACGTCTCCTATTGCCCGTAGCGGAATAATTTTCCCCCGTTTTTGTAATATTCTTCATTGATGCGCCGCTCTTATTGGTCTTAGAGTGATGATATATAGCATATAGCCTTTCTCGATAAATTGGCTATCTAACACTGAAATATTTTTTTAAATAGGACCAGTAGTTCCGGAGATTAGCGCGTTCAAACAAACAAACAAACTCTTCAGCTTTCTATATTAGTATAGATATGCATTTAGTAAAAAGCGGTTATTTTAATATTGCAAAAAGAGACGCTTATAGATTTTTACACATTCGATGTCGTACCGTTACGGTTTGCGATATATTATATTCAATAGAGAAAGATTCGTCGTGTTTCAAGACCGACTTTGAATTTACTTTTGACATTAAATCAAGTACCAATGTGTCAAAACAACTCGCATTTCGTAAAAGTTCTTAAACAGGTACTTTAGTACCTGAGAGCGCATTACTCCCTTTTAGTTTAAGTAGTCACAAACTGCGTCAACCAATTTAGGCTTTTAAAACACAGACAAATTATCGTTGTCTACGTAAGTTGTGACTTAATTATGTAACTTGAAATAAAGACTTATCTGTGACTAAAATGGACAGTTCGTTTAATTAAATGTAACTTGATGGACGAAACTGTTTCGTAGATATAAACCAAGTTGAAAGCGACGATTGTAAGTCCAGTTAAAGCTATCTTAAGTCATGGAAAAGTGTTTTTTTGGGCAAATAATATTGCTTGACTGTTTGTAATCATTTTTAACCGGACTACGGTGAAGCCAAAAAGAGGGATAGTAATTTTAATAATTTATTTTTGTTTATATGTTCCACTATAGTGTCTAAGCTACTGAATCGATTTTAATGAATAAGATGTCAATAGGTTTGTAATAATAGAGA
This sequence comes from Diaphora mendica, assembly GCA_949125395.1. Taxonomy (NCBI): domain Eukaryota; kingdom Metazoa; phylum Arthropoda; class Insecta; order Lepidoptera; family Erebidae; genus Diaphora; species Diaphora mendica. Next base: position 1,945,461 of record OX421332.1, on the reverse strand, counting down.
GAATGACATAGGCTATCTACATTTTATCAAAAGTTTTTACGAAATCGGGTTATAGTTTTTAAAAACATTTCTTGTAGCATACCTATCAAATTTGTACGTTAAAAATGGACGGAGTTTTGAAATGATGTTTGTCTTCAAAATGATTTCCTATGATAATGTTTAAATAAAAAATACATTGTCTAAATTTACGTCAAATTGTATCACGCAAGCGTAAATATGTAGGCGATTAATATCATTCACAAACTTCGATACAAGGGACAAAGTTATAATAAATAACTGGCTATGAAGCATCAATCGCCGTTCTAAATAAGGAATCTCAAAAATATTTTGATCCTATAAATAAAACGCAATGAATGAAATCGATGCCTTCATGATATTTCTGGATCATAATATATTATTATGTCTCGGCCTGGTTTTCGAGAGAATGTTGGTAATACACTTTAAAAGATTAAAAAGGTAAGGGATTAAAAAGATTAAAAGGACTCAATTTTGCCTTTCTCATAAAACTAAATGTAGGTAGTCGTTTAAAGTAAAAATTTAAATAAGCGGTTACCGCCGCCCATGGACACCCGTAACCCCAGAGGCGTCACAAGCGCGTTGTCGGCCTTTGGGAGATGGGAAGGGGGTGGGAAACGGAATGGGGTATGGGCCTCCGGTATCCTCACTCACTCGGTGAAACACAGATATAACAAAAATTAAAGAATCATTAGAATTAAAAACCTCCTCTGTTTTGAGTTAAAGAAACTACGTATTCGTGGGAGAGCCACGCTTTGGCATGAATAGGCCGGCTCGACCGGAGTGATACCACGGCCTCACAGAAAACCGTTGTGAAATAGTGCTTGCGCTGCATTTCATCGAGTGACTGAGGATAACGGAGGCCCATACCCCAATCCACTACCCCTACCCCCCCCCCCCCATCCCCAAACGGCTGGCAACGCACTTGTGACGCTTCTAGCGTTGCAGGTGTCCATGCCATCAGGCGATAAGTCTGCTCGTTTGCCCGCCAAATCCATAAAAAAAAATTGCCAATCTCTTTAAAAGCAACATCATTAAAAGAAGAGCATATAATTTAAAAAGAAAACTTTGTTTGAACAGTTATTTCCAAAGGAAACAAATAAACTGAAGAGTGAACTCGAATGTAAAGAATCATTTTATATTAATAAATGAGTCGTTTGTTTACAAAATAATCTTCTAAAAAAAAAGTAGAAACTAAAACCCAACTACGACAAAAAACGACGCTGAAAAAGTATGAAACAAGTTTGAAAATCCGTAGTCACACGTTACATAGAAACGCACCATAACACTTTAACAACGAGTGACTACGGCTTTTCAAACTTGTTTCATACTTTTTCAGCGTCGTTTTTTGTCGTAGTTGGGTTTTAGTTTTTACTTTTTTTTTATTTAAAATGTTTTGGTGCCATTATTAATATATAATATATATATGTCGGAGACACAAGAATAAACGAGAACATGAATCACAGATACAGCAAATCTGGACTATAGCCAAACACTAATCACTACTAAACGGATACGAATTAACTTAAACACCATCAGCAAGCCCCCCACGAGGGGATTGGGGCAACGCTCACCCCTCCGCGATGCCCTGTGGAATTCGCCACCTAGGCTAGTAATTCCCCCACTGATAAATATCGCCTCATACACACAATATAAAACACAGAGATACAATAAATCACAAATCAAATAATAGATATGGTCGTCGCGAGATCTGAAGAGAACTGTGTCCTGTTTCCGATCGCGCCGCTTTATATAGAGTGTTCCGTAGTGTTCGATAGTGGCAAATGTTTGTATCACTTTTATTATTTGGATACCCTCACTCCGACATATATATATTTGAAATGTACAAGTAACGCCCTTTCCAATGATACCAAAGACGGTATATTTATCTCAAATATTTTTTTCATTCATTACTTCATGTCGGCTAGAGGGCGCCACATTAGATTCAGAGACACATCATATAGCCTATAACCAGCAGACGATCAAGACGCTTCTAACGATACCTCATTTGTCCAGTTCTAATAAGTAGTTAAGGAGCTATGAGGGAACAAATAAACATACATACATATATACATAGCCTGTCAAAATCATAACCCTCCTTTGGCTTTGCCGTAGTCGGGTAAAATAATAATAATATTGCGGACAACTTACACACAACATCATCTAGTCCCAAACTAAGCAGAGCTTGTATTATGGGTACCAAACAACTGATAAAAATACATACACATACTTTTTTTTTTGTAAGTACATACATATTATACATAGAAAACACCCAGACTCCGAAACAAATATTTGTGGATCACACAAATATATGGTCCGACCCGGGAATCGAACCCGAGACCTCTTGATCAGCAGCCGCGTACGCTAACCACTAGACCAACAAGGCAGTCAAAAATAAAGGAATAAGACAAAATATTGACTCTAGAATCTTTATTACTCAAGTGACAATTTTCTATTGTACAAAAGCTTTAATGTTTTTGAAACAAAGAATGTATTTTTCTTAGTACGCGACGACGACAAACAATCATAGCAAAAATGTGAAACAATCTGGAAATAAGATTTTTAATTGTTTTCATTTACTCTATTGAGAAATATGTACTCTTGTGTACTTTATAACTATATTGACGAGTTTAAAAGTCGCAATAGCTATCTCGCTTTTCAATGACAATACAAGCTAAAATTCAAAATTTAAAAAACCCCCTACTCAACCACTCACTTTCACCCCCATAACTTTTAAATGACTCAACCGATTTTCATGAAACATGCCTAAGAACACTCGCACGTAACTCACCTTTCATACAAAAAAAAACTAAATTGAAATCGCTTCATCCGTTCGCGAGCTACGGTGCCACAGACAGACAGACAGACAGACAAACACGTATTATATATAACACCCCTCTTTTTGCGCACAACGCCATCTAGACCAAAGCTAAGCAGACCTTGTATTATGGGTACTAGACAACTGATATAAATAAATATATATATTATATACTTTTTTTTTGTAAATAAAAACATAATATACATAGAAAATACCCAAACTCCGAAACAAATATTTACAAATCATACAAACATTTATTCCGACCCAGGAATCGAACCCGAGACCTCAAGCACAGCAGTCGCATACGCTACCACTGCGCCACCTAGGTAGTCTTTGAGTCTCCCTCCCGCAGTTAATACTGAGGGAGGAGATGACTCGGTATAAGTAAAGAAACAAAAAAGTAACTTAAGTAAGTCTTCGGTATGTCGGCCTGCTCGGTATGTCGGCCTGCTGGACACAGGACGGCATCATAGTCGTCAGGCCCTCTGATAAAAGCCGCCAGAAGATAACATCACCAGACGAGCTCGAACCTCTCATAGCAAAATACCCTAAGGCAACATCACCGCCCAAAGCAACTTCGAGCACGAACACTAAAAGCTCACGGCGACATTGATTATACTGCTATCGTCACCATTTTTAACAATTAACTTCCTCACAGTTACTTTAAAGTATCGTTTAATAGTAACACTTTATTTTATTCCAAACATAAACACTCAATATTACCTTTTGCTTTGTTTACAATAAATACCTTCATGTTTTGCAATCAACGCAACTGACAACTATATATCTAATGTCACCTGTCACGATCACGTATTATTGTTTTCCGTTCCGATACGCTCAGAACGTGTTAGGTTAGTAGTAATTGTGAGTATTTATTTGTGAAAGTATGTCTGTTTTCATTTTGGTTGTTTTTTGTTTGTTTTGTTTCTTTCTTTTTTCTCTTGATCTATTGTTTATATTTTTTTTTTGTATGCTTATTTAAAAATGTCACAATGTCACCAAAAATTAAGGAAAAAATATATATTATTTTTGTATGTGTGTCCGCTGGCGGGTGGTGTAGAGATACGATCTGGTTAGTTTGCATTTAGATTCTCATTACATTTCTATTTTATTTTAGCGGTACGGTCCTATACTTTTATTTTTAATAGGTACACCTATGAGCGACGATGATGTTGATGTGTTTTTTTCTGCCGATGACTCTTCTGAAGATGTTAGTTTCAGTTCCATAGTAGAGACTCTGGGTGATCAAGTGCGACAAATATTTCTTCCTCAATCGCGTCCTTATTTTAATGTTTGTCACATAAACGCTCAAAGTGTTCCCAGCCATTTCAGTGATTTAACTGAGACTTTCTCCGACAACAACGTTCACGCCATCCTGATTTCGGAGACCTGGCTCAAACCCCACCTACCTTCCACCTCATATACTCTGCCTGGCTTTACCCTTATTCGTAATGACCGTTCAGATAAAAGAGGTGGCGGCGTTGCAATCTACCTTCGCAGCTTCTTACCTTACAAAATTGTCTCCGCTTCCTCTTCCAATCTATCTACCAGCGCAGAATATCTCTTCCTACAGGTTTGTGTCAGGGGAGTCAACGTCATTCTGGGTGTAGTTTACTGCCCCCCAACTGTTAGCTACTTCTCCAGTCTGGAAACAGTTCTGGAATCTTTAGGGTCTGAACATTCGCATCACATCATCATGGGAGATTTTAATACCAACCTCCTAGCCCAAAACTCTCCTCGCACACGCAGTCTACTTCACATCATCCAAGCAACCAACCTCCATGTCCTACCGCTTCAAGCCACTCATCATAACATTGAGCATCAGGATACCTGGCTTGATCTAATCCTCATCTCTGCCCCACACCTTGTCTCATCCCACGGTCAACTCTCTGCTCCTGGCTTTTCCCATCACGACTTACTCTTCCTCTCTTATATCCTGAAACCTCCCAAACCACCTCCCAAAATTGCACACATACGCAGTTTCCGAAGCATGAATGTCGAAAAATTACACGCAGATGCTGATGCAATAGACTGGACAGATATGGCTGCTGCTACAAACGTGGATAACAAAATCATCATTTTCAACGACAACATTGTTAATCTGTATGACGTCCACGCTCCCATTAGAGCAGTTAAATTAAAACGGGCCCCAGCGCCTTGGATGACGGATGAGGTCCGTGCAGCTATGAAGCGAAGGGATCAGACATTTCATCGGTTCAAGAGAAATCGCAGCGAAGATAGTTGGAATCTTTATAAAATTGCAAGGAATCGGTGCAATCAGGTGATACGCAACGCTAAACGCCGACATATTCTACAAAACATAGAGTCTTCTTCCTCTTCCAGTATCTGGAAATTTCTTGGGTCATTAGGTATTGGTAAAAAACAACACCAAGTGTTCAATAATACAATTGGTTTGAATGACATCAACGATTATTTCGCATCTACGCCTTCTCTGGATCTTCTAACTAAGTGTCAAACGCTGGAATACATATCTGGTCTCACCAGTCCCACTACCAACTCCTTCGAATTTTCTCCGGTGCCTCCCGAGGATATCAAGAAGATTATTCTATCTGTCCACTCCAATGCCGTAGGATATGATGGCATAAGCCGTCGTATGATTGTCACCATACTTGACTGCATTCTCCTGGCAATCACACACATAATAAATTTCTCTCTTGATTCCGGAACTTTCCCCGCTCTGTGGCGAAAGGCTTATATCATTCCTCTTCCAAAAAAAAATAATCCTACACATCCTGAACACTTTCGACCTATCTCTATTCTTCCCTTTCTATCTAAGGTACTCGAGGCCTGTGTTCACAAGCAACTCTCACACTTTGTTCACAGAAACCAGCTATTAAGCCCTCTGCAATCCGGCTTTAGGGCCGGTCACAGCACAGTTTCCGCTCTCCTTAAAGTGACTGGCGATATTAGGAAAGGTATGGAAGACACTAAAGTTACAGTACTAGTATTAGTTGACTTCTCAAATGCCTTCAACACCGTCAGTCACGAAATCCTTCTATCTATCCTTACATATCTTATGGTACCTTCCGAGGCACTGGAATGGTTCTCCACTTATCTTCAGGGGCGACAGCAGTGTGTTCGTGTTGATGACTCGACATCGAGTTGGTGCGACCTCCGCGCTGGCGTCCCTCAAGGCGGTATTCTCTCTCCTCTCTTATTTTCAATATTTATTAACCTCATAACTCAACAACTTCGGAGTGCGTATCACCTGTATGCTGACGATCTGCAAGTGTATTCGCAGGCAAGAGTGGACGACATAACGCAAGCTATCGAAGAAGTCAACAGGGACTTAGAGACCATAAGGTTATGGTCGACGAGATTTGGCTTGTCGGTTAACCCAACTAAATGCCAGGCGATAATAGTAGGAAGCAAACGCATGATAAGCAGAATCGATACTGCTTCAATCTTACCAATAGTGTTCAGTGGCTCAGTCATTCCGTTCAGCCCCGTAGTTAAAGACCTGGGCTTGCTCATCGACTCGACCCTTGATTGGCAAGCTCAAGTTACTTATGTCAGCCAGAGGGTAACGGGAAACATGCGAACGTTATATCGTCTCAAAAACTTCTTGCCAACTACCACTAAAACAACTTTAATGCAATCCTTAATAATTCCAATAATTGACTATGGTGATGTATGTTATTTCGACCTGAATGCAGATCTCCTCAATAAACTTGACCGCCTTCTCAATAACTGCATTCGATACATTTTTAATCTTAGGAAGTACGACCATGTGTCAGCCTATCGTTCCCAACTAAAATGGTTGCCCATCCGCCTGCGCCGCAATCAGCGAGCACTTACCTCCCTATTTTCATTTCTCAACTCACCATTTTCTCCTACATATCTTGCTCAATACTACCGTTATCTGTCCTCGAATCACGACAGAAATCTTCGTTCAGAAAATAATCTGCTCCTCTTATGTCCCTCCCACAATTCAGATTTCATGAACTCTTCGTTCTTTGTCCAAGCGGTACTACTCTGGAATGCTCTCCCACTCGAAATCAGGATGTCAACAAACCGTTTTACTTTCAAAAAGAAGGTACATGATCTCCTTCTTAGCGAAACGGCAGGAACTACTAATCGATAATTGGTTCACCTTAGACTCGGACTGTCATAGTGTACGAATATAATGTGTATGCGTGTATGTATGTATATTTATATAAATATTTATGTATTTACCATGTCTATGTTTATTTTTATGTGTTTTGTTTGTTTTTATTGATCATGTAACCTCTGTGCACCACCTACCTTACTAGATTTCTACACCACCCTAAGGTTGACTGGAAGAGAATGCCTTGGGCATTAAGTCCGCCAATGTACAAATGTGCATAAAGTTTTTAATAAATAAATAAATAAATAAATAACTCAGAGAGCAGAAATTTGGTACAGAGTTATATCAATATGCCCACGTTTCTACAAAAAGAAGTAAAATCCCACATATGGTGGGATAATATTAATAGGGAGTAGTTAGTGAATGAATGTTTGTCTTAAATTTTCGTTGTGTTTTGTAGGTTAAAATAATTATATGAAAATGTTTATCGTAATACATATTTATTAGTTAGTTACTGAATGATAAACATGATATCATAACAAGCCCAAAATTTGAGGTTTTACTTCTAAATTAAGCATAACCCTTATGAAGTTTATTACGATGTTTTGATCTAAATAATGAGGTTGTTTATGTTTTGTACGGTCTCTTTGATATAGAAAATAGGTTGGAAAATTTGATAATGTTTGTCTTGTATTTTAGTTGTTTCGTAGGTTGAAATAATTATGAGAAAATGTATATCTGAATACATACTTATTAGACCTAACCACAACGCCATCTAGTCCTAAAACTAAGCAATGCTAATATTATTGGTTTTATATAAATACATATGTATGTACTTTTTTTAAGGAGACCCGAGTTTAGCAATGGCACATTATGGGATTTTGTTGATGATACTTTTTTTTGTAAATACATACGTCCAATACATTACCCAAACTCTGAATCTAATATTTGCGGATCACAAAACATCTGATTTGACCTGAGAATCAAATCCGTGACCTCATATACAGCAGTTGCGTACGCAACCACTGCGTCAAAGAGGCAGTCTTAGATGCTTTGGTCTTCTAATCACGCTTGCCAGAAAGGTGAAGTAAAAAGCAAAATATATATGACTACCTAACCCGCGCAACGTCGTTTACGTCACCTATTGCCTATTACTTTTTCCAAAATTTAGACAACTTTTTAGTGGGTAAAAAATTCAATTCCCGAGAGGCAGTACAGAATGCCTTTGAAGAGTTTGTTGCCTCCCGTCCAGCTGATTTTTGCAAGAAGGGCATTAATAAACTGCCAATGCGTTGGCAAAGATGCGTCGATTGCATGGGTGATTACTTCGAATAACAGAAATAAAAAAGTTTGAAGAAATAAGTACTTTCACTTATTGCATACAAAACGGCAATGTCATAGGTAAAGACCTATTATTAGTATAGATTAGTATAGATTAGTTAATTAAACAAAACATTTCTTATTTGCTTTTCTTTTGTTATAAAATGCAAGAAATAAACTGGAGTTTACATCAGTTAGCAACATTTAGCAATAATTACATTACACAATTATAAATACGAGGAAGGGGACAAAGGACAGAGGAACTAAAGCAAAAACTTGACGTACAAAGGGAAGGTTCACCATAAAATGTTATGGTTATGTGGGTGCATAACATATACGTACCTAACAAAGTTATTTCAAAAGGGGAGGTAGTGGTACGCTACGTAAGGGCGCGTCTCCACCAAAATTGTTGGCAATTTCAGTGTTTCCAACTGTTTGTAACACTTCGTCGTCAACTTTTGTTTCCATTGTGTCTACACCGAGTCGTCAACAATTTGAAAAACATTCGAAATAAGCGTCACCATAGAGCCAATAAATATTTGCAACAAGCGTATTCTTTTGACGTTTACTGCCAAAAACGGAATTACTGTTCTCAACATTTTTTGACAATTTTTGTTGCCAACACAAAGAAATTACAGAAACTTTTGTCACAAAAAGTTTCTGTAATTGAAAAATTGAGAACTTTCGTTCGGTGGAGACCCGGCTCTAGACAAGAATAGTATAAGTCATAATGAAAATATTCCCAGAACTAAATGAATTTATGTTCTCTTTATTTCTTAATTTATCTTTAGCTGTAGTCAACGTATTATGATGATAATGGAGTTTTTTCGTTTTAATTTAGAAAGTTTCTGCAAACTAGAAGTAAGCATAGTTGAACCAAATAAACCAATTGTTCCTTTAATTTCTGAATAGATCACATAAGGGTTTAAGCTAAAAGGAAATCGCCTTAATCAAAGTGTAAACATATTAATGATAAAAACTGAGCAAAGTAATAATAACGCCAATAAACTATATACATTATTTTTACCTTTTCAGCTACTGCATCGCTTTATCGCGGGCTTTGAGACCTTTGAGCGCGGCGACCGAATCGAGAAATTCCGTAACGTAACGTAACAAAAATAAAACCTGACACCCGAAGCTCGCACGGATCGCGACGAACTGCTCCGAACGACGAATTAACGAATCTGACTGTCTCTGTTACGCACGAAGTGCGTGATAGAGACAGACAGAATATCTCAACATTCGGCCGCGCAGGCGTATTGAAATACGTCAAGGAAGATTCGTTGCCTTGGACACGAAGATTTGTTATGTCATATAATGTATAAAATTATTCATGGTAGCCATAAACTACTGCATAAATAAAAAATAAATATAATTGCATAAGTTGATAAAAATGCTATGTAATAGCTTTACCGTAGCAGTCCCCGCGTGCCACACATCTTTTTTATATAAAAAAATTGTTTAATTGAATTTTCTTCTCATACCCTAAAACATACATATAGATAGAGACAAGAAGAAAACCTTTTTCGTAATAATGTCCCCTATAAGCGAGACCGGAGGCCCAATAATGCATAAGCACCTATAGGCCGCCATGGTGTGGGTCACAATGCTGCATTGTTACATTGTGACCACCACTTTTGGATTCTGTTTATGTTTTTCATCAGGCAGAGTAAAATTCCTTTGGCAGGCCCTTACATAAAAAACCTCTCCCGCCATCCCCCTTCCTATACCCTAAAGATCGGCAACGCACTTGTGACGCCTCTGGTGTAGCGGGTGTCCATGGGCGGCGGTAATCGTTTACCATCACGCTTACGTCTGCTCGTTTGCCAACATTTCCATAAAAAAAAAACGGTAAACTGGTTACCAATTCGAAATTTACCAAAGTATTAGTTTTCATAAAGTTATTGAAGGCTCATAACGTTTCTTTCATAAATCATTCGTTGTGTTCATAAATCGGTCACTGACATGTTGGTAAATTTACGTAGATTAGTATTTGATAGGTCATTTCTAAACTTTGATGTACATTACAGATTTTTGGAAAGAAAAGATAAATGTGGTTGAAGTAATGCTTTGCGTGACTTGAAAGTACTTAATAGGGTACTTTACTGTTGAAAAGACGATAATTTGAGTAAACAGAAAATGTTAGTTTGAGTTTATAAATTGAGACATTAAACTTTTGAATAATAATAATGCTTTATTTCGAACACAACATTCATAACTAAATTACATGAAGAGATGGAGAAAAATACAAATAAAGCAATCAAAAAGAAAATGATACAGACCAAACAGTACCGTGTATAATAATATAATATACACGAAGGAAATATAAAAAAAGATAAAATATCAGGCTACTATTTTTAACCAGTGGCTGTACATACAGGACTTAGTATTCCTATCTGATATCTAATAGACTTCTAATGATGGCATTCTTACACCGGTCAATTGGACATGAATTGAACTATGCGGTTTCTCGGATGGCTTCAAACGAGTTAACTCGCGCCTCAATAAACCCATACTATTGAAACTACTATTACTAATTCGAAAGTAACTCTGTCTGTCTGTTACGCTTTAGCGGCTAAACAGATTTGCGTGAATTTCGGTAAAGAGATAGATTGGATCTTAGAGAAGGACATAAACTACTTTTTGTCGCAATAATCGACACACATGTGGTCAGAGCTATAGGCAAAACCTACAAATATTATAAATTCGAAGGTTAAACTACTGTACTATTTCAATTAACTTTGGAATGGGGTTTAATTATTGAGGACGATATTGGCGAATCTTTGCCGCTATAACTGACATACACGAGCTAGTAAAACATAGATATTTAAAATTTATACACATAATTTAAACGAAATAACTTTTATCATTTCTTATTACATGTGGAGATCTGAATATATATTAGGATAAAATTATTTAACACGTAAATAACATTTTTTTTCTAAATCCTGAACATATATTATTATATATCACTACAGAAACATATTAGGATATATTTTTGTGTATGTCACCTATATTTTATGACTGGAAATGTATGTTCAAAGCTGTTATAAAATTTTAATACTTGTAGATACGAGAGAACAGGTAAATTCATTATGAATATGTTTCCTAATATGAAATGACGTCTGATCTCGTAATTATTCCAGAAGTATATTAATTTTGATATACATTATTTATTAATTTATTCCAGATTAAGCCTGCTGAAAACATGTGTTGACAGGCTAAAATACGCGAACAGCTAACATTAAAATGGAAGCGCTATTCCAAATACTGTTTATCACATCACAATATCACGGTTGCTTGAAAAATAATGCTTTTGAGCAATAAGGCCGCCTCTTCTACTGACCTAGTTTTAAGTTATGTACTTAGTTATCTGGTGTACAATAAAACGATTTTTTTATTATGATTATTCCAAATACATAACTAATATCAGGCTTAGTTAACCAGCGTTGGTGGACTACTTGACTGGTAATGCGAACTAAATCACGGTCGAACTAAAGGCTCCTGTAAGTAATTACAATTGCAAGAAACTGGAGCTTATCATAGCTACTAAAACTGCCTCACGGAGCGGGACAGCAGAAATGACAAAAGTCGGCGAAATCTATTTTTTTCGAATTTTTCATTCATAAAAATATAAAATATTGTTATTGATTAACCAACTACAACAAGTTAGAACGCTATACATTTTGGACTGACATTATTCGATTAACGCAAAATGTTCGGAGATGTCCGCCAAACCCGGCATTAAAATTCGGATATTGGTGTCAAAATCAAAAAGTTTTATTACTAATACGCCTTTTTAAAGAGTTTCGAAACTTTATATTCATGACTATAGTTTTAAGGTTTCAAAAATGTCATTCCTATGTAAAAGGAAGAACTGATCAGAAACTCCATGTGTGTAGGTGGTGTATTCTCTGAAATAGTAATATTTAAGGTAATTTAGGGAATACAGCGTTTAGACTATATTCTATAAATTACCTTTTAAACTATCAACAAAATAATGGTTTTTATTTAATGCCCTATTTTTATTGATAAAATTGTGCCAAATTTCTTTATAATGATGAATTTAAATTTTAATGCCTTCATGTTTAGTAACTAAAATCGTGTTACTAATTAACTGTGAATCTATCTGTTGTTTTGCGCAACGCTTTTTAGCGAATAATACACTTATTTTGATTTAAAGTTTTTTCCAAAGATCATTTGATTAAGATCTGGGTTATTTATAATTCAGTTTCTTGATTTTACATTAAACAATATGAATGAGTCTTATTTTGTAGGTTTACTTTATTTAGCGCTAGAGAATTTTTCATCAACTGAAAGAACTTATTTTATAGAAAACAATAAACTAAATTGGTCTCAACATGACGAACGCAATATTCATTTCATTTAGTTGCTAAGCCCTGTCTCGTTTCCAATCACTTAAGAAAAGTTATTTGTAATGACGCTAAAACAAAAACACAGAAAGTTGAAACACAAGTGATTTTACTTAACAAATATTTCGTTTTTGGTTTTAAGAGTAACGGTTTTAATATGTTGTACCACATGTTCGTATTTACCGTACGCTATTAGGGTTCTTACCTACCAGTGGCTCCAATACAAAAAATAATGTTTCATCAATAATATAAATAAATAAATAAATATTTTTTCGGGCATTGTAACACACAACGCCATCTAGTCTCAAGCTAAGCAGGGCTTGTGTTATTGGTTCTAGACAACTGAAATGAATACATATTGACTTTTTTTGTAAATACATACATATTATACATAGAAAACACCCAAACTCCGAAACAAACATTTGCAGTTCATACAAACATTTGGTCCGACCCGGGAATCGAACTCGAGACCTCAAGCACAGCAGTCGTATACGCTCCCACTGCGCTACCGAGGCAGTTTAGATATTAATAATAATAACTAATAGCAATAATAATAACTAGTTTTATATTTTACCTTTGTACCTTCTAGTATATTTCATCTGAAGGTCGAATAAGAAATAATGCACCGGGCATTACAGTCTGATTATGTCGAACTTGTCCATCATTCATCATATTTGATGTGATTTTGTCGTTTTTCATCATCAATAAAACGGTGTCGTAAATTAGCTGGTTTGATTTCAAAAATAAGTCAAGTAAACCAATTTAAACGGATTGCACGTTTTCACATAAATTTCGGAGATCCTCGACTACCCAATTTAGCGAGATGCCTGACACCGTCGCGGCAAGATGCCTCATTTCTTAATAAATGGTTCCTCTTGGATACGAAATTAATTGGGCATCTTCCTTAGTAAAGTCGTGTATCGTTAAACAATTTTAGATTTATTCTACCATCAAAAATTATGCGTAATTGGGTATGTACCTCGGTGGCAGAGTGGTAGCATTCGCGACTGCTGTGCTGAGGTCTAGAATTCGACTTCCGGGTCGCAACAAATTTTTCTATGCTCAACAATTTATTTTTTCGAATTGTTTTAGTATAATACGTAGATATGTTTTTACAAAAAAAAAGTATAAAGTAGTTACAGACATTTATTAATTTATTTAAACTTGTTGCACTTATTGTACAAAAGGCGGACTTAATGCCATGAGGCATTCTCTCCCAGTCAACCTTCAGGTGATGTAGAAATAAGATGCGGTAGGTGCAAAGATAAAGTTTTTCATGGTTAAAAATGGTTTTTCAAATAATAATATAATTAACCTACATCAAATGGCATACTATTGACACACAACGCCATGTACCTTCAAACTAAACAAAGCTTTTACTATGAAAGCTAGAGTGACTCATAGACTACTTATGTACTTTTTATTGAACATGTACATACATGTTAAAAAATCCCAAACACTGGAATAAATATTTGCAGATCATGCAAACATTTGGCCCGACCCGGTAACCTCAGCACATCAATCGCTCAAGGTACCACTGTGCCACCAAGGCAGTGCTATTAATATATATTATATAATTATTTTTTTTGACTAAATATCGTTCAATCATTTTTCAAAGTAGCTGCCGGAAAATATTACATTTAAAAATCTGTAAGGGTATCCACTGGCCGTCTTTGTACTCAAGTGTCGATTGACCCAGTTCTAAAGTACTTTAGATGTTGTTAAGTTGGCATCAACGGGCCTAGTAAAGATATTCTTTCACTGTAGCGGTTCTTGAAATATCAAAAATTATTTGGACTATAGTAAACTTAAGACCAGTGTTGGATTTCGAACGTCATTATAATGGCAACATTTTTGATTGTCATTTTTTCTTGTTTGACGTTGACAGATAGTATTGTTGAGACGCTTGCCGGTCGAAAACGGTTTTCGCAATTGATTGCCGGTTAAGTTAATTGAATTGATATTTAGCTAATTTTCCAACGACTCGGTTTTTCGTCGGTGACCGCTATGATTGGTCTGGGTTGGACTCGCGAGTGTTAGTAGTCACGTTTAAAGGGGCGCGATCCGCGATAGCTAATAAGAGTGTATTGTAATTTTTTTTTTCCTGAATTGAATTCCTTGAAGATTGTACAGCATTCTGGAACATGTATGTGTGAACGTACCAGGACAGACCAGGCGGTGGGGTACCCCATCAACGGCGCCGAGGACAAGGAAGTCACACAACTCCAGTAAGTGCTTGATGATTTTAGTTTAGATTAAGAACACGGTGAAACGCCGTCGTTCATTGCTCTTGCCAATGAACTAGTTGAGTGATTGTATGCTTATAACATGGGCCTATTGGTATTGCAAACGTCACAGGGTGATCATTGCATTGGCGAGAGGAATGAACAACCAGTGGTGGCGCCACCCATTAGTTTAATTATAAATCTGTTTGGTGTCTAATTCCTACTCCCGCCCTATTTACCTTATCGAGCAACCAAAGTGTTTCGCCAAAAATAATATAGATGGCGATACCAGTGCGATTAGACCCCTTACGGCCTGTCGTACCTTAACTAGTGCCTTGCTAGTAGTGTCCTACGAAGGGTCTTAGCTTTCCTTCGTCAAGGAGCTGCGCTCGCAAGCAGTGCTGAACTCTAACCGCGTCGGCTGTGCAACTGGGTACAGTCGATAGACGAGAAGCGGTCTCCACGCTCCGTCCGTTGTAAAACCGCAGGAAGTGAGACGTTCCGTGATCTAATCAGACTGACAGTGAATAGTGTCTCGTCATCATCAGCAGTGACCCTGGGAGCTCCTGGGAAGCGGCAGCAGGCTGGAGAAAACGTGAGTTGGTTGCTTTCCTTTACCCTTCCTGTCGGTCCTTTGTTTTAGCGAGACACCTTTGCAATTAATCAAATATTAAAATCATACATATTTTACCACAGTCCACTTGAGTTATTGTCAAGTCTGGTGGACCACGGGCGCCATCATTTTATTTGGCCCTTAGAGCCGGATTTTATCTTCCCGCTTGGTACTTAGGTACCTGCCGCTTATATATAAATACCCGCATTTAGATGCACAAATTTGGCATTTCATTTGGTTGCTATAAGCTGCATTTAATCCACCTTATATTATCACCGCTAATTATTTTCCCGCTATTTAATTACCCCGCATAATTAGGTATCTGTATTTTTACCACGTCGTGTCTTTTAGCTACACGAATTTCACATATTTTCGTATATACCCGCATATATATTTTATATCCCGCTCAGGTTATTCATAACCAAGTTACTTATCCCGCATATTTCTAATTAATTCTGCGTGTGATTAAAGAATTTGTTAGAATAAAATCGCCACTTCATTCATCCGCTATTTAATTCAACCGCTCGTGCGCGCTGTTGTTTATCACCAAAGCGAAGGTAGGTTCGTTAGGTAGGCTCGCACAAAGTTTGCGCTTAATCAATTTTTGAGTACCGCACTTATCTTATATTTATTTTATTTTTTTTCCTTTATTCCAATATGGGAAAGGAAGAGGAAGAGAAATCCTTCGATTCTCAATTAATTCTTATTGAGGCAAGGCGAAATACGCTTTATGAATACATACAACAACTTTACGATATGGGTACGAACCTTCGTGAAAACCCGCAATTAATTCGTAAATTTATTTATGAAAGTGAAAATATTAGTTTCATTCGCGAAGAGTTCCATCAAATGCTTCAAAAGTATAATGAGCATTTGCTTACCGTCGACCCAACCGCTAAGCCAAATTTTAAACCGCTAATCTCATATGAGCAAATGCATAGTGCCATCTTGGGAATGCGCGCTCAATATTCACCTAAAAAAGAGGATAAGCCTGATCCTCGTACCAAGTCAAAGCCTACATTGCCACCCATTGAATTAGTTCCATTTAAGGGTGACATTCGCTCATGGCCGTTATTTTACGCCAGTTTTAAATCTATGATACACGAAAATACATCTCTTACAGACTCTGAAAAGTTGTACTACCTACTTGGTAAAATTTCAGACAAAGCCTCGTCCGCCATTTCGGGTATTACACCGAATTCGAAGAATTATAATCTTATATTGAAAGCATTAGTCGACAAGTATGAGGACAAACGTACCCTCGCTTCAACGCATATGAAAACCATCGTAGATTTTAAACCTTTGACTAACGCTTCCGCAAACAACTTTGATTTATTTATTGATCAATTTGTAACAGCAGTAAATGCCTTGCATAATTTAAAAATTGAGGATTTGGCTGATTTCATGGTTTTACATATCGCGCTAAAAAAGCTAGATCCCGACACTTTTAAGTTGTTCGAAATGAGTGTTGATTCAAATACTAAAATTCCCAAATTCGAAAGTCTTGTCAATTTTATTAAATCGCAAAGTAAAATATTACAACGCTCATCCGCCAATCATACACATTCCGCTAAGAAATCAGCTGATCGCCCGCACTCTTCCTCCGTTCCGCTGAACTATCAAGCTTATGTCAGTACGACTGAGCCTGGTACTTCATATAAATGTCTATGTAAAGATTTTACTCATCTACATTTATATAAATGTCCCGCTTTTAATAAAATGACACCCAAAAATCGGTTTAAATCCGTAAAGGAAAATAATTCCTGTACAAATTGTTTGAGTGTCAAACATCGCGCGACGCTTTGTAATTCTAATACGAAGTGTCGAGAATGTGGCTTAAAACACCACACGTTACTTCATTTTTTCCGCGACCGGGAATCGAACCCGGGCACCTCGCACTCAGTAGCGCAACCTACTGAGTCATCGCAGCGGTCTACCCAAGAGGCGGCTGTCGCCGCAACTCATACGCCGTCCGCTCCTCCGCCAGTGTCGGGCGTCTCACTCGTTGCGACACACGCGCATTCGACGCATTCATTCGCTCCGCGCAGTCGTAAAGAACATCGTACGGCTGCCACAACTGTTCTGCTTGCTACCGCTCAGGTAGCAACGTATGATCGACATGGAAATAAGCACCTAATTAGGGTTTTACTCGATTCCGCGTCTCAAAGCAACTTTATTACTAAAGAGTGCGGCGAGCGATTAGGATTGCTTACGCAAGACAGACAGCGTGTTACTGTGAAGGGATTCGGCGGTAGTGAGAGGGTCGTATGGGGTTCCGCTAACTTAGAATTTTCTTCTTGTTACGATACGAACATTAAATATACAGTTTCGACGTTGATTGTCGACCAAATCACAGATAACCTACCAACTGCTGTGGTAGATGTTTCATCGCTTTCGCATTTTAATAATTTGAAGTTGGCCGATAAAACGTTCGCTACTCCTAATAAAATAGATGCATTGATTGGTGCATCTCTGTTCCCGCGCTTGTTGTTGTGTCACGTAGTTGACAATGATACGAACTCGCCCTCCGCTATTGAGACGGTGCTGGGATACGTCATCATGGGGTCCGTACCTATTATACTTAAGGGGCGCGTCCCTAAAAACGCGCGAAAAGGCACTTGCAGTTTTGCAAAACACAAACAACTCAATTCATATTTGACACTAAAAAAAAAATCTCAGTAGTTTAATAAATCAGTCTACAAATCTACCGAGTGACATTTATAAAATAATTCTTTATTTTTGTGAAAAAAAAGCCTTAACAAAGATCAAAATCATCGAAATCGACCTTTTTAATTAGCACACTCTGTCCTATTTCGTGCTCTATTTTAAATGTTTTTTTCTTATTTCGCGAGAAAAAAGTATGGAGAAAAGATTTACCGTTTTAGTTTTTTATTAATTCTCACCAAAAAGCCATAATCTAAGGCTAAACATCATTCATTTTTAGCGACAAAAGTTCCATACATTTTAGTACGTAGATATCGTCTCCCGTAAATTGCAATAAATAAGTTTTATCGCGCTCAAAAAATTCAGTGCCCGCCGAATATTCAAGGTGACACCACGTCCGTTTGTAGTTCGCACTGAGCTCCATAATACGTAAATGACAAGTTTTAGGGTGGGTTGCCAGTGAGTGTCAAATTGTAACTGTTAATTTGTATTCTTGAATTTAATTTATTTTTTTTTAAAGAATAATTTCAAAGAAAAATATTAGTATTTTTTATTAACACAGAACTTATTTTTATGTTTTTTTTTAACTTGCTATGTATGTATATATCTAACTATATTTGTTAAGACGGAATCTTGCAACTCAATTTTGCAGATATCTTCAACCGATTGTGTTGAATTTTTGTAGGCATATGTATATAGCGTGACAATGCTATATTATGATGACATGGAGCTGATCTGATGTTGAAGCTGGAAGGTGGTCATAGGAACTTTGTAACGACGGAACCTATCGAGTTTGGAGTCGTTTGATTTGTCTTGACGAGTACTTTGAATACACTTTGACAGACCGAGACACTTTGAGAAATTGTTTTTAAAAAAGTAAAAAATTTTTTTTTAATGATTTCTGTTAGAATTGAATAACTACTACTGAAATAATGAAAGACCTTAAAATAACAGTTTTATTTTTGACTGCATGGTTGGTCTAGTGGTTTAAGCGGTTGCCTTGCCGCTTCCTACTGTATCAGGTGTTGTGGGTTCAAATCCCACATGGGACAACACTGTGTGATCCACGAATTGTTGTTCTGAGTCTGGGTGTCCATTGTGTCCGTTTCATGTATGTTTGTAAAGTCCCCCGCGACACTGGATTTATTGGATATATACGGAAGTTGTCTTTTTGAAAAAAAATCTAGGTGAGCCCCACGGTCTTACCCGCGATACTACACCAACCGCGGTTACTCCTTATATCATCAGCTACCTATCAGTAAAAAACCCGTCAAAATCGCTCCAGCCGTACCAGAGATTAGCCGGCACAAACAAACAGACAGACAGACAAAAATTGTAAAAAAGGGTCCCATCTACACTTTACGTCATTTCCATTATTATTCATCCCTCAAGTTCGAATTTAATCAATTGGTGAATTGTAAAACAATAGATGCCCTATCCCTTACATTATCTGATATCTGTAATCTATATAAATAAAAGAGGAAGGTGACTGACTGACTGACTGACATACCCAGAG
This sequence comes from Diaphora mendica, assembly GCA_949125395.1. Lineage (NCBI taxonomy): Eukaryota > Metazoa > Arthropoda > Insecta > Lepidoptera > Erebidae > Diaphora > Diaphora mendica. The sequence continues at coordinate 1,925,848 of OX421332.1, read as the reverse complement.
ATCAACGCACAGCCCAAACCGCTGAAGTTAGAATCCTGAAATTTTGCATGTAGGTTCTTTATATAACGTAAGTGAGCACTAAGAAAGGAATTTTTGAAATTCCACCCCTAAGGGGGTAAATCAGCGGATGAAAATCTGTGTGGGCGAAGCCCCGTGTAAAACCTAGTATTATATATCTAAGGAAGTTTCCATTTCAAAGTTTTACACTCTTAATATTAATTTTAAGGTAAATAGTTTGTTTTTTAACCGTCTTAAAAAAAGAAGAAGTTTATAAATTAACTGTATTTTTTTATTTTTTTACCCGACCACGGCAAAGCCAAAGGAGGGTTATGATTTTGACAGGCTATGTATGTATGTTCATCTGTTCCCTCATAGCTCCTTAACTACTAATTAGAACTGGATAAATGAGGTATCGTTAGAAGTGTCTTGATCGTCCGCTGCTTATAGGCTATATGACGCGTCACTCAATTAAATGTGGAGCCCTCTAGCCGACATAAAGTACTGCATTAAAAAATGAATTTGACATAAATATGCCGTGTTTGGTATCATCGGAAAGGGTGTTACTTGTACATTTCAAATATATATATAGGTATTATTAGCATTTGCTGGTGACTTTGTTCGTATTTATTCAATTTTTTTTATATTTCTATGTTAGGTATTTAAAATATACTTTGCATATGAATTATTATTATCACTACACCTAAACAGTTTAAATAAAAAAAAGTAAAAACTTAAATTAAAATAGAAACGTACCATAACTCTTAAAAACACGTGACTACGGCTTTTTAAAACTTGTTTCCAACTTTTTCAGCGTCGTTTTTTGTCAAAAAGTGAAAAAAGTACGTAAGTAAGTAAGATCTATGTAGTAAAATTTAGTCAATATGAGCAATAAAAGCGATCAAAAATTATATTTTTAAGAAACATTATGTTCCATTAATATAACATATATCATACAAATTTTATTTCATAACATAGCATTAAAATCCGTTGATTACTGTAAAAGATCTAAGCTGACAGATAGCGCGAGCGACTTAATTTTATACTGTGTAAAAATATATTATTTGTCCATGAAATGAATTAAAAATGAATAGGTACACTTGAACCCCATTCTCGGCCGTTGACGAGTGACTTAAAGCCCGCGGGCTTTCCGATATGACTAAGATACATTGCGTGCTTTGTAGGACATTCTAAACATTCTTCAAAGGCGAACAGTTAATGAATATGTAACTAGAAGAAAAAACCGATAGTAAATTTATTAGTTGCCAGGGTTAGTGTGCAACAGTGCCCGATGCGTTTGTGTGCATGTAAAATATGAATGTGGGTGTTCAATCACAAATTCCCACGCTCAAGGACTACAGTCTTAATTCTCGCGCCGCTACTTCGACCCTTTGTAGCGTAATAGTCCAGGAGCCGATCGATAATTTATTAAAGAAGTTTTTTGAGCTCGAAGAGCTTCCCGCTTGTGCGCCCGCTCAGCATGTAGTTGAGGCTGAGTGTGAAGAATTTTATCGTATGACCACTCAACGGGACCCTTCTACTGGCAGGTATATAGTTGGTCTGCCGTTCTGTGAAGATAAATTTTTACTCGGTAATTCATACGAGTCTGCCCGCAAATGTTTTCTTGGTTTAGAAAAGAAGTTACAAGCCTCGCCTAAATTAAGAGCCGCGTATGACGAAGTTATACAGGATTATTTAAATAAAGGTTTCCTGTCACCCGCGCCTCCTGCAGATCGTGACGAACCGTGGCAACCCACATACGTTATCCCGCACCACGGCGTCATAAGGGAGGATAAATTAACTACAAAATTACGCGTTGTATTGAATGGTAGCTTCAAAACTTCGTCGGGTCATTCGCTTAACGATTTGTTACACAGTGGTCCGAATTTACAGGGGAACTTGTTCCAAATTATTTTATTGTTTCGACTATTTGCTGTAGCAATGACCGCTGACTGTCGTCAAATGTACTTACAAATTATAATGAGACAATCTGACCGCCGCTTTCAAAGAATCTTATATAGATTCAACCCGCAAGAACCTCTTGTTCTTTATCAATTTAACCGCGTTTGTTTCGGTTTGAAGCCTAGTCCATATCACGCTTTGCGCACTGTGCAACAATTAGTTCAGGATGATGGTTCTAGGTACCCGCTGGCTAGTGAAGTTGTTTCAAGGTCACTGTATATGGATGATATCGCCTTCTCAGTACCGTCTGAGTCCGAGGCGGCTGAGACATCCGCCCAGCTCAGCAGCCTATTCAAGGGCGCCGGCTGAGACTTAGTGAAATGGAATAGCAATTCGAAAACCGCTCTCAGTGACGTTCCCGACTCACACAAACTTCCTACTGAAGTGGAGTTTGATAAGTCGATGGACAATAAAATATTAGGCCTACGTTGGTCTACGAATGCTGATTATTTTCATTTTAAAATTTCTCCGCTTGACGAGAAGTGCACCAAACGCACCATTCTTTCTACCGTCGCTCGTTTATGGGACATTATGGGGTTTGTCGCTCCTTGTATAACGTACGCCAAGCTGCTTATTAAACAGCTTTGGCAGGCAAATCTCGATTGGGATGAAATCCCTCCGCCCCACATAATTAAAATGTGGAGACAGTTTTGCACGGAGCTGCCTGTCCTAAATGACTTTAAAATTCCGCGTCATCTCGGTGTAGGACAGGACTGTGTCATCACACTCGTCGGGTTTTGTGATGCCAGTAACCTTGCTTACGGAGGTGTGGTATATCTTCACGTCAGCTCGCCCACTGGGTTAACAGTTCAGTTAGCGTGTGCAAAGTCGAAAGTTGCGCCTATGAAGCCGCTTTCGATCGCTCGGCTTGAACTATGTGGTGCTGTTTTGCTCGCTAAATTATTACGAACTGTTCATGATACTTACCGCTCGCGCTTCCCGATTAGGATTTTCGCCTTTACCGATTCAATGGTCGCTTTATATTGGATCAAAAGCTCACCACACAGATGGCAAACGTTCGTCGCTAACCGCGTCGTGCAAGTCACAGAAAATGTAGCTGCAGACAACTTCCATCATGTCTCAGGAGTAGAAAACCCCGCGGACTGTCTGTCGCGTGGTCTTACGCCACGAAAAATAATTTCGCACCCCATGTGGCTACACGGCCCCGAGTGGCTCTCTTCCGATCCCTCACAATGGCCTATTAGTGACGTGGAGATTCCGACTTCGGATATTCCAGAGCAAAAGACTGTCGTACATACGGTGGTTCTGCCAGTCGACGATAGTCCTTGCCCTGTGTATGAACTGGCTCAAAACTCCTCCTCTTGGAGTAAGCTTATTCGTGTACTAGTGTACATACTTCGCATGTGCTCACGACTATCACGTCGCGACCACACTGTTGCCGCTAGTGACTTAGATATAGCAGAAATTAAATTGCTGCACATTATCCAAAAGAAACACTTCGCTAATGAAATTTCAAATATAAGTCGCAATGAAAATTGTTCTCGTGCTTTAAATAAGTTACGTCCTTTTATACATACGGACGGACTTATCCGCGTAGGAGGCCGTCTCTCTAACTCGGACCTTAAATTTTCGCATAAGCATCCTGTTCTTTTACCGCGTGACGATCATGTGATCACTCTACTAATTGACTATTATCATAAAAAATATTTACATGCTGGTCCCGAGCAATTGATGGCGCTACTCCGTCAAAAGTATTGGATTCTTTCCGCTCGCCGTGTTATACGGCAGAGAGTCCATCTATGCAACACGTGCTATAGGGCGAAGCCGCGTCCTACGTACCCGCTTATGTCAGCTCTACCTGACGTTCGAACGCGCCAAGTTATAAAGGCATTTACGAACACCGGCGTCGATTATGCCGGGCCCATCTTTTATATGCCTGTGCGACCTAGAGGCGCTAAGAGTGAGAAGGCTTACCTATGTGTCTTCACTTGTCTCACGACCCGCAGTTCGCATATTGAGATAGCCACTAGTTTGTCTACCTCTTGCTTCCTCGGAGCGCTAAAACGCTTTTTAGCCCGCCGCGGATCCGTTCAACTTATTAAGTCCGACAACGGAACTAATTTCGTTGGGGCTAGTTCCTACTTGAAAGACTTATACAAGTTCTTAACAAAGGAATATCAACCGCGCTTCGAAGAGCATCTCGCTGAAAACCGCATTTCCTGGCAGTTTAATTGCCCAGCTGCCAGTCATTTTGGCGGCTGCTGGGAAAGCATGGTCAAAGTGATTAAGAATCATCTTTTCAAGGTGATCGGTAATCAGCTACTTACGTATGAGGAGCTGAGCACTGTACTCACTCAAATTGAGTGCTTATTAAATTCACGCCCTTTGACCGTATTAAGTTCAGATCCCTCTGAACCTACCGCGCTGACTCCTAGTCACTTCCTTCATACCGCGCGCTCAGTTCGCTTCCGGCGGCTGCAGTAGCTTGTGAAAATTTAAATTTACTTGAAAGACATGCACTTTTAGATAAACTTGTACAGTCTTTCTGGAGGCGATGGAGGTTAGAGTATTTGCACGAGCTCCAAGTTAGAGAAAAATGGAACACTCCTTCAGTTCCCATTGCGCCTGGAACTGTCGTTGTAATTATGACTGAAAACTTACCTCCTCTCGCGTGGCCATTAGCGATTGTCGAAAAGGTTCACCCCTCCAAAGACGGCATAGTTCGTGTTGCTTCAGTAAGAACGTCTAGGGGAACTTACCTTCGCCCAGTCGTTAAGCTTTGTCCACTCCCAACTCAGTAAATACTTTCAATACTTTAATCATTCGCTAGTTAGTTAAGTTTCTTGTTTATTTTATAATATAATCCGCTAGATATAGGTATAGTTAGATACATAGTTTACCCGCTCTCTTTGTAGCATTTTAATGTGCATCATTTTGTTTTCTACCGCATTATTCTTCTCTTAAAGGTACCCTTTAAGGGCGGCTGGAAATGGTGGCGCCACCCATTAGTTTAATTATAAATCTGTTTGGTGTCTAATTCCTACTCCCGCCCTATTTACCTTATCGAGCAACCAAAGTGTTTCGCCAAAAATAATATAGATGGCGATACCAGTGCGATTAGACCCCTTACGGCCTGTCGTACCTTAACTAGTGCCTTGCTAGTAGTGTCCTACGAAGGGTCTTAGCTTTCCTTCGTCAAGGAGCTGCGCTCGCAAGCAGTGCTGAACTCTAACCGCGTCGGCTGTGCAACTGGGTACAGTCGATAGACGAGAAGCGGTCTCCACGCTCCGTCCGTTGTAAAACCGCAGGAAGTGAGACGTTCCGTGATCTAATCAGACTGACAGTGAATAGTGTCTCGTCATCATCAGCAGTGACCCTGGGAGCTCCTGGGAAGCGGCAGCAGGCTGGAGAAAACGTGAGTTGGTTGCTTTCCTTTACCCTTCCTGTCGGTCCTTTGTTTTAGCGAGACACCTTTGCAATTAATCAAATATTAAAATCATACATATTTTACCACATACAGTCCACTTGAGTTATTGTCAAGTCTGGTGGACCACGGGCGCCATCAACCAGCTTAGAACTAAAGAATATAATTTAAAGAATTTATAAGTTTACATTACGAGTGTATCTACTACAAACGAGGTTTAATGTTCTTTTTTTTGGAATGGGCGGGAAACGAGCAGACGTATTGCCTGATGGTCTGCGATTACCGCCGCCCATGGACACCCGCAATACCAGAGGCGTCACAAGTGCGTTGCCGGCCTTTGAGAGATGGGGGGATTTGTAAAAAAAACCTTTACGATAGCTGTCAACTGAAATCCACAAACTATTGACAAGGAGAAATAAATAAATCTATTTAAGTGGCCTGTTGGTTTCAGACTGATAAAATGGTGGTCCTCAGTTGAATTCCCAAACAGGAGAAATAATTATGTGATGACTACGATTATTGCCGTGTGATCATAGGGTATGTGTAATTATGGGACATAAATACAATTTATTCAGATGGTTACACGTATTTATTCACAGTATTTCAAAACCATTACTCTTAAAATAAAAACCAAATTATTTGTTAGGTAAAACCACTTGTATTTCAGCTTTCTGTGTTCTTGTTTTATCGCCATTACAAAGACATTTTCTTAAGTGATTGGAAACGAATCAAGACTTTTGTTTAGAGATAAACATAATATAGATTTTATAACTTGGTATAAAGGTACAGTGGAATAAGACCTTTAATATAGTTATTTTATAGTATATTTCGTGATAAAGGTAGGCGGATACATTTCATTTCACTTTACTAAAACAAATTTTCTTTGGGAAATGAATATTTAAGTACTTATAATTTAATATTATTATTTTATTGCCGTTGTTGTGAAAAGCTACCCCGTTACCCATATTAGATGGGATGTCCAAATTATGACATTGATGGATGAGTTTAATATAATACTTTCAAAACAGTTTATCTGAGTTTCTCCAAGGATTTAAAACAATGGCTTACAAGTTGATCAAACATTTTTATTCCATAATGTATCGTCATGTCTTCAATATTTTCCTACCCGTTTCCAAAATTTATTTTGAATCGCTGCAGTAAGTTTTTTCTTCCATTATCATTAATTACTCGAAATTCTCTTTTACGCATTATTTATTGACATTTCATGAACTTATTACAGTTTTATCTGAACTAGTTACGAAATTTCTCAACTTAACTGTGTAAGTACATAATAATATCATAACATTAAAAGAAGCTTTTAACGTCTTTATGTCGTACTTTTTCTCAACGACAGCTGAGGACCACTTTACTACTTGAATACATGCACGCTACAGGATCTCACACGACAGTTATCATTTTTTTTCTTTTGTTTGGTGTTCCTGGGCTATTTCTTTACTTAGCCTCTTGTTTGGGCGTTATTCGTGGGTTTGTCATCTTCTTATTCCAACCATCCTAGATCATCCCAGAAGTTCAGCAGCCTTTTCAGGTCACTACATAGGAGGGTCGGGTCTGTTGATTGGAGGATGTCCGCCTGTTGATCTGCCACACTTCTACATTCTGTGAGAACGTGCTGCGGCGTTTCTTCTGCCTCCACGCATCTCCTGCACAGAGGGTTGTCTATTGCGTCTATAGTAAATAGGTGCTTGTTTAGGGGACAATGCTCAGTCAGGATACCTGTAACCTTTCTGAGATCATTCCTTTTCAGAATAATCAGGTTGCGGGCTAGTCTTTTTTATTCTACCGGAACTGTACTTTTTGTTTGCCTGCATCCTTCGTTGTTATACAGTTTGACAAGTCGCTTCCGCTGTCTGTTCGTTTAGACCTTTTAAATTACTCAACAGATTTAAATGCAATTTCTGGCAATAGATAAGGTGATTCAAGAAGTAGGTTTACATGTCTAATACATGCATATTATAGTAGAATAATTCCGAGAATTTTAAATACTTCATGCGAAATTGGGCTGGGACGTAAATTAGTCCCAGAAATAGAAAAAGTGAATCAAACCCACGACCTGCTATTTAGCAATCAGTATCACTGATCACTACAGCAATAGGCAGTTATAACCAGTGGCCATGATAATAAAAATCACTGTAAATAAGCTAAAAACTCAAAATCATCGTCACCATCATCTTCCTAGCCTTTATTATTCCCAAGATTATTTAAGCCAAAAAATTAAAAATGTTTTATAAAAAATACCGGCTTCAAGAACTGGACCAAATTGGAATAGGACCCTATTCCAATTTGGTACAGTTCTTGAAATCGGGAAGCACCAGCATTTAAATAAAAAAAGAATCATCAAAATCGGTTCTGAAATAACAAACATAAAAAAAACAGTTGAATTGAGAACCTCCTCCTTTTTAGAAGTCGGTTAAAAACCAACAGGTTTTTGAATACTAAAAAGCTAAACCAAGCCTGAAAAAGCACAATATAAATCTACATGCAGTCAGCCCTGGGTTCTTTTCAAACTGGGTCAATGTAGCGCCCGAGTCTTCATTACCAGTGACCGAAGTTCCTTTCATAACCGCTGAATTACCAACATTAGCACCCTTACAGCTTATGTTGCGGTTAGTATGAACTATTTCGGCATTTTTCATTAAGAAAGATTTCTCTTTTAATGATCTTCTTACAACGATAGTACTGTTAGTTTATGAGCTACTAAATTCTACGTTTAAAGAAAAAGTAAACACTAAGTTACCAATTTTTAACTCCATTTCTAAATGATCATTATGTTTGTTTGTTTGTAAAACTTCTATATCTTTTTCTTTACCCTTCTATAATAAAGAAAATATTGACCGCCATAATTATATTGACATGCCTAAGGTGATTATGTATTGAGAAAGACAAGTAAAACTTTAACAAAAACAAAAACCGACTTCAAGGTTCGACTCGATTTCTCTTAGATGCCATCATCAGTTTTTTTAATGTTATAGCTGCGCCAAAATGACTGTGCTCTGCCATGCTCTCTCTCTCTCTCTCTCTATCTTGATGTCCTTCCGTTATCCCAACGGTGGTCTCCTTTCCGTTATAAAGAATCATCAAAATCGGTTTCATAAACGACAAAGCTATCCGCGAACATACATAAAAAAATATACGGTCAAATTGAGAACCTCCTCCTTTTTTGAAGTGGGTTAATAAAGGGTTGGTTTTTTTAACATGAACGCTCATGAACGTGTGTATTCCAGAATGTTTACTATTATCACAAGTTTTAAACATATATGTACATACGTATCATTAACAAAAGATTATAAAATTACTGGCTTTTGCCCACAATTCTGTCTACTATATTGGTTGTCGCGGTGAAGACTAATCTATGTCTTTACTAAAGAATCAAAGTATCTCCATGCCAAATTACTTTGAAATGGGTGCAGCGGTTTAACCATGAAAGTGTAATAAACATAATTATGTTGATTCCCAAAACCTAGGCCGCCTTATTTAGGATCAGATAACTAAATGAGGGATAAGGCGGGTCCACACAAATCGAGCAGCCTTGAGAGGCCTTTCCCGCGCGAGGCTGCTTGCTCCATGTGGACGTACCTCGGCCGAGGCAGGCGCGCGCGTTGCCACGGGCGAGGGACCGAGCCATCCAGTGTCGGTTGTTTATTTTGCTCAGGCGCCTTAGTAGGCAGGTCCACAACAGAGCGAGCAGCCTCGCGCGCCAAATTGACTATACGGATGTCGTAGTCGTTTAATCGGTCATCTTGTCACTTTCTACTGCACTGTGTGTTGTGAGTTCAATCCCCATATTGTACAAAATTTCATGTGATGTTCTGATTTTGGTTGTTCTTTGTTTTCATTACCTGTATGTTTGTAAAGTGTGTAAATAATTAGAGAAATATTCCTAGTGGGGAAGTTTTATTTTAAATAAATAAATATGAGAGACCAGTATCAGGTTATTACTATTTTACGATTGTCACTTTCACACAGTGTCATACAGTATTCGAACTCAGTTCACCCTCAGGGTTGCAGAGGTTCGATGCCAGTCGCTCCGTTGCAAACTGATATTCCAGTTAAACCGATTGAACTAGTAGCTGACTCTAGAAGGCTAGGAAAATTATAACACAGTGTCATACACTTCTAAATTTAGAACGTTTGTTGCAAAAATGCAGTCATATAACATTATCAATTCCTCTGCAAACAGATGTCAACTGCTATATGAACCCCTATCAGCAATGATATGCCTAAAATGCCACGGTCCCCTTATCTAACATTTTAGCTTGTAAATTATTTTGTATCAATATTGCTTTTAGATAAGATAATATTTTTGTTGACACTTTCATTGAAGAATGACTAGGTAACAATGTTTTTTTCATACCGTTGCTCAACTGCACGTTTGGCCTAGTGGTTTAACGGTCACCACGCCGTTTCCTACTTCGCCAAGTGTCGTGGGTTCAAATCCCACGTAGGACAACACTTTGTGTGATCCACAAATTGTTGTTCTGAGTCTGTATGTTCTTTGTGTCCGTTTCATGTATGTTTGTAAAGTCCCCCGCGACACAGGATTTATTCCAAGTGCGGGAGTTGTCTTTTTAAAAGAAAAAAAAAAATCTAGATTGTCCAGTGCTAGAATTCTGTCCTTATAAAGGACCTTTCTATCAGTCTAAAATAGTATAAGATAAATCATTCAGTATTATTTCAATTGAAGTTAGAAGAAATAGGTAATCATCATCATCATCAGCCTAGCGCAGTCCACTGCTGGACATAGGCCTCTCCAATTGCACGCCATTTAGTTCGATCCTCGGCTTAGGTGGAGTGATGATTTACGCAAGACGGCTGGCAGAAGCTGGATGCGAGAAACCGAGGATCGAAATAGGTATAAACAAACAAAATTCCTCGTATCACTATACTTTGTTTTGAAGCAAGAGTGCGTGAGATTCCTTCGTGTCGACAAAAACGATTGGACAAAAAATCGCTTAGACACTGGAAAAATGTCTCAATCAACACATTTGTTAAGAATGACGAAGAAAGCTATTTATGGCCCTAACAGAAATAGTCCTAGATGTTGCGTTTTATTCTATGAGCACATAACTAAATAAGGTGTGATAGTGTCCTCATAACACAACAAGGGGATCATCTTGTTCATTAGGCGTCAAGTCTTCCAGGGCTTATTCTATTCAATAACAATAATACTTTTTTTTTTAAGGCAACACTAGGAATAAATACTGTGTCGCGGGGGACTTAACAAACATACATGAAACGGACACAAAGAACACCTAGACTCAGAACAACAATTTGTGGATCACACAAAGTGTTGTTCTACGTGGGATTTGAACCCACGACACTTGGCGAAGTAGGAAACGGCGTGGTGATCGTTAAACCACTAGGCCAAACGTGCAGTCATGGTTGATTGTTTATTTCCCATAACTACAAAAAACACAGAGTGATTACTCACCCATCATCCCTTTAATTTGTTATTTACCCACATACTTATATGTTTTCCTTTTAGTAGAACAGATAAAATTATTTCTGAACAAATTGGACTGTCAAGTGAATCCAAACAACAAAAGCCTTGCGAATCATATTTTTATTTATCTTCTTTTCACGGATGAAAAGATCTTCTATTTGCCCAACCTCACCGTTTTACCACAATTTACTTTATGATTTTGACAACAAAGAACATATAAAATAGAAAATAGAAAGCGTTCATTCGGTGTATAAACATGTAATAGTGTGTAAATTCAAGATAATCGTGTTTTTCATACAAGTGATTGGCTAAACTATTTTTCTTAAATTGAATTCAACTATGTGAAGTGCAATCTAAATTGTTTTCTATAATAAAATAATGAAAGAATAACTTTTGTTACTTTGAACAATTTTACAGTCACTTGTAAAGTTCTACCAAACGGTTATATTGTCTATTAAACTTAACGAGATTATTAATGCCTTACTGTTTTAAAAGCTAGTCTAACAAAAATATCAAGTTTACATTGAACCACTAACTAGATTATTTAATTAGGATTAACGGTTTGTATAATAGGCAACGTTGCCGTGATTTGCTTTGGTTTTATCACTGTTTAATAAATATATGTCCATGAAGTTTAGTTGGAGATATTCTGACTTGACGCTAAATGGGACGAGTCCAGCGCTACCAAGGAAATAGGGTCAGGTTCCTGATAAATTGTAATCACACTGCCCCGGTGGTGCAGTGGTAGCGTAGGCGACTGCTGTTCTTGAGGTCTCGGGTTCGATTCCCGGGTCTACTCAAATGTTTCTATGATCTGCAAATATTTGTTCCGGAGTTTGGGTGTTTTCTATGTATGTATTTACAAAAAAAAATTATATATGTATTTATATCACTTGTCTAGTACCCAGAACACAAGCTCTGCTTAGCATGGGACTAGATGGCATTGTATGTTAAAAAAAACAAATTACATCTTTAAACACTTACAACTGCACGGTTGGCCTAGTGGTTTAAGCGGTCGCCACGCCGCTTCCTACTGCGCCAAGTGTTGTGGGTTCAAATCCCACATGGGACAGCAGTTTGTGTGATCCACAAATTGTTGTTCTGAGTCTGGGTGTTCTTTGTGTCCGCTTCATGTATGTTTGTAAATTCCCCCGCAACACAGGATGTATATTCCTAAAGCGGGAGTTGTATTATTTGTAAATAAACAAACTGAGCAGAAGAAACATCTTCAGGATGACGAGACTCTTCAAAGCGCTTTAACTGGCGTGTCAATAAAAAACATATCTACTGAATAGCGAAAATACTACGAATCCCTGCTTCAGAAAGTATCTAAATTTAATTTCTGTTTTCTACCACTGCACTGAGGTAGTTGTCATCATGTTTTAATACTCCGATTTAGAATTCAGTTTTAACCGTGGGAGAGCCATGCTTCGGCATGAATGGGCTGGCTCGACCGTTACTAATGGTTTCAACGGAACAATGAAATAAATGTGAATCTATCTATACTTATAATAAAAATGTAACAGGTCCAATTCTGTACATTAAAGATATTTTGAAAAAAAAATTGGAGGGCTCTCTATTATCAATACTGAAGCCAAAACTGTTTTTTTTTTTGTCTGTCTGTCTGTCTGTATCCGCCGCGCATCACGCCGAAACTACTGAATGGATTCAAATGAAACTTGGTATGATTTGAGTTCATACTACGAGGTAGGACATAGGATACTTCAACGTCTTATTTAACCCTATCACACCATTCTACTTAAAGAAACGATTTACCTTTGTTCATGAAACGCATATACGACGCTTAAGGTCAGCGGAAAAACGAACCTTAGCAATACCAACACACTCCACAACTTTCACTGACAAATCGTTCACAGTGCAGGCTGCACGCTTGTGGAACTCCTTACTGGAAGCCGTAAGGCAGGCAAAGTCTTTGAATACTTTTAAGAAACTTGTCAAAGATCACTATCTATCCCTATAATATCTATGATCTTTATGAATAATGTACAATTTTTTGTATTTATATTTATAATTATATGTATGTGCATATGATATATTATGTATATGTATGTATATTTATATGTGTTAGTGTATATGTACGTATATTGGAAATATTAGTTTTTAAACCTAAGTGATTTGTAAATGTGCATCACAAACTACACATTACTTTATAGTACTGTCCATCTAAAGGTTGCCTGGAAGAGATCGCAGCCTGCGATAAGGCCGCCCATTGTACCACTGTTTTTATTCGTGTATATTCGACATTGTATATTTAAAACTATGGTGTGCAATAAAGAGTACCTATCTATCTATCCCGAAATTCAGCACGGTTTCCTGGAGAGAGAGGATGAAAGTCAAATATGTACGTAATTCAACACATAGTCCGATTTCATTCATTCTTTTTTTGCTAAAAAGAAAAAAATAAAAGATAACGGGAAAAGTGTTTGTTTTGCCCGCGACTGTACACTGCCTGTGGGAAGCTGCAACAGATAATTATGTAAATATGGCGGTACGAAGTTCGCCGGGTCAGCTAATTAATAATAATATCGCGTATAGTTCAACGAAACAGTGAGAAGTACTTTACAAAAAGCAAAATACAAGAAGTAGATATATTATCAAATACTCATTTCTCTTGAGTCACGTTCAAACCCTCTTCAAGCGTTTTCAAGGCGAAAGCGTTGTATGAAACAAAATGTGTTTTGAATACTTTATGATTGCGCTGAAAAATGATTTCGCTTTAAATAATGTACGCTAGATTTTAATGTGTATTTGTTTCCTTTATTTGATACTTGTCTTAAACTTCCAAAGCAGTTGTACAATAAATGCAAAACTATATTTTGCGTGTTCATCCTCTTAAATATTTAAAAAAATTGTGCTTGCTTTAGTTTGCTATTATCTAGGAAAATCTTGTCTATCTATCATTTTGAATAATAAAGCGAAAAACATTGATAAATCACTGTTTTCCAAATTTTAGTAAAAGAAAAGCTTAGAACTTAGAAAGAGCCTGACAGAGGCAAGTATTAGATTGTTTTTGTAAAAACACTATTATGTTTATCTGAAATAAACACAAGTTACTAAAAATAATATGTAATATAGTTACGAGCAGATTCCAGAAACGAAAAACCACCCCGCAAAACCTCGTTTGACGAAACAGGTCAACTGAAAATTTTGGTGTAGTTGGCACTTGGATCGTCGAAATTTCCGCATCAAGGGCATCAGGGATATTGCTTTAATCATTGAGCTTAAAGGATTCCAGGATAGTCCCTGGAACTCGTTTGGTGAAACAGTGTTTGTCAGTATTATCTAGTCTTATTCCTAATCTATACTAATATTATAGCTGCAGAGTTTGTTTGTTTGTTTGTTTGAACGCACTAATCTCAGGAACTACTGGTCCGATTTGAAAAATTATTTCAGTGTTTAATAGTCCATTTATCGAGGAAGGCTATAAGATATATTTTATTTTCAAAAAATTATAGATCCGTAAGAAAATTGCTATTTTGTAACCCAAGGTGTGAAATCGAAAACCTATTTTTACGTGCGCTGCAAAAACTATAGACAACAGAACAAAATAATGTATTACGGGTTTGTAGGTCCCATTAATATCTACAAAAAAGTATGCAAAAGCATATATCTAACTACCATGGTTTAGTCACAATAACCGCTTTTGTGTTCAAAAAAAATATTAAATCGTCTGAAGAAAGAAACTGCGTTAAATGTGTATCGTAATATTAATCCTCATCCAAATTAAGCATTATGTTATCAAGGGTATTTATGTAGAAGTAAACTGCTTTTTGATTCATCCCAATCGGATATTTCGTTTAGAAGTTATCACGAGTATAAGACGCTAAGAGTTGGTACCTGATAATGAGTTATTTGCCAAAGAGTTTTAGAGTATATTATACACTTCTAAGATCTACTTAGAAGTGTATAACATCTATACTAATATATAAAGCTGAAGAAATTGTGTGCTTGTTTGTTTGAACGAGCAAATCTCAGGAACCGCAGGTCCGATTTGAAAAATTATTTCAGTTTTAGATAGTACATTTATCGAGGAAGGCTATAGGCTATATATCATCACGCTAAGACCAATAGAAGCGGAGCACTAATGAAGAATGTTACAAAAACGGGGGTAATTTTTTACGCCAAGGGCAATAGGAGACGCAAACGACGGCGACGTTGCGTGGGTCAGCTAGTACTATAATAATAAAAATAAAAGATTCCAGCATTTATAAGCTAGATACGTGATTTCCCGTCAAAATTTATAACTTTTATAAATCAGCAAGATTGTTTTGCTTAGATTATAGTTTTTAAGAATGTCTTATAAGTTTTGTGTATTAAAAACTGATGTTTTTCTTTACTGTATTTAATTTATGCAGTTTACGGTATACAACAGAAACATGTCGAACATTCCGTAACTTTCTGATCTAGAAACCTAATTTGTGTAATAAAATTTTAATAAAGAACAATGATAATTATTAATAATAAAACACGTATAATTTAAGATTTTAATTGTCAAAACTAATTAGGTAAGCTATTATTCGGTCTACCAACAGACCTGACATTAATGTTAATGTTAATCAAATTTCAATTTTTGATCGATTTATGTCTGTACAAAATATATGGCTTACAATATGTTTCGGCTTGAAAAAACACAAGTATTTTACTAATAAACCGAAAGGAGAATGGCAGACCCTGTACCGCTGGCAATATGTTATGAATTGTTATGAGATTTATACCGTTTATTAAGTGAATCGTCCTAATTATTTTCATGTATTTATTATATTTTTAGAACTGTGCTAACAGAATTTTAATTCTGCTTATAAAGTTGTTACAAGTGCATTAACAAAACGCATACCTACGTGTTCTAGACACGCCATGATTAAAGTCTACTTAGTCTGAAAACTAGATGGCGTTGTGTGCCAGATTGCCGAAAATATTTTACATTATTTTAAAATATATATTTCATAAAAAACGATTAAATATTTAAATATATATTTATGAATGAGCTTACTGGTGAATTTAGTAAAAGAGCAACATTTTAATGACGGTTCACGAAAATCGTAGATGAATGATTTTGATTAAAAAAATATAATATTACGCCATCTTGTTGACAATAATGACAACTCATTTGTGATCTGTGTATTTCCTTGTAATCTAAAAACTAAAATAACTTTTTAATGCTGAGTTGTAAAAATCTAGGAATTTAAAATGTTATTGTCGGTGATATTAGCAGCCAAATAAATACAAAAACAATCCCTACCATGACATACGCCAAGCGGTACAAAAGTCCCATACAAACCTGCCATTGTCCTTTATCTTGTTTAATTCTGTATTCAATATCTGTTAGGTATTGAAGACTTGAATTCTATTTTGTATCAAGACAATAAAATAAGAAATTTTATAGATACATTTCTTCAGATAACACGGGATGGACATTGTTAAATACATATCTTATTTGATGTCTGCTTACACACGAAAAAATGTCAAGATACTAAAACTACTAAATCAATGTTTATCAGCTTTCATGATAAAAAGGTGTGGCAGCAAATAGGCAATCCCTTATACCCATAGAGCTATTATAATAAAGTAGGGAAGACATACGGCTGCCTGTAACAGTCCAAAGTTAAACAGAGAGAGAAGATCGCGGTACCCCATCTGTCTTTCCCTACTGACGCATGCGCAGTAAAGGACTGATAATGGTAATTAACTGCTTTTCCGCACTAACTGCGCATACGCGAGTAGAGATAGACAGATAGGCACCGCGATCGTCTCTCTCTTTCTAACCGAGGGAGGACGGCTGGAGGCCTGGCTCCCCTGCTCTATCTATAATAGCTCTATGCTTATACTACGTACCCTCATGTAAGCTATACAGTATCTTTGCTTTATGTGTCTATATACGTCACTGGTATCTTAGCTACGAATTCGTTGCAAAATTTAAGACGTTGACAAAAAGCTCAAAACAATAATTTACGAAAAGTAAAAGCTTTATTTGCGAAACAATTCCGAAGGAAGGATTAATTTGGAATAGTTGAATTGTTTTTTTTTATGAGCTAAGGGGCAAACGAGCAGACCTATCGCCTGATGGTAAGTAATTACAGCCGCCCATGGCCACCAGAGGAGTCGCAAGTGCGTTGCCGGCTTTTGGGGGATGGGGGGGGGGGATAGGGGAGGACTTGGGTATGGGCCTCCACTATCCTCACTCACTCGGTGAAACACAGCGCAAGCCCTGTTTCACACCGGTTTTCTGTGAGGCCGTGGTATCACTCCGGTCGAGCCGGCCCATTGATGCCGAAGTGTGACTCTCCCTGACGTTGTTTAAGTGTCTACGGCTTTTCAAACTTGTTTTGTATTTTTTCAGCGTCGTTTCTTGTCGTAGTTGGGTATTAGTTTTTACTTTTTTTATTGAAAATGTTTTGGTGCCGTTATTAATATATAATATATTTGAAATGTACAAGTAAAGCCTTTTCCAATGATACCAAACACGGCATATTTATCTCAAATTTATTTTTTAATACAGTACTTTATGTCGGCTAGAGGGCGCCACATTAGATTCAGTGACACTTCATATAGCTTATAATCAGCGGACGATCAAGACGCTTCTAACGATACTTCATTTGTCCAGTTCTAATAAGTAGTTGAGGAGCTATGAGGGAAGACATGAACATACATACAAACATACATACATAGCCTGTCAAAATTATAACCCTCCTTTGGCTTTGCCGTAGTCGGGTAAAAAGCAGAAGGTCCATTTTTTATGGAATGTTAGTAAATGTTTTTTTTTTATTTTAAAAGAAAAAGACATTTCAATTACAAAAACCTGTGTGATTGAATTGCAAATAACTTTATAAACAAGCAAATATTCATAAATATTGTCAACAGCTTGCACAATGCTTATATGATATTTCCTCATATTCAAGGAGTATTCGTTGCACTGACACACTGCTATTGCCGTGTACTCATATGTGCTGTTAAGTTTTAGATGTAAATAATGTGCATATAACCAGTAACCTTCGATAATGCCATAGGGCGTGGAATAAGTACTTAGTAAGTAAGGAAATAGGTAAGTTTGATTGTAGACTGTACTTTTATGTATGTATCATTATATAGGCATTGAAGTTAAAGGCAAAGGTAGTAGAGCCACGCTGATTTCAGCACGATCAGGATGGATCGACCGGGGCGGTACTACCCTCGCACAGAAATCAACGTTAAATGACAGCGTTCATGCTGTCGTGTTTCGTTGCTGAGTGCGAGACCGGAGGCCCAAATAGTCTAGTCAACAAGTTCCATACTTGTTGACTAGACTAGAAGATGCAGAAGCATCACTAGGCCGCCATGGTGTGGGTCGCCATGCTGCATTGTCTGCATTCCCAGTGAGTATGGTGACCACCACTCTTGGATTTTGCTTATGCTTTCCATCAGGTAGAGTAGAGTCAATTTGGCGGGCCATACATAAAAAAAAAGTCGCAATGACTTCAAGTAATGCATTACTTTTTGTGCGCTCTTCAAAAGTATTATACAACATTTCATTACAAAAGCGCGTGTTACATTACGCGTTAGTGAGTAAGAACCTTTATATACGGATATAAACTAAGTAAGCGTTGTAATAACGGTATTACAACGCTTACTTATTAATTTTGTAAGCTTGGTTAACGCTCTAGATCATAAATCGCGATGTACAAAATTTACCTTATTTCGTGGGAGAAAATTGAAAATAAATGGGTCAATATACACTGTTATTATAAGCCTTTACAGCCATATGGCTATGGGGTTTATGCATTGATTTAATAAACTGTTGAGAATATATTGTAAAGATGTTTTTCAGACAGGTCAAAGTATCTTCATCTTATATTAAGAGAGTTTCAGACCATGTGCGAGTTTGGGATCAGCTCATTAAATTATCTGATTTTCGGACTTCCACATTTCTATACATTTCCATATTTAGGACTTTTGTTACGTAATCGAAAGTGACTTATGTCAATTCAACTACAAAATATTTGTAACTGGATGACCTAGTTTTGCTCATTTTTTTTTTAATCCTACCTGTATCGTTTCATGGAAATTATTGGAGCCGTTTGCGAGATTCAGTTTATATATATTATATATACAGGGTGTCCCAAAATTCAACGATAAGCGGGCGCCTAAAGGTAGACCTGCTAATGAGTACATAAGGAAAAAAAAATATATATATACCTAGTTTTTTTTTTAGTTACAAGAAAAATTTAGAATTTCTTTCAAAATTTATACCTTTCATGATATTGCTACTATTCACCACAACTCTTAAAAACACCAAATTGCCCGCAGTTTTTACACAAAAAACGTTCAAAATAATTTTTTTCCCTACAATTTAATAATATTTATAATTTAATTTAATAATTTAATAGAAATATTTTTACTCTTAGTGTACTTTGACTCATGGTCTTGTAAAAAAAAAGTATGGACACCATTACGGCAAGTTGTTTGTAAAATTGGTGCAACTAATCAAGATTCTAAAATGGTCTAAAATGGTAAAATACGGGCTACGTGATTAACTGGATAATATTAATAAGGACCGGCCATTATTAATAATATCCAACGGCCCGTGGTCGATGTAAGAAGTCAGTGTTTGAGATAGCTTGAATGTATCACTTGGGCCGGGCAGTATGAATAATTCCCTACTTGTGTGTTAAGTTAGGTTTATGTTTTGTTAACTTTCCATGAAAATTATGTAAGTTTAATTTCATTTAAAAAACAAAAACACTACAGGTCACCTATTTTATTACTTTGCCCAAGATAGGGTAGGCATTATTCATAATGGCCGGGAAAAGTAATTAACCATGCTGTTTTAATCACATTGCCCAATTGAGTCGGGCATTATGAATACAGACCGGCCTTTATTAATAGTGCCCGGACTTAAATTGCCCGTAACATATATACCAGAATTTCTCGTTTAAAGGTATAAGATTATCATTACTCTTGCAGTAAATAGAAAGTCATTCCATTGATTGTCGTTGACATGATGGGGTTTCGCAAATTCCAAGTCAGGTTTTAGATGATAATATAATAAAAATATCGGTTTTATGATTTGTACGTGCCTACACCCAAATTTGCAGTATGCAGAGACTTTGCAATATAAACTAAACTTGGTTGATGTCCGTCGTATATCATCGTATACGAAATCATCTTTCTGCTTTCAACAATTTTTTTAGTCTTATAAAATCACCGAGTGATTTTTTTTGGCACGTTAGCTTTTGAAGCTTTTCAATAAAATGAAATTCAAGTGGCAACAGCTTGCACACTATTTAACTTTCATGTAATACTAACACTACTGTACCTGAATATCTGACTTTTAAAAAGAGTGGTCATGAGTTTCTTTGCCAGTATTCTTCTCTTATGGCTCTACGCATTTTACAAACTGGAAGTTATAGATCGACACAAATGGGCAGTAGATTTTGGTGATTTCATCTGACTGCCTCGTTGGTCTCGCGGTTGGCGTGTGCGACTGTTGATCATGAGGTCTCGGGTTCGATTCCCGGGTCGGACCAAATGTTTGTTTGATCTACAAATATTTGTTTCGGAGTTTGGGTGTTTTCTATGTATAATATGTATGTATTTACAAAAAAAAAAGTATTTATGTATTTGTAGCAGTTGTCTAGTACCCATTGGGACTAGATGGCGTTGTGTGTTAGATGTCCGAAATATTTATTATTATTATCTAATTTACCTTAACAATCCAGCACATGCTGTGAAGTCTGCTAGTGACGATCCATGTTTTTAACTGTAGCTTCAATTTAATGTTCATAAACGTTACTTGGTGTCTTAATTGAATAAATTATATTGAATTTGAATTTATTGTCATCTTCGTTATTCCGGAAACATTTACACAGAAACTATTTCACCATTTCCAATTATTCTTTAAAAAAAACTGACATTTTAGCATTGATTTTTTATAAACTAGGCTAGTTATGACAACGGCTGAGCGTAAACCATACCTGACAAAATAAATCGTTCTGTATCACGATTTTCAAGTTGTTGTAAAGATGTTGAATAGTAAGATTTTCAACAATTTGCATATAAATATTAGTTTTAGATAAAATACTATTACATTTCTCTGAATAAATACTATTACTAATGCAAACAATACTTTAATAGCTTCGCAATTTAATCACATGTCAACACAACCTTTATGATTCCAATATCATTGTCAATTCTCGGTAAAATAACACACCAAGATTATATTCCCAAATAGCTTCAGCATTGAAAAAATATTTCACATATTTGATTATTAATTAACAAGGATGTTTAATATATCTACATAAATTAAAATGAATCACTGAAATGTATGTACGTGCATAGCTTCCGATGGACTGCACCTAATTGGATAATTCTTTTTTTTATGTGTTCGCTATTGTCGGGACAAGGTTTGTATTAAATAAAATTTCATGAAAACCGGAAATGTATTTTTTTAGTCACGACTGTACTCCTCGTGGGAATCTGAGGCGGGCATAAATAATATAAAAACAAAATTTTCGGAAATTTTAGAAAGTAATTACAAAAAAAAATAGCGGTACGGAGTTCACCGGTTCAGCTAGTATGTAATAAAACACAAACAAAAATCTGTATGGAGTTTCTTAAAAACACATTCCGTTAGTCTTTGATATATTTTTATCAGTGAATTGATTGAATAGTTCAAATTTTAATTAAGATATGAGTTCATAGCCACTTGATTGCAATACCTTGTAGGGACACACAATGTGTCAATCAATCAATAATCATGTCAGCATATTTATGTGAGCCGAGCGAAACGCGAGTCACAGGACTGAGTCGCTCCGAGTCAACTGTAGAGAAAAGTCGTTCCCGGTACATTGTTGTGTAATGTTAACTTTATTGTAATCAGTATATATTTACCGTGTGAATAAATCAGAGTGAACGGACTACATCTTTAATTTATCACCTTGCACAAAGGACACTACATGGGCATACAGAATATCCTGGTTTTACAACCTTAAACGCTACGTGACTATCACTTTTCAGGTTCACATAAAACCAGTCTGATATTTACGTCCCTGCCCATTAACGCCTCATCACGAAGCTAATAAGTCGCATTAGCAAGACTCAATTTGAAGGCAATTTTGTTAGACGCATTTTAACGAAGGCCTCAAAAGGTGAATGTCTTTTACATTTTCACTTTAAAACCTTTGAAAGTAATTACTCAAAATTAAATTATTTTGACCGAATATAATTTAACATCGTTAAGTTTCATTTATCATCATTTTCCTGTCTTGTTGCTAATTTTATTTAGGGTCAGAGTAATGTGGGACATCGGAAAACATTTTGGCCGGTTTCCTTTACCTCTAATGGACACCCGCCTTACACAACATTTCCTAATGTAATTGCCTTCAGAAATGATAAAGGAAAAGGCAAATTAGGATAACGATAGGAATATCATAAGTCATAGATTGGAAAATAAAACGAGGAATAGTTAAAAGAGGCTGGAGTCACTGAAGTCTTGTGATTGAAAAGCTGTTAGAACTGCAAATATATAATTACCCGACTGCGAAAGGAGGGTTATGTTTTTCGAGTATATGTATGTATGTATATTTCTTTGGCACGCCCTAGAGCCTAAACGGCTTGTCGTATTTTTATGTGAGTGGTGTCAATAGATTCGTCTTAGTCGTGAGAGTGACACTGGGTACATCAAAAAAAAAAGGATTTTTGGCGCCAAAAAGTAATATTAAAAAAAGTTTTCAAAATACATCGAGTGTGGTATCAAAATAAAGATTTTTTTACGGTGGTTACGAATATATTATATAAAACTTATATGTTTTTATTGTTAAATATTGACGCAGTCGGGTTTTTTTTTTTTTTTTTTTTTTCCGAGTAACGTAAATCATAGTATTAATAACAATTTCATATATTATACCTATATGTTAGTTAACGAATGAAATACTTTATTATTTTCAACTTAAGTGTCGTTGGTAAATAATGTTTCAAACTGTACGATTCATAGCATTGCGACTTGCAATATTGTTTATTATTATTATTATGGAATAGGGGGCAAACGTATCACCTGATGGTAAGCGAGCAACACCAGAGGCGTCACAAGTGCGTTGCCGGCCTTTGGGATGAGGAGGGGGATGGAGAGAGGGATGCCGGGAGGGGTTGGGCCTCCGGTATCCTTACTCACTCGGTGAAACACAGCGCTGTTTCACACCGCTTTTCTGTGATTTTCACAGCCATGAATATTATACAATAGTTAAATTAGATATTTTCTATATCCATTTATTTCTGTGTCTGTGTATATATATATGCAAAAACCTGTGCTATGAATTTTTACATAACTATGGTATTTATATGTTGTTTGCAGATTTATTTTAATAACTAAATTTTGGTTGATTTTTCAGTAAAAATTGTCGATTGTAATAAAAAAACAAATTTATATGACAATTGTAATAAAAAAGTCGTAAAAGATTGACATTTATAGGGCGAGTTGGCATGCTTGTATAACGCTGTCAATAAACAAAATATTTAAAGAAAATTAGACATTTTGTAAAATAAAATATAATATTTATGAACGACAAATGTTAGTTTTTGTAATGTATTAATAAATAAATGAGACTGCTTTCTGTTTGCCAACAATTCTACTGACGGTATGGCCTAAAGGTACCAGGAAATGTCACCTTGAGTAGTAAAATAATTCTAATTCCAGCGGTGCTAACAGGTAGTAGTGGTGGTATTTTGGCAAACCACTTCTCTGTGAAATCTCTCTGTGTGAAATCACAGCTGTATAGATTCTAGTTTCCAGCAATCTGACTTTCGTTTACTTGACAAAAAATTTGGTATTCAAGAAATTCATTTTTTTAATAACTTTATGCACACATGTACACCGGCGGATTAATGCCTAAGGCATTTTTTATCAGCCAACCTTTAGGTGATGAAGAAATTTTGTGAGGTAGATGCACTGTGGTGGAAATCAGAGGTTATATATTTTTTTTTATTTTTTAAAGACAACTCCTGCACTAGGAATAAATCCCGTGTCGCGGGGGACTTTACAAACATACATGAAACGGACACAAATAACACCCAGACTCAGAAAAACAATTTGTTAATCACTCAAAGTGTTGTCCTACGTGGGATTTGAACCCATGACACTTGCCGAAGTAGGAAACGGCGTGGTGACCGTTAAACCACTAGGCCAAACGTGCAGTCAAATTACTGTTTCCCTGCCATCTCGCCAAGGGTTTATTGACGGTCTTTTTAAATGAGAAACGGCTTGTTGACATCCTGATGACATCATTAAGAAAATATTGACATATTGTGAGATTTTCTATTCAGTTCTTCGATAACCATCTTTAAGAGAATATGAGGTATATTAAATTTATAAAGCAAAGTACCTTCCCACATCTTTTAAATGGTTTTATGTCGTGAAGATAAGAATTTTCTCAGGAAACCACAGGAGTTTAAAACATCGGAAGCGTCCGGCACGTTCGGGTCATTGCGTCTGCAAATTATAGCCCCATTGTTGGCTACCTTTTAAAACCTAAAATATTTTATTTTAGTAATGTTGACTACGTTTTGTACAGTAAAGTAAGATTTGATGTTCATCGAGAACTAAAGTATGTAATACAAAGGGGTATAACATGCTTTAGAAATAATCAAAAGTATAACTGTTTTAGACTTTTGCCACTTTCGTTATCAATAAAAAATGTATTGGAGTCATAGAGGAATTAAAAAAAAAAACCATCGAAAAAGGTCATTCTTTATGTAATTTTGATGATGATGAAATCCGACCGATTTCGGCCATGGCGACCACTTCGACCCCTTATAGGGCTTGGCGCTGATGCGCCCGTAGATGGCTTATATAGCCGATTTTCACAGCAAACTCCCTTATGTAATTTTATCCATTGTATGTTAGCTACTATAATGTAAAATATCAGTACGTTAAACGGTCTCGTTACAAGAGTACAGGTTCTGATACAAAATTTATGACTAGCTTTAATTTCGCTATGGCATATTGTTATTCCAAAAAAATAATTCAAAATATCTTTGAAATGTATTGTATATCATGTCAGAACACAAACCTACTTAAAATTTATATATATATGTGGAACTACCTACTGAAAAATCATTGTTTAATTGTAATTTCAAATTTACATTTTACCGTGGGAGAGACACGCTTCGGCATGAATGGGTAGGCTCAACCGGAGTGATACCACGGCCTCACAGAAAACGGGGATGAAATAGTGCTTGCGCTGTGTTTCACCGAGTGAGTGAGCATACCGGAGGCCCATACCCCCCCCAACCCACCCCCTATCTCCTCCCTATCCCCCAAAGGCTAGCAACGCACTTGTGACGCCTCTGGTGTTACAGGTGTCCATGGGCAGCGGTAATCGCTTACTATCAGGCGATACGTCTGCTCGTTTGTCCGCCTATTACATTAAAAAAAACACATTTTATTCAGAACGTTCGTTACGGAAGTTTACCAAAAACTATAGTGTTGACATTATGTTGACAACGACTTTGCGTCTAAGATGCCATTTATAAGCAACAGGGTACATAGAATACCATGGTTATACTTATATCCCATTAAACTTTATAAGATAAAGCCTATAAAAAAACATCATACTTAAACGGCAGTTTAGCCATGATCCAAAGAGGATAAAAGGAGGAAGCCCATCTTAAAGGACAGATTTCTGCTATAGAAAGGTACTAGGCTCACGTTTTGTAAGCAAATTGTGATGGGATCATAAAAATATGTTAGGATATAAAGTTTAATGTCTACTTAAAGAGCCTTGACATAAAACTGTAAGTTGAATACAAGTATTCTGTATTTCATGTAACATTTATTCCTTGAGGTGTTGCTGTTTTTAACCGACTTCAAAAAAAGGAGGAGGTTCTCAATTCGACTGTTTTTTTTTATATTTGTTACCTCATAACTTTCGACTGGGTGAACCGATTTTGATGTATCTTATTTTTATTTGAAAGCTGGTGCTTCCCATGTGGTCCCATTTTAATTTGGTCCAGTTCTGACATGTCATCCATGAGAAAATCATATAAATATTCAATTTGCATTAAGTATGTGCGCGACAAATTGACGAATAACTCAATATCACGCCGACTGATTTCGATGATATTTTTTTTTTAAACTGGTGCCCGTGTGGACCCAATTCAATTAGGTCGTTCTTGGAGTCGGTTTTTTGTAAAAAAATTGTATTATTGCACATTATAAATGATAATGCGGATTTCAAGGATTTATAGACAGTATTGTGGTTAACCACAATTTCGCAATTGAACATTATCCATGCCTTAAACGCTGTATATTCTGCCCACATACCGTCACTCAGCACAAAATGATTTTAGACGCCTTCTCGAAAGACACTTGGCTTTTTATCGAGAGAGGAAAAGTACGAAAAAGTTCCTAGCATGTTATATTCTTGCAGCTATCAGTAAGAACGGCGCATGATTGGTTAGCTCATGGCTGTGCAGCAATGACTCCAAACCTTTTATTTTGTTTTCTTTGGTCGACTTCGTTCTCATTCAAGTCTTTTAGTGAAAAAAATATTGTAAACCGTATTATTATTTTTTAAAAGGAGCAACAATGGAGTTTCTTGCCAGATTCTTCTCCATAAAGGGTAGGCTGCACTTGGAACTGGCGACTAGAATCACTCGATTTTTTAATATTAAATATTGACTATTCATAAGTGCCTGTAAAATAAGTGCCTATATGAATAAAATATTTTTGAGTTTGAGTTTATTATGTATTATATCTTTGGAACTCAAACACATATATTTTATATTTTTATTACGTTTATAAATTCATTATGATATTTAATTTTAAAAACAAGTACATGAAATTAATGTGTGTGTAATGAACTCTCTATTTCTCTACCCTTTGAGCTCAATTGCAGAAAATAAATAAACAAATACACACATCAAAAGTGTCTAGGGATCAACATATGTGTCTAGGGATCAACATATATTTTTGCAATAACTTTTCTCCTGATTGATATTAATTAAAATTTTCTTTAAGGATTCATCAAATAAAGTGTTTTCGTTTGTCACAGTAACGATAAACCAAGTCACCTTTGCATTAATAAAGAAATTTGCCTATTTCCTAATAAAGGGATTTTTGACATTTGAACCACTAACATTAAAGTTTGAAAAAAAGACTGAAATAACAGTTTTCTTTAAAATTTTATTAGGTAACTTAAACAATTAATAATCCGTGTTTCTACCGCGAACACTAACAACACAAGAACATCGGTTTGGCATACTCAAAATGAGTTCATCCAAACACGCTGTGGAATGGCCGCCCATGTTCGTTGCAACAACAAAAAAAGGTCTTCTTGCGACTGGATACCCTCCATATTCGGCAGAGCTCTTCTCTGTAGCATATCCCATGCATGCTCAATCGGGTTCAAGTCTGGCGACTGAGCAGGCCAGGGCCAAAGCCACATCTCAATCTCAAGAAATCCGCATAAAAATGCTTGATCCCTAGACACTTTTGATGTGTGTATTTCGAAATGTCAGCAAAATCGGTTGAAGATAAATTAAGTTGCAAGATTCAACCCGAACATACAAGCATACATACATAAATTGCAAGATAATAAAAAAATACAATTTTCATCATGTAGGTACCTATATATTAGATGGATAAATAATATATAAAATATTTTATTTGTACACCAAGGTTTACAAATAATGTACAGTCCTATAATTAACAAAAAAATGTAATGTACAAAGAGTGGCCTTATTGCTTATAGCCTTTGATTATTAATACATTATCTAAGCTTATAGCATTTTTGCCAGACAACCTTTGGATGGACAGGATTCATTTTGGCTGGTGCAAGGTATTTACAGATATAGATATCAATATCTCCAGAGCAATAAAGAATGAAAACTACATTCGAATGTGACCTATCTTAAAAAAGCGACTTCAGACATAAAACATATTTGACATATTTGACATGGATCAATAAACAATCATCTTGGTTTTCATTTATTTTAACGACAATTGTACCCGCTGTCACGGTCGTTGACCGTCAATATTACTTCACTTTACTATATTTCATTTCAGCCATTGTTATTTTAGCACTAAAATTTGTAAGAATCATTTCAAACAAGCCTAAGTTTTTTTCGTACTACTTAGAGTAATTCAATAAACAGCACTAGTAGTAAATATTGTGATACCATTACTTACGCTTCGTTTAACTAAGCTTCAAGTTACTTGGGTGAACATAAATCACCTGTAATGTTATTTGGCCATGAGTGAGTGGTAGGCGAGTCTTTACTTGATTTGAGACTGATAAACGTTCTTTTTTTATTACAAAAGAAAGGATCATTGAAGATAAGGATTAAACAGTCTTGGCTTATTATAAAGCTGTTAATTATTTTGGTTTGGCTTTTGTATTTTCCTTTTTTGTCTTATTAATTAATTATTATCAGCCCATCATGGTCTTAATTTACCTATGTGGTTAGCGTTATGTTGAATTACGTTTGTTTATTTGTTTTATGGTCGCTTGCCTGACGTCCACCCGACTTGGGAGTGTAACCGTTTTTAAACAAGACAAAATAAGTCTTTTTTTCACCTACCCGTTTTTCACCAATTGAATGAGAACTCCTGTAAGGCCATGGTATCATATCAGTCATGCCTGGCTCATAATGTACTGAACTATAGCTCTCCAACGGTAACCAAAAGGGGAGAGGAGTGGTTGTAAAATATGTTAAACATCCCATATTTATTCGTACGCATTGTAACAGTCTCAGACAAAATACATAATACCTGTGTTTACTTTTACATAACATCGTTCCATATTTTGTGAATTTTGTAAAATTGTATGTAATATATGTAATGCAATTACATGAAAACAAATGTTGAAATGTAGAAGAGTAAACTCACTCTCGTGTGTTTATTTCGTCATTTGGCCCCAGTAAGATAAATTATTAAAAAAATACTATCCAACTGAGATTTCAGCCTTTATACTGTCATGTTTTTTTTTGTATGGCTCTGCCAAAAAGACTTTACTCTGCCTGATGGAAAGCATGATCAGAATCCAAAAGTTGTGGTCACCATATTCATTGCGAATACAGATGATGCAGTATGGTGACCATCACCATAGCGATCTGGTGATGCTTCTGCATCATGTCATTGCGTTGCTTGTGTAGGTTTTTATATCAGAAACATGATCATTAGACTATTTAAGATGTAAGAGCGTATGGTTAGAACAGTGAAATTTGTAATAATTACTAGGAACTGAGCATAGATCAGTGCCATATAATTAAAATAGCGGTCAATTAAAAGATGTGTATTATTTACTTGTATGTTGATGAATGAGCTATTGCTGGTTGGTTCACAGCGGGCGGTAACCTAGGGCACCTTTCTAGCGTATGTCTAAATCCAGTGATATCAAGCAGGAACAAACGAACAGCTTCAGAAACGGGAAAAGGTTGGGAGGACTCACCAATCGGAGGCACATCCACGAACCCGGTTCATCAGAGCACGTTTGATTGGTTCAGACAAGAGTCCCACACAGCACAGGCAGGGGATCACACTCCACACGAAATGTACACGGTTTTCACAATTGAGATCAGTCTATTTCCATTGATTTTAGATATTTTCACGAGTGACAACGTGAACGCGCTACGCGGCCATTAGCGCTCTTTTTTGAGTGTTTGCGCATTAGATGGCGCTGATTAGAATTCGCTTCATGTGCAAGGGGAGTTGGAAGTGGGAAGTTAGGTAACGATATTTGGATAGGAAAATAATAAGGACTGTTCCCAAGCCGCAACATTACTAATAATGCTTATGGTGGTATTGATGGTTAGAAGTTAATGGGCACCAGGCCAAGAGGTGACCGCTAGGTTAATGATGAGTGACAATTTTTTAACTCATTGAGACCCCTCCGTGCCTCAAAGAACATACTAGGCCGTCCCAATCCCGGTTGCTATATGAATGTCTTTAGCAATCGTTACGAGTCTTTGGAGCCGTAAAAATCCGACAATAGTATGTATACAGAATTTCGGAATTGCCTAGTCCTTGGGTAGGGGAAGTCAGTTGGCTGCCCTCCGCTTAAAAAATCGGAAAGTTCAGTTAAATTTTAATAAATTCGATCCAAATCTGATTTGGGAAAAATGGTTTAGAGAAAAGGACAGTTAGTAATAAAGAATTGTATTATATTATAAATATTAAACAAATCAAAAGTTTAAATGGATATTGATTTTGATTTCTACAGTAGAGTCGTTTTAATAGGTAACATTTGACAATTCATCAAAATTCAACAACGTAACCTTGTAACGGCGTGCATAAAATAATATATTTTTGCGTTTTGTTAGAACTGCACAATTGCTTAACATTTTTCAATTACTATTACATATTTATTGTAATAAAGACCAATACAAGTAATTTTACGATTTGCTTTCACTAATAAACCATTCTAAACATAATAAACATTTTCTGATCTAAAGAACTGAACGTCGTTACAATGTTGCGTCAGTTAACCCTTTTTCTTTTTAAACACTAGGTATGTTACTCTAGAAATCGAAAGCTGATAAGTAGAATCGAATGCAATGATTACTTGTGAATAAATATGACCATAAATTATTAACCACGTTGTGATTATAATAAAATATAATTTTATTTATTATCATTTTAACTAACTATAAAAATACAAAAAATAACTAAATAGAAAAATCATTGATGTTAGGTACAATTTAGGTTGGATGTTGCTGGCAACACCAGTGCCTGTCGATGACGCCATGCCATGTCGCCATTACATGAGGCAGTCTTTTGGTCGTTGTCCGAAGTGACTGTGCGTTTTTGGTGTGCTCTCTGTAATTTTCTTCTGACCCGGCTTTTTTATTGTACTGATCTTTCTGACTACGTTTACATGGCTATAAATTGGACTCTAATTGCTTAACGATTAGTAAACAAGAACAACATTACAGTCTTACCATGTCGAAACGGGGGAAAACGCTAAACAGTCAATCTCGCGAACTAGTGGTGAAATTGTGCAATTATTTTGAACGTAAATCTTTTTTTTTTTAAAGACAACTCCCGCACTAGTAATAAATCCTGTGTCGCGTGCAAACACAAAGTGTTGGCTTCGTGGGATTTGAACCCATGACACTTGGCGAAGTAGGAAACGGCGTGGTGACCGTTAAACCACTAGGCCAAACGTGTAGTCAAATTAACGATGGGCCTCTTTTACCATTGACACAACCGAGAGAACGCGTTGCCGAAGCATTAGGAATAAGGAAGAGGACAGTAACTCAAATGCTGTAAGAGAAATACGAACCATCAGGCTCAGAAGATAATACTTTACGTACACCGAAAAAAAGTAAGAGAGACAAGAAAATTGTTGGCGTTGATAATTTTGATGCTGCTGCAATTCGCAACCGCATTTATGGATATTACTCGAGAAAAGAATATCCTACACGGGAAAAGCTAATGAGTTCGTTAAAAGACGCAGGCTTATTGTTTGGTGGTAAATCGTCTCTATCAAAGGTTTTGAAATCGATTGGCTTTAGATTTAAAAAATCTGACAAGCGGAAAATCCTGCTAGAATGCTAAGATATTATTTTGAAGAGAGAGTAACATTCTTACGTCAATTAAATAAAATTACAGATTGGGACAATGTCGTGTTTATTGACGAAACATGGTTGAATGCAAACCATACGGTTTCGCGGACATGGACCGATGATACAGCGGCCTCCACCTCAAAAGTTCCATGGGGAAAAGGAGCGCGACTTATTATATGCCACGCGGGATCAGTTTCTCAAGGTTTATTCCAGACTGCCTCCTCGCATTTGCCTCTAAAACTACAAGTGATTACCATGAGGAAATGAACTTTGAGGTTTTTAAAGAGTGGTTTGAGAAACTGCTAGTCAGCTTAGAAAACCCATCGAAAATTATAATGGACAATGCACCATATCATTCTGTACAAGTCGATAAACCACCAACTCAAGCAAATAAAAAGCAAGAAATTGTCTCGTGGCTGGTGAGAAATGGTGTGGATGCAAGTCCAACTTTAATAAAAGTTTACCATTGCCAGTATAACGCCATTGAGCTTATTTGGGCACAAATAAAGGGTCATGCAGCGCGGAACAATACTGAACCACCATCATTTTAGCAGTACTGCTAAAATGATGACTCTGTTACAAACTGCGTGTGCAGAAGTCAATACAGAAGACTGGAGAAAAGTCATAGAGAAAACAAAGAAAATAATTTTACAAGATTTTAAACGAGATGTGTGAATAGACAATATTATTGAAAATGAATTAATAATTATCTCTGAGTGCTGACAGCAGTAATAAAGATGACAATACTATAACAGTTCTGATAATTCAACTGAATTAATGCAATTTTTTGGTTAAATTATGTACTTGTCTTATTTTGCTCCTTAAATTTACGAAAGAAAAAATAATAATGGGACAGGGATTCGCCTGATGATTTTTTATATTCACATAATGTTTCAAGTCCGTATCGATTCATTCACTTTAATCGATGTTTTTAAGCAGGTCACTTCACTATGAAGATAAAACTGACATACTTCAAATGTTACCTATTAAAATGACTCCACTATAGTAATTAATTCTTTGTGTCAATAAGGGAAGCAATTAATTGCTTACTCGTGTATTTAGTTTAAACCTATTGTAACTAGCTCTAGATATTCCACGTACTTATCTAAAGTGGTTAAAGTAAAGCTACTCCACTGAGCCCATCAATTTTTCAATATTTCTAGGTATTTTTTATGGAATAGGGGGCAAACAAGCAGGCGTATCACCTGATGGTAAGCTATTACCACCGCTCATGGACACCCGCAACACCAGAGGCGTCACGAGTGCGTTGCCGGCCTTTGGGGGATGTGAGAGGGGTTGGGGCGGCCTTTGGGGGGCCGCCGATATCCTCAATCACTCGGTGAAACACAGCGCAAGCGCTGTTTCACACCGGTTTTCTGTGAGGCCGTGATAACAATTCGGTCGAGCAAGCCCATTCATGCCGAAGTGTGGCCCACGGTTATTTTTTCTATTTTAAGGTCAAGGTCACAATAAAAACGAATTCAAAAACGAACGAAAAAAAAAACACTGTTGGAATTGTTAACATGAAAGTGAAAAAGTTCATAACCTACAAAGCCGTAAAACTCAAACAAAAATTTTCCCCTCCATAAAACAATTATCCTGTACCAACTGTTCAAATATTTCAGTCAGTTTATTTTGCCCAGAATAAAACAAACGGTAAGTACCATACAATTTTATTGGCAAACCTATTAATTTTGGAATGTAAATCGTAGATAATAAAATTTTCTTAGTCAATCTTTGAATTTTTGCACGTTTTTCCAAGGAATCTTCAAACTGGTTGATGTCTTTTATGTCTGCAAATATTGGAATTTATGTGTTGATACCGGCTACTACGTTGGCAAAATGTTTATTTGAAATGAATAGGGTATCTAGAAATATGAATTTTTAAGGATTTACGGTATAGTAACGTTGGGGATAAATATACATCTTCAGGCAAAATGAAATAAGTTACTGTTTTTTCTCAATTTTGGTAACATCGATTTTATGACGACAGTAAAGATAAAACATTTAGCAGAGTTTAAAGTATCTTATGAAAGACTTAATTAAAGCAAGATGAGTGTTAAGTAGTTTCTGAGGACAGATTGATTACAAGAGCCAGTTTCTTACATTAATTGAAAAAATCGAGCAAGTGCGAGTCGGACTCGCGCAGGAAGGGTTCCGTACCATTATCTGTATATTTCAAGCGTCTCCTCTGTTGCCGTTATTAATATCAAGCAAAAACGATAAAAAAATCGTGTTTGTTGTATGGGAGCCCCCTTGAATATTTATTTTATTCTGTTTTTTAGTATTTGTTGTTATGGCGCGGCGCACGATTGGCTAGCTCATGGCTGTGCAGCAATGACTCCAAACCTTTTATTTTGTTTTCTTTGGTCGACTTCGTTCTCATTCAAGTCTCTTAGTGAAAAAAA
Organism: Diaphora mendica; assembly: GCA_949125395.1. Classification (NCBI taxonomy): domain Eukaryota; kingdom Metazoa; phylum Arthropoda; class Insecta; order Lepidoptera; family Erebidae; genus Diaphora; species Diaphora mendica. Next base: position 1,892,082 of record OX421332.1, on the reverse strand, counting down.
TATTGTAAACCGTATTATTATTTTTTAAAAGGAGCAACAATGGAGTTTCTTGCCAGATTCTTCTCCATGAAGGGTAGGCTGCACTTGGAACTGGCGACTACAATCACTCGATTTTTTTATATTAAATATTGACTATTCATAAGTGCCTATAAAATAAGTGCCTATATGAATAAAATATTTTTGAGTTTGAGTTTGAGTTAGCAGCAACAGAAATATACCATCTCTGAAAATTTCAACTGCCTTCAACAGTCTAACTAAAATGGTTCATGAGATATAGCCTGGTGACAGGCAGACGGACAGAGAGACAGACGGACAGCGAAGTCTTAGTATTAGGGTCCCGTTTTATCCTTTGGGAAGTGAACCCTAAAAATTTAGGAATGACAGATTATTCTGATGGAAAGTTGTATCTATGGAAGCTGATGAATACAATATTAAATAAAAGGTGTATAACCATTATGTAATATAATAGGATATGGATAGAAAAGGATTAAACAGGAACTCATTATTGACCAACAACCAATCTCAAAAATACTTTTTTTTATTATATTGATACAATCAAAATATTTTTTTAGTTTAGTTTAGTATGTTTTCTCAGTAATTAATTGTAGCGAATTCTTTTCGGAACGAAGTTGTGGAGACGTACCCTAGCCGGCAAAAAACGTCTGTTACGTTAGAAAAAGCGTAAGATTTTATGTATAGTCTATGTATTATGGCTATACAGTGTCTAATCTAAAGCCTACGTGATGACTGTTATTATTATTGCAGTTTGTTATATTTTTAAAAAACTTCGTAAATTGTAACGTAGTTTTTTTTTATCGATAAAAAATCATAATAAAAATGTATAACCGAATAATTATTTTCTTTGTACCTCGAATAGAACTTGAAATTAATATTTTTATAATAAGGAACTTCGTTCTTATCTGGTGACCCACGACACCACACGATTTTTAGGGTTCCGTGCCAAAGGCAAAAAACGGAACCCTTATAGATTCGTCATGTCTGTCTGTCTGTCTGTCGGTCCGTCTGTCTGTCCGTCAGTATGTCACAGCCCCTTTATTCCGAAACTATAAGAACTATACTGTTGAAACTTGGTAAGTAAATGTATTCTGTGAACCGCATTAAGATTTTCACACAAAAATTAAAAAAAAAACAATAAATTTTGAACTTTGAACTGAAACTCAAAAAAAAAAAAAACATCAAACCCATACGTGTGGGGTATCTATGGATAGGTCTTCTAAAATGATATTGAGGTTTCTAATATCATTTTTTTCTAAACTGAATAGTTTGCGTTAGAGACACTTTCAAAGTGGTAAAATGTGTGCCCCCCCCTCTGTATCTTCTAAAATAAGAGAATGATAAAACTAAAAAAATATATGATGTACATTACCATGCAAACTTCCACCGAAAATTGGTTTGAACGAAATCTACTAAGTGGTTTTTTTTTAATAAATGGTAAACCGCAAAAAAAACACTATTATTAAAACATCGATCAAAGTTACAACAAACTACAAGAACGTTTATTACTATTATATTACTTGCTGCTTCGGAACCCTACTCGCACTTGGCCGCTTTTCGTCTTCTTTTGCACAGAAGATTTTAAGCAAAAATGGTGGTTATAATATTAAACCTAAAAAGATAAATTTATTTTAATATTTTAGTAGATACTATACTTACTACTGTAAATCTAAAAAAACGTTATTATTATCTTGAAGCTAAAAACATTACTTGGTGTTTACTTAATAACACGAAAATAAAATTACATTTACGTGAAACCAAACCATTTCCCGCCGCTAAATGTGCAATTTGGGATTCATAAATAATGTGAAATGGAACGTATTTCCCATTTAAAAGAAACACTCAAATAAAAACAAATGATTTGGTTGTTTACAAATCTTTTGGCCTTCCTAAATGAGTTATATTTATTTATTTTTAGGGTTCCGTACCTCAAAAGGAAAAAACGGAATCCTTATAGGATCACTTTGTTGTCCGTCTGTCTGTCTCTCAAGACCCTTTTTCTCAGGAACGTGTGAAGGTTTCAAGCTGAAATTCATACCAAGTACTCAGATCCACTGCCCCTTAGAGCTGTGAAAAAATCAAACTTCTAAGCCAACGCAATCAAAAGATACAGCCGTTTATGTTGCAAATTTGCGACATTCGCAAGGGAATCGAAACCTACAGGGTACTTCCCGTGAAGTCATCTTCATGAAATTTGGTACGAAGCAACATCTTATAGTACTGATAAAGGAAAAATTGCGAAAAGTATAAAAATTTTAGTTACTTTGTCTAAAAGGTCGTTTATGATGCAAATTTTCAACACTCGCAAGGGAATCAAAACCTACAGAGTACTTCCCGTGAACTCAGGATCTTGAAATTTGGTTTGGTTGGTTGGTTTTGTTGAAATTTGGTTGGTTTGGAGCAACGTCTTATAGCATAGATAAAGGAAAAATTTTGAAAAGCATACATTTTTCATTCCATCATATAATAAAAATAGTTTTAAAATGTTTAACTTACTTACCCTTTCCTCATGTACGCGTAGAGGTATTAAATAGAAACTCATACCAACTACTCAGGTCTATAATACATTTAAGCTGTAATAAAATCAAACTTTTATGTTAACGCAATCAAAAGTAACAGCAATTTAAGCCTCGGATTTTGAAATTCGCAACAACGCACGGAAATCAAAACCTACAGGGTACTTCCTCAGGATCTTGAAATTTGGTACGAAGCAACGTCTTATAGTACAGATAAAGGAAAAATTGCGAAAAGCATATTTTTTTAGTTACATCATAATTATAACAAAAATATTTTAAAAAATTAGACTTACTACCCTTTTCCTCATGAATTCGTAGAGGTATTAAATTGAAATTCATATCAAATACTCGGGTCTATAATGCCTTTAAGCTGTTACAAAAGCAAATTTCTATATTAACGCAATCTCAAGAAACAGCAATTAAGCCCCATATTTGGAAACTTGCAACTACTCGCAATTGAATCAAAACCTAAAGGATACTTCCAGCCGTCCTAGTCCTAATCTTGAAAGGCATGAAGCAACGTTCTATAGCACAAATAAAGGAAAAAAATCGAAATCCTTAAATTTTTAGTTACATCACATGTTTTTTTTAATAATTATACAACTATGTATTACCCTTTGCTTCATCAACGCGCAGAGGTATCAAGTTGAAATATATATCAAAATTAGGTTTAATTGCCTTTAAGCTTTAATAAAAAAATTCAACGCAAAAACGCACAAAAGGTACAACCATTTATACTAGTACCGCATATTTTGAAACTCTGAACTGCTCGCAAGGGAATCAAAACCTAAAAGCTGCTTCCTGTTGACATAGAAAGTTGAAAGGTAAGAAGCAATAGCTTAACAGCACAGGTAACAGAAAAATTCGGAAAACTTTTATTTATATACCTACAGGTTTGTATGGAACCCTCGGTGCGCGAGTCCGACTCGCACTTGACCGTTTTTTTTTGTTTTCTAATGAGATACAATACACATTCTGACTGAAAATTACACAATGCGGACAGATAATTTTCTCTTTTATACACCGTTAAGAAAGTCCAGTCGAAAAATCATTATCTTATAAATGAAAGTATAAGCGCAGCTGTGTAGTTAAATGGATTTCTCTAAGATAGCCAGATAGTCATAGTAACAAATTTATTTAATAAAACCATAGTAGTTGATGGCGTACTCTCACATATTTGCTGACCATACAACAAGTTACTTTGACCTTGAACTTGACCTTGACCAATTTCATCTGTTGTTTATTTGCTTAGCAACTGAACCATGCCGTAGGTTTGACATTTATTTCCTTCCAATATATTTATTTCTTCTATCGTACTCTTGTCGGTAGTTAAACGGATATTGGTAGACGTTATTTTACGGGTATTTTACGACGAACGAAATTGGAGACAATATGGTTGCTTTTTTCCAAGTCTCTGGAGGCAAATAATATGTGTTCATAACAAATTCGGAATATTTAATTTCATGCCCATAACTACTATTCGTAAAATATTTTGGTATGACCGTCTAGACGTTTTTTACACATAACTTCTTGCATTTAAAAAACCACTACTCAAGCACTTAATGGAGTAATCATACGCCTATGATATTTTTGCAGACATTCTGTTATTCTTCCCCACTTTCACCCCCATAACTGTTATACGACTTAACCGATTTTCATGAAACATGTCTAAGAACACTCGCACTTAACCCACCTTTCATACAAAAAAAAAACTTAATTGAAATCGCTTCATCCGTTCGCGAGCTACGGTGCCACAGACAGACAGACAGACAGACACCTCAAACTTATAACATCCCTCTTTTTGCGTCGGGAGTGAAAAAATTGGCTTTAATCTTCTTGTGATGAAAAACAAGATGTCAGAACTAACGAAATATCCCTAAACACTAGCTTTAGTAAGATAGCAACTCTTGGAACTTTCCATAATCACAAAACTCTTTGCCATGTAATTTTTTTTCACCCAAGTCACTCTACTCTGCCAGATCGAAAGCGTAAGTAGAATCGAAGAGTGGTGGTCACCATACTCATTGCGAATACAGACAATGCAAAAATGCAGCATGGTGATCCACACAATGGCGGCCTAGTTATGCTTCTGCATCATTGGGACTCTGGTCTTGCACTCACCAACGAAACACGACAGCACGAATGCCGTCATTTTAGGTTGATCTACTGTGCGAGTAGTACCGCCCTGGTCGAGAAGACCCGTTCGTGCTGAAAACAGCATGGCTCTACTACTTATGGTTATGCCTTTGGTTATGCAATCTGGAAAATGGGATGTGAAATTAATGAGCTTTTGCAAAGTAAATTCAGACCATTTTCATTTACAGATTGATTGACTTTGGTCATCATTTGAATAAATAATTCCTTTTTGGATTCTGAAAGAGCGTTTCAGCTTTTAAATAAATTGAAAAGCTAAATTAATTTTGTGAATGAAACACTGTATATAATATTTTCAGTTTATTTCTTTTTATATGTTTTTTGGTATTGTTTAACAATTGTACAATTGAAATAGTACAGCTGTCGAATTCATTGTTGATTCCGATAAAAGAATTTAACATATCTACATAAATATTTCAGACCGGAACGTCTGTTTGTGATATTATGACATAACAGGTTTTTGTTAAATGTATTATTTATTGCATTTGCTAAAAAAATCTGAAATTTTGGTCATCTGAAATGATCAGTTTTTTACCACAAGCTGGTAGGTAATGTTATAATAATGTGTAATATTTTATTGGTTGGTCTAGTGGTTTAAGCGGTCGCCACGCCGCTTTCCACTACGCCAAGTGTTGTGGGTTCAAATTCCGTATGGGACAACACTTTGTGTGATCACAAATTGTTGTTCTGAGTCTGGGTGTTCTTTGTATCCGTTTCATGTATGTTTGTAAAGTTCCCCACGACACAGGCTGGTATATTCCTAATGCGGGAGTTAAAAAAAATAAAAAATATCTCTGTATCTCTCTTTACTCTTTAACTTTATTTTGAAACTGGAGATATCGTTCTGCAAAAGATATTATCTATATTTCATATTTTTATATTTATATATTTTTTTTTTTTTTTTTTTTATGTTTGGCCCGCCAAAATGACTCTACTCTGCCTGATGGAAAGCATAAGCAGAATCCACGAGTGGTGGCCACCATACTCATTGCGAATGCAACAATGCAGCATGGTGACCCACACTATGGCGGCCTAGTGATGCTTGTGCATCTTTTAGTCTAGTCAACAAGTATGGAACTTGTTGACTAGACTAATTGAGTGAATAAGCATCTTACACAACTAATATCAGTATAAAATTAAACGAAGGTTTTATATTTTTATGTAAGGTTCCTATTTGATTACAAGCTTTTTATTAACTTGCAATGTATGTATGTATGCTTGTATGTTCGGGTGGAATTTTGCAACTCAATTTTGAAGCAGATATCTTCAACCGATTTTGCTGAAATTTTGCAAGCATATGTATACAGCGTGACGATACAGTATTATAATGACATGAAGCTGACTGATGCTGGAGCTGGAAGGTGGCCATAGGCACTCGGTAAAGAAACGTCGCAAAATCCTCGAGTTTGGACTCGTTTGATTCGTCTCGAGGCACTCCAGTAAAAGCTTGTTTTTAAAAATCTTTTTAATTAAATTTATTACTTCTTCTTGGTTTTTATTGAACTATCAATATGAAGTCAATAAAAGAACAGATATTAATTTATTGGTTTATTGATTAACGATCCTCATTGCGGATACGAGACGTCAAGGATTTAATTCTCCAAAAGAATCGATCATGTGATGAGAATAATTTTAGTATGTTTATTTAGCGTTTGAGTGCACATAATTTGCCTATAAGCAGTTTCCAACCACATTCGTCTTATTCCAAAGTGGACAGAGCTCTGACTCTATGCTTGATCTAGTTTGGGTTCAGGCAGTTGTGTGTGAGATGATTGAAGTCATCCGTACTATTAATTAATTCAAAAATAACTATATCTGTCTATCTGAATAAATCCTACTAATATTATAAACGCGAAAGTTTGTAAGTATGGATGGATCGATGGATCTTTGTTACTCTTTCACGCAAAAACTACTGAATGGATTTGGATGACACTTTACAGTAATATAGCTTGTACATCAGAATAACACATAGGCTACTATTTATTGCGATAACAGACATACACGCGGGCGGAGCCGCGAGCAAAAACTAGTTTTAAATAAATTTCGGTACAGAGATAGATTGGATTTTGAACTTTTTGTCGCAATAACCGACATACACACGGGTGGAGCCGCTTGCAAAATCTAGTGTAAAAAAATACAGTTTATTGGAGGCAATGGAGCTGATGGATCTCCTCATGGAAAGAGCCTATCATCACCCATGCACATAAATTAGACTCAAGAGTCACAAGAGTGCCGTTTTTAGCCCCAAACCTTCCCTGAAATAGGTAAACGGGAAGGTTTGGAATTGAATTTATACAAATGTACCAACTGTACATTTTCGGTAGGTTATTTCTAAAGAGCGGTTAGATATTGTTATCTCATGCATGGTTAGTGCTTTTATCTATTAATATGTTAACCGTGCACTTGGTAAATGCTCATACCTGAAATGAAATATTGTCCATGTTGTTGTGGGGCTGAAATAAAACAAAATATATTAGATTAAAGTTTTTAAATCACTAAAATATTGATAATTTATACATCAATAACGTATAAAAGATAAAATAAATTTATTTAAAAGCTTTTTACATGTCTTATGTTCGGTAAGTAGGTTCTTATTACCTCCAAATGGGGCTTGTAGGTGACTAATTAGCGCTCTAGGGTAATAATGTAGCTAGATTTCCACCATTATACTGGCAATAGACATCATGCATTCAGCCCAATGACCAAAGAGGGCGCTTTGCTATTCAACCTTGTCTTCGTGTGAGTATAATAGTCATCAATTTGAAATATCGAACGGCGAAGCTCAATTTCGTTCTTGAAAAAAAAAAAAGTTCCTTACTTGATTCTTTTAAATGAAAAAAGGTGGGAATAGAAAACTTTTACTTTAAATATTGTTTGTTTTTGGGATTTACCTCACAATCGAGATGTAAAGCAGAATAGTTAGCTCGGGTGTAAGCACCAATTGCACCCTCGAACTATAGGCGCCCTCGCTGTACTCGTGCATAAATATCTCGGGCTGCAATTGATGCCTTACAGCCCTTGGCTACTAATCTACTGTTACATCGTATTCAAAAATATCTTGTTCATTAAAATTATGTTTGTGTCAATAAAATAATATTTCAAAATGCACACAGTTTATCACCAGAAACTAACTACAAGCTCTGCTTAGCTTGGGACTAGATGGTGTTGTGTGTTAGATGTCCGAAAAATTATTATTTACTTAAAAACTACCAACATAGCTTACAAAGCTATGGGCTGGCTTAATACTGCCCGTAATAATATAACTACACATACTTACTCGTTCACAGTAGAATGTAACCTACTAATATTATAAACGCGAAAGTTTGTAAGCATGGATGGATGGATGTTTGTAACTCTTTCACGCAAAAACTACTGAACGGATTTAGATTAAACTTTACAGTAATATAGCTTATACATCAGAATTACACATAGGCTACTTTTTGCCACGATAACTGACATACTCGCGGGCGGAGCCGCGGGCAACTACTAGTAAGTGCATAAAGTTTTTAAAATGGATAAAGTTATCCATTTTAAAAACTTTATTATCATGCTATGGACACTATTCTTCTAATGTGTGCAACGTCTAAGTTTTAACAGTCAATAAAATAGCTATTAATATTTAATAACAGGACAGGCAGAAAATTAACTGTTTAAGTTTGGATTTTCATGGCTTTAACTATCTTCATAGCAAGCTTTATTTTTATCAGACACTAACATCGTACACGAAACCATAATGAGCATATCGCATGTTTATAAAAAAAACTGACGATACCATTCCTGGGTAGTTTATAACACTCATTTAAGCTAATAGGCATATAATGTGATGTATAAATTTTGATAGAAATTATTATTACTACAAAGAAGCAACAAACATAAACAATGTAGCGGATACAATAAAATATTTATTATGGTGACAGATTCTAAAGACCATAGAGGTTCGTGACAGCCAACTAAAGGAGTAAACTATGCAAGAGAATAACTCTGCAAAGAGTAGAAAAAAAAATGCGTGGAGTCCATCCACGCGGAAGAAGTGAAACTTCGTAATGTGCAACAGTGCTTTCATACCCTCTCCATGGTAGCGTTAAACGTTTGAAAACTTCGTAATGTGCAACAGTGCTTTCATACCCCCTCCATGGTAGCGTTAAACGTTTGAAAACTTCGTAATGTGCAACAGTGCTTTCATACCCTCTCCATGGTAGCGTTAAACGTTTGAAAACTTCGTAATGTGCAACAGTACTTTCATACCCCCTCCATGGTAGCGTTAAACGTTTGAAAACTTCGTAATGTGCAACAGTGCTTTCATACCCCCTCTATGGTAGCGTTAAACGTTTGAAAACTTCGTAATGAGCAATAGTGCTTTTATACCCCCTCCATAGTAGCGTTAAACGTTTGAAAACTTCGTAATGAGCAACAGTGCTTTCATACCCCCTCCATAGTAGCGTTAAACGTTTAACGCAACCATTAAACGTTAAACGCAACCGTTAAACGTTTACGAAGTCGCATTAGAAGTTTCACTTCAAAATAAACAAATCCTTATACCATTCCACCTGGTCAGCGTGGCCGTCCATCCAGTAGGCTCTCTAGGAAACCTCTTTCTCAAGAAGATATTTATATATGATGATTCCTATATCCCTTTGTGAACTTTTTAATATTGTTCATGAATATAAACAAAAGTAAGAAGAATCAGTGCCTCTTGGAACCAGACTTTACTGAATTATTCATTTGATCAACTGTACGCATATCATCGTATCAATATTTAAAAGACATTGCCATATTCGTCTTCTTTGATATTTAAAAGAAAGGAACGAAAATAAATATTCCTTTAAGTTTTGTAAGACATGAAGTTGTAACTTAAAACCTGCTTGTCAAGATAAAATATCCTTACAGAATTTTGAATGGCAACTTTTTCTTCCAGAATAAATTCCGATAAGTTGTACGTTTAATCATGAAGTTTTAGGTCACAGATGTTGCTTAAATTTTCCAGACTGAAACGAAATTAGATATCTGGTGATGCAAGTATTCGTATGCCCTTTTACGACGTAATAAAATTACATACAATATTTTGTATCCATACTCGTACCAACATTTTAAGTTCGAAAGCAACTTTGTTTGTCTGCTTGTTAAGACGCGTTTCCACCGAAATTGTTGGCATTATTCCATTGTCCTTTTGTTTCCATTGTGTCTACACCGAGTCGCCAATAATTTGAAAAACATTCCAACTACGCGTCTCCTCAGACACAATAAATATTTGCAACAAGCGTATTCTTTTGATGTTTACTGCCAAAAACAGAAACACGGTTCCCAACATTTGTTGACAATTATTGTTGCCAACACAAGAAAATTACAGAATCTTTTGTCACCACAACTGTTGTGAACAAAAGTTGCCAACTTTTGTTCGATGAAGACTCGGCTTTACGCTGTCACGGTTTAACCTGATGACTTTGACACTTGAGAAAGGCCATAGGCTACTTTTAATCGCGATAACTGTCTAGCAGGCAGAGTCAAACAAAAGCTAGTTGCCTCGTTGGTCTCGCGTTTGGCGTGTGCGACTGCTGATCATGAGGTCTCGGGTTCAATTCCCGGACCAAATGTTTGTATGATCTACAAATATTTGTTTCGGAGTTTGGGTGTTTTCTATGTTATAATATGTATGTATTTACAAAAAAAACTATATATGTATTTGTATCGGTTTTCTAGTACCCATAACACAAGCTCTGCTTAGCTTGGGACTAGATGGCGTTATGTGTTAGATGTCCGAAATATTTATTTATTATTAGTTACTAGTAATAATCTTATTTATAAATAAAAAATTCTATATAGCTATTCGTTTGTCTAGCTAAAACTCGAAAACGGCTGATTTAGCTGATTTTGGTTTTGAAATGCTTGTCGTAGTCCTGGGAAGGTTTAAACGGTGAAAACTTAATAATTACTTGTTAACCCAAATGTCAGGTGTACCAAGTATTGGGCACAGCTAGTAATTATATGGGGGTGTTGCCCATAAGGGCTATGAGGTATAATCTCATATGTATGTTACCTTTTAGTTATGAAATAGATTTACTTAAAATCTATGGTTTTCCGGTCTTGTAGACAACCCGAGAGAAAATGTTCTCTTTTTTGTTCACCCAGCAAAACTACTGCAAATATATTTTATTTCTCAAATTCCATCTATATACTTATGATAAAAATGTAACAGGTCGAATTCTGTACATAAAAGATATTTTGTAATTTTTTTTTGGAGGGCTCTCTATAATCGATACTGAAGCCAAAACTGTATTTTTTTTCATTGTGTCTGTCTGTCTGTCTGTATCTTGGCCGCGTATCACTTGGCAAGATTTGAGTTCATACTACGAGGACATGGGATACTTTTTATCCCGAAATTCAGCACGGTTTCCTGGAGAGAGGGGATGAAAGTCAAAAAAATACTTAGTTGTAATTTAATAACACATGGTCCGATTTCTTTCATTCTATTTTTGCTAGAAAGAAAAAAAAAAGATAACGGGAAAAGTCTATTTTTAACCGACTTCCAAAAAGGAGGAGGTTCTATGTTCCACTGTATGTATTTTTTTTTTTATGTATGTTTTTTTTTAAATCGGTCCACAACTGACGGAGTAATCGGGTACGATTACTCCGTCAGTTGTGGATCGATTTAAAAAAAAAATTTTGTATTCGAAAGGGTATGCTTCCGAGGTGGTCCCATTGCCAGCATATCAGGATCTGATGATGGGATCCCAGGGAAATCGAGGGAAACTCTCATTTTTTATAGGCACATACTATGTTTTTCGTATATTTTCTGAAGTTACACCCGTATTTGCGTCTGGTAGTCATCATTTTATGATTATGAGCTGATGATGTAAGGTACAACTCCTTAACGGTTAGGAGTTGGAGGATAAATCTTTAAATATCAGATGTATATATGTTACCTTTAGTCGTATTCTTTCAAATTATTTAGGTAAGCTGATGATGGAAGGTGGAAGGTACAACTCCTCAACGGTTAGGAGTTGGAGGATAATTCTTTCAATTTTATACGTATCTAAAGACCTTCAGTCGTATACTTTCAAGTTATTTAGGTGAACTGATGATAGAAGGTTAAACTCTTCAACAGTTAGGAATTAGAGGATGATTTCAATATTACACGTACGTTTAGACCTTCATTTGTATTCTTGATGATGAAATTTCATGAAATAGTTCAACTTACTACTTACCTACGATTGTTTGCACTAAAAACTGAAAAGTTTTTAGTGCAACTGTTTGAAGAAAACTGTTTGAAGTCGGTGCTAAGCCAAAAAGAATACAAACGAACAATTACAAAACTCTAAGCGATAGTCACTTGGCACCGACTTCAAACGGATTCTAGGTACCTAGCACACATTATAATACTACTATTTAAATGAATAAAGAATTAGGTATAGGCAATTTATGAAGAACCAGTTTATTTTACGCTTTTAAGTGTTTTTTTGGCAGAGAGTTTTCGTTGGATGTTTTTTTGGAAGTCGGTTTTTTTTTTTTATAAAAAGTTTTTTTTTGTCCGCGACTGTACACTGCCTGTGGGAAGCTGAGACAGATATGTAAATATAGCGGTACGAAGTTCGCCGGGTCAGCTAGTTATGTATAAAAGTAATCTTCGCAATTTCAGACGAAATTCTCTATGAATATTATGTTTTTTTACAATTGACTTCTAGCTTCATTCTGTATCTATATGGCTATCGTCATCGATATTATCACCATATCTATGAATATCATTGTTATTACTGTGTTTATCTAGTATAGTAACTAAAGAAATAATATTGTGTTTCTTATTTTATCTAATATCATGGGAATATAAATGATTGCGATAATTTGGAACAAACTCTTATTGAAAATTGTAAAGAAATGATCAGAATAATTAGAAAAAAATGATTTAGATATTTACAAAACATAAAGACCCATAAATTTATTAACGCTCGTGATACCAAAGTAATAGACAGAGTGGGAGTGTTATATATACTTTACATATATGTAACAAGTAAAATTTTAACAAAATGAAAACCGACTTCAAGGCTCGACTCGATTTCTCTTGGATGCCGTCATCAGATCTTAGTATCCTTATCATGGTACCACCGTTGGGATATGTCCTTTCCATTAAAAAAAGAATCATCAAAATCAGCTCATAAACGACGAAATTATCCCCGAACACACATAAAAAAAAAACGGTAGAATTGAGAAACCTCCTCCTGTTTTTGAAGTCGGTTAAAAAAAGACCTCAGTCACGTACTAAGGACAGGATCTGTTAAATTGTCTGAGTGGTTTAAGATTAAAGCAACAAAATCTCTAACGGAGATAGTCTATTTTTTTTAATATCTTTGATTCAATACTTTCATTCACATACAGGATCAGTATTTTTTCTTTTTTACCGACTTCAAAAAAAGGGGGAGGTTCTCATTCAACTGTTTTTTTTATATTTGTTACCTCATAACTTTTGACTGGGTGAACCGATTTTGATGATTATTTTTTTATTTGAAAGCTGGTGCTTCCCATGTGGTCCCATTTCAATTTGGTCTAGTTCTGACATGTAATCCATGACAAAACCATATAAGTTTTCAATTTGCATTAAGTATGTGTGCGACAAATTGACGAATAACTCAATATCACGCCAACAATTCGATGATTTTTTTTTTTTTTTTTTTTTTTTTTTTTTATGTTTAGACCTCCAAAATGACTCTACTCTGCCTGATGGAAAGCATAAGCAGAATCCACGAGTGGTGGCCACCATACTCATTGCGATTTCAACAATGCAGCATGGCGACCCACACTATGGCGGCCTAGTGATGCTTGTGCATCTTTTAGTCTAGTCAACAAGTATGGAACTTGTTGACTAGACTATTTGAAAGCTGGTGCTTCCCGTGTGGGCCTCCATTTCAATTTGGTCGTTCTTAAAGTCGGTTTTTTTTGTTAAAATTTTGTTTTATTGTTGACAAGTTTTAGTTGTGATAAAAAAGTACAAATACTCTTTTTAAGATAAATTCAGATTGTATATAAAATCTATCTCTAGTCAGAACTGGAGACAGGTTATTGAAAACAGCCGTAAAAAGACTAAGCAATTAATTTGTATAGGTCGGAGTTGCATACATGTAATGGGATTTTTGATAATAACCCGCTCATGGAGAGACATCAACCGTTAACCTTGATTTATTTATGTTGTTCAATCCTTTCGCCAATGTAGCGTTCACCGTGTGAAATTCGCAATGTCTATACGGCCCATAGTATAGGCATTCAATCGCTAAGCTTGTTCACTGGCAAAAGAAGTCAACTTCAGAGCGTTTCACCCTGTTCTTATTCTAAGCTAATGTAATATCAAGTACTTACTGGAGATGTGTGAATTCCTTGATATTGGCGTTCCAAGGGGCCCCTGTGGTAGCTCTATCTGCGTCGTCACACATTCATCACTCCTAGTGGCTGTACAGGCTCCCGAGTATTCTAATTATAATACACCCATTTTAACTGTCGCGGATCGCGCCTAATTTACGCGACTACTAATCTCGCGTGTCCACAGCAGACCAATCATAACGGTAAACAACGAAAACACCGAGTCTGTATGGACAATCAGCTAAATTTTCATTAAACGGCACCCGAAAACGACAATAGTCGACCGTTGACTCAAAGCCTCTCTTATGTTCTATATTTTAAACTCAAACGTCAAACAAAAAACATGACAATCAAAAATGTTGCCATTATAATGACGTTCGAAATCTAACATATGTATTTATAATAATGTATAGAAACAAAAGACCTTGCACTCTTTATGAGTACAGACCGTTACCAACAGTTGTTTGTAAATACATACATAGATAACCTTAACTTTGAACGGTGCTATAAAATGTTTGTTTGGTCAACTTTACTCGTAACAAAAAACCTAAATCGCTTTTTTCAATGTATGTTAATGTCCATCTAGAAACAAACAATGTAATTGGATTTATAAACCTAAGTACTATCATTTAATTATGTTTATTTAAACTGTTCTTGTTATATCTTGTTTAAATTGTGCTGTTTGGTTTAAACCGTATTACTCTGGTTCAATAGTACAGAATAATTTATTCGCCGTTACGACACAATAATCTTAACGGTGAACAGATTATTCTGGATTAATTGCTGTCTTTGATTACCTTACAGACCATCTGCAACAGCTATTTTAGAAATTGAATTGTCTGTTATAAACTTTATTAATGAAACCATTACCAAAAGTAAGACTAATACGAAATAGGGAGGGTCAACTTTGAAGAAATAGCTACTGGAGATATTTCTACAAAAAGATTCATCGTTTATGTTAGACACGAAGTTGGCTCACTGCCTGAATAGCATACAATTAAATTAGAATAATCAATAATACATTCAATAGGCCTGGTATTACGAGATAATATGTCCAGCAGTGAACTGTTAAAGTTTATTGATGTCGATGAAATTAGAACAAAACTTAAAGAAATAAATGGAAAACCTATGAGCACTATAAATATTTTCTAAACAGTTCGTGTATATAAAGATAATATTTACAATGTACATCATTTTATTAAACACTTAAGATATCTTTATGAGAGATAAGATGACATAGATAAACTTGAATTACAATTCTCAACACACGACTTCTTTCAATTATTATCAACAAATTCAAGAGCTACTGTTTCTTTGTAAGCGTTGATTTGACTTATGAAAATATCAATTGTAATAATTTTGCAACTTATCACAACCTTGTTTTCTTGTTTTAAAAGAGTTTTGTTTTCTTTTGTTTACCTAGAAATCTTTTTTCTAATTCGACTGGATTTTTAATTTGACAAATCGTAAACTTTAATTAGATTACAATATCTACTTTTAAAACAGTTTACGCTTACAAAACTTTAAAAAAAACATAAATTTTAATATCATACCTAAAGATAAAAATTATCAGGAGGTCAGAAGACCAACTGAGGAACTGAGGAAAGTAAACATTAAAGTAACAGATGTTTTGACATATTTTATCAAATTACAGGAATTGTTTAACAAATTGTTTGTGGCGACTTCCACATACAGCGGCAACAAAAACTTATGATAGCGCCATCTGCCAAAGATACACTGAACTACGTAGTAACGCACAACACGGAGTAACTACCAATCCTGAATCGCGCCATAGAAGTTCTCGCGGCGATTATCATATATACAACATCCCAACATCAACCGTTGGGCAGTTGGCTCGCCAGGCATGGTCACCTCCCTTTGTGTTGCTGGGACACGATCACCCTTTCCTCCACATGTTCTTATCTATTGTAAACCATTTGTATATTTCACCCCTTTTACAACTAGAATTGCTTTTAGTTTCTTGTATCAAAAAAATATTACTATCCTATCCATGAATGCCTGTTATAATATTATTCGCAGATGCTTATTATTCTAATTTAAGTCTACCGTCAAAAACATTATGATAAAACATCAATTAATTAGGTAACACGTAGTTTACTTTGACAAAACCCAGCTGGGAACCAAAGTTCTCATACTTCGTATAAAACCAAATAAACAATCTTCAAAAATAGTAAACGGCTCTTCAATGAAACTAATAATTTAATTCTTTACACAAATAACATCGAACTGTTTACGTAAAGTCTTCAAAGTATATTTTGTATATTATAAACTACTAGTGCTTTGTTTGATACAACTATATTTCTTCATGGAATTTGGGATGAAATTTGGAAGTTAAATAAGATGATGTTATTATTATGACTCAATCTTAACCTAAAAGGAGGTAAAACTAGCTATAATGATAGCTAGTTGCGTATCTTGATAGAAAAACGCTAAGGAATACTACAGCAACTATAGAACCAGTAGAAATCATGTTCCAGTTGTTTTCGATCCTTTTAAACTTCAAGGTTCGACTCGATTTCTATTGGATGCCATCATCAGATATTAGTGTCCTTATCATGGTACCACCATTGGGATATCTCCTTTCCATTAAAAAAGAATCATTAAAATCAGTTCATAAAATTAAATGCATACGTATAACATAGAAAACACCCAAACTCCGAAACAAAATATATGCTGACCCGGGAATCGAACCCGAGACCTCAAGCGCAGCAGTCCCATACGCTACCACTGAACCACCGAGACAGAAAAATTTTAATTATCATGTACTTGTAGACTATATAATTAATATATTCGAAGGAAATAAACTGATTTATTTACACTGTTTTACTTTCTTTTATACACATATACTTTCCAACAAATATACACAAAACTTATATTCATTATACACACGGACATTTGAAAGATCTGGAAAATGAAAATTCTAAAATAAGAATGAAATTTGTGAAATTCATTCTAGAATTAAAGTAACTTGTACCTATTCCACTATTTTAAATCACTTCAATCCTGACGGGTTTCATCATTTTTTGGTTTGGCATTATCAAAGATTACCTTTGACGATGCCAAAGAGTAACCTTTGATAATCATAATTCTAAAAACCTAGTTCAATTTTTAGAATGTATTTTAACAAGTTCCATCAAGTGTCGACAATCGAGAGTATAAATTACGTATTTGTGACATTTCCATTTTTAGCGAAATTTTAAACAGTATAAAGAAAACGTTTATGCATGTATCAAAGGTTTTAATCTGATTCAAGTGTTTTTTTTTCAAAATGATAAAATGGAAATAAATACATACACGTACGCTTAATTCAACTATTAAAAAAAAACACTCCAGGCATAGTAGAGTCATTTTGGCAGGGCCATACATAAAAAAAAAACTGAGGGACTGTTGAGTAAATTTTTATTAAACTCTATATAACGTGAGTGAAGCCTATGACAATAGATAAGAATACAATACGTTTTAAATAATGAAATACGTCCTTTTCATAGCATAAAAGTAATGGAATTGTCATATCGATCGATGAGTAACATTGAATGTCGAATTAAATTATTATTGACGTATTTTCGATGAACAAATGTAACAGTGTTTGGCTGACTACTGTTTAATAACAGAATTTCATCTGAGTTATCAATTACATTCAAGAGATAAATATAGATGACTGTACCTCTAAGTATCAAAGTCGCTTATTCAAAATTTGAGAGCCTTATTGGTTCTACTTTAGTCTTCTCCAAGCAAATCGTATTTCGACGGGCCTAGTCTAGCAAGTAATCCTTACTTCTGAGGAAGCCGACAGTCGGGGGTTCGATTTCCACCCAACACAAATAATTGTGTAACAAGCAATCATTTTTTCTTTGTTTAAGGTATAATTTCTCTATAATATATTATTTAAAGCCAACGCCCGCATTGGGAATATATCCTGTGCCGCAGGTCATGTTAAACATGTCATAAGAAACGGAAACAACACCTAGATTCAGAACAATAATTTGTGGATCAAATAAAGTGTTATCCCATATAGGATTTGAACCCACAACACTTAGCGAAGTGAGAAGCGGTATGTTGTGAAGCGGAACAAAGTATGTTTACCAGCAGTCTATTTATCATAATATGTGGGTGCAGTCATTGCTCAATTTGCGATCAGATTGCCGTGCCGTGAACTAAAGAAATTATTATTACTAGCTGCGTCCCGCGGTGTTATCCGCGATTGTTGTTATAAAAGTACAACAACCGCGTGTAACACCGCCGGGTGCAGCCATCTATACTTATAATAAAAATGTAACAGGTCCAATTCCGTGCATTAAAGATATTTTGATTTTTTTTTGTAGGGCTCTCTATAATCGATACTAAACCCAAAACTGTAATGTTTTTCATTTTAGTCTGTCTGTCTGTATCTTAGCCGCGCATCACGCCGGAACTACTAAACGGATTCAAATGAAACTTGGCATGATTTGAGTTCATACTACGATGTAGGACATAAGATACTTTTTATCCCGAAATTCAGCACGGTTTCCTGGAGAGAGGGGATGAAAGTCAAAATATGTACTTAGTTGTAATTCAATAACACATAGTCCGATTTCATTCATTCTTTTATTGCTAGAAAGAAAAAAAATAAAAGATAACGGGAAAAGTGTTTTTTTTTGTCCGCGACTGTACACTGCCTGTAGGAAGCTGAGACAGATATGTAAATCTGGCGATTCGAAGTTCGCCGGGTCAGCTAAGTCTAAAATAAAAGTATTACAAAAAAACACATCAATTTTATTTCTTCTTCAACCAAAACAAACACAGCAGAATTAAGGCAAAAATAATTATATCAATTTAATATGTAGTAAAAGTTATGTTCTGGGAATTTAAGAATAATTACAAAATCGCATTAACTACTCAGAATAGTTTTAGGTGTTATTATAAGTTGGGAAATAAATTACATCACGCGAATAAGGAATTATGGGGGTCAACCATTGTACAATGTGAATGTGTTGTAAATTAAGTGGCAACTGTCACACACTTAATAATAGTGTACGGGACCGTTGTAATTATGGAAACAACTAGCCTTGATTTAAGTAATTGCGCTAAAATGAAAGAATTTTTTTTTTTTTTTTTTTAATAATAATAAAATTTATTTGACAAAAAAACATATTTTAACTTACATATCACCAAGGTTTTAACAATAAAATTAGCATTTTTTGTTTGTTTGAATAGATATGGTAAACGTTGTCAGCCGTACTAGTATAGACTGTGTGACGGCTTTCAGCGCCTTCCTTACATTTTAAGTAATTAAGATTGTACTATGTTTTAACAGAAACGCCTAGCACATATAGAAAATGTTTTTCAGTGGCCTAATGTAATGTGGTTTTCATAACAATTTGAGGTGTGAGATTTCCAAAAAGGTGTGCTTAAAGGAATAAAAACATATATCAGTAGCATTAACGGCAACACATTGATTATCGCGGTAACTGAATCTGAATCGCGCAATGAAAGATTTTGTGCCGATTAGTTTATGTAATTTAATATGGAATATAATTATGTATGTATGGTGATGAATTATGATCACAGAATGTCATCACACCTATTCATACGATTAGTTTATGTAATACTAGCTGTTGCCCGCGGCTCCGCCCGCGTGTATGTCGGTTATCGCGGCAAATAGTAGCCTATGTGTTATTGTGATGTATAAGCTATACTACTGTAAAGTTTCTTCCAAATCCGTTCAGTACTTTCTGCGTGAAAGAGTAACAAACATCCATGCATCCATCCGTCCATCCATCCATCCAAACTTACAAACTTTCGCGTTTATAATATTAGTAGGATAATATGGTTCATTTATATAGTGTCACTTTGATCGTGCCAGTACAGTTGGTACGTGGTGTTTGATTATATTATTGGTGGTAACATTTGAATGATGATGAGATGCTTTAAGATGATTAATATGATTATATTATTATTTATTTACTTCAGTGTTATCATTATGTTATTCATACTCTTACCTTTGAAGAAATAAACGTCAACCCAATATACAGGCGTACTTTAAACAAAACACAAATAGGTACACCAAGGCCACCTTATCCAATTTAGGCCGAATTTTCCAAGAATTGGAAAAAATATTTAATATCTTCATCCCATGTTTACGAAGTTAGTATGACACAGAAGTTTATCTTATCGTATATCATGACTGGGTATAGTATGCAATTGTATCGTTGCTATTACACTTATCTATTACACAACCATTTTGTTTGACGAATAACTTTTCTGGTTTTTTTTAAATGTAATAGGCGGCCAACGAGCAGACGTATTACCTGATGGTAAGCGATTACCGCCGCCCATGGACACCCGCAACATCAGAGGCGTCACAATTGCGTTGCCGGCCTTTAGGGGATGGGGAGGGGAATGGGGGGAGGGATTTGAGGGTACGTTTTGGGGTATGGGCCTCCGGTACCCTCACTCACTCACTCGGCGGAAACACAGCGCAAGAACTGTTTCAAACCGGAGTTCTTGTATTACATTTTTTTCATGTATTGTATATACATATTCTACCTATTGTGGTAACTGATGCTTTGATTTTGATATTTTATGTTACACTTATGAGATTTAGGGAAAACCTAGCGTGGGACGTGTCTATGCATTTTCACATAATTTTTGACGTATTTTCAATGTTGTATGAACAAGGTTATGTAATTCTATCAGTAGAAATAATACGCACTTAAAGAGTACACCATCAGCAGATTAATTATCATTTTTTTTTATAATTAATCTCTGAATATCAATATTTTGTCTTTGTCAGTGATTTATAAAATTACCTGCATAAAAGTAACGAGTATTTTCATAATAATATTTAAAAAATAGAGATAAATAATATTGTATGACACTTCCAAATAAGAAGTCACGTAAATATTTCTCAGAGTTCCGTATCTGTTTTGTATCTAATCAACACTAAACCCCTTTGAATGTACACGGTCTAAACATAATGTACTGTATATGTATCCTTTCCAAATTATCTTGTGTTAACATCTGGTTGGTTTCTGAGTGAGGCTGATTACTATCGCCTAAGTTTGGATCGAACAATCTGCTTAGTACGACCGAGGTATGAATGTTTTTCGCTTCAGTAACATACTGAGAAGTTTAATAAGTCAACTGCAGTATTTTTTTTATGTTATAGTGGGCAAACGAGCAGACGTATCGCCTGATGGTAAGCTATTAACGCAATTAATAGACACTCGCAACACCAGAGGCGTCATAAGTGTGTTGTGGGCCTTTGGGGGATGGGGACGGGGATGCGGGAGGGATTGGGGTAAGGGCTTCCGGTATTTTCACTCACTCTGTGAAACACGGAGCAAGCGCTGTTTCACACCGGTTTTCTGTGAGGCCATGGTATCATTTCGGTCGAGCCGGCCCATGGTGGTGGAACTTTGTATTCTTAATCCGCCTTCACACGTCATGTATTAAATGCCTATCAATTTGAAAAATAACAAACTGTACACATAATATTTCATTAAAAACGAGAACTGAAATAATATATCCCAATAGTTTTAAGTGTATTGTAGGAAGTAATTTCAGAATATAAATAAATAATAATATTCTACGTATAAAAATATTACAGCTCTTCTAATACCATACCGGCAAACCAATCTCGTTAAGTTTTTGTTTTATACGTTTTAATGAATCAAACTTTTGCTGCACTGCAGATTAATTCTGGCAAACTACCAATGTCAAAATGCTTGCGTTTTTACTTACATTTATTTCCACTAACTGTGTAATTGTGTTAGAATAAGCTTAATAACGAGATTCAGGGTTTTATTATTGTAAATTTAAAATATACGTCAATATTTGTAAATTTAAATATTGTATTTATTATACAATATTGATGATAAATACAATATTGATTCTGCTAATATGTATAACGCGTTATACATATCAGCAGAATCTAAAACTCATGACCTCATTAATATAAAGGTACTTACTTAAATAAAAACTTCTAAAAACACCTATCGGCCGGCCTCTGGCACATAATCTATGAGCACTCAGACCATGTGATTTAAGATCATCCTTGTATCGACACAGGTCCTATCCCGCGAGAGAAGGAGATATGTAATCCAGAAGAGAAAAAAACACCGAACCTAATTAATTCCTACATCACTCAAAAGTAACTAGAGAGGTAATAACGTAGAGAATGCATTACATACTAAGTACGACTTTGTAAAATATAAATCGCATGAAATTTCCAGCTTTTATTCAACTAAAACTAAAACGTTTTCACAAGTTAACATCAAATGTTGAGATATTAAAAGATAACAACCCTATTAACCTCGTAGACTACTGGTATTCCACAACCAAATCCCACAGCGATCAACGTCGTCATAAAACCCAAGTACTTACGACTCCCGCGGGAACAGACGCGGCACGAATACCATACGGCAGTAATCGAACAAAAATAGAGGCAAAAGGCTATTCAAAGTTTGCTATACCAAATCCACGCTCAAAATAATCTAAAAGCAGGTTTAGTGAATATTTTGTAAACAAAACACCTTTAGAAATAATTTGGACAAGTGCAAATCAGACCAACGCACCGAGGATTTCGAACAAACTGGTGGGTTTGTCCATCACAAAAATCGTTACTATTGAAATATAAATTTAACATTGTCACAAATACAATTGTATCGATAAACGTAAGTGTCAAACATTTGTTTTTTTTTATGGAATAGGGGGCAAACGAGCAGTCGTATCGCCTAATGGTAAGCGATTACCGCCGCCCATGGACACATTGGACACCCGGAACACTGGAGGCGTCACTTTCGGTCATCACTTTTGGTTTTGCCTTCATTTTGTCACACTAATCTACTATCTAATTTAATGCAAAATAGTGATTTTAAGCCAAAAGTAAGCAGTACCTTCTTATTACACACATGTGTTCGTTTACATGTGAAATATTAAAGTCTCAAATGACCATAATTGTTTCACATCATCACCATATCATATCAACAAAGGTCTTTAAGAGTCCACGGTCCACCATGCTGGCTTGATAGTTTAGTAATTATTTGATTGTGCCGAATTAGAATCTTGATTTTTTCAAATTATCTGTCTGTCTTCTATAGTGGTATTTTTATTTGAGATACGGAACCATGTAAGATAATATTTTATAGTAAGAGCAATAATAGTAGAAGGTTAATGACTGGTTTAATCATCATTGCGATAACTGATATGCCTTGACGTCATAACCTTACGGGTGGGTGTTTCTATACTTTCTATACATGTAGTTTTCATCATCATCAGCTTTTTAAAGCCTACTGCTAGACATAAGCATCTATATCTATATATATATACTTATAATAAAAATGTAACAGGTCCAATTCTGTACATTAAAGATATTTAGAAAAATTTTTTTGGAGGGCTCTCTATTTTTTCATTTTTGTCTGTCTGTCTGTCTTTATCCTGGCCGCGCATCACGCAGAAACTACTGAATGGATTCAAATTAAACTTGGCATGATTTCAGTTCATACTACGCGGTAGGACATAGGATACTTTTTATCCCGAAATTCAACACGGTTTCCTGGAGAGAGGGGATGAAAGTCAAAATATGTATGTATACTTAGTTGTAATTCAATAATACATAGTCCGATTTCATTTATTCTTTTTTTGCTAGAAAGAAAAAAAATAGATAACGGGAAAAGTTTTTTTTGTGTTCGCGCCTGTACACTGCCTGTGGGAAGATGAGACAGGTATGTAAATATGGCGGTACGAAGTTCGCCGGGTCAGCTAGTCTACTTATAAAGTAGGTTTTGGCCTACTTGGACGGATTGGTATAGGGTTGGTTTCAAGTTTTCCTTCTTTTTGAAGTGATGTAGTGTTAGATGTAGACACCCATGGGCTGAATAGGGGTAATGATACTTTGTATTTTACATCCGTCACCATATGTTTATTGTGGTGGCGTATTAAGAATACAGAGTATTACCATTCGTATTCATCCTGTGGGTGTTATAAGAGCCGACTGTGGTAGAAACTCCACACTACAATAGAGCTGTAAAGAGAATATCAATTCATCTGATTAACGTGGTGCAATGAATCAAATCCTCCGTTTTACAGAGAGGCCTGTGCTTTAATCAACAACCTATAATGTCCCACTGCTGGGCTCGGGTCTCCTCTCAGGAGATGGCTAAGGCAATACGTCCCCACGTTGGCCGAGCGATCCAAGCTTCACGACTGTTACCTTACGATAACAACTGGGACCGACTGCTTAACGTGACCACCAAATCACGGAGACGCACATGGTATTGTGCCACCAGCGGTCACCCATCCAGGTACTGACCGCGCCGTCGTTACTTATCCTCGGTGATTGTTTCACCGAGTGCAACTGAGCTATGAGCGTCTCTTCCTATGCTTAGGTTTGTAATATTATAAGCTGTTCACGGAGTCACTCCCCGTTTCAATTGACAGATTATGCACTTGTAACTTAAGATAAACAACTACGTTTTAGACCATTAAGTTCACGCAAATAATATTATTGCACCAGGTTAGTAAAAAACGAAAAAAAACTAAAGTCACAATATAAATTTTTAAGCAATACAAAAATGTTATAAAAGAAACCTTAGGAATAAAGGTAGACAAAACTAAGACGTTAGGTAGAAAGCTTTTCATGGCCCATTTAACAGAAAGAATATCTAGGCTAATGCACAATAAAAAAGTTTAAAGGTAAATTGCCATTTAAATGGATACAACCCTTAATCTCTTCAATCCAGAATATAGGAGAATCGTACGAAGGCAGGTATATTAACTGAAAATATAGCGTGAATTGAATTCAATAAATTTTACTGTATCCCTTTTGTAATCTTGTTATAGCGGCTTGAATTCAGATACTAAATTATTTTCAGTAAGATTACTTATTAAGATTTTTTTAGAGAAATAATGAAGGTACATTGGAAACCCTACTTCAGCCTAGTTGATTTCTAGTAGTTTTCAGCATATTGTATCAAAATTTATCTTATGTTTTTATATGGAATGGTAAGGGATTACCGCCACCCATGTACACCAGAGGCGTCACAATAGCGTTGCTGACATTTGCGGGATGGGGTGGTGGATGGGTTGGGATATGAGCCGGTATCCTCACTTACTAGGTGAAACACAGCGCAAGCGCTGCTTCACACCGGTTTTCAGTGAGGCCGTGGAATCACTCCGGTCGAGCCGGCCCATTCATGCCTTAGCATAGCTCTCCCACGGTAAAATGGTATGTGGTGTTTAAATAAATTGTTAAAGAAAATATCTTCAAATCTCCAAGATAAAAGAGTATTCTCACACTTACTGCTATTGAGTTGAGATGGTTTCTAAAATCCTGGTGTACAAATCAAGCATTATCTTTCGTCAAAACTGTGTGGTATTAGTTCAAGCCCATCCTTTCTTAGACTATCACGTCAGCAGTGTTATTAAGACCGCAAACTAAGCCCTACAAATTACTCAAGCTGTAACGTTGTACTACATTTATCCCGATATTAGGCAAGACTAGTTAGACTTAGGGTAGTTTAAGCTAGATTTTATTACTTTACCTTTTCATAGACATTATAGACGTAGCTATACGTTTGTTACTGCAACTGACGCATTTTTTAATGACCCGTATTCCCCTGTAAATAAGCTTCAATTTCGTCATAGATACGTTAAATTAACGTTTCTGTGGGAGAACCACGCTTCGGATGCATGGGCTGGCTTAACCTGAGTGATACCACGGCCTCACATAAATCCGGTGTAAAACAGCGTTTGCGCTGTGTGACCTGTGTCACCGAGTGAGTGAGGATACCGGACGCCCATACTCACCGCCACCCGCGGTAATCGCTTACCATTAGGCGATACATCTGCTCGTCTTCCCCCTATTCCATAAAAAAGAAATTAAACGTGGACGACAATTTTAATAAACTCAAACGTCATAAAAATAGTCTCCTTTATATATTTGGGGTTTACGACCCTTCTAGACAGTAACTGATGGTTCTGGGGACCACACTTTAAACTATGTTACTTAGGTATTGATTATTCAATGTATGTGTGTTTAACGATTTGAAAATTTAAGGTATCGTTCAGAAAGGAGATGTCCAAATAATGTATGGGCTTGTGCCCCAGACTATACGGAGATCAAGTAAGTGGTATTTGATAGCTGAGAACTTCTAAAAAAAGCATTGAAAAGGTTCATGAAGCAAAGCAGATTCTGAAAAAAGTTATGAAGGTTTAAAAAAAATATATATCACTCTGACAATATCATTTGTCCCCAATATATTTTAAAGTTATACTGTCAGGTCTACTATAAAGAATTTTTTGTGTGCTCATGTCAAAATATATACTACTGGCTTATTCCCATAGCTCCACTCGTGTGGAAAGTCCATGAAAAGTAAATTGTGTCATTCTCCAACGTTTTAGATCTCCAAAAACAAATCATATGGTAAGTAAAATTCCTTCAAAGTAAATTCAAGATGTAAGCATCGCTTAAAATCTTTTTGATTTCTGAGTTTTTTCCCGAATTTGATATGGACTTTTTATAGTTAATCGAAATACATCATTTATTTAATTTATTCCACCAAAAACTAAAACTTGATCTCGGATTATTCTGGGGCAAAAATTAGACATCTCCTTTCTTGTAATACTTCTCTCATTAACCTGAAATACAGTTTAAAATAATAAAGCTTAAGTTATGTAAGAAACATGTGCCGTGTGTATGATTTCCAAAGCATAAACATTTTCTATGGTAGCAATGTACAAAAGAAAGGACCCAAAATTTCCACGTACTTAATTCCATTCAGTTTCTCACTCTAATGAAGCGTGCCTATCCAGACACCGCATTTCACTCCGACCTAAGATTAGTTTCATTAGTTTGTGTCGAGGGCAAACCACGTACACACGAAATGATAATATATGTGCTTCAACACTCAGGAAAATATATTATGCCTCAGATATTTATAAATAAAGTGGCTATTTAAGTCTGGTTTTTCGAATTAATATATTTGATACTAGCTTTTTGACCGCGACTCAGCTGATAAAAATTCATCAGTCATCAAGGTTTATGGTTTTTTTTTTTTTTTTCATTAAGAATTATTATAGTACAATTCACTTAACATGAGAACATACTAATGACTAATACAAAAATATCTTTTTTCCTTGAGAGTGTGGGGGAATGGGTGTCAATAATAATAATTATTTTTACGGGAATTAAGGCGATCACTTATTAAAAGGGTTCACCGGCCGTGGTCATAGGCTGACTGAAAAAAAAAAAGATTCCTTTTTCTCTTAATTAGTTTGTTCTTGTTTAAATTTTCCTTTATTTTATCTCTTTCTTGTATCAATTCTACTTAATTTTCATCTTTCTTTTTTTTTCTTAAATACAAATTGTTGATTGTTTTAGTTGCAACTTATAAGTGAAAACATACACACATACTTGTATAATGTAAATGAATACATGATGGTACTTTGGTACTTATCTAACAATGTTTCCCAATTTATTAAATACGCACTTGTTATTGTATGAGCACCTTGTCGACTATGATTATTAATAATAATAATTATTAATTTCTTTGATATTGACCTGATGATTTGCCGTGCGGCCTGAGTACGCAGCTCAACTATGGTTGAATAGGTCGATGGCTGATCCATGCGTCTTACTCTATTTTACATTTGTGACATTTATTGATTATTTTATATTTGGACATATTACATCTTTTTAAATTTGACTGTGAGTGAAAGTGCTATTTGGATTTTATTTTCCATAAGTGGACCTCACAATATAACAATACAATGTCACAATATAACAATATAAAAATCTTTTAGCTATCAGTAAGAACGGCGCATGATTGGTTAGCTCATGGCTGTGCAGCAATGACTCCAAACCTTTTATTTTGTTTTCTTTGGTCGACTTCGTTCTCATTCAAGTCTCTTAGTGAAAAAATATTGTAAACCGTATTATTATTTTTTAAAAGGAGCAACAATGGAGTTTCTTGCCAGATTCTTCTCCATGAAGGGTAGGCTGCACTTGGAACTGGCGACTAGAATCACTCGATTTTTTAATATTAAATATTGACTATTCATAAGTGCCTGTAAAATAAGTGCCTATATGAATAAAATATTTTTGAGTTTGAGTTTGAGTTTGATTCTCTACGCTTGATGTTCGGATGTCGTATATATGATAATCGGCGCAAGAACTTCTATTGCGCGATTCAGGATTAATAGTTTCTTCGTGTTGTACATTGCACCGTAGTTCAGTGTGTCTACGGTAGATAGCGCTGCAGTGTGTTCGGTTCAGAAATCGGTTCAGCAGTTTAGCCACCACATAAAGACTCCTCCGTGGAGAACACGCTAAGCCTTCGTCGCTGGTTGCTATTTAAACATCTTTGGCAATCGTTATGGAGTAGTAGGAGCCCATAAAAGTCCAACAATAATAATCCTATAGGACTTCGATCGAATCAAACAAAAAATCGAAGGTTAGCCGTATCGTAGTAGATTTAAGAGTAAAGCCGATCCCAAATCTAGTTTGGGAAAATGACTCGGAGAAAATAAGTTCTTAGAGTTAGTATGTAGGAATGAGTGTGTATATAAAAGAGACCGTATAAGTATGTTAGTGTGTGTCTGAATTCCACTGTTTACTCAGTAAACTGAAACTATCTTACCTTTTTCCAATCATATCTATATCCTCACAGACAGCTTATAGGCCTATTCGTTCTGTGTTTACCCATAATCACTCAAAACCTAAAACACTAGTCTGTTACGAAAAAGCCGTAGATATTTTTTTATTATATTCGTGTCTCTGGGACCCTTTAAGTTATTTATGAGGCTTATCCGATAAAAACAGTAAACACCATCCAACCAATAACAATTTGGGTTGTTTTCTCAGCGCGGGGTAATGTGAACGCTCTGTAAATGTTATTGAAGCCATCTTACCAAAAGGAAAACAGCATCTATTTTCCTCTTTCGCTCGTGAGATAAAATTTACTTTTTCTAATCTTAAGACCATTTCATTTCGCCAAACACACCTTTCACAGACACCTTATTCTCTATCTTTATTATTCATACAAACATTGCATATAGTGTAACGTTGTGAAAATTAGAATTTTTTTTTAGAAAATACACCACACGACTTTGTCTTAAAGTTGGTATTCGTATGACTGTCAAACTGTCAAACTCTATTAAAAGAATATTTTTGTTGACAATATTTACTTGAAAATATTAATTGCTTGAAGCTTCAATACCGTCTAGACCGTATTCAACCACAGACACTTAGTAATGCAAAATAATGGAAAGAACTGATATTGAAATACAAACCGTAACAATATTTTTTTAAGTCATTTATTACGGCTTGCGTCTTATTTTACCCTTAATCTATATAATACCTTATGTTAGATTTCGAACGTCATTGTAATGGCAACATTTTTATTGTCATTTTTCTTGTTTGACGTTTTGACGTTGACAGTACTATAGAGACGCTTGCCGGCCGAACACGTTTTCGCATTTGATTGTCGGTTTAAGCGAATTGAATTGATATTAAGCTAATTTCCCAAGACTCGGTTTTCGTCGGTCACCGTTATGATAGGTCTGGTTTGGACTCGCGAGTTTTTGTAGGCGCGTTCAAAAGGGCGTGATCCGTGATAGCTAATACGAGTTTATTGTAATTCGAATACCTTGAAAGATATACAGCACTTTGGAGCATGTTTGTGTGAACGTACCAAGACCAAGCAGTGGGGTACCCCGTCAGCGGCGCCGAGAACAAGAAAGCCACACAAGTCCAGTAAGTGCTTGATGATTTTAGTTTAGATTAAGAACACGGTGAATCGCCGTGGTTCATTTCTCTTGCCAGTGGACTAGTAGCGATTTAATGCCTGTACAAATGGGCCCTACTAGCATTATAAACTTCACATGGTGATCGCTCCATTGGCGAGAGGATTGAACACCTTAAAAGGAGCTATTTTTGTATAAGAATATATCAGAATCTTGGAAACGGCTTCAACGATTTCATGAAAATAATCTAGATATTTATTAATATGATAGATTCAATACCTCCATTGAAATGCAAGTTCAATTTTTACCTTTCTTTTAAACTATTTGCTAGTATTTACATATTTTTTTATCGCTTAGACAAGTGTAGTTTCCAAAAATAAAGAACAAAAAATAGTCTTTTTAAGGTAAATTCAGACCGTTTTCAATAAACTACTTGTAATTAAAACGGGAGGTCGTTTATTGAAAACGGCCATTATCAATCATACTTAAGTAATAACTTTGTCAAAATAAACTATTGGTCATTATTAATTCACGGAATCATTTATTTTCTATTTTAATTTACAAATACATTCACAGAAACTATCTAATTTGACTTAACTGCACGTTTGACCTAGGGTTTAACGGTCACCACGCCGTTTCCTATTTCGCCAAGTGTCGTAGGTTCAAATCCCACGTAGGATAACACTTTGTGTGATCCACAAATTATTGTTCTGAGTCTGGGTGTTCTTTGTGTCCGTTTCATGTATGTTTGTAAAGTCCCCCGCGACACAGGATTTATTTATAGTGCGGGAGTTGGCTTTTTAAGAAAAAAAAATAAGAAAAAAAAATGTTTTGGAATTTAATCCTTATCTTGTCATGTTGACTTTCGATTCGTGTATTACTTCGTAAATTGCTCCGTAAAATTCGGACAAAGCTACCTAAAGACCAGAACATTTTATGTGAGGAGATCGAATGCTGCTTGTCCCTTCTCTGGAACAGGATATATTTGTAAATAGTTGAACAGCTATTCTGCTTTGATCGACGAATATATTAAACTACAAATGAAATCGTGCTACAGGAATTTTCTTATCTCGTGTGCAAGGAATTAAAGCGAAATCGGTGTGAAGTATTTTCGAATGTGAGTCGGATTTATCCTCTTCTCTACTTGGGTATTGTGTATAAACAATGTTTATATTTATTATAAGTTAGCTTTTACACGCGGCTTCGCTCACGTAGACTTTCATCCCCTTTGGGGTGGAATTTCAAAAATTCCTATCTTAGTGCTCACTTACGTTATATAAAGAACCTACATGCAAAATTTCAGGATTCTAGCTTCAGCGGTTTGGGCTGTGCGTTGATCTCTGGGTATGTCAGTCAGTCAGTCACCTTACTCTTTTATATATATAGAAGATAAGTATAATTATGTATATTTTTTCTGTCGTATGTGGAAGTCGAGATGACATGTGGATTATTCTTCGGTAATTTAATATTCTTCTGTAGTCCTTAACGCTATTTTAGTCACGCTTTCTGAAGTATATATCTATTTCGTGGTATTATTACTTCAGCCGTGGGAGATTTCCACAATACATGGCTCGACGGCAATTTTGTAGGAAAATAGACGTCACTCCATTCTTTAGAGTTTCAAGCCCAACAACGCCCTAGCTCTCAAGGACTACGGTGAAGCCAAAAGGACAGGTAATATTTTTAGCAGTCTATGCGTGTTTGTATATTTACTGTAGCACCTTAACTACTTAACCCTTAACCGGGAGAGCCACGCTTCGGCATGAATGGGCCGGCTCGACCAGAGTGATACCACGGCCTCACAGTTAAAATAGTGCTTGCGCTGTGTTTCATCGAGTGAGTGAGGATACCGGAGGCCTATACTCCCAACCCCTCCCTCTATCTTCCCCCCACCATCACCCAAAGGCCGGCAACGCACTTGTGACGCCTCTGGTGTTGCAGGTGTCCATGGACGGCGGTAATCGCTTACCATCAGCCGATAAGTCTGCTCGTTTGCCTGCCAATTCCATAAAAAAAAATCGTAATTCTATTTAAAATAACGGCCAGTGTGATATATCTATATGTATAAAAGAATAAGGTGACTGACTGACTGACATACCCAGAGATCAACGCACAGCCCAAACCGCTGAAGCTAGAATCTTGAAATTTTGCATGTAGGTTCTTTATATAACGTAAGTGAGCACTAAGAAAGGAATTTTTGAAATTCCACCACTAAGAGTGTAAAGTAGGGGGTGAAAGTCTGCGTGAGCGAAACCGCGCGTAAAAGCTAGTGGGCTATATAATTTGTTTTAAAAGATTTTTACATTTTACATTGATTTTCTGTGCAAGGATAGTACCACCCCGGTCGAGCCGGCCCAACCGTTCTGAAATCAGCGTGGCTCTTACTACCTTGGACTCTACTATCTCTATACAATTACACTTCATATTTCATCTTGCTTCAAACTTCAATATTTAAAGTACCATAAAATATGTGGTAATTATACTTTTCAAATATGTATGTCGGAGTGAGGGTATCCAAATAATAAAAGTGATACAAACATTTGCCACTATCGAACACTACGGAACACTCTATATAAAGCGGCGCGATCGGAAACAGGACACAGTTCCCTTCAGATCTCGCGACGACCATATCTATTATTTGATTTGTGATTTATTGTATCTCTGTGTTTTATATTGTGTGTATGAGGCGATATTTATCAGTGGGGGAATTACTAGCCTAGGTGGCGAATTCCACAGGGCATCGCGGAGGGGTGAGCGTTGCCCCAATCCCCTCATGGGGGGTTGCTGATGGTGTTTATGTTAATTCGTATCCGTTTAGTAGTGATTAGTGTTTGGCTTTGGTCCAGATTGGCTGTATCTGTCAATCATGTTCTCGTTTATTCTTGTGTCTCCGACATCAGAAGTGGGATCTGAATCTCATTTGCCCACAACGTTTGAGAGTGTAACGGATCGTCAGTCGCGGCGAGCTGTCGAACTACCCGACGCTCGAAAATCGTACGAGGTGTCATTTGTTAAATTTTTGTAAGCGAGAACGCTCACATAGTGTCAAAGTGTCGGTATAGCCTTTTCGCGTACGAACGGTTTATGAGACGTGCGGCCTACAACAGCGGCAGCGTGCGGTAGTAAAAGCAACGCATCGGTAACTGGGAAGTAACCGGTATGTACGGACAACTCCAACAATCCGGTGAGTCGTACTATTTTTATTTTGTGCTGAGTGCTCTTTAATAAGATAAGTTCTGTCAGATGA
Organism: Diaphora mendica; assembly: GCA_949125395.1. Taxonomy (NCBI): domain Eukaryota; kingdom Metazoa; phylum Arthropoda; class Insecta; order Lepidoptera; family Erebidae; genus Diaphora; species Diaphora mendica. The sequence continues at coordinate 1,859,064 of OX421332.1, read as the reverse complement.
ATTTCTAGGCAAACGACAATATTGTGTAATTTATACTCTCGATTGTTTGATTGATTGTTGATTTTTGTGTAAACAAAAATAAAATAGTGGAGTGAGTGAAAGTGATTTTAATTCAAAAATGGACAATATTGTGCAGTAACATTATTGAGGGTAGGTAATGCCCGCACTTATTGTAACGTCGAAATTCTATGTACAGTTTTAATTCAGATTTTTTTCATTGCGGTTATTGTTTCATGTAGTACACGATTACTGTATTTCAAACGACATAATTATTTAAAGAGAAGAATGAGAATCTGTTTGCATTAAGGTTTTCAGTTGCAGTTTTCTAAAATAATCTTGTTCTTAAAATAATAAGATCGTTTCTATTGGTGACATCGGTACAAAGGTAGACGATTTCGGAAGTATAGTGTAGTATTATATCATAGCAGAATATCTGTGATGGAGGTGGATTGAATTACCCGTTCTGCACATGCTGTTTGTTTATTGTTTAAATTTATTTCTTATTTTTAACCCCCGACGCAAAAAGAGGGGTGTTATAAGTTTGACGTGTCTGTCTGTCTGTGGCACCGTAGCTCGCGAACGGATGAAGCGATTTCAATTTAGTTTTTTTTGTATGAAAGGTGAGTTACGTGCGAGTGTTCTTAGACATGTTTCATGAAAATCGGTTGAGTCGTTTAAAAAGTTATGGGGGTAAAAGTGGGGAAGAATAATCGAATGTCTGCAAAACGTGCCAGTATAATCGTTAAATGACAATTGTGTAATTGATAACTTCGACCTGATGCTGCATAAGGGGTTTTTTTATTTATTCAATTTTAAATTTATGATTGTGATGTGATTTTTAGTTTGAGGCGGGTTCATCTTTGATAGTGGCTGTTAACATTTTTTAGATTATTATTTTTACCACTTTGTGATAGTTGTGACTCGAATTATAATTACCGTTTTTTTTATTTTGTGATGAAATGTCGATATTTTCAGTAAAAACAAAAAAACTGGTCGGACTTCTATTTGGTGTCAGCTATCTCACCAGCAGCGGGTGATTGTAGCTGGCATGTCTATGTAGTTGGCAGATATACGTGTGGTAGTCACAAGGGATGACTAACTGTAACATTTGTGGTGGTCACAGGGATGACCTACGATACTATTTATTTGGATTGCTTTGAGAATTTGCAGCAGTAGTCAATTACTAAAGTTCTTATTTTTTGTTGTTTTGATTTTAATAATGATGTTACTGTTTTCTTTTGCTGTTCAGTAGTGTACTGTTTTATTGAGACAGAATAGACAGTGAGGTCAGATATGGCAGAGTGAGAGTGTACACGTATGTGACATTTGATAGGGAAAGTGTAAATTAGTAAAGTTTGATCTCAGTAACTTAGTTTTGATTCAAAGTTAAGAAAGAAATTAGACAAAGTTAAATCCTAAGTATAAAGGACCGTTTAAAATTGTAGAGTTGCTCGATGGCGATCGTTATACTTTGAAATCTTTAACTAGTAACAGAATCTACAAATGCGCTTGCGTTCGTATACGAGAGTTTCCTTTAAGTGATATACCCGAGGAGGTAGATTTGTCTGGCATTGATAATAGTGAGGAAAATCCCTGTAGATCAAGTCCCTATTGATGTTGATAATCAAGGGTTAATTAATGCTGATGCAATGGAATGAAATTGAGTTATAATTGTGTGGCGAGTAGTCTCTATAATGAGATATGAGATATCCTATCAGCGTGGTGGTTGTTAAAGTTTAGTTAAGTTTTGCGAAAGGCGAGGTGGCCACTGAAAGCCGAGGTGGCCACTGAAAGGCGAGGTGGCCACTGAAAGGCGAGGTGGCCACTGAAAGGCGAGGTGGCCACTGAAAGGCGAGGTGGCCACTGAAAGGCGAGGTGGCCATTGAAAAGTGAAATTGGTAGAATAAGAGGCCATGTAGATATTGTTAATAATAATAATCCAAAAATGTGTAACGCGATAAACGGTGAGGTGACTGTTGCGATACTACTTACTGGTGTTATTAATTTAGTATGTAGCGAGAAGTCTATTAGCATTCAGATTTGATAACGAAAAGCCTATTTTATGAGAATGTCCTAAATGAAGTTGTTCCACAGAAGATAAAATGTAATAATGTACCCAATGTCCTTGGTCAGGAGTGGCCGAACAACACAAAAATCTCTTTCTTTTCTGCGGATAATGATGATGATGCCTTCAACATCACACGAGGACGTGTAATACGTCAGGACGGCCGTGTCGGAGTGAGGGTATCCAAATAATAAAAGTGATACAAACATTTGCCACTATCGAACACTACGGAACACTCTATATAAAGCGGCGCGATCGGAAACAGGACACAGTTCTCTTCAGATCTCGCGACGACCATATCTATTATTTGATTTGTGATTTATTGTATCTCTGTGTTTTATATTGTGTGTATGAGGCGATATTTATCAGTGGGGGAATTACTAGCCTAGGTGGCGAATTCCACAGGGCATCGCGGAGGGGTGAGCGTTACCCCAATCCCCTCATGGGGGGTTGCTGATGGTGTTTATGTTAATTCGTATCCGTTTAGTAGTGATTAGTGTTTGGCTTTGGTCCAGATTGGCTGTATCTGTCAATCATGTTCTCGTTTATTCTTGTGTCTCCGACATGTATAATATATGGATGTACAAATTTGCTCAATAACTGTCTGAAATGAAAATTCGTTTCCAAATGAAAATTTGAAATTGTTTAAACATCGTTTTATGAATGCTAGTTTAATAATTCATTGATTTCTTTAGGATTGTGCAATTCTCCTCTATATGAACTCCAACTGTGCCAAATTCTCACCGTGGGAGGGCCGCGCTTCGGCATGAATAACCGGCCATAAACCTTCGTGTATAAAATTTTCCTAAAAATGGGTACAAAGTTTTTGCTCTACGAATACAGATAAAACAGGTCATGTCCAAATGTTATCACTGTCTTTATTGTAATAAAACAATGATAAAACTGTAGTTATTGCGAGAGAATTTGATAATGACTTTTATGTGTGGAAGCAGTTCAAGAATGCAAGTTACTGTTCTTGATAACGGATATCTCAAACAGTTCACGTGCGGTATTTGAGATAAAGGATTTCTTAGAAACAAGTCTGGGCTGGTGAATAAGTCAAATTATTTAAATTAAATTTCTTTGTTTTTTTTTGTCTGCCTTCCATTCCCAAAGTCTAATCTCAGTTTAAATTGTACTGGTTTCTTCACGCACTATATACTCGAGTTAACTAGTTTTACGCAGATAGTCATCTAGTTTCCTGACACTAATCTGTCAGTTCCTTTCAACCCTTGATTCCTATATAATGCTCCCACAGATAATTGCGATGCGATGCGATGCGGCGTGAAGTTCTTGCGGTGCATTCGTGCGAGCTCTCACATATTTGCGATGCGTTGCAAATTTGCAGTTATGTCCAGGAGCCCATTGAATTTAAAACTGGTTCGGTTTCACCGAAACACGCATCCTTTACCACTATGTTTTCTGCTCATCATAATATTATCTTCATTTATTTTGGCTTCATTTAATACTTTTCGTATTTTGACGATTCTACTTTATTATTTACCACTTTCTGCTTATTTTTTATTACTGAAATATTTTCTTGATCAGTCGATTTCATGATTGTACTTTCCACATTATCAATAGAGGAAATAAATCAATTTTTTTTAAACTATCCGATGTTAGTCATTGTATGTTAGGCAAGCTTTCATAAATATAGTATTTACAAATAGAGTGTTCGGTTTCTATTCAGAAACCTTCTGACGTTTGATTTTAAAGGATAAAAAATAGGTATTAAAAAGCCTGAATAACTCAAGCATGACCATGTGCAATGTGGTCTATACCTAGTTTATATATCAAACATGAGCTATATTACAACAAGTATTGAGACATAAGTTTCTCTTATTCTTCTACAAGTGCCTCTTCAATCTCGAAGATTGGCCGTCAGCTTCCTGTACTCCTCCTTGTCGTTGGCCAGGCGAAACAGTTGTTCAACGGAGGTGGTACCGGTCCACTCCCGGATATTTCGTAGCCATGATTTTTTTTTTCGTCCAGCGCGTCTTATTAGCATAAGCATTGGCCTCAGAGACTTCTATTTTAGGCAGCAAAGTACTAGTAAAACGAATTCCCCAAAATCAGTTAAAGTTGAAATAGCAACTTTATTTGTATTCCATGACTTTTTGTGAAAAAAGAAATCACTAAGTACTTTTTCCGTCTTGTGTATCTTTAACGAAAATCTTAAACTCTCGTTATCTTAAGGAAATGTTTCGTAGTTAGAATAATTAATTTTATCCGTCCATCTCTAATTCGGCCCTTATCTAACCATAAGGACAAAAAAAAAACGCAATAACGAGATAGCTGAGTTTGTTATAAACTTGGAATAAAGTTATGGGAAACTTCTAAGATTCACATAATCATTATTCATATTCACAGAACTTGAACAGTATACATAAGTCCTTCTTGAATAGTATTCCCAATCAGAATCAATCGAAGTATGTGTATATTCAGGCAAATTCAAATATGGTAATAGAATCTATTGCCGGGATAAGACTATCAGGGATCCAAGACGATAGTATCTGAATCCATTGGTGGCAAAGATATTTGAGTTGTTTAATTAACACATGATAATAATCGTCTCTTGCCTTAGATTACCAATACTGCATGAATTGTTGCAATCTACATCAATACTGGATCTTCGAATGCTATTTGCAAGTTATCCCTTCAAAGATACTGGGTAAAGTGTTTTTTGAGAAAGGTTTTTGAATGCTTGGAATGCGAGACATAAATTTTAATTATACTTTTTTTACTTTAATATATAGTTATATAATCTCGGGACGGTGGTCTTAGAAAAATATTCATTTATTATATAGGCCGCCATGGTGTGAGTCACCATGCTGCATTATTGCATTGTCTGTATTCGCAATGAGTATGGTGACCACTCTTGGATTCTTCTTATGATTTCCATCAGGCAGTGTAGAGTCGTTTTGGCAGGGCCATGCATAAAAAATATTTCCGTAAAATGTATGTCTGTTACCTACATGTTTTTTTGGGATGGTGTGATATTTCAAGATCTCATTTTCAAATATGCTTGTTGTCAAAAATATCTCAGCAAATAAATAATGTTTGTTGTGCTTATGCTCACATGTGAGAAACTATTACGTTGGGTTTTTTTTTTTTTATGATATGACAACGCCTACAACTCAACCGCCTGGGATTTAGACCGGCTCCCCTTCTCACCGGTTCACGTAGCAGCTACGGACCCTTGTCTTGATATATCTCTTATCATCATTTTAGTGCATTTATTATTGTAAACGAAATAATTTGTATGTTAGTTTTACTGTCGAAGAGTCATGCTGTCTCATATTTCAGGCTCAATGAGAATGTTAGATACCATCACCTTTTTTTGACTAAGTGGGAATCCCTGGAAACTACCTATCGGTGGTTATGTCGGACTCAATCCGACTAAAAACTGCTGGCGGTCTTAGGTACTAGTACCCCGGGAACCAGGTAAATTAGTATACACCTAGGAAAGCAATCTCTTTAAATGGCTTGGGGTACGTCAGGGGTACCCCAAGCCATTTAACACCACTTCGACGATCCTGGCAACAGTCAAAGTACCTTTTCAGGGTTCCGTGCAAAAGGCAAAAAACGGAACCCTTATAGATTCGTCATGTCTGTCTGTCTGTCCGTCCGTCTGTCTGTCCGTCCGTCTGTCTGTCCGTCCGTATGTCACGATCACTTTTTTCCGAAACTATAAGAACTATACTGTTGAAACTTGGTAAGTAGATGTATTCTGTGAACCGCATTAAGATTTTCACACAAAAATGAGAAAAAAAAACCATAAATTTTGGGGGTCCCCATACTTAGAACTGAAACTAAAAAAAAATTGTTTTCATCAAACCCATCTAAGGATAGGACTTCAAAAATTATATTGAGGTTTCTAATATCATTTTTTACTAAACTGAATAGTTTGCGCAAGAGACACTTCCAAAGTGGTAAAATGTCCCCCCCCCCCCCTGTAACTTCTAAAATAAGAGAATGATAAAACTAAAAAAAAGTCCGACTCGCACTTGGCCGCATTTTTAATGCTTTATTAAAGAAACACAGATAAAGAAAAATAATTGTATATAATGTAGTCTTATCCAACGTTTGATTATTCATTATATACCAGCTCCAGATGTGACCTTTGAATTTATTTGTTTTGTTTGTAGAGATCACAGCCGGATCGTGGATAAAGAGTATGAATATGTTTCTCACGTGTTAAATTAAAGGTTTCTCGGAATTTAATTGTTTAAAAATGACGTATATCTACCCATTTGCTACACAAACATTAACTTAAAACGCAATTGCTCAGGATATATATTTATACTACGTTCAGCAATGAATTTATTGCGACAGTTTCCGTAAGCTTCTTGGATGGTCCCTCATAAATTTGGAAAAATTTGCTAAGAGAAAAATTAATGATGAAAATTTCTTATGAAATTAATTACATTTATGCGTTGAGATAAATGGAAAAGCGGACAATTGTGAGTCGGAGTCGCCCACCGAGGGTTCCGTACGTAGTACCATAATACCTAGTATTTTTAAGCGATGTACATAATAAAACCTGAAAAGAAAGCCGTTTCTCAGGCATTTGAGGGAGGTAGGGATCTTAAATTTGGTAAATCTCAAAATGATGTATAGAACTGATCTAAGGCACAGAATAATGAATTTTTAAAACGTACTTAAAGGTAGTATTTCTTCTTGTAAGTTGATTAGAGCTAAATAATAAGTATCGTTTCGAGTAGAGTTTTGAGAGAATATCACTTCATAAATGAGAAAGTTCTGAAGTCATACTTTTTAAATTGATCATCATCATCACCAGCCTACCACAGTCCACTGCCGGACATAGGTTTCTCTTAACACCACGCTACTCTTTTCGATCCTCGCCTTCTCGCATACAGCTATGCGAGAAGGCGAAATCCAGCAAATCATTACTCCACCTGGCCTGTGGACGTCCGACACTACGTTTACCGTAATAGATAAAAAAAAAAGAGATTACAATAACAGAGATAAAATGACCAAATGTTCTAGGGAAAGGTCTCAAGAGTCACACAAATATATTTATATCCCAGTCGCTATAGTCAATACGAATTCTGATATGTGTTAATCTTAAGTCTATTTACCGAAAGGTAATCTAAGAAATATTAATTTAGTATCCAGCAGAATTTTCTTCCATTTAGCTCTTTCATGTGAAAACAATGTCATTCATTTCATAACATTCTCGGTATTACTAGACAATGTGCCTTTTCATGTCGAGGTACCATTTATCTTGGTTGTATATTATTCACCTTATAATTATATATTTTTTCATATATGCGCTTGCCTAAGTGACTCTACTTTGCCTGATGGAAAACATGTACAGAAACCTTGGGTTCTGGTCACCATACTCATTGCGAATGCAGACAATGCAACAATACAGCTAGGTGACCCGCACTATCGTGGGAGAGCCACGCTTCGTCACGAATGGGTCGGCTCAACCATAGTGATACCACGGCCTCACAGAAAACCGGTGTGAAATAGTGCTTGCGTTGTGTTTCACCGTGTGAGTGAGGATACCGGAGACCCATACCCCAACCCCCCTCTCCCTATCTCCCCTATCCCCCCAAAGGCCGGAAACGCACTTGTAACGCCTCTGGTGTTGCAGGTGTCCATGAGCGGCGGTAATCGCTTACCATCAGGCGATAGGTTTGCTCGCTCGCCAGCCTATTCCATAAAAAAAACTATGGCAGTCTATTGAGATGCTTTTTCATCATTGGGCAGAAGCATCTCTTAAAAATAAAATCTTAACTCTTCTACGACATAACCCCAAATTTTTAATTTGATTTTATATATTTTTTCTAGATTAAGATTATTATAAACAAGAAGGTCCCGGCAGCTTCACCTATATTTCAAGTATATATTAATCAATTCTAATGACACCTATGGGATGGTTAGGTATGGTGACACCTATGTGGTATTCTTCGCCCGTCATTTTAATTACAACTCTATCTACTACAGAATTATCTAACACTGACTAGTTATTCAAGAGATAAGAATCTTTAAACGGATAATGGAACAAAACCTCTACCTTTATTATACTAGCGTAGACAGACAGACATTCACGATGTCCATCTACAAGATAAACACGAGAGCTAATCTCTCAGAAAACAACATGATATAAGTAGAATTTCAAAGATACTGTACAAACGTCTTCATCTTCAATCGTATTGTGAGATGTCTTATTAATCCAGTGTTGATAACTGATACACTGATAACCCATCTTGAGATCTGATACTTCTAAAATATACTCTGATTAACCGTTATAAAGTCTTTTTTTGTTAGTTTGGTTTTATAGTATAATGTCATAAATATCCAATTGATCATCATGTTTTGTATATACATTGTTATACCTACAGTAAAATACTTAACATGCCTTACATACGTCCATCTAATTCTAAATTTCCCAGTGCATATGCTATTGTTATACATTCTAGATATAATTTATTTATACAACGGATGACAATTTCACTGCAAAAGTAAGAAAAATTTGAAATAATCGCTATACGAACCCGTTTAGCCAGCGAGGTATATTAGGACAAACCCCTGTTTTCTAACGAGATGATAATGAGAGCATATGTTCAGCAGTTGGCTCTCGATGATAACTATAAGAAATCTTTATGGATTATACCTAAAAACAGAAAAAAAATATAGTGCTTACAATTTTTGCTCTGAGTAGAAATCAAACTCATTATTCTCTGGCGTTGCAGTCAAGATCGCTAAATATTAGACCTAAAGATGAGTGATTATTAACTATTAGAACAACAGATGATTAGAAAATATTTAAAGAAGTAAAGAGTACGTTTTAAAGAGCATACGTCTTAGAACTATCAATGGACTTAATCAAAACTTTTTTGAGGTTTGTTTTCTGTTACATAAAGAGTAGAAAGAATTGAGTGTATCATCGCAAGGATGTTTTTTCTAAAGGAAACAAGTCAATGCTGTTTGTCAAGACAAGATATATCGCATTCAACTTCAGGGGCGTGGAATCACACCCATATTCCAAATGGAATGCAAATTTCCAAAACATGCTAAGTAATAATGGAATGAGATCATATTGGGAAACTCTTATTGTGATTAAAAGTGGGATTGTTGGTGTGTACTGATAAGGTTAATTTTCTATATTGCTTGATGGATCTGATTTTATCAAGCACGCCTAGAAATTATGCCTATGGTGGCGTATGAGGTTGGTCATCAGGAGCTTTTTACTGTGATTGAACTGGAAAATGGCCGCCAGGTGCTATTGGTAACTGCGCATAGATCTACAAACTGATTCTACTTGATTATGTTGTCCTCATAATAATTTGGATTCAAAATAACGTGCCAAATTTGTAAAAGTAATCTGTTTTGAAAATCTGTATCTGTGATTTTCAAAAATTTCTCATGTATGAGCCTTTTTACGCCCAAAATGCTTTTCGAACCATACCCCCGTGGGGAAACAAAGGGCGTGTGTGCGACTTTCGGAGCACCAGTCTACCTATTAAGCCCCGCGGCGGTCTACCATAGCAGTCAGGAGGAGCTTCACGCTGTCACGCCCCACACCGTTCTACTCAGCAAGAGACGGAACACCGACCTGAATTAGACGACACTCCCCGGCCGCAGCAGGGCGTTACCTGTCCCGGCTCGTTTGCAGCGGTTACGTCTCTCCAAGATGTGGCCACAGCGAGCCTTAGGCAACGATTGGGAGCTAGCGACCTCTAACGCGTCCCCTTCGCCGCCATCTTCGAGCGAGATCGGCTCTTCTGGAGCATAACATCCTCAAACAAGGAGACCTTCCTATCCCTCACCACTCGCCAGCATGCCGCGATCAATGCTAGCGTTGACAGCTTTCGTCCGATCTATCCGACCAGGCCTCGAGCAGAATCCAGGAGTGGTAATCACCATACTCATTGCGAATTGCAGACAATGCAATAATGCAGCATGGTGAGCAACACTAGAGTGGTATATTGAAATGCTTCTGCATCGTTTTGGTTTTTAAATAAGTTCTAATCATCACTTGTTCATTTTTGTTTCTTCGGGGTGGTATTTTTTCATCAAATTTAATTGGGATCAAACGTGATGTACAAAAAATCACTCCAAATAAAATTATTTTCCAAATCACTTCTTAAATTACTAAGCTTTGAAGTAACAAAGAAAAAAACTTCTTTGTCTTGTGACAAATATTAATATACAATAATAAAACCAAAACTTAGGTACTTCATTGTCATCAAACCAAGACTTATAATTTTTTCACAATATGCATACCTCAACAAAATATTGTAAATCACTATTTTATTAATATACTGCGAACTTTATTCTTGCAAAAAGTGCCTACACACAATATATTTCGTTTTATCTGTCTAAAGAGTCTAAAGTCTCGTGATAAATCCCCGCTGAGGGCACTTAGGCGTCATCGAAAATTTTCAAAGGCGACAATGCCCCTAGCTCATCCTAAAACTGTCGTTTCAAGTTTTATAAATTTCAAGCATCTTAAATAATATATAAGTTAGTGAGTATCATGCTTACATTCTGATATTTTTAAAAAGGTTTTAAAATTGATCAAAGTAAAACTGGATATTTTTGGTGACATTTACCGACTTCGGTATTATTGTTTTTATTTTAGATATGAGAGAAATAAAATGTTAAATTCTGCTAAAACCTATACAAATGAAATTGAAGCGTCTGTCTATAATTTCAAATAACCCTTTTTTACTAAATGTTTAATATGAAAGTATGTACTTACATCAAATAATCAATTATTAAAAATGTTGTCTGTCTGTATGTATATTAATGCTGGCTAATCTTTGGAACGGCTGGACTGATTTTGACGAGAGTTTCACTAACAGATAGCTGATTTTACAAGGGGTAACTTAGGCTACCTTTGTCATAGACTACAGCGCAGCTAGTTTAAATATGCGTCATTTACTAAAACTATTAATCATCATTGCCCTATTGCCTTCCAAATCATATTACTAACTACAATCATGCTAGGTACTATTATTATTTCTGTAAATTTATAGATTCATATTTTATAATATGCATTATACGGCAAGTATTATCAGTTACCACACTGACCTCTTTGCCATTATTATCTAGTCTTGTGCTAATGTTATGTAATTTAGTTTATATTCGTATTGCAATCTTTATTTAGATAGTCACAGTACATTTTAAATGCTTCTTATAAAGCAAAATTATGAGACGATCCTAAATCCTTGACTACTAAAATTCTTATTACGAATTAGCTGCGCCATCGGTATTACAAATTCAACAACTACAACAATTTTCAAAAAGTAAGAAATACCGATTGTAATTAAGAATAGTTTTTTCTTACTTTTGAAAATTGATCAGTATATCATTGGTTTTAATTTTATTTTCGAGTAACCCTACTTTTTTCTAAAGTAAAAGTATTTAGTGCTTCTAATATCAGCTATCTGCTAATGAAAGTCTTGTCAAAATCGGTATAACTATTCCAAAGTTTAGCCGAAACAAAAAGACAGTCAAAGAATTTTTTTAATGTAAGTACTATAGCTACATTCTTTCATAATATATGTATTTATTTTATTTAATATTTATATATCATTCAATGTAAAACTGTTAATTTAAAATTACAAAAAGATACTTAAATTGCATTTATTTGTATAGAAAAAAGAGTTTAGATAAATATTACCGTGGGAGAGCCACGCTTCGGCATGAATGGGTCGGCTCGACCGGAGTGATAGCACGGCCTCACAGAAAACCGGTGTGAAATAGTGCTTGCGCTGTGTTTCACCGAGTGAGTGAGGATACCGGAGGCCCGTTTCCCAACCACCTCCCCCTATCTCCCCTCCCCCCATCCCCACAAAGACCGGCAACGCACTTGCGACGCCTTTTGTGTTGCAGGTGTTCATGGGCGGCGGTAATCGTAATCAGGCGATAAGTAGGCTCGTTTGCCCGCCTATTCCATAAAAAAACAAAAAAAAGTGTACAAGCATTTAAAGCTTTCAAGCCAGCATCATAATTCAAAAGTTAATAACGTGTTGGATCAAGTTTGATGTATGCAGAGAAAACAGATCTTGTATCTTTTATTAAAGTATAATCTTTGCATTTCATTACACGTGTTTTCTTTATTAAGGCTTTGGAATAAGGCAAACGTTATTGAGTTTAAATGAAAGTTATTTTTGACGTGACAACGTCTATCTAATAAATTGATGAACACCGGCTGCATGCACGAAAAAGGATGACTTATTGTCCCATTACGCCCATGGTCCCGTAACCTTAATTCTCCCGTTACGATCATTGTACATCGTTGTATGAGAGATAATTATAAATACTTAGACGAAATGTTTCATCAATATTTCGTTATGACGAAGTCATCTTAAACTATCGTCCGTAAACCGACTTCACAGACAACCAGTTTTTAGGGTTCCGTGCCAAGCAAAAAACGGAACCCTTATAGATTCGTCATGTCTGTCTGTCTGTCTGTCTGTCCGTCCGTATGTCACAGCCACTTTTTTCCGAAACTATAAGACCTATAATGTTGAAACTTGGTAGGTAGATGTATTCTGTGAACCGCATTAAGATTTTCACACAAAAATAGAAAAAGAACAATAAATTTTGGGGGTCCCCATACTTAGAACTGAAACTCAAAAAAAATAATTTCATCCGACCCATACGTGTCCATACTATATATAGATAGGTCTTCAAAAATGATATTGAGGTTTCTATTATCATTTTTTCTAAACTGAATAGCTTACGCGAGAAACACTTCCAAAGTGGTAAAATTTGTGTAACCCCTGTAACTTCTAAAATAAGAGAATGATAAAACTAAAAAAAATATATGATGTACATTGCCATGCAAACTTCCACCGAAAATTGGTTTGATCGAAATCTAGTAAGTAGTTTTTTTTAATACGTCATAAATCGTAAACTGCATTTTACCTTTTATTCAATCAACACACATATAAAAATAAAATAAAAATTACATTATGTTACTTGCTACTGCGGAACCCTTCATGGGCGAGTCCGACTCGCACTTGGCTGCTTTTTTAATATCAAATTGAAGTTTAATGAAAGTAGAACATAATTATAATGTTAAAGCAAAGAAATTGTAAAAGTACCTGAACTAATCCTGATCTGGACTAATTAATTAAACCAAATAATTATCCCAAACTTATAGGCTTATGTATTAAATTTAATTTACATAGGTATCACGTTGTTGCTCACATTGAATTCGGAAACTAACTAACCGATTGTCACGTTATTTGAAATGTGTGCATTGCTAGCGTGCTTAAGATAGAATCGATAACATCACGTTTAGACTAATAGGTGCCGAGCATCATTGAAAAGAGACGTCGACTAAGTACAGTAGAGTAGTATTGGAATAAGTTTTATTCGACACTAGCTGACTCACGCAACCTCGTTTGCGTCTCCTATTGCCCGTAGCGTGATAATTTGCCCCCGTTTTTGAAACATTCTTCATTGGTGCTCCGCTCCTATTAGTCTTAGTGTGATGATAAATAGCCTATAGCCTTCCTCGACAAATGGGCTATCTAACACTGAAAGAATTTTTCAAATTGGATAAGCGGTTCCTGAGATTAGCGCGTTCAAACAAACAACCAAACTCTTCAGCTTTTATTAGTATAGATATATCAATTGTCTGAATAAAAGCGTGACAAAAAACTCGATTAATTTTTTTTAAATAATGTACTTATTTAAAAACATAAAAAACATATTAAACAAAATATATAAACAAAAATAAGCAATATTCAAACCATATAATGGAAAATCTACCCCTGTTTAAAGCTGGTAAATGAAAGTTTCAAGATCAATAAGAAGAATTTGCCGAGTTTAAGATTGCCCAGTGCTAACATCAAAACTTTTGGCCACAGAATGTTTTGGAAGACAAATTTTCAACTGAGTTGAAACAAATTTGAGACATATATAATATCGATATACAGGACTGCGCGGCGCCTGGCGGGGTAGCCAACTTATTTGAGGTTTACAGCCTAGACGCCTAAATCTATATATATTTTTTCTTTATTATACAAGAAGGACTATGCTAAGGAAATTATGGGAGAAACTTGTTTTTACAAGCTTTCTATTAACTTGCAATGTATGCTTGTATGTTCGGGTGGAATCTTGCAACTCTATTTGAAGCAGATATCTTGAACCGATTTTGTCGAAATTTTGCAAGCATATGTATACAGCGTGACAATACAATATTATAATGACATGGAACTTATCTGATGCTGGAGCTGGAAGGTGGCCATAGGAACTCAGTAAAGAAACGTCGCAACATCATCGAGTATGGACTCGTTTGATTCGTCCCGAGGCATTCCAGTAAAAGCTTGTATTTAAAAAGCTTTTTAATTTAATTTATTCCATCATAGTTTTTATCATCACAATCAACAGCTTTGACTAATTAATTGTTGGACATAGGCCTCTCATGAGAATTGAAGTCTTGGCTTACCAAGCTACGCTGGCCAGATGGATTACACACATCAAAAGTGTCTAGGGATCAACATATGTGTCTAGGGATCAACATATATTTTTGCAATAACTTTTCTCCTGATTGATATTAATTAAAATTTTCTTTAAGGATTCATCAAATAAAGTGTTTTCGTTTGTCACAGTAACGATAAACCAAGTCACCTTTGCATTAATAAAGAAATTTGCCATTTTCCTAATAAAGGGATTTTTGACATTTGAACCACTAACATTAAAGTTCGAAAAAAGACTGAAATAACAGTTTTCTTTAAAATTTTATTAGGTAACTTACAATTAATAATCCGTGTTTCTACCGCGAACACTAACAACACAAGAATCGGTTTGGCATACTCAAAATGAGTTCATCCAAATCACGCTGTGGAATGGCCGCCCATGTTCGTTGCAACAACAAAAAAAGGTCTTCTTGCGACTGGATACCCTCCATATTCGGCAGAGCTCTTCTCTGTAGCATATCCCATGCATGCTCAATCGGGTTCAAGTCTGGCGACTGAGCAGGCCAGGGCCAAAGCCACATCTCAATCTCAAGAAATCCGCATAAAAATGCTTGATCCCTAGACATTTTTGATGTGTGTAGTTTAGAGTTTTATTTGAATTTTTCCTTCTCCTGACAGTATTATTGTCCTACTTTTGAAATAGGATTTTATAACAGTTGTACGTATAACATATTTATAAGAAGTGGTTTTGCATGTAGTTATCTACTATACATGAAATCGCACTTGAAGTCCCGAGGTAAATTTATCTACTGCAATAGTGACAGTTAGATGGTGATGATATAAATCGATATGGAAGTTTATTATACAGCTTTGAGAGTTGAAATTATGTAGATATCTTGTTAAGGTGTACCTTTTCTGCTATTCATTTACTTTGTTATAACAAAACAATATCAATGAAATTCTTAATCTATACTAACTAATATAAAAAGCTGAAGAGTTTGTTTGTTTGTTTGAACGCGCTAATCTTAGGAACCGCTGGCCTGATTTGAAAAAATCTTTCAGTGATGGATAGTACATTTATCGAGGAAGGCTATAGGGTATATATCATCACGCTAAGACCAATAGGAGCGGAGCACCAATAAATAATGTTTTAAAACGGGGGAAAATTATCACGCTACGGGCAATAGAAGACGCAAACGAGGTTGCGTGGGTCAGCTAGTATATAAATAAAAACCAATAAAACCGTTAAGAAGTAAGCGAATAGCCTACAATTTATTATATTTGTTTTTCACTCTCTTTCTTTTCATTTATTTCTTTTCAACATTTCATTATAGCAAAGTTTTAGATTGAGTTATAAGATAATTTCGTATCAGTTGATTTATTAGCAATAACTTCGATTTCGTAAAACTATTTACAGTCCATCACAATAAAAGGTTTCTTTTTTATTATTTCCTTATTACTATTTACTTTGATGTAACTCCGAAAATTAATTAGGAAAGTATCTAACAGGCGTTACATTACGACGTTTCGATCAAATTAGACTGTAAATGGACTATTTTTGTCCGTTTCTTTCCATGTTTTTAAAGTAAGTACAAACTTAGCGTAGTAAAATGAATTGCATATTTTATTTCTACGTCTAAAACTTTAGACGAAATAGTACAAAGATTATGTATACTAAACGAACCATTGCAAATGTGAGTGTATTTGAAATGTGTGAAGAATTTCACACCCAACTTTTCTAAGACAAATTGTTTCATAAATATATCATTTAATGAAAATGTTTTGATATGTTTCTGTTTAAACAACTTTTAAGGATTGACAAGTCACTGAAGGTTTCAAAAATTGAATATTCGCTATACATACCTATATCTGGATTCCAATAAATGTGTATGTATAATCAGGTCAGTATACAATTGTCCTTCAGTTAATATGAGCTAAAGCCGCGGGGTGAATGAAAACCAAAACGCTCTATAAGTTTGTAGGCGGTTGGAAAAATACTGAGACTGATATTTTCTTTCATTGACGTTGTTATAATTTCTTTAGCTTTGTTGTGAGGTTGCCTAGAAGAGATTGAATTTTGCAATAAGGCCGCCCTTTGTACATTATCTGTCTGACACATGATTGTATTTCTGCTGTAATACCAATGTATAAAACTTAGCTATCTTTCTGTCTATATATGATTTTATATGTATGTGTTTTACCTAACAATATTCAAGTAACTGTATATAGCCTTTGACACTTGGTACTTGCCAATCATCAAAAGCATTTCACCTCTTATTGGAAAGGCAATTTTGGACTACTACAAGTATACCACACCGACAAGACCAGGGTTGGTATATGTTTATTTGAAGTTTTCATTCCTTTTTATGGAATAGTCGGGCTAACGAGCAGACGTATCGCCTGATGGTAGGCGATTACCGCTGCTCATGGACACCCGCAACACCAGAGGTGTCACAAGTGCGTTACCGGCCTTTGGTGGATGGGGGAGGGGGGAGATAGGGGGAGGGGTTGCGGTGTGGGCCTCCGGTATCCTCACTCACTTATCATATATCACCTCACTCCGGTATCACTCCGGTCGAGCCGGCCCATTCATGCCGAAGCGTGGCTCTCCCACGTTGGTTAATTTGCTAAAAAAGTTTCTGTACGGACTAAATCTTTTGTCAGTGATTTTGAAAATGCATTTCAATCTTATATTTTAAACTTTGTGTAAATTGGTGGAGAACACTAAACGTCTTCACTCTCATTCGCGATGACGTCACGTTGGTTATAAAACCGTAAAATATTGTAATTTTGCTAAATTTAAAATGAGTTACTATACATATGATTGCTGCCGGAGATATAACACAACATCCTACATCGACGTTTTAACATTTCGTTATTTAACAGAACGAAAATTATGAGATTTATGGCGAAAAATTCTTCTTTTTGTGTTTACAGCAACCGCTTCAGGTTATTTATTTTTATGACATTTTATGCATTTTTCTATAGAGGCGACTACGATAATACCCAAACGCATTCTAGGTAATCTTAAAACTCAATGGTAACATATATTAAACAATGAAAATGTAATCATATGTTTTAAAATAATTATAACAGTAACTAACAACTAGCAAAAATAGTTATAAAGTTAGTCGAATACAAAAATACACGATACGCAATACAAAGGGAATCAAAAATAGATTTAAACTAAAAAATTTCATTTTATTGAAGCTACTTAAAATAAATTTAATTAAATTAATTTACTGGAATGTCTCGAGACGAATCAAACGAATTCGAACTCGATGATGTTGCGACGTTTCTTTACAGAGTTCCTATGGCCACCTTAAAGCTCCAGCATCAGATCAGCTCTATGTCATTATAATATTGTATTGTCACGCTGTATACATATGCTTGCAAAATTTCAGCAAAATCGTTTGAAGATATCTGCTTCAAAATTGAGTTGCAAGATTCCACCCGAACATACAAGCATACACAAACATACATTGCAAGTTATTAAAAAGCTTGTAAAATACTCGAAATCGGTAAGTTTGAAAAAACTGAATAACTCGCACAATTAGTCATGAAATAATAATGTTTACTCATTTTCAAACGGTTGAGCATCGTTAAAATAAATGCCAAAAAAAATTGATGAAAATGTACACTTTTAATGTCACTGAAACTCTAAGTCGTAAACCATAGCCTAACCTGCCCTTACTCCCTGCTTTATTGAAAAAGGCTACATACACCTGAAATAGCCTACATATTGCGCAGTGGGGAAAGAATTTTATGTGAGTACGAATATTGATTTTCAAACGCGTATCTCAGTTCAATATTTGTTATACCCGAACTGCCACAGTGCATGCGACTGTCGGTCAAGAGGTTTTGGGTTCGATTACCAGGTTGGACTGTTCTTGTATTTTTCTTACTATGAATTGGTAATATCAGCCCAGATTTTTTTTGTTGAATTGTGGGCAAAAAATGGTTACGTAATTTACGGTGTTTTAGGCCCGTGCCTCGGAGAACACGTTAAGCTTTCGGTCCTGGTTGTCATGAAAAACAATGGCCCTCGGAGTTGTGGAGGTCAGATACCCGTCGGTCCATAGAAAAGCTGATGTTCAGGAAAAACCGGTTGAATTAGTAGCCGAAGCCGAACAATAGGAATAATAAAAGCTAAGAAAATGATTACTTATATCCTAAAAATTATGCTAAACATTTTAAAGATTACTACCTTAAGTCTAAGAAGATATTTTTTATATCTTCATATTAAATCACATTCGAAATGTTTGTTTATCTTACAATTTCGACTGGAACACTTCTTGCATTGTGACCGTTTCTTCGGATAAATTGTACCACAATAGAGCTATTTATTAAACATAAATTGATCGTTCTAGTTCCTTTGTTGATTTAACTATCAAATGATATATATCGATCATTTTCTCAGCCAAACTCAGTTCAAAGAAATGCAGAACAGTTACTACTTTAAGCGAACTATGTAATGCATAGATGAGAATACTTCCAGCAATGCCATTGAGCTTCATTGGAGATGTGAATTATTTAAAAAAAAAAACGATTGCGTCAATATCTGTCATCTAAATTAAATTCAGTTTTTTTAGTAAAACATAAAGGTTATATATACATTCGTAATCACCGTTAAAAATTATTTATTTTGATAGGTACCACACTCGATGTATTTTGTTTTTTTTTTTAAATATACCCAGTGTCACTCTCACGACTATGACGAATCTATTGACACCACTTACATAAAAATACGACAAGCCGTTTAGGTTCTAGGGTGTGCCAAAGAAATACATACATACACTCGAAATACATAACCCGCAGTCGGGTAAAAAAGAAACAACTAACTCACATTACCAATAGTTTTTTTTTCTTTTCTTGCTCCGGAAACCTCTAAATCTTCAAACTAATAAAATTTCAAAGGATTGTTGAACGGAAGTTGATAACTCAATCTTAACAGAGAAACTCAATTGATCTGGACGAAACTTAATGTGAAGATAGATAGCCTAGAAGAGCATACTGGATAATTTATAAATGATTGAATAAATCGATAGTAACCGCGCCAAAAAGCAAGGTTTTTACTCATGTGTTTAAACATTAAAACTTCCTTTAAAATCTATTCGTAATATAAAATCGAACTGCACGATAAAATTTATATTTTCCATTAATCAAGTTGGCTTTAATAAAGAAGTTTGAAAAGAATGGATAATGGGATTACCGATGGCTATAGGAAAACCGTCGATATTAATAAAAGCGAGGCAAGTTTATAATCGCTGGATTTTAACAGCCAACCTGCTTTTATTAAACTTTTGCAGCAATATTCTTACTAATATAATAATAATATAATACATACGGTGTATCCTAACGTTTAATAATTTTAAATGAAATAATAAGTAAATAATTAAAATATTATGAAAACATAAACAAAAACATTATCATGTTTTAACATGGAAGCTGTTATTTGTTAAAAAATATATATTCATAAGTGGCAGATACTGGAAGTACATTAAGATACTGCAATATCACCTTCAAACTGAATACCGATTGTTATAAATACTGCGTGTTTAACTTTAGTAAGATTAAGTTATGCGAAACACAATTGAACATTTGTTATTTTTATTCGTAGTTAAATTCGAGTTATGATAATTTTATTTTCTAATCAATACTAAAAACAATAGTTTATAACTCGATATAATAATCGTGAGTCCATCACTGATCCAAGCTTAATTTTTAAAAAAAGATCACATAAAAAAGACTCACCATGTCATCATAAAAAGGCATCAGGATGGTCACTATGCGTTGGATGTGATAGTAACATAACGTCCAATTCACATCGGCACCACTACACAGAGGCAGGGTAGACCTTTGACCATACTGTCCACCTATTTTGACGAATTACCATGACACTATCATCAAAAAAATCACTGCACTCATACAACACTTAAAAAAATTATTAAATTAAAAACAATCTTTAAAATTAAAAACAAAAATAAAGTTAAACAAAAAAGAGTCAAAATGTAATAAACTTGAAAATATTTTTCAAGAAAGTCGTTTTGCAAAAAATTTTTTAAGCACTTGTAAAATAAATAAGTTGTATTTTATATTTAATGGAAGTTCCGTAAGGATTTGTTTATAAAGAGACGTGACTTCGAGTCAGCAGCTGAAACCGAACTGAAGCGAGCGATACTGAAAATTACGCGACGCGCGACGGTTGAGCTACGTATTAGGTGTTGAGTAATATCTTCAAATCATTTGTATTAATTTAATACTGGTTTATGATGTTGTTATTGATACTACGATTGTTGTGACGGGTTCTGATAGTGATTATATAAAAAAACGACATTTAAAAAATATCACAAACAAGTGTAGTTTTTGTATTACTGTGTAATAATACTGTGTATACCTGCTGTCGTTGTAAAAATGTTCTTATTTATTAAAATATCTAAGTACGAACAAACCTTTATTCTCTATTCTGGGTGAACTTTTAATAATAAATAATAATATAATAAATATTTCGGACATCTAACACACAACGCCATCTAGTCCCAAGCTAAGCAGAGCTTGTGTTGTGGGTACTAGACAACTGATACAAATACATATATACTTTTTTTGTAAATACCTACAAATTATATATAGAAAACAGCCAAACTCCGAAACGAATATTTGTAGATCACACAAACATTTGGTCCGACCCGGGAATCGAACCCAAGACCTCATGATCAGCAGTCGCACACGCCAACCGCGAGACCAACGAGGCAGTCAATTTTAACCATTGGAAAGCCAGGTTACATTATGGGAGATTCATTCTACGGTAAATAATGAGCTGATTCCACGGTTCAGCAAAATTGATTCCACGACCCCTCATACACAATCGGAGTCAAGTACTTGTTAACAACGGATTTCTGACTGACACTTAAATTTTCTTCCTCCTTTATTGAGAGAATGAGATACTCAGAGGGCGACAACACTACACTATATAGGTAGGTCTATAGGTAGTGGTAGTGATATAATATCTGTAGATAACCGTCTGCATTAGCCCTCATACCATAAACAAGGAAATGTTTATAAATCGTGAAAGTGTAAAAACAATTATTAGAAACCCTGACTGACTGACTAACAGCATCTGTTGTTGTTTTATCTCGCTTTTATTGGCTTCACTTGTTACTAATTATGTAAACACATCATAGCGGTAATTTTTTGCCTACTGTTAACCGTCGTATCTAAATTAAACTTTATATAATTAAGTGTTTATTATGGAATGGGGGCAAACGAGCAGACTTATCACCTGATGGTAAGCGATTACCGCCGCCAATGGACACCAGAGGCGTCACAAGTGCGTTGCCGGCCTTTGGGGGATGGGGAGGAGGAGGGGGAGGGGTATGGGCCTCCCGTATCCTCACTCACTCAGTGAAACACAGCGCAGGCACTGTTTCACACCGGTATTCTGTAAGGCCGTGGTATCAATCCGGTAGAGCCAGCCCATGCATGCCGAAGCGTGGCTCTCCCACGGTAAGTGTAGTTTTGATAACAATACGATAATTTTATATTTTCGATGATAGAACCATGAATTTGATATTTGAACGTGGTTTCAGTGCCTACTAGTGATCCCCTCAAATTTAAGCTCATAATATTCCTTTTTTTTTTTATGGAATAGACCGGCAAACGAGCAGACGTATCGCCTGATGGTAAGCGATTACCGCCGCCCATGGACACCCGCAACACCAGAGGCGTCACAAGTGCGTTACCGGCCTTTGGGGGTTGGGGGGGGGGGAGATAGGGGAAGGGGATGGGGGGGAGATAGAGGGAGGGGTTGGGGTATGGGCCTCCGGTATCCTCACTCACTCGGTGAAACACAGCGCAAGCACCATTTCACACCGGTTTTCTGTGAGGCCGTGGTATCACTCCGGTCGAGCCGGCCCATTCATGCCGAAGCGTGGCTCTCCCACGGTGAATTCGATGAGAATAGTGAAATTATTATGTCATTTTCAAATTTAGAGAAATAGGGCCCTCTAACACAAAGGGAATACCCTCCGACCAGGTAAAGGTGATTATGGTAGGATGTTAGGCCCAACGGTTAATGTTGTGAAGTTGTGTACATGCTAATCAGTGTGAGAACTTTTCATATCGTGACACAGGATTAACAATTACTCCGTAGTTCATTGTATCTTCGTTAGAGGGCACTGAAGTACATTTGTTCCACGACGTCAACACGTCAAGTTGACTATAAATTATTTTGTTGAAAAGAGATATCAAAATTCTCGATGGTAATGTGCAAATGACTAAATCAAGTACATACACTTTGCTAGCTTGTGAGGATTTTATATTTCGTGTGTCTAACTTTGAAGATGACGAACGTTCATTAAATTATTCTGTCCCTGTTTAACTCCTTGGGGTTGAAACTTTCGAAAAAAAATTCTTAGTCGGTTTTTACTAAATTAAAAAGCATCGGTTGCGATAGGTCAAGATAATTCTGGCCAATTACGTAACTTATCTGCATATGCGTAGTGTTTTAAGCGGTTACCTCGCCGTTTTCTACTGCGCTAAGGGTTGCTGGTTCAAACACCGCAAGGAAGAACACTTTGTATGTTGTTCGGAGTCGGGGTGTTATTTGTGTCCATTTTATGTATGTTTGTATTCCTGTGGAAGTTGTCTATTATAAAAAAAGTTGTACTGCAGCCGCAGATTTCATTCTCTATGACTCATTTTTCTCCACGCATAAGTATATGGGTAAACACGTGGGATCAAGCAGTTAATGATTATTACATATGTATATATTCCAAGAAGATGTTGAAAAGATGTTGTTTTATGTATTCAGAGAATGATTTTATTTCATATTTATAAGTACTTGTCTGGACTTGACTCCACGATTGTATTGGATTGTATTGTAAAATAGGAAGTGTGTATAGAACTTTTTGAGTCCTTGAAAAATTCACTTAACATGTACAATAGTTCAATTTGAATTAAACTGGTATTGAAAACTTAACAAACCAACAATTTTTCAAACTTATAAAATACCTATAGAAACTCTGTAATGTCGTACCAATACGCCTACATTCGATCTAGTTCAGAAATATTCCTCTTGAAGTTACGTTTGATGCATCTAAAATAGGTGACATTGACCTACACTGACGCCTACAACGGGTTTCAATTTCCTACGACATTATAACGTAATATATGAATCAAGGCTTTGTACTCCCCAACGATGACATACAGGGATAAATCTTTACGAATAGTCATAGACATAAAAACCGAATCTTTTATCGTGGGAGAGCCATGCTTTGGCATGAATGGGCCGGCTCGACCGAAGTGATACCACGGCCTCACCGAAAACCGGTGTGAAATAGTGCTTGCGCTGTGTTTCACCGAGTGAGTGAGGATAGGGGAGGCCCATATCCCAATTCCCTACCTCCCCCCCTGTCCCCAAAACGCCGACAACGCACTTGTGAAGCTTCTGGTGTTGCAGGTGTCCATGGGCAGCGGTAATCGCTTACCATCAGGCGATATGTCCGCTCGTTTGCCCGCCTATTCCATAAAAAAAAACATGTTCGGAACTGGAGGCGTGTCTTGATTTGTCCTTGACCAATATCAGTGTTAATTTTTCAGTGTTTACGTATTTTAATCTCCTTTCCTAATAAAATTTGAATTCAAACATTTGCTTAACAAATATATGTTTTTGATTTGAATCATGTTTATTTTTTTACAACGTTTATATTAAAGGAGAGCCATGCTTAGGGATTGAACATACAGGTGTCCCTTTGAAGTGGTATTGACATACAGATAGCATGACATAATGCTGCCTAAAAAGACAACGTAGCCATATACGAGTATAATTCCTAGATGCTATAAATAACCCAAATCGTAATTGCACTCTATCTTTTCCCTCAATCAGATTTCAATATCTTCACATTTATATTATCTAATATATACAATTCTCGTGTCGTGGTGTTTGTTACCAAACTCCTCCGAAACGGTTGGACCGATTTTTATGAAATTTTGTTTGCATTTCGGGTAGATCTGAGAATCCTCTAACATCTATTTTCATAGCCCTAATTTATAAGGGGACCCATCCCTGAATTTTCATTTTATTTTTATGGCAAAACAACGTTTGCCGGGTCAGCTAGTATCTAATATAATAGAATTATTTTAAAATTCCTATCACTAACACACTTTGCTGTATAATTTATTTTACAAATTTCTACTCAATATTCTGCAAAATATTTCGTTAAGTAGCAATCTGAAATATCAGTTTCTTACTTTGAGAATTCTTACTTTTCATAAAATGCATTTGGCAAAGTAGACAGAATTCAAGATAAGCATACTAATGAACTGTAACATTTACAAAAATGAAATGGAAAGAAAAAAAAATCTTAAAGTTATTGAAAGTAATATTGTTATTTTAAATTGCTTTTAGCTCGATGCTTCGCTTAAAAAAAAGTAATTTTTCGATTTATCAGGGACATTTTTTTAAGAAAGAGAGTCAAGACACTGAAATACATTCAAATTCATTTATTCAATTAAGTCACTAAGTGACATATATGACGTATTGAAGCTACAGTTAAAAATCATAGATCGGCACAAACAGACGCCACAGCATGTGCTGGATTGTCAAGGAATTACATTATACTATATCCATGCATGGAATATATGAAACGCATGTTTGGAAAGATTAAATGATTGCCTGTTAAACAATCAATTGTCTTTCCCCTGACCAGATACAAGGTGGCGATGAAGACAAAAATAAGCGCCTGTCCAAGAGACATGTATTTAATTTATTTTAGAACGATAAAGTAATCATCCAGCCCTTAGTATCATTGGAGGGATTTAGGCCCCTGTAACCTAATTCACAAACTGACGTTGACGTGTTTGACTTTCATAGTAGAACAAAGTCTTCATGAGAAGGAAAGGTCTTATTCAGAAGTGGACTACTAAAGGCTCTTGAAGAAGAATTCTTAACACTTTGTGAAGCCGTTGTTCCAATCGAGTTGGCTCCATTTGTGTCTAAACATGACTCAAGATACTGGATTACCAACACATAAGTCGCCTCTGGAGTAATTAAACAATAATAATATATTTAGTACTGTGGCGATTAAAACCTTCGCGGTACCTATATAATCTCCAATTCATAATACTGGCAGATGAAAACTCCTGTTTAAAGCAAATGTTCTAAAACTGATTAATATAATTTGGATTTTTTGGAATGCTGAAGAGAAGATAGACTGCAGGGGTCGTGGAGTCAAGACCTACTAGCAGTAAATTTCATTTTATTTTTTATGTATGGCCCGCCAAAATGACTACTCTGCCTGATGGAAAGCATAAGCAGAATCCAAGAGTGGTGGCCACCATACTCATTGCGAATGCAGACGATGCAGCATGGCGACCCACACCATGGCGGCCTAGTGATGCTTCTGCATCTTTTAGTCTACTCAACAAGTATGGAACTTGTTGACTAGACTATTTGGGCCTGTATGAAATATAAATAATTGTATTCCGATATTGTAAATTCTTATCTTGTAGTAAATACGTTTAGTCGTGTTGTTATTTCCCAAGTTTCAGGTACATTAGTACACTGACTACACATAACCTCCAGGGCTCGTATTTGAGAAGGTACGAGTGCCACAGTACTAAACATAACAGATACTCCTCAGCTATTATCACTTTCAAAAAGAAATATTAAAAGTAAATACAAGCCTTACATAAAAGCAAAATAAACCCCACGAAATGTGAAAATATTTTTTTACTTTTTTGTTCCAGCTTTGTGTTCGTGATAACCAACAAGCATTCACGTTGTACCTCACGTTCAAAGTATTTCATAGAGCATATTCAGAGACGGGGTACCAAGCGCGTTTTACTTACCTGCAGCGACTAGGTATAACACGTATGTTGTTCTTATATTTCATACTAGTTGTTGACCGCGGCTCTTCCCGCGTATATGTCGGTAATCGCGACAAATAGTAGCCTATGTGTTATTCTGATTAATAAGCTATATTACTGAAAAGTTTCATCGAAATCCGTTAAGTTGTTTTTGCGTGAAAGAGTAACAAACATCCATCCATACTTACAAACTTTCGCGTTTATAATATTAGTAGGACTAGTGGTTGCCCGCGGCTCCGCCCGCGTATATGTCGGTTATCGCACATAGTAGCCTCTGTGTTATTCTGATGTATAAGCTATATTACTGTAAAGTTTCATCGAAATCCGTGCAGTAATTTTTGCGTGAAAGTGTAACAAACATCTATCCATACACTTACAAACTTTCGCGTTTATAATATTAGTATAGATACAAACGTGAGGTTGACGCATCGCGCACGCAGCACCTACGTTATTGATGCGCAGTTTGATCATTCAGCTATCTTCGTATTTATATTCGTTGAAATGTGTAAACGTATTCAAAAACGTATTCAAACGACAGTAAGTTATTTATTAAAAGCATTGGTTATACATACCATAAAATACAAGAAACTCAAAGTAATTAGGAATTTCAAATTCTCAATAAAAACGAGTTCTAAATTCTAACTTAACTATGATGATACGGATTTAACCGTGATGTATGGATCACTTAACACAATATAATAATTTTAATGTAAAAAGCGTGGGGCGTCATTATTAAAATATTTTCAGAAAGCACCCCACGCTTTTTACATTAAAATTATTTTCTACTTTTTAGTTCGATTGCTATTAAAGCGTGTTTTTTACTTTTTAATTAAACTATAATTTATTTTCAACTTTTTAGTTTGGTATATTTCCAAACCGTGTTTGTTTAGTTTTCTAAAACATTTTTTTTTTCACATTATTGTATTGTCATCGGCCCTTGCCCCTGTACAAATTTTCAAGTTAATCAGACTCCTAGAAGCAGGTGAAAATGAAATTAAAAGATTTTGTTACATACATACAAGTCAAGCTAATAATAAAAGCGTGCTAAAAAACCAACGCGATTTTAACGTGCGACCAACCCTCGTAATCTAAGCATATTCTGAATATTTCAACTCAAAATATGTATTATCACTGCATAAAAACATTTTGAAACAAATTGAATTCTCTAACTTTGTTGAGGCATCGAACAATTTCAATCTCAAAATATACATATATAATGGAGTGAATATTTTCATTGATGAACAACCTGTAATACATGGTTTGATCTTCCGGACAACCTCAACGTATTTTAGATAAAAACATCCTATTTTTGATAGCCATAAGGTTTAATCTATCTTACCAATTTTGTAACGGCTTTGTCACGAGACTTACTTTCGAACACCGCTATTCCCAGAGGAACGCCTGTTGTTTAATACCTCTCGAGTGATTAGTTCTGATTGAAGTTATATTTAAAGATAATATTAAATTCTAAGGAGTTCCCAATAATATTATGTTATTGGTAGGACTGTGGTATGGGCACGTTTAGTAAGTTACATTAGCGTAATTACTAAGGAGACTTTCTTGTCAATCAATATAATGATGACTGATTTATGATCTTCACTCAAATTTGTTATTGTTATTTCGTTTATACCAGAAAACAAAGATAACTTCAAGATTCTTAATTTAGAAGAAGTACATTCAAGACACATTTTCATTATTATAATTAAGTGTTCTATAATTGTCAGATACATTAAAAGATCTTAGAAAATGTTTAATGAATTGATAGAAAATAATAATGTTGCAATTAAAGTTATTATAGTTATATAGGCCTAATATTCAGTTTGCTAGGGAAAGTATACGCGCTATTTTGAAGGTTGTTTATAAAATGAAAGCCTTGGGAAAATGACTTTAAATAAAATAACAAAAACAAAAACCGACTTCAAGTTTCGACTCCATTTCTCTTGGATGCCATCATCAAATCTTAATGTCCTTATCATGGAACCACTGTTGGGACATCTCCTTTCCATTAAAAAAAGAATCACCAAAATCGGTTCATAAACGACGAAGTTATCCGCGAACACACATAAAAAAAAGAAAAACATATACGGTCGAATTGAGAACCTCCTCCTTTTTTGAAGTCGGTTGAAAAAACAAGCGTAGAATAATTAACGTTAGTGTTTTCGTTAAAAATTATTGTTTTATTTTTATATCGTTGTGTTGTTTTGCTGTATTATGGTGTTTACTACCCAGGGGAGGGGGAGGTATTGGACTTCGGTAACATCACTTAATCGGGCAAAAGCAAGGAAAGAATTGCTTTATCGTGGTTTTCTATGAGGCCGTAGGATCAGTGCAGTCGAGTTGGCCCACTTAACATACCAAAGCGGGGCATGGCAGTTAGACTGTTAGTTAGGTAGGTTCTAACGTACCTATTATAGGCAGTAGGTAGTAGAGACTACCTGATTTCATCACTAAGGGGTCGGTTCAACCGAGACGGACGAACCTTCTCACAGAAGACCTAACTAAAATGACAGCATTCGTGCTATCGTGTTCTGTTGGTGAGTGCGACACCGGAGGTTCAATGATGCAGAAGCATCTCAATGGGCCGCTATTGGTCACCATGCAGTATTGTTGCATTGTCTATATTCGCAATGACTATGGTGACCACTATTTTTGGATTCTGATAGTGCTTTCAATCAGGTGCAGTAGAGTTAGTCTGGATAGTTCATATATGTGTGAATAAAAAAAGATATTCGTTTTAACTATAATTTATGACTCTTTTTCTTTCTGAATTTCAAACAATACT
This sequence comes from Diaphora mendica, assembly GCA_949125395.1. Lineage (NCBI taxonomy): Eukaryota > Metazoa > Arthropoda > Insecta > Lepidoptera > Erebidae > Diaphora > Diaphora mendica. The sequence goes on along the minus strand of OX421332.1, from coordinate 1,829,939 downwards.
TTCCTGCAACGGGGGTGCGTAGTGGAAGCGTGTGCGACTGCTCTACTTTAAGTCTCAGGTTCGATTCCTCGGTCGGACCAAAATATTTTATCATCAATCATTACCAACAACCCATAATGTCTCCTCTCAGGAGAGGGTTAAGGCCATACGTCCTCACGCTGGCCGAGTGCTGGTTGTGTACTGGCAAAACAACGTTGTGGCTACGTAATCTTACCGTTGGATGTTTTTAAGCCGCCCAAAGGCCTCCAACTAAGCTTTACGACTGTTATCCTAAGATAGCAACCGGAACCGACTGCTTAACGTGACCTCCGAAACACGGAGACGCTCATGGTATCACGCTACCAGCCATCACCCATTCAGTTATGACCGCGCCGACGTTGCTTACCCCCGGTAATTGTTACGAACCACCGAGTGCAACGGGCCATGAGCGGGTTTTTATGATTTGCAAATATTTGTTTCTTAGTTTTGGGTGTTTTTAACCCCCGACCAAACAGAGGGGTGATATAAGTTTCACGTGTCTGTCTGTCTGTCTGTGGCACCGTAGCTCCTGAACGGATGAAGCGATTTCAATTTAGTTTTTTTTGTATGAAAGATGAGTTACGTGCAAGTGTTCTTAGATACGTTTCATGAAAATCGGTTGAGCCATTTAAAAGTTATGGGGTGAAAGGTTATTATATCGGGGGTTTTTTTAAACTTTGAGAATTTATAGATTAAATTAAAGATTATTTATCTATATTTAAAATGTATGTATTTACCAAAAGTATAAAAATATTCAATTAGTCAAAATTTTCATAGTACAAGCTCTACTTAGTTTTTGGCAAGATGGCGTTGTGTTAGAATATTATTATTGTATTAAATTCTACGGCTACCAAATAACATTGTGTAAAAAAAGAAAGTTACAACAACGCTACATCTACAAAAAACCTTTTAATTATAATTACTTGAATTAATATTAAAACGGTCCTTGAAAGATAAATCACAGACACTTGTCCGTGAATATACCGATGTAATATTTTGATAGGCGCTGAAACAATCTGTGACGACTAAGGGCGCAAAATGGAAATGATAAGCCCTCGGGCGTTATACAAAAAGCTTTCGCAATAAGGTTGAATAGCTGGCTATTGTGTTAGAAAATCTTTAATTTTATCAGTTAAAAGACGGTATATTTGATAGTAAATATAGAATAGAATAGAAAACTCCTTATTTGCACACACATATTACAGAGTTAGATAAGTACATAATACATAATATGTCCGAAGTGTAGTGTACAAAGGGCTACATTTTTTTTAAATATATTTTAGCTGCCAAAATGACTCTGCCCTGCCTGATGGAAAGCACAAGCAGAATCCAAGAGTGGTGGTCACCATCCTCAATGTGAACAAGGACAGTGCAGCATGGCGACCAGCACTATGGCGGCCTAGTGAGATGCTTTTTCACGCCCCGCTTAAAGGACCCGGGATCATAGTTGGACGGAAACACGTGCGCTGGTAGTGAGTTCCAGGTTTTAACCGATCGGCACAGGAAAGAAGAACCGAATCGATGAGTGCGAGAGCGTATGTCTTCCACTCTGAGGTGGTGACTTCTGAGGCTGGCACGTGTTGTCCTGTAGAGGAAGGGAGAACTAGTTGGAAGAGCTCTTCAGAACACTCCCCATGATAAAGACGATAGAGGACTGCCATGGAGGCGATATCTCTACGCATCTGCAGAGGCTCAAGGGACTCGGTGGCTTCAGGACTGCCGACAATTCGGATTGCTCGCCGCTGCAACCGGTCGAGAGCGTCGAACAGATACTGCGCGGCGCCTATCAAAGGCCTTGGCCATGTCGAGGCTGATGGCCAAAGATTCTCCGTGCCTGTCAATAGCCTCACTCCAAAGGTGTGTGACGTACGCTAGAAGATCACCCGTGGATCGTTTCGGTCTAAAACCATATTGACGATCATTAAGTAGGGAGTGATCCTCCAGGTAGTGGATCAATTGTTTATTGATGATCCGCTCGAACACTTTGCAGATAATGGGGGTGACAGTTATCGGGCGGTAGTTGGCTGGGTTGGAGCGGTCGCCTTTTTTGGGGATGGGTTGAACATTCGCCTCTCTCCAGGCATCCGGAACAGTTCCCGAGGAATATGACAGGCGATACAGGCGCGTCAATACCGGAGACAACTCTGGTGCGCAGTTCTTAAGAACCACCGCTGGGATACCGTCGGGTCCACTAGCTTTCCGGACGTCGAGTGACCGAAGCTCCGCTCGGACATCACTCAGCCGGATGCGAATATCGATGGTGTAGCGTCGCAGGCCGGAATGGTAGGCGGGTGCATGCCACGGTCATTGATTCGGGAGTTAGCCGCAAAGAGATCTACAAGCAGTTTCGCTTTCTCCTGCGGCTGGTGGGCAAGTGATCCGTCAGGATATTTCAGCGGTGGTAGCGAGGCCTGGCACCAGCTGCAAAATTCAAACTATTAAATCAAATCAAATCAAATCAAATCAAAATCATTTATTCATCTAAGACACCAAGTGACACTTATGAACGTCAAATTGAAGCTATAGTTAAAAATCATAGATCGACACAAACAGAGGCCACAGCATGTGCTGTATTGTCGAGGTAAGTTAGGCGAAAACACCAAAATCTACTGCCTGCCTGTGTCGATCCATAACTTCCAGTTTCCAAAATGCGTAGAGCTCATGAGAAGAATACTGGCAAAGAAACTCATGGCTACTTTTTTTCAAAATCTGAATTAAATTATGAATTACAGAATTATAGTGTTTGGCTGCCTCGTTGGCGCAGTGCTGCTTACAGACTACTGTGCTTAAGGACTCGGGTTCGATTCCCGGGTCAGACCAAATCTTTGTATGACCTGCAAATATTTATTTCCAACCTGCCAAATGTCAAGTTTGTAGGTTTTATATATTTTCTGAGATATCGTGATTAATCTGCGAGTGGTATTTGGTTTTTATATATTATATAGATATGAATGTAAGTTTGTTTATTACGCTTTCACACGAAAACTACTTAACCAATCATCATGAAACTTTGTACACATATGTCTTTTTGGATGTTCTTGGATGTATTAGAAGTAACATAGGATACTTTTTATTAAATGCAAGCGAAGCCGCGGGTAAAAGCTGGTAACATACATTTACGATATAGAAATACATATTTAGCTTAGGTAAGTAGTCATTTTACCATTTCTATGTGTTGGTTCTGTAAAATTTGATCTCATTCCTTTTCAAGTGTGATATTCTTAACAACACGTTAAGTCTGCCAACCCACATTAGGTCAGCATTGTGAATAATCCACATTAACCCTTGTCATTTTTGTAAGCTGGGTCAGTGGGTCCACGGTCATTTGATTCACAACACACAAGTAGCGTATTTGGTGTAGCAAATATTTAAAGTATCTCTCCAACAGTCATTTGATATGCAGTATACCTTTTAGGTAAATTATTTCAGTGGAAAATGAAATTGAAATTTTTGTATATGGGATAGTCATAAACCTTAAGTATAGGTTTATGACGATTGATTACACCTTTCAGATAAACATCAAGTAGCGTAGGATAAACCATAAAAATACTTTTTATGGTACGAGAAGGGAAAATTAGTAAGAGTATCAGCAGGTCTAATGGTCACACGTTTGGTCTTTTCCATTCACAAATAAGTAATTATTTTCGCAATTTAAGAGACACAGTTTCACCGTAGGAGAGCCACGCTTCGTCATGCATGGGCCGGATCGACCGGAGTGATAACACGGCCTTACAGAAAACCGGTGTGACATAGCGCTGTGTTTCACCGAGTGAGTGAGGATACGGGAGGCCCATACCCCAACCTTCCCCTATCTCCCTCCCCATCCCCCAAAGGCCGACAACTCACTTGTGACGCCTCTGGTGTTGCGGGTATCCATGGACAGCGGTTATCGCTTAACATCAGGCGATACGTCTGCTCGTTTGCCTCCTATTTCATAAAAAAAGTGCTTTGCTGTTCTTTGAGTCGTTTACCTTTGAATTTTTGGTTTATAGTTGAAGAGGTGACTAAAGGAGCGAACTACATAGGACAACATCACTGCAAAGAGAAAAAAGGTCTGGCTAAAGCGGTAAAGGAATCCGTCCTTTTTAAGAAATGGTCTATGTTCTAATATGATTGATGTGAACCGACACCAGATCAAGAACCCGTTTACCTCAACGGTTATCCGTTCTACGGCAAATATGGCCAGCCCACTGCCACTGCAGCTTGCTAATCCAATGGGCTATGTCGATAACCCTGGTTCTTTGCCGGATCACCTCGTTTCTGATACTATCCCTTAGAGAAACGTCGAGCATAGACCTCTGCATAGCACGCTGAGCGACTTTAAACTTATGGACCAGCCGTACCGTAAGTGTCCACGTTACGGCTCTGTATGTCATTACGGGTAAGACATACTCATTGAAGACTTTCGTCTTTAGGCATTGTGGGATCGACGATGAGAAGACCCGACGAAGCTTCCCAAACGCTGCCCAACCCAGCCGGATTCTCCTGTTCACCTCGTCCTCCGCTTACTCCTTGAAAAGCAATGCAAGATTAGTTTAACACCAGTTCATCATCAGTTTACTGTAAGGCTGCCGATTTGTGCGAGGCAAAGTCCTCCCATGGAGCACTTGGAAGCTTTAAAATAATGTATTTACCTGAGTGAATTAAAAAGCAAGAAAATTGAATTTTCGGGTTAAATTGTTAATAACTCCTCAATTCTTTTAATATCCGGCATCAAAGTGTGTCGTAATGTAAACAGCTGAGCCGTCGATATTGCTCTGAACGCCGAAATGTCAACACGGCAGCGGGTTCCGTTAACAGAACTGCGGACCACGTTATGAGCTTTTTATGACTGCATCTCCATTTTAGGATAGGGGTCAACCTGTTTATACGTGTGCCCTTAAAAATACATGAAACATTTAGTATACTTCGCTTTGAATGTAAAAAGGAAATAATACCGCAGCACTTTTTTTAAGCCAGTTTTTTTTTTGGACAGATTTGCAGAATAAACTGGATAAATCATCAAATATCTTGGTGGAAGAAATTAATTACATAAATATTTTTCTCGCTAAATATGCTACTACATAATGTTAATTTCAGAAAATATTTTTAACACGCTTTTATTAGCATGACCTGTATGAGTGTAACGGAATTTTTAACTTCATTGTCACCTACTTCTAGAAGTGTTATTAACTTGAAAATTTGCACAAGGGTCAACTGCCCATAACAATACACTTGAAAAAAAAAGTTTAAAAAACTAAACAAACACGGTTTTATAAATATACCAAACTAAAAAGTAGGAAATTAATTATAGTTTAAAAAATTAAAAACACGCTTTTAATAGCAATCGAATTAAAAAGTAGAAAACGATTTTAATGTAATAAAAAAAAACTTCGTTTAAAAAAACCGACTGCAAAAACTAAAAAGTATAAAATAACTTAATTTGTATGAGCTACCTATTCATAGGTTTGAATTCGGCGCCAAGCCAAATGTAATAGTAGGTACCACACTCGCTATATTTCGAGACGAACGTCAACGACGTCACCGACGCTTCGGTTGTTTTGTTCAACGCGTAGAGCAGCTATCCCGCTCAAGGTCACGCGCGGCGAGTGCGGTACCTATTATTACATTTTGGCTTGGCACCGACTTCAAACCTATGAATAGGTAGCACATACAAATTAAGTTATTTTATACTTTTTAGTTTTTGAAGTCGGTTTTTTTACACGTTTTTTTTTTATTTTTCGCTTTTTAGTCTTTCTCAAGTCTCTCATCATCATTTCATATAAAATTTAATTATGTCTACAGAATATGAAGGCATGCAGACAATTGCAAGCTTTGACAATTGAAAACTTGATTGCAAGCGCTCACGTAAATTTGAGGGTTTCCTTCGATTTCCTTAAGATCCCATGATCAGATCCTGATATGGTGGCCATGGGACCACATGGGGAGCATACCCTTTCGAATACAAAAAGAATTTTCAAAATCGGTCCACAATTGACGGAGTAATCGATGTACATACATTAAACAAAAAAACGATGAAATTGAGAACCTCCTCCTTTTGGAAGTCGGTTAAAAAGAGCGTAGGCTCCTTTTAAGAATTATTGTAAGAAACAGCTACAGAAGGATAGAAGTATGAATACTTTTCACCACAGTTAGGTACATAAATAGAAGAATTTTCCATACTCATATTATAAATACGTAGAGTGTTTTGTTTGTTTTAACGCAGTTCTCAGGAACACAATAATCTATGTCAGTTGATAAATAGCCTACTTATTGAAGAATACTATATAACACCAAGCTAAAGGAGCTGAGTATTAATGAAGATATTACAAAAATGGGCAAATTTTAGTCTTTTTAACCGACTTCAAAAAAAGGAGGCCCAATTCGACTGTTTTTTTTTAAAATATTTATTACCTCATAGTGTGAGTGAAGCGATTTTGATGATTATTTTTTATTTGGAAGCTGGTGCTTCCCGTGTGGTCCAAATTAAATTTGGTCCAGATTGAAGTCGGTTTTTTTTTGGTTAAAATTTGTGATTAATTACAGACGCAGATGAATTTATGTGCAGCTAGTCTCAGTCTTTAATAAAATGACGAAGCTTCCAATTTCTCTTAGGCAAACTTTTGCACGCTCCAAACGAGCTCGAAATGTTGTCATCTACTCAGTTAATACACGCTAGCCTATCTCTTATCTAGTGCCATTCACTGCTGGGTGTTAATAGCCATATAGGGTTGAAACGGTAACTGTTATGAGCATACCCACGTCGACTAATGACAATCTCAATTGGTGGGATTGAGGTCCATATCTAAGGGTGATAAATGAATGTCATTTCTAGGTTATCTGTTTCACTTAAAGTGACATTAGTTTTATGAAAGAACTACATTTATTACTTTTTTACGACTATCCTAATATTTGACTAGGTAATTGATTAGTTTGTCTGTTTTTAGGGTTCCGTGCCAAAGGCAAAAAACGGAACCTTTATAGATGCGTCATGTCTGTCTGTCCGTCTGTCTGTCCGTCCGTATGTCACAGCCACTTTTTTCCGAAACTATTAGAACTATAATGTTGAAACTTGGTGAATAGATGTATTCTGTGAACCGCATTAAGATTTTTACACAAAAATAGAAAAAAAAAATACATTTTGGGGGTCCCCATACATACATATCCCAACTGAAACTCAAAATTTTTTTTTTCATCAAACCCATACGTGTGGGGATATCTATGGATAGGTCTTCAAAAATGATATTGAGGTTTCTATTATCATTTTTTCTAAACTGAATAGCTTACGCGAGAAACACTTCCAAAGTGGTAAAATTTGTGTAACCCCTGTAACTTCTAAAATAAGAGAATGATAAAACTAAAAAAATATATGATGTACATTGCCATGTAAACTTCCACCGAAAATTGGTTTGAATGAAATCTAGTAAGTAGTTTTTTTTTAATACGTCATAAATCGTAAAGTGCAATTTACCTTTCATTCAATCAACACAAATATAAAAATAAAATAAAAATTATATTATGTTACTTGCTGCTGCGGAACCCTTCATGGGCGAGTCCGACTCGCACTTGGCCGCTTTTTTTGTTTTAGGGCAGGGAATGGTCGATATTATTTGGTTCTCCACACTTACACTCCCCAAATCCATTCGTGTAAGTTTTGTGATGTTTTTACCTTTTATTTCTTATCTGTTCGTATCAATTTTTCAATACAATTTTTAATCAATTTTTACCCTCACTACTCAAAATGTTTGAAGTACGGGTTAAAAACTAGTAAAAGGGATATAAAAAAACAAGGTAATTCATATCCTACAATACCCTATAGGATTTCATACTGCATATAATACATAGGCTGCAGACCGAGCTCTCGAGTATGCCATACTAATGATGATGATGATGGATGATATAAGCCGGTCTAACAGAACATTTTTAACCAATGTTGTCGCTACTTTTCATATAGTGACCTCATTGTGAGTTATGAGTGAAAAAAGAGCCGGAATTATGTTCTATCTCTTTAGTTACACCATACATACATGGTTGGCAATAGTTATTTACAATAACATGATCCGTCAGGTAATTGCCCCTACAATACTTTTTTTATTATTATTATGGAATAGGGGGTAAACGAGCAAACGTATTGTCTGATGATAAGCGATTACCGCCGCCCATGAACACCCGCAACACCAGAGGCGTCACAAGTGCGAGTTTAAGAAGGAGTATGCTAATTCTCTATACCTACTGAATAAAACCGTACTTAAAATCTACTTTATTGACAGTCATTGCCCCAAAAACAGCGAACATTCCATTGAACACTCATCTCCGATCATTCACCTGCAATAAAAGAGATGTCGGTTAACAGGCACGTACGACAGTATTAAATGAAGGTGCTCGTTCAGTGATAATAGGTCTCGACGGACGTGACGTATTAACTCGACGACAGACATTTTAGCTTATTTTTCTTATGTGAAGAATCAGTCAAGTGCATGTTGAGCCATATGCAGTGTAGGGTTTTATGGTTTACTAACTGTATCTTGCCACGCTTGTCTGTTCGCCTCTGACATATTTTGAGGAAATAGATGCAAACAATTTTAAAGCGTGATAAATATCTAGCCGAAATTTGAGCTGATTCGGCGCAAATCGGCGCTGATCTTTTGAAGAGTACAGAACCGAACCTTAAATTATTATTTTATTATGGATTACCCACTTGTATTTTGGTTAGTGCACTAATGAGAACTCTATTTCCTGCTTCAAAAATCAAAGTATCTCCATGTCATTAGTCGGTAGCATGTGGGCGATTTAATATGTTTTTGTAAGTGGTTCTTATTTATAATTACGGGGACACAGTAAAAACTTGTGTTAAATGATTAAATAGTAGTCCGTTCACACGAACACAAACATGACACACTCAGCACAACGATTAGTGGATTATACAAAGTCCCGTGTGTAAGAAGCAGCCAGTTCAATGCTATTCGTGCAGAGGGATTTATATAGAAAAAGTTTTTTTTGTTAAATAATACTAACGCTTGATCTCGGCTCCGCCCGCGTATTTATCGGATAACACGGTAAGTGGAAGCCTATGTCGTTTCTTAAAAACCGGTTCAGTGGTTTAGCTGTAAAACTGTTACAGACAGACAGAATGACTTTTTAACTAACAATAGTAAGTATGAATACTCTAAACTCTGGATCAAAAATTGGCAGTTATAAGGACTGCTGATAAAACACATGACACATAAATCAAAGAAAAATTAGTAGTGAAGACGGTATTGTGTCTATCGATTTGCTTATCGACGAAATCGAAAAAAAAGATGCCATTTGGAATCTTAACTCTAAGGATTATTCAAATCTATATTATACTTGTCGGAGTGAGGGTATCCAAATAATAAAAGTGATACAAACTTTTTTCACTATCGAACACTACGGAACACTCTATATAAAGCGGCGCGATCGGCAACAGGACACAGTTCTCTTCAGATCTCGCGACGACCATATCTATTATTTGATTTGTGATTTATTGTATCTCTGTGTTTTATATTGTGTGTATGAGGCGATATTTATCAGTGGGGGAATTACTAGCCTAGGTGGCGAATTCCACAGGGCATCGCGGAGGGGTGAGCGTTGCCCCAATCCCCTCGTGGGGGATTGCTGATGGTGTTTAAGTTAATTCATATCCGTGTAGTAGTGATTAGTGTTTGGCTATAGTCCAGATTGGCTGTATCTGTGATTCATGTTCTCGTTTATTCTTGTCTCCGACATCAGAAGTGGGATCTGAATCTCATTTGCCCACAATGTTTGAGAGTGTAACGGATCGTCAGTCGCGGCGAGCGGTCGAATACCCTCCGCTCGAAAATCGTACGAGGTGCCATTAGTTAAATTTTTGTAAGCGAGAACGCTCACATAGTGTCAAAGTGTCGGTATAGCCATTTCGCGTACGAACGGTTTGTGAGACTACGTGCGGCCTACAACAGCGGCAGCGTGCGGTGGTAGTATACAAAGCATCGATTACTGGGAAGTAACCGATGAATTTCTAGGCAAACGACAATATTGTGTAATTTATACTCTCGATTGTTTGATTGATTGTTGATTTTTGTGTAAACAAAAATAAAATAGTGGAATAAGTGATTTTAATTCAAAAATGGACAATATTGTTCAGTAACATTATTGAGGGTAGGTAATGCCCGCACTTATTGTAGCATCGAAATTCTATGTACAGTTTTAATCCAGGTTTATTTAGTGTGGTTATTGTTTCATGTAGTGTACGATTGCTGTATTTCGAGCGACATAATTATTTAAGAAAAGGATGAGAATCTGTTTTCGAAAAGAATATTTTTTTTAAATAATAAGATCGTTTCTAATGGTGACATCGTTACAAAGGTAGACGATTTCGGAAGTATAGTGTAGTATTATACCATAGCAGAAATATGTCAGAAATGGAGCTGCCTGCGATTGAGCTGCCGATTTTGCACATGCTGTTTGTTTATTGTTTAAATTTATTTCTTATTTTTAACCCCCGACGCAAGGGGAGGGGTGTTATAAGTTTGACGTGTCTGTCTGTCTGTGGCGCCGTGGCTCGCGAACGGATGAAGCGATTTCAGTTTGGTTTTTTTGTATGAAAGGTGAGTTACGTGCGAGTGTTCTTAGACATGTTTCATGAAAATCGGTTGAGTCCTTTAAAAAGTTATGGGGGTAAAAGTGGGGAAGAATAACCGAATGTCTGCAAAACGTGCCAGTATAATCGTAAAATGACAATTGTGTAATTGATAACTTCGACCTGATGCTGCATAAGGGGTTTTTTTATTTATTCAATTTTAAATTTATGATTGTGATGTGATTTTTAGTTTGAGGCGGATTCATCTTTGATTGTAGCTATTAACATTTTTTTAATTATTATTTTGACCAATTTGAGATAGTTGTGACTCGAATTATAATTACTTTTTTTTATTTTGTGATGAAATGTCGATATTTTCAGTAAAGATAAAAAAAACTGGTCGGACTTCTATTTGGTGTCAGCTATCTCACCAGCAGCGGGTGATTGTAGCTGGCATGTCTATGTAGTTGGCAGATACACGTGTGGGAGTCACAAGGGATAACTAACTGTTACACTTGTGGTGGTCACAGGGATGACCTACGATACTATTTATTTTGATTGCTTTGAGAATTTGCAGCAGTAGTCAATTACTAAAGTTCTTATTTTATGTTGTTTTGATTTTAATAATGATGTTACTGTTTTCTTTTGCTGTTCAGTAGTGTACTGTTTTATTGAGACAGAATAGACAGCGAGGTCAGATATGGCAGAGTGAGTGAGATACTGTGTGTACACGTATGTGACATTTGATAGGGAAAGTGTAAATTAGTAAAGTTTGATCTCAGTAACTTAGTTTTGATTCAAAGTTAAGAAAGAAATTAGACAAAGTTAAATCCTAAAATTGTAGAGTTGCTCGATGGCGATCGTTATACTTTGAAATCTTTAACTGGTAACAGAACCTATAAATGCGCTCGCGATCGCACACGAGTCTCCTTTGTGTTATACCCGAGGAGGTAGATTTGTCTCGCATTGATAATAGTGAGGAAAATCCCCGTAGATCAAGTCCCTATTGATGTTGATGATGATAATCAAGGGTTAATTAATGCTGATGCAATGGAATGAAATTGCGTTGTAATTGTGTGGCGAGTAGTCTCTATAATGAGATATGAGATATCCTAACAGCGTAGTGGTTGTTAAAGTTTAGTTAAGTTTTGTGAAAGGCGAGGTGGCCATTGAAAGGCGAGGTGGCCACTGAAAGGCGAGGTGGCCACTGAAAGGCGAGGTGGCCACTGAAAGGCGAGGTGGCCACTGAAAAGCGAGGTGGCCACTGAAAGGCGAGGTGGCCATTGAAAAGTGAAATTGGTAGAATAAGAGGCCATGTAGATATTTTTAGTAATAATAATCCAAAAATGTGTAACGCGATAAACGGTGAGGTGACTGTTGCGATACTACTTACTGGTGTTATTAATTTAGTATGTAGCGAGAAGTCTATTAGCATTCAGATTTGATAACGAAAAGCCTATTTTATGAGAATGTCCTAAATGAAGTTGTTCCACAGAAGATAAAATGTAATAATGTACCCAATGTCCTTGGTCAGGAGTGGCCGAACAACACAAAAATCTCTTTCTTTTCTGCGGATAATGATGATGATGCCTTCAACATCACACGAGGACGTGTTATACGTCAGGACGGCCGTGTCGGAGTGAGGGTATCCAAATAATAAAAGTGATACAAACATTTGTCACTATCGAACACTACGGAACACTCTATATAAAGCGGCGCGATCGGCAACAGGACACAGTTCTCTTCAGATCTCGCGACGACCATATCTATTATTTGATTTGTGATTTATTGTATCTCTGTGTTTTATATTGTGTGTATGAGGCAATATTTATCAGTGGGGGAATTACTAGCCTAGGTGGCGAATTCCACAGGGCATCGCGGAGGGGTGAGCGTTGCCCCAATCCCCTCGTGGGGGATTGCTGATGGTGTTTAAGTTAATTCATATCCGTGTAGTAGTGATTAGTGTTTGGCTATAGTCCAGATTGGCTGTATCTGTGATTCATGTTCTCGTTTATTCTTGTCTCCGACATACTTATAACAAAACTGTAATTTTTTTCAATTTTGTCTGTCTGTCTGTATCTTGGCCGCGCATCACGCTGAAACTACTGAATGGATTCAAATGAAACTTGGCATGATTTGAGTTCATACTACGAGGTAGGACATGGGATACCTTTTATCCCGAAATTCAGCACGACTTCTTGGAGAGAGGGGATGAAAGTCAAAATATGTACTTGGTTTTAATTCAATATAACGGGAAAACATAACGGGAAAAGTATTTTTTACTGTCCGCGACTGTACACTGCCTGTGGGAAGCTGAGACAGATATGTAAATATGGCGGTACGAAGTTCGCCAGGTCAGCTAGTAAAGTAATGAAATCTTGGGAATAATTAGTTGAATTTTTTTGCATTATTAAGGACTCTGAAAAAAAAAATCTTCTCCGACATCTCAGTTTTCGGTACTAAATCCATAAGCAAATGGCCTCCTCCACGTCCATTCTCAATCAATGTTGATACCAGACTGCCGCGCTTACATATTCTGTCATGTGAATGCTTCCACCGCACGTCGCCGCGTGGGACCGCACGGTCATGTGAACTTAGCTTAAAGGCCTGTATTCACTTTGCTTAGTTCGAGTGTGGAAGTACGTGTGGACCGCGAATTCGATTCCCAATCCAACATATTTTCCACCAATCACCGATCACCCGCACTAAGCACCTGCACCCGCACTAAGCAAAGTGAATACAGGCTTAACTATGATTTTCTTTGCGCGAAATAAATTGATGGATTAAGAATATGGAGTATCACTGCCGCTATTCATCTCGTGTGTGTTGCCAGAGTCGACTAAGGTTGAAACTAGTGTCAGTATATTTGAGGGCACTGACTTCTCAATAACAATTACCATAGATGTTCATGGCAACCGGGACCGACGGCTTAACGTGCTCTCACGGACGTGAGTGATTTTACCTCCAAACTTCCATACACCGGGCTGGTGGTAATAAGAATTTCATGTACGAAAAACCCAATAAATTACGTGTGTGGAGTGATAAAGGCTGTGGATGTGAAGTAAAGTGATCGTTATATAATAGAATGGGCTTCAAAATAAACGAATATGTCAAATAGTCTGTGATAATGACGAAATTCCATTACTTGTTCAAACAACTTTTCTTCCTTAACCGATTTTCCCCAATCCTTAATACTGTCTAATGTTATTTAAGAACACAAAAGACGGATAAATCAATTAAGTTTAAGTGAAATTGAAGAGTTAAATTCTTCAAAATTACATAAATTCCTACAAAGATATCAAAAAGAATTTGACTTGAATTAGAATGTAGCAGAGAGATGATTAATGTCAAAAATATTTCTTCACCCTTGAAGTAGATTAACATACATACGCCATTAGCTTTTGCCGAAGGATAGATACGCATCAAATATTTTATTTTGCCAATAATGTAAATAAGTACAATTAAAATTATACTTAGGTAACTGACCAACAAAGTCATTTGAATGAAATATATTCCTAATTAAGACAGATTGTGATGAAACAGATGTGGCTTCGCTTTGCATCTTCTAACGCATTTACTATGGGGCTCCAAGGAATTGTTCGGGCTGATTCCTGCCGCCTCTTTCCGCCATCGTCCTACGCGACAGCAGTTTCATTCCCATTACTTAGATGGCTGGCAGTCCACAACTGTGCGGTTTTCTAGGAACTTTCTGCCTCGCCCAACAAAACTGTGAAATGAACTGTCGCCTGCGGTATTCCTGGACTAATATGACCTTCAAACCTTCAAGAAAAGATCGTACTCCTTCTTAAAAGGCCGGCAACGCACTTGGGACGCCTCTGGTGTTGCGGGTGTCCATGGGCGGCGTCAATCGCTTACCATCAGGCGAGACGTCTGCTCGCTTGCCCCTTATTCAATAAAAAAAAAGATTGATAGAAAACTCTTTATTTGTGCACCGTAAGATATGGAATAAGGCGATATTTTCGTCATTGAGAAAATATGACGAATGTGTTTTAAAAAGAAACATAGATACGAAGGGACTTCCATTCTTATCCATGTTTCTTTTTAATCCTTTCATCTTTCTAGCACTAAGCGTTTGGAAGGTAAGCCGAGGACGCATGGACAGACGGACATGACGAAACACTGCTCTATATATTCGTGTAGAAAATAATACAAGGGTAAGTGAGTATACTAACTTTTAAACTTTCGCGTTTCATGATATAATAATTATTTTTTACGGGAATTAAAAAAACATACCACCTCGCTTTTCTGCGCAGTCGGATAAACACCAGAATAGGAACACATCGGTTTGCTTACAGAATGGGGACACTGTTAGTGTGGTATGTGACGATACATGGCGAAACAAATTTATCAAAAATATCGAAAATGTGCGGGTGGATGAAGAACCTTCTACTTCTACCTTCACGGATTCGACGACGGAGTGCGTACGCCGCTGGGCCAGTCAGCCTGTGACCACAGCCAGTACAACCTGGTCGAAACTTTAGGCAAATCAGAGGTATGTAATACCTTTAAATAAGTGATCGCGTTAATTCCCATAAAAATAATAATGGTAAGTGAGTACCTCAAATCATATAAAAAAAGGTAGATAACGCACCGCTTTGTTCTTGTTGAAGCAGAAAAAAGGCTCGTAGTTCCAAGTAAACGCACGCACTAACTATACTATAAAGTACGCTTCTTTTCGTCAGTACAAGCCTTTTTTCTGCTTTAACAAGAACAAGGCGGTGCGTTATATACCTTTTTTTATTTGATCTGAGGTGAGTACTTTAGAAAACAATAATAACTAGGTTTGAAATAAACGACTGTACAGCCCTATTGATTTAAAAATCAATACATTGTATTAAACGTTATCTGCAAACAGTTCATAGTCAGCAGGCATGAAAGTTAAATCTTAAGTGTTTGGCTTCGTGTTCTTATGAAATAAGACACGCTCGAGAAATTTTGATTACGTTGTAAGTCAATATTAAGTTAATTAACCCTTTGGGTTCCTGTTTTGAAGTGATTTATGGATATATTTGAGCGTTTCTATATTATGGTAGTAATTATTAATAGTGTAAATTTTTCCTCATTTTTTATGGACTAAGCGGGCAAACGAGCAGACATATCGCCTGATGGTAAGCGATTACCGCCGCCCATGGACACCTGCAAGACCAGAAGCGTCACAAGTGCGTTGCCGGCCTTTTGGGGTAGGGGATTGGGCTATGGGCCTCCGGTATCCTCAGTCACTCGGTGAAACACAGCGCAAGCACTATTTCACACCGGTTTTCTGTGAGGCCGTGGTATCACTCCAGTCGAGCCGGCCCATTTATGCCGAAGCGTAGCTCTCCCACGGTGATATTTTGGTCTTCAGTAGCATATCCCTTCAATTATAGGACAACAATTTAAGCCCATTGGGTGGAATACTTTTTGGTCATGACGCCAAAAATATTTATATGAATATATATAAATAATAGGTCTTTACCTATGAAATTGCCGTTTTGTATGCAATAAGTGAAATTACTTATTTTTTTAAACTTTTTTATTTCTGTTATTTGAAGTAATCACCCATGCAATCGACGCATCTTTGCCAACGCATTGGCATTTTTTTTGATGCCCTTCTTGTAAAAATCAGCTGGACGGGAGGCAACAAACTCTTCAAAGGCATTTTGTACTGCCTCTCGGAAATTGATTTTTTTACCCACTAAAAAATTGTCTAAATTTTGGAAAAAGTAGTAGTCGGTAGGTGCAAGGACTGGTGAATATGGCGGATGAGGGAGAGTTTCCAACCCCAGCTCTTGCAGCTTGAAGACTGTCTGTTGCGCAGAATGGAGTTCGCGCGATGTCGTGAAGGAGCAGTGGGGACGACCGATTGACCAAAGCTGGTTGCAGATGTGCAAGCTTCTCCATCATTCTCTCCAGTTCTTCACAGTACACATCTGCATTAATGCTCATGCCGTTTTGTAAAATGCTGTGGTGAATCACACCCGCACTAGACCACCAAACAGTAACCATCACCTTTTTACCAGGGTCTAACCAACTTGCTGAGCACTTTCGATTGTCGAACAGAATCCATATTTCGTCGCACGTAAGAATTCGTTTCAAAATTCCTTCATTTCTTTGCCTGTTGAGCAGCGCAAGACAAGTCTCGACGCGTACGTTGCGCTGGCGATCGTTAAGGTCGTGGGGCACCCATCTATCAAGCTTTTTTACCTTGCCGATTTGTCGCAAATGGATCAATATTGTTTTGATGCTTACATTAAAAGCTCCTGTTAGCTCAGCTGTAGATTGAGTTTCGTCAGCTTCCACAATCGCCTTAAATTCATTATTGTTAACCAAAGTCTCCGGACGACCACGAGCTTCATTTTTTAAGTCAAAATTTCCAGAACGGAACCGGGAAAACCAATAACGGGTTGTGCGTTCGTTTATACAGTTCGCTCCGTAAACATTTTTGATGTTACGTGCCGTTTGTGTCGCGTTGGTGCCACGACGGGACTCATATTCCATAATTACACGAATTTTTAAAGTATCCATTATGACGAAAAATGTTCAAATGTAATGAAAATACAACGCTAATCAGAAAACAAAAGACTGAGTTTGTAAATAGAATGTCATGGTTTTAAAACAAAATTAATTTGAATTTAGAATACAGAGCCATTACAAACTTTTTTTATTTGAAATGACCAGTACTGAAGCACGGCAATTTCATAGGTAAAGACCTAATATTATATAATTTATCTTGTTCGCTTTAGAGGCATAATTCTTATATAATAGATGTAGTAGAAAAGTGGTAAGCAATGAATACTTTTAACGTTTTCGGTAAAATGTAAATCAAATAGATCCAGATCGGAAAGTTTTTTTACAAAGTAATGTTCATTTTAAGCTAAAATGCTCTTGACAAATTTGAATTCGACTATTACTGTAGGTAATTGGAAGGAATCAATTTAATTAAAAAGCTTTTTGAAAACAAGCTTTGACTGGAAAGCCTCGAGACGAATCAAACGAGTCCAAACTCGATGATGTTGCGACGTTTCTATAGAGTTCCTATGGCCACCTTCCAGCTCCAAAATCAGATCAGCTCCATGTCATTATAATATTGTATTGTCACGCTGTATAAATATGCTCGCAAAATTTCAGCAAAATCAGTTGAAGATATCTGCTTCAAAATTGAGTTGTAAGATTCCACCCGAACATACAAGCATACATACATACACACATACTACATTCTAGAATTAAAATCACTTGTACTTATTCCACTATTTACAAATTAATTTATAAATTACATACATACATACATTGCAAGTTAGTAAAATTGATAGGTTATAAACATTTAAACCAGTTCAAAATGCAGAAGTACATGTCTCAAGTCATAATAAACTCGATTCATTAGACCAACTGGTAATCTACTACTGGAACAAGGCGTGTCACATCCTCAAAACTTCCCTAAGGAGTATTACCTACGTATAATCAGCATAACACATGACTCCAAGCCCCAAAAGGACAATTCCGTGGAAACGCAATCATAATAGATGTTCTACTATAATGGTCCGAGAATCAACCCTCAGGGAATAGTATATTACATGGATTTCTGGAACACGCTTCCGTATATACGTCGTTGTGTTTACAACGTGTTCTTACAGTGTTGCTGATAATATATACCTAATTTATTTTCAAATCTATGTGCCTATGAATTTGAACCAAGTTACTGTGTGTAAAACAGTAAATGAATTATTTGACACCGGTTGTTTGCGAGGCCGTGGAAGGCACGACCAATGTGCGAGTAAAGCTTATCACGGTCATTTGTGCCAAAGAATGGCTCATCTATGGCACAATTTATTTTATTAAAAGCTGCCAAAACGACACAACTCCGTCTAATGGAAACCATGACTAGAACCCAAGAGTGGTGGTTATCGTTCTTATTGTGAATGTGGACTATGCAGCATAGTGTTCCACACTATGGCTACGGCCTAGGGAGATGCTTTTCCATACCCCGCTTAAAGAATCAAGAATCATTGCGGCAGGGAAAAACTTGCACAATTTTTTTTTGTTAGAAACTAAGACCAGTTAAATTTGAAAAGTTTAATTTTAGAGCCTTTGCTAGGTTCTTATCTATTAAGAACTGCTATGAATTCAAACAAACATGGAGAGATACCAGTCTGATGTTCCAGTACATTATCTTACTCATGTGGGTAATTAAAAACTTTGTCATGACTTAAGCTCGTTACTTGAAGACATGCCCCTACGGAGGAGCTATAATTAAATTTCTTTCATTGAAGTTACCTTATCTGAGAATAATCTCCTTTACGTACAGTAATGCAGTTTGCTTAGTGCTTTATACTAACTTCAAATAGTCCTTTAGGTTAAAGATGTATGATTTGAACATGAGGCACAAGATGTTTGCCGTACAATTTCAATACCTTGTTCGAGTACAGTGTTTTCTCGTTTATTTTAACAATAAGTTAATTATTAAAAATAAAAAAACCCGACTGCGTCAATATTTAACAATAAAACATATAAGTCTTATATATATTCGTAATCACCGTACAAAATTCTTTATTTTGAAACCACACTCAATGTATTTTGAAAACATTTTTTTTTATATTACTTTTTGGCGCCAAAAATCCTTATTTTGATTTTTTTTAATTTTGATGTATCCAGTGTCACTCACGACTAAGACGATTCTATTGACACCACTCACATAAAAATACGACAAGCCTCTAGGGCGTGTTAAAGAAATATACATACATAACCTCGAAAAACATAACCCTCCTTTCGCAGTCGGGTAAAAAGCGGCGGTCGATAGCTTCAAGATTTTTTTTCCATGTGAACTTTACCCATCGTCTTGGCAACTATCTGTTTAAACATCGTTGCATAAACAGTATGTTAGTACTTATTATTTGAAGCATTGCTTAAAATATCTTATTTGCTTACTATATTTTGATAATTTAATCTAGATAGTGATGAATAGCAAATTTGGATTTTCGAAATATACATATATTAGTCATATTTTAATGTGATCGCCAACATTATATATCATCGCACTATATTATTATATTAGCTCAGTTGAAGCAACTTTTAATTAAAATTTAATTAAACAGCAGATTTTGTACCAACTGTTAACCTTCAACGAATACTTTGGCACGAACTTCGAACTTTGGCTAAACCGCTGGCAATTATTTTTTTCTACTTATTTTCAAGATGTCGAGAAAAACGCAATTAAAATTTTTCACCCGTTGCCTAGTTGGTGCTCTGAATGGCAATTTAGCATATTTTACGAGTTTTCCGAAGCGTTTCGTGACATGATTTGTTTAAAAGGAAAAATATGAATTTGTAACAAGACTATTTTTTAACTTTGGTTTGGTAAGCCAAATGTTTTATTTTTTCACAAGGTCTGCACCTGGTATTGCGTGTTGATAGCCATTCGGAGCTTTTTTATGCCATTTGGGTTCATTATTTAGAAACGTCAAAATTAGATATGATTATTATTTTTTCGAGGTAGTAGAGCCACGCTGATTTCAGAACGAACGGTCCGGCTCGATCGGGGCGGTACTACCCTCGCACAGACGATAAACGTAAAATGACAGCGCGATCGCTGTCGTATTTCGTTGGTGAGTGCGAGACCGGAGGCCCGATGATGCAAAAGCATCACTAGGCCGCCAAAAAAAAAAAACATAATACAAACATAAAACATTATGTATCCAATACATGGTTTTCAACACAATTTTATAAATTCGAACTTAGTAACTCTATCTGTCTATTACATTTTCACGGCTAAAGGGCGCACTGGTTTCAATTGAATTCGGTATGAAAATACTTTGATATTTGAGAAAGGACATGGGCTACTGCTTGCCGCGATTACAGACATACAGGCGGACGGAACTGCTTACATACGCTAGTACATTATGTATTGAAATTTAGATTATAAAATAGCATGAATATTTAAGTCTTCAAGAAAGAGCGTACTCCTTTCTCAAAGGCCGACAACGCGCTTGCGCCTCCTGAGTTTCAGGCATTCATGGCCGTTAGCTGTCACTTGATCGATCTGCTTGTTTGTTCACTATATCACAAATAATTACAAATTTTAACAAAAAAGACCGACTTCAATCTGGACTAAATTTAAATGGGACCACACGGGAAGCACCAGCTTTCAAAAAAAAAGAATCATCAGTATCGGTTCATCCAGTCTAAAGTTATGAGGTAACAAACTTAAAAATAAAACAGTCGAATTGAGAACCTCCTCCTTTTTTTTAAAGTCGGTAAAAATAGCATGACAATCTTTAAGTCTTCAAGAAAGAGCGTAATCCTTTCTCAAGCCTCCTGAGTTTCAGGCGTTCTAGACTTTAAAAGAGACTATGATCCCTGAGTTTGTTTCGTCCTTTCTTCTCAGGGCTAGTCCAGTTAGGGAAGGACGAAATCATCAAATCAAATCATTTACTTGCATCGAATGTATGTAGTTACATCAATAAGATCTTTAGTACCGTGTTAGTTTCAATACATTCTGCCATATAAGCATTCAAAAATTAATGTCGTATAAAATTAGTCATGTCAACATTAAATAATTAATACTACAACAATAATAAATACTACAATCATATACAATTGGAATAAAACAATTCAATGTCATACATAGTTATTGATATTTATGAATTAAATTAATGAGGGTCCAATACATTATTAAATTTGATATGTCAGAGAGTTAAACTTGTAGAAAATAAATTACAATTTGTCATTAAGATAACATAATACGGAATAATAGCATTTGTCAAGTAATAATAAAGTCTAACACTTTTTAAAATTGTGTATATTTTGATTTTTAATATTTTCTGGTATTTTTTATGTAAATCATAGGACCTTTTGAGAATTGTTGTTAATAAATCCGTTTTATATCCTCCCTGGTTAAGTACATTTTTATATCTACTTCTTAACTGTGCTGAGCGTCTTAATCTACTCATAAAAAGTTTAACTTGCAAAAGTGTTCATGTAACCTAATTGTAAAATACATTCATTTCGTAGGCGGCGGCTATCACTTGATCTATCTGCTTATTTGTTCGCTCTACCATAAAAATATGTACTTTGTACACATCTGTAGAATTATCGTTAGTCTTCATTTTATTGAGTGTTTTTAGTTCAATACACAGATTTGCAACATTCAAAGTTTTGTCTAGAAGAAAAGTCCTTCTCATGCATTATATTTATTTGTAAGTTTCAATAAATAAATAAAATTATAAAAATTACCAGTTACCCACTGAAACTCTTTAGAAAATAAAAATATAATATTTTTAATTTTCAGATGGAAAACACAGATAAAAACTAATAAATTAAATAGCTTTTTAAAATCAAGCTTTTACTGGAATGCCTCGAGACGAATCAAATGAGTCCAATCTCGATTGCTTTTTGATGATTCATGATGCTTTTTGTTAATAAAGCCGTTTTATATCCTCCCTGGTTAAGTACATTTTTATATCTACTTCTTAACTGTGCTGAGCGTCTGAATCTACTAGAAAAAAGTTTAACTTGCAAAAGTGTTGATGTAATTATAATTGTATAATTCATTCATTTAATGTCACTTGATCTATCTGCTTGTTTGTTCGCTGTACCATAAAAAATAAATAAATAATATGTACTTTGTACACATCTGTAGAATTATCGTTAGTCATCATTTTATTGAGTGTTTTTAGTTCAATACACAGATTTGCAACATACAAAGTTTTGTCTGGAAGAAAAGTCCTTCTCATGAATTATATTTATTTGTAAGTTTTAATAAATAAATAAAATAATAAAATTACCAGTTACCCACTGAAACTCTTTAGAAAATAAAAATATAATATTTTTAATTTTCAGATGGAAAACACAGATAAAAACTAATAAATTAAATTAAAAAGCTTTTTAAAATCAAGCTTTTACTGGAATGCCTCGAGACGAATCAAACGAGTCCAATCTCGATGATGTTGCGACGTTTTTTAACAGTGTTCCTATGGCCACCTTCCAGCTCCAGCATCAGATCAGCTCCATGTCATTATAATTTAGTTTTTTCGCGCTGTATACATATTATTATGCTTGCAAAATTTCAGCAAAATTGGTTAAAGATATCTGCTTCAAAATCGAATTGCAAGATTCCACCCGAACATACAAGCATTCATATATTGCAAGTTAATAAAAAGCTTGAAATAAATAGACTACTTCATTAAATAATACAAAGATACCACTAAATAATGTTCATTCAAAAGTCAACATTTTTGCTAATGTGTCCATTACAGTACTTGATTACATAGCTGCATAGTGTCGTGTAACACGTATATTAAAAACATGAGTAAAATTTAAAAGTGTGGAAGGATGTAAATTGTAATGTCGATTGTCATGCAAATATGGGACACTGAAAAATTGAAAACGATTAACATGCAGATTACTTCAGCGTCAATGTGAAATATTCGGTTATTGACAAAATTGCGACATAAAATTGATGACAACTAACGAAACACGAATTGAACAGAAATTAGTTCAGTATAACGTTTCAGAACAAATAACAAAGGAGTAAAGGGGAGGTAAGAAGTATTTGTTACGATGCGTTGTTCTGATGTATAAACTAAATTACTATAATCTAAATTTAGTTCTTTCAACATTCATATTCATAAAGTATTTAAAATTTACCCCAGCACTTCATTTTGAACCAAAGTATATTTTTCAAAAATGATTAACTCAAATGTCATAATCTCAACGGAGTTGGATAGTATAAGTGCAGCAACTGTGTATACATGTGATACTGAAACATGTAATTCGAATCGATTCGGCGGATTCGAATCGGCAATATGATCAGTTCCGATGCTCCGGTGGTCTGTGGTGTCCCACAGGGAAGTATCCTCGGTCCAACTCTCTTCTTAGTATAGATGAACGATCTATGTGAGGAATCAATAATAAATGGCAAAATATTCTCACACGCTGACGACACCGCGATAATATTCCACGGAGAGAGTTGGGACGATGTCCACCGCTACGCCGAGTTAGGACTTCATAAGATTAATCAGTGGCTTGGTGCGATTCTGCTGACTTTGAATCTGGCAAAGACAACCTACCTGCAGTTCTCTTGGGCCAATATCACACCAGCAAACATTAACATTAAGGTTCACGCATGCGACTACCATAATTCTCCTCTTACCAGCTCCTGTTTTCAGATTACTAGATCCACTAATGTCAGATATTTAGGTATAATTTTAGATGAAAAGGTTAACTGGCACTCACACATTGACAGTGTTATAGCCCGCACCAGGAAACTTATATGGGTCTTTAAGAGATTGAGACATATTGTCGACATGGATGTACTGCGTAAAATTTACTATGTACTGGCTCACTCTGTGCTTGGATATTATATAAAAGCGTGGGTGGGTGCATGTTAATCCTTTATGATTGATCTGGAAAGAGCCCAGCGCTCTGTTTTGAAGGTCATGACTTTTAGTCCGTACAGATATTCCACGGTAAAACTGTACGAAAAATGTCAAGTGCTAAGAGTTAGGCAACTGTACATATTACAATTAGTTATCCAACAACATAAGCTCATCCCCTATCATGAAGACAAATATCATAAGCAGCGGGTAATAAGAAATATTATTCCAAATGTGGTATGTCGAACAGCAGCAGCCAGGCGGCAAAATAAATATAAAGCGGTTTATCTATATAATAGACTAAAGAAAATAATAAGTGTTCATCCTAAATCAAGCCACGAAGTTAAAACTATTACTAAAAATTGGTTGTTAGGACTTAATTATGAAGAAACTGAATTGTTAATATTGTGAAATGTACTCTCCGAATCTAACATACAGACGACACACACATACATCTACGCATACGCACACAAACACACACACACATATATACACACACACACACTTAAACACACCCACACATGCACACGCACACACATAAAAAAGTATAATTTAAAATTGTGGTATATAGGTATTACTTGTTTTTTTTTGTGGTTAACCTCTGCATATTGTTTTTTCCATAAAATACTATTTATGTAATTTAACAACCAGAGAAAACACTGATCACTGTAACACAGGTCATTGAACCTAGCTCAGAGGTCAGGGAGCTCAATATAATTTGTAAAAAAATTGTTTATTATTATTACTGTAAAGTTTCATCCAAATCCGTTTAGTAGTTTTTGCGTGAAAGAGTAATAAACATTCATCGATCCATCCATACTTACAAGCTTTCGCGTTTATAATATTAGTAGGATGAGTTTGCCAAAGTGACCCTACTCTGCCTGATGGAAAGCATGAGCAGAATCAAAGAGTGGTCACCATACTCATTGCGAATGCAGACAATGCAACAGTGCAGCATGGTGACTTACACCTGGCAGCCTATTGAGATGCTTCTGCATCATTGGGCCGCATTCACCAACGAAACATGACAACACGAATGCTGTCATTTTAGGTTGGTTTCTATGACAGAGTACTACCACCCAGGTCAATCCTTCATGCTGATTCGTGCTGAAATCAGCGTGGCTCTACTACCTTACAAAGTAAGGAACCACCAGATACATCAAAGTAGACCTGAGTGTAAGAAAATGGATAAAAATATTTTTAAACAGTAATTAAACATAGATAATGGTAGCAATTATAATGGGCCCGTCTTATTAGCAGCGATACATTACAAAAAGCTTTTGTACGAAAACAATAGACGAAAATGAGCAGCAGCTTGCGGCGCATTAAAGTATTTAGGAAAGGGACAATGAAACAAATGTTTTATGTAAAGAGAATAATTATTACGACTTATGCAGGAGATAAAGAGGCCAAAAATGAGTTCGTGAATTATTTGTCTTTATGGGCTGTTTTAGAAAAGGGTGGTTAGATAAGATAAAATAACTTCCAGCTCCAGCATCAGGTCAGCTCCATGTCATTATAATATTGTATTGTCACGCTGTATACATATGCTTGCGAAATTTCAACAAAATCGGTTAAATTGCAGTTAATAAAAAGCTTGTAAAATAAATCTCCGCAATGTATGTACGAACATAACTTTCGATCGGCTGCACCAAATGAAATATTTCTTTTTTATGTGTTTTTTATTATTAGGACAAGGTTTGTGTACAAGAAAAATTAAAGGATAATTATTTTTTTTGGTCCCGTCCGCGACTGTACACTGCCTGTGGGAAGCTGAGACAGATATGTAAATATGGCGGTACGAAATTCGCCGGGTCAGCTAGTATGTTATATTGAAATATGCGTTTTGGTCGCTTAGTTTAAGATTTTATCCTCATCATTCATAACCCTTAATAGTCTACTACTGGACCAAGACCTCTTTTTAGGGTGCCGTGCCAAAGGCAAAAAACGGAACCCTTATAGATTCGTCATGTCTGTCTGTCTGTCTGTCTGTCCGTCTGTCTGTCCATCCGTATGTCACAGCCACTTTTTTCCGAAACTATTAGACCTATAATGTTGAAACTTGGTAAGTAGATGTATTCCGTGAACCGCTTTAAGATTTTTACACAAAAATAAAAAAAAAAACAATAAATTTTGGGGGTCCCCATACTTAGAACTGAAACTCAAAAAAATTTTTTTCATCAAACCTATACGTGTGGGGTATCTATGGATAGGTCTTTGAAAATGATATTGAGGTTTCTAATATCATTTTTTTCTAAACTGAATAGCTTGCGCGAGAGACACTTCCAAAGTGGTAAAATGAATGTTCCCCCCCCCCCCTTTAACTTCTAAAATAAGAGAATGATAAATCTAAAAAAAATATATGATGTACATTACCATGTAAACTTCCAACGAAAATTGGTTTGAACGAAATCTAGTAAGTAGTTTTTTTTTTAATACGTCATAAATCGTAAACTGCAATTTACCTTTCATTCAATCAACACACAAATATAAAAATAAAACAAAAATTATATTATGTTACTTGCTGCTGCGGAACCCTTCATGGGCGAGTCCGACTCGCACTTGGCCACTTATTTAGAAATAAGGTTTCTGTCTTTTATTTCAAGTTTTTAATTTCCTTGCAGTGTTGATGTCCAGCGACACTTTCTTATGACACCCACGGGGTAAATAGGGGTGGTAATACTCAGTATTATTAATACAACATACAAACTACATACTTTTATTTTTAACCGACTTCAAAAAAGTCGTCGCAGATAACTTCGCCGTTTATGGACCGATTTTGATGATTCTTTTTTTAATGGAAAGGAGATGTCCCAACGGTGGTACCATGATAAGGACATTAAGATCTGATGATGGCATCTAAGAGACATCGATTCGAACCTTAAAGTCGGTTTTTGTTTTTGTTAAAAACTTTCATTATATACTTTTTGTCAGCAAGCAGTGTCAATAATTTAAAAAAATCGAAGGACTCGACTCTATATCCTCTAATAAGAAATTGATGATTTTAATTGACTGCCTCGGTGGCGCAATGGTAGCGTATGCGACTGCTTTACATAAGGTCTTGGGTTCTATTTCCAGGTCGGACCAACTGTTTGTATGATCTGCAAATATTTGTTTCGGAGTTTGGGTATTTTCAACCGACTTCAAAAAGGAGGAGGTTCTCAATTCGACTGTATTTTTTTTAATTTTATTTTTAATGTTTGTTACCTCATAACTTTGGACTGGGTGAACCGATTTTGATGATTCTTTTTTATTTGTAAGCTGGTGCTTCCCAAATGGTCCTATTTAAATTTGGTCCAGATTGAAGTCGTTTTTTTTTTCTTAAAACTTGTATTTATCGATGTATAATATGTATGTTTTTATAAAAAAAACTATATAATGTATTTATATCAGTTGTCTAGTACCCATAACACAAGCTCTGCTTAGCTTGGGACTAGACGGCGTTGTGTGTTAGATATCCGAATTATATTTTTAATTTAATAATTGACAGGGAAACAATAACAAAGGTATCTGGCCAGATGACTGGACGACTTGTGTAAGAGGGCTGGCGGTGATTGGAAACGAAAAGCAATAGACCGTTCTCTGTGATACTGTCCAGCAGTGAACTTCAGCGGGCTGAATTGCAGTTTCTTCAATTGAATCTCGCAAACAAGCAAAACTTATTTCATACCACGGTCTCACAGAAATCCGGTGTGAAATGACGCTTGCGCTGTGTTTCACCGAGTGAGTGAGGAAACTGGAGGCCCATACCCAACCCCTCCCCCATCCCCCAAAGGCCGCTAACGCACTTGTGACACATCTGGTATTGCGGGCGTCCATGGTGATACCACTGCTCGTTTGCCCCCTATTACTTAAAAAAAAACAATTTCTTCCTTCTCATTAAAGAATATTTCATTTTTAACGTCTTGCGGTATTCAATATGGTAATATTTGTTCCAGTGGCGGACCACACAAGGACGACATTAATAGTCTCATGCATCTTGTTTGCGTATAGAGTCTTCTGTCAATATTGTCTCCTCGAGTCATTTAGTAAATGACAGTCTGTCTACTTAATATACAAAAGGCAAATTTAGCTTTTCTTTTTTTTTTTGCTTGTTTGGTTTGTTTAATATTTCAAATGATGGTGATGAGGGTATCAATAGCTTGGAGAGTAATAATTATAATAATTACAGATGTTTGACTATGTCTCCAGATTTGCTCGTAACGCGTATAAAATAAACATGCAAAAAAATGCAAAAAACTATGGGAGAGCCACGCTTCGGCATGAATGGGCCGACTCGACCGGAGTCATACCACGGCCTCACCGAAAATCTGTGTGAAATAGTGCTTGCGCTGTGTTTCACCGAGTGAGGGAGGATACCGGAGGCCCATACCTCAACCCCTTCCCCTATCTCCCCCATCCCCCGCCTCCATCCCCCCCATCCCCCAAAGGCCGGCATCGCACTTATGACGCCTCTGGTGTTGCAGGTGTCCATGGGCGGCGGTAATCGCTTACCATCAGGCGATACATTACATAAAAAAAAGAAACGTATATAATACATCTAAATCAAATAAATCCGCTATCGAAGTTTTTCATACGTTTTTTAAAGCTAATTCAATAGTTTTTAGGTGTCCGTTGCGTATCAAAATTACGAGTACATCGTAAAAACCGATATAAAATTCTAATTTTTATAATGTACGTCCATTTTGTAAAGTTTTTTGTAGGTGCTTTCTATTTTATTGTGAGCACTTGAAAAGGTTAATTGGCTGCGAGAGCCTGAGTTTTATTGATTAAGCTGGCACAGCTATCGTTTCATTACCATATTTAAAGGTTAAATCAAGGCTACACGTTTTCTGTTACCGACAGATTGTTTTAGATTTTGGCAGACTTTATGAACGTAAAACATGCATGCACAGATTTGGAACAAATATAAAATAAATCGATGAAGTGTTTCCATAAATTCTAATTTAATGTGAATAATGTTATCAAAAAGTCACGTTTGTTTATAATATTTTAAAAAAATCTTGAAATCCATTTTTCCATATGAGTTAAGGAACTCTCTTTAAGATGCAAACTGAACCTTTCCATGCTTAACCATGGGATATAAAGGTTTTTTTTTTTATTTACGCTTAAAATCGAATGTAGATAAAATCCTTTAGCCCTCCCTAGTTCTCTCAGGCTTGACTGAAATTAAAAAAAAATGGGGAATGTCTTTTTGAAAAACAAATACACACAGACAATGATAAGACACACACATTTATAGGTAGTAGAGCCACGCTGATTTCAGCACGAACGGACCGGCTCGGCGGTACTACCCTCGCACAGAAAATCAACGTAAAATGACAGCGTTCATGCTGTCGTGTTTCGTTGGTGAGTGCGAGACCGGAGGCCCAAATAGTCTAGGCTAGACTAAAGGATGCAGCAGCATCACCAGGCCGCCATGGTGTGGGTCGCCATACTGCATTGTCTGCATTCGCAGTGAGTATGGTGACCGCCACTCTTGCATTCTGCTTATGCTTTCTATCAGGCAGAGTAAAGTCATTTTGGCGGGCCATACATAAAAAATAATAATAATAATATATTTATAATCTTTCTCTCAACCAATTTGGACCTTATAGTTCATTGGTGGCAGAAGACTTTGTGACTTCTAAATTTTCATTTTTACTTTCACTAGCAAAGAATCTGAATTCAAAACAGGCCGATAAAGTTACGAATGAACTTCATAGATAAATATACGTAATACATAACGTAAACATTAACAAAAAACAAGCACTCAACAAAAAGGAATCAACACAAATGTTACCGCAAAATTAATTTGTTTTCTCAGGGCTAAAACTATTATAAGAATAAATAACAAGTAATATCCCATTTCAAATATGTACTCACGATAAAATTCATGAAATGTTTAGAAAAACGACGTACTTCCATCGATCGAGGATCCGAAAGTAACAACAAGTCTACAGCGAGGCTGTAATAAAATTTAGTGTTTCCACCATCCATTGGGGACAATTGTCACTTAGAGTAACAATCCTTTTTATATTCTAACACATAAAACACCCTTAACAGTTATTACCAACATTGTCTGAGGTGGTGATATTTTTTTCAACAAACATTAACGCAGCTATTTTACACGTGATACTAACGTAGACCATGAAAGTGGGGTCCTTTTAGGTAATAGGTTCAAAATGTCTTAATAGGAGTTAGACCCTCGCATTTACGAGCTCGTAAACTTGGATTTTGAAATGAAGGTGACAAAAAAAGGCATGAAGCACTAGAAATATTTGCTGTGTCGCGGGGAACTATAAATATTCATGACATATACTATAAATGCTGGGAAGAGACCTAGAGGTAGAAGTCCCAAGCGATGGTCGGACCAAATATCGGAGGAACTTAAAATACCTGTCAGCGCCGCACTCCACCAAGCTACAGAGCGGAACCGATGGAGACAACTGGTTGACGGAATCAAATGGAGTCACGATCCCCAGCAGTGAGGGAACGAGTAAAGAGAGAGATACTACTAGTATACGTAATATTAATTACAGAATTGATGATGATGATAATGTTCTCTTTGTCGGCAGCCAGTCTCAGCGGAGTCCAGCCAACTACAAACGAGATATAATAGTGCACAAGTGTGTATACAAACACAGGTGCACTCTCTGTTCCCTCACTCTCATAATCCGATGGGATTTTGAGGTTTTCCCACTCGACTGGGGAGAGATCAGGCGCAAGACGGACGGCTTAACGTGTCTTCTAAGCACGAGATCTAAGACCCCTACTTCCAAACTCCAAAGTGTTATTAAGGATTTCTACCTATATACATAACACTTTTCGGTCCAAATCGGGATACGAACCCGAGATCTCATGATTAGCAATCGCATACGAAAACTGCTAGACCAACGAGGTGGTCATTATTATTTAATTTATACTCTCGATTGTCGGCACTTGATGGAACTTGTTGCAATACATTCTAGAATCAAACTCACTTGTACTTGTTCCACTATTTTTATTTTTTCTTTACACCTGACCGGTTTCGCCTTATGGCATTCTCAAAGGTTATGGTTACATAAAATATTTTTACATCTAAAACCTAACAACTGTGGGTACATAGAAATATCAGTGTGCCAGTGTAAGAAATTCTCCCCGAAAAATAGGGAAATGGATACTTATAAAATTATATAAAGAGTAATGATATGAAATGAAAATGATATGAAAATAGTGGAACAAGTACAAGTGAGTTTGATTCTAGAATGTATGTCAATATTATTCTTATTATTTATTGTACACAAATGGATAAACATTGTAGTTGATATTGTATTGATATGATGAAAGATAAAAATATTAAGTGCGAAAATATGAAATTTCTACGAACTAACAAAGTAGCGATATTTTGTCAACATTTTTTTTCGCACGACCGAAGGCTGTCGGTCCTCCGCCTGATCACTCCCTGGTCAAGTCGGATAACCATCCCACCGGATTATGAGAGTGAGGAAACAGAAAGTGCACCTGTGTTTCTAACGTTCATTTGTTTATTATTATTCGAATAAAATTTTCAATTACTCAATATGCAGACATACACAGAAAAAATGTTGACATAAATATCATTACTTTGTTAGTTCGTTTAAGAGATTTCATATTTTCACACTAAATATTTTTATCTTTCATCATAACAATTTCCAATTACAGTTGATCAGTTATCAAAGGCATCGTGCACTTAATTTGGAGCATCCACCATTGTGTGAACTAAGTGTTAGTGAACTAAACGTGTGGCTGGTTATATAACAGGCCCCATTTGCTGCTGTGTTTCATCTATCAAACCACACCGTAGTAGGTATAACTGTCCGTGTTTATGTTGAGTTGAGAGCAGACTTCGTTGTCACTAATGTACTATCGCCATCGATATCAGTATTCTACAACTGTAATTTTATTGTCCTTTGTTTGTTGACGAGAACTGACTCGTAAATCATTAGATGAATTTCAGCATCTCCACAAATGGCTCGACCAGATTGACATAATTGTCTTTTCAGCAAGCGAGTAAGGTTAAAATAGCCGTTTTTTTTTCTCCGTTTATTTAGAGAAGCAAGACTCGAAGTTCAGCGATGTGCTTGTGACTTTTTGA
The DNA here is from genome assembly GCA_949125395.1 of Diaphora mendica. Taxonomy (NCBI): domain Eukaryota; kingdom Metazoa; phylum Arthropoda; class Insecta; order Lepidoptera; family Erebidae; genus Diaphora; species Diaphora mendica. Next base: position 1,797,901 of record OX421332.1, on the reverse strand, counting down.
GTTGCAAGTACAGATGGGCGATAACTGTTATTTATCATCTCTTCTTTTGGGACAAATATGCTTGTTTGAAAATCCATATTCGACTAAAATGCATAATCGAAAAGACGTTTCAAAAATAGGTTTAAATTGTGTCAAATTTAATAAAATAAGGATAATCTTCTACTGTTCCAGTTAGTAAATAAACGCAGAACTCATGCCAAGGTATATTAAAGTTTGTGTAATTTTGAAGTCACAAATGTATGACAACTTTGTGGCTGTGTCAACAGCCTTTTTGAGATAACGATGAAGAGAAGACGTTACGGGAAACGGGCAAACACATTACTGCTATTTATACTCTTTGCGCTGTAGCATGGTGCGTGGCATGGTTCAGTAACATTTCGTTTAACTCTTAAAAGTTGCCTCGATTTACAAATTATGACTTAGTATTTCAGCAGTACCACATTCGCAATATATTAAATCATTAGTAACTCTAGTAAATTAAATTAAACCATAAACTGTAGTAAATAGTCTACCGTGGGAGAGCCACGCTTCGGCATGAATGGGCCGGCTCGACCGGATTGATACCACGGCCTCACAGAAAACCGGTGTAAAAAAGTGCTTGCGCTGTGTTTCACCGAGTGAGTGAGGCTACCGGAGGCCCATACCCCTTCCTCTATATCCCCTATCCCTAACTCCTAACGCTCTTGTGATGCCTCTGGTGTTTCAGGTGTCCATGGGCAGCGGTAATCGCTTACCATCAGGCGATACATCTGCTCGTCTGCCCGCCTATTGGAGAAAAAAAAAAACACCACGCACCATGCTAGAGCGCAAAGAGTATATGTATGTATGTTGTTTATTTTTACCTATTTATAATGTTTTCTCTTACATATTATTAATTTATATTTCATCTTAGGAAGTTAGTAATAAAAATCAATATTTCATTAGTAATATTCCCATTCCTCAGAAGAACAAAAGCCAACAAGGAAAAAACAAATGCTTAAAATAATCCTCGAGTAAAAAATATTTGCATGAGAAAAAAACATTAAAGTCATGAGTTAATGTGGCGATCAAAGTGAACGTTATAAAATTTATTTGTCTCTTTCTTACATATTGATTTACGGTTACTTTGAAGATTTTTTGTCTTCTTTCTTTGATGTGTTCATTTGTAACCACAATCGTCTTCCTTATAGTAAGGCAACTATTTAAGGTAGTTTCCAATCGTTAAAATGAACTGTCTTCGTGAAATTATATTAAATATACTGATTTACTAATTTCTATTAGATTTCGATATTTCACATATATAATTTTTAGGACATCTGACATACAATGCCATCTAGTCCCATACTAAACAGAGCTTGTACTACGGGTCCTAGACAACTGATATATACTTTTTTGTAAATACATACATATTATAAATAGAAAACATCCAAACTCCGAAACAAATATTTGCAGATCATACAAACATTTTGCCCGATCCGGGCATAGAACCCGTGACCTCAAGCACATCATACCGACGCCACCGAGGCAGTCAATTTAGAAATTATAGTATTCAAATTATTCATTAATTATTACTATACCTATAATAATGTGATTATCAGTGTTAAAATTCTGCCTGATTGTAGTGAGTGATATTGATTTATCAAAACAGTTAAAAAACTATTTTATGCTTAATTCTTTTTTGTATAAATATTATAAGCAGTCACAGTTGTTTTGTAGCTAAAAATATAAATATTCTAGAAATATTTCCCTACTGCAAAAGACGTTATCTTCACATATATAATATAAAATAATACACACATCAAAAGTGTCTAGGGATCAACATATGTGTCTAGGGATCAACATATATTTTTGCAATAACTCTTCTCCTGATTGATATTAATTAAAATTTTCTTTAAGGATTCATCAAATAAAGTGTTTTCGTTTGTCACAGTAACGATAAACCAAGTCACCTTTGCATTAATAAAGAAATTTGCCATTTTCCTAATAAAAGGATTTTTGACATTTGAACCACTAACATTAAAGTTCGAAAAAAAGACTGAAATAACAGTTTTCTTTAAAATTTTATTAGGTAACTTAAACAATTAATAATCCGTGTTTCTACCGCGAACACTAACAACACAAGAACATCGGTTTGGCATACTCAAAATGAGTTCATCCAAACACGCTGTGGAATGGCCGCCCATGTTCGTTGCAACAACAAAAAAAGGTCTTCTTGCAACTGGATACCCTCCATATTCGGCAGAGCTCTTCTCTGTAGCATATCCCATGCATGCTCAATCGGGTTCAAGTCTGGCGACTGAGCAGGCCAGGGCCAAAGCCACATCTCAATCTCAAGAAATCCGCATAAAAATGCTTGATCCCTAGACACTTTTGATGTGTGTATAATAAATGAATAAAAAATAAATACTTAATTTCATTGAAAAAATTCCTTTGACTTTAACGAGTTTCACAGGAAGATAAACGGTTGTTTTGGTTTATCTTTTTTTAGATATTTGGTTCAATATCCCAATATACATTGAACCGATATAAAAACTTCTGCGATCTGCTTTGTATTTACTAAACAGTTTTTATATCATTAGCTACGTCATCAAAATGCCAGTTGATGTTCTGGCAATGAGTACGTTTTCCAGTACTTTTTAACAAAAAACATGGATGTTGTTTCAGCTGTTATGTATTTATTCCAAAAGTAAGGAGTATTGGTAATTTATTATCTTCACTTTCTACGTTACCCTGATTTAGGTCAATGTGAATTTGGAGTTGAAAACTTTCTACTATTAAACGGGTCAGGTTAGCTTGGGTTATAATTTGAAGGTTGACAAATGGAGATTAAAAACTATATAAAACGAAAAAAAGACTGCACGTTTGGCCTAGTGGTTTGGCGGTCACCGGTTCAAATCCCACATGGGACAACACTTTGTGCGATCCACAAATTGTTGTTCTGAGTCTGGGTGTTCTTTGTGTCTGTTTCATGTATGTTTGTAAAGTCCCCCGCGACACAGGATTTATTCCTAGTGCGGGAGTTGTCTTTCAAAATAAAAAATGTAATGGGTTTTATAGCAAAGTTGTGTTTTTTTTGGTATAGGATGCAAATAAACAGATGGATCATCGAATGGGGTGATAAGTGCCTCTCCTTCTCGGATTTGTGAAAAACACATCACAGTTTAACAATGGAAAAAAGTCTCGGTTCAGAGCTGATAAGTTTCAGTGAGGTATCATATTATTATATTGTTTATCTTTTGATAGTAACACTTACATACATAATTAAAAACTCGGTGTTTTTCTACCAAGGTTAAATCAGCAGTATAAAAAGTCAGCAAAAAAATAAAACATGTACCACACCGAACAGAAATATTGGTACCAACAATTATATGAATTACCATTAAACAATAACAAGTTAACATTCTTAGAATATTTAATAATAATTTTTAAGGTTCCATCTCTAAGAAGTTTAGAACAATCGATCAAATTACCTGAATGTGTACAAATACTGGACTTCAAAGCAATGACGCATTTATATGAAGCACTTTGGCCATTTCTACGTATGTAATTTCTATAAAGTTATAAGAGTATAATTAAGCTACCTAAATATATTGTACCTGTACCTAAAGACTTTTAAATAAAAAGAGTTTCTTAGACAGTATTCTTCTCATAAGGCTCTACGCGTTTTGGAAACTGGTAGCTATGGATCGACACAGGCAGGCAGTGGATTTTGGTGTTTCCAACTAATTCACCTTGACAATACAGTACATCTGTAGCGTCTGTTTGTGCCGATCTATGATTTTTAATAGTAGGTTTAATTTAACGTTCATAAATGCCACTTAGTGTCTTAATTCAATAAATGATTTTGAATTTGAATAACATAGTACTTTCTTTAATATATAGTAGTGAAGCCAACGAGCATGGGCGATGGTAAGTGACTACTGCTGGTTCCTGGACATTCCAGAACATTAGAAAAAGGTAGAACGTTCAAATTTCGTCATCTATAAGTTTAGTCACACTTACGTAAAATGAACCAAGCCTATTGGCGTCAATGGAATAACCGAAAAAATTGTGAGTATATTACATTCTGGAGTGCACGCAATTACTTAAACAAATCATCATCAAATTGTACAATTCACTCTCGGATGTAGGATTCTCCTTAGAAAGACGGTTTTGCTCTACTATATCACACTGGCTAGACGGATTGATTGTACACGGTTTGTTTCAAGTTTTCCTTCTGTTTGTGTGTGTGTGTATGTGTGTGAATAAGTGTGTGTGTGCGTGTGTGTATAAGTGTGTGTGTGTGATGTCACTTAATCTGTCACCATAATTTAAAACAGGATTTCGGGAAACTGGACTCAGACAACGATGAGCGGGGTGCCGATATCATCGACCACATCTTTGCCAAGGCCGGGGAGACCTCGCTAGCCCTGGAGAAGGCGGCTGAGGGGATCGTGGAAAGGGTCTTCGAAAAGGTGGAGGAGACCCAGGTCGACATAGACCAGGCGACCGAAGCTATGGTTGCGCGCGCGCAGTCCCAGATCGAAGACCTGATCGGGACTGTCGCTAGGGATGTCGTCATCGAGACCCAGACGAGCATCGGCGCAGCCATAAAGGGACTGACACCTGAGAGCGTCCCGGACCCGATCCCGACCCTCCCTATGACATATGCTAAAGCCGCAGCGGCCAGACCCGGGCGCCGACCGGCGCTTCACTCGGTGGCGGTGACCTCAAAGGATAGTCAGGAGACTGCCGATGAGGTACTCGCCAGGGTGAGGAAGGCGGTCGACGCCAGGAGTACTGGCCTAAAGGTCAATAAGGCCAGGAAGGCCAAAGGGAGCAAAGTTATCTTGGGGTGTGACACGGAGGCGGAACGCGACAAGATAGCGGAGAAAATCATGAACTCTGATGATGGGCTTGTGGTAGTGCCCATGAAAAACAAGGATCCGCTCGTCGTCCTCAAAGACGTCTTCTGGGAAGGCGACGACGACGAGACGGTGGGGGCTCTTTACACCCAGAACGCCGGTATTTTCATGGGCCTACCACAAGAGGAGCAAGAAGTTGCCATTAAATTTAAAAAGCGAACTAAAAATCCCAAAGCCTCACATGTCGTGCTTCAGGTGAAACCAAAGGTGTGGCAAAGGATGACGGAGGCTGGAACCCTCTACCTGGACCTGCAAAGGGTCAGAGTGGAGGACCAGTCTCCGCTCATCCAGTGCACTAGGTGCCTTGCGTTCGGCCATGGTCGCAGGTTCTGCACCCAGGGTGTGGACAGGTGCAGCCACTGCGGAGGCTCTCACTTACGTGAGAAATGCCCCGACTACACCACGGGCAACCAACCGCGGTGCTGCAATTGCCTGCACTCTGGGCTGGGGAATACGGGCCATAACGCATTCAGCGCCGATTGCCCGACCCGGATGAAGTGGGATTACCTGGCACGACAAACGACGTCGTATTTATGACTCACTCACACATCAGAACACACACACTAACATACACAGATTTGATAAATATATTATGAAATATACGCACAAATCTATACACGCTCACAAACACTGGACATACACACAAACAAGTAAAATAAAAAACAGCACAAGAAATTGCAATAAATATATATAATAGTCTATATATATTATATTGACAATAAAAACAAAAACACTGACACATTAACTTCATTCACTTACAGACAAAAATAAAAAACACATTGAGTCATAAATAACACGGTCGCAGATCTAATTTTGGTAACAGAAAACATCGAAGAGGACAGAACTGGAACATGCTGCAGCTAAACAGATATATAAATATATAGGTATACAGATAGATAAAATAAGAAGAAAGATTAATCAAGAAGGAACAGTAATTATTGGAAGAAAAGAAGTAATGAATAGTAAATATATAAAACTTTAGAAAATTAATTAATTAAACTGTTAAACCAAATCAGAACTTAGAAACTATGTAAATAATTAAAATATGTCATTCTTTAGAAACAATAAGTATAATTGGATATAAATAAATCGCAACAAAATAAAACAAAAGCTAAAATGAGAAGACAAGTGAGAGGCACTTGGTGCGAGTCTGAACAAAACAAATAACTACATAAATAAAAACACATGCTATAACAAGGTCCTGTCTCGCCGTGGACGGGGAAAAGCGACGAGGTCTAAAAGACCTCACAAAAAAAAAAAAAAAAAAAACTGTCACCATACGAATTAACATTAGAGTTCCAAATTGAGATGAGACGAAGAGAATCGAACTCTCTAATCGAATTAGAAACACATAATTCAGCATTATAATTTCACTTCTATTGCCAACTAGTTGTAGTATTACAGCATAAAGAATTGGATCGTGCCCAGCCATACTTCATTCGACAGTCTCTCAGATCACTTGACCTTTTTGCTCCAGCCGATTGCATAATTTCCATCCCACTATTTTATCGCTTTAACAATGTGGTAGACAGATTTTTAGATAAAACAGGAGACAGTGGGCCTCATAATTTACTAGATATTATGCAATACTTAGCTGTAAATCAACTACGACAAAAGGTTTTTTACTGCCTGATGGTATTAGCTGGCATAAATGAGGATGTCGTTGTAATTTCAACTACAGCGTAACGAAATATTAAGGTCAGTATTTGATTGAAGTCGATACTATTACCCTTCCCTTCAATAGGTATCTCATGCGGGAACAGTGTTTCACGATTTACTGTATAAATACACCTTGTTAAGAGTTGAACAGTTAACCAATTCGCAATGGAATAAAGAAGAATGTAAAAAAAAACTCACAATGATCGAGAAGAATGGAAGAAGAAAACTTAATGTACCAATCCTAAATACATTTGGGAGAAGAGTATGTAGGATTGTAGGCAGAAGAGTAGTAAGTAATAAGATCGAAACAGAACCTATGTTTTACTTACAAACCCACTTTCACATTTATCTTCTATTTCTTGTTAACTTGTAAAGAAACAAAAAATATTTAGCTCAAGACGCATCTGGTGTTGCGGGTGTCCATGGGCGGCGGTAATCGCTTACCATAAGGCGATACGTCTGCTCGTTTGCCGGTCAATTCCATAAAAAAAAAAAAAAAAATTTTTAGCTCAAGTGCTTTTTTTATCTTTTCTGACAAACATTTTCTTTATTTCTAAGTCATCTTTATATAAAAACATTCTCACTTATCATCTGCAAACAGCTCACAAAAGCATAAAAGTTTTCATACCATTTTTCTCCTATCTCAATATTAATACATTGGGACAGCGTTCAAATCTAAAAAGCGGTATGCTTATGATTAATAGCCTCTATCCAGTATCATCAGGCTTCTAGGTATAAGCTTTAAAAGTGTCTATTTATCTTGTCAGACCTACCTCTCGCGGTAAATCTTAAGAGATTCGATGTTTTGTCATTTGTCAAAGTTGTTTTTGACCTGTAATTTGTTATATTCTTTTGATGATGCTTGCTGCGATGTATGAAAGGATACATCGAAGTTACATTTATGATATGAAAGCTTTCACCCGTGGCTCTGTTTGCCTCTATGTCGGTAATCGCGAAAAAAAGTAGCCTATGTCCTACCTCAGGAATCAAAGTATCTTCAAGCCAAATTTCATTGAAATCGGTGCAGTGAAAGCATGACAGACAGAGTTACTTTCGCATTTATAATATTAGTATACAATATGTGGAGAAAAAATCAATAGAATGGATGAGAAAATTTTATATTTTAAGTAATTCCCATTTATTAATAGAGGAAGTGCAAGAAGTAGCAATTCTGAATGTATAAAAATATTAAATTGGTTTGTATGTACGCACTACTAAAAATCAAAATTCTACACATGTTGAGCTGAAATTATAACGCGTTTTGACATTTTAATACGAATATTGTTTTCATCTAGGTAGAACAATTTCGATCGCAATTGGAGTGCTGAACGAGGGCAACATAATAAATGTAAGAAAAAACGTTACGTGGGAGAGCCACGCTTCGGCATGAATGGGCCGGCTCGACCAGAGTGATACCACGGCCTCACAGAAAACCGGTGTGAAATAGTGTTTGCGCTGTGTTTCATCGAGTGAGTGAGGATACCGGAGGCCCATACCCCAACCCTTCTCCCTATCTCCCCCCCATCCCCCAAAGGCCGGCAATGCACTTGTGACGTCTCTGGTGTTGCAGGTGTCCATGGGCGGCGCTAATCGCTTACCATCAGGCGATACGTCTGCTCGTTTGCGCGCTATTCCATAAAAAAAAATAGAAGATTACAAAATTTAAAGTTATCTGTGAGAAGTTTATTACAGGGAAGACAGACTGAAAGTTATTGTGGGCGACAGGTGTGTCATGTCCCACCAAAACAAAGGGAGCATCCTCCGACCAGGCGAGGTGATCATGCCTGGCGGGCCAACTGCCCGACGGTTGATGTTGGGATATTGTATGTATCTTAATTGGCGCGCGAACTTTCACTGCGCGATTCAGGATTGGTAGTTTCTTAGTTTCCTTCGTTACTCCGTAGTTCAGTGTAACTTCGGTAGATGGCGCTGTAGTATATTTCTGTTGCGCTGTATGTGGAATTCGCCACATTATTAAATAAAAAAATCTAAAAGTAAAATGTCTATAAGGGCTTTAGAATCCGTTGTTTTCAATTATAACAGTAGGTAAAAGAATCGAGTTCTTTTTTTTTTTTTTAAATACACTAATAATGAAAACTCATATAAAATCGACTTTTTTGTTTAATTTCTTAGATGCTAGAAATAAATTAGAACATTTCTAAAGAAAAGAAAAATAACAGTTGTTCGATTGAAGTTTAATTAGGTATAAGATTTGTGTTAGAGTACGTTTAAAAAACTCGTACAGTTCTGCATCAATTGAGCCAAAAAAAATTTCACGTGCACGTGCACACGCTGCAAATGTGGTTATATCCCCCTTTTCCTCCTTTTTTATCCCTTATTCTTATTAATAGATTAAATGTGGCCTTTATAGTGTAGTGTCGTATTGGTTAGTGTTCCAGAACTTTTGTTAATTTATTATGTTGCAATTCGTGAAAACCTGTGATTATCTTATATATAAATTCTCGTGTCACAATGTTAGTTACCATACTCCTCTGAAACGGCTGGACCGATCACCGGGTAGGTCTGAGAATCGACCAACATCTATTTTTCATACCCCATTTTTTTTTAATGGCAAAGTAATGTTTGCCGGATCAGCTGGTATTAGATAAAATTACATTTACCTCAGAGCATATATCACTGGAAGAGTTGGTATCGAACAGGCTTAATGTTGCATATTAAAATAATCATTTTCTTTTTTGTAGCTGTTGGTTTTTCAAACCAAACTATATAAATAAATAAAAATAACTTTCTCTTTCCTTAATCTTAATTATAAAATATCTTACTGAAGGTAAAATAGGTTTCAGAAGGTACTTTCCAATAAAAGAACTAATTACTATCAAAATCCCATTGGGATACATCTAACCAATGTCCTTGATTTTCTTAACGTAGTTATCTAATTAGGAGATAAATTACCTTCATTCGAGACCATCTGTTTAGGAAGCGGAGGTAAAGAAAACTGTGCTCTATTACTTCCGAAATAGATTATTTTTCAAATTACTGTTATTTATTGTGTGTGTGGTTAACTGCTCCTTGTACTCTGAGTGTTATGGGTTCTTTTTTTTTATGGAGTCGAGGGCAAACGAGCAGACGTATCGCCTGATGGTAAGCGATTACCGACGCCCATGGACACCCGCAACACCAGAGGTATCACGAGTGCGTCCCCGGCCGGGGAGGCGGATGGGGTGAGGGGTTGGGGTATGTATGGCACTCAAAGGTGAAACACAGCGCAAGCGCTGTTTCACACCGGTTTTCTGTGAGGCCGTGGTATCACTCCAGTCGAGCCGACCCGTTCATACCAAAGCGTGGCTCTCCCACGGTAGAACCACACGGGACGCATTTTGTGGGACCAAAAAATTGTTGCTCCTGATATTTATTGTCCACAGAATATATTAGGTCTTTACCTATGAAATTGCCGTTCTTCAGTACTGGTCATTTCAAATAAAAAAAAGTTTGTAATGGCTCTGTATTCTAAATTCAAATTAATTTTGTTTTAAAACCATGACATTCTTTTTACAAACTCAGTCTTTTGTTTTCTGATTAGCATTGTATTTTCATTACATTTTAACAATTTTCGTCATAATGGATACTTTAAAAATTCGTGTAATTATGGAATATGAGTTCCGTCGTGGCACCAACGCGACACAAACGGCACGTAACATCAAAAACGTTTACGGAGAGAACTGTACAAACGAACGCACAACCCGTTATTGGTTTTCCCGGTTCCGTTCTGGAAATTTTGACTTGAAAAATGAAGCTCGTGGTCGTCCGGAGACTTTGGTTAACAATAATGAATTAAAAGCGATTATGGAAGCTGACGAAACTCAATCTACAGCTGAGCTAGCAGCAGCTTTTAATGTAAGCATCAAAACAATATTGATCCACTTGCGACAAATTGGCAAGGTAAAAAAAGCTTGATAGATGGGTGCCCCACGACCTTAACGATCGCCAGCGCAACGTACGCGTCGAGACCTGCCTTGCGCTGCTCAACAGGCAAAGAAATGAAGGAATTTTGAAACGACTTGTTACGTGCGACGAAAAATGGATTCTGTTCGACAATCGAAAGCGCTCAGCAAGTTGATTAGACCCTGGTTCAGCACCAAAGCAATGCCCAAAACCAAAAATGACCCCTAAAAAGGTGATGGTCACTGTTTGGTGGTCTAGTGCGGGTGTGACTCACCACAGCTTTTTTCAAAACGGCATGAGCATTAATGCAGATGTTTACTGTGAAGAACTGGAGAGAATGATGGAGAAGCTTGCACATCTGCAACCAGCTTTGGTCAATTGGTCGTCCCCACTGCTCCTTCACGACAACGCGCGACCCCATACTGCGCAACAGACAGTCTCCAAGCTGCAAGAGCTGGGGTTGGAAGCTCTCCCTCATCCGCCATACTCACCAGACCTTGCACCTACCGACTATTACTTTTTCCAAAATTTAGACAACTTTTTAGTGGGTAAAAAATTCAATTCCCGAGAGGCAGTACAAAATGCCTTTGAAGAGTTTGTTGCCTCACGTCCAGCTGATTTTTATAAGAAGGGCATCAAAAAAATGGCAATGCGTTGGCAAAGATGCGTTGATTGCATGGGTGATTACTTCGAATAACAGAAATAAAAAAGTTGGAAAAAATAAGTACTTTCACTTATTGCATACAAAACGGCAATTTCATAGGTAAAGACCTATTATACCTAGCATAATTTTTAATATTATAAGTAATGTAAATGTCGGATTAAGGAACACATCATTTGCATAGTGATGGATTAAGAATATATACAGTCACAGCTTCCATTCTGTTTCAAATGCTATCATTTTAGCTTGGTCTTCTGCAAGACGTAGTAGTACCGCCCCGATCAAGCTAACTCGTTCAATGTTCGTGCTGGCTCGACTACCTTGAAAAATCATTTGAATCTCTTTTTATGAGTAAAGGAGCAATGTACGCAGAACATGACTGCAAATAGAAGGAATACTTGAAACAAATAATACCAACCTGTCTTGTGTGGGATCACGAACTCGATCCGAACTCACAATCTATGGCTTAGCAGTCTTCTAACTGTTAAGTATTCGTACGTCATATATTGTTAAATTAATAGAATTTATACGTAGCTAAGCCTGACCAGCTATGTCAGCATATTTCAGATACGAGTATATTATTATCACGTAGTATTTAGACATTCTTTATCTCGTCGAGAATAAGACATGATTATATGCATATGCATATACTTAAGGATAGATTTTAGTATATAATTATAATGTAGCTGTAAGTTGGTATAACTAGCCAATGTTACCATGTATGGCTATTATAACCGTGGGAGAGCCACGCTTCGGCATGAATGGGCCGGCTCGATCAGAGTGATACCACAGGCCTCACAGAAAACCGGTGTGAAATAGTGGTTGCACTGTGTTTCACCGAGTGAGTGAGGATACCGGAGGCCCATACCCCAATCCTCTACCTCCACTGGTGGACCCCATCCCCAAAAGGCCGGCAACGCACTTGTGACGCTTCTGGTGTTACAGGTGTCTATGGGTGGCGGTAATCGCTTACCATCAGGCGATACGACTGCTCGTTTGCCCGGCCCGAAAAAAAAAAGTTACATTAGAGTATTTAGGAGCCGGGACTCCTGCATAGTAAATACTACTTAAATGGTTGTTCACCGTCGTTGTTATTCTTCTCACTTATAAGTTCGCTATATTAAGCATTCTTTTATCACTAGGTAGTCTTGCAGACTCTTTGTACTTCTCAGTCTAAATTGCTAGCTAGTTGACTTACATTAATCTGATTAACCCTCATTTTTGTCAAAGAGACACCATAGAAACCCACCGCCGCCACGCTATCGATTCTTCATTAAAAACAATTCACTAATAATTCAGTAAATAGCAAAGGACAATAGCGGTGACCAAACAAACCCACAGTATTACGTAATGTACAAGCAGTCGTGATAATAAAATGGACAATAAAAATGACCCAGCTGAGCGCTGTAAAAGAATTGTCTCTTCATAAACTTGCACAGTTTTAGAAGTTTAATCAGATCTTATTTATTTTTCTGGTTTCAGTAAACAGTGATACACGTGGATGCAATAGATGCACTCGAGTCTGTCTATACTAAATATCGCTCAGATATGTAGTTCTTCTGTTAAACATACCGTCGTCGTGGTTTAAGCCTTCTCGCAGCTTGCAAAAGTGTTATAATTATGTTTGATCTTCATCTGTATAATATGTACGTTCGCTCAATTATGTTAACCTCAATATTTCTTTTTGATTACAATAAAATAGTACAAACGTATCTAAGAAAATGTATCTGTATTTTTCGGAGTTTGGGTGTTTTCTATGTATATTATATACTTGTAAATACATACATTTATGTATTACAAAAAAAGTAAACATGTCTTTATATCAGTTGTCTAGAACCCATATCACAAGCTCTACTTAGCTTGGGGCTAGATTGCGCTGTGTGTTAGATGACCGAAATATTTATTATTATTTATTTATTTATCTGATAGCACACATTATAAGGTCCATATTATAAGTTATTCTTTGTGTCCGTTAAATGTACATTTTTTATGTCCCTCACGACAGAAAATATATTTCTAGTTTAATAATATTTTCGAACATCTAACACACAACGCCACCCAGTCCCAAACTAAGCAGGGCCTGTATTATGAGTACCAGACAACTAATATAAAGACATGTTTACTTTTTTTGTAATACATAAATGTATGTATTTACAAGTATATAATATACATAGAAAACACCCAAACTCCGAAAAATACAGATACATTTTCTTAGATACGTTTGTACTATTTTATTGTAATCAAAAAGAAATATTGAGGTTAACATAATTGAGCGAGCTAAGAGCGTTTTCACACTATCCGATCCGATATCGGTGTCGGGCGCCGATACGATATCGGAGGAAGTAAAATATATGTATGTGTCGGCTCCGAGATCCGATATTGGGCCGGGACAATATGGAAGAAAGACAAATACATATTTCATACATTTGACTTTCTCCGATATCGTATCGGCGGCGCCCGACACCGATATCGTATCGGATAATGTGAAAACGCTCTGAGAGTTAATAGTATCCGTGTCAGGTTTAATCTAACGACCAATAAATTTGACATCTGATGCTACATATAAAGAACCAATTACATATATTTATCGAGTGTTGTTTAGCTTTAACTAGAGGTTGATTTATTGAATAATTTACAATCAATAGCACTATCATCAACTTTAATCTTCGTAAATAATTAAAATAAGAAGACTTGTACTACGACAGCTACATTGACGGATAGTATACCTACTTATAGTTATGTATATTTCAGACATCTAACACACAACGTCATCTAGTCCCAAGCTAAGCAGAGCTTGTGTTATGGGTACTAGACAACTGATATAAATACATTTATACATTTTTTTTGGAAATACAAATTATACATAGAAAACACCCAAACTCTGAAACAAATATATTGTTTTAAACTTTCATGGTCAGTAACATTAAAACAGAAATCCACGGGATTGCTACCATATACCTTTTTGTTTGTGAGTATCCGAGATATTTCGGCGCTGTTGCAAGCGCCATGATCACGGAGTAACAAACCCGAGACCTCAAGCAGTCGCATTCACTACCACTGCGCCACCGAGACAGTCAAATCAGTCAGTCTCTATCTATCTAATACCTTTAGACGAGCAATTGTTGTATAATTAGTCTCGGAAACGGCTCCAAAGATTTTCATGAAGTATGCAGGGGGTTTCGGGGCGATAAATCGATATAACTAGGATTCAGTTTTAGAAAATTTGCAAACGAGCAGACGTTTCGCCTGATGGTAAGCGAATACCGTGGCCCATGGACACCAGTAACACCAGAGGCGTCACAAGTGCGTTGTCGGCCTTTGGAGGATGGGGGGAGGCGGGGGATGGGGGAGATAGGGAAAGTGTTTGGGGTATGGGCCTCCGGTATCCTCACTCACTCGGTGAAACACAGCGCAAGCACTGTTTCGCACTGGTTTTCTGTGAGGCCGTGGTATCACTCCGGTCGAGACGACCCATTCATGTCGAAGCGTGGCTCTCCCACGGTCAAGCTGACATACATACATACGGGCTTAACTCAGTCATACAGCTACTAGGTTCTTTAAATATCATTACATTATACATGTAAACAGAGTGCGTGACACTTTATTTATCAGCCATGGTGAATAAAAACAATCGCCTGTCACTACAAACTCACACATACCAATTAAAACAAAACATTCAGAATTTCACGCACACTTACATATATTGTGTCGTAACCTTAGAGTTATCGTAACAGTACAACGCGTCGGCCCATTTGCGCTATACTTTGACAGAGGGGAACGCTTGCGTATGGCTTCTCTTTACCCTGTTGCTCTAAGCATTAACACAACCCAAACCCCTTTTCAAACGTCGACTTAGTGTCAAATTCAACGGCAAGGAAATTATCCACATTAGTACAATTTGTTTTAACGAATAAGTTATCATAATAATATTAATGGTCATAATAATATAATTATAAACTAACGTGAAGAAGTATACATCACAATAATAACGTCCATTAGTGTTGTTCGTAGTTTTTCATGTTTTAAAATTTTTTAATTCATTATTTATTTAAAATTAAATTTGTGATATAAAAGAGTGGGTGCCATGGGTAGTGTCGAAGATATCTGATGAACAGAGGTCTGTCCAATTACATGCTACTTGGTTCGATCCTTTCGACTGATAGATAGATAGATAAATATTTTTATTGAATACAAAAAGTATTATATAACCCCTCTAAATTAATAATAATTATCTTCATTATTACGTTTTTAACAAATCATAGGACAAACCCCTATTAAAACGACTATAATTTAAATTACACAAATACCTATATTTTAACTTTCTTGAACTGAATTGTTTGAATTATTTCATTTACCGCAAACCTTTTTCTGCTTAAGAATCTGACTTCAAAATTTTACTCAGAAAACTTATTACCCCGAAGGAAAAAGTTTTAAATCAAAAAAAGGTTTTCATTATTGCCATCCGTCACGAACAGGTGAGTGAAGAAATCTTTAATAAATGCTTATGTTAACTTTACAAAAACTTCTCTCATTATTTTATAGATATGATCTTTGTGGGGATGGATACATAGACTGATAAGAATGGCTAAATGGATACATGGTACATAGAAATCAAAGAATTATACATTTTATAATTGTACATATTTGTATTTACCACCGCACGCACTGGATGCGAGAAGCGAGGCCCAAATAGTCTAGTCAACAAGTTCCATACTTGTTGACTAGACTAAAAGATGCAGAAGCATCACTAGGCCGCCATGGTGTGGGTCGCCATGCTGCATTGTCTGCATTCGCAATGAGTATGGTGACCACCACTCTTGAATTCTGCTTATGCTTTCCATCAGTGGCAGAGTAGAGTCACTATGGCGGGCCATACATAAAAAAAAAAAAGCCGAGGATCGAAACAAGTGGCGTGCAAACAAGGGGGGGGGGGTCACATGGGACGTGCTAAAATGTGCTACTAGGACCTGATTTTCTTATTCTTATCAGTTTCCATAATTGTTCAATTGAGATAAGAAATCAAAGGATAGGAACTCTTTGAGAGAGTTATCTCTGGCCGGTTCAGCGAGCACCTGTCGCGAGTGGGCCCTGATCTATCGGACTACCATACCGATTTGGATTCCAACGGGGACGCTCGACAGTCGACGCTAATATATAGGTATGTTCGCTCCCTGTCGGGGTCGGCAGTACGATTGGGGTGGTAGTTAGCCTTGATTTCGTTTACGCTTTTAGCACCCTTCAATGGGGCACGATTAGGGCGGCCCTTGAATATCACGAGGTGCCGACTTACCTGCGTGCCGTCATAAAGGTCTATCAACGCGACAGGACAGTGAAGTTTGTCGATCGGTACGGAGTGGAAAATTAAAGGGAGGTGTGTTGTGGGGTTCCCCAGGGCTCTATATTGGGCCCATTGTTATGGAACCTCGCATACGATGCGGGCCTTCGCGCTAGTCTGACTTCGGACATCAGTGTCGCCTGCTATGCAGACGATACCCTAATACTGGCTAGAGGGTCACGCTTCGGGGAGGTGCTCAGGAGGGTGGCGCCTCAGAATACTGAGGCGATATGGTTCCATGGCCTACGTAAGCGCCAGGAACCAACCAGCTCATACCTCCGGGTGGATGACACCGAAGTCCAAGTGGGTCAGTACATGAAGTATAGTACCTCATCATGGACAATTGGTAGAGCTTCGAAAAGCATTTCGGGCAACTAGTCCCCAGTACGAGGAGTAGCAGGGATGCCACATTGTCTGCTGTCCAATCTCGGGGGACCGCGGGAAGAAGTTCGCTGTCTGTATGTGCGTGGGAGTGCGTATGGGCGTCGTGCGATCCATGGTCCTCTATGGGGCACCGGCGGGATCTTCCCGCTGTAAAGCTCAACTCGGGAGTCTGCAGCGGTTGATGGCCATACGGATCGTACGAGGCCACTGTACAATCTCGTACGAGTCGGCGACGATCCTGGCACGATCTCCACCCTTCGACATTCAAGCCGATCCCGCTCGAAAGAGGCGACGAAGGATGCGCGATAGAGGCCGCTAGCTCCCCAATCGTGGGTTAAGGGTCGTTGTGGCCACATGCAGGGGAGATGTGGCCACTGGAAAAAACTGGACCCGACACCTCGGTGCGGCCGGGAGTGTCGTCTCAGGCGGGTCGGTGTTCCGACTCTCTTACTGTATAGAGCGGTGAGAGGTACGACAGCGACATGCCCCGGGTTTGAATCTGGTCACCCCGGGATGTACCTCAGTGATGAGGTAAGGCAGGGGAAGTCCAGAAGCCGCTCATGCGTTCCTGGAGCTCCTCTTGACTGCAGATGTAGGCCGCCGCCGGGGTTTAGTTGTTAGACCGATTTGTCGGGAGTTCCATACACGCCCTTCGTCCCCCAATGAAGCTACATTCTCTAAATATTCATCCAGAGATTGTCACAGATGTCTCACATATTATGATCTCAATAGATTTACCAATTAAAACAAAAGATATCCATTTGTTTTTGGAAAATAAAATTGTGTATTGTGCAATAAAGAATAATTTACTCGACTTATTTGATTAGTGACCCCCCCCCCAAAATTTCAGGCTGGAACCGCGCCTGGCATCAGTTAAGTTTATATGTATGGCTAATATAAGTTACTAGCTATTGTTTGATGTGTGCATGTAACCTATAAAGTTCTAAAGAATCTTAACGTGTTGAAATTTAACACGTTACTTTAACACTTAGGCCAATTTTCCTATCATCTATACATATAAAAGAAAGTCGTGTTAGTTACACTATTTATAACTCAAGAACGGCTAAACCGATTTGGCTGAAAATTGGTGGGGAGGTAGCTTAGAATCAGGAGACGGACATAGGATACTTTTTTTTCCTTTATTTATATAAGGGACTTTTACCCTATTACGGTATGCGAGTCCCATAAGGCCTTAGCTTAAACAAGTATAAATTTAAATATTATATGCTAGACTGTACAATTTAATAGCTTTTTTTGATGTCGGTTATAGCCGTATAGGTATAGATACTTTTTACATAGTTCTTTTTTACTTTGTCCCGTGGCGTTAACCGCGGTTGTTGTTGAACCGCGAGGCTCAGCTACTAGCATGATATAACTATATATATCTAACCTACAGGTTGTTTGATTAGGCATATACACAATCAGTTAATTTCTAAAGGACCTTAAAGAAGAAGAACGAGATAGTAAAGTATATTCTAAAGGTTTAAAGTTTAAATTTATTTAAAGTTTCAATACATTATTCAGATTTATAGTTTCATATTTTAGTGCCAATTTAAGCTTACTTTTAAGTAAGTATCTTCCAAATACTGATGAAAATCTTAATAAAGGTCAAATCAAATTGAAAATTCCTGGAAAACTAAAGGACCCTTTGGAATGTTGACATAAGGTCTCTCGTCGGGTTGTAAAAGATAAATTTAGATAGATTTTGCATGTAAAGGATGGAGTGGCATTTAACTCTAAATATTAGGGACATGTGTCATGTTATAATATGGTACTCCGATCCTTGGAATATTTAGAAAACTCATAATAATATTAATATAAAGTAGTTGTTGCCCGCAGCTCTGCCTGCGTGTATGTCGGTTATCGCGGCAAATTGTAGCCTATGTGTTATTCTGATGTATAAGCTATATTACTGTTAAGTTTCATCGAAATCCGTTCAGTAGTTTTTGCGTGAAAGAGTAACAAACATCCATCCATCTATTCATCCATCCATCCATACTTACAAACTTTCGCGTTTTTAATATTAGTTTAGATATAGATTACATAAAACATTACATGAGCAACCTTTGACAGGCAACTGATGGTCGTAAGCCTTTTCTTAGATAATACAAAATTTTAACAAAAAAAAACCGACTTCAATAGCGACCAAATTGAATTGAGTTATTCGTCAATTTGTCGCGCACATACATAATGCAAAATGAAGATTTATATGATTTTCTCATAGATGACATGTCAGAACTGAACCAAATTAAAATGAGACCACATGAGAAGCACCAGCTTTCAAATAGAAAAAGAATCATCAAAATCGGTTCACCCAGTCGAAAGTTATGAGGTAACAAACATAAAAAAAAATACAGTCGAATTGAGAACCTCCTCCTTTTTTTGAAGTCGGTTAAAAATAAGCCTTCTATACCATTCTGGCGTGACAGGTTGGTTTGTGTTAAGTTTTCCACACTGATGTTGTTCTGCCCAGTTTTCTCCCTTAGTCACCTCTAACGACGCCCATGAGATGAGTACGGGTGGTGACACTCTATTTCACGATAAATAAAGTATTAAACGATAATTCATGAATGGTAACTTTATTTTATTGTATCATTATAATACTTTCAACATCTCTCCCGCTTGTAGACGTGCCAATCTGTAACAAAAGTAATTTCATGATTTATATATTTTCATGGTGATTTTTGCTTCTACGAAAGGATTTCATGGCTTTATCTACCTAAAGCTGCCTGTAGATGGATTCCAATCTGCGTTGGACGTACAACTAGAACATATATTCTTTGATCTTGCTAGATCTAACTGACACCAATACGAAAAGAGATTTCACTCTTTGGGTAAGGACTTCGTCGAAACATAATATGTAAATGCAAAAGTATGTATTTTATTTTGTGTATACCCTTTGTTTAGATTCTAAGGATGTAAGCTCCGTTTATGGGAAAATCGTTGCAAGGGAATTTTTGGTTACAGTGTTTTTAACCCCCGACGCAAAAAGAGGGGTGTTATAAGTTTGACGTCGTTGTCTGACTGGGTCAGTGTGGGTGTGGTTGTATGTGTGTGTCTGTCTGTCTGTTCTATTGTAGCTCTCAAACGAATGGACCGATTTCGATACGGTTTTTTTTTCATTTGAAAGCCAATTTCCTTGCGGTTATTATTAACTGTGTTTGGTTAATATCGGTCCAGTGTAAGAGTATCAGCTTTTTTCGAAAATGATGTAAGACATTTTTGGCGTATGGTTACTCGATTAAGTGCTTGAGTAGGGGGTTTTTAAAAGTTTATTTAAGCTTGTTACAGGGCTTTAGTGTAACTGTAATGCGTTCTGTAGTAAATGTAAATATAATAGTTGTAGCAATTGAATCACTTTACGCGCATTGCCCGCTTATTGTGTTAGAAAGTACACAAACATATTGTTTTTGATAAACAAGTAGACATCTTCTACGAAGAAAGTTACTTTATATTCACATATTTAAATTTGGCCAAAAATCCATCAATTTTAATAGTTTATGAATTATTGAGCACAATGCACTTAGAAAAATATGGAGTTCAGTTGTTTACAAAACTGGCGAAGGCGAAACCGGTCACGTGTAAACATAAATAAAATAGTGGAATAAGTACAAGTGATTTTAATTAAAAAATGTTTACAAAAGTGCTATTGAACTATAACGATTTTACAATCAAATCATAAATGTCCGATTTAAGACTTTTTTAAGACAATAGATTCCTTCTAATAGGTATGTGGAATTTAAGTTCGGTAAGAAATTTCACAATAATAATAGTAGTAGTTATAATACTAGCTATAGTTAAGTCCCTCTTTCACTTTAATACGACCATAGATCGGAAAATAAATTTCTACGTACATATCATATTTACTTTTATTTACCATAATCCCTCAAAGCTCAAAGGGTACCCAACATATTTTCACTTGTGTACTTTACTTTTGAGATCCGGGTTTTTGAGATATTTATCAATGAATAAAATGGAAACGTGACTACCCTTTACTGAAATATATTAACAGCTTGCATTGATTACAACCATGTCAAACAAAAAACAAAAATTTAAAAATGTGTTTGCTACATCCGAATGGGATAAAACTATATTTTTTAGGGTTCCATACCTCAAAAGTACAAGATGGAATCCTTATAGGATCACTTTGTTGTTCGTCTGTCAAGATCCCTTTTTTCATAAACGCGAGGAGGTATCAAGCTGAAATTTATATCAAATACTCAGGTCTACTGTCCCTTTAAGCTGTGAAAAAATCAAACTTCCAAACCAACGCAATCAAAAGATACAGTCATTTATGCTGCAAATTTTTGACACTCGCAAGGGAATCAAAACCTACAGGGTACTGTCCTGTGAGCTCAGAATCTTGAAACTTGGTACGAAGAATAAACCGCGTTACTAGTTCATGTTGCTAGTAATGGCATGAATTTGAGTAGAGTAAAAACTTAATAGATGTAGTAAATACAATAATTAAATTTGTGTGACGTGATGTATATCCAACTGAAAACCACAGGTTAGACCTTTCTTTAAAAAGAAGGTTTTGGCTTAGAGTACCTACCACGCTTGCTAGACAAGAGAGTATACACAACTTGATAATTAGATTTTTCTGATGCGCGTAGTCACAGATACCCGAACGATAAAGAAAAAATAGACTCCAACCCATAAAAGACAAATGCTGGGGCTACAATCTTGAATAATGCATGATTCCTACGAAGGAGGGTAAAGTGAATGAATATATATCACAGGCCACGTAACAGAGACGCAAGTTTACAAATAGCCGTCGCCCCTTCAGCGTTAATAATTCGGTTCTATGTATTCTGACCGGATTAAAGAAATTACTTTGATTATATTCTTATACAGTTCAATGAATGCACAGGTGGCCTAGTGGTTTAGGCGGTCGCCACGCCACTTGCCAATTCGCCACGCGTTGTGGGTTCAAATCCTACACGGGACAACACTTTGTGCGATTCACAAATTGTTGTTCTGAGTTTGGGTGTTATTTGTGTCCGTTTCATGTATGTCTGTAAAGTCTCCCGCTACACAGGATGTTTATTCCTAATGCGGGATATTTAATTTTATAATAATGTTTATTCCTATAATCACATCAAAAAGTCTTTTTTTTTTCTTTGCTGTCAGTCTGTTTCTTCCATCTAATCTCTTAAAAGGCTTATTCAATTTTAACAACATTTTCACTTGCAGATAGTTGATTTAAAAGAAATCACCCAGGCTAGTTTTATTTCAGAAAAAAATTGGGTTATGCGAAACCATATTAAAACCAATGAAATAATGAATAATATCGTATTCAAAAGTATTCAAAAGCAGATAATGCCGCAGAGCGCAGCTAGTTATTTTACCACGACAGTTCAAAATGTATACTGGTTCCTAATTGTTACCCGACTACAGCAAAACCAAAAGGAAGGGTAATAGTTTTTGCATTTCATGTAATGTTTGGATGTTGCATCGTAGCGTCTAAACTTTTCTTCTTCTTCGTCTGGCCTTTTCCCGTTTCTAATCAGGGTCGGCTCTCCTTATCCTTCTTCTCCAGAGACATCTGTTCTGGGTCGTCACGGGGTCGACTCGCTCTTCTCCGAGGTCTTTGCTGATGGTCGACATCCATGTAGCTCGGGGTCTGCCACGGCCTCTTGGTCCCGACTCCAGTTGCAGCACTTTCTTGGTCATGTGTTCGTCAGGTCGACGCATGAGGTGACCGTACCACCTCAAGCGCGTCTCTTTGAGCTTCTCCGGTATTGGTCTTACTTTAAAGCTGCCTCCGATATATACGTAGCGTCTAAACTATTGAATCAATTATAATTAAAGAGTTGTCAGAAGATTCATAATAAGGACGGTGGTGACACAGAAATTTCATCAAAAGTTTTTTAGGTAGTCGGACTATAGTTTTTTTAAACTTTTTCTTATTCATGTTATAATTGGATTACATTCTAAAATTAAAATCACTTGTACTTATTTCACAATTTTATTTATTTTATTTTATTTTATTTTATTTTATTTTACAATTATAGGAAAACTTACAGCTATATTATTCCATTATACAAACTTTATACAAAACAAGAAGGCCAATTAAAAGTTTTCACAGATAGCAGAACAAGTAAGTGGAAATAGATAGAAATACACATTCACACAACAACACAGATACAAGCAAGAGAGACATAATGAATAAATAAATATCATCAATCCTGGTTGCAAGAAGCGAAGAAGGAGTCAGTCAGGGTTTTCCTGAGCTGGTTGTTTCCATGCACAAACAAGTCCATATCAACACTCCGGCATGCCGCATTGAACATACGACTCGCTCGAACAATATATGAGTTTTGCCTGTAGGTCGTATTTGCTTTAGGTATGTGTAGCAACTGTGCTTTACGTAGGAACGTAGATGGCACGCGCAAGCCTACTTTACTCACCAGTTCACCAACGTTTATTAAACCTTTCGCGATTGTTGCCAGTAGGGATAGATCCGCAACTTTTCTTCTTTCCTCTAGTGGAAGAAGATGGAATTTTTTACACCTGCTGTAATAGTTAGGTAAGTAGCAGTGTGATCGATACTGAATGTATCTCAGAAATCTCTTCTGTATGGCCTCTAAACGATTTTTACAAACAACTCTATCATTTATACGCTCGATTGTCAGCACTTGATGGAACTTGTTGCAAAACATCCTAAAATTAAAATCACTTGTATTTATTTCACTATTTTATTTCTGTTTACAACTGACCGGTTTCGCCTTATGGCATTATCAAAGGAAAGGCGAAACCGGTCAGATGTAAACAGAAATAAAATAGTGAAATAAATACAAGTGATTTTAATTTTAGGATGTTTTGCAACAAGTTCCATCAAGTGCTGACAATCGAGCGTATAAATGATAGAGTTGTTTAATTTAATTTAATTTTTTTCTAAATATTTCTTTAAGCCGAAATACGTAACGATATTGCCCAACCATTATTAGACTTGCAGATTAGTTTACGATATTCAATTTTGTATGTTATTTGTTTTACTAAGAGTTTAAATTGCGCTTTCATAACTTTTCCATTCAAACAATTACTAACGTTACAAAGGTTTAAATAATTAATAGCGCAGTTTCACAAAATTACTTTGAGATATTCATGGAGCCATTAACTCAAAGTTTGAGCTTTTACAATTGCGAAGAATGTCTACTTTAATAAAATATTATCCGGTTGAGTGAAAGGTTAGCCTTGTGGACATAATATGAGTTTGTATAAAAACCCTAAAAAGGTCAAACTTAAATGGGTGAAGAGTAAAGAAAGGAGACTGTTCTGCTTCCATACAATATTGGACCCAAAATGTAGAGATGAAAGCTATATAATGTTACTAAATAGATAATAATGAATTTTACCGTAAAAAAATTGGTTGTCTGTAAAGTCGGTTTACAAAACTTGGTTTGGCCGGAGTGATACCACGGCCTCACAGAAAACCGGTGTGAAATAGCGCTTGCGCTGTGTTTCACCGAGTGAGTGAGGATACCGGATGCCCTTACCCCAACCACTTCCCATATCCCTCCTCATCCCCCTGCCCATCCCCCAAAGGCCGGCAACGCACTTCTGACGCCTCTGGTGTTGCAAGTGTCCATGGGCGGTGGTAATCGCTTCATCAGGCGCCATCAGGCGAAACGTCTGCTCGTTTGCGCGCCTAGTACATAAAAAAATGATAAAAGTAGGGTAGATGACACCTTAGTCAAATTAGTTACTTTTTATCATCTGTCAAAACGATACCTTTGTATGAAAAATGTACTAAATACAAAGTTGTGACGTCACTGTTTTAGACTAGTCAATTGAGCAATATATTTCAATTTTTATTTGATTAAAACTTGTAATAGAAATGGAAGGCTGTAATATTTACGTTTTTCGAGATGTTTTTTAATATTCGTTTTAATGAAATAGATATCGAGATTAATTTACGATACAGTCATCTACCCTATTAAATAGCATAAAGAAAAAAGTGGAGTGGAGCTGGAGTTCTTTAAAAGAAAATGTAGGTAGCTAAAAGTGATAAGCATTATATTATTCGAATCGTCGTAATATTCGTCGAATTTCGCAGCAAGAACGCTGTCATTTTACGGTGATCTTCTGTGCGAGGGTAGTACCACCACGGTCGAGCCGACCCATTTGTGCTAAAATCAGCGTGGCTCTACTACCTTTAAGTGGTTTTTCTGTGTCGATATACAATATATCATATACATAATTAGTCTATCTGTCTATACACTATCTATCTCTATACTGCGTTTTTAGTTAATCCTGCAAAATTTTACAAAGTGTCTGCTACAATGATCTGTGTAATGTAAATGCAAATTGTAAAAACGAAACGAATGTCATCCCATGGAAAAATATTACTGAGCACTGAGTACGTCCTAATAATACGATGGCGTCTAGACAGAGTGTGAGAGGATGTCTGAGAAAACATATTTGCTGATCACACAAACAAAATGTGGTAGGACATAGTGTACCTCTTACATAAGTATAAGATTAGTGTAACTGACCTATGTTTTCACAAATAAATGATTGATTGATTGACATTTGACCCAAAACGGGAATCGAAATCGAGACCTCAAGCACAGCAATCACATTCACTATCACTGCGCCGTCAAGGCATTCAACATGAACCTTACCGTGATTGTATACCTACAGCACATTTTAATGGCAAAAGGGCTTTCACACTCTTACGACGTATCGTTTTACGAACTGTATAAATTCTTTATAACGGTCGCTTCTTTTTAACCTGAATTTATTGATGCTGCTTATTAGCGGTATGGAATTTGTTGGAAAAATGATTGCGCTATGAAGAACGGGGTGTGTTTTTTAATTAAGTTTCGGTTTTATGGTTACGTAAAAAAAGGAATAGCGAAACGGATTGAACTAGTTATTTATGCAGACATTTTTTTTTTACAAAATAAAACTTGATGTAAAATATTTTAATTGCCTTATAATTATCAATTAAAGTTAAGAAATAAAAATAAGAAGTGTTAAAAGATAAATTAATATTCTTTGAATGATACTACTTTTCTTCTTGATACTACTTTTGTTATTTAAAGTTACTTACCAATGAATTTAATGTCATCTCTGAAAGGTAAGCATTGAAAAACAAAATTTTCTGCTTCAATATTTACTCGTAACTGGAAAACTATGAGTTACTTCACAAGAAGCATCACAATTTAATTAAACATTATTTTTCTTAGGTGTTTCAGATGAAAGTTAAATAAAGTTGAGAAAAAACAAGCATTAAACGAAAATACAAACTTTTCCAAGTGTTGCAATTTTCATACTGCATCTCGCAATAACTCGGAAAGTTTCGGAAATCTCCGTCGTAGTTCCGAGCGCAGATCAATTGCCTGAAAATTTTCGATTAAGTATTTTAATGTCAAACAATTTTTCCATTTGGATTTTTAGGTCAATTCTACCACACGCTGATAAAGTCCCCGATAGACCATTTTGAAGTTATCTGCCAGACAACTAAATATTTCGGTTTCATGAGTCTTGGATAGAGAAAAATATATTAGATAGCCGTATATATATCAGCAAATTTCATCTGTAAAATAGTGTTTAATTGCAGACAACTATCTGACACTTTATCAGGCACTATTGAAACTGATCTTTAGCAGTTTCTAAGAACTATATTCTATTTCTAAATGTTATTTAAAGTTAGTCGTTTGAACGTAAACATATAAAAACACCCTCGTCTAAACTTTTACTTTTAAATAATAATCACAAATTTTAACAAAAAAAAAAACCGACTTCAATCTGGACCAAATTTAAATGGGACCATACGGGAATATTGAGTTATTCGTTAATTTGTCGCGTACATACGTAATGCAAATTGAAGACTTATATGGTTTTCTCATGGATGACATGTCAGAACTGAACCAAATTTAAATGGGACCATTCGGGAAGCACCAGCTTTCAAATAAAAAAAAGAATGATCAAAATCGGTTCACCCAGTCCAAAGTTATGAGGTAACAAACATTTACAAAAATACAGTCGAATTGAGAACCTCCTCCTTTTTTGAAGTCGGTTGAAAATACAAATTAATATGATTTTTTAACGACTACCTCGTTGGTCTCGCGGTTGGCGTGTGCGAATGGTGATCATAAGGTCTCGGGTTCGATGCCCGGGTCGGACCAAATGTTTATATGATCTACAAATATTTGTTTCAGAGCTTGGGCGTTTTCTATGTATAATATGTATGTATTTACAAAAAAAAGTATATATGTACTTGTATTAGTCGTCTAGTACCCATAACACAAGCTCTGCTTATAGCTTGGGACTGGATGGCGTTGTGTGTTAGATGTTCGAAAATATTTATTATTATTATTATTTATTTTAAAATTTCATCGTGTAACATCATTTTAAAGTCAGCCAATTCAAAGTTTTCTAAGTGACTTTTTTTACGTTTACGCATCACATTTCTGTGCAGATAAGTAATTGAAACAAAAAACTATTTTAATAACAACATTAATGGTTTTTAATAGGCCATTGCTCGACATAAGCCTCCTCTTCTAATTGAAGTTAAACAAACACTGTTTTTTCCCATAATGACTTTAGGATATTAACTTAATTATGTATTTTCTTTTGTCGTGCAAATTAAACAGATCCTGAATGGTGGCGATTCGGAATCTCTACAACAGTGATACTTTTCTTATGAGAATAACACCACCGAAAGTCATATATGCAATCTATACTAATTCAAGCTGATCCGGCAAACGTTGTTTTGCCATAAAAAAAATGGGTATAAAAAATAGATTGTTAGAAATTGTACGTCATTATAATGGCAACATTTTTGATTGTCATTTTTATTGTTTGACGTTTTGAAGTGACAAGAGAGTACTATCGAGAAGCTTTGTAATGACGGTCAGCCAGGGTGGCTGAAAATTGCCGTTTAATGAAAATTTAGGCGTTTGTCCATCCAATTCGGTGTTTCGTTATGATTGGTCTGGTTTGGACTTGCGAGTTTTAGTAGTCCCGTCAAATAGGCGCGATCCGCGACAGTTAGAACAGGTGTGTTATATTAATAATACGTGGGAACCTGTAAGACACTTAGGAGTTTATGAATGTGTGACGACGCAGAGAGAATACCAAGAGAGAATACCAAGGGCCCTTGGAACGTCGATATCAAGGACTTCACGCATCTCCAGTAAGTGCTTGATATTACATTAGTTTAGAATAAGAACACGGTGAAACGCCGTGAAGTTAAATGCTCTCTCCAGTGAACTAGCTTAGCGATTGACTGCCTCGTTGGTCTAGTGGTTGGCGTGTGCGACTGCTGATCATGAGGTCTCGGGTTCGATTCCCGGGTCGGACCAAATGTTTGTATGACCTACAAATATTTGTTTCGGAGTTTGGGTGTTTTCTATGTATAATATGTATGTATTTACAAAAAAAAAGTATATAATATGTATTTATATCAGTTGTCTAGTACCCATAACACAAGCTCTGCTTAGCTTGGGACTAGATGGCGTTGTGTGTTAGATGTCCGAAATATTTATTTATTTATTATTTATTTATTTATTGAATGCCTTACTCATGGGCCCTAAGATAATGCAAATTTCCCAAGGTGAACGCTGCATCGGCGAGAGGATTGAACATAGATGTTGTTCGATTCTCAGACCTACCCGACATGCACACCGAATTTCATATAAATCGCTCCAGCCGTTTCAGAGGAGTATGGTTAATAACATTGTGACACGAGAATTTTATTTCAAAGATTATAAATGCGTAAGTTTGTAAGGATGGATGTTTGTTACTCTTTCACGCAAAAAGTAGTGAACAGATTTGGATGAAACTTTACAGTAATATAGCTTATACATCAGAATAACACATAGGCTACTATTTGCCGCGATAACCGACATAATATACGCGGGCGGAGCCGCGGGCAACAACTAGTAGTTTATATTTCTTACCAATAATTTTAAATTACAAAAGTAAAATACTTAGCTGGAGTAAAAATAGTTTTAAATAACAAAGGATTATTAAGTTATTACTTGTAAGCCTTAGGGCAGTTAACCAAAAAGTTTTTGCATCCCTTCGTGAAAAAGTCCGTCACCCAGAATTGTGTGTCCACAGGATACTTGATAATTTTCTTTCGATAGTGTACTTTGGAGTCCAAGCCTTGCAGGAGTGTGAGTATTGTGATAACAGCTGAAACAATAACATTTTCACGAGTTACTGTAACAGGCCGATATGTGTCACACTTAAACACATATCGACCGACACGACAGGAGCGATAGATATCACGACTTCACAGAAAATCAGTGTTTACCGCTCACGGTACCGCTGTAGCGGTCACCGCTGTTGATCCTGGTGTACAGGAGCTACAGTGGTGGGCGTGTGGGCGGGATTAGTCCCATAATAATATTTACAATAAATTAAATAAAAAAGGATTTAACAAGTTACTTTTAAAATGTATTACTGACTTCAAGTTTACCTTAATCGTAATTCCTATTTTTTTTATTTGTTAATTTTTATTTCATAGCTGCAAAAATTTCTTACTAATTACTAAAAACTAATTAACACGTACATTCCAAATGTTCAAATTTTACTTAATCCATACTCCACACTAATACCTATTATAAATTCAATAGTTACTCTGTTTGCACTGATTTTAAGGAAATTTCTCTTGGAGATACTTTGGTCCTTGAGGAAGGGTATTGGCTACTCTTTACTGTGATAACTGACATACACGCAGGTAGAGCCGAGCGAAAAAGCTAGTGTAATATAAAAAAAATGGCAATCTTAAGGACTGCCGATAGAAGTGAAAACTTATAACTTAGAATGTTATTTGTAAAATTAATGAGAAAAATTAGAAATTTCATAACGTTTTAAATAAATTATCATGTTGGTGATGCGGTGAAGCGAACTCATAAGATTTTCCTTACCAAAAAGTGCTCAACGCGGCCAAACAAGTTTTGTGTCGTCTGCATGTCGGTGACGCGGTGACGCGAACTCATAAGATTTTTCCCTACCAAAAAGTACTCAACGCGGCTAAAGAAGATTTCACTTCAATAAAATAACACAGATTTTCGTAATTCAACTACTTACATAAAAACAAAAACATTTTTAAAAAAACCACTTAAATGTCAAAAGGCATGCAAATATTTTTATGTTAAAAAATCATACATTACCTACCAATCGCCTCATTTTCTAAGCCTCGTGTTACGCCATATATCGACGAATCATAAATTTTGTAGCTATATCGAAATGTGGAATAAAGATTGTTGTATACAGTGACCAATGCGATATATTTTAGCGCATTTGCGCTTTGAAGAGTTTCCAGTGGTATATTCATGGTTTTTTTTTTTAAATAGGGAGGGCAAACGAACACACACTGGTTATTCTCTGGTCTCTATACTGGTTCAATCTCCTTCTCTCGAAGCTGTCATACTATGGGATTAGTAGAGAAGCAGTTGAATGGTTTAACAGCTACCTCAGCCACAGACATCAGTTTGTGCAAGTCAATGGTGGCAGGGATGGCGCTAAGATGTCATCCTCTTACCAGCAACTAAGGAGAGGAGTCCCCCAGGGCTCCATAATCGCTCCGATACTATTTCTCATCTACAGCGCTGATGTGATGAACTGCATAAAACACTGTCAATACAATATGTATGCTGATGATTTGCAGATTTACTACTCCTTCCATCCATGGGACAGTCTTAAGGCTGTAAGAAAAATAAACCAGGACTTAGAGAGCATCTCAAAGTGGGCCAAAAAAAACTGCCTTGTTCTAAACCCGATTAAATCCAAGTACCTAATTATGGGCACAAAAAATATCATCCACCAGATTGACAACCATTAGCCAGCTTTGACATTGGCACACAGTACACTGGAACGAGTTACCGAAGCTTGCAACCTTGGAGTGGTTTTTGACGGTAAACTGCAGTTCGAAACACATGTGCGAGAAGCAGTATGCAACTGTTTTTACCGCCTGAAGCTACTCTACAGGATTCGTCCCTATATCTCCGTAAACATGTGCATAATGCTCTGCGAGTCTCTGGTCCTATCCAAGCTGAACTATGCTGACACTGTGTTTGGGGCCTGCCTGCTGGTCAGAACGGAGCGGCTCATACAACGAGTGCAAAACGCACGCGTTACTGTTACAATATTCCTCCTCGCGCACATGTCACTCCCTTCCTGAACAGTGGAAACCTGATGAGGATGTCATCGAGACGAAAGCTCCACCTGGCTACCTTGCTGTTTGGAGTGGTTCTGCACAGCAAGCTGTCATGGTCCAGAGACTACAACAGGTATAGAGATAGATATAGTATAGACAGATATAGATATAGACACAGGACTGCTGCCTTTAGAGGCAGTTTCAAACTAGCAGCAACCCATTGCTGGAACGACCTCCCACCGCCTATCCTTGCACTGGCCACAGTAGCCAGCTTCAGTATGAGATACAAAAAACATCGACTCGACATTCAACAGCAACACCACAATTGACACTCACCTGTTGCAATCCCACCCATGACACCTCTGTAACACGTACACCCACAAATCCAGTCACAAGTCACACAAAAACAAACTGCACATATCACCGCAAAACAACAACACCACAATCAAAACACCTGTCACGGTTTTTTATTTAAATTACAATAAAATATTTTACACAAACAAAATTACGTTCCGCGGCCTCTCTTCTTTTGTCACAGACATAACAAGTAGAAGTCACAACAAGTGTTTGCGCGGCTCGCACAGACCATATATTTGACAGTATTTGGTCGGTCGCTGAGCCGCGGGCTGGGAGCGAGTAGTATTGGCCTAAACTTAGTTTAACATTAGTTACTGTCTATTCCTCTGATATTTATTTAACTTTACCTACTATGGATATGTATATATATAACATTTTATATAAAACACACACACACACACACAAATATTTACCACCCGACACGAAGGGACCGATGACACCGGGCGCGGGCCCTATTGCTATACCAGCGCTGTAGTCACTCTGGCTACAGCAGTATGCTGAGATAGGCGCCTTTTCTGGCATCGCATAGGGTAATTGCTTGTTTTCATTTATCGTACGTCCGTTAAAACCATGTTCTGTCTTGTGTATGTCAGAATAAATAATTTTCTTTCTTTCTTCTTATTATCTATCTTACTAATACACACATCAAAAGTGTCTAGGGATCAAGCATTTTTATGCGGATTTCTTGAGATTGAGATGTGGCTTTGGCCCTGGCCTGCTCAGTCGCCAGACTTGAACCCGATTGAGCATGCATGGGATATGCTACAGAGAAGAGCTCTGCCGAATATGGAGAGTATCCAGTCGCAAGAAGACCTTTTTTTGTTGTTGCAACGAACATGGGCGGCCATTCCACAGCGTGATTTGGATGAACTCATTTTGAGTATGCCAAACCCATTCTTGTGTTGTTAGTGTTCGCGGTAGAAACACGGATTATTAATTGTTTAAGTTACCTAATAAAATTTTAAAGAAAACTGTTATTTCAGTCTTTTTTTCGAACTTTAATGTTAGTGGTTCAAATGTCAAAAATCCCTTTATTAGGAAAATGGCAAATTTCTTTATTAATGCAAAGGTGACTTGGTTTATCGTTACTGTGACAAACGAAACACTTTATTTGATGAATCCTTAAAGAAAATTTTAATTAATATCAATCAGGAGAAAAGTTATTAGACACTTTTGATGTGTGTATATAAAGCTGAAGAGTTTGTTTGTTTGTTTGATCGCGCTAATCTCAGGAACTACTGGTCCGATTTAAAAAAATATTTTAGTGTTAGATAGCCCAGTTATCGAGGAAGGCTATAGGCTATATGTCATCACGCTAAGACTAATAGGAGCGGAGCGCCAATGAAGAATGTTACAAAAACGGGGGAAAATATTTACGCTACGGGCAATAGGAGGCTAAACGACGTTGCGTGGGTCAGCTAGTTAATGTTATGTATCTAGCCATGGATATCTGAAAGACGACAGTCACAAGTGCATTGCCAACCCATTGAGTTCTGTCAGCTGCATCATGGGAGAGAGCGCTTGAGCTCCGATAACCTGACTCATTCTGGGAAAAGCAATCGGCAGATTCCGGTATTTTGTGAAGTCTTGTGTTACTCCAGTGGAGTCAGCCATGTTAATGGCGGGCTCTCCCACAACATTTTGAAATGTAAAACTTTCGATGACAAATACATTTTTTTATAATATTTATGAATCGCCATAGTGACTCTACTCTATCCGATGGAAAGCATGAACAGAATTCAAGAGTCACCATTCTCATTACGAGTGCAGACAATGCAATAATGCAACATGGTACCTATAAGAAAGCTTGCACATCGTTGGGCCTCCGGTCTCGCACTCACCAAGAAAACGTGACAGCACGAATGTTGTTATTTCAGGTTGATCTTCTGTGCGAGGGTAGTAAGTAACGCAAAGGTTGAGCCAGCCCGTTCGTTTCGAAATCAGTGTGGTTCTTCTTCTCAGAAAAACTTAGTTGCAAAATTTCTTACTATATATGTGAAACTTTGAATAAATGTATCTAGTTCCTCAATAATAAAACTAAAACCTGTACTCTGTACTGTACTGTAAACTGTAACGTGTGACTACGGCTTTTCAAACTTGTTTCATACTTTTTCAGCGTCGTTTTTTGTCGTAGTTGGGTTTTAGTTTTTACTTTTTTTTAAAATGTTTTGGTGCCATTATTAATATATAATAAATATATATTTGAAATGTACAAGTAACGCCCTTTCCAGTGATACCAAACACGGTATATTTATCTCAAATATTTTTTTTAATTCATTACTTAACGATACCTCATTTGTCCAGTTCTAATAAGTAGTTAAGGAGCTATGAGGGAACAAATGAACATACATACATACATACATAGCCGGTCAAAATCATAACCCTCCTTTGGCTTTGCCGTAGTCGGGTAAAAATCAGTTAATTAAATCACCATTCAGACAATAAAAGCCACAGACAAGAGCTACGAGTAGGTAGTACTCGTAAATTACATTAATTATGTTAACATGATAGTTGTTTTATTTATACTAATAACCACTTAACTAAATCCCTCATGTAATATAATACTGTATTCCAAACATTAAAGCTATAAAATAAATGACGGCATCGCTTACCTATGTTTACTGTACTTTGCACCTAAGAAACAAATAAGTATAAAATTTATTTTTATGAAAATATTTACATTTATACTTTTACGATTTAATA
This sequence comes from Diaphora mendica, assembly GCA_949125395.1. Taxonomy (NCBI): domain Eukaryota; kingdom Metazoa; phylum Arthropoda; class Insecta; order Lepidoptera; family Erebidae; genus Diaphora; species Diaphora mendica. The sequence continues at coordinate 1,763,894 of OX421332.1, read as the reverse complement.
GTAATTTTCTCGTATATATACATTTTGTTTGCTCATATTATTAGTTCTAAGAAGTAATAACATTTGACGCTCCTTAGACATATTTTGGTTTGGTAAAGTCGCTGTACTTGAATTGAAATTTGAATTGAGTTGAAAAAGGAATGAATGAAAACTATTTTTAATAAACTAATCTATCATTAAAATTTGAACCATGACTGTATTTAGGTCATCTTATTTTCTTAAAAACAGTTAACTTGCAACAACGACAAGAAATTACATCACTAGGCCGCCATGGTGTGGGTCGCCATACTGCATTGTCTGCATTCGCAGTGAGTATGGTGACCGCCACTCTTGGATTCTGCTTAAGCTTTCCATCAGGCTGAGTAGAGTCATTTTGGCGGGCCATACATACAAAAAAAAAGAAAACTGAATTGGAAATTCTCACATTTTTATATTTTTCTTTCGCATATAAAGTAAATATTATTATAAAAATGTTAACTTAAAAAATATTGTGAGATCCTTGGAGTTTGATTTAGTAGAAACGCCCACATACCCCTGTCTCAAAAACTTCAAAGTATGTTCCACTGTAATTATTTTTTTCAACATTTCATCATCCTCATCAGCCCGTTGCAGTCCACTGCTGGACATAGGCCTCTCCCAAGGAACACCACAGAGCCCGGTCTGTAGCTTTTTGCATCCAGTCGCTGCCAGCCCTCCTATTTATTTATTTATTTATTTAATAAGTACTGCCACATCACAAACATTTAACATTGAAAATAACTTATACTATTTAATTTATGGCCTGATGCATGTGACAATAATGACGTACATAACATTGGCAATTCATCGGCTCGAAGATGGTATACAATAATTAATAAAAAAAAAAGAAAAATAATACCTAATGAAAACATACTTTGAATTCAGAATAACAAATAATACAGTAATAATTGTTGAAATAATAATATGAATGTCTAATAAATGTCATGTCATGTCAAAAAAGAAGGAATGTCAATATAATATCAAGTAACAGGTCAGTAAACAAACAACAAATAATTAATGATTAAATTAAAATTAAAATTAAGGTGCATTTTTTATTTTGTTCTTAAATATACGCAACTTATCGTGGAACACGTCAAGATCGGGTATTACTGTGATAAGGGAATGATACTCATCAATTATTCTACGGAGAGGTGCTTGCCGTCCTAAATTAGACTTTACAGGTGGGGTGTAGAAAATACATTTGAGTTTCCCGCGAGGATAGGTACGGGGCACCTTTAAAGGCATGTCCTCCAGAAAGTAGCTACACTGATATTGACCGCTCACGATTCTGTGAAAGAAGGACATGTCCAATAAAAGTCTCCGTTCACGAAGAGAACGCATTCGAAACTTAATTAGGCGCTCTTTGTAAGGATTTCTGTGGGAAAAGCCGCTAGTATTATAAGCTAGATGCCTAGTGAACGCTCTTTGTATGCTCTCAACGCGCTGCGAATGCACGTCATAGTACGGATTCCATACAACGCTGGCGAACTCAAGATGACTGCGCACTAAGGTTTGGTAAAGCAAGATTTTGGTGCGCTGATGTTTAAATCCGCCCGCGCTACGTTTTAAGAATCCGAGCATTTGAGCTGCTTTTGTGACAGACTGGTTGATGTGTGAGGTGAATTTAAGTTGACTGTCAACTATCACGCCAAGATCTCGGATTTCGTTAACTTCTGCCAGTGCTGTACCATCAAGCTTATATTCCGTAGCAAGTTGCTTTCTTTTTCTGGTGAATTTAATGTGAAAGCATTTACTTGCGTTGAGTGTCATTCTGTTACAGCGACACCATTGTAGGATCGTATCTAGGTCACTTTGCAATTGGTGAGAGTCGACAACAGAATTTATGGTTTTGTATATTTTGAGGTCATCGGCAAATAGTGACACCTTACAGTGTCTTATTTTATCGACTATGTCGTTAATAAATATTATGAAAAGAAGGGGTCCCAAATGCGATCCCTGGGGCACACCGGTATTTGCAAAATAAGTTTTGGAGTCAAATCCATTTACAGACACCGACTGAGGTCTCTGTTGCAAATAAGACTCGAACCACTTCAAAAGTGGGCCATCCACACCGAATCCATATAATTTCCTCAAAAGAATTGAATGGTTAACTCGATCAAAAGCACTGCTGAAGTCGGTGTAGATGGCGTCAACCTGCCTGCCTGAGTCAACTTCATTAGATACATTGGAAATGTAAGGGACCAAGTTAGTGACGATTGAGCGACCACGTCTAAAACCGTGCTGTGAATCGGAGATGCTACTGTCCACAAGCCGCAAGATTACAGGATAGACAATCGATTCAAATAGTTTAGAGAAACAAGACAGAATGGAAATAGGGCGATAGTTTTTAACGTCAGAATTTTCCCCTTTCTTAAAGACTGGTACAATGCGCGCTTTTTTCCACTCGGACGGAAATGTCCCATCCGTTAGTGATCGGTTAAATATTAAGGACAGAGGCAGAGCTATCGCAGAGCCGCATCTTTTCACAAATACCGGCGGAATCCCATCCGGGCCAGCACCCTTCGCAGAGTCGATCTTTTTAATCGCTTTAAGCACCTCAAATTCTTCGATAGCCAATGAGCACAATATTTGTTGTGGGGACCCGTAGCACTGAGATTCAAGCGTAGAGTTATCCGGAGGTGTTGAGCTAGGCATGTAAATTGAGGCAAAATGTTCCGCAAAAAGATTCACAATGTCAGGGCCTGTTTTTACGACCTGATCTTTCAAATTCATAGTTGCAGGTATGGACGAGTCACCACCTCTTTTATGTTTAATAAAGCTCCAGAAAAGATTAGGGTTTTTTGGGATATTGGCTTCGATTTTATTCCTATAATCTGAGTAGCATTTATCGTACATTGCGTGGCATCTAGAGCGGAGCAGATGGTATTCAATTTCGTCTCTAGGGTTTCTGTATTTTTTTAACCTTTTCCGAATTTTTTCCTTTTCTTGTAATAGTTTGATGAACGAAGTGCTGAACCATGGAGGGAACTTAGATTTATTAAGGGTTTGTTTCGGCACAAATTCTTCTAGGAGATCATGTACTATTTTGTAAAATTTTAGCAGCATTGAGTCAACATTTTCACAGCCCGATAACTTTGTTTGCCAATCAACACCTTTCAGATTTTTAACTATGGATGGATAATCTGCTCTATAGAAGCTGTATCTAGGCTTGCATTTGGGCTTAAGATAGACAACTTTATTGTAAGGTAAATTCAACAGTAGATTAGGATGCTGCTTATAACATTTGCTCAGCTCGCTCGAAGGGCTTATAACGCATGCATCTTGGCAGCTAGTCATAACTAAATCTAAAAACCTGCTGTCACTGTTCGCAATTGCATTGACTTGAAAGAGATTGTTAATGAAAATAAAGTCAGTAATAGAATGTCCCAAAGGGGAGTTATAGTTTGAGGGTACCATATAATTACCATCTTTGTAAGGGTCCCAATTAATAAAACCCAGGTTAAAATCACCTAAAATAACAAGATCATCGGCCCGATCGGCAATGTCATCTGCGCTATCTAAAAAATACTTAAGAGTTTCGGTTTTAACTGGTGGAGGTAGATATACAACGCATATAGCAAGCTTCCTAGTACTTGAGCCAATGTTAATCTGCAAAGTGACCCACAAGTCCTCCAGATTTGTTTCCCAACTCTTGACACTAGCAGACGGTATGTCCCTAGAAACGGCCAAAAGCACCCCACCGCCGTCCTTTTTAGAATTACTACTGCTTGACCGGTCCCTGCGATAAACAACGTATCTATCATCGATCAATTCGCGATTAGAAATACTTGATTTGAGCCAGGTTTCAGTAAATGCAATAATCTTGTAATTCGACATCAGAATATTTTTTGAAACCTCGTTGGTCTTACTTCTAAGGCCCTGCACATTCTGGTAGTATATGTCAAGCATTGCGATCATCAAATACACCGATTCATTATTAGCAAAATACATTAACAACTTATACTAAAAGCTTAAGACTATCCACATTTTTAATTGCTATAGCTTGATGTTCCACTGTTTTTCGAGCAAAAATTCGTCCATTGCGAACCCATACAAATTTATAAGACGTTTCCCGGGCTTTTATACGAGTTGCAGCGTGGAGTGATTTCAGTGCCGGAGTCAAATGTTCCGAAACATAGACAGGGCTTACAGTTCCTCCAATTCCAAGATGCTGTGTACAAAGCTTCTTCTCGGGATCCTTATGATTAAATTTACTGACCGCGGCCAAGATGCTGTCACGGGAACGAGGACTACGTAGCTTAACAATCACTGGCCGAGGACGTGGATTATCATTGCTAATTTTAGCAACTCTGACAGCATGTTGGATATCTTCGTTAGTAAGCGGATTTTCAACGACTTTGGACAGTTGTATGACGGTGGTGATCAAATTCTCAGATCGACTCTCCGGGACACCATTTATTTCAATATTTGATTCTCTCATGTGTAGTTCAACAACGTTCAGCCTAGCAGTGAGATCTCTAATGGTTGTTTTAAGCCTCTCGTTATCACATTTTAGTTCGGTAATAATTGCAGTTTCACTTTCGAATTTAGATTTCATCTCTTCATACTTTGTGCTCATAAAGTCAAGAGAGTCTCGGAAACCATCTATTTTGTCGAGCACATTTTTAAACTCGGTCGCCACAATTTTTTTAATGGTGGTGTTTAAGGCGGTAGAGATTTCCTGTTGCAGAATCTCACGTAGCTTATTTTCAGTAACATAACTAGGTTCCAGGAGTTGTGGCGATCGCGGTTGCGGCTCAAGAGATGGTTGCAGTTGCAATTTCGGCGGCGACTTCTGAGATGATTGTGTTGCTGCTTTCTGCGATGGCTTTGGCGGAAATTTCTGCTGCTGTTTCTGCAGAGGCCTCTGCGATGGTTTCGGCGGTGATTTCGTGGGCCTTTTACGAACAGTGACATTGGATTGTCCTTGTACATCTTCTTCTTGATTTTTTGCGTCCGAGCATGGAGTCGAACGCACAGGAGTGTTAATGTTGCCCGTTTTTGGCTCCTTGCTGCAGCATTCAGGACACTTCCATGACGATTTATGGTTAGCGTCCATTAGCTCATAATCAGAGGAGGCAACATTTGCACAAACAAGGTCATATTTAGCCTTACATCTGAAGCATCCAAGACAACGGTCGCCGTCGAGAACATTACGACATCCAGAACATTCACCAATCGATGCCATTGTGCTTTGGTTGTTTAAAAATAACGATATATAATATAAAAACAAAAGGAACAAAACGAAGAGAGAGGAAAAAAAAATGTTATGTAAAAAAAAAAAAAAAAAAAAAAAAAAAAAAACCAAAAAGTCAATGTTGATAGTGAGATCGGAACCCGCGCCACACCGCGCACTATACCACGACCCAGCCGTTTCTAAAGATGGGCTAATAGTGTATTACAAACTTTGGCGAAATACAGTTCTGGTATTGGCAAATTTATATTTATAAACAATGTAGTGATAGGGTAGATTCAAAAATTTAATAATTTGCACTATCACTTTGAGTTACTTGATCTATCTCACTCTTCTATTGATTTTAGTCAATCATCACTATTACTTTGCACACAAATGTTAAAGTTAATCACAATTTATCAATTATTCAACAATACACACAGTTTCTAAGCTCGACATTACACTGTTTCCAATGATTGTTCAAAATGTCTTTTTCTTTTCCCATAGCTTGTCCATTGTTATTTGCACTCTATAGTTTAGGTGGATAACAGTTGAATGAACACTTCGTGTTTGATACACCACATTTACGCAACTTTTAATGTAAACAACGCGACAACAGATTTATCGTATTTTTTCAAACACAGAGCCGATGTTTACGTGCTGAGAGCGCGCCCTCTGTTTTTCCTATGCAAGTTGTCCCGCCATCTGGCCGGAGGGCGTCCCACATTACGTTTGCCAAGACGCAGTCTCCACTCCAGAACGTGCTTACGCCAGCGGTTGTCAGTTCTGCGACATATGTGATCAGCCCATTGCCACTTCAACCTACCAACTTTCAGAGCTATGTCGGTCACCTTGGTTCTCTGACGAATTTCTTCGTTTCGAATTTTGTCCGTCAGAGAGACTCCAAGCATAGCTCTCTCCATGGCATGTTGAGCGACTCTTAGCTTATGGATTAGCCCCACAGTCAGTGTCCATGTCTCGGCACCGTACGTCATTACAGGGAGGACGCACTGGTTGAAGACTTTCGTCTACAGGCTCTGGGTCTTTCAACATTTACTGACTGCACGGTTGGCCTAGTGGTTTAAGCGGTCGCCACGACGCTTCCTACTGCGCCAAGTGTTGTGGGTTCAAATCCCACATAAGACAGCACTTTGTGTGATCCACAAATTGTTGTTCTGAGTCTGGGTGTTCTTTGTGTCCGTTTCATGGATGTTTGTAAAAGTCCCCCGCGACACAGGATGTATATTCCTAATGCGGGAGTTGTCTTTTTTTAAAAGAAAACATTTAATAGATTATGATAATAAATAGATTTAAAAAAGACATCAAGTACCATACGCGTAGAATCCGAGATATAATTTCCAAGATTAGACGTAGCTTATTATCTACAAATTGTTCTATATTTATGTATTTACTGCAATACGTGATCTGCTGAGATGAAATTAAAGCGATATTGCTTAGAAAGCGGTGGGGAAAACTTTTATTGTGCCGTTTCTATTAATATTATAAGTTTGTAGGTATAGTGAATTAATTTTTTGTGTTATTAATATCAATTCGACTATAATAATAATAATAAATAAATATTTTGGACATCTAACATACGACGCCATCTAGTCCCAAGCTAAGCAGAGCTAGTGTTATGGGCACTAGAAAACTAATATAAATACATATATATATATATATATATATATATATATTTAATAAATACATACTTATTATACGCATAAAGCATCCAAACTCCGAAACAAATATTTGCAGGTCATACAAAGATTTGGTCCGACCCGGGAACCGAACCCGAGACCTCAAGCTTAGCAGTCGCATACGTTACCACTGCGCCAACGAGGTATACTTTTAACACCAGGATTTATATACGGTCCTTGTTTTTCTCTTATCCAGCCGGTTCATATATGATTAGTCGTGGCTTAACGTAGTAGACGTCAATCTTTTTCTTACCTCTTATAATTTGAAGAGTCATTAATTCTTTGGAATAAAAATTGAGGTTAGAATTTCTCACGAATCCCATTAAATGCGGTTTAAATATAAACAATACCGCTCATCAAAAAATATAGCATGAAAAATTACTTTGAGACCTTAAAATAGTTATTCGTGTCAAAAGAAATGTATACATTTATTCTCAATAAAAACCGTAGTTCCATTAAACAAGTTAGAAAAACTCCGAAGGACCTACATCTGAACGTCACCCGTGAACAATCACATCTCCAGGGACAAAATTGTTTTGCCATTCTTGGAGTTTGAAAAACCTTCCCGATATTAACCTTTATTTCAATAATTACTTACTACATACTCGACCAAACAGAGTTTGTTTCGAAAATACCTTAGGGGTCAACCCACATCATTGTTACAAAACAAAATCAACACTTGTTTAAGGCTTGTTACTCACTATGACGCATTTAAAATTCAACGCAACGAAAACACAAGTTCGCCAAAAATTTCAAAAAATTTAAGCTACATGTTTTTGCTAAATTTAGTGCTGACTAGGATAATTTCACTTAGCTATTTCTAAGAATGAATTAATTCTTGATTTCTTTACCCCATTTTGCGTTTGCAGAAAGTTTAGTCCGATCAATAGCACACTCTAAATGGGCAACATGTTGATGACTTGCGGCTGTTCTCAAGTTTGTAATTTCCTATTCGTGAGTATATCGTCGTTTCAAGTTTAGCTCCAGAATTCATTTCCTTAAGTTGATTCACTTAAGTCAGCAATAAAGTGACTACAGCGCTTCATGTCCGTGGAATATCTTTAAACATTTGTAGAACTATTATGTTTCATCTAAATATGTAACACTAGCTGACCCACGCAACCTCGTTTGCGTCTTCTATTGCCCGTAGCGTAATAATTTTCCCCCGTTTTAAAACATTTTTCATTGAAGCTCCGCTCTTAATGGTCGCAGCGTAATAATATATAGCCTATAGCCTTCCTCGATAAATGTACTATCCAACACTAAAATAATTTTTAAAATCGGACCAGTGGTTTCTGAGATTAGCGCGTTCAAACAAACAAACTCTTCAGCTTTATATAATAAGTATAGATAATATATTAGTACCACTAATGTTTACTGTGTAAATTGAGTGTGTTACTATGTAAACATAGTATAAAATTCCTTACGTTTCGCTTCTTCTAAACTACTCAACGGATTTCAATGCACTTTTCAGCAATAGATGGAGTGATTCAAGATGAAGGTTTACAAGTATAGTTAGGCGTCCCGCGGTGTTACCTGCGGCTGTGTTTTGTAACTTAACAACACCAACCGCGAGAAACACCGCGGGGTGCAGCTGGTATGCAATATTATGAATATTTACCTATGATTAATATAGTTACATGTTATTTTGGGTTTTTTTATATAAAAGGTGCCAAAATAATTCTTCTCTGCCTGATAGACAGCATGAGTAGAATCCAAGAGTGTTGGTCACCATCTACATTACAAAACAGCATGGTGTGCAAGTGGCATGAGTTAGTGAAGGCGGACCTTTATATTTTCATAACTTTTGCTTTTAAATTATTTCAGTGTATTATCTTAATACAAGGTATATTTCATTTAAAAACAAAAGTCAGAGAAATGATGTATTACTGTCTTGGGAATAGCAGAATAATGTGTCTGTTTATATGTTACATAAAATACTTTCAACCCATTTCAAAGAGGATGAGGTCGACAGGCCAATTGACCTAGCTGTTTGTGATCCTGACTGCTAAGTCAGAGGTCATAGGTTCAATTCCCACCCTACTTGACTTCTATAATCAATGTATATGTTACCAGCAATCTGTATATTCCGGTATTCTATACAATACCTAAAACGTTCAGGTAGTGCGTGAAATATTATTTATTTTATACTTTGCCCAGGTATTCTATACAATGCCTAATACGCAGCCGGTAATGTGCTATCTACTTGAGCAGGTAAAAAACAATTAACTGAAACTGCACTGCACGGTTGGCTTAGTGGTTTATTGTACATTCCTAATGCGGGAGTTGTCTTTTTAAAGAGAATAAAAAAACTCAACTAATCTAAATGATAGGTACAACAACAACAGAGTGGATCTGGGATGATCACTGTTCTAACCTAACCCATATAAATCAGAATAAAGTTGATATTAAGCAAACAGAACACGTTTCTAGGTTACTATTTAGAATCGTGATTACGTAGCTAGGTAGTAACATAAAATTAATAAATACTCACCAAAATCTATTTATTTTACCCCCCGCAGGTAAAGTATGTAATGGAAAATAATATTCATAATATTTCATACATTGCCAGCACTGCCCAGGTATTTCATAATATATTGCCTAGCTATCGTATAAGATCAGCTGCTGATGCGTTCCTGGAGCTCCTCCCGACTGCCGAGGTAGGCCGCCGCTGTGGTTTAGTTGGTAGACTGGTTCTCCGGGAGTCCCATACACGCCTTTCATTCCCCCACGAAGGGTATGGTGCGAAATACTATACTATGAGTTCTCCGAAATCTACCCCCTTAGTCAAGATACAATAATTTGTTTCGCGTGGAATCTCTTTCTACAATCGCTGACGCTTCTACACTTTTGTATTATTATCTAATACTAGTATTTGCTCGCGGCTCCGCCCGCGTTTATGTCGGTTATCGCGGCAAATAGTGGCCTATGTGTAATTCTAATGTATAAGCTAAATTACTGTAATCCAAATCTGTTCAGTAGTTTTTGCGTGAAAGAGTAACAAACATCCATCCATCCATACTTACAAACTTTCGTGTTTATAATACGAGTATTAGTATAATTTTGTTTTCATCGCGTGACTTAGCATTGAGACGTTATACCTATTATCTTTGCTTATTTTCCATTATCGTTTACGTTTGTAGCGTGTCATCTTGTCCAAGGGGCTGGTCCGTTCATGGTATGTCTCTACTCCTAAGGGCCGTGTTGTATTTTACACTATAAAAGCCTTGTATATAACGAACACTTTGTCCAAAACAAAAAGAATTATTAAAAGTTTAATTACTTACATAATTAAAAAGATTTAAAAAAAACAAGCAAAAAAATCTTTTTGATTTTTGTATGTGTCTTAAGTGAATAAGCTGCGAAAACGTAACGAAAATTTAAAAAACGTTTCCTTCATTGAAACTTCTAAGGCAAACTATTAAATACTATCATGAATACTCGATCATGTACATCGACACCATAATGCGTGATAGTAACGCGCTTTAATATCCGAATACCATATTTTGCCGCTAAAGTATGCGCAAAGTGAACACTATCCATATATAATGGAGGAAATGTGTAACCGGGACAGCGTGTTCAGAATATGGCGTTTTTTATATTCTAGTACCACTTTTTCGCTCTTATCATGGATATCGCTTTAGCCAAAGTAGAAGTGAATTACCGAAAGCGAAAAGAAAATTTGATGTGGTGGTATCAAGATTTTTCTTTGTTTTTTAGGCATAAGACTGTCTCAGTCTCCCAGTGAAAGTTTGGAACCTTAGTATCATTTCCTGGTTCATTCTGACAAGCAGCGGTTATCTACATCAAACAATTTATGTAACCCTAAAAATTTTTTTTGAGTTAGTTTTTTAACACGCTTTTATTAGCTTGACCTGTATGTATGTATGTATTGTATGTATATATGTAAATCGAAATCTTTAAACTTCATTTTCACTTACTTGCAGGAGTCTGATTAACTTAAAAAATTGCACAGGGGTCAAGGGCCGAAGACTATACAGTAATCTATACTTATAATAAAAATGTAACAGGTCAAATTCTGTACATTGAAGATATTTTGAAAATTTTTTTTGAGGGCACTCTGTTATCGATACTGAAACGAAAACTATTTTTTTTTTCATTTTTGTCTGTCTGTCTGTCTGTCTGTCTGTCTGTATCTTGGCCGCGCATCACGCCGAAACTACTGAATGGATTCAAATGAAACTTGGCATGATTTGAGTTCATACTCCGAGGTAGGACATAGGATACTTTTTATTTCAAATTTTCCGGACGGTTTCCTTGGGAGGGGATATGAAAGTCAAAATGTGTAATTAATTGTAATTCATTAACGAGTAGTCCGATTGCAATAATTCTTTTTTTGTTAGAAAGGAGATACTCTGAAGATTGTAGCATAAAGTATTTAATTTATCACAATCTCTCTATCTATTGGAAAAAAAATTATAAAGAATTTATCATTACGTAAAACAACATGTAGCGACACCTATTGCCAGCCATGCGTAATTAATAACACTTTGATTAATATATCGTGGAATAATCGTAGAACGTATTACGTATAATTCGGTGTAGCATTAAGTATTTGATTTATCGCAACCTCTCTATCCATAGGAAAAATAATATCTATATCTCTCTGTAGACGTCGAATCTGTGTGTTTGGTTGTGCCCGCATGACTTAAATATTCAAAATAATCGTGGGAACGTTTTATGCACAAGCATTGTGATTAATGTGGTATATAGTTAGTATTTGATAGGTAGGTATTTGTTTTATGTTCTCTCTTTCCATAGAAAGGGTTGTTTTAAATTTTCTTGAAAAATTTCTTTGCTTAAAACAGCGACATCTTTTGGAATCAAGTAACTAACTTTACAATAGGTACGTAATATGATTACTCTTTTTAACGTATAATAAAAATGTAACAATTCAGTTCTGTACATTAAAGAAATTTAGATGATTTTTTGGGAGGGCTCTCTAATCGATACTGAAGCAATTACATTTTCTTGAAAATTGTTTCTGTGCTTAAAACAGCGACATCTTTTGGAATCAAGTAACTAACTTTACAATAGGTACGTAATATGATTACTTTTAAACGCATAAGAAAAGTGTATAAGATCAATTCTGTACATTAAAGAAATTTAGATTTTTTGGGAGGATGCTCTTATTGATACTGAACCAAAAACTAGAATGCCATAAACGTTAAATGGTCATTTATAATTATGATATTTATTTTAAGTTTAAAATACTTGAATGAGGAGTAAACATATAACATAATAGTTCATCATAATTTACCAGAAAATGATACAAAACATCTTTATGATAGGTATATAGGTATAGGTATGATAGGTTATGGTAGTTTTTTTAAACGAAGTTTTTTTTTAGGATTTTGTCAGGTTATAGCATAGGTATAAGCAGGCGATTTTTGTTGTACCTAAATAATTAGCAAATAGTCTTTTGTAGTTACTAATTGGTTTTCTCGGTATTTTTAGAATTTTGTAAGGTTATAGCATAGGTACCTAGGTACCTATAATTTACTTTTTTTATAGGATTTTGTTAGGTTATTGGTATAGGCATAGGTAAGCAGATGTTTTTCGTTGCAAATATTTAATTACTTAGACTTATTTGTTGGTGTTTTAATTTCTTTTAGTAAGTTGTAGATACCTTCCATTTTTTTCGTTGAATTAGTTGTAGATACTTAATTAATTTAGTTTTATTTACGCTTTGAAAATAAGCTTCATTCGTTATGTCTAATTTTTCATTTAACTGTAGTGATAAATTTAACATTGTTTTTCGTATTCGATTTTATCCCATCACACTAATTTATAAAAACTAATGTTTGTGAGGGTGTATGTTTGTTACTTCATCACGCAAAAAGCACTGGACGGAATTGGATGAAACTTTACAGTAATATAGCTTACTAGCTGTTGCCCGCAGCTTTGCTCGCGTGGAAGTTGATTATTTACAATATATTTAATTAAAACTGTGTAAGTATGTATGAATAATTTATTCATGTTTTTAAACGTACCTATTTATTTATTTTTAATCAATAGCCCATTAAAAAGAATTTCATACTAACGTTCGACCCTTATTTTTAGCCCTTTAGAAATAGAATTCCCATAAATGATGATATATGTATTAATTTATTTGTACTTAAAAGCCTAAGGACAAAGTTTCAGGCTACTAAATTAAAAATGACTGACTTCCAAACTAATCTACTTACGACATTTCAACACCTAATTCACCCCTTAGGGGTAGAAATATCATTTATGGGATTTCCCTTTGAGGGCGCTCTGGTTCCCTGGTTTCTAGAACCCGAGACGGTGTGCGGTTTTTAGTCGGTTCGAGTCCGACATAACCACCAGTTGGTGATATCCGAGGGAATATCCGCACAAAAAAAGAGGTAGATATAATATCCAGAGACACTTAGTATCTACGCGTTTTTAACTATTAGCCCAAAGATAATTTTTCATGTTTCTAACTTAAAAAAGACGGACTTCCATACAAACTTTCAACCCCTATTTTACCCTCTTACGGGTAGAATATTGGGAAACGCTTAAATACGTATCTCCTATTTTTTTATCAATAGCCCTAAAATAAATTTTCATGTTTCTAACTTCAAAACTGACGGACTTCTAGACTAACCCGCTTACGAAATGTCAACGCCTATTTCATCCCTTCAGCGTAGAATATCGAGAAAGGCCTAAATACGTATCTATTCATTTTTAATCAGTAGCCCAAACCAAAAGAAAAGTTTCATGTTTCTAATTTAAAAATGCCAAACAAAGTTCAACCCCTATTTCACCCCCTTAGGGGTAGAATATTAGGAAACGTTGAAATACATATCTACTAATTTTTATAAGTAATCTAAAAATAAAGTTTCATATTTCTTAAATAGCCCTAAAATAAACTTTCATGTTTTTAACTTCAAAAATGACGGACTTCCTGACTAACCTACATACAAAACGTCAACCCCTATTTCACCCTTAAGGAGTAGAATATCCACTCTATCTATCAGAAACGCTTGAATACGTGTTTACTCATTTTTAATCAGTAGCCCAAAAATAAAGTTTCATGTTTCTAACTGAAAAAATGACGGACTTCCATACAAACTTTCAACCCCTATTTCACCCCCTTGGGGGTAGAAATTCCAAAATTCCTTCCTTAATGGGTATCTACTTAATGAAACGATCATACTCACCAAATTTTGTATTCCCAAGTTTAATAGTTTCCGCTCGGCGATGATGAATCAGTCAGTTAGTCAGTCAGGACATATTATTTTATAAGTATAGAAGATACATCAGATTAACACATAGGTTACTGTTTGCCGCGATAACCGACATACACGCGGGCGGAGCCGCGGGCAACAGCTAGTTAGAAATAAAAATATATAAAAAATACTAGCTGTTGCCCGCGGCTCCGCCCGCGTGTATGTCGGCCATCTGTCAGAACCCAGCTGAGGGATAGTCAAATAATAACCGTCTTCTCCTGTCACAAACATTATAGGATACTTTAGTGGATCATACGACCGATGGCGATGTAGCTCAGAAACTCTTTTGAGCTGTGCGTCTCTATCGTTTAAGACCATATCCCTGGGAAATTTGTCTTCATCTACCAAGAGAACGGCTACCTCGTTTACAGTAGGAGCATTATATCTGCCTCTGTGTGCTGTCTGTGGAGTGCGATCTGAATGAATAATTAACTTTAAATTATCTGAGGAGTTTAGTTCTAAGTTTTGCTTAAAACTTCGTATATACACGTTATGATTATTCAGAGCGGTCTATAATTCGCGAATAAAATCCATTTTTAAGGTTGGTGCGATGCTTGATCGCAACGATAACTGGCATCCGAAATAAAATATATTTGCAAGAACTGTGGGTTTTCGCCTGATGCTGGTAAAAGGCTACCAATGAGATGATACACACCTGTCCTTCAATTTTAAAAGTGGGCATAAAATTACCTTCCCTGATTTCTTTTGCGCCAAAAGAAGTCATTTGAAAAAGACTATTGTATTTACGTATATTTGTTAAAAATTGACCAGACAATGGATGGTTATTAGTTAAAAGATTTTTAATTGGTTGTGGCGGCTCCTGAAGGTTAGGAAGACAAACTTTACCTGAAGCACAGCACATACCATTAGGTTCGTCCGCCGATTTCTTGGCAGAGCAGTTAGAGCAGATCTTATTCATGACTCCGATTTGGACGGACGCTTGTTGGGCATCACAGAACAAAAAATGTGTTGTGCATAATCATCCTGCGGATCATATCTGGAAGCCGGTTTGTTGCTGTCAGCTTAAATTCGATTGCGAACTCCATTTGTAGACAACTGCTGTCTCTCTGCCTGAGCTCTAAGTCGCTGCGAACGCTCAACACTTGACTCTCGTTCGCGTAAGTCAGAAGTTCTCAGATTTTGTTATGCAAGGCATTGCCAAAGTTCGACACTCGACTCTCGTGCGCGTACCTGAGAGTTTCTGTGATTTTATTAAGCAAGGCGTTGTGAACGTTCAGGTGAAGATTCTCCCATACGACGTATTCTTGCTGCCTGTGCTTGAAAACTATGTTTAGAAAGTTGAGACCTGGCTCTCTTAGGCATTTTCAAATTTTTAAGGAAATGTTAATAGCGTGTAATATTCTAGCTCTGAAAAGAACTGTTGTTTAGCCCTGAAAAGAACTGTTGTTTAGCCCTGAAAAGAACTGTTGTTTAGCTCTAAGAAGAACTGTTGTTTAGCTCTGAGAAGAACTTTAGCGTAGGTGTATTTTTAAGAACGAAATCTAAAAAAAATCGCACGAAAATTATTAGACTTCGCGCACGACCGCTGCGCAGGGCGTAGGCGTCTGAGCCGCGCGGGTACCTTACTCATAGATCTAAACTCCCAAATCGTATATTTTAATTTCTCTATAACTTCAAAACCAAACGTCCAATTTTAATCATTCAAAGACCAAATATTATCTACATAAACTGTACTTAGTGATGAAATAATTTATTTTGATAGGGATTAATAGCATGAGTAAAATAAATGCGATTAAATGTATTAGTCCAAAAAAAATTCAAAATTTTTAGATAAAATAATGGTTGTTGTGCCTCACTTGACATAGATAGGTATAGTGTTTTGCGGATTTTTATGTAGATATTTATAAGATCTACAATTAATTGGAACATTTCATGGTTCTTTCTTTTATAGTTTAGGCAGCGTACGCAAAATAAGTAACTTTTCTGCTTTTCTGGTTGATTTTTTACACCTTTTGTCCGAATAACCCAAATATCTTACGGAACCCTATTTTTTTCCAAAATTAAATTTAGCCTATGTTACTCGTGGATAATGTAGCTTTCGAATGGTGAAAGAATTTTTTAAAACGGGACAGTAGTTTTTAAGCCTATTTATTATAACCAAACAAAGTTTTCCTTTTTATAATATTAGTGTAGATAGCCTTCCTCGATAAATGGGCTATCTAACACTGAAATAATTTTTCAAATTGGACCAGTAGTTCCTGAGATTAGCGCGTTCAAACAAACAAACAAACAAACTCCGCATCTTTATAATATTATATGTTATAGATTATAGATTAGTGTGACGGTCTTGTTTATTGGTTGTCAAGACGCCCGGCGTAGGTAACGCGCAGGCGTGTGGAAACTTTAAATGACATTTTTATTTATATCTAATCAGCAGCTTAAAAAATAAATTTCAAACTTCTAGCTTATATTGACGATACTTCTCTAGAGATTTTGAATTTTACAAATTAATTTGGCTTATTTATTTCTATTAATACAATGAACATACAAATCAGATTGACGAATATCTTTTTAATGAGTATGACAGCCTTGTTTATTGGTTGTCAAGACGCCCGGCGTACGTAACGCGCATGCGTGTGTGAACCTCCAGACTTCTATACAAACTTTCATCCCCTTTTAAATCCCTTAAAACTATTTTTTCTCATTAAAAAGTAGCCTATGTCCTTTCTCAGGCTCTACACTATTTGTTTACCAAATTTCATTGAAATCGGTGCAGCGGTTTGGCCGTGAAAGCACGACAGACAGACAGACAGACAGAGTTACTTTCGCATTTATAATATAAGTAAGGATTATTTAATTATACTTTTATTTATTTTGTTAAACCGATTTTGAAAACTCTTTCACCTGCAGCAAGCTACATTATCTGCGAGTTACTTTGATGACTGATATACATAAACGTGGACAGAACCACAGGCTAAGGTAGTGCATAACAGTGCGCGCTTTTCCAGCTTCCTGCTTCCATAGTTTACAGAAATGCGAAGAGATAAATGTTTACCATAAAAAATAATTCTAACACTAAAAATTTACAGAATCCAAAAAGTTATCTACAGGGTGGATATGACAAAACGATATTAATTTGAACTAGATGTACCTACACACAATACAATTCCACCTACAAAAATTCAATAAAATCGGTTCAGTAGTTTAGCCATAGGACACTATTTTTCGATTTTAAAATCTACTACACGACGTCGTCGCCGCGTCGCACGTGCTACCTTTGAAGTCGCCGCCGCCATCGGCGCGGGAACCCTGTGTGTCGCGTTATGTTGTACCTATGATATTTATTTTGTGGTGATTTGACTCACTAGTTAAGTTTGTTAGTTATAACGTAGCGTTATGTTATTTTGTGTGAGTTTAAATTAAACAATGCATCGACTCGGGTTACACTCATACGGCTAGTAAATAATTTACTACGGATAAGATATTAATTTACTGAGAATGTTCGTTTATCCTACCTACCAATAGTCGGATTATTGTACAAACTATCCAGGAGATACGAGAAAAAGCAATCTTTGATTCCTAATAGAGATAATGCTCTTCTTGTTGTAACCTCGACACGAGATGACCAAATTAAAATCCTTGCGGTTTTCGTTTTTTGTGATTATTATGGTGACTGTGTAATTTTAAAAAACGTGAATGCATAATATTACTAGTGCTATTTAGTTTACGTCGATAAAGTAGGTATCTACTTTATCAATGTACGTCGCGCGTCTTTTAGGTAACTATTTTAGGGCCGCCGCAGCCAGGACTGAGGCCACTGAGGTTAGTGAACTTAAATTACAGATGGTGTCCTTATTGGTTTGAATTTTTAAGACATTTAGTTTGTTTGAAATATTTTTTTTTTTTAAATCCGTTTTCGGATAAATTAAACAATCCCAAAGTAAACCAACATATTTAAATAGCCCATGTTTTCATTTAATATCGCATAGTCATATCCACCTTGTATACTTATAATAAAAATGTAACAGGTCCAATTCTGTACATTAAGGAAATTTTGAATTTTTTTTTGGAGGCCTGTGTATAATCGATACTGAAATAAAAACTGTATTTTTTTTTCTGTCTGTCTGTCTGTATCTTGGCCACGCATCACGCTGAAGCTATTGAATGGATTCAAATGAAACTTGGTATGATTTGAGTTC
This sequence comes from Diaphora mendica, assembly GCA_949125395.1. NCBI lineage: Eukaryota > Metazoa > Arthropoda > Insecta > Lepidoptera > Erebidae > Diaphora > Diaphora mendica. The sequence goes on along the minus strand of OX421332.1, from coordinate 1,745,590 downwards.
ATACTACGATGTAGGACATGGGATACTTTTTATCCCGAAATTCAGCACGGTTTCTTGGAGAGAGGGGATGAAAGTCAAAATATGTACTTAGTTGTAATTTATTCCTATATAGTATTCCTATATACTCATATTAGTTAAATTAATAGAATGTATACATAACTAAGCGAATGTATACATAACAGCATATCTCAGATGTAAGGATGTTATCGATCACGTAGTTAGAAATTCTTTTGTAGTTATTGTCTGCAAGTACAGCACGTGATTATATGCATTGTACCAATAGGTTTCAGAATATATAAGGAAACTGTAATGGGCATACAACCACACTTACTTACTTAGTTAGTTACTTACTCTCCACACGTGTTACCATGTAACACCAAGAGTATCCGGGGGCTTTGGCCCTCGCCTAATATATATTATACCATCACTACAATCCTTCGTGTTATTCATCTCACCTACAAGTAACTATACTACTTAAATCACCGTATCATTAATCAATTATATAAGTTCGCTATATAATTCAATAACACATAGTCCGATTTCTTTCATTCTTTTCTGCTAGAAAGAAAACAAAAAAAGATAACGGGAAAAGTCTTTTTTTTGTCCGCTACTGTACACTGCCTGTGGGAAGCTGAGACAGGTATGTAAATATGGCGGTACGAAGTTCGCCGGGTCAGCTAGTACTAAATAAATCATTTTTAGTACTATGAGAAACCGCACGAAACGACCATTCGGTCTAGCAGTAAGAAAAAGGTCTGATTGTTTTGAGGTTTATGCTGAGTCAAGCACATGCTAGAGCGTTCACACAAAGGCAAAGGGCATTGTACTGCCATAGTTCTCGGTGAACGCACAAAAGCGCCCTTTAGACTTTACTGGTAAACCTACCAATGGGCAAATGAAGCTGATACAAATAATGAAGCTGATACAATGAGGCTTACGTCATTTTTTTAAAAATATTTTGGACATTTAGATGTCCAAAATATTTAAAAAAAATAACTAGATAGCTTTGTGGGTTAGCCCACAAAGCTATCTAGTCCCAAGCTAAGCAGAGCTTGTTTTATGGATACTAGACAACTGATACAAATACTTATATACTTTTTTTTTCTAAATACATACATATTATACATAGAAAACACCCGAACTCCGACACAAATATTTGCAGGTCATACAAACATTTGATCTCACCCGGGAATCGAACCCGAGACCTCAAGTACAGTAGTCGCATACGCTACCATTGTGCCACCGAGGCAGTGCTTTATTGTCACTAAACATAAGAACAAATATAACATACTAGATTTTGCCACCGGCTCCACCCGTGATTATGTTGGTTATCAAGGTAAAGAGTAGTCTATCTCCTTTATCAAAAATGTCTCCTTTATCAAAAGTATCTCCGTGCTAAATTTTATTCAAATGGGTGCTACGGTCTAGCCCGAGATACTTTCGAATTTATAATAATCCAAAAATAAGGGCAAAGGCAAAAGCTATATATATATATTTATATAATATATAGTTTATGTGTAGTATTATCGGTAATATTAATACTTGTTACCACGCAACCTCGTTATATATGTACAATATTACTGAGTTACAAATATGTAACTCAGTAATATTGTAATGGTTCACTTCACATCTTGATAAACTGCAAATGTAGTAAAAAAATAAATAATTTTTTTTTATGTATGGCCCTGCCAAAATGACTCTACTCTGCATGAAGGAAAGCATAAGCAGAATCCAAGAGTGGTGGTCACCACACTCATTGCGAATGCAGACAATGGAACATAGTGACCCACACCATGGCGGCCTAGTCATGCTTCTGCATCATTGGGCCTCCGGTCTGGCACTCAGCAACGAAACACGACAGCACGAACTCTGACCTGTCGAATTTTGTATTACATGAAAACTGTACGGTTAGCCTGTTACAAAGTAGAATAAAACATATCGTTTAAAACAAAACTTCGAATACAAAAATAAATATAGACGAATCTAATATTAGTTCCACAGCCGAAAATATCTGCAGGTTATTAGCAGAACATCACTGCTCCTACTTACTCGTCTAGTTCACCTGAAAACTGTTTCCGTTTCTCAAACGTATTTTTCAGACACTTTACTACATGTATTATTCAGGGTAAACCGTTTCGAATGGGTTAAACATTTACATTTTGTTTACGGACTTGCCAGCTTACGTAAATATCCAAGGTATATTTGAGTTTATAATGTTTTTCGATTGAAAGATGTGGAGTGTCTGTTGTGTGTCTCAGTAAGACTTATTAGTGCAGGTGTACTGGCTGGCGACTGAAGGTAGAGTCAGGATAATAATAATGCTTGTAGGATATGCATGTTTAGTATTGGTGTTGATTGACTAATAACAAATTAAATTAAAAAACTGTTTAAAAACAAGCTTTTACTGGATTGCCTCGAGACGAATCAAACGAGTCCAAACTCGATGATGTTGCGACGTTTCTTTACAGAGTTCCTATGGCCACCTTCCAGCTCCAGCATCAGATCAGCTCCACGTCATTATAATATTGTATTGCCACGCTATATACATATGCTTGCAAAATTTCAACAAAATCGGTTGAAGATATCTGCTTAAAAATTGAGTTGCAAGATTCCACCCGAACATACAAGTATACATAAATATTAGGTCTTTACCTATGAAATTGCCGTTCTCAGTACTGGTCATTTCAAATAAAAAAAAAGTTTGTAATGGCTCTGTATTCTAAATTCAAATTAATTTTGTTTTAAAACCATGACATTCTATTTACAAACTCAGTCTTTTGTTTTTTGATTAGCGTTGTATTTTCATTACATTTGAAAATTTTTCGTCATAATGGATACTTTAAAAATTCGTGTAATTATGGAATATGAGTTCCGTCGTGGCACCAACGCGACACAAACGGCACGTAACATCAAAAACGTTTACGGAGATAACTGTACAAACGAACGCACAACCCGTTATTGGTTTTCCCGGTTCCGTTCTGGAAATTTTGACTTGAAAAATGAAGCTCGTGGTCATCCGGAGACTTTGGTTAACAATAATGAATTAAAGGCGATTATGGAAGCTGACGAAACTCAATCTACAGCTGAGTTAGCAGCAGCTTTTAATGTAAGCATCAAAACAATATTGATCCATTTGCGACAAATTGGCAAGGTAAAAAAGCTTGATAGATGGGTGCCCCACGACCTTAACGATCGCCAGCGCAACGTACGCGTCGAGAGCTGCCTTGCGCTGCTCAACAGGCAAAGAAATGAAGGAATTTTTAAAAGAATTGTTACGTGCGACGAAAAATGGCTTCTGTTCTACAATCAAAAGCGCTCAGCAAGTTGGTTAGACCCTGGTTCAGCACCAAAGCAATGCCCTAAACCAAAAATGACCCCTAAAAAGGTGATGGTCACTGTTTGGTGGTCTAGTGCGGGTGTGATTCACCAAAACTTTTTACAAAACGGCATGAACATTAATGCAGATGTGTACTGTGAAGAACTGGAGAGAATGATGGAGAAGCTTGCACATCTGCAACCAGCTTTGGTCAATCGGTCGTCCCCACTGCTCCTTCACGACGACGCGCGACCCCATACTGAGCAACAGACAGTCTCCAAGCTGCAAGAGCTGGGGTTGGAAGCTCTCCCTCATCCGCCTTACTCACCAGACCTAGTCTAGACCTAAAAGCTGAAGAGTTTGTTTGTTTGTTTGAACGCGCTAATCTCAGGAACCGCTTGTCCGATTTGAAAAATTCTTTCAGGGTTGGATAGTGCATTTATCGTGAAAGGCTATGGGCTATATATCATCACGCTACAAATAATAGGAGCGGAGCACCAATGAAAAATATTTCAAAAACGGGGGAAAATTATCACGCTACGGGCAATAGGAGACGCAAACGAGGTTGCGTGGGTCAGCTTGTAAAAAAATGTTCTTGTAAAGCATCTTTAAATTATTCCACGATTTACCTTGTGAACTGGAAAAGGAAAATTTAACCGAACAGAATAACAAGACCTTAATGTTTGCGTGAAAAATATTTTGCAATGACGGCACTTTTTGTTACGCCCTCGCGATTTCTTTATGCTGTCAAAAACTTAGATTAGTAAAAAGCCGGAAAAATAGAGTAAGAAAATATTATAATTTGAGGATTTTTCCTTTGACTCACCTGAATTATAATAATGGTTTTTGTGTTAAACTTGTTAAGAGAACTTCCTTGAATTATTTTCTGAATTTATTGAAAAAAAAATGTAGGTTACTTTGGAGGAACCAGTACAAGTTCTTACTGTTTTATGAGGTCTAATTATTTTATCTAGTATTTTATAATTACTAAACATATATTATCTTTGTCCAACATTAGACTACTGAGGGCTGTTGAGGATTAACTGACCAGGCGAACTTCGTACCGCCATATTTACATATCTGTCTCAGCTTCCCACAGGCAGTGTACAGTCGCGGACAAAAAAGAACACTTTTTCAGTTATCTTTTATATTTTTTCTTTCTAGCAGAAAAAGAATGAATGAAATCGGTCTATGTGTTATTGAATTACAACTAAGTACATATTTTGACTTTCATCCCCTCTCTCCGGGAAACCGTGCTGAATTTCGGAATAAAAAGTATCCTATGTCCTACCTCGTAGTATGAACTCAAATCATGCCAAGTTTCATTTAAATCCGTTCAGTAGTTCCGGCGTTAAGGGCGGCCAGTATACAGACAGACAGACAGGCAGACAGACAAAAATAAAAAAAATACAGTTTTGGCTTCAATATCGATTATAGAGAGCCCTCCAAAAAAAAATTTCTAAATATCTTTAGTGTACAGAATTGGACCTGTTACATTTTATTATAAGTATAGATATAGATACTAAGGCGTTGCACCAGTAGCATTCAAGCCCCTAACACTCGGCGTATTTAAAACGCGCAGATGACGCGCGTTTCAGGAACGCGCGTTTTCTGCGCCGTAGATGTCGACTTTTGCGTTTTATATATTCAAACGCGCGTAAAACTCTATGCAAACGCGCGTGTGAAGCGCGTTTGAAATGCGTTTGAAACGCGTAGAAAAGGTCGGAGTATGTATAATATGTATGTATTTACAAAAAAAAGTATAAATTTATTTGTATCAGTTGTTTAGTACCCATAACACAAACTCTGCTTAGCTTGGGACTAGAGGGCTTTGTGAGTTAAATGTCCGAAATATTTATTTATTTATTTATTCACATTCTAGTGATTGTGATCACATTGTACTGTGTAGTTGCTCCCTTATTCGGCTCTTACGATACACATAGGATGAATAAGAAGGTTGAACCTGCTTATTTTACAAGCTTTTTATTAACTTGCAATGTATGTATGTACCTATGCTTGTATGTTCGGGTGGAATCTTGCAACTCAATTTTGAAGCAGATATCTTCAACCGATTTTACTGAAATTTTGCAAGCATATTTATATAGCGTGACAATACAATATTATAATGACATAGAGCTGATCTGATGCTGGAGCTGGAAGGTGGCCATAGGAACTCTGTAAAGAAACGTCGCAACATCATAGAGTTTGGACTCGTTTGATTCGTCTCGAGGCATTCCAGTAAAAGCTTCTTTTTAAAAAGCTTTTTAATTTTATTTATTTTACCTAGCATTACAGGGATAAATAATAATATACTAAAAAACAAATCAACGATATTAAAAAAAACAAAATAATAAACACCGAAATAATCCCATACGTTCTATATTTTTAATCCGTAAAAAGGGATTCCCTCTCTACGGATTACGAATTCTAAACATTTTATTGCCAAATTATTCTGTTATAAAAACATTCTAAAAGTATATATTTATTAACCGAAGCTTAAATTGATAACTGTTTAATCCGCGTTTTTACGGATTTATGCCCAGAAAAGCAAGGAATTTTGATGTGACGGCAGCCATTGAAGCCTTTGTCAAAAATTGTGATAATTTACGGTTAAAAAGGGGTTTGAAAGATTTATTTGGGAGATTTTTTTTTGTCAAGAAAAATTTATACCAGTACCTTTGTCATGTGATTGTTTAAAATTGATTAGATAGTGGTTCGCTCATAGATAGAGTCGCTCAGCGTGCTATGGAAAGAGCTATGCTTGGGGTCTCTCTGAAGGACAAAATTCGTAACGAAGTAATCCGTCAGAGAACCAAAGTGACCGACATAGCTCTGAAAGTTGGTAGGATGAAGTGGCAATGGGCTGGTCACATATGTCGAAGGACTGACAACCGCTGGAGTAAGCGTGGTTTTTTTTTATGTATGGCCCACCATAATGACTCTACTCTGCCTGATGGAAAGCATAAGTAGAATCCAAGAGTGGAGTGGTGGTCACCATACTCACTGTAAATGCAGGCAATGCAGCATGGCGACCCACACCATGGCGGCCTAGTGATGCTTCTGCATCTTTTAGTCTAGTCAACAAGTATGGAACTTGTTGTCTAGACTATTTGGGCCTCCGGTCTCGCACTCACCAACGAAACACGACAGCACTGCTGCTGGCATTTTACGTTGATCTTCTGTGCGAGGGTAGTACCGCCCCGGTCGAGCCGGCCCGTTCGTGCTGAAATCAGCGTGGCTCTACTACCTTCTAAAAAGAGTAAAAAGAGTTTAGAGTGAAGACCGCGTCTTGGCAAACGTAGTGTGGAACGCCCTCTGGCCAGATGGCGGGACGACTTACTTATAAGGGCTGGCAGCGAATGGATGCAGAAAGTAACAGACCGGGCTCTGTGGTATTCCTTGGGAGAGGCCTATGTCCAGCAGTGGATTGCAGCGGGCTGGTGATGGTGAATTAGATAGGAATGTGATATTAAAATACTGCACGGTTGACCTAGTGGTTTAAGCGGTCGCCACACCGCTTTCTACTGTGCCAAATGTTGTAGGTTCAAATCCTACATGGATCCATAAATTATTGTTCTGAGTCTGGGTGTTCTTTTTGTCCGTTTCATGTATGTTTATAAAGTCCCCCGCGACACAGGATGGTAATAACTTGAAGAAGAAGAAAAAAAGAACTATTCATTTACAGAATTATCTGCTTTACAGAATTCACACACGTCTACAAATAATTCAAGAGTCTTAAGAACTTGTATCCAGCTGCTCTCTCCAAAATCTTCAGAAATAAATTAGCTATTAGATTATCTCTGTCAGGGCACATAATATACTATAATGTCTCTTGTAATTGCACTGCGTTTGTTGACCTTTTTATTGAAGAAAATACAAGTGTAATTCTAGACAGGGGAAATCTAGGGATCGCATTGCATTAGCGAAGGGTTAAAGTTTCGAGTTTACTTTTGAATCTGCTAATGAAAGTTGACCTTTTTTAACCGAGGTTAACCGACGAGGTTATTAATTCGACTGTATTTTTTTTATGTTTGTTACCTCATATCTTTCGGCTGGGAGAACTGATTTTGATGATGCTTTTTTTATTTGAAAGCTGGTAGTACGTCGGTCGAACATATATACACACATAGACTACCAAAAATATTACCGTTACTTTTGGCTTTGCCGTAGTCTGGTAAAGACAAGACAAAAGTGGGAGGTCAAAGAGTGAAAGCAGTTGACTTTTGTAAACTAATTATTTGAAAAAAACCGTAAAAAGTCTTTTTTTTTATTATTCAAGACGAATACATGACATGACTGTATTGTCAGCCGCAAAAGTTCGAAACAAAAAAAAAAGTTGTTTAAATATGTACAAAACAAATGTTTTCCACTAAAATACATAATTCTTCGCACTGTCAAGTGCAAAAGGAAAATGCTGAGTTTATATTTGACGCTTTTTGTTCTTTATAATATTCCTAGGATATTAGTAAAGAAAATACCTATTTTTTTCAGCTTACTTCTATTTCAATCACTCAATAAATTATACTCGTATATTTTTTTTTCTGTCCGTCATCTTGCAGTCGGCTTCACAAGCCTTTAACAGATTGTTTGTGGAAGATGCAATGGCGGGAGAGATTGTTCCTCGAGTGAGAAAACTATCTCATATTAATTAGGGTTGTATAATATTGTCAACAAAAATTCTAAACTATTTAATTAATACCAAAATCGTCACTAGATGGCGTTGATCACTTTTTTTAACTCACGTTATGGTTTCGTATGGGTTTATGAATAAAATTCCATATAATGTTGTCCCAATATTATTATTTAATTAAAAGTTACTTAATTGCCCCTTTTATTACAGTCATTGTTTTCTTTTTGGATATTGTAGGTTATAGGATATTGCGGTAGGTAGTAGAGCCACGCTGATTTCAGCACGAATGGGCTGGCTCGAGCGGGGTGGTACTACCCTCGCACAGAAAATCAACGTAAAATGACAGCGATCGTGCTGTCGTGTTTCCTTGGTGAGTGCGAGACCGGAGGCCCAAATAGTCTAGTCAACAAGTTCCATACTTGTTGACTAGACTAAAAGATGCAGCAGCATCACTAGGCCGCCATGGTGTGGGTCGCCATATTGCATTGTCTGCATTCGCAGTGAGTATGGTGACCACCACTCTTGGATTCTGCTTATGCTTTCCATCAGGCAGAGTAGAGTCATTATGGCTGGCCATACATAAAAAAAAATAAAAAAAAAATATGTGAAAATTGTTGTACCCATAATTCCTGGTTGGGCGGTAATCAAACTCCAGACCTCAGGCTCAACTTTCTGGAGTACTAACCACAACGCCTATATTCTTATAAATGATCATATTCAACAACTACATATTTAAGTAATCATTTAGAAAGCACTGTTACAAAATAGATAAGGTTTCGAAAGAATAAATATTCTAGGCCCCAGTCAAAATCTAACAAAATAAGACTCGCTTTTATTCAAAATGCCGTACCCTAAATACTTCTTCATGCATCATAAATAAAAGAAATCCTTAACTCTTACTTCAAATTTAAGGGAAAATGTAATTTTCCCTTCATTACACAATCTTTTAACATTAAACTAAAAGAAAAAGTAATGGAAACCGCAAACGTGTACTAGTTATGCGATTTCAATTTATCCGTATCGTATTAGTTTCGTTTCTAGATCGCTTAAATAGCGAATCAGGAGCGATCTAGTGACATTGATCTTACGACTACCGGCGCGTACGCATTTGGCGTGCGAACCCATAAATAATAATAAATTTACATTTTAATTTTGTTTTTACACTTTAATTTAAAATTTGTATTTAGTGAAGTGTTGTGTTTCAGTGTTTTTACAGGGAATCTATACAAAAGTAAGATTCTTTATTTATTTATTCAAAACCAATTGAAGTTCCTTTAAAGAGATTTAAGGGGAACCCCCTTCCTCCTTAACATCTTACGGGGTTTATTTTTTTTAAACCATTTAAGAAGTCCTTGCTCTCAAACTCGAAACGAAATACAATTAAATTATTTATTCTGCAATAAGTTACATAAACACTTTTGTATAACAAACGTTTGTTTAAATGAGTTTGGCCTTTCCAAAACGACGAAAACTCTGGGATTATCGTCTTTTTGAAGGCCAGACAATCTTTTTAAAATGCAAAGAACATTCTGTCAGTAAACAAAAAACTAATTATAATTATAAAAATCATCATCATCTCAACGAAAGACGTCCACTGCTGGACAACCCCCAAGGTTCTCCACAACAACCAGTCCTGTGCTACCTGCATCCAACTAATTTTAATGACATGTGGCCATTATACCTGACAGGGACGACCATTACGATGTTCTTCATCATTATCATCATCACCAACACAGTCTCAGACCGTCTACTTTTGCCCTTTCCTTAAAAAGTAGGCTTTACTGTAATGTATTTGCGCAAATATATTAAACTAGCTCTTGCACGCAGCTTCGCTCACGCAGACTTTCATCCCCTGATTTACCCCCTTAGGGGTGGAGTTGAGTAAAATCCGTTCATAGCGGATGTCTACACCCTATAAGGAACCTACCTGCCAAATTTCAAGTTTGTAGGTGTTATAGTTTCTGAGATTTCGTGATTAATAAGTGAGTGGTATTTCGCTTTTACAAATATAGAATACTAAGTATTCAAATAAATGGCTATAATTAAAATTAAATAATGGTTCTATACAAATAAATTGCATTGAAGTGTCTGTTTGTAACATCAAATTAACAGCTTTTCAATTTATACGGTACTTACATAAAAAAACTGTATTTTTGTTTTGTCCGGCTAATAATTATTTTGATCGGCTGGAACGATTTTGACGGCAACTTCATTGGCATATCAGCTGATAGTATAAGGAGTAATTAAAGCTATTTTTTTCAAACTAGCTTCGCGCTACGGTGTTACTTGCGGTAGTTGTTATAAATATACAACAACAAGCACGGGTAACATTGCGAGGCTCAGTTAGTTTTCAATATAACATGTGTTTAAATGAGTTTAAAACATTTTAATGTAATACTAATTACTATATTTGATTAAACACTTCAATTATAAAGGAATGTTTAAACTCCTCCCATGAAAATCGTAAATTAATTCTGTGTATGACTTCAGATGCGAACGTTGGGTTGTCTACGTAGGGTTGTCAAACATTTATTTAGCATTTACTTTTGTCCTTTTGAAACGTAAAAGAAAATATCGTATTGATATCAACCTTTCGCCGTTCACTGCTGAAAAAGGTGGGAGACCAAGGAGTACCAATTATCCCCGTCTTTTTTATTATTTATGGGCTGACCAAAGTGACTCTACTCTGTCTGATGGAAAACATGAGCAGAATCCAAGAGTGCTATCACCATACTCATTGTGAATGCAGACAGAGTAGTATGGTTATTCACAGTATGATGGCCTGTTGAGATGTTACAGCATTATTGGGCCTCCGGTCTTGGATAAACGAAATAGGACAGCACGAATACTGTAATTTTAGCCTTAGGTCTACCAAGACTAGGTTCAGCTGTCAGATAACACCAAGAAGCAAATAACATCATGGGAGAGCTACGCTTCGGCATGAATAGGCCGGCTGGACCGGAGTGATACCACGGCCTCATAGAAAACCCCCCATCCTCCTCCCCATCCCCCAAAGGCCGGCAACGCACTTGTGACGTCTCTCTTGTTGCGGGTGTCCATGGGCGGTGGTAATCGCTTAACATCAGGCGATACGTTTGCTCGTTTGTCACCTACACCAAAAAAAAATACAATTTAATAAATTCAAAATAAAATTTATATCCAGCCATAGGTAAAATGCCAACCCTAATATCACACAATGATATCTGAGCCACATTTAAATTGAATCCCCCGATTTACTCGAAGCTATTTCAAAAAGCACTCAAACCTGACTACATCAAAGTAATTAATATATTATGTTTCTATTAAATGTAATTGTGGTGTAGTTTTACTAAAATACAAGAATATTGAACAAACTTTATCTACATAATTGTATTATTTTACTTTTCTCTCTCTTATGTTAAGTTACGCTTTACGAGCTATACTTTAGAGAATAGGTAAAATATTGGTTGTTTCATCAACAACCCATAACGTCCCACTGCTGGGCTCAGGTCTCCTCTCAGAAGAGGGTTACGGCCATACGTCCCCACGCTGGACGAGTGCGGGTTGGGGATTGGCAAGACAACTTTGTGGCTACGTAATCTTGCCGTTGGATGTTTTTTTAAGCTGCCCAAAGGCCTCCAACTAAACTTAACGACTGTTATCCTATGATAACAACCGAGACCGACTGCTTAACGTGACCTCCAAATCACGGAGACGCTCATGGTAACATGCCACTAGTGGTCACCCATCCAGGTATTGACCGCGCCGTCGTTGCTTACCCTCGGTGATTGTTTCTAATCACCGAGTACAACTGGGCTATGAGCGCCTCCATTGGTTGTTTATGGAGAGATAATTAGTTATTTTCCCTCCAAGTCATTTTCTCTAATTTGTTTGGGGTCGGCTTTAAATCTAGTATGATAAGTCTGAGCTTCCATTTTTCATCATCAGACATCAGGTATTTATAGTCCATTCGCTTAGATATTATTTTGAAATACGAATATATTAATTCATACAACGCAACGGCGTACACTGACAAATCATACTTGCTTGTGGGTGTACGGCGCAGGCGGGGCCTTTGACGTGGGGCGCGATCAAGGTGTCCGTATCTAAGCGAAGGGACTATACAAACTAAATAAATAAATAAATACTAGATGATATTGAAGTTCTCTATAAAAACTGCAGTCAGACTTTTATAAATATACCGTGTTTGGTATCATTGTAAAGGGCGTTACTTGTACATTTCAAAAATATCTATATTATTAGCATTTGATAGTGACTTTGTCCGTATTTATTCGATAAGTGTGATATTTCTATTATATGCTTGTCTGTTCCCTCGTTCTTTCTAAGCTACTTGTCAGAATAAGACAAATGAGGTATCATTAGAAGCGTCTTGATCGACAGCTGGTTATAGGCTATAAGACGTGGCACTGAATCTCTCACTGAAATCTGACATACAGTACTGTATTAAAAAATAAATTTGAGATAAATATGCCGTGTTTAGTATCATTCGAAAGGGCGTTACTTGTACATTTCAAAAATATATATTTTATTAGCATTTATAATAATAATAATAAAAGTTGATGACATAACAAAATATGGTTGATAATGGCTGCGATAGTTAAAAACTGTGTTGCAACCACTAGCGCCCACCTCAGGAAAACTAAAAAAAACAAACACTTAGTTTCGTAGTTACATCTTAAGAATTCAAAACATGGTTGTTGAATATAATACTAAATTCAAAGAAAGAAAATTTATTCGTGACTTTGTCCGTATTTATTCGATAATTGTGATATTTCTATGGTACCTATTTAAAATATACTTTGCAAAAAAATTAATAATATAGAGGCAGCAAAACATTTTAAATAAAAAAAAAGTAAAAACTAAAACCCAACTACGACAAAAAACGACGCTGAAAAAGTATGAAACAAGTTTCAAAAGCCGTAATCACGCGTTGTTAGTGTTATGGTACATTTGTAGGTACGTAAAGTGTGACTACGGCTTTTGAAACTTATTATTATGGTATTCGAAAAGGTATGAAACCTTTCGAATATCATATGCGAATAAGGACATTGCAGCATGGTGACCCACACTATGGCCGCCTAGTGAGATGCTTATTTACGCCCCGCTTAAAGGACCCGGGATCATAGTGGGAGGCGGCTAGTATAGCCAGCCCACTACCACTTCAGCTTGCTAATCCAACCTTAGTTAATGACACTGATTCGTTATTTTCAAATAACTCTATTGGTTTAGTTAAATTTTGCATGTTTTCCTTGTCATTCTGTTTAATTGCCTTTCTCATTCGTCAGTATTATTATTATCAATATCATTTGTTCCAGTAAATTCTTGTGTTATTATAATTATGTTTCCATTACTTACTGATTAGTATTACTAGATCTATCTAAGTCACAGAGTGTACCATTGCGTGTTTGTAAAAATAATTTCTACAATTTGCACTGCGGTTGAAAGTAAGGCTTTCAAACAAATTACGGTGCGTTCTTCTAACTGCATATTTTCTTGGTAGTCAATATTGTAGTTAATATAGGTACGCATCTGGGGAAATGTGCTCTGGTATTTTGTAATTTTCTTTAACAAGAATCTTGAACAGTTTTATCTTTCTTATTACGTGGCCAAGTATATTAAAACCATAAGAGATTTTACATTGAAAATGGGTCTTTGTAGTCACTCCCTGTAAATTTATACTAATATTATAAACGCGAAAGTTTGTAAGTATGGATGGATGAATAGATGGATATATGGATGTTTGTTACTCTTTCACGCAAAAACTACTCAACGGATTTGGATGAAACTTTACAGTAATGTAGCTTATACATCAGAATAACACATAGGCTACTATTTGCCGCGATAACCGACACATACGCGGGCGGAGCCGCGGGCAACAACTAGTTGTCTATAAATCTATTATAATGTAAATTACAACGGAGTTTATCATTCTTCAAAAGACATTTCTCTTTTTAGAATACGTAAAACGAATCGTATTATTTTGAAGATATATGGTCTAGCGTAATGACTCGTTTGGTTCTGGAGCATTTTTTCCCTTTATCAAACTAAAAAAATATGTAATAAATTAAAACGAGAGAAATTCTTGTATTGTTATCATTCTTTATCTTTCTGCTTAGTTTAGGACTAGATGGGCCTTGGGTGTTAGATGTCCGAATATATTTATTTATGACTAGCTGACCCGGCGAACTTTGTACCGCCATATTTATATATCTGTCTCAGCTTCCCACAGGCAGTGTACAGTCGTGAACAAAAAAAGATTTTTCCCGTTATCTTATTTTTTTTTCTTTCTAGCAAAAATAAATTAATGAAATCGGACTATGTGTTATTGAATTACAACTAACTACATATTTTGACTTTCACCCCTCTCTCCAGGAAACCCTGCTGAGTTTCGGGATAAAAAGTATCCCATGTCCTACCTCGTAGTATGAACTCAAATCATGCCAAGTTTCATTTGAATCCGTTCAGTAGTTTCAGCGTAATGCGCGGCCAAGATACAGACAGACAGATGGACAGACAGACAAAAATGAAAAAAAAATAGTTTTGGGTTCAGTATCGATTATAGAGAGCCCTCCAAAAACATTTTTCAAAATATATTTAATGTACAGAATTGGACCTGTTACATTTTTATTTTAAGTAAAGATATTTTTTATTTATATTATATTTTTTGTTATTGAGTCTTTCTGATTACATAAATAAATACTTAATAACAGCTCTGAGTTTGGAAGTTGGGGTCTGAACCCCCGTGCTTCGGAGAACACGTAAAGCTGTCAGTCCTGTGCCTGATCTCGCCCCGATCGTGTCGGTTAACCGTCCCATCGGATTATGAGAGAAAAGGAACAGAAAGTGCACCTGTGTTTGCGCACACACTTGTGCACTATAATATATCCTGCGTAGTTGGCTTATCTCCGCTGAGACTGGCCTCCGTGGCCGTAATCGGCTAGAAGAACATCATTAATGAACTAAAAAACCGCAAATATATTACTCCTTATACATTTGTTACAATCAAGACCATCAACAAGACACGTGGAGTTAAATTGCCAATTTTAATGCGACCAAGGCGTGGTCTAACATTGTTTTAAAATAAATTAAAAGGGTAAAATACAATTAATCTTTGTTACTGGTTTTTGGATTATCTTTCATTGTTTCCGTGGGTAATTTGGGTACTACAACAAGAACACGTTCGGTAACAGTACTTAAAGTTTTTAATAAATTGGTCAATGCTTCCATTTTAGAGAGCTATTATTCTTTTCAATGACCAAACTTCTACAATATTTATGTAAGAGTATAAATTTAAGAAATTCATTGTTATACCTACTACTGTTAGGAGGGGAAATTTATGGTCATTTCAGATTGACTGATAACAGGGTACAATGCTAATTAGTCTTAGATAAAGTTTAAAGTATATTTATCGCTAGAATTTTAATATTTATTAGAGTATGATTACAATTAGGGGTAAAGTTTTCGGGCTATGCAACTTTAAATTGAATTTTAAAAAGTCACTATCTCGACTAAGTCTTCTCCAAACTAAAGACGATCTGTTTAACTATTCCAAACAAGGACTTTCTGATAACGTAATCACTTACTCTTTGTCATCACTCACCACTAATTTCGGTCCCTATCGTAATACCAATTAAATATCGTAATATCGTAATAAAAAGGCGCCTATCTCAGCATACTGCTGTAGCCAGATAGTCTAGTCAACAAGTGCTTTTTTGGTCAACTTTTTTTAGCAGTCTCCTAAAATTATGATTGAGGTGTAATTCGATTCGGAATGGCATCTAGATGATTTTTGAAAAAAATTAAGTTATGCTTGCAAAAATTGTTAATTAATTAATGGATAACTTATAGAAAAATCGCGATAAAAATTTTTGGACCACGGATTATTGTTCATTGATCTATCCTGCAGACGCCAAAATGTTTTCAATTTTTATTTTCATATTTAATAAGTTTAAATAATATTTATTCATAGAAGTTACGAAGGAGGCGTGGCTTGCGAAAGCCGGAGCACTCATTTTCGGGCGTATTTTCAACCCTCTGGTTATTAAATATTGGTCCTACAATTCCGGAAGTCGGCATTCTTTTGTAGGACATTTTGTCCCCTTTTTGATATTTTTTTCAAATTTAAAAAATCTTAATTAGTTTTTGAGAAATTTGCAAAATACTAAACCCCTTTTTATGTTTTTAGTTAATTGTTAATAACATTTACAATTTTTGCAAGCGCCAATTCATTTTTTTCCAAAATCATCTAGATGCCATTCCGAATCGAATGACATCTCAATTATAATTTTCGGAGACTGCTGAAAAGAGGTGACCAAAAAAGCACTTGTTGACTGGACTATCTGGCTACAGCAGTATGCTGAGATAGGCGCCTTTTCTGGCATTGCACAGAGCATTATAATTGCTTGTTCTCTTCTATCTTACGTCTGTTTAAACCCATGTACTGTCCTGTGTATGTCAGTCTAAATAATTTCATTTCTTTCTTTCCTTCTAAATTTAACTTACATTTTCCTTAATCTGAGGGGCGGGCCTCAGAAGGCGAAAATGAACGTGAAAATCTTATATTGCAAGAGTCCGTAAACGGCGGTGGTTACTTATAATGTTTTGCTGTAAAGAACCGTTTGTAGTATTTCTATACCAAAGACAATACCCTAAACACGTTTTACTTCTATTTACAATTTTATCACACAAATAAAGTATTTATTTACTTATTGCAGCTAAAAGAATGTCTCCAATCAAGCCATCACAATTCTTGCAAGTCTTCTTACTACTAACTACATTACAAAACATCCACTCCATAGAAGATGGATACCTCCGTTACGTTAAAGACGGCTGCTTTTTAAGACGAGAAGCTTTTTCTTGTGTTAAATACAAAGCAGTTAAAATAGCCACAAAAGCTATATTCGGTGACAGTTTGAATAAAAATGAAACAATCAAAGCAAATCATATGATAAGTCTAGTTCCATTAGATGCAGAAACAATTGATAGTCTGGGAATCAAAGAAGAGAAAGTCAGAAAAGTAACCAGTGAACCGAGGGGAATTTTGTCTGAGTGGGCCGAGTTAGCGAAATACTTAATGAAATTAGTCCAGGAGTTCTTCAAGGTCAAAGGGCTAAGGGTGAACCTGCCAGAAGGAGCAAGAACTGTCGAGGAAGAAGTTACTGATGACGGTAAGTTTTGTTTTTTTTTATTGTAACTAAACATGTTCTTTTTTTAGGATCAAAAGAAGTTGATTTATAAGTAAAATGTAGAAACGTTATAATATTAGGTAATGTTTTTCTCTAAAATCATATGCACTTAACTTTTTTGTTTATAAACATTCATTAAAAAAGGTTTTAGAGCACAATTTTAGCCGTAGTTTTTTTATTCTAAAATAAACTTAAAAATATAATTTTGTATAGGTAGAGGTTAACACGTATTATTTTCTTGAAAAATGCTTTTCTGATTGTAATTCTTGTCAAAAAAAAATCTTCTATGCCAAAATCTTTTATTAACATATTTTTATCGAAAACTTAACATTAAAAACTAAGGTATTTTAATTAATTAATTTTAATTTTCATTTATCTTTATTTACAATTGTATGTATTCTTTTTTTAAATGTTCATAAACAAGCAATAATTCAGAAGCATCTCAATAGGCTGATAGTGTCACTATGCAGCATTGTTGCATTACCTGATTCAAAATGTGTATGGTGACTCTTGAATGCTGCTCATGTTTTTCATTTGTCAGTCAATTTGGCAGGCTCATATAAATAGAAAAAAATGCACCTAGACTAAATCGCACAGAAGATCAACGTAAAATGACAGCGTTCGTGCTGTTGTGTTTCGTTGGTGAGTGCGAGACCGGTGGCCTAATGATGCAGAAGCATCACTAGGCCGCCGGCCGCCATGATGTGGGTCACCATGCTGCATTGTTGCATTGACTGCATTCGCAATGAGTCCAACCACCACTCTTGGATTCTGCTTATGCTTTCCATCAGGCAGAATAGAGTCCTACCCCCACTTATAACCATGGAAAATCCTGCCAATCATTCATTTAGCTTATCAATTATTATTATTTCTTATTGTAATCACGTAGATGACAGATTAATACACCGTATAAGGTATTGTCTTGTCGTTAATGCCTAAGCAATTGCTAACAATAGTAATAATAACAGTAATAATAAGAAAATTATATCTCATTATCGAATCAACGTACGTATTTTTATTTACCTACAGAAGGCATTATATTATGGACGCTAGATTATATTATGACAGTTAGACAGAAGAAAAAAAATAGTAGGTACTACAACTACTTTTGTTGGTATAGAGTATGTCTTTTTTCAAAGTCCAATCTATCTTTGTACCGAAATTCACCCAAATTAATTCAGTGATTTAAAAGTGAAAACAGACAGACAGAGAAGTTACTTTCGAATATGAAACAAAGAAAGAAAGAAAATTATTTTTCTTTCTGTCTTTCGAATTTAGAATCATAGTATGAATAATGTTTATTTCAACAGGCACAGTTTTTGTTATCACTCCTTTCCGCCTATTTAACTACATTGTGAACAAGAATTATATACGTCTGTCAACGTTTATCTACTCTCAGCGGTAATTACATTTTCAAGAAGCTCCACCTGAAACTTTAATTAAAACAATTAATAATCTTAAAGGAAATAATACTGTTTGAGAGTAATTGTCGAGAGCTGTTAGGAATCAGCGCGTGATAATTGTCAAAATTAAATAACGGTCTTAGCTCTTGACGAACATTAATTGAAGATAATTCTGAAGAAAAACATGCTATTTCGTTCTAACTAATATTATAAATGGGATAGTAGCTAGGATAGTAGATAGTATTATTCTTGTAGGCTAAATTGCTGAACTAATGTTATTGAAATTTGACATGGAGATTTTTCGGTTCTTGAAGAGGGACACAGTCTACTTTTTACCGTAATCATTAGCTTTCTTCTTACCCTTGACTTTTTGAGTGTCTGTGACGGATGGTAAGAGATGGTCATATATTGTAATAACTATATATTTAAAATTTAAAAAAAAACCCCTATGCAGCATCAGGTTGAAGTTATCATTTACATAATTGTCATTTAACGATTATACTGGCACGACAAACACTTAATCGAGTAATCATACACCATAATTATTTTGTAATGTGCACAACGCGCTTTCATTTGAGACCCCACTCGATGATATTTTTGCAGACATTCGGTTATTCTTCCCCACTTTCACCCCCATAACTTTTAAACGACTCAACCGATTTTCATGAAATGAAAAAATGAAAATTTTCATGAAATGAAAATCGGTTGTCGGCGTCGGGGGTTAAAAAGGCAGTATTACACTTCAAATCGGTATAATCTATTAAGTGAGTTTCTCAAAATTACTTTCTGCATCTAATTAGAGAGAAAGAATGAGAATACTTTAAGGACAATTTCTCAGTATCTCGTGAGGAATGTCAAGTTAAAAATATTTCAGACATTTTAACACACAACGCCATCTAGTCCCAAGCTAAGCAGAGCTTGTGTTATGGGCAGTAGACAACTGATATAAATACACATATACTTTTTTTTATAAAAACATACGCATTATACATAGAAAACACCCATACTCCGAAACAAATAGTTGCAGATCATACAAACATTTGGTCCGTCCCGGGAATCGAACCCGAGACCTTAAGCATAGCAGTCGCATACGCTCCCACTGCACCACAGAGGCATGTATGTATAACACCAAACATACATTAGACACAGCCTAGACAAGCTGTCAAGTACTACCTCAATAATGATCTGGAATAACAAGTCGACAATTGTGTACCATGACTGAACACAACCTACGAAATGAGTAAACAAAATAATGATGATATTGTTAAAGCCGATATAGGGTGAAAGCTATGTTTGCGGTGGCCGACAGAAATAAACAGAGCAAATAACCACAGCTGACAGTAATAGCGTTCACCCTATTCTTGGAACTTGGTTAGAATTAAATCAGAGCTCGTTTTACGTTTGTTTTTAAGGAAAAACATTGATTTTATTGAAATCAAGTGAGAAAAACATGCTTACGTAGAAGTCTTGCTATGGTACAGCCGTGTTTTTTATTTAACGGGAGCTAACTTCTCTAACCTAATGCTTGGATACCTACAATTCAATCTTAGGATAAAACCTCGCGAACAGTTTTACCGTAGAGACGAATTTTAAGTTAACTATTCGCCAAGTACCAAAACCTGCACAAGTGTTCAAGTGAGTGGAGCTATCGATGGCGAGCATCTTAGAATTACTTCATATATTTTGGTATTCTTAGAAAGACCACTATCGAGGACTCTTAAAGCTTTACTCGGTGGCTACTGCTATCTATCTATATACATAAAAGAGTAAGGTGACTGACTGACTGACATACCCAGAGATCAACGCACAGCCCTAACCGCTGAAGCTAGAATCCTGAAATTTTGCATGTAGGTTCTTTATATAACGTAAGTGAGCACTAAGAAAGAATTTTTTGAAATTCCAACCCTAAGGGGGTAAATCAGGGGATGAAAGTCTGCGTGAGCGAAGCGGCGTGTAAAAGCTAGTCATAGATAAAAGCTTTGATTTTTACCCGGGAAGATAGTCAAAGTCTCAGTTGAGGCGCTGTTTTTAAGAGAAGACGTACAGATAGTCAGTTTTGGACCTAATACATCTTGGGAAAGGTCAAACTAGGTTTAATCAGGTTCAAAACTAGCTATGCTTCTCCGAAATACACTTGTCAGTACATAAAATCGTTCAGCCTTTATAAAAATATACATTCACAAAGAAAGGGACGGTCCAATTGTAAGTATGAATAACATAAAAGTCAGTTGTGTGAAAGTAATATGAAACCTTTTTACATTGTGATACATTTTCTGAAAGACCTAAGTTATTGCTAGGAGTGTGGTAAATATCTTTATAATGCCTATAATATCTCAATTGAGACCACTTTTATGATCATCGTAACTTTAAAAAGGATTTTTTGTGTTCGTTTTATATCCTTTCATAATTTTTTTATTGTTAATGTTTTATGGTATTTTTAACAACACTGTAGTTTCAGAAAATATATTCAATACCTTTTGAGCTTGTACAAAAATAAATTATTTTAATTAGAGTTCCAGTTACAGACTCGTGTTTCCCCTAAGTTATCACTTCGCTTTAGTTCCATTGCCTTTTTTTTTTTTATGGAATAGACCGGCAAACGAGCAGACGTATCGCCTGATGGTAAGCGATTACCGCCGCCCATGGACACCCGCAACACCAGAGGCGTCACAAGTGCGTTACAGGCCTTTGGGGGATGGGGGGGGGGAGATAGGGGGAGGGGTTGGGGCATGGGCCTCCGGTATCCTCACTCACTCGGTCAAACACAGCGCAAGCACTATTTCACACCGGTTTTCTGTGAGGCCGTGGTATCACTCCGGTCGAGCCGGCCCATTCATGCCGAAGCGTGGCTCTCCTACCTTCTCCCGGCTTCCTATCTTACCTTTTTTTTTCTTCTAATGACACTCTCAATATTTTAATCTGATTTCCATAGAACTGGGTGATGAAAAAGCTTTGTTTTTTACACGTAATAATGCTTATAACGTACGTGGGATTACCATTGCTGCTTAGCTTTTCAAAGACGTAGGCGTGAGTATTTAATATATCTTTATATAGTACTAGCTGACCCACGTAACCTCGTTTACGTCTCCTATTGCCCGTAGCGTAATAATTTCCCCCCGTTTTTGTAACATTCTTCATTGTTGCTCCGCTCCTATTGGTCTTAGCGTAATGATATATAACCTATAGCCTTACTCGATAAATACCTACCTAACCTAGGTACCTAGCACACATTATAATACTACTATTTAAATGAATAAAGAATTAGGTATAGGCAATTTATGAAGAACCAGTTTATTTTATGCTTTTAAGTGTTTTTAATAGTTTAACCTTCTATCATCAGCTCACCTAAATAACTTGAAAGTATACGACTGAATGTCTTTAGATACGACGAAATTGAAAGAATTATCCTCCAACTCCTAACCGTTGAGGAGTTGTACCTTCCACCTTCCATCATCAGCTTACCTAAATAATTTAAAAGAATACGACTAAAGGTAACTTATATACATATGATATTTAAAGATTTATACTCCAACTCCTAATCGTTAAGGAGTTGTGCCTTACATCATCAGCTCATCATCATGAAATATATACCAGACGCAAATAGAAGTGTAATTTCAGAAAATATACGAAAAACATAGTATGTGTCTATAAAAAACGAGGGTTCCTCTCGATTTCCCTGGGATCCTATCATCAGATCCTGATATGGTGGCAATGGGACCACCTCGGGAGCATACCCTTCCGAATACAAAAAAAAAATTTCAAAATCGGTCCACAATTGACGGAGTGATCGGTGAACATACATTAAAAAAAAAAAAAAAAGAACATAGAACCTCCTCCTTTTTGGAAGTCGGTTAATAAAATGTTCAATTAGATCTTTTTAACTTCTCAGTGGATTTTAATGCAGTTTGAAGCAATTGATGAAGTGATTTAAGAGGAAAGTTTATATGTGTAAAACGTGCATAGTAGAGGAAATTAGATAATTTCAAAATTTATTAAGTAATATAATTTACATTTGAATTAATAATAGGTCTTTACCTATGAAATTGCCGTTTTGTATGCAATAAGTGAAAGTACTTATTTTTTCAAACTTTTTTATTTCTGTTATTCGAAGTAATCACCCATGCAATCGACGCATCTTTGCCAACGCATTGGCAGTTTGTTGTCTGAACTGACAACATCATTTGGTACAGTTTGGTACAGACAGTCTCCAAGCTGCAAGAGCTGGGGTTGGATGCTCTCCCTCATCCGCCATACTCACCAGACCTTGCACCTACCGACTATTACTTTTTCCAAAATTTAGACAACTTTTTAGTGGGTAAAAAATTCAATTCCCGAGAGGCAGTACAAAATGCCTTTGAAGAGTTTGTTGCCTCCTGTCCAGCTGATTTTTACAAGAAGGGCATCAATAAACTGCCAACAAGTTGGCAAAGATGCGTCGATTGCATGGGTGATTACTTCGAATAACAGAAATATAAAAGTTTGAAAAAATAAGTACTTTCACTTTTTGCATACAAAACGGCAATTTCATAGGTAAAGACCTATTATATAAGACGACTTTCAGCTTTTAAATAGTCGAAGTAACAGTAGGTAATTTTAATGTATTTTGTTTTGTTTATATTTCGCCAGTGAGTGGTTTAAAATCTCATTAAAACAATTCTATAATTACGAATAAATCATGAATTACGAATAAATAAATCATAAAACAACTGAAAACAAAACCTTTACAAGTATAGTTGAAGTGGTCGACTTTGTATTTGGCACGGTACAGCCGGCGATAATACCAACAAAGACTGAAATTTCTTAAAAAATTTAGAGTGACGGCCATCTTAAAATTTTCGTAGAACTTAAAATTGCTTGACAGTTGAACTTCAACTGTTCTGATTATCTTATTTTATTTTTTTGGAACGTTACAAGTAGGCGACGATGCGGTGGAAGTTTTTATTGATATTAATATTGTTAATGTTTTTAAGCTATTGCATAGCTTTTATCGCGGGCTTTGAGCGCGGCGACCCAATCAAGAAATTCCGTAACGAAAATAAAACCTAATACCCGAAGCTCGCACGAATCGAGACGAGCTGCTCCGAAATCGGACGAATACATAAGCAGCTGTTTGTGAGAAAGTATATAGGTGTATAGGTATCTATCATATCTTTTTCGTATTAAAATGTAATTATAACACATAATATGCACATCATTGTCATCGTTATGAAATTTGCCGTGTCGCGATGTCGTAAACTATTTAAATTATCATGAAATACTTACATATTGGAGAAATCATGTGATATATTTGTATGTTATTTATTTTTCACTTACTTGATGTCAATATTTCCAAAAATAATACTGCATAAATAAAAAATAAATAAATAATTATAATTGCATAAGTTGATAATGAAAAGTTGACGACATCGTCATCATGGCAGAGACGCTGCAGGACCTACAACAGATGCTGAACGACCTGGCTGACTCTTCTGTACGCATCGGCCTACGGATGAACTTGGACAAGACCAAGGTCATGTTCAATGAACATGTACTACCGGAACCGGTTGCGGTGTACGGTGTCGTTCTCGAAGTTGTTCAAAAATACGTGTACCTCGGGCAGACTTTGCAGTTAGGGAGAAACAACTTTGAGGACGAGGTGAACAGGAGAATTCAGCTGGGTTGGGCAGCGTTTGGGAAGGTTCGTCGGGTCTTCTCATCGTCGATCCCACAATGCCTAAAGACGAAAGTCTTCAATGAGTGCGTCCTACCCGTAATGACATACAGAGCCGAAACGTGGACGCTTACGGTACGGCTGGTCCACAAGTTCAAAGTCGCTCAGCGTGCTATGGAAAGGGCTATGCTCGGCGTTTCTCTAAGGGACTGTATCAGAAACGAGGTGATCCGGCAGAGAACCAGAGTCATCGACATAGCCCACAGGATTAGCAAGCTGAAGTGGCAGTGGGCTAGCCATATTTGCAGTAGAACCGATAACCGTTGGGGTAAACGGTTTCTTGAGTGGAGACCGCGTCTCGGCAAACGTAGTGTAGGATGTCCACACGCCAGGTGGAGTGATGATTTGCGCAAGACGGCTGGCAAGAGCTGGATGCGAGAAGCCGAGGATCGAACTAAGTGGCGTGCAATTGGAGAGGCCTATGTCCAGCAGTGGACTGCAATAGGCTGATGATGAAGTTGATAAAAAATGCTATGCTTTACCGCGGCAGTCCCCGAGTGCCACACGTTTTTTTTAATTATTATTTTTTAAAATTTAATATTCGCTGAAGAGTTTAAATTGAAAATGTCATTAAACCTTAATCCAGTTCAGTAGAGTAGACAATTCAGCTTGACAAAAAAACGACTTTTTCTACTTTTATAGAAGAAAAATTTAATTCTTAAAACGCAATTATATTTATTGTGTACAAACTGTACACCAAGTATTAATTATACAGGTACTATGGTTTTACTCTTGAACTATTGATACTTTTTATTAAATTAGCCAGACAATTGAGATAAATTATTTTCTGATATATTCATCACAATCACTTATAGTTCATAAGAATCCACTGGTGGATGTAAGTGTAAGTCTTTCCTTAATAATCACAAATTTTAACCAAAAAAACAACGACTTCAATCTTGACCAAATTTAAATGGGACCACACGGGGAGATCCAGCTTTCAAATAAAAACAGAATCATCAAAATCCGTGTTCACCCCGTCGAAAGTTATGAGGTAACAAACATACAAAAAAAGGTAGTAGAGCCACGCTGATTTCAGCACCGGGGGGTACTACCCTCAACAGAAAATCCACGTAAAATGACCACGTTCGTGCTGTCGTGTTTCGTTGGTGAGTGCGAGACCGGAGGCCCAATTAGTCTAGTCAACAAGTTCCGTACTTGTTGACTACACTAAAAGATGCAGAAGCATTCCTCGACAATACAGCACATGCTGTGGCCTCTGTTTGTGTCGATCTATGATTTTTAACTATAGCTTCAATTTGACGTTCATAAGTGTGACTTGGTGTCTTAGATGAATAAATGATTTTGATTTGATTTGATTTGCATCACTAGGCCGCCATGGTGTGGGTCCCCAGCTGCATTGTCTGCATTCGCAATGCGTATGGTGACCACCACTCTTGGATTCTGCTTATGCTTTCCATCAGGCAGAGTAGAGTCATTTTGGCGAGTTATACATGAAAAAAAAATAATCGAATTGAGAACCTCCTCCTTTTTTTGAAATCTGTTAAAAGGGGGTTTTAGCGCCCCATACCACACGCTAAGCCTCTGTCGTACTACACCCACTTAATAAATGGATGGCGATATTTCACAAGAATATTATACAGATACCGCAAAGATACCGCAAGTTCCCGATAGGTCTGAATTGGAACATCCCCCCCCCCCCTAGCCAAGTTTTAAGCGTTCTTCTTTCTGCAATCGTTAACGCCTAAATTCTCGTGTGGTCTTAGCTAATCTTAGACAAAGTATTAGCCAATGACACACGAGAATTTAGGCGTTAACGATTGCAGAAAGAAGAACGCTTGCAACTTGACTAGGGGGGCAGAATATAAAAGAATTGCGCATTCTATAGTCTATAGTTTAATTAAAATAATAAAAATAAATAAAAAAAACCGACTTCAAGAACGACCAAATTGAAATGGGCCCATACGGGAAACACCAGCTTGCAAATAAAAAAAAATCATCGAAATCGGTTGGCGTGATATTGACTTATTCGTTAATTTGTCGCGCACATACTTAATGATAATTGAAGACATATGGTTTTCTTATGGATGACATGTCAGAACTGGACCAAATTAAAATGGGACCACATGGGAAGCACCACCTTTCAAATAAAAAAAAGAAATATCAAAATCGGTTAACCCAGTCTAAAGTTATGAGGTAACAAACATTTAAAAAAAAGTCGAATTGAGAACCTCCTCCTTTTTTTGAAGTCGGTTAAAAATTATCGAAACCAACATTATCAATCCGAATTAAGGAAGGACATAGACCATTCATGACCGCGATAGCCAACATCGCGGACGAAGCCGCGGATGAACAAGTAAATACATAAATCTATGCAAGTATATAGCAATAATCCTTTAACTTGCCTTAGAACTATGTCAACTTAATGTTATAAATATGAATTATGACCCCTTTCTTTTTAGGTCGATTAAAAATCTACATTTTTTACAAAGTAGCACACAAAATATTACAATGAAATAAATTATTCGTAATTGTAATCTCTAATCGGCATTTTTTCGACACTAAACCAGTACAATTAACAGTAGTACATAATGAACGTATAATAACGTTAGCTATAGACTAAAAGGTCATAAATATTGAGGTTGGACGGTGAGAAATGACCTGGAGGTAAAGCGTTGATAAGACGTTATAACAATTGGAATGTTCCGACGATATTGGTGATTTGGGCCGTGAAATTGATGTTTTGATAGATAATTGTAGTGAAGAATCGGTAGGGTAATGAGGAAGCTTATTAAAGTTTTTAGTTTAAAAATCCACAATCTAATAGCTATAATATAAAAGGGTATATATTTTAATATACATCACACACTTTAATATACATATGTAATATTATATTTTATTGATTAGATGCATTCCGCGATGTTACCTGCGGTTGTTATTGTATCTTTAAAATAAAAATCGCAATCTAAATTTAAAAAAGTAGCCTAAGTAGTAACTAACATCATAAACTATCTGCAAAATATATATCTATGTATGTGTAAAAATCCCGTGACAATCGGTTCAGCCGTTCCAGTTATTAGCCGGAACAAACAAACACAGAGACAGATGTACAAAAATAAAAAATATGAGTTTTTGATGCAAGTACCGTAGGTGCTTTTATATATATACATTAGGGTGTCCCTTATATGGGCGAAAAAAATTTTTTTTTAGATATCGAAATGCATACCCCCCATTTCTTTTCTAACTACCCAGACTTACTTAAATACAAAATTTTATCTTCCTACGTCAACATTAACCCGTGCCGACAGATGCCTGAAGATTTTGAAAATTGATGTTTTTAACAGATTTCGTTATGTAATTAAATGTCTTTAAATATTTATATTTTATAAAATATTTATTAAAAGAAGATAAAATTACAGACCAGGCAGGATATATTCTTTTGAGGGTCTCATTTTTAACCGACTTCCAAAAAGGAGGAGGTTCTATGTTCCACTGTATGTATTTTTTTTTTCTTTTTATTTTTTTTTATGTATGTTCACCGATTACTCCGTCAGTTGTGGACCGATTTTGAATTATTTTTTTGTATTCGAAAGGGTCTGCTTCCGAGGTAGTCCCATTGCCAGCATATCAGGATCTGATGATGGGATCCCAGGGAAATCGAGGGAAACCCTCATTTTTTATAGGCACTATATTTTTCGTATATTTTCTGAAGGAACACCGGTATTTGCGTCTGGTGGTCATCATTTTATGATAATGAGCTGATGGTGTAAGGTACAACTCCTTAACGGTTAGGAGTTGGAGGATAAATCTTTAAATATCATATGTATATATGTTACCTTTAGTCGTATACTTTCAAATTATTTAGGTAAGCTGATGATGGAAGGTGGAAGGTACAACTCCTCAACGGTTAGGAGTTGGAGAATAATTCTTTCAATTTCATACGTATATAAAGACCTTCAGTCGTATACTTTCAAGTTATTTAGGTGAGCTGATGATAGAAGGTTAAACTCTTCAACAGTTAGGAATTAGAGGATGATTTTAATATTACACGTACGTATAGACCTTAATTTGTATTCTTGATGATGAAATTTGATGAAATAGTTCAACTTACTACTTACCTACTATTGTTTGCACTAAAAACTGAAAAATAAAAACTTTTTATTACAAAAAAAAACCGACTTCCAAAAAAAACATCAAACGAAAACTCTCTGCCATAAAAACACTTAAAAGCGTAAAATAAACTGGTTCTTCATAAATTGCCTATACCTAATTCTTTATTCATTTAAATAGTAGTATTATAATGTGTGCTAGGTACCGAAAATCTATCTGGCTTTCTTTAGTAATCTGAGGTATACACGATACATATACCAAAATACATTTTTTTTAAATTTTAGTCTGTCTGTTTGTTCCGGCTAATCTCTGGAACGGCTGGACCCATTTTAACGGGACTTTCACTGATAGGTAGCTGATGATATAAGGAGTAACTTTTTTTAGACTAGTTTTGCCCCGCGGTATTACCCGCTGTACGACAATAAACGCGGGTACTTTACTTTTGTTTATCACCAGCTATCTGCCTGTAAAAGTCTCGTCAAAATCGCTCTAGCTGTTTTAGAGATTAGTCGAAACAAACAGACAGACAAAAATATCCTAAATTGTTATTTTTTATGTAATTCTTTTTATGTATTTCCATTTGTATTTAGTGAAAAGCTGTCAAATTAAATTTACAAACAGACATTTACATTTTATTTATTTGTATAGAATTACCTACCCCTACATACATTTCCTAGATAAATAACGAGTTGCCTAATATTATTCCTTGTTATTTTCAGCTCGTGGTAAAAAAAAGAAGTTGGCAATCATTCTACCGTTTCTGAGTCTTCTAGCGACAATCAAGACTAAAATGCTTCTGATTCCTGTACTCCTGTCTGTGCTACTCATCAAGAAGTTGCTACTCATTGCTGCATTACTGCTGCCGAGTGTATTGAGCACTCTGAAAGCTTGCAAGGTATCATTAAATATATTTTGAACTCTCAATAGACATTACACTACTCGAAGGTAGGAGTTTGTTTTCTTTACGTCAGGCCTAGAAGCGAATCTGTATTTATTAGTTCTTTTATTGATTTTCATCGAATCATCTATACTTATATACTTACCTAAACTAATATTATAAAGCTGCATAGTTTGTTTGTTTGAACGCGCTAATCTCAGGAACTACTGGTCCGATTTGAAAAATTCTGTCAGTTTTGGATAGTCCATTTACCGAGGAAGGCTATAGACTATATTTTATTTTCAAAAAAATTAGGAATCCGTAAGAAAAATGCTATTTTGTAACCCAAGGTGTGAAATCGAAAACCTATTTTTGCATGCGCTGCAAAAAACTATTGACAATAGAACAAAATAATGTATTGCCGGTTTGTAGGTCCCATTAAGATCTACAAAAAAGTCCGCGAGTCGAGCATATATCTAACTATCATGGTTTAGTCACAATAACCGCTTTTGTGTTCAAAAAATTTATTAAATCGTCTGAAGAAAGAAACTACGTTAAATGTGTAACTTAATATTAATCCTTATCCAAAGTAAGCATTATGTTATCAAGGGTATTTATGTAGAAATAAAATACTTTTTGTTTCATCCTAATCGGACATTTCGTTTAGAAGTTATCACGAGTATAAGACGCTAAGAGTTGGTACCTAATAATGAGTTATTTGCCCAAGAGTTTTTTATCAACATAATACCTTATACGAGTATTAATCTTTGTCCAAATAAATAAATGTGTTGTTGATTAAGAGTATTAGATCTTAGAAGAGTATAATATCTATACTAATCTATCTATACTAATATATTAAGCTGAAGAGTTTGTTTGTTTGTTTGAACGAGCTAATCTCAGGAAACGCTAGTGTACTATTTGAATAACTCTTTCAGTGTTGGATAGTACAGTTATCGAGGAAGGCTATAGGCTATATATCATTACGCTAAGACCAATTGGAGCGGAGCACCAATGAAGAATGTTACAAAAACGGGGGAAAAGTATTATGCTGCGGGCAATAGGAGACGTAAACGACGTTGCGTGGGTCAGCTATTCAACAATATGTATTAATTCACTGCTACACACGGATCTTTCCTCAGATAGAATATATTGGTCTACCATACTACGTTGGCCAGACGAGTTTGTATAAGATTTGTTTTAAGTTTACCTTATCTTTTCAGTTCTATTGTCCGTGTGTAGTCCTCAACTATTCGGACCCCGACACGGATCACGACACCCATGGGATAAATAGGGGTAGTGATAATCTGCGCTTTTACTCCGTCAACACACAGAGAGTTTTAGATTCATATAGAATGAGGTCAATGGACTTCAAACCATACTCCCCCCTCCCCCTCCTTTCATAGTCAAATGAAGTTTTTCTTATTATAAATACTTAAGACTTAGAATTCACAATACATTTTAATAATTTGCGTTTCTTAATAATATTCTCACCTAGTTCTTTGGAATCTATCTAACATCATAATGAAAAGGTACTCAACGCTTTGCAATTTATTGAAATCACAAGGAAAATGTATAATCTCAACAGTTTTGGGCGCAATTTGCTTTTAATAGATCAATATCTTTGACACTTCAAAGAATATTTGCTTTGGGAACATTTAAATGGAAATCGTTTCATTTTCAGCTTTGAATTAATTAACTATTGGCACAGAACTTGAATATGAAGTTAGAAGTTGCATTAACTGACTACTTTCGATATTGATATTAATAAATGTGATATACATCGTAACTATTATTGTTTTAATATATTTACTTATATAAACGAGCAATACTTGTTTAAGTATGTATAATCTGAATGTCCGAAACGGCTCCAACGATATTCGTGAAATTTAGTATGCAGGGGGTTTCGGTTTTTTGTAGATATTTTTTGGAAAATTTACCAAAAAAATATTGAGCAAAGCTCGATCATCCAGGTACTTTTTACTTATATTACAAAGCTGAAGATTTTCATTGTTTGTTTGGATGAATTAATTTTAAACAACAATAAAAAAATTAATGCTTAGTCTATTTATCAAGGGATCTCACATAATCACGAATCTTAGCATACTTTTTTACCAAGACACGTTTTTTCTTTATGGAATAGGCGGGCAAACGAGCAGACATGTCGCCTGATGGTAAGCGATTACCGCCGCCCATGGACACCTGCAACACCAGAAGCGTCACAAGTGCGCTGCCGGCCTTTGGGGATGGGGGGGGGGAGGTAGGGGTAGGGAATTGGGGTATGGGCCTCCTGTATCCTCACTCACTCGGTGAAACACAACGCAAGCACTATTTCACACCGGTTTTCTGTGAGGCCGTGGTATCACTCCGGTCGAGCCGATTGTTCATAAAAAAATCGTATATATCGATTAGTTGAAATGTATATTGCATTGATTTAGATGCTTCCGACGATTTAATGTTATTTATGACTAATAATGAGAAGTTTGTCGTGTTAGGACCGACCAAGTGTTCTCAGACACATTTTTACTTGCACTCCAGTGCTATCTTTCTCCTCACCTGTCAAGGAAATACGCTAGCTTGCACCGCCGGTCATTGTTCCTACTTTCTTTGAATCGCTCAGACAAACATATTTAAGAATTACAACTTTACAGAATTAAAAAAATATTTCCATTGATGATGTAATTGAAGAAATTGTTGTTCTGAGTCAGTTGTTCTGAGTCTGGGTATTCTTTGAGTCCGTTTCATGTATGTTTGTAAAGTCCCCCGCGACACAGGATTTATTCCTAGTGCGGGAGTTGTCTTTAAAAAAAAAAAATATGTGTGGCTTTCTGTTCGCCTGGCAGGTACTAGTGCTCATCGGAATCGCCTGTCATTTTGTTTTTGAACATCTTAATGAATGAACTAAATCCTATAAAAATTTCAGCCTTACAGGAACAAGTTTTTTTTCTCATTTTTTTTATTTTATTTATTTATTTAATCTTCCTGCAATTACATTGCGTAAGGCGGACTTAATGACATCGGCATTATCTTCCAGTCGACCTTTAGGTGGTGCGGAGCTGTGTGTAGCAGGTGTATTATTGAAGCAAGTGAGAATTATTTTTCGGTTTACGTGGAGCTATTATTATAATATTATAACATAAATATCATAAATATAATCATCATATACATACGTATATATATATAAGATATGGGAAAACTACATACATACATATTTGCATACATAAGTTATGATAAATCGACAAAAAAATTATTGCGATTTACACTTTCAAAACCATGAAAGATGATGATGTGCAGGGCAGAGGCCTGCCAGGTGATGGTTACGTACTTAGCACGTTATGACTCATGACTACAAGAGTTTCTAGCCTTACAGACACACTGTTGGTCGAAAAGTTCAGTAGCTCTTGGTCCAATATTTCAATCACAAATGTGTAATTCAAATATGTCATAAGCAAATTAAATCAACATAAATTTCATTATCACAATGTTTGACTTTTTAAAGAATTCAACTGGCTTATTTTTATTACCACTATTGTTTATTATTCAACTACCACAAAATCACAATAATTATATTTTCTAAAAATTTCTCAATCCACAAATCAGACATCACAACTCATACTTATGACTATGAAGAAAAAATCTGGTAAAAAAGATATCCGGTAACGGCCCGGCTCGACTGGATCCTCTAACAGAAGACCAACTCATAAAATGAATGACGCGAGTTTGAGACCGGAGGCCCAATAATGCGAAATCATCTCAATTAGTCCTCCATAGGATGAGCCACCATGCTGTATTCGCAATGAGTATGGTGAGCACTGCTCTTAGATTCCGCTCATGACTTCCACCAGGCAGAGTAGAGTATCAAGCTATTATATATTTAAAAAGTAAAAACTAAAACCCAACTACAACAAAAAACGCCGCTGAAAAAGTATGAAACAAGTTTCAAAAGCCGTAGTCACGCGTTATTAAAGTGTTATGGACTACTTTTTTGTCGTAGTTGGGTTTTAGTTTTTACTTTATTTTATTTAAAATGTTTTGGTGCCTCTATAATATAAATTTCTTTGCAAAGTATATTTCAAATAGGTACCATAGAAATATCACATTTATCGAATAAATACGGACAAAGTCACGAGAAAATGCTAATAATATATATTTTTTTGAAATGTACAAGTGACGCCCTTTCGAATGATACCAAACACGGCATATTTATCTCAAATTATTTTTTTAATACAGTACTTTATGTGGGCTAGAGGGCGCCACATTAGATTCAGTGACATTTCACATAGCCTATAACCAGCGGACAATCAAGACGCTTCTAACGATACCTCATTTGTCCAGTTCTAATTAGTAGTTAAGGAGCTATGAGGGAACAGATGAACATACATACATACATAGCCTGTCAAAATCATAACCCTCCTTTGGCTTTGCCGGAGTCGGGTAAAAAATATGCAAAGCAATAGATACTTAAAACTAAAAGATTGTTTTTATACATCTCAACTTGGAATTTCCCAATATAATCGTGTCTTTTTATTAAAGTCTATTTCTCCTTATTAAATCACTAGCTGCGCCCGCGACTTCGTCCGCGTGGAACAGTGACTTTGGGTAGCAGTTTTAATTATTAAGGCTAATATTATTTTAAAAATAAGACACACTTTTCACTGTTAAAAACATATTTAAGTATTTATATAAGTACATAAAATAAAAAGTATTTTGTATGAAATTATTTCGACATTCGACATGGCCAAGGCTTTCAACCTGTTCTTGCACCGTTCGCTTCTCTCCGATCTCTAAGCATTCGGTCTGCCTCCTAGAGTCGTCTCTAGATTTACTCTTTTCTTCATCAGCGCCTTCGCATTCGGGTTCTTTGCGACGGACGGCGCGGCCTCTGTTTTTCTGGAGGTAAACGCTAGCGTACCTCAGAATTCGGTCCTGTCGCCCAAGATGTTTCTTCTGCATGTCAATGACATATTAGCCCTTGGCAATATACATTGCTATGCAGACGATAGCACAGTGCATGGGCGATATTATGGATACCCTGCAGCCAAGATAGTAGACGTTGAGGAAAATGGATAGGAGATTGTCGCTGAGCTTGACCGGGTTTTGAACCGCATTTAACAATGTGGTGATGAGAATCTGGTCGAGTTCAACGTTAAGAAAACACAGGTGTGCCCGTTCTCTACCAAAAAGTCTCCGTTTCTTCCCCTCCCCACTTTTCAGAGCACTCAACTGCCACTGCGGGGTAAGCTCGGTGTCCTGGGCATGGATATTTGCCGGGACCTCGAGTACTGTCTCATTAGTCGGCGGATCAGAATATATATTATTTTTAGATCATGTGTGCTATCATATACCAGAACTCACGTCTCAGTGTAATCATGTCGTTACTGTCATTTGGCATACAATCATCTCCTATTTTTAGAAGAGCATTTGCATATTGACACTGCTCATAAATCATTGTGAAGTTGTACTCGCATAATTGTAGTAAGACAAAACTTTTTAACATGTACCCATAATACATATGTTTCATACAGGCATTTATTTCATCTTGCGGCGTACGCCTTTTGCTTTTTTTTGTGTTTAAATCCCGCCGGATACTTTTCCTTCGGATTTTTTCACGAAGAAAATTATTTGAATAAACAAAAAATCATGTTAACAAATCGAATCCTAGTGAATAATAACGAATTTGTAGTAGCAAAATTCAACATCCGCATGCGGCACAGTCGTCTGCCCTCACATGTCTGCCCGTTCGGGTCAGCACACTTAGGCATATTGTGATAACTCAGTAAATGTTACATCTGAATAGCTCTAATATTTTGTCTCCTGTCCCAAACTCATGAAACATTTTTGCAAACCTTGCATCATCATCATCAGCCTATCGCAATCCACTGCTGGACATAGGCCTTGCCTTGCCTTGCTTTCACAAACCTTGCATATTTCCATACAAACTTTCATCCCCTATTGTTATTTTACCCCCTTGATCTTAAAATTGTTACGAAATTTAAATGATATTTTTATTTATATGTAATCAACAACCTAAAAAATAAAGTTTAAGATTTTAGCTTAAAATGACGAACTGTATACACTGTTTTGTAATTTGTCTTATTTATTTCTATTAATATAATGAACATACAAATCATATTTATGAATGTATGTTATTTATTATATTATTATTATTATATTAATTTAAGTCTTCGTTGAAAAGGAGAAATATTTTTAATGAATTTGACATCCTTGTTACCTCGTTGCCAAGAGTGTCCGGTGTACCGGGCGGTGTCACCAAGGTAATGCGCAGGCGTGTGGCGATTAAACCACCACTCTTCTATACAATCTTTCATCCCCCCTTTCAACCCCTTATTACCTTTTTTTCGCAATAAAAAGTAGCCTATGTCCTTTCTCAGGCTCTAGACTATCTGTGTACCAAATTTCATTGTAATCGGTGCAGCGGTTTGGCCGTGAAAGCAAGACAGACAGACAGACAGAGTTACTTTCGCATTTATAATATAAAGTATGGAAGTATGGATAGCCTTCCTCGATAAATGGGCTATCTAACACTGAAATAAGTTTTCAAATTGTACCAGTAGTTCCTGAGATTAGCGCGTCCAAACACATAAACAAACTCTTCAGCTTTATATATTAGTATAGATGTATTTATTATACTCTTCTAAGATCTAATACTCATAATAAACAACACAATTATTTAGATAAAGATTAATATTAGGCATTATGTTGATAAAAACTCTTTGGCAAATAACTCATTATTAGGTACCAACTCTTAGCGTCTTATACTCGTGATAACTTCTAAACGAAATGTCGGATTGGGATGAAACAAAAAGTATTTTACTTCTACATAAATACCCTTGATAACATAATGCTTACTTTGGATAAGGATTAGTATTACGATACACATTTAACGTAGTTTCTTTCTTCAGACGATTTAATATTTTTTTCGAACACAAAAGCGGTTATTGTGACTAAACCATGATAGTTAGATATATGCTCTCGCGGACTTTTTTGTAGATCTTAATGGGCCCTACAAACCCGTAATACATTATTTTGTTCTATTGTCAATAGTCTTTGCAGCGCACGCATAAATAGGTTCTCGATTTCACACCTTGGGTTAGAAATTAGCAATTTTCTTACGGATCCCTAATTTTTTTGAAAATAAAATATAGCCTATAGCCTTCCTCGATAAATGGACTATCCAACACTGAAAGAATTTTTCAAATCGGACCAGTACTTCCTGAGATTAGCGCGTTCAAACAAACAAACAAACAAACAAACAAACAAACAAACAAACAAACAAACTCTGCAGCTTTATAATATTAGTATAGATTTCCCTAAATAGAAATATAGCATCAGTACTTCAGTTGTTATCGTTGTGACATTTGATTATTCTACACTTGATCTATTTTTATCACACGTTTCAATTTACATACGGTTATATTTGCACACTTGATAAGCTTTTACAGATACAGCCGTCCTTTAGGCGCTTCTGTTTGAAGTATTTATATAAAATAATTGGATACGTGTTTTTATTTTCAACTGAATGCTTTGCAAGTAATTGTAACATTAAAAGCATCATTACAAGGTTTAAATCCTTATAGATTTTTTACTGAACCTACTTTTTTAATACAATATCGGCTTGTCAAAGTGATGGAATGAATGAGCAAATGCAAGAATGGTGGTTAGCATACTCATTGCAAATGCAGACAATGCAATAATGCAGCATGGTGACCAACACTATGGCGGCCTATTGAGATGCTTCTGCATCATTGGACCTTACAACATTATTTGTACAAATGTTTAATGTTACACCTTTTGAATGTTTTTTAAGAATCCTGGAAAATTAACCTGCAGTAACAGAAATTGGTCAAACCGAAAGATGTTTTGAAAATGAAATTTAGTATTTTAGTTCAGCATAATTATATTTCTTAATACATGTTTAGTGCGTATTTTTCAAAAAGCTGTATCACTAAAATTTATGTACTTTTATGATATATCGTAAAATCCTTTTGGCGAACTTCCCAGTGCTGGAATATTTCTTGCTTATCTTTTGCCTTTTAAGATTTCTATACATTTATATGATTCATGTTACCTTATAAACCTGTCTGTAGGACAGATAATGGCTACTTGCCACCGACTTTTGCTCCGACACAATAAACTGCAATTTATATTGCGTTGTATAACTTACCAACAGCCAGAATAGTCGCGTTTGTTTCTATTGCTGTAAAGATACGTTAAAGAAAAAAAAATGAATGGAGTAGTATCTCTTAAAGATATGTTAGGATTATTTTCCATAAAGTTTAATAATTTCAAATATTTTAGTACCAGTAAATCCTACTAATATTGTAAACGCGAAAGTTTGTAAGTATGGATGGATGGACGGATGGGTGTTTGTTACTCTTTCACGCAAAGACCACTGAACGGATTTGGATGAAACTTTACAGTAATATTGCTTATATATCAGAATAACACATAGGCTACTATTTGCCGCGATAACCAACCGCGATAGACGCGGGCGCAGCCGCGAGCAAAAACTAGTAAACAATAATCGTGATCCAGACCGAAGGCCCAATGATACAGAAGCATCTCAATTGTGGGTCACCATGCTGCATTATTGCATTGTCTGTATTATTGCATTGTCTGCATTATTGAATTGTCTGCATTCGAAATGAGTATGGTGATTACTACTCTTGGATTTACTTTTCATGAGACAGAGTGGAGTCACTTTGGCAGGCCCAAATATATAAAATGCAATACTATTTTTCTTAATATTGTTAATTCTATTTATTTCAGCATCATCACCCCATGACACACTACTCCTACTTCGGAAGCAATGACGCAACTGATTACAGCGCCGATTACGGGAACAGCTATGGATACTCAGCAACGGGAGCCTACGGCAAAGACTGGGCATCGAACCGCGCATACAACATGGCTAAGCACAGAGCAACACCTGCTCCTACTTACATCACGGCACCCGGAGTACCTGTTTAGGTTGATAAAAAGCCATACGTTTAAAAATAAGCTTTAGAATGTATTATTTATTCTAGATTTTAAGCAAGGCAAGGGCATATTATGTTTTGTTATTTTATGTAATTGTTAATTAATATAAATGTTAAATTGAACAAAGTATATTTACAGTCTTTATTTATTTAGTTAAATAATTAGTAATACTAAATATTTACGGGTGAATTCAGAATTTTGGTTTATGACTGAAATTAAAAAGAGATACCAAGGTACGCAAAAAAAAAAGATTTCAATTTTACGTAATTAGTACTATGTAGTGGTAGAAATTCAACCACAAATCTTTTACTTTTTTATTTATTTTAGCTTACTACTCTCCTCTAATAATAGGTATTTACCTATGAAATTGCCGTTTTGTATGCAATAAGTGAAAGTAATTATTTTTCAAACTTTTTTATTTCTGTTATTCGAAGTAATCACCCATGCAATCGACGCATCTTTGCCAACGCATTGGCAGTTAATTGATGCCCTTCTTGTAAAAATCAGCTGGACGGGAGGCAACAAACTCTTCAAAGGCATTTTGTACTACCTCTCGGGAATGGAATTTTTTACCCACTAAAAAGTTGTCTAAACTAAACTAAACTGTCTGTTGCGAACTGTACCAAATGATGTTGTCAGTTCAGACAGTCTCCAAGCTGCAAGAGCTGGGGTTGGAAGCTCTCCCTCATCCGCCATACTCACCAGACCTTGCACCTACCGACTATTACTTTTTCCAAAATTTAGACAACTTTTTAGTGGGTAAAAAATTCCATTCCCGAGAGGCAGTACAAAATGCCTTTGAAGAGTTTGTTGCCTCCCGTCCAGCTGATTTTTACAAGAAGGGCATCAATTAACTGCCAATGCGTTGGCAAAGATGCGTCGATTGCATGGGTGATTACTTCGAATAACAGAAATAAAAAAATTTGAAAAATAAGTACTTTCACTTATTGCATACAAAACGGCAATTTCATAGGTAAAGACCTATTATAAACTTTAACAGTGCCAAACCACATCTCCTCCGCTTGCACGATTTTCATAAAAAGCGGCCAAGTGCGAGTCGGACTCGCCCATGAAGGGTTCCGAAGCAGCAAGAAACATAATATAAAAGTTCTTGTAATTCGTTGTAACTTTGATCGATGTTTTAATAATAGTGTTTTTTTTCGCGGTTTACCATTTATGACGTATTAAAAAAAACTACTTACTAGATCTTGTTCAAACCCATTTTCGGTGGAAGTTTGCATGGTAATGTACATCATATATTTTTTTTAGTTTTATCATTCTCTTATTTTAGAAGTTACAGGGGGGGGGGACACACACACATTTTACCACTTTGGAAGTGTCTCTCGCGCAAACTATTCAGTTGGGTAAAAATGATACTAAAAAGGGTTTGATGAAAAAAAAATTTTTGAGTTTCAGTCCTATGTATGGGGACCCCCAAAATGTATTGTTTTTTTATTTTTGTGTTAAAATCTTAATGCGGTTCACAGAATACATCTGCTTACCAAGTTTCAACAATAAAGTTCTTATAGTTTCGGAAAAAAAGTGGCTGTGACATACGGACGGATAGACAGACAGACAGACGGACGGACAGATAGACAGACATGACGAATCTATAAGGGTTCCGTTTTTTGCCTTTGGCACGGAACCCTTATAGATAGATATAGATTCGTTTTTAAGGTTTAACGCACTCATCTCTTCTAAGACTATTGGTTCGGGTTGAAAAATAATTTAAGTGTTTTCTAGCTCATTTATCCTGGAAGGCTATTGTATTTTTTATAACATCAAACTACCATTTTTTTTTTAAGGATTTTTTTAAATACGCAGACCATGTAACCAATGGCATTGATATTACCCAGTCTTTTCCGCATCTTTATTTGTGTTAATTTAGTATTTTCCATCCCTTGAAAACGGTACTATTCTTTGTTCAAGATGACCGGTTGAATAGTTGAGGCATGAAAGCGTAACCGACAAACAGTAAAACAAAGTCACTTTCCCAATGTAATTAATAAGTAAGATTATTTGAAAAGTGATAATAGTTTCACTATACTCTTTGCGCTGTAGCATTGTGCGGCATTTATTTGTAGACTAGAACATTCTGGTTGGTTTCATTTAATTTACTACAGTTATTAATGATTTACTATATTGCGAATGTGGTACAGTTGAAATACTAAGTCATAATTTGTAAATCGCGGCAACTTCTAAGAGTGACACGAAATGTTACTGAAACTGTGACGTACCATGCTACAGCGCAAAGATTATAGGAGAAAATATTATGTTGCACTAGAGCCATACTTCAAATTTACTGTTTCAAGCAGAGTGACATCCACCTCTTACCCAAGATGCAAATATTTCACGTCGATTGCCTGTCTACAATACCTAACGCCTCTATCCTCTCGTGTTATTTTCTAATATCTTCTTCTTCTTCTTTGTCCACCCCTCTTCCCAGTTTAGCTGGGGTCGGGTCTCCTTGTACGTCTGCGCCAGAGAACTCTGTGCTGGGTTGTCTGCGTGCTCAGATTCTCTTGTTGGATCTCTTTCTGCGTGTTATTTTCTAATATATTGTTAGGAAATTAAAATTAAAAAATATCTTTGTAATTCTTGAAATTGACCACGTGAATTTGACCGCGTTGAGTCGTGAAGACGATATCACTAGGCTAGGGGCAGTGCTTTATATAAAACCAGCTTTAGGTAATTTTATCGTTGCTTGTCACCGATGGGGCGAGTTCCCGGGTGAAATCTCCCATTCCTTCCGATTACCGAGAAGTATAAGGCAGCTCAAAGGGCCGCAAATCCCTTGCTACTTTTGAATTGCAGATATCCAAGGGCGGTGGTTGACACTTAACGCTAGGTGAAATATCTGCTACCTTTCTT
Organism: Diaphora mendica; assembly: GCA_949125395.1. NCBI lineage: Eukaryota > Metazoa > Arthropoda > Insecta > Lepidoptera > Erebidae > Diaphora > Diaphora mendica. The sequence continues at coordinate 1,704,530 of OX421332.1, read as the reverse complement.
AAGACAATTTTTTATCTACTTTTGATAGTATGGATAAAGAGTTCAGAGAAATATTCAATAGCTGTTTACAAAATGTTAATTTTAAATATGTATAGGTAGTTTATATTATGTCTATTTTGAGGAGCTTGATTATCTTATATATAAAATTCTCGTGTCACAATGTCAGTTACTATACTCCTCTGCAACGGCTGGACCGATATTTATGAGATTTGGTGTGCATATCGGGTAGGTCTGAGAATCGACCAACATCTATTTTTTATACCCATTTTTTTTATGGCAAAACAACGTTTGCCGGATCAGTTTGTTAACTATAACAATTCCAACAACATTTAATACCCTTGTACATAAAGATTTAGGTATCACCTTCAGAAAGCGTTTGAAACTAAAGAAGTTGTGTATAATCTACGACCAGTTTGAATAAATTAGTCTAAATAATTAATTGTTCATATCGTATGATTCGTTTTGGAATATAAGTTTTGATTTAAATAAAGAGACTAGCTTTACAACAAATACCACGGGTGACACCGCGTGTAATATAAAAAAATATTTTTTATTGTATATACTTTAAACGTGACTGCCTCGTTGGTCTAGTGGTTAGCGTAAGCGACTGCAGATCAAGAGGTCTCGGGTTCGATTCCCGGGTCGGACTGCTGCTGGGTTTTTCTTACAAGAAATTCTTAATAGCAGCCCGCCCGTGCCTCGGATAGCACGTTAAGCCGTCGGTCCCGGTTATCATGAACATCTATGGCAATCGTTATTGGGAAGTCAGTGCCCTCAAATATACTGACAACTAGTTCAACCTTCGAATTCAGTTCACCCTCAGGGTTGCGGAGGTCCGATGCCAGTCGCTCCGTGTAAAAACTGATATTCAGGTAAAACCGGTTGAACTAGGAGCTGACCCCAAATCTTGGGAATAATAAAGGCTCGTAAGAAGAAGATATACTCTAAAATATGTTTGCAATACATGCATTTGTAATTTCATCCATTGCAATGCATGCAATTACAAACAGATACTTAAGATTTTATTAATTTAGTTTTAAAATTAGGTATGTATATTTAGAAAGGTTTGTATATTCACTATATCTCTTAACTATAACTAAATTTTAAGTCTTAACTATAACTTAGTTATTAATAAAAACCTAGGATTTGAGATCGATTGAGACGGACAAACTTAATAAATTACCTTTATCCTAAGAAATAACCTCCATTACGTCTTATAATTTTCGATGTATACGAAAGTTCCTAGAGAAATTTCAAGGTTGGAGAACATTTTATTACGTTCTGAAGTTGGTTCACAGTCGTAGGTTTTAGTGTATTTTACTGGTTTATGAGAATATCGACGTAATTCATTTATGAACTAAGTATGTTAAAGTTGTCATTCGTTAGAGAAAAACAATATCTGTCAATTTCAATACTCAAAAATAATATACCAATTTAATGACATTCCCTGAAATGGAATCAAACATATTCTTGCATGAGTGCCACGTGTTCTGTAGATCTTAAGTTTAGAAGTTTTGGAAATTTAATTATAATCGAGAGAATAAATGAGCAATTGAAATAGCTTATTTTAAATAGCCAATCAAAAATTAATTGAAATGGCATTTTTAAAATATAATAGGTCCAGATAGGTATTTTTTTATGGAAAATGGGGCAAAAGAGCATACGTATAGCTTGATGGTAAGCGATTACCGCCGCCTATGGACACCCGCAACACCAGAGGCATCACAAGTGCGTTGCCGGCCTTTGGGAGATGGGGAGGGGGATGGGGGAGGGGTTGGGGTATGGGCCTCTGGTATCCTCACTCACTCGGTGAAACATAGCGCAAGCGCTGTTTCACACCGGTTTTCTGTGAGGCCGTGGTATCACTCCGGTCGAGCCGGCCCATTCATGATGGAAAGCAAAAGCAGAATCCAAGAGTGGTGGTCACCATACTGCGAATGCAGGCAATGCAACAACGCAGCATGGTGACCCACAGCATGACGGGCTAGTGATGCTTCTGCATCATTGGGCCTCCGGTCTCGCACTCACCAACGAAATACGACACAACGTGGTTCTACTAACTTTGGTTATGCCATTGGCCCTGAATAAATCTGAAAAATGGGATGTGAAATTTATTATTTTATTAAAATCAGCGTGGCTCTAACTACCTTCCTACTTATTTTTTCTATTTATATTGTGTAACAATTCAGACCGATTATCTTTTTTATATGAATCATTAATGCCGCTATATTTTGCGGATACTCACTTGAGAATGTAAACAACATATAAATCTGTTGTTAAAAATAAAGGGAAAAGTTTTCCCATTATCTGTATAGTCACGGGTCTCGTGAAACAATAAAAAAGTTTTAATCGGGTACAGAATTGACCCTTGATCCGTAACACATTGTTTACCGTGTTACCCACATGAGAGAGTTTAAAAGGTAAACAAAATTAGTATATTTATAACTTTCGGATAAAACCTGCTTTGGGTAGGATAGTCAAACTCAAAGTCTTACCTTAATGAAATGTCATGATGAGCTTCCTTATTTTAATCTATGTATTTACTACAACAGGATGTAAAAATTAATAATATATTATAAAACATATATATATATTCCCACAATATCAATTTGACCCTTACCAAGCAGACACAGTGCTATAGCTGCTAGATATATAATAATAATATTTTTCTTCTTATTAAAAAAAAAATAACCATCGCATTAGGAATATACATATTGACACAAAGAACACGCAGACTCAGAACAACAATTTGTGGATCACACAGTGTTTTTTCATGTAGGTTTTGAACCCACAACACTTGGCGCAGTAGAAAGCGGCGTGGCGACCGCTCGAACCACTAGGCCAATGGTCTGTTTCCGTGAAGCTGTAATGCTCCAGAAAGATTAACCCCTGAACGGGATCGGGAGAGGGCCGATCCCGAGCGTAGACAACGTCAGCGGCGATACTAGCCGTCGACAGGGCTGCAAGCTGCCAGAGAGTGAGGACCTCTTTCGGCAGATTAATTGTTGCGGTCAGCGGTAGGAGGGTACTAATGATTGGGCCAATAGGCAGGGGAAAGCACATGCTTCCCCCGCCCCGGCCGCTGGGGTTGTTTTTCACTGGAGTCACCACATACTTGGCTTCTCAGTCCCCAAGGAGCCGGAGATCCGAAGATCCGCAGTCACATATTACGTTACAACTGCAACCCCGAGGCAACTAAAATAATTATTACATTTATAACCTATATAAACTTTCTGCAAATACTTTCTAAGGAGACTTCGCTAAGTAGATACTTTTACTCACAGAAATATTTTGAAACGCTTTAAGCTTTTTCATATTTTTATTCTTAGCTTATCTAAGTTACTTAAATTATTCAGTGTAAAAGCTTTCTGAATGATTCCCTATCGTACCGTACCTTAAACTCAATTTTTTTCAACTACCTGTGCCTCAAGGGATTATAAATGTAATGTTTTGAAAAAAAAAAACAACGATTTTCAAGAATTTTTAAACTACATTCTGTGAGATGCTGAGTAACCTTCAAAGTTATTTAACTTGGACAGAAATATTTGTAGGAACTTAATCTACATCTATACAAGACAATTTTTAAAAAGCTTTTGATAAAATCTATATTATCCTATGTCACTCGCACCACTGTTGCAAATTCATTGACACCAATTCATTGATTAAAATTGGTTCAGTAGTTGGCGCACGGTGCTACGGTGGAACATGCAAAAATACATAGACTACCAAAAATATTTACCTTCCTCCTTAGTTAAAAAGACGAAACTGACAGACTGATTCACTAACTGATTGATCAATGTGCAGATGAAACCTAAGTCTAGAAGTATAAAGTTTAGCGCAAATGTTCTTCTTCATAGGTAGCGTTTAACGAACATTAGTTACATTGACTGCAAAAATGCGAGAACAAAGATGTTACTCGTCAAAAGAATATAAAATGAAAAACTATTTAGATATTTTAATGGACTAGTGGTGCAACCGGATATGACAGTTGTGCTTAGAGTGGCGAAGGAAGACTAGGAGGCCCGACCTCAAAAGATTTGGGAAATGACGGCACGGACAAATTGCTCCCACACATAACTGCGAAATCGCAACGTATTGCAAATTATCTGCGAGCTCATACGAATGCACCGCAAGAACTTCACGCTGCATCGCATTACAATGCAATTATGTGTGGGAGCCCAAAGAAACAGTGGTCACCCAGTGGTCGAAATTCGACCATCATTCATAATTTTTATAGCTTTCTGGACTCCTTCTCCGTTCATTCATTCTTTTTTAAATAAACTGTGTCCAATTTCAAACTCTTCTGTTCGCATATTTTTGAAAAAAAAGGGGTACAACGATTTTGCTTCTCATATTAATATATAGATATTCCTATTTATTTTATAGCCATTTATTCAAATGCAAACTCCATCACACTTGTAGATTGTAAATAGGCATTAGCTTTATCTTCAATAAATTAATTGATAGAGAATTCCCTTAAGTACTAACACTCAATAACTTAACAGAGACTCGTAAATGCAGTGGCTTTATTGCTTGACATCATTTACTGTCGACGCGCTGTAAATTATACAGTGCATTCATGCGAAATGCTTTTATCAGGTACCAATAAATATCCAATACACTACATTAGATCCCCATTTCTAAATGCATTCACTTTTAAAATTGATGAAATAATTTTTAATGTTTTTTTTAAATCTTTTTACTGGTGTTATACTTCAGGAACATATGTAGCTTTTAGACTAGAAAGCAAAAGTGGTGGTTACCATACTCATTGCAAATACAGACAATGCAACAATGCAGCATGGTGACCCACACTATGGCGGCCTATAAAGATGCTTCTACAACATTGGGCCTCCGGTCTCACACTCACCAACGAACAACACGAAGGCTGTCATTTTAGGATGGTTTTCTGTGGGGGGTGGGGGGGGGGGGGGGTAGTATCGGCCCGGTCGAGCGGGTCTGTTCGCGCTACTAGGCGGTTTTACAACATACAACACGCGGTTTTTGGTCGATTTGAGTCTTACATAACCAGGTGAATAACCGGGGAAATTTCTGCACACACAAAGTTCATTGAACGGGCTCGAAATAAATTTGAAAAAAAAAGTAAGATGATGATGACATCCTTATAAAGTTTATTTCTATCTATAGTTTTGTTTTTAGAGAGTAGGTATGTTTTTAAAATGTATGTGAAGTTTAACAAGGTTCTAAATACGATAAACTTTACGAGGTATGGAGTTTTATAAAAACAGTAGGTACAATTTTCAAAGGACCATGTCTAACAAATAATGTCCTAATTTTTACGTAATTTATGTAACCTAAACGTATAAAGAACAAAGACTCGACAAATACATTGTAAGGCATGAAAAGCCTGTTTAGACCACTATATATTATGCCAAAAATATCCCAAGCTGCCGCATAGTGAGGTCATTAATTTCCCGCATAATTTCCTTTTAAGACGGTTCAAGGAAAAAATGATTGTAGTTATTATGATTTGGTATTTAAATTGAGGAAGAAATTGTATTTAATTTGTGTGATTTATATCATTTTACAAGCTTTTTATTAACTTGCAATATATGTATGTATGCTTGTACGTTCGGGTGAAATCTTGCAACTCAATTTTGAAGCAGATACCATTAACCGATTTTGCTGAAATTTTGCAAGCATATGTATACAGTGTGACAATACAATATTATAATGACATGGAGCTGATCTGATGCTGGAGCTGGAAGGTGGCCATAGGAACTCTGTAAATAAACGTCGCAATATCATCGAGTTTGGACTCATTTGATTCGTCTCGAGGCATTCCAGTAAAAGCTTGTTTTTTAAAACTGCTTTTTAATTTAATTTATATCATTTTATTGTTTCTGTTATTAATTTCAAAATTATATTAGTTGACAGACAGATACACTTTATCAACCAATTTTGACCTGAATAGTTCCATGAAATACCAAATAATAAGGATTGCGAACTTTAGATGGCGTAGTGGGTTTAGCACCCACCTTGTCGCTTCCTACTGCGCTGAGTGTTACGAGTTCGATCCTCGCATGGGAATACACTTTATCTATAAATAATAATAAACAAATATTACGGACATCTAACACACAACGCCATCTAGTCCCAAGCTAAGCAGAGCTCGTGTTATGGGTACTAGACAACTGATATAAATACATAGTATATTTTTTTTGTAAATAATTGTATATTATACATAGAAATCACCCAAACTCCGAAACAAATATTTGTAGATCATACAAACATTTGGTCCGACCCGGGAATCGAGCCCGAGACCTCATGATCAGAAGTCACACACGCCAACCGCGAGACCAACGAGGCAGTCGAGGCTCTCTCGTTCTATCTTCAACTTCCTACCTCTCAACTTCCGTTCGCCTCGCCCTGTCACACTTTTCGTAACGCTCTTGTCACGTATTCAACAGCTTACGCCCCAAGTCAAGCGTACGTAAAGAAGTTTTACTTCAAAAAGTAATAACAAAGATATTAAAATGTTAATAACGTACCACTTTTTTATTCCAAAGATTCGATCGAACCTAAATCGTGCCACGGATGACCGCGTAAGCATAATCGGTCATAGCCCTTTTACCACAATTGGCCACCGGTTGTAGGGTAAAGACATTTTTATGTATTCCCCGCTTATCATGCAAAATAGGGGCAATAAAACATGAAAATGCTTGCTTTTAGGGACTGATTTATATCTTGAATATAAAAGCCGCGACATTACCTATGAATAAAATAGTATACTAAAAAACTATATATAAAAACTATAGCCTGAAGATAGTTTCAAAACATTACTCTACATACGAGGGTTGAATTAGTGAAAAAATATTACACTGACACTGAAGTAATACATGCTTTGTTTTGTAAAATTAAGATGTTAATTAACTGTCAAAGTAAATAGCTTTTTACAAACAAGCTTTTACTAGAATGCCTTGAGACGAATCAAACGAGACCAAACTCGATGATGTTGCGACGTTTCTTTACAGAGTTCCTATGGCCACCTTGCAGCTCCAGCATCAGATCAGCTCCATGTCATTATGATATTGTATTGTCACGCTGTATACTGTATGCTTGCAAAATCTCAGCAAAATTGGTTAAAGATATCTGCTTCAAAATTGAGTTGCAAGATTCCACCCGAACATAAAAGTATACATAACACATTACAAGTTAATAAAAAGCTTGTAATAAAGGTACGATAGCGTAGCGGTTTAAGCAAGTTTATAGCCAAGCCATTTTCTACTGAGCTCAGTGTTGTGAGTTCAAACTCCAACACAACACACTCAAATCCAAGGCAACACTTTACTTGATCCACAAATCGATGTACTGTGTCTAGGTGTTCTTTGTGTCCGTTTCATGTATGTTTGTAAAGTACCCCACGATACAGGATTTAATTCTAATGCGGGTATTGTCTTTTAAAGACATAAAAAAAGATAACATACAAATTACATAGTACAGAGGAGAAATCAGACTGGTCACTTGTTGATAAACGACTAGCTTCGCCCACAGATCCCTATGATTCAAGAGTCATAAGTACCAGTCTGCCCTTTGAACCTTCTCCCAGACCCTTTATGAGGGCCGATGAACTGTCCCACTTGATGTAAATCATCGAAAAAATCGCTTTTGCTGAGATAGGTGCCTTTTCGGGCACTGCACGGGGTACTATAATAGGCTATTTGACTGATTTTTAGAAATCGTTTTAAATTATTCTTTATTACGTAATAAGCACACTGCGTTAATATTTTGCGGAATTTCTACTGTATTAAGAATTAAAATTTAAGATAAAGTTCAAGTTTGACAACCGCGTCAAAAAACGAACTTTCTTTAATGGCGCTGGTCACATGACATGTGTGACGTCACACGCTAGTAAACAAATTAACAAAACGCGAACAATACTCAGTCGAGGAATCTTTCGTTTACTAGCGTGTGACGTCACCAGAGTTGCAACAAATCACAAGGCGTTCACGTCGCAGAAAATATTTCAAAAAATTGTTACAAATTATTTCGTGCAATCTGCGAAAAAATCACATTATTTTGTTTAATTCATAGTGAAATATGTCTTTTTAGGCTATTATCTGATAGGATGACCACAATCCGTAGTTTATTTTCAATATTGTCAAATAGCCTATTGCTTAATAGAAGACGTCTTTCAATTTATTGACTGCCTCGGTGGCGCAGTTACTATTGCGTCACTACTGAGGCAGTCGCTTACGCTACTGCGTAAGCGACTGCTGTGCTAAAGATCTCGGGTTCGATGCCCGGGTTGGATCAAATTTTTGTATGATTTGCAAATGTTTGTTTCGGAGTTTGGGTATTTTCTATGTATAATATGTATTCATTTACAACAAACAGTATGTATGCATTTGTATCAGTTGTCTAGTACCCATAATACAAGCTCTGCTTAGTTTGGGACTAGATGGCGTTGTGTGTTAAATGTCCGAAATATTATTATTATGAGTGTTGTCATGTGAATTTTACATTACATTGATGAATGTGAACGAAACACAAGACTATCAGAACTGTAGTAGGTGGAGATTAATTGTCTCTGTCTACCCCTCTTGGAAATAGGCGTGTCGTTGTGTACGTGTTGTACATAACTTTGTTTGTTGTTTATCCTCTTTATTTTTCTTTCTTTTTAGCACTGTCTTTCGTAAGGCCATGTCAAAGTGTGTGTTCACTCCTCCCACCAATGATAGCAATCACCTTGATGAAGTTTATAATACCTATGGCCCATAGATAGGCATACAATCACTAAGTTATTGGTCCATTGGCGAGAAGGCTGAACCACGGCTGTGTCACCGTGTTCTTAATCTAAACCAAAATCATTAAGCACTTACTGGAGTGTGTGGTTTCAATGTTCACGGCGTTCCAAGAGATATCTCTTGTGTAGAATCTTCTCTGCTCTGCTTCTTCACACTAACATAAACTCCTAAGGTGCTGTACAACTTCCAAGGTATTCGAATTACAACAACTCGCTTCAGCTAACGCGGAACGCACCTACAAAACTCGCGAGTCCACGACCTAACACAATACGGGTTATCACTAAAGAGACCGCGGGTCGATGGACAATACAATTAGCTTACTATCCATTAATTTTAACAATAAAAATAAAATCGTCGGCCGGTTTCAACACACGTCTTTCAAGTTCTTTTTCTATATATTTATCTCAAACGTCAAAACGTCAAACACGAACCAGAGACAATCAAAATGTTGCCAGTACAATGACGTTCGAAATCCAACAGTGTGGCTCTCCTAGACATCAGTTTTTACGAAATGATAATTTATTTGCAGAAATACAGTACATAAGTTGTAAACAGATTTTAAAAAGAATCACATATCTGGCATGCAAAATTTTAAATATTCATGCTTGAGAGTAATGCGACAATTAAACTTATCACATTAATTAAAACCACCACCTGATTAAAACCGCCAAAAAACCCTATAAAGCTAAAAACTTCCACATTGCAGTATTTAATGAACATTAGTACTGTTTATTAGGTACATGTAGGAGTACAATTTCATACTTGAATGTAATGTAATGTTAGTTAGGTAGTTAGTAGATTAGGTCATTTGATACTGTCTCGAGTAGGACGCCCTGGGATACTGAATTTAAATAATCTTATTATTCGTTGTACAGTTGCGTGTAGTTTTGTTAACTTATATGTTTTTTTTTTAATATTCTATATCATACAAATAAATAAAATTGAAGTGTTTGTTTGTAATTACAAATAAACAGATTTCACTGAATGCAAATGAAAGTATATACGATATACTTCTTCTTCGGCCTAGCGTTTTCCCTGCTTAGTGCTGGGGTCCGCTTTCCTACTTAATCTTCTCCACTTTGCCCGATCTTTGGCATCCTCAGGTGTGAGATCGTTCTCTTCCATGTCCGCTTTGACGACGTCCAGCCAGCGCCTTTTGGGCCTGCCGTGTGATCTAGGGCCTTGGACAGTGAGGTCGAGGCATCTATTTCCTACATGGTCGGACGGCCTGCGTCTTACATGGCCATACCATCGGAGAATATGTGTGATCCACAAATTGTTCTTCTGACTCTGGGTGTACCTACTTTGTGTCCGTTTTATTTAAAATCACAGATATTAAGTAACTCTTTTTAATCACAATGAACGGATTAAAAGTGCAGTCAATCAGTTTGTGCAGTCAGTGATAAATAAATATGGCAACGTAATTCAAGAAAATGAAGCACTTACAAAATAATATCTTCATAGGTTGTTTTAAAACTTCCATTACCATACCACGATGACAATAGTCTATTATAATTGTATAATGTATTTTACTTATTGAAGTTAAGTTAAATTATTGAATTTAACCATCATCACCGTCGAAAGATTAGTGCAATGTTTAATCATTTCTAGCAATGCATATTTAAGTAAAACCTTGTCCGTCCTTTTTCATCAGGCGCTTACGTTTATAAATACTTCAATTTCGTACATTCGAATGATACACAATTTCATAAATAGTAGTACATACGTATACTCGTGGCTTACTCCATTCCGGGATAGGCAGAGAGAACAGAACAACATTTAACACAATGCCGACATATTCAAACCACACCGGCTCAGACTAGTTTAAAAAAAAAAAACCGACTTCCAAAAAACATCCAACGAAAACTCTCTGCCAAAAAAACACTTAAAAGCGTAAAATAAACTGGTTCTTCATAAATTGCCTATACCTAATTCTTTATTCATTTAAATAATAGTATTATAATGTGTGCTAGGTACCTAGAATCTGTTTGAAGTCTAAAAAATAAAAGACTACCAGACGCAAATACGGGTGTAACTTCAGAAAATATACGAAAAACATAGTATGTGCCTATAAAAAATGAGAGTTTCCCTCGATTTCCCTGGGATCCCATCATCAGATCCTGATATGCTGGCAATGGGACCACCTCGGAAGCATACCCTTTCGAATACAATTTTTTTTTTTAAATCGGTCCACAACTGACGGAGTAATCGGGTAACATACATAAAAAAAATAAAAAAATACATACAGTGGAACATAGAACCTCCTCCTTTTTGGAAGTCGGTTAAAAATAGACCACTACGAAGTTATTATTAAGCTAATGCAAACTAGTTATTATTTAGAGATACATGAAAATAACAAATTCATTATAATTTGTAAACCGCAATTATTTTTAGATTTTGTAAAATATTTACGTATAATGTCTGTGGGGGCAAATTTCAGTCTATTTTGACTGTGCTGGAAGCAATTACTTATTTATCAAATTTTATTCAAGGAAGAACGTTCCAGAGGCAGATCAAATTAAAAATAAATAAATAAATATTTTAGACATCTAACACACAACGCCTCTAGTACCAAATTAAGCAGAGCTTGTATTATGGATACTAGACAACTGATATAAATATAATATGCATATTATAGAATATGATGAACGTAGAAAACACCCAAACTGCGAAACAAATATTTGTAGATCATACAAGCATTTGGTCTGACCCGGGAATAGAACCCAAGACCTCAAGCACAGCAATCGCATACCACTGCGGCACCGAGACAGGAGGGTGAGAACTGAGAATAGATGTTAGAGCAAAGAAATAGGAGTAAATCGGCTACCTAATGTGAAGTTACTATAGAGACATTTTTTTTATGGAATAGGCCTGCAAACGAGCAGACGCCTGATGGTAAGCGATTACCGCCGCCCATGGACACCCGCAACACCGGGATTGGGGGAGGAGATAGGGGGAGGGGTTGGGGTATGGGCCTCCGGTATCCTCACTCACTCGGTGAAACACTGCGCAAGCACTATTTCACACCGGTTTTCTGTGAGGCCGTGGTATCACTCCGGTCGAGCTGGCCCATTCTTGCCAAAGCTTGGCTCTCCCACGAAGACATAAGGTTACTACGTTTAGGATGTCCCCATCCCAGATTGCCGAAGATGAAATAATGGATACAGGGAAAAAGAAGGGAACCTTGATGAAAAATCACCACACCACCATATGGGTCAACAATATTGTAAGTCAATGAAAAGCAAGTTGTAAAAAGTACTGTCTGATAAAGTGATAACCAAATTTTTTAAAGAAACGCCCTCAATGAAAACCACCTTTTTCAATACATGTTTTACGAAATATTGTCAATTGTCACTTTGTAAAGAAGGAATTAGAAGCCTCAGATACTAAATGTGACGTAAAACTTTAGAAAATATACGCGCAGATCCTTTTATGATTCCAAACTCCTCTAAATGGACATTTGTTTGAATGTAAAACACTGCGACACACGGTACTGAAAATTTAACAACAAAATCGTATCAAAGAGATAAGAAATTATTAAACACTCTACCGACAGAATTAGTAGTAGACTAACTAAATAAACGCAAAAAAATGGATAAGATCTAATGACGATAAAAAGTACAAAAGGAAAGGAAATATAAATAGAAAAGATGAAAATAAAGTCAAAAGAGGAGATAAAATAAAGTATTTTAAAATTTATAACCAACTCTTATAAGGTTGAATAATGTTAAATAGCTTTCTTTAATTACTTTTAATAGAATATGTATCAAATGACTGTAAAATTGAAAAGACATAGAGTAATGTTCAAAGTAAATACAAGTAAAAGTTAGTGTAGGATTTTTTTATGGTAAACAGGGAAATCGAAGTCGAAGTTAGCCACCTTTTGGCAACCTGCAACCACCGCACATGGATACCTACTATTCTAGATATACGGATGCGTTGCCATACCGCTTGTTTTATGGTATAAGGGGGAAACGAATAGGATACATGGACACATATGGCTCAAGACATGTACAGTTGTATTAGCTTCTTTTGAGTACTTTATTAAGTTCTGAGTTCCTTTTCATTCCAGAATTGCTAAAAAACGGCCTGTGAGGCCACATTGTACTCGTGTCGTCGATTCAGGCTGGTCCATTACTGGTGATCGTTCCTAACATTAAGTTTTTCAAATTACAGTTTAAATTTTATTATTCAGTGTGTCCGTGTGTCAGTCCGTATGTCCGTCCCTACGACTGTAAAAGCTTTCCCGTACATTGTTCAGTTGCTATTGTGCTTTCCATCCGCCGCAATACTGGTAAATACGAGTAATGATCATTACTCTTCGCTCGACCGTTTTGATGTCGCTTTAAGAAGGTTCAGATACTTACCAAGAAACGTTTCGGCCTGAAGGGTTTCGGCAATTGTATGAAAGTGTATGTATCGTTATTTTGTATCGTCTGATAAATGAGAGGATTCATTCAGCGTATTCACGGAGTAGATGGTCATCAAAAGTATTCATGATACTTTGTATCACTTTGAAAATATATTAACCACTAGTTTTTGCTCGCGGCTACGCCCGCGTGTATATCGGTTATCGCGGTAAATAGTAGCCTTTGTGTTATTCTAATGTATAAGCTATATTATTGTAAAGTTTCACCCAAATTCGTTCAGTAGTTTTTGCGTGAAAGAGTAGCAAACATTCATATATCCATACTTACAAACTTTCGCGTTTATAATATCCCACCAAAAACATAAATGTAAAATAGGAGAGCCAAGTTCAATACAAAAATTATGCTTGGCTGTGGGCTTCGTCGTAAAAAGAATGGAGATCTAAATGAGTGCCAAGTTCTATGCAAAATCCAAATATGTATTTATAGGAACGAAATAAAATTATGAACAAGTATTAAACTCTATTTCTTTGCTTTATTGGACACCTATAACAATCGCTGTTATTTAAAAATGTGAGATCTTAAAGTAGGTTAGATTTGACTTAGCCAGTTTTCCTAACATCAGTCATTTTATAAAGTTATTCAACATATATATACTTTAACTCTGATAAAAACTGGCCAAGGCAAATCTAACCTACTTTAAGATCTCACATTTTTAAATAACAGCAATTGTTATAGATATCCGATAAAGCAAAGAAATAGAATCCGTCACCAGACGAACAAATGAATAATAATAGATAAATAAATATTTCGGACATCTAACACACAACGCCACCTAGTCCCAAGCTAAGCAGAGCTTGTGTTATGGATACTAGACAACTGATACAAATACATATATACTTTTTTTTTGTAAATACATACGTATTATACATAGAAAACACCCAAACTCCATAACAAATATTTGTAGATCATACAAACATTTGGTCCGACCCAGGAATCGAACCCGAGTCCTGGTGATCAGCAGTCGCACACGCTAACCGCGAGACCAACAAGGCAGTGAAGTTAAATTAAGTTACTGAAGTTGAAAGTTCACTGATACTTTAACTTGGGAGGGGCACCTATAGGCGCGTCTCCACCAAAATTGTTGGCAATTTCAGTGTTTCCAACTGTTTGCGACACTTCAAAAAATCGTCAACTTTTGTTTCCATTGTGTCTACACCGAGTCGCCAACAATTTGAAAAACATTCGAACTAAGCGTCGCCACAGACCCAATAAAAAGAACTGCAACAAGCGTATTCTTTTGATGTTTACCGCCAAAAACAGAAACATGGTTGCCAGCATTTGTTGACAATTTTTGTGGCCAACACAAGGAAATTACAGAAATATTTGTCACCAACAAGTGTTGGCAACACAAAAATTGACAACTTTTGTTCGGTGAAGACCCGGCTTAACGCTCTTGTTTCTCTTAAGTTACAAGTGATAGTCACGCCAGCGATGGTCACTTCTGATGTAAGTGACCCTTCTGTTCATTTGCCCCCTACATCATAAGAAAAGTACTGATTTTACCAACGACGGCGAAGCCAGAAGGAACAGTAATAGTTTTGCAGTCTATGTATGTGTGTATGTTCCACCCTAGCGCTCAAACCGCTAAATCGATTTTAATGGATTTTAATAATGACCCGGGTGAGAGCGTTTTCACATTATCCGATCCGATATCGGTGTCGGGCGCCGATACGATAGCGGATGAAGCAAAATGTATTATCCTTTCGGCTCCGATATCCGATATCAGGCCGGACAGTATACAGACAGATAGCCAGACAGATACATATTTCATAATGTGAAAACGCTCTGACATAGACTACCTATATAATTTTATTAAATTTTAACTTAGTTGAGTTCTAGTCTTTCTTGTAAACTTTTCCTTGTTATATTGTTATTTTGGACTGTATTTTATCGATGATGCTAACTCATCACAAATATGTTTCTACTGTTTGACAGCGTGTCTAGGTTGACTTGATTTATTCCTATCGTGTGTTCGAAGAGATAACTGGTTGAACAGTCATGCGTGATAGGATTTCACTTATTCACACGCTACGGTTTTACGTTAGAATTAGAATAGGGACTGATATTCTTAAATTTTTAACCTATTTATACATTATGTAAATAGCACAGCATCAAATCACCGACCTCTGGTTTACCAAGCAGTATCGCTAACGACAAAATTAATAGGCCAATCTTTTTCCTAATAACATGTAATGTTTTGTTTTATGCAATAAGAATACCTTAATAAATTTACACCAAGGGAGAGGCACGCTTCGGCATGATTGGGCCGGCTCGACCGAAGAATACTCACAGAAAATCGGTGTAAAATAGCGCTTGCGCTTTGTTTCACTGAGTGAGTGAGGATACCGGTTGCCCATACACCAACACCTCCCTCCATACCCCTCGCCATTCCCCAAAGGCCGGCAACGCATTAGTGATGCCTCTGGTGTTGCGCGTGTCCATGGGCGGCGGTAATCGCTTACCATCAGGCGATAAGTCTGCTCGTTTGCTCCCTATTGAATAAAAAATAAATAGGAAGATTATAAACCTGCATAAGGTTGACCTTCTTACATAATTCTTCTTCCAAGCCCTTGTTATTTCTAATATTATTAGCGGGTCCGATTTTACCTGAAAATCAGTTCTTCCAAGTAGCGACTGGCATCAGACCTCCGCAATGCTCAGGGCGAATTGATTTCGAAGTTTGAACTAGTTGTCAGTGTATTTATGCACTGACTTCCCAATAACCATTACCATAGATATTCGTGACTACAGTAACTAGCTGTTCAACGTGCTCTTCAAGGCACGAGTGCTAGGTACACTCCGCCAACTTCCATACTCTGGGCTGGTATTATGAATTTCTTGTAAGAAAAACCAAATAACACTTTTTGGCCAGAACAGGGAATCGAATCCTCTTGATCGGCAGTCGTATACGCTAATCGCTACACCTAGAAGGTAAAATTGGGTGCAAACAACAATTTAATAATTTAAAGCATCCAGTTATTTTTTTCTTTTATTATAATAATTTTTGTTTATCTTTCAGATTATCATCTACCATATCTATACTTATAATAAAAATGTAACAGGTCAAATTCTGTACATTGAAGATATTTTGAAAATTTTTTTGGAGGGCACTCTGTTATCGATACTGAAACGAAAACTATTTTTTTTTTCATTTTTGTCTGTCTGTCTGTCTGTCTGTCTGTCTGTATCTTGGCCGCGCATCACGCCGAAACTACTGAATGGATTCAAATGAAACTTGGCATGATTTGAGTTCATACTCCGAGGTAGGGCATAGGATACTTTTTATTCCGAAATTTCGGACGGTTTCCTTGGGAGGGGAGATGAAAGTCAAAAGGTGTAATTAATTGTAATTCATTAACGAGTAGTCCGATCGCAATAATTCTTTTTTTGTTAGAAAGGAGATACTCTGAAGATTGTAGCATAAAGTATTTAATTTATCACAATCTCTCTATCTATTGGAAAAAAAAATTATAAAGAATTTATCATTACGTGAAACTACATGTAGTGACATCTATTGCCAACCATGCGTAATTAATAACACTTTGATTAATATATCGTGGAATAATCGTAGAACGTATTACGTATAATTCGGTGTAGCATTAAGTATTTGATTTATCGCAACCTCTCTATCCATAGGAAAAAGAATATCTATATCTCTCTGTAGACGTCGAATCTGTGTGTTTGGTTGTGCCCGCATGACTTAAATATTCAAAATAATCGTGGGAACGTTTTATGCACAAGCATTGTGATTAATGTGGTATATAGTTAGTATTTGATAGGTAGTTATTTGTTTTATGTTCTCTCTTTCCATAGAAAGGGTTGTTTTAAATTTTCTTGAAAAATTTATTTGCTTAAAACAGCGACATCTTTTGGAATCAAGTAACTAACTTTACAATAGGTACGTAATATGATTACTCTTTTTAACGTATAATAAAAATGTAACAGTTCAGTTCTGTACATTAAAGAAATTTAGATTTTTTGGGAGGACGCTCTTATTGATACTGAACCAAAAACTAGAATGCCATAAACTTTAAATGGTCATTTATAATTATGATATTTATTTTAAGTTTAAAATATTTGAGAGAGGAGTAAACATATAACATAATAGTTCATCATAATTTACCAGAAAATGATACAAAACATCTTTATGATAGGTACCCGAAAGGCAGCGCGGGCGCGTGGCCTGCGCCCTGCCACAGAATAACTAATACATAGTACTGCCCTGCGTAGGTTACCAAACACGTCCAAATTGTTTAAAAAGCAGTACCCGCGCGGTCGGTCGGCTCCCTACGCGACACACGCACCCAAATCGACTTAAAAACCCAGTAGTAGTTCTTGAATGTAAATTCGGATAAAAAGTTATTTTTGGAACTATTTACTTGATTTTTGTTCTACCTAATATAAATATTACTTGGTATTATAATATTTCTTCTGTATTTTTAACCGACTTCCAAAAGGAGGAGGTTCTCAATTTCATCGGTATATTTTTTTTAACCGACTGCCAAAAGGATGAGGTTCTCGATTTCATCGGTATATTTTTTTTTATGTATGTACACGGATTATTCCGTCAATTTGTGGACCGATTTTGGAAATTCTTTTTGTATTCGAAAGGGTATGCTCCCCATGTGGTCCCATGGCCACCATATCAGGATCTGATGATGGGATCCTAAGGAAATCGAAGGAAACCCTCAAATTTATGTAAGCGCCTGCAATGAAGTTAAAGCAATTATCTGCATGCCTTCATATTCCGTAGACATCATTTAATTTCATAATATATAAAACGGGTCTTAACGATATCAGAGTTAACCTCAGATAGTCAGTTTACCTCAAATCACTTGAATTATAGTAACCTATAGAAGATAGTCCATTTGAGATTTTATTACAAAAAAATACCTGAAGTCCTTTCGATTTTATACAGCACGTATGTTACCTTTAGTCGTATTCTTTCAAGTTATTTAGGTGAAATGATGACGAGAGACTTGAGAAAGACTATAAAGTGAAAAATAAAAAAAACTTCTTTTAAAAAAACCGAACCGAAAAAACTAAAAAGTACCTAATAACTTAATTTGTATGTGCTACCTATTCATAGGTTTGAAGTCGGTGCCAAGCCAAAATGTAATAGTAGGTACCGCACTCGCCGCGCGTGACCTTGAGCGGGATAGCTGCTCTTCGCGTAGAACAAAACAACTGAAGCGTCGCCGCGTCGGTGACGTCGTTGACGTTCGTCTCGAAATGTAGCGAGTGTGATACCTACTATTACATTTGGCTTGGCACTGACTTCAAACCTAGGTAGCACATGCAAATTAAGTTAACTGATACTTTTTAGTTTTTGAAGTCAGTTTTTTTAAAACGAAGTTTTTTTTTAGGATTTTGTCAGGTTATAGCATAGGTATAAGCAGGCGATTTTTGTTGTACCTCAATAATTAGCAAATAGTCTTTTGTAGATTCTAATTGGTTTTCTCGGTATTTTTAGAATTTTGTAAGATTATAGCATAGGTACCTAGGTACCTATAATTTACTTTTTTATAGGATTTTGTTAGGTTATTGGTATAGGCATAGGTAAGCAGATGTTTTTCGTTGCAAATATTTAATTACTTAGCCTTATTTGTTGGTGTTTTAATTTCTTTTAGTAAGTTGTAGATACCTTACATTTTTTTCGTTGAATTAGTTGTAGATACTTAATTAATTTAGTTTTATTTACGCTTTGAAAATAAGCTTCATTCGTTATGTCTAATTTTTCATTTAACTGTAGTGATAAATTTAACATTGTTTTTCGTATTCGATTTTATCACATCACACTAATTTATAAAAGCGAATGTTTGTGAGGGTGTATGTTTGTTACTTCATCACGCAAAAAGCACTGGACGGAATTGGATGAAACTTTACAGTAATATAGCTTACTAGCTGTTGCCCGCAGCTTTGCTCGCGTGGAAGTTGATTATTTACAATATATTTAATTAAAACTGTGTAAGTATGTATGAATAATTTATTCATGTTTTTAAACGTACCTATTTATTTATTTTTAATCAATAGCCCATTAAAAAGGATTTCATACTAACGTTCGACCCTTATTTTTACCCCTTTAGAAATAGAATTCCCATAAATGATGATATAGGTATTAATTTATTTGTACTTAAAAGCCTAAGGACAAAGTTTCAGGCTACTAAATTAAAAATGACTGACTTCCAAACTAATCTACTTACGACATTTCAACACCTAATTCACCCCTTAGGGGTAGAAATATCATTTACGGGATTTCCTTTTGAGGGCGCTCTGGTTCCCTGGTTTCTAGAACCCGAGACGGTGTGCGGTTTTTAGTCGGTTCGAGTCCGACATAACCACCAGTTGCTGATATCCGAGGGAATTTCCGCACAAAAAAGGGGGTAGATATAATATCCAGAGACACTTAGTATCTACGCGTTTTTAACTATTAGCCCAAAGATAATTTTTCATGTTTCTAACTTAAAAAAGACGGACTTCCATACAAACTTTCAACCCCTATTTCACCCTCTTACGGGTAGAATATTGGGCAACGCTTAAATACGTATCTCCTATTTTTTTATCAATAGCCCTAAAATAAATTTTCATGTTTCTAACTTCAAAACTGACGGACTTCTAGACTAACCCGCTTACGAAATGTCAACGCCTATTTCCTCTCTTCAGCGTAGAATATCGAGAAAGGCCTAAATACGTATCTATTCATTTTTAATCAGTAGCCCAAACCAAAAGAAAAGTTTCATGTTTCTAATTTAAAAATGACGAAGTTCCAAACAAAGTTCAACCCCTATTTCACCCCCTTAGGGGTAGAATATTAGGAAACGTTGAAATACATATCTACAATTTTTTATAAGTAATCCAAAAATAAAGTTTCATATTTCTTAAATAGCCCTAAAATAAACTTTCATGTTTTTAACTTCAAAAATGACGGACTTCCAGACTAACCTACATACAAAACGTCAACCCCTATTTCACCCTTAAGGAGTAGAATATCCGCTCTATCTATCAGAAACGCTTTAATACGTGTTTACTCATTTTTAATCAGTAGCCCAAAAATAAAGTTTCATGTTTGTAACTTAAAAAATGACGGACTTCCATACAAACTTTCAACCCCTATTTCACCCCCTTGGGGGTAGAAATTCCAAAATTCCTTCCTTAATGGGTATCTACTTAATGAAACGATCATACTCACCAAATTTTGTATTCCCAAGTTTAATAGTTTCCGCTCGGCGATGATGAATCAGTCAGTCAGGACATGTTATTTTATTAACCGACTTCCAAAAAGGAGGAGGTTCTATGTTCCACTGTATGTTTTTTTTTTTTTTTTTTATGTATGTTCACCGATTACTCCGTCAGTTGTGGACCGATTTTGAAATTTTTTTTTGTATAATAATGGGTATGCTTCCGAGATTGTCCCATTGCCAGCATATCAGGATCTGATAATGGGATCCCAGGGAAATCGAGGGAAACCCTCATTTTTTATAGGCACATACTATGTTTTTCGTATATTTTCTGAAGTTACACCGGTATTTGCGTCTGGTAGTCATCATTTTATGATGATGAGCTGATGATGTAAGGTACAACTCCTCAACGGTTAGGAGTTGGAGGATAATTCTTTCAATTTCATACGTATCTAAAGACCTTCAGTCATAAACTTTCAAGTTATTTAGGTGAGCTGATGATAGAAGGTTAAACTCTTAAACAGTTAGGGATTAGAGGATGATTTTAATATTACACGTACGTATAGACCTTAATTTGTATTCTTGATGATGAAATTTGATGAAATAGTTCAACTTACTACTTACCTACGATTGATTGCACTAAAAACTGAAAAATAAAAACTTTTTATAAAAAAAAAAACCGACTTCCAAAAAAACATCCAACGAAAACTCTCTGCCAAAAAGACACTTAAAAGCGTAAAATAAACTGGTTCTTCATAAATTGCCTATACCTAATTCTTTATTCATTTCAATAGTAGTTTTCAGAGAGTTTTCGTTGGATGTTTTTTTGGAAGTCGGTTTTTTTAAGTATAGAAGATACATCAGATTAACACATAGGTTACTGTTTGCCGCGATAACCGACATACACGCGGGCGGAGCCGCGGGCAACAGCTAGTAACACTATATAACAGTTAAACATTGCAGATATAATATAAAATGTACATCTGACATATTCGTCTCTATCCAAGATTTGTTAAATTACATTCGGTAGATATCTGGCACATAAGTTCAAATTAGTCTATCAAGGACTTTATAATAAATTAGTGAAAGTAGCCCTAAATATATTGAAACTTTCTTTGACATCCAATTACGTTTTTTATGAATAAATATGGGATCGTTGAATAAGAATGAGAGTCGTCAATACAGAATGAATAATTAAATCACATTACACTGGGGCAATTGCGTGAAAAACTGAACAGTATGGATTCTATATGTTGTTGGTTCCGTGGGATGGTTTTATTACCTCATGTTACCATCCATACCCCACAGCATAACCCAATCAGGATATGTCCGGAGGGGGTTTCTACACGTGCATGTGCCGTAAACAATTTATGGTTCGAGTTTTAGCAATAAAAACATCAATATCACAAAATTTTCTATAACGTTCTATTGTTCTTAAACTTTGAACGTAGATTATTACTCCTCTATGAAAACTTTCTAAAATATAACTGGCAAATGTTATTAGTTTCAATCAATTAAACTGTATTTCCAAAGTTAAATTAGTTTCTCAGTAAATTATACTATAATAACTGATACCAGTGAGAGTTTAAAGCCCGATTTCGTGGGTGAGCCACGCTTCGGTATGAATGGTCCAGCTCGACCGGAGTGATACCACGGCCTCATAGAAAACCGGTGTGAAATAGCGCTTGCGCTTTGTTTACCGAGTGAGTGATGATAACATAGGCCCATAATCAAACCCATCCTCCCATCTCCCTCAGCATCCCCCAAAGCCATCAGGCGATAAGTCTGCTCGTTTGCCCCCTACTACATAAACAAAATAAAATTAAAAAATCATTTTCACAAAAACTGTCAGTACTCACAATTTAATATCTAGTACATAAGAAAAGTGGATATTCTTATAAATATTCATCACGCTACGTTATATATAAAGCAAAGACGCCAACTACAAAATACATATTACATCAATATCCTGAAATAAATCAAAGCTCCCACTTGGCATTCACGGCACTCCTTAAGGAAAAATAACATAATATTTTCCTGCAATATACATGAAACAAACGGTAAAGTATAACATCTGGTGTGGCACAAGGCGCAATATTGGACCCAAGGTTGTAAGGTTCACTGTGCTCATGTTTGGACTAAATTAAGTTGAAGTTTAAGGCAACGGCTTGACCGGGGTGGTACTACCCTCGCACAGAAATTTAACATAAAATGACAGCGTTCGTGATGTCGTGTTTCGTTGGTGAGTGCAAGACCGGAGGCCCAATGATGCAGAAACATTACTAGGCCGCCATGGTGTGGCTCACCAATGAGTATGGTGACTGGTATTTTGCTTATGAGTTCCATCAAGCAGAGTAGGGCCATTTTGGCAAGGCCAAACATAATAAAAAAAGTTGAATTCCGTATGAACCATAGTTACTGAAAGAAATCATTTAATCTAATTTGACCGTTGAGAGTTGTAAATTGAGCGTTCATTGTTTTTTTATTATTTTGAAGGTATAGAATGCAAACAAACATACGGAACACCCGGCGTAAAGTCAAGTAAAACGAATAATTCCGCATTTGACTGCCTCGTTGGTCTCGCGATTGGCATGTGCGACTGCTGATCATGAGATCTCGGGTTCGATTCCCGGGTCGTACCAAATGTTTGTATGATCTACAAATATTTGTTTCGGAGTTTGGGTATTTTCTATGTATAATATGTACGTATTAACAAAAAAAAAGTATATATGTATTTGTATCAGTTGTCTAGTACCCATACCACAAGCTCTGCTTAGCTTGGGACTAGATGGCGTTGTGTGTTAGATGTCCGAAATATTTATTTATTTATTATATTAGTTTTGATTCCGTAACTAATCTCAAAGCTCAGAGTGAAGACCGACGCATAATAATTCTCTACATTTTGGCTTATGAAATACTGTCACAATAGAAATGGAATGTAATATAAGATATCATAATTATTTTGAAATTAAACCTTTTAATTTGCTTCTTTAAAAGTACACTATTTTATTGTACAATGTTTGAAAGTTTGTATTACCTAAATAGATACAGTGATAAAAGAATTATATCCAAGAAATTCAGTAAGTAACTGTAGTAACAAGGAACTCCAGAATACTTTCCAGTTGCAATGATCTTGGCAAATGTTTCACGTGGAAAGTAAGTCACGATAGTGTGAGCACGCAAACGAATGCCAACTTCGTCTAATTATCAATCTATTATGTGTACGAATAAACATGATAGAAAACCGTACTGAAGTTATTTTTAGTGGTGTGTTGATATTTTCCATTTTTTGTTTGTAAATACCTGTAACAAAGGTCCACTGAATTAATAATGGAAATAAATTTAAAATTATTAATTTAAAATGCGATAAATAGAAAAAAATAATATACATTAATTGACTGGTTTTCGAATTTGGAGTCTTGTATAATATAATTATTTATGAACTTGAAATATTTTCATCAAACACGATTTTTTAAAGCATCTAAATTTATATCTTTTTTCTTTTTCTTTATAAAGGAACACTCCCGCATTAGGAATATATATCCTGTGACGCGGGGGACATAACCAACATATATGAAACGGACACGAAGAACACCAAGACTCAGAAAAACAATGTGTGGATCAGAGACAGACAGATTTCAGAGCAGCTCGTCTCGATCCGTGCGAGCTTCGGGTGTCAGGTTTAATTTCGTTACGGAATTTCTTGATTCGGTCGCTGCGCTCAAAGCCCGCGATAAAAGCTATGCAATAGCTTAAAAAAAACACCAGGCACTTTCAAATCGTTACATCAATGAGTCTAGTTGCTCAGTTTTAAATTGTTATTCCTATGGAGAAGAATCGGCAAGAAACTCCTTACTTTTTTGAAAAGTAGATTTACAAATTTCGTGTAAATTTTAATTTATGTATGCAACAATAAGTGTAAAAGTTACTGAAATATAACAATCATTATATTATCTATACTTAAACTTAATGTGACCAAGGATCTAAGGTCACCAACAACTACAGCAACAGAATTATTAATAAATTAACTCATATTTTTTATTGATACAAACTTCTTCTATTATTATTTATATCCTTCTAGTCAGCACCAAAACAAAGATTGATAATGTTTCTATTATTATTTGAACAGATTTTAGTATCATTCTGATACTTGAGTATAATGCGTCTCCAGTTTTGAAAGTCCAAAGTCATAGCAGCCTTATTGTTTAAAAGCCATTGTTTCTTTGGCCTGTCAGTCTTTGTTAGATAATGAATCAGTGAAATATTGTCCGCTAAATAGCAATATAGGTAATGGCTTCTGGGAGTCATTATTATTCATTAATTTGTGTAAAATATTTCTGAAACTGCATTTCTTTGGAATGTTTTTATGAGAAGTCACATTTTATGTTTTTGCACAAACGGGTCAACACGACCGTATAGAGTATACAAACCTCACAGAAAATATCTATCAAGCAATTCTTCTGTGTTTTTCAAGGTAAAAAACACAGAAGAATTGCTTGCTATTGAGTCAGGTTATCGGAGCTCACTGCTTTTCTCCCGTGGGACGGCTCAAGTGATGGCAATGCATTATTGATTTGCGCAGAAAATAAACGTATAATGACAGCGATCATGCTGTCGTGTTTCGTTGGAGAGTACGAGACCGGAGGCCCAATGTTGCAGAAGCATCACTAGCCCACCATGCTGTGGGTCACCATGCTGCATTGTTGCATTGTCTGCATTCGCAATATGGTGACCACCACTCTTGGATTCTGCTTATGCTTTCCATCAGGCAGAGTAGAGACATTTTGGCAGGGCCAAACAAAAAAAGAATATGGACAGCACTCAGGTGACTTTTATCGTAAAATAGTAATAATAGTCACTGTACTGACAACACGTCCAGATTTATGTTTATGTTATATTTCAGATAGTTATCAGATAGGTAAAGGTTGCTGATAAATAAGTACATGTGACATATGCAAAGCTATCTAAGACTGGTAAAACTGAATTCTGTAGTTACCTGGAAAATAAGATGCAATGAGTGAGTCTATCAGAGTTGTGGCGACTTCCACATACAGCGCAACAGCAACATGCTACAGCGTCATCGACCAAAGATACACCGAACTACGCTGTGACGTCACGACACGGAGTACACAACAGCGACACGATTCACGATTCACCAATCCTGAATCGCGCAGTGAAAAGTTCTCGCGCCGATTAGTATATATACAACTTCCCAACATCAACTGTTAAGGCAGTTGGCCCGCCAGGCATGATCACCTCGTCTGGTCGGAGGATCCTCCCTTTGTGTTGGAGGGACATGTGACCCGTTCCTCCACAGAGTCTTTATCAGCAATCGATGAAACACCTCCCAAATCTAATAGCCTTCATATTCTATCTACGAGCTTTTACGTCGACTTAATTGAGAAACATAAATAATATAAATATGATTTCTTTCATTTCGTTAAAACCCCAAATACCATTTTATGAATTTATAAAACTTGTTTGAAAAATGTGCCATTTATAATTTGCAAAAACTACATCTCAGTCCTTTGCCGGGTTTAGTAGGAGTTTGCGAATACGCAGACGAATGCACTTTTACTTCTCTTTTTACAAATAAAGTACTTCATTTCAGATTAATTTTGTAGTGTCCTTTGACCTGGTGGCTTTTTCGCTAAAGGACTCTGACCCTTGAAATTGTCTGCTATCACCAAGCTTCGCGAGCTTACCCGTAGAATACTTACGAAAAAGCTTTGAGTGCTTATACTATAGTCCTAATTACTATGTTGTAGCTAACTATCAATAAGTTAATTGATTAGCAGTTAATAGCTGCATAAAACCGAGCCATGTTAACTAATTTTACGTAATAATAAAATTGCCAATTAATAAGTATTTAATATACAAGACTACGCATTCTAATTAAATATTTATCTTAAAAACACATACATTACTGAAGTGACGGCCGTCTAGTTCAAACCAACACGCCAGAGTTTGTCAACCTTTGGTCGTCTTTAAAGTGCAAATACTTTTACTTGTTTTTATTGTGTTATCACGCAAATGCAAAAACTGAAACGCATTTTTACGACTTAGTTCAAAGATGTTGAGGGTTGTCACGATTCTAAATACTAGTCGATAAGTAGCGAAGTTTGTTTCATTTTGATTCAACATATACTACAATTACAATTTTTGACGCTAAATTCAGTACTTTTCCTTTTTTAACCGACTTCCAAAAAGGAGGAGGTTCTATGTTCCACTGTATGTATTTTTTTTTTTTTTTTTATGTATGTTACCTGATTACTCCGTCAGTTGTGGACCGATTTTGAATTTTTTTTTTGTATTCGACAGGGTATGCTTCCGTGGTGGTCCCATTGCCAGCATATCAGGATCTGATGATGGGATCCCAGGGAACTCGAGGGAAACCCTCATTTTTTATAGGCACATACTATGTTTTTCGTATATTTTCTGAAGTTACACCGGTATTTGCGTCTGGTAGTCATCATTTTATGATGATGAGCTGATGATGTAAGGTACCACTCCTTAACGGTTAGGAGTTGGAGGATAAATCTTTAAATATCATATGTATATAAGTTACCTTTAGTCGTATTCTTACAAATTATTTAGGTAAGCTGATGATGGAAGGTGGAAGGTACAGCTCCTCAACGGTTAGGAGTTGGAGAATAATTCTTTCAATTTCATACGTATCTAAAGACCTTCAGTCGTATACTTTCAAGCTATTTAGGTGAGCTGATGATAGAAGATTAAACTCTTCAACAGTTAGGGATTAGAGGATGATTTTAATATTACACGTACCTTAATTTGTATTCTTGATGATGAAATTTGATGAAATAATTCAACTTACTACTTACCTACGATTGTTTGCACTAAAAACTGTAAAATAAAAACTTTTTATAAAAAAAAAAACCAACTTCCAAAAACATCCAACGAAAAGTCTCTGTCAGAAAACACTTAAAAGCGTAAAATAAACTGGTTCTTCATAAATTGCCTATACCTAATTCTTTATTCATTTAAATAGTAGTATTATAATGGGTGCTAGGTACCTAAAATCTGTTTGAAGTCGGTGCTAAGCCAAAAAGAATACAAACGAACAATTACAAAAGTCTAAGCGATAGTCACTTGGCACCGACTTCAAACAGATTTTAGGTACCTAGCACCCATTACAATACTACTATTTAAATGAATAAAGAATTAGGTATAGGCAATTTATGAAGAACCAGTTTATTTTATGCTTTTAAGTGTTTTTTGACAAAGAGTTTTCGTTGGATGTTTTTTTACTTACGTTTTTACACAGCTTAAAGTTAGTTTTGTCATACTGACTTAATAATCTAGGCCGTATAAAATATTTTATTATCTAACATGGATAACTTTTAAATCCTAACATTCAAAAACCAGATTTTAAAATAAAAATATTAACAATAAAAAAGAAATCATCAATCCAAAAGAAAATTTCATATTTGCTATTATTACCAAATACATGAGACGCAATCAATCCAATACAGTTATTTTTGGTTTGAACTAAAAATAACTCTATTGAATTGATTGCGTGATACTAGATGACAAAGAGATTCAAAGCTTTGAAGGTTTGAATCTCTTTGTCATCTAGTATTTTAAAAACGATGAATAACTTTTCCATATATATCTATACTAATATTATAAACGCGAAAGTTTGTAAGTATGTATGGATGGATGTTTGTTACTCTTTCACGCAAAAACTACTGAACGAATTTGGATGAAACATTACAGTAATATAGCTTATACATCAGAATAACACATAGGCTACTATTTGTCGCGATAACCGACATATACGCGGGCGGAGCCACGGGCAACCACTAGTATAACATAATTTTAATGCCTTTAAGACATCGAAGCTTATATAGCTCCGGTGTCATAAAGAATTTTATATTTGATATAAACCAGAATTTTGATAGTACAAGTATATTCTAAGTAATTTCTAATCTAAAAAGTACAGTTTCACGCACACATTTTCTCTAAAATGAAAATGTTTGAAAGTTTTTTGAGGTTTGCTTAGTGCAGAGGTATTTGAACTCATAAGGTTATGTTTTTCTTTTTGCATACGTAAGAGGAATTTCATTACCAAAAGGCTCCAACTTTAGTGTTCATAGAAAAATAATATACAGAAACACTTAATCACATGCTAAAATAAATCATAGTACGAGTATTACTTGATTGAATATTGTTTGAACATAAGTGTAAAAGGACTGTTAAGAAAATATTAATGTGAAAAATACCAGGAACCGACGAGCATGCATGCAGTCATTTATGAATGTGGGCGCAGCAAAAGAGGTGTATCAGAACCATAGTAAACTAAGATTAATTATCTCTCGCCTACCCCTCTGGAAAATAGGCGTGTCTATGTTTATATGTATCTACTAAAAAACTCTACATTATTCTGCAAAATTATATATTATAAAGTTAGATATTTACTCAGTAAAGTCATACGTGGGGGATACTTAAAATTGCTTGGAAATCATCGCAATCTCAATTACTTAAAAATGGGTTATGGATTCTATCGGGTCATCTTGAATACCTGATAAATAACGCCATTTAACCTCAAACTAAGCAGAACTTGTAGAATAAAAGCTAGATTGACTGATATAATTCTAGGACATCTGGCTAAGCGGTCACTTTTTTTTTTTTTTTTTTGTTCGTAATTCGAAGAGCATAAATATTACAAGGTATATACATATAAGTTAAGTAACAACAAAGCCATTTACAGGTACTCGCAAATAGGATAATAACATCAAATTCATTGTCACAAACAGTTTAAACAAAATCAATAAACATAAAAAAAGATACTTAGGAAAGATAACAGAACACAATAGGAACACTAGAAAAATATATTATTTGGCAGGTTATTTATAAATAATCACAAATTTTAACAAAAAAAAAACCGACTTCAATCTGGACCAAATTCAAATGGGACCATACGGGAATTGAGGTATTCGTAAATTTTTCGCGTGCATACATAATGCAAATTGAAGACTTATATGGTTTTCTCATGGATGACAAGTCAGAACTGAACCAAATTTAAATGGGACCATTCGGGAAGCACCAGCTTTCGAATAAAAAAAGAATCATCAAAATCGGTTCACCCAGTCCAAAGTTATGAGGTAACAAACATAAAAAAAAAAAATACAGTCGAATTGAGAACCTCCTCCTTTTTGAAGTCGGTTGAAAAGAAGTATACAAAGTCATGGATATCATGTCGAAGTAATTCCCCCAAAAGCTCGGCAACGCACCTGTGACGCCTCTGGTGTTGCGGGTGTCCATGGGCGGCGGAAATCGCTTACCATCAGGTGATGCGTCAGCTCGTTTGCCCCCTATTCCATAAAAAAAAGAAGAAAAAAAAGATAAAAAACATTGTGTTAAATTATTATGAGTGAGTTAACTTGTGTATTAAATAGTTTATAGCGACTCACTGCTACCCAGATAGACCCTGCGAGGTCTTCGTGGTGCAGTTTTCATCACTGTGTCTGCATATGTATGTGTATTAGAAATATTAAAAAAAAACAACGTGTTGCATGTATACTATCCGGCAGGTTTTTGTAGCAAATCCTTCAAAGTCCACAAAGATGACCAAAATACTAGATTGTTTTTTACGAGAACCAAATCATATGAAAAATAAAACCGTTTGTTCCTGAAACATTTAATAGTTTTTTCTTTACAAATGACTTTTTTTATTTGAGGCGCAGTAATTTAAAAAAAAAATGTGATTGTTGGCGCCTCAATATCACATCAATCCAATATCAAGAGTTTCCCTTTATTCAATTTGAAAGTTATTTGATGTTTGCAGAGCATCTTATAATCTGAATAGAACAATATTATGTTTATCCAAAATCAAATAATGATAAAAAACAAATTGCAATATACACACATCAAAAGTGTCTAGGGATCAAGCATTTTTATGCGGATTTCTTGAGATTGAGATGTGGCTTTGGCCCTGGCCTGCTCAGTCGCCAGACTTGAACCCGATTGAGCATGCATGGGATATGCTACAGAGAAGAGCTCTGCCGAATATGGAGGGTATCCAGTCGCAAGAAGACCTTTTTTTGTTGTTGCAACGAACATGGGCGGCCATTCCACAGCGTGATTTGGATGAACTCATTTTGAGTATGCCAAACCGATTCTTGTGTTGTTAGTATTCGCGGTAGAAACACGGATTATTAATTGTTTAAGTTACCTAATAAAATTTTAAAGAAACTGTTATTTCAGTCTTTTTTTCGAACTTTAATGTTAGTGGTTCAAATGTCAAAAATCCCTTTATTAGGAAAATGGCAAATTTCTTTATTAATGCAAAGGTGACTTGGTTTATCGTTACTGTGACAAACGAAAACACTTTATTTGATGAATCCTTAAAGAAAATTTTAATTAATATCAATCAGGAGAAAAGTTATTGCAAAAATATATGTTGATCCCTAGACACATATGTTGATCCCTAGACACTTTTGATGTGTGTACATGAACTGAAATAAGTCTAAATAAAAGTGAATTTAACCTTTTTACCTTAACAGCATTTAATTTAATAAGAAAACATTGTATTTCAGTTTACTTTTGACAATTTCTTAAAACCATAACTTAACGTAGCTATCTCTCAAACGCACTTTGGTTTGTATAAAGAAACAATATCATTTTCTTTGCGGTTTGTACTATGAACTTTACTTTTACGCCGCCAACTCTGCTCCTTGTAATGTGTTTTTACAATAATACAAAATGTACGAAATATCATGATATCAGAGTTTTACTAAAGAAATTCCAAGTCTTGAGCGTTAACAGTGATGCTATGGAAATAAGAGCAGGTTGAGTAAGACTTTACTCACGGTAAGTGCCTCTGATTTGAAGGACGCATTTATCTTCTCGAAACTGAATACTCTCGTTAACTAAGTGCTTGTTTTTACTCGGTTTATATCAAGAGAGTTTACATTGTAAAAAAAGCTCAATCTAACATAAACTCAAGAGAGTATGACGCACATGAAGCGAGTATCTGAAATGAATTTCTTGTCTATAATACGAATCTCACTACTCTCTTCTAGTTGTTCCGAGCAGCTGATACTACGTGTAACAATACGATATGCATGTGCAGTCTTCATACTGATTATTCGAGTTATGCACACTAGTTGGAATACTGTGTTTGTTTCAATATTTTTCTAATTTTATATTATGTGGTAATGGAAGCAAATTATATCTAAAAAATAAAGGGAAATTACTAGTTTTGTGACTACATTTTTAAACTGTTTTAAACAGTTTCAAATCACGTTTAGATAATTATTCGACCTATTTTTTATTCTAAGAAGATTATAGGGGTAATATCTTATATTTTGGGTGATGGATGACAGTATGATACACACACAAGTGACTTAACTTTTGTTTGTATTCCTGAAGGCTACCCGTCAGGGTCGTCAGCTTTGCAAATTAATCTTTCTTAATAACCAAGCGGGAAAAATGTTCTTGGCTTTGCCCAATGCTACTTTTTTCTTCTACTTTACGAACAAAATTACTTGGAGTAGAAGGCATTCATCACATGGTCTAAGTACCTGACGGAGATATTTTAGCTTATGTTTTTTTATGTTTTTTATCAATTTTCGAGACGCATCGTAAAGCTAGAACATGGTTTTGTTTCTAGCTCTTTATGTACATACAACGGAATGATAAACATGGATCTTAGCATCTCATTTGGAATATCTTAATGAAGTATTTTAATATAGGTGACATTAGACGGTTAAAGATATTAAAAAATATTTTGAGTCTTTAGTTAGGTATTATTATACTTGTCCAGGGAAGGTTTAAACGGTGAAAAATTAAAAATAACTTGAAAATCCAAATGTCACGTGTAAGAAGTAGCAGGAATAAAATATGTAATCATCAGTCATCAGGCATAGTATTTTTAGTATTTACAGTATCACTAACAACTCGACAATTTTTTTTTTATGTAATAGGAATATGGAATAGTAATACGAGCAGACATATCGCCTGATGGTAAGCGATTACCGCCGCCCATAGACACCTGCAAACTAGAAGCTTCACAAGTGCGTTGCCGGCCTTTTGGGAATGGGGGGAGGGGTTAGGTACGGGTAGGGGATTGGCATACCCCAATCCCCATAGACTTGGAAAGTAAGGAAAGGGTAGTTAAGAAAAAAAGGCAACACAGGAAAAAGATTATTGCTTAACTGAGTTACACAGTGTAACAATTATTATGTACTTAATATACAAATATGAAGATATCTGCTTCATAATTGAGTTGCGAGATTCCACCCGAACATACAAGCCTACATACATTGCAAGTTAATAAAAAGCTTGTAAAATATGAAACAACTTGAGCGACAGTGGGCGGGGCACATAGCTTGCATACAAGATGGCCGCTGTGGCCAAACAAATCTGGAGTGGCGAGCGCTTACCATAAGCCTCCAGCCCCAACCAGAATTCTCGTGTGTCATTGGCTTGGAATTTAGGCGTTTACGATTGTAGAACGAAGAACGCTTGCAACTTGGCTAGAGGGGCAGAAGCTTTCTACAAGGTGGCCCGTCGACCTGATGAAAGTTACGGGAAGCCATTAGATAAGATAAGGGGAGGACAAGGGAGGAATATGTGCAGCAGTGGAAGTTTTTCGGCTGAGATGATGTTGATGATGAACTACAAAAGACCTAAACCATTTGACAAGCGTTTTGGTAGCGGGTTCGAGAAATTTAATGATAGTAGTGGAGACTTGTAGCGTATGTGAGGGAGTATGTACCATTGACAATGTTTGGGTCACCTACAATGATTTTAAGAAGTTAACATTTTATTCAGTATGATTTTAAGAAAATTCGCAATGAAACTTATAAACAAACAGACAAGCTATTTTCCACACATATGAATGTGCCCCACTGCGGGCCCAGTGAAGCGTGGTCATATATAACAGTATAACGTCTTACATTTCAGCATTTGGTTATCACATCGTCACAGTAAATTGCGACTAATCGAACAGTGTATAGTGAAGTGAAATAAAAAGACTTTGAAGAAAATGAAGAGCATATACTTGTTTGCGCTCCTCGTAGTAGGTATCGTGAGATCGAGTGAAGTCGATAACGAGGTGAGTTCATATTTGAAAAGAAAATTAACTTGACAAAAAATCTGTTGTGATGTTTCTTTATTGTGTGTGATTATATTTTGCTGTTTCATTCAAATTAAGAGTACACTAACTGAAATAGAACAAGGAATTTGTAAAAGATGATGATGTTTGAGACAGCTTAGGAACCCATGTTTGTAATGTTATCAGATTTGGAGGATTTAAAATGAGTGTTTTATTTATAGTTAATTCGTTAATTAATTCTTAAATTATCCGTGAACATGACGCTTGCAGCAGTGCCCAAATATCGGAAACTAATTCCCGAAAATGAACATGCTAAATATTTTGCTGAACCTTTAGTTAAAATTAAATTTATTGTAAACTTTAAATACACTTTGATTTATTATTTAATAAATGGTGATATGAACCTATTTGACAGCAATATTAGTAAACATCAGTTTAATATCTATTAATATATTTGTCAATGAATATATTGAAGAGATTCTACAATTCATTAGGTCCACACATATTTACGCAAAAAAAGTCCCCATTTTCACCAAGTACTAGCTTTTGGCTCCACTTGCGAGTATGTCGATTACTGCAATAAAAAGTAGCCTATTTCCTTTCTCTAGAATCAAAGCAGTTTAGCTTTGAAAGCATAACAGACAAACAGAAAGAGTTACTTTTGAATCTATACTAATATTATAAAGCTGAAGAGTTTGTTTGTTTGAACGCGCTAATCTCAGGAACCGCGGGTCCGATTTGAAAAAATCTTTTAGTGTTGGATAGTAAATTTGTCGAGGAAGGCTATATGCGGCTATAGCGGAGCACCAATGAAGAATGTTTCAAAAACGGGGGAAAATTTATCACGCTACGGGCAATAGGAGACCCAAACGAGGTTGCGTGGGTTAACTAGTTTACGAGTTTAATATTAGTATGAGTTGTCAACCTCGAAATACATATCTACGATATAATTAACTTGATTTTGCACATTTTTATCTTATTTTCCAGACTAATGAATCCACATTTATAATAATATAAATAAATTGGTTTAACAGATATTTTATAAACGTGTTTTTGTGGACTATAAATTAATGTTATTATACTTATTATTCAAAATAAACTCGTATATCTTTGTAAAGATTGAATGAAATATATTTTCATCGTGAGAGTTCTATTACTACAAATTTGTCAGTCTTTATAACAGGCTTCGTTTTAATATACTAGTGAAATTAATTAATTTAAATGTTTTAAGATTTCAAAATAATTGCAGAAGAAATTGTGGTCATAGTTTTGTTTTAGACATAAATTTCGAAGTGATTTATTTCAGTGTCAGATGACTGTGAACATTATGACTCTTAGAATTTTTGATTTGTTTAATGTTTAATGAAAATTTAAATTTTAATGAACATTTCTTTATAAATACAAGTGTAAACCAATCTCAAAATTATAATGTAATCTACAACGGTTTTTTCAATGATAGAAACAATGATTTTCTTAGTTTAACATGATTAAAAAACAAACTATTTTAACGAAAATATTTCAGCTTTTTGTACACGTTTTTTTCACAACCGTCTGATCTTATTCAATAAGACATGGGTCTGTACTAATATCGTGATTAGACTGGTGATGAAAATTCTTATGTATTTCGAAAAATAAACAATTTCGACAAATTATTACTAGACAGGATCCTGCTCAGCTAGGTAGCTCGGTTACCGATTGAACACACAACCGATCAAACTACTCAGCAATGATGTTATCTTCAGTGAAGGCGGATTTTCGGCGTCCTTCGCGAGAATTGTTACTAACATTAGTATGTCCACGCTGGAATTCTAAATACCAGCGTTCGACAGTCCGCAGAAATGGGGCTTCGTCACTGAACACAGATGTTAGCTCTTTAAAACACTGAAGCCGTGTCAGGCCTCTTCTAAAGTTGTAGAAAATTATTGCACGAACATTTTCCTTAGAAATATTAATTTTCGTACGTAACCTGACAGATTCCAATCGACGCTGGGACTAAACAATAGCATTAAACCTAATACTTTCAACTGTTTTGAGGTTTAAAATTTAAACACATTCGAATATAGAACAGTTCAAAATTCAAATTGTTGATGAAAATGCAACTTAATATTCACTAATGGAATTTAGAAATGAAATCTTCCTCTTATTCATTTTCCAACTTTATTTGGAGGCTGTGCAATGAGTTTTCTTCTACCATTCTCCTCAATCACTCGTCAGTGCTTATTCCATTCCTAAACATGTCCTCTTTCACGCAGTTCATCCATTTTTTCTTTCGTCGTCCTCAATGATATTTCAAAACTATTTTTATACACTTTCATTGGTCGTCCTCCACTCTTATATCTAGAAATTTCCATACTTAAAAATATATTTATTTTCTTTTTTATCTGTGAATCCAACAAATAAATTTTCGTGTTTACTTAAATAATTTTCATTCTTATAAAATTCTTATATGTTTAATCGTAAATAACTCAAAAGCTGCTGATACGTGCGTTTTCATTGAAATAAAAATGTAAATCGGTTTAGATACACGATAATCCTCCACTTTGTACACATGTTGGGATTTTTTACTTGAATGAAATTCAATTATTGGGAGATTATCGGAAAATAAATTCCCTTATATGATTTAGTCCGTGGAAGCGTTTAGTGTTGTGCAAAGAACTGAATAAATCAAAATCTTGGTAATATAATAAAACGTGTAGGAAAGAGTAATTTTTTGACACATATGCTTTATATGTGTCGAAGTTCCAACACATAACTGCGAATTCGCAACGCATCGCAAATATCTGCGAGCTCGCACGAATGCACCGCAAGAACTTCACGCCACATTGCATCGCATCGCAGTTATGTGTGATAGGTCACACATAGGTCGGTTTAACCACAGTGATACCACTACCTCAAAGGAATGAATGAGATTATTAATCACATCACACTGATATATAAAGGCGAAAGGTTGTGTGTATGTTTGTTACTTCTTCACGCAAAAACTACTAAACGGATTTGGATGAAACTTTACAGTATTATAGTTTATACATCAGAATAACACATAGGCTACTATTTGCAGCGATAACCGACATACACGCGGGTGGAGCCGCTAGTATTTAATATTTTCGAACATCTAACAACATCTAGTACTAAGTTCGTATTATGAGTACTCGACAGCTAATATAAAAACATACATGTTTTTTTTTGTAAATACGAGAAATTATTAGTTCATTGTATACTAAGCAAATATTGGAAATTCAACATTTGAGACCTCAGAATGGGAATTTTTAGAGTTTGAATTGGATTTTTCATTCAAGTTTCTTCATCATGTTCCTATTCATTATTATCCTAAGGTAATAATGGCTAGGAACATGATAGGTCTATCTCTAGTACAACCGGTTTCACCTGAATATCAGTTTTTCCACGGAACGACTGGCATCGGACCTCCGTAACCCTGAGGGCAAACTGAGGTTTCATTGAAATTCTTCTATTATTTTAATTTTTGACTAAGAATGATAATAAATATGAGAGGTCAATTTTAGTCTACTTTAAAGTGACTTTATCAGGCATATGTGATTTTGGAGACCAATGATGGTTAGAACACACCTGATAATAAAATGCAGTCAGGAGATTGATAACGGAACTCTTTAGTTCCTGCTAAAGATATTTATTCTAGTTCTAAACTCATAGGTTTTGACAAAACCAGCACATTAGGCTTAATAGCCCTGGTCTTTTATGATTATAAGGCAATTGACTCTGTTATCTACTTTTCAATCAGGTTTATCACCTATACCGGCTTTCTATAATTTTACTGAAATTAATTTTGAATCTCAACTATCTTAAAATTAGCTTAGCACACTATTATGGAAACGTAGAAATAATATTTACACCGCTTACTTTAGTGATTCTAGACGATAAATTAAATATACCCTTGGCAGTCTTTGTGGCAGCAAAGCCTAAAATTTTATGAGTAATATATTCTTAACGTAGATATTAACATAAATCTACACAAATTTGCATTTTGCAAGCTTTATCATGGCTAATTTGCTTGTTTCTTGGTCGTAATTTCTCCTCTGAATTGTTTTCAATAAATTTATCTTTTCTGAGGTCTATATTCAGGAGTAAAATATCACTTTGGCCAGTTATTTATTACAGTAACAGATACTTTTAACTTTTAGCGATGTGAATTTCAGAGAAATACGTTTGAACATGTTCCAGGAACATTCTCATACTCGGAAACATTGATCCGCAAGCTCAGAGAATACTGTTAATTAATTAAATTCATTAAACATTGTTAACTCTCTTTTCCAGATTTAGGATGTTTAAGTTTAGAGATTTTTTTTACAATTTACAATGAATTTCAAATAAAATTCAGAATCTACAAACATGTTTTTATGTCAATTGTTCTTTTCTAAAGTACCCATAACACAAGCTCTGCTTAGCTTGGGACTAGATGGCAATGTGTGTTAGATATCCAAAATATTTATTATTTATTTGTCTTGATGTTTTAAACACATTTGAAATATTACAATGTCGATTACAATTAAAAATGCACTGTATAATGTACCAATTACGATTCATTAATCACTGTCATGTGTTGATAGAGCCGTAACGAGCCGAAAGTCGATTTACTTAAACGTCTACACGGGTATCGGCATTTCACAGAAAGTCATCGTTTCTTTCATACGTGAGTGACCACGATGCGTTAATGAATTTTCTTTCCCGTTCTACTATAAATTAGCCGTATTAATAGCTGCTAGGTAAACTGTTATGAGACACATGGTTAATTTCTTTAATAAGCAAAAAGTAGTGGTAACATTGATTGGTTAAAACTAATAATGAGCGATCGGTCAATGGTTCGACATTAAAATATAGGGATATATTACGAACGAGCTTATTATAAGCATATCTATTAGTGTGGTATTGGATTAAGAAATAAGAATACGGAGTATCATCAAATCACCACTTCTATTCATTCATTCGGTGCGTGTCGTCAAAGTCGCATAATGGCGCTTTATTAGAATGATTACTTTAAAAACAAAGCAGGGATAGAATATAGTTAAGCTTATAAATATCAGATCAACTAAGTATTTTGTATGCAGTTCAAAAGTTAAGCTACATTAATGTGGCACTCGTACTGTACGAATGCACGTTTGGCCTGGTGGTTTAACGGTCACCACGCCGTTTCCTACTTAGCCAAGTTTCGTGGGTTCAAATCCCACGTAGGACAACACTTTGTGTCATCCACAAATTGTTGTTCTGAGTCTGGGTATTCTTTGTGTCCGTTTTATGTATGTTTGTAAAGTACCCCGCGACACAGGATTTATTCAAAGTGCGGTAGTTGTATTAAAAAAAAAACTGGGCTTATCTACACCAGTGCAGTCTACAGTCATTTACAAGTATGGAATATTTATACCAAATTTTGGAATGATATCAGTTAGATTCCTATAATCTACCACTATTGTAAAATAACTTTGTAAATTTCACTAAAGTTTTAACTCGGATAAGCATAATTGAAAACTGTTTTTCAATACCGATTTCATATTATATTTGCTAGATACGCCCCAGTCTATTCCCTCAGAGCTATAGAAAGAAAGAAATATTCATTTGCACTTAATAAAGGTGCTAATAAAGGTGGCAATAATGGTGCATAGTTCAAACTACATACGAGTGTATGAGCAGAAACAGAATACCGACATCAATAGCCTATAATAGTCCATTACTGAATATAGGCCTTTCCATAGACAGGTATTGTCCTTCTATACCTTCTAGCCAAACGGGTCGGAATAATAATAATAATTCGGACACATAACGCAATAGGTAATCTAGTCCCAAACTAAGCAGAGCTTGTGTTATGGGTACTAGACAGCTGATATACGTATATAAATATACGTTTTATTTGTAAATACATAGTCATATTATACATAGAAAATACCGAAACTCCGAAACAAATATTCGCAGATCATACAAACATTTGTTCCGACCCGGGATTCGAACCCGACACCTCAAGCACAGCAGTCGCATACGCTACCACTGCGCCACCGTTTCAGTCGAAATAGATTTTATGTTAAATTTTTCCTTCTCTTGATATTTCTAATTAGCCTGTTATTTGCTCACTTAGTCGAGTCATATATAACATTCAATGGATAAATCAGTCACCAACCGGATCTTTTTGAATTCACATACCTAGCTTCTTATCTGAATATACTGTCGAAAATTGTCCAATTCGTGTCTGCCAGCTATATTTGCCCTGCACTCGCCTTACAGTCGCAGAAATCCATTCGGTCACAATTTCCTGTTTGTGAGTGAATGTCTCGAGTCTCCGTTATGAAGAATGAACAAACATTGAATACAGTTATAGCCTAGGATTTTATTGTAAGTCTTCAAAATTTAAACCTTAACACATGCCATTTATTTTTGTGAAATAAAAGTTACGATAGGTTCTTCAAATTCTTTCCTGAGAAATGAAAAGAATTTTTAGACTAAACAATTGTTATATCTATTCCCAAAAATGCTATTATATCAATACAGTATAATAGGTTACGATTAGGTATATAAAATCAAAGAACATGATTACAAGACAAATATTATAGGTTATGTAACCAATCACTTAAACCCACCGGTGGAGGGGCCCATTATAATAATATAATAATAATAATATATCGCTTTATTGTACACCAGATAATGTTATGCTTAATGCTAGGTCAGTATCAGTACAAATGGCGGCCTTATCGCCATAACAGCAATCTCTTCCAGGCAACCATGGGATGGAAATAAGTACAGGATGTATAGGGTAGTGTCTGGTGTATTAGTGAGTAGTTTGGAAAAGGAAAATACAGAAGTGTAAATATATATAAATAAAAATTATTATTATTAGTGACACATAGTATGTATGTGGAATAAATAGAAATTTCGGTATAAATAAATATATTAAGCGAAATTCATACAATAGATGTTACACACGTACTGATATTAGATACTATGACCTAATTGACTGCAATAACAGTTAATTATGGAATATTTATGTCTCCCAAGTAATGCTCCTTCACCAGCCTCTTAAAGGAAGAAATTGTTTGTGCACGTCTGATTACGACTGGTAGGGCGTTCCACAATCGTACCGCTTGGACAGAGAAGGATTGGTCTAAGAATTTGGTAGAGTGTCCAGGCATTTTCAATTTCAGGTTTTCTGACGATCTCAACAATTTGGTATGTGAATCATGTAGAAAGGTAAACCGCAATTTAAGGTAAAGTGGAGTAGAAGGATTGAAAAGAATATTATAAAGAAGAGAAAGAATATGAGCATTCCGGCGAAGTCGGATGGGTAACCACTTAAGCTGTTTACGATATTCGGAGACATGGTCATATTTGCGTAATCCAAATATGAATCTTATACAGAGATTTTGGAGTCTTTCAAGCTTATTCAGTTGGTCTTGAGTGAGATCTAGATAACTGGCATCAGCATAATCAAGGATGGGGAAAAGAAGAGATTGTGTAAGAGCAATCTTGGTCGATATAGGAAGAAAATTGCGTAGTCTGCGCAAAGACCCTGCAGCGGCAAACATTTTACGGCTTAGCTCTTGTAGTTGAAAATACCAGGATAAGGTACTGTCGATGTAAATTCCCAAGTTCTTCACTTTGTCACTGAACGGAATAGGTGTATTATTGCAAGTGATTTGCGGCAAGTTTGTGAAGTCAACTTTGGTGATCATTCGCGAGCTTCCAACGATAATGACTTGGGTCTTAGATGGGTTGATTTTCAGACCATGGCAGTTGCTCCACTTACATATTTTGTCCAGGTCAGCATTTATGGCATCAACAGCATCAACCAGATTAACTGGTGATGCCCGGGTGTAAATTTGGAGATCATCCGCGTATAGGTGGTAGGAGGAAGACAGATCATTAGTGATTGTGTTGATAAAGACAGAGAAGAGTAGAGGAGAGAGCACGCCGCCCTGCGGTACGCCGGTTGTAGTACTAAACCAAGAAGAAACAGTGTTTTCGATACTTATACGCTGCCGGCGACCAGACAGGTAGTTGTGAAACCAGTCAATTGCGGTTGGAGATATGTTAAGAGAGCGCAGTATACACAGTAGAACGTCGAAGTCAACGGTGTTAAATGCATTGCTGAAATCCAGAAGAGGTAATACGGTAACCTCACCGCTCTCCATAGCGGATCTGAGGTCCTCCGTAATGTGGACTAGGGTAGTAGTGGTGCTGTGTCCGGGTCGAAAGCCGGACTGGAGAGGATTTAGGAGCAGGTTTCTGGATAGGAAATTCTAAAGTTGAATATGTATAAGGCGTTCAAGAACTTTGGAGAGAAATGGGAGAATGGAAATGGGACGGTAATCGCCGAAAGAATCGGGGTTTTTCTTTTTGGGGATAGGTATAATTTGAGCATCCTTCCAATGCTTTGGGCACACACTATAGGAGATTGAATAGTTTAGGATATGACAAATGACAGGGAGAATTTCGTCAAGGATTGGGAGGATCATATTACGGCTTAGACAGTCAGAACCTACCGCATTTGAACTAATAGATACTACGCTCTTCCTAACATCACAATCAGAAAATTGACTGAAGACAAAAGGAGAACAGTCAGGAGCTGGGGCAGAAGTAAGACGATTCAGTGTTGTGTCTTTTGTTGTTTTATCAAAATTTGACGAAGCAGAGAAGTGTTGATTGAGAAGGTCTAAGTTGACATTTTTAGGAAAGGAGTCGTTAACAGATTTGCCTACTCCTAGTGACTTCAGAAATTTCCAGACTTTAGCTGGGTCTCCGTTTTCGACGGAGCTGTGGATGTATCGGCGTTGTGCATTCCTACACACCTTGCTGCAATGATTCCTGATAGTCGTGTATTTATTCCGGTTGTTATCGCTCGAATTATTTTTGTATTTTGATTTAGCTATCACCTTTCTCTTTAGTAGCGCTTTTATATCTGGAGTTAGCCACGGTGATGGAAGCCGTTTCACCTTCAATTCTTGAATTGGCGCATGTTTATTGTAGAGAGTCATTAAATTAGCGGTAAGAAGTTCAACCTTCTTATCTATGCAGTCAGCACTGACTGCATAGATAAGAATATACTTGCAGCATTGCCGCGTTGAATGGCAATGGTCCACCAGAAACGATCCGGAAAGG
The DNA here is from genome assembly GCA_949125395.1 of Diaphora mendica. Classification (NCBI taxonomy): domain Eukaryota; kingdom Metazoa; phylum Arthropoda; class Insecta; order Lepidoptera; family Erebidae; genus Diaphora; species Diaphora mendica. Next base: position 1,661,959 of record OX421332.1, on the reverse strand, counting down.
GAGACACCCTTAAGATACAGTACAATTAGGCAAAGTAGAATAAGGAAATATAATTAAAGTTAAGAATAACATATTTACGTGTGGGGTTTAAGCATGATGAATCCAGAATGTGAACTCAAAAATCGGCTAAACACTTGTGAATCTTAGTGGCGGTAGTCACTGTCCATCAGGTAATTCGTCTCTGACGGAATTAAAATGTAAAAGTGAACGTACCTGCAGGTTGACTGGGAGAGAATGCCCCATGGCATTAAGTCCGCCTTTATTGTGCTTACTTGTTGTTCATTAAGTACTAAATAAATAAATAAAAGTAGAAACAATCTAACTTACAAAAGTATAAACAATATTCTGTAATGAGACCAAACGCTGATATTTGAGAGAATATTTATGCATATCAAATCAAGCAAGTTCACAAGTTGAAGCCACCGTCCCCTCCGAACAAACTCTAACTTTGTACAGTAACATGATAACTTTGTTGGTACAATTTGCGTAAAACTTACTCTCAATGTTATTTACTTTAGCTGATTGAAGCCAGACTGCAAACCTATAATAAATTGACACAAATTTATATTTTGAGAAACTGATATTTTGTGTACTGTATGATTGATCTTTCTCTGCCTCCTTGGTATAGCGGTTGAAGTATGCGACTGCCAATAAAGAGGTCTCGAGTTCGAATCCCGTGTCAGGCCCAAAGTGTTATTGAGTTTTTCTGATTTATAGAAATACTTAATAACAGCTCGGAGTTTGGAAGTTGGGATCTGAACCCCCGTGCCTCGGAGAGCACATATAACTGTCGGTACTGCGCCTGATCTCTCCCCGGTCGTATCGGTTAACCGATTATGAGAGAGAGGGAACAGAGAGTGCACCTGTGTTTGCGCACACACTTGTGCACTATAATATCTCCTGCGTAGTTGGCTGGCCTCCGTTGAGACTGGCTGCCGTGGTCGTAATCGGCTAGGAAAACATCATCAATTGGTCTTTCAAATTGTTACTATAGTTCGGCCGCTGAGAGAATGCGTTCCTGACACCTGTCAATTCGTCATGACTAGTGATGTACAATAAATAACATTGTTAATATTTACTAACGTTATTTATTGCATTCATTATGCATATTTATTCAATTTAATTTATATGTTGTTATTTTTTATAGTATGAAATGTATATATATATATATATATATATATATATAATATGAAATATAATTAAACTAGCGATCCGCCCCGGCTTCGCACGGGTGGATTTCAATGCCGCCACCGACGACACGATTCGTGCATTTAAATCTGTAATATCTTCGAATATATTCATTTAACTTAGATACTGTAAAGGGCCATTTTGATCTACATTAAATGCACAATGTATTTAATTTACTTCATTGTATAAGGATTCATTCTGTATTGCTTAAAATCGCTTCGTAAATAAGCCATAAAAAATGATTGTTGTGGGTTATCCCTAAGACGTAGACATATACTGTCGCGGACTTTTTTGTTGATCTTTTTAAGGTGTGTAATACTGTAGTACATTATTTTGATCTATCTCGTAGGGTGCAACCAGCGTTTGCAATTTAAGCACAAAAAATGTGTTTATTTGCTTCATCACATTAGAAACCTCGAAAATTAACAGTGTTTCCATACTATATTATGCATTTATTATACATAAAAACCTTCCTCTTGAATCACTCTATCTATTAAAGAAACCCACATCAAAATCCGTTGCGTAGTTTTAAAGATTTAAGCACACAAAGGGATGTAGGGACATAGGGACATAGAAAGCGACTTTGTTTTATACTATGTAGTGATGATGATATTCACAATGTAAATAAATTTAGAATTAGAATTCGAACTTGAAGAGATGACGTCAATCAAATTGTATCCAATGTTTTATCAATTAAATGCAAAGTTATCAATACAGTTCAAATGTTCAAAATAATATCAAAGCCCTTCTAGAAATCAAATAAGATTAGAAACAAGAGACAGTTGCATGGTATACGTTTAGAGTGGCAAGCGGGTTGTTCGCTAGTTTATTGCAGAAGTATTAAATAGAATTCTCCTCATTATTTCATCTTAAAATTATTGTATTATTATTCGTTGGTTTTTTTTCTTCAATAAATCTTATGGATCGTATTTTTTATGTTACGTTCTAAATAGTATTTCATGTTTCACTCTTGAAACTTATGCATAATTTCAAATGTTTGTAAAAGAATAAAAAATGATAATTCATGCAAGAAAAAGTAGGAAGTTATTAAATAGTCCAGACAATTAAGAAAAATACTTGCTGAAAAGTTGTTAATCTAGAGACACATTGGTATCAAAAACAAATCTTGTATCGTTTTTTGAGAATACAAGTCGACTAAAAAATCACTGACCTACAAAACTAACAGTCTATCTAATTATTTATATTTCGTAAGTAGACCTCTAAGTTCTAAGTTGTTAATTATTTTAACTTTTAAACCTCAATTAAAAATTGACAATTAATTAGACCCACACTACATTCTGCATTGGAAAGTATCATCCGCTTTCTCTTGTGCCTTGGGTAGTAACTTAATCCACTGCGAGTATTACTTCTGTGAAAGTAGGGCTTTGGATCAATGGCGTGTGTATGTCAATGGGTTAAGGGGATGTAATGTGTATATGTTTACATCGATTGATGTTAATATAAACTATAGTGTTCGACTAATCGTGACCCCCGGGTTGTAGGTATTCAAAGGCGTTGGTGGTCACTTTCTATCCGGTGGTTTATCTAATCGTCTGCCCCTTGTATTACACCGCCTAAAAAAAAACTTCTTACGAACGTAGTTTAGGCCAGACGAGTTGACATAGAGTTTGCTTCAAGTTTTCCTAAATGATCTTGTTCTGCGTCGTTTGCTTCTTACGTCACCATGAGATGCATAGGGGTGGTGACGGCTCCACACGCTGGCAGAATATCCGGCATGGGAGGAGTCAAGGCGTGATCTCGTAGCGGCCATCGGGGAGGGGGTTTTCTCGCTCGGTAACATGATTTCGGCCATGTTTCAGAACGAGAGCGCGTGGAACTCCACCGTTTTTTTTCTGCGAGCAAGTCATGCTTGCCAAGGAGACGGCGGAGCAGGGCCGGGAGAGGTTTAGAACTCCCTCGGCCCGCCAGGCCCAGAAACGGGCCAGGTACCGCAGGCGATTCGGGCGCTGGAAATCTCAGAACGATCTCCGTCCACAATAATCGCAAGATGAGGCCATCTGTCACCCTAGCAGAAGCAGGTTCGGGTGGAAGCGCTGACGCTGCGGAGCATGCGCGCCCTGTGGATAGTTAAGGGAACACTGGTTCCCCAGCTTCAAGTACCCGAGACGGCGTGTGGTTTTAGTTGGTTCGAGTCCGACATGCCACCAGGAGTTGATATCCGAGGGGATTTCCGCACGGAAAAAAAGGGGTGGGAACATTGTTTTTTTTTAATTAATTGAATATTATTTTATATTTAATTCGTCACCACACGGACAACCTCTCTATCATAAAGTATTCTTAGCGAATCTTTCAGGACTTTTCAGTTGCAACAGTGATAAATATGAAAACATACCTTTCGTCTTATTTGTATCCGATTTATATTTCATATTCTCTTTATCTGATCTTGAATTCCTTTTTTGATAAATCAGATCAACTGAAAGTGAAAAAAAAAACTGACTGTGTAATTCAAAGATGAGAAAATTGGCGATAAACAAAATTTCCATAGTAAATTGGAGCTGCGTGAAAGTCATATCCGATCGGATTAAGATAACTTCATCCGACTTGTAGTTTGACTTCGTAGAAAATAATTTCCTGTACGGATATTGAAACTGAATTGATTTTTATAGAAAACTAGCTTTGGACCAAAACTCCGCCCGCGTAACTTTATTTAAAACATACAAAGCATCCAATCTCCAAAACTAATATTAGCAGATCTTACAATCATTTGGTAGGAACCGGGAAACAAACTCATCTCATGTTTCTCGTGCAAAGCAGTCGACCGCTAACATTGTGCCATAGAGGCAGTCACAACAAAACATGCAACTAAATACTAACTACACATAAATTCAAAATAACCTTTTAAAATGTTTGTTCTATTCATCCTAACAGATTAATGAAGAAATTCTATATAAAAGATTTAACAATTAATTAGAAAAAGCAATTTAATGAACATAAGTTAATTTAAAAGATCATAAAAAACACTCTGGGCTGGTTAATTCAGACCTTAATTTATAATTGTCATTTAAAACTTATTTAAAATGGGCCTTAAACACTCCTTTTTCATGTTCATTTTGAAACTGAGTATTCATATTTTAAACTAGAGGTTTATACTTAATGCCAACTGCATATAAAAGCATAAAATTCCCGCTGGGAATGCATTAGACGAATTATGTCAATCAGTACACAGACTGCAATAAGAGAATAAGGTTATATTTATCAGTGATCTAATTACGTGTAGCCTACATTGCTAAAATTCGTTTCTTTCTATAGTAAAACAATAATTGAATTGAGAAGCAATCTACTTGTTGCCTAAGAACCTGTTGCCATTAACCTGGTTTTTTATATTTCTAAATGAACATTCTTCAATATTTGTTGAAACATATATCTATATAAACAAAATTAATTGCCAAATGTGTTGCTCCGCAGAACTCAAGAATCACTCCATCAATTCGGTTTTTTTCATATTCTCATTAAGGCACAAGAAAGATTCTTATGGAGTGAAAAAACGTAAAAATTGCGACGAAAACTGTAAAAACAACAAATTTTTCTTTTCCCATACAAACCATGGAGTAAATTAAAATATCTAGCGTTGATTTTAAATGAATGAAGAATGTCGGGGTAGCTAGTACATATTGAAGATTAATTGGATACAGACAACAAAAGTGATTGTCTACATCCTGGGTCCTAAAAGCGGGGCGTGACAAAGCATCTCACTAGGCCGCTATAGCGCGGGTCACCATCCTTTGTGGTCTAAATAGGTATGGATATTCACCGGTACAAGACCATCAACTGTTATAAAAATATTTAACTGACTCATTGGTCTAACGGTTGACGTATGCGACTGCCGATCAAGAGGCCTCGTGTTCGAATCCCGGGTCGGGCCAAAAAGTGTTATTAAGATTTTCTGATTATAGAAATACTTAATAACAGCTTGGAGTTTGGAAGTTGGGGTCTGAACCCCTCGGAGAGCACGTAAAGCTGTCAGTCCTATTTGTGTCCATGATGATTGTGTCGGTTAACCGTACCATTGGATTATGGTAATACAAAAATAACCCTTTAAAATTTTTATTCTATTCATCCTAACAGATTAATGTAGAAATTATATATAAAAGATGTAACAATTAATTAGAAAAAGCAATTTAATGAACATAAGTTAAAATTTGTGTCGATGATGATTGTGTCGGTTAACCGTACCATTGGATTATGGTCATACAAAAATTCAATACCTCAAGCACAGCATACGCATACGCTGCCATTGCGTACAATTGAAAGTGACCTTAGCAGAATAATTTACATCTGTTTTTACCTAACTGACTACTCGGCTACAAAAAATTGGACTCATGTAGCAAAGTTGCGGCTTATTGAAAGGAAAACTTTTCTAGGCGCGTTAAGCACTTTTTGGGTGAAAAAAAATCATGCAACTCGCGTCAACATCACTGAATGCTTCCCATGAGCTATAATAATGTATACTGTGTATATACGTGTACCTTTTGGGTGAGCAAAAAGCGTGAAACATTATCATCATCATCATTATCACCGCACGCTTGTAACTTAGTTTTTACTTCTATCGGCAGTCCTCAAAGACTGCTTTTTTAACCGACTTCAAAAAAAGGTGGAGGTGAACTGGGGGAACGAATTTTGATGATTCTTTTTTATTTGAAAGCTGATGCTTCCCGGGTGGTCCCATTTTAATTTGGTCCAGTTCTTGAAGTTGTTTTTTTTTTTGTTAAAATTTGTGATAATTTACTAAGTAGTTTAGTAAATGCTATTATAGGTTAATTTTCAAAGACTTGTGATTCCGAACAATGTATGATGTCAGAAAGAAGATACACATTTTTAGTTATAATTTTTTACACTTACTTTGAAAACTTTTCCAACCGACGTCGTAAGCCTCAATTTTATATTTTTGCCAATTTCGGGAAGATTCGTTATTTATTTACGAACCATTGGCGATTCAATTGAAATCATTTACACTTCGCTAGCTTTGTGTGTAACTTTTCGGTTTTTCCTTTCATCTAAATCTGCACATAACATTCCTTTTAAAGCTGGAGCTTATAAAGCAAACTTTCAGAAAGTTCAGAGTCTGTAAAAAAACTGTGTTGTTGTTTTTGCTTCTAGCATGAGTGGACAGATCGGTAGGAATAGAAAAGTCTAACACATTGACTTCCTAACGAAATTGATAATAGGTTTGTAGATATACATTTTACATACCAAAAGGCAATTCGATTTCAAATTAAAATACAGAATTTTATCAATGGTTTCTTTTACAAACGTTCAATAGTTTGGCACGTACCTATATAACGAAGGGTTTTAGGAGGCGTTGATTATATTAATTACTGTGCACGGTGCACTTAGTTGAAGAAGATAGTCTGTACTGAATTAAAGAAAATATCGTGTAATAACGTAATTTTTTATATTAATTAGAATACAAGTCACTCTTGAGAGCCCTTAAGTTTTTCTGGGGATTGAACACAAAATACTCAACGTAGTAAAATCAGCGAGATGGCCACTAAAACTACTACATCATCCATGCAATCATTTCCTATTTGGGAATGTAATTAATCAGTTTTATTACAGTGACATAGTATACAGGTTTATCTTAAATACCTATGTTTCCCTGCCACTATGATCTTTGATCCTTTAAGTGAGGCCTATACAGTATACAGGCATCTCACTAGGCCGTCTTAGTATAGGCTATCATGCTGCATTGTTCACGTTCGCAATGAGTATGGTGACCACCACTCTTGGATTCTCCTCATGCTTTCTATCAGGCAGAGTAGTCATTTTGGCAGCTATTTCATAAAAAAACAATTCTCTAGTTCCGTAGTCGTCAGCAATAAGCAATTTTGGAGTCTCAATTCCGGCATAAATCTGAGCAAGTTATGCTCGCATACTTGAAACTTCAATTGCCTATCACCAAAAATGTGTAAATACCTAATTCCTAATACAAATCATTTTGAAATATTGTTACAGAAACCAGAAGAAACACTTAAACGTGGTTTAACGAATAAATGCGTAGCAAGAGAGACATCATCATGTATTGCCATTGAGTTGGTCGGCTACGTAGACAGGATGCTTAGGACAGCGTCCTTTCAGCTAGGCGAGGATGTTATGATCGTTGATGAAAGGTAAGTTGTTATATATAGTTATTCTTATCAGAAGAATTGTGATTTTTTTTTGTATAAAGGACAAACGGATACCTGATGTGTGACTGCTACAGCCCATGGTCACCTGCAAGCGTTATAAGTGCGTTGCCTTTGAATCGCTCACGATTTTATGCTCCCTCCCTCTTTTCCAATAATCGGACAACAAGTTCACCTACCATTACATTAACTATGAAAAAAATGTAATGTCTTACACCATTAGTTTACGAAAGTAACTAATGTGTGTTTATTAAGTCATTACCATCTACATGTCTGAAGTCTCTTTATTTTTTCAAAAATGGCGGTAATGTCTTCGGGACTGTGATAAGAAGTGAGAGGGTAATAAAATAGTCCAACACAGGTTTTGATAGTCATGAAAGTCCAAATTCTATTGTTATCAGTTAGGTATAATCACAACATCAAATATTACAGTGAAATCTGCCGGTTAATATATTCTCGAGATGTTTAATTGTCGACAACGCGCAGTCTATCAACTTAACAACAATTTTAGATAAAATCATGATTTTTAACCGACTTCAAAAAAAGGAGTAGGTTTCTCAATTCGACCGTATATATATATATTTTTTTATGTGTGTTCGGGGATAACTTTGTCGTTTACGAACCGATTTTGATGATTCTTTTTTTAATGGAAAGTAGATGTCCCGACGGTGGTACCATGATAAGGAAACTAGGGTCGGATGAAGGCATCCCAGAGAAATCGAGGGTAACCCTCATTTTTTTCAGGCACGTACTATGTTTTTCGTATATTTTCTGAAGCTACACCGGTATTTGCGTCTGGTAGTCATCATTTAATGATGGTGAGCTGATGATGAAAGGTAAAACTCCTTAACGGTTAGGAGTTGTAGGATAAATCTTTAAATGTCATATGTATGTATGTTACCTTTAGTCGCATTCTTTCAAGTTATTTAGGTAAGCTGATGATGGAAGGTACAACTCCTCAACGGTTAGGAGTTTTAGGATAATTCTTTCAATTTCATACGTATCTATAGACCTTTAGTTTTATACTTTTAAGTTATTTAGGTGAGCTGATGTCACAGGCGCTTTGATGACTAACCCCTTAATGTATTTTGCTTTAAGTAACTCGCCTGCTTCTTTCATCACGGCATTTAAGCTTGGACACGATTCCTATTGCTACGGGGCAATAGGAATCGTGGACCACGTTCTCGGTAGCAGAAATCTTGCATCTCAGCATAATTTTGGAAACTGATCATACTCAGTTTTAATACGTGTTCAAACCACTAAAGTTATTCGCATCAGCAGAAATTATATGAAATAGTTCAACTTACTGATAACCTATGATTGTTTGCACTAAAAATGGAAAAGTAAAATCTTTTTATAAAAAAAAACCGACTTCCAAAAAACCATCCGACGAAAACTCCCTGCCAAAAAACACTAAAAAGTGTAAAATAAACTGGCTCTTCATAAATTGCTATGTCCCAATTCTTGTCTATACCTAATTCTTTATTCATTTAAATAGTAGTATTATTGTGTATGCTAGGTACCTAAAATCTGTTTGAAGTCGGCGCCAAGCCAAAATGTAATAGGAGGTACCGCACTCGCCGCTGCCGGATAGCTAGCATAAAACAACCCAAGCGAGCAGACGCGGGCTGACGCGACGTCGTTGATGGTCGTCTCGAAATAAAGCGAGTGTGGTAACTACTATTACATTTGGCTTGGCGCCGACTTCTAACAGATTTTGGTACCTAGCATACACAATAATACTACTATTTAAATGAATAAAGAATTAGGTATAGACAAGAATTGGGACATAGCAATTTATGAAGAGCCAGTTTATTTTACACTTTTTAGTGTTTTTTGGCAGGGAGTTTTCGTCGGATGGTTTTTTGGAAGTCGGTTTTTTTTTATAAAAAGTTTTTTAATTCATAAATCTTCTTCTGACGTACTAGACTTATAATATTACACAGTTTGACAATGATAAATCGAAACTGAATATAAAGCTCCTATATTTCGTATGAAGAAGAGCATGCGTGTTTACTGTCAGGGATATTAATATAATGCCCAAATGCAAACGACAATTTTAATTGAAATTATTTTGTTACCCGACTGCGAAAGGAGTATGTATGTATATTTCTTTGGCACGCCCTAGAGCCTAATCGGCTTGTCGTATTTTTATGAAAGTGGTGCCAATAGATTCGTCTTAGTCGTGAGAGTGACACTGGGTACATCAAAATATAAAAAAAAGTATTTTTACGCCAAAAAGTAATTTAAAAAAATTAATGTTTTCAAAATACATCGAGTATGGTATCAAAATAAAGTTTTTTTTACGGTCATTACGAATATATATAAAACTTACATGATTTTATTGTTAAATATTGACTCAGTCGGTTTTTTATTTTTAATATTTTTTTACAAATATCATTCTAGGTCATCTAGGTAATCTTACCATATATATGACAGAAATCAAATAATAAATATATCACGCTTAGAACCCATAACAATTTGTATTCGTGTTATCTATTTAAGAAGATGTATGCCTATTTTTACTTCATTTTATTTTTCGCTTTGGGTGGAAGGGAAGTAGAACAGTTTTGGGTTGGAGGAGATATTTTCAACTCCTCCAATTTTCATCTGTTTAAAACTCAAAACCAGTTTATTGTTTTCTAGGCCTTCTCGAGTGTCTTAACTTGATACATTAGTTGGTCATTGTTGTTGGTTCCAGTGTACAGGAGTTACACTGATGGCAGTGTTAGAGGAACCAGTCTTGAATGTCGTTGTGATGTAGAAAAAGCATGCTCTTAAAGTAAAAAAAAATAAAAAAATGTCAATTCATCAGTTTCACACAATTCGATTACATAATATCGACAATACCCTTGCAATAAACATGAGCTAGTCCCAGAAGTTATAATCTGACAAAACACAATATGTAGTCCCACAAACCACCGTTCACATTCCTGAACTTCAAATTACAAAAGCGTAGAAGTTGTCAGTTTGCATTGTCAAAGTTAACAACATCCAGGGCGCTAAATTGAAACCCTTTTGAAAAAAGAGCTTCGTAACTTTTCGGGTGTTCAGTAACACTTTACGGACTTTATCGGCGAAAGGGTCCTCGTTAATGATGGAATAAATTACTGTGTGCTTAAAACCTTTTTGGATTTTTCGGAAACATTTTTACAACTTTCAATTTCTTTAACTTGTGGTATTGCAATTTTTATTGACAACTAGCTGAACCCCGTGGTGTTACCCGCAGTTATTGAAGTACCGCGGATAACAGCATGGTGCGAAGCTCGTCTAAAAAAATTAGCCTAAGTTACTCCTTATATCATTAGCTACCTATCAGTGAAAGTCCCGTGAAAATCAGTCCAGGAGGTTTTTATCAGAAATTCTTAAAATCGTTACGACAGAAAAGGGCTCCAAATTATTTTTGTCAATTACTTACGACTTATACAATACAATATATTATTGTATTACATACGTATGTATCTGCGTATTTATTTTATTAGTGAGTACCGTCCGTTATGAAAGAGTATGGAAATTTGAGGTGATCCTTACTCATTCGTTGAAATGTACCACAGATTGTTGTCAAGTCGTGGTATTACTCTGGTCTTAGAGTTCGTTCCCACTTGTCTTGTGTCGTGTCCGAATATTAATCGGGTGTCGGCGCTTCTGTTCACAGTACGGTTAATAATCGCTTGTCGTTCACAAATCGTACCTACAATGAAAATACAACAACTCTGCTGTGCGTGTGGGCTATGCGTGTGTGCGCGATCGCAGCGACGTACACACGGAAGGAACAAGGTGTAGCGGGAGACACCAGCAGTCGGCACGACACACGACAAATATGAACTGCGCCATTCTTACTTATAGGCGAGCGAGATCCGACACGATTTTTTTCCGGGCGTAGAGGGCTGGCAAAACACCCGACATTTATTATAGTGGACGACACAAAATCGGTCAACGACAAGTGTTAATAGCTTCATATAAAATGTTCTGCCACTGGAACCTCCGATTAATATTCGGACACGACACACGACAAGTGTGAACGGGGTGTAACTGGCCGATGTGCTCAACCATGGTTCTCTCGCGCTCGTCTTTCGTCTAGTTCTAATTCATTTATTTTGAGTATCAGTATGTTATCTCTACCAAGTTTTTGTCTCTCTGACAACTTTTTGCGTCAAATCGATGAAAAATATGTGTAACATTTTTAATGTATTTAAAATAAAATTTTGAAATAAAAATAAAAATGAATAAATAAATAAGTATTTGTGTGTACGAGTGTGTATGTTGTGTGTGTTTGTTTTGTGATTTTTTGCATAAATAATTGTTTTCCCTTTGCCTTGGCTTGTAGTCATTATTGGTTTTGTATATTTTGTGATTTTTGTAATGTTCGTGTTGTGATCTCCCATAATTGAGGAAGCACAAGACAATTTATTTTTTGTAATGTACTAGCATGTAAAGTGTATTCCTTGTCGGAGGTCCAAAATAAGTAAATAAATAAATAAATGTACTTTTCCAGCAACGGCGCTGCAGCAGATATACCAACGTCACCAGAAACCTTGGCCAGATCGGGTACATCACTCGAAGATCAAGCTCAGCAGTGGATTATGAATAAGTTGTGGCAATTTGCAAGCTCCAGATCTTTACGGTACAGAATACTGAAGGATTCTGATCTAGTCATTTCTGGAAAGCATGAAAAAGACGGCAGTTTAGGAGTTGGTGAGTGAATTTTGTCAAGAATTAGATAAAATTAAAACTTACCTTAATCCAATTAAATATATATCATCTTATTATGTTAAGGTATTATGTTTTAACACTTAACTTAAGAAATTTCGAATCAGTCTGGCTCTGACGGCGATTACTACACACTTTGATCCCAACATAGAATAACATTTTGTGTGATCCATGGATACATAGAGGACGAGTGGACGTCATCATCACTATCGCTGACATAGTACGTTCCAGTGTTACCAGTAGTGTGAAATAATAACTCCCCAACCACCATAATTCCCTTTGTGAATTCGATAGAACAATAAAGTTTTACGTTATCATATATTTAAATTCAAAATTTTGTTTGATTATGTATTACCAACACTTTAAATGCATTTTACATTTTATTAAATAGAATGGTGACTGAAAATGTTTCCATCATTTCATGTTATGTTGCTATAAAGTGGTAACTGGATAGTGACGTCACCCTGGGTAGCTTTTGGAATGTCATATCTGTATTGTTATACCATGGTGTGATCCACAAGTTGTTGATGTTCCTAGTGTAGGAAATGTTTTCAGGGAAGTGTGCCTACCCCGTGCATGATTACATAAACGAATCAGTTACTGAATTCACAAAATTTATTGGTTAAATCCTGTATTTTTCTTGTATACTTATATAATATTATGTATGGAATATTGGGACAATTTAGTGCGGTAAATGTGCCGCAATAATAAGATCAGCATAATTTTGCCTCTGGGGTACAAAACTTGTTCGTGTTTTACGAGTGATTGGGGAATATCTTGAGGTTAAAACACTTCAAAGTACCTTTTGTTATTTGGTTGGTAATTTAATAATATGTTACATTATTATACATATTAGAGAAATTGAAAAATAATAGGAAGAATAATGAACCAGTCGTGTTATTGGTATAACTTTTGTTATTTGTTTTGACAGTTGACGCTACTTTGTTATTCCATTTACTAAGGAAAAATACTCCGTTAATGTTTTTCAAAGCACGAAGATTTAAAATAGTTTATATTAAACATATAAAAGTTTAGAATTAAAAAACATTCAAGCTCGTAGGCAGAAGAAGCGCACTAATTGAAAATTATGTAAATAATCACAAATAATAATCACAAATTTTAACAAAAAATGTACCGACTTTAACTGGACCAAATCAAAATGGGATCACACGAGAAGCACCAGCTTTCAAATAAAAAAAGAATCATCAAAATCGGTTCACCCAGTCCAAAGTTATGAGGTAATAAACATAAAAAAAACACTGTCGAATTGATAACCTCCTATTTTTTTGAAGACGGTAAAAAGAAAATGATCTTTTTTATCCAATTTAGATATATTAAGACCTATCGCTTTATAGAGTTTTACACTACAACAGGGGTCTTAGCGTAAAAATCTATGCAGCAAAAGTTTAATTTCAACGAGATAACACTTTGTGCTATTTACAAATTGTTGTTTTGTATTTGAGGGTTCTTTGTGTCCCCACGATAAGGAATATATTCCTGGTGCGAAAGGTGTATTTTAAAGTATTTTTTTTTTATAATTTATTGTTGTAAATTTCAGGTGTGGCATTGAAACCACCAAAGGTATTCGAGAGCGGTAGAGGCCGTCAGAAGAACATTGGGCCAGTTCTAGCTCTGGCCGCGTTGAAGTTCGGTCTGTTCGGAGCCCTCACTTTCAAAGTCCTAGCCCTGATGGTCGGGAAGGCTCTCCTGGTTTCCAAGATCGCTCTCTTATTATCAACCATCATTGGACTGAAGAAGCTTTTCACCTCTCAGGTGAATGACTGAAGCATGGCGCATGATTAAATTATTTATTGATTTTATTTTCGTTGTTTCTTTCTTAACTGTCTTGGTTTGCATGATTAATTTCATTATTTTTTTCGTTCTTACCACAATGTGCACTAAACTGCTGTTTTTGTTAATAAGCAATGTGATTGCTTTGTTGGTTCACTTGTATGTATATAAACACTTCATTCTCTATTGCATTACACCTCTAACTTTGTACATTTAAACCACGAAGAGAACTTCAATTAAAAACAAAGTTGAGTAGAACAAAGAAAATAATACGTCATTGGTACGGCAGAATGTAAGGTCCAATTTCAAATTCATCATCATCAATAACCCATAATGTCCCCCTCCTGGCCTCGGGTCTGCTCTCAGGAGAGGGTTAAGGCCATACGTAAATCATCATCATCAAATTGTAACTGTTTAAGGCTACGTTCACACGCTATTATAAATTTTATATGTATACCTGATCTCTCCTCTTCCCACATTTACTTTCGTTACTTCAGTGTACTGCGAACCAGCTTTAAATCAGCTACCGCAAGGCTAGATGACAAGTGTCGGATAAGACGACTAAAGATCTTTCTCACAGGTCGAACATGTGGAACATACATGGAAATGGGATGTAGGCTCTGAAGACCATAGTGATCCCATAGCCCACTAATTACAGTAAGTTGATTAGCAATCATCAGTATGTGACAAATTTTAATCTATACTAATATATAAAGCTGAAGAGTTTGTTTGTTTGTTTGAACGCGCTAATCTCAGGAACTACTGGTCCGATTTGGAAAATTCTTTCAGTGTTAGATAGCCCATTTATCGAGGAACGCTATAAGCTATATATCATTACGCTAAGAACAAGAGGAGCGGACCATCAATGAAGAATGTTACAAAAATGGGGGAAAAATTTAACGCTACGGGCAATAGGAGACGTAAACGACTTTGCGTGGGTCAGCTAGTATATAATAAACTCAGGGGAAAAAAAATTCATTGTCATTTAATCGCCAGCAAAACTATCATCACTATACCCTATTCAACTTTCTCTGAGGCAAAAGGTAAACAAAGAAACCAATGTTTCTCAAACGAGTTGATCGAGAGTAACGATGGCCGGTCTAACCCAAATAATTATAAAATTTCACATGTCTACGTAAATTATAATCTTTATCACTACTCTTCAATTTAGTAGTGTTATAATACGTTCAAAGTTTGGGAACAGCTACAGTTTTAGGTGTTTTTAATGTCACTTTTTAGTCAGTCCACTGTGAACTCGGAAAATTTGGACAGTTGCAATTATTTTATTTTTTTACACTCGTACTTCCGTTGTACTTGACACTGGCAGAATTGTAAACATCGGCACAGTTTTCCATTTTCCAAGAAAAAGAAAGAAAATATCACTTTTTTATTGATTCTAGATGCATATAAAATTTGATCTATTAAAGAACCTTTTTCTGGTTTGTTTACCTTTTGTCTCAGAGGAAGTTGAATAGACTATAGGGTTGTAGGTATCATCACTAGGTAGTTGACCGTATCGTAAATAAATACCGATGTCTCCTTCATTAAAACGAATATTACAAAACATCTCGAAAAATATAATTATTACAGTTTATCATTTCTATTACAAATTTTAATCAAATAAACATTGAAATATATAGCTCAATTGAGTAGTCTAAAACAGTGACGTCACAAGTTGGTTTTAGTACATTTTTCATACAAAGCTACATATACATACAAGCAACCCGTAAGAATGCCACTGTCAAAACACATATCATCAAAAAGTAGTATTTAGTTTGTCAACCACGTATGTTTCTCTGAATAAAATTGACAGTATTGTATTGTCTTAAAATAGTCTCTCGTCATATGAATGAATCAATCTTACTTTTAATAAATGCATAAAATTTTAAAATGGTAACAGCAACACAGAAACATTATTTGGATTAACCTTAAAACATCATGAAACCCACCATTTTGTAAGCTTAGCTGCATATTCCCACTGAAATTGTATGCTGCATGTTAATATTTATTTTGCATGTCGAGCTTAAGTAAATATTGTATTTAATGAAAAGTTTTTCTTTTAGTATTATTGTTTAGCACAAGCACTATATAAATGTCTCTAAGATCTCGATTTTTTGCTACTGACTAACTACATGTCTGCAATACAAAACAATGATGTTATTATCGCCCAGAACGCATAGTCACATCAATATTGGCGTGGTGATGCGTTGTCATTGCACTTTGTTTGTTTTAACGCTGATTAAGAGAGCAAATCTTGAATACATTCACGTTTTGCACTTATTCTCCTAAAATTTCTAGTTTTTTTATTAAATTAGCTCTCTTCTTTTGGATGTTTCATATCTGCCAATCTGATTCTACCGCGAAATATAGTAGTGTGAGTTATGTGACGCACTCAGAGCAATCTCTTCTGCGTGACATGTCACAACAATTGATATACACGAATATCATTATTTTGTTGAAATTGTATAAGCTATGGCTGGGCATGCCCAGCTACTTACATACTAGTTCGACCACTCAACATGGTCTTGAAGAAAACAGGTGTTTCAAAGCAATGCTGGTTCTTACCATAATGAATGTAATGAAATGCCAGAAGAACTCCTTAATTTTTGTTCCAATTTCGTTAAAATTAATAATTTGGTTGTGATTGTGAGGTGATTGTGTTCCAATTTCTTTTGGTCCTTTATTTTTATTTGATTAAATTAGCGACCCTCCAAATGAACATGATAATAAAAAACCTTCTTACCTTTCATACGCGACCGCCTCATCTAGTGCTAAGCAGAGGTTGTATTATAGTAACCAGACTACTGACAGACATACTCATATATACCTGAATACATACATATCATAAACCAATTATACTCAGACCCAAAACAAGCGAACACATAATTCTTTCAATACATAATTCTCTCTCAAATAGAACCTTGACAATACAGCACATGCTCTGTTTGTGTCGATCTATGATTTTAACTATAGCTTTAATTTAACGTTCATAAATGTCACTTAGCATCATAATTTAATAAATAATTTTGAATTTGATCACAATGAATGGGCCGGCTCGACCGGATGATACCACGGCCTCACAAAAAACCG
The DNA here is from genome assembly GCA_949125395.1 of Diaphora mendica. NCBI lineage: Eukaryota > Metazoa > Arthropoda > Insecta > Lepidoptera > Erebidae > Diaphora > Diaphora mendica. Next base: position 1,645,037 of record OX421332.1, on the reverse strand, counting down.
GTGTGAAATAGTGCTTGAGCTGTGTTTCACCGAGTGAGTGAGGATACCGGAGGCCCATACCCTAATCCCCCTACCTTCCCCCCCCCCCATTTCCAAAAGGCTGGCAACGCACTTGTGACGCTTCTGGAGTTGCAGGTGTCCATGGGCGGCGGTGATCGCTTACCATCAGGCGATACGTCTGCTCGTTTGCCGGCCTATTCCATAAATAAAAAAAAATAAAAAAAAGCCACCAGACAGATATGAGAGTTAGATAAATTTTTCGATAAAAGGTATTTATATTACGGACCAGGTGTCTAAGCGACATAATTCAACGCGATGGGGCGTTGTATATGAGAATCTGTTCATCCTTTTAAATCCTCTTGGAATGAAAAAATATGTTAGCGAAAACGTGACTAAGCCCCTAAGTACAAAATTATATTTGGATATATTTAAAAGATACCCTTGGAAATACATTAAATATCTCTCTGGGTTGACAAGTACAATGAATTTGAGAGTTCAAAATGTTTTATTTTTGAGATCCATGATTGAGATAAAACATTAAAAACCTAGTAAATTTTATACTTTTGATAGAAATTGATACATGTACATCAGTATTTTTGAAGAATTCCATAAAAAACAAATCAATAGTAATTATACTCTTTGCGCTGTAGCATGGTGCGTGGCATGGTTCAGTAATGTTTCGTACTATTGAAAATTGCAGTGATTTACAAATTATGACTTAGTATTTCAGCTGTACCACATTCGCAATATATTAAATCATGAATAACTGTAGTAAATTAAATTACACCATGATCTGTAGTAAAAATAATGTATGTAAGTATGTAAAAATAAAACCACGCTACAGCGCAAAGAGTATAGTTTCTCTGGAATTTGTTAAAAACTTTCAACAATATTTTCAGCCATACTAATAGTATCCATTGTAAAGTAACTCTGTCTGAATGTCTCTCACGCTCTCTCGGCTAAGTCGCTAAACCGATTTCAATTAATTTTGACATAGAAATATCTTGATTCTTGAGGAAGGACATAGGCTACTCCTTGGGGCGAAAACTGAAATACACACAAGCGGAGGCACTGCAAAAGATTGTGCTGATATAATTATTATAAGAGCAAAACTGGGTCTATTTTATTAATATAATTATGTTTAAAGTCTCGTTGGTCTAGTGGTTAGCGTGTCATGAACATCTATGGCAATCGTTATTGGGAAGTCAGTGCCCCCAAATATACTGACAACTAGTTCAACCTTCGAATTCAGTTCACTTTCAGGGTTGCGGACGTCTGATGCCAGTCGCTCCGTGTAAAACCTGATATTCAGATAAATCCGGTTGAACTAGTAGCCGACCCCGTGATGGGAATAATAAAGGCTAGGAAGATGAAGTTTAATAAGTCCATGGGCTTAGAAAATAAATCACTCAATTTAAGACATAAATCTTCTTTAGAATCAAAGCATTAAACTAGATAAATCACTAGTTAAAAACCTTCAAGAGGTATGCAAAAATTAAAATAGTCGTTTTAAATTCATGTCACGATTTAAGAAAATGATTCAATATTAATTTTCTTTAAATATTATTTATTTTAGATAAAATCAATTTAAGAAAGGGCTTACAATCATTTTAAGATTTCGCAAGCTTAAAATTTTACTGATGCGTCTTAATAATAATGTCAAAGTAAAAGCATATAAATGCAATTTATTTTATTTGTAGAATCTCATTTTTCGATCTACATTCATAAAATGAGCCTGCCGAAGTCACTCTACTATGCCTAATGTAAAGCATAAGCAGAGTCCTAGTAGTGGTCACCATACTCATTGCGAATGCATACAATGCTTCAATCCAGATGACCCACACCATGGCGGCCCATTGAATGCTTCTGCATCTGAATTGCAGTGAAAGCTTATAAGGCAAACAGAACTTTTTAACTGCCTCGTTGGTCTCGCGGTTGGCGTGTGCGACTGCTGATCATGAGGTCTCAGGTTCGATTACCGGGTCGGACCAAATGTTTGTATGATCTACAAATATTTGTTTCGGAGTTTGGGTGTTTTCTATGTATAATTGTATGTATTTACAAAAAAAAAGTATAAATGTATTTGTATCAGTTGTCTAGTACCCATAACACAAGCTCTGCTTAGCTTGGGACTAGATGGCGTTGTGTGTTAGATGTCAGAAATATTTATTTAGATAGACAGAGCTACTTTCGAATATTATTGAACTAGTATCGATTCACCTGAGAGAGGAACAAAACTTCATTATTTCATTCCGATCTAGCTTTCTTTACACTAGTGTGAACTAAACAAGCAATTTTTTTAGGAAATCACACAAACAGGAGATTATTTCCTAAATACCATACATACCATAGCAAACATTTATCTGAAAGAATTTTCGTAATATTCATTTTTATTGAGTTGACGAGATTTTCCAAATCACTTTGCATGTGCAACGCAAATATGTTAAGTTTCGTTGAAGTAAACCAAGATGTTGGTGGACGAAAATACTGTTGGGGACAAAAGTACAATAGGTTTTTGAATTCACTTAATAATCGCATAATAACATGATATGATATGAATATGATTTGATTTTTTTCTAATACTAGACGAATATATTGGCTGCACGGTTGGCCTAGAGGTTTAAGCGGTCGCCACACCGCTGTCTACTGCGCCAAGTGTTGTGGGTTGAAATCCCACATGGGAAAAACTTCATGTGATCACAAATTACTGTTCTGAGTCTGGGTGTTATTTGTGACCGTTTCATGTATGTTTGTTAAATCCCCCGTGACACAAGATGTATTTCTCTAATGCGAGAGTTTTCTTTTTAAAAGAATGGCACTCGGGGACTGCCGCGGTAAAGCTATTGCATAGCATTATTTATCAACCTATGCAATTATAATTATTTATTTATTTTATTAAATTATTTTTATTTATGCAGTATTTTTTTTCTCTGAACATGTATACTTACGGTGAGTGTGGCATTATAAAGATATGATAGATACCTATACACCTGTATACTTTCTCACAAACAGCTGCTTACGTGTTCGCCCGATTTCGGAGCAGCTCGTCTCGATACGTGCGAGCTTCGGGTGTTAGGTTTTATTTTCGTTACGGAATTTGTTGATTCGGTCGGCGCGCTCAAAGCCCGCGATAAAAGCTATGCAATAGCTTAAAAATAAATATTTGTGCCAATATTTATTGAATCAAATTCCCAAAGATGGTCATAAAGGTAGATACAAAACATCAAACGGCAATAGAAAGAGGATTCCTGTAGAGAAAAATCCTATTGCTGTTCATTAACTACTATATATATAAGATGGGAAAATTAGGAATTCATTAAAAAAAACAGATAGAAGGGAAGCCAGTATTTCGGCGTAATGTGCTGTTAATTTTATACAATGATTTAGAAGAGTACATACCTTAAATTGGGGTATATTGTAACTACTGGGTTGAAACACATTTTTTTTAGGAAAAGTTCATCTTTATAATGACAACATAAATTTAACAGTCTCTATAATAAAATTAAAATGTTAATATTTGGTTTTAGTGTAAAATTTTAAGGTTGGCAGTATTGAGTCACGTCTTTAGTTCAAATTCGCGCGCATTTAATTGTCAAAGTGATTACACACACATTAGAACGCGTTTCGTTAGTGGACAAACTTTACGAATAATTATAAGTTATAAGTTTAGCTGACCCGGCGAACTTCGTACCGCCAAATTTACATATCTGTCTCAGCTTCCCAAAGGCAGTATACAGTCGCGGACAAAAAAAAGACTTTTCCCGTTATCTTTTTTTTACAGACAAAAATGAAAAAAATACAGTTTTGGCTTCAGTATCGATTATAGAGAGCCCTGCAAAAAAAAAATTCAAAATATCTTTAATGTACAGAATTGGACCTGTTACATTTTTATTATAAGTATATATATATAGAATATAGATTGGGTTTTACCAATTCTGTAATCTCAAGCCAATAAGTCTTTACCAGTTGTTCTATTTTCTGAAACATTATTACCCCAGCGGAGAATACTTCCAAAAATGTTTTGGCTTTAATCAAAGTTTCTTATAAAATATTTACGCACTCGGTACTAAGCTTTTGTACATTTCAGTCCAATATCCCGCAGGGTCGTAACCAATTTCATGCATAAGTTAAATAAAACCTTTGAACATAAAGATGAAACTAAATTTGACCTTAAAGGCACTGAACGGCAATTTAACGCGTTTGGGAAAAGCTTTGATGTAGAATTAAAATAAGGAAATATTGAATAATCTTACGTAACCGAGCTATGTTTTAGAAACATTTGTGTACTTATTAACCGACTTCAAAAAAGGAGGAGGTTCTCAATTCGACCGTGTATATGTTTTTTTTTCAACCGACTTCAAAAAAGGAGGAGGTTCTCAATTCGACCGTATATAGTTTTTTATGTGTATTCGCGGATAACTTCGTCGTTTATGAACTGATTTTTATAATTTTTAATGGAAAGGAGATGTCCCAATGGTGGTACCATGATAAGGACATTAAGATCTGATGATGGCATTCAAGAGAAATCGAGTCGAACCTTGAAGTCAATTTTATTTTTGTAAAAATTTTACTTGTTATTGAATAAAACATTATATTAGCTGGAATTTCTTGTGGATAGCCATAATTCAATAACCACATAAAATAAATCATTTCCATGAGCATGAAAATTCATAAAATACCGGGTGTGATTTATTTATAACTAGCTGAGCCCCGCGGTGTTACCCACGGTACAACAACAACCGTGGTTAAAGCCGCGGGGCAAATTAAAACAAAGACCATGTAAAAAGTATCCTATGTCCGTCTCCTAGTTCTAAGCTACCTCCCCACGAATTTTCAGCTAAATCGGTTCAGCCGTTCTTGAGTTACTACCCGACTGTGAAAGGAGTGTTATGTTTTTCGAGTGTATGTATTCGTATTTTATGTGAGTGGTGTCAATGGATTCGTTTAAGTCGTGAAAGTGACACTGGGTACATCAAAATAAAAATAAATAAAAAGAAGGATTTTGGCGCCAAAAAGTAATATAAAAAAATGTTTTAAAAATACATCGAGTGTGGTATCAAAATAAATATTTTTTTTACGGTGATTAGGAATATATAAAAAACTTATATGTTTTTATTGTTAAATATGGACGCAGTTGGGTTTTTTATTTTTAATAATTTGTACTTGTAAATAGTGTAACTAACACGACTTTCTTTTGATAGAAGATACGTATTTTAAAATATTCGACTACTACGACGACTAAACATCAGAAATCAGGACAATTTAGCACAAGTTGTCTACTTTGTGGTTAGATGGTCGTGTGTGAGATGCTAGTATAAGTGTTACATACATACGTACAATGCCACCGACACTAAATTAATAATTACAAGTTTTAACAAAAAAAAACCGACTTCAATCTGGACCAAATTTAAATGGACCATTCGGGAAGCACCAGCTTTCAAATAAAAAAGAATCATCAAAATCGGTTCACCCAGTCCAAAGTTATGAGGTAACAAACATAGAAAAATAAAAAAATAAAAAAATACAGTCGAATTGTGAACCTCCTCCTTTTTGAAGTCGGTTGAAAAAAAACGAGATTGGTAGACACATTTTTAATTCCTTATGAAAACGGCATCGTCATCAAACGCAACATGAAAATTATTTTTAACTATTTTAAAAACTAACCTATGTCAATTTTTGCGCTTGACTGTACAAGCTTTAAACACTTTCCACTATAGCGCAACCAAAACAGTATTTTGTACACTTTATAAGCAATGTTTGCATGTACGAGACAGAACACGTATGAATTTTATTACAGCGAAGACAAATCTTATTGCACGGAACTATTTATTCGAAACATTATTTTTATTTCACTAGTAATGGAGTACATATTGTCTTACTTTTATTAAACTTTATTGTTATGAGATATGGTACACTCAGAATCGAAAATATTGTTGTTTATTTTGATTTCATTGCAAATTGCCTTTCTCTCAGTACTTATAGGTTAACGTAATATAATTCAATTTTCTGTTTGAGCGTATTTATCTCAGGAAAATAAATAAAAGAGTTTGTAGTCTACTGAACATTCAGCTAAGGTCTTGTGGTTAGTTACCCTGAAAACTCCGCCATAAATAGTGATGTGGAGGAACGGGTGTCATGTCCCTCTGACACAAAGGGAGGATTCTCCGACCAGGCGAGCTGATCATGCCTGGCGGGCCAACTGCCCAATGGTTGATGTTGGGATGTTGTATATATGATAATAGGCGCGAGAACTTTTATTGCGCGATTCAGGATTGGTAGTTTCTTAATTTCCTTCGTTACTCCGTAGTTCGACTTATCTTCAGTAGATGGCGCTGTAGGGTGTTATGTTGTTGTTGCTCTAGATGTGGAAGTCGCCACAGTGATTTCGATTCCCATGCTTAAGATACATACATTTCGACATATACGAATGTATAGTTATCATTGATTAGAATAATTAGCATTCTTGTCATCGTGTATCAGATACTGACTAGTATATTGTGTATCTGGCCTAATACTGGACACTATGTCTAGAACTAGTCAAGTACAAGAAGTTTTTATTATTTACCTATGAAATATGTGGCTATAATCTATTTATAAGTAAACTATATGACCCTAAGATATGACCCGGCGAACTTCGCACCGTCATACTTAAGTTTCCGAAAAACTTGTTTTAGTATGTATGTACGCCTCAGGTTTCCAGAAAGAGAATATGACCCTGCCGGTTTTCTAATAATTTTCTTTTAAACCAACCTTATTCTTATAGTAAGAAATACCTAAAAAAACATCCGATTTGGTGCAGACGATCAGAAATTATGCGCGTACATACATTTCGGTGATTTATTCTTATTTATATAGATTACATTTTTGGATGGTCATAACAAGGATTTTATTGAGTCTAAACTACATAATATTCAAATATTTGCCTACAGTCAGACGAAAGAAAATTATTTACTTTTCAATTTCGTTCAATTTCAATTTGAGTTTTTGTTCCAATCCCAGATTCAATTTTCTTTGTACCTACACGCAGAGACGATATTTTGTTAGAATCTATTTAACTGATTTTGCTATCGATTTTGAAAGTGGCTTACCAATACATTGAGTTACCTTGCCTCAATTCTGATAGTAAAAGTTTTTTTTTTAGAGATGGTTATCAATATGGCCTTTAATTGTCTACTCCAGGACATACACCTCTCCTTAAAAATAGGTTTATAAAAAAGCGGCCAAGTGCGAGTCGGTCTCGCCCATGAAGGGTTCCGAAGCAGCAAGTAACATAATATAAAAGTTCTTGTAGTTCGTTGTAACTTTGATCGATAAATTGCGGATTACGATTTATAACGTATTAAAAATAAACTACTAACTAGATCTCGTTCAAACCAATTTTCGGTGGAAGTTTGCATGGTAATGTACATCGTATATTTTTTTTAGTTTTATCATTCTCTTATTTTTGAAGTTAGAGGGGGGGGGGGGGACCAACATTTTACCATTTTGGAAGTGTCTCTCGAGCAAACTATTCAGTTTAGAAATAAATGATAATTCTAAGTATGGGGACTCCCAAAATTTATTGTGTTTTTTTTATTTTTGTGTGAAAATGTTAATGCGGTTCACAGAATACATCTAAGTACTTACCAAGTTTCAACAGTATAGTTCTTATAGTTTCGTAATAAAGTGGCTGTGACATACGGACGGACAGACAGACAGACGGACGGACAGACAGACATGACGAATCCATAAGGGTTCCGTTTTTTTCCTTTGGCACGGAACCCTAAAAAGTAGCATATCCACGCGACCTCGTTTACGTCTCCTATTGCCCGTAGCGTAATAATTTTCCCCAGTTCCTGTCACATTCTTCAGAGGTGCTCCGCTCCTATTAGTCTTAGCGTGATGATAGCGTTCAAGTAAACAAACAAACTCTTCAGCTTTATATATATATATTAGTGCTTTGGTTGTGGAGGTCTGATGACTGTCCCTCTTCATGAAACTCGAACTTCATCACCCTTATTGTAGCAGACTTAAAGCCGACCCTAACCGTATTTGGAAGAATGGATAGTGATATTCACTTCGCATAAAACTTGAAGTTCACCCTTATCATCATCATCAGCCAGTTGCAGTCCACTGTTGGACATAGGCCTCTCCCAAGGAACACCACAGAGCCCTGTCTGTTGCTTTTTGCATCCAGTCGCTGCGAGCCCTCCTATGCAAGTCGTCCCGCCATCTGGCCAGAGGGCGTCCCACACTACGTTTGCCAAGATGCGGTCTCCACTCCAGAACGCATTTATTCCAGCGGTTATCAGTTCAAACTCAAACTCAAACTCAAAAATATTTTATTCATATAGGCACTTATTTTACAGGCACTTATGAATAGTCAATATTTAATATTAAAAAATCGAGTGATTCTAGTCGCCAGTTCCAAGTGCAGCCTAACCTTCATGGAGAAGAATCTGGCAAGAAACTCCATTGTTGCTCCTTTTAAAAAATAATAATACGGTTTACAATATTTTTTTCACTAAGAGACTTGAATGAGAACGAAGTCGACCAAAGAAAACAAAATAAAAGGTTTGGAGTCATTGCTGCACAGCCATGAGCTAACCAATCATGCGCCGTTCTTACTGATAGCTGCAAGATTTTTACATTGTTATATTGTGACATTGTATTGTTATATTGTGAGGTCCACTTATGGAAAATAAAATCCAAATAGCACTTTCACTCACAGTCAAATTTAAAAAGATGTAATATGTCCAAATATAAAATAATCAATAAATGTCACAAATGTAAAATAGAGTAAGACGCATGGATCGGCCATCGACCTATTCAACCATAGTTGAGCTGCGTACTCAGGCCGCACGGCAAATCATCAGGTCAATATCAAAGAAATTAATAATTAATAATAATCATAGTCGACAAGGTGCTCATACAATAACAAGTGCGTATTTAATAAATTGGGAAACATTGTTAGATAAGTACCAAAGTACCATCATGTATTCATCATTTCATTCATCAAGTTCTGCAACATATCTGTTTTTTTTCTTTTTTATGGAATAGACCGACAAACGAGCAGACGTATCGCCTGATGGTAAGCGATTACCGCCGCCCATGGACACCCGCAACACAAGACAGGAAAGTTAATTATTTAACTTAACTCTTGGTTCAGTAGTTAGTAAGTTAGTAACCCTGCCTGCTGAATCAAAGGTTATGGTTTCGATACCCACACATGGGAAAAAAAGTGCCTAAGTGTCAATAATATGTATATATTTAGAAATACATAAGTATGTTTATCAACAGTAGACTTACCATAGTGCAGACTGCCTGCGGATGTGTTAATAACAGCAGTTTTCGGATCCCTCACTTCTCAGGTGCAGAGTAGCACACCGTATGGTTTTAATCGGTCCGATTCCGACACCTCGCCGCAAACCCCGGTGGGGTGACGGCCCGTGGGGGTTTCCAAAGGTAAAAAAGTACAGGCTGCGTTTTTGGGAATCAAACGGCCGTGTGTGTAATGGGTGAACTTACTATTGTCAGAAACTGATCATGAACCTCTCTTTTAGGGTTTATCTTATATTGTATTGTGTATGTATATTATTATCATCCTTGTGAAAAAGTATATGTTTCTTTCTTTTCAGTCTATCGATTCGAGACAATCGTTGGGAACTGAGTAATTGATTCTAAACAGTACTAACATTAAAAGATAAAGAAATTAAAGTACGAATAATTTTCAGGCATCGGTCAAAAAGGATTAAAACAATATGGGTGACAGGCACCGGAGTTACGGCGTTGCATACCTCAGCTAATTAACAATAATAAACTTTATTACATTGACTGTAAACTCGAAAATTGAAAAGACTAAACAAGACGTTTATATTCATATTAAAGTCAATGCATTACTAGGTTTTAACCGAAAGGAACTAATGAGTGACTGTATTAACCCACCAAGAAATATAAAAGAAAGTGTAATAAATTTTAGATATTGAAAGTTGTCAAAAATACACCAAAATGAAAAATTTAGGAAAACATATATCGAAGAAAATAAATAAAAAAAAGACTGGAACAATAAACTCATAGATAAATTAAGATTTTATTCTTAATCATCATTATTTTGTCAACTTTTATTTATTTTCAAAGAAATATAAGTTAAGAACACATTAAAATTGTAAATAACACTTTTTTTTGTTATTAACTATAGTGGTACTTGCGACTTGTACAATAAATAACTATTTTCGCATTTAAAACAACTAAGCATTTGCCCTAATTATGTTAATTATTTATTATTATTGCATTAATTGTACTTATTATTTATTGTGGAATAAATGAATTTAATACTAACAATGTCTAACATATTTTTATTAACCCAAACTATGTTGATTTAGAAAATAAATCTACTAACAGTATTACTTCCTTAGTGTAATTCCTACTACCTCATAAGAGTCCACTGCTCGACGTAGACCTTATAAGGTCTTTCCCGAGCAGTGGACTCAATGGCTATAGCCCATCCACACTCTCCACGAGGCTACACGAGGCAACGCGAGTGCGAGAGTCAGGACGGTGCGCTCCTGCCCCCTCGTCTTCGCTCGCCTCGTCTCGCCTCGTTCCGCTTTGTGTCGATTTTTGGGCGCGAGTCAAAGAAAGTCAAAGGACGGACACACTTCCGCGAGAGTGTGGCTGTGGCACTTGCCGAGACTCGTGCCGAGGGGTGGGGCAAGGCGCCTCGCGAGAGTCTGGGTGGGCTATTATAAAGGGAATTTTGTGTTAAGTTTTAGTTCTCTTTGCAGTGCCGTTATTATGCTTAGTTTACCTCTTTTGTCGGCTCTTACGACCCCCACGGGATGAATAGGGTAGAGATACTCCGTATTATACATCGATCACCACAAAACAATGTCTCAGTAAAACATTAGCTAAATAAATAAAACGTTTGGCCTAGTGGTTTAACGGTCACCACGCCGTTTCCTACTTCGCCAAGTGTCGTGGGTTCAAATCCCACTTAGGACAACACTTTGTGTGATCCACAAATTGTTGTTCTGAGTCTGGGTGTTCTTTGTGTCCGTTTCATGTATGTTTGTAAAGTCCCCCGCAATACAGAATTTATTCCTAATGCGGGAGTTGTCTTTTAAAAAGAAAAAAAAATGATATCCTGCCAAAGAAAACAGATTCAACGCTGTTCCCAGTCGGTAAACTTTGAGAATTGTTTTACATAATACATAGAAGTATCGTCTAAGAAACTTCAGGGTACAAAAACAGTATAAAGTTTCTTAAAAATCTCCGCATTGATTTTCGCTGCTTTTATTTTGCAAAGCTATGAGCCTTCTGCGAATAAATTTGAGCATTCTCGATTTTAAGTTTAATCTGTTAAGAAAAGAAATGGCATAATATTGAAAAGTAAAACTCAATCTTCTTTCACTGGACAGATCTATTGATCTAGTAGATAGCGATTCTGACTGATCGCCTTCCACACAGGACCAGCATTATGCAATCAACACGATTAATGATCGTTCAAATTCAAAATCATTTATTCAATTAAGACACCAAGTGACATATATGGTCGCTAAATTGTAGCTACAGTTAAAAATCATATCAATCAATCAATAGATCGACACAAACAGACGCCACAGATGTACTGTATTATCAAGGTGAATTAGGTGAAAACACCAATATTCACTGCCTGCATGTGTCGATCTATTACTTCCAGTTTCTAAAACTCGTAGAGTGCTATGAGGAAAGGAGGCCCAAATAGTCTAGTCAACAAGTTCCATACTTGTTGACTAGACTAAAAGATGCAGCAGCATCACTAGGCCGCCATGGTGGGGGTCGCCATACTGCATTGTCTGCATTCGCAGTGAGTATGGTGACCGCCACTCTTGGATTCTGCTTATGCTTTCCATCAGGCAGAGTAGAGTCATTTTGGCAGGCCATACATAAAAAAAAAAAAAAAAAACTGGCAAAGAAACTCTTTTTAAAAGTCAGATCTGTCTGTCCCTGAGTTCATAGTATACCTATAGTATTTCGTTCGTTCATCTGCGTCTCTTTCTAATTAAACTTGGCCCTGTTGGTCTAAACGTCAAGTTAACTATCCAATCTTAGGTATACCAGCAAAATACACATTTAAGAAAAAAAAGAGAGCCGTCACTTGACGCCTGGCAGATGTGAAACAATTGCAGATGTGAAGAAAAATTTTATTGAATTGAGAATTGAATTGCAGTGGCGAAGCACGCCAAATAACGCCAAAAATCAGGTTTACCCCTCGCCTATAGATGTTTCACATCAAAATTTGAAAATCGGTAAGATAATTTCGGAGTTCATCGAGAGCAACACTATTATATTTAATAGATTAGAATTTAACAAGTGTATTTATTTAAGAAAATATACATTGGATTAATGACAGTATACCATTGCCACTTCTTACGTAGGTGAATCTAAAATCACTCTTATGTGTATACATTTGAAGATACCCCTAGTCCCTAAGGACCTTAAGGCTTAGGGTATAAAGAGGTGAGGAAGGTGAGGGAGAGCCATGCTTCGGCATGAATGGGCTGGCTCGACCGGAGTGATACCACGGCCTCACAGAAAACTGGTGTGAAATAGTGCTTGCGCTGTGTTTCACCAAGTGAGTGAGGATACCGGAGGCCCATACCCCACTCCTCCCCTATCTCCCTCACCCCCTCCCCTCCCCCTATCTCCCCCCCCCAACCCCCAAAGGCCGGCAACGCACTAGTGACGCTTCTGGTGTTGCAGGTGTCCATGGGCGGCGATAATCACTTATCATCAGGCAAGAGGACTGCTCGTCTGCCTGTTTATGTCATAAAAAAAAGGTGTGTGTATGTATGAATATATTGTAAGTCAGCTAATATCAGTATGAATATATTGAAGTAAGCATCAACATTATTGAAGGAAGATTCAAGTTTATCACAATAAACTGGAATATTATGCCAGCCGATATTACAATCTACATTAAGTAACTTATCCTTTAAGGTAATGGGTAATAACATTTATTTAACAACTGACATTAGCATATTACGAATAACAATCAGAATGAGATTTTTTTATGATCGTGAGTTTGTGACTTTCTGTGCTAGATATTTTGTCTGAATTATGGCTCTGATTCAAGACATTTTACCGGAATATAAATCAAACATAAAATAATTGTTGGAGAAATGTTTATTAAATTGGCAGCCATCATTATGTTGGAAACAAAGTAGAAGTGGTAGTTTTATTTGAAAAATGTTTAATTCTTGTAAATGCAGAGAAATTCTAGAGAGAAACTTGTAATAAATTTGGGAGGGCCTCAAATACCAGTGTTCAGCAATTTTCCAATAGATGTTTACAAAGTGAATGAAGTTGACAGAATCACAAGAAATCACGAATTTACGGGAAGGACTATCATTCCCCCAGAATAAAAATGATAACGGAGAGTGGTCATATAAGTGGAGTTCCCAAAAGCCTAATCCCATTACTTCAGTCGCGTTAAAGCACACACAATTCACTTACGTCTAGACTTCAGCTTTCCATAACAATAGACATCACTAAGTGACCTATCTAGTCGTATGCGTATACCGCATTTCATAAACAAAGAAAATAATCCATAGATACGTTGTATCAAAAAAACAACTATCTCACGTCTGCCAAAATTTAACCTGAAAACTTCTGTATAAGAATGAAAGTAAAATTCGAAATCCTCAATCTTTAATTTTGCCAGTACACTTGTTACGAATTTTATCCAAAACTTTCTCGAAAATACACGCGGAATAGCAAACAGATAAAAAACTTTAAATGTCCCTTTATCGTGGAAACAAAACCTCGGCAGTTTCTTTTACAAGCCATGGGACAGAAAGATTTTGTTAGGAACTTATTTTAATATCTTCCGGCCCCGAAGGAACGGTATTATACAAGATGTGGTGTCCTAAAACTGACCAACTTCGAGTGGATTATATCTTAAAGACCCTTCTCAGATATGTGTATACTTTCGGGCATTCGGATGTATCGTGTTACGTAAGCACTTTTATTCTTTGTGGATTAATAGTTTCTGATTCTACAAAAAATATTATTGATGTGTATGTAGTTACTTGCTTTTTAAAGATAAACTAAGTGTTTTGTATGTTTATTTTATGTGTCATTCTTTTGTTTTTATTGATGATTACACTGCAAATGATTGTAAAAGCAATTATGTAGCATCACATAAAAAACAAAAAATAAATCGCGATAGGAATTTCGAAAAGAAGTGTTGAAAATGTTTATGTTTAAAATCGAATGTCATTATAAATAGTTTGTCATTTTCTTGTTTGACATTTGAAATGTCATGTAACTTGGATTCTAGATTTTGATTTGATTTACTGGTTTCGTCCATGAGCCCCGTGGCAGGTAAAATTACTAGTATTATTATTAGTACGAAGCTCTGGAGAAAGAAATTAAACAGTTTATTAGATAAAAACATCCTTTCAAAATCATTTAATATAGTTAACAGGAAACCCTAATCTTTCTTAAAACCTTAGGCTTAATGGTTGAAATCTAGATAATATTGGCAATATACTTTCACTGGATGTGCGAATAATATTTTTAGATGGATTTTATAGAGGCCATTATTTCGGAGAACAGCTTCACGCACTACACATTCATTGTCAACATAAATTCACCACACGTTGTTGCTTCTGTTGAGTCCCCCTGATGCTGCATTTTCTCAAAACACATGTTTGTTTTATTTTGTACGTGTTCGTATTGTATCTTTAATGTAAGGCTTGTGTATCATACACTAGCTGACCCACGCAACGTCGTGTACGCCTCCTATTACTCGTAGCGTAAAAAAAATCCCCCGTTTTTGTAACATTCTTCATTGGTGCTCCGCTCCTATTGGTCTTGGCGTGATGATATATAGCCAATAGCCTTCCTCGATAAATGTATGTGAATTACGCTAGTGGCTTGTCATCAGTGTATTTATTAGACAATGGGCAGCTGAAATGATAAATGCGTTTGCTTGACAATGAAATGAATTTAACCGTTTAGAGACCGTATTAGTCTGAAGGTTTGCTGTCCCAGTTTCAAAAACTGATACAACCCTGGTTCGGTCAAGTTCTGTGTGTAATATATTATTATCTCAGTGCCTATTACAAACATCTCCGCAATACACATCGCAACGGCAATACTGTCTTATTCCACGTTTACGCGTTGTCAAAATCGTTGGAAGTGTTACCAATCCAATGTAGCTCCTGAGATGGCATTTTACCAATTAATAAAGGATAAACGTGGATAGCTGAAACTAGTTTAGTCGCGTTGAATATTTAATTATTAGACCACCATCCCCGGTTGGTCACCAGATTCACTTTAATATTTAGCAACATTTAGTAAAGCTTGACTAATTTACGAACACAAGTTGTATGACTGCTTAAATTGTATCATCCGTAAATGTAAATAAATATTTTTCTTAATTAGATTTCTTTTAATAATAATATACGCAATGTTGTTGTCAAGTGAATCATCTTAATTCTTTGACATTCTAAAATTAGTAAGTACAATTCGGTCCGCAATAAAAAAGTACATTTCGATTGCATAAAAACTCTAAACTCAAAATGCTTTCTTAGCTGTCTCACTTCCATATTTTATTTCTAAGAATAGCTATAGTCAAACAGTCGACTGTTTTGTAGATTTGATGATGTTTCTTTAATAAATGAGGGGGCAAACGAGTTATCATATGATGGAAAGTGATTTCCATGAACGCCTGCCATTAAAGTTTTAAGTTCGTCAAATAATGGGATAAAATTCAAGTGAGTTGAATTTTTAACCGACTTCCAAAAAGGAGGAGGTTCTATGTTCCACTATAATTTTTTTTTTTTTTTTTTTTTTTTTTTATGTATGTTCACCGATTACTCCGTCAGTTGTGGACCGATTTTGATTTTTTTTTGTATGGTAAACTTGGTACCTAATTCTTTATTCATTTAAATAGTAGTATTATAATGTGTGCTAGGTACCTAAAATCTGTTTGAAGTCGGTGCTAAGCCAAAAAGAATACAAACGAACAATTACAAAAGTCTAAGCGATAGTCACTTGGCACCGACTTCAATCAGATTTTAGGTACCTAGCACACATTATAATACTACTATTTAAATGAATAAAGAATTAGGTATAGGCAATTTATGAAGAACCAGTTTATTTTACGCTTTTAAGTGTTTTTTTGGCAGAGAGTTTTCGTTGGATGTTTTTTGGAAGTCGGTTTTTTTTTTATAATAAGTTTTTATAGAATGTATGTTAACAAGTGCCATCAAGTGCTGACTAGTAGGCTCTTTTTTTAACGTTTCGAAGTCGTATTCCGATAAGTGTTTCAAAATCCGAAATCCGGAAACACCGGAATACGATTATCATCTTTAAAAAAAGTCTTTAAAAAAAGACATACTTTTCCTAAATTTGTCAGTCATCAGATGAGAGATGTGTCAGGTTGAAAATTTCGTACACAGATTTGTCTAAAAATATTCTAATTAAAAGAACTGCCTATATTTTATTTAAACGCAAATGTAAAGTATTTTCACGATGTGTTTCGTATTAATATTCACCTAGTTATTTCTATGAAATTCCCATTAAACTCTGTACTTGTTTTTTTTTTATGTAATAGGCGGGCAAACGAGCAGACGTATCGCCCGATGGTAAGCGATTACCGCCGCCCATGGACACCTGTAACACCAGAGGCGTCACACGTGAGTTGCCGGCCGTTGGGGGTTGTGGGGGGGGAGATAGGGGAGGATGTGGTCGAGAAAACCGGTCGAGCCTGCCCATTCATGCCGAAGCGTGGCTTTCCCACAGTAAAGTTGTGTTTGCCGCTATCCCTGTAAATATTTTCTGCTACCGAGCTTAAATATCTCAAAATCAAACGAAGCATCACTGACAACACCGTAAAAGAAGAACATTTCATTATTTCTTAGAGATACTACCTGGAATGGTTAAAAATTTTCATGTTTGCAGTCTTGACATCCTTGATAAGAAAAATAACAATAAAAATCATATTTCGTTTATTACTAGACACGGTCCTTGCTATAAATATTTCACTTTCAACATAACCCATTAACAAGAACATTAGTATATCTATACTAATATTATAAAGCTGCAGAGTTTGTTTGTTTGTTTGTTTGTTTGTTTGTTTGAACGCGCTAATCTCAGGAAATAATGGTCCGATTTGAAAAATTCTTTCAGTGTTGGATAGTCCATTTATCGAGGAAGGCTATAGGCTATATTTTATTTTCAAAAAAATTAGGGATCCGTAAGAAAATTGCTAATTTCTAACCCAAGGTGTGAAATCGAAAACCTATTTTTGCGTGCGCTGCAAAGACTATTGACAATAGAACAAAATAATGTATTACGGGTTTGTAGGGCCCATTAAGATCTACAAAAAAGTCCGCGAGAGCATATATCTAACTATCATGGTTTAGTCACAATAACCGATTTTGTGTTCGAAAAAAATATTAAATCGACTGAAGAAAGAAACTACGTTAAATGTGTATCGTAATATTAATCCTTATCCAAATTAAGCATTATGTTATCAAGGGTATTTATGTAGAAGTAAAATACTTTTTGTTTCATCCCAATCCGACATTTCGTTTAGAAGTTATCACGAGTATAAGACGCTAAGAGTTGGTACCTAATAATGAGTTATTTGCCAAAGAGTTTTTATCAACATAATGCCTAATATTAATCTTTATCTAAATAATTGTGTTGTTTATTATGAATATTAGATCTTAGAAGAGTATAATAAATACATCTATACTAATATATAAAGCTGAAGAGTTTGTTTATTTGTTTGGACGCGCTAATCTCAGGAACTACTGGTACAATTTGAAAACTTATTTCAGTGTTAGATAGCCCATTTATCGAGGAATTCTATCCATACTTCCATACTTTATATTATAAATGCGAAAGTAACTCTGTCTGTCTGTCTGTCTTGCTTGCAAACCGCTGCACCGATTACAATGAAATTTGGTACACAGATAGTCTAGAGCCTGAGAAAGGACATAGGCTACTTTTTATTGCGAAAAAAATGTAATAAGGGGTTGAAAGGGGGGATGAAAGATTGTATAGAAGAGTGGTGGTTTAATCGCCACACGCCTGCGCATTACCTTGGTGACACCGCCCGGTACACCGGACACTCTTGGCAACGAGGTAACAAGGATGTCAAATTCATTAAAAATATTTCTCCTTTTCAACGAAGACTTAAATTAATATAATAATAATAATATAATAAATAACATACATTCATAAATATGATTTGTATGTTTACATTATATTAATAGAAATAAATAAGACAAATTACAAAACAGTGTATACAGTATCGTCATTTTAAGCTAAAATCTTAAACTTTATTTTTTAGGTTGTTGATTACATATAAATAAAAATGTCATTTAAATTTCGTAAAAATTTTAAGATCAAGGGGGTAAAATAACAATAGGGGATGAAAGTTTGTATGGAAATATGCAAGGTTTGTGAAGGCAAGGCAAGGCAAGGCCTATGTCCAGCAGTGGATTGCGATAGGCTGATGATGATGATGCAAGGTTTGCAAAAATGTTTCATGAGTTTGGGACAGGAGACAAAATATTAGAGCTATTCAGATGTAACATTTACTGAGTTATCACAATATGCCTAAGTGTGCTTACCCGAATGGGCAGACATGTGAGGGCAGACGACTGTGCCGCATGCGGATGTTGAATTTTGCTACTACAAATTCGTTATTATTCACTAGGATTCGATTTGTTAACATGATTTTTTGTTTATTCAAATAATTTTCTTCGTGAAAAAATCCGAAGGAAAAGTATCCGGCGGGATTTAAACACAAAAAAAAGCAAAAGGCGTACGCCGCAAGATGAAATAAATGCCTGTATGAAACATATGTATTATGGGTACATGTTAAAAAAATTTGTCTTACTACAATTATGCGAGTACAACTTCACAATGATTTATGAGCAGTGTCAATATGCAAATGCTCTTCTAAAAATAGGAGATGATTGTATGCCAAATGACAGTAACGACATGATTACACTGAGACGTGAGTTCTGGTATATGATAGCACACATGATCTAAAAATAATATATATTCTGATCCGCCGACTAATGAGACAGTACTCGAGGTCCCGGCAAATATCCATGCCCAGGACACCGAGCTTACCCCGTAGTGGCAGTTGAGTGCTCTGAAAAGTGGGGAGGGGAAGAAACGGAGACTTTTTGGTAGAGAACGGGCACACCTGTGTTTTCTTAACGTTGAACTCGACCAGATTCTCATCACCACATTGTTAAATGCGGTTCAAAACCCGGTCAAGCTCAGCGACAATCTCCTATCCATTTTCCTCAACGTCTACTATCTTGGCTGCAGGGTATCCATAATATCGCCCATGCACTGTGCTATCGTCTGCATAGCAATGTATATTGCCAAGGGCTAATATGTCATTGACATGCAGAAGAAACATCTTGGGCGACAGGACCGAATTCTGAGGTACGCTAGCGTTTACCTCCAGAAAAACAGAGGCCGCGCCGTCCGTCGCAAAGAACCCGAATGCGAAGGCGCTGATGAAGAAAAGAGTAAATCTAGAGACGACTCTAGGAGGCAGACCGAATGCTTAGAGATCGGAGAGAAGCGAACGGTGCAAGAACAGGTTGAAAGCCTTGGCCATGTCGAATGTCGAAATAATTTCATACAAAATACTTTTTATTTTATGTACTTATATAAATACTTAAATATGTTTTTAACAGTGAAAAGTGTGTCTTATTTTTAAAATAATGTTAGCCTTAATAATTAAAACTGCTACCCAAAGTCACTGTTCCACGCGGACGAAGTCGCGGGCGCAGCTAGTCCTATAATAAAGTCGTTAAGAATTCATAATTATTTACCAAAATTTCGTTGTAAGCAATTATATTCCATTATTTGTCTTCATCTTTTAATGAGCTTTAACTACGTTACCATGCTTAACATGTACCTTCGAACTGTATAAAGTCCCAGACTGGGAATCAACGAAAACTTATTCATCTACAGAGGATACAAGGATGCAT
Organism: Diaphora mendica; assembly: GCA_949125395.1. Taxonomy (NCBI): domain Eukaryota; kingdom Metazoa; phylum Arthropoda; class Insecta; order Lepidoptera; family Erebidae; genus Diaphora; species Diaphora mendica. The sequence goes on along the minus strand of OX421332.1, from coordinate 1,625,040 downwards.
ACATACACATCCTGATTAAATTAATTTATATTTCGTGTTTCTGGCATCCAACGGTTAGTTTCGTATAATAGAATTGATTCAGTCGATGTAAAGTCCTAATTTAAACTACGTACGACTGAGTGAGTGGGTATTATACCTACTCACTCAGTTTTTTGGGGTTTACCATTCTTGCCGCTCATGGACACCTGCAACACCAGAGGCGTCACAAGTGCGTTGCCGGCCTTTGGGGGATGGGGATTAATGTAGGCGGGGGATGGGGTAGATAGGGGAAGGGGATATGGGCCTCCGGTATCCTCACTCACTCGGTGAAACACAGCGCAAGCACTATTTCACACCGGTTTTCTGTGAGGCCGTGGTATCACTCCGGTCGAGCCGGCCCATTCAGTCCAAAACGTGGCTCTCCACGGTAAAGCCTCTCCTTAGTAAGGAAGTTTTGTCATACTATAACACCCTGGCCGGATTGTATATTTTTTAATGGAATAGTGCGCAAACGAACGGACGTATCTCCTGATGGTAAGCGATTACCGCCGCCCATGGACACCCGCAACACCACGTGTAATACAAATATAGTAGAACATAATTATTTTTCTTTATTACAAGGTGGTTCGATGACCTAGTAAAGGTGGCGGGACGTCGTTGGAAGTGGTCAGTATAGTACCGATTTTCCACTTGATTTTCCTCCTCCTCCTATGGATTTTCAACTATGATGTTCAATTTCTAAGAAATGCGCTCATAGCCCAGTTGCACTCGGTGATTAGAAACAATCACCGACTGTAAGCAATGAAGATGTGGTTAATACCTGGATGGGTAACCACTGGTGGCATGTTACCATGAGTGTTTCCGAGGTCATTTTAAGCAGTCGGTCCCGGTTGTTATCATAGGATAACAGTTGTGAAGCTTAGTAGGAGGCCTTTGGGCGGTTTGAAAACATCCAACGGCAAGATTACGTAGCCACAATGTTGTCTTGCCAGTCCCCAACCCGCACTCGGCCAGCGTGGGGACGTATGGCCTTAACCCTCTCCTGAGATGTGACCTGAGCCCATCAGTGGGTCATTATGGGTTGTTGATGATGGCATAATTATGTCCAACAGAGGACGTCTTATGGCTGGGAGGATGGTGATGATTATATTTCTCTTACCACTTGCCATGTGAACCAAAATAACCGCTATGTGTATTTTATGGTAAACTACTACTTCCAAGGGCCTTGTTGAATTGATGTTTTTAACTTCTAGGAAAGAAAGTTCCCATTTATCTTAGAACGCATATTGATCAATGATATTGATCAAGAAAGAAGTTAAGGCATGATATTTGGTGCACATACTAATAATCAATCATAAGAATATTTGTCAAAGCAAAAAAACTTTTCATCTTGGATTCTATTCTTGCTTTCCATCAGATAAAGTAAAGTTGGAAAGTGGAAAGATTTAAAACTAAAAAAAATGCATACTTAATAATATAAATAAATCTTGCAATTTGTTGTATGAAAATTTATTTAATTTATTAAAAGGTACCTACTTTACCTTTCCCAAACAATATTTACTGTTTATGAAGTATCGTCCAAAAGAATATGCCCAGTCTTTATTGTTCTGTTACCTTCGGAACTTGATGCAAACATAATTATTATTTAATATTACTGATGTCATTCCAATTCCTTTCCAACATAACTCAATATTTTTGGCATGAAGAGAAATAAATACGCCGAGACGTGTGGTAAATTTTAATTACACTGAAATATTCTGCAAAATGTGTGACATCCTCTCTGACAACGTGTCACAAAAATGATTGACTTACCTTCCCTCAGAATAATTACAACGCGAACTTCTGAACGAGACAGAAGATCTCAAATGACATATAAATGAATGTTGTTACTTTGTAAACTACCGGTATGTTATTAAATAAAGGATTTATATTCTAAGTTTTGGGTAGACAATTTTGGTTCAATAGTTTAAAATAATTTTGAATTTGAAATTGTTTTCAGTTTCAATAACTATTTTAACACTGTTTCTAAGCTTAATATTAGGAATCGTTGTAAATCAAGGGATTCGACATTCATTGTTGTTTTGGTAACTTATTCAATGAAATGGATATAATCTCTTTAAAGCGATTATTTTGATAATGAAGAGTATATATAATAGTATATACAATGGGAAAAATTGTTAAATGAAAAACATGGAATATAATGAAACGATTAATAAAAATATGATAAGCGAACACTACCGGTAATTGCTTCCCAAATTAATTAATCAAAAGACGATAACAACAGTATTCCATAAGTAATTTGTGTCTATAGTAGCATATCCTATAATACCATGGTTTTAAGTATGAAAGTCGATGGATATAAGAGTAGAGGATAATTAAAGACGGTGGACTGCATGAAAGAGGACATGGCGAGGAAAGGGAGTAAATAGTGAACTGACGAGTGATAGAGGAGAATGGAAGAAAAAAAATTTATTGCAAAGACCTCAAATTAAGTTGGAAAAGGGGTAGGGAGATGATGGGGAGCTGTAGAAAATTACATTTTACAAATAATAATCTCGTAACACGCCGTCTGAATCACCACAAGGCTTTTGGATCGATAAAGGGGTTTTTCTTTTGAGAATAAAAAGGGTTTCTTAAGTTAAATTAAACAAATAACTTCACTTACATTATTTTATTAACTAAGTGTCGAATAAATAAGTCTTACACTTAACGGAATAAATTACATTAAATTCAAAAACTAAAATAAAGTCGACGAGCTCGCGCATTTCAAAAAGTAATCAGTCTTAGAGGTGGAAAATGCAATGTCTTAAATTCTGGAAATTTATCAAGTGAAAGCAAAGAGATTTAACAGTCCAGGAAGTTAAAACATTGCCATTCACGTTAAGCTAAATGCCAGGCTGCCACGATTATCACAACAACCGGGATCAAGTTACGTGGCAGCTGGCATTTAGCTTGGCTTCATAAAGCACCACTTGATCCTTTGTCCAATTTTGTTTATTGAGACGGTGGCATGGTCATTGGGGGAGAATACATCTGTGGCATGACATACATGGGCATGGTCATAGTCTGCTCAGGGCTCAATGGCGGCGCCGGAATGCCGAAAAGGATTCTGAAGTACCGCGCGATTGTCCATAAAACATTGGACGTCTCCGGAATCCTATAACACAATCATTATTTTATTTTAATTACAATGTAAATATCAATTCAAATCATATTCTAAAGTATAAACATTACTTAGTTTCTGGAATATGAATACCAGTAGTATTGACAATAGACATAATAAAAACAATTTAAGAGTAAAACTGAAAATGGCTCAACAGTTTTAATAAATGATGCCGTTTCAATACATCGACTACATTTATCCACAAAATCAACATGATCACAAACTGAATTAGTTTCGAGCTAAGTTCAGTTTTCATGAATCAATTTTCATTGATATTTACAAATCCATTACATCTAAATATCCATGGTTCAGAACTATAATACATACTGAAATATCCACCACCAAGCTTAATAGTATAGTTTATTAAATAAATAAATGCATCGTTGCTATTATATATGTTTTATGTAATCTTAAATTTAAATATTGATGTTATCCTCTATTTCTTCTTTCTTATTTATTATGAGTTTGCGTACAGTTTGAAACTTTTTTGATATCAGACTTTTCTTTCTTTTTAACTTTTTCTTTATTCCTTTTACTCCCACTTGTATAATGGTCTTTAATAGCTTCATGAATCTCAAAAAGTCCTTCTATAACATCTATACTCATCATTAAAGTATTATAAGCAATACTATAATAACCTGGTTGCTTAGAATTCAAAATATTTTCAACTTTAGAGTCTTTGCTTTTAGTTGATTGACCAAATAAATCATTGATTGGATTGTCTTTTAACAAAAAATCAAGAAAATCTACAAAAAATCGACTGGTAGTATGTGCTTTTTGAAAAAACCTTGCTCTTTCATTTCTGAAATTGATATTCCCATCAGTGCTTCTCTTAGGTCTGTTGTGCCTCTTTTTATTCAGCCTCTTACGAAAGTTTCTTTTTCTCTTCTTAGTAATATTTTTACGCAGTGTATTATTAAAAGAAACCATGGGCTTCCATTCAGTATCCGTAGTTATTATTGGCGTTACTGTTGTAGTTATAATACTTGAAGCTTCTTTTATGTAAGGTGTAATTCTAGTACTATTACTAGGCCTAATGAAATTGTTAGGATTCACAAAATGTTTAACTCTAGGATAAAAATAAGTATTAGGATAGTTAAATTTGTATTTTTTTGTTTTTATGTATTCATACAAATCTTTATTATTTTTCAATCTATCTAAGTTTATTTTTAACTCAGCATACTTTTTTGGCCTATGCCGATTTTTCCTCAAGTTCATTTTTCTCCGAGCAATGTTTCTAGGTTGCGGAACTAGAACCTGTCTTGGTTTTTTAACTATTTCTAATTCATCCGCATCAATATCTGCATCGAAACTCTTTGTTGTTGATACTTTAGAGTTGAGTCCTCGGACTGTTGCCGGAATGGCATCGTAGAAAATATTGGCAATTGGATCTAAAATATTCCTGACGCCATCGATGACAGGTTCGAAAAATTTTAGCAGATTTGACTTACCGTCCCATCTCTCTGCTGCTCTTGTTGAGTTTACAAGTAAGGTAGGCGCCTGTTGCGACTGCTGAGCGGTCACGTCGCCTTGCTGCATTATTTCGCTGGCTTGTGCTTGAGCACCCATAGCCGAAGGGCTATACATCTCTGGTGACGCGAATTGTGGGCTCACTCCGCTAACGGAGTATGCGTGCGAGGAGGCGCTCGGAAAATCGATCGGATATTGCGAGTAAAGATATGGTTGGTTTTGTAAACCGACGCTGCAATAGATAATTTTCACGTTAGGAAGGCGTGGACTCACCTTACTTGTCTGATATATGTCTACTGCAATAATATGTCCAGTCATATATATGTCTTCTTATTATGTCACGTCAGTAGAGTCAGACATTCTATATTCGTCCACGTTTCGGTATTGATCATTAAAGTGGGATAAATTTAAGTTTTTAGATATATAGATATCGTTATTATCGTTATTGGTGTAAGTTTTTTAATAAAAAAAAAACATTTCTGATTTAATATCTATTCTCGTTTTTTTGTCTTAATTTAAATAAGTAGAGTTTTTTTTTGTATTCACAGTGAATAATTCTATTAATAGTAAGTACTCCGTTTAAGCTCTTAAAATGTATGTCTGGAAAGTAATATTTATTGTGCATCATAAAACTATAAATTCTATTTACATTTTCAAATAAATCAATTTCTGATTCATCTTCGTCTTTTTGTTAGAAGTCATTTACAGTCAACATTATGTCAAGTCTGTACAAATCTACAACATACTATTCAAGGGAAAGGTGTACAATTAAATTGCAAAGCCATTTTAGCCATAAAATAATAAAACTGGCCAATGACTTTGCAGTTTTTACAGAGAGATTGAGACTACTGTCAAAATCATTCGTCGGTTATTAGGTCACGAAACTGTACAAGGGATATTTCAAATATATGTGAATATTGTTCATTTATACTTTGGTCAGTAAGTGATTAATTTTACTAAAATGTACAGTAGGTACAAGGCTTGATGATATTTTTATATAGTTAGTTTTAAATATAAAAGAACCATAATAGTTAAGTCAATACATGAAGTATGTTCCACTTTTAATTTAGATTTTAGGTTTGAGGGTATTACAGACACATGACCTTGACCTCTTCAAGATTTTGCTTACGTTTTTCAATTTAGCCATATTTTCTCTTTCATCATACTACTTCCTCCTATTCTACTTTATCTTTCAATGTGAAATTTCTCATTAAATCACTATGGAGTCCTGCCCTCTTAGTTGAGATGTGTGATTTTTTTTTATGGATAGGCGGGCAAACGAGCAGACGTATCGCCTGATGGTAAGCGATTACCGCTGCCCATGGACACCTGCAACACCAGAAGCGTCACAAGTGCGTTGCCGGCCTTTGGGGGATGGGGGGGAGGAGATAGGGGAGGGGTGGGGTATGGTCCTCTGGTATCCTCACTCTCTCGGTGAAACACAGCGTAAGCACTATTTCACACCGGTTTTCTGTGAGAGTTTCGCCTAGCATCTGTCTACAATCGCTAACTCCTCTATTCTTTTGTATTATTTGTTTATATTTTGTTTCGACCACGTGTCTTAGCGTAAAGATGAAGTTATTCCTATACATTAGTTAATTTTCTTAAAACGTTTCCATTTGTAGAATTTCAACTTGTCTAGGCGGGCTGGATGACGGCAATAGACCTACTATTATATACATAAGTTTTAATAAGACTATGCCTTCATTTTCGTTTATGTAAGCGTCAATGAATACGAGGATATACGAGTCCTTTTTATTTACCAATGACATGAGATGTCACTGATAACTTTCATTGCTTAAAAACTTGTTACCATCTTCAAAACATTTTCAGCACATTAATACGAGTATACTCGATTGTCTAATGACTCATCTGATGCTTATATTTCTGTTCTTATTTCGAAGTAAAGCTAGGTAAACATAAAACTAATCTAAGTATATTTATGGCATAAATTATACCCAAAAACTTGGAAATTTGAATTTGATGAGCAACTCAGCAGTTGAACAACTGCTACACTTTTGAAGTTTGAAGCATGTTAAGTTAATTACCCGACTAGGTCAAAGCCAAAGGAGGGTTATGATTTTGACAGGCTATGTATGTATGTATGTACATATGTTCATCTGTTCCCTCATAGCTCCTTATTTTATATCTGAACTCAACATGTAAGTACTCATGTACAAATCATGTAAGTGGACTTATTATATTTCCAACTCCTCCAGTTTTCTTCTGATTAATTTCGTTGCGGGTTCCAAGACAGTTTAATTTTCCTGGGACTTCCCGAGTGTCATAACTCGGTGTGTTCGTGGGTCACCGCTGTTGATCCTGGTGTACAGGAGTTACAGTGGTGGGCGTGTGGGCGGGATTAGTCCCAAAAAAAAATGTAAGTACTCTGCATCATTTTAATATTTATGTAGGCGCTGAATAGGAAAGGTTGCTGGTGATTTAGTAAACAAAAATAAGACCTATAACTTCCAGAGCTCAATCTTACAGACGTACAGGAATGACCAATTTGATATGGATGAAAATATTGGAAGCAGAATTTGCAGCATTAGATATTTGATATTAAAAGCAATACGTAAATTAAGTACACATCATACAGATTCCTGTTTAAAACTATTTCGCTGATCCCGAGAATTAGGGGAAGCAAGTCAGAATCGGTAGTGAAGAGATTTCCAATATTGCCTGGAAGTACGTAACCCGACATGAACCCGACCCAGATCTAGACACTAGTTCTCATATGACAAATGTCTACTTCATATAAGGTTTAATTTGATTCTTGAAATATCATGATTTATTAAAATAAGAAAAATATAGGCCCATACAACGTTTTCTGGAAACAGCTTTTATTTTATGGATGTTACAAAACGTATGAATGTAGATGAATTGTAGACTTTTTGCCTTTTATCTTCGATTGATATTTTCAAGAACTTGAAAGAGATACATTTACTTTATTTAATGAACAAGTTCTTTCATGACATTATTTTTGTACTCTGTTATATGTGTTTTGTATACCTCATTAATTACTGTAATGTGTATTTTTTGGTAAAGGTAAAGGAATGAATAGAAACTTTGTATATTGCTTGTGAATTTGGTAATAGATTTTTGGTTACAAAATCTTCTATGTGATGCTCGTTTTATATTTAATCTAAGATGAAAATAAATATATTGACATTTCTAACATCATACATACCTTTACATGTATTTGTTATCAACATAAATAAATTTATCTTTTAAATTCCACTTAACAGGATATACTCGTATAATATCTAATTATGTATATTATGAGATTACTGCTGACCTGAAGTCTTGATCTGATCTAAATCTAGGTAGTCAGTCTATGTAACTAGCTGAGTACACCCCTGGAATCTACAATATTGAGAAAGTGACCGAGCTATTTCTTAGCTATGCTATAATTATTATGTACATAATTGATATTTGATCGGCCATTGCTAAATATAACAGATAAATATAGTAGTTGATCGTCTTAAATTTATACGATGTATTTACAGAGTATAAAGTGTTCAGTTATACTTTTTATACCTGCTATTAATACATCCGTTTCTTAATAAAGAAAAGACGGATTTGGAATAACGTTGGTTGGATTTATACCGGTTTAATGGAACTTACTTCATGTACTGATTCAATATTGTGCGTGTCATTAAGCCGTCAGTCAATTTCGTCATGCTCATTGGGATGTATGGACAGGAATTCTATTATAAACACATAGATTTTTTGCAATTCTAGAGTGAAATTGAATATATTTACTAAATTATTTACGCTTATATTGAGACAAGTCATTCGATCGAACAGACTAACGCTGAATTCCAAATTGCGTAATGACCCGTTAAATAAATTCAATTTGGGTTAGGAATACAATTTGTGTGAATGATAAAAATATAAACATCCTAAGTGACATCTACAGTTATCAGAAAATAAAGCTTAATTATTTTAGAAATAAAATTGTTCCAAAGCAGCAAATATAAGGACTTTCTTCTTCTAAACTGTTGATGTCATTTAGGTATTTGTATTTTTTTATTATTGCGAAGCTATTCTGAAATCATTGTAAAGTGATAAATTCATAATTTTATTCAAATTATACCCTTACTGTAAAATATAAAGTTCAAATTGGCCAAGTACTGGAAAGAAGAATAGTATACAAGAATACAGGCAAGATGAAGTTGAAGCAGTAAGAAATATGTTATTTAAAAATATGAGATCTTAAAGTAGGTTAAATTTAATTTTATAAAGTTAATAAACATATATATATATATTAATTCTGATAAAAACTGGCCAAGTCAAATCTAACCTACATATCTTTATAACCGTTTGAGCTAGCTTCATGAATTTTGGGCTTCTAGATGTCCTTATGGATATAATTAAACACACGTAGTTGTATGTGTTTACGTTAAAGAGGTTTTTGAGTTATAGAAGAGTCAAAAGTGGCACCAAGTGGTTTGTTTAATATTACACTCGGCGCTGGCAGTTTCTTTGCTTGAACTTGGCTTGACACGCTACCGCGTGTCTAGATTTATTTTATAATGAATATTTTTTACAGTATTGGTAACCGGACCGACCCATATATAATCCCCATAGTAAACGGTCCGGTGATCTGGCGATAGATCTGCGAAGAGTTACAAGTGCGTTGCCAGCGTGTGTGTACCCTCAGAATTAGGGAGGAGCCGATTGTTCCTTGGTAAGTAAGGCCCTACTTAAAGAAAGAATCAATTAGGTCGTATTATTCAACTCAAACCAGTGGATTTATCCCAAAGCTATAGCGTCCTACAGATAAATAACATTAACAAGGAAAGTATACAAAGTTAATAATTTCAGAATAACATCTAATAAGCTTTTGTATGCCAAGATGAAGCTAAATATCATACAAAGGTTCCAATCACTTATATCAATTTGGAATTTATTATATTCTTTTAAAATACAAGTTCGCCCACGTTTAGCGGTCCACGTGTAATGATTACCAGTATTTTCCAAATGATATCCATTCAATCTTAATAGAAGACGTCTCCTATTTATTAGTTAATATTTCTATTTTTTTGATGAAATTCATAAGCCATGCTTTAGATTTTTTGTGACTTTTTTTTATCGAATAGGCGGGCAGACAAGCAGACGTACCACCGCCCATGGATACCTGCAACACCAGAAGCGCCACAAGTGCGTTGCCCGCCTTTTGGGGATGGGGTGGGAGGAAGGGGTAGGGGATTGGGGTATGAGCCTCCGGTATCCTCACTCACTCGGTGAAACACAGTGCGAGCACTATTTCACACCGGTTTTCTGTGAGGCCGTGGTATCACTCTGGTCGAGCCGGCCCATTCATGCCGAAGCGTGGCTCTCCCACGGTACACTTTTTCTATTTACATTTTTTCTATGTCTGGGTAGGTTGAAATTACTTATAATAATGTAGGCATTTAGAAATTTTAAAGTATTTATATCAGCAGTTTGATTACCATATAACGGGCTCAGTTTAATTTGGAATCAAATTGCCGTGTCTGGCATGTGTGTGATAATTATGTCGGCAGGACCCACGATCTAACAAAGTAATAAGCTTAGTCTATCGTGCTTTTATCCTCGCCTTGGCATACAAAGTCTTCGATTTCCTCTTATATGTTCTTTAGCACCTGTTTACTTACCCGGTTCCATAAGTTTCATATAACTTTTTGATGGCCATGCCAGCGGTGACGAACAAAGCCACCTTGCTTGCAAAGAATGCCTTGAGGGTCAGTACACCAACTATAGCCATCGCGAACATTACCACTCCTGCAGACTTCATGCCAAAGAGCAACGGGATGATCATTTGCATCACCTTCTTTTTCTTGTGTCTTCGACCTGAAATTGATAATAGCAATATTTTATAAGGATGGAAACTATAATTTTATTCTAAACAGAAATGCATAATTTTTTTGGATATTATTAAACGTCAGGACCACTGCACCGTAAAATTTATTTACAATCGTTAGAAATTTTTGAAATCATCATCATCCTTTCAGAGTCTCCTGCTTTATGTAGGCATCTTTTTACCCGACTGCGAAGAAGGAGGGTAATGTTTTTCAAGTGTATGTAGGTATGTAAAATTCTTTGGCACGCCCTCTAGGACATATGACAAGCCGTTTAGGCTCTAGCCTAAACGGCTTGTCATATTTTTATGTGAATGGTGTCAATAGATTTGTCTTAGTCGTGAGAGTGACACTGGGTACATTAATTTTTTAGATTAACTACTTTTTTATGGAATAGGCAGGCAAACGAGCAGTATCGCCTGATGGTAAGCGATTACCCATGGACACCTGCAATACCAGAAGCGTCACAAGTGCGTTGCCGGCCTTTTTGAGGTAGTGGGTATGGGGTATGGGCCTCCGGTATCCTCACTCACTCGGTGAAACATAGCGCAAGAAGCGCCTCACAGAAAACATTTCACACCGGTTTTCTGTGAGGCTCCACGGCCTCGTGATACCACTATCACGCCGGTCGAGCCGGCCCATTCATGCCGAAGCGTGGCTCTCCCACGGTAAACTACTACTAAAACACCCACTTTAACGGTGATTACGAATATATATAACTTATACGTTTTACTTAAAAAATAAATAATAAAGTATGGCGTCACAAAATAAATAATAAAGTATGGCGTCACAATTGCGTTGCCGGCCTTTTGGGGATGGGGATAGGGTATGAGCCTCCGGTATCCTCACTCACTCGGTGAAAAACAACGCAAGCGCTGTTTCACACCGGTTTTCTGTGAGGCCTTGGTATCACTCCGGTCGAGCCGGCCCATTCACCATGAAGCTTGGCTCTCCCATGTTTAAATCCCTCATAATCATGTAACATGAAAGCTTAGACATTATTATTCAGGTTAATCGAGAAAAATCTACATCAACGTAATTGAAACATCTGCCAAAAGTACATTGTATTGAAGGTTAAGAATTGTATTAAATATACCAGTATTTTTATACTTCTAAACACATAGACTATGAATTTTTGAGTTCACATTCACCAAAAGGTTACGTACTCTGTATAAACTTGAAGATTTGTCTTTCCAAATAATCGAATCAGAGATGAAATGGTAACAATATGTTATGAATGAACAAATATAGATTACAGATCGTCTACTAAAACAAGCTCTTTAAATAAAATATATAAATGAAGCAGATTTCATCAAGCAAGCAAGCAGATCAACATTTACGCACGTACGAAAACCTTATTTAGCCACAAATTATCGGACCCGACCAGGGCCTGCAGTCTCGACATAGATAGCATAACGATCGTAAACTAACGATCGATAAATGTTTACGAATATTTTCGCTTGCCGTAACGATCTTAATCACAAGGGCAAGTCTCTACTCATAAATTATCGTGCAAAATCGTAAAGGACTGCAGTCTCGACATAGATAGCGATCGTTAATGATTGTTACGTGTTACTATATTGTATGTTGTACTGTTTTGTAGCAAAAATAAATGGTTTAAATGGTTTTAAAAATGGTTAAAGTTACGAATTCGGTAGCTAATTCATATCGATAATTTTTTAACGATTCTTGGTAGTCTCTACCGTTGCAACTATCGATTTTCATCGGTATCGTATCGAATTTGCTGTCAATTTAACGACAGTCGCAAATCGCTTATCGAGGCATTTTGGCAGCCCGCTAACTCGATAAGTATTCGAAAAGGATCGTTAACCGTGAAATATTATAAAAATAGAAATTGTATGAAGATACATATTTATCGGATTGTAATAATATCTTTTGCAAGTGTAGTGCACTAATTTATAATATTAATTGTACATAATGGCGGAGGTTTATTTGACTTATCAATGATAACAATTGATTCAGAATGTTGCAACGATATAAATATGTGTCCAATTAAAAAATGACAATTTAAATGTATTTTGGATTTAAAACTATAAATAAAAACTTGAGAGGTGTCAAGGGACACCCGGATGGAACGAAGTTTATATATATACATATACATATTCCTATACCTATGCCTACGCCTACGCCTATACCTATATCTATACCTATACCTATTCCTATTCATATACCTATACCTATACCTATACCCATACCCACACCCATACCCATACCCATACCTATACCTATACCTATACCTTAATAATATCAAGTTAAATAAATATAATTAATAGAAACATTAAAATACTTCCCTAAAATTAAGCAAGATATTGTACGTGGCACCATTTTGCTTCCAAAATTTCAAACTAACGATCGATAAATGTTAACGAATATTTTCGCTTGCCGTAACGATCTTAATCACAAGGGCAAGTCTCTACTCATGAATTACCGTGCAAAATCGCAAACAGGGACGTCGCTAAGTTAACGAAAATCCTATCTATATTATCATTTTGGAAGCAAAGTTGTAAAGTGATGTTGGCTTTTTGCATTTATTTTCAGATTTGTTGTTTTTCTAAATTTGATTGTTTGATTATTTCTAAAATAATTTGAGTATTTTATGCGCATTTTTAATAGTAGTAGCATATCAAAAAAAAATTACAGGTAAATGTATAGGTATAGGTATAGGTAAAGGTATAGGTATAGGTATAGGTATAGGTATAGGTATAGGTATAGGTATAGGTATAGGTATAGGTATAGGTATAGGTATAGGAATAGGAATAGGTATAGGTATAGTTATAGGTATAGGTATAGGTATTTGTTATCATTGATAAGTCAAATAAATCTCCGCCATTATGTACAATTAATATTATAAATTAGTGCACTACACTTGCAAAAGATATTATTACAATCTGATAAATATGTATCTTCATACAATTTCTATTTTTATAATATTTCACAGTTAACGATCCTTTTCGAATACTTATCGAGTTAGCGGGCTGCCAAAATGACAGCAAAAACGATACGATACCGATGAAAATCGATAATTGCAACGGTAGAGACTACCAAAAATCGTTAAAAAGTTAACGATATGAATTAGCTACCGAATTCGTAACTTTAACGATCGCTATCTATGTCGAGACTGCAGGCCCAGAGTTTTAATGCAGTTGCAAACTGCAATGCCATTCTGCACCTCTTGGTTTAAAGTCCATTCGCTTAGATACGGTCAAATTGTACGCGCCGCCTTCGCACGTGCGACAAGCCGCCACAAAATCAAAGGGTCCGCCTGCGGCGTACACACACAAGCAGGTATGATTTGTCTGTTTACACTGTTGTATGAATTAACTTATTCGTATTTGACAACAATAACTACAATTGCGTGCGGGTGCACCGAAACTATCTAAACGAATGGACTTTATAGGTGTCTGGATAGTCACTAAACTTTCACGTTCTGGTCTGTTCATTTGCCTTCTACAAATACCATAGAAAAAACTAGACCTAATAGGTTTGTTTACAATAACGTAGTTAGTAGTATCACTCATAGTCGATAAAATGTTCGTAAATACTACTTATAACCCCAAGTAATAAAGATACATATAAACCGAAGTAAATATTTCTAATAATACTACACAAAGTAATTATAAATTTAATTCAATTTCTCGTCTGTAGATGAGAATACGCATAAAGATCAATTTATTTATTTGTTTAAATATCAGCGCAGAACAGAAGAGTTCTAACAAACATTCATCTATCAAGCCTTTTCTTCAAGTGGGTTGGAGTCGGTTTTCAGTATACTAGGACTCGGTAAACTTCGACTTTTTCAAATCTACCCAACCCAAGTTCGGCGATGTTGAAGTTCTAATCAAAGCCGTTGTCGAATTTGTGTCCAACTACCTTGCTACATTGCACTCGGTGATTAGAAACAATTACCGAGGTTAAGCAACGACGGCGTGGTCAGTACCTGGATGGGTGACCGCTGGTGGCATGTTATCATGAGCGTCTCCGTGATTCGGGGGTAACGTTAAGCAGTCGATCCCGGTTGTTATCACAGGATATAACGGCCGTGAAGTTTTTTTGCAGCGGTCTTTGGGCGGCTTAAAAACATTCAACGGCAAGATCACGTAGCCACAACGTAGTCTTGCCAGGCTCCAACATTTTTTTTTTACGCGGGGAATTCTTTTCGCGCCATACCTACGTGGGGAGACGAAGGGCGTGTGTGGGACTCCCGGAGAACCGATCTAGCCACTAAACCCCGCGGCGGCCTACCACGGCAGTGTGGAGGAGCTCCAGGAACGCATCAGCGGCTTCTGGAGTCCCCCCTGCCGTACCATGACTGAGGAACATCCCGGGGTAACCATAGTCACCCCCGGGGCGAGTCGCTATTGCGCCTCCTACCGCTCTACACAGTAAGAGTCGGAACACCGACCCGCCTTAGACGACACCCCCGGCCGCACCGGGGTGTCACCTGTCCCGGGTCGTTTGCAGCGGTCCCATTCGCCAGTTCCCAACCTGCACTTGGCCAGCGTGGGGACCTTTGGCCTTAACTCTCTCCTGAGAGGAGACTCGAGCCCAACAGTGGGACGTCATGGTTTGTTGATGATGATGTTGATGATTCTCCGAGGCACAGACATTTTTCAATGAGTTAAGAATGGTCTCCCATCTATAGAATGCCCTGGCTGGTCTTGCTTTACATTGCAATATATTTATAATATTTTCGGACATCTAAAACACCCAACAGTCCCAAACTAATTAGAACTTGTTCGGTAGACACTAGATAACTGATAGAAATACACATACAAATACTTTCGGTGGGAAATACATACACATTTTATACACTAGCTGACCCGGCGAACTTCGTACCGCCATATTTACATATCCGTCTCAGCTTCCCACAGGTAGTGTACAGTCGCGGACAAAAAAAAAGACTTTTCCCGTTATCTTTTATTTTTTTCTTTCTAGCAAAAAAATAATGAAAGAAATCGGACTATGTGTTATTGAATTACAACTAAGTACATATTTTAACTTTCATAACCTCTCTCCAAGAAACCGTGCTGAATTTCGGGACAAAAAGTATCCCATGTCCTACCTCGTAGTATGAACTCAAATCATGCCAAGTTTCACTTGAATCAATTCAGTAGTTTCAGCGTGATGCGCGGCCAAGATAAAGACAGACAGACAGACAAAAATGAAAAAAATTACAGTTTTTGCTTCAGTATCGATTATAGAGAGCCCTCCAAAACAAAATTCAAAACATCTTTAATGTACAAAATTGGACCTGTTACATTTTTATTATAAGTATATATATATAGAAAATAGAAGACACCTAAACTTAATAAATAATCTACAGTGTTACCACCAAGCCACAATCCCCTCCCCTCAAGGTTCTAACAAACTCAGCAATGTCTCAAAACTCTAGTAGCTTAAACCAAGTCTATGAAATAAATTATTTAAAACTCTAACCCAAGAACTGTGACAAAGAAAAATAAAATGGCAGCTCTTTCTAAGTTAAAATGAAACAAGTTTCTGTTTCACTGCGTAAGTTTTTGAAGACAAAATTTCTTACACAAAACAACATGACAACTATTTTCGTGTACGACTATCAACGTCTATCTGGACCAGAAAAAGATGAGACATATAAAATTTACGGTGTAAAAAAGAAACAACTGAAAATTCATTTAATAATCATTTTCAACGGCAAAAAACCGAGAGGATGTGGTCCAATTAGGTGGACTGACCAGATTCGAGCAGCCTATAGGTAGTAGAGCCACGCTGATTTCAGCACGGATGGGCCGGCTCGACCGGGGCGGTACTACCCTCGCACAGAAGATCAACGTAAAATGACAGCGTTCGTGCTGTCGTGTTTCGTTGGTAAGTGCGAGACCGGAGGCCCAAATAGTCTAGTCAACAAGTTCCATACTTGTTGACTAGACTAAAAGATGCAGAAGCATCACTAGGCCGCCATAGTGTGGGTCGCCATGCTGCATTGTCTGCATTCGCAATGAGTATGGTCCACCACTCTTAGATTCTGCTTATGCTTTCCATCAGGCAGAGTAGAGTCATTATGGCGGGACATACATAAAAAAAAAAAAAAAAGCCTTGGTCGCCAATCTACACGTTGCTCTTCATTCCACCAAGGAGAGGAACAAGTGAGAACAAGATTATAGCACACCTAGGGAATCACAAGCCTCAGTAATGAGGATAACGACGCGAGAAGAGGAATCATTTTCAAATTATCATGATGCGTGTATTATGCCATAAAGATACAAGTGGATGCTAAGTTATATCTTTTAAGGAATCGTAGGTAGTATCATAAACCAGTGTTCAGCAAATTTTTTGGGTTTAAGGTACATCTAGGAAGATAAAATTTTTTGGAGGTACTCCATAATAATTTTTTTAACAAAAACCGACTTCAAGATTCGACTTGATTTCGCTTGGATGCCATCATCAGATCTTAGTGTCCTTATCGTGGTACCAACGTTGGGATATTTCCTTTCCATTACAAAAAGAATCATCAAAATCGGTTCATAAACGACGAAGTTATCCGCGTACACACATAAATAAAACATATACGGTCGAATTGAGAACCTCCTTCTTCTTTGAAGTCGGTAAAAAATATTTTTTAAGTGAAAAAAAAGCAATGTTTCTTATTAGTCAACAAAACTATATTTTTATTCTACAGTTTAATTAAACATAGACGGTCTCATCTCTTCGTCGATCGTCTTGAGGCGTTACCTTTTTTTTGTTTTTTATTGTGGTAAGAGGTACCACTGTACCTGTACAGTGGTACAGCATGCTTACCTGTGGTAAGAGGATTGTGTAGGTCAGAAACTACAAAGTAAAAAATAAAAAGTTCTCAGAAATCAGAACAGACTTGTCTGTAAGTGAATTCTGAAAGCTGCTTATACGCACAGACCTCAAGCACTTTGGATAGGAAGGGAAGAATAGAAATAGGGCAAAAAATTTCAAAATTTCAGGAAAGGAAGAATACAAATAGGGCGAAAATATTTAGGAAGGGATTATGGGCATTAACCTCCATGCAGCTGCAAAATAAGCCACGGCCCCCAGTTCCCGGCAGTCTCGCTATTCCTGGTCATGGTGGCGACCATGGTAACGGCAAGGCGGGGGGTGCTAAGAATCTCCGGGTTACGGCAGGCCACCACAACCGACTGACCCTGGCTACGTTTAATGGCCACACATTACGGCTAGACTCGCATCTGGCACAACTCGAGGTGGAACTTGAGAAAATTACATGGCATATTTTGGGGTTATGTGAAGTTCGAAGAGAGGGGGAGGACACCATAACCCTTGACTCGGGCCATCTCATGTACTTCCGTGAGGGAGACCAACAGTCTCAAGGTGGCGTTGGGTTTCTGGTTAACAAGTCCCTATCTAGCAACGTTGTGGAAATGTCTAGAGTGTCGAACAGGGTAGCGTACCTCATTATCAAGCTCACCGAGAGGTATAGCCTCAAGGTAGTGCAAGTGTACGCACCGACCTCGGCCCACTCGGACGATGAGGTGGAGTGTATGTTCGATGACATATCGAGGGCCCTCCACTTCACTACTAAAACCCACTACAACGTTGTTATGGGTGACTTCAACGCCAAAGTGGGAGTACAAAATTGCAGCGAATCGGTAATAGGATCCCATGGATTTGGAAGCAGAAATCATAGGGGGCAAATGCTCGTCAACTTTCTCGAACGAGAGGGGTTGTTCTTGATGAACTCATTCTTTAAGAAACGGCCCCAAAGGAAGTGGACGTGGCGAAGCCCCGACGCTATGACTAAAAATGAGATCGATTTCATCATGACGGACAGAAAGCACATATTCAGAGACGTCTCAGTGATCAATAGGTTTAATACCGGTAGTGATCACCGACTCGTCCGAGGCTCTCTGAATATCAACTTTAAAGCTGAACGTGTCCGATTGATGAAATCCAGGCTCCGACCAACTCTGCTCCAAGCCGCAATGGGATCTGAAAAGTTCCAGTCAAATCTGGAAAACCGATTTGCTGCTATGGAAACCACAACAGGCGTGAACCAGAACCTTGAAAATGTGGTTCGAATCATCAGGGAAGAAGGTACGAGATTTTGTGAAATGCAGCGTAAGGGCAGGAAATCTAAGCTTTCGGAAAGGACCCTTGGGCTAATGAAGGAACGACGTGAAAACCCACTTCTCACTTCGTCGGCAAAACGGACTCTAAACCGAGAGATCAGCAAACTAGTACGACACGACCTCCGATGCTCCAATACTCTTTCGATCGAAAGAGCGATCGAGCAGAATCGGGGGTCAAAGGTGTTTGTACAATCTCTCGGAAGAAGCCACCTGACGAAGCTGACTACAGCAAGTGGAGAAGTCACTACTTCCAAGCCGGTCGTCCTTTCGGAAGTGGAACGTTTCTATGGCGGTTTGTACGCTTCGCATGCATCTCGACCTGATCCCGAAAATGAGGACTCTAGAGCCACATTAACACGCCACTACACCGAAGATCTGCCAGAAGTCAGCATTGACGAAATCGAGATGGCTCTTGGACAGCTTAAAAATGGAAAAGCCCCTGGAGAGGACGGCATTACAACAGAACTGTTAAAGGCTGGAGGTAAGCCCGTACTGAGGGAGCTCCAAAAGCTTTTTAACGCTGTCCTGTTCGAAGGGAGAACTCCAGAGGCGTGGAGCAGAAGTGTGGTCATCTTGTTCTTCAAGAAAGGTGACAAGACCAGGTTGAAGAACTATCGACCCATTTCGCTTTTAAGCCACGTCTACAAGCTGTTCTCAAGAGTCATCACGAACCGTCTTGCGCGAAGACTCGACGAATTTCAACCACCGGAACAAGCTGGATTTCGGAGCGGATATGGCACCATAGACCACATCCACACAGTGCGGCAAATTATACAGAAGACAGAGGAGTATAATCAGCCCCTGTGTCTAGCATTCGTGGACTATGAGAAGGCCTTTGACTCGATCGAGATCTGGTCTGTTCTGGAGTCCCTGCAGCGTTGCCAAGTGGATTGGCGATACATCCAAGTGCTGAGATGTCTCTACGAAGCCGCCACCATGTCCGTCCAAGTACAGAATCAGCAAACAAGGCCCATACCATTGCATCGAGGAGTGAGACAAGGGGATGTTATTTCCCCGAAATTGTTCACAAATGCAATGGAGGATCTGTTCAAGACGCTACACTGGAAAGGACGTGGCATAAATATCAATGGCGAATACATCTCTCACTTGCGATTTGCGGACGACATCGTCATTATGGCAGAGACGCTGCAGGACCTACAACAGATGCTGAACGACCTGGCTGACTCTTCTGTGCGCATCGGCCTACGGATGAACTTGGACAAAACCAAGGTCATGTTCAATGAACATGTACTACCGGAACCGATCGCAGTACACGGTGCCGTTCTCGAAGTTGTTCAAAATTATGTGGACCTCGGGCAGACTTTGCAGTTAGGTAGAAACAACTTTGAGGATGAGGTGAACAGGAGAATTCAGCTGGGTTGGGCAGCGTTTGGGAAACTTCGTCGGGTCTTTTCATCGTCGATCCCACAGTGCCTTAAGACGAAAGTCTTCAATCAGTGCGTCCTACCCGTCATGACATACGGAGCCGAAACGTGGACACTTACGGTACGGCTGGTCCACAACTTCAAAGTCGCTCAGCGTGCTATGGAGAGGGCTATGCTCGGCGTTTCTCTGAGGGATTGCATCAGGAATGAGGTAATCCGGCAGAGAACCAAGGTCATCGACATAGCCCTAAGGATTAGCAAGCTGAAGTGGCAGTGGGCTGGCCATATTAGCCGCAGAACTGATTACCGTTGGGGTAAACGGGTTCTTGAGTGGAGACCGCGTCTCGGCAAACGTAGTGTAGGACGTCCACAGGCCAGGTGGAGTGATGATCTGCGCAAGACGGCTGGCACGAGCTGGATGCGAGAAGCCGAGTATCGAACCAAGTGGCGCGCAATTGGAGAGGCCTATGTCCAGCAGTGGACTGCGATAGGCTGATGATGAATAGAAATATGGCGAAAATGTTCAGGAAGGGAAGAATAGTGTGCAGCACATACAGCGCAACAACGACATAACTTACTACAGCGCCATCTACCGAAGATACGTCGAACTACGGAGTAACGAAAGATACTAAGAAACTACCAATCCTGAATCGCGCAGTGAAAGTTCTCGCGCCAGTTAACATATATACAACATCCCAACATCAATCGTTGGGCAGTTGGCCCGCCAGGCATGATCACCTCGCCTGATCGGAGGATCCTCCCTTTGTGTTGGAGGGACATGACACCCGTTCCTCCACAATAGTAATAAACGAAAATATTCTGGAAGGGTGGAATAGAAATAGGGCGAAAATGTTCAGGAAGTGAGGGACTACTCTTTTTGGGCAGAGGGATGTCGTAGGCCTTACGCTACTGCCATCATGCTCCACAACATTAGAGCGTATAGATAGGATAATATTTTTGATGTCCTCAAAAGACAATAAAGAAAATTCAAATGAGTCAATAGCGGGATACTTAGTTTGAGGATCCGGCGTAGTTGTGGATGAGAAAAGACAATTGATATCATTCTAACTAATAGTGTTTTTGAACTCGGTTCTTCGGAGAAGTAGTTAATAGCAGGAAGGCAGTAGACTACACCTAGAATAACGCTAACTATCTTGACCAACCCACACTTAGTAGAGATGAACGAAACAAAACGCCACCCTAGTGCTTTCGCGTAATTAACATCTGTGTACCTTAATATTTTTCTTTAAGCCGTCTATTTAGGTTTGTGGGATAACCGTATTTTCCGAGGCACAACAACAGATGACCACGGCACACCAGTGTGCCGCGGCACACCCTTTGCGGAACACTGTCATAAACGATTAATAAAATGTATTATTATTCGAATTAACTACTATTCGCATTGGTATGTAATAAGTAAACTTAATAATGTAATTGCTCGCCCATAATACATAATCGAAATTTTTATTCAAATATTATATTGGTCGTTGATGTTTTATTGACGGTAGGTTAATAGTTATGCAACATTACGCTGCAACACTTAGGATCCAGCTAGTGATAAAATAGAACAGATAGTATTCAATAAGTCAATATGCAAATATAATCTTATTAAATTGGAGTGTTGTGAGTAGTAGAATAACGGATAAAAAAAACTGGCTTAAAAAGTATAAAACAACTTTATTTGTATGTGCTACCTATTCATAGGTTTGAAGTCGGTGCCAAGCCAAATGTAATAGTAGGTACCACACTCGCTATATTTCGAGACGAACGTCAACAACGTTACCGACGCTTCGGTTGTTTTGTTCTACGCAAAGAGCAGCTATCCCGCTCAAGGTCACGCGCGGCGAGTGCGGTACCTACTATTACATTTTGGCTTGGCACCAACTTCCAACCTATGAATAGGCAGCACATACAAATAAAGTTATTTTATACTTTTTAGTTTTTGAAGTCGGTTTTTTTAAACGAAGTTTATTTTTTATTTTTCGCATTTTAGTCTTTCTCAAGTCTCTTATCATCATTTCACCTAAATAACTTGAAAGAATACGACTAAAGGTAACATACATACTGTATAGAATCGATAGGACTTCAGGTAATTTTTTGTAATAAAATCTCAAATGGGCTATCTTCTATAGGTTACTATAATTCAAGTGATTTGAGGTAAACTAACAATAACATTAGGACCCGTTATATGTATATTATGAAATTAAATGATGTCTACAGAATATGAAGGCATGCATACAATTGCTCCAACTTCATTGCAGGCGCTCACGTAAATTTGAGGGTTTCCTTCGATTTCCTTGGGATCCCACCATAAGATCCTGATATGGACCACATGGGGAGCATACCCTTTCGAATAAATAATTGTCATAGTCGGTCCAAAATTGACGGAGTAATCATACAAAAAAAAACCGATGAAATTGAGAACCTCCTCCTTTTGGAAGTCGGTTAAAAAAAGAGGAGTGTTTGATTGGATCATGAAAAGCTAAAAATAAAAAGAATGAAAAAACGTAACAGCTTTTTTTTTAAAATGAACTTTGATCTTGAACACACGACTTTTTGTAGATTCTCTTATAAATATAACTCAATAAGGTAAGATATAAATCAACCATTTTTTTCTTAAATTAATTAAAACGGTCTTTATTCATGTTTGCCCAAAATATGTTGTGAGACAAAATTATTATTTGCCTTATAATGTATTCGATATCACGTTAATTACAATGAAAATTTCAATTAAGTTAAAAATGTTTGATTTACATCCCCTTTTGTGAGATTTGCAGCTTTTAATGCCGTAAATAGGTTTTTTTTATGTATGGGCCTACCAAAATGACTCTACTCTGCCGATGGAAGTAGAATCCAAGAGTGGTGGCCACCATTCTCATTGCAAATGCAGACAATGCAACAATGCAGCATGGTGACCCAAAACATGGCGGCCTAGTGATGCTTCTTCATCATTGGGCCTCCGGTCTCACACTCACCAACGAAACACGGAAAACAGTTTTCTTTTTTAGCTTACGTTCTAAGATACACACATCAAAAGTGTCTAGGGATCAAGCATTTTTATGCGGATTTCTTGAGATTGAGATGTGGCTTTGGCCCTGGCCTGCTCAGTCGCCAGACTTGAACCCGATTGAGCATGCATGGGATATGCTACAGAGAAGAGCTCTGCTGAATATGGAGGGTATCCAGTCGCAAGAAGACCTTTTTTGGTTGTTGCAACGAACATGGGCGGCCATTCCACAGCGTGATTTGGATGAACTCATTTTGAGTATGCCAAACCGATGTTCTTGTGTTAGTGTTCGCGGTAGAAACACGGATTATTAATTGTTTAAGTTACCTAATAAAATTTTAAAGAAAACTGTTATTTCAGTCTTTTTTTCGAACTTTAATGTTAGTGGTTCAAATGTCAAAAATCCTTTTATTAGGAAAATGGCAAATTTCTTTATTAATGCAAAAGTGACTTGGTTTATCGTTACTGTGACAAACGAAAACACTTTATTTGATGAATCCTTAAAGAAAATTTTAATTAATATCAATCAGGAGAAAAGTTATTGCAAAAATATATGTTGATCCCTAGACACATATGTTGATCCCTAGACACTTTTGATGTGTGTATATGACAATAATATCAGAGGTAACGAGATCATGACGATATTTCTGTTAGCTGTTTATTGAAATATTCTCGAACTTTGGCGTTAAACTTACGGTTTGTTTTTTTTTTTATAAATCAAATAACTTTTATTTCTCAAATCCATTATTTTCCATATTGTAAGCAAGTATAATCCCTAGAGTCTTAAGCGGAGCTTTGTTTTTAAATAATAGCTTGTAATAAAGTAAATATTGAAAAAAAAAACATTCATGAATATTTAGTATCACTCATTAAATACATAATTATATCTATACAATTATCTGTATCTATACTATCTTCGATACGTCTATACTTTATACTATAATTATTATCTATACTTCTATACTATTATATAAAGAGGTGATCTACTGAACCGATTTTAAAGATTATTTTACCAATAGAAGGCTACTTTATTTGTGAGTGACATAGGATATATAATAACCCGAAAAGTTGAAATTCTTTTTTGGTGGTAGCCGGATTTGCAAAGTAAGTCGGAGAAAAAAATGTTACCGCCCAACGAAGTGGGCACTACTATATAATTATTTATTTAATAAACACGACCTTATGAGAAGAATACTAGGCATTCTTTGCTAGTATTCTTCTCGTATGGCTCTACGCATTTTGGAAACTGGAAGTTATCGATCGACACAAACAGATTTTGGTGTTCTCATCTAATTTACATTGACAATCCAGTACATGCTGTGACGTATGTTTGTTCGATCAAGATTTTAAACTCTAGTTTCAATTTAACGTTCATAAATGTCACTTAGTTAATTGAATTTGATTGATTGATTAATTGAATAAATTATATTTTTTCTTCATCCGGCGCGTCTCTTTCCCTCCAACTTGCCCATCATTAATAATTGAAGCAGCATATATATTTCGTGCCTAAGCACATGACCGAGATATTCAATCTTGTGCTTTTTGATATTTAGCATCAGTTTTCCAGGCATGTGGTTTATGCACGCGTTCAAAACTCAAAAGTTCTGCATCAATTGAACTCGCTAGGAACTGCAGTCAATTCAAAAGTATTCTCCTATTACAAGATCGCGTAAATTGCTATTTTCTAATTATAATAATCTAGCAACCCACCCCGGCTTCGCACGGTCTCCTTACGGAAAATATAATATAGTCTATGTTACCCCGAGAAGATTTGCGGATAAATTTTTTCTTCGACAAATATCGCTATATTTAGCCAATATACTTTACAAATTATATACGAAAACTCTCTCTCTCACTCTAGCTATTGGTAGAAACCGCATCAAAATCCTTGCAATAGCTTTTGAGTTTATCGCGAACAGACAGACGCGGCGGATGACTTTGTTTTATAATATGTAGTGATATTATAATCCAAAATACAATCTACTACAGGATTAAATATGGCTGCAAATATTAATTTATAAATATTACATCAGGTTAAGGATTTCCCAGTGGAACGTAAACCGTCGGAAATCTTAAGTAATAGCAGGTACCTGCTATCTCTAATCTGCCCGGCGAGCTTCTTAGTTAAGCTCTTAATTTTAAGAGGATCTTAAATTCCGAGGATTGTTGTTCGACGAACACAATTAGCATTTCCTTTTAATATTGATTAATAATTCAGCAAATTTATTTATTTACTAGCTGTCCCGGCGAACTTCGTACCGCCATATTTACATATCTGTCTCAGCTTCCCACAGACAGTGTACAGTCGCGGACAAAAAAAAAGACTTTTCCCGTTATCTTTTATTTTGTTTCTCTTTAGCAAAAAAAATGAAAGAAATCGGACTATGTGTTATTTATGTTATTGAATTACAACTAAGTACATATTTTGGCTTTCATCCCCTCTCTCCAAGAAACCGTGCTGAATTTCGGGATAAAAAGTATCCCATGGCCTACCTCGTAGTATGAACTCAAATCATGCCAAGTTTCATTTGAATCCATTCAGTAGTTTCAGCGTGATGCGCGGCCAAGATACAGACAGACAGACCGACAGACACAAAAAATGAAACAAGTTACAGTTTTGGCTTCAGTATCGATTATAAAGAGCCCTTCAAAAAAAAAATTCAAAATATCTTAAATGTACAGGATTGGACCTGTTACATTTTTGTTATAAGTATTATTATAAGTATAGATATCTTTTTGTATTCATAAAATAATTACATAAGAAAATATAAGTTACAAAGTTGTAGATCTAAAAATTGGCGGTCTTTTCGCACGCGGCGATTACTTCCAGACACATTTAACATGGATATTAGGTGTTTAAGATTTTTAAGGTAGTTCATACACCAGTAACTCACAATCACGTGCACAAGGTAAATTGTTAAAACGATAAATAAACAAGAAAACATACGTACACCTACACATTATATAAAACTATTTTTTTACAACTCCTGCAATATGAACATATCCTGTATCAATTTTATAAACAAGTGCTGTTCCATGTAGGATTTGAACCTACAACACCTGGCGCAGCGGAAAGTGGCGTGGCGATTGCTTAAACCACTAAGCCGACTGGCAGTCATCATACACAAATATATATCAAACAAACATATATAATTTTTTATTTTTTTTATGTTTGGCCCGCCAAAATGACTCTACTCTGCCTGATGGAAAGCATAAGCAGAATCCAAGAGTGGTGGTCACCATGCTCACTGCGAATGCAGACAATGCAGCATGGCGACCCACACCATGGCGGCCTAGTGATGCTGCTGCATCTTTTAGTCTAGTCAACAAGTATGGAACTTGTTGACTAGACTATTTGGGCTTCCGGTCTCGCACTCACCAACGAAACACGACAGCACGCTGTCATTTTACGTTGATTTTCTGTGCGAGGGTAGTACCGCCCCGGTCGAGCCGGCCCGTTCGTGCTGAAATCAGCGTGGCTCTACTACCTTTGTATATTTATATATACCATTCGCAATGAATATGGTGACTAACACTCTTGGATTCCTCTCATGTTTTCCATCAGGCAGAGGAGGGTCACTTTGGCAGGCTCATATATAAAAGGACCGTTTACTGAGCACACGCAAAGGAAGCTCGCAAAATAAATTATTTTCCCTATAGTCTTCCTGGAAATCTGGATATTTAACACTGATTTTTTTTTTCAAATCGGACCAGTATTTCCTAAAATTAGAGTGTTCAACCAACCAAACAAACTCTTCAGTTTTATAATATTAGTATAGTAATATAGACTTCCATAGTCGCCATATTGCGATCATCCAACCCCTGAAAATATTATCCTCAATTTAACGCTTTATTCACATATTTATGAGGTTTGAATAAAATTTATATCCCGGTGAGTAACTCCCTATAAAATGGTGATATATGAATGTTTATTGTGAACATTATTTATTGGTTTTCCATTTTATTATCGGTACTTCAGCAAAGTACACACTGTTTTATAAAACAACGGGAGTTTACTTGAGGTATTAGGTATTTTTTTATCTGTGTAGTAGATACGGTATCTTTTTCTGACTGAAAATAACAATGGTTTTGCCTTCTTTTTCTATAAAGAAGATAAATGCAAGGTAGTAGAGCCAACCTGAAATAACAGCGTTTGTGCTGTCTTGTTTCATTGGTGAGTGCGAGACCAAAGGCCCAATGATGCAGAAGCATCTCAATAGCGTCTTGCTATGACATGCAAACGCAGTGAGTATGGTAACCACCACTCTTGGATTCTGCTCATGCTTTCCATCAGGCAGATTAGAGTGACGTTGTCAGGTTAACTAACGTTTAAAACGCTAAAAAAGCGTAAGATGCGATCCCACTTAAAACACTTTTAGGATCTTACTACTATTGTAAATGTGAATGTATGTAATTTAACGTTTGCAATTATGCCAAGGCAGCTGAATCTGTTTGAATAAAATTGGGCATAAGTACACAAAAATATTGGTTAGGTACTTTTATTCCGCAAAATTCTTTGATAAAATAGCTAGATAGATAGATTGAAAACTCTTTATGTGTACAGTGTTACAGAGTTACAACTGAGCATATACAATATCAGTTAAATAATTTACATAGGGCCCTTATTGCCAAAAGCAATCTCTTCCAAGCAACCTTAGATATGTACCTATGCATGGACTGAAGCCAGCAATTACACGCAGCTTCGCTTACGCAGACTTTCATCCCCTGATTTACCCCCTTAGGGGTAGAATTTCAAAAATTCCTTTCTTACGTTATATAAAGAACCTACATGCAAAATTTCAGGATTCTAGCTTCAGCGGTTTGGGCTGTGCGTTGATCTCTGGGTATGTCAGTCAGTCAGTCAGTCACCTTACTCTTTTATATATATAGATAGATATATATGAAGGAAACAGCCCGCAGAACCCGATAACAGTTATACTCGTCCATTCGCAAATACATATAAACCCTTATCGGCGGCAATAAAGCAATAATTCGCAAAATTTTCAAAATTTATGACTTCATCTATAGCACTGTCATTCGCATTCTCGGAGAATCGTTTCGGTGTATGAACCCTAATTTATGGCATTGTAAATTCTTGCTTTTGAATATAAAAATGTAAGAAGTTAAAGACGCAATTAGATTGAGTTTAGTTTTATTACGTGCGAAGTGGCGAATTTTATATCTTTAATAACGAAGTTTCTTTTTGAGAAAACATTTTCCTCGGTAGTGTTTTTTAGAGTTTTTTTGAAAAGTAAAAAGAAAAGTGATAAAATCGTTTTATTGTTTATCTGTCCGTCTATCAAGACTTTTGTAGTAAAAGCTAGTTATCTATATATTAATACGTAAAGCAATACTTTATACCCTTTTACGAAAATCATACAAACGCCAAGGAGTATGTGGCATAGTTCATAAAAAATAATAATAATAAACTTTATTTCTCTCACAAGGAAGGTACAATTTTAGTTACATGAGATCTAGGCTAGGTACATACTAAACAGTTTCTAAAAATTTCCGTAGTGAGAGCTGGAGTCCATATTAGGCTCGAAGCCTGTGTAACAAAAATACTCGATTACAGTGTAAATAACTGTTTGGAGTTCCTCCAACTTGCATTTTTTTTTGTCAAATATAAATCGAGGTTTAGTTTTGTACTTTGATTTTTAAATTTAGCCACCTAAACTGAAACCCCAGAATGGGTACTTCCTAAACTTTATCCAGCGTCAGTACTGGCGCCAGATGGATGGATGGATACGCTACACTATACAACAAATATCGGTTCGGGTCTAAAAGTAGATTGGAGATTTTAAAAATGTATGTACATGCCAGGTACCCGTCTGTGTTTAATGTGAAAACTCCAACTGCGACCCTTATATAAAATCCTCTTGCCAGATACAGGGACCTTAGGTAGTGCATCACTGCCCCAGAGTTGATGTTCGGAAGTTGTGTATATACGCATGCGAACTTTTCATATCGCGATACAGAGTTCGAAATTACTCTCCGATTTAATGGTTGTATTTTATTTTATTGTACGTGGAATTATGATAGACACCACAAAATTAAATAGTTACCAAGTATACCCTACTATATCAAATCTTAATCTATATTTATAAAATGTAAGTTTGTTTGTAACGGTTTCACGCGAAAACCACTTAACCGGTCATCACGAAACATTGTACACATATTGGAGATATTAGAAGTAACATAGGATACTTTTTATGAAATGTGAGCTAAGCCGCGGGCGACGGCTAGTAAAAATATATATTTTACTCATTAAAATTGTGACATTTAAAACAAAGTAGGGAGTAACAAAATAAAAAAAAAACACAGGAAAAGCATACTCGACAAGTAATTAATTAGCTTTTTGTCAGAAGAGATTCCGTTTTTCCAGAAATTTTATGTAATTCGACTAGACTAGAGCACCAGTGATTTACGACCTTCGTTTAAAATTTATTTACACCAATTATTATTTTTAAAGCTTCTTTGAAGCTCACGAAACTGTTCATTTTTCTTTTGTAAAATACAAGAAGGAGCCTGTCTCTACGTTTTTAAATCAACTGTTTAGTTTTTGTTACGGTTTCAGGACAATAACAAACGAACAAACAAGTGATCTGATGACCATCGCCATGCAAAATTCCAACTTAAGAGTTACAACTGCATTGCTATCTTTTGAGTCCCCGCCACAAAATCATGATCTTCTTCAAGTGCCTCTTTAATCTTGAAGGTCAGCTTCCTGTAATTCTTTTTGCTATTGGCCAGGTTCCAGTGTATCGGTGATAGCTCTAAATTATAGAGAGATAAAGTTTGATCTCCGGTGGTGGTGGACCTTGCTCATTTCGTAAAAACAATAAAAGAATTACCAGGCATGCCTTTTAAGTTCTGTCGTTTCCATATTTTCCGGCAATTTTGAATTTGGAACTGTTCTATATTCGAATGTGTTTAAATTTTAAATCTCAAAACAGTTGAAATTATTAGGATCAATGCTATTGTTTAGTCACAGCGTCGATTAGAATCTGTCAGGTTACGTACTAAAATGAATCTTTCTAAGGAAAATGTTCGTGCAATAATTTTCTACAACTTTAGAAGAGGTCTGACACGGCTTCAGTGTTTTGAAGAGCTAACATCTGTGTTCAGTGATGAAGCCCTATGTCTGCGGAGTGTCGAACGCTGGTATTTAGAATTCCGTTTCGTGGACATACTAGTGTTAGTGACAAATCTCGCGAAGGACGCCCAAAATCCACCTTCACTGAAGATAACAACATTGCTGTGAGACAACTAATTTTCGAAGATCGTCATGTGACGTATCGTGAGATAGAAGCTCTATTAGGCATCTCAGGGACAACCATTCAGAAGATCTTGCATGAAACGCTTGGTGTGAGAAAGCTAGTTTGCCGTTGGATACCGCATCTGCTTTCTTGCTTGGTGTAAGAAAACTCTGCAAAGGTTCAACCGAAGAGAGTCAAATCACGTCTACGACATCATCAGTGGTGACGAATCTTGGATCTATGTCTACGATCCTGATTCCAAACAACAATCTACAATCTGGGTCTTTCAAGACGAGCCAAAGCTGACTAAAGTTGTTCGTTCTCGAAGCACTTCAAAGAAGATGGTGGCCACGTTCGTTGGAAAAACCGGCCATGTTGCGACTCTTGCACTTGAAGATCGTAGAACGGTTAACGCAGAGTGGTATACCACAGTTTGTTTACCACAAGTCATCTCCGAACTTCGAAAATCTAACTCAAAGCGACGCATCATCCTGCACCACGACAACTCAAGCTCACACAGCGCTCGTCAAACGATTAAGTATTTTGAAGCAGGAAAAAGTAGAAATTCTTGAGCATCCTCCATACAGTCCTGACCTAAGCCCTAACGATTTCTTTACATTTCCTAAAATTAAGAAAAGTCTTCGTAGTCAAAGGTTCCAGTCCGCTGAAGAAGCAGTCGACGCTTTTAAGTTGGCCATTTTGACCACCCGCACTTTAGAGTGGAATAAGTGTTATAATAACTGGTTTGAGTGAATGGAAAGTGTATTAAGCTACGCGGTGAATACTTTAAAAAACAATAAAAAGTACTATAAGGTTCTAGTTGTGTTTTGTTCTTCAAACGACAAAACTTAAAAGGCATGCCTCGTACTTAACACCAGTTGCAAGTCTGCAGCATTAATCAGGTTGACTCCACCTATCTTATTTGTGCCGAAACTCTAAATAATTGCTTTCATACTTTACGAACCTTTAAACTCTTTAAATGTATTTAAAATAAGTTTGCAGTTGTTTTATAAATAAATGCCTCTCTAATGTTGATATAATACACACATCAAAAGTGTCTAGGGATCAACATATGTGTCTAGGGATCAACATATATTTTTGCAATAACTTTTCTCCTGATTGATATTAATTATAATTTTCTTTAAGGATTCATCAAATAAAGTGTTTTCGTTTGTCACAGTAACGATAAACCAAGTCACCTTTGCATTAATAAAGAAATTTGCCATTTTCCTAATAAAGGGATTTTTGACATTTGAACCACTAACATTAAAGTTTTTGACGCGCGAGACGCTGTGCCAAGCGCTTGTATCTATTTGCTTTACACGTATCGCGTGCGGTTTAATAATCTGTTATTAATTGTTAATATTAGTATACGAGTATGAGTGACGACAGTATGGAAGAAGAAGACTCGGAAAAAAGTGATTCAATAGTTATTAATAACTGTGAAAGGGAGCTACAAAATATGTCAAAGTGGGATAGTAATCTGTTAGTGAGTAATCCAAGTTTAAATACTGAGAAAAGGCAAAGAGACAAGAGTGAAGATAGTAGCGAAGAGGGATTTATAACGATTACCAAGAGGAAGTCAAAGAGACGCTTAAGAAGTAATTCACTTGATATGCCTGATATAAATTCTACGCGTAGTATTCAAGAAAGTGCGGAAACTGAGGGTAGTTTTGAAATAATTTTAACCTCATTAAAAATATTACCAAAACAAATGGCTTTGGCAAAATTATTGTACCGTGAAAAAATTGAAGGTATAACTAATGTTAAATTCAAAAACCCATATAAGGTTTCTATTCGTTTAAATAACAAGGAGCAGGCAGAAAGGATAATTAGTAGTCAGAAGCTTAAAGATTTAGATATTCGAGTGAACTTCGCAGATGAAATTCTTGTATCTTATGGCATAATTAGAGGGGTGGATTTAGAAATGACTGAAAGAGAAATCCTAGAATCTTTAAGCAGCTCAGCTGAAATATTGTCTATTAAAAGAATGAGAAGAATGAACTTGGAAAGTAAATGGGTAGACAGCGAGACTTTTCGAATATGTTTTAAAAGCGCTGTGATTCCTCCATATATATATGTCTTCGGCTGCAGATTCGGAGTTGAAAAGTATGTGTTTTCAGTTATGCAGTGTTCTGCATGTTGGAAATTTGGCCATATCAGGAAATATTGCCCATATAATAAAATACTCTGCCCTAAATGCGGAAAAGAGCACAGTAATTGTGAAACTCAGACATTTAAGTGTCTAAATTGCAAGGGCCCACATATGTCGCTTGACAAGACATGTCCTACTTTCTTGAAAGAGAAGAAAATACGTTTAATCATGTCTGAAGAAAATGTAAATTATAAAAATGCTTTGGATATGTTACTAAAAATTAATGGGACATCAAAACATACGAAAATAAAGGAAACATTTAATCTAAATAATAATATGGAGAATTCATTCCCCCCGCTTAGGCAAAACAGATTCAGTAACTTAGAACATTCAGTACAAAATTCACAAGAAGATCTGATAGAAGATTTTTGTGAAAGAGAAGAAGACGAAGGGAATATGACATTTAGATCGAAATTTACTAATAAAAAGAGTAAGAAAAATCAAAATACAGAACCTTGTCCCATTCATATGCGGCTAGAAAATATGAGTAATGAACCTCTACAAAGATGTGAAACTGGAAATAATGAAGAGAAATTGAAAAAAGGGTTTCAATTAAGATTTATATTTGTTAAAATGAAGGAGATATTTTTTTCACAACATAAATTTGAAGATAAGATTGTATCAATATTTGAAATGGTAGTCCATGAGTTAAAATCATATATTTGTAATTTCTTTAACTGTGAGCAATTAATCAAAAAAATTGTCAACTTATTCGATGGATAGATCATTTAAAGAGTTTGTAGTAAATATATTTTAATGGAACTCGCAAAGTCTAAACCCTAAATTAGCTGATTTAGCACTGCTTCTTAATAGGGGAAAAAAATACACATCGCTGCAATATGTGAGACTTGGCTGGACAGTATAGCATTTCATATTTAAATTGATACTTGTTTAAGTTAAGGCCTTATGGGACTGGCATACCCAATAGGGTAAAAGTCCCTTAAATAAAATAAAGAGAAAAAAAAAAAAAAAAAAAAAAAACATTAAAGTTCGAAAAAAAGACTGAAATAACAGTTTTCTTTAAAATTTTATTAGGTAACTTAAACAATTAATAATCCGTGTTGCTACCGCGAACACTAACAACACAAGAATCGGTTTGGCATACTCAAAATGAGTTCATCCAAATCACGCTGTGGAATGGCCGCCCATGTTCGTTGCAACAACAAAAAAGGTCTTCTTGCTCCTGGATACCCTCCATATTCGGCAGAGCTCTTCTCTGTAGCATATCCCATGCATGCTCAATCGGGTTCAAGTCTGGCGATTGAGCAGGCCAGGGCCAAAGCCACATCTCAATCTCAAGAAATCCGCATAAAAATGCTTGATCCCTAGACACTTTTGATGTGTGTATTTGTTTAAATTTTTATATTTAAAATGTCTAGCTTTTAATGATAACTTAAAACTTAAGTCAACTTACTGTAAAATTTAAAACACTAAATGAAATGCTTGCAGTATCATCTATATTTTATGTAAAAGTTTGAACTCTTAAACTTTAACTTTTGAAACTTTATCCTTAGTTAAGTTTTCTAGAGTTAAAAGGTTTACAAAATTCCGATCATATTGCAAGTGTTTCATTTAGTTTTAATGATATCAGTAACATTTCAGCAACGCCATCATCTATATCTATACTGATATTATAAACGCGAAAGTCTGTAAGTATGGATGGATGGATGTTTATTACTCTTTCACACAAAAACTACTGAACGGATTTGGATGAACTTTACAGTAATATAGCTTATACATTAGAATAACACATAGGCTACTATTTGCTGCGATATACCGACATATACGCGGGCGGAGCCGCGGGCAACCACTAGTTAGTAATAAAACCACTCACAATTTTAACGGTATTTGATTAAATTACAAAAACATTTTCCATCTTCAATTTGACATTCAGTAGAAAAAATTTGGCAAAAATTACACTCATCACAGTTTCATTAGTGCTATTTTCTTTACTGTATGTTATTTAAGTGTGGGAACGGGTAAAGAATACAGTCTTACCACCGCTATTCATCCAATGGGTATCGTAAGAGGCAACTAATGGGCCTACCACACGCGCAAGTATCACCACAGTTATAACTGCGCAGGTAAAACTGTCGTGAGTCGTGATACAGTTGCTTGGCGCATGATACAGTTTTACCAACCACACGCACGTTGTTCTGTGTACAAGCCGGCCTACGCAGGCAAAACTGTGGTGATACTTGCGCGTGTAGTAGGCCCGGCCCTTTAGGCAGCAAACAACGCAGAAAAACATCACTGTAAAAAGAAGGAATAGGCGGCGCTCATAACCCAGTTGCACTCGGTGATTAAAAACAATCACTGAGGGTAAGCAACGATGGCGCTGTCAGTACCTGAATGGGTGACCGTAGATGGCATGATACCATGAGCGTCTCCGTGATTCGGAGGTCACGTTAAGCAGTCGGTCCCGGTTATTATCATAGGATAACAGTCGTGAAGCTTATTGGAGGCCTTTCGGCGGCTTAAAAACATTCAACGGAAGATTACGTGGCCACAACGTTGTCTTGCCCGTCCCCAACCCGCACTGGGCTAGCGTGGGGACGTGTGGTCTTAACCTTCTCCTGAGAGGAGACCCGAGCCCAGCAGTGGACATCATGGGTTGTTGACGGAAGAGAAGGAAAAGATAAAGCAAATCCTATACCAACTCGTCTGGCCAGCGTTGTATAGTACGGTTTAACGTTATTTCGAAGGATATGTCTATGTTCAGCAGTAGACTGCTAACAGTTGTTGATAATGATTAAATATTATTTTTGTAACAAAGATTAAAATTTTATCATTGTTATGATTCAAATCATAACAATGATAAAAATTTTCAAATCATAACAATGATAAAATTTTAATCTTTGTTACAAAAATTGTTAATCACATGGTTACACGAATTTAATGTAATTACTAGCTTTTGCCCGCGGCTCCGACCGTTATCGTTTATTGCGATAAAGAGTGTGCTATGCCCTTCCTCAAGAATTAAAGTATCTCTATGACAAATTAAATTGAAATCGGTGCAGTAGTTCCGCATAACAGGCTTCGACAGGCAGAGTTACTTTCGAATTTATAATATTAGTTTAGAAGTATGGATCTTCTAAGTTCATTTCATTATCATGTGTTATTATTACAAATTATTACCTATCGACACAGTAGTCAATTAAAGAAAAACTTCGGATAACCACTTTCCTAGCTACAAGTCGCGTGACAACCTACCTACCCACTACCGCAGTGAATGTATACAGCTAAAATTGCATGGACAAAAAAAAATCTAACACGATAATTCAAGCTTGAATTCATACGTAAACGGATGTTATAAATATTAAAATTATCGTGACAATTGCACATAAGAAAGTGGGTGTCAATTGGCATTCGAGAAAAATTATTACATACCTTAGTATGAAAAGCATTTCAAGGAAAAGTAAAGTGTCATTTACTCGCGTGCTTCTGTTACACGCAATATTGGAAACTCGATTAATCTTAGGATGTATAATTAGATACAATTACTACGTTTTTATCATCTGTAATTGGTGTCTTTAAGAAAATAGTTTAAATGTCGGTGAGAAATGAATCATTTTAAGTTTCTTTGATGTATATTTCTGAAATAATCGTACATACTGATGTAGTATATCTAGATAGAAGGGTCACGCTGTTTTCAACACCAACGGTACAAGCGGTACTACGCTCTCACAGAAAACCAATCTAAAATGACAGCATTAAGTACGCTGTCGTGTTTCGTTGGTGCAGCATTGTTGCATTGTCTGTATTCGCAATGAGTATGGTGACCACTACTCTCGGATTCTGCTTTCCATCAGGCAGAGTAGAGTCGCTTTGGACGATTCATATGTATAAAAAATTGATTAAGTTCTCTGTTATTAAGTTTTCTGTCCTTTTCCCAATTTAATCTACAACTGGCGTGATATGGAACTTTTAACATAGTTCTGGCCAGATTATTTTATGGCTCTAGAACAAAAATTTGCGAATCACAAAATGTCTCATTTTGAGACAGAAAATATTCGTGTCATAAACTTTTTTAGAGAGTAACCGTGTAATGAACTTCCTTAACACAATAATTATAATATAATACTTTGTTAACCTGTAATGGAAGCATGTCTTGAACAGCGTCAAACACACAACATTAGATGTCAAACGTCCTTGAATTATATTGAGAGGCTTCTACAAATTACACCAATTGATTCGTTCCCTTTGCGCATAATACACGCAAATGTGCGTGGATTTTCATACCCAGAACAGTACGGTTTTCACAATCGAGAGCAATGAGCCGGGTCAGTATGTGACTTAGTTAAAGTTCAACTGAATGGAATAAGCCGCCGCGTTCACTTAGGATGAGCTTGAATGATGCACACGATAGTAAAACCAAAAACTTTGCAAAATACACATATTCCGTAAAAAAGCATTAGTAGTAATACTCGTAGTAGGTATAACAAACCGTATCTTCAAAATAATAGCTGTACGTAGATTGAACACAAAGTTTGAAAACTGGAGAAAATTCAATGTTGAAGAATATGGTGTATTGTTATTGTGTTAATAATGTGTTATCAAACTCTTATATCTAATACAATGTGGCAATGTTGCCAGTCTTTCAGGAACGCTACCAGTAGGCGACGATGCGGAGGAATTTTTTGACGCTGGTATGTAAATATTGTAAATGTGTTTATTGGTTTTTTTAATTCCTAGTATTTAAATATAGGTATTATGACTGATACTCAAGTACAAAATACATTTACTACTTTAATTTAAGGAGTGTTTAACTATCTATTAAATACAATTTTGTTCATTAAGCTAGAACTTTTAGGTATCTTCGTATGACACATTATATGCGACCAGGATTCATTGCTCTCCAGTGTTTGTTACAATTTGTGATCAAAGGATTCTTGAACCTCAATTCGCTCCACTAATGCTTTTCCTTATTGGTACTTATACATAGGTTTCCTGTATATATAATGTATATAATACAGTACATGTTATACGCTCTTCATTTCAAATTATTTTCATCTGATTGTAATTTTTTAGTAAGAATACAGTTCTTTTTAATCTTTATTGATTACATGTTTATCAATAAAGATAAAAAAAATAAAACCACTACTATAAATTTTTATTTGTTTAAATTTTATGCTAAAAGCATTTGCAAGATGCAAATGCTTTTGAGGGATAACATTTTGTTGTGATTTCGTAGGTATAAGTTTTTTCGGTGTAATAAATAAATATTAAGTAATTTATACAATGAACATAAGTGTGGTGTGTATATAACACATGTATATTTAAACATACATATTAAGATTTATATACATATTATATATACATAGATAAGAATATTATATATATATATATAACTATATATTATATTGATCGAAGAAATATAAGAGATAAGTCTTTCCAAACAAATGAGGTAATAATTACAAATTTTATAAAAAAACTGACTTCAATCCAGACCAAATTTAAATGACACCATTCGGAAAGCACCAGCTTTCAAATAAAAAAGAATCATCAAAATCGATTCACACAATCGAAAGTTTTGAGGTAAAAAAAAATTAAAAAAAAGTCGAATAAAGAACCTCCTCCTTTTTTTGAAGTCGGTTAAAAAGTGGAAAACAGAGGGAAAATTTAGAAGTAAGTACTTACGTATTTTGTGACCTATGTGGTGTGAGCCTGAGATGAGAGATGTTTTATCTTCCTCTTTTTCCTCCTCGTTTTTACTGCTAGACTTTTTCCCGTTCGGATCCGAAACATCTGAAAGAAACAAGTAAATAATATATTTATCTACTGTTTTATTACAACTTATAATATAATCCAAAGTAAAACACATGATAAGAACTATTTATGATAAACTAGTGACCCGCCCCTGCTTCGCACGGGTGGATTTCAGATGCCCCTGCCGACTACACTATTCGTGCATTTTAAATTTGTAAAATCTTCGAATATATTTATTTAAATTAAATACTGTAAGGGCCTTTTTTATCTATATTAAATGCACAATGTATTTAATTTACTTAATTGTATAAGGATTCATTCTGTATTGCTTAAAATTGCTTCGGAAATAAGCTATTATTTCTCGTAAAAAGAAAGGAATAAAAAATGGTTATTGTGGGTTATCCCTAAGAGATAGACATATACCGTCGCGGACTTTTCTGTAGACCCTTTTAAGATGTACAATAGTGTAGTACATTATTTTGATCTATCTCGTAGGGTGCAACCAGCGTTTTCTTTTGACTGGGTGAACCGATTTTGATGGTTCTTTTTTTGTTTGAAAGCTGGTGCTTCCCGTGTGGTCCCATTTAAATTTGGTCCAGATTGAAGTAGTTTTCTTTTTGTTAAAATTTGTGATTATATTTTATTTTTAATTATAAATCTTTTACACATATTTTTACACGTCGGACTTTACAGCAAGAAGGCGCCGGCATTTTCTGAGACTCACGCTTTGCAGAAATTCCGAAACAAGCTATAGAGGCATCTCATTAGATAGCTCCACTAGATTTCAACCCACATAACGCCCTTTCTCATTGATATCAGACGTGACACAGTAGATCCAACTAAGTCAGTCACTTGACTAAATCAGTATAGTCTTTCTGATACTGAATTAAACAATAAAGAATGTTTTCTAAATCGATTCGTAAATCACGGAGTAACGAGGTAAAAGAACTATAATTGAATTGAGAAACAGTTCCTTTAAAAGTCGAGTAATCGAGCATTGATTGGCATGTACAGACTATCTACACATGTAACTGAATTATATTCGAAATTGAAAGGTAAAGTTTTTATTGCTCATCAATAAATAAATAAATATTTTCAGACATCTAACACACAACGCCATCTAGTCCCAAGCTAAGCAGAGCTTGTGTTATGGGTACTAGACAACTGATATAAATACATTTAGATAGTTTTTTTTTGTAAATACATACATATTATACATAGAAAACACCCAAACTTCAAAAAAAACATTTGCAGATCACTGCACGTTTTGCCTAGTGGTTTAACGGTCACCACGCCGTTTCCTACTCCGCCAAGTGTCGTGGGTTCAAATCCCACGTAAGACAACACTTTGTGTGATCTACAAAATGTTGTTCTGAGTCTGGGTGTTATTTGTGTCCGTTTCAGGTATATTAGTAAAGTCCCCGCGACACAGGATTTATTCCTAGTGCGGGAGTTGTCTTTAAAATAAAATAAAAAAGATCATAAAAATATTTGGTCCGACCCGGGAATCGAACCCGAGACCTCAAGCACAGCAGTCGCTTACGCTACCACTTGCGCCTCCGGTCTTGCACTCACCAACGAAACACGACAGCACGATGTCATATTAGGTTTGCAAAGTCCCCCGAGACACATGACATTTTCCTAATGCGGGTATTATCTTTTTGAAACGTTTCGGTAAATGAAATGTATAGAACACGCTCTTTCTATGTTTTTAGTGATACACATACTTTTCTGTTCCCTACTTGCATCAAAATACTCATAAATATTAAAAGACCCCTTTTACGGTTTAGCTTTCCAACTCGCACTGGTATAAAATTCTACATTAAAGCAAATAAAATATTCATCGCTTTATTATTTGTCGACAAGAAATTTGCGGTGAATGTCAAAGTAATAATCTTGACGTATAAGCGATACTGTAAGCTTAGATATTCCCGTACGCGTAATAACGATGGGCAGTAATAGCAAATAATCGAAGAGAAAAAACAAATTTTCTACGTATCTGTAAAAACTAGTTAGCTAGATGTGGTCACGCTATAAGTTTTTGAAACTTCTCGACACAATGTTTCTAGTTTTGATTTAAAGTCAAAATAAGTGGTTACGTCGAAGTGATATCCACTAAAGAGACAACAGAACAGGAACCAAAAAGGCCAGTACTCTCAATAGAAGAAGCATCAAGAGAAATGAAGACCGCAAATTATTCACCTGTTGCCTGTTAATCCAGTAGATAAGGGCCTGTTTTGGATTCCCAAAGAACCGGTCTACCCAGCGGATAGGAGGAGCTAAAGGAACGCATCGGTGTACCGATGTACCATT
Organism: Diaphora mendica; assembly: GCA_949125395.1. Lineage (NCBI taxonomy): Eukaryota > Metazoa > Arthropoda > Insecta > Lepidoptera > Erebidae > Diaphora > Diaphora mendica. The sequence continues at coordinate 1,584,643 of OX421332.1, read as the reverse complement.
CCCCGAGTACTCTTTGTCGTACCCCCGAAACTGGAGAACATCTCGGCATGACTAAAGTCACCCTCAGGATGTTGCATACGCATGTGCATACGCTTTGTACCTCTTACTGTTCTATACAGTAAGAGACGGAACAGCGGCCCCACGTTAGAGGACACCCCCCAACCACGCCGGGGTATCATCTGTCTACCTATGTACCTTTGTTTATGAAGTTGTTTTAGTCAGTTTGATTTTAACACAATAGTTTACCGCTAATTCCGGTGAGATAAACAAGAACATTCTAGAATTAAACGCACTTCACTATTTTTTTACCGACTTAAAAAAAGGAGGAGGTTCTCAATTCGACTGTATTTTTTTATGTTTGTTACCTGAGAACTTCGACTGGGTGAACCAAGTTTGATGATTCTTATTTTATTTGAAAGCTGGTTGAAGGCTTGAAGTCGTTTTTTTTTGTTAAAATTTATTAAATTTAATCCTGACCGGTTTCGCCCGATGGCATTATCAAAGGTTGATGAGATAAACAAGACTGACAAAAGAGAGATTGTCGAGTTGTTGTGATTGAGGGAGAGAGAGATATGGAAAGACAAAGAAAAAATGTAGAATATGGCCATTGAAGTTCAAAAACCTACCACAAAATGGAATGAAAGATACGTCAAAGAATGTGAGATAACTGCAACAAGAAATAAAGAAACTAATACACATTGAAACGCTCCATCAAAGTATTTAGCTGTTAACGCTACTTCTAATAAATTGTATCTTAAAGGATTGAAGTAGAGCTTTAGGTATATACAAAGCCATTATCGGATTCCATCGCGACACAATGGCCAATAAAATCCTTTGATGTATTTTTACAATGGATTAAATTCGAACAAAACACTCGAGGATTCTTGTTTTAACAGATTTTATTGCCATGAGTGATGGTATTATATACATTCACAATATGGTAAAAAGATTCATATAGAAACTTATCAGAAAGATGAAAATTATTTAAAGAACTTGAACATTTTAAACCTAGACCTGTCAACTGTACCAATTCATCAGGATCTTGATATTATTAGGCAAAGAACGAAAATTAATCATACTTTTTAATCAAATTAACCTTTGACCTTAATGTTCAAAATAGCAATGAAAAAATGACAACAACAACTCTTGTCTAAGAAGCGGTCTATGTCCAACAGTGGGCTAATAAAGCTATTGATGATGTGATGAGAGTCGAAAATTCCTAAACAGTCCATCTTGTCATTATTAGATTTCTTTGAACTCTGTATTCTATCAGATCGTAATCAATATACTACCGTTCTAGAATCTAACTCACTTTATACTTATTCCACTATTTTAATTAACTTCATTCCTGACCGGTTTCGCCATATGGCATTATCATAGGTGACGTCATAGGGCGTAACCGGTCACTTATCGGATTGTCCTCTGCTCTTATATCCGTCCAAATCGGTCTACCTATTTAAAAGTTATGATGCCTCAGACAGAAACAACCAAACATGCCGGTCAAAGTTATAACACCCCTCGGCTTGCATAATATTTCACATCATATTACATATTTTCATCCAATACCACAAGTAACATCAAATTAATCAATATTATACATATTTAGCAAATGTTCCAAATCTGCTTTTGAAGATTTAGTTTAATATAAACTTTACAGACTCTGGGCTTAACTGGCGAAACAAGCCACAAGCAGATGTCGTTCCAAAGTTTTAGTTTATTTACAATGTTTTACACGAAAATTCTATGTTCACAAGTCTCAATAACATGAATAGAACTGTCATTGAAAGTAATTGAACAAATGCTTCGATTATTGAGTGTAACGACTTTTGGAAACTAAAATCGTAAACTTCTATGAACGCCTTTTGTGAACACACTGTAAAACACATTTTTTATTCGTACTATTTCGAAATCATGTAATTTTCATATATTGCTTACATGAATAACAATAATGTAGGTATATTTTTCTTGTAATAGGTTTATTTTCACCAGGTGTTTTCTCTAAAGGTAGTTCGCTTAAAATCCTCTTTGTTTTTATAACCAAAACACAATGAGTTTAGGAATGAAATATTCTTTGAATAAAAAATAATTCATTAATAATAATAAAATACTTTGCCTTCATAACTTTATTAAAAATATGAATAGTCTTTTGTTTTAAGCTTTTTCAAATTGATAACCATTATGTTAATTAAATGTATTACCTCTACGGATTTTGCAAGAACGTATCTCTTTTTAACCGACTTCCAAAAGGAGGAGGTTCTCAATTTCATCGGTTTTTTTTTTATGTATGAACATTGATTACTCCGTCAATTGTGGACCGATTTTGAAAATTATTTGTGTATTCGAAAGGGTATGCTCCCCATGTGGTCCCATGGCCATTACATTTGGCTTGGCGCCGAATTCAAACCTATGAATAGGTAGCACATACAAATTAAGTTATTTTATACTTTTCAGTTTTTGAAGTCGGTTTTTTTAAACGAAGTTTTTTTTTTATTTATACTCTCGATTGTCGGCACTGGATGGAACTTGTTGTAATATATTCTAGAAATTTAATTATAGAATGTATCTCTTTTTCATTCCTCTAAAACAACGATAATTAGGTTCAGCAAATCACATCAACAGCCTTTATAGTCCACTACTGGACATAGTAGTAAAACAGTTTAAATGAGATACAAAGATACACTTAAACGGCCATACACGGTAGTTTCTTTGATAAGTTGGGCATAGTAGCTATAAGTGCCATTAAAATATTTATTTTAAATGTATGAACCTGTTAAAGTGACTCTACTGACTCTGACTGATCGAAAGCATGAGCAGAACCCAGAGTGAGGGTACCATACTCATTGTGAATGCAGACTATGCAACAATGCAGCATGGTGACCCACACTATGGCGGCCTATTTAGATGCTACTGCATCATTTGGCCTCCGGTCTCGCACTCACCAACGAAACAAGACAGTAACAATGCTATCATTTTATAAAGCTTTCTATTATTTAGCTAATATTTTATTTTTTACATTTGGCCCCGCCAAAATGACTCTACTCTGTCTGATGGAAAGCAAAAGCAGAATTCAAGACTGGTGGTCACCGTACTGCGAATGCAGACAATGCAACAATGCCGTATGGTGACCAACACTATGGCGGCCTAGTGATGCTTCTGCATTATTGGGTCTCCGGTCTCGCACTTACCAAGGCTGACTTACCAAAATGACAGCAATCGTGCTGTAGTGTTTACTACAGCACGATCGCTGTCATTTTACGTAGATTTTCTGTGCGAGGGTAGTACCGTCCCGGTCAAGTCGGCCCGTTCGTGCTGATATCAGCGTGGCTCTACTGCCTGGGTACTACTGGGTAAGTCTTAAGTCAATGTTGTTGATTTCAGAATTACTTAATCGTGTGATAGTTATTTAGATTTATTATTCTAATCAAACTGTCTATGCTTTTTTTCTCAGATACCATAAAGCTTATAAAAATAAATGTACGAGTGGTTTATGCCATAGTCTATAGTCTAAGATTTCCTTTCTCGATTGCGATGGTACTGACAACAAAAGTACAGAAACGTAAGCATCCTTGAAAATTGGTGCCTCCGCTTCCTTAAATAACTTCAAAGCGAAGTAGCCATGTTTCATAAACAATAAGTCTATTTCATTTGACATCAAATGTAATTTGAGCATTGCTCAGAATTCAAACCAGTTGTTTGATGTTAATGATTTAATATTTCTAACAACAAATAAATCTTTGATAGGCACATAAAACATGAATGGAATGGAAACATAATGTTAAGAGTTTATTTTGAGATTTTATTATTAACTAGCCAATTTGTTCATTAGCAACATGGTTCTCCTTGGCTTATGGTTGGGGCGGTACTACCCTCGCACAGAAAATCAACATTTTGAATGTTCAACAATCACAATCAACTGTAAAATGACAGCGTTTGTGCTGTCGTGTTTCGTTGGTGAGTGCGAGACCGGAGGCCCAAATAGTCTAGTCAACAAGTTACCGGAGGCCCAAGTAGTCTAGTCAACAAGTATGGAACTTGTTGACTAGACTACTTGGGCCTCCGGTCTCGTAGATTAAAAGATGCAGAAGCATCACTAGGCCGTCATGGTGTGGGTCACCATGCTGCATTGTCTGCATTCGCAATGACCACCACTCTTGGATTTCGCTTATGCTTTCCATCAAGCAGATTATAGTCATTTTGGCGGGTAACACATATAAAAAAAAATGTACAAATCATAATTTTAAAGTATTTGCAATCACTTTGAGGACAGTAAAATAGGCCGTAGTGTGCAACAGAAAAAAATATTATTATCTATGAAAAAATAATTTTAATTGACTTAAATTCGACTTTATCTATATCCTTACGAACGAAGTAAGTTTATGCCTGTGTATCTGGTATATAATTTATTCTCTTACCAGTACAATTCAGAGCTATTCAATTCTGGATTATTCGTGCGTAAATATTGAAAGCTAGCTTTAAATATTTAGGCATGACTAATCCCCAATGATTAAGCTACTTACGAATATTTACTTTAAACATAAAACCTCATAAGGCCTCTGGTCTTGCACTTACCAATGAAACACGACAGCACGAATGCTTTGGTTGGTCTTCTGTGCGAGAGTAGTACCACCCTGGTCGGGTCGGCCCGTTCGTGCTGAAATCAGCGTGGCTCTACTTCCTTAAATGGTAAATAAGCCAATCTGAATTTATTCATCATCATCTTCCGAGCCTTTATTATACCCAAGATTTGGGGTCGGCTACTAGTTCAACCGGTTTTACCTGAATATCAGTTTTTCCACGGAGCGACTGGCATCGGAGCTCCGCAACCCTGAGGGTGAACTGAATTCTAAGATTCAACTAGTTGTCAATATATTTGAGGGCGCTGACTTCCCAATAACGATTGCCATAGATGTTCATGAGAACCGGGACCGACGGCTTAACGTGCTCTCCGAGGCACGGGCGGGAAACACCGCCATCTTCCATACTCTGGGCTACTATTAGGAATTTATTGTAAGAAAAACCCAACAGCAGTCCGACCCGGGAATCGAACCCGAGATCTCGTGATCTGCAGTCGCTTACGCTAACCACTAGACTAATGAGGCGGTTCAATTTGAATTTATTATCCTACTAATATTTTATTGTTAACTAGTTGTTGCCCGCGGCTTCTCCCGCGTGTATGTCGGTTATCGCGTACGCGAAAATTTGTGAGTATGGATGGATGTTTGTTAATCTTTCACGCAAAAACTACTGGAGGGATTTGAATGAAACTTTACAGTAATATAGCTTATACATCAGAATAACACGCAGGCTACTATTTGCAGCGATAACCGATATACACGAGGCGGAGCCGCGGGCAATAGCTAGTTATTTCATATTTATTGCAAATTAGTGATCACATTCAGTTGTGTATTGATTGCATTTATAGGTAAGTTTTATTTGTTCTTCATACAATTGACAATTCTTGATAGTAAAAGTTTAGCTTTATTCACACTCTCGAATTGACATTTAACCGCCGATCAGGTAGAATACCAATTAATTACCAAAGAGGCTTCTAGAACATTCGTGCGTTTAGTAGAAAAGCTTATTCAGGCTGTAAAACTTTTATTTATTTTTAACACGCTGTTATTACTTTTTACTTATACGTACCTACATATATTTAGTTGTTTAATTATATATGACTATACAGCGGTTCATAGTTTTTGATATACAACGGGATTTACGTGTAATAAAATTACGAGTATTTAAAAAGTTACCCTACCTTCTATTTCCCTACATTTTATACCAAGTGAGTGAAATTTGTGTGGATTCGGCCTCCACTATTTTTGTGACAATACGATATTAAAATAACATGTAGCTGATCTGATGCTGGATCTCTGTAAAGAAACGTCGCAACATCATCGAGTTTGGACTCGTTTGATTCAGCTCGAGGCATTCCAGTAAAAGCTTGTTTTTAAAAAGCTTTTTAAATTAATTTATTAATTACTTACTTGGTTTTTTTATGTATGGCCTTGCTAAAATGACTCTACCCTGCCTGATGGAAGGCGTAAACAGAATCCAAGAGTGATTTACACGGGTTCTCTTTCTCCCCAAAATTCTTAATGGATGGACTTCGGTCACTTACTGTTTTTTGTACAACACCATCATATAATTTTGTTTTCTATATTTATTGTATCCAGGACAGTAAAACAGCCTCCATGATGTTCTCAAATGACGTACATTGAAATTTCTCTAAAAGTATTTTTAATAAATCCATAAAAGCGGTTTTAGAACGAAGTTCCTTATGGGGCGTTGCGGTGGGGTACCCTAGCCGGCCAAAAGCGTCCGTAACTTTTTATAATAAGGAAAAAAAATATTTTATAATAAAGAACTTCGTTCCTATCTGATGTCTCACGACACCACACCGTTTTTTTTCCGGGAATATGGAGTAAATCCGCTCAGTAAAAGCAGACAGTTTTTAAAACTCAACTACCTTCACTTACATTAAAGAAACATCCCTCATTTTAATATTAAATCTTCATTTATAATGACTATCAATCTTCTCCACCTCGTCTTAATATTCACAAACTAATTACTTTAGAAACTTCAAATTAATTGTGCTTCCTTTGCTTGAGTGAAGGCATTATATTTCAGAACATGTAAAGGTTGAGTGTATTAGTTAATTATTAGTACTATTACAGCTCTTATAATTAACTGTAGTTAAATCTACCGACATAATCGTGATAATGGAAACCGTAAGCCTAAGTCATTAATTAGTTCTACAGTAATTGCTTAAGCCTTTGACATAGAAATAGAATTTATTAAATGTAAAATTACATCTAGATTTTCTTAAATCTACAGTGCTTAGTATTATTTTTTTATGTATGGCCCGCCACAATGACTCTACTCTGCCTGATGGAAAGCATAAGCAGAATCCAAGAGTGGTGGTCACCATACTCACTGCGAATGCAGACAATGCAGCATGGCGACCCACACCATGGCGGCCTAGTGATGCTTCTGCATCTTTTAGTCTAGTCAACAAGTATGGAACTTGTTGACTAGACTATTTGGGCCTCACGAACGCTGTAATTTTACGTTGATTTTCTGTGCGAGGGTAGTACCGCCCCGGTCGAGCCGGCCCCTTAGTGCTGAAATCAGCGTGGCTCTACTACCTTTAAATACTATGGGTTCAAGCTCCACATGGTATAATATTTGATGCGCTCTGCAAATTGTGTGTGTTCTTTGTGTCTATTTCATGTATGTTTGTCAAATCCACATAGAACATATTCCTGATGCGGGAGTTGTCTTGTCATTGAAATGACATTAAACTATTGTTCTTCGCTTCTGAAATTCAGCGTTTAACCACAAAAAAATCTCAGATCGTCAATACATGCGAAATAAGTATGGTGACCACCACTCTTGGATTCTGCTTATGCTTTCCATCAGGCAAACTAGAGTCATTTTGGCAAGCCCTTAGATAAAAAAAACATTAATCAGAGCATTGCATTATATGCACCGAAATACATAATAATCCTACATATATATTTTATTTGTAATAAAAACAACTAATCGCAATATTGGTCAATTAATTATTTTTTGCAAAAGTACTTCAAATTTGAAATTATTTCTAAAATTTTGCAATATTGGAATTAAAACCTTTAGCTAATAAGCTATTTCTAAATATAGACCCCTCAGTGGTTTATAACAACGAGTGAATAAAAGTTAAATGAAATAGCGACGGCGACGTTGGAGTAAGGTTAGCGACCTGCAATGCAGAGGATTGAATTTTCTATTGAAGTCTTAATTTTTAATCACATTACTGCCAAATAATTTAACTATTTCAGATAAGTCATGTATTCTCTAAAACTTTTGGTTGCTATGTTGTATATATGTCATCATCATCAACAATCCATAACGTCCCACTGCTGGGCTCGGGTCTCCTCTCAGGAGGGGTTGCAGGCCCCCCGCTGGCCAAGTGCGGGTTGGGGACTTGCAAGACAACGTTGTGGCTACCTTATCTTGCCGTTGGATGTTTGTTGTATATATGTGAAATGATGAAATAACATCGTCGACATGTATTGATGTTAGGTATTAATCAAAATTATCAGTTTTTTCTAATCGATGTTCCCAAAGAAGAAGAAAACCTACGTCAAATTGGGGCTTAATATTGTTTCTTTGTTTGCGTAAGAAGGGCGACGGCGACTGGATATAAACAGTAGCTTAATGAGCTCTGTGGTGTGCCTTGGGAGAGGACCATCCCAGAGCACGGTAAACCCGGTAACGGCCTAATGATGAACATTAAAAAAAAACTCAATATTCGTAAATATCATGTTCTTGCATAAATGCTGAAAATGTTATTTATCAATCTAACGAACTAATTTAAACAATAACAAAACAACCCAGCAGGTAGCCCGAAGCTATTCAGTGTTTTATGTTTAAAGTAAATATTCGTAAGTAGCTTAATCATTGGGGATTAGTCATGCCTAAATATTTAAAGCTAGCTTTCAATATTTACGCACGAATAATCCAGAATTGAATAGCTCTGAATTGTACTGGTAAGAGAATAAATTATATACCAGATACACAGGCATAAACTTACTTCGTTCGTAAGGATATAGATAAAGTCGAATTTAAGTCAATTAAAATTATTTTTTCATAGATAATAATATTTTTTTCTGTTGCACACTACGGCCTATTTTACTGTCCTCAAAGTGATTGCAAATACTTTAAAATTATGATTTGTACATTTTTTTTTATATGTGTTACCCGCCAAAATCTAGTCCCGCCGTAGTCTAGTCAACAAGTTCCATACTTGTTGACTAGACTACTTGGGCCTCCGGTCTCGTAGATTAAAAGATGCAGAAGCATCACTAGGCCGTCATGGTGTGGGTCACCATGCTGCATTGTCTGCATTCGCAATGACCACCACTCTTGGATTTCGCTTATGCTTTCCATCAAGCAGATTATAGTCATTTTGGCGGGTAACACATATAAAAAAAAATGTACAAATCATAATTTTAAAGTATTTGCAATCACTTTGAGGACAGTAAAATAGGCCGTAGTGTGCAACAGAAAAAAATATTATTATCTATGAAAAAATAATTTTAATTGACTTAAATTCGACTTTATCTATATCCTTACGAACGAAGTAAGTTTATGCCTGTGTATCTGGTATATAATTTATTCTCTTACCAGTACAATTCAGAGCTATTCAATTCTGGATTATTCGTGCGTAAATATTGAAAGCTAGCTTTAAATATTTAGGCATGACTAATCCCCAATGATTAAGCTACTTACGAATATTTACTTTAAACATAAAACACTGAATAGCTTCGGGCTACCTGCTGGGTTGTTTTGTTATTGTTTAAATTAGTTCGTTAGATTGATAAATAACATTTTCAGCATTTATGCAAGAACATGATATTTACGAATATTGAGTTTTTTTTTAATGTTCATCATTAGGCCGTTACCGGGTTTACCGTGCTCTGGGATGGTCCTCTCCCAAGGCACACCACAGAGCTCATTAAGCTACTGTTTATATCCAGTCGCCGTCGCCCTTCTTACGCAAACAAAGAAACAATATTAAGCCCCAATTTGACGTAGGTTTTCTTCTTCTTTGGGAACATCGATTAGAAAAAACTGATAATTTTGATTAATACCTAACATCAATACATGTCGACGATGTTATTTCACCATTTCACATATATACAACAAACATCCAACGGCAAGATAAGGTAGCCACAACGTTGTCTTGCAAGTCCCCAACCCGCACTTGGCCAGCGGGGGGCCTGCAACCCCTCCTGAGAGGAGACCCGAGCCCAGCAGTGGGACGTTATGGATTGTTGATGATGATGACATATATACAACATAGCAACCAAAAGTTTTAGAGAATACATGACTTATCTGAAATAGTTAAATTATTTGGCAGTAATGTGATTAAAAATTAAGACTTCAATAGAAAATTCAATCCTCTGCATTGCAGGTCGCTAACCTTACTCCAACGTCGCCGTCGCTATTTCATTTAACTTTTATTCACTCGTTGTTATAAACCACTGAGGGGTCTATATTTAGAAATAGCTTATTAGCTAAAGGTTTTAATTCCAATATTGCAAAATTTTAGAAATAATTTCAAATTTGAAGTACTTTTGCAAAAAATAATTAATTGACCAATATTGCGATTAGTTGTTTTTATTACAAATAAAATATATATGTAGGATTATTATGTATTTCGGTGCATATAATGCAATGCTCTGATTAATGTTTTTTTTATCTAAGGGCTTGCCAAAATGACTCTAGTTTGCCTGATGGAAAGCATAAGCAGAATCCAAGAGTGGTGGTCACCATACTTATTTCGCATGTATTGACGATCTGAGATTTTTTTGTGGTTAAACGCTGAATTTCAGAAGCGAAGAACAATAGTTTAATGTCATTTCAATGACAAGACAACTCCCGCATCAGGAATATGTTCTATGTGGATTTGACAAACATACATGAAATAGACACAAAGAACACACACAATTTGCAGAGCGCATCAAATATTATACCATGTGGAGCTTGAACCCATAGTATTTAAAGGTAGTAGAGCCACGCTGATTTCAGCACTAAGGGGCCGGCTCGACCGGGGCGGTACTACCCTCGCACAGAAAATCAACGTAAAATTACAGCGTTCGTGAGGCCCAAATAGTCTAGTCAACAAGTTCCATACTTGTTGACTAGACTAAAAGATGCAGAAGCATCACTAGGCCGCCATGGTGTGGGTCGCCATGCTGCATTGTCTGCATTCGCAGTGAGTATGGTGACCACCACTCTTGGATTCTGCTTATGCTTTCCATCAGGCAGAGTAGAGTCATTGTGGCGGGCCATACATAAAAAAATAATACTAAGCACTGTAGATTTAAGAAAATCTAGATGTAATTTTACATTTAATAAATTCTATTTCTATGTCAAAGGCTTAAGCAATTACTGTAGAACTAATTAATGACTTAGGCTTACGGTTTCCATTATCACGATTATGTCGGTAGATTTAACTACAGTTAATTATAAGAGCTGTAATAGTACTAATAAATAACTAATACACTCAACCTTTACATGTTCTGAAATATAATGCCTTCACTCAAGCAAAGGAAGCACAATTAATTTGAAGTTTCTAAAGTAATTAGTTTGTGAATATTAAGACGAGGTGGAGAAGATTGATAGTCATTATAAATGAAGATTTAATATTAAAATGAGGGATGTTTCTTTAATGTAAGTGAAGGTAGTTGAGTTTTAAAAACTGTCTGCTTTTACTGAGCGGATTTACTCCATATTCCCGGAAAAAAAACGGTGTGGTGTCGTGAGACATCAGATAGGAACGAAGTTCTTTATTATAAAATATTTTTTTTCCTTATTATAAAAAGTTACGGACGCTTTTGGCCGGCTAGGGTACCCCACCGCAACGCCCCATAAGGAACTTCGTTCTAAAACCGCTTTTATGGATTTATTAAAAATACTTTTAGAGAAATTTCAATGTACGTCATTTGAGAACATCATGGAGGCTGTTTTACTGTCCTGGATACAATAAATATAGAAAACAAAATTATATGATGGTGTTGTACAAAAAACAGTAAGTGACCGAAGTCCATCCATTAAGAATTTTGGGGAGAAAGAGAACCCGTGTAAATCACTCTTGGATTCTGTTTACGCCTTCCATCAGGCAGGGTAGAGTCATTTTAGCAAGGCCATACATAAAAAAACCAAGTAAGTAATTAATAAATTAATTTAAAAAGCTTTTTAAAAACAAGCTTTTACTGGAATGCCTCGAGCTGAATCAAACGAGTCCAAACTCGATGATGTTGCGACGTTTCTTTACAGAGATCCAGCATCAGATCAGCTACATGTTATTTTAATATCGTATTGTCACAAAAATAGTGGAGGCCGAATCCACACAAATTTCACTCACTTGGTATAAAATGTAGGGAAATAGAAGGTAGGGTAACTTTTTAAATACTCGTAATTTTATTACACGTAAATCCCGTTGTATATCAAAAACTATGAACCGCTGTATAGTCATATATAATTAAACAACTAAATATATGTAGGTACGTATAAGTAAAAAGTAATAACAGCGTGTTAAAAATAAATAAAAGTTGTACAGCCTGAATAAGCTTTTCTACTAAACGCACGAATGTTCTAGAAGCCTCTTTGGTAATTAATTGGTATTCTACCTGATCGGCGGTTAAATGTCAATTCGAGAGTGTGAATAAAGCTAAACTTTTACTATCAAGAATTGTCAATTGTATGAAGAACAAATAAAACTTACCTATAAATGCAATCAATACACAACTGAATGTGATCACTAATTTGCAATAAATATGAAATAACTAGCTATTGCCCGCGGCTCCGCCTCGTGTATATCGGTTATCGCTGCAAATAGTAGCCTGCGTGTTATTCTGATGTATAAGCTATATTACTGTAAAGTTTCATTCAAATCCCTCCAGTAGTTTTTGCGTGAAAGATTAACAAACATCCATCCATACTCACAAATTTTCGCGTACGCGATAACCGACATACACGCGGGAGAAGCCGCGGGCAACAACTAGTTAACAATAAAATATTAGTAGGATAATAAATTCAAATTGAACCGCCTCATTAGTCTAGTGGTTAGCGTAAGCGACTGCAGATCACGAGATCTCGGGTTCGATTCCCGGGTCGGACTGCTGTTGGGTTTTTCTTACAATAAATTCCTAATAGTAGCCCAGAGTATGGAAGATGGCGGTGTTTCCCGCCCGTGCCTCGGAGAGCACGTTAAGCCGTCGGTCCCGGTTCTCATGAACATCTATGGCAATCGTTATTGGGAAGTCAGCGCCCTCAAATATATTGACAACTAGTTGAATCTTAGAATTCAGTTCACCCTCAGGGTTGCGGAGCTCCGATGCCAGTCGCTCCGTGGAAAAACTGATATTCAGGTAAAACCGGTTGAACTAGTAGCCGACCCCAAATCTTGGGTATAATAAAGGCTCGGAAGATGATGATGAATAAATTCAGATTGGCTTATTTACCATTTAAGGAAGTAGAGCCACGCTGATTTCAGCACGAACGGGCCGACCCGACCAGGGTGGTACTACTCTCGCACAGAAGACCAACCAAAGCATTCGTGCTGTCGTGTTTCATTGGTAAGTGCAAGACCAGAGGCCCCATGGTGCACAAGCATCTCAATAGGCCGTACTAGTGTAAGTCACCATGCTATATTGTTGCATTGTCTGCATTCGCAACGATTATAATGAAATGAAATGAAATCATTTATTCTGCAAATCTCAAATAGTCATATAATACCCTATGTCAATACTGCCAAATATTTGGGAATGACACTAGACGCCAAGCTTCGCTGGAAAGCCCATGTCAAAAAAAAACGCGACGAGTTGGATCTTGAAAAATGGAAAATGTATTGGCTTTTGGGTAAACACTCAAAAGTGTCCGTACATAATAAGATACTGTTATATAAACAAGTCCTTATACCTGTATGGACTTATGGTATCCAGTTATGGGGATGTACCAAACAATCTAATACACTGATGATACAACGTTTTCAAAATAAAGTACTCAGGGGTATTGTAAATGCACCTTGGTACATTCGAGTGAACGACCTCCATCGGGACCTCAAAGTAGAATTCGTCGCAGACATTATATCGAAGTACGCCGAAGCTCATGAACGCCGATTTCATCATCACGTAAACGTTGAGGCTATCCAGCTTCTCGACAATACGGACGTTATAAGGAGACTTAAAAGGATAAAACCCTTTGAGTTAGTTAAGTGACAGTGCGAAGTGAACAAAATACTACCATTTTAGTGCAGTGTAATATAAGAACACGCGAACAGAGTGTCCTCAATTAATTAGAGACAATAAGAAAAGTGTTAATGGACACAATCTTATTATAGTTTTGTTTTATTAATTTAGGTCAAAGTAAAATTACTCATTAGTCAGCAGACTAGATCGTAATAGCAATGTCATATATATATATATATATATATATATATATATATATATATATATATATATATATATATTGTATTAGTATGGCATTTACAGAAAAAAAAAATCCTGCAATCAGGTTACATGAACACTTTTGCAAGTTAAACTTTTTTTGAGCAGATGAGTTCGGCCTTTCCTAACTGGACTAGCCCTGAGAAGAGAGGACGAAAAAAACTCAGGGATCACCGTCTCTTTTACAGTTAATAATCACACAATTATGTGACCACTACTTTTGGATTCTGCTCAGGCTTTCCATCAGGCAAAGTAGAGTCACTTTGACAGCCTTATAAAAAAGCAATAAGAAATCTACTGTATCTACTTTTAATGTTATAATCTTATAAATTATTCATAGAAACGCTAACGAATGATGTTAGTAGATGATGTTAAGAAAAATTCTTAAGAATGAAAGCCTGGTTTCACGAAGATAATTACTGCACAGCATGATTTAGATCATGAATGTTCATAATTGTGTGTATAATTCAACACTGAAGATGCACTGAAGACACTGAAGACATTCATAGCGCACCAACAACGTCAAGAAATGTACCTGATAATAAGAATTTGGAAAAGTGGAGTAAATAGAAACTCAGTCAGCACAAGAATGATATCAACTCATTAGGCATATGGCATTTTAGAACAACATCTATCAAGTTAATAATAAAATAGATTAATCAACTTCAACCTTCGACAATGACACAATTTCGTCAGTGACCTTCGATTAATATCAAGGAAGTTGAACTAAAGCATGGAAGTAGCGATAAAATGAAAATACATAATCAAATAGCGGTACTCCATCAACTTATTACGATTTCAACGCGCGAAAAAGAGATAGTTATATCCACTCAATATGCACTAAAATAATAGATTGTACACTGTTGCATATAGATACTTTGTTATGCATTTAGAGATGTTGTGTGTAGAAAGCTATGAATATTTATGGAATACTTTGCTAAGAAGATATTTAAACACAAATTCACTTCACATTATGATATTCTACATTTTCGATACTTTTGTAATGTAATTTTAAGACAACAGTTGGAAAAAAATCGAAATGTCTTCTTACTTGTGGAAGCTTATTAACTCCGTTTCATTTTCCTTGCGTGACGAATGCGATCTGCATTCCCACACTACACACGCCATATTTTAAGATGTCGGAAATATCATTTAGATACCGTTAAGCCTTGAAATTTGCTGTTCAATGTAAGAAAACACAGTACGAACTCGAGACTACCACTTGGCTACTTCAAGACAATACACTCGACTAATAAAAAAACAACGTTCGTTCTATACTATATATTACTTTCTTGAACGCATTTTAATTTGGTTGGGTAAAGATGACCAAAGGTGACCAAGTGACAGCGGTAATGTGTACAGCAGCTCTTAGTACGAAAACGAAACTATTTTCTTTCCTATTCTAACTTATTGAATATTCGTATCTCGTTTACGGAGACAAATATAGGTTTATTATTATCGTTTATTAGGCTACTTCCATGCTTTAGTTCAACTTCCTTGATTAATACCTTCGTGCTACAATTCCGTGAATGTCATAATATACTCGGAGGACAAGCTGTCACAGAATTTCATATTATACGTACCACAAAGGATTTATAGAGATTAGAAAAATACATCATTCACTAAATTTTGGGCATTGTAATAATATACATGACTTCTGGTTAGCTAATAAAATTTCAAATTATTATAATGTCGAAAATTTTATTTCAACAAAATAATAATTTAAAATATAACCAAGAATACGGTTTTACATTATATGTACTATTAAAAAAACCTACATTCAAAATATTAGGAAATGAAACTGATCCCAAAAAGTTTTATGAATACGAACTAAAGTTTATAGCATCTATAAACTTCTGAACAAATTAGTTCTTAGACAAAAGATACTTGATACATATTAGAAATTCATCAAGACAAGTGATTTAATTATAACCCGGTGCAAACATGCACGCATGGCCTTATACGGTAATGGTCCGATAACGCCAACAAAGCGTACACATTCAATTAACACACTGAACATTAATTTGATCATGAGCATTTATAATTAAACGCAGTCATGTCCTAACTTTCTTTTGATGAAACAAGTGTTAGAGATAAATTTTAATTAGGAAAACATTTGAAAAAAGTTGAAATATAGGCAATGATATTTAACATGGATATTATTATATATTATATCATTTACTACTACAGATAATCATTGATTTTCAACAAGTTTTTTTTAAGTTTCCGGAAGAAAAATCAGGCTTACTAGACTTGTTGTTTAGAATCAAAGGAAAACTTAATAATCCTTACCTGTAGCTGTTCGTCCTTGATATATCTCTAAATCTAAGGCATTGCTATCATCAGCTTGTGACACTTTGAAGGTATAATCGTTCCAGTCGAAACTAAACGCGTTGCCGTCCAAGAACGTCTCCAGCCAAGAATCCATGGATCTTGCCATCCTCGCCTGTCTCGTGGTTAGCGGCTCGATTGTCAGCACATTAAACACCTTCACAGTTCTTTGTTGCCTGACGCTTCTGATTATTTCTTTAGCCATATTATCAATACACGTAGCATTATCACTACAGTCCAGTTCAACTATTGCCCTAGCATCCCTCACCAGCATAAAAGCAACAAAAATGATTAGGGGATTCATTTTCACCATTGTCTTTCACTATCACTGTGTCACAGGCATTCACCAATCCATTTGTAGGTCACGTTTTTCCGTACCATCAACACCGATGGCCACTTGGTTAATGAGTCCCTGTATGGCTGCCTGATCATTTTTATCTGGCGTCACGCTGCACTGACCACAGCAGACAGCGTGTGCATTATTTTTTTCATTGAGTTCTTTACTTGCATGTGTATGTTGCCGTAGACCACTTTTCTTTCAACTGTATTTGTTTTTAATCAACTATTTTCCGTGATCCGTGCGTTTAAGGTGCTTTATCGTCTATTGTTGAGGCATTTACAAAAAACATTCGTTTCGCTTTGCTATACTTAACCAATTGGTACACTGAATCAATATTTTACTTTCATATGTAACGATCGCAAATAAATTAATATGACAAACATATTTGGAAATATAATATTTGAAATTTATTTACAATTCAGACATCGAATATTGGGACAACTCTTTAAACGGTTTCTTGTAACATACTATCAAAATTAATTATAAAGGATGTTTTAGATAGTAATAAATTAAATTTAAAAGCTTTTTAAAAACAATCTTTTACTGAAATGCATCGAGACGATTCGAACGAGTCCAAACTCGATGATGTTGCGACGTTTCTTTACAGAGTTCCTATGGCCACCTTCCAGCTCCAGCATTAGATCAGCTCCATGTCATTATAATATTGTATTGTCACGCTGTATACATACGGTTGCAAAATTTCAACAAAATCGGTTGAAGACATCTGCTTTAAAATTGAGTTGCAAAATACCACCCGAACATATAAGCATACATACATACATTGCAAGTTAATAAAAAGCTTTTAAAAAATACGAAGTTAACATTAATCAATAAAGGGCCTTAAGTGAAAATTCATGACAGTGGACATTTTAAGGTTTCACGAATTTTCTTTTGCCTGTTTATTACTGTCTTTCCTGTATAATCTAATATAATTTCCTCCTGTATAATCAACTTAACTTTAAAAACTATTTTGTAAACTAAGAAACAATATATAAAATTCCGTACCTAAAGATAATTTATTTGCCAATACATATTATTCAGAAGGCCAGGAGTTGTAAAGAGCCATTTGGTCCAATAAAATTTGATTAATTATCCCTATCTTTAGGAGCATCATGACATTGTTTCTAGTTGTTAAATGATATTAATATTTAAATTAATTTTATATTACAGGTAATAACAGGTAGTAGAGCCACGCTGATTTCAGCACGGTTGGGCCGGCTCGACCGGGGCGGTACTACCCTCGCACAGTAGAACAACGTACAAGACGTACAATGACAGCGTTCGGGCTGACGTGTTTCGTTGGTGAGTGCGAGACCGGGGGCCCAAATAGTCTAGTCAACTAGTTTCATACTTGTTGACTAGACTAAAAGATGCAGAAGCATCACTAGGCCGCCATGGTGTGGGTCGCCATGCTGCATTGTCTGCATTCGCAATGAGTATGGTGACCACCACTCTTGGATTCTGCTTATGCTTTCCATCACTCAGAGCAGTCATTTTGGCGCGCCATACATAGAAAAAAAATCTTATTCTTGAAGTATAATACACAGGATTTTACTTTTATCATAACGCATCTTTATAAGTATTCGGTTCCACACAATATAAATGAATGATTAGGGCTACGCAATCTTTTTAAATGCACTTTTTTATTTTTTTATTCATTGCTTTATTTGTTATAGATCAGATTTTAATGTTATTTTACAGTTGTTTGATTTAAAAAATAAGTAATAAAACCATTTTGTACATTTCAATCTACTTGAGCCTATCATGCGTCATATACTGAATTTTATTCAAGAAAAATTGATAAAGACACATTTGCATTAGTCTACTCTTTGAATTCTTAAATTTTCATTGGTTTACTTTCACATAAATTGTAAAAATTTGTAGGATTGTTCTCCTGTCGCTACCAACAAATGAAACTTTGTTGAATCATTAAAGTATTGCACGCAACTTATAAAAGATTGCTTAGAAAAACATCGCCGTACATTTTAACCGGAACAGTGATTAGCGGGTGTTTTTGAACTAACTAGTAAACCTATATTCGGCTGTCAACTATGTCTGTTAATAATGTTAAATTGGTGATAAATTGGATGCGAATGAAGAAAGGCCATCACACAGGTTGAAAGAAGACTAGTCTTTGGTGTGGAATAAGTTGATTGATTTCTGAATCAAGTTTTAGCAAACATTTGATTTGGTGGTCAGTGTAAAGTCTAGAGCATATTTTTGTCTCTGTTTAGGTAAGTTAAATATGTTTGTTTTTAAAGTGACAACGTCTTATAAATTGATGGAGCCGGCTGCACACACGAAAAAACATGACTCATTCGGCGTTACCTCGCCATGCGTCGTTACCTGGCTCTTAGGCGAGAGATAGATGCGGCGCTTATGCGGCGCTTGTGCCTCACCTATCTCTCATCATTTATACGACGTTACCTTGCTATGAGGCGTTCCATTTAAGGCTTGAAGTTCAAGCAACTTATTTCATCAATGTTTCGTTATGGCGTCGTCACGTTAAACTATCGTCCGTAAACAGACTTTATAGACAACCATTTTCTTCCTTTCTCGGAGCTTTTTCCCAGCAGAGCAGATGGGCGGTGTTTTTTTAACCGACTTCATTCATTAGTCTTATTTAAACGGTCGTTCGTTCCTTATGAGCAGTAAATTTAGTAGAACTACCCGTATCCACACAAATAAAGTTAATTTATTGAACTGCAGAACTACTAAAAAGCAAGAAATAAAAAAAAACAAAAAAAAACGACTTCAAACAAAATATTCTAAATCAAAAATGCACTAAAAAGTTTAAAAAATATTATGAATATTATTGTGTATACAATTATTGTTATTTTTGGAGTCGGTGTCGGGTATCAGCAAAGGAAATACGACAATCTACAAATGAATAATAATATGATAATACTTGAATGATGAAATCAATGATATAAATACTCGACCGCTCCTAACTACCCACGCACTTTGACCCACCCGCGCCGCCGAGCTGAATAATATTATGTGTGTGAATCTGGGGGCACGGTCGTGCCCCCGCCAAGACAAGCCAAGCGGAGCGCAAGGGCACTACCTACCTTTTCTCGAAGTGTTTCGTCGTTTTTTTGAACCCTCCTAACTTTGGTTCTCGATATACCAGATTGTTCAAATTCTCAGAATATGATGTTACCAATAGACTAATGAAACATACTAAGTTTCGATTGCATAGCTCTGATACTTTAGATTTTATTGATACCCTAAAAACACCGATTTCGTTACTGACACACTGATGATCATCAAAACTGTTAGGGTACTTCCTGAAGTGCTAGAAAGCTGAAATTTGGTATGTAAACTAAGGTTAGTATACAAACAACAGAAAAATTCATAAACCTATTACTTTTGCCCTCCAACCCCCATATTTGGGGGGTGGAAGTTTGTATGAGACTTTCACAAATGTTTATGCTAGAGGTTTTATTTTTGGTCCACGGACTTTTTCGAAAGAAGAAAGAACATGTACAATCAATACAGCCCAAAAAAAAGAAAAAAATACTGCCTCAAGCAACTTACAAAAAGAAATGAAATCCCACCAAAAACATTTTCATGTAAAATGTTGCCAAGACGACTGCATATGGCTTACCCTGTGAAAAAGATATCAGATCTCATGTAGAGCCAAGGTTCCGAATCTACACGCCCTAACTCTACCAACCCTAATTTTGTAATCAAAAGCCTGAAGACAAAGTTTCAGGCTACTAAATTAAAAAATTACGGACTTCCAGTCTAACCTAGGGATAGAATATCCAGAAACGCTTAAATACGCATCTCATCATCATCATCGCAGTCCACTGCTGGACATAGGCATCTCGAATTGCACGCCACTTGGTTCGATCCTCAGCTTCTCTCATCCATCTCCTGCCAGCCGACTTGGGCAGATCATTATTCCACCTGGCCTGTGGACGTTCTACACTGCGTTTGCCGAGACGCGGTCTCCACTCAAGAACCCGTTTACCCCAACGGTTATCAGTTCTACGGCTAATATGGCCAGCCCACTGTCACTTGAGCTTGCTTATCCTGTGGGCTATGTCAATGACCTTGGTTCTCTGCCGGATCCGACTTTCGTATTTAGGCACTGTGGGATTGATGATGAAAAGACCCGACGAAGTTTCCCAAACGCTGCCCAACCCGGCTGAATTCTCCTGTTCACCTCGTCCTCGAAGTAGTTTCAACTTATATTTTTGAACAACTTTGAGAACGGCACCGTGTACCACAACCGGTTCCGGTAGAACATATTCGTACATACGTATCCACTCATTTTTAATCAGTAGCCTAAAAATAAAGTTGCGTGTTTCTAACTTTAAGAATGACGTACTTCCAACCTAACCTATATACGAAATTTCAACCCCTAATTCACCCCCACAGGGGTGGAATATCCAGAAACGCTTAGATACGTATCTACTCATTTTTAATCAGCCAAAACAGAAATTTTCATGTTTCTCACTTAAAAGATAACGGATTTCCTTACAAACTTTCAACCCCTATAATACCCCTTCTTTATATAACGTAAGTGAGCACTAAGAAAGGATTGTTTAAAATTCCACCCCTAAGGGGGTGAAATAGGGGTTGAAAGTTTGTATGAAAATTCGTCATTTTATAAGTTAGAAACATGAAACTTTACTTTTGGGGCTACTGATTCAAAAAGAGTAGATACGTATTTAAGCGTTTCTGGATATTCTACCCTTAAAGGGGTGAAAAAGGGGTTGAAAGTTTGTAAGGAAGTCCGTCATTTTAAAAGTGAAAAACATAAAAATTAAGTTTTGAGCTACTGATAAAAAATGAGTAAATACGTATTTAAGCGTTTCTGCATATTCTACCCTTAAGGGGGTGAAATAAGGGTTGAAAATTTGTATGGAAACTTTATTTTTGGGCTACTAAATAAAAATGCTTATATACGTATCTACTCATTTTTAATCAGTAGCCCAAAAATAAAGTTTCGTATTTCTTATTTAAAAAAATACGGACTTCCATACAAATTTTCAACCCCTATTTCACCCCCTTAAGGGTGGAATATCCAGAAATGCTGAAATACGTACCTATCTACTCTTTTTTAATCAGTAGCCTAAAAATAAAGTTTCATGATTCTAACTAAAAAAATGATTAACTTCCATAAAAAAAAATAACCTCTGCTTCACCCCCTTAGGGGTAGAATATTCAGAAACGTTTAAATACATATTTATTCATTTTAAATCAGTACCCCAAAAATAAAGTTTCATTTTTCTTACTTAAAAAATAACGAACTTCCATACAAAATATCAACCCCTATTTGACCCCCTTAGGGGTAGAATATTCAGGAACGCTGAAACACGTATCAATTCATTTTTAATCAGCAGCCAAAAAATAAAGTTTCATGTTTCTAACTTCAAAAATGACGGACTTCCAGACTGACCTATATACGAAATAACAACCCCTATTTAACCCCTTAGGGGTAGAATATCCAGAAATGCTTAAATACATATCTAATCTTTTTTAATCAGTAGCCCAAAAGTAAAGTTTCATGTTTCTTACTTAAAAAATGACGAACTTCCATACAAAGTTTCAACCCCTATTTCACCCCCTTAGGGGTGGAATTTCAAAAAATCCTTTCTTAGTGCTCACTTACGTTACATAAAGAACCTACATGCAAAATTTCAGGATTCTAGGTTCAGCGGATTGGGCTGTGCGTTGATCTCTGGGTATGTCAGTCAGTCACCTTACTCTTTTATATATAGATTACTATTTATTAATTTGACGACAAACATTCTAAGATCTTCTACGAGTATATGATGTGATATATATTTTTACCCGACTACGGCAAAGCCAAAGGAGGGTTATGATTTTGACAGGCTATGTATGTATGTATGTTCATTTGTTCCCTCTCTCCTTAACTACTTATTAGAACTGGACAAATGAGGTATCGTTAGAAGCGTCTTGATCATCTGCTGGTTATAGGCTATATAACGTGTCGCTGAATCTAATTTGGCGCCCTCTAACCGACTTAAAGTAATGAATTAAAAAATAAATTTAAGATAAATATGCCGTGTTTGGTATCATTGGAAAGGGCGTTACTTGTACATTTCAAATATATATATATATATATATATTATATACTAATAACGGCATCAAAACATAAAAAAAAGTAAAAACTAAAACCCAACTACGACAAAAAACGACGCTGAAAAAGTATGAAACAAGTTTGAAAAGCCGTAGTCACATGTTGTTAAAGTGTTTGTTAGGCCTAGCCTTTCAACTGTGAAAACTAGTTAAAATTGTCCCACTTTGTATGTGACCAATCTACTTAAAATAATCTAAGACAAACAATCAACAAATGACGAAGATGTAACAAACACCCGACAATGTAAATTCAACCCATTTTGTCTTATTGCGAACCTTCTCTTTTGGAAATCGGTAAATAGATAATATTCTACCCTTGCCGATAGCAAAGTCACCTTACCACCGTATTATCAATAATACAGTCTACATTAATAGAAATATCTGACACTAGTTTATATAAACATTATCATCATCCTACCGATTTTTTATTAGATTACGGCGAAGCTAAAAGGAAGTGTTTAATGAATGGTGAGGAGGTGAGGTGATTCGTAATAAAGACCTAAGTAACGTAAATACATTTTATATTTTTTTTTTTTTTACTTTTTTGTCCACCTTTTAAATGGTTTTATTATGCAGAAATAACAACCTCGAGAAGCTTAAAATATTTAAGTACATAGATAACTTTGTAGTTGTAACATAAACTATTCATTCGTTAAAAGTGTTGTTCCATACAACATTGCATTTTATTCTTCACAAAAGGATGTCAGTGGCACGGAGATTCCATATTTAAATTATATGAAAACTCCTTGGGCAGGCGCGCGCCATAGATAACATAACACATGAGAAATGAAAATTCATACAACTTTCTCTTCCGCTAAAACACGTTAGAAATGGATTTTCATAAATTTTTTCCTCCCGCTTATTCAGGTCAAGGAAAAGACTAACGTTCTCTTTTCATTTTCAGGGAATATTGACTACTGTTCCGATCAGGTGTAGTATAAAATACTTTTGGTTTCATGCCAATCGGACATTTCGTTTAGAAGTTATCACGAGTATAAGACTCTAAGAGTTGGTAAATATTTCAGTGTTAGATAGCCCATTTATCGAGTAAGGCTATAGGCTATATATTATCACGCTAAGACTAATAGGAGCGGAGCACCAATGAAGAATGTTTCAAAATCGGGGGGAAATTATCACGCTACGGGCAATAGGAGACGCAAACGACGTTGCGTGGGTCAGCTAGTTACGAATAGATATTTAAAGTAGACAATTTATAACATGAATTTAAGAATTCGCTTTAAAGTAACGTGCTTCTTCTCTCTACAACGGAAAGTAATCTTTTACTTTACTTTTACTATATTTCAAACTCATCATCGCCTAAATGACAAGATTTTTCGAGTTTGTCTCCAGTTTTCCTTCATTTTTTTTTTTTATTTTTTTTTAAGACATCTCCCTCACTAGGAATAAATCCTGTGTCGCGGGAGACTTTACAAACATACATGAAACGGACACAAAGAACATCCAGACTTAGAACAACAATTTGTGGATCACACAAAGTGTTGTCCTACGTGGGATTTGAACCCATGACACTTGGCGAAGTAGGAAACGGCGTGGTGACCGTTAAACCACTAGGCCAATCGTGCAGTCGATTTTGGACTTACGGCAAAGAGAAGGAAATACATTTCATATTCTTAAGTTGTCACCAGACGTGCAAATATTTCAAATTATAATTTGCTAGTTTTGCTCGCGGCTCCGCCTGCGTGTATGTTAAATATCATTGTAATCATTTTTCGGGTTAATAAATCCTATGACACCCACAAATAATCGGTTTGGTATCTCCAGATATTAAGTCCTACAACCTTACATACTTTATTTCTTGTTATACTAAGCATAGATCTCTTCAAATAAATGCTCAACAATCAATAAACACATCAGTGACTGTTATCTTTTCGGGTATAAAAGAAATTATGTATGACACATATTATATAGGTATATATCACTTTTATCCATTAGCCGTACCTACACAATTCGCAATTCTATCGGAGTGAATGTAATCTGAAACAAGTTTTACCACTCAAATGAACATGAACATATTTTATCTTGATATATTCTAACTTAGTATTAGTACAGTAGTAATCTAGTTGATCAATAAAAAAAAGTAAAAACTAAAACCGTAGTCACACGTTACCACCATAACCATAACATACACCATAACCACCATACCACCACACGCACCATAACACTTTAACAACATGTGACTACGGCTTTTCAAACTTGTTTCATACTTTTTCAGCGTCGTTTTTTGTCGTAGTTGGGTTTTAGTTTTTACTTTTTTTTATGTTTTGATGCCGTTATTAGTATATAATATATATATATATATATATATTTGAAATGTACAAGTAACGCCCTTTCCAATGATACCAAACACGGCATATTTATCTTAAATTTATTTTTTAATTCATTACTTTAAGTCGGTTAGAGGGCGCCAAATTAGATTCAGCGACACGTTATATAGCCTATAACCAGCAGATGATCAAGACGCTTCTAACGATACCTCATTTGTCCAGTTCTAATAAGTAGTTAAGGAGAGAGGGAACAAATGAACATACATACATACATAGCCTGTCAAAATCATAACCCTCCTTTGGCTTTGCCGTAGTCGGGTAAAAATATATATCACATCATATACTCGTAGAAGATCTTAGAATGTTTGTCGTCAAATTAATAAATAGTAATCTATATATAAAAGAGTAAGGTGACTGACTGACATACCCAGAGATCAACGCACAGCCCAATCCGCTGAACCTAGAATCCTGAAATTTTGCATGTAGGTTCTTTATGTAACGTAAGTGAGCACTAAGAAAGGATTTTTTGAAATTCCACCCCTAAGGGGGTGAAATAGGGGTTGAAACTTTGTATGGAAGTTCGTCATTTTTTAAGTAAGAAACATGAAACTTTACTTTTGGGCTACTGATTAAAAAAGATTAGATATGTATTTAAGCATTTCTGGATATTCTACCCCTAAGGGGTTAAATAGGGGTTGTTATTTCGTATATAGGTCAGTCTGGAAGTCCGTCATTTTTGAAGTTAGAAACATGAAACTTTATTTTTTGGCTGCTGATTAAAAATGAATTGATACGTGTTTCAGCGTTCCTGAATATTCTACCCCTAAGGGGGTCAAATAGGGGTTGATATTTTGTATGGAAGTTCGTTATTTTTTAAGTAAGAAAAATGAAACTTTATTTTTGGGGTACTGATTTAAAATGAATAAATATGTATTTAAACGTTTCTGAATATTCTACCCCTAAGGGGGTGAAGCAGAGGTTATTTTTTTTTATGGAAGTTAATCATTTTTTTAGTTAGAATCATGAAACTTTATTTTTAGGCTACTGATTAAAAAAGAGTAGATAGGTACGTATTTCAGCATTTCTGGATATTCCACCCTTAAGGGGGTGAAATAGGGGTTGAAAATTTGTATGGAAGTCCGTATTTTTTTAAATAAGAAATACGAAACTTTATTTTTGGGCTACTGATTAAAAATGAGTAGATACGTATATAAGCATTTTTATTTAGTAGCCCAAAAATAAAGTTTCCATACAAATTTTCAACCCTTATTTCACCCCCTTAAGGGTAGAATATGCAGAAACGCTTAAATACGTATTTACTCATTTTTTATCAGTAGCTCAAAACTTAATTTTTATGTTTTTCACTTTTAAAATGACGGACTTCCTTACAAACTTTCAACCCCTTTTTCACCCCTTTAAGGGTAGAATATCCAGAAACGCTTAAATACGTATCTACTCTTTTTGAATCAGTAGCCCCAAAAGTAAAGTTTCATGTTTCTAACTTATAAAATGACGAATTTTCATACAAACTTTCAACCCCTATTTCACCCCCTTAGGGGTGGAATTTTAAACAATCCTTTCTTAGTGCTCACTTACGTTATATAAAGAAGGGGTATTATAGGGGTTGAAAGTTTGTAAGGAAATCCGTTATCTTTTAAGTGAGAAACATGAAAATTTCTGTTTTGGCTGATTAAAAATGAGTAGATACGTATCTAAGCGTTTCTGGATATTCCACCCCTGTGGGGGTGAATTAGGGGTTGAAATTTCGTATATAGGTTAGGTTGGAAGTACGTCATTCTTAAAGTTAGAAACACGCAACTTTATTTTTAGGCTACTGATTAAAAATGAGTGGATACGTATGTACGAATATGTTCTACCGGAACCGGTTGTGGTACACGGTGCCGTTCTCAAAGTTGTTCAAAAATATAAGTTGAAACTACTTCGAGGACGAGGTGAACAGGAGAATTCAGCCGGGTTGGGCAGCGTTTGGGAAACTTCGTCGGGTCTTTTCATCATCAATCCCACAGTGCCTAAATACGAAAGTCGGATCCGGCAGAGAACCAAGGTCATTGACATAGCCCACAGGATAAGCAAGCTCAAGTGACAGTGGGCTGGCCATATTAGCCGTAGAACTGATAACCGTTGGGGTAAACGGGTTCTTGAGTGGAGACCGCGTCTCGGCAAACGCAGTGTAGAACGTCCACAGGCCAGGTGGAATAATGATCTGCCCAAGTCGGCTGGCAGGAGATGGATGAGAGAAGCTGAGGATCGAACCAAGTGGCGTGCAATTCGAGATGCCTATGTCCAGCAGTAGACTGCGATGATGATGATGAGATGCGTATTTAAGCGTTTCTGGATATTCTATCCCTAGGTTAGACTGGAAGTCCGTAATTTTTTAATTTAGTAGCCTGAAACTTTGTCTTCAGGCTTTTGATTACAAATAAATGTAGGAATTCTATTCCTAAACGGGTTAAAAGAGGGGCGAAAGTGTGTATGAAAGTCGACTTTAATGGACTATTGATTATAAATAAATAAATACGTTTAAAAACATGAATAAATTATTCATAGATACTTACACAGTTTTAATTAAATACATATAATCAACTTCTACGCCAGCAAAGCCGCGGGCTACAGCTAGTAATATTATAAATTACTTACTTTCTTACGCAGGAGTTAAAAAAAAGTAATAAATAAAGAACTGATAACCGTTGGGGTAAACGGGTTCTTGAGTGGAGACCGCGTCTCGGCAAATTTTTTCAGTAATTAATAAATAGAAAATAAAGATTCTAAAGTAAAGAAAATAAAGGAGGATTATTATTAGTAAAATCGAAGCCTTTGGATCAATGACAATCAGTGTGAAAGCTCTTCGGGCTTATATAAGATGAGAACTTTAAAATAAATATACGTTTGATATCGCTATACGATATCTTACGTATATTTTTATAGCAATATTGCGTTTTAGACAGAGGCCTGATTATTTCAATTAATTGGGCAAAGTAGAACGAAATGATTTCACCGCCTTTGAGGACCGAATGATTGATGCTATTGGAAATCAACACCCCCTCTGGATGGGGGGTTTCCAAAGGGCGGTAACCCATTTGTGACTCTATAGTTTTATGTATCCTTCGTGTAGGCTGCCAAAGTGACTCTACTCTTTTTTTTTTTTTTTTTTTTTTTTACGTGTGGAAATCCCCTCGGACCGTCACCCCACCGGGGCTTGCTGCGGGGCGGTGTGTCGGACTCGAACCGACTAAAACCACACGGTGTGCCACTCTGCGCCTGTGAAGGGAGGAATCCGGGAACTGCAGTTATTAACACGTCCGGACCCCTCCCAGCGCTTGCCCGCACAGTAGCGGGCACCGTCAGCTGTTAAAATCTCAATTTAGGCGACGTACGGCACACGCGTAACGTCGCCTCCTCGCGGGAGGCCACTAGAGCGGATGGAAGGGAAAGCCCGTCCCGACCATCCGCGGCCACACTCAGGGCGGCATGAGGCGCTGAAAGGCGCGCCTCCGCCGCCCGGTTCGCCGGCGGCGGATTGGGTCCGAGTGGATATCATCCTCCCGGGCCTTCTCCGCCACCTCCTTCTGCAAGATTACGTCTTTGCAGAAAGTTGCGACCGCGGTAAAACTGCTGTCGCTACCGGCCATGGAGCGTATGACGGCCGGTAGCGAGAGATCTCCTCCGATGACTGCAGTGAGGGCCCGGCGCTGCGACGCCCAAGCGGGGCAAATCGCCAGCGTATGCTGGGCCGAGTCCTCACTGCAGTCGCAGTGGTGGCAGGCGGGACTCAATTCCCTCCTAGCGACCGAGTGCAGGTACTTCCCGAAGCAACCATGCCCGGAAAGGACCTGCGTCAGTCGGAAGGAAAGGGTCCCGTGCTGCCGCCCTGCCCACTCGAGGATGACCGGCTGGAGAGCCTCCACGGCGGCAAAGCCAGCGCGTGGAGTCTCCAGCCGGAACGACCATCTAGCCATCGTGGCTCGACGGGCGGCTTCACGCCAGTCGCGTACCTCTTCGGGCGGAGGGCGATAGCCATACTCCGCCCGATATTCAGCCACCCGTCGATAAACTTCGGCGAGCACTTCCGCCTCCAAATCCCACGGGGGTGTTCCGGCCAGGGCGCACGCCGCCTCGGACGACACCGTGCGGTATCCGCGTATGGCTCTGACTGCCAGTACCCTCTGAGGCCGCCAGAGGCGAGCCTTATTTAGGGCAGTCAGAGCCGCCACCCACACCGGTGCACCGTACAGCGCCATCGACCGGACCACCCCCGTGTAGAGGTGTCGCGTTGCGACGCTGGCTCCACCCAGATTGGGCAAAAGTCGCCCAAGGGCGGAGGCAGCATCGACCAGCTTGGGACCAAGCTGTCGGAAGTGCTCGTCGAAGAGCTACCTACCGTCGAGGATCAGGCCCAGATACCTCATCTGGGCCCGAAAGTGACTCTACTCTGCCTGAAGGAAAGCATGAGCAGAATCTAAGGGTGATGGCCACCATATTCATTGCGAATGCAGACAATGCAATCTAGCAACCCACACTATGGCGACCTATTAAGATGCTTCTGCATCATTAGGCCTCCGGTATCGCACTCACCAACGAAACACGATAGCACAAATGCTGTCATTTTAGGTTGATCTTCTGTCTGGGTTGAAACCCTCGCACAGAAGACCAACTTAAAATAACCCGCCCCTTCCGAGCCGGCCCGTTCGTGCTGAATTTAACGTGGCTTTACAACCTTAAGATTCTAAGAAATACACGAAAATTGTCATTTAAGAGTGGTCTTCTGTGTAGAGCTGGCCCTCTCGTTCTAAAGAATTGCTATAACACATTTCTCCCACTTTCATTCCTATTTTTTTTACTTTCCGCAGTCAGCCAGCATTTTACGCATCACCGCAAATGTAAAGCGATTCTCAGACGCTAATTAGTGAAGTTTAAATTAACTTCGGAACTAAACCGCTGATGTGTCGACTTGGTTATGTAATTACAGCAAAGACAACCTTTAATAGACGTCAGGAAGTTGCAAATATAAATTATAGGAATCAAATGAACACACGCATAGAAATAATTAATGTACATATCAATTTATTTGCTATTAACATAGAATAGTTGTGTAGACGAGTTATTACATAGGTACTTGTTGAAACAAGTAAAGAATTATTTAAAAAAAACGACTGCGTTTACGTCTGACTGAAAAGATAGAAAGAACTGAAAAGAAAATATCTTTTTTAATGTTTTTTTTTTTAATTTTGACTCTCTGACGACTAATACGAATCTATTGACACCACTCACTTAAAAATACGACAAGCCGCTTAGGCTCTAGGGTGTGCCAAAGTAATATATATACATATACATACATATATTCGAAAAACATAACCCTCCTTCTTTCGCAGTCGGGTAAATATGTTGTACAGTTTTTTTTTATTAAATTTTAGTAAACATGTAGGAAAGGGACACTGTGGTGCCCACACACGACAGACCTATGTGTACACCATAGATAGCAGGGGTCCATCTGGGTTAAAGAGTTTTCTTCCTAGATTTCTCCTGTTTTTCCGGTCACTGGTACTCGAGACGTGATGCGATTTTAAGTCGGTTCGAATCTGATATAACTTTTCAACCGGGCATTCAACCGCAAGAAATAAAAGCTTTGAACGAGCAGACTAATCACCTAATGGTATCTTCTGGTATCCATGGACTGTCACAATTCTTATACATTTTTTTTTATTAATTTGGTATATTTCAATGAGTTATGATGGACACCTAAATAAGTTATTTTCACATTGTAGTTGTGGATTAAATACTACAAATTGCCTCAAGAATAGAAATAACACGACAAAAGTGAAGGATTGTCTATACAAATAAATAAAATTGGAATGTCTGTTTGTGACATTAAAATAACCGTTTTTTACTAAATGCATATGTTATATGTATACACGGTACATATACCTACCTATTTTTTTTTCAATTTTTGTCCGTCTATCGGTCTGTCTGTCTATCTGTTTGTTCCAGCTAATCTCTGGAATGGCTGGACTGATTTTGACGGGACTTTTACTGTTACATAGCTGAAGATTAAGTGGTAACTAAACACTGCAGGGTTCAGGTAGTAGTAACATAAAAGTATAAGTGATTTTAACAATCGAGAGTATAAATTATACATTAACTTGTGTATTCATCTATTATTATTCCTTCCCTTTATCACTGCAAACTTGACACCTTCCTACTTGGTACCAACCCCTCTGGCCAGCTTGGAATAAAAAGCTGAAAGCTCCTCTCCTCTTGTTGATGATTCATACATAGACTATGGGCCCGGAATGAAAATTGCCCGATGAAAATTGATTGATAGGTCATCTGAACCACCAGGAGACCTTTTTAGAAAGATAGAGGGGCATAAAACAATAACATTCAGCACTATGCCGTCACTTGTAAGCTGTCCAACTGAGTATAGGTGAAGAGGAGGCGGTAGCAACCCTCCTAGCGACAAGGGAGAAAAATCGAGGGTTGCTACCCTGGTATCGGTAAAAATAATAAATGATCGGCATAGGGCTGAATGTTATATTTTTATGTCCCTGTATCTTTTAAAAAAGGTCTCCCGGTGGTTCACATGACCCATCAATTTTCGACATGGGCCCGTAGTTTAACAGTAATTGAGTAACATGCTATTTCATATCTTAAAAACTAACCTCACTAGAATACCTATGTTAAATGATTTCCACATTGTAGATGTAGCATGTAGTATTAAATTTAAGTTAAAACGTTGGCCTGTATCTGAGCTAATTATGCCCACATATTAGCTTACCAAGGCTAATTTCAACCGTATTTAGTAGAATATGTAAAATACGTACCTTCCGGTGACCCGGATTCAGAATATTAGAACATCTGCGGCTTATGTGCCTGCTTAGGTAATGACTACTGAACGGTCTTTTACGAAAAAAATAGTTTATAAATAGCTTTAGCCTGCCCGTGTAATGTCAGTCATCGCAGTGATTCTTGAAACTGATGTAACTTTTTTTATTTATGAACCGATTGAAATGAACAAAACATTTAATGTTAAGTGGAGCAAACTGCAACGCAGTAGTGGACACCGTATCCAAATCGGTTAAGCCGTTTCTGAGATCAGCATGCACAAACGTACAGACATACAGACATAAATTCTAAAAAATATTGTTTTAACTCTATAGTATGTATAGTTTTTCTTATACCTAAATCTTCCATGTACTGACAGCGACCAGTTACGATTTTATTAAACGAGTATACTTCTCTGTCAAGCAAGTACCGTGCAAAGATCAATAATACACAAAATGTTAGTTATTCATCTAAATTTATTTTATCGCCTTCAAAGTATGCTCCTTCGGAAACTATACACTTACGCCACGCTGTTGACCTAGTCGCTACGCCCCTTTCTACTTCGCCAAGTGTTGTGGGTTCAAACCCTACACAGGAAAACTCTTTGTGTGATACACAAATTGTTGTTCCGAGTCTGGGTGTTCTTTGTGTCCGTTTCATGTATGTTTGTTAAGTCTCCGCGACACAGGATGTACATTCTTAATGCGTGAGTGTCTTTAAAAAAAAAACAAAAATTTTAACAAAAAAACGACTTCAATTTGGACCAAATTGAAATAGGACCACACGGGAAGCACCCGCTTTCAAATAAAAAAGAATTAACAAAATCGGTTCACTCAGTCGAAAGTTATGACTTTTGTTATGATTACGATATCACTATTAAATGGTAAGCGATTAAGGCTTATACCTGTTACATGAGTGTTATTCTATACTTATAATGCTAAAGAGTTTGTTTGTTTGGTTGAA
Source organism: Diaphora mendica (assembly GCA_949125395.1). Taxonomy (NCBI): domain Eukaryota; kingdom Metazoa; phylum Arthropoda; class Insecta; order Lepidoptera; family Erebidae; genus Diaphora; species Diaphora mendica. The sequence goes on along the minus strand of OX421332.1, from coordinate 1,551,773 downwards.
CGCGTGTTCGATCGTCAAAATTTTGCCTCTGGGAGCTGAACAGGTAAAGTTTCACAAAAATATTCTACGAAAGAACTTTTCTTCTTTAAAAGCTCAAGAAAAAGTCCGCGACAGCATGTGTCTATCATGAAAGGTAGGCTTGCTATAACCTTTTTAACCGACTTCCAAAAGGAGGAGGTTCTCAATTTCATCGGTATTTTTTTTAATGTATGTACATCGATTACTCCGTCAATTGTGGACCGATTTTAAAAAAATATTTTTGTATACGAAAGGGTATGTGCCCCCATGTGGTCCCATGGCCACCATATCAGGATCTGATGATGGGATCCTAAGGAAATCGAAGGAAACCCTCAAATTCACGTGAGCGCCTGCAATGAAGTTACGAGCAATTGTCTGCATGCCTTCATATTCTGTAGACATAATTAAATTTTAAATGAAATGATGATGAGAGACTTGAGAAAGACTAAAAAGCGGAAATAAAAAAAAAACTTCTTTTAAAACAACCGACTTTAAAAACTAAAAAGTATAAAATAACTTATGTTATAAGTAACGATTCCAACCTCGTATAAATGCCTCATTTGTTTAAATCTTAATAATTACTAGGCATACAATAAAATATATTATAAACTTATAATTCAATTGGTGATTTTATAAACAAGTAAATAGTTGATTCATATTAATATTTTGGCGCCTTCCGCTTGTCTGCTTCCGGCGCGACTTATATTTCATATCAAATCTTTAATGTTACACAATCCTGTATTATCAAATAATAATTGTATGCTAATAATCATTAGAATATTTATGGTAAACAATATTTGATATTATCTACTAAATATGTGAATTTAGTATTGAATTGGGTCAAGCCTGTCAAATACTATAAAAATACCTTCGTTCGAGTAATTTCACGCATTCATATCCCGAACGTTCTACTTGGTGCTAATCGACCGTTACATTTCAGAAGTGGGATCTAGCATTCTCGCGCGTCCTGTTTTGAAAATATTTAAAAGTTAACGAATTCTTTATTTGGATACCGTACGAAATTTTCTTGTTTTCGTTCGAGTAATTGGTGAAGGTGCAGTAAAGTATATCTATCTGTACATCTGGTGAGTACGTTCCAGTTTATTTATAATGAAATTTAAAAGTGTAAACAAAAGTTCATGATTTCCATTTACCTATACTTGTCTGCAATTATATAGTACCTACACTGTGTGATAATACTAAGTAAACAGTTATTTACCGCTGTGTGTTAAATCTTACCTGTAAAGACGGCTGTGTGATCAAGTCTATTTACTTAAATTAAGCTATGTTTCCAAATTCAAGTACTACATGTGAATACGGGCGGCTATGTGATCAAGTCCGTGTTACAACTATAGATGTAGTACAAAACAAAATCTGTGTGATGTAGTAAAAACAAAAGCTGTGTGATGTAGTAAAAACAAAAGCTGTGTGATGTAGTAAAAACAAATACGAAACTGTGTGACGTATAGCAAATAAAAGCTATGTGATCTAAGAAAAATAAATAAATTGGTCAGTACCAGATTTAATTAAATTAGTGGCAGCTCTGATCGCCGTGGGACACGGCATGCACAGGATGGCCGAATGTTATAAGTAACGATTCCAACCTCGTATAAATGCCTCATTTGTTTAAATCTTAATAATTACTAGGCATACAATAAAATATATTATAAACTTATAATTCAATTGGTGATTTTATAAACAAGTAAATAGTTGATTCATATTAATATTTTGGCGCCTTCCGCTTGTCTGCTTCCGGCGCGACTTATATTTCATATCAAATCTTTAATGTTACACAATCCTGTATTATCAAATAATAATTGTATGCTAATAATCATTAGAATATTTATGGTAAACAATATTTGATATTATCTACTAAATATGTGAATTTAGTATTGAATTGGGTCAAGCCTGTCAAATACTATAAAAATACCTTCGTTCGAGTAATTTCACGCATTCATATCCCGAACGTTCTACTTGGTGCTAATCGACCGTTACACTTAATTTGTATGTGCTACCTATTCATAGGTTTGAAGTCGCTGCCAAGCCAAAATGTAATAGTAAGTACCGCACTCGCCGCGCGTGACCTTGAGCGGGATAGCTGCTCTTCGCGTTGAACAAACCAACCGGAGCGTCGGTGACGTCGTTGACGTTCGTCTCGAAATATAGCGAGTGTGGTACCTACTATTACATTTGGATTGGCACTGACTTCAAACCTATGAATAGGTAGCACATACAAATTAAGTTATTTTATACTTATTAGTTTTTGAAGTCGGTTTTTTAAACGAAGTTTTTTTTTATTAAAGTAAACAAATTAGTTACCGCTAAGAGCAATAGACAATGCAGACGAGATTACATGGGCAGGTAGTAAAATCATAGTTATTTACTGCATAAACGAGAAATGTGGGCGTTTAATATGCATCTGCGTAGGTGAGAGTGCATCCATGAATAAATTTTAATACTCTGCGTTAAAATTTTCCATGATAAATTTAACTAAGGAGAAAAAGCAATCAAGCAAATATAACTCTTTAGAAGTAAGTAATGTAACAAGGAATTTATATCCATCTGAAGAATTTTTTCAATCGGAAAAAGAAGCGGATTTTTTTGTGGGAGTTCATTTAGAACTCGCTTCGTAAACTGTGTAAGAAGTTTCTATGAAATAATGTAGGAACTCTGTCTTATCTTACTTTAATTTTCTTTTTAGGGAACCGTATCCAAATAGTCAAAACGGGACCCTATTACTAAGACTCCGTTGTCTGTCACCACGCATGATAGCTAAACGGTTGAAATTTTCAAAATGAAGTATTTTTGTTGTCGCTTAGTAACAAATACTTAAAACAGAATAAAATATATATTTGGGGTAGGATCATATATTTTTCGTCATCGTTTTTTGCTATAGGCAGAACGGCAATAGGTACGAACTTAAAATGTTTAATTTGCGTGTCACCGAGGCACTGATTATGGACCCATGGTCCATAATTATGTTGACTGCCTCGGTGCAGTGGTAGCGTATGCGACTTGCGACGACGGATCTTGAGGTGTTGGGGTTCATTCCCGGGTCGGACCAAACGTTTGTATGAATTAAAAATAATTGTTTAGGAGTCTGGTTGCAAACTTATTCACTTTCTAATACTACCTTACACTTTTCATCTCATGTTTTTCATTCCATCCCATGGTTGCTTGATAAGGCCACCCAGGACCGGGATGGTTGGCGCTCTTTGGGGGAGGCTTTCGTCTAGCAGTGGACGGCAATAGGCTGAGAGAGGTGGCGGGTAGACACTTCAAGGAGGTGACACATTTCCTCTGTTGAAATGAAAATGAAATTACATTCTGTACATTATAAAAAAACTTCTCTATCACTGTTAGAAATTTAACGTCATTGTAATGGCAACATTTTTGATTGTCGTTTTTTCTTGTTTGACGTTTTGACGTTGACAGGTACATTGAGACGCTTGGATCGGTCGAGCAAGGCTTCGTAATTGACTGCCGGTTTAAGTTAATTTAATTGAAATTTAGCCAATTGTCTTCAGATTCGGTTCCTTTAGTGGTTTACCGTTATGATTGGTCTGATTTGGACTCGCGAGTTTTAGTAGTCACGTTACCATTAGGCGCGATCCGCGATAGTTAAATCAGGTGTGTTATAATTACTAATGTGTTATAAATACTTCGGGAGCCTGTACAGCACTTTAGGAGTCATGTATGTGTCGACGCAGAGAGAATACCAAGAGAGAATACCAAGGGCCCTTGGAATGTCGATATCAAGGACTTCACGCATCTCCAGTAAGTGCTTGATACTGCATTAGTTTAGAATAAGAACACGGTGAAACAGCCGTCAGTTCAATGCTCTCTCCAGTGACATAGTTAGCGATTGAATGCCTGTACAATGGGCCTGCAAGCATTATAAACTTCACAAGGTGAACGCTTCATTAGCGAGAGGATTGAACAATCACCTTCCCTAACCTTTACTTTCTGTGCGAAAATCCCCCGGATACCAACTGCCGGTGGCTATATCGAACCGACTAAAAACCGCACGCCGTCTCAGGTACTAGAAGCCAGGGAAACAGGGGCACCCTAGAAAGGAAATCCCTGGAACCTACCCTCTTTAACCTAATAGGTATTTTCTATTAAAAATATTAAATTATATTTTGGATACGATGTGTAGATAATGGACGAAATTGGTCCGAGTACCAACCCTTGTATCGCACTCTGTCCTAATGGATATTGATGGAGATTTAATTAGCTTTCCCTTATTGCAAATTATTCTCTTGTACGTATATCTAGTTAAGAAGTACTTAATATTAATCATACTTGTGTATCATTAATATGCTAATTATTTAAGTGCAGTTGTTCATATATAAATCGTATATTCTACGTACATAGGTCTAATATATACAGAAAATAGAATCATAAGAGGTATATGCACGTACCTTTAAAATATTAAAAAAATAATGAAAAGGGTCTTTATTAAAGTAACAGAACTCAAAACAATTGTTTTGTTTAGATTTGTCTATTTATCTATTTGCCTCTTTGTATGTGTATTTGTGCGCGCTCATCTCAATAGTACCTAAATTACAGAAACTTTTGTCACCAACACGTGTTGACAACATAAAAGTTGCCAACTTTTGCTCGGTGGAGACTCGGCTTTAGTTTTTTGGGAACGTTCATATTTGTAGAATACAAGTTTTCTAGGAGAGCTGGTTGTCATACGAATATACAAAACACAGCAACAGTCTTGCTACAGAACTTCGCTATCCTAGGTCGTATATGACTCTCCGTGTAAAGTATCAAAGTTCAGCCGTTTAATAGTATACTCACAGCCGATCCTAAATTAATTTCTGAAGAAAGTTTGGAGTAATATATACTGCGGCACCCGTACTTCCTCAAGTACGAGTCCTGGGGGTTTCTGTAGTCAGTGGACTATACTAGTACCTGAAATTTAGGAAATAACAACACTACTAAACGTACTATACATTTTTACTGCAAGGTAAGAATTTTACAATATAGGAAAACAATTATTTATATTTCACTGCTAGGAGGTCTTGACTCTGCGACCCCTGCAGTGTATCTCCTCTTCAGCATTCAAAAATCAAGGTTTCAAATTATATGATTAATATTTTAGAACATTCGCTTCAAACAGGAGTTTTCATCTGCCAGTTTCATTTGGACGTGGAGGTTGTTCTCCGCCGCGGAGGCGCCAATCGCCACAGTACATATATGAAAAGCGTAGCACAATCGTACTCTAGAAATTATAATAATTCATATTCTATATAACGATTATGGAAAGCAAAACAAGGTTAAAAGAAGGAAATATGTATTGGAACAACATTGTCGAAAAGAGACAGTAAATCATGAGTATTGTAAGCAAAAAGAGAACGATATAAAAGCCAATTGCGCGTGAACAGTGAAAGTAGCATCGACTCGAGCGCATAGAAAGCCTAAAAGAGTTTAATTTCCAATCTTTTTATTTTTTTACGATACAATGGCAACATTGGCGTTGAGTCTTTTATTTTTTAAAGCGAAAGTTGTTACAGATCTGTTACAATATTACTAAGGAGGTTTTTAAGTTTGATATTACGAACTTTGGTGAGTAATAGTGAGATCTTCCTCGTTGGTTTAGCGGTTAGCATATGACACTGCCAATCAAGACCTCTTGATTGGCAGTCTTACAAGAAATTCTTAATAACACCCCTGAGTATAGTGCAGAGTTTCACGTCCGTCGAAGAGCACGTTAAGCCGTCAGTTCCCGTAGTCAAGAACATTTATAGCAACTAGAACTGCTACTCAGACATATGACGAACTAGTAGCCGACCCCAAATAATCTTTAGAATAATAATGCCTAGAAAGATGATTAACAGACGGAGAACGTAACTAACTTCGACAATATATGTCTGGTGCACGATCGGTAATGTTGATATTTTTATGTAAGGTTGATCTATAAAATCATCTTAACTTTCTTGACTTTTATCAAGGATTCTCAACGCTTTTGACTAGCTTTAGGGAGAGAGATTTGTGCTTAGGTAAATATAAGTATAGATAAGAAAACTAGCACGTTACAAGGTCTTGCGTATGTGAGTAAAATGAAAATCAAATACGTAAGTATGTATAATAATGTACGTAAGTATAGATATGACTTATGATATTGATTATAGAAATGCTTATTAGTAACTTTAAAATTTCTTAGCTCTCGTGCCTCGGAGAATACGTAAAGTCGTAAATAAATAATATAAATCCTCCCCGGTCGTGTCGGATAGCTGCCTCGGTGGCGTAGTAGTAGAGTATGCGACTGCTGTGCTAGAGGTCTCGGGTTCAATTCCCGGGTCGGACCAAACGTTTGTATGATCTGCAAATATTTGTTTCGGAGTTTGGGTGTTTTCTATGTATAATATGTATGTATTTACAAAAAAAAAGTATGTATGTATTAATATCAGTTGTCTAGTACCCATAACACAAGCTCTGCTTAGCTTGGGACTAGATGGCGTTGTGAGTAAGATGTCCGAAATATTTATTTACTAGCGGCCGCTTGCGACTTCGTACGCGTGGAGCTACTTATTTGCAAATAATTTTTAATTATATTCGGAAAATCTAGATACATTATTAGTACACCTCCACACCATCTATAGAGCATACGTTTTAAATTTCAAGTCTCTTACTTCAAAAACATAGGACTTTAAAACAAACGTCCAACCCCCGTTTTGCCCCCTTAGAGTTGGAGTTTCGTAAAATCCGTTCTTAGCGGATGTCTACACTCTATAAGGAACCTACCTGCCGAATTTCAAGTTTGTAGGTATTATAGCTTCTGAGATTTCGTGATTAATAAGTGAGTGGTATTTCGCTTTTATATATATAGATTATTATTATAGCCGTCCCATCCCAATGATGCACTTGTGACTTGGTGAGAATAAGTAAAGCCATTGATCCTACACCTGAACCCCTCCCGGTCTTAACTTTTGTGAGAATGAGAGAATGGCTTCGGCATGAATGGGCCGGTTCGACCGGAGTGATACCACGGCATCACAGAAAACCGGTGAGAAATAGTGCTTGCGCTGTGTTTCACCGAGTGAGTGAGGATACCGGAGGCTCATACCCCAATCCCCTACCCCTACTCTACTACCTACCCTACCCCCCCTACCCCCATCCCCAAAAGGCCGGCAACGCACTTGTGACGCTTCTGGTGTTGCAGGTGTCCATGGGCGGCGGTAATCGCTTACCATCAGGCGACACGTCTGCTCGTATGCCCCCCTATTCCATAAAAAAGCGGCCAAGTGCGAGTCGGACTCGCCCATGAAGGGTTCCGCAGCAGCAAGTAACATTTTTTTTTTATATTTGTTTTGATTGAATGAAAGGTAAATTGCAGTTTACGATTTATGACGTATTAAAAAAAAACTACTTATTAGATTTCGTTCAAACCAATTTTCGGTGGAAGTTTGCATGGTAATGTACATCATATATTTTTATTTTATTTATCATGCTCTTATTTTTGAAAGTTACAGGGGGGGACACACACATTTTACTACTTTGGAAGTGTCTCTCGCGCAATCTATTCAGTTTAGAAAAAAATGATATTAGAAACCTCAATATCATTTTTGAAGATCTATCCATAGAAACACACATCCACAGGCATGGGTTTGATGAAAAAAAAAATTTTGAGTTTCAGTTCTACGTATTACTACCCCCAAAATTTATTGTTTTTTTTCTTATTTTTGTGTGAAAATCTTAATGCGGTTCACAGAATACATCTACTTACCAAGTTTCAACATTATAGGTCTTATAGTTGCGGAAAAAAGTGGCTGTGACCTACGGACGAACAGACGGACAGAAAGACAGACAGTTTTTTGCCTTTGGCACGGAACCCTAAAAAGGGAATGCACCTGTGTTTGCGCTTGTCTCTGTCAAGACTGGCCGCCGTGGTTGAAATCGGCTAGAAGTAGATCTTTACAACTATCAAAAAGTATATACATACCTATAGATATATATTTAGAAAAACATCAGAAAAACCAAAGGTGTCACTTAATATCCACTATATTTTAATACATAAACCAGTTATTCTTTAAAAGTTTATAACTTCCTTTATTAATTTTATAAAACAGACTTTGTTCAAGTAAATTTCTATCAAGGCAAATATTAATTGACTGCCTGTAAACTGTAATGACTTCGTACAGAATATTGAACAGTGGTGCCATTTCTGTAGTGGCGTAACTAAAATTAAAATTTCTCAAAAATTATCTTCTATCCTTTTTTAATCGACTTCAGAAAAGGAGGAGGTTCTCAATTCGACCGTTTTTTTTTATGTGTGTTCGCGGATAACTTCGTCGTTTATGAACCGATTTTGATGATTCTTTTTTTAACGGAATGGAGATATCCCAACGGTGGTATCATGATAAGGACACTAAGATCTGATTATGGCAGCTATTTCCAAAATGCTAATTTTATTTGTATATATTTGCGTATAACGTCTATTTTAAGTGTGGCAAACCTAAACTTAATTACTTAACCTTTGACACTGAAAACGTGTTTGATAGGACGTTTAAATTATCGTCAATCAAATCAATTATATAGCAGAATTAGCCCCAGTGTTGTTCAAAAGCGTGCCGAAAGCAAACTTAAAACATCGTTAGAAAGATTAAATCGAGATAAGTTTTTATTGACTTGCTTGCGTTGTATTCGCCAAAATATTCGTTCTAAATACAAACTAATACATTGTATTGTGAACTTTTCTAGTGGCGTATTACTATATTGATAAAATGAATTTATTTAATATTTATTATATAACTAGCTGACCCAACGAACTTCGTGCCGCCATATTTAGTTTCGTGAATATTTTCTAAATTACCGAAAAACTTATTTTAGTATTTAAGCCTGCCTCAAATTCCCGCAGGAACGCTGTGTATAGGACTTATTGGACTAAGAAAATACATTACCTCCGGTTTTCTTTTCATTTTCTTCTATAAAAACCTTGTCCTGACAATAACAGACACATAAAAAAATAAGTATCTAATATAGTGCCGTCGATCGGAAGTTATGCGCGTACATACATTTTTGTGATTCATTTTAATTTTTATATATATAGACTAGCTGACCCACACAACCTCGTCTGTCCTTACCATCCTAAAGATATCTAACACTGAAGGAATTTTTAAACAGGACCATTAGTTTCTGAGATTAGCGAATCCAACCAAGCAAACAAACTCTTCAGCTTTATTAGTAAAGATACGTAAGATATTTTGACTGACCTGTTAGTCGTCACCGCTTTTCTTCTTAATAAAAACTAAGCTCCCGCGTTAGGAATAGGCACATCGTGTATCGCTAGGGTCTTTATAAACATACGTGAAATGGACAGAAATAACCATTTCACTCAGAACAACAATGAGTGGATCATCCAAAGTGTAGCCTCATGTGCTTAGGCTACTAGTATTGATTCTATACTAGGTACTAGTCCATAAGCACTATATGTTTATACAAGTATACGTGTATACCATAGTACACTCTCGTATTTCATCGCTTTTATATTTAGGGCTTCCGTAATAGGGTCTAGGCTAACACATTAGGCCCTATTACTCGGACTAGGGTCGAGTTAAATCAAAACGGTATTAGGGCAGAACGTAATCCAGGATTTAGACAGGGAACGTCCTGACTACTTTGCTTACTACATGAAGATATTTAGAGTTACACTCGTATGTTGTATATGTTTAAGAACTTGTAGCTATTTAATACATTTGCTACCTCGTTGCTGCCTACAGTTTTCTTCTGACTAATTTAGATGCGGGTTCTAAGACAGTTTATTTTTCCTGGGACTTCCCGTGTGTCATAACTCGGTGTGTTCGTGGGTCACTGCTGTTGATCCTGAGTTACAGTGGTGATCGCGTGATCGGGATTAGTCCCATTAATACGTTTGCTAGTTAATTGACTCTGAGTTTTATTTTAATACATAACGTAACATCTAAGCCTGTGACACGTTCTTAGTTTTTTCTACACAGAATTCTCGTCTATTAAATTGCTAATACATGCCATTTAGTAGAAGAACTTATTTCATGGATGGATGGACATTAAACATTTACTTAAAGTATCTTATATCCCACCAAAAACAGTCTATAAAAAACTAGCCAAGTATCGATAGAGCTGCTTGTTTATCTTTAAAACGTAATGAAATCTAGACAAAGTCGTGCCAAGTCTAAGATTCCTTACTGCGATTTCTTTATTGTTATAGTTAATGTTGTGTGACTTGGCCGAAACTTAAAACAAATTCTATACCAATCCGTCTTGCCAGCGTGGGATGGTAGGACAATAACTCTTTTCTACAGGGAAGTCTATGTCGAGTAGTAAGCTATTGAAGGCTGTTGATAGTAATTACTTTAAAAAAGTTACTTTATCATGACTACTATGTGTATTAATATATATAGATACCTCCAATTCTCCGAAGCTTTTATGTTTAGCTTCCACGCCACTACGCTACGCCATAAAATAGAAGAAAACCCATATCGCTTCCGGCGAAAACCACCACTGTTATTTCACTATGAGTGTCCAAGATGTCGTGTTCCTAGATGCAGTAGTATCAAAGTAGTGAAAATTCTATCATACATACTGGCTTTTTTTTAAACTACACTTATTTTTACATATTTGTATATCTATGTTTTTTTTTTTTTTTTTTTTTTTTTTTTTTTTTTTTTTTTTTTTTTTTATGTTTGGCCCGCCAAAATGACTCTACTCAGCCTGATGGAAAACATAAGCAGAATCCAAGAGTGGTGGTCACCATACTCATTGCGAATGCAGACAATGCAGTATGGCGACCCACACTATGGCGGCCTAGTGATGCTGCTGCATCTTTTAGTCCAGTCAACAAGTATGGAACTTGTTGACTAGACTAATTGGGCCTCCGGTCTCGCACTCACCAACGAAACACGACAGCACTGCTGCTGTCATTTTACGTTAATTTTCTGTGCGAGGGTAGTACCGCCCCGGTCGAGCCGGCCCGTTCGTGCTGAAATCAGCGTGGCTCTACTACCTTGTGAATGTAATTATATTTTACGTAATTATGTGTATATATGTGTGTATATCTATGTAATTATGTGTTACGATCAACAGAAATGTAAATTTGCACATATTTCAAGAAACAATAATGCAAGATCTAAAGAATCTGTTACTGTCAACGAATTTATTAATTATCGAATCAAACGAATTTATTTTTCGAAATTAATAATGTCATGTCACGATAGTTGTGTGAGGTCATCAGTCATTAGCTACGAGCAATTGTCATGAGTTCTGAGACATTCCATCATTGCATCATTGTTGAAACATAGTGCATTTTCTTTCTCGCTCTCCATATTTGGTAATCATATAATTCTGAAAATTAACAAAATAATTAGGTATTACAATAACATCAGTTAACTTATGACCACGGCTAGTAAAATAAGATTGTCGAGACATCGAACCATAGTCTGGAATCTAGAACTCATGTAGTACAATTCGGAAACATGTAACACATAATTCTCGTACTTATCTCCAATTATAAGCGAAAGTTTACTAGTTATTAGATCACATGGTTTAACTATTTTTAACCGACTTCCAAAAAGGAAGTCGGTTAAAAATTCTCTCATTCTCTGCAAGGTGCTCGAACGGATCATCAACAAGCAATTGGTCCTCTACCTGGAAGATCACTCCTTGCTATATGATCGGCAATATGGCTTTAGGCCGAACCGATCCACGGGTGATCTTCTAGCGTATGTCACTCACCTTTGGGGTGAAGCTATTGACAGACATGGGGAGTCCTTGGCCATCAGCCTTGACATGGCCAAAGCTTTCGATCGGGTTTGGCACCGCTCGCTTCTCTCCAAACTTCCCGCATTCGGCCTGCCCCCTAAACTCTGCACCTGGGTCGCCGCATTCCTGCACCAGCGCCGTATTAAGGTCCTTTGCGACGGTGCGGCCTCTGATTATCGGCAGATAAACGCCGGTGTACCTCAGGGCTCCGTCCTGTCACCCACGCTGTTTCTCCTGCATATCAATGACATGTTGGCCCTTGGCAATATACATTGCTATGCAGACGACAGTACAGTTCATGGGCGATATTTTGGTCACCCTACAGCCAAGTCAGCGGACGTTGAGGCGAAGCGACGGGATCTTGTCGCTGAGCTCGACCTGGTTCTAAGCCGCATCTCTCAATGGGGCAGTGAGAATCTGGTCGAGTTTAATGCCAAGAAAACACAGGTGTGCGCGCTATCTACCAAAAAGTCTCCCTTCCTTCCCCTCCCAACTTTTCGGAACACTCAACTGCCCCTGCAAGACAAGCTTGGTATCCTGGGTATGGATATCTGCCGTGATCTCAACATGCGTGAGTTCATCGAGAGCGTCATTAAAGCGGCCTCGCGGAAGTTAGGTGTACTTAACAAGGTGAGACGGTTCTTCTCGCCCGGGCATCTGTGTCTTCTTTACAAGACCCAGGTTCGCTCGTGCGTGGAGTACTGTTCTCATCTATGCGATGGTGCCGCACAGTATCTATTTGACGCTCTCGATCGGTTGCAGCGGCGAGCAGTCCGCATCATCGGTAGTCCCGAAGCCACTGAGTCCCTAGAACCTCTGCAGCTGCGAAGAGATATCGCCTCTATGGCAGTCCTCTATAGCCTGTATCATGAGGAGTGTTCTGAAGAGCTCTTCCAACTGGTCCCCCCTTCTCCTTTCCTGTACAGGACAACACGTGCCGGCTTTCGCAGTCACCCTTTGAGAGTGGAAGACATACGCTCTCGAACGCAACGTTTCGGTTCTTCCTTCTTGTGTCGAGCGATCAAAACATGGAACTCACTACCACCACACGTGTTTCCTTCCCATTATGATCCCGGGTCCTTTAAGCGGGGCGTGAAAAAGCATCTCACTAGGCCGCCATAGTGTGGGTCACTATGCTGCTCTGTCCACGTTCACATTGAGTATAGTGACCATCACTTTTGGATTCTACTTATGCTTTCCATCAGGCAGAGTAGAATCATTTTGGTAGATTGAACATAAAAAAAAAAAAAAAAAAAAAAGGAGGAGGTTCTATGTTCCACTGTATGTATTTTTTATTTTTTTTTTATTTATGTATGTTACCTGATTACTCCGTCAGTTGTGGACCGATTTTGAATTTTTTTTTTGTATTCGACAGGGTATGCTTCCGTGGTGGTCCCATTGCCAGCATATCAGGATCTGATGATGGAATCCCAGGGAAATCGAGGGAAACCCTCATTTTTTATAGGCACATACTATGTTTTTCGTATATTTTCTGAAGTTACACCGGTATTTGCGTCTGGCAGTCATCATTTTATGATGATGAGCTGATGATGTAAGGTACCACTCCTTAACGGTTAGGAGTTGGAGGATAAATCTTTAAATATCATATGTATATAAGTTACCTTTAGTCGTATTCTTACAAATTATTTAGGTAAGCTGATGATGGAAGGTGGAAGGTACAACTCCTCAACGGTTAGGAGTTGGAGAATAATTCTTTCAATTTCATACGTATCTAAAGACCTTCAGTCGTATACTTTCAAGCTATTTAGGTGAGCTGATGATAGAAGATTAAACTCTTCAACAGGGATTAGGGATTAGAGGATGATTTTAATATTACACGTACCTTAATTTGTATTCTTGATGATGAAATTTGATGAAATAATTCAACTTACTACTTACCTACTATTGTTTGCACTAAAAACTGTAAAATAAAAACTTTTTATAAAAAAAAAAACCGACTTCCAAAAACATCCAACGAAAACTCTCTGTCAAAAAACACTTAAAAGCGTAAAATAAACTGGTTCTTCATAAATTGCCTATACCTAATTCTTTATTCATTTAAATAGTAGTATTATAATGGGTGCTAGGTACCTAAAATCTGTTTGAAGTCGGTGCTAAGCCAAAAAGAATACAAACGAACAATTACAAAAGTCTAAGCGATAGTCACTTGGCACCGACTTCAAACAGATTTTAGGTACCTAGCACCCATTATAATACTACTATTTAAATGAATAAAGAATTAGGTATAGGCAATTTATGAAGAACCAGTTTATTTTACGCTTTTAAGTGTTTTTTGACAGAGAGTTTTTTAAGTGTACATAGTGTATAGTGACGTAACAGTTTAAAAACATTCACCAGGCCACATCTAGCGGCTCACCGCGTCTCTGTGTAAGTTATTGTTTTATTTTATTCGTGAATGAACTCAATGCTTCGTTTCTTGCCAGGGTTACTCTCAGTAAATTTTATATCATTACGACTAATTAGTAGGGAAATAGGTGACAATTTATTACCAACTAGGTTTGCTTAATTAAAGATTTCTCAGTAATAAATAAACAAAAAATAATTATAACTGTTTTAATTTGTAAGCTGGTGCTTCCCGTGTGGTTTCATTTCAATTTGGCCCAGTTCTTGAAGTCGGTTGTTTTTGTTTAAATTTTATTTAGTTGAAACAAGTATTTATCTCAAAATCTCTGTATAAAAACGTAGGTAAAAATTTTCATAGGTACTTCCTGAAGAAGTTATGAAAAAAAGGGTTATTTTTAGAACTAAAAGGTTTTCAATATCCTGTTTTACATAGTTCACTTAACAAACTAAGGTATAAGAAATGTATGGCCTTCCTAACGCTAAGTAACATTTTTATTTATAGATGCTTTCTACGAAAGGGCGTGATTTGTGCTCTCCTGACCTGGAACCTTTCCATATTGATCTGATCGTTTCAGTCTGAATTATCTATGTAAAGATCTAGTCTTGATCGATTCAGTTGGAATGAAATTTGAATCTCATTTCAAGTACGTTCAAAGGTTAATTATATTAGTATTTAAAAATAGTGAATGGTATTCCCGGCAACACCTGATCGGATCTTTTCCTTTTACCTACCATTTCTTTTCTCTCCTACTCTCAATTTTCCCATATTTAGTTGTGTTTGAAACGGTAAATATATTTTAATGACCTTAGGCAGCTCTTGACAGACCATTTTTTTTTTTTTTTTTTTTTTATGTTTGGCCCGCCAAAATTACTCTACTCTGCCTGATGGAAAGCATAAGCAGAATCCAAGAGTGGTGGTCACCATGCTCAGTGCGAATGCAGACAATGCAGCATGGTGACCCACACCATGGCGGCCTAGTGATGCCACTGCATCTTTTAGTCTAGTCAACAAGTTAGGAACTTGTTGACTAGACTAATTGGGCCTCCGGTCTCGCACTCACCAACGAAACACGACAGCACGAACGCTGTCATTTTACGTTGATTTTCTGTGCGAGGGTAGTACCGCCCCGGTCGAGCCGGCCCATTCGTGCTGAAATCAGCGTGGCTCTACTACCTTCTACGTTCTACCATCTTCTTCTACCATCGACATTTAATGGATTAACACTAATAATTTATTCGATTTTAACAACTGTTGTTTCATATTCTTTGTTTTCCAGCTCCATTGAAGTCTTAATACCGTTAAAGATAATTGTCAGACCTCATAATGTCAGAATCAAGCTGTCACATGAATCAGAGGTGCCGGAATATAATTCTACAATAACAATTTAACACTACGAAAGACATCGTAATAGAGGAATTATGATGATAAACAGACTGTGCAATTTGTTTGACTACTGTTATCGTGCGACTTTGGTTGTGACGTTTAACAATAAAAATATTAAATACGACCGATCATTTTTTTTTAAACACTACTCCCGCATTAGGAATATACATCCTGTATTGCGGGGGACTTTACAAACAAACATGTAACGGACACAAAGAACAGAACAGACTCAGGACAACTACACACATCAAAAGTGTCTAGGGATCAAGCATTTTTATGCGGATTTCTTGAGATTGAGATGTGGCTTTGGCCCTGGCCTGCTCAGTCGCCAGACTTGAACCCGATTGAGCATGCATGGGATATGCTACAGAGA
The DNA here is from genome assembly GCA_949125395.1 of Diaphora mendica. Taxonomy (NCBI): domain Eukaryota; kingdom Metazoa; phylum Arthropoda; class Insecta; order Lepidoptera; family Erebidae; genus Diaphora; species Diaphora mendica. The sequence goes on along the minus strand of OX421332.1, from coordinate 1,535,883 downwards.
AGAGCTCTGCCGAATATGGAGGGTATCCAGTCGCAAGAAGACCTTTTTTTGTTGTTGCAACGAACATGGGCGGCCATTTCACAGCGTGTTTGGATGAACTCATTTTGAGTATGCCAAACCGATGTTCTTGTGTTGTTAGTGTTCGCGGTAGAAACACGGATTATTAATTGTTTAAGTTACCTAATAAAATTTTAAAGAAAACTGTTATTTCAGTCTTTTTTTCGAACTTTAATGTTAGTGGTTCAAATGTCAAAAATCCCTTTATTAGGAAAATGGCAAATTTCTTTATTAATGCAAAGGTGACTTGGTTTATCGTTACTGTGACAAACGAAAACACTTTATTTGATGAATCCTTAAAGAAAATTTTAATTAATATCAATCAGGAGAAAAGTTATTGCAAAAATATATGTTGATCCCTAGACACATATGTTGATCCCTAGACACATATGTTGATCCCTAGACACTTTTGATGTGTGTATTTGTAGATCACACAAAATGTTGTCCCATATGGGATTGGAACCCACGACACTTGTCACAGTAGAATGTGGCGTGGCGACCGCTTAAACCATTAGGCTAACAGTCCATTGTGACATATATCCGTGAGATCTCCATCATATAAAAGCGCTAAAATAATTTTCAGGTATGTTTTTAAATTCCCGGCTTCATATGTACCTAAGGCTTACGGTATTCTGATGAAAATCTAGAATTGAATGGCTATGTTCTTAATAATGGATCGTGGTGGGGTCGTGGAGTCAAAAATTTCTATAGTGGCGACCACGTATATGAAGACGTAGCGTGGGTAGGCGCCCTACAAGGTCCAACGACCTGGTGAAGGTCGCTTGCAACCACTGGATGCGGACAGCACAGGACCGGTTGTTGTGGGGAGCCTTGGGGGAAGCTTATGTCCAGCAGTGGTCGTCTTTCAACTAAGATGATGATGTTCTTATTAACTTTGATCTATCTTTATTGAGAGAAAATACTTTAAAATAAAACTTAAATATCATAAAATATCAAGAAAAACGTTGCACAAATGACATAGATTCTACAGGTGGCCTTTTCTGCTCTCGTAGATCCAGTAAATTGATACTATTCGACCAATTATCATATTTTAATGATTAGTACCTATCTCACAAGTATTGGGTACAATAAATGGTATTGAAAAAAAACTACTACATAATTTCACCATCCAAGTTTACACACAGACAAACGCTCGAACCGTTCTCTTAATAGACATTGCAGAATCCGCCTCACTTTTTTACCGCACCGAGAGACAGCGGCTAGGAAATTGTTTACTTATTTATTTATTTTTGGAAAGTATCTATAAATGCCTCCATAGCTCCCTTTCTGGCTTATTGCGCGAAACGTCACCATCCAAAATGTATCGAAAACTTATAATATTCGTTACTTTATGTGGTGTTGCTATTGGTTCTTTACTAGATGGTGATATTGACTTAGCTGATGGTGTTAAACTAGTGAAGATAGAAACGAACTCTATAGAAGATGGGAGCAGATCTTTTGGTGACAATTCCGCCTTGACTCGTATGGCGAAGTTTCTAGAAGGACATGAATTGCATGTCAAACTGCCTAATTTGATTGAGAAGGAACGTGTGACGCAGTACTTAGCTGATACTTTGAAGTTGGTGGATAACAGTTATAAGGAAAATGCAGGTATGTGATGGTTACGTTTGGTTGTCTATCGATATTATAGTACGGCGAATTTAAATAGCTGGCTGCAGAAATGATATGGTGAATAAAATTTGATAGAAAATTCGTTTTATTGAATTGCACAGTGTGTGGAAAGATTGGTTATTTAAAAACATTATCATGTCTTGTAAATTAATATAACTATTAGGTCCTGTTGTACAGACCAAATAGTTACGTTTTTTAATTATTTTTTACGTTTTTTACGCGGGTTTATTAGGTTGTTTTACGAGTAACGCCGCGGGGCGAAGCTAGTCTAATAAAGGTAGCCTAAGTTACTTTTTAAATTATCAGCTATCTGCCAGTGAATGTCTCGTCAAAAATCGTTCTAGAGATTAGTCGGAACAAATAGACAGACTGACAACACACAGTTTTTTTGTTGATGTAGGCATCGTTTATACTTTTAAATACATTTAGTGAAATGCTGATAATCTAAAGATACAAACAGACACTTCAATTTTATTTATTTGTATAAATTGCTATTAAGTCGTGCTTTACCAACCCAAAATTAAGTTTTCTTTTATTATAGTAATTCATTAGATTTAATAACAACAGCTTTTTATCACTATCTCAATAAATTATCACAGAACCCATATATTTGCCTTAATTTTGTAATTTTTAATCTTTCGCGTTCCATGATATTATAATTGTTATTTTTACGGGAATTAACGCGATCACTTATTTAAAGGTATTACATACCTCTGATTTGGCTGACGTTTCGACCAGGTTGCACTGGCCGTGGTCACAGGCTGACTGACCTGATGTAATATCTTTAAATAAGTGATCGCGTTAATTACCGTAAAAAAAAATTATTATTATTTCAATTTTATAAGTTCGAGAATGAACTGAATTGATTTGGCGTGTTTTGTGAATTTGTGAAGAAAAACATTGATTTTATATTACCTTAATTCCCAAATAACATATAGTGATATTTGTCAAGAAAAGAATGTGTATCATTTTTGTATAGAGTTGCTAATTTGACAAACTTTGTTGGATGTATCCACATAGAATAGAATAGAATAGAAAACTCTTTATTTGCACACCATATTACAGAATTAAATAAGAATACACAAAAAAGTCCGATTTGTAGTGTACAAAGGGCGGCCTTATTGCCAAAAGCAATTTCTTCACATACTGCGATCTAACCACTAATTAGACAGAGCTTGTACTCTGATAATTAAACTGATGATAAATCTATACTAATATTATAAACGCGAAAGTTTGTAAGTATGGATGGATGGATGGATGTTTGTTACTCTTTCACGCAAAAACTACTTGATGAAACTTTACAGTAATATAGCTTTTATATCAAAATAACACATAGGCTACTATTTGCCGCAATAAACGACATATACGCGGGCAGAGCCGCGTGCAACCACTAATATTATCATAATTATGATAATGATGATGATGTGATCATTGTACTCCTACCCGATTAGGCCGTGGCAGCAAGTCTCAACGGTCAACTACGAAGGTACAAATAGTGCGCGAGTGTATGTGCAAACACAAAAGCATACACCAACAAAGCACTCTTTGAAAGACGGAGGTATTTGACTGCCTCGGTGGAGCAGTGGTAGCGTATACGACTGCTGTGCTTGAGGTCTCGGGTTCGATTCCCAGGTCGGATCAAATGTTTGAATCATCTGCAAATTTTTGTCTCGTAGTATGGGTGTTTTTTTTTTTTTTTTTTTTTTTTTATGTACGGCTCGCCAAAATGACTCTACTCTGCCTGATGGAAAGCATAAGCAGAATCCAAGAGTGGTGGTCACCATACTCACTGCGAATGCAGACACTGCAGTATGGCGACCCACACTATGGCGGCCTAGTGATGCTGCTGCATCTTTTATATCCTGCATCCAAATAGTCTAGTCAACAAGTTCCATACTTGTTGACTAGACTATTTGGGCCTCCATGTAAAATATGTATGTTTTTAAAAAAAAAAGTATTTATATCAGTTGTCTAGTAGTACAAGCTCTGCTTAGTTTGGGACTAGATGGCGTTGTGTTAGATATCCGAAATATTTATTTATATTATTTTTTTAAAGATAAATTACACCAAAATAGAAATGACAGTGCTCATGACGCGACTATTTGTCATTATGTGGAAATCGAACCAGACACTAGACCCGAGACCCGAAAAGTGACTGACCACGGCACCAACAGGAAAGCCAAGGCTCATAGAGCCATATTACATTAAAACCTAGTAATATTTTTAAACGATTACAAATTCAAAATCATTTATTCAATTAAGACACTAAGCGACATTTATGAACGTTAAATTGAAGCTACAGTTAAAAAATCAATGATCGATACAAACAGACGCCACAGGTGTACTGTATGGTCAAGACTACTAGTGTTCTTTTGATTTCTTTGGGAACGGTACCTACCAAGGTATACATACGGGATAGAAAGTACCATACCGCGATCGGTCGAGCATTTGAGGCGCGAAAGCGTAACAAACAAACAGACAAAAAACAAACAAACACGAAGAAGCAAGTTCACTTTCACTGTTGTAATATCAGTTAAGATTGCTGTTTGATTTACAATATTAGAATGTTATTTATTTCAACGGAAACCTATTACATATTATTTAATAATAGATTTACAAATATTTATTTCTTTTTAAATTGTACCGGAAAACGCAGTGTTGGCAGACACCCACTAGTGTGATCCTCAAATGGTTGTTCTAAGTGTGGGTGTTCTTTGCGTCTATTTCATTTATAGTCCCCTGCGATATAGGATATATTCCTAACGAGGAGGTTGCATTTAAAAAAAAAAGCTTTTATTATCACTGTCATGCCGATCTCTTTTTTCGAAGAATTAATAGGTCTTTACCTATGAAATTGCCGTTTTGTATGCAATAAGTGAAAGTACTTATTTTTTCAAACTTTTTTATTTCTGTTATTCGAAGTAATCACCCATGCAATCGACGCATCTTTGCCAACGCATTGGCAGTTTATTGATGCCCTTCTTGTAAAAATCAGCTGGACGGGAGGCAACAAAATCTTCAAAGGCATTTTGTACTGCCTCTCGGGAATTGAATTTTTTACCCGCTAAAAAGTGAGCAACCTGGTCGAAACGTCAGGCAAAACAGAGGTATGTAATACCTTGAATTAAGTGATCGCGTTAATTCCCGTAAAAATAATTATTGTTATAACACTAAAAAGTTGTCTAAATTTTGGAAAAAGTAATAGTCGGTAGGTGCAAGGTCTGGTGAGTATGGCGGATGAGGGAGAGCTTCCAACCCCAGCTCATTTTCAAGCGTCAAAAGCAAGATATATATAAATACATACAAAATCTTGGTTTTGTGCAAGTATAACAGCAGGGTATAGCTAGTATTTCGGATAAAAATTGTATTTGCAACTTCAACAGGGAATAATTAAAACACAGATGAGAGCAACCTACAAAATTAATGTGGTTATTTGCTTCAAACATTTTCCGTTTGTTTGGTTCGTTTAGATGGAACAGTTCCAATTTCCCTGAGTTTATTTGACCAAAAATATTTAGGTTATTCTATTCGATAAATAAAATGAATTAGTTCATGCGGTAAATGAGTTTCAAATATTGACAAGATTTTTTTGTTTGCGAACTGTTAGGTTTTTTTTTAGCTTTAGGTTTACGTGCTGTTAGACAAGAAGAACAAATTAATAGTAACAATGCAATGGTGTACATAATAAGTTTGTTTAGTTAGATATATTATGTTTGTGTATGGGTGTGACTATATGCGACTGGTGTGTATTTGAGGCCAAAAGTGTTTATTACCACCCATGGTATTATTGGCTATTTTTGAGAAATAGAGTTCGTTGTCTCCCTCTAATTCTCCCTCTTCATAAACTGTAGAAGGGGGCTTAGGAATCAGGTCCGCACCAAGCACTATCAATTTACGAGTACAACACTATCTGTTAGCTACGCAGCAAGCTGGAATCTGTAACATTGACTAACAGTTCGTATTATTTTATTTCTCACATTTTTTTTTTAGGATTTATGTATATATATTTATATATATCACATTTAATTTAACACACTCTACACAAATATACACCACTGTACACGGACAGACTGACGATATCGGGCGCCGGCCCTATCGTAATACCAGCGCTGCAGTCGCTCTGACTGCAGCAATATGCTGAGATAGGCGCCTTTTCTGGCATTGCACAGGGTATTAATTACTTGTGTCTTATAACCTTAACTCTGTTCAAAACCATGTATTGTTCTGCGTATGTCAGAATAAACGTTTTTTTTTTCTTCCGTTTTTTTATGGTATATATGCAAACGAGCAGACGTATCGCCTGATGGTAAGCGATTACCGTCGCCCATGGACACCCGCAACACCAAAGGCGTCACAAGTGCGTTACCGGCCTTTGGAGGATGGGGGGGGGGAGATAGGGGGAGGGGTTTGGGTATGGGCCTCCGGTATCCTCACTCACTCGGTGAAACACAGCGCAAGCAGTATTTCACACCGGTTTTCTGTGAGGCCGTGGTATCACTCCGGTCGAGCCAGCCCATTCATGACGAAGCGTGGCTCTCCCACGGTCTTCTTTCTTTCTTTCTACCTAAGTAATTCACACAACTTCGTATGCGTCTTTTAAAAGGAATCATCTATCCCGCATTTTAACATTTTTCATTGATTCTAGGGGATATTGATCGTAGGTTTATGTTTGACGGGCCTGTTGGTCTTGTGATTTGTGATCCTGACTGCTAAGCCAGAGGTCATGGGTTCAAATCCCGCCTAAGATAAATCTTTGTGTGATGTACACGATCATTCGTTCTGTGTCTAATTTGTCTATAATTTTTTTTGGATCAGTAAGCTATATATGAGACTATCTGACTCACGCAAAGTCGTTTGCGTCTCCTACTGCCCGTAGCGTGATAATTTTCCCCCGTTTTTGAAACATTTTTCAGTGGTACTCCGCTCCTATTGGTCGTAGCGTGATGATATATAGCCTATAGCCTTCCTCGATAAATGTACTATCCAATACTGAAAGATTTTTTTAAATCGGACCAGCAGTTCCTAAGATTAGCGCGTTCAAACAAACAAACAAACTCTTCAGCTTTATAACATTAGTATGTACAGATGTGTGAGCATATTATCTTTCTCCAGAAATGGGCTATTCAATACGTATATTAATTTTCAATTTGAATCAGTAGAAACGGAGATTTGCAAGTTCAAACAAACAAACTCTTCAGCTTCATAATCATAGTATAGATTTATTTCTTACATATTTACTACATTTATTAGCCTCGTTGTTTATCATACTTACTGCTAAGCAAGAGTTAATTTGTTTCATTCCATTATCATATGGAGGCGCGCATATCCCAGTTGTACTCGGCGTTTAGAAACAATAACCGAGGGTAAGCAACGACGGCGCGGTCAGTACCTGGATGGGTGATCGCTGGTGGCATGGTGAGCGTCTCCGGGATTCGGAGATCACGCTAAGCAGTCGGTCCCGGTTGTTATCGTAGGATAACAGTCGTGAACATTTCGTAGCGTAGCCACAACGTTGTCTTGCCAGTCCCCAACCTGCACTCGGCCAGCATGGGGACGTATGACTTTAACCCTCTCCTGAGAGGATACTCGATCTCAGCAGTGGGACATTATGGGTTATTGATGATTCCATTATCAACCAGGACAAATACTCACGTGATATAAATGATAAATCGTTAGTAAATTCTAATAAGATCACATCTTTTCTTATATGTACATTGTAAAAAAATTATAAGGAAGTATGAGGTACAGTTCACTTTCCCATAGCTCTAGAAATAAAATAAGAACTAAAACGCACCACTTTCATTTCGAAGCAGACCTTCATTAAGAAGAGACATGCGTTACGACTTTTTTGCAGGCAATTGAGACGATCTTGCCGCGACGTTAACGCAGCACTTTTTGTCATACGACTTAAATACTCTTAATGTACGACAAGCCTAATAAAACTCAGTAGATGGCAGATGATACCAATAAAATTAAGTACTGTAGAATCTTTAATATTGTGAAATATTTTTATTCAACAATTAGCTTACCACGTAAACAAAAAAAAATAAGGGCCAGTTTACTTGTTTTGAAATAATCTGCCACATAAACTAAAGATTTCATTTTCACTACAAATCCTATTTATATTATATATGCGAAGGAAATTCTGTTTTTCTGTCTATTCGTTCGTTCTGTTAAGGCCGACTTACATCTGCCCCCCTAGCCAAGTTGCAAGCGTTCTTCTTTCTGCAATCGTTACCGCTTAAATTATCGTGTTTCATTGGCTAATACTTTGTCTAAGATTAGCCAATGACACACAAGAATTTAGGCGTAAACGATTGCAGAAAGAGGAACGCTTGCAACTTGGCTAGGGGGGCAGATGTTGTTCTGCCTGCTTTCTTAAAAAATCTATAGAATGCTCGCTCGCTTGATGTAGGTAAACGACATTAGAGCGCGCGAACAGTTGCATCTGCGTAAGAATTCTAGTTCTTGGTTCTCATAAGGACGATCAAGGGATCGTTGCTATTTTGGTGTAAACGCTGAAAACGGGTTGTCGTTTACCCTAAAAGATTAAGAAAAAACGCTCTAGTTCTCGCTCTCTTTGTTCGTTTAGTCTAAACCCACCATTAGTAAAGTGCTTTCAAATCGCTCAGCTCAGAAGTAAATGTAAAAAAAACAGGCTCTTGGCTTATCTATACTAATAATAAAAATGTAACAGGTCCAATTCTGTACATTAAAGATATTTTCAAATTTTTTTTTGGACGGCTCTATATAATCGATACTGAAGCCAAAACTAGGTTTACTGATCATGATATATATATGTAGTGTGTTATATCTATACTTACAATAAAAATGTAACAGGTCCAATTCTGTACATTAAAGATATTTTGAATTTTTTTTTTGGAGGAGTATAATCGATACTGAAGCCAAAACTGTAATTTTTTTCATTTTTGTCTGTCTGTCTGTCTGTATCTTAGCCACGCATCACGCTGAAACTACTAAATGGATGCAAATGAAACTTGGCATGATTTGAGTTCATACTACGAGGTAGGACATGGGATACTTTATATCCCGAAATTCAGCACGGTTTCTTGGAGAGAGGGGATTAAAGTCAAAATATGTACTTAGTTGTAATTCAATAACTCATAGTCCGATTTCTTTCATTCTTTTTTTGCTAGAAAGAAAAAAAATCAAAGATAACGCGAAAAGTCTTTTTTTGTCCGCGACTGTACACTGTTTGTTTCCCACCAACAACACAAACACAAAACTGAGACAGATATGTAAAAATGGCAAATATACGAGGTTCGCCGGGTCAGCTAGTTATAAATATATTTTCAGGGAAGATTTAGAAAATATAAAAATAACTTATGTCTCATGGTATAATAGCAAATTTCGCGTCAAACACAATTTACATTATTGACAAAGGGGTTCATATAGAAGCACTCCACATTTTTCTGCTCTTTATCGTTGGTAATAAATAAAATGGAAGACAGGCTAAAGTGTCTGCCCACATTTATCAAAAGATTTACATAAAGATATGTTTTCAATATAGACTAAAATATGCATACAATTTATCTAGTGATCTTGAGAATTTATCGATCTATGTGCGAATGACGTTTTGAGCATGTATGAAAGAAAGAGCGGGATAGATATAAGTAAGTTTTATGCAACTAGATAAGAACGAAATAATTGATCAATGACCTGTTTTGCTCATGTACTGCATAATCTGCATATTAATTAATTAATATTAGTTATTTATTCATTTTTTAGAAGTTAACACAAAATGCCATTGCACAGAGTACAATGTAATATATTATTGCCAATGATTGACTGTGTCGTCGGCGCAGTGGTAGTATACGCGACTGCTTGAAGTCTCGGGCTTGATTCCCGGGTGGGGCCAAATATTTGTGTGATCTGCGAATATTTGTTTCGAAGGTTAGGTGTTTTCTATGTATGATATGTACGTATTTCCAAATAATTGGGAATATAAGTATCTTATCAATCAATCCAGCTTCCATAGTACAAGCTCTACTTAGTTTAAAGCTAGATGGCGTTGTGTGTCAGATGTTCGAAATATTTATTTATTGATTACTTTAAAAACATTAGCTTTTTAAATTTTTCCAGCTACTGGCAGAGGCAAAGGTGGCGGAGGTGCTGGAGTGGCGATTATCGGTATGATGTTCGCGAAAGCGATGGGTGCTATGGGTCTCGGCGGTGTTGGACTTCTCACTATGAAGGTAAAAAAGAGATTATCAACGTTAAGAACTTTTAAAGCTAAACTTGCCGTATATAGGTACGAATATGTTTGGAATTAACGCAGTCTAAGGGCGTAGTGTGAGTTTACTGCGCGAAGAGTTCATGGCGAGTCAATTGACAAATAGATGTTTAACAAACTCACACTATGCCTCTCAAGGTATAACAAAAGTACATACTCTACCTTAAGAGGTACAGTTTGTCGAGGCTCGACGACGTTGCCGTATAAAGCGTTGTGTTAGGTGGGACCGTCGAACACCAAAGCTGTTGTCGACAAATTATCTCCGACGAGACAGTTTGTCGAGGATCGACTAGGTTGCCGTAAAAAGCGTTGTGTTAGGTGGGACATGCATTTTATGGAATTGTAATGCAGGAAGTATTAGTATAAACACAACCAAAAGTAAACAAACACTCTTTAAAGGCGTAATATCCATAATCAAATCGTCCCTTCCCCCATAAGAAATCTGTCCAAAACCGTCTTGTCGCAGACGGCCTCGTCGAAGACCATTTCGGTGTGCGCCTGGCCTTAGGCTTTAAGTATCTTTGGATTTACTGCCGTTTCGACCATTTTGTAGTAATAGTAGTCACAGGCACATACAGTCACAGGTATTCGTAATACATGAGCTCCATCTTTGATTCTCTGAGGTAGAAAGTTCATTCAATATTATTATTTTTCTTCGTCTTATGCCGTTACATATTTTATCCACAATATCCTCTTTCAGTTGTTTATCTGAATGCGAATACCTAAAATCTTTTTACAATAAGACTTCTCAGCCCCTTTCAGTTCCCCCGGGAAGTCATGAAAACACAAGATAATTGTACAGTAATGTTTAATTAGAAAAAGCGTGTAATTACATCGGATAAGGAGGCTGTTCACAAGCGTGACGAGGAAATCGTTTGATACGTGTGCCAGATACCACACGCCATGTTTTGTACTAGGAAGCGTTGAATACTGGCTCAATTTATGTTTGCTACTCAATTTGTTTTTAATTGGAAATGGTTATAGGTTCGCCTAATGGCTTTGTGTTATTTGAATTTGGAATTATTGATTTTAAATAGTCTGGATGAATGGCGTAGTGTTTTAAGCAGCTCCCTACTGCGCTGACTGTTGTGCGTTTGATTTTGACATTGGACAACACTTTATGTTTTGCACAAATTTATTGTACTGAGTGTGGGAGTGCTTTGTATCAATTTCATGTATGATTGTAAAGTCATGTATGACAACTCAGGATATATTCCTAATGCGGGTGCTGTCTTTGTAAGAAATGAAAAAAAATACTGAATTTTGTCAGAGCAATGGTACATGTTAAAGCCTTTATAATTACTTAGTATCAACCAAACTATTGCAGAAAACTGATGGACATAGCCCCTCCCCCTAATGTGCGTTATAACATCCTTTTTTTGTATTCCTTGAAGAGCCATCCTGCAACACATATAGGTTTAGTGAAATGATGTTATGAAATTATTTTTCTGTTTTTTACCAATTCTATTTTCAGGTGGATTGGAAACTCAAGGGACGGTAACACATTAGGGTTTTAACTTTGACACAATCAAAATCTCTCAACTCACCAATCCACACTAACATTGTAAAAAAAACTTCGTTTAAAAAAACCGACTTCAAAAACTAAAAAGTATAAAATAACTTAATTTGTATGTGCTACATATTCATAGGTTTGAAATCGATGCCAAGCCAAATGTAATAGTAGGTACCACACTCGCTATATTTCGAGACGAACGCCAACGACGTCACCGACGCTTCGGTTGTTTTGTTCTACGCGAAGAGCAGCTATCCCGCTCAAGGTCACGTGCGGTGAGTGCGGTACCTACTATTACAATTTGGCTTCGCACCGACTGACGTGTCCCTGAGACGGTGATCCCTGAGTTTGTTTCGTCCTTTCTTCTTAGGGCTAGTCCAGTTAGGAAAGGCCGAACTCATCTGCTCAAAAAAGTTTAACTTGCAAAAGTGTTCATGTAACCTAATTGCAGAATAAATGATTTCATTTCATTTCAAATAGATTGAACCTTTAAGAACGACAACTTTTTTCAGCAATAACCGAAATTTTTACTAGCGGAGCCAGGAGCAAAAACTAGTCTAAATATGAATGCACTTTTATTTCCATAAGAAAATTACTATTGTCTCAAGACAAGCTTCTAAGATTTGATAGTGAGCTAAGCACATAAAGGAACGCTAAAAACAATGTGACAAGTGACAGACGACGGCGACGTCTTCACGATAATGTCGTCCGTCATTGTCGTCTAACTTGACAATCAGTATAATTTCTGAACGAGAGTGTCATAGCACTCTTGAACTAAATGCTTTCAATATTTTTTGTGAGATAAAGTGAGAAAAGATAACGAGTAAGAAAAACTAAGTTAATATTGCCGTTAAAGCTCTTAGGTTTTAGGTTAAAACGTTCCTTGTTAAGGCACGATGTAGTTTATCACACATAATTGTAATGAAACAAAAAAAAAACACTACAATGCCATCTAACGAAGTCACTTCGAACTACAGAGTAACTATAAATCTTGTATCGCGCAAAGACAGTTTTCACGCCAAAGAGCGTATAATTTCCCTATTCAAGAGTTTTTGAGTGATCTATCAGGCATGATCACCTCGCCTGGTCACAGGATTCTCTACACATCATCATCATCATTAACAGCTTTTAATAGTACATTGGTAGAAGTACTTTAATCAAAAATGTATTTTGGTTTTAAGGCACACGTTATAATTATTATTTTGATGCTATACCTAAGTTATTATACTGTACTCACATATAACTAATTACTGTTATATCTAAAGTTACAACTTAAGTACATCGTAAAGATATAATAAGAGTAAATATAAAGAGAAATATAATAACGAACATTAACACATAACTTAGTTAATTACATTTTTATTATATTTCGGTCACTAATTGGATTATTTTTATATCACGTGAAGTGTGGGTACATGTATTGTATAGTTATATTTAGATAATTACTTTCGTTAACACATTTTAGTGTCATAGGATGTTATAAACAGTCCATAAAATGATTCAGGGTCGGCTCGACAGGGGTGTTTCTTTTTTTTATATTTGGCTTGCCAAAATGACTTTACTCTGCCTGATGGAAAGCATAAGCAGAATCTAAGAGTGGTGGTCACCATACTCATTGCGAATGCAGACAAGAAAAGATGTTCTCCAGCAATTATAGAGTCAATATCTTTTCCAGGCCCTAGCTGCAGCTGCCCTCGCCCTGATGCTGTCAGCCATCGTTGGAGTCAAGAAACTCACCTCTCACGATGGTCACGATGATCACCAGGTCATTTACGCCGGTCATCATGGTCACCATAGACGGAAGAGGGACATCACGCCACTGCCTTACAGAGGATGGACGGAGTATGAAGACCAGGAGTGAGGAGTAGAGAATATTAATTAAGGAAATTATTTATTGTTTTATTTATTGAAATTAAATTATTATTTTGCTTATAAATGTTTTCATTTTAATTGCAAACTTGAAAGTAACGCCCGCATGTATGTCGGTTTTCGCAGTAAATAGTAGACTATATTCCTCCTCAAGAGTCAAAGGATCTCCATTGTAAATGTCATAAAAATTGGTTCAGCTATTTAGCGAAAGCGCGACAAAATGACGGAATTACTTTCAAGTTTTATTACTATACTAGCTTTTACACGCGGCTTCGTTAACGCCGACTTTCATCCCCTAATTTACTCCTTTAGGGGTGGAATTTAAAAACATCCTTTTTTAGTGCTCACTTACGTTATATAATGGAACCTACATGCATGTAGGTTCCATTATATACTACATATCAGGATTCTAGGTTCAGCGGTTTGGTCTGTGTGTTGATCTCTGGGTATGTCAGTCAGTCAGTCACATTACTCTTTTATATATATAGATTATAGAAGCATGGATTGTTTTTTTAGAAATTCGTTAGCTGTTTTTGGGATATGATGTTACAGATAGATAAGCTTTAAGGCTTGACCAGAGTGGCACCAGAGCCTCACAAGATCAGGGCTAAGCAAATATTTTATTTGCTTTTTACTGAGTAAATGATTTTACATAGCGTAAAACCTCCTTCCTCTTGCTTCTGAGTGGTGTATTAAAAGACCGCAACGCACAACATGAAATACTAGCTTTTGCACGCAGCTTCGCTCACGCAGAGTTTCGTCCCCTGATTTACCCCCTTAGGGGGTGGAATTTCAAAAATTCCTTTCTTAGTGCTCATGCTCACTTACGTTATATAAAGAACCTACATGCAAAATGTCAGGATTCTAGCTTCAGCGGTTTGGGCTGTGCGTTGATCTCTTGGTATGTTAGTCAGTCAGTCACCTTACTCTTTTATATATATAGATTTATATATTAGGTCTTTACCTATGAAATTGCCGTTTTGTATGCAATAAGTGAAAGTACTTATTTTTTCAAACTTTTTTATTTCTGTTATTCGAAGTAATCACCCATGCAATCGGCGCATCTTTGCCAACGCATTGGCAGTTTATTGATGCCCTTCTTGTAAAAATCAGCTGGACGGGAGGCAACAAACTCTTCAAAGGCATTTTGTACTGCCTCTCGGGAATTGAATTTTTTACCCACTAAAAAGTTGTCTAAATTTTGGAAAATGTAATAGTCGGTAGGTGCAAGGTCTGGTGAGTATGGCGGATGAGGGAGAGCTTCGCACCCCAGCTCTTTCAGCTGCTTCACGACAACGCGCGACCCCATACTGCGCAACAGACAGTCTCCAAGCTGCAAGAGCTGGGGTTGGAAGCTCTCTCTCATCCGCCATACTCACCAGACCTTGCACCTACCGACTATTAATTTTTCCAAAATTTAGACAACTTTTTAGTGGGTAAAAAATTCAATTCCCGAGAGGCAGTACAAAATGCCTTTGAAGAGTTTGTTGCCTCTCGTCCAGCTGATTTTTACAAGAAAGGCATCAATAAACTGCCAATGCGTTGGCAAAAATGCGTCGATTGCATGGGTGATTACTTCGAATAACAGAAATAAAAAAGTTTGAAAAAATAAGTACTTTCACTTATTGCATACAAAACGGCAATTTCATAGGTAAATACCTATTATATAAAATCTTTCCATCTATCTATCCATCCTTCCTGTGCCGTCTGGATGTGCCCTGAATGCGTACGCGGACGACGGTTTGGAATTAAGAGAGTCGGATACTAGAACGGTGCTTGAGAGGCTGGCCAGTGAATGTTTGGACTTAATATCTTGGTGGGGTGGGCGTAATCGGTTGACTTTTGCACCAAACAAAACCTTAAAGCTACTTCTGAAAGGTAACCTCAAATCACCGCCGTGCATTAAATTTGAATATGTTACTATTAAAAATAAAACCTCGGTTTGTTATTTAGGATTGGTTTTAGAAATATTTTTTTCATTTATTGAACATATTAGAATAGTTAATGAAAAGTCTAAAAAGAGTTTCTTTGCACTGACGAGAATATCAAATGCGACATGGGGTCTGTCATTTAATACACTAAAGATCATATATGGAGCTACTTATTTGGGTTCTATTTGCTATGGTGCTCCTGTATGGGCAGATAGAGCGACTATAGGTGCTGTCCGTCGCAAACTGTTACAAGGCCAACGACCTGCATTGATTTTCTTGTACAAGGCATATAGGACGGTTAGCACTGAGGCTTTACCGGTGTTGGCAGGTGTCCTTCCGGTCGATCTTGAGGTGCAAAGACGTGCAGCCATGTACTATCCCACACTACAAAACATGGAATGCGATTTTTTGGGCATACGAGACCGCGGTAAAATCATAAGATTGTTTCAACAGCAATCCAATGTCTATAACGAACTCTTGGATGAATGGCAGCAACGATGGGACGAATCATCTAAAGGGCGCCACCTCTACCAGTTCTTTCCATCTGCACGCGAACGGTTGTCAAGGACATGGCTCGAGGTAGATCACTGTGTCGCTCAATTTCTTACAGGCCACGGTAACTTTAAGAGCAAACTATACTCATTTAAATTAGTCGATTCACCATTGTGTCAATGCTCAACACCTGATTCTAGCTGTGAACAGTCGGCTCATCATATCCTCTGGGAATGTAGTCTTTGGTACAATGACCGTAACAAGATGCTAGATAGCTTACAAATGACGTCTGGGGTAGTATATTATGGGGATCTTGTGTCAACTGCGGTGAATTTCCGTGCGTTTAAGCGATTCTGCCATACATACTATAGAAATCAAATAGAGCTAACTTAGGACCCATAATATTTTATCCGTGGTGCTTCCCGGCTTGAGAAAGGCGTCTGCTTATTTTGACTTCATTTTGTCTCCCGCTTTGCTAAGGAGGGAAGTGGACTTATTATATTTCCAACTCCTCCAGTTTTCTTCTGATTAATTTCGTTGCGGGTTCCAAGACAGTTTAATTTTTCCTGGGACTTCCCGAGTGTCATAACTCGGTGTGTTCGTGGGTCACCGCTGTTGATCCTGGTGTATAGGAGTTACAGTGGTGGGCGTGTGGGCGGGATTAGTTCCATATAAAATCTTATAGATTATCACTCTATTATTTACTAGCTGACACGTGCCAACTCTGTAGGTAGTAGAGCCATGCTAATTTCAGCACGAACGAGCCGGCTCGACCGGGGCGGTACTACCCTCGCACAGAAGATCAACGTAAAATGACAGCGATCGTGCTGTCGTGTTTCGTTGGTGAGTGCGAGACCGGAGGCCCTATTAGTCTAGTCAACAAGCTCCATACTTGTTGACTAGACTAAAAGATGCATTAGCATCACTAGGCCGCCATGGTGTGGGTCGCCATGCATTCGCAGTAAGTATTGTGACCGCCACTCTTGGATTCTGCTTATGCTTTCCATCAGGCAGAGTAGAGTCATTATAGCGGGCCATACATAAAAAAAAAAAACTTCGTTGGGCGGTAAACATTTTTTCTCCGACTTACTTTGCGAATTCAGCTACCACGAAAAATTCTTTCCACTTTTCGGGTTATTATATAGCCTATGTCACTCCCAAATAACGTAGCCTTCTATTGGTAAAAGAATTTTCAAAATCGGTTCAGTAGATCCAGATATTACTCCCTACAACGTCACAAACTCACAAACTTTACCTCTTCATATAATAGTATAGAAATAAAAAGCGGCCAAGTACGAGTCGGACTCGCCCATGAAGGGTTTAGCTAGTATGTCAATTTGTTTTAAAACATTAAAATGTCAAAAAAAAACTTTAATTAAAGACTGAATATCTAATTTCGGACCTAAGTATACAGTACTCGTATTTAGAACTTGTGTAATGAGAATTGGAGAACCTGTCTGGAGTTGTTTTTTCCAAATACCTTCTACTTTGAACAAAGTACTTATACTTGGTAATAGGTTTGATTACAAGTTTTAGTTTTCGTCTCCCCCTGTACATTAAGAAGACCTTTAATAAGAGGTGTCGCGAATACAGACACATCTTATTAGGAAAGTTTTAAGACTAATTATTTGTTTAAGAAATGTTACGGCAATTCTATTAGTAAGTACTATAATACCTTATAGGTGTACATTAGTGTGTACCTAACCATTTTTTTTATGGTTTTCCCTGCCAAAATGACTCTACTCTGCCTGATGGAAAGCACAAGCAGAATCCAAGAGTGGTGGTCCATTCTCACTGCGAACGCAGACAATGCAACAGTGCATCATGGTAACCCACACCAATGCGGGCTAGTGATGTTTCTGCATTATTGGGCCTCCGGTCTCGCACTCAGCAACGAAACACGACAGCACGCTGTCATTTTACGTTGATTTTCTGTGCGAGGGTAGTACCGCCCCGGTCGAGCCGGCCCGTTCGTGCTGAAATCAGCGTGGCTCTACTACCTTATTACAGTTGGGTATTTAACAAGATTTTTAACGATCCTGCCAAAATGACTCTACTCTGCCTGATGAAAGAATGAGTAGAATCCAGCAGTTGTGGTCATTATCCTCAATGAATACAGACAGTAGGTAGTAGAGCCACGCTGATTTCAGCACGGATGGGCCGGCTCGACCGGGGCGGTACTACCCTCGCACAGAAAATCAACGTAAAAATGACAGCGTTTGTGCTGTCGTGTTTCGTTGGTGAGTGCGAGACCGGAGGCCCAATTAGTCTAGTCAACAAGTTCCATACTTGTTGACTAGACTAAAAGATGCACAAGCATCACTAGGCCGCCATAGTGTGGGTCGCCATACTGCATTGTTGTATTCGCAATGAGTATGGTGGCCACCACTCGTGGATTCTGCTTATGCTTTCCATCAGGCAGAGTAGAGTCATTTTGGCAGGCCAAACATAAAAAAAAAAAAAGAAAAAAAAAAAACAATGCGATATGGTGACTAATACTATGGGTGACTCGTGAGATCTTTTTACATCCACTTAAAGGACCATCATAGTTTTTGGAATTGGGGTCAAACGAACAGGCGTATCACCTGATGGTAAGTGATTACCGCCGCCCATGGACACCCGCAACACCAGAGGCGTCATAAGTGCGTTGCCGGCCTTTGGGGGATGGGGAGGGGGATGGGGGGAGGATATGGGCCTCCGGTATCCTCATTCACTCGGTGAAACACAGCGCAAGCGCTATTTCACACCGGTTTTCTATGATGCCGTGGTATCACTCCCGTCGATAATGGAATTGAAATGGAATGGAATTAAATCGAAGTTAAAGCTACGAGCCTGGTAGTTTGTGATCCTAAGTGGGTGAGCCAGTGTTTACAACGATCAAATAATTGTACCACGATAGATGGCGTGCACGTCAACTTACGTCGCAATATTGTTTGATCCAAAGCAGTATTTAGTGAAATTTGTAAAAATGAGATCGATAAATCAGAATACAGATGATGTTTTCTTTATCTAACAAACCCTCTAGTAAATCTTCATAATCAACATTTCATAATTAACATTAGCTTATTTAGCTAATACAGAGTTTATGAATTCGAACCTGACCCAGGACGAATGCTTGTACTATGAACATTTATCTATAATTGGTTTAATTTATCTATAATGTGTATGTACCTACAGGCTTAGCTTAATTTGAGGTCACACCTCTGTACGATCGTGTCTTAGATTTTAGATTTGATACTGAATACGCTATCAAAACGTGAAAATAATAATGATTATTATTTCGGACATCTGTCACAACGCCATGTAGTCCCAAACTAAGCAGGGCTTATACTACTAGACAACTGATATAAATTCATTTTAAATATAATATAGTAATACTTAAAAAATAAAACTTCGTTTAAAAAAAACCGACTTCAAAAACTGAAAAGTATAAAATAACTTAATTTGTATGTGCTACCTATTCATAGGTTTGAATTCGGCGCCAAGCCAAATGTAATAGTAGGTACCACACTCGCTATATTTCGAGACGAACGTCAACGACGTCACCGACGCTTCGGTTGTTTTGTCCTACGCGAAGAGCAGCTATCCCGCTCAAGGTCACGCGCGGCGAGTCCTACTATTACATTTTGGCTCGGCACCGACTTCAAACCTATGAATAGGTAGCACATACAAATTAAGTTATTTTATACTTTTCAGTTTTTGAAGTCGGTTTTTTTAAACGAAGTTTTTTTTTTATTTTTCGCTTTTTAGTCTTTTCGTCGTCATTTCACCTAAATAACTTGAAAGAATACGACTAAAGGTAACATACAACATACTGTATAGAGTAATAAATAAATATTTCGGACATGATGTTTACAGAATATGAAACCATGCAGACAATTGCCTTAACTTTATTGCAGGCGCCCACGTAAATTTGAGGGTTACCTTCAATTTCCTTGGGATCTCATCATCAGATCTTGATATGGTGGCCATGGGACCACACGGGGAGCATACCCTTTCGAATACAAAAATAATTTTCAAAATCGGTCCACAACTGACGGAGTAATCAATGTACATACATAAAAATAAAAAAAAACCGATGAAATTGAGAACCTCCTCCTTTTGGAAGTCGGTTAAAAACACCCAAACTTCAAACAAATGTTTGCAGTTCATAAAAATATTTGGTCCGACCCGGGAATCGAACCCGAGACCTCATGCACTATTGCTGTAAACTACTTATTTCAAAGAATAAATCACTTTCACTTCAGTTGACTATTTCAATTTTTTCCTTTGTAGGTTGGTACACTTTCACCTATAAATTATAACAAAATGCTTCTTTATGTCCACTTAATAAATATCAGCGAGTGACAGCCGTGAAAACAACCTAAAATACTGTTATTTGTCATGAATGGTCATAACATAAGACATAAAAAAACATAAGAGAATTCAAGTGGCATTTTCTTAAAACCCACATTCCACTGAAAAGGATATGAAGTCATAAAATATTTTACATAAAATTGAAATATTTCTTTTCCGGTAAAATCACTCACGCTATGAAAATTTAAGGTAAAAAGTAAAAAGATTCCGACAAATTGTGAACCTCCTCTTTTTTTTGAAGTAGGTCAAAAAGACCTATTTTTTTCTTTCGGTTAGGTCAAAGTATTATTTGTTTTTTCTTCCTTTATTCCGGAATTTTAGCAATCTTTTTAAATTCGTTGTTTAAAATTTGAAAAAAATTAACCACATCTCGAGAAACATTTCTTTAAAATTAAATTTAAGATTGCGCCATCTAGTTATTAAGATAAGAACCATGAAGAAAAGTTAAGAAAAACTTTTACCGACTTTCTCAATTCAAATAGGTATTCTGGCATGAACGGACTTCTAAGCAAAACTTTCTTTTTAGTTCCTTGAGTGTGCACTAGATGGCCTTACCATTTCACACAAAATAAACTGAAAAACTTACTAACCTTATACCTGTAATATTATTGAGCTTCCTCTAAAATTAAATAACTGTAATAAAAATACTCATTATAATATATGTTTAAAATGAGTTACAATTTAATTCAGAAATTTAAATGAATATATGAGTAAATATCACTAGTTTACTTTTTCAGTTTTTAAAGTACGTTTTTTTTTCAAATAAAATAAAAATTGTAAGCTGTATCACGCTCAAAGCTTTTCTTTTAAAGCCCAATTAATTTGAAAATAGTGCCATCTATTATGTTTCACTAGAAACATTTTCAATGGCTTTTATGAGGTTATGTGAATAGTACTCTGAAATGGTGGTTGAGAGCGTTGTAGGACTAGTTTAATAAAGTCAGTAATTAAAATAAATCTCTATCATATCTATATGTAAAAGAACAATGTAGATATTCATAATATTGTAAGATTGCATGACGTAAAGCCCTAACAATTTGATGTAAGGACCTAAGGCCAATATCCTACCCTGCTAGTTCTGAGGAGAAAGACATTCAAAGGCTTAAAAGTTAAAAATAGTAAGTATTGAGTTGATTTCTTTTTATATCCATGAACGTCGGTTGTCATGAACCATCAGGTTACCTATTTGCACTTTTGTCCCATAAACCATGAAAGTTATTAAAGATCGCAAGCCGTAGTCGAGTGTAATCAAATAACTAGGGCTTTCTCACGAAGGCTTCGGATTGTCTCAGATTGCTTTTCATGGAATAGCGGGCAAACGAGCAGACGTACCGCCTGATGGTAAGCGATTACCGCCGCCCATGAACAACCGCAACACCAGAAGCGTCACAAGTGCGTTGCCGGGCTTTGGGGAATGGGAAGGGGATAGGGGAAGGGGTTGGGTTATGTGCCTCCTGTATCCTCACTCACTCGGTAAAACAGCGCAAGCGCTGTTTCACACCGGTTTTCTGTGAGGCCGTGGTATCACTCTGGTCGAGCCGGCCCATTCAATCCGAAGCGTGGCTCTCCCACGGTAAGCTTTTATAGTAGTGTTAGAAGCAAAAAATTATTTAACTTTATGAAAAAAGTACTACCTAATACTTAGTTACAGTGATCGAAATTCGACCATAAACTTAGACCATAAATTATGTATTTTTTTGTAGCTTTATGCACTCTTCCCCCATATTATAAACTTTTACTGTGTTTTTACTTTTCGTCAAAAGGGATCCAAAGTTTTTCTTCACATAATATCTTCACTATCTATACTAATATTATAAACGCGAAAGTTTCTAAGCATGGATGGATGGATGGATGTTTGTTACTCTTTCACGCTACTACTGAACGGATTTGGATGAAACTTTACAGTAATATAGCTTATACATCAGAATAACACATAGGCTACTATTTACCGCGATAACCGACATAAACGCGGGCGGAGCCGTGGGCAACAGCTATGAATATATATGTAGATAATTATAGTAACATTTTGAATTCAATCCTTAGCTCTCTATTCTATATATACTATTCGTGAGTTACATACAGTTACAAAACACCATACAGGGGAAGATAATAAAAGCCTTTTAAAAATTATTGGGTTTTGACACTCCGTTTGCTTATAGGCTTGTCTACTACACCAAAGGTTCAAGGTCAAGGTTGTTCAAGGTCTTTTTCCCAGTCATGCTTCTCATTAAAGAGTTATTTTCCCGCGTAGTTTGCGCTCTCGACTCTTAAGATACCCATAGAATGAATGAGGTGACACTCCTTATTATCAATCGTCCACGAGTCGAAGACTGCGCAAAGTGAAGAAGAAAGACAGGAAAGCGGATCCCGGGCTCCAAAGTGTTAGCTTCGCAATAAAGCAATCGGGAACAACGCTAAGATGATGATGATGAACACGGATAATTTCAGTTCCAATACCAATAAACTATTACAAGTGTGCCAAAACGTCAGAATCATCAGCACAAAAAGTCAAAAAGTGAAAACACGTCAAATGCTGGAACGTACGTATCGGAAAAAGCAGCATTGGTAAACCTTCTGCAAGGTGGTCCGACGAACTAGAGAAGGTCGCGGAGAGCGTCAGAAAAAACATTTCGATTCAGAACATGTAAAATGCTTTCTACGGTTTAAATCACGAATACAATTTACCTACATACGTTTTTTATATAAAATGTATGCACCTACAGCATGCATCGGAAGTTCTTGATATCAAGAGTGAAGCTCGACATTCATCCTACATATCGTATGTATTGTGTGAAGTGGGTTAACGATGTGTAGTGATGTGGTGTATATCGATGGTGTCAAGGTATACTGTCTGTAATATACAGCCATAAAAGTTATTATTTATGCCAATTAAAATAGTAAGTAGTTTAAAAAGAAGTTTAATGGAATTACCATTATAACATTTTTAAATGGATTTTAGAATATTTTAGTTAAGCGAGACACAGTTAAATGTAATGCCTACGTTAATGGACAATAAGATGAATGCTTTATGAAAAAAAAGACAGAATAATCATTTTCAAGTTTCTGGGTTATACAAATATTAAGTTTCTAAAGTAACTACTGTTGAAAGTTAAACAGAAACTTTAGAAATTTCGAGATTTCTCAAATATTTTGGTTGATTGTTGTAACAAATTTGTGATGAGAACATTAAATATTTTCATTATAGATTTATTTATGATATCAAGCCAGATGGGAATAGTTTAGAACAATATTTATGTTTGAAAATATTTTTATTGACTGTCTCATTTTAGTAAACTGGATAATTTTTAAGCTATTGCATAGCTATTATCGCGGGCTTTGAGCGCGGCGACTGAATCAAGATATTCCGTAACGAAAAAAACTAATACACGAATCGCACGATCGAGACCAGCTGCTCCGAACGACGAAGCAACGAATCTGTCTGTCTGACAGAGACAAACAGACAAAACAGTCTGGGTTTGAGAAAGTATATAGGTGTATAGGTATCTATCATATCTTTATAATGCCACACTCACCGCATGTGCGGCCCCGTAAGTATACATGTTCAAAGAAAAAAAAATGTTATGCTGGTTCGCGTACGCTTTTAAAACTCGAAAAATTCTGCATCAGCTTAATTTTTGTCATTTTTTTATGTATGGGCAATGAGCAGCATCTAAAAGCAGTGGCGGCAAACCATGGCGGCTTAGTGATGCTTCTGCGTCATTGGGCCTCGGTTCTCGCACTCACCAACGAAACACGACAGCACGAACGCTGTCATTTCGAGTAGGTAGTAGAGCCACGCTGATTTCAGCACGAACGGGCCGGCTCGACCGGAGCGGTACTACCCTCGCACAGTAAATCAACGTAAAATGACAGCGTTCGTGCTGTCGTGTTTCGTTGGTGAGTGCGAGACCGGAGGCCCAAATAGTCTAGTCAACAAGTTCCGTACTTGTTGACTAGACTAAAAGATGCAGAAGCATCACTAGGCCGCCATGGTGTGGGTCGCGATGCTGCATTGTCTTCATTCGCAGTGAGTATGGTGTCAACCACTCTTGGATTCTGCTTATGCTTTCCATCAGGCAGAGTAGAGTCATTTTGGTGCGACATATATTACAAAAAAAAAAATTTAGGTTCATCTTCTGTGCGAAGATAGTACCGCCCTGGTCGTGCTAAAATTAGCGTGGCTTTACTACCTTGAGACCTACTCACTTTCCTTTCTTTATCTAAAGATTAAGTCTAAGTGCTAACAGATATACTTGTGTTTAGAGTTTAGAGGCAACTGCGCTCGCCGTTTCAGACAGTCGAGAATAAACCCAGTTTCAGTGAAGACGCAATTAACTTTTTGTTAATTCTTTGGCCCAGTAAGTAATAAGTAACACGCAACACATTTATATATATACATACGTTAAAAGTGAAAATTTCACATCCACACAAGTATTTTTATTAAAATTCCCACTGCAACATTGTAACAAATCACCGACTTCCATTATTTTCTTTTAAAAAGTGCCTTCGCTTACCTAATAACACCAACTAACTCGTATATGGCTAGATTTCACATCTAGCTTCAAGCAAGTGGCGGATATCCCAGCGTTGGGGAAATGATCGTTATAGGAGAGCCGTCAACCGGAGCTGTGTGTGGTACAGTCAGCGACAAATTACATACCATTTTTATTGCTTTCATTTAGTTTAAGATTAGTTTGCCACCCACTAACCCGTCAACGCCTCAGATCTTTAGTGAATTTTTATAATAAGGAATATAGGCATTAAAAATGCCTATATTCCTTATTATGATGATGCAAATGAGATGATGATGATGATAATCTTATACATTATATTAAGATCGCCAATTAGGGATTGGTGATCTTAATATAATGTATAAGATTATCAAGCTATGGTCATTTTTCTGCTAGCCGAGCCGAGCCAAGCGAGTGTACTATGGTGACGAGGCTGCTGATAGAAAATCTTGTATCTTTCTGACCACATAATAATCATTATCGATATGTTTTAATCAGCCATAGAATAAATTAACGTTCGTTCCTATCGCACGGATCTCTTATTTTCGTTTCTACACTATAATTAAATCTTCATTCCTTAATTTTTCACTGTACGTGATGGTATGTTTTCTTAAAATTTTATATGGTTCAATCTAGAGGAATCATACCCTTTCAAATAAATAATCCAAATATATTTATAAATAATGGAATTGTAAACTTATAAACATAAAAAAGGGAACAAATATAGAACTGATTTGAGAATGTATTTGCTTGAAGTTATCTCTAAATTTATCATTTATTTATTTATTTATTCAAGGCATACTTACAGAACGAACACAAACATTCACTTAAAACAACTACAAAAACAAATAAGTACATGTACACCACATCAAATGAACTAAGAAATTATCCAGACTAATACCGACCGCAACTTTTCATCATCGTTTCGCGCTGCGGAAATCTATCCCAATTATTTGGACGTTACACATTTTAAAAAACTTTTAACCCCACCAAAAACATTTTCATGTAAAATGTTGCCAAGACGACTGCATATGGCTTACCTTGTGAAAAAGATATCAGATCTCATGTAGAGCCAAGGTTCTGAATCTACACGCCCTTACTCTACCAACCCTAACTTCATAAACTCTACATCTCAGCAAAAATGTATGGCTTCGCAGCATAAGATTTCCAGAAAGGCATTCGTTGCCTTTTGTGTTTGCAAATATCTAGTTTCTGAAGTAATGTGTTATACGAATATTTAGTTTCTAAAGTAACGAAACAGCCAAGCCATACATTTTCACTGAGATGTAGAGTTTATGAAGTTAGGGTTTGTATGGTTAGGGCGTATAGATTCAGAACCTTGGCTCTACATGAGATCTTATATCTTTTTCACAAGGTAAGCCATATGCAGTCGTCTTGGCAACATTTTACATAAAATTTTTTTGGTGGGATTTCATTTCTTTTTGTAAGTTGCTTAAGGCAGTTTTTTTTCTTTCTTTGGGGTGTATTTCTTGTATATCTTTTTTCTTCTCTCGAAAAAGTCCGTGTACAAAAAAAAACCTCTAGCATAAAAAATTGTGTAAGTCTCATTCAAACTTCCACCCCCCAAATTTGAGGGTTGGGGGGCAAAAGTAATAGATTTATGTTTTTTTTTGTTATTTGTATACCAAACTTAGTTTACATACCAAATTTCAGCTATCTAGCACTTCAGGAAGTACCCTAACAGTTTTGATGATCATCAGTGTGTCAGTGACGAAATCGGTGTTTTTTAGGTATCAATAAAATCTAAAGTATTAGAGCTATGCAATTAAGACTTTGTATATTTCATTAGTCTATTGGTAACATCATATCCTGAGAATTTGAACGATCTAGTACATCGGGAACCAAAGTTATGAGGGTTCAAAAAAACGGCGAAACACTTCGAGAAATGGTAGGTTGCGCTTCGCTTGGCTCGTCTTGGCGGTGGCACGACCGTGCGCCAGATATCAATCCATCTATGTGAGATCTATGAATTCTCGCCTGCAGATTGCCCACAGTTAAAAATCCTCCAAATGTCGAAAAAAGGGGGTGTTCAGTCCTCTCGCCAATGCAGCGTTCACCTTGGGAAGTTTGCAATGTCTATAGGGCCCATGATATAAGCATTCAAACGCTAAGCTTGTTCACTGGCGCGAGCATTAAACCTCACGGCGTTTCACCGTGTTCTTATTCTAAGCTAATGTAATCTCAAGCACTTACTGGAGATGCGTGAAGTCCTTGATATCGGCGGTCTGAGGGGCGCCCCTCTGCTGGTACTCTCGCCGCGTTCACACATTCATAAACTCCTCAGTTGCTGTACAGGCTCCCACGTATTATTATAATACACCCGTTTTAACTGTCGCGGATCGCGCCTAATTGACGTGACTACTAAAACTCGCGAGTCCAAACCCGACCGAATCATAACGGTAACCAACGAAACACCGAATTGGATGGACAATCAGCTAAATTTTACTTAAACGGCAATCCCGACGAACCTTGTTCGACCGTTTTCTAAAGGCTTCTCCCTAGTTCTATCTTGTCACTTCAAAACGTCAAACAAGAAAAATGACAATCAAAAATGTTGCCATTATAATGACGTTCAATTTCTAACAGAGGGTATTCCCCTGAAACATAAAAAATCGTAAAAGCACTTTCGATTTCTACTTTGCAGATGTCCATTCATCAGGCGATACATCTCTTTTTATTCTATACATCATTTTTTATTTAATTACTCGCTAACACTTTTCGTCGCAACTGTACTCGGCAATGGCCTTGTTGTAATAGAAACTGCGCGCTGTATATAGACTAAGGTGGCAGTTCTCTGCCCGTAAGCAAAACAAGAATGTCACGTTTCTAGTTTGTCTTTGCTATTTTATCGCTACCAATAATTTGAGATTAGCTGAAGTACTACATAAGTTTTTCTATTGAACAAAACGGGATTTTTATATAATTAACTAGCTGACCCACGTAACCTCGTTTGCGTCTCCTTTTGCCCGTAGCGTGATAATTTTCCCCAGTTTTTGAAACATTCTTCATTGGTGCTCCGCTCCTATTGGTCTAAGCGAGATGATATATATCCTATAGCCTTCGTCGATAAATGTGCTATCCAGTACTGAAAGATTTTTTTAAATCGGACCAGCGGTTCCTGAGATTACCGCGGTCAAACAAACAAACAAACTCTTCGGCTTTATAAAATCTATCTAGACCTATTTCTTAGCGTTCCATGGATTCACCGTGCGGGTGCCGGGTCCATCGCGTGATAGATGGGGGCAACACATGCGACTTCGACAGTGCCTGGGAATTGCGACCCAGGTTTAGGTTTAAGGAGCACTCCTTACGACGCGTCAACGCTCACCTCCACTGTCCGCCGTGTTACCCCCTCTACCTATCTATATTTGAAGTGAGCCTAGCAATGCCGCTTTGGATATTCGTTCAAGAAAAGAGCTTACTGAAGCTCTTGGCAATCCAAGGTCTTTAAGCAGGTTATAGAGGGATTTAGCTGGTATACCCCCGCACCCACTTCCACGGCATATAGCGCAACGACATAACCATTTTTAGTTATTTCGTTGGTTAAGTCAAAGTACTTGTTTCTTTTTAAAGCGTGGTCTTTAGGGATGTTCGTTTCCCTCGGCACCGTGAGTTCTACTAGTACTACACGCTTAATTGACATTGCATAAAGAAATATGTCCGGTCTGGACGCCGAGGTACAGATATCTTCCGGTATTCTGTAGTGATTTTCATACGTGTCCACTAATAATGTCCAGTCACTGGCGGTATTTATAATTGAGTACGGCTTTTGTGTGAGTGAAGTCTTTTTTGTTGAGCCTTCCTTTACAAACGCGATGTTAGTTTTTAGGTTTGTTGTTATTCCTTTTTTCGCTCTCGCCAGTGATAAACTCATAGCTTCGCGTATGATGAGTAATACCCTATCATGGCGACGTGAATAATGACCCCGGTCTAATAGCGCCTTACAACCTGTCAGTAAGTGCCTGGCTGTACCTATTGCCGCATTGCACATCGTACAAGCCTTTTCTGTAGCTTTTCCCCACCTTACTAGGTTGCTTTGATCGGGGAGAGTTAATTGAAAGGCGTTGAGGTAGAATTTTAACAGGGCGGGTGACCAATCATATTATAAAAGTGTGCGCCATTTCAAAGCTGGTGGGATACAAAATTCTCCTAGAGTTAACCATTCATTCTGCATTTCTAGGTTCATTGCTAGGTCTTTCTAGGTCTATACTAATATTATAAACTCGAAAGGTTGTAAGTATGGATGGATGGATGGATGTTTGTTACTCTTTCACGCAAAAACTACTGAACGGATTTGGATGAAACTTTACAGTAATATAGCTTATACATCAGAATAACACATAGGCTACTATTTGCCGCGATAACCGACACATACGCGGGCGGAGCCGCGGGCAACCACTAGTTATTAATGATAATATAAAGATGTTTCATCATCAGCCTATTGCAGTTCATTGCTGGACATAAATCTCTTTCAATGGACGCCACTTTGGTATATTTTGGGCTTCTCACATCCAGCTCCGTCCAGCCAGCACCCAGCACCGGGCCTTTGGGCATCTTAGACTACGTTTGCCGATACGTGGTCTCCACTCAAGAACTCGTCTACTATAACTTGTCAGTTATGCGGTTAATATAGCTAGCCACTTTAGCTTGCCAATTCGGTGGGCTATATCGATGACCTGTAATATCTAACACACCACGCCACCTAGTCCCAAGCTAAGCAGAGCTTGTGTTATGGGTACTAACGAGGTAGTAGGCAACTGATACAAATACCTTTAAAACTTTTTTTTTTTGTAAATACATACACATTATACATAGAAAACACCCAAACTCCAAAACAAATATTTGTAGATCATACAAACATTTGGTCCGACCCGGGAATCGAACCCGAGACCGTGATCAGGAGTCGCACACGCCAACCGCGAGACCAACGAAGCAGTCATATAATTTTATACGTTACTTATTCATACTTAATGTAGTATTTTCAATTTATCAGTCAGAGCAAGTTACACCCGGACACAGAACGAATCCTTTCAATTTTCTATTCTCTTTTACAGTCCTCCAGTCCTTATTGATATTCTCAAAGCACTCAGGGCCTAAACTAGGTGCCATTACGACCGTCTATAGAATATAAAGTGACTTATTCGGTATACGAGCTCACTTTTAACACCTATTTTGTGGATGAAACTGTTTTCTGCGAGTGCTTGAAGGAATGTATGTTATACTAAAAGTTAATCTTAGGTGCTGGTATAAATTGCGAAAGTTTGGGTGGATGGTGGTTTGGCTATCTTTATAAATCAATAAAAAATAGTTTAAACGAAACCAGCTTACAAAAGTGGGTTACAAACAAACATATAGGTGAAGCTAATAAAAGCGTGCTAAAAACACACCAATAACAATTTGTTTCTGATCATACAAACAAACCAATACAAATTTAGAAAAAACGAGAAAAAAATTGAGTTATATACTACAGCTGTATTCAATTCCTTTATATTTATGTACATACTAGCTGACCCGGCGAACTTCGTACCGCCATATTTATATATCTGTCTCAGCTTCCACTGGCAGTGTACAGTCGCGGACAAAAAAAAGACTTTTCCCGTTATCTTTTATTAGTTTCTTTCTAGCAAAAAAAAATGAATGAAATCGGCCTGTGTTATTGAATTACAACTAAGTACATATTTTGACTTTCATACCCTCTCTCCAGGAAACCGTGCTGAATTTCGGGAGAAAAAGTGTCCTATGTCCTACCTCGTAGTATGAACTCAAATCATGCCAAGTTTCATTTGAATCCATTCAGTAGTTTCGGCGTGATGCGCGGCCAAGACACAGACAGACAGACAAAAGTGAAAAAAAATACAGTTTTGGCTTCAGTATCGATTATAGAAATTTTTCAAAATATCTTTAATGTACAGAATTGGACCTGTTACATTTTTATTGTAAGTATAGATATAACACACTACATATATCTATCATGATCAGTAAACCTACAACAAATAGGATGTTATCAAGACGTTTCAAGATCATCTGTTAAAGCACCAATCGAAGTGGAAAGTCTAGCAATTTACCTGGTAACACAGAAACATGCGGACGTGAGCTTCGAGTGAATACTTTGTTAACGTTTTACTGGTGTACAAACTGATAGCCGTTAGTTGTGTACATCATCAATATATAATATATATAAAAATCAATTCCACTTTTCGTTGTAAATTTATAACTCAAGATCGGGCTCACCTATCCAAACCAAATGTTTAGGCTTTGTTTGGACTATTTAGTAGATGGTTTATGTGAAGTTTGCACAAAATCGGTAGAGCGGTTCTTGATTTATCGACATACACGCGGGCGGAGCCGCGGGCAACAGCTAGCCATGTATATATACGGCATTGTGATAAAGATACTAATATTTTAAGAGCTGATGAGATGATGATGAATTTTACTTGATTGGTTGTAATCTAATTTTTATCGCAATCGTAACTAATATTATAAATGTGAATATCAGTTTGTTTCTAACGCTTTAACGCCTAAATAACTGAACCGATTTAGAAAATTATTTCACTAATATAATGCTTCTTTATCAGAGAGTGCTCCAGGCGCAGGCGGAGTTGCGGGTAAAAACTAGTAATATAATAAAGTTTGTGTATGTGTGTGTTTGTTCCTTCTTTACGCACAAACGGCACGACCACTTTTGATATTATATGGTACGTTGCTAACAAGTGGGTAACACATTATTATTATGTTTTTTTTCGCCAGAAAATGTAGACTTCCTCAACAATCACAATCGTAGGTAACGCCGCGAGGCCCTGCTTGCAGGTATTTTTTATATGATCATATCGTCTATATATTTATAGTGTAAGTTACTATTGTTCTTAATGCACGCCTTTTCATAAATTTCCCTAGGGTGAGATATAGGATAGATATAAATTATAATATATTCAGTGTTCATTGTGAGACAATTGCCAGTCGTCAGTACATATTCTACTCAGGCCAAGGTTGTGACTCTTATCTCAAACTTTACAATAACCTTGTAAAAAGACTGATCAATCTAATCAACAACAAAGATGAGAACCGAACTGCACTAAACGAAGAAAGCATCTAAAATGCACCGTGACCCACGCGCGCTGAATTGACGTAATTCGGTTATAATCTAAAAATTTCATCTGTTACACACACAACTGAAGAGTTCCGTGTGAAATGACTGACAACACGAAACTTTCTACAAGTTCGTAATGTCATGTAATCGTTTCAATCGATGGGATGTGTCTCACTGCTGGGAAAGAGCGGATTAGACAAAATAGTGATTTAAATACATTTCTATCTGATGTTTTCAAATGTAGTAACTCTATCTGTGTATCATGCTTTGGCGGTAAAACCAGTGAAAGCGATTTAAATGAATGTGGCATAAAATACTTTCAGTAAGGAAATATGCTATTTTTCACTTCGACAACAGATATGGAAGAAAGGCTTTTTATGGCGCTTGCTATGTATAGAAAAAAATATAAAAAATTGACAGTATCAGATGTTATAACTACTATTTATACAGTTTTTTTATGTATGGCCCGCCAAAATGACTTTACTTTGCCTGATGGAAAGCATACGCAGAATCCAAGAGTGGTGGTATGACTCTACTCTGCCTGATGGAAAGCATACGCAGAATCCAAGAGTGGTGGTCACCATACTCATTGCGAATGCAACAATGCAGCATGGTGACCCACACTATGGCGGCCTAGTGAGGCTTCTGCATCATCGGGCCTCCAGTCTCGCATTCACTAACGAAACACGACAACACGAATGCTATCATTTTATGTTGATCTTCTGTGCGAGGGTAGTACCGCCCCGGTCGAGCCGGCCCAACCGTGCTGAAATCAGTGTGGCTCTACTACCTAGTAAAGTACATTATGTATATAAACAGATATAAAAATAGTGTAAATTAACAATTTTATCTCGCACACAAGGCCATCTAATCCTAAACTAAATACCTAAGGCTATGGTAACCAAACTGTTGACAAAATATATTTAAACGTTTCTAAATGCATTTATTCAAATATCAAATGTGATCCCTGAAAACACTGATGAGTTATGGGAATTCCATCTATACAAATAAATAAAATTGAAAAGTTTGTTTGTATTTTTTGTGCTTAAATAAACAGCTTTTCACTAAATTAATATGGAACTATATACGAAACTCACATAAAAAAATCCATTTTTAATATTTTGTCTGTCTACCTGTTTGTTTTGGTCAATCTATTTAACGGCTGGATCTATTTCAACGGGACTGTTACTGTCAGATAGCTGATGATATAAGGAGTAACTTAGGCTACTTTTTTTAAAGACTAGATTTAGCCGCGGAGCTCAGCTAGTCTTAAATCTAGTTCAAATAATTTTAATGTTGTGCCAGCGATTTATAAGTTTACGTTGGAACCAATTCCTCACTTCCCATGCTGATGACCTATCGTCGTCGCCCGGAACAATGCTGTAGCATCTTTTAATAGTTTTTTCTTACTTCGTAAAGTAGAACTGTTTTCACACGAGTTTTTACAATCTTTACTTTAGTAAGTTCACAGAAGACATTGAACTTGATGAGTTTTATCTTACATACTAATAAAATACTAATTAATCTTTATGACCAACAGCTTTCAGTAGGTACAATAAATTCAATTAAAAAGCTTTTTAAAAAACAGGCTTTTATTGGAATGCCCTAAAAGAATAGTACTCGTTGAGACGAATCAAACGTGTCAAAACTCGATGATGTTGCAACTTTATGACCACCTTCCAGCTCCAGCATCAGATCAGCTCCATGTCATTATAATATTCTATTGTCACGCTGTATACATATGCTTGCAAAATCAGCAAAATTGGTTGAAGATATCTGCCTCAAAATTGAGTTGCAAAATTCAACCCGCAGATACAAGCATACATACATACTTTTTTTTTTTTTTTTTTTAACGTGTGGAAATCCCATCGGACCGTCACCCCACCGGGGTTTACGGCGGGGCGGTGTGTCGGACTCGAACCGACTAAAACCACACGGTGTGCCACTCTGCGCCTGTGAAGGGAGGAATCCGGGAACTGCTGATATTAACACATCCGGACCCCTCCCAGCGCTTGCCCGCACAGAAGCGGGCACCGTCACCTGATGGACTCTCTAAGTAGGCGACGTACGGCACACGCGTACGCCGCCCCCTCGCTAGCATACATACATACTAGTACAACCATTGCAAGTTTATAAAAAGCTTGTAAAAAATAACAAAGTTAACTCTAATTGTAAACAAATAAAAATCATTTATACTCTCGATTGTCGGCACTTGATGGAACTTGTTGCAATACATTCTAGAATCAAACTCACTTGTACTTGTTCCACTATTTTTATTTTATCTTTACACCTGACCGGTTTCGCCTTATGGCATTCTCAAAGGTTATGGTTACATTTTTTTTTTTTAAATTTACATCTAAAACCTAATAACTGTGGGTGCATTGAAAATTAAATATCAGTGTGCCAGTGTAAGAAATTCTCCCCGAAAAGTACAAGTGAGTTTGATTCTAGAATGTAAATAAAAATAAAAAATTAATCGTGGGATATCAAATCACAATAAATTAATGTTGCGTTTGTACGTAAATAAATTGATTGATTACTTCTAGGGAGTGTGCTTTTCACAGTAATTAATAGTCATAAACTTATATATTTGACTGCCTCGTTGGTCTCGCGGTTGGCCTGTGCGACTGCTGATCATGAGGTCTCGGGTTCGATTCCCGGGTCGGACCAAATGTTTGTATGATCTACAAATATTTGTTTCGGAGTTTGGGTGTTTTCTATGTACAATATGTATGTATTTACAAAAAAAAAGTAAATATGTATTTGTATCAGTTGCCTAGTACCCACGTTAAGCTCTGCTTAGCGTGGGACTAGATGGCGTTGTGTAAAAAAAAAAAACAAAAAAACATATCACAGACAGTCGTGTGTGGTCCTATTTACTGAGCTAAAACGCTTTTACGCTGCGGTGCAGTGTATTAGTAAAACCAGATAAAAAAGGAAATTTAAAACTAAATGAAATAAACGAGCTATATATTGAAAAAAAAACTACTAACAGATCACGGATGATAACCAATACTTTTGTGGTTTATCGTAGGTTACCGGGGCCGATAACTTTTCATCCCTGTTTGAATGGAGGAATCAAAAGGTGTCAACGTATTTGTAACCTTGTAACCCTTGGATTTTTTTCATGTTTTATTTCGATGTTTATGAAATTGCAATGATATAACTGCACATTTGACTGCACGTTTGGCCTAGTGGTTTAACGGTCACCACGCCGTTCCCTACTTCGCCAAGTGTCGTGGGTTCAAATCCCACGTAGGACAACACTTTGTGTGATCTACAAATTGTTGTTCTGAGTCTGGATGTACGTTGTGTCCGTTTCATGTATGTTTGTCAAGTCCCCCGCGACACAGGATTTATTCCTAGTGCGGGAGTTGTCTTTAAAAAAAAAAAACTATAAATTCTTAAAATAAAAAAAAAAAACGATATAATAACCTGAGTTCCATTTAAAAAGTAAAAACACGTTATGCGCTATTATTTGAGACCCCACTCGATGATATTTTTGCAGACATTCGGTTACTCTTCCCCACTTTTACCCCCATAACTTTTAAACAGCTCAACCGATTTTCATGAAACATGTCTAACAACTAACTTACCTTTCATACAAAAAAAAAACAAAATTTAAATCGCTTTATCCGTTCGGGAGCTACGGTGCCACAGACAGACAGACACGTGAAACTTATAACACCCCTCTTTTTGGTCGGGGGTTAAAAACAATAAAAATCAAAGCTCCATTCACACACACACACAGTTTTAAATGGAAAATTCTTTCATACATTGTTTTTGAGAAACTTTAACCGTTTAACGCAATATCGGCTTTTAATAGGATTTTTTGCCCAATTTTTAACATGACACTATAGCCTTCTTCCATAATCGGGCTATCTAAAACTGAAAGTGGGAGAGCCACGCTTCGGCATGAATGGGCCGGCTCGACCGGAGTTATACGGCCTCACAGAAAACCGGTGTGAAATAGTGCTTGCGCTGTGTTTCACCGAGTGAGTGAGGATACCGGAGGCCCATACCCCAACCCCTCCCCCTATCTCACCTCTGGTGTTGCGGGTGTCCATGGGCAGTGGTAATCGCTTACCATCAGGCGATACGTCTGTTCGTTTGCCGGCCTATTCCATAAAAAAAAAAAAAAATGCGACCAGTACTTCTTAAGATAAGCGCGTTCAACCAAACAAACAAAGTCTTTTGCTTTACAATATTAAATATAGACATATGTTTTCGAAAGCACATTATGATATGTCACGATTGAAGTATTAATAGCCATGTTAGTTTAAATCGCCACAGAAATACCACAAGTGTTCTATGACCACAAGACGAGGCCATTTCTCTCAACGACTGGCGCGCGAAACACGCAGCAAATAGCTGTAATGACCTTAATGGTGCAGCGGTTGAAAGTCTGCTTTCCACCGGTCGTGTGTTCAAATATAAGTTGTTGTGTTACGTGTAGCTAGAGTTGATATAAAAAATAAAATGATCATTGATTTTTGAATCACAAACATAGACACATTACCCACACTATATAAATGGTAAATAAGAATCACTATTTGAATTTGATGAATGAAATTTAAAAAGTAAATCTCAAACTCAGAACAACAAATTGTGTATCAGTCAAAGTGTTGTATTAAGAATAATATTTTTGGACATCTGACACAAAACGCCATCTAGTCCCAAACTAAGCAGAGCTTAGTTGTTGCTTGTACTCGTACTATGAGTTACTAGACAACTGATATAATTACATTTACGTTTTTTTGTGAACACATACAAAACACACACTTACCGTGGGAGAGCCACGCTTCGACACGCATGGGTCGCCTCGACCGGAGTGATACCACGGCCTCACAAAAAACCGGTGTGAAACAGCGTCTGCGCTCACTCACCAAGTGAGTGAGGATACCGGAGGCCCCATATTTGAACCCCTCCCCATCCCCCAAAAGCCGGCAAGTCACTTGTGACACCTCTGGTGTAAAGGGTGTTCATGGGCGGCCGTATTCGCTTACCATCAGGCAATACGTCTGCTCGTTTGCCCCATATTCCATTAAAAAAAACTCAAGGTTGTTTGTAAATACATATATAGAGAACAGTCAAATTTCGAAACAAATAGTTGTAGATCATACAAACATTTGGTCCGACTTGTAAATCGAATACGAAACCTCAAGCACATCAGTCACATATGCTATGACTGCACCACCGAGGTTGTCAAGTCAGACATGGGGAGATGAAACTCACAAATTACAATCAGAGAACTAGGAAGTTATAAGATAACACTACTGTGTTATCATTTCGTTCTATTACAGAACAGAAGTTTCGCCAAAACAGAAGTTTTTTCCACCGCAAGCAGAATTCAATACACCATCTCAGTAATGATTAATGTTCCCATAAAGCTATGATGACAAGACAACCACATGACAAGGTCCGGTGTTATTTAACTATAAGACAAATATAATGTGCTTTCACCCACTTTCGCTTATCCGATGCGGGTGGTTGCCTAAGCGTGTGTATGAACTTAACACCGGATAGAGGTGAAGTTCCATTCAATTACGTACACTGAAGACTCTTGAGAAGTTGTGGATAGTTTAGAGTTTTCGGTGATGTTATAAATAAGAAAGTTTGTGTGACAACTTGTTAGGTAATATATAAGTTCTTTACGCTTAAACGATGGTATAGGTTGCGTTTCTTTCGATGAAGTTCCTACCTACGCCGAGCAGTCAACACCTGTAATTCACTACCAGGGCTCGTGTTTCCTGTTTCCTTCCCACTATGATCCCGGGTCCTTTAAGCGGGACGTGTAAAAGTATCACAATGCTGGATTGCCTACATTCGCAATGAATTATGGTGACCTCCACTCTTGGAATCTCTTCAAACTTTCCACCAGTCATAGTGAAGTAATTTTGGCAGCT
Organism: Diaphora mendica; assembly: GCA_949125395.1. Lineage (NCBI taxonomy): Eukaryota > Metazoa > Arthropoda > Insecta > Lepidoptera > Erebidae > Diaphora > Diaphora mendica. Next base: position 1,498,254 of record OX421332.1, on the reverse strand, counting down.
TTTATTCAGACTCTCCACAAATTACTGCTTTTTATAATTTTGCTTTTACGGACTTCGTTGTTTATGAACCGATTTTAATGATTTCTTTTTAATGGAAGGAGGTATCTCAACTGTAATACCAAGATAAGGACACTAAGGTCTGATGATGGTATCCAAGAAAAATCGATCGATTTGGTCGCTCTTGAAGTCGGTTTTTATTTTGTTAAAATTTTACTTGTTCACTTTATCCTTAATTTGAATTATTAAAAAATATTATTTTTCTATTTTTTAGTTTGGTTTTTAAAAAGCGTTTTTCTAGTTTTTTTAGTAATTATTTATTCAAGTTTCCGTTGGCAGTGCAGCGGTCCCTCGTAGTTTGCTTTCTAGTAAGGGTGGTGATATACCGTATGCATATATAATCGGTCATCTTAAAACCTTTGCGTATTTTACGTGATGATGAAGATTTCAGATGACTGCTGGTCACCCAAGTTTCTCGCATATTTCCTGAAACACAGGTCTTCCCTACATCAGGCAGAGAACTAAATTAAAATATTGACCTTACTTAACAATGAGTTTAAGAATTGTAATTGTTTTGGTAAGATATCACTAAAACTTGCTTCTAATTGTATAATCACTATCACTACATAGTATAAAACAAAGTCGCTTTCTCTGTCCCTATGTTCCTATGTGTTCTTAAATCTTTAAAACTACGCAACGGATTTTGATGTGGTTTTTTTAATAGATAGTATGATTCAAGAGGAAGGTTTTTATGTGTAAAAAATGCATAATATAGTATGGAAACACTGTTAATTTTCGAGGTTTCCGATGTGATGTAGCAAATAAACACATTTTTTGCGCTTACATTGCAAACGCTGGTTGCACCCTACGAGATAGATCAAAATAATGTACTACAGTATTGTACAACTTAAAAAGGTCTACAAAAAAGTCTGCGACGTTATATGTCTATCTCTTAGGAATAACTCACAATAAACATTTTTATTCCTTTCTTTTTACGAGAAATAATGGCTTATTTACGAAGCGATATTAAGCAATACAGAATGAATCCTTATACAATTAAGTAAATTAAATACATTGTGTATTTAATATAGATAAAAACGGCCCTTTGCTGTATCTAATTTGAATGAATATATTCGAAGATATTACAGATTTAAAATGCACGACTCGTGTCGTTGACGCGGTGGGGGCATCTAAACTCCACCCGTGCGAAGCCGAGGCGGGTCGCTAGTTATTTAATAATTTGCAGTTTGTTTATTTTATGTTACGTAACACCCAAATCTTGTACATTGAATATGGAATAAATGTTATTTTATTAATTTTATATACCTACAGTTGATTCATTTAACTGGGTGTCTCCGTAAGTGCTCTACTGACACAGAGTCTGGTAGTGTTCATACAATTATGATCTTCGTATTGTGATCGTGTGAACTCTACGTACAGTAGAGCAATCTCGGTCAACGGGCTAATTATATTGTTTTTTTTTTTATTATAATTAGTAGAAGTTCTCCTTTATAGAGGTTAGGTCAAACAGCTCTACTTAAAGAATTTCTCTCGGAATTAATAATGGAAGTAATTGTGTAGAGGTGGGTTAACTTTGTTGCTGTGACATTAAGACACAGTAGCTAGGTGAAATTTTGGGTAGGTGTGGATATGTTTATCGAAACTGATTTTTTTTTTAAAAGACAACTCCCGCACTAGTAATAAATCCTGTGTCGCGGGGGACTTTACAAACATACATGAAACGAAAACAAAGAACACCCAGACTCGGAACAACAATTTGTGGATCACACAAAGTGTTGTCCTATGTAGAATTTGAACCCACAACACTTGCCAAAGTAGGAAACGGCGTGGTGACCGCTAAATCACTAGGCCAAACGTGCAGTCCAGTTTGACGTTTTAGAAATATAATTGGAAGAAGAATTTTAGATGTTTGTTTTCCACCTTGGTGCTCGTCATTTTTAGGGTTCCGTGCCGAAGGCAAAAAACGTAACCCTTATAGATTCGTAATGTCTGTCTGTCTGTCCGTCCGCATGTCACAGCCACTTTTTTCCGAAACTAAGAACTATACTGTTGAAATTTGGTAAGTAGATGTATTCTGTAAACCGCATTAATATTTGCACACAAAAATAAAGAAAAAACAACAAATTTTGGGGGTCCCCCCATAATTCTGATCTGAATCTCAAAATTTTTTTTTTCATCAATCCCATACGTGTGGGGTATATATGGATAGGTCTTCGAAAATCATATTGAGGTTTGTAATATCATTCTTTCTAAACTAAATAGTTTGCGCGAGAGACACTTCCAAAGTGGTAAAATGTGTTTCAGCCCCCCCCCCTGTAACTTCTAAAATAAGAAAAAAATACACTATTATTAAAACATCGATCAATGTTGCAACGAACTACAAGAAATTTTATTTATGTTACTTGCTGCTTCGGAACCCTTCATGGGCGAGTCCGACTCGCACTTGGCCGCTTTTTTTTAAGAGCTTGCGCTGATGAATAAAGAAACCAACTTGTATACATATAAAATATCATTGAAATGGGTTCTGCGATTGAGGGGTGAAAGCGTAACATACAGACAGATAGAGTTACTGTCGAATCCTACTATCACATCACACTAATATATAATGGTGAAAGTTTGTGAGTGTGTATGTTTGTTACTTCTACACGCAAAAACTACTGAACGGATTTGGATGAAACTTAACAGTAATATAGCTTATACATCACAATAATACATAGGCTACTATTTGCCGCGATAACCAACATACACGCGGGCGGAGCCGCGGTCAAAAATTAGTTTATAATATTGGTATAAATTTACCACGCCTAGGAATGCTATTTCTTTTCCTGTTTCAATGAAACGAAACAATAACTAATATTATTTAGCAAATGACGAACCTTTGACTTAACGAAGTAAAGTTGATAATTAACGAAGGAAGATACTAATCCCAACGACACAGGGAATCCTAGTGTGGGGCTTCTGCTAAGTACTCACATACGGTTTTACTCGATCGAGCAACTATGTTGAGTAAAAACCACGGCATGGGCTGTCGTCTACACATTCAGCATTCATCGATCGAGTGACGCATCTTTTGGCTCGCCGTTCAGTATTTACCGAACCGTGCGAGCCAAAAGACGTCTGTTTAACAAAAAAGACGGTGGCTATATTTAGCAAGCTTAGCAATTCTTAATTATAAAATAATTAAAGAAAATAAAAGGGATAAACGTAAAAGGAGATCGAGCCATCGAGCCGGCTCGATACGAGCCTTCGAGTTGTAAGTCCACACGTTAATTTTTACTTGTTTTGGAGTAAAACTATCGAGTAATACCGTATTAGAGTACGGACCATTAGTGTATATTATACATTTGTAAACTTTAAATTCTGAAAACAACCAATTATTATTTTAAATCAACTTTTTCTCGTTACTAGGTACACTAAATAAAATCATCTAAACATTCGCATTAAGTTAAATAATGCTGGTCAAAGTATAAAACTGTTGTTTATAAAACAAATTAATAAATTCACGAACCGCATCTAAGTTGTAACTAATGTTCTGGTGTTGCCAACTAATTATCACCGACCTCGAGTCGACCACATCGCGAATGACGTCAAACACGTAATAACTATGACAAATTCGAATTATACAACTCGAACGTAACCATGTGACGTCACAGTAGCTGGTTATAGAAGCAATTATATCTTTAAAGTGACCTACAACACACACAAACACACATACTAACATTTAAGAGGTCATCATGCCTATCATCAGCATATTGCAGTCTATTGTACGCCCCTGTGGTCGATTTCGACTATTGCCAGCCATGTCTAAACTTTACCTAGCTGATAGATTATTTTTCTATATACTTTTTGTTTTTATGTATCGGCCTGCCAAAATGACTCCACTCTGCATGGTGGAAAGCAGCAGATTTCTTTTTCTGCTTATGCTTCCCATCAGGCAGAGTAGAGTCATTTAGGCAGGGCCAATTTTCAACGACTTCACACTAAAAATATGTTTTTTTGAAGCCTTAATTCTAAATATAATAAAATAAAATAAAATAAAATAAATAAAAACTGTTGTGTTTTTGTGTTTTATAGGTTTTATCAACCACTTTGAAGCTTATGTTTATTTTTTATTTACCTAAATGCAGCTTGAGAATGCCTAAGTTATTACTATCCGCCTTTGTATATGATGAGCACAATACCTACTTGAACGCGATAATTACAAAATCAATTTAGGGCTTTCGTCTAAAAAGAGAGAACTACTTCCAAAAGAAAATACCTATAAATAATATAACAACAAAAAGCCTAAATAATAATCACAAATTTTATCAAAAAAAAAACGACTTCAATCTGGACCAAATTTAAATGGGACCACACGGGAAGCACCAGCTTTCAAATACAAAAATAATCACCAAAATCGGTTCATCCAGTCGAAAGTTACATGGTAAAAAACATTAAAAAAAATATCGTATTGAGAACCTCTAAGAAATAAAATGAAAATTATATTATGTTACTTGCTGCTGCGGAACCCTTCATGGGCGAGTACTCGCACTTGGCCGCTTTTTTGAAGTCGGTTAAAAATCTACAACCCGACTATGTACTGACTACCTTTGATAAAATTTATAACCTACATCACACAGGTTACGTAGCCACAACGTAGTGTTGCCAGTCCCCAACCCGCACTTGGCCAGTGTGGGGACGTATGGCCTTAACCCTCTCCTGAGAAGAGACCCAAGCCCAGCAGTGGGACGTTATGGGTTGTTGATGATATGTATGTACATGGTAAACTGAAATCTGCTGAAACGGATTTTAACTAACACAGTTTTATTAATAGATAGAATGAGGAAGAGTTAAATGTCCGATTTGTTAAGGTTTTCTGTTATATTTTGCTCTACTACCCGAGCAAACCTGTAACTAGGTACTTAATATATAACTAAAACCACGATAAGACGCTGATAAATAAATACACACAACAAATATATCTAAAAACGAATAGGTACTTCAACTTTTCTGTATGACGCTAACTAGAGAATAACAACCGCTATGAAAAAGTGATGAACTAACGTGACCCCATGCCGCATAATTTTACCTTTGCAATTAAGAGCATACCTACTTACATTTTGTTTACAACATGAAATACTTTCTTCTATAGAAATTAAACAGCTTAAATATTGCATATTTTAAGGCAGATAATGTACGAATGTAATTTTTTTCATGAATATTCATGTACACGGGTTGTTTTAAACGTTTTCGAGATGTTTATCAAGCGACGCACACCAGGCGTTAGATGTTGGAATATAATGGATAGCTTTTGCAAGAGAAATTTGTTGAGAATGCAACAGTCATGGCAAGCAGTTAATGTCTGCCTTGGTGGCGCAAGTGGTAGCGTAAGCGACTGCTGTGATTCGATTCCCGGGTTGGACCAAATGTTTGTAAGATCTGAAAATGTTTGTTTCGGAGTTTGGGTGTTTTCTATGTATAATATGTATGTATTAACAGAAAAAAACACGTATATGTGTATTTATATCAGTTACCTAGTACCCATAACACAAGCTTTGCTTAGCTTGGGACTAGATGGCATTGTGTGTTAAATGTCCGAAAATATTTATTTATTAATGTACAAATTCTAGACTTGTTTTGAAAGAGCTTCAAAATTCTTAAAATTTGGTGATATTTTCAACCGACTTCAAAAAGAAGGAGGTTCTCAATTCGACTGTATTTTTTTTTTTTTTTTTTTTATGTTTGTTACCTCATAACTTTGGACTGGGTGAACCGATTTTGATGATTGTTTTTTTATTTGAAAGCTGGTGCTTCCCGAATGGTCCCATTTAAATTTGGTCCAGATTGAAGTCGGTTTTTTTTTTGTTAAAATTTGTAATTATTGTACTTCTATCTGATTTAGTACACGGCAGCCAGCCAACTACGCAGGAGATCATTATAATGCACAAAGGTGTGCCCAAACACGTGTGCCTCTCTGTTCCCTCACTCTCGTAATCTGACTCGATGAGGGAGAGATCACGTGCAGGACCGGTGGCTTTACGACTGATTTATAAGTTATGATAAAATTGGGAGACTCTTGTTTCGGAATATGCCTTATTTACGGCAACACCAAAATGATTTTTTCACCATGGCAGTTACTTAATCGAAGGGTAAACTGAGTCCTCAAAGGGTAATCTCACTTACGCTTCTTCTAATGCAGGTATTCATATGTACAGAAGCCAGACAGTGTAATAATTTTGGCAGGGCCATACATAAAAGGAAAATATACTTATTGTCAATATAGCTTCAACTATCTATAAATGAAATGGAGGTACCTTTAAGAATACCCGCCAGAATTAGTTGGAGAAGAAGGGAGATGCAAGGCTCCAGGAGTCTTAGACATTTAGGGAAAGTAACGAGTGAAATTGCTTGGAAGTAATTTCTAGAAGACTTGGTTTCACTCCATTTGTGCCGCAGCTTGTTCTTCTTTGGCAAATTTATTGGTACATTTGCTTAAAAAATTACCTACATCTCAAATTTTACTTTTTTAATTATTACTATTAATTTTACTTATTATATACTCAAAATAATCACAAATTTTAACAAAAAAAAAACGACTTCAATCTGGACCAAATTTAAATGGGACCATTCGGAAAGCACCAGTTTTCAAATAAAAAAAGAATCATCCAAATCGGTTCACCCAGTCAAAAGTTATGAGGTAACAAACATTTAAAAAAAAAGAAATAAAGAAATACAGTCGAATTGAGAACCTCCTCCTTTTTTCAAGTCGGTTAAAACACAATAGTGTCACATCAATCGCATTCCAGAAAAGTTGGTCTTACTGTGTGTCTTAGGAAGGGGCTGCCCGCCCAGGTTTTATACGGAACCCATAAAAGCTAGATAGAAAGAAAAAAAATACATTCACAAGGCAACACATGGTTAATAAAATAAGGTATAAATTATGAGAGTGAGTTACGAACAATAATGTCCTGGGTAATACCAGAAAAGACGCCTATATCAGCATATCTCTGATAACGATATAAAAGAACTACAAAACATATCATAACCAAAACGGTTACACCTATGCACGCATATTACCATAAAAGTACTCACACGCTTAACTTCGAAGCGTATCAAGTTAACATCTCAAATAATTTCATCCCTTTCACTTTTCGCTGAGTACTTCGTCAACTCAACTACACTTGTCCAATTTTGCTTTTGGAAGTAGATTTGTATGAGTAAATGTGGTTTTCTTTGTTTGTTATGATAGGTGAACGGTATTTGAAGATATAAGTGGGAATCTTGAGTAAATGAGTGACAGATTTATTACGAAACTGGAACTTTCGACTGCAATGTTCAAAGTAGTTTGCTGGTCAAATATTCGAATGCTAGAGTAATACTTTTGTCTATTTGCATTAGGTGTGTCTATATTGGTATTGTATTTATTAACAAGTCATCTATGTTTTATCTAAGAAGCCCAGGATGTCATTATTATTATAAACAAGAAAATAATTATTTAAAAAAAAAACCGACTGCAATATCTGCCACCTTTATTCAATTCATTGAATTTTAGGCAGAAAAGAAAACTGCTAGGTAGGTTAGGTAAGCAAGTACTATCGTACTTACTTAGCAAACAATAACAAAATTAAATAAAATCAACTTCATACAAAATATTCTAAAAATAAAATTCACTAAAAAGTTACAAATAACATTACATACTCCTGTGTCTACAATTGTTTTTTTTTTTTGGAGTCGCTGTCAGGTATCCAGCAAGTCAATACGACTGCCAAACAATAATAACATGATAAGGCATAGCGTAAATTAGGCTGCCAGCCATAAAAAAAATCATCTGCAAAGTCACACAACGAATAAGTTTTGAAAATAGAAGGAAAAATGATGGTGATGAGATAAATAGAACTAAGTCCGAAAACTTTTCGAAACAAAGTCTAACAATCAGTTTGGCTATACAGATTTCTATCGCGATCATTAATTAGAAACTCGTACAAAATATGTGAAGATACACTACAATTATACCGACTCATCACGGAAAAATCATTCAAATATAATTGAACTTTCACCGGCAAAACTTTGTAGTGACTTGAATAGACAGTGAGTCAGCGAAACGTGAGTGACCTCTGAGAGGCCAATCTTACGTCACATTTGAAAACAAAATACTCATCATTTCTGCCATGGCAAGTCCACTTCTGTTTCAAATTTTTTTACCCACCCTACACATACTCGTCTGGTCAGCGTGGTATATAAGGTCAAAAAGTACTTTGTGAAGAAGAGGTATGTGTTTTTTTTAGTACTGGCCTGTTAAAGGCTGTCGATCATGAAAGAGGTTCGGCGTTCCTCAGTGACTTGAAGTAGCCTGCAATTGTAATAACTTCGAAATTCCGAAAAATAACAATTAAACACGCCTTCCACTCAAACATGAGAAAGTTCTAAATTCGGCTTAGAAGTCCGTCATTTATTTATGTACCGATTTTGTATTATTTGTATTTTTATGGATCTTAGGACTAGTTTCACCAGTTCCTGATAAACTTCCAGTAAGCTTTCTGCCATATAATACTATTTAGCAGATAAAAGTATCCAAGACTTGTGAAACTGAAATCCGTATTTTACAGATAAGTTGATATTAGTCTATCAGTGACTTTATCAGCTAATGGTGAAACTGACTCTTGTTTTAAGCATGTCGTAAATGATAAATTAATTTTTTTTGTAGTAAATTTTTACTGAAATTTTTACATATCCGACATTACAGCGAAAAAGAGCTAGCATTTCCTAAGACTCACTCTAGGAAGAAACTCCGAAAAAAACCACAGAAAAGGCATAGTTAGCTCCAATTGCAAGTTTAATACACCCTTGTAAACTTGATTATTTTCGTAAAACTGTAAGACGCTTTACATTACTTATGGATTCTATTATACGACCCTTATGTGGCCCTAGTTTTCTAAATCATTCTGTATACAAATATTGAGATAATCATATAACAATGATGACGGATGCACATTAAAGAATGAAAAAAGTGAAAGCTTTCTGCATTAGACGAAGTAAATTTTGAAACCCAATCATATTTAACGTGATAGCTTCGTAATCATATTACAGGTAGTATAATTTTACCCGACTGCGCCAAAAGGAATGTTATGTTTTTCGACGGTATGTATGTACTAACTTTTGCTAGCGACTCCACCCGCGTGTATATCGATTATCGCGGTAAAGAATAGTCTATGTGCTTCTTCAAGTTTAGCCATGACAGCATAACATACAGACAGACTGAGCTACATTCGAATTTATAATATTAGTATAGATATTTCTTTGGGGTGCTCTGTAGTCTAAGATTTTTTTTATGTGATAGCGGGCAAACGATGCCTGCTATCCCAAAAAAAGACTAGGGGCATCTAGGGGCAGATAGGGGGCATCGTTTACCCCCTATCTCATAAAAAATCGACGTATCGCCTGATGGTTAACGATTACCGCTGACCATGGACACCTGCAACACTAGTGTTGTGACGCCTCTAGAGGCATCACAAGTGCGTTGCTATCCTTTTAAGAAGGAGTACGCTCTATTCTTGAAGGTTTAAAGGTCGTATTGGTAGGGAATACAGCAGGCGACAGTTCATTACACAGTTTTTTTTGTGCACAGTTGTGGACTGTCAACCATCTAGATGATGAGGATGAAACTGCTGTTGCGTAGGCCAATGGCGGAAAGAGGCGGCAGGAATCAATCCGAACAATTCCTCGGGGCACTCCCCATGGTAAATGCGGTAGAAGATGCACAGCGAGATTTTATGGATTATGGCGTTTAAGGTATCATAACACTGAGAGTGTCACTGGGTATATTAAAATTATACAATTCAGTATACTTTTTACATAGTCGGGTAGTTAACTCCAAATGTATTTAGCAACAATTTTGCTTTTAACTAAATTAAATTATTTTACTATACCTATAATAATTCAGTTATAAGCGGTTGAGTCAAATTGTTTAAATGTAAAACCTACTTGATAAGACGTGTTCTCTGAAGCACTCAAACTCCCAAACTCTGAGATGTTAATAAGCAGTTTTATAGTCACGCCCGACGCAGGAATCGAAACCAAGACCTTTCAATCGGCAGTCAAGCTAGTCGCGTAATTGGTGTTGTCAAATCGTTTACCTGTTACTGGCTCTCATAAGGCTGGATTAAGATCCTAAAGTAGGAGGTCCTTGTCCCTTGACACGAACTCTGAGGAAATCGAATCAGATTATTTTATTTTTTATTGAATAGTGGGTGAACGAACAGAAATACCAATAAATTGACTCTAGCAATTCAAAATTCACGAGTGCATTGCACCCGCTAAGTACTTCCCTTATTGGTACCCCAACCAGTATACCTGGTAGGCTTGCCTGCACAGTTATACCTTTCAGGTAAGCTTGAGCTGAGTGGAGGACAAGTAGCGGTAAACCTGTACAAGTTCTTAATTGAAGTTATGGCGCCTCCTCTCAATCAACGCGAAATGACGCGTTTGCAGGAACGATCGCCACCCACGCTCAGTTTTGTACACTTAAATTGTACAGATATACCAACCGGTAAAAAATATTAGTATTCACATGTAGTTGCCTGAACATGTGTGGTGACTTACGAAATTCAACTTTACATGCAGACCTGTCAGTTAAATTTCAACCTCATTTCATTTCAAGCGTGGCTCACCGTGGGAGAGCCACGCTTCGGCATGAATGGGCTGGCTCGACCGGAGTGATACCACGGCCTCACAGAAAACCGGTGTGAAATAGCGCTTGCGCTGCGTTTCACCGAGTGAGTGAGGATACCGGAGGCCCATACCCCAACCCCTCCCACTTCCTTCTCCCCATCCCCCAAAGGCCGGCAACGCACTTGTGACGCCACTGGTGTTGCGGGTGTCCATGGGCGGCGGTAATCGCTTACCATCAGGTGATACGTCTGCTCGTTTGCTGCCTATTCTATCAAAAAAAATGTTTATTTATTATATTTATAGAAGTCCCTCTAAGGACTTCTGTACTGACCAACTCTAGCATCACAAATTTTGTGCCCTATTTCAGGATCAACTGTGCTTATTGTCTGCGGTCAGATATAACAGACTGTAATAAACACAAATTATATCAACTAGTTAGAACAATGTAACTAGTTTAATACCAGAGTATAAAATATACTTCCATCAAATCATTAAGAAAACTTTCTCACTTAGCTTATATCCTAAAAATGAATTTGCTTTATCCGAAAGCTCAAAAGACCATTGTTTTTAATGTTGTTACAATAAAATGTTAGATATTAGCAAACTTTCCAAAGAACTCTCGCTGCGATGGCAATTTTATAGTTCTACGTACAAACGAGTGTTACAGGTTTATGTGAGAAACACTTAAACACTACTTAATCTATCTATATATATAAAAGAGTAAGGTGACTGACTGACTGACTGACATACCCAGAGATCAACGCACAGCCCAAACCGCTGAAGCTGGAGTCCTGAAATTTTGCATATAGGTTCTTTATATAACGTAAGTGAGCACTAAGAAAGGAATTTTTGAAATTCTACCCCTAAGGGGGTAAATCAGGGGATGAAAGTCTGCGTGAGCGAAGCCGTGTGTAAAAGCTAGTACATTATAAGCCCTTTCCCCATTGGCTAGGAATACGTCCTTAAGATGTTGTGATTTGAAGTTTAATTGTTAAAATTCAGTTTTTCGTTGAATTTTAATATTAAACATTCAACGTTTATATAATAACTAGCTTTTGCCTGCGGCTCCTCGTAAAGATGGTGATCTTCAAACTGATATTGCTGAATGTTGGTTTGTTTAACTGATGTAGGTACAAACACTAAATGTTAAGTGGAGCAAACCGTAACGCATTTGTGATATCCGCATTCAAATAGGTTAAGCCTTATCTGAGATTTGCGTGCACAAACGTAGAGACAAACAGACAAAATTTATATTCGCTTGTTATAATATTTGTGGGGTCGTGATTACCGTAACTGCTTTTTAATAACAAAAAAATACGATAGTTGACCTTTTGTTATATGTCGTAACCGTCTCATCTCCAAAATTAACTTCATGCTTAAAACGATACTGGACATTTGTATTTAAACAGTTAATCTCTGTAATCAAACTATTTGCCCTGCACACTGCCTGATTCATCAGTTCTGATGAATTAGAGTTGATGAATCAGGTAGTCGTAGGATCCGAGAGGACACTAACCCTAAACTTGAGTTTTAATCCTATTAAAAAAATTAAAATAGTTCTATGATTGGTCCACCGCCATTAAATAATACTAGCTTTTGCTCATGGCTCCATGTCAGATATCACGCTAATAATTTTTCGTATTAATATAATATTATACTAAAATTATAAGGCTGAAGAGTTTGTTTCTTTGTTTGGTAAAACACGCTAATCTCAGGAAGTACCTACTGGTCCGATTTAAAACATTCTTTCACTGTTAGATAATCCAGTTTTCGAGAAAGGCTACAAGCTATATATCACCGTACTATCACCAAAAGAAACGGCATATAAATGAAATATGTTGCAGAAACAGGGGAATATTATTCCTTGGGGAGTCAGCTAGTATAGCATATGACACTCGCAAGTTATCGGTTCAGAAGATCCAGAATATATATTTGATTAGTATGATAACATGCTTGTGTAGAATCTATAGGTATATATATAACAGTAGAAAATTTAAACAATCAATTAGTAATGTAAGAAAAATTTCTACCTTTTTATTTCACTCTAAAATCTTTATAAGATTTTAAAACTATCCTTATTGATTTTAATGTGACTTATTTAGTGGTATTTATTGCTCTTTATAACGGACGAGCGACTTGTAGTGGTTTTTCTGTTCTGTATAAAACAACACAAACATAAATGAATAATATAATTATTGCTAAGAAGTTTAGGATGGATTTATATTTATAGCGAAGGTCAAGCTACACTATGTATATATCTCAATTTCTTTTAAAATAATTTCGAAGAACATATTGTCACCATTTTTTTTATCACTTCATCAAATACAAAGTATTTGTAAGTTCAGAACTGGTAAATTTGTGGCTGTTAGATTTGCAAGAAATAAACTTTGTCGATACTGTAATGTGCACTTACAAGTAGCAATAAATTTATTTTTAATACCCTGGATGGTACCGATCGAATCGATATTACACAGTCAGTGTAAGGAAGATAAAAAATGTATGCACAAAAAGTTAATCACCTTATGCGCGGCCCAATCTTTGTACTGTTATAATATTGCGGTTTTAATGGCATAAAATAAAAGTATATGTTTTAAGTTCGTCAGACGTACAGGTTCTCTGTTGAATGCATTTATAACGTACGTTACGTAAACATTCAAGTTCAAAAGGAATTTACATAAAGCGGAAACACGTTTAAACTCAAACGGAAGCAGTGTAAGCAATACATTGTCTAAACAACTTGCTATTAAACGAACAGATTTAAAAGCTGTACAATACTCTATAATCTTACGAAAAAAATAGACCCAATAGCAGTTAGCTTTCGCACGGAATGCACCAGCCTACAAACATAGATGCCTGACCTACATCTATCTAACAAACATTCTTCTATCCCAAGTTCATGACCTTTGTACCACAGATTAAGGCTTTCGTTATGAAACCTGGATTTACTTTTACTTCCAGACTGAGAAAGTCCAATTCGGTCGGTACACTTGCTCGAGGCTATATAGGTACGGGCGAGACGCCGGGCGCGCCAGACGTAAACCACATTCACAATGAAACGAACGATCGTGTTGTTAATCTTCGCGGCGTGTCATGCCCTCCCCGCGCAAGAAACTTCGCACACAGACAACGATATCGACGGATTGACAGACTGCCTTCGCAAGGAATCAACAACATGTTTGAAGTACAAGTTTTTCTCCTTCGTCGACAAAATGATTGGACAGAAAGAATCATTTTCACTGACAGATGGAGTTACTGTCGTTAAATCATCGGATCTACCACACGACACAGGAGCACCAAGATCCCTGGATCCAGTGTCAAGACTAAAGAACTACTTCGAAACTCATTCTTTGAGAGTGGAAGTCAAAGGATCGGATGTGATTGATGCAGTTTCTAGTGCAGGACGAGCTTTGGAGGATACCGTGTCTTCGTTTACAGAGGATAATGAGGTAAGTGAGGGCCGAGGCAAAAAGAAGAAGGCTGCGAAGATTTTGGGACCTCTGATTGCTGCTGTGGCATTGAAAATGATGGCGTTGATGCCGCTTGCAATTGGAGCTATTGCCTTGATTGCTGGAAAAGCTCTGTTGATTGGAAAGTTGGCGCTAGTTTTGTCAGCGATAATTGGGTTGAAAAAGTTGCTGTCTCAGCAGAAGCATGTAACTTATGAGGTGGTTGCCCATCCGCATCACACTTCGAGTCACGAATACAGCAGTAGTGGAGGCACGAGCGGTTACGGAGGTGATTCCGGTGGTGGTTACAGTAGCAGCGGAAGCGGGGGCGCGCATGGAGGAGGATGGGGTCGATCGCTCGAAGCGCAAAACTTAGCGTACCAAGCGCAGAAACCTTAACATGCGACCCGGTTTCTTGGCCCCTTTCCTCTGATTTCTCCGGTGTGCAATGAATCTAAGTATTATTTATATTGTGTGAATGTGTGAGTGTAATTTATTGAACAATTCATTTATTAGTGTAATGCCATGACTCGATAATTGTTCGTTAGTTGATAAAAGATAAAATATTGAGTATGTTTTCCTTTCCTTAGTCACTTCAAGTCATATTTTATCCTTGTCTATTTATTTATACGTCAATGTATTTTTATTTTGTTTATCTTAGTACATATTAGAATATTAATGTTTATTTATTATAAATCAGTACCTGGCTTTAATATGTTTAAGTATTATGTAAGGTTTAAGTTTATGTAACATATTTGTATTATTTTTATGTATTTTCTATCCCCACGATTATGTTAGAACAAAAATAAAGTTATAAATAATATAATAATTTATTTTAATGTGTAACATAATGTCTAGTTCAAATTCTTTTATTGAAATACTCATATTATTTACGTTACAGATAACGTCAAATATATTTTATTTTTGTTATATAAATAAAATAAACATGCAAATTGTTATGCCTTTTATTTATATTTTTTTAAAAACATTTAATTTAACAAAACACAGATTTCATTGATTTTCACCATGGGAAGGCATAGTGATTACTGAATTTGATACCTAAGCTGGAGGTCATGTGTTCGAGTCCCACCCAGGATAAATAATTTGTCTGTAGTTATTTTACTGGGCTCTGTCTATACTATAGTGTTATACCAGCCAAACTTGATTAATCACTTATTGTGTTACAATAATAACAATATTACAACAACCTGGCATTTGCTCCTAATATCCAACATATTACTAATAATTATATCTATAGCAAACTGAAAAGGGCCCAAACGGGAAGCACCAGTTTTTAAATAAAAAAAAATTCATCGAAATCGGTTGGCGTTATTTATCAATCTGTCGCGCACATACTTAATGCAAATTAAAGACTAATATGGTTTTCTCATGGATGACATTGTCAGAACTGGACCAAATTGAAATGGGACTACACGGGAAGCACCAGCTTTCAAATTTCAATCAATCAATCAAGCAACATTTAAGCTTAGCAAAAGGTAATAGAGCCACGTTGATCTCACCATGAACGAGCCGGCTCGCACAGAAGACTAGCGTAAAATGAGAACATCATAAAAATAATCATCAAAATCGAAATATCACCCAGTTGAAATTTCTGAGGTAACAAACAAAAAAAAACTTTTTTTTGAAGTCGGTTAAAAATACAATCTCCGATAGAGCACAGACAATTGATCATAATCATTTTACAATTATTTATTCTAGGTGGGAATTGAACTCACTACCTCTATCTCACCTACCACTAACTCTAACTGCCGCTAGTCAGGATCACTAATCACTACACCGAGAGGCCACTCAAATCTAACGGTCACGGAGGTAATGAACTCTCACCTGTCTGTCAATCACATTGACGGTGCAATTACTCCGAAGGCTCGACAAAAAACTAGTTATTTTAATTTCGGTATAAAATCTATATGTATATAAATAATATTAAATAAATCTTTTATGGCGCTCATAGCCTAGTTGCACTCGGTGATTGGAAACAATCGCCGAGGGTAAGCATCGACGGCGCGGTCCGTACCTAGATGGGTGACTGCTGGTGGCACATAAACATGAGCGTGTCCGTCATTCGCAGGTCACGTTAAGCAGTCCCGGTTGTTATCATAGAATAACAGTCGTGAAGCTTAGTTGGAGGGTATTGGGCGGCTTAAAAACATCCAATGGCAAGAATACGTAGCTACAACGTTGTCTTGCCAGTCCCCAACCCCCACTTGACCAGCGTGGGGACATATGGCCTTAACCTTCTTCTGAGAGGAGACCGAGACCAGCAGTGGGACATTATGGGTTGTTGATGATTGATGATGAAATATTTTCCACATCTGACACACAACGCCATCTAGTCCCAAACTAAGCAGAGCTTGTACTATGGGTATGGAACAACAGATATAATTACATCATATTATATCTATTGTATCATTACATAGTAAACACCCTAACTCCGAAAAAAATATTTACAGATCATGAAAACATTTGGTCCGACCCAGAACTCGAACCTGAGACCTCAAGGACAGTAGTCGCATACGCTACCACTGCGCTACCGAGGCGATTTATAGGGGTGAAATTTTAAAATGAATACAAAATTTAAGCTTAGGAAAAGGTAATAGAGCCACGTTGATCTCACTATGAATGAGCCGGCTCGCACAGAAGACTAACCTAAAATGACAATGTCGTGTTTTTATAGTGAGTGCGAGACCGGAGGCCCAATCTTGGATTCTGCTCATGCTTTCCATCAGGCAAAGTAGAGTAACTTTAGGAGGATCATATCTTTATTTAAAAAAAAGTTTTAAAAGACAAACTTTAAAACAAAAATTGCAATCAGTTTATTCTGCAGTGCAGACCTGGACTGCCTACTATGAAGACTTGTGTTTTGATTGGATTCACGCTTAGTCCATACTTCCTACTCCAGTCACTTATTCTCATTTCTCTGCTTCTGTTAAATTATCTGGAGTACTTTGTGAAAAAATTTGTACATCGTCTGCATAAAGATGGTAGGAAGAAAGTAATTAATTTGTGATTAAGTTAACAAAAACTGAGAAAATAAGGGTGATAACACGCCGCCCTGAGCTACGCCCGCAGATGTAAGTCTTAGTGCAAGAGGAGTAAACATTTTCAATACAAAGCAATTTTCTTTTTTTTGTATCTGATAACGATTACAATCTGCAGAAGAATTAACATATGAGAGAATATTTGCAAAAAAAAATACCTTCTACTTTTTACTGCTATTGTCATTAAAATTGGTCTCGTTTCAAACTTTTAATTTAACTAAATTGCTATAGTTTACGCATTCAAAAACATAGCGTGGGAAGATTAACTTTCGTATAATTATCCTCAAGTAAAAATCTTTGTTAAAAAGTTGAAACACTAAGTACTTTTACTTAAATTGAGTTCTCAAGTATTCTGGGAATTCGAACAATTGGATAGATACATCATTTTATCAAACGGTTCTTTTTATATCCTATACTACTAATATTATAAACGCGAAAATTTGTAAGTGTGGATGGATGTTTGTTACTCTTTCACGCAAAAACTACTAAACGGATTTGGATAAAACTTTACAGTAGTATAGCTTATACATCAGAATAACATATAGGCTACTATTTGCCGCGATAATCGACATACACGCGGGCGGCACCGTGGGCATCCACTAGTAATTTATCTATATCTATACTAATATTATAAAGCTGCAGAGTTTGTTTGTTTGTTTGTTTGTTTGTTTGTTTGTTTGTTTGTTTGTTTGTTTGAACGCGCTAATCTCAGGAAGTACTGGTCCGATTTAAAAAATTCTTTCAGTGTTGGATAGTCCATTTATCGAGGAAGGCTATAGGCTATATTTTATTTTCAAAAAAATTAGGGATCCGTAAGAAAATTGCTAATTTCTAACCCAAGGTGTGAAATCGAAAACCTATTTTTGCGTGCGCTGCAAAGACTATTGACAATAGAACAAAATAATGTATTACGGGTTTGTAGGGCCCATTAAGATCTACAAAAAAGTCCGCGAGAACATATATCTAACTATCATGGTTTAGTCACAATAACCGCTTTTGTGTTCGAAAAAAATATTAAATCGACTGAAGAAAGAAACTACGTTAAATGTGTATCGTAATATTAATCCTTATCCAAATTAAGCATTATGTTATCAAGGGTATTTATGTAGAAGTAAAATACTTTTTGTTTCATCCCAATCCGACATTTCGTTTAGAAGTTATCACGAGTATAAGACGCTAAGAGTTGGTACCTAATAATGAGTTATTTGCCAAAGAGTTTTTATCAACATAATGCCTAATATTAATCTTTATCTAAATAATTGTGTTGTTTATTATGAGTATTAGATCTTAGAAGAGTATAATAAATACATCTATACTAATATATAAAGCTGAAGAGTTTGTTTATTTGTTTGGACGCGCTAATCTCAGGAACTACTGGTACAATTTGAAAACTTATTTCAGTGTTAGATAGCCCATTTATCGAGGAAGGCTATCCATACTTCCATACTTTATATTATAAATGCGAAAGTAACTCTGTCTGTCTGTCTTGCTTTCACGGCCAAACCGCTGCACCGATTACAATGAAATTTGGTACACAGATAGTCTAGAGCCTGAGAAAGGACATAGGCTACTTTTTATTGCGAAAAAAAGGTAATAAGGGGTTGAAAGGGGGGATGAAAGATTGTATAGAAGAGTGGTGGTTTAATCGCCACACGCCTGCGCATTACCTTGGTGACACCGCCCGGTACACCGGACACTCTTGGCAACGAGGTAACAAGGATGTCAAATTCATTAAAAATATTTCTCCTTTTCAACGAAGACTTAAATTAATATAATAATAATAATATAATAAATAACATACATTCATAAATATGATTTGTATGTTCATTATATTAATAGAAATAAATAAGACAAATTACAAAACAGTGTATACAGTATCGTCATTTTAAGCTAAAATCTTAAACTTTATTTTTTAGGTTGTTGATTACATATAAATAAAAAAGTCATTTAAATTTCGTAAAAAATTTAAGATCAAGGGGGTAAAATAACAATAGGGGATGAAAGTTTGTATGGAAATATGCAAGGTTTGTGAAGGCAAGGCAAGGCAAGGCCTATGTCCAGCAGTGGATTGCGATAGGCTGATGATGATAATGCAAGGTTTGCAAAAATGTTTCATGAGTTTGGGACAGGAGACAAAATATTAGAGCTATTCAGATGTAACATTTACTGAGTTATCACAATATGCCTAAGTGTGCTTACCCGAACGGGCAGACATGTGAGGGTAGACGACTATGCCCCATGCGGATGTTGAATTTTGCTACTACAAATTCGTTATTATTCACTAGGATTCGATTTGTTAACATGATTTTTTGTTTATTCAAATAATTTTCTTCGTGAAAAAATCCGAAGGAAAAGTATCCGGCGGGATTTAAACACAAAAAAAAGCAAAAGGGGTACGCCGCAAGATGAAATTTTTTTTTTTTTTTTTTTTTTTTTTTTTTTTTTTTTTTTTTTTTTTTTTTTTTTTAAAGACAACTCCCGCACTAGGAATAAATCCTGTGTCGCGGGGGACTTTACAAACATACATGAAACGGACACAAATAACACCCAGACTCAGAACAACAATTTGTGGATCACACAAAGTGTAGTCCTACGTGGGATTTGAACCCACGACACTTGG
Organism: Diaphora mendica; assembly: GCA_949125395.1. Lineage (NCBI taxonomy): Eukaryota > Metazoa > Arthropoda > Insecta > Lepidoptera > Erebidae > Diaphora > Diaphora mendica. The sequence goes on along the minus strand of OX421332.1, from coordinate 1,478,464 downwards.
CGAAGTAGGAAACGGCATGGTGACCGTTAAACCACTAGGCCAAACGTGCAGTCTAAATGCCTGTATGAAACATATGTATTATGGGTACATGTTAAAAAGTTTTGTCTTACTACAATTATGCGAGTACAACTTCACAATGATTTATGAGCAGTGTCAATATGCAAATGCTCTTCTAAAATAGGAGATGATTGTATGCCAAATGACAGTAACGACATGATTACACTGAGACGTGAGTTCTGGTATATTCTAGCACACATGATCTAAAAATAATATATATTCTGATCCGCCGACTAATGAGACAGTACTCGAGGTCCCGGCAAATATCCATGCCCAGGACACCGAGCTTACCCCGTAGTGGCAGTTGAGTGCTCTGAAAAGTGGGGAGGGGAAGAAACGGAGACTTTTTGGTAGAGAACGGGCACACCTGTGTTTTCTTAACGTTGAACTCGACCAGATTCTCATCACCACATTGTTAATTGCGGTTCAAAACCCGGTCAAGCTCAGCGACAATCTCCTATCCATTTTCCTCAACGTCAATGTCAATGACATATTACCAAGGGCTAATATGTCATTGACATGCAGAAGAAACATCTTGGGCGACAGGACCGAATTCTGAGGTACGCTAGCGTTTACCTCCAGAAAAACAGAGGCCGCGCCGTCCGTCGCAAAGAACCCGAATGCGAAGGCGCTGATGAAGAAAAGAGTAAATCTAGAGACGACTCTAGGAGGCAGACCGAATGCTTAGAGATCGGAGAGAAGCGAACGGTGCAAGAACAGGTTGAAAGGCTTGGCCATGTCGAATGTCGAAATAATTTCATACAAAATACTTTTTATTTTATGTACTTATATAAATACTTAAAAATGTTTTTAACAGTGAAAAGTGTGTCTTATTTTTAAAATAATATTAGCCTTAATAATTAAAACTGCTACCCAAAGTCACTGTTCCACGCGGACGAAGTCGCGGGCGCAGCTAGTTATTATATAAAGCTGAAGAGTTTGTTTGTTTGTTTGAACGCGCTAATCTCAGGAGCCGCTCGTCCGATTCGAAAAATTATTTCAGTGTTGGATAGTACATTTATAAAGGAAGGCTATAGGCTATATACCATCACGCTAAAGCCAACAGGAGCGGAGCACCAATGAAGAATGTTACAAAAACGGAGGATTTTTTTTACGGTATGGGCAATAGGAGACGTAAACGACATTGCGTGGGTCAGCTAGTGTTACATATAGATGCATCCGTTGCTTTATATATTGCGGTATTATAAATGACAGGCACTGAAAACACATTGTTAAATATAACTTATTAAAAAAATATACAAACTTAAAATATAATAATATATATAATCCCAAAGTTAGATAAAAAATCAAGTAGCAAATAGATAAAATTTAATTCTCAATCGTGCCGCGGAATTGTAGGTACATACTTATTTCCAAAACAGGCTTGAGTCACAATACTGTATAGATAATAATTACCGTGGAACAACCGCATCAAGCTAATGTTATGTTTATTATTTAGCCCGTCAGGCAGGAGTCACTCTCTGTCTTTCTCCGTTTTTCTTATCTATACATTGGCGTGCCAAAGTGACTCCACTCTATCATCCCATAAAAAAATCGTTTGCCTATCCCATGCTCTATCAGCCTATTGCCGTCTACTGCTGAACGAAGGCCTCCCCCAAAGAGCACCAACTATCCCGGTCTTGGGCAGTCCGCATCCATCCGCCGCGTCCATCCCATAAAATAATTCGGTTGTCTGTAAAGTAAAGGTTTATTGACGATAGTTGAACATGACAACGTCATCAAGTAGGAGAGAGACAGATGTCGAACGCTGCCGAACGCGGAGGCCGATTGTGCTTCTTTGTCGCTCGTTCCGCGCTCTCGCTTGCACTTCAAGCCTTAAATGGAACGCCTCAGAGCGAGGTAACGCCGCATGACGTCGTGCGTGCAGCCGGCTCCATCACTACATAGTACTACATAGTATAAAACAAAGTCGCTTTTCTGTCCCTATGTCCCTTTGTGTGCTTAAATCTTTAAAACCACACAACGGATTTTGATGCGGGTTTCTTTAATAGATAGAGTGATTCAAAAGGAAGGTTTCTATGTATAATAAATGCATAATATAGTATGGATACGCTGTTAATTTTCGAGGTTTCTAATGTGATGTAGCAAATAAACACATTTTTTTGCGCTTACATTGCAAACGCTGGTTGCACCCTACGAGATAGATCAAAATAATGTACTACAGTATTGTACACCTTAAAAAGTACTACAAAAAAGTCAGCGACGGTATATGTCTATCTCTTAGGGATAACCCACAACAACCATTTTTTATTCCTTTCTTTTTACGAGAAATAATGGCTTATTTACGAAGTGATTTTAAGCAATACAAAAAGAATCCTTATACAATTAAGTAAATTGAATACATTGTGCATTTAATATAGATCAAAATGGCCCTTTACAGAATATATTCGAAGATATTACAGATTTAAAATGCACGAATCGTGTCGTCGGCGGGGGGGCATCTGAAATCCACCCGTGCAAAGCCGGGGCGGGTCGCTAGTCGAATTATAAGACGTTGTCACGTCAAAATCAAATCAAGTAGGCCATTCCAGACACTTACGAAACGTAACATTAATTACTCCTTTTGCTCAGTTCCAAAATAGCATTCTTATGGACATGAACCGGCAAGAAACTCCATACTAAGAAACTCTCCCTGATAGAAAGCATGAGCTGTGGTTACTATACTCACTGCAAATGCAGACATGTGACAATTTAGCATGGTGATTCACACTATGGCGGCCTAAGGGAGCAGGTTAGGTTTCCAATCTCACTCACTCAGTGAAAACCAAGGAAACGATTTCTTAACATTGGTTATCTTTAAGGCAATAGGCAAACTCCGGTTGAACCAGCCCACTGTATTAAATTTGTTACACAAATTCCATTTCGGTACACATTATTCTCTTGCCAATGCACAGTATTAAGTAGGGTACGTCTGTCTTGCATACCCGTTCATGATCGGTCAAAACACAGGTTTACATATTCCCACGTGCGATGGATGACGTGCAATTATTTACTTGCTTAAATAGCATTTGTTAACTTATTTTTTTGTGGTCTAAGTCACAGAAGTAAAGCGACATCGATGTATAAATAGTTTATTATATCACTACTATTTTAGTTTCTAGTTAGTTTACACTTCTTACATTGGAAAAAGCAATTGTCTTCAAAACAGGCAGAAGAAAGAAGAAGCATCTAAATAGGCTGGTATAGTGTGGATTACCATACCGTATTGTTGCATTGTCTGCACTCGCAATGATTATGGTGACTACTAGTCTTAAATTCTGAGAATTATATCTACGCGACTCTCTACATTTTATTTCCGTCGATAATGAAAAGTTAAAGACCTAACTTTGTTTTTTTTATGGAATAGGAGGCAAACGAGCATGGTGTAAAACACAGCGCACTGCGCAAGCGCTGTTTCACATCAGTTTTCTGTGAGGCCGTGGTATCACTCCGATCGAGCCGGCCCATTCATGCCGAAGCGTGGCTCTCCCACGGTACTGATGTAAAAAAAGAGGGGTGTTATAAGTTTGACTTGTCTGTCTGTTTGTCTGTCTGTCCGTCTGTGGGACCGTAACTCGCGAACGGATGAAGCGATTTCAATTTAGTTTTTTTTGTATGAAAGGTGAGTTACGTGCGAGTGTTCTTAGACATGTTTCATGAAAATCGGTTGAGTCGTTTAAAAGTTATGGGGGTGAAAGTGGGGAAGAATAACCGAAGGTCTGCAAAAATATCATTGGCGTATGATTACTCGATTAAGTGCTTGAGTAGGGGGTTTTTTAAATTTTGAATTTATAGTTTTTGTACATACATTATTAGAATCTCTTGTAATGCCGTCATTACATTTATTATTATAAAAAATAAATGTAATAATTCGCATCCACATTCCGATTCCTTTAAACTATCTATCATAGTTGGTAGGTTTTCTATAAAAAACCTTAGTAACAGATCTGAGACATTACAAAATTTGTTTAATAAAGAATATACATCATTACACAAAATTTCGAAGTGTACAGTTTTTAATATTATATTGTAAAGGAAAATTCGTTAAAAAAACAATTCACTAAAGATTGATTTAAAAATTCTTGAAATGTTTTCTCGAAGCGAAGGCGGATTATACTCGCTATTGCTACATCTTATTACTTATACACCAGCAGCTTTCCTTATAACCAGGTCGGGCAATTGCTCCTAACATTAGAGAAAGGTGAATACTTGCCTTAAGCAGTTAAGGTGAAATCATTCTTCGTCCACGTACATTACTTAGATGAAGGTATAACTATATAAATAACTTGAGATATCTCACATACGGCCGACTGAGGCCGAACTAGGCAGGGCCTGTATTATAGTGAGCAGTCTGCAGATAAATATATATATTTATTAGGAAATAGATCTGTATATATCATCTTCCTAGCCTTAATTATTCCCGATATTATTTTGGGTTGGTTTCAAGTTCAGATGTTTTACCTGAATATCAGTTCTTACTTGTTCGGCATGAATGGGCCGGCTCGACCGTAGTGATACCACGGCCTCACAGAAAACCGGTGTGAAATAGCGCTTGTGATGTGTTTCACCGAGTGAGTGAGGATACCGGAGGCCCATACCCAACCCCTCCCCCTATCTCACCCCCCCATCCCCCAAACGTCGGCAACGCACTTGTGACGCCTCTGGTATTACAGGTGTCCATGGGCGGCGGTAATCGCTTACTGTCAGGCGATACGTCTGCTCGTTTGCCCGCCTATTACATAAAAAAGGTACTGGCATCGGATATTAGCAACCCTGACGGAGAACTTAATTCGAAAGGTATAACTTATCGTCAGTATATTTGAGGGCACTGACTTCCCAATAAATATTGCCATAGATGTTTATGACAACCGAGACAAATGAATTGAAGTGCTCTCTAAGGCACTGGCGTGAAACAACGCCAAACTTCCATGCTCCGGGCTTTCATTAAGAATTTCTAGTAAGAATATGCCAGCAATCGAGCTATCGTGTATAGTTGGTGACCGGAGGCCCAATGATACATAAGCATCACTAGGCCGCCATAGTGTGGATCACAATGCTGCATTGTTGCATTGTCTGCATTCGCAATGAGTATGGTGACCAGTGTGACCTCCCTCTTTTGGAATCTACTCCACCAGGCAGAGTTGAATCACTTCGGCAGGCTCATATATAAAAGAAAAGTTCTTGTGTTTCCATCTTTCACCTTAAAAGGATTAAACATAGTGATATCTAGTAGTACGTAAGTACCTTTATTTAATGTTTTCACAAAGTTATAGGCATCATTCAATTAAAGATTTAATTCTCAAAGAAGAAGGTCTTCGGGTTGTCAGTAAAGTATTTACTAAATTGCTTTTTGACGATTCAAATTAATGTTGAAGAATGAATTTAACGCTAAATTATAGGATGGCACAGTTAAAGCAGATGCATATCAAGAAATCGAAGAAATTTATGAAAACATTGAATATTTAATATTCATGACCCTGTTACAAGGAATTCAACAAAAGCAGTTCATATAAAAATTGCAATGTATTACATTAATAACAAATTATCTTTTAATTGAAAATAATTCTAATAGATAGACAATAATATATTTTAAATGACTTGTAAAAGAAGTGTTTAAATAGGCTTCAATAGGTATTTAGAAATTGAACCCGATCATAAGCCCTTCAAACTAATTGTCAACATAAGCCCCTTAATTCAGTAGTTTAACGCCAGCATTCGGACAGTCAGTCTCCATGATTGAGTTTTTTTTTTCAGGGAATAAGGGCCAAATTACCGGAAGGGTTACCTGATCGCAGCAGACAGCCATCGGTCACTGACATCTGAAACTAAAGCGCCTCAATAACACCGTCGGCCTTTGAGTGCATTTACCAATCACCTGCAATCGGATAAGACTTATATCAATATCAATCCTATTAGGTACAGCGGAAATTGTGGTTATTCTTAAAACTGATGAGATAAGAGATTTTTATTTGACACACGAATGAAATAAAACAAACACAAAATGTTTAATAATATAATGTTGTAAAATAATAATCGCTATAATAATAATATAATAATCAGGAACCGCTGGTCCGATTTGAAAAATTCTTTCAGAGTTGGATAGTACATTTATCGAGGAAGTCTAGTAATAGTAATATCAAAAATCTAGTAAGTAGTTTTTTTAATACGTCATAAATTGATAACTGCAATTTACCTTTTATTCAATCAACACAAATTAAAAAATATATATATATATATATATTATGTTACTTGCTGCTGCGGAACCCTTCATGGGCGAGTTCGACTCGCACTTGGCCCCTTTTTAGGGTTCCGTGCCAAAGGTAAAAAACGGAACCCTTATAGATTCGTCATGTCTGTCTGTCTGTCTGTCCGTCTGTCTGTCTGTCTGTCCGTCCGTATGTCACAGCCACTTTTTTCCGAAACTATAAGAACTATAATGTTGAAAATTGGTAAGTAGATGTATTCTGTGAACCGCATTAAGATTTTCATACAAAAATAGAAAAAAAAAAGAATAAATTTTGGGGGTCCCCATACTTAGAACTGAAACTCAAAAAATTTTTTTTCATCAAACCCATACGTGTGTGGTATCTATGGATAGGTCTCCAAAAATGATATTGAGGTTTCTAATATCATTTTTTTCTTAACTGAATAGTTTGAGCGAGAGACACTGCCAAAGTGGTAAAATGTGTGTCCCCCCCCCTATAACTTCTAAAATAAGAAATTGATAAATCTAAAAAAAATACATGATGTACATTACCATGCAAACTTCTACCGGAATTTGGTTTGAACGAAATCATGTAAGTAGTTTTTTGTTAATAAATGGTAAACTGCAATTTCCCTTTCATTCAATCAACACAAATATAAAAATAAAATAAAAATTATATTATGTTACTTGCTGCTGCGGAACCCTTCATGGGCAAGTCCGACTCGCACTTGGCCGCTTTTTCTAGTTTAACAGCCTTTCTGAGAAGGTTTATTGTACAATATATTATCATATATCGAATTGTATATTTGCAAATGAAGTACGTGCAATAACTAGTAAAGTATCTAATGGAAATAAAAGTACAGTATAGTATAAGTATACAGAACTAAACACACTATTAACAGAGAGCCAGAACTTAAATTACTTAATAAATAAATATTTCGTACATTTAACACACAACGCCATCTAGTCCCAAGCTAAGCAGAGCTTGTGTTATGGGTACTAGACAACTGATACAAATACATATTTCTATTTTTTTGTAAATACATACATATATATTATACATAGAAAACACCGAAACTCCGAAACAAATATTCGTAGATCCTACAAACATTTGGTCCGACCTGGGAATCGAACCCGAGACCTCATGATCAGCAGTCGCACACGCCAGCCGCGACACCAATGAGGCAGTCTAAGTCTAATAAACTTTAGAAAATTAATCACTTATGATAAAATTTCCATTTATCTATTACGTTTATGATTTCAAATGAATACAAACAATCAAAAAGCACCAAGCTGTAACAGAGATGTAGGAAGGCTAAATAAAAATATAAGAAAACGAATCGTATCACAAAATTGCAAACTCACGCCATACGAACTGGTTACACAAATGACAAACCAAAAGAAAATACAAAAACTTGAACATTGTAACAAGTTACTTCACATAAAATAAAGATAAAACTCAAGCAAACAGTTACCCAGTAACCGAAATACTTGCGACAAAAAGAGCAAATAAATAACGCCATCTAGACGCCGAGTGATGAAACAAAACAACTTCATCAATGGACGGTTCTACGGCGTGCGTACGCTCTGTAGTAATTGTAACCTTGGCATTCTTGTTTAATGAATGAAAAGGTAACACAAGATTATCGAACAAAAACTTGTTTTTCTTGAAAAAGTTTCAATACAGATTATTCGCAATTGATAAATAACGGAAAGTAAAAAGTAGAACGTTTAAAATGGACTAACAAGAGTAGTCGATATAATATTACTTTAATTCGACTTATACTAATTATTTGGTATATTAATTTATGTAAAATAAGGTTTATATATTATTAAACGTGGTTTGCGTCATATTAAATAAACACAAAGTTTATCGACTCGTTGTAGTAATTTGCGGAGAAACCTTGAACTTTAGTTTATTTTGTAAACAAACTTGACCATGGTTTTTGTTCCGTATAACATTCAGAGATGGCGCTGTTATTAATTTTTTTTATCGTTTTAATTATATTGTATGTTTTAATACTTTGTTGGTCTTGACATAATTATATTAAGAAAAGTTATATTTTGATTGATTATTTTACAGCCGTTACATAATTGATTTTTTATTATCGATTTACTTGTTTACTCAGAGTTTACATGCTTATGTACGTTTTGACAAAATTACATTATTTTGATAACTCATCAAGGAAGTTAAAATTAGGTATAATACAGAAAGTAAGTCTTCTAGTATAACAATTTCATCCTAGATGGCTCTTTACTGCTCTTGCAAGGCAAGGGAGGTACTAGGATTAAATGGTGTTTCCACTAAAACTTTGCCGATTCTGGTCTCAGGCGTCCTACGCTGGAGGGGACCCGGATCATATCATTTCATTCCCGTATTTAACGAGCCTTGTTAGGACCTATGCCGGATCCTAAATAAAAATGGTCCAGGTCCTCCTCAAAACTGAAAAATATGGTCAACCGTGTTTTTGGTTTCTAGCGGAAACACCACATACTTTTGGCTTTTGACTATCCGAGTATCCTTAGGTCTTTACAGATCCTTAGGGATTTTTATTCCCGTTAAAAAAAGGGCCCTCTGCTCCTTAACTAACATACCTACACTACAGAAACGGACAGAAAGGCCATCCAGACTCAGAATAAAAAAAATTGGCAGTCATAAGGACTGCCAATAGAAGTGAAAACTTATAACTTAGAATGTTATTTGTAAAATTAATATGTAAAATTATAAATTTCATAACGTTTAAATTAAAATTATCAACATCAAACATTACCATGTCGAACTTATAAGATTTTACCCTATCAAAAATTGTGGCACAAGCACAAGGTTTTGTTCCATGTAGGGATTCAACCCTAAAACACAGCGCAGTTGGATGCGGTGATGATGCCGCTTCAGCCATTACGCCATTGAAACTAACTTTTTTTTTTCTTTAAAGACAACTCCCGCACTAGGAATAAATCCTGTGTCACGGGGGACTTTACAAACATACATGAAACGGACACGAAGAACACCCAGACTCAGAATAACAATTTGTCGATCACACAAAGATCCCATATCGGATTCAACCCTAAAACACAGCGCAGTAGTATGCGGTGATGATACCGTTTCATCCACTATGCCATTCAAGCAGTCTAATAAATCTTACTGTAAATATCCACTTTGCATATTAAAATTTCATTTTTATAGGAAACTCGTAAGCATGCACATCGATACATGCATGCGTTTTATTAAATATGCGTGATTACCTCTTTGGTAACGAAGAGGAAATGTTAAAAATGTAATTATAACAAAGTTATGAACTTACGTTGGGATTACAGTACACGCAATTGTATTATTATTTATGCAGTGTTTGATGATCGAAAATATATATTATGTAAAACTAACAGTCTGTATGGTTTAAGAATATGGAGTGTCAACACGCGATTCATCCCATGGATCGTGTAAGAGCAGATCAAGGGTGCAATCTATGCAAGATAACAGTAGTGCAAACAAGTAAAATTTTAACAAAAAAACTGACTTCAAGAACTGGACCAAATTGAAATGGGACCACACGGGAAGCACCAGCTTGCAAATAAAAAAAAGAATCATCAAAATCGGTTCACTCATCGAAAGTTAGGAGGTAACAAATATTTAAAAAAAAAACAGTCGAATTGATAACCTCCTCCTTTTTTGAAGTCGGTTAATAAAAGGAACTTTTAACAGAAACCCTACAGCAACTCATCTGAATAGTTTTAGTAAAGTATTAATAATTTTTGTTTAATTCAGTCACAATATTAAAGAACGTGATGAGGTGATGACCACTCAATTATTTGTCCTAAATGGATTTTTATGGTATAGGGGGCAAACGGGCAGACATGTCACCTAATGGTAAGCGATTATCGCCGCCCATGGACACCCGCAACACCAGAGGCGTCACAAGTGCGTAGCCGGCCTTTTAAGAAGGAGTACGCTCTTTTATTTTCGAATTCGATTCGAACCCTCTACTTCGGACTCTGCAAGCAGAATCACTAACCATTAAACCAACATACCAGTCAGATCTCCAACACTATGTATATATTAAAATATTAATCTACAAAATAATAAAAACAGAGATGTTGATTAAAAAACGAAAGTTGACTCTAAGATAAATATCTATTGTGACTTTCGTTTTTTTTAATTTGATTCTTATCTGTTCGCGGTACATAATTTCATCATCAAAAATTGTTAGAAATTACAAAACAATTTACGAATATTTTGCACACAGTATCCGTATACGGGTTAAGAATTAGGAGTGTTATGAACCCTGTTCATCCATACACAATATTAAGACCTAAAAAAAAAAAACAAATTCAAACATAAGCTTACAGAAAATTTGATACAGATAGCCTACGATAACATTGGGGAGTTTTAGGCAGATACTTTAAATTCAGCCTCATAATGTTTTGTGTATGTGTTTTAATTTTGTGAATATTTTCTCTAATTTTAATTTTATTTATTTGACATTGATGTATTATGACGACATGACATTTTTATTATTATAAAAAAAAATTAGCTGACCCGACGAACTTCGTACCGCCATATTTACATATCTGTCTCAACACTCTGGCTGATGGATAGCACAGCAAAAGAGGTGTGTCAGGACCGACCGAATGATGAGAAAATTGTCTCTGCGTACTTCTCTTGAAGATACAGTACACAGTATACTTAAAAGCTCATCCATATCTTCTATGAAATGATTTACTCTGCTTGATGAAAAGCATGAGCAGAATACTTGTGGTTACTATACTCATTGCAAATGCAGACAATGCAACAATGGAGCAACAGAACTGAAAATGGAACCTTATCATTTTTTTTGTGTTTTTTCCGTGCCAAAATGGCTCTACTCTGCCTGATGGAAAGCATAAGCAGAATCCAAGAGTGGTGGTCACCATACTCACTGCGAATGCAGACAATGCAACAATGCAGCATGGTGACCCACACCATGGCGGGCTAGTGATGCTTCTGCATCATTGGGTCTCCGGTCTCGCACTCACCAACGAAACACGACAGCACGAACTCTATCATTTTCGTTGATTTTCTGTGCGAGGGTAGTACCGCCCCGATCGAGCCGGCCCAACCGTGCTGAAATCAGCTCTACTACCTATAATTATCAGTTATCAGTAATCATCGATGACAATGATAGCAACATGAAAACAAAACTCCCCACGGCAACAGTTAGCAACAAGCAACATATATCTAACATAATCTAGTATAACAGAGTGGTTAATCAGAAAGCGAGATTCTAACAATGGCATATAAAACAATAGCTTTCAATTTCAAATGCACGAGTTACAAGTGAATACTTGATAGTGCGGTCACGACATGTCAGGCAGTCAAGATATTTACATTTTACGACCAATGTTTGTTCCAATTCCTGGCTGAGGAAATTCTTGTGATAAAACAGAAAGTCCTTTTTTTAAGAAATTCTTCGCATGAAAGTAAAAGCTTCCTAGTAACTAACTTAGTTATGGTTTCAGATCATTAATATACGTTTAATAAAAGAAATACATATCTCACATGAATTTTTCTAATCCGAACCTAGGTAAATCGTGTGCTATGAAACTAAACCGAAAATGTACCCTCCTTAATAAAGAAAGAAGTTTCAAAATAAGTTTTGGAGGTAGTATATTCAAAGAGGATAAATTTTTAAGTCGATTAAAATATAATAAATCTAAAAAGCTTCCAATGTAACCTCAAATGTAAAATAAACAAACATTCGAAATACCAGTAAGTTACTGGCACATCATACATAATATAGGAATGTACCAAGTGAAATAAATTAAGTACCAAACGGTACCACGGGAAGTACGCACCTTGAGTTCAAGTGGTATAAGAAGTACCGTTTAAGTACCATCTAAAAAGATGTACAACTGCCCAGTCTTGAGAGGAAGAAACATTTTAAACGTATGTTGATAAGAAATATTTATCGGAGAATACAAATAAATTTTGTTAAATGTATAAAAGTTCAGTACAATACTAAACATTTAAATTTCTATTGACATATAAAAATGAATTAAAAATTATAACCTGAATACGTAACACAGGGTCTAAAAAGAAAATAATTCAGATAGAAATGTATATTCACAAAATGGTTGAGGTGGAGCCGTAGTCATACATAGACTGCCAAAATGATTACACTTCCTTTTGATTTTACCGTAGTCGGGTAAAACAAGTAGGATTTGTTCGCTCAATTGCTTTTCAGTCTGTTACTTATTCTAGCTGCTTCGCCATCCATTTTCTTATCATAATTAGGTTGCTTCCTTACTCGCTCCCTCCCAAGGACGACTAGTCATAAACGACCAATAAGCTTCTTGCATTCACTTTTGTACTTTTGATGATGATAATGATGAAGATATTATTATTTGTAGTTTTTGTAATAGATACCATCAAAAACATTATAAATTTAAATTAAGAACAAATATTAGCTTACATTTTGCTGCTTTTCATACTGTGTTCTAGTAGGTAAACATTTGAATTCAAATTATTTTGTGATATACATATAAGAGATATGTATTAAGTGAACAACCTCGTTTGTTTTCAAAAAGAAAAGTCGGAAACCGTTTAATTAAAATTTGCATAAAAATTAATAATTTATTCACTAACTCATAATAAATTTTATCTCTAACAAAAAGGTGCTTAAAATTGACTGACTATAATCCTTGCGCTGTAGCATGGTGCGTGGTGGTTTAATTTAATTTGCTTTAATTTACTACAGTTTATGGTTTAATTTAATTTAGTACAGTTTAATGATTTAATATATTGCGAATGTGGTACAGCTGAAATACTAAGTTATAATTTGTAAATCACGGCATCTTTCAAGAGTGAAACGAAATGTTACTGAACCATGCCACGCACCATGCTCCAGCGCAAAGAGTATAAGTGAATTCAACATTGAATAAATTCTGTATATTTACTTTAAGTAGCAGTTCTAACAAAACTTTTCCAAGTCGGTCGAAATGTCGAGAAAACGAAAGTTTTTAATTGATTATCGAAAGCTTACTCTTTACTTAGAATCAACTAAGCAGCTAAAAGTCAGTATTTTCAGTCACAACTCCCGCATTAGAAATAAACATCCTGTGTCGCGGGGGACTTTACAGACATACATGAAACGGACACAATTAACACCCAAACTCAGAACAACAATTTCTGGATCACACAAAGTGTTGTGCCGTGTAGGATTTGAACCCACAACACTTGGCGAATTGGTAAGCGGCGTGGCGACCGCCTAAACCACTAGGCCAACCGTGCAGCATTTAATATTATTTGATCCCGGTTAATTTTAAATTAGAGGCAGCTTAAAGAAAGACGATTTGAAATGTAATTTCATTTTAATTTATACGGGATGTATATAAGAAACAAAAATACTTTATGTGATAACAGTAGGTAACGAAGTATTTTATCACTAATCCTCTTATTTGAATGATTTGAATAAATCCATAAAATCTATCGATGAGGGAAAAACGGTTTCTTTTAAGCATATTTGAGAGAAGGTAAACGGATTTGTGATATTCTTTCTGAATTCTGTATTGAATATAATCCCAGTCTATTTTTAACAAATAAGATATGAAACTAAGAACATCGCTAACACCTTAAATTTCTCCATACACCATATTTTTATAAAGGCTAATTCTGGCGGGTCAGTTAATATTCATTATTAGCTCATCCATTTTGATTGATATTGTGTGTTACAGGTCCAATCATAAAAAAAGCGTTGGTACTTAAATAGTTAAATATAAAATCTGTCTCTTGGGATCATCGTAAGCGTTTAATATTTCCGCTTTACTTTTAAACCAACTTCATAATTATCAGGCCATGAAGCTTGTTACTAAAAACTATAATGATGAATGAATACATATTTAATTTGATCTTAATTTTGTGTAGAAAGTAAACTGATTCAATGAATGCCCAATTAATTAGTGAACGCATTTTAGTTGAGTTTTTAGTAAAATATATTTCATTTAGAGAAAGAAACGTGTTTGAAAGTTGTTGAGAGGTTTAATTGAGAGGAATTATGTAATGAGAGGAAAAAGAAGGAGGTCGTGATGAATCTACGGCGTCTACAGGTGGATGACCGTTTATAAAAAAAATCTAGCTTCGTGAGAAATTCTCCAGATCAAACCTGTTAGTCTGCAGCGCTATGAACACCTGTGATAATGGATGCTAGAATCAGTGTGCAATGTAAAATATGTAACTTAGCAAAACTATAGACAAGTTATTAGTTTTGGTTAAGTTCCACAGAAGTGTACATGACAATAAGTGTTGATTTTGTACGTTATCTGTATGAATCTTTTGAATCATTTTCATCACTAAACTTTTGTTTATGACAAAAGTGGTAATCACATGGCTTATTAGATTCTCTTTTCTAAGATCCAGTTTATCCATATTTTGCATCCTCACCGTATATAAATATGTTCCTGTTAACACATGTTTGACATCTGGGTTAACTATAGTATAAGCCAAGATCAAGTAATCAGATTATTCGTTGTTTCATAATATTTATGTATCAAAAAGAACTTATGAAATTGTATAACTAACAATATTACGTCAATATGAGAATTTTATCTGATGAGACACAATAATGGGATAAAATAATACAACCTTTATAAAAACAACTGTTATATTTAATTTTATTTGGGTGGTTTAAAATAATGTATAACAGCTACAACACAAAGAAAGATTTGTACACACAAAGGCATCACCTAAGAAATACATATTTATAATAATTACATATATAAAAATATATCAATATAATACATACGATAGATATAACAACACACGAAGATGCAAAAAAACAATATTTTACTTATATACATAAATACGAAACATATTTACAAAAGCTATATAAAGATAAATATGTATAAATAGATATAGATCGACTATATAGTAGGAAATGAACACATTAAAACAGATACTTAAATAATAAAAACAAATCATTCAACAATATCTTCACAGTCAGGCAAATGTAAACAAAAATAACATGATTAAAGCTATTGATTTCGTAGGTACATCAGTACTAAATAAATTATACTTACAATAAACAGGTACATTGTAGTGAGATAAAGAGACAATAATTCAAAGAAACACGGCGATGCTTATGGAAAATCTAGACAAGATTCACTCGTCACTCAACAATTAATAAATAATTTAAATAAATTATTAAATAATAAATTAAAATCGTTACTTTGAGGTCCAAACCAGACTACATAAGGATAACCCACGGCCCTTGGGACTTAGATTAACTTAGGTATTAGTTGGAATAGGCACTGTAGGCCAAGTTTTGAGCATCCGATGCGGATCTGCCCCAACCGCCGTGGCCACCACCACCACCACCACCGTGGCTGAAGTGCTCTTCATGGTGTGGGTGAGCAACGACTTCGTAGCTCTCATGGTGTTCGCCCTTGGAGAGAAGTTTCTTGAGGAGGACCAGCGCCGAAGCCAGGAGGGCAGCCTTAGCGAGCATTAGACCCTTGATGGCAGCGAAAGCGATGACTCCGAGGAACAGAGGGATGAGAGATTGTATTTTGAGCTGGAGAAGAGCAAGGATGGGCAACAGCTGCTTCAGCTTCTTCTTCTTGGCACGGCCTGAGAACGAAGAAAGGAAGTATTAAAGAAAGTCAAGTTACCTACAAACTGATAAATAGATGAAAGTCGTTTAATAAATGTAAATAACTTCGCAGATTAATCAGGTTTAGTGAAATCGAAGACTTCCTGTGTTAGCAGTCTCTAATCTTATTTGAACAAAATAAGTTTATAAAACTAGTTGGTATAATAATGAAACTCTTATGGTACAGAATAATCATAATCATAATTATAATGTGTGATTGGAAAATTATCAACTTTCAATTAGATTCGAAAATATCTTTGATAATAATCTTCAACTATGTTTAAGTGTCCAGAGTCAATGTCAGTCATCATTACTAGCAAACGTCTATAAAATTTAATAACCTTACAGCACTTTCTAGTAGATATTTATCAGCACTAGCATCCGATAAAAATAGGAAAGGGTGTTTATAGGTAAACAATATGATTTGAATTTAAAATAGCATCGTGCTCTGTTTCGATAATTTACTATTTAAGTTCAAATGTTAATCGACAATAGAAACTTCATTGACATTCAATGTCCTTAACATTTGACTGAAATTGAAATTCTCCACGTTGTGTCCAGTTTGCATAACCTCATTCACCTAGAAAGTGTTTCGGCTGGTACCCATTCGAAAGCTCCGAGCCTACATCCATATTTCCTTGGCAAGATTACGCCTGGAGCGTTACTTTTACTCGTTTCTTGATAGAGATTTCGATCGCGGACCGTCTTAGCGGAACTGTAGAACTAGTTAAGCCTACATACTGAGCGGATACTATGGGCATCTAGCAAAAACCAGAAACAGTTTGTCCGCTTTCCAAGATAATCAATGTTGTTAATAGGTTAGAGAAACCCTCTTGAGACTGGTTTGAACGTTTTCTCGCTTCTCATGGTGTTCCGGATGTCCGTTTCAAATTTTCTTTATTTCGTAACTTAAATATTTTGAATGGCTTATATATTAATTTTCGTCTTGTCATGTATAAACACCTGATTAATTTGTGATCGTACTTTCTATTATTAAAATCTCATGCGCGTAAAACAGGTTTTGGTGTGTTTTAATTTATTTGGCGAGAGTTATGTTGGGAATTATATATGAACATGACTTCAAGGTTTTTATATAACAACTTTTTATACTTTTATGATGCCATTACACGGGTCTATGTCGTGACTAGTTTAATATCTAATACAACAGAGAGCTTTGTGTGTTATTTTCTTTCTGATGATGACTTGCACATTGAGATGGACAGAGTTTTTTGAACGATTTAATTTATCTAACACTTGTCTCGATGTAAGAATTATGTAAGACAGTCAGTTTTATAACATGTATTGCGGATTGACAGAACAAGGTGACTTAAGTTACTGGTCACAGTTTTGTTAATTTGTACGTTTATTAAGGCTTTTTATTTTACAATGAAAATGAGTTTTTGATTGACATCAAGAAAGAATTTTGCTGCCTTTTTAACAAGATGCTACTGTACATATTTTTAGAATCATAGGTGATTATACTTTTCATATTATACTTTCACTTTTTTGTAGTAATTTGATCGCTTACAAGAATTACGAGATAATAGTGTGTTCATTGTAAAAATACTGGTTTTTGAAATGATGGATCTGGTTGTTTTTGTGCCAGTGTTGGCATTTGATGTGACAGGTGCAATTATATATAAACGTGGGAAAATAATAAACTGTAGAAATGAAGCACATGATGAGAGGAATGCAAGTTAAGTGGTTTAGAAAATGTTTGCAGTACAATTCTCTAGCTAATTGTTAGTTTTAGTGAACTATTATGTTCAAAATATTTCTCAGGCTTTTACATAACTAGTAAAAAGTTATATTTAGTGGAGTGGCATTCAGTTATGAAGTTATACGGTAAATTTAATACGATACGATGATGAGTAATACAAATATTAAGATATTGTTAGGTGTTTATCCTGAGTATGAATTAAGTGGAATGAATTAAACATTTAAGTATTATATCAGATAGTTGTTTTCAACTCACCTTCCTCGAGGGATCTCTTCATATCCTCAACAGTGGTTTTGGGCATGCGCAGCTGAATAACATGGTTTTCCATAAAATCAGCAGCAGCATCCACTAATCTGGATTCCACCTGGTTTTCCCTGGCTTCAGGATCCTCGGGAAGGGGCTCATAGGACCTTGCAGAGCGTGTGCTTCCAACATTGTATAGGGTGAGGCCATCGGTTAGTTTCAGTTCCCGTGCTGAGGCAGCGTTTTCGACAAATCGGAGAGATTTTTCCTGAGGAAAGAAAATGTTAATTTAGATTTCAAAGCTTTATAATGTTGTTTTTTAGGGTTATTATATAATTTCTACAAGGTTTAACTAGGATCGTGAACGTAGAAAACACATCTTTTTTAGTAGGTATAATTCGCTGAGTTGATTTTGAAAAAATATGCTAAATTTTTTCGTAAGTTAGTAATAGTATCAGACAATCACAGTTACATGTTAAATCTTAGTGATCGATAGTTATTTAAAACTATGACGCAAAATAGAAATACGAATGTTAATAAGAAAAATAATAATGTTTGAAATATATTAATAGTAAATTAATTAATAATTTGATTTAGTTTAAGTATCAGTAGTTGAAATGAAGAAAAATTTTGACTTAGGTTTTGTTAGAATGTAACATATATAACATAAACATGTTATAACTATATTTGAATGTCACAAGTTAACACCTACATAACTTTGTGCAAAAAAATGAATGAGGAAATTAATATTTTGACGTGAAGAATCTCACACGAAACACAACACAACACACCTTGAGACACATCCAGATATCTTCCTCTGCACAAGTCTTGACGACTCCGACAACTGAACCGATGACATCATCATCGGGATTCGTAGGTTTGCAGGAAACTGCTGCCACACACACTATTAATGCTATGAAGGTCTTCATTTCTGAGGTCCTATACTCCTTGACGATGGTAAGTGAAATGCTGTGAGGGACTTGTCAGAAAGCGGTTTTATTCAGCCAACCCCCACCGCGGAGTATTGGCCGAATTGCGCCGGCGCAGCACGTGTTACGAATGTCATAGAGCCGGCATGTGGAATACTTTTTAGTGTGTAGGGTTAGGTTTTTAATTGGCTGTATGAAATTTTTATGGCGTATTTGTAATTTCACAGGATTTTGGAGTTATTATAATTGGATTTGAAAATTGGTTACTTAAATTGAGCTTAAATGTGTTTGAAACCAAGGTGCAGATCTTTATCTTCATACGTTTTTAGAATATTTTAAATATGAACATTATTACACAGTATGAAAACACTATTTAAAGTATGAATTGTGTTCTTAAATTTAATTACGCCTAGAAATCAGTGTTCGCATAACATACTTCATTATGTAATTCAAGCACTTAAAGTACTCAAATAATGTAATACGCACTTATCGTTTTCACTACTTTTTATTTTATAATAGATTTTCTAATATTATCATAATAGGTACTGTAGCTAGATTAGAAAAAATAGTGTGTATGACTCAGGTCAAAGTAATTTATTATAGGCGGTTTTTAGGACTCATGGAATACTAAAAACAGAGTGTGAAGTTTTAGTACTAGCACCTGGATGACCGACCTTTGCTCGATGTTTTTCTAAAAATTAATCCTATCTAGATTGATTTATCGCCTCCACACCCCCTGCATACTTAATTTCATGTTTTTTTTTCTGACCTACGCAACCTCGTTTACGTCTTCTATTGCCCGTAGCGTAATGATTTTCCCCTGTTTTTGTGACATTCTTCATTGGTGCTCCGCTCTTTTTTGTCTTAGTGTGATGATATATAGCTTATAGCCTTCCTCGATAGATGGGCTATCTAACTCTGAAAGAATTTTACAAATCTAACCAATAGTTTCTAAGATTAGCGCGTTCCACCAAACAAACTCTTCAGCTTTATATATTAAGTAGTATATATATAAGAATAACTGTTTAAAGGTATTAGATAGATAAATGTACTATTTATATAATAATAAGCTTCATAGTTTAGGATCAGATTGCCGACTGTAAGAATTGTGAATTTAAAAACTATTATTAAAAATTACCCATATATAGAACAAAATGATCGTGGACATCAAACAATTTTTGTAACATGTAGGTTTCGAACTTTTGCCTTAGAAGTCAGGAACACTAACCATTAAAATAATCGGCCATTAGTATATCCTAAAATCTAATCTATACTACTATAAAAAGAGGTTTTTTTTTTAACTTTGTTTGTATGTTTGTAGGGGGTAATCTTCAAAAGTACTGATACGATCCTGAAATTTCTTTCACTAGCAGACAGCGACACTATTCAGGCGTGACATAAGCCATATTTTATTATGATTGAACAAAAAAATCACATAACAAAAAAAATACGACCAACGAAGTGGGCATGGGTCGGCTAGTGACGTATGAGTAACTGAAATACTTCTCCAATTGATTATTCAAGAAACTCTAGATTTGTCCATTACGTGTCGGTTTCCTATTAAACATACAGGATCATCATTTATTTATTTTATTTATTTATTAATACTTCCTGCATTATATTTGTATGAGGTGGACTTAATGGCATCATCATAATTTTAACCGTTAGACGTCCACTGGTGGACATAGATCACCCCCAAGACTCTCCACAACAACCGATCCTGAGTTTCCCGTATCTAACCGTTTCTCACGACCTACATCCAGATCGCCGGACCACCTTATAGAGGGCCTACTCCCTCTCTGTATTCCAGGACATGGTCTCCAGTTCAGATTTTATTTCTGAAGAATGTGTAGTTTTAAAAAAAAACCTCTTATGTGAGACTCAAACAAACTCGCTAGTCAGTCAGTCAGAGTTAGTCGCTACTGAATACTGATTTAGAGCTGCTTTTGTACAACTAGAACACAATTATATAAGTTGAATGAAGATATGACATAATTATCATCATTGTTATTAACAGTCTATCACAGTCTACTGGCGGACATAGGCATAAAAACGGCCATAGAAAGGAGATTTTAACCTACTAAACACGCTGCCCAGACGGGTTTGTTGGTATAATAATTTGACATAGCTTACAAATGACCCCAAACTAGTTAGAACTGTACTGTACGATGCACATTCTACTGTTAAACATACTTATAAATTTCTAAATACATACACAGATAAATAGCCGCGCACAGAAGAAATGATCATAATAATCGTATAATTAATTATCCCAAGTGGGACTCGAACTCATAAACTCTTTTCTTTTTTTTTTTTTTATGCATCGACCTGCCAAAATGATTCTACTCTGCCTGATGGAAAGCATATACAGAATTCAAGAGTGGTGGTCACCATGCTCATTGCTTGTGCAGACAATGCAACAATGCAGCATGGTGACCCAAACTATGGCGGCCTAGTGATGCTTCTGCATTATTGAGACTCCAGTCTCGCACTCACCAACGAAACACGACAGCATGAATGCTGTCATTTTACGTTGATCTTCTGTGCGAGGGGAGTACCGCCCTGGTCGAGCCGGCCCAACCCAACGTGACTCTACTACCTGTAAGATCTTCAACAGATGGATCACTATTTTCTCTCTTGGTCGCTCCTTACGATATCCCTGGGATGAAAAGGGATGGCGATACTCTGTATTCCTAATCAATCACCACACAGACAGACCAGACAGGGAACGCTAATTATTACATAAGAATGCGACTATTATAATGATTCATTCATTAGAAATCTTATTAATTTGAATTTCTCTAAATGTTATAATTATTTTAGTGCACGTAATTAATAAAAAATATACTTTTATTTTTCACTCTAGACTTACGATTGTTATTTAATTAGAAATTCTCGGTAATCAAAGTTCTTAATTTGAAATTACTGAAATTCCACACAAGAACACAGTCTACGTGTTTACTTGTTTTGAATCAAAATCAAATGGTTTTTATTTCATGTGAACTATGCAGACACTTTCGAAACGTTACATTACTGACTCTAGAACCATACCCGTTAGATACATACCGGGTTCGAACTCATATGGTATATACTACATACTCGGTAGAATGTGAGTATAGTCTAGGCTTGTAATATAAGTTCATATTTAGTATCTTTCTGGTGGCTTTGAGTGTTTCCCCGGCCTACCCAAATGTCCTGCTGACGGTAGTGTCGCGCTTCGGGTCGTAACACGATGGCTGGGGCCGTATGCCGTCTGTATGGACAGGCCGACTCAAAATCATGGTCCTTTCTTCAAAAGGCCAACCCAGATCCTATATTTTGTTTTGTAATCAATGTTCTCGGACTAAAAAAAAAAGGACACCTCTGTGGTTTGTTTCGGCATTTCTTCCCAGAGTGAGTCGTAGGAAATGCCGGTCTCTTCTAGCTGTAAAGTCCGACGTGTAAAAATATCTGAAAAGATTTACTTACAAATAAATATCATTTCATTTCATTTCATTTCATTTCATTTCATTTCATTTCATTTCATTTCATTTCAATGGTATCTAGAAGATACTAAGAACACCAAGGGCCAGTTTTACTAGTTCCTAATACAGCGTCAAATAGTAATCTGCCATATAACACTAAATAACAGATAAAAGTCGTTGATAAATATATGGATATCTGACATTTATTATTATTATTTATCTAACATTGTAAATATTCTGTGTGAGAGAGAAAAATAAAGATTTATTATTATTATTATTTATTTCACTGTTTAAGACTACTGACACCGAAATCTGTAGTCATTTTGCAGTCTATCAGTGACTTAATCAGCAAGGGCAAAAGCCCTGATTTTATTATGTTGCTGAAAAGGAATAAAAGTAATTGTTTGTGTGTAATATTTTTTTTTATGGAATAAGCAGGCAAACGAGCAGACGTATCGCCTGATGGTAAGCGATTACCGCTGCCCATGGACACCTGCAACACCAGAGGCGTCACAAGTGCGTTGCCGACCTTTGGGTGGAGAGATAGGGGGAGGGGAGTTGGGGCATGGGGCTCCGGTATCCTCACACGGTGAAACATAGCGCAAGCACTATTTTACACCGGTTTTCAGTTAGGCCGTGGTATCACTCTGTTTGAGCCGGCCCATTCATGACGAAGCGTGGTTCTCCCACGGTTAAATGTATATTACTTCGACTACACAAGGTAGTAGAGCCACGCTGATTTCGAACGGGCCGGCTTGATCAGGGCGGTACTATACTCACACAGAAGACCAATCTAAAATGACAGCATACGTGCTGTCGTGTTTCATTGGCGAGTGCGAGACCGGAGCCCCAATGATGCAGAAGCATCTCAATGGGCCTCCATAGTGTAGGTCACCATGCTGTATTGTTAAATTGTCTGCATTCGCAATGAGTATGGTGACCACCACTCTTGGATTCTGGTCATGCTTTCCATCAGACAGAGTAGAGGCACTTTGCCAATCTTCAATATAGTTATAAAAATACTCATATGTTTATTTGGTGAAGTGGTGTTGTACCGTTCTTTGTGATAAGTTATTCAAGTGTTTTTTTATTTACTTTATAAATTTCAGATCAATATGTACATTATACGAAGTTTTATGAAGTCAAATTTTAAATATATAATGAATATTTCAGATTACTGCGAAAATCTTAACTAATTCAGTTTCTAATTAATATAACATAATTTATTTTAACTTTTTCTAATTTATTCTGCAGTTATGTCTACCAGATTAACAAAACCATTAAAATAACATATACATATATAAATAATAATAAAATGTATCTAATTTTACTTTCCTTTAATGGTTATGTTGAAGTTAAGGCCAATATATATATAGTCTTAGTCTTGCCATAAATATTGTTCAAAGAAAAACATTTTTTTTTTGTACGTAACATTTATTACAGTATGTTAGTTTAATACATTAATATAAAACTATTAAAAAATATAAAGCTCATTCGAAGTGGTCTCTATTGGAATCAATACAGTCCGTTAAATGTTGAGGCTAGTTATCAATAGCAGCACGCACTCTTTCAACGGGAAAATTATTCACTGTCAATCGTATGGGTTGTTTTAGGGACTCCAAATTATCATGGCGCTTAGAGCAAGATTTACTTTCTAAAACTGATCTTAAATCATTATTCAGTGGCTTAAGATCAGGACTAGATGACGGCCAGTCTTTAGCTCTGATGAAGTTCGTTTCTAACCAAGATTGGGTTGATCGAGCTTTATGACCCGGTGCCGAGTCTTGCTGAAAGGACCATTCTTTTTTATTGAACATGATTTGATACCCATTTCACAAAAGTATTGCTCAGTTACTCCTTCGTAGCCAACACCCTACCAAACCATCACTGAATTATCATCTATAAACAAACATTTTCTGAGACCTCCCTTTGCGTACCGCTTAAGGAGTTGTTTTAATTTTATGACCCTGTTCTTCTTTAAATTATCAATTAAGAAATGATCAGTGTATCTCTTATAGGCTGCAAGTCCTTATGCATCTTTTCAAATACGCGACATGGTTCTAGGTGCTATCTTCATCTCCCGAGATAAAATCTTTTGCTTTCGGATAGGATTTCTTCAAATTCTTTCCCTTGGTGCTTTGATCGCCTTTTTCGTACGAACACTACGTGGACTGCCAGATCTTTTTCTGTCACAAACGGAGGAAGTTTTATTGTACCTATCAATAGCCCAGTACAGAAACATTTGACTAATACCAAGCTTATGGAAGATTTTAAAAATAGTGTTTCACTCCATACCTACTTTCCGTAATGCAATGACAGCGATTCGGTTCTCTTTATCACCCCACTCCGTTTTAATATTACAAAATATTTTACAATATCTTGGCGCGGAAATAAGAAAACACAATGAACAATCGTATGAAAATGACAGATTCCGAATTCGAAATTAATATTTTGTTTATTTTTAAGTGTAACAGTATTTATGGCTAGACTAAGTATATATAATGTGAAAACTACTACCATTGGCTTCGCCGTAGTCGGTTAAAAAGGCAGTTCTGTTGAATAATATCCAGATCTATCTGCAATCTACATTTTTAAACGAATACTAGCTGTGTCCGCTACTTCGTACACGTGAAATTTGGATTATCCAGTTATTTATAATTTTTAACCGTTTGAACCTTCCCTGGACTACGACAAACGTTTCAAAACCAAACCAGCTAAATCGGCCCAGCCGATCTCCAGTTTTAACGAGACAAACGAACAGTAAATGATTTTTATATATAAGATACTATTTCCAAATGCACTCGTGTGGTTATATTTAGTTCTATCATACATTTATCGTAGAGAAAATAAAGAAGTTGCCATATAAAGCGAATTTCACACATTATAGAAATTACGAGAAATATTGAGGAAGTCGAATGACCCTTTACAGAGTTTTTGTTTTTATTATATATAAAAAGACAACTCCCGCACTAGGAATAAATCCTGTGTCACGGGGGACTGCACAAACCTACATGAAACGGACACAAAGAACATCCAGACTCAGAACAACAATTTGTGGATCACACAAAGTGTTGTCCTACGTGGGATTTGAACCCACGACACTTGGCGAACTAGGAAACGGCGAGGTGTCCGTTAAACCACTAGGCCAAACGTGCAGTCAAGATATTAGTAATGTTACAAGAGATTTGATAATTGAGAAAATTTGTGTTTTTATATGGTTAATTAGCATTCATAGTTTTAATTCAACATCATCATCATGTATTTAGTAAACCACTGCCTGAAATGATGTAGGCATCTTCTTAGAAAGGAGGTTCTGCTTGCTTCACCATGCTTGCCACACGGATTAGTATTAGCAGGTTTTATAATAGTTGGCTTAAGAATGGTTATTCTAGTATTATGTATGGCAAAAACTGCCTACCGTTTTTTGAAATTTATTTGGCGTCGTTGTAATTAAATTTCTTTTTCTACTATTCTTGATCATCCGACATCCTCTTTCATACATTTTTAAGCTATTGCATAGATTTTTTCGCGGTCTTTGAGGCTTTTAAGCGTGGCGACCGAATCAAAAAATTCCATAACGTAACGAAAATAAAACCTGACACCCGAAGCTCGCACGGATCGAGAAGAACTGCTCCGAAAGACGAATCAAGGAATCTGTCGGTCTGATTCAGAGACAGACTGATTCGTTGACGAGCTGCTACGAAATCTGTCTGTGACAGAGACAGACAGACATAACAGTCTGGGTTTGCGCAAGTATGTATACTTGAACGTGTATGTCCGGCTTAAGCAGCTGTTTGTGAGAAAGTATATCTATAGGTGTATATATCACATTAGTAGTCTGGATCAACTATTTATTGATTTTATATCAGGTTGTAATCTCCAACAATGCAACAATGTTGCTAACAAAAATGGCAGACAGCTAGATGTTGTATTGGTTGACGTCCCAAATTGTTGCGTTACCGAAACGGATCCCTTAAGTGTTGTGGACCCTCACCATCCTCCTTTGGAGATACAGATTACATTGACCGAGTCGCTGAAACTTCAATCTAGCAGCATTGAGAAAAGAAACTTTCACAAGGCTGATTATGAAATAATAAACAAGCATTTGAGTGATATTGATTGGGAAGAACGGTTGGGAAGTAGCAGTAGTGTTGACGAAATGGTTCAAATTTTTTACAGCATTATTAGATCGACCATCACAACTTTTATACCTCTAAACCGAAAACGAAACAGAAATGCTCCAATATGGTTTAATAAAAAACTGGTTGGACTGTTAAAAGATAAAAACAAACTTCGTTTAAGGTATAAAAAATACAAAAATCCCCTCGACCTACTTTCCCTTAGATTGATATCGAAGCGATGTGATGGTTATGCTAAAGAATGTTACAATACCTACATTGAGAGTGCAGAAAAATCTATTTCCATATGTCCAAAATTTTTTTGGTCATATATCAAGAACAAAAGAAGCGGAGAAAGTTCATATCCGGCAACAATGACTAATGGCCCCATAACATCTACGAATGGGGAAGGAACATGTGAGCTATTTGCTTCTCATTACAACAGCATTTACAGAGATGAAACAATATCACCTCAAAACTATCAGGTATCAGAATACTTCGAAACAATAGCCACACAGTCGGACAGTATATCTTTCGTGGATATCAAATACCAGGATGTTGAAAAAAAAATAAAAGGTCTTGATGTCACAAAGGGCGCAGGCCCAGATGATATTCCGCCATTATTTATTGCCAAATGTGCACCCGGTCTGATTGCTCCGTTGATGAAAATATATAGCACTGCAATCGGATCTGGCCAATTCCCTAAAGAATGGAAACAAGCAAAAGTGGTGCCGGTCTACAAGAGCGGAGACTCCAGCGATGTAAAGAACTATAGACCAATATCTATTCTCTCGATCTTTGGTAAAATACTGGAATCATTGATTTGTCCACATATTCAATCATATTTTGCCAAGTTCTTAAGCGAGCATCAGCACGGATTTGTAGAGAACAAATCTACAAGCACTAATCTAGCATCGTTTGTTGAGGCCACGTGTGAAGCCATGGATAAGGGTATGCAGGTTGACGCTGTTTACACAGACTTCAGCAAGGCATTTGATAAGGTTTCACACGAACTGCTACTCAGGAAACTAGCTATGTACGGCATTACTGGTAGTCTCCTGGGGTGGTTTGTTTCTTATCTGTCTGATCGAGAGTTTTACGTGGTTGTCAATGGCTTCCAATCCAACAAGTATGCCATTGCTTCAGGGGTTCCCCAAGGTTCCCATTTGGGCCCAATATTATTCAATATATATATTAACGACATAACATCATGCTTTCATAATACCCGATTTTTTCTTTTTGCAGACGATTTAAAAATCTCAAAAGCTATAAGGTCTCAACAGGATGTAAACCTAATGCAAGAAGATATTGACCGATTATCTGTATGGTGTCATCACAACAAAATTTCGTTGAATAGTTCGAAATGTCACCATATAAAATTCACCAGGAAAGTCAATACAATAAGTTCGTCGTACCAAATAAACGAAGTTACTTTATGTGAGGTGGATGTGGTGCGGGATTTAGGAGTAATCTTGGACACTAAACTCACATTTATACCACACATGGAGAGTATAATTAGTCGATCGCAGCGGATGCTTGGATTTGTCATTCGCAATGGAAAGGTATTTAAAAATCCAGATACTAAACTGGTTTTATACAATAGCCTTGTAAGAAGCATCCTAGAATACTGCAGTATAGTGTGGAGACCTCACTATGCAACACACTCGCTGCGAATAGAAAGAGTCCAAAAAAGATTTGTGCGACACTTGGGGTCCTCAAAGAGTAGGCAATTTAAATATCTCTCCTATCTTGATAAACTAGGCCACTATAACATGAGTACCCTAGAAGCCCGAAGGGAGCTCTTGGATTTGAGATTAGCGTATAAGCTGCTCAACAACAACATTGACTGCCCTGAGTTATTAAGCAGATTCAACTTCAGAGTACCCCGCAGACCGCCTCGCAGACCGATAACTCCCCTGGTTCCGCCTCTGCGCCATACAGTGTTTGGTGCTAATTCACCTATACCCCGCATGTGCAAAGTTGTAAATGAGTGCAGCGACCTGGTTGATATGTACTCTGATTCGCTGTCGACGGTTGTCAGACATATCAAACGCACTAAAATAAAATAAGCCATTAATATAATTAGTAGTATTAGTATTATTATTTACAAATATATATTGTAATTAACTAGAGTTTAAGTGTACCTAACTAATAAGTTTTAAATTCATATAGCTATGTTAACATGTTGATACATAAAACACATTGCATGTGGTGTTTGCCTGTAATTGGTTGTGCAGTTAGATATAAGACAATCATTCTTGTATACTCCTATGTTTGCAATAATTATCTGTAACAACTGTTGGTAAACCTTAAATAAATAAATAAATAAATATCTATCATAATATATCTTTATAATGCCACACTCACCGCATGTGCGGCCCCGTAAGTATACATGTTCAAAGAAAAAAAAAATGCTGTGAATATAACAAACCGTTCAGTGACGATGACATTTATAAGGAATAGTTTAAACCTTTTATAGTATGCTGTGTAACGATACCATATCGCTACTTAAAAAAAGTGATCAACGCCATCTAGGGACGATGTTGGTACTAATTTCATCATCATCATCAGCCTATTGCAGTCCACTGCTGGACAGCTGCTGGCCTCTCCAATTGCACGCCACTTAGTTCGATCCTCGGCTTCTCGCATCCAGCTCTTGCCAGCCGTCTTGCGCAAATCATCACTCCACCTGGCCTGTGGACGTCCTACACTACGTTTGCCGAGACGCGGTCTCCACTCAAGAACCCATTTACCCCAACGGTTATCGGTTCTACGGCAAATATGGCCAGCCCACTGCCACTTCAGCTTGCTAATCCTGTGGGCCATGTCGATGACTCTGGTTCTCTGCCGGATCACCTCGTTTCTGATACGGTCCCTTAGAGAAACGCCGAGCATAGCCCTTTCCATAGCACGCTGAGCGACTTTGAACTTGTGGACCAGCCGTACCGTAAGTGTCCACGTTTCGGCTCCGTATGTCATTACGGGTAGGACGCACTCATTGAAGACTTTCGTCTTTAGGCATTGTGGGATCGACGATGAGAAGACCCGACGAAGCTTCCCAAACGCTGCCCAACCCAGCTGAATTCTCCTGTTCACCTCGTCCTCAAAGTTGTTTTTCCCTAACTGCAAAGTCTGCCCGAGGTACACGTATTGTATTTTTGAACAACTTCGAGAACGGCACCGTGCACCGCAACCGGTTCCGGTAGTACGTGTTCATTGAACGTGACCTTGGTCTTGTCCAAGTTTATCCGTAGGCCGATGCCTACAGAAGAGTCAGCCAGGTCGTTCAGCATCTGTTGTAGGTCCTGCAGCGTCTCTGCCATAATGACGATGTTGTCTGCAAATCGCAAGTGAGAGATGTATTCGCCATTGATGTTGATGCCACGTCCTTTCCAGTGCAGCGTCTTGAAGAAGTCCTCCATTGCATTAGTGAACAATTTCGGGGATATAGCGTCACCTTGTCTCACTCTTCAATGCAATGGTATAGGTCTTGTATGCTGATTCTGTACTTGGACGGACATAGTGGCGGCTTCGTAGAGACATCTCAACACTTGGATGTATCGCCAATCCACTTGGCAACGCTGCAGGGACTCCAGAACAGTCCAGATCTCGATCGAGTCGAAGGCCTTCTCATAGTCCACGAATGCTAGACACAGGGGCTGATTATACTCTTCGGTCTTCTGTATAATCTGCCGCACTGTGTGGATGTGGTCTATGGTGCCATATCCGCTCCGAAACCCAGCTTGCTCTGGTGGTTGGAATTCGTCGAGTCTTCGCGCAAGACGGTTCGTAATGACTCCTGAAAACAGCTTGTAGACGTGGCTTAGAAGAGAAATGGGCCGATAGTTCTTCAACATGGTCTTGTCACCCTTTTTGAAGAACAGGACGACCACACTCCTGCTCCACGCCTCTGGAGTTCTCCCTTCGAACAGGACAGCGTTATAAAGCTTTTGGAGCACCCTCAGTACGGGCATACCCCCAGCTTTCAACAGCTCTGTGGTAACGCCGTCCTCTCCAGGGGCTTTTCCATTTTTCAGATGTTTAAGAGCCATCACGATTTCATTAGTGCTGATTTCTGGCAGATCTTCGGTGTAGTGGCGTGTTAATGTGGCTCTAGGGTCCTCATTTTCGGGATCAGGTCGAGATGCATGCGAAGCGTATAAACTGCCGTAGAAGCCTTCGACTCCCGAAAGGACGGCCGGTTTGGAAGCAACGACTTCTCCACTTGATGTGGTCAACTTCGTCAAGTGGCTTCTTCCAAGAGATTGGACGAACACTTTTGACCCCCGATTTCGCTCGATCGCTCTTTCGATCGAAAGAGTATTGGAGCATCGGAGGTCATGTCGTACAAGCCTGCTGATCTCTCGGTTTAGAGTCCGCTTTGCCGACGAAGTGACAGGGGGGTTCTCACGTCGTTCCCTCATTAACCCTAGTGTCCTCTCTGAAAGCTTCGACCTCCTGCTTTTACGCTGCATTTCACAAAATCTCGTACCTTCGTCCCTGAGAATCCGAACCACATTTTCAAGGTTCTGGTTTACGTCTGTTGTGGTTTCCATGGCAGCAAATCGGCTTTCCAGATTTGACTGGATTTTTTCAGATCCCATCGCGACTTGGAGCAGAGTTGGTCGGAGCCTGGATTTCATCAAACGAACACGTTCAGCCTTAAAGTCGATATTCAGAGAGCCTCGGAAAAGTCGGTGATCACTACCGATATTGAACCTATTGATCGCTGAGACATCTCTGAATATATGCTTTCGGTCCGTCAAGATGAAATCAATCTCATTTTTTGTCATAGCGTCGGGGCTTTGCCACGTCCACTTCCTTTGTTGCCGTTTTTTGAAGAAGGAGTTCATCAAGAACAGCCCCTCCCGCTCGAGAAAGTTGACGAGCATTTGCCCCCTATGATTCCTGCTTCCAAATCAATGGGATCCTATGACCGATTCGCTGCAAGTTTGTTCTCGCACTTTGGCGTTGAAGTCACCCAATACAACGTTGTAGTGGGTTTTAGTAGTGAAGTGGAGGGCCCCCGATATGTCATCGAACATATCCTCCACTTCATCGTCCGAGTGGGCCGAGGTCGGTGCGTACACTTGTACTACCTTGAGGCTATACCTCTCGGTAAGTTTAATAATGAGGTACGCTACCCTGTTCGACACACTGGAGATTTCCACCACGTTGTCAGAAAGGGACTTGTTTACCAGAAACCCCACGCCACCTTGGGATTGTTGGTCTCCCTCGCGGAAGTTCATCAGGTGGCCTGAGTCAAGGGTTATGGTATCCTCCCCCTCTCTTCGGACTTCACATAACCCTAGGATATGCCACCTAATCTTCCCAAGTTCCACCTCAAGTTGTGCCAGATGCGAGTCTAGCCGTAACGTGCGGCCGTTAAAAGTTGCCAAAGTCAGTTGCTTTAATAGTTATACTATAGTACTATAGTATAGTATAGTACAATAGTACTAATTTAATAGTTTAGTATTTTTCATTCACAATATTAAACATACTGCATAAAAAAAAAGTAAATATAATTGCATAAGTTGATAAAAAATGCTATGCAATAGCTTTACCGCGGCAGTCACCGAATGCCACACGTCTTTTTCCATTTCATTGCGCAAGGTTTAGTACTTGTAAATATTTGGAGAAATGTTTTTTTTTTCTGAATTTTCAAATGCGTGTACATTTATATGGCTGAATGTTTAAAAGAAGTACGCGTTATCGACGCTCTTACGTGCTTGCATGCTTATTATGTTTACGTATTTGCATGTGCGTGGTAAGTTCTGAAGTATAGTGTTAATATTTCTTGTAACTAGCCTTATGATTTTTTTCTTTATAGACATATGTAGTTTAAGATTGTATCAAGCTATAGCGATTAGTGTTTCTAAAATGATTGTCAATCCATTTATAGGTGAATTTAACGGAATGCAAGTTTTTTTGTACATAATTAAGCGATCTTATAATATAGTCTGAAAAATAAATAAACCGATGATAGAAGAATATTATACAGAAAAGTATGTCAAAGAAAAGTATTTATTTCATGTATTTTGCACACTATAAAGGCAAAAAGGCACTATAATGTAATCAGCACGCACTTATACAACGCATGTAACAAACAACAAAATATATACGCGCAAACGAGACAAAAATGTAGAATTAATACCACAAAATGGCTTATGGGTCTCAGCTATGATGAGATTGAGAATATGCTTAAGAGTTCCTAATACGCTAACAAGCACGCACGCGATTACTCACACCCACTCACACGTAAGCACACACACACACACACACATACACACAAATCACACTTACTTATACCTTTGTCTCATTAATAAACTCTAAACTTAGACTAAATTATTTTCTTGTTATCAACTTGTTATTAACTTTGTATAGTATTGTTGTTTCTCCTTTTTTCTCTTGTTAATTATTTTTATGGCAATACAGTTGCTATTTTTTCTGTATGTGTACTCGTAATTACAAGAGGGAATCATCATCTTGGCTTCCATATTACAAGTTTTTACTTAGTTTGGAGGCCAAGAGACACGAATATGTAATTTTTGCTGTGCCAATAAAACATTTTTGATTTTGATTTGATTTTATATCGATTTTGCAATGAATTTAATTAAAAGTATCTATATATGCAGGGAAGCTAAATATCCTGTAGTTAGATAATTTGAAATCTTGGAAGTTTCAGGTAAACTATCCTCAATAGAAAACTGTAATTAAAATGTAAGAAATGGAGCTTCAAACACAATTTATTTCAGTATTTATTAATGTATTCAGTGTTTGTCTATATACACACATCAAAAGTGTCTAGGGATCAACATATGTGTCTAGGGATCAACATATATTTTTGCAATAACTTTTCTCCTGATTGATATTAATTAAAATTTTCTTTAAGGATTCATCAAATAAAGTGTTTTCGTTTGTCACAGTAACGATAAACCAAGTCACCTTTGCATTAATAAAGAAATTTGCAATTTTCCTAATAAAAGGATTTTTGACATTTGAACCACTAACATTAAAGTTCGAAAAAAAGACTGAAATAACAGTTTTCTTTAAAATTTTATTAGGTAACTTAAACAATTAATAATCCGTGTTTCTACCGCGAACACTAACACAAAAACATCGGTTTGGCATACTCAAAATGAGTTCATCCAAATCACGCTGTGGAATGGCCGCCCATGTTCGTTGCAACAACAAAAAAAGGTCTTCTTGCGACTGGATACCCTCCATATTCGGCAGAGCTCTTCTCTGTAGCATATCCCATGCATGCTCAATTGGGTTCAAGTCTGGCGACTGAGCAGGCCAGGGCCAAAGCCACATCTCAATCTCAAGAAATCCGCATAAAAATGCTTGATCCCTAGACACTTTTGATCTACTATATATAAATAAGTCGGGTTTTCCTTCCTGACGCTATAACTCCAGAACGCACAAACCGATTTCCACGATTTTGCATTCGTTGGAAAGGTCTCGGGCTCCGTGAGGTTTATAGCAAAGAAAATTCAGGAAAAATTTCAACAGAAAAGCGGGAAAGTGTTACCTACATAAAACGAAGCCATCTGGTGGCGAAACGGAGTTCGCCGGGTTTGCTAGTGTGTGTATAAATGTTTAAGTAGGTTTCAAGCACTCAATAACTTTTGCACCATTGAGTTCTGAGTTCTGACACGATGTGCAAAATGGTTTTTTAGTCCTATCAATGCAACAATGTGCCACAATGAAGTGTAACCACATATAGCTAATGTAATAATATAAATATTATCTACTAGCAGACCCACGCAACCCGGTTTGCGTCTCCTATTGCCCGTAGCGTGATAATTTTCCCCCGTTTTCGAAATATTCTTTATTAATGCCCCGCTCCTATTGGTCTTAGCGTGATGATATATAGCCTATAGCCCTCCTCGATAAATGTACTATCCAACACTGAAAGAATATTTCAAATCGGACCAGCGGTTCCTAAGATTAGCGTGTTCAAACAAACAAATCCTTCAGCTTTATATAATTGCATAGATTACATTTTCTAAACAGTCATAGCAAGCCGTTAATTGATACTCTTCTCACGGTTCGTAATCAGCCAAGTGTCGAATCAAAAATCACCACCAGAACTACTTATTATAAAACCAATGATCTGTCTGGTTCTCAGTTTTCTAATATTGCGTAAGATACAGGTGTTTCAACTTTATATTCTAAATCGTTATATTCGCGTGACTACATTTATTTTATACTATACATTATGTAATGTCCGGTATCGTACTTTAGTTCCGATTTTTAAAACAACTTCAAGAGATAGATGAGGTTATTGATGCGATTGTATTTTAAGTATGTTTTAGCTTGCAAGTCCGACATTAGTGAATAGATTTGAAAATTCTTTTTCTAGGGCACTACAATGATCATTATATAGGACCACACTATAATATGACCAGGGCAAATTTTAACAGGAACAAATGGGTAGTTATAAAATATCAACTCTAAATATAGAAAATTAAGGATCGAGGAATAAAGTTCATTTTAATTTCATAGTGACATCAGAGGTATTGAAAGCAGTGATTCTTTTGACTGCACGTTTGGCCTAGTGGTTTAACAGTCACACCACCGTTTCCAACTTCACCAAGTGTCGTGGGTTCAAATCCTACGTAGGACAACACTTTGTGTGATCCACAAATTGTTGCTCTGAGTTTGGGTGTTCTTTGTGTCCATTTCATGTATGTTTGTAAAGTGCCCCCGCTACACAAGATTTATTCCTAGTGCGGAGTTGTCTTTTTTTTTTATAAAAAAATTTTAAGATCTAAGAAGTAAGGTTGACTGGAAGAGAATGCCTTCAGCTAAAGCGTAAGTTGTCTTTTCTTAAAAATAATCACAAATTTCAAAAAAAGAAAAAACCGACTTCAAGAACTGGACCAAATAAAAATGGAACCACATGGGAAGCACTAGCTTTCAAATAAAAAAAGAATTATCAAAATCGGTTCACCATTTCGAAAGTTATAAGGTAATAAATATTTAAAAAAAAAGGTCGAATTGATAACCTCCTCCTTTTTTAAAGTCGGTTAAAAGGAAAGGAATAGTGATTACACCTAAAAATCCTATTACTACTATGTGTTTACGCTACTTTGTAATGAATTTACACCATTCATCACTTTCTTAACAATTAGCAACCCGCTATGACTTCACAACGATACGATTTACACTTAAAGCAATATAAAAGCGTTTAGCACTAAGGTGGTAACCGATTTGACAGAATTCTCACAAGCTGATGAGAAGTTACGGATAGTATCTTCTACATCGAAACTTAAACATTTTCCAGATTTATAATATCGTATTAGGTTTGAATTAAATAGAAGAAGTATTTTATAATTTACTACTCGACTATGTAAAAACTTTTGATTGATTGTGTACAAACTAGTCTTATTATGTTATTTTTTTTTTTTAAATATTATAGCTGCCAATATGACTCTGTTTAGCCTGATGGAAAGCATAAGCAGAATCCAAGAGTGGTGGTCACCATCCTCAATGCGAATAAGGATAACGCATCATCTAGAGGTAGTAGAGCCACGCTGATTTCAGCACGAACAGGCCGGCTTGACCGGGGCGGTACTACCCTCGCACAGAAGATCAACGTAAAATTACAGCGTTCGTGCTGTCGTGTTTCGTTGGTGAGTGCGAGACCGGAGGCCCAATGATGCAGAAGCA
The DNA here is from genome assembly GCA_949125395.1 of Diaphora mendica. Lineage (NCBI taxonomy): Eukaryota > Metazoa > Arthropoda > Insecta > Lepidoptera > Erebidae > Diaphora > Diaphora mendica. Next base: position 1,442,430 of record OX421332.1, on the reverse strand, counting down.
TCACTAGGCCGCCATGGTGTGAGTCACCATGCTGCATTGTTGCATTATCTGCATTCGCAATGAGTATGGTGACCACCACTCTTGGATTCTGCTTACGCTTTCCATCAGGCAGAGTAGAGTCATTTTGGCAGGCCAAAACATAAAAAAAATGCGGCCTGGTGACCCAAACTATGGCAGCTTAGTGAGATGTATTTTCACGCTGCGCTTAAAGCACCCGGGATCATAGTAAGATGGAAACACGTGTGCTGGTGGTGAGTTCCAGGTTTTAACTGCTCGGCACAGCTTTATGATATACTTTTTTTTCTGTCTGAGTCAGATTTTTAATTATCTAGATCTTTAATTACTAAACAACAAACAACAACAGTATGTATACATGAGTATATTTATCCAAAGTCAGTTTAGCATTCCATACGTATGATTGGTATTGTGGCGACCTCCACATACAGCGCAACAACGCCATCTACCGAAGATACATCGAACTACGGAGTAACAAAGAAAACTAAGAAACTACCAATTACCAATCCTGAATCGCGCAGTGAAAGTTCTCGCGCCAGTTAACATATATACAACATCCCAACATCAACCGCTGGGCAGTTGGCCCGCCAGGCATGTTCACCTCGCCTTTTCGAAAGAACCTCCCTTTGTGTTGGTGGGAAATGACACACATGTCTTCCACATATAATAAGACTTATCTCCACGCAATCATCTTGGACTTTAGACACCTCTTCCAGCTTTTATTAACGAATGCTGCTATCCTTACTTTGAGGTCTGAAGCTTTTTAGACCATCTGGTATTGATTTCCTAATGTTACTTGAACCGTTTTCGGGCTCACTCCGAATCTATTCAGGAACTTAGAAATTGCACAAGCATAATGACATATAGTATAACATACACGAATATTAATATACCTACTACACTACTGTTTGAACCAGTCGTTTTATAAATTGTATTATCTCTTTAGATAGTAAATAAATTCACGATAGACATCGGAAGGCGGATGGCATGCGGCGCCATTAGCACATCAATATTTAAGTAGTCCGCCACTATGATAATTTTGCAGGCGAATAGAATTGTAAGGGTCCTACATTCTTGCCCATTTACCTACTGTGTCTGGGTATCTCCACGTTTTAGTTAATACGACCTGACCCACGCAACCTCGTTTACGTCTCCTGTTACCCGTAGCGTAATAATTTTCCCCCGTTTTTGTAATATTCTTCATTGGGGTTCCGCCCCTATTGGTCTTAGCGTGTTGATATATAGCTTATAGCCTGCCTTGTTAAATGGGCTATCTAACACTGAAATAATTTTTCAAATCGGATAAGTTCCTGAGATTAGCGTGTTCAAGCAAATAAACAACACTTCACAAAACAAACTCTTCAGCTTTAGGTATATATTAGTTTACATATTAATGATAAAGAAACTATTGTAGTTTCCTTCTTACCAGCATACAACAAAGAGTGTACCAAGTTTATTTTACGTATTTCCAACAATATAGAACCAAAATTGCATAAATTTAGTTTTGACTTTTAATTTGAAGGGAATTGAAATTTTCTAAAGTCCATTTATATACTTATTTATCACTAACTGCTTCCAAAGATGTTATAATTCATTACTTATGTCGCGGAAAAATTTTGGTATAAAAAGTAATCTATGTATTAATTCAGAGTATCAGTACCTTCCGTAACAAATTTGATCAAAATTGATCAAATCATTCGGGCGTGAAGAGGTAACGAACATATAAATACACACAATCTTTCGCTTTCAAAATACTAGTGTGATTAGACTTGCGGTTCAATATAATTTCCTCAATCGTTCATAACAAGCCTCTAATATATATCTACACAACAACATAATATATAATTCTATTTATAACCACAAATGATACCTTAGCGCTTCACCTAAAATTCTCACGCGATGTAATTTAACGTGACGCAATTCTGTTTTCATTCACTAAAATCACGTAAAAGAAGAAAGTATTATACCTTTGTATGTGAATAATTCTCTCGCTGGGTTTTCAAATGTGCGGGTTACATTGCGTTTTTATAAGAGAACGTAATCCACACGTGCCTTTGTAAGTAAGCAAGGGATATGGTTTTGCCGATACGCAAATGTCTCAATCGGTATTATGAACTTTGTTAGTAATTTTTGACAATAGTTAGTCTTAAACCAATGCTAGAAACTGTATCGGTATATGTATTTTAAAAAAGGTAATGTATATGAAGTGTATGTTCATGAGTTAGTTAACTCTAATATTTTTTCTAAATGCCTAAACAAATTAAGAAGTATGGACTTATGGAGTATGGTTAGAGCCCTTTTGATAACCCTGCCGAGACTCACTCTAACTCTGAATCAACTTTAAAAACCGTTGTTCTGATTTGGAACATGTAAATATGGGATAAATCGATTCTCAATTTAGATATTCTTGAGATTTTAAAGCATAATGTAATAGGTATTTGGTTATTTGTTGTTGTTTTCTCACTTAATTTTTATAAAGTCACTTTCATCAGTTATTTAAGAGCTATGCTATTGTCGATGCAGCTTTATCAACCTCTCCCTACTAAGAGCCGTTTTCTTGCCCTGTTTTTACGTCGCGATCACCACTTTGTCAATATAACTAAATCTCGGTCTACTTCTTCCTCCCTTTCCTTTTATTTTACCCTCTCTGATGTTACTTAGAAAATTATCGTGGTGTATAAGATGACCTACCATCTTGCCTCTTCTAGTTTCTATACTAGATATCAATAGCCTTTTCTCTTTCATTCTTTCTAGAACTTCGTCGTTGGTATTTTTTTCCGTCCAGCTGATTGCTTCCTTTCTTCTCCAGCACCATATTTCAAAAGCTTCCAGTCTCTTGAAACTACCGAAAAAACATAAATACTTAATATCATTAAAAAAACTCACTGTTCTTTCAGACCTGATTCACTTAAAAAACTACCATGCTCCGTGTCACGGGGTTGGCCCCATTTTCGCACTGTAAGGAGGTCGGCATCTAATCTATGCGTCATGCACGTATGTGCGAGAATGCAAGTATGATGAGACTGGTGATGACCTGTGGACATGACCTAGACAAGTAAAAACATATGCTTGTCTTATGTTTCTGCTATATTAACAACTAGCTGACCCGGCGAACTTCGTACCGCCATATTTACATAACTGTCTCAGCTTCCCACAGGCAGTGTACAGTCGAGGACAAAAAAATACTTTTCCCGTTATCTTTTATTTTTTTTCTTTCTAGCAAAAAAAGAATGAAAGAAATCGGACTATGTGTTATTGAATTACTACTAATTATATATTTTGACTTGCTTCCCCTCTCTCCAAGAAACCGTGCTGAATTTCGGGATAAAAAGTATCCTATCCTATATCCTACCTCGTAGTACGAACGACGAAAACCTGTGACTATGATAAAATTACCAGTTGTTATTTAATTTTTGTTAAAGAAATGTCTGTTAATTTTTGTTACTGTACATAATTTATAACTATAGGTTAATATCCTGATACATGATGTGGTACATTGATTGAGATTGCATTAATGAAAAACAAGGGACGAAACTGACAAAAAAAACAGATAAAAACAATCTTTAAAACTTATTGTATACAGTGTCCAAATTCAAACTTAATCGGCTCAGAAACATATGTCGTTTCGACGATATATTCCAACGTGCAAGTTACATTGCGTTCTTGTAAGGGTGTTTTTCGAAGCAATCAAGAGATATAAAAAATCTTCCGATATGTAAATTCCTCAATCGGTATCAAGAACTTTGTCAGGGTCCAGAACTTTTTTAGGTATTGAAGCATTTACAAATTCACAGATGCATCATGGTCGTTAATCTAAAGAACGAGTGCGTAAATATTGCATAAGTATAAATAAAAAAATAAATAATCTGCGATTTGAAGTCAATGATCGCAGCGATCGTCATACTCCGAGTAGTCTCGAGCGAGTCTGGCGGTAACTGTTTTAAGGAGCGTTTAGATTAATGGCTTGTAGTAACTGTTGTTGCACGATACGTATATTCTTCGTTGTCTTTCAAATAAAACCTTTGCGTATGCTACTCAAGAACTGATATTAATTTGAACAATGCAAATATATAAAAAAATATTTGATTTTTAGGAAAAGGTCATTAACAGTTTCAACTATCTGTTTGTAGAATGCATTGTTACTACTTCGGGTATTCCGTTTTATATAATATCTATGTTATTACTTTTACAGTCATTATCATAGTTAAGGGGAGAAGTAAGTTAGGCTGCCGGTAACCACACTTACTCATCCCACTCATTAAGAATATTCTTCATACGATTTTCTGTAAGGACGCGGTATCACTTTTGCAAAATCAGCCTATGTGTATGCACATTGTTGAAGTAATTAATTATGTAGTCTGTGTTATTGTCTCTGTAACAAGCGTTTATATTATCTATGTCTCTCTCTATTCGAAGATGGCTGACTTTAAAATTGAAGTAACACTGTGAAAAAAAAAATGAAATAATAATAATAATTTTTAAATGAAACAATATCTATTCATGAAAGCACTGGTGTCTCATTTACAACACATATACATTTTTTTATGTAATAGGGGGCAAACGAGCAGACGTATCACCAACACCAGAGTCGTCACAAGTGCATTGCCGGCCTTTGGGGGATGAGAATGGGGGGAACAGTTGGGGATGGGGGGAAGGGATGGGTATGGGCCACGGGTATCCTCACTCACTCGGTGAAACACAGCGCAAGCGCTATATATATAGTTTTCTGTGAGGCTGTGGTATCACTCTGGTCGAGCCGGCCCATACATGCATTTAAACTTATGTTCTATTTTCTTCTAGAGTTATTTCATCTATTTACTTCCAAAAATAAAGTACAACTAAAATTGAAAGTCTAATCTGTACGTGTTTTTATAAAATTGATCGCTGTATATATTTGTATGTTACAAACAGCAGTGACGCAGTCTTCGTAGGTGGTATAATGTTATTGATTTATCTCACGAGATAGTAGAAGATTTATAATATATTCACCATTGATGTTTTATTGAAATAAGATTACGTATGTTATCGAAATCGCAGTGACATAACATCGTGTCGAAGTGAATTCATTAATTTCGAGAGCTTATTTAGTCGTTTTAAATGTAGTACTAATTAAGGATTGCATTCTCCACAACCTTTTTTTTTTAATATGAGCCTGTAAAGAACTCTACTCCACCTGATGGAAATTATTAGCAGAATCCAAGAGTGGTGGTCATCATACTCATTGCGAATACAAACAATGCAGCATGGTGATCCACACAATAACGGCGGATTGAGATGCTTCCACAACATTGGATAGCTTGCATAGGGAGTGCCAAAACGTCGTATCTAAGAAGAAACCTATATCCAACAGTCGATTATTAGCAGACAGGTTACCTGGAGAGTACTGCCGCCCTTCGACACCTGCTATTCCAGAGTCTAAAGTGGGTTGCTGGCTTTTGAGTTCCTTCCTAAAAATCAGAGAAAGGAATTGGGATTCGATAATCTTACTCAATATGTGGAAAGCGAGGAACAATGCAAGAATTGTTACACAGGTTTTCTATGATGCTGTGCGGTACATACGTTTATATGTTAGGAAAAAATGATTAAAACAAGTGATTAATTTAAAAAGTTATTTATAAAACAAGCTATTAGTAAAAAATATATTTTAAGACCTTTCATTTGATACCCATTATGGTGGGTTGTTCAGAAATATGTACGCCGCCATTATGTTACGGCGGCCATTTCGGATGAATAATAATACCGATTACAAATAATTGCATTGTCATCAGAACTAAAGGCATATTTCAAATTTCAGCTCAATCGGAAATCGGGAAGTAGATCAAATTTAACTTGCAAGATTTGATTACAGACAAACATCGGCACAGGTGAAGCTAAATAAACGCTTGTAATAAAGTCAAGTCGGTTGTTGATTGAACGGCTAATTAAGCTAGCTGCGACATCCATATCTTGTGGTAAATCTGAGTACCTAACCTAATAAAGAATATAACAGAAACATCTTAGCTTAGTGTCGAAAGTTTTAAGTTTTTTTTTTATATATATTAATTTATTATTGTTTATTTTAACATCAAGAACTTGTCTTCCTAATTTGGCAAATAAAGATATATGTATTTATGAATTATTATTTATATCTATGGTCCACCTAGCCCATTTGTGCCGCAGCATGGCTCGCCCATAGTCAAGCTGATATAATTATAACATAACTTCGTCTGGCTGTATAAGTCACGACACAATTACTGCATGAAAATTGGCAGCAGACCAAAACATTCAGTTGGCAGTTGTTAGATAAGTCGTGGTTGTGTTTTTTGTACAAGTTTTTCTTTTTTATGGATGAGGCGATGTGTCTTCAGATAGTAAGTGACCTACGCCCACACAAGTGGACACAAAAGTTGGTCTGCACTTCCAGATTTAGTTTAAAATGTGGGAGCACCAAGCTTCGGCATGAATGGGCCGGCTCTACCGGAGTGATACCATGACCTCACAGAAAACCGGTGTGAAAAAGTGCTTGCGCTGTGTTTCACCGAGTGAGTGAGGATACCGGAGGCATATACCCAACAGCCTTCTCCCCATCCCCCAAAGGCCGGCAAAACGCTTATGATGCCTCTGGTGTTGCGGGTGTCCATGGCCGGCGTTAATCGCTTACCACCAGGTGATACGCCTGCTCGTTTGCCCACTATTCCATAAAAAAATGATTTTTCCTCACAGGTATGGATGTCGTATTTGCCTATTCGTATGTCCGAAGCCAATTTAATTTCTAGTTGGATAATATGTTGGATGGTAAATCTAGTTGGATTTATAGTACAATTTTTAATAGGTCGCATTATAAGGATGTATTTGAATTATTTATTTTTTAAACCATACTTACTTGTGTTGTATACAACTCTGTGTTTGTGTTAACAATATTATATCTAAAAAACTCACGACAACACACTCTTCTTTCGGTGGTCTGTAGGTCGGTCTAAACTCGATTGAAACCACACGTCGTCTCGACTACCAGACTACCAGTAGCTGAGAAACCAGGTGTTATTTAGAAAGGAAATCCCTGGTACCCTGACAGACTTCGGAGCACCTGTGTGTAGAGTTCATCTCCTTCGGAAGACCCTATTTATATTAAAATATTATATTACAGATAATTTTCTATCTTAATCTTCTGTAGGTAGAGTGTAAATTAATTAGACGCTAAGTCAATTTATTTCGGTTCATATTAAGTTCATTTATAGATCACAGTCATAAACCCAAAACACCAAATTCCAATAACACACAAAAGTAGTTGGTATTCAGACTCCATAAAAGTTTATCGGTTTTACGTTAAAAACGTGTTCTTTATGTTTTCATTACAGCCTTAAATTATAACTGCATTATGTTATGTAAGAAACTGACATCGTTGGTTCAAATAAGAATTTAACATTTTTTACACAAAGAAACTCACGTACAAACACGCATATACATTTTAAACTCTTCTTTTGTGTAAGTGTGACGGGGCCTGGAGATCTGTTATACAGGGATCGGGATGTACCTCAATTTGTGAGGTGAGGCAGGGAGGACTCCAGAAGTCACTGATGCGTTCATGGAGATACTCCCGACTGCCGAGATAGGCCGCCTCGGGGTTTAGTGGGTAGACTGGATTTCCGGGAGTCCCGAGAGGGTATTGTGCGAAAAGCATTGCCCGCGTAAAAAAGCAGCCAAGTGCGAGTCGGACTCGCCCATGAAGGGTTCCGCAGCAGCAAGTAACATTTTTTTTAAATATTTGTTTTGATTGAATGAAAGGTAAATTGCAGTTTACGATTTATGACGTATTAAAAAAAACTACTTACTAGATTTCGTTCAAACCAATTTTAAGTGGAAGTTTGCATGGTAACGTACATCCTATTTTTTTTTTAGATTTATCATGCTCTTATTTTAGAAGTTACAGGGGGGGGGGACACACATTTTACCACTTTGGAAGTGTCTCTCGCGCAATCTATTCAGTTTAGAAAAAAATATAATAGAAACCTCAATATCATTTTTGAAGACCTATCTATAGATACCCCACACGCATGGGTTTGATGAAAAAAATTTTTTTGAGTTTCAGTTCTATGTATGGGGACCCCCAAAATTTATTGTTTTTTTCTTATTTTTGTGTGAAAATCTTAATGCGGTTCACAGAATACATCTACTTACCAAGTTTCAACATTATAGGTCTTTTAGTTTCGGAAAAAAGTGGTCCTTCAAGTCCTTCCTTTGGCACGGAACCCTAAAAAGGGATAACCCTAGTATAGACTCCAGTGTCTCAGATAGAAACATGTTTTTCTATTGTATATATTTGCCTACTTTTGTAATGAGAGAAATAAATACAACATTATTATTACTAAACAGTCGTGCAGAAGCTCCTTCGGGAGTCGTCGATTCTATGCTCGTTCTGTGTGATATTTCAAGTGTACTTTCGGATGCGAAGAACTTCATTCATACTAATATTATAAACTGGAAATTAACTTTGTCTGTCTATCTGTTACGCTTTCATAGCTAAACCGAAATACTTTGAATCATGAGGAAGGACATGGCTACTCTTTATCGCGATAACTGACATAGTTACGCCCGTGCGGAGCTGTGACCAAAACGAGTAATAACATATATTGTAGTGTGTGTGTGTGTGTAAAAGATGGCAACAGCTTGCACACTGTTTACCTTTCATGTAATACTAACACTATTGTACCTGAATATCCGTCTTTTAAAAAAGAGTGGCCATGAGTTTCTTTGCCAGTATTCTTCTAATGAGGCCCTACGCATTTTGGAAACTGGAAGTTATGGATCGACACAGGCAGTTAGTAGATTTTGGTGTTTTCACCTAATTTACTTTGACAATACAGCACATGCTGTGGTGTCTGTTTGTGTCGATCTATTATTTTTAACTGTAGCTTCAATTTATCGTTCATAAATGACACTTAGTGTTTTAATTGAATAAATGATTTAGAATTTTTTTTATTATATAAATATTCTTCTTAAACTGTTGAACTTGTTGAAAGCTATTAGATATTTTAGAGAAATAACTGTTATTTATCCTGGTTCATATAAATCAATTAAAAATTATAATTTTGGAATATTTTAATAGATTCTCTCAAGATAATTCTGGAAACAAAACTAGTTAAATTCTTTCCAAAGTTTGATACGAATGACAATTAATAAGTTGACTCTCCAACTGCATCGTCTCAACAGACTTTCCAATTAAAAAAAATACGAAAAGTATTTTATTAAGAGATAGCATTAGAAAGATGAAATATCCATACATTGGCTTACTACGAGTGAAACTGGTAGGAAATATAAACGTATTTTGCTTCTATTTATTTATACTGTCATTACAATCTCTTAAAGAGAAAACGCACACACTAAAATAAAACCATCGCCTAGATTTAAATACCACTAGAATATTTCTTATTTTTTCCTAAATTCCAACACATAGAATTATTCAACTTTCATTATGTATGCGTAGTAAACGAGTTGTGCAAATTATAATCAAAAAAGTAAAAGTGGTTTGGATGAGATGAATACACCTGGGTGATTTGCCTAGTTTAGTAATAACTAAGGGTTTATTGAGGTCTAAGTATAATAAGTATAAGTTATAAATTAGTTACACCGGTTGTATCTTTCAACTGTTTCACTGGATAATTTGACAGTCGAGACTGTCTCCAATTAAAAATCAACCGTGATTCCATGATGAACCAAATTTCTACCGTGGGAGAGCCACGCTTCGGCATGCATGGGCCGGCTCGATCGGAGTGATACCACGGCCTCACAGTAAACCGGTGTGAAACAGCGCCTGCGTTGTGTTTCAACGAGTTGGTGAGGATACCGAAGGCCCATACTCCTAGCCCCTCCCCATCCCCCAAAGGAAGGCAAAGCACTTGTGACGCCTCTGGTGTGGCGGGTGTCTATGGGCGGCGGTAATCGCTTACCATCTGGCGATGCATCTGCTCGTTTGCCCCGTATACCATAAAAAAAGCAACTGAATCTCTTATATTCATACACCTAACACTTTTAACATAGTGCTACTTTTTTCGCTTGCCATTGTAAATTACACAATTATATTCACTAACTGTCAGAACTCATATTTAATAAACTATGTATCATATAAAACAACCATTCTACTTGGAGCATGACTTGTTAGAGTATATATTAAGTAGAGTGATGATATTGAATAAACTCTATTAGATTCGAATGGGTTTTCTACTCCCATTTGGGATAACATATTTATGCTGTTGATATTTATTATCTCTCTCTATTATCAGATGTGTTAATACGTTCAGACTATGTTTTTAACCGACTTCAAAAAAGGAGGAATTTATCAATTTGACTGTATTTTGGAACGAAGTTCCTTAGGGGGCGGTGCCGGGTAACCTAGCCGGCAAAAAGCGTTCGTAACATCGAGAAGTACGTAATATCTCGATGGTTCGTAACGTTAAATCAGAAAAGCGTAAGATTTAAAAAAAATAGTATAGCGCCATCTGTAAGTTGCATATATATTATTATATTTTACGATAAGGAACTTTGTTCCTATCTGGTGTCCCACGACACCACACGATGTTTTTTTTTTATGTTTGTAAGCTCATAATTATATACATATTTCGACTGAGTGTACCGATTTTGATGATTCTTTATTTATTTGAAAGCTGGTGCTTCCCGTGTGGTCCCATTTCAATTTGGTCCTGTTCTTGAATTCGTTTTTGTGTTTTGTTTAAATTTGTGAATATGTAAGTAAGTTTTGTATAAATAATTACCTACTTTTTTACAAAGGTATAAATTGACTGTTTGCCAAGTGGGTAGTTATTAGGTTCCATTTCACCCAGGACTCATCCTCTTAGGACGTAGTTCATCTTATATACATAATATAATTAGAAATATATAAATATGCTTACCAGCAGTAGATACCAGTAGTAGGTAGTAGAGCCACGCTGATTTCAGCACGAATGGGCCGGCTCGACCGGGGCGGTACTACCCTCGCACAGAAAATCAACGTAAAATGACAGCGATCGTGCTGTCGTGTTTCGTTGGTGAGTGCGAGACCTGAGGCCCAAATAGTCTAGTCAACAAGTTCCGTACCTGTTGACTAGACTAAAAGATGCAGAAGCATCACTAGGCCGCCATGGTGTGGGTCACCATACCGCATTGTCTGCATTCGCAATGAGTATGGTGACCACCACTCTTGGATTCTGCTTATGCTTTCCATCAGGCAGAGTAGAGTCATTATGGTGGGCCATACATAAAATCAAAAAAAAAAAAAAAAAAAAAAAAAAAAGATGCTCTGCCCTATATGATAATCATATGACCGTGTATCATTTTTTTTTTATTAGAAATTCTTCTGATTCTGCTATTATTCTGATTTCAACCTTTTCGCCTGTTCCAATATAATTTAATTTTAAAAACTCGAGAGTTAGAGCTAATTTTGTAGTCAATACCAAATGAATTTAAACGTTAAAGTTAGTCTACTTTGCGTGTGCTCGTGAGTTGCTGAATCGGGAAATTTATTACTGGGTTTTTCTGGTTGTTGGTCAATACATAGTTACGACTTCCGTATTTCACAGGTTACCTGTATCCTTGTTTGCCCTCTGCTATACAAATAAATAAAATGTATGTGTCTATTTGTAATTTCAAAATAACAGCTTTTAAAACAGACAGAAAATTAAAAAAAAAAAAAAAAAACTGTCTGTCTGTTCCGGCTAATCTCTGGAACCGACTACTGGACCGATTATGACGGAACTTTCACTGATGTACTAAGTCTACTTTTTTAGACTAGCTCCGCCCCGCGGCGTTATTCCGCGGGATTCAGCTATTATAACATAAAAAATCTATGAAATTAAGCTCTATAATGTAAATGGAGGCTCGAAGTACTACGAGTAATCTTTCATTATGTTAAATTAAGAAGGTTCTAAACAGTAACAATAAAAAGAAAGATTTCAGAAGTATATTTAATAACCTTTCATTATGACAGAAATAATTAGTTAATTATTTAATTAATTCTTTCTCACTTCTCTCTTAGAATTTAATAATAAGTGTGGCTTGACGCACGCAAAAGATATGGTTAGCGAAAGTGTTTGTGCTTACCTCAGACGCTCTACGCATCAAATTCACACGTAAATTTAATTTGTAATATTTCAAGCACGTCGACTTTTTATTTGTGTTTTTTATGCATTTTATTTTAAAATGGTTTAACTGGCACCCTCAATACACAATTTACTTGAAACAAAAGGTAGTAGAGCCACGCTGATTACAGCACGAACGGGGTGGTACAACCCTCGCACAGAAAATCAACGTAAAATGACAGCGTTCGTGTTGTCGTGTTTCGTTGGTGAGTGCGAGACCGGAGGCCCAATGATGCAGAAGCATAACTAGCCCGTCATGGTGTGGGTCACCATGCTGCATTGTTGCATTGTCTGCACGAGCAGTGAGTATGGTGACCACCACTCTTGGATTCTGCTTATGCTTTCCATCAGGCAGAGTAGAGTCATTTTGGCTGGGCCTAAGATAAAAAAAAAAAAAAAAAACTTTGTCGTCTATAGTATGCTTTTACGCTGCCGCGCTGTGAAATATGTAGGAATGCAACCCTATAATACGTGTTTTGAACCTAGTTACATAAGTTTTATTAAGAGTTTCGAATAAACAGTTAGTTAAATTTTGTAAATCTTCTAATTGTTTTATATATATATTTGAGCTGCCAAAATGACTGCTCCGCCTGATGGAAAGCACGAGCAGAATCCAAGAGTGGTGGTCACCATTCTCAATGCGAACAAAGACAGTGCAGCATGGTGACCAGCACTATGGCGGCCTAGCGAGATGCTTTCTAACGCCCCGCTTAAAGGATCCGGTATCATAGTGGGACGGAAACACGTGCTCTGGTAGCGAGTACCAGGTTTTAACCGCTCAACACAGGAAGGAAGAACCGAATCGATGAATGCGAGAGCGTATGTCAAACACTCTGAAGCGGTGACTTCTGAGGCCGGCGCGGGTTGTCCTGTGGAGGAAGGGAGAAGGGGGACCAGTTGAAAGAGCTTTTCAGAACACTCATTATGATAAAGGCGATAGAGATATTCTTAATCTGTTTTCAGCGCTGGTAACTTGCATTGAAGTTTTATATATTGAAATATAATTCGTGTCGTATAGCTAAGAGGTTACCCAAGGAACAGATGGATTGATGAAATAATCGTAGGAAGAGACTGGAGAACAAAAGCCAAAAATAGAAAATCGTGGAGTAAGCCGGAGGTCTTTACTCAGAGTGGGGTTCCAATAATAGAATATAATTCTATTCCTTACTCAACAGAAGTTACTGTAGCAGAACTGTGTGTCTATCGCACCCGTCTTTATAGTGTTAAAATTTGTGTGTATGAACAAATAAGAATGTTTGATTTCTTATTTTATTTTTTTTATGTCACACCATCCATTATGTCATCCATCCATACTTACAAACTTTCACGTTTATAATATTATAAGTATAAGTATAGATATAGTTTTTTTTTCTTTTAATGCCTATTTGTTTGTTTTTTCTTTCTAATTAGTGTACTTAAATTTTATATTTGCTGTGTTGCGTTTTGTCTGTGTGCGTTTCCTTATTTCTGTAACTATTGGCGCAAATGTCAGGGGCCAGCTGAAAACCAGTGATGTGCTTCGGTACATCGTAAACTGAGCTGGTAGGCTTTGCCGATTGTTACGTGATTATTCTATAGATAGTGTATGTTGTACTATTTTGTAGCAAAAATAAATAGTTTACATGGTTTTAAATAGCTGTAAGGAAATAATGTTTTCAAGGTTGTTGGAATAAACTGGATTATTATTATAATACCGTATAATTGACCGTGGGAGAGCCACGCTTCGGCATGAATGGGCCGGCTCGACCGGAGTGATACCACGGCCTAACAGAAAACCGGTGTGAAATAGTGCTTGCGCTGTGTTTCACCGAGTGAGTGAGGATACCGGAGGTCCATACCCCAACCCCTCCCCCTATCTCCCCCCCCCCATCCCCCGAAGGCCCGTAACGCTCTGTGACACCCCTGGTGTTGCGGTTGTCCATGGGCGGCGGTAATCGCTTACCATCAGGCGATACATCTGCTCGTTTACCGGCCTATTCCATAAAAAAAAATTAAAACAAATGTCCATTTATAATTTTGTTTTGATTGTGCTGTGACAAGTTTTGTAAGCTTTTCCCTTAGTCTTATCCTCATACTTCTTAAAAATATACTATAAACTTCCTTTATGACCCTCCATAGAGTGTGAAACTGAAGTGGATCATCCCAGAAATGCAGACTGACTGATTTTTTCATTGTCATTTATAATGAAACTAGCTGACCCGGTAAACTTCGTACTGCCATACTTATTTTCGTGAATATTTTCTAAATTACCGAGGAACTTCTTTTAGTATTTTAAGCCTGCCCTAAGTTCCCGACTAAGCGGACTCATAAAATATAACACCTCTGGTTTTTTAAATTTTTTTTAATACAAACCTTGTCTTGACAATAACAAAGACTATCAACTAACAAGAACTATCCAATCTGGTGCAGTCGATCGAAAGTTATGCGCGTATGTAGATTATATTGTTGTTAATTTTACTGACAGCTTTTATTATTTTTAATTTCAAATTCTGATTTCAAAAAGCAATTGGTTGAATCTAATTCAGTTCTAGTTTTTTTTTGCATTAAATGATACTAATGTTGGATAAACTATCTATAATTAGCCAGTAATAACAGCTACTAAATCATTTAACAAAAAATCTACGAAATCGAAAGCCTACAAAAGCCTAATTACATCACTAAAAGAATTTTCTCTCACGTATTGACATTCGTAGAACGAATACATATCATGCGATTATTCGACACAACTTTCGTGCGACATCGATATTACTTTAAATGAATCGATTTGAATTGCAATTGAATAAAAGTGTTACGCATCTAGTACCGTTCTCTTTAGTGAGTTGATAGTTAATATAAAATGTATGGGATGGCTTATTATATTACAAATGTTAAGATGGATCAGTATACACCTTGTTCTAAATTAATATATTTTTACACGAAAAGAAATCAAAGAAGGAATCTACAGGTACTATTTTAATAAAAAAGTGCGATTTTTTGAGGCCGTGCTGCAATTCCGATCAAAGTTGGCCGTCATATGCCGAAGCATAGCTCTCCTTTCTGTTCTAAGGTATGTCATCTAAAATTATGACTTCGCAGTAATACTAAGGACTGCACGGATAGCATAGTGGTAAAAAAGCCCCTCTCGCTACTTTCTATTTAGCAATGTGTGGTGGGTTCAAATTCAGTAAAAAAATTAGTAAAATTCAAAAATTTGTTCTGTTGTCTGTTTGTAAAGTCCCCGACAATGCGGGTGTAGACTTTTAAAAAATATTAAGAATAATGAATGAATAGAATACTAAGTACGAATAAGCTTTTTATTGGAATAACTAGGTAGTTCTTTTATGTAAGTCTCACTTTCATTCATAATTACACTATTCGATAACAGCGGTAGAAAGATTTATTCAATGTAGATGAAAGTTTTATTGCAGCGGAGCCCATCATTGGCAGATCGATATTTAGCTTGGTAGGTTATTTGAAACACGTGCTTTGGACTATGAATGATGTCAGTAAATATCATATAGATGCGGTACTTTTATTCTTTAATTGATTAAAAAGAATCAGAAAATTTACTTGTTCCATAACCCCTTGTAACTTAGTGTATTTTGAATTTTTAATCTCATTTGCAGAACACAAAAAATATAATCTAAAAAACTTAGATCTACATTCTAAATTTAAGGATATCAATGCAACATAGTAACAAGGACTAATTAAGAGTCCAAAAAAAGTATTATCAGTCTTCTTCCTTTATTCAGACAAAAGACTACCGTGGGAGAGCCACGCTTCGGCATGCATGGGCGGCACCGGAGTGATACCACGGCCTCACAGCAACCGGTGTGAAACAACGCTTGAGCTGTGTTTCACCGAGTGAGTGAGGATAACGGAGTCCCATACCCCTCCCCCCATCCCCCAAAGGTGAAGGTCGGGAACTCACTTGTGACGTTTCTTGTTAGAAATCGAACGTCATTATAGTGGCAACATTTTGATTGTCATGTTTTTTGGTTTGACGTTTGAAGTTAAAAGATAGAACTTACGAGAGGCTTTGTGTGAACGGTCGATCAGTGTGGGTTTTGAGTGCCGTTTGATTGAAATTTAGCTGATTGTCCATCAGACTCGGTTTTTCGTTGTTTATTATTGTTTTTTTTTTTTTTGTTTTTTTTTTTATTTTTGTTTTTTTTGTTTTGTTTTTTTTGTTTGTTGTTTTTTTTTTTTTTTACCGTTATGATTGGTCTGGTTTGGACACGCGAGATTAGTAGTCGCGATCCGCGACAGTTAAAACGGGTGTATTATAAATTAGAATACTTTGGAACCTGTACTACCACTAGGAGTGGTGAATGTGTGAAGAAGCAGAGGGCGCACCAGAGCGGCCCCTCAGAACGCCGATATCAAAGAATTCACATATCTCCAGTAAGTGCTTGATATTACATTAGCTTAGAATAAGAACAGGGTGAATCGCCCTGAGTTGAATTCTTTTGCCAGTGAAATAGCTTAGCGATTGAATGACACTTACAATAATACAAACTTCACACGGTGAACGCTACATTGGCGAAAGGACTGAACATTTCTG
Source organism: Diaphora mendica (assembly GCA_949125395.1). NCBI lineage: Eukaryota > Metazoa > Arthropoda > Insecta > Lepidoptera > Erebidae > Diaphora > Diaphora mendica. The sequence goes on along the minus strand of OX421332.1, from coordinate 1,425,762 downwards.
GTGTTGGGTGTCCATGGGCGGCGGTAATCGCTTGCCATCAGGCGATACATCTACTCATTTACCCCCTATTCTATAAAAAAAGACTAAGCCAGCTAGACACGGGCCTCGGTTTAACAACAACCTGCTTTGGGTGCACATTATACAGTTTAAATTCAATTGAATTTATTGTGTGGAACCAACAACACCTGCGGCTTTCAAACACTGTCACTTATATAATAATATCTATCTGAAATATTAACTAAAGAAGTTGTACGAAAACTTTTAGGTTCCGTACAATTTGGGGACACAGTAGTGGGCACTACTGTGTCCCCAAATTGTAGCGCCAAACAATTGTAGCGCAACACCTTCTTTTTCTCGGTGTGCTTCTTAATTTTTTATTCTTAATAGCTTGTATCCACCCAACAATAGATTAGGGAATATTTTCTCCTCTATACTATAATTTCGCAATTGTTCACTTTACCATTGTGCAAAAGAAATCCATAAATAAACAAACTGAGTTACAAAATAAATATTTTCGGACATATAACACAAAACGCCATCTAGTCCCAAACTAAGCAGATCTTATATTATGGGTACTAGACAATTAATATAAATACATAGATACTTTATTTTTGCAAATACATACATATTATACATAGTAAACACTCAAACTCCGTAACAAAATATTTGCAGATTGTACAAATATTTGTTCCGACCCGGGAATTGAACCAGAGACCTCATGCACAACAGTCGCCTACCATTGCGTCAACGACACAGTTTTTAACATACCACATTCACTTTTCCATCTGTGCTCGTTATTTTCGAACATCGGTGACTTAACGTCGGTATAATAATACGATCAATGTCGTGATTTCCTCTCCGTGTCTCAAGTTCATTCACTACACTGTTATTTAGTGAACATATCTATATAATTTGCGTTTTATCGACGAGTTGTATCGAATATAATTTCATGTTTATGCGTACATCTGTTCTAAAGACGTTAACAGAAAATATGGTCACAATTTTGTAACTTTTATTTTTGAATTATGACTAATTCCTGTATCTTCAGGGATTCCGGAAGTATTTAATAGCAAATACGTAGAAAACCTAGGTGGACCATGTGTTGCCAATTTGTTTTTCTTTTTCTTTTATGGAATAGGCGGGCAAACGAGCAGACGTATCGCCTGATGGTAAGCGATTACCGTCGCCTATGGACACCTGCAACACCAGAAGCGTCACTTTGGCCGGCCTTTTGGGTATGGGTGGGGGATAGGGGGATGGGTTAGGGTATGGGCCTCCGGTTTCCTCACTCACTCGGTGAAACACAGCGCAAGCACTATCTCACACCGGTTTTCTGCGAGGCCGTGGTATCACTCCGGTCGAGCCGGCCCATTTATGCCGAAGCGTGGCTGTCCCACGGTTTAAAGAATGAATTGAAAAGATTAGGAATGCAGGTATCATAGTCACCTATTTATTCACGGTATGATGTATCATCCCGTGGATGTCGAAAAGGGCGACTATGGGTAATTACCAGGCTGGACAACATTACTGTAAAGACTAGAAAAACTTCATACAAACGTCTGGTAGGTATTACTAGCGTGGTACAGGAGACCGAAACCTTCTCTGGTGACCTTTGTATAACTTATATCACTATCGGCACCGGTCTTTCACAAACATGGAATCCGGAAGCTAAGTCACTATTGTACCCATTATTAAGCCATACATTTGTGAAAAGAGAATAAAGTTTATTGTTATTATATTATTCTCTCTATGGACAGGCCTATATCCAGCAATGGACACCTAATCTACAGGTAATAGAGTCACGCTGATTTCAGCACGAACGGGCCAGCTCGACCGGGGTGGTACTACCCTCACACAGAAGATCAACCTAAAATGACAGCGTTCGTGCTGTCGTGTTTCGTTGGTGAGTGCGAGACCGGAGGCCCAATGATGCAGAAGCACCACTAGGCCACCATGGTGTGGGTCATCATGCTGCATTCTTGCATTGTCTGCATTTGCAATGAATATGGTGACCACCACTCTTGGATTCTGCTGATGCTTTCCAGCAGGCAGAGTAGAGTCACTTAGGCAGGCCCCTGCATAAAAAAAAATGTCCCGGATTTCAATCGAACCTACGCTCCCGAACTTAGCAGCCAGGGTCGCCAATCACTAAACTAACAGGCCCATCATTGTGTGCAAAGCTACTAATGATTCATTAAGAGTGCGAATGCAGCTAATACGTTCCGGCTGGTGAGCGGGAAAATAATACTACTTGTTATTTTACCGCCATTTGTTTAGCGAGATGCATATTTACGATTTGATCAACTATTTAAAAGTATTAGATAAAACATAGACTTTGCCAAGTACTAAGCAGTTATGCGAGTTTAGAATTGAAAAGACGTAACCAAGAGCCCGAGTAAGTTTTCAAAAACCTATCTCCAATTTTAAATAGAGATAATTTATTGAAAAGGGTTTGATTTCATTTTAAAAAGAGTATTTGTCTGTTTCTGTAGACCTGAATTCTATCCCAACCCAGTTTGCGAAGAGTGGCTCAGAAGAAGAAGATATTAAACACCATAAAAGGGTCACCATGAGGATAAAACAGTAATATTTGTGAACATGTGCAGGTGCACTTGCACCTCCCTGGCAGGTTTCATTCCTCCCAGCATTCCCTGGCAGGAATTAAAATAAAAAAAAACAAAAGCCACACGCCATCGCGGGTACTAGTAGCCGGGGAATCAGGTGCACTCTAGAAAGGAAAACCCTGGAACCCCGACCCAGATGCACACCCCTGAAAATAAACCTGACAGCGCCCATGCTTGTGAAGCGGTTAGTTAAACAACCCGCTAGTTTTTTTCACTCACATTTTTAGCATTGGTTAGGTTTAATGTGGTTATGAATAGGCTGTGTATTTATTTCCTTTTACTGTGACATAACTAATTTGCGGACACTGAACTATTGATTTGCATACGACTTATGCAGTTGGTGCGTACAAGGTGAAACATGTAATAATTTTTTTTTAGTTAAAATTGAGCGTGTAGTGATTGAATATAGGGCTAATTGAAGGTCTTTGAAGATACACACATACTAACGTCTTTGTCCTAGAAGGGAAAGATAGAAAGTTCCCGACCTAACTACGATTTTTTTTCTACTTAGTTTTCTTATACTTAAAAAAATATCCTAGAGTTGCACAATGCAAATGTAAAGATGCACAAATACATTCACTAGTTTTTATTTCGAGTGCTCTTATCTTCACGTTCATCAATCCACTTAATATGTTTTAGCTGTTATAATTCGAATTGCGTAATAAGTCTATGTCCTATATCCGGACATACGATTGTAAATATACATACTTATACTGACACATTATTATGCGACCAGAAGGCCGGCTTTTTTCTAGCACAGAGAATCAGCATTGCCATTCAACGTGGTAATGCTGCCAGTCTTTTGGGAACGCTATCAGTAGACGAAGATGTGGAGTTTTTTGACGCTTTTATGTAAATATTGTTATTTTTTTATAAATTATGGTTATGTACATAGGTTTCTATCTTATACTTACATCTCCTAAATGCATACATGTTATATGTAGATAAGTTATATACAGATATTGATGCAGACCAGTCCTGACTCATGTTATATAAGTGGAACTAAATTATTATCGAGAAATGCGTGTTAAATTCAACTCTGCAAACCGCTTAGGCGAATATTTTCTTCATACATACATTTATGAATTTATAAAAACTTCACAAATTTGCTAAGTTTAAATAAAATTTTAACAATTTAAATATAACTCATTATACTATACATATATTTATATATTTAAAAGTACTAACAGAATTGTTAGTTTTAAAGAAAGCGTAAACAACTTTCTATATTAATAGTTCTCATTAAAAACCCTTTTCAAACATTTTCTTTAATTAACTAGACTTCTTTAATGATATCTAAAAGATCTAACCTCCATGTTCAATGTTGTGGTTAAGACAGAACTATGTAAGATATGCTCGGCTCGTGAAAGCTATCCGCTGTGTAGCTCATATAGGAGCGATGATTTCGTCGAGCATGTTGCAACCAACATGTTGGGAGACTTATTTTTTATAACTTATGTTTTACTTTTGGATTGACCTTCGTCTATGCTGATGTTATTGCTTTAAAAAGTAGTCAATGTCCATCCTAAAGAAATAAAGTGTCTCAATCAATCAGTGGTTTAGCGTAAAGGCTTATCAGAGAAATACACGAAGTTACTTTCACATTTAATAACATTAGTAGTTACTACATATTTTCTTTTGCATAACGCATTAACAACTGCAGGTAATCACAATAAGTATAATACTTTTCCTTTCCAATCACAGGACATTTTAGTTCCTTAGTTATGTTTTACGGCTATGTAACTTTCATATCTTTGTCGGCTCACGTGCTCAGTTTTATTTATCTCAATTATTCACCCTGTTTCTTTATCATATTCAATAATAACATATCCTGTGATAATCGGGCAGGAGGCTGATCATAAAAGAAATCATTTAATATCCTTTAAATTTAAGAACTTTTGGAATATGAAATAAATATATGATATGCTTCTATTAGCCATGTTTCAGAAAACGTTAGGTATTGTAATATAACTATTAATTTTATACGACTTTGATGCCTTTATAATAAGTAATTATTAGAACACTGTAATTTAAGTAAAGAATATTCACCAGTATGTGAACATTGCTTTCCTTAAATGTGAACATGCTAAGTGAAAGTGTGCAATTACAGTGGACCGGAGCGGGCAGCGGGAGCGGGTGGTGGGTTGAGCGGAAAACGCACATTCCATTGAATGAACACAGTTGCAGCGGGGCGACTGAGCGGTCCTGACGTACCTACCTACATAACAATAGTTCCACAATACGGACTAGAGCAGTACAAAGTGACTTTACTTTACTTTAATAATTATAACAAGTAAAATAACTAATAAAAGTGAATTACCATAAGAATCTCCGCCTATTATTTTTATTTATTCCCCTAGATTTTTAATTTTATCGATTCGAAAGATTTGAATCACTAGAATTCTAGAAAGGTGGCCCATCTAATACGGCACTATTATATCTTCAGTCGGTAACGGCATGTCAAGAAGAAATTGAGCGAGAAACGCAAACTGGTTTGCGCTCGCGAAAACCGCTTGTCCCGCTGCGATTCCCGCTCACCCGCCCCGCCTGCACTTGGTGCACCTTAGTAAAAAACTATATTGTGTTTGCGTTACCCGCGAGCGGTTTCCGCTGCCCGCCCCGCTGCAACTGTAATTGCACACTAAGAATGTTCACCAACATGTTGGCTCTGAGGCGTCGCCTCGAGCCAACATATTGGCGAACATGCTCACCCTTCATGCGGCTGTATATTCAACATCCGGCAATGAGTCTAACACCAGACAGCGTAAAATAAACCACTTTTTATAACATAATGTCACATTTATATAATAATTTTATGACTTTTTTTAAATTTTACTGCTCAAGAAATTGTGACTCTTTAAAATTTATTATCAGTATGTAGACGCATGCGTAGTTAGAAGTGGCCATAAAATGTGTGAGTCGAGGTAAAATTTGCAACTTAGATGTAATGTAGTATGCCATCATGACCGTGGGTGAGCCACGCTTCGGCATGCATAGGCCGGCTCGACCGGAGTGATACCACGAACTCACAGAAAACCGGTGTGAAACCGCCTGCGCTGTGTTTCACCGAGTGAGTGAGGATACCGGAGGCCCATACCCTAACCCCATACCCTAACCCCTACCCCTATCCCTCTCCCCATCCCGCAAAGGCCGGCAACGCACTTGTGACGTCTCTGGTGTTGCGGGTGTCCATGGGCGGCGGTAATCGCGTACCATCAGGCGATACGTCTGCTCGTTTGCCTTTTTTTGTCCTGAGGAATGTCGATTTTCACTTATTTCTTTCTATGTCTTATTGTTATCATTTATCACTTTCATATCAGCCGAAGTCGTCCACCGCAGTACATAGGGTTCCTCAAGAGTTCTTCAAAACCAACGGTCATTTGTTGCTCGCATTCAACGGCTTCCCATGAGCTTCAGTACGTCGTTGGACTACTTTGTAGCATCTATGCTTCCTCTTTCGTTATTTGATCACTAGTCTAACCTTATTCTCGATAAATAAAGACGAAACCCTTCTATTGGCAAAGGGTAGGTACTCAGCCTATAAATACTTGTAACATTTAGTTCTATCATTGTTTTCTAATGGCGAAATAGAAGCTCCTGGTTTCTACTCTTCTCCCATCCTTCTACTTTCCTTGTCTCAGTTTAACTTCTGTCTGAAAAACATTACATTGTCAATAAAAGTTGGCGCTATGTAAGCAACCAGTTATGATTCATGAATTTAATTAAAAAGCTTTTTAAAAACAAGATTTTACTGGAATAATATAATAATAATAAAATATTTATTTAGTTAACAAGTACAATAATTTACAATTAAATTCTTAAATTTTATAAATAAAGTACATTATTTGTTATTTGCCCGAACTAGATTGAATCTGTGTCTCGGGCGAAGAAAATGCTTACAAAACAATTAGTATACACTTAAATTTACATAATCAGCGCTTACAATATAATTTAATAACATACATATCAATTTTGTAGTACTAGAAATAAGTGGGTCAGAAATAATGCGCTAAGGCAGCTTAGCAAAATAATTTCATTTATATACTTCAAGTAAATGCTCAGTTTGCTCATACGACAAAATTTGTAACCAATTGTGCAATGTGTTTTTACAACTATCATAATTAAGTTTATAAATACTTATTTCTCTATTTAACCTATCATATAAAAATAGATCCAGAAAAGAAACATTATCTATTTCTGTAATTAAATTAATATCCATAAGATAATGTAAGGGTAGATCTAATATATACAAGAAAATATGTGACGCTCTTAGGCGCCCTCGTAATCTATGGAATTTATATACCTAAATTCAGCGGCTTGTCTAGCTGGGCAATCAGTGTCTCCCGTTTTGTGGCTGCTTGGCTTTTTGAAGCGCAGGCACGTTGCACATTTTGGTGGCTCCACTTTTCTTGTGCAGTCTTGGACGGAATGACCGTCTTCACCACAGTGTCCGCATGTAGAAGTAGCCGTTCTGCACGTCTTGGCTGCGTGTCCGTATTGTTGACACTTGAAGTATCTAGTCACCATCGTGAAATCTCTGACCGGACAGGACGTCCAGTTAATAAATATCCGGTTCTGGGTTATAAGTTTTTTACGTATAGCGGCTGATACCTCAATTATATAATTGCAGGTCTCAGCGTTTTTTTTGCCTGATTTGTGACTAAGTTTTATAGAGGTCATAAAAGCGTTCTTCGTCAATTCAGGGAATTTTTCAGCTATGTTCTGTTCGTACAAACATTTATAGACCTCATTTTCAGACATTATTGTAGGAACTCCAATAATAATAATACGAGGCTTGCGCTTGTAAGGGTCATCAATCTTAAGTCCTGATTCAGCAAGTTGGACAGTTTGCTTGAGCTTCTCGATATCTTTTTTGGTCTCAGTACTGATGACAACACCGCCATTTCTAGTCTTTCGGACTCCTCGCACGTGGAGTTTCATAGCTTCAGGGCTTATTATTTTCTGCACCATGATCTTGGTATCCTCACTAGATTTCGAGTTATCGCTAGGATAAATAACTACCGAACTGAGACTGCTGGGACGAATATAGTTGCTAGATCCTTTTTTCACCATGTCGGCAAAAGAAGCGCTAGGTGGTACCTGTTTTTCACTCGACTCCTGTATGGCCTGCTTGATCTGCGCTAGGGATTCGATTATTTCCTCTGTTTTCACAGCATGTTGCAAAAAATTATGTGCTTTAAGGGCTTTTTGCTTGAGTGACTGATATTGCACAGTAATTTGAGCCACTCCGGATGCTACTTTACGGCAAAAGGTATTTATCTTCAATTTTTGGTCCGAGTTCAACTTGCCTTCAGATGCAACAGAACAAACTTCGTTTAGACACTGCTCAATTGATCCCAACCATCCCTGTATCTCACAGGTGGATATTATTTCCATTCTGTCAGTGGGCTCAGATGAAGGTTGTCGAGGAGTCGTAGGTGGAGGAGTCCGGAGGAGAATGTTATGCCGCTCCTATTAAAGGGGCTGCTACTCATCACCTGAAATTATCACTTAATTGCAATGTACATTGTTTTGCACTAAAACCATAATTACAGCTGCACTAATGCGCTTACATACGCATTTAAGACACACCAAGACTAGGTCAATATTTTACGGTAATGTAAATTTGCAAATTGTTATTATATTATATTGCACGTCTATTCGCTACAACGACTAAAATAATTGCCGGAATGTCTCGAGACGAAACAAGCGAGTCCAAACTCGATGATGTTGCGACGTTTCTTTACAGAGTTCCAACGGCCACCTTCCAGCTCCAGCATCAGAAAAGCTCCATGTCATCATAATATTGTATTGTCACGCTGTATACATATGCTTGCAAAATTTCAGCAAAATCGGTTGAAGATATCTGCTTCAAAATTGATTTGTAAGATTCCATCCGAACATACAAGCATACATACATTTCAAGTTAATAAAAAGCTTGTAAAAACAGTGAAAAACTATTGCAGTGTTAGAAACTGCCCTGAATTCTATAAAAAATAGGAAATGGGTGGACAGATGATGGTAAAAATATTCGAAAATGCAGTATCCTACTGTCTTTGTGCTATAAAATAACTTTGGCAGATATTTATATCTTGAAACAATTGTTTCCTCTTTCACATTCCAAGCATTAAAAGTATTATTTTAAGAGAAATATTATTTTATAAAAGCGAGGTCTTTGAACTCTCTTTATTAATGGAATTTTTGCACTTTATAAGCGACTGCAAAAGTATTACTATGCAGATTGGTAGACATGTTCCGTCGTGTCGTAGTCTTCTACAAATAAATTTTTTAAAATGTTAAATTTATTTTCAAACAATAAATTTATTAAATTTATTATTTAATCAGTTATATCACTGATAAAATACTAATATATTTCGCCAGTGGTTATATTAACAAACTCATCTAATATCGACTCAATTCCAAACACAAACGTCAGTCAATAAACAAACAAATAAGTGTCGTAATTTCTTTTATCTAAATGATTATCATTCTTCTACTTCTTCAGTGGGTTCGATTCCTACCCGTGACAAGCTTTCGTGTGATGAACACGATCGTTAATTTTGTGTCTGGGTGTAATTTACCTATAATATGTATATGTTTGAAATGTGTTTGTCAGTTGCCTGATTCCCTTAGTGCGGGCTTTGCCTGGCTTGGAATCGGACGACTGTGAGTGTGAATTCCTAATGAAATCTTATCATTAATTTTCATATTTCTAACACCACTGTTGTAATGGCTCGCTACACGTATTAGGTAACTGTAAGTGTAGGGAGCAGTTAATATAAATAAATAAATAAAAATAAATTCAGTTCTTATATTTCAACCATTGAGATAAACCTTTCAACAAACGTTAAAAACGAAGGGTCTCGATTCAAACCGTTCAATAAAATGAAAAATCTAATAAGTCTATAGAGATAAGTATTCCTGCTTTGTATGTATACATCAAATATTTTTTTGGTTATAATGTCACAACTTTATTAAGAAATTCTTAATTTACGTTTCATCCCAAATTTATCAAGAGATGAATTAAATTTTCAAACCATACTCATTTTAAGTGTTATCTTACCATCCTTTTACAATAGTATGGTAATAAACTACTACTTAAAGTAGTATTTTTTTACATTTTAAAGAACACGCCATCTATGATGATCTATTCTAACTAAGTAGTAAGCTAAAAAACGATGAAGAAGATCAAGGTCAATACTTGTCATGGAATCCATAAGAAGTTCTAACAATATGCAAATACGCAAAAAATCTATCATTTGAACTTGTGACCGTCAGCATATGTTCAAAATGCATGAGTTAGAATCAGGGGAATTCAATAGATGGCGTTTTTTATCCGACTTCATCACGAGAAAGGTTATCTCTGTGGTGTCTGTGTGCATATTTCTTTGGCATGCTTTGTACTCTAAATGGGTTGATTGATTTTGTCTTTCGTGTTGGTAGATTTCTAACGATACCTTTTCCCAATCTATATATAATAGGTCTTTACCTATGAAATTGCCGTTTTGTATGCAATAAGTGAAAGTACTTATTTTTTCAAACTTTTTTATTTCTGTTATTCAAAGTAAGCACTCATGCAATCGACGCATCTTTGCCAACGCATTGGCAGTTTATTGATGCCCTTCTTGTAAAAATCAGCTGGACGGGAGGCAACAAACTCTTCAAATTAATTTTGTACTGCCTCTCGGGAATTGAATTTTTTACCCACTAAAAAGTTGTCTAAATTTTGGAAATAGTAATAGTCGGTAGGTGCAAGGTCTGGTGAGTATAGCGGATGAGGGAGAGCTTCCAACTCCAGCTCTTGCAGCTGCTTCACAACAACGCACGACCCCATACAGCGCAACAGACAGTCTCCAAACTGCAACACGCACTTGGCGTTGCCGTTTTTATAGTTCGACTTTAGAGTTGCAGGTGTCCATGCATGAAGATTGTCACATACCATCAAGCGGCTTATTAGCCCCGTTGCTCCATATGATGAAAAATAAAAGCTACTAGTAAAAGTGAGTTCACAGCAGCATATAATTTTCTTACATTGTGTCTTGTATTCTCAGAAACAAATACACAGTGACAATTTTTACTTATTACAGAAAAAGTCTTTTCCCATTAAACAATGGTGTCTGTGGGAAAATTGGATAATAACGCTTCTAACGTAATCTTGTAAATAATATTTTCATCTACTTGTTTCTATTCGTAATGTTATAAGAAACGTAATTTGAGTAAAAAAAAATTCACTCATTGTCTAGTGCTGTAAATGAGAGAACAAATGATTACACATCAAGTTCAATTCTCGAGGTATGTGAGATGCCATCAAGATTAACGGCAGTGTAACTTTAGTTGCCGGTATGGTCTAGTGAATAACCCTGACTGATAACACAGGTGTCGTGGGTTAGATTCCCTCCCTTCCATTTATAGCGTGATGAATAAAGATATATTGGTAAGGTAGTAGAATCAAGGTAGTAGAGCCACGCTGATTTCAGCACGAACTGGTCGGCTCGACCGTGGTAGTACTACCCTCGCACAGAAGATCACCGTAAAATGACAGCGATCGTACTATCGTGTTTCGTTGGTGAGTGCGAGACTGGAGGCCCAATGCTGCAGAAGCATCACTAGGCCGTCATGGTGTGGGTCACCAAGCTGCATTGTTGCCTTGGCTGCATTCGCCATGAGTATGGTGACCACCACTCTTGGATTCTGCTTATGCTTTCCATCGGGCAGTGTAGAGTCATTTTGGCAGGTCCATACGTAAAAAAATATACACTGCTAGCTGGTATAGACATATTTACGGATTTACCTGATACATCATATATTTGTATGTACACATTCAAGAAATGAATAAATAAGAAATGTAAGTTTAAACGTGTTACATATTAATTAAACTATAAATAAAATAAATTAAAAAGCTTTTTAAAAACAAGCTTTTACTGAAATGCCTCGAGACGAATCAAACGAGTCCAAACTCGATGACGTTGCGACGTTTCTTTACAGAGTTCCTATGGCCACCTTCCAGCTCCAGCATCAGATCAGCTCCATGTCATTATAATATTATTTTCTCACGCTGTATACATATGCTTGCAAAATTCCAGCAAAATCGGTTCAAGATTTCTGCTTCAAAATTGAGTTGCAAGATTCCACCTAAACATACAAGCATACATACATTGCAAGTTAATAAAAAGCTTGTAAAATGAAGCTGAACCTGAATAAATAAACATAAATCATTGATCTTAGTCCTGATATTGTCTTATAAAAAGTTAAACGGTGCTACCACTAACCCGTTATAACTTACACACATAGCATTATATATATGCATATCATGAAAATCCTGCCCACTTATTTCCTTAATCACTTGCTGTTGTAATTTAATATCAGTTTTATCTTAATTAACATCTCAATTAAGCTTTCTTCAGATTAATATGTTAGTTAAATATTTTGACTATTAGATTTGAGAGCTCAATCATAACCCATTAAACATTAGTTTGAAGAAATTAGTCACGTTAAAGTATTAAAGTCTATAATTTGATATTTTGTTAAAAAAGACAACTCACTAGAAATATTATTCGACTGTAAATCGGGACTTAATCGCGATAATATCAACAAGGTACAATACCTCTTTTGGTTTCTCGACGTTTCGATCGAATTGCACCGATCGTGGTCACGGGTAGATCACTAGAAATATCTAATGTTGCAGTTGACCTTTTATCAACATTATATGAAACGGACCCAAAGAACTCAAAATCTCAGAATAAAAATTTGTAGATCACAATAAGTGCTGTCCCACCTAGTATTTGAACCCACAACAGTTATTGCGGTATAAAGCTGTGAGGTGACCGTTTTAAGTTACTACGCCGTCCGTACAAAAAAAAAATTGAATTTTTTGAATGTGAAAGATTTGTCGGTCTGATCTGGGAATGGTTGTGGGTCCATTCCTACGAAGGATAAATTCTGTTTGATGAGAACGATAATATTTTTCATGAAGTATACAGGTTGGCTAGTACTAGAGTGGTTTCAGATCAGTAGAGTCACGCTGATTTCAGCACGAACGGGCCGGGGCGACCGGGGCGGTACTACCCTCGCACAGAATATCAACGTATAATGACAGCGTTCGTGCTGTCGTGTTTCGTTGGTCAGTGCGAGACCGGAGGCCCAAATAGTCTAGTCAACTAGTTCCATACTTGTTGACTAGTACCAGTTCCGTACAACAAGTATGGAAATAGTTGACTAGACTAAAAGATGCAGAAACCTCACTAGGCCGCCATGGTGTGGGTCGCCATGCTGCATTGTCTGCATTCGCAATGAGTATGGTGACCCCCACTCTTGGATTCTGCTTATGCTTTCCATCAGGCAGAGTAGAGTCATTTTGGTGCGCCATACATAAAAAAAGGTAGTGTCTTCAACCCGCAATCATTTGATCTTAATCTGACGCTTCATATTATCTATCAATATTTGAATTCACAACGATGCAAGCCTATCACTAACTCTTATTCAAGCTTTTACGTAATGTTAGTAAGCAAATAATCTCAATAATATTCACATTGATATGCATATCATAGCTAAATATTACATAACATGTAACAATGAATATTTATGTTCTGTGGTTAGTGAGTAAAAGTGGAAACTACACTTTCAGTAGTACATCGGATAATTAATATTTATATATTGTGCAAAACGGATGTCAAAAACATTAATATGTATGGTGACACTTATGTCCTTAATGAACACACACAGATACGGATCTCTGTGTGTGAGTGCAATATTTTAATATAAATATTGTGTGCAAACTTTTGAATGTATTATTTGTTGCAAAATACCTATGTATGAGTAGTATTTTGTTTTCATGGTAGAGGACAGAGGAGACGGGTATATTAATAATGGCCGGTAAAAGTGATAAATTAATCACTTTGCCCGACGCTCTTGGGTATTATTAATAATGGCCGGTCCTTATTAATAATGCTTAGTTAATCACATTGCCCGTAACATAAACCCCTGATGGTGAGATCGCCCTAGGGTCAGGAGAAGGGATTTTTGTGCTATATTATCGTAACATGCAGGAAATATTATTTATTTACATTTATTTAAAACTTGAGATGATGTAGGAATAAGAGAGGATAAATTTGACTGCACGGTTGGCCCGGTGGTTTAAGCGGTCGCCACACCGCTTCCTACTGCACCAAGTGTTGTGGGTTCAAATCCCACATGGGACAGCACTTTGTGTGATCCACAAATTGTTGTTCTAAGTCTGGGTGTTCTTTGTGTCCATTTCATGTATGTTTGTAAAGTCCCCCGCCACACAGAATGTATATTCCTGTCTATATGTATATCTATAATGCGGGAGTTGTCTTAAAAAAAAATTGTTACTTAATCAAAATGTTTCTGGAAATAAGTAAAAAGGTTATTTTTTTGATTCCTATATTCCATGTTTTTCTTATTTCTAGAAACGTTATTTTTCATTCAAAACTCAATTCAACTGAATGGTTTCTATATTACCCTTTATTTTTCTCCACGGATAAACGGTTACCTCGTCGTTTACTGTGCGGAGTTTTGTGGGTTCAAACCCTATGTTTGTAAAGTCCTCTGAGACACAGGCATATTCCTAGTGCAAGAATTGTAAAAAAAAAAAATTCACAACCATGTTTGTTCTAGATTTATATATTAATTAATACTACGAATTTAGTTCAAAAGGCTCGTGCCAAATATCTTTCCGTGCAAATCAGCATATCAATTAATGTTTACGACCACAGAAATGAAGCTTAATGGTTGAAATAACCAGTTTAAAATCACCTGTTATTAATAAAAGTAAGTAACGATATTAAACGGGACTTGACGAGTCATTTATAATATATGGAAATAATGACACAATTATTTTATGAGTGATAGGTTATGAAAGTAGGTAGGGGGGGGAATAGAGTATCTAATGCTTCTATATACACTCCTGGCTCCTATATCCCTAAGGAGTCGAAGATCCAAAGGGATTGTCTACCCCGTCAACAAAAAAAAAAGTTATGAAGGTTGCTTTTGATGGGCTAGGTTTTGTTGTAATATTATATAATTAAAAAAATACCCATATCTTCACTGGGGATTTGGTATTAATAATTGTTGGAAAACTTTATGACTTTCTTCATATTCAACAAGGTTTATTAAAAGAAATCTGGCAGCAATCTTCTGAATATTGTCGTTACTAAAATATAATTCGATGGTTAATGGAATTCCAATGGACATAAAAAACTGGTGACCGACTAAAAGCGATTTATGTCCCAATGTCCAAATAACATTACCTCTGACCTGCTGAGAAAGCTATTTAAAGAATTCATTCAAATACATCGAAAGTAAGGTGTGGAGGAAATCGAAAGTTCTACAAACGTGTCGTGTTAACGATGAGTTTCAGAAATTAACCATATTGATCGACATTCATTTACACAAGACGACATTTTTGTCGTGTAGGCGTCGTTACCGAAAGTATTATTGACTAGCTTCGCCCCGCGATGTTACCTGTGGTTGTTGTTCTACCTTTATGACAACTACTGCGGGTAACGCCGCGGAGTGAAGCTAGTCTAAGAAAAATAGCCTAAGTTAATCCTTATATCATCAGCTATCTACCAGTGAAAGTTTCGTCAAAATCGGTCTAATTATTCCAGAGATTAGCTGAAACAAACAGGCAGACAGACGGATAGAAGAGAGATAAAAATTTAAATATAGTTTTTTTGATGATGAAAAGCTGTTACTTTGAAATTACAAACAGACACAGGCATTTTATTTATTTGTATAGATTGTACAGCTAAGCCTGATAACTAGTAAAAAACTGTCTGTTAGTGATCATGACTTCATCGATTCACGGAATTTCATTGGGAAGTTGGGGTCTTAATTCCCGTGCATCGGAGAGCTCGAATAGGCGTCTTTCGGTTACCATGGGATCATGGGATATAAAAGACTACCAAGTTCACGATCAGATGGCCACATTTGAGATGTGTAAGGTCACTATTATTACTATTTCGAGGATTCAAGACTACAATCACTACAATAGTAATTTTGTAAAGTAGTTTTGTAAGTAAATCTGTATTTAATTTTAGTTTATCATGAATTAGCTTGCATATAGGTGGCGCTTATATCCCAGTTGCACTCTTTGATTAGAAATAATCACCGAAGGTACGCAACACGCAACGCAACGCAACGTGCGACGGCACGGTCAGTACCTGGAAAAAGGTGGTATAATTTATTAAGTATTTTTTGTTACCGTATACTTCTGAAATCCTTATTAACTTTTAGCTTTAACTCAAAAAATATTAATAAATATCTGGATATCCGGAAAGTATCCGATCCGACAAATCGTTTCATATAAACAATATCTAACGGTTTCCCGTCATATGCGAGTATACATTAACTTTCGATATCAATCGATCGTCATCAACATACATCTCTTTCTAACACAACAGATATTATATCTCACGTCTCTTGCTTTTCGAAATGATATTTTATAGATCATCTAATTGTCTACTACATAATAGCTTTCTAGTGGCTATTAGATGTATAACAATGGTGATGTTTGTGGCGTTATATTGTGTTAAATCACGACCCAGCCTGTAATCTATCTGTAGGTGAAATCGTTAGAGCGTTGGTGATTGATATGAACTTGATAGGTACCTGTTTCGATTTTAGTGTAATGTGTAGTAAGTTTTTGTATAATGTATGCCAGAGTTGCCTCAATACGAACTTAAGAAAAGAGCTTACTCTTACTGGGAACAAAGTTATGACCCCTGGAACTTCTGGTGTCCATTAGGGGCGATCATCACTTTGAATTAGGTGAAACATTTCCTCGTATGATAAAAGAAGAATTGTATCCGCAATAATGTGTGCTGAGAATTTTTAAGTTACTTGCTTTTCAAAAGCATATTTAAAAGTTTCTAAGCGTATTTTAACCGCTGTTGGGAGGTTTCAATATTATTCATTAATTACTGCACGTTTAAGTACTATAGGTATGTCCAGGAGTTGGCCGTGATGGGACGATGATGATGAATTGTACGTTGAGAATGTTAATGTTGACTTAAATAATAATTTTATCTCTTTATTTCTATTTTCGTCATTAAACATCATGGGTTGAATTCATCAAAACCAATCATTTGAACTCAAACTAGAGAGGTATAATTAGTATTTACTGCAGAGTTCCAAAATCCACTGACACACCAAAATAATATTATTAACATAAACTATATATTTACGCGTAAGGTTTTTATCAATATTAAAATCAGAAGTGGGTTAAGCTTCCTAAATTTATCACCATGGATAGTTACAAGTGAAACTAATAGAAGTGTGTTCAAAATCAATAAATATTTTCTGAAGATGGAATGCGTTTGTAAAACAAAAATACATTCATCTCATTTACAAACTTCAACTCGAAACACTACAGATGGAAAAGAAGAAAAAAATTAGGAGCTGGGCAACATCTTAGCGTAATATTGAGTTTATGTTTTAAAATTGTATACGAGTAAATTCCAATACTACTTTATACTCTTTATTATATTTTCAATGATTGGCCACGGACATCCATAATCTAGAAGAACTAGAAAATAATAGTGCATGTGTAATGATAGTGGCCGGTTTGTTGTGAATGCCATGTTGTTCCAATTCCCATACCTACTTAGACCTATAGTAATTTGCTTTGAGCACTACATTACTGGACCTTTTCTTGAGCTACTTTTAAAGAGGATTTTAACTCTGTTACAGTAAAAAAACGGAATATTACATTAATTATCCTGAATAGTGCCGACTGACGGAGTGACGGCAAAGAGACTAATTTAGTATCTAACAATTAAATTTCAACCTAAAGTTCTTCAGAATACAACTGTATTTCAAGCTACGAAATAACATGACTACGAGTGACGCATACGACGCTTGATTTTTATTAAACTTTCCTTGGGTTGAATTTAAATGATGCGAAGCAGCATTAGGCCGCCATGGTGTGGGTTACCATGCTGCATTGTCTGCAATCTCCATGCCAAATTTCGTTGAAATCGGTACAGTGGTTTTACCGTGAAAGCAGGACAGACAGACAGATTTACTTTCGCATTTATAATATAGGTATGGATCTATGTGACTGTTGGACGAGTTCCCTGACGAGCTTCAAAGAAATTCTGCTTTCGTCATATTGTAAAGTTGATCATGAACCTGATGAAGAACATACTATGGCAGAACGGAGGTCTTTCTCAGACCGTTACGGTTTCTGCATCATATGAGAAATTAGCTCTCCTGGATAATGTGGATCTAGAATTTTTGCAAATACCTCTTAAAAGGAAATGAAAATAAATAATTTAATTAAAAAGCTTTTTAGAAACAAGCGTTTACTGGAATACCTCGAGACGAATCAAACGAGTCCAAACTCGATAATGTTGCGACGCTTCTTTACAGAGTTTCTATGGCCACCTTCCATATTGTATTGACACGCTGTGTACATATGCTTGCAAAATTTCAGCAAAATCGGTTGAAGGCAAAATCGCTTCAAAATTGAGTAGCAAGATTCCACCCGAACATACAAGCATACATACATTGCAAGTTAATAAAAAGCTTGTAAAAATATTGTTGATGGCTTTTTTTTTGCCATGATACTCTTATAGATAGTACACAAAGAATTTAAAATCATTGTAAGTAGTTGACAAATGATTTAAAGACTTACTCAACAGGTTTGAGAGTTGAGATTAATTTAACTATGAGAGTAATGCTGCAGGCGTTGATTCATTTCAGTTGTCAGTAGGTACATGAGCTAAAATAAAGTTGTCCATGATTGAGGTTGTGTATCTAAATGTCTATCTTAATTGATACTTATCGTATCTTAATGTGTGTGTTTTCACTCTCATAGAAAAGTAATAAGTGAATTTGTTTGTTCCGATGTTAATGATGTAGTCTGCATTTGCTTTATTTAAGGAATAGTCGCTTTGGCTTGCTGTGAGATTATCCATTATGAAAGCTTTTGGAAGTACACGTACCCCCTAAGCCAAGTTGCAAGTGTTTAGCGTCAATTCACTTTCTACAAACGCCAACGCCTCTATAATTCTCTTGAATTATTGAATAACATTTTGTTTTAACCACGTGAGTTAGCGTTGACAGACGTCAAGCACCTGCAATTCAAGACACGTAAGTGCATTACCGCTTTTTGAGTCACTTCTTCGTGTAACAACACTCGGCGAAAAGGAATGGAAGAATTGGTTTATGGCGATTTTTTACGAAGCTCTCTCGTCGAACCGGCCCTTATATGCTTCGATTTGGCTCAAACACCAACCAACCCACAGACATTAACGAGAGAAATCGAGAAAAAAAAGTAATTAAAAAGCGAAAAAATAAACTTATTAGCCTAACTAAACTTTTTATATTTTTATTTCTTTATTTTTTAAAAGACAAGTCCCGCACTAGGAATAAATCCTGTGTCGCGGGGGAATTTTCAAACATACATGACACGGACACAAAGAATACCCAGACTCAGAACAACAATTTGTGGATCACACAAAGTGTTGTCCTACGTGGGATTTGAACCCACGACACTTGGCGAAGTAGGAAACGGCGTGGTGACCTTTAAACCACTAGGCCAAACGTGCAGTAAACTCTTACAGTAGTGTAAATATTTAAATAGTTTTGAATAGATACTAAACGTTCAGATTAATTATTACGTAAATTGAGATAACGGCAGAGAAATGCACAGCCGTGACAAGGCGGGCGATGTGTTGCTTTGCAAAAATGTTTTGAATTTCATTTCGTTTTCTTCTCAATTTCTTCCACTTACTGTCAGTTAGAATGCGCAGTGGGCGGTGGGAGATAGTATATAATTCTAAACGATCAGAAACAAATGCACAATGGTTTGTGTGTAGACAGTGATTCTTTCAGGCACAAACTTATAGTGATTTGTGCCTCCAAGGTTCGATGGTTACACGATGTGAATTTTAAACTTTGGAATTAAAATATTTCTCTAATTTGACACTCTAGTTAGCTTAAGGTGTATAAGCATATAGGACAAACGTGAAAAACCAGACTACTTCGGTACTTGATATATTGAGAACGCAGTTATGAAATCAATTTATTATTTGAGGTATTATGTTCTGAAAGATGAAGGAAGGAAAACACTTGTTTTTTTTCAAGAATACTCTTTACGTTCGGAATTTTTATAGCTTTATGGTAATAATAGTGTCTTCTAGAACTGCTATGAAACGAGGTTACGTGGATATAGAAACTAAAAGAATTCGGAGAAAATAATTCGTTGATTTTAAACTATTAATTTATGTAAATTTTGTTTGCATACATATTATAATATGTATATAAAGTTACACTTTTTTTTCAATAGGACAGTGTCGCTTTATATATCATCATCATCTTTACTGCCCATAATATGTATATAGTCTTGCTTAAAATCTTATTTAGAACATTCCCAACTTACTTTCCCAAAATAAACTTTAAATTAGTTAAAGGAACTAAGTATAATAATAAATTATATTAGAAAAATTATGATGTAAAATGGAATGTTAACATTGAGTCTCTCATACATGGAACACATATTTATCTTTACCACATAAATAGATAGTTGCCGAGTAGAGGATGCCACACAAATGAGACTGTTATGATCTCTGGCACGAGAGCTGTAAAATTGTTTTTTTTTTTATGTATGGCCCTGCCAAAATGACTTTACTCTGCCTGATGGAAAGCATGAGTAGAATCCAAGGGTGGTGGTCACCATACTCATTGCGAATGGCGGCCTAGTGATGCTCCTGCATCATTGGGCCTCCGTTATTGCACTCACCAACGAAACACGACAGCACGAACGCCGTCATTTTACGTTGATTTTCTGTGCGAGGGTAGTACCGCCCCGGTCGAGCCGACCTTTCCGTGCTGAAATCATCGTGGCTCTACTACCGTGAGAATCTTATGTACCTAGGTTTAGACGGTGCTCAGACGGTCATGATATATTGGTGTCTCAAAATATTACTGCTATCCTATCTTACTAAAAGGGATTATAAATGCGAAAGTTTGTGGATGGATCTTTGTTATTCCTATCGCAAAAACTGTTCAACGGGTCTGGATTGGCTCAGAGATAGATCACAGTCTGAAATAGCACAACGGCTTTGATCTCGATAAATTCAGTATTCACGCGGAATGAACAAATACATCAAACAATCGCAGTGAACACCACCAGCAAGCGGCCAGAGAGTGGGGACCACTGGTAGCTTATTAATTAAACGGTCAGCGATAGGGGGGCGGCCTAGTCGCAAACTGTTATCAGGCCGCAACATATAACGATTGGGCCGACAGGCAGCGGGAAGTCCAGGCTTGCCCTTGGATAGAGTCTGAATAGACACCAGCAGAGCGCCTGAGACCGGCCGCCGGGGTGGTTTTTGTGGATTCACCACATACCTGGCTTCTCAGTCCCCGAGGAGTCGGAGATCCGAAGAAATTTTCCACCTCGTCAACATAAAAAAAGGGCGCAGCTACTCATTGAATTGAAGTTTTCCTTCATTCTTTATTAAAAGTTTAGATTTTTTATATTTATTTTTTCACAAGCACACATGACAAATCACATTAGTTTGTTAGCTTTAACACCTTAAATCGCCAGAAAAGTTTCACTACACAGTAACCACGGTTTGGATTGGACATGAGTGTAATCTTACCGCAATCGTGGCAAAGTTCATCCTTGGTATTGGCTTTTCTAGAGATGACTAACTTTCACCCGCGGCTCTGCCTGCGTGTATGCCGGTTATCGAGGTAAAGAGTAGCTTAAGTCCTTACTCAAAAACCCAAGTATCTCCATGCCAAATTTCATTGAAATCCATGTACCAATTTAACACAGGCAGAGTTACTTACGAATTTATAATATTAGTATGGAGCGTAAACGTTTACTTCCATTAGTTCAAAACTGAGGCAACTGCAACTATAGGCTGTTGTACTGCCTACCGCTGTAGCTTGCAGCCGATCAACATCTTGTACTTAAGTTTAGATTTCTTCTTCTTCGATTTACATGTTCCTGGCTTGGGAGAATGACTGCCTCAATGGTGTAGTGGTAACAAATGTAACTGCTCTGCTTGAAGTCTCAAGTTCTTATCAGGGTCTGAGCAAATGTTTCTATGATCTACATATATATTTTTTGGAGTTTGGGTGTTTTCTATGTATAATAAGTATGTATTTACAAAAAAGCGGCCAAGTGCGAGTCGGACTCGTCCATGAAGGGTTCCGTAGCAGCAAGTAACATAATATAAAAGTTCTTGTAGTTCGTTGTAACTTTGATCGATGTTTTAATAATTGTGTATTTTTTTAAAAGGTAAATTGCGGTTTACGATTTTTGACGTATTAAATAAAAACTACTAACTAGATCTCGTTCAAACCAATTTTCAATGGAAGTTTGCATGGTAATGTACATCACATATTTTTTTTAGTTTTATCGTTCTCTTATTTTAGAAGTTACAGGGGTAAGGGGGGCACACATTTTACCACTTTAGAAGTGTCTCTCGCGCAAACTATTCAGTTTAGAAAAAAAACTTTTTATAAAAAAAAAACCGATTTCCAAAAAACATCAAACGAAAACTCTCTGCCAAAAAAACACTTAAAAGCGTAAAATAAACTGGTTCTTCATAAATTGCCTATACCTAATTCTTTATTCATTTAAATAGTAGTATTATAATGTGTGCTAGGTACCTAGAATCTGTTTGAAGTCGGTGCCAAGTGACTATCGCTTAGACTTTTGTAATTGTTCGTTTGTATTCTTTTTGGCTTAGCACCGACTTCAAACAGATTTTAGGTACCTAGCATAAAAAAAAAAAAAAAAAAATACAGTGGAACATAGAACCTCCTCCTTTTTGGAAGTCGGTTAAAAAGATATAAGAAACCTCAATATCATTTGTGTACACGTATGGGATTAATAAAAAAAAAATTACTTTAAGTTCCAGTTCTAAGTATGGGGAAACCCCAAAATTTATTGTTTTCTTTCTATTATTATGTGAAATAATGCGGTTCACAGAATACATCTACTTACCTAGTTTCAGCTATATAGCTCTTATAGTTTCGGAAAAAAGTGGCTGTGACATACGGACGGAAAGACAAACAGACAGACATGACGAAGCCAGAAGGGGTTTGTTTTATGAAATAGGCTAGCAAACGAGCAGACGTATCGCCTGATGGTAAGCGATTACCGCCGCCCATGGACACCTGCAACACCAGAAGCGTCACAAGTTGCCGGCCTTTTGGGTATGTGGGGAGGTAGGGGTAGGGGATTGGGGTATGGGCCTCCGGTATCCTCACTCACTCAGTTAAACACAGCGCAAGCACTATTTCACACCGGTTTTCTGTGAGGCCGTGGTATCACTCCGGTCGAGCCATTCATGCCGAAGCGTGGCTCTCCCACTGTAAACTTTATTTAGCTACGGAACCCTAAAAATCAACTAATACCCATAGTACAAGCTCTGCTTACTTTGGGATGTTTCTGGAATAATTCAGCTAGATGGCGTTATGTGTTAGTGTCCAAAATATTATTATTATTCTTGTGTGTTAAAATCGATTTAACTAAGATAACACGATAGTGGAGTCTACTATTTTTTTATGAAATACATTGGATGGATGGATGGATACATATGAAATAAACTGGATTATTATTATAATACCGTATATTTTTTTTAATAATAATAATAAACACACAACGCCATCTGTCCCAAGCTAAGCAGAGCTTGTGTTATGGGTACTAGACAACTGATACAAATACATATTTACTTTTTTTTTTGTAAATACATACATATTATACATAGAAAACACCCAAACTCCGAAACAAATATTTGTAGATCATACAAACATTTGGTCCGACCCGGGAATCGAACCCGAGACCTCATGATCAGCAGTCGCACACGCCAACCGCGAGACCAACGAGGCAGTTTTTCATATTGTATTTCATAAAAAAATAGTAGACTCCGTCGCGCATTGCTGTGTCTTTATTGTATAACTAGCTGACTCGGCGAACTTCGTACCGCCATATTTATATACAATAATTAGCAATAAATTAAAATTGCGACTATAATTTGAGATTTAAACTATCCTATCTCTCAATTTGGATTGAACTGCACATGGTGTGCAAATTTTATTATAATAGGTTAAGTGGTTTAGGAGTCCATTGAGGACAAACATTGTGACACGAGATTTATATATATTAAGATTATCATTATTATCTCCCTACCCTTAATAATGTTACAAAAAAATACCCGATAGAAACTAAGACACGCCAGCAAAACGCACATTTTAGAAAAAAAGCGAAAATCGGTTAGATAGTCTGGGAGTTCATCGTGAGCAGTGACGTAATTCGTGATTTATATATACTAGCTGATACGGCAAACGTTGTTTTGCCATGATAAAAAATGGGGTATAGAAAATAGATGTTGGTCGATTCTCAGACCTACCCGATATGCACACCCAATTTCATAAAAATCGCTCCAGCCGTTTCAGAGAAGTATGGTAACTAACATTGTGACACGAAAATTTTATACGTAAGATTAGATGTAACATACAGAAACTGCGGTGGTTGCTAGGCTATTGCGTTAAGGCCCCTTTCCACTTTATTTAGTGCGAGTGCAGGTGTGAAGCGCAGGCGATCAACGATTGGTAGATAGCTATAAATTCTCAAAATTAAAAAAAAAACCCGATATAATAACCTAAGTTCCCTTTAAAAAGTAAAAAACACGTTATGCGCTTTCATTTGAGACCCCACTCGATGATATTTTTGCAGACCTTCCGTTACTCTTCCCTACTTTCACACCCATAACTTTTAAACGGCTCAACCGATTTTCATGAAACATGTCTAAGAACACTCGCACGTAACTCACCTTTCATACAAAAAAAAACTAAATTGAAATCGCTTCATCCGTTCGGGAGCTACGGTTTCACAGACAGACAGACAGACACGTGAAACTTATAACACCTCTCTTTTTGGTCGGGGTTAAAAATACGTGTGGACCGCGAATTCGCTGTACACACGTACTTTCCACCAATCACCGATCACCCGCACTAAGCACCTGTACTCGCACTAAGCGAAGTGAATACAGGTCTTTCGGTCCGATGGGACGGTTAACCGACACGTTCGGGGAGAGATCAGGCGCAGGACCGACAGATATACGTGCTCTCCGAGGGACGGGGGTTCAGACCTCAACTTACGAACACCAAGCTGTTATTAATTATTTATATAATTAGAAAAACTCAATAACACTTTTTCGAATAATCGAATGAACTAAATTTATAAACTACTCGTTCTTAGAGATATCTCTAATCTATAAATTTAGTATACAGGCTATAAATCGATCTAGCTAGGATTCGTTTTTTTTTTTTTCTTTTTTTTTTATAGCCCAAGCATTCTGAATCCAAGAGTGGTGGTCACCATACTCATTGCGGATGCAGACAATGCAACAATGCAGCATGGTGACCCACACCATGGCGGCGTAGTGATGAGGCCGACTTCCAAAAAGGAGGAGGTTCTATGTTCCACTGTAGGTATTTTTTTTTTATCCCGAGGTGGTCCCATTGCCACCATATCAGGATCTGATGATGGGATCCCAGGGAAACCGAGAGAAACCCAAATTTTTTATAGGCACATACTATGGTTTTCGTATATTTTCTGAAGTTACACCGGTATTTGCGTCTGGTAGTCATCATTTTATGATGATGAGCTGATGATATAAGGTACAACTCCTTAACGGTTAGGAGTTGGAGGATAAATCTTTAAATATCATATGTATATATGTTACCTTTAGTCTAGTGTTCTTTCAAATTATTTAGGTACTAGCGACCCGCCCCAGCTTCGTACGGGTGGATGTCAGATGCCCCCGCCGACGACACGATTCGTGCATTTTAAATCTGTAATATCTTTGAATATATTCATTTAAATTAGATACTGTAAAGGACCATTTTGATCTATATTAAATGCACAATGTATTTAATTTACTTAATTGTATAAGGATTCATTCTGTATTGCTTAAAATCACTTCGTAAATAAGCCATTATTTCTCGTAAAAAGAAAGGAATAAAAAATGGTTTGTTGTGGGTTATCCCTAAGAGATAGACATATACCGTCGCGGAATTTTTTGTAGTACTTTATAAGGTGTACAATACTGTAGTACATTATTTTGATCTATCTCGTATGGTGCAACCAGCGTTTGCAATGTAAGCGCAAAAAAATGTGTTTATTTGCTACATCACATTAGAAACCTCGAAACTTAACAGTGTTTCCAAACTATATTATGCATTTATTATACATAAAAACCTTCCTCTTGAATCACTCTATCTATTAAATAAACCCGCATCAAAATCCGTTGCGTAGTTTTAAAGATTTAAGCAAACAAAGAGAGATAGGGACAGAGAAAGCGACTTTGTTTTATACTATGTAGTGAAGCTGATGATGGAAGGTGGAAGGTACAACTCCTCAACGGTTAGGAGTTGGAGGATAATTCTTTCAATTTCATAAATAATATAA
This sequence comes from Diaphora mendica, assembly GCA_949125395.1. Lineage (NCBI taxonomy): Eukaryota > Metazoa > Arthropoda > Insecta > Lepidoptera > Erebidae > Diaphora > Diaphora mendica. The sequence goes on along the minus strand of OX421332.1, from coordinate 1,399,677 downwards.
AATATATATTAAAAAAAAAAAAAAAGACCTTCAGTCATATACTTTCAAGTTCATTAGGTGAGCTGATGATAGACGGTTAAACTCTTGAACAATTAGGGATTAGAGGATGATTTTAATATTATACATACGTATAGACCTTAATTCGTATTCTTGATGATGAAATAGTTCAACTTACTACTTACCTACGATTGTATGCACTAAAAACTGAAAAATAAAAATTTTATAAAAAAAAACCGACTTCCAAAAAACATCCAACGAAAACTCTCTGCCAAAAAAACACTTAAAAGCGTAAAATAAACTGGTTGTTCATAAATTGCCTATACCTAATTCTTTATTCATTAAAATAGTAGTATTATAATATGTGCTAGGTACCTAAAATCTGTTTGAAGTCGAGGGCGTGCGCCGCTGAGCCAGTCAGCCTGTGACCACGGCCAGTGCAACCTGGTCGAAACGTCAGGCAAAACAGAGGTATGTAATACCTTGAAATAAGTGATCGCGTTAATTCCCGTAAAAATAATAATTATTAGACTATTAGGTTTAAAAAAAAAATACTAAAAAGAAAATAACCAGGAAAAACTCGATCATTCAGGTACTATAATCTATACCTATAAACTTGATGCAAGAAGAAGGGGAGGATCGAACCAAGTGTTGTGTAATTGGACAGGCCTGTATGTCCAGTAATAGACTGTAATAGACTGCTATTGATAGTAACATGTATTACTATCAATACTAGCATCTATACTATGATGATCACAATTCTACTTAATATTAATTCTGCATAATTATACTTTCTTTAATGATGTCTGCACAATATAATAATTTTGAACCAACATTTATGTAACTCGAGTATTTTATTTCGTAATCGTGTTAATGCATGCATGCATGTCTGTAGACGAACATAATAACTTGTATAAGTATTTTTAATATTCTTGTTAATAATTTTGGTTGTTTTTGTCTGTCTTTTATTTGAAAACATATCAAAATATCGACTCCATTGACTATGGATTGCTGAAAAAAGTAATTTACTATATGTTATATAGTACTAGATATAAATAGCATAATGTTACTAAATTTTTCGTTTACGAAATAAATAAATAAATATTCTGTAATATATTTCTAGAATAGCCTCATGATTCATGTTTCCTATTAAAACCATTTAAATATCAGCTGCTTACTAAAAGTGTATAAAAACAAATCACAATATTTTATACGGGACTCATACAGTATTAAATGAAAATGAAATAGATTTGAACTTTTCTTTCCTCTTTTTTTTTTATTTAAATCTGTGATGTCATTTATCAGGAATAATCAGTCGAAAATAACATAAACTTTTTTTTGTTTTTTTTTTGTTTGTGTGCGTGTGTTGATGTGGGGACATATGTATGCATGTGGGTGTATGCCATGGTTCACTTTGGGTGCTTGTTATTGTATGATTTTCAATAGGTCTTCCGTGCTGTCATAGTCAATCTCAACCAGCCATTTGTAGACCTTTTTTTAACCAATTTCCAAAAGGTTTTCAATTTCATTGTTTTTTTTTTACAACAGTTGTTTGTTAGCTTTATGATACCAAGTTTCGCGTTAACTTTTCTGTACAAGTAGGGGCCCATAAATTTGTACACTCTCCTTCCAATCGATTTATGACACCTCTCGGTGTTCCATACCAACCTACGTCCTGAGTGACTGAGTATGGCATTGCTCAGGGCAGTTCTGTGAAAGCGCACCGTGATGGAGATTATAAACTGTCGGACTCTGAGCAATCCCAGTTCAGAATAAAGTGCGTTAGTAGGGTATCTGTACGACCGGCCGTATGCAGTTTTAAGGAGTGCACGTTGCGCTCTTTCTACACCCATCATATTTATGTGTCTTACTAGCAGCTCCCCATGCAGTAGTGGAATAGGTCAAAATCGACTGACAAAGAGAAGATAAGACTCGAACCATGCCAAAGCATCTCCACGAATTCTAAAATGCTCTAGTTTCCGTATTAGTATCCTCCGGGAGACAGTATCGAATGCTTTGGCTAGGTCCAGGAAGACGGCAGTACATGACAGTCCTCGACCTAGTTTATCCGATATGAATTTGACTAGATTTGTTACTGTATCCTCCGTAGACCTGCCAGCTCGAAAACCAAATTAGTTTTCAAACAATAATTTATTATTTTCCAGATATGATAACAGTCTTCTGTTCACAACTCTCTCGAGCACTTTAGAGAGAGTTATCAGCAGTGAGTCAGGACGATAGTTACCTGGAGCCTTGGGATCTCCACTTTTATAAATAGGGCACACGCTCGCAGTTTTAAGGCAAGTAGGGACAGTACTTGTTGATAAACTTAGATTGCACAAAAAAGTGATTGGCCGAGCCAAGACCCGAGCACAGCTTTTTAGTGTTGTATTATTTATGCGGTCACCACCACAGGCAGAAGCTACTTTTAGCTTTGAAAGTATCTTATGACTATTTCAACTTCTTCAGTTGGAGAGAAAAAGAAGGAGTTCCCATTAGAATCGCTGAGTAGTTCAAGGTATCTGGCTAACTCATTTTCAGTAAGTCCTAGCTGTTTAAGTATGTTGTCAGCTAGATTTTCACCGACTGTTGTAAAGTAGTCATTTACTTTATTTAGTGTCAGTTTAGTATTAACGCTATTGGTTATGAGTTCAGAGGCTTCGTTATTATTGTTTTTTATGTTGCAGATGCAGATTTCCTTGTGCATTGTCCAAAAGTTTACGTTCGTATTTCAGTTTTAAATTTGTCAAAATGTTGTTACAATAATTACGATAAGTTTTGTATTGTTGTTGGATAATAGGGTTATTTTGATATTTTTTAGCTTTTAGATGTAAGGAGTCTCTGCATCTAATACATTTAAGCAAATTGTTTGTTATCCAGGGCTTAGTAATAACTTCTGAGCTACGACAACGTCGTTTAGTGGTGTGTTTCTCAATTTTGTCTGCATTATGCAGTAATAAATAAATAATAATGAGTGCAAGCATTGATTATAATTATAACTACGGCCGACCTATCCTGGCGAGTCTAAACATAGACTCTGCGTACTTTAGCGCATGTACACTCGTAAAGAAAACTGTTATTGTCTTTTTTTAACCAACTATATAAATGTACGAATAAAATTTACCTAATACAGTGACCAATTAGTTTAAATTAAATTACAAACACACAATATGATTTAAATTTAATCCTTTTTATATATTTACGCTTATTATTATTTAATCACTTCCACTGAAGGGTGTTATCCCTGACATGACTCACTTTCAGAATGTGAAGCTGTATTAATGATGAATAATTGTTCCGTCATTTCGTCAACAATTTGGTCGCTCTTCCTATATTCAGCTTCGACCTCTTTCACTTTTCTGCATAAAGCACGCCATTCTTCCTGACCCATTAAATTTACTTTTTCACGTATGAGCCCCATTGTCCGGGTTACGTTCCAGTCGACGTTTTAACGGCTACGTGCCCTTTAATGGCAGCCCACGCCATCTCGGTGGGATTTAAATTGGGATGATACGGGGGTAAACGAAGGACATCGTGGTTGCTTTTTAAACATTTAGTCTGTTTATTTAGTAGTTTGAAAAAAGGAAAAAAAGTTGTCTTTTAAAGAAAAAAGTCTATTATGTATCTTTTATGCACGTCTTTGTTTTTTTTTATTAGATCGTAAAGTTGTGGCTTAAGCATGTCCCTTTTAACTAACTACGATTCCATTTTTGCCTTCTTATTATTAGATGTAGGGGCAGGATTCATTAACTTGTTGTAGTATGGAATATTTTCGATAACCACCGAGTTAGGGCTCAAATTTGGAATCAGTTGGGTCTGTAACCATTTCTCATAATTTATAAAATTCTAGTCATCGTGATAGTCTCCAGTTTTGATTCCAGATTTGGACACTAGTACAAACAAGATTCGGAACAAACCCTGCTTCTGACCCAATGTGTTGATATCGGGCGCTTTAGTTCTTGAGCGGAACCATCTGACCACGCCTTACCCTTTGTATGTGATGAGTGAAGTGTGATGAGAGAGAGAGAGACATACGACTCGTCAGTGAATACAATTGGTCGCCCTTCATTCCGGTATGCTTCATTGCCTTGAAGTACAAGAACCTTTTCAGGCAAATGTCGGTCTTCTCTATAAGAACCATTCTATTGGTTTCGGTCTTTCGCCACTTGAAACCCTAATTTTTGACGATTTTAAAGACAATAGTTCGTTTTAGCACCTTGAAAATTTATACCCCGTTTAAGTTTCGCTAGTAATTTGTTTATGGTTGGCATTTTTTTTTTTTTTTTGTGGAAGTTGTGTATGCATCTTTTTATTACTTGATTGAATAAAGAATCGATTGTGTTTAATTATGGTCAATCTCTAGTCTAGACCACTGCCCCCCGTACGTCGTCTCATGCCACCATTTTGTTCCTAAAAAAAATATTAAGCAACCTTCTGCGCGAAGTTCGGACTGGCCAAGATAGGTCGGCGGTAGCTACCTTCTTATAATCACAAATTTTAACAAAAAAACCGACTTCAATCTAAATTTAAATGGGACCACACGGGTATCGGTTCACCCAGTCGAAAGTTATGAGGAAATTAAATTAAAATAAAAATACAGTCGAATTGAGAACCTCCTCCTTTTTTTGAAGTCGGTTAAAAAGGAGGAGGTTCTCAATTTGCTTGTTTGTTTTTTTTAATGTTTATTACCTCATAACTTTCGACTGGGTGAACCGATTTTGATGATTCCTTTTTTATTTGAAAGCTGGTGCTTCCCGAATGGTCCCATTTAAATTTGGTCAAGATAAAAGTCGGTTTTTTCTTTGTTAAAATTTGTAATTATTTTGAAGTCAGTTAAAAAGGCCGGCAACGCACTTGTGACGCCTCTGGTGTTGCGGGTGTCCATTAGTGGTAATCGCTTACCATCAGGCGATACATCTGCTATTTGCCCACTATTCAATAAAAAAAAATAGATCGATAAATGACGATGATTGACTATTATCAGAATAATGATAACATAAAATTTATTTAATGAAATGTGCTACCAATATTTTAACCAGGATAACCACAAATATATCTTCCCTGCTTTCTACAGAACGGGATATTTACAGCTAAATCCTTAATACCCCAGTTAGTAAATGGGGTAAAGATTCATAATGAAGAAATTGCCATAAATCTAGCTAATCTAGAATACCACCCGCGCGCAACCGACTAATTCTTCGTAGTGAATTTAAAACATTTTCGAATGAATAGTTTTATATACCTCGTTTAAATAGAAAATGAGGGTCTATGCTTTACATTATAAATAACATTAAAAAAAAAACTATTGAAATGATCGAGATCATTATTTTTGCGTTTTTATGGTTTTGAGGATTAAAACAGCTAATTAGTGTCACTTTTTAAACGACTTCAAAAAAGGAGGAGGTTCTCAATTCGACCGTATTTATGTTTTTTTTCATGTGTGTTCACGGATAACTTCGTTGATTATGAACTGATTTTGATGATTCTTTTTTTGATGGAAAGGAGATGTCCCAACGGTGGTACCATGATAAGGACATTAAGATCTGATGATGGCATCCAAGAAAAATCATGTCGAACCTTTCAAGGTTCGACTTGATTTTTCTTGGATCGGTTTTTGTTTATATTAAAATTTTACTTGTATTAATTCGTTATAGAAAGCCATTATACTTTATGTAGTAGAGCTAAAAAAACGTAATATTCGTAAAATAAATTGTAATATGAATTTGACAAATTGAACTTGAAATTTAACTAAATAAAAGGGAGGGCTCTAACCATACCAATACTTTATTCCATTCATACCATAAAGATTAAAGTTTATCTTGAAGGTTATTTGCTTAAAGATATCTGCATAAAAAAAGGATTAATAGAAACACATCTTATTTACAAGCTTTTTATTAACTTGCAATGTATGTTTGTATGCTTGTATGTTCGGGTGGAATCTTGTAACTCAATTTTGAAGCAGATATCTTTAACCGATTTTGCTGAAATTTTGCAAGCATGTGTATACAGCGTGACAATACAATATTATAATGGCATGGAGCTAATCTGATGCTGGAGCTGGAAAGTGGCCATAGGAACTCTGTAAAGAAACGTCGCATTATCATCGAGTTTGGACTAGTTTGATTCGTCTCGAGGCATTCGAGTAAAATCTTGTTTATAAAAAGCTTTTTAATTTAATTTATTCAACATTAACCTTGGCGTAAATAATAAAATAAATCAAAATGTATATTAAACTAATGACAGTATCATTAAGATACATGGTTCAGGAATATATGTAGGTAAGGTACTGCTTCATTAAATTGTTATACTTTAGCAGAATCTTTAAGAATTTTGACCAATGCAAGTAAAATTTTAACAAAATAAAAACCGACTTCAAGGTTCGACTCGATTTATCTTGGATGCCATCATCAGATCTTAGTGTCCTTATCATCACCGTTGGGATATCTCCTTTCCATTAAAAAAATAATCATTAAAATCCGTTAATAAACGACGAAGTTATCCGCGAACACACATTTAAAAAAAACATATATACGGTCGAACTGAGAACCTCCTCATGTTTTGAAGTCGGTTAAAAATAATGATGGAAGCCGCTTCTTTTAGTTAAATCCAGGTTAAAATAGAAATACACAAAAAGTATAGTCTTACATTATACAGTATCAATGTTCCTAGTATTCGATACAAACACTTTAATATTGTAATTAAAGTTTATTAAAACAATTTTCTCGTAAAAAACGTCATACAAATCATCCAGTAAATCATAGTGATTTGGAAGTAGAAAAAAAGCTAATAAATTGATGATGTATTGATTTATTCGAGAACATTATCGATGTCCTACTTAATATACACAGATTTTATGTAAATTATAAACAAAACACCAATATTTACAGCCCACCATTCAAAATACCTGACCCTAAGAATACAACAAACCCTCATATTAAAACTATATCTAAAATATACCCTAACTGCTACGACATACAGTCTGAAATTCGTTAACTTTTAATCTAACCTAGATGGTCTAACGTGCTTCACATAGGAAACAGGTGGGGAGGAATATGATAAAACTGTATAGCGGTCCAAGCGCCTCGCCAATCATTGCCTGACATCACTAGATGTCGGAAAATTAATACAAAAATAATAATTAAAAATATTTATAACAAAAATGAAGTTTTTCATCATGGTGTTGGCCGTTACGGCTCTTGTCTCAGCTGAAGACAGTGATAATACATTACAAACGGCAATTAACTTCGTGAAGGACTGCTCAGGAGATTACATAATATGTGTTAAGGTCAATAATTTTCATTAATATAGTGAAAGTGATGTGTGTTGTGGAATCAAGTTTCTGTGTAAAAAATAAGTGCATTTAAACCCAAAATCTAACGGAATAATTAAAGAAGTGCTAAGTTTAAAAATATTTGATAAACATGAACTTACAAAGATTCTTAATTTTGAATTACAGGAAAAAATGCTCCGAATCGTTGACAATTTGAGAGCATCAAGAAGCATAACGGTTGTCGATGGTGTAGTCTTCAAGGGTGAGCCAGAACCAAGGTCTTCGAAGAGATACGATGCTCTACCTGTTGATCCAAGTGCAAGAGATGCTGAGGTCAACTACAGACTCGTCGACGGCGTCGTTGGCCTCTTCGAAACCCATGCTCTTGAAGTCAAGATGAACGACGCTGATAAGCAATCTGTCCAAAGATCTCTAGAAGAAGGTAAATAAAACACCTTAAAGTCTAATCGCAGTTTCAAACTTTGCTCTAATACTTTGATTTAAAACCTTAGTTTGATTTAACACGAGTGATGACAGATTAGTAAATAAAGAACTATTTGAAGCGCTGTTGCGGCATATCATGTTGTTATAATAATTAAGTACCTAACTAAAATGTTTTTATGTGTTATTAACATTTAAGGAACTTATCAAACCATTTTAATTTCACAGGCCGTGCCAAGAAGAAGGGTGGTGGAATGGGTCTCATTGGTCTTTTAGCCGCAAAGATTTTGTTTGGCAAACTTTTCATCGTCAAGCTCATCGCTCTGAAGGCCCTTGCTACTGCCAAGATCGCGTTGGTCCTGGGTGCTATTCTCTTCATCGCCTACTGTCTCAAACAGGAGCATACTAAGACCACATACGAAGTCGTACCTCATCCTCATCACCATGAATCCCACCACCCAGTTCAAGTAGACCACGTCAGCCATGACTCTGGCCATGGGTATTCCAGCTACGGGTCTGACTGGAACAAGAACCTTGATGATGCTCAAAGCTTAGCCTACAGCGGCTATTCCCGCTCAAGCTAATCTTAGCCTAAAACCTCTTAGGAAAAAACCTCTGTTGTACAAATCAATTTATTTATTTTAATTTATTGCCATTAATTTATTCTATTTGTTAAATAAATTATTTATTATGATGTGTATTTTTGTTTTATTGGTTATGATTTAGTGCTGATTCAAAACGGAAATCGAAATAGATCGAAATTTCCGTGTAGCCGCTCCTTTGTCAGGTCAATGGCATAAAGCGAACGAACTAGAATATTACAACTCACTTTCATTAAATGATTGATAATATCTGTGGTCACTTGAGGCGATATTATACCGAAACAAAATCAGTATTAACCAGTCAAATAAAAAAATCAATCATTCTAAAGTATACAATGATTGTCACAAATTTTAAAATTCGTCTGGTTGCATTTGTAAGACACTTTAAATTCTAAAAAATGTTAATGACATCTATTTTATGAGAAAAAGCTAATTATAATAAATTATGCTTAAAATAATCTCCTAACATATCTCACAGATCCGGTAATAAAGATTTTTTAACATGGAAGTGTAAAACTCTCTCCTAGATTATGTTTATTTATAAATATGCACGTTCCACATTATCATAGAGTTATTGCTAGACGATTCTCTTTAAGTGGTAAACAAAAACAGGTTATAATATATACATTGATATCACCGCTTTCTATAGACAGAGTTTCACGTATTTTAGTCCAATTTCATCTCCATCGAGAGTGAACCCGTTTAGCGAGACGGTAGCTAATAGACAAGCAACTATTTGTCGCTAGTGGCAGTCGTTTAGTAGCCGAGTATGAAACAGTTGTACAACTGAAAAAATAAAGCACCTGTTGCTTGTAATTACAACGTCTAGATAATATTACGTCTTAAAAGCTAATAGTGGTTTTCATGACACGTTTTACTGAATAATAGAAAGGTGCTTTGTAATGGTTCCGCGAAATAACCAAATGGTTGAATTATGATTCGTATTGCATCAGAGATGACAGCGCATGTTTTTGATCATTTAATAAATGTTATGTACATTTTTCTTTGTAGTTTTTATGATCGCAGTATTGGGAGTGCTGCTTCCAAATGTGTGGAATGGTATTCATTTGTAAACTAGTCCATCCTAACTGCATCGAATGTCTTATTTAGCATCATAATGTTGAAGATATGTTTATTCTTTATTCTATTTTTTATTTTATTAACAACTCGTTCCATAATTTAATGGCTCTAATCTTATTTTATATAATTGTTTTCATTTAATAAGAGGTCTCAATTTAATTCAAACAGTAAAAAGTTAATGGCGGTTCATCATCATCAACAGCCTTAAATAGTTCACTAAGTACTGGCCAAGGATCTTTCTTCATTAATAAAGTTTAGGGATGCTACAACACGCTATCAGTCAAAAGTATGTGTTTTGTATTATTAATTGTTTTTCTAACGTTCATTATACTAAAATTATAACACGTTTAAAAAATTACTAAGACTTGAACTGAAAATACTACTAAGAGTATAAAATAATTTTCTCAAATTAATTACAATAACCTTTTGAAATTATAGATAAAACTAAAATAGATGGGAAGGCAATAAGAAAAGAAACGTAATAGTCAAAAGAAAATGTTGTCAACTAAAATTTCGTCTGTCTGTTCGGCTGTTCCGCTATAGAGCGGATAGAGCCGGTTCTAATGTACATGCATAGTTGGGAATAGGTCAGCTTTTACGTTTAATTGAAGCTACGAACTTTAAGTCAGGGATAAAACCTTCGCTCTAAGCACTACCTTAACAAACACATCACATCTGAATACATAGAAATAGGTAAGTGCCTGATGAAATTTTCAAGATTCAGGTTTAAAGATGTTCAGAATTGTTTTTCGAAATTGTACTTGGAGAGATGATATTTAAAATTACCTACATTTATTCGCGCGTTAAGCAAATGTCAATTTTAGTAATTATTTCTAGATTGATTGATTTCAACACAAAAACAGCATCCGAAAATTTTCTATCCTATGGTGTATAGGATATAAAAATTTCAGACAATCAGTGATTGACATTTATATTTATTTGACATACATATTTCATTTTTGGTATATATGTATTTTTAGTATGGGCCTTTTTTTTTACGTGTGGAAATCCCCTCGGACCGTCACCCCACCGGGGTTTGCGGCGGGGCGGTGTGTCGGACTATCATTCCGATGGAACCGGCCCATGCATGCCGAAGCGTGGCTCTCCTACGGTGAAAGATTTATGTGATTTTTATACAACATCTTGATAGTAGTTAGAATAAACCAGTGCACTCAATGCAGAAATGAATATTTATGATTGCCCAATTTAGTTTGCAACTACTGAATCAACAGTTATAAATTATAACATGTGAATCTAGAATTGATTAAGGAAGTGATGTTTTATAGGGAAAGATAGATCTTATTTACTAACGAAACTACTAGACAAAGTAGAACGAAATAGTGTTGATGGTCATATGGATAGATGAAAGATAAGAAAGATTCTTTTCATTTAATCTTTATCGAAACTAATTTTATAAAGAGGTAAAATTTCCAACCTTGTTTGTTTAGTTGTAGGGGGTAATCTTCGGAAGTACTGATCCGATCCTGAAAATTCTTTCACTAACAGAAAGCGACACTATTAAGGAGTGACATAGGTTATATTTTATTATGATTGATAAAAAAAAGTATTTGTAAATCAAGTCGAAGAAAAGTACCAAGGTATACCTAGTAATTTATTTGTAACTTTATTAATTCCATATTTATAAAATTGCTAGCTTCAATATACAAAATCTTGAGAGTAGTCTCCAAAGAGCGCATTCAACGAGTAACAAGTGTCCATTGGCCGCAGTATTCACCTAAATCTCGAGACCCTTTTAACTGTTTGACTTCATATGCTATAGGTTCAATAAGGTCACCGTTTGCACCACTATTTATTTTATACTGTATTCTATACTGTACATTTCCTATACAGGCAGGTAGTAGAGCCACGCTGATTTCAGCACGAACGGGCCAGCTCGACCGGGGCTGTACTACCCTCGCACAGAAAATCAACGTAAAATGACAGCGTTCGTGCTGTCGTGTTTCGTTGGTGAGTGCGAGACCGGAGGCCCAAATAGTCTAGTCAACAAGTTCCATACTTGTTGACTACACTAAAAGATGCAGAAGCATCACTAGGCCGCCATGGCGTGGGTCGCCATGCTGCATTGTCTGCATTCGCAATGACTATGGTGGCCACCACTCTTGGATTCTGGTATGCTTTCCATCAGGCAGAGTACAGTTATTTTGGCAAGCTAAACATAAAAAAAATATGGTGCGCAAAAAACGTCTGAAATGGTTTCTTAAATGTAATTTACATTTATTTATGTTAAAAATGTATCTGAACTAACCACAGTCGATAGATCATGACACGATAACATCAAAAGTCATTGAACTATTCTTATACTTCAATAGAACTTTTAGAGAGAAAGGAATATCATTTTAACCTTTCCAATTTCTGCACAACCTAACATTACACACGCTGTTATTGATATTTTTGATCTGTATCATAATCTGAGATACTTTTCTCTTTTGAACGTTGTTGTTAAACAATATTGCAAGTTTTATAGGTAGGTAAATAATATTTCGGACATCTAACACACAACGCTATCTAGTCCCAAGCTAAGCAGAGCTTGTGTTATGGGTACTAGACAACTGACACAAATACATGTATACTTTTGTTTTGTAAATACATACATATTATACATTGAAAACACCCAAACTCTGGAACAAATATTTGCTGATCATACTTACAAACATTTGGTCCGACCCGGGAATCGAACCCGAGACCTCAAGCACAGCAGTCGCATGCGCTACCACTGCGCTACGGAGGCAGTCAGGTTGAAGCATATTATCATTGTTACTCTCTTTTTCCTCTCTTTGCGTTTTTAACTAACTGTTGCTGTTCTAACTTCACCTGTATGTTTATCTGTAACCGACCGAATTTTGTAAGCGTGTTCTTTAAGTTTTTTGAGATTCACTATTAGAGCTTTATTACATAATATAGAAACCTATGTACATAACCATAATTCACTATTATAGTTATAAAAGAGGTATTGAAATTGTATTGAACCGATGCCGTACAAAATAGTGCGCCACAAAGTGGAATTTCTTTTTGGATTTCCCGGTGCTTCGCTCGGTCAATTTGGTCATTTGATTTTGTACGGCATCGGTTCCATATAATTTCAATACCTGTTCTAATCCATTATTCCGCAACGCCGTACAAAAATCATGCGATAAGGGAGAAAAATCGAGGGTTGCTACCCCGTCCCCTTCACCAGTTCTCAGTTGGACAGCTTACAAGGGACGACATAGTGCTGAATGTAATTTTTTTATGCCTCTGTATCTTTTAAAAAAGGTCTCCTGGCGGTTCACATGACCCATCAATTTTCGACAGGGGCCCGTAGTCTTTAAGACATTATCATAAATACAAACCAACCTATTGGTTGACAACAGATGGTGTAGCCATGTAGAAAGGATGGATGATAGGAGACTCATGAAAGTAATTTATAGAGCAAATGTGTGTGAAAATGTTGGAAGAGGTGCACCACGGCGAATATTTAAGGATGAAATTAGTGATGTTTTGAAGAAGAGCCGTATATAAACCATCAGGATTCAGAAGACCAAGCATAAGAAGCGTGTGAGGACCGGCAGTAAATTGAAATCAATTGTCTCTACCTTTACCTCCTCGAAATAGGCGACTTTATGTTTTGTTAATTCAAATTAATGTATAATATATATACCTGATCTGTACTTACCTTTGTGAAAGAGTAATAAATGATTATTATATATTATAATATTTTTGGCATATTTTATTATGTCTTGATATCCCATTATTTAGTTCCGTATATCTCATATTCTTCTTATTCCTATCCTTTATTATTCCCAAGATTTGGGGTCGGCTAATAGTTCAACCGGTTTTACCTGAATATCAGTTTTTACACGGAGCGACTGGCATCGGACCTCCGTAACCCTGAGGGCGAACTAAATTCGATGATTGAACTAGTTGTCATTATATTTGAGGGCACTGACTCCCCAATGACGATTGCCATAGATGTTCATGACAACCGGGACCGAGACGGCTTTAACGTGCTCTCCGAGGCACAGGCGGGAAACACCGCTATCTTCCATACTCCGGGCTGCTATTAAGTATGACTTGTAAGACAAACCCAACAGCAGTCCGACCCGGGAATCGAACCCGAAACCTCATGATCTGCAGTCGCTTACGCTAACACCTATACTTTTTTTCTTTTATTTTTCTTTAAAACGAGGCAGACGAGGCAATACCAATGAGGCAGACTCCGTATATCCCATATTATTTTATATATAATATTCTCGTGTCACAATGTTAGTTACCATACTCTTCTGAAACGGCTGGACCGATTTTTATGAAATTTGGTGTGCAGAGCGGGTAGGTCTGAGAATCGACCAACATCTATATCTATAACAATTTTTTTTATGGCAAAACAACGTTTGCGGGTTCAGCTAGTATACCATAAAATATAACATACATTTTCGATTTCATGCGATTCATTATGTTAATCAGTTATGGCTGCTTCTGATGACTTTCGCTATCGAATTGGTAATGTATTCAGTTCATTATAAACGATGTGTACGTCATAATAGGCGCGCTTCAAAATGCGGATGAGGCCAGCCGTGCCCACAACTTTTAAGGCCTTTCATACACCTTTTACAAATTTACATTTAGCCTTAATTGAGGACATCTTGTATTTGTAAAAAAGAAAAGTATTGCTTAAACAATTTTTTTTACTTTGTGAGAGAATAGCGGAGGGATGGAATTGTTGTAAAATAGAGTAATAAAAGAGCTTTTGAAACTAAATGTCGATTTGTTTCGGGAATTTTTCAATACTTTGACTCATATATTCTTTCCATTTAGTCCTATCACATTTAAATTGAAAAATGCATTGCAAAACCGTGCATTATGCAAACCAACTTATGTTCTTGAAGTTTAAAAAACAAATATAAAGAAATTAAAAGATTAATATACTTTTTAAGATATAAGCATCACACATCTACGAGAATCAAAAAAAAAATCTTAAAAAGTGAATAAGAGAAAGTTTTAAATTTATAATTGCAGACAATGACAAAGTTTTGTTCTAAATTTAATATGTAGTCATAATTATTTTCAAAATTCAAACGTGGACACTCTACATTTATCATACACCAGCTGAACCCGCCACCTCATCTGCGTCTCTTATTGCCCGTTGCGTGTTGTTATAAAGCGTGAACAAATTTGGTTCCCATAAAAACGGTTACAGTGTGCCAACCTTAAAAGACAGATATACCCTCGGGGACTTTTTTTGAACTTTTAAAGGGAAACAATTCTGTCTTACATGATTTTTGCGAAACTTTAACCGTTGGGCAGCGCACGCATCGGAAGCTCTCAAAAGGATAAAAATCCCGATTTTGAAACATTCTTCATTGGTGCTTCGCTCCTATATAGCATTTCATAATTATATATAGCCTATAACCTTCCTCAATAAATAGGCTATCTAACATTGAAAGAATTTTTCAAAACGTACTAGTAGTTCCTGAGATTAGAGCGTTGAACGCGAAACAAACAAACAAACTCTTCAGCTTTATATATTAGTAGTATATATAGATTTCTTGTAATATTTATAAAATATATATTAATATTATTGTTAACAGTGTCTAAGTTGTCATTCTTATAATTTACAGTTTGGATTGAAACTGTTAGTAATAGCATTGATTCTTAACATATACTACAAGATAGGTTTAGGAGATTACAACCAATGCTAGAAGCACTTTAAAGTTTTAACAAGTTTTTGAGTTATCACTCTACATAGTATAAAACAAAGTCGCTTTCTCTGTCTCTATGTCCCTATATTTTTTTTTTTTTTTTTTTTTTTATATGTTTGGCCCGCCAAGATGACTCTACTCTGCCTGATGGAAAGCATAAGCAGAATCCAAGAGTATTGGTCGCCATACTCACTGCGCATGCAGACAATGCAGTATGGCGACCCACACCATGGCGGCCTAGTGATGCTGCTGCATCTTTTAGTCTAGTCAACAAGTATGGAACTTGTTGACTAGACTATTTGGGCCTCCGGTCTCGCACTCACCAACGAAACACGACAGCATGAACTAGGTCATTTTATGATCATTTATTTATATCCCTATGTATGCTTAAATCTTTAAAACTACGCAACAGATTTTGATACGGGTTTCTTTAATAGATAGAGTGATTCAAGAGGAAGGTTTTTATGTATAATAAATGCATAATATAGTATGGAAACACTGTTAATTTTCGATGTTTCTAATGTGATGTAAATAAACACATTTTTTTGCGCTTACATTGCAAACGCTGGTTGCACCCTACGAGATAGATCAAAATAATGTACTACAGTATTGTACACCTTAAAAAGTTCTACAAAAAAGTCCGCGACGGTATATGTCTATCTCTTAGGGATAACCCACAATAACCATTTTTTTTCCCTTTCTTTTTCCGAGAAATAATGGCTTATTTACGAAGCGATTTTAAGCAATACAGAATGAATCCTTATACAATTAAGTAAATTAAATACCTACATTGTGCATTTAACGTACATCAAGATGGCCCTTTACAGTATCTAATTTAAAAGAATATATTCGAAGATATTACAGATTTAAAATGCACGAATCGTGTCATCGGCGGGGGCATCTGAAATCCACCCGTGCGGAGCCGGGGCGGGTCGCTAGTATGTAATAATATTTAGATATATTTTTGAACTTTAACCCATAATTATGACGCTAAACGTTTGACAAATGACTACCAGTTATGAAAATTCACAATTTCACCGCAGGAACATAATTTTTGTATTACATGACGATCACGGAAGTTAAAACAAACTATCAAAAATCTAAATTCCTTCATCTTCATAAATATTTATATCAATGTGTTGAAGCAGATATGTAAAACGTAGTTAATAATAAATCCGGTTGAAATAAGATAAGGCTTGACTAAACAATTTCACTTTTGAGTTTGTTAGATCGCGGTTTTCACTTTCTGGAGTTGAGCTATTCGTCAGTTTGTGGGTAAGTAGATAATCCTTCCTGTTATAAAAGTCGCCTTTTGTAGAGATGTTGGTAATCTCTTCTGGAGACGGCAGCTCATTTTATCTTTAAGAAAGTTTTCTTGTAATAATAAAATGAAGCCGTACCGGAACCGATGAACTTCTAACACTGATATGTAATTATACTAAAGGTAGTAGAGCCACGCTGATTTCAGCACGAACGGGCCGGCTCAACCGGGGTGGTACTACCCTCGCACAGAAAATCAACGTAAAATGACAGCGTTCGTGCTTCGTTGGTGAGTGCGAGACCGGAGGCCCAAATAGTCTAGTCAACAAGTTCCATACTTGTTGACTAGACTAAAAGATGCAGTAGCATCACTAGGCCGCCATGGTGTGGGTCGCCATGCTGCATTGCCTGCATTCGCAGCTCACTGCGAGGCTACGTTGGCCGAGTTGGGAACTGGCAAGACAACGTTGTGATCTTGCCGTTTGGATGTTTTTAAGCCTCCCAGTAAGTTTCACGACTGTTATCCTATGATAACAACCGGGACCGACTACTTAACGTGAACTGATTATCACTGAGACGCTCATGGTATCGTGCCACTAGCGATCACCTATCCAGGTACAGACCACGCTGTCGTTGCTTACCCTCGCTGATTGTTTCTAACCACCGAGGGCAATTTGGCTATGAGCGCTTCGAGCTTATATGTATCAGTATTGGTTATTTGGAAAATTTGTAATTTTGTTTGTTTTATATTTACAGCAACTTTGGACATTTGATTCTCCAATCTTATTTGCCTCAACCATATATAAACTTTGCTCTGAAAGTTAATCGATTGAAGTGGCAATATGTCGCAGAACCGATAACCGTAAGCATGTTCTGGAGTGGAGACCGCGTAGCAAATGTAGTGTGGGAGTGTTCTCTGAATAGATACAGGGTAAGACAAGCTAAAACTTTTTGCGATGTTACAGATTTCAGTACCCGGTAAATGACAATCATGGTGACACATTTTGTAGAATCACCGCTGAGTAGTAAAACTTATGTTCTGCAGTACCGTTAGATAATATAAATTTACAGTTTAACATACCTAGGCAGATAATTTGGAATGAAAAAATCTGTTATTTATTTGATCAAAACTGAAACTGAACTGAATATGAATCTTATTTATCAACAGGGCTTTAAATAAATCAATATTATTGGCACTAAAAATTATGAAGACTATCTAGGTCTACACTCTACAGGTACCACTTTTGGTTTGAAATCATGATTTCCAAACGAGGTTACTCATAGATAGATTCACCAATTTTCTCATGTATGAAAGACTGTAATTCGCTTCAATATCTCTCTGACCACACTAGGTCCGTGTTTTCTAACCATAATTATGCTAATGTGCCTTTAATATGTAACTTTTAGTAGTTTCCACTTTAGGTACAAACTTAGTTTTCAGAAAGATTTATATAAACCTTAGAATATACACACATCAAAAGTGTCTAGGGATCAACATATGTGTCTAGGGATCAACATATATTTTTGCAATAACTTTTCTCCTGATTGATATTAATTAAAATTTTCTTTAAGGATTCATCAAATAAAGTGTTTTCGTTTGTCACAGTAACGATAAACCAAGTCACCTTTGCATTAATAAAGAAATTTGCCATTTTCCTAATAAAAGGATTTTTGACATTTGAACCACTAACATTAAAGTTCGAAAAAAAGACTGAAATAACAGTTTTCTTTAAAATTTTATTAGGTAACTTAAACAATTAATAATCCGTGTTTCTACCGCGAACACTAACAACACAAGAACATCGGTTTGGCATACTCAAAATGAGTTCATCCAAACACGCTGTGGAATGGCCGCCCATGTTCGTTGCAACAACAAAAAAAGGTCTTCTTGCGACTGGATACCCTCCATATTCGGCAGAGCTCTTCTCTGTAGCATATCCCATGCATGCTCAATCGGGTTCAAGTCTGGCGACTGAGCAGGCCAGGGCCAAAGCCACATCTCAATCTCAAGAAATCCGCATAAAAATGCTTGATCCCTAGACACTTTTGATGTGTGTATAAAGAAGAGAACAATATTTTAGCACTTACTCGGGTTTTTTGTATTAGAAGTTCCTCATTCATTGACTGATACTTATAAAAACATGAGTGTAGTAGATGTTACACAAAATCAAATATGTAATCAAAACATAAACTTACACAGAAAAGATAACCACAATAGCAGTGTCAATATACAGTTAAAACTCAATAGATAATAATATAAATAAAGTATATAATAGACCGCGATACCTACTTAAATCAAGAATATTTCTTTTTAATCCTTCTCGGTCCTGCTGTAATTTTACATACACAAAAAGATTTCTGCCAATCCCATAATTAGTAAGTAGTACTTAACCATTATAAATAGCCTTAGAATCTTGGACAGCCGGTTCCGCTTAATGATGTTTGAGTATCAATAATTATGTTCATCGCTTGCAGTATCGAGAAAGTGAAATAAAATAGAAATTCTGTTTAATGTGCTATAATCATTTGGACAAGCAATAAAATACCTCCTACCTGTCTACCTACATGTATTATCTACTATAGCTGTGGAAATTATTAGGTAACATTGTGGGCTATCTTTGCAGATGAAATTACAGTAACTTGACACAGAAAACAAAAAAAATATGAATCCAGAAAATGTTCTTATGTACTACGTAATTGATCTTATAAATAAAATACATAATAATGTATCTAGTTTTAACTGAAAGTGATCAAAAAAGCAACGTTCATATTAAATATCAAAGATATATGCCATCATGACCGTGGGAGAGCCACGCTTCGGCTTGAATTTGCCGGCTCGACCGGAGTGATACCACGGCCTCACAGAAAACCGGTGTGAAATAGTGCTTGCGCTGTGTGAGGATGCCGGAAGCCCATACCCATCCCCTCCTCTTATGTTCCCCCAAAGGCCGGTACCGCACTTGTGACGCCTCTGGTGTTGCGGGTGTCCATGGGCAGCGGTAATCGTTTACCATTAGGCGATACGTCTGCTCGTTTGTCGTTGCCTATTCCATAAAAAAAAATCATCTATATAATTTATTAATTTTTTTTTTTTTTTTTTTATGTTTGGCCCGCCAAAATGCCTCTACTCTGCCTGATGGAAAGCATAAGCAGAATCCAAGAGTGGTGGTCGCCATGCTCACTGCGAATGCAAACAATGCAGCATGGCGACCCACACCATGGCGGCCTAGTGATGCTGCTGCATCTTTTAGTCTAGTCAACAAGTATGGAACTTGTTGACTAGACTAATTGGGCCTCCCCCCTAAACGGTTCAGTACTCTTGGATTCTGCTTATGTTTTCCATCAGGCAGAGTAGAGTCATTTTGGCAAAAAAGCAGACGTCTCAGACGGTTCAGTGACGTCTTCGTCTCACATGGTCTCACATCACGGTCTCGATCTTTTTCAACTGCTACAGTCTTATTTCTGCTTCACAGAACAGTAATTTATTTATTTAATACATTATGCACTAATGGTGCATTGGCGGACTTAATGTCGACGGCAAGGTAATAGGTAATCCTTTGTGGTTTGATTCATATTCTATTTATGGAGCTTTATAACCATTATAGCATTTGATAGGAATTCTCAAATTCGTAAGAAGACTAGACGAAGTACGATGTTAATTATGTAGTCTACAATCTATACTATACTTATAGTATTATAAAACTGAAGAGTTTGTTTGAACGCGCTAATCTCAGGAACCGCTGGTCCGATTTGAAAAATTATTTCAGTGTTAGAAAGCTCATTTATTGAGGAATAATAACATCATGCTAAGACCAATAGGAGCGGCGCATCAATTAAGACTGTTTCAAAAACGAGGGCAAATTATCACGCTACGGGCAATAGGAGACGCAAACGGGTTTGCGTGGGTCTGCTAGTAATAATAGGTCTTTACCTATGAAATTGCCGTTTTGTACCTATGCAATAAGTGAAAGAACTTAGTAAATACCTATTATTATATATTCTAAAATTCTAACTCTGTCTATTTGTTACGATTACACGGTTATATCGCTGCACCGATTTCAATTAATTTTTACATGGAGATACATTGATTCTTGAGATAGGACATAGGATTATCAGACATACATGCGGGTGGGGCGTAGCCTAGCGGAGCGGGTAAAGCTTGTCACTTATAAATAGTTCTTAAATAATTCAGCTTATCTTACGACCATAGTATACTCAAACTTTTTTCGGTTGGGGTAAAAAGCGTGACGATAGAGATAAGAATATCACAATACCACCAAAAGGCTTTCCTTGGCCCACCCACGCATAACACGTCAAGTTGATTATTTCTAGTCTCTCGTCAGTTATGCTCTCTTGAGTATAATATTAATGACACATAAAATTTCAAAACATATAGGTAAGACTTTTCGCTATGCTGATTTCAGAATTGACGCGGCCAGCACAACCGGGGCGGTACTACTCTCGCACAGAAGATTAACCTAAAATGACAACATTCGTGCTGTCGTATTTCGTTGGTGAGTGCGAGACCAGACGCCCAATGATGCATAAGCTTCACTAGGCCGCCATGGTGTGGGTCACCATACTGCATTGTCTGCATTCGCAATAAGTGTGGTGACCACCACTCTTGGATTCTGCTTAATTTATGCTTTCTATCAGGCAGACTATAGTCACTTTGGCAGGTCCATGCATAAAAAAATTATAATACCTGTGTGAATGATATTTATACTAGCTCCGCCCGCGTGTATGTCGGTTATCGCGGCAAATAGTAGCCTATGTGTTATTCTGATGTATATGCTATATTACTGTAAAGTTTCATCCAAATCCGTTCAGTAGTTTTTGCGTGAAGAAGTAATAAACATACACACTCACAAACTGTCGCCTTTATATATTAGTGTGATGTTATATAAGTGTCATGTTTCCCTGGCAATGTATAATTATAATTGAATAACGATCTTATAAATGGTAAGGCAGCACAGAAAAAGCGAAAAAATCATCATCAACAGCCTACCGCAGTCCACTGCTGGACAAAGACCTCTCCAATAGAATGCCAGTTGATTCAATACTTGACTTCAGGCATCCAGCCCCTGCTAACCACAGATTAAAAAAATAAAATGGATTCATTTTTGTGATATTACTATTTTGACATTTAAATATAAGGCACACACAGTGTAAAACTCCTTGACAAATTGAGTAAAATGGCTGATAACGAATGGATATGGACTGCTCAAAACCAGGATAGCTGATGGTCCGTGGACAAAAGATCCTTTAAAATAGAAATCTACGGGATTGCTACCATGTACCTTTTTGTTTGTGAGTATCCGATATTTCAGTGCTGTTGCAAGCGCCATGATCACGGAGTAACTCTCCCTGTTACTCCTTGTTTACCGGACTTGGTTACCGGAGTTACTCCGTGATCATGGCGCTTGCAACAGCGCCGAAATATCGGATACTCACAAACAAAAAGGTACATGGTAGCAATCCCTTCGATTTCTATTTTAATGTTACTGTCCATGAAAGTTTAAAAAAAAAGATCCTTTGCTAAGAAAAAACAATTATAATATTTTTTTTACATTAAATACAATATAAAGCATCGGTTTTGAGGAAAATAATAACGAAATTTCTAGATAGACGAGTTGTTGTTGACAAACCATTCCATTTACATGGTCTGTATTACAAACTGTACTTTTAAAGATAGTGAATAAAACAATTTCTTTGTTAATGTTTCACTTTCTGAATAAATTTCAATAATTGTCGTGGGAATCTTAAAATAATGGAAGTTATAATTCAATAGACTTATATTCATAACTATCGTATGCTTTCTTCCATTAGTATAGTGTGAAACGAATTTGCAGTCAATCTTTTTAAGTGACGGTTCTAGTAAAAGCTTCTAATGGAATAATTGGTGTTTTGAATATTTTAACAAAGAAATAACAAACCGTAACGTTAACAGATAGTTGATGTTCCGGTAGTTTGATATTAGTGAGAGCAACACCAGAAATTTAGATCGTATCTCTTAGAATATTATTATGCCGTAACTGAATTTAATCGTACCAAAATAGAAATTGAATGTTTCGGAGGTAATAACAGAAGTTAGGAGTAATTAAATTATAGGAGTTGTAAACATTAGATAATCTATACTAATATTAGCTAATCCGACAAACGTTTTTTGCCATATAAAAATGGGGGTACAAAAAATAGATGTAGTACTGTTTTCAACTATGCGATGGTGCCGCACAGTATCTATTTGACGCTCTCGATCGGTTGCAGCGGCGAGCAGTCCGCATCATCGGTAGTCCCGAAGCCACCGAGTCCCTAGCACGTCTGCAGCTGAGAAGAGACATCGCTTCTATGGCAGTCCTCTATCGCCTGTATCATGGGGAGTGTTCTGAAGAGCTCTTCCAACTGGTCCCCCCTTCTCCTTTCCTGTACATGACAACACGTGCCGGCCTTCGCAGTCACCCTTTTAGAGTGGAAGACATACGCTCTCGAACGCAACGTTTCGGTTCTTCCTTCTTGTCTCGAGCGATCAAAACATGGAACTCACTACCACCACACGTGTTCCCTTCCCATTATGATCCCGGGTCCTTTAAGCGGGGCGTGAAAAAGCATCTCACTAGGTGGCCATAGTGTGGGTCACTATGCTGCTCTGTCCACGTTCACATTGAGGATAGTGACCACCACTTTTGGATTCTACTTATGCTTTCCATCAGGCAGAGTAGAGTCATTTTGGTAGCTTGAACATAAAAAAAAGATGTTGGCCGATTCTCAGACCTACCCGATATTCACACCAAATTTCATAAAAATCAGTCCAGCCGTTTCAGAGGAGTATGGTAACTAACATTGTGACACGACAATTTTATATATAAGAAGATTATAAAGCTGAAGAATTTGTTTGTTTGAACGTGCTAATCTCAGGAACCGCTGGTCCGATTTAAAAAAATATTTCAGTGTTGGATAGTACATTTATCGAGGAAGGTTATAGGCTATATATCATCACGCTACGACCAATAGGAGCGGAGCACCAATGAATATGTTTTAAAAACGGGGGAAAATTATCACGCTACGGGCAATATGAGACGCAAACGATGTTGCGAGGGTCCGCTAGTTTTGTATAAAGTAAGTGAAGTAAGATATCACACCTACAGCCTTTAACAGTCCACTGCTGGGCATAGGCCTCTCGTTACGTGACTGCACCTTTGGCCTAGTGGTTTAACGGTCACCACACCGTTTCCTACTTCCCCAAGTGTCGTGGGTTCAAATCCCACGTAGGACAACAGTTTGGGTGATCCACAAATTGTTGTTCTGAGTCTGGGTGTTCTTTGTGTCCGTTTCATGTATTTATGTAAAGTCCCCAGTGACACAGGATTTATTCCTAGTGCGGGAGTTGTCTTTAAAAAAAAAAGCAGGTTCTGGCTTACTATACCACGCTAGCTAGACGGGTTAGTATAGAGTTTGTGGCGACTTCCACATACAGTGCATAAAGAAATATACTACAGTGCCATCTACCGAAGACACGTCGAACCACGGAGTAACGAAGGAAACTAAAAAACTACTAATCCTGAATCGCGCAGTGAAAGTTCTCGCGCCGATAATCATATATACAACATCCCTACATCAACCGTTGGGCAGTTGGCCCGCCAGGCATGATCAGCTCGCCTGGTCGGAGGATCCTCCCTTTGTGTTGGAGGAACATGACACCCCGTTCCTCCACAAGTTTCTGTCAAGTTTTCCTTCTCTATGCAGTTATTCTGGTTAGTTTGCTCAATTAGTCAGTTTTAGGACACCCATGGGATGAATGAGCATATAACTTCCTGAAAGTAAACAAGATGAAGTATAACGAGTAAATGACAGTGTATAAATACATAGCGTTTTTGAAAATAAAGATCATCATCTTGTTTCTAAACTTTATTTGTCAATTTACAGGTAGTTGAGCCACGCTGATTTCAACATGAACGGGCTCGACCGGGGCAGTACTACCCTTGCACAGAACATCAACATAAAATGACAGGGTTTGTGCTGTCGTGTTTCGTTGGTGGGTGAGACCCGAGGCCTAATGATGCAGAAGCATCACTAGGCCGCCATAGTGTGGGTCACCATTTTGCATTGTCTGCATTCGCAATGAATGTGGTGACTACCACTCTGGGATTCTGCTTATGCTTTCCATCAAGTAGAGTACAGTCATTTTGGCAGGGCCATAAATAAATAAAAATTGGGGTACTACATATTTTCTTGTTCTATACTCCTGAATCCTGTACCACTCGTCAGTTCTCTTATTCGCTTCCTAAACATTTATGTCCTCTTTCACACAAACTATCCATCCTTTCTTTGGTCGTCTTCTACTTTTACGAGTATATCCGACAACATCCAAACTTAAAACTTTCTTTACTATATATCGCTCATTTCTACGGAAATAAAGATATTAAACTAAAATAATTACTTCAACTGTAATCTTAAGTCAAATTTAATAATAAAACAAACATGGCTGAAATATTTAATTGACTATTTAATCATTACATCAGAAAGTTTTTAACTTAATGTATTTACCGACCAAATAATACTTAAATCTGATCATACTTGACAAAGACATCTTATAAAAGACACAAAGCGAATAAAATGGAATTTAATGAAGTCCTCCATTTATGGCTCACTAATTATATTTTGAACACGGACTTCAGCATAAATAAATCATATAAAAATTAATTGATCCATAAATAACTGTCTACTGTCTACATTCGATTGTAATAATCGATTCATCATCGAACAGCGTAAAGGAAATGAAAGAAGTATATATCATTCACGTGTGTAACCTTTATATACTCTTGAATGACACAATAAATCATTTAAATCGTAATGAAAAGTAATGAAAATTATGTGTCTGTATGCAGGCCGAGGATCGAACTAAGTGGCGTGCTATTCGAGAGGCCTATGTGCAGCAGTGGACTGCGATAGACTGATGATGATGATGCAGGCCTTAAAAAAATATTTTATAACAGTTTCTCCGCCTTTTTACCCGACTGCGAAAGGAGGGTTATGTTTTTCGAGTGTTTGTATGTATGTATGTATATTTCTTTGGCACGCCCTAGAGCCTAAACGGCTTGTCGTATTTTTATGTGAGTGGTGTCAATATATTCGCCTTAGTCGTGAGAGTGACACTGGGTAAATTCAAATAAAAATAAGGATTTTTGGCGCCAAAAAGTAATATAAAAAAATATTCATGTTTTCAAAATACATCGAGTGTGGTATCCAGATAGTGTACATTGTTAGCTGAGGGAGGAAAGGGACCGATTACTAGCGAGGGAGCAGTTTGTGGTCCGAAGGCGCAGCCTAGGGCCACAATACTCCCGAGGTAGGAATGGGACTTTCACCCGAGTGCTACACAGTGCTTTATACTACACCTGTGAGGAACATTTAAAGATTTGTATTATAGAAAGTATTTAAATCAAAACGTAAGACACCATGTAAGACACAATTTAGCTTAGAATTTGACCGATATTTCGCGCTTCTTTTTTTTTTCTTTTATTCTTCACAAGAGGATGTCAGTGGCACGGAGATTCCATATTTAAATTATATGAAAACTCCTTGGGCAGGCGCGCGCCATAGATAAGATAACACATGAGAAATGAAAATTCATACAACTTTCTCTCCCGCTAAAACACGTTAGAAATGGATTTTCTTACATTTTTTCCTCCCGCTCATTCAGGTCAAGGAAAAGACTAACGTGTTGTTTTCATTTTCAGGGAATAATGACTACTGTTCCGATCAGGTGTAGTATAAAAGATTTTTTTACGGTGATTACGAATATATATAAAACTTATATGTTTTTATTGTTAAATATTGACGCAGTCGGGTTTTTTTTTTAATAATTTGTACCTGTTATAATATATCGGTTATCGCAGCAAAGAGTGACTGATGTCCTTTCTCAAGAAGCAAAGTATCTTTATGAAGAGTTGAATTGAATTGGGTGTAGTAGTTCAACCGGGAAAGCGTAAAATACAGACAAACATAGATACTTCCTAATTTATACTAAAACAATGGATTTCGGCTTTCATGTTCTCCATACTGTTTGAAAAAAACAGTTTCAAAACTGTTTCAGAAAACTAGTGTGAGTCTCTCTTACTTCTTATAGGGTCCCTAAATGTGGACGATTTGTCCAATATTGGCTGCACGTTTGGCCTAGTGGTTTAACGGTCACCACGCCGTTTCCTACTTCGCCAAGTGTCGTGGGTTCAAATCTCACGTAGGACAACGCTTTGTGTGATCCACAAATTGTTGTTCTGAGTCTGGGTGTTCTTTGTGTCCGTTTCATGTATGTTTGTAAAGTCCCCCGCGACACAGGATTAATTCCTAGTGCGGGAGTTGTCTTTTATAAAAAAAAAAAAATAAAAAAAAAATGAAAAAATCGACAGAATTGAACAATTACTATTTCATCTATAAAAATTGCTTGGAACAACAAAAATATTTTTAATGTGATTAAGTACTAAATATTTGCGACTTAATTTCATTTTACTTGTACTTGTTGTGAGACCTTGTTCTTCAGTATTTTTTTTTCTTTTTATTATTTGTGCAATCCTATATAGTTCCTGTGCTTCACCCAGGTGGAGATCTTAGGTGAAGCACAGGTCTGACTCAATAAAAGTAGAGGTAGCATAAATTATATATTTCTGAACACTACATGCATACATAGTTTACTGTACAGAGAATAAATAATCTTGCTGATCATTCATTTCTTATTCCAGAATTTTCCAGAACCCAACCCTCGTGTTAAGATGTCGGGGTCATTAAACCAACATAAGTTTAATTCTAATTAAGTATGTAATAACATTCGGTGAAGCTTGGTCCATAAGTTTTCTATTAAGCATAGCAAAAGTGTTATCAACGCGTGTCCCTAATTAAGAACCGGTTCAAAACTGTTTTAGTAAACTACTGAACCAGTACATTCCTTTCGTTACCCACTTTGTTGGTTCCACGAATAGTCGTTTTATGATACATCATGACAGTGGAATCTGCCTCGAAGCCAAGGTGTGTAATATTTTACTAAAATTTTTGACAGCTCTATGTTTTACCTAAAAAAAGTATTAACTGTCATCATGCTAGTGTAAGAGTGAGATTTGGAATTATGGTTTAGTTTCACCAACAATTCATCTGCAGACACGCGAATGGAAAGTAAGGTTAAAAATTATATTTCATTTTCTAGATTGGCTTGTTTTGACAGGAAACGCATTAGGACGCAGGAAACCCTGTATCGCTAGGGACTTTACAAATACACAAGCAATAGTCGCAAAGGACAGCCTGACTCAGAACAACAATTTGAGGATCACACAAACTGTTGTCGCATGTGGGGTATGAACCATCAACACTCAGTGCAGTCACAGAATAATTAATAGTACTGTCGTAGTGCAGTAGAGAGCGGCGTGACGACCGCTTAAACCACTGAGCCATCCGTGCAGTTAAAGTACAACACAACTAAAGGTAAATCCAATTAGTAGCAAACATTTCGCTTATAATACTTTTTTTAACTACCCTTACCTATTTCCTTTATTATTTTGAAGCAAATCTGGAAGTCTGACAGACAAGCTAATATGTCCCAGATAAGACCGGTTAGTAGTAAGTAACGATCAAAGCGCTATATCATCTCAAAAAGTTAGTGAATGTTTTGGAACTAAGACGTTACCTGTGTACTTTCTTTTCCCAAAAGTTTACACTACTATCGAAAGATGTCGCTGCACTGTAATTGATTTAACAAAGACTAAAACCTCTTTTTCCTTCTTTTATAAAGTAAATTTCGATGAAAAATCAATGCCAATAAAACCTATCATCATCGTCAGCCTATCGCAGTCCACTGCTGGACATATCCCTCTCCAATTGCACGACACTTAGTTCGATTCTCGGCCACTCGCATCCAGCTCCTGCCAGCCGTCTTGCGCAAATCATCACTGGACCTGGCCTGTGGACGTCCTACGCTACGTTAAATATACTATAAAACCTATGTTAGACTATAAACGTTACTATATGTACACGAAAGTAAGTTATTTAAGTATTTGTGCCTGTAAATACAAACATAGCAATGTTGCGAAATACGTTTTATTCGAAGAAAGTCGAGAATGCTTTCACAAAAGAAATGTTTTGCTTAAAAGTTACATGTAGGCGCAAAAATGGAGATATGTTGAAATTTGAAAAAAAGATTTTGTAAAGTTTACATTCTGGCTTATTTAGATTATTATCTATTTCAGAAATGCCGACACCGATTCTTTCTTTCTTACTGATATATATTCTACAAATATAGAAAGTTACTTGCCACACCGCTTTCTACTGCGCCAAGTGCTGTGGGTTCAAATCCTACACGGGACAACACTTTGTGTGATCCACAAATTGCTGTTCTTAGTCTGGGTGTTCTTTGTGTCCGTTTCAAATATGTTTGTAAAGACCCCCGCGACACAGGATGTCGGGAGTTGTCTTTAAAAAAAATATAGATACAAAAAAAAATTCGAATAAAAAGGATTAGCGATTAATAGAGTCAAGAACTTCTTGTTTACTTGCACAGGATTACAGTAGTTGATTGATTTAGGATTATTTCTATGTTAAGGAAAGAGAAATGTAAAGGAAATGAAACAAAATGATTATTTATTCGTAATAAGTTAAACTTTTTTGAGCCTCGGAGAGCATGCTAAGCCGTCGGTTCCGGTTGACAAGAACACCTATGACAATCGTTATTGAGAAGTCAGTTCCATACATATACTGATAACTAGTTCAACGTTCGAATTCAGTTTACCCTCAGGGTTGCGGAGGTCCGATGCCAGTCGCTCCGTGTGAAAACTGATATTCAGGTAAAGCTGGTTGAACTAGTAGCCGACCCTAAATCTTGGGAATAATAAAGATATGTATGTGTGTTAAACTTTTTTCAGCCAGCCATGCCTAGCCATGAGAAGAAAGGACGATACAAGGTCAGTGATTATAGTCTCTTTTAAAGCCCAGATAATATTCTTAAATTGTAAACATTATTTAATTTTTATAATTGAAAATACAACATAGATGAATTTGTATCAAATTGAAAATTTTCATCACGTCACAACACAAAAGGATAAACAATGAAAATGCAGCATGTGTAAAACGAACAGTTCAATCGGTGGCGGTTTTATCATTGAGATATTCTGGTATGGTATTATACGCTTTTGTAGATAACTATATAATATTGTCATAAATCATTGCCTCGGTAGCGCAGTGGTAGCATATGGGACTGCTGTGCTTGAGGTCTCGGGTTCGATTCCCGGGTCGGTCCAAATGTTTGTATGATCTGCTAATATTTTTTTCGCAGTTTGGGTGTTTCTATGTATAATATGTATGTACTAACGAAAAAAAAGGTATATATCTATTTGTGTCAATTGTCTAGTACCCATAACACAAGCTCTGCTTAGCTTGGGACTAGATGGCGTTGTGTGTTAGATGTCCGATATATTTATTTATTTTTAATGTTTTTCTTATAAAAGAAACAAAGAAATACTGCTCAAGTTCATGGCTGGTTGCAGTCAGTCGCGCGCAGTAACTCAACAAGAATGAAGTCAAGATCATTGTCATTGGTGAATGTCTTGCATACCGGTGCTTATAGATTTGTTAACTTAGAATATTGAATGGTATTTGGTCAAACTATTGAAGTGATTCTGACTATTTTCAATCAGGCAAACTTTAGCCTATGTTGTTCTCTAAGATACAATCAATTCATCTAAATCGGTACAGCATTTTAGTCTTAAAGCGTAAAAGACAGAAAGTCAGACAGAGTTAACATCGAACATTAGGTATGGATTGATGTAGATATGTATGTATAGGTATAGAGATATTAAATTTGTATATTATGTACGCGGTAAAGCCTCGTTGGTCTAGCGGCTAGCGTAAGCGACTGCCGATCAAGAGGTCTCGAGTTCGATTCCCGGGGCGGACTGCTGTTGGTTTTTTTACAAGAAATTCTTAACAGCAGCCCGGAGTATGGAATACGGGTGACCCCGCCCGTGCCTCGGAGAGCACGTTAAGCCGTCGGTCCCGGTTGTCATGCACACCTATGACAATCGTTATGGGAAGTCAGTGCCCTCAAATATACTGACAACTAGTCCAACCTTCGAATTCAGTTCACCCTCAGGGTTGCGGAGGTCCGATGCCAGTCGCTCCGTGGAAAAACTGATATTCAGGTAAAACCGGTTGAATTAGTAGCGGACCTCAATTAATCTTGGGAATAATAAAAAGTACGCGGTTAACAGCAATAGGTTTGACGTCGAATACGTAGGTGAGACTAAAACAAATTACAACTACAAAATACACACATCAAAAGTGTCTAGGGATCAAGCATTTTTATGCGGATTTCTTGAGATTGACATGTGGCTTTGGCCCTGGCCTGCTCAGTCGCCAGACTTGAACCCGATTGAGCATGCATGGGATATGCTACAGAGAAGAGCTCTGCCGAATATGGAGGGTATCCAGTCGCAAGAAGACCTTTTTTTGTTGTTGCAACGAACATGGGCGGCCATTCCACAGCGTGTTTGGATGAACTCATTTTGAGTATGCCAAACCGATGTTCTTGTGTTAGTGTTCGCGGTAGAAACACGGATTATTAATTGTTTAAGTTACCTAATAAAATTTTAAAGAAAACTGTTATTTCAGTCTTTTTTTCGAACTTTAATGTTAGTGGTTCAAATGTCAAAAATCATTTTATTAGGAAAATGGCAAATTTCTTTATTAATGCAAAGGTGACTTGGTTTATCGTTACTGTGACAAACGAAAACACTTTATTTGATGAATCCTTAAAGAAAATTTTAATTAATATCAATCAGGAGAAAAGTTATTGCAAAAATATATGTTGATCCCTAGACACATATGTTGATCCCTAGACACTTTTGATGTGTGTATATAAAAGTTGAATAATCAAATAATCATCTGCCACCCCCTATGGATAAGGACACAAGTGTAAGTATCTATGATATGAATGTATCCCACCAAAAACATGTTCATGTAAAATGTTGCCAAGACGACTGCATATGGCTTACTCTGTGAAAAAGATATCAGATCTCATGTAGAGCCAAGGTTCCGAATCTACACGCCCTAACTCCGCCAACTCTAACTTCATAAACTCTACATCTCAGTATTTTAGGTTAGGTTTATGATTTTTTCTGTTTTTTGTATACTAAACTAAGTTTACATACCAAATTTCAGATTTCTAGCACTGCAGGAAGTACCCTAACAGTTTTGATGATCATCAGTGTGTCAGTGACGAAATCGGTGTTTTTTAGGTATCAATAAAATCTGAAGTATCAGAGCTATGCAATTGAAACTTTGTATGTTTTATTAGTCTATTGGTAACATCATATCCTGAGAATTTGAAAGATTTGGTATATCGGGAACTAAAGTTATGTGGGTTCAAAAAAACGACGAAACACTTCGAGAAAAGGTAGGTAGTGCCCTTCCGCTTCGCTTGGCTCGTCTTGGCGGGGGCACGACCGTGCCCACGATTTGGTATATCGGGAACCAAAGTTATGAGGGTTCAAAAAAACGACGAAACACTTCGAGAAAAGGTAGGTAGTGCCCTTCCGCTTCGCTTGGCTCGTCTTGGCGGGGGCAGGACCATGCCCCCAGATCTATGAATGCATCTGATTTTGGGCGTCAACTCCTGGAAATGTGTACTTACAGACTTACAGAGTAAGAAAAATGGACGAGATAAGTTAACTCGGATACGAGATATCACAAGCTTGGAACTGCAGTAGTTCCAAGGAACGTGGGTTATATAGGTTCCCATGTGTCTTTTCTGTAAATAGGGGGGAGCTAAGACTGCTATTTTCTTTTGCAATGATGTTCTCCTAGCCGATTACAGTCTCAACCGAGACCAGCCAACTACGCATTAGATATTATAATGCACAAGTGTGTGTGCAAACACAGGTGCACTCTCTGTTCCCTGTCTCTCAAAATCCGATGGGATGGTTAACCGAGACGATCGGGGAAAAATCAGGTACAGGACCGGCAGCTTTACGTGCTCCTTGAGGCACGGGGGTTCACACCCCAATTTCCAAACTCCGAGCTGTTATTAAGTATTTCTATAATCAGAAAAACTCAATAATACTTATGGCCCGAGCCGGGATTCGAACCCGAGATCTCTCTCTCTCTCGATCAGTAGTCACATACGTATCCCACTAGACCAATGAGGCAATACTGACCCAATATAACACAAAAGCATGCTCACACAACTACATCTGAATCTGTCAAAATGAATTAATTTTTCCCTCATTTTCGCAACATTCTTCATAGATGCTCTGCTCATATTAGATGTGGTCTGAAAGGTAAAAAAGGTAAGTGAACTTTTACAGAAATTTTCGAAAGGAACCAGAAACTGAAACTAGTACGATCAATCAAAGAAACAAATACACAAACTCTTCATCTTTATAATATTAGTCTAGACTTTACTTTCGTGAAATAAGCCAACACTGTGACCACCACTTGCTATTACTACGTTACTAGAATACGTAGAATTGACTGCCTCGGTGGCGCAGTGGTAGCGTATGCGACTGCTGTGCTTGAGGTCTCGGGTTTGATTCCCGGATCGTACCAAATGTTTGTATGACCTACAAATATTGTTTCGGAGTTTGGGTGTTTTCTATGTATAATATGTATGTATTTACAAAAAAAGTATAAATGTAATTATATCAGTTCTCTAGTACCCATAACACAAGCTCTGCTTAGCTTGGGACTAGATGGCGTTGTATGTTATATGTCCGAAATATTTATTTATTTAATTTTAATACTAACTTAAGATTTATTTGAAATTAACAATACATAAGCATGCATAAAACTGTTAGCGTCCTAAAGATCTAAACGAGTAAACTCTAAGATACTAGTTAGTTGGTAATAATTTGAAATTATGCTTAACAGGTACGGCAAGATTATGTAGCCACATTGTTGTCTTGCCAGGCCCCAACCCGCACTCGGCCAGCGTTGGGATGAATGGCCTTAACACTCTCGGGAGGAGACCCGAGCCCAGCAGTCGGATGTTATAGGTTGTTGATGATGGTGATGCTTAACAGGTTTTTCCTACGAAAACTAATCTATACTTCTATACTAATAATATAAATGCAAAAGTTTGTAAGTATGGATGAATGGATGTTTGTCACTCTTGCACGCAAAAACTACTGAACGGATTTGGATGAAATTTTACAGTAATATAGCTTATACTGTGATGGTGCCTCTTCGAGCCTAGCCCATCCTAGCCTGAGTAAAGTATGTAATTGTCTATCGAACAAGGTTTTTTCTTAATTACGCGGCCGGCATCCCTCATTTAGAGGGAAGGAACAGTACCCCTCCAGCCGTACTGTTCTGTAGAATCCGTCACCTGATACGCAATTCTTCCACCAGCTTTAAAGGCCTCACGCGGAACAAAGGGAAGGATTAAGAAAAATTAATAATTAAAACATTACAATTGGTTTGTTCCGTTCACGCTTTTCCACTCCAACCATTCCATTGTACACTAAAGATTCAGGAGTATTAATGCTCTTTTACTCTAAGCGACCTGTGCTGCAGATCAAACGCTATAACGAATCGTGATTTGATGGTAGATGCATTACCATATGCTACTCAGTACTCGATATATAAATATCTAGAGCGGCACACGCAGTGCCTACCTGGTCTGGAGCCCGAGTCCAAATTCTTCTACCGACGCCAACCCGAGATACCGCCTAACCCACCTACAGGAGCCCTGCGTATCCAAACATTAAAACTCCTAGCACTCGGGTGCACAACCTACACACAACCATGCTGACCCCCCGACACATTCACACATCGCATACACATTCGTCACGATCAAGGTACCAATAACCAATCGTAATGCCTAACAATTGAGGAACTGTAATATTATTTCTAATTATTATCACACAATCATTACGATACTCAGACTGGGATACCAATGCACGTTAAAGTTTAAACTAATTATCCTACGACGTACTACGGAAGACAAAACTCACCCGAATTGTATCTTTATTTAACTTACTTTTCACCCCGATGTACACTGACTGCCTCCGCGTAACCCCAGGACCGTTCACTCCCGTTGGACAAAACTCAGTGTCTTCCCTGCGCCCTGCCTGTCTCCATCAAACCCCTCAAGGAAGCAGGTAGAGTCCCTTTTTTACATTTCTCCAACGTTAAAACTCTGAGTTTATTGCACCCAGATGTGAAACGTTCCTAGCTAATAATGTTAAAAGTACAATAAGTGTTCAATAGTGTCATGTTCGTATCTTGTTGCTTAAGAGGCATCAATCTGTTTATTTATGGTTGACCCTTTTTTATAAGTAGGAAACGTTTTGGCATTCGCTCGGTGTTTTTACATTATTATTTAGACTTTAACAAGGCGAATAACATTTCCAATCACATGAATACAGAGATAGTATCACAATACATCAGAATAACACATAGGCTACTATTTGCCGCGATAACCGACATTTACGCGGGCGGAGCCGCGGGCAACCACTAGTAAAATATAAGTCTGTGAAATAAGTAAGAAATGCTGTCTGGTCAATCGATGTGGGACAGTTGTAAAATATTTAAAAAGTAACTGTTCTTTGATTTCTGTCAACGCATGAGAATATGTTGCTTGAAATATAATTGGTGTTCGTTGGTTCTAGGTAGTATAGTAATGGTATATAGCATTTAATAATATTAGAATTTTTTGTTATTTTATACGACTTCCATTGATTGGCATTATTGTACCGATCATTAAATTATTTTTATTAACGTTATCAGGGATAAAAGAAAGGTATAGAGGGAGGGAGGGATATTCTACCAACGTTTTAACACAATTCTTGAAAAACAGTTGAAATGATTTACGAAATCTGCCTTAAAACGAAAGTATAAATTTCGATGACCTACTTATTTAACCATTCAATGAATTGATTCAGAATGGTACAGCAACATATGTTTTTTTTATGTCGAGTACAATAAACTAAATTTAAGATATTTTGTCAATTTGATGCCTATTTATACCACATCTAGATAATAGGCATTTGCTTTTAGCCAACTCCCGCACTAGACACAAGACACAGAACGGTATACAGCATTCTGTGTCGCGGGAGACTTTACAAACATACATTGAACGGACACAAAGAATACAGGTCAAAAGAAATTATAAATTAAACAAAATATTCAGTGCTGTTTGGTGTATT
Organism: Diaphora mendica; assembly: GCA_949125395.1. Taxonomy (NCBI): domain Eukaryota; kingdom Metazoa; phylum Arthropoda; class Insecta; order Lepidoptera; family Erebidae; genus Diaphora; species Diaphora mendica. The sequence continues at coordinate 1,364,150 of OX421332.1, read as the reverse complement.
TATAAATACAGAAATAAATATTATGACCACTAGCATTCACGCAAATACATAGGATAATATAAAGATAGTTCGTGATACACGATACAATACACGATTTGTAGAAATTAATTAAAATACCATAAATATATAGAGATCATTACTTAAATAGTAAGACATATAAACAAAGAATAATAAAATAATTAAACTTAATATAAATCATGTAACTGATTTAATAAAACTTGTATACATACACAAAAAAATAATATTTAAAAAAAAATATTGTTTATGTAAATTTACGTAAAAATATATAAATATTTGCAAAATATTTGATAAATCAATCTATATATAAGATAAATAAATACAGATTAAACCTACTGATTTAAAATATTACGTATATATGTATACCTATTAAAAGATATATTTATAAAATAACTAATAATACTATCACATAAACTAAAAAGTTCCTTTTCAGTCAAATTAAAAAAATCACACTAAATATTACAATAAATAAAATGACTGAAAAGAAAAAACGAAGGTAAAAATAAAAACAAAAAAATAAAAACTATAGAGTCACTTCATTCACACTTAAATACATTCATTCTCATAGTCTAACTCTCATAGTGAGATAATAAATATTATATTTGGTAGCCAGCTTCTTAGATTCCATAGGCGGAGTAAGCCATGCTATTGCCCTCATTCCTGGACCGAGACCAACCACCTTCCCAACCGTGGCCTTGGCCATGTTCGACTGCCACCGGGTGATGTTCAGCGTGGGAATCCCAACCATGTGGTTGCCATACTTCTTCCTGAGCATGTTTCTTTGCCAAAAGCTCCTTGATGAGGGCGATCAATTTAATGATAAAAGCGATCTTGGCAATGAAGGCCAACTTGAAGAGCGACACAGCGATAACGACCAAGGAAAAGACAGCCAGGGCAACGGCTTTAGCCTTAGCCAAAATCAACAGAGGAATGATCATTTTAAGTTTCTTTTTGATTTCCTTCTTCTTTTTTTTACCACGGCCTTCCTCGACTGTAAAAAAATGAGATATAAGTAAAATTATTGGATTTAGATAAACCAGTGGAAATGTCTCATTCATGTTCATCTTTCTGCATAATCTTAGCTACAGTGAAGAAAGTAAGTTCTAAATGATTTTCTATTGTTCTAAGTGATCTGCATTATTGTCACTAGTAGACATCCATTTTCTTTTCAAGTTGTGCTGTTTTTTCACTTTATACAAAAATATAAAAGTTACGAATTATTTAAAAACATTTCGCAAACATTTAAGGCTATGAATTTATTTTGAGCCAAATCTGCAATTGGATATGACCAAAGTTGGAATTACATGGATATTTAGGGAAGCAATGGGTGGCTGAAATTAATATATTGTCAAAACACAAATCAACAGAAAATTTACTTATCATTGTTTTTATCATAAGTCTTTCATACCTATTATCATCTTCCTAGCCTTTATTATTGTCAAAGATTTGAGGTCGGCCATTAGTTCCACCGGTTTTACCTGAATATCAGTTTTCACACGGAGCGACTGGCATCGGACCTTCGCAACCCTGAGGGTAAACTGAATTCGAAGGTTGAACTAGTTGTCAGTATATTTGAGGGCACTGACTTCCCAATAACGATTGACATAGATGTTCATGACAACCGGGACCGACGGCTTAACGTGCTCTCCGAGGCACGGGCGGGAAACACCGCCAACTTCCATACTTCGGGCTGCTATTAAGAATTTCTTGTAAGAAAAACTCAACAGCAATCCGACCCGGGAATCGAACCCAAGACCTCTTGATTTGCAGTCGCTTACGCTAACCACTAGACCAATGAGGCAGTTTATACCTACTATCTATTTTGAGTATATTTATTTAATTTTTTTTTTGTTTTAAGTACCTTGGTAGAAGTCCGCTTCTGTTTGATTTATTGAACAGGAGTGGCATTGCACTTATTTATAATTAACATTTTGTTCATTCACTAAATCAATCAGTTAAGTTTATATGTACCGTTGTAATGATTGAAACGGGTCTTAATTTATAATCCGGTTATATGTTAGAAAAGTACTACAGCTGCCTAATCAATTTTTTTTGTGGCTATGTTAATTGCGCACTCTATATCTTCATTATGGATTTGCATTATCTTAACCTGTTTATTTTTTAAATGAAGTTCTTGTGTGATCAAAATTGTATCGTAAGACCCTTCTATAGTGGATTCGGGTCAGCTATACTCTTTATGATCACTGATCTACTTGTTAATTTTTTTTCTGCCTCCTCATCGAACGCAGTATCTAAAATAAGTACTATCTATCATTGGTATCTTATAATTATTACCTGTCTCCTCAAGGGACCTTGAGCTGTCTTCAACATCGTCACTACCACCGTAGCTCAATTCCAATTCAGAAGACTGCAGGATATCTGAGGCACTGTCCCAAAGTCTCTCAGTCACTTGTTTATTTCTCAAGGCAGGATCAGTGGAGAGTGTATCTAGGCTTCTGGCTTCTTTAGGGTTATTGTTCAAAATTGTGACCCCATCAATAATTGTGAGTTTGCGAGCGGCACCAAATCGTTCAGCGGCTTTGAGAGCATGTTCCTAGAAATTAAATATTTCTTTAGATGAAATATTCTAAATTGTAGAATCATGATTACAATCTTTCGAGAAATTTAACAAAGTTATTACTACAATACAACAACTACTATATTTTTTTAAATTCATTGTTGTTTTGTGAAAGTAAACCCTTGCTTACTTACACTTGACCTTTTGAATTTTCAATTAAGTAATAAACACTATATTTTAAATAATAGTCAGCCATGGGACCGTTTATTGCCTGTGACTAATTTGCTTTGACGTATCTAACTTGACCTACTAGTTATTTGTCACTTTCACTGTCACGTCGTATATGGAAGGATTCATTAGCTTCATTTCCTATCTCTTAAGCTTTTTTTTATCTTTTTGAAAAGACAAATCTCGCGTTAGGGATATACATCCTGTGTCGCGGGTGTCTTTACAAACATACATGAAATAGACATAAAGAGCACCTAGACAGAACAACCATTTGTGGATCACACAAAGTCTTGTCTCATGTGGTATTTGAACCCACAACACAGCAGCAGAAAGCGGTGGCGTGGCAACCGTATGCCGTGGGCCAATCGTGCAGTTTGAAATTAAGTTTTAGAATAGAGTTTAGAAGCTTTTGCAACTTTGAATTTTTTCAAAAGTTTAATAGCTGTTAAGAATGTCCTTCGGTCGTATCCAGATCTTTTAATCTTGTGTTTCAGATATAATAAAAACGGTTGACAAAATCAAAAACTGACATTGTAAAAATAAATATTTGAACTTTGAAACTTCCCCATAATACGCAATTTTCTACATTTCAATTCAAGATTAATTTAATAGTTGCAATCGGCAATTTCGTGTGAAACTCATCACAGTAAACGGTTCCATTCCCAATTTCACTGTTTTCAATTTACACTTTAGAGGAAGATACCATCTGTGTAACACATCACAAACACTTCACGTACCTTCATGCACAGACTCAAATCACTGTTACAATTAACGAGATTTCCTATAACTGAACGTAGCACTGACTCTTCTGAGGTAACAGGACCACATGATGCCACTACGACAACACTGAATATCACCACAAGAGACTTCATTTTCCTTCAATTTACTGTATCAGTCCAATCCAAGATCGTTCGAACTATGCTGATATTACGGCCAGAACAGTTTTTATAATCGATATCTCCCCACTATAACGCTTGAAGAATTAGCATATTAAAAACATAAATTCCATATAGAAATTTGACGATACTATGCAAAAGTTCGTGGCATACTTTGTTTCATAAATATTTATAATTTTGTTTAGGTTGTCGGTTTTTTTCGAGTTTTTAAGGTCTATATTGGAAGTGAATTGTTAGCATAGGCACTTTCTCCAGATACCATCAAAGTCAGATTAATCATTTTTTATATTAGCTGCTTGTAATACGCCTTCCTTTTCCTTCTCATAAATATGCATAATTTAATGAATAGGCTTAGAAAACTTGTTGATAAATCTAATATTGCTTATGATTTGTTAAAAAAATTGTCTAGTAATATAAAATAATGTTTTTTTTTGTTCAGGACCAACTGATTCGCGTAATGTCATCTAGGTCTCTCATAAGTTTTATTTTTCTCCGTTTTCGTAACACATTTTATTGATGCTGTACTCCTATTAGCGTGATGTTTCATGGCCTATAGTCTTTCTCAATACTATTCAACACCTTTTTTTAAATATCGAATTAACCAAACCAACTTTTCAGTTTTATTTTCTACGTTTAGATGCTGTATTTTTACGCTATAAGCATTGTCAAACCTAAAGTTCTTGAATTGAATAACAAATAATACCGTGTTAGCTTGTATCTATAAGAAGCACCCTTTATTCAATGAGTGAGTCCTTTGGGAAATATTGAATGAAAAGCTCGAGACCAAACATTTACACTGGTTATTCTATCTCTTCTATCTGATAACTCATAACAATGTTCCGCTATAAAGATCATACGTTTATTTGTCTCAGAGTCTTTTATTAATACTAGTTTGTTTTATCTATTACGATATGTTTAAAGGTAGTAGAGCCACGCTGATTTCAGCACGGTTGGTCCGGCTCGACCGGGGCGGTACTACCCTCGCACAGAAAATCAACGTAAAATGACAGCGTTCGTGCTGTCGTGTTTCGTTGGTGAGTGCGAGACCGGAGGCCCAAATAGTCTAGTCAACAAGTTCCATACTTGTTGACTAGACTAAAAGATGCAGCAGCATCACTAGGCCGCCATGGTGTGGGTCACCATACTGCATTGTTTTCATTCGCAGTGAGTATGGTGACCACCACTCTTGGATTCTGCTAATGCTTTACATCAGGCAGAGTAGAGTCATTTTGGCGGGACATACATAAAAAAAACGGGTGGATTACGTATTTTTTACCCTGAGTGATTGCTATCAGATATCCACAACCCAAGTACTACTAGGCCATATCGAAGTTCTGTACAAAGACTGTTGTCAGGCTTTCTAGGATTGCGACTACTCTTAGCGGTATATAGAAATATGTTTTTACATCAGTACCGGTTCACAATCAATAAGGAACAAAATTGTCGCAAAGCTTCTTCATTTTATTTTTCATAACAATGATGATTTTCATCGCCTTGCAATGAGCGATAGATATACCCAAGAAACACTTACAATATCTAACATTATTCTTGGCGGAAACATATAGATTTGGTTTATTTCTAGTAGTTCCATGTAGTTAGTTCTCGGGTCAGTGTCTGATCTAAGTAGTCCTGAAGAACTAGTCTAATTTAATTCTTCTTCAAGGATGCAAAGAAGCTTTCGTGCCTTTAATTTTATTGACGTACTAGCTGTGTCCCGCGGGGCTACCCGCGTTTATTGTTGTACCTTTACAACAGCGGGTAACACCGCGGGGCAAAGCTTGTCTGAATAAAAGTAGCCTAAGTTACTCCTTATTACATTAGCTATCTGCCAGTGGATGTCCCGTCAAAATCGTCAAAGGCGTTCCAGAGATTAGTTGGAACAAAAATACAGACCGACAGACAGACAAAAATTGAAAAAAATGTTATTTAGGTCTATGTACCGTGTGTACATACATATTCATTTAGTAATTACAAGCAGACACTCCAATTTTATTTATTTGTATAGATGTATAGATGATATTCTAAAAAAAAAAACTACACGGATAGCGTAGTATAAGCCTCCCCGCTTCTTATTGCGTTGAGTGTTTTGGGTTTGATTCCCATGTGAGACAACAATATGTGTGATCCACAAGTTGTATTTCTGAGTCAAAATTTTCTTAGTTTAGTTCTACCTATGACAGTTATACTCCGTGATAAAAGAAACAAAACACTTGAAATATCGAAACTGTCATCAGATAGATACTAATAAATAAAATTAAAAAGCTTTTTAAAATCAAGCTTTTACTGGAATGCCTCGAGACGAATCAAACGAGTCCAAACTCGATGATGTTGCGACGTTTCTTTACAGAGTTCCTATGGCCACCTTCCAGCTCCAGCATCAGGTCAGCTCCATGTCATTATAATATTGTATTGTCACGCTATATACACATGCTTGCAAAATTTCAGCAAAATCGGTTGAAGATATCTGCTCCAAAACTGAGTAGCAAGATTCCACCCGAACATACAAGCATACATACATACATACATACATTGCAAGTTAATAAAAAGCTTGTAAAATAGGACAGTCTACTTTTATGTTTACCCGACTACGTCAAAGCTAAAAGGGAGGGTTATAAGTTTAGCAGTCTATGTATGTTTGTATTGGTGATTTTAATGAATGAGGTGTAAATAGATTTGCAATAATAGCCCAGGTGATGGACTAAACATAAATTTTATTAAAAGCTTCACGTAATCGGGTCATAGTATTTTTAAACGTCTTTTTGTGCTAAATACGTATTTCTTTGTCTGTATGTTTGTTACACTTTCACATTTAAACCGCGGTACTGATTTCAATGAAATTTGGCAGGAAGATACTTTGATTTTTTGAGTAAAGAGAGAGTCCACTACTGGACATATTAGCCTTAGAAATGAGATTAGTGTGAGATTCATAATATTAGGTCCTTAAATATTATAATAGTGGTAGCCCGCGGCTCCGCCTGCGTATATGTCGGTTATCGCGGCAAATAGTAGCCTATGTGTTATTCTGGTGTATTTATTAGCTATATATTACTGTAAAGTTTCATCCAAATCCGTTCAGAACTTTTTGCGTGAAAGAGTAACAAATATCCATCCATCCATACTTACAAACTTTCGCATTTATAATATTGGTATAGATTTTAGTTTGTATATCTATATAAAAAAAATAATCGACGAAATGTATGTACGCGCACAACTTCCGATCGACTGCACCAAATTAAATTTACCTAATCCTAAACCAAATTAATTCATGTTTTTTGTGTTCCGTATTGTCAGGAGAAGGTTTGTGTACAAGAAAAATTAAAAGTTAAAGGAAAAAGTCATTTTTTACACTGCCTGTGGGAAGCTCATACACTATGTAAATATGGTGATACGAAGTTCATCGGGTCAGCTAGTTATGAATATATTTACAAAAAAAGATATATACTTGTAAGTATTCTATCAGTCAATCTAGCTGTCATAGTTCGAGCTCCGCTAAAGCTAGATGGCGTTGTGTGTTAGATTTCTGAAATATGTATTTAATTTATCAATGATTAATATGTTTTTGTGTATTGACTTGAAAGACATGATCTATCAATTTATAACATAAGTAGTATGTTGGAGAATAGAATGGTTCATACGAAATAGAACCATGATAATATTAGCTAAGTTAATTTATAAATTTGAATTTTTGCTTATATAATCTAATTCGTGTTATTAGATGTGGTCTGTTGAGCTAGGGGATAGTCATCGCGACTTGTGAGTCAGAGACTATACGGTTGGCCTATAGGTTTAAGGGATCGCCACGCCGCTTTCCATTGCGCCAAGTGTTGTGGGTTCAAATCCCACATGGAATAACACTTTGTGTGATCTACAGATTGTTCCGAGTCTGGGTGTTCTTTGTGTCCGTTTTATGTATATTTGTAAAGTCCTTCATGATACAGAATGTGTAACCTTAATGTGGGAGTTCTATTTAAAAAAATCTAAGTTAAAGTGTTAATACATTTTTCATTTATATAGTCTATTTGTATGATTAGATGTGGTCCGTTGAGCTAGGGGTTGGTGTACGCGATTACTCACCTAGAGGTCATGAGTTCAATATAATATGAGCACGGTTTCGTTATTCACGTTCATAAATCAATGATTTTTATGAAAAAGCAGGCAAACAAGCAGGTGACGTGGGAGAGCCACGCTTTGGCATCGACCGGAGTGATACCACGGTCTCACAGAAAACCGGTGTGAAACAGCGCTTGCGCTGAGTTTCACCGTGTGAGTGAGGATACCGGAGGCCCATATCCCAACCCCTCCCCCATCCCCTTCCTATTCCACATCCACTTCCTCTTCCCCATCCCCTTCCCCATCCCCCAAAGGTCGGCAATGCACTTGTGACGCCTCTGGTGTTGCGGATGTCCATGGGCGGTGGTAATCGATTACCATCAGGCGATACGTCTGCTCGTTTGCCCCTATTCCTTAAAAAAAAAAACAAGCAGGTGACCTACGACGACCCTGTTAATCTAGTGGTTATTAACCTTCACTGCATAACGGAGGTCCTGGGTTTGATTCACAAATATTGTCTGATCTGGATGATCATTTTATTCTGTTTCTGCATGTAAGTTATCTATAATGTGTATGTGTTTATAAATATAGAAGGGTTTATTGACAGGTTTTGAACGAGCGATGCTTGGTTTTTTTAGTAGCTTTTCTAAAAATGAATCCTAGGTAGATCGATTTTTCGCCCCTATATCCCTCAGCATACTAAATTTCTAGTTTTTTTTTAATGAATATTTTGGACATCTAACACACAACGCCATCTAGTCCCAAACTAAGCAGAGCTTGTGTTATGTACAACTGATATAAACACAAATATACTTTTTTTTTGTAAATACATACATATTATACATAGGAAACACTCAAACTCCGAAACAAATATTAGCAGATCATAAAAACATTTGATCCGACCCGGGAAGCGAACCCGAGACCTTAAGCACAGCAGTCGCATACGCTACCACTGCGCCACCGAGGCAGTTAAATGTTGCATCTGTTTTCGAGATTTAGATTATATACGAGTATACAAGAATTTCTCGTTTAAATGTATCAGGTAGATAGATTATAAATATCAACTATTTATAACTAGCAGCTGCAATAACACATTAGCGTTTCGAAACGGTTTGAACACTGTTATTGAAGTTTAGAAAATACTGTATTACAACTAATAATACTCTGTATCCTTCATAGAACGTGTTTCGAACATAAAGATAAGTTTTCTTTAAGTTCTTACTAGAAAACTTTATTGAATTTTCTTGTATTGTGGTTTTTAATTTTGTCTCTATGCCTGAATATTTTAAAGAGTGCTTAAGTATTTAGTATGTATGTGTTTGTTAGGAACACTAGTAAATATTGCAAGGAGTTGTTACGCGTGATTATCTGTAAAGTAGCAAAAACCATTAGCCTGGTGAAAAGAGCTTCTTGACAAATAACAGACTTAACCATAGCAAGTCTAAAATAATTTATTTACCTACATACCATATTAATTCTGTTAAATATAAATCCAACTCGTTACAGTACTTATTTACATGACTACATTTCAATATACAATCGGAAATCATACCCGAAACCGATCTGAGTCTGGAAATGGTAATCTTATTCCCCGTGTCTCGGAAAGCACTAATCGCTGTTCGAAATTTCTCCCCGGTCGTATTGGATAGCTATCCTGTTCGAGAGCCGGGAACTCACCTGTGCTTAAGCACACACTTGTGCACTATAAAATTTCCTGGTTTTTGGTATCCGTTGATACTGGCCACCGTTGCGTCAGCTTTGAGGCGTCCCACAAATTTAGGATACCCAAAAGAGATTTTTTTTCAAATACATCACTAAGAATTAACATGTTAGTAAGTAAATGATTAAAATAAGTTCTCAAATTAATAACCCGTTAGACGTAGTTCTTTATCTCTATAGAAATTTATAAATATGGGGTGGCTTCCCCCTTTAATGATATAATTGGGCTATTACTCACGGGTGGACATGTATATGTGTGTAATATTTACGGACAATAAATTTTACATATCAATAAAAATGCAAATACAAATGAGTTTCTTTGAATTTACATGTTTTGGTCTAAGTACAGGTTAGTTGTCTCATAAAATGAAACATGACTATCATCATAGCAATATCTTTTTACTATTTCGGTTTAAGTACATTATAATGTTGTACATAGTTCAAAACAGATTCTATAATTAGTTGTGATTTATTGCTTCTAATCATTTAGTTAGAAAACTGTCTCTAAATACTACGAAAAATATTGTTTCACATCATATTGTAACTTTTTTGGACAAAACCAATTAATTTGTAAAATAATTTCACTTAGTTTACTTCAAAAGTTATCTTTGTACCGTTTATTTTGCAGTTTTCAATAAAACAATAACATAACATTACAATAAATATTTATTTCAATAAATAAATTAAAATTGAGGTACTTTAACATGGCATCAAACAACACACCCACACTAATAAATACACAATCATACTATTTCAGTTCAGTTGGAGATATGGCCAGAATAGGCCAGAGTTGCACCGTCGCTGGCCTGTCTACCCCAACCTTGAGGGGCTGGTTCATAGTTGTAACCTGGATGTTCATCCTGCTGGGGAGCACCATAAGACGTACCCATACTCATGCCACCCTTCTTTGACATGAGTTTTCTGATTAAATTGAAGGCGCTCATAGCGAAGGCAATTTTGCCCAAGAAGACGGCCTTGACCGCAACGATGGCGATGATTCCAAGGAAGATAGGAATGAGGGCGGCGAATTTAAGTTTCAACAACAGAAGGAGGGGTAACAGTTTCTTGAGCTTCTTCTTCTTCTTCTTGCCACGGCCTGGGGACAATTAATTACGTTAATGTTAAAAAATTGAAATAGTTCGAAAAAACAGAATACTAGGGACTTATATTCAGAAGAAGTCAGACAGGGATGTTTCATTTTTGATTAATATAATACGTTGGTATTTATTTAAGAGAATAATCTTAGTTTCCAAAAGCGAAAGACTAAAGACTAATTATTATAAGGTCTATTTCAGTTTAAGTGTACATTTATAATGCAAACTGTAAGGTAAAGATTTGAATTCTCCTTTTGAGACTCAAAAGCCGTTAAAATGCCGTTTTACTTTAAACTCTTACAAAAATAAAATTTTAATAACTATATGTTCTTCAATTAGGAACCATGTAATTACTCAATACAAATTTGAAGAACCTACTAGAAAAGGGTATTGTTTGACAGTTGTGTAAATACACTCAGTAGAGAAAGTCAAAGTACCTAGGTTTCTTTCATTGTTTGGAACCCGTTTGGCACTTTAGTGGCGAGAAGTTTCTCGTGTTTTTCCAAAAGCAATGTTTATTGCCGTGCTAATGATTTCTTGTTATGTGCGTTACTCCCTACAAGGACTGGTTACTGAAGGTAATATTTTGTTGCATCTTCTGTTGAGTCTTATATAACATGTTACAGAGTATTAGCGTCATATTGTAGGAACTCTATGTATGGATACATTTTCATTACTACGCGGTATCTAAGATTGGTACTTTACTATTTCATAGTTAATGTTACAACTGAATTTAAATATTGTGTCTAAAGCTAATTCAGAATCGAATCGTCAAAAAGGAATTTGGAAAAGATTATTTTTATTTCTTTTTTCCTATTCCAGCTTCGTGAAGATGATGAAGAAAAAGATGAAATAAACTGGTTGTAATAAATGCTTTCCAGGCTAAGTCACTGCTGTTTGATCCACTATAAGATGTACTAAAAGTATTTTATCAGTAGTTAATATAGTAGTGTCTAATGATCATCTGTCATCAGTAAGTTTCTTACCTTCTTCATCAAGAGATCGAGATTCATCATCAGAAGCAGACAGACGTAACTGCAGTACGTGGTTGTCTAAGAAGTCATCGACGTTGTCAGCTATTCTCTCGTTGATCTGTAGTTCCCTGGCCTTTGGTTCATCAGACAAAGGCTCGTAGCTGCGAGCTGATCTTGCTGATCCAGTATTCACCAAGGCCATGCCTTCGAAGATATTTATATCTTTCACAAGGGATAACCTTTCGGTGAATTTTAAGGCCTTTTCCTGAAATATGGTTATACTTTAGTATTTATATTTTTTTTAGAGTTTTAATGTGACGTAATGAATTTGATGCGTCTTTTTTACTTTATAGTTTAAAATTCAGATTTTTTTATTTAGTTTAATAGAAATACGATATATATACACTGTATAATATCATAAAATGTGATATAAAGTTTTACAATTTATGAAATTTTGAAAATATAAATATTCAAAAAAGTTACGAAATTGTATCTCTACATTTCTTAAATGTATAAACGAATTATTGTATTAAGAACAAAACATGGTGTTGACATATAAAATCCATTGTCAAACAAAACGTTTTGGTTGAATACTAATTGGACATCTTCGGGTTCCACCGAAACTCATTAGAAACGAGTCACTGACACTTCACAAACACTATCTTCTCCACAATATTCACCTTCAGACATAACGACGTATCCGTTTCTATGCACTCAGTCACAGCACCCACTAAATTTTCCGCAACACCTTTTACTTGCACTGGGTTGCACTTCACTGAAGCCAATATGGCTATAAAAAAAATCTTTTTCCACATTTTAAATTTAATAACTCCACATCCAGTGAATGCTTGTACCTCGAGTGCCAACGTCGGTAAACTTATGATGATTTACCAAAAAACTGATGGATTTTATCCTTCGCGTCCCCACCACAATTTTTGACAATATGACGTAAAGTATGTGCGCGCTGTTTGAAGTCGTGTGCTAACTGTTCGGTCGTAGATCGCTTAAGCTCACCTCAGGATAAGTAGGAAAATAAATATTGGATGTTAGAAAGCGAAGTTTGCGCTTACAACATCTAAAATACGCATACGTTTGTGAACACAGTGTAAATTGAACTAAAGAAAAAGTTTGATTGTTTGATTTTTCGTAAGACCATAAAGTGAAAATGAGTGTCGTAATTTCTAAGAACATGTTGTAACGTAAAATTTTATAATGTTCTTGTAATAAAACATTTTAAAGTGAAATTAATTGTTAGCTCTCGCATAAACTCTGTCTAATTTTATATGTAGCTATTTTTTAATAATTTAGTGGTTTCGAGGTCGCATTGGAAACCGGAAATCTCAATATGTTGGCTCCGACTTTCCGTGATTATATTGATGCATTAAACAGTTATAATAAATGTTAAATGTATACTGAAGTTTTGTTTGTAATAATCGTCTAATAACATTTTGTGTTTATTGCACTTGATGCTTGAGACACGAACGTAAGTATTTACAACGCATTAAGTTCACTTTATTTTGAAACTTTTACATATGTTTTGATATCAATAGGTAAATTGATTTTCTTTTTACTTAATATATTTAATAATAACTTTAAATAAATTAAGTTTACACAATGTTTATTTTGTTTTTAATGATGTTGTAACATAAATTCTGAAATTAAATAGAATATTTTAACATTGTGTTAATTTTTATAATAGTTCCTCATTAACTCAAGTAAAATGACACTTAAATATTTAAAAAATCAAGAATATAAGATATTGGGTATCTAAAATTGAATTTGAGTTCAAAGTGTTTACGTCATTTTACATAATTTTGTTGTGATAAATAGTTTTTTTTATTGCAATAAACATACATTTAAAGGTACGTTATATTTATTTTTACGTAATATTATTTTTAACTTTGTTAACAAAGTTTTAGATCATTTAATTTTCTATTATTTCATGAGTATTTTTTCCGCCATCATGGTGAATTAAAAATCTCAAAAAATGTAATAAATTTAAATGTAATAATGTCTTTATTAAGTTTCTACAATCTCTGTCCTACTTCCAAGTTGTGCTGACTCCAATTTGAACTGGGAAACGGTCTGCAAGTTTGCTGTTATTGTGTATTAAAGATATATGAAAATAAGATTTTATTAAGAAGTGCAAACGCCTTGCAAATAATATATGTTTTTTTTTCCGCGTGTATCTGACACTCCCGATATATACTGGTGAGAAGATCTTTAAAACATCTTTCTATGATTATTTCTTGTTATTCTTCTATCCATACAACCGTATAAAGTTTAACCAAGGTGTATTATAAAATAGAAATTGACTGCACGGATAGCGCAGTGGTTTAACTTTAAGCGGTCGCCACTCTGTTCTCTAATGCGTTGTGTGTCGTGGCTTCAAACCCCACACGGGACAACACTTTGTGTGGTCCACAAATTGTTGTTCTGAGTCTGGGTGTTCTTTGTGTCCATTTCTTGTACATTTGTAAAGTCTCCCGTTATAAAATCTTAATGCGTAATTAGGAAAAACTTTATAGTATTATAGCTTATACATTAAAATGACACATATAGTACTTATATATTTATACAATATCTGTCATACACGTCGACGGAGCCGAGGATATAAGCTAGTGTTTTCTAACTCCTTTACACTTTTTACACAAGAGTACCAATGAATTGCCTGTACCTACGACATTGGATTTTGCTAAAAAGATGGCCATTTGTGTAATACGAAAACTTAGAATATGAATGAAATTATAGACAGGGGTTACTGAATCTTATAACTGGGGTAACTGCTAATCAGGAAGTGTTAGGTTCGATCCTCACCCTGGATTATATATTTTTTAATTGTCTAATAATCAAGATTACGTATTCTTAAATGTTTATTTAAAAAATACTTATGTATGTTTATCAGCATTTTTTACCATAGCACAGATTCCGCCAAGTTTAGGTTCAGACAATCGTGTTTGAGATCTATAAAATTATTCTAATAACATTATTATAACAGACTTTAAAATCAAATTAGAACCACTAAAAATATTGGCGATATTTACACATAAGCGTCAAAAAAATTCTTCCACATCATCGCCTACTGCTAGCGTTCCCAAATTGTATTATTAAATTACTTTTAATTACTATTTAATAATAAAAACTGCATTATTGATAAAACACATAACGTACAACATGGTACAACACGTGCGAACAAATACAATGCAATCCTTTTATTTGTATGTGGTCATAGAAAGAACAACCGAGTGTCTAGGTCACAATTATTATAAAACGATTAAATAATTGAGTACAAGTGAACATTGAATCGTGTCAGTGACGTAAGATTACTTTAGTTTGTGAGTGAAAGTACTTGTAAAAACTTCACTGCAACCTGTGAGAAAAAGTCGTGTACCGAGTCGCTAATATGTATGAGTATGTACAGTTTCGCTTGACTGAATGGATGAATCGTTTTAATATCGAGATGGACGCCGCTTTGGCTAGGAGCGTCTGATGACTTTTGAAATTTAAATATGCCTTGTAAAATATTTATAAAGGTTAACATTGCATCGTTATTTTTTGTGTATTAATTATCATTACCTTTTATTCAGCTTTGTGTTGTTAGCGCTATGTGTTATTTTGCCGGGGATTGGGTTGGTTTGAGAGTTTGCCAGGTTTATTTTATAATCGGTCGATTTTAAGAACTATCTGACATTTTTACTGCAATAATATTTGGTTTGTTTTAGAGAATTAATTCAATAATTTTAACTTCGCTCTTAATTTGTTTTCTTTTCTCACTATCTTGATCACCAGTTTTCCTGGTTAAGAATATGATCGTCTAAACTGAGAAACCGTCCTTTAAAAAACTGAAATGAGAAAAAGCCATTTCAATTCCGAAGAATTCTTACTTATTGAGTATAAATGAAAACCTTAAAATACCTTTCTATAGGCTGTAGTATTTCTTTGACGGCCCCCATAAAGTATTACACCAAAACACAGAATGAGGTCAATGAATCGATGTCGATGTGTGGGCATATGGGTCCATGCTTTCTAAATAATTACTTGTTTGTCGTCAAGTGTGGCGCAAGATTGTAAACTTTGAAGAGAATCATCTACTTGAAGAACTAAAGGATGTGCATGACATAAGATCACGCAAAGAAATGCACGCGGATGTCATGAATATGGTCGTGCGTACGTGGCGTGGTATGTTGATGAAGTCATTTAGGTTTCGTAATTCCTTAGACAGAGCATGCTTATGAGAACCACTGAAAGTATTACGTTCACGAACTTTATGACTAAGTTGTTGGAAAATATCCGAAGTACATACTTTTTATACAAAAATGTTTCATTGATAGAAAAAAAAGTGAGCCGTTACGGAACGCCCGGCAGATGTGAAACATCGAAATTGTTTTGTATAAGTGATTTGTTCCATAAAATAAAATGACTGTTTATTACATTAATATTCAATTTTATTAAATATAAAATTCATATTTTTCAATTTATTTGAAATCGCGACGTCGCCACGCCAAAAATCAGGATTACCCGCGCCTATAGATGTTTCACTTCAAAAATTACAATACGCAATAGTATACTGATAAAGCGTCGCCACGGCAATTTTCGCCACGCCAAAAATCAGGTTTACCTCTCGCCTATAGATGTTTCACATCATAAACCTACCTACCATTCGGGATAAAATTTATGTTTTGCAAATTTTACGATAACTTAATTTGTAAATAATGTCATCTCGTGACATGACTGCACAGATAGCGTAGCAGTTTACTGCCGTTTTCTACAGCACTGGATGTTGTGTGTTGAAATGCTACATAGGACAACATTTTGTGTGATCCACAAATTGTTGTTTTGAGTCTAAGTGTTTTTTGTGTCCGTTTTATGTATATTTGTAAAGTCAGAGGCACAGAATTAATTTCTAATGCAGGAATGTATTTAGAAGAGAAATAAAATAGTTGGAAGCAAATCTATAACAAAGTAAAAGCCGAGTACGGAAACGTATGTCGTCGTAGTCGGGTAAGAGGTTACTTAAGAAGACAAATACTAAAGTTGTTCTTAGTAATGATCCAAATATAATGTTAAGTAGTCTATAACCTTTCTCGATAAATGGGTTTGACAATACTAATAATAATAATAATGCATTTATTGAACACAGAACAAAAACACATTGACAGGTGTAGACATTTTTACAATTTTAGATTACAGGAATGTAAAAAGCCTTTCCAATTCAAACTAATAGCTGCAGTTACTTGGTTAAATACGCTAATATTAATTAGCGTATTTAACCAAACATATAAACTTCAGCTTTATAATGTAAGCACACATTCAACTGTTACAACCAATTTGAGGTTTTTTAAAAGACAACACCAACATTAGAAATATATATCCTGTGTTGCGGGGGACTTTACAAAAATAAATGAAACGGACATAATGAACACCCAAAGTTTAGATCTAGTGATCCAGATCCAGTCATCCAGGTACTAAGTTGTTAACCAGATATCAATACATATTGTAACTCATCATAAGCATTATGCATATTGTAATGTGTGTAATAAGAAAAGTACAAGAATCGTTTGCTCATTTATCTGTAATCACCTATTTGTATTCCAATTAATTGTAAATTCAATACACAGACATTTCAAAATCATTTATATTTAATTAAAATGGACTGATTTCAATGCGGTTTTTTCATTTAAAAGCCAGTTTCTTTGCGGTGGTTCTTAGCTATGTTTGGTTAATAACGGTCCAGTATTGTAAGAGTAACAGCTCTTTTCCAAAATGATGTAAGGCATTGCTGGCGTATGATTACTCGATTAAGTGCTTGCGTAGGACCTTTTTTAATTTTTGGCATGTTATAGTTTGCTTAGGTATTTCTTCCCGGAGGCCTTAAGACATATCGGCGCCTTCTACCTAGCCGACAAGTTCAGCGTGTAATAGCCTGTAATAGTCGACTTCTGGTTAGCTTATTAGCCTCTCCCTAAAACGTATTTTGTCTGACCACGCTGGCCGAATGAGTTGCTTTCAAGTTTTTTTTATCTTTGCCGTGCTATTGCCATGCAGAGCTAGATCCATTACAACACGATAAATAGATGTGGTGATACTCCGTATTCTTACTTAGTCACCACACGAGGTTTATGTCTATTTGTATTACACATATAACATTGTTTATCTATACATACATACAAATAAATAAAATCGAAGTGTCTGTTTGTAATATTAAAATAACCGGTTTTACTAAATGCATTGCATGTATACACGAAAAATATACCAAAACATTTTTTTATACAATTTTTATCTGTCTGTTTGTTCCGGCCAATCTCTAGAACGGCTGGACGGCTTTTGACGGGACTTTCACTTATAGTTAGCTGATGATATAAGGAGTAACTTAAGGCTACTTTTTTTAGACTAGCTTTGCCCCGCGGCGTTGCCCACGGTTATTGTCGTACCGCGGGTAACACTGTGGGGTTCAGCTAGTATGTCATAATACTTTCTCAACTGTCTGACGCAATCCTGACATTTTTGCATCACCAGTCACTGGACCACCCATTATTTTCTGAAAGTATCAGGTAATATTTTAATATTTATTTTGAAATGTAACCTTTTGTAATGAAAAATATTTTTATTTCTACTTCGTTAATAGAGTCTCTAGTCAATTAGAAAATTATTATTTCTTGTTGGATAGATATAAGGTGCAAGATTGATAACTAATATCGTTCTCCATGAAGCTAAGGACTAAATGTTCCTTACGCTTTAATTTTATGTTATGTGATCACTGAACGTTCTACGATAATAAACACATTTCTTATTTCAAACCGCTTATCATCATCAGCCTCTTGCAGTCCACAGCTGCACATAGATCTCCCAAGGCACACGACCATAGCCTGGTCAGCAGACCAAACAGAAAACAGCAGCTTGTATCAAGTCACCGCCTGCCCTCTTAATCTTTTTTAATCTTGCCATCCCGCCAAGATGTAGTTGATATTTAGAAGATAGTAACCTTAAAAAGCGGCCAAGTGCGATTCGGACTCGCCCATGAAGGGTTCCGCAGCAGCAAGTAACATAATTTATTTTATTTTTATATTTGTGTTGATTGAATGAAAGGTAAATTGCAGTTTACGATTTATGACGTATTAAAAAAAAACTACTTACTAGATTTCGTTCAAACCAATTTTCGGTGAAAGTTTGCATGGTAATGTACATCATATATCTTTTTAGATTTATCATGCTAGTATTTTAGAAGTTACAGGGGGGTTACAGTTACACACATTTTATCACTTTGGAAGTGTCTCTCGCGCAAGCTATTCAGTTTAGAAAAAAATGATATTAGAAACCTCAATATAATTTTCGAAGACCTATCCATAGATTACAGAAACACGTACGGGTTTAATGAAAAAAAAATTTTTGAGTTTCAGTTCTAAGTATGGGGACCCCCAAAATTTATTGTTTTTTTTTTATTTTTGTGTGAAAATCTTAATGCGGTTTACAGAATACATCTACTTACCAAGTTTAAACATTATAGGTCTTATACTTTCGGAATAAAGTGGCTGTGACATACGGACGGACAGACAGACGGACAGACAGACATGACGAATCTATAAGGGTTCCGTTTTTTGCCTTTGGCACGGAACCCTAAAAAAACTACTTCTTTATTACATACTAGCTGACCCGGCGAACTTCACTTCAGTGTACAGTCGCGAACAGAAAAAAAGACTTATCACGTTATCTTTTATTTTTTTTCTTTCTAACAAAAAAAGAATGAATGAAATCGGACTATGTGTTATTGAATTACAACTAAGTACATATTTTGACTTTCATCCCCTCTCTCTAAGAAACCGTGCTGAATTTCGGGAAAAAAGTATCCTATGTCCTACCTCGTAGTATGAACTCAAATCATGCCAAGTTTCATTTGTATCCATTTAGTAGTTTCGGCGTGATGCTCGGCCAAGATACAGACAGATAGACAAAAATGAAAAAAAATACAGTTTTGGCTTCAGTATCGATTATAAAGAGCTCTCCAAAAAAAATTTAAAATATCTTTAATGTACAGAATTGGACCTGTTACATTTATATTATAAGTTTTTAATTTAAAAGAAAATCCGTAGAATATTGAGCTGTCCAAGATTAAAGTGACGATAATGATACTAGTGACAGATACTATAATGATGTTGAGTGTAAAAGAAGAAAATTAAAGAAAACCTTTGGGGTATCAATAATATAACAAGAAAAGAAGAAAGTACCAGATGAGTCAGTGGCACTTA
The DNA here is from genome assembly GCA_949125395.1 of Diaphora mendica. Classification (NCBI taxonomy): domain Eukaryota; kingdom Metazoa; phylum Arthropoda; class Insecta; order Lepidoptera; family Erebidae; genus Diaphora; species Diaphora mendica. Next base: position 1,344,410 of record OX421332.1, on the reverse strand, counting down.
CGATTGGGTGTAAGTGACCTTGAGCTAACGGTACTGCGTAGGCGCACAGCGGTCGAATTTCTCACAAGCCTCGGATTAAACCGGTTTTGAATTTATGTGAATTCTTCGAATCATTATTGACATGTTGTAGGTTAGTATTGTTTACTTCAACGAGTAAGTTGTTTGAAATTTATTATTAGTTTTGTAACCTAAATAACCAATTTAATTTTTTATATGACTTTCGTCACATTAATTGTTATTCGAGAGTCATAAGTGTCCTAGTCTTGAGGTTTTAGAGGAGGAAGGGGACTCCTTTAAAATTTTCCCTTTAATTTCAAACAATCTGGTTGGCCCAGCGGTTAGTGTATGCGACTGCCAATCAAGAGGTATTCTGTAAAATTCCCGGGATCGTCTAAAAAGTGTTGGATAGCTATCCCACTAGGATAGCACGTAGCCTGTTCCTGATATCTCCAATCATGTCGAAAAACCGTTCCAACGGATTATGGGAACACATCGGGAACAAAGAATGCACCTGTGTTTGCGCAAACACTTGTGCATTATAATATCTCCTGCGTAGTTGGCTGGTTTTCGTTGAGGCTGGCCACTGTGAATGAAATTGTAAAAGTATCGTCTAGGAGTAGATCATCATTGTATTCAAAATCTAGCTAAAATATTTTTTATTGGGTAGGCGGCGGTGCACACTGCACTTGCAAAAGTTAGTTATTTAATACCAGATTAGTTTCAAGAAATGATAAGACGTGGTGGTGTCGTGGTAGCTTCAGAATTGAATATTTTGTCTTTGGGAGTAGCTGTTAAAATCATCAAATAATACGACCGTTAAAGCCAGATATTTTCACATTTCGTAGGTAAATCGAAACTTATAAAATACTTTCTTTTGACCCAGAATTAAGTTTGACGTTAAGAAAGGTCACAGTGTGCATGTCAGTGAAAATCCGAAATTTGTTAAAATTTTTAAGCTAGAAATATGAAGCGAAGTTTTGGTAAAAGATTGTGATAACTTTGGTTGACCAGGTTCAAATTAATTTTAGTAGTAAAAGATAGGATAGGATAGGCCTCTTACAAAACCCATGGGATGAATGGGGGTGGTGACACATAGTATTCAATCCGTCACCTTACGATAAAGATTATTCTATCCTAATAGTATATTACATCTTCACTTTAAAATTTAACCAATGAATAAAAAAATATTATTGGGATCTTGATAAGCATCGTATTCCAGCTTTTTGATGCTTAAAATTTTGTGTAGTGCATGTTTAGTAATGTGTATTCAATGTGCTTGTTTTTATTTTCTTTTTCAAACCTGACACAGAAAGAAGGGTGTTATAAGTTTGACGTCAATGTCTGTCTGCCTGGGTGTGGTAGCTCTCAAACGGATGGATTTCAATGCGGTTTTTTCATTTGAAAGTCAGTTTAATTGCGGTGGTTCTTAGCTGTTTGGTTAATATCGGGTCAGCAGTATAAGAGTATTAACTCTTTTCCCAAAATGTAAGGCATTTTAGGCGTGTGATTACTCGATTAAGTGCTTCACGTGTGCCAGTATAGTTGTTAAATGACAATTAATTGATAACTTTGACCTGATGCTACGTAGGGGTTTTTTAATTTTTTAAATTATGATTACATTAGTTTGTAAATAACCAGTAACTCCCCATGTCAAATTAAATTTATTTCCTTCTGGTGGCCTGGAAGAGATCTCATATCGCGACAAGGCCGCCATTCGTACAACTTTTATGTAACTATTTTTCACTTTATTTTCTTTGTACTGTCTTTAAAACAGAGAACTTACAAATGTATGCAAATTATACTATAGCTATCCCTTTTCACAAGCTTTTTATTACCTACAAAGTATGTATGTATGCTTGTATGTTCATGTGGAGTCTTGCAACTCAATTTCGAAGCAGATATCTTCAACCGATATTGCTGAAATTTTGCAAGCATATGTATACAGCATGACAATACAATATTATAACTCATCTGATGCTGGAGCTGGAAGGTGGCCATAGAAACTCTGTAAAGAAACGTCGCAACATCATCGAGTTTGGACTCGTTTGATTCGTCTCGAGGCGTTCTAGTAAAAGCTTGTTTTCAAAAAGCTTTTTAATTTAATTTATTATTTCTTAGACTGTAAAGAGTTGTCTATCTATCTGATTATTACATTACATAACACAAAATGCTGTTATTTGCTTTACAAGTCATGTTATAGGTACTCATGATTCTGGTGGAAATTCTCGTTTCAAACATATATATTATTATTTGCACAATTTAATATCTCCGTAGAGACCAAAAAATTCTTGTCATAACTTTCGCCCCGTGTGCGCCGTGTGTGTACCGGTAGGCGCGGCAGGCACTTTCGCGGCGCACCTACTAGCCCCACTTGTGCCGGAAATGAACTTGTATACCTCCAGTGTGTTGTAACTATGACACGTTCACGGTAATCACATAAATGTCCCACGAAAGTTTCGTTTTTCTTTATAGGTAGCTGAAAGACGTAATGCATAATTGTTCAATTTGCAGTTTTAACTTTGAGATGTTTTTTTTATGATTCATCCTTCCAAAGTGACTGCCTGATGGAAAACATGAGCAAAATCCAAGACTAGTGATCACCATACTCATTGCGAATGCAGACAATGCAGCATGGTGACCCACACTATGGCGGCCTATTGAGAAGCTTCTGCGTCATTGGGCCTCCTGTCTTCTATCTATTTTGATACGATACAGTAAGTGGCATATAAGTTGGACTACCTACCATCTGAAGCCCCTTAACGTCAACCTCACCTATACGTGGTGCACCCTCCCAAACAAAGGAAGAGGTTCTGGGGACCCACTCGTGGTGGTATAACCACACAACAACGGGAATCAATCAATTTTGGTAGCAGCATCACCAGATTATGATTCTAGCAATTGCGTTCACCTAGTATATTTAAAATATTAAAATACAAATACTTTTAACAAGCATTAACACTGTACCTGGCCAGAGGAGGGTGCAAATTTACATTAATATACAGTAAGCAAGACAGATCAAACCTCTTTGATTTTCATTAACAAAAAAAATACTATAGATGATAAAAGAATTTCAAATAAGAAATTAAAAAAGAACATATTTGAATATGACCGGCAAAAGTAAGCAAAGCCTGAAATGATTATATAACTGCAGATGGTAAGTGTAGGACATGTTATAGATTCGAACACTGATCAAAAGGTCAATCTTCCTAATATCACATTTATTCAAAATTCAATTCTGATTTCTCTTGATCTCTCAGTATTTAAGGCAAAAAAGTAACAAGAATTCTTAAGAATTTGCCAACTGTAATGAATTTAAATTTAATTGTAATTATATTTGATTGAATTGAATATAATTGAAGAATGATAAGAAGAAAGAAAATGGAGTATTAAAGGCTAGGTAGAAAAAGTAGAATTGAATTGAATTCTATTAAATTGTATTGTAATTTCAATTTAAAATATGTCGTAAAAGGTAACGCGTGTGACATATTTAAGATTGAAATAGATTTTCGTCTCATATCTTTAAACTAGCAATTCCTGTAAGTACCTATATATAAATAATTAGGATGGTTTACTAAATATAAATTTAATTAAAAAGATTTTTAAAACAAGCTTTTACTGGAACGCCTCGAGATGAATCAAACGAGTCCAAATTCGATGATGTTGCGATGTTTCTTTACAGAGTTCCTATGGCCACCTTCCAGTTCCAGCATCAGGTCAGCTCCATGTCACTATAATAATGTGATGTCACGCTGTATACATATGCTTGCAAAATTTCAGCAAAATCGGTTGAAGATATCTGCTTCAAAATTGAGTTGCAAGATTCCACCCGAACATACAAGCATACATACATACATTGCAAGGTAATAAATGCTTGTAAAAATTTAATTCAAGAGAAAACATGAATGACGTATACGGTCAAAAGTAATATGTATGTAGATGTAACATACAGAAACTTAAAAGGTCAATAAAATATTAATAATTACGTAAAATGTATGGTTTCAACGGATTACGTTCGTTCTTAATAACTTTAATGAGGTTTAGCACTGTAATCAAAATCAGTTGTCTGAGGATATACAATTTAAAAATTAACGTTTGCAAGAAAAAGCGGTATAATATTGTAGTTTGTATTCAAATCGAGTAAAGAAATGCTTCGAGTTAATTTAACTGAAGTATGTAAAGGCAGACGGTCAATAATAAATAACCCAAAAACCTTTCCCTTTGCAATACTACACGATTGTGCTGATCTTATAAACTTTGGGAATTGTAAATAACTCACACGGCTGTCTGTCACCAAAATAGGTGTGATGTTAACGAGGCTGTTGATAAAATACATCAAAATATTTCGTTAAAATTATATTTTACAGATCTATTACACTCAACCACAGTTGAAATGATGATAATTATGACTATTATACCAGCTGACTGTATAACGAAGTGTGTATTTATTAACCGACTTCCAAAAAGGAGGAGGTTCTATGTTCCATTTTATTTTTTATTTTTTTTTATGTATGTTCACCGATTATTTATATGAAATTAATAGATGGTGGTTTTAGTCTATAATAATGATATATTAGTCGCCAACAATGACATTCAAGGAATAGAACCCACGACCTCCAGTTTAACAGTTAGTAGTACTTACTGTCCGATTACACAGCACAAGTGTATTACTAATACAAACGCCTGTCATCCACAAACAGAAAATATTGGTCTAGCGCCATCTAACGAAAACATGCAGAATTACGTAGTAACCATTAATTATCTTCTATCGCATTACGAAGGTTCTCGCATGAATGTATCGTCTTTAAATATGTTTGTGTTGAAGAGACGCGGTAATTCAGAATGTTTCGGTGATTTACGACCAACAACATGTTTTGAAAAACTTAGCTATTTTTATCTGTAGGTTATTGATAATCTTTGCAAAATCTTTTTAAAGAATTACGTTGAGATCATGTAATTTGAAACTGTCTTTGATGGGCCTCCGGTAACCTCACTCACTCAGTGAAACATAGCTGTTTCACACAGGTTTTCTGTGAGTCCGTGGTATCACTCCGGTCGCAGGCCTATGCATGCCGAAGCGTGGTTCTCCCACGGTAGGCTAAGCTAAGTAAGGCCTTTTATTGAGTACTAGCTGACACACGTACCTAATAACTCATTATTAGGTACCAACTCTTAGCGTCTTATACTCGTGATAACTTCTAAACGAAATGTCCGAATGGGATGAAACAAAAAGTATTTTACTTCTACATAAATACCCTTGATAACATAATGCTTTATTTGGATAAGGATTAATATTACGATACACATTTAACGTAGTTTCTTTCTTCAGACGATTTAATAATTTTTTTGAACACAAAATTGGTTATTGTGACTAAACCATGATAGTTAGATATATGCTCTCGCGGACTTTTTTGTAGATCTTAATGGGACCTACAAACCCATTACACATTATTTTGTTCTATTATCAATACTTTTTGCAGCGCACGCAAAAATAGGTTTTCGATTTCACTCGGGTTACGAAATAGCATTTTTCTTACGGATCTCAAAATTTTTTGAAAATAAAACATAGCCTATAGCCTTCCTCGATAAATGGACTATCCAAAACTGAAATATTTTTTCAAATCGGACCAGTAGTTCCAGAGATTAGCGCGTTCAAACAAACAAACAAACTCTGCAGCTTTATAATATTACTAGCTGTTGCCCGCGGCTTCGCCCGCGTGTATGTCGGTTATCGCTGCAAATAGTAGCTAATGTGTTATTCTGATGTATAAGCTATATTACTGTAAAGTTTTATCCAAATCCGTTCAGTAGTTTTTGCGTGAAAAAGAAACAAACATCCATCCATCCATACTAACAAACTTTCGCGTTATTAATATAGGTAGGATTTTTATCGATATAAAATCATGATACAAAATGTATTGGTACCGAAATAGTTTTATTTTCTTTACCTCGCATAGAACTTTTATATATAATTATATTATTAAGACAATTTTGTGAAAACTAAAAATTTAGTATAGCGCCATCTGTAATGATTTATTTATTTCGTGAATGAAAAATGTAGTATAGCGCCATCTGTATTTTTGATATGGAACTCATTCCTATCTGATGTCCCACGACACCACCCGATTTTTTTTACAACTAATACACACACGTTTTACTATTAAAAACTTATTTAAGTATTTATATATGTACATAAAATATAAAGTGTTTATATGAGCTTATTTCGAGATTTGACATCGACCGGGTCTGGCACCGCTCGCTTCTCTCCAAGCTCTCGGCATTCGGTCCGCCTCCTAGACCCTCTCACTGGATTGACGCTTTTCTTCATCAGCGCCGCATTATGGGCCTTTGCGACGGCACGGCCTCTGATGTTCTGGATGTAAACGCTGGCGTACCTCATTGTTTAGTCCTGTCGCCCACACTATTTCTTCTGCATATCAATGACATGTTAGCTCTTGGCAACATACATTGCTATGCAGACGATAGCACAGTTCATGGGCGATATTTTTGACACCGTTCAGCCAAGCTGGCAGTCGTTGAGGAAAATCGACAGAAGCTTGTCGCTGAGCTCGACCGGGTTTTGAACCGCATTTTACAATGGGGTGATAAGAATCTGGTCGAGTTCAACGCTACGAAAACACAGTTGTGCGCGTTCTCTACCAAAAAGTCTCCATTTCTTTCCCTCCCCACTTTACAGAGCACGCAACTGCCACTACGGGGTAAGCTCGGTGTCCTGGGCATAGATATTTGCCGGGACCTCGAGTACTGTTCTCATCTTTGTGATGGATCCGCGCAGTATTTGCTTGATGCTTTCGATTGGTTGCAATGGCGAACAGTCCGCTTTACCAACAGTCCCGAAGCCACCGAGTTCCTTGAACCTCTGCAGCTGCGTAGAGATATCGCCTCTATAGCAGTCCACTACCATCTGTATCATTGGAAGTATTCTGAGGAGCTCTTACAACTGGTCCCCCTTCTCCCTTCCTCTGCAGAATAACATGTTCACTCTCAAACCAAACGGTTTGGTTCATCCTTCCTGTGCCGAGCAGCTAAAAACTGAAACTCACTACCAGCGCACGTGTTTCTCTCCCACTATGATCCCGGGGCCTTTAAGTGGGGCGTGAAAAAGCATCTCACTAAGCCGTCATAGTGTGGGACGCAATACTGCATTGTCTGCTTTCCCAGTGAGTATGGTTGCCCCCACTGTTAGATTCTGCTTGAGTTTTCCATCAGGCTGACCATAGTCACTTTGGCAGCTTCAAATGAAAAAAGTACAATTTTAATAACTACGTTTTTTCTTTTGCCATATTTTGTCAAAATATGGAGATTTTGTGGATTTGATATACGTGAGTATGCTGCTCATGAGAAAAAAAAAACTGTATCTTTAAGCATCTGTCCTTGGGTTTTGATAATATTGTTATTGGAAATGCTGTTTTCAGCGGAAACTGCATTCTTTTAAATTAAAATGTCAAATAAGTTGGAATTATTGGAATACGGGGAATTAAAACATTATCTTCTTTTGCCATTCCATGCGTCATGATTGTAGCTTTTACAATGTTGTACCCCAGTTGTGTAATATTTAACCATGTACTATTACATTGCTTTGGCGCTCAAGATACCTCATTTAATAGTACTGGAACATTAACTTGCAGCCTCAACTTATGGGTAGGCACTCCTGATATTTCCAAAGACTTACTAAGTATTCGACAACATCTCCCTCCACGCCTGACATGATCCGTTCGTTTAATTGATAACTATGTCATTAGTCAGCTGATCAGGATGGATATTATTTACATTTTTATTCATATCTAACCAACAGCTAGCTTATAATGACGATACTTCTGTAGAGAATTTTGAAGTTAAGAAACGCTGTTAATTAATTATTTAATTTGGCTTATTTATTTCTATTAATATAATGAACATACAAATCAGATTGACGAATATATACTTAATATCTTAACATTTAATTTTTATATATATAATATCATTGCTATCATTGTTAAGTCTTCATTGAAAAAGTGAAATATTTTTTATTATTGTGACAGCCTTGTTTATTCGTTGTCAAGACGCCCGACGTAGGTAACGCGCAGGCGTATGGCGAGTGAACTCCCAGAACAACCTTTCATCCCCCTTTTAAACCCCTTACAACCCCTTTTTCGCATTAAAAAGTAGCCTATGTCCTTTCTCAGGCTCTAGACTATCTGTGTACCAAATTTCATTCAAATCGGTGCAGCGGTTTGGCCGTGAAAGCAAGACAGACAGACAGACAGAGTTACTTTCGCATTTATAATAATATAATTTTTTTCAAATTGGACCAGTAGTACCTGAGATTAGCGCGTTCAAACAAACAAACAAACTCTTCAGCTTTATATATTAGTATAGCTGACCCACGCAACGTCGTTTGCGACTCCTATGGCTCGTAGCGTGATAATTTTCCCCCGTTTTTGAAACATTCTTCATTGGTGCTCCGCTCCTATTGGTCATAGCGTGATGAAATATATATATATATATATATATATCATCACGCCTATAGCCTTCCTCGATAAACGGGCTATCTAACACTGAAAGAACTTTTTCAAATTGGACCAGTAGTTCCTGAGATTAGCGCGATTAGCTGACCCACGCAACGTCGTTTGCGTCTCCTATTGCCCGTAGCGTAATAATTTCCCCCCGTTTCTGAAACATTCTTCATTGGTACTCAGCTCCTATTGGTCATAGCGTGATGAAATATATATATATATATATATATCATCACGCCTATAGCCTTCCTCGATAAACGGGCTATCTAACACTGAAAGAACTTTTTCAAATTGGACCAGTAGTTCCTGAGATTAGCGCGTTCAAACAAACAAAAACTCCTCAGCTTTATATATTAGTATAGATGTATTTATTATACTCTTCTAAGATCTAATACTCATAATCAACAACACATTTATTTGGATAAAGACTAATATTAGGTATTATGTTGATAAAAACTCTTTGACAAATAACTCAATAATAGGTACTAACTCTTAGCGTCTTATACTCGTGATAACTTCTAAACGAAATGTCTGAATGGGGTGAAACAAAAAGTATTTTACTTCTACATAAATACCCTTGATAACATAATGCTTTATTTGGATAAGGATTAATATTACGATACACATTTAAGGTAGTTTCTTTCTTCAGACGATTTAATAATTTTTTTGAGCACAAAAGCGGTTATTGTGACTAAACCATGATAGTTAGATATATGCTCTCGCGGACTTTTTTGTAGATCTTAATGGGACCTACAAACCCGTAATACATGATTTTGTTCTATTGTCAATACTTTTTGCAGCGCACGCAAAAATAGGTTTTCGAGTTCACACCTTGGGTTACAAAATAGCAATTTTCTTACGGATCTCAAATTTTTTTGAAAATAAAATATAGCCTATAGCCTTCCTCGATAAATGGACTATCCAACATTGAAAGAATTTTTCAAATCGGACGAGTAGATCCTGAGATTTGCGCGTTCAAACAAACAAACAAACAAACTCTGCAGCTTTATAATATTAGTATAGATATATAGTATAGATGAGTCGTTATGAGAACCAGCGTTCCGTCGTGCTGATCGCTGCTAGAGGTAGAATTATTACGCGATTCTGCTGCTTTGTTTTGCGTTATAGTTATCTAGTAGTAGAGTTATCTTACTAGAAGTATGGAGAATATGTAGTATTCAAGATAAAGTTACTACTTGCATTAGAAACGTAGCGGCGACCATAAACGTATATGTAAAATTGCATCAAACAAGTACTACTGTAGAATAGAATAGGAACCACAATTGGTACAGACTTTCAATGTAACTAACAAGTGCGGGTCATAACTTCAAGTTCCGAGCTATATAGTTGAAGTATTGGCACACTCAATGGTAGTAAAACTATAAACAGATGAATATATTGATAAAATACAAGTTCAAGAATGCAAACGACTTTTTTGCAGGGCAGGAGGCATCCAATTTTATAAATAGTAAGTTTCCAACACTAAAAACGAAATTGCATTACTATAAAGCTAAATAATACCCCTTTTTAACCGACTTCAAAAAAAGGAGGAGGTTTCTCAATTCGACCGTACTTTTTTTTTTTTTATGTGTGTTCGGGGATAACTTCGTCGTTTATGAACCGATTTTGATGATTCTTTTTTTAATGGAAAGGGGATATCCCAACGGTGGTACCATGATAAGAACACTAAGATCTGATTATGGCATCCAAGAGAAATCGAGTCGAACCTTGAAGTCGGTTTTTATTTTGTTAAAATTTTACTTGTTATACTAGAACTGAATTCACTTATACTTATTCCACTTTTTTAATCCTCTTTAATCCTGGTCGGTATCGCAGTAACCTTGGAATGCCAGAGGACAAAACTAGTCAGAATTTAAGAGGATTGCAATAGTGGAAATAGTACAAGTGAGTATAATTCTAGAATGTATCTAACAAATTCCACCAAATGCCAACAATCGAGAGTATAACTTTCAAAAACCTATTTCATATATTTATTAACTGTCCTGGCGAACTTCGTACCGCCATATTTACATATCTGTCTCAGCTTCCCACTGGCAGTGTACAGTCGCGGACAAAAAAGACTTTCCCCGTTATCTTTTACTTTTTTCTTTCTAGCAAAAAAAGAATGAATAAAATCGGACTATGTGTTATTGAATTACAACTATGTACATATTTTGACTTTCATCCCCTCTCCCCAGGATACCATGCTGAATATCGGGATAAAAAGTATCCTATGTCCTACCTCGTAGTATGAACTCTAATCATGCCAAGTTTCATTTCAATCCATTCAGTAGTTTTGGCGTGATGCGCGGCCAAGATACAGACAGACAGACAGACAGACAGACAGACGGACGGACAGACAGACAGACAGACAAAAATGAAAAAAAAATACAGTTTTGGCTTCAGTATCGATAATAGAGAGCCCTCCAAAAAAAATTTCAAAATATCTTTAATGTACAGAATTGTACCTGTTACATTTTTATTATAAGTATAGATGATAGTATAAATATTTTGGTTCTCAGACATAGTCTGCTTATGATCACTTAATACAAAAGCAAAATGTATGGGTAACACAAACTCAATGTGAAAACCTAAGGATTTCAACGAGTCACTGCATCCGCTTGACTTTCCACGCAAACATCCTAAATTCATGTCGTGGACCTATTCTGATACTGTTTACTTTAAATAAACTTTACATAATATCTCCTTTTTACATATATGTAAACCGAAGTTTGAGGAACAGATAGTAAGTATAATAATAATAATTTTCTTTTAAAAATAAGTAGGAGAAGTAAGTAGCAGAAGACGAGAAGAGAATAGAAATTAAATTAATAAGCTTTAATATAAAAACAAGCTTTTACTGGAATGTCTCGAGGTCGAGACGAGTCAAACGAGTCCAAACTCGATGATGATGCGACATTTATTTATGGCTACCTTCTAGCTCCAGCATCAAATCAGCTCCACGTCATTATAATATTGTATTGTCACGCTGTATACATATGCTTGCAAAATTTCAGCAAAATCGGTGGAAGATATCTGCTTCATAATTGAGTTGCAAGATTCCACCCGAACATACAAGCATACATATATACATTGCAAGTTAATAAAAAGCTTGCAAATACCACTAACCATTTCGTATTTTAAAAAGAAGGTACCGCGACCACCTTATCTTCTTATAATTATATGCTAAAACTAGCTGACCCGTCGAACTTCGTACCGCCATATAGACACATCTGTCTCAGCTTCCCACAGGCAGTGTACAGTCACGGACTTAAAAAATAACTTTTCTCGTTACCTTAAAATTTTTCTTGTACACAAACCTTGTCATAACAATAACGAACACATAAAAAACGGAATTATTTAATTTGGTGCAGCCGATCGTAAGTTATGCGCGTACATACATTTCGGCGATTCATTTTTATATATATATAGATGTAGGTATTTTTTTATGTATGGTTATGTATGTAAATCTGTGTACTGTATACTTTAGTTGTTTCGCTATGTTACCTATTTCTACACAACCCAAAAAATTAATGGTACAGAATGACCTGAGCAGTTAGTATGCAAATTTATAAAAATATACCTGGAAAATTAAGATCGATAGACAAAAAGAAATTTCGTAAGATTCTTAGAGCTAAATCTAATCACAATAATGGTTCAGTACAATTCAGTTTTTGCTAATTTGAAGATATTGCAGAATAAACTGATTTATGGTCCTCATAAACCCTCATGAACCAACCAAGGTTTACCTAAATATATTTTTCGGAATGCCCTACCAGTTTCAAACCCCGGGAAAGCCTTTATAAAAGCGATAAAAACTAATAACATGAGGTTCTGTTTCTTGCGTTCAAACTTATTTTTCAGCATTTGTTTTTTTAATTTTCTAAAATAAGTTAAAACTAAATCATCATCACTACATAATATAAAACAAAGTCGCTTTCTCTGTCCCTATGTCCCTATATTCCTATGTGTGCTTAAATCTTTAAAACTAAGCAACTGATTTTGATGCGGGTTTCTTAAATAGATAGAATGATTCAAGAGGAAGGTTTTTATGTATGATAAATGCATAATATAGTATGGAAACACTGCTAATTTTCGAGGTTTCTAATGTAATGTAGCAAATAAACACATTTTTTGCGCTTACATTGCAAACGCTGGTTGCACCCTACGAGATAGATCAAAATAATGTACTACAGTATTTTACACCTTAACAAGTACTACAAAAAAGTCCGCGACGGTATATGTCTATCTCTTAGGGATAACCCACAACAACCATTTTTTATTCGTTTCTTAATTATATTTAATTTAAGTTTCTTAATTATATAATAATGGCTTATTTACGAAGAGATTTTAAGCAATACAGAATGAATCCTTATACAATTAAGTAAATTAAATACATTGTGCATTTAATATGCTGATCATGAGGTCTCGGGTTCGATTCCCGGGTCGAACCAAATGTTTCGGAGTTTAGGTGTTTTCTATGTATGATATGTATGTATTTACAAAAAAAAAAGGATATATGTATTTGTATTAGTTGTCTAGTACCCATAACACAAGCCCTGCTTAGCTTGGGACTAGATGGCGTTGTGTGTTAGATGTCCGAAAAAAAAAATATATACATCAAAATGGCCCTTTATATCCAATTTAAATCATCTGAAATCCACCCGTGCGAAGCCGGGGCGGTTCGCTAGTTTGAGATAAGTAATTACATTAAAATCAATTTACAACCTCGAAGATATAGTTTTAGACACACACGAAAAATACCAACAGAATTGATGATTACATATCCTTTGAAGTTTGTTAAAACACCATTTATCTTGTAAATAACAAAGTCAAACATTAAGATAAGAACTCATTTAAAGAGGCTTTAAGTCAAGCCATATTTGGTCAGTGCGAATATAGGGTCTATGACCCACATCTTTACGTAGAAAGCGAAAGTGTTTTCATTGACCATAAATATTTAGACAATCCTTGCTAATTCCAAAACTAATATCATAAATGTGAAAGTTACCTTGTCTGTCTGTTTATACGAAGCTTAACTTCTGACCTATTGTATATAACTAGCCGACCCGGCGAACTTCGTTCCGCCATATTTACATATCTGGCTTAGCTTCCCACAGGCAGTGTACAGTCGCGGACAAAAAAAAACACTTTTCTTCAATTTTTATTCTTTCTAGCAAAAAAAGAATGAATGAAATCGGACTATGTGTTATTAAATTACAACTAAGTACATATTTTGACTTTCATCCCCTCTCTCCAGGATACCGTGCTGAATTTCGGGATAAAAAGTATCCTATGTCCTACCTCGTAGTATGAACTTAACTCATGCCAAGTTTCATTTGAATCCGTTCAGAAGTTTCGGCGTGATGCGCGGCCAAGATTTGACCGCGCATCACGCCGTTTTGGCACACAGTTTTGGCTTCAGTACCGATTATAGAGAGCCCTCCAAAAATTTTTTTCAAAATAACACTAATGTACAGAATTGGACTTGTTACATTTTATTATAATATAAGTATATATATAGATAAAATAACCTCAAACATCTAACCCGTGCAACTAAAACCAAGTACAACGGCCCAATCAAGAGGCTAAGTGCGGAAATAGCCTGGTAAAACAAACAAACAAGATCTAACCCGTAGCCGGCTGACACTAAAGTAGGCAGAACTTGTACTATGATAACCTGATCATTATAAATTACTGGCTGACCCGGCGATCTTTGCACTGCCATACTTTTTCCGTGAATATTTGCTAAATTAAAAAAAAAACTTTTTGTTATTTATACCCGCTTCAGTTTCTCTCGGGTAGTGTACAGTGGCGGATTTCGAAAATATAACACTTTCAGCTTTCTTTTAATTTTCTTCTATACATACCTTTTCCTGACAATCACAAACACATCAAAAAAGACGTGTGGTACTCGGGGACTGCCGCGGTAAAGCTATTGCATAGCATTTTCTATCAACTTATGCAGTTGTAATTATTTAGTTATTTTTTATGTAAGCATTATGTATAATATTGTAAATGAAAAATACTAAACTATTAAATTAGTACCACCATCGTCACTAGATGGCGTTGATCACTTTTTTTAAGAAGAGACATGGTTTCGTTACACAGCATACTATAAAAGATTTAAACTATTTCTAATAAATTCGTCATTGAACGAGTTGTTTTATTTACAGTATTTTTTTTCTTTGAATATGTATACTTACATGTTCAATTACGTGCGGTGAGTGTGGCATTATAAAGATATGATAGATACACTGCTGTTGGATGTTTTTAAGCCGCCCAAGGGCCTCCAACTAAGCTTCACGACTGTTATCATATGATAAGAACCGAGACCTACCTCTTAACGTGACCTCTGAATCAGTTGTTTAATAATGTTAACTCCCTTCCTAGCCATATCCTCTTGCCTCCACTTTTCCTTTGATCTTCTTCTTCTCTTGTACTTGTACCTTTCAACTTCCACATTTGTCCTGCGTTGGCGTCGAACCCATGACCTGTATCTTATCAGTCAAGATCATTAACCAGTAGTTCAGCAGATCCGTAACAATATTGAAGTAGGTAAAAAAATCGAAAATCAGATGAATCGATCGATCTTTTCTCATATGGACCTCTATCATAAATCTGACGATTGATTTTATTACAAGCTTTTTAATAACTTGCAATGTATGTATGTTCGGGTGGAATCTTGCAACTCAATTTTGAACAGATATCTTTAATCGATTTTGCTGAAATTTTGCAAGCATATGTATACAGCGTTACAATATAATATTATAATGACATGGAGCTGATCTGATGCTGGAGCTGGAAGGTGGCCATAGGAACTCTATAAAAAAACGTCGCAACATCATCGAGATCGGACTCGATTGATTCGTCTCGAGGCAATCTAGTAAAAGCTTGTTTTTAAAAAGCTTTTTAATTTAATTTATTTCAATTGACTTAGATTATATGACGATTTACTAAATTTATATATATACCGTCTAGCAACAATGTAGCTAGTTTAATCCAGAATAGTTAGTCACGAGCCATAAATAAGTTCGTGGCACGCAGCGCATAGCCGGTTCTGACTACATTTGAACTGCATTACAGTTCTACGTTTATAAGTTATTCTAAACAGAATGCGGCATTTTCTTCTTGAAAATTATTTTCAGTGAATCTTAAATTCTCAAACATTCTTTAATGTTCTTATTTATTAATGATTCATTTAAAGATCTAATATTAAAAACTAGGTGAACCAGCGACCTTCGGACCTCCATATTTCCACACAGCTTCCCACAGGTAGTGTACAGTCGCGGACCAAAAACCTTGTCCTAACAATAATGAACATATAAAAAAGGAATTATAAAATGACTGCCTCTGTGACGCAGTGGTAGCGTATGCGACTGCTGTGCTTGAGGTCTCGTGTACGCTTCCCGGATCGAACCAAATGTTTTCAAACACTGAAACCAACAGTTGGAAACACTGAAATTGCCAACAATTTCGGTGGAGACGCGCTTTTAGATGTCCGAAAAAAAAATTGGTGCAGTCGATCGGAAGTTATGCGCGTATAAAGCGTACCTACATTTCGGCGATTCATTTTAATTTATGTAGAAGATTTTCTGTGAGGCCGTGGTATCACTCCGGTCGAGCCGGCCCGTGCATGCCGAAGCGTGGCTCTCCCACGGTAGACGAAGCCTATATTATAGTGATCAGACTGCAAATAAACATACTTATATATTTCTAAGTGTATACACATGATACATAAATGAGATTTAGACACAGAACAAATGTTTTCATCTCAAAATTTTTGTCTTGAGTGAGATGTCTATATCTATATCTTCAATTTAAGATTTATAGGTAACGATGTCTTTGACTACCGATGACATTTGTGTTACTTGAACTTATAAAATGGTATAACTGCGGTAAAATACAGTAGGTAGGTACTAGTCTACAGTGGCATTGTGAAGAGTTGAAGAGCAGACATTTCTATATACATTTGGCAGTGGAAGTAAGCCTCAGCAACCAATTATTTTACTATTTTTATGTAGTTGTAAAGCTTTATTGCCTTAAACATACAAATAAGTAATAGTTTTTGATCAGAACGCCTAAACCTATTTGCATAGCAATACACGTTATTGAGATTTTTTGTACCCATTTGACAATGTTTAGGAGTCTTGGGTATGTAAAATTACAATATATAAATATCGAAGTATTTAACGTTTTATAAACAGTATAAAACTTATTCTTTTATGGATTATATACGCTTAGAAATCACGGTTCGCATTCGATTACCGTTTAGTACATAATCAGAGTTTCCATAAAAACGTAGATAGTTTTACTTATAAACTAATTATGTGTTAAGTAAAAAAATATCCTAGTTTTCTTCTTTTTATTAGTGAATTTGTTTTCTTGGTAATGAGTGTGTTCAAAAAATCGGCCAAGTTCGAGTCGGATTCGCACAGGAAGGGTTCCGTACCATTATTTATACATTTCAAGCATCTACCTGTTGCCGTTATCAATATCGAGCAAAAACGAGTAAAGAAATCATGTTTGTTGTATGGGAGCCTCCTTAAATATTGATTTTATTCTGTTTTTTAGTATTTTTTGTTATATCGGCAACAGAAATACATCATCTGTGAAAATTTCAATCACGGTTCATGAGTTATAGGCTGGTGACAGACAGACGGACAGCGAAGTTTTATTAATAGAGTCCCGTTTTACCCTTTGGGTACGGAACCCTAAAAAGTGAGTCATCTTATTTGACTCAACTTGGTTTGTTTCGAGGATTCCTACGAAATAGATGTAGTCATAAAGACCTGATGATAAGGTCAGGAGGAGGTGTAGAGCCAGGTTTTTGTATTTTTAAGTCATAGGTGCAGAGGAGCTGATGAATTACCTACCCGATTTGTAGTAAGTACTTAAAGTAAGTGACAATTGCCCCTGGAAAACATAAATAACTCAAAATATACAAGAGCGTTGTCGGCATTTAAATGCCCACTCCCCAAAGGATTTAAGGGGCTATCTCTGGTAACCATTACTCATTCTGGAAAAGTAAAGGTAGAATTGCTTAACAGGGATTGACTTTGCGACTATGATGTACCTCTGGTTCGAAGCATGGTCCTCACACGGTCAAAGTATCAAACACTGCGCTCTATATCAAATATATATATATATATATATATATTTTATGTATGAGCCTGCTAAAGGGACTCTATTCTACCTGATGGTTAGCATGAGCAGAATCCAAGAGTAGTGATCACTATACTCATAGCGAATGCAGACAATGCAGCATGGTTAGGGTCCGTTCACACAGACCTGCTCGGAGAGGAGACCAGATTTTTATCACGTTGGAAACAGATTTTTGAGTAATTGTAGTAAGGTTTATTTTTGCATGTGCACTTATTTTGTCATTCAGACAGAATGCTTGAACTCGCTTTGTGTGAAACGGCGGCTCCGCTCCGGCTAATTCCAAGCGCATACGATCCGGACTGTGTGCAAAGAAAAAAGCGGGCCGATGCTCTCCGAACCGGTCTGTGTGGACGGACCCTCATTCACACTATGGCAGCCTATTGAGATGCTTCTGCACCATTGGGTCTCATACTTACCAACGAAACACGACAGTACGAATGCTATCATTTCAGGTTTGTCTTCTGTGAGAGAGTAGGTAGTTACGCACCTGTCGAACCGAGTCATTCGTGCTGAAATCAGCGTGGCTCTACTACCTTGATTACAGTGAAAGTAATTTTAATTACAATACACAACCGTAATCCGCACGGTTAAATATTTTTAAACAAAAATATTTAACTGATGTTCTGTAAAATGATGACAGTTTGCATTAAACATGCTTACTCAGAAGAAAGTTCAATATACGTGACTTGCATCTACAAAAATGTGTCTAAGAGTTGTCATGGACATAAACGTGGGAGAGCCTCGCTTCGGCATGAATGGGCCGGCTCGACCGGAGTGATACCACGGCCTCACAGAAAACCGGTGTGAAATAGTGCTTGCGCTGTGTTTCCCCGAGTGAGTGAGGACACCAGAGGGCCAAACCCCCCCTCCCCCTATCTCCCCCACCCTCTCCCCATATCTCCCCCCCCATCCCCCAAAGGCCTGCAACGCACTTGTGACACTCCTGGTGTTGCAGTTGTCCATGGGGGGCGGTAATCCCTTACCATCAGGCGATACGTCTGCTTGTTTGTGCGCCTATTCCATTAAAAAAATGGATTCTTTACTGCCGAGAGTATCATAATGTGAAATTACAAAAATCATGAAGTAAATAATAGGTCTTTACCTATGAAATTGCCGTTTCGTATGCAATAAGTCAAAGTACTTATTTTTTCAAACTTTTTTGTTTCTTATGGAATCAGGCGTTACTTTGCGGAAATCCATGATATTAAATGCTATGAAATATATTTAGCTTTAATTCCGCGAGACAAATATCCAGGTCTGAAAGCAGGGCACAAAATCCCACCGTCTAGGGTTGGAAGCTCTCCCTCATCCGCCATACTCACTAGACCTTGCACCTACCGACTATTACTTTTTCCAAAATTTAGACAAATTTTTAGTGGGTAAAAAATTCAATTCCCGAGAGGCAGTACAAAATGCCTTTGAAGAGTTTGTTGCCTCCCATCCAGCTGATTTTTACAAGAAGGGCATCAATAAACTGCACTTCCGTTGGCAAAGATGCGTCGATTGCATGGATGATTACTTCGAATAACAGAAATAAAAAAGTTTGAAAAAATAAGTACTTTGACTTATTGCATACAAAACGGCAATTTCATAGGTAAAGACCTAATAATATTATATCTCACAACTTACAAACTAAAACAAGTCACATCCTTACTGAACACCTCGTTAAATAAACCTTACTTTAAGATAATCTAATATCGTTCTGATTTAATGTTAGTATCATGATCGTTTTAGCTCCGGACTTTGAACTTCACGGAGTTCATCTGCAATTATGGCGCTTGGAAAATAGAAAATATCTGTAAACTATTTAGGTATTGGACAATCAAAAATTAAAACTGAAATAATTACTTACTAAAGATAAGAATAGTGCTAAGGATAGGCAAAGCTAACTAAATATTTTCACAAATATTTCACAAGGCTATTTCTAAAGTTGTAAGCCTCAATTTAAAAGAGCGAATTGTCACCTCGTAAATAAATTGCAATTGCAATATATAATCGTGCCAATTTCCATAAAATTGAAACAAATCTACAGTGCCAATTATGTATTGCGATATGAAAAGTTCTTACGCTGATTAGCATGCGAGTATAAATTAAACTTGCTAGCATCAACTGTCGGACCACAGTTCGTTTGGTAATATTAACCTCACCTAGTCAAGGGATGCCTAGGAGACTTAACGGGGTGATAATCTTGGTTATTTAGTCTGCTGTATGCTGATATGTATAACCGTTACTACCGTTTGGGGTAAAGACACTAGGTTCATGGGCTCCGATGTTTAAACAACTAGCTAAGCAACTAATTGACGCTTCTCGCGACCAGAATTCTAGCACAGAGAATCAGCATTTCCATTCAACGTGGTAATGCTGCCAGTCTTTTGGGACCACTACCAGCTTAGCCTATTCGAGTACCTTAAATTTAAAACTAAAATCATTCTGGAGAAGGTTTGGCGACAGTCAGTTTTCGACCAGAAATGAAATCAACTAAAATATTCCGCAAATATTGCGTCACCTCTAATAAAATTGTGGAAAGGGCAAAATGATGATGACTTAAATAGTATAATCAGTTCAAATCTTAGAAAGATTGCTCCCTTTAATACCCATATATAATGAATTTAATGTTTTCTCACTGTTATGCGCTAAATTCCCATGGCTTTAATAACATGAACGATACATTCGAAAGTAACCGGTAATTGTTGTTTATGAAGTTGGTAATTCATTTTTATAGACTTTCTATTTTTTGTAATACTATTCATAATCGATTGAGATTTTTAGTAATAATATGCTTGTTAAACTCACAAGCTTTACTTATACTCTACAATTCGTTTATGTATCCTTTTCCTTTATTGCTTTCCCTTCCTTTCTCTTTTAAAATACTTCCAAATTGCACATTATTAAATTTTGAACTACCAATTACTTGAGTAAGGTAAATTAAATTTGTATTTAAAATGCTTCAGCTTACTCTAAACTGTGTCAGGAAGTATACCCTTATCTTTGTTATACTAGGTGGTGTATTAATTTGTAATCTTTGATAGTTTTTAATCTGATATCTATTTCTTAGTAAACAGTTTGTTATTATTATGCTTCATAATCATCATATTTATCCCCTATTGCAGTTCTGTATCCTATGATTTTTTTCATTATAAGTATTCTTAACTGCTCATTTAATATGCCTGCTCATACAATCATGGGATAGACTTGAGGATATCTGATACCAGCTTCTTCATGCTTTAATCTCATATCGTTTTCAAACCTGCTGCATTATTTTTTGTATCATTTTTTTTCTTTATACCCATCTATTTTCTATTATGTTCCCATATAAATTTCAAAAGAAATCACTTTTAACACTAAGCATTTTAACAGGAATCATCAGACAGGAACGAATAAAATGACACTATTGAAACTCCTGCACATGACGTTAAAATACAAACATTGCCTCAGGAAGACAATAAAGATATTAACACAGTATTCAGGTTTTGACTTTTCCCGAAACTTAAATAATTCAAACTATACTTTGCCTGGAATATTGTATTATTAACCTACAATAGTGAAACTTTGTACCACTAAAGACGTAGGTTAGAACGCTGGTAGTCTTCTTCGTTTTAAAGTGTTCATAAAATAATTAATGTAGATATAAATTTTATTGACGGATTGATCGACGTTTTATAGGCTATAAGTCTATAAAACATCGGCTTCTAAAATCAATTTACTGAAATATCAGTTGTCTTGTCGTACTCGTGCACTTAATGATTGTAAAATGAAATCCAACGAAACAGGTTTAATTAGTAAAGTACCATAGACTTTAAGATTAAGACTGCATTTGGTTTTAAAGTCTAAGAGAATGACAGTTAAAATGCCTCTGTACAACTGACACAACACTTTTATTCTTCAGATTGATGAACCGACTTTTTTAATAAACCGTAACGCAATTTGGACTAAAGGTGAAATAAAAAGGGAAACATACATTAAAACATTCTTTATTATCTCGATTCGAGGATCCATTGTAAAATAAATTATGTTCAACACACAGACAGACTGTTAACATTCTTCGCATTAAATACAATTGTTTGTAATAAATATGACTTGTAACATCCACACACATACAACACAAATGACTAAGAAAAACAAAAGAAAATAAGATAAAAAATATAAAATAAATAAAATATCTTTGGAACTGAAAACTTAAAATGATACAATGTACTATTATATCCACAACTATATCTATAGTATGGGAGATAAATATATACTTAAATATATAGTACGTAGATACTTATATACATAAAATAAGACTTATCATCTCAGTCGATAAAACTTAGTTAATAAAAATATATACATTATTATAATAAAACTTAGCAAATGTATCGAACGGTGGTCCATATATAAAAGATGAATAGATTAATAAGTTAATTTACCTAAAATAAATAAATAAATAAGTTAACTTCACGCTTGTTTCACGTGAGCAACGTACGCCAAATCTTGCGCATCTTGGGATCTTCCCCAACCACCACTGCTTTCCCAGCCGTGGTGCTCTTCATGGACAGGTTCAGACCAACCGCTGCTCTTCTTTGATTCGAGAAGTTTTTTAATGGCACCAAATGCGGCGGCAATGAAGGCGATTTTACCGAGAATGTAAGCCTTGAAGACTGCGAAGGCGATGATACCAAGGAACAGAGGGATGAGGGCAGCGAGCTTCAGCTTGATCAGGGCGAGGATGGGCAGGAGTTTCTTCAGCTTCTTCTTCTTCTTGCCACGGCCTGAAGGAAGATGGTAGACATAAGTATGACGTTAAATAAAACGTTAGATTGCTTGTCTTAACCGTGACCTGAAGGAGTTATCGCTGATACACCGCAATGAATTCGTATCAAAAATATCCTATCATTAAAATATGCATGTATTGGTATAGTATTTGAACTTTATCAAAGGAAATATTATACTTTTATTTTAAATAATTAGATATGATCTAATAAGGTGAGACAAAGTAAGAAATTTAAATGAAACAGAAATAAAGACAAGCTTTCAAACTGTCTTAAGCGTGAACGCAAAGAATCTTAATCCCGTTAAATTCTCACAAGTCTCTAATACCAAACAAACATCAAACAAAGAAACTTCGATGCGTTTTATCTTACATCTAGCTATCTCAAGAATGTTGTCCGCAAAAAGCTTTCCCACAGACATTATTACTGACAGAGTTCTTTGTGACCGTTGATACAACAATTAAAAGAAAGCTATGTCAACTTTTGGCATTTGTAACAAGAATAAAAATGCAATGTCTTTGAGAAAGTGTGTTCTGTGTCACCTTGTAAAAGTTCAGGCGTAAGATTAATTAAAATTGAATTATTTACCTATTTCGAGTTCGTCTGGCTCTATTATATAACTAATTATCAATTTTCAGACAAATGGTATTGCATATATATTCTAATAATTACCCGTCTTATGTTATACCCAAATGTGAATTAATCCTGTACATTTTTTGTCTTTAATAACTTTCATCCTGATTATTTTGAATTTAAATGAGCTCCGTATTTATGTTTGGTCTAAGAACACTTGATAGAATAAGCTCTTTGATTTGAGACACCTAACAGAATAGAGGGAAGTAACTTAAGCCTAAAACATTTTAATGAATATTCATCAAATTTACATTTCACCTAATTTGCTTGCCAATGAAAAATAATTTGCATGCATAGAAACTGGTCTATCAAGTTATGTTACGTGTCTGCATAGTGAAAACATAACCAACCCGATAATATGTTACATCAGCAGTAATAAAATACAATATAATGACTAAGAGCTGGATTTACAATTGCGTGGAACCATAATTCAAAAATATACTTGAAAAGTGTAAAGTAAATATAAGTTTGAAGATCCGTTGAAAGTATAAAGCGGAGTACGGTACGAAAAATTAAAAAGTAATATTTAAACAAGTACTGCTGGGTCAAATGGGTGCGCCCGCGAATTATCGTCTTATGTAAGCCATCCGAATCTGAATACTCAACATAAACTGGAAATCTTGAGTGAAAGTTTTGCAGCCGACAAAAAAAACATAAAAATTGCCAGCAATTTTGTGTACGGAGATACACATTAAATGAAATTATACGGTTTTTTAACTACATTAAAATCTTGAAATGGATGGAAGAAAGAAATACTTTATTAAAAATGTGTCACAGAATTTTCGGTTGAACCTCAAATCCTGCATTTTAAAAGGGTTCAATTACAAAAATTTTATAGCACGTTAGAAATTTATTTTGTTATTCATGATAGTTGTTAAAATCTAGTGATTTTCTGACTGGCCAAGAACAATGACTTATTAACTGTTATTTATTCAGTTGTTCGTTCATGATTAAATAAAAAGAAATGTTTCCAAACTAAAAAAGGGCTTCGTATTTATTTTCAAGCAAAAAGAAAGTAAAGTGCCACTCGAGTACTTTATGTGAAACATTCTGAGTTAAACGGTGTTTTAAATACCTGTGTTCAGTTAACAAACGAAAGGAATGTTCAATGACCCGAGAAAATGCATTTAAAGTACCATGCCAAATTACAACGTTAGTAAAACTTGCGATTTTATCTCGGTTTGTGTGAAAGAATTCCACATTTGGCTGGCATACAATGTACTGTGTGTGCCTAATAGCGTAACTAATATTTTTATTGTGAGCATGAGTAATTGATCTATCAATTTAAACTATTAAATTGTAGTTTTATTTAAATTGAGCTTTTTATTTGTTCTTTTTAATTTAATAGAATTCTATCATTCGATTTATAATTGCTTTAGTTGTAAAACTACTTAGTTTAAAAAAGCAAATACTTGAATAATATTGAATATTGTTTCTTATGGTGATTTTCTTGTATTTTGCTAACGGAAAATTGATTTTTCTTTTGATCTATTAACTAAAAATATTTTATCACGTGTTTTTTCAAATGGAAAATTAAATTCTACATACCTTCCTCTTCAACAGAGTTTTCGTCTTCGAAAGCTTTAGGCATCCTGAGTTGCAGAACATGACCATCCAAGAAGTCAACAACGTTTTCCAAAATTCTTTCTTCAACCTTCAGTTCCCTAGCTTTTGGTTCCTCAGGAAGGGGTTCATAGCTGCGTGCTGATCTAGTATTTCCAGTGTTCTTTAAGCTAACTCCATCCAAGATATCTAGGTTTGAGGACGACGCCAATTTGTCTGTGAATTTCATTGCTTTTTCCTGCAAACGAAAAGAGAACAGACTTAGTTTGTTAGTATTTTTTTTATAATTAAATATGTTTTT
Organism: Diaphora mendica; assembly: GCA_949125395.1. Lineage (NCBI taxonomy): Eukaryota > Metazoa > Arthropoda > Insecta > Lepidoptera > Erebidae > Diaphora > Diaphora mendica. The sequence goes on along the minus strand of OX421332.1, from coordinate 1,319,487 downwards.
AGGTTAAAAGTATTACGAATACTATTCAGACAAATGAGTTGATAATGTGTCTAAATATTTGACTTATTAAGGTTTTGAAAAAATAAATTTAGGTCGGTTTTGATAAAATTTGACATTTAGGTCATTGTTAATTCCTTTTTGTTTCTTGTGTCGTTATTTTTTTTTAAAGATTACTCCCGCACTAGGAATAAATCCTGTATCGCGGGGGACTTTACAAACATACATGAAACGGACACAAAGAACACCTAGACTCAAAACAACAATTTGTGGATCACACAAAGTGTTTGTTCTAGGTAGGATTTGAACCCACGACACTTGGCGTAGTAAGAAACGGCGAGGTGACCGCTAAATCACTAGGCCAATCGTGCAGTCTTTTACAGTGAATTTACTAAAACCGTTTTTTATTTTTCAAAGTCCTCAATTTGATCAAAACTTAACACGATCACCCCTATGTCCTTTAACACAAAACACTATCACTGCACTGCACTTCACAACACACCTTGAGACACAACGAGGTATCTGAATCCAGACAATCCTTCAATGCTGAGATGAATCTTTCCGCAACGCCATCCTCCTTCGCCACGGGCAAAGCCCCGGCAACTGCCAGAGCACACAATAGCACTACAGCTTTCATCTTCCACGATGGCTAAACTCAAATTGTTGATGATCAGTGTATGACCGTGAGTTTTATTTTGTGTCCCCCCTCCCTGTATTTCCATATGTCACGGATTGAGTTCGGTGTGAGTGTGAGGCCTATGACGAAATACGTACGCGCAGCCCCTTGGTATGTTGGACATATAATCGTCAGGTTTTTAAATAAATGTGTGTTATAGTGACATGATATTACGGTTAGGTTTAGTGTATACGTAACTAAATATTTTATGAACTACCGGTTATACTTTTCTTTTTAATAGGCTCTTTTTGCTTACGAGCGGAGATTTAATTTGCTTTATGTGAGGATACTGTTTAAATTTGAATGATATTTAAATTAAACTATTTAAAGTACTAAAAATGAAAACTGTAATTTTTTTATGACTTTAGTGTCATTGAGAGTATTATTCGTTTTTTTACTTTCATTAATTTCTTGATACTATTGTAAAAAGTAGTATCGTTTTTAAAATCTAAAAATATGACCACATAGAACTTCTGAATTTGTAACGGAAATCCTTGTAAAATAATTACTGACTTCGCAATACTTGGAATACCACAGTGATTTCCGGTTTCGTCCGAGGGTTTCGCAAAATCGCTTTCTAAAACCCATCAATACACTTATATCATCGTCTGAATTTCTATATTTTTAACCATTTGTATTCTGAAGTAAATTGTTTAATAGTCCATTTATAGGCGCAGTTGTTGCACCTAGCGAAAGTTTAACGTACTTAAAGACAAAAGCGTTATATCTATTTAGAATATAAAGTGCAGAATTATGTTGTTTATTTATAGGTAGTGCCAACCTTTTGTTAATATTTGTAATACCTTTAATACTAGTAAAGAGGTTAAACTTCGATGGATTGCGTAACTTGAACTTTCTTTGATTCATGAATACTTGCGTCATTGCGATTTTTTTAATTCATTACAAATTCGATCTTCCTTTCATTTTTATCATGCCATGTTCAGACTTGTTTAAGGACTAACTACTTTTGTATTTTGGTACTTTATCCATCCCGGTTAGCTTTTTATTTAATGGAAGCACATTGCAAGAAATTTGTTAGTTGTTTATTTACCCAGAAATTTCAGTACATTGTGTGTAAAGTAACGTTTGTTTAGTGTTTATTTTATAGGCTTGTTATGAGGAGGTTCTCAATTCGACCATATATATGTTTTTTTATGTGTGTTCGCAGATAACTTCGTCGTTTATGAACAGATTTTGATGATTCTTTTCTTTGGAAAGGAGATATTCCAACGGTGGTATCATGATAAGGACACTAAGATCTGATAATGACATCCAAGAGAAATCGAGTTAAACCTTGAAGTCTTCATTTTGTTTTTTTTTTTGCAGGTATTTTTTTTACAAAATATTTAAAGCAAAATAAGTTTTTTATAAATGGGAACACCGCATTAGCGGTCCTATTGCACTTATTAGTTTATTCAGGTAAAGTGAAAATGTAAAAAAAAAAAAGATCATCTTTGCAACATTGAGGTCAACATACAGGCATTTTCTTCTAGTTCAGATTGGTACTACAATTATATATACAATGACATACTCGAACAATTATCCGTTTATTACAGTCTCATAAGATTCCATTGACAAGACTGTTCAATCGCATTCAAATCAGAGAGAGTCCAATGTCGTGACATCTTCATTTTGTCCTACATTTTCAACCTTATCTTGAGCATGCTAAATTTCAAATCAGCTTCTAGTAACTTGTTAGTAGTAAGTCATTATTTAGGTACAGTGTTGGCTCTGAGGACGAATTAGTTAATCACTTCTGGTCGTCCACTGAATGAGTAAACGCGAAGGGAAATTTCTCTGTTGAGAATGTTGCTGATGTTAATGATTTATGAGCTTTGATGAATCCTTTTCTAGTTGGTATTCTAAATAAAGTAAAGTATGGTACTAGATACTAATGATGTAGAAATGCATCTTGGTGTAGTTTCTATACAAAGTGAAAATAAGGTTGTATACATACACACATCAAAAGTGTCTAGGGATCAAGCATTTTTATGCGGATTTCTTGAGATTGAGATGTGGCTTTGGCCCTGGCCTGCTCAGTCGCCAGACTTGAACCCGATTGAGCATGCATGGGATATGCTACAGAGAAGAGCTCTGCCGAATATGGAGGGTATCCAGTCGCAAGAAGACCTTTTTTTGTTGTTGCAACGAACATGGGCGGCCATTCCACAGCGTGATTTGGATGAACTCATTTTGAGTATGCCAAACCGATTCTTGTGTTGTTAGTGTTCGCGGTAGAAACACGGATTATTAATTGTTTAAGTTACCTAATAAAATTTTAAAGAAAACTGTTATTTCAGTCTTTTTTTCGAACTTTAATGTTAGTGGTTCAAATGTCAAAAATCCCTTTATTAGGAAAATGGCAAATTTCTTTATTAATGCAAAGGTGACTTGGTTTATCGTTACTGTGACAAACGAAAACACTTTATTTGATGAATCCTTAAAGAAAATTTTAATTAATATCAATCAGGAGAAAAGTTATTGCAAAAATATATGTTGATCCCTAGACACATATGTTGATCCCTAGACACTTTTGATGTGTGTATTTACAGTCGTAGTGGAGAGTTTTGAAGAAGACCTATGTCAATAGGGGTTCGTTTTTTTGGCTGCGAAGACGGTAATGATGATTTATACAACTGCAGTATATATATATTACTTGTCTACTACTCTTTATGAAAGCTTGTTTAGAGATCTGTGATGTATGTACCTACTAAGAAAAACTATCATGTTTGCTATGTTTTTTTCATAGTCTCTTAATCCTAGTAAAAACAGCAATATACTCCTACAAATATTATAAATGCGAAAATTTGTGAGAACGCAAAGACCAAGTACCGAACACAGTTATATGAATACTAGTTTTTGCTCGCGGCTCCGCCCGCGTGTATGTCGGTTACCGCGGCAAATAGTAGTCTATGTGTTATTCTGATGTATAAGCTATATTACTTTAAAGTTTCATCCAAATTCGTTCAGTAGTTTTTGCGTGAATGAGTAACAAACATCCATCCATCCATACTTACAAACTTTCGCGTTTATAATATTAGTAGGATTTACGGTAATATATGGGTATCTTTCTTGAGACAATGATTTGGTTCATAGCCCATAGCCAGCCAGATGAAGATATACAAAGAAGCGTTAATAACGAAAGTGAACTAGCATTCTCTGGCTTAAGCAAAGTACCTGAGCATATCTCTGAACCATCTCTGACATCCACAAGCCCGATCCTATCGCAGTTTTAACAACAATATCTACCTATAAACATGCAAGTCATTCAATAAACACGGTCAGGATGACTAAGATATTCGATGCAGGTGACTTACCAACCTGTCGCCACTTACTCGCGATGTTAACTTTCAAAATACTATGTTGCTTTATACCATGACGGCTGCGGTGAAGTCTCGTCTAAGAATAGAATATCCCATTACGTATATAGCTTTTGTGAATCATGACAAAAGTAAGGACAGGTGGAATGTTGAGTCATTGGAAAAAAGTAGCCGTTGAATTTCTAAAATTTAAAGGTGTGTTATACCGAAATAGGAACAAGAAGTTGTTTGATCTTGATATTTTTCTCTTTTTATACTGCTACTGTGTTTATTTATTTTTTCTCCGTTGTGTTGGGAAGCAGATAAGTTGTCTTATAAAATAGAAAAAAAAATAGGTAATACAAACATGCATAAATATACACACTATATGCACTTATATAAAAGTACGCAAGCAAATACACAAGAATGGACACACGTGCGATTTCTAATTCACTTCATAGTTCAATTTTGCCAAACATTGTATAAAATAATTAAGATAAAACGAATATTAGTGATTTGTTCAAAAATAATATACTAATTTCTAAAATATTAGTATTTTACAGTAAATTCATTTACAATTATGTATTAAGTTATAATCCATGCGTGGTGTGTCGGAATCGGGCCTACTGAAACCTAACGGTATGCCATTCTGCGCCTGAGAAGACAGGGTTTTTTTTTAAATAGAATAGGGGGCAAACAAACTGACGTATAGTCTGATGGTAAGCGATTACCGCCGCCCATGGACACCTGCAACACCAGAGGCGTCACAAGTGCGTTGCCGGCCTTTTAAGAAGGAGGACGCTCTTTTCAGGGAACTGCTGTTATTAAGACATCCAGACCATTGTGCCCCACACTATAGCAGCCGATTGAAATGCTTCTGCATCATTGGGTCTCCGGTCTCGCACTTACCAACGAAAGACGACAACACGAGTACTACCACTTTAGGTTGGTCTTCTGTATGAGAGTAGTACCGCTATCGCGATCGACCCTACCTTGTGAACATGAATTATTCTGATTATTGTGGTCCATTGTCAAAAAAATTTCAGGTTTTTCAAGAGGTTTTACTGGTAGAATGGACCAGTTATGAATCCGCTTAGAGTGTTTGTTTGTAATATAAAAATAACCGCTTTTTACTAAATGCATATGTATGTATACACGGTATATATACCAAATTAACATTTTTTACAATTTTTTATCTATCGGTCGGTCTGTCTATCTGTCTGTTTGTTCCGGCTAATTTCTGGACTTTCACTAATAGGTGATAGGATAGATGATATAAGGAGTAACTTAGGCTACTTTTTTTAGACTAGCTTCGCCCCGCCGCGTTACCCGCGGTACGACAATAATCGCGGGAAACACTGCGGGGTTCAGCTAGTTGCCTATATAATTATTCTAAAATGTTTTCTCAACGATATAAAAAACTCTTTGTGTTGTTATCTGATCAATGTTCAGCTGTAAATCCGGATGTTAGTCATTTGTAATCGCATAATCTATGTTTGTATAACAATTATACTAAACCGTGGCAAATAAAATTTATGTTCGACTCTGTACTTAAATTACTATAGAGGCCCATTGATGCTTAAGCGTCTCAATAGGTCGCCATAGTGTGGGTCACCATACTGCATTGATGCATTCACAATGAGTTTGGTGATCACTACTCTTGGATCTGCTAAAGGTTTTCATCACCCAGAGTAGATTCACTTTACGGCACTTAACGGCTCGACCGGAGCCGTCCTATCCTCGCACACGGCACAGAAGATCAACGTAAAATGACAGCGTTCGTGCTGTCGTGTTTCGTTGGTGAGTGCGAGACCGGAGGCCCAATGATGCAGAAGCATCACTAGGCCACCAAGATGTGGATCCCCATGCTGCATTGTTGCATTGTCTGCATTCGCAATGAATATCGTGACCACCACTCTTTAATTCTACTTATGCTTTCCATCAGGCAGAGTAGAATCATTTTGACAGACTATACACAAAAAAAACATTTTAATCAATGTCACGTTGTTCATCACGTTGACAAACGTCAAATATATATATATAAATATAAATAAAGCAGAAGCAGAGCTTGTGTTATGGATACTAAACAACTGATGCAAATAAATATATACTTTTTTTTTTGGAAATACATACATATTATACATAGAAAACACCCAAACTCCGAAACAAATATTTGTAGATCATATCGAGCAAACATTTGGTCCGACCCGGGAATCGAACCTGAGACCTCATGATCACCAGTCGTACACGCCAACCGCGAGACCAACGAGGCAGTCAACTTCAAACAGATTCTAGGTACCTAGCAAACATTATAATACTACTATTTAAATGAATAAAGAATTAGGTATATACAAGAATTGGGACATAGCATATATACAAGAATTGGGACATAGCAATTCATGAAGAGCCAGTTTATTTTACGCTTTTTAGTGTTTTTGGCAGGGAGTTTTCGTTGGATGTTTTTTGAAAGTTTGTTTTTAAGAATATTATGCAAATGGAGGAGTTTGAAATTTGGCACAGTTAAAGTTTATATGGAGGACGAGTACATAAAGCAAAAAAAATGAATTATGGTCGGAATTTGGTGACTACTGGATGACCACTAGTATGTTTAAATTGTCTACTAAGTATCATTAAGCATATGTTCCATTTAAAGATTTCATACCTCATCATCACTTGAAGACATCGTAAAAGCTTTACAGCACCGTCATGGAAGCTAAGTTAAAAATTAATTATTTTTTTTACTTATATAGTACTTGTGGGAACTAAACTTATGTATCTTAGCAAATCTTTATTAAAAACATTCCGCTGGTAGGTGATGGGTTCCGTAATATATCTTGCGCTATTTATCATAGTTTTTTTTTTCAATTGTAATTTATTCAACTAGCTAAGCAGTTGATGGACACTTCTCGTCACTAGAAGGCCAGCATTTTTCTAGCATAGAGGACCAGCATTGACATTCAACGTGGCAATAAATAATGGATGCAGCAGCCCAAGACTAGAATGATTGGTGCTTGACAGGCCCATATCAACGAGTGGACGTCCTTCTGTGGAGATAATGAAGTTATTTTTCATAAAGATAATTAAATTGAACTGAAAAGTTCGATAAATAAATTAGTATTTTAGTTACTCATTCATGCCGCGAAGCGGATTTGGGTGAAACGTATAACACAGATATATTATTATTATTATATAAATGACAAGAAAATAGAACACTAAAAAACGAAAGCTACATTTATATAAAATCTCCAACGTGTATAATACATAAATGTACATAATTTTGAATAATGCAATGTATTACACAGAAGAATTTCAAAAAGGAGAAATCTCTTAATTGAGGTTCATTTTTGTGTATGTAATAGGCTGCCTCTTATTTTATACTGGTATTTATCTTTGACGAAAGATATAATATCTGAAGGAATGTCCTAATTATTTAACTCGTTGTTTAGCTCGCGGAATGTTTTGGCTTGAAATATTTTTATGTTGTATGTTTACTTATTGTATGTTTAGTAGCGGAATGTTTGAATCTATGCGTCTGTCTATTTTAATTACACTTTACTAGTACACTGTTAGTAACAATAAAATTAGTTATTAATTTCAATAGTTTGATCATCGTAGCATTACTAGGCCGCCATGGTGTGGGTCGCCATGCTTCACTGTCTGCATTCGCAATGAGTATGGTGGCCACCACTCTTGGATTCTGCTTATGCTTTCCATCAGGCAGAGTAGAGTCATTTTGGCGGGCCATACATAAAAAAAAACAACCGATTAACAAAATTCTAACGCATATAGATGTCCTGATAGATTCTGCAGCTTTTGAAACTCCTAGGACCGCAATCCCTCTGCTATCCTTGAAGATATTTCCAAATTTACGTCTCACAGGGATCACAAGGATCTGAAACCAATTTTAAATTTTGCCCTTTTCACATAATATAAAAAAGCCTGTATGTATTCCTGAAACAAATTATCGAACTAAGAAGATGAGAATGGTACTCATAAATATTTTTATCTCTCACGTGATCAACGGTACCCTAAAATCAGTTTATGTGAAAACCATGAGTCTGCTACACTAGCGTTTAGTTTCACACGTTATAAAAAAGTTTTCTCTCAAACTTGTTCACGACCATTGTTCAACGTGATCAGCACTATTCAGGCCTCGGGTCCCTCATAACGGAATCGAGGAAAGTCGTTTGCTGTCATTGTTTTTGTGCAATTAAAAGAATAATTACTTATTACTGCAATAGTCGACTATTATAAATTCGCTAATAAAGCAATAAGCGAGCTTTTTATGGCATATGACTTCTAAAGACATAATGAAATCATTAGTGGATTTAGAATAACGTGAATAAACAGGTGCTACGGTGCTTAAAGTTGCAGTAATTATAACTGCTGTTTGTTAAAAGTGCTTAGAATTCTATACTATATTTATTAAAAACTAGCTTTTGCCCGCGGCTCCGCCCGCTTGTTTGTCGGTTATCGCATTAAAGAGTAACCTATGTCTTTCCGCAAGAATCAAAATCAAAGTATCTCCACGCCAAATTTCATTGAAATCGGTGCAGTTGTTTGGCCATGAAAGCATGACAGACAGACAGACAGAGTTACTTTCACATTTTTATCATAAATATCTATTTGCGTTTGTATATCCCTAACCTAATTAACTAAGTTGAAAGCAAAATAACTTCTATCCCCACTCTTTCTATCTCATTACTTATTTCATATACATAATATGAGAGTACTAGCTGTCCCACGCAACCTCGTTTGCGTCTCCTATTACCCGTAGCGTGACGATTTTCCCCCGTTTTTTAAACATTATTCATTGGTGCTCCGCTCCAATTGGTTTTAGCGTGATGATATATAGCTTATAGCCTTCCTCGATAAATGTACTATCCAACACTGAAAGAATTTTTCTGATTAATTTTGTTGCGGGTTCCTAGACAGTTTAATTTTTTCCTGGGACTTCCCGAGTGTCATAACTCGGTGTGATCGTTGGTCACCGCTGTTGATCATGGTGTACAGGAGTCCCAAAAAAAAGCCTTGTATCAATCGCTTAGATAAGAGCGACGACTATAAAATTAATCGATAACACACACAATTTTTTTTTTCTTATTCTGGATGTCGTTTTTAGGGTTCCGTGCCAAAGGAAGGAACCCTTATAGATTCGTCATGTCTGTCTGTCTGTCTGTCCGTCTGTCCGTCCGTATGTCACAGCCACTTTTTTCCGAAACTAAAAGACCTATAATGTTGAAACTTGGTAAGTAGATGTATTCTGTGAACCGCATTAAGATTTTTACACAAAAATAAGAAAAAACAATAAATTTTGGGGTCCCCATACATAGAACTGAAACTCAAACATTTTTTTTCATCAAACCCATGCGTGTGGGGTATTTATGGATAGGTCTTCAAAAATGATATTGAGGTTTCCAATATCATTTTTTTCTAAACTGAATAGATTGCGCGAGAGACACTTTTAAAGTGGTAAAATGTGTCCCCCCCCCCTGTAACTTCTAAAATAAGAGCATGATAAATCAAAAAAAAATATATGATGTACATTATCATGCAAACTTCCACTTAAAATTGGTTTGAACGAAATCTAGTAAGTAGTTTTTTTTTAATACGTCATAAATCGTAAACTGCAATTTACCTTTGATTCAATCAAAACAAATATAAAAAAAATGTTACTTGCTGCTGCAGAACCCTTCATGGGCGAGTCCGACTCGCACTTGGCCGTTTTTTTTAATTAAATCTTCCACGCTAGGAATGTGTTCTATGTCTCAGGGACACTTACTTGACAGTAAACACATTTATTAGGTATATGATAATACTGGGCACTATTATCTTTTTAACCGACTTCCAAAAGGAGGAGGTTCTCAATTTGATTGTTTTTTTTTTTGATAAATATTTTAAAGACAACTCTCTAGCACTAGGAATATTCCTGTGTCGCGGGGAACTTTCCAAACATAGATGAAACAGACACAAAATACACCCAGACTCAGAACAACAATTTGTGTATTACACAAAATCTATTTACTTAATGCCTTTAAACGAGCAATTCTTGTATATTTGGATTTCTTCGTTGGTCTCGCGGTTGGAGCGTGCGACTGCTGATAAGGTCTCGGGTTCGGTTCCCGGGTCGGACCAAATGTTTGTATGATCTACAAGTATTTGTTTCGGAGTTTGGGTGTTTTCTATGGGTGTATTGGGTGTATAATATGTATGTATTTACAAAAAAAAAGTATACATGTATTTGTATCAATTGTCTCGTACCCATAACACAAACTCTGCTTAGCTTGGGACGGGATGGCGTTGTGTGTTAGATGTCCGAAATCTATATACCATGTGTCCCAAAATTCAACGATAAGCGGGCGCCAAAGGGTAGACCTTCTCATGAGTACATAAGGAAAAAAAAAATACCTAGTTTTTTTTTAGTTACAAGAAAAATTTAGAATTTCTTTGAAAATTTACACCCTTCATGATATTTTGAACGACCACGATGACAATTTTTGTGTAACGTTTTTTGTGTAAAAACTGCGGGCAATTTGGTATTTTTAAGAGTTGTGGTGAATAGTAGCACTATTTAGGTACAAGATAAAAAAAAATCTTAAGCATATTTGAGAAATTGTCATCGTGGTCGTTCAAAATATCATGAAAGGTATAAATTTTCAAAGGTATAAATTTTCAAAGAAATTCTAAATTTTTCTTGTAACTAAAAAAAAACTAGGTATATTTTCTTTATTATTTTTCCTTATGTACTCATTAGCAGGTCTACCTTTAGGCGCCCGCTTATCGTTGAATTTTGGGACACCCTGTATATAAAAGCGAAATACCACTCACTTATTAATCACGAAATCTCAGAAACTATAACACCTACAAACTTGAAATTTAGCAGGTAGGTTCCTTATAGGGTGTAGACATCCGCTAAGAACGGATTTTACGAAACTCCACCCCTAAGAGGGTAAAACGGGGGTTTGACGTTTGTATGAAAGTTCTATATTTTTGGAGTAAGTGACTTGAAATTTAAAATGTATGCTCTATAGACGGTGTGGAGGTGTACTAATAATGTATATTTAGAAATCAACCCCTTTTGGGGTTAAAAAGGGGGATGGTAGTTTGAACGCAAACGAGGTTGCTTGGGTCAGCTAGTATAATATATTATTTATTATGTCCGAAATATATTTCTTAATCTGAATCTCGTAAACGGCAAATCGATTTTCAATATGATTCTGCGAAATTCAGTATGCTTCGGGAGTGATAAATCGATCTAACTAGAATTCATTTTAAGAAAATTTACTTAAAAAATATCGAGCAAAGCTCCAGGTCATCCAGGAACTGTAATCAATACTAATATTATAAAGAGATAAAGTTTCTAACTTTGTTTGTATTTTTGTAGGGGGTAATCTTCGGAAGTACTGATCCGATCCTGAAAATCCTTTCACTAACAGAAAGCGACACTATTCAGGAGTGACATTGGCCATATTTTTAGATTGGACAAAAAATTCAGTTAAAAATAATAGTATTTGTAAATCAAGTCGAAGAAAAGCGGGCGGTTCAGACCCAACCGAAGTGGGCACGGGTCGGCTAGTCTTATATACGGATCGAACCCGACGCAGCAGGGAGGAGTGAGATAACCGCTTTAAAGGAGATGTCCAAAAAATGTATGGGCTTGTGCACCAGATTCATCAAATAAGTGGTATTTGATAGCTGAGATCTTCTTAAAAAAGAATTTAAAAGGTTCATGAAGCAATGCAGATTCTGAAAAAAGTTATGAAGGTTTAAAAATATATATATATTACTCCGAAAACATCATTTTTTCTCAATATATGTATTTTAAAGTTATACTGTCAGGTCTACTATAAAGATTTTTTTTGTGTGCTCATGTCAAAATATATACTACTGGCTTATTTCCATAGCTCCACTCGTGTGGAAAATCCATGAAAAGTAAATTGTGTCATTCTGCAACATTTTAGATCTCCAAAAACAAATATGTCATCTGTCCATTGTTAGTTACAAGGTTAGTTTTATAGAATGAAAATAAAAGAAAGAACATTATTTTTATGCATTTAACTGCATGTTATTAGAATATTCTTTTAATACCACTGATGGAATAATATAGTTCTTGATCATTTTCATTTCAATTTACATCATGACATCCTATAATCTATCTATACCATGTTTCTTCATGTTACTGCTCTGTAAAAGATATATGAATCATAATTTCACATTTAAAAAAATTATGTTATCATTGTTAACATCAACCTTAAAACAAACGGAACGAATTCCAGCGCGTGAGACGAGTTGTAGCAATTTGTTTTTATTTTATGTGATTGACAAGATTTGATTTTTGAGTGTTTTTCCGAATCTGATACGGACTTTATAAAGTTACTCAAAATACATCATTTATTTTATTTATTCCAAAAACTAAAACATTATTTCGGATTATTCTGGGGCAAAAATGAGACATCTCCATTATCATTGTATTAATCATATTTACCCATTGGAATTACAAAATATGTAAGTCTTTTCATAGCTATTAGACCACACATCAAGTAGTGTTACCATTTCAAAGAAAGCAAAACGCCTGATTAAAATTGTGCGTGTGTCGTTACATCAACTTCATCGATGCATGCTTTACACATTAAGTGGCGCCCCTTATTGCCATTCTAAGGATATTACGTATAAATCAAAATTATATACACGTACGTTTCCTCATAGTCGACTGCCATAATTTAGTTTCGATTTGAATATAAATTTAGGTTAGTTTTATTTTATGGTTTGCGGAAATTGATTTAACTTTTGGGACTGCTCGTAATAATTATATCAAGAGCTGTTTTCCAACTTTTATTTTTCTATTGACTTTAAGTTCAATTTATTGTAAATCGTATTATACCACTGTTCACTCCTCTCACCAATGGGGCGATCACTTTGTGATACCTGTAATACCTATAGGACCCATGAGTATAAGCATTAGCTAGTCCATTGGCGAGAAGAATAAACCACGGCAGTGTCACCGTGTTTTTAATCTAAACTAAAATCATCAAGCACTTACTGGAGTTGTGTGGCGTCCTGTTCTCGGCGTTCCATTCCAAGAGATCTCTTGGGTAGTTTTTTCTCTGCGTCGTCACACAATCATAAACTCCTGAAGTGGTGTACAACTTTCAAGGTATTCGAATTACAATAAACTCGTATCAACTATCACGGATATTCAAATTACAACCTACTCGCTTCAGCTATCGCGGAACGCGCCTACAAAACTCGCGAGTCCACGACCTAACACAAAACGGTTTATCACTAACGAGACCGCGGGTCGATGGACAATACAATTAGCTTAATATCAATTAATTACGGCTTTCAAACAATAATCTACCGTTTTTAACACGCGCGTCTTTCAAGTTCTTTTTATATTAACCTCAAACGTCAAAACGTCAACAAAAAAAAGTGACAATCAAAATGTTGCCATTATAATGACGTTCGAAATCCAACAACCACAATAAAAATATCTTTCTCATAATTTTTTCGAATCTAAGTTTTCGCAATTATATTTGAAGGTGGTGAATTATGAAATAGTCGAGAAAACTTTGGTTGGTGCCTTTTATGGTCTTACGTTGAGAGACATAGACCCTCAGATCATAGAAATTTAGACCCATGCTTCATACACACCAATATGCAATTACCTATGCAAGAAACTGTGAACCTACGCGTTTGTCACTTTTTTTCGAGGAGATAGGTACCTTCGCGTGTTGAACATAACTGCTTAATTTTATGTTTTGTAACGTTTTAAGTAAGTTGTTTTAGTCGACAGTATAGATGATTTTACTAATCACTACATAGTATAAAACAAAGTCGCTTTCTCTGTCCCCATGTCCCTTTGTTTGCTTAAATCTTTAAAACTACGCAACAGATTTTGATGCGGGTTTCTTTAATAGATAGAGTGATTCAAGAGGAAGGTTTTTATGTATAATAAATGCATAATATAGTATGGGAACACTGTTAATTTTCGAGGTTTCTAATGTGATGTAGCAAATAAACACATTTTTTTGCGCTTACATTGCAAACGCTGGTTGCACCCTACGAGATAGATCAAAATAATGTACTACAGTATTGTACACCTTAAAAAGTACTACAAAAAAGTCCGCGACGGTATATGTCTGTCTCTTAGGGATAACCCACAACAACCATTTTTTATTCCTTTCTTTTTACGAGAAATAATGGCTTATTTACGAAGTGATTTTAAGCAATACAGAATGAATCCTTATACAAGTAAGTAAATTAAATACATCGGCATTTAATATAGATCAAAATGATCCTTAACAGTATCTAATTTAAAGTAATATATTCGAAGATATTAAGATTTAAAATGCACGAATTGTGTCGACGGCGGGGGAATCTGAAATCCACCCGTGCGAAGCCGGGGCGGGTCGCTAGTCAACTATATAATTTGTTTCATATTCTAGACTTATATACATTTTCATATTAGCCTTCACGTGCTAGAAACAAAGTTAACGAGGAGAAGATTTTTTTTATGGAGTAGTGGGCAAACGAGCAGACGTATCATCTGATGGTAAGCGATTAACGCCGTCCATGGACACCTGCAACACCAGGGGCGTCACAAGTGCTTTGCCGGCCCTTGGGGGATAGAGAGGGGGATGAGTGGAGGGGTTGGGGGTATGGGCCTCCGGTATCCTCACTCACTCGATGAAACACAGCGCAAGCGTTATTTTACACCGGTTTTCTGTGAGGCCGTGGTATCACTCCGGTCGAGCCGCCCATTCATGCCGAAGCGTGGCTCTCCCACGGAATGATGTAGTGATGTTAGTTTTGAATAAAATGAAATAAACTTGTTGTAAAAAAATCTCTGAATATTATTTCAAGGTAGTAGAAAAACGTTGATTTCAGTATGAAAACTATCCTCTTACAGAATACCAATCTAGAATGACAGCATTCGTGCTGTCGTGTTTTGTTAGTGAGTATCAGACCGAAGGCCCAATGATGCAGAAGCATCTCAATAGGCCGCCATAGTTTGGTAGATATACAATGACAATATAGTATCACCACACTGCATTGTTGCATTGTCTGCATTCGCAAAGAGGATGGTGATCACCACTCTTGGATTCTGCTCATGCTTTCTACCAAGCAGAATAAAGTCACATTGGCAGGTTTAAAAATGAATAAAAAACTATTCATATTACCAAGACACTTCGTGATCAATGTACGATTAAGTATATTTCTTTTTCCTATCAACTTTTAATACACCAGGCACTAACCTTTACTTTCCACGTCTGTCTTTCCATCCCATGGTTGCCTGTAAGAGATTGTCTTAGGGCGATAAGGCCGCCAGTTGTACGTTCTAGTTTTGTGTTACCCTTGTTATTAATCTCGTGTACAATAAGGTGATTATTATTATTATCTTTATTACATTTTAATTACATTTTTAAATATATAACAAGCTAAAATTCAAAATTTAAAAAACCCCCTACGCAAGCACTTAATCGAGTAATCATACGCCAATGATATTTTTACAGACATTCTGTTATTCTTCCCCACTTTCACCCCCATAACTTTTAAACGACTCAACCGATTTTCATGAAACATGTCTAAGAACACTCGCACGTAACTCACCTTTCATACAAAAAAAACTAAATTGAAATCACTTCATCCGTTTGCGAGCTACGGTGCCACAGACAGACAGACAAACAGACATACACGTCAAACTTATCACCCCTCTTTTTGCGTCGGGAGTTAAAAAGGGAAATAAAATACATATTTAAAAATATAAAAAATAGTAGACCACCGACTTCGGGTACAGAGACCAAGAAACCAGTGGTTAGGGCTCCAGAGATAGGAACCTCCTTACAATGCGAGCCGTGTCAAGGAGGACTGCCTTCTGCATCACACCCTTGGTCCAGCCCTCTAACGTAAGCCTCTTAAGATGTTGGTCGAGGCTCTTGGCTATGAATTCGTGAGCAGATACGACTATTAATATTATTAACAAAAGGCTAACTACCTATAGGTAGTTAGCCTTTTGTTAATAATATTAATAGTCGTATCTGCTATAGCCTATAGGCTGTATGTTTACGAATAATATAGAAACTCAGTAAAGAGAAATTCTACTCATTCACCTCTCTAGTTATTAAAAATAAATACCAACCGACTCAAAAATCTCGGAGTGATCGAAGTCGATTGAAAAACCAATTAATTTTTATATGCATATACACATATTGGTACAGAAAAGAATAGTATATTTGAAACTGACCTTGATGTTGATTTCTTTGCGTGATACTCACATCAATTTATTGTTTTCGTGAGAAACGAAAATCTAATATAATAAATGGTTCATCTTTTTCTGTTATTTTAACATTTAATATGTACCGATATTACTGTAGCGTATAATTTGTTTGAATATGGCATAAAATAAGTATGTACCATACTATAATATTATGAATATACAACTTAAGATTTTTTTCGCCACTAGAATTTATCTTATACTTTATCTTAATTTCTTTTTATATTTACCACAATAAGAACCAGTTTTACCACTTGCTAATAAAGTCTGGACTTCGTAACGTACAGATTTCAGTTTCACAAGTCTGGAATAGATACATTATGTCAGATATACATAAACTTTTATCAGTTTCTTAGTCTTAAATTGCAGACAACTAAATTAATTGTAGATCTAAAACTTAACTTATATTCATAAATTCATTCGAATTATTTTGTTTAAATATTCTCGTAGAGGTTAAGTACAGCACGTATACTCACATAAAAATAGTAAGAAGTAGATTGAGTCTAACGGAGCCTAATATTCCCTCCCTCCAATATGGGGGAAAGATGGATTCAAAGCACGACAAGGCGCTTTTTTTTTATGGAATAGGGGGCAAACAAGCGGAAGTACCGCCTGATGGTAATCGCTTACCATCAGGCGGTACGTGCCATCAGGGGGATGAGGTGAGGGGTTAGGGTATCGGCCTCCGGTGTCCTCACTCACTCGGTGAAACACAGCGCAAGCGCTGTTTCACACCGGTTTTCTGTGAGGCCGTGGTGTCACTCCGGTCGAGCCGGCCCATTTATAGGGAAGCGTGGCTCTCCCACGGAGTTTGGGTCTTTTAAGTTACTGGTGGTCATGGGTAGTGAGATTAAGTTACCATTATATGATTTAAAAGTATTTTTCTCATCACAATCTACAAATATCTAAAGTATGAAATTGATATTAATATTACTTCCTCTGTTTGTCACGTTTTCAAGGCTGAGCCGATTTCTATGAAAATTACGAAAGAGATCCTTTTATTCTTGAAGAAGGATATAGGCTAATATTTATCGTGATTACACGATCGGACATACACGAGGACGAACATAACGTTTTTTAGAATATTCTCTAAATCATGCTAAAGATGCGGTTGGATTACAACTCCGAACCTACACTAAGTCGTAACACGTTAGTTTCTTGTATTACGTATAACCAAGCTCACATGCCTCGGCTCACGTTTCAAAAAACTTTCATTCTAATAAATAGCTATAGTAATAAATATAATTTTTGTATGTAAACCGGACGGTGAGACGCCTCGGGCATTTCAAGTCGTCACTCGGTTATGGCAGGCATTTGATAATTATACTTTAATAGGACCTGTTTTGTGAGAGTACGGCAGTATAAAAAGTGGCGACGCCATCGTGTCTGGTGTAATGGGTATCAAAAGTTGTTTTGCGAGAAATTATGGTTTATTTTCATACCAGGCATGTTAACATTATAGACTCAATATTTTTTATGCATGTTTGTTACTCTTTCACACAAAAAAGACTCGCAGTATTTGAATGAAATTTGGCACTGAGATAGAACACAGCATAAAATAGCGCATAGTCTACATTATGTCATAAAACAATTTTGTGTTTTGTGATATAAGCAAGGTACAACAACTGCGGGGCGTAGCTAGTCACACTAATATACATCTACACGCAAAAACTACTGTACGAATTTGGATGAAACTTTACATTAATATAGCTTATACATCAGAATAACACGTAGGCTACTATTTGCTGCGATAACCGACATACACGCGGGCGGAGTCGCGGGCAACAGCTAGTAAAAATAAAGCTCGGAATGTAATATTACAGAGATCGATAACATAAATTAAGTGAATAATAATTTAACATAATTATGTCATAGTATGTGTTCTGCTTCCTTCAAAATTCAAGAAAATTTCACTTTCAAATGTAGCGGTTACGGGAAATCGATATTATATGCATTGACGTATTTGAAATTTTACTTTAAGATTGATTCGATAAGATAATATCTGTCTTGACGTAAATGAATACTAGTTAGAACCTTATTTAAAATGTCGTCACATTATATAACTAGAATATTACGATTCGATACGAAATATTCTGTGATGAACTGATTTCGATGCGGTTTATTTTATTTAAAAGCCAGTTTCCTTGCGGTGGTTCTTAGCTATGTTTAGTTAATATCGGTCCAGCAGTGTAAGAGTTTTTCAAAATGACAATAAATTGATAACATCGAAATGACACCGCGTAGGGGGTTTTTTAAATTTTTAATTTATGATTATGACCTAACATACAGTGTTTACTTTTGTACGTTTTAGTATTTAGACTTTGTTGAGATAAAATTATTTTTCATCCCACCAACTCGGAAAGAGCATTTTTGCCCTTCGATATCAGAGTGCAAAAACCGTTTTTATCCGCTAGAGGATAAAGTAAAATTGAATTTAGAACATCGTGTGCACTAAGCTTGTGAACTCAAAACATCATTAAACCTATTTATTGACCTCCATGGTGCCGAATTTATCTTTTTTTTTAAATTTTTTAAAAACTCAGACTCGGAACCTTCTTGGTGTACTTTTTTTATTCTTTTCACGTCATTTAGTCATTTCCTCGCTGAGGTGGGATAAAAAGTTACGTGTTGCACTCGAGTGCAAAGATTTTTCACCTCGTGCTCTTTTGATTCCCTCGCTAACGCTCAGGATTCTAATTTTTAACTTACCTTCAAATCTTTAGAATCTTTAGCTTGCTCGGTCATCAAAATTGAGCACGCGATTAAAAAGCAACTTTGCACTCTTGTATAACGAATAGCTATTACTAAAATCAAAATTCCGACTTCAAAAAAAGGAGGAGGTTCTCAATTCGACTGTATTATTTTTTTTTAAATTCAAAACGTCAAAATTTGTTTGAGTGATATAATAATACACATATCCTTAAATGTAAAGCAGAAATGAGATCAAAAGTCTACGTAACACATATTATATACATTTTATTTATTCGCTTTCTTTCCTAGAGTATATAAAATAATAAATTAGACGAATAAATACATTATACATACATTTTTAATGATGTAATATAAAAATTTGGATCGTTACGGACGCCTAGTAAAAGTGAAATATAATAGTACTGTATGTCTTGTTTAGAAACTTTAATTAGTACTTCTGGCAATATGCATAAGGCAATTCACGTTTTTAACAGAAATTACTATGAATGTTATTGAACTTATTCAAGAAAAGGTCTTGATTAAGATTTTAAAGTTATAAGACGTTCTTATAATCAAAAAAATAGAGTGAAATGGGCAGGCGCATATTCCGATGTTTATGGTCTGGAATGTGGAGTAAGGCAGGGTGGATTGAGTTCCCCTCGTTTATTCAATGTGTACATTAACAGATTGACAGAGGAACTTAATAGCACCAAGACAGGATGTCACGTGGATGGTGTTTGAGTGAACAACATCAGCTACGCTGATGATATGGTGCTACTGAGTCCTTCTGTTGGCGCTATGAGGTAACTGCTCAATATTTGTGAAGAATATGCGGTGACACATGGGTTCAGCTACAACACCAATAAGACTGAATGAATTGTCTTTAAATTAGGTACTTTCTCTTACCAGCAACTGCCGGAACTCTGAGATCCCCTCTGAATCGGGTTCAGAGTTTTAGATACCTGGGTCACTGGGTCACCGATGATTTGAAAGATAATATGGACATCGATAGGGAACGCAGGTCGTTGGCTGTCCGTTGCAATATACTGGCTCGCAGGTTTGCGCGCTGCACTGACAATGAAATAATTATGCCGTTCAAAGCTTTCTGCCAATCATTTTACACGTGCAGGCTGTGGACTAAGTTTATGCAGAAGCCATACAGCGACCTGCGTGTCCAATATACTAATGCATTTAGGGTGCTTTTGGGGTTGCCATGGAGTTTAAGCACGTCAGGCATGTTCGCGGAGTTTCAGGTCGATGGATTCGCCGCAATAATGCGAAAACGTTGCGCGCCTCCTCCAACAGCATCCTAAATGTTTATTCGGATGCTATTGTGCCCTCATGTCCAGGTGGTTATACATCCACACTAAATAATACTTAATTAATAATACTAAGACTAGGTTAAGTCATTCTGTAACTAACATAATTACAAATTTTAACAAAAAAAAACAACTTCAATATGTACCAAATTTAAATGGAACCATTCGGGAAGCACCAGCTTTCAAATAAAAAAAGAATCATCAAATCGGTTCACCCAGTTGAAAGTTATGAGGTAACAAACATAAAATTAAATAAAAAAATACAGTCGAATTGAGAACCTCCTCCGTTTTTTGAAGTCGCTTAAAAATATGGATGTATTAATATGTCCGAAATAAATAATTTGAATTGAATTTAATTATCTAAGACCTATAGACGACCAATTATTATTATAATCTAAACGAATGCAACGATTTTCATGAAATTAAGTAGGTATTTAGGCAGAGAAGTTGACAAAGTCAGGTACAATTTTCCGTCATCTCTCGCAGTTGACAGGCTGGTGGCTAAAGTCAGACAGATGGCTTCCGATCGTAGATTTCACATGGTGGATCTAGCGCATGAGTGCCCTGTCTAACGGAATTATGCTGAGTAAATACATAATATATATAAAACAAATAGTTCTTGTATGGTGACATTTATCTATACTATTATATAAAGCTGAATCTATACTATTATTTAAAGTTTGTTTGTTTGTTTGAACGCGCTAATCTCAGGAACCGCTGGTCTGATTTGAAAAATTATTTCAGTGTTGGATAGTACATTTATCGAGGAAGGCTACGACCAATAGGAGCGGAGCACCAATGAAAAACGTTTCAAAAACGGGGGAAAATTATCACGCTACGGGCAATAGGAGACGCAAACGACGTTGCGTGGGACAGCTAGTAATAAATATTTTCGGACATCTAACACACAACGCCATCTAGTCCCAAACTAAGCCGAGCTTGTATCTAGGGTACTAGACAACTGATATATATTTTGTTTGTAAATACATACATTTTATACATAGAAAACATCCAAACTCCAAAAAAAAAAATTTGCAAATCTTACAAACATTTGATCCAATCCGGGCATCGAACCCGAAACCTCAAGTTCAGCAGTTATGTACGCTACAACTGCGCCAACGAAACAGTCATTTCCTAAACATAAGATTTCCTAAACATTTTTTAACGAAGGTGTATGCTTAGTACGCAAGCAAATTAAAATAATATTTTATTGCTCACGGAATGCTGAAAATAATTAAATATTTCAGCCTCAATAATTTGCATCTCAATGCATATTAAAATATATAACTATACCGGCACGCGGATGTGGAAGCGTCATGAATAAAACATTGTTAAAAAAAATTATAAGTCAGTTTTCTCTCACGCAATTAAAAGTGTAATCACATTTGAAAATAAATAAATTGAAGATAAGTGTCACTAATTAGTAACAAGTTTATCGTAGACAGAGAATAGGCACAAATCTATCAGAAGAAAGACGCTTAAAATCGATCAGAGTGGCGTACAACTTGAGAGGCCTATGGATAGCAGTGCACTGCAGAGCACTGCTATCCCTAGCCCTACTGCAGTAGGCTGATGAAGATGATGATGAATCTATAAATTCTTTGAAATTTCTAAAATTTGATTAAAGCCAAAGTATTTTTTCTTAAATTCAAAATTGTCTCTTAGGGTTTTCTTTTGAAACTACACACATCAAAAGTGTCTAGGGATCAAGCATTTTTATGCGGATTTCTTGAGATTGAGATGTGGCTTTGGCCCTGGCCTGCTCAGTCGCCAGACTTGAACCCGATTGAGCATGCATGGGATATGCTACAGAGAAGAGCTCTGCCGAATATGGAGGGTATCCAGTCGCAAGAAGACCTTTTTTTGTTGTTGCAACGAACATGGGCGGCCATTCCACAGCGTGTTTGGATGAACTCATTTTGAGTATGCCAAACCGATGTTCTTGTGTTGTTAGTGTTCGCGGTAGAAACACGTATTATTAATTGTTTAAGTTACCTAATAAAATTTTAAAGAAAACTGTTATTTCAGTCCTTTTTTCGAACTTTAATGTTAGTGGTTCAAATGTCAAAAATCCCTTTATTAGGAAAATGGCAAATTTCTTTATTAATGCAAAGGTGACTTGGTTTATCGTTACTGTGACAAACGAAAACACTTTATTTGATGAATCCTTAAAGAAAATTTTAATTAATATCAATCAGGAGAAAAGTTATTGCAAAAATATATGTTGATCCCTAGACACATATGTTGATCCCTAGACACTTTTGATGTGTGTATATTATGAACAACTTATTGATCACTAGCTGACCCACGCAATCTCGTTTGCTTCTCCTGTTTGCGTGATAATTTTCCCCCGTTTTTGAAACATTTTTCATTGGTGCTCCGCTCCTATTCGTCGTAGCGTGATAATATAGCCTTTAGTTTTCCTCGATAAATGTATTATCCAACACTGAAAGAATTTTTCAAATCGTACCAGCGGTTCCTGAGATTAGAGCGTTCAAACAAACAAACTAATAAACTCTTCAGCTTTTATAGACCAGAAAAAATAAGACTGAATCAATTATAATTTTAATTAAATCTCTTTACGGAACAAAGATAAAACAAATACTTTACTAAAGTAGATTAGATGGATATAATCAGATTGGGTAACAGGGTAAGTATTTCGACAATGTTAAGCTAATGAATATTAAACGGTAATGGCCTTATTTATAAACGTTATTCAACTTTAAGCAAATGGCTCTGTGTTATTTTCAACTTTAAACTAACGGATTTAAAGTTGAAAATAACTCAGTACCGTAGCTTAGAGTTGAAAAATGTTTATTAATAAGGCCCTAAGTAGGATTAAACGATCAATTAGTCGTTCATAACCTAGTTTTAAAAGATAGCCCTATATGTAAACAAATTTTAAATTTAAGAAAAAATACTTTGGGTTTAATCAAATTTTTGAAATTTCAAAGAATTTATAGATTCATCTTCATCAGCCTACTGCAGTGCACTGCTGGCCATAGGCCTCTCAAGTTGTACGCCACTGTAATCGATTTTAAGCGTCTCTCTTCTGATAGATTTGTGGCGACTTCCACATACAGCGCAAACAACAACATAACATACTACAGCGCCATCTACCGAAGATACGTCGAACTACGTAACGGAGTAACGGAGGAAACTAAGAAACTATCAATCTTGAATCGCGCAATAGAAGTTCTCGCGCCGATTAACAGATTTACAACATCCCAACATAATCGTAAACCGTTGGGCAGTGGCCCGCCAGGCATGATCACCTCGCCTGGTAGGAGGATCCTCCCTTTGTGTTGGAGGGACATATCACACGTCCCCAACAGATTTATGTCGGTGTAATAATACAGAGTCATTCTTGTTCTGTCTGATAATGTAGATCTAAGCAATTCATGTTCTTTAAAGACAATTCTTGAAATAACTTCCCTTTGTTCCAAATTTAGTCCTTCAGAGAGACTCAGAGCATAGCTCTTTCCATAGCTCGTTCAGCGACTTTAAATTTATGGAGTAGCCTACAGTCAGTGTCCACGTCTCGGCACCGTACGATATACAGGGAGCACAGGAAAAATTAATTATATTTACTTTTGTAAGTAAATCTTTTACAGATATTTTTACACATCGGACTTTACAGCTAGAAGGCGCAGGAGTTTCTTAAGACTCACTCTAGGAAAAATGACGAAACATTAATTATTGAACACCAACTATGCGAACACAGTAAGTATAGTAATACAGTAAGTTTGAAGAAAGGATTATAGATTAGAGACGGACCGTCCATACATACGAGCCCCAGCCATCGTGCGTTTATCAGCAACAACCCATAAAATCCCACTGCTGGGCTCAGGTCTCCTCTCAGAAGAGGGTTAAGGCCATACGTCCCCACGCTGGCCAAGTGCGGGTTGGAAACTGGCAAGACAACGTTGTGGCTACCTAATCTTGCTGTTGGATGTTTTCAAGCCACCCAAAGGCCTCCAGCTAAGCTTCAAGACTGTTATCCTACGATAACAGCCGGGACTGACAGCTTTACGTGACCTCCGAATCTCGAAGACGCTCGTCGTATCATGCCACCAGCGGTCACCCATCTAGGCACTGACCGCGCTGTCGTTGCTTACCTTCGGTGATTGTTTCCGATCATCGAGTACAACTTAGCTATGAGCCCTTTTATAAAACGGGTAAAAAGACATGTCTGCTATAAAATTAGAGAGTGAATTAAATGAATTAATTTGGCAATGCTTCTTCTTCTGGTAACGCGACCACGGAACGGAACTAGGTATGCGGAGGAGTTTTGTAATAGATTTATTATTGTACGATATACTTATTAAAATATTTACATAAACTTAAAATCCGATTACACGGCCGTAGTTTTAGCGGTCACCTAGTTACTTCCTGCTGCGCTCAGTGTTGTGCATCGATCCCCACCTATGCAAGAACTTTGTGTGATCCATAAATTGTTGTTCTAAGTCTGGGTTTTTGTGTCCGTTTTATGAATGTTTGTAGATTTCCCTGTAACACGGAATGCACTCCTAAAGCCGTAATAATTTTTTGATAAAAACAATTGTGCTATACAAGTAGTGTGGGGGAACGGGTGTCATGTTCCTCCAACACAAAGGGAGGATCCTACGACCAGGCGAAGTGATAGGCATGATCACCACTGCCCAACGGTTGATGTTGAGATGTTGTATATATGTTAATTGGCGCAAGAACTTTCATTGCGCGATTCAGGATTGGTAGTTTCTTATATTGAATCTTATATTCTTATATAAAATGTACGTTACTCCGTAGTTCAGTGTATCTGCGGTAGATGGCGCTATAGTATATTTATGTTGCGCTGTATGTAGAAGTCGCCACAGTAGAATAATATGGAAATTTTTAAAAAAACTATAACATATACATTAAGAGATTATTCACATAGGGTGAATAAAATGTATACAGCCTATGTAATCCGAGGCATTAAATATTATGAATCTATGGACACCTCATTCTTAATAAATTAAATAGCTTTTTAAGAACAAGCTTTTATTGGAATGCCTCGAGACGAAACAAACGAATCCAAACTCGATGATGTTGCGACGTTTCTTAACAGAGTTCCTATGGCCACCTACCAGCTCAGATCAGCTCCATGTAATTATAATATTGTATTGTCACGCTTTATACATATGCTTGCAAAATTTCAGCAAAATCGGTTGAAGATATCTGCTTCAAAATTGAGTTGCAAGATTCCACGCGAACATACAAGCATACATACATACATTGCAAGCTGATAAAAAGCTTGTAATATACACAAGAATTGCTAGCTTAAAGGTATTGGATTTTGGTAAGTGATCTTTATAATAATAATAATAAATATTTCGGACATCTAACACACAACGCCATCTAGTCCCAAGCTAAGCAGAGCTTGTGTTATGGGTACTAGACAACTGATACAAATACATTATATACTTTTTTTTTTTGTAAATACATACAGATTATACATAAAAAACACCCAAACTCCGAAACAAATATTTGTAGATCATACAAACATTTAGTCCGACCCGGGAATCGAACCCGAGACCTCATGATCAGCAGTCGCACAGGCCAACCGCGAGACCAACGAGGCAGTTACAATTAAAACTGTTAATAAAAGAAATTAAGAAAATATCATATTATTATTCACAAGGCTACAACCCTCGCACAGAAAATCAACGTAAAATGCCAGAGTTCGTGTTGTCGTGTTTCGTTGGTGAGTGCAAGACCGGAGGCCCAGTGATGCATAAGCATCACTAGGACACCATGGTGTGGGACACCATGCTGCATTGTTGCCCGATTTCATCATTTACTGATAAAGTTCCTATAAGACTTCTTTGAACTTATCTGTCGGATAAGTACAGATTTAGGTTTCACAAGTTTTGGATAGAGATAATATGTCAGGCAACCACATACAAATCAACAAGCCATCTCTTAAATAGTGTTATAATACGATACATAACTTTATCAGTATCTGGTGAAACTGTCTCCTTTATATATAAATGAGCCTACCTGAGATGCTTCTGCATCATTGGGCCCTACCTGTAGTTCAAATCTTTAATGGAATCTTACTTATATTATAAACGCGAAAATGTATAAGTATGGATGGATGTTTGTTACTCTTTCACGCAAAAACAACTTAACGGATTTGGATGAAACTTGACAGTAATATAGCTTATACATCAGAATAACACATAGGCTACTATTTGCAGCGATAACCGACATACACGCGGGCGGAGCCGCGGGCAACAGCTAGTAAACAATGAATCTGCAATTTACAACTTTCATGCATGATAAGTTAAAGAATGGGTTTGGTTGAATGAATACAAACTTTTATATTTTCAGTTCTTTATTTGTACGAATCATGAATAGCATATGTACACATAAATATATAACATAGTTACTAATTATATAGATCACATTAACATATAATATTACATTTGTACTTAAAGATGAACATGATGAATGCAAATATTACCATGATATATAACGATGGTGCAATATAAAAATATAAATAATAAAATATAATAATTAATGTATAAATGAATACATACATATAAATATTATATACATGTATAAGATAAATATGAAATTTAATTCATATAGACAAAATATATAAATACATAAATATGTACACAATGATAAATGATTTGTATGATAATAGAATTATTGTATTAAATAAAAATACGCATATTCTATATATAAAATGAAAGCTTAAAGAAATAAGGACTAGATGAATAAAGGGTTAATATTAAATATCAAATAATAATAATAATCTTTTTAAGATAAAATACACAAATACGGATACCGTATAGGATGGGTCACCACTGAACATTCGAGTAGCGGAGCAAGAAAGACCATACAAGTAAGAACAACATTTTTTTGGAAAACACAACAAAACACCTCATCTCTTCAAAGATCACTCACAAAGGGAATCTTCCCTTTAAATAAATCAATAAATATTCCTATATGCCTATAATAAATAATTTCAGTACATGCCTTAATACGACTTAATTATCATTGGACTTAGATCTTCTTGTACACTATTTCCTAGTCGGTCTTAACGTGGGCAGAATAAGCTAAGTCTTGGCCATCGTCTAGGGATCTGCCCCATCCATGGCCGCTGCTGGCGAAATGTTCTTCATGATGCGGATGTGCTACGACTTCGTAGCTGGTTTCGTGGTGTTTGCTTGCCAGGAGTTTCTTCAGGGCAATGATACCGGCGACTAGGAGGGCTACCTTGGCGAGGAGTACAGCCTTGGCGGCGGCAAATGCGATGATACCAAGGAAGAGAGGAATGAGGGCGGTGATCTTCAGTTTGGCGATCGCAAGCAGGGGGATGAGTTGCTTGATCTTCTTCTTCTTGCTACGGGCTGTAATGAGAAAGGGATTATAGTTAAAATAGATGATTTTTTAAATAAATTATTGTATATTACTATCTGTCCTTATATGTAAAACCTTATGTTTAAAAACATTGACGTTCTACAACTAAAACATAATAACAATGGACTGACCAAGAAAATCATTTTTTCATCCCACCAGCTCGTAAAGAGTATTTTTGCCCTTCGATATCTGAGTGCCATAGCCGTTTTTATTCGCTAGAGGATAAAGTAAAATTGAATTTAGAACATCATGTGCACTAAGCTTGTGAAATTAAAACATCATTAAACCTATTTACTTCTACCTCCATGGTATCGAATTTATATTTTTTTTTTATTTGTTAAAAACTCAGACTCGGAACCTTCTTGGTGTACTTTTTTTTGATTTGCTTTGCCAGCGCCATTTTCTTTTCACGTCATTTAGTAATTTCCTCGCTGAGGTGGGATGAAAAGTTACGTGTTGCACTTGAGTGCAATTTCTTTTTACCTAGTGCTCTTTTGATTCCCTCGCTATCGCTCATGATTCTTATTTTTGAATCACTCGCTGCGCTCATGATTCAATTTTAGAATCCTTCGCTTACTCGGTCATCAAAATTGAGCACGCGGTTAAAAAGCAACTTTGCACTCTTGTATAACAAATAACTATTATTTATAAGTAAATAAAATGTAAAGTATAAGTAGACATTGAGAAATTTTAAAATGATTTAATCCAAGCCTGGAGATCAAATCAAAGTAACTATCTGCCATAACTTCGTATCTAAGCTCTAAAAAGTTCTAAATAGCAAACTTAGAATTTTTCAACGAAAATCACATAGTCACAAGGAAGTGATATAAAATATACATTGAATTCTAGGTAGGTATTAAACGTAATAATTTTATAAGAGTACAACTAGCTATTATTATAATTAATTATTGCTAACAATCGAAATACAGAATTTGAATTTGATTGCAGATACTTTATTCATTGATTTTTAAAAACTTTGCAAATTAATTTTTAATCTAGTACTAAGTTCTTTAGCAAATAAATATTATATTTTATATTGCAAAGGTCATTCACATAAAGTTAATCGCAAACTATTCATTCATTTCTATGGTCCATCGTAACAGAACTTAGCTAACACTTCAGATACAAATATAACTTTGTTTGTTTGTGCTTGGGTTTGTCTCACTGTATCTAATTTTAAAATCGATCGACACGAAAATAAGGATTGAATTAATGACAAACGATATCTTTTATCACGAAAAAAGATACTAAATAATGATAAAATAAATATTTCGGACATTTAACACACAATGCCATCTAGTCCAAAGCTAAGCAAAGCTTGTGTTATGAGTACTAGACAACTGCTACAGATACATTTATACTTTTTTTTGTAAATACATACATACATATTATACATAGAAACACCCAAACTCCAAAATAAATATTTGTAGATCAAACATTTGGCCACCCGGGAATCGAACCCGAGACCTCATAATCAGCAGTTGCACACGTCAACCGCGAAACCAACGAGGCACCTGGCCTATTTCTGATGAACTAGGCCAGGTGGTCATATTCCAACCAACGGTACGTATACATATAAATTCAATCGTAAATCTTATATGCATAAATGTGAGCCTATTAAATATTTTTGTTAAAAGCTGGTTTTATGTAATTTATAAACGGATATTCAGTAGTAAAAGTGATCCAATTAATTATCATAATTTAGTTTTAATAGTCACACATCCTAATAATTTAATTTCTAGACTAGTTTATCACACTCCATTAATTATGATATTTTTTTTCTAGTTGTTTCCTTTTTATTATATAATAACTTAAAATGTTGAGACCACGAATTGAGACCGTGTGTGATATGACATGTTTCCTTTCTTTGTAATATTACCCATACCAGTCCAGATACATATTCCATACTTATTCTAAAGTAGCTGAGCCCCGCGGTGTTACCCGCGGTCATTGTCGTACCGCAGGTAACGCCGCAGGCGAAGTCCCGTCAAAATCGGTCCAGCCGTTCCAAACATTAGAAACGAACAGACAGATAGACCGACAGACAGACAAAAATTTAAAAAAATGTTAGTTTGGTATATGTACCGTGTCTACATACATGTATATGCATTTAGTAAACAGGCACTCCAATTTTATTTATTTGTGTATGTATAGATGTTATATTATACTGAAAAATAATTTAAATGTTAGCACAAGATCCTCTGATTAATGTAAATATGAGGTTGAAGTCGAAATAGTAAATGAATAATTGAGTTAATATATTATAATCTCATAAACATTTGCCTGAATTATTTTACGCTTCAGCAATCTTGAATATCGCTCAAGCAAAAATGTTGGCACGAAATTAAGAATATTTAGGCCCAATTAAACAGATGACTTGCGGTTAGCATACCTGACAGATAATTAGACGTACCGTTCATGTAAATTGTGTCAACTCGTCTGTCAGATAAGCTATCCGGAACTTAACCAGTGAAACAGGGCGTTAAACTCCAAATGATTTATGTAAGAAATTATAAAACAATTGAAAATGTAATGTAATGAAATGTAACCGTCAAAACTGAAAAAGGAATAACTTAAAAAAAACCCGGTAAGCAGCAAGTTGAAATTTTATCAAACAGTACATATTTATCAACAATTGGGTCATTCCCTTAAAACTCTCAAAAAACAATTTTATAGATACTTAAATAACTTAATTAATTATTAACGCATTTGCTTTGGCCGTGAGTAAGTAAGTCACCAACTTAAACTCAATATTTAAACGCCATCTATGAGATATTCGTTGAACTTCTTGCAGCATCAAGTCAAACGCAATGTCAATGGCAGTCACTGCGCTTTTAGTTTTTTAGTATCATCGATGCGATTCGATCAAGTTTACAACATAAGTAATTCTACATTTCTCAAACTATGGTTTTATTTTTGATGAACCATCTATTCCTAAATGCTCTATTCCTATTTCCCACCGTAGTTAGATATGGGACTAATAGTCAAGTGGTTAGCGACACGATCTTGAGCTCACACGACCTCGATACCCGTCCAGGGCAATAAGCGCAGAGCCTGTACTATGATAATACCAATTGACGATAGTTTTCTAATTATCATACTACTGACTGCACGGTGGACCTAGTGGTTTAAGCGGTCGTCACGCCGCTTCTTACTATGCCAAGTATTGTGGGTTCAAATCCCACATGGAACAACACTTTGTGTGATACACTAATTGTTCTTCTAAGTCTGGGTGTACTTCTTGTCCATTTCATATATGTATGTATATTGTACGCGACACAGGATGTATATTCCTAATGCGGTAGTTGTCTTTTAAAAAAGAAGGAAAGATACTGTACGAAGATGTTGTCAATATGTATATATTATGCTATTATGTATGTGTATAGTGTATATATTAGTGTGTACATATTTGTATATAAACTAATGTTATTTAGTGTATATTTTAGTTTATAATGGTATGGCGCATACCCTGACTGTATTTCTACACCACCCAAAGGTTGAATGCCCTAGGCATTAAGTCCGCCGTTGTCTAAAAGTGCCTAAAGTTGTATAAATCAACTAATCAGACTACTAACAATAGTAATTATATACATGTACACGTACACACCCAGACACAAAGCAAAAATCATCGCACTCATTACACAATACGTCCTAGGTCGGAATCGAAACCAGGACTCGGACTTAGCAATATCAAGGTCACTAACTACTAGATCGATCCCTTACAATACCACACCTAGGTAAGGAAAGTTCTCAATAGTAAATGAGTTATGTTGTCAGACATGCTACTAGTGGGTCAGTTTCATCGTACTTAGATGGTGTTATGTCCAACTATAATATAGGTAAGTGAAAGTTTGCGCCGATGCGTGCTATATCCGTTTAGAAAAAATCGTTTATGCGTGTATACTAGTGGACATGATTTTATGACACCTAGGATACCTTTATACCTATTTATCAACATATCAAATAAAGATAATTATACTCTTTGCTCTGTAGCATGGTGCGTGGTAGTTTAATTTAATTTACTTCAATTTACTACAATGATTTAATATATTGCGAATGTGGTACAGCTAAAATACTAAATCATTATTTGTAAATCGCGGCAATTTTCAAGAGTGAAACGAAATGTACTGAAACTGTCACCCGCACCATGCTACAGCGCAAAGAGTTATAGTGATGGAATATTGTATGGATCATTCTAGAAATTTATCTCTTCTATATCTACCTGTCTGTCTATATATCTATATAAATAAAAATGGATCGCAGAAATGTATGTACGCGTATAACTTCCGATCGACTGAACCAAATTCATTAATTGTTTATGTGTTCGTTATTGTTAGGACAAGGTTTTTATAGAAGAAAATTAAAAGATAACCGGAAAACTCTTTTGTCCGCGACAGTACATTACTAAAACAAGTTTTTCCGAAATTCGGATAACATTTACGGAAGAAAAATATGGCGGTATGAAGTTCGCTGGGCCAGCTAGTTGTTGAGTAATGGTAATTTGTGCGAAGACATGGTGTCTTCGCACAAATTACCATTGCACATTCTCCATTAAATATTAATCATCTATGAAACCTTCTTCGATGTAATATGTTAAATTCAGAATGTTTTTTTTTTAATGACAATTCATTGTAATGACAATGTAGTTTGTATGTATTTTCAGGTAATAACTTTTATTAAATTAAACCTGAAAGAGATGTTTCCATTTGATTTCAGTAAAAACAGTTAATATTTTTGATACATAAGAAGATAAATAAATAAAATACATAATAAATATTTCGGACATCTAACACACAACGCTATCTAGTACCTAGCTAAGCAGTGCTCGTGTTATGGGTACTAGACAACTGATACAAATAAATATATACTTTTTTTGTAAATACATACATATTATATATAGAAAAGACCCAAACTCCGAAACAAATATTTGCAGATCATACAAACATTTGGTCCGACTCGGGAATCTAACGCGTAATATACGTAACAATACGTCACATAACAATCTAGCAGTCGCATACGCTACCACTACTCCTCCGAGGCAGTTTAATATATATGAATAACTAACATTATTCTAAACGAAATGCTTTCCATAGAACAAAAACTCATATTTGTGATCTCTGAACTGTAATTTAGGAAGTAATTTCAACTCATGATATCTTTTCTGTCATCCCATCCTATTCACTTCACAATCTACACAAAATTCATTACCGATAGGTAAAGGTTTTTCCCCTCATAAAAAACATCCTATGAAATATCATCAATGAATAAACGCTAAAATAAAATAATGCTATTATATTAAAAATGTATGATCAGCCATAACGGGCGCTGTAATATGAACACCTCGTAATATAGAAAGGCGACTTTCATCTGAGTTAGGAGTGGCAAGATTTCTCGATGAGTCGCCCAACTGGTTTGAAACAGGACGATGATACTGCCTTAGCGGGAGTGGTTTGCTTTCCAAGTTCCAACTTGTTTGACAATGTGAAGGTTATAGTTTTTTCTACAACATTCCACACCAGGTGCATTTGATCCTATCAGCGACTCATATTAAGATTACTCGCACGAAAGCGTATTAGTCTAAGCGTAAAATTTGCTCTTGATGGTAGACAATGCGAAAAAGATGCAAACACAAAATATAAGGTAATTGGAGACTTTGATTTGAAAGCCTTAATCTTTGCCTCATGGTCTGTTTGATATGATGTATAAGAAATTGTTTTACTCGTATTTAACAGGTACACATACTTATCTGCAAATGCTTAGTACTTCTAACTACATTCTAAGCGACTTGCTAATGTTTGTTTGATATGATTCATCTGCGACTTAAAAATTATTTGCTTCATTACATAATTAAATAAAATCATCATAGACTTCGTAATATACATAATGTAGGTAATATTATATTGTGTATTACATCAAGAACATTAATTGGCCACAATAAATACGTGCACCGATTTCTTTTACATTTAATTAGTTCTCATCCAGGGTTGTCCCTTTTAAATTGAGGAAAACATCCCACCTCTAAGGATTAAAAATTAACACCTAACACCCAGTCGATGATACTGATTTCACAAGTCGATTACGTAAAATGATAATTGATAATGGATTTAAAGTTGGTTTTTGACACAAATTCTAGTAATTTTCACCTAACTTATATAAGGACTTAACAAGAAAGGGTATAGGAAACAGTCTGGTAAAAATAAATATGTGATGAACATCGTTGCATGTTTAGAGTTCATAATTATAATGAATATGTACTGATTATCGAATCCAGAGCATGCAAATTACAGATACAACGATCGGAGCAAAAGGAACTTTCTATTTATAGTAATAATCTTTAATTTACTGGATGCTCTAAAGATTTCACTGGCGTATACAAACTGAATAGGGTTGACATATTTGATGATCGTGAATATTTTGAATACATTGCTTTGAGTTATTATAATTTAAATTGACAATAAATCCAAAAACAAATGATACTGTTTAGATTTTTATCTATCAAAATTATTGTAATCAATCTTGCTGATTCTTTTTTGTAAATCTCGCAAGAAATCATTAGAGATCTATTTGTGTGAATAGGAACTACCTTATAAGTGTATTACTTTAATATATTTCAATAAATGCCATTTTATGTTGATAGCGTGTAATAATAATTTTATAAAATACGTTTAATTATGATATTATTTATTCTAGCCTATATAACATTTTCAGTCAGTTCTGAATATCTACTCTTTCATAGAAATCAAAATATGAATTAAAAAATATTTCAATTTCATTCCGAAATATTTTATATATGTGTCACCCCTTACACTTATTAGAAACAACACTTTGCATTGGTAATATATAACGGTACCAGCTATAAACTGAACTGGTATCAAATACACGGTCACGGTGTTTATTCATACAGGTACTTTATAAACAAGTACACAGCCTTACCTGTTTAGTAAGTAGCGTTATATTTTGACATGTATAGATTAGAGGAACATTGTACAAGTCAATAAAAGACGAAAATATTGAAAACAATTCCTTTTTTTCAATTAATGTTGACGTATGTCATTCGAAAAAACTATTACATCATCTAAATAAATAAAAGAAAGTTTGACCAAATGATAAAGTCAGTGAGATTGCTAATTATAGCTATTTATATATTGTATAGTTAAAAAAAATTAACAAAATAAAACCCGACTTCAAGGTTCGACTCGATTTCTCTTGGATGCCATCATCAGATCTTAGTGTCCTTATCATGGTACCACCGTTGGGATATCTCCTTTCCATTAAAAGAAGAATCATCAAAATCGGTTCATAAACGACGAAGTTATCCCCGAACACACATAAAAAAATATTCGGTCGAATTGAGAAACCTCCTCCTTTTTTTGAAGTCGGTTAAAAAAGACCATGTCAGCTTTCTAGTTTTTTATATCATAATGTAAACAAATATATGGTGAAAGCGTAGCACGTAGTTATAATTATGTGATGATTTAAATAATTAATATATTTCATGTAGATGAAAAGAAGCTTCATAAATTATTTAAATTTACTTTCGGAGAAATTAATCAAAATATCATAATATATGTGTCCCTAAGTTATGGTACTAAAATCTTTTGTACCATTTTAAGCCTTCTCGCTCAGGAAATTTAATTAACCTAATTATGAAAGTAGGTAATAGGAATTTTAGTAACCTTCGACAGTTTATTTTGTTATTGCATTGTAATAATTATCGTAATTATATCACCATCAATCACCACGACATCTTAAAATATAAATGAGCATAAAATCTGCTCACTGAGAGACATAGACATCTATGTCTCTCTAGATTTTAGACGCTCTATAGCTGAGAATACTGATATTTCTGACCAAATTTAATATTTTATTCTTTTTATTATTATACTTTTTGTTATTTCAATTTCCTCATCCATTATTTCTTCTTTTAATGGATTATATTAGAGTATTGTAATTGTAATTTATAATTAAGTAGTATTAATTTCCTTTAGTATATTGTTTTTTGTAACTATTACTTTACTCCTAACACTGTGTTGTTAGATGTTATCTCATATGGTGAATGTTGTGTGTACCTGTAATGGGCATGCATACTAGATAATATTTTTGTATAATAGTTTTAAAAGTGTGTCTTATGTGTGCTGTTGTTATACCTTTGAAATAAATAAATAAATCATGATCACCGAGGTGATTAACATCGGAGCATTTTGTTGAATAAATACTTATTTCGTTCTTTTACCACAATAACATCTGAGTAACTGTTTTAAAGTAAACCGATGACCACAAACTGTTTTGCTCCATTTACTTAACTTTATTTTAGTCATAAACCTTGTAATTTATCAATTATTAACGGTTAATTGAACGGCTTTACTTCCATTTCTCTTATTTGATTTATTACCTACGAGATTGTAGTATATTATATTAATGCTTAAGAAATCATATAAGTTTATTAGAAATTTGAAATCATTTTATTTGTCTGTGTTATGAACTTCGTAGAAATTACTTAAGAAAGCGTTTAAAATATATATATGCGTGAAATTCTGTTAAGATAATGATTTAATTCGTTACGATGCGTTTGCGATGTGTAACAGGATAATTGCCTCTTCAACACTTCATTTTTTGCTGTCATTAAAACGTAATATACGCAACCGAAGCATAATAATGGAATAACTTTAGCTCAACTCACCTTCCTCTAGTGATCTCTTCATACCCTCAATAGCTGATGACGGCAGTTTGAACTGAATAATGTGGTTCTCCAAGAAATCGGCAGCAGAATCTACCAGCCTGTTCTCAACTTGGGCTTCCCTGGCCTTAGGCTCCACGGGCAGAGGTTCCAAGGCTCTCGCAGACCTCGGAGACCCATTGCTAAGTATAGAAACACCGTCAGCTACGTTCAACTCCCTCGCGGTGTTCACAGCTTCTACATATTTCAACGTCTTCTCCTGCAACCAAAAGATATCTATATAGATCATAGATCTTAATAACACTGCACTTCACATCACTTCACAAATCCCAACCTTTATGCACAGGGAAGTATCTCCGTCAACGCACTCTTTGACAACACCTAGCATGGGCCCGAAAAATCCGAGTTCATTGGACTCCTTGTCCAGCTTGGGCATAGCCCTCGCCGTCGCGAAAAGAACTAGGACAGTAATGTATCGTATCATAGTGAAGAATCAAATCACCCCTACGGAAAGCTTAGCGCAAAGTGTAGCGTCGATGTATAAGGCGGCCTGTTTTAAGCAACTTACCCCACTCCACGAGGACGGTCAAGAAAAGTGAACTCAATAGATTGCGATTAAAGTGATGACGATGGATTCATTCTTTTTTTTTGTGAGTATGAACCACTTCAATGTGTAACACGTGTATTGTTAGTGTGGGTGTGGTTATTGATCATGGTGATACATATTTGTGAATGATTGGTATGTTAATGTGGATCGATCGAACTTGTAACTCAAACTGCGTATTATTATTTATTTTTTTAACTATAATATTTTTTTAATAACGTTAAAATCTTTACAATAATCTAATTGAGCTTATTAGATTATTTTAAATATTTTAAAGTTATTAAATAAAAATTTGGTATTTTTTTATGTATCCTGCTATCAGTCGTCTGGACTCTAACCCTTTCGGACTCCTCCAGATGTGGTCTAGTAACAATATTTTTTAGGGTGTGAGAACTCCCAGTGGAGCCCACCCTTTATTTCATAAAGACAGCCAGTTATTAGCGACACTCGTCAAATATGTCTCGCCGGGTATAAATTAAAATTAACAAATGCAACCAATGAAAGTTGATATTTTGATTATTCAATATTAAATTGTATTAAAATTAGGGATTTGAGTGTGATGATATAAAAATATCATAATTATAATGTAACCATACATTTTCAATGATACATAATACTCGTCTGTATGACATAGCGTAAGGTTATACACAAAGGTTAATTAAATCGCTTCTAAAACTATCATACCTAATGTAATGCCATAGAGATATACTGTATTTCGTGCCAAGGGAGATTTTGCAGTAAAAAAATGTTGTAGTATTCAGGAAATATGATACAGAGACTTCCACAACCTGACAAAATTTTAACCCTAAAATATTCTCAATCAAGTTTCTAAAATACAAAACATGAAAAACTAATAATGTACTAGGTATGTCATATTGAAACTGATCAAGGCGCTTGCAATGTATTCGAAATATTGGAATACATGTCTGTCTGTTTCAATTTCAATATGTTTCTGCGGAAATATACTTAAATATTTTTGGTATATCTACATGACATAAAAATGATCTTACCAATCACAATAAATCATCTTTGGTGGAAATAGAATTCACGACCAGCAAATAGGGGTAACTCAACCCAACAGCTTAGTTTATACTCATACATTTAGCGTTGACATCATTTCATGAAATATTTTCTATCATTGATTAATTTACTTATGATCTGCCTGCCCATATGTGCAATACAGATTTATGATCACTGCTCCAGTACCAAAGGCCATGGGGTGAAGTTTATAGCTTATATTATACCTTGATAAACTGCACAAAAAGAATCATTTAAATTTGAATAGTAGTTCTAGAGATTTAAGCGTTTAAACAAACTACGATTCTGCAATTTATTAAGTAGTAA
The DNA here is from genome assembly GCA_949125395.1 of Diaphora mendica. Taxonomy (NCBI): domain Eukaryota; kingdom Metazoa; phylum Arthropoda; class Insecta; order Lepidoptera; family Erebidae; genus Diaphora; species Diaphora mendica. Next base: position 1,281,214 of record OX421332.1, on the reverse strand, counting down.
CGTAATAATTCAATGTGATGAAAACATTTCTTTACAATGATCACAAACTTTTAAACAACGTGTTTCTAATTCAATTACTTTTAGGTCATGTCTTTCTCAAACATCTATGTATATATCTGTAACAAGCAGTTAATTTACATGACTATTAAGTCAACCACACCGTATAAAACGCCATAAGATTTCCCACACTTAACATGAAGCGCCAAGCAATAATACTTTTTTCTCATGTTTATATTAGTGAAGTGTTTTGTAAGTTTTGTTGTTTTGATAAAATAGTTTATATTTTCATATACAAAACTGTGAAATATATATACTAATTAATACACACATCAAAAGTGTCTAGGGATCAACATATGTGTCTAGGGATCAACATATATTTTTGCAATAACTTTTCTCCTGATTGATATTAATTAAAATTTTCTTTAAGGATTCATCAAATAAAGTGTTTTCGTTTGTCACAGTAACGATAAACCAAGTCACCTTTGCATTAATAAAGAAATTTGCCATTTTCCTAATAAAGGGATTTTTGACATTTGAACCACTAACATTAAAGTTCGAAAAAAAGACTGAAATAACAGTTTTCTTTAAAATTTTATTAGGTAACTTAAACAATTAATAATCCGTGTTTCTACCGCGAACACTAACAACACAAGAATCGGTTTGGCATACTCAAAATGAGTTCATCCAAATCACGCTGTGGAATGGTTGCCCATGTTCGTTGCAACAACAAAAAAAGGTCTTCTTGCGACTGGATACCCTCCATATTCGGCAGAGCTCTTCTCTGTAGCATATCCCATGCATGCTCAATCGGGTTCAAGTCTGGCGACTGAGCAGGCCCGGGCCAAAGCCACATCTCAATCTCAAGAAATCCGCATAAAAATGCTTGATCCCTAGACACTTTTGATGTGTGTATATAAAGCTGAAGAGTTTGTTTGAACGCGCTAATCTCAGGAACCGCGGGCACAATTTGAAAAATTATTTCAGTGTTGGATAGTACATTTATCGAGGAAGGCTATAGGCTATATATAATCACGCTGAGATCAATAAGAGCGGAGCACCAATTTTTCAAAAACGGGGGAAAATTTATCACGCTACGGGCAACGAGGTTGCGTGGGTCAGATAGTGAAATTATAAATATAGTAGTTTCATACGTATTGATATAGCTACTTAATAAATAAACACGACCCGAATCCATAAGAAATATCCATGAAGCTGTAATGTTCATTACCATTTCAGGTATTATAGAAAAAATGTATTTTATATTAAAGTAAGGGATAATTTGTATTGGTAAAAAATTATAAGGAATGTTATTAATAAATATTTCAGACATCTAACACACAACGCCATCTAGCCCCAAGCTAAGCAGAGCTTGTGTTATGGGTACTAGACAACTGATACAAATACATTTACTTTTTTTGTAAGTACATACATATTATACATAGAAAACACCCAAACTCAGAAACAAATATTTGCAGATCATACAAACATAATTTGATTCGACCAGGAAATCGAACCCGACACCTCAAGCACAGTAGTCGCATACGCCGCCCCTACGCCACCGAGGCAGTTAAATGTTATATTTAGATCGTAATTTAAATTGAGATTAGATTATATTTAATGAAAATTGAGACGGTATTTTTAATTTCTTGTAACTCTCGTTGTTCCTCTTTCATTGATTTCATAAACGAGACGGAAATTTGAAACAGGAAGTCGATAGAGCACTCTCAATTTGACGTAATCAATGAACGCACTCAGTAATATGCTTGCTATTTTTCTACACTAATTACTAGTTTTTGCTCATGACTTTGCATGCGTGTATGTCGGTTATCGCGGTAAAAAGTCACCTTTGTTACTCGCTGATAATATGACTTTTGATTGGTGAAATAATTTTTAAAATCGGTTAAGTATGTATGTAAGTATGATCCCGGGTCCATTAAGCGGGGCGTAAAAAAGCATCTCGCTAGGCGGCCATAGTGGGTCACCATACTGCAATGTCCCTATTCGCCTTGTCCCCTTGGAATCTGCTCATGCTTTCCATCAGGCAGAACAGAGTCATTTTGGCGCAGCTAAGCGTAACAATCAAACTCATATTCACATTCTAATATTTATTTTATCTAACATTTATCCTAACTTAAACGCACAATGTTCTTCTAAACGAAGACATTCCATCGCTTAGTGACAGACAGAAGTGTACCCTCCTAAACCTTATTCTAATAGTGTTTCCTTAAAGAGAAAACGAAATAAATACCCAATAACCACATGTAATAACGACTAGCATACATCGCAAGTATGCTCCAAAACTCTTTCCATACTAACCTACCATACGTGATCAGTTTACCAATAACTCTGTTACACATACTTTGATGGTACGCATTTTGGATACTAATTATATGGGACTTGAAACATTAGCCGATAGGAACAATCTGTAGACTGTTTGACGACTAACCATTTACGGCAGTTTTCAATAACCTATCTCTAATTAAAACTGGACATAATCTATATATTCATTGTGATTGATTCAATTTTTTCATTGATGTGCAGGATTGTTTTTTGGCAAGTTTTTGTTGTTAAAAAAACTAAAACACATGAAATATTTTCAGAAAGCACTCCACGCTTTTTACATTAAAATTATTTTCTACTTTTTAGTTCAATTGCTATTAAAGCGTGTTTTTTAGTTTTTTAAACTGTAATTTATTTTCTACTTTTTAGTTTGGTATATTTACAAAATCGTGTTTGTTTAGTTTTGTAAAACAATATTTTTTTTAGAAAAAAAAGTTTTTTTTTCAAATTATTGTATTATCATCGGCCCTTGACCCCTGTGCAAATTTTCAAGTTAATCAGACTCCTAGAAGTAGGTGAAATTGAAGTGAAAAAGATTTTGTAACATTCATACATACATACATACAGGTCAAGCTAATATAAGCGTGTTAACAGGCTACAATTCAAAATTTAACCCCCTACTCAAGCACTCACTTTCACCCCCATAACTTTTAAACGACTCAACCGATTTTTATGAAACGCACCTTTCATACAAAAAAAAAACAAAATTGATATCGCATCATCTGTTCGCGAGCTACGGTGCCACATACAGACAGACGGACAAACAGACAGACAGACACGTCAAACTTATAACACCCCTCTATTTCCGTCGGGAGTTAAAAAGACTCTTTACAGTGTAAATTCAGACCGTTTTCAATAACCTATCTTTAGTTAATACTGGAAATAGGTTATTAAAAGCGGCCGCAGATCATCAATAACTTTTAACAGTCCATTACACTGGACATAGGCCTCACCTTAGAAAGGAGGGTGTGGTCTACTATACCACGCTGGCCAGACAGGTTGATATTATGGTTTGTTTCAAGTATTCCTTCTCTTTGCAGTGATGTCGTCCTGCGTAATTTGCTCTCTAAGTCGCCTATTACGACACTTCGTGGGCGAAAATTGGTGGTTTCGCCCTAAGTCGCCTATCACGACGCTTCGTGGGCGAAAATTGGTGGTAAATTTTCGCCCTAAGTCGCCTATTATGACACTCGTGGGCGAAAATTGGTTCTTAATTCGTTATCGAATTACAACCATTTAGTAAACGAATGAAAGTAAAATAATTCAAGGATGAATTTGATTCCGATAAATATCTGATACAAAAAAATAATCATCAAAATCAGTTCATAAACGACGAAGTTATCCGCGGACACACATAATTTTTTTTTTTATATACAGTAGAATTGAAAAACCTCCTCCTTTTTTGAAGTCGGTTAAAAAGAGGCGATGGCCTTAACTTTTAGATCTTTGATTCCAGAGGCACTTATGTTTTTTTAAGCTATTGCATAGCTTTTATCGCGGGCTTTGAGGCCTTTGAGCGCGGCGGCCGAATCAAGAGCTGCTCCGAAATCTGTCTGTCTCTGTCATCTGTGTTCGCGGATAACTTCGTCGTGTATGAAACGATTTTAATGATTATTTTTTAATGGAAAGGAGATATCCCAAAAGTGGTACCACGTAAAGGAAACTAAGATCTGATGATGACATCCAAGAGAAATCGAGTCGAACCTTGAAGTCGGTTATTGTTTTGTTATTTTTTTTCATTTATAGTTACTATAAATTCTTTTTCTATGAGATATAAATATTTAAATATATATTTAGACATATGGATGATTATGTTAATCAGCAGCCTAGTTATCATAGTATAGCTCTGTCTTGTTTGAGATCAGACTCTCGTTAGTGAGATGTATGAAGATATTATATATTACTAGTTATTGCCCGCGGCTCCGCCCGCGTGTATGTCAGTTATCGCGGCAAATAGTAGCCTATGTTTTATTCTGATGTATAAGACGAAACGACGAGACATATTTGACAGTAGGGTCGCTAATAACTGGCTGAATTTATGAAATAAAGGGTGTTCTTCGCTGGGAGTTCTCACATCCTAAAACACATGCCAACTACACCACAACTGGTTATAGTCCAAACAGACTGATTGTAGGATATATAAATAAAAAATTAAAAAACCGTGAGAGTGCCCAGCTTGGGCGCGAATGGGCTGGCTCGACGGAGTGACCGGCCTCTCAGAAAACAGGTGTGAAATAGCACATGCGGGTGTCTATGGGCGGCGGTAATCGCTTGCCATCAGGTGATATGCCTGCTCGTTTGCTTATTCAATAAAAAAAACCCTAATAGTAGTAGTAGAAATTTAGAAAGTCAGGTTTAATAATAATATTATACTAAATTAAGCCATACAAGTATTTTATGTATGTCACTAACAATATGAGTACTTAATGGAAAGTGACTCAGTCTTGAATAACAATGGGTTATACTTATATGGAAAATTTACGAATATAGAGACATTAGTCTCAAGAATATACGAGTTTCTCTTTCGCACAGAATTGCATAAATACATAGCGTTTAATTTATATCCGTTATGATTAATTCTATTCTGACAAAGCGGAAGTGTTTGTTTGTTTAGTTGAACGTCTTAATCTTAGAAACCACTGGCTTGAAAGAAATAATATTTTTGTACTGGATAGCCTATTTATCAAAGAAGCCATTCATATATCATCACGCATTTATCTATACTTATAATAAAAATGTAACAGGTCCAATTCTGTACATTAAAGATATTTTGAAATTTTTTTTGGAGGGCTCTTTATAATCGATACTGAAGCTAAAACTGTTTGTCTGTCTGTCGGTCTGTCTGTCTGTATCTTAGCCACGCATCACGCCGAAACTACTGATTGGTAGTAGTAGTAGAGGTAGGACATAGGATACTTTTTATTCCGAAATTCAGCAGGCTTTCTTGGAGAGAGGGGATGAAAGTCAAAATATGTACATAGTTGCAATTCCATAACACATAGTTCGATTTCATTCATTCTTTTTTTGCTAGAAAGAAAAAAAAGATAACGGGAAAAGTTTTTTTTTTTGTCCGCAACTGCACACTGCCTGTGGGAAGCTGAGACAGATATGTAAATATGGCGGTACGAAGTTCGCCGGGTCAGCTAGTCATTAATAGGAGCGGAAAATACATGAGGAATGTTATAAAAGTGAGAATTTTCATATTACTTCTGAGTGCTTTCGTTGCGTACGTTGCGCAGATTGTATATTAAAGTTCAATTGATCATGTATGAAATTAGATTAAAAAAATTGGTGAAACAAAATATGTCTATCTTTTGAGGTCTTTCTCTATTTATTTTTAAGTATGGTCCTACCAAAATGACTCTACTATGCCTGATGGAAAGCATAATCAAAATCCAAGAGTAGTGGTCACCATACTCATTGCGAATGCAGACAATGCAACAATGCAGCACGGTGACCCACACCATGGCGGCCTAGTGATGCTTTTGCATCATTGGGCCTCCCGTCTCGCACTCACCAACAAAACACGACAACACGAACGCTGTCATTTTACGTTGATTTTCTGTGCGAGGGTAGTACCGCCCCGAATTAGTGTGGCTCTACTATCTTGAAAACTATTTCTCTTATCTGATTGATCCATACGAAGTGAGGTGGGCGCCAGTTTATGCTAACATAATATTTTTCTTTCAAATTAAATAAAAAAATCCACAGCTGGACGCAGGCCTTACCCAAGTTTTGCGACAAAAACCGCGCTCCCTGCAGGACCGGTGGGCCTATAATGGCAGATGAGACCAAAAGTTTCTTGAGTGGCGACTACATGGAACACCTACTCGAAGACGGAGCGTAATGCGGGCAGTGCAGGACCGCTTATTATAGCAAATCATTAAAAAGAAGTGAATTTTGTTTGTATGTAGGGCATAGAGTACTCTTTTAGGAATTACTGAACACATTATCATACACATATATAAATTATCGCTATAGGCTTATCCATTTAGGAGATGGAGCTGCGGGCGACAGTTAATACAAGAATAAAATTAATTTGATGACGCCAATGTTGTTCACCTACTGTTAAATTATATAACAAATTTCGTTTTTTTAAAAAACCTGTTTTTACGTATTAACTGAGTAACAAAATATTGAAAGTTTTATAACAAATTTTATTACTCGACTAAGATGACGGGAATAAGAAGGGTAACATTTTTGGGGGTCTTTTTATGTTTCTATGTTCCACAATAGCGTCTAACTACTGAATAGATTTAAATGAAGAAGGTGTTAATAAATTCGCAATAATGGCCATCTTCATCTATCTATATATATAAAAGAGGAAGGTGACTAACTGACTGACTGACATACCAAGAGATCACCGCACAGTCCAAAACGGTGAAGCTAGAATCCTGAAATTTTGCATGTAGGTTCTTTATATAACGTAAGTGAGCACTAAGAAAGGAATTTTTGAAATTCCACCCCTAAGGGGGTAAATCAGAGGATGAAAAGCCGCGTGTAAAAGCTAGTAACTCTGTAAATATTTTCTGCAAAAGTCATCAACAACCCATAACGTCCCACTGCTGCGCTCGGATGTCCTCTCAGGAGAGGGTTAAGGCCACACGTCCTCACACTGGCCAAATGTGGGTTGGTGACTGACAAGACAACGTTGTGGCTACGTAATCTTGCCGTTGGATGTTTTTAAGCAGCCCAAAGGCCTTCAACTAAGCATCACGACTGTTATTCTATGATAACAACCGAGACCGACTGCTTAACGTGAACTCCGAATCACTGTGACACTCATGCTACCGCGCCATTAGCGATCCCATCCAAGTACTGACTGCACCGTCGTTGCCTACCCTCGGTGATTGTTTTTAATCACCAAAAGCTACCTACCTATCTCTTCGGTCAAAGTATATGAAAGTTGTTTATTTCTTTAAACGCATGTAGTGTCTTTTCATTTTAATAAAACGTCTGGTAATGGTTTTTTTTGTCAAAAGTAATAACTTTAAAATGATATATATGTTGATGTTTAAATGAAAAATTTTGTTTTTGTGGCTCACATATTCAAACGAACAGGAAAATAGCATATGTTATTTCAATTCGATAATCATCGTGACCAGAGCAAAGTTAATTATATTTCAGTTATTTTGTACTGAAAAGAGAACATATTACTAATACCGACCATAACTTTCTGCCAACGTTCAACACGCCAAAATTTTTGTCACTTGAACAGTTGACAATTAATTAGTGTGCTTTTTAAATATATTTTACCTGGCACAACAAATTTGCAAATTATCGTCTGAATTATTTCCGAACCCATTCGACCTACATTTTAAAGATAACATCCCTTTCCTTGTTAAGAAAAAATATATTACTTGCTTAGTCAATATAAATACAAAGATTAATACAAAGATACTCAAAACACAGCACATAATTTTGCGACAAAGCTTACAAAATATCAATATCAACCTACGAAGTATTCAAGAACAGATGCTAATATTGACGAAAGCCACCCACACCGCAAACTTTACCATCTTTACAAAAACAAACGATTACCTAATTAGCGGTCAGACACTTCTAAAGTGAAAGGATTTCCCAATTCGGATGCACAATTCCGGGGAATGCGACTCACGAACTCACAAACTCGCCTCTATCTCGACCGGTCTTCGCTTTCTTTTACCAAAAAACGTTGTATTACTTTTGTGATGTAATCAGTTTCTTTGAGCATTATTTCTTTTCTTTGCTTATACTTTTCTTTTTATTGTGTAAGTGTTTGTAGGTCAATAGCAGTAGAACTATTTGAAGTTCTTTTTTCTCTGTGTAGTAATGTTATGTAAGCCGGCCGTAATGTGAGGTTTTTAAGGCTTTGTGGGTGTATTATTACGGATGTTAGTACAACGATTGTTAACTATTATTATATGGATACTTTACATATTTTTATGGTGCGATGCAAGTCATTTAGAAGTTTTAATGTTACACATTATGGTAAATAAGTAGTAATAACGATGAGATGATTGACGATATTTTAAATACAAAGTGACAGAGTTTTTAAACAATATATATTTTACTAGCTTTTACACGTGGCTTCGCTCACGCAGACTTTCATCCCCTGATTTGCCCCCTTAGGGGTGGAATTTTTTTCCTTTTCCTTTAATTCCTTTCTTAGTGCTCACTTACGTTATATGAAGAACCTACATGCAAAATTTCAGGATTCTAGTTTCAGCGGTTTGGGCTGTGCGTTGATCTCTGGGTATGTCAGTCAGTCTTCCTCTTTTATATATTATATATAAATATAGATATGTGAATTTGTATTCTAGGTGTCTGACTAGGTTTTCTGTGAGGCCTTTGTATCACTCCGGTCGAACCGGCCCATGCATGCCGTAGCGTGGCTCTCCTACGGTAAAACATCTTATAACAAACAATACAACATACAAGTAGGTACTAATACTCATTGTCAATAATACACCATTAGCTCCATAGAAAGTCAAGGAGAACAAATAACTTGTTTAACATAAAACCATTGCTTTATTACATATATACTTTCCCTCACTTACTACTATAAGTGACACTTATTTTCTCTTTTCATTATTTTACATTGTTGATCATAAATATTACAGTTTTGCAATCTCATTGTATATAAAGCAAGTGTCATTTATTGCGAGCCAAGACTGTTGACTGTTTTTCACTTTCCGTTGCTACCCGCTCTTATGAGCAAGAGTGTAATTCTTAATAACTTATATTCATCACGAAGAACTAGAATATCAATCGATTAAAAAAGAAGACGAAAGTTTTTAACCAATATGTCCTCCTTGTAATGGCATACGGTGCCGAGAAGTGGACACTCACTGGGGGGGTATGAAAGAGCTAAGCCCTTAGTCTCACTGATGAACAAAATTAGGAACAAAGAAACGCGTCAGAGAATCAAGGTGACCAACATAACTCTGAAAGTTGACAAGTTAAAGTGGTAATGTGCTGTGTGGCATATAAGTCGCAGAACCGATAACCGCTGGGGTAAGCATGTTCTGGATTAGAGACCGCATCTTGGCAAACGTAGTGTGGGGCACTCTGGCTAGATTGTGGTACGACTTGTGTAAGAGGACTGGTGGCAGCGATGGGCCTGTGATGTGTCTTGGGAGAAGGCTATGTCCAATAGTAGACTGCAACCGGATGATCATGTCAATTACTACTTTCTAAATTAGGTTACTAAGTCGCGCAATCTCCGGTAGTAAAAAACTCAAATAGTTAATATCTGTTAATGTTCTTTCATTTCAATACTCTGCATTTTTTTCCTAAAATACCCTGATAAAAAACACAGGTTATTCTATATTTGGTAAGCTAAAGTATTCAAAACTTGGGTGTGTTCTACGTCTCAGTATATTTCTGTAGGCCTCTAGGGTACTCTCGCTCGGTAACATGATTGCGGCCATGTTGCGGAGCGAGAGCGCGTGGAACTCTGCCGCCTTTTTCTGCGAGCAAGTTATGCTTGCGAATGAGATGGCGGAGCAGGACCGGAAGAGGTTTAGAACTCTCCCTGTCCGCCAGGCCCGGGAACGGGCCAGGTACCGAAGACGACTCGGGCGCCGGAAATCGCAAAATGATCTCGGTCCTCCATAAGCGCAAGCCTGGGGGTGACAGGTGAGGCCACAAACCGTAGGTGGACCGAGGTTACTCGGGGTTTCACTCCGAGGGTGCACCTGGTTCCCCGGCTTCTAGTACCCGAGACGTTTTTTTTCGGTTTCGGTTTTTAGTCGGTTCGAGTCTGACATAACCACCAGTTGGTGGTGTACGAGTGGATTTCTGCATAAAAAAAGGGATAAAGGCGTGAGTGTAAGTATAATTTTGTTTACAGAAAGTTTGAATAGCATAGTATCTACAGGTTTACCGTATTTTGGAATCAGATAACCGCTTAAGAAACTCAATGTTTAGTTAAAAAATAAGAATATTTCTAATATCGTTCAAAACTAATAAATTATTTCGTTAGTTAGTGGGAACAGTTTTACCTATAATTAATGCTATGTCTTAAAAATTGAAATAAACAACTATCATGTCTAACCAAGAACTAATAATAGGTTAAACATCCGCTTCAAGTACATACTTCTTCGCAGGTGCAAAGACACAAACAGAAACATTATATGACGCCCTTAAGGCCGTTGAACTCGGGAGAAAGTGACCCAGCATTCATCTTTACAAGTATTTATTATGATCCTATTATTAAAACCAGGTAGGGTTTGAATTCCAATTTAATGACTGTGCATTTTGTTGTTATGATATTTTGTAGCTTAGGAACAAAGATATTGTGTGAGTTTCTTTATTGTTACCCGACATCGGTGAAGCCAAAAGGAAGGGTCATTGTTTTGATAGTTTATCTTTATTTGTATGTTCCACATCATCATCAACAACTCATAACGTCCCACTGCTGGGCTCGAGTCTCCTCTCAAGAGAGGGTTAAGGCTACACGTCCCCATATTGACCAAGTGCGGGTTAGGGACTGGCAAGACATCGTTATGGCTACACGATCTTGCCGTTGGATGTTTTTAAGCCGCCCAAAGGCCTCCAACTAAGCTTCACGACTGTTATCCTATGATAACAACCGGAGCCGACTGCTTAACGTGACCTCCGTATCACGGAGACACCCATGGTATTATGCCACCAGCGTTCATCCATCCAGGTACTGAACCTCGGTGACTGTTTCTAATCACCGAGTGCAACTGGACTATGAGGGCCTCATAGTCACATGGTAGACCGATATTCATTATTTTATTGTTTTTATAATCGAAAGAGTCTACTCCCGAGCTGGTCTTATAAACTATAACTTCTCTGTGTTAGTTTTGTCGTCTCAACTTTTTTATAAGGATTCTATACAGCAGGAGTATTAACATTCATTTTAATTAAGATAATCTCAGGCTGTTAAATCTTCCTTTTCTTAAATAAACTTCAAGTTAAATTGTAGAAATTAAAATTTAAATAAAATATTCGACCAATGACTATTCTGAAATGGCCCACTATATTGTTACCGCATCGAAGTTAGGTACACTCTTCTTATAAATTAATCAACATTCACACGTATCGACACAATTTCTTTGACCGTACATAAAAATTTGGCGATCACACCCTTCTACATTATGTATGAAGCCATTGTTCTTTTAAAGTGTGTTTGTGACCAACCCGGCTACAGAATTGAGTAATGTGCGAAATATTTGCATGGCAGTGAAAGTGATCATAGGTTCAGAGTTCGAGTTCTGTCGTCGGAGAATGTTAATTTCAATATTTTATATGTCTACAACAGTTTTACTTGTATTGTCATAAAACAGATAACACTGCACAAAATAACCAAAAGACCGTGGGAGAGCCACGCTTCGGCATGAATGGGTGGGTAGTACGGGAGTGATACCACGGACTCACAGAAAACCGGTGTAAAATAGTGCTTGCTCTGTGTTTCACCAAGTGAGTGAGGATACCGGAGGCACATAACCCAACCCCTTTCCCGATCTCCCCCATCCCCAACCCCCCATCCCCAAAGGCCGGCAACACACTTGTGACGGCTCTGGTGTTGCAGGTGTCCATGGGCGGCGGTAATCGCTTACCATCAGGCGATTCTCGTTTGCCCGCCTATTACATAAAAAAAAGACTGTTGAACACAATCGAATTGAGAACCTCCTCCTTTTTTGAAGTCGGTAATAATTAACAGATTAGTACCGTTTGCAGACATGTTCTTTTAAGGTCCCAACTCAATAAAACAATCCATAATGAGTACTAACTGTTTTATTTAAAACATTTGATACAAAATAATTTAATCATTTAAATAATTTAATGAAATGACTTGACAGTAAAATTTAAAGAAATAAATAATGTTATATTTACATTTAAATAATTAAATGAGCACCATTTAACATAATAACATAAATAATAAATAAATAACATAAGATAAATAATTATAGCATTTGGCATTTAATTACTTACTAAATTATATACATAAATATTTAAGATATAGAATAAATAACATTAGATAAATAATTATAACATTTGGCATTTAATTACTTATTTAATTATATATATAAATATTAAGGATATATTAATTATTTACATATGTACATGTGGATACTATATTTTTACCATTTATAACACTGTAATATTATATAATAATACATAACATAATCAGTCTTTACTTCGTATGTATAAATATATATGTATAAATAAACGAGTATAAACGGATACATAAGTAAGAAAAATATTATACATAAATAAAAACAATACAGAATATACTTGTATATCTTTATAATATAGAGATTAATCTCAAATAATATTTTATTTAAGTTAATGATTACAGTAATATCTTGTGAAATACAATGCAAATATATAAATTAATTAAAGCAACCCCAAAGTCTAATCAAACTGTATCTTAATCTTTTATATACACGTAATAAACAAAAATATAATTATATACCTTGTATTTGGTCATTAATTTAATCATATCATTAAGAGTATTCGAGGTATTTCAACAAAAAAATAAATGCTAAGAGAAAAAATCCCCAAATCATTTTGAATTTTTGCGTTCATTTTAAACAATAAATTACATTTTATACTACTAGATTTTTTTTCTTATAATGTATTACCTTACAATCCCCCTATAAATGGTCATAATTTATTAATTATTAATTAACTAAATGATTTATGAAAATGACTTGCTATGATTTTAAAATGATGAAAATAAATAAACACATAAAATAATAAAATATGACGTTAAACTATTGAATTTTAAAAATGGGAACTTTTACTTTTTAATTGGTTATGTTATTAAATATGGTTACATAAATAGATATTAATAAGTTATAGTTTTAAAAATGGATTTAAAATAAATATATAAATGTTTATAATTATGTGAGTTAAATATTTTTGTAAGATTGTTTTCGTGAGAATTTCTCTTTCAAATGTTGAATATGTACTCCTTACGTGTAATAAACTTAATTATATGTGATCATGTGTTTTTTAGAAACCGAGTGTTCCTTCGCATTAATACGTTACGGTGGGTTTGTGGCTACTGGGTGTGGGCATTGTACGCTAAATCATTTGCCTTCTCGAGCGACCTGAAACACGTAAACACATTTTTATTATTGTATAGCATACATATTTTACTTAAAAGTATTTTGTGTTCGAAATTTTTGCTGTTCTTAAAATAATCTTTAAGTTTTAACTTCATCATCTTTTTCGTTTTTTTCAAAAGGAGATTGTGGCTTACTATTACTTAAAGACATAATTTTCAGACATACATAAAGACACACACACGGAGAGATAGAAGAAATGAAGATTGAGCTATCAGATGACACGTAATTATGGCGTATTGTAACCAAAAGTTGAATAGATATTTACTACTTAAATAACTTTTGTGTTTAATGGCATTTGTGAGATCAATAATAGATTGGAACTATTGTAGTAGATCAATAGTACTATTGTAATACAAGTTTTCATTATTCATCCTTATTGCAAGTGAAAAATAAATAACTAACTTTATTTTATGTCACACCTTATGCCCAACATGATTGAATAAAAGCAATCTTGATGCGGACACGTTAAATAATTCACAGCATTGTAATAGTACAATTTTTGTGGTCCATGAATTTTATGGTCCTTCGAGCTCAAAACCGCTAATGTTACTTGATAGTGAAAATGGTCTCACTTCCAAATACTATTATTAAAAAAGTGAAAGTGTTCAAAGCCATTAAATCCAAAGGTTTATTACCATACATATGAATAGCATTGACGCTACATTTGTCACGGTAATTAAAGATTGACAATGGTTTTGGAAGCCAAAATTAAAAACAAGAAATAGTAGAATACTTTAAGTGTGAATGAGTCTTGATTAGGTAATATGCAAATATGCCTATTACCTAATGCAATTTCAGATAGACAAGATCAGGCAATATCTAGGTCATCTAATACCAAAAGAGAGTGTGAGTGCCTCTCAAATTTGACTGACTAAAATTTGCAGAGTTTAGAGTCGAAAACTAAGTTAAGTTTAATTTTTATCACAAAATAGGTACTCAGTTAGATCCAGTCTAAAAAAAATTGCGAGTATGCAATACTGGTTGATTATAAGTCCTTATTTAAAGTCGATATAATATTTATATAGTTCTATAATTATAGATTTAATAAGAATTAGGATGCTAAGGCCCGTTCAACATTAACTTTTTGCACTCGCAATTACATTTTGATAAGTTAATATTTTTTATTTGGAGTTTCTTACTTCGAAAATAACATACTATGCACACCTTTGTGTATGCTCTTAGGAGTAGAACTTGGTAAAATCGTTTCTTAGTTTGTTTTCACAACATAACTATCATCAGCTGCCAAAATTTCAGATTTTTAACCCCGGCCTACGTTTAAGCTTTGTGTTGACGAATTACTCAATCAAGACAAGTCATTTTATATGTATAGATATTATATCTCACCTGCTCCAACCAGGGCCAGCATGTCCTGCAGATACAACAACCTCATGAGCTTCTCCATTTCCATTGGATGATAACAGCTTCTTCAATCCAATGATACCGGCCAGAACCAAAGCCAATTTGGATACGATGAGTGCTTTTCCAGCTAATAGTGCCAGGGCTCCAAAAGCAAGTGGTACCATCATTCCACCGATGAGAAGTGGGATTGCCAGGAGAGGAGCCAGTTTCTTTCTTCTGCTGCGACCTTCTTCGCCTTGGATTTCGTTGGCATCTTCAGCTGGGAATTTTACCTGAAACCGGAATGTATATAATTTTTAGTAATCTTTTCGATTTGAAAAAATAAATTAATTAATATTGAATTCACAGATATTTATATAACAAAATTTTAGATAGAGTTCAATGAGAATTGGATATACATTAGGTGAAAAATCACGATATTAATTTAGGACAAAGGTAATATAGCGCAACAACAAAATAACATACTACAGTGCCATCTACTGAAGATACATCGAACTACGGAGTAACGAAGGAAACAAATATACTACCAATCCTGAATCGCGCAATAGAAGTTCTCGCGCCGATTATCCTTTTTCCGTTTCCTGCGACCTTCACCAGGTCGTATATTCAAATAGTTGCACAGAATAGGAATAAGTATTGCAACTTTGATGTGACTGTCATTTCATTACTGGGACACCACAGAAATCGTTAAATTACTTTTTTCAATGAGTGACGAATTTCATTCTTAGCTGTACCGCCTCTTCTTAAGGAATATTAAAGGCAAAGTTAGGCATAGATTCGAATAACATCGTTCATTGTTATTTGTGTATAATAAATATAGGAAATTAAAAGAATTAAAATTTTAATAAATCAAAAATGCACAACGTTAATGTTCAAGTTTTCACTTCTGCCGGCACCAGAGTACAACCTGCTGTTTTTTTTTTACTGTTAGTACATATGTTTGTATTTACA
This sequence comes from Diaphora mendica, assembly GCA_949125395.1. Lineage (NCBI taxonomy): Eukaryota > Metazoa > Arthropoda > Insecta > Lepidoptera > Erebidae > Diaphora > Diaphora mendica. Next base: position 1,265,477 of record OX421332.1, on the reverse strand, counting down.
AAAAAAAGTGAATAAGTATTCTATTGTATATTCTAATAATATTTATTTTACATAAAAAAGACCCAAACTCCGAAACAAATATATGCAAATTATACTAATATTTGGTTCGACCCTGGAATCGAACCCGAGACCTCAGCTCAGCAGTCGCATACGCTACCACTGTGCCACCGAAGTACTCACGCACGATAAACAGAAATAGGTAAGCAATTTATTTCTAATTCCTCATTAAATGTCTATGAGTGATGTTTAGACTCATTCACTAATAATATAATTAATACCTTACGTGCAGAAACAGAAAATTTCTGACGAAAATAAAAACCAATTTATTCCAATAAACGAACGCGTGTGTAATGACATTACATTCTAACAACACTTCCTATAGAGAAAATCACGTATAGGTACACAAATGTAATGGTTAAATACAATAATTGTATTTAACATTCATCTTTTTTCTCGTATTGATAGACTTGTTTCTTAGTTTATTTCTACCTTATAGGTAGCTACCTCTACCTTGTTTATTTATACACGTTAACAGTTATCTCCAGGTTCGAGTTTCCTCAGTTGTCCTCAATATCCTTTAGATTTAAATCAATTATTGTTGTTTTCATAGTTAGTTTAAGGACCAAAGGCGTCAGGTGCAAAAAAGCCTCCAAGAACATTGCGATCGTTCTCAACGTGGTTGTGACTTCAGAGTAGTAACATAACTGGATTTGAATACTTTTAGCAAAGCAGAGGTACTAAAATCCTCGTACTTGTTTCAAACAAAACAGGGTCCTTTATAGAAATTTCATCAGATTATTATACGTGGCTAACCCCTGTCTTTCTTTCTAGATGGAGTTTACTTTGACAGCACTATTATCGGCAAAATACTCAATGACAAAATGTACGAGAAGATGTTGGACCTTATCTTTAAAATGAGGATCACTATTGACGATATATTCAAGAGCTATAAAGCAGACCACTTTAATAATAGGCCTATCGCTGTAACCTCCTTTCTCTCCAAATCAGTTCGATGACTAATTGACACGCAGGTCTAAAGATACCTTGAAGAATACTACTCATTGAACAGTTAGCGTTACGTGACAGATAGTTTATAGATGACCTTCTTGTTTATCTTACAAACAATTCAGAGCTTCCCACTAAGAAAAGCTATGTATTCTTTGTATAAACTTGCAGTTGAAGTCAATGTGCTATGCGAGACTTGGTAATATAGCCCAAAATTATGTAGGTACACAATAAAATATTGTTAAAAGAGTTTAATATATCCTTGTCGATATGAGAGCCGTTCGGTGGTAATTATCCTTGGATTTATTGTTTAGTAACCCCAGTTGATTAGTATCTAGTGCAGAAAGACATAGTCTATGATATATTTAGAAACCGTTAAGCATGTTTATCAGCAGCTTCTTCACTATAGCACAGACTCTGTCTAATTACAGATAGCACGGCCGTTCAAGAATTGTAAAAAAACTACACCAAACATTTCTGTCATCATAAATATGAATAAGTGAGTCGTTCAGTGATGATTTTCACCTACGCATGATAATTAGCACGCACAGCCTAATTAGCTGCAAACTAGAGCTTAATAGACCGCATCGGGCAAAAAGTGAAGATGTTAATTGAACGCAATTAAAGATCTACATTGGAAAGCAGATACGGTGCGTTGATAGTTGGTATGTTTTTTTTAGCTGAATGTTTGTCGTCACGGTTTTAGAAAATGGGTGGATGAAATGGAGCAAAATGTATATGTATAAATAGCTGGATAGATAGAACATACAGTATTAAAATACAATATTACTGTTAGGTACAATGATCGGCCTCAAGATTCGAACGATAATGATCTAATGCCAAACAATGTTTGCATAGGTTGTGTTAAGATTGAATCATTTCACAATGTGTTATAATAATAACTTCGCACGTTTCATAAGCAAGAGTATGACCCTAAACTAAACAGAGGGTCCTCCTATGGAAACCAGAATGCTAAAAAATATGGTTGAAAATTTCATACTGCATGTTACAATATAAAATGAAGTTGGACTGGACTGGACAAGACTGCACGGTGGGCCTAGTGGTTTAGGCGGTCACCACGCCGCTTGCCAATTCGCCAAGTGTTGTGGGTTCAAATCCTACACGGGACAACACTTTGTGTGATCCACAAATTGTTGTTCTGAGTTTGGGTGTTAATTGTGGCCGTTTCATGTATGTCTGTAAAGTCCCCCGCGACACTGGATGTTTATTCCTAATGCGGGAGTTCTTTTAAAAAAAAAAAAAAAAAAAAAAATGTTAGGTCAACGGATTTTAATGCAGTTTTCAGCAATAGCAATAGACTGATTCAAGAGGTAGTATTTATATTATATTAGAGGAAATTTCAAAGTTAGTAGAGCCAAGCTGATTTCAGCAGGAACGGGCCGGCTCGACCGGGGCGGTACTACCTTCGCACATAAGATCAACGTAAAATGACAGCCTTCGTGCTGTCGTGTTTCGTTGCTGAGTGCAAGACCGGAGGCCCAATGATGCAGAAGCATCTTACTAGGCCGCCATGGTGTAGGTCATCAAGCTGCACTGTTGCATTGTCTGCATTGGCAATAAGTTTTTTTTTTTTAAAAGACAACTCCCGCACTAGGAACAAATCCTGTGTCGTGGGGGACTTTACAAACATATATGAAACGGACACAAATAACACCCAGACTCAGAACAACAATTTGTGGATCACACAAAGTGTTGTCCTACGTGGAATTTGAACCCACGACACTTGTCCAAGTAGGAAACGGCGTGGTGGCCGTATCTACGGCCTAGTATCTCAAATTAGTCAGAGCTTTTGCTGAGGCAACTAAAGTACTGTTATGTATTTCTAAGCATATTACAGATAAATAAGATCTAGACAGAAATGGTAGTGCTACCTAACATTTATGTATTGTTATTAATTTACAACATTTGTCAGTGTATTCTCATCTAAAATACTTACACCTGGTTAATGACCGCGAAGAAAATACAAAGTTCCTGACAGCTCACCAGCATAATATAACATTCAACTGACAAAGCTTTATAGTCAACACTAGTTGTCATATCACTTCAAGCTTTCAAAACTTTGATTAAACATTGACTTAGTAATCTTTGATCAATATCATCGAACAATCGAATAGCACACATTTGTTCAATGTTATGTATGATCAACAAAACCAAATTAAAAACTGAATCTACACTTGACAAGTGATTTGACATACAGTTAGATAAGTCTTTTGAAAAACGGGCATAAGTATCCAATGGCGAAATATCCATTTGTTTATCTATAAAGATATTTTTCTAAGATATCTCAAGAATAAAATATTTTGTAATTATAAACTAATTGTATAAACAAAACTAACCTGGAAAACATGAGACCTCATGAAGTTAACGATCTTATCCAATAACAGGTTATTCAACGATCCATCGTCCATCCCTCTAGGAATAGCCTCCTCTTTCTCAACGAACTTCACATTTTTATCTTTATTTATCGTTACTCCATTAATTAGATTAACTTCATCAGCTTTTGATAACCTCGTTAGAGTCTTTGCCAATTTCCTCTTCAGACAATGTGCGATATCTGATTCACTGCAATCTTTGTATGTTTCATAAGCTAGTTTCAAATCTCCTAATAATGTGTCATCTGAACTTCTGCCTTCTAATTTGTTCTGTGATGTGGTAGCCGTGCGGGCTGTGACCACGGCTGCCAAGGTCAATATCAGGAGGTATTTCACCATATTGTTGGCACTAAGTGAGCTATATGGGCACTGTAGATAGCTGGAGCATTCATTCGCTTATATGCGTTTATTTTCACGGTAGACTGGGCGCCGAGAGGGATGCGCCTATGCAGTTATGCAGTTCTGTACTGTGGACAATATTTTTCGAGTTTATATACGGGTGAAGAATATGAGGTAAGAAAATCATTAATTTATTGTAGGAATCGAACAAATCTTCATCATCAATAACATCCTTTTATATTCTCCCATTGATATATACTTCTCTATAAAAAAGAGTTTCAGTATTGGAATAATTTTAAGCAGCTTGTTATGAGATTATTAGTTACCTCAATTTATAAAATGCATAACAACCAGGAATTTGGAAATAGAGACACACAACGAAATTCCTGGTTTTAACGAATTTATAATTTAATTATTAGCTTCTGACTCACTTTATTACTTAGATTAGACCAGCACAGCCCTGATTTCAATAGAAGACTGGATATCAAATGGCAAACGCTACAGACTCTGGAGAAATAGGAAACAGTTGAGAATACAGAAAGTAGTATAAACACAATTTGTTTTTGGGTAGTTTGTCTAAAATGTTAAATTGTATTTAAATTTGACAATATTTAATGTTACAATATATTGTTTTAAGATTAATTCTTGCTACAGCACTTATTTCAAACTGAACTTCTTTTGCGACTTTAATTACCTATTCCTTTTTTTGAATGATATCATAGATCTATCCGGTCCGTATCCGAATTAGTCGAAAAATTACACATGTGGGGGACAGGGTGTCATGTCCCACCAACACAAAGGGAGGATCCTCCGACCAGGCGAGGTGATCATGCCTGGCGGGCCAACTGCCCAACGGTTGATGTTGGGATGTTGTATACATGTTAACTGGCGCGAGAACTTTCACTGCGTGATTCAGGATTGGTAGTTTCTTATATTGTATCTTATATTCTCATATTGTACGTTGCTCCGTAGTTCAGTGTAACTTCGGTAGATGGCGCTGTAGTATATTTCTGTTGCGCTGTATGTGGAAGTCGCCACACACATATAGACAGACTTCCCAATCCGTAGTCCGTTTAGAATAAATCTGCAATTAACGATATTACAAACATGTACTCAAATTTGTTAGCACATATTGCAGGAAAACGATAAATATAAAAACTTTTTATAAAAAAAAAACCTACTTCCAAAAAACCATCCGACGAAAACTCCCTGCCAAAAAACACTTAAAAGCGTAAAATTAACTGGCTCTTCATAAATTGCTATGTGCCAATTCTTGTCTATACCTAATTCTTTATTCATTTAAATAGTAGTATTATTGTGTATGCTAGGTACCTGAAATCTGTTTGAAGTCGGCGCCAAGCCAAATGTAATAGTAGTTACCCCCCTCGCTTTATTTCGAGACGACCATCAACGACGTCGCGTCAGCCCGCGCATGTCTGCTCGCTTGGGTTGTTTTATGCTAGCTATCCGGCAGCGGCGAGTGCGGTACCTCCTATTACATTTTGGCTTGGCGCCGACTTCAAACAGATTTTAGGTACCTAGCATACACAATAATACTACTATATAAATGAATAAAGAATTAGGTATAGACAAGAATTGGCACATAGCAATTTATGAAGAGCCAGTTTATTTTACGCTTTTAAGTGTTTTTTGGCAGGGAGTTTTCGTCGGATGGTTTTTTGGAAGTCGGTTTTTTTTTTATAAAAAGTTTTTATTTTTCCATTTGACTAAAAATGGAAAAATAAAAACTCATACCAGTTCAACTAAAATCATAGGTTATCAGTAAGTTGAACTATTTCATATAATTTCTGCTGATGCCAATAACTTTAGTGGTTTGAACACGTATTAAAACTGAGTATGATCAGTTTCCAAAATTATGCTGTGATGCAAGATTTCTGTTACCGAGAACGTGGTCTAAATAGGAAATAGGAGCAGGCGAGTTACTTAAAGCAAAATACATTAAGGGGTTAGTCATCATAGCGCTTGTGACATCAGCTCACCTAAATAACTTAAAAGTATACAAATAAAGGTCTATAGATACGTATGAAATTGAAAGAATTATCCTCCAACTCCTAACCGTTGAGGAGTTGTACCTTCCATCATCAGCTTACCTAAATAACTTGAAAGAATACGACTAAAGGTAACATACATATGACATTTAAAGATTTATCCTCCAACGTTAAGGAGTTTTACCTTTCATCATCAGCTCATCATCATTAAATGATGACTACCAGATGCAAATACCGGCGTAGCTTCCGAAAATATACGAAAAACATAGTACGTGCCTGAAAAAATGAGGGTTACCCTCGATTTCTCTAGGATGCCATCATCAGATCCTAGTTTCCTTATCATGGTACCACCGTCGGGACATCTTCTTTCCATTAAAAAAATAATCATCAAAATCGGTTCATAAACGACGAAGTTATCCCCGAACACACATAAAAAAAAAATATACGGTCGAATTGAGAAACCTCCTCCTTTTTTTGAAATCGGTTAAAAATGGAACACATCCAAATTTTACAGTGTGCGAGTTCTACTTATCCACTTGTTTAGGATTACAATATGTTAGTAATATCTTAATAATGCATAGGTAGTTTAATGTAATAGGGTTTGCACTTTCCTTACAAAATAATATTTGGACTTCTATACGATGCTGGTCAGACCTACTTTGCAATGCCGTAGCCCTGCGTAATTAAATTGCTCGATAAGTCTTAATTCATAACACCTACAGAATGAATAAAGACTGACCGACTGGAATGACTGCATCGGCAGCACGGTGGCGTTGACAGAATTTGGGGTACAGTCCGAACCAAACTTTATGACGGTTCTGAAGTTAGCTGCACAAGCAGGTGTGCGCAGGGATAGTTAAGTCGAAAATGATTAGACGAGTTGATTAAATAAAATATGACAGAGTGTAGGGACACAGCTCACACACTCGGCAAGACTCGGCGTGTGTCGACTTCCTCCTTTTATGTCCCGCTGATACCTACAAGTGTTTACTGCGCAGCGACTCGCACGATGTTCCGAGACATCATAAAGTTTGGTTCGGACTATACCATAGATTATCCGTATTCGGAATTTAGACGGTGGAAAGGGTGCGACTACTTTGATTGAGCTCTCGGTTCAATTTTAAATGGAAATGGAATTCGAAAATATTTGTTACGGAGTTTGGGTGTTTTCTATGTAAAATATGTACATATTTATTTACAAAAAAAAGTATATATGTATTTATATCAGTTGTCTAGTACCCATAGTACAAGCTCTGCTGCTCTAGTTTGGGACTAAATGGCGTTGTGTCCGAAATATTTATTATTTATTTAATGGTGACACTTCCTATATTTAATCCATCACCATACCTACGTATGTATTTTTTTATTATCTTTATTACACTTATGTAATCATGTAATCAAATATAGACCTATCTATTGAAGCATCATTTATCTCCAGCTAAAGTAGTGCTGCGTTTTCTTTACTAACTGTACTACAGCGGTCTGGTCAAGTTTAAAACAGTTTCATATCAGTTTTACGGTTACGACGTATTTAACTTATCTATCAGTTTATTACAGACGTGATATAAAAAATATAGGCTTATTGCAGTAATCAATAAATTGATTTTTTAACCGACTTCAAAAATGGAGGAGGTTCTCAATTCGACCATATATATATGTTTTTTTTAATGTGTTTTCGCAGATAACTTCGTCGTTTATGAACCGATTTTGATAATTCATTTTTAAATGGAAAGAAGATATCCTAACGGTTGTACCATGATAAAGACACTAAGATCTGATTATGGCATCCAAGAGAAATCGAGTCGAACCTTGAAAACACTTAAAACTTCTTTCTGTATAAATCTTCCATACTCATCACTGGAATTTTTTATCTCATTTATTTATTATTTTTCTATTAAAATTATATTTTAGAAATAAAATATCAAAAATGTGCAGCTTATTAGTTGTGAGAAACTGCTTGAAGTAGATTTAAGGAAAATATTTTTTAGACAACTCACGCACTAAGAATATTCCTGTGACTCGCGAGGGACATTACAAACATATATTAATAAAACAGACATAAAAAACGCCAAAATTGTTGTTCTGAGTCTGTGGTCTGGTTTGGGGTTTGAACTGACAACATTCAACGCACTAGAGAGCTACGAAGTGACTGTTTAAACCAAAGCAATCAATGCAGTCACTGTTTTACAGGTGTGATAATAATTGGGACTCTGAGACTACAGATAAACTAAATACGTAGCACAACCAATTAGTAGGTTTCGCGGTTGACGTGTGCGACTGCTGATCATAAGGTCTCAGGTTCGATTTCCGGGTCGGACCAAATGTTTGTATGATCTACAAATATATTTGTTTCAGACTTTGGGTGTTTTATATGTATAAAATGTATGTATTTGCAAAAAAAAAGTATATATGTATTTGTATCAGTTGTCTAGTACCCATAACACAAGCTCTGCTTAGCTTGGGACTAGATGGCGTTGTGTGTTAGATGTCCGAAATATTTATTTAATTTGTGATATAAATTGTCGCCTGATGTAATATAGTACTGATAGAACCTTCCGAAACTAAAAGTTTAAAAACCTTATCCCGATATAATATACAAGGAATAAGAAAATAAAAAAAAACTGTAGCCCGTTTACGTTAAAACATGTAATAAAATGTATGTAGCCTATATCACCCTGTACGTTATTACAAATCTATTGGCAATTAGTTTGCTTACGCAAAGCTAATCTTAGAGGGCGCCACCGAACTATAACTGCCTCGTTGGTCTCGCGGTTGGCGTGTGCGACTGCTGATCATGAGGTCTCGGGTTCGATTCCCGAGTCGGACCAAATGTTTGTATGATCTACAAATATTTGTTTCGGAGTCTGGGTGTTTTCTATGTATGATATGTATGTATTTACAAAAAAAAGTATGTATGTATTTGTATCAGTTGTCTAGTACCCATAACACAAGCTCTGCTTAGCTTGGGACTAGATGGCGTTGTGTGTAAACTTTTAAAGTTTCATTAATTGTTTATTTTATTTTATTTCCATATTATTATTAAAAATGGATAATAATTATGGAGGTCTAACTATTCCGGAATTAAAATTACTGCTCCGGGAACGCCACGCATCCCTCAAGAGAAAAAAATTGAGTATTTGTTTTATTGGTTATATTATATTATGAACAAATTACACACAATTTAAGCAATAAATAGTAATTTATTTATTTATAGTTAATTAAAACGGTTTAGACCAATTACATTAATTAATATTGGAATATTGATGATAAAAAAAAAACCCGACTTTCAAAAAACATCCAACGAAAACTCTCTGCCAAAAAAACACTTAAAAGCATAAAATAAACTGGTTCTTCATAAATTGCCTATACCTAATTCTTTATTCATTTAAATAGTAGTAATAGAATGTGTGTTAGGTACCTAGAATCTGTTTGAAGTCGGTGCCGAGTGACTATCGCTTAGACTTTTGTAATTGTTCGTTTGTATTCTTTTTGGCTTAGCACCGACTTCAAACAGATTTTAGGTACCTAGCACACATTATGTTAGAAATTTAACGTCATTGTAATGGCAACATTTTTGATTATCATTTTTTTTGTTTGACGTTTTGACGTTGACAGTAGTACTTGGGACGCTTGCCGGTCAAACACGGTTTTTGCATTTTGACTGCCGGTTTAAGTTAATTTAATTGATATTTAGCTAATTTTCCAACGACTCGGTGTTTCGTCGGTGACCGTTATGATTGGTCTGGTTTGGACTCGCAAGTGTTAGTAGTCACGTTCAAAGGGGCGCGATCCGCGATAGCTAATAAGAGTGTATTGTAATTCGAATTCCTTGAAGATTGTACAGCATTCTGGAGCATGTATGTGTGACGCGGCAGTGGGGTACCCCATCAACGGCCGACGAGATCAAGGACATCACGCAACTCCAGTAAGTGCTTGATGCATTAGTTTAGAATAAGAAGACGGTGACACAGCCGTCGTTCATTGCTCTTTCCAGTGACACAGTTAGCGATTGAATGCCTTATTGATGGGCCCTAAGACATCTCAAGTTTCCCAAAGTGAACGCAACATTAGAGAGAGGATTGAACACATTATAATACTACTATTTAAATGCATAAAGAATTAGTTATAGGCAACTCATGAAGAACCAGTTTATTTTACGCTTTTAAGTGTTTTTTTGGCAGAGAGTTTTCGTTGGATGTTTTTTGGAAGTCGATTTTTTTTTTATATAAAAAGTTTTTATTTTTCAGTTTTTAGTGCAAACAATCGTAGGTAAGTAGCAAGTTGAACTATTTCATCAAATTTCATCTACAAGAATACAAATTAAGGTCCATACGTACCTGTAATATTAGAATCATCCTCCCTAATTGTTGAAGAGTTTAACCTTCTATCATCAGCTCACCTAAATAACTTGAAAGTATACGACTGAAGGTCTTAAGATACGTATGAAATTGAAAGAATTATCCTCCAACTCCTAACTGTTGAGGAGTTGTACCTTCCACCTTCCATCATCAGCTTACCTAAATAATTTGAAAGAATACGACTAAAGGTGACATATATACATATGATATTTAAAGATTTATCCTCCAACTCCTAACCATTAAGGAGTTGTGCCTTACATCATCAGCTCATCATCATAAAATGATGACTACCAGACGCAAATACCGGTGTAACTTCAGAAAATATACGAAAAACATAGTATGTGCCTATTAAAATTTAGGGTTTCTCTCGATTTCCCTGGGATCCCATCATCAGATCCTGATGTGGTGGCAATGGGACCACCTCGGGAGCATACCCTTTCGAATACAATTTTTTTTTTCAAAATCGGTCCACAATTGACGGAGTAATCGGTGAATCGGTAAAAAAAAAATACAAACAGTAGAACGTAGAACCTCCTCCTTTTTGGAAGTCGGTTAATAAAATAAACATTGAATTTTACACTTACCGGTCGTAAAACCTTCATTAACATAATCTTCTGCTTTAAAATTACAGTCTGGAGTGCCTTGAAGTTTTTACGACGCATAGCTATCTCTCATGATCTTTAGGAAAAAAAATGTACTTCGATGTTTTTCCTTTACCGTTACCTCATAACTTTCGACTGGGTGAACCGATTTTGATGGTTCTTTTTTTAATTGAAAGCTAGTGCTTCCCATGTGGACCCATTTCAATTTGGTCTTCTTCTGACATGTCATCCATGAGAAAACCATATCAGTCTTCAATTGCATTAAGTATGTGAACGACAGATTGACGAATAACTCACTATAACGCCAATCGATTTCGATGATTCTTTTTTTTTTGAAAGCTGGTGCTTCCCGAGTAGACGGTCCCAATTTGGTCGTTCTTGAAGTCGGTTTTTTTTTGTAAAAATGTTGTATTATTATTTATTTGATTCACCAACAGTTATATTCAACATTTCATTACTAAAGACACATAAATTATGGACTTATAACTAATTGTAAAAATAATAACAGGTGAATACAACATGCACAACAATCATCTCAAAGATTGCATACTGTTAAGTAATTAAATAGTTATGTTTCTACGACTATAAACTAAATTATTATAATTATTCCATTCACAATCGTCACAGAATAAATAATAGTACTTATGTATCGTGTAGTTTATTTACCTATAACTATATGCATATTTGAATAAAAATAAATTACAAAATTATGTACAAACTCAAAGTCATAATAGAACACTGTATTTAGCTAGCGGCTTCGCCCGCGTTTATTATTTTAAAAATCTATAAATTTTAACTTATTATGCTATTCCGATGTCTAAGCTATATTACTGCAAAGTCTCATGAAAATCCGTTCAGTAGTTTTTCCGTGAAAGGGCAACAAACACACATGCTTACAAACCTTCGCATTTATAATATTAGTTGGATAGGAAGTAGTATAGTAGGATACCTAATCTAGCTTCAATAAAATGTCGAATAAAATATAATAAATAAATGTTTTCTTCTGATTTATTTCGTTGTTGTCTTCAAGAAGGTTTAAGTTAACCTGGGACTTTCCTGAGTATCCTGCCATAAATCGGTGTTTTGTTGGGTCACTGTTGTTAATTCAGTGGGCGAGTGCACGGGATTAGACTCCACTCAAGCAAGAAGTGTTAATGTTTTTAAAATTGTTAAATATCGTATAACCTACACAGTATACTGATGTAGCTTACATTTAAAAAAAAACTTTAGGGATTCTTGTTCTTCTTCTATATCTCTACTTATCTGTTGCTTTAAGTACCTATTAGAACTTTACAAGTCACAAAACGCGGACCCTTAAAGAATGGAAAAAGAGTTGTAAAATGATGGCGATTTTACAAGAAAGGTAGTAGAGCCACGCTGATTTCAGCACGAATGGGCCGGCTCGACCGGGGCGGTACTACCCTCGCACAGAAAATCAACGTAAAATGACAGCGTTCGTGCTGTCGTGTTTCGTTGGTGAGTGCGAGACCGGAGGCCCAATTAGTCTAGTCAACAAGTACCATACTTGTTGACTAGACTAACAGATGCAGCAGCATCACTAGGCCGCCATAGTGTGGGTCTCCATACTGCATTGTCTGCATTCGCAATGAGTATGGTGACCACCACTATTGGATTCTGCTTATGCTTTCCATGAGGCAGAGTAGAGTCATTTTGGCGGGCCAAACATAAAAAAAAAAAAAAAAAAAAGCTTTTTATTAACTTGCAATGTATGTATGTATGCTTGTATGTTCGGGTGGAATTTCGCAACTCAATTTTGAAGCAGATATCTTTAGCCGATTTTGCTGAAATTTTGCAAGCATACGTATACAGCGTAACAATACAATATTATAATGACATGGAGCTGATCTGATGCTGGAGCTGGAAGGTGGCCATAGGAACTCTGTAAAAAACGTTTGGAGTCGTTTGATTCGTCTCGAGGCATTCCAATAAAAACTTGTTTTCGAAAAGCTTTTAAATTTAATTTATTAACATATTAATATTATGTATATTGTCATTGATCTCAAAGTTTTCGTATTGAATATAATTTGTCATTACCAGCCCGTTGCAGTCCATTGCTGGACATAGGTCTCTCCCAAGGATCACCACATCGGTCCTTTTTGTTTTTTCTGTAATTTCTGTTGCTTCTTGCATCCATTCGCTCCCAGCTCTCTTATGTAAGTCGTCCCAGAGGTATGGGTGCTATCATTGGTACGTTAAAATAAACATATTTCTGTACCTATATCAAGTTTTAACTTCGTTATAGAACAAGTAAAATTTTAATAAAAACCGACTTCAAGATTCAACTCGATTTCTCTTAAATGCCATCATCAGATCTTAGTGTCCTTATCATGGTATCACCGTTGGGATATTTCCTTTCCATTAAAAAAGAATCATCAAATTCGGTTCATAAATGATGAAGTTATCCGCGAACACACACATAAAAAAACAAAAACGTATACGGTGGAATTGAGAACCTCCTCCTTTTTTGAAGTCGGTTAAAAATCAGCTAAGCTTCAGTTGTAAAACGTGGGTAAATCTGTCGCGATACAAATGCCTTGTCAATAATACTCCAAATTAATCAATGAATATAAAACAACACACTCAGTTGAGTCGATGCATTAAGCAGGCACTTAGTGCAAATCTATAACAGGTAATTGATCAATGAAATGTAACAGACAATGTTTTAACAATGTGTAGATTTCAATCTCCTTTATTTTAGTGTGTATTTTTCATACCACAAGCGGACGATGGTGTGTGAGATCTTGTTGTCCATTTCACATTTTTTAAACGAGATTCATACAAAGAAATGTTACTAAATCTAGAAAATTATACAAATAATCATCTGCATAAATATTACTAACCAGCTGACCCACGCAACCTCATTTGCGTCTCCTATTACCCGTAGCGTGATAATTTTCCCCCGTTTTTGAAACATTCTTCAATGGTGCTCCGCTCCTATTAGTTTTAGCGTGATGATATATAACTTACAACCTTCCTCGATAAATGAGCTATCTAACACTGAAAGAATTTTTCAAATCGGACCAGCGTTTCCTGAGATTAGCGCGTTCAAACAAACAAACAAACTCTTCAGCTTAGATAATATTAGCATAGATAATGTGTAATTTATGGTCGAAAAAACGAATGAAGGTATCGAAAATGAGTTTTGTCATGAACCCTCTAATTATACTGTCTCAGCCTATTGCCGTCCACTGCTGAACGAAGCCTCCCCCAAAGAACGCCAACCATCCCGGTCCTGGGAAGAGCGCGTCTTGCCATTAGTTGACAGACGACAGCTTCATTTTGACAAGTAGATCTAGATAATGCCTAGAAATGTGCTCCAACAATGCATATTCAAATTTAATAGCTATTTAAATCAATACAAACATAGTTAACGGATTACATCTTCGAGAACCACGCTTGGTGTGCCAACTGGACCAGACCGTAAGATGTTTCATCTTATAAAAAACATTTCCCGTTAAATCTATATTAAACCATGAATGGTCCAGGGTTTGTTCATATGGAACGTTATTTACAACCGTTGCGGAAATCTAGAACGATAATTATCAAGTGAAATGAGAGGAAACAAGCGAATCGTGTCATGATACTATAATTGTTAAGTTTTGTATCTAGTTCTTGGATACTGTTAATAGGAATAGCTGAAAATTCTATATATGTCGAGAAGAGTCGCTAAGTTCGTTTAATTTGGAGTAAAACGAATTTCAATTATTCTTTGGTTTTATAATCTGAACAAGAAAACATTTAAATCACATATTTAAACAAAAAACAACCGACTTCAATCTGGAGCAAATTTAAATGGGACCACACGGAAAGCACCAGCTTTCAAATAAAAAAAAGGATCATCAAAATCGGTTCACCCAGTCGAAAGTTATGAGGTAACAAACATGGGAAAAAAATAGTCGAATTGAAAACCTCCTTGTTTTTTTGAAATCGGTTAAAAACATAATATGACGGCGCAGAAACTTTTGATAAAATGTATAAATGTTGTGTTACCCGGACTATTATTACGTACCTATTGACACCGTATTCACTAAAATTAGTTGAGTAGTTTCGAACTTAGAACATAAAAACATATATTTGGGAGAGCCACGCTTCGGCATGAATGGGCCGGCTCGACCGGAGTGATACCACGGCCTCACAGAAAACCGGTGTGAAATAGTGCTTGCGCTGTGTTTCATCGAGTGAGTGAGGATACCGGAGGCCTATACCCAAATCCCCTACCCTCCCCCCCCCCATCCCCTACGCTCCCTCCCATTCCCTACCCTCCCCCCCCATCCCCAAAAGGCCGGCAACGCACTTGTGACGCTTCTGGTGTTGCAGGTGTCCATGGGCGGCGGTAATCGCTTACCATCAGGCGATACGTCTGCTCGTCTGCCCGCCTGTTCCATAAAAAAAAAAAAAAAAAAACATATATAGATTATCAAAACTATTATTGTTACTTTTTTTATCTTCGCCGTAGTCGGGTAAAAGGATATAGTACTGAATTCACCGACAACGAAATCTAGACACCTTGGCTATATAAAAACACTCAGTTTAATCTGAAAGAGCTCATTATTGATGAATTTAATTTTTACACGATTTTACGAAACAATATTGAAGAGGAAAATATCGTTTGTTCTAAGTGTGGCGAGACCTACGATCTGTTTTGCGCTAACATAGCCGGTGAGACCTTTACAACATTAACGTCTAAGTTTATTTCGACCTGGTTGTGTCAGGGTTGCCGTTTCAAACTCCCGAAGGGTAACAACTCTGATACCCCTGTGCGCACGATTCCCCATTGTGCCAAACTCAACGAGTCTTTTACCAGCCTACCACTTTCACCTTCAACACCTATGAATTCGGACAATGTTACAAAACATAGAGGTGGTGTCCGTAATATGCGACAACCGACTAATGAGTCTGAAATTACCACATCTGATAATATCCGTGCTGTTATTCGTGAGGAACTGAATAATATTGTTGTTAGTCACCTCCCCAGTATCATAAGCGAGATATTTGATAATCACTTTGCCAGTCGCAAGTTTTTGCAGACTATTGAAACACTGAGTGGTAATATTGCAGTAGTAAACAGGAAATTGGAGGATATGGCTGTGACAGAGATATTACCCAAACTTCTTGCTCCGGAAATCCAGGCGACTACTAAAAGCTGTGTGGTTAAAATTTTTGATGAGTGCATTGGACGACAGGGCGTGGGCATCCCCAACTCGACTCAAAATGATATAACAGGATCGATTCCGATTGTACCGGCTTCATCAGTGCATAAAACTGGGCCAGAAATTAAACCCCAAAGTTGTGCACTACCCTCTTCTCGTCACACCTCAGTCACTACATCTAACAATCGTAAATCCGACCACCCTAACCAACCGAAATCATCTATGCCTCGGGTCTCTTGTCCGGCGCTCACATCAGCGGAATCGGGTAGTGATATGGAGAAGGAATGGATTGAGGTCCAACGTAAGCGCAAAACTGCCTCACTCGGTTCTGTGCTGCGAGGAACCGCAGCGCCTGGTAGCACTAAGCTGGAAGCGTCAGAGAGATGGAAGTATCTCCATCTATATTATGTGAAACAGGGAACTTCCGATAGTCAAGTACGTGAACACCTAGCTACCATCTGCGGAAGTGACGTTTGCATCGTGGAAACACTTAAGGCTCGAGGTAATTACGCATCTTTCAAGCTATCTGTACCGTCTAAATATGCTGAGCAAGTTATGTTGGCTCGGAACTGGGCTGAAGATATTTGCGTGAGGCCGTGGCGTCGTAATTTTCGTGCCCCAAAAGAAGATACCCAGTAGACGTTCTGTTCTGATCCCGGGTCGTGGTGAACGCAGTTTCAAGCTACGATTATTGTACCAAAATGTGCGTGGACTGAAGACCAAACTACCCCTATGGAGATCAAGTTTGATGCTCACCGAAAATGATTTGGTGGCCATAACCGAGACGAACTTGGACAATTCGATTGAGAACGCTGAATTATCAAACGGGGATTGGGGCGTCATTCGCAGAGATAGAGTGCCGGTTGGTGGGGGCGTGTTATTGGCCGCTTGTCCTGGTATTATCATGAGAAGGCGATGCGAATTCGAAACAGACCGTGGTGAGGATTTGTGGGCCTCGTTTACGTTTCATGGACAGAATGTATTTGTGTGTGTTGTTTACATTAAACCGACCGCAACCGAAGACGATTATATGACATGGTTCTGCAAGGTGGAAAGCTACATTCTCCAGTTAAATGGAATTGTGATAATCCTTGGTGATCTTAATCTCAAAAGTGCTTCTATTAATGTCACTAACTATTACTGTTATTTTTTAAGCTTTTGTAACATGGCAGACATGAATGAGGTAATAAATATGCGAGGAAGTAAGTTAGACGTGGTGTTGGTTCGTGTGGGAACGGGAGTAAGCTGTACATATGTCAGGGGTACTGAGCTGGTTCCTATTGATCTCTATCACCCTCCTTTGGAAATCGTGCTTCCTGTAAAGACACACAAGGTAGGTGAAAAATTAGACCCGAGTAACATAGACAGTAGTAACGATTGGAACTTTACTAAAGGCGACTACAACCTTCTATACCATGAAATGCGTTCTGCTCCGTGGCATAACGTACTGGCTTGTGATGATGTCGAAGCTGCTACGGATAAGTTTTATAATATTGTGTACAATGTATTTAATTCTTCCATTCCTAAAAAGAAGAGACATATTTCTAACAATAGGCGGTATCCAGTTTGGTTTACTAATGACATAGTGCAAGATATACAGAAAAAAATTAGACTCCATAAAAAATGGAAATTATCAAATTGTCGGAGCGCATATGAAGCCTTTCATTCATTACGTTCCGAATTAAAAGTAAGAATTCAAAAAGCTTACAAATCCTACTCTGTTATGGTTGAAAGTAACATAAAGAATGATCCACAGCAGTTTTGGCGTCATATACATAGTCTGAAATCGAAGGGTGGTTTCGAGCCAAGTGTCACATACAGCGGAGAATCTTGTTCAGGTGTCAAAGCGGCTGAGGCATTTGCACGATATTTTGCCGGTGTATTCTTGCCGAATGTGCCAAAGTTGGATTCAAATTCAGTGAATGTACGATCTGAAGGGGGTTATGTGCCTCTTCCGTCTCTATCCCCTCAGGAAGTAGTTAGGGGTATAGACAAACTCAGAGCCAATAGCTCAATTGGTCCTGATAATATACCTGCTTATATACTTAAGGGATGCAAGGATACTTTCGTGGTGCCCTTGTGTTATCTTTTTAACCTATCTCTCCAATCAGGTATTTATCCTAGACAATGGAAATTGTCGCGTGTGACGCCTATTCCCAAAACTGGTGACAAATCTTCTGTTGAAAACCACAGACCAATCGCTGTCCTAGCAACTGTTGCTAAAGTTTTTGAGCATATTCTCCATTCGGTAATTTATCTACACATAAATGTTTTTCTGTCTGACGCTCAGCATGGTTTTCGGTCTGGTCGTTCAGTTGACTCAAATCTTTTGATCAATGTAGACGTTATTTCTAGGGGCATGGACTCTGGAAGGCAGGTTGACGTTGTCTACTTCGATTTTTGTAAAGCGTTCGATCGGGTAGACAATGATGTGCTTTTGACGAAGTTGGGCCTTATTGGATTCTCATCGGGTTTTCTTGCTTTCTTTGCCGACTACCTGCGTGATCGCAAACAGTTCGTCAGACTTGGTTGTTTCGAGTCCAGGCACTATAATACTCTGTCTGGTGTGAGTCAGGGATCAGTATTGGGCCCCCTCCTGTTCTTGATTATGATCAATGACCTGGCAAGTGAGGTTGCATCTGCAAAGTGCCTGCTATATGCTGACGACCTAAAACTGATCATGCAAATACGCACCAACGATGACTGTGAACTGCTACAGAAAGATATTAGCATGATTCAGCAGTGGAGCGTTAGAAACAGACTGCTTTTCAACACCAATAAGTGCTACATAATGACCTACTCTAGGAAGTCACGACCTATCCTTCATAACTACACCTTAGCTGACCAATCAATTACCCGAGTGAGCAACATTAAGGATTTGGGGGTGACTTTTGACCAACGTTTGACATTTGGTGATCATGTTTCTTCTCTGGCGCAGGAATCGTTCAGACGCTTAGGATTTGTTCTGCGTAACACCCAGGACTTTGAGAATTCATCAGTTATTGGGCTCTTGTACATCTCGCTGGTGAGAAGCAAATTAGAGGCGAATGCTTGCGTCTGGAACCCCCATACGGCGAACCAAACTCTGATGCTTGAAAAAGTGCAAAAGACCTTCCTCAGATACCTCTTTAAAAGGTCTTATTATTACTACCCCTATATGTACCCAACTAATTATTTATTAGGGGTTTTAGGATTTAACTCTTTGGAGGTTAGAAGAGGTCTTCATCAGCTTTTAATAGTTTGTAAAACCCTGCGTGGGGGAATTGACTGTCCTGAACTCCACAATGCATTCTGTAGGCTATATGTGCCTCTCAATTACTGTGCACATCGTCAAAGCCGTCGACGCAAATTGTTTGCGCAACCGGTATGTCACACAGTCGCTAGAGCAGAGTCTCCTGTGTGTCGTACCCTCGAAGCGCTCAATACCCTCCTCATCAACAACCCGGAGTGCGATTTGTTTGTGGATGGATGGAGTGACATTGTGAGAATTTGTTTGGTGTTCTGTGAGATGAGGTACGCGAGGAAGTCTACAGTGCCATATTAATTTTGTTTTATTTTGTGTCAATTTTATTATTATTTTACTTTTAATTTTATGTTATTGAATTTTATTTAAATTTTTATGTTTTTGAATTTTATTTAAATTTTTATGTTACTGAATTTTACTTAAATTTTTATGTTATTGAATTTTATTTTAATCTTTAACTTATTGAATTTTATTTTGATTTTTATGTTATTGAATTTTATTTTATGTTATTGTTTTGTAATATCAATTGTTTCAATGTTAATTAATGTAATTGGTTTAAACCGTTTTAATTAACTATAAAATAAATAAATAAATAAATAAATAAATTTATACCAAACGCATTGCATGAACCGAAAATGATAAAAAATTCGAGAAAATAATAATATTACTCAGAATATCTAGATGCTTAAATATGACATACTAGCTGACCCACGCAACGTCGTTTACGTCTCCTATTGCCCGTAGCGTAAAAAAATGCCCCCGTTTTTGTAACATTCTTCATTGGTATTCCTCTCCTATTGGACTTAGCGTGATGATATATAGCCTTTAGCTTTCCTCGATAAATGTAATATTCAACACTGAAATAATTTTTCAAATCGGACCAGCGGATCCTGAGATTATCGCGTTCAAACAAACAAACTCTTCAGCTTTATAATATTATAGTATACATTCATGTTTGCATAAACCAAGATAACTACAAAACTTTCGTTGTTCAGTACTGGTTTGTCAGAACAGTTACACAACGCTCTAATTAAATAAACAACCACATCCGCGTAGAAACTAGCGATCTGTTGCAAATTGTTGCTAATGAAATATCGTCATTCATTCATGTGATCTCGTAGTACTATCTCAGTGTCTATACGGCTATAAGTCGACTTGTTCACATTGAGTACTCAGACTATACTTATTTAAGCGATAACTTCAATTTATTATTATTATCTCAGACGAAATACGTCCATTGCTGGATATAAGCCTCCCTCACATAATTTTTAATATACGATGTCAATTAAAGTAGTGCTTTATAAAAAAAAATAACAGAAATATTTTTAAGTTCAAATTCTATGGCATTTGTTTTCACTAATGAAGTGCTGGGCTTAAGGTTACATTTTGCTTTATATATGGTTCTGTTAAAGTTAGAATCCAAGAGTGGCGAATGCAGACAATGCAACAATACAGCATGTTGACCCACACCATGGCGTCCTAGTGATGCTTCTGCATCATTAGGCCGCCTCATATTTCTCCTATAAATTAAATTTCGAAGCTGCATTGTATTAAACAAGTTCAATCTATTCAGAAAATCTTTCGAAAATTAGATTAAACGGCCACCAAAGACCTAAACATTACAAACACAATTTAAATAAATAAATATATTTCAATTTTTATGTAGATTTCATTTAAAAATGCAAATACATATTTCTGAGGAATCGTTTCTAATATTTAGCATACTGTTTCAAGTATTACAAACACAGATTCTCGAAACGGTCTGACGTAATTCATTACCGCACAATAGTACGCGCACTATCTCTGAAGTTGTCAACTAATATGCGTATGCAAATCGAGAAAGCGTCTATAGCAGCGTATATAGTAGTCTATTATACAGGATGTTATTACATAAATAGTTTTAACATCTAATTTTATTGCCTCATAAGCGTTGACCACTCGGAAGTTTGGTGGGAACGGAAGTGGGCTATTTAAAATTAAGGTAGTGTTGATAGAAAAGTGGTTTGACACACACTTCAATACGTTAGAAGTGTTTTGAGAAAATTTTCTGATCCTATAAGTGGTAGTCACAGCGGGTTTGATATAAACTTATTGTAAATATTTATTTATGGTCTGTTTGCCTTGTTTTTGGGGCTTTATATAATTTTTTTTAACCGAAAAACGACGTTAGAAAATTAGTCTTTCGTTAAATATAAGAAGTAACAGCAGTAACTTAATGGCTTCCTAATTGGTAACCGAGTAGGCTAACACATTTCAAAGTTAACCGATCTCAGATCAAATAAAAAAAAGGTAGATAACGCACTGCCTTATTCTTGTTGAAGCAGAAAATGCGCGTAGTTCCAAGTAAACACACGCGTTACGCACTAACTATGCTATGAACTGGTACCTACTATTACATTTGGCTTGGCACCGACTTCAAACCTATGAATAGGTAGCACATACAAATAATAGTGTTTCATCAATATTAAAGGTTTGCATATGAGGTGTATTTAATTAAATCTTTATTAAGATATTTTATAGGTACTTTTAGATTTTGAAGTCGGTTTTTTTATATGACCAACTGTCAGCCTCAGATCGATAAGATAGATCGAAAAAATTGTAATTTGTGACGGGGCTAAGGCATCATAGCAGGGTAATGAGTGTACTAGGTAGGTCTCGAATTAGTTCTGACACTGAGACTGCATTTAACTTCAAATAAGTTCTTCAATTGTATTGTAATATACCACCACATTCTTAGCCAAATGTTTATCAAATAAAACAAAGTTGTAACTCTTGAGTGCAATATACTTAGACACGACATTTCTTAATTAAGTACATATAAACTACTAGCTGACCCACGCAACGTCGTTTACGTCTCCCATTGCCCGTAGCGTAAAAAAAATCCCCCGTTTTTGTAACATTCTTCATTGGTGTTCCTCTCCTATTGGTCTTAGCGTGATGATATATATAGGCCTATAGCCTTCCTCGATAAATGTACTATCTAACACTGAAAGACTTTTTCAAATCGGACCCGCGGTTCTTGAGATTAGCGCGTTCAAAAAAAACAAACTCTTCAGCTTTATATAATAGTATAGATTAGTATAGATAAACCTATGACTGTTCAAATATTTGTGTCAAATCAACCAACAACATCCTTTTTCGAAAAGAGAGAAAAAAGAAATTTCACTTCACACACGTTCCTGTGTCCGGTTTACATCCAACGCTTTTCTTTGAAGCAAATTACAAAAATAACTATACTGCCAAAACACCATAAATGAATTATTTTGAACCCTATCCTAACAGAAATAGAGGCGAAGATGCTTAACTTCGTAATATGATAGCTGTAAATATAAATATGCACGACGGACAAGGCAAATACCTGTTCCATGTTTTAATTGGTAAACTATTTTGATCCTTGCTACTTCGACATAAAGTCTTATAAATCCATCAAGAATTAATATTCTCGTAAAGGTGTGTGAACTCTAAACGTGGTTTACTCGGACAAATTTAAAATTAACAGCTTTAATTGGTAATAAAGACTCTTATGTTGAACTGTGATAAGGTAGCTTTTTCTTTGTAAGTCGGTGAGTTCGTGTAGGGTTGAATTGGTCAATGAATGTACGATACTAAGGGGGGGAGGTTACATAAAATGCATCAGTTACAGAAAGCCGCTGGGCCTCGGGCAACGGCAGCGAAAGCATCTCCTTGATGAGTAATGAACGACATGCACACATGCCTTATTAAGATCATAGACAACAAATAGTTTTTAGGTTTGCTAAGCTGTGAACAAATATTTGAAGTTCACGAACTAAAAAACAGACGATAAATAATCTGTTACTTAATCAATTAATAAATAAATATTTAGATATCATTCAGATCTGATATGAACCGAAAATTGTTACGTTATTAAATTACATTTACATGTCGTTGATATAAGTTATATATTTATTTTGCATGGTTGATAAGTTTGAGTTTGAGTTAAATAAATAAATAAATAAATATTTCGGACATCTAACACACATCGCCATCTAGTCCCATGCTAAGCAGAGCTTGTGTTATGGGTACTAGACAACTGATACAAATACATATATACTTTTTTTTTGTAAATACATACATATTATACATAGAAAACACCCAAACTCCGAAACAAATATTTGTAGATCATACAAACATTTGGTCCGACCCAGGAATCGAACCCAAGACCTCACGATCAGCAGTCGCACACGTCAACCGCTAGACCAACGAGGCAGTTGAGTTTAGTATGTGCATAATTATAATTATTTAACATCTAACCTAAAATTTGGCAATTCAACTTTGACTGAATACACACATTTACCAGTTTTTTTTTCAATATGCTTTCATAGAAACCCTATTTAACCTGTTTTCTAGCTTTCGTATTTACAAGTATCAAAGGTATTTAAACCTTAAACCTTTTCTGTGAATAACATAACAACTACTAAAATAGACACAACTTTGTTATTTGTGTTTGCCCCTACCAAAATGACTCTGCTCTGCCTGATGGAAAGCAAAATCAGAATCCAAGAGTGGAATCCAATCACCATACTGCGAATGCACATTGATTCGTCGAAACAATTTTAACGTGATACTACTACGAGTATTAGTTATTCTGTGGTGATACTGACAATAGGTGTACACAAGGTTTTAAAAGAAGTGTTATTTCACATGAAGAACGATTTCCAAGGAGAGTTGCGATGCCAAGTAATGGAGGAGAATGAAGGAAAAAAATTCATTACATCCACCCCGATTTATTATAGGAAATTGTTACCGTTTTTCTTTAATAAATCTTCCATCGATCTTTTGTGGAAAAGATTTGAAACTAATAAAGGTTATATTTTGGGGGGGAGAGCCACGCTTCGGCATGAATGGGCCGGCTCGACCGGAGTGATACCATGGCCTCACAGAAAACCGGAGTGAAATAGTGCTTGCGCTGTGTTTCACCGAGTGAGTGAGGATACCGGAGGCCTATACCCCAACGCCTCCCCCTATCTCCCCCCCCCCCCCATCCCCCAAAGTCCGGTAACGCTACCATCAGGCGATACGTCTGCTCGTTTGCCGGTGTATACCATAAAAAAAAAAAAAAAAAAAAAAAATTGATGAAATGTAATGTGACAATAACTATAAATTTTCAAAATTTTAAAAAAACCCCGGCATAATAACCTGAGTTCCCTTTGAAAATTAAAACACACTTTATGTGCTTTCATTTGAGACCCCACTCGATGATATTTTTGCAGACATTTCGGTTATTCATCCTCACGTTAACCCCTATAACTTTTAAACGACTCAACCGATTTTCATGAAACATGTCTAAGAACACTCGCACGTAACTCACCTTTCATGCAGAAAAAACTAAATTGAAATCGCTTTATCCGTTCGCGAGCTACGGTGCCACAGACAGACAAACACGTCAAACTTATAACACCCCTCTTTTTGCATCGGGAGTTAAAATTAGTAAGTAAAAGAAATTTATTCTTAGAATAATTTAATTTAACTGCGCTCCGCATTTATTTATTAAACAATTTAAAAGTATAAATATTACGCCAGACGCTTTTACTAAGAGAGTTGAATGAATAAAAAAAGACACTTTCCCTTTTCAACCAGCCTTCATTTTGAAATGATGTAATTGCTTGTGAGTTAACAACAGATTTTGGAATTTGAAATTTAATGAATAAGGATTGTAATTTTTTATCATTCATTAACTGTTGCCTGCGGCTCCGACCGCGTGTATGTCGATTATCGCGGCAAATAGTAGCCTATGTGTTATTCTGATGTATAAGCTATATTACTGTGAAGTTTCATCTAAATCCGTTCAGTAGTTTTTGCGTGAAAGAGTAACAAACACACACACACATCCTTACAAACTTCCGTGTTTTAAAATTGTTATATTTTAAATTTTCGATTAAAAAATCGATCATCATCGTTGCTTATACGAGTATAAAAGCACAACATTCGCCTTAGGGTCTCTGTTTTCTAAATTCTAGCATGAATATTATTACGTTCATTTGCATGAACCCTCATATATATTAATATCTAGATATACGTTTACTAGGTAGTAGAGCCACGCTGATTTCAGCACCAATGGGCCGGCTCGACCGGGGCGGTACTACCCTCGCACAGAAAATCAACGTATAATGACAGCAGCAGTGCTGTCGTGTTTCGTTGGTTAGTGCGAGACCGGAGGCCCAAATAGTCTAGTCAACAAGTTGACTAGACTAAAAGATGCAGCAGCATCACTAGGCCGCCATGGTGTGGGTCGCCATACTGCATTGTCTGCATTCGCAGTGAGTATGGTGACCACCACTCTTGGATTCTGCTTATGCTTTCCATCAGGCAGAGTAGAGTCATTTTGGCGAGCCATACATAAAAAAAAAACAAAAAAATAAAAAAAAAACAAAAAAATAAAAAAAAAACGTGGTAACCCCAACCACCCTCTTGTGTGCAAAGATACTTAAACGTGTTATTAGACTGAGTAGCGCAGCATTAACCTAGCATTTATTTATAGTCAAAGAAATTCCGATCACTATTCGTTAAAAATAGCAGTATCATCTTCTAACATATCCACATTAACAGCAGTATTGGAGTGTTTATTAAAATCAAAAAACACAATTTCACTTACATCAGAAATTACACGTATTACACAATGCTCCGTAACAGAATTAGAGATTGTTCCAAAAGATACATTCGCAAATTATCCTCGGCAAATTTTCACCCTATTGTTCTGTATGAGAAGCCGTTGTAATAGCCAAAACAATGGCAAAGTTCACCGGAACATAACGCAGAAAGTCTATAAAGTACTGACGAATTATATTGTTTTGTTAAAACAGGCATATAAGGTGAACAGGATAGTTGTGTTGTTAGAAAGTGTATCAATGATCTGAATAGAACAAAAATGAATGCGAAAAATAATTTTGTTTTAGTGGTTCTTTTAATACATGTGATAGAAGTGATCCCAATACAAATGGAACTTCAAGACGGTGAAGAGCTAAAAGGCAATAATATAGAACAATCTCATTTGAATGAATGTCTGAGTACAAGGAGAAATAATGAAGTTGGCGTCTGTTTTGGGAAAGAACTCTTAAATAAATTGAATATATATGATGAAACTGATTCCTTCAGTTTGACAACGGGTGTTACATTTGTAAGAGATGAGAAAACTCCAAGAGATATTGGAGCTTTCCTTGACAAGGACCCTATGGATTTTCGGTAGGATTCATATTCATTACAGGATAGCAAATCTGTATATTAATCTGATTAGTTTTTATCAGTATCCTTGATTTTTCTACTTATAATTTTTAACAAAAACTTTAACTAATTTGATGACAAAATTTTATGTAAAATTGTTCCGTCAATTATACCGAAGTCTATAAAACCCTTTCTTTATATTGTTCTATTTCATTACATAAGAAAATAACATTATGAAATCTTAAGTTTATTCGTAAGCATTACAGGAGAGCCAAGTTCGTTTAATAATATAAAGTTCCAGTATCATCAGCCTATAAATTGCAGTCCGCTGCTGGGCTAACTAAATTCTAACTCTTTACAGCTCCATAATTGAAGATGCCAGTCATCTAATTTCTAAGAGATCCCTACACTGGGATCTGAGTGTAGTTTACCCTGGACTAGTAATGAGGATAGCACCAACGTTGGCTAATGGAGTACTTGAATTCGTTATGGACCCTAGAATCAAAGACAGAACGTATCAGCAACCTACTGAAGTATCCACAGGTAAAGTTAGATCAAGCAATAAAATTAAAATTAGTTTATAGTTAAAGTATTGACCTAAAATATCGTCAGTTGTTTAAAACTTTTTTGAATAATGCACAAACGAAAAACATGTATACTATACCTGATCGGAACAGTAGTCAATATTCCCTGAAAATGAAAAGAGAACGTTAGTCTTTTCCTTGACCTGAATAAGCGGGAGGAAAAAATGTATGAAAATCCATTTCTAACGTGTTTTAGCGGAAGAGAAAGTTGTATGAATTTTCATTTCTCATGTGTTATCTTATCTATGGCGCGCGCCTGCCCAAGGAGTTTTCATATAATTTAAATATAGAATCTCCGTGCCACTGACATCCTTTTGTGAAGAATAAAAAAAAACAAAAGAAGCGCGAAATATCGGTCAAATTCTAAGCTAAATTGTGTCTTACATGGTGTCTTACGTTTTGATTTTATTTTTAAATAAAGTAAAATGTCGACTTCTAGCAGTGAAAACATAACTTTTAATTAGGTTAGTCATGTTCTTGGTAATAAATTTTTATTTCATATTATTAAATACTTTCTACAATACAAGTCTTTAAATGTTCCTCACAGGTGTATACTACACCACTGCACCAAAGCACTGTGTAGCACTCGGGTGAAAGTCCCATTCCTACCTCGGGAGTATTGTGGCCCTAGGCTGCGCCTTCGCTAGTAATCGGTCCCTTTCCTCCCTCGGTGAACAATGTACTATTTTGCTAAATAACTACTCGTAATTTAGCTTTTTTTCTGATAAACTTATCTTTTTATTTCAACAACTAACAAGATAAACAATGATTATCTCATCGTGTTTTATTATCCTCTTTTTATTGACTCTGAATTTTGATGAAATGAGATCGCTAGCGAACTACATTTCTTATTTTAACTATTCTACAACCCTATACATTGGTGGTGAAATATTAGTACAACAAAAACCTCAGCCACGTCTGTCTGCCTGTTCGCGACTAAATTCAAAAGCTACTGCACGGATTTTTATGCAAAACTAGTTGTTGCCCGCGGCTCCGCCCGCGTATACGTCAGTTATCGCGGCAAATAGTAGCCTATGTGTTATTCTGATGTATAAGCAATATTACTGTAAAGTTTCATCCAAATCCGTTCAGTAGATTTTGCGTTAAATAGTAACAAACATCCATCCATCCATACTTACAAACTTTAGGGGTTATAATATTAGTATAGATGAACATATTGGCTTAAATATAACGATACTAGTTGTTGCCCGCGGCTCCGCCAGCGTATATGTCGGTTATCGCAGCAAATAGTAGCCTATGCGTTATTCTGATGTATAAGCTATATTACTGTAAAGTTTCATCCAAATCCGTTCAGTACTTTTTGCGTGAAAGAGTAACAAACATCCACTCATCCACCCATCCATCCATCCATCCATGCATACTTACAAACTTTCGCGTTTATAATATTAGTAGGATTTGTTGAAGACATCAAAAAAATTAACCCGCACATCTTCTCAGACTAACATAGGCTATATTATTTTTTCCTTAAAGAATTCGTACGAATCCGGGGCCGGTTCCTCGTACTTCATAAATTGATTGCGATTATTTCGTTTGTGTTTTGCGCCATCTCTCCGATAACTTTGAAACCAGTTACAGTTTCAAGGCTTCCAACAATGAACTTGAAACCACGCTATCTATCTTTTAAGTAAAGAACTTCTTCAGAATCCTATGTTCTCGGAAATAAACTGAAAACACATTAAATTTTAATTTTCTTTACTATTAATTTATCTTTTTATATATTTTTAACAATTACTCTTTATTCAACGTATAAGTTCAGGTTGACAAAAATTTCCATTACATGTACATAATTATACATTTTCAAAATTTGGATAGCGTTGTATTAAATTAGTCGAATTACTTAATAATTTTAAAAAATCAACCTTTATTAGCATTTATTAAAACATTTCTTTTATTTCCAGGTCGTCTTCTTGCACGAAATCTTTTGGTACCATTTCTACTCGGCTTCAAATTCCAACTATCAACTTTATTACCATTAGTATTAGGTCTTTTACTCATTGCAAGTAAGAAGGCCTTTTTATTAGCCAAATTAGCATTACTGGCTATTACTGTATTTAGTTCTGGATTTGGCAGTCAAGGGTCGTTCTTCGGAGGTGGACCTTCAGTTTCTGCTCCCTACACTTCGTATGAACCTTCAACATATTACAATGACCATCACGATCATCACTCCTCAGGTTAGTTACATTAGATTTTAAAGTAATTTCAATGTAAATATTGTTGTAGTGAATATAAGTTAAGTAATTGTAATAAATTCAGCCCTGCACCTAATTTTGGTACAGATATTTATGTTAGTAATATAGCTTAAAAATAAACATAATGAAAAATTCAAGTATGAGTTGAGAACTATATTGAATTATATAGATTAATCGTTACCTGAATATCGATTGTTTATGTGACAGCACTAATTTTTATAATTAGCTATCTGCTAGCATCATTGGAGATAAATGGGAGTAGCCTGAAATCGATCAGATACAAATGAGAAGATGAATGGAATTGGAGAAGCCTAATTTATATGCCATGCTAATATTCTTGTCTAAATTATGTGACCATGCCATAAGTGTTAGTGTTTCCTGTAATTTTAGGGTTGCAAAGTTCGTTCGTTCATTTATAAAGTTATCTTACATTCCATAAGACTTCTATCTACGAAACTTAACAATTAGCGACATCTAGCGTGAACTCTCGGAGACATTTACAACGTTTCCGTTTCCGATAGGTGCAATGACCTCTTGCCGGTGCACTGTAGCAAAGCCTTCACATGACATATTCCAATTTAAGTATTCTGGACCTTAGCACCTAAGTTTTAACGTTGAAAATTTATTGGATTATGTGAGTATTTTGAGGTTTCACGTTTTATTGATTCAGGATAGTAGTTTGGCATTTTTCTTCTATACTCAATCATTTTTCAACTTCAAAAAAGGAGGGTTTTCGATTCCTTTTGATTGTTTTTTTTTCTGCTTATGTCGCGCAGTGTCTTCGCCGATAATTAATTAATCTTCATAATCTTCGTAATCGTAACTTCGTAATCAAATAGAAAGGTTGTATTTAATTTGACTCAAATAGTCAAACTAGTGTTTAATTTTAATCAATTACAGATTGAAATTAAATACTAGCATAGTTTTATGAGATGAACACATAATGTCAATGATGATGAGATGAATAATAATATATAACTCATCTCTTTTTGTCTTTTTAAGTCCAGTGATTAAAAAGACTGACTACTAAGCCAGACATCGTGGATTCCCAATCTCCAAAGCATTATTGATTGTGAAAATTGTGTATTATACTATCAGATCTCTGACTTAACCTATGCTTTATAAGCCATATTATGTCTTTCAGTGTATCATTGTATTAGATTAGAAAAGTTTATATAGTTTCATTCTAAAACAATTAATTATGATTGCTTTATCTACCTGATCTGAATTTTCCAGGTTATTACCGCCGCCAGCCTCCTCCAGATCATTACTATCGTGAGAAATCAGCAGAACCAACTACAGCTTCACCAATCACACCAGGAGAGCTGAGAGATAGACTAGAACGTCTCTTCGTGACGAAGAAAGAAAGCAACAATGACGCTAGAGATGATGTCAGTATAAGAAACGCGAGGACTTTTCAATGGACTCCTATTAATACCGGTTAAGGATGAGAAAAAAGAGATATATAGAAATTCTTGGTTAGGTTCATTAAAAGCAGTTTTAAAGGAACAGAAAAGCAACAAAATTATGTAAATTTAACTATCCAACACTTATTAATTAAGAAGACTGTCTTTTTTTTTCTTTTTTTATGTTTGGCCCTGCCGAAATGACTCTACTCTGCCTGATGGAAAGCATAAGCAGAATCCAAGAGTGGTGGTCACCATACTCACTGCGAATGCAGACAATGCAGCATGGCGACCCACACCATGGCGGCCTAGTGATGTTTCTGCATCTTTTAGTCTAGTCAACAAGTATGGAACTTGTTGACTAGACTATTTGGGCCTCCGGTCTCGCACTCACCAACGAAACACGACAGCACGAACGCTGTCATTTTACGTAGATCTTCTGTGCGAGGGTAGTACCGCCCCGGTCGAGCCGGCCCGTAAATGCTGAAATCAGCGTGGCTCTACTACCTTTAACCTTGAAAGTAGATAAAGATTGAATTATTATGAGATTTTCACTGGCCTCTGTTCACCCGTTTGGCGTTATAGACTTGAGTGTATGCGTGTGTATATTAAGTATTTTATAACCTCCAAGTAATTTAACACCAGTCGTGTATAAAACCAAGGAACAAAAATTGCCAAACTTTGTGTTGTCAACACGTGTCGGGGACAAAAGTTTCTGTAAAACCGAGTCTCCACCGAACAAAACTTGGCGAGTTTTGTGTTGTCAAGCTTTTTTTGTGTTGTCAAATTTCGGTGGAGATGCTGCTTAAGACTTCATTAAGTTACGTAGTGTCATACGAGTAGTTAGGTTAAGAAATATTTCGTTTTAAATTTGTATTAATAATAAGGTATTAAGATTAAATTTTAAAATGTATGTTTTAATTTATAAAAAAATACGTTTGTGCTATTCTAAATCTCAGTGGCTATTTCGTTTTATAATTTTAATCTATTGAAATTACTGATGTAGTAACGAACCATTCAAAAGATTTCTCATACGTTTTCAGCTTTGAACCCTCCTAATAACATAACATAATACAATTTCATGATAACATTTATTTATAGTTAAATATATTACATCTATAAGATTTATTATCTAAAAATTAAGTAGTGATTTTAAAATTAACTATTAATTTTGTATATTTCTTTAACAGTTGTATTAGAACTAGTCACCATTACATTGCCTTGTAATTTGATTGTACCTTTTTTAATTAATAATTAATTATTTAAATGATCTAATCAATAAACATTTGAACAAAATTGGCACCTTTCTAATTTTTATCAGGAACCTAAATACATCTGCTGCTAGGTACCGAGTAAATATCTACGAATCTAGATTAGATGGCAAACAAGAATCGTAACTCACAGACATACGAGTTATGACGCCTTTTGTGTGCCAGAATTAGGAAGGAGCCTCTCCCCTCATAATTTTGGTTTAGAATTGCAATAAAACTATTCAATAAAACAGTTTTATTCTCCTCAATAATTAACTACACTTCCATAGTCATAACTCAACAAGTGAATGTGTATTTTCTAATTAACCCACTAAGTACATTTAATTATAACTGCACTAACACATTTCTTCGTCAAAAGAAAACCACTGTACATCCTGTGTCTGTCATTTCACGGTCTAATTGCAAAGAAAATAACTGCACAACGAGGAACTACTTCTGATTAATAATTGGGAAAAAATATAACATACAAACATGCACTTCAAAGTTTTTGGACACGAAAAGTATCTGGAATTGTAGTAAAAGTGTTTTAAAAAAGTTTAAATATCTTTCATTAACATACTGACGGTGGTCTCTCATAATGGGAATCATAAGAAGACTCAAAGTCACCCAAGAGTAAGAAGAGGGGAATGGTTGGAGTTGCTCTGCGCGATAGAATCAGGCACGAGGTGAACTAATGTCACTGATATTGTCCGGAAAATTGCTAATATTAAGATGCGGAGAGTGGGGCACATTGCTCACAGAAACGATGGCCGATGGGGCCATCGTTCTTGACCGAAGTCGCGACCGCGTTCTGGTATGTAGCGTTAGTGGGCCCCCAGCAAAGTGTATGACGACCTAGTGCATGTCGCGGGACGTCATTGAATGCGGTCAAGTAAAAGAAGAAAATTTAAAACAAACCCCGTACCAAACCAACTGGTGGTGTGACAGGTCAAAATCTCGTTTCTAAGGATACGTCTATGTCAAGCAGTGTTATAGACTGTTGGTGATGATTTCTTTCTAACCGTTAACTCCTCTAGTCACCAATAGTATAGCGAGTACTAGTTTATAAAGCATCAATACAGCTCAGTGAATACTTTCAATAGTTTTTATACGAATGCCGATGAGCTATGTTTAGTAATCGCGTGCGATATAGTTTTGCGTGAACACACCTGGCTTTCTCGGGTTTCTTTGATAGAATTCTGCATTTTTTTTTTTTTTTTTTTTTTTTTCTGCAATTCTGCATTTGTTTTATCTGAGTAACCATTTGTTTTACTAACGGGTTTATTTGGAATTTTAGCACATGGTAATATACTCGTATCAATAGTGTAGGCTCTCATTTAATGCATGTAACGATAACACACAACAATCTATGTTTTATATGTCTATCCCAATGACTAGTATGATAGCAAGACTCATCTTTATTATTCCCAAGATTAATTGGGGTCGTCTACTAGTTCAACCGGTTTTACCTGAATATGAGTTTTTCCTCGGAGCGACTGGCATCGAGCCTCGGCAACCCTGAACACTCAGGGTTGCCGAGGCTGAATTCGAAGGTGGAACTAGTTGTCAGTATATTTGAGGGCACTGACTTCTAAATAACGAATAAAGATAGCGAGACTGTGGTCTTTTTTATGATATAGGGCTAAAACGAGCAAACAGGGTGCCTAATGGAAGCTTATATAAAAGTTTGCAACTTAGGAGTCAAATATATACGCGTATGCACGATGGAGGGAGTACTATCTTTTTGAAGATTTGAAAATCGTTTCAGCCCAGAAGTACCACAGACTTATTTTAAAGACAACTTCTGCATTATTAAAATACATCCTGTTTCGCGGGGGACTTTACAAACATAAACGTAACGGACACAAAGAACACCCAGATTCATAACAACAATTTGTGGATCACACAAAAGTCTCTCAAATACCCAAGTGATAGGGATAAAGTTTTGCTGCATTGAAAGATGGTGGCAAGTAGTAGTATCATATTGTGCAACAAGCTATTGCAGACAATAATTCTAATCCTACTACGTATGAGGAAAGAAAATGAGACGTAGAAAGGATAGAACTACTAAGAATACATTTTTTGCTGGTATATGAAAAGTGAAAAATAGAATTTGAGATAATAATGAAATTTTACACAAGCAGACATCTAAGTTTGTCCCTATATTTAACACAGTTAAATTCTAGCGGTCTAATCTTGCTCTAACAACGTTTAGAATAGTCTACAATGATTCTTAATCAATGCTTTCGTTACCCATACTAGCACACGCATATGGATTTTACAAACATTCTATTGAGTTCTAAAAATATTGTTTACTATGTTCTGCTTGCCTTGTTTAATTTAATGTCCGTATTGCTTATTTTACATATATGTTGTTTTAAGTCTCATGCCTCGGATAGCGCGTTAAGCCATGGGGACCATGTCATAAACATCTAAGAGTACCGTTATTTGGAAGGCAGTGCCCTCAAATATACCGACACAAGTACATTTTTTTATTTCAGGTTAACCTCAGGGTTGCGGAGGTCCGATGCCAGTCACTCCATGGAAAAAACTGATATTAGGACAAAAACCGGTTGAAGTAGTAGCCGACCCCAAATAATCCTGTGAATAATAAAGGCTAGGACTATGATGATGTGGTTCTATCTCTGGGTGTGCTTTGTATCTGTTTTTAGGCAAGTAAGTTTGTGAAATCCCCCGTGGCAATGAATAACAATGTGTGAAACTCACAAAGTTATTATTCCATGTGGGGGTCGAACCCACACCACTCAATACAGTAGGACACAGTGAGGTCTGCAGTTCTGTGTTGGGGTGTAATGGGAGAGGTCTGTGACAGGTTTTCAGCTTGCCTCAAATACCTGCTCAAGAGATGGTACCAGCTCTCGGACCATAGTTTTCATCATGAACTTGATCTATGTTGGTACGGACTGGTTGATTTAACTGTGTTTAATCTGGGGGCACGGTCGTGCCCCCGCCAAGACGAGCCAAGCGAAGCGCAAGGGCACTACCTACCTTTTCTTGAAGTGTTTCGTCGTTTTTTTGAACCCTCATAACTTTGGTTCCCGATATACCAGATCGTTCAAATTCTCAGGATATGATGTTACTAATAGACTTATCAAACATACAAAGTTTCAATTGCATAGCTCTGATGCTTTAGATTTTATTGATACCTAAAAAACGCCGATTTCGTCACTGACACACTGATGATCATCAAAACTGTTAGGGTACTTCCTGAAGTGCTAGGAAGCTGAAATTTGGTATGTTAACTAAGTTTAGTGTATAAACAACTAAAAAATTCATAAACCTATTACTTTTGCCCCCCAACCCCCAAATTTGGGGGGTTAAAGTTTGTATGAGACTTTCACAAATGTTTATGCTAGAGGTTTTATTTTTGGTACACGGACTTTTTCGAAAGAAGAAAGAAGATTTACATGAAATACAGCCCAAAAAAAGAAAAAAAACTGCCTTAAGCAACTTACAAAAAGAAATGAAATCCCACCAAAAACATTTTCATGTAAAATGTTGCCAAGACGACTGCATGTGGCTTAACCTGTTAAAAAGATATCAGATCTCATGAAGAACCAAGGTTCTGAATCTACACGCCCTAACTCTACCAACCCTAACTTCATAAACTCTACATCTCGGTAAAAATGTATGGCTTGGCTGTTTCGTTACTTCAGAAACTAAATATTCGTATAACACATTACTTCAGAAACTAGGTATTTGCAAACACAAACGACGTTCGTTTCCCCTTCGTGACGGTATGGTACGTACATTATTCCATGTGGGGGTCGAACCCACAACACTCAATACCGTAGGACACGGTGAGGTGACGACGTATACCACTATGCCATCGGTGCAGTGAAATTGAGCCTGTAAACCTCTCTTCAAGTCACGAAAAATGTCTTAAAAGTTACTTGATCCTTTTTCGTTTCTTTGTATCCTGTGTCACGGTTTACAAACATACATGAAACGATCACAAAGAACACCAAGACTCATGACAACTTTATCTGGATCACACAAAGTGTTGTTCCATGTGGGATTGGAACCCACAACCCTTGACACTGTAGAAAGCGGCGTGGCGACCACTAAAACCACTAAGCCAATCGTGCAGTCAAATTTATAATCATTATGATAGAAAAATTAATGATTGGCCCTAATAATTACTATATTTGTATATATAGGTACTATTTCTATGTATCACAACACAGCGTAGTTAAGAAAGTAAAGCACCACGAAAATTACCAGCCTTATATCACGAAGAGTCACTCGAGCGTAAAAATAGAAAATGGTTAAGTGACATTTCATCCAATTATAACAATTATCCAGCTATTGACAGTATGGACACAATTTCATTGTCATTTTAAATGTTTTTGTCTTTATAGTCGTAGTATACTTACCCTCCCGCATGTATGTCGGTTATTGCAGTAAAAAGTAGCCTATGTATTTCCTCAAGAACCGAACTGAATTCCATTGAAATTGGTGTTGCGCTTTAACCGTGACAGCGTAATCTATACTAATATTATAAAGCTGAAGAGTTTGTTTGTTTGTTTGAAGGCG
The DNA here is from genome assembly GCA_949125395.1 of Diaphora mendica. Taxonomy (NCBI): domain Eukaryota; kingdom Metazoa; phylum Arthropoda; class Insecta; order Lepidoptera; family Erebidae; genus Diaphora; species Diaphora mendica. The sequence continues at coordinate 1,229,170 of OX421332.1, read as the reverse complement.
CTAATCTCAGGAACCGCGGGTCCGATTTGAAAAATTATTTCAGTATTGGATAGTAAATTTATCGAGAAAGGCTATAGGCTATATATCATCACGCTAAGACCAATAGGAGCGGAGCACCAATGAAGAATGTTAAATTTTTACTCTACGGGCAATAGGAGACGCAAACCCCCGTTTGCGTGGGTCTGCTATATACTAGTTTTTGCACGCGGCTCCGCCCGCGTGTATGTCGGTTATTGCAGAAAATAGTAGCCTATGGGTTATTCTAATGTATAAGCTATATTACTGTAAAGTTTCATCCAAATTCGTTCAGTATTTTTTGCGTGAAAGAGTAACAAACATACATCCATCCATCCATCCATACTTACAAACTTTCGCGTTTATAATATTAGTAGGAAGTAGGATACTATTAGTAGAATAGATGTATAGTATAAGCGAAGATAATTTGTATGTATAAATAGCGTTAAGTTCTTTTTAACCGACTTCAATAAAAGGAGGAGGTTCTTAATTCGACTGTTTTTTTTTTGTGTTTGTTCTCTCATAACTTTTGACTGGGTGAACCGATTTTGATAATTCTTTTTTTATTTGAAAGCTGGTGCTTCCTGAATGGTCCCATTTAAATTTGGTCCAGATTTAAGTCGGTTTTTTTGGTAAAATTTGTAGGTAATTATTTATGTTTAGGAAGTAACATAAACCGGGAAATATAACTATTTCGTCTAAATTCAAAACAACAGTACAAAGTTTCAAAATTTTTATTGTTTACCTGTCATCTTAAAACAAAATAAAAAAGAAAATAAAACAAAAAGTTTTTATGATTTTGTTTTCAAGTAACCTTCCTTAACCGCATTATGAATATGAAACATATTATCATCATCATCGCTTAAACTAACTTTAAATAAATTAATATAAATAATTACATAGCTATAAGTACGCCATTATTATTGTTGATATTATTAAAATTAATAATAGGTACTCGCGTAACCACCTCGTTGATAAACGACCTAATTATTTAATAAATAATAAAGAAAATAAATATTATTAATTAATTACCTACTTATTCTAAACAGCACCGTCAAAATAATAAAATTACATATCTAATAATAAACTTATAACTATTTTTACAAAATTGGACAAAGGAATAAGAAACAGAAATGCACAGTACCCGTCGACTAGCCTAATTAATAATATATGTATTCATTAATGATTATTATTTGTATAGTTATAATAATTTATCATTCCCGTTATAATTTGGTGCATTTGATTACATATTATCTGACTACTGTACTAAACACAACACGTGCAACATTATTTACTTATTACAAATCCTTATTTACATAATAATATTATAACAATTATATAATAATCCTCATTATGCATTGATTTATTAAATAATTAATTTACGCTACAGAATAAATAACTATATTGAACAATAAACATGTTAAACTACCTAGTGTCGTTGAATAAACATTAAAATAAATTATATATTTTTTGGTTAAACATTTATTCTTATTTTTCCCTTGCAAAGGGATAATTTAAAACACACTCTTGAATAATTTAGTTCTAACACTAAATGCCGTGTCGTTGTAAATTTGTAAATCTAAGGAGTCGTAAGCTTGTTTTATTGTTTAAAGCCTACTGTTTCTTAGCATAGGCCTTGTATGCTCTGTCCTGAGCAGCTGCTTCATCTTCTACACTTCTCCTGTAATGGCCACCAGGTCCTGTCGTATCAAAATCATTGCCGTAATGGGATGATGAATAAGTGTGACTCTGAGAAACCTGAGGATGCTTTACAATCTCGTAAGTAGTTTTCTCATGGGACTCGCCACCAGTAACAAGCTTCTTCAATCCAATAATCGCAGATAACAAAAGAGCAATTTTACCAATAAGCAAAGCCTTGCCAGCGATCATCGCAATTGCTTGGAATGCAATAGCAAAAAATCCACCTTTGATCGCCACACCAGCGAGTATAGGTCCTATCATTTTCTTCAGCTTACCTCTAGCTTCATTCAGAGATCGTCCTATATCCTCACCTACCTCCATAGGAGATATAAAGACACGATGAGTTTGCACTAACTTGGTGGTTGCTAACTGCAAATATTTATCAAGTTTATCTGATGATACCGAGTATAGATCCTCATCTTTTGGAATGGCATTAGGGGACGATCTTGCTGCATCAGGTTTCTTCACTAAAGAGATTCCATCAAAAACTGGTAAAGAGTCCATCCGGGCAGCTCTATCAGCTAATTTCACGGCATGAATCTTAAAGCACTTAACAATTTCCTGAGATTTTTCGCAGTTGTCGTACACCTTGCCTAAAAGCCTCAGGCCGGCTCCGAAGGTGTCAGCCGAAGCGGAGAGCACACAAAAACACAACAGGACAATACCGCGGCACTGCATCTTGTTAAAACCGCGGATGTCCCTTTGACGTGGACGAAATAGAGATAGTGGACGTTGTCCGACTATGGCGCTTGCGTCTAAAGAAATGTGCACCTTGAATATGTGCACTGGCATTTATCTATTTTCACCGGGAACTGCGTTTATCTATAAATCTTTTAGAGCGTGCAATCGTTGCATCGTATAGCCGTGCACTGAGCCATGTATATGCATATTGGGGCGATACTTGTGTGGGCTTTGGTGTGAGTGTATGAGTGCCAGTCATCGATCTCATGCTGACGATGCAGATGCAGTCAAGGTCGTTGTCTTAGTTTCAGGATTTTCTTAACAAATCCGGACAATAATTCTGTATACTGTGATAGACTACTTCTAGCTATAGTTTTATTATATTTTATTAGATAAAAAGTATTTAAAGACCACAATTGTTTAGAAAGAGACCACGTAATACCTGGAGATGTTTCAGCATATGAGACTATGACTTTTATCGTAGACAATTTTCTTCATCATTAATCATCAGGTTTAAGGCTTGAAATTCATAATTAAATTGTCGATTCTAAATTTCATGTCCTATTACCTTTCCTAAATTTGTTTCACACTTTCATAAATTTACAAAAAATACTATTTAAGTTTCATGTAAAAATAAGTTAATGAAGTTTACAGGTATGAAAGACCGCCGTATAGTATACCTCAAACACAAAGTAAGGATCTTGCCAAGAAGATCAAGCTGGCGAAGCGTGACCCTGCTGTTAATGTTATGATGTTGTATGCAATATGTTAATCGACACGCGAGAACTTTTATTGTCCGAGACTGCACGTTTGGCCTAGTGGTATAACGGTCACCACACCGTTTCCTACTTCGCCAAGTGTCGTGGGTTCAAATCGCACGTAGGACAACACTTTGTGTGATCCACATATTGTTGTTCTGAGTCTGGGTGTTCTTTGTGTCCGTTTCATGTATGTTTGTAAAGTCCCCATAGACACAGGATTTATAACTAGTGCGGGAGTTGTCTTTTAAAAAAAAGAAAGAAGATACGGAATCACTTGTTACCATATTTTGTGTTATTCTTGGACTTCACATGTCTATATAAATTGAACTAAATGGTTTGGCTCTTCCTTCCTGTACAGTTAAAACCTAGAACTCACTATCAGCGCACGTGTTACCCTCCCTCTATGATCCCGGGATCTATAAGCGGGACGTGAAAAAGAATCTCACTGGGCGATCATAGTGTGGATCAACATGCTGCTTTATCTACATTCGCAATAAGAATGATGGCTACCACTCTTTTATTCTACATATGCTTTCTATGAGGCAGAATTGAGTAATTTTTTCAGGCTTATATAAAAAACAATGAAGAGTTTCTTTAATTTAAATTAATGGCAGAGAGCAAAGCCGATCTAACTTCTATTTTGCCTAGAAATCTTGAAAATCATCTGACTGCTACATAGACATGTAATTCGCCTTCCATTATATAAAGATTGGTACCCGAGTTCAATATTACCCTACTTCCATCGAGTCTGAACGATTTTATAAAGACACTATTCACTGTTAGTTAATGGATGATTCAGGAACAGTATATTACAGCTATAACTGAACCAAGAATCTGCTCTAAGAAATTGAAAACCTACTACTTTTCCTGACTAGTAATGAAGTCGATATATCAACCTCGACCTATGACTTAGATAATTCCGTTGTTCAAAAACTCTCTAAACTAAACTAACATTCACTGAAAGTGGGCTTTATTCTGTCAAAAGACATTCTAAATGTCAGAGATTGAGTAAAAATTAAATATGTCATACTGATTCCAGGTCATTGCTATGTCGATAGTAGCCCCAGAAGTAGTTTATATACAAAGTTACGTACATAAATCACTTACAAAGTCTAGCGCCAGGATTGAATGATCATTTCAAAAGTTCAAAATTGTCTGAATAACACAATGCAATAAGTAGCTGAACAACGTACTGCCAAAAGTAGATAAACAATACACTGTCAAAAGTAGCTGCTTAAAAGCAAACATGACATTCAAGATACCGAAAAACTATGCGTTGTAATAAGCTATGCATATTTTTTACGGTTGTTAATCTCTATAATAAAGCGCAACTTACTAATTTATGTTCAAGTGGAATCAATGGTTAGTCTTTATAAGCTAAATGAACATGAATTGCTTAACAAACTCAATCGAGAGCAAGGGTTGCATGTGAGGTACCAAGGTAGCCAATGATCTAGAAATATAATAGAAAACTTTATTTGCACACCATATTACAACAAGAACATAATACATAAAATGTCGGAAGTGTAGTGTACAATGGGCGGCCTTATTGCTAAAAGCAATCTCTTCCAAGCAACCTTAGGATGGATCAAATGTTTCAGAGAGACAGTAGTAGTTAACGTAGAGATGTACATTATGTGAATTAAGTGACCACGACGCTTTTCATTTTCATGACACAGATTATTTTTTATTTACATTTTTTCCATAACTTTCTTTTCTATAAATCGTGGTTCTGATAATCACAAGCCTTAGAATACCCATGAGTAGACACATCTGGGTTGGATCTACAGGAGCGATATCACGAAGTGACAAAAAATATTTTAAGTATTTCAGAGGTTACCACAGAACGTATTTTAATGTAAATAATTTTAATAAAACATTGCCTCGGTAAATACATAGAATAATGACTATTTAAATTGAGTGCATTATAACTAAGATGTTTCACCGCCATCTATCCACTACTGCTCGAACTAGTTGGTACACTACAGTGTTGAAAGCTTACCGTGGCTTCTACTCGTATTCAAAGTCAAGGTTATTGTAAAGGCTTTAGATTATGTTTATTATGTTTTCAGTTGTTAGTATTAGTTTAAAGAGCTTTCTTTTGAATAAAGTTTTTTGACTGCACGACGACTTTGAATGCACGTTTGGCCTAGTGGTTTAACGGTCACCACGCCGTTTCCTACTTCGCCAAGTGTCGTGGGTTCAAATCCCACATAGGACAACACTTTGTGTGATCCATAAATTGTTGTTCTGAGTCTGGGTGTTCTTTGTGTCTGTTACTTGTATGTTTGTAAAGTCCCCCGCGACACAGGATTTATTCCTAGTGCGGGAGTTGTCTTTTTAAACAAGTAAAGTTTTAACAAAAATAAATATTAAGATGGTACCACCGTCGGGATATCTCCTTTCCATTAAAAAAAGAATCATCAAAATCGGTTCATAAACGACGAAGTTATCCGCGAACAAAAAAAAAAAAAACATACGGGCTAATTGAGAAACCTCCTCCTTTTTTTGAAGTCGGTTAAAAAAGAAAAAAAGAGAGAAAGTTTTTGGACTATACAGAGCTTGAAACTTCAATATACCTTCAAATATTATATACTAGCTTTTACACGCGGCTTCGCTCTCGCAGACTTTCATCCCCTGATTTACCCCCATAGGGGTGGAATTTCCAAAATTCCTTTCTTAGTGCTCACTTACGTTATATAAAGAACCTACATGCAAAATTTCAGGTTTCTAGCTTCAGCGGTTTGGGCTGTGCGTTGATCTCTGGGTATGTCAGTCAGTCTGTCAGTCAGTCAGTCACCTTACTCTTTTATATATATAGATGATGATTTTTTGCAAACACTTCCTACTAAGTTCAATACCATGATGATTGTGAGAAACTGTATTTTGATTCATTTGTTTTCCATTCATAAAGGTAAAATATTTTATAAATGCAAATAGAACAAACAGGAAAGAGAGATGAATCTTCGGATTAAAAATGTATTTTCCAAATAGGTTCTAAATCGGTTAGTTATGAAACTTAAAACATATAAATAACCTACTTGAAAACCTACTGCCTTTCTAGAAATCGGATAATAATTTCCCTATAGCAACGTACGACCAGATCAGTGTTGCTTATTCTCTTGTGCAAAAACTCACTTAACTCAATTAAAAATCACTAAAATTAAGTTTTGTCCTGCCAAACGACGTTCTGAATATCAAAGATTAAATATAATTAGATATGTCACACGAAAAATAGACTTTACTTAAGTACACACATACAAAAATAGTTTTTTTTAAAGACGCGTTAGAAATATACATCCTGTGTCGCGGGGATCTTTATAAACATATATGAAATGGACGTAAAGAACACTTAGACTCAGAACAATAATTTGTGGATCACACAAAGTGTTTTCCCGTGTGGGATTTGAGCCTGAGAATTAGTACTAGTGTCACTATCTACCAGAAAACAGGTTAGTGCAAATAAGCCCTATAGTATTCAGCTAACAGCTATTGCTGCTTGCCCCTATGTAAGTTAAGCTACAATTATATTTGGCAAGTAGTAGGTCTAAAAACGTCTCTATCTACTTCTCCAAAAATATAAGCGTGAGTATTAATGGCATTATAGTTTACTGAAGACACAAATTAACCAATTAAGTGAACACTTTGCCTGGACGGAGGATCCTACCTGCATGTTGTTACAAGGTATTTTCTATAATTCTCAAAGATAATTTATTTACACATAGTACTCCAGGTTCATTCAAAAGTGAGAACAATACCATCAGCTGTGCCATTAGGTCAGTGATACGAATGCGAATGAGGGAATGTGTGCCGGTACTTTGTATATTGTGTTATGACGTTTACGCACGACAGACAATGATGTACAGGCGCTGGGAGTACTTGAGTTTGGTTGTTTTTAACCGACTTCCAAAAGGAGGAAGTTCTCAATTTCATAGGTATTTTTTTTTGTATTCGAAAGGGTATGCTCCCCATGTGGTCCCATGGCCACCATATCAGGATCTGATGATGGGATCCTAAGGAAATCGAAGGAAACCCTCAAATTTACGTGAGCGCCTGCAGTGAAGTTACTAGCAATTGTCTGCATGCCTTCATATTCTGTAGACATCATTAAATTTTAAATGAAATGATGACGAGAGACTTGAGAAAGACTAAAAAGCGAAAAATAAAAAATAAACTTCGTTTAAAAAAACCGACTTCAAAACCTAAAAAGTATAAAATAACTTAATTTGTATGTGCTACCTATTCATAGGTTTGAAGTCGGTGCCAAGCCAAAATGTAATAGTAGGTACTGCACTCGCCGCGCGTGACCTTGAGCGGGATAGCTGCTCTTCGCGTTGAACAAAACCGAAGCGTCGGTGACGTCGTCGACGTTCGTCTCGAAATATAGCGAGTGTGGATATTACATTTGGCTTGGTACTGACTTCAAACCTATGAATAGGTAGCACATACAAATTAAGTTATTTTATACTTTTTAGTTTTTGAAGACGGTTTTATTAAACGAAGTTTTTTTTTCGTATTATATTTGAAAGCAATGAGTTCATATGCCACTTGATGTTTAAAGTTCTTCGATAGTTATTATAAACAGGAACTAGTGTAAGCAATAAAAAGCTTAACAATTATAACCTGACCTCGTAAAAAGTTGTGAAAAAAAAACATTTTAAAGAAAAAACTTAAACCGACTCCAAAAAAAACACTAAACGAAAAGTGTCTGCTTAGAGATACTAAAAAGCGTAAAAAAACTGGCTTTAATTTGGCTCTCGTAAATTACTATGTTATGACAACTCTGGTTTATATCTAACTAGCTGATCCGGCAAACGTTGTTTTGCCATATAAAAAAAGGTTATAAAAAATAGATGTTGGTCGATTCTCAGACCTACCCGATATGCTGACCAAATTTCATAAAAATCGGTCCAGCCGTCTCAGAGGAGTATGGTAACTAACATTGTGACACGAGAATTTTATATAAAAGATTATTTTTAATTTAAATAAAGAAGTATTACAATGTATGTGAAGTATCTAATATCTGTTTGAAGTCGGTGCCAAGCCCAATAAGTTAGGGACATACGTCTGCCCACAGCCAGATCGGATACGTATTATAAAAACATACAATTACATATAATATTTTCTTCTTATTTTTGGCTTGGCACCGACTCCCTATGGTAGTGACCTTTGTGATGGGCGTGATGGCATAGATCGAAAACGGTCGGGATTGAAGTGAAATAAATACAAGTGACTTAAATTCTAGAATGTACTTAAATAAATCTTTTTAAGGAATATTAAAATTGTAGGTCCCGTGTACATTAAATCCTATTTTAACCGACTTCAAAAAACGGAGGAGGTTCTCATTTCGACTGTATTTTTTTATGTTTGTTACCCATAACTTTCGACTGGGTGAACCGATTTTGATGATAATTTTTTATTTAGGGCTTCCCGAATGGTCCCATTTAAATTTGGTCCAGATTGAAGTCGGTTTTTTTTTGTTAAAATTTGTACTCGTAATTATTATTAATATAATTAAATAAATGAGTACTTTTGTCGATTTTCACCGTATCATTTACTCCGAAAATCAGTATATTATTAGTAAAAATTGAAAACATATTATCAGGAACTCGGATAAAAATGTAAGGTAGAAGACTTAATACATCTGAACTGTCAAGATACATAACATAAAAACAATTGAAGCTAGACTAAAATTATTATATAAATTGTTTAGCAACCAGTTTGTCCTGCAGGTATACCACGTAGTTCTCATGAAAGTGGGTGATACGATATAATTGAGTGCCTCTCAGGGCTAATAACTAACATTTAATTGTGTGGAAACTTCTTTAAATAAAAGTGGTGTTCCGGTAAAATAGCATTAATTCATTTTAATTTGCTTACCATTTCTTATTGTACTTTTGCTTTCTATGTTATTCTGTTGCTTTTTTTTTCTTCATTTATTTATTACCTAGTTGTTGCCCGCGGCTCCACTCGCGTGTATGTCGATTATCGTGGCAAATAGTAGATTCTGTGTTATTCTGATGTATAAGCTATATTACTGTAAAGTTTCATCCAAATCCGTTCAGTGGTTTTTGCGTGAAGAAGTAACAAAGATACACACTCACAAATTTTCGCCTTTGCTAATACTAGCTGTTGCCCGCGGCTCCGCCCGCGTATATGTCGGTTATCGCGGCAAATAGTAGCCTATGTGTTATTCTGATGTATAAACTATATTACTGTAAAGTTTCATCCAAATCCGTTCAGTGGGGTTTGCGTGAAGAAGTAACAAACATACACACTCACAAACTTTCGCTTTTATATATTAGTGTGATGTGATTTTATCTATTATTCTTGAACAACATGAAGGAGAAGGAAAACTTAAAACAAACCCTAGGTATACAAACACATTTAGTTCAGTAACAAATGTTGAGAAATGCGGTCGAATGCGTGACACTAATCTTAACTATCGCACTCATTAATGAATTTACTTGATGGATAAAATTTCACTACACGCAGTTTCTGAGAACTGTAACTATTTATTACATTTCATAGTTTATAGTATTTTTGAAAGTGAAATAAAATATAAACGTTTGTGAACACATTTAAGTCTAAGAATCGTGTGAAAATCGAAATAAAGAACAAAAATTACAAAATAAAAACCGACTTCAAGGTTCGACTCTATTTCTCTTGGATGCCGTCATCAGATCTTAATGTCCTTATCGTGGTACCACCGTTGGGATATCTCCTTTCCATTAAAGAAAGTACCATTAAAATCGGTTTATAAACGACGAAGTTATGCGCGAACACATTAAAAAAAAAACATAAATACGGTCGAATTGAGAATTGATGAGAACCTCCTCCTTTTTTTAAGTCGGTTAAAAATAAGGCATTTCGTTCTTCTTGTGCAACATATTTGTATTATTTAGAATTATGTATATGCTGTTTTCTATAAATATGATTATATGTTGCTAAAACAACCTCTCATAAGCGTTGTTTTGGTATTTTACAGGCTTTCGTTATCCTGAAACCCTACACTAGGAACTCGTCTATCGTGGGGGACTTTGCAAACATTCATGAAACGGACATACTTAGAGCATCAATCTATGGATCACAAAAAGTGTTGTACTATTTAAGAATCGAACCCACTACACTCAGCGTAGTATCAATCGGCTAGGACCGCTCAAACCTCTAAATGCCGTGCATCTAATAAATAGTGAATTTTATATTTATTTTGTTAGATTTGTTAGAGTTATAGGGTTTGGACTTTTTGGTAAGAGGCAATTTATGTAACATGTTTTACACTTTACAATATATTTATACAAGTAAAATACCTTTCCTTATAGCCTTCCTTACTTTTATTTTTATATACTCGTAATTTTTCTAACTACTTCATAAAGTGTCTAGAGGACGGCAATAACACGCTTGCGTTTTTATTATGTTCACAAACCTTAACAAAAAAAAACTTTCAGTAATTATAAACATTGGTAAAATTAATATAGCCTGCTATAAATCTTATCTTATAATCAATATTATTATTATCATCAATATTACGAATCTATTGACAACTCATTCATTACAATCCGTCCAGCGGTTTAACGCCGATCGTAACGTCCATCGTAGCGCCAAAACTACTGCATAACATATCATTGGCTGCCAAAACTATGGCTATAAATATGGCTTTTTTCGTAGTCGAGTAAATAGGTTTACAAAATGTAGACTTTTGTTCGTACGATATTAATCCCTTCAGATATATAAGCGTGAGTTAGTTTCCACGAGACAATTTCATTGAATACATTCAACTTTGACCCATTTTACGCCGATTATAGTGATGCCCAGAGCGCTCCCACATATTAAAAGAAAGCCCTCCAGCACTCGAGTGATGAGTTAATGGAATAAACTTTCACCGTAGATGATCGCGTGTCATGGTATTTTAGAATCATAACGTACGATCACGTTTGTAACCCTTGACAACCACGAAGTCTTTCAATAGCCTGTCCGTGGGATTGAAGGTAAACTTGACTTGAATATTGAATTAAATTAGTGTTTTCTTTATGGAATAGGGGGCAAACGCACAGACGTATCTCCTGATGGTAAGCGATTACCGCCGCCCATGGACACCCGCAACACCGTGCATCACAAGTGCGTTGCCGGCCTTTGGGGGATGGGGAGAGGGATGTGGGGAGGGGTTGGGGTATGGGCCTCCGGTATCCTTACTCATTCGGTGAAACACAGCGCAAGTGCTATTCCACACTGGTTTTCTGTGAGGTCGTGGTATCACTCCGGTCGAGCCGGCCCATTCGTGTCGAAGCATGGCTCTCCCACGGTATTTTTTTTTTTACTTAGACTTTTTTTTTGTGTGGTGACGAATTAAGAATTCGGAATGTGACCATCCCTGTTCATCCCGTATGTGTCGTAAAGCCGACTAAGGGAGTAAATTATACAGGACAATATACCACGAAAAAGAGAAGAAAAAATTGGACAAACCCTATGGTGTGCCTACTCAGCGTGACAGTAGGCTGCAATCTCCTTCCTACGAAGACGCCTTCATCCATTGGAAATATAGAGTAAATCCGAACAAAATCAATAAGATGAATTATGTAAAATATGCACAAAGATATAGGCACATTATTAGACAGACTCAACGGGCACAAAACGTTCACAACATAAAAACATCAAAAAGCGTATCAAAAACTACTTGGAAAATTATAAACCAAACGAAACTAAGCATTCCAAGAGAGCCTATATCAAAAATAGTCACGGATCAGAACATAAAAATTACCGATCCACAACACATTGTTAACGGTTTTAATGACTATTTTATAGATAAAGTTAAACCCATTTATACAAGCGGCACAAATGTGACAAATACAATAAAAAACAGCACAAAATCAATGTTTATGTCACCTTGCCTTCCAATAGACGTTGATACAATAATAAAGAGTCTTAGAAACACAAATAGTGTCGGATATGACGGTATAAACACTAAAGTCATTAAATCAGTTGGGCCGATTATTTCAAAACCTATTAGTCACATTATTAATCTCAGTATAGACACTGTTATATATCCAGATAAATTAAAAACATCAGTGGTCAAACCCGTATTCAAAAAAGGTAATAAAGAAAGTATGGAATGTTATCGACCAATCACACTAATTCCGGTATTCTCAAAAGTTTTTGAGAAATTTATTTCTAAGCAACTTTACTCCTATTTTGAAAAACATAACATCCTTGCAGTAGAACAGAAGGGATTTAGACATAATAAAAGTATAAACAGAGCCATCTATGAATTCTTACGTGTGATTGTATCTAAAGTAGATAATAGAATACCAGTGTGTGCCATTTTTTGCGATATGACGCAAGCTTTTGATTACGTAGACCACAAAATCCTACTAGAGAAGCTAGAAAGTTACGGAGTACGTGGTAATGTTAATAACCTAATAAAATCTTACCTGACAGATAGGAGACAATATACAGAGCTCAAAAAAATTAACTTGATGAACAAAAAAGAAGAAACTTACACATCTCTTTTACGGACAATTAATTATGGAGTGGGGCAAGGTAGTGTCCTCGGACCGTTGCTGTTTATTGTATACATCAATGATTTGCCGAAGGCCACTATTCACCCCGTCACTTTATTTGCGGATGACAGTACGGTCGTTGTAGAATGTAAAAATCGCGCTTGCTACGAAATTGACATTAATAATACCTTCTATGACATTATAAAATGGATGGATAAAAATAATTTAAAAATTAACTTAAATAAAACAAATTTGATGCAATTTTCGCAAAGGGATAACATAGTTGCAAATATGAATATCAAATATAATAACATAAAAATAAATGAAACGGACACTACTAAATTCCTAGGACTAAATATTGATAGCAAACTTAATTGGAAATCACATACTGAAGAGTTATGCAAAAAAATCAGCAATACAGCCTACGCTCTCTTTAAACTTGCGCCTCTTCTTAATGATGAAAGTATACTTATAGCTTATCATGGGATGACTGAGTCCTATCTCAGGTATGGCATCATACTCTGGGGAAACTCAACAAATAAAGATATTGTTTTTAAGTCTCAAAAGCAGTGCATAAGAGCCATGTTCAAGTTATATTAAAACATTGAGTCTATGACAAACTCAAGTAAATATTTATATAATGTAGTGACGGTGGGGAAAAAACTATTAAAAAAACTTTTTGCTGCGATAAAGATTGCACGTTTGGCCTAGTGATTTAACGGTCACCACGCCGTTTCCTACTTCGCCAAGTGTCGTGGGTTCAAATCCCACGTAGGACAACACTTTGTGTGATCCACAAATTGTTGTTCTGAGTCTGGGTGTTCTTTGGGTCCGTTTCATGTATGTTAGTCCCCCGCGACACAGGATTTATTCCTAGTGCGGCAGTTGTCTTTTTAAAAAACAAAAAAAAAGTGAAAACGGAACTGAAAGCACATAATGAAGGTACTCTTTAGGCAGGCCATAATCAGGATGGCTTTAAATAAAAACAACAACCAAACATTCCATGATATTAACCACCCTGTCCAAAAAATGGATCTGGAGTGTGAGTGACATGCTTTTTAAGGTTCCGTGCCAAAAGCAAAAAACGGAACCCTTATAGATTCGTCATGTCTGTCTGTCTGTCCGTCCGTATGTCACAGCCACTTTATTCCGAAACTATAAGAACTATACTGTTGAAACTTGGTAAGTAGATGTATTCTGTGAACCGCATTAAGATTTTCACACACAAAAAAAAAACATTTTGGAGGTCCCCATACTTAGAACTGAAACTCAAAAAAAAAAAATTGCATGAAATCCATACCTGTGGGGTATCTATCGATAGGTCTTCAAAAATTATATTGAGGTTTCTAATATCATTTTTTTCTAAACTGAATAGTTTGCACGAGAGACACTTCCAAAGTGGTAAAATATGCCCCCCCCCCTGTAACTGCCTCGTTGGTCTCGCGGTTGGCGTGTGCGACTGCTGATCATGAGGTCTCGGGTTCGATTCCCGAGTCGGACCAAATGTTTGTATGATCTACAAATATTTGGTTAGGAGTTTGGGTGTTTTCTATGTATAATATGTATGTATTTACAAAAAAAAGTATATATGTATTTGTATCAGTTGTCTAGTACCCACAACACAAGCTCTGCTTAGCTTGGGACTAGATGGCGTTGTGTTATTAGATGTCCGAAGTATTTACCTATTTATTATTTATAACTTCTAAAATAAGAGAATGATATAACTAAAAAAATATGATGTACATTACCATGTAAACTTCCACCGAAAATTAGTTTGAACGAAATCTAGTAAGTATTTTTTTTTTAATACGTCTTAAACGCCAAAAAAAAACATTATTATTAAAACATCGATCAAAGTTACAACGAACTACAAGAACTTTTATATTATTTTACTTGCTGCTTCGGAACCCTTCATGGGCGAGTCCGACTCGCACTTGGCCGCTTTTTATTTGTAACTGTTACAGTAGGTTAAAGTTAGTTAAATAGTGATTATAAGGGAGGTTTCTTGATGTTTCAATTTAGCTATTTGTTGCGTGTGAGTTATAGGAAACATTAACATATTGTGTTATTTGATGATTGGCTTAGGTATTGCGTTAATGCGCAAAATTTTGTGTATCGTGCAGTGGCGGAAATAATTGCTTCCAATACAAATGTTGTTTGTCTTCCTACAAATTTATTTTGTATTAGCGTGATTTGGTTCCATGTGTAATTATTGAATGCGTGTTTAGTTTTTCCGAAAGTGTTGGATGTGCCTTATAGATATATATTGTGTGAGAGCCAAGCTCGACTGGAGTGATACCTTTTATAAAACTGTGGTTTTACAGAAAACCGGTGAGAAATAGTGCTTGCGCTGTGTTTCACCGAGTGAGTGAGGATACCGGAGGCCCATACCCATATCTCCCCCGTTACCCCCCATCCCCCAAAGGCCGGTAACGCACTTGTGACGCCTCTAGTGTTGCAGGTGTCTATGCCCATAGACACCTGCGGTAATTTCTTACTATCTATCAGGCGATAGATCTGCTCGTTTGCCCGACTTTCCCTAAAAAAAGCTCAACTGGAGTGATATCTTTTAGAAAGCTGTGGTTAAGTAGCTTTTTCATTGGTTTTCAGAGTCCCCGGAATTTAAGTGGAATCGTTTGAGAGGGCGGTAATGCAATTGGTGGAGAGTGCAATATGTTAATGTTTCCTATAACTCACACGCAACAAATAGCTAAATTGAAACATCAAGAAACCTCCCTTATAATCACTATTTAACTAACTTTAACCTACTGTAACAGTTACAAATAAAAAGCGGCCAAGTGCGAGTCGGACTCGCCCATGAAGGGTTCCGAAGCAGCAAGTAAAATAATATAAAAGTTCTTGTAGTTCGTTGTAACTTTGATCGATGTTTTAATAATAATGTTTTTTTTTGGCGTTTAAGACGTATTAAAAAAAAATACTTACTAGATTTCGTTCAAACTAATTTTCGGTGGAAGTTTACATGGTAATGTACATCATATTTTTTTAGTTATATCATTCTCTTATTTTAGAAGTTATAAATAATAAATAGGTAAATACTTCGGACATCTAATAACACAACGCCATCTAGTCCCAAGCTAAGCAGAGCTTGTGTTGTGGGTACTAGACAACTGATACAAATACATATATACTTTTTTTTGTAAATACATACATATTATACATAGAAAACACCCAAACTCCTAACCAAATATTTGTAGATCATACAAACATTTGGTCCGACTCGGGAATCGAACCCGAGACCTCATGATCAGCAGTCGCACACGCCAACCGCGAGACCAACGAGGCAGTTACAGGGGGGGGGGGGGCATATTTTACCACTTTGGAAGTGTCTCTCGTGCAAACTATTCAGTTTAGAAAAAAATGATATTAGAAACCTCAATATAATTTTTGAAGACCTATCGATAGATACCCCACAGGTATGGATTTCATGCAATTTTTTTTTTTGAGTTTCAGTTCTAAGTATGGGGACCTCCAAAATGTTTTTTTTTTTTGTGTGTGAAAATCTTAATGCGGTTCACAGAATACATCTACTTACCAAGTTTCAACAGTATAGTTCTTATAGTTTCGGAATAAAGTGGCTGTGACATACGGACGGACAGACAGACAGACATGACGAATCTATAAGGGTTCCGTTTTTTGCTTTTGGCACGGAACCTTAAAAAGCATGTCACTCACACTCCAGATCCATTTTTTGGACAGGGTGGTTAATATCATGGAATGTTTGGTTGTTGTTTTTATTTAAAGCCATCCTGATTATGGCCTGCCTAAAGAGTACCTTCATTATGTGCTTTCAGTTCCGTTTTCACTTTTTTTTTTGTTTTTTGTTTTTTAAAAAGACAACTGCCGCACTACGAATAAATCCTGTGTCGCGGGGGACTAACATACATGAAACGGACCCAAAGAACACCCAGACTCAGAACAACAATTTGTGGATCACACAAAGTGTTGTCCTACGTGGGATTTGAACCCACGACACTTGGCGAAGTAGGAAACGGCGTGGTGACCGTTAAATCACTAGGCCAAACGTGCAATCTTTATCGCAGCAAAAAGTTTTTTTAGTAGTTTTTTCCCCACCGTCACTACATTATATAAATATTTACTTGAGTTTGTCATAGACTCAATGTTTTAATATACTTATGACCCTTTCACCTTCCACGGTTCACTTTCTCAATTTCTTTTGGCTATTATTATATTACCCAGTAGGTATTTCTGTTCCGCAGATAATCTGCGCACATCATTTCATATGACTTTCGTAAACTCTCCAACTCTTAGACAGTTTGTAGTAGACATTTATGAATAGATATTTAATTTGTTAGTATTATTTTATTAATTTTTGATAATAATTGAAAAGTGTGTTAAAAAACTGTCTGTTTTAATATCAGACCCACTGTGTAGATAAATCGGACAGTAATCTAACTTTAATGAATCGTTCTTCAGTTAATGCGATTACTATACAACGATGTTTTGCTATTTCACTCTTTAATCTATTCTAGCAAAGACAGATGTAGTGAGTTCTTTTCCTTTTTCTTGTTCTTAGAGAAATCTATCTACAATGTTTATGACTGTTTTTAGATTTATTTTAAAAGGTTTAGCAGGGGTCTCGTTACCTCAGTATACTGCTCTGGCTAATTTAAAATCAGACTACTGTATGTAGGATCTGACTATTACTATTATAATTACACATGATCATTTACAAAAAAAAACATTAAGTGTCATTTTGTGATCATGAGTTGCGAACGGTTTTATGTACACAAAAATGTCCTAAATTACTGTTTCCGTAGAAAAACAAAAGTGTATCGGTTGGTAAGTGTGTCAATTTCACACCTATGAGCAGGCAGGCGAATACAAGCCAGGTTTTATGCTCATCAACGGAACAAACCTATCCGAATGCTGTAAAACTTCTGTTTTTACGTACTGAGGCTAGGCTGAGGAATGATGTTACGAATAATTCCGCCTTGTGAAATATGTTTGCAGGAAGTTTTGATAAATAAATAAATAAATGTAACCTGTGATGTAATCCGACCGATTTCGGCCATGGCGACCACTTCGACCCCTTATTGGGCTTGGCGCTGATGCGCCCGGAGATGGCTTATATAGCCAATTTTCGCAGCAAACTCCCTCGCACAAAGTGGGCAAGTGAGCGTACCGCTCTCATAATTATATTGAATGGCGGCGAGTGGACGGGCTTTAAGCTCATCGCGCTTGGCGTCGAGGTAAGCTAAAAGCTGTTCCTCGAATTCGCGGATTCGCTTCTTCACAATCTCGCGCTATTCCGGTCGCTGTGCTGCCAAACTCTCCCAACGAGAAGGCTCTATGTTGCATCTCTTCATGTGACGCTTTAGAACATCTTTATGTCTGAGGAGTTGTCCGCCATGCTTTCGCTTGCCCTCCTCTAGCTCAGAGCAAAAGATGCGCTTCGCCACTCTCTCGTCCGCCATCCCTGACACGTGACCGCACCACCGAAGTTGCTGACGCATCAAATATGCCTCAATGCCACCAACATTGGCACGTTTTAGAACTTTGGTATTACGCACCCGATCGGACCATCTGATCTTCATGATGGTGCGCAGGCATTTTAGGTGGAATCGATCGAGAGTGCGTATATGGTGACGATACACACACCAGGTCTCGGAGGAATAGAGAAGGCTTGGCAGCACGATCGCCATGTAAACCGAGATCTTAGTAGCCAGCTTAAGGTCATGCGAGCAGAAGACCTTGGAACACAGCTTTCCAAATGCTGCAGCTGCAGCACTTATCCTGCTGTTGATCTCAGCATCAAGGTCACACTTAGCTGTTATAGTGTTCCCCAGATAACGAAATTTATCGACCTGTTTCAGCACGTCCTCACCAAGCTTAATGGTCAGTGTCTCACGACCATGGATGTCAAGGGACGTCCCTTCCGTCTTTTTGACACTGATCCTTAGGCCGAATTTGCAGCATTCTTGGTGGAAAGCGGACATCAGCTGTTGCAGGCCATCTGGGGATTCTGCCAAGAAGCACAGGTCATCAGCATACATGATTTCTGTGATTAATGCGTATGAGACTTTGGTGCGCGCCTTAAGTCTGGCCAAGTTGAAAAGACTGCCATCGGTGCGAAAGCGAATGCGAACGCCTTCAGAGACAGTTTGTAGGACCTCCTTGACTACTACTGCAAAGTATAGAGCGAACAGTGTGGGTGCTAGGACGCACCCTTGCTTTACCCCACAGGTAACGGGGAAAAAGTCGGACTGTTCGCCGTCTACGGAGACGCAGCACTGCATATTGTCGTGCAGGAGTCGCAGAAGTCTCACAAACTTTTCTGTGCATCCTAGCTTTCCCAGTACCATCCAGAGGGCTTCGCGAGGCACACTGTCGAATGCTTTCTCCAAGTCAACAAAGCAGAGGTACAGCTGACGCCCCTGTTCCCTGCTTTTCTCCTGAAGTTGACGCACCGAGAAAATAGCTTCACATGTGCCTCGGCTAGGTCGGAAGCCAAACTGGGTTTCAGGCAGGATCCCTTCTGATAGGTCCATTAGGCGGTTCAATAGAACTCTTGCAAAGACCTTTCCAGGAGCTGATAGTAATGAAATACCGCGATATGAGTTACAGTCGGATCGGCCACCCCTGTTCTTGTAGAGGGCACTAACACGAGACAATTTAAAATCGTCTGGAACTCGCTCCTCCTCCCACATACGAACAAACAGTTTCCACACCGACGTGTGCAAATCCTTACCGCCGCATTTCAATAGCTCGCCTGGTATATGGTCAATGCCAACTGCCCGCTTGTTTTTCTGCTGTCCGATGGCAGTGACAACCTCGTCGAGCGTCAGTGGCTCATCCAGCTCGATAGATAGAGGGAGTTGAGGCATTAAGCTGATGTTTTGCAGATCGGCTGATCGATCCACGTTGAGCAAAGTGTTGAACAGTTCAGCCCAACGTTTTAGTACTTCCTCCTTGCTAGTGAGGAGGTGTGAACTGTCTAAAGACCTCAAAGGTACTTTTGCTCGTTAGGAAATACCAATCAGCTTTCGTACCTCGCTGTAAAACTCCCCAAGCTGTTTAGTGTCAGCAAGCCACTGCATTTGACAAGCTTTGTCCTGCCACCACTTATCTTTTATCTGACGAGACAGCTTGCGTAATGCTTGGTCACTCGCTTTGACCACCGCAATGCTTCCGCCTCGTCTGTTGTGCTGACGCAGGAGCTCTCGATGTTTGTCGAATGCTGCCTTGAGAGCCTCACCGTTGTCATCGAACCAGTCTTCGCTACGCCGGTCTTTTGTACCCAATGTAGCTGAAGCGGTCTCTAAAATGTGACTAGAAAAAGCTCTCCAAGCAGCACCAACATCATCCATCTCATTTGCAGGCAACAGCTTTCCAGATAAGGCTTCGGCATATTCCTTTCTAGCCTCGCAATACTTTAGCCTTTCCACGTTTAAACACGCAGGCTTTTTCTCTAGGGATCTACGAGGCCAGCGGAGGCGGAGTCTTAGCTTAGTGACAATGAGTCGATGGTCAGTCTAACAGTGTGCACCGCGCATAACGCGGGTGACTTGCACTTGACTGAAGTCTCGTTGCCGTATGATAGCGTAGTCTATCAAATGCCAGTGTTTAGACCGCGGGTGCATCCACGTTGTCTTGTGCTTGGCGGCTAGCCGGAACATAGTGTTCGAAATCGCAAGGTCGTATTGAGCACAAAGACTGAGCAGCAACTGACCATTGCTGTTCATGTTGCCGACTCCGTGTGCACCCAGAACTCCAGGCCAAGCCTCATAGTCCCGGCCAACTCTGGCATTGAAATCGCCTAGCAGCAATATCTGCTCTTTGCTGTTGTTAAGGCATTGAGATAATTCCTCATAAAATTTGTCCTTGATGTCATCAGACTTGTCCAGAGTTGGGGCATAAACACTGATGACATTAAGGTAGTTGTCCGAGTTCAGGTGAAGGCGCAGTGTGGTAACGCGGTCCGAGATGTGCACAGGACATTCATGAAGTCGCTTTGTCAATTGAGTTTTGATGGTAAATCCTACCCCAGACCTACGAGGTTCGGATGAAGGGGTACCTTTCGCGAAGAAAGTGTAACCACCTCCAACTTCCAACAGCTCTCCTTCATCAGCGAGATGTGTTTCACTGAGTGCAGCCACATCCACATTATAGCGATGAAGTTCCCGAGCTAGTATAGCTGTTTTGCGCTCGGGGCAGGCGTTGCCATCTCGGTCAATCAGCGTTCTTACGTTCCACGCCCCAAATGTCATGGTAGGTGGTTTCATGATAGTTTTGTTCTTTCTGATACGTCGACCACGAATTAGATTGATGCAGTGGCAGCCGCGGTTACTACCACCTTCCGGGTCGGGACGAGCATTTTTTTGGGCACCTTTTTTAGCCCCCTCCTCGGCTGAGCGAGGAGAGCAGTGCGTCCCTAAATAGGGCTGCTCTGTCACCCCAGGTGCTGCCGAATTCGCATTGTCGTCCCAAACTTGCAATGCGAAAGCGACCACGACGTTTACTCACGCCACTGGGGCCACCTATGTGCAGATATCAGACAAAGCTCGGCTTGCATCGCGCCGGACCTCTCTACCTCAGCCCATCGCCATAGCACTTAGCGTACTCGGAGTCCATATCTCGGAAGTGGTCAATTGCACAGGATATATTAAGGTGCGCAAGCGTTCGCGCATACGCAGGTGCACGCACTCGTCCTCCCCCCTCCCGATTCAGTGGAACGGTGAACCGCTACGACTGGAGAAGGAGTCGGATGATGTGTCTGGCCGACGGTAACAGTACGCCCGCTACCGTTGCCCTAGGCCATTCACCTTGCCTTGCTGAATCGCCGAGTGTACCAAGCCCTTTCGCAATATATGCATTGGGTTGCCACCCTCGCCGAAACAGACTGAGTGTCATACTACTGTCTCGACGGGAGGGGGCCAGAGACAGTAGCAGCTCGGAAAGCCGGGGTCGCATACCCGTATACCACAATACAACGTTCGGCAGAAGGTGCAGTGGGTACCCCTGACTCTGTAATGTAACCTGTATATCCTGATTGACTCACAAGGGGGGAGATACGCATAACGTAAAAGGATCAACAGTTATTTAAATCGCTTAATTGTGGTTTATGCTCCAATATGCACGTATGAGTTCACAAGTTATACTTGAGCTTTAAAAACATGTTTAGGTAAGTAAAAACTTTAGTAAGGAGTAGTAAGATGAGAAGTAAATGGATGCTTAAGGACAGCGGCTGACATGTAAAGGGTTTTTTACCGCCTTGTTCATTTTGGGATTATTGTTGTACTCGTATATATTTGAGAGTTTTTATTATTACAAGCTTTTATTTAGCTTCACCTGTCCTGATGTTTCTCTGTTCCCAAATCTTGCAAGTTAAATTTGAAGCAGATACCTTCAACCGATTGAGCTGAAATTTTACAGGCATATGTAGACAGCGAGACGATGCAATATTATGACGACATGGAGCTGATCTGATGATGTAGCCGGAAGGTGGCCATAGGAGCTTTGTAATGAAACGACGAAACCCATTGAGTGTGGAATCGTTTGATTCGTCTTGACGAGTACTTTATGTTTGTGATAGTATCCAGGGTCTGATGATGGAGCCGGGTATTGGTCATAGGAACGCTGTAATGAAACGACGCAACACCATTGAGTTTGGAATCGTTTCATTCGTCTTGACGAGTACTTCATGTTTTGATAGTATTCACAATCTGATAATGGAGCCAGAGGTGGTCATAGGAACTCTATAATGCAACGGCGCAATTCTATCGAGTTTGGAATCATTGGATTCATCTTCACGAGTACTCTATATTTTGATAGTATCCAGGGTCTGATGATGGAGCCAGAAGGTGGTCATGGAAACTCTGTAATGAAACGACGCAACCCATCAAGTTTGTACTCGTTTGATTTGTCTTGACGAGAACTTTATGTATTGATAGTATCCAGAGTCTGATGATGGAGCCAGAAGATGGTCATAGAAACTCTGTAATGAAACGACGAAACCCATTGAGTGTGGAATTGTTTGATTTGCCTTGTCGTCTTTACAAGTACTTTATGTTTTGATAGTATCCAGGCTCTGAAGATGGAACCGCAAGATGGTCATTGGAACTCTGCAATGAAACGACAAAACCCATTGAGTGTGGAATCGTTTGATTCGTTTTGACGTCTTGACGAGTACTTTATGTTTTGATAGTATCCAGGGTCTGATGATGGAGCTGCAAGGTGACCATAGAAACTCTGTAATGGAACAACACAACACCGTCGAGGTTGGAATCGTTTGATTCGTCTTAAGGAGTACTTTATGTTTTGATAGTATCCAAGGTCTGATGATGGAGCTGCAATGTGGCCATAGAAACTCTGTAATCTTTATATTAGTTTAGTCATGTATTTAGTATTAAATGGTAACTAGGGTTTGACGATGAAGTTGATAGGAGTTTATAGGATTTGTTTGGACAATTAGCTACTTCGGTCGTAGATGTCTTGCAATATTAATGCGTGTGAATGAGATGAACAGACTGAAATATCTATCCAGCGATAACGAAAAAGTAAAAAATAAATTAAATAAAAAAAGACTTTTTAATAACAAGCTTTTATAGGAATGCTCTAAAAAGAATAAAATAAAGTATTCCTTGAAAACCTTTTCTATCAACTTATAATATCATTACACAATTTATATAATACAAAAGCTTGTCGATGTACAATATCTCTCTCCTCCCCCATCCCCCAAAGGCCGGCAACGCACTTGTGACGCCTCTGGTGTTGCGGGTGTCCATGGGCGGCGGTAATCGCTTACCATCAGCCGATTCGTCTGCTCGTTTGCCCGCCAATTAAAAAAAGCGATGTCAGCTATTTCCATCTAACCGAAGACCAACAAAATAAACTTGAAAAAACTTCTATATTAGATTCATATTTGTATTACGCAAATATGACCATATCTTAGAGTGGAGACTCAAGTGGCTACCAATACGCTTTCGCTGGAATCTTCATATACTTTCGCTTTTATACAGTGTTATGTTTTATTCTCACATATCCTCTTATCTCAAAGAATGTATTCAGCTTTTTCGCAATACACATCGCAGGCACCTGAGGTCATCAGAGAATTTAAACTAAGAATGCGAAAACACTCCACTCAGTTTGCAGACAAATCTTTTACTGTGCAAGTAGTTAGACTTTGGAACAGCTTGTTGAAAAGCTAAAAACTTATCTGTTTTTAAGAACCTGGTGAAGGATTATTATCTGTCATTATAAATGCTTTTGGTTTCATTATATGTAGTACTCGCTCCTGTACCGGCTTCGCATGGAAGTCCTTGAAATTTTCGAATTTTCTTTAAAATTTAATAATATGCATGTTGAATACATATAAACCTTTCTCTTGAATCACTCTATTGCTGAAAACTGCATTGATATTCACTGAGTAGTTTAAAAGATCCAGACAGCGTAAGCGACTTTATTTTATACTATGTAAAAAAGATCTATTGCAATCTGTATATAAAAATACCGATGAAATTGAGAACCTCCCTTTTGGAAGTCGGTTAAAAAGAAAAGTTATGATGAAGTTGTAAAAACAGCATGCATATTATCATCATTAGTCCTTTCCTTTCTCAGACGATTCTCCCATTTTGAACACTCTGTCTCATCAACAATTTGTGAACTACATAAAGTATCATCCTATATGGGGATCGAACCCACAGCACTCAGTGCAGTAAGAGCAGCGAGTTGACCGCTTCCGTCACTACGCCATCCACGCAGTCATTGTGTATTAATAATGATTAATGAATTCAAAAGATTAAAGTCAGCTAACACAACGGTACAAGTAAACCACACACCCACAGACTATATGTACTTGAATGACGTTCAAAGGCAGTCTTCATTGAGTGAACTGTCAATCACCGAAATTATTGCGGAGTTCGGCCCGAAGCGTTATTACTTCAAAAGTAATTAACCGCACATACTATTCACTTTCTATAGCACAGATTCACTTTTGGCTTTGATGAACTTTGCCTTTTTAAAGTTTTAAATAGAATTAGTCAGTGGATGCTCGTATACTAATGGCTTTTACAATCAAGGTATGGACACAGTCTTTTGAGAGTTAATCTTGTCTCAGTTGCCCTCAGATCAGGGATCAGGGAAGCTAGCGGCCTCTACCGCGTCCCCTTCGTCGCCTCCTGCGAGCGGAGTCGGCCCTTTCTCGATCCCGCTCTGCGGACTCCTTCTGAAGCATAACGTCTTCACAGAAGGAGACCACGGCCTGCCATCTCTCACTACTCGCCAGATTGCCGAGATCAATGCTGGCGGTGACAGGTTTCGTCCAATCTGTCCGAGCAGGACTAGACGCTCGGACTCCCACGTAGGGCAGTCCTCCAGCGTGTGCTGGGCGGAGTAAATCAACTTATCGTTGTCAACTGAAGGTCTCTCTCCAGGAGCGCCAACTGTGGGATGGTTCATCGTTGTCAACCCTCGTTTGACATTCTTCATATACTGTATACTTACATGAATTGCCAAAATGTACGCGCATAACTTCTGATCGACTGAACCAAATTGAACATATTTTTTAATGTGTTTGTTATGTCAGAACAAGGTTTGTAGAAGAAAATTAAAAGAAAACTAGAAATGTTATATTTTTTAAGTCTGCCACTGAACACTACCCGTGGGAAACTAAGGCGGGTATAAATACTTTAAAAAAAAATAGGGCGTTGCGAAGTTCGCCGGTTCAGCTAGTACGTACATAATAATCCTCCTCCTTCTTGTGTCGTTATCCTCAATTCTGAGGGTCGTGACCTCTATTTGGAACTAGTGTGCGAGTGATAGATCGCCACCTATCGCCACCTGTTTCTATCTTGAGCATTGTGGAGGGCAGCATGGATCGTAGTGCCGAAAGTGGTGCGAACTTGGTCTGCCCTGCGCAACGGGCTACGGCCTTAATAGGGTATAGGCCTCTCCTCTCCTATTTCTTCTAGTTTTCGCGGTTCTGCGCTATTTTCATCCAGTTTTTCCCTGCCACCGATAGTATGTCATCCGCCCATCGTTTTTGTGGTCTGCCTACGTTTTTTATTCCTTATACTTACATCATCATCATCAGCCTATCGCAGTCCACTGCTGGACATAGGCCTCTCCAGTGGCGTGCAATTGGAGAGGCCTATACTTACATATTTCTGAATAAATACATATTGTATAGATTAATTATACTCATACACCAAACAAACGTACGTGCTTATAACACAATAAATAATAACTAATATTATAAACGCGAAAGTTTGTGAGTATGGATGGATGGATGTTTGTTACTCTTTCACTCAAAAACTACTGAACGGATTTGGATGAAACTTTACAGTAATATAGTTTATACATCAGAATAATACATAGGCTACTATTTGACATATACGCGGGCGGAGCCACGGGCAACAACTAGTATCACAATATGTATCATGGGTGGGAATGAAATCCCAGCTCAACGAGTCAGTATCTCTATATAAAGTTCCAGAAAGTTATACACCCTTCATATAAATATATTATTTAACCACTCCAAAAAAATCAATGGAATAGATCTGTTTTTGTTCATCATCACCAAAATTTCACGTAACATACTCAAAAAATATATAATAATCGCCTTAAATAAAGTTTAAGCGACATCGAGTTATGAAGGTAGTAGAGCCACGCTGATTTTAGCACGAACGGGCCGGCTCGACCGGGGCGGTACTACCCTCGCACAGAAAATCAACGTAAAATGACAGCGTTCGTGCTGTCGTGTTGCTGTATGGTGACCACCCCTCTTGGATTCTATCTATGCTTTCCATTAGGCAGAGTAGAGTCATTTTGGTAGGGCCAAATATAAAAAAAAAGAATGTTGAAATATACTATTTTCTTCATAAATGAATTTTTCACATTTATGGGTGATAATTTTGCTAACAATTAAAATGGTTTGACATACACCTTTCTAAATTGAAAATAAAACTTGCGAAGTAGATTTTCAAATGATGGAGTTTAACAATAAAAAAATACAACACAATTATAAGCTTTCTTAACTTTTATACGTCAACTAAAAAGACAATTCAAAATTCTTTGACGAAACAAAAACTTCGACATTGTTTAAAAAAAAACAATGTGGATGTTTTTTGTTTTAATTACTCCATAAAACATTTTTTTCTTATATTTTAAAGATTTTAAGTCATTTCATTTCGTGTACGTTTAGATTTACACAAAATTACATATATAATTTTTTTGTACCAAGTAGAAATTACTAACATTTGTACAGTAAAGTGCATTCATAATTATTACATCGATAATATAGTACAAACATGACATTTTAAAAGTTTTATATTTTACTAGCTTTTGCACGCGGCTTCGCTCACGCAGACTTTCATCCCCTGATTTACCCCCTTAGGGGTGAAATTTTAAAAATTTCTTTCTTAGTGCTTACTTACGTTATAAGAACCTACATGCAAAATTTGAGGATTCTAGGTTCAGCGGTTTGGGCTGTGCGTTGATCTCTGGGTATGTCAAGTCACCTTCCCCTTTTATATATATAGAATTACTAGCTGTCCTCGTTTGCGTCCAAACTACCGTCCCCCGTTTTAACCCCGATTTCTAAAGACACATTATTAGTACACCTCCACACCATCTATAGAGCATACATTTTAAATTTCAAGTCTCTTACTTCAAAAACATAGGACTTTCATACAAACTTCCAACCCCCGTTTTACCCCCTTAGGGTTGGAGTTTCATAAAATTCTTCGCGGATGTTTACACCCTATAAGGAACCTACCTGCCAAATTTCAAGTTTGTAGGTGTTATAGTTTCTGAGATTTCGTGATTAATAAGTGAGTGGTATTTCGCTTTTATATATAGAGTCCGCTCTGAAGACACCAAAAATGGTTTGAAGTTAATAGGAAATACAAGTGTTTTATTCGGACCTGCCCAATTATCGTAATAATAATTCCCTACCACTGCTACCGTAGTGATGAATAAAATAAGGTAATATAAAGGCTTAGTTTACAATAGAGTAATCAGAGAACCTGGAAGAACGCTAAAAGTCGCCCTTTGTGTACCTACATACATTTCTTATCCGTTACCTACTGTTATGCTACACAATAAAGTTTATGATATTCTGTAAGTATATATATGTAATTTGCATATTTCCCTTAAATTAAATATATCAAGTAAAAAAAGTTATTTTATTTATTTATTTGTACATATTATCGTTATCAACGTTATCAATGGTTTCCGCACTAAGCTCAAGGCTTGTGTCGCGGCAACCAAGACCAGGTTTTACATTATTCACTGGCGCTAATTCCGCTTCTCTAAAATCTCCTCAAACAACACCAAAAAACCAACAAAAAATTAGAGTTTGTCAAGTCAAACGACGTACATGTCTCAGAACAGTCTAATAACTCCAGCAAATTAATCATGTTTAAAAGTCTTTAAACACAAATAGTCCTTTTAACCCTTTTCCCACTTATCCCACATATTTTTCACTCATTAAACTAAGGCACATCTATTCACATCTTCAGCTATTATGCCCCAGTAATATAACACTATAAAACGCGCTGCCTCACCAATTCACCTACAGTCTTATTACCTCGCTCGCACCGCGAACAACAACCATGTACAAAATTATCTTACTAGTTTGCTTTCTTAGTTCAACAATCGCTAAAGATGATCTAGGATTCCGGTACATCATGAGAGTGTACGATGATTGTTCACATTCAGAAGGATTCATGCCATGTCTAAAGAAGAAGGCGATACTGTTCTTCGATCGGGCCGCCAGAATGGAAGTCATACCTTTAGTCAGTGGTGTCGATATGGTGAAGACAACTCCAAGTGAAGTCCCACCTTTATCTGAGAATGACATAGATGCTGTGTTACCAAGGAATCTGGATAAGGATCAAGCGTTGACCCAAATGTTGTGGGATCGCGTAGCTTCGTTTGCGAATTCGAGAACAGTGCAGCTGTCATTACCGAAGATGTCTGGACAGGATTTGAATAAAGGCGTTGAAGAAGGTATTTTCCTTTTTTCTTTTTCATCATCATCATCAACCTATTACTGACAAGGGCCTTTTCTATTGCATGCCACTCTGATCGATATTGGGATTCTTATTTTTTTAGTTAAATACAAAAATAAAATTACAAATAGCTTTGGTTATACCGTAACTAAATTTTTGATAAATAGAGGAGCGTGAAATATTAAAATGATTGTTCCATATAAATGTACAGCAACGTATAGTACGATATACTTTACCACAATAGTTGAGGTTAAAGTTAAACGTGACAGTGAATCACGTTTCAGGTTCAATTCCATGTTTTAAATTAACACTACAATTGAAAACACCAATTAGTCCTTGTTGCAGTGAATCATAAAAACAACTGACATGGCTAAGTTATTGACAAATTTTCGAGTAGTTTCTGATTGCGAGCTTTTCTTTCAATAAATCTTTTCTGCAACAAGTGTTTATGGGTCCTCCTCATACACCTAATTTTCATATTGTTAATCATCCTTCCTAGATTGTTCATACTTGTGGCGACGTGATATGTGTGTCTAATATAATCTATCGTTTTCCGGATTATCAAAAACCGAATTCTGAGAGCTTAGAAATAGAGCTGAGAGCTTATATGTCGAATTATGTTTATGAAAGCAATTATCAGTTCCATAATTTATGTGTTCTATTGTTTATTAGTTTCATAAATGATGAAATAACATCTTATTATTGACATTTCTAATGATACTTGAATGATCATTTAGGTTGGAAGGCTGGAATGTGTAACCATTAGAAGTTAGCGACTTATGTCAAGAATGGTAATGGTTTGTTAGAATGTAACTTTTGCTTTTTTCTAAAATGTGCTGAGGTTTTGTTAGGACTTATTCGTGATTAAACCCGTTATATTCCGTAAAGTCTACCCCTGCACACCAGCGGTACATCCCGTTCGAAAAATCGGGATATAAGGATCTAAACTTTAAGTAATTTTATAGCGAATAAGTTCTGCTGTACAATAAAAGCTATCTTAGAAAAGTCGCGAAAGTCTAAAAACAGCTAAGTTGTTTATAAAAATATTATAGGTACTTTGTAAAATTAGGCAGAAACACTCAAAATAATAGTCCAAGTAGGTAATTCCAAGACAAAGTTATTCATGGTAGATAAGAAGATTAAAGAGGTCATATCAAAAACCAAACAAGTTGACTCTACCACTTTTCTGCCATCTTCATTCCATTTTCTGCCATTTTCCAAAATCTTCCTGCCATCAGAATACTTCTTACTCAGGCTCTCAAGGCTAGAGATAGCTCATTGATATAATGATACTTTAAGTAACGAGAAAGTTAGCTTCAGAAAAGATGAATCAAATGAAATATTTCCCATGACATTGTTCTTGAACTGCAATTTTATGCCTATTAAGATAAGGTTTCATCTTCCTATGTGAGATACAGATGAGTTCTGATAACATTCGTAACAGTACATAGTATTTATGTAGGATCTGTTATTTTATTGAACTTAAAAATTTAGGTTCTTGATTACTATGATGTTATCGTGAGTAGTTTTCTTTACGAAGATGTACCTTTGGATAAAATATTAATTAATGATGTAAATATAAAATTATCAAGCAAATCTTTTGTTCTAGTTTTACTAACATGCATTAATTGTTATAACATGTACATCAGCTTTACGTGAATAGCATTTTTTTTTGTATCTGTATAGATCTTTATTTTAGATTTTTCTTTACTAAACTTTTGAGTAATTTCGTCCTTTTTGGTAAACGTTTAAAATTTTAACTGATTATTGTTAATCACAAATTTTAACAAAAAAATAACCGACTTCGATCTGGACCAAATTAAAATGGGTGGTCCCATTTAAATTTGGGAAGGGAACACGGGAAGCACCATCTTTGAAATAAAAAAAGAATCATCGAAACCGGTTAGCGTGATATTGAGTTATTCGTCAATTTGTCGCGCACATACTTAATGCAAATTCAATACTTATATGGTTTTCTCATGGATGACATGTCAGAACTGGAACAAATTGAAATGGGACCACATGGGAAGCACTAGCTTTCAAATAAAAAAAGAATCGTCAAAATCGGTTCACACAGTCGAAAGATTATGAGGTAACAAACATAAAAAAAAAAACAAAATACTGTCGAATTGAGAACCTCCTCCTTTTTTGTAGTCGGTTAAAAATAAAATAATTCACATCAATTCATAAAAAAAAACGAAAAATGTTGTTTTGCCTGGGCCTTTTTATATTAAATCCTAAAATTTAAAATTTTGAAATGCATTTATTTGTGTTTTAAATACGTAAATCTTAGAGATATTGTTATATCTTGTTAATTTGCACCGCAGAGCGCAATTCTATACAAAATTATTAATAATTCAACAATATTCAAACAAAAACAAATAGAAAAATAACTATTAAGTAAATAAAATTTGCAACGAGTTTAAATAAATAGTAAATTGTGATTTCATAGTTAAGTGAAAACGAAACTATTAACAGTTTTAACACAACACCTCTTTCTGGAGAAATTGATTTTTATTGAAATAAAGTGAAACCAATACTTAAACATAACGATAACTTCATTTTTATAAAAGACCAGCTTAAAGTAAATGATAGCTATAATGGCTAAAACAGTAAGCTAGCCATAAATTCACCATGATTGTCTTAAATGTGCAAATCATCACCACATGTCTGTCAGAAACGAACGGATTTCTAATAGTATCAGATTTAGGTGATGTATTGGTTATGTTGTGGTGGGACTGTTAGATACACACAGATCATCATGTTTAAAGTAGAAGTACCTGGATGACCGTGCTTTGATCTTTGCTTGGTATTTATTTTTTTGGTAAATTTTCTAAAAATGAATCCAAGCCAATACCGAGGGAGAGCCACGCTTCGGCAGGAATGTGCCGGCTCGACCGAAGTGATACCACGGCCTCACAGAAAACCGGTGTGAAATGTGTGTTTCACCGAGTGAGTGAGGATACCGGAGGCACATACCCTAACCCCTTCCTCTATCTCCCCTATCCCCCAAAGGCCGACAACGCACTTGTGACGCCTCTGGTGTTGCAGGTGTCCATGGGCGGCGGTGATCGCTTACCATCAGATCGCTTACAAACATTTTAGATGTTTCTTTCTGTACGAATACAAATAGTACAAATAGTAAACGACTAGATTTGAATAAAAAATATTTTCAAAATTAGATTTCTGCTTTTGAGTTTACATTATAAAATTTTAGAGCACAAGTAATAAAAACTCTAGACGTCATTTACTCATTCGGTATTATCTAAATTCTGCTATGATTTGATTCATTTTAGAACTACATGCATATGAACATTTAGAACTTCAGATCAACATTATAAGACGTAAAATAATTTGTAATTTATTAGGTAAAGTATTACGAAGTAATAAATATCACAATGCATTTCAAGTCCAAGGTCATTGTGATAAATTACTCTAAATATTCTTCTAGCTTGATCAATTTAAACTCAGATCAATTTAAAATATTTCAGACATCTAACACACAACGCCATCCAGTCCCAAGCTAAGCAGAGCTTGTGTTATGGGTACTAGACAACTGATATAAATACATATTTACTTTTTTTTGTAAATACATACATATTATACAAAGACAACAACCAAACTCCGAAACAAACATTTGCAGATCATACAAATATTTGATCCGACCCAGGAATCGAACCCGAGACCTCAAGCACAGCATTCGCTTACGCTACCACTTGTGCCACCGAGGCAATTAAAAGCTAATTTTGTTAATATTAGTAAAAATATATTGACCACAGAAATTGGTATCGTTAAAAGTAAGAATCACGATTTTTCTTTATTTTATTTCCTCTTGTTTAGTTTTAAAGCACTTTCTTTTTCTACGCGTCTTTCCGCGTGATTTTAAATTATATTATTGTTTGTAGCGAACTAAACATTGTATATTTAACTATAATATTCATTTAAATTGAGGAGCATAGTACATATTTATGGAGTTTTATAAATAGCTAGCTGATCCGGCGAACTTCATATCGTCATCTATATCTATCTATACTTATAATAAAAATGTAACAGGTCCAATTCTGTACATTAAAGATATTTAGAAAATTTTTTTTGGAGGGCTCTCTATTATCGATACTGAAGCCAAAACTGTAATTTTTTTTATTTTTGTCTGTCTGTCTGTCTGTCCGTCTGTCTGTCTGTCTGTCTGTCTTTTTTTTTTTTTTTTTTTTTTTTTTTATGGAATAGACCGGCAAACGAGCAGACGTATCGCCTGATGGTAAGCGATTACCGCCGCCCATGGACACCCGCAACACCAGAGGCGTCACAAGTGCGTTACCGGCCTTTGGGGGATGGGGGGGAGATAGGGGGAGGGGTTGGGGTATGGGCCTCCGGTATCCTCACTCACTCGGTGAAACACAGCGCAAGCACTATTTCACATCGGTTTTCTGTGAGGCCGTGGTATCACTCCGGTCGAGCCGGCCCATTCATGCCGAAGCGTGGCTCTCCCACGGTTGTCTGTATCTTGGCCACGCATCACGCCGAAACTACTGAATGGATCCTAATGAAACTTGGCATGATTTGAGTTCATACTACGAGGTAGGACATAGGATACTTTTTATCCCGATATTCAGCACGGTTTCCTGGGGGGAGGGGTTCAAAGTCAAAATATGTACATAGTTGTAATTCAATAACACATGGTCCGATTTCATTCATTCTTTTTTTGCTGGAAAGAAAAAAAATAAAAGATAACGGGAAAAGTCTTTTTTTTTGTCCGCGACTGTACACTGCCTGTGGGAAGCTGAGACAGATATGTAAATATGGCGGTACGAAGTTCGCCGGGTCAGCTAGTATGTATATAAAAGCGAAATACCACTCACTTATTAATCATGAAATCTCAGAAACTATAACACCTACGAACTTGAAATTTAGCAGGTAGGATCCTTATAGGGTGTAGACATCCGCTAAGAACGGATTTTACGAAACTCCACCCCTAAGGCGGTAAAACGGGGGTTTGAAGTTTGTATGAAAGTCCTATGTTTTTGAAGTAAGAGACTTGAAATTTAAAAAAGTATGCTCTATAGATGGTGTGGAGGTGTACTAATAATGTATCTTTAGAAATCAACCCCCTTTTGGGGTTAAAACGGGGGATGGTAGTTTGGACGCAAACGAGGTTGCGTAGGTCAGGTAGTATTTACATATCTGGCTCAGCTTCCCGTCGCGGACCAGAAAAAGCTTACTTTTCCCGCTATCTTTTAATCTTTCTTGTACACAAACCTTGTCCTAACGATAACGAAGATATAAAAAAGAATTATTTAATGTAGCGTAACCGATCGGAAGTTATGCGCGTACAGACATTTTGGCGATTCATATTTATACATATACAAGACGAAAATTTTATTCCAGAGAAGAAAAATCAGGTCATAATTCTAGTGTCTAGTAGATTGTATATGTGACAACCATCACCATCGGACTTATTGGCTTCTTTGCGTAGTTATTTTATTTCTACGATATAGTTGGATACGATATTTATATGGATTATAAACATACAACCATGCAATACATTGAGTGTTTTGAACATGAACTTTGAGAATGTATTCACACTTAGCAGTGGGTTATAAGATATTCTAGAGTCTTGCATTAGGATATCAATAAGCATGAAATTGTTTTTTATCTCTTTTATTACTGACGGAAACTAAAATTGATACAATAAAGTACTGTCTTTATTGTATTTTCCGTTTTCAAGCAAATGTTTGATATGAATTATTTTAATTGATCTTAAACATAGCTGTGTCACAGAATAACTAATAGTAGCTGTGTATTCAAATGTAAAAAATGCATGCCTGACCGGTTGCAAGAAATGCAATCTTATTAAATATTGGTATCTG
Organism: Diaphora mendica; assembly: GCA_949125395.1. Classification (NCBI taxonomy): domain Eukaryota; kingdom Metazoa; phylum Arthropoda; class Insecta; order Lepidoptera; family Erebidae; genus Diaphora; species Diaphora mendica. Next base: position 1,194,656 of record OX421332.1, on the reverse strand, counting down.
CCTACCATCTTAATTGCATCTTCTAATTCATAACCTATACAAATACCTGCCGTTTGTCTACCTCTTCATCTATCTCTGAAACAGTTGGACCGATTTTGACTTGACAGTTGATGCTATAAGGAGTAACTAAGACAACTTGTACCGGTACAACAATAACCGTGGATAACACCGCGGGGCTTAGCTAGTTATAAACTAAAATATTTATAACGTGTCCATATAATATATACTTTTGTGACACGATATTTTAACTAATAGAATTTAAAAATAACTGTACTTTCATCAAGAGAGACTGGACTGCAGATCAAGAGGTCTCGGGTTCGATTCCCGGGTCGGACTGCTGTTGGGTTTTTCTTACAGGAAATTCTATATAGCAGCCCGGAGTATGGAAGATGGCGGTGTGTTTCCCGCCCGTGCCTCGGAGAGCACGTTAAGCCGTCGGTCCCGGTTGTCATGAACATCTATGGAAATCGTTATTGAGAAGTCAGTGCCCAGTTGTCAGTATATTTGAGGAAATATACTGACAACTAGTTCAATCATCGAATTTAGTTCGCCCTCAGGGTTGCGGAGGTCCGATGCCAGTCGCTCCGTGTAAAAACTGATATTCAGGTAAAACTGGTTGAACTAGTGGCCGACCCCAAATCTTGGGAATAATAAAGGCTAGGAGGAAGCAGAAGAAGAAGTACTTTCATATTTAATGAAATTTGATCCAACACAACAACTTAAATATTCCAGGACGAGGGAAGATGAAGAAAATGATGAACATGATGATGATGGGAGGCATGATGAAGATGGCTGCCATGATCCCGCTCGCTATTGGGTTCCTGTTCATCCTAGCAGGGAAGGCGCTCATAGTCTCCAAGGTATGAAAGAAAAGATAAAACATATAAGAAATAACACTAAAAGTTTACATTCGTTTAAATTCATGAATACTTTTATAAATAACTATATATTGTTTGCGGCTTAGCCCGAAATTCGGAGCATTTAAAAGGTAAAAATGGACAATTTTTTACCATTTCATTGGTAAATCATTTAATCAGTCAAGACAAGTAATTTCATATGTAATTGCTAAATCGATCCATAGAGAAAACAACTTATCACCACAAATGCCCATAAAACATACAATAGTCTATGATTAGTAATAAGAAAACTAGCAAAATCATCATCATTAGCTTTATCTTCAGACTTTCACCAAAGATCCAACAATACCATAACATATGAAATTGTGAGATTTCTCTTGGCACCTCTTACAAATCTAGATATAAGTGAATATAATTCTTATCTCATCAACAAGATTCTGTACCTACAGCATGCTATGAATAAACACTTCACATTCATAAGAGAAAGCACATTTAGTAAAATTATCTTGATATTAACAGAATGTGTACTCTTATCATACATGTGTATTAGTCACGGAACATTAAAAAAAGGCTCATTTATACAATTAACACGAGTAATGAGAATAGTGGTGTTTTTTTAATTTAAAATAACATATAGAATGGTTGTGCTTTCTTTTCTAAAACATTTGTTATGTAATAATCGACTACCTTCTTTATTATCGTCATCATCAGCTTATCCCTGTCTAAGTTATGGAATCAGGCTTTACTTTGCGGAAATCCATGACATTAAATGCTATGAAATATATTTAGCTTAAGCTTTAGCTTTAATTCCATGTCTCGCGGAATTAAAGCTAAATATATTTCATAGCATTTAATTATCCCTGTCTACTGTTTAATGAATGCCTCTTGACTGACCGTCTCCAAAATTCATTTTTTTTAGCAGACCTATACAAATCTACTGAGAACTTTAGAATTTCATCATCAGTTGAAAACTATAAGTAAGCTGAAGATGGAAGAAAATAAAAAAAATGCGAAAGTACGTACGGTTTAATCTCTAAAATCATGTGGTAAAGATATAATAAAATAAGTTGTTTTATCAGCAGGTCAATAAAGAAATGATTTTGAAATTTACGGTTAGAATTAATCTTAACATTATTTCAGTAGGTAGTTAATTGAAATATGTTATACGCGTGTGTAAGGTATTAATGAAAATAAAAGGGAGGCAATTATCATGATAGCATAAGCAGATGTACTTATGAAGATTTAGTATGACATGTATAATTTCACTGTCAAAGAACACGCATCTCTTTATGATAGTTTAAATGAAGCCATATATCATAGTTAAATACATAATAATAGTATGTATGTATGTCATGCTCTCACGACATCCAAGCAACAATATGATGGGAAAAAGAAAATATTAATTGTTCTAATTGCTCTGCGAAAGAATTCTCTTTTGGTAAACAATGTAGGGAAGAAATTCATTGAATGAATTATTACAATATTAATCTAGTAATAGACGAATTATTGAAACATATGCAAAGTGGCATATGGGCATAGTGCAACATAGTTAGCATTAAGAATAAATGATATTAATTTAGCTTACCTTTTACTAACTATTTTTCATCGGTTTCCTATTTTTTTTTTCCATTCTCAATGATGACGAACTCAAAATATATGTAAGTTTATTATTAAATTGTTTTTATAAGTACCAAAAAGTCATGAGATACTTTTAATGACGTAAGATATCACCTACGACTAAGCCATGGCAAGATTAATGACAAACATCAGAAATACGTGGATTTAAGTAAACTACAAGAGCCTAAACATTTAGGGTTTCCTAGGTCTCATAGCTAGGAAAAAAGTTGCAACCTAGAAAAGCTCACAGAATCTAAAAGAATATAAAGCAACTTATAGAAATAATCCTATAATAATTTGATAGATGGAATAGATCCAAAACAATTAAGTCACGAAGCCATGCTCATGATCGTAAAAAGTGAGAAGCTGTCGAATTTGTGGAAGTCACGACCCTAAGCAATAAAAAACACAGCACAAGGAGGAGGGGCCTATGCCGTTTAAGTACATAATTGAGATGAGTATGCGAAAATTGAATGACAAGCGTGTTCATTAAAAGTAGGTAACTTTATTCACACAGGAACTATTAGTAAATTCTCTCAAAAGAATTCACATTCACTAATGCTTAACGAAGTTTTCTCATGGATTTTCTCGAAGCATTTAAGGCGTTCTATTTTTCCAAGAGTAGTTTTGATGATCATATTTGATCTTCTCTTTATTATAGTTTGAGCACTTTCAGACATCGTTTGACAGGGTCAAAGAACAGTTATTTTATGGTTTCTTCATCAAACGTCTTGATGGATTCTAAATACACTTATGCAAATAGCTTAATTGGTTAATATCTTTGACGTTTTGACAAGCGCAGATGATGTTGACTTACGTCGCTCGCGTCGTAGGTAACTAATGTAATTTTAACGTTAGTAGTAGGTTACTTCGAGGTAAATTATTCTTAATAGTGGTAACAGGGGTCGAAATTTAAATATATTTCCTTTTTAGCTTTCTGCACTTCTGCTCCGCAAAATTTTATGCTTCTTCGTTTTAAGCTTCGTAAAAAGGGGTACAAAGTTTTAGCTACACGTATACAGACACCGACAACTAGTTAATTTTATATTTTGAGTAATGAGTGGTCCTTCAAAACAAAAAATATATAAGAGGCCTTGCGAATAAGCACATACATGAAGCAGATTATTTTCTCCTAAATCTATTACTAATAGTCTTCTGACAATCCAACAAGTACTAAGCTGAGACCCTGTGACACGAATATAAAATGATAGTTCATTATCGCCGCGAGGTACATTCTACATTATTACTTAGTGCGCCATGATAGTCTGTAAATGTGGTTGTCAAGGCAGCAGTAAGATAACGACAGCAAAAAAAACAGAAATAAATTTTCAGCTACATTTTTTTTCGCGGAGAGAAAAATAAAAAACATAGTTTAAAAAAAATGGGTTTCAATTTAACATGCAGGTGAAGCGTGAACGTATTGAAAATGCATTGAGATGTTGATTGTTAAAGTTTATTAAAAGAGAAAATAATATTTAAAAAGGAAATTTAAAGGCCCACTCTATTCGACAGTCAAAACAAAAATGGAAACAAGTATTTGAAGTAACGCTAGTTTTCAGATTTGCGTGTACCTTGATGTAACTTGAGAAGTGAGCAATAATTTTGTGCATCTATAAATAGACGATAACTGTAGTTCATCTTAAACCATCTAAATACAAAAAAAGTATATATATTTATATTTAAAAAAAGACAACTCCCGCACTAGGAATAAATCCTGTGTCGCGGGGGACTTTATAAACATACATGAAACGGACTCAAAGAACACCCAGACTCAGAAAAAGAAATTGTGGATCACACAAAGTGTTGTCCTACGTGGGATTTGAACCCACGACTCTTGGCGAAGTAGGAAACGGCGTGGTGACCGTTAAAACACTAGGCCAAACGTGCAGTCAAAACAAAAATGAAAACAAGTATTTGAAGTAACGCTAGTTTTCAGATTTGCGTTTACCTTGATGTAACTTGAGAAGGGAGCAATAACTGTAGTTCATCTCAAATCTTTAAAAGTTTAAATGAAAGAAAAGTACAACAATAGCCAAATGATATAATTTTTTTGTAGATAATGAGCATCTTAACGAATTAATGTGAATATAAAGAAGAAGATGAGTAGATTTATGTAATTTATATATCCGCTTTTAAGAATTACCTAACTGTAGAGCTTAAGCATGTGGTCCAAAATATAAAATTAGGTCTTACGTAGGTCTATTTGATTTTACTATTCTGTGTAAGAATTACACTGGTTACACTGAAAATTATAAAAATTTGAAACCTTCAGCATTCAACTAAAAATAAATCTAATACATTCTGGAATCAAACTCACTTGTACTTGTTCCACTATTTTTATATTTTCTTTACACCTGACCGGTTTCGCCTTATGGCATTCTCAAAGGTTATAAGGCGAAACCGGTCAGGTGTAAAGAAAAAATAAAAATAGTGGAACAAGTACAAGTGAGTTTGATTCTAGAATGTATTGCAACAAGTTCCATCAAGTGCCGACAATCGAGAGTATAATAAAAAAAAAAATGTTTATTTCAAGTTATCTCGTAAAATATATTATTATGTTATAATTGCTTATAATTGCAAACTCTAACAAATAGTTGAAACGATTCTGACGTTTTCTTGCGGTTTCAATAGATTCTGTGACACTCATAATAGTCTAGACTTCAGTATTTTACTTCATTTGAACATAAACCTTTTATAAACGACGAGTTTCATAATCTAGTTGTTAGTTACTTATCTGACTAACCAGAGGGAATCAAATTCGCAGTACAGTCATGTGTCATAAAGGTGTGCAGCTAAAAAAATACAACAGATCGTCCTTTTTTTTCTGACGCTACTTTTCACAATCCACGATAGTTAGAAAGGTACATTAAAATATTTCTAGTACATTGGAGTCACGATTTTAGTATTTTAAAACTGACATTTCCTTACTTCACATATTTTGCACGCAATTATAATTAGCCTGAACGCTTAATGTCTCATTAGACAGAGAAAGTTATAAGGATACACGCGAAAGCATAACACTTGTCACTAGTTTTACAAAAGAGTTGTGGTTTTTATAAAACTTTTGAGTTGTTTTGTTATCACACACTATCTATCTAAAATGAGTAAAACAATGTGCAAAACACAAATTTCTTCAATATCATTACAAATTTTAACAAAAAAAAACCGACTTCAATCTGGACCAATTTTTTTTTTCACAAATTTAAACGGGACCAATCGGGAAGCACCAGCTTTCTAATAAAAAAGAATCATCAAAATCGGTTTACCCAGTCGAAAGTTATGAGGTAACAAACATAAAAAAAAACTGTCGATTTGAGAACCTCCTCCTTTTTTGAAGTCAGTTAAAAATGAGAAGATTAATACATATATCGAGAATATAACAGAGGAGGGTTTAATGAAAACCCCTGACTTCGAAAATAGAAGTTAAAAGAATAAGATACCAACTAGATTTTGTTTGAACACTCATCCCTAGGAAGGTACTGAAGAATATAACTTTGCCTTCTCATACAGTGATGTTTTTAGTAATAACCAAAACAGGATTTAATTTTTTTATGGACACTGATAATATCTTTCACTTGTTTATTAAAAACTAGGTGAATCAGGGAACTTCATCAGCTAGTAAATCAAACCATTAGTTCTTGAGGTGAGCACTTGTAACCTACCATACAAACAAACTCTTAAATTTTATAATATTAGAATATATATATATATAAATAACAAAAAATTAAATCCAATTAAACGAGTCATTGGTATCCGAAAGAGAAAATTGATTCATTTATCATTGAGATCAAATCTATCTGCCACACTACTTATGAATCACAGGTAGATAAATTATATATTAATAAACTTTTTGAGTAAAATATCATCTTCTACGTCCCCTATAACTTCCGTATCAATAAAGATTTCTCCCTATAGTGTCTTTGACTCTATTGACACTGTTTCTTGACCCAGATCACATGCAACAATTATGTGAGCTTAATCAAGTGTGTGTATTGTTTTTGCGTTTACGATATAAATCGGATTGAGAATCCCATGATTTGCTGAAAGAATCTTTTTTGGTTTTAGAGAGGGTAGTACTGTTTGGTTTTATAGGTTTCAATATTCATTCATGAAGTCATCAATAGAGTTTTCAGTATCGTTTGCATCAACTCCACCGTTGTTTTTTTTAAACGTTTAAAAATGTTAACATCAGCTTTGGAAAAACAGATAAATTTGAAGAATTTGCAGACTCATATTGTTTCATTAATTAAAAAAGGTAGATGAGTTATTTATTTCTTGATATGATTTCCAAATCTACTTCTTCAAAACTAATTAGGCGAAAAATATTTGTATGATTTCAATTAATGAGTACCTATTTATATTAATGCATTGGGTCGTTCAAACATTTTTAATTATTTTTGTTGAGTGTGGCAACAAAAAGATACAAAATTGAGAACAATAACATATAAATAGTTTATATATCATTTAAAACATTTAAAAAGCGTGAAAAGTAAAAATGTGAGAAATCTTCCTATTTCTCATTAATTCATTCTAAGAAATTCTTGTCGTGAGAATACGCATTTCCATCAATGTAAACAAAAACAACCATTTCGCTATACACTGGGCAATTAAGTCCAAAACACCCATTGGCATCATAGTAGTCTTGTTTCTCATCATCATTATCAAGATCATTATCATCAGCTCACTGACTTGTCACTTTCAAGCTTCGTTGACCTTGAGATGCGTTGCTTACAACTAATTCCTGATGGGTAACAGGGTCAACGATTTAATGACATCTTGTGGAAAGCATATCTTTATTAAAGTACTACTACAATGTGTAATATCGCAAGGGAGTTTAAGATCTGCAACGACTGCCATCTATCTAACGCCCTGTGGTACTAAGGTCTCATTTTATCAAGTAAGTGATGATATCTGAGGCCTATCTCTACAGCCTTATTATGTGGATCACTAAAGGGCACTGACACACATGCGCAAGTGTCTACCGAGTTATACGTTTCCACGGGTACTCACATAGTCACTCAAAGTCAAGTTATTTTTGGTTGTTTTCTCCATGTACCATTTTTTTTTTATGTATGGCCAGCCAAAATGACTCTACTCTGCCTGATGGAAAGCATAAGCAGAATCCAAGAGTGGCGGTCACCATACTCATTACGAATGCAGACAATGCAGCATGGCGACCCACACCATGGCGGCCTAGTGATGCTTCTGCATCTTTTAGTCTAGTCAACAAGTATGGAACTTGTCGACTTGACTATTTGGGCCTCCGATCTCGCACTCACCAACGAAATACGACAGCACTGCTTAAAAAGAAACAGAAAATATTTATAAATCGATCTTAAATCTCACAAAATGTATGTAGCGTAAAACTTTCATTAATTACAATCTATAAAAATAAATAAAATTGGAATGTCTGTTTATAATATTAAAATAATCGCTTGTTACTAAATGCATATGTATGTATATACGGTATATATACCAAAATAACAGTTTTTACAATTTTTGTCTGTCTGTCTGTTTTTCTGTTCGTTCCAATTTTGACGGGACTTTCACTGGCAGATAGCTGATTTTATAAGGGTAACTTAGGCTACTTTTTACGCGGCTTTACCCCGCGGTGTTGCTCGCGGTTGTAAAGGTATAATATGTAATAACCGCAGGTAACACCGCGGAACGCAGCTAGACATATATATATTACTAGCTGACCCAAGCAACCTCGTTTGCGTCCAAACTACCATCCCCCGTTTTAACCCCAAAAGGGGGGTTGATTTCTAAAGATACATTATTAGAGCATACATTTTAAATTTCAAGTCTCTTACTTCGAAAACATAGGACTTTCATACAAACGTCCAACCCCCATTTTATCCCCTTAGGGGTTAAATTTCGTAAAATCCGTTTTAGCGGATGTCTATACCCTCTAAGGATCCTACCTGCTAAATTTCAAGTTTGTAGGTGGTATGGTTTCTGAGATTTCGTGATTAATAAGTGAGTGGTATTTCGCTTTTATATATATAGATATATACTAGCTGACCCACTCGCAACGTCGTTCACGTCTCCTATTGCCCATAGCGTAATAATTTTCTCACGTTTTTGTAACATTGTTCATTGATGCGCCGATCCTATTGGTCTTAGCTTTCCCCTAAACACTGAATTATTTTTTCAAATCGGACCAATAGTTTCTGAGATTAGCGCTCAAACAAACAAACTCTTCAGCTTTATAATATAAGAATAGATTTGTAATTATAGTCGTCAATCAACAAACAAGTTTAACATTCCGGTCACTACAATTTGAACTTACTTTCAACAGAAATTGTTCAAAGGTTACCCATTTTCTAAGAAACTAGTCAATTTAAGAATCACAAGATCGTTTAGAAAGCCAATTTGCTCGAATCACGAAACTAGGGTCAGAGGTCAGAAGAAAGTGGAGATATCCTACATGGTATTAAACTTATGGGTGTACGTGAGCTGGTGACGAGCCAGCGATACGGTGACCTTGAACTTACGTGATGAATTAGCATTGCAATTGATGATACCTACTAATTGGTAGTGAAATAATTTTTTATATGTTCTGAATAATTTAAAATTTTATGCTATTTCTCCAATCTAGTCACAGTTGGTTTTTTTTTTGTTTCGCGTTTAAAATACTAACAAATAACTTATTTTGTTCCTTTACCCTTATTTAATGATAACAAAACTGACGAAATATATTGTGTCAGTGATAACAATAATAAAAAAATGATTACTAGCGGTTACTAGCGAAAGAATTACATATACTGACTGCCTCTGTGGCGCAGTCGGAGCGTATGCGACTGCTGTGCTTGAGGTCTCGGGTACTATTCCCAGGTCGGACCAAATGTTTGTATGATCTGCAAATATTTGTTTCGGAGTTTGGGTGTTTTCTATGTATATATTTTTTTTTTTTTTATGTATGGCCCGCCATAATGACTGTACTCTGCCTGATGGAAAGCATAAGCAGAATCCAAGAGTGGTGGTCACCATACTCACTGCGAATGCAGACAATGCAGTATGGCGACCCACACCATGGCGGCCTAGTGATGCTACTGCATCTTTTAGTCTAGAACTTGTTGACTAGACTATTTGGGCCTCCGGTCTCGCACTCACCGACGAAACGCGACAGCATGAACGCTGTCATTTTACGTTGATTTTCTGTGCGAGGGTAGTACCGCCCCGGTCGAGCCGGCCCATTCGTGCTGAAATCAGCGTGGCTCTACTACCTAGTATATGTATATGTATATATGTATGTATTTACAAAAAAAAAAAGTATATATGTATTTGTATCAGTTGTCTAGTACCCATAACACAAGCTCTGCTTAGCTTGGGACTATATGGCGTTGTGTGTTAGATGTCCATAATATTATTATTTACTAGTTGTTGCCCGCGGCTCCGCCCGCGTGTATGTCGGTTATCGCTGCAAGTAGTAGCCTATGTGTTATTCTGATGTATAAGTAATATTACTGTAAAGTTTCATCCAAATCCGTTCAGTAGTTTTTGCATGAAAGAGTGACAAACATTCATCCATTCATCCATCCATACTTACAAACTTTAGCGTTTACAATATTAGTATAGATAATTTATGGAAATTAGTACAGAGATATAAGTTGTAGTTAAAACTGGAGCCTAAACTAGGTCAAGACCTGTATTTCAGGACTCCAAGATTCCCAGAAGCGCAGTTTAGTTGGTCGATATATTATGACACGCCTGTATGTATATATGTGTGTGTCTGTGTGTTTATTTAAAATATTGAACAACATGTATTTTCAATACAGTTATACATTTTTGCAATAGTACTTTTTGAAGCTAAAAATAACTATATCGTAGCCATTAGTGAAACTAAAGTACAAACCTCTATTGTGACAATTGGAATTTAAAGTACCTAATAGTTTCACTATCATGCCTATAGTTGGCGTATACTAATTGCTAAGACTAACGTCGAGGGTTAAATTCCTACCTGGGACACAGATGTTGTTTGATTAGCACTATTATTTGTACTGTGTCTGGAATTTATTTACATTTATAACACTAGCTTTTGACCGCAGCTCCGCCCGCGTGTATGTCCGTTATCGACGTAGATATAGCCTATGTCGTTCCTCTAGATATTATATTCCGTCCCATAGTATCTATCTGCCAAATTTCATTGAAATCGGTAACAGACAGACATGGTTACTTTCAAAATGTAGAATGAACATTTCTATTTTGTTATATATGGCCCTGCCGAAATGACTCTGCCTCTGAAGATGGAAAGCATAAGCAGAATCCAAGAGTGGTGGTCACCATACTCATTGCGAATGCAGACAATGCAACAATGCAGCATGGTGACCCACACTAGTACCTTGTGAATAAATTAATATTTTCATTTAGACACTTAATTATAACATCGGTTAACAGCAAAAGCTTAGACACTTTTAGTAAGCAGTCTCTATCCACCCCTCCAGAAATAAACGAGTGAATGTGTTTACATATCTTTAAGCAAGTAAAAGATTCCTTCCTAGGTTTGTTTACATAATTAAAAATGAAAAGCTGAAATCTTTTCCAAACACAAATTTCTCCATTTATCATTTCTACTGCTAAATTTGATTCTTTTGAAGTTTAGTACAATAAAAATATGTAACAAAAGTATTTAACTTCCTAATCTGTGACTGTGTAAACTACCCTAATTTTGATAAAATTTTCGTAAGTGTGTTTACACTTCGTCTTCCTAGTCATTTTATATTCACAACAAATCTATATCGTACTAAACTAATAAAGCATTGTATGACATCAAACAATTAACACAGTCGCAATGTTATTTAAAGAAGTATTTAGTAGTTGATAAAGAAGTGGGTCGCCAAAAGTTGAAATAATCTTAGTTGCGTGTTTCTTGGTTGAATTTGAAACATTTGATACCATTGTGTGTAAATTGTAAACAACCTTTGTGGACTGGAATTTGGGTAGCGTTTAACACATAATCGTGGGTTAATTAGTAAAAGTTGTTTAAGTATTCCGTAGGAGAGCCACGCTTCGGCATAAATGGGCCGGCTCGACCGGAGTGATACCACGGCCTCGCAGAAAACCGGTGTGAAATAGCGCTTGCTATTTCACCGAGTGAGTGAGGATACTGGAGGCCCATACCCCAACCCCTCCACCTATCTCCCCTCCCCATCCCCCAAAGGCCGGCAACGCACTTGTGATGCCTCTGGTGTCCATGGGCGGCGGTAATCGCTTACCATGCGATACGTCTGCTCGTTTTTCCACCTATTCCATAAAAAAAATGTATTTATGTATAATTTAAATCATATAACTTTTAACCATTGATCCTGTGGCATTAAATAAATAACAAAACAATAGTTCACCTGTATTTGCGCACAAACTTGTGCACTATAATATCTCCTGCGTAGCTGGCTGGTCTCCGTTGAGGATGGCTGCCGTGGCCGAAACCGGCTAGGAAAACATCATCAAAGTAACTAAAAACTTTATATCACTCCAGTCGATTTGTGCCAAAACAAGGCTGTCTCACGGTAGCACTATGATAGGTATTATTAGTATTGTACATTTGGCATGAAGCATGCTACCGGGACATGTTCAGTGACTGCAAAAGTCTGATGATGATGCTACCAATCCCAAAAGAAATGGACTACACTCACATTACGCCGATCAAAACTAAAATTTGCAAAAGGTCTTGAAGATATTGATAAATAGATCATCCACATCGTACTACCCTCGCACAGAAGATCAACCTAAAATGACAGCATACGTGCTGTCGCGTTTCGTTGGTGAGTCCGAGACCGGAGGCCCAATGATCACTATGCTGCATTGTTGCATTGTCTGCATTCGCAATGAGTGACCATTACTCTTAGATTCTGATTATGCTTTCCATCAGGCAGTGTAGAGTCCCTTTGGCAGGCCCATACTTGAATATAATTCTTGTATCCACATCTATCTCTTTTTAATCGACATCAAAAAAGGAGGTGGTTATCAATTCAATTCAATTATTTTTTTATGTTAGTTACCTCATAAGCTTCGACTGGGTGAACCGATTTTGATGAAGCTTTTTTTATTTGAAAGATGGTGCTTCCCGTGTCCCCATTTCAATTTGGTCCAGATTTAAGTCGGTTTTTTTTTGTTAAAATTTGTGATTATGAATCTCAACACCAGATGGTTATACTTTTAATAATCTATGACGTAACAATCGCTGTCGTACCGAACTAGCCTTGGATTATGACGATGATAGCGTGTTTACCTCCGATCGTGAATTTATTGTCGTTTATTGACATTTCAGTTGCAGGTTCGTTTATAGAATGATAAATTAGCTATTGGCAATTACAGTGCAAATCGATCGATCGAGGTTGGGCGAAGTTGCTATGGTGAATTTCAAAGCTTTGAAATATTTAGGAAAGACTAGCCGTGGTACGACTCGCTGGTTTTATTGATTTTGAATCAGATATCGTTAACTATTTCATTGGTTTTTTAGTTTTGTTTGCTAAAATAGAACTAGTCTAAGTTATTTATTTATTTATTAAAACTTGTTGCACTTATTGTACAAAGGCGGACTTAATGCCATGAGGCATTCTCTCCCAGTCGACCTTCAGGTGAGGTAGAAATAAGATGCGGTAGGTGCGAAGGTAAAGTTTTTCATGGTAAATATTTTTAAATAATATAGGTATACCCTACATCAAATAGAGCCAATTAAATACATTTACTATTACACTCAAATTAATAATACAAAACACATAATATAAGTTATCTAGTATCTATATCTATCTATAGTCTAAAACAACAGTTATCTACCAGTGAAAGTCCCATTCAAAATCGGTTCAGCCCTACCAGAGATTAGCCGAAATCTGACAGACACACCGACAAAAATTGGATTTTGATTAAGTACAGGATATAATTCAACATGCATTTTGTGAAAAACTTTTAATTTGAAATTACAATTAGATACTTCAATTTTATTAATTTTAATAAAGTTATTTTTGTGATAGAGAGGGTGCAAACGAACCGCTTTTGGTAGTCTTTGCATGTATGTTTAACCGTAGGCCTAAACAACTGAACCAATTTCAATGATTGAGTTGTCAATAGATTTATAAAACTAATGACCCGAGAGACATGGGCCATTAAGTAGTTGGGTTATAGTTTTTTAAACTCTTTTTTATTTTATTTTACTTTGAGGGCCACCCCCTAGTTAAAAAGGGGAGATCGTTTGGTCTCCGGTATCCTGACTCGATGAAAACCAGGGAAAACTGTTAAAGACTGCTATCTTGTGAGATCGTGGCATTACTCCGGAGGAACAGGCCTATTTATACGGAAGCATGGCTCTTAAACGGCATTTGCGAATTTTTTTTTTTGAAGACAACCTAAACCACACTTACTTTAATTACTTACTAATTTTATAAATTCGAAAGAAATTCTGTCTGTTGCGCTTTAAGGCTAAACCAATGAACTGATTTGGATGTATTTCGGTACACCGATAAATTGAACATTGGAGAAGGACATAAGCTATTTTTGTCGCGATAATCGTTATGCGGGCGGACTCTGGAAAGCTCGCATAATATAATGCAACAACGATGCATTTACAAAAGCTACATATTATTCTATAGTATACACATAATAATATAAAATTGCGTTAGGCTAATGCTAGCAAAATCTATACTAATATTATAAACGCGAAAGTTTGTAAGTATGGATGGATGGATGGATGTTTGTTAAGCCGGGTCTCCTGCGACACTGTTTTATGTTTTTAAACACAAAACATCACATATTTATCAAAATATGGGCGTGGCCTAACTGTTTTGTTAATTTTAACAAGCAAACATGTTATCCAAAGCGGACTGAAAACATCCCAGCGTATACTTCTCGTATAATGAAACTGAACTGAACTAACATTAATACTTATATTATTCATATTTATACTATAAAAGTAAGTAAGTAAGTGTACTAAGTCATTTTGTCGAGTACATAAAAGATTTTTGCTTTTCGTGTAATCGTGTTTGATTTTCGTTTAAAAGTCCGTCTCCTGCGACTTTTGCTAACATGTTTAGTTAACAAGTTTTGTTAGTTTGTTTTGTTATTTTTAGCGGCAGGAGACACGCCTTTACTTTTTCACGCAAAATTACTGAACGCATTTGGATGAAACTTTACAGTAATATAGCTTATACATAAGAATAACACATGGCTACTATTTGCCGCGATAACCGACATACACGCGGGCGGAGAAGCGACCAAAAACTAGTCATAAATAAATAAACTGTTAGTGTTCAGCAAATACCACCAAATCTCCTTAATAGCAATTAAACTTACCGAATTTTTTAACCCTCTCATTATTAACAATATTATTCTAAATCTTTCCTTTTGCTCCTTATTTTAAAGTTCAAAATTTATTACGTTAAAATTACAAATCTTATAAACTCATCTCAAAAATAATGTTTACTTTAACCTTATAGGAATAGCACTTAATATCGTTTGATTAGACTTAGGAAGGAATTCAGTGAAGCATACGTCACTGACCTTCGCTGTTTTATTCTGGAACATTGTACTCTAGCTGCACGCATAGTAATGAAGTCTATGCTGCCATAGTAAATAACTTCCTTTAATTATGGGTAACTGAAAATCAACAAATATCGAAAAAAAATTGTTTTAGTCATTATTTTATTTTCTTAAGACTGATTTATATATTATATATGCAAACAGTAAATTGTCTTTGAATATTCTTCTAACTCGCTTCACTCTTGGCAGAGCGGTCGTGATCACGTAGAGTGCACACTGGTTGTGGAGGCGCACAAAGCCCCTCGTACAACTTCCCGCCATCTCACCCTGTCAGCAGACTGCCGGCTGCAGTCAGACATGCGGCTTCCGATTGTGGACCTCACCTGGTCGGTCCAGCGCATGGGTGCCCTGCCGGGGAGTCTGATCCCCTCCACCTTTCCCTGCACTACCAGTCGCTCTATTGAGTCACTATTCCGTCTAGAGACATGGCCAAAGTACTGCAGTATGCGCGACCGTACTATGGTTGACAGACGCTGTGTAATGCCGAGTTCCGCTAGCACGGACACGTTAGTACGGAACTCCGTCCACGATATCCCGAGCATTTTTCTCCAGCACCACATTTCCAGAGCATCTATCTTCCTTCTTTCCAACTCGCGTACTGTCCACGTCTCCGCGGTGTATAGGAAAATGGGAAATATAAGCGATTGTACAAGCCTGATCTTGGTGGCTTTGGTAATATTCTGATTTCCCCAAATTTTTCTCAATTTCTCCATTGCAGCTTTAGTTATGGCCATTCGTCAAACATGTTATATTTCCAACACATATTGCCAACTGTAATTTCAGTCCCAATTTCGTAATAGGGGAAAATGCATTCTTCGGGCATATTCATAAATAAATATTTTACCTTAAAATTGTAATAAATTAAAAATTAAGAGTAACCAACAGAATAACTATCTTACATAATTAACTTAAGAGACTGTATTAAACGCTTCAAGAATAAAACAAAATTCCCTAAAAACTGTACCCAAATTTTTGTCGCAAATTGGTGCTGAATTTTGGGTATTTTTCACTCGATACTGGCAATACCATCCAGCTACCAACAGTAATCTTATTGCAGCGGTTCGTACCGCCCGCCTCAATTCAAATTCGGTCGTATACCGAAGAGCGTCACAGCTGACTAGCCGACTGAAACTATAACGTATCCAAAATTTGTTGTCGGTTTAAGTAAATCTCGTGCGGCCTGTGGTATTTCTAGCCGTTCGAGATTTATTTCTATCGATAGCAAAATATCTTCATGAAGTTATAGGCAAAAGCAACACGTGGTAATGTTTTTTTTTAATGTTTAGATATTTGCTGTGACTTTTTTGCGTGTGAGACTAGCTCAGGTTATATTACTTGTTTATTTTAAACGTGCTTATAGATAAATATGATCAGAGTATTCTGGGGTTGACTGGGGTATGAAATTGTGTTTTCTATCTATATAGTCCTAAAAATGTTAATTTAGTTTGTGTATACTTAAAAACTCCCAATATTCTGCTCCGATTATCCTAATATTTTGACACATTTCTATCTATTTGTTTCGTCAGCTTTGATTCATGAAATTTAGCACCTACGTTACGGGGATTTCGAGGGCGATAAATCGATATAGCTTGGATTCAGTTTTAGAAAATTTACCAATTTTTTTTCAACTAATTCTGTACACTTAATAATTATTAAGAATGAGTCCTTATTTCTTTTGGTCAAATGTTTTTAATTAATTCTTTATTCGCATACCTACAAGGGTTTTTACAGACATTATAAAGTATAATATAAAACTTACAGAAATAATAATGTACAATTGTACAAGGGGCAGCCTTATCTATTTCAATCTCTTGCAGGGTAATTTTGTAAGGACTGGAAAATGGAATAATATTAAATTAGTTGTAAAATTAAGTTAAAGCAATACGTAAAGGTAAGGTTTTAACTCGTTATCAGTGCAATAGTCAAAGTTTATAACCGTAACTAATAACCAAACTCAACGATAGTAAAAATGCTTGTCGTTTAAAATGAGTAAAGTAATTTAGTTTGCGGGTTAGGCAGATATTTTTAGGTTTTTTTTTTATAATGGCATGACCTGACGAATCACCTGATGGTAAGCGATTACCGCCGCCCATGGACACCCGCAACACCAAAGGCGTCACAAGTGCGTTGCCGGTCTTTTAAGAAGGAGTACGCTCTTTTCTTGAAGGTTTGAAGGTACTTAAAAAGTAGAACTAATTTCCATCAGGCAGAATAGAGTCACATGAGGGCCCATATAATTATACATACGGTTGATTTGAGACTTTTGAGAGGCAAATTTGCCCCCTATTCCTATAATCGCATATAGCTCCTTCCAGCTATCTAGCGCAAATTGACACTCCACCTGGTCTGTGAGCGTCCTACGCTACGATGCGTGAGATCCTTATATTTTTTTATTTACTTTTTCTTTAGAGTTTTACCTCGTAGTCAATAAACTTAAATTGATATACGATTGTTAATCTTTTGAACTCTCATAAAGTTTTAGATTTTATGTTCATGAAATATCTGCAGACGATAAAAAATTACTTTATAGTAGTAGTTAATCGGTTACCTTGTCCCAGTATTCAGTGAACAAGTAATTAAGATTGTAGAATTTATTTGCTCTCGAGTAGTCAAATATACTGAGTCAAATTTTTGGATATAAATGTGAATAGTTTTTTTATTTATTTATTGTTTGCTTGAAGCGCTAATCTCAGGAACTACTGGTCCGATTTGAAAAAATCTTTCTGTGTTAGATAGACCCATTTATAGAGGAAGGCTATAGTCTATATATCATCACGA
This sequence comes from Diaphora mendica, assembly GCA_949125395.1. Taxonomy (NCBI): domain Eukaryota; kingdom Metazoa; phylum Arthropoda; class Insecta; order Lepidoptera; family Erebidae; genus Diaphora; species Diaphora mendica. The sequence continues at coordinate 1,176,870 of OX421332.1, read as the reverse complement.
TAGGGCCAATAGGAGCGGAATGTGCCAATAGGAGACGTAAACGACGTTGCGTGGGTCAGGTAGTAATATTATAGTATATCAGCTTTATAATATTATAGTATAGATTTACAATAAATACAATAACATATTTAAAGAAAAAACAAACAAAGAAAGTTAATATAAAAATTAAAAAATAAAAAGAAAAGAAAAGAACGTGTTTTCAAACGAAAATCGGAAACCAGCGCATTCTTGTATGTGTTTTAGTGTGTCTGCGTGTAAATATTTTTGTTTGTTGTGTGAGAGCTCATGAGAACTTTGTATAAGGGATATTGATGTAAGGTATGTGTTGCGTGCGTAAATGTACTTATTACTAGCCAAAGAATTACATACCATTTGTCCCAAAATTCAACGATAAGCGGGCGCCTAAAGGTAGACCTGCTCATGAGTACATAAGGAAAAATAATAAAAAAATATACCTAGTTTTTTTTTAGTTACAAGAAAAATTTAGAATTTCTTTGAAAATTTACACCCTTCATGATATTTTGAACGACCACGATGTCAATTTTTGTGTAACGTTTTTTGTGTAAAAACTGCGGGCAATTTGGTGTTTTTAAGAGTTGTGGTGAATAGTAGCACTATTTAGGTACAAGATAAAAAAAAATCTTAAGTATATTTGAGAAATTGTCATCGTGGTCGTTCAAAATATCATGAAAGGTATAAATTTTCAAAGGTATAAATTTTCAAAGAAATTCTAAATTTTTCTTGTAACTAAAAAAAAAAACTAGGTATGTTTTTTTTATTATTTTTCCTTATGTACTCATTAGCAGGTCTACCTTTAGGCGCCCGCTTATCGTTGAATTTTGGAACACCCTGTATATGTTTACACATGTTCAATGAAACTTGGTTTATTCTCCTTACAATCGTTTTAAACATAATTGAAGGAACTGTATCTCTACATACATAGATATAATTATATTAATTTAACGAATAGCGGGGGACAATAAACATCTCAGTTATGTAATTGTTCTGTGACGTTAGTGCTCTACCATAATTAGGATATCCTAATGTAGGGAGCTCCCTTCTACAGGATATCCTGGACTCTATTGTAATAGTTTATCTATTACCGTGTACTGTTAGAAATATTGTTTTTGTTTTTTTATGACTAGCTGAACCCCACGGTTATTGTCGTACCGCGGGTAACGCCGCGGGGCGAAGCTAGTCTAAAAAAAGGAGCTATGCCAGTGAAAGTCCCGTCAAAATTGGTCCAGCCGTTCTAGAGATTAGCCGGAACAAACAGACAGACAGACAAAAATTGTAAAAAAGTGTTATTTTGGTATATGTACCATGTATACATATATTGCATTTAGTAAAAAGCGGTTATTATTATATTACAAACAGACACTCCAATTTTATTTATTTGTATGTATATATACTTACTTATAATTAAAATGTAACAAGTCCAATTCTATACATTAAAGATATTTTGAAAATTGTTTTTGGAGGGCTCTCTATAATGGATACTGAAGCCAAAACTGTATTTTTTTTCATTTTTGTCTGTCTGTCTGTCTGTATCTTGGCCGCGCATCACGCCGAAACTACTGAATGGATTCAAATGAAACTTGGCATGATATGAGTTCATACTACGGGGTAGGACATAGGATACTCTTTATCCCTCTAAGTCTTTTCTTGTCCGCGACTGTACACTGCCTGTGGGAAGCTGAGACAGATATGTAAATATGGCGGTACGAATATGTAAATATATTTCTAAATGCATACATATTATAGACAAATTACACCCAGACACAGAACAAATGATCTTGTTCACACAAAGATTTGTCCTGCGTAAGAATTGAACCCACAACCTGTCTTAGCAATCAGGCTCAATAATCACAGGACCAACATGCAAGTCAAAAGTTTAGGTAGTCACTTACTATACTATGATCCATCTGCTTATTCGCTACTTATCATAAAAAAAGAAAGGAATGGAAAAGTGACTTCTAATGCTTGACGAAAACCATCTATGCATCAAATATCTTCCGTGGGAGAGCCACGCTTCGGCATGAATTGGCCGGCTTGACCGTAGTGATACCTCGGCCTCACAGAAAACCGGTGTGACATAGTGCTTGCGCTGTGTTTCACCGAGTGAGTGAGCATACCGGAGGCCCATACCCAAACCCCTCACCCTATCTCCCCTCCCCATCCCCCAAAGACCGGCAACGCACTTGTAACGCCACTGATGTTGCAGGTTTCCATGGGCGGCGGTAATCGCTTACCATCAGGCGATTCGTCTGCTCGTTTACGCGCCTATTACATAATAAAAATAACCTTAGATTTATTAATAACAAGCTCCTGCCCGTTGTTGCACCCGTGTTTATGTGGGTTATCGCAGCAAAGAGCAGCCTATTTACTTCGTCAAGAATCAAAGTATCCCTACGAAAAATTTCATAGAAACCAGTGCAGCGATTTAGCCCTGGAAACGTGAGAGACAGAATTACTTTAGAATTTATAATATTAGATAGATAGATAGATACATCATTGAAAAAATAACAAAACGGTTAGATTTCATGGCCAGTCGTACTAAGAATATATTTTAGGTAAATTTTTCACGCCAGTGCTAGGGCGATGTACGCGATGATGTGAAATAGTGTATCGAGTTTTAAAATAGGTTAGATTTAAATTTTAACTCAAGTACATGGTACGATTGACATCGAATCAATACATTCGATGCCAGCTATCGTATTTTATAAATACTGCATTGATAGTTTACAATCATGTCAATGTCGAATAATCCAAACGTTTTCTACTTACTGACTTCAAAGAAAACTAAGAATAGGATTTTCTAATCAATTGTATTTTTGATGTCAATCCGTCACTTATGAATCGAATATGAACGGTGTTTTTCATTTGAGAAAACCTAACTGGAGGTGTGTTTGGTCCCTTTCAAATCACTACATATCTTCTGACTTCAAACAGATTTTAGGTACCTAGCACACATTATTATACTACTATTTAAATGAATAAAGAATTAGGTATAGGCAATTTATGAAGAACCAGTTTATTTTACGCTTTTAAGTGTTATTTTGGCATAGAGTTTTCGTTGGATGTTTTTTGGAAGTCGTTTTTTTTTTTTTTATAAAAGTTTTTTAACAGTAATTCATTACAGACTATCTTTTATCCGCGTCTTAACCCACGTGTATTTCCTATACCTTTAACTTTACTAAAGACTTCGAAATCAGGTAAGCGGTTTAACTGTGAAAACATTACATATTTATTCTTATATTTATAATGAATAATAAATAAAGAAATATTTCGAACTTCTAACACACAACGCCATCTACTCCCAACCTAAGCAGAGCTTGTGTTATGGGTACTAGACAACTGATGCAAATACATATATTCTTTTTTTGTAAATACTTACATATTATAGATAGAAAACACCCGAACTCCGAAACAAATATTTGCTGATCATACAAACATTTGATCCGACCCGGGAATTAAACCCGAAACCTCAAGTACGGCAGTCGCGTACGCTACCACTGCGTCACCGAGACCGTCTAAAATCTATAATGTTAGTAGGGATAAACGGTAACACTCAAAATATAACATACTAGCTGACCCACGCAACGTCGTTTACGTCTCCTATAAAGCGTAGCGTAATAATTTGCCCCCGTTTTTGTAAAATTCTTCATTGATGCGCCGCTCCTATTGGTCTGAGCGTGATGATATATAGCCTGTAGCCTTCCTGCATTAATGTACTATCCAACACTCAAATAATTTTTCAAATCGGACCAGCGGTTCCTGAGATTAACGCGTTCAAACAAACAAACAAACTCTTCAGCTTTATATAATAGTATAGATAATAAACTTCTCCATTATTTAACATTCCAGATTGCTCTTCTCCTGTCCGGTATCATGGTCCTCAAGAAATTGATGACCGCTAAGGGTTCTGGCGGAGGAGGTGGCCACGAGTCCCACGGCTGGTCATCAGGCGGCAGCAGCGGTGGTTGGGACAGACGCGCTTATGATGAACTGGCCTATTCATCATACAAACCAGAATAGATATCGGTGATAATTAAATGATAGACAAGAATGAAATATTTACTTCTAATAGGTTCTCTTTAATATAATTTCAAGAGTTTCTTTATTCGTAAAGGAATAATTAATATTCTTCTTTCTTTCAGTGTATTCGTAGAATTAGCGTTCGAGGGATAAATTGTATTTAAATACACCCGAATACCAACGGTAAAGCAAACATACCTATATTTTTTATATTTAACTAACAAATTACGGGCAAAACTTTTGCCGTTAATCAGAATCGGTATGAAAATCGGCCAAGAATGGGTATATTGACTTTATAAAATGATTATTTAATAATTACCGATCGATTTCGGTCAAAGACGTATGTTGGTAATTCAAAATGGCTGACAGTCTCCTAAACGAGTCTGATTATGAAAAAGAAGTTCCTGAAAAATTAAAGCAGAAATACAGTTTAACAATACAAAATAATTATGCCTACAAAAGTCGTGACAATTGATACTTGAAGAAAGACACAGTAATTTTCAATGAAAATATCAGTTTTCAATTTGCATAATCGTTCGTAACTTTTAATGATTGATTGAACCGGAATATCTTCGATTGAAAACGTATTTTTAACCGACTTCAAAAAAAGGAGGAGGTTCTCAATTCGACTGTATTTTTTATATTTATTTTTTATGTCTGTTACCTCATAACTTTTGACTGGGTGAACCGATTTTGATAATTCTTCTTTTATTTGAAAGCTGGTGCTTCCTGAATGGTCCCATTTCAATTTGGTCCAGATTGAAGTCGGTTTTTTTTCGTCAAAATTTGTAGGTAATTATTATCCCTATTCTATATAGGTTAATAATTTTCGTCTTGTAGTTTTATTATTAATTTCAGAACGCGACATAGTATTCCATTCGTTATTAAATATAATAATACATGATTTATTATTTCGCCCACCTTCTTGGAACACGTGTCGAGTTCTCGAAAGGAACTGGTACTTAATAGTGTGGTACTTCTTAGTGAATCGTTATTTCTAACGATTTTGGTACTTTTTATTAAAAGTGTAGTATTAAGGTGTGATTGTTTATTTATTAAAATAAATAATTTGCTTTGTTTTATTGTAGTGTTTGTGCCTGAATATTCTCTTATGTATATTAAGTTATTTAAAACATATTTATATTAATTTATTGTAAACATGCAAGCAAGTGTATGTGTGAATTTAAGTCTCAATGCTGAAAATAAATTTTCGAAGCAAGTTGTTATTGTTTTTGTTCATAGCTATTAGGTATCCCGGTATCGCTATTTTAAAACCCCTTCGGAAACATTTCGGAGTAAGTGGTTATTTCACTGGTCTAATGGGGTCATTTCCTTTGTCTTTTCAAGCTCTACAACTTTCTCTCAGGTCAAAATATCTGTCTATTCACCAAAACGAGATATTTGCGCAAAACTATAAACATTCATTTTTTTCCCCTGAGAAATACACTAACTCAAAAACTATTGTGTTTCGATAGGGGTAACATACCATGATAGAACTTGAAAATACCTACAAAATGAGAGGTCACACGTCTCATTTGGTCAAAAATTAGCACAGTTATAGCGAAAAAATCATTTTCTCCTTCCCCCCCATGATACAACAACTCGAAAATAAGCTTTTCTAAGCACTCCCTACACAAAGAAATAATAAATTTGCGTTTCGCTTCACTTTTCGAGATAACCCCTATTTTATGTCTAATTTGACTGGACTATAATTACCTAAATAAAAACATTTACACAGCATTCATAAATATTAGGCACGGTAGGTTCTCTAAAGGCAGTGCAAAGGGGATTAACTTTTACTGTGACCTAGAAGAATTATTGAGCTTTCTCTACCACTTAACAATCTCTGACATCTATGAGTACTGCTCCTTGGCCGAGCTGCAAGTGTTTTGCGTCGATCATCTACTATCGACATTCTACTATTCCCTCTATTTTTTATATATTGGTTAATATTTTATTATAACTACCTGACTTAGCGTTGAGAGCCGTCATTGCTATCTTTGTTAGTTTTCTATTAACGTTGACATGTGTAGAATGCAAATCGACTTATCTTTAAGCTTATCTGTAGAGATAGCACCACTTCAAAATGAAAGGATGCATTGTTATGATAACGAACTATACGAATGTCTCCCCAAGGAGGGCCAACTATCCCGGTCTTGTAATCATTAACAATTAAAGGCCTTTAATAGGAAAATAGGGTTGATATGTATCTATCTAATATATTTAAATAAGCAATTCTTGTATTTATATTCTGAATCTCGCAAACGACTCCAACGATGTTCAAGAAATTAAGTGTGCAGGGGTCCGGGGCGCTAAGGCTTAGGCTGCACTACGGTATTTTTTCCCGCAAGCGGTAAACCGTCAAACCGCAAAACGGCCCGAAACGCACACACTACGGCTTAAAACCGCGAAACTGGCCACGGGCCATCCACTGTCTAGCCGAAGATTTGAAAAAGGTTGATTCATAAAAAGTGTCAAGATTGCCAACGCTGGTCTTTTCTGTATCTCCACTATGATTATTGAGGATAAACTTTCATAATTTAATTCATTTGAAACAGACTCGGTTTCAGTCAACGACATAGTGACGACATGACAATAACAACACAACGATTGGTCGCCGTGTCAAATCTTTGCGAGCCAATATAAGTTTTATGAACTATAGATTTTGTCGTGTTTTTCCCGCTAGCCATTCTGTAACAAGTCGCGGTTTTAAAATCAGTCGCGGGAGGAAACCGTCAGTGCGGCCGCTTCCATAATTTTGCTTTACTCACAAAATCAGCCGGTTAAAATCCGCGGCGATTTGGCCGTAGTGCGGCCTAAGCCTAAATCGATCTATACTCTTTGCGCTGTAGCATGGTGCGTGGTGGTTTAATTTAATTTATTTTACTACAGTTTATGGTTTAATTTAATTTACTACAGTTATTAATGATTTCATATATTGCGAATGTGGTACAGCTGAATTACTAAGTCATAATTTGTAAATCGCGGCAACTTTCAAGAGTGAAACGAAATGTTACTGAATCATGCTACGCACCATGCTACGCGCAAAGAGTATTTTTTGGATTCATTTTTAGAAAATTGACCATAAAAATCAATTATCCAGGTACTTATATATTAAACCAGAAAAACAACTCGTACCTATAAACTCGCTTTGCAAAGATTTGTGGTTAAAAGTATTTTTACCTGGCCTCGGCTATCGTCAGATCATCATTGTGTTTACATCTAAATATAAAAAGTAGGTATGCGTTAGTTGATTTGGCAATAGATACTGAGTTATATCTACTCTATATACTACTCTGGTAAGGAATGTAGCAACAAATCTGCTCCACCCATTTGTGCAACATGTAAGAGATTCAAACGGAAAAGTGATCACCAAACTGGTGATACAACTTGTACGGCACGGAAATATGCTGAGGACAATTATATTAACTCTGTAGACTATGAGGGCGCCTAGGAAAGCCAGTGATTTGATAACGTTAGCACCTAATATTATTATTTGTTTTATATCGTATTTTAATTCTTAATGACTAATCCGTCACTCTGTGACCCAGGTTTTTTTTTCTGTGTTGGAACAAGTGGAATAAGTGCTGACTACGAACATTTTACTAACACGAGTATAACTACAGTATTAACAACAATTATTATTTAGTTTAATTAATTAAGCTTAAGTAGAAAATATGTTAGAAATTATTAAACAAGACGGAAATAACTGTTTAATGATATTGCTTTTAATTAGGCTTGCACTCGTACACTATGAGATATTAGTATGTTTTCTATAAATCTGCTATTATTTTAAAATTTATATCTAAATGGGATTTGTTTAAAACTTAATCAAGCGATTGCCTGAGATACAGGTTAACCCTAGTTCAGGCAGGCAGCGATTAAAGCTTTTGAACTAAGTTTTATTTTATACTTTCATGTGTAGAGACATTCGTACAAATAAATATAATTAGGTACCCTAGTTTAGCATTAGTGATATGTAAGGGTTGACGAACCTACTGTCTAAGATCTATTTTTATAAAATGTACCTACAATGTAACATATATATATTGGTCATATAAATAAAATTGTTATTATTATTATTACTGGTATGTATATATTGCACAGCACGATTTCGACACTAATCTTAGGGTTTTGGGTTTTTTTAAATGTCCTATGTACTTAATAATAATACAAAATTTTAACATAATAAACCGATCAAGAACTGGACCAAATTGAAATGGGACCACACGGGTAGCACCAACTTTCAAATAAAAATAATCATTAAAATCGGTTCACCCAGTCGTAAGTTATGAGGTAAAAAACATAAAAATACATACAGTTGAATTGATTTATTAAAGCCGGTTAAAAAAACTATTGCTTACGATGTTACATAGAGATAAGCAAACCCTTGCCATTTGAGTACCTGTGGACTGCTTTATTACTTCAGTGATTAAACCATAACTGGGATTTATTTAAAGACATCTCTATCATTGGGAATATATCCAGTGTAGCGTAGCACTTTTCATGAAATGGACACAAAGCACACCCAGACCCAGAACCATAGTTTGTGTATCACACAAAACGTTGTCTCATGTAGGAAGCGAACCCACAACAGTCAGCGCAGTAAAATGCTGCGAGGTGGCCGCTCACACCAATCTGCCATCCGTAAAGTTCATTCTGTAAAAGTACATTTTTCTACCATATTGAAAATTAACGCCATCTTTGAAATAAGATAGACACCACACTATCAAACGCTGTTCCAGTGCTAGATACGAACAGAGCCATCTATTAGCTTTGTTAGAAGTTCATAAATGGCGTTAGGTATTATGACTGAGCTTGTCTACTTATTACGTATCATGCAATACATATAATCTGAATTACGGAAACAGCTCCAACGATTTTCATGAATTTAGTATGCGTGGGGATTCGGGGCCGACAAATCGATCTAGCTAAGATTCATTTTTTCGAAAATTTACTCAGGTACTGCATTTTATTTATCACAGTATAGACACCTTCAACATAGCAGTTTCAAACTTTAGTATATTTGTTATTTATTGTCACATGTAAATAAAATGGTCTTATCTAATACTTCATGATGTTGTTACAGATTTTATATGCTAACAATTCCCTCACACACAATTTGAACTGAGTAACGTTAGACTGAAGATAGGTAATTATGTATCATCAACAACACATAATGTCCCACTGCTGGGCTCGGGTCTCCTCTAAGGAGTGGGTTAAGGCCATACTTCCCCACGCTGGTTAAGTGCGGGTTAGGGACGGGCGAGACAACGTTGTGGCTACGTAATCTTGCTGTTGAATGTTTTTAAGCCGCCCAAAGACCTCCGTATCAACGATGGCCGACATGGACGGACTTTAGTTTTATGAATCACTATATATATACAGGCCACAATACTCCTGAGGTAGGAATGGGACTTTCACTTTAAAGACTTGTATTGTAGAAAGTATTTAAACCAAAACGTAAGACACCATGTAAGACACAATTTAGCTTAGAATTTGACCGATATTTCGCGATTCTTTTGTTTTTTTTTATTCTTCACAAAAGGATGTCAGTGGCACGGAGATTCCATATTTAAATTATATGAAAACTCCTTGGACAGGCACGCGCCATAGATAAGGTAACACATGAGAAATGAAAATTCATACAACTTTCTCTCCCGCTAAAACACGTTAATGGATTTTCATACATTTTTTCCTCCCGCTTATTCAGGTCAAGGAAAAGACTAACGTTCTCTTTTCATTTTCAGGGAATAATGACTACTGTTCCGATCAGGTGTAGTATAAAAGTATTTGTTCAGAAAATGATCGATTTCTTTACATAAATATGCAGTGCACTAATTTATGATTCCGATTGTATAAAATATAAATTGCAGTAAACAATTTGAAAGACAATGTTATTTTCTTTTATATTGCTAGCTGATAGGTTCAATTAACGCTCAAACAGCGACAACATACGGGTCGGAATTGTATGCGGGCACGCATTTGTTATTTGATAAGTTAATCGTAACGTAATGAATTTCTTAAGTTACCTTTTTCATGGTGACAAGTTTTGAATATCCCTTCAAATCTACGGGTCCTAAAGGACGCAGGACCGAGAAGTATTTCGGGTTTGCCCTTAAAAGTAGTCGTAGGTCCTGATCTTCAGTGGTCAATGTATCCTTAGATTTACACGTATATCGGTGGTAAACGGGAGTTATATGAAAGACCTGTTGACTGCAGAAGCGGTGTAAACTGTAACCTGTAACTATACGTAAGGATCGTAGCAAACGACATTTTATAATCTCTGCCTACCCCGAATAAAAATCAGGCCTTACTCATATATTATGTGTAAATGAAGGCCAAAACTTTTTTCTATAATTAGCTTTGCATGCGGTTCCACCCGCTATGTCGGTTAGAGTAGTAACAAGCTATGTAATAACTCAAAAATCAAAGTATCTCCTTGGTAAATTTTATTGAAATCGATGCATCGGCTTAACCATGAAAGCGTAACGGACAGACAGGCAGATAGACAGAGTTACTTTCGAATCTAGAATATGAAGTATGGATGGTTTATGGCTATACTTATTATATTGAAAACTTACAGAATATTTTTTATGCAACATTTATTAGTTTTAGCGTCTAAGTTACAACTAATCTTACGTATTACCCAAAAAAACGCATTCACTTTCCTGTTGCCACTAATTAGCAAATAACTAAGGAAGGAGCTTCCGTCTGTATGTGCACGAATAAGTGTTTACGCACGACACTAACATAGTTTTATATGCTAACAAATTGACTAGAATTAGTAGTTAATTTCCGCATGGTAATGAAGCGTGGTGTAAAAACGTGCTTATTGACTGTACGAGTATATTAAGTTTTAAGTAGGTGGTGATAAAGTTAAATATAACAAAAGGTTTTTGTAAATTTGATACAAGTATACAATTTTTTCCACGTGAGGGAGCCACGGTTTGCCATGAATGGGCTGGCTTGACTGGAGTGATACCACGGCCTCACAGAAAATCGGTGTGAAATAGTGCTTGCGCTGTGTTTCACCGAGTGAGTGAGGATACCGGAGGCACATATCCCAACCCTTTCCCTTATCTCCCCCATCCCCCTCAACCCCTCTCATCCCCCAAAGGCTGGCAACGCACTTGTGACTCCACTGGTGTTGCAGGTGTCCATGGGCGGCGGTAATCGCTTACCATCAGGCAATACGTCTGCTCGTTTGCCCACCTATACCATAAAAAAAGTACAAATAACGATATAAGTTGTTGTTTCTTTGTTCTTTGAGAATCTTGATCCCTTTAGAATAAAAGGCGTTTTTGCTCTTTTCTGTATCCCTTGTATATTTTGTTTATTGTTTTTTAGTTGAACGGGCTAACACGATTTAAATAAAAAAATATTTTAATAACGTTAAGCTTATGAGGAAGGGTGAAGGTATAATCGTCACGATATTATCAACAACTGAATATCATCCCATAACTCCATAGTCCAATTAACCGAATATCAATGAAAAATTATGCAAAATGGGAGTAGACTCTTCGAGCCACTGTTGTCTAAATCCCATCTTCTATTCGATTGCTGTTCTCTTCTTCAATCTACCTTCGTATTTGTCCCCTCTGAACTTGATTTAATTCAACTCATATAAAAAGCCAACTAGTCAGAAGAAGATGATGATGTTGACTCTCATTTGCTATTTTGTTTTTTTATATGTAAAGGGGTTAAACGAACGGTCGGGTCACCTGATGTATAGCAACTACCATCGCCTAGAAAGTTCTGTAACCTCTGGGTCAAAAGTGAATTACTGCCATTCGAACCCTCTCTCTAGAGTCAGGGGTAGGAAGGGCTCGGGCTCCGGTTTCATTTAAAGGTAAAAAGCCACAATAGAATTACTCAACAGAGGTTTCCTGTACAGTCATGGAATTACTCCTGTTAAGCTGGCAAGCTTAAATGGCACTAAATAACTAAATGGGCACATTTAGTGTAAAAAAAATGAAATTAATACTGGTAAATCTGAATTTAAATCATTATCTGGGAAGTGTGAAAAGTCCACAAACACGCGAGTAAGAAATCGACCGTACTCGCTCACAATGTCCTTTATAAAAGTAATTATTAAATGATTGCTCACATTTCAAAAATTATTAAATTTTCAGGGGTTCTACGAAATTGTTTATTCTAGCAATAAATTATACTTGAAATTTTGTATTTCTTTTCCTCATTTTATCAAAACCTTGAAAGAAAAGAAGAAAAAAAGTTGTGTGGTGTCGTGGGACACTAGATAGGAACAAAGTTCATTATCAAAAATACGGATGGCGCTATACAAATTTTTTTGTTTACGAAATAAATAAATAATTACAGATGGCGTTATACAAAATTTTTCGTTTACGCTCTTTAAAAACCACAAAATTGTCTCAAAACCTGTTTTATTTAAAATGATTTATAAAAATATATAAAAGTTCTATGCGAGGTATAAAGAAAATAACTATTCAGATATACATTTTTAATATGCTTTTTTATAAATTTTATAAAAAAAATAAAAAAACTAAACTTTTCACTTGTGCTGCCACCTAGTAATCTCTACTGGAACAAGTTCTCTCTAGAGTTACTCCATACTTGTTACATACAACTTACAGATTACTACGCTATACTAAATTTTTCGTTCACTAAATAAATAAATATTTATTTCATTTTTTTTAAATACATACATATTATACATAGAAAATTCAAACTTCTAAAAAACAAATATTTGGAGATCAAAAAAAAAATTTGATCCTACCCGGGATTAGTACCCGAGACCTCAATCACATCATTCTCATACGCTACCATTTTGATACCAAGGCGTTAATCTTACATTCCGGACGTTTTTTGCCGGCTAGGGTACCCCTCCGCAACGCCCCATAAGAAAGTCTTTGAAAAGTTAAAACATCAATGGATTATATCACATACAAAACTCACTTATATACTAAAACTATGTAATGAAATACTTTTTATTTCTTTTCTTCTTCTCTTTTCTCGTTATTCTATTATAACTTTGTTAGAAATTTAACGTCATTGTAATGGCAACATTTTTGATTGTCATTTTTCTTGTTTGACGTTTTGAAGTCACAGATAGTACTATTGAGACGCTTGGATTGGTCGAGCTGGAGCTTCGTTAAAAAAGAGCAGATTGATTGTAATTCAGCTAACTGTCTTCAGATTTGGTTCCTGTAGTGGTTTACCGTTATGAGTGGTCTGCTTTGGATTCGCGAGTTTTTAGTAATCACGTCAAAAAAGGCGCGTTCCGCGATAGCTGAAACGAGTGTATTGTAATTCGAATATCTTGGATTGTACAGCACTTTAGGAGTCTTGTATGTGTGACGACGTAGAGAGAATACCAAGAGAGAATACCAAGGGCCCTTGGAACGTCGATATCAAGGACTTCACGCATCTCCAGTAAGTGCTTGATACTGCATTAGTTTAAAATAAGAACACGGTGAAACGCCGTGGTTCATTGCTCTTTCCAGCGACATGGTTAGCGATTGAATGCCTTATTGATGGGCCCTAAGACATCTCAAATTTCCCAAGGTTTACGAAACATTGGGAGAGGATTGAACAAACTTCTTCTTTTCTTTTCGTTCGTATCACATAGAAACAAACACAAAAAATTACCGTATCACCTGATAGTAAGAGACTAACGACCCTCGCAATTCAAGAAAAACATACGCTTTGGAGTACCCAAAAATTAGGGGTATGAATCACACAGTTCTGAATTTCATCTACCTATAACCGGGATAGAACTTAAGTTTTATTCCAAAACGGTTATTATTCCTTCCACTTTACTTCACTTCAGAGTCATTCTTACAGATAGCTCTTTTTAGGTATCTATGGCATGCATACGGCATGCATGAACCGTCGATCATGCATGCAGCGATTGTTAAATGCAGACAAAACAAAAGATTTGTCTCAGGACCCTAGTAAGTGGAGACATGACGTTTGACGTCGGTAGTAGCGGTCGTGAGCTCTGATATAATTTGTTTTATAAATAATATACTTCTCTCTTTTCAATAATTTATTTAATTACAAGTCTGAGTGTATCCTATGAATGTTTACAAGACATAAAACAGTGTGTGTTCTTAAATAAACCTTAAAATACATCTAAAAATCTAGTCAGTGAAAAAAGTCTACCCTATTTTACAAAAAACAAAAAAGTACTAAATCAATTAAAACGGCCAGTTTATTGTTGTCTGAGCCCCATATTCCGTGGGCCTGTGTGTGTAGTGGACCGTGCTACTGTAGTGCTAAGTGAAAAACCCGCGAAAAGGTGCTCAAACAGTCATATTATATACATTGATAGCAACGCCATCTATTGTCGAGTAGTATCAACATCGATACGAATCGAACATCTCACCGAACTCGTACAAAGATAAATTGTGAGCCATCGTAGGGAAACTTCATACAATGGTAAACTGTGTGGCCTGTGGTAAGTTTGCGTCCTCCAAGGGAGTCGCGGTATGTTGCAAGTGTACAAAGAAGTATCACCCGTCCTGTGTCAACATAACAAGGGTGAATAAAGAATGGCAATGTCAGGACTGTAAAGGAAGACTTTCTAGGGACCGCCACCAGTTAACTAGTGATGACGAGAATAAGGGTTCTCCCGCCAGTACTTATGACTCTTCCCAGTCTGTCACTGACACGGCGGATCAAGATAAAGAGCGAACCAGTGACATTGTCCAAGAATTAAAGCTTATGAGAGCGGAGGTGAAGGCGATGGGGGAGGACATTAGAACAGAGCTGCGGGAGATTCGTTTTGAAATGAATGACCTCCGTCAAGCACTAGCCGCATCCAAAAAAAAGGTCGACCACCTGGAAAGCCGACTCGCAGACCTCGAGAAGCAAGCTGCCTCACCTGGAGTTGCGGCTAACGAGATGGAGGACACGGTAAAGCGGCTGCAAACGGAGCTCAACGATCGAGAGCAGGAACTGTTGCTCTCTGATATCGAAATCTCGAACCTCCCTGAGAGTCCCGGCGAGAACGTGCTGCATTCTGTGGAACTAGTAGCCAAAAAGTTGGGAGTCACCTTAGAGGCGCGGGATGTAGTGTTTGCGGAGCGTGTGGGCCCCCGTGTGGAGCGGTCGCGTGAGTCGAGCTCGTCGGCGGACTCAGTGCGGTGCCGCCGCATCGTGGTGCGGCTGACGCGGCGCGGGTTGCGGGACGAGCTGCTGCGGAGCGCGCGCGTAAGGCGCGGGGCCACCTCAGCTGACCTCGGCATCAATGCGCCGGCGCGTCGCTTCTACCTCAATGAGAGGCTCACTAGAGCAAATAAACATTTGTTCTACCGCACCCGACGGGCGGCTTCCAGTCTGGGCTGGAAGTTTACGTGGACGAATCGAGGCAAAATATTAACTAGGGAAGCTGATGGTAAGCGCACGTTCGTGATCCGCTCAGAGACTGATCTTGAACAGGTTTTTGGGAAGGAAAATGTCACGATCGACAAAGATTAGCGCATCTGGATCGGGGTGTCTCTGTGCACACGTAGCTGGTATGGGATATGTATATGGTATGCTGTTTCCAATATATTATAAAACAGTAAAAGGTATATATTACATATTGTTTAAGGGTCTCCTAAAGTGGCCTTATTTTGTATCAATGTTGATATTGTTTGTCTATGCTAGATATATAACTAATACTATTATAGAACCGAATACATATATACACACAACTATTTACATAAAAAATATACAACTATTTACAAAAAAATATATACAACCATTAACAAATCAAATTTACATGCAATTATTTATAAAACATATTTTAAGTGCAATTAGTAATATATGTTCTGTTAACACAACAGTATTAATAGTAAAAAAATATGAACATTATCTTGTAAATAACAAAACTGAGTGTTCTAGCAGCCTGAGAAATGGAATTTTTTTAATATTTACATTTTATAACTTCAAACATTGTATAATGATGTTTTTCATATGCTTTGTTGTACTTCTGATGGTAGTGACCATTAAATCAATCCTGGTTCTGATTGTAGTGGTTGCCCATTCTCATGATAGGTCTGGTGGTATGATGGTTTACGTGATGACTGCCTGCATGTGGCACACAGGGAGACATAATGAAAAACTGGCACTAATTTTTATTAAATATAATTGTTGTAAACATATGTTAACTTATTATGATCCGTAGAATTTTTTTAAAGTTTGGTCTTTTTAATGCAGGTTCACTGGGAACTAAGCATGACGAGTTTTTGGTGGCAATGAGCCTACACTCAGTTGACATCATGGCCATTAATGAGACTTGGTTGAGGCCGGGTGAGGAGGGGAGAGCACCGACTGTACCGGGTTATAGACTGAGGCACATTCCAAGACCTAAATCTATTAGAGATGGTCATGGTGGGGGTGTTGGATACTATGTGAAGAATGGCATTAAAGTACAAACAAGAAGCCACCCTGTGCATGCGGAGGTGGAGCAGTACTGGCTTTCATTAACTGTAGCAGGAAAAAAGCTCTTGGTGGGTACAGCCTACAGGCCCCCCTGGTTGTCTATTGACAAATTTTTGGACAGCCTGACGGACAGCATTAGTGCACTGGCCCCATATGATAGCATTATACTTATGGGTGATTTTAATGTTAATATGCTGGACGGGTGTGGCACAAACACTAGGAAACTACAGCACTTCTTACACTACACAAACATGCATCAAATAGTTAACACTCCAACACATTTCACAGGAAATACTAGCACATTAATAGATGTCATATGCACAGATGTTAGTGTGAGAAATGTTGTGGTGAGTCATGTTCCCGAGTTAGGTCAACACTCCATAGTAACATGTGAGTCGATGTTTAGGAAGGAAAAGGTGAAACCCAGGTGGGTTACATATAGACCGTATAAGAACATTCAACAGGTCCCTTTTAATACAGATCTGAAGCTTATTCCTTGGCAGGCTCTTGCTTTGGGGGATGGGGTGGACAGCATGGTGGAAGGATTGTCAAAACATATAGTACATCTGTTCGATCATCATGCTCCTGTAAAGCACACATTATTTAAATGCGAGTGCACCCCATGGATCACAGATAATATTAAATTAATCTTTGACCTGAGGGACAGGGCTAGGACTGCATATCAGCAAACAAAATTACCATCAAAAAAGCAATATTATCTGGATCTTAAACATCAAGCTAAAATAGCATTATATAATGAGAAATCTGTGTACTTTTCAATGCACATTAATAATAACATTAACAATTCAAGATCCTTGTGGAAGAATTTAAAAAACAAAGTTTTTCCATCACATAAACCTAGATTCTTGCCAGATCACTTCAATGATCCGGATAATATTAACAGAGACTTCCTGAATGTGCCGGGTGATTGTAGGGTGACCATTTCCAGGCTAACATATTATGAGTTTCATAGACACAACCCAAATTTAAATTTCAAACTGGAACCAGTGGACCATAGCACTGTACTTAAAATACTGAACAATATTAGGACAAGTGCAATAGGCATAGACAAATTAAACATAGAAATGATTACACTCACACTACCAAACTCATTAGATATTATCACAGACATTGTTAACACCTCTATTGTCACTCATACATTCCCCAGCATGTGGAAGCACTCGATTGTCCGCCCTATACCCAAGACAAGTGTTCCAGGCACTACGAAGGATCTACGACCTGTCAGCATACTACCCTGTTTGTCAAAAGTGTTGGAAAGGGTTGTATATATACAGGTCATGAAATACCTTGAGGATAATGGCATCCTTCCAGAGAAACAGTCGGGTTTTAGAAGGGGACGTGGAACTGCGACGGCCTTGTGTGATGTGGTAGGTGCCATGCTGGAAGCTAGAGATCGTGGAGAGGGAACAATACTCACACTGCTGGACTACTCCCGTGCATTTGATGCTATAGATACGTCTCTACTCCTGTCCAAGTTGGCGTATTACGGATTTACCCCAGGTTCAATACAGTGGTTTCACAGTTACCTCTCTAATAGATCACAACAGGCGGAAATACACAGGGAAGATGGATCGGTTATGTCTTCCCCTCCCCTGGCTGTTACCAGGGGAGTTCCACAAGGCTCCATATTGGGGCCTCTTTTATTCATATTGTACACAGCTGACATAACAGATTGCTTTTTAAATTGTGATTACCACATATATGCAGATGATACCCAACTGTTTCTATCTTTTAAACCAAATGAGACCAGGTCTGCAGTGGACAGGATGAACGAGGACTTGGAAAGGGTAGTTAGATGGTCTGTTGAACATTCATTGGCTTTAAATCCAATAAAGTCTAAATTTATGGTATTGGGCAGTAGTGGCCAAATCCAGTCTGTGTTACAGAACGACCCCAAAATTATGATAAATGGACAATCAATCGCAAGGGTAAATGAAGCTAATAATCTGGGCCTGCTAATGGATCCTCAGCTGAGATTTGAAGCATACATAAATAACATTGTTAGAAATTGTTTTTATAGACTTAAAATTTTATATAACATCCGTAGCTACCTCAGTATAACATTAAGGAAACAATTAGTAGATAGTCTAGTACTGTCCAAGTTTAATTACTGTGATGTGGTGTATGGTCCCTGCTTACTAGCCAGAACAAAAAACCTAATACAAAGGGTACAAAATGCTTGCACTCGCTACTGTTTTAATATCCCCAGACGTCATCACGTAACACCATATATAAATGACCATGGCATTATAAAGATGGAAGCCAGAAGGAAACTGCATTTAGCCAGCTTACTCTTTGGCGTAGTCAAAAAAGGAAGTCCTACCTATTTGTATGAGAGGATAGACTGGAGGTATAACCACTTCTCTTATTCCATCAGACCGTCAGCTAGAGCACTCAGCATACCGGGGCATAGAACTGCTGCATTCCGTGGTAGTTTTAAATTTGCAGCGACACGATGCTGGAACTGCATACCGCCGCCAATTAGGGATCTACAATCAATATATTCTTTTAAATTAAAATTTAAAAAATACCTACTTGAACAACAAAAGCAACAGGGTATGACCGTTGGTACTTAACCTTATGTTTATGACCCACGGACAGTACATTGCTATCACGTGTGGGGCAGCATTATTTTAATGTCCACATGCACCAATGTTTTCACGGTCTGGTGTGCCCTGGTATGATGGCAGTTGATAATTCTAATTTTGTTCTAAGTTTTGGTTTTATTTTCTTTCGTCTTTTCTAATCACTGATTACTTCTCCCTGAAAGGAATATGGCGAATTTTTTTTTCATTACATTGCATATGGCGTTAGGAGTAGTTGATTGAATGAGATGATCTACCGTGTATTTGTTAAAAGAAAAAATGAATGAATTAAAAAAAAAAAAAAAAAAGAAATCAGATACTTACCAATCTATTATTATTAATTTTTAAATAAGGAGAGAGATGTAACGACTGATGGTAGCTGTGGCTATCGGCGTCAAATCGAGTGCTAAGGTGGGCACTGAAAATCAGTACTGGGATGGTTTACATCCATCGCAGTGAACGCTGAGAGTCCACCATTTTGTTAGACACGGTGTACAGACCTCGTTAACATAGTCCATATTTATTTTAATGTTCTGTCTTAGAGGCTTATTTTAATCTTGTATGTTTGTTCATAATATGTGGCTTAATTTGTTGTTTGAAATTCGAATTGAATTTCATTTAAACTGGTCACAATTAGTCACAAATGTCAAATGAACCGTGTGCCAAAATAACAGATGTACACGTCATCAATGCCACGTCATTTGACTTTAGCTTAATGTTGCAAGCCTCTTAAATGTTCGTTTTAATTTTTTATTTTATGTTTGGAAAATTTAGATTAAGTTTTTTTTAGTTTGTATGCTGTGTGTATCAAATAAAGTTTTTATTATTATTATTATTATTATTATTATTATCTCTGTCTGCCTCTCTGAGAAACAGGCGTGATAATATGTATGAGTTTCAGACTATACCAAGATGGGTGGAGTCCAAAACATAATGAGTAAACTTATTCCTCAAAAATCAAATTCAACAATATGTCATTCAACAATTGACTGCCTCGTTGGTCTCGCGGTTGGCGTGTGCGACTGCTGATCATGAGGTCTCGGGTTCGATTCCAGGGTCGGACCAAATGTTTGTATTATCTACAAATATTTGTTTCGGAGTTTGGGTGTTTTCTATGTATGTATTTACAAAAAAATAGTATATATGTATTTGTACCAGTTGTCTAGTACCCATAACACAAGCTCTGCTTAACTTGGGACTAGTTGGCGTTGTATGTTAAATATCCGAATATATTTATTTAAATTATTTATTTATATTTATGTTGAAACACATCTTCATAGAATAACGTCATGTCACAACCGTACATATATCAACCTAATAAGGCATGTGGTCTATTATCATTTCATATCACAGCTCATCTCCTAAGATTTATATAGTGTGATAATATTTATTATAATTATGAACTTTTCTAGACTTAGGTTCCAGATTATTAACTTCATTGACTACCGGAATAAAAGCAGAGTAGAGGGAAAATAGTTAACTTGACTACTACTGCTTCATTGTTGTGTTAAAACGCCCTGAAGAATATTTTTACAGTCTGATCTGCGACTTCTTCTAACTTCATCTGTATCCTTCAAAATGAATAAAATTTCCTCGTAGACCCCAACTAGGGCCTCGGAATAACTTTTCCAGGTCTATGGCCTGGTGGCGGGTCACTGGGTTGGGCCCCCGGATGGGACTCTTGGTAGTTCCGGGGTGTTGATGCAGGGGGCGGGGGTGTAACTAACGGGGGCGTATCTTTGTAGGTACATCCCACTTAGTGCACCAATATCACGTATCTTACGTCACTTTGGTAGGATTAGATAAGATTTAGCTCGACACCCTAGTCTAGCTCTTTAAAGTCGATTGTCTTTAATATAGTGCAATAACTCCGTAAAATCATATTAATAAAGCAACATTATATCATACGACAACCTAAGCATTACATTAACTTCATTATTTAAGAAGAGTAAGTTTGAAAGAACGAGATAATAAGAATGTATATTTAATTCGAATTATCCATCCCGGATTAATTCATCCTTTTCTGTAATCCTCAAATTGCTGCAAATATTATATGAAACGGGGACACAGAGCACCAAGTTTCAGAACCACAACTTTGTTGATTACACAATGTGTTGTTCTATGTGGAGTTTGAATCTCCATTACTAATTGCATAAATACTCGTATGTTAAACGGTATATTCGTCATTTTTAACGAATTCAAACATTTTTTTAAATCAAATTGATTCTAATCAATGGTAGCCTTATTTAAATTAGAAGTAAATGTTCCTAAACAAAAAGTGGTTTTTGTAATAGTGTACAACACAAATTATTTATCACTTACTGAATTTCAAGGATAGACAGTAAATTGGATACTCTGCTTATCCTAGGTATTATGTACTGGAAAAAAACTACACACGTTAGAAAACAGAATCTCTATGTATTATAATGTCGGTTAAAAATCCAGAGAAAATATTACTTTCCTTGATATAAATTGTATGGTGGCACGAACAAATTCTATGAAACTATGCACCGCTACGACTAGCGATCCCAATAAATAATGTCACAATTACCACGCTTGGCTGCATGATCTATAATCAGAATATTTCCAACTCAGTCATAAATTGTCCGTCCATTGGATAGTAGTTCCTTGTGAGAAATCCTTTAATATCAATAAAAATATAACTTTCTACACCTTCAATAATGATAGTAAGATAATTTTTGAATGCCAAGTCAGTCACTCCAAAATAGTTTGAAAATAAAAATGAAATGAATATATCAAGTCATCTGACAGACAAGAAGGCCATGACAGCTGCCAACAAACACATAACGATACGAAATTACGCTACTATCAATTGGAGAAAATGTCACTACTCTATTAACGGAAGAAGCGACGCGAACACAACCAAGTTTTTCATTTCGGCAACTTTTAGTTATATCGGAATTGAAACCGAAGGAAGCCCGTAAACTCGCCCGACCGTGAATACACTGGGAAAACGCAACTTTATACATCACATGTATAAATATAACGACTACTAGAGATAGTTATTCAGTTTTGCGCGAACGCTTGATGCAAAATGATGGTACTGGTGATGATATAAATGAAGAAAGTGAAGTGCTAAGTGACAATTATAGTTAACAAGATGTATTACCAGACTCTGTTTGTGATTTGTTGTGTTGTACTCTCAAATGCCGAGGATTATCAGGACTCATTAAAGAAGCTTTGGAATAAGAATAGTGAATCTGTGATCGATGTTACTAGTGCTTCTATTGTCATTCAGCCTTCAAGATATGAAAGGGAAGCGAAAGTCCCTTATACATACCGAGCTTATGCCTTCAAACCTCGCGCTATCCCCCTGAAAGAAGAACCTCAAGTGGAAAGAAGTGATTATTATACAAATGAATTGAAGAATAAGACTGATATACTTTTCCCTGGTAATTATTTGCCAATTTCCAAAGAGAAAGGTGATGAATCTAGTGGTCGGTTTCTTGCTAAAGCGATACCTCTGATCAGGAGTAATGAATACCAGAGGACATCTTTGGATGTTGACGAACCAATAATCGAGAAGCCTGAGGGTTTTTCTGAGGTTCCTGCTTCAAGAAGATCAATATCAGGTAAGTTCACCGATGATATAGGTAATTGGCCGTTGATCAATATTAGATATCACAATTTCAAACCTTTATAAAATAAATAATGCAACATAACTTATCAGTATATAATTTTAAGTAGTTACTTGCGCATGTTTCGATATTGCTAATGATCACATATCATAAATAATAGCAAAACACAATTTTGTTGCATTGCGTGACATACTATTGTTCTAGGTAATGAGGCATGACGTATTAAAGCATATGATCTTTTATTTTTAACCGTATTTTTTTCTGCTTATTTTCATTTACTGATTGAAAGTTGCATTAGAGATAGGTATTTTATACTAAATATTGAAGTTTGTTAGTAATTATTTCCTCTTTATTTACCTATTATTATTATCCTTTAAATGCGACTCTGTGTTTCGTTGATCTTTCATAGAAAATTGACATAGATTTTCTTGTTGTTTAACCTAATTATTATATATCTAATTATTATTATATGTCTATTTTACTTTATAATGTGTTTCACTCTATATTATTATAATAATGTAAAGCTGATTTGTGTACGCTTCAAAAACTCAAAAAGTTCTGCAATGATTAGATTAAGATTTTGACACGATAGGCAACCCATTTCAAAGATTGTTCTTATCTACTTTTCACGTTACTTTTGTATGTCATGGCTTATCAATGCAATCATTTTGTACACAGCAAAGCATGGTAAGGTTCATACGGCCAGGTTTCAAAATGATTTTAATTTTCTATTATAAGTCCATTCCCAAATAATGCATATCTCAAACTAAATTGTAACAACGCTCAATTAATGATAAAGAACGAACAAACCCGCGTTCCACCTATGGTCGTTGCCCCATAACACTAATTGAGTTTAAACGCTATCAAACAAGTAAAACCTATTAATGATTAAAACTGCTTACATAATGAATTAATGATGTCCATTCATGCAATACGCGTTCATATTGAAGTGACAAAGCAAATGCGATTACGTGATCAGAAGATTGATTACATACGACAATGTTTATGAAAAATAAATTTGCAATAATATTTTTCCTGACTTACTATTCATCATTTGAAAGAATTTGAGCTTGTGGCCTAAGTAAATAATTTTTAATAAAACGTGCCAATAAACAGTTTAAATCTTTTATTGATAACAATACTAATCGTTGTCTCTAGTAGTCCTCTAGTAGGTTTTGTCACTCCATAGTATGCTGGTCAGGAGAGGCTAATGTCCGAGCCTCTCCTGACCAGCGCACTATATAGTGACAAAACCTAAAATATCTAGTAAATAATAATAATAGTATGTACTACTAAATGTACTAACTATTACAAGTACATTACATTACATATTAAATGTATGTATGTATGTAACAGTATATCTAGTAAGTAAAATCATCTAAATTTGTAATACCTATTGAAATTAAATCCTAATAGACTCTGCATTAACGTTAAAAGTCCTCCAATTATAAAAATTGATCAAAGTATCGACTGCACGGTTGGCCTAGTGGTTTAGGCGGTCGCCACGCCGCTTGCCAATTCGCCAAGTGTTGTGGGTTCAAATCCTACACGGGACAACACTTTGTGTGATCCACAAATTGTTGTTCTGAGTTTGGGTGTTATTTGTGTCCGTTTCATGTATGTCTGTAAAGTCCCCCGTGACACAGGATGTTTAGGTATTCCTAATGCGGGAGTTATCTAAAAAAACGAAAAAAAAAAAAAAAGTATTCGTTTTGACAGATGTAACTTTTCGCTTGTGGATAATTTCTTTGGTGTGAAGATACTCTTTTGTTCTCGAACGTTCTTAAAATAACCCTAGAAAGTTCATTTCTGTGTTAAATTTTATTAATAGGCTTTTTCAACCACTATTATATAAAACAAAAGCCGTATTTATAACAAAAATAACTTCTGCTTCAAAAATAAAGAAAGGTGTATAATTAGCTTCAAAATTATATTTTATTTACTTTGGTCGCATTTTTTTGCCAATGGGTTATACAAAATACTTCTCATCATTATTATTTATAAGTTTTTTAATTATTTTAGTGACATTTAAGACTTACTCTGGCATAGCGTAGCTTATTATTTTACTAACCTTAATAGTGGCATCAGAAAGTTTCTCAAGGTCATACACATAATAATAAACGGTTTTTATGTGCAATACTCGTAAAGATATTTGGTATTATATTCCCACCTGAAATATTATTAGAACTTATTGATATGGGATTGACAAAAAAGAGTCCAGTTAGCTCAATACTTTTACAATTTTGGAAATGTGTCTCTAAAATCTGTGAAAATTAAGCTGTAGTATTCCAAATTAGTTCAAGAGTCTGGCGTCAGATTTAATAAACAATTGATAACATTATGAGCTCATATATGCTAATTTTAAGCTTATTTTTTTCGTACGTTAAGATTTTGATCACTTAATAATTAAATGTCCTTTATGACTGCTCGTAACACCAACATGTGTGTAAACAACTGTAAAACTATAAATTTCTTCAAAAAGCTACCTGTTATGTTGCATGAAAAGTATATTTCAAGACAAGTTACAAAAGAATAACAGACTATAATTGTTGCATCATCATTTTCCTTTGTTCTGAAGACTGATTAAGATGAGTGAAAACGAAACTTTCCTACAAAATAATTACTTAAATCCACTTATTATGGCTCGACTTTCGGCTCGTGTACCTTCATTTTCGAACCTGCATTAATTTTTCTTCACGCTCTATTTATACCATCAAACGTTAATGTATCTATATATATGCCTGCTCGACTGCCTCGTTGGTCTCGCGGTTGGCGTGTGCGACTGTTGATCATGAGGTCTCGGGTTCGATTCACGGGTCGGACCAAATGTTTGCATGACCTACTAATATTTGTTTCGGAGTTTGGGTGTTTTCTATGTATAATAATTATGTATTTACAAAAAAAAGTATATATATTTAATTTGTCTTAGTACCCATAACACAAGCTCTGCTTAGCTTGGAACTAGATGGCGTTGTGATATTGAAACGATTTTTATTCTACAAAACGAGCCATCCGCTCAATATACAATTTAGGTGCTAGAGTCTCTCTTCGAGAGTTGTTTAAAGATATAGGTATTTTAACTGTTGCATCACAGTACATATTTGCAAATGTTATATTTGTTAGGCAAAACATTAATGACTATAAGAAAAACAGTGATGTACACAATATTAATACAAGAAACAAGTCTAAACTCGTTGGTACCTATCATCGTTTACATAAGGTACACAACTCGTTCGAAGGTCTTGGTATACGTCTTTATAATAAAATTCCTACATATGTAATTGACCTTCCTATAGATAAATTGAAGTGTACTGTAAAAAACCACCTTATTAGGAAAGCCTACTATACGATTGGCGATTATCTGAACGACAAAGAGTCATGGGCTTAAGGAGTTATTATATACACACTAACTTCTTCATCTTGAAATTGAGCTAAAAAAATTTTTTTTTTTTTTAATAATGTATTAAAATTTGACATGTTGGTACTCCGGTATGAATATTGTTTTTATACTCTAACCTAACGACATCTAATTCCGACAAATGATTAAGTTAAGATTTTGTTTGGGACTATTTTCTGTATAATTTTCTTTAATAATTTCCTTTTTCTCTTAATTACTTTGTTCTTGTTTAAATTTTCCTTTATTTTATCTTTTTCTTGTATCAATTCTACTTAATTTTCATCTTTCTTTTTTTTTCTTAAATACAAATTGTTGATTGTTTTAGTTGCAACTTATAAATGAAAACATACACACATACTTGGATAATGTGAATGAATACATGATGGTACCTTGGTACTTATCTAACAATGTTTCCCAATTTATTAAATACGCACTTGTTATTGTATGAGCACCTTTTCGACTATGATTATTATTAATTATTAATTTCTTTGATATTGACCTGATGATTTGCCGTGCGGCCTGAGTACGCAGCTCAACTAAGGTTGAATAGGTCGATGGCTGATCCATGCGTCTTACTTTATTTTACATTTGTGACATTTATTGATTATTTTATATTTGGACATATTACATATTTTTAAATTTGACTGTGAGTGAAAGTGTTATTTGGATTTTATTTTCCATAAGTGGACCTCACAATATAACAATATAATGTCACAATATAACAATGTAAAAATCTTGCAGCTATTCAAGTCTCTTAGTAAAAAAAATATATTGTACACCGTATTATTATGTTTTTAAAAGGAGCAACAATGGAGTTTCTTGCCAGATTCTTCTCCATGAAGGGTAGGCTGCACTTGGAACTGGCGACTAGAATCACTCGATTTTTTAATATTAAATATTGACTATTCATAAGTGCCTGTAAAATAAGTGCCTATATGAATAAAATCTTTTTGAGTTTGAGTGTGTTAGATGTCCGAAAATATTTATTTATTTATTATTTAAAAATGAATCTCCGAAATGTATGTACGCGTATAACTTCCAATAGACTGCACCAATTTTTTTTTTTTTTATGTGTTCGATATTATTAGGAAAAGGTTTGTGTATAAGAAAAATTAAAAGAAAACGGAAAAAGTAATTTTATTTAGACCACGACTGTACACTGGCTGTGGGAAGCTGAAACATATATGTAAATATGGCGGTAGGAAGTTCGCCGGGTCAGCTAGTTTTTTAAAAATATTTTGGTGGGTGGTTGGGTGGGTAGACAATAGACGGTTCCATACTATTCGAGAAACTTGAATTAAGCGCCAATTATAAATATATAAACATCGTATAATGCTGTTGACTTCAATTAAATGAAATTAAACACAACATTTTATATTTAGTTACCTGAATCTCGAAAGTCGGTTTACTATTTCAAACTTTCATTCGATTTCCTACAAGTATCAATGCAAGTCTGTAGTTTTATGTTGTACAAACTTAGCTCGGTAAGTGATGACAGATGTTAAATGATGCTGCAGTAGACATTTAGACAAGACTGTGATGATATTACGAACATCACTTGTACGGTCTATTATAATGTTAATCGCACGAAAAGATTCAATTATTTGACAATTATTACCATTTTACAAGCTTTTTATTAACTTGCAATGTATGTATGTATTCTTATAAGTTCGGGTTGAATCTTGCAACTCAATTTTGAAGCAGATATCTTCAACCGATTTTGCTGAAATTTTGCAAGCATATGTATAGCTGATTTGATGCTAGAGCTGGAAGGTGGTCATAGGAACTGCATAAAGAAACGTCGCAATATATCATTTAATTTAATAATAGGTCTTTACCTATGAAATTGCCGTTTTGTATGCATATGTTCATAACACTTTAACAACGCGTGACTACGGCTTTTGAAACTTGTTTCATACTTTTTCAGCGTCATTTTTTGTCGTAGTTGGGTTTTAGTTTTTACTTGTTTTGATTTAAAATGTTTTTGAGCCTCTATAACATTAATTTCTTTGCAAAGTATATTTTAAATAGATACCAAAGAAATACCACAACTATCGAATAAATACGGACAAAGTCACGAGAAAATGCTAATAATATATATATTTTTGAAATGTACAAGTAACGCCCTTTCGAATGATACCAAACACAGCATATTTATCTCAAATTAATTTTTTAATACATTACTTTATGTCGGCTAGAGGGCGCCTCATTAGATTCAGTGACAAGTCATATAGCCTATAACCAGCGGACGATCACGACACTTCTAACGATATCTCATTTGTCCAGTTCTAATAAGCAGTTAAAGAGCTATGAGGGAACAGATGAACATACATACATACATACATAGCCTGTCAAAATCATAACCCTCCTTTGGCTTTGCCGTAGTCGGGTAAAAAGGCCGGCTGGATCTGAACGGTACTACCCTTTCACAGAAGACGAACTTAAAATTTATGGCATTAGTGCTGGCGTGTTTCGTTGGTGAGAGCAAGACTGAAGCCCCCAATAAACCAACATAATGTGGGTCACCGTGGTGCATTGCTGCACTGTCAGCATTTGCAATGAGTATGGTGACTGCCACACTTGGATTCTGCCTATGCGTTCCATCAGGCAGAGCAGATTCACGTTGGCAGGCACATAAATAAAAAATGATATTCCATAAAGGGAATCAGTCATAGGCCTTAATTCATCAATATCACTTTCATACTTTCATCTTAGTCGCTTGACACAATACGATCTTCATCAGTACGGGAATGTCACCAGACATAATACCGATACTATAATAACTAACAAAACCCTTCAATAAAGGCGGCAGGTGGAATATCGAAGATGTATTATTACGTCCCGTTATTCACTGTTGAATGCCTTCAGCGAGCTCTCGCTGAACTGGTTTTCATCACTATCGAAACTGGCAATCATTTCCGCTGATACATAAGTAGAAACAAAGTCTGTTATAACAGTATTGGCTAATGACAATGGTTTGACTATTTTGTGTCTGATACTACTAATTTCATTTTGGAAAACTGAAATCGTTTTCACGAATGAAAGTAAACTTAAATGTGTTCGTTTTCTATGTATCATGGAAGTGAATTGTTTACAAGCTAAAATTTTAAAAAAACCCCCACGCAAGCACGTAATTGAGTAATCAAACGCCAAAAATGCCTTATCTCATTTTGGAAAAGCGCTGATACTCTTGCACTGCTGGACCGATATTGACCAAACATAGCTAAGAACCACCACAAAGAAACTGGCTTTCAAATGAAAAAAACTGCATCGAAATCGGTCTATCCGTTTGAGAGCTATGATGCCACAGACAGACACACACACACAGACTGACATCGACGTCAAAATTATGACACCCCTCTTTTTGCTTCGAGGGTTAAAAATTGAAAAATAAGGGGAAATGTCTTTTTTTTCGTCTGCGATTGTAAACTGTCTGTGATAATCTGAGACAGATATGTAAATATGGCAGTACGAAGTTTGCCGGGTCAGCTAGGAATATGTATAGAAGAATTAGTCGTTTAAAGGTATTGGATTGATAGATAGATTAGAATGACTTTCGTAAAAAACCAGACATAGATGTTACAAAAACATGAAATCATTGTATTCATTACAATTACAAAAGCTAATGAAGTTATTCATCAAAACCACCATGAAGCAAAATTTGGGACTGTTCCACTATTGATGACTATGCGCTGTAACAAATATTAATATTAAGCGTGGTTTTGTAGATATTATAAGTTACTTACTGTGTGTGTCAAATATTTTTTTAAGCATCTTAGTAAATGTTAAAAGAATTATGGACATCAGATCTATATTGAACGCATTTTATTTTGCTATAATTTTTAATTAAATGATTGACAACCAATTGTGTTCTTTCCAGTTTTTGTAAAATTGTTTCTCCCAACCATAAGCATTTTTTATTAAATAAATATTCTGTCTTAAATATACATAATTTGAATTTCAGTTGTCTTAGTCCATATTTATCTATTGATAAGGTAGTTAACGTTAGAATAGCCACGTACTAGCACATTCATTAATTCATCTTCGAAAAGAAGAAAATCCAATGAAACACCTTATGAAAATATCATGTCAATAATGTGCTTCTGTATTTTTTTATTGTACTAATTTTAAATTATTTTAATAATATAATAGCAATATTCACGCAACATATCAATTTAATCAGTCTTTGTTTGTTGGCCGCGGTGGTCACGCTTTTGGCACAGACAGATTATCAATCATGAGCATTATAATCATTCGTAACAGCGTAATTGGAAGAAATGTAATGATATAATCTTTTTAATTGTCCTATTAAAATTATTGCAATTTAGAATCGACAACCAATTTATAAAGCAATTCAGTAGTGTGTCACAAAATCTATACAATATAGAAATGAATCGACGAAATGTATGTACGCGCATAACTTCCGATCGGCTGCACCAAATTAAATAATTCTCTTTTAATGTGTACCTGTTAGGACAAGGTTTGTGTACAACAAAAATTAACAGACAACGGGAAAAGTATTTTTTTCTTGGTCCAGTGACTGTACACTGCCTGTAGGAAGCTGAGGGAGATTTGTAAATATGGCGGTACGAAGTTCACCGGGTTAGCTAGTAGTTTATATATTTTATACTTCCTCTCGACTTAGAAGTAATACAGAGCTAACACAGAGAGACACACAGAGTTTAATTAAACTAGAAAATACAAGAACACGTATTCTTTCTTTTTCAGATATCTTGGGCGTAGATGATGAAGACGATGATGACACTGAATATGAAGAAGAAGATGTAGAAGAAAGGAAAAAGCATGGACACAAGATAAAGAAAGTGAAACCAAAGAAGCTAAAGAAATATATGCTCCCACTTTTATTGGCTTATAAAATGAAATATTTTGCCCTAGTTCCTGTAATGATTGCTGGTCTGGTACTGTTAATAGGTGCTACTGGTCTGGCAGGATTCTTCTTTGCATTATTCGCAGCAGTTATGGGATTACAGAAAGGAAGTTATTAGATAAATTAAATTTAATTTCAAATGAGACCATGCGAATGGACGAAGACACTGATCTTTTGGAATCAATTTCTAAAGAGCATCTGTGTATTCAGTGGTCAACATTTTTGAGTAGCAAATAAAGTCGACGTCTCATAGTTGCCATCCCACCTTAGTAAGCTTCGTCAGAATTTAGAGTCCTTCTGGTCTGATGTTGAATAACAGAAGGAATCCACCGACGCTGATTGGCAGTACTTAACTAATTCTCCATTGGTGATTTTCTTTTCTTTAAATGACCATAGTTTTTTAATGTAGCTCGCGCATTGTAAATATAAATAAGAGTAGTATAAGTTATTTATTTCCATATTGTTAGTAGGGATACTTAATGTAGTTACCAATTGTATAACTTAGATTTATATCGTAACAATAATGATGTTATAATTAAATACACAGTGCTTCTATTTCTTAAGTATTTTTATTTAGCCTGCCTCGTAGGTCTAGCGTTTAGCGAATGCGGCTGCCAATCAAGAGGTCTCCGGTTAGATTCCCAGATCGAGCCAGAAATGTTGTTGGGTTTTTCTTATAAGAAGTTCTTAGTCCTCCTGAAGTATAGAAGTTTGACGGTATGACACGGCTATGCCTCGCCTTCGCCGTCGGCCCCCGTTTGTCATAAATATCTATGGCAATCATTACTACTAGTTCATCTTTTAAATACAGTTCACCCTCAGGTTTTGCGGTGGTCCGATACTAATCGCTCTGTGAAAAAGTTGATATTGAGGTAAAACCGGTTGAACCAGCAGAAGACCCCAAACAATTTTGGGAAAAATAAAGTATTATGAAGATTGTATATTTTTATTTAGAACCCTTGATGCCTTAAAATAAAATAAATATTTTATTTTTAGTAGTTGTAGACCTATTTCTGTATGCATGGTCTGGTGATATGGATTTGGTAGTCGTAACCGGTCATCTTCTTGCGCATTAGTGTACGTTTTTTTATGTAATAGGCGGGCAAACGAACAGACGTATCGCCTGATGGTAAGCGATTACCGCCGCCCATGGACAGCTGCAACACCAGAGGCGTCACAAGTGCGTTGCCACCCTTGCTGTAACACTTCATCATCAAAAAGAATATTTTTGCAAACTATACCACGCTGTTCGGACGGGTTAACAATGGGTTGGTTTCAAGTTTTTCTTCTCGTTGTAATGCTGTTACCCTGCATAATTTGTCCACTTAGTTGCCTCATACGGTATAGGAATCTGCAAGTCCTGCATTTCATGTAAGTTCATCAATTATTTTTCGTAGATTAATAGAGAAATACCTTGGCGTGACCATCGACCGTACCCTCTCTATGAAGCCCCACGTGAACAACGTCGTTGCACAGGTTCGTGCCGCGCGCTCCCTTCTGCGGCCCGTACTTTCGTCCCGATTGCCGCTCCGCGCGAAGCTCGGCGTGTACAAGGCGTACATTCGCACCCGACTAACTTATGGTGCCCCGGCCTGGTTTGCGCTCGTTTCCGAGACGAACCGCCGCCGGCTGCGTGCGCAGCAGTCGCTCACTCTACGCACACTTGTAAACGCCCCCCGCTTTGTGCGGAACAGGACGATCTCCAGGGATCTGCGCGTGGAGAGCCTGGATGACTTCGTAAGACGCCTGAGCTCAAACTTGTTCACGCGGACCGATGGCTCGCAAGCCCGCCACCTGCGTGAGCTCGCGCCCTACCATCGGAGACCGCCGGATAGGCATGCCCTACCGCGAGACCTCGTCTCCGTGGCAAACCTTACCGAGCTACCCACTACTCCTGACCTGGTGCTGGCTGACGGGCGCTCCTAGGGGTCCCCATCCCTCGGAGCTCGACCTCGCCAAGACACAAATCGCAAGACCCGGGCGTAACTAGCAAGTTGGTCACGACCTCGTTAGCTACGCCCCCCTCGCCGGACTAACACCCCGAAACTACCAATAGGCCCAACTGGGCCCTACCCAGTGACCTGTCTGCTGTTGCAGGCGGCGCGGAAAACCACTGTGACAGGCCGTAGACCTGGAGAAGTCACCCCGAGACCCCTAGATGGGGTCTACGAGATGAACCTGAGAGAATTATTTTTCTTTTTTAATATACGTAATAGCGGCCAAAATGTTTTTGTTCCTACTAAATCGTTGTTTGAATGTTACTAGTTAGCTATTAACCTTACTGTTCCTATGTAAAATGATTTTACACTATCGATCGAAATCACACTAATATATAAAGGCGAAAGTTTGTGTGTATGTTTGTTACTTCTTCACGCGCAAACAGCTGGACCAATTTGGATAAAATTTAGTATGCAGGAAGCTGACACCCTGGATTAACACATAGGCTACTTTAAAAAATTGAGGCGAAAACCGATAAATACGCGGGCGGAGCTGCGGGCAACAGCTAGTTTGATATATCGGTCATAAATAATACTCTATGAAGATATTGCATTAAGAGCTTTAAACAGTCCACTGCTAAATGAAGGCCTCTCCTTGGAAAAGAGGTTTTCGCCTAATGGGCCACGTTTCCATAGTTTTTTTTTCAAGTTTATGAACATATACACAATAAAAACTTTAGTGACTGATTATATTATCTCTATACTATTATTTAAAGCTGAAGAGTTTGTTTGTTTGAACGCACTAATCTCAGGAACCGCTGGTCCAATTTGAAAAATTCTTTCAGTGTTGTATAGTACATTTATCGAGGAAGGCTATAGGCTATATTTCATTACGCTACGACCAATAGGAGCGAGCGAGCAAAAATGGGGGAAAATTATCACGCTACGGGCAATAGGAGAAGCAAACGAGGTTGTGTGGGTCGGCTAGTTATATATATATAACACACCTCAATAAATAAAAGCAGGGGACTTTTACGTTTATTTCCAGGGAAGAAAAGTTCATTTAATAACTATTACGCTTACAATAGTGTCAAAATAATGGCAACTAGTTCTCAAAAAATAACCAATTCAAGCATCCGGTTTCTACTATCAAGGATCTCTAAAATATTTTAGTGTTTTTTTATATAAAATTAACTATCAGGATACTAACATGGTCACAATATTCTTCTTTTGCCAAAGGTTCATCAACAAGAAGAAATGCAATCTATTTTCACAGAAGGAACGAACATTTTTCGTATCAGTTATTTACATTTAATGTTCATGAAGAAATACAATGAACTTTATAAAAAGTAAATAAAATGACCAACCACAAACCGCATTATAAAAGTAGCAGTCTATTTATTTTATTTTCCATTATTTTCTCACCACGGTTTTAATGGTTAGATGAAAGTGAAATAACGGGTAAAATACTTTAAATAATAGTTAAAAAAAGCTAAGTGATATAAAATATAAGTGAACGTTTTGGTTTTTCATCTTTCGAGAATGAATTTGAGATTCATATTCAGGAAGTCTCAGCTCTCCGCCCTTGCTGTAACTAACCTAATTTTAATATAATAATGTTTTGTTGACTCTGTGATGAACGAGTGTAGTGTCTCAAAGGGAGGATCCTCCTACCAGGCGAAGTGATCATGCCTGGTTTATGTTAGGATATTTTATATAGGTATGCTAATCAGCGCGAGAATTTCCATATCGCGATACAGGATTAGTAGCTTTACACCGTAGTTCGGTGTATCTTCAGTAGATCGCGGTATAGTATGTTTCTGCTACGCCATATGTGGAAGTCGCCATAGCACATTATATTTGCAGTATTGTTCTTGTATTTGCCGATTTTCTTTTTTACAAACTTTTTAGTAACTTGCAATATATGCATGCTTGTATGTTCGGGTGGAATCTTGCAACTTAATTTTGAAGCAGATATCTTCAACCGATTTTGCTGAAATTTTGCAAGCATATGTATAAAGCATGACAATACAATATTATAATGACATGGAGCTGATGTGATGCTGGAGATGGAAGGTGGCCATAGGAACTCTGTAAAGAAACGTCGCAACATCATCGAGTTTGGACTCGTTTGATTTGTCTAGAGGCATTCCAGTAAAAGCTTGTTTTTAAAAAGCTATTTAAATTATCTTCTTTGTAGTTAGATTGTATCTGACAATCTACAAAAAACTATTCAATCACTAGAGTGTAATAGTTAATAGAGTTAATAGTGTAGTGTAATTAGTCATTTAAAGCTAGCCAATGCTGCGACAATTCTTACACTTTGTAAGATCTGTAACAATAATACACATATAGGAACACAGGTTTTTTATTGTATAGAAATCGGGCATATCAGATATTTGCGTATTAAACATTTAAGAACAGGATCGCAGAGAAACTGACTGAAAATCGAACTCTCTTCAATAATGATCTGTGGCCAGCCTAGCGCCTGACTGTATAAACCGAGCACTAGTCCATACGTGACCACGCCGCTTACACAGTTAGCTACTATGATGAATGGTGAAGGTCACTTATAACCATACATAGGGTGGCCTAAGGTCTTGTGACGATGAATGAGGTACTGTGGGGATGTCTTTTGGCAACTCAAGCTGCTGTTATATTGACTTCTTCATAGTTGGAAACATCGAAAAACCAGTAAAGCGAAATCCCCTGGTTTTATTTCAAACTTGTCGTTGGATTAGTCTTGGCATTATTCAAATAGTTGTCAGTGGCATTAGGATAGTAAAGGAGAGAATACAGTAGGTAGTCAAGATACTCGCATTAAATTCCATTAAATTAGATTATCATAGGTGATTTGGACATGATGATCACAATAGTTGACTAGTCGTAGTCAACTATTGTGATAATCAAGTATCCACATACTTGACAACACTTCTCTAGCGAATTGTACCAGATATCTAAATTCCTCTGTTACACTTTTCTATATTAATTTACGTCTGGATTTGAAAATAGTATGATAACCACTCTTGGATTCTGCTCATGTTCTCCATCAGGCAGAGTTGAAATACTTTGCCAGACTCATACTTGTATGTAAACATACCTTAATTTATGAGATAAAAAATTGTTATGCTCACTTTTAGTTGTGGAAATGCACCTGACATTTTATATTTCTAATTAACTATTTAATTAATATTTTGGTTATTTTACATGTCATTGTATATTTATAATTATTTATTTAATAAATATTTTGCAGCAGGCACCATTTTACGATAGCAGTATTTATTTTTGTAATAATAAGTATAATGCTGTTGGTGTTGTGATAAGCACGTGTGTGTATTACTCGTAATAAATTTTGAAGTTTCATTGAACTTTGTACTACTGTTTATTGTCCCTAATAAATAGATACATGAATTAAATGCAAATATTTACTATTTTTATCACAAAGATTATCTTATCATCAATATATATATAAAAATCAATGCCACTTTTCGTTGTAATTTTATAACTCAAGAACGGGCTCACCTATCCAAACCAAATGTTTAGGCTTTGTTCGGACTATTTAGTAGATGGTTTATGTAAAGTTTGCACAAAATCGGTCGAGCGGTTCTTCATTCATCACATTTTTAGGGTTCCGTGCGAAAGGCAAAAAACGGAACCCTTATTGATTCGTCATGTCTGTCTGTCTGTTTGTCCGTCCGTATGTCACAGCCACTTTTTTCCGAAACTATAAGAACTATAATGTTGAAACTTGGTAAGTAGATGTATTCTGTGTACCGCATTAAAATTTTCACACAAAAATAGAAAAAAAACAATAAATTTTGGGGGTCCCCATACATAGAACTGAAACTCAAAATTTTTTTTTACAAAAATCAAATCAAAATCAAAAATCTATAGATAGGTTTTCAAAAATGATATTAAGGTTTCTAATATCATTTTTTTCTAAACTGAATAGTTTGCGCGAGAGACGCTTCCAAAGAGGTAAAATGTGTCCCCCTCCCCCTTGTAACTTCTAAAATAAGAGAATGATAAAACTAAAAAAAAATATGATGTAAATTACCATGTAAACTTCCACCGAAAATTGGTTTGAACGAAATCTAGTATTTAAGTAGTTTTTTTTAATACGTCATAAATCGTAAACTGGAATTTACCTTTCATTCAATCAACACAAATATAAAATTAAATAAAAATTATATTATGTTACTTGCTGCTGCGGAACCCTTCATGGGCGTGTCCGACGCGCACTTAGCCGCTTTTTTGTAATAACTATAATACACGCGGGCGGAGCCGCGGGCAACAGCTAGTTAAGTATAAAACTCATGTGTCTTTCAAGCCGTGCCCCCTTTAAATTGTACAGATTTATTATATAACCAAGTGGCGTACAACTGGAAAGGCTTATGACCAGCAGTGGGACTGCGATAGGTTGATGACGATCATGATAACTATCTGTTTGGAATAAGTAACAACTGCATGTAATTACTTAGGAACTAGGTAAGACTTTTGCATGTAATGTTCTAGTAGGCATAACTTATACTCGTTATTTGTTTTTATTAACACACAACGCCATCTAGTCCAAACTAAGCACAGCTTGTATTATGGGTACTAGACAACTGATATAAATACATAAATACTTTTTTGTAAATAATTAGGTATATATAGAAAACACCCAAACTCCGAAACAAACATTTGCAGATCATACAAAAATTTGGTCTGACTCGGGAATCGAACCCGAGACCTCAAGCACAGCATTCGCATGCGCTACCACAGCGCCACCGAGGCAGTCAAAAATTCTAACGAGACGTCTCTTAAACTAAATAGAGCTAATAATAACGGTAAATATGTTGCTAGTTGCTAGCTTAGTCATTTAAATACTTTATCATCATGATTTGATTTCAATTTTTTTAGGGTTCCGTGCCAAAGGCAAAAAACGGAATATATTATAGATTCGTCATGTCTGTCTGTGTGTCGTCCGTCTGTACGTCCGTATGTCACAGAAACTTTTTTCCGAAACTATTTTTTTTTTATCAAACCTATACGTCTGGGGTATCTATGGATAGGTCTTTGAAAATGATATTGAGGTTTCTAATAATTTTTTTTCTAAACTGAATAGTTTGCGCGAGAGACACTTCCAAAGTGATAAAATGTGTGCCCCCCCCCCCCCCAAACCCCCCTTAACTTCTAAAATAAGAGCATGATAAATCTAAAAAATATATATGTTGTACAATACCATGCAAACTTCCACCGAAAATTAGTTTGAACGAAATCTAGTAAGTAGTTTTTTTATTAATACTTCATAAATCGTAAACTGCAATTTACCTTTCATTCAATCAACACAAATATTTAAAAAAAAAATGTTACTTGCTGCTGCGGAACCCTTCATGGGCGAGTATGCTCGCACTTGGCTGCTTTTTACGATTTGATATCAATTTTATTTCTAAAGGTGTTGATAAAAGCCTAATATTTTGAAAATGTTACTAACTATAGGCAATGACACAATATATTTCGTCAGTGCTATAAAATTGACGAGGGAAAAATGCATTCGTGTGGTAAATGATTTTTATTTCAAGTCTGAAAATTATTTCATTATTTATATGCCTATTTATACTATCAAAGATAAAAAGACTTTTAAATTTTAACGTTTTTAATAAATAAAGAACACACATTTGACTATAAAAATTAAGTTTAAAATCATTGACAAAATAAGTTAACATCTCCTATACATATCTATATACAGAACCCATTTTTACTAACAAGTTCAAATAAAGCTCCCTTCTTCCTTAACCAAAACTGGCACCAAATCGCCTTTTTTGTAATGTTCATCATAATAAACATGATCTTCAGACTTCGATGGTATCTGGATGATTTCCACTTGAGTTTTCGTGTCTTCTTTCCTTTGATAACCATGGCCGTGATCAAACATACCCTTGAGACTAAGAACAGAGGCCAACACAGTTGAAAAGAATCCCATCATGAAACCTGAAAAAAAGAAAATTGTGAAAAATACTTAACCCCTTCTGCTTACGTCTTGCCACTTTCATTTTCTTTTAAAGCCCAACATTCAGTGGTATGATCCTATAAGTATTTTACATGTAGGTATAAAGTTATTACTAAATCAATCAAAACGGCTTTATGAATTTGAATATAATTTAGCAATCTTTATAAGGTTGCTAAATTTAATTTTTTAAATTTCTTTTATAAAAAAATTTAAAAAATTTGTTTCAAAATTTTATTCATATCTGATAATGAAAGTCAGTACGTTTATCACTTATAATTTCTATACGGCAACAGTCTGTATAAGTACTATCCACATTAGAAATCAGTAGCTTTTTGATAGTTGTATATATTCCCCCGGCTTAAAAAATATTTATCTTCTGATTTTCACAGTTTGCAGATTTTGTCATACTGTTAGGCAGAGAGATTCGTGGCATCTAATAGTAATAGATTGCTAAAAATCCTATCCCTATCAAATAAAGGGAACAAAGAGAAGGTACAAAGGATCTATTTTTAAATATAAACTAGCTGACCCGGCAAACTTCGTACCGCCATATTTACATATCTGTCTCAGCTTCCCACAGGCAGTGTACAGTCGCCGCCGTTATCTTTTAATTTTTGTTGTACACAAATCTTGTCCTAACTATAAGGAAGACATGAAAAAAGTATTATTTAATTTGGTGCAGCCGATAGGAACTTATGCGCGTACACACATTTCGGCGAATCATTTTTATATAATACTAGCTTATACGGGAAACGTTGTTTTGCCATAAAAAAATTTGGGTAAAAAAAATAGATGTTGGTCGATTCTCAGACCTACCCGATATGCACACCAAATTTTATAAAATCGGTACAGCCGTTTCAGAGGAGTATGGTAACTAACATTGTGACACGAGAATTTTATATTTATGACATACTAGTTAGTTAGTAGTAGTTAGTTACTGGGACTTCGTTTTGACGAAACATTGAAGCCTTCTCTAACGGATCCCGCTAACAGATATAATTACTACCCTCGCACAGAAAATCAACGTAAAATGACAGTGTTCGTGCTGTCGTGTTTC
Organism: Diaphora mendica; assembly: GCA_949125395.1. Lineage (NCBI taxonomy): Eukaryota > Metazoa > Arthropoda > Insecta > Lepidoptera > Erebidae > Diaphora > Diaphora mendica. Next base: position 1,136,945 of record OX421332.1, on the reverse strand, counting down.
GTTGGTGAGTGCGAGACCGGAGGCCCAATTAGTCTAGTCAACAAGTTCCATACTTGTTGACTAGACTAAAAGATGCAGCAGCATCACTAGGCCGCCATAGTGTGGGTCGCCATACTGCATTGTCTGCATTCGCAGTGAGTATGGTGACCACCACTCTTGGATTCTGCTTATGCTTTCCATCAGGCAGAGTAGAGTCATTTTGGTGGGCCAAACATAAAAAAAAAAAAAAAAATATAATATCTTTTTCTACACACTTTAATACTATCAATTCTTACCTTTCGCTGACATAAAAGCCAAAGCCTTTAAAGCAATAGGAATCAATAAACTCTTGGCAGCAAGCAGCCCTAAGATTAAGGGCATCATGTATTTCTTCTGCAACTTTGGATTTCTCTTATTACCTCTTTTATTCTTCCTCCTATTTTTCTTGATTACTTTTAAAATGCATTTTTTTCCTTTACCTTTGCCTTGACGTTTCTTTTTAATTATCTTTTTTCTTTTCTTTTTAGCGTGTTTAGTCATTGTTTTAGGTTGATCCTGTAGGTATCTTCCTACTTCTTCTTTGCTTACTTCTGAAACGTAAAAATACCAGTATATTAAGCTTTATGGCTACTAGATTCATAAAAATATTTTATAACTGCAAATTGCAATATTATTCACAAAAATTGAAATGTAAAGTGGTAAACTACACCTATAATTTACGCAGTTATTGTAAAACCTGTACCGCCTTGTCTCCATAAATACGCGAAAAATCATTGCCAGAAATGTTAAAACTTGTTTTAGGATCATTTATCAAAAAAAACATAAAATAGGAAACGTGCTAATAATTTTAGAGAAGTTTATAAACTTTAATTCAAGACTGAAGACGTTTAAATAAATTTAAAATTAACTCGACTCAGATAATATTACTTAAGACAGAGGTGTTAAAGAAAAACACGAATGAAATGGGTACGAAATAGTTACCAAAAACGTTTGGAAATAGACATGAAAAATTTAAAATTGTGTCAGAGTTTGATTATACTATGAAACGTTTACCCAACACTTTCTAGAACTCCACATAAACACTAGTCTATACTCTAGATTTTATGCAAGTGATACAAATCTACAATTAAGTGCTATTAAGTAATAAAAGAAAAATACCTTTTAAAGATCTAGGAGCAAAATTGCCCCGAGTTATTATCCACTCCAGTGGTTCAGTAGAATTAAAGCTATCGTTCATATAGTTACCATGGCTAGTTGGGCCGAACCCAAATACCGTCTCTGTTTTCACTATACCATAATTATTTGCTTTGTCCAAAATCAGTCCACGGGAATACGGCAGCATTTTCGTGAAGTCTTTATTACGGTAGAATAAAGTTCAAACTTGATTCAAGTACATGATTTAAGAACCGTTTCTTGTCAAATGCAGAAATGAAATGGTGGTGACATGGGTTGTCAAAGACTTTTATAGCGTACGTAAATGAGTGCATTATGGCCTATGAAGCATTACGCCCTAATGAGCATACGTTTTTCTAATTGCGGTCATTTCAGAGTTTGGGAAAGGTACGTCTAGATTTCTTTTCTTTTGTAGGTAGCTGTCAATTTTATTCAGATTATGAAGATCAAAATAGCGTTTATTTCTTGTAGTGATGCTCTCCAGCATGTAAGACATCTTTTCTACGGTGCTTGGTTCGATCTTTACCTTCTAGTGTCCAGCTCCTGCCAGCCATCTTAGTCAAAATGTCTCTTCACCTAGTCTGTGAACGACCTGAATAATTGGACGAAATCTATTTGTAACTGTCCTTTTGACAATACAATGATTTTGATAACTTGAATAAGTGCATACAAAAAATTATTCATTTCCTTTTTCTAAATAATTAAATTAGCGGTGACCAAGTAATTACCCTGTTTTTTTTTTCTGTACGAAAATCCCCCGGGGTATCACATACTTGTGGCTATGTCAGACTCGAACCAACTAAAGACCACACGCCGTACTAGAAGCCGGGGTACCAGGTGCACCCTAGAAAGGAAAACCCTGGAACCAAGACATACCTCGGGCCACCTAAGCATTGTAAATAGCCCCCTCGTGTATGGGAACCCCTATGTTCCTGTTGCTGTCCCCAAAAGGGGGCGCGTGCGTGAGGACGGAGATCATTTTACGATATCAGGCGCCTGATTGCCTTCCTTGCCCTGGTTCCTTGCCCATTGGTCCCTGGCGGACCGGGATAGTTCTAAACCTCTCCCGGTTCCGCTCCGCCATCTCCTTCGCCAGCAACAGTAATAACCCTAATAGACGGAGAGACATCTGTTCTAATATCCGCTTGACTGACCGCGGCATTTTTTTGTAAATTATGATTGTAATCACCTGAGAAAAAACCAGGCTTAATGAATTCATTTTTTTTTTGGCTCTGCCTCTTGGACCATAAGTTAAAAACTACAGAAAAGAGACTAAAAAGTTACAACCTTCTTAGTCGAAGTCAATAAGAGTTTCTCAAAACTCATTATACCGGCTGCAAAACAAAAGTCTAGAAATATTTTTTTTTTTTTTTTATTGAAGGGCTTTGTCGCTGTGCGACCACATCGCCCTAAGTCTAGAAATATGACAATACCAAATTTTGACAACAAGAATCAAAACCGTAGCAGAATGTAAAAATCACAATAAAAATACTAATTTCAAAACCCTACACAACCTAAACACATACTGTAGAAAAAATATGAGTTCTAGCGTTGACGGATAAAAATAAAACAGTTTCATCATGAGCAAGAGAAAAAGACGTATTTTCCCCAAAAAGAAGAAGTCAGTTTTCAGCAGACCACACCCGATGAGGAGAAAGATGGCATTGAAACAGAGAAGAATGAGGGCATTTATACACAAGCACAGTCCTAAGAACTTTCTACAGAAAGGTATGAGAAAAATGGTTGGAGGGATTTATACTGTGTCTGATAAAGTGAGGGATAAGATTGCTGAAAGCACCATGGCGCTGGACAATCCCTTTAGTACACAATTTTACGAAGACCGATGCAATATCCAGTGAAATAGTGGTGTCACAAGAATAGGGTAGTTGACACCTTAGTCAAATCAGTTACTTTTTATCATCTGTCAAAACGATAACTTTGTATGAAAAATGTACTAAGAACTAACTTGTGACGTCACTGTTTTAGACTACTCAATTGAGCAATATATTTCAATGTTTATTTGATAAAAAATTGTAATAGAAATGAAAAGCCGTGATAATTATACTTTCTGAGATGTTTTGTAATATTCGTTTTAATAAAGGAGACATCGTTATTTATTTACGATACAGTCAACTACTCTATTGAGATCAGTTTCGCAAACAAGGAAGTTCTTTTTGTAATGGGTTCTTTTATGTTGTTTCATGCCATAGGTAATAAAATATTAGTCTTAGAAATATTTTGTTGTTTTATGTTCTCAAGTTATTACCTAAGTATAAAAGCAAAAGTATGACTGGAATGAAGAGGCTCAGGTCATAAGTATTTATCATCATAAATATCGAAAAAAAGCGAATCTAACTAATCGCATAATTGATAGACCAGCTTACAAGATAACACAAGTAAAATTTTAACAGAAATATAAACCAACTTCAAGGTTCGATTCGATTTCTCTTAGATGCCATCATCAGATCGTAGTGTCCTTATCATGATACCACCGTTGGGATATCTCCTTTCCATTAAAAAAAGAATCCTCAAAATCGGTTCATAAACGACGAAGTTATCCGCGAACCCAAAAAATACATTTTTATTATATTGTAATATTGTTTTTTTAAACGATAAGCTTTTTCTTTGCCAAATATTATTCAGATTTGTTCAGTCATTCGGCGTAGTATATTTCACAAGCTTTTAACAAGCTTTTAATTAACTTGCAATGTATGTATGCTTGTATGTTCGGGTGGAATCTTTCAACTCAATTTTGAAGCCGAAATCTTCAACTGATTTTGCTTAAATTTTGCAAGCATATATATGCTTGCAAAACAGCGTGACAATAAAATATTATAATGACATGGAGCTGATCTGATGCTGGAGCTGTAAGGTGGCTATAGGCACTCTGTAAAGAAATGTCGCAACATCATTGAGTTTGGACTCGTTTGATTTTTATCGAGACATTCCAGTAAAAGCTTGTTTTTAAAAAGCTTTTTAATTAAATTTATTATAAAAAAATATATTCTACCATATTTACACGATGTCATCTAGTCCCAAACTAAGCAAGTTTGTACTATGGATACTGATAGATGTAGATGCAGAAGTAATTTTTTTAAAATACTTAGGTATATATATAGAAAACTGAGTGTTTTCTCCGAAACAAGTATTTGCAATCATACAAATATAATGGTGTGACACGGGCATCGAACTCAGAGACGTCAAGCGACGCCACCTAGGCAGTCGAAAATTACTTATTTATTTTCAGTACGTAGGGGTGCTATTTTTTTAAGTAAGTTTTTTTCTTTATGTCTCTTTTTTAACCGACTTCAAAAAAGGAGGAGATTCTCAATTCAACTGTTTTTTTTTATGTTTGTTACCTCATAACTTTTGGAGCTTTTAGATTTTGGAGCTTTTTAATAAAAGAAATTTCAGGTGGCAACAGCTTGCATACTGTTTACCTTACATGTAATACTAACACTATTGTACCTGAAAATCAGATTTTGAAAAAGAGTAGCCATGAGTTTCTTTGCCAGTATTCTTCTCATGAGCTCTACGCATTTTGGAAACTGGAAGTTATGGATCGACACAGGCAGGCAGTAGATTTTGGTGTTTTCGCCTAACTTACCTCGACAATACAGCACATGCTGTGGCCCCTGTTTGTGTCGATCTATGATTTTTAACTATAGCTTCAATTTGACGTTCATAAGTGTCACTTGGTGTCTTAGATGAATAAATGATTTTGATTTGATTTGATTTGACTGGGTGAACCGATTTTGATGATTCTTTTTTTATTTGAAAGCTAGTGCTTCCCATGTAGTCCCATTTCTGTCCTGTTCTGACTTGGCATTCATGAGAAAACCATATAAGTCTTCAATTGCATTAAGTATGTGCGCGACAAATTGACGAATAACCCAATATCACGACAACCGATTTCGATGATTCTTTTTTTATTTGAAAGCTGGTGCTTCCCGAGTGGACCCATTTCAATTTGGTCGTTCTTGAAGTCGGTTTTTTTTTGTAAAAGACTGTATTATGTGAAGGTAGATATTTCATTTATGTATCTATAAATTAAGAGAGCAGAAAATAATATATCGATACTAATATTGTTTTATAGACAAATCCTGCACTAGGTTTATTCCTGTGTCTTAATGGATTTAGACATATACATAAAACTGACACCCACACTGAGAATAATAATAATTTATAAACTAATACTAGGTAGTAGAGCCACGCTGATTCAAGCACGGTTGGGCCGGCTCTACCGGGGCGGTACTACCCTCGCACAGAAGATCACCATAAAATGACAGCGTTCGTGCGTGCTGTCGTGTTTCGATGGTGAGTGCGAGACCGGAGGCCCAATGATGCATAAGCATCTTACTAGGCCGCCATGGTGTGGGTCACCATGCGGCATTGTTTGCATTCGCAGTGAGTATGGCGACCACCTCTGTTGGATTCTACTTATGCTTCATCAAGCGGTGTAGAGTCATTTTGATAGGGCCATACATAAGAAAAAAATTACAGAGAACACAGAGGTTCACAATTCGATTGTATAATAACTTCACATTTCAGATAAGTTACCACCTATCTGACAGATGGTTTGACACAATTTATATTATGGAAAATACATCAAATTATCTGTCAGATACTGTGGGACAGCCACGCTTCGGCATGAATGGGCCGGCTCGACTGGAGTGGTACCACGGCCTCACAAAAAACCGTTGTGAAACAGCGCTGGCGCTGTGTTTCACCGAGTGAGTGAGGATACCGGAGGCACATACCCCAAACCCTCCCCCTCCCCATCCCCCAAAGGCCGGCAACGCATATGTGACGCCTCTGGTGTTGCGGGTGTCCATGGGCGGCGGTAATCGCTTACCATCCGGCGATACGTCAGCTCGTTTACCCCCTATTCCATAACAAATAATAATAAGCTATCCGAAACATATCTGTAACCGGTGAAACAGGGCTTTAGACTCATAAGTCAGTGACACTTTAAAAAAAATTAAATTATAATATTTTAATGTCGTGTTTTCCAATAAACCTTCAACCATTTCAAAATCCAAAACCGTGTTAAAAATACATCAGTATACGTCATGATGTAATGTTTTATAATAAACTTATGTGAAGACCACGATAAATACTAGTTATACAAGTCTCAAGTATGCCAACGCACTCAGATCATATTGTGTAACCCGTCGCTTCTCACGCGGTCCGCAGTATATGCAAACATTTCACAAGCGTGTTTGCAAGTAAGGCAGTGATTGTAATTATATATACCATGTTCAACATACTAGTGATGAAAATTAATATATATTTCTAAAGACATACATTATTATACAGACACAGAAAAAATAAACGTGCTCATCACACAGTTATTTTGCTCGGGCGGGAATTAAACCTAACACTCCAGTTTTTTTTTAATTCTGATGTACGATCTAAAATTTCATATATTTATTTATTTATTTGGACAACCAGTTGTCGTTACATTATATCTTATGTATATAAGAAACAGTAAGTTCACTAACTCTAAATGCATTACATTTCAAGGTGTCACAACATGCACCAATAGAAACAAGTGAAAATAAAAATAATATGAAATATACAAAAATAAATTAAATTAAAACACTTTTTAAAAACAAGCTTTTAATGGAATGCCTCGAGACGAATCAAACGAGTCCAAACTCGATGATGTTGCGACGTTTCTTTACAGAGTTCCTATGGCTACCTTCCAGCTCCAGCATCAGATCAGCTCCATGTCATTATAATATTTTATTGTCACGCTGTATACATATGATTGCAAAATTTCAGCAAAATCGGTTTAAGATATCTGCTTCAAAATTGAGTTGCAAGATTCCACCCGAACATACAAGCATACATACATACATTGCAAGTTAATAAAAAGCTTGTAATGAACCAAAACAACTTAAAGAAAGTAACAAATTTATTGTTTATTTAAGTATGGAGATTGATACCATAGTTTATAACAGAAAGTTGTCACCACCAGTCGAATATAATGTCTTGTATAAGTTGTTATAATCTAAAAGTTCACCATATACTATGTATATCCAACACAAATAGAAAGTAAGCGATCGTACAAGTTCATTGTCGTGACCTTGGGCGCTGAGCTGCAAGCGAGTGTATAACGGATACTGCACATTGTGCGACATACTGGGAAATATCTTTGAGAAAAAATATATCATGCAAATCTAATATATGCTTCCAGCGATTGAGAAAGCTCTATCTTTACATACAGACACTCAGGTCTTTATACCTAAAAATATAGTTTTTTTAACATAGACAATTCCCGCACTAAGAATTAATCTTATACCCCAGGAGACCTTATACACTTCCATGAAACGTGCATAAGAACGACACCCAGACTCGAATCTCGACCTCTGGTGTCTATGGGCGGCGGTAATCGCTTACCATCAGGTGATACGTCTACTCGTTTGCACCCTATTCCATAAAAAGAAATGTGTCTAATTTAAAATCGTGCTCAAATATTACAAAAAAGTTAGTTGTTAGGCGATGCCTATGTCCAGCCGTGGACCATTAAATGCTATTGATGTGGTGATGTTAGTTGAATTCATGAGTATTCAAAACATGTCATTACTTCAAAATATTAAAGTACTAGCTTTTACCCGCGGCTTCGCTCGCATTTAATAAAAAGTATCCTATGTTACTTCTTATACCTCCAAGATTTACGTGGAACGTACAACGTTGGCGAAGTGGTAGCGTATGCGACTGCTGTGCCAACGAGGCAGTATGTGCGTATGTGATTCCCGGGTCGGACCAAATGTTTGTAGGATCTGCAAATATTTGTTTCAGAGTTTGGGTGTTTTCTATGTATCATAGTATGTATTTACAAAAAAAAGTATATATGTATGTATTTGTATCAGTTGTCTAGTACCCCTTACACAAGCTCTGCTTAGCTTGGGACTAGACGGCGTTGTGTGTTAGATGTCCGAAATATATAAAATAATATACAAAGTTTTATGATGATCGGTTTAGTAGTTTTCGCGTTAAAGCGGACCAAACAAACTTACATTTAGATTTATAATAATAAATGCCCTGTTTAACGAAATAGAGATATTTTCTATAGTTTCAAATAAACGTCCTGTCGCCGTCCTCAAAACATTTGTGGCACAGTGTGCGAGGGCACTTAGGCACTCTCCCGGAGGAATAGAGAAAGCGTTCGGTAGCAGCCTTGACCCGTTTAGGAGATTAGAAGGCAGATAGCATTTCTAATGATGAAAGATTTCGAACGATCAAGATAATGGTCCATCTATTGTTAACAGAAATTTATATATTACAATAAATCTATATCTATACAAATAAATAAAATTAGAGTGCCTGTTTGTAATATTAAAATAACCGCTTTTTAATAAATGCATATGTCATGTATGTATTTACGGTACATGTACCAAAATTTTTTTTTTTTAATTTTTGTCTGTCAGTCGATCTTTCTGTTTGATCTGGCTAATCTCTAGAACGACTGGACTGACTTTGACGGGACTTTCACTGGCAGATAGTTGATGTAATAAGAAGTAACTTAGGCTACTTCTTTAGACTAGCTTTGTCCCGCGGTGTTACCCGTGGTTGAAAAAGTACAACATAAGCCGCGGGTAGCACCTCTTGAGTTATAAATAGTGTGTAACTAACACGATTTTCTTTTATATATATCTGACTGCACGTTTTTCTAGTGGTTTAACGGTCACCACGCCGTTTCCTACTTCGCCAAATATCGTGGGTTCAAATCCCATGTAGGACAACACTTTGTGTGATCCACAAATTGTTGTTCTGAGTCTGGGTGTTATTTGTGTCCGTTTCATGTATGTTTGTAAAGTCCCCCGCGACACCTAGTGCGGGAGTTGTCTTTTAAAAAAAGAAAGAAAGAAAAGAAAAGAAAGAAAAAAAGAAATAAATAGATGTATGCATATTCTTATGAAATGAAGATGTTTTGGACTTTGACTTTGATATAAAATAATACATAGAACTAATTTTCAACCCGAACTAATTGAATATTACGAGTGAGGCCATGGGCATCAAACAGAGCATAGCAGTTATACATACTTTATATTCTAAAACAGTAGTTCCTATTCCAGGCCATGATAACAAAGGAGATGACGTCACTCAGCATGTTACCGGATCTTCAAAAAATCCTTTAGAAAGCGGTTATTTAACAGCAAATGAGTAAAGAATTTAACAATAACACGAGTTGTGCCAACACTCAATTCTTATGTTTTCACTGCAAACATGTACATAAATGTTATACTGTTTTGCATCTTTTTTACATGAACATAATGACTATTTGAGAATGTTACGGAAATGACGGTAGAACCAAAAGTCTTTTTACCTAATCTCTTTTTAGATTGTACCTAATTTAGAATAATAAGTCAATGTTGATCCAATTGCCAACACATTATTAAACCTATTAATAAATAATCACAAATTTTAACAAAAAAAAACCGACTTCAATCTGGACCAAATTTAAATTAAACCACACGGAAATCACCAGCTTTCAAATAAAAAAAGAATCTCCGAAATCGGTTCACCCAGTCAAAGGTTAAGAGGTAACAAACATTTTTAAAAAAACAGTCGAAATGAGAACCTCCTCCTTTTTTTGAAGTCGGTTAAAAAAGAAAACAAATGATACGGCTGTGTGAAAATGTAGTAGTAGTATTTAAAACTTACAAATCGGTAATTTAAATTTTATTAATCACACAATTAATATCATCATTATCATCAACCTAATAATGTTCCACCGCTGGGATTGGTTCTCCTCTCAGGAGAAGGTTTAGGACATACCTCCCAACCCTGGCCGAGTGTGGGTTAAGAACTGGTAACGTTGTGGCTATGTAATCTTGCCGTTGGATGTTTTAAGCCTCCAACTAAACTTCACGACTGTTATGATGATGACCTATGATAAAAACTAGGACCGACTGCTTAACCTGACCTCCGAATTACATGCCACTAGCGATCACCCATTAAAGTACTGATCGCGCCATCGTTAGGTACTTACACTCAGTAATTGTTTCTAATAAACGATGGCAACTGTGATACGAGCGCCACATATGAATCTTATTATAATATATTAATCTTGATATATTATCTTATAATGTTAATCTCATCATCAGATTAACATTACTAAACTCTATTGGATTCAGCATACATACATACAGTCACGCCGTTTTTCCGAGAGGGGTAGGCAGAGACAATTTAACTCCACTTACTACGGTCCTAACACACCTTTTTTGCTTTGTCCACATTCATCAATCGCTGCATGCATGCTCGTCGGTTCCTGGTGCTCTCCACATTGCCCTTTTTTAGAACATAACCAATTTGGTCATGGTCACCAATTGGACTCATCAAAAAAAGTAAAATGAGCACAAACTTTATGGATTTTTATGAAGAAGTTGAAAAGCATAGTCCACCTATTCTTGTTTTTAACCGATTTCAAAAAAGGAGGAGGTTCTCAATTCGACTGTTTTTAGGGTTCCGTGCCAAAGGCAAAAAACGAAACCCTTATAGATTCGTCATGTCTGTCTGTCTGTCTGTCCGTCCGTATGTCACAGCCACTTTTTTTCCAAAACTATTAGACATATAATGTTGAAACTTTGTAAGTAGATGTATTCAGTGAACCGCTTTAAGATTTTTACACAAAAATAAAAAAAAACAATAAATTTTGGGGGTATACTTAGAACTGAAACTCAAAAAATTTTTTTTCATCAAACCAATACGTGTGGGGTATTTATGGATAGGTCTTCGAAAATGATATTGAGGTTTCTAATATAATTTTTTTCTAAACTGAATAGGTTGCGCGAGAGACACTTCCAAAGTGGTAAAATGAGTGTCCCCCCCCCTTTAACTTCTAAAATAAGAGAATGATAAATCTAAAAAAAATATATGATGTACATTACCATGTAAACTTCCAACGAAAATTAGTTTGAACGAAATCTAGTAAGTAGTTTTTTTTTAATACGTCATAAATCGTGAACTGCAATTTACCTTTCATTCAATCAACACAAATATAAAAATAAAATAAAAAATATATTATGTTACTTGCTGCCGCGGAACCCTTCATGGGCGAGTCCGACTCGCACTTGGCCGCTTTTTTTCATGTTTGTTACCTCATAACTTTTGATAGGGTGAACCGATTTTGATGAAATTTTTTATTTGAAAGCTGATGCTTCTCGTGTGTTCCCATTTCAATTTGGTCCAGATTGAAGTCGTTTTTTTTTGGTACAATTTGTGATTATTATTATAATATAGATAGCAAGCAACCTGACCTAATAAGAAGTGATCACCACCACTCGTAAACACCTGTAAAAGTTGATTTTACAAATGCAATGTCTCCCTTTGATTTCAAGTCTTAGAGAAGAGTTAAGCGCTCCGATAACCTAGCAGCCCTGTCAAAAAGCAATGCAAAAATTTCATTGTCACCAATCTTAAATGGTCCAACATAGGCTTCAGCAAGGAGGTTTTACCCTTTAAAAGTTGCTTATCGCCGGTTTTTGGTATAACTTTAGTATAACAATACTCGAAGTGGCAGATTTGTATCAAAGCATGCTCCAAAGCATGCATACTTTGCCGGATTAAGAATATAGAGTGTTGCCCACCCATATTTATCCCGTGGATGTCTTAAAAGGCGACTAATAGGGCAAGCTATGTATGACAACATTACTACAGAGAGAAGGAAATGTTAAAACAAACCCTACACTAACTCGTCTGGCCAAACTGCGGTCAAATAATGATTGGGCAGACAGGCGGGGGGATAGACGCGGCATCGTTCCTGGAGGGGATCTGAAATAACATGGTCCAGGTCCTCCTCAGAACAGGGCACCTGAGGCTGGCAGTCGGGGTGTTTTTTAGTGGAATCACCACATACCTGGCTTCTCATCCAAGGAGCAGCAGGAAATCCGACTTTCCAACCCACACGGCAATAAATTTCGACCGCGCGCACTCGTTTAAATATTATAATAATTAAAAAATAAATAAAAAATAATGTTTATGGAAAACTAACCTACCTATATCGAAAAATATCTTACTATATATCACTTGCCTGATATACTTTAAACATCTCGTCAATAGGTATAATAACACCAAAGTATAAATAAATAGTTAATAAATATTTCGGACATCTAACACACAACGCCATCTAGTCCTAAGCTAAGCAGAGCTTGTGTTATGGGTACTAGACAACTGATATAAATACATATATACTTTTTGTGTAAATACACACATATTTTATTATACATAGAAAACATCCAAACTCCGAAACAAACATTTGTAGATCACACAAACATTTGGTCCGACCCAGGATTTGAACCCGAGCCCTCCAGCACAGCAGTCGCATATCACCACTGCGCCACCGAGGCAGTCATACCGGAAGCAAGTACCAAAACCTCTCGCGCTCTATACCAAATTTTGAAGCAATCATCCTTGTCACGGAGCCAACGCACAATATAAAGGCGCTCGCCATCCCGGACGCATCTCACTTACACCTAATCCGTCAATAAGGACGCATCTGACCTTAAAAATAATTTTTATTTATTATAATAACATTAAAAAAAATGCGTGTGTTGTGTTGTATTCTTGCTATTGCGGTTGTGGCCTGCAGCGCCGCTCCAGGATCTTCTAATGAAGATGATGGAAGAATCGAGCTATTCTCTGGTGTTGCCATAGAGAAGTAAGTGATTTTTTTAAGATTTCGGGATATGGAATTCAAGTCGTGAATTATGTCAAATACTGCACTAAACTTAAAACTTTTATGATTTTTCCTAATAAGGAGATTGTGCGAGATTTTAAATTTTGATTCATAGCTATCCTCTTAACATAGTATATTTAAATAAAAATGAATCACCAAAATGTATTTACGCGCATAACGTCCGATCGACTGCACCAAATTGGATATATTTTTATATATTTTTTTTTGTTTTTGTTTTAAAAAAGACAACTCCCGCACTAGGAATAAATCCTGTGTCGCGGGGGACTTTACAAACATACATGAAACGGACACAAAGAACACCCAGACTCAGAACAATAATTTGTGGATCACACAAAGTGTTGTCCTACGTGAGATTTGAACCCACGACACTTGGCGAAGTAGGAAACGGCGTGGCGACCGTTAAACCACTAGGCCAAACGTGCAGTGCAAACGTTCGTTATTGTCATGATTAGGTATGCATAGAACAAAATTATAAGAAAACCTAAGGTGTTATATTTTTTGAGCCATAAATACGACTACCGTACTGACTGCTAATCAAGAGGTCTCGGGTTCGATTCCCGGGTGGGCTGCTGTTGTGTTTTTCTTACAAGAAATATACAACAAAACCCCCTAGGAAGATGATGGCTTAATAATATACCTCGAAGGTCCAAAGTTTATAATTAACTAATATTTCAACGATATTTATTGCTCATCAAAAAAAAAAAACATAAAGACGGAAAGAGCTCTTAGAATAAAGATATATTTGTCCTTTAAATAGAAAATATCCTGATGAGAGTTTAGTTTAGTCTAGTCTGAAATATACTTTGTTCTGAAATGAGAGTTCGTAACACTAAATCTATTTCAAAATTACCTTACACTAACAAGGAATTATCAGTAACCCACTTTACACGACTAGAATCACTCTGTTATTCGAACCTAAACAAGCCAGAATATGTACTGTATATTGCTAAGAGGCGCTCATAGCCCAGTTGCATTCGGTGATTAGAAACAATCACAACGACGGCGCGGTCAGTACCTGGATGGGTGACCGCTGGTGGCATGATGCCATGAGCGTCTCCGTGATTCGGAGGTTACGTTAAGCAATCGGTCCTGACTGTTATAGTAGGATAACCGTTGTGAAGCTTAGTTTGTGAAGCTTAGTTGGAGGCCTTTGGGCGGCTTGAAAACATCCAACGGCAAGATTACGTAGCCACAACGTTGTCTGGCTAGTCCCCAACCCGCACTTGGCCAGCGTGAGGACGCATGGCCATAACCATCTTTCGCTAAAGATGGTTATGGCCATGCGTCCGGGCTCGGATCTCCTAGCGAGGAGATCCGACCAAGCAGCCAGCATTGGGACGTTATGGGTTGTTGATGATTGCTATGGGAATTTGTAAATTAAATCATCAATCAGCTAACCCACACAACTGTTTTTCTTTTTATTGCCTATAACAGCCTATAACATTCCTTGGTAAATGGGCTATCTAACACTAAAAGAATTGTAGGATTGGAACCAGCCGTTAACGCGTGATGCCGTGACTCAAGGGAAGTAAGGATTAATTTTTATATACATAGATGTTATAATTTAGGATATTATTAGTAAGAAGGAAAAGTTACCTTCTCAGTCACAGTTTCAACTAGTTCAGGAGATAGAATATATTGCTAATAATAATAGTCTTAAATGAAGGACCTACATTTGCATTTTATATTTACTTTACTTTTAAATATAAAATGATGACGTACTGGATACAAACTCCTTAAGTGTTAATGTATCTATATAGAAAATATGAATTGGACCTAGATACAGAACAAATGATAATACTCATCACACAGTTATCTGCCCTAAGTAGTAATCAAGAATATGATCACTAGTCTGAAACACTATCGCTTTTGTATGAAAATCACTTTGAATGATTTAATTATATTATGAAACCTTAGCAGCGTGATACGATGAGGTAAGTTATCCCTCATTGGATACAGATCACGCCGACTTTCGTTTTGAACAAAAGATATTTATCACGGATTGTTACAGTTCAAGCAAAGTAAAGCTCCTTAAGCCTTCAGTACTAACTTTCTCCGTACTCTTATATATGTATTGGATAGAGTTTTATTTACCGAGGTGGTTGAAGCTCTTTGGGCGAAGCCTTTGTGTAAGCATTGAACGGCAATACGCTGAAGAAGGAGACATAGAGTTCTTTGAAGGAATAGGTATGTGAAACTACGGATTATTACATAAAAGTGATCAATTTTAAAAATGTAAGGTAATAGAAAACTAGAAGGTGCAATAAAATTTCATAGACAATGTTTTGTTCCTTGTGTATTTCCTAATTTCTGTTGATAAATTTTTTATGGTTTTCTGTAAATATATTTAAAAATATTTTGACATTTTAGAGATATCCTTGGTCTTATATAGGTACATATAGTTTCCGTAGCTACAATTTTCTCACTGTTCTAAGTTTCAACGGTCATTTTCAATTTTCATATACATCTCCTTTAAACAATATTCTTTTAACGTCATTTACATATTTGCTTACAATTTTAGCCGGCATTGTATACATTAACTATAGTTTACCCGGCGAACTTAGTAACGCCATATTTACATATCTGTCACACACAACTTCCCACAGGCAGTGGACAGTCGCGGACAAAAAAAAACTTTTCCCGTTATCTTTTATTTTTTCTGGTATACAAACGTTGTCCTAACAATAACAAACACATAAAAAAAGAATTATTTAATTTGGTGCAGCCGATCGGAAGTTATGCGCGTACATACATTTCAGCGATTAATTTTTATATTATATAGATGACGACAAAAGAGTTGAGTAGGTTGACTAATTATTTGTTATGTTATTGAATGAACGTAACTTTAAATACAAAATAGAATAGTTTTTTCTTCAAAAAGTTTCTGTACAAGACAACAAGGTTTAGTCAATTTTGTCCAGGAGTTAGGTTTAGAGTTGAACTTATTACTTTTTGTTTAAATGGGTATGCTTTTTTTGCAATTGCAAACGAGCAGACGTATCGCCTGATGGTAAGCGATTACCGCCGCCCATGGACACCCGCAACACCAGAGGCGTCACAAGTGCGTTGCCGGTCCTTTATTAACCGACTTCCAAAAGGATGAGGTTCTCAATTTGATTAGTATTTTCTTCAAAGTAATGGAACTCGCGTCATCGTTACAGATTGCTTTCCAGGAGCTACTTTTTAACTTCTTTTTGCTGTGTATTTTATTTAAAGAGGTTAATTTCAGGTGTGTTTAAACAAATGTTTGTTTATAGTTTTAAATGTTCACTTCTGTCGGCGGTCCTCATGACAGCTTTGTGATTTTTTATCTATTTAATTTGTTCTACTTGATACCACTGCGTGTTATGTCAATTACACACGTTTTCTCTTAAAGAAATTACGAACTATTGACAGTTTAAAATTACGCTTATTGAGTAAACATACAGTTACCCCATTCTCATGTTAATGAAGTGAAAATAGACCGCTTCACTTATGAAATAACACTGAAAGGTATTCGGTTTTCTAATGTATATTTACATAAGTTTCCTGTATTGTGTTATTTTAGTTATGGTAATATTGAGAGAGTTCATTCATGTAATGGACAAACCGAGAAAGAGTATTTAGTAACAATGGTTACTTGTAACACTTTGGTATACTACTACTTATTTAGTGTAGACTTATATTGAAGTGGTTGCATGGTTCAAACCTCACCCAGTTATTAATACTACCAATTTATTTATTTATTTATTAGCTTATATTACCTTACTACATTTAGTGTTTAAATCTATCTTAACATTACATTATATCTTATCTATTTTTTGTTGTGGATACTATAATAATTAATTTCTAAGTGTTAGATGTAAGGACCGCCTTTTGCGGTATAAGCCTCCTCCAAACATTGCCAAGTGGCTCTATCTCGTGCCAGTCTGGACCAAAGGTGGCCCGTAGTTTCCACGATATCGTCGCTCCATCTTTTAAACGGTCTGCCCTTTTTTCTTTTCTTGTCTAGTGGATACCAATTTGTGACTGTCTGCGACCATCTTCCATCGATTGCTCTTTGAACATGGCCGGACCATTTCCACTTGAGTGTCAGAACCTGTTTAACCACGTCTCGCGCTTTGGTTCTTTTCCTGATTTCCGAGTTTCTCACTCTATCTTTCAACTTAATATTCATGTAGCTTCGTTCCATTCCTCTTTGACAAGTTTTGATCTTGTTCAGGTTTGAACGCTTGAGAGGCCAGGTTTGACATGCATAGGTAAGAACCGGAGTAAGACAAATGTTCATCGCTTTGGTCTTCAAGTTTGTGGGAATGCAACCTTTGAAGATCTCCCTTAAAGACCAGTACCTATTCCAAGTATTCTTTACTCTACGGTCTATTTCCTTTTCTGTACAGGATTTAAATGAAATGAGGTGACCCAGGTAAATGTAATCCTCCACATAACATATATGTTCAGACTCAATGCAAATTTGTGTTTGTTCACGATTGGTCATAATTTTAGTTTTTTCCCAGTTAATCTGCAGACCGACTGCTGCACTTTTTTGGCTGAGCGACTCTATCATGTACTGAATTTCATTAGGGTTTTCAGACATCAAGACTATATCGTCTGCGAATCTTAGATGTGATAGGTACTTGCCATTGATTTTTATCCCTACTTCATTCCACTCGAGCTTTTGGAAGATGCATTCTAGGACTGCGATGAAAAGTTTCGGGGATAACGGGTCACCTTGCTTCACACCTCTCTCTACTTGGAATATCGCTCCACTTGTCTCTAGGCGTACTCTTGCTGTGCTATTCAAATAGATCGCTTTTATAAGTTCAATGTAATCGTTATCTATACCTTGTTGGTGTAAAGCTTGCCATATTGAGTCATGAGAAATAGAGTCGAAGGCTTTCGAGTAGTCAATGAAAGCTATGTATAATGGTAAGTTATATTCAGTAAATCTTTCAATTATTATTTTTAAAGTATGGATATGGTCAACCGTAGAGTAATGTCTCATAAAACCAGCTTGCTCCACCGGTTGATTCTCGTCAATTTTAGATGTTATACGTCTTAACAGAGTTGATGCGAAAACCTTATACAAACAGGATATGAGACTAATAGGCCTATAATTCGTTATCATTTTGGGATCGCCTTTTTTGTACAATAGAGTTATTTCTGAGCATGTCCATGTTTTTGGTATATCCTTAGTTGCAAGTACACGATTGAAGAGCTTTGTAAGTGGCTTTATTAATTTATCTTTGGCAGTTTTAATCATTTCGTTTGTCACGCAATCAGGCCCTGGACTTTTGCCAGATTTTAGCATTTTGATTGATAACTCTATTTCACTCTCTAGAAAAGGCGCCACTGGTTCTATGTCTAATATTGACTGTACAGACATCGGTTTATTTTGGCTTGTGTACAGATTTTTGTAAAACTGTGTAGCTATTTCCATTAATTCGGATCTATTTGTAACAGTGGTTCCTGAAGTATTCTGTAGTTGCGTCAGAATAGGCTTGGTATTCTCTAATTTTTTGAACCCTTTTTTTATTCCACCTGTTTCTTCTATGAATTTACTAATAGTATCAAGTCGTTTATTTTTTATGTTCTGTTTTATTTTCTTATGAATTGTTCTGTAGAGTTTACTAAGCTTTTGCTTTTCTTGTCTAGTTTTGTTTTTCTTGTTTTTCAATTTATATTTTTCAGCTTTCAGTGACTGTATCTCTTCAGTTATAATTTCTTGATTTTTATCTTTTATTTTGGAGTAGCCTCTTAGTAAAAATGTCTCTATATTCTTGTTAAACCGTTGTACGTTCTCATTTTCATAGTCAGATAGGCATAGTGGCTCTAAATTTATTATTTCTCTATCCACGTTTGTCTTACACGTGTAGTTAGCTAATACTACCAATAGCTCCCCTATAGAATAGAATAAACTTTATTGTACACCGGATATTAAAGTTTACATAAAAATAACATATCAATTGAATGACCATGTATAAATGGCGGCCTTATCGCTAATAAGCAATTTCTTCCAGGCAACCGAGGGATGGAAAACATTTTTTGGAAAAAAAAAAGATTTCATGGGCAGTTTTGGTGCGAAAAGAAGAAAAAAAAATGTATAAGAATTTAAGTGAATTCGACAAAATAAAATATTATTATATGAGACTTCGACGACTAGTCGTGAGCTAAGTGATCGTGACTGATGATAGGCTATGGTCCGTTTATTTTGGTAAATTCTATGTGTAGCTGTCGGTATGAGAACTTTCATTGCGTGATTCATAATCAGTAGATCTTACATAGATCGGTATACTATCGCTTGATGCTTAGATAGTGGATAAGTTAATACTATTGACGGACAGTCCTGTGTGATCCAGACTGTTAAACTGCAAGCCAATGGTTCAATTCCCATCTAGGAGAAATGATTATTTGTTGACTGAGGCTCTGTCTAATTTGGGATCAGACTATCATATATTAAGTGTATTAATTTTTTATTCTAAATAGTTTACTGGTATTTTAGACCCTTGAATTATTTGTTCACAGAGACGCAACGGGTGAAGAAAAACTGAATGTTAAGTTTGAACCCGGTGAACTGAGAGACGCCGCAAAGAGCTTCGCAGAAGGTATGTCGAATGATTGCTTACCCTTATAACATAAGTAATTAGTCATACTTAACTACATGAATGCCGTTGTTATTTCAGTGGTCATCTACCTCCTATTACACTTTGGGCTATTTTCATCAATTCCTGATGAAATTTCATATAGTTCTGTTTTACATTTATATCTATACAACTGATTCTAATTGAAGTGTCTGTTTATCTTAATATATATATTTCTTGTGTGCGTGTGTATGTGACTGAACTCCTCCTAAACGACTGGACCAATTTTGATGAAATTTTTTGTGTGTGTTCAAGGGGATCTGGGAATGGTTTAGATTCACAAAAACGACTGGACCGATTTTGATGAAATTTTTTGTGTGTGTTCAAGGGGATCTGGGAATGGTTTAGATTCACAAAAACGTAAACGATGTTACGTGGGTCGTAAATATGGCGGTACGAAGTTCGCCGGATCAGCTAGTAACTACATAAATGCATATTTATTTATTTATTTATTATAAACTTTATGCAATTTCATTTTACATCGGCGGACTTAATGCCCAGGGCATTCTCTACCAGTCAACCTTAGGGTGGTGTAGAAATTTTAAAAGGTAGGTGTGCATATAAGTCAAACAGTTTACTGCATATATAAACTGATAAATACATGTATATATAATTATATATACAAATACAATACATACGTCATAAATACTCATAAATGTAAATATGTTATATAAAGCTATACACTTACATAATTTCTTTAAATTCTTACACTATGACAACTAGTATTTAATGTGTATTATCGGTTAGATAATTCTGCCATTTCGTTGAGAAGGAGTTCATGTACTTTCTTTTTAAATGTGAGACGGTTTGTGGACATCCTGACTTCGAGCGGGAGCGCATTCGATAGTAATACCGCCTGGACAAAGAACGAAGAGTTCACGAAATCAGAGTTATGGGTGGGACATGAGAGAAGCAGATTATTAACTGAGCGAAGATTTCTGTCGTGGTTAGAGCACAGGTAACGCATATCGGTTGGCCTAATGGTTTAAGCGGTCGCCACGCCGCTCCCTACTACGCCAAGTGTTGTGGGTGCAAATCCCATATGGGAAAACACTTTGTGTGATCCATAAATTGGTTGTTCTGAGTCTGGGTGTTCTTTTTGCCCATTTCATGTATGTTTGTAAAGTCCCTCGCGACACAGGATGTTTATTCCTAATGTGGCAGTTGTCTTTAGAACAAAAAAAAGTATTTACGGTAATAACGCACCGGCAACGCACTTGTGACTCCCCTGGTGTTGTGGGTGTCCATGGGCGGCAGTAATCGCTTACCATCAGGCGATACGTCTGCTCGTTTGCCCCCCATCATCTCAAAAAAATACCATCAAAACATCATTTTTTTCGGGCGACAATATAGCAAGGGAACAGCTAGTACATATAAAGTGTAAGACAATTTGACAGATACAGGTTGCTGATATATAATTATGATTACCTGACAAATTCGTCTCTATCAGAGACTTGTGAAACAGAAATCTTTAATTTATCTGGCAGATAAATTTACAATAGTCTATCAGGAACTTTATCGAAACTGGGCTTTGTGTGGACATGAGACAATACTTTGTGTGATTCACACACGTGAGTCTGGGTATTTTTTCTGTCCGTTTCACGTATGTTTCTAAAGCTCCTCGCGTCTCCGAAATTTATTTCCAGTGAAGATATTGTTTTTAAAAAAATGTGTTCCGAAATAAAATATTTGAAAAATGTATTTGTCATAAAAAAAATAATAAAATTAAAAAAAAACCTAGAAAAATAAAGAGACTATTGGACGGGTCTATTTTGGATGCATAGGTATTAGTAAGTTTTAATTCAGGACAGTTTTATTTTGATATTTTGGATACAAAGCTTTAGATCGAATACTTACTACTCGATGAAATTTACGCCAAGATGCGATGGTCTTGAGAGAATATGAAAGTTGCCGGAAGCGAGTCAATGAACTGTTACGTCAGAACCAGAGCAGCGGCCTCTCGGTCAAGGCCACGAGTTTGTTTATTTCGGTCAGTTAAAATAAAATAAAAGACAACAGTTCTATCATACTTTACTGTAATGTTTTTTTATTTTTATTTAAGCAAAACTCTCTAATATCTGGATATCCGGATAAGAGGTCTGCCGGATATCCGGTATCCGGACATTGACAAAACTTAAAAATTATTCCTTTATTTTACACTGTTACATACTTACAAAATGAATTTATTACAATATGTAAAAGTTGACTAGCCACTTAAGAAGTTCTTACTTCATACTAAGAGTTTTTGTCATGTTAAGTCCTCAGATTCCTATTAAATGAATAAATCAATTCTTTTACGGATTTATAAAATTCAAAATATTTTGAAAGATTTTCGGAAAAATAAATTCTATATCACTTTTTTTTATTTCTAGCTCGTGGCAAAATCAAGAAGTATACACCCTTTCTAACAGGCATTGGTGTCAAAGTCTTGGCTGTAGCTGGTCTGTTGTTTGGAGGTCTCACACTGTTGGTGACTAAAGCCTTAGTTATCGCCAAGCTTGCCTTCGTCGTAGCAGCAGCTCTTGGCATCCAGAAGCTATTGAGCGGAGGTGGTTTGAACAGCATTAGTGGCAAGGTAAGATTTACATAATAAAAAGACAAGTATGCTGTATGTTTGTAAAATAAGCGAACAATGGACTGCGCGAGTGGCGTAGTACCTTAAATGGCACCCGCTTCTTACTGCAGTGAGTGTTGTGGCTTCGATACCTACAGGGTACAACACTTTGTGTGAACGACAAAATATGTCCACTTTAATCATTGGTTACAAAGTTCCCTAGAACATGGGATAATACGTTCCTGATCCAGCAGTTTTATTATAAAAAGGGTTTATTGCATACTATTCTTGAGACTGGTAGATAGTTTTTATTTTACGAATTGTATGCAAACAAAAATGCAGCTAATCTTAGGATTTAACACACACAAATACTCTGTATGGATTAAGAACTTATAGTAGGAGAGCTGGTACCATTTTTGGGTAGGTATTTGAGGCAAGTTGAAAACTTGTCACACACCTCTCCTAATATACCCCAACACGAAACTGCACACCTGGCTGGTGAGTAGCGGGGCAAATTTTTGACAACCAGCGATAGTGATGATAACGTAGGCTTGTGTCTCCCACGTGAGCTATGTTTCTCAGAGCGCTATAACTGGCGACGTATATCGTTATACCATGGCTATTGTAAGTCACGTGACCTCGCCAGAGGGGGGGGTTGATTTAGCCCCGCTACTCACCAGCCAGGTATGCAGTTCCGTGTTGGGGTATAATAGGAGAGGTCTGTGACAAGTTTTCAGCTTGGCTCAAATACCTACTCAAAAAATGGTACCAGCTCTCGGACCATTAGGTTCTTTTTTCATATTTGTTTTGGCAATCGTTCGGGAAGAATAAACTTCCTCCGTACCCACATTATCTCTTATTATCATCATCTTCCTAGCCTTTATTGTTCCCAAGATTTGGGGTCGGCTACTAGTTCAAATTGTTTTACATGAATATCAGTTTTTACACGGAGCGACTGGCATCGGACCTCCGCAACCCTGAGGGTGAACTAAATTCGAAGGTTGGACTAGTTGTCGGTATATTTAAGGGGACTGACTTCCCAATAACGATTGCCATAGATGATCATGACAACCGGTACCGGCTGCTTAACGTGCTCTCCGAGGCATGGGCGGGAAACACCGCCTCAATACTTTAGGCTGCTATTAAGAATTTCTTGTAAGATTATCTCTTATATTCATTATAATTAAACTTCTTTCACCAGATCGCCGGCATCCAGTCTTCTCAGCAGTGGTCATCACCAACAGCATCAGCAGCGTCATACCCTTACGCCAGATCATCAAGTGTTGCCAATGATGCCAATGACTTGGCCTATAATTCACAGATACCTTCATAAACAGAGAAGAATCCAGAAGTAGTAGAAGTTATACAAAGAGACATGAAATTTAATAAAAATAATATTTTCAAGGTTTTACTACACCACACTATGTTACTACATTATACTGTACTGTATTGAGCTCTCCTGTACTGCACTTCACTGTAATACATGTACTGTATTGTGCTTTCCTGTGCTGTACTGCACTTTCCTGTATGGGCTGTACTGGTCACATTTGAACAATAACAATCAGTATTTATTGATACGCTAAAGGCTAGTTAAAATACCTGTTAATTGTCTCTGAATACTGAAAGACCCTACTATTAAAATATTTATAATTAAATAGATTAAAATGATAACAGATTTCCAAATGATCTTTATTACGTATAAGAAAAAATAAATAAAATATTATTATTAGAAAGTAATACTATTAGAATTATTATTTAAGGCTAAAAAAATAATATAATGGTGCGTTAATGAGCTTTAAATTTGATTTATGAACGCTGAATTCAATGGTGCAAGATATGTTATAAAATTATCAATTTTATTAAAATTATAACCTATTAATTATTAAAAATTATAACCTATTATTAAAATTAATATGTACAAATTTAAAAAAAATATGGATGGTGCAGGGTAAAAACAACGAAATAATTTTTGAATAAATTAATTTCTCACTGTTGTATAAAGCGGTCCACCGGGCCAACTTCTTTTTAAACTATTAGATAATAGAATGTACTAATACGGGTTTATGTGTCATGGAACCAAACATTGTACTTATTTTAATCACTCATAAGACTGTACAATTAGTAATAAGAATAATAAAATGTAAATTTTATTGATTTATTTTTATTACAATTATTTTCTACGATTGGTTGTTGAAATCAATTCATCTTTAGTAGAAGAACTAGCCTGTAATTGCTGCACAGAGGATCAACATACGTTTGCGTCCGGTACCTTGCCTCTTTCTTTTTAGTTATATTTTCAGTTTTTCATTCATTTCTAGTTTCAAAATGTCCAATCGTCGATATTGTAAATTTGTCCCATAGTCCCATACTGTACCTATTATAGAGCAAAATTTGGAGGTTTGACATGCTTCTGAGTCTTCTTAGTTTCGTGTGGAAGCCCGGGTTTACCGGTAAGCGGTATACCACGTTATTTGTTGAAATAAGATGTAGGTCAAGGTATGTTTTTTTTATGGAATAGGGGGCAAACGCAAGGCAAACGAGCAGACGTATCAGCTGATGGTAAGCGATCACCGCCACCCATGGCCACTCGCAACACCAAAGGCGTCACAAGTGCGTTGCCGGCCTTTGGGGGATGGGGGGAGTGGTTGGGGTATGGGCCTCCGGTATCCTCACTCACTCGGTGAAACACAGCGCAGGCGCTATTTCACACCGGTTTTCTGTGAGGCCGTGGTATCACTCCGGTCGAGCCGACCCATTCATGCCAAAGCGTGGCGTATAGATACGGAACCAGGACTCGCACTTGGCCAATTTTATTTATTTCATTCTAGTGCATTTACCAGCGGTTTCTGTTTGAGCAGTGCTCAAAAGTATATGTTCTTCCTTATTTTAATCTATATATATATATAAAAGCGAAATACCACTCACTTATTAATCACGAAATCTCAGAAACTATAACACCTACAAACTTGAAATTTAGCATGTAGGTTCTTTATAGGGTGTAGACATCCGCTAAGAACGGATTTTACGAAACTCAACCCCTAAGGGGGTAAAACGGGGGTTGAAAGTTTGTATGAAAGTCCTATGTTTTTGAAGTGAAAGACTTGAAATTTAAAATGTATGCTCTATAGATGGCGTGGAGGTGTACTAATAATGTATCTTTAGAAATCAACTCCCTTTTGGGGTTAAAACGGGGGATGGTATTTTGGACGCAAACGAGGTTGCGTAGGTCAACTAGTCATTTATAAAATGAATCTTGTTTTATGCTTTGGAAACTTCAGTCACATTCGTCTATTTAAAACTAGTAGTGACATCTGTTGATTCTTCACGAGAACTAGTAGTACCTTAATTTTCAAATTACATCAATATAAATAACGAAGAAGATTATAGTTGTATCGAAATGCAAGAGAATTAGAGTTGTATATGAAATATTTAAAAACCATTTTTTATGATTATATTTTTTCTTATCACTACATAGTATAAAACAAAGTCGCTTTCTCTGTCCCTATATCCCTTTGTTTGCTTAAATCTTTAAAACTACGCAACGGATTTTGATGCGGATTTCTTTAATAGATAGAGTGATTCAAGAGGAAGGTTTTTATGTATAATAAATGCCTAATATAGTATGGGAATACTGTTAATTTTCGAGGTTTCTAATGTGATGTAGCAAATAAACACATTTTTTTGCGCTTACATTGCAAACGCTGGTTGCACCCTACGAGATAGATCAAAATAATGTACTACAGTATTGTACAACTTAAAAAGTACTACAAAAAAGTCCGCGACGGTATATGTCTATCTCTTAGGGATAACCCACAACAACCATTTTTATTCCTTTCTTTTTACGAGAAATAATGGCTTATTTACGAAGTGATTTTAAGCAATACAGAATGAATCCTTATACAATTAAGTAAATTAAATACATTGTGCATTTAATATCGATCAAAATGGTCCTTTACAGTATCTAATTTAAATGAATATATTCCTTCGAATATATTCATTATACAGATTTAAAATGCACGAATCGTGTCGTCGGTGGGGGCATCTGAAATCCACCCGTGCGAAGCCGGGGCGGGTCGGTATTACACTATCCCGAGGAAACCCTGAAGACAGTTCATGTACCAATGTATTGTAACAATTTCGTCTTATAACTTATTTTACCTATTGCCAAGACGAAGCAAATAATTATCAACAAGTACAAATTATTAAAAATAAAAAACCCGACTGCGTCAATATTTAACAATAAAAACATATAAGTTTTATATATATTCGTAATCACCGTAAAAAATCTTTATTTTGATACCACACTCGATGTATTTTGAAAACATTTTTTTTTATATTACTTTTTGGCACCAAAAATCCTTATTTTTTATTTTTTTTATTTTGATGTACCCAGTGTCACTCTCTCGACTAAGACGAATCTATTGACACTACTCACATAAAAATACGACAAGCCGTTTAGGCTCTAGGGCGTGCCAAAGAAATATACATACATACATACATACACTCGAAAAACATAACCCTCCTTTCGCAGCCGGTTAAAAATGTTTCCGAGTAAAATATGAATATGTTTAACAACTTGACAACAGCGATGACATATTTGTACACCATTGAGTCAAAGACCTTATCTTATTCGTACACAAAAGCAAAACAGTTCAATTTTTAAATTCTAATAGTTCTAACATGTACCGTGTACCGCCATCTATTGACAATAATGACTAAATTCACAAGACAAAGAAATACTACTACTTCTCTAGAGTATTTATCATGTACTTTCTTTGGAGTTTTCATAACCAAAGTATCTCTTAAATTATGATTATTAAGAAAAGTAAAGCGAAGACATTGTTTTCATACTTAATGCCTATTTGCTGTCGATCTTCGGAATGATGTCATCTACAAAAATCTTTTCGTGAATAATGTGAATGATGAAAATTAAATATTACACGTTTATATTATAGTAAAACAATTATTTTAGATTTAATTTAACCTCATATTTTTAACCTCTCAAGCGACTTCCTCACATAAGTGATATGTTCTTATTTTTATCATTCAATATATTGCTTGTTCTTAAATTATGCATTGAGGTACCGCTTATACGATCCTTATGAAATATTGCATTAATATTGCCCCCCTGGCAATATACAGGAAATAAAGAAATATACAGGATTTTATTTCTCCGAATTATCATAATTATAAAAGTAACTTAAAATAATAAGCTTACATATTTCACACGACCGTCTTATCTGAATTTAGGGAGAAATAAACATACGTAGGTATATATTTCTAAATATATACACATTATAGATAAATTATAACCTCATAGAACAAATAAAAACGTACTTATAACAAAATTATTTGTCTACGTTATTTGTCCAGTTGGAATCAAACCTATGACTTTTAGCTTAGAAGTCAAGAGAACCAACCATTAGGACAACAAATACGTCAAGAATTACAGTATTAAATATAGTATTACAGCTATGTAAATTCGTAAATTCGTTATATACTCATTCATGCATATAGGTCTATAATCTTAATATTTAATTCTTCTGTACGTGTTTGTCACCTAATTCGTCCTGAACGGCTAAACCGATTAGGATGTTTTTTTTGTGTCTATTTCAAATGGCTTCCTGAATTGTTCGAAAATATAACTGGACCCGGTATATAGCGCTGCTGTCGGTATGTCACCATCAGCTAACATCTAAAAGCCGGTAGGAAGTTTCCCGTGTGAGCTAGTACATATGTATATACATATATCTCGCTAATAAACAAAGCAGGCCTTTTATATCAGCTAAAAAACATTAACGCAACATGCTTGCTTGTAGTTGTTTAGAAACTAAGCCTTATAAACGAACAAACCTACTTTTATACAAGTTTTCAATATAGATAGAATGTAAAAAAAATAACATGCCATCTTCACACACACTATCACGAAAGTGTATGTGTATTACTGTGTACGTATATGCCTTTCACCCACACACACTATAAAAGAAATGATTGGACAATGAAGGCAGTAGAGTAGTCTTTTAGACATGTTGCTTCTGATTTTTTCTTAAATATATTAAAATTTTCTAACATTAGTATGATAAAATTAAAAATGAAACACCTAACACCTAGAAATGAAACAAAGTTTTGTATTTTTTCAATATTTTCAGTGTAATAAAATTTTCTGTTTAATAAAACATATACTTCAACATTGAATTCAATATTAAAAGAGTGAAATTACTTCATGAATTACGAATGCATAAACACTTAAAATAACTATATACACATTACTAAAAGATAAAATCTTATATTTAATTGTTCATCAATAATGTTAACAATTCTCTATGTCGCATCAAAAATAAACTTCGTAATTTCTTTTAAAATATAACTAACGCTATTCGACTCCACGCCTGCTTGTAATCTGATTATACAGACGGCTGACTTTCTCCACCACTACATAAACATTTATGTTTGTGTGCGTGACACTTTCACTTAAACATTTTTGTTGTGTTGTCTTTCCATTTTCTCATTAACGACCACCGACTTTTTAACGTAACGAGTTTATATTAATTATATTGTTTTTAATAAATATATAAATCTACAAAAATGCTGTGAAGTTTTGAATAAATACAACTTTAAATATCTGTATTCAATAATGAAATATTGAGACTCAGTTCGAATCAATTGAATCAGTTCATTTTCTAAATATGTTGAATAATTTTTGCGTGAAAGATTAACATCCATACATCCTCAGAAACTGTATAATATTAGTAGGATAGGAGTTGGCTTAGCTATAGAGAAATAAAACTAAGAACTTATTTATTAATAATTTATTAAAAGACTATTTTATAGGTAAAGACGGAAACAAATTTATTGTCGATATGATTGTAAATTGTTAAAGAAATATTATATAATAACAAATTTTAACAAAAAAAGAACCGACTTCAATCTGGACCAAATTTAAATGGGACCATTCAGGAAGCACTAGCTTTCAAATAAAAAAAGAATCATCAAAATCGGTTCAACCAGTCGAAAGTTATGAGGTAACAAACATAAAAAAACAGTCTCAGAATTGAGAACCTCCTCCTTTTTTTGAAGTCGGTTAATAAGTTAACTAACAATCGTGTTACCTAATACATTCACAGTTTTTGTAAGCAATTCTTTTTAATCTTACGGTATTTCTATATAAATTGAAACTCCCGAAAGTCCTTATTGAATACTTTTTGAAAAAAAAAATGTTGTAAGAAAATATTACCTAATGCTCTAATAAGGTTTTAATAGACAACTCAATCAAGGCATCTATTCCGCAAGTATATTAGTATATCACTTATTTATTTATCAATTTCGTGATAATTATTTACCACGAAATCTAACTAATATTTATTAATGTTTCAAAGAGTAGTTTAAGATACTTTAGGTCACTCTTTACATGAAGCAACGTAAAGTGCATCTATTTTCAGGATTTATGATGTTGTAAGCGTAGTACTACTAAAAAATATTAAAAAAGATTTTCTTGAAGGTAAGTTTCATCTTAATATTTTGGGTAGTTTTGTCTGAAAAAAAATTTCTTTTCAAAATACTTAAGAGAGAGAGATACATATATTCAACACTTTTTAGTTTCATTTCCATACTGAACTGATTCGGTACACCTGATCATGTTATCACTAAAACTCTGTTTGAATGTTCTAATATTGTAAACATGTTTGATTTTGATACGATTTTGGGTTCAAAATGTAATTGTTTAAAATTGAAACAAACCCATTGCTAACACGTCTGGCCAGCGCGGTATTTTTTTATAAAACCTCCTTTTAAAAAGTAAAATTTTCACAAAATAAAAACCGACTTCAAGATTCGACTCGATTTCTCTTGGATGCCATCATCAGATGTTAGTGTCCTTATCATGGTACCACCGTTGGGATAATTCCTTTCCATTAAAAAAAGAATCATCAATATCGGTCCATAAACGACGAAGTTATCCCCGAACATACATTAAAAAAATCCATTCTAATATTATAAACGCGAAAGTTTGTGAGTATGGATGGATATCCATCCATCCATACTTACAAACTTTCGCGTTTCCGTTATCCATCTCGCCATCCGGATGGATGGATAGATGGATAGATGGATGGATGGATGAATGGATGGATGGATGGATGGATGGATGTTTGTTACTCTTTCACGCAAAAACTACTGAACGGATTTGAATGAAACTTTACAGTAATAATAAAAGCTTATACATCAGAATAACACTTTTTGGGCTACTTTTTGCCGCGATAACCGACAGATACGCGGGCCGAGCCGCGGGCAACAACTAGTATATAAATATAAATATACGGTCGAATTGAGAACCTCCTCCTTTTTGAAGTCGGTTCAAAAAGATACTTTTATCCAGCAGTGGATTGTTAGCTTGTTAAAAATTACTCTTAATAGGGACGTATAGGATTCGTGGGATTCATTAGATAATATAGCTTTCTACCTATTTCACTCAATTATTAAGACTGGAGCACAGACACACATACCACTTTAACGACAGTCGGATAAAAATCATTATCATCAATTACTAAAACGAGAAAAATCAACCTGTCTTATGAGCTATTAAAAAGAAAAAAAATGTCTTTCACCGGCAAAGGAATTTGGGGCTTAGCGGACGCTTACACCTTTCTCCTCGCTTTCACACTGAGAGATCGGGTAAGCACAGTGCCCTCAATGGTTTCATTTACCTCATAACATAACACCATAGCCGTACGACGCAACATTTGAAATCCCACCATAACTCTTTGGTCCAGAGTTTATATTTCTTTAACTAAAAGCATAGAGATACTACATTGTGTGAATCGTTCTAAAAACAGGTGCGCCTATTGATTCTATTTTTTTTCTTGGTGAGATTAGGCGCCCACACATATCCTAACTATATTGGATTTCATAAGACAACGAAATAAATCTAATAAGCAGTATCATATAATACTGCCCCGCAGTTTCATCAGCTTCGATGATGTCTTCTAAGCATCGTAACATAAGTCACCCAAATCTACAAATATTCACGTACTTATCTATATATAGACAGTATCAATAAACGTCCATATATTGCTGGCTCTAAGTTTTAAATACACATACTTATATATATAAATTACAAATAGATTCATAACAAATGAACCCACTTGACACACAATATAAATAAAACTAGCTGACCCACGCAACCTCGCTTACGTCTCCTATTGCCCGTAGCGTAATAATTTTCCCTGTTTTTGTAATATTCTTCATTGGTGCTCCGCTCCTATTAGTCTTGGCGTATTGATATATAGTCTATAGCATTCTTCGATAAATGGTCTATCTAACCCTGAAAGAATTTTTCAAATCGGACTAGTAGTTCTTGAGATAAGCGCGTTCAAACAAACAAACAAACTCTTCAGCTATTAAGTATAGATAAATATTTCGGACATCTAACACATAACACTATCTAGACCCAAACTAAGCAGAGCTTATATTATGGGTACTAGACAACTGATATAAATACATATATATATAAAAATATTTATCCTAGATAGGAATCGAAGCCAACGAACTTTCGCTAATTAGTCAGGATTGCTGGTGTTTACAGTATGATGTTACTTAGTAAACTTAGATAGGTATATACCTATCTATATACTAAACACTCTATCCTACAAAAATAATTATTTAAATATAATTGAGGTTTGCAGAAAAATAAACTGCAACACACACTCTTTTCTTTTAGGATTAGGATAGATTTCACAATATTTATTTTGCACCTGTATTAATACACAAATATATCTAATCTAAAATAAATAAATAAAATCTCTCGACAAAATCTATATTCTACTCGTGATGAGATGAACTATTTCATCTTATTTAACAGCTTTCTATTATTTTTTAGAATTATTATTTTTTAATATATTATTTTTATAATGAATGAAATACTAAAAATAGATTACATTTATGTTGTTATTGTGCTGACTACAGTATACCAAAAAATCCTTTCCTATTTAAATACGTACTTAGATAACTTTAGTTGACAATGACTTAGTAGCTTAAAATGTATAATCATGTCATGTCATTTTACGTTACTTAACAATAACTTACACAATTAAGGCAATTACAACTATCTAAAAAAACGAAAAATTTATAGATGTATAAATAACCTGAAAAATAATAATGCAAAATGATAAGGACAACTCACAACCATTCAACTACCTACCTATATATATATATAATAATTCTATACCGAACATACAACCTGTGAAAAACATTACGTCCTATTACTGATGTAGCCTCTCGAATCAGGTGTTTTGCAACAGCCATTCGCAACCGGATGTAGGCTTTTTTCTCTCACCGAAGGTGAAAGTGTTTAAAGTGGCACACGCCGTGTTGAAAGTTGTGAAAGTGAAGGCTTTACTCGAATGTGTTTTGGTAATTTATGTGTAAGAAAGCGTGGTAGGTTGTAGGATGGGTAGGGTTCGACCTCACCCATTTGTTTGGTGACTTACTTCTAATTGTACACTTCGTAATGAGTTCATACCGTAGAAAATATTTATCTACCCAAGCAAGTATATTCACAGGTTGATAAACAACCGATAAAACTAAATATTCTAGTAATAACAAATTCAAAAGGAAAATAAAGCATCTATAGGTAACAATTGCCTGGCCTGACTAACTCATGCACACAACCCCTAAACCACTGATGCAACAAACATGAAATCATATTTGCTGATCCCTTTCATGTAGTAAACACCTACCAAAAATGTTAAAATAATCACAAATTTAAATAAAAATACCGACTTCAATCTACTTTCAAATAAAAAAGAATCATCAAATATATAAACAAAATTCTGCAAACGGCTCTATCGATTTTCATGAAATTTAGTATGCAGGTGATTTCGGGGACGATATATGGATCTAGCTAGGATTCTTTTTTTTTACAAAATTTATCACAAATAAATACCGAACTAAGTTCAGCTATACAGATACTTCGTAGCCGTGATCTATGACTTTTATAATATTGGAACTTCTCATCTTGAAGTTTGATGTTCGTCACAAATTGTAATATGAAATATTAGCATTTTATGGCATCCTAGTGGTTGCCCGCGGCTCCGCCCTCTTATATGTCGGTTATCGTGACAAATAGTAGCCTATGTGTTACTCTGATGTATAAGCTATACTACTGTAAAAGTTTCATCCAAATACGTTTAGTAGTTTTTGCGTGAAAGAGTAACAAACATCCATCCATCCATACTTACAAACTTTCGCGTTTATATTATTAGTATAGATTTGTCAATTATCGCGTCAAAAAGTGTTCTATGTCCTTTTCCAAAGTCCATTCTATCTCTATACCAAATTTATCGAAATCGGTTGAGTGCTTTAGTCGCGAAAGCGTATCAGATAGGCAAGAGTTACTTTTGAATTTATAATTTTGGTATGGATTTCTAAAATTTCATGTAGAAAAGGTGGTCTGATAAGTTTTAAAACCAAACATAAAGTTCTTAGCTATTATACAACTTGCGTCCACCTTAAATAGCATTGCCTAAAACCCTACTGATTTTTATCTATATTTACAAATATTATAAACGCGAAAGTTTGTAAGTATGGATGAATGGATGGATGGATGTTTGTTACTCTTTCACGCAAAAACTACTGAACGGATTTGGATGAAACTTTACAGTAATATAGATTATACATCAGAATAACACATAGGCTACTATTTGCCACGATAACCAACATATACGCGGGCAGAGCCGCGGGCAACCACTAGTTATTAATATAATAGAAGATGGTAGACATTTTTAATAGTTTTTTTTTTCTTAGTAAGATTTTTTTTATGAAAAAATACTAGGCTCGTTTGCCCCCTAACAAACAACAGCTAACACCCGCAACACCAGAGGCGTCACAAGTGCGTTGCCGGCCTTTGGGGGATGGGGAGGGGATGGGGGAGGTTTTGGGGTATGGGCCTCTGGCATCCTCACTCACTCGGTGAAACACAGCGCCAGTGCTATTATACACCGGTTTTCTGTGAGGCCGTGGTATCGAGCCCATTCATGATATATAAATGATTGGTAAAAATATCTGTATGTCTATCTATTTAAATAAAAATGTGTTCTTCTTATTACAGAAATAATAAATGATTAGAAAGTTTTAGAAATCTATTGTTTATATAAATAGAAGAAATACTTTTATATAACAAAGTCGGAAAACATAATATTATTGTGGTAATATATCGACATCCGGCAATAAAGCATATCCGCTTTCTATGTTTCATTAGGAACTAACAACTTGATAATATTAATGACTGACTGACAGATATTAGTCATTTCAGATTTCAAGTATAAATTTAAAGTTATGTAAATCATTGTGTATATTCAGGGAAATATTTCGGACATCTTACACATAACGCTAGATAGCGTTATGTGTAAGATGCAGAGCTTGTGTTATGGGTACTAGACAACAGTTATTAATACATACATTCATATTTTTTTTGTAAATACGTACATATTATACATAGAAAACACCCAAACTCCGAAATAAATATTTGTAGATCATACAAACATTAATAATTTAGTAATTACTAAATTATTACGTATTAGTAATTTAGTTAACATTATTAATAAAATTTCAATACTTGCATTACTACATTTACCAATATAAACCAAATTATTGTTAATTATACTAATTGGTTTCAATTCGATTTTTAAAGTTTATTCACATTTTTAAGATAATTTTAATTCATTATTATTTTTATTTTACACAAGCAGCCGGCCCCAGCTTCGCACGGTAGACATAGGTATTTTACCAAAAATTTAAACGTCACTCTCACAAATTTTGACATGAAAAAGTAGTTATTGTGACATACCTGTAATTGACACCTTGTGCTATATTATCGAAGTTTTTATACGAATCCCTAACTTTTTTGCAAATTTAATAGAGCCTATGTTGCTCGGGGATGATTTAGCTTTCTAATGGTGAAAGAAGTTTTCAAATCGGGCAAGTACTTTTCGAGTTAAATCGTTACAAACAAACAAACCAAAAATCAAATCTTTCCACTTTATATATATTATTATATATATTAGTTTAGATGTATGATATCTTCTTTTCCGTTAATAAAGGTGTTAGAATAGTTCGTACTATTGAAACTTTATTAAATGTCAATGTATTTAATCTCTTAACTATAAATGTATTTAATAAATTACTCTCATCCTGTGTTTTACCATTTATTTAATAAAGAATTCATTTAATAGTAAGTGTCGGTCGTCAGTCAGGTTCTTACTCCAAGTATTTGTCCGAAGCGTGTCGGGTTCAATGGCCGACTTTCTCCTCCGTGATGTAAGAAGGATGTGGGGTGATGTCACTCGAAATGAAAGTTAACATCTCGACATTTTGAATGTCGGAGATGGTTTTTGTTTTTGTTATGACACCGCTTATGTAATGCACTGAATGATTCTTTTCAGTTTGATGTTTGTAGTTTTCGTATTGTGTTAAGACATATCTTTGCACACATACACATTTCTTTGTGTTCTTTTGTGTGTTACTGTTTAAATCTTGATGATAGACGCAAAAAATGTCATGTTGATATTTTTAAAGTAAATAATGTTTTTAATAGATACAATATAGTCTTTGGCTCATACTATATACATTGATATTCTTTTAGTTTGTCTAATTTTCATGGTAAATAGTAAGAATTATTAATTTTCAAATAAACATTTTTCTCTAGTATTAATTTATATTTTCTGTCAAATAACTAAAAAAAATAGTAACTGTACGGTTCGAACTCTAATATAAGTTGTTAGTGTTTGATAACATAAATAACTTAGACTATCTAATTTAAATATAGTTCCTGTACCTCTTAGTTAAAAAAAAAGATATGCAAATATCCTAGCCTACATACCTGACTTCTTCCTTCCAGTTCCTGGGATCCAATCATGACAGAACCCTCCGTTCCACAAATAGCCTCCTTCTTTCATGCCCCTCCCACACTTCTGCATGCGTTCATTCTTCCTTCCTCATACAATCTGTCCTTCTCTGGAATGCCCTTCCCAAAGAAATCAGAATGGCACCTAGTCGTAACTCATTCAGGGTCAGGGTGCGGGCTCTCCTTGCCGGAAGCATGGCGGAATCATCACAAACTTGATATTTATTATATTGGTATGTATATGTATTTGTATTCATGTGTTTTATGTATAACTGTATGTGTGTATGTTTATATTATGCATTTTTGTATGGTTGTTTAGATTTATCGTAATCCATTGTTTTTTTTTCTTCTCTTTTTTTCATTTGTTTCTTAATTTTAAGTTTGTTATGTCTATTTTAGAATCCCTAACCAAAGTGTAGTGCACCTTCTCATTCATTTCCACACCACCCGACGGTAGACTGGTAGAGAATGCCTGTGGCATTAAGTCCGCCATTGTACATTTGTGCATAAAGTTTTTAAATAAATAAATAAATAAATAAATATATTTTTCAAAAACCTTCTTCTATGGAAAGACCTTTTTTCAGCAGTGGATTCAAAACTAGAAATTTTTACACTTTTATACCTAATGATCTAATTTTTTTTTATATTTTGCGAGTTTACAAAAAGTTACATGTTACATACAATAAACTTATTACCACTAATCCAAGGACGAAAATACGATCGTTTAATCTCATCTTCCATCGCATTCTTAATATTTATTATCCTTCATCAAACATTTTTTTATATTGGTTGTATTTAGATATATTTATTACAGATGTAGAAATTTTATAAATTATACTTTAATTTAGACTTTCGGCTTTGCCTGCCGGTATGTTGGTTATTGCGGTAAAAATAAGCCTATATCCTTTCTTAAAAAATCAAAATACCTCCATGGCAAATTTCACTGAAGTCAATAGCAGACAGACTGACAGATAGAGTTACTTTTGGATTTAAATTAACAGTGTGAATTTAATTTTTCAAGATGATAAACAAGCTAACAGCGCTTATTTCTTAGTAATCATCACACTAATATATAAAGGCGAAAGTTTGTGTGTATATTTGTTACTTCTTCACGCAAAAACTACAAAACGGATTTAGATGAAACTTTACATTAATATTGCTTATACATCAGAATAACACATACGCTACTATTTGCAGCGATAACCGACATAAACGCGGCGAAGCTGCGGGCAACAGCTAGTACAAAATATTGTATTGTGATAATATAATATTGTAGCTAAAACCTCATCAAACACCTAAAAACATTACAGAAAGCTACCTCAACCCAGACATTAAATATTTCTAGTAAACACATCTAACATTAGGCTACTATGCGTTATCAATGGCGTTCTTCCACCTCCGCAGGTGCTTCCACACTTTCACACTAAACATGTGTGCGTGCGCCATTCACACAGTCAAACAAACATATACACACCAACAGAGGAGTAAACATCCGTATCCACGGCCTCGTTTTCCACGCCGCTGTATAAGTGTATGTATATAGGCTAACCGGAGGTATGCAGGTTCGCGTCTGTTTGTTTTGAAAACTAGCTAACCCAACACGTCTGTTTCATTGAAGGGCTACATATGTTGTATTAAACAACTACATTTTGTCGACTTCTAGCTTTAGTGGTAAAAAGGAACCCATGAACTTCCTCAAAAATTAAAGTATCTCCATGCCAAATTTCATTGAAATCAGTTGAGTTGTTTAGCCATGAAAGACAGACAGAAGTAGTAGTATTTATATTTTGGACAATAAGAGGCAGGCTGTTAAGAAATTTTTAAATAACTCCGTTTTAGAATAGGTAAGCTAAGAAGAAAGGATGGCAATATTAAGAAAGTATGAAGTGTGAGTCCCGACCTATTGCTTAAATGGGTCGAGATTAAAAAAATAGTTATTATTCTTCTCACAATTTCTACTTAACCTAGTCAACTCTTATACCTTAAACTTTAACAAACACTATGATACACTGAAACGGTACAGACGTTTTTTTTTTGTTTTTTTTTTTTTTGTTTTTTTTTTTTTTTTATGTATCGTCCGCCAAAATGACTCTACTCTGCCTGATGGAAAGCATAAGCAGAATCCAAGAGTGGCGGTCACCATACTCACTGCGAATACAGACAATGCAGTATGGCGACCCGCACCATGGCGGCCTAGTGATGTTGCTGCATCTTTTAGTCTAGTCTACGTTTACGAGTATGTGGAATAAATAATGGATAAAAATTCTTGATATTTAATTATATTATAGTGAACTTGTATTATGCCTGTTTTAAATCACAAATTATTACAACTTGATATAGCAGATACTATTAAAGAAGTAGTTTGTCTGATTTTACTAAGACAAGATTAATAATAATAATAAATATTTCGGACATTTTAACACACAACGCCATCTAGTCCCAAGCTAAGCAGAGCTTTGTTATGGGTACTAGACAACTGATATAAATACATATATTACTTTTTTTTTGTAAATACATACATATTATACATAGAAAACATCCAAACTCCAAAACAAATATTTGCAGATCATACAGACATTTGATCCGACCCAGGAATCGAACCCGAGACCTCAAGCACAGCAGTCGCATACACTACCACTGCGCCACAGAGGCAGTCTAGATTACCTAAATTTAACCTTGTGTTTAAGGTTTAAGGTTTAATTTAAGTCAACACTTAAATTAAACCTTAAACGTTGTATATGTATTTAATACCAAATTCTAACTTTGTGGGAGTAGATTTCTAAAGAAAAATCAGAAAATCAGAGCGCGTTGATGTCTTTTATGAGAAATATGTTAATGTCACTTTTTACCTTGCTATCCTTTGTATACTGTGACAGTTTTATATATAATATGATAGGTACTAGAAAAATGACATATAAGAAAGAGATATGATATTTCTTTTTTATGATGCCTTTTTGTATGTATACCCCCCCATTCCCATATCTACCGCTGCGCCATTCAAACAAGAATTACGAACACAATAAGTAAATAATCTTCGCCTCTCCCACAGTCTTGACCATGATACATACAAACACACACACAAGCAAAACCGTAATAAACCTCACGAACACACCATTATATAACTCACGACACAGGTGTTAACTTTCACGAAACTTTCATTTTTCAACCTATAGCCAACCAATTATCAACTCTCACTTGAGATGATAGAGTTCAAATTTGAATAAGAGGATCCTACTTTCAGGGTTGCATAACTTAAGTGAGGTGGGACATTGACCTCTGAAATTGAAGAAAGTTAAATTAATATGGATTTTTATGAGATACGTTCACATGAGTTGTGGAGAGTGGGTGGGCAGAGTTGTGTGAATGATTGTATGTTTATTTTTTTTTTGTTTGCATTATTACTTTTAATATTATTACATTAGGTATATTAAAATGATTATTATTTATCTTGAGTTTTTCCTGATATCATTTGCTATCGATGCAACGGGTAACGTGGCAAAAGATTTCTTTTGTCGCGGGTTTCTTTTAGAGCCGATTAGTAAATATGAACAACCCTTAACGCATTATATGTAAACATACCCAAGGGGGAAGACTTGGTATACTTAAATACAAGCATTCACCTTAACTTTAAAGGTAGTAGAGCCACGCCGATTTCAGCGCAAACGAGCGGGCTCGACCAGAGCGGTACTACCCCAGATTATCAGTGTAAAATGACAGCATTCGTGCTGTCATGTTTCGTTGGTGAGTGCGAGACCGGAGACCCAATGATGCGGAAGCATCACTAGGCCGCCATGGTGTGGATCATTCGCAATGAGTATGGTGGCCACCACTCTTGGATTCTGCTTATGCTTTCCATCAGGCAGAGTAGAGTCACTTTAGCGAGCCCATAAATAAAAAAACTAAAAAAAAAACTAGGCACCAGTCCTCCACAATATATAAAAAAGGACGATTCTATGCGACACAAATGACAGTCCTATAATTAATTATGTATGTAAATTGCAAATACTAGCATAGATATTAAGGTGTTTAAAATCCTAACATATTATAGATATATTTTTAAAATAAAGAAAGTATTATTATTATATGAATTCAACT
Source organism: Diaphora mendica (assembly GCA_949125395.1). Lineage (NCBI taxonomy): Eukaryota > Metazoa > Arthropoda > Insecta > Lepidoptera > Erebidae > Diaphora > Diaphora mendica. Next base: position 1,096,926 of record OX421332.1, on the reverse strand, counting down.
ATATTCTCAGGCTTGACAGCCAATACTTTCTGGGACTATAATTGATTTTATAAAATACTAGCTTTTACACACAGCTTCGCTCACGCAGACTTTCATCCCCTGATTTACCCCCTTACTCTTTTATGTATATAGATGAACTAGAAGGTACATTGGAAGAAGATAAATCTAAAGGGATAAGATGTGATTGAGGAGATGAGATTCAAATCACAGAAGCTCATAGTGAAGTACCTATATGTCTAGGTCAAATGGTTGGAGAAACTACTAAAGACAAAGATCTTTAAGATGTATTGTATAATTCGTCTTTCATAATTCATAATAATAAAATCTCCAAAAAAATAAAAGAATAACTCAAAAATTAACTTAACAATATTTCACAGTTTTGTGGCAACGTATAATTTAGGCATTTCCAAATTTCTACTATAAATTTTTAGAAAGTTTTTATATCTTCAGGTAAACTTAAAAAAAAATCATAACTGTAAAAAATAAAGTAAGAAACTGTTCTGTAATATTATAAATGCTAAGGTACTCCTAATTTCTTCATTCTAATTAATTGTTCGTTGTATTTTAAGCCTAATTTCTTCACTTACTTTTTCAAAATTATTACTCAGAAAGTTAGAAATTGACGCCTTATTCAGAAATAATCTACTGTTGCCTAGAAATATAAAAATAAGTTTTACGTAGACCGCAGATAAGAGATAATATTAATTTGTGTACGAGACTTTTTCGTCTTATTTACTGAACCGATCTTAACGTAATTTTGTATTTACATCGTCGGATTGTCGATACTACAGAAAACAAGATAAAACATTACCTAGAATACCTATTATTCAAAAAAAGTTGTAATTTCTAGCCCACATTGATACTTGACAAAACCTTTTTTTAGAGAGGCAAGTAGTAGGTCATCTAAGACACCACGCCGTTTAGTCCCAAACTAAGCAGAGCTTATATTATGGGTACTGGACAACTGATATACAACATGCGTATTATATATGGAAAAACCCAAACTCCGAAACAAATATTTACAGATCATACAAACATTTGGTCCAACCCGGAAATCGAACCCGAGACCTCAAGTACAGGCGCAGACGCTACCACTGCGCCACCGAGGCAGTCATGACATATAAAATAAATGATAATACATAGATATGTATTATCATTTATTTTATATGTCATGCAAACAACATTTGCCGGATCAGCTAGTAGATACTAGCTGATCCGGCAAACGTTGTTTTGCCATAAAAAAATGGTGTATAAAAAATAGACGTTGGTCGATTCTCAGACCTACCCGATATGCACACCAAATTTCATAAAAATCGGACCAGCTGTTTCAGAGGAGTATGGTAACTAACATTGTGACACGAGAATTTTATATATAAGATATCTATACTAATATTATAAACGCGGAAGTTTGTTAGTATGGATGGATGGATGGATAGATAGATGGATGGATGTTTGTTACTCTTTCACGCAAAAACTACTGAATGAATTTGGATGAAACTTTACAGTAATATAGCTTATACATCAGAATAATACATAGGCTACTATTTGCCGCGATAACCGAGATATACGCGGCCTACACGAATAAGACATAGCTTAGTACTTGGATTGTGAATGTCTAATGACAGTTGCTACAAGTAAAAATCAAAGTTCAGTAGTATCAAAGTAGACTTAAACCTGAACCCTGAATCGCTGAACCCTGAAACCCTGAAAAGGCTCTGAGCAAAGAACATTAATAACACCTGCATAATCCATATTCTGAGAAAAATTTGGTTAAAAATTTGAATCAAGTAATTCCTGTCTTTATGGTATTGTCTGGAACGAGTTTAAAAGACAAGCGAGAAAACCTTTCAAGTTAGAAACCTTCTGCAGGAACATCAATTATTTCCCTATTACCAATGTAAATAAATTAATATTTCGGACATCTAACACACAACGCCATCTAGTCCCAAGCTAAGCAGAGCTTGTACAAATACATATACACTTTTTTTTGTAAATACATACATATTATATATAGAAAACACCCTAACTCCGGAACAAATATTTGTAGATCATACAAACATTTGGTCCGACCCGGGCATCGAACCCGAGACCTCATGATCAGCAGTCGCACACGCCAACCGCCAGACCAACGAGGCAGAAATGTGTTTAAACATTGAAGAAAAATACATAGCAAATTCAAACTGAATTCGGCTTTGCATTAAAACAATAAGACAAAATAACAACACGTATAATAATATCCCTACAAAAGTTTTTGTTCTTTTTAATTCAGATTTCAAACTGCTAGCGCCATCTGTTATCACCACATATGCAACGAAGTAAGATAACACTACTGCCATCTTTTGATGTTTCTAGCGAACTACAACCGCAAGTTTCATACAAAAAGTAAAAGAAAGGTTTGAAAAGCAATTGCTCGCGGTCGCTAGAGAGAGTTGTAATCAGTTTTGTTTTATTTTTGTACGTTTCAAAAACTTTTAAAGAAGTGAGATAGCAGACTGATTGTGTTATAATGATAAGCTAGTTACTTATTTAAAAACCTGGTATATAGATTATAATACTAAGTCATTATTTTAGTAAGTCTTTGGAACGTTATTGTGCAATATTATAAGCTAAGCCTTTATTATTCCCAAGATTAGGGGTCGGCTACTAGTTCAACCGGTTTTATCTGAATATCAGTTTTTACACGGAGCGACTGCCATCGGACCTCCGCAACCCTGAGAGTGAACTGAATTCGAAGGCTAAACTAGTTGTCAGTATATTCGAAGGCACTGACTTCCCAATAACGATTGCCATATATGTTCATAACAACCGGAACCGACGGCTTAACGTGCTCTCCGAGGCACGGACGGGAAACACCGCCATCTTCCATGGTGCTATTTAGAATTTCTTGTAAGAAAAACCCAACAGCAGTCCGACCCGGGAATCGAACCCGAGACCTCTTGATCTGCAGTCGCTTACGCTAACCACTAGACCAACGAGGCAGTCACAATAAACTTTATACGACGAATTACGAATATGAATTTTCATCACCCCATTCATACCATGGATACCATGGACGTCGTAAGAGCTGACTAAAGGAGCCAGCTAGGTAGGACAAGAGAGAAAAACTTTTAACAAAACTCATACTTATCCCTCAGACTCAGGCCATAACTTTTTTTTAAGAGAGACCTTTATCTAAACACGCGGTAGCGCGTCAAGCCAAGTTCAAGCTAACAGAACTGGCGAGCAGCACCGTATTACACGAACCATTTGGAGCTACTTTTGACACCCTCATAACTCAAAAACTATTTCACGTAGACATGTCAAATTTGGCTCATATATTAAGACTTGCAAGATAGACATGTCCTCTAAATTTCATAAACACACTTCAAACGGCTGTTTAGATATTAACGTACAAAAAACGTTATTTTTATCACTGACTCACCTATAGATCAAATTATAACCCAGTTCCAGTCCAGATGAACCTAGAAATTTCAAATTTGACAACCAGATAGGTAGTTGGGTGAATAGATAGGAATAAATCAGAAATTAGTAAATCTTTAGCATTTTAATATAATTTTTCAATTAATTGTGAAAACTCTTAGTACCTGTTACATAAGAATTGATTTCTAGGTTTGATTTCTAGGTTTCTAGGAAGATTGATTGCACGTTTGGCCTAGTGGTTTAACGGTCACCACGCCGTTTCCTACTTCGCCAAGTGTCGTGGGTTCAAATCCCACGTAGGACAACACTGTGTGTGATCCACAAATTGTTGTTCTGAGTCTGGGTGTTCTTTGTGTCCGTTTCATGTATGTTTGTAAAGTCCTCCGCGACACAGGATTTATTCCTAGAGCGGGAGTTGTCTTTAAAAAAAAAATTAAAAAAAAAAAAAAAAAAAAAAAAAAAATGCAATACATAGGAATAAATCAGAAACAAGTAGTAAGTTTCTTTTATTTCTATACTTTATAGGATACTTTTCACTGTTACTATTATCAAAGCCTGTCTTTTAAGTCTAAGTAAGTGTGTGGATTTTAAGGTCGTCACGTGAATATAATAACGAGTAGAATAATTTTCTGTGTGCCTCTTAATTTATAAGTTTAATACTTTTAACTATACTATAGTCGCATTTCGTGTTCATTTCGCTAGAACTAGGATTTAGTATTATGTATTTATTATTTCAATATTTAGCGCCCATGGATAAATTAAATGCAAGGTATTTCGAACCACGGCGCACTTGCACAAATCACAAGGCCTTAGCACCTTAGGCACCTCTATATTTAGTAGGTAGATGGAGTACATCTTATCAATTTAGATTCAAGTCAAATCAAGGAACAAGAGAGCTCTATTGTAGAATACAACTGCCTGCTCACGTTATACCGCCCCGACTTGACCAAAATAAGTATACACAGATAATGTGTGAAAAAAAACAGATGACTGAATGGTCAAGTCACTCGAACATTTTAGAGATACAAGAAAATATAGGAAATGTAATACAAAAAGACAATTATACCATAGAAAAATACAGTAGATTAATAAAAATCATTTGATATTAATTTTGTTACGAATAAGCAACTACTAATAATATCTGTACAAAAAGTAATGATATCCCATCAAAAACATAAATGTGAAATGACAGCCAAGTTCAATACTATGATATATGCCTTGGTTGTTCACTACAACGACAAAAAAAAATGGTTGTCTGTAAAGTCTGTTTACGGACGATAGTTTAACGTGACAACGGCATAACGAAACATTGATGAAATGGAATCCATTTTAGGCTTGAATGGAAGCACTTCAAGCCTTAAATGGAACGCCTAAGAGTGAGGTAACGCCGCATGAGTCATGTTTTTTCGTGTAGTATGCAGTCGGCTCCTTCAATTTATAAGACGTTGTCACGTCAACAAAGTGAGATCTAAATGGGTACCTAACTGGTTCAATGGTCAGTCCTGAAATGTATTTATAACAACATATAATATTTTATAACAACTTAAAATATCGTTTCTTCTTAAAACTTAGGATAATATTATATTGAAGCCTAAAGTCTGACTAGTTTTCATATAAATAGCCTTTGCAAGTTCTAAAATTCTAAGTTCTTTTGATATTGTTCTGAAAATTTAATTTGCTGGTAGAAACTAGCCATCGAACATAGGGCTCTTCCATGACTATGTTAGTAGGTACTTAATAATAATTCCTATATGAAAACTTGCCAAGTTAGACTTTAGGCTTCAATATAATATTATCCTAAGTTTTAAGAAGAAACGATATTTTAAGTTGTTATAAAATATTATATGTTGTTATTAATAAATAAAAAGTTAGAGGAGACCCGAGCCCAGCAGTGGCACATTATGGGTTGTTGAAGATGAACTGTATTATAACTATAGTCACAAAAATATTTTCAATTGATTTATGTTTAATACATCCCACGCACTAAATTAATATTCATGGTAAATATTTCAGTATAAAGTACAAAATACCTCTTGTGGCGTCTTTCACATACAGCGCAATATCAGAAATCATACTACAGTGCCACCTACCGAAGATACGTCGAACTACCGAGTAAGTAGTAACAAAGAAAACGAAGACAGTACCAATCCTGAATCGCGCAATAGAAGTTCTCTCGTCGATTAGCATATTCAGAATTCTAATTCAACATCATTTATTCAATTAACACTAAGTGACATTTATGAACGTTAAATTGAAGCTACTTCTACAGTTGGAATAACGTTTTCGACGAGTGCGTTCGGCCAACGTGTACTGGGCCGTTTTGTGTCTATTTGTCGTTTGCGACCAACATTGGCCGACGACCCCATTTAATGTCGGTTTTTCGTGCACAAATCAAAGTAATTTGGCGCAAGCTGCAAACAGAGTTCACACGTTGGCCGAGTGTTCACTTCATAGTTACACGTCAGAGTAACAACACCAGAGGTGTTACAAGTGCGTTGCCGGCCTTTGGGGGATGGGAAGGGGGAGAGGTATGGGCCTACGGTATCCTCACTCACTCGGCAAACTGTGGAAACACAGCGCAGGCGCTGTTTCACACCTGTTTTTTGTGAGAGCATGGTATCAATCCGGTCTAGCGTTGCCAGACGTCCCGATATTCGCGTACGTCCCACTTTTTTAATAAAAATTATAATGTCCCGCGCGGGACAGGTTTTGTCCCGCTTTTTGGGAATAACTGACCTTACGCCCAAAGTGAAGTTAGCAAATAGGAAATGGCACTAGTTCTTTCACGAAATAGGGATGATGTAGTAGAAAAAGAAAAATATTGCGAAGAACCTTTTTTTTGTCACTTACTCACATATCGTACACGTTTTTTTGCTTTGTCCCGCTTTCAGCGAAAGAAAAATCCTGCTTTTTTTTCACAAAAAAGCCTCAAAATCCCGATTTCACTAAAAAAATCTGGCAACGCTGCTCCGGTCGAGCCATGTGCCATGCATGCTGAAGCGTTGCTCTCCCACGGTACTTTTAATAGTGTTCTCAAATGCCTATCACATTAGAAAAAACAATAATAAATGGTTCAGTTAAGTTAACAGAAAATCTTGGTCAATACATTTATATGAAATTCACGCTACATGAATAGGAAGACACCTGACAGACCATCATTAGATACAGTTTGTTGCGCACGCGCACTTTCCGACTACAACTAAAATTGTGTTTTTGACAAAATAATTGTCAACGCAAGCGAAAGTTGATTATAGATGGACAGATAAAGATGGGTTTGGTTTGATGGGTAGTTGGTTTTGATGTTGTAGGTTCTACATATGTACCTATATAACTTATATTTTTAATCTATATTATGCAAATAAATAAAATTAAACTGTTTGTAATTTCAAATTAACAGCTTTATAAGCGGCTTTATTGCGGCTATAAAATATATTGTACTTACCTTTGTGTATGAGAGAAATAAATAAACTATTATTATTATTAAATTATACTAAATGCATATGAAAGTATACGGTACTAGCATCAAGAAATCAATGTTTAAAGATCGTTGACTGTCTGACCGTCTGTCTGTTGAAGCTAATATATGAATTGGCTGGACCGATTTTGACTTTCACTGGAAGTCAGCTGATAATATGTGTTTTAGCCAAGCTTCAATAACCGCGAGTAACACTGCGGGGCTCATATAGTAAATAAATAAATATTTCTGACACACTACGTTATCTAACTTCAAGCCAAGCAGAGCTTTACTATGGCCAGTATACTAGTCCAGCAGTGGACTGCAATAGGCTGACGATGAGAGCTTGTACTACGACATCGTGTTATCGTGTTAATAGTTTCAAACATCATGTTCTAGATCTGGGACTCACACTGTGACTGGGAATGATAGCATATATTTGAATAGTTTTTACTTACATCTAATTATACAAATTAATTAAAATGTGTCTGAAATTTCAAATTACTAGCTTGTCACTAAATGGATATGAAAGCCTATACGGTACTTATATACATCACTGACAGATAGCTGATGATATAAGAAGTAATTAAGGTTACTTTTTTAGACCAGCTTTGTGTTGCGTTGTTACCCGCGTTTGCGGTGCAACAACAACCGCGGGTAACGTGTTACCCGCGGTTGTTGTTGCGGGGCTCAGCTAGTTGTATATAAGATTATTCTTTACTAACATCATCTAGTTATAATTACTCAAATTGTAACACAGCTCATAAATCGTTTTAAATCACATTAAACGCATACATAAATTCATAATCATAGTAATAAATTACGCATATAAATTGTATGGCCACCAGAATAATACTTTTGTCGCTGTTTTTATTAGCGTCAAAAGTAGTAAACCAGTTTATTTATGTTTAATAGAAGTCTGTCATTTGTCACGATTTGCTTCGGTTTAGTCGTTACATTTTTGTTAAATATCTATCTATTTACCGTGGGAGAGCCACGCTTCGGCATGAATGTGCCGGCTCGACCGGAGTGATACCTCACAGAAAACCAGTGTGAAACAGCACTTGCGCTGTGTTTCACCGAGGGAGTGAGGATACCGGAGGCCCATACCCCAACCCCTCCCCCCATCCACATTCCCCTCCCCATCATCCAAAGGCCGGCAACGCACTTGTGACGCTTCTGGTGTTGCGGGTGTCCATGGGCGGCGGTAATCCCTAACCATCAGGCGATACGTCTGCTCGTTGTCCCCTATTACATAAAAATAAAACCTTTAAACAAGAAATTATTGTATATGTACTCGTACTATCTGAATCTCGGAAACAGATCCAAGGATTTCGGGTTTCGGGGCGATAATTCGACCTGGATTATTTTTTTAGAAAACTTAGAAAATAATCACAAATTTTAACAAAAAAAAAAACCGACTTCAATCTGGACCAAATTTAAATGGGACCATACGGGAATATTGAGTTATTCGTTAATTTGTCGCGTACATACATAATGCAAATTGAAGACTTATATGGATTTCTCATGGATGACATGTCAGAACTAGACCAAATTTAAATGGGACCATTCGGGAAGCACCAGCTTTCAAATAAAAAAAGAATCATCAAAATTGGTTCACTCAGTCCAAAGTTATGAGGTAACAAACATAAAAAAAAAAATTAAAAAAAAATACAGTCGAATTGAGAACCTCCTCCTTTTTGAAGTCGGTTGAAAAAACGAGCCAAGCTCTGTCATCCAGGTACTAACTTTTAATAAGAATATATTAAACTAGCTGAACCCCGCGGTTTACTCGCGGTTATTGTGGTAACGCGAGTAACGTCGCGGGACGAAGCTAGTCTTAAAAAAGTAGCCTAAGGTACTCCCTATATCATCAGTTACCTATCAGTGAAAGTCCCGTCAAAATCGGTCCAACCGTTCCAGAGATTACTCGGAACAAACAGACTGACAGACAAAAATTCAAAAAAAATGTTATTTTAATATATGTACTGTGTATACATATGCATTTAGCAAAAAGCGGTTATTTTAATATTACAAACAGACACTCCAATGTTATTTATTTGTATAGATACATTACAAACGCTCTCGAACTAAATGGTGCGGCGATTCCTACCTGGGCCTGCAGTCTCGACATAGATAGCATAACGATCGTAAACTAACGATCGATAAATGTTTACGAATATTTTCGCTTGCCGTAACGATCTTAATCACAAGGGCAAGTCTCTACTCATAAATTATCGTGCAAAATCGTAAAGGACTGCAGTCTCGACATAGATAGCGATCGTTAATGATTGTTACGTGTTACTATATTGTATGTTGTACTGTTTTGTAGCAAAAATAAATGGTTTGAATGGTTTTTAAATGGTTAAAGTTGCGAATTCGGTAGCTAATTCATATCGATAATTTTTTAACGATTTTTGGTAGTCTCTACCGTTGCAACTATCGATTTTCATCGGTATCGTATCGAATTTGCTGTCAATTTAACGACAGTCGCAAATCGCTTATCGAGGCATTTTGGCAGCCCGCTAACTCGATAAGTATTCGAAAAGGATCGTTAACTGTGAAATATTATAAAAATAGAAATTGTATGAAGATATATATTTATCGGATTGTAATAATATCTTTTGCAAGTGTAGTGCACTAATTTATAATATTAATTGTAGGTACATAATGGCGGAGGTTTATTGGACTTATCAATGATAACAATTGATTCAGAATGTTGCAAGGATATAAATATGTGTCCTATTAAAAAATGACAATTTAAATGTATTTTGGATTTAAAACTATAAATAAAAGCTTGAGAGGTGTCAAGGGACACCCGGATGGAACGAAGTTTTTATATAAACATATACATATCCCTATACCTATGCCTACGCCTACGCCTATACCTATATCTATACCTATACCTATTCCTATACCTACACCTATACCTATACCTACACCTATACCTATACCTATACCTATACCTATACCTATACCTATACCTATACCCATACCTATACCTATACCTATACCTATACCTATACCTATACCTATACCTATACCTATACCTATACCTATACCTATACCTATACCTATACCTATACCTATACCTATACCTATACCTATACCTATACCTATACCTATACCTATACCTATACCTATACCTATACCTATACCTATACCTATACCTATACCTATACCTATACCTATACCTATTCCTATACCTATACCTATACCTATACCTATACCTATACCTATACCTATACCTATACCTATACCTATACCTATACCTATACCTATACCTATACCTATACCTATACCTATACCTATACCTATACCTATACCTATACCTATACCTATACCTATACCATACCCATACCCATACCCATACCTATACCCATACCTATACCTTATAAATATCAAGTTAAATAAATATAATTAATAGAAACATTAAAATACTTCCCTAAAATTAAGCAAGATATTGTACGTGGCACCATTTTGCTTCCAAAATTTCTAACTAACGATCGATAAATGTTAACGAATATTTTCGCTTGCCGTAACGATCTTAATCACAAGGGCAAGTCTCTACTCATGAATTACCGTGCAAAATCGTAAACAGGGACTAAGTTAACGAAAACGTCTATAGTTTGACATTTTGGAAGCAAAGTTGTAAAGTGATGTTGGCTTTTTGCATTTATTTTCAGATTTGTTGTTTTTCTAAATTTGATTGTTTGATTATTTCAAAAATAATTTGAGTATTTTATGCGCATTTTTAATAGTAGTAGCATATCAAAAAAAAAATAGGTAAATGTATAGGTATAGGTATAGATATAGGTATAGGAATAGGTATAGGTATAGGTATAGGTATAGGTATAGGTATAGGTATAGGTATAGGTATAGGTATAGGTATAGGTATAGGTATAGGTATAGGTATAGGTATAGGTAATAGGTATAGGCATAGGTATAGGCATAGGTATAGGTAATAGGTATAGGCATAGGTATAGGTATTTGTTATCATTGGTAAGTCAAATAAACCTCCGCCATTATGTACAATTAATATTATAAATTAGTGCACTACACTTGCAAAATATATTATTACAATCTGATAAATATGTATCTTCATACAATTTCTATTTTTATAATATTTCACAGTTAACGATCCTTTTCGAATACTTATCGAGTTAGCGGGCTGCCAAAATGACAGCAAAAACGATACGATACCGATGAAAATCGATAGTTGCAACGGTAGAGACTACCAAAAATCGTTAAAATGTTAACGATATGAATTAGCTACCGAATTCGCAACTTTAACGATCGCTATCTATGTCGAGACTGCAGGCCCTGTACAGTTAAAACCTGGAACTCACTACCAGCGCACGTGTTTCCCTCCCTCTACGTTCCCGGGTAATTCAAGCTGGGCGTGGAAAAGCATCTCACTAGGCCAGTGCAAATAAGTTGGGGAATAGGGATGTTTTAATTTTTTCTCAATTCCTTCTTACCTGTGAGAGATAAAGTTTCGTCGTTTGCCTTAACTCAAATTAAAGCTAAGGATCTAAAATTATAGCAATTTTTTTTTTTTTTATGGAATAGACCGGCAACCGAGCAGACGTATCGCCTGATGGTAAGCGATTACCGCCGCCCATGGACACCCGCACATGGACACACATTGTATAGGACTCAGTAATCCATAAGTTAGTATTACAAGCTTTTATTTAGTTTTACGACCTACGTAAACAAACCGGCGGCAGTGACAGGCGCGTCACAATATTCAATCATAATAAAAATAGACGACAACTGGTCCGCGGGACTTAGTATACATAACCCAAATAAAATCCTTGAATATATTATAGAACAATTCGAATCAGTTTACAAAAAGCATCAATACAATGTAAAAATAAAGTTAAATAAATAAAAGATCTTTGTGCGAGTGGAAAAGTGATAAAATAGAATATATGTGTAAGAAGAAGGTAGAATTGTTCAACTAAGGAAACAAGATGAAAATAACAGAGAAAAAAGGGCAATTTATAATAAATACAGAAATAAATTAAACAAACATATAAATAAGGTGCATAATAACCATATAACAAAAGAAATAAAATCTAATTTCCGCAACCGAAAGAAGGTGTGGAGTATAATTAACAAAATAACAGGTAAAGTAACAGAATCTATCGACACTGCAATAATAAAGTTTTTTAAAAATACTGCCAGCATCTTAGCTAACTTATTCGCTAAAGAATTTAAACAGAATACAAAAAACATTTTATATAATTGTAATACACCCATACTTGACGAAAGTAAATATTGCAAGTTTCCACAGGTTTCTATTATATTACGGAAAGCGAATACAAACAATGTTGAGTCCATAAAGAAAAACATAAATGTAAAAAAAGCCCAGGTATAGATAAGATAACAGCGGCAGATATTCAATGTATCAATAAAAAAATTAGCCCAGTCATTACGCACCTAATCAACACATGTATTATCAGTACAGGTATATATCCAGACAAGTTAAAACTAGGCACTATAAGGCCCATTTACAAGAAGGGAGCACGTAATAACACGAACAATTATAGACCAATCACTATATTATCATGCATTAATAAAATCATAGAAACGTTTCTTAGTCGTCAAATAAATATGTTCTTATCTCAAAAAAATATTATTAACAGTAACCAGTTTGGATTCCAGAAAGGTCGCAACACTGAACAATTAATTTCAATGTTTACTGATAAAATAAATGAATATCTAGATGCGGGTATGCATGTTCTAACAATATATATAGACTTTAGTAAAGCTTTCGACGTGTTACGGTACAAAACTTTGTTTCGAAAATTAGAACAAAATGGGATCCAGGGCCCCCTACTCGAATGCCTTAAAAGCTACCACACAGATACATTATACACGTTCGTTAACATCAGTGGTAGCCTGAGTGATGGCATGTTAACGGAGGAAGGCACGGCACAAGGTTCGATTCTTGCGCCCATCGAGTACTTATTATATGTAAACGAATTGAGTAAATTGTTCAGGGACGGATCTTTTTATCAATTCGCAGACGACACATGCTTAGTAACCGCACACAACGATCTACAAACAGCGATCAATACTATGCAACAAAATTTCGATGTGATGCTAAAATGGACACACGGTCTTATAATTAACACAAGTAAGACTAAGCTGATGCACATACACTCACCTTTAAGAAGGTTTTATTTGCTCCCCGTATCATTGCGCATAGTCACGTCTGTTTGCACAGCAATTCGCATACATGCACATGTCCATCGTTAGAGCTCATCAACACCTACAAATATCTCGGAGTAACTATAGACCACCATTTTACTTGGAAATACCAAATAGAATATGTCTGCAATAAAATGAGATCCCTCCTTGCAAAATTCACGATTCTCAAATACAAAATGGACTACCAAACCCTTAGATTGTTATATCTATTTTTAGCTGACTCTGTTATAAGTTATGGCCTATGTGCATATGGACGAACATATAAAACCCTTTTGAATGAAATATACAAACTGCAAATATCAATCTTAAAAACCACAAAAACCAACCCTAACTTCACAAACTCTATATCTCTGTAAAAATGTATGGCTTCGCCGTTTCGCTACAGTCACGAAGGCGAAACGAACGCTTTTTGTGTTTACAAATATCTAGTTTCTGAAGTAACGAAACAGTCAATTTACAAATACATTTTAACTGAGATGTAGAGTTTGTGAAGTTAGGGTTGGTAGAGTTAGGGCGTGTAGATTCAGAAGCTTGGCTCTACATGAGATCTGATATCTTTTTCACAGGGTAAGCCATATGCAGTCGTCTTGGCAACATTTACATGAAAATGTTTTTGGTAGGATTTCATTTCTTTTTGTAAGTTGCTTAGGGCAGTATTTTTTTATGGTTTTTTTCTTTTTTGGGGTGTATTTTTTGTACATCTTCTTTCTTCTTTCGAAAAAGTCCGTGTACCAAAAATAAAACATCTAGCAAAAAAAATAGTGAAAGTCTCATACAAACTTCCACCCCCCAATTTAGGGGGTTGAGGTGCAAAAGTAATAGGTTTAAGATTTTTTCTATTGTTTGTATACAAGACTTAGTTTACATACCAAATTTCAGCTTTCTAGCACTTCAGGAAGTACCCTAACAGTTTTGATGATTATCAGTGTGTCAGTGACGAAATCGGTGTTTTTAAGGTATCAATAAAATTTAAAGTATCAGAGCTATGCAATTGAAACTTTGTATGTTTCATTAGTCTATTACTGAGATCATATCCTGAGAATTTGAGCGATCTGGTATATCGGAAAAAAAAGTTATAAGGGTTCAAAAAAACGACAAAACACTTCGAGAAAAGGTAGTGCCCTTGCGCTTTGCTTGCCTCGTCTTGGTGGGGGCACGGCCGTGCCCCCAGATAGTAAAAATCTTCAAGGAATAATAGGGCATTCCAATAATAGCTTATTTTTAAAAAGTTTTTTTTTATTTAATTTATTTTATCAGTAGCTCTTGATACAAATACTTAACTGACTTCAGAAAAAGAAGAAGGTTTCTAATTCGACTGTATTATTTTTATGTTTATTACATTAGAACTTTGGAAACCAATTTGAAAAACATTTTTTTTATTTGCAAAGATATACATAATTCCGCTCGAGCTTTTTAAATTATAAGAAAAAATACCTTCCTACAATTAAAAAAAACTGAATATTACCGTTGATTTAAGTGGGGGAACATTGAATCAGACAATAAATATCATTAATTTCTGTAAAACAATGATCAAATTAATTCTCTACATCAAATTGCATTTATCTTACTATAATAATAAAAATAACTCAAAATTCAAGGAGAAAACTATTCTAGTTAAGTAGACAGAAAAGGTAAAAAAAGCTTGCGGTGATCTTCATTATTATGGTAATTTATGAAATTGCTTGCACACTAGAAGCTGTTACAACTATCACTGTGTTTAATTGAAACACACAGACAGACATGACTTTGTGTACCTATGTTTTCATGTACCAAATTAAATCCTACTTAAATTCTATTTTTGCACGTACCGCATCACATTTTTACATCACCCAAAGGTTGACTGGCAGAGAATGCCCCATGGCAGTAAGTCCGTCTATGTACAAGATGTGCATTAAGCTTAAATAAATAAATATTGTAAAAGTTGGGCAACAAACTTTTGTGAAGAACCGTTTAACTATTTCAATTTAAACAAGTTCAGGGTAAGACCGGCACCAACGCCAGGTCGTGGCTCCGTAATAATAATTTCTTCTAGGAGAGATAAAAAGGGAGTATCAGACTCCAGCTTCCTCCAACTAGTTCACATTCAATCCTATTTCAGATCCAAGACTTTCAATCTCCCTTAGTTTCCAGACTGTGTCAGCCGAAGGTTGGTATCAGCCGAGAAGCCAGCCAAAATACCAGTCAGTCTTTTTTATGTATGTGCCTGCCCAAATGACTCTAATCTGCCACTGGTCACCATACTCATTGCGAATGCAGACAATGCAACAATGCAGCATGGTGACCCACACCATGGCGGCCTAGTGATGCTTCTGCATCATTGGGCCTCGGGTCTCTTACTCACTAACGAAACACGACAGCACGAACGAACGCTGTCATTTTACAAGCTTTTTATTAACTGGCAATGTATGTATGCTTGTAATGTATGTGTAATCTTGCAACTCAATTTTGAAGCAGATATCTTCAACCAATTTTGGTGAAATTTTGCAAGCATATGTATACAGCGTGACAATATTGTAATGACATGGAGCTGATCTGATGCTGAAGCTGGAAGGTGGCCATAGGAACTCTGTTAAGAATCGTCGCAACATCATCGAGTTTGGACTCGTTTGATTCGTCACATTTTGCTTGTAAAGTTTAGTGAGTTTAATTCCGTATGGTGACGGATTAATAATAATAGAATATGTCACCCTACATTATTATCTTGCTTGGTTTCGTCTATTTTGTAATATGATGATAATGCAGCATCACAGTTTTTGTGTAATTTGTTAAGTATGGAATATTCTGTGCTTAATGTGAATGCGGCTGGTTATTGGTTTTCACGATTGTTATTATTATATCCATACAAGTCGGGATAATACATTATGTTCGAATTGTACTTAATTTTATGGTAATCAATAAATTTTTATTTCATTATTTCATTTCATTTCATTATTTATTTCATTTCATTATTTCACCCTCATTCATCGAGTAGGTGTCGTAAGAGACGACTAAGGGAATGAACTAAGCAGGACAAGATCACTGCAAAAAAAAAGGAAATCTTGAAATAAACCCTATACCAATCCGTCTGGCCGGCTTGGTATGGTAGGCTGAAACTTCCTTTCGAAGGAAGTGAAAACCTTGCACCTACCGACTATTATTTTTTCAAAAATTTAAACAACTTTTTAGTGGGTAAAAAATTCATTTCCCGAGAGGCAGTAAAAAATGCTTTTGAAGAGTTTGTTGCCTCCCGTCCAGCTGATTTTTATAAGAAGGGCATCAATAAACTACCAATGCGTTGGCAAAGATGCGTCGATTGCATGGGTGATTACTTCGAATAACAGAAATAAAAAAGTTTGAAAAAATAAGGACTTTCACTTATTGCATACAAAACGGCAATTTCATAGGTAAAATAGGACTATTATTTTTGTTAAAATTTTATAAGCTTACTTGGAGCTCACTATAGCTTTTTTATGGTAAACAAATTTGTTCCAGCTGTTATACTAACATCACATACACAGTTAGTATGTTATATGCCTGCTAAAACAGCAAAAAAGGCAGCCATAAGTACTGCCGATAGAAGTGAAAACTTATAACTTAGAATTTTATTTGTAAAATTAATGTCTAAAATTAGAAATTTCCAAATGTTTCAATTAAAATTATTTATCAAAATTAAACATTAGCATGTCAGTGACGCGAACCAATAAGATTTTCCCCTACCAAAAAGTGCTCAATGCGGCTAAAGAAGTTTTCACTTCAAAAATGTCAGGTCAGTATGTCGGTGACGTGAAATCATAAGATTTTCTCCTACCAAAAAGTGCTTAACACGGCTAAAGAAGTTTTCACTTCAAAAATGTCATGTCAGTATGTCGGTGACGTGAAATCATAAGATTTTCTCCTACCAAAAAGTGCTTAACACGGCTAAAGAAGTTTTCACTTCAAAAATGTCATGTCAGCATGTCGGTGACGCGAACTCATAAGATTTTCTCCTACCAAAAAGTGCTCAACGCGGCCAAAGAAGTTTTCACTTCAAAAATGACATGTCAGCATGTCGGTGACGCGAATTCATAAGATTTTCTCTTACCAAAAAGTGCTCAACGCGGCTAAAGCAGTTTTCACTTCAAAAATGTCATGTCAGCATGTCAGTGACGCGTAAGCATAAGATTTTCTCCTACCAAAAAGTGCTTAACTCGACTAAAGAAGTTTTCACTTCAAAAATATCATGTCAGCATGTCATTGACGCGAACTCATAAGATTTTCTCCAACCAAAAAGTGCTCAACGCGGCTCAAGAAGTTCTCACTTCAAAAATGTCATGTCAGCATGTTGTTGACGCGAACTCATAAGATTTTCTCCTACCAAAAAGTGCTCAACACCACTAAAGAAGTTTCACTTCAAAAATGTCATGTCAGCATGTCGTTGACGCGAACTCATAAGATTTTCTCTTATCAAAAAGTGCTCAACGAGTCCAAAGAAGATTTCACTTCAAAAATGTCATGTCAGCATGTCGGTGACGCGAACTCATAAGATTTTCTCCAACCAAAAAGTACTCAACGCTGCCAAAGAAGTTTTCACTTCAAAAATTACATGTCAGCATGTCGGTGACGCGAACTCATACGATTTTCTTCTACCAAAAAGTGCTCAACTCGGCTATAGATGTTTTCACTTGAAAAACGATTGACAACTTGTACTTGAAGATCATTATTTCCATTGTCTGTTTGAAAGTAATATTTAATTCAAGCAGGCTTAACAGTATAAATAAATATTCATTTAACATCTATGCTTAGAATCAAGGAACTGGTGTTTATTTTGTTAAAAATTAAACATATTAGCGAAAAGTCGCAGGAGACGGACTTTTAAACGATGTCACGCGGCACTCACATGCACACCTCCACGCCCTCCAAGCCTCACCCCCCATTAGGGCAGAATTTTGCGTAGTGAAATTCGCCTTGATCTTCGGTTACTGCTGGCGATCCCTCGCTGGTACACTGGAAAGAGTTTTGAAAAGGTTGAGAAATGTAAACAAAAACAATAAGTCAAGAAGAATAGTTGAATGAGAATTGTGAATGGAAAACTCGACCGGCAGACGACGACTCATTCATACGAACGTAAACAAGATAAGAGTTAATGGCTTGCGGATGAGTCATCCGCATTCCGATGTTTGTTCGAAAAGATTTTACATTTAAATTTGTTAAGAGATTTTCCATTTTTTATTTTTATTTAATCGTGACGTGTAAAGGTGATGGAAAAAAAAAATTTACATTATTTATATATATATCGGATAGGATGCGTGTGCGTACGAAAGAAAAAGAAACGGCCGGGAATCGAACCTGTGAGTCAGGTTTGACTCGAGTTTTTAACTTTTGAACCATGGGTTAGGAAAAGTAATATTTGTAAATTATTAATGTTTACTAGTAATGCGACGTTTATTCAATGATTTAGCATTTTTTTCGAAAAATTAAGATGTGTAAGAACGAGAAATGTTGATTTACGACGCAGGAAATAATTTTTAGAGATATATAAAACAGAAGCACATCTGTAAAAAATGTTAGTTATGGAATGAGCGAAACAAAATTTACTGTTTATTAATTTGGTTAACTAACTTTGGCTAATTTGCCGATCAACGAGATACTTTAGATCCAATTTAGATCGCGCTAAATCATTGTTTATAGTTTATTAATTTAATGTCTTTGATGTGCCATTCACCCAACGGTTTACCTGAGATAATATCAGCTAGTTTGTATACTAAGGGAGATTTTTTTGAAGTGATTTTACATTTAACGTATTTAGGGGCTAATTTTTTACAAAAGTATTTGTTTTTGTCACTGAGATAGAAAGTTTTACGCCAAACTATATCACCAACGTTAAATTCTGCTGGTTTTCGACGAAAATTATATGATTTGCAGTTTCGTTGATGAGCCTCGACTAATGCTGCCTGTACCCTCTGGAAGACAGAAGATAAGTAGCCTAATGTCTCGGCATAATCGTCGCGAGGTTCGTGAACTATATTAGGGTCGGAACCCGCGTCAATATAGAAGGAACCACAAGTCACGACTTCTCTTCCGTAGACTAGAAAGTTCGGGGTGAATCCTGTAGTTTCATTTACAGAGCAGCGTGACAACGAACATCAAACACGATTATACGAAAAGCAAAAATCTTTTATCTACTCGACAAAATGACTTATAGTACACTTACTTACTTACTTTTATAGTATAAATATGAATAATATAAGTATTAATGTTAGTTCAGTTCAGTTTCATTATACGAGAAGTATACGCTGGGCTGTTTTCAGTCCGCTTTGGATAACATGTTTGCTTGTTAAAATTAACAAAACAGTTAGGCCACGCCATATTTTGATAAATATTTGACGTCTGGTGTTTAAAAACATAAAACAGTGTCGCAGGAGACCCGGCTTAATAGTGTATTCGCTATTAGCAGCTTCACAAATAAAGAATGAAATAAAGCTTCTAATGCATTTTATTTTCAACGGTTACATAACATGAATACACACTCTTTTTACAAGCTTTTTATTAACTTGCAATGTATGTATGCTTGTATGTTCGGGTGGAATCTTGCAACTTAATTGAAGCAGATTTCTTCAACCGATTTTGCTGAAATTTTGCAAGCATATGTATACAGCGTGACAATACAATATTATAATGACATTGAGCTGATCTGATGCTGGAGCTGGAAGGTGGCCATAGAAACTCTGTAAATAAAAAGCAACGTCGCAACGTCATCGAGTTTGGACTCGTTTGTTTCGTCTCGAGGCATTCTAGTAAAAGCTTGTTTTTAAAAAGCTTTTTAATTTAATTTATTTATAAAGTGTTGGTACTTGTTACCTAGATTCTAGGTTTAAAATACTTAATTAAAATTTGATAAACGTTGAATATAGCAACCAAGTCCGGTGTTATTAAAGATAACTAGCTGAGACCCGCGGCGTTACCCGCGGTAGGACATCAACCGCGGGCAACGCCGCGGGGCGCATCTAGTTAAAAAAAATAGCCTAAGTTACTTTTTGTATCATCAGCAACCTACCAGTGAAAGTCCCGTCAAAATTGGTCCCGCCAATCCAGAGATTAGCTGGAACAAACAGACAGACAATGATTTTTAACTATAGCTTCAATTTGACGTTCATAAGTGTCACTTGGTGTCTTAGATGAATAAATGATTTTGATTTGATTTGATTTGACACTTCAATTTTATTTATTTGTATGTTTAGAGTATAGATTGACACCTCATTTTTAAAATCGTTTCAGAACTTTAGACGTTACGGTGAACATACAAACATACATAGACTGTTAAAAATACTACCCTTCTTTTTGTAGTCAGGTTAAAAATTTAAAGAGAACAACACCTGAATGATTTGAAAAACATTATACATTTATTTTGGCATTTTAAAACAATGGGCTAGACTTGATATTTCAACAATTTAGATATTGTAGAATCTTTGGGAGAATATCGCTTCATAATATCATTTGTAAGTACCAAATAAGCCTAATTTAAATATGTATTGATGTTAGTCAAAAACTTCTAAATGAGTAATGTTATAATGTAGTTTCTTTTAGTGATAGTGTTTTGGCATTAGGGTAATGCATCTACTTAGTAATGGTAATCTTTATCTGATCTTAAAGATGCGAGAAATGATTTGTTTTAAACATGTATGTACATCTACTAATTACAAATTATGTAGACTAGCTCACATGAAAATAAACCCCACTACTTTTGTTTTATTTACATTCTCTCATGTGTTCGTCAAATTATAAAACGCTTCATTTTCATCTGACCACATTAAATTAGACCGTGACACCTGTACAAAAAGGATTATTTTCTAATAACATCTTAAAACCAGACTTCATTTTGGCTAACGACCCTACGAAATCAAAATAAGAAACCAAATTAACTTTGCAGCCATTGATGCTCTAATACTTAAGAATGTAATTTGAAATAGTTCTTGCGAAGAACATAATAAGGCTATTTAAGTTGGAAAATGTTGTAGATTATTATATGATACAAATACAGAGCAATCATCTCACTGACCACAAATGTTGGATATAAAAGGGTGTCTAAATACTACATGAACACAGTTCTAGTGTCAATTGACAAAAGTACACGTGTTTTTTCAAAATGTATAGTGTATTATTCTTAGTAACCGTTGCTAGTGCTTTTGCACTTCCAAACCCTGAAGAAGCAGTCCAGATCATCAAAAAAGACTGTGGAAGTGGAATTCTTAGCGTTACGTGTTTAAAGCATGGAGCTATAGCTATGCTTGAGAAGTTAAATAACAAGGATGAAGTGGCTTTAATCCCTGGTGTTAGTTTAGTGAAAGAAAATAGAAAATCGAATTATGAAGAAGTGGCTAATGACCTGGCAAGGTCCTTCTCAAGTGATCAAGAAAATAAACTTGACAAATCTTTGTTGTACCATCTGGGCAGTTTCCTGGACTCACACTCAGTTAAACTGAGACTCTTGGATGACAATGCTGTGGAAGAAGCCAAATCTGCAATGCAAGAAGGCAGAGCCAGGAAGAAGAAGGGTGGTATGGGTGGACTCTTCGCTATGGCGGCTATGATGAAAGGTACGTGATTGAAGTGATTAATAAGGCTTTATCCAATAAGTACAATTTACAGCGAAAATAGCGATGATAGAAATACAATTTTGAAATAAAGCGCAGATATAAGTGGCGTAGGTTATATATTATACATATGAGCCTGCCAAAGCAACTCTACTCTGCCTGATAGAAAGCATAAGCAGACTCCAAGAGTGGTGGTCACCATACTCATTGCGAATGCAAACAATGGTGCAGCATGGTGACCCTCACTATGGCGGCCTAGTGATGTTTCTGCATCATTGGCTCTCCGGTCACCCACTCACCGACGAAACACGACAGTATGCAGGTTGATCTTCTTTGCGAGGGTAGTACCGCCCCGGTCGAGCCGGCCCATTCATGCTGAAATCAGCGTGGTCCTATTACCTTTAAAAATATAAACTATAGCTGAACATAGAAATAGTAAATGTTCTCATAACACAATCATTTATGTTCAGTAAGATTATAAACCAGAGTCTCAAACTCACTAACTTTTCGACCAACTTGCCCTCCACTATTCTTTATTGGATTTTCATTTATTGTGATTTAAGCTTTCCCCCGTTTTTATAACATTTTTCATTGGTGCTCCACTTCTATTGGTCTAGGCGTGATGATATATAGCCTATAGCCTTCCTCGATAAATGTACTATCCAACACTGAAATAATTTTTCAAATCGGACCAGCGGTTCCTGAGATTAGCGCGTTTAAACAAACAAACTCTTCAGCTTTATGATATTACATTATAGTATAGATGTAATAACGTCTAAGTACGTACTTTTACTATCATTAGAGTAAATATCGGTTATCGCTTTTAAATTACAGAAGCAAACATCATTCCATCTCTATATCATTATCATTAATCCATAATTTTGTCAATGAAAATGAAAATAAAGAAAGTCGATTGAATGAAATTTCCATTGTTTTGTATAACAGTTTGAAATTAAGTTGGCCTGGTCCAATTTCTATAATTGGCTATTATTAAAACTACCACACGACCATGATAAGGCAACGACCATCTTTGGGAAGGTATCTCAAATCTTACGCGGTCTAGTTATTAAGCCTTAAGTTTAAGGAGATGCAAGTCATGTTTGAAAAGTAACTTTATGATGTTTTTATATTGAGTGTTACATGTACTTCCATGTAAATATCACAATCATAGAAACACAGTCTTCATTAAATAAAAATACATACATATCCTGTTTACTTTTCAACAATAAAATTTATATACTACTAAAATTATAAACGCGAAAGTTTGTAAGGATGGATGGATGTTTGTTACTTTTTCACGCATAAACTACTGAAAGGATTTGGATGAAACTTTACAGTAATATAGCTTATACATCAGAATAACACATAGGCTACTACTTGCCGCGATAACCAACATACACGTGGGCGGAGCCGCGGGCAACAGCTAGTGTAGAATA
Source organism: Diaphora mendica (assembly GCA_949125395.1). Taxonomy (NCBI): domain Eukaryota; kingdom Metazoa; phylum Arthropoda; class Insecta; order Lepidoptera; family Erebidae; genus Diaphora; species Diaphora mendica. Next base: position 1,073,848 of record OX421332.1, on the reverse strand, counting down.
AATTAATTATAATATATTTGTTTGTTTTGTGCAGTATATGGATTGTTTAATTTTATTACCCAATATCATAAGGAATCAAGTTTAATCAAGTAATCGTAAAGTGATTGAGTCACTTAGAAATGGCTGGTTTAATACCTTAATTAAGAAGAAGAGTTATATGAAAAAAGCAAAAAAATCATTGGTTTAACTCATCTAAATTCGTTTATAAGTGATCAGGAACTTCATAAAACACAACTCGATTGAAACAAAATATTGAAAGGAGGTTCTACTCGTATTTCAATTCTCAAAAATAGCTCTAAATTTATACCTACGAATACAATTGTCGAAACTATTTTTATCTCAAACGTTATATAACACGACTGTATGATCTGAATGTTTCTGAATCTGAATTGCTAATTGAAATATAATAAAAAGAAATAAATTCACAATAACTTTACACTAGTCATCTACCCGAATGACTGCATGCTATAATAAACGAAAACGTAACGATAAAGAAAACGCCAAACTAAAACCAACCATACCAGAACCATATAACGTTCATTTTACAATCAACAGCGAAAAGCTCTTTGCAGTCAGCCTTCTATGAAAATATAATGGATATAAGAGTACTAATCACACATCTATGTGCGACATATAAAAGGTGGTCGAAACAATCGCTTATCAAACCGTAGCAGCACTCGTATCGTACAGACGTACCACCATGTATCTCATATCAATATTATTTATAACAACTGCAGTTTTTGCACTGCCGAGTCCAGAAATTAATGACAGTTCAAAAAACTTAGTGGAACCTGTAGAAAATGGAGCAAGAGCGTTCAGCAAGGACTGTGGCAATGGAATATTCAGCCCTACCTGCTTGAAGATTGAAGCTATTTCAATGCTTGAGAAATTAAGTGGTAAAGAAGAGCTTCATCTTTTGCCTGGTGTGAGCGTGGTCAAGGAACCTACCAAAGAAAATGCGACCAAAGTTGAAGAATTCGCTGCTGAACTGGCAAGATCGTTTCCATCGAAACCTGATGAGAGATTGGACAAATATTTGCTGTTCAGACTTGGAAATTACTTGGAAACTCATACCGTGAAGCTGAAGTTGCTTGATGAGAACACTGCTGAAGAAGCCAGGGCTTTGGTTGGTGAAGCTAGGGCTAAAGGTGGTTTTGGTGGTGGAAAGAAAGGAGGCATGGGAGGTCTGATAGCCGCTGGGTTGATGATGAAAGGTATGTGATTATGTATTTCAAAGCGATCATGTTCTTCTAAAGGAAAATTAAGAATGGCTATGTTTTGTGAAGAACAGTTATTCGAAGACAGATATTTAGAAACAAATATGACTCCTTACTTGTGATTCAATTAGAATTTCTTCCATTATACTCTTTGGACTTTTTGCGATTTAAGCAATGATAACTATACTCTTTGCGCTGTAGCATGGTGCGTGGCATGGTTCAGTAACATTTCATTTCACTCTTGAAAGTTGCCGAGAGTTACAAATTATGACTTAGTATTTCTGCTGTACCACTAGTACTACTACTAGTACACATATTAAATCACTAGTGGTTGGCCGCGGCTCCGCCCGCGTATATGTCAGTTATCGAGGCCAATAGTAGCCTATGTGTTATTCTGATGTATAAGCTATATTACTGTAAAGTTTCATCCAAATCCGTTAGTTAGTTTTTGCGTGAAAGAGTAACAAACATCCATCCATCCATACTTACAAACTTTCGCGTTTATAATATTAGTATAGATTTTATTATTAGCATAGATTAATAACCAACTGCAGTAAATTAAAGTAAATTAAATTTAACCACCACGCACCGTGCTACAGCGCAAAGAGTATAGGTAAGATTGGAAATGATGGTTTCAGTGAAAGCCTTTTGCAATCTAGTTGTCTGTTCTAGTTTATAGATTTTTTGAATAATTTGATTTAGGTTAAAAAAGTTTAGTGTTACATCTTACTGCATAGGAGTACATAGTAAATATCAAGTATATTTAAACGTATAGTTGCGAAGTGGCCACATAATATATATACAGGCAACAAATAATGCCATAGACGTACATAATTTATACAGATATGAAAATTATATTTCCAGTAAACACAGTAACTGATAGAGATTGTGCTTAGTGATCCTGATTGCTAAGCTAAATAGTGGGTTCGGTTCTCAATTATATTAATAATTGCTGAATGTGGACTTCTTTTGTTTACTCATACAAAGAAAGTTTATTAATGTGTGTGTGTTAAGTTTATTAGAAGTGAGGTAAGTGTACTTCGGGCTACGGTTTTTTGAATAAAACGACCGAATGTGAGGTCTCGTTAAAATATTAATTGTGAATATTAAATTAACGTAGTATCTACTGGGTAATCTACATAAAAATACAAATACTTTTTGTGTAATTAAGTCATTTATGGGGTGTTAAAAGTTTGTTACCCATTAACACGAGATAATCTCATAGTCTCCGTGATTCGGAGGCCACGTTAAGTAGTCGGGCCGGTTGTTATCAAATGAAAACAGTCGTGAAGCTTATTTGAGGCTTTCGGGTTGCTTAAAAACATCCAACGGCAAGATTAAGTAGCCACAACGCCGTTGTCTTGCCAGTCCCTAACCCGCACTTCGCCAGTGTAGGACGTATGTCCTAAGCCTTCTCCTGAGAGTAGACCCGAGTCGACAATCATTATAGGGAAGTCAGTATTCTCAAAGGGTTGCGGAGGTTCGATGCCGAAAACTGATATTCAGGTAAAACCAGTTGAACTAGTAGCCGACCCCAAATATTCTTGGGAATAATAAAGACTAAGACGAAGACGACGATGTAAACATCCTATTTACGGCAATAGAGGAACTGCTATGTAAGGGGGTCAAAATAATATTCGGAAAAATATGGGTGTATGGCCTTTGTATGTTCGTATACATTATTACATTATATTGTTTTAAACTTTCATGGTCCGTAACATTAAAACAGAAATCTGCGGGATTGCTACCATGTACCTTTTTGTTAGTGAGTATCCGATATTTCAGCGCTGTTGCAAGCGCCATGATCACGGAGTAACTGAAGATCTTGCGGGTGGGATGTTATTGGCAGACATATCGGTCTACCCTCTTTCGCAGTCTTTTACTACGATCGTCCCCGGTACCACTGTTCACTAACTCACTATTCACTCTTAATTGTTCTCGACACACAACGCTTGCAATAGCGCCGAAATATCGGATACTCACCAACAAAAAGGTACATGGTAGCAATCCCGCAGATTTCTGTTTTAACATTATTACATTGTTATTATTTGCAGCTTGATGAAGACCTTTTTGCTCAGAAGATACTGGTTATAACTTTTGAATAATAATACATGTACGATAGAAGTGGTACCTCAATAAAAATAAACCTAGAGCTAATATTTTTCATAAGACATTTTAAAAAAATATGAGTAAGTTTGAATATATGTAGGTAGAATGGTTTCAATATACATGACTGCGCGGATGGCGTAGTGATCTTAGCGGTCACCTGGCCGTTTTCTACAGTGCTTAGTGTTGTGAGTTCAAACACCACAACACCTTGTGTGATCCAGATAAGATAAGATTCTTTATTTGCTTGCCACAAATTGTTGTTCTGAGGCTGAGTGTTATTTGCCCGTTTCATGTATATTTGTAAAGTACTTGCGACACAGACCTTGTTACCCAGGTTTCTTCTTGTGATCCTACGCCCTTACAAAACTCAATTCGTAGGTATCAATTAGCAAGCTACACTAGTCATAAAAAGTCTTCAAAACCTCAAAGTATTACGGAACATTTACAAGTACATAGTTATTAACAAACAGAAAGCAAATGCCTTTATCTTTAATCACTCATATAATAATAACACGAAAGCATCACCAACAGTATTTTTTTCTCTAAGTTAAAATTGTGCTACTATGTGTTACAAACAGAGCATATCGCCTTAGGAAAACACTGTTTGTCATTTAAAACATACTAATTTTTTACTTTTACTTCATGTATGAATGAGATGGAAAAATGTGACTTGATTGCCACAACTATACGTGTATAGGAAACTTCGGGACATTTACTCAATATTGGACAATTTGATGTACTTATTTAAAGCTTATATATGCTTAGCGAAGTTTAAGTAATTTTGGTCCGATTATTATTTTGTTACCTTAGTACTCGATGAATTATGAACTGATTTGAAAAGGTCTTATTTTCTTTTGTTTTTATAAGTTATCAATTTTATATTTTGCCATGTGACCACAGCACAAATTTGTGAATTACAACGCAAATTCATGGAACAAAATCTTATATTAATTAATCGCAAAAAAATATTTGAATAATACAACATTGTAATTGACTAAATTAATCTTTATGAAGAGATATTATGTTAAACAGGCTATTATGCAAAACTATACTCAAAAAACCTCTTTCCCAGGTACCATGATGTCAATTGCTCTTGGAGCCCTGGCGCTTCTCGCAGGCAAAGCTCTGGTCACCGCCATGATGTCACTGCTTCTCTCTGCCATCATCGGCATCAAGTCGCTATCTGGTGGTCAAAAGTCCACAACATATGAGATCGTCTCCAAACCCGTCTACACTCATTCTCACTCTCATTCCACAGCCCACGAAGACGCCGGAGGTTATGGCCATTCCGGGTATGGCAGGAGTATGAAAGTTAGAAGGCGTTAAAGTATTTAATATTTTCTTTCATCCAGACATTTTATTAAAGACGTTAATTGTTTTTTTTTTAATTTATTTTATTTCATCTACAACTTTATTTATTTAATTTCTTATCTTTTTATTTATTTTTTATTTTGTTCCGTTTTGTTTTTATTTGTTCTATTTTGTTTTGTTCCTGTTATTTAATTTGTATTTTTTCTTTACATTCCAGTTATAGCGTGTTCTGAAAACTTAATTAGGATGAAAGAATAATATTTTTATGTGTTTAGTGTAAATAGATGTCATATACGGTATGAAATACCAAAGTCTGTGTATGACGTAGATGAAACGAAAAACTCATTATTTATTGAAACTATTTATTTTTAGGTTAAGCTCACGATTTCCTTCTTGTGATACCTAATTATTTATTATGCTACTGTATAGTTATTATATATTGTACTGTAAAATGTTATGTGATATACTGTAAACATTATTTTATGTTATTGTTTTTTATTTATTTACAACTTTTTATTTTTTTAAATATTTAGTGTTATATATGTAATTGTATGATAATAGTGTTTATCAAAATGAATATTGTTTTAATAATATTTGTATTTATGTTATGAAATATTATGTTAATATTTTATTGTAATTGTGATTTTGTCGTGATATATTCCTATAAAAATAATAATTTTACGGGTTATGTATTTCTTAAAGTTAAATTATTTATTATATTTACACGCACTCGGCTAGCATCTACTGGTTCTGTCAAAAGAGGGTTACAGCCATACGTCCCCGTATGGCCGTAACCCTCTTCTGACAGAAGACCTGAGCCCAGCAGTGGGACGTTATGGGATGTTGATGAAATTATTTATTTATGAACAGCTTTACTATAATTTATACTGTTATTATTTTTGTGTCATATTTCTGTATTATTTATTTTATTTATACTGTATCCTATTTGTGCACAAGAATAAAATGTTCATGATTTAAAAAAAATGGTTTTATTTTTATTAATATAAGCTTTCATGTATTATTGTAATAGTTGATTGTAATAAAAATTGTTTATTATTAAAATTGTGTTTATCTTTTGTTTAAACATAAAAACTGTACCTAACTCGTAAACTTGAATAAGTAAAATAAACTAGATTTAGATTTCTTCTCAAATTCGGTAGAGTTATTCTTGTTTTCCTATCAAAACTCAATAAAAATCCACAAGCCCATGTTATCATTGTCTCAATGTCTCACGTTTGGCCTAGTGGTTCAACGGTCACCACGCCGTTTCCTACTTCGCCAAGTGTCGTGGGTTCAAATCCCACGTAGGACAACACTTTGTGTGATCCACAAATTGTTGTTCTGAGTCTGGGTGTTATTTGTGTCCGTTTCATGTCTGTTTGTAAAGTCCCCCGCGACATAGGATTTATTCCTAGTGCGGGAGTTGTCTTTAAAAAAATAAATAAAATAAAGGCCATAATTCAAAACTTGCCAGACTTCAAGCCAAGCTACCATCATCATTACCTCAGCCCAAAGACATCCAATTCTAGATATCCCCAAAGATTGCCACAACAACTACACCTGTGCTGCTTATTAAATACTATCAACCTTTCTATTTATAATTAACCATAATTTTCAATCAATCACGTACACAAAAAAAACCTACACTCACGACAATTTTTGGATTAGTCCAGTCATTTAAGCTTAAATTAGATAAGAATCTCGGGATTCGAGATACCCAGCTGTAAGTCTGTAAATACTTGTATATTAACACCTTAAATGTTGTCTCAAAACCTACATATGGTAGGGTGTACGCAACTATTAAATTTCAAGGTCAAAAGTCACAAAAATCGGTTATTTGTGCTTTTTTTTGTAAATATCTCATTTCCTATGGGTTTTTTGCTATTTATATTTTAATCAATATTGTAGAATATAAAATTTTCTACAAATTTTGTTTAAAAATTTTTTCATATGGTGAACCGTTTTCGAGATAGAGGGCGGAGACCGCGCGGTCACAGCATCACTTCAGGTCAACCGGTGCCTCAGGTCGAAAACGCGCCATATATAGTTGATGAACTATCGATAAATCAATGATTATAAATATTTGTCAATTTTTATTAACTATTATATTCTATTTTATCATTTTCTTCATGCATTAAATCTATATCTATTCAATAATACTGATAACCGTTTCCTAAAATAAAAAAATAATTAAGGGAAAAACTTAAATCTATATATAGAGTAAAGTGACTGACTGACTGACATACCCAGAGATCAACGCACAGCCCAAACCACTGAACCTAGAATTGTGAAATTTTGCATGTATGTTCTTTGTATGACGTAAATGAGCACTAAGAAAGGAATTTTTGAAATTCCACCCCTCAGTAAATCGGTCAGTAAATCAGGGGATAAAAGTCTGCGTGAGCGAAGCCGCGTGTAAAAGCTAGTCATTAAATTATATTGGAACCCCAGGCATGGGGTTGGGCAATGCGAAACGATTTTCTGGAGCCTATCATGACAGTTTTACAACCTGCTCCAAAAGATTTGCTAAATACAATTTTCTGCAACTGCAAGAGTGGTTGTGGTTCGCGATGCGGAAGCAGGAAAGCGGGCTTGCAACGCTCTTTAGCTTGTGGCTAATGTAATGGGCAAGCTTGTCTCAATGCTCTACCTTATTATCAGAGCGACATTAACGAAGATGGAACCATTGACCCCGAAATCATGGAAGAACTTGAGACAAATGTCGTTGAAGACGATAATGAAGACCAGTTTTAAATCTACCAGCCGGAAGACGACGATGAAGAGGAAGAAGATGATTAAAATTATAAATTGTAGTTTTTGTGCCCTTTATTTCATTTTTTTAACCGACTTCCAAAAAGGAGGAGGTTCTATGTTCCACTGTATGTATTTTTTTTTATTTTTTTTTTTATGTATGTTACCTCATTACTCCGTCAGTTGTGGACCGATTTTGAATTTTTTTTTTGTATTCGACAGGGTATGCTTCCGTGGTGGTCCCATTGCCAGCATATCAGGATCTGATGATGGGATCCCAGGGAAATCGAGGAAAACCCTCATTTTTTATAGGCACATACTATGTTTTTCGTATATTTTCTGAAGTTACACCGGTATTTGCGTCTGGTAGTCATCATTTTATGATGATGAGCTGATGATGTAAGGTACCACTCCTTAACGGTTAGGAGTTGGAGGATAAATCTTTAAATATCATATGTATATAAGTTACCTTTAGTCGTATTCTTACAAATTATTTAGGTAAGCTGATGATGGAAGGTACAACTCCTCAACGGTTAGGAGTTAGAGAATAATTCTTTCAATTTCATACGTATCTAAAGACCTTCAGTCGTATACTTTCAAGCTATTTAGGTGAGCTGATGATAGAAGATTAAACTCTTCAAGAGTTAGGGATTAGAGGATGATTTTAATATTACACGTACCTTAATTTGTATACTTGATGATGAAATTTGATGAAATAATTCAACTTACTACTTACCTACGATTGTTTGCACTAAAAACTGTAAAATAAAAACTTTTTATAAAAAAAAACCGACTTCCAAAAACATCCAACGAAAACTCTCTGTCAAAAAACACTTAAAAGCGTAAAATAAACTGGTTCTTCATAAATTGCCTACACCTAATTCTTTATTCATTTAAATAGTAGTATTATAATGGGTGCTAGGTACCTAAAATCTGTTTGAAGTCGGTGCTAAGCCAAAAAGAATACAAACGAACAATTACAAAAGTCTAAGCGATAGTCACTTGGCACCGACTTCAAACAGATTTTAGGTACCTAGCACCCATTATAATACTACTATTTAAATGAATAAAGAATTAGGTATAGGCAATTTATGAAGAACCAGTTTATTTTACGCTTTTAAGTGTTTTTTGACAGAGAGTTTTCGTTGGATGTTTTTGGAAGTCGGTTTTTTTTTTACTTTTAATAAAAATAAATGTATTGAATGATATTTTTTAATAAAAAGATTAATTCATAATTTATTTGTTTTTTTTTTCATCATGTAAGAAGTTATTAATATTAATTAGGTTAAAATTCAAATAAAATTCCCATCTTTTCATTAACAATTCTGCAATTACATGAGCAGGTAAGTGTTGTTAAATAAATTAATACTGAATAAAAAGTGGATAGGTTAGGAAAGAAATGATAAAATATAATTTAATATTTAATAAAAATTCACAAATATTTATAATCATTGATAATATAAACCAAAAAGTAAACGGAGAAATAACTGACACACCTATAAATTTCTGAAGTGCTTCTTCACCTGAAATCTATTTTTGACATTATAACCTTGTGTGTGTGTTTGTACTTAAGAATAGTCGCCCTACCGTATATGACGTCAAATTTTAATAAATATTTCATCCAAAACAGTAAAGTTCCTCGCATGTATTATTTTGAAGAATAATCATTACGGTTCTTGAAATACTGTCATAAAAGGGAGGTCACACTGCTGACATAAGTGTCGCAGTTGTGCGTTTGAGGCGGCGAACCACTTTGTAGATTTGTTATTTGAATAACACATTTGACAAAATATCTTTACAATTTAGCCAACCGTCACTCGACGTCATTTTGTTTCGTTGCATCAAATACGTCGTCCTAAAGAAGCGAATTCCGCAAGACAACAGCACTGCAAAAAAATTTGAAACACCCTATACCAATTCGTTTGGTTTGTGTGGTTATAGTAAGACAAATCGTCCTTCCCAAGAACAGGCTTATGTAGGCCTGTGGACATTATGGTAATATTATAAAGTAATGTAATCTAATGTAAGATATTGTATAAAAAAATTGTCATCTAAAATTAGTTGAACGCATTTGAAATATTACCAATGACTACATCTATCTATCACATCAAAAGTGTCTAGGGATCAAGCATTTTTATGCGGATTTCTTGAGATTGAGATGTGGCTTTGGCCCTGGCCTGCTCAGTCGCCAGACTTGAACCCGATTGAGCATGCATGGGATATGCTACAGAGAAGAGCTCTGCCGAATATGGAGGGTATCCAGTCGCAAGAAGACCTTTTTTTGTTGTTGCAACGAACATGGGCGGCCATTCCACAGCGTGTTTGGATGAACTCATTTTGAGTATGCCAAACCGGTGTTCTTGTGTTGTTAGTGTTCGCGGTAGAAACACGTTTTATTAATTGTTTAAGTTACCTAATAAAATTTTAAAGAAAACTGTTATTTCAGTCTTTTTTTCGAACTTTAATGTTAGTGGTTCAAATGTCAAAAATCCCTTTATTAGGAAAATGGCAAATTTCTTTATTAATGCAAAGGTGACTTGGTTTATCGTTACTGTGACAAACGAAAACACTTTATTTGATGAATCCTTAAAGAAAATTTTAATTAATATCAATCAGGAGAAAAGTTATTGCAAAAATATATGTTGATCCCTAGACACATATGTTGATCCCTAGACACTTTTGATGTGTGTACTAATAATAACAATGTAACAGTTCCAATTCTGTTCATTAAAGATATTTAGAATTTTTTTTTTTTTTGGAGGGCTCTATTTATCGATACTGAAGCCAAAACTGTCATTTTTTTCATTTTTGTCTGTCTGTCTGTACCTTGGCCGCGCATCACGCTGAAACTACTGGATGGATTCAATTGAAACTTGGCATGATTGGAGTTCATACTACGAGGTAGAACATGAGATACTTTTTATCCCGAAATTCAGCACGGTTTCTTGGAGAGAGGGGATGAAAGTCAAAATATTTACTTACAGTGTGTGTGAAAAGAACGTGACCGGCATATTTTTTAATTTCGGAATGCAATTTATAAAAATAAATATTAGGCTGAATAGAACAATCCTTTGCCTAAAATGCATTGTAAAATACATAAGTTTTCCCTCAAGTTTTCCTTGTTAAAATATTATTTTTTACAATGAGTGCCGCGTACGCTGCCCGATTTGAAGCTGTGTTTCTCTGTACTCATGCAAAAGGCCCCAAAATGTCCCGCGACTAGGCCGCCCATTATATGAAAAAGTCCAAGGCCTTCGTGAGCAAGTGGGTGAAGAGATATTCACAAACAAAACCGTCGATGACTTTCCAGATCGTGGCAAATCGAAAAATACGTCTGTTGCAGAGGATAAACGGATTGTGCAGCTGTTTGCTAGGAATTCTTTTTTATAACTTCGCTCTGGGCAAGAAAAGTTTAAAAAAAAGGGTTTAATCATATCATTTGACACTATCAAAGGGCGTTTAGTTGTAAAGGGCGTGAAATATTGAAGCAATGTGAAGAGAACTCTCCTGTCTGAAACTCATATTGAAAAAACGCTGCATTGGGCGTGTGAAAACAAAGACCATGATTGGGACAAGACATTTTTTTCTGATGAAGCTTCATTTTGGGCAACCGGTTACTCGACTCGAGCTTGGACTACGGCTGACAATAGACTGATGGTACGAACCGTGAAACACCATTTAAAGGTGCATGTTTGGGGATGTTTACCGGTACTTTGGACGGTGAAAAGATGACGAAAATTTACGAAAAAGCGTTATTGTCGTCTGCTAAGAAGATGTTTCCAAACCAAAATGATTTCTGGATTCTGCAAGAGGATAATGATCATGTAATGTCCGTCGCTGACCTCACTTGTGAACTGAAGTCCGCGTGGAGGTCTTTACCTCGCAGCTATGCTAAAAATTGGCGGAAAGTAAGCCGCGAAGATGCCAAGCGATTATGGATAATAATGGAGATTGGACACCGTATTAATATAAAGCATCAAACAGCAATAAAATACTTAATTGATTAAAATTTATCGTTTAATATTTCTAAGATTTTCATTAAATTTTGCCGGTCACGCTCTTTTCGCACATAGTGTAGTTGTAATTCAATAACACATGGTCCGATTTCTTCATTATTTTTTTGCTAGAAAGAAAAAAATAAAAGATAACGGGAAAAGTCTTTTTTTTTTGTCCGTGGCTGCCTGTGGAAAGCTGAGACAGATATGTAAATATCAGTCAGCTAGTATAGTAATAATAAAACAAATACCTAAAAAAGTACACATTCCTTAAAGAAAATAAAACAATGAAATTCGCTTTACTTTCATTCTCTGATGACTTTTATAGCACCTCGTATTATTACTCTTTAATAACCATAGTGAAAGTCAATAGTATCAAAACTAATTAGACTTTATATACTACTATATACACACATCAAAAGTGTCTAGGGATCAAGCATTTTTATGCGTGGGCGGCCATTCCACAGCGTGATTTGGATTAACTCATTTTGAGTATGCCAAACCGATGTTCTTGTGTTGTTAGTGTTCGCGGTAGAAACACGGATTATTAATTGTTTAAGTTACCTAATAAAATTTTAAAGAAAACTGTTATTTCAGTCTTTTTTTCGAACTTTAATGTTAGTGGTTCAAATGTCAAAAATCCTTTTATTAGGAAAATGGCAAATTTCTTTATTAATGCAAAGGTGACTTGGTTTATCGTTACTGTGACAAACGAAAACACTTTATTTGATGAATCCTTAAAGAAAATTTTAATTAATATCAATCAGGAGAAAAGTTATTGCAAAAATATATGTTGATCCCTAGACACATATGTTGATCCCTAGACACTTTTGATGTGTGTAGTATGTCTTTGAGTAATTTAACACTCTGTCATATCTGATAAATACTTAACATTATTAAAAAAACCGACTTCAAAAACTAAAAGTATAAAATAACTTAATTTGTATGTGCTACCTATTCATAGGTTTGAAGTCAGTGCCAAGCCAATGGAATAGTAGGTACCACACTCGCTATATTTCGAGACGAACGTCAACGACGCTTCGGTTGTTTTGTTCAACGCGAAGAGCAGCTATCCCGCTCAAGGTCACGCGCGGCGAGTGCGGTACCTACTATTACATTTTGGCTTGGCACCGACTTCAAACCTATGAATAGGTAGCACATACAAATTAAGTTATTTTATACTTTTTAGTTTTTGAAGTCGGTTTTTTTAAACGAAGTTTTTTTTTTTTTCGCTTTTTAGTCTTTCTCAAGTCTCTCATCATCATTTCATTTAAAATTTAGTGATGTCTAGGCATAAGGCATGCAGACAATTGCTCGTAACTTCGCGGCGCTCACGTAAATTTGAGGGTTTCCTTCGATTTCCTTAGGATCCCATCATCACATCCTGATATGGTGGCCATGGGACCACATGGGGAGCACACCCTTTCGAACACAAAAAGAGTTTTCAAAATCGGTCCACAATTGACGGAGTAATCGATGTACATACATTTAAAAAAAAGTGCCAAGTGTGAGTCGGATTGTGTGCAATATCTGTGTTTTTTTTATTATTTCAAATGAGTGATACATTCAGCTCAAACCGCTGGAGCTACTACCTTAAGATACATTTGGAATTAAACTCACTTGTACTTATTCTACAGCTTGTATTAAGTTTACACCTGACCGGTTCCGCCTTACGGCATTATCAAAGGTATCATCAACCTTTGTACTTATTCCATAATTCAAAGGTTAACTCACTTGTACCTACTTATTCCACTATTGTTATTAAATTTACACCTAACCGGTTTCGCCTTAAGGCATTATCGAGTCCGGTAGTAGGCGAAACCGGTCAGGTGTAAACTTAATAAAAATAGTGGAATAAGTACAAATGAGTTTGATTCTAGTATATTTGCAACAAGTTCCATCAAGTGCCGACCATCGAGAATATAAATTACTACCTTAAGATTTTAGTAGCTGTGGAGGGAACGGGTGTGTCATGTTACTCCAACACAAAGGGAGGATCCTCCGACCAGGCGAGTTGATCATGCCTGGCGGGCCAACTGCCCAACGGTTGATGTTGGGATTTTGTATATATGATTATCGGCGCGAGAACTTTCACTGCGCGATTCAGGATTGGTAGTTTCTTAGTTTCCTTCGTTACTCCGTAGTTCGACGTATCTTCAGTAGATGGCGCTGTCATATGTTATGTCGTTGTCGCGCTGTATGTGAAGGTCGCCACAGTAGCTAATGAAAGGATATTTGGAAGATTCGCCTCTCACGTTAAAAATAAAAGATGGTTGGTTGTATGGATAATAATTCTATGTAACCTTACTCACAAACGCACAGACGACCAGACAAACAAATATGACTCAGCTTCCTAGCTTTTAATTTTCTCACGGGGTTGGCTACTAGTTCAATCGGATTTACAGAGCGACTGGCAAATATTTTTTTTGTAAAATAAACCGAATACAGTCGCATACGCTAACTGCTCCACCAATGAAGCAGACGAAGAAACATGACATAACTGTAAAGAACTTTACTAGTACTACAGAACCCTAAAAAATGGGGAACAAAGAAAGTAACAGATCTGGCTTGAGATCACTGATTACGATCTCGGCTGCATGGATGGCAGAATGACTTAAGTAATGTTGATACATAAGGTACATCTAATGTTTAAGGTTTGTAGCCGAAGTCATAAAATTTCTTGTAAGAAAGGTCGATGAACTTAGAAAAAATTATGATGATGACTTAAAAATTATGCAATTCTCAATCGATTTATCGAAAATCGATCTCACCATACTTAAATTGATTTCATTGCATGTAAATCGAATGAAATCAATTAATCGAGAATTCTCAAACTACTACATCTTTTCCTCCGAGTAGTCGTGTAATTTTACTACATTATTTTCACACACATTTTTTTTTATATTTGTCCTGGCCTGGTGATAATCGAACCCACGATCTCTGGCTTAGCAGTCAGGATCACTAACCACCAGAGCCACAGATCCGTCAAATACAGATTGAGATTCAAGAGTAATCTAATGGTTATATAGACCTATAATGACCTTATACATACACTAGGTGGTCTGATGGTCGAAAAAGTTTCCACGTCAGCCTGAACGGAGTAGCACCTGTTAATATAACATGTGAATGTGTATCTTTGTATTTGCATTGTGCATAGCTGAGAACAGTATGTAGAGTTCAAGGAGACTATGTGGAAAAAAAAATGTCGTAGATCATCGTTAGGTCGAAAAGTTTTCAGACACATATTACAATGAAATGTTTCTCTACAAATCAAACAATATGTTCCGTTCACACCACATATGAGTTTCAGAAGCCTAAACAATACAACCTAATTTTTTTACCCTTGAGTGCCCACTAAAATCTATAATAATTTCTCAACTAAGATTACCGATTGGAAACTAAAAATCACTTTCAACTTTTCCATTACAATCAACTTTTTACTTAGTGAACGAAAGTTGAGCACAATACGCTCCAAAACACTTTGTTCTTTTTAACATTTTTCTTATGTTTTTTGTGACATTGTGTAGTATAAAATAAATTGCGATCAGTTCGAAGCTATCAGTCTAGTGCTACTCTCAATGGAAATGTGCCAGTAGTTTAAGGAGTGCTGTGATTAAAATGGTTCACAAAAGTGTCATTGTTGCCCTTTTCGTGTTGTGTGTTTGTGGATCTAAAGGATCTATTGAAGGATCCGATCCAAACGTTATCGTCGATGTGGTCAAAAACGTGTCCAATACTGAAAGGATTGGAAGAACTTTACACAAAGAATGCAACAGTTTATTGAATTCCAAATGTTTGAAAATTCATGTGTTATCGTTTTTGGAAGATTTGAGCTCTCGAGATGAGCTCCACCTTCTGCCAGGGTTGAGTATTGTGAAGGAAAACGGAACATCACATATACCAAGTCCTGACGAAATGGCTGCGGAACTTTCACGTCAGTTTCCTGGAAAACCGGAAGAGAAATTGAATCGTTTTCTTCTATACCGTCTTCAAGATTATTTGGATGGGCACTCTTTGAAGTATAAGCTGTTGGATCCTCAGACCACCAAAGAGGCTCTTGATGTAGCTAAGGGAAATGATGAGTCAACAGGAAGGAAGAAAGGTGGTGGTGGATTAGGAGGTGGCAAGGGAGGTGGCGGTGGCCTGATAGCTGCTGCGATGATGATGAAAGGTAACTTAATGTTGAATGCTCTTTAAAAGATTCTAAAATACTAACAACAAAGAAATTAAACAATGGTTCCAAAGTTTACAGTTTTAAAATAGTTTATCACCTAAATTTAAAATCATGAAGTTATTCTTATATGTAAAAATACTCGTTTCCAAATAATACATAAGTAGTTTTTTTATTAATTAATATTATATAGCCTATATCTTTAAAACATAAATATTAAAATTGTTTTTACTGGAATGGATGAATGACAACCTTTTTCAAATTAAATTATGTTATTTCGTCCATCTTTCACATTGCTTGGATAAAAGTTTTAATATCAAGAATTGAAAATGAAATAAAGCTTTGAACAAAGACCCGTTTTAAAGATTGTACGGAAGTGTCATGTCTAAATCACTAATCATGTTACAAAACTCATTTGAAACAATACAATATATAAATCCATTCACAATTTCACAGGTGCATTAGCTGCAGCGGCACTTGGAGCTCTCGCACTCTTAGCTGGCAAAGCTCTCATGACTGCCCTCATGTCTCTTCTCCTCTCTGCTCTCGTGGGTCTTAAAGGCCATGGTGAACATAAATCAACAACCTACGAGATCATCACTAAACCAGAAGTATCCCATCACCATTCCCACAGCCACGAGGAACACCATGAACACGATCACGGTCATCACGGAGGATACAGGAGGGCTTACGACTACAATAGTTATATGCCATATGAAGCTACTAGTAGCAGTAGCAGTTAAACGAAAATTGGGTGAAATTGTGTAATATATAGATCAAAAAACTATGTACTAAATATGTAGCTGATTATAACCTACCAAAAGATCGAAAAATAGATATTATTGGCGATGTTTTCTAAAATGATTGGTGACTGACTATAATTATTATTTAATTATATAACCAAAAATAATCAGTGTAAATGTATAATCAGTATTATATGAAAGCACTAGGTTAAAATTAATAAACATAAATGATAATTTATTCTAATTTATTAAAATGGGTGTAATGTAACAACGAAATAATAGATTAAGTAATTTATTTCTATTAGTGTTAAGTATATTTATACATACCTATTTTATTTATTTATACATTAATAAAAATATGCGAGGTTTATTTCTAATTTATATTTCTTGCTTTTTGTTTATTTATAAAATAATTATTTATTTATATATTTAAATTTAAGTATAATATATATTTCAGAGCGCAGGCTGTGCAATATTTATGGGATACTGTTATTGCTTTTTTCTTGATATCTTGCTCCCACCGTTTTTTATATAATTATACATTTTTTAATATTTTTATGATATTATTTATATTACTATATTTTTACTAGTGTTATGTTTAAGTAGGCATGTTTTATATTTTATTATTCTACTTTTAAACTTTTTAAGCGGTATATATAACTGTGATATTTACCATTTTACGCTTCTTGTTATATTTACTTTTATGCCAAAAATAGGTTTACTAACATTTATCATTATTTATTATTTAATTTTATTTTACATGCATTTATTTATGTATTACTAGAGACACCTTAAACATTGCATCTTTTTTGTTATTTGTTTATATTAATATAACTATGTATAAATATTGATAATTAAAAACATACATAATTATAATTGTGTTTATATTTTGTAGTTTGTAAAGGCGTATTTTTCGGTGAACTTTAATAAAATTGAAATGTCAACCTGTTTCTTTTTTCATTACTTTCAGTCAATACATATAACGACATGGCAATGTTTGAACAGAAATTGATTTTCTAATGGACCACGTGGACCACTTAAAAATAAATCATATTTGTGTAGGTATTTCAAATGTTATCATGTTTTATTTTAAACTAGCTGTTGCCCGTGGCTCCGCCCGCGTGTATGTCGGTTATCGCGGCAAATAGTAGCCTATGTGTTATTCTGATGTATAAGCTATATTACTGTAAAGTTTCATCCAAATCCGTTCAGTAGTTTTTGCGTGAAGAAGTTACAAACATACACACAAACTTTCGCATTTATATAATAGTGTGATTAGTGTGATGTGATAGGCAAGTAGTTTAATAATATTTATTTAAATAATTTTTATTTTGAATGCACAATTCGTCTAATGCACATTAACTATTGCCATGGGAAGTGTCTGACACCTATGATACTATTTTAGAATAATATCCCACAAAACATATATAAAAATCAGCCACGTAAATTTAAGTTAAGTAACTCTTATTTTTAGTTACCTTTCTTATCTGGTGCCTGCCCAGATGTTACTAGGGCGGGTTCCACACGCAAGAAGGCATTCAAAGAACATGAGACGCTACTGAGATCCTGATCCTGAGGTTTCATCTATGATATACCACGGCCTCACAGAAAACCAGTGTGAAATAGTGCTTGCGCTGTGTTTCACCGAGTGAGTGAGGATATCGGAAGCCCATACCCCAACCCCTCCCCACATCCCTTTCCCTAACCCCTCCCCACATCCCTTTCCCCATCCTCCAAAGGTCGGCAACGCACTTGTGACACCTCTGGTGTTGCGTGTGTCCATGGGCGGCGGTAATCGCTTTCCATCAGGTAATACATCTGCTCGTTTGCCATCTATAACATTAAAAAAAGAATGAAAATAAGTTGAGTCTGATTGCTCTGGGATCTTGGACTATAAGTTGTCAGATCTTACAACGAAGAGGAGTGTTAACACTGCGTATTCTAAATCTGTAAAAACACGACTATTAAACAATTAAAACTTTATCAATATACTAGCTGAACCTCGCGGTGTTACCTGCGGTTATTGTCGTACCGCGGGTAATGTAGCGGGACGAAGCTAGTCTTAAAAAAAGTTGACTAATTTACTTCTGAAATCATCAGCTACCTACCAGTGAAAGCCTAAGAGATTAGCCTGAACAAACTGACAGACAGACAAAAATTGAAAAAAATGTTATTTTGGTATAATATATACCGTGTATACATTAAGTACCTACATTATGCATTTAGTAAAAAGTGGTTATTTTAATATTACAAACAGACACTCCAAGTTTATTTATTTATTTATTATGTACGTCTGTTTGAATTTCTATCATTTTCTATTTAAACATTATTTGTAGACAGAACAGGTAAATACACCTAGTATTTGTAGTTCCGTTTCAACTTAAACATCTAAGTTCAAAAAATCTAATTTGCAAGCAAATACAAGCCTAATGGCAATAACAATAAGTACCTACTTAAAAACACACAGCGAAGTTAAAGCCTTTTCACTTAACTATAAACCACAAAGTTATTTAAATATACGGTTACAGACAGAATGATATGTTTTCACGCTGATGGTTGACCTTGTGTCCCATAAACATGAAATAAATATTATGAGCTTCTAACTCAGATTTCCATTTGATCATCAACTATGGCACTCAATAGAGTTATAATACCACTTACATTACTCGTATTAGTTAATAGCAAAGTATTTAAAAAGGAAATTATGGTAAAAGAAAGCTTAGATGAAGGTGTAAAAAATATAGATGATGTTTTCAACGGTGTCTATACAGAATGTTTTACAAAATTTTCGTATACGTGCATTCAAAAAAAGACCTTGACGTATTTGAAACAATTGAACAATTTAAGTGAAGTATCTCTTGTCGGAGATTATGTGAAATTTGGTGAGTTTTTCTTCTATCCAATATCAAGCATGTTAGTATCTAAAAGCTTTAAAGAGAATAATCTCCATTGTGATAATGAACAGTTCTATATCATTGACATGTATTTATTTCATTATTTCCTTTACCAAGTAAATTTTCTTTTTCTGCCGTTTACATCTAATAACTCCCAAGATCAACGAAGTGGCCCAATTTTTATTAGAAGGGTTGCCGTTCTATTAATTTTAGGCGTTAATATTGTTCTTGAAATACAATGGTACATTATATTTCTTTGTAGTGAAACTTAATTCAACAAAATTTGAGGAAAACAATGAAACCAAAGAACAAACTGAAGATAAAGATTCAGAAGAACTGACACACATGATCGATAAGGCTATTGACAGTTTTTTCGATAACCACGTTGTGAATTTTAATGCTTTAGGAAGAGATTTTGAAATTCCTAAGAATGGTAAGTTTTATACTTTATTTAATTTGTTTAGTAGACACGTTATTTATGCAAAAAAAATCTATAATACAGATATTCTACTCTCTAACTGCCTCGTTGGTCTAGCGGCTAGCGTAAGCGACTGCCGATCAAGAGGTCTCGGGTTCAATTCCCGGGTCGGACAGCTGTTGGGTTTTTCTTACAAGAAATTCTTAACAGCAGCCTGGAGTATGGAATATGGCGATATTTTCCCACCAGTGCCTCGAAGTACACGTTAAGCCGTCGGTCCCGATTGTCATGAACACCTACGACAATCTTTATTTGGAAGTCAGTGCCCTCAAATATACTGACAACTAGTTCAAGCTTCGAATTCAGTTCACCCTCAGGGTTGCGGAGGTCCGATGCCAGTGGCTCCGTGCAAAAACTGATATTCGGGTAAAATCGGTTGAACTAGTAGCCGACCCTAACTAATCTTGGAAATAATAAACGCTAGGAAGGAGAAGAAGAAGATAGACCACTGTATAAATAAATAATATAATTCTGAATGTGTCCCACTCAAAGAGTTATCACAAATCTATACTAATATATAAAGCTGAAGAAATTGTTTGTTTGTTTGAACACGTTAATCTCAGATAGCCCATTTATCGAGGAAGGCTATATGCTATATATCATCGCGCTAAGACCAATAGGTGCGGCGTATCAATGAAGAATGTTAACGGGATGACGGTTAAAACGGGGGAAAATTATTACGCTACGGGCAATAGGAGACGGAAACGACGTTGCGTGGGTCAGCTAGTTTTACTATAAAGTAGATAAATAAAATCACAATACTGTTATTCTATGTTTATGTGATTTAATCATACTATCATAATGTTGCAGTGGAAGAATTTGTCGGCAGAAAAAAACGAAAGGGTGGCGGCGGAGGTGGCATGATGGGTGGACACGATGGCGGCCATTCTGGTCATAAAAAGATGATGATGATGGCCATGATGTGTATGAAGATGAAGATGATGATGGTAAGCTAGGATGTATAATAAATGAAACTTACCTTTTCAACAAAACTGTAAACCTCCGTGTGGTAACCTATTAAGAATTGGAATATCACCACCCTATTCATCCCGTGGATGTTGTAAAAGGTGACTAAAGGAGCAAACTACCCAGGACAACATCACTGTGAAGAGAAGGAAAACTTTTACCTATGGAAACCTCCTCGAGCCTTCATTCCAGCGGGGCTTGCGGCGGGGTAGTGTGTAGGAATCGAACCGACTAAAATCAAACGGTGTGCCACTCTGCGCCTGAGACAGGAGAGATCCGGGAACTGCTGTTATTAACACGTCCGGACCCCTCCCAGCGCTTGCACACACTGAAGCACTTACCGCACTTAAAAACCTTATAGCAACCAATCTTGCCAGCGTGGTATAGTACAACAAAACTTCTTTACTAAGTGAGGCCTATGACCAACAATGGACTGTTAAAGGTTGTTTAAGAGATGATGTAATGATGAATAAAGTATAAATGAATTACCATGAAAATATATCCTACTAGTGGTTGCCCGCGGCTCTGCCCGCGTATATGTCGGTTATCGCGGCAAATAGTAGCCCATGTGTTATTCTGATTATAAGCTATATCACTGTAAAGTTTCATCCAAATCCGTTCAGTCGTTTTTGCGTGAAAGAGTAACAAGCATCTATCCATCCGTACTTACAAACTTTCGCGTTTATAATATTAAGTATACATATATATAGGTTTACATTAAGAGCAAAATGTAAGCATTGAAAATATATTTTAAAACTGTAAAAAGTGATTTGCAAGATCATTTTTCTAATGGCTAAAACATTTCCAGATACTTCCAGCAATGATGGGGATGATGGGCATGATGTCTTTTAAAGGGATGATGTTCAGTATGATGTCGTTCATGATATCTAAGGTAAAATTTTATTTTATGTAAAATATTGTCCAACACGAGTTAATATGTATTGTAGTTTACAATAAATTATTTTATTTTACAGATGATGTTGCTGATGAAGATTCTGGAAAAGAAAGGTGGAGCTGTTGGTCTTGGAGGCGCCGGAGGCGTGAGTGAAGGGGTATGAATTTTAACCATAATTTAGTTAAAAATCAGAAAGTCGGATTGCGCTGGTGTTTAAGTAGGCAAAACGCATGCTTAAGAAAGGTTGCCATAGACCGTCTTGTAGGCGAATCTATACCATTATATAAAGCTGAAGAGTTTGTTTGTTTGTTTGAACGCGCTAAGCTCAGAAACCGCTGGTCCGATTTGAAAAATTATTTCGGTGTTGGATAGTACATTTATCATCATGCTATGACCAATAGGAGCGGAGCACCAATGAAAAATGTTTCAAAAACGGGGGAAAATTATCACGCTACGGACAATAGGAGACGCAAACGAGGTTGCGTGGGTCAGCTAGTTAATAATCTCATTAGGCAGGAGTATCTAGGAACTTGTAATAGTTTCCTTCTTCCATGCCGTCAGGCTACAAGCACAGTTCAGCTTATGTGGAGAAATACCTACGCAACTGCTTTTTTACCAACTCTCTGAACCGGAGAAAACAAGTTTAAGTTTTGCCGTTCCATAGGCAGATTAAGTGTCATAAGTCCCAGGGTCTTTGGGTCTTAACATGGTGGAAGCCTATGTCCAGCAGTGGACTGCAACGGGCTGAAATGATCAAATTACATCGAGTCCTAATGTTTGTGGTTAGATTGTAAAACTAGCAAAATAATAGCTAATAAAGACGTAGGCCCCAATTTTGAATTGAATTGATTCCTTTGAAAATACACTTCTTCATTAAAACAAGTATGACAAATCTTAAAATCTTACTTACAGAAATCAACCCAAAATGATTTAAAAATGTACAACGCCCCTTTAGATTTTAAGAGTCCGGAATTGTTAATTTTGAAAGCGCCTTCAAAAATCTTAAAAGCAATTTGTAGATAAGTAATAATAAAAGTTGGCAACATGACCCAAAGGTAAAACTCTGAATGCAACGAACAATTTATTTATTTATTTTCAGGGTTGGGCAGCAAGCGGTGGTGGAGGTGGCGCCTGGATGCCAGCAGGTATAATACTTGTTTAAAATTATATACTAAGGTGAAAATACAAGCGTAGAATGAAAAAAAATCCATTTCCAATACAGGTGGACAAGACTTCGGCGGTGGGGGTGGCTACGATGCAAATGGACAATGGCAGAGTAGATCAATATTTGAAAACAAAGAAGAAATCATTGACAATAAACCTGTAATATCATACATAGCTCCAATAGTAACTTATAACAATCCTAGTAAGCTATACAAAAAAGCTAGGAAAAATGATGAAGGTGTTTCAACGAATAAAGAAGTAATGACTCTGATTAAATCGCGTAAGAAGAGAAGTATAATTGATGAGCTTCGAAATTCTTACGTTTATTGGATGAGCCAACTATTAGGATTCAAGAACAACAACAGAAGAGCGTCCAATTTGCCCAAATACAAAATTGTCAACGGCGTCAAATATGTATTTTATCCGTATCGACAACAAAAGTATTACAAACTTTCCAAAGAAATTCAAAGCAATAGAATTAAGAATAATGAAGAACCTACAATTATAACCGCAGAAGATTTCAATAAAGGAGAAATAATAGAAGGTAGTGTAGAAAGTCGAATGAATACGAAGAAAATAATGAAAATCAAGGACACAGTGAATGAAACCTTAGATGATAATCCATGGGAATGACTATATTATTTGATGAAGTTTTATGTGCTCGAAAATATAGTGGAGCCGGACTTGAGAGCGTTTATGTTTTTGTAGATAATTTAGTGTTTTTATTAACCGACTTCAAAAAAGGAGGAGGTTTTCAATTCGACTGTTTTTTTTTTATGTTTGTTACCTTATAACTTTCGACTGGACTGGGTGAACCGATTTTGATGATGCTTTTTTTATTTGAAAGCTGGTGCTTCCCATGCGGTCCCATTTCAATTTGGTCTAGTTCGGACATGTCATCCATGAGAAAACCATATAAGTCTACAATTTGCATTAAGTATGTGTGCGACAAATTGACGAATAACTCAATATCACGCCAACCAATTTCGATGATTATTTTTATATTTGAAAGCTGGTGCTTCCCGTGTGGGCCCATTTCAATTTGATCGTTCTTGAAGTCGGTTTTTTTTTGTTATAATTTTGTATTATTGCAACTTGTTATTTTAGTTATTTATATAAGTTTTACGTATTTATTGTGCCTGATTTGTTAATTAAATTGTTGAAGTCAAACTCATGTAATAAGTTGTTTGTTCTTAATTATACAACTACAACGGAGTCAAAAGAAAGGGTAACAGTTTTGACATTCAATGTATGTTTGTATATTTGTATGTGTAGCGCCTAAACTAGTGAACCGATTTTAATAATGAATGAGATGTCAAGAGATTCGTAATAATGACCGGATAACATGGGCTAAATAATATAGTCTATCAGAAGGTTTTACGTAGTCAAGTTTTGGTTTAATAAACGTTTTCTTGTGAATACAAAGATATAACAGTGTTATTTAAAAGACGCTACGTCAACGCCATCTAGTCGTCATGAATAGAACTAGTGTGTTAATGTTCTGATTTGTGCTACCTTTCAACTACTTCAAATCTGAAAGCACCTCCAAAAAACCTTCTTTTATTAATCTCTTTCGATTATCAAGACACAAGGGTACTTATATATTTATTGTTATTTCGTACTATTTGTAGTTGGTACCACACACTGAGTGTAGATCATTACACACAAAATCCAGTTGCAATTTGTTTTAAAATATTTAACATGACAACTAAACTGTTCTTAAATCAATGTAGGTACGCGAATAGTTAATCAAAAACAAAATATGCATTCAGCTGGTCAAAAGTCAAAATACCGAAAACTATTTTTACAAAAGCGCCATCTATGATTTCATTTACGTACTGCCAAGAAAACGACTGACCTATCCAACTTTCTGGAGGTAGCTAGTAGCTAATAAGATAAAGATGCTGTAAACATATTTACCTACTACTTTGTTGCTAACTAATTTTAATAATTTTAAATAGTTTGTTCATAAAACTAGAACTATAAAAGTTTCAGATTATTATAAGAATTTAAGCGTTCATTTTTAACATCTTACAACTATCCGATATGGTCTAGTGGCTAGGATACCTGGCTCTCACCCAGGAGGCTCGGGTTCGATTCCCGGTATCGGAAATTTCTTTTTGAGACTGTCCTAAAATTATTTTGCTCTCGTTTGACCGTTAAAGCATGGATAATCAATTCTGAATGTAAGATATTACAGAAATCATTCTTTTTTTTTTCTATTCAACAGTGAATGTCTTTCGGCTGATTTGAGGATATAAAATAAATATACACATTCAAAGTATGTCACGTGGCATATGTACCGAAGTTGTTTATCCATTATCTGGATAGATGTCAAGTCCTGGATAAAGGCCCTCCCCGACAACCAGTCCTAAGCTGTCATAGCTTCCTACAGCCTTCATCAAGTCTCCTTATGCACAAATTACGCATGCAAAAGAGATGGCGGAGCGGAAACGGAACCGGAATGGTCCCGGTACCGCAATGACTCAGACGCCGGAGGTCGCAGAACGATCTCCTTCCTCCATAAGCACAAGCACGAAGAAGCAGGCTTGTTTTAGCATAGCATGCCATCAGAGGCATCTTTCAACCTTTCAGTACGTGGTCACTACATACATATACTCAAACTAGCTGACCCACGCAACCTCGATTGCGTCTCCTATTACCCGTAGTGTGATAATTTTCCACCGTTTTTGAAACATTCTTCATTGGTGCTCCGCTCCTATTAGTCTTAGCGTGATGATATATAACCTATAGCCTTCCTCGATAAATGGGCTATCTAACACTGAAAGAATTTTTCAAATCGAACCAGCGGTTTCTGAGATTAGCGCGTTCAAACAAACATACAAACTCTTCAGCTTTATAATATTATTAGTATAGATAAGTTCTACTTTAAACTTCAGATCATCTCAACATCCTCAAACTTTAGATAAAAGAATTTCATTGTAACTATTCGAATACAAAGCTAAGCTGTTTTTTTTCTTGTGCGAGGTCGTAAAACTGTAGACACGGTCTGATTTGTTTTATACTTGTAAGCTTAGAGACGTCTAAAAACAATCTGTCATTGTCATTATGTATTAACATTCTTTTTATTATAAATAGTGTCAGACTGATAAGGTTGTAGATTTTTGTGAATTATTTATTTCTTCTGTATTATTGAGTTTCGCAAGAATCTGAATTTTGAGTGGAAGCTACAAGGAAATTCCTGAAGTACTTTTAATGTGAAGCACGTATAGATATTTTTTAAAAAGCGGCCAAGTGCGAGTCGGACTCGCGCATGAAGGGTTCCGTAGCAGCAAGTAACATAATATAAAAGTTCTTGTAGTTTGTTGTAACTTTGATCGATAAATAAATAAATAAATAATAATATAATAAATATTTTGAACATCTGACACACAACGCCATCTAGTCCCAAGCTAAGCTAAGTGTTATGGGTACTAGACAACTGATATAAATACATACATAATTATACATAGAAAACACCCAAACTCCGAAACAAATATTTGCAGATCATACAAACACTTGGTTCGACCCCGAGACCTCAAGCATAACAGTCGCACACGCTACCACTACGCCACCGAGGCAGTTTATAAATTGCGGTTTACGATTTATGACATATTAAAAAAACTACTAACTAGGTCTCGTTCAAACCAATTTTCGGTGGAGGTTTGCATGGTAATGTACATCAATTTTTTTTTTTTTAGTTTTATCATTCTCTTATTTTAGAAGTTACAGGGGGAGACACACATTTTACTACTTTAGAAGTGTCTCTCGCGCAAACTATTCAGTTTAGAAAAAAATGATTTTAGAAACCTCAATATTATTTTTGAATACCTATCCATAGATTGTATGGGATTCATGAAAAAAAATATTTTGAGTTTCAGTTCTAAGTATGTTGTTTATGTTGGTTAATTGTTTTTTTTAAATCTTAATGCGGTTCACAGAATACATCTACTTACCAAGTTTCAACAGTATAGTTCTTATAGTTTCGGTAAAAGGTGGCTGTGACATACAGACAGACAGACAGACATGACGAATCTAGAAAGGTTCCGTTTTTTGCCTTTGGCACGGAACCCTAAAAAATGAATAGATTTTCTTTCAAAATGCAAGTCAGACTCGTGCACGAAGGTTTCCGTACATAATATCGAGCTAAAAACCGCCAAAAAATCACGGTTGTTATAGAACCCTAACTTAATATATTTTTATCCCGTTTTTAGTACCTATTTGTAGAATAGGGGGCAAATAAGCAGACGTATCGCCTGATGGTAAGCGACTACAGCCGCCCATGGACAACCGCAAGACTAGAGTCGAAACAAGTGTGTTGGCGGCCTTTGGGGGATAGGGGGAATGATAGGGGAGGG
Source organism: Diaphora mendica (assembly GCA_949125395.1). Lineage (NCBI taxonomy): Eukaryota > Metazoa > Arthropoda > Insecta > Lepidoptera > Erebidae > Diaphora > Diaphora mendica. The sequence continues at coordinate 1,046,796 of OX421332.1, read as the reverse complement.
CTTGGGGGATAGGCCTCCTGTATCCTCACTCACTCGGTGAAACACAGCGCAAGCGCTGTTTCACACCGGTTTTCTGGCCCATTCATACCGAAACGTGACTCTCCCACGAAAATGTCCAACTATCACTGTTTATGAGGGACAGTCTGGTGACAGACAGACGGACAGACGGTGGAGGTTAGTAAAATATCCTTTGGGTGCGGAACCCTAAAAACAATCATTATTTGATATGTTAGGTTACAAAAAATTGTAACTGTGTCATTATAACATCACTTGTATGCCAGGTCATTACACAAGGACAAACGCATTATTTATATTAGTTTGTTGTCAAATCGTAATTTGTATTCAATAAGTGATTAAAGTGGCTGGCACCCATGGGCTGTCGCTTTCGAAAGCAAATTGTACACTTGCACCGAGCTTAACTGGAGTTAAGAACCTCAAGTAATGGACGCGATGCAAAAAAAGTCCAATCGAGAAATTTTATGTTATTATTCTGTTTAAACTATTTAACAGTAACTTTTGAACTATCAGCAAATAAAAAACACATTTTTCAGCTAAATATATAAAAAAATCACCTCATTGCAATGTTGAGCCAGTCGGCAAATGCAAAACTATTAAAAAAGTTGAAAAACAGATTACCCTGTCTTCCTTTCTTAGTACAATCTATGATGAAATATTAGCAAATGATTGATCAACCAAAGCAATAGTCTCAGTCTTTAAATCATTAGATAGTTATGAAAAATATCATCTAACACACAACGCCATCTAGTCCCAAGCTAAGCAGAGCTTGTGTTATGGGTACTAGACAACTGATACAAATACATATATACTTTTTTTTTGTAAATACATACATATTATACATAGAAAACACCCAAACTCCGAAACAAATATTTGTAGGTCATACAAACATTTGGTCCGACCCGGGAATCGAACCCGAGACCTCATGATCACCAGTCGCACACGCCAACCGCGAGACCAACGAGGCAGTCATTTTAGTTAAAATGTTACTTCACTGTTTCACGTTATAGTTAATGTGTGCATAAATTCACTTTTAAGACATAAAGTGAAAACCATACAAAGTATTTCCAGACCTACAACTGAACGGTTTCGCCTTATGGTAACCTTTGATGATGCCATAAGGCGAAACCGGTCAGGTGAAAACAAAAATAAAATAGTGGAATAAGTACAAGTGATTTTAATTCTAGAATGTTTACAACAACAACAAGGTCCATCAAATGCCGACAATCGTGAGTATTAATTACATACAAAGTATTTATTTACGTATAGTTTTTCTTTTATAGCGGGACTTCTTTACGATAAAAAAATTTAAAAGTTAGACTCTAGAACCGTCGGAAACTAATAGGTCTCGCAACCTTTTAAATCATTTTATCTTGAAGAAGTCGCGCTGTACGACAGAAACTGTGTGTAAAAGTCGCGAAAGTCTAAAAAACATTAATTTACATAACTAAGATGTTTGACTAGATTGGTAAATAAAGTCTTAAGGAATTAAAGATAAGTATCTTATATCACACTTTACATAGGTACTATAAACTGAAGACACTTCCGCTGTCTGTATAACTACATCTTTTAAACTACTTAATATACTTTAAAGCAGTTTTCAGCAATAGATAGAATAATTATAGCGGAAAGTTTAACTGTGTAATACACATATGTTATGTCCGAGAGTTTCAAAGACTTCTGTGCGAAGCCGTGTTGGATCGCGTTAAATATCAATAATAATTCGCTGATGGATTAAATTACAAAAATATTAATTTCAAGTGGTGAAATAACAGTGATATGTAATTATATTTACAGCGGGTGGCAATTCAAATCGTACCTCATCAATGACTTAACCAAAAGTTAATCGGTGGTTTTTTTATGGTATCACCTCACGCTTTCGTTCGCCACTGTATACGGTCAAAGACCCAGATCTTCACCTTGCTCTTGAGACTCGAATTGACATTTGTAGTGTAGCGCTTTGGAAGTTATCGATATCGATACTATTTTATAATTTATGCTTCCGTTTAAGCACTTAATATTGTAAAGTTTTATTCAACATCAATTGAGATTAAGAAAGAGGAAGAAGTTGTCAAAGCATTTTGATACAAGTATGTATTATGGAAGTGAAAATTCATGTCAATCATATTTTGTCACTTTGTAGCATTGTGATTTGTGTCTTCACACCAAACCAAGGTTTGTAGTTTCGATTCCTATTCGGAACAATTAACTGTGTAATAAGTTTGTGTATCTATTCTGTGGCTAGGTATGTAGTAAAACAAGCGGCCAAGTGCGAGTCGGACTCGCCCATGAAGGGTTCCGCAGCAGTAAGTAACATAATATAATTTATATTTTATATTTTTATATTTGTGTTGATGGAATGAAAGGTATATTGCAGTTTACGATTTATGACGTATTAAAAAAAACTACTTACTAGATTTTGTTCAAACTAATTTTCGATGGAAGTTTACATGGTAATGTACATCATAATTATATTTTTTTTAGTTTTATCATTCTCTTAATTTAGAAGTTACATTGGGGGGCATTTTACCACTTTAGAAGTGTTTCTTGCGCAAACTATTCAGTTTAGAAAAAAATGATATAAGAAACCACAATATCATTTTTCAAGACCTATCCATAGATACCCCAAACGTAGGGGTTTGATGAAAAAAAAATTTTTGAGTTACAGTTCTATGTATGGGGTGTTGAATTTCGAACGTCATTATAATGGCAACATTTTGATTGTCACTTTTTCTTGTTTGACGTTTTGACGTTTGAGGTTAAAGTAGTACTTTGAGAGGCTTCTTGAAAATCGGCCGAGCAAGAGCTTCGTAATTGACTGCCGGTTTTAAGTTAATTGAATTGATATTAAGCTAATTTCCCAAGACTCGGTTTTCGTCGGTCACCGGTATGAGGGGTCTGGTTAGGACTCGCGAGTTTTTGTAGGCGCGTTCAAAAGGGCGTGATCCGTGATAGCTAATACGAGTTTATTGTAATTCGAATACCTTGAAAGATATACAGCACTTTGTTTGTGTGAACGTACCAAGACAAAGCAGAGAGGAAACTACCCAAGAGATCTCTTGGAACGCCGAGAACAAGGAAGCCACACAACTCCAGTAAGTGCTTGATGATTTTAGTTTAGATTAAGAACACGGTGAATCGCCGTAAAGGTTCATTGCTCTCGCTAGTGAATTAGGTTAGTGATTGAATGCCTTATCTATGGGCCGTAAGACATCTCAAATTTCACAAGGTGAACGTTGCATTGGCGAGAAGAATGAACATGGGGACCCCCAAAATTTCTTGTTTTTTTTTTCTATTTTTGTGTGAAAATCTTAATGCGGTTACATGTACTTACCAAGTTTCAACAGTATAGTTCTTATAGTTTCGGAATAAAGTGGCTGTGACATACGGACGGACAGACAGACGGACGGACAGACAGACAGACATGATGAATCTATAAGGGTTCCGTTTTTCGCCTTTGTCACGGAACCCTAAAAAAAAGTATGAAAGATTGTCACAGTAGGTACTTTCTCTGCCTGTGGGTGTGTTGGCTTCAGACGATTGTGTGTGAGATGTGTCCAGTTATTCAGGCATAGCCCGTTCCATTTAAAGTGAATGCCTAAATGTCTTAATACTTTTTTTCTAATTTCTTAATAAAATAATTATTTAAATCCTTTTATACATTAATTTTACACTCAAAAATATTTTCGCACATCGATAACTTTCACTCCCCACACTATAGTTTAGTGCGAAAGAGAGCCAAACATTCTTCCGCTCACCATTTAGCTGAGATGAATTTAGTAAGTCAAGTGATAGCCGACGAATCGCGCGCGCTGTTGTACATATGACCTGTTTGTACGTACTTACGTGTGTGTATTGTGATAAGGATACTTAGTGATGGGACACAGGTGAATTATTTAACCTATTTTTTGTTTTGTTTTATTTATAATCACGTTTTTGTGTTTTGTTTTAAGTATTATATAAAAAAATGGATTGTTTTGATACCTACATATGGATATGAGAAATTGTCATGTTTGTATACTGTCACTTTTCACATAGTTGATCGGTCGTTTCTCCAAAATGTATGACTAATGATTTATCAGTGTCTACTAATACAAAGTCACGGTTCTTAACACGTTTACTTTCTACGAGTTATATCTATTTGTTAACTTGAATTGTGAGTCTTTTGAGTGTGTATGTCCCTTCTCTTTTCTTTACTTTTCAAGGATCTGTATATAATGATGATCTCAGAATAATCTCCTAGCTAGGATCCATAATTTTATGTATTTACTAGCTGTCCCACGCAACCTCGTTTGCGTCTCATATTGCCCGTAGCGTGAGAATTTTCCCCCGTTTTTGAAACATTTTTCATTGGTGCTCCGCTCCCATTGGTCGTAGCGTGATGATATATAGCCTATAGCCTTTCTCGATAAATGTACTATCCAACACTGAAAAAAATTTTAAAATCGGACCAGCGGTTCCTGAGATTAGCGTGTTCAAACAAACAAACAAACGAACTCTTCAGCTGTATAATATTAGTATGGATGTTAAAGCATTGTTGTCATAGACGAGAATAGACTGTAGATACTTTAGAGCACGTCCTTTTGGCCAACGTACGCACAACTGCCGATACTGTACCTACAGTATTTTTTCTTAATGTTTTGTGTCTGGATGGCCAGATAGAAAATAGACTGCCATCATACGACCAATAGCTTAATAAACCATTGAGTACAACTTCCGCACCAAGAATTTGTCATTCATTTTGGGGGAACGGGGGAACTTCATCAGGGGGGAGACAACTTCCACATCCGTGTCATTCTGCCTGACGCGTGGTTAAGACCTTTTATTCTATACAATTACAATCTACCAAGTGTAAATAGACCACTGCTATGCTATATTCCTGTGTCGCGAGGGACTTTACAAACACACATGAAATGGACACAAAGTACACCCAGACTCAGAGCAACAATTTGTGGATCACACAAAGTGAAGTTCAATGTAGTATTTGAACCCACAACACTTGGCGAAGCAAGAAGCGATGTGGCGCTTAAACCACTAAGCCATACGTTCAGTCAAGGATTTTGATTTGCAAAAGATTTGACACACTGACAAAATGCGGGCGTGTCTTAATTTTGGTATTTAATAGAACGAAATAAAGACACAAACATACAAGTACAACCACACTTTTTTATGGGGCTAAACCCGCCCACCACTGTAACTCCTGTACACCAGGATCAACAGCAGTGACCCACGAACACACTGAGTTATGACACTTGGGAAGTCCCATTAAAAATTAAACTGTCTTGGAACCCGCAACGAAATTAATCAGAAGAAAAACTGGAGGAGTTGCAATAATAGGTAGTAGAGCCACGCTGATTTCAGCACGGTTGGGCCGGCTCGAACAGGGCGGTACTATCCTCGCACAGAAAATCAACGTAAAATGACAGCGTTCGTGCTGTCGTGTTTCGTTGGTGAGTGCGAGACCGGTGACCCAAATAGTCTAGTCAACAAGTTCCATACTTGTTGATGGTGTGGGTCGCCATGCCGCATTGTCTGCATTCGCAATGAGTATGGTGACCACCACTCTTGGATTCTGCTTATGCTTTCCATCAGGCAGAGTAGAACATTTTGGCGGGCCATACATAAAATAAAACAACAGGAGGACAACCACACATAAGATAAACAATACTGCTGCCCAGAATTGATAAAAGTAACATCAAATTATGAAGAAAATATGAAAACAGTTAGGGACCCAGGAACCAACAAGGTCCTCCGTAGGATCATGGCCGACTTGCTTTAATTTTTTTTTTTATGTATGGCCCGCCAAAATGACTCTACTCTGCCTGATGGAAAGCATTAGCACAATCCAAGAGTGGCAGTCACCATACTCACTGCGAATGCAGACAATGCAGTATGGCAACCCACACCATGGCGGCCTAGTGATGCTGCTGCATCTTTTAGTCTAGTCAACAAGTATGGAACTTGTTGACTAGACTATTTGGGCCTCCGGTCTCGCACTCACCAACGAAACACGATGGCACGAACGCTGTCATTTTACATTGATTTTCTGTGCGAGGGCCCCGGTCAAGCCGGCCCATTCATGCTGAAATCAGCGTGGCTCTACCACCTATAATAGGTAGTAGATTATTATTCTTCGAAATCTCGCTTGATACTAAGTTAAACTTACTGAACGGATTTGGATAAAACTTTACAGTAATACCATGGAAGAGCCACGCTTCAGCATGAATGGGCCGGCTCGACCGGAGTGATACTACGGCCTCACAGAAAACCGGTGTAAAATAGCACTTGCGCTGTGTTTCACCGAGTGAGTGAGGATACCGGAAGCCCATACCCCAACATCTCTCCACATCCCTCTCCTCATCCCCCTAAGGCCGGCAACACACTTGTGATGCCTCTGGTGTTGCGGGTGTCCATGGGCGGCGGTAATCGCTTACCATCAGGTGATACGTCTGTTTTTTTGCCCCCTTTTCCATAAAAAAATATATAGCTGATACACTACAATAAGACATAGAGGCTACTATTTACCGCGATAATGAATACCTACATAAGCGGGCGGGACCGCGGTCTAAAACTAGTTGTTTAAAAAATATCGTTCTATTCTAGTGTACCTACTCTAGATTGTTGACTGTCTGTGTGTTCGCGTTTAAGCATACCATACGTATCATCAGGTAGCTTCTGATGAGAACTCTGTTTAATATACCTCTGCTTGTCCCTTCCGGAATAGAATCGTGAATAAGTACACCAACTATGTTCATAAACTACGTTCTTCTATGGTTTACAGCTGACAATTTAATTGGGTTTTTGTATAATTAAAATCTAATTACTTGTAATATCACGTGTATACAATGTATGCTGCGTTGTTTTACCGGATGTATGTTTGTTTGAGACCGATGTGGTAGAAAAAATGATGAAGCGATACAAGCTTAATTTCCGTTCGGTATTATTATCATGTAGGATTGTAAGTAGCTTAATAGGTATTTGAATGTGGTTTTATGCACATAGTGAATGTAAGCAATGGATGAAAAGATTATTTATTTCTATGCATGGATTGAGGAGGTTTAACAATCACAGGCAGTACAGGATCGCATACCTCTAGGTGACTATCACCAGGCAGTCCGAGGAAAGGAAGATATCAAATTGAACCAAGATGCGGATATTAATAGTCGTTGATACGTTAATACACACGAAGTGGACTTATTATATTTCCAACTCCTCCAGTTTTCTTCTGATTAATTTCGTTGCGGGTTCCAAGACATTTAAATTTTTCCTGGGACTTCCCGAGTGTCATAACTCGGTGTTTTCGTGGGTCACCGCTGTTGATCCTGGTGTACAGGAGTTACAGTGGTGGGCGTGTGGGCGGGATTAGTCCCATTTAAAAGTCGTCGATACAGAAGCATTTGGAGTTCCGCTCATGCTTTCTATCAGAAAGAGTATTGACTTTGGCAGGCTCATAATCTGTACAAATAAATAAAATTGGAGTGTCTGTTTGTAATATTAAAATAACCGCTTTTTACTAAATGCATATGTATGTATGTACCTATACATGGTACATATACCAAAATAACATTATTTACAATTTTTTGTCTGTCTCTCTGTTTGTTTTGGCTAATCTCTGGAACTAGTAAGTAACTTAGGCTACTTGTTTTTAGACTAGTTTTGCCCCGCGACTTTACCCTTAGTTATTGTCGTAACGCGGGCAACACCGAGGGATTCAGTTAATTACATATAGAGAAAGAACTAAAAACATTTATAGTAAAAATATGCTAGGAAGATGTCTTTATAAACAAACATTCAGTATTGCAATTTGGCTTCCTAGAGATGATACGGTGGTGGAATCGATGTCGGACCCATTAGGTAGGTAGGTATATTTGCCCACTCACTTATTTTGACCCAGAACTTTCAGATATAGTCTTATGCCATATTCTTGTTGCCTAGTTTACGAAAACGGCCATGTTTATTCGTTTACAAATATATATAACTTACGAAAATACTTGTTTTGGCAGTAAACTACTTTTACATACAAATGTACATATCATCACGTCTTTTATGCCCAAGAGTATAGGCAGAGACGCATTAAATACTCATTCTTTCTATGGTTGGTTTTTCATAATTCCATTATTACGTAAGTGATACTAAAATTAAGTATTTTTAGATTTTTTTGTCCTCTTACTACGTAAGTTGGACTATGATTAATGTTAGTCCTACAAGTACGTAATGGGTAATGGGCCTCCGGTATCCTCACTCACTCGGTGAAACACAGTGCAAGCGCTGTTTCACACCGGTTTTCTGTGAGGCCGTGGTATCACTCCGGTCGAGCCGGCCCTTTCATGTTGAAGCGTGGCTCTCCCACGGTAGAGTTATAATAATTTATTAAGTATAACTAAATAATTTATTGTCTTTACACCTTTATTTTAATCGTGAAAATAATTCTTATGATCGATTTAATTAGGCTTATAAAACAGTCGCAAAAAATATTTAAAGAGGCATATCTAGCTAAATAACTTAACGCTAAGCATCATCGGCTGTTTACTCGTTCAGTTTCTCTATCAAATCAACTTTCCTTTACATTCCTACGCATGATGAGTGTTTAATATATGTGCAGTACTTGTCACTTTAAAAATATTCACATACATAGGTACACCATATGACATCATCACGTCAACAACCTTTAATATTACTACTGCTACTATGTAAGAAAGAAAGGAAGTTTTGAATTATCCTTAGAATGACCTTCCGTACCACACTGTCTAGTGTCTTAGCCAAGTTGAAAACAAAAAAAAACGACTTCCAAAAAAACATCCAACGAAAACTCTCTGCCAAAAAAACTAAAAAGCGTAAAATAAACTGGCTCTTCATAAATTGCTATGTGCCATTTAAATAGTAGTATTATACTGTCTGCTAAGTACCTAGAATCTGTTTGAAGTCGGTGCCAAGCGACTATCGCTTAGATTTTTGTAATTGTTCGTTCGTATTCTTTTTGGCATGGCACCGACTTCAAACAGATTTTTCAAACAGAATGAGGATTTCGGAAGCCCATACCCTAACCCCAACCCCTCCTCCCATCCCCTTCCCCATGCCCCAAAGGCCGACAACGCACTTGTGACGCCTCTGGTGTCCATAGGCGGTAATCGCTTACCATTAGGATCGCCTATATATTTTAGTATAGTGGGCAAACGAGCAGACGTCGACACGTCTGCTCGTTTGCCCACTATACAATAAAAAAAAGGATTAAAAGACCTAAGCGAATCGACAGCACAGGATTTGACAGGATGTGGATTTAGGATGTATTCCTAAGGCGAATGTTGGATTTTAAACAAAAAATGTGTTGAATATAGTCTGAACTTTATAATTTAAAATTTAAACTATAATAATCATTACTACGAAAACCGCAAAAACTAATCTTCACATTAAACAAGAAAGTCAAGTCGTAAATTAACTTAGGTGCTATTTGATGTAATTTACTGACCGTATTCGTGACTTATTATATGAAACACTAGCTTTTGCACGCGGCTTCGCTCACGCAGACTTTCATGCCCTGATTTACTCCTTTAGGAGTGAAATTTCAAAAATTCCTATCTTAGTGCTCACTTAACTATCTATATATATACAAGAGGAAGGTGACTGACTGACTGACTGTCATACCCAGAGATCAACGCACAGCCCAAACCGCTGAACCTAGAATCCTGAAATTTTGCATGTAGGTTCTTTATATAACGTAAGTGAGCACTAAGAAAGGAATTTTTGCAATTCGGGTGGAATTAAGGGGGTAAATCAGGGGATGAAAGTCTGCGTGAGCGAAGCCGCGTGTAAAAGCTAGTGTTATATAAAGAATCTACATGCAAAATTACAGGATTCTAGCTTCAGCGGTTTGGGCTGGGCGTTAATCTCTGGGTATGTCAGTCACCTTCCTCTTTTATATGTAGGTATAGATAATACAACATTTTCTGCATTTTCTGGTTTGATTATTGTATATTACTGCTGGAATATATTGTACTTCTGTCTAGTGAGTAAATCAGAACTTCATAATGCCCATATATAGAATATTACAATAACTACGGCAAAGTTGATAGAAATCATCAAAAAACACTCTATAATTAAAAAACATTCAAGCATTTTCTGGTTTGAGTGTGTATCTGAGTCTATCTTTATATCAAACATTTATAATACTTTTTTTATGGAATAGGTGGCAAACGAGCAGACGTATTACCTGGTGGTAAGCCATTACCGCCGCCCATGGACACCCGCAACACCAGAGGCGTCACAAGTGCGTTGCCGGCCTTTGGGGGATGGAAAGAGGGATATGCCTCACAACACTTGGCGAATTGGCAAGCGGCGCTGGCGACCGCCTAAACCACTAGACCAACCGTTTACCTACACTTTCTTACGCTTTTAGTGAAAAGCTTTTAAATTGAAATTACAAATAGACACATTAATAATATTTATTTGTAAAGATTATAGATGTATAGTTTTTTGTTGTATTCAAGGCAAGCGAGAAAAAATAAAATTACTAAACATGTTTTTGAAATATTATCATTATCAAATATTACTCCACAAACACGCAAAGCAAAATGAATAGCATTAACCTTCACTCTGTTAACTTCAATTTACTAACAAATAAAGACATTTGACAAAATTACACACGCACATATAAAACCACAAACAAACACACCAATTACCACATTAAAACAATTTCATTTGGAAATAACAACTTTGTGTTTCATACAATCAAATTTAAAGTTTATTTTACTAACATTATTGGCTATTCATTCATTTATCAATGAACACTTGTCATAAATTATATTATTCATTTTCTAAGGTAACAAAGTTATTTTCTCCCATTGTCTTCTGAGGAAAACTTTAAAGACAAGTCGGTCAGTGGATTCAGTATTTTTTTGTAAATATAATGGTAAATTTAGCATAGTAACATACTTTAAAACAATTTATACTCATTAGCAAGAAGAATAAGGTCGTCCAAATGAAACTACTTAGCTTACTTTAAACAAGAAAATAATTTAAAAACTCAAATTACTACTACCTTTTAACCAACTTCAAAAAAGGTGGAGGTTCTCAATTCGATCGTATACATTTTTAGAGTTCCGTGCCATAGGCAAAAAACGGAACCCTTATAGATCCATCATGTCTGTCTGTCCGTCCGTATGTCACAGCCACTTTTTTCCGAAACTATAAGAAATATAATGTTGAAACTAGGTAAGTAGATGTATTCTCTGAACCGCATTAAGATTTTCACACAAAAATAGATTACAACAAAAAAACAATAAATTTTAAGGGGTTCACATACTTAGAACTGAATCTCAAAATTGTTTTTTCATCAAACCCATACGTATGTATATACCCATCTATGGATAGATCTTCGAAAATGATAATGAGGTTTCTAATATAGTTTTTTTTCTAAACTGAATAGTTTGCGCGAGAGACATTTCTAAAGTGGTAAAATATTAGTTTTATCCAATACCATCGTATCAAATATTATATATACGAAATTATACTATATACTCTTATGCACCTACCACATAATATTTTCACATCACCTTAAGGTTGACTGGCAGAGAATGCCCCATGGCATTAAGTCCGCCTTTGTGCAAATGTGCATCAAGATCAAATAAATAAATAAATAAAATGTACTTGTACATGTTATTTCCTTGTAACTTAAATGTTTTTTGTATGTATCCTCGAATTACGACCACTGGGTGATCACTAATAGTCGTAAATACGCTTACAGTTCGTACCATGTACTACATACCTGAGCTGTTCTGACAATGCCCCATTCATACGACCACAAGTTCACCTGAACCATCGCCAGGTGTCTATTCATAAATCCATCGACCAACACCTTATAAGTGGGTGACCCAATTTCCATGTTTATTTGATGTATGATTTTGAAATAAAAAAAAATAAGCACAAGAGTTTCTTGGACCCGCGCAACGTGTCGTCTATGTCTCTGAAAAAACTGATCCTGTTTTTCAAACATTATAACTATATGCCTGTAGCTATGGCTTTCGAGTTTTAGATGTCCATGTATAATATTATACGATAAGTATCAACTTATTATTATTATAAAGTTATTATAAAGTTATGGTGCCTAAGGAGCGCCAACTATCCCGGTCTTAGGCAGTCCGCATCCATCCGCTGTCAGCCACTTTCTCCAAATCGTCGGTCCATCGTGCATCATCTACATACTACGTTATCATGATTAATCTCATCGTTACCATTAAATAATCATAACTATTCTCAATTTCTTCAAAGTAATGATACAATTTTTAAGAATGGAAAATAATTTGCTTTATCTTAATTTACAATTAAATAAAGTACATATACGGAAGTTTTTTCGGTAAAATATTAGTTAACCTATAACTCAAAATCACATATTCAAATGACAAAAGTTGCCTACTTCTTTAATTGGATTTTCACACACACACACCTTCTTATCTCAAATAACGTTTTCAGTTCTTGCGCAATACACATTGCAAGGACCTGAGGTCATCGGAGAATTTAAAATTAAAAATGCCACAACACTCCACTCAGTTTGCCGACAAATCTTTTACTGTGCAAGCAGTTAGACTGTGGAACAGCTTGCCGGAGACCATACGAAAAGCTAAAACCTTGTCAGTTTTTAAAAACCTGGTGAAGAATCATTATCTGTCATTATGAATGATTTTGGGTTCATTATACGTAATATAAATGTTAAAGTCTGTGTATGTATTTATATGTGTATGTATTTATATGTGTATGTATGTATATGTGTATGCATTTATTTTTATAAATTTATTTATGTTAGAATATTCACGCGATGGTGTGTTACTGATGTATAAACTGCTTCAATTCGTAAACACCCAATATCCATACTAAGGTTGTCTGGAAGAAATCGCCGTGAGCGATAAGACCGCCAATTGTTACGTATACATCTTTGTTACTCATTTTTTGTTATGTTTTTTTTTTTTTTCATTTTACGTACACAATAAAGATATAAATAAATAAATAAATTTTCATACATACGCCAGAAATCCACAGTTTACATAATTAACTATAACATTAAATGTTTTACGGTAATAAAGTAAGTATTACATTTAATATTCCAGCCAAGGTCGGCACGAGAATACGGAAACCAAAGTCGTGTGCTCAGTAAAAGTGTGCTAATGCTCATGACATGCTTATTGAAGCCGGCTCATCGGTACGATTGTGACTCCATGGCTATTTATTTTTGAATACCATGACCGGTGACAGATTCTTCATCAATTATATTCAGCTATTTATAGAAATTTTCCATTGTCGTATCAGATGGCAAAAACATTGTTGACCAAGTAAGCTAGCACATTGGAAGTTAAGCAATTCTTGTCAGGATAATATGTCTAAAGAGTCCAGGATATGTCTACGGAGTATTCGGAGTCCAAGAAATATCCAGTCTATAGATAAGTATCCATTTATAACATATTAAAATCCTTCAGCGCCTTGAAAAGTACGTCAAGATGTCGGTCCCGGTTGCATTACGAACATCTGTGGTAGCTCCGACAGCAGTCCATCTTGAGTAATAAAGGTCTGATCGTAATCGCGCCACCTAAAAAATCTGAGTACAGGCGTGTCGTGGACAGCGGATTCAAAGCCGACCTCAGTATAGTCGGAAAAAGGTCTGGAAGATGATCTATTGTTATATCAGACAAAATAAAAGACAGTCAAGAGGCCTAGTAGTTTTGTGAGAATATTTGAGAATAAAAAAAGGTCATGATAATACGCAACTGAATGTAAATGGTGCTTCTGCATTCTTTAATCTAGTTTGAAAGTTTTAAATGTATGTGACATCGATACAGAACTTGATTTGTATTAACAATTCTACCAGAGCTACGTTAGCACCTTAAGCCAATGGCCATACGTGCAGTCAAGAAGTATTGTTTTTACAAGCTTTTTTTTAACTTATATATGTATACTTGTATATATATGTATGTATGCTTGTATGTTCGGGTGGAATCTTGCAAATCAATTTTGAAGCAGATATCTTCAACCGATTTTGCTGAAATTTGGCAAACATATGTATACAGCGTGACAATACAATATTATAATGACATGGAGCTGATCGTCGTCGTTGAAACGTCGCAACATCATCGAGTTTGGACTCGTTTGATTCGTCTCGAGTCATTCCAGTTAAAAGCTTGTTTTTAAAAAGCTTTTTAATAAAATTTATTTTTAATTTGATAGCTTGTTAAGAGTGGTGGCCACCATAGTATATTTCCATAATGTGAAAACTGGAGTACTCAGAACTCACAGAAAGCCGGTGCCGTCCATATTCTGTGGCTTTTCAAGCGCTTAGTTACCGCCGCACCTTAATCTTGCCTCCTTCCATCCTCGGTAGCAGAGAAGGGATTCTAATATTACGGGTGCGAGGTATTCTAACCTGACTACTAGAACAACAGACCTGTAACGAGTCAATAAACCAGTCCACTGACTGGTTTATTGACTAATTCACTAAACTAGACAGTGGACTGGTTTCTTGGCCTAGACCAGCGGGCCCGTCAATAAACCAGTTCACTGACTAGTTTATTGTCATGCTGCCGCGGTAAGCCTCAAATGGCATAAATATTAAAAAAGTAGGTAACTACATTTTTGAAACGTTTATGATCGAGATGCTAGGTTCATGGGGTCCGAGTGCTCGCGCCATATTTATACAACTAGCTAAGCAACTGATTGACGTTTCTCGTGACCAGAAGGCCGGCCTTTTTTAGCGCAGTGCAATGCTGCTAGTCTTTTGAGAACGCTACCAGTAGGCGATGATGCAGGGAAATTTTTTTAACGCTTGTATGTAAATAATTTCATTGTTTTTTTTAATTTCCTATAATTTTTAATAAAAATCTTTCGAATAATATATATTTATTGACTAATTCACTAATCATAGTCATATTGCCATATGCAATATAGCCGTATTGGATTTTACTCCGTTACCTTCGCTCACATCTATGGAAAATTTTACGTTAAAGAATGTACGTATAACTCAGCTTCTAAATATTTAAGCTTCATAACAGGTTTCTTCGAAAATCGAAAGCCTGGGCTTGTCTTTACGTGGTGTAGTTTTATTATCTTTACTGTTTATATGCGTCACAGCCGGTTCGAGAGAAAGTGTGCCAAATATACGCCCTTAACAGGAAATGAGTGAAATCTAGGGGAAAAATAGTCAATTGGGGGTACGAAACTCCCAATTGACTATTTTTCCCCTAGATTTTGATGAGTGGTTGGGAGTTTGATTAGTATTATTAGTAGTGGAATCTTTTCTTAAGGTATAGGGAGTAAAGTATTAAATGGGTTACTGTTTTAAGGTTTAAGTTTACTGTTTACTGTTATAAGGGTAAAAGAGTTAGAGATTGAAACTGGAACTTATATATATACACAAGCGGGCAATAGATTTATGTGTTTTCACCTAATTTACCTTGACAATCCAGTACATGCTGCAGCGTCTGTTTGATTCGATCTATGATTTTAACTGTAGCTTCAATTTAACGTTCATAAATGTCAGTTAGTGTCTTAATTGAATAAGTGATTTTGAATTTGAATTTTAGGTAATGAGTCATGTGAAGTGAGTATTGCCATTTAAGGAATAAGTGATAACTGCGCGTATGGCGTAGAAGAATAAGCTGTCGCCGCGACCTTAAACCCCACATTCGACAACACTTTTTGTGATCTACAAATAGTTATTTCGAGTTTGGATGTTCTTTGTGTCCATTTCATGTGTGTTTGTAAAGTCCACACGATGCAGGATATATTTCTAATACGTTTTTATGGACACTTGTGGATGAAAAGATTTATCATTTTATTCTCTTTTCATCCTGTCCTGACTGTGAACAGGCGTCACTAAAACAAGTAGTATAATAATACAGGAGGGTTTTATACACCAATGTCCTCACTCGGTTTCATTAAAACAGATGCAAAGAAACGCTCAATACCACGGGGTCATGGGATCACTGTGGTCGTGGTGACCCACGATAATTTTATAGGTATGACCTGTGTTTCACTGGTATAATTTAAAGAATTCATCTGAGACTGTTAATGTTATAAAATTGCACCTTCTGAATATTTTTCATCTTTAGTACCGGTTGGACACGATTACATTTCGAAGAAAGGCGGACGTAAGACAAAACCAGTTAGTAACCTTTACAATGAACCAAAATTAAAATTGGAAAAATTAAATGCTGATGCTACTATTCTATTGCAAATATTGTATTTCTATTATACTTATATGATTCTCTTGTCACACACATTGTTGCTCACGATGATCTCCCAATTTTTATGTTTTTTAAGTGTGTTTTGCTGACGAGCCTCAGATAGGATAGGTAACATCAGCCCTGGCCAAGTTGCAAGCGTTCTTCTTTCTGCAATCGTTAACGCCTAAATTCTCGTGTTCGCATTGGCTAATCTAAAGACCTGTATTCACTTTGCTTAGTGCGAGTACAGGTGCTTAGTGCGGGTGATCGGTGATTGTTGGAAAGTACGTGTGGGCAGCGAATTCGTGGTCCACCCGTATTTTCTACCAATCGTTGATCGC
The DNA here is from genome assembly GCA_949125395.1 of Diaphora mendica. NCBI lineage: Eukaryota > Metazoa > Arthropoda > Insecta > Lepidoptera > Erebidae > Diaphora > Diaphora mendica. The sequence goes on along the minus strand of OX421332.1, from coordinate 1,030,238 downwards.
CTGCGCTTCACACCTGCACTCGCACTAATCAAAGTGAATACAGGCCCTTAGACAAAGTAATCAGAGACAAAGTACTAAAACTCTTGCAGCTTGGCAAGGGGGCAGATATAAACCAAAAGCAGCCAAGTATAATTGAAAAGAGATGCAGACAAATTTGCATGGGTTGGCTTGTATTGTATAAAATTCTATATAAACCATAAACATGGTATCAAAATTAAAATAGTTCAATGGAAAATATCATTTAGTTCATACGAATCGATTAAAGTGTTAGATTAGCATTGCTAATAAGCACTGACATACAAACCTCGAACTGGATTGAATAAATAATGCTAGTTATTTCCTGTAGCTTCACTAGTGTTTAACCAGAGAGATTTTATCAACCGGCTAAGGGTTTTCATTTCTAGATAAGAAAGAGTATGCTTCGCAGGCTAAGTAATTCTATCGTAGGTTATTAGGAGTGAGTTAAGATACCAGCCTCAAAAGTTGTTACTACAAATATCATCTTCCTAGCCTTCATTATTCTCAAGATTAATTGGAGTCAGGTACTAGTTCAACCGGTTTTACGTGAATATCGGTTTTTCCACGGAGCGTCTGGCATCGGACCTCTGCAAAACTGAGTAGATTGAACTAGTTATCATTATATTTGAGGGCACTGACTTCCCAAATAACGATTGCTATAGATGTTAATGACAACCGGGACCGAGGGCTTAACGTGCTCTCCAAGGCACGGGCAGTAAACACCACCATCTTTCATACTCCGGTCTACTATTAAGATTTTTTTGTAAGAAAAACCCTACCCGGTAAAAAGTCCGTCACGGGAATCGAACCCGAGACCTCTTGATCGGCAGTCACTTACGCTAACCGCTAGACCAACGAGGCAGTCCCATATAAAAATAAAAACACCCAGGCACTAACAAATTGACTGACAATCACACATAATTTGTGTGTCCGTTTCATGTATGTTTGTAAAGTCCCGCGCGACACAGGATTTATTCCTAGTGTGGGAGTTGTCTTTTAAGAAAAAATAAACTTAGAATTAAAACTCAAAGATTTTTTTTCATCAAACCCATACGTGTCTATGGATGGTATCTATGGATAGGTCTTCGAAAATGATATTGAGGTTTCTAATATCATTTTTTTCTAAATTGAATAGTTTGCACGAGAGACACTTCCAAAGTGGTAAAATGTGTATATCCCCCCCCCTCCCCCCCGTGACTTCTAAAATAAGAGAATGATAAAACTAAAAAAAATATATGATGTACTGTACCGTGCAAACTTCCACCGAAAATTGGTTTGAACGAGATCTAGTAAGTAGTTTTTTTTTAATACGTCATAAATCGTAAACCGCAAAAAAAACACTATTATTAAAACATCGATCAAAGTTACAACGAACTACAAGAACATTTATATTATGCTACTTGCTGCTTCGGACCCTTCATGGGCGTGTCCGACTCGCACTTGGCCACTTTTTCTTTGCGTTCGTGTTATGTGTGTGTTTATCAATTCTCTTATGATACAGGACGTATTCCTGAGAAGAAGAAAAGAAAGATAGATTTTCCAATCAATTTCCATGAAGTCGGTTACACTTTCTGTTGATTTGAAGTGTTAGAGAGCTTTCGTTACATTGAACACTTTTATTTTCATCGGTGTACTTGAAGGAAGCAGTCCACTTTCACTGTAATGGCATAACTTGTTATCTGATATTCATCTCCTATTATAAAAGAACTCGTTTATCTGTTAGGAATTTTACTGTCACAACAATTATGTAATATGTTCAATGAATGTTTGAATATGTAGTTGTTTTTTTATTTTCACTAGGTGTGCCCGTGACTTCATCCGCGTCGAATAGTTACTTTGGGTAGCATTTATACATACCTTTCATACCTCCCCTTTCAACCCCTTACAACCCTTTTTTACCCGACTGCGAAAGGAGGGTTATGTTTTTCGTATGTTTGTATGTATGTATATTTTTTTGGCACGCCCTACAGCCTAAACGGCTTATCGTATTTTTATGTGAGTGGTGTCAATAGATTCGTCTTAGTCGTAAGAGTGACACTGGGTACATCAAAATAAAATATATATAATTATATATATATGGATTTTTGGTAAGTATCCAGGAAAGGAGATATTCCAACGGTGGTACCATGATGAGGACATTAAGATCTGATGATGGCATTCAAAAGAAATCGAGTCGAACCTTGAAGTCGGTTTTTGTTATATATGAAATGGTCATAATTACACAACACCGGTTTCGTCAAAAGCCGTAGTAGTATAACTACGGTCGTTCATTTCCATAAACAAAGCAAGTCTTTTCAGTCAGGACGTCAGCCCAATTAAAAAAAGAACATGTAAGTAGAAAGTGCCCAAAAACTGGCAAAGACTCGAAATAAAGCCTTTATTTCCAAAAGATTTTAAATTTTTTATCAAACTAGTTGACTCGGCGAACTTCGTATCGCCTTATATTTTTTTTTGTGAATAGATAATATTATAACACCTCCTATTTTTCTTCTATACTAACCTTATCCTGACAACAACAAACACATGAAAGCAAAAAAATATCCACTTGGTGCAGTCGTTTGGAAGTTATGGGCGTATATACATTTCGGTGATTCATTTTTTTATTTAAAGATGAAAATAATGTAAAAAAATCCATTTAAACGGTTTTATAGAAGTCTAGCTTTTACACGCGGCTTCGCTCACGCAGGCTTTCATCCCCTGATTTGCCCCCTTAGGGATGGAATTTCAAAAATTCCTTTCTTAGTGCTCACTTACGTTATATAAAGAACCTACATGCAAAATTTCAGGATTCTAGCTTCAGCGGTTTGGGCTGTGCGTTGATCTCTGGGTATGTCAGTCAGTCACCTTACTCTTTTATATATATAGATAGATAGATAATGTACCTACTAAGAGTTAAAAAATAATTCGGTAGGTCCCAGGCTCCAGTCATCCCACCCGTCTGTCTCTCTCTCATCAATTTACGGCATTGATCAGACAAAAAAATTAAATCGTTGGGCGTAGCGTAAACTGAAATGACTGGATGGAAACACGGGCCCAACGATTTTATTTTTAACTAGCTGACCCGGCGAACTTCGTACCGCCATATTTACATATCTGTCTCAGCTTCCCACAGGCAGTGTACAGTCGCGGACATAAAAAAAGACTTTTCCCGTTATCTTTTATTTTTTTTCTTTCTAGCGAAAAAAGAATGAATGAAATCGGACCATGTGTTATTGAATTACAACTATGTACATATTTTGACTTTCATCCCCTCCTCCCAGGAAACCGTGCTGAATATCGGGATAAAAAGTATCCTATGTCCTACCTCGTAGTATGAACTCTAATCATGCCAAGTTTCATTTGAATCCATTCAGTAAATTCAGCGTGATGCGCGGCCAAGATACAGACAGACAGACAGACGGACAGACAGACAAAAATGAAAAAAATACAGTTTTGGCTTCAGTATCGCTAATAGAGAGCCCTCCAAAAAAAATTTCAAAATATCTTTAATGTATAGAATTGGACCTGTTACATTTTTATTATAAGTATATAGATATACACACATCAAAAGTGTCTAGGGATCAACATATGTGTCTAGGGATCAACATATATTTTTGCAATAACTTTTCTCCTGATTGATATTAATTAAAATTTTCTTTAAGGATTCATCAAATAAATTGTTTTCGTTTGTCACAGTAACGATAAACCAAGTCACCTTTGCATTAATAAAGAAATTTGCCATTTTCCTAATAAAGGGATTTTTGACATTTGAACCACTAACATTAAAGTTCGAAAAAAGACTGAAATAACAGTTTTCTTTAAAATTTTATTAGGTAACTTAAACAATTAATAATCCGTGTTTCTACCGCGAACACTAACAACACAAGAATCGGTTTGGCATACTCAAAATGAGTTCATCCAAATCACGCTGTGGAATGGCCGCCCATGTTCGTTGCAACAACAAAAAAAGGTCTTCTTGCGACTGGATACCCTCCATAATCGGCAGAGCTCTTCTCTGTAGCATATCGCATGCATGCTCAATCGGGTTCAAGTCTGGCGACTGAGCAGGCCAGGGCCAAAGCCACATCTCAATCTCAAGAAATCCGCATAAAAATGCTTGATCTCTAGACAACTTTTGATGTGTGTAGATTTGTTCACTAAACATTTTTTAGTGTAAACTTTGTTTACCTACGCTTTTAACATCGCGCTACAATAGGAGTCGCAGACGAGGTTGCGTTTGTCATCGAGTAGGTACCACATAAAATCCGTTGTTCATTTATAACTATAATTGTACCTATACTCTTTGCGCTGTAGCATGGTGCGTGACAGTTTCAGTAACATTTCGTTTCACTCTTGAAAGTTGCCGAGATTTACAATTTATGACTTAGTATTTCAGCAGTACATTAAATCATTAATAACTGTAGTAAATTAAATGAAACCACCACGCACCATGCTGTATCGCAAAGAGTATAGGTTTGAAAACTATATCCGATTCAGAGTAATAAAATGCCAAATATGATTTTAAACATAGAAAGAGATATGTCTCCTATTTCCTATTGCAAAATAAGTGCGTCTAACACGGCAATATAGTTTTATAAATTTCGGAAGTCAAATTAAAACTCTCAATTAAAGTTTATGAATACTTTCTCCATCACTTTTATATTTATTATCGTATAATAAATGGATTGAAATATTTATTTCTACGTGTCTATTTTACGACTAACTTAATTAGATTGCAATAAAATCAGTTTATAAGGTAACTAGTGGTTGCCCGCGGCTCCGCCTGCGTATATGTCGGTTAACCCGGCAAATAGTAGCCCATGTGTTATTCTGATGTATAAGCTATATTATTGTAAAGTTTCATCCAAATCCGTTCAGTAGTTTTAGCGTGAAAGAGTAACAAACATCCATCCGTACTTACAAACTTTCGTGTTTATAATATTAGTAGGATTATTATAACTGTCGCTATTAAACATGACGATATTCTATTATTCTTTGTTTTCTATTGTAATTTTATTGCAAAGAAAATTATAATTGGCTTATGTGTTTCCCACTTTTAGGTGATCTATGGGCAAATTTTACCCGACTACGCGAAGACGCGAGATTAATACATGGTTTTCACAGTCTATGTATGTTCCACCGTAACGCCTGAACTACTGAACCAATTTCACAGAATAAGGTGTCAGTATATTTGTAATAGTGGCCCGAGTGACAAAGACTATATAAATTTTATCAAAAGTGTTTGTTATTGTCCTTTAATTTTTGTCTTTTTCATCGAACATTGAAGTTACCAGAGGCCAACTACTTCTGTGGTAGTAGAACTGGTAGGGCGGCAACACATTTGAGATCCTTAAGTTGTAAATAACCATTTTGACCTCAATACCATCAAAATACCACCCTGTGTAATCACTCTCGAAGTATCTTTTCTGCTACCCTTTTTTACTTCACTTGTCAGTTTATGTTACGATTCAAACTCAAAGTAAAAGAACACATGTCAGAACATCATTCATGCCGCTATACTTTCATGACAGTTAACGTTATGGATGTACGACCTTAAATACTATTGAATGACACAAAAAAGAAATTTTAGAATTCTTTCTTTATTGTTTTTTTTTAAAAAAGACAACTCCCGCACTAGGAATAAATCCTGTGTCGCGGGGGACTTTACAGACATACATGAAACGGACACAAAGAACACCCATTCAGAATTCCCATAGTTTTTTTAGTACGTAGCTTACTTAATTACGTTGTAGGCTACATAGTTATAAATTCTTTAATTTTAAGAGCGTCTGGTGATGGATTAATAATAGGTTATTGCCGTTTAATAGGACACCTATGAAATTGCCGTTTTGTATGCAATAAGTAAAAGTACTTATTTTTTCAAACTTTTTTATTTCTGTTATTCGAAGTAATCACCCATGCAATCGACGCATCTTTGCCAACGCATTGGCAGTTTATTGATGCCCTTCTTGTAAAAATCAGCTGGACGGGAGGCAACAAACTCTTCAAAGGCATTTTGTACTGCCTCTCGGGAATTGAATTTTTTATCCACTAAAAATTTGTCTGAATTTTGGAAAAAGTAATAGTCGGAGACTGGAGACTGTCTGTTGCGCAGTATGGGGTCGCGCGTTGTCGTGAAGCAGCTGCAAGAGCTGGGGTTGGAAGCTCTCCCTCATCCGCCATACTCACCAGACCTTGCACCTACCGACTATTACTTTTTCCAAAATTTAGACGACTTTTTAGTGGGTAAAAATTTCAATTCCCGAGAGGCAGTACAAAATGCCTGATACCTGTAAGTTATTCCGAACACTATGAGTAATTTCCAAACCGTACATATCAAAACGCACTCGCGTGTAAACTTTGAACTCACTTAAGAAAGAACCTAATTTTATTTATTGCTTAAAATTGAGGAACTACATACAAGGCGATAAAAAACTTGAATAATGAAGCATTACATTTAATAAATTGCTTACAATATTCTGTTATTTTAAACTGAGCATCCTCACTTGGTGTGTCCCATTTTTTTAATAAACTTTACCTTAAAGGAAGCTTTGCAACTTTCTTTTAACTTTCACAACCATCATTATTCTTTGTTTTTGTTTGTATTAATAGTATTTAAGAAGGCCAGAGGCAGTTTTTAAATACAATAGACACATTGGCAGTAATGTACTGTAAATACATCTTTACCTCATACAAAATGAATTCCGCTATTTGTTCGCTTAGATCTTTGGTTCAGTAACATTTCATTTAACTCTTGAAAGTTGCCGCGGTTTACAAATTATGACTTAGTATTTCAGCTGTACCATATTCGCAATATATTAAATCATTAATAACTGTAGTAAATTAAGTTAAACCATAAACTGTAGAAAATTAAAGTAAATTTAATTAAACCACAACTCACCATGCTACAGCGCAAAGAGTATAATGAATTTTAATGCCGTTTTCAGTAATAGATAGAAGTGATTGAAGAGAAAAGTCATATTATTCATGGTTTGTTGCTAGCTCGCTAATCTTAATATATATAAATCTCGTGTCACAATGTTTGTCCTCAATGGACTCCTAAACCACTTAACCGATTATAATAAAATTTGCACACCATGTGCAGTTCGATCCAACTTGAGAGATAGGATAGTTTAAATCTCAAATTATAGTCGCAATTTTAATTTATTGCTAATTATTGTATATAAATATGGCGGTACGAAGTTCGCCGGGTCAGCTAGTTTGTTGTATAAATTGTTAAAGTTAGGTTCTGTCATTGACATGGTGAGAGGAATTTCTCAGCATTTTCACAAAAATTTAAGGTAATGTAAATACAATGTTAAGTTGTTTTTTTTTTCATTTAAAAAGACAACTTCTGCATTAGGAATAAACATCCTGTGTCGCAGGGGACTTTAAAAACTTACATGAAACGGACCCAAAGAACACTCAGATTCAGTACAACAATTTATGGATCACATAAAGTGTTGTCCCATGTGGGATTTGAATCCCACAACACCTTCGCGTAGCGGAAAGCGGCGTGGCGACCGCTTAAACCACTAGACCAACCATCAGATACTATCACTGTTTATTAATGACCGCCCCTCACACGAAACACCTCATGGGTTCACAGTACATGTGTATATCATTGAATCAAACATGTTCATAGAGAAACTACTGGCATGTACGAAACTTTTACCGACTTATTTATTATTAGTCAGTTCGGTAACTTTCCGAAACATTAACGAAAGGCATTCGTAGACAGCGGAATATTTTATCTTCGATATCGTGTGATAAATTATTACGTTCATAAGCATGGGTCAAGTCATTTTTAAATCTGACACTATGTGTGATAGGGAGAGTTGATTCTATTTTTAGAGTCATGTGAATAGAGATTTGCTGATTCATTTTAAGATATCTATCGAATAATTATATATCTGTTCGTCTGACCAGCGTGATTAGTCAATTATATGGTCTACCGATCGTAGTGTCTGGTCAACTTGAAACAGAAAGACTGTCCCGTAATTTGGCATTGGAGATTTGGCATTGATATGGACATCTGTATAAGGCTGGTAATAAACTCTAATGCTATACTAATTCTTACAGTTTTAATAGTATTATACATAGTTATTGATAAGTGTATACATATATACCTATCTGTTCGTCTGACTAGAGTGATTACTTCACGATTATAGCATCTGGTCATAGCATAGCAACTTAATGGGTAACGAGACTGCAGATGAATTGGCCAAAAGGGGATCAGATACGACAGTTTGTGGACCGGACCCACTACTACCCTTACCCCAATCCCAAATAAAAACATGGCTGCGCGCCAATACCAAAGAAAAACACAAAACCGAATGGAAAAACAATGACAAGGCAAACAAAAAGTGCAGTTCCGGTAGCATCAAAAAGACTAGCCCTCAACCTGATTAGACTGAAAAGGGACGATCTCTGGAAAGTCATAGGTATCCTTACTAGGCATTGTCCCCTGAACAAGCACCTTTTCACTATAGGCGCAACAGACAGCCCTCTGTGCAGGGGATGTATGAAAGAGGAAGAAAGCTGCAGCACGTTCTCGCAGAATGTAGAAAATTCGAAAATCGAAATTCAGTATGGCAGATCATCGGGCAGACATCCTCCAATCAACATTACTCCCGGAAACATGTAGTGACCTGAAAAGACTGCTGAACTTTAGGGATGATTTATGATGGTTGGAGTAAGAAGATGACCAACCCACGTACAATGGCCCAATCAAGAGGCTAAATGCGGAAATAGCCAAGAAAAACAAATAAACATAGCGTCTGGTCAACTTTAAAATAGTTCTCTATAATTTAGGTTTGGGGAGTTTCTATTTGTATAGACTTCTTGTAAGGTTTGTAAATAACAACACAAAATTGAAATAAAGTAATACTTATGTCACTCTCTCTACTTTAACTATGAATTTTGAACTTGAGCGGCAACAATACCTATAACATTCTGCATGTTTGCGATAAGGGTTTCCGGATGAGTGTGTTGGAACAGTTAGAAATATCAAAATATAACAATAATAATGCATATACACTGTTGAATGACCAAACAAACTTAATTCCATCACCACTTCTAAGTATGATTGCGGGTAGTTCGGCGATGTCGTTGTGACATTGTATCGATCGTGATTATAGCGTCATCGAAACGGTATATAAAGGGCCGACAGCGGTGCGCTTGCGCGCATTCGAGCTCAAACGCTCGACGAGTCAACATCTCCTGAGGATGCTCCGTGGAGGGGCGAAACACGTGTCGAGTATAGGTTTGGTTGCATGGCATGCTAATTATTTCTCACTTGTTTTGTATGTGTACATATGCATGACGGTGGGATTTGTGCCCTGCTTTCAGACCTGGATATTTGTCTCGCGGAATTAAAGCTAAATATATTTCATAGCATTTAATTTATGAATTTACCTACAAATTACTTACGCACATTTCTTGGCTATTATGAATACCAAATCCTGGCAACACTCTCCCAATACGTCTTTTATTGTATTATGTGTGAAATATTATTCCTTCAGTCTTTTTTTTCGCTTTTATGTAGTTTTTACACCATTTAATTGCACAAGGCGGCATTTTGTAGGTGAACTTACTGCACAAGAACGTTTTTTTCATATTCGTCTGTCTGTCTATCTGTATCTTGGCCGCGCATCACGCTAAAACTACTGAATGAATTCCAATGAAACTTGGCATGATTTGAGTTCCTACTACGAGGTAGGACATGGGATACTTTTTATCCCGAAATTCAGCACGGTTTCTTGGAGAGAGGGGATGAAAGCCAAAATATGTACCTAGTTGTAATTTTTTATTTCGGACATCTAACACACAATGGCTTCTAGTCCCAAGCTAAGCAGAGCTTGTGTTATGGGTACTAGACAACTGATAGAAATACATAATTATACTTTTTTTTTGTAAATACATACATATTATACATACATACATAAATATGGCGGTACGAAGTTCGCCGGGTCAGCTCGTTGTGAATAAGAGTTATTATAATTTAGCCTGAAAACCATCGAGATATTACGTACTACGTACTAGAGGAGCCACTCAAAACCAATTATATGTTCCGTTTATATTTGAATTAAAACTAAAAAGCGCTGCAGCGCAGCCAAACAATAATTAGTAGTCTAATCCTACAGTATTAACAAGCAGCGCTCTATCGCATTCGAGCTGTAGTTTCCTCGCGAGCGAAATGTCATAAGCGCCGTGATTTTCATGGCGCTTACGCGTTTTGGCCAACGAACTGTTGCAAAGATTCGTTTTTATAGAGTAAGCGCCAAACAAGAAAGCAGAACGGATAAATAGCTTTATACCTACGAAGCTTTATTAGGAAATTCACTTTCGAGTAAATAGTACTTCAATAGCTTTACCAGTTTCAGTTTTTTTGTAGAATTCATCGAGGTATAAAATATAAAAGCCGAATATTCAATTTTTAAATTATACTTTAATGATAATTTAAATATAATTATTGCAAAAAAAATGTTATGGGTTATTTACGAAGCTATTTTTAACAACATATTATTTTTCCTTATCCAATTAAATACGTTAAATACGTTGTGCATTTAACGTCAGTTAATTCTACCTAAATATCACTTTTGTATATTTTACTCTAAGTACTCTATGTCGAATGAGGCAACAATGGCGTCTTAAAATATTTTGTTCGTATTTAATTTTAAAACAATTATATCTAGTTAATTACCGGTGAAAAGTTATTCCTTTGTTTTTCTCCGTATTCCTTGTATTATTAGTGCAATATCTCAAGACACAAAATGGCATAATTCACGAGTTTTAGAACGTTTTTAAATGTAAACAATCACACGCTTAAGCCACCGCTTCATCAGAGTGTAGCTAGCAAGCGACTGAAGGAAGTGCGGCGCATGCGCCGCAATTGCATGGAACACCGCACTAATGAGTGGCGTCTTCTCTATACATTATATCTCGATGCTGAAAACACAATAACTTCTTACTATTGCTCTGTGGTTAGTAGGTCTGTAGGTATGTCTGTTTATATATTGAATTCACACCATAACTAGATATTTCATGTTCGGACTTTCCTAGTGAAAGTGTTTACTGAATTAGAATTGGTTTGAGTGAATGGGTATTCGCATTTTTGTTGTATCTGGCTACTCCTTATCTAAACTGCCTCAGTGGCGCAGTGGTAGCGTATGCGCTGTGCTTGAGGTCTCGGGTTCGATTCCCGGGTCGGATCAAATGTTTGTATGTTATGCAAATATTGTTTTCGGAGTTTGGGTGCTCTCTACGTATAATATGCATGTATTTACAAAAAGAAAAGTATATATGTGTATACATATTATATTAGATAACAAAAAAAACAGCGAGACAAATGCTTCACGTTAAAATTACTACTACTACTACTATTAAGATACTAATAATAATTAAAAAAAAAGAAACAAAAAAAATACGATAAAATTGGTTTGTATTAAATATTGACTTATGCTTACTACAGGGGGCCTAATGTGAGTTTATATGACATCAACAACAAAGAAACAGAACTGAAAACTGAGCTTGTTCGGTGTCGCAATTGGGGAATATTTCATTGCGAACCAATTGTGATGGCGAACGCGGTCACCACAGAAATATATCTAGATCCTGATTTATTACAAGCTTTTTATTAACTTGCAATGTATGTATGTATGTATGCTTGTATGTTCGGGTGGAATCTTGCAACTCAATTTTGAAGCAAATATCTTCAACCGATTTTGCTGAAAGTTTGCAAGCATATGAATACAGCGTGACAATACAATATTATAATAACAAGGAGCTGATCTGATGCTGGAGCTGGAAGGTGCCAATAGGAACTCTGTAAAGAAACGTCACAACATCATCGAGTTTAGACTCGTTTGATTCGTCTCGAGGCATTCCAGTAAAAGCTTGATTTTAAAAAGCTTTTTAATTTAATATATTTCTGTGGCGGTCACCGTGACGATAGATTCAATGTGCATAAACTCAAATCAAACCCTCTGACTATTGCCACAATGAAACAAAAAGTACATACAAATCAAATACAAATATTTCTGTTACGGCACGACTATCCTCTATAAACATATGAAAGAAATTTAAAACATTACAAATGATTTACAATAATAATTGTTGTTTATAATTAATTCTGGTTATTAATGTTAAGACCCGCTCATTGTAGTAGATTTAAATAGTTTCAAATATTCATAAACTTTCTAATTTTAAGTGTTACCACTTTCAATTTTGTTACTATTTTAGGTAACATTTTTTTTTGTGTATTGTACATGAAAAAAAATTGTTACAAAAACAGTAATTTTTATTATATCAGTGTAAACTAATTTAATAAAATTAAAACTATTTTGTTTAATTATTATTTTCTTATAGACGCTAATCTCAAGAAGTATTAGGTAATCCTTGAATGCTTATTTTTGTATTGAACAGACTGATGTCAAATGTAGAGTGTTAGAGTAGTAGAGCCACGCTGATTTCAGCATGAACGGGCCGGCTTGACCGGGTCGGAACTACCCTCTCACAGAAGACCACCGTAAAATGACAGCGTTCGTGCTGTCGGGTTTCGTTGGTGAGTGCGAGACCGGAGACCCAATGATGCAGAAGCATCACTAGGCAGCCACAGTGTGGGTCACCACCATGCTGCATTGTTGCCTTGTCTGCATTCGCAATGAGTATGGTAGCCACCACTCTTAGATTCTGCTTATACTTTCCATGAGGCAGAGTCGAGTTATTTTAGCTGGCCTATACCAGGGGGGTTTCACTTCGCAGTTTAGGTGCATTTCGCCGAGCGCCTCCCGGGAAGAAACTATGTGGCAATGGTTGCCACTCTGCGCTCGGCGCGCACGCTAGCCGCGTCACGCGTATAAAAGTTGAATATGACATGTAGGTACTTACTGCGATAGATGACTTTAAAACGAACTAATTGTTCGTACAAAATTGTAGTTAGCAATAAAATTATTTAATTAGTTGTTTGGAAACTATGTTATGATAGACATGTTTTGTCAATACAAAAATTTGTAACTTATCACGAAGGTACCCAGAACGAGTAGTACGTTACGTAGACATGATTATTATGTTTGTCAAAATTTTTCTTCTTTATTACTAAAGTTGTTATATTTTTATAATTAATTTTAATATTTACCTAAATGTACAGCAAGCGGCAGCCCCGTGCTCTTGTAATAAATCGAGCGTTGTCTAACGGAATATGAACGCTCGAGTCACACGACAAGATTCAAATTCGCGTGCAAGGTGTCAAAGTTGAAAACTTTTTATGCCTAAACTTGACTTTTGTTCGAGAGTGAAACTTCTGTACGACAGTACTATTAATTACTCTGTGCCTATACATAAAAAAAAACTATTTTCAAAAATCCCAGAAAAACAGTCTCGTTTACTCGTGTTTATGAATGTTCTTATCTATTCACCTTTTTAGCGTTTAAACTGACTGTATCTCTCCCAAATAAATAAATATGGGTTAAAATATACGTTTGTAAAATCTTTCACGCCTTTAATACCTTTCTAAATATGAGTGAATAACCCCATACATCACCAGCCTTAGAGAATCTTAATCAGAATGCGACTAACGTTCTGTCAGACGCGTTTGGCCGTGACATGATTTTTAATAAGTTCCGGGTCGAACAGTTACGCTACATTTCTATTTCAAACATCTGATTAACATATCAGACGAAAGTTAGGTGCTAATAGGGCCGGCCTTCGAAGGTCTAATTAGAGAGAGTTTGTTTGTTTTGCTGCCCTTTATTTATTCATACTTATATTGAATTACGTTGATCGACAACGTAAGTTTTTCTTGAGATATTTGATTAGGAAAATGAAAGTTAAATATAATTATACAGTTGATGGGTATATTTTTCTGAAGTAATGACCGATGGAGACACATACTTTGGCATATGATAATATAGGCTGGCTCGAGTAATACCATGATACTACGGATACGGCTTTGGGGAAAACTGGTATTAAGACAATTATTTCGTGGCTTTCGTAGTTGAATTTTTTTACATTGATTTTGGATTTTTTAAGCTATTGCATAGCTTTTATCGTGGGCTTTGAGGCCTTTGAGCGCGGCGCCGGATCAAGAAATTCCGTAACGTAAAGAAAATAATACCTGACACCCGAAGCTCGCACGGATCGAGACGAGCTGCTCCAAAATCTGTCTTCCGGCTTAAGCAGCTGTTCTTGAGAAAGTATATAGGTGTATAGGTATTTATCAAACTATAATGCCACACTCACCGCATGTGCAGTAAGTAAGTATACATGTTCAAGGAAAAAAAACTGTGAATAAAACAATCCGTTCAATGACGAAGACATTTATTAGGAATAGTTTAAACCTTTTAATATTGTTAATATTATATAGTTATAATATATTTAATTTAAATAAGTTTAAATTTTTGTTCGGTGGAGACTCAGTTTAGCAGAAACTTTTGTCACCAACACGTCTTGACAACACAAACATTGCCAACTTTTCTTCGGTGGAGGCCCGGCTTAACGACACCATATCGCTACTTCAAAAAAGTGATCAACGCAATCTAGTGACGATGTTGGTACTAATTTAATAGTTTAGTATTTTTCATTCACAATATTATACATACTGCTTAAAATAAAAAAATAAAAAATAATTCTAATTGCATTAGATGATAAAAAATGCTATGCAATAGCTTTACCGCGGCAGTCCCCGAATGCCACAAATCTTTTTTGTCTTGGAAGGATACCACTTCTTATTACATCAGATAAATTTGAATGAAAAAAACTAACCCCTAAAAGTATACGTTGGTGATACTTAAGAAGTTAATGGTGCACTACAATATCAAGTTTAATACTTGAACAGCATTATTTTGTATCAATAGCAGTTATTTTATAGAAATCATAGAACAAGTGACTCAAGTATCTATGAGATTAACAACACGTAACTAATTTTCAGAAAAAAAACCTACTATATACGATAGTTCTCATTTTAATCTATAATATATAAACTTAGACTCTGGTTTTGAATATAGCAAAAAATAGCATCATTTACCTTTTAAAATTTGAACACATAAAAGAGAATGCATAAAAGCACTTTTTCAATCTTTTTGCATGACTTTTGATTTCTGAAAAAGTAGAATATAGTGATAATGATTTGGTTTTTTTGAAGTTAAGAACTCTTGAAAATCAGTCAGCTTTAAAGTCTAGAAGAAATATGTGTAGAAAGTCTTGAAACACACACATACTCACTTTTATGCGTATGTTTGTTACGATTGGCACCAAAGTCTAGAATTCAATACTCGACAAAATAATAAGTATGCATTTGGGAAATCCTCATTATTATTAAACTAGAATTTATAAAAATCTTTTTCTTAATGGTTGTTAAGCTTGTTGAACTTTGATCGTTAAGCTTGCTCTTTTACTTTTCTATTAAGATGAATTAGATATAAAAAAACGAGTTGCACTCGGCAGAAGTGAAAACTTGAACATTAACGTTGTGCAGTTTTGATTTATTAAATTTCATTTTTTAATGCTTATTGTGATGTCATAAAAATATATACTGACGGACTCATAAACTGCATTAAAGTAAAAAACGACTTTGAAATGAATATTTTAACCAAGTATGCAAACTTTCTACACAGATTTAAATTGAAACGTCAAGATTGGTTCGTTAACTTTAAAACAGCGTAGGGTCATATCCTTAAGTTTAAGTTTGGGTACTGGAAAGGACCTTAAAACTTTTTTGAAGAAGAACAGAAATTTAAAGAAAATTGGTTTAATTACAAAATTGGTTTTAACAATAGACACAAGCTTTATGCAAGGGTTTTTTTTTATGTTTTAATAAGGTGTATTACCTCCACGTGCCCTTATTATGGATTCTAATCGGTTCCGCATAAATTTGATTAGGGTTATTAAAACATCTTACGGAATATTGTCCCATTCTTCTGAAAGTGCTGTTCTTAGTTATGCCACTGTCGTAGGCACAGGATTTCTCGCATATACAGCTCTTTTTAAATTGCCCAAAGATGCTCAATGGGATTAAGATCCGGGCTGCGTGCTGGCCAATACATTGTACGTATCCCAACCCCTTCGCAATATTGTCGAACTTGTGCAGCAGCGTGCGGCCGGGCATTATCCTGCATTAAAGTAAAATTTTCGTTTATGGTATATTCGTATGGTATGGTATTCGTTTTCGTATATTTCGTTAAGGCACCACGTGATCTTCTAAGATCTCTGCTATGTAGCGATGTGCAGTCAAACCCCCTCTACTACCGTTTTGACGGACCATGTCTATGAACACAAGTTCTGTTCGCCCGTTCATCGATATGCCACCCCAGACCATGCACGAACCGCGTCCAAAAGGAACACGCTCCTCAATGCAACTTTGAGCATATCGCTCCCCACGTCGACGATAGACTCTTCTGCGACCATCTGCACCGTATAAGCATATCCTACACACGTCTGTGAACAATACAGAGCCCCATTGCTCACCTGTCCAATTTAGGTGATCACGCGCAAATCTTAAGCGAGCTTGTCTGTGAGCTACCGACAACTTTGGACCATTTGCTGGTCTAAAAGGGGTGATTGATATCCGCTTCCTTTAACCTTCTTCTTATTGTTCGTGCACTAACGTTTACTCCACGCACTTCATTAAGCTCTGTTTTGATGTTAACTGACGTGAGGAAACGATTTCGCAGGGAAGTTGTAACAATGAATCGGTTATCACGACCGGCGGTTGCTCGAGTTCTGCCTGTACCACGTCTTCTTTTGTAAGAACCTGTCTCCACAAACCTTCTGTATATTCTAGAAACCGTAGACTGGTTTAAATTTAAATTTCTATCAATCGTTCGTTGATCCAAGCCCTCCCGCACCAATGCTACAATTTAAGCAGCTTGTTCGGACGAAGTATCCATATTATGGTTCAGAAACTCTCGATGAGTTAAAAAGCTAACCCAACAATTCTGCTGGTAACAATAATTCAATTGTCAAAAGAATAAAAAATCAATAAGAATCTATTTTAAAAAAAAGTAAAAACTAAAACCCAACTACGACAAAAAACGACGCTGAAAAAGTATGAAACAAGTTTCAAAAGCCGTAGTCACACGTTGTTAAAGTGTTATGGTGCGTTTCTATGTAACGTGTGACTACGGCTTTTGAAACTTGTTTCATACTTTTTCAGCGTCGTTTTTTGTCATAGTTGGGTTTTAGTTTTTACTTTTTTTTTATTGAAAATGTTTTAGTGCCATTATTAATATATAATATATATATATTTGAAATGTACAAGTAACGCCCTTTCCAATGAAACCAAACACGGCATATTTATCTCAAATTATCTTTTTAATTCATTACTTTATGTCGGCTAGAGGGCGCCACATTAGATTCAGCGATAGTCGTCATAGCCTATAACCAGCAGACGATCAAGACGCTTCTAACGATACCTCATTTGTCCAGTTCTAATAAGTAGTTGAGGAGCTATGAGGGAACAAATGAACATACATACATACATACATAGCCTGTCAAAATCATAACCCTCCTTTGGCTTTGCCGTAGTCGGGTAAAAAACACGCAAATCTGATACTACGAGTAAATTTTCTTTTCCCGGCTATATTCATTTGTTTTACTGCAGTTCTATTTTTAAATATTGCTTTTTTTTACGATTAAGGGCCAGTCTCTTCATGTTTATATAACTTAATCTAAAAACTTTGCATACTTATTAAAAAAAAATCATTTCAAAGTAATCCTGAAGTTTGATGCAGTTTATGAGTCCGTCAGTGTAGGTTAATGCTGTACAGTATAAACATATTACCCGAGCGAAGCCGGGTTTACACACACGCACAATTACGCAAACGCCCTGCGCCGCAACGAAACAGCAGGAGCAGGCATACATTTTCGCCGCGCGGTAGAAAGAGAGGGGGATATTACTTCCTCTCCTACGCTCCATCTTATGAATATTCGATCAGGTCACGTATCCTGACGCAAGTTACTGACGCGATTCTGAACATTTTTACCCATCCCAAAAAAGTGCACTACGTTCTCTCTAAAGAAGTTTTCACTTCAACAAATATTTCCATCGTCATCATTAACAGCCTTTAGTTGTCTATCGCTTCTACTTAAAAGGAATTCTGATTAGACGGTTTGGCATCGGGCTTATTTCAAAATATCCTTTTCTCTCTTGTGCTGTTATCTTGCGTATTTTGCTCCCTAAGGTTCCCTTTGCTCAACTCTTGGGATAACCACGGTGGTATTGACAGTTCGTATTCTTAATCCATCACCAGAATTATGTACTTTCAAAAAACTCTTCTAAATCACTACGTATTACAATGTCAGTCATGCACCAGGAATTAAAAGTAAAATTTTTGTTCACAGATGACATTCACAATTAAAACAATACAATAGAATCAGCAGACTTGTCATCGAGAAACGCATAAGAATTTTCGAAAGTAATATTGCATACATGACACTACAACAATGGATGATGGAAGAAGATGATACCTTGAGACGTACCTGATTATAATGAGCGATTTTATGTCGAGCCATAACAAAGTAATCCTAAAGATAAAAAAAATAGTAATGATATAAAAATGGCTAAGCGGCTTGAAGATAGAAGTTGCAAAAGCAAGATGGCGATAAAAAATCTAAGTGTATGTTTAGTGTTATTACTTGTTAGTGTTAATCAAATTAAGTGTAGTGACGAAAATGAAATAACAAAGCGATTGAAGATTCTAGAAAGTGTATCTGGAAAATTGTTTAGTGATGTTTACCAAAATGGTACGTTCCGAACTGGTAATTTGCTGTGGGACAACATTCTAAATAAATGTACAGTATCACCATCAGTGAGTTGTTTGCAAAAGAATGTGTATTCGTTCCTTGATGATAAGTTGGGGATGAACGGTGATGTGGAAGTGACCAGTGGTGTTTGTTTCAAGAAGAATAATGTGGATATTCACAAATATACGAAGGAGGCTAATACGATCTACCTCACGGGGAGTGCGGGAGATGAATCTAAAGGAAGATATATCGACGAGGATCAAGAAAATGAAATTGATAATGAAGAATCAGGTGAGTTATACAGTATTTGCTAATAGATAATTACCGCCAATTTTTTATATTTATCTATCTTTAGATCGGTAGATAGACAAAAGATTCTTGAATGTAAAATACACTGAGTATTATACTTCAGACGACTAACAATTATCACAGTTAATTTGTCATTCATTTTGTTAAAACCTAAGTTTTTTTTACATAAAATATGTGTGATTGGTGATGTAGCGAAATCTTTTCAATACAAATTTTGTAAAAACTCTTTAGATCATACTTTTACTAGTATATTTCAATATAAATTATTAACTCACCATAGTCATGAACTCTTAATAAGATTTAATTATATCAGAACAATTTTTGATTAACAAACGTCAAAATTATTAATAATTACACTCCTGTGACCACTTCAGACTCGACTTCTGGGTTAGAAGTCATAATGGTTAGTCATTCTAACTTACAAGACGGGCAAACAATTTAAAGATCCAAATAGTATCCAAATTATAATATTCATATTTCAGCGATTTGACACACACCGCCATCTAATCCACTATACTTTTTTTTATAAAAGCATAATTATTATACATAGAAAACACTCAAACTCCGATACAAATATTTGCAGATTATACAAACATTTGGTCTGACCAGGTCTGACCCACGAATGGACCCGAGACTTCAAACACAGCAGTTGCATACGTCACCGAAGCAGTCAAAAAATTAATTCGTGAATGTAATTTGGTAAACAGATGGCCGTGTATGAAATGTGTGAGATTATATTATAATTTAAGAAATATTACCATTAACACATTTCTGTAATGTCTCTTTTTTCGTAAAAAAATGCCTTATTCTTCTTCCTAAATGATTTTCAGCTGCATGAATCTCACAACATAAATTTTATATCCCAAATAATTCTTTAACCAAAAGCTTTAACTTCCTCTAAAATGATTACCATTGTCGTACTTAAAAATCCAATTTCATTTTATATAAAGTGCTACAAGCATTCAGAAATACAATTTGATGGTTGCGTGTGCGTTTAGGCCTGTTTTCAAAAGTAAAACTGCTATTGGATGAAATTGAGTAATAAAGTGTTAACCTTTTTATTAGGAGTGAGGACCATGAACTTGACCAAAGAAAATAAACAATGTTACGCAACCGTAATCGACCGCATTTAATGCTAAATTTTCCCTATTATTTCTGACGGTTTCAATATTTTTTTTCTTAAAGTCGCAGCAAAACGTCGATTAAAATAGATCATATCAAAATAAACATTATGTTGTCATATACATATAATCCCGTTACAAAATGTTGAGTCTTCACAGCATAATGATGATTGTAAAACAATATTCAAAAAAATACACACCATATACCAATAAACAAATATTTCTTTTTTTTGGCAGATTTTTTATATTTGTTAATGTTTCTTTTTTAACCTTAATGGAAAGTAGATGTCCCGACGGTGGTACCATGATAAGGAAACTAGGATCTGATGATGGCATCCCAGAGAAATCGAGGGTAACCCTCATTTTTTTCAGGCACGTACTATGTTTTTCGTATATTTTCTGAAGCTATAAGCTATAAAATATGTTTGAAGTCGGCGCTAAGCCAAAATGTAATAGGAGGTACCGCACTCGCCGCTGCCGGATAGCTAGCATAAAATAACCCAAGCGAGCAGACACGCGCGGGCTGACGCGACGTCGTTGATGGTCGTCTCGAAATAAAGCGAGTCGCGAAATAAAGCACCGACTTCAAACAGATTATAGGTACCTAGCATACACAATAATACTACTATTTAAATGAATAAAGAATTAGGTATAGACAAGAATTGGCACATGGCAATTTATGAAGAGCCAGTTTATTTTACGCTTTTTAGTGTTTTTTGGCAGGGAGTTTTCGTCGGTTGGTTTTTTGGAAGTCGGTTTTTTTTTTATATAAAAAGTTTTTTACAAGCTTTTTATTAACTTGCAATGTATGTATGTATACTTGTATGTTCGGGTGGAATCTTGCAACTCAATTTTGAAGCTCATGAAGAAGATCGTCAACCGATTTTGCTGAAATTTTCCAAGCATATGAATACAGCATGACAATACAATATTATAATGACATGAAGCTGATCCGATGCTGGAGCTTTAAGGTGGCCCTAGGAACTCTGTAAAGAAACGTAGCAATATCATCGAGTTTGGACTCGTTTGATTCGTCTCGAGGCATTCCAGTAAAAGCTTGTTTTTAAAAAGCTTTTTAATTTATATTTATTATTTTTTAAGACAACTCTTACATTAGGAACATAATTATCTTGTCTTGTGTCGCGGGGGACTTTACAAACACACATGAAACGTACACAAGGAACACCCAGACTTGAGACAATCACACAATATCCCATGTGGTGTTTCTTCCAACAACTCTCAGCCCAGTAGAATACAGGATGTCAACCGCTTAGATAATTTAATTACAACATCAGTGCAATATTGATTTATAGATAATGTACTACTTTTAATTATGTCTTGATGACACTAAAACTCCTCTAAAGTTCCTGAACTTTAGAGGAGTTTTAGTTTAATTTAATTTCACGGTCAGAATTTAAAAACAGCAACGTCATAAGATGTCAAAATAGCCGTATTTTACTACTGCTTTAAAGTACTTTCTCATGGTATCCTTGATAATGAAATCATGGAAACACGTTTTTTAAACAGCTAAGACGACAAGTCATTGCGTAAATACTTTCTGTTTTCACCTCCGTCAGCGTCGTCAATAACATTGCTTTAAGAATTGAATGACGTGACAAAGTCGAGACGGCTTTATTACCTTGATATTTTTGGGTACAATGATTACTTTCATTTTTGTTTACTAAAGAAACAAGTGAGGTAATGGTATGACCCGTAATAAAATCTCTAACGGCTGCAGTATTTGGCCGCTGAAGACACTCCTTTAGTGTAAATTGATTTTTGATGATTGATGAACAATAGTTCGCCGCAATAATATAATAGTTTAATCCAATTATTATTCTTCTATATTTGACATTTTGGTGATGAACATTTGGCCAATATTTTCATATGCTTTCACGTTAAATCCATAAACTTAAACCTGCAAAAATTTAAAGCCTCCATTGTAGTAGTTACATAGATGATTAATAATGGACGGCCATGAAAAACCGAGAATAAGTAAAGTAGGAAGGAAACACCCATCTTACTTACAACTCTTCTTTGTGTCCGTTTCATGTATGTTTGTAAAGTCCCCCGCGACACAGGATTTATTCCTAGTGCGGGAGTTGTCTTTTTAAAAAAATAAATAAATAAATAAAACTCAGATATTATGAAGTTAAAATTCGATATCAAGATTATAAGAATGAGAATATCTGTTGATATAGAGTAACCTTTCTATTTTTTTTTTTTGTGAGGTCTGTAGACCTCTCTGCTTTTCCCCGTCCATGAAGAGACAGGACCTTGTCATTCCGGTTAGTTCTTTTGTGTCGCTTATTTGTGTGAGTCTGCGCACTACGTGCCTCATACCTCATCATTCCTTTCATTATTTTCTTTTATCTTCTGAGGGGGTATTATTTTACTTGTTTTATATCATCTGGAATTTATCTATTTTATATTATTTACATTTCTTTTTCTTAAATCTTGTTTATTTATTTCGTCTAATTGTTTACTTCTTTTATTACTATAGTTATTTTTGATGGTTAGCAATTTGTTCGAATTTTATTTGATATTACTTTTATTTACAACTTTATCTATGTTCAACAGTTCCTATTACTCAATGTATTTACTTTTCTCTCATATAATGTAGTGCAGTTTTGACATAATATAGCTTACACAATATTGTTTCTTGGTATTTATGGTTTTTATTTACAATTTATTTAATATGTCATAATTTCTATTTTTTATTTCTTGTAGTTATAACGTCTCAAAGACATCCCACATAGCCATCGTTATCCAACGCGAGATCGTGATACTTGTGATTCTGTGTGTATTGTTCATGTGTGTGTCCGGTGTTATGTATGTTTTTTATTCCTATCTATGTCAACAATATATATATATATATATGCCTCCGTCATTCTCTGCCATACCCTTGGCTTAACCTGGACGACTATGTGCGATGTCTCTGGGTTTCTGGTCCTTTTTTTTATATTTAACTGGTTGTTCTTGTTCTTCCTGTGGTAAACCTTTCTAATTTGCCTCAACAACGTCTTTCATTTTTATCTACAATTAAAGTATCATGACCTTGATATGATCATGATTTGATATAGACGGACGGGCAAATGAGGAAAGAGGTTACCAGACAGTTGATGATAACCGTTGCCCATGAACACCTTCAATTTAAGAGTGACAAGTAAAATACCGTCCTGAGAGATATGTCTTTATATGTATGAGCCTGCCAAAGTGACTGTACTCTGTTTGATGGAAAGCATGAGCAGAATCCAAGAGTGGTGGTCACCATACTCATTGCGAATGCAGACAATGCAACAATGCAGCATGGTGACCCACACTATGGCGGCCTATTAAGATACTTCCGTATCATTGGGCCTCTGGTCTCACACTCATTCACAAAACACGACAGCACGAATGCTGTTATTTTAGATTGATCTTCTGTGAGAGGGTAATAACTTTGGGTAACTCTTTTATAATAGTACAGCCAATAATCCATTTCCGCACCATTTGAAGGTAGACTGGTAGATAATGCCTATATGGTATTAAGTCCGCCATTGTACATCTTCTGCATAAAGCTATTATATAAAAAAATTAAAAACTACTCAAGCACTTAATCGAGTAATCATACGCCAATGATATTTTTGCACACATTCTGTTATTCTTCCCCACTTTCACCCCCATAACTTTTAAACGACTTAACCGATTTTCATGAAACATGTCTAAGAACACTCGCACGTAACTCACCTTTCATACAAAAAAACTAAATTGAAATCGCTTCATCCACTTCATCCAGTGCCACAGACAGACAGACAAACAGACAGACAGACACGTCAAATTTATACCACCCCAGTTTTTGCGTCGGGGGTTAAAACTAAATAAGGTAAAATAATTTGTTCCACAAATTGGAAATACCTACGACCCAAAAAGTTCCATAATAATAAAGATACATATGAATAAAATATTAACAATTGCGCATTCCCACCGCAGGTCAAAGACAATGCAATCTAGTGCAGCCTGTTAACCGTGTCATCATAGAACTGACGAAGTGTTATTGTAGTGTAAAACTAACAATGTGCGTGGTTAAGTGTGCCATATTGTTAAACCTGCTCAACGACCGCGAACTGGATGGTTAACTTTACAAATTATAATGCTTAGTTATACGACGATTCGTCATTTAAATCTTAGGATGTTCACATTTGTGGTATTGTTTGTGGCAAACTTTTTGCTTTGTTAGGAAGCGTAGAGACTTTGTCGTAGTGACTATGAATGAGATGGCTTTAAAATTGTTACGTTTCTCGTTATAGTAAACATCAAGTTAATACGTTAAATGTCTAATACTATGATTAGGGAGATTAACCTGTTAGTGTCTGCTGCAACATTATTATTTATTAATTTTTTTTTAAAGGCAACTCCCGCACTAGGAAAAAATCCTGTGTCGCGGGGGACTTTACAAACATACATGAAACGGACACAAATAACACTCAACCTCAGAACTACAATTTGTGGATCATACAAAGTGTTTTCCTACGTGGGATTTGAACCCACGACACTTGGCGAAGTAGGAAACGGCGTGGTGACCGTTAAACCACTAGGCCAAACGTGCAGAAAAACATTATAGTAGTGCAGTGAATATTGTAACTTATTTTGTGTATATAAGGGTTCAGAATAACTAAATAGCTCATAAAGAAAACAAGCCTATGTCATAGCGCATATATGTATTCGGGTCAATAGCATGCATAACAAGAAAGAAACTCGTTATCTAAAAACAGCTACTTATAATAAAAATGTCATCTTAGAACTAGCTAAGTAATTCACTGTTATAATTGTTTTTAAATGTCAATTTTGACCAGAATTAGACTTCGTGTATATAACCTTCTTTTGAAGGAGAAGCTGGTTTTTTTTATGGAATAAGTGGCAAACGAGCAGACGATTAGCGATGACCGCCGTACTCCGGTAGAGCCGACCCATTCAGACCAAAGCGTGGCTATCCCACGCTGTCTAGTAGTGGATTATCAAAGGCTCTTGTGATATATTTATTTAAATACTTCAAATCAAATCAAATCAAATCAAAATCATTTATTCATCTAAGACACCAAGTGACACTTATGAACGTCAAATTGAAGCTATAGTTAAAAATCATAGATCGACACAAACAGAGGCCACAGCATGTGCTGTATTGTCGAGGTAAGTTAGGCGAAAACACCAAAATCTACTGCCTGCCTGTGTCGATCCATAACTTCCAGTTTCCAAAATGCGTAGAGCTCATGAGAAGAATACTGGCAAAGAAACTCATGGCTACTCTTTTTCAAAATCTGATTTTCAGGTACAATAGTGTTAGTATTACATGTAAGGTAAACACTATGCAAGCTGTTGCCACCTGAAATTCCTTTTATTAAAAAGCTCCAAAATCTAACGCGCAAACAAAAAAAAACACTCAGTGATAACGTTGAAGGTTTGAGTCTATTAAACATAGAACAAAATAGAAACAAGGTGCACATCCACTTACATTCAGTTGCAAAATCTACTGTTGAAAATAATTCGTGACTGGATTAGGAGGCTAGGGTTGCAGTTGAACGAACCAGAATAATAGTATTGTCTAAAGAATCGCTGACTAGGCCGACCAGTCACCCCAAGCAGCACCCGTTCACGAGTATGACGCATGGACCAGCCATCATCTCCTTCGCCATATCAGAGGGAAGGAAACGACCCGCCCCACGACGACACCGCAAGCAATGACATTTTAGTGAGCATGACAAACCATAGTCTAGATACTGATAAAAATCACTACTAATTAAATTACCATAATAATCGCCACGCATTACTTTCAACTAACAATGGTTTGTTAATATTTAGCTTTATTAGAAGACAAAGAAGTTTGTGTGTATCTATTTAAATTCTAATGACACCCTAAGCCCATGACTGTTTGTCGTTTAGATAATCGTTGATCGTATAGTGGGCTTTCCCAATAAGGTGATTTTGACTTTTACAGGATATACGGTTTTATGAAGAGCGGTGCAGTGCTGCAAGTAAAATTCTAATGGAACCTTCCTAAAATATATAATGAAGTAAAACATAAAAAAAAAATGTTAAGGTGGTGTAACAACCTAAAAAGTGGTATTATACAACACACTTCAAAGATGGTTTTTATTTATTTTTACACGTCAGTTTTCCCAATTTCTCATTAATGCTACCACAATGTGCCACAGCGAAGCTTGTCAGGATGTAGCTAGTCTTTTTAGGTCCCAAATGAAATAATGGACCAAATAGATCATGGGCATAATTAATCGAACGCTTCATAAGTTTAAATTTACATTAGTTTTTTGTTAATTGATCAATCGCTAGACCAATTCGGACTAAATTATAAAATAATTATTAATATAAATTATCTTTAGAAATGTGAGTGAAAGTTAGCATTCAATAAAATAGAATTCATGATAAATGATGATACTTTCGCAACATACACGTATTATAGATTAAATATTATATTAACAGGTCTTAATAAACTTGCTTAGAAAAAAAAAACAATTTATTTATGTTTTTTCTACCTTTCACAGTCATAATGATAGAAAAGAAACATGACGTTCATTTTATTTTTATAATTTTTCTGCCTACGCTTTTCTACCTGATGTGTATTCATCCTTATTTGCGACCCTGAGAGGCTTGCTAAAGCAGCCCTTTGTTAACCTAAGCAAATCTCATATAGAAAGTTTTCTTGATCTCGAAAATAATGTTCTTTTTATGATTAAAAATATAATAGTGATATCATAATAAAACATGTCTTATGAAGGTATGAGATAGTTTCCTACGTCGCATTTTTTTTTAATTTTGTAAAATATTTACCGTTCAAGAAGTTTTGTCATTCATTTGGTAACTGCTCTAAAGGGTTCTGATTTCTTTTGAGAAGTGGAGAGCCATAGCTAAAGTAGGACCTCTCTTTTTAACCGACTTCAAAAAAAGGAGGGGGTCTTAATTCGACTGTTTTTTTATGTTTGTTACCTTATAATAACTGTCGACTGGGTGAACTGATTTTGATGATTCTTTTTTATTTGAAAGCTGGTGCTTCTTGTGTGGTCCCATTTAAATTTGGTCCAGACTGAAGTCGGTTTTTTTTGTTAAAATTTGTGATTATTTATGTATGAGCCTACCGAAGTGACTAGTGTACCTGATGGCCACCATCCTACACATACATACAAGTTGTATGATACAACCTTACCTTTACTTAGCTAGCACAAACCCTAACATGATAGTAAGACTTGTCCATATTTTTCCTTAGTCAACCAGACAACATATCACAAAATTTTGAACACAGTAGAATTGTGTTAAAGTAACATAGCGAAAGTTTCCGGTTCCTACGATTGTTGGTTTACGGGGCAGTAGGCAGAATAATACAATAGGACATCATATTTATAAACAAAGAACTATTAGCACTTTAAGTAAACATTTCAAACCTGTTGAGGCACGTAAAGAAAGTATTCAGAAATTTCTAATCGGAATTAAGCCGCTATGTAGACTGCTGCTAGTCAGTCCTGCTAGCGTAAGTTCTGTTTTTGTTGGTATTTAATAACATATCTACCTACTAATCAGCGTTACCAGTGTTTTTTAACGGACTTCAAAAAAAGGAAGAGGTTTCTCAATTCGACCGTATATATGTATTTTTTTCATGTGTGTTCGCGGATAACTTCGTTGTTTATAAACCGATTTTGATGATTCTTTTTTTAATGGAAAGGAGATATCCCAACGGTGGTACCACCAGTGGTACCATAATAAGGACACTATGATCTGATGATGGCATTCAAGAGAAATTGAGTCGAACTTGAGTCGGTTTTTATTTTCTTAAATTTTATTTATAACTACTAAAGGGGCGCGTCCCTAAAAACGCGCGAAAAGGCACTTGCAGTTTTGCAAAACACAAACAACTCAATTCATATTTGACACAAAAAAAAAATCTCAGTAGTTTAATAAATCAGTCTACCAATCTACCGAGTGACATTTATAAAATAATTCTTTATTTTTGTGAAAAAAAGCCTTAAAAAAGATCAAAATCATCGAAATCGACCTTTTTAATTAGCACACTCTGTCCTATTTCGTGCTCTATTTTAAATGTTTTTTTCTTATTTCGCGAGAAAAAGTATGGAGAAAAGATTTACCGTTTTAGTTTTATATTAATTCTCACCAAAAAGCCATAATCTAAGGCTAAACATCATTCATTTTTAGCGACAAAAGTTCCATACATTTTAGTACGTAGATATCGTCTCCCGTAAATTGCATTAAATAAGTTTTATCGCGCTCAAAAAATTCATTCAATTCAAAATATTCAAGGTGACACCACGTCCGTTTGTAGTTCGCACTGAGCTCCCTAATACGTAAATGACAAGTTTTAGGGTGGGTTGCCAGTGAGTGTCGAATTGTAACTGTTAATTTGTATTCTTGAATAATTTTTTTTAAAAATAATTTCAAAGAAAAATAATAATATTTTTTATTAACACAGAACTTATTTTTATGTTTTTTTTTAACTTGCTATGTATGTATATATCTAACTATATTTGTTAAGACGGAATCTTGCAACTCAATTTTGCAGATATCTTCAACCGATTGTGTTGAATTTTTGTAGGCATATGTATATAGCGTGACAATGCTATATTATGATGACATGGAGCTGATCTGATGTTGAAGCTGGAAGGTGGTCATAGGAACTTTGTAACGACGGAACCTATCGAGTTTGGAGTCGTTTGATTTGTCTTGACGAGTACTTTGAATACACTTTGACAGACCGAGACACTTTGAGAAATTGTTTTTAAAAAAGTAAAAATTTTTTTTTTTAATGATTTCTGTTAGAATTGAATAACTACTACTGAAATAATGAAAGACCTTAAAATTACAGTTTTATTTTTGACTGCATGGTTGGTCTAGTGGTTTAAGCGGTTGCCTCGCCGCTTCCTACTGTATCAGGTGTTGTGGGTTCAAATCCCACATGGGACAACACTGTGTGATCCACGAATTGTTGTTCTGAGTCTGGGTGTCCATTGTGTCCGTTTCATGTATGTTTGTAAAGTCCCCCGCGACACAGGATTTATTGGATATATACGGAAGTTGTCTTTTTTGAAAAAAAAACTAGCTGAGCCCCACGGTCTTACCTGCGATACTACACCAACTACCTACCACACCACAACACCTATCAGTAAAAATCCCGTCAAAATCGCTCCAACCGTTCCAGAGATTAGCCGGCACAAACAAACAGACAGACAGACAAAAATTGTAAAAAAGGGTCCCATCTATACTTTACGTCATTTCCATTATTATTCATCCCTTAAGTTCGAATTTAATCAATTGGTGAATTGTAAAACAATAGATGCCCTATCCCTTACATTATCTGATATCTGTAATCTATATAAATAAAACAGGAAGGTGACTGACTGACTGACTGACATACCCAGAGATCAACGCACAGCCCAAACCGCTGAAGTTAGAATCCTGAAATTTTGCATGTAGGTTCTTTATACAACATAAGTGAGCACTAAGAAAGGAATTTTTGAAATTCTACCCCTAAGGGCGTAAATCAGGGGATGAAAATCTGTGTGGGCGAAGCCCCGTGTAAAAGCTAGTATTATATATCTATTATTAGTATATATATATTATATTCGACTGCCTCGTTGGTCTCGCGGTTGACGTGTGCGACTGCTGATCATGAGGTCTTGGGTTCGATTCCCGGGTCGGACCAAATGTTTGTATGATCTACAAATATTTGTTTCGGAGTTTGGATGTTTTCTATGTATAATATGTATGTATTTACAAAAAAAAAGTAATATATGTATTTATATCAGTTGTCTAGTACCCATAACACAAGCTCTGCTTAGCTTGGGACTAGATGGCGTTGTGTGTTATATGTCCGAAATATTTATTATATATTTAAGGAAGTTTCCATTTCAAAGTTTTACACTCTTAATATTCACAAAACAAAAAGTGTTCTGTGTTAATATTAATTTTAAGACAAATAGTTTGTTTTTTAACTGTCTTAAAAAAAGAAGGAGTTTATAAATTAACTGTATTTTTTTATTTTTTTACCCGACCACGGCAAAGCCAAAGGAGGGTTATGATTTTGACAGGCTATGTATGTATGTTCATCTGTTCCCTCATAGCTCCTTAACTACTAATTAGAACTGGATAAATGAGGTATTGTTAGAAGTGTCTTGATCGTCCGCTGCTTATAGGCTATATGACGCGTCACTCAATTTAATGTGGCGCCCTCTAGCCGACATAAAGTACTGTATTAAAAAATGAATTTGACATAAACATGCCGTGTTTGGTATCATCGGAAAGGGTGTTACTTGTATATTTCAAATATATATAGGTATTATTAGCATTTGCTGGTGACTTTGTTCGTATCTATTCAATTTTTTTTTATATTTCTATGTTAGGTATTTAATATATACTTTGCATATAAATTATTATTATCACTACACCAAAACATTTTAAATTAAAAAAAGTAAAAACTTAAATTAAAATAGAAACGTACCATAACTCTTAAAAACACGTGACTACGGCTTTTCAAAACTTGTTTCATACTTTTTCAGCGTCGTTTTATGACAAAAAGTGAAAAAAGTACGTAAGTAATCTATGTAGTAAAATTTAGTCAATATGAGCAATAAAAGCGATCAAAAATTATATTTTTAAGAAACATTATGTTCCATTAATATAACATATATCACACAAATTTTATTTCATAACATAGCATTAAAATCCGTTGATTACTGTAAAAGATCTAAGCTGACAGATAGCGCAAGCGACTTAATTTTATACTATGTAAAAATATATTATTTGTCCATGAAATGAATTAAAAATGAATAGGTACACTTGAACCCCATTCTCGGCCGTTGACGAGTTACTTATAGTCCGCGGGCTTTCCGATATGACAAAGATACATTGCGTGCTTTGTAGGACATTTTAAACATTCTTCAAAGGCGAACAGTTAATGAATATGTAACTAGAAGAAAAAACCGAAAGTAAATTTATTAGTTGCCAGGGTTAGTATGCAACAGTGCCCGATGCGTTTGTGTGCATGTAAAATATGAACGTGGGTGTTCAATCAGAAATTCCCACGCTCAGGGACTACAGTCTTAATAAACGTGATTGAAAGTGCTTTACACATATACAATAGACTGCCTCGCTGGCGCAGTGGTAGCGTTTGCGACTGTACTTGAGGTCTCGGGTTCGATTCTCAGGACGGATAAAATGTTTGTATGATCTGAAAATATTTATTTCGGAGTTTGGGTGTTTAAGGGTATGTATTTACAAAAAAAAACTGAGTATCCTTACAGTTAATCTACATAGCTTTCATTGTAAAAGCTCTGCTTTTGCAATGAACGCTATGCTGCTCTGCATTATACAGTCCGCGAGTCATTTTAATCAACACATTAAATATGTAACCATTGAAAAGTTAACGTAATATACACTCAACTACAACAGTCAATAATAAAACAAGTAAACAAAAAAATACAAAACAAGTAGGTTACGAAACAATTCAAAACTATTAACAACTCGACTGTACGTAAGCAAGATTATGAGTGCATGTGTAGTGTACGGACACGGTCACACACACAAGGAACATGCGCCGTGTATTGGTCTACACCCGCACCCCTGTACGTTCCCTCTGATATCTAAAATTGTATGCTGAGCATCGACTCGCACGATGTTCCCAGACGTCATAAAGTTTGGCTTGGGGTATACCATGATAAGGACACTAAGATCTGATGATGGCATCCAAGAGTAATAGAGTCGAACCATGAAGTCGGTTTTTATTTTGTTAACATTTTACTCGTCTTTTTTAATATTTCTCAATAAACGTTATATATTATATTAGGGGTTAAAATATGAAATCGTCTATTTGTACTGAAAAATAAAAACTAGCTTTTTTAAAATGTAACATATTTATTAAATCAAAATATTGGCACTCATTACTTATTTATACATTCTTGCCATCTAATTAGAAGTTCATTTATGCCTTTGCAACAGAAGTATGTCGCTCTAGATTTGACAAACTGTGTGAAAACCTTTTGTATTGCTGTGGAGGAACGGGTATCATGTCCCTCCAACACGAAGGGAGGATTCTCCGACCAGGTGAAGTGATCTTGCCTGCCGGGCCACGGCCCTAACGGATGATGTTGGAATGTTGTAAATTTATTTATTTCTTTTAAAACTTTATGTACACATGTACAACAGCGGGCTTAATGCCCAAGGCATTCTCTACCAGCCTACCTTTGGGTGATGTAAAAAATTTCTGAGGTAGGTGCATCGTGGTGGAAGTCAGAGGTTATAATTGCCATCAATATAATATGGTAGGTACTTATATTGATGGACATAATCTAACATAATACTACACACACTACTACACATATACATAAAAAAATGTATACAAATAGACATCAATGCATAAACCTTACATATGTACACTGTGAGTAGGTACTAAATTGTGTCTTAATTAATGTTTTCCTGCCATTTCGTCAAAAGGTAGTTTTACTTTCTTTTTGAGTAAATGTCACAATTCGAACCAAAATTCCTTCATTTCTGTATCGATTCAAAAGGCAACGCAAATTTCAATACGCGTCGCGCTAATCTCAGGAACCGCTGGTCCGATTTGAAAAAATATTTCAGTGTTGGATAGTACATTTATCGAGGAAGGCTATAGGCTATACATAATCACGCTAAGACTAATAGGAGTGGCGCATCAATGAAGAATGTTACAAAAACGGGGGAAAATTATCACGCTACGGGTAATCGGAGACACAAACGAGATTTCTGCAGATCAGTCAAATCATGAGGCACCGTTTTTTCATATTATTTATCTTAAAGGTTTGATTTCCTGTCTAAGCTGAACAAAAAACAATTGAAAGTCGAAAATCGAATGTTGCACATTTTTTTAAATAAGAACCACTCGAAAATCTCACACCACAACAATTCAATTTCGCAAAGCGATTTCAATACTCTAACCCCTATTATGTATTGACGGGTCTGTTGGTCAAGTGGTTAGTGATCCTCGATTCCCACCCAGGAGAAGTGTTTGTATGATGAACACAACTAGTTTTTCTGTGTCTATATGTCATCAACAACCCATAATGACCCTCTGCTGGGCTCAACTCTCCTCTCAGGAGAGGGTTAAGGCCATACCTCTCCACGCTGGCCGAGTGCGGCTTGGGGACTGGCAAGACAACGTTGTGGCTACGTAATCTTGCCGTTGGATGTTTTTAGGCCGCTCAAAAGGCTTCAACTAAGCTGCACGACTGTTATCCTACGATAACAACCGGGACCGACTGCTTAACGTGACCTCCAAATCACGGAGACGCTCATTATATCGAGCCACCAGCGGTCACCCATCCCTCGGTGATTGTTTCAACTCACCGAGTGTTAACTGGACTATGAGCGCCTCCATGTGTCTATATGTAATCTACCTATAATATGTATGTATTTAGAAATATATAAGTATGTTTATTAGTACTCTGCTTATCACAGTAAAGGCTTTGCCTAGTTTGGGAAAAGACATACGTGTGTGGGATGTGTGAGAATATAATTTATTTATTTCCAATTTTCCCAGTTGATATTCTTATCCTAGTGCCTTTTCCTAATCACAGAACTAATCCCAGTCTCATCAAATTATTATTATCTCAGTCCTCTTTTCACATTCAAAACTTAATTTATCCTTAACGCTTTAATTTTTCTAAATATCACTAGGTACGTTCTTAAGACAGTAACCGTTTTTTTTTGTAAAAAACCAGATTGTGTAGCAACCGATTTCCGTTTTCAAAAAATTTATTCATATGGCTACTTTTTTTTAAATTTTGAGCACTTACGCAAAAATATACATATCAGTTCCTAATTAACAAAACCTTACTGTTATTACTAACATTTCAGAGTAGTGTATGCAACACTTTCATTTTCCTGTTCAACACCGAACATCTGTGAATGAATTCATCGCAAGCGTGATTTCGAAAGCATTTTGCATTCCACAGTGAAAGCAAAATAAATCTTAAGAACATCATCATCGAAATACAACTCTTAGGGCATATTATGTACAAGGTTCAAAATCAAATGGATTCACGTTAACATTTTTACAACTGCCGACATTATAGGCGCAGTTATATTGGATCTTATTATCCAGATCATAAAGATTACGTTGGTTTAATGAATAACAGTGGTAGTGTTGCAATAATGTCTGACAGATAGCAAAAAAAGTTCGTGTTGGAATTGACTTTTTAGTGGTTTTATAAAGTTTCAATGCGTTTAGATAAATCATCGTTGGACATTTTGTTAATTTTAATTTATATTCTTGAAGTAATTCGAGTATATATTTTCCTACCTTATTTAAAATAGTTTTCCCAAAAATAAATGATAAATTGGAGCTGTTGGTAGCGTATCCTAACCACGTTTGCGTGCAAATTTGAGAGAAGCTGTGGTTGCAAAAAAATAGGGAAAACCCATCTTTAAAGTGTGTTTAAAAAATTTATAGTTGGGAGTTGCCTATGATTTGTAAGCAACAAGTTAACATTTTTAATTGTTTTTTTTTTAATTATTATACACATACCAATATAATTAAAACAGCAGTTGCAAAAAAAAACACTTTAAAGCGTAAAATAAACTGGTTCTTCATAAATTGCCTATACCTAATTCTTTATTCATTTAAATAGTAGTATTATAATGTGTGCTAGGTACCTAGAATCTGTTTGAAGTCGGTGCCAAGTGACTATCGCTTAGACTTTTGTAATTGTTCGTTTGTATTCTTTTTGGCTTAGCACCGACTTCAAACAGATTTTAGTTACCTAGCACACATTGTAATACTACTATTTTAATGAATAAAGAATGAGGTATAGGCAATTTATGAAGAACCAGTTTATTTTACTCTTTTAAGTGTTTTTTTGGCAGAGAGTTTTCGTTGGATGTTTTTTGGAAGTCGTTTTTTTTTTATAAAAAGTTTTTATTTTTCAGTTTTTAGTGCAAACAAGGTCTATACGTACGTGTAATATTAAAATCATCCTCTAATCCCTTACTGTTGAAGAGTTTAGCCTTCTATCATCAGCTCACCTAAATAACTTGAAAGTATACGACTGAAGGTCTTTATAAACGTATGAAATTGAAATAATTATCTTCCAACTCCTAACCGTTGAGGAGTTGTACCTTCCATCATCAGCTTACCTAAATTATTTGAAAGAATACGACTAAAGGTTACATATATACATATGATATTTAAAGATTTATCCTTCAACTCCTAAGCGTTAAGGAGTTGTGCCTTACATCATCAGCTCATCATCATAAAATGATGACTACCAGACGCAAAAATCGGTGTAACTTCAGAAAATATACGATAAACATAGTATGTGCCTATAAAAAATGAGGATTCCTCTCGATTTCCATGGGATCCCATCATCAGATCCTGATATGCTGGCAATGGGACCACCTCGGGACCATACCCTTTCGAATACAAAAAAAATATCAAAATCGGTCCACAATTGACGGAGTAATCGGTGAACATACATAAAAAAAATACAAACAGTGGAACATAGAACCTCCTCCTTTTTGGAAGTCGGTTAAAAATACTTATAAATAAGTACCCCTCCTTCTTTTCCCACTTTTAGTAAGTATGAAAGTATCAGCTTACGTGTTTGAGCTGATGAAGTAACTACGACTCAATCTGATGCGCAATGAATTATTTTTTATTAATCTTTTATTAGTTAACAACTAAACGAGGACGTTCGCAATTCGATTGCATGTCTTCTAAAGTTATTACTTTACTAGCTTTTGCTCGCGACTCCATTTGCATGTATGTCATGTCAACCGACATATCTACATACGAATGGAGTATTCGAATACATCACGGTAAATAATAGCCTGTGTTGTTCTGATGTATTTAAAGCTATTTTATTATAAAGTAAATAAATCCCTTTAGTAGTTTTTGCGTGAACAAGTAACAAATATCCAAACACCCAGACATCCATCCTCACAAACTTTCGCATTTATAATATTAGTAGGAAAGGATGATTTTCTGAATTGATTTATAATATTATTATTTATTCATATTTAGTTTTATAAACTATGGTTTCCCTTTAGTCAACTCAAGGCATCATTTCATTTATAAGTGACATCTATTTCTGGGTCAATAGTGTAACATTCGTATTCGAAAAACCGCAAACGTTCAGCGGCGTCAGTTGTTAAGTACCTTTATGGTGTGGTTTTTATTGCAGTATTAACGTGATAAACCCACTTTATCTTGTCCATAGAATCAGGTGTGGTATTATACTATTTTTATGCATATACGTGCATCACAGAAGTAATAAGAGGTGGCGTGTTTTGCACTCAAATTTCTTCTTTTCATTGCTCCTTGTGGTTTGAGCCTTAGATAAGACCTATTTGTAAGCAATTTGGCTTGTAAAATTAGGTCCCATGCTTTTTGTTATATAGAGGAACTAATTAGCGATTTTAAAAAAAAAAAGGTCGTGTGGTGTCGAGGGACACCAGATAGGAACGAAGTTCCTTATCATAAAAATAATTATTTCAAGTTCTATTCAAGGTATAAAGAAAATTGAAAATAGTTATTCGGTTATACATTTTTATCATGATTTTTTTTATCGATAAAAATAAAAAAGAAGGCGATCACCATCGCAGAGAATTGAAGTGAAAGATAGATAGTATACAATTTTAAATGCACTGTATAACAGAATTTTAAATACACGGTATAATTTTGAATCGTTTCGCTGATATTTCAGAAAAATAATAGAAATGTTACCATAGTTGAGACCATCATCATCATCAACATCATAAACTGTTTAATGTAATGATAGTGGTCTTACTAATCTTTTCATTATAGAGTTATTCCGTACCTACTTGTTACATGCAGATTTTATAAATTTTTCGTTCATGAAATAAATAATTAAATATTTCGTTTTTTTTTTTGTAAATACATACATATTATACAAAGAAAACATCCAAACTCCCAAAAAACAAATATTTGCAGATCAAAAAAAAAATTGATCCTACACGGGATTCGAATCCGAGACCTCACATTTTTTTTCATTTTGACACCAAGGCGTAAATCTTACGTTGTGGACGTTTTTTGCCGGCCAGGGCAGTGTTCCGCAAACTTTTTGGGTTCAAGGTACATCTAGGAAGATAAAAAATTTTGGAGGTACACCATAATTAAAAAAAAAAAATTAAGTAATAAAAACAATGTTAAAAATTATTAGTCACAAAACTATATTTTTATTTTACACTTTAATTGAGCATAGGCGGTCTCATCTCTTCGTCGATCATCTTGAGGCATTCCCTTTTTTTGTTTTTTGTTGTGGTAAGAGTAAAAAATCCTAATTCACAGAAATAGGTCATTGCTCCATTCCAAATAAGAACTCACTGTACTCAAAACAAATTCCAATAAGAAATTACAGAATAAAAAATAAAAAGTCCTCAGAAATATGAACAGACTTGTCTGTAAGTAACTTCTGAAAGCTGCAGCACTTTGAATAGGAAGGGAAGAATAAAAATAGGGCGAAAATTTTCAGGAAAGGAAGAATAAGAATAGGGCGAAAATTTTCAGGAAGGAAAGAATAGGAATAGGGTGAAAATGTTCAGGAAGAGAAGAATAGAAATGAAGCGAAAATATTCAGGAAGGGTAAAATAGAAATATAAATACGCTACTGCCATCATGCTCCACAGCATTAGAGCGTATAGATAGGATAATATTTTTGATGTCCTCAAAACACAATAAAGAAAATTCAAATGAGTCAATAGCGGGATACTTGTTTAAAGATCCGGCGTAGTTGTGAATAAGAAATGACAATTGATATTATTCTAACTAATAGTGTTTTTGAACTCGGTTCTTCGGAGAAGAAGTTAATAGCAGGAGGGCAGTAGAATACACCTAGAATAACGCTAACTCTCTTGACCAACCCACACTTAGTGGAGATGAACGAAACAAAACGCCTCCCTAGTGCTTTCGTGTAATTAACATCTGTGTACCTAAATGTTTTTCTTTAGGCCGTCTATTTAGGTTTGTGGGATAACCGTATTTTTCCGAGGCACACCAACAGATGACCACGGCACACCAGTGTGCCGCGGCACACCCTTTGCGGAACACTGGGCTAGGGTACCCCTCCGCAACGCCCCATAAGGAACTTCGTTCCAATAAGTTACTATACCAACGTTCTTTATTCCAACGTTTCGAACAGGTCATACGAAGGTATAATGGAACCTTTTAATCAAACTTATCATTAAGTCCCGCTATACAAAAAAAACTTACGAAAGACTAAAAAACAATTTAGTCCCAGTTACATAATAGAAAGTAATCTTACAGTTCGCTACATAGATATAGAAAATTTGTGTCAATTGTAGAAAGACGTTTATCTCTAACGCGTCTAAATTAAATTCTGGTTGGAATTTACAGACACATGATAATTGGTTAGGTATTATTTCCCTAAGCATCTTTGAACCAATTGTTATAAATTTTCTAACTGATCCTCGCAAATTCATCTACGTTTCTATTCATTCATGCTCCTATTGGTGTAAGCGCGATGTTAACTATCCTTTCTTAGACACGCCAACATGTATCTTTACCCGACTACGGCAAAGCCAAAGGAGGGTTATGATTTTGACAGGCTATGTATGTTCATTTGTTCACTCGTAGCTCCTTAACTACTTATTAAAACTGGACAAATAAGGTATCGTTAGAAGCGTCTTGATTGTCCGCTGGTTTTAGGCTAAATATCGTGTCACTGAATCTAATGTGTATTGTATTTGTATTTATTCTTTATTGTACACATATAACATAAAAATGTATTAAAGAAATACAAGGAAGTGTCATGTAAGTAAACACTAAAACCCATTTACGACAAAAAACGACGCTGAAAAAGTATAAAACAAGTTTGAAAAGCCGTAGTCACACGTTACATAGAAACGCACCATAACACTTTAACAACTTGTGACTACCGCTTTTGTCGTAGTTGGGTTTTAGTTTTTACTTATAAAAAAAACATGAAAATCGGTAACACAAATGTATGGCTTATTAATAGGTCAATGGTACAATGTTAATTTTCGTTACTATAGTACCATTATAAAGAGTAAAGAAATATAGTGGGAATCAGGCAATTAGGTCTAAACAATTAAATAAAGTGGCATCAAATAGTAAACTACATTCTCATACTTAACCACTAAATTATAAAAATAACAAAGACGTAGATATAACTATTTTTGGGACAGTTTTGTTTTTTTTTAATTGAGAGAAAGCTCATAATATTATTGTCAGATATTTCGAGGCTCATAGCAGGGGGGTTTCACTTCTCAGTTTAAGTGTATTTCGCCGAGCGCCTCCCGGGTAGAACTATGTGGCAATGGTTGCCACTCTGCGCTCGGCTCGCACGCTAGCCGCGTCGCGCGTAAATAAGTTTAATATTACGTGTAGGTACTTACTGCGAAAAATGACTTCAAAACGAACTAATTGTTCGTACAAAAGGTACTGTTCTGTTGACAGGTGTTTCAATAAAAGGAAGAACAATGAATATATAATATCATTTTTCAAAATTCCTGAAGATTTTGAAAGGTAAGCCGTAATTTGATGTATTTATGTTAATCATCACATCTCAGACTACTGAGCATCACATAAATAACTGTAGTAGATAGGAAAATAATGTGGTCGATTTTGTTATAGAACGGTCATATTAATTACATTTACTTACCTCCTAGTAATTAAAGGTTAAATAATTACCTACCTACTTAGAACACAAAGAAAATTCCATTCACTGTTGATTGAATACCAGTTTGTTTATTTAATAAAAACTTGAAAAGTTATCGTTTTAATGAAAACCAATTTAAAATAAATTATAATTACTTATTTAAGTTTACATAGTAAGTACCTATCTACTGTAGGTATTCACGTAGCATAAGAAATTATCAATAGTAGTAGCCTGAGAATAGCAAGAATATAAGGCGTACTTACTCGTTTGTTAAGGTTTGTTTACAACTAGGTACTTATAAACTATTAGGTATGATG
The DNA here is from genome assembly GCA_949125395.1 of Diaphora mendica. Classification (NCBI taxonomy): domain Eukaryota; kingdom Metazoa; phylum Arthropoda; class Insecta; order Lepidoptera; family Erebidae; genus Diaphora; species Diaphora mendica. Next base: position 990,065 of record OX421332.1, on the reverse strand, counting down.
ACATACAAACAAAAAACAGTTTGTGACTTTTGCTAACATAATGCTTTATATGATTTCACTGTCAAGTAGTCAAGTCAGTATGATAGATATACATGTTTTGTCAATACAAAAATCTGTAACTTATCACGAAGGTACCCGGAACGAGTAGTACGTTACATAGACATGACTATTATGTTTGTTAAAATTTTCCTTCTTCATTACTAAAGTTGTTATATTTTTATAATTAATTTTAATATTTGCCTAAATGTACAGCAAGCGGCAGCCCCGTGCTCTTGTAGTAAATCGAGCGGTGTCTAACGGAATATGAACGCTCGAGTCACACGACAAGATTCAAATTCGCGTGCAAGGTGACAAAGTTGAAAACTTTTTATGCCTAAACTTGACTTTTGTTCGAGAGTGACACTTCTGTACGATAGTACTATTTATTATTCTGTGCTCATAGCCCAGTTGCACGCGGCGATTAGAAACAATCACCGAGGGTAAGCAATGACGGCGCGGTCAGTGCCTGAATAGGTGACCGCTGGTGGCATGATACCATGAGCGTCTCCGTGATTCAGAGGTAGGATAATAGTCGTGAAGATTAGTTGATCCAACAGCAAGATTACGTAGCCACAAAGTTGTCTTGCCAGTTTCCAACCCGCACTTGGCCAGCGTGGGGACGTATGGTCTTAAGCCTCTCCTGAGAGGAGACCCAAGCCCAGCAGTGGGACGTTATGGACGTTATGTTGTTGATAATATTTCGGGCTTGTTTGGGAAATTAATAAATTTTCCCAACTGTACCCTAGCAATAATAACTAACTCCCTACCCGTTTCGCTTTAAACATTAAATTCAAACTGCATTACATTAAAGATGTTTGCAAGTAGGACATGATTTTTTAATCGTTTTAGTCAAATATTGGTTAGAACCTAGAACAAAAACACTGCAAAGAGAAGAAAAAATTGAAACAAACCCTCTATACCATCACGTCTGGCCAGCGTGGTATAAGCAGGCAAGGTCTTCCATGCGCTATATTTGTAAAGCGTGTCATCAAGTTAAGCAATCCTAGCTAGGTCAGTCTATCGATGGGTGACCGGCCCTAATACTTCGGACCCTCTACGGATAACACGTCCCGGTAGCTATACGAACATCTGTGGCCCTCATTACGTGTGTGAAGTTGAAAGCCAAGTTAAGTCTTTACAGAACTTGGATATCGCCTAGTAGGTAATTGGTTCGAGTTGATCTGATGACAATTCATCAGCAGCCTTCAATAGGTCACTGCTGACTTATGAACTCTTTTTTGAAAAAAGGTTTTGGGTAGATGAGTTGCTACAGGATTTGTATTGTTTTACTTTTTTTTATGTATGGCCCTGGTAAAATGACTCAACTCTGCCTGATGGAAAGCATAAGCAGAATCCAAGAGTGGTGGTCACCATACTCATTGCTCGTGCAGACAATACAACAATGCAGCATGGTGACCCACACTATGACGGGCTAGTGATGCTTCTGCATCATTGGGCCTCCGGTCTCGCACTCACCACCGAAACACGACAGCACGAACGCTGTCATTGTACGTTGATCTACTGTGCGAGGGTAGTACCGCCCCGGTCGAGACGGCCCGTTCGTGCTGAAATTAGCGTGGCTCTACTACCTAACTTACCTTACTTCTCTTTGCAGTCCTGCGTAGTATACTTGGCTTAGGTACCTCCTTAGCAAGGCTTAGTGGGCTTATTATTTCCAACTCCTCCAGTTTTCTTCTCATAAATTTCGTTATGGGTTTCCCAGTTTTTCCTGAAACTTCCGTAGCTTCGTGTGTTCTTACGTCACTGCTGTTGATCCTGGTGTATGTAAGGTACAATGGGACCTTTCACTGATAGGTAGCTGATGATACAAAACAAGAAGTAACTTTTAACTGAACTTTTTAACCGACTTCCTTTTAGAGTAGCTTCGCCCGGCGACATCACCCGCGGTACGAAAATAACCGCGGGTAACACCGCGGGACTCAGCTAGTTAGACATAAATTCCTCTTTAGCGTTCCGTGCCAAAGGCAATTGGTTTCAACGAAATCTAGTAAGTAGTTTTTTTAATACGTCATAAATCGTAAACTGCAATTTACCTTTAATTCAATCAACACAAATATAAAAATAAAATAAAAATATGTTATGTTACTTGCTGCTGCCGACTCGCACTTGGCCGTTTATTTGGGTTCCGCAGCAGCAGTTACTTTTTTTTTATATTTGTTTTGATTGAATGAAAGGTAAATTGCAGTTTACGATTTATGACGTATTAAAAAAAACTACTTACTAGATTTCGGTCAAACCAATTTTCGGTGGAAGTTTGCATGGTAATGTACATCATATATTTTTTTAGATTTATCATGCTCTTATTTTAGAAGTACAGGGGGGGGGACACATTTTACCATTTTGGAAGTGTCTCTCGCGCAATTTATTCAGTATTTAAAAAGTTATATTAGAAACCTCAATATCATTTTTGAAGACCTATCTATAGATGGGTTTGATGAAAAAAAAAATTTTTGAGATTCAGTTCTATGTATGGGGACCCCCAAAATTTATTGTTTTTTTGTTATTTTTGTGTAAAAATCTTAATGCGGTTCACAGAATACATTTACTTACCAGGTTTCAACATTATAGGTCTTATAGTTTCGGAAAAAAGTGGCTGTGACATACGGACGGACAGACGGACAGACAGACAGACAGACAGACATGACGAATCTATAAGGGTTCCGTCTTTTGCCTTTGGCACGGAACCCTAAAAAACTGGTTTAGATACAGAGGATAGAAGAGTATAGCACCATATTTAATGTATGCATGTACTGTACCTCCTCAAAATTATGGTAATTCGAATAAAATTATACACGCACCTATAATTAAGGCATCTATTATATTGCTGTGTTAATGTTGTTTTTAATATTTTAGTAAAAGCAGAACAGATTGCATATAACAATCTAATTACGTACAAAAAAGATCCGTGTGTAGCTCTAAATTGTTCTCTATTCACCTTATATAAGTTCAAATTATTGTTATACTAGTTGTTGCCCGCGGCTCCGCCCGCGTGTATGTCGGTTATCGCTGCAAATAGTAGCCTATGTGTTATTCTGATGTATAAGCTATATTACTGTAAAGTTTCATCCAAATGCATTCAGTAGTTTTTGCGTGAAAGAGTAACAAACATCCAGTGTTCGTTTCGCCTTCGTGACTGTAGCGAAACGCCGAAGCCATACATTTTTACTGAGATGTAGAGTTTGTGAAGTTAGGGTTGGTAGAGTTAGGGCGTGTAGATTCAGATGCTAGGCTCTACATGAGATCTGATATCTTTTTCACAGGGTAAGCCATATGCAGTCGTCTTGGCAACATTTTACATGAAAATGTTTTTGGTGTGATTTCATTTCTTTTTGTAAGTTGCTTAGAGCAGTATTTTTTTTAGTTTTTTTTTGGGGTGTATTTTTTGTACATCTTCTTTCGAAAATTCTTGATGATCATCAGTGTGTCAGTGACGAAATCGGTGTTTTGTAGGTATCAATAAAATCTAAAGTATCAGAGCTATGCAATTGAAACTTTGTATGTTTCATTAGTCTATTCCTGATATCATATCCTGAGAGTTTGAACGATCTGGTATATCGGAAATCAAAGTTATGAGGGTTCAAAAAAACGACGAAACACTTCGAGAAAAGGTAGGTAGTGCCCTTGCGCTTCGCTTGCCTCGTCTTGGCGGGGGCACAACCGTGCCCCCAGATTTGCTGGTGGCATGTTACCATGAGTGACTCATTGTAAGGTCTGGTTAAGCCGTCGGTCCCGGTTTTTATCATAGGATAACAGTCGTGAAGCTTTGGCCTTTGAAAGGCCTCCAACTAAGCTTCACGACTGCGCCCAAATTGAGCGGCTTAAAAACATCCAACGGCAAGATTACGTAGCCTCAACGTTGTCTTGCCAGTCCCCGACCCGCACTTGGCCAGCGTGGGGATGTATGGCCTTAAACCTCTTCTGAGGGGAGACCCGAGCCCAGTAGTGGGGCGTTATGGGTTGTTGTTGATTTTTATATTTTATTTTGGTAAATTTTCTGAAAAGAAATCCTAGCTAGATCGATTTAACGACCCCAAAACCCCCTGCATACTAAATTTCATGAAAATCGTTGGAGTCGTTTACGAGATTCAGATTATAACATAATTTGGAATACAAATTTTATGACCTTCATTAACATAGTAAACCTTTAAACCTTCTTCACCTGATGGCAAGGATGAGCAGAATCCAAGAGTAATGGTCTCCCTACTCATTGTGAATGCAGACAATTGGGTCATTCGGCAGCTTTGGGTCTCTGTTCGCACTCATCAACGAATTAACACACGACATACGAATACTGTCATTTTAGGTCGGTCTTCTGTGAGAGGGTAGTACCGCCCCAGTGGTGCTGGCCCGTTCGTGCTGAAATCAGCGTGACACTACTACCTTCAGAACTTAGACTTGTTATTCTCTAAGTGTCCACTTTACTACTGCGGAGTCTTATACCATTTGCCTCATATATCATAATAAAGAAATGCTGATTAGAAATCGATTCCTACAAAAAATAATGAACGAAATCTACAAAAAGCAAGTTCATCAGTCAAAAAAATCCTTTGTTTTTTAACAATGTGCATACTTCACTTTAAAAATATTTTAACCATAATTCACTGATACAAAACGACAAAATAGAAATGTCTTTGTCTCAACAAAGAACACGTCTTAAAAAATACAGATTTTTAGAAAAGCCCTCCATTATTTTCGTCTTAACGGTACACCTTAAAAATTAATGACTAAGAAATAATTAAGCAACCATACTTTCAGTACATAAAGTCGTGAAAGTATGGTTGTTGCGGCAATTTTCAACTATGGAATTTCTCTACTATAACGTAACTAGTCTTATGTATTAATTTCTAAACCCTCCGAGCCTTTTAGTAAAGTGGGTTGGAGTCAGATTTTATGTCAATTACGACGCGCCATAAATACGATGTTCTACGTGGGTCAATTGCCGTGTGACCATCTTTGAAATACGGAGTGTCACCGCTTTTATCAATACCGTGTTTTTCTTTTAATGGTACTAATCCTGTTCACACGCCTACCTTTACACCTTACATACACCAGGATCAACAGCAATGACCTAAGAACACACGAAGCTATGGAAGTTTCAGGAAAAACTTGGAACCGGTAACGAAATTTATGAGAAGAAAACTGGAGGAGTTGAAAATAATAAGCGCACTAAGCCTTGCTAAGGAGGGACCTTACCAAAGCCCATGGGTGTCGTAACAGCCGACTAGGGGAGTAGACTACACAGGACTGCAAAGAGAAGTAAGGTAAGTAAGGTAGTAGAGCCACGCTAATTTCAGCACAAACTGGCCGTCTCGACCGGGGCGGTACTACCCTCGCACAGTAGATCAACGTACAATGACAGCGTTCGTGCTGTCGTGTTTCGTTGGTGAGTGCGAGACCGGAGGCCCAATGATGCAGAAGCATCACTAGCCCCCCATAGTGTCGGTCACCATGCTGCATTGTTGTATTGTCTGCACGAGCAATGAGTATGGTGACCACCACTCTTGGATTCTGCTTATGCTTTCCATCAGGCAGAGTAGATTCATTTTGGCAGGGCCATTCATAAAAAAAAGAAAAAAGTAAAACAATACAAATCCTGTAGCAACCCATCTAGCCAAAACCTTATTTCTAAAAAGAGTTCATAAGTCCAGCAGAGATCTATTGAAGGCTGCTGATGAAATGTCATCAGATCAACTTAAACCAATTACCTACTAGGCGATATCCAAGTTCTGTAAAGACTAACTTGGGTTCCAACTACATTCACGTAATGAGGGCCACAGATGTTCGTATAGCTACCGGGACGTGTTAGACGTAGTGCAGAGGGTCCGAAGTATTAAATGCAGTGAGCAGCTCATTAATCTATATATACTAAAATTTAAAGCTGAAGAGTTTGTTTGTGTGAACGCGCTAGTCTCAGGAAATACTGGTCCATTTGAAAAAATATTTCAGTGTTAGATAGCCTATTTATCGAGGAAGGCTATAGGCTATAAATCATCACGCTAAGACCAATAGGAACGGCGCATCAATGAAGAATGTTACAAAAACGGGGGGAAATGATTATGCTACGGGCAATAGGAGACGTAAACGACGGCGTGGGTCAGCTAGTTAAACAAATAAATAGCGATTGTTCACCCTACCCTAGGTACATCAAAGAGAATGAGGCATAGGTTTAGAGCTCGAGTTTGCTAATAAACAATTACATCCATATTTTTTATAGTCGTAACTATAGCAAGCTTTAAACTCCTCTTCCTTAATCGATTTCATAATTTAGTACATATGCCCCGGAAGAAAGTATCCACGCGCATTAAACAAGAAGCAGTAAAAACGTAAAGAAATTAATATCGCACAGGAAATGATTTGTGCTAGATTCGATAGAAAGAATAGCGAAGAAAGTCAGGAACCGATATTGTTCGTCGGTTATTTTCCCTGCATTAAAATGACGTATGTTTGAGTGTGATTTCTATACGTTTCTTGTTAGTATATTAACAATGTGTGAACGATTTACTTAATAGAGAATCTAATTCACAGTTAAACCGTTAACTTGAGTTTCGATATAGTCTATGTCATGTACAGAATTATGTACTAGTTGTTTTCTATTCCAACCTATAATCTATTTTTGTCTCAATTTTCTTCCATGTCGGTGTCATTGTTATTTATGGTTTAAATATTTCTTATAACATTTTTTTTTCTTAAGGTCTCATTTTTTGGTTTTTGTGCATTAGCAGTGTTTTAGCTCTGCATTGCCTTAAGGTCATCTGTTAAAATGTCTGCGGCATTATGTCCAACTTTGTCACTATTTATATGTATAAAGTGGAAATAAATAAAAAAGATTTGGACGGTTAACCGACACGATCGGGGAGAAATTAGTCACAGGACCGACAGCTTTACGTGCTTTCCGAGGCACAGTGGTTCAGACCCCAACTTCCAAACTACGAGCTGTTATTTAGTATTTGAAAAATTTGAAAAACTCAATAACACTTTTGGCTTGACCGAGGTTTTGAACCCAGGAGCTCTTAATCGGCAGTCGCATACGTCAACCACTAGACCAACGAGGCAGTTACCTATTGAATTGGGAAAATAAAAGAAAAAAAATAAAAGGAGACCCAGTTTCTGTTTCTTATTTAAGCTTTAATATTATAAAGCTGAAGAGTTTGCTGGTTTGTTTGAAGGCGCTAATCTCAGTAACCGTTGGTCCTATTTGAAAAATTATTTCAGTGTTGGATAGCACTTTTATCGAGGAAGGCTACAGGCTATATATCATCACGCTAAGACCAATAGAAACGGAGCACCAATGAAGAATGTTACAAAAACGAGGGAATTTTTTAACACTACGGGCTATAGGAGACGTAAACGACGTCGCGTGGGTCAGCTAGTATCAACTATAAACCAGGAAAACTCCTGTGAAAATGGGTATTTACGTTTGGAAGATAGGCCAGTCTATACACTGCCAACAGGATACTGGAAAAATAGTAGTGCTCACCATATCATATTTATTTTGGAGGGAATATATTCTGGGTTAGCAGTAACAATCGCTAACCAACACACTACGGAGTAGAAATTCCATTAAATTTAAAACAATACAATTACTTTATTAGCGTGTACTATACCGATTTATTAATAAAAAAATAATTATAATAATTATAATTACTTGCTATAAACATTTTGCTTATCAAACAAAATTGAAAAAAAGAGATTTTTTATTAATTTCTGTTGTTTTCTACCCGATAACGGTGAAGCCAAATGTAATAATTTTGGCAGTCAATGTATGTTTGTTAAATGAATGAGGTGTCAATGGACTTGTAATAATAGGGTGAAATAGGCTATAATATATGAATTATCTATACTAATAATAGGTACCTATGAAATTGCCGTTTTGTATGCAATAAGTGAAAGTACTTATTTTTTCAAACTTTTTTATTTCTGTTATTCTTCTGTAATCACCCATGCAATCGACGCATCTTTGCCAACGCATTGGCAGTTTATTGATTGGCGGATGAGGGAGAGCTTCCAACCCCAGCTCTTGCAGCTGCTTCACGACAACGCGCGACCCCATACTGCGCAACAGGCAGTCTCCAAGCTGCAAGAGCTGGAGTTGGAAGCTCTCCCTCATCCGCCATACTCACCAGACCTTGCACCTACCGACTATTACTTTTTCGAAAATTTAAACAACTTTTTAGTCGGTAAAAATTCCAATTCCCGAGAGACAGTACAAAATGCCTTTGAAGAGTTTGTTGGGAGGCAAGTTTGTTGTCTCCCGTCCAGCTTATTTTTACAAGAAGGGCATCAATAAACTGCCAATGCGTTGGCAAAGATGCGTCGATTTCATGGGTGATAACTTCGAATAACAGAAATAAAAAAATTGAAAAAATAAGTACTTTCACTTATTGCATACAAAACGGCAATTTCATAGGTAAAGACCTAATAATATATTATAAAGCTGAAGAGTTTGTTTGAACGCGCTAATCTCAGGAACCGCTGGTCCAATTTGAAAAATTATTTCAGTGTTGGATAGTACATTTATCGAGGAAGGCTATATGCTATATATAATCACGCTACGACCAATAGGAGCGGAGCACGAATGAAAAAAAATTTCAAAAACGGGGGGAAATGATCACGCTACGGGCAATAGGAGACGCAAACGAGGTTGCGTGTGTCCGCTTGTATAAAATATTTTTGTCTTTCTATAAACGTAGTGCATGAGTGGCGTCTGTTTTTTGCGGTTTACCCATTGATAAATGGGTCTACCCCACATTTCTATCTGCGAGTGCTGTGGCTTCAGTACCCATGTGGTGTACCACATTAGCTGCCTCGTCGGCGCAGTGGTAGCGTATGCGACAGCTGTGCTCGAGGTCTCGGGTTCGATTCCCGGGTTGAATCAAATGTTATGTTCTGCAAATATTTGTTTCGGAGTTTGGGTGTTTTCTATGTATAATATGTATGTATTTACAAAAAAAAAAAGTATCTATGGATTTATATCAGTTGTCTAGTACCCATAACACACGCTCTGCTTAGCTTGGGGCTAGATGGCGTTGTGTGTTAGATTTCCTAAATATTTATTTGTTTATTTTGTACGATAACTACATAAATTCCCTTTTTTTTGAGACGAAATTAGAACCATCAGTATTGTTTCAGAATCTCCTCTAGAAGAAGTAACCGATGCTCTATACGACAAGAGCGTGAAGTTCCTGGTGACCCACGATATGAAGGTGACCCTTCCTGAGACCTTCTTCCAAGGTGCCACTGTCAGGATATCTCCAAGAGCCCTGACGAAGACTGGAGCACTGGTCCACATTGAACTAGAACCGAAAGAGGTACAAGAACAAGGAAGGTTGTTTTTTCACAAAATTAGTGAGTATTTTGGTTTTGTTTACTTTATTACCTATTGATGAATTGTAGATATGAACTACCTCGCTGTTCGTTCATATTTTCATGCTTGAGCTACTCAACTGATCTAGTGAAATTTTTACGAGAATATTATATAGATACTAACTAGCTGACCCGGCAAACGTTGTTTTGCCATAAAAAAAATTGGGTTATAAACAATTGATGTGGGTCGATTCTCAGACCTACCCGATATGCACACCAAATTTCATAAAAATCGGTCCAGCCGTTTCAGAGGAGTATGGTAACTAACATTGTGACACGAGAATTTTATATGTAAGATATATTGATTACAAAAGCAATTGTAATAGAATTTATATATATAATATCCGGGCCCATGAGAGATTAAGCTAAATGCACTCACAGATCAATCACAGCTATGCAGTTCAAACTGGGCGATACACCCTTAAACTTATAATATGAAACTTATCATGGAGCTGTGTAGGCTTCATTGACGTCTGAAGCGCATGTAGGGGGCCCCCTGTACGCCTGGTTACTACACATACAACACTCCTACGGGGTCGGGCGGCTGTATATAGGTAACTTTAATCTGGTTTCAAGATACATATAAAAGAAATGTCTCTTTTGCATCAACTACCTTTTGCCTGCTGCTCCGTCCGCGTGTACATCGGTTATCGCGATAAAGAGTAGCCTATGTCCTTCCTCGTCGAGAATCAAAGTATCTCCATGAGAAAATTTCATCAAATTCAGTGCAACGGTTTAGCCCTGAAAGCGTAACGGACAGACAGAGTTTTTTTCTAATTTATAATATTGCTATGGAATTACTATGGAATATTAGTATGCACCACATTATTCTACTAAGATTAAATTATACCCTCACAGCAATATACGAAATGTAATAAAATAACAAAAAAATTACAAAAAAGAAAACGATTTCAAGAACTGGACTAAATTAAAATCGGACCATATAGGAAGCACCAGCTTTTAAATAATAGACAATCATGAAAATCGGTTCAGCCAGTCGAAAGTTATGAGGTAACAAACATGGAAAAAAAACTGTCGATAAACACATTGGAATGTCGGTTATTTTACTCATTGCTGGCATTAGAATATTGATTATACCTAGTCCATTGCAAGCAATAGCCTGAAATAAAACTGCTGCCGAGAATCCAGGCCCTCTAATTTACATATTGTGTATATATTAATTATGTTTAATTATTTTATTCTTTTCAGAAAAATACCTAAAGAGAAAATTAATAACAGCAGCCATAGCAATAATATTGGTCGTCAAACTCATAGCATTGAAATTAGTCTTCGTCCTGCCTCTCATCATGGGAGTCACCACTGCCAAGAAGATGTTCCTAAAGTTCCTCTTGTTCCTCTTCCCTGCGCTTAGCCATATCTTCAAACTATGCTCGTGGTACCACCAGAATTATCACACCACGAAGTTCCATCATCACCATCATTTGATTACTCATCATCATAAGGTTTGTTTACATTCAAAGGATCAAATAAGTTTAAAGATCAATACTTTTCATTGTATATGGCATTTGATTGTTGTTGAAAGTCTTTGGTTACTTTCAGTTAAGTGTTGGTTCATCTATATGTTATCTTTATTAATATTATAAAGCTTAAGAATTTGCTTGTTTAGTTGAACGCAGTAATCTTATGAACAACTGATTGGAATCTCTCTCTCTGTTTCTCTTTCTGATAGAAGCAGAAATGAAGAAATCTTTAAGTGGGGTGCGGGTGATTCTCGTAGCTCGCCGAAATAATGGCCGATGGGACCATAAAGTTCTTTAATTTCCAGTATGTGGTCGTCAACCACATACTGAAAAACGCATAGTTGGTAGGGCCCCAATAGAGTGATCCAACGATCTGTTAAAGGCTTGGAAGAAGGAGGCTGTTGGTTGCGGGCAGCTTTTATTGTTAAATAGCTCATTATTTATTTAGGAAATTCATAGACCATAATAATATAACTTCACGTCACATTGATCTGAAATTGTGCATCACCGACACTTTCTGCTGTCATTTTTTTATATAAAAATTGTGTGATTTTCAGCCAATTATAAAATGCGTGCGACACGCTTCGCGTTTTCACTTTTAACAAAGCATTGTAACAAACATTCCTGAGCATTTTTATTTGGAATATCATACTTTTTCTCATAGCTACATTCACATAATGGTTAAAATCGCTAAACATTGTTTTTATGAGGCCTATTATAATACCATCCAAAACTTTGCTAGACAGTATGTATAAGTTAAAAAATTCTTAGACAAGTGCAATATACAAAATGATTATTTATTAATTTGTTGTACAGAAAAAAACAAACAGAATCACAATCTTTGTCCCCCAAAACCAGATTGATGGTTTGTAACTTGTAGTGAATCTAACAAATACTTTTTTAGTTTCTTGTTAAAAATATCTGTATTCGGTTCCTCCCTCATGTTCAGATTGTAAGGCACTATACTCTTTGCGCTGTAGCATGGTGTGGTTGACTTTCGTCGTTTCGTTCGTGTCACTCTTGAAAGTGTCCGCGATTTGAAATTTGAAAATTATGACTTAGTATTTCAGCTGTACGATATTCGCAATATATTAAATAATTAATAACTGTAGTAAATTAAATTAAATTATTAAACCAACCAGAATCGTCGTATAGGCAACTTTAACCCGCACCATGCTACAGCGCAAAGAGTATAGTTTTCATACAGCTCTGTCACCATAGTAATGATGTGCTCTTGCAACAATATATCTGCCTTCGGTCACCGAGCGAGTGTGACGTTCACCAGTGACCCTCCTCAAGTTTGGCTCTCGACTTCCATTATTATTAACTAAAAGTAAAACTATTTGATCATAGACCCCTCATCATCAGCCGTATGGACCTCCATCGGGCCACGCATCTTCCGTAGTAGTTCGACCTCATCATCTTGGTCCACCTCCAACCTCAGATCACTACAGTCACGACAACTTTGCACTGTCTGGAGCTGGACTTGGTACTGAGTGAGTACAATTTGTTAAAACTAACTTTAGTGAGTTTACATGAGTGTTTAGTAAAGTTTCTCAGAATGCTCAAGTAGTACGGGTCTCATAAGATGTCTTTAGGAGGTTTTTTTTTTGTTTATATATGGTTATATCATATACAATATATTATATAATATATACTCTACTCTGCCTGATGGAAAGCATAAGCAGAATCCAAGAGTGGTGGCCACCATACTCACTCCGAGTGCAGACAATGCAGCATGGCGACCCACACCATGGCGGCCTAGTGATGCTTCTGCGTCTTTTAGTCTAGTCAACAAGTATGTAACTTGTTGACTAGACTATTTGGGCCTCCGATCTCACACTCACCAACAAACAAACAAACACGACGGTACGAAAGCTGTAATTTTACGTTGATTTTCTGTTGCACGTATACCTACGCCGTAGGTATACGTGCAACTTAGCCAGAACTCACGCTCACTCAGGATTTAAATAATGCAATCTGTTAGTAAAGTTAGCAGCAGTATGACTGCACGGTTGGCCTAGTGGTTTAAGCGGTCGCCACGCCGCTTCCTACTGCGCCATGTGTTGTGGGTTCAAATCCCACATGGGACAGCACTTTGTGTGATCCACAAATGGTTGTTCTGAGTATGGGTGTTCTTTGTGTCCGTTTCATGTATGTTTGTAAAGTCCCCCGCGAGCCCGCGACACAGGATGTATATTCCTAAACGGGAGTTGTCTTCATAAAAAGAAAAGTATAGAAGGAACCATGGGTACTAACTATCCAATAGCTGTATAGCCTGATTTGGGATAAGAAGCCCTTGTGTGAAGTAATAATTATTGTTCATATTTTTCCTTAGTTTCATCATAGGAGACATTAACCGCAACGCGATAGCCAACTTCAAGCCAACACAAAATGACATGCAAGATATAAACGCCTGGGGATTAGGACTACCACCAGGTAAGACTACCTGCTCATAAATCCAATTTTGTCATTATGTTCCGTCAGGCAAATTGACATAGTAAATGGGAGAAAAACTACCTAGACAAGATAAGCTCTAATAGCCAACCGGGAAGGTGCTTATTAAGCTGCGTACCCAGGTCAACAAATTCCGAAACAATCAGTCAAGGTGGGATTTGTCGACACAAATGTGTTGCTGATGTTTGAGTAACCTCCCCCTCTAACATTGAAGGAATAGTCGGTGGCTACAAGACTATCGCTCAGATCAAAGTACGCTACTTTTCGTCAGTATCGTACAAGTTGTCGATACTTGTACGATACTGACGAAAATTAGCATAGTTTATAGCATAGTTAGTGCGTTAACGCGTATGTTTACTTGGAACTATGCTACTTTTTTGCTTCAATAAGAACAAGGCCGTGCTTTATCTACCTTTTTTTATTTGATCTGAGGAGTCTTGAGCCAATGTCGTAACATCACTCTCCCTTCCATGGCGAAAACCTCTTTAATCCCATCAACTAATCTTTTTTTTTATGGAATAGGCGGGCAAACGAGCAGACGTATTGCCTGATGGTAAGCGATTACCGCCGCCCATGGATACCTGCAACACCAGAAGCGTCACAAGTGCGTTACCGGCCTTTTGGGGATGGGGGGGAGGGTAGGGGATTAGGGTATAGGCCTCCGGTATCCTCACTCACTCGGTGAAACACAGCGCAAGCACTATTTCACACCGGTTTTCTGTGAAGCCGTGGTATCACTCCGGTCGAGCCGGCCCATTCATGCTGAAGCGTGGCTCTCCTAAGGTAGTAATCTAAATATTTGTATTAGGAATTGTTCAGTAAAAAGTAAACGCACTATCATCAACCGCGGATATGGTCCCCTAGCCATTACCTCCACTAAAAAAATTAAATTTCACCACCATCAAGGCTCTGCATACAGCTAATATATATGCTAATGATGAAATTTTAACAGGTCCAGAAGGACACCCCGATGATCAGCAATCCGGTGAATACACTGGAAGCAACAGCATACAACTTGGGGTAGCAGCTAATAGTAATGTACCTCAACGAATAGCTGGGCAATCTAATACGGGAAGGTAAGAAAACACTGTTGTATATTTTACCCTACTGTAGTAAAAGAGTATTATTGTAACGCAAACGGAATTCCTAATCAGTATTACAAAGTACTTGTGATGTTAATGATTATAATTATTAGATTTTCTCGATTTTCGAAATTCGACGATAATTCATTTACTTTATTTTTGATTTCTTTTGTATTTTTTTAGCATTTGCACTCCTCCATATACAAGGCAAGACATTGAACTAAAAACTCAGAATTTCGTTTCGTCACTGAACCATTTGAAAATAGTTATGTTTCAAAACCATTCTTCCCAACTTCTTCGTATATATCCAATAAATCCTGTGTCGCGGGGGACTTTACAAACATACATGAAACGGACACAATGGACACCCAGACTCAGAACAACAATTCGTGGATCACACAGTGTTGTCCCATGTGGGATTTGAACCCACAACACCTGATACAGTAGGAAGCGGCGAGGCAACCGCTTAAACCACTAGACCAACCATGCAGTCAAAAATAAAACGTAATTTTAAGGTCTTTCATTATTTCAGTAGTAGTTATTCAATTCTAACAGAAATCATTATAAAATATTTTTTTTACTTTTTTAAAAACAATTTCTCAAAGTGTCTCGGTCTGTCAAAGTGTATTCAAAGTACTCGTCAAGACAAATCAAACGACTCCAAACTCGATAGTTTCCGTCGTTACAAAGTTCCTATGACCACCTTCCAGCTTCAACATCAGATCAGCTCCATGTCATCATAATATAGCATTGTCACGCTATATACATATGCCTACAAAAATTCAACACAATCGGTTGAAGATATCTGCAAAATTGAGTTGCAAGATTCCGTCTTAACAAATATAGTTAGATATATACATACATAGCAAGTGAAAAAAAAACATTAAAAAATAAGTTCTGTGTTAATAAAAAATACTAATATTTTTCTTTGAAATTATTCTTTAAAAAAAAAAATTAAATTCAAGAATACAAATTAACAGTTACAATTCGACACTCACTGGCAACCCACCCTAAAACTTGTCATTTACGTATTATGGAGCTCAGTGCGAACTACAAACGGACGTGGTGTCACCTTGAATATTCGGCGGGCACTGAATTTTTTGAGCGCGATAAAACGTATTTATTGCAATTTACGGGAGACGATATCTACGTACTAAAATGTATGGAACTTTTGTCGCTAAAAAAGAATGATGTTTAGCCTTAGATTATGGCTTTTTGGTGAGAATTAATAAAAAACTAAAACGGTAAATCTTTTCTCCATACTTTTTTCTCGCGAAATAAGAAAAAAACATTTAAAATAGAGCACGAAATAGGACAGAGTGTGCTAATTAAAAAGGTCGATTTCGATGATTTTGATCTTTGTTAAGGCTTTTTTTCACAAAAATAAAGAATTATTTTATAAATGTCACTCGGTAGATTGGTAAACTGATTTATTAAACAACTGAGATTTTGTTTTTAGTTTCAAATATGAATTAAGTTTTTTGTGTTTTGCAAAACTGCAAGTGCCTTTTCGCGCGTTTTTAGGGACGCGCCCCTTAATGCCTCTCAAGACCTATTTCTTAGCGTTCCATGGATTCACCGTGCGGGTGCCGGGTCCATCGCGTGATAGATGGGGGCAACACATGCGACTTCGACAGTGCCTGGGAATTGCGACCCAGGTTTAGGTTTAAGGAGCACTCCTTACGACGCGTCAACGCTCACCTCCACTGTCCGCCGTGTTACCCCCTCTACCTAACCATATTTGAAGTGAGCCTAGCAATGCCGCTTTGGATATTCGTTCAAGAAAAGAGCTTACTGAAGCTCTTGGCAATCCAAGGTCTTTAAGCAGGTTATAGAGGGATTTAGCTGGTATACCCCTCGCACCCACTTCCACGGCATACAGCGCAACGACATAACCATTTTTAGTTATTTCGTTGGTTAAGTCAAAGTACTTGTTTCTTTTTAAAGCGTGGTCTTTAGGGATGTTCGTTTCCCACGGCACCGTGAGTTCTACTAGTACTACACGCTTAATTGACATTGCATAAAGAAATATGTCCGGTCTGGACGCCGAGGCACAGATATCCTCCGGTATTCTGTAGTGATTTTCATACGTGTCCACTAATAATGTCCAGTCACTGGCGGTATTTATAATTGAGTACGGCTTTTGTGTGAGTGAAATCTTTTTGGTTGAGCCTTCCTTATACTATTGTATACTAACTGTAAAATAATATTTCCAGACCTGTCGGGCCGCCATTGAATCCATACTACCGAAACAAGAAAACCACACCGAAAGATCCATATCAAGCTGAAAAAGAAGCATTGGTAAGCATTTTATAAAAGTTTAATTTGATAAAAGAAGAAGATTATAAAGCACTCGCACTTATCGATTCGGTTCTTCCTTCCTGTGCCGAGCGGTCAAAACCTGGAACTCACTACCAGCGCAAGTGTTTCTGTCCCACTATGATCCCGGGTCCTTTAAGTGGGGCGTGAAAAAGCATCGTATTAGGCCGCCATTGTGCTGGTCACCATGCTGCACTGTCCTTGTTCGCATTGAGGAGTGTGACCACCACTCTTGGATTCTGCTTGCGCTTTCCATCAGGCGAGGCAGAGTCATTTTGGCAGCTCAAACATAAAAAAGAACTTACTAGAGAGTAAGAAGTAGAAGAAGTAAAGGATCACACTAAGTGGCGTGCAACTGGAGAGGCCTATATTCAGCAGTGGACTTTGGTAGGCTGATGATGACTAGAGAGGCTGATAGTCAGCCTGTCATCGTTCACTGCTGGAGGTATCTTGAACTGTACATCACTGAGTTTATTATTACCTTACCTTTCTTTGAAATAGATTAATCATCTTCCTAGCCTTTATTATTCCCAAGATTATTGGGGGTCGGCTACTAATTTAACCGGTTTTACCTGAATATCAGTTTTTACACGGAGCGACTGGCATCTGACCTCCGCAACCCGGAGGGTGAACTGAATTCGAAGATTGAACTGTCAGTATATTTGAGGGAACTTACTTCCCAATAACGATGGTCATAGATGTTCATGACAACCGGGACTGACGGCTTAACGTGCTCTCCGAGGCACGGACGGGAAACACCGCCATATTCCATGCTCCGGGCTGCTATTAAGAATTTCTTGTAAGGAAAACCCAACAGCAGTACGACCCGGGAATCGAACCCGAGACCTCTTGATCTGCAGTCGCTTACGATAACTACTAGACCAACGAGGCAGTTCCTTTGAAATAGATTATAATATAAAAAATATAATGTACCTATGTGGTATTTTAATTTATACTATTCTGCAGTAATTCTAAAAATATCGACAACTGCAGTTACTTTTTTATGGCTTTGTTGAAATTTGTTAAAAATAATAAAATTAATAAATTGATAATCATAAAACATCTGCCCGCATAGTTCTTTCTCGTGGTCGACATTAGAACAGGTTTCAGTTAGGACAAGTTCTAGGGCGACCCCAATCCCTACAAGTTCTTTATAAGGAACTAAATTGCCCGATCATTATTATTTGTGAAACTACTTACTAGCCACTACATATACTTAGTATATTTCCAACACTTATTTTATTTCCAACTCCTCTAGTTTTTCTTTTCTGATTAATTTCGTTGCGGGTTCCAAGACAGTTTAATTTTTTCCTGGGACTGCCCGAGTGTCATATACATTGTACTCTGTGGTGTGATCGTTGGTCACCGCGGTCAATCCTGGTGTACAGGAGTTACAGTGGTGGGCGTGTGGGCGGGATTAGTCCCCTAGCCACTACATGTGACTGTGTTTGCACTAATTGAGAGTTTGAGAATTAATTTAGGCAAGTTACCGTTCAGTGCCGATATTTTATTTAGAACAAAAAATAAGTCAAATACCCATTTTCTGAGTATTTTTTCGACACGACTGGAGAGCTTAAGTGCCTACCACACGCGCAAGTATCACCACAGTTATAACTGCGCAGTTAAAACTGTCGCGATACAGTTGTTTGGCGATTACCAACCACACGCACGGTGTTCCGTGTACAAGCCGGCCTGCGCAGGCAAAACTGCCTTTAGGCACAAGACTGACGTCCTTTAGGTGTTCTCCAAAGCACAGGGGTTAAGATCCCAAGTTCCGAGCTGCAGCATACCGTGGGAGAGCCACGTTTCGGCATGAATGGGCCGGCTCGACCGGAGTGATACCACGGCCTCACAGAAAACCGGTGTGAAATAGCGCTTGCGCTGTGTTTCACCTAGTGAGTAAGGATGCCGGAGGCCCATATCCCCAACCTTCTCCCCTTATCTTCCCACCCCCTCCCCCCAAAGGCCGGCAACGCACTTGTGACGCCTCTGGTGTTGCAGGTGTCCATGGGCGGCAGTAATCGCTCACCACCAGGCGATACGTGTGCTCATTTGCCCGCCTATTTGATAAAAAAAAATGTTATTGATCAGTTTTTTTTTTTAGCTCAACCCGGGAATCGAACCCGAGACCGCTTGATCAGCAGTCTCATAAGCTAACCGCTAAACCAAAGAGGTAGTTAATTTTGATAATACCACTTCAAAATTAATTCTTTTCAGATACGTGCTGCAGCATTAGCAGCCAGAGCACCGCCTTCTCCGGTCAGAGATGAGATCTTAAGAGTGTCAGCAGTTAAGCTAAAGGAGACCAACAGGATAAAAGCAGAAACTGATTTGGTGAAACAGCAACAACAGATTATGGCCGCAAATGATCCTGTAAGTTTTAAATCGTTTTAAATATATTAGAATAAATATAAGTGTTTCACCGAGTGAGTGAGGATATCGGAAGCCCATACCTCAACCCCTCCCCCATCCCCCTCCCTGTACCCCAAAGGCCGGCAACGCACTTGTGACGCCTCTGGTGTTGTGGGTGTCCATGGGCGGCGGTAATCGCTTACCATCAGGCGAAACGTCTGCTCGTTTGCCCCCTATGTCAAAAAAAACAGTTTACTAATAGAGATTCATTTTGGGTCTTAAAAGTCTTCTTAACAATCATGCTCATCATACTTAATATTATAAATGTGAATGTAAGTTTGTTTGTTACGCTTTCACGCGAAAACGAATTAACCGATCATTATGAAACTTTGTACACATACTCTTGGAGGGGTTTTTTGTACCTATATCAATGTTTGGAGTTATTAGAAGTAACATAGGATACCTACTTTTTTATTAAATACGAGCGAAGCGGGTAAAAGCTTGTATTTTTATATAGTTTTAGGATCTCTAGGTATGTTTATTTATCGGTAATTGATAACTCTTTGTAAAAGTTTGAATAATTTTAACTAAGACAGCATAAATCTATTTGTTTATCTCCATTAGTTCAAGAAATAGAATAGTCTATTTTAGGATTGAAAAAAAATATCACATGAAAATTTTATTTTCATTGAAGATGTATGATTGAACATGTTAATTCCGAGTTGTAACGAATATTTTAGCAAAACCTGCCCCATCACTTCTGGTTTCTAGACTTATGCTAAGTTACAAATAAGCTCTTAGTCCTAAAAGTCTTCGTCGTCTTAAAATCATTTATTCTATTTTACATAAAAGGTACACTAAGTAGTCTCTGATATTGATTTAGAACCATCCATTACGTATTTTACAACACATAGTAACAGACAAGTTGAAATGTGTTTATTTACAGGAAACTATAGCTGCGGAGAAATTTTACGGCCAACTAATAGAAACTGTAGACGGACTACTGGCACAGATGGGAGCCACGGATCCTGGTTGTAAAGAACGAGCTATTTGTGCAATGTATGGGGATCCTTTCAAGCACACGCCGTTCAGTAACTTAGTGTCAGGACATCTTAGCAAGTAAGTTATTTTATTATCCGCTCTGATATTTGCATATTTCGAAAAATCTATGTGCTAAACTGTGCTCTTAGACGCACGTGCCCACTCACCTCCGCCGCTCACACTTGACTGAACTGTGTCATGAGTCATGACCGCACGTGCGCTAGAGATGCACAACGCTTCCTTCTCATTCATTCACAGATAGTACAATGAGTGAGTGATTGAATGAATGTTGAACTACAACGTTGGTTGTCTGAAAATATTCCGACCTAACGATGATGCAAGACATTTTTCTTTTTTTATATACATAGTCTTCTTGAAATATACACACTTCTCCCAGATATGTACAGTATACCTATGCAAATGTAAAGATGCACAACTACATTCGCTAATTTTTATTAACGAGTTCTGCTATATTCGCGTTCAAGACGGAAACTTTTGAGGCCACCTAGAAGTGAGTGAGGTTACAGATGCCTTGTCTCCTTAACTTATGGCTCTGGAATTTCAGGAGTTTGAAGACGAAGGTTCTGACTTACTATCAGGATATCTGGATACCATCTATACTTATAATAAAAATGTAACAGGTCCAATTCTGTACATTGAAATTTTTTTAAATTCTATTTTTTTTTTTTTTCTCTATCTCTATAATCGATACTGAAGCCAAAACTGTATTTTTTTTCATTTTTGTCTATCTGTATCATGGCCGCGCATCACGCTGAAACTACTGGATGGATTCAAATAAAACTTGGCATGATTTGAGTTCATACTACGAGGTGGACACGGGATACTTTTTTTTTTTATGTATGGCCCGCCATAATGACTCTACTCTGCCTGATGGAAAGCATAAGCAGAATCCAAGAGTGGTGGTCACCATACTCACTGCGAATGCAGACAATGCAGTATGGCGACCCACACCATGGCGGCCTAGTGATGCTGCTGCATCTTTTAGTCTAGTCAACAACTATGGAACTTGTTGACTAGACTATTTGGGCCTCCGGTCTCGCACTCACCAACGAAACACGACAGCACGATCGCTGTCATTTTACGTTGATTTTCTGTGCGAGGGTAGTACCGCCCCGGTCGAGCCGGCCCGTTCGTGCTGAAATCAGCGTGGCTCTACTACCTACATCCCGATACACGATTTTATCCCGAAATTCAGCACGGTTTCTTGGAGAGAGGGGATGAAAGTCAAAATATGTACTTAGTTGTAATTCAATAACACATTCTTTTGATTTCTTTCATTCTTTTTTTGCTAGAAAGAAAAAAATAAAAGATAACGGGAAAAGTCTTTTTTTTGTCCGCGAGTGTACACTGCCTGTGGGAGACAGATATGTAAATATGGCGGTACGAAGTTCGCCGGGTCAGCTAGTACAAAATAAAAGTGAAATTTATGTCAAAATTAATTTTCTTAATCACAAAAATGAGGTAATATCTGTCTTTGTGACACACTTTATCTAAATCGCTTTAACTATTCTATCATGATTCATTGATAAACACAAATCTATCCATACGTTTTATATAACAGTAGTAAAATGGTACCTCTCGGCTCATTACCTACAATGGTTTTATAAGCACTCATAATATCTACGTCGGGTTAACTGTTTCAACAATCATTACTGTGTACAGTGATTTTGTACGCAAGCTATTATATAGGCTGACTGGTAATGAACTTTCAAATCTTCTTGTCGTACCTACATATCATTACTAACCACATCATCTAGTAGGTATCCATCTCCTGACTCCATCGTCAGATCGGCAATAATATGTCAAACTAGTTGACCCCGGCGAGCTTCCGTATTTACATATCTGTTTCAGCTTCCCACAGGCAGTGTACAGTCGCGGACAAAAAAACACTTTTCCCGTTATATTTTATTTTTTTCTTTCTAGCAAAAAAAATAATGAATGAAATCGGTCTAGGTATGTGTTATTGAATTTCAACTAAGTACATATTTTGACTTTCAATCCTCTCTCCAGAACACCGAGCTGAATTTCGGGATAAAAAGTATCCTACGTCCTACCTCGTAGTATGAACTCAAATAATGCCAAGTTTCATTTGAATCCGTTCAGTAGTTTCGGCGTGATGCGCGGCCAAGATACAGACAGACAGACAAAAATGAAAAAAAAAAACAGTTTTGGCTTCAGTATCGATGATAGAGAGCCCTTCAAAAAAAAATTCTTAATATATTAATATACAGAATTGGACCTGTTACATTTTTATTATAAGTATAGATATAGATTGTAGGTACCTACATTGAAATCTCCATATTTTGAATATTTTCAAATTGATTTCAATTTCTTTTTTAATATTTTGTAGCTACATCAGTTTACTATATTGTATCGGCCTCTTTTAAAAATACCTATACTTACTTTAATAATAAAGGTTGTTGTTAGTTAGGTACTAATTATAACTTAACTTTTAAAAGAGAAGATTTGATCTAAATATCTAAAGGCCACAGTTAATTGCAACCTATAGTAACTGCCAACTGCAATGACTGCCTCTGTGACGCAGTGGTACTGTATGCGACTGCTGTGTTGTATGTTGAGGTCTCGGGTTCGATTCCCGGGTCGGACCAAATGTTTAAATGATCAGCAAATAATTGTTCCGGAGTTTGGTTGTTTTCTATGTATAATATGTATTAAAAAAAGTATATATGTATTTATATCAGTTATCTAGTACCCATAACACAAGCTCTACTTAGCTTGCGACTAGATGTGTGTTAGATGTCAGAAATATTTATTTATTATTTATAATTATGGGCATCATATTTACGACCCTTTTTTTAAATTCACATTAATATTTATTTTAGATACTATGTAGTTAGTACTTTTCATAAAACGAGTTCATAGTTGTTATTTATCTCAGATTTTTATAAATCCAAATTTCTTTTTCAGGGACTCCAATGAGTTGTTGCCAGCCGGAGACAGTAAGATGGCTATTTACTACTACAGATATGTTCAGGCAGCCCGCGATGGTCAAGAGCAAAGAGACTGTTCTATACAATATCCAAACTGTGACTTAGACTTCAGTAATAAAAAAAGAAAAAAGTGAAGTGACGTGATTCTTTTTCTAAATTCAAAATAGACACAGACTCGTAAAGATCTACAGACTCTATAGTTCGTGGATGGCGAATAATAAAAATGATTAACAATCTTACGAAAGCAAGTACCTACTAAATCTAGAAAATGCTTTTTTTGGAGGTGAATCTACCCCACGGGTCGTCTCTGAGGCTAAACGGTTAGGTGGTATATTGGCCTCGAATCGACACACGATGTTTCGTAACCAGGTCTTATTGCTAAGACTTCCTAATGGTGTACCATTAAAAAAAAGAAATTCTGTCAAATTTTGTTCCTCTTTAGCAAGATGATGATGTATGGAGGGGCTGTGCCCTCTTATCTAAAGAAGCCTTAGCTTTCATATTTCCAGATTCAGGTATAAAAACTTTTTCAAACCTCTATTATTAGATTACATCAACGTCTTACTCTCATAAAATTAAAAAATAAATAGCTGATTAATGCACAAATTCTCTGTTCTGTAGTAACATTTAAAGGTATACACGTTAGGGTATACCTAAAAAGTCTACTTACTTACTTACGTACAATTGAACTTTACAGGTAGGTATATGCAGGAACTGTGCAGTTTATGTCTTGTACCTAGCTACTCAGTTAAATCTTACCTGACGGGTCTAACTTGCATAATTACCTGTCAGGTACACTCTACCGTGTACTGCTAGCGTAGTGAAATTCAATGAATATCATCTCTTTATTGAATATAGTCGAAATTGAAAAAAAGACAATATGTACAGAAGTTCCTCATCAATCAAACCGGACAACCTAACAAGCAAGAATTCATATAAATATAAACAATGTTTAATTTTTTTTTTGTACTAAAAGTTAGTTTGACCTTGGCTATACAATGTCTAAATAAACTTATTTTTAGCTTAAAAACATTTAATTATTTTTGCAAAATTACTTTAATGTTTATGATAAAAATGTAAATTTTGGTATTTAAACTTATTTATTTTACTTAAATTTATGATGCAAACATTTTGGCTAAAATTTATTATAGTAAGTAATTAAATTTTATATTTTTATAAATGAGCCATGTTCTTTGTAAGTGGTTTTCCTATGTCTTACATTTACTGAGAGGTTAGTTGACAGCTAAGTCCAAAACATAGTTATTAGTAGCGAAACATTAGGTATTTATTTTTAGCTTTTACTCTGTAGCGACTGATTTTGATTAGATTCATGTGAGAATTTAATGGTTGTTGTATTTATCGGCTTAAATTTATCGAAAAAGTTAGCATTTTCATATTTGAGATTATACGGGCTTCTATGGCTTCTGATGTTTGAAATAGGTATATTTGTTATATTTTTGTAACATATCCCGTCAAAAAAGATTTTTAGGCAAATATGTTGTTTCTTTATGAGTGTTAATTATGTCGCCGTTATAAAAATTTATATATGTATTTATTGTATATATAAAACATTTTGAAAAATATATACAGTTAGTATCAGACAAACTGATCATGCAGCCGCTGATCAACATGAAAATATGTATGTTTATTAATGCATAAGTATTACCCATTACCCAGTGATTGCATTATAAAATAATCACAAATTTTAACAAAAAAACCGACTTCAATCTGGACCAAATTTAAATGGGACCACACGGGAAGGACCAGCTTTCAAATAAAAAAAGAATCATCGAAATCGGTTAGCGTGAATTGAGTTATTCGTCAATTTGTCGCGCAAATTGAAGACTTATATGGTTTTATCGTGGACGACATGTCAGAACTGGACCAAATTAAATTGGGACTACATGGGAAATAAAAAACGAATTATCAAAATCGGTTCACCCAGTCGAAAGTTATGAGGTAACAAACATTAAAAAAAAAATTTAGAGCCTCCTCCTTTTTTTGAAGTCGGTTAAAAAATACTACTGTCTCAGCCATTGTAATAATATACGTGGTAACATTAGTTAAATCGTCTCATATTAGCATTTATAATCAATAAATAAAATATACGAATACTGTTCTTATTTTCACTTGCAGCTATTTTTTAAGAACCTTTTTTCAAAAAAAAAAGAGCTACAAAATATTCCTATAATTGTACCTACTTGTTTTGTATTACAATAGCTATTAGACAATTAGTTGAAATAAACAACTGTTATTACTTAGTGAATCACTTGAAGTCAGTCAAATATTAATTTATTAATAATTTATTTTTCTAGTTTTAGAACACCAAGTCACTAGGACATTAGTTTTTATTTGTTAAATATTATTATAAATAAATTAACATAGTTGCTCAATTTGATTTATTTTAAAATTAAACCTATAACATTTATTTATTTGTAAATTTATTATAATTAAATTAATTTTGTAGATAATTGTACTAATTTTTTTTCAATACATTTTTTTCACTAAATTGTTTTTGCATTTTGATTGATTTACTGTGATTAAACTACGATGCATCATCATCATAGTTGTCATTTTCCCTATTTTTTTTCAGTCAGCTCAAAATTTGGTTAATTTTAGGACTTACATTTAATTTTCTTAATCAAATTTACTTTAATTATCATCTTCCTAGCCTTTATTATTTATTGGTGTCGGCTACTAGTTCAACCGGTTTTACCTGAATATCAGTTTTTACATGGAGCGACTGGCATCGGACCTCCGCAACCCGGAGGGTGAACTGAATTCGAAGATTGAACTAGTTGTCAGTATATTTGAGGGCACTGACTTCCCAATAACGATTGCCATAGATGTTCATGACAACTGGGACTGACGGCTTACGTGCTCTCCTAGGCACGGACGGGAAACACTGCCATCTTCCATACTCCGGGCTGCTATTAACAATTTCTTGTAAGAAAAACCCAACAGCAGTCCGACCCGAGAATCGAACCCGAGACTTTTCTATCAGCAGTCGTTTACGCTAACCACTAGACCAACGAGGCAGTCTTAATTAACTTTAATTAATTTATAAATGAAAAATAAGGCAACCAAACCTTTAGCACCTAAGGTCAAAAAGTCTCATTTGACGTCAAAGCGTCCATTGATGTCATCACATCGCGATTATTTTTATTTCATGAATTATTAAACTATGTAGAAACAATTTCACCGCAAAGAAAAGGAAAACTGAACAAAAACCGTAAACCAATGCGTCTGGCCAGTGGTTAGTGGGCCAAACCCGAATTTCTACGGAGAGGCTTAAGTCTAAGTGGACTGTTCATAATGATGATGATTTTTTGACATTTCATGCACAAAACTGTCGAATAGTAGTAGGCTTAATGTGATCTCGATAACTGGGCTATCAACACTGAAAGAATTATTCACATCGAACCCGTAGTTTCTGAGGTTAGCGCGTTCAACCGAACAAAGTCTTCATCTATATAATATTTATATATACCTAGATAAAATAGTTCCACTATTTATTTTACCTTCTAGTACCATTATATCAGCCAATCTTCATCAACCCCAATCAAATCAATCAATCTAAATTCAAAGGTTTTATAACTACCATGAAAAAACAGACACACAGGTTTGCTGATAGCAGTCCCAGTATCTAGGTCGCTTATATATCTAAGCATAACACATATTTATAATCAACTGATTATATTAGTGTGTACACAGGCCATAGTGGTCTGGTAATATTGTAGTACTAGTACTGTACTGTAGGCTAGTACTATCCTCGCACAGACGATCAAGATAAAATGATAGCGTTCGTTTTGTCTGTCGTGTTTCGTGGGTGAGTGCGAGACCATGCTACATTCTTGCATTGTCTGCATTCGCAATGAGTATGGTGACCATCACTCTTGGATTCTGCTTATGCTTTCCATCAGATAGAGAAGTCATTTTAGCAGGGCCATACATAAAAAAAAGCGGCCAAGTGCGAGTCGGACCCGCCCCACGAAGGGTTACGAAGCAGCAAGTAACATAATATAAAAGTTCTTGTAGTTCGTTGTAACTTTGATCGATGTTTTAATAATAGTGTTTTTAACCGACTTCCAAAAAGGAGGAGGTTCTATGTTCCACTGTGTTTTTTTTTTTTTTTTTTTTATGTATGTTCAGCGATTACTCCGTCAGTTGTGGACCGATTTTGATATTTTTTATTGTATTCGAAAGGGTATGCTTCCGAGGTGGTCCCATTGCCAGCATATCAGGATCTGGTGATGGGATCCCGGAGAAATCGAGGGAAACCCTCACTTTTTATAGGCACATACTATGTTTTTCGTATATTTTCTGAAGTTACACTGGTATTTGCGTCTGGTAGTCATCATTTTATGATGATGAGCTGATGATGTAAGGTACAACTCCTTAACGGTTAGGAGTTGGAGGATAAATCTTTAAATATCATATGTATATGTGTTACCTTTACCCGTATTCTTTCAAATTATTTAGGTAAGCTGATGATGGAAGGTGGAAGGTACAACTCCTCAACGGTTAGGAGTTGGAGGATAATTCTTTCAATTTCATACGTATCTAAAGACCTTCAGTCGTATACTTTCAAGTTATTTAGGTGAGCTGATGATAGAAAGTTAAACTCTTCAACAGTTAGGGATTAGAGGATGATTTTAATATTACACGTACGTATAGACCTTAATTTGTATTCTTGATGACGAAATTTGATGAAATAGTTCAACTTACTACTTACCTACTATTGTTTGCACTAAAAACTGAAAAATAAAAACTTTTTATAAAAAAAAAACCGACTTCCAAAAAACATCCAACGAAAACTCTCTGCCAAAAAAAACACTTAAAAGCGTAAAATAAACTGGTTCTTCATAAATTGCCTATACCTAATTCTTTATTCATTTAAATAGTAGTATTATAATGTGTGCTAGGTACCTAAAATCTGTTTGAAGTCGGTGCTAAGCCAAAAATAATACAAACGAACAATTACAAAAGTCTAAGTAATAGTCACTTGGCAATTTATGAAGAACCAGTTTATTTTACGCTTTTAAGTGTTTTTTTGGCAGAGAGTTTTCGTTGGATGTTTTTTGGAAGTCGGTTTTTTTTTTATAAAAAGTTTTTTGTTTGCGGTTTACGATTTATGATGTATTAAAAAAAACTACTTACTAGATCCAACTTTACTTTACTTTACTTACTACTACTACTTTACTTACTAGGTTCAAACCAATTTTCGGTGGACTTTTGCATATATTTTTTTTAGTTTTATCATTCTCTTATTCTTTTTTCTTTTTTAAAAAGACAACTCCCGCACTAGGAATAAATCCTGTGTCGCGGGGGACTTTACAAACATACATGAAACGGACACAAATAACACCCAGACTCAGAACAACAATTTGTGTATCACACAAAGTGATGTCCAACGTGGGATTTGAACCCACGACACTTGGCGAAGTAGGAAACGGCGTGGTGACCGTTAAACCACTAGGCCAAACGTGCAGTCGATTTCGATCGACTCGAGCGGTTATTATAGAAGTTACAGGAGGGGGGAGGGAGGGGTCACACATTTTATCACTTTAGAAGTGTCCCTCGCGCAAACTATTCAGTTTAGAAAAAAAATCATTTTCGAAGACCTATCCATATATCCACATG
Organism: Diaphora mendica; assembly: GCA_949125395.1. Lineage (NCBI taxonomy): Eukaryota > Metazoa > Arthropoda > Insecta > Lepidoptera > Erebidae > Diaphora > Diaphora mendica. The sequence goes on along the minus strand of OX421332.1, from coordinate 961,295 downwards.
TATGGGTTTCAGTTGTAAGTATGGAGACCCCCAAAACTTATTGTTTTTTTATTATTTTTGTGTGAAAATCTTAATGTGGTTCACAGAATACATCTACTTACCAAGTTTCACAGTATAGTTCGCATAGTTTCGGAAAAAAGTGGCTGTGAGATACGCACAGACAGACGGACAGACAGACAGACATGACGAATCTATAAGGGTTCCGTTTTTTGCCTTTGGCACGGAACCCTAAAACGGGTTCTTGAGTGGAGACCGCGTCTCAGCAACGTAGTGTAAGACTTCCACGGGCTGGTGGAGGATCGAACCAAGTCGAATCCAATTGGTGAGGCTGATAACCCTTAAAAAAGTGTACATGGAAGAAGTAAGACTTTTTAAATATGACCAACCAAACAAACAAACAAACAAACTCGTCAGCTTTATAATATTCTAGTATAGATATTTTGATGTATTGTAAAGAGCCATAGTTCCTTCAACTTTCGTGGTCATGTTCACGCTGAATTTGAGGTTTTCTTCATTTGATTCTATTCTATATCTTCGTAAAATATGTACCAAAGCTACTTTCATTGTATATAAGGAGTAGCTTTTTCCTGAAACAAAAAAGCAATTGGTTATAATATCCTCTAAGTATAGGCCTATGTCTATGTCTAGCGGTGGATTACTAAATATATACTATTGGCAATGCCGTATTAGTTGAATACTTTAAATAAACTTACCTATACAGTTTCTCTTCCCGAGGCTAAATCCTGCATAACACTTTTTGGACAAAGTTTCAGGCTCCAACCAGCGTTCTGGCCTGAACTTAACACTGTCGCCCCAAACTTCACTTTGATGAAGTCCTATCGGTAATATGACACAGTAGGTGCCTTTGCGCAGGGTGTAATTTTCTGTAAGAGAATCAGGAGATTTTTATTTAGGTTTTATACATTTCAGCGAGGTTACCAGACCCCAAACGCTTCTGCAAGGGGTGGCAACGCACTTGCGACTCTTGAGGCACCTAGGTGTTGGTAATCATTTACCACCAGGTGATCCAGATGTCTGCTGCAGTTCAGTGTCTCTGTTGGTTTGCACTAAGGATCGGCTCTTAGCCCGTACCTCTTCCTGTTAATAATGAATGCTCTGAAATCGGTTAGCGCGTTCAACCGAACAAAGTCTTCATCTAGATATAATATTTATATATAGATAAAATAGTTTCAGTATTTATTTCACCTTCTAGTACCATTATATCAGCCAATCTTCATCAAACCCCGATCAAATCAATCAATCAATCCAAATTCAAACTGAGTTGACTGGATTTCAACACAGGCCCAACGATTTGTATTTGTCTGATCAATGCCTTAGATTGATGAGGGAGAGGGGTATGATGACTGGAACCTGGAAACGCGAAGCGGCGGAACTTCGCGATTTCAAATTTTCATTTTATTTTTATTTGTTTTGTTAATTGTATTTTTATTTATATTTGAATTTTGTATTTAATAAAAATGAATATTAATGTAATAAACAGTCATTTTATTTTATACAAAACAATTTCGATGATTCACATCTGCCAGGCGTCCCGTGACGGCTCACGTTATTTTTTTTAAAGGCCTATCTGCAGCAGTGGTTTATTGATTGCTGTTGATAAAACATTTATGCTTCAGTTTACTTACTAAGCTTTACATCAGTTTCAACTTGTCTAGGTAGGGCGGGTGCTGTAGTGTAGAACCTTAGCGATTCCAAAATCACTGCTTCCATATACACTAGCTTCGGTACATCAGTTTTATCTACATCTCGCTCTTCGCCTACCACTTCCATGACTCTAAAAAGTAGTTTTAATGTAAAGTTGGATATCAGTAAAAGGTTAAAACCTAGCAAAAAAAACTGTATTGTTTCATAAATGTGAGTACAATGGGGCTAACGAGATTTTTTTTCACATATCTTACATACGGTATAGGTACTAATCCCAAACTTGACTGATACCTGTGCTATGGTTATCAAACCTACTTTTTCACACAGTTATAAAACGGACAAAAAGGTGCTCCCTAATTCAATAATTTCTAGAATTTAGAACTAAAACTTGTAGAATATCACCAATTCTCGTTCTAAGTATTGTGTCAAGTGAGACAACAGTTTGTGTAGGTACGCACAATGTTATTCGCAACACTCAGCGCAATATCCAACGGCAAATTAACTCAACCCGCATAGAAAGGTACCTATTCGAAACATTGTATGTGTTTGTTTTGTAATTTTTGGCAAAATTAATTGTTTTCATTTTACCTTTGCTTGTAATATTTTTTAACCCCCGACGCAAAAAAAGGGCTATCATAAGTTTGACGTCGATGTCTGTCTGTCTGTCGATGTCTGTCTGTCCGTGTATGTCTGTCTGTGGCATCGTAGGTTTCAAACGGATGGACCGACTTCGATGCGGTTTTTTTTTCAATTGAAAGCCAGTTTCCTTGTGGTGGTTCTTAGCTATGTTTGGTTAATATCGGTCCAGCAGTGTAAGAACATCAGCTCTTCCAAAATGATGTAAGGCAATTTTGGCGTATGATTTACTCGATTAAGTGCTTACATAGGAAGTTTTTTTAATTTTTTCTACCTATAATTGAAGAAGCACAAGACAAAGTTTTTTTTTTGTAATAAAACTAGCATGTATTGTATATTCCGTGTCGAAAGTCCAGATTAAATATACAAACAAAAAAAAACTTACTCCTCATATGCACGTTTCTGCACTTCAGGATACTGACCAAGGAACACCATAGTCACCAGTAGCATGTTCGCAATTGATTCGTAACCACCTACGAGGGCTGTTATTACATTGTCAGCAATATCATTTTCATTGATAATATTATTGGATGATAATTCTAACAGGAGGTTCAATAATGGTTTACCTGAAGAAATGATAAAAGCTTTCGTCACAGCATATTAACTCTTAGAAGTTTATTCTGAATTCGAAATTCTAGCAACTTAGCATAAAAAGAAACAAGAAGTATATTAGTAGTAGTAGGTAAGTAGTAGTAATTCATATTGCTTTTATGGCTGTTCCGAGATCAAAAGTTGCTCGAAACTGAACATTAGAGAATAGGGAATATGCATGTTTTTTCTTTATTTCATACTAGCGACCCGCCCCGGCTTCGCACGGGTGGATTTCAGATGCCCCCGCCGACGACACGATTCGTGCATTTTAAATCTGTAATATCTTCGAATATATTCATTTAAATTAGATACTGTAAAGGGCTATTTTGATCTAAATTAAACGCACAATGTATTTAATTTACTTAATTGTATAAGAATTCATTCTGTATTGCTTAAAATCACTTCGTAAATAAGCCATTATTTCTCGTAAAAAGAAAGGAATAAAAAATGGTTGTTGTGGGTTATCCCTAAGAGATAGACATATACCGTTGCGGACTTTTAGTAGTACTTTTTAAGGTGTACAATAGTGTAGTATATTATTTTGATCTATCTCGTAGGGTGCAACCAGCGCTTGCAATGTAAGCGCAAAAAAATGTGTTTATTTGCTACATCACATTAGAAACCTCGAAAATTAATAGTGTTTCCATACTATATTATGCATTTATTATACCTAAAAACCTTCCTCTTGAATCACTCTATCTATTAAAGAAATTCGCATCAAAATCTGTTGCGTAGTTTTAAAGATTTAAGCAAACAAAGGGACATAGGGACAGAGAAAGCGACTTTGTTTTATACTATGTAGTGATATTGATCATTTACGTCTCTATAACATAGAAAAAATATAAATAGGCTTGAAAGTAGTCAAAATAATATTCAAAGTGAAATTGAAAACGTAGATTCACTCTGCTTATAAGAATATGTATTGTGATCGGATCATCGAGCGCCGGTCGGCAATGATCGGTTATGTTCGGTGCCGGTGATGAGTGCAACTTGGTAGGGTAGATACTGATTATGGACCAAGAGCTACTGAACCTTTCGACCAACGGTGTGTCTGTAAGGCTAGAAACTCTTGTAGTGATGAGTCATAACGTGCTAAGTACGTAACCATCGCCTGGCAGGCCTCAGCCCTGCACATCATCATCTTTCATGGTTTTGAAAGTGTAAAAAAATGAGAAAAAAATACTTGTTCCGGTAAGGCTGAAATTTTTATAGGATTTAGTTCATTCATTAAGAAGTGCAAAAACAAAATGACAGGCGATTCTGATGAGCACTAGTACCTGACAGGCGAACAGAAAGCCACACATTTCTTCAATTACATCATCAATGTAAATAAATTTTATTCTGTAAAGTTGTAATTCATATATATGTTTGTCTGAGCGATTTAAAGAAAGTAGGAACAATGACCGGCGGTGCTGGCTAGAATATTTCCTTGACAAGTGAGGAGAAAGATAGCACTGGATTGCAAGTAAAAATGTGTCTGAGAACACTTGGTCGGTCCTAACACGACAAACTTCTCATTATTAGTCATAAATAACATTAAATCGTCGGAAGCATCGAAATCAATGCAATATACATTTCAACTAATCGATATATACGATTTTTTATGAACAAAAGTAAAGCATTTCCCACACTATTGTGCGTATAACACATATATATACAAATGTACATAATATATATATAAATGTATGTATGTCAAAGCGAAATTGAAAAGATGATTAATATTTGTCTACTGAATGTCAAAAGTGGCCATGATGAAATCTTGAATCTAGAGGTATAAGCCTTGACAAAAGAAACCTAATAAAATTCAAACGAAAAAAAATCCAAAACAATTAAGTTAGAATTTCAAACATTTATATATATGTACATTTGTATATATATGTGTGTCATACGCACAATAGTGTGGGCAATGCTTTATTTTTGTTCATAAAAAATCGTATATATCGATTAGTTGAAATTTATATTGCATTGATTTAGATGCTTCCGACGATTTAATGTTATTTATGACTAATAATGAGAAGTTTGGCGTGTTAGGACCGACCAAGTGTTCTCAGACACATTTTTACTTGCAATCCAGTGCTATCTTTCTCCTCACCTGTCAAGGAAATATGCTAGCCAGCACCGCCGGTGATTGTTCCTACTTTCTTTAAATCGCTCAGACAAACATATAGGTATATGAATTACAACTTTACAGAATAAAATTTAATTATATTGATGATGTAATTGCAGAAATGTGTGGCTTTCTGTTCGCCTGGCAGGTACTTGTGCTCATCGGATTCGCCTGTCATTTTGTTTTTGAACTTCTTAATGAATGAACTAAATCCTATAAAAATTTCAGCCTTACAGGAACAAGTGTTTTTTTCTAATTTTTTTTACACTTTCAAAACCATGAAAGATGATGATGTGCAGGGCTGAGGCCTGCCAGGCGATGGTTACGTACTTAGCACGTTATGACTCATCACTACAAGAGTTTCTAGCCTTACAGACACACCGTTGGTCGAAAGGTTCAGTAGCTCTCTTACTAATAGGTCTTTACCTATGAAATTGCCGTTTTGTATGCAATAAGTGAAAGTACTTATTTTTTCAAACTTTTTTATTTCTGTTATTCGAAGTAATCACCCATGCAATCGACGCATCTTTGCCAACGCATTGGCAGTTTATTGATGCCCTTCTTGTAAAAATCAGCTGGACGGGAGGCAACAAACTCTTCAAAGGCATTTTGTACTGCCTCTCGGGAATTGAAATTTTTACCCACTAAAAAGTTGTCTAAATTTTGGAAAAAGTAATAGTCGGTAGGTGCAAGGTCTGGTGAGTATGGCGGATGAGGGAGAGCTTCCAACCCCAGCTCTTGCAGCTTGGAGACTGTCTGTTGCGCAGTATGGGGTCGCGCGTTGTCGTGAAGCAGTTTTAACGTAACTATATATAAATATGTACGGCTTAGTGTGGATTAGCTATTAAGCTGTAGAAAAATACAGTCGTACCTTTAATTTCTCTATCATGCGATTCTTTATAAATTTCAATATCTTTAATGGTAAGTTTCTTTCTTTGAAGAAGCTGAAAGGTAACACAGTCTAAAAATCACAGTCGCTAGTTTGATAAAAAAACCGACTTCCAAAAAACATCCAACGAAAACTCCCTGCCAAAAAACACTAAAAAGCGTAAAATAAACTGGCTCTTAAACGACGGCTGGCAAGAGCTGAATGCGAGAAGCCGAGGATCGAACTAAGTGGCGTGCAATTGGAGAGGCCTATGTCCAGCAGTGGACTGCAATAGGCTGATGATGATGATGATGAAACTGGCTCTTCATAAATTGCTTTGTGCCACTTCTTGTCCATACCTAACTTTTCATTCATTTAAATGGTAGTATTATTATGTGTGCTAGGTACCTAAAATCTGTTTGAAGTCGGTGCCAAGCCAAAATGTAATAGTAGGTACCGCACTCGCCGCTGCCGGATAGCTGCTCTTCGTGTAGAACGAAACAACCCAAGCAGGCAGAAACGCGCGGGCGAAATTTTCAAAATCGGTTCACAAATGACGGAGGAATCGGTGAACTTTTTGTGTCTATTCTTGAGGATTCAAAAATAGCTTCACAATTCGGTCGAATGGAAAAAAAAATATAAAAAACCTATTTGTGTAGCTAATTGATTCGACCCGCGCCGCGGCGTTACCTGCGGGTGATGTTATACCGCGGGTAACACCGGGGGGTCCGCAGGGTTCATCTAGTAATAATTATATAACAATTGCTCGTTAATAGGTAGTAAATTAAACACTTACCACATTAAACAATTTTCTCAAATCATTAACTAATTCAGTTTCTATTTTCTTGTATCCAAACAAATTGAATAAAAAATCGCTCATAAGCCAAGGCTTTTGGAACCTCGTCATTGCTGCTGACTTACATAGTTCCACAATATCCATATAATTTCGTACGAATTCAAAATCTTCTTTTACATTTACACCCAAAGATGTTACTAAAATGAACAATTTATGATAATCATCAATATTATTTGATAAAATAATGATTGTCTTAGCCGAACTTCTCTTCTTTACGTCTAGACTGTCTAGCTATAGAGTTCTAGAAGAACTGTGCACTACAAAGCAATAACCCTGGTAATATAAAAAAAGTAAAAAGTAAAACCCAACTACGAGAAAAAACTAAGCTGAAAAAGTATGAAACAAGTTTGAAAAGCCGTAGTCACACGTTGTTAAAGTGTTATGGTACGTTTCTATGTAACGCGTGACTACGGCTTTACAAACTTGTTTCATACTTTTTCAGCTTCGTTTTTTGTGGTGCGGGGAGCGCTTAAGGGGCGCGTCCCTAAAAACGCGCGAAAAGACACTTGCAGTTTTCCAAAACACAAACAACTCAATTCGTTACTTGACACTAAAAAAAAATCTCAGTAGCTTAATAAATCAGTCTACAAATCTACCGAGTGACATTTATAAAATATTTTTTTATTTTTGTGAAAAAAAGCCTTATCAAAGATCAAAATCATCGAAATCGACCTTTTTAATTAGCACGCTCTGTCATATTTTGTGCTCTATTTTAAATGTTTTTTTTTCTTACTTCGCGAGAAAAAAGTATGAAGAAAAGATTTACCGCTTTAGTTTTTTATTAATTCTCACCAAAAATCCATAATTTAAGGCTAAACATCATTCATTTTTAGCGACAAAAGTTCCATACATTTTAGTACGTAGATATCGTCTCCCGTAAATTGCAATAAATAAGCTTTGACGCGCTCCAAAAATTCAGTGCCCTCCGAATATTCAAGGTGACATTACGTCCGTTTGTAGTTCGCACCGAGCTCCATATACGTAAATGACAAGTTTTAGGGTGGGTTTCTAGTGACTGTCGAATTGTCACTACTGTTAATTTGTATTCTTGAATTTAATTTTGTTTTTTTTTTAAGAATAATTTCAAAGAAAAATATTAGTATTTTTTATTACAGAACTTATTTTTATGACTTTTTATTAACTTGGTATGTATGTAGCTAACTATATTTGTTAAGATGGAATCTTGCACCTCAATTTTGCAGATATCTTCAACCGATTGTGTTGCATTTTTGTAGGCATTAGTATATAGCGTGACAATGCAATATTATGATAACATGGAGCTGATCTGATGTTAGAGCTGAAATGTGGTCATAGGAACTTTGTAACGACGGAACCTATCGAGTTTGGAGTCGTTTGATTTGTCTTGACGAGTACTTTGAAGACACTTTGACAGACTGAGACACTTTGAGAAATTCTTTTTTTTTAAAGTTTTTTTTTGTGATTTCTGTTAGAATTGAATAACTGTTACTAAACTAATGAAAGACCTTAAAATTACAGTTTTATTTTTGACTGCATGGTTGGTCTAGTAGTTTAAGTGGTTGCCTCGCCGCTTCCTACTGTATCAGGTGTTGTGGGTTCAAATCCCACATGGGACAACACTGTGTGATCCACGAATTGTTGTTCTAAGTCTGGGTGTTCATTATGTCCGTTTCATGTATGTTTGTAAAGTCCCCCGCGACACAGGATTTATTGGATATATACGGGAGATGTCTTTTTTGATAAAAAAACTAGCTGAGCCCCACGGTCTTACCCGCGATTACCGCCGCTACTCTCTATATATCTATCTCTCTATAAACCGACCGCAGTTACTCCTTATATCATCAGCTACCTACCAGTCCCGTCCCGTCAAAATCGGTCCAGCCATTCCAGAGATTAGCCGGCACAAACAAACAGACAGACAGACAAATATTGTAAAAAAGTGTCCCATCTACACTTTACGTCATTTCCACTATTATTCATCCCAAGTTTGAATTTAATCAATTGGTGAATAGTAAAACAATAGATGCCCTATCCCTTACATTATCTGATATCTGTAATATTATATATTAAAGGAAGTTTCCATTTCATAGTTTTACACTCTTAATATTAATTTTAAGACAAATAGTTTGTTTTTTATACGACTTAAAAAAAGAAGGAGTTTATAAATTAACTGTATTTTTTTTTACCCGACTACGGCAAAGCCAAAGGAGGGTTATGATTTTGACAAACTATGTATGTTCATCTGCTCCCTCATAGCTCCTTAACTACTAATTAGAACTGGATAAATGAGGTATCGTTAGAAGCGTCTATATGACTTGTCACAATGTGGCGCCCTCTAGCCGACATAAAGTACTGTATTAAAAAATAAATTTGAGATAAATATGCCGTGTTTGGAGTCATTGGAAAGGGCGTTACTTGTACATTTCAAATATATATATATATTTAGCATTTGCTCGTGACTTTGTCCGTATTTATTCAAATTTCTTTGACAGGTATTCAAAATATACTTTGCATATAAATTATTATTATCACTACACCAAAACATTTTAAATAAAAAAAAGTAAAAACTTCAATTGAAATAAAAACGTACCATAACTCTTTAACAACGCGTGACTACGGCTTTTCAAAACTTGTTTCATACTTTTTCAGCGTCGTCTTTTGTCGTAGTTGGGTTTTTACTTTTTATTTATTTGTATAGAGTATAAATATGGATTTCATAAGTCATAATCAATCAAGAACTGACAGTAATAAAAAGCCCCTGTGATGAATGTGGAATAAAAAGTGGGGCGTACATCTATGTAGTAAAATTTAGTCAATATGAGCAATAAAAGCGATCAAAATTTATCTTTTTTATGAAACATTAACATTATGTTCCATTAATATAACATATCATACAAATTCTATTTCATAACAAAGCATTTAAATCCGTTGATTACTTTAAAAGATCTAAGCTGACAGATAGCGCGAGCGACTTAATTTTATACTGTGTAAAAATATATTATTTGTCCATGAAATTAATTAAAAATGATTACACTTGGAACCCATGTTCGGCCGTTGACGAGTTACAAAAAGCCCGCGGGCTTTCCGATATGACTAAGATACATTGCGTGCTTTGTAGGCCATTCTAAACATTCTTCAAAGGCGAACAGTTAATGAATATGTAACTAGAAGAAAAAATCGAAAGTAAATTTATTAGTTGCCAGGGTTAGTAGGCAACAGTGCCCGATGCGTTTGTGTGCATGTAAAATATGAATGTGGGTGTTCAATCACAAATTCCCACGCTCGAGGACTACAGTCTTAACACACGGCGCATCTGCCTTGTGTGTGTGACTTATGTCCGTACACGACACCTGCACTCATAATTTTGTCTGTCGAGCTGTTAATAGTTTTGAATTGTTTCGTATCCTGCCTACTTGTTTTGTATTTTTTTTGGTTACTTGTTTTATTATTGACTGTTGTAGTTTTGTGTATTTGATGTGTCGATTAAAATGACTCGCGGACTGTATAATCTTCTAAGTCAACTTATTTATTTCTGTAAATAGGTTTTTACAAAACTTGCTAGAAAACTGTTAGTATCTTATATATAAAATTCTCGTGTCACAATGTTAGTTACCTCGGAAACGGCTGGACCGATTTTTATAAAATTTGGTGTTCATATCGGGTAGGTGTGAGAATCGACCAACATCTATTTTTAATACCCAAATTTTTTTTTATGGCAAAACAACATTTGCCGGATCAGCTAGTATTTATATAAATATTTGAGATCATATTCTGAAGTGAAACTTCTAATGCGTCTTCCAACAAGGTTGCGCTAAACGTTTAACTCTACCTTGGAGGGGGTATGAAAGCACTGATGCGTCAAACGTTCAACGATTGCACTAAAAATCAATTTCTACTCCTTCCTATTTTCATTTCCACATTACGAAGTTTCACTTCTTCCGCGCGGATGGCCTCCACGCACTATTTTTATTTGCCTCGAACGATATTTCAGAAATAGTTCTTGGGTTAATAGTTGGATAAGAATGGTAGGCACCTAGACATGTTTTTATAAATTAAATATGTTAAAAAATAAGTAGTACATGTAATAATAAATTTCATATTATAATTATATCCGCTCATCTAATTATTTTCGACTACGAAATGAAATGATATTTATTTGTAAGTAAATCTTTTCAGATATTTTTACACGTCGGACAACTAACTTCAGAAACGCCATAAAGTTTGGTTCGGACTATAGGTAATTTAAGGAAAATTAACACTTACAAAGAAATGCCTCGTAAAAGTTTTTGTTAAGTATCCAACTGGGATTAAATTGACCTTTCCCAGCATATTGTTCCAGCTCATAAACTATCTTCTTACTTTGGGCATTGAACACATCCATGAACCCTTGTACAACCGGAAGGCTAAAGGCTGGGAGTAAACATTTGCGTCGCTGTTTCCAGAGGTCAACTGTAGGAAACACAAAGTTATTCTAATAAGTTATGGAATCAGGCGTTACTTTGCGGAAATCCATGACATTAAATGCTATGAAATATATTTAGCTTTAATTCCGCGAGACAAATATCCAGGTCTGAAAGCAAGGCACAAATCCCACCGTCATGCATACTCACATGCACATATGGGTATCATGCATATGTGCACATACAAAACAAGTGAGAAATAATTAGCATGCCATGCAACCAAACCTATACTCAACACGTGTTTCGCCCCTCCACGGGGCATCCTCAGGAGATGTCGACTCGTCGAGCGTTTGAGCTCGAATGAGCTCGCGCCACTTTGGGGGATTTGTGCTTTGCTTTCAGACCTGGATATTTGTCTCGCGGAATTAAAGCTAAATAAATTTCATAGCATTTAAAGTTCTTCTTGTTATTAAAAGTTTTTAGATTTTATTCTTATTGCAGGAATAAATTCTGTGTCGCGTGGGATTTATGAAGCTTTACACGTGTATCCAACTACAGGCCCTATGCGGCCCGCATTCAACTCTTACTATACCTATCCCTGATTATACCCTTATCATATCCCAAATATCCAATAGTCCAAAGCTGTTTTGAGAAATATGCTTAAACTTACCTGGTGCCGTGAACAATCCATTACCAATAAATGGTTTTACGTATTCATATATGTAATGTTTTTTCAAACATGCATTTGCCACTGTCAGGGCATCATCGGGATCTGTGATTACTAAAAACAAAAGAGGCATTGAAATTCTAACTCAATAGGTTTGTTTTATAGAATCGGTCACTATCACGATTCAAAATCATCCATTGCATATCGTCCGCTTATGTCAATCGCGCTTTCCATTCCCAAATCAACAGCCGATCCGCCGAGCCCTCCTCCCGGGTAGGACTACGGCAATGGTTGCTGGTTGCCACTCGGCGCTCGGCTCGCACGCTAGACGCGTCGCGTTCATACGCGACTTATTCGTACGCGATAGCCCTCATTTTATGCCCTGATTCAAATATGCATGATTTCGTGAACAATTCCTAGTATAAATATGTCATTATTTTCAGTAATTTTCTTGTTTACCCGACTTCGAAAGAAGGAGGGTTTTGTTTCTTTGGCACGCCCTAGAGCCTAAACGGCTAGTCGTTTTCATATGTGATTGGTGTCCATAGATTCGTCTTAGTGAGCGTGACACTGGTACATCAAAATTAAAAAAAAAACAAAATTGAAAAAATATTTAGGAAAAAAAAAAACCTGAATTTAATAAAGATGGCAGATGTTACACAGTCGGGTTTTTTTAAAGTGAAAACTTCTTTAGGCGCGTTGAGCTTTTTAGGTGAGCAAAAATCTATTTATGGTAGGGGAAAGTCTTATGAGTTCGCGTCACCGCGTCAACGACATGATGATTTAATTTAAACATCGGCAAGAAAAGAAGTTTCTGAAACAACGAAAATAAATTTGGCCAAAAATATGATAATGTACCGATGATTTTAAGTGGAGACTTCAATATTAATTTTGCAGATGATAAAAATCTACCACTAATTGAATTTCTAAATGAAACAATTTAAATATGATATGTCCAATGATCTAAAACTCAGTACTTCAAAATATAAAACGCCAATATAAAAATGAAATAATTTAAAGTACAAAAAGTCTTAATTATTGTTGAAATTAAGAATTACAATGATGCAAACAATTAAAATAATGTTGAAAATCAAGTGCTTAAATTTGTAAGTAAGTACAACTAATATACATAACTGCCTCGTTGACCTAGCGGTAAGCGTAAGTGACTGCCGATCAAGAGGTCTCGGGTTCGATTCCCAGGTTGGACTGCGGTTTTTCTAACAAGAAATTCTTAATAGCAGCCCGAAGTATGGAAGATGGCGGTGTTTCACGCCCGTGCTTCAGAGAGCATGATAAGCTCTTGGTCCCCGTTGTCATGAACATCTATGGCAATCGTTATTGGGAAGTCAGTGCTCTCAAATATAGAATCCTGACAATTAGTTCAACCTTCAAATACAGTTCACCCTCAGGGTTGCAGAGGACTGATGCCAGTAGCTCTGTGGAATAACTGATAAATCAAATCAAATCAAATCAAAATCATTTATTCATCTAAGACACCAAGTGACACTTATGAACGTCAAATTGAAGCTATAGTTAAAAATCATAGATCGACACAAACAGAGGCCACAGCATGTGCTGTATTGTCGAGGTAAGTTAGGCGAAAACACCAAAATCTACTGCCTGCCTGTGTCGATCCATAACTTCCAGTTTCCAAAATGCGTAGAGCTCATGAGAAGAATACTGGCAAAGAAACTCATGGCTACTCTTTTTCAAAATCTGATTTTCAGGTACAATAGTGTTAGTATTACATGTAAGGTAAAAAGTATGCAAGCTGTTGCCACCTGAAATTCCTTTTATTAAAAAGCTCCAAAATCTAACGCGCAAACAAACAAAAAACACTCAGTGATAACGTTGAAGGTTTGAGTCTATTAAACATAGAACAAAATAGAAACAAGGTGCACATCCACTTACATTCAGTTGCAAAATCTACTGTTGAAAATAATTCGTGACTGGATTAAGAGGCTAGGGTTGCAGTTGAACGAACCAGAATAATAGTATTGTCTAAAGAATCGCTGACTAGGCCGACCAGTCACCCCAAGCAGCACCCGTTCACGAGTATGACGCATGGACCAGCCATCATCTCCTTCGCCATATCAGAGGGAAGGAAACGACCCGCCCCACGACGACACCGCAAGCAATGACATTTTAGTGAGCATGACAAACCATAGTCTAGATACTGATAAAAATCACTACTAATTAAATTACCATGATAATCGCCACGCATTACTTTCAACTAACAATGGTTTGTTAATATTTAGCTTTATTAAAAGACAAAGAAGTTTGTGTGTATCTATTTAAATTCTAATGACACCTTAAGCCCATGACTGTTTGTCGTTTAGATAATCGTTGATCGTATAGTAGGCTTTCCTAATAAGGTGATTTTTTACAGTTAGCTTGAATTTATTTACAGGAAGGTCGATTACATGTATAGGAATTTTATTATAAAAACGTACACCAAGACCTTCGAACGAGTTGTGTACCTTATGTAATCGATGATAGGTACCAATGAGTTTAGATTTGTTTCTAGTATTAATATTGTGTACATCACTGTTTTTCTTATAGTCATTAATGTTGAGTCTAACAAACATAATATTAGCAAATATATACTGTGATGCAACAGTTAAAATACCTATATCTTTAAACAACTCTCGAAGAGAGACTCTAGCACCTAAATTTACATTACATATTCAGGTAAAATCGGTTGAATTAGGAGCCGACCCTAATTAATCTTGGAAATAATAAAGGCTAGGAAGATGATGACAAATAATAAACATAAAATAATATATGATTGTATATTAATTGTTATTTCAATTGAATTGTATTTATATTTTGTATGTACTGTATTTGAATAATAAAAACCATATAACATGCATATAATTGTTGCTTGGAGTGTCAATAGATGTGAAAACCAGATTGATGTTGATGATTTTAATTCAAACATAAAATTCCGTTTTTATACTAAAAGTTATAAGTTTTCACTTTTAAAGGCAGTCCTTATGACTGCCAATTTTTTTTTAATAATTTATACTTGTTACTGTGGTGTAGGCAAACAATTAGATGAACTTCTTGATAGTGACTACACCTTACGAACACTGTCTTGCAACTCAAGAGACTTAACGCAGCATTGTAACCCATTGAGGGCACTTCTTCTTCCCCACGGAATTAGGGTGAATTGATTCTTTCAATAACCTTACTCATTCAATGACAAACGACAAAAATGTTCTGAATGTAGCTCTCCAACAGTTGGTGGCATAATATTTTTATTAAATCAAATGTGTCATAGAATGTTATTAAAAAATATACTTACAATAATGAATCTGATGAAATATTTTAACATACATGACACCACCATTTTCGACAGCGACACATGCCAACGAACATTCACGAAGAGTTCTCCATAATCCTACAACATTTACAAGTAAATAGAAATCAAGTTTATTTTAAAACAAAATCAAACTCTTAGCTATGGAAATATCTAATTCGTATTAAAAAAATGTAGACAGATGAAACGCTTATAACTTAGCAACTTAAATCGGACTCTTCTTAGACCCTTATTCAGATGACCAATATAGAGACAAAGTACTTAAGACTGTAGTCCTTGAGCGTGGGAATTTGTGATTGATTGAACACCCACATTCATATTTTACATGCACACAAACGCATCGGGCACTGTTTCATACTAACCCTGGCAACTAATAAATTTACTTTCGGTTTTTTCTTCTAGTTACATATTCATTAACTGTTCGCCTTTGAAGAATGTTTAGAATGTCCTACAAAGCACGCAATGTATCTTAGTCATATCGGAAAGCCTGCGGGCTTTAAGTAACTCGTCAACGGCCGAGAATGGGGTTCAAGTGTACCTATTCATTTTTAATTCATTTCATGGACAAATAATATATTTTACACAGTATAAAATTAAGTCGCTCGCGCTATCTGTCAGCTTAGATCTTTTACAGTAATCAACGGATTTTAATGCTATGTTTTGAAATAAAATTTGTATGATATATGTTATATTAATGGAACACAATGTTTCTTAAAAATATAATTTTTGATCGCTTTTATTGCTCATATTGACTAAATTTTACTACATAGATCTTGCTTACTTACGTACTTTTTTCACTTTTTGACAAAAAACGACGCTGAAAAAGTATGAAACAAGTTTTGAAAAGCCGTAGTCACGTGTTTTTAAGAGTTATGGTACGTTTCTATTTTAATTTAAGTTTTTTTTTTTTTAATGTTTTGGTGTAGTGATAATAATAATTTTTATGCAAAGTATATTTTAAATACCTTACATAAAAATATAAAAAAATTGAATAAATACGAACAAAGTCACCAGCAAATGCTAATAATACCTATATATATATTTGAAATGTACAAGTAACACCCTTTCCGATGATACCAAACACGGCATATTTATGTCAAATTCATTTTTTAATACAGTACTTTATGTCGGCTAGCGGCCGCCACATTAAATTGAGTGACGCGTCATTTGGCCTATAAGCAGCGGACGATCAAGGCACTTCTAACGATACCTCATTTATCCAGTTCTAATTAGTAGTTAAGGAGCTATGAGGGAACAGATGAACATACATACATAGCCTGTCAAAATCATAACCCTCCTTTGGCTTTGCCGTGGTCGGGTAAAAAAATAAAAAAATACAGTGACCGCGGCAAGCACCCGCCTACCATTCCGACCTGTGACACTACAATGCGAGATATTCGTATCCGGCTGAGGGATGTCCGTGCGGAGCTTCGGTCACTCGACGTCCGGAAAGCCAGTGGACCCGACGGTATTCCAGCGGTGGTTCTCAAGAACTGTGCACCAGAGTTGTCTCCGGTATTGACGCGCCTGTATCGCCTGTCATATTCCTCGGGAGATGTTCCGGAGGCTTGGAGAGAGGCAAATGTTCAACCGATCCCCAAAAAAGGCGACCGCTCCGACCCGGCCAACTACCGTCCGATAGCCGTCACCTCCATTATCTGCAAAGTTTTTGAGCGGATAATAAACAAACAACTGGTCCACTACCTGGAAGATCACTCCCTACTAAATGATCGTCAGTATGGTTTTAGACCGAACCGATCTACGGGTGATCTTCTAGCGTACGTCACTCACCTTTGGGGTGAGGCTATTGACAGGCATGGGGAATCCTTGGCCATCAGCCTCGACATGTCCAAGGCCTTCGATAGGGTTTGGCACCGCTCGCTTCTCTCCAAGCTACCGGCTTTCGGCTTGCCCCCCAAACTCTGCAACTGGGTTGCCGCATTCCTGCACCAGCGCCGCATCAGAGTCCTTTGCGACGGTGCGGCCTCCGATTTTCAATCGATTAACGCCGGAGTACCGCAGGGCTCCGTCCTGTCGCCCACACTGTTTCTTCTGCATATCAATGAAATGTTAGCCCTTGGCAACATTCATTGCTATGCAGACGACAGCACAGTTCATGGGCGATATTTTGGACACACTACAGCCAAGCTAGCAGATATTGAGGAAAAACGACACGAGCTTGTCGTTCAACTCGACCATGTTCTGGGCCGCATTTCTCAATGGGGCTGTGAGAATCTGGTCGAGTTCAACGCCAAAAAAACACAGGTGTGCGCGTTCTCTGCCAAAAAGTCTCCATTCCTTCCCCTTCCCACTTTTCAGAACACTCAAATGGCATTACAAGGTAGGCTCGATATCCTAGGCATGGATATCTGCCGAGATCTCAACCCACGTGAATACGTTGAGAGTGCCACTAAAGCGGCCTCGCGTAAGCTAGGTGTTTTAAACAAGGTGAGACGGTTCTTCTCGCCCGGGCATCTGTGTCTTCTTTACAAGACCCAGGTTCGCTCGTGCGTGGAGTACTGTTCTCATCTTTGCGATGGTGCCGCACGGTACCTGTTTGACGCTCTCGACCGGTTGCAGCGGCGAGCAATCCGCATTGTCAACAGTCCCGAAGCCACCGAGTCCCTTGAGCCTCTGCAGTTGCGTAGAGATATCGCCTCCATGGCAGTCCTCTATCGCTATTATCATGGAGAGTGTTCTGAAGAGCTCTTCCAACTGATCCCTCCCTCTCCCTTCCTCTACAGGACAACACGTGCCGGCCTTGGAAGTCACCGCTTCAGAGTAGTAGACATACGTTCTCGTACTCATCGCTTCGGTTCTTCCTTCCTGTGCCAAGCGGTGAAAACCTGGAACTCACTACCAGCATACGTGTTTCCTTCCCACTATGATCCCGGGTCTTTTAAGCGGGGCGTGAAAAAGCATCTCACCAGGCCGCCATAGTGTCGGTCACCATGCTGCATTGTCCTTATTCGCAATGAGGATGGTGACCGCCACTCCTGGATTCTGTTCATGCTTACCATCAGGCAGGGCAGAGTCATTTTGGCACCTAACTATAAAAAAAAAAAAAAAAAAAAAAAAAAAAAAAATTATAAACTCCTTCTTTTTTTAAGACGGTTAAAAAACAAACCATTTGTCTTAAAGTTTATATATTATATTATAAAGAACCTACATGCAAAATTTCAGGATTCTAACTTCAGCGGTTTGGGCTGTGCGTTGATCTCTGGGTATGTCAGTCAGTCACCTTCCTCTTTTATTTATATAGATTACAGATATCAGATAATGTAAGGGATAGGGCATATATTGTTTTACAATTCACCAATTGATTAAATTCGAACTTAAGGGATAAATAATAATGGAAATGACGTAAAGTGTAGATGGGACCCTTTTTTACAATTTTTGTCTGTCTGTCTGTTTGTTTGTGCCGGCTAATCTCTGAAACGGCTGGAGCGATTTTGACGGGATTTTTACTGATAGGTAGCTGATGATATAAGGAGTAACCGCGGTTGGTGTAGTATCGCGGGTAAGACCGTGGGGCTCAGCTAGTTTTTTTTTTCAAAAAAGACAACTTACGTATATATCCTTGTTTCTTCACCTAACCTCGCAGCTAAGCACGGCCAGTGCTCTGCTGACGAGTTCTCCTATCACGACCTGCTTTACCTTTCCTATCAACTCCGACCTCCTAAACCAAAAGCGAAGATTATCCTGCAGCGGAATTTCAAGGGCATGGATAATGGTGCCTTAGTGAGGGATGCCGGTAACATTGATTGGGCACCTCTCTTCAGTGCTGATTCCATAGATGAGAAGGTTGAACTTTTTTATTGCTAATTTGATTAACCTCTACAACAAACATGCACCAGTCCAAGCATTGAAGGTGAAACGTCTTCCGGCACCGTGGCTCACTCCAGACATCAAAGCGCTAATTAGGAAAAAAGTGATAGCCAAATCCAAATTTAAAAAGAAACCAAGTGATGGTAACCGGGCCAAATACATAGCTATCAGGAATCATTGCGGTAAGGTGTGTAGGAATGCTCAACGCCGATTCATCCACAGCTCCGTTGAAAACGGAGATCCAGCTAAAGTCTGGAAGTTTCTAAAGTCACTGGGAGTAGGCAAATCAGTTCACGACTCTTTTCCTAAAAATATCAACTTAAACCTTCTTAATCAACACTTCTCTGCTTCGTCAAATTTTGATAAAGCGACAAAAGACACAACACTGAGACGTCTTACTTCCGCCACAACTCCTGACTGTTCTCCCTTTGTCTTTAGTCAATTTTCTGATTGTGATGTTAGGAAGAGCATAGTATCCATTAGTTCGAATGCAGTAGGTTCTGACTGTCTAAGCCGTAATATGATCCTCCCAATCCTTGATGAAATTGTTCCTGTCATCTGCCATATCCTTAATTATTCAATCTCTAAAAGCGTGTTCCCAAAGGCATGGAAGGATGCTGAAATTATTCCCATACCTAAAAAGAAAAACCCTGAATCTTTCTGCGATTACCGACCCATTTCCATTCTCCCATTTCTCTCCAAAGTCCTGGAACGTCTTATCCATAATCAACTCGCTAACTTCCTATCCAGAAACCTGCTCCTAAATCCTCTGCAGTCCGGCTTTCGACCCGGGCACAGCACCACTACTACCCTTATCCATATTACGGAGGACATCAGAGCTGCTATGGAGAGTGGTGAGGTTACCGTACTAACACTTCTGGACTTCAGCAATGCATTTAACACCATTGACTTTGACGTTCTGCTATGTATACTGCGCTCTCTTAACATATCTCCAACCGCAATTGACTGGTTTCACAACTACCTGTTTGGTCGCCGGCAACGCATAAGCATTGAAAACACTGTTTCGTCGTGGTGTAGCAATACAGCCGGTGTACCGCAGGGCGGCGTCCTATCTCCTCTACTTTTCTCTGTTTTTATCAACACAATCACTGATGATCTGTCTTCTTCCTACCACCTATACGCGGATGATCTCCAGATTTATACCAGGGCATCACCGATTAATCTGGTCGATGCTGTTAATGCTGTTAATGCCGACCTGGATAAAATATGTAAGTGGAGCAACTCCTACGGTCTAAAAATTAACACATCGAAGACCCAGGTTATTGTCGTTGGAAGCTCGCGGATGATCACCAAAATTGACTGGACAAACTTGCCTCAAATCACTTGCAATAAAACACCTATTCCGTTCAGCGACAAGGTTAAGAACCTGGGGATTTATATTGACAGTACCTTATCCTGGGGTCCACAGCTACAAGAGCTGAGTCGTAAAATGTTTGCTGCTGCAGGGTCTTTGCGCAGACTACGCAATCTTCTTCCTACGTCAACCAAGATTGCTCTTACACAATCCCTTCTTTTCCCCATCCTCGATTATGCTGATGCCAGCTATCTAGATCTCACTGAAGACCAACTGAATAAGCTTGAAAGACTCCAAAACCTATGTATAAGATTCATATTTGGATTACGCAAATATGATCACGTCTCCGAATATCGTAAACAGCTTAAGTGGTTACCCATCCGCCTTCGCCGGAATGCTCATATTCTTTCTCTTCTATATAACATTCTGTTCAATCCTTTTACCCCACGTTACCTTAAATTGCGGTTTACCTTTCTTCATGACTCACATTCCAAACTGTTGAGATCGTCAGAAAATCTAAAATTAAAAATGCCTGGACACTCTACCAAATTCCTCGATCAGTCCTTCTCTGTACAAGCGGTACGATTGTGGAACGCCCTGCCAGTCGCAATTAGGCGTGCAAAAACTCTAACTGCTTTTAAGCGATTGGTAAAGGAACATTTCCTAGGAGACAACAATCAATAAATTGGGTCACAGTATTAAATACCAGGATGTGTATAATATCTATGAATCTCGCTTATTATGTATATAACCATATATGTATTTGTGGCACCAGAATTTCATATAATATTGTCATTAATATATATTTATACTGCTTTATTTTCGTTTTCGAGTCTACTAATTTAACTGTCTAATGCACCAGACACTACACTATACGTCTGCCCAATAACGTAAATTATCTCCATCCCACGGTTGCCTGGAAGAGATTGCCGTTGAGCAATAAGGCCGCCAGTTGTACTACTGACCTACTTAGCTTTTAGTTATGTAATAAGTTTTCTGGTGTACAATAAAGCGATTTATTATTATTATTATATCCAATAAATCCTGTGTCGCGGGGGACTTTACAAACATACATGAAACGGACACAATGGACACCCAGACTCAGAACAACAATTCGTGGATCACACAGTGTTGTCCCATGTGGGATTTGAACCCACAACACCTGATACAGTAGGAAGCGGCGAGGCAACCGCTTAAACCACTAGACCAACCATGCAGTCAAAAATAAAACGTAATTTTAAGGTCTTTCATTATTTCAGTAGTAGTTATTCAATTCTAACAGAAATCATTAAAAAATATTTTTTTTACTTTTTTAAAAACAATTTCTCAAAGTGTCTCGGTCTGTCAAAGTGTATTCAAAGTACTCGTCAAGACAAATCAAACGACTCCAAACTCGATAGTTTCCGTCGTTACAAAGTTCCTATGACCACCTTCCAGCTTCAACATCAGATCAGCTCCATGTCATCATAATATAGCATTGTCACGCTATATACATATGCCTACAAAAATTCAACACAATCGGTTGAAGATATCTGCAAAATTGAGTTGCAAGATTCCGTCTTAACAAATATAGTTAGATATATACATACATAGCAAGTGAAAAAAAAACATTAAAAAATAAGTACTGTGTTAATAAAAAATACTAATATTTTTCTTTGAAATTATTCTTCAAAAAAAAAAATTTAATTCAAGAATACAAATTAACAGTTACAATTCGACACTCACTGGCAACCCACCCTAAAACTTGTCATTTACGTATTATGGAGCTCAGTGCGAACTACAAACGGACGTGGTGTCACCTTGAATATTCGGCGGGCACTGAATTTTTTGAGCGCGATAAAACGTATTTATTGCAATTTACGGGAGACGATATCTACGTACTAAAATGTATGGAACTTTTGTCGCTAAAAAAGAATGATGTTTAGCCTTAGATTATGGCTTTTTGGTGAGAATTAATAAAAAACTAAAACGGTAAATCTTTTCTCCATACTTTTTTCTCGCGAAATAAGAAAAAAACATTTAAAATAGAGCACGAAATAGGACAGAGTGTGCTAATTAAAAAGGTCGATTTCGATGATTTTGATCTTTGTTAAGGCTTTTTTTCACAAAAATAAAGAATTATTTTATAAATGTCACTCGGTAGATTGGTAGACTGATTTATTAAACAACTGAGATTTTTTTTTTAGTTTCAAATATGAATTAAGTTTTTTGTGTTTTGCAAAACTGCAAGTGCCTTTTCGCGCGTTTTTAGGGACGCGCCCCTTAAGTATTTCTTACTAACGTACCTGATGGAGTTCATAATATTAAATAAGCATGTCCTACGAGGGGTAGCTCTACCGAGTAAGCTGGTGGCAACTTATGTCCACGAGAACTTGATGTATATGTCCACAAACTTAAAACAATCCAAACGAAAAAAAATAGAAAGATAGTTAACATTTTCGTAAACACTACAAAATCCTGCACTAGAGTGAATAAATCTAGTCAGTTCTTTTCTATTAAATAGGTACGTTTCGGCTATATTAATGATTATACATACACACATTCCTAAATTCACCCTTTAACACACCTTCGCATGCGAAATTTTGTTGTTTTTTTTTCAAGTACCTTCATATTTCAATAATATTTCTATTCTTATAAAAACAACAACAAAACCTATAAAAAACGAAATATGTAATTCAAGTTCAAGTTAGCAACACAGAGACAAAGGGCAGTTCTTTTCTATTAAATAGGTACGTTTCGGCTATATTAATGATTATACATACACACATTCCTAAATTCACCCTTTAACACACCTTCGCATGCGAAATTTTGTTGTTTTTTTTTCAAGTACCTTCATATTTCAATAATATTTCTATTCTTATAAAAACAACAACAAAACCTATAAAAAACGAAATATGTAATTCAAGTTCAAGTTAGCAACACAGAGACAAAGGGCAGGCCTTTTGTCTCTGTGTTGCCAACTCGAATGACATATTACTTTTTTTTTTAAAGTTGTGTTCCGTTTCATCACATTTAACAATATTAAAATGTACCTTATTTAAAAAAAAAAAACAAAGTTTCGCTTGCGTGTGAATATACGACAATAATGAGAATATCTGATTAACTTGTATTGAATGTATCATTACTATTGGTGACGAGCAGATTCCCTAGTGG
Organism: Diaphora mendica; assembly: GCA_949125395.1. Classification (NCBI taxonomy): domain Eukaryota; kingdom Metazoa; phylum Arthropoda; class Insecta; order Lepidoptera; family Erebidae; genus Diaphora; species Diaphora mendica. The sequence continues at coordinate 937,908 of OX421332.1, read as the reverse complement.
CAAGTCGCAGAACTAACGTATGACAGATAAAAATACTTATACACATTCCAATTCCAACATTCCACTTTTAAAATACTGATCACCCTCACGAAGTGGTCTTATATTATTTTTTACTACTTCGTAGACGTCTATCAATGAAATTGTAGAAAGAATTTAAAATAACAGTGCACCTGAGTGCACCAATGCACTCGCTCTGTCATGTCAGGTAGAAGTATCTGTCTTACGTTAGTTCCGCAAACGGCCACTAGGGAAATCTGCTCGTCACCATTTTTTTAATGCAAACGTATACATCACAAAAGAACTGACTAGATTTATTCACTCCTAGAATGACTCTAGTGCAGGATTTTGTAGTGAATGAAAATGATATCTATCTTTTTAATTTTTTTCATGTGGATTTTTAAATGTTTGTGGACATATACATCAAGTTCTCGTGGACATAAGTTGCCACCAGCTTACTCGGTAGAGCTACCCCTCGTAGGACATGCTTATTTAATATTAGGAACTCCATCAGGTACGTTAGTAAGAAATACTTAAGTACTTTGTCTCTATATTGGTCATCTGAATAAGGGTCTAAGAAGAGTCCGATTTAAGTTGCTAAGTTATAAGCGTTTCATCTGTCTACATTTTTTTAATACGAATTAGATATTTCCATAGCTGAGAGTTTGTTTTTGTTTTAAAATAAACTTGATTTCTATATACTTGTAAATGTTGTAGGATTATGGAGAACTCTTCGTAAATGTTCGTTGGCATGTGTCGAAAATGGTGGTGTCATGTATGTTAAAATATTTCATCAGATTCATTATTGTAAGTATATTTTTTTAATAACATTTCTATGACACATTTGATTTAATAAAAATATTATGCCACCAACTGTTGGAGAGCTATATTCAGAAAATTTATGTGAGTAAGGTTATATAAAGAATCACTCCACCATAATTCAATGGCTGGGAAGGGAAGTAGAAAGAAGTGCCGTCGTCCCGTCAATGAATGGGTGACAACCATGTGACAACGTGTTGACATCTCTTGAGTTGTAGTGTCAACCGTGTCAACTGTCAAGTGCATGAGAGGTCAAGTGTCAAGATGCCGAATTGCCGAATAATCCAACCAAAGTAAAAAAAGAAAAACAATTAAAAAGAATGACAAAATCATACTAGAAAATGTTCACGAAATAGAAATGCTATTTAAAATGATCGATAGTACCTCAATTTTCAGTAATTAGGTTTCAAACATGTGGAAACTACAACAGCACTGCAAAGAGAAGGTAAAACTTGAAATAAACACTAAGATACCGACCCGTCTAGCCAGTGTCGTATAGTACACCAAAATCTCCTTTTTAAGGAAGGAGAGACCTATGTCCAGTGGGCTGTTGATTTAGGAATGAAAAGCGCGATTGACAAAAGTGGACAATATGCAATGGATGATTTTAAATCGTGATAGTGACCAATTTTATGAAGCAAACGTGTTGAATTATAATTTCAATGCATCTCTTTTGGTTTTAGTAATCACAGATCCTGATGATGCCCTGACGGTGGCAAATGCATGTTTGAAAAAACATTACATTTATGATTATGTAAAACCATTTGTTGGTAATGGATTGGTTACAGCACCAGGTAAGTTTAAGATCCTATTGTCTAATATTCCTCAAAACAACTATGGTCTATTGGATAAACGATAATATGCATCAGGGATATACCTAAGGGAAAGAGTTGAATGCGGGCAGCATAGGACCTGTAGTTGGATACCTGTGTAAAGCTTGATAAGTCCCATGCTACACAGAATTTATTCCTGCAATAAGAATAAAACCTAAAACTTTTAATATTAAGAAGAACTTTGTTTTTCCTACAGTTGACCTCTGGAAACAGCGACGCAAATATTTACTCTCAGCTTTTAGCCTTCCGGTTGTACAAGGGTTCATGGATGTGTTCAATGCCCAAAGTAAGAAGATAGTCTATGAGCTGGAACAATATGTTGAGAAAGGTCAATTTAATCCCAGTTGGATACTTAACAAAAACTTTTATGAGGCATTTCTTTGTAAGTGTTATTTTTGCTTTAATTACTTGCAGAAGCATCACTAGGCTGCCATGGTGTGGGTCACCATGCTACATTGTTGCATTGTCTGCATTCACAATGATTATGGTGACCACCACTCTTGGATTCTGCTTATGCTTTCCATCAGGCAGAGTAGAGTCAGTTTGGCAAGGCCATATATAAAAAAAATATTTACTTAAAAGACTATTGTTCATTTTAATAAAAAAATGCTTTAAGGACTAACCAAACCTAAAATTATCAGGAATTCCATCTAGTTCTATCACCAATCATATTGCGTAGTGCACAGAAAGAAAAAAAAGTAAGAAAGAAAGATTTATTTGTTAGAGTATGATACAAAAGATGTTATCACATTATAATACATTCCATATTCTACCATTTCTGGTGTACAAATTTTAAATCCTATGAACTAATCTCAGGTCTAGACAATAACATTATAATTATATTTATTTTAGGTCTAGACAGTAGCACTTAATAATTGCAACGGTGGATTACCCAAAATGGCGGCATAGTAAACACTTTATAGTAGCACAACCTTTCTAGTAGAACGGTCGGTATACGAATGCGTCCTAATTACTCAAATGAAGGTATTTTTATAGTATTTTACAGGCTTGACCCAATTTAATACTAAATACACATATTTAGTATTGTGTAACATTAAATATTTATTACGGCGGAAGTAGGAGTAGTATCTATGATCTATATAAAAGAGTCAGGTGACTGACTGACATACCCAGAGATCAACGCACAGCCCAAACCTCTGAAGCTAGAATCCTGAAATTTTGCATGTAGGTTCTTTATATAACGTAAGTGAGCACTAAGAGAGGAATTTTTGAAATTCCACCCCAAGTGGGTAAATCAGGGGATGAAAGTCTGCGTGAGCGAGCCGCGTGTAAAAGCTAGTATGAAATAGAAGTCGCGCCGGAAGCTAACAAGCGGAAGGCTCCAAGATATTAATAGGAACCTATTTACTTGTATATAATCACAAATTGTTTTTTTTTTTATAAAGACAACTCCCGCACTAGGAATAAATCCTGTGTCGTGGGGGACTTTACAAACATACATGAAACGGACACTAAAGAACATCCAGAACAACAACAGAAGAACAAATTGAATTATAAGGTTATAATGTATTTTATTGTATGCCTAGTAATTATTAAGATTTAAATGAACAAGGTGTTTATACAAGGTTGGAATTGTTACTTAAAACATAATATATCTTTATCACTTAGAAATTTGTTAGTAGTATAGTAACATTTGCTAAAAGTAACTTGAATAATTTATGTTTAAACTGGTTCAAGTTAAGACAATTGAGGTAATTTGATAACTTATTGAAGATTTGTATCGCCATATAGAAAGAATATTTGTTGTATATATTGACAGATCTGCTATTTATTTTTGTGACTTTTAAGTTTTTTTGATAAAGTGATGAGTTTTTAAATACAAACATACAGATTTCCTGAATGTAAAGGCATGGGAGTGGTAATATTTTATTTTTCTTAAATAATGGTTTGCAGCTTTCAGTGTAGTCTGCATTACTCATAGCCCTTACACATTTTTTTTGTGCCCTGAATGCTTTCACTATATCTACAGAATTTCCCCATATGACAATTCCGTAACGTAGAACCGAGGAGACGTAACATGTCCATAGGACAGTCTAGACTAGTTCGTCTAGTAGACAGAGTATACCTAAAAAAAAACATACGGTGCAACATAGAACCTCCTCCTTTTTGGAAGTCGGTTAAAGAAGAGAAGTTTGGCTAGGACAATAATTATTTTATGAAATAACTAGTTTTTGCTCGCGGCTCCGCTAGCGTGTATGTCGGTTATCGCGAAAAATAGTAGCCTAGTTGTTATTTTGATTCATAAGTTATAATACTGAAAAGTTCCATCAAAATCCGTTCAGTAGTTTGTGCGTGAAAGTGTAACAAACATCCATCCATCCATCCATACTTACAAACTTTCGCGTTTATAATATTAGTAGGATATTGATGACTATTATAAATTGTTAATTTTAGTAACATCTTTGGGTGTAAATGTGGAAGAAGATTTTGAATTCGTACGAAATTACATGGAGATTGTGGAACGATGTAAGTCAGCAGCAATGTCGAGGTTCCAAAAGCCTTGGCTTATGAGCGACTTTTTATTCAATTTGTTTGGATACAAGAAAATAGAAACTGAATTAGTTAATGATTTGAGAAAATTGTTTAATGTGGTAAGTGTTTAATTTACTACCTATTAACGAGCAATTCTTATATAATATGTAATTATATACTAGATGAACCCCACGGTGTTACCCGCGGTATTACTTCACTGCAGGTAACGCCGCGGCGCGGATGGCATCAATTACCTACACTAATAGATTTTTTTCATTGGACCGAATTCTGAAGCTAAACCATTCGAGAATCCTCAGGAATAGAGACACAAAGAGACATTAAAATCGGTTCAGCCGTTTCGGAGGAGTTTAGTCCCATAATCTGAACCTCTTTTGGCGAGGTGGTGGTGGTAATATATTCGGTAGATGGCGCTGTCATATGTTTTTGTTGCCGCTGTATGTGGCTTCAACAATTTTCATGAAATTTAGTATGTAGGGGGTTTCGATGGTGATAAATCAATCTAGCTAGGATTCATATTTAGATATGTAAGTTTTGATCATTTTATCAAACTAGCGACTGTGGTTTTTAGATTTGTGCTACCTTTCAGCTTCTTCAAAGAAAGAAACTTACCATTAATGATATAGAAATTTACAAAGAATCGCATGATAGAGAAATTAAAGGTACGACTGTTTTGTTTTTAATAGGGTATTACACCCATTTTTGAAAAGTGTTTTATTAGATTCTATAGTGCTATTAAACCACTTCAATCGATGAGTGCCATAAAAATTAATTTCACTTTTCAAATTTCGCGCGTAATTTGTCAAAAACTCTAGACGCAGTGGACGCCATATTGCTCTGTGGTATTGACGTCAGTTCGCTTTGTAAACAAAAACAAATGCGCTGACATTCTCAAGTATACGCTGATCAGTTGACAGTTAACACTTAAGTTTACACAGCGATAAAATTCACTTCCGAACAACTTCGATCTCGCAACTGCCATTAAAGGAATGTGAACTGAATTGTGACAAAACTTTTACTACAACTATTTAGTTTTCTAATAAACTTCTTCCTTTTTTTTATAAACTGTAGTCAGCAAAATTGCTAGAACTTCAAATTCAGAATAAACCTCTGGGAGTTTGGGACAAAAGCTTTTATAATTTTTTCAGGTAAACCATTATTAAACCTCCTGTTAGAATTATCATCCAACAATATTATCAATGAAAATGATATTGCTGAAGATGTGAATACAGCCCTCGTAGGTGGTTACGAATCAATTGCGAACATGCTACTAGTGACTATGGTGTTCCTTGGTCAGTATCCTGAAGTGCATAAACGGACTTATCAGGAGTAAGTTTCCTTTCCTTCCTTTTTTAGGTTTAATCTCTGGAACGGCTGGACCGATTTCGACGGGACTTTCACTGGCAGATTAGCTGATTATATAAGGAGTAATTTATTTTTTAGACTAGCTTCGCCCCTCGGGGTTTAGCTAGTGGAAAATATAATAACTCGCCATTCGTTAATGTGCTGAGGCCTGAGTGTTTTCGATTGGATCCCAATATGGACAGCACTGCTCACACAAACTGTTGTCTCACCTGCAGGGCCGGACCGTGAGTTTAGGGGGCCCTGGGCTAATACTACTTAGGGGCCCACCAATTTTTTTTAAAGACAATTCCCGCATTAGGAATATACATCCTGTGCATCCTGTGTCGAAAGGGACTCTATAAACATACATGTAACGAACACAAAGAACACTCAGACTTATAACAACAATTTTGAACCAAAAACACTTGGCGCAGTGAAAAGCGGTGTGGCGACCGCTTAAACCACTAGATCTGACAATCATCAATCAAACAATTACTCAAAACTTGACCGTACAAAAAACTTGACCGTGGGAGAGCCACGCTTCGGCATGAATAGGCCGGCTCGACCGGAGTGATAACACGGCCTCACAGAAAACCGGTGTGAAACAGTGCTTGCGCTGTGTTTCACCGAGTAAGTGAGGATACCGGAGGCCCATACCACAATCTCCTACCCCTACCTCCTCCCCCCCATCCCCAAAAGGCTGGCAATGCTGTGACGCTTCTGGTGTTACAGGTGTCCATGGGCGGCGTCAATCGCTTACCATCAGGCGATACGTCTGCTCGTTTGCCCGACTACTCAATAAAAAAAAAATAAAAAAAAATATATATATACGATAAAAATTAAACGATAAAATATTTAATTTGTATTTTAATATATTATGCCTTAGGGCTTAGTGTTTAATAAGTACAATCGTAATTAAATTGACAAATGATAAAGCAAACTTTCTGCACTTTCCTTTGGCAAATTTAATTTACTTTGCTTTTCACATTCTAAATTCTTAGTTAAATCACCAATCATGGACAAAACGGATAAAAGCCTATACATGCCATCGCTCGGCTTCACAACTTGTGATTAGTATGGTTAAATATTTTTTAAAGATTGTATAGCAATTCGGGAATACGTCAACAAGCTTCTTTTCTTTTTAGTGATCCTCCAGGTAGTGGTTTGTTAATGATCCGTTCGAACACTTTGCAGATAATCGGGGTGACAGTTATCGGGCGGTAGTTGGCTGGGTTGGAGCGGTCGCCTTTTTTGGGGATGGGTTGAACATTCGCCTCTCTCCAGGCCTTCCAGTACAGGCGCGTCCATACCGGATACAACTCTGGTGCACAGTTCTAAAGAACCATCGCTGGGATAACGTCGGGTCCACTAGCTTTCCGGACGTTGACTGACTGAAGCTCCGCTCAGACATCACTCAGCCGGATGCGAATATCCCGCATTGTAGCGTCGCAGGCCGGAATGGTAGGCGGGTGCATGTCGCGGTCAACGATTCGGGAGTTAGTCGTAAAGAGATCAACAAGCAGTTTTGCTTTCTCCTGCGGCTGATGGGCAAGTGATCCGTCAGGATATTTCAGCGGTGGTAGCGAGGGCTGGCAGAAGCTGGACTGCACGGCTTTAGCCAATCGCCAGAACTTTCGGTTACCCGTAGGGTATGCGACGAGTTCTTGGCCAAGCCGCTCAATGCGCTGGGCATCCGCTGTGACGTAAGCCTTCTTGCATTCCCTAGTGATTTGTTAAACGCTGCTTTTAGTCGATCCACGTTGAGGTGGCCGTGAGCGCGTTCCCTGATCCATGCGCGGTAGGCCGATTGCTTTTGGGCAACAGCTTGAGCGCATTCGCGATCGGACCAGGGGCGGGTAGTTGCGCTGGCGACCTCACTGTAGGGAATATAGTATTCCATTCCGACAGTGATCTCGCCAGCCACGGCGGCCGCACTTTGGGTTAGATCTCCATATTTAAAGCAGCATCGTACCCACGGGATGGATGCGAAATAGTCCCGCATTCCATCCCAGTCTGCTGACGAGTAGTGCCATAACCGTCTTTTTGCTGCCACTGGTCGTTGGGGGGCAACTAGAGGCACCGTGGTGGACACCAGGGAGTGATCGGATGATCCTATAGGGGCGAGCATCGATACACTGTACTACACTGGGTGACTTGTCAGCAGAAGGTCCAGCAAGGAAGGCACTTGACTCAGTATATCTGGTATCCTGGTGGGCTGGAGCACCAACTGGGTGAGGTCATGCGTGAGAGCGAATGCCTGGACAGTCCGACCCGCGTGGTCTATTCCGGAAATCCCAACCAGGACTCATGGTGGGCATTAAAGTCTCCCAGAAACAACAGTTCGGCGGTCGGAAACTGTTCCTGCGCTTAGTCCGCTGCCTGACTGATATGATGAAGAACTGAAGTCAAAAATAAATTAAAAACTGCACAAGAACAATATCGACAGCGTGTACAAAACCACATGGTAAGCGACCCCAAATCTTTTTGGAATTACATAAATTCCAAAACAGGCAGTAGGACTAAGGTAAGAATTTTAAATGACGGACTGGCCTTGACGGATGCACAAGCGGCTGATGACTTTGCCAAGTATTTCTACTCTGTCTATAGCAAGGAAATTCCCAGGTTGGATGTGGATAGTGCGATGGCGGAGGCAGGAAGTGAAAATGGAGCGGCGCGAATTCATATATACAAACTACAGTTAGAAGAGGTACTCAGCGCGCTTCAACGACTTAAGCCAAAAAAATCGTCGGGCCCTGATGGTATCCCGCCATACATATTTAGGGATTGTCGTAGGGTCCTAGCGGAACCGCTATTGCATATCTTCAATATTAGTCTTGCATCTGCAGTGTTCCCAGAGAGGTGGAAGACGACCCGAGTTATACCGGTACCGAAAGGAGGTTCGGGTACTAAAGTAGAGGAGTATAGACCGGTTGCTGTACTGTCAACACCGTCAAAGGTATTGGAATCCGCTGTTCAAAAAAATATTTATCTACAAGTGCGCTCACAACTTGCCGACGCGCAACACGGATTTCGAGCTGCAAGAAGTACCACAAGTAATCTTTTGAGTCACATAATGGAAGTGGTACCAACAGTGGACAATGGGGGGCAGACCGACGCAGCATACTTCGATTTTAAAAAGGCATTTGATTTGGTTGATAATGACGTGTTGCTGAAGAAGTTGGCTGGCGTTGGGTTCGCTCCGCATCTGCTTAACTTCTTCGCAAGTTATATGGGTGACAGGCGGCAGTATGTGGACTATGCGGGACACCAAACGCGACCATATTTTACCAGATCTGGCGTAAGTCAGGGGAGTAACTTAGGTCCGTTGGGGTTTATTTTGATCGTCAACGATCTACCGAGTGTCATAGAGGAGGCCAAGTGTCTGTTATTTGCGGATGACCTAAAATTATCTCTCGCTGTTGGGAGCACGGCAGACTGTGAAAAGCTTCAAGGGGATATAGACAGAGTTGTACGTTGGAGCAGGCAAAATAAACTGCAATTCAACGTGTCAAAGTGTGTGACCATCTCATTTACACGTAAACGAACACCTATCCAATACAAGTATACGATGGAGGGGACGGAGATGACCAGGGTAACTGAAGTGAAGGATTTGGGAGTGCAGTTTACCACTGAGCTAACGTTTCGCGATCATATACTCAGAATCTGTAAAAAGGCTTATAGGAATTTGGGATTAGTACTTCGTATGGCTAAAGATTTCACAAACATAAAAGCCATTACAACATTATATAATGCTTTAGTCAGAAGTCAACTGGAATGTAACGCAGTTATCTGGGCTCCACATGAAACTAAATATAGTGTCATGTTGGAGCGTATACAAAATAAGTTTATTAGATTTATTTACTTAAAACAGTACGGAGTCTATCCTTTTTATCCATTAATGTATCCTACCCTGTTCATCTTAGGTATGGTAGGATATAATGAACTGAAAGTAAGGAGGGAACTCGCACTCGTAACCTATATCTTTACGGTAGTTAGGGGTGGGATACATAATGCAGACATATTGGCGAGGGTGGGTCTGTGTGTCCCGGATGGCTACGCGGAACGTCGGCGGCGGCCGGGCCTACTGGCCGTGCCGCGCGCTCGCACAAACTTACTGCGCGAGGCACCTATAACGCGCGCGCTGCGCACACTTAACCTCATAGCTGGCGAGGTGGATATATTTTACTGTACTCTGAGTGAGTTCACACGGATGGCTCTTTGCATAATTTGTTACTCTTATGTTTAAGTAATTAGTTTTTAAGAAAAATGTAACTACAATATCGTATTGGATATAGTCTGTAAGGATATTGTAAGTAAGTAATAAATAAATAAATAAATAAATAAATGATCAAAAAGTCGAGTTGTCTCGGAGTCTCCAGAATGGGATCGGTATAGGCATACGTAGATTCGGCTCATAGAGCCAATATCCACGTGTAGCCAAATAGTGGAGAAGGATGGGTCCTCAAGACAGCGTAATCGGCAACAACAAACATCCGCCCTGGCGAAAAGACATACCCCAGCCTTCGCGAGGAAGCACTCCTCAAGCACGTAGCCGGGGTAGTGAAGAAATGTCGTGTCGGCAGGGCGGCGTATTTGTGTCTCCGTTAGGAAAAGCATGGCCAGCCGAGCCATCTCAAGATGCTGGTGGACGGTGTTGAGGTTTGCATGGAGTCCACGGATGTTAGTGAACTCCACCCACCATATTAGCAGCTTTGTTGTTTGACTGTCTCCTTTTTTTTGTGCGGAAATCCCCCATGATACCACCGACTGGTGGCATGTCGGATCCGAAGCGACTAAAACCGCACGCCGCCTCGGGTACCAGAAGCCGTGGCACCTGGTGCACCTTCGAAAGGAAATCCCTGGAACCTTGACGTACCACGGGCTACTTAGGTTTTGTAGATGGCCCCTCCTGAGCACGAACCCCGATGTTCTCTTGCTACAAAAAAGCGCTTGCGCCTCCACCCCAGCCTGCTTCTGCTAGGGTGACAGGTGGCCTCATCTGCCAGCCCCAGGCTTGCGCTTATGGAGGACGGAGATCGTTCTGTGACCACCGGCGCCTGAGTCGTTTGCGGTACCGAGCCCATTCCCGGGTCTGGCGGACCAGGAGAGTTCTAAACCTGTCCCGGACACGCTCCGCCGTTACCTGCATGAGCATAACTTGATCGCAGAAAGAGACTGCGTATTTCCACACACTCTCGCTCCGTAACATTGCCGCAATCATGTTACTGAGTGAGAGAACCCCCACTCCGATGGACGCCGGACATTCTGCCAGCGTGTGGAGCGCCGTGTCCACGGTCTGGCCATCGCAGTGGTGGAACTTAGGCGTTGGCTCCTTACGGATCAGACACAGGTGATTGCCGAAGCATCCTTGTCCAGTGATCACATGCGTCAGCCCGTGATGCCGGTATTCGAGACTCCCGTAATGCCTCTCAAGCCAATCCTCCATAACGGGTCTTACCACCGCAATAACAGCGTGCACATCGCTCGGTTGCCCAAGTCGTTCTTCCATTCCTCCACGATGACCTGGCGGAGTTGGGATTTCTGATCTTCGATTTATCGAATCTCAGGCGATCTTCCCAACTTCCGCGCCATCTTGAGACACTGATAAAGAGCCGCAAGGTCTCTTGCCTCCAGTTCCCATGGTGGAGTTCCGGTCAGGAGACTTGCCGCCTCAAAAGAGATCGTTCGGTACCCCTATATGATCCTGATGGCCAGCACTCGTTTCGGTCGTCGCAATAGCGCGATAGTGCCGGCCCTCAGGGCCTCCGCCCATACTGGGGACCCATAAAGGGCCATGGACGCACGACCGTTTGACTGTCCCCTACAGTTATCCAGTGGTAATCCATTTTTTTTCAAAAAGTCTTGTTAAACATTAAATATATGTAAACTAGTATGACTACCAATTTTAATTACCAAGTAGATCTTTCGTACACTTTTCCCAGAAAACAGAAACGATAGTTAACTGATCATTATACAATAGATCTGGGAGTAAGAAAAGAACCGCAAAAAAGAACAAAATTACGCTAGGTTGATGTGGGTATAATTAGCGGAACATGGTTATTATCACATGGTATTTAGAAATACTTTAAGTATTAACGTTAATCACGTAAGAGGAATAAAATATATGTTATAATATTTAATATGTGAGCAAAATCGTTATTACAATATTAAATCGTAACGTGTAAAATTGTTGAAGCAGTATCTACAACGCTAGAAAATTAAGAAAACATACTGTCGTCCGTAAATAATCGATGGGGAAATCCCCGTTCCGTTTGATACGCATTATCGTCTATTTTTTACTTGAACTTGACTTAGCCGGGGGCCCCTGGAATCCACGGGGCCCTGGGCTTAAGCCCAAAAATAATAAATAATAATAATAATATTCTACAAGTTTTCGTTCTGAATCTATATCTATACTTCTATACTATCTATACTAATATTATAAACGCGAAAGTTTGTAAGTATAGATGGATGAATGGATAGATGGATGTTTGTTAATCTTTCACGCAAAACTACTGAACGGTTTTGGATGAAACTTATATAGCTAATAATATAGCTTATTAAATACATCAGAATAACCCATAGGCTACTATTTGCCGCGATAACCGACATATACGCGGGCGGAGCCGCGGGCAACCACTAGTATTCTATAAATTACTAGCTGACCCGCCAAACGTTGTTTTGCCATAAAAAAAATGGCGTATAAAAAATAGATGTTGGTCGATTCTCAGACCTACCCGATATGCACACCAAATTTCATATAAATCGGTCCAGCCGTTTCGGAGAAGTATGGTTACTAACATTGTGACATGAGAATTTTATAAACATATAAGATTGAATCTAGGCGCTCTTTGTGTCCGTTTCATAATAACTGTTTGTAAAATAATGCGAGAGTTGTGATTTAAATAATCACAAATTTTAACAAAAAAAAACCAACTTCAATCTGGACCAAATTTAATTGGTACCACACGGGAAGCACCAGCTTTCAAATAAAAAGAATTATCAAATTCGGTTCACTCAGTCGGAATTTATGAGTAACAAACATAAAAAAAAACAGTTGAATTGAGAACCTCCTCCTTTTTTTGAAGTCGGTTAAAAAGAAACAGCAATACTTTAGTAGGTTATGTTTAGTAACCATAGCACAGGTATCAGTAAAGTTTGGGATTAGTATCCCAAACTTTAGTGATACCTGTATATCTCACATACGGTAGGTACCGTATGTGAGATATGTGAAAAAAAATGTATTTAGCCCCAATGTACTCACATTTATGAAACAATTTAACCGACTTCAAAAAAGGAGGAGGTTCTCAATTCGACTGTATTTTTTTGTTTTTGTTTGTTACCTCATAACTTTCGACTGCGTAAACCGATTTTGATGACTCTTTTTTTAACCCCCGACGCAAAAAGAGGGGTGTTATAAGTTTTATTTGAAAGCTTCCCGTGTGGTCCCATTTAAATATGGTCCAGATTGAAGTCGTTTTTTTTTGTTAAAATTTGTGATTATTTTGCTACATCATAATCCTTTACTGATATCCAAATTTAAATTAAAACAACTTCTTTAGAGTCATGGAAGTGGTAGGCGAAGAGCGAGATGTAGATAAAACTGATATACCGAAGCTAGTGTATATGGAAGCCGTGATTTTGGAATCGCTAAGGTTCTACACTACAGCACCCGCCCTACCTAGACAAGTTGAAACTGATGTAAAACTTAGTAAGTAGACTGAAGCATGAAATGTTTTATCAACAGGAATCAATATACCACTTGTTCGAAACCGAACATACTAAATGTAATTGTATGGACTGTGGTAACACTCTGGTTTTGTCATTACAATTACATTTAGTACGTTCGGTTTCGAACACCACTGCTATATATAGGCCTCATCATTCTGGCCCGACGGAATAATAAATAGTTATTTGAAGTTTTCCTTCTTTTTAACCGACTTCAAAAAAAGGTGGAGGTTTCTCAATTCGACTTTTTATGTATGTTCGTGGATAACTTCGTTGTTTATGAACCGATTTTGACGATTTTTTTTTAATGGAAAGGAGATATCCCAACGGTGGTACCATGATAAGGACACTAAGATCTGATGATGGCATCCAAGAGAAATCGAGTCGAACCTTGAAGTCTGTTTTTATTTTGTTAATTTTTTTTCCAGTATCATTGTCCCGCGTATTTATTTCCCTTGATAGGTCCACGACACCAACGGTATTGATGATACTCCGTATTCTTAATCCATCAATATAAGGTTCACTATCATCATCATAGTCACTTTAAATAAATGCATTAAAACTTAGTTCTCGACGATGTGAATTGGATTTGCATTGATGATAATGGATCTATATTGAATAATTTGGATATCGAAAAATGACGTAGTTGAAACAGTTGAAAGCTTTGATGCACAAAAAACAGACAAAATACCATTTTTTAAATATTTTTTTATGTAATAGGCGGGCAAACGAGCAGACGTATCGCCTGATGGTAAGCGATTACCGCCGCCCATGGACACCTGCAACACCAGAGGCGTCACAAGTGCGTTGCCAGCCTTTGGAGGATGGGGGGGGGGATGGAGGCGGGGAATGGGTGAGATAGGGGAAAGGGTTGGGGTATGTTATCCGTTATCCTCACTCACTCGGTGAAGCACAGCGCAAGCACTATTTCACACCGGTTTTCTGTGAGGTATCACTCTGGTCGAGCCGGCCCATTCATGCCGAAGCGTGGCTCTCCCACGGTAAAACCATAGATTATAAACGTTTCCTTCTTAATTTTAGTATGAATACTAGAGGTGGAGCATTGTCTTTAGTCATCAGTTGAAACAGTTGAAAGCTTAGATGCACAATTTATTTTTTTATGGAATATAGGGCCAAACTAACAGACACCTAAATCACCTGGTGGTAAATGATTACCAACACCCAGGTACCTCAAGAGTCGCAAGTGCGTTGCCACACCTTGAAGAAGCGTTTGGGGTCTGGTAACCTCGCTGAAATGTATAAAACCTAAATAAAAATCTCCTGATTCTCTTACAGAAAATTACACCCTGCGCAAAGGCACCTACTGTGTCATATTACCGATAGGACTTCATCAAAGTGAAGTTTGGGGCGACAGTGTTAAGTTCAGGCCAGAACGCTGGTTGGAGCCTGAAACTTTGTCCAAAAAGTGTTATGCAGGATTTAGCCTCGGGAAGAGAAACTGTATAGGTAAGTTTATTTAAAGTATTCAACTAATACGGCATTGCCAATAGTATATATTTAGTAATCCACCGCTAGACATAGACATAGGCCTATACTTAGAGGATATTATAACCAATTGCTTTTTTGTTTCAGGAAAAAGCTACTCCTTATATACAATGAAAGTAGCTTTGGTACATATTTTACGAAGATATAGAATAGAATCAAATGAAGAAAACCTCAAATTCAGCGTGAACATGTCAACGAAAGTTGAAGGAACTATGGCTCTTTACAATAGATAAAAATATATATACTAATATTTTAAAGCTGAGGAGTTTGTTTGTTTGAAATCGTTTATCTCGGAAAGTACCTGTCTGATTTGAAAAATTCTCTCATGATTAGATAACTCTATTATTGAGGAAGGCTACAGGCTATATATCGTCTTGCTGCGACTAAAAGAAGCGGAGTATCAGTGAAATATGTTGAAAAACATGGAAAAATTATTCCTTTTGAGACAAATGCTTTTTTTCATTTTGAATAAATATATTCAATAAAGAAACTCAGTGAAGAAATTTATCGACACGTCGATATGGAATAATCGCAACCCAAACCTATTCAGGAATTATAATTTTTTTGATTGATTAGACAATGAAATCTGAAATCTATTTACATTTAAATGTGATGAAATTTAATAAAACAAGTAGGTGTTTTATTTAGATGCTATTGATTTTTATTTATATAAGACTAGCTGTTGCCCGCGGCTCCGCCCGCGTGAATGTCGATTTTCGCGGCAAATAGTAACCTGTATAAGCTATATTACTGTAAAGTTTCATCCAAATCCGTTTAGAAGTTTTAGCGTGAAAGAGTAACAAACACACACACTCACACACATTTTGTGTTTTGTTTCTGGTAAATTATCATAACTATTAAGTTATATGTTTGTTTATATTAAAAATTATAACTCCTAATTCAAGTATTTTAAACTTAAAATTGATCTTTTACATTTTTATTATACGATAAAAAAGTAATCATATAACGTACCTATTGTAAAGTATCTTTTAGAAACTGTTTAAGAACTACCAGATGTGGATGTTGTGTTAGTTACATTGAGATGATAATTTTAGGAACTGGTCACACACACTTTTTTGGAAATATAAATACAATGTAGATTATTTATATATTATTTATTAACTTTATGCACTAAGAATGTACATCGGCGGACTTAATGCCCAGAGCATTCTCTTCCAGTCGACCTTCGGGTGGTGGAGAAATCTGATAAGGCAGGTGTGTGAAATCTTATATACATAAGAAGTCCGTTCAAATTTACAATAATCACATCATATTCAACGTTATACATACAAACATACATATATAAGTAGATATACAGATTACGTATACATAAATACAACATTTATACACTAAATAATGGAAAAAAAACCTCGTTTAAAAAACCGACTTAAAAACTAAAAAGTATCAAATAACTTGTATATGCTACCTATTCATAGGTTTGAGGTCGGTGCCAAGCCAAATGTAATAGTAGGTACCACACTCGCTATATTTCGAGACGAACGTCAACGACGTCACCGACGCTTCGGTTGTTTTGTTCTACGCCAAGAGCAGCTATCCCGCTCAAGGTCACGCCATATCAGGAGATATGGTGGCCATGGGACCACATGAGGAGCATACCCTTTCGAATACAAAAATAATTTTCAAAATCGGTCCATAAATTAACGGAGGAGTAATCCGTGTACATACATACATTAAGAAAAAAAATCGATGAAATTGCGAACCTCCTCCTTTTGGTACTCGTTTAAAAAGGACGGTGAGCTATAGATTAGAAAATTCTGCCAGTTCATAGAGAAAGAGCTCATGTACTTTATTTTTGAATGTATATCGGTTAGTGGACATACTGATTTCGAGCGGGAGCGCATTCCAGAGTATTACTGCTCGAACAAAGAAGGAACAGTTCACGAAGTCGGAGTAATGAGACGGACATGAGAGAAGCAGATTATTGACTGAGCTAGGATTTCTATCGTGATTAGAGCACAGGTAGCGGAAATACGGAGCAAGGTAGGTAGGTAAGGATGGCGAGTTGAGAAATGAAAATAGGAAGGTAAGTGCTCGCTGATTGCACTGTAGGCGAATAAGTAACCATTTTAACTGGGAACGCAAAGCAGACACATGGTCATACTTTCGAATATTGAAAATAAATCGAATGCAGTTATTAAGAAGACGGTCAAGCTTGTTAAGGAGGTCTGCATTCAGGTCGAAGTAACACACATCACCATAGTACATTCAGTGTTCCGCAAACTTTTTGGGTTCAAGGTACATCTAGGAAGATTAAAAATTTTGGAGGTACACCATAATTAGGGTTCCGTGCCAAAGGCAAAAAACGGAACCCTTATAGATTCGTCATGTCTGTCTGTCTGTCTGTCCGTCCGTATGTCACAGCCACTTTTTTCCGATACTATAAGACCTATAATGTTGAAACTTGGTAAGTAGATGTATTCTGTGAACCGCATTAAGATTTTCACAGAAAAATAAGAAAAAACAATAAATTTTGGGGGTCCCCATACATAGAACTGAAACTCAAAAATTTTTTTCATCAAACCCATGCGTGTGGGGTATCTATGGATAGGTCTTCAGAAATGATATTGAGGTTTCTAATATAATTTTTTTCTAAACTGAATAGATTGCGCGAGAGACACTTCCAAAGTAGTAAAATGTGTGTCCCCCCCCCTGTAACTTCTACAATAAGAGCATTATAAATCTAAAAAAAATATATGATATACATTACCATGCAAACTTCCACCGAAAATTGGTTTGAACGAAATCTAGTAAGTACTTTTTTTTTTAATACGTCATAAATCGTAAACTGCAATTTACCTTTCATTCAATCAACACAAATATAAAAAATATATATATATGTTACTTGCTGCTGCGGAACCCTTCATGGGCGAGTCCGACTCGCACTTGGCCGCTTTTTTAAAAATATTTTTAAGTAATAAAAAACAATGTTTCTTATTAGTCACAAAACTATATTTTTATTTTACACTTTAATTGAGCATAGGCGGTCTCATCTCTCGTCGATCGTCTTGAGGCGTTCCCTTTTTTGTTTTTTACTATGGTAAGAGTTAAAAATCCTAATCCACATAACTTTAAAATTTTCTTATCTAGTTTTATGGTTAGGCAGATTTAGACAAAATAAAAAGATCTCAGAAATTACAGAATAAAAAATAAAAAGTCCTCAGAAATCAGAACAGACTTGTCTATAAGTAAATTCTGAAAGCTGCAGCACTTTGAATAGGAAGGGAAGAATAGAAATAGGGCGAAAATTTTCAGGAAAGGAATAATAAGAATAGGGCGAAAATGTTCAGGAAGGAAAGAATAGAAATAAAGCGAAAATATTCAGGAAAGGGTAGAATAGAATTAGGGCGAAAATGTTCAGGTAGGGAATAATAGGAATACGGTGAAAATGATCAGGAAGAGAAGAATAGAAATGGGGCGAAAATATTCAGGAAGGGTAGAATAAAAATAAACTTCGTACCGCCATATTTACATATCTGTCTCAGCTGGTCTCAGCTTCCTACAGGCAGTGTACAGTCGCGGACAAAGAAAAATACTTTTCCCGTTATATAAAAAAAATTAAATTAAAAAAAAATAAAAAATAATCTATGTCCTACCTCGTAGTATGAACTCAAATCGTGCCAAGTTTCATTTTAATCCATTCAGTAGTTTCAGCGTGATGCGCGGCCAAGATACAGACAGACGTCGCGGACA
Organism: Diaphora mendica; assembly: GCA_949125395.1. NCBI lineage: Eukaryota > Metazoa > Arthropoda > Insecta > Lepidoptera > Erebidae > Diaphora > Diaphora mendica. The sequence continues at coordinate 919,459 of OX421332.1, read as the reverse complement.
AAAAAAAAGACTTTGCCCGCTATCTTTTAATTTTTCTTATACACAAACCTTGTCCTAACAATAAGGTCCTACACATAAAAAAAGAATCATTTAATTTGGTGCAGCCGATCGGAAGTTATGCGCGTACATACATTTCGGCGATACATTTTTATATAAATAGATATGTTAATACTGAATTTTAAAAATATTATCTAATATCTTTACCATTTTTATTTGCATTCTAAACAGTGACAACCTTAGATTATTAATAGTGACAACTAACAAAATATGTCAATACAATGACAATTTCTGAATGAACCAACAATAACAACCATCAAAATAATAATATTAAAATACGCGATAATAATATGTAGTGGTGTCTATTTAAAACCCTTTATTTCATTCGTGTAATAATATATGATGCCTATTTAAAACCCTTAATTTAATAAGTGCTTCAATTTGACAGTCAAAAGTTTGACAGGAAAGTTGGTAGAACAGTTTTTAAGGGCAAAAGGAAATTGTTGTTTTTATTATCTTCCCCGCAATTTTTCCATATTTTCTCACCGTTTAAACCCTCCCTGAACCACGGCAAACATTTCAAAACCTAAATCAGCTAAATCGGCCTGGCGGTTCTCGAGTTTTAGCGAGACAAACGAACAGCAATTCATTTTTAGGGTTCCGTGCGAAAGGCAGAAAACGGAACCCTTATAGATTTGTCATGTCTGTCTGTCTGTCCGTCCGTATGTCACAGCCACTTTTTTCCGAAACTATAAAACCTATAATGTTGAAACTTGGTAAGTAGATGTATTCTGTGAACCGCATTAAGATTTTCACACAAAAATAGAAAAAAACAATAAATTATGGGGGTCCCCATACTTAGAACTGAAACTCAAAATTTTTTTTTCATCAAACCCATACGTGTGGGTGTGGGTAGGTCTTCGAAAATGATATTGAGGTTTCTAATATCATACTTTTCTAAACTGATTAGTTTGCGCGAGAGACACTTCCAAAGTGGTAAAATGTGTCCCCCCCCCCTGTAACTTCTAAAATAAGAGAATGATAAATCTAAAAAAAATACATGATGTACATTACCATGCAAACTTCCAACGAAAATTGGTTTGAACGAAATCTAGTAATTAGTTTTTTTTTTAATACGTCATAAATCGTAAACTGCAATTTACCTTTCATTCAATCAACACAAATATAAAAATATAATAAAAATTGTATTATGCTACTTGCTGCTGCGGAACCCTTCATGGGACAGTCCGACTCGCACTTGGCCGCTTTTTATAGGATATAAGAGAAGAACAAGATATACAAATTGTTTTGTCAACTTTGCAAGTTTTTTCTAGTAATCTATTACTGTAAAACCAGCAAATTAAATACAGTCTACTGAAAAGACGTCTTCCTTCATACATTTGGACCTTGCTCCTTTACAATGACCATTTAACGTTATTATGGTATTTTAGTTTTTGGTTCAGAATCGATTAGAGCGTCCTCCCAAAAAAATTCTCTAATGTACCGAATTAATGTTTTTTTTTAGTATACCTACTTTAAAAAATAATCATATATAGATTACTCGTATATAGGATAGATACATCCTACTGTGAAGTTAGTGTTACTTAATTCCAATAGATGTCGCTGTTAAGTTTAAAAACAATTTTCAAAATTCATTGCTTCAGTAACGATTAGAGAGCCCTCCCGATAAAACATCTAAATTTCTTTAATGTACAGAATTGATCTGTTACATCACATTTTTATTATACGTTCAAAAGAAAATCATATTACGTACCTATTGTAAAGTTAGTTACTTGATTCCAAGAGATGTCGCTGTTTTAAGCAAAGAAACCGACAAACTCAACGTCTACAGATTTATTATACGTGATATATGTATAAATAGATCACGGAACAATATTTAAAGTACTTGCTGTCTAGCAAATAAAGAATGAATGAAATCACGTGTTATTGAATTACAACCAAGTACATATTTTGACTTTCATCCCTTCTCTCCAGGAAACCGTGCTGAATTTATGGATAGAGAGATTTCGATTAATCAAATACTTAATGCTACACCGAATTATACGTAATACGTTTTACGATTATTCCACGATATATTAATCAAAGTGTTATTAATTACGCATGTCTTCCAAAAGATGTCGCTACGTGTCGTATTTCGTGATGATAAATTCTTTATATTTTTTTTTCCAATAGATAGAGAGATTGTGATAAATTAAATAAATAATGCTACAATCTTCAGAGTATCTCCTTTCTAACAAAAAAATAATTATTGCAATCGGACTACTCGTTAATGAATTACAATTAATTACACATTTTGACTTTCATCCCCCCTCACAGGGAAACCGTCCGGAATTTTGGAATAAAAAGTATCCTATGTCCTACCTCGGAGTATGAACTCAAATCATGCCAAGTTTCATTTGAATCCATTCAGTAGTTTCGGCGTGATGCGCGGCCAAGATACAGACAGACAGACAGACAAAAATGAAAAAAAAAATAGTTTTGGTTTCAGTATCGATAACAGAGTGCCCTCCAAAAAAAATTTTCAAAATATCTTAAATGTACAGAATTTGACCTGTTACATTTTTATTATAAGTATAGATATTGAACGAAATAGATTTACATATTAGTGAATTTTGTAGTCAATAAACGAGATTACTTCTTTAATAAAAAAAAGTAATAAAATTTTATTTTCTCAGTTGAAATACATAATTTACTTAAAGTCTACTTGAGTAACGACTGTTTGAGAAATTTTAAAACCTCCTTATAAAATTGAAGTTAAATACACACATCAAAAGTGTCTAGGGATCAACATATGTGTCTAGGGATCAACATATATTTTTGCAATAACTTTTCTCCTGATTGATATTAATTAAAATTTTCTTTAAGGATTCATCAAATAAAGTGTTTTCGTTTGTCACAGTAACGATAAACCAAGTCACCTTTGCATTAATAAAGAAATTTGCCATTTTCCTAATAAAGGGATTTTTGACATTTGAACCACTAACATTAAAGTTCGAAAAAAAGACTGAAATAACAGTTTTCTTTAAAATTTTATTAGGTAACTTAAACAATTAATAATCCGTGTTTCTACCGCGAACACTAACAACACAAGAATCAAAACAGAAAAAATGCTTGATCCCTAGACACTTATGATGTGTGTATTTTTTTATGACTTAATTTCATTCGGTTCTAATAAATATCGATAAAACAACACCCTCAGGCACGCGTATTGGACATCCCTTTTTGTTTACTTCGTGCTTATTGGTTACTTCGAGTGTATATGCTATGGAGTGTAGAGATAAGGAGTACAATCTCTATGTTAAAAAAGTGTCCGCCTAAATGCACTAATTAGGTGACGCCACTGTGCAAAGAGTGTAAATTTTAAAGAATTGAAAAGATAATCAAATTAACTATTACTTGTTCTTAATGTTTGTCGGACAGGATACTATGCAAAGTTTTTAATATTTAAACCACAATTGAATTATTTGATTATTTTTGTCGGACACTTACTACGCAGTTTGTAATTTTTAAACCACAATTTAAAAAAAGAATTAAAACGATATCATACTCTCTTCTCACTCCAGCGCCTTCGTGGTCGGTTCTCGAACTATTATTTAGTCATGTTTGACGTACAATTTTCCCCATAAGAGTCCATTAAAGATTGTACTCCTTACCTCTATACTCCATGGTATATGCGCTGAAGTTCGCAGAGCCTATGTTCAGACTCGCCAAGATAAATCGGCCGTAGAGTACATACCTACATTTAGGGGATTATTTAAAAAAAATATAGATTTGTATATAGATAAACTAGTTCCACTATTTATTTTACCATCTAGAGTACAATTATATCAGCCAATCGTCACCAATTTATAAAGTTCTTGATAACACATAATTTGTGTCCAAATTCAAAGGTTTCTCTACCATGACACTCACTGTTTGCTGATAGCAGTCCCAATATCTAGGTCATTTAAATGTCTAAGCTTAACACATATTTTGTAATCAACTGATTATATTAGTGTGTACATAGGATACAAGGATTATTAAGCTGAAGTGGCAGTGGTCTGACAATATTACCCGCAGAACCGATTACCATTGTAGTAAACGGTAGGTATTTTACACGAACGATCCGGCTCGACCGGGGCGGTAAGTACTATCCTCGCACAAGCGCTGTCATTTTACGTTGATCTTCTGCAATGTAAAATGTCGAGTTTCGGTGGTGAGTGCATGGTCTAAGAAAACAAGGTCCCGCATTCCGAAAGCGCCCCGAGGTGACATCCAGTGTCGTCACTATCCAGTTACCACGTGATAGCAACATGACACGAAATTAACCAATCAGAACCAGCGACAGCGATGATGACGTCATGTCGTTCGTCGGAATGCCATACCTGGCGTAGTATATTGTTATACCATGGCTGCATGGGTGAGTGCAAGAAGTGGATCACCATGCTGCATTGTTGCATTGTCTATAGTCACAAGAGTATGGTGACCACCACTCTTGGATTCTGCTCATGCTTGCCATCAGACAGAGAAGTCATTTTGGCAGAGCCATACATAAAAAAAACAGGTTCTTGAGTGGAGACCGCGTCTCAGCAACGTAGTGTAAGACGTCCACAGGCTGGTGGAGGATCGAACCAAGTGAAATTCAATTGGTGACGCCTTATCCAGCAGAGGAATGCGATAGGCTGATAACCCTTAAAAGTACATGGAAGAAGTTAGACTTTTAAATATGCTTAATTTTATCACTTTTATACTGCTAATACTGCTTCCTCAAAGTCTAAAACTGCATCAGAGTCTAGGGGGGGGACTCCCCTCTAGAAGGCTCACCAGGAGTAGATACCGTTAAGGACTTTTAAATGTCAGCCAGGGGGAGAAATAATGATGATAAGTATTATGAATGTATACCTATGTGCGTGCGTATGTGATTATGTGTGTGTAACAAGGTTATATAGACATTTAATTATGACTTTTGGCAGTTAATTACGATTGATATTAACCAATTAAAGTTCATTCTAACTTTACTGGTGCCAGTTCTTGCCACGTATCGCTACTCAAGTACCCCATGCCAGCATGGATGTACCTACGCTGATCGAAGCTCTCAGAACCCACACCCTTTCTACTATCTGTGTCTATTCTGCTCTTTACCTAACTACTGTGATTTAACATGGACACCCGCAACACCAGAGGCGTCACAAGTGCGTTGCCGGCCTTTGGGGGATAGGGAGGAGTATGGGCCTCCGGTATCCTCACTCAATCGGTGAAACACAGCGCAAGCGCTGTTTCACACTGGTTTTCTGTGAGGCCGTGGTATCACTCCGGTCGAGCTGGCCCATTCATGCCGAAGCGTGGCTCTCCCACGCTTATCATAAAATAGGTTATAGTGAGGCAATCTCAAAAGATAGACATTGCTGTTGCGGATTTTTATTATGTATTTTTGTGTTTTTGTGAAACTTTAACGGTTTACGCAGCGCACGCAGTGGAAGCTCGAAAAAGGAATATTTTTTCCTCGTTTTTGCAACATATTTCACTGATACTCCGCTCCTTTTGGTTGTAGCGTGATGATAAATAACCTGTAGCCTTCCATGAATTTTTAGTTCGGATAGGCACTTTCCGAGATAAGTGCGTTCACCCAAACAAACTTTTCAGCTTTATAATATTCTAGTACATATATTTTGATCTATTGTACAGAGCCATAGTTCCTTCAACTTTCGTTGACAGATTCACGCTGAATTTGAGGTTTTCTTCATTTGATTCTATTCTATATCTTCGTAAAATGTGTACCAAAGCTACTTGCATTGTATACAAGGCGTAGATTTTAGCTGAAACAAAAAAAAAATTGGTTATGTAGTTTCTTTTTAGCAACATTTTTTAACCGCTCTGCGCTCTGGCCAGCGAATGTAGTTGGCTAAAATCTCCTCTAAGTATAGGCCTATGTCTAGCGGTGGATTACTAGATATATACTATTGATAATGCCTTATTAGTTGAATACTTAAAATACTCTTACCTATACAGTTTCTCTTCCCGAGGCTAAATCCTGCATAACACTTTTTGGGCAAAGTTTCAGGCTCCAACCAGCGTTCTGGCCTGAACTTAACACTGTCGCCCCAAGCTTCATTTCGATGAAGTCCTATCGGTAATATGACACAGTAGGTGCCTTTGCGCAGGGTGTAATTTTCTGTAAGAGAATCAGGAGATTTTTATTTAGGCAACGCACTTGCGAAACTTGTGTTACCCAAAAATCTCTCGCCACGCCATAAATCACGTTTACCTGCGCCTATAGATGTCTCGCATCAAAATTGAAATTATGAGGATATAATCTAAGGATAAAAAACCCCCGACATAATAACCTGAGTTCCCTTTAAAAAGTAAATAACTTTTAAACGACTCAACCGATTTTCCGATACTGGAAAAAGGAAGGATAACTTAAGATAAGTAATAAAGAAATATAATAAAAAAATAAACCGTTTATTAAACCGTCTGGCCAGCATGGTTTATGTGCAGTAGTGGCTTCATTGATTGCTGTTGATAAAACATTACACATACCTAGAAATGTCCCTAAATAAATAGAAATAAATAATAAATAGAAATATTTCAGACATCACAACTACGCCACAACGCCATCTAGTCCCAAGCTAATCAGAGCTTGTGTTAAGGATACTAGACAACTGATACAAATACATATAATACTTTTTTTTTGTAAATACATACATATTATACATAGAAAACACCCAAACTCCGAAACAAATATTTGTAGATCATACAAACATTTGGTCCGACCTGGGAATCGAACCCGAGACCTCATGATCAACAGTCGCACACGCCAACCGCGAGACCAACGAGGCAGTCAAACTGTCCATACAATCTTTCAACCAAAAAGCCTTAGATTAATCAAAGCAAAAAGCAATCTAGAAATACCTACATAAAAGAAACTCCTAGATAACTGCAATTAAAGTTACATATAACAAATTACCAAATGTATTCAAGGATCAACATTTGATTTTTTTGAAAATAAGCTCACCAAATGGCTTCTTGAAAAATGTTTTAACAATTTAAATGATTACATGACAAGGAATGAAATCATAGCGACATGAAGAAGTTTTTATATTTATCCTTTTTTTTATTTGCTCTATTGACATCTCTAAATTATCTTGACATCGACTAAATGGACATACTTTAACTATTATGACATTCTAAATTATCTTGACATCGACTAAATGGACATGTTTTATCTATTAAGACATTTAATAAACCATTTTTTTTTGCAATCGGTTGATTTGTTGAATTGTTTTTAATTTTTTTAAAATCATAATTGAATTATTGAAATCATATTATTGACACTGACATAAAATTTTATTGTATTGCATGCCATATATTTTATGACATTGCTAGTTGCACACCATTGTTAAGGTAGAATGTACACGACCTTTAAACAATTATTGTGACCTGTTTTGTACTACATTCTTGCAAATATATATCATTTCATTTTATGGTTCAGTCTACTTACTAAGCTTTACATCAGTTTCAACTTTTCTAGGTAGGGCGGGTGCTGTAGTGTAGAACCTTAGCGATTCCAAAATCACGGCTTCCATATACACTAGCTTCGGTATATCAGTTTTATATACATCTCGCTCTTCGCCTACCACTTCCATGACTCTAAAAAGTTGTTTTCATATTGTATATCAGTAAAAGATTATGACGTAGCAAAAAAAACAGTATTGTTTCATAAATGTGAGTACATTGGGCTAAAGAGATTTTTTTTCAGATATCATCATGAACCTGTGCTATGGTTACCAAAAAAACATAAAAATACTTAGGTATATATTACTGTTTCTTTTTAAGCTATTGCATAGCTTTGATCGCGGGCTTTGAGGCCTTTGAGCAGAAATTCCGTAACGTAACGAAAAACCTGACACCCGAAGCTCGCACGGATCGAGACGAGCTGCTCCGGACGACGAATCAACGAATCTGTCTCGACGCTCTTCGTGCGTGGCAGAGACAGACAGATTCGTTGACGAGCTGCTCCGAAATCTGTCTCAAACCCAGACAGATAAAACCGAGTTTGAGAAAGTATACAGGTAGGTGTATAGGTATCTATCATATCTTTATAATGCCACACTCACCGCATGTGCGCCCCGTAAGCATACGTGTTCAAAGAAAAAAAAATTGCATAAATAAAATTGGTCAGCGCCATCTGTTAAAGCTGTTCTGCAACTACGAGGTACATAAGCGCCCTCTATTATTTAAATACTTTTGAACAATATTAAATGAGAAACTAGCAAAATAAAATAAATAAATAAAGCGCCATCTGTTAAAGCTGTTTCGCAACTACGAGGTACACTAACGCCCTCTATTATTTAAATGCTTTTTGAACAATATTAAATGAGAAACTGGCAAAATAAAATTAATTATAATTGCACAAGTTGATAAAAATGCTATGGAATAGCTTTACCGCGGCAGTTCCCGAGTGCCACACGTATTTTTTTTTAATTGCAACCATCGCGTTATTTTAGAAACAGTTATGAAACGGCCACAAAGAGCGCCTAGATTCAATAATTTATAGAATATTCAGAACGAAAACTTGTAGAATACTACTAGTTGTCGTTCTAAGTATTGTGGCAGTTGAGACAACAGTTAGTGTGAGCACAGTGCTGTCCATATTGGGATCCAATCGAAAACACTCAGCACCAGACAGGAACGAAGTTCCGTATCATAAAATATAATAATACATACAACTTTACAGGCGCTACACAAAATTTTTCGTTCACGCTCTTTAAAAACCACAAAATTGTTTTAACAGCTTTATTATATTTAAAATGATTTATTTACACGATTATCCACAACGCCATTCAGTCCCAAGCTAAGCAGAGCTTGTATTATGGGTACTAGACAACTGATATAAATACATTATATACTTATTTTTGTAAATACATACATATTATGCATAGAAAACATCCAAACTCCGTAAAAACAAATACTCGTATTTGCAGATCATACAAACATTTGATCCGACCCGGGGTTCGAGCCCGAGACCTCAAGCACAGCATTCGCATACGCATTGCGACACTGAGGCAGTCAATCTTACTTTACGGACGCTTTTTGCCGGCTAAGGTCCCTGTCCGCTTAAGGAACTATGTTGCAATAAACAAAAAGTAAACTTACTCCTCATAAGTCCGTTTCTGCACTTCAGGATATTGACCAAGGAACACCATAGTCACCAGCAGCATGCTCGCAATTGATTCGTAACTACCTACGAGGGCTGTATTCACATTTTCAGCAATATCATTTTCATTGATAATATTGTTGGACGATAATTCTAACAGGAGATTTAATAATGGTTTACCTGAAAAGATTATAACAGCTTTCGTCACAGCATATCAACTCCTAGAAGTTTATTCTGAATTTGAAGTTCAAGCAACTTAGCTGTCTACGGTTTAAAAAGAAAGAAGTTTAGTAGAAGACTAAGTAGTTGTAGTACCTAACAGTTTGGTCTCAATTCAATTGATATTCCTGTAATGGCAGTTGCGAGATCAAAGTTGTTCGAAAGTGAATTTTAGAGAATTGGCCTTCAGTTATGAAAGCACTCAATGAAAAACTCATTCTTGAAAAAGTGAAAAGGAGATGATCTTCGTTTTTGTAATATGATTTCGTCTCCAAGAAAAAAAAGCATATATTGGAAACACCAAGTTTGGTAGACATCTAAGAGATTTCAATGTTTGAAATAACATAAGATGAAGTTTAAAATGTTTTTGTAGCGTCGTAAATAATTAAAAACAAAACAGTCGTACCTTTAATTTCTCTATCGTGTGAATCTTTATAAATTTCAATATCTATCATGATAAGTTTCTTTCTTTGAAGAAGCTGAAAGTCAACGCAAATCTAAAAACCACAGTTGCTAGTTTGATAAAATGATCAAAACTTACATATAATTTATGGTCATTAAAAAAAAACCCGACACAATAACAAAAAGTAAAAAATAATGAAAGAAAAAAAAACCGACTTCCAAAAAACATCCAACGAAAACTCTCTGCCAAAAAAACACTTAAAAGCGTAAAATAAACTGGTTCTTCATAAATTGCCTATACCTAATTCTTTATTCATTTAAATAGTAGTATTATAATGTGTGCTAGGTACCTAAAATCTGTTTGAAGTCGGTGCTAAGCCAAAAAGAATACAAACGAACAATTACAAAAGTCTAAGCGATAGTCACTTGGCACCGACTTCAAACAGATTCTAGGTACCTAGCACACATTATAATACTACTATTTTTTAGAGAAGGCAGTACTAGGCAGATAGTTTTCGTTGGATGTTTTTTGGAAGTCGGTTTTTTTTTTATAAAAAGTTTTTATTTTTCAGTTTTTAGTGCAAACAATCATAGGTAAGTAGTAAGTTGAACTATTTCATCAAACTTCATCATCAAGAATACAAATTAAGGTCTATACGTACATGTAATATTAAAATCATCCTCTAATCCCTAACTGTTGAAGAGTTTAACCTTCCATTATCAGCTTACCTAAATAATTTGAAAGAATACGACTAAAGGTAACATATATACATATGATATTGAAAGATTTATCCTCTAACTCCTAACCGTTAAGGAGTTGTTCCTTACATCATCAGCTGATGAGCTGATGATTGTATAAAATGATGACTACCATACGCAAATACCGGTGTAACTTCAGAAAATATACGAAAAACATAGTATGTGCCTATAAAAAATGAGGGTTTCCCTCGATTTCCCTGGGATCCCATCATCAGACCCTGATATGCTGGCAATGGGACCACCTCGGAAGCATACCCTTTCGAACACAAAAAAAATTTTTAAAATCGGTCCACAACTGACGGAGTAATCGGTGAACATACATAAAAAAAAAAAAAAAAAAAACATACAGTGGAACATAGAACCTCTTTGGAACCTCCTCCTCTTTGGAAGTTGATTAAAAATCAATCTTAAAGTACCTAAGTATGTACGTATTAATAATAGGTCTTTACCTATGAAATTTCCGTTTTGTATGCAATAAATAAGTGAAAGTACTTATTTTTTCAAACTTTTTTATTTCTGTTATTCAGCTGCTTCACGACAACGCGCGACCCCATACTTCGCAACAGACAGTCTCCAAGCTGCAAGAGCTGGGGTAGGAAGCTCACCCTCATCCGCCATACTCACCAGACCTTGCACCTACCGACTATTACTTTTTCCAAAATTTAGACAACTTTTTAGTGGGCAAAAAATACAATTCCCGAGAGGCAGTACAAAATGCCTTTGAAGAGTTTGTTGCCTCCCGTCCAGCTGATTTTTACAAGAAGGGCATCAATAAACTGCCAATGCGTTGGCAAAGATTAATTCTAAATCTATTAATTCTAAATAAAAATATGTAAAAATGTTTTTAATTTAAACGGTTTTATCGAAAATAATGTACTAAAAGTTAAAAAATAATTTGGCAAAAAATATTCGGTACAAAATCGTTGGGCCTAAATTATTAGCTTTTAGTACATTATTTTCGATAAAACCGTTTATATTCACGACAACGCGCGACCGCGACGCGATAGTGAATTCACTATGAAAAATTAAAAACTAAAAACTTGTGTGAAAAAATGTCCGACTAGTCAAACTCTTTTATTTAATACCCATTTAGTGGTAGTCGTGACTAAATGTGTAAACCACCATCTTTTAGCGGCGGCCATCTTGGATTTTTTTTTTTTTTTCATAGTGAACTATGTTCTACTAATCAAGCCCTTTCATTTGATACCCATATTGAGGTAGTCGTGTCAAAATTTGTAAACCGCCAATATGACTCTACTCTGCCTGATGGAAAGCATAAGCAGAATCCAAGAGTGGTGGTCACCATGCTCACTGCGAATGCAGACAATGCAGCATGGCGACCCACACCATGGCGGCCTAGTGATGCTGCTGCATCTTTTTGTCTAGTCAACAAGCATGGAACTTGTTGACTAGACTATTTGGGCCTCCGGTCTCGCACTCACCAACGAAACACAACAGCACATGATTTTCATTAAACATGTTTAAAAACATTCGCCCGTAACTCACCTTTCATACAAAAAAAAAAGTAAATTGAAATCGCTTCATCCGTTCGCGAGCTACGGAGCCACAGACAGACACGTCAAACTTATAACACCCCTCTTTTTGCGTCGGGGGTTAAAAATAAAGTAAGGCTTATTTAGAAACTAAACACACATCGATAACTGACACAGTTCTGAGTTTCTGAAATACCAACAAAAAATTCATCTGAATTGAGAACCTCCACCTAATTTAAAGGTTAGTATAGTCCGAACCAAACTTTATGGTGGCTCGAAACATCGTGCGTGTCCAAGCATCCACAAGCTCCAAGCGTCTACAAATCTCGCTGGGCATTTGGAAGTGGTTTACACGCTTTTCAATGCGTCAGTGTGCTACGTACATCCAAGCATGGCGGACACCGAGCTTGTATCAACTATTACGTTTGGTTTAACCTACTTTTACTTCAAATACAAGCAGAGTAAATCAAAAGCGTTTCTCGCTTTCAAGGATGGACAGACAGACAGACATCGGAGACTCAGTCCCGTTTTCACCCTCTGGGTACGGAACCCTAAAATTAATACGTATGCCTCATACCTATTCCTTGATGGGTACCCAACAACAAATTTCGTTTTGCATTAAATTTTATATTGTAATAAATTTTATATATTTTTATCTAATTTTTAAATCCTCTCTTCGTTCGACCAGCCACTCATTTTGAAGAGAGAAACAGAACTATGCGTGCGTTCGTCGCGAGATCACAGCGGCTACTAAACTAACCTCGCGCCAACGTGTAAATGTAAACACGTCACAAGCGGCGAGCGCACGCTTCCTTTAATCTGTGTTCAAAAACCGACATCGACTCGGGTCGGCAACAAGCTATCACACACACACAATACAACCTCACGCAACCCAAGCCAAACAGCCCGTTTACACGCTTGTGTTTGTTTGGAGGGTTGTCAAAGTCATTTTTTTCTAAAAATAGGTTTTCACAAATCACTTCAACTTGCTAGAAAACTTTTAGTAGAATTAAATAGTAATTCTATTTATATTTTTATTTGAGATCATATTTTATTTGCCTCGAGCAAAATCTCAGAAATAATTCTTCGGTTTATACTTGGATAAGAATGGTAGGAACCTACTCATGTTTTTATAAATTAAAAATGCAAAAAAATAAGTATTTGTAATAATAAATTTCATGTTATAATTTTATATCCAGCCACCTAATTATTTTCGACTTAACTGTACCTGCGCACACCTGCTTGCGCAGCTAACTTCAGAAACGCCATAAAGTTTGGTTCGAACTATACTTGGATGAGCGAGCTTTGCTCGGTTTTTATTTTAGGAAAATTTTCTAAATATAACCTAACTTTATAGCCATTGAACGGTCTACTGTAAAACCGACAGATTAAGGACAGTTGACAATATGACGCCCGTAAGCAATATATCACAGTTAACGATCTATCGATAGTTTGCAATCTCGCTAGGTAGACAATAATCTAACGATTTTTACAATCTTACGGTGACATAAAGGTATAATAATTGCTAGTTTATAGGTATTAAATTAAACACTTACCACATTAAACATTTTTTTTAAATCATTAAGTAATTCAGTTTCTATTTTCTTGTATCCAAACAAATTGAATAAAAAGTCATTCATAAGCCAAGGCTTTTGGAACCTCATTATTGCTACTGACTTATATAGTTCTACAGACTCCATGTAATTACGTACAAATTCAAAATCTTCGACTACATTTACACCCAAAGCTGTTACTAAAATGAACAATTTATAATAGTCATCAATAGGATTATATGCAACATAAAAAGCTTGTTATATTATATGAATATATGCATGCAAATATTCATGGAAAATGCTTGAAATATACACGAAAATTGACAAAATATGCAAAACTGAATGCCTAATTTTAGAAATCAAAATCAAGAAAACCTAGTTTGATACAATTAGTAAATTATCCTTTGATAGGCGATAATAGGTACAGTAACATTACATGACATTAACATAATTTAATATTGTTGCAAACAATCAAGTACTGTGCCAATATAATATTCAGTGGTAAGATTGTGTCTTCGATCATTTCTTCAAAACAAAAGACATGCACAGCTACTGACTGAAATGCGATCCGATGCGATGCGAATCCGACCAGTCACAATAATAAATTATTACTCAATAACACTTAAATTTGTGACTATTAAATTTTGTCGGATTCTGGACATTATCACTTTTATCGCATTTTGGAATGTATGGTGAGGGTACTGCACTCGGAAAAAAAATGAAAATGTAGGTACCGATAATATGCATAATAACTAGATCTTACGTAAAATAATAATGCATATTTCGTACATCTAATACACAACGCCATCTAGTCCCAAGCTAAGCAGAGCTTGTGTTATGGGTACTAGACAACTGATATAAATACATATATACTTTTTTTTGTAAATACATACATATATTATACATAGAAAACACCCACCCACAAAAATTATGCTGTAACCGCTGAGGATGGCTTAAATATGCATATGCAAATACATATAATCCGGTCTCTAGTCATCAATATTATTTAATAAAATAATGATTATATTAGCCAGACTTGTCTTGTTCTACGTCTAGACAAACTCGGCACAATTTTTTTTGGCTTAGTGATGCTTCTGCAAATAATTAATGCAAAATTAACACTTACAAAGAAATGCCTCGTAAAAGTTTTTGTTAAGTATCCAACTGGGATTGAATTGACCTTTCTCAACATGTTGTTCCAGCTCATAGACTATCTTCTTACTTTGGGCATTGAATTCATCCATGAATCCTTGTACAACGGGAAGGCTAAAGGCTGGGAGAATACATTTGCGTCGCTGTTTCCAGAGGTCAACTGTAGGAGAAACAAAGTTCTTCTTATTATTAAAGAGTTGTTAAGTTTTATTCCTAATGCAGGAATAAATTCTGTGTCGCGTGGGACTTATCAAGCTTTACACGTCTATCCAACTACAGGTCCTATGTTGCCCGCATTCAACTCTTTCCCTTATATCCCTGATGCAATCTTATCGTTTGTCCAATGGTCCAAAGTTGTTTTGAGGAATATGCTTAAACTTACCTGGTGCCGTGAACAATCCATTACCAACAAATGGTTTTAAGTAATCATATATGTAATGTTTATTCAAACATGCATTTGCCACAGTCATGGCATCATCAGGATCTGTGATTACTAAAAACAAAACATATACATTGAAATTGTAAGTCAATAGGTTTGTTTCATAGAATACTTGTGCTTTCCATCAGGCAGAGTAGTCATTTTGGCCGGCCATACATAAAAAAAAAAATTAAAAAATGGTTGTCTGTAAAGTCTGTTTACGGACGATAGTTTAACATGACAACGTCATGCGCCGTATCTATCTCTCGCTTGCACTTCAAGCCTTAAATGGAACGCCTTAGAGCGAGGTAACGCCGCATGGCGAGGTAACGCCGCATGACTCATGTTTTTTCGTGTGTGCAGCCGTCTCCATCAATTTATAAGACGTTGTCACCTCAAGAAATTGGACACTATCACGATTCAAAATTATCCATTGCATATGCATATTGACTGTTTTTTGTCAATCGCGCTTTTCATTACCAAATCAACACCCCTTAACAGTATGCTGTTAGACATAGGTATCTCCTTCCTTAGATAGGGGATTTTGTCTGCTATACGAAACTAGTTAGATGAGTTGTTAAAGGGCCTATTTCAAGTTATGCCTGCTCTTCCACTGCAATGGTATTCTCGTTTCCAAATGTTTGAACCTAAATACTGAAATTTGGGTAGGTACTATAGATCTACGATTTTATCATTAGAAAATCAACAGGAAAAACAATTATTTGATAGGCTTCTTGTTAGTGACTATAACTTATTGGCACTTATTACTCAAGGGACTCTTTATGACTTGTCACACATTGAAAGCACTTCCCTGTCCCCACAGAATTAGGACAGAGTGATTCTTTCAATAAACTTATTCAGTAACACACGATAACAATGTAATCAATTATAGCTCTACCCTGGTTAGTGGCATAATATTTTAATTAATCAAATGTCATGGATATGTAATTAGAAAATTATACTTACAATAATGAATCTGATGAAATATTTTATAGTACATGACACCACCATTTTCGATACATGCCATCGAAAATTTACGAAAAGTTCTCCATAATCCTACAACATTTACAGGTAAATTGAAAACAAGTTACTTTGAAGAAAACCAAAAGCTAAGCGTTGAGCTATGTCACGCGCTAACTAAAACAATGTAAGCAGATGAAACGCTGATGACTTAAGGTTGAAAATACGTGTGGACATCGAATTCGCGGTCTACACGTATTTTCTACCAATCATTGATCACCTGTACTTCTCACCTGCACTCGCACTAATCAAAGTGAATACGGGCCTTTAGAAACATTTATCAGACTCTTCTTCTACCCTTACCCAGATGGGCCAGATGCCCAATATAGAAATAAAGTATTTCTTACTAACGTACCTGATGGAGTTCCTAATATTAAATAAGCATGTCCTATGAGGGGTAGCTCTACCGAGTAAGCTGGTGGCAACTTATGTCCACGAGAACTTGATGTACATGTCCACAAACATATAACACTCCACATGAAAAAAAATAAAAATATAGTTAACATTTTATTTACTACAAAATCCTGCACTAGAGTGAATAAATCTAGCCAGTTCTTTTGTGTTATATACGTTCGCATAACATAAAAAATAGTATGGCTATATTAATGTAATATATTTTTATACACACACACATACAACCGAAGCAAGTTTTTTAGATATTCTCATTATTATCATTTACACGCCTTTGCATGCGTAAAGTTTTTTTTTTAACCGACTTCCAAAAAGGAGGAGGTTCTATGTTCCACTGTATGTATATATATTTTTTATGTATGTTCACCGATTCCTTCGTCAATTGTGGACCGATTTTGAAAATTCTTTTTGTATTCGAAAGGGTATGCTCCCGAGGTGGTCCCATTGCCACCATATCAGGATCTGATGATGGGATACCAGGGAAATCGAGGGAAACCCTCATTTTTTATAGGCACATAATATGTTTTCCGTATATTTTCTGAAGTTACACCGGTATTTGCGTCTGATAGTCATCATTTTATGATGATGAGCTGATGATGTAAGGTACAACTCCTTAACGGTTAGGAGTTAGAGGATAAATCTTTAAATATCATATGTAGATATGTTACCTTTAGTCGTATTCTTTTAAATTATTTAGGTAAGCTGATGATGGAAGGTGGAAGGTACAACTCTTCAACGGTTAGGAGTTGGAGGATAATTCTTTCAATATACATACGTATCTAAAGAAAGACGTTTAGTCGTATACTTTCAAGTTATTTAGGTGAGCTGATGATAGAAGGTTAAACTCTTCAACAGTTAGGGATTAGAAGATGATTTTAATATTACACGTACGTAGGTATAGACCTTAATTTGTATTCTTTCAGTTATTCATATGGATCGTTTTATTGAGTAAACACCCACTGAGGAAGGAATTTTGGAATTTCTACCCCTAAGGGGGTGTTCAATTCTCTCGCCAATGCAAAGTTCACCTTGGGAAGTTTATAATGCTAGTAGGGCCCATTTGTACAGGCATTAAATCGCTAACCTAATTCACTAGCGAGAGCAATGAACCTTTACGGCGATTCACCGTGTTCTTAATCTAAACTAATGTAATCAAGCACTTACTGGAGATGCGTGATGTCCTTGATCTCGTCGGCCGTCGAAATAGGGGTTGAAAGTTTGTACGAAAGTCCGTCATTTTTTAAGTTAGAAACATGAAACGTTATCTTTGGGCTACTGATTAAAAATGAGGAGATACGTATATAAGCGTTTCTGGATATTCTACCCCTAAAGGGGTGAAAAAGGAGTTGACATTAAATAAGTCTTTTTAAACCACTAAACATATTTGCATCAGCAGAAATTTTATGAAATAGTTCAACTTACTACTTACCTACGAGACTGTTTGCACTAAAAACCGAAAAATATAAACTTTTTATAAAGGTTCAGCTAGTTTAACATAATTGTTATGGCGCACCGATGTGGGTGGCGGCTCTGACTGCCCTAAATAAGGCTCGCCTCTGGCGGCCTCAGAGGGTACTGGCAGTCAGAGCCATACGCGGATATCGCACGGTGTACCGAGGCGGCGTGCGCCTTGGCCGAAACACCCCCGTGGGATTTGGAGGCGGAAGTGCTCGCTGAAGTTTATCGACGGGTGGCTGAATATCGGGCGGAGTATGGCTATCGCCCTCCGCCCGAAGAGGTACGCGAGTGGCGTGAAGCCGCTCGTCGAGCCACTATGGCTAGATGGTCGTTCCGGCTGGAGACTCCACGCGCTGGCTTTGCCGCCGTGGAGGCTCTCCAGCCGGTCATCCTCGAGCGGGCAGGGCGGCAGCACGGGACCCTTTCCTTCCGACTGACGCAGGTCCTTTCCGGGCACGGTTGCTTCGGGAAGTACCTGCACTAGGTCGCCAGGAGGGAACTAAGTCCCGCCTGCCACCACTGCGACTGCAGTGAGGACTCGGCCCCGCATACGCTGAGGCGGAGGCGCGCCTCATGCCGCCCTGAGTGTGGCTGCGGATGGTCGGGACGGGCTTTCCCCTCCATCCGCTCTAGTGGCCACCCGCGAGGGTGGAGGTACGCGTGTGCCGTACGTCACCTAAATTGAGAGTTTTTAACAGCCGACGGTGCCCGCTTCAGTGCGGTCAAGCGCTGGGAGGGGTCCGGACGTGTTAATAACTGCAGTTCCCGGATTCCTCCCTTCATAGGCGCAGAGTGGGACACCGTGTGGTTTTAGTGGGTTCGAGTCCGACACATCGCCCCGCCGCAAGCCCCGGTGGGATCAGTGGTGGATTTACCACTAGGCTGAGTAGGCTGGAGCCTAGGGCGGCGAATTTTAGGGGGCGGCAAATTTAGACGATTTTTATTATAATTAAAAAAATAAAAAAACAATTTTAAAGAGAAAGAAAAGAGGTCTTGACAATTTAACAAAAAGAAACAACAATGTAATATGCAGTGTACCAAATACTCTCAACTTTAATATTATTCAAAAAAATACTAAACGATTGGTAAAATATATCTTTGTGAATATTGGTTTTTAAAACATCTCATTAACAGTTTAATATTACAATTCAAAATAGTAATATTTATAATTAACATCTTTCTTAGTCACCACTGAGGGCGACATGATGTTCTAGAATACGCCGAGCCGCCCGTTACACCGGACGGTGGCGAATCAATTTTGAGTAGAAATTTTCAACCCTTGGTCCTCTCCGCTGCCTCTTTCTGCTCAATGTCATCTTCGCAGAAGGAGGTAAAACATCTGCCACTACCGACCAAATCGACATAGTTGGCAGCGAGAGATGCTCTCCGATAACTGCAAGAGTATCCAACGCTGCCATGCCAAAGCACTGGCACAGCGAATCAGCTCAGTAAACCGTATAGGCGGGATTCAACTGACTGCTAGTAACCACGTGCAGATAATTCCCAAAGCTTCCGTGCCCGGAAATTGCCAGAGGTGCACCCTACTCTGATCGGTCAGAGCTACCGTACTCACCGGGGGCGGGGTACCGTATAGTGGTATGGACCGGAGAATTTCACGCACAGCCTTGTAGCGACAAGTCAGTTCACGCAAATTGGGCAAAAGTCGCCGAAGGACAGACCAGCCACTAGCTTTTGTGCAAGATGTCGAAAGAGTCCGTGAAAAAGCTACCTACCGTTAGGGAACAGGTCTAGATACATTGTTTGGGATTGATTCGGTACGAGAACCGAATAGAACACGATTGAGGCATCATAAGGTGGATCACGACCGGACTCATGAAATGAAGAGACTGAGGGCGTGTTTATATGACATGGAAATATTTCACGCCCACAAAACATAACCGCAGCGTGCTTGCACGATCCACCAGGACTGCGGACATCCTACTGGACAGCGTAGGCGTGCAGCGGATCAGTTGCTTGTGTTCTTTTAAAACAAAAAAAACTCAAGCAAGATTGACGTGTCAACTTCGGTTTTGGTCACTGCTAAGAATTTGTATGTTGAGGACTAGTCAATAAAGTTAAAATTGGTATAAAAAGAAACAAGTACGTGGCCAATACACGGCTATCGCGCGGCAGCCGCAGGAAAATTATCGCGTCGTCTGACTGGGCCCTTACGTTTTTGTTCAGGACCACCATTAAATCCACCGCCCGATCACTAGAGGAACATCGCTGGTGACCACCTCTTTACAGGTTGCCCCTCGGGGTGAAACCAAACTTTCAATGGCATAACAGATTACGCCCAGGC
This sequence comes from Diaphora mendica, assembly GCA_949125395.1. NCBI lineage: Eukaryota > Metazoa > Arthropoda > Insecta > Lepidoptera > Erebidae > Diaphora > Diaphora mendica. Next base: position 899,118 of record OX421332.1, on the reverse strand, counting down.
CTGGTGGCAAGTCTCCTGCGAGGCACTAGTACCCTATGTTCTACAGGAGGATGCCGAAAATATCCCCCTGTAGAACACTGCACGACATAGGTCGACTCTTCAGATATTCATCTTGAACCTCGTACGTGACGATACGTTACTCTAAATAGTCTGCCACTAGTCGCGTCAGGCACTCTGGGACCGTGTGGTAGTAGAGGCTAATAAATGCGTTGGCGATGTTAAACAACAATGGCAAGCACGGGTGGGCGGAGCGTACAATGCACACGATCGGAGCTTTCCGAGGGCCATCCGTAAACCGTAGATGGCTCGAGATCTGTCAGGGTACCAGAAGCTTTTTTTCTAGGCTTCTTCCTCGGCTACAAGTACCCAAACCAGAGTGTGATATAACTAAATCACGTTCCTCCGGTAGGAGATATCTGAATTCATTCCGTGTTGAATCGAAATGTATTTCAACTTTGTTGACATTGCACGTGGGTGCTCAAACTAACACACGGGCCGTTTAGTATGGGGGCAGTGGTCTTGCAACGGATCAGTATTACAGCTGCACCTACCGCCGTATCTGTGACGGGTGGAACATTATCCACGTTCTTCTCATCGATTCCGACCAAGGAGGCCATAAAAGGGACGTGTGTACCACCTGTGTAGTACGGAAACGCCTTCAACAACTTTCTGCCTCTGCGAAGCGGGTCGAAGGCGAACTCGCAAGTAGAGTTCGTAAATAAGGGCCTGATGGCACGCATGACGATTATTGTAAATTCGTGCAATGAAGGCGATAACGGAGACTGAGCCACAGTTAAGACACAATCCTCCCCCCCGCCTCCCTAAACACCGTATAGCCTTACTCGGTTCGATTTCAACACACTACACGCAAACCCCTGCAGAATGTAAAAGAAGGGTATTGAATTGCAGGAGTTAGAAGGGGCGGCAAAAATTAAAAAGCCTACTGGCGGCACATATGTAAATCCGCCACTGGGTGGGATGACGATCCGAGGGGATTTCCACAGCTAAAAATTATTATTAGTGTGCCCGCGTGCATGTCGGTTATCGCGGCAATATAGCCTATGGGCCGGTATACACGACAACGCTTTATCGTAGCGATGTGACTGCACAGTTCGTCTGTCTCCGTATGTTCGTCTTTCCATACCCCTCCTCATCCCCCTCCCCATCCCCCAAAGGCCGGCAACGTACTTGTGACGCCTGTGGTGTTGCAAGTGTTCATGGGCGGCGGTAATCGCTTACCATCAGGCGATACGTCATCCCATTTGCCTGTCTAGTAAATAAAATATATATATATATATATAACGATCTTTGAAGAGCCTCGTATCCAATAGTGGACTTTTAAAAGCTGATTATGATGGCTTAATTTACATCAAACCGACTTCAATCTGGACCAAATTTAAATGGGACCATACGGGAATATTGAGTTATTCGTTAATTTGTCGCCCACATACTTAATGCAAATTGAAGACTTATATGGTTTTCTCATGGATGACATGTCAGAACTGGACCAAATTTAAATGGGACCACATGGGAAGCACCAGCTTTCAATTAAAAAAAGAACCATCAAAATCAGTTCACTTAGTCGAAAGTTATCAGGTAACAAACATTTAAAAAAAACAGTCGCCTTGAGAACCTCCTCCTTTTTTGAAGTCGGTTAAAAACTAGTTAAATGTTCTTTAAAGTAGTGTTAGTTCTTTAAACAACTGTAATGTAGTTTGTAAACATTTTTGTAAGCAAAGATTGGGAATACGTGTTACGCAAGAACAACGGTCAAAATGTTTGGATCTGTGCACTATCGTTGTAGACTTGTGGTGACCGTTATAGTGAATTTGGTAAAGTACATTTCTATATATTTAAATTCCTAATATACAGTTTGTGTAATCTATACAAGTAAAACTAAAGTGTCTGTTTGTTATTTCAAATTAACGGCATTTCAAAAATCAAAAAAATAAATAAGAAAATGTCCGTCTGTTTATTCCAGCTAATCTCTAAAACAGCTGTACCGATTTTGACAAGACTTCACTGGCAGACACCTGAAAATATAAGGAGTATCTTAGGCTACTTTCTTTTAGACTAGATGCACCGCGCGGCGTTACTCGCGGTTGTTTTTGTAAAGGTAGGACGACATCAAACGCGGGTAACACCGCGGGGCGAAGCTAGTCTAAAAGAATAATAATAATAAATATTTCGGACATCTAACACTCAACGCCATCTTATACATAGAAAACACCCAAACTCTGAAACAAATATTTGCAGATCATACAAACATTTGGTCTGACCCGGGAATCGAACCCGATACCTCAAGCACAGCACGCCACCGAGGCAGTTAAATACAATACTAACATTATAAAGCTGAAGAGTTTTTTTTGTTTGATTGATTGGCGCTAATCTAAGAAACTACTAGTCCGAATTATTTTTAAGACTTTGAATAGCCTATCCATCGAGGAAGGCTATATGACATTACGGTACGACAAATAGGAACGGAAAAAAAAATGAAAAAAAAACTTCGTTTAAAAAAACCGACTTCAAAAACTAAAAAGTATAAAATAACTTAATTTGTATGTGCTACCTATTCATAGGTTTGAAGTCAGTGCCAAGCCAAATGTAATAGTAGGTACCACACTCGCTATATTTCGAGACGAACGTCAATGACGTCACCAACGCTTCGGTTGTTTTGTTCAACGCGAAGAGCAGCTATCCCACTCAAGGTCACGCGCGGCGAGTGCGGTACCTACTATTACATTTTGGCTTGGCACCGACTTCAAACCTATGAATAGGTAGCACATACAAATTAAGTTATTTGATACTTTTTAGTTTTTGAAGTCGGTTTTTTTAAACGAAGTATTATTTTTATTTTTCGCTTTTTAGTCTTTCTCAAGTCTCTCATCGTCATTTCATTTAAAGTTAAATGATGTCTACAGAATATGAAGGCATGCAGACAATTGCTCTTAACTTCATTGCAGGCGCTCACGTAAATTTGAGGGTTTCTTTCGATTTCCTTGGGATCCCATCATCAGATCCTAATATGATGGCCATGGGACCACATGAGGAGCATACCCTTTCAAATACAAAAATAATTTTCAAAATGGGGCCACAATCGACGGAGTAATCAATGTAGATACATAAAAAAAAAAAAAATTGAGAACCTCCTCCTTTTGGAAGTCGGTAAAAAATGGGAAAGGTTTATTCCTTTTGAGTGACTTTTATCATAAGTAAATGCCAAAAGAATCTATTCTGCCGATGGAAAGCTAGAGTAGACTCCAAGAGTGGTGGTCACCATCCTCATTGTGAATGTGGATAATGTAGCATGGTGACCCACACTATGACGGACTAGGGAGATGCTCTCACGCCCCGTTTGAAAGACCTGGGATCATAGAAGGAAAACACGTGCGCTGTTAATAACGTCCAATAGAGGATGTTCACGGTACAAACACAATATAAAGAAGGTTGATCGTCAGTCAATGGATGTTTTTACTATCAGCCGATAATATACAGATACTTTCAAATTTCTGAAAATATTCATATTTCCAATATGTAAGTAACTAAATGAAGATGGTATGCGCAAAGTCGAAAAAATAGTCTTATATACAGAGTGTTGTTACTATTGCACTGAACCCAAATTCATCCAGTCAACTGTCACCTTCTTTACATTAGTACTTATAATGAATAAATAATCAAACATATTTAAATGTGGCGATCAATGTGCGAATACTTGGCACATGGCGATGCTTTTCACTCAGCCTTTGAAACACTCACAGAATGTTAAATAGTTAGGAAGTTTTTCTCTTATTAAATATTCAGTAGTAATACTGTTCCATACATTAATATACATAAATATATTTGAAACGTGATTAAATGTGTAGAAACGATGGACTAATTCACACTTCCTGTAGTCAAATTCAGGCGAAATCTATGTATGTAATAAAGAGAAATTAAATCTGAAAGTTCTCAATTGAATTTGTAATAGTAATGAGATCACCTGCAGTAGTTGATGCAGCATGTATTCAAGAAGTAATTTCTTTGCAGATATTGGAGAGAAACCTCTACATTTACGCAATAAATACACCTAGAAGAGACGGTGTAGACGTATTCAATCTTCTACTGGGTTTGTATAAGTTAAATCCTTTAAAACACTCAAAAGTATACTCAAAATTTGCTAAAAACGTTCTCGCTCCAGGTGACATAACGGATGTATTGTCGTCAAGTGAAAATCGAAACTACCATAAAAAGTATCAAGAGTTGAAAGAGATAGAAAATGTAATACATCCTTTAATTAAGAAGCAGCCGAAACATTCTTTAGATAAACCTAAGTATGAGGTAGAAAATATTGACACAGAAGACTTTAAAGTTGACCTCGTGTTGCCAGACAATGTCGAAAAAGATAACAGGCCAGCTAATAAATATGGTAGTGTAAATATTTTAGAACAGTATGGTTTTACCAATAGTATAGAAAACAATATGCCTATCAATGCACCTAACACGAAACTATTACCTGTCAATCAATGGTTGCTACCTAATTCTATTAAACACAATCCGACGTCAATCAGAAAGCTTGATAGGAAAAATAGACCACCTGGTAATGAAAACCAATATAGACAAATACCTACCAATTTTCAAGAGGCACCAATAATTAGTGACAATGAACTAACAGCGGACGTAGTCGTTTTGTAACTTTCAGGGTAATGAAACAATATACAATGAAATGTGAAACTTACTTTATACAGAGTTTTATGTACAATAAATAAATTAATTAATAAATTAGTCAGAGGTCCGTAGTTTTAAAGCTAGTATTTTTAATTTTCTTATATTTGTCCTGAGTAAGCGATTTCGTGGGCGTCTTCCAAACTTCTCTGGTAAGGGCCATGGGAATCCCATCCAGGAGCGTGGTGATCCACATGATGCTCAACGTGGTGCTGAGGGTAATGGATGACTTCGTAGTTCACAACTTTAGGTTTCGTGAACTTGAAGATAACCATGGCTCCTGCAAAACGATACAAAGGATTAGAATGATTTTTATTTCTACATGTGCATTTATCCTTCCTAGATAGATAGAATTTTCATTTTCTCATACAATGTAATGTGTAAATTTTATTTGTTGAACGTACCGGATAAGACAAGCGAAATAAGACCAAGTGTGAGGGCCTTCCAAGTCTTGAGTGCGATGAGGGCAAGAGCCAATGGAACTAGAACCGACGCTTTGAACTTCAATCCAAGGAGGAATGGCAGCAGAACCTTCTTGATGAAACCGTGTTCTGAAAAAATATACAATAGGTACTTATTAAAAACTGATGTTTTTAGTTTTCATAAACTGAGATATCAATTATACGAACTGCTCTTGATCCTCAAGGGCTTGGGGAGCTTGATCTTCTTCTTTCTGCCCTCGAATACTTGACCGTCCTCTTCACCATCTAAAGGCATCTCCAATTCTGAAGGCAGATCAGCTAACAATGACCGCGGCACATATTCAGAAGTAGCACTATTTGAGATTTCCTCGGGAACTTTCACTTTGAGTGTGTGCGTCTGGAGGAATCGGTCTACTTTGTCGACGATCTGGTAGGCAGGGTCGCTGGCCATCCTAGGATCCAGTTCCATATCACCGTCAATAGTTGCAGTCTTGACAATGGAGAGGTCATCCGTAATATTAATCTCTTCATCGTTGGACACTTTCGAAATCCACTGCAGGGTCCTCGGTTTCACACATTCCACCGAATACTGACTTAAACATTCGTTGTAAATATTTTTTACTAATTTCGATGCGGTATACGAGTTTGCACTAGCAAAAGCCGCGAGAGATAGAAGCACTAATAGTTTAGCCATGTTGCACTTTTGCACTGTATATTTTTTTTTATTTTTTGACGGCAGACGACTTACTGCCGTCAGGTTACTGATCACAATGTATGCCAGGATAGTCCTGGGCTTGGTTTATATACGAGCATTAATACGTGACGTGATATCAGAATGCGCGCAAGTACTATCTTCAGTGATACCTGCGTTTGTACGCAGCGGGTACAATTTACTCACGTGTGTGCGTGTGGTGACACTGTATTGGAAAACTATCACTTTATTGCTTAAGCCTCTTCCCTTGGACTTCAAATTCGCAAATGGAAATCAATAATAGAAATTTAGTTGCTTATATCATATCTCAGGATGGTGTGTAAATAATTACTTATGTAAATCAATGTGACATTTTGGCTGAAAAGAAATTTAAATGAAACTAAAAGTCGAACCCAAAAGTCAAGTGACAAAAACGGTATCGTGCCCTATTTCTTCCTAAGTCCTACGAATGTTGAAAATTTTGATTTGTTATTAAATTATTATATAAGCTGTCTTTGTTACATAGAATTGGATAAATTTTCTCAGATCGTATACTTTCGGAACCAATAATTGCTTCTGTAAAAACTTTCACTTATTACCAAAACGTAAAAGATTTTCTTTATTACGATGGTTGACACACAAAAAAGTCTAGTAAATTCTATTTTTGACTCTCCTTTGCATGTGCAAGTCAAGTCGTCATGTTCTGAATTGATATGCTGTTTTAGTCAAGAATCTACTTTTTGCCAATCTCACTTAAATATTTTCTGACTTTTTGATAAACTATAATATCCTATCCACATTACACTATTCCTTAATATTATATATTTCCTAAGACAACATTTTCTTTTCTAAAACTTTTCATCAAGGTGATATAAATCCCAACAATTGTTTCATTAATTAGTTTCTTTATCCTTCTTAATTCTTCTAGTGAGATAGTTTAAAAAATATTTCAAATGATGAAGAGGACATCAGACGAACGTATATCAGGAGTAAATGGCAAAGGCGCATATAAATTGCCTATTACGGCAAAGCGCTGTAATGGTCAATGGCTAGGTCAAACTGTGTAACGACCGTAATACACGACACATTTCCTTTTATTAGTGTTTATGTATATAAAAAACAGCCTACATAGAAAAACAAACTATGCCATGATTTCAGTGGTTGATCTTGGACTATTGACTATTATTTAAATATGTAGGTATTGTTACTCTCAAATAATTTGCAAAAACAAAGATCTATTGTACCAAAAATGTCGGAAAATAACGAAAATAACCAAGCAAAAAAAAACTTTACATTCTATAAAAATAACAAATTAGGTTTGTTTAAAAAGATTGGCATTTGAACATGTTTTACTTTGCATTTAATGAAGTTATTTTTTTATCTTTATTTAGGTACGGAGCTTAATCATTATGAATATGTCGCTCCATCATAGCCACTTTTTTATTTTACATAAGTCTTAAATATTCATCATACAAATCATAAAAAGCCTTAGCTGTATCTGTCAAAGGACTGGCCAGGATGCATAACAACATCTTCCAACACCACTAAGCAAGCGATCTCTAAGTTGTTGGTTTCGTGTACATTCCATCAAAACATGTTCTACATCCTCTATTTAATGAAGTTAAAAGTCAAAGACATACGTGGTTCATTTTATGTTGTACAGATTGTAGTAATGAAACATCTTGAACTTGATTTTTGTCCATTCTTTGACTGTATTATGTTAAACGCTTAGGTTAATGCGTGTGTTAAGATTTGTTTAAAAGAAAATATTCATTGGCCAATTAATCTCCGTATAATGATTTATATTTTCCCGAATATTTTCTTTCACCTTAGACCATTGTTTTCCTCCTATGTCTTTAGTCACCTTACATCAGTTAACTGTTTTTTTTTTCAAATATCTGTACCTAAAAATGACTTAAGATTTATTAAACTTGTTGTATCATGTACGTCATCGTATTATTTTGGTATATCTTTATTGAACTTGGAAAGTATCGTATCAGATACGAGGTGATTCCGCAGAGAACCAAGGCCATGGACATAACTTACTGGAAAAGCAAGCTGAAGTGGCAGAGGGTATTTTAGCCGCAGAAATGTTAACTGTTGGGGTAAACATGTTCTTGAGTAGAGACCGCGTTTCGTCATCCGTTTTAATTTAAAGTTTGTTAGTTTTTGAAGTTGTATTAGGTAAATCTCTGGATCTATTGAACTGATTTAAAAAATTTATTTATCAAGAAAGTCACATCACAAGTGTATATATCAAAGGCAAATAGTTTTATATTTCCCCAAAAAATGATTACCGCGATATTCGACATAACGTGATGGAGCCGGAGCTGGTTGTGAAATATAGGAAAATAAGTTAAAAAAACCTGGGTGACCGGTTTTCTTATTGACGAATTTTCTTAAAATTAATCCTATCTCGATCGATTTATCGCCCTCGAAACCCCCTGCATTCTAAATTTCAGGAAAATCGTTGGAGCCGTTTTCAAGATTCAGTTTATTTATAAACGATTATCAACAACGCTGTTTGAATCCTAATACCCTTTGAACGAACAATTCTTATACTCGTAGGTATACTCGTATATGTGAGGGTTAATAGTCTAGCAGAAAGCAAACACAGATTGTTATTTGTTATGTCTAGTCTATGTTGCATTCTCGGCCGACTTTAATAATAGTAGAAATGCTTCATTCTCAAGCTCAAAAGAAACTTATTTAATGAACTACTTAATAGATTTAGACTAAGAGACAACTACTATTACCTCAGATTACAAAAGTTTTTAATCTGAGAATATCGCCTTATAAATATTTAACCCTGGCAGAACTATGATTTACAAATAGGAAGAAAACCTCAGAGATAAGCGGTGTTAAAGCTTTTCTTTCATGTAATATGGGGCAAACGAGCAGACGTTTCGCCTGATGGTCACACACCTGAACACCAAAGGCGTCACAAGTGCGTTGCCAGCCTTTGGAGGGATAGGGAGAGGGATGGGGTATGGGCCTCCGGTATCCTCACTCACTCGGTCGGTTTTCTGTGAGGCCGTGGTATCACTCCGGTCGAGCCGGCCCATGCATGCCGAAGCGTGGCTCTCTCACGATAAACCTTTGCTTGCTTTTCACCAAATAAGTAAGTTACCTACATACAAGTGTCCATGGGCGAAGGTTATTACTCAACATGAAATGACCCGTGTGCTCGTTCGACAAAAAAAACTATAACAAAACCACAAACTACATAATTTTCGTCAATGGCTATAAAAGAAAGTGAAGCCAAAATACAACTGTTCGCATTCCTTACGTAACAGACAAACGTTTCAAACAATCTTCATTCTAAACATACGCTTAAGTGAAAGATGTTGGTGCAAAACGGATGCTAAAGGACGTGAGCTGACCGCCAAGTGAGCCCTGGGCCGTTAGTATGGCTGCCAGAGTTGGGCGTGGACATGGAACTATGGCCAGCTGTTTTGAGTAGGTTGTGTTATGTCAATTTATAATTTACGGTACTTCTATTGAGGAACTAAAACCTTAAAGATAAGTTAAGCATATAAATACATATCACTACTCTAAGTCTGTGGAATACAAGCTCGTTTGTAAAAATAGAGACAAGCTTTTATTCTACAGACTCAGAAGACTAAATCGACCCGGGGATAGCCCCGAGACAATTTAGACTTCAAGAAAGGACTCATGTTTATGATGATTATGTTTATAAATGTCAAATGCATAGCACATTCACACCGTCAAGGTATGGACACTTGTGCGGTGAATCAGTATTAATTAGACTTTATTATACGGGGATATTCGTGTGAAGCTTTCGGGTGGTCTGAAATTATTATAGATGTATTTGTACAACTATGTGTCTTTATGTTATATGTGTGAGTACTCGCTTATTGTAAAATGTATTATATATTTACGACATCTCGTATTTCTATGTATTTTCGATATTTAAGTGTCGGTTGTTATGCGTGAGTCACTTTAGGGCCTAGTTGAAAACCAGCGTCAGGCTTCGTCTAGCATTTGCTGAACTTGGTCCTATTCTGACACTTTCACGAGGCAATCATCGCTCGGTTGTTTTTTTTCAAAAGTGTATTAGATCATGATGTTGTGTCTTATCGTGTATGTGTCAAATAAACATTATTTCTTTCTTTCTTCCAAGTTACAGGGTTACAGAATAGAGTCCAGGATCTCTGTTTGTTTGTTTCTGTATTTTTAACTATATATTATTATTTATTTATTTATAACACAGAAAAAAACATATTTTTTTATGTGTGTTACGCAGATATATGCAGATACTAGTTGTTGCCCGCGGCTTGCGTTATCGCGGCAAATAGTAGCCTATGTGTTATTCTGATGTTTAAGCTATATTACTGTAAAGTTTCATCCAAATCCGTTCAGTAGTTTCTGCGTGAAAGAGTAACAAACATCCATCCATCCATCATATAATATTAGTATAGATAGATATCGTTACGCAGATATATCTGCGTAAAGACATAATATATTGTTGATACCTGTATAAATACGAATGTTTGATTTATAAATCGTATTTAACCTTAATCTACTACGTCTTAATGTACAATGTTAGGTTTTAATCACTTGTTGGAGAAATAAAATTTAATTTTACCTCGTCAAAAATTCTCCTCGATTTTTTATTAATCTAGACGTAGAGGGCCGTGAAACTGAGTTACCCAGAGCCCTACATACAAGACCGACTGGCACACACTTTCATTGACAGCTCATTTGGACGTACAGACATAGGTACTGCGTCTGCATACATATGGAAAATGAAAGACTGATTTATGTCGGCTTCTGAATCAAGGAGGAAGAGAATACTTTGTCTGGTTTTAGAGCAGAAAATAAAACTTTTCTTTTAAACATTAACTTATTTAATTAATTAAACATTGATTAAAATATAATATAATTATAATTTACGGGACTTAAAATGCAAATTGTACCATCATTCGGTTGAATACTGAAAGATGACGTCGTGAAAAATCTATTAAATTATGCTACAGGTAACTAGGGATTTATCACGTCCATGTTAAATCCCTGGTAATAGCATAGGGTCTCTTTCATTTAAAAGAATTTAAATCGGAACAGCAGAGTGAAAGCTGCTTTAGTATCTGAAGCGATTATAGTTTATATTGAGATACAACGAACACATGCTAAAATATGCTTTCGTATTAGATGCAGTACAGTACTCAAATAATAGAAATAACAACAAAAAGAAAGGTCGCATCATAGAGTTAAACAAGACGGAGTAAGATCGTCCTAAATAAAAAAGAAAAAAGGATCGTCTTCGTTCAGAAATAAAAGTAGAAAATGAATTATTGTTTATGGTAACACGTTGACGTTGTTTAATTGATATAGGTAGTAGACACCAAACTATCGCTTTATTAATATGCTGTGGTCGTAACGAGCGAAATCGTCCTGAATAACTTCGACGTCGAACCTAATCAATAGCGGATTTTGATATGATTATTTTGTATAACAATGGTCACCATTACACAAGGTGACCAATATAGTGCAGCGACTTTAATTTAATCCCAGGCTGTTCAGGTTGGATTCTTTAGTTTCACATCTTCGGCCTTGACCAGTCCACTGCTAGATTTAAGCCTCTCCTTAGGAATGAGGTTTTGGGCTACTCACCACGCTGGCCCGACGGGTGGGCAGGGGCAGCACCCTTTCCTTCCGACTGACGCAGGTTCTTTCCGGGCACGGTTGCTTTGGGAAGTACCTGCACTCGATCGCTAGTAGGGAACTGAATCCCGCCTATCACCACTGTCTGTCGCGACTACAGCGAGGACACAGCACAGCACACGCTGGCGGTTTGTCTCGCCTGGGCGACGGAGCATCGGGCCCTTACTGCAGACTTGCAGACATCGGAGGAGATCTCTCGCTACCTGTTGCCGATGTTACGACAGCTGTTTTACTGCGGTCGCAACCTTCTGCGAAGATGTGATTTCGAAGATGAAGGCGCCGGAGTAGTTCGTGCGAGACAGAGACAGACAGACAAAACAGTCTGGGTTTGCGCAAGTATACTTGAACGTGTATGTCTGGCTTAAGCAGCTGTTTGTGAGAAAGTATATAGGTGTATAGGTATCTATCATATCTTTATAATGCCACACTCACCGCATGTGCGCCCCGTAAATATACATCTTCAAAGAAAAATACTGTGAATAAAACAACCCGTTCAATGACGAAGACATTTATTAGGAACTGGTTGTTGCCCGCGGCTCCGCTCGCATATATATCGGTTATCGCTGCAAATAGTAGCCTATAGTACCTACTCATCATCATCACTACATAGTATAAAACAAAGTCGCTTTCTCTGTCCCTATGTCCCTATATCGCTTTGTTTGCTTAAATCTTTAAAACTACGCAACGGATTTTGATGCGGGTTTCTTTAATAGATAGAGTGATTCAAGAGGAAGGTTTTCATGTATAATAAATGCATAATATAGTATGGAACACTGTTAATTTTCGAGGTTTCTAATGTGATGTAGCAAATAAACACATTTTTTTGCGCTTATATTGCAAACCCTGGTTGCACCCTACGAGATAGATCAAAATAATGTACTACAGTATTGTACACCTTAAAAAGTGCTACAAAAAAGTCCGCGACGGTATATGTCTATCTCTTAGGGATAGCCCACAACAACCATTTTTTATTCCTTTCTTTTTACAAGAAATAATGGCTTATTTACGAAGTGATTTTAAGCAATACAGAATGAATCCTTATACAATTACTTAAGTAAATTAAATACATTGTGCATTTAATATAGATCAAAATGCCCCTTTACAGTATATAATTTAAATGAATATATTCGAAGATATTAGTGATATTACAGATTTAAAATGCACAAATCGTGTCGTCGCATCTGAAATTCACCCGTGCGAAGCCGGGGCGGGTCGCTAGTCATACCTACTATAAAAGGTATAAAGTATAAACTATCTATACTAATATTATAAACGCGAAAGTTTGTATGTATGGATGGATGGATGTTTGTTACTCTTTCACGCAAAAACTACTGAACGGATTTGGATGAAACTTTACAGTAATATAGCTTATACATCAGAATAACACATAGGCTACTATTTGCAGCGATAACCGACATAATAATATGCGCGGGCAGAGCCGGACCACGTGTGGGGTCAGACATTAATTTTCGTTCAACATAAAATTTTAATCTTACTGACATGTAGCATTTAATACAAGTGGATAGGTACATATTAATAATAGATCTTTAATATTATTATTATGGTTCTTGGACTAACTGAACTAATTAGCACCTTCCACTTATGTGTAAAATTTTATTTCAGTAGATGTCATGAATTCGTCCTACTGTGATTCGGAGGTCACGTTAAGCAGTCGATTCCGGTTTCGTAGGATAGCAACAGTCGTGAAGCATAGTTGGAGGCCTTTGGTTTGGACGGCTTAAAAACACCCAACGCCAAGATTACGTAGCCACAACCTTGTCTTGCCAGTCCCCAACCCGCACTCGGCCAGCGTGGAGACGTATGGCCTTAACCCTCTCCTGAGAGGAGACCCGATCCCAGCAGTGGGAGGTTATGGGTTGTTGATGAAATGTCATGAAGCCCAATTTAGTTATCTTCAAAACTTAGCACTCTAAAAACCGGCAATACACTTGAGATTCTTCGAGTTACCGATATCAATGGGCTAGTGTAGCAATATAAAGTACTCTGGTATAAAGTACCCGTTTTGTCCTTTTAGAGCTCAACACAGGTGTACACAAGTTTTTACATAGCGCCATCTAGTTCCAATGTTAAGCAGATTTGTAGTTTAGTTTCAAGCTAAATGGAAACTAATACTTAAATAATATAATATATCTACATATCCAAATTGATTACCTATGTATTTAATTAAAACAATGAATTAATTACAAACTTTATTTTCATCTTTCAATGTTTAGGTATTTCAGAACGAACACATTATCAATGGCGAATGGATAAAATGTCGGCTGACAGTTTATGTGTCAATCACTGACGCACGTCACTCAATCTACTTTCTGTGCAAGTACATTTCGAGAATTCAACGTACACATTTAATCTTTGTATTTCTATTTACATGGACCGTATACAGTGAATATGATACGTTCATAACATACGACATTCCTTTACACTTCTTTCTGTGTTAATGGACTTTGTTTAGCCAGTTTGTAATGATGTCAAATAATCGGATTCCTTCTGGGCCTAATACGCCTGGGAGCCAGCAAACCTCCCCACAACAAGGCATAAAAATATTTATACAAAGGGATTACGCTGAAGGGACTGCTGTGAAGTTCCAAAACCGTTTCCCGTCTGAACTGGAAGACAGGGTAAGAGAAAGTGATTTGTTTATATGATATTCGAAACCTTGAGATCTTGGGCGCGGATCTTACACACGACTACTTTTTATTATCTTCTGATCATGTGAATAGTCTTATTCATCATAAGAATAGGAACGACATATTTCTTACAAGATTTGACTTGATATTATTTTAAAGAAAGTGGAGTTTTATAAGTGATGCAGTCAAAAGTATTAAAGACTTAATTTAAGTGATAATATAAGTGATTATTATGATTTAATATGCATATTCATGAATGATTAATTCAGATTAAGTAATTGGTTAGACTGTTTGGACATAAGCCAAACTTTTGTCAAATAGTTACTACTTGAATGAAGAATAAAACCCCATGTATAAAAAAAATCATAAGTAAACAATTCACCTACATAAGCAACATCTCTTTCTTAACTTTCGATGGTCACTAAAAGGTAATAATAATAAGCTTTATTAGAACAGGAACAGGAATCCATGGGTCACCATAGTGCATTGTTGCATTGTCTGCATTTGCAATGATTATGGTGACCACCACTCTTGGATTTTGCTTATGCTTTCCATCAGGCAGAGTAGAGTCATTTTGGCAGGCCCATACATAAAAAAAAAAGAATGCAATATAGACAACAGACCTTCTGCAGCTTGAGTTAAGTTTAAAGAATTTAGTTTAAATAAATGTGCATCTATACCGCCTCAGAGAGTATGTAGATAATTAAAATATTTAGATTTATAATTAGCTATGATTCAAGAAATGAGTAAATTTAATTCAATCTACATAGAAAGTTACTGTGTTTAGAAACTCATTCACATATAGTGGATGGAAGCTTGAATGGTACACTGACTAGCTTGAAATTATTTACTTCCGCTGTAATGGGTTAGCATCTAATAGCTTTAATCAAGCTATTCTGTATAATATACTAGCTGAACCCTGCAGTGCTACCCGCGGTTATTGTCGTACCGCGGGAAACGCCGCGGAACAAAGCTAGTCTAAAAAAAGTAGCCTTAGTTACTCCTTAGATCATCAGCTATCTGCCAGTAAAGTCCCGTCAAAATCGGTCCAGCCGTTCCAGAGATTACCCGGAACAAACAGACCTGTGGGTCTGTTTGTTCCGGGTAATCTCTGGAACACAGGCAGACAGACTAAAATTATAAAATAAAATATTTTGGTACATGTAAGTACTGTGTATACATACAAATGCATTCATTAAAAAAGCGTTATTTTAATATTACAAACAGACACTCCAATTTTATTTATTTGTATAGATGTATATATAATCTGAATCTCTGACATGGCACTAATGATTTTCATGAAATTTCATATGCAGGGGGTTTGGGGGGTGATGAATCGATCTAGCTAGGAATCATTACCATACCACGCTATACTTGGTCATCCAGATACTGTATTATGAAGCCTGTTGCTGTATTAGCCAACTGCTGTGAGTTTCAATTCTATGCAGGACTAAAATATGAGTGATGATTTTGTTTTTTTTATTTATGGCTCTGCCAAAATAACTCTTCTCTGCCTGATGGAAAGCATAAAAAGAATCCAAGAGCGGTGGTCACCATACTCATTGCGAATGCAGACAATGCAACAATGCAGCATGGTGACCCATACTATGGCGGCCTAGTGATGCTTCTGCATCGTTGGGCCTCCAGTATCACCAACGAAACATGACAGGACTAACACTGTCATTTTACGTTGATTTCCTGTGCGAGGGTAGTACCGCCCCGGGTCAAGCCAGCCTGTTCGTGCTGAAATTAGGCTGGCTCTACTACCTCAAATATGGTCACTTGTCTTCAGTCCTTAAAATTTAGGTTGATCTCTATGACAGAAGATTATTAAATTGACATAGTTATTTTGAATGAGTGATTTATTTCTGTATTATTTATAGTGTGGGTCACCCAGTTGCAATTTGTGAATTCACAATGAGTATGGTGACCATTACTCTTGGATTCTGCTCATGCTTTCCATCAGGCAGAGTAGAGTCACTTTGCCAGGCTTACAGCTTAAGTAGTGTTCTATAGTCTCTGCTTGTTACTCCAAACTTTATGTTTTGTTTTCTTTGGTTGATTTTGTTCTCATTCAAGTCTCTTAGTAAAAAAAAATATTGTAAACCCGTTTTTTTTTTTAAAAGACTTTTTCAACAATGGAGTTTCTTGCCTTTTTTAACACTCGTAATGATATGAAATTCTTGTTAAAAACTCCTTTTTTTGAATATTCTAGGCCCATAACCTGTTAAATTAAACTGCGATATGTGTGGAACAGAACTGACTGAAATTTTAATAAGAAAAAGTACACAGATAAAATATGTCATAGGCAGCAGCACTGGTACATTCACAGATATGTTTAGATATCACTTTACAACAGATTCTTCTCAATGAAGGGCTGCACTTGGAACTGGCGACTAGAATCACTCTATTTTTAAATATTAAATATTGACTATTCAGAAGTGCCTATTTGAATAAAATCCTTTTGACCTTACAACGGCCCAATCAAGAAGTTAAGTGCGGAAATGTTTTTCCGTGGGAGAGCCACGCTTCGGCATGAATGGGCTGGCTCGACCGGAGTGATACCACGGCCTCACAAAAAACCGGTGTGAAACAGCGCTTGCGCTGTGTTTCACCGAGTAATTGAGGATACCGGAGGCCCAAATAGCAATCCCTTCCACCCACCCCTCAAATGCCGGCAACGCACTTGTGACGCCTTTGGCGTTGCGGGTGTCCATGGGCGGCGGTAATCGCTTACCATCAGGCGATACGTGTGCACGTTTGCTCACTATCCAATAAAAAAAATGCTTTTTCACACCCTATTTAAAGAACCTGGGAACATAGCGGGAGGGAAACACATATGCTGGTTCATAGTGAGTTCCAGTTTTTGACTGCTGAGCACAGGAAGGAAAAGCCAAACAGTAAATGCCGAGTGTATTTCTACCACTTTGTTTGAATAAAAGTCATGATTATAAACTTGTTGAATATAATGTTTACAAAACATGTAGAACAGAACTGGCAACTCTGTAACACTGTTTGTTCCTAAACATTGCTATGATCTATTTATTTACTAAACCTGGCCGGTTTACGTCACAGCATTTTTAGAGTGTGATGGCAGCTATTAATCTAGCGGAGCCAGGGGGACTGTGCTCAAAATCCGAAGACGTACCTAACTTTTACAGACTTTTAGGAATTTGTAAAATAATATTTTTTTGAAAATACATTTATCCTTATATTAATTGCATTTAAAAAATAAAAAAAGCGGCCAAGTGCGAGTCGGACTCGCGCATGAAGGGTTCCGTAGCAGCAAGTAACATAATATAAAAGTTCTTGTAGTTCGTTGTAACTTAGATCGAAAAATTGCGGCTTACGATTTATGACGTATTACTTAAAAAAAACTACTTACTAGATCTCGTTCAAACCAATTTTAGGTTCTAGTTTTATCATTCGCTTATTTTAGAAGTTACAGGGGGAGACACACATTTTACCACTTTGGAAGTGTCTCTCGCGCAAACTATTCAGTTTAGAAAAAAATGATATTAGAAACCTCCATATCATTTTTGAAGACCTATCCATAGATACACCACACGTATGGGTTTGATGATAAAAAAAAAATTGAGTTTCAGTTCTAAGTATGGGGACCCCCAAAATTGATTGTTTTTATTTTTATTTTTGTGTGAAAATCTTAATGCGGTGAACCGCATTACTGTGTCTGTGACCAGAATACATCTACTTACCAAGTTTCAACAGTATAGTTCTTATAGTTTCGGAAAAAAGTGGCTGTGACATACGGACAGACAGACAGACGGACAAACTGACAGACGGACAGACTGACATGACGAATCTATAAGGGTTCCGTTTTCTGCCTCTGGCACGGAACCCTAAAAACCGGCCAAGTGCGAGGTACAACCTGGTGACAGACGGACTATCAGGAGAGGCTTAGTAATAGAGTCCCGTTGTACCCTTTGGGTATTGAATCCTTAAAAAAGATGATTATTGTAACTATTAGACTATGAATGTATATAGGTATAAGTTTTTGTTTTGTTTTTATTGTTTTTAGTTTTGTGTGTCTTATGTTAGTGCAATGACAATAACCAACTGTTATGAATATTTAAACTAGGTATAATGTACATAGAAATAATGAGTGTATGAAATGTTTCTCATATCTCTATATTAACTATCTCTCTATCTAAATACCTATTTACCCAAAGATAGATAAAGACAAAATATTATCTTTCTAATAGAACAGTCTCTGGTATGATGTTTCAGTATAATTATTATTTTTTATTTCCCTACTTTTTTGTATAGTACTGGGAGCAAATAAACAGAAGAACTACTGACTCTTGTCACTTACCACAAGCAACTTAACCATGTGGTGAAGGATTATGAACATGGAGAAAATTGAACATGAAATGAACATGGATGAAAATTTCAACTGTCTAACTAACACGGTTCATGAGATACAGCCTGGTGACAGACGGACGGAGTCTTAGTAATAGGGTCCCGTTTTACCCTTTGGGTACGAAACCCTAAAAAATGTGCCTGTATGAAGTTTTTAGCCAATATTCAATAAAAGAACGATGATAGGTTTTACCTCTATAGATTTTTTTAATATTATATAGTTACAGTATTGTTATACAAACTTTTAAACTTTCACGTTCCATGATATAATAATTATTTATTATTTTTACGGGAATTAACGTCAGCCTGTGACCACGGCCAGTGCAACCTGGTCGAAACAAACGTCAGGCAAATCAGAGGTATGTAATACCTTTTAATAAGTCATCGCGTTAATCCCCGTAAAAATTATAATTAATTTTATACAGTATTGTTATCTTTATAACAAACAATCTTTTCCCCGCTTCTCCGCCTGCATGTATGTCGGTTATCGCGGAAAAGAGTAGCCTGTGTTTTTTATCAAGAATCCAAATTTCATTGAAATTGGTGCAGCCATTTGGTCGTGAAAGCTTAACAGACAGACAGAATTTTTATTGTTAGTATGAAAAACGTTCCAAAAATTTAGCTTATCTCAATTTATGATGAACCAGGTAGTTCATAAATTGCACTAAGCTAAATTCTTCACCTTCCACGCAACCCTGTTTGCTTCTCCCAAAAGTAAATAATTATATATTACTACTCGATTCCTATTGGTATGGTTATTTAGCTTACTGCCTTCCTCGATAAATGAAATACAATACATTAAATTAGTTTCTAATTTCGAACCAATAGTTTCTGAAATAACCAGACAAACTCTTCAGCCTTTTACCGTGGGAGAGCCATGCTACGGCATGAATGGGCCGGCTCGACCGGAATGATACCACGGCCTCACAGAAAACCGGTGTGAAATAGTGCTTGCGCTGTGTTTTACCGAGTGAGTGAGCATACCGGAGGCCCATACCCCAACCCCTTCCCCCATCCCCTTCCCCCATCCCCCAAAGGCCGGCAACGCACTTGTGACGCCTCTGATGTTGCGGCTGTCCATGGGCGGCGGTAATAGCTTACCAGCAGGTGATATGTCTGCTCGTTTGCCCCCTATTCCATTAAAAAAGCCTTATAATACCTATTAGTATGGATGATGCGAATAGGAGTTGTTGCTACTGGATATTAAAGTATGATATTTGTTATGTTACAGATAGACAGGCAATTGTTTGAATACACTATGGACCGGCTGAACGAACACTTCGAGATGGCAGAGACGGCTGACTGCAGCACCTACTGTGAGGGCTGCCTGGCCTGCCTTACTGCTTACTTCATTTATATATGCACAGAGACACATTATGAAAAGGTACTTTTAACTTTAATACCAGTAATTTTTTATCTATAGTATACCTGTCAGGCCTTAATTTCGATTTTTCACGAAACAGGGTTCACATTCAAGTTCGTTTCATTGCTCATTTCAAAGGGCCTGGTGTGAGTTCAAAATTTCCTAACAGCTGTTGCTGCTGTCAAAAGCAGGCCAAAGCCACCACTATCCCAATATTATGGGTGGGGATCATTCTTACCTGTACTGGGAACACACATAGAAGAACTTTCATCTTTAATTAAAAGCCGAAAGTCTGGCACTCACGGGCTCTTGGACCATGTCAAGTCCTTACAAATTCCAATTGTATCGAGTATCTTTTTATCGTGTGCTATTATAGAGTGATTGATTGAGTAAAACATACTTTAATGCCATCTATCGAAGTGATACAGAATTACGTGGGATATAGTCCTGTATCGCGCAATAGAAGTTCTCGTGTTGATGAATATACAACTGATTATATAAACACTTGTTCCTCACTTTTTATGTTCGAATAAGATAACGTATGCGCTGGCATATTGTATGACTTCACCGTGATTGTGGACCTTATCAGATTATAAGAAAAACCTATTATTTAGACTAATATGCATGAAATTAAAATGTGTGACTGTCATATCACCATTATAGCAACAATGGGAACTGAGTATTGCATTGTTTAGTATTTATGAAGGTAAAAATAGGTATACAGGTAGCCCGCTGTTCTAACATATAGTATGACTGCAACTCAGTACTGAGACTATGGTGAATGTAAAGGCTGTTTTGAAACAGTAATACTAGCCGCCAATTTAAAAAATCATAGATTTTTCTTTTCTTAAAACTTACATTCATAATATTTCTCATTTATTTTTTATGGTTCCGTAGTCAATATAGCAACAACAAAACCCTTATAGTTTCGTGATGTCCGTACGGCTGTATATTTCGCAGAATATCATTGTTAAAAACCTGTTATTTTACATGAACAATGAACATACATACTAATGACATGATGAAAATCTGGAAAAAAGGGTTACTCTATTTCTTCTGACTTTTAGGTTAAGAAGATTTAATATGTTTCAAAATGTTTTGATTGCACCTTCATTTAAATTATTGTTTTCAGACAATAGCATTATGAGATATAAAAAAATCTTCTATTTTCTTCTCCACAGCACCTGAGGAAAGTATCAAAATTCATAGCGACACAGAACGAACGAGTATACAACCCTAGAGGAATCCACATAACGGACCCCATCCTCCGAGGGTTGAGGGTCATAGAGATCACCGTCATCGATGTCCCCAACTGCCAGAGTCCAACTGGCAACACCAACTCACAGATGAGGCACACATGACCACCACACGAGAATAGGGAGTTCTTCATGTAACATAATAAGTTTTGGTTATTGTAGGAATTTGGTGCTTCGGTGCTTGTGATAGAGTTGATTTTTCTATTCAGTGTATCGTATGTCTCAATTTGTAATACTATTTGAGATATTAAGATACGACTGATGCAATTTTGAACCTAAATGTACCAATAATACGACACCGAATTAAATCAACATCAAACAGGATACAGGTTAAATTTTGTAATATAATGTAATTATAAATAGTGATTAAAATAATACAATAATATGGGAATATTACAGTTATATGGGAATATTATAATAATATGAGAATGTTACAGTAGTATGGGAATGTTACAATAGTTTGAGAATGTTACAATAACATGGGAATATTACAGTACTATAGGAAAATTACAGTAATATGGGAATGTTACAATAATATGAGAATATTACAATAAAATGAGTATAGAACAAATATATAATTTGTTAATTTTGCAATTGCACAGTGCTTATAAACTACTGGTGCGTGTTTAATCATTTTTTATAAAAGGAAACTAATTATATTCCAAGCGCCAAATTCCTAGTTATAATCAAAACATTACAATCAAGTTATTTCTAAATAGACTTTCTTCTAAAATTTCCATTGAGTCGTTGTGTAAAACATATGTTTAGTGCACCACTGTGTGGTTTTATATGTGAAACGTTTTTATACCTAGCTGAAATAACTGAAAATAGTTTAGAATATAAAGAAAAAAAAAAATAATGTTGAAATTTTGTGGGTAGTGTTAAGTGAATCAAAAATAAGTATCAGTGCGCGTCGTGCTAGATATTAATGTTAATATCTTAAGTATCATCATCAAAAAAGACGATATTCCATCATTTATTTGACGTATTTTATATAATATGTAAATTAATTTGGAATGGGTAATTTGTAATCGCCATTGTTCTTCCTTTTCCGATCCATGTTTCCATTACGTCCGGGTCGGCGAAATGTATATCAATTTCGGCGAAATATATACCAATTTCGGCGAAATGTATTAAATTTTTGCGAAATCGTAATCATTTCGGTTAGTTGCCTTTATCGTTCGCGTGTGATGTAAACCTCCTTTCTAAGCAGTGAACTATTGAAGCTGTAGATGATGATATGTGATGTAATTTATGGATTGGATCGACATAGTTTGTTGAATGCTACTATTTAATGATATGTAGAGAACTATCCTTTTTATACGCCCATTTAAATGTTCATAAACCTTTTTCTATACAAATCATCTATAATTTCCTTTTTCATACTATTACATCCAACTACCCTCATTATTTCACCAATAGGTACATACATCTAAAACTATAACTTAAATGTGTACTTGACTGATTTTTTTTAATTTAAATATCTATTTTATCATAACGGGACAGGACTCCTTTTGCCAAAATCTTCTTCCAAATGTGTTGAATGTGTTAGTGTACATGAGAGGACGCAGTGGCTTTTAAACGTAGTATATTATAGTGTTAGTGCGTATATAAGAGCATATGTAACGTCTTGCTGTGAATAAAATGGAAACACTTTAAGCGTGTAAAACTTATTTAAAAGTGTTCACGGTAATGACACAAGCCATCATGGAAATGATAACTGCACACTAAAATTAATGAATCATTAATATTAACATGTGTGTAAGTAAAAAAATGTGTACCGTGGATTTAAAATTGGTTCTATGAATGACATGACCTTTAGAAATATAAATTATATTAATTTGGTAAATATTATAGAATAATATCAAAATTAAATATTAGTACAAAGAAATAAAACAAGAATAAGTTGTCATGTGCTAATTTAAAATTTATACGATTTACAGCAAGTTATTCGAGTAGGTAACAAATAGAAAATGCTAGCAATATAAAATATTTTGTTGATACATCGTGCAAAACAGGCGGTGGGGAGTAGCCATGACGTCGTTTTCCGACACAAAATAGTCGGTCAAAATTTTTTGTGGGGGAAATCTTCACACACACATTTTACTTAAACTTGAAAAAAACAGATTTATACTACACTCATTTCTACACACGTACATATACACAAATGCACAAACTCACACACGTACCACACACGTGCACACACTCACACACGCACGACACACACATAGTAACGCACCCCAATTTATCGACCGATTTATTACCGACTAAACTGAGCTAGCGTGAATCCCGGAGTCCTGAAATAGAAGTCTTGACCTAGTTTAGGCTCCAGTCCACCCCAACCTACAAATTTTGTCTCTGTACTAATTTCATTGATATTGTACAATGTGTTCTTTTTTGTGAAAATAAACATATTTTATTATTATTCTTATTTTAGACTTACTTGCAAAAACAATCGCCTGTCACTACGAACTCACACATAACAATTAAAACAAAACACTCACAATTTCACACACACACATAAATACATTCTGTGTCAACAGTGTAATTTGGGCTTATATTTCGACAGAGGACAACTCCTGTGTATGGCTACTCACTACCATGTTGCACATGATTTTTGTAAAGAATATAGAGATTCGGTAATATGTACAGCATTTTTATACAAATAAATGCTATCTTATCATCATAATTATTTTAAATACGCTTATTGTCAACATTAAAACACATACAGTCTTCAAGAAGTCACACAAAGTTGTAGTTTATGACACTACATACTATGGAACTATATTTATGTTTGATGTGTATAAAGCCAATTTACGTTAAGAGGGCCTAGTGTGAGTATGTCATATCAGCTCATTGACTCCACGTATGACATAGTGGTTTAAGCGGGCGCTGGGGTTCGAACCACACATGGGACTACAGTCTTGTCTGTTCTTTAATTCTGTTCGTAAAATCCCCAATGTCACAGGAATATTTCTAATGTGGGATTTGTCATATTAAAAAAAAAACCATTACAACCGCGTCCGGCGTTTCGATTGGCCCCCCACTGAAATATTCACCAATCACTTCGACGAACGTGCTCGCCGACGAAAGCGAGTTGCTGTAAAATAAACTCACACTAGGCCCTCTGGCTATCTGTCATTGAGGTACACAGCTTAAAACTAACTTATTTAGAACGATTCCAGGAGTTTAATTTTGTATGAATATGTAATGGTCTTAGTTCATGTAAGTAAATTATTAATATATTTTTTTTCTTTTAATAAGATAACTCGCGCACTAGGAATAAATCCTGTGTCGCGGGGGACTTTACAAACATACATGAAACGGACACAAAGAACACCCAATATTATTTTTAACCATATATTTTAACTTCTTTATGTGTAACATTTTTCCTTTCGCTTTACTACAAGCAAGGGACGTAAATGTGTAACAATATCACTATAGCCCATTCTTCCTATCCTAAAATCAATCTGCCCTTTTAGCCAAGATGTTATGTTTATGTTTCGCGTCGATTAATGTGAACCTACTGAGATTTTCTTTTCTGATATACGATACACCTAAATGTCTTTTAAATGTTTACCTAAACGTTAAAAAAATATTTAAAAAAAACATAAGACAAATAAAGGTTTTATGATTTTATGTTGCGTTTAAACGGGAAATGATCTCGGACTAGAGCAAAATCATTTAATATTTTATATCGTATCCACTCAAGCTTGTTT
Source organism: Diaphora mendica (assembly GCA_949125395.1). Classification (NCBI taxonomy): domain Eukaryota; kingdom Metazoa; phylum Arthropoda; class Insecta; order Lepidoptera; family Erebidae; genus Diaphora; species Diaphora mendica. The sequence goes on along the minus strand of OX421332.1, from coordinate 874,253 downwards.
CTTTAAAGGGGTGAGCAGAAAAGTAGTTTATTTTTTTCGGAACACCAACAGCAATAATAGCATAAAGCAAAACATCAAAGATATGTTACATAAAGGTTATGTAATTACTCATCAAATTGTAGCTTGCTCTTACTTTGTTAGTAGAAATACAATCCCATTTACCTAATAGGGAAACCGAAGTAGGGATTTAATGGTAGGAAAGGGAAATCCATTTTCTACCATTTCTACTATGCCAAAATGTAGGATTTTAAAGTTACTACATGAACTAAGATTGTGACTGCATAGTGCGGGCTACTAGTATTGCTGTGGTTACTCATTGTAGTTCTATGTTATATAATTTATATGTTATATTCAATAATTAGTTATTAATGTAATATAGTGATCCATTTATCAGTAATATAAATTTTATATATTTAGTTATAGTCGTTTTTATATGCCGTTCAATATTTTTGACCGTTCGCCGTATATCGTGGCTGGACTTCGTAAGTATTTATAGTTAGACTAATAATTTTATAGTTATAATAAAAATAATTCCGTATATTTGAGATCCCTATTATTTGCGTTTCGATATTTTACGTTAAATTCGCTTTTGTTGTTCGATCGCGTTTAGAATATAGTGACGCATTCGGTCTGTTTTATTTACAAATAGGAAAAACATCTCTCCGCTTTTCATGTTATCTGCAGGAGTTCGTGAAAAAGGGACGAAAATTTGTAACAATGATGCAGAAGTATCTCAATAGGCCGCCACAGTGTGGGTCACCATGCTACATTGTTGCATTGTCTGCATTCGCAATGAGTAGATATACCACCACTCTTGGATTCTGCTTATGCTTTCCGTAAGATTGTAAAAACCGTTAGATTATAATCTACCTAGCGAGATTGTAAACTTTCGATAGATTGTCAACTGTGATATACTGCTTACGCGTGTCAAATTGTCAACTGTCCCAGATTGGTCAGTTTTACAGTAGGCAGTTCAATGGCCATAGAGTAAGGTTAGAACTTCTTTGATTAATTACAAATTGATTTAATATAACTAACAACGATTTTATATAACTAAATGTAAAGCTGTGAGATATTTTCAACATAGAATCAATTTACAATCACAAAAATACTTTACGCAACTTATTAGGCAACAAACGAATTAACAAACAAATATGGCGGCGCGGGACATATGCTGTTCAACCAATCAGTGCGCGACTTGCGATTCGTCACACACCATTTCACAATCTTTCGACTGTTTGCAATCTCGCGAGATAGATGTCAGATATATTATCATACTCAAATCCTATTCCGTTGGTACACTACAAGGCTTGCCGGTTTCTATTTTAAGTTAGGAAGATTGTGAAGTAAATTGTATAAAAAGTTATTATAGCCTTTGGTTTTGTGAAGACACAATCATATTAGATTATGAGTTTTATTTTATTTGTATTGCCTAAAAGAACAACACGTTTAATACTTAAGATTTATCTTAAAAATCCATTGCTAACAAAAAAGTATTTTCCTTTAAGAGGCATCCATTAATTATGTGAGATGTTTTAGTCGATTTTGCGATTGTGTGATGACGTGAGATTTAGTTTAATCCCCTCCCCCATCCACTAATCTCATTTAATATTCTTCAAGATGTGTGTTTCTAGTGTAAATGAGTTGGATGGATGGATTATTGATGTAATGATGAGAAAACACCTCACGTAATTAATGGACACCTCCTACATCTGTAATCATTTTCAAAAGCATAGATTCCAAATTTTCATTTTAGTTTTAGCTAGTTAGCTTAGTAACTATCACATATATCTGTATATCTATTTAATTATTTTAAACGTATAAACTTTAATCACAATAATTACAATTAGTAAAAGCATTTTTATTTTTAATATGATGAAAAATAGTATATTTAGAGATTCAGTAAGTTTTTAACTGCAGGGCTTCAAGATGTAAAAACATGTGTTACAAAAAACCGACTTCAAAAAGCACAATCGAAACTTTGACTAGGGCCGGATTCACTTTGACACGTATTTTCTACCAATCATTGATCACCTGCACTAAGCACCTGTACTCGCACTAAGCAATGTGAATACGGGCCTTAAGCGTAGAAGAATGTCTTGTCTTCTCCATAGGACCTTAAACTATGAACCTTTGAGGAATATTTGAAAACAGGCAACTAGTTTAATGACTAATTCTGATTGATGCTTGCTCCTGACGATTTAAAATACTTATACTTAATTAATTGATTTAACTGAAATGAATGATTTTGAATTTGAAGTCGGTTGATAATTATAATTCATTGTTATGGTGGTCAGCATTAGAATAGATTTTTTCCTGACAAATTTGTTAAGGCGCGTCTCCGCCGAAATTTGACAACACAAAAGTTGCAAATTTTTGTTCAGTGGAGACTCGGTTTTACAGAAACTTTTATCACCAACACGTGTTGACAACACAAAAGTTGACAACTTTTGTTCGGTGGAGGCTCGGCTTTATATACCATGCCTACATTTTTTTTGTTAATTTATAAATATTGTATTATATAAAATAATATATATAATATTATATAAAATAAATCAACAACATTTTTTTTTGACCGAAAAAGACTTAATATGTTATTTAGAATTGTATACCAACATTAGAAACCTAGATTGCTAAACAAAATAATATTTTTTTCAAAATAAAAAAAATATTTGTCCACACATGCTCTTAAAATTTGACCACATTTAAAACACTGTTTTTGACAAATGGACGAAGATGACGAATTTTAAAACTATATAAAATTTTGGATCACAAATAGTCAAATTGATCAACCCTAGAATGACATATTTTTCTTTTAGTCCTGTAGTTACATCATCAGAGCAACACAGACCGGCGGACCGGAGGGGATCAGCCATAGGTTATTTTTCCATTACAAAACTGTCATTTTTTGCGGATGAAAATCTTCACACATACACATTTTAGACCTACATACAAAACATTCACAATTTCACACAAACAAATCCACAGATAGTGTAATAAAATAAAGTCCATTCGTTTAGATAGTGTCTGTACATCCGCACGCAATTGTGGTTATTCATGTTAAATATGAATATATTAATTCATACAAGTTAGGTGCTTGCCTACACTGCTTCGACGTAAACTGACAAATCATATTTTACTTGTACGCTGCAGACGGCTCCTTTGATTTTGCTTTGACAAAAAGCAGCACGTGCGAGGGTGGCGCGATTAAAGCGACCGTATCTAAGCGAATGGACTATATAGACCCAAATGGGCCTATCATTTGGACCTATACTTTGAGAGAGGAACGCCTGCGTATGGTTACTCCCTACTGCGTTGTTCTATGGATTACATAAAACAGCAGCGAAAGAATTTATTATATTGTATAGAATAATAATATCAATTGGTAACACATTTGTATGTAACTAGGTATATGTATAAAATGCACAGGTTAAAAATGATATTAGGATAATGTTGCAAACATAAAAATATTAGATGTGTAAATCCCTACGAACTAATGCTTAGTATAAGGTATAGATTATATTATTATTGTAAATTATGCTATGAATAATATTAAATAATTGTAATATGTATGTTTTTTTTGTATAATAAAATCATTATGAAAATGTCCTTTGTTTAACGTGGTTGCTACAGTCCTTAAAATTTATTTATTTATTTATTTAAAACTTTATGCACACATGTACAATGGCGGGCTTAATGCCCAAGGCATTCTCTACCAGCCAACCTTTGGGTGATGTAGAAATTTTGTGAGGTAGGTGCATTGTGGTGGAAGTCAGAGGTTATAATTGCCATCAATATATGGAACTTACTTAAACTAATATAATACGACTACACATATACTTTAAAATATACCTACATATATACACATATGAATACATACACACCAATACATAAACTTTACATAAGTACGTACACTGTGAATAGGTACTAAATTGTATCTTAATTAAGGTTTTCCTGCCATTTTGTCATGAGGTAGTTTTTGACGTTCTTTTTAATGAGACTCGACTTGTTGACATCCTGAGTTCGAGTGGGAGCGTGTTCCATAGCAGTATAGCTTGCACAAAGAACGAAGAGTTCACGAAGTCGGAATTGTGGGAGGGACACGAGAGAAGCAAATTTTTAGATGAGCGAAGATTTCTATCTTGATTCGAGGATAAGAAACGGAGGTAGGGTTCAAGGTAAGTAGGTGAAGATGGGGAGTTGAGGAATGAAAAGAGATAGGTCAACGCTCGCTGACTGCGGCGCTGGCGAATAGGTAACCATTGCAATTGAGAACGGAAAGTAGACACGTGGTCATACTTGCGGAGATTGAATATGAATCGAATGCAGTTATTAAGAAGACGGTCAAGTTTATTAAGGAGGTCTGCATTCAGGTCGAAATAACACACATCACCATAGTCGATTAAGGGGATAATGAGGGACTGTGTGAGTGAGAGTTTCGTTTTAGGAGGCAAGAAGTTCTTAAGACGGTAGAGTGTTCGTAGGTTACCTGTTACTTTATGGCTCACATGAGTTATCTGGGCCCGCCAATCAAGAGTTGAGTCGATGAACAGACCAAGGTCTTCGACTACGTGGCTCCAAGGTATCACTAAGCCGTTGAAGACGACCGGCGAGATTGCCGTGGTATCCAATCGATTTATCATGATCTTGCTGCCAACCAATATTGCTTGGCATTTAGTAGGGTTAACTGACAGCCTGAATCTCATCGACCAAGATTTTATGAATTCCAGGTCCCTGTTGATGTTGTCGATGGCTTGCGATATGTCTTCCACCCTTGCCTGTGAATACAGCTGCAGATCATCGGCATACAGGTGATACGAACACCGAAGGTGATCAGTAATGAGGTTGATAAAAAAAAGAATAGAAGAGGAGATAAAATTCCGCCTTGAGGGACGCCAGTGTAAAGGTTACGCCAGTTCGATGACGAGTCTTGAACACGAACACACTGCTGACGTCCCTGAAGATAGGTAGAGAACCAATCCAATGCCTCAGGGGACACCCCAAGATACCCAAGGATTGATAGTAGGATTTCGTGACTGACGGTATTAAAGGCATTAGTAAAATCCACTAAGACCAGAACAGTAACTTTGGTGTCTTCCATGCCCTTCCTCATATCGCCAGTCACTTTAAGGAGAGCGGTAACAGTACTGTGACTAGGCCTGAAGCCGGACTGCAGAGGACTCAGCAATTTGTGTCGGTATACAAATTCAGAAAGCTGCTTGTATACGCAGGCCTCGAGCACTTTAGATAAGAAAGGAAGGATGGAAATAGGACGAAAGTGTTCGGGTAGTGAAGGATTATTTTTTTTAGGAAGAGGTATGATGAAGGCCTTACGCCAAAGAGAGGGAAAGGTTCCGGAGTCGAGAGAGTAGTTAATAAGGTGAGGTATTGCTGAGAGTGTATGGTCCAAGATGGTAATGATCATGCGTCGGCTAATGCCATCACATCCCAAAGGCCCAAAGCATTGGAGCGGATAGATAGTATGATCTTCTTGATATCCCCAGAAGGCACCGGAGAAAAATCGAAAGAGTCGATGTTGGGGCTGGTAAGACCAGATAGGTAATTTAGCGTTTGGCACTTGGTTTGAAGATCCAGCGTTGTTGTGGGTGAGAAATAGCTATTGATATCGTTCAAGCCAATGGTGTTCTTAAACTTAAAATTTATGTATTACACCACTTTCACTATCATTACAGTTTGACATAATGCGATAGAGAGGCTAACTTATATTTCTTATTACATCTATTGCTTCACAAGTGCACAAAGAAACACATATAGTAACGAAATATAAACTCAATTAACAATCCATCTTAAAATTAATAATAAAATATAAAACAAAATATTGCCACTCTTTTAGGTCTTTTAACAAATGAAACAAGTAACAATTATTTAAAAAAAACCGACTGCGTTAATATCTGCCATCTTTTTTTTGATGTACTCAGTGTCACTAGTCACTCTCACGACTAAGATGAATCTATTGACACCACTCAGATAAAAATACGACAAGCCGTTTAGGCTCTAGAGCGTGCCAAAGAAATACGAGTATACATATATACATACACTTGAAAAACATAACCCTCCTTCTTTCGTAGTCCGGTAAAACAGATGGCTATGTAACCGACGAAGTAACTTTGAACAAGCGATTTTATTTTGTATCACCTGATTCCTTCTTTACGTCCATCAGTTCTTAACTTAAGCACTTCAGTGCAATACATTGTAAATATAAAATTCACACCTGATTCAACCTCGTAAGTTATAAAATGATACTATTGATAACTGTCACAGAGATCAAACTGTTTTCTTTAAGTATGGCCCTGCCAAAATGACTACTCTGCCTGATGGAAAGCATAAGCAGAACCCAAGAGTAGTGGTTTTTAGTTCCTACATATAATACCTACCTACCTATATAGTACCTACAGGTACCCTCGGAGCGCGAGTCCGACTCGCACTTGGCCGGTTTTTTTTTTTATATGAGCCTGCCAAAGTGACACTACTCTGCCTGATATAAAGCATGAAGAGAAGAGTACCTAGTGGTCACCATACTCATTACGAATGCAGACAATGCAGCATGGCGACCCACACCATGGCGGCCTAGTGATGCTTCTGCATCATTGGGTCTCCGGTCTCGCATTAAGGACTATAGACAAAAGTTTTTTCTAAGCTAATGAAGCAAATCAGCAAACGAGTGACCCTAATTTGCTACAACCGCCCGTAAATACCTGAACTTCGCGGGTCACATTGGGGCCTAAAGTGTGTTTGAAGGTCACATCGGTAACGTAGAGTGTACGGGGTTTGTAAACGTGTACGTCAGTTATTGTAAAAAAGTAGCTTATGTTCTCCAAAGCTCAAGCTATCTCTATACCGAAATTTCCTCAAATAGGTTCAGTGGTTTAACCGTAAAAGCGTAACAGACGGACTTACTTTCGAATTTATAGTATTAGTACCTGGATGACCGAGCGTCGCTCGGTATTTTTTTTTTATAAATGGGTTTTTTGGCAACATGGGACTATCCAAACGCCACCTTTTTGTGATTTTTCTTCCAATAGTTTAGTGGCGCCCTCTGTTGTTACGCCCTATTGCTTCCCTCGAGTTGCGATTGATGGACATTGATTATCAATAAAATTGATTGTTGAAAACACCAATAAAATGACATTTTCTAAAAATGAATTCTAGTTAGATCGATTTATCGCCCCCGAAACCCTCTGTATACTAAATTTCATGAAAATCGTTGGAGCCGTTTCCGTTCAAGAATTGCTCGTTTAAAGGTATTAGATATGCTATCAATCACAATTCAGTTCATGAGATGTAGCCAGTGAAGTCTATAATTATTTAATTAATCATACAATAGATAGTTGGACGTCCAACTCCTAAATCCTAACAACTGATAGAATACGTGAAAGAATTTAAATGATTGTGTGATATGTCGTACCGGTCGTACATACGTAATCGATACAGGCCTTTACCGGAGGCCCAAATTATGCAGAGTCGTCTCAATAGGCCACCATAGTGTGGGTCACCATGAAATGATTTATTCCACATAAATAGAGTACATTTACAGGTGTTTTTTTAACCCCCGACGCAAAAAGTCGTTTACCGTGACGTGTCTGTCTGTTTGTCTGTGACACCGTAGCTCGCAAACGGATGAAGGGATTTCAATTTAGTTTTTTTTTGTATGAAAGGTGAGTTACGTGCGAGTGTTCGTTACATGTTTCATGAAAATCGGTTGAGTCATTTAAAAAGTTATGGTGGTGAAAGTGGGGAAGAATAACCGAATGTCTGTAAAAATATCATCGAGTGGTGTCTCAAATGAAAGCGCATAACTTGATTTTTACTTTTTAAAGGGAACTCAAGTTATTATGTCGGGGGTTTTTTAAATTTTGAGAATTTATAGTTATTTACAATGTGAACATTAGAGACCGTCTATTTAGCCACTGTTGGCATGTGAAAATGTCTTGTGTGTGTGCTGCATTGTCTGCATTCGCAATGAGTATGGTGACTCCTAGGTACTCTTGGATTCTGTTCATGCTTTATATTAGGCAGAGTAGTGTCACTTAGGCAGGCTCATATAAAACAAAACGCGGCCAAGTGCGAGTTGGACTCGCGCACCGAGGGTTCCGAACAAACCTGTAGCTATATTATATGATGTACCTAACTAAAAAATTTTGCTTTTTCCCATTTTCCTTTTTCTACGCTGTAAGACGGTGCTTCGTACCAAATTTTAAGATTCTGAGTTCACGGGAAGTACCCTTTAGGTTTTGATTCTTTTGCGAGTGTCGAAAATTTGCAGCATAAACGGCTGTATCTTCTGAATGCGTTGGCTAAGAAGTTTGATTTTTTCACAGCTCCAAGAGACAGTAGACTTGAGTGTTTGATATGAATTTCAGCTTGATACCTCCACGCGTTCCTGAGAAAAATGGTCTTGACAAACAGACGGTCGACAAAGTGATCCTTTAAGGGTTTTTTTCCTTTTTAGGTACGGAACCCTAATAACAATTCTGGAACGACTGGACCGATTTTGACTGGGTAGCATTGCGCAGCTAGTTTCTTAATAAAAACAACAAAATTTGTCTTAATCAAAAAATTATGGTAAAAGTTACGATCATTATAACTCACAACATGGTCTTAAAACTGCGGGAAAGGGCGAAAACGAACGGAAAAGCTTCAGTAATTACAGAAGCCGTAAAGAGAAACAATTGAGCTTTTACGACTTCGTGATCCGGGATATTCTAAGTCGTAAACATAAAGGTTTATGGCATCTAATTACATGGGGTTATTGTTAGTAGGCTGCGAGACAGAGTACCAAGCATACACTCTCAAGTGTGATGGAGGTTTGAGAAGTCTAACATTCATTAATGGTTATCAGATTACAAATGATGTGGAACTTGACTGAACGGGTTGCGTAGTGGTTTCAGCGATCAGCTTTCTACTACGCCGAGTAATGTGGGTTCAAAGTGTTGTCCCACATGGGACAACACTTTGTGTGATCCACAAATAGTTGTCCTGAGTCTGGATGTTATTTGTGTCCGTTTCATGCGTTCTTTACGTCCGTTTCATGCGTGTTTGTGTAGTCCCACACGACATAATAACCCGCGACGAAATATTTTAAAAAAGATAGATTTTAGTTAGCCTTTTTACATAAGTGTTTCATGCGTGTTTGTGTAGTCCCACACGACATAATAATCCGCGACGAAATATTTAAAAGAAGATAGATTTTTGTTAGCCTTTTTACATCAGTGTTTCATGCGTGTTTGTGTAGTCCCACACGACATAATAATCCGCGACGAAATATTTAAAAAAAGATAGATTTTTGTTAGCCTTTTTACATAAGTGCCTACATATACCTACGTACGTATATTACACATTTACTCACGCTTAGATAGTAGAGCCACGCTGATTTCAGCACGGATGGGCCGGCTCGACCGGGGCGGTACTACCCTCGCACAGAAGATCAACGTAAAATGACAGCGTTCGTGCTGTCGTGTTTCGTTGGTGAGTGCGAGACCGGAGGCCCAAATAGTCTAGTCAACAAGTTGACTAGACTAAAAGATGCAGAAGCATCACTAGGCCGCCATGGTGTGGGTCGCCATGCTGCATTGTCTGCATTCGCAATGAGTATGGTGACCACCACTCTTGGATTCTGCTTATGCTTTCCATACAAAAAAAAAAAAAAAACACATCCTTACGTACGGGGTAAGCAAAGACATATTATAAGACAACATTTAATTTTAACTCTATGGGCAAAGCCTAGAAGCAAAAGCGAGTACTTTATGGTAGGTATATAGGTGAGAAAATTGGAAATTCAGTATGTTGGAAAAGTTAATCAGATGGAAAAGCAAATGGTAGAGGGTATATTTCTATGAATTTGCTTATTCTTTTCAATATTTGAATACCAATAAAGATGATCAAAATCTACGAATAAGAAAAAGTTTCAGAAACTATAACCCGACTACGTACAAACTTTTCTACTGACACATCGTTTATTAGAATCGGTTCAGGGGTTAAATGAAATGAAATAAAATGAAATGATGAAATGAAATGAAATGATATATATTTGCAAGAATGTAGTATAAAAACAGGTCACAATAATTCTATAAAGATCGAGTACATTCTACCATAACAATGGTGTGCAACTAGCAATGTCTTACATTACATTAATGGCATGCAATACACTAAATGTTAGTGTCAATTTTAATTGATTTCAATAATTTTATTATGATTTTAAAATAATAATTAAAAAAAAAATAACAATTCAACAAATCAATTACCGCGCAATAAGGCGCTACGATAGAAAATATAATTATATAAGTCATAGGAAAATGACTCTGCTCTGCTGATGGAAAGAATGAGCAGAATCCAAGATGGTGGTATTCTCAATGCGAATAAGGACAATGTGGCATGTTGAACCACACTATGCCGGTGCCGGCCTAATGAGATGCGACTGGAGTGATACCACGGCCTCACAGAAAACTGGTGTGAAATAGTGCTTGCGCTGTGTTTCACCGAGTGAGTGAGGATACCGGAGGCCCATACTCCAATCCCCTAACTACCCCCCCCATCCCCAAAAGGCCGGCAACGCACTTGTGACGCTTCCAGTGTTGCAGGTGTCTATGGGCGGCGGTAATCGCTTACCATCAGGCGATACGTCTGCTCGTTTGCCCGCCAATTCCACAAAAAAAATGCTTTTTACGTCCCGATCAATTCTCTTTCTACTATCGCTAACATCTCTATTTTCTTTTATACATCATCACCTTCCTAGCCTTTATTATTCCCAAGATTTGGGGTTGGCTACTAGTTCAACCGGTTATACCTGAATATCAGTTTTTACACGGAGCGACTGGCATCGGACCTTCGCAACCCTGAGGGTGAACTGAATTCGAAGGTTGAACTAGTTGTCGGTATATTTGAGGGCACTGACTTCCCAATAACGATTGCCATTGATGTTCATGACAATCGGGACCGACGGCTTAACATGCTCTCCGAGGCACGGGCGGGAATCACCGCCATTCTTCCATACTCCGGGCTGCTATTAAGAATTTCTTATAAGAAAAACCCAACAGCTGTCCGACCCGGGAATCGAACCCGAGACCTCTTGTTCTGCAGTTGCTTACGCTAACCACTAGACCAACGCGGCAACGTGGCAGTTCTGTTCTCTTGTATTATTTACTAATATTTTTTTACCGCGTGACTTAGTGTTGAGATGGCGTCATTCTTATATATTGGTTAGTTTTCTACTAACTAACTAAACAAAGGAAAGAATATTACAGTTAATTTAAATTCATCACAATGTACTCGTATTTAAGTAGACTCTACAATACTTTTTAAAAGTTAATTTAGAGCGCAAAAATATACAGATTCGCTCCCAAAACAACAAGATATAAATGAAACATCCGCATCTCTCTGCAGACGGTAACTTGGACAAATGCCTTAATAAGTCAAATTAACATAATTCAGGCAATACGTATTCTTTGAAGGGAATTCCTCCGTCCTGTGATAAGTCATTTACTAGATTCCGGATTTCATTTTCCTCAAGGTTCGTTCGTAAGTTGAATATATTAAGGCTAAAACGTACCTAGAACTCTTTAGGTACATCTGTTTGTTTTCTATACATAAACAAAAGAAAACTCTTACCCACATACAAAGCGTTTTCTTCAGATTATATTCTACTAGCTGACCACCCAACCTCGTCTGAATCTCCTATTGGCATTAGTGTGATGTAACGTGACGTGAACGAATTTGTTTACTTAATATAGGTTAAAGTGAACCATCCAAAGATAAGACTAGATAAGTATTCTTCCAAACATTGTTTTTGTGAAACTTTAACCGTTTACGTAGCGCACGCAATGGAAGCTCTCAAAAGTAATAATTTACTGCTGCTTTTGTAACATTTTTAATTAAAATACGCTCATTTTGGTCTTTGCGTGATGATATCTTGACAGATGACTGCCTCGTTGATCTCGCGATTGGCGTCTGCGACTGCTGATCATGGGGTCTCGGGTTCGATTCCCGGGTCGGACCAAATGTTTGTATGATCTACATATATTTCTTTGGGAGTTTGGGTGTTTTCTATGTATAATATGTATGTATTTACAAAAAAAAGTATATGTATATTATGTATTTGTATCAGTTGTCTAGTATCCATAACACAAGCTCTGCTTAGCTTGGGACTAGATGGCGTTATGTGTTAGATGTCCGAAATATTTATTATTATTTATATAAATCCCCGATAATTGGGCTATCTATTGGTGCGAAAAGCATTCCCCGGGAAAAAAAAGGTACCTACCTCTCATGCTGGTCGTATTGTAACCTTGTTTAGGTTCTGTTTGACAGAAGACGTCAAGCACTGGTTGATCAGAACTAATCGCACAGAAAATCAACGTAAAATGACAGCGTTCGTGCTGTCGTGTTTCGTTGTTGAGTGCGAGACCGGGGGCCCAATTAGTCTAGTCAAGCACAGAAAATCAACATATAACTATAAATTCTCAAAATTAAAAAAAAACCCTGACATAATAACCTGAGTTCCCTTTAAAAAGTAAAAACACGTTATGCGCTTTCATTTGAGACCCCACTCGATGATATTTTTGCAGACATTCGGTTACTCTTTCCCACTTTCACCCCCATAACTTTTAAACGGCTCAACCGATTTTCATGAAACATGTCTAAGAACACTTGCACGTAACTCACCTTTCATAAAAAAAAACTAAATTGAAATCGCTTCATCCGTTCGGGAGCTACGGTGCCACAGACAGACAGACACGTGAAACTTATAACACCCCTCTTTTTGGTCGGGGGTTAAAAATGGCAGCGTTTGTGCTGTCGTGTTTCGTTGGTGAGTGCGAGACCGGAGGCTCAAAGATGCAGAAGCATCACTAGGCCGCCATAGTGTGGGTCGACATGCTGCATTGTTGCAATCGCAATGAGTATGGTGGCCACCACTCATGGATTCTGCTTATGCTTTCCATCAGGCAGAGTAGAGTCATTTTGGAGGTCTAAACATAAAAAAAAAAGATCTTAAAGGTCTGGTCGATAGCGCTAGACGTCAGTGGTGAACACATAGTAATACATATAGGACAAGGTTTTGCCTGTCACTCCGCCCGCATGTACCTATGTAAGCCATCGCGGTAAAGAGTACCCTTTGTCCTCCCTGAAGAATCAAAGTATCTAGATGCCAAATTTCATTGAAATAGTTGCAGCGGTTTAGCCATAAAAGCATAACCGACAGAGTTCCTTTTAAATCTATATGTTGTATGGATGGTAATTTCGGTGATATATTTACCATCCTTTTTCGTTAAAAAGGTTAAACTCAAGTTTCACACAACAAGTACCAAGAAATCTTATCCTTAAGAAAGTGACAAGATATTTACTTCTAAAGTTACGTAATTTATGACGTTCTGTGACGTCAGATGTTAGACGATTCATCACCGCTCGTACTTGTCAATAAAGCGGAAGCATTTTATATCAGTTTTAACATGTGCAGAGCTAGTATTGGATTAACGTTTAACAATACATAAATAAGTAGACATGTTACATACTATTCGTAACTAAGAATTTTAAATATATATATACCTATATATTATCTAGAATGAAACCATCTCTATTCATCCTGTGGATGTCGTAAGATCGAAAACAGCATCGCAAAGAGAAGGAATACTAGAAACAAACCCTATACCCAAAAGGCGAGACGCGTTTAATAACTAAAAATATTGTAAAAATAAAAGATTTATTTTAGATGGAAATCGAACTCACAATCTCTGGATTGACAGTCACGGTCTGTAAGTACTAGACCAACATGTCCGTCCTTATTTTGACAATATGTTTAAAAATTTACACTTTCGTAATGAAATAAACACTTACACAGGTAACAAAACATTTATTTCAAACTAGCTGACCCACGCAACCTCGTTTGCGTCTCCTATTACCCGAAGCGTGATAATTTCCCCCCGTTTTTGGAACATTCTATATTGGTGCTCTGCTCCTATTAGTCTAGTGATCATATATAGCCTATAACCTTCCTCAATAAATGGGCTATCTAATACAGAAAGAATTTTTCAAATCGGACCAGCGGTTCCTGAGATTAGCGCGTCCAAACAAACAAACAAACAAACTCTTTAGCTTTATATAATAGTAATAGATGAAAACTTTCCGCATGTGGACCTAGATGGCAGTTTAAGAATCAAATCCCAAAGTATAACATTGACTTTTAGTCATGACAAATTATAATAAGCCGTGCTATAAACATTTATGCAAATTTAAATAGGACCATCTTTGAGGAGATCTACAAATAGTGCTAATTAAAGAAGGATTATTTGTATATTTGATACTCAGTTTCAAATGACTGGTAGATACCCAATAAACAACTTCTAGCAATTTCATTAAACGAATTTCCTCCATCGGCTTTACAATGGGTCTCTCGTTCGAAATGTATTCTTATATGTGCAATAAAATACCAAAAAAGAACAATAAAACCAGGCTTCCATCACTTATAGTCATAAAATCAGACAGAAATCTATACACTTTACACGTATACACTAGTTTAACACCCTTTTTATTGTTGAAAGGAAAAATTAAACTGCGAGACCAAATTTCAGGTTTTATTTTATCACTAAATGTACCTACCTAACTTTAAAAGTGCTGTCTTTCTGCGAAGGATCGGAGCGTGTCAATTTATCAATAGGGAGTGAAATTTCAATGATTAAATTTGACCCAAAGAGCAACAAATTGGGCAAACTTAATAAAACCATTTAAAAAGTAACTATACGTTTTAAGCATTTCTGAGAAGTTTAGTTTTTTTTTATAGTCTCATCTGATGGTAAATGACAAGTCATCATCATGATCAACAGCCTTTAATGGTCCAGTCCTGGACAAAGACATTTTTTTTTGTGTATGGCCTGCCAAACCTGCCTCTACTCTGCCTCATGGAAAGCATAAGCAGAATCCAAGAGTGGTGGTCACCATACTCATTGCGAATGCAGACAATGCAACATGGTGACCCACACCATGGCGGCCTAGTGAAGCTTCTGCATCTTTGGGCCTCCGGTCTCGCACTCACCAACGAAATACGACAGCACAAACGCTGTCATTTTTAACCCCCGACCAAAAAGAGGGGTGTTATAAGTTTCACGTGTCTGTCTGTCTGTGGCACCGTAGCTCCCGAACGGATGAAGCGATTTCAATTTAGTTTTTTTTGTATGAAAGGTGAGTTACGTGCAAGTGTTCTTAGACATGTTTCATCGGTCATCAATCGGTTGAGCCGTTTAAAAGTTATGGGGGTGAAAGTGGGAAAGAGTAACCGAATGTCTTTTTTTTTTTTTTTTTTTTTTTTATGTTTGGCCTGCCAAAATGACTCTACTCTGCCTGATGGAAAGCATTACCAGAATCCACGAGTGGTGGCCACCATACGCCCGACGACCCACACTATGGCGGCCTAGTGATGCTTGTGCATCTTTTAGTCTAGTCAACAAGTATGGAACTTGTTGACTAGACTAATTGGGCCTCCGGTCTCGCACTCACCAACGAAACACGACAGCACAAACGCTGTCATTTTACGTTGATTTTCTGTGCGAGGGTAGTACCGCCCCGGTCGAGCCGGCCCATTCGTGCTGAAATCAGCGTGGCTCTACTACCTACGACAATGTCTGCAAAAATATCATCGAGTGGGGTCTCAAATGAAAGCGCATAACTTGTTTTTACTTTTTAAAGGGAACTCAGGTTTTTTTTAAATTTTGAGAATTTATAGTTATACATTGATTTTCTGTGCGAGGGTAGTACCACCCCGGTCGAGCCGGTACGTTCGTGCTGAAGTCAGCGTGGCTCTACTACCTTGAAAAGCATTTCTGAGAAGTTTAGTTTTTTGTTATAGTATCACCTGAAGGTAAATGACAAGTCATCATCATGATCAACCGCCTTTAATGGTCCACTGCTGGACATAGGGCTCTCGCTAGAAAGGCAGTTTGGCCTACCATACCACGCTGGCCAGACGGGTTGATATAAAGTTGGTTTCAAGTTTTGCGTCTCTTTGCTGTAATATCATTCTGCTTAGTTTGCGTCCTAAGTCGGCTCTTACGACACCCATGGGATAAATAAGAGTGGTGACTTCTGAGTTTCTATTGAGTGCGCTGCGTTACAGCGGTTGAAGTTACGCAAAAGAATTGTTACGCTTTAAAAGATCTAAAAAAATTCGCGACAACAATATGTATAATAGTTCTATGAAATTGCCGTTTAGTATGCAATAAGTGAAAGTACTTATTTTTTCAAACTTTTTATTTCTGTTATTCGAAGTAATCACCCATGCAATCGACGCATCTTTGCCAACGC
Organism: Diaphora mendica; assembly: GCA_949125395.1. NCBI lineage: Eukaryota > Metazoa > Arthropoda > Insecta > Lepidoptera > Erebidae > Diaphora > Diaphora mendica. The sequence continues at coordinate 857,945 of OX421332.1, read as the reverse complement.
ATTGGCAGTTTATTGATGCCCTTCTTGTAAAAATCAGCTGGACGGGAGGCAACAAACTCTTCAAAGGCATTTTGTACTGCCTCTCGGGAATTGGATTTTTTACCCACTAAAAAGTTGTCTAAATTTTGGAAAAAGTAATAGTCGGTAGGTGCAAGGTCTGGTGAGTATGGCGGATGAGGGAGAGCTTATAACCCCAGCTTTTTTTTTTTGCAAAATTGCAGCTTGGAGACTGTCTGTTGCGCAGTATGGGGTCGCGCGTTGTCGTGAAGGAGCAGTGGGGACGACCGATTGACCAAAGCTGGTTGCAGATGTGCAAGCTTCTCCATCATTCTCTCCAGTTCTTCACAGTACACATTTGCATTAATGCTCATGCCGTTTTGTAAAAAGCTGTGGTGAATCACACCCGCACTAGACCACCAAACAGTGACCATCAACTTTTTAGGGGTCATTTTTGGTTTAGGGCATTGCTTTGGTGCTGAACCAGGGTCTAACCAACTTGCTGAGCGCTTTCGATTGTCGAACAGAATCCATTTTTCATCGCACGTAACAATTCGTTTCAAAAATCCTTCATTTCTTTGCCTGTTGAGCAGCGCAAGGCAGGTCTCGACGCGTACGTTGCGTAAATCAATATTGTTTTGATGCTTACATTAAAAGCTGCTGCTAGCTCAGCTGTAGATTGAGTTTCGTCAGCTTCCACAATCGCCTTTAATTCATTATTGTTAACCAAAGTCTCCGGACGACCACGAGCTTAATTTTTCAAGTCAAAATTTCCAGAACGGAACCGGGAAAACCAATAACGGGTTGTGCGTTCGTTTGTACAGTTCTCTCCGTAAACGTTTTTGATGTTACGTGCCGTTTGTGTCGCGTTGGTGCCACGACGGAACTCATATTCCATAATTACTCGATTTTTTAAAGTATCCATTATGACGAAAAATGTTCAAATATAATGAAAATACAACGCTAATCAAAAACAAAAGACTGAGTTTGTAAATAGAATGTCATGGTTTTAAAACAAAATTAATTTGAATTTAGAATACAGAGCCATTACAAACTTTTTTTTATTTGAAATGACCAGTACTGAACGGCAATTTCATAGGTAAAGACTTAATATCTTTTAAGGCTGGCTTAATATAACCTTTATTATGTTAAACAAAGGCGCTCATAGCCCAGTTGCACTCGGTGATTCGAAACAATCATCGAGGGTAAGCAAAGACGTCGCGGTTAGTACCTGGATGGGTGACCGCTGGTAGCATAATACCATGGCGTCTCCGTGATTCGGAGGTCACGTTAAGCAGTCGGTCCTGGTTCTTATCATATGATAACGGTCGTGAAGCTTAGTTGGAGGCCCTTGGGCGGCTTAAAAACATCCAACGGCAAGATTACGTAGCCACAACGTTGTCTTGCCAGTCCCCAACCCGTACTTGGCCAGCGTGGGGACGTATGGCCTTAACCCTCTCCTGAGAGGAGACCCGAGCACTGGGACATTATGGGTTGCTGATGATGGTAAACAAATGTGTTCACGCTTTCTAACATCATGCTACGGACAATATTTGATGCAGACGAGCTTGGGTTGGTCATCAAGTCATGAATAAACACAAACATTTATTAAAATTAGCTTTAGCCCTAAGCAACATGGGTAGCTTTATTGTTGATTAATTTTTCTATTATAAAAGCCTTGTGGTTTATGTGCTACTAGGTGACCCGGCAAACTTCGTACCGTCGTATTTTATTTCGTGAATATTTTCTTAATTTCTGAAAAACTTGTTTAGTATTAATATCCACCTCAGCTTCCCACGGGTAGCATAAAAATGCATTATCGCATTTGGTGCTGTCGATTGGAACATAAGTGCTTACATACATTTCAGTGATTCATTTTTATTTATATAGAAGATTTCAGACTAAGATCTATCTGTGTGATGAATTTCTTACAGATCCGTCCAGTCGCGTCGCCGTACTAATTTAGTAAGATTTTTACAAATCAATAAACCTATCACAGGATATAGCTGAACACTGGCCTCTCACTTCCTCATTCAGTTCATCTCAGCTCTCATTTGAGTGGTGGGTGGGGAGTTCGATCTCAAGACCCGTTTGTTCCACCGGCCATCGGTCAATTTACATAATTTTAATTAAAAACCCTCACCCTTTAACAAGCTCAACTTACTAACATTAAAACAAAGAGAGTTCCTAATATTTTCTCGTTAAGTCCGTTGTTGTAATAACTTTTTTTAATCACTAAAGCTGTATCGTTACTGAGCTAAAGATTTGTTGCAGTAAGTTTGCTGTTTTGTAAACTAGCTGATGCGACGTACACTACCACCATGAAATGAACTGACTGTGTAAGGGGTAATCAGTTTTTTCATAGCATTGATTTTCATAGCATCGAAGAGTAAATGAACAGATGTAGACGGATTACTTAATGTAAAGGACTACCGCTACCGACAGAACCTGTAACTCAAGCTCTATAGTGGAGAACACTACTAATAGTAACTAATGTTTTCTATTATTTAACTTTATTTTATTTCATTTTGTTTGTCCTTGTTTTTATTTGTACTATTTTTAATTATTACTAAGATTATTATCGGTGTAATCTAGATTTAAGCAGTATTATATTATTGTATTTATATATTATAGTATTGACTATAGTATTATTATATTATAGTATTGACTGCCTCGTTGGTCTCGCGGTTGGCGTGTGCGACTGCTGATCATGAGGTCTCGGGTTCGATTCCCGGGTCGGACCAAATGTTTGTATGATCTACAAATATTTGTTTCGGAGTTTGGGTGTTTCTATGTATAATATGTATGTATTTACAAAAAAAAAGTATAAATGTATTTGTATCAGTTGTCCAGTACCCATAACACAAGCTCTGCTTAGCTTGGGACTAGATGGCGTTGTGTGTTAGATGTCCGAAATATTTATTTATTATTTATTTATTTATTAAGTTTCAGTCAATTCTTTTAGGAGTTATCTCAAATTCTTACCTTACATATATATCATACTAGTTGTTGACCACGGCTCCGCCCGCGTAGATGTAGGTTATCGCGGCAAATAGTAGCCTATGTGTTATTCTGATGTATAAGCTATATCACTGTAAAGATTCATCCAAATCTGTTCAGTAGTTTTTGCGTGAAAGAGTATAACTTATAATAAAACTTTCACGTTTATAATATTAGCTGGATAGGATTATTCACCATCATCATCAGTTCGCTGCAGTCCACTGCTGCTGACATAGTTCTTTCTCAAGGAATACCACAGAGCCCGGTCTTACGCAAGTCGTTACACCATCTGGCCAAAGGGCGGGACGACTGGGATTAACGACGTATGGACATGCAGGTAATATTTTGGGTTAAATATTGTTAAGAGTGTGTTGTATGTGTGCTGTCCAAACATGTCCAAAGTCATGATTGCGTTGTAAACTGTTGAGCCCCCCCCCCCCATATGAATCGCGGACATGGCAGGGGCTTTTCCAAAAACCACACTCACTCGGCAAAAGGCACGCTGATTTCAGCATGAACGGGTCAACTCAACCGGAGTGGTATTACCCTCTCACAGGGGACCACCTAAAATGTGATGTAGGTAGCTAATGCGGTATCATCCCAATAGGTCGCCACAGTGTGGGTTTGTTGTATTGTTGAATTGTCTGCATTCGTAATGAGTAGGTAGATATAGTGATCACTATTCTTGGATTTTGCTCATGCTTCCCATCAGGCAAAATAGAGTATCTTCGGTAGGATCATATAAAAAAATATACGATTTGCTTCATACATAAGGACCCTATAAGTTTCCCCACTGTGTTTATTTTACTTAAAGTGTTTTGCATGAAATATCTAATACTGTCTATATTTAAATATTATTACAGCTTCTGTCTGCGAGTTCTTATTAAGTAAACCTAAGTTGTATATAATATATTCTGTCCGGTCTCTCGATTTAAATACGGCATAAAAGATTTCATTTGAAATCGTATAATGAAAACTAAACATTGACGAAAAATGGAAACTTTAAACTAAAGAGAGAAGTTTGAGTTGGTTTTTACTTTTTTCTAAGTTCTTCTTATTTTTTACACGACAGTGTTACTGTTATTGTATTTTTAATACGATATATTGAGTTTCCTGACTATAGAAATGCTTTTTTTTATGTTTGGCCCTGCCAAAATGACTCTAATCTGCCTGATGAAAAGCATAAGCAGAATCCAAGAGTGGTGGTCACCATACTGCGAATGCAGAAAATGCAGCATGGTGACCCACACCATGGCGGGCTAGTGATGCTTCTGCATCATTTGGCCTACGGTCTCGCACCCACTAACGAAACATGACAGCACGAACGCTGTCATTTTACGTTGATTTTCTGTACGAGGGTAGTACCACCCCGGTCGAGCCGGACCAACCGTGCTGAAATCAGTGTGGCTCTACTACCTACCTTCTTATTACCAGTTATTAACAGTTCAGATTTTGGAGGTTGGGGTCTTAGTCCCCGTGCCTCGAAGAGCACGTAAAGCCGTCCGGTCCTTTGCATGATATCTCCCCGGTCGTGTCGGATAACTGTCCCATCGGGTTATAAGAGTGAGGGAACAGAGAGTGCACACATATTTGCACACACACGTGTGCACTGTTATATCTCCTGCGTAGTTGGCTGGTCTCCGTTGAGATTGGTCTTATTATCATCATTAAGTTTCTTCAAAGCACTTAAATTAATCTCAAGCAGTTTAATACTGGTATCACATCAACAGAATTTAGCAGTCCACTGTTGGACATAGGTCTCTTCTTAGATAGCAATAATACTAGTAGACAATGTGTTAAGTGACTAGAAACTTACGACTTTGCACGGGTTTAAATTCGTTATTTTGGATTTAGCCCACATAAAACATTTTATAAATATTTCGTATATAATTACCTAATTGATCTTGAAGGCCTGAGAAAGTCCGAGGTTTTGGAGAAATAAGCGGAAAAACAGAAAGAAGCGTAAACCCATGTTTTTTTACACATTACTATGTAAAGTAGATATAACGGCAAGCTCAACATCTAATTTCTGAGTGGCTGTAGTCTGAAAAATAACATCGAAATACCGATATGTAATTTCTGAAATATAGCAAATAAAACAAAAAAAAATTAACAAAATAAAAACCGACTTCAAGGTTCGACTCGATTTCTCTTGGATGCCATCAACAGATCTCAGTGTCCTTATCATGGTACCACCGTTGGGACATCTCCTTTCCATTAAAAAAATAATCGGTTCATAAACGACAAAGTTATCCGCGAACACACATAAAAAAAATAATATACGGTCGAATTGAGAAACCTCCTCCTTTTTTGAAGTCTGTTAAAAATTGTAGTAATATCAAATTTGAAAATTAATACTGTTTTAGACGCATTACAACCAACTGCTAACTGGCTACATATTTGTTCCAAACGGTGTAAGTCGTCAATAGAGTAGAGTGGAGATCGTGGTTCAATTCCCACGTAAGACAAATATTGTATGCACGTTACTTCTGTGTCTAAAACATGTTACGTTGTTTAACTAGAATTCGCCTACACATTACATTGGAAAAAATATATTCAATTTCATGTCAAACGTGCCTATTCCCTATGGGGCAGAATCATACGACTTTGATACGCCCACATCTGTAATGCAATTACTAGCCCTATGAAATATCGAAATGCGAACACCTACACTGTTTTCTAGGTATTCAATTTGTGTTCTATCAACGTAAATTATATTTATAGATTTTTTTTCTTGTCATTCAATCAGATAAGCTTTAAATAGTTGTTATTTGATTGTTTTTGTTTTTGGACCTGCGAAAGTGACTACTCTGCCTGATAGAAAGCATGAGCAGAATCCAAGGTATTGTAGTAGTAGTAGATCATCATACTCATTGCGAATGCAGACAATGCAGCATGGTGACCCACGCTATGGATGCCTATTGAGATGCTTCTGCATCATTGGGCCTTCGGTGTCGTATAAGTATTAAAGGTAGTAGAGCCACGCTGATTTCAGCACGAACGGGCCGGCTCGACCGGGGCGGTACTACCCTCGCACAGAAAATCAACGTAAAATGACAGCGTTCATGCTGTCGTGTTTCGTTGGTGAGTGCGAGACCGGAGGCTCAAATAGTCTGGTCAAGAAGTTCCATACTTGTTGCCTAGACTAAAAGATGCAGAAGCATCACTAGCCCGCCATGGTGTGGGTCGCCATACTGCATTGTCTGCATTCGCAGTGAGTATGGTCACCACCACTCTTGGATTCTGCTTATGCTTTCCATCAGGCAGAGTAGAGTGCACACGACTGCACGTTTGGCCTAGTGGTTTAACGGTCACCACGCCGTTTCCTACTTCGCCAAGTGTCGTGGGTTCAAATCCCACGTAGGACAACACTTTGTGTGATCTACAAATTGTTGTTCTGAGTCTGGGTGTTCTTTGTGTCCGTTTCATGTATGTTTGTAAAGTCCCCCGCGACACAGGATTTATTCCTAGTGCGGGAGTTGTCTTTTTAAAAAAAAAAAAAAAAAAAAATTTGTCGGGCCAAACATAAAAAAAAAACACCAACGAAACCCGACTGCACGAATGCTGTCAGTTTAGGTTGGTACCCCCCTTTTGTAGGGGGGTAGTATTGCCCCCGTCGAACACGCCCGTTTGTGCTGAAATCAGCGTGGTTTAATAAACAGTGAGAGTTCACTTGAACAGTAAGTAAGGTTACACATTGCGTCCACCCCAAAAACCAGACAGAATGGAAAATTATGATGTTGATGATGATTAGATTGGATTGTGTGCTAAGAGTCTGACCCACTGATTTTGAATAAAATATATTTCCGAAAACTTGTAAAATATGAAAAAAACAAAAAAATATGAAACTGAAAACAAGACCAATAAAAAGTAAAAACAATCTGAACCCTAAAACTGTTCTACATACTCTATGTACCCCTTTCGTTATCATCCTATTGTACCAAACTTAAACCCAACAAAAACACAAAACCTATATAAATAACTATAGAAACGGACGCTCTAAATTCTCTAAAATGAGTTCATCAAGTACTATTTGTTTAAGCTCTTTGTCGTTATATTCAGTCGTCTTTACGGTCCAAAAACTTTGAATACTTGTCTATAGTTGTTGTCATATATTTTTAATAATGGTAGAATTTATTTTAAAGGCGCTCATAGCCCAGTTGCACTCGGTGATTAGAAACAATCATCGAGGGTAAGCAACGACGGCGCGGTCAGTACCTGGATGGGTGACCGCTAGTGGCATGTTACCATGAGCGTCTTCGTGATTCGGAGGTCACATTAAGCAGTCGGTCCCGGTTGTTATCATATGATAACAGTCGTAAAGCTTAGTTGGAGGCCTTAGGGCGGCTTAAAAACATCCAACGACAAGATGGACAACGCCACAACGTTGTCTTGCCAGTCCCCAACCCGCGCTTCGGCAGCGTGGGGACGTATGGCCTTAACTCTCTCCTGAGAGGAGACTAGAGCCCAGCAGTGGGACGTTATGAGTTGTTGATGAGGATTTATTTTATGATATGAAGAACTATGTCAAAAAATGAAAAAAACATTCAATATGGATGGATAGGGATATTGAAGTGAAAACATCTTTAGGCGCGTTGAGCACTATTTGGGCGAACCAAAATCATGTAACTCACTTCATCGTGACCGAACGCTTTCCATGAGCTATATTTTTTATTTCTTTCTATCGCGCATTTTATATAAAGAGCAGAGAGATTTGTTTCAGGTGAGCTTAAACAACTGTTTGTAAATAGTTTTGAGTTTTCACTTCTGTCGGCAGTCCTCATGATTGCTTTGTGTTAACGTGACAACGTCTTATAATTCGATGGAGCCGGCTGCACGCACGATAAAATATGACGTCATGCGGCGGCGTTACCTCGCTCTGAGGCGTTCCATTTTTAAGGCTTGAAGTGCAAGCGAGAGCGCGTAACGAGCGACAAAGAGGCACAATCGGCCTTCGCGTTCGGCAGCGTTCGACATCTGTCTCTCTCCTACTTGATGACGTTGTCACGTTTAACTATTAGTAAACCGACTTTACAGACAACCGATTTTTTTTATATATAGTGCTTTACACTCATTCTCACCAGAAAAAGGCAGAAACGACATAATGTCATTTGTCACAACCGTGAAAATCCTCCGTCTCTTCCATATTTCGCAAGTAACATAACTTTCCAAGTTATCGGGTACTGTCCACGCCCCGGATTTCCAAGAATTTCTGCTGAAATTCCATTAACAATTTTTTCAGGCAACAAATGGACCTTAATATTGCACACACATCCGCCAACTTATGGAACGAGGCTAACGAGGCTCTATCAAGAGGTCTAGAATTTCTAGTTTAAAAGTAAAACAAGACAAGAATGCTCGAAGGTTCTCACTGCGAAAGTCACGTAGTGTTTCGTCGTGTGACAAATAATTCAATTGTAAAACTCTGGATCTCTTGGACAAGTAGTATGAACGAACTCTGTAATAGAGCCCTTTATTTTTTATATTTTTTTTATATTTAGACATTTATCACACAACGCCATCTAGTCCCAATCTAAGCAGAGCTTGTGTTATGGGTATTAGACAACTGATATTTAAACATTTATACTTATTTTATTAACTGAACTTTACACACTGTTTAACTTAGTACTAACTGCGTCCCGTGGCTTTACCCGTTTATATAACGGGAACATTTCATTTTTCTGGCAAAAACAGTAGTCTTGTGTCACCCACCTCCATATCAAATTTTACCAAAAAATTAGGCCAACCGTTTGAGCTTGAATAAGTAAATAACCAACTGTCTAGACTAAGATAAATTAAATCGTACATAACAACATTCAACTTTCCTGTTGATGTGGATGATTACCAAAGCTATCAACTATGTACAAAAAGCGAGTAGATATATTAAGAAGTACCGACCTGTGGGGGACAGGTGTGTCATGTCCCACCAACACAAAGGGAGGATCCTCCGACCAGGCGAGGTGATCATGCCTGGTGGGCCAACTGCCCAACGGTTGATGTTGGGATGTTGTATGTATCTTAATTGGCGCGCGAACTTTCACTGCGCGATTCAGGATTGGTAGTTTGTTAGTTTCCTTCGTTACTCCGTAGTTCAGTGTAACTTCGGTAGATGGCGCTGTGGTATATTTCTGTTGCGCTGTATGTGGAAGTCGCCACATCACTCCCCTCCAAGACCAGAGGTCGATATATGATGTGTCAGCTGTCTGTGCTCTGTTGCGGAGCTTGCCAGTACCAGGAGTGAGTAGTTCCAGTGAGTCGGAACTGAGTGCCGCAAGTTCCAGTGAGTCGGAACTGAATGCCGCTAGTTCCAGTGAGTCGGGGCTGAGGTCCGCTGATCCCAGTGAGTCGGGATGGCAGGCGGTGCGCGGTGCTGCGGTGAGGTCCCCAGTGAGTCGGGGCGGTTGCTGCGTAGTGGCTGGCTGCTGCGTAGACGGGAGAGATATGCTCTGCTTACATGGACCGTAGCTGCAGTGGGCTGTGCCTAGACGCTGATGAGACCGTAGTGGTAAACCAGGCTGGAGCGGTCGCTGCCTGCGTGTGGTGTCCCTGTTGAGGCCGAGGTCGCTGGCTGGCTGTGAGACTTGCTGTGGGAGTAAACATGATGGTGGCGCGCTGATGCTGCATCGAAGGCTGCTTCCAATCACGTTGGGGTCACCACTGTGGGGGACAGGTGTGTCATGTCCCACCAACACAAAGGGAAGATCCTCCGACCAGGCGAGGTGATCATGCCTGGCGGGCCAACTGCCCAACGGTTGATGTTGGGATGTTGTATGTATCTTAATTGGTGCGCGAACTTTCACTGCGCGATTCAGGATTGGTAGTTTCTTAGTTTCCTTCGTTACTCCGTAGTTCAGCGTCACTTCGGTAGATGGCACTGTAGTATATTTCTGTTGCGCTGTATGTGGAAGTCGCCACAGACCTATTCTCTACATTTGTTTATTTCATACATATAGTTCAGCAAATATGATAATTAAAGTTTCTCCAGCGTCAACAATGGCCGTGCTGTTAAGTAACGAGTTAATATTAGTGTTGATGGAGATTCTTCTCCAGCCCCCCTAGCCAAGTTGCAGTTGCAAGCGTTCTTCGTTCTGCAATCGTTAACGCCTAAATTCTCGTGTGTCATTGGTTAATACTTTGTCCAAGATTACTTTGTCTAAGATTAGCCAATGACACACGAGAATTTAGGCTTTCACGATTGCAGAAAGAAGAACGCTTGCAACTTGGCTTGGGGGGCAGGTTTCAAATGCTTAACGATAACTATTTAATCTGAATAAATTGAATTTTAATATCATTGGCTGCAACATCTTTTGAGTTCACACCTGGTGTAGTCACTCAGGCCCTGAGGTTCAATAGCCAATAAATGAAATAAAAATATAAGAAGACGTTAAAACTGCCTCGGTGGCGCAGTGGTAGCGTATGCGACTGCTGTGCTTGAGATCTCGGGTTCGATTCCCAAGTCAGACCAAATGTTTGTATGACCTGCAAATATTGGTTTCGGAGTTTGGGTGTTTTCTATGTATAGTATGTATGTAGTTACAAAAAAAGTATGTATGTATTTATATCAGTTGTCTAGTACCCATAACACAAGCTCTGCTTAGCTTGGGACTAGATGGCCTTGTGTGTTAGATGTCCGAAATATTTATTAATTATTTATAAAAGAAAAATATATGGATTTGTTTTATATTTGCCTATTGACACTTTACACACACACACTCAACAGTTTGTAACAGTAATTTATATTCTCGATTGTCGACACTTGATGAAACCTTTTGCAATACATTCTAGAATCAAACTCACTTGTACTTATTCCACTATTTTAACTAAATTTACACCTGACCGGTTTCGCCTTATGACATTATCAAAGTTCATAAAAAAACCAAACAACAGCAGCACCTGATCGATCCACTATTAAGTGACTGACTATTTAGTCAACCATCCTCGATATTCAATGGAATGTGACTAACACCCATGGAAGCCTATAAAATGGAACGACCACCACCAGCGACTGGCACCACGTTGACGACCTTTGAGGTTGGAGTGTGTTCTTTTTTTTTTGAGGTCGTATCAGTTCTGAAATAAAAACATACTACGGTACCATCTACCGAATACACAAGTTGTTCTCACGCCGATTAGCATATATTGGCTTGATCGCCTATTTGGAGATTTCCTCCTTTGTGTTGGATTGATATGACAGTATGACACCCGTTCCTCTTGAAGTCTATTAGTTCTAGGAATACTTATAGTTAAATAGCATGAATAAAAATAAAGTGTAAAAGAATATTACAAGGTCATCTGTTCATTTTTATAAATATAGTACTGCCTACCTTATTTTCGCACGAGTTGTTCACCGCACTTCCTGCTAGTTAAACAAGCTGCCGGCTCTCATTCATTCACTCTACCGTAACAGAAAGTTTTCCAGTTAAAAATACAACTTTTATATGTGAATTTTAAACGAGTATACGGCGAGCTTTAATCAACAAGCTTTCCAGAGTTAAGGGAGGTATTGTTTTAAACTGGATTTGAGTGGAACGCTTCGAATAACCAACTTTATATCGTTACAAGTTCGTCTTAAATTTTGCGGCTACTTTAAAGCAATTTAATTAGAATAGGTTGATGGCACGAGTTTTCTTGTGGTACTTTCAAACTGAGTGGATCGTTGAGGTTTTTATAATAACGTGGAACGCTTGGGATACTTGGAGAGATATTATCTTATCACGATAAATTGAAGGGACGATGGGTTATGAAAACTCTCTTCAATTCAAGGATTGATGACAAAACCTCACTATCATTTTTGAAGACCTATGCATAGATACCCCACACGCATGGGTTTGACGAAAAAAAATTTTGAGTTTCAGTTCTATGTATTTTTTTTTTAATTTTTGTGTTAAAATCTTAATGCGGTTCACAGACTACATCTACTTGCCAAGTTTCAACATTATAGGTCTTATAGCTTCGGAAAAAAGTGGCTGTGACATACGGACGGACAGACAGACATACATGACGAATCTATAAGGGTTCCGTTTTTTGCCTTTGGCACGGAACCCTAAAAATGAACTAAAAGACTTAAATTAAAAATGTCATCATTGAAAAAACTTAAGATTCAGCATACAACATTAATTTTAAACCTACTTCCAAAAGCAGGAGGTTCTCAACTTGATTGGTAATTTTTTATTGGTGTTAAAGGGATCAATAGAGTACTTGCACAAATCATTGAAGGCACCGCTCGCTCTAACGATAAATAAATTTTTACATAGCTACTTTCATGAAAGATCATCATACTAGTATTATACAGTAAATTTGTTTGTTACGCTTTCACGCGAAAACTACTTAACCTTTGAAAACTTTGTAAACATATTCTTAGAGGTATTAGAAGTAACATAGGATACTTTTAATTAAATGCGAGCGAAGCCGCGGGTAAAAGCTAGTTGATTATAAAGAAACCCGGCCCGGCTTCGCACGAAAGTCTTTGAAATTCTCGGAATTCTTTTACTGTAATATACATGTATTACACATGTGAGCGCTCATAGCCTAGTTGCACTCGGTGATTAGAAACAATCACCGAGGGTAAGCAACAACGGCGCAGTCAGTACCTGGATGGGTGACCGCTAGTGGCATGTTACCATAAGCGTCTCTGTGATTCGGAGGTCACGTTAAGCAGTCGGTCCTGGTTGTAATCATATGATAACAGTCGTGAAGTTTAGTTGGAGGCCGTTGGGCGGCTTAAAAACATCCAACGACAAGATAAACGTAGCCACAACTTGTCTTGCCAGTCCCCAATCCGCACTTGGCCAGCGTGGAGACGTACGGCCTTAACCCTCTCCTGAGAGGAGACCCGAGCCCAGCAGTGGGACATTATGGGTTGTTGATGATGATGACACATGTAAACCTTCCTCTTGGATCACTCTATCCATTGCTGAAGAACGCATTAAAACCGCTGTGTAGTTTGTAGTATTTAAGACGACATACAACAGGTGCAACTTCCTTTTTAACCCCCGACCAAAAAGAGGGGTGTTATAAGTTCCACGTGTCTGTCTGTGGCACCGTAGCTCCCGAACGGATGAAGCGATTTCAATTTAGTTTTTTTTTTGTATGAAAGGTGAGTTACGTGCGAGTGTTCTTAGACATGTTTCATGAAAATCGGTTGAGCCGTTTAAAAGTTATGGGGGTGAAAGTGGGGCAAAATGTCTCAAAAATATCATTGGCGTATGGTAGGGGGTTTTTAAATTTTGCATTTTAGCTTGTATACTATGTAAAGATAGCACTAACATTCAATACTCATGAATAATGTATACCTATTATATTAAGAAGTATGCAAAACCGAACTTACGAAGTAGGTACTTAGAGTCCTTCAAAAACTATTCAACAAAATTAAAATAAACTTACATGCTACAGTCGCCGTGTTATCGGAAAGCTGTTCATGAAAAAGTTTTGGGACGGACCCTTCTCAAGTGATGGGAGATTAGAAGTAATCTTTAAGTTTGTATAAAGGCTTTTGATATTATGTACAATAGAGTCCCATAAATCTACCAGTACCAGAGAAGGGTAAATATAGTTACAATGTTGTAGCTTGTTAGTGATTTGCAAAAAAGGTTAAAGGACGTATTCGAATCGAAAAGTTCCTAACATTTTTTGTTTAGACGTAGTCAGTGGATATGAGAAATGATTTTAGCTTTTCGTAAAACTGGCCTTTTAGGCGTAGGTGGGTAATTTACACTCTCGATTGTCGGCACTTGATGGAAGCCTTATGGCATCATCAAAGGTTACTGGTTATACAAAATATAATCTTCACATCTAAGCCCATTAACTGCGGGTACATTGAAATATCAATGTGTACGTGTAAGGAATTTCCCCCGAAATCAGGGAAATTGTATTTGTATCCACCTACGCTATTTGTTAAATAAGTAATTTATAAAGCCACACAAATCCAAGTTATGATATGAAAATACTAATTAGTAGTTTTTTCCGTTTTTCACAATGAATACAAAATAATTTTCTACAGTAAATTGCCGCTTTAATTTGCCCAATTTATGAATTGCAATGTTTCTGTACAACACGCTTTATATATTCGTCCGTAGTCTGGGAAGTCTGGTTCTACAACAGACCTATTTTCGAACTGGGACAGTTTTTTTTTTTTTTTTTTTATGTTTGGCCCGCCAAAATGACTCTGCTCTGCCTGATGGAAAACATAAGCAGAATCCAAGAGTGGTGGTCACCATACTCACTGCGAATGCAGACAGTGCAGTATGGCGACCCACACTATGGCGGCCTAGTGATGCTACTGCATCTTTTAGTCCAGTCAACAAGTATGAAACTTGTTGACTAGACTAATTGGGCCCCCGGTCTCGCACTCACCAACGAAACACGACAGCACGAACGCTGTCATTTTACGTTGATTTTCTGTGCGAGGGTAGTATCGCCCCGGTCGAGCCGGGCCGTTCGTGCTGAAATCAGCGTGGCTCTACTACCTACCAGTTGTCAGAATATTAATTAACTTCTGATATAATACAAAATTTAAAAAAAACTACTTCAAGAACGACCAAATTGAATTGGGTCCACACGGGAAGCACCAGTTTTCAAATGAAAAAAGAATCATCGAAATCAGTCGGCGTGAAATTGAGTTATTCGTCAATTTGTCGCGCACATAGTAATGCGAATGGAAGATTTATATGATTTTTTTATGATTTTATATGACATGTCAGAACTGGACCAAATTATAATGGGACCACATGGGAAGCACCATCTTTCAAATAAAAAAAGAATCATCAAAATCGGTTCACCCAGTCGAAAGTTATGAGGTAACAACCATAAAAATAATTTAAAAAAAAATACAATCGAAATGAGAACCTCCTCCTTTTTTTGAAGTCGGTTAAAAATGTCAGTGTATCAATGGACCTAGTTTTTTTTAAGGTTAGGGTAAAACGTGTAGATATTTTCATTTTATCACATTTGTTATTTAATCCATAATCAAATCTTGTAAGTTTTTAATATACGAGAAATCTAATAGGTCTTTACCTATGAAATTGCCGTTTTGTATGCAATAAGTAAAAGTACTTATTTTTTCAAACTTTTTTATTTCTGTTATTCGAAGTAATCACCCATGCAATCTACGCATCTTTGCCAACGCATTGGCAGTTTATTGATGCCCTGATTCTTGTAAAAATCAGCTGGACGGGAGGCAACAAACGCTTCAAAGGCATTTTGTACTGCCTCTCGGGAATTGAAATTTTTACCCACTAAAAAGTTGTCAAAATTTTGGAAAAAGTAATAGTCGGTAGGTGCAAGGTCTGGTGAGTATGGCGGATGAGGGAGAGCTGCCAACCCCAGCTCTTGCAGCTGCTTCACGACAACGCGCGACCCCATACTGCACAACAGACAGTCTCCAAGCTGCAAGAGCTGGGGTTGGAAGCTCTCCCTCATCCGCTATACTCACCAGACCTTGCACCTACCGACTATAACTTTTTCCAAAATTTAGACAACCTTTTAGTGCGTAAAAAATTCAGTTCCCGAGAGGCAGTACAAAATGCCTTTGAAGAGTTTGTTGCCTCCCGTCCAGCTGATTTTTACAAGAAGGGCATCAATAAACTGCCAATGCGTTGGCAAAGATGCGTCGATTGCATGGGTGATTACTACGAATAACAGAAATAAAAAAGTTTGAAAAAATAGGTACTTTCACTTATTGCATACAAAACGGCAATTTCATAGGTAAAGACCTATTATATATTTTATGGTGGAAATGCGAAAATTGTTTTACCAAGTTGGTAGCTGCGCCCCGCGGCGAATTAGATTACTTATTTCATACGAAATACCTACATTATTACAAGACATAATACGTCTTACAAGACATAAACCATCCACCCATCCCAGGTTTGGGTGCTATATAACATATTTATTATATGTGAAATTTGTTTCATATTTTAGTAAGTCTGGCATTCTAGTACGCCTCAGCAGCGACAACGGAATAAATTTACCGTTTCACTAAATTTATTTCACAGAGAGTATTTACAGTAACTTTGAAAATACTACCAAAAATAATGCCTCATTTGGCACTCTTAGTGTTGGAATTTTTAAAAATCACTTCCTTATCGCCTTAGGAACATTTGTCTAGGTCTGCGCTGATCGCATTATTGATTCGACCAGACAGTGAATCAGTCCGTCAGTTTCTTCTATTCAGATAACTTTTACACAATGTTTTGTTTCAAACAAATCATTTACAAGAACCATTACCAAGTTTGTACGTTACATGAATTCAGTAGGTACTTATCGCGGCGATATAAACTTTTGAACAAAAACTTTGCAAGTCATTATTTAAATTACAGATAATCGATGTGAAAGTCAAAGAGTAGAAAGCTTTCAGTTTGCCCGCCGATGTTCAGAATACAAAGTTTGTTACAATAATAAGAAAACTTGGTAGAAGTCTTAGTTATATTATTAAATAATTCAAAAAGCCATGTTTAAGAATCATTATAAATTCAAAGAAGTTTGATATCATTAGACAGATATAAGCTAGAAAAACTATCACCCGACTATGTAAAAACTTATGATAGAATTAATTTATCCTATGTCATCTTTGCCATTATTACCTACGTATCTACTGACATCTCTTTCCTATAAATCGGTTCAGTAGTTGACGCATAACATACAAACATACATAGACTGCCAAAATTATTACTCTTCCTTTTGCTTTGCCGTAGTCGGGTAAAAATATAGTCTCGACTGTATTCTTTGTGACTATAGTCAGAGCTAGGAGCTATGTTGTTAAACTCACTGATGCCCCCGCTGGTGTTTGACACAGTCGATTTTAAACAGATATATTAGAAAAGAAATACAAAAGTTATGTCGACTTCACAAAGACCGGTGTCAAACGATTTATTCGTCGATTTCAATCGATTGATTGACTTGATTCTCAAGGTAGTAGAGCCACGCTGATTTCACCACGAACGACCCGGCTCGACCGGGACGCTACTACCCACTCACAGAAGACTAATCTAAAATGTTAGCATTCGTGCTGTCGTGTTTTGTTGGTTAATGCGAGGCCGGAGGCCCAATGATACAGAAGCATCTCAAAAGGCCGCAATAATGTGGCTCACCATGCTGTATTGTTGCATTGCCTACATTCGAAATGAGTATGGTGACCACCACTCTTAGATTCTGCTTATGTTTTTCATCAGGCCGACTCTACCTACTCTAGGTAGGATCACTTTGGCAGGCTCATACATAAAATTAAAAATATGTATTTTTCTTTATTAACTTAAATGGTTTTATTGAAAATACTGAAAAATTATTCGGTATAAAATCGTTGGGCCTAGCGTAAAGTGAGATGACTTAATGGAAACACGGGCCCAACGATTTTATACCGAATATTAAAAAAAAAATTGGCTTTTAGTAGTTACATTATTTTCATAAAACCGTTTAAATAAAAAAATACATCTTCTTTATTTTTTTATTTTTAGTTTTTAATTTCATTACATAGTACTTCTCATTTGTATTCCATTAGTCAACCCCTTTCATCTGATACCCATATAGTGGTAGTCGTGACAAAATGAGTAAACCACCATTATGTAGCGGCGGCCATTTTGGATTTACAATGAAACAGAATTTATTGTCTTTGTATTGCCACCAGAATTATAGTTAGTATATTTTTTACCTTCCCATTCCATAAAGAAATGAATACGTTACGTTTCTAGGCAGCATGGAAAGAACAGGTAATCATTGTAAATGGTTTTCTTATCCGTTGACATTCGAAGTCGATCAATCAACAGGTGCGTTGACACTTGTCGTCCAATAAACATAATTGGGTATACCACTTTTCATATAGTATGGGTTTTGTGCGACTATTGGAAGCAGCTCATTTCTTGAAGATAACTTTTTGAACTTTTTTTTTCTTTTTTTTCTTTTATGTTTGTTACCTCATAACTTTCGACTGGGTGAACCGATTTTGATGATTGTTTTTTTATTTGAAAATACCCGTGTTCCCATTTCAGTTTGGTCCAGTTCTTGAAGTCGGTTTTTTTTTTGTTAAAATTTGTGATTATTACTCACTCTATAGAACGGGACCATTTAAAAAAAAATGTGTTGTGCGTTGATAAAATTTTATTTTGGAGGTAGTTGCCATAAACAATACATTTATCCCGAAAAAAGCTTATCTTTATCCCGAAAAAAGAGTTTCCAGAGCATTCCTGAAGTGTATTAAATAAATTGTGGACAACAATGCGGGGTGTAGCAAGTTGCAGATAAATTATACTCAAATATAGAACAAATAATATGCTTTGCTCATTACACAGTATTTGCTCTGGGTGGGAATACAACCTAGGTCCTCTGGCTTAGCAAACAGGTCTTCTAATCACTAAACCATCAAGTTTGTAGCTTAGGAATTATGAACTTCAAATTGAAAAATAGATGTCAATTGCTAAAAATCTGTCTACATAGCGATTAAAACAAAGAAATACCTATATATTTTTACCAGGTTCATAATCGTTATTCAAATACATATTTTAATATCCTCTACAATAACAAATAATTATGTATTATGTAATTTGATAAGGAATTGATAAGGTTAAGAACATTTTAATATTTGTAAACCTAACTACGTTGTTGTTTACATACATATACACGTATATATAGCACCACTAAACAGGATCAGTTGTATGTTTTACAAGCTTTTTATTAACTTGCAATCTATGTATGTATGCTTGTATGTTCGGGTGGAATCTTGCAACTCAATTTTGAAGCAGATATCTTCATAGGATTTTGCTGAAATTTTACAAGCATATGTATACAGCATGATAATACAATATTATAATGACATGGAGCTGATCTGATGCTGGTGCTGGAAGGTCGCCATAGGAACTCTGTAAAGAAACGTCGCAACATCATCGAGTTTGGACTCGTTTGATTCGTCTCAAAGCATTCCAGTAAAAGCTTGTTTTTAAAAAGATTTTTAATTACATTTATTTTACGTTGATTTTCTGTGCGAGGGTAGTACCGTCTCAGTCGAGCCGGCCCAACCGTGCTGAAATCAGCATGGCTGTACTACCTACCAACTACCTACTATATCTATACTGCGGTTTTTATGGTTCCGTACCCAAGGTGCAAAAACAAGACCCTCTTTCTAAGATTTAGCTGTCCGTCTGTCTGTCCGTCCGGCTGTCTTTCACCAGGCTGTATCTCATGAACCGTGGTAGCTAGACAGTTGAAATTATTATGGATGTGTTTCTGTTGCTGCTTTAACAACAAATACTAAAAACAGAATAAAAATAAATATTTAAGGGGGCTATACTACAAACGTTTATTTTCATTTTTTGCTCGATATTTAGAACGGCAACAGCTAGACGCTTGCAATCTATGCTAATAATAAAAATGTAACAGGTCCACTACTGTACATTAAAGATATTTTGAAATTTTTTTTCGGACGGCTCTCTATAATCGATACTGAAGCCAAAACTGTAATTTTTTTCATTTTTGTCTGTCTGTCTGTATCTTGGCCGCGCATCACGCTCAAACTACTGAATGGATTCAAATGAAACTTGGCATGATTTGAGTTCATACTACGAGGTAGGACATGGGATACTTTTTATCCCGAAATTCAGCACGGTTTCTTGGAGAGAGGGGATGAAAGTCAAAATATGTAGGTTAGTTGTAATTCAATAACACATTGTCATAGTTCGATTTCTTTAATTCTTTTTTGCTAGAAAGAAAAAAAATAGATAACGGGAAAAGTCTTTTTTTTTGTCCGCGACTGTACACTGCCTGTGGGAAGCTGAGACAGATATGTAAATATGGCGGTACGAAGTTCGCCGGGTCAGCTAGTGTATAATAAGTAGGTTCGGATCTTTTCGTGCGCGGGTCCGACTCGCACTTACCAGATTATTTCTATAAAAATAATCACCGATTGCGACGATTGGATTGTTTTGAATAACACAATTTCTTGTCCCCTCTGGGTTTCGAATCACTCGACGGGCTATAGTAGAAGAATGAGTAGGTACTAGAACCATATCAACACCAGACATCAGATAGATATACGAGTAGATCTAAATGTTGTTGTAAATGTCTACACCGATTTTTTTTTTTTTTTTTTTTTTTTTTATGTTTGGCCTGCCAAAATGACTCTACTCTGCCTGATGGAAAGCATTAGCAGAATCCACGAGTGGTGGCCACCATACTCATTGCGAATACAGCAATGCAGTATGGCGACCCACACTATGGCGGCCTAGTGATGCTTGTGCATCTTTTAGTCTAGTCAACAAGTATGGAACTTGTTGACTAGACTAATTGGGCCTCCGGTCTCGCACTCACCAACGAAACACGACAGCACAAACGCTGTCATTTTACGTTGATTTTCTGTGCGATGATAACATCATACATACTTTTATTTTATTGATAAAATCTGTAAGTAATAGAAAATGTGTAGTGATTTTCTTTGTCGCACATAATACGTACACATCCTTATATTATACTAGTTTTTGCTCGCGGCTCCGCCTGCGTGTATGTCGGTTATCGCGGCAAATAGTAGCCTATGTGTTATTCTGATGTATAAGCTATATTACTGTAAAGTTTCATCCAAATTCGTTCAGTAGTTTTTCCGTGAAAGAGTAACAAACATCCATCCATACTTACAAACTTTCGCGCTTATAATAGTAGGATTTAGTAACCTTACTAGTCTGCCGTGGTAATCTTGAGGTAAGTAATTTTACTAATCACGCCTATACGCCACTGTAACCACCACCACCACTGTAACTCCTGTACACCAGGATCAACATCAGTTTGACACTCGGGAATTCCCAGGAAAAATTAAATTGTCTTGGAACCTCTTCTGCATCAAGTTCGCCTCTTTACAACACATGCAATAAGCTCTAAATAAATAAATACTTGAATTCCCAATTTTTAAGGGGTCGGAGGAAAGAAGGTTAAACGCATACGATATCCTCTCTAACTTAGTGAGTGAGAATCAATGAAATAAATGCTTTACTTAGACCGGTTTCTTGTGTCTATTTTTTTTTCTCATTTAGTGAAAATAAAATTGTGCATAACAGTAGTAGTATAATCTATTTTACATATATAAATAAATACTTACATTCGTGGTAGTATTTCTATATCAGAATATGCACTAATTTATTGTTTATTTAATACATGATTAAGAATGAAAATGAATGTAAATATACAGCCAACACGAGCGAAACAGTTCGAACTTCTGCCTATAAAACGAATTCGTGGGTGCGTACAAGAATGCTTCTCGAATACGCATGTAGGTAGTTAAAGTTGTTTCCGAAAATAAGTTCACAAAGTTAATTGATTTATTAATGTAAGATTGTTGGGAATGATCAAAGTAAAAGGTGAGAAACAAGAATTATATCAACATTCTACACTGTTATGCAATGATCTGGTCACTGTGCTATACATTGAATTAAATGTGGAAATTCTACTAGTGATTCTAGAATAGCTAAAAAAGCAAGGAATTGTATATCAGTGGGTTTCTCTAAGACTAGAGGTTACCACGGCCTTACGGTCTAACCCGAGTGTCAGCTGCACTATGGTTAAGCCGTCCCATGTGAGTAAACATGCAATTGAAGCAAATTGAGAACCTCATTTTTTCTTAAAGTCGGTTAGAACTATTACTAAATTAATTATGAAAATTCAGTCATATTTTTATGGTAAGAAACAAAAGGAAAAAGCCAACGAAAGTGGCCAAAATACATAATAAATGAGATTAAGACGAATGTCTAGAGCCAAATAAACGAGTATAATATGTAGTACTTTAATATCGTAAGTGCAATAGGCAGTAAGTGCTCATGACACCTCCAGCTGTCTCAATAGGCAGTAAGTGCTCATGACACGTCCAGCTGTCTAACTGTGACTAGAGTAAAATTAAATTTGTCTGAGATACTAGTTTTAGGTGGAGGCGACACTTGAATTAATGATTTTTTCCAACCTTTTGGGAACAGTATTTTCTTTAAACATATGTCCTTTTTAACCGACTTCAAAAAAGGAGGAGATTCTCAATTCGACTGCATTTTTTAATGATTGTTGCCTCAGAACTTTTGACTGGGTGAACCGGTTTTAATGATTATTTTTATTTGAAAGCTGGTGCTTCCCCTGCGGCTCCATTTCAATTTTGTCTAGTTCAAGAAGTACCTAGTTATTTTTTAAGACAGATCACGTGGTGCTGGGCGTTTAGGGGTGGGACTGCACTGTTGAGGATAGTGATCTGTTGTTGTGGAGGAGCTTAGGAGAGGCCTATGTCCAGCAATGGACATTTTTTGGCTGTCTCTACTACAGTGCAATGGCGCCCTTTGACTTCGATCTTGGCGAAGAGAGTTTTGGTTTAGATAGCCTTATTTACTAGGTCAAAAATATTCAGAAAAAGTATGGTGTTTCCATGGTTTTCTTTTCTGTACGAACCAAGTAAAATAATGTAACTTGAATAATGTCACACACACCCTCATATACGTACTTATACCTACTCACACCCACACACAAACATATCGAACTAAACAATCTTAACTCATCATCATCTACCTAGCCTTTATTATTACCAAGATTATTTGGGGTCGTTCGCTACTAGTTCAACTGGTTTTACCTGAATGTCAGTTTTTACACGGAGCGACTGGCATCGAACCTCCGCAACCCTGAGGGCGAACTGAATTTGAAGATTGAACTAGTTTTCAGTATATTTGAGGGCACTGACTTCTCAATAACGATTGCCATAGACGTTCAAGACAACCGGGACCCGACGGCTTAACGTGCTCTCCGAGGCACGGGCGGGAAACACCGCCATCTACTATACTCCGGGTTGCTATTAAGAATTTCTCGTAAGAAAAACCCAACAGCAGTCCGACCCGGGAATCGAACCCGAGACCTCTTGTTTGGCAGTCGCTTACGCTTACCATTGGACCAACGAGGCACTCACAAACAAACTTAACTAAGTATCTTTTTTAATTTAGAATAGGTGGCAAACGAGCAGACGGATCGCCTGATAGTAAGCGGTTATCGACGCCCATGGACACCCGCAACACCAGAGGCGTCACAAATGAGTTACCGGTCTTTTAAGAAGGAGTACGCTCTTTTCTTAAAAGTTTGAAGGTCGTATTGGTCCGGGAATACGGAATAGTTACTATTACTATACTGCTACGATTTCTGGTGTTCTTGAAATTTAATTAAGATGATAGATAAATTAATAAATAAATATTTCGGACATCTTACACACAACGCCATCTAGTCCCAAGCTAAGCAGAGCTTGTGTTATGGGTACTAGACAACTGATATAAATACATACATATTATACATAGAAAACAACCAAACTCCGAAACAAATCTTTGCAGATCATACAAACATTTGGTCCGACCCGGCAATCGAACCCGAGACCTCAAGCACGGCAGTCGCATACGCTACCACTGCGCCACAGAGGCAGTCATAGATGAAATTGAAATAGAAAGTTTGTATTTGTGACTTGATTATTATTATTATAATAACACGCTGTTCAATAATAATATTATTATTAAAAGTAATGTATAATTAAAGTTAGATAGGCATCCATTAAACCTGAGTTAAACCCAAATTG
Source organism: Diaphora mendica (assembly GCA_949125395.1). NCBI lineage: Eukaryota > Metazoa > Arthropoda > Insecta > Lepidoptera > Erebidae > Diaphora > Diaphora mendica. Next base: position 834,394 of record OX421332.1, on the reverse strand, counting down.
AAACACATTACACAATACAAAATGATCTGATTTTGCGATAAACTATAACATAGTTTATCGCTTGACCATCGCAAAATACGTGGGAGAGCCACGCTTCGGCATGCATGGGCCGGCTCGACCGGAGTGATACCACGGCCTCAAAGAAAACCGGTGTGAAATAGTGCTCGCGCTGTGTTAGTAGTGAGTGAGGATACCGGAGGCCCATACCGCAATCCCCTACCTCCCACCCCATCCCCAAAAGGCCGGCAACGCACTTGTGACGCTTCTGGTGTTGCAGGTGTCCATGGGCGGCGGTAATCGCTTACCATCAGGCGATACGTCTGCTCGTTTGCCTGCCTATTCCATAAAAAAAAAATAGTTTCTAGTTTACTTGTTATCATTGCAGATTATAAACAGATTTACAATATCTTATGTATCAGCAAAATTTTCGTTTAATGATAGTGTCGTACAATAATTCTTTTAAGATTTAGTAGACGCTAGTTTTATGAGCAAATAGCAGTGTGAGTTAGTGTTGTAATTAGTTAAACTACTGTTTACCCAGCGGTCGAAATTCAGCCATAATTCATTGTTCTTTTTAATCGACTTCCAAAAGGAGGAGGTTCTCAATTTCATCGGTATTTTTTTTTGTTTATGTATGTACATTGATTACTCCGTCAATTGTGGACCGATTTTGAAAATTATTTTTGTATTCGAAAGGGTATGCTCCCCATGTGGTCCCATGGCCACCATATCAGGATCTGATGATGGGATCCCAAGGAAATTGAAGGAAACCCTCAAATTTACGTGAGCGCCTGCAATAAAGTTAAGGCAATTGTCTGCATGCTTTCATATTCAACCGAACAGACAAAACAACCGAAGCGTCGGTGACGTCGTTGACGTTCGTCTCGAAATATAGCGAGTGTGGTACCTACTATTACATTTGGCTTGGCGCCGAATTCAAACCTATGAATAGGTAGCACATACAAATTAAGTTATTTTATACTTTTCAGTTTTTGAAGTCGGTTTTTTTAAACGAAGTTTTTGCTTTCTGTACTTCTCCCCGTATAAACTTTATCTGTCCCGATCTTTAAATTTCATTCTCCTCTGTTCGCATAATATTCGTAAAATTGAGTACAAAGATTTTGCTTCACGTATTAATCTATACAAATAAATAAAATTGGAGTGTCTGTTTGTAATATTAAAATAACCGCTTTTTAATAAATGCATATGTAGGTATGTATACGAGTAATTGTATACACGGTACACATACCAAAATAACATTTTTCTGTCTCTTTGTACCGGGTAATCTCCGTAAGGGCTGGACCGATATTGACGGGAATTTCACTGGCGGATAGCTGATGATCTAAAGAGCTACTAAGGCTACTTTTTTTAGACTAGCTATGTCCCGCGGCGTTGTAACATATGTAACACCGCTGAGTTCAGTTAGTATAAAGATAAGAGAGAATGCAAAATTTGATCTCCAGTCTCCAGAACCGACCGCTTGACTGATTGAAATTGAAAGGTTAATCCGTAACTCCAGTCGAGCAAGAGTTTTGAACTAAATGGTCGAGTGATTGGACTAATCCCACCCACACGCTCACCACTGTAACTCCTGTACACCAGGATCAACAGCAATGAACCACGAACACACCGAGTTATGACACTCGGGAAGTCTAAAGAAAAATTAAACTGTCTTGGAATGATTGCTACTGGATAGGTGGAGTGATTAGTACTGGACAGATGGCGGTTTCTGACAAACTTATATATTATCGAATAGTTTCGTTTGGTTTGAGTCCGATATACCTACTATACTCCCATTGACCTCGGTGAAGAAATGATCGGTTTCCACATAATGAAAAAAAACTATCGTCATTTGGCAATGAAATCAAAAAGTTTTTGTGCATCAATAAACTTTAGATGTTTAAAAAAAACCACTTGAAATTTAAAAAAAAACTTAATAGTGGTATGCATATCAGATAAATGTTTCGGTCATCTTCACATATATTTTTTGGAGATGCCTGCATAGTTTTTTTTTTGTATGGGCCTGTCAAAGAGCCTCTACTTTGCCTGATGGAAAGCATAATCAGAGTCCAATAATGATGGTCACTGTACTCATTGCGAATGCAGAAAATTCAACAGTGCAGCATGGTGACCGTCACCATAGCAGCCTAGTGATGCGTCTACATCATTGGGCCTCCGGTCTCGCACTCACCAACGAAACACGACATCACGAATGCTGTCCTTTTAGGTTGGTCTTCTGTGCGAGGGAAGTACCGCCCCGGTGGAGGCGGCCCGTTCTAGCTGATATCAGCGTGGCTTTAATACCTTTAAAACATTTTAAATACCCATTAGGAAATGAAAAGAAGATATCAAAGGCCAGTATCAGTGTCTGCAGTTGCTGTACTAAATAGTTATAGTACCACCTTTAAAAGTATTGAAATGAAGAAAGTGAAGATAAAACTTTGATAACTTTCATTAAATTTTTAATAGGAATTACCTGCGATTATGTAAGGTAAGATTCTAATTGATACGTATTGATTATTTTTAAAATATGTCATCATCAACAACCCATAACGTCCCACTGCTGGGCTCGGGTCTCCTCTCGGGAGAGGATTAGGTCATATGTCCCCACCCCACGCTGGCCGAGTGCGGCTTGGGGACTGGCAAGATAAAGTTGTGGCTACGTAATCTTGTCGTTGGATGTTTATAAGCCGCTCAAAGGCCTCCCACTAAGCTTCACGACTGTTATCCTGATAACAACCAGAACCGACTGCTTTGCGTGACCTCCGAATCACGGAGACGCTTATTGTAACATGCCCCTAGCAGTTTACCGTGGGAGAACCACGCTTCGCCATGAATGGGCCGGTTCGACCGGAGTGACACCACGGCCTCACAGAAAACCGGTGTGAAATAGTGCTTGCGCTGTGTTTCACCGAGTGAGTGAGGAAACCGGAGGCCCATACCCCAATCCCCTACCCATACCTCCCACCCATCCTCAAAAGGCCGGCAACGCACATGTGACGCTTCTGGTTTTGCAGGTGTCCATGGGCGGCGGTAATCGCTTACCATCAGGCGATACGTCTGCTCGTTTGTCCGCCTATTCCATAAAAAAAGTCACCCATCCAGGTGCTGACGGCGCCATCGTTGCTTACCCTTGGTGATTGTTTCTAATCTCTAAGGGCAACTGTGCTATGAGCGCCTCATCTTTTAAAATATGTATCAAGTAGAATCTTAGACTGTACGGTTGTGATAGATTTATGGAAATCAATAGACACACGAATGTATTATCCTGAAAGCGTAATACTTATAACTGTTTATAATAAAGTCAACAAAACAACTAACAAGCTTGTTGGTTTTTTAGCATCATGAGAAACAAGTGATAAGCAATCTGCAGGATTCAGAATAAATATATCGGTATCTATATATTACATTTTGAAGTTTTCAATTCCAAGATTTCATTCATTGTTACACCAATTGAGCCACAATTCGAGATTATGTATTTCATTATGTTCACTTCACTTTTAACGTTTGTTTTGCAATTTGCAAGGATGCCCTAATTGAATTTTCGTGACTTAACGATATTAGATGCTGTGATTTTGTTTGATGTGGTACTTAAATTTGTATCATAAATTTCGTACTAAGGTTTTAAGCTGACCGCCAAGGTCTTTTAGCACTTATCTCATCTACATTATCTAGTCTATGCTCTGTCGTATAGACGCGTGCCTGGGCGGGCGGGGTGCAAGGGGGGCGGGGCTCTATTGGCCCAGCTCACCTCGCCGAGCCTTCAGTCTAGCGTGGAACGCGACATCGAACGTACGTCGCGCGTCTGTTTCATTTGCACGTTCAAACCGCGTGTTGAAAATAAAGATTGCTAAATTAAATTGATGGTGTAAACTTATTCTGTGGGTTGTGTTTTGTTCCCCACCTTGTGAAGTACCACGTACGTGGACACTGGTTCATATTGTTGTTGTCATCGATGTTCGAGGGCCAAACAGTATATTTTCAGTGGAAGTAAGTAAACGAATCGTAGATGTCATTACATGATTGGTACTGCTTACTGACGTTGCTTGCAAGCTGATCCTATAGATTAGCAAAGACATGTTTTATCTCATCAGGATGTATGTTACGTTCAAGAGTTTTACTATCACTGAAGAGTGGCAAGATATCAGTTGAAATATTGATTTGCAGTTTATTTACCATTCGTTATTATAATCTTTTGGTTTCATAAACGTTCGAGTAGAACAAAGAATTCTGTGAAATCATAAATAAATAAATACATCTAAATAATTTAAGTGTCTGAGATAAATTTCAAAATGATAATACATAATTTTATTTTCAAAACATTGTTTTCAAACATTTCAAGAACAGAGAATATACATATAATTCAGATACAAATGACTAAATAGGTATGTAATTAAAATAGAAGTTTAAAATAGTGTTTCATAAACAATTAAACTACTTCAGAGTTTATGTATAGTAACAAAAAAGTAGAGAATTGTTTGTTATAATTAATGAATGAAGCCAATCATCTATATAAACAAATTGTTAGAATCGATGTTAACATGACCTTTGTTATGCAATGTTTATCTCTCTCTGTGACTCAAACTGTATGTATTATGAACATTGTAGTACCTATAAAATATATCTACAAATATATAAGATTAAACTTGACAATTATTTAAAATTTTATACTATAGGCTTTTATATTTGGTTATAATCTTTAGCTGAATCTACTTTGATCCATCTTTCAAATCCATCAATCATTTCTGTCCAATCATTTTAGAAGCCTGATTTCTCTAAACCATCTCATCATTTAGATTACAGCTGTAGCTGATGAACATTTCCATCGATCTTAATTAGAACGTTCTTGGAGAGGCGACATTTGACGGCCACTTTGAAATTGGTTCTAAGATTTATGATAGGATTTATTCTGCAGCTTCTCTTATATGAAAATTAAAACTTTCTCTTCTATGGAAATTTGCAGGACCAGAACTATGGCCGAAAAAAAAATACTGTGTTAAATATTAAATGTGGACAGATTATTTTACTTACAATAAAAGTAAATACTAAATATTATAGTAAGTAATATTACTGAAAAATTTTAACAAATAAAAAAACGACATAAAGAACTGGACCAATTTGAACACCTGCTTTCAAGTAAAAAAAGAATCATCAAAATCGGTTCACACGGTCGAAAGTTCTGAGGAAAAAAATACAGTCGAATTGAGAACCCCCTCCTTTTTTGAAGTCGGTTAAAAACAAAATATTAGAATGCTATGACATATATTTAGCTTTAATTCCGCGAGACAAATATCCAGGTCTGAAAGCAGGACACAACTCCCACCGTCATGCATACTCACATGCACATATGGGTATCATGCATATGCACACATACATTTGTACATACATATTTACATACAATTGTAAAATATTAGAAGATGAAATAGTAAATGTGTAAGTTATACATCGCATGACTGTGGATGATGATAAAACACAAGAGGTTAAGATTACGACGATACTAGAGATAAGTCATCACGATTTTGAAATTACCTATATCAGTTATTGAAAATGTGATAAGTACTTCAGAGGAATATGTTTACAAATGTCCAATGTACAGTTTTACCATCTTGTGTTTCAATACAAATAAATTGTGTTATATTTTATGGTGCTGTTGGATTAAAAAAAGTGTCTTCACTTGCGATTAATCCTGTGAGCGTTGTTGGAGCCGACTAGGGGAGCAAAACTTAGAACAAGCTTTATACATGCCCCATATATACATATTATATACCCAAGCTTAGATAACTGGCCAGATGAGTCTGCCATCTGGCTAGGTATCTAAGATGAGGACTATGTCCAACAGTGTACTGTTATAGGCTCACAGGTTATAATTTGGTAATTTTGAAACTTTCGCCATCGGTAATTTTAAATGATATGTATATGCAGGAATTATCTTTGAATCACTTGACATTGAAAGCAGGTTACAATAGCAGTAATTAGAATTTAGTCGGTTTGATTCTGAATCGCAAATCTAGATAGATTACGGCCTGAGGTAGTTTCCAAGATTACAAAAAAGGAAGTGTCTTCACTTTGGTATCTTAAAAGTGACCAGGGGTATTATGTCTTTTAATTTGGGTTAAATAATACTTTTCAATGACAATAATAACTTTTAATGAGTAAAACGATAAGGCTATTGTCACAATGATGTATTGCAGTGATAAAAATACTATAATATGGTTATCTGATGATGATAGCTGTAATGTCAAGCTGTAAAGTTTGATTCAAAAACAAGTTAAAATACTTACGAATCTAAGAGTTTCGTAAGGTAGTTTGTTTTTTCATTATTATTGGTCTTTTAGCCGACGATACATAAAATGCGATGTGAATTTGTCTGTATGTAAACTATGTATATGTCCCAGGGCCTATGTCCAGCAATGAACTGCTAGGGACTGTTGATGATGTATGTTAACTTGTATGAGCAAGATTGAAATAACGGCTCAAATTTTAATAGTGTTGTACTAGCGCATGCTACGTATTTTCAAAAAAGTTTTAGTATTTTAAATAGTGGGTTTTATTTCATGAAAATTTATGACTAAATCCTGGCATGACCAATAGAGTTTTTTTATTCTCTTGGTCTTTTTAACCCCTTTCATAACATGGTACTTTTTTTTAAGAAACCCTTTCCAACTCCTATTTAGAGATGGATAGAGATCATGGTAGAGTTTCATAGTACAGTGGAAAATCCATTCATCATCAGATATATTTGAGCTGTCTTGGCCGTATTGTTATCACGATCTCACAGCAAGCAAGCACCGGTATAGAGTAATAGCACTATTACTCTATACCGGTGCTTGCTGTTTTTGTATTTACATATTTATCTAATTCTAATAACGCAATGCCCTAGTACGATCGTATCTGTTATGTTCACTTTATCACGTAAAGCCTTTTGTCATGTGACTGTTTAGGCATAAATGGTTATTTTTTAAGTATAGGGGGCAAACAGATAGGTGGGTAACCTGATGTCAAGCGAATATCATCGCCCATTTATATAACATAAGAGGACACGAAAGCGCAGCCTTTCCAGTCAATTCAATAAATAAAACACACTAATATTAAAAAGGCGAAAGTTTGTGATTGCGTGTGTTTGCATATTTGGTATTTCTTTACCAATTTTGAAAAAAAAAATAGATTTAGATTTTGGCAAGAACACCCCGGATAATCTGATACAAATAAATAAAATTGGATTGTCTGTTTGTAATATTAAAATAACCGCTTTTTACTAAATGTACTCGGTACATATACCGAAACAACATTTTTTTTCAATCTTTGTCTGTCTGTCTGTCGGTCAGTCTGTCTGTCTGTTTGTTCCGGCTAATCTCTGGAACGGCTAGACCGATTTTGACGGGACTTTCACTGATAGGTAGCTGATGATATAAGGATTTACTTAGTCTACTTTTCTTTAGACTAGCTTCGCCCCGTGGCGTTGCCCGCGGTTATTGTCGTACTGCTGGTAGCACCGCGTTGTTCAGCTAGTCCCAAATAAAATGTAGAGCAAAATCACGGGACGCGACTAGAAAATGTTAAAATTAGATAAATAATATTTTCTCGATCTTATTTTATTTATATGTATAATATAATATTAAAAAGTACCTATATAATAGCGATCTCACTGCGTTAAAACTTAAATGTTATGGGCTGATTATACTTAATTAAATTTATCAGGTAGGCTCTCATCCGGGGTCACATTTGATTGTCAAAGGATTATTATTATAGGCCTATGTAACGACTATAAAGGTCGACAATAATTACCTTTTTAGGGTTCCGTATCACAAAGAAAAAAAAACTCAGTTCTTCTTAGTTTGTTCTCAATCCGTTTGTCTCTATCGCAGAGTACTCTGTGGTCTATCTGAAATTAAAAAGCACAGGTAATGGAAGTCATTTAGTGTTAGAACATAATATAAATAAATAAATATTTTGGACATCTAACACACAACGCCATCTAGTCCCAAGCTAAGCAGAGCTTATGTTGGGCCTCCTGTATCCTCACTCACTCGGTGAAACACAGCGCAAGCGCTATTTCACATCGGTTTTCTGTGAGGCCGTGGTATCACTCCGGTCAAGCCAGCCCATTCACGTCGAAGCGTGGCTCTCCCACGGTATTTCAATTAAATTTGGCGTGAAAATACTCTAATTCCTAAAGAAAGACATAGCCAACTCTTTACCGAAAAGCTAGTTAGAAATATAGACGCTTGGAAAATTATTATCTAATCTACCAAAATTTGTGCGGAACCTTGTGATTTAAAATCGCAATTGTCTTGTTTTGGTTAGTATATATCTCGACCCACGTATTTGTGATTGTTTTAATCATTTTGTTATCTGTTAAATGTTTGATAAGAATATTTTATTTTACGAGATTGCCAGACAGATAGCGAATCATTAACATCGTCAATTAATCACGACAAATAACAAAATTCTTGAGCTTTATCTTTCCAAGTAAGCTATTGACTTTGTTTCCTGTTATTATCAATTGCCCTGGTGGTTTAGTGGTTGGTAATTCTGACTGCTGCTAGTCGTAGGTCCGATTCGAATCTAGGACAAGTAATTATGTGTTTATCTTGATTATTTGTTATATCTGGGAGATAGTTATAGATTAGCTAGCTTTTGACCGCGATTCCGCCCGCGTTTACTTGTAGCAGCCTATGTCCTACCTCAAGAATTGAAGTATCCCCATTCCAAATTTCATTGATATCGGTGCAGCGGTTTACCGAGAAAGAGGACAGATAGATAGATAGACAGAGCTACTTTCGAATTTATAACATTATTAGTATGGATTACATAGTACGTGGTAATCTCACAGCTATTTGTCCTGATTGAGAATCGAACCCGTGCCCTTTTGCTTAACAGTCTGAGCCACTGTCTATTAGATCAACAATATGTAGTACGACTACTCGACTAATTAATTACCAAAAGTACTACGTTGATTCAGAATTATGATTATACACGATACGCGACTGAAAGTTCAACGGCCGAGGCTTTAATAGAGCCATTAAACCTGGATATTGCCTGATTTAGATCCATTCGTGGAAATTGATATTGTGTTGATTGGCTTCCATTTGCTTTAAATATAGATATTGTGTTGAACAATGATGGAAATGAATTATACTTTATTACACGTTTCATCTCCTATTTTACACCCGTAAAACAAAAGATGAACGATTATATGGAAGTCAGTGATTTTCAAAGTTATAAACACGAAATAAGAATTTGACTGCATGAATATGGTAATAGTTTAAGCGGTCGCCACGCACTTTTTAGGGTTCCGTACCCAGAGGGCAAAACGGGGCCCTATTACTAAGACTTCGCTGTCCGTCTGTCACCAGGCTGTATCTCATGAAATGTGATAGTTAGACTGTTGAAATTTTCAGTGATGATCTATTTCTGTTGCCGCTAACAATACTAAAAAACAGAATAAAATAAATATTTAAAGGGGCTCCCACACAACGAACGTGATTTTTTTGCTCGATATTGATAACGGCAACAGGTAGATGCTTGAAATGTATAGATAATGGTACGGAACCCTTGGAGTCCGACTCGCACTTGGCTGATTTTTTAATGCGCTAAGTGTTGTGGGTTCAAACTTGTTGAAATATATATCTAAATAATCATACTTAGTAATTATCTATGGATAAGATGTAGTAACTGGTTGTTATTGTCTTTGTTGTATCTATGTAATATAAAAATATATGAATATTAAATTCAGTTCTGTTCGAATCTCAAGGAAAGCCTGCGTTTTATTAGAATACTCCACATGGGAAAACACTGTGTGTGATATCTACAAATTGCTGTTCTAAGTCTAGGTGTTCTTCGTGTCGTGTATGTTTGTAAAGTCCCTCGCAACACAGGATATAATATACCTAATGCGGGTGTTGTCTTAAAAACAAGTAATCACGCAAGCGAAGTGAACGAAGCTAGTAAAGTGTACTAAGATATTACTCAACAGTCAATCCGTAACCAGATTACCTGAACCCTCTCAATAGTTGAATAGAGTTAATTTCCGATGTTGTTTCACTAATAGCTTCATTATTTAAATACGATCCGATGAGAAAACCACAGTAATGTACTCCATCAGGTAGAGTATGTCTGATTGGCTGAAACTTGGTCGACCAGGAATTTAATGGTGTTAAGGAATTGTAATGGATATGTTAGAGGTACAATTTGATTTATGCTCATTAGTTAGTAATTCTTACTTGTAAACCAGAGGTTGTTTGATGGATTCCCATTAAGGACAAGTAACTGTAACATGACATGATATATTTGAATGCCTCGGTGGCGCAGTGGTAGCGTATGCGACTGCTGTGCTTGAGGTCTCGGGTTCGATTCCCGGGTCGGAGTAAATGTTTGTATGATCTCCAAATATTTGTTTCGGAGTTTGGGTGATTTCTATGTAGAATATGTATGTATTTATAAAAAAAAGTATCCATATACTTTTTTTTTTTATAAATACCAGTTGTCTAGTAGGCATAGTACAAGCCCTGCTTAGTTTGGGACTAGATGGCGATGCGTGTTAAATGTCCGAAAATATTTATTTACTTATATTTGATTATGATACTTAGAAATATTTAAGTATTTTTGTTAATAGTCTGTTAGATATTCATTGACACCTGCTCTCATTGAGACCCTGGTATTACTTCCATTTGTGCCGAAATTTGGCTCACCCACGGCATCTACTTCCAAAACAAATTTCTGTATTTCTAAGCCCATGAGACGTTCCACTTTTAAAACTAAGTTGCTACGACATATATGCGTGGAATATCACCACAAATATGGGTAAAACTTTGAGGAATGTGGGACGCAATGTTATTAAGCGTGAGTAATAACAAAATTACGTACTAATTACTTTAATCTCCGCCACTAGCCGTACCTACAACTGAATGAGTAAGTTTGTTTGATAAATGTCCCACTCGTACGAGGAAAACGCTCCGGCAACCGTTTCCTCATCATTCATTACGTAACAAATGAAGTTATTTGAACTTGACACTCTTACTTCGAATGTTGGTATACTTTTGGAGAATGTTTATAATATAATTTGGTATTATTGAAGACTAGCTGACCCACGCAACGTTGTTTACGTCTCCTATTGACCGTAGCGTAATAATTTTCCCCCGTTTTTGTAACATTATTCATTGATGCGCCGCTCCTATTGGTGTTAGCGTGATGATATATAGCCTATAGCCTTCCTCGATAAATGGGCTATCTAACACGAACACAACAATAATTATTATATGATGGAACGCAAACGTTTAAAAGTTAATATAGTTACATCATGCTTAGACCAATATGAGCCAAACATTATTGAAAAGAGACGCAGGTGAAGTTGCGTACATCAACTAGTATTAAATAACTTAAAGATTAAGTACATAATTATGTTTATCTAAAGGGATTTTTTCAGTAAAACCAGAAATAATTTCGATTATAGATAACTGTAGTCAATACGACGATTAATTATAATCTTGATTTATTTCAACTATTCAAACTAATCATGATTAATATAATCGTGACTTATTTTAATGTGATTATTAATCTGATTTAAGAGTAATTGATTAGTTCAACATTGAGGCCCATCATTTGATAACAAGTTTCATTTGGACTCAGATTGTGGGTATTTTGGACTGCACGTTTGGCCTAGTGGTTTAACGGTCACCACGCCGTTTCCTACTTCGCCAAGTGTCGTGGGTTCAAATCTCACGTAGGACAACACTTGTTGGTTGTTCTGAGTCTGGGTGTTATCTGTGTCCGTTTCATGTATGTTTGTAAAGTCCCCCGCGACACAGGATTTATTCCCAGTGCGGAAGTTGACTTTTTTAAAAAGAAAAAAAGAAAAAGATTTCATTTAAGAAGTAATTATAATGTGTGCGTGTATTTCAGTTTTGGCGGTAAATAATAATCAAAGTATATTCATTCTAAATTTCATTAAAATCGGTGTAGCTGTTTAGCCAAGTTAGTTAAATAGACGTTTTAATTTATTAATGTATTAACTGCCAAAATGACTCTGCTCTGCCTGATGAAAGGCATGATCAGAATCCAAGAGTGGTGGTCACCATCCTCAATGCGAATAAGGACAATGCAGCATGGTGACCCACATAAAATTTTTAACTACATAATAAAACACAGGAAAATGTGGAATCGTTTGATGTTTAAAACAACCTTTGTACTAGTCTATTTAAGTTTCTTTCTATCACTTAGTCATATTGCTTTAGTCATCAACGCCTTGCGGAAAACATAACAGTAGTGTTTTATACATTCTAAATAAATAATAATTACTATAATATTATACCTACTCTTATCATCTCTCATACTACTACTCATATACACCTTCCCCACGATTCGGCACAAAAACCGCTCCTAAACGGAGCAAATTTGTTCCTTTGTGAGACAAAAGCGAAGTCTAGCCATATCATAGTCATATAGGTAACTATTCTAGGAAGGACTAAATAACTTGAGAGAAATTATACTTAAAAACAAATATAAATTACTGTTGCAAAACTAATATGTGAAAGAGTTGAGGATTATCTTATCCGAATAATCGAAGAGTACTTCTAAATAAAGTGCCAGAGGAGATACAGATATTGTATGAGAAAAGAACAACATGCTTTCAAATGTAAGTTAAAAAAACACCATCTGCTGAATGTAAACAACATTATGTTTTAAATAAATTAACACTAGCTTTTGCGCGCGGAGCCGCGTGCAAAAGCTAGCCCGCGTGTTTGTCGGTTATCGCAGCAAAGTGTAGCCTATGTCCTTCCTCAAGAATCAAAGTATCTCCATGCCAAATTTCATTGAAATCGGTGCAGTGGTTTGGCCGTGAAAGCAGGACAGACAAACAGACATACAGAGTTACTTTCGCATTTATAATATAGGTATGAGGTATGGATTTAACATGGTAACTAATGACAAACAATCAACCTTTGAATTCAGTTCACCCCCAGGGTTGCGGAAGTTTGATGCCAGTCGCTTCGTGGAAAAACTGATATTCAGGTAAAATTGGTCGAACTAGTAGCCGACCACAATTAATCTTGGGAATAATAAAGGCTAGGAAGATGATGGATGTTACTTATGACTCACTGTTACCCAAATAGGTGAGGTCGTCGTTGTGCAGTTCTTCAGTGTTGTATAAGCTTAAGTATATTGGAAACTATAAAAAAACAATATATATATATAAGCAACTTAATAATGCATATCAAACTAAGCCGTATAATAGATTCTCTGCACACTCCCCTGAGAGGTAAAATGGCGTTACCCACGTTTGTCCTTGGAACATACGTGTCTGCAATTTGTTTAACTTTTCACATCTGGTTTTAGCCAGCACTCGGAAGAGGTATTTAACCCTTTTCAGGTTGTCCTGTACCCTAATAACATTTAATATGTTTCACGAAAATATTTTTGTATCTTTGTGTACTTTTTTGGGAAGACTCTCGCGTTATATTATGCAAGTGAGAATGTATACACCTAAGATCACCTATATTTTCTCAATTAAAAGTTGATCTTTATTGAAAAGGGTTTGTTCGATTAGCATAAACGGACGCTTATATTAAAGCCGAAAAGGTACGCAGAGGCTTATTATACGAACATAGGTACTTTGCTAACTGTAACTTTAATAGCACTAGGAATAAATCCTATGTCGCCATCCATTTTATATTTATTATAGAGTATTAATTATCAGAAAACTCCAGGAATTAGATTTTCTGCAATATTGATAATTCGACTACGTAAAAACTACTCGGGTTACTCGGGTCATTTATTGTATAATTATATATTAACACACCATTCAATCGATTCAGTAGTTTTGGCGTTACGGTGGAACATCTAAACTATTCTAAACATACATAGGCTGCAAAAACTGTTACCCTTCCTTTTGACTTCGACATAGTCGGGTAAAAAGGGAGATAGATAAAAAAAATAAAAAAATACATACAGTGGAACATAGAACCTCCTCCTTTTTGGAAGTCGGTTAAAAAAGAAAAGTCAAGAGTGGGAAAGAAATATTGATCAAAACTTCCTTCCTAGGGAGAGCTCTATGTCCAGCAGTGGACTATTAAAGACTGCTGACGATGATAATGATGTTCCCTTACCTCGTATTACCTCGAAGAGATCTTATACGTAGAATAAGCTATTGCCAGAAAACTCAAATCTCCTAATTCACACTCAATGTAAATATTTGTATAAATGAATATGTCAGAATTTGTCATGTAAAGTAAAGAAATACAGGTGTTTGTTTATCGAAATTAAGATCTGATATCGAATGGATAACTGATAACAGCTGCCTACATAACAAATACCAACATGATGAAATATACTCAACTGAATTGATATATTTATTTCACGTTATTTCATAAATTTGCGTATAATTACATAACTACCAGATGCATTAGCACTAGAACATAGTCCTCTCCGATTACACGTCACTTATTTTGATCCTTGGCTTCTAGAAATATTTGCAAATGCATCAAAACTGAGGCTAGAATAGGCAGAAAATTCAAAACTAAGACGTTATTATCCAGGGACTAACTCCAAATAGGTCAGACCCCATTTTGGCTCACTCTGAAATGAGTTAACATACCTACTTCCAAATAATGCAGATTGTCGAGACGAGACCGTAGGTAGGCTGGCGGCTTTGCGTTTAATTTGTGTCTCACATTATTGTGCGCTATAAGCTTAATTAATACTGTGTAATTTAACCATTGAGAATTATTAATACGGCGGTAAACTAGGTTTCTGGCTATATATACGCCTATACAAAGTCTTTAAGATTTATATGTATGTACAATACATACAATACAAATTAATAAAATTGGAGTGTCTATTTGTAATATTAAAATAATCGCTTTTTACTAAATGTAAATGTATGTATACACGGTACATATACTAAAATAACATTTTTTACAAGTTTCGTCTGTCTGTCTGTTTGTTCCGGATAATCTCTGGAACGGCTGTACCGATTTGGACGGGATTTTCACTGGCAGATAGCTGATAAAGTGATAATACAAGCAGTAACTTAGGCTACTTTTTTAGACCATCTCCGCCCCGTTGCGTTACCCGCAGTCAATACCGCGGGCTCAGCTAGTCAATAATAAAAGACGAAAAAGACTATCTTCCAAAGCATGTATTGTGTAAAATCAACTGTCTTGTTGATCAATCGGTTGTCCTGATCCACTACTGAGCTAAAATAGCTCGATTGTCAGTTTTTATCGACTTTAGAGCTTGTTGAGGGATACCTAAAATACTTTCCCACTTTGAAGAGGTAACACAATTGAGTAACAGAAAAATAAAAAGCTTAAGTTGGGTTGTTTAGAGTGTTGCATAACATTTAAGTATTGTAAATTAACAGAAGAGTGTTACATACGAGACCACAAAGGCCTATTGTTAGATCACGCACTCGTCCAATATGCCAACGCTGCAGTCTCCATGACACAAGGTGCCGACGCAGGAATTACGATAACACACCACAAAGACCTGTTATGAGATCAACGGTGCCACGAAGGCGATGACAGCATTACGAACATGGACAACAAAGGCCTGTTATAAGATCAACACCGCGTCACTAGCACAAGGCGCCGACACAGCATTGTTATAGTATATATATTTAAGATTTGTCATTCTACGAACACTTACTTTTAAGCCAACATCGCGTTAGCAACTTAGACTAATTAGTTATAGTTTAAATGTAATTTTTATAATCTTTTATTAAATTAACTTCAAGTTCTATTTCGTTTCTCTAAAACTCCTTCGGCTGTGGCAAATACGTAATTGGCGCAGTCGGTAGGATACTCGCGGGTATGTTTCGCGAGCTATAAAGATCTCTAATATCGAAATCCGCGTTCGCGAGCAGCCCGAGCGGCCTTCAAGCCACTGTACGAGTATCCAGAATCTACGAGAGCTGCAGCCACGGGGAAGAGTATCCGAACATTGATACGAGGCGAAACGGAATGAAAGGGTGAGTGCACAGAATCGTTCTTGTGTTGCTATTCCTTTACCTTGAAGTTTTTATTTCCCAAAATTTTCCACCCCTAGTAACTCCCGTATTAGAGAGTCTGCATCGAGCTAGATTCGTCGACGAGTATAACTAGATAGTGGTAGGAATTTGGATTTAAAAGATTATAATTATAGTTTAGAATTACTTAAATCAATATTTTTTTATTCTTCAAAATTTTCCACCCTAGTAACTCCCGTATTAGAGAGTCTGCATCGAGCCAGACTCGTCGGCGAGTACAACTAGATAGTGGTAGGAATTTAAATTTATAAGACTATAGTTTAGAATTAAATCAATTACCTAGAGTTAAGATAATGACGGAGCGCAACCCGGACATAATTTTTAAGGCTTTACGCCCTGTACCGGAGTTCGACGGGAACCCACATATACTTACCCGATTTATTAAGTTATGTGACCAAATAGTATATACCTACCTTAGTACGGAACCCTGCGATCAGTTATCGAACCTTTGCTTGATAAATGGAATTTTAAATAAAATCACAGGCCCCGCCGCTAGTATTATAAATTCAAATGGCATATCTGATAATTGGCTAGACGTTCGGAATGCATTAATCAATAATTTTGCAGACCAAAGGGATGAAACTGCCCTTTATAATGACCTCTCTTTAGCCAACCAGGGACAAAGATCACCACAGGAATTTTATGACCACTGTCAGACACTATTTAGTACAATTATGACATATATTAGCCTTCACGAGACAATCTCCACTACTATTGAAGCCAAGCGCACTTTATACAGAAAACTAACCATGCAAGCGTTTGTAAGGGGTTTACAGGAACCTCTAGGTTCACGCATTAGGTGTATGAGACCTGACACGATTGAGAAAGCTTTAGAATATGTTCAGGAGGAAATGAATATATTGTATTTGCAGCAGCGCAATGACATAGCTAGTAAATTACAGCCGACCCCTAAGGTCACCCACTCTACTCCTGTACATACCCCGAAACTTTCAAATAACTATAGCCATAGCCCAACCGCATCATATTGGCCTGAACACGTAGCACATAGGCCACCACCTCAGCCGACGCAACCTTTTAGGTTTGCAGAAAGGTTCAGGATGAATCCTATGCAACATCAGCCCTCACCACAGGTACGTATGCCCACACACACACAACACATGTTTAGTGCTAGGCCTCCAAATTATAATCTTCGAAGTAATACATTTAGGATGCCAACTAGAACTCAACCCAGTCAGCCACCTGGCCCCGGACCGATGAGTGGTATAGAACACTTTAATACCAGGCCGATGCCACCTCCAGGAGGAATCCGCGGACATGACTGGCGTACCCAGGGCAATCCACCACCTAATAATTACTTTAAATTTCGTGAGATAAACTTTAATGAGTGTTACGATGATAGCTATTATTACGACCACAACTATAACCCTGACTATGACTACTTTTCACATACCAATGACTATACCCCCTATGATGACTATGACACGAATCAAACACAGTATCAAGGCCATGATCTTCCTTTAGAGTACTCTTATAACAATTCAAACGATAACCTTAAGAGTGCCAATTCAAATTTTCGGACGGATCAGAAATTAGAAAAGCCAGGATAGAAATAAACTTACAAACACAGAGACAGTTACCATTTATTCAGATATCAAATCCCCCTTTAAAATTACTTATCGACACTGGTGCTAATCAATCATTCTTAAGCCCGGAAGCCGTTCAAAACTATTACCCTGATATTCCTTTAAATTACGATCCATTTGAAGTAACTAATGTACATGCTACTACGAGAAACAACTACTCTATAACACTACCGTGCTTTAACGAATTTAATGACCCGGATAATATACGTTTCTTTGTCTATAAGTTCCACGATTATTTCGATGGTCTTATAGGACTTGACTTAATGACCAAATGGGAAGCTAAAATAGACCTTAAAGATAAGACCTTGACTACACGACATACAGTAAACCCTATTAAAATATACAACTCCCAAAATGTGAATTTATACGAGGATATTATCCCTGCAAAGAGTTATAAGGTAGCTACGTTACCGATAAGTGCCCCGGATGGCGATGTAATTATTCCAGAACAATTAATTTGTAACTGCACTATAGCTGAATGTGTAACTACTGTAAAAGATAACCATGCTCTTTTAGAAATTTTTAACCCTACTGATAACGATGTTGTATTTGCACTTGAATACTCAATTAAAGCAGACGCCTTATCTAGAATTGAAATTCATAACCAGGAAACCAGTTCGACCATTGCAAATCCCACCAAGAAGACTCCCACTATAGATAATTCAGCTACTAGTACAGCCCACACAAATCAGGAAAATCTAATTTTGGAAGTACTTAATAAAGACGAACCAATAACATATCTTGTACCCTACGCCATAATAGCTTACAACAGCTCTATTCATGGTTTTACAAAATGCAGACCCTATGACATATTAAAAGGCCATTTTGACCCCAGGGACCCTATTGACATTGACATAAACGAAAAATTACTCCAACAATATGTAGTGACTCATAGAGCACAGATGAAGACTGTCCATGACATAAACGAGACTTCGTTAGCCAATAGAACTGCTCTTATAGAATCCCGTAATAAGTCTAGACAACCTGAAATTGACTATAAGCCAGAACAACAAGTTTTTATTAAAAAAAAAAGAAGAAAAAAAAATGCTTTCTGAAAGACCTGAAACGAAAACCCAAGAGTAACCAATTGTTACAGGTTACTACTACTGACCTTGATGCTGGAACCACTTCTAATACGACCTTAAGAGATAAGACTTGACAATTTAGATTTATTACCATTTAGGCTAGGATAAGCTAGAGTAACGACACATTATTATACATTTTTACAATACATCGTACGTACGTACGTAAGTACTATCTAATTCTACACTTAGATTCGAAGTACAGGACTATAAGAATAGACTCACTAACGAAACCTACTTATTATACGAAATACATTTAGAACACCTAGTAAAAAAAAACCAATATCCTTAATCATCTATACACCTTAGAGCCTGGCAGGACAAAAAGAGGTCTACTTGATGGATTAGTCTATAATTAAAAGCATTACAGGCAATCTGGATTATCAGGATGCTTTTAAATACACTCAAGCTTTAGTTACCTTGGAAACAAAAAAAAATACTGTAGAGTTTAATTATCGCGCTTATTTAAACAAACTTATAGCTAGTTTAACTTATCGAAAACGAAAGTAATATTAATTATATCCTTCAGTTAATCTTAAATGAAAATGCTTACAGAGCCAATAACATTATTAATTATGGAAAATATAACTTGTTAGAATCAAAAATATTCTAGCCTTTACTAAAACCTGGACAAAATAAACTTAGATCTTAGTTAGTACTTAGGAATACTATGATATTATAAGGTCAGGATCGTATTTTGTAGTTTAACATATAAATTATAGTTTTCAAACTCCCCGTAGTCTTTCCAAATATCTATGATTTCTGTAAACTATCCCTCGCACAAAATAAATTTCACCAATTCCTTATTCCTTCTCATCCTTATATAGCAACTGATAGAAATGAATTTGTGTACATAGAGGCAGAATGCCCGAAGTATAGTAAGCACATATGTCTGTGAGAAAAACGTAGCCCAGCAGATCCGGACAGAACCTGATTGCACCCCAGCAGATCCGGACAGAACCTGATTGCACTCAAGTACTGCAGAACTCACCATCATTAACGACAACAACGAAATAAAAAGTCAACCTTTGAAGTAAACCTTTAAGATCTTCACAGCATCTAGAATAAAGTATCCCAGGAAACACCGATAGAAAACGACAACGTCCAGTCAACAAACCTGTACCATACGACCATTCCATTCTATGTATTGGTATCAGTTACAACTGCAATTATCACCTACGCAGTAGGCCGTAACTACAAGATCTAGCACCTAAAACTAAATAGTTCAAAAGAGAACCGAACACTCCAGATACACACTATGGAAGATCCAGCCAACCCTAAACCAGAAGAATTTTCAGCAACATTTTCCATTAACATGACAAAATAGTTGCTGAACTGAGGGTGGAGGTGTTACATACGAGACCACAAAGGCCTATTGTTAGATCACGCACTCGTCCAATATGCCAACGCTGCAGTCTCCATGACACAAGGTGCCGACGCAGGAATTACGATAACACACCACAAAGACCTGTTATGAGATCAACGGTGCCACGAAGGCGATGACAGCATTACGAACATGGACAACAAAGGCCTGTTATAAGATCAACACCGCGTCACTAGCACAAGGCGCCGACACAGCATTGTTATAGTATATATATTTAAGATTTGTCATTCTACGAACACTTACTTTTAAGCCAACATCGCGTTAGCAACTTAGACTAATTAGTTATAGTTTAAATGTAATTTTTATAATCTTTTATTAAATTAACTTCAAGTTCTATTTCGTTTCTCTAAAACTCCTTCGGCTGTGGCAAATACGTAATCGGCTGTGGCAAATACGTAATTAGAGCAACGACAATCAACCAACAACTCGAATTTTAAAACAAACCATATAACAAACTATTTGGCTAACGTGATGAAGTAGTCAAATCATTCTTTATAAGAATAGATGTATCTCTCTCTTTGTGTGTATCTAAGGATGTCCTTTTTTTATGGAGCAGACATATCGCCTGATGGTAAGCGATTACCGCCGCCCATGGACACCCGCAACACCAGAGGCGTCTAAAATGCGTTACCGGCCTTTGGGGGATGAGGAGGTGGGTGGGGAGAGAGATCGGGGTATGCGCCTCCAGTATCCTCACTCACTCGATAAAACACAGCGTAAGCGCTGTTTCACAACGGTTTTCTGTGAGGCCGTGGTATCACTCCGGTTGAGCCGGCCCATTCATGACAAAGCGTGGCTCACGGTTTAGTGTCCTGAAGGAAATTATTAAAGGCTGTTTAAAACGATAAGGAAATTAGAATAAAGTTGAGCATCTTTGATTAAAGGAGACATGGTCTTTAAAAGTTGTAGGGTAAAATATTCTCATTGGGGACACGGAAGCTGTCAAGTCTGTCATTCAACTTATCTACAAAAGCTTTATCTAATCTCAAGTGGTTTGGAATGTAAACACTTTAAATAGATTGTCTCTATTCGAAGTTTTCCATCGAAAGACGATAAAACTAGAATTTGATTACAATTTGCGTGGCGATCAATTATTTTGATGTTATATTAAAATTATAAGACATCATCATCAATCTTCAAGAGCCTTTAATACACCGTTGATAGACACGTGCACCTCCTTCCAAAGAACGTTTAGACCTACTAAACCAAGTTACCCATGCACATAGGATTCGCTTAAAGTTTTCTTTGCAGTGCTGTTTGCTCCCTTCGTCGGCTCTTACGGCACGAGGGTTACACTACGTATTCTTAATTCGTCACCATAAGGCAGGATCAATACACGCTCAGTTCAAATATTTGTTCCTATGTAAAATATATACGAATATTAAGTACCTTAATTTTACATAAGCAGCCATAATTCAATTAACTTTAGTTTGTCTCTAGAAACTATTGTGAATCTTGGTTACGAAAAGCGGCCACCCAATATCCGGCTATTCGTAGCCAAGTTTGACCGGAGGTCCGGTACCCGGCAAATATCTATTTCTTTCATCTCTAGTTGATTCAAACTTGCCAATTAAATAAAGTAAAAATGAGAAATCCATTTTGGCTTGCAATTTATTAGTAGATCTTTAAGACTGCTGAGATTTTGGAAACCTATTGCTTTTTTCATAAATCTTTTGTTCATTTGGAAGAAGGGAAAGAAAGAAGCCTCATATTTATATTCTCCTAGACTTTTCCCGAAGCAGATTGAGTCTACCTCGACATACCTGAACTGCAATTTTATATGGAGCGACTGGCGGCGTTCTTTTTCTTTTATATTATAACTAGCTGTTGCCCGCGGCTTTGCTCGCGTGGAAGTTGATTATATATGTATTTAATTAAAACTATGAAAGTATCTATGAATACGGTGTTCATGTTTTTAAACGTATTTATTTATAATCAATAGTCCATTAAAATTGACTTTCATACACACTTTCGACCCTTATTTTAACCCCTGTAGGAATAGAATTCCCATAAATGCTGATGCTTCAGTGAAGTTTCAGGCTACTAAATTAAAAATGACGGACTTCCAGTCTAGCCTAGGGATAGAATATCCAGAAACGCTTAAATACGTATCTCATCATCATCATCACAGTCCACTGCTGGACATAGGCATTTCCAATTGCACGCCACTTGGTTCGATTCTCTCATCCAGCTCCTGCCAGCCGTCTTGGGCAGATCATTATTCCACCTGGCCTGTGGACATTCTACGCTACATTTGCCGAGACGCGGTCACCACTCACGAACCCGCTTACCCCAACGGTTATCAGTTCTGCGGCTAATATGGCCAGCCCACTGTCACTTCAGCTTGCTTATCGTGTGGGCTATGTCAATGACCTTGGTTCTCTACCGGATCACCTCATTCCTGATGCGATCCCTTAGAGAAACGTTGAGCTTTTGTGATGAGAAAATTCAATCACTATTATTATTATAGCCCTCTCCATAGCACGCTGAGCGACTTTAAACTTGTGGACCAGCCGTGTCGTAAGTGTCCACGTTTCGGCACCGTATGTCATGACAGGTAGGACGTATTGATTGAAGACTTTCGTATTTAGGCACTGTGGGATTGACGATGAAAAGACCCGACGAAGTTCCCCAAACTCTGCCCAACCCGGCTGAATTCTCCTGTTCACCTCGTCCTCGAAGTTTCTTCTACTTAACTGCAAAGTCTGCCCGAGGTACCACACATATTTTTGAACAACTTCGAGAACGGCACCGTGAACCACAACCAGTTCCGGTAGAACATGTTCGTACATACGTATCTACTCATTTTTAATCAGTAGCCATAAATAAAGTTGCATGTTTCTGACTTCAAGAATGACGGACTTCCAGCATAACCTATATACAACATTTCAACCCCTATTTCACCCCCTCAGGGGTGGAATATCCACGCTTAAATATGTATCTACTCATTTTTAATCCGCCAAAACACAAATTTTCATGTTCACTTAAAAAATTATGGACTTCCTTACAAAATTTCAACCCCTATTTCACCCCCTTAGGGGTAGAATATTTAGAAACGCTGAAGCAGCCAAAAAATAAAGTTTCATGTTTCTAGCTTCAAAAATGACGGACTTCCAGACTGACCTATATACGAAATAACAACCCCTATTTAACCCCTTAGGGGTAGAATATCCAGAAACGCTGAAATACGTATCTACTCTTTTTTAATCAGTAACCAAAAAGTGAAAGTTTCATGTTTCTTACTTAAAAAATGACGAACTTCCATACAAACTTTCATCCCCTATTTCACCCCCTTAGGGGTGGAATTTCAAAAAATCCTTTCTTAGTGCTCACTTACGTTACATAAAGAACCTACATGCAAAATTTCAGGATTCTAGCTTTAGCGGTTTGGACTGTGCATTGATCTCTGGGTATGTCAGTCAGTCAGTCAGTCTGTCAGTCAGTCAGTCAGTCACCTTACTCTTTTATATATATAGATAGATAAGCGGATGAGGCGTTTGAGCTTCGAGTCCTCCTGAGGTGGATTTTTTATGTATTAAAAGCCTCGATTTCCCAGGAACCAATGTTAAGCAATTCATTCGTAGTGAAGTTCCGGGAGTCCTATCCTCCCCTAATTTTGTAGAGGATGCTGTTCTGAGTCCGCTCCCAAACAACTTTGTGTGGCGATATTCGCTTAGCATCACATATCTGTCCGTTTGTATCCTATGCTATAGCTAAAACCCATTTTTTATATATATCACTAGCTTTTACACGCGGCTTCGCTCACGCAGATTTTCATCCCCTGATTTACGCCCTTAGGGGTGGAATTTCAAAAATTCCTTTCGTAGTGCACACTTACGTTATATAAAGAACCTACATGCAAAATTTCAGGATTATAGCTTCAGCGGTTTGGGCTTTGCGTTGATCGCTGGGTATATCTATGTCAGTCAGTTAGTCAGTCACATTACTCTTTTATATATAATATAAAGACGAGTCTACCAATGTGATTCTTCTCTGCCTGATGGTAAGCATGAGCAATATTCAAGAGTAGCTGTCACCATACTCATTGCGCTCAAAGTAGCGCTCAAAATATCTAATCAAATTATCTCCATGACAAATTTCATTGAAATCGGTGCATAGAAGAAATAATTATATCAGCAATGCGCTAGATGTATAGTGTAGCTTTCAATCCACCTACTTAGCAGCACAACAGAGGCCGAAAGAAAACGTCCGCAGCGTGTTGTATCCAGAGGCATGACTGGAATACGATTAACTAACGTTAAATACAATATGTCTGGCCTCCAGACGGGTGCTTTTCAGTTTTTGTTTCATAATGAAGATTGGATTTTTAGCTGTGAAAGCGCAAAGGTATAGGCATAGTGTGAGAGTCACTTTTCGGTATGAATGGGCCGACTCGACCGGAGTGATACAACGGCCTCACAGAAAACCGGTGTGAAACAGCGCTTGCGTTGTGTTTCACCGCGTGAGTGAGGATATTGGAGGCACATAGCCCAACCCCATCCCTCAAAGGCCGACAACGCACTTGTGACGCCTCTGGGTGTCCATGGGCGGTGGTAATCGCTTACCATCAGGCGATACGTCTGCTCATTTGCCCCCTATTTGATAAAAAAAAAGTAAACTAACTCATCCGTGATACATTTTCTTTCAAATACTTTACTAAATAATTGTAGTGAATCTTCTCTGTATCTAATGGACGGTAACGGACAGAGATACTAATATGACGAAACTTTAATATTTATACCGAAAATTCTCTCACACATTGTAATATTATCATCTCAGCTAAAGGACGTCAACTGCTAGGCATAGAGCTCCCTCTAGGTTCTACACGTCAACTGTCTTATCTTATAACAGTACTACACTATACTTTGCATTACAAGCAGATTTAACATAACACAATTTGTGAGGCGCTCTGTGTGAGTTCGTGCGCTGATTCCGTATTGTGTAAAAGCATTTGTGCAGTTTTTATTTTATGTTGATATACTGTATGTATGGTATGTATGTAGTTAGTGCCTCTATAACTTTAAAATACCAACTGATAACTTGAGGACTTGCAGGTTAAAGTATCCGTTCAAGCCAATGAATATATATTGATTAATGAATAAATGAAGATTCATTTAAGAGGCAGTTTGGAAAATACATCAAACTTGGTGTAACTGCAGATTCTGTTGAAGCTATTTACAAAAAAGCTCACGAAAACATCCGCGCAGACCCATCACATAAGAAGAAGGAAGCCAAGAAGGACGCTGGTAAACAGAAGCGCTGGAACAAGCGCAAGTTGACATTGGCTAAAAGGAAGAACAGGATTAAGCTAGTAGGTAGTAGAGCCACGCTGATTTCAGCACGAACGGGCCGGCTCGACCGGGGCGGTACTACCCTCGCACAGAAAATCAACGTAAAATGACAGCGTGCTGTCGTGTTTCGTTGGTGAGTGCGAGACCGGAGGCCCAATTAGTCTAGTCAACAAGTTCCAAACTTGTTGACTAGACTAAAAGATGCAGCAGCATCACTAGGCCGCCATGGTGTGGGTCACCATGCTGCATTGTCTGCATTCGCAGTGAGCATGGTGACCACCACTCTTGGATTCTGCTTATGCTTTCCATCAGGCAGAGTAGAGTCATTTTGGCGGGCCAAACATAAAAAAAAAAAAAAAAAAAAAAAGCAGAAGAAGGAGTCTTACATCAAGAGGCTCCAAGCACAAGCGGAAGCTTAAGGGCAATTATATTAATAAAAAAAAAAGTTTAATTAGTATTACAAAACCCTAAAAATGTTGAAAGAAATTGGCTTGAAAGGATACTTTAACCTGCAAGTCCTCAAGTTATCAGTTGGTATTTTAAAGTTATAGAGGCACTAACTACATACATACCGTACATACAGTATATCAACATAAAATAAAAACTTTACACAATCAGCGCACGAACTCACACAGCGCGCCTCACAAATTGTGTTATGTTAAATCTGCTTGTAATGCAATTTTGTATTTAGCATCTTATAAATTCGTCATTTGAGTTGAAAATGCACTGCAATATTATTTTTAAGGGATTTCTTAACCTAGTACAATTTTGCGCCTAAAATTCTCTATTATATTTTTTACTTTTAAAACGCCATCTAAGGACGTTTAGTTTCTGTGTCGGACAAAACAATTATAGAGGTCCATTCAGTCAAATTCAGATATTTGGAAGAAACATAACCTTACTTGGCAGTTGAAATTAAATTAATTTTCTCCAGTTTTTTATGAGATCTTGCCCCCAAGCTAGCAGACGTATCGCCTGATAGTAAGCGATTACCGCCGCCCATGGATACCCGCAACTCCAGAGTAGTCACACTTGTGCGTTGCCGGCCTTTTAAGAAGGAGTACGCTCTTTTCTATTTTTCTTTACGCAACATTTTTCATTTATGCTCGGGTTCTATTGGCCCTAGCATGATGATATGTAGCCTAAAGCCGTCTTTTACAAATGGGCTATCTAACAAAAAAAGAATTAGCAAAATTGGTCAAGCGGTTCACTCGTAATGCTGTGATGAAGGAAATATTGGATTCATTTTATATGTATATATTTAGATTATATAGTTTACATGTAAAATATTTGGCATGGATAGCATTATGTATGTCTATGTAAACACGTAAATAGAAAACGTAAAAAAATGAACCATAAAACTAAATTTAAGGATATAAAATGATGTCCGATGCAGTAAACATACAAATATAACAATAACATTTATCTATATACATCGAACTGAAATGAAATCCAAAAGTCTCCTCAATGAGATTAGAGAGGAAATGGAATACTGGCGTCTGTTCGATTGGAAGCTGGAGGCGGAACGAGATGCGGCCACTTATTGAAATGTTTTACTTGGAGGGAAAATAAAGACAGCTTTTATGTTAATCGGTTATACCACTTATACTTTTATGTGAAGACTAGCTGACCCGACGAACTTCGTACCTTTACATATCTGTCTCAGCTTCTCACAGACAGTGTATAGTCGCGGACAAAAAAAAGGACTTTTGGTGGTTTAAGCTGTCGTTACGCCGCTTCCTACTTCGCCAAGTATTGTGGGTTCAAATCCTACATAGGACAATACTTTGTGTGATCCACGAATTGTTGCTCTGAGTCTGGGTGTTCTTTGTGTCCGTTTCATGTATGTTTGTAAAGTCCTCCACGACACATAATTTATTGCTAGTGCGGGAGTTGTCTAAAAAAATGCACAACTAAATTCACCAGTTTTTATTAACGAGTGTTTCTGTCTTCACCTTGAGGTCAGACACTTTTCAGATAATCCCAGTATGTGTTGAGAGAAACCTATGTACCTATTTCCTTTTACCGTAAAGATAATCTTACCAAAATCGTATGAAATTTGTCGTTTTTTTCCAATACCCACTGGCAGGATATAATTACATCCGAAGTAGTGCCAAGTGCTATACACTCGTTAATAAAACAGTTGTCAAACCGGACCGGAACCCACTGACCTCGTGTAGGGTCCTTTTAAGGTTGTCATTTTTTTTTTAATAAATCACAGAGTCCATATATTGACAGTGAAAGATAATGGTTAAAGGTGAATGTCAACTTTGAAGTGTATTTAAAACTGCATTACCTACTTACTGTCTGTGTTTACGCCATTTTTAATCTTATAACCTCTCCTAGACATGATGTTCTCCTAGCGGATTCGGCTACGGCAACCAGTCTTAACGGAAACCAGCCAACTAATATAGTGCAAACAGTGGTGCACTTTCTGTTTCCTGACTCTAATAATTCGATGGGACGGTTATCCGACACGATTGGCGTGAGATTTTATTTATTATTTATTCATTTATTAAATATTTATTTTTGGTACATTTTACATGAGATCTTAATAATAAATAAATTAGTTCCTCAAAACATCTACCTTGAAGGTGTACACTCTTTCTCATAATTTTGTAATTTATTATAATTAAGAGTAATCAACATATTAAAATAAGATAAAGGATGATGGTGACCACCACTCTTGGATTCTGTTCATACTTTTACATCAGGCAGAGTAGAGTCACTTTGCCAGGCTTACATAAAAAAATACAGTCGAATTGAGAACCTCCTCCTTTTTTTTGTCGGTTAAAAAGGCCGGTAAGTAGCCGCTTACCAGGCTCATAAAAAAAAATACTATCTATGAAGTTGAGAATCGAACCAAATGTCGTGTCATTGGAGAGGCCCATGTCCGGCAGTGGACTGCCATAAGCTGATGGTGAATAATATAATCTATGTTTAAATTAAAAAAAAATAAGAGGTCGATATGTGTACACGTTGAAGAAAAATCAATGAAATCTTTACTAAACTAACAGAACGGAGGCCCAACGATGCAGAAGCATCACTAGACCGTCACGGTGTGGGTCACCGTGCTGCTTGTTGCATTGTCTGTATTCGCAATGAGTATGGTGACCACCACTCTTGGATTCTGTTCATACTTTTACATCAGGCAGAGTTGAGTCACTTTGCCAGGCTTGCATAAAAATAAATAAGTAATGTTCTATAGGCTCTGCTAACTCCGATTAAGATAGATGTGTGAATATATGTAAGAAGTGTAATTTATGTATTAAAATAATTATTGTTGTGGCGCTTTTACATATGTACCTAGAGTCATTTTGGGAGGGTCATACATAAAAAAAAGAAAAAAAAGGAATCCAAAACTAGTTTTTAGAGTAATCTCAGATTTAGATGCGGTTTTTTTACTGTGGTAAACTATACTTAACGTTAAAACTTTTACTTCAATCGGTTACAAATTAAAACATTTTCTCAGTTTAAAGAATCAAAATGATTATTTAATTTATTAGCACCTAATCCACAGGAATACCATTATATTTTAAGTGTTAGGTTTAGCTACAGGAAAATCGTACATAAACCTAGATCGTAAAACCTAGCACCGTAGTATGTATGCAAATCACCTAGGCTTTAGATCCAAAATAGGTGAACATAAAAATTTGCATGCCTAACGTCGCAGACCCCATCTTTGTACCGTCAAAAACAAAGGCCTTGTTTCTTACGGCGATGACTACCTTGGGTGATCAAACAAATAATAAATATTTCGGACATTTAACACACAACGCCAACTAGTCCCAAGCTAAGCAGAGCTTGTGTTGTGGGTACTAAACAACTAATATAAATACATATATATATACTTTTTTTTGTAAATACATACATATTATACATAGAAAACACCCAAACTCCGAAACAAATATTTGCAGATCATACAATCATTTGGTCCGATCCGGGAATCGAATCCGAGACCTCAAGCGCAGCAGTCGCATACGCTACCACTGCGCCACAGAGGCAATCAAATAATTGTCTCAATACAAAGCTAAATAATGTTTATTTGCTGTTGTGTTTACTGCTCAATCTCTGTTTGATTCCTACTCAGGACATATAATTGGGTGAAGAACACGATCATTTTTAACCCCCGACGCAAAAAGAGGGGTGTTATAAGTTTGACGTGTCTGTCTGTGGCACCGTAGCTCGCGAACGGATGAAGCGATTTCAATTTAGTTTTTTTTTGTATGAAAGGTGAGTTACGTGCAAGTGTTCTTAAACATGTTTCATGAAAATCGGTTGAGTCGTTTAAAAGTTATGGTGGTGGAAGTGGGGTAGAATAACCGAATGTCTGCAAAAATATAATTGGCGTTTGATTACTGGATTAGGTGCTTGAGTAGGGGGTTTTTTAAATTTTGAATTTATAGTTATGTTTTGTGTCTAGGTGACCCCTGCTCTGCCTGATGGAAAGCATAAGCAGAATTCAAGAGTGATAGTCACCATACTCATGGCGAATGCAGACAATGCAACAATGCGGCATGGTGACCCACACGTGGAATGTTTTCGTTCTTCATACATAATTATTATGAAATTCAAATAATATTATCTGGGAATTTCTAACAACCAAAGGTTTTTCCTATTGTCAAACCAAACAGCTTTACAGCCTTTTCGGGAGAACAACCATTCCAGCGCACGTGTTGTTTCCCTCCCACTATGATACTGGTTCCTTTAGGCGGTGCGTGAAAAAGCATCTCACCAGGTCGCCATAGTGTGGGTCAACATGCTGCATTGTCCTTAATCGCATTGAGGTGACCACCACTCTTGGACTCTGCTCATGCTTTTCATCAGGCAGAGTAGAGTCACTTTGGCAGCTAAAACATAAAAATAATTATAGTAGGTAGTATGGTGCAATCCCCTCCGAAGAGATTCCAACCACATCCCGAGGCAAGCTCTAGACTGGAATCCCGAAGGAAAGCGCAAGCGTGGCCGTCCAAAACAAACCTGGCGGTGGATTATCATCGATGAAGCGAAGGCCATTGGCGAGACATGCCCCCCAGTCAAGTTGCAAGCGTTCTTCTTTCTGCAATCGTTAACAAGCAGAATATCTGCAGCCAATAACACACGAGAATTTAGGCGTTAACGATTGCAGAATGAAGGACGCTTGCAACTTGGCTAGGGGGGCTGGAGCGAAATCAAGCGAGACGTTCAAGACAGTACGGGATGACGATCCACTGTGGTCTCCCTCTTCCCCTATCTAGAAGACAAAGGACCTTAAGTCATGGTGCAATCAGAATTAATAATATATCTGTTGCTCACAGTATAAAGTTCACCATTTAGTAAACTAGTTGCAGGAACACGCCACAACAGCGCAGAAGCCATTAAAATGGCTTTCAATACTACATTTAATGAGATTTGACGGCGATTAAACATGATTAACTACAATAGTGGGTGTTGTCTGTTACGAAACACAATAATACATTGAGAATTTGCTAATATCTTCCTTATACCTAACTTATGCTAATTAGATTATGATTATACGCCCGCATATATGTCGGTTATCGCTGCAAATAGTAGCCTATGTGTTATTCTGATGTATAAGCTATATTACTGTAAAGTTTCATCCAAATCCGTTCAGTAGTTTTTGCGTGAAAGAGTAACAAACATCCATCCATACTTACAAACTTTCGCGTTTATAATATTAGTATAGATATAGATTAATACACATTATTAAACTAAAGAGTCAGTTTGTGATTTTAAATAAACCGCTTTTCACTACAGGCCATCTTTCTGTCTATTTGTTTGTTCCGGCTAATCTCTGAAACGGCTTGACCGATTTTGACGTTCGATATTATATAAAATACATGAGTTATATAGATTTCTTTAACATACATGAGTTTAGATATTTACCGACTCTTGTTGGTTTAGAATCAAACGCATAGAATATTTTTCACTTTCCTATAAGCTGTAAGAAACTAAATCGAAGATAAATAAATAAATACTTTGTTTTGTTTCAGGTAAGTTTCAGAATGCTCAAACTGGCGCCGTTGTTTCATAAATGGTAAAATAATCACATGCACATAATATATGTTCTGTTCCAGACTATATCTATTTCTGTGCTTAATTCTATCCAGATTGATGAAGCCATTTTGGTGAAAATGATTACTAAACATCTGTACAAACCTTTGCGTTCATAAATTACAAACCTAGTGCGGCTAATGCTTATACATCCCGTATGAGGAGAAGGGATTTAAAAAATACGTTTTTAGTTCCCGTACACAAAACAGAAAGATCTTGAAATTACAAATTCAAATTCATTTAGTCACATTTATGAACGTTAAATTGACGCTACAATTAAAAATCATAGATCGACACAAACAGACGCCACAGATGTACTATATTGTCAAGATAAATTAGATGAAAACACCAAAATCTACTGCCTGCTTGTGTCGATCTATAACTTCCAGTTTTCAAAATGAGTAGAGCCTTATGAGAAGAATACTGGCAAATTTCAAATTCCTCATGGTTTTAGCAACACAAAAGTTTAATGTGTTGTTATAGAGTGGATTGCTGATAAATTGTGAAACATATACCTAATGTTTTCGACCTTCGTTCAATTAGTACAGATGTAATAAACAGTCACAAAACCAAGGAAAATCAAAGACCAACTAATCGTTTGTCTCCGCCAGTCCCGCTGTGACGGAAGAGAGAATATATATTTTTCTTTTAATATTTGGTTTCATCTTTATAGCTATAGGGATCTGAAAACCCATGCATAACGGTATTCGTTATAAACGGTTACCGAATCAATCTGTAACCGTTTCAAAGGGTTACTCATCGATTCGGTTAACATATTATATATGTTATTGTTTTAACCCAAACAATAAGGGTTAACCCAAATTAAAGGGTTTATGTTTTTGAAATTGTTAACCCAAATGATAGATGTTAACCCAAGATTTCGGTTATTTTACGACGTGACGCGATTCGAAAATTAATCAATTTTACTTGATCTCTTGTGAAAAAAAATTAACTTGTTATCCTCTTTTCCCATTCCACGCAAATAATGAACGTCACCGACGACTGTAACGTAAAATGAATCACGTACCTACAAATATCCAGAAACCTATATCAAATTCGGTTAAGGTTAACCGTAATTATCCTGTATTAGATTATTCCTGTTAACAGTTATAATTCGGTAACACATATTTAGGTTAATCCTAAATTTAGGTTAACCCATTTCCAAAAGGGTTAATAACAGATTATTTCGGTTAGGTTAACCCTAACCGGAATATCCCTATTCGTACTAGCTGACCTGGCGAAGTTCGTACCACCATATTGACATATCTGTCTCAGCTTGCCACACGCAGGTATAGCTGCGGACAAAAAAAATGATTTCCCGTTATCTTTTCATTTTCCTTGTATACAAACCTTGTCCTAACAATAACATCCAATTTTAAAAAAAAAATAATTTGGTGCAACCGATCGGAAGTAATGCGCGTATATACATTTCGGCGATTCATTTTTATATATATACCTAGATATATGTATACTCACATAATATATACACGTGTATGTATACACATGTAAAATCTAGATGTTGATTTGGAAAAACAATATAGATATTTTACTATACACAGTGATGCATAGTGTACTTATATGAATAAGCCCATATTGTCTTCACATTAACAGCCCTTGATAGTCCACTGCTGGACATAGGCCTCTCCGTAGAAAAGAGGCTTACTATACCACGCTGGCCAGACAGGTTGATACAGAGTTTATTACAAGTTTGCCTTTTCTTAACAGTTATGTTGTCTTGCATAATTTGCTCCCTAAGTCGCCTCTTACAACACCCATGGGGTGAACAGGGATGGTGACACCCATATTCTTAATTCGTTACCACATGGATATTCCAATATGACTTGATTTTTTTACTCATCAAGAACAAGTACGTGTGTGTAGTGTGTTATGATTATTATGTGTAGTGCTTATTTCACGCAAACGAAGTTGCGGGCCTTAACTGATTTGCGTATACATACATCGAAATCTCACATACTCGACCCACGAAATTAAACGAATTAGATTAAAAAACAATACATATTAACTAACTAGTTGTTGCCCGCGGCTCCGCCAGCGTGTATGTCGGTTATCGCGGCAAATAGTAGCCTATGTGTTATTCTTATGTATAAGCTATATTATTGTAAAGTTTCATCCAAATCCGTACAGTAGTTTTTGCGTGAAAGAGTAACAAAACATCCATCCATCCATACTTACAAACTTTCACGTTTATAATATTAGTATATAGATAGATGTAAAGTTTCTAACATTATACCTTAGAAAGCTTAATTCTAGTCCCGAACAAACCTTTCCGCTAGTAACTGGTCTTTTTCATGATTGTGTGTTTGGAATATACTTAACATCCCTTTATCTCAACGTTACTATAATTTTTCTTTCAAATACAACACCCGTATCGTTCTTTGTAGCGGAGGACTTTACAAAACTACATTAAACGTACACAAAAAACACTCAAACTCAGGACAACAAAATGTTGTCCCATGTAGGATTTGAATCCACAACATTTGGCGCAGTAGAAAGCGTTGTGACCGCTTAAACCACTAGGCCAACCGTGTATCATTAGAAGTCTCCCCAGTGTATGCCAAGGTCACTTCCACCCACAAAGTGCACCTCTAAAAACACAAGTATTGATTATTTATTATACACTGACTGCGGGGATCGGTAATTCATTCTCGCGTCTGTTATTGGCAATAAGTAACAAAATGGTGCCTTTGTTAATGTAATTAATGATACCGACTTCAATTTTCAAGATAAAAGGAGCTTTAATGATATCAAAAAAGCCTGTAAGTAATTTTTCTCTATCAACACGAATTCGTGGCGAAAAAATGAGTTTTTTTCCTGTTAATATTCATTAAATTGTAATCAAAAGAAAATTGTTGATTAATGTTTGTAATTAAAGATTTGTATGAAATTATGTCTGGATTGTAATTAAATGGTTGATATGTATTTTCCATACTATTATGATAAATTCGAAAGTAACTATGTCTGTTTACTTTCACTTAACCACTGAACTGATTTAGACGAATTTCGATATAGATATAGCTTAGACCTTGGAGTCGGTCATAAGCTATTGGGAAGGAGGTCTGGTGGTGACTGGATGCAAAAGCTGCAGACCGGGTTCTATGATGTACCTTGTACGAAAGGCATATAAATGCACTAGTGGACTGCAGCGTGCGAACGATAATGAAGATGATACATAAATCCCTTGCCCATGCGGATGTTTCAATAGATTAAAATACATCTTCATATTTAGGAAGTTTCAGAGTGGTAGATATATGCTCTTGAACTAAATGATTCGGTTCTTCCTTACCATGCCAATTGCTTAAAACCTAGAACTTACTGTAGCAATGGGGTGAATAAGGGTAGTCACACTGGTAACTGGTAGGTAACACTTAATACATACTATATATGTGATGAGAAGCTGCTAAGTTCCTTTATAAATTGTAAAATTGAGAGGAAAAGATAAATTGATATGTTTTTATTTCACACATCGACAAGTAAAAAGCTTCTTAACGTACTTCCTCGAAGAGAATTTCATCAAAACATACTTATACATATTTTGTTTTCTTAGCAAACATATTCAATTCGCATATGAGTACGTCACCAAAATACACACATCAAAAGTGTCTAGGGATCAAGCATTTTTATGCGGATTTCTTGAGATTGAGATGTGGCTTTGGCCCTGGCCTGCTCAGTCGCCAGACTTGAACCCGATTGAGCATGCATGGGATATGCTACAGAGAAGAGCTCTGCCGAATATGGAGGGTATCCAGTCGCAAGAAGGCCTTTTTTTGTTGTTGCAACGAACATGGGCGGCCATTCCACAGCGTGATTTGGATGAACTCATTTTGAGTATGCCAAACCGATTCTTGTGTTGATTCTTGTTCTTTGTTAGTGTTCGCGGTAGAAACACGGATTATTAATTGTTTAAGTTACCTAATAAAATTTTAAACAAAACTGTTATTTCAGTCTTTTTTTCGAACTTTAATGTTAGTGGTTCAAATGTCAAAAATCCCTTTATTAGGAAAATGGCAAATTTCTTTATTAATGCAAAGGTGACTTGGTTTATCGTTACTGTGACAAACGAAAACACTTTATTTGATGAATCCTTAAAGAAAATTTTAATTAATATCAATCAGGAGAAAAGTTATTGCAAAAATATATGTTGATCCTTAGACACATATGTTGATCCCTAGACACTTTTGATGTGTGTATATTACGCCATAACATTATATCGAGACGAAAAAATCGAGTCAGTTTTCAACATCGAATACAGTTATAAATATCAAATCGAGCAGACGCGAGTAAGGCAACCTCTGGGGACATTCCGTCCGTGCTTCATAAATTTACGATCGGATATTATTTGTAGCCTATCCCTACGTGTAGGCAAAGGTCGTGTATTTATAACCGGTTCACTTTTAGTCACATCCGGATGTGTAGTTCCTGTGAAGCCTCAAGATATTAATGGAGACATCTAAAGATTAGGCGTACGTTATGAAGCAACTATTAGGTCTTTTGAAGTGTTTGTTTGAAATTTCAAATTAACAGCTTTTCACTAAATGCATATGAATGTACATTTATGTATACGGTACTTACGTCAAAAGACATTTTTTTAACTTTTTATCTGTCTGTTCGTTCCGGCTAATTTCTAGCACTTATACTGCTGATGCTATAAGGAGTAACTTAGGCTACTTTTATCTTAGACTAATTTGGCTTCGCGGTAGAACAGTAACCGCGGGTAACACCGTGTACCACCTGGTAGTAAATACCTATGTATGAATGAACATTATTCAAAATAGCAAAAAGAGAGTAATCAATACAAATAATAAGTAACTACGAACACATAGATAACCAAAAGAAGCATAGACAACTAAAACTAAATAACTTTCATGCTCTTATGCGTTCCATATCCTCTCTAAAAATGTGTCCAGACCAGCTTCATCAAGTACTAAACACTGGTTTTCATTTAGAATCTATGTCCCATCATCATTACTAGGTATGCACTTCCTGCTCAACTTGGATCCTCTTAAAAAAAGCGTTAAATCTCCTCTTGTTAGTGATGGTATGACTTTGTCCATTTTTATCCAATGGATATGAGCAATATAGATTCACTATCCGTCATTTTATTATTTACTTCCGAGTTATTAAAATTGCATTGATAAATAAATTAAATTTAAAAGCTTTTTAAAAACAAGTTTTTATTGGAATGCCTCGAAACGAATCAAACGAGTCCAAACTCGATGATGTTGCGATGTTTCTTTACAGAGTTCATATGGCCACCTTCCAGCTCCAGCATCAGATCAACTCCATGTCATTATAATATTGTATTGTCACGCTGTATACATATGCTTGCAAAATCTTTAAAATTGAGTTGCAAGATTCCACCCGAACATACAAGCATACATACATACATTGCAAGTTAATAAAAAGCTTGTAATTAGCTTAATGTTGCGGTGAAGTGTTTGCCTATTCGTTTAATGATTGCTAGAAATACCAATAGACGTTTTAACCACTTCATAAGTTATTAGAAACGGGAAATTTACTAAATGAATATACTTTAAATGCCACCAAATAGTTCATCCGTAATCATATTGCTTGTAATAGTGCTGAAAATATCAGATCTGAAAATAATCAATGTTAATATTAATTTCATAAAAACTCACCAAAGGAAAAGAGCCAAAGTATTTTGTGTCAATAAATTGGATACCGATATTATAAAATTAAGATATTGTTCATAAATTTTGCCATCAAGGTTAGATAGGCTAGGCAACGGATGGTTACAAATTACATTTTGGATTAAATTAAGCTATCCAAGAGATTCATCTCGTAGCTGTTTACCAACTTGTTTAAATAAAACTAATGTTCATTAATTAGAAATAGAACTAAACACGGAACGTTCAAGCCAAAAAACAGTTAACACTATTTAATTGAAACTCGTTTGTGGCACAAATTATAGCCCTGATCGATAATGGCTTCGCTTTTAGAGAAATAAAGAAAAAAGAGGCTTGTATTCACACGGCTTCATGAATGAAAATCATTGTAACAAAGGCTTTGGAATCGCGCTGAGCACACAAAGGGAGGCAGACATGAAAGCACGTACCCAGCAGACAAGTTGTGATTTATGATGGTATTTGCAGAAATGACAGGAAAGGAGAAATAATACGAGGAAAGGCAAAACTGATTTCTGTTGGCATTCCGGTTGTCCGACTAGTAAGGTGATTTCACGGTAGACCTCGATGTAGCGGTTTTGTCTTATAGTGCTTGTAAGTTGGCTGTGTTTTATGTTGGTGTTATATACAAATTATGTATAATTTGGCGAAAGTTTTCATTGTACGATTTCGGTTGGTTGTTTCGATGGTTTTTTTTTTATGAGATAGGGGGCAAACAAGCAGACGTATCGCCTGATCTTAAGCGATTACCGCCGCGCATGGACACCGCAACACCAGAAACGTCACAATTGTTACCAGTTTCTCTGCGTTCGAGTGCGTTGATATGATGTTATGTACCTGTTCAATAACCATAACTTTTCATCTTTTTCTATAAAATAATTTACCATGAATATTTTATCAACGCAGAGCTTAAATCGTTCGATCTACAAACATGACATTTTTGGCAGCTAATGACCTTTATATTATTAGCACTCAACCAGAACGGAGTTTTGAAAATTCCACCTCTAAAGGGGTAAAATAAGGGATGGAAGGCTGTATGGAAATACGTCATATTCAAAGTTAAAACAATAAATAATCACTAGAGCAAAGCCGTGGGTAATAGCTAGTACTCAATATTTATGAAAGATACAAAGGATTTAGACAAATAACAGGAGAGACATTAAAATACTCCACAAATCACATTTCAAACGAAGTGCAAAAGTATTTTGAAGTACCCTTTGGAGTCTTTGAAACAATAGACGGTATTTAAAGCAAGATATTCAAAACACTCTTTGATACAGAAAACAGAAGAAATAACAAGAATTTTTAACGACAGATGGTTCATAAAAGAGGAATATTTATTGCAGTGGGATGAGGCATTCCCGCTATTTTTGCTTGTATCTGGTTTTCAAGCTTTATTTCAAAGGTAAAACCTACGAACCGAAGTCAACTGAAACCAATGATCTGAAAGAGGACACTATGCTTGTGTTATACTCGTTTATGTGTATATATTCATACTAAAATTGTGAATTCGAAAGTAACATTGTCTCTCTGTTACGCTTTTATGTCAAAACCGTTAAACTAACTTTGAAAAAGGGGTGTAGGTATGTGTATGTAATCGTCGACAGGATCACGGGTCGCCAGAGAATGGGGGCCTCTGGTGGCAGATTAATTTACGGCAAGAAATGGGAAAGCGACAGATATGAAAATAATAGATTCGTTACTTCTAAAATAAATGCAATATCCATAAAAAATATAAAATTTTGATTCATATGCATCCTTTCTGCCATATTTCCAAGTCTTAAATTATTTACTTATTCAAATATTCTTTCCTTATTGCCAAAGGTAATATATACGAAAGCTTCCATATCAGCGCTTACAGATGCTCTCAAGAATAGTCTCACGGCGGCGCTGAGAAATGATTGTGCGACGCCGCCAGACGCTGGAATTAAATTAAGTTAGCTATAACGAGAAATACCTTATAGCACCCACAGAAAGGGTAACTGCGTGCTTTTGAAGATGTAGAAAATAACTAGGGTAAGTGGCAATAAGAGTGTTTATATTAAAGTTTTAGCCAGAGACACAGAGAATTACTGCGAAATGTGGATAAGTGTCTGTATACTGTCTTTTATAAAGCAGAGACATTATTCTTGTAGGGCAAGTATTATTTTAGCTGTCCGTGTAGTGAAAGATTAAGAATACGGACTGTCTTCCCCCCTATTCATCCCATGGGTGTCGTAAAAGCAAACTCTACAGGACAACAGTACTTATCTTGGTAGAGCCACGCTTCGGCATGAATGGGCCGTCTCGACCTGAGTGACACCACGGCCTCACAGAAAACCGGTGTTAAATAGCGCTTGCGCTGTGTTTACCGAGCGTGTGAGGATACCGGAGGCCCATACCTCCAATCCCTCCCCTCATTCCCCTCCCCATCCCCCAAAGGCCGGCAACGCACTTGTGACGTCTATGGTGTTGCGGGTGTCTATGGGCGGCGGTAATTACTTATCATCAGGCGATACGTCTGCTCGTTTGCCCCATATTAAATTAAAAAAAGAAGAAAAACTAG
This sequence comes from Diaphora mendica, assembly GCA_949125395.1. Taxonomy (NCBI): domain Eukaryota; kingdom Metazoa; phylum Arthropoda; class Insecta; order Lepidoptera; family Erebidae; genus Diaphora; species Diaphora mendica. The sequence goes on along the minus strand of OX421332.1, from coordinate 794,747 downwards.
ACACAGACCCTATGTATATGTCGCAGCCAACTAGCTTATTAGCCATTCAATTAACAGCCTAGTCTCTTTACTAAACAGCGCTATTAAACTAGCGTCCGCGTTACAAATGGAGGCGAAAGGTTAGGTTAGGGTTTTTTTTTGTTTTAATAGCAAGTTATTTTGGTTTTAAAAGAAAAAAAAAATAACATAACCTTACCTAACCGCTAGTTAAAGGGCGTTGTTTAGTAAAGAGCTAGCCTGTTATTTGAACGGCTAATTTAACTAGTTGGCGACATATACACCCGTCTGTCCAGCATGGTATAGGAAGCTAAAAACTCCCTTCCAATGAGAGGTTTATATACAGAAGTGGACTATAATGGCTGTTGATGAAGTAATTAAAACTTGCACCGATATACAAAGCTAAATAAAAGAAACTTCATATTTATAAGTCGTTTTCTCACTAAGCACACAGCATCTAAGTTTAGCTGAGGCTATTGTCATATTTAGCTGACCTAAAAAGAACCAAGGTAGTAGAGCCACGCTGATTTCAGCACGAACGGGCCGGCTCGACCGGGGCGGTACTACCCTCGCACAGAAAATCAACGTAAAATGACAGCGTGCTGTCGTGTTTCGTTGGTGAGTGCGAGACCGGAGGCCCAATTAGTCTAGTCAACAAGTTCCAAACTTGTTGACTAGACTAAAAGATGCAGAAGCATCACTAGGCCGCCATGGTGTGGGTTGCCATGCTGCATTGTCTGCATTCGCAGTGAGCATGGTGACCACCACTCTTGGATTCTGCTTATGCTTTCCATCAGGCAGAGTAGAGTCATTTTGGCGGGCCAAACATAAAAAAGAAAAAAAAAAAAAAAACTATATTTTTTACTTCTAAAGAGTTTATTTTGGTTTAAACTAATTTCATTTCGTATAAGTTATTAGTGCTTATTGTCATTGAAGTCTATTCTTAATTACATTTGAAGATAAATTTATATTTTCTAATATCAAAGTTTTGTAGGCTTTTGAGTTTCGAATTTTCTGGAACATTATTTCATTTGGAGCGTTATTATTTGTGCTTTAGTAATGAAATTGGCAACTGTTAAGAAGTCCTTTAATTTAATTTAATTATTTGTCAGCATTAAAGTTTATTATTCATGATCTGTTTGTACGTTGTTTACCTAGTCGGATTGACTCTGTAGTCTCATGAAAACTGAGCCCGTTAGCGATTATAATCTTTTTTGTCTGTCTTAGCCACTTTTCTTCGAACGTACGAGATGAAAAAATAAATGAATTCCTAGTAAATAATTGTTTCATTACTTTTGACCGTGTTAGTGAGTGTACTAGAGCGTAACATCACCCCCACTCCTGAATCTGATAGGAAAGTGTTCAAAAGGCGACAATAGTAAAAAGCCGTAGGCGCGATAGTCACTTAATATGAGGTAATCCTTCTACTCGTTTGCTCCCTATCTCTCTCTTTCTCTCTCTTCTATGTTCAAGCTACCAAAATGACACTACCCTGCCTGATGGGTCAGTTTTCCTTCTTTGTCTGCTCCACTTCATCCTACTTTCTTTATCATCTTTGTACACCTGACAATGTTTCAAGTTAGCACTACATCTGCCCTGTAAAAAATAAAACATCTCAATAAACATTTTGCTTTGCAACATCGGGAGATTTTTAGACAATATTCAAATCTACAAATTACTTACATTCTACTACATATATAATTATGTATTGCTACGTGACAATAAATTATAAATAAATATTATATTTTTTGCTGTTTTTTAAAATCATGAACCTTTAACTTGTGTAGCTAACAATTTCACGAAAATCGATAGTTCGGAACAGCTTTGTTCTCAGAAATACCAAGTCTGAGGCTCTTTAGCTAAACTTATCCATTATAGGAAAAGATTAACATACTTTAAATTGTTTCTACCAAAGATATTCACTTGTCCAAAAACAATTTTTAGCGTTTGAAAGTATTATCTGAAATTATACTAGGCTAATAACTCGCAAATACCCGTCCCCCCTAACCTTTCGCCTTGCTTGCAATCAGTAAAAGTGATATGGTTAATGAAAACGGAAGCGATTAACAGGAAGCTGGGGAAGCGGGTTTGATTTGACCAACGGGCATGCGCGGTGCTAGAGATGAGCATCATATGTGACCAATCTAAGGCCTGTTTTTAGCAAATCATCTGGCAGTGAAAGTCAAACCAGTGAAAGCTTGATTGGCAATAGATACCTACTCCAAATTATTGCTTACTTGGTGGTTCAGAAATAGCACTTAGAGTTAGGCTAAACGTGTGGTGGCTACCATATACAACTAAATAATAACATAACCGAAGGAAGGAGACTATACTCTTTGCGCTGTAGCATGGTGCGTGTTGGTTTAAATTACTACAGTTTATGGTTTAATTTAATTTACTACAGTTATTAATGATTTAATATATCGCGAATGTGGTACAGCTGAAATACTAAGTCATAATTTGCAAATCGCGGCAACTTTCAAGAGTGAAACGAAATGTTACTGAACCATGCCATGCACCATGCTACAGCGCAAAGAGTTGATCCCACAACACAGGAAATCCTAGTGTGGGTCGAGGACCTCAATCTTTACTTATCTAATAATATTATAAAGCTGAAGAGTTTAAGACAACTCTCGCACTAGGAATAAATCCTGTGTGGCGGGGGACTTTACAAACACACATGAAACGGACACAAAGAACACCTAGACTCAGAACAACAATTCGTGGATCGCACAAAGTGTTGTCCTACGTGGGATTTGGACCCACGACACTTAGCGAAGTAGGAAACGGCGTGGTGACCGTTAAACCACTAGGCCAAACGTGCAGTCGCGTTTGTCGTGTTTGTTTGTTTGAACGCGCTGATCTCAGGAACCGCTGGTTCGATTTAAAAAAATCTTTCAGTGTTGGATAGTACATTTATCGAGGAAGGCTATAGGCTATACATTTACTCCTACATTTCTCTACTATCCTCTATTCACTAAGGGTTTGCTGGAAGAAAACTCAATTTTGGGTTAAGCACGCCTTTGTACATGACACTTCCTTGTATTTCTTTTATATATTTTTATGTTCTATGTGGACAATAAAGAATAAATACAAATACTATATATTATCACGCTAAGACCAATAGGAGCGGAGCACCAATAAATAATGTTACAAAAACGGGGGAAAATTATTACGCTACGGGAATAGGAGACGTAAACGAGGTTGCGTGGGTCAGCTAGTTCATGTATATTTTATTTTTTTTATTAGACAATAACAATATTATTATTATACTCGTATTCAATGTCAGATGGCACGTCTCATCAACAGCTTTTAATAACCCACTGCTAGACTTACCTCTTTAACTCTTTTCGATCCTGTCTGTGACCGAATTTAAGGACAGGCAACTGCAGAATCATAAGATAAAACGAAAACCTCATGTCTAAGGAGAGATCTATGGCAAATTACAACTATCGATGATGATGATAAACATCAAAACCCTGTTTTTCATGTTGCTCGACATGAACTCGGCTAATGAGAGAAGCTGGTTTAGTAAAGTAATAATTTTTGTTAAGTACTAGTATTTTCGGGAGATGTATCGGACCTAACTTGAAGAGAAGAAACATTTTTCTCTTCTATAGGCATAACAATTCGTTCCTCCACAATGACCAACGCTGTTAGTTAATTAATTATTGTGTCAATGAAAACAGTCCTATTCAGAAGAACCTTATTGTGAGCAAGTAACAAAACAAACTTGTAAACGTAAATGAGGTCTGTTTTCGTTGCACCACATTCTCGTTTACTTACTATGTCTCCAATCAGTAGACAACGTTTGTAGAACGTGCCAATGGACATAATCTACGTGACATATGTGTCGGAGTTGAGTTTATTTAATCATTTTCTTTGTATGTTAGTCCTCACTTGTTACCCGTTTGTAACTTGAGTTTTATGAATACCATAACATTATTGACTTACTGTGACTCGCGTTTTCACCTGCGTATGGCTAAAAATTAACACTAACTGAATTAACAATATTTTAATAGAAGAAATGTTTTCTTAGATAATAATGTAATGTAAAGGTAGTAGAGCTACGCTGATTTCAGCATGAACAGGCCGGCTCGACCGGGGTGGGACTATCCTCGCACAGAAAATCCACGTAAAATGACAGTGTTCGTGCTGTCGTGTTTCGTTGGTGAGTGCGAGACCGGAGGCCCAAATAGTCTAGTCAACAAGTTTCATACTTGTTGACTAGACTAAAAGATGCAAAAGGCCATGACTAGGCCGCCATAGTGTGGGTCGCCATACTGCATTGTCTGCATTCGCAATTAGTATGGTGACCACCACTCTTGGATTCTGCTTATGCTTTCCATCAGGCAGAGTAGAGTCATTATGGCGGGCCATACATAAAAAAAACAAAATGGCATACTGCCGTAAAGTTACCGCATAAAATAGTATAATAATAATAAGTATTATTCGTTATTAATTTGGTTACCATACAAAAAAATGATTCGGACTGTTCAGTACAAAGATTAGTGCGGATAAACAAACAAACGACATATTATTTTCTGAAACTAGGTCTAAACCTCCTTTACCTTTGGAGAGGCCTTTGGAGTTTACCATTTAGGGCTGTTAATGATAGTTATTTTTTTATTAAAGGCGCTCATATGGGCTTTGAGCGCCTTTAATAAAAAAAATAACTATCTCGGTGATTAGAAACAATCACCGAGGGTAAGCAACGATCGCGCGGTCAGTACCTGGATGGGTGACCGCTGGTGGCATGATACCATAAGCGTTTCCGTGATTCGGAGATCACGTTAAGCAGTCGGTCCCGGTTGTTATTATAGGATAACAGTCGTGAAGCTTAGTTGGAGGCCTTTGGGCGGCTTAAAAACATCCAACGGTAAGATTTACGTAGCCACAATGTAGTGTTGCCAGTCCCCAACCTACACTCGGCCAGCGTGGGGACGTATGGCCTTAACCCTCTCCTGAGAGGAGACCCGAGCCCAGCAGTGGAACATTATGGGTTGTTGATGATGATGATGAAATAATAATTATCTTAGTTTAGATTTAGATTAGTGTTTGATTCTCTGGAGTAAGGAGAAACCCTATTATGTGACATGGACTAAATGTATAGTCAACAAAATGTGGGAGTTTACTACGCCTCTGTCCACTCCTTCGAGAACACAGATAATTAGGTCTTTACCTATGAAATTGCCGTTCTTCAGTACTGGTCATTTCAAATAAAAAAAAGTTTGTAATGGCTCTGTATTCTAAATTCAAATTAATTTTGTTTTAAAACCATGACATTCTATTTACAAACTCAGTCTTTTGTTTTCTGATTAGCGTTGTATTTTCATTACATTTGAACATTTTTCGTCATAATGGATACTTTAAAAATTCGTGTAATTATGGAATATGAGTTCCGTCGTGGCACCAACGCGACACAAACGGCACATAACATCAAAAACGTTTACGGAGAGAACTGTATAAACGAACGCACAACCCGTTATTGGTTTTCCCGGTTCCGTTCTGGAAATTTTGACTTGAAAAATGAAGCTCGTGGTCGTCCGGAGACTTTGGTGAACAATAATGAATTTAAGGCGATTGTGGAAGCTGACGAAACTCAATCTACAGCTGAGCTAGCAGGAGCTTTTAATGTAAGCATCAAAACAATATTGATCTATTTGCGACAAATTGGCAAGGTAAAAAAGCTTGATAGATGGGTGCCCCACGACCTTAACGATCGCCAGGGCAACGTACGCGTCGAGACTTGCCTTGCGCTGCTCAACAGGCAAAGAAATTATGGAATTTTGAAACGAATTCTTACGTGCGACGAAATATGGATTCTGTTCGACAATCGAAAGCGCTCAGCAAGTTGGTTAGACCCTGGTTCAGCACCAAAGCAATGCCCTAAACCAAAAATGACCCCTAAAAAGGTGATGGTCACTGTTTGGTGGTCTAGTGCGGGGGTGATTCACCACAGCTTTTTACAAAACGGCATGAGCATTACTGCAGATGTGTACTGTGAAGAATTGGAGAGAATGATGGAGAAGCTTGCACATCTGCAACCAGCTTTGGTCAATCGGTCGTCCCCACTGCTCCTTCACGACAACGCGCGACCCCGTACTGCGCAACAGACAGTCTCCAATCTGCAAGAGCAGGGGTTAGAAGCTCTCCCTCATCCGCCATACTCACCAGACCTTGCACATACCGACTATTACTTTTCCAAAATTTAGACAACTTTTTAGTGGGTAAAAAATTCAATTCCCGAGAGGCAGTACAAAATGCCTTTGAAGAGTTTGTTGCCTCCCGTCCAACTTGGTTTTTACAAGAAGGGCATCAAAATAAATGCCAATGCGTTGGCAAAGATGCGTCGATTGCATGGGTGATTACTTCAAATAACAGAAATAAAAAAGTTTTAAAAAATAAGTACTTTCACTTATTGCATACAAAACGGCAATTTCATAGATAAAGACCTATTATAAATATCGGTTTCCAAAACAACCAGTATATTATGTTTTCATGTATTCAAATATTTATAACCAACCGGGAGAGTAAATATTCGCTCTTTTTCATTCTTTATTTTTCTGCGTCATTCTCCTTCTGAAGAAACGAAATCAGCTTTAGAAATTGTTCTAAAATAATTTCCTATTTATATCAAACAGATGTCAGAATCACAAGAATTTAAATAAATTCAGTTTATTTAAAAAGATCATTCTATTATTATTAGATTATTATGGACATATAATGTCGTAAAAGTAAAAAGAACGAAGAATTGCCCTAGTATAGTATCCTTGTGGATACTATACCGTCCCGTAGCAGTTGAAGGCACTATCGTCGTATTTTCCACAAATATTCTCTGTACTATTTCAAAACATGAAGAGTGTAAAACGATAAAACTGATTCACAGTTTTACTGGTAGCGAAGTTAATGAAATGGAAATAAGTATTGATTTTATCACAATGAGCTGAATTGCGGCACCGACGAACTTCTGACGGCCGGATGGCGCTGAAGTATTACCTATATTAATTTATTCGTTATTGTGTCGTTGTTTTCGGTGAAGAAAGTTTCGTACAAAACCGCACGCTTATAAAACCGAAATAAGAACCTTGGGCAAAATACTTCATGTCCTTAATAGGTAACTAGCTGACTCAGGCAACCTCGTTTGCGTCCAAACTACCATCCCCCGTTTTAACCATCGAGATATAATGTATAGAGAAGACGCCACTCATTAGTGCGGTGTTCCATGCAATTGCGGCGATTGCGCCGCAGTTCCTTCAGTCGCTTGCTAGCTACACTCTGCTGAAGCGGTGGCTTAAGCGTGTGATTGTTTAAATTTAAAAACGTTCTAAAACTCGTGAAATATGCCATTTTGTGTCTTGAGACTACTACTAATAATACAAGGAATACGGAGAAAAACAAAGGAATAACTTTTCACCAGTAATTAACTAGATATAATTGTTTTAAAATTAAATACGAACAAAATATTTTAAGACGCCATTGTTGCCTCACTCGACATAGAGTACTTAGAGTTAAACATACAGAAGCGATATTTAGGTAGAATTAACTGACGTTAAATGCACAACGTGTTTAACGTACTTAATTGGATAAGGAAAAAGGGGGTTGATTTCTAAAGATACATTATTAGTACACCTCCACACCGTCTATAGAGCATACATTTTAAATTTCAAGTCTTACTTCAAAAACATAGGACTTTCATACAAACGTCCAACCCCCGTTTTACACCCTTAGGGGTGGAGTTTAGTAAAATCCCTTCTTAGTGGATGTCTACACCCTATAAGGAACCTACCTGCCTAAATATAACCTACCTAATTTCAAGTTTGTAGGTGTTGTAGTTTCTGAGATTTCGTGATTAATAAGTGAGTGGTATTTCGCTTTTATATATATACTAGCTTTGCACCGCGGCGTTGCCCCCGGTTATTGTACATTGGGTAACACCATTGGGCTCAGCTAGTTTACATACGTATATGATAATTCTACTACCTTTTTTTTTTTTTTTTTTTTTTTTTTATGTTTGGCCCGCCAAAATGACTCTACTCTGCCTGATGGAAAGCATAAGCAGAATCCACGAGTGGTGGCCACCATACTCATTGCGAATACAACAATGCAGTATGGCGACCCACACTATGGCGGCCTAGTGATGCTTGTGCATCTTTTAGTCTAGTCAACAAGTATGGAACTTGTTGACTAGACTAATTGGGCCTCCGGTCTCGCACTCACCAACGAAACACGACAGCACAAACGCTGTCATTTTACGTAGATTTTCTGTGCGAGGGTAGTACCGCCCCGGTCGAGCCGGCCCATTCGTGCTGAAATCAGCGTGGCTCTACTACCTACTAAATACCATTTAAAATCCTACTGCCATAAATATTTTAACTTCAATAACATTGGCCTTTCATACAAACTACCATCCTGTAATTCCTAAGATCAATCAGCGCTTTCAACCGAACAAACTAACTCTTCACATTTATTATAAGAAATAAATTATGTTACAGTTTTTCTAATCTTTTTCCGGTGTCTATTTCAAATTTGAAATGAATTTTTCCCTTTAACTTAAAATGACAGTAAAACTTCCAGGTATATCTGGCCATGATTGTCTAGTTAAAATTGTATTGTTGACAATGATATATACGGTCTATTTCCGAAGGAAATTGTTGTAATAGATCTCAAGGGCCAAATGAGACGGAGGCGTACGCGAGCGCCGAACAGTAGTTAGTTCTATGTACATTCATGTAACTGACACGTTATTCTTGTTGACAATCTGCGTCCGCTTGCATCTTAGGATCTTCGCTAGGGCTGCCACACTTCGGTGAAATCACTTGAATTCAGGAAATTGCATACTAAATATTAGAAATTCAACAGTAAAAAATTTGAAATTAAAAATCCACACAGGCTCACTGCCTTAATTAAACGAATATAACAGTACTAAAAAAAAAAAAAAAAAGAATACCGTAAAACGGGGTGTAAAGGGTTTCAGGGGTGACAAGGGAAAAAATCAGGAATAAGTTTGTTAACAATTTTGGTCACTTGTAATTCTGGCAAAAAAACATAAAATTATAACAAACGTATATAAATACTCAGTTAATCAATTAAATAACATGGGAAACCACTCTAATCAAAGATTTTCTGAACAAAATAGAACGGTATAAATATTTTGAAATTATAATCTACTACAAACACAACACTTCAAGATTTCTATTCAACTATATTTAACTCGTCGATTCGTAAAAAAAATTCTCTCATATTTTAAAATGAATTCCAAGTAATATTTCATGATCGATAAAATTATATAACACATCCTTTCGGAACATAAACTCGCTGAAGCTAGAAATGAGTTGACCGTTTATGTTTTATTCTTCGCGACAGCCCTAGCTCCGTAAACAGTCTTGACCCACAAACGGGTCACACAAAACCGCTGGATGACGTGAATATTTCTTTGATCGTGTCTCCTACAAGTAAATGATTTTAATGCAAATATTATTTTGGATCGGAACAATATTGGTTTTAATAATTTATCGCTGAATGAATTGATGAATATTGGTAAGTTGGTTTTGGAAAGGTTAGGTTATGATGTAACTCGGTTTTATGATGCTTATTTAAGTGATAAATGTATTTTAATGGCTTTTGTGTTATTTGTCAGAAGTTAGCAACTGCTAACTTCTGACAAATAACACAAAAGCTAAGAATCTATTTTAATGATTTTCCTCATTTAAGTTAATGAGGGAAGCCTAAAATTGGTTTTCACGTGGTAAACAGAAACAGGGTTTTCTGTACACGAGAATCAGGAAGGCATTATCGATGCTCGTAAATCTTTTGTCTCCGAATAAAACTGGCGCAGACATATTTTTTTACACAACGTCATATAGTCCGAAGCTAAGCAGAGCTTGTGTTATGGGTACTAGACAACTGATATAATTACTTATATTTTTTTTTGTAAATACAGGTACATATTTTACATAGAAAATACCCAAACTCCGAAATAAATATTTGCAGACCATACAAACATTTGGTCCGACCCGGAAATCGAACCCGAGACCTCGAGGCGAATGGAGGGGAAAATCCGTCCCGTCCATCCACGGCCACAGTCAGGCGGCATGAGGCGCTGGAAAGCGCGCCTCTGCCGCCCGGTTCGCCGGCGGCGGATTGGGTCCGAGTGGAGGTCGTCGTTCTGCGAAATTACGTAGTGCAGGTACTTCCCGAAGCAACGCCCGGAAAGGACCTGCGTCAGTCGGAAGGTAAGGGTCCCGTGTGCTGCCGCCCTGCCCACTCGAGGATGACCGGCTGGAGAGCCTCCACGGCGACAAAGCCAGCACGTGGAGTCTCTAGCTGGGACGACCAGCGAGCTATCGTTTCTTTTTGAAGTTCTTAATGAATGAACAAAATCCTATAAAAAAATCAGGCTCAGGAAAGAATAACTTGTTCCTGAAGTTATTCTTTCTCATTTTTTACACTTGGTGTAGTGGAAAGCGGCGTGACGACCACTTGAACCACTAGGTCAACCGTGTTGTCAAAGTCAAATGTCCATCTGAACGAAAGAAAAACATCTTCCTAAACTCCAATTTAAGAAAAAAACTGTTTATCTTGTTAATAACTGTCAGAAAACTACAGAAACACAATTGTGTTTTGTGTTATATATCGTGAGTAACCCGAATGTAGTTCTCGTAACGAGTAGCTAGTAGGTACTCATCAGTTCATCACCGACGTGACAAACTGACCGCAACGAATACAGGATAATTGGGCTCTCAGTGGCGACAAACAGCGTTTTCGGATCAAGTTTTTTAGAATTGTTTTTGAAATAATAATTCAAAAACCAAAAGAGCAAAGTAAATAATAATGATAAAAATTGAAACACGGCTCTCTGTGTGGTCTAGGCAGAACCTGAACTATGGTGTCCAAACTGCTGATAATGCTGAGATGTCCGAAATTTTTTTTTTTTTTTAAAGACAACTTACTGGAGTTGTCTTTGAAAAAAAAAAAAAATAGTAATAATAATAAGTAGTAATCAGTAATACTATATATATAACAGTAGGTAATAACCTAGTAATAAATCATGTGTCGCGGGGGACTTTACAAACATACATGAAATGGACACAAAGAACACCTAGACTCAGAACAACAATTTGTGGATCACACAAAGTGTTGTCCTACGTGGGATTTGAACCCACGATACTTGGCGAAGTAGGAAACGGCGTGGTGACCGTAATACCACTAGGCCAAACGTGCAGTCATTTATTTCTAAATACATACATATTATAGATAAATTACACCCAGACACAGAACCAATGATCGTGTTTATCACACAAACTTTGATCCTGGATGAGAATCGAAGCCACGACCTCTGGTACAGCAGTCAGGACCAATAACCGCCAATCAAGTCAGCCAGTCAGATTACAAAACATTTTATTACTAAAACACAATATTTAATACATAATTATATATTACAGATAATTTTCCTCTAACTATATTCTATATGTATGAAAAGGAACCAAATAATTTTATTCCTTTTAGAGACATAGTTTTTCCCTATTTTATGAATAAATATTTTTTTATTTTATTGTTTCACTACAGAGGATAATAAAGAGCCAATTCACTTATAGGTAAATCGCTGTAAAATGGCGCTCACTTTCAGCAATATATTAAAAAAAGTTGATTGAAAAGGTAGTAGAGCCACGCTGATTTCAGCATGAACGGGCCGGCTCGACCGGGGCGGTACTACCCTCGCACAGAAGATCAACGTAAAATGACAGCGTTCGTGCTGTCGTGTTTCGTTAGTGAGTGCGAGCCCGGAGGCCCAAATAGTCTAGTCAACAAGTTCCATACTTGTTGACTAGACTAAAAGGTGCAGCAGCATCACTAGGCCGCCATGGTGTGGGTCGCCATACTGCATTGTCTGCATTCGCAGTGAGTATGGTGACCACCACTCTTGGATTCTGCTTGTGCTTTCCATCAGGCAGAGTAGAATCATTTTGGCGGGCATACATAAAAAATTCGGTACACTTATTACTTTAGTAAGATTGATATTAGTAATTGAATCGGAAATTATTAAATGGAAAAGTAAACTAACTGTTTCTGTATTTATGATTTATTTATTAAACCTACCATTGACAAAACATTAAAATATACATGTACCAAAATAACATTTTTTACCATTTTTTTGTCTTCTGTTGTCTAGAATGGCTGGAACGATTTTGACGGGTCTTTCACTGGCAGATAGCTGATGATCTAAGGAGTAACTTAGGCTACTTTTGGTAGACTTGCTTCGTCCCGTGGCGTTACCCGTGGTACGATAATAACCGCAGGTAACAGCTAGTTATCAATAGATACAAACCACTCGCTCAAACCGAAGAGGTTTTTATGCAAGAGGGAGTTCGTTTGAGATTAACAGTTTCTTTAAACTACTACTTCATTATTGCAAGCGATTTAAGTACACTCCATGTTTTTATAGTAAAGATATTTATTTATTTACGGTACTCTTTGTGTACGCAACCCGCTAGCAGTGAAGCCCAACCCGACCAAAAGGAAACACTGACCTCTCATTACGGCGAAGTGACGAACTTGTCATTATCCTTTGTTTAAAGAGCATTTAATTTACATTTCTGATTGATGCCACAATGTGTACCAGTGGCCATTGTTTCCGTGTTGTACCACACAACGAGTTACGGTACATTGTTAGTACAAATTAATGCTTTTTTTCATAACATATAGGGCTACCACACATAACTACGATGCGATGCGACTTCGGTCGCATCGTAGGAAATTGCGATGCGAATTGCTATGATAGGAATTCGTGTGGCAAAGCGTTGGTTCATGTTACCATACTTTCGACCATAAAGAGATGTGCTAATGAGAGTTTTATATGAAATGGATGATTAAAAATACAATAAAAATAATATGAATGATTTATGAATAGAAATAAATAAGAAAATAGTTTTGTAAGTGTTTTAAAAGAAAAAAAATGTTGAACAAATAATTAGTTTACTTACATTCTTCAGTATTTGAACCAAAATAAAATAACATCTCAGATCCTGCAAATTATGCGTAGCGTATGGTTACCTAGTTAGGTAACTTTACACTATATATGTATAAAATAATAATACATATTTCGGACATCTAACACACAGCGTTATCTAGTAAAGGTAAATTAAAGAAAAATAAATAAAATACCAAAAAAGTTGTCAACAAGTATGACGTAACATCGCACGAATGCACGATGCGAATAACATCGGACGTTCTTGCGCAGATATTTCCGATGCGTGGCGAATTCGCCGGTTTGTGTGGGCGCCCTTATACCTACTTATTTGGGAATTTATTTGTTTTCATTATAAATGATGATATTAAACAACGATTGCCATAGATTTTGATGACAACCGGGACCGATGGCTTCATGTGGGTCGGGAAACACCGCCATCCGCCATCTTCCATACTTCGGGCTGCTATTAATAATTTCTTGTAAGAAAAATCCAACAGACCACTATGCACTTGACCAACGAGGCAGTAAACCTATTATAATAATGACATACATAAACAATAAATACATGTAAAAAATAAATTAAAGCTATGTCCATAATTATGTAAAAACTAGCTTTCGCCCGCGGCTTCGCTCGCGTTTAATAAAAAGTATCCTATGTTACTTCTAATACCTCCAAGAATATGTGTACAAACTGTACAAAGTTTCACGATGATTAAGTAGTTTTCGCGTGAAACCTTAACAAACAAACTTACATTCATATTTATAATAGTAGTAATATTATATTATGAAATGTGATTAGGATTTGTGTGTTAAATAACCCGACGATAAATTCATGAAGTTTAATTTTAAATTCTATTGCAACAAAGGAATTATGTCTGCGAGGCAATTGTTTTAAAAACAATCTATTCAGTTGTGGTTTATATTTTATTTCTCTATAGTATTTGTATTAATATTATTACACGATTTTTTATTTTACGTCTTAGTAACAAACATTTAAAGAGATAATTTGTAATTATCTTTGTTTACCCCTACTTGACTCACCATCAATTGTTACACTTAAAAGCAATAAAACAGAATATATCTATGAAGGTTTAATGGTTTAGTACATAGTACATACATATAATAACTAATTGACTTGACTGCACGTTTGGCCTAGTGGTTTAACGGTCACCACGCTGTTTCCTACTTCGCCAAGTGTCGTTGGTTCAAATCCCACGTAGGACAACACTTTGTGTGATCCACAAATTGTTGTTCTGAGTCTGGGTGTTCTTTGTGTCCGTTTCATGTATGTTTGTAAAGTCCCCCGTGATACAGGATTTATTCCTAGTGCGGGAGTTGTATTAAAAAAAAACCCCGGGCTATTATCTACACTAATATTATGAAGAGGATTATTTTTTATTTTTGTGTGTGTGTTTGTAATGAATAAACTCAAAAACTACTATGCCGATTTCAAAAATTCTTTCATCATTGGAAAGCTACATTCACTCTGAGTAACATAGGCTATATTTATTGCTAGAAAAGATTAGAAATCCTTACTAAAACTTAAGTAACGTAACCCAAGATGTAAAAAAGTGTAGGTAAAAAGAAAAGTGGGAGAGTCACGCTTCGGCATGCATGGGCCGGCTCGACCGTAGCTCGACCAAGGCCTCACAGAAAACCGGTGTGAAATAGCGCTTGCGCTGTGTTTCACCGAGTGAGTGAGAATCCTGGAGGCCCATACCAACCTCTCCCTCCATCCCCTCCATCCCCATCCCCCAAAGGCCGGCAACGTACTTGTGACGCCTCTGGTGTTGCGGGTGTCAATGGGCGGCGGTAATCGCTTACCATCAGGTGATACGTCTGTTCCTTTGCACCTATTCCATAAATAAATAAAAAATCTTAATAAATGGGACCACACAGGAAGCACCAGCTTTCAAACAAAAAAAGAAACATCAAAATCGGTTCACCCAGTCGAAAGTTATGAGGTAACAAACATAAAAAAATACAGTCGGATTGAGCACCTTATCCTTTTTTTGAAGTCAGTTAAAAACAACAAGTTCTTGTCTATTCGATTAATCAAAGTAGTTATCCATCCTCTTAAGTATTGTTATTATCATATTAATGAGGGTTTCTTCGTGGTTTTCCCCACAATTGTTATTATAGATAACCCTATTACAATAGATGTACCAAACGAATATATCGTATAGTATTTGTAGGGCGTCACTTAATAGGGTAAAGGGTTAACTTTGAAACCTTTCTGGTCCTATCTGGTGTTAGTTTAGGGTAAGACTTTATATACTTGGCAAAATTCCAGGAAAATCATAATAATATTAATACTTTATTTCGAACACAAGATTCATAGCTAAATAACATCAAGATATAGAGATAAATACACAAACAAAAAGAAAAGGATGCAAATCAAACACATAATCTATATCTTATATATAAAATTCTCGTGTCACAAAGTTAGTTACCATACTCCTCTGAAACGGCTAGACCGATTTTTATGAAATTTAGTGTGCATTTCGGGTAAGTCTGAGAATCGACCAACATCTATTTTTAATACAATTTTTTTTGGCAAAACAACATTTGCCGGATCAGCTAGTACTAATATATAAAGCTGAAGAGTTTTTTGTTCTTTTGCTTAAACGCGCTAATCTCAGGAACTACTTGGTCCGATTAGAAAAATTCTTTCAGCGTTAGGAAGCCCATTAATCGAGAAAGGCTATGGGCTATATATCACGCTAATACCAATAGGAGCGGAGCACCAGTGAAGAATGTTTCAAAAACGGGGGAAAATTATAACGCTACGGGAAATAAGAGACGCAGACGCGGTTGCGTGGGTCAGCTTGATGATTTTTAACCAGTGTTTGTACATACAAGACGTAATAACCCTATCTGAAAGACTTCTAATAATTGTGTTCTAACACCGGTCAATTTATTACGTTGAAGACTTTTAATAATTGTGTTCTAACACCGGTTAATTTATTACGTTGAAGACTTCTAATAATTGTGTTCTAACACCGGTCAATTTATTCCTTTGATGATGTTATAGACAAAGAACGGCTGTACCTTTCTTTTCGTAGTAAAGAAAGTTTCATAGTCGTAGTAATGTAATGAATATCGCAGTTTTTATTCCACCAACTCAGTAAGTTAACAGAATAAATTATAGTTCAAAAAAACTAAAAAAACACGCTTTAATAGCAATCTAACTAAAAAGTAGAAAATAATTTTAATGTAAAAAGCGTGGCGCGAAATATTTTCAGAAAGCACCCCACGCTTTTACATTAAGTTTTTTTTAATCATAATTTATTTTCTACTTTTCATTTGGTATATTTATAAAAGCGTGTTTATTTAGTTTTTCAAAACTTACTTTTAAACATTTTTTTTAAAGTTTCTTTATGATTATTGTATTGTCATCGGCCCTTGACCCCTGTGCAAATTTTCAAGTTAATCAGACTCCTAGAAGTAGGTGAAAATGAAGTTAAAAGATTCCGTTACATACATAGGTACAGGTCAAGCGAATAAAAGCGTGTTGGTAAAAAATTAGTCTCTATTAACTAACTTACACTAAATATGTGTTAACGTGTTAAGTGCGTTTAAGTGTTAAAGTGTGTTATATAGACGTAAATAACGTAAGTGGAAAATTTATCATATTTGTATAAACAAAGTTTAATTGTATTACATTATTATATACCTTTTACCTGTTTAATAAAGAGTGATGTATATCGCTGGATGTATGTATGTCTTTAGTAAAATCTGAAATAACTTAATTACTTACACATTTGCACAGCATCCCTAAATAATTTACTATCGTCTTCAACACACCTACATGGGAATAAATGTTTATTAACTGTATTGTTAATTCCTTATAATAAATCCTTAGGGATTGTTATTTTATTACCTTCAATTTTGAATTTTCCAAAAGGTAAAGCATAGCCTCTCAAATCAAGGATAAAAATATAATCTATATAAAAGAGGAAGGTGACTGACTGACTGACATACCCAGAGATCAACGCACAGCCCAAACCGCTGAAGCTAGAATCCTGAAATTTTGGATGTAGGTTCTTTATATAACGTAAGTGAGCACTAAGAAAAGATTTTTTGAAATTCCACCCCTAAGGGGGTAACCCCATATTTACCCGAAAGTCAGCGTGAGCGAAGCCGCATGTAAAAGCTAGTCGGTTTGTAAATTACGCAGTTCTGTGGTAATAAATACCTACAAAAAATACAAATGAATTTAAACTCTCCCTAATTATTTAAGTCGAATTTTCATGAAAGTTAAATATCTATTAAGATACGTACACCCCTACCGTTTTAATTACCACTAACAGTTTCTATAACAAGTCGTATATTTGAGCTTTTAATTAAAGTTTAATTAAAGCTTGGAACCAGGGCGTACATCCTTTCGCTGCAGAACACAGGTAGCTACGAGTATTTAGACTTGCTTAAGACTATTTTCAGCTGTTGGTTTCAAAATCACACGTACTCTTAAATATGCTACAAGATGTGATATATTTTAATATGGACCACACTATGTTTATTTTTAAAAATAAATTCTCGTAGATGTAGTTTTTTTTTAAATAAGTTTTTAATCAGATGAACGTATTAAGTAATTTTTCTTTGTTCTACGAGTATATGAATAAACAAAATCGAGTCTTCATACATCAAAAAAGCAATTTTAAAAATGTCTGTCTGTTTGTTCCGGCTAATCTCTGGAACGACTGGACGGATTTCGTCTTTAACTGGCAGATAGGTGATGATATAAGGAGTACTTTTTTTAGACTACAAAGTTGTTGTTGTATAATTAAATCAACTATTTCGGGGCCCAGAAATACATACTTACACGTAAGAGATAAATAGGACTAATGCGGAGAATAATTAGCTTCCCAATAATCTTTAAAAGTATAGGTAATAACTTTTATACTTATAACACTACAGGACGCTTTATTTTTTATTTTTTTATGGAATATGGGGCAAACGAGCAGACGTATCGCCTGATGGTAAGCGATTACCGCCGCCCATGGACACCACGTAACACCAGAGGCGTCAGAAGTGCGTTGCCGGCTTTTTTGGGAAGGGGAAGGGGGATGGGGATGTGGGAAATTGTTGGGGTATGGGCCTCCGGTGTTCTCACTCACTCGGTAAAATGTTCCACACCGGTTTTCTGTGAGGCCGTGGTATCACTCTGGTCGAGCCGGCTCATTCATGCGGAAGCGTGGCTCTCATGTATTTCTTCAGAAAGAATCCTCCTTTGTATCGTAACTAGACAAGAATCCCCAAACCACACAAATGCATAAAATATGCAGTAAATCTATTGACTATATAGTAAAGTTTTAATTCAAATTCTACGGAATTCATACATACATAGGTATACACTTAACGTTACTCGTATCATAAGGTTTGAGAACATGAATATACACGAAATGAATCTGTTTATAGATAGATAGGAACTCTTTATTACAAGCTTTTTATTAACTTGCAATGTATGCTTGTATGTTCGGGTGGAATCTTGCAACTCAATTTTGAAGCAGATATCTTCAACCGATTTTGCTGAAATTTTGCAAGCATATGTATACAGCGTGACAATACAATATTATAATGATATGAAGCTGATCTGATGCTGGGGCTGGAAGGTGGCCATAGGAACTTTGTAAAAAACGTCGCAATATCATCGAGTTTGGATCGTCTCGAGGCATTCCAGTAAAAGCTTGTTTTTAAAAAGCTTTTTAATTTAATTTATTACACATAATATAAAAGACAATGTCGAATATAAACAAATAAAAACAGTGCTACAATGTGCGGCCTCATCGCAGACTGCGATCACAACAATTCATACTTATATTCCTTGCTCTAAATATCGCAAAACTAAAACATGTCCACACGATATTTATAGACCGAAGTTTTCTCATACAAAGTTTCTGAAAGTTAGCGAACTGCACTGAAAAATTTCGTAATAACCTGACTCGACACAACTCTGGTAGCTTCTAGAATATCATAAATCATTTGATTAGAACCGCTACTCAATAACACATTGTCAACTTCATAATACTGACTCTGAAACTAAAACTATTCATTAAATGTTACCATATCTTTTCGTTACACTTTCTGTTTGAGATTCTCGCAAAATACCAAACTATCGGCTATAGCAGGGAAACGTATTGTTCCCTATCTAAATGTGTTTTGGATAAATAAATGATAAACTACTTTACTTGCAAATTAGTTAGTATTAAGAATTTCTTGTATGAACAACTCAACTACACTTTTAGACCCGATCGATCTGACCCGAGAATTGTATCCGAGACCTCTTAACCGTCAGTTTCATACGCTAGATCAACAAGGTAGTCTATCTATCTATAGCTAAATGTTTACAGAACCGTGTAAATTTTATTATAACTGCACAAAACCCTTAAAAATTCAGAGCACGTAATAAATATAATGTTGATTCATGATTTAAAGCCCTGCGATATGAAATTCCGAAGCAGCTCTTAGAATGCAGTAAATTTTATACAACATATGGACGGGAAATGAGGGGTCGGCGAAGAGTGCAGGGGTTTATGAGGGTAAATGTGTGTTGAACTTATTACTTATAACCCATTGACCTCAATCTGAATAATTTATTATTTAATTATCTTTGGAGTGATAATGAAACCAAAGGAGGAACTACTTTTTTATAATATATTTTCTCCGAGAATTTTTCTCTAATTAGATTGGAAGTCAGCGTTAAGTCTGCTATGATGCGGCTGAACTTTGATTTTTAAGCAAAGCTACTGCCATCAGACCTTCATAGCTCAGACCTGTTGTTGGGCTTTTAGGGCATCGACTACTCATAACGAGTGCAAAAAAAACTATATTTAGGAAATAGTCACATTATTTTATTGTGATTATCTGGTGGCATAAATATCGAAAAGACAAGAAAGGGTTGATAATATTACATCTCACAGCCACATAAACCAGATCATCTGTTTGTGCAACCCATGGATGCCAATCCAACACTTATTCCTAGATTCTGCAGACCATACCGCCATCAGCATTATTTTCAGCCAGAATAATATAGAAAGTAATAGTCACTCATAAAAATAAAAATATTAAGCAACATCACATCCTCAATCCCTTCTTATGTTGCATTGCACTACTGCCATGCCACAAAAAAGATGTTTCCACATCCACATCATCATCATCAACAACCCATAATGTCCACTGCTGGGCTCGGGTCTCCTCTCAGGAAAGGGTTAAGGCAATACGTCCCCATACTGGCCGAGTGCCCGAGCGACTGGGAGACTGGCAAGACATCGTTGTGGCTACATGATCTTGCCGTTGGATGCTTTTAAGCCGCCCAAAGGCCTCCAACTAAGCTTCACGACTGTTATCCTATTATAACAACCGTGGACATCCACATTTGTTGCATATAAACTACAGCGATTCACTGTGCCTCGGTACAACAGGTATCTAGATTACACAATTGATAATTCCCAAGATATTACACAATTTCCTGCTACTGTTGTAAATAGTTTGAAGCAATTAGTAGTAGAATGGGACAAGAATTAGTCACGCGATGTTTGTCACGTTGATACAGATGCAATTTCCTTATCAAGAAGATCATTTCCTTTGATGTCGTTATATAAGAGTTTGTTTAATCGTTGGGCTATTGTTTACTATGAGTTGTTTGGATTCTTATGTTAAGAACAATTGGGTGGTGATTAGTTCTTTATATTTTTTTTTATGGAATAGGGGGCAAACGAGCAGACATATCGCCTGATGGTAAGCGATTACAGCCGCTCATGGACACCCGCAACACCAGAGGCGTCACAAGTGCGTTGCCGGTCTTTGGGGGATGGGGATAGGGGGTTTAGAGGAGGGGTACAATAACAACAACAATGTGGTACAATAGAAGTTGGACCCTCCTTTTAAGTGAATGCCTGTATTAGGAGCGACAATATTGTCACACTTGACTGGTATGAATGATAACACTTTTAGTAACTTGAACTTGGCATTCGTTGAGTTTCCATGGGGAAAAACAACGCTATGAGCGTGTATATCTCTATATTTATATAGGTATACACGCTATAGGTAAACAATCTCGAGATCCCTTCTTATATTAAAAACGTGAAAGTGAATTTGCTTCTCACACTTTCAGGACCCAATCGATCATCATAACATTTTGCATACACTTTGAGGACTCAGGGAACCATTTATTCAGAATATATTAACGCGAGCGGAATTTCGACTAAATATTATTAAATTAAATCAAGGAGGAAAAAATCTTACATCAAAAGATTCTAAAGTAGACATATAGGCAAAAAGGTTTTTTTTTGTTAAATTAGTTGGAGTAGAAAAGTAGAGAAATATTTTTTTATCTTGCTTAAGACTCATACGAGCTTCTTACACATAGTATAGGCATACATCATTCCACGCTTCTGAGAATATCTACGATTTGTAATTAACCCGGCTTACAAAATGTCTTAAGTTTAAAGTCTTACGTACTCTGAAGAGCTCTTTCAATTGATCCCACCTTCTCCCTTCTCTACAGAACAACGCGTGCTGGCCTTGGAAGCCACCGCCTTAGAGGCGTTGAAATACGCTCTCGAACCAAACGGTTTGGTTCTTCCTTCCTGTGCCGAGCAGTTAAAAACTGGAACTCACTACCAGCGCACGTGTTTCCCTCCTACTATGATCCCGGGTCCTTTAAGCGGGGCGTGAAGCATCTCCCTAAGCCGCCATACTGCATTGTTTGCTTTCGCAGTGAGTGTTGGATTCTGCTTGAGCTTACCATCAGGTTGACCAGAGTCACTTTGACAGGTTATTTATAAATAAAACGTTAATTTCTTTCAATGTAATATCTTAATTATACAAACAAACTAAAGTTCTACCTTTAAGTACAATATATGTAAACAGCTACTGGTATGGGATACTAACTACCTTGAGAGAAGCATTGTTCTAGCTATATCGAAAATGCAGTAACCGTATTAATGATGTCTTACCAGACGGCTTAGTCATCTAAACCGATACTCACAAGAAACAGTCTAATGTGTTATTAATTGTGGTTTCACTCAGACCACAGGTCGGCGACAGGAATTCACACGAACTTGTAGAGACATTAGGGACAATTCTTACTGAATATAAGGAAACTTTGACGACCTAAAAAAACAAAATATCTTACGAAAAATATTTGGTTTAGTTTATAAAAGCGTGGTATGTTTTGCTAATATTGTTATTGTTTTGTTATTTCGACAAGTATTGTAGAAATAGCTAATTTTCAGGCCACAGACATTTAAAGTTATTCCGTTTAAAATTATTTGAGTTATCTATTTTATTTGTTTTGCAAATATTGACTGCACGGTTGGCCTAGTGGTTTAAGCGATCGCCACGCCGAATTCTACTGCACCAAGTATTGTGGGTTCAAATCCTACATTGGACAACACTTTGTGTGATTCTCGAATTGTTGTTCTGAGTCTGGGTGTAATTTGTGTCCGTTTCATGTTTGTAAAGTCCTTCGCGACACAGGATGTTTATTTCTAATGCAGGAGAAGTCTTTAAAAAAAGAAATATTTAAATATCATTCATTGTTTTTTTTCTTTAAGTGTGTAACATCTTTTCTTTGAGAATGGTTTCGTAAACAGGTAAGGAAGTGAATTACCCATTTTCGCCACTAGACCAATGATCATATAGTGCTGAAGTGGATCTTTAAGTCATACCCATTATCAACAGCTTTAAAAATTCTACTTCTGGATTTTACTATATCCTACTACTACTACCTACTATATCATGCTGACCAGACGGGTTGGTATAGGATTTGTTTCTAGAAAAAAAAAAAACTGCATCAAACTTAATGAATAATAAACACAGTTTATATAAATTTTATCAAAAGTTTTTAAGTAGGCGGGTTTTTATCAGTTTTGCAAACTTTTTATTGTTTTTACGTTTAACGTTACACTTAAAAAACACTGTTCGTTTTCTTTGCTTACTTACTTACTTTTTGGTATGTAATAAAGAAAACACAACACAACAATTATCCGGAAAAATACAACGTAGGTACCTTAAGTCGTATTTTTTATTATACAATTTTATCGATACTTAAGTTACAAATACTGACCATTTTCGACTCAGCATTACTTAACAATTCTTCACTGAAAAACAAAAACAATCATTACTAGTTATTAACTGCGGTGTTGCTCGCTTAAAAGGAATATATCCACCCCTATATCCGTTATATTTTCCTTATGCCTGGCAACATGTGTAAGAAAAATATCATACCGACCGACTGAACAGCACGGCTGCGTATAAATTACGAACAAACAGATATTGATTTTCATATATTAGATACACAGTTTTTCGTACAAAAGCTCCGACCATATTTACCTTGTGCTAATGGGTTACCTGATTTTAGTGACGTCATTTCCCGTCAGTAACTGTTGGTTGTCCACCTCTATCCTGTTTTTGTTTGTGCCTCGCTTCACAAATGATCCGAATTTATGTTCTGCTTTTAAGCATTTTAGTTGAAATGTAAAACGTATGCGATGTTTTATACATGTATAATTCTTTTTTATGTCCCTCCACTCCTTTTAAACTGCTAGACTAGATTTTCCTGTATGTTTGTTTATAATTGAGTGGGTAGATAATAAGGTTTTAGAAATGTTAAAGTTTTTGCTTTATATTTTTATTTCGATTTAAAATATTTTTTTTATTAATGGATTTAATACTAGGATTTTTAATTAGTTTTGAGTTGTGTAGGTAATCTTTGGTGGTAAAATGTATTAAATTAATAGGTATGGCATTTAACCTATATACAATATTGGCTATTAATAGCCATGTTGTGCGGACAAAAAATATAAATAAATCCCCCATCGGTTTATGCTTCAAGTGGGCGAATATCTTCCTAATGAATCCCCTGGGGGATCAAAATAGAATTGAAATCCAAAAAGATCCCCTAGGGGATCAGTGTGGACGAAAATTACACATGGATCCCCCAGGGGATCTAAGCAGGGGATCCAAGTGGACGGAGCCTGCTTAATTTATGTTTTATTTGATTTGCATAAATGTTATATTTAGAATTAAGTTCGGTAGGTGACGCTGCATATGGGTTCTAATAATTGGCCCACTAAGAGACATAGGCCTCTCCTTAGGCCCACTGTAGCACACACCTTTTTTTTTAAATCTTTGCTGTGCTTTTGTTCTTTCGTAGGTTGCTTCCTAAGTCGGCTCTTACGACACCACGGGATGAATATATTTGGTGATACTATGTATTATTAATCCTTAAAAAAACTGATTTTGAGATAATAAGATAAACTTCCCTCCTCCTTGGTCCCTCCCTCTCCCTTCCTCTACAGGACAACACGTGTCGGCCTTGGAAGTCACCGCTTCAGAGTGATATACATATATGCGTTCTCGTACTCATTGCTTCGGTTCTTCCTTCCTGTGCCGAGCGGTCGAAACCTGGAACTCACTACCAGCATACGTGTTTCCTTCCTACTATGATCCCGGGTCTTTTAAGCGGGGCGTGAAAAAGCATCTCACCAGGCCGCCATAGTGTGAGTCGCCATGCTGCACTGTCCTTATTCCCACTGAGGATGGTGACCACCACTTTTGGATTCTGCTCATGCTTTCCATCAGACAGGGCAGAGTTATTTTGGCAGCCAATACATTAAAAGAAAACTAACACCAATCAGTATAATACATCAAAGGTTTGAAAATATATTGGCTTTAAGTCTGGCTCACAGTGCCTATCGTTTTATAATCTGTGCTCCGCCCAGCTGACAAAACGTTAGCCAAAATTTTATCTCGATTCGAAGAGATTTATATGCCAACAAAACTACATTAGCCGAATTGTTCTCTGAAACAGAACATTGATGGCGTCTCTCTATTTGCCGGTTGAATAACTGTTTTAATTGGCTAGTTTATAAATACTAAGAAATCTGTAGGACTTTCACACGTAGATACATTTATACAGGTTTTTTTAAATTGTCTATTAAAACATCTAGATGTTTTATATAACATTCAAATAATGAAACAAAACATAGATATTGTGATACTATTAGCTATTACTAATAAAATCCGAGTAACTTTTAGGAGTTTTTGTTTTATTCCATTCTAATCTCAAAGTTTCGGAATATCGTGTTCTGGTGTCGAATTAATTTGGCTTGTGGTTCCAACTTGTATACACAGTGTGACTCTTGTTGTACACGATACTACACAATGTGTGTGAATAAATATTTCGTACTTTTCGAGGACGAGGTGAACAGGAGAATTAGCGTTTGAGAAACTTCGTCGGGTCTTTTCATCATCGATCCCATAGTGCCTAAAGACGAAATTCTTCAATCCTACCCGTCATGACATACGGAGCCGAAACGTGGACACTTACGGCACGGCTTGTCCACAAGTTCAAAGTCGCTCAGCGTGCTATGGAGAGGGCTATGCTCGGCGTTTCTCTGAGGGATCGCATCAGGAATGAGGTGATCTGGCAGAGAACCAAGGTCATCGACATAGTCCAAAGGATTAGCAAGCTGAAGTGGCAGTGAGCTGGCCATATTAGCCACAGAACTGATTACCGTTGGGGTAAACGATCTGCGCAAGACGGCTGGCAGGAACTGAATGCGAGAATCGAACCAAATGGTGTGCAATTGGAGAGGCCTATGTCCAGCTGTGGACTGTGGACGATAGGCTGATGATGATGATGATTTAGCTTCGTTATAAATCATACTAATCTTTCAAGTTTATTATTATTTTATTGTCATAAATTTAGCTTAAGTTTTGACTTAAGCAGACTGACTTACAAGGTTTGCCTTGTAAGATTAGATTTTACTACTGAAAGTTTCGTGGAAATTGGTCTATCAACTATATACCTAAGTATCAACAAAAAAAACTTGGTAAAATTCTGAGAGGGGAAAACATTGAGACAGTAGATAAGTTTAGTTTTTCCACAGTACTTAAAAATAGCGAAAAAAGATCATAGCATAAAAGTTACATGAAAACATCCTTCTTTTGAAAAATCCTTTAATAATGTAATAATATTTATTTTTATGGGAATTAACGCGATCACTTATTAAAAGGTATTACATACTCGTACCTCTGATTTGCCTGACGTCGACTGTGTGTGAGTGACTGAAGGGTCAGCCTGTGATCACGGCCAGTGCAACCTGGTCGAAACGTAAAAATAACAATTATTATATCATTAAACGTGAAAGTTTAAAAGTTAGTTTAGCAAATCCTTTAAAATACTTCAAAACTTTAAAATATGAATTTAAGTTTTGTCGCTTGCCGCTGCGTGTGGGCCAACTGAAATATATTTCAATTTTCTTTTCCCTCGAGTAAAATGGAAGAGATTCTTTAGTCTTTTTTTATCTATTTTTCATACTACGAGGACCAGTCAGTTTTGAATTTAATTAGTGAAAAATTTAATGAAAAAATATGAAAAAAATATGGCAGTACGAATAACTTTTCATTATTCCCGGTTGATAAAAGCGAGCGAGTATTTTAGAGCGTTTGTTTATATTATAACGCTGTCCCTTCATTGATTTGTTTATATTTCTGTTTGATATTAGATAGTAAAGGTTGAAGGAAATCATAACCAGAATCATAACGGGTATAAATGATCGAACATAAATTAAATCAGAATCAACATAATTACATTTTAATAAACCACAGATTATTATTATATTTTGACAGAAACCTATGTCGTTATTCAAATTTATAAAATGTAATTAAAATAATTTTACAGATGTTTATTATTATTGTTTTTATTTCGACAGAAACCTATGTCGTTACTTGCCTTTACAATACATATTTTTTAACATATTATGTAGATATCATGGTGGTATTTTCCTCTGGAGAAAACCAATGGTCTCGAAGTGTTATACTTTCATATTTTCATGTCTTTCATATAAATTTATCATATTTTTTATCATTTCAATTATAACATGTATTTGATCTTGAATTAGATGCATGAACAACACTGCCCAACTGAAACTATAACTTACATTCTCTAATTTTCTATTCGCTTTATCTATTTCGTATTTTAGTATATTACCAATTTTCCCCATAAATAATTAAATTACCCAGTCGACGCAACAAGCCTCTTGTCACTTAAATTTACCTAAAAAAGGGTAAACTGTGGGTGTCTAAAGCCGGGTCTCCACCGAAGAAAAGTTGGTAATTTTTGTGTTGTCAACACGTCTTGGTGACAAATGTTTCTGTAAAACTGAGTCTCCACCGAACGAAAATTGGCAACTTTTGTGTAGTCAACCTTTTTTTTGTGTTGTCAAATTTCGGTGGGGACGCGCCTTAATACGCCTCCGTTATTAGCTCCTGGGCTATTATCTTATATATAAAATTCTCGTGTCACAATGTTAGGTACCATACTCCTCTGAAACGGCTTGACCGATTTTTATGAAATTTGGTGTGCATATCGGGTAGGTCTGAGAATCGACCAACATCATTCTATTTTTTATACTCAAATTTTTTTTATGGCAAAACAACGTTTGCGGAATCAGCTAGTATGTATATAAAAATATTATCTATCCACCTACGGGTTTTTACATTCGTGGTTGGAAAGGATAATTACATATAAGGATATAATATTGTTAAGTTTTAATATATGAATATTTACACTGCTTTATTTTCCTTTTTCAAAGTACTCTCTAATGCACCAGACATTACACTATACGTCTTCCCAATAACGTTATTCATTTCCATTCCACGGTTGCCTGGAAGAGATTGCTGTTGAGCAATAAGGCCGCCAAATTATGTACTGAGTTATCTGGTGTACGATAAAGCGATTTATTAATATTATTAGATATAACATACCATTTGACAAACACACGACAAGAAAACCGGTGTGAAACAGCGCTTGCGCTATGTTTCACCGAGTGAGTGAGGATAACGGAGGCCCATACCTAACCTCTCCCCCATCCCCATCCCCAAAAGGCCGGCAACGCACTTGTGACGCCATGGCGGTATGGCAATTGCTTACCATCAGGCGATACATCTGCTTGTTTGCCCCATATTCTATAAAAAAAAGATATAGGAGGATAGTGTCAGCGTCTAGTACCGATATCGGATTGGATTTTTTGAGAACTCACGTTTTCATAATGAGTGAAAGATCGAAAGATCACTATAACTCTGTTCGTATGGTGAGAGATAGAGAATGTGGAATGTCACCACAGCTATTCATCGTATGGCTGTTGTAAGAGCCGACTAACCGATCAAATTATGCAGGAAAAAAAGAGAAGGAAAAATTTAAACAAACCAGTTACCAAATCTTCTGACCAGCGTGGTAGAAGGCTAAATCTTCTTTTCAAAGAGCAGTCTATTTCCCGCAGTAGATTCTTAAAGGTTGTTGATGGTAAAAATTCAAAAGACAGGATAATAAATGAAGAATTTTGCTTCCAAACGGTTTTATTAATGTAGGTTTTTGTTTGTGTCGAGAAAGGCATAACTCACTTTCATTATTTTTATCAACGGCTTTCGGTGCTTTTATTAGAGTTCTGATTGCAACGATAACGCTATGTTTTATTGGTTTATGCTAATGTTTTATGTTCATTTATATCATCTGAGGATGTTTCATTTTGTTGATTGCGGTTTTGTTATATTGTGAGCAAGGAAATACGTTGAAATAAGTGACGTAAAAATACTAAGCCAAAAGAAAAACAATGAAACATCAATCTCCTAGTCAAATTATTCACCACCATTCATATCATCATCATCATCAATAGAGATGCTCATTTCCTAAGTCTATTGATTCCATGAAATCTTTTCAAGGTAGTAGAGCCACGCTGATTTCAGCACGAACGGGCCGGCTCGACCGGCGCGGATTACCCTCGCACAGAAAATCAACGTAAAATGTCAGTGTTCGTGCATAGTATGGTTCGTTGAGTATAGTGAACACTACACTTGGATTCTGCTCATGTTTTGCATCAGGCAGACATGAGCCAGATCTTTCAAATTATTTTCGTCTGTCCCTGTCGAAAAATTCTCACAATAACATAGTCTTTACTAATTACAATACGTCAGACACCTGTATCTATAGATATAAAACTACTTCCCTGGCTGAGGCATCATCAACGCAGAATCTAAACCACTGGAGCTACACACTTGAAATTTTGCCAGGTGATACATTTACCCGACGAAGCCAAAGGGAACGGTAATAGTTTTGGAAGTCTACTTAAATTGGTATTTGGATTTTGAAATACTGAACCGGTTTTTGAAATGAAGTCTCAATAGATTTGTAATATTGGTTCGGATGACAAAGGCCCTATAAATTTTATTAAAATTGTTGTAAGTTGTAAGCATATTTTAGGGAAAAGATTTGAGGGAAATCCCCCTAAGAGGGTAAAATAAGGTATAAATGGTTATAAGAAAATTCGTCTAGTTTCGAGTAAGCTAGAACTAAATTGATAAATCATTGGCAACAGTTTGATAGTTAAGGCGATTTTGTATTCTGCACCGATACGTGAACACGTCGAGCCAATGAGAGTCGTGCGGCGCGGCGGCGATCACGTGTGGAGCGTGTCAAGATTCTACAATCACGCAATCTTAGTTTAATAACCCTTGTGTACATTTGTTAGGTAAACCGTTTACTTTTCAATATCACATACATTCTAATTTATATAACACTAATCTATACTAATATTGTAAATTCAATAGTCACTCTGTTATTACGATTTCATGGCTAAGCCGCTGCACCGATTCCAATAAATTTTAGAATGGAGATCTTTAATCCTCGAGGAAGGGTACATAAAACCGGTGTGAAACATTGCTTGCTCTGTTGCTCCCATGCCCCAAAGGCCGGCAACGCACTTGTGACGCCTCTGGTGTTGCGGGTGTCCATGGGCGGCGGTAATCGCTTATCATCAGGTGATACGTCTGCTTGTTTGCCCCACTATTCCATAAAAAAACTTACAAACAATAATTATGTGCTACGAACGTGTATTTAGGTCATTAGTAAAGTCAATACTATATTTGACTGTCAATCAAGGGTTTAATTTCTTACGCTCTTTATGTTTACCCTAGATATATTTTTTCTAACTCCCCAATAACCCTTTAAGAAAAAACAGACTTCAAGTTGACATCAACGGTTTATTTAAAAAAATATTTCCTCAATTGTATTGAAAAAAGTAATATTCATTGAGTACAAGTAAAATTTTAACAAAAAACAAAAACCGACTTCAAGGTTCGACTCGATTCTCTTGGATGCCATCATCAGATCTCAGTGTCCTTATCATGGTACCACTGTTGGGATATCTTCTTTCCATTAAAAAAAGAATCATCAAAATCGGTTTATAAACGACGAAGTTATCCGCGAACACACATAAAAAAAAACATACATATATACGGTCGAATTGAGAACCTCCTCCTTTTATGAAGTCGGTTAAAAATGGGACTGTTGATCTCTAAGTTAGCGGTCATGACTGTTATCTCGAATTTCATGGGTACGATTTTCATCGACATAAATGAAAGCAATACTGTAAGAATGTACTAGCATGGGACATCTCCCATGCCATCGCATGTAGTGTGTACTCCATCTATACTTATAATAAAAATGTAACAAGTCCAATTCTGTACATTAAAGATATTTTGAAATATTTTTTGGAGGGCTCTCTATAATCGATACTAAAGCCAAAACTGTATTTTTTTTTATTTTTGTCTGTCTGTCTGTCTGTATCTTGGCTACTGAAACTACTGAACGGATTCAAATGAAACTTGGCATGATTTGAGTTCATACTACGAGGTAGGACATATGATACTTTTTATCCCGAAATTCAGCACGGTTTCCTGGAGAGAGGGGATGAAAGTCAAAATATGTTATTAGTTGTAATTCAATAACATTTCCGATTCCGTTCGTCCGATTTCATTCATTATTTTTAGATATTAATACCTACGTTTGTCAGTTATAGTCTGGTTACCACAGTACAGGATCTGCTTACAATCTTCATAATCTAGCTTCATCCTTAGAGTATACATAAGCTGTGCCGAGCGAGTGAGGATACCGGAGGCCGATACCCCTCCCCCATTCCCCAAAGGCCGGCAACGCACTTGTGACGCCTCTGGTGTTGCGGCTGTCCATGAGCGGCGGTAATCGCTTACCATCAGGCGATACGTCTGCTCGTTTGCCCCAAATTCTATAAAAAATATCTATAACCCAAACAAATACGGCATTGTAACATGTCGCGGGCCAGCGGTCGGCTCACTTTCCCCATTAGGCTCCAGAGATTGCGTAACGATCCCACAATTGCTTTATTGCCTGTGTTGCTTACGCATCGTGTATACGGCGCCAAGGGACTGACAACCTATTGTTCGAGTTGTAAGATTAAGTTGGATGAGTTTTGAGATCATCTTTTTTTAAGTGGATCTTCGTTAATTATAAGCATATTTATTTACAACTGGTAAAGATTAACACCTCTCTAGATATTGTTTTTTGTTTATTTTATATGTGTTATCATAATTGTATTTTTGTTTATTTCGTGAAATGCTTTTTATTTATTAGTAGGTATATAAAAATGTTGTTACCAACTATGATGACATAGCGTTTATTTCTAAGCAATAAGCTGGTTATTGAAAGAAAATTTCGACTGCCTGAAAATGTATTCTCAAGATTAATTTTATAAACAATGCCACCAATTTAATTTTTATAATTCCATATAGTCTGTGTCACTCTCGCAAATAATATTAATCTAACGACAACTGAAACGCTAGAATCAATTAATCAATTTAAATTACACATCGTGAAAAACATACAGAAATATCGTAATATACCGTATCATAATATACACTCAAAATAACCTACTCGCCTTCTGGCAGAGACGAATAAAAAGTATCTCAAAACAAAACCTTTCAAATGAAAAACCAATCACCCCAAGTTTAAAACTTTGTAAGGCCCCTGAGAAATGCCATAATACAAACAAAACCATAAATTTACAAAACCACTCTTCTGACTTTACCAGCATTATCGACATACACATAATTAATTATACGTCTGTGCTTTCCTCCAAATCATCTTCAATTACATGTTATAGGATCATTATTAGCAACAAGTGTACACAGTTATTAATGATCAATTTGATGTCCGATAGTTATTAGGTTCGCGTTTATGGGACACGTCGACTCCCATCATTATGCGTATGTTTAAGTTTGTATGGTGTTTCGTTAATTAATAGAGTGTTTGGATGACGTAAGAAATATGATTGAAGTAATGGAAGATAAATATGTTTTGGAATTGCTATGTGTGGTTCTAATGTAAGTCGTTTTTTTATTCATTGAAATTACCATAAATATGAATACATAACAGGTATGTAAATACCTATAAATTGTAGAATTAAAATCACTTGTACTTATTCCACTATTTTACTTTTGTTTGCACCTGACCGGTTTCGCCTTATAGTATCATCTTAAGTTAAATGTCATAAGGCGAAAGCGATCAGGTGTAACCAAAAGTAAAATAGTGGAATAAGTACAAGTGATTTAAATTCTAGAATGTATTACAACAAGTTCCATCAAGTGCCGACAATCGAGAGTATAAATTACCTATAAATTGCTTTATCTTTTGAGCACTGGTTGTGTTAATAGGTTGACTGATTCAATAATGCACGTTTAACTGTCTCGTTGGTCTTGCGGTTGACGTATGCGACTGCCAATCAAGAGGTTCGAATCCCGGGTCGGGCCAAGACTGTTAATGAGTTTTTCTTATCATAGAAATACTTAATAACAGCCTGGAGTTCGGAAGTTTGGGTTTGAACCCCCGTGCCTCGGAGAGCACGTAAAGCTGTCGGTCCTGCGCCTGATTTCTCCCCGATCGTGTCGGTTAACCGTCCCATCGGATTATGAGAGAGAGATACCAGAGAGTGCACCTGTGTTTGCGCACACACTTATGCACTATAATATCTCCTGCGTAGTTGGCTGGTCTCCGTTGAGACTAGCCGCCGTGGCCGTTATCGGCTAGAAGAACACTAATACATGTTCTTCTTCGAACTTTTTGATATTTTTGATACTCCGTGTATCTTTCTCCTGTATGTAACAAATGTTTCAGTATGCTGTTTTAAATTCGACTGCACATAATAATGAGTTAGCACATTATTTAATCAGTTTCGCACATTTCTTTGATATTAAAGTTTATTTTATAATTTTATTTTTAATTATTTATTCATTAAACAGTATTTTACACAGTAAATAGTTTTATTATCCTCTCTTTGTAGACCACACTAGTGTATCAATAAAATTATAATTAAATTTCAATATGTTTTGATGATAATATGACATGTCATAATATATCGCATTCTGCTTTCAAAAGCACTTACAGTACTTGTATACAATTGCTGTTTCTAGCATTTTGAAGGTACTCTACCAATTGATTTTCAGTAATCTAAGATCGAATATACGCAAATAAGGCGGCAAATATTATTATTTTAACTTTCGCTTTTCATTCTAAATACTTTTAATAACTAAACGAGTATTAACGCAATAATTAATTGGTATTACATACCTATTAGGAAATGCCTTACGTTTCAAACTGATAGCATTGGGCGTTGTCACAGTTCGCTTGGGACCTCGGCAAGCCTATTAATTACGTTCATTCGCGTTCATCATGAAAATAGTAATCATAAAAAAGTTATAGACTTTGTACGCTTACGCCGTATTTCTAGAAATGAATAGTTATAGCTGTTATTTACCATTATTTTTAATATTATACTACGTCTGCAATGAATAATAACATTTTTATAATGTTATCAACAACATCTTAAATCAGTTGGCAATCATGGCTAATAAAATATATTAATGTTGTCGTACTTAACTGTTCGTGTGTCACAATGGAACAATACGCGATCGATAGTCGCCTAGAATATTTTAACGTGCCTGCCGTTGCCTACTGCCTAACATCTACTTGACATTCGAGTATTTTAAGAAGAACACTTTTTATCTACGAGTATTTCTTTGAGGATTCTCATAATTGGAACAAGTGGAAGTTTTTTTTATTTTTATCACTTTGGCAGGTTAATTATAAAATTAACCTGCCAAAGTGACTCTGCTCAGCCTGATAGTAAGCTCAAGCAGAATCCAACAGTGGAGGCCACCATACTCACTGCGAAAGCAGATAATGCAGTATGGCGTCCCACACTATGGCGGCTTTTACCATAAATTTGTTCGGGACTGGCCTTAATTTAGGGGGTTTTCCACTGGGAAAACCCCCTAAATTAAGGCCAGTCCCAGTCCTACAGTCCACTGGGACTGTAGGGCTGGTTGTTCGATCGTAACAAACAAGACACCACTTGCACTGCCACAGTAATTATTTTAATTTGTACGATAAAAACGTGTATGCACGGTACGTTCACAAGCTGCAGAGGGAAGGAAAAGTACACGAGTGTTGACACACTTAAAAATACATAATTTAATGTTGGTGTTCCCAACAATATTGAACTAGATTTTTCCCGCGACTCCGCCCGTATGTATATCTGTTATCTCGGTAAAGAGTAGCCTATGTCCTTCCTCAGAAATCAGAGTATCTCCATGACAAATTTAATTGAAATCGGTGCAGCGGTTTAGCCATGAAAGCGTAACAGATAGAATTACTTGTGAATTTATGATATTTAGTATGAACTAGCTGAACCTCCCGGTGTTACCCGCGGTTATGACGTAGCGCGGGTAACGCCGCGGGACAAAGCTAGTCTAAAAAAGTAGCCTAAATTACTCCTTAGATCATCAGCTATCTACCAGTGAAAGTCCCGTCAAAATCAGTCGAGCCGTCCCAGAGAATATCCGGAACAAACAGACAGACAGACAGACAAAAATTGTAAAAAATGTTATTTTGGTACATGTACCTACCGTGTATGCATACATTATGCATTTATTAAAAAGCGGTTATTTTAATACTACAAACAGACACTCCAATTTTATGTATTTGTATAGATCTATAGATAGAAGATAATACTTTACAATGTATAAGAGTTTTTTTTGCTGATTATGCTTTCTTAAAATATAACAATTTTGTGTAGTGATAGATTATGAATAAGGAATGTCACAGCCTCTATTCATCCCATGGGTGTCGTAAAATTCAACTGAGAGAGTAAATTACGCAGGAAAAGAGCACTGCAAAGAGAAATGAGAAAAAACAGCGTACCTATAGTAGAGCCCAACCCTATCTTTCTGAGCACCAACTTCAAACAGATTCTAGGTACCTAGCGCACATTATAATACTACTATTTAAATGAATAAAGAATTAGGTATAGACAAGAATTGGCACATAGCAATTTATGAAGAGCCAGTTTATTTTACGCTGTTTAGTGTTTTTTGGCAGGGAGTTTTCGTTGGATGTTTTTTGGAAGTCAGTTTTTTTTTCACTATAAAAACCCCAGCTATCTAAAAACCAAAATATGAACGTAATAAATCAAGGAATAAAATCTGCACACACCATGTATATAAGTTACCAATGCAAATCCAGCGAGTACACAGCATAGCCACGTAACATCGAGAATGCTATCATAATTCCAAATATGTACCTATCTATTCTGATTTCGTACGACATTATTGTCATTCCTTATCTACAGGGTGTATATTATATTGCGGTTTGGAATAACACTAATATTTATTTTAAATTAGCGCTGTCGTGTTTCGTTGGCGAGTGCGAGACCGGAGGCCCAATGATGCAGAAGCATCTCAATTGACTGTGGGTCACCATGCTGCGTTGTTGCATTGTCTGTCTTCACAATGAGTATAGTGGCCACTACTATTGGATTCGGCTCGTGCTTTTCATCAGGCGGAGTAGTTACTTTGAAAGACTCACAGGTAAAAAAAAAAATTGTGTGTTTTGATTTCACGACTATATTTTGAGCCCGCTTTTCCTCTAGAATCACGGGGACGGAGGGATCAGGGAGTAACTTTACTAACTCGCTGAAAATACCACGGCCTCACAGAAAACCGTGTTGAAAAAGCACTTGCGCTGTGTTTCACCGCGTGAGTGAGGATACCCTAAGCCCATACCCCAACCCCTCCCCACATCCCTTTCCCCGTCTCCCAAATTCGGCAACGCACTTACGATGCCTCTGGTGTTGCGGGTGTCCATTGGCGGCGGTAATCGCTTACCATCAGGTGATGATACATCTGCTCGTTTGCCCCCTATAGCATAAAAAAGCGAATATAGGAAGAATTCGTTTTCTATGAGGACGTGGTAACAAACCAATTTTGAAATAGCACCGATAGCTTAGTGCTCTAGGCTCTGAGCACTAAGCTATCCGGGTATTCTATGTATTCTTTCATGCATGTTTATAAAGTCCCCCGTGACCGCGACACAAGTTATTTTGTTTTTTATTTTTTTTTATGTATGAATCTACTCTGCCTAATGGAAAGCATAAACAGAATCCAAGAGTGGTGGTCACCATACTCATTGCTCGTGCAGACAATACAACAATGCAACATGGTGACCCACACTATGGCGGGCTAGTGATGCTTCTGCATCATTGGGCCTCCGGTCTTGCACTCACCAACGAAACACGACAGCACGCACGCTGTCATTTTACGTTGGTCTGTTGTGCGAGGGTCTGTCTTTTGTCTTATTATTCTAAGCAGGAGTAAAAAAATTAAACCAATTTACAAAATGCCAACATAGTCTTGTGTTAATTTTGAAAGAACCTCTAGCCCACGTCTTTGCATCCGTATAACTTTTGTAAGTCCCTCGAGAAATTACTACAGTACTTTTTTCTGGATGAAATGTATGTCGATTTTCATAACCAAAGATCACTTGTATGCAAAAATTGTCTCCTGACGTAGATGAGGTGACGTTGTTGTGACTAAAAAGTGTAACAAAGAACCTTACGCATTTATAACGTTACTAGCTGCTGTTCGCGGCTCCGCCCGCGTTTATGTCGATTATCGCGGCAAATAGTAGCCTATGTGTTATTCTGATGTTTTATCTATATCGCTGTAATGTTTCATCCAAATCCGTTCAGTAGTTTTTGCGTGAAA
This sequence comes from Diaphora mendica, assembly GCA_949125395.1. Classification (NCBI taxonomy): domain Eukaryota; kingdom Metazoa; phylum Arthropoda; class Insecta; order Lepidoptera; family Erebidae; genus Diaphora; species Diaphora mendica. Next base: position 757,858 of record OX421332.1, on the reverse strand, counting down.
GAGTAAGAAACATCCATCCATACTTACCAACTTTTGCGTTCATAATATTAGTAGGATTATTCACGAAAAAAATGCAAAATAAAATTATAGCGTTGTGTGATGACATTTTCAGTACAGTATAATCAAAATATTGTAATTAGGCCAAGTTAAATTTGTAAGAAAACTACCTTTTTTTTTAAAAAGACAACTCCCGCACGAAGAATGATTCCTGTTCCGGACTTTACAAACATACACGAAACGCACACAAAGAACACCCAGATTCAGAACAATAATTTGTGGATCTCATAAAGTTATTGAACCCACAACACTTGGCGAAGTATGGAACGGCGTGGCGACCGCTTAACTACTAGGCCAAATGTGTAGTTTGACCTGTTCTGTGATAACCGACATAAGCCTTGTCTAGCTTATGTCGGTTATCACAGTATACACCAGCCTAAATTCTTTTTCAACTCCAGTGTAAATTTCATCGATATCGATTCAGCGGTTTAGCCGTGAAACCATACTAGACAGACAAAGTTACTTTCGAATTTAAAATATTAGTATTTGCCTAAGTATAGAGATCTACACAACTAAATAAATATTTCGGACATTTTTAACACACAACGCCATCTAGTCCCAAGCTAAGTAGAGCTTGTGTTATGGGTACTAGACAACTGATATAAATATATATATTACTTTTTTTTTGTAAATACATACATTTTATACATAGAAAACACCCAAACTCCGAAACAAATATTTGCAGATCATACAAACATTTGGTGCGACCCGGGAATCGAACCCGAGACCTCATGATCAGCAGTCGCACACGCCAACCGCGAGAGCAACGAGGCAGTTGAATTTTGATGTAACATATTAGTGCGAGAGCCACGCTTCGGCATGAATGGGCCGGCTCGACCGGAGTGATACCACGGCCTCACAGAAAACCGGTGTGAAATAGTGCTTGCGCTGTGTTTCACCGTGTGAGTGAGAATACCGGAGGCCCATACCCAACCCCCCTCCCCCTATCTCCGCCCCCCATCCCCCCAAAGGCCGGCAACGCACTTGTGACGCCTCTGGTGTTGCAGGTGTCCATGGGCGGCGGTAATCGCTTACCATCAGGCGATACGTCTGCTCGTTTGCCCGCCTATTAGGTACATATAAAAAAATGTATAAAAATATATTTAAAATAACTTAACCAAACCCTAACTTTAAAAATAAACCTAAAGTAATTAATCTTAACCATAAATAACTATAGATGAAAGAGATAAAGTTATATTAACGAAACACGTTATCAAAATGAAAATACCTCAATTACACAATGCAATAATAACTCGACCAACACAAAGTACTTTTATATTGTCACCGGGTCACCCCACTGTCCTTTGACTGTAGGACATTCTCATTTAGGCAGGACAGCGGCTAGCCACGAGAAGTATTCTTAATAAATAAAAGATTACACTCAATTTTTTTTTGTTACGATATAAGTTTCTGTAGCCTGTTTTCTATACAAATATACAAAATTTAAGTGTCTGTTTGTAATTTCAAATTAACAGCTTTTAACTAAATGCGTGTGGTTATATATGGTACTTTCATCAAAAAATCTTTTTTTTTCGAATTTTGGTCTGTCTGTTTGTTCCGCCTATTTTTTCTCATCTAAATCTGGAATAGCTGGGCCGATTTTATCGCGACTTTCACCGACTGATGACGCAAGGAGTAATTTAAACTGGCTAGGCCTCGCGGCGTTGCTTATGATTGTTTTTGTACAATAACAATGTAATCTGTCCAGTCGTTTCAGATGAACGACGGACGTTTCTTACTAAGAAAACTGTTAGTAAGCATTTTTCTTGTAAGGAATGCCTTATTGGGAAGAAAAGTTTCATTCTACATTTCCTTTTTATTAAAGATTTTAGGTTTAAAATTTCTGACTTGTTTTTACTTTTTGAGGCCAGTTGTTTCCCTATTCTATTAACTTTTTTAATTGAGGCTTTCGGAACTCCTTATTCTTATTCAGTTCAATAATATTATTATATTAATTAGTATAACTGTAACCATAACAGTATAAAAAGTCTAGAACTTCTTGACTTTTTTATAGTTTAGACCTTAATACATAGAGGTTCAGTTTGACCTCTATGTATTAAGGTACCTACATATATCATGTAATTTACCTCGCCTACAAGAGTAACAACAAACGCAAGCGCGATTCCTTGTGAAATATAATAGTATCCTGATACACTGCCGTCCCTTTTGCAAAAATTGCAAGAAAACGAGAAAAAAGTACATTATTCCCATCATACTCTAAATTATGGTGACATTACTTACTGGGGTCGAACTCCGCAGTTTTACATCACGCCATCATTAGGGTCCGTTCACACACACTCGAAGAGGAGAGCAGATTTTTATCACATTGGAAACAGAGGTTTGAGTAATTGTAGTAAGGTTTATTTTTGCATGTGCACTTCTCTTGTCATCAAGAATGCTTGAACACACTTAGTGTGAAATAATAAGAGGAGCCGACCGGCTCTGATTGCGTGCTCTTTCTTGCTCGCGCAGCCGATCGGCTCTGATTCTCTTCCACAGCCGGTCTTTGTGAAATAGTTGGCGGCTCCGCTCCGGCCAATTCCAAGCGTATACAATCCGGGTTGTGTGAAAAGAAAAATGCGAGCCGATCCGTGTGAACGGACCCTTAATGATCTATTGACCTCCATATTCATACTCCATATGTATCTTTATATTTTTAAATTGCCTTAAATTCTTTAAATATGTATTTTGAATACCAATATTATAAATTCGACAGTAACTTTATCTGGCTGTTACACTTCATGCCTAAAGTGCTGCATCGATTTTAATCAAATTTGACGAGGAGATACTTTGATTCTTGAGAAAGAACATTGGCTACTCTTAACCGCGGTAACCGAAATATTATACGAGTGGAGTCGTTAGCAACAGTTAGTTTAAAATATAATGCAATACCTACTATTGTAACCTTGTATTAATAGTAACTCTGTCTGTCTGCCTGTTACGCTTTCACCTGTAAACTTCGCAATCGATTTTACATTTAAATCGATTGCGAAGTTGTGGAAGTCAGCTACTTTGATTTCTAAGATAAGGCATAAACACACACAAGCTGAAGGCGTAACAGGCAAACGTTAATAAAATAATGAATGTTCATTTTCATCTTTTTCGCGTTTACAAAATGAAAAGTCTATTAAAGTTACTATTAAAAATGAAATGTCAGTACAAATATATTTCACGTCTGTATAAACAAACACAGTGGAGAACCATGCTTCGGTAAATATGAGTATAAGGGTCAAAGGTCGCTTTCATCAAACGAGTTTCTAAAAACCTTCCTTTTCTCTAATCAAACCACGCAGAGAAACGTCAAGGGTTGCTTTCAAGCTTTTCAGTCAAGTATTTCAACAAGTGAACTATTTCCTACAAATATTACGCGTTTGTGACTTTGGAGCACATAGCAACACAGAGCGGAGAAGCCATCGGGTCTTTTTCGCGATACAAAACCATAGAGCTATTATAGATAGTGTGGGGAAGATACATTGAGATATACCATGGGAAGATATATGGCTGCCTGTAAGCGGCAACGTCCAACGGTTATAAGAGAGAGAATATCGCGGTACCCCATCTGTCTTTCTCTATTGACGTATGCGCAGTAAATAACTAATAATGGTAATCCAATCACAATAATTAACCGTCGAATCGTTCTGCTATGCTGCTTTTCCACAGCAGAAAGAATGCTGCATGCGTCAGTAGAGAAAGACAGATAGGTAACGCGATCGTCTCTCTCTTTCTAACAGAGGGACGACTGGAGGCTTGGCGATTTGGGGGGGGGGGGGATATTTACACATACACATTTTAGCCTCACGTACATGAACAATCACCTGTCACTACGAACTCACACATAATAATTAAAACAAAATATTCAGAATTTCGCACACATATTCTGTGTTATAAGAATGTAACGCGTAGGCGTATTTGGGCTTATACTTTGACAGAGGGGAACGTCTGCGTATTTTATTTTATAGAATAGTGTCAAACGAGCAGACGTAACGACTGATGGTAAGCGATTATCGCTTACCATCAGGCGCATATAGGCGCATATAGGTCACAAGTGCGTTGCCGGCCTTTGGGGGAAGGGGATGGGGGAAGGGGTACGAGTATGGCTACTCCCTAGCCATACCCCAGTCCAGCACTAGAGCGAACACTTCGTAGAAAGAATTTGAAACGAATGCACAGGTATTGTTCGTCCATTTCATAGAAAAGCCATTTTACACCTTCGCAAAATAAACATTGTGATTATTGGAGCGGAATCGAGTTACGGGAATCGAATTGAATGTAATTCAGTTAGAGCAAATGGACTTCTCGATAATAGCCGGCTCTTGATACAACTACATCGATCAATAATCGACAACTATGTGTTGTTATCTTACAACTACACAATAGATATTCTGTTACGTATTAATTTCAATCCCTAATGCGGGGGCGTAATAAGGAGTGGTTACATAAATGTAAGATGTGTATCTCTGTGGACACCTAAACTGTTGGAAAGTTTTCGATTATTTTGTTTGAAAATTCGTTCCGTCGATTGGAAATCATCAACTCTATTTCGATTTGTTTTTTTTCTCTATTATTTGTGCTGTCACTCCGCAAGATTACGTAGCCACAACGTTGTGTTGCCAGTCCCCAACCCGCACTTGGCCAGCTTGGGGACGTATGGCCTTAACCCTCTCCTGAGAGGAGACCCGAGCCCAGCAGTGGGACGTTATGGGTTGTTGATGATGATGCTTTCACTTAGGTTGCTTTAACTGCTTGCTGCATACTTTTTCAGCGTCGTTTTTTTGTCGTGGTTGGGTTTTAGTTTTTACTTTTTTTTATTTAAAATGTTTTGGTGCCTCTATATTATAAATTTCTTTGCAAAGTATATTTTAAATAGGTACCATAGAAATATCACAATTATCGAATAAATACGGACAAAGTCACGAGAAAATGCTAATAGTATTTATATTTTTGAAATGTAAAAGTAACGCCCTTTTGAATGATACCAAACAAGACATATTTATCTCAATTCTTTTTTTAATACATTACTTTATGTTGGCTAGAGGGCGCCACATTAGATTCAGTGACACGTCATATAGCCTATAACTAGCGGACGATTAAGACACTTCTAACGATATGTCATTTTTTAAGTTCTAATAAGTAGTGGAGCTATGAGGGAACAAATGAACATACATACATACATACACAGCCTGTCAAATTATAACCCTTCTTTGGCCTTGCCGTAGTCGGGTAAGAAGTGTTTTGATTTTAATTAAAGTATTTAAATTAAAAACTCATTTATAACTAGCACGGAAATGAAAATGAAATTCCCGTTCTTCCTAGCGCATAATGACCAGAGCAAAATGATCAATCCCCGTTTCTTCCTGTACCATTTAGTGCTATTAAAACAGCATCAGTGTTCTCGCCGAGATGAATTTTATTTTAAGGAAACTTCTACTGCTATCGCTAACGACTTCTTTATCACAAATATTAATCTTTTAAACTCATAAAATTAATTGACATTTTAAAAATAAGAATTTCCTTTTACATATCATTTAGATACAACTGAGCAGATACTTTGCAGCAAAAACTTTGCAACAATCTATTTTCGTCAAACTGAAATCAGTTTAAATTTCGATTTTTTTGACTAAACAGAGTATTGCAGACTTCTTGCTAATTATTTTACTAACGTGTACCAATTTCTTTTCCCAAAAAATGATTGCTTTAAAAAGCTACAGTAAACAACACAGTATTTTTATTTAATGTAATTCAATTAATTATTTCAAATACTTGAATTCACGTAAACTAATGTTACTAATTTTATCTTAGCATTATAGGTTTTTTAGTTGATTTCAGTCCGACAAATCCACCCCGTATATGCTATACTTATATACTTTAAACATATTATATTGTTAGGAAAACCTTTGCATAGATTGGGTAGTAATATTATAAAATATTGAACTGCGGTGTACCTAAAGTGTTCGTATTTGTACATTGATTTTAATTCGAGTTTCTTTTCCGTAACTATTTTGATACGAAACTAATGGATTTGAAACATATATCAATAAAAGAATTTTAAAATCATTACCTTTAATGCTATAGTTTATCTGTAAGTCTACATTCATTTATTTCTATTGAGACACCATAATTATTTGGTGTACACAAATTGTACGCTGCAAACGATTTGCAGTGTTCTTACTTGACAACTAAATCTTTGTTGATATCAAAAGAGACTAACGACCATGTAACTCTCCATGGAAATGTATCCTTAATTTGAGCTCTATTATATTATCATCATCTTACGCAATAGAATGAATGCCAAATAGGCTCTTACTTCCAAATGGTGCTGGTAATGTTTCAAATGACTGTTATTATTTCTCGTAAAGTACTCTTTGATGTCTCGCCAGTTAAGTGTAGTTTGTAATAAAGTTGTTTACCAAATTGGTGGCAGTTTTATATTTGAACTAGCTTTTGCCGACGTCCCCGTCCACGGGTATATCGGCTATCGCGGTTAAGAGTAGGTAATATATATCCTTCCATCTCCATGCCAAATTCCATTGAAATCAAAAATCAAACAGACAATGAGTATTAGTATTAAGATGGATAACGCTTAGCATCAGTACCAACAATCTTCTAAATGCGGTTTTGAATATTCTATAGCCGTTTTTCATGATATGAGGATAAATGAGGAAGCTGGTTACCTAATGGTAAATTACTACAGCGGACCATGGACGCGAGAGTAAGACGTACGTTGCCGATCTTTGAGATAGGAGTACGGTCTTTCGTTAATGATACGGAAATACCGCAAGCGACCATTTGTGCTACAGCTCCTAGAAGCTTTGACATTCCGGTTAGGGCTGATTAGGACTACATATTTATTGGGTATGTATATATGGGTATATATGGGGAAGACGCCGTAAGCTGAAATAGAGGTTTCTACATAGTTTGGCAACTACACACATCAAAAGTGTCTAGGGATCAACATATGTGTCTAGAGATCAACATATATTTTTGCAATAACTTTTCTCCTGATTGATATTAATTAAATTTTTCTTTAAGGATTCATCAAATAAAGTGTTTTCTTTTGTCACAGTAACGATAAACCAAGTCACCTTTGCATTAATAAAGAAATTTGCCATTTTCCTAATAAAGGGATTTTTGACATTTGAACCACTAACATTAAAGTTCGAAAAAAAGACTGAAATAACAGTTTTCTTTAAAATTTTATTAGGTAACTTAAACAATTAATAATCCGTGTTTCTATCGCGAATACTAACAACACAAGAACATCGGTTTGGCATACTCAAAATGAGTTCATCCAAACACGCTGTGGAATGGCCGCCCATGTTCGTTGCAACAGCAAAAAAAGGTCTTCTTGCAACTGGATACCCTCCATATTCGGCAGAGCTCTTCTCTGTAGCATATCCCATGCATGCTCAATCGGGTTCAAGTCTGGCGACTGAGCAGGCCAGGGCCAAAGCCACATCTCAATCTCAAGAAATCCGCATAAAAATGCTTGATCCCTAGACACTTTTGATGTGTGTATCTCATATTCGATTTGTAACTTTACCTAGCTATATGTTTAATATATTTTATATTTTTTTGTTTCCGTACAATAAATGTTGATATTAATAATTTTGTTTGCTTATTTTTACTTATTGATGCTATATACTTTGTACATGTATCAACAGCGTAAATCTTGGTAAATGAACAGACTTATTTTATATTCTTATATATAAAAATGAATTGATGTTCGCTTGTCTGGCTAAAACTCAAGAACCGCCGGGCCGATTTAGCTGATTTAGGTTTTGAAATGTTTGTCGTAGTTCAGGGAAGGTTTAAACGGTGAGAAAATATGGAAAAATTTCGAGGAAGATAATAAAAACAGCAATTTCCTTTTGCCCATATAAACTGTTCTACCAACTTTCCTGTCAAACTTTTGACTGTCAAATTGAAGAACTCATTAAATTAAGGGTTTTAAATATACACCATAATATATTATTACACGAATCAAATTAAGGGTTTTAAATAGACACCACATATTATTTATATATTATTATCGTGTATTTTAATATTATTATTTTGATGGTTGTTATTGTTGGTTCATTTAGAAATGAAATTTGTATTGACATATTTTGATGGTTGTCACTGTTTAGAATGCAAATAAAAATTATTTATTGTGCCATATCCATAGAGGTCATATTAAAAACAAAATAAGATAACACTGTTAATAAAATCAAAACGCTGTTTTGTTGGAATGCGAAAAAAAATATTGATGTCAATCGTCTGTCGAACGTTAGACGAAAGGTTGTAAACACAGGCAATTTTTTGCACTATGGCATATAAAGTATCTGTCATTCTATTACCTTTATTAAAATCTTCTATCAATTAGTTTGTCTGTGTGTGAGAATTTTATTTACTATTATTGTTTGAAACACAGCCAAGCCATACATTTTTACGATGTAGAGTTTGTGAAGTTAGGGTTGGTAGAGTTAGGGCGTATAGATTCAGAAGCTTGGCTCTACATGAGATCTGATATCGTTTTTTTTGATGGTATAGTTGGCAAACGAGCAGACGTACACCTGATGGTAAGCGATACCGCCGTCCATAGACACCCGCAACACCAGAGGCGTCAAAAGTGCGTTCCCGACCTTTGGGGGATGGGGAAAGGGATGTGGGGAAGGGTTGGTATGGGCTTCCGGTATCCTCACTCACACGGTGAAAAACAGCGCAAGCGCTATTTCACACCGGTTTTCTGTGAGGCCGTGGTACCACTCCGGTCGAGACGGCCCATTCATGCCGAAGCGTGGCTCTCCCACGGATAGGACCTTTTTACAGGGTAAGCCATATGCAGTCGTCTTGGCAACATTTACGTAAAATGGTTTTGGTGGGATAGATAATTATTTTTGATAAAATTTGTATTTGTATCACAAATAATAATTTAACAAGATAATTGCAAATACAAGGACAAATTTATCACGGACTGGGAGCACTGCTGCCACTGCCAGATGTGGACCATCAAGATGCGAAAGTTTAAAAACGTTGTGCTCATAATCCAACCGAACCGTAAAACGAACCATTGTCCAAGAACTGCAAACGTTTCTTCATCAGAACAATAATTTAGTCAAAACGTTCAAAAAGGCATTAGATCGTATGCCATCGGACAGCCATAATATTGTCATCAGAGCTGACAAAACACCTGCTGGTGAGCATGCAAGGAGATTTAATTCACCGACAATCGACGAAGTGGCTATTATCGTTGTTGGAGAAAATTTGCAATCTAGAGATATCGTGCTTCATCGTCGGAACAATGAATTGAAACGTGTGTCTGAAACGCATAGGTCTTATGACGCGTTACAATATCCATTAATCTTCTGGCAGGGAGAAGATGGATATCATTTTAATTAAATTTATTTAAATTTAATGGTTAATCAAGTAAATGGTAATGTTATTAAATAATATTTTTAAAATTCAGTATCAGTGTATCTATATATATATATAAAAAGAATCGCCGATATGTAGGTATGTACGCGCATAACTTCCGATCGGCTGTACCAATTTTTTTTTATGTGTTCGTTTTGAACAAGGTTTATGTATAAGAAAAATTCAAAGATAGTGGGAATATTTTTTTGTCCGTAACGGGAAGCTGAGACAGATATGTAAATATGGCGGTACGAAGTTCGCCGGGTCAGCTAGTTTATTTATAAGTTTAAGCACAATTACATGCATCGGCGGACTTAATACCAAAGGCATTTTCTGCCAGTCAACCGATTTTATTGATTTTTGTGTCTCTTCCAGGATAGTTCCTTTTTAAATAAAAGTAAAAAATAAGATTAATTACTCCTTATAACATAAGGTATTTTAACAATGATTTTTGTTGTAAGAACCGTACGTACTTTCATATGCATTTAGTGAAAAGCAGTTATTTGAAATTACAAATAGACACTTCAATTATATTTTTTTGCATAGATTTTAGCTTCTTGTCCTTCTACAAATCAACATTTACTATTACAATTTTTTATTTCTATCTCTGCACATCATTCTTCCAAAACGCGTCCAAAGAATTCTTCTCACGTTGTAATATATGGATATTCGATCGATTCGTCTGCCAACGCTCGTCGCTAGTGATTAGAGTAATCTTTCGTCAACCCGCCCATTGTGAAGCCTGTAATCAGTAGGGATCGGGCGGGTTCACATCAAAATGAATGACTAATATTTGTGTTTACCCACATCCAATAATTGCGGTCGCGCCCAAATACGTTACCTATTAGGTGCCTGTCAACTCAGTTTTGTGTTAAAAATAAATGTTTTGAAAATTCGTGATATTAATCCTTTTTCTTTGAGAGAGTTTTGACTGTTGGAGTACTTTACTTACCTGATAAATGAGTTGGCAACATTTTCGTTTCTAGATTTTTTTGTAAGCTGAGGTATTAAACGTCCATGGAGGAGAATTGTAGTGGTATTTAACACTTATTTGTTAATAAGTACAAATTATTAAAAATAAAAAACCCGACTGCGTCAATATTTAACAATAAAAACATATAAGTTATATAAAAATATATTGGTAATCACCGTAATTTTGATACCACACTCGATGTATTTTGAAAACTTTTTTTTTATATGTTACTTTTTGGCGCCAAAAATCATTTTTTTTAAATTTTGATGTACCCAGTGTCACTCTCACGACTAAGACGAATCTATTGACACCACTCACATAAAAATACGATAAGCCGTTTAGGCTCTAGGGCGTGCCAAAGAAATATACATACATACATACACTCGAAAAACATAACCCTCCTTTCGCAGTCGGGTAAAAAGACAGAGATCTGCTCTATTTCTGCCCATAATCTTTCCATCCTCATTTTTTTGGTTTCCAATAATAATTTATTTTTTATTATAATCCCTATTATTAGAACCGCATTAGGCTTGCCTTCCATTACGCAAACGGAAATGAGATTATATAGAAAGTGCTAGTTAAACAATCATCTATGACTACATCTTAGAGGATGTAGGCTTTATCTTAGAGTATGTTCGTCCTGGATGTAGTCTGGTACAAGCATCCTCAAACCGTAGTACCATTGACCTATTCATACAAATCTAAAGTAATTTAACGTGAAAGTCATTACTCGAAAGTGCTGTAGTATCAACTCATTTACAAGTTCAAAGACATCAACAAGATTTATTGATAAATTGCTCTCAATAAAACTTCAATGCCGCGAAGAAATGCTGATTTCCTGAACGTTTATACAATTGAAACCTGTTGATCTGTTAATATCAAAGTAATACACGAATCAAACAATACCACTAACTAGCCAATCTCACGTATTTATACAAACTCCATTAAACAAACTCTATTAAACTCCGAAATATTCATATACAATTTTAAACATAAACCCACGCTACAAATGAACAATCAACAAACTTTGTCCACACGTTGATACAGTACCGTGTGTTTATTTAGTCTAGTTCGATCTAACCTTTGTTCGTTTGTTCGTTCACAGGTAATAGAAAACCAAGAGATGTGGAACATCGTAGCACGATATCTTGTGGAAGTGTCCAGGAATTAATTGCCATGACATCCGAAGAAGCTATAGATGTGGTCGCCAAGAAAGACGCGAAAAAGACTGATGAGTGCTCGAATTTTGAAATATCGAACAACAAAAAAGAAAAAGCAGTGGACGATCAGAGAGTGAAACGCTCTCAAGAACTAATGAGATTAGTATATGAGTTACCTGATGACATAAAGGCACCTGAATTAATAGAAAATAACAATATGCTTAAAGAAAACCCACCGATTACAATTGTCGAAATAACTGAACAAAATGGTTGTGCTGAACTTAGTTCTAATCAATGTGATACTTACTTCGAAGATGGGGACCCGGAAAGTTTGGGCAATACGGTGGTATACGATGTCCTGGCGACGAATGAACTGATCATGCAATGTACTGAAGAATTTAAAAAGGTCATAGACAGGTCGTCTCCAGATGAGTGTGAAGTGAGTGATGAAGACTTGTATGAGTTAAAGAAAATATTAGAATCAAAGCCAAAGGTTTTAGAGAGGTATATCCGTGAGTGCGCGAACACTGATGAGGTTACAAGGTTACACAATTTGACGTCGTTGGGCCCTCTGTCTCCGAGGCCTCATCACGAGGCCCGGAGTACTTCGGTGACGTCAGACCTGTTCCAGCTATGGTTGTCGTCTTCTCCAGTTAAGGTGAGTAAATTATACTATTGTGATGTCATTATACAATTGAATCGATATAATAACTTAATGGGTGTTTGTGTGGTGTGTTTCATTGTTTTGTACTTCTTAATGTGTTTAACGGTAGACACATAAATTAATTTAATAGTGGAATTTTATTTAACCTGTAGTAAGAAGAATTAAAATATATTGTATGAGTTTTAATAGATTTATAGTTATCAAGACGTGGGAATATCTCTTTTCAGACTTCGCATCTAACATCGATAGACAAATTTAATTTCCAAATATCCACCTGAAATATCAAAGTCTTTAATAAAATATGATTATCAAACACAGCGTTTTCCGTTTGATTATTTAAATTGGAACTTCCAGCTTTAGAAGGACATGTCATATAATTACGGATTTTTAATATTTTCAAATTATACTCTGTATGCTATAAGTTCTGGAAGATGAATAATACAAAAACTGGTGATCTTCGAACCTGGTGACCGCTGAAACCACTAAGTCAAATGTTGTGAATTACAATCCCACGTGGGACAACACTTTGTGTGATCCACAAATTGTTGTTCTGAGTCTAGGTTTTCTCTGAATCAGTTTCATGTATGTTTGTAAAGTTCCCCGAGATATTATGTATATTATGTATATTCCTAATGCGGGAGTTGTCTTTAAAAAAAAAGGGTAATTTTCATTTATAGCCTTGATTAATTAATTGATTAATCAATCAAGCCCAGAAAAAAAATCTATGTGCAAATCTATTTACCCATTAAGGAGCTATGATGCATATGGATATGCTAGTTAAATATATCTATACTAATATTATAAAGCTATAGAGTTTGTTTGTTTGTTTGAACGCGCTAATCTCAGGAACTGCTGGTCCGATTTGAAAAATTATTTCAGTGTTGGTTAGTACATTTATCGAGGAAGGCTATATATCATCACGCTACGATCAATAGGAGCGGAGCACCAATAAAAATGATTCATAAACGGGGGAAAATTTTCGCGGTACGGGCAATAGGAGACGCAAACGAGGTTGCGTGGGTCCGCTAGTATACCACATTTATGGGAAGGGTAACAAGTAAATTTCGAGGGTTAAATAAGGTTTTTAGGGTCAAGGAAATTCGTGCAAACATCATTGATACTGTGACTTTACCCATTTCCGTAATTACATCAGTAAAATTCCAAATGAAGATTCAAGCTTCTTCATATTTATGCTTCTGTATAGCTCAACCCACATTCAAGAAGTTAATTAATTAATATTGTTGAGTAATTAGTCAAGTCTCAAATGAATACTTGTACCTTTATTAAGTTTGTTACAAGAAATGCGTGGGCTGGACCCGAGTTTCTTATTTGAGACTTACCTTTTTCGAGGATTATAAAAGAAAATTTTGTGTACTTCTGAACATTAAAATGTATTATCTGACTTAGCTAATGGTAAGATAAAACAAGCCTATAAGTAAATGGGTTCCGAGAAAGCGATTGTATTTTATATCTTTGAAAATAATATAATTATCCGAAATTTTAATAAATAGAAGACTTTATAATATACTAGCTGAGTCCCGCGGTTATTGTCGTACCGCGGGTGACGCCGAGGGGCGAAGCTAGTTAAAAAAAGTAGCATAAGTTACTCCTTATATCATCAGCCACCTATCAGTGAAAGTCCCGTCAAAATCGGTGCAGTTGTTCCAGAGATTAGCTGGACCAACAGACAGACACACAGAAAATTGTAAAAAAAAATATTTTGGTAAATGTACCGTGTATACATACATATGCATTTAGTAAAAAGGTTATTTTAATAATTTAAGCAGACACTCCAAATTTATTTATTTGTATAGATTTAGATGTTTTACTAACAGCGTATTTGTTCATGGACGGTTAGCCTGTCTCAGTAAAAAGTCACACGTTGTTAAAGTGTTATGGTGCTTTTCTATGTAACGTGTGACTACGGCTTTTCAAACATGTTTTATTCTTTTTCGTTTTTTGTCGTAGTTGGGTTTTAGTTCTTACTTTTTTTATTTAAAATGTTTTGGTGCCGTTATTAATATATATTATACTAGCTTTTGCACGCAGCTTCGCTCACACAGACTTTCATCCCCTGACTTACCCCCTTACGGGTGGAGTTCAGTAAAATTCGTTCTTAGCGGATGTCTACACCTTATAAGGAACCCACCTGCCAAATTTCAAGTTTGTTGGTGTTATAGTTTTTGAGATTTCGTCATTAATAAGTGAGTGGTATTTCGCTTTTATATATATAGATTTGAAATGTACAAGTAACGCCCTTTCCAATGATACTAAACACGGCATATTTATCTCAAATTATTTTTTTTAAACAGTACTTCATGTCGACTAGAGGGCGCCACATTAGATTCAGTGACACATCATATAGCCAGCGAATGATCAGACGCTTCTAACGATACCTCATTTGTCCAGTTCTAATAAGTAGTTAAGGAGCTATGAGGGAACAAATGAACATACATACACACAAAGCCTGTCAAAACCATAACCCTCCTTTGGCTTTGCCGTAGTCGGGTAAAAGACCCTAACTCTACATTTTCTTAATATATTAGCGAATTATCTCAGTCGATATGAATTTAACCGTTAATTTACATGAAACTTTGACTAACACACACAATTCTGACTCATAAATTTTCTATCCATCTGCTCTTTTTTCATAATATTAGATATTCCTGCCTAGATAGACTGCCTCGTTGGTCTCGCGGTTGCCGTGTACGACTGCTGATCATGAGGTCTCGGGTTCGATTCCTGGGTCGGACCAAATGTTTGTATGATCTACAAATATTTGTTTCGGAGTTTGGGTGTTTTCTATGTATAATATGTATGTATTTACAAAAAAAAAGTATATATGTATTTTTATCAGTTGTCTAGTACCCATAACACAAGCTCTGCTTAGCTTGGGACTAGATGGCGTTGTGTGTTAAAATGTCCGAAATATTTATTTATTTATTTATTTATTATTCCTTCTTTCTATTTTAGGGCCCTAAAGCCGTTTCCGGTTATTCTTCTCTTTAAAACTTGGGTTGACCCGAGGTTTGCGTGCAACCTCGTTTACGTCTCCTATTGCCCGTAGCGTAATAATTTGCCCCCGTTTTTGTAACATTATTCATTAGTGCTCCACCCCTTTTTGTCTTAGCGTAATGATATATAACCTATATAGCCTTCCTCGATAAATGTGCTAACTGAAATAATTTTTCAAAATTGGTTGAATAAAAAATAATGGTTATGTGAGGGATTAACAGCACCCTCACAATTCTATTCACTATAACGCTTAAAGCCTTTCAATTTCAAGTACCGACGTCCGAAGCCTGATAGGTTTTCGAGATCGAAAGTTGAGCGAACTCAAATACTGGGACTTATCGCTTCGATGTGTAAATGCCAGCCCTACCTATATCTACGGGACTCAAGTGGGATAAACGTGATTCAAGGATTACGTAAAATAAATTGGCAATTGTTGATAAAATCAACTGATGGCTTAACGCTATTAATCAATGGTGAGAGAAATTGTAGAATGGTTGGATATTTAACTTGGCTTTGATTCCCAGCCGGGGCAAATAATTGTGTGATAAGTACGATCATTTGTTTTGTGTCTGGATGTAACTATATATACTAATATTATAAATGCGAAAGTAACTCTGTCTGTCTGACTCGTTTTCACGGCTAAACCGCATGCAGATTTCAATGAAATTTGGCATGGAGATACTTTGATTCTGGAGGAAGGACACTTTTTATCGCGATAACCGAGATCTACAACTCATAATGTCCCACTGCTGGGCTCAGGTCTCCTCTCAGGAGAGGGTTAAGGCCATACATCCTCACTCTTGCCGAATGCGAGTTGGGGGACTGGATACGTTTGTGTTTAGAACCATTTAAGTATGTTTATGAGCGGTAGAGTTATAATATAGTGTTTGCTCTGGTTAGTTTGGCAACAGACTGCCGTGTGTAGAGTTATAAATTAATTAGTGTATTAGAAACCATAGTAGGTACTTATTTTCTATTCATCATCAACCTATCGCAGTCCACAGCTGGACACAGACCTCTTCAATTACACGCTACTTGGTTATGGAGGTTTGTGGCCATTATCACCACGCTGGGCACTCGAGTTGATGATCGCAGGGCTGTCTATCGTTATTCTCATCATTTTTCTGAACTGGTTTATCGTCGATCAAAGATAATAATTTACATCTTTTAATAATAATCTACTGCTCGATAGGCCTCTTTTTAGAAAGCAGATTTTGGCTGCTAAACCTGGCCTACAGTAAATATCACGATCCACAGATTTTTAACCCGTCGGAATTCCGATGTGCCATGCACATAGCCGGGCCACTGCCTGACACCACCTTCCTTGGAACATATTATATTTGTGGAATCATTAGAAATGCCGCTAATAGCACCATCATCTAAGTTTTTATCGAATTATGTCTCATAAGGTTTTTATATTATTACATTTTTCAATCATTTACAAATGTACATATCAAAATATTTTAGCTCTTTATACTAACATATAAAGTTGGAAGTAAATATAATTTATAAATTTAATATTACAAGTTAATATGTAATAAATAAGTACATATTAAATTGAAGCAATGTGTCTTGAAACTTGTGCCTATTGAAGTCAAGTTTATTTTTTGATATTCCGCCTGTTTTTACAACTTATCTAATTTAATAAAAAAATTAAAAACGTCAATTTCATAGGTAAAGACCTATTATTAGTAGGATACTCACAAAAAGAATCTTTTTAAATCTTTGGTTGCTGTGTCCGTCCGGCTAATCTCTTCGAATCGATTTTGTATGGCCTTAGGAGTAACTTAGGCTCCTTTTTAGGGTTCCGTGCCAAAGGCAAAAACGGAACCCTTTTTGTGAGTATCCTACTAATAATAGGTCTTTACCTATGAAATTGCCGTTTTGTATGCAATAAGTGAAAGTACTTATTTTTTCAAACTTTTTTATTTCTGTTATTCGAAGTAATCACTCATGCAATCGACGTATCTTTGCCAACGCATTGGCAGTTTATTGATGCCCTTCTTGTAAAAATCAGCTGGACGGGAGGCAACAAACTCTTCAAAGGCATTTTGTACTGCCTCTCGGGACTTGAATTTTTTACCCACTAAAAATTTGTCTAAATTTTGGAAAAAGTAATAGTCGGTAGGTGCAAGGTCTGGTGAATATGGCGGATGAGGGAGAGCTTCCAACCCCAGCTCTTGCAGCTTGGAGACTGCCTGTTGCGCAGTATGGGGTTGTCGTGAAGCAGCTGGCAGACTTCGAATAACAGAAATAAAAAAGTTAAAAAAAAATAAGTACTTTCACTTAATTCATACAAAACGGCAATTTCATAGGTAAAGACCGATTATTATAAACGCGAAAGTTTGTAAGTATGGATGGATGGATGGATGTTTGTTACTCTTTCACGCAAAAACTACTGATCGGATTTGGATAAAACTTTACAGTAATATAGCTTAAACATCAGAATAACACAAAGGCTACTATTTGCAGCGATAGCCGACATACACACGGGCGGAGCCGCGGGCAACAGCTAGTCGTATATACTTTCATATTGATTTGGTGAAAAGCTGTTAATTTGAAAATATAAACAGATATTTTATATAGATTCGCTGACTAACTAAACTAGTGGTCTCCCAGTTTTTGAAATTCGCCCAAAATTTTTTTTTAATATTTTTAGCTTCTGCACTCCTCCATATAAACTTCAACTGTGCCAAATTTCATAATCCTCCTTTTGCATAATTTTCGTAAAAAGGGGTAAATATTAATTGTTCAATTCTTTCGCCAATGCAGCGTTCACCTTGGGAAGTTTGCAATGTCTATAGGGCCCATGATATAGGCATTCAATCGCTAAGCTTGTTCACTGGCGAGAGCATTAAACTTCACGGCGTTTCACCGTGTTCTTATTCTAAGCTAATGTAATATCAAGCACTTACTGGAGATGCGTGAAGTGTGTTTAAAGAATTTTATTTTCTCATAAGAACTTACAGTTCACTTAGAATGAGATACATAGCATTATCTTATGACTAATACATTATTCACCTTTCAGCGTATTGGAAGTTACAATGTACATGTACAAACATATTTCTTTAGCCCGCCTTTAAATACATTTAAACTGTCACATTCCTTTAATTCATTCGGCAGTCTATTATACAGCTGTGCTCCCTCATATAATATTGTTTTTTTCCGTAGTTAGTTCATACTTTCGTTAGTTGTATTTTATTTGTATTTCTTAAATTATGTGTGTTTGGTTTCTTGTGTAAGTGTATGTCAGTTTGAATGGAATTGTTTGTGATCTTTTTAACTAAAATGCATGTTTTATAGGTGTAAAGTTGTTTGAGGTTCATTAATTTGGTTTTTTCATATAATACTTTTGTAGGAGTTAGGTAATGGTAATGAAATAGTACTTTAATTATTTGGTTTTGTATTCTTTGCAGTGTATTCAAATTAGATACAGCTGCTGATCCCCATATCTCAATTAGATATTCAAGGTGCGACTTCACCAAAGAATTATAAATAATAGTACGGGCTTTGTTTGGAATGCACTTTGATACTTTACGCACTGCCCCTAGTATTGAAATTAACTTTGTTCTGACGTGGTCTATATGTAGTTTCCAGGTAAGTTTGTCATCTACCCACAGTCCAAGATATTTTTCATGATGAGATCGTTTGATTATTTCGTTATTTATTGTAAGTGGTTTAAAGTCGGGTATATGTTTATTTTTTGCCGCGAATAGCACAAATGATGTTTTTGATGTGTTTATTGTAAGTAAATTATATTTTAACCATTCGTTGAGAATATTGAGGTCGTTTTGAGCGTTTGTTATTATGTTGTGGATAGATTCACCAAAATAAAATAGGCACGTATCGTCCGCATATAATGTTAGGTGTCCAATTAGACCTATGTTATTAATATTGTTAATGTAAATTAAAAACAGTAGTGGACTGATAATTGAGCCTTGAGGACAACCATATGTCACATTCTGATATGAACTAGTGAAATTATCTAGTTTAACAACTTGTGTCCTATTTTCCAAATATGATCTAAACATTTTAAGGGCTGTGCCTGTGATGCCTATGTTGTCCAATTTCTGTAAAAGTTTTTGATGGCTTACTGTGTCAAATGCTTTTTTTAAGTCAATAAAAATACCTAAAGCCAAACTCCTTTGATTGATATGAGTTTTAATTTTTGTAATTAAATCTACTGCGGCAGTTAGAGTACTGGATTTTGAACGAAAGCCGTACTGTTGGTCTATTAAAAACTTTTTTTGAGTTAAATACTTATTTAGGCGTGTATATAAAACCCGTTCATATATCTTAGATATCACAGGTAATACCGATACCGGTCTGTAGTTACTTGGGTCAGTTCTACTTCCGGATTTGAAAATAGGACTGACCCTAGCAACCTTGAGCGTTTCGGGAAAGATACCGCGTGATAAACACACATTTATACAGTCCGTTAATCTCTCAATAATTATTGTTTTTAAGCACTTAATCACTTTGGGGCTCATACCGTCTAGGCCAGTGCTAGTGTTGTTATCAAGATCATCGATAATATTGGAAATTTCTTGGACAGTACACGGTGAGAGTTCATTTAGTGTCAGCGTGTGAGTGTAATTTTGGTCATACATTAGGATATTGCCCGTATGTACGTGGTACATGTTAGGTATATTGTTAGCCAAGTCTGCGCCTACTGATGAGAAAAATGAGTTAAATACATCGCATATCAAATTACCTTCTGTGATAGTTTCCGAGTTCAATATTAATTTGGGGGAGCACTGCTGTCTTTTACTTTATTTAAACCTAAGTTATTTATGATTTCCCACATCTTTTTAGGTTCATTGTTGCACTTTTGAAACAAATTATGGTAGAAGTCTTTCTTGTGTGTGTTGATTAAGATCTTTACTCTCTGTTGTTGTTCCTTAAACTTCTTACTTATGCTTTGATCATTAAGGTTGGATTTACTTTGTTGGTATAAAGTATTTCGCAGACTTATAGCATTAATAATAGTTTGATTAATCCAGTCTTTTTGCGATGGATTTAAAATTTTCGATTTATCTATTTTATTCGTATGAATCTGTTCTAGTATAAACTTTTCCAAGTAGTAAAAGTTATGATCGTTGTTTACGTAGTTCGCTTTTAAAGTATTATTGTATAACTTTTTATAATCAATTGCCTTGTAACGTATTTTTCTATTCATTTGTGGTTTCAAACGTCTAATTTCCACATATACTTGTTTGTGATCAGAAAGACTGGATTCAATTAACGATATACTAAATGAGTGGTTACTTATATTTGTACATATGTGATCCAATTTTGTGTTTGTCGTATTAGTGACTCGAGTCCCGTACGACTTATTAATTTTATTTAGTATTTTGTATCCTGCTTCTTCAGTTTCTTTCATATATTTTGTGACATTGCTATTGGGGTTCAGCAAATCCATATTGAAATCTCCAAAAACAATCGATCTTCTTCGTCGTTCTAGTTGCGAGGAATATTTTTCTAAAAAATTGTTTACATTGGTTTCTCCCGGTTTGTAAATAGCTCCAATGTTCAGAGTCCTTGATATCGGCGGTCTGAGGGGCGCCCCTCTGCTGGTACTCTCTCCGCGTTCACACATTCATAAACTCCTCAGTTGCTGTACAGGCTCCCACGTATTATTAGAATACACCCGTTTTAACTGTCGCGGATCGCGCCTAATTGACGTGACTACTAAAACTCGCGAGTACAAACCCGACCAATCATAACGGTAACCAACGAAACACCGAATTGGATGGACAATCAGCTAAATTTTACTTAAACGGCAATCCCGACGAACCTTGTTCGACCGTTTTTACAAATCTTCTCGTTAGTTCTATCTTGTCACTTCAAAACGTCAAACAAGAAAAAATGACAATCAAAAATGTTGCCATTATTATGACGTCCGATTTCTAACATTAATGTATAGATATAATCTATATATATAAAAGAGTAAGGTGACTGACTGACTGACTGACTGACATACCCAGAGATCAACGCACAACCCAAACGACTGAAGCTAGAATCCTGAAATTTTGCATGTAGGTTCTTTTGTATAACGTAAGTGAGCACTAACAAAGGAATTTTTGAAATTCCACCCCTAAGGCAGTAAATCAGGGGATGAATTTCTGCTTGAGCGAAGCCGCGTGTAAAAGTTACTCAAGTATATAAACATGAAAAGTTACTTTTAACCAACTTCTTTATCATATCGAAATTTCGACAATTGTAAGTATGTACAGACAGTATATGATATACGACCGGTATTCGCCAAGATGTAAAAGTTTGTAGATGATCTTTCCACAATCGATAAAATCGAACCCATTACCTCCGGCTTAGCAATCAGGGTCAATAACCACTAGGCCAACAGACTGTTACAGATTCTAAATATTAGTAACATTTAGTTGTAGTTAGAGAGCTTCACAATATAAAGTGACATAATGACATCCTATCACTCTACGTGATTGGATTCAATTTGGCGTATCTATCTTATCAGTTCTGATAATGTTTTACAAGCGGTTATCAGCATCACTAGCAAACTCACAAACTTGGATATGGTATTTCTTTCATGACATACAAGATCTCTTTTTTTATGTATGGCCTGCCAAAGTAACTCTTTTCTGCCCGGTAGAAAGCATAGGATAGACTGCACGTTTGGCCTAGTGGTTTAACGGTCACCGCGCCGTTTCCTACTTCGCCAAGTGTCGTGGGTTCAAATCCCACGTAAACATGCTCATTGCGAATGCATTGCATTGCCTGCAACAATGCAGCATGGTGATCCACACCATGGTTGCCTAGTGATGCTGCAGCACGATAGCACGAACGCCGTCATTTCACGGTGATCTTCTGTGCAAGGATAGTACCGACCCGGTCGAGCCGGCATTCATTTAAATGATGTCGGAGGCCCAATGATGCAGAAGCATCACTAAGCCGCCATAGTGTGGGTCACCATGCTGCATTGTTGCATTGTCTGCACGAGCAATGAGTATGGTGACCGCCACTCTTGGATTCTTCTTATGTTTTCCATCAGGCAGAATAGAATCATTATGGCGCAGCTATAATATAAAATTAAAACATTTTTATTACTACAGACTAATTATATACAAACAAATTAATGATTACATGAAAGGTTAACAGCGTACATACTGCTAACCTTTGATGTAATACTAATACTATTGTATCTGAAGATCTGACTTTTAAAAAGAGTGGCCGTGAGTTTCTTTGCCAGTATTCTTCTCATAAGGCTCTACGCATTTTGGAATCTGGAAGTTATGGATCGACACAGGCAGGCAGTGGGTTTTGGTGTTTTCACCTAATTTACTTTGACGATACAGTACATCTGTGGCGTCTGTCTGTGTCGATCTATGATTTTTAACTGTAGCTTCAATTTAACGTTCATAAATGTCACTTCGTGTCTTAATTGAATAAACGATTTTGAATTCGAATTGAATCAAACAAAGTCAGATATATATATATCCTGGGTGGGAATGGAAGTCACGATCTCCTGTTTAACTGCCAGGGTCACTGACCACTTAAGAAATAAGTATAGATAATTAAAAGCTCTTATAAATATTCCCAGATAAACAAACAAGTTATATTGACAAGCTAATCCCTACAATGTCAGCCTCCGTGATCCTATGAGCTTTGTGGATTGGGACCCTTCTCAAGACAAATGTTTGTACGGTCCACAGATATTTACTTCGCGTCTGTCTGTCCGTGAGTGAACAACTTGCAATACAAACATTTGTTTTGATTTATAAGGATTAATTGTAGACACTCTAGCATCAAAACAAAAAAAACTTATTGTTGTTAATTAGGTATGAAATTTTATTATCGCCCGATTATTTATTTGTTCGTGCACATATTTTTGAAAAGGACGATGTCAATTCCTTCCTTTATTAATTTATGAATGACATTTCAAAAAATACTCCCTTAGTGCGTGTTTACAATATGAAAAGCATAAGTCCCCAAAATTGCAAGGTTGTGGCTACAACATTCTAGGGTTTTACGTCGAAGAATCAATCAGTTAGGCAGTGATGGTAATCTTGTAAATGTAAACAAACATATTCATTATTGTATTCTTAGCTTAATTTTTTTATTATAAGAATAGTTATAAAGATTCCGTTCGTTCTACTAATAAAAACTTTAAAAAACCCCTACATAGATCGGTTTGGACAGCGTGATATCACAAGTGGTATGGTAGGCCGAAACCAGCCATAAGTAGTCTATTAAAGAAATATAAGGTTGAGATTGATGAAGATGTCAGGTTGTCCCAAATCCAGGGGACATGAAGACCGCAAAATGTACTTTAAAGCTTTCATCTCTTTTATGTACTATCGGTAGTATATAATACCGCATCACTATCTATTAATCCCCATTACACTCACGGCACAAAGTGAACAAAACACTCGACATGCTTTTAACAGATTATCTAAAGTCCTGTTATTGATGTATCTTTGTGACGTCACTACTTGCTGTCCATTCAGTTAATTATATCACTTGTCATATGCTCTGTGATAAGAGAGTACGTGAGTCAGGAGGAGAGCCCACTTGTCTGTCACTTTGTTCTTTGATAACTGTTTTATGTTACGAAGTTTACATGTGTTTTATTGCATTAGTTTTATTGAAGCGAAGATGATGTGCGATGTCCGTGTGGTGACGGATCAAGAAGACGTAGTATCACTACTAGACTAAGGGCCCATGTAGAACAGGTATTGAATTTGTATGGAACCGATGCCGTACAAAATCAAATAACCAAATTGCCCGAGCGAAGCGCCGGAAAATAAAAAAAGAAGTGCAACTTTGTGCTGCACTATTTTGTACGGCATCGGTTTTAATACATTATGCTGCAACTCCGTACAAAAATCATGTGACAAAGGAGAAAAATCGAGGGTTGCTACCATCTCCCCTTCACCTGTACTCAGTTGGACAGCTTACAAGTGACGGCATAGTGCTGAATGTTATTGTTTTATGCCCCTGTATCCTTCTAAAAAGGTCTCCTGGTGGTTCAGATGACCCATCAATTTTCGACACGGGCCCATAGTCTATACCCCTATATGTCAAACGAGTGTCGTAAGAGCCAATTACGGGAGCTCGCAGAACAACATCACTGTTAATAGAGGGTAAACTTAAAACAAATTCTATTCCAACCCGTCTGCCTAGGGTGCTATAGTAGGGCAAAACCTACTTTTTACAACAATTATAACCCATAATGTCCCACTGCTGGGCTCGGATCTCCACTCAAGAGAGGGTTAAGGCCATACGTCCCCACACTGACCGAGTGCGGGTTTGGATACTGGCAAGGCAACGTTGCGGCTACGTAATCTTGCCGGGTGGATGTTTTTAAGCCGCCCAAAGGCCTCCAACTAAGCTTCATGACTGTTATCGTATGACTAGCAGACCCACGCAACGTCGTTTACGTCTCCTATTGCCCGTAGCGTAAAAAAATCCCCCGTTTTTGTAACATTCTTCATTGGTGCTCCGCTCCTATTAGTCTTAGCGTGATGATATATAGCCTATAGCCTTCCTCGATAAATGTACTATCCGACACTGAAAGATTTTTTCAAATCGGACCAGTGGTTCCTGAGATTAGCGCGTTCAAACAAACAAACAAGCACGCTACGGACAATAGGAGCCGCAAACGAGGTTGCGTGGGTCAGCTAGTAGATTATAAAGTATAGATAACAACATGAACCGACTGATTAACGTGACCTCCGAATCACGGAGACGGTCATGGTATCATGCCACCAGCGGTCACCCATTCAGGTACTGACCGCGCCGTCGTTACTTACCCTCGGTGATTGTTTCTAATCAAGGAGGGCAACTGTGCTATGAACGCCGCCTGCTTTTTAAAGAGAGGTATTTTTAGGGTTCCGTGCCAAAGGCAAAAAACGGACCCCTTATAGATTCGTCATGTCTGTCTGTCTGTCCGTCCTTCTGTCTGTTTGTCCGTCCGTATGTCACAGCCACTTTTTTCCGAAACTATAAATAATAAATAAATAATGTTGTAATGTATTCTGTGAACCTCATTCAGATTTTCACACAAAAATAAAAATAAAACAATAAATTTTGTTGGTCCCCATACTTAGAACTGAAACTCAAAAAATTTTATTTCATCAAACCCATACGTGTGGGGTATCTATGGATAGGTCTTCGAAAATGATAGTGAGGTTTCTAATATCATTTTTTTCTAAACTGAATAGTTTGCGCGAGAGACACTTCGAAAGTGGTAAAATGTGTCCCCCCCCCCTGTAACTTCTAAAATAAGAGAATGATAAAACTAAAAAAAAATATATGATGTACATTACCATGCAAACTTCCACCGAAAATTGGTTTGAACGAGATCTAGTAAGTAGTTTTTTTTATACGTCATAAATCGTAAACCGCAATTTATCGATCAAAGTTACAACGAACTACAAGAACTTTTATATTATATTACTTGCTGCTACGGAACTCTTCATGCGCGAGTCCGACTCGCACTTGGCCGCTTTTTTTTCTTATAATTGATTTGAATAATGTACACGGAAGCTTCATAATTTACAAGACAATTTAATAGTTCAATATCGATGTCTGACATAGTGACATCAGTGTGCCCAATGTGGGCATAACATGCTATTGTTTGGCACTATTATTGCTCTTTGTTCTTGAGTTATTCGTGTTGTGTTTGTTGTATATTTTTGAAATGTATTTTTCATTACAACAAATGTTTCAGTAAATTATTTTGAGCAAAGAACAGTTATCGCTAATTTTTTTTTGCAGCAGAATATATATCCATAGCAGAATATTAATCCTTAAATGGCTTCTGCCATTTAAGGATTAATATTTTATTCCAAAACAGCGTCACTAGGCCGCCATAGTGTGGGACCCACACTATCACGGCCTAGTGATGCTTGCGCAGAATCGGGCCACCTGTTTCGCACTCACCAACGAAACACGACAGCACGAACGCTGTCATCTAACGTTGATCTTCTGTGCGAGGCTAGTACCGCCCCGGTCGTGCCGGCCCAACCGTGCTACCTTATGAAAAAGTCTAAAATTTAAAGTAAAAAAGATACAAATTTTAATATTTTATACAGCTAATATCGTATCAATAACACTCAAAAGACTAGATAACTTTGCTAGGAATTAAGAAATAGTACTTGTTTGTATCTATCTAATAAATCTTAAACTTAATTTAAATAATCAGAGACCCTGAAATACCTCGGTAAACAAGTTCCTAACTTAGTGCCATGTTATTCAGTAATTTCCTTGTATTTAATCAACCACTTAATTTTATTTTTAAAATTATTTTTCTTTCTGAGCCATTTTGTTTGAATTGTATAAGTTCTAATACATATTTAGTAAAATTATTTCATTATTGTACTGTAAGAAATTAATATTTAACAAATATTGCTTTTTTAGGAAAAATAAATGTTTTTCCTTAAATTTAATCTTATTTCATGAATTAAAATTTCATGTTTAAATTAAATTGTAAAAATTAAGCAACATTTTATCTAGAAAAGTATTAAAACTCAAAACGATAATTTTTCTGATCAATATTTCGGTTACTATATAACAAAATTGGTAGATAATTTTATCTTACTTTGAAAGACAGATCATCTAACTAGCAAGAAATAACAAATAAATATTGAAAAAATCATAATTATTAAAAATGTTACACGTCAAACCTTTAAAACGCTCTCCTGTAAAATTTGTAAGTTTTTAGATTATACAGTTTTAATGCGAGAAGACGATATATGTTACAGTGTAGGGTTACAAGAAAGTTTTTTCGGTTCCAAGGCCGTTTCATACTGCGGGTGACTATAACAAATAACTATTTCATCCCCCCAATCTCGGAAAGAGTATTTTTGCCCTTCGATATCTGAGTGCAAAAGCCGTTTTTATCCGCTTGAGGATAAAGTAAATTGAATTTAGAACATCGTGTGCACTAAGTTTGTGAATTCAAAACATCATTAAACCTATTTTCTACCTCCATGGTGCCAAATTTTTCATACAACCTTTTTAAATTTGTTAGAAACCCAGACTCGGAACCTTCTTACTTCTTCCCTTCGTACTTTTTTTATTTGCTTTGTTTTTAAAATGACGCGTTGAAATCAAAGTATCTTGTGATTGTAAATGTATTTTTTCTGCATTTGGTCATTTCCTCACTGAGGTGGGATGAAAAATTACGTGTTGCACTCGAGTGCAAAGATTTTTCACCTCGTGCTCTTTTGATTCCCTCGCTAACGCTCAGGATTTAAAATTTTTGAATCACGAGCGCATCTTCATAACAAATAACTATTAATTAGTAAGCGGACTCACCGATACCAAAACTATTTTATTTTCAGTTTATAACTTTCATCAAAAGTGTTATTTAATAAGCTCTTGATAACTCCAAGTGGTTGTACATTTAACTTAGTAAGTAGTTTATCATGTAGGTAAGTTCTAGCTTCGGAAATTTCTAATTTAATGTTATGCAATTATGGTACAGAACTTGAACGCAGCGCTGACAGCACAAGGAACTTATTATGTATCAAGTATGTTCTGACAAGCTTCGGGAATTTCTAATTTAATGTTTCACCCTCGCCAACCGACGTGTATGCAGGCAATTTCAAGATGATCGATTGCATGCTTAAGTGTCGTGAATGCGTCACAAATAAAAATTTATTTAAATAACTTCTAGAAAATACTATGAATTAGTTCGAAATTTAATTACTCAATAGAAATAATATAAAGACTTTTTGTACATTCTGGGATATTTAAAGTCCGTACCAAGGCTCTTAAGGATTGTACGTTATAAGTTATAACATTATTTGTTTAACGAAAAAGATTTCCTCGAAATTCTCATCTGATATTCTTAAAGTTTTATAAAAGTTCCTTAAATAAGACTTAGCAATCTGAACTGACAATTTTAAATTAATCATTAAATTGCAGTAAGCATATCACAATAATGTAGTTTTTTCCAGATTCTAAAATATTCTTTACATTCAGTCCCATATTTTTGAATAACGAATTCAAATTTATAAATATTGTTAGTAGCCCCAAACAAGAGAAATAACCGAATTGAGAAAATTTCTTTAAGCGTTCGAGGTAAAGTGATTACCGGTGTTCGAAATAGCTTTTAGTTGAGACAAAAGTGCTTCCTGTGAGAGGTGTTTGTAACGTGGCTAAATGACTTGTAAATAAGTAACTGCTTCATCGGAAGCTTCGAAAAGAATTGAAAATTGTCAATACTCAAAAAATATTCCTTTTCATCTATCAAGGTCGGCATAATAGATATGAAATAGACAGTTATTGGGTAGAGTCGAGAGCTTTACTGTCTTTGAGATCGGCATGTGTCTATTCGTCTTGTTATCTTCAAAGAAAAAGGGGTAGGGAAATAATGAAGCGAAATTGATGTTTTTATGTAAAAAATTGTGTATGGTTATAGTGTAATATTTTTCATAAGGTTAGTGATATTTTGTGCGTAATGTGTTAATAATGCTGTAATGCAGATAGATTGCGGGTTTGATACGAAACTCTTCTGAAGTAATTTAAAGAAATTAGGAGAACCATTCCATTCCATATATATAGCTACTAGCTTTTGCACACGGCTTCGCTCACGCGAACTTTTATTCCCTGATTTACCCCCTTAGGGGTGTAATTTCAAAAATTCCTTTCTTAGTGCTCACTTACGTTATTAAAAGAACCTACATGCAAAATTTCAGGATTCTAGGTTCAGCGGTTTGAGCTGTGCGTTGATCTCTGGGTACGTCAATCACCTTCTTCTTTTATATATATATATATATATAGAAGAAGAAGATACAGATTCCATAAGAAATGCCGCTTTGACACGTTTTAAAGACATGGAGTATCTACTAACTCCCTAATTTTTACCTAGAAAATAAATTCTCTCAACTCACGGCATAGAAAACAGTTAACTTATAAGAAATTTCTGCTATCTAGTCACAAACACACATTTTGAGTAAAGCCAAAACCTAAGCTTTGATCGTTCACTAATTTAACTAAAAATCAGGGCTTTGAAACATAAAGCTTTTGATCCAAACTTGTCATAAGTGACTAAAGTATTTGCTGTTGCTAATTGGCTAATTTGCCAAGATCAAAAGAAAAAGTTGTGAGCTCACTGATTGCCAACATAAACTGTAATTAAAACATAATCATTTAATAACTATCACTTCAACACTTCAGCACAATCCCGCAATTTAACGAACTGACAAAATTCCTTTTTTAGAGCACCGTTATAATTCCGAAAACCAATAAATAGAGCTGAAAATTTCCGTTGAAATGTGGCGAATTGGACGCCATTTTAAACATTACGTGGAATATAAAGGCTCAGAAAGGGCAAGTTGAAGGTTTGGGAAATATTAACTTTCCGAAACTGTGTTCCAGTGTGCGGTATTTCAACTCTCTGTTTTATAAACACAATATATTTTGGTAAAAGGTCTTATTTATCTAATGTTTTTGGGTTATGTGGTCGTTGAAAGGATTTAGTTAAATTGTTGTAATGTAAACAAGTGTTTTTATTAGTTTTATACATTACTGTATTCATTATTACTGTTTGACTGCTTTGGTGGCGCAGTGGTAGTGTATTCGATTGCTGTGCTTGAGGGTTGATTCCAGGGTCGAACCAAATATTTGTATGATCTGCAAATGTTTGTTTCAGAGTGTAAGGTATTTTCTATGGATAATATGTACGTATTTACAAAAAAAGTATATGTGTATTTACATCACTTGTCTAGTAAACATTATACAAGCTCTGCTTAGTTATGCCGAAATATTTATTTTATTTATTTAGAACATTACTTATTTGCTCTTTTTATTAGTAACATTGGGTTTAGAATCAAAATAATATGCAAAACCTCAGAGCTTATTCTTTCGTAGGTATATATTATTTTAGTGTCCCACTAAATATGTCTACGATTAATGTAAATATTCATATTTCATAAATGGCGAAACCATTAACTACAATAAAACCAGTTTTGAAAAACTAACTAATCAGAAGGTCTTACCGAATTCAATATTTTGCATTACGTGATTCCCAGTTACTAGAGTGGTATTTTTGCTATAATCGCACCTTAGTTGACAACTTTTCTAACTTTAAAAAAAATGGAATTCCTTTAACATACACACAAAAAAATAGGCGAATACACAATTAAATACTTCAGCTTTTCACTCTTCTCGAATTCGATATCTAACATTTTAAATCTGCACCACGGCTTCTACATTCCTAATTTTCACTCCCAATTTCATTTCCAAGCGAATCGTTTTGCACAGATGCAAAAGGTTCAATTCAAGATTATTGAATGGTCAGAACCACCTGACTTGATCGTGTTACATCAAATTGGGTAAAACCGATAGTTGTAGACATTAATGGACCGATGTTACATGTTAGTACGATATCGACGGCAAACCAACTTATATTCTCAAAATTTATTTGCACGATTAAGCAATTATTTCGTTATGGGAACCCAAATCCTTCTTAAAACTAAATTTTGGAGAAGAATTTTAAGGAAAGCAGCTTCGTTATGACTATTGACTTGCAGAGGTCCAAGATGAGCTTCAGTTCTTAGGAGGTAACGAAGTACCCCGTCTACTCATTTGCACTCTTATTAGACCAAACTTTTTTTTGCGACTTCAGGTAGTGTCATCCTTTGACCTCAAAACGTAATATAGCGAGAACAAGATAATTTACAAACCACAATCAAAGAATCATAATGATTTTATTACGAAATTTATATAAAAAGTTGTGTGGTGTCGTGGGACACTAGATAGGAACGAAGTTCATTATCAAAAATACAGATAGCGCAATAAATAAATAAATTGATATTTCTTTCATTTTTTTAAAATACAAACATATTAAACATAGAAAAAATCCAAACTCCTAAAAAACAAATATTTGCAGATCAAAAAAAAATATTTGATCCTACCCAGGATTACGTTCTGGACGTTTTTTGCCGGCTAGGGTACCCAACGCCCCAGAAGGAACTTCGCTCCAATAATATCGGTCTACCAGTTCCCGTAATATTGTCAGGTTTAAGCCTTCGCTTACATTTGAAGGTTACATTTAACTAAATTACAGGACGGTTCCAGGTACTCACTGTGTATTATTCAGCTTATTTTCATATAAATTATGTACTTGCGCGTTTATTCAACATTTCAGCGTACCGCTATATTGTTATTTACCATATTGTTTAGCTTCATAAGTAGCTGTGCCTTTGGCATTAGTTAAGGTCGTGAAGATAAAATAATACTCCGTATTTATGTTGCGTAGCTAAGTTGTCATTAACTTTAATTAAAATCTTTTTAACTTCAGAAAGTATTTCTCATGCAATTTCTAACTCTTTATTTCTTAATCATCATTTTACCGTTTCCTGTATGAGGAAAGCTGGAAGTCGATAGAACTTTATACCTTTACGTCAATTCGTTATTTAATGTAATCGTTTTCTGACAAGTTAATAAAAGAAAGTAACTTGATGTAGGAATAAATTAAATTAAAAAGCTTTTTAAAAACTAGCTTTTACTGGAAAGCCTAGAGACGAATCAAACGAGTCCAAACTCAATGATGTTGCGACGTTTTTTTACAAAGTTCCTATGGCCACCTTCCAGCTCCAGCACCAGATCAGCTCCATGTCATTATAATATTGTATTGTCACACTGTATACATATGCTTGCAAAATTTCAGAAAACTCGGTTAAAGATATCTGCTTCAAAATTGAGTTGCAAGATTCCATCCTAACATAAGCATACATACATACATTGCAAGTTAATAAAAAGCTTGTAAAAGATATATCTAAGCCGGGGAAGGCAGTTAGAGTGTGGTATACTACGAATTTCGAATGCAAATGAGCACAAAATTTTACTTCCTCTTTGTAATTGAAGACATTACCAACACAAGTATTAGAACTGACAGACAAGAAATCTAAGACATCACTAGTACAAAAACACGAACCGTTTCGCAAAAAATTTTAATCGAATAAAAATCTGCACTGAAAAGGCGAAAATTAGTTTTTATTTGTTGTTAATCTCGGTACTATTCGTTATCAGATGAGATGTGTATTTGTTTTTTCCCTATTTAGTAGCAAGAAATATATTCTCATTACACGAACTCATTATACTTAATAATACATTTTCCCGCTATGCTTGCGTTAATGTCCTTTTTTGTATTTACTGTCTCTGATCATTTGTATACAATATTCATGATCGCCGGTGGAACAACAAATTGTCTGTTTATAAAAGCAATGTTGTCGCTCGAAAATAAATAATAAAACCAATTTTTCCTTAGGATTTTCTAACTTTTAAATTCGTTTGTACCAGGATTTTCTATCTTTAGACAATTGATTTCCTTTTAATGTCTATCTTCGGAAATGACAATGGCGCCTTCAACAATAACCAACGATAACGCTTTATTCTTCGAACTTTTCAAAAAACAAGCTCCGTTAGATCACAAAAGAGCTTCCATTAAAGGACCGACAGATCTTGTCACCCTTTTCAATATTCAATCGTTTCTTTCAGAACTCTGCGTTCACTTGTCACTATTCAATAAGTGATTTCTGGGTCATTTTAAAAATATCTTTGTCAAGGTATCTTTGAAAAGCCTGATTTGTTGGTTGTAAGCTTTTACAAAGGTGAGGCTACAAAAGTTTCAAAAAAAAAATCACGTGACGCAATATTCAACTCCTCAGATGTACTTCTAATTAATTTTGCAATTTGTGAGTTTCTATTGTCTATGAATAATGGCAGTCTGTGATGTGTCTGTGATTTTCAAGAATAGACGTATTTTAAACATTGTTCATTACTTCCATTTGAAGTTGTTTTCTATCGATATTTATATTTTATCAAAGTTTGCCATGATACCAGAGTTTATTAAAAATTATTATCTTCATTTCCATAGCCTTTAGTAATACGAAAATTACTACTACTACTGGTTCAACCGGTTTTACCTGAATATCAGTTTTTCCACAGAACGACTGGCATCGTACCTTCGCAACCCTGAGGGTAAACTGGATTTAAATGTTGAACTAGTTGTCAGTATATTTGAGGGCACTGACTTTCCAATAATGATTGCTATAAGTGTTCATGACAACCTGGACCGAGGGCTAAACGTGCTCTCAGAGGCTTCAAACATAGCAAAATTCTATACTTCGGGATGGTATAAAGAAATACCCATCAGCCCGACCCGGCAATCGAACCTCAGACCATTTGATTGGCAGTCGCATACGCTAACCGCTAGACCGACGAGGTAGTCTAATCCAGAGGCCAGGCCTTATAAAAAATAGATAGATTTAAACACATAGCCTTGGAATTATGTTGTAGTCGGTTTTATAACAACTTTAAATGTTATTCAAATTATAACACTTTTACGGCATTAATGAGGATTTAATCTTAGCTTCTTGCAAATCCTAATCAATTTGAAAATATAAATCAAACAATATTTTTAAGAAATATGCGACCTCACGTTATTTCCTCAAATGTAGTAAACAGTAAATATCAATAGCATCTAGCATCTGAGAAGTCCATCGGTAACGACACTCGATTATTGCTGCCACATAGATTTAGAAAAAAAAGCTGATTTTTAGAAAAGTAGAAAACATTTTATCAAAGTTAGCCTATTTTATCCTCTTACTGGAGGTCAAGTTCACAACACTGACATGTTAGAGGCTATTTCGGGAGAGGTCTGTAGGTTGACAAAGGGCAATTTTAAGTTGATTACTTAAAATCGCCTTTAGATAATAATATAAGCAGTAAGAATCCATTAAAAGGCTAAAAATCAAAGTATATAAAGTAAGTGTGTAAACACTGTCGATGAAGAAATATTTACTGTAATTAATTGTGTTAAGAGCTTTTAAAGCTGTAGATTTGCGATGCGCAAATCGCTTAGCTGTTAGCGCGTTGTATTTTACAAGCTTTTATTTAGTTTCGCGTGTCCCTTTCATTACTTTGACGAAAAAAGTGCCAGATCTTGTTTCACTTTGTTTTTTACCTCATCATAATTTTCTTAAGTTCGGCGCAACATTGCAAATAGTTTTGTCTGATTTTTCAACATTAGGAGTGTAATTGTAGTAGTTATCAGACGGAATACAGAAATTACCTAGATTGTGCGTAGGAGTATTGAAACGGAACAGTTCTGGCGCGGTTAGGGTTGTTGCCAGGCCCAGGAACGGACCAGGTATCGCCGATGACTCGGGCGCCGGAGATTACGACACGATCTTCGTCCTCCATAAGCGCAAGTGGTGACAGGTGACGCTAGGGTGGCTGTGCGAGCTCTACAAAGTGCTCTAAGTTTCTAAATAGAAAATGATCATCAGGGTTCCTACACAGGAGGGGGACATCTACAAACAGTCGGTGGCCCGAGGTACGTCGGGGTTCCAGGGATTTCCTTTCAAGAGTGCACCTGGTTCCCCGGCTTCTAGTACCCGAGACGGTGTGCGGTTTTTAGTCGGTTTGAGTCCGCCATAGTCACATGTACGGGGTATCGGAGGGGATTTCCACACAAAAAGGGTAGTTGCTACCGCAAATGTCGAATGACACTGAAGCAGGCTCGGAGAATCCTGAGTCTGCCCAGTGATTGAAGATACCACAAGGATGGGAACACCAACTGGCCATGCTTAATTTATTACGTGGAACAGG
This sequence comes from Diaphora mendica, assembly GCA_949125395.1. Classification (NCBI taxonomy): domain Eukaryota; kingdom Metazoa; phylum Arthropoda; class Insecta; order Lepidoptera; family Erebidae; genus Diaphora; species Diaphora mendica. The sequence continues at coordinate 722,997 of OX421332.1, read as the reverse complement.
AACTGTGTCAATAATATATTTCTAAATACTTTTTCAGAAGTATGCCTTAAAGATGAGAGAAGATCGTTAGTTAGGTCGGAAACAAAGAACAATATCACTTTTGGAAATTTCTCCCTAAATTTATTTCTGGAATATCTCTCTTAATTTAGAAATTTCGATGAGATTATTAGGATTAAATTTAGACTTCATTTAGATGCTATAAAGTTTCTTTTTGACATTAACTATTAAGTTGTGTTGCGGCTATTTGTACCGAAACTACGTTCAGTCTTAGTTTGATATTTCTTATTTTAGACCTTCAGAACCTACAATGGAATACCAATAGACTAATCACGAATTAGGTCGAGTAACTTTGGTAATTTTCGTTTTGTTAAATGAAGCTACAGACTTAGACCTATGTTTTCTGAATGCTAGATACCGTTTGCTGTTTTCGTAACGTTTTCTCATCCCAAATACCGCAGAGTCTGTGGATAAAAGTTTTCTATCAGGGTGTGTGGGTGACTTACGATGCAGAGACGTGGTCGCTCACAATGAAGACTCAAAGTCATCCAGAAAACAGTGAAGAGGCCAATCCTTGGAGTTTTGGCCAATCACGCATGAGGAGATCTACAACCAACCACCAATAATGGTCAAAAGCACATTGCTCGTCGAAACGATGACCGTTGAAGCCATAAAGTTCTTGAATGGTGATCGCGTACCGAAAAACGCAGTGCTGGTAGACAAGCTGGTTCGACGACCTGGTGGAGGTGGCAGAAAACCGTTAGATGCGGGCAGCACAGGACCGTTTGTTATATAGAAACTTGGAGGAGGTATATGTGCGGTAGTGGACGTCTTTTGGCTAAGATAAAATACCTTTGGTAGATTGATCTTGGCTTTGCATCTTCTACCGCATTTACTATGGGGAGTGCTCCGGGGAATTGTTCGGACTAATCCCTGCCGACTCTTTCCGCCATCGTCCTACGCGACAGAAGTTTCATCCCTATCATCTAGATGGTTGGCAGTCCACAACGGTGCGCTTCTCAAGAAACTTTCTGCCTCGCACAACAAAACTGTGGAACGAACTGTCTTGTGCGGAATTCCCGGACCAATACGACCTTCAAACCTTCAAGAAAAGAGCGAACTCCTTCTTAAAAGGCTAGCAACGCACTTGTGACGCCTCTGGTGTTGCGGGTGTCTATGGGCGGCGGTAATCGCTTACCATCAGGCGATACGTCTGCTCGTTTCCCCCTATTCAATAAAAAAATTTGAACCTAAATAATTGCTTCGTGGTTCACTTTCCTGACTTTAACCACTAGACCATCTGCAACAGGGCAATCAGTCAATATAATAAAAATCATATATCCATTTTTAGTATCATTTAGGTATATTGCTACTGTAAGATAAAATAATTCCATACATTCAGGGATGTAGTGATGTATGTGTGTATGTATGTATGCTATTGGTCTAATGGTTAGTGTGCCTGACTTCTAAGCAAGTGGTTGTAAATTCACTCCCCACAAATAATAAATAATATTAGGTCTTTACCTATGAAATTGCCGTTTTGTATGCAATAAGTGAAAGTACTTATTTTTTCAAACTTTTTTATTTCTGTTATTCGAAGTAATCACCCATGCAATCGACGCATCTTTGCCAACGCATTGGCAGTTTATTGATGCCCTTCTTGTAAAACTCAGTTGGACGGGAGGCAACAAACTCTTCAAAGGCATTTTGTACTGCCTCACGGGAATTGAAATTTTTACCCACTAAAAAGTTGTCTAACTTTTGGAAAAAGTAATAGTCAGTAGGTGCAAGGTCTGGTGAGTATGGCGGATGAGGGAGAGCTTCCAACCCCAGCTCTTGCAGCTTGGAGACTGTCTGTTGCGCAGTATGGGGTCGCGCGTTGTCGTGAAGCAGTTGCAAAAGCTGGGGTTGGAAGCTCTCCCTCATCCGCCATACTCACCAGACCTTGCACCTACCGACGATTACTTTTTCCAAAATTTAGACAACTTTTTAGTGGGTAAAAAATTCAATTCCCGAGAGGCAGTACAAAATGCCTTTGAAGAGTTTGTTGCCTCCCGTCCAGCTGATTTTTACAAGAAGGGCATCAATAAACTGCCAATGCGTTGGCAAAGATGCGTCGATTGCATGGGTGATTACTTCGAATAACAGAAATAAAAAAGTTTGAAAAAATAAGTACTTTCATTTATTGCATACAAAACGGCAATTTCATAGGTAAAGACCTATTTTAAATAAATATTTCGGACATTTAACATAAAACGCCATCTAGTCCCAAGCTAAGCAGAGCTTGTGTTATGGGTATTAGACAACTGATATAAATACATATTAACTTTTTTTTGTAAATACATACATATTATACATAGTAAACACCTAAATTCTGAAACAAATATTTGCAGATCATACAAAAATTTGGTCAAACCCGGGAATCGAACCCAAAACCTCAAGCACAGCAGTCACAAACTATACCACTGCGCCACAGAGGCAGTCAAAAATAATTATATGACGAACACAATCATTTCTTTTGAGTCTATACAAATACATACAACTCTGGTTGCCGGAAGGTACCGAATCAGACGACCATGCGTGTGATGTGTGAGTTTATTAATGTATGTAGGTATATCTAAACTACTCTGGATTAAGGACAGCTAACTAACTTTAAGAATATTCACGCCACACTGCATAACAGTTAGTCGTACATCGACGTAATTTAATACTAGTATTTCTAGAGAGTTAAGTGCAAGCCGGAGTGCGCTGTCGGGCACAATTTGTTGAGCAATCAGTGGTCTGTAAACTATTGCGGCAATATTTCCTGCAGGTGTTTTGTTTTTAGTTGTAGTTGGAAGGAAAGTGTATGGATAGCGTTATGTCGATGTTAACTCATGTCAGAACGACTTAACGGATCTAAATAAAACTAGGCACAGAGACTGGTTTTAGTATAGAATATTTTACAGGCTACCTTTTTGTCAGCTAAACCGCGAACAAACGATAAATAAATTATGTAATAATATAATAAATATTTATATGTATAATATTAAATCAATACTAATTTCGTTAAGATGTTCACATTGCCGAGTTAGGTAATGGTAAACATGTTAAGTGTCAAAAAAAACCTTACATTTCTTTTTTTTGAAGACAACTCCCGCATTATGAATATACTGATACACTCTGTATCTCGGGGGGAGGGGGGGAGGCTTAACAAACATACATGAAACGGACACAATGAACACCTCGACTCAGAACAATTTGTGGATCACACAAAGTGTTGTTTCATGTGGGAATTGAACCCACAACACTTGGTGGCGACCACTTAAACCACTAGGCCAACCGTGCAGTCAATAACTTTTAAAAAATTATACGAAAATTGTCACCTGTAGGTATATGTCTGATGGTATTATTGAAACAATAAGAGTTGCAGGTGTCCATTACTTCAGCATCATCAGTATTTCATAGTTCACTGCTTGATACAAGATTCTCCTAGGAAAGAAGGTTTCTGCCTACTGTTGCACGCTGCTCAGACGGATTGTTATAGGGTTTGTGTCAACCTTAGCTTGCTTCCTAGGAAATAAGCTAGGAAATAAGATATACGTAGTTTGCACAGGCTATTACTATCAATTTCGAAAACGGCGTGTTTTTGTGCCTTTTGTAAAATAAACCAAAACGAAAACATTTATTATTATTACTTTTACAATAAAATTTAATCCATCAATCCTACGTATCAGAAGAAAAGCACATGTCCCACATACAACTTCTGAACAAACAGATAAAAATCCCAGTAGGTACATTGCGATTTGGGAGTCGCATATTGGCATATTGACAAAAAGACATACAACGTCTACGTGACGAGCAATATGGCGACACTCGTGTTATATTTCTAGACTGGCTGTCTGTGAAGAATGTCTCCGTAAAGCCTCGCCCACGCAACGTTTATGTATCTCCATAACTCAATATCTGTGATCTGTGAGTGATCCAATGTTTGTGCATACTTCAAATAGTTATTATTTAGTTATATTTAGAAATAGTTATGATAAATACGCAGGGCAATAGAACTGTGAAGTGAAAGCAAACTTTAAACAAACCTTATAACAAACAATGGCTAACCACTAGGCTACTAGACCTGTCAACGAGTCTGTCTGTCTGCTATTTTAGTAGAACAAGAACAATAGCAGTTATCTCTGCAGCTAATCATCTTTTTATATTCAAAGGTCTATTGTTTAAACAGGCAACAGTATGTCTCCAACCATATAGAGAAGTTGTAGGCGATTCTTTGCTATAAAAAATACAATAACAAAATTAGAACTAATAAATTGGCACGCATTGGCGCTAAGTCTGATGTTCAAAAACTCTCTAAACTAAAAGTCACTAAAAATAGTTTTGTTCTGTCAAACGATGTTTTATATATCAAAGATTGACTACAATTGAATATATTTCACTAAAAATCTAAAAATAGATATTATCTAAATACATACATACAAGTACAACATTTTGGAAATCGCTTCACTAAAATAAAAGAATTGAAAATAATTTACACTTTGACAGGCTCACACAATAAAAATAGATTTAGATAAATTCTACTGGAATAGTAATACCAGTGTCGCTCAGAATACCGGTGGTAAGCAATTTTGGGACCAAAAACCTCTACCCCGTCATTAAGGATGTCAGTCAAAGTCACAAAGTCAGTAACGCACTCGTTATTCTTGCAGGAGTCCATAAGTGGGATCGAGACTTGCCATCATCTGATTTACCTGCTCTTTTGCAACCAATGCCTAAAATCAGTTTTGTAAGCATTTTTAGTTTCACATAATTTTTTTAATGTCTTTTACACAAACTTCTAAACATACCGTTTCTGATGACATTTACAGATATATCGTATAAGCCACCAACTCTCAAACACGTTTGGAATATAAAATGTACGACACCTTTCCAGCCTCAAATAAAATATACCGTTCAGCCAATTTCCTTCTGAACGGTTTACACTGAAACCACTTTAAATTAAGCGACTTCGAATACGACCGATATCGTATCGGATACCCAGTGTTTTCTTTCGTTACTGTGACCTGACATACTGACTGTTCAAGTATAACAGTTTTTTTAACTTGACAGATGTCACTTATAACCGTCTGACCTCGAATTAGGTAGATCCTGTGCTATGGTAATCAAACTGGTAATAAACTTGTTTATTCCTAAATAAACTAGATAGTAGAGCCACGCCACGTAATTTCAGCACAAACAGGCTGGCTCGACCGGGGCAGTATTATCCTTACACTGAAAACTAAAATGACAGCATTCGTGCTGTCGTTTTTCATAGGTGAGTGCGAGACCTGAGACCCAATGATGCAGAAGCATTACTAGGCCGCCATGGTGTGGATGGCCATGCTGTATTATTGCACTGTCTGCATTCGCAATGAGTATGTTGATCACCACTCTTGGATTCTGTTCATGCATTCCATCAGGCAGAGTAAAGTCGCTTTGACAGGTCCATACATATAAAAAAAGACTAAGATGGAAGGAGGAGTAAAAACGCAAAGCAGTAAAGTGTAGCATAAGAACAAACGCTCACTCAGCTAGAATTTAAAAAGTCGAATGGTGTAAAAACCAGTAGGTACAGCCACTGTACGTAACAAAGGTACATAGAGGAACGTTATGACGTGGACTCTAAGGCGATATAAATTTTATGGCTTCAGCTCCCTTATTGAATACTGCGTCCGTTGGATCTGAGTTCCGATTACGTATATTGTTTCCTTTGGGGGTTTGGGGTGGGCACGTCTCGGGGAGATCTCTGTTCGAATGTAAAATACGAATGGTCTAATATTATTCGATTGGTAATTTTCAATTTAGTTTTTATGTCAATGTATACCAAAAGCCGCTGTTATTGTTATGATGTCTTACGATTGCCTAGGAATATTTGGCCATAGGTTTACTTTATTTGTTACGCATCACATCAACTGCCTCGCATCTATAGTCCATTGCTTTACCTCGAAGTGCATAAGTGGTAGTTGCATTGTTAAATAATTTGGGTGGCTTCCTTTTTCATCCTTCGCAAACCTGACCAAGCTCTTTAAGAAATCATTTTCAGACAGGAGAAAAGAAGAAATGAAATTAAAATTCATTAGGACTTTAGATAAATCCAGAAAGAAGATGAAATAGAATAGTATCGTGTAATCGATGTATTTGTGTTATGTATCTGCCATATACTATTTAACAAATAAAAGTTGCTGATCTCTATATCTCTATCTAAGACTCGTGAAACCGAAATTTGGAGTAATTTTACTGATAGTTTTTTAGTCTTACAGGAAATTTACTAGCAAGTGGTGAAAATGGCCGTTATTCTTCTTCTTAAAGTTAATATTATTAGAAGCAACTCTTGAACGAAAAATTCTATTAAAGAAGTATTTTCTATTCGTAAATATTAATATGACCTTGAAAATTTCCATAGGTCTGTAATAACACAAAATTGGCAGTCAGTCAGAACGTACAGATGATAACACAATTATTCTAAATTCAGTTACGTTGTGACTTTGAATTAATTAATTAATTATTCAATTTGGAATATTGAAATCTGAGTGCGAACATTTCAAGTCTGTTTCGTTCGACTGAACTTCTTGGGCCTTTAAATGAATATGTTAATAACAGTGATGTCATACAAACACAGTGAATAATCTTACATATAAAATTCTCGTGCCACAAAGTTAGTTACCATACTCCTCTGAAACGGCTGGACCGATTTTTATGAAATTCTATGTGCATATTGGGTAGGTCTGAGAATCGACCAACATCTATTTTTTATACCCCAATTTTTTATGGCAAAACAACGTTTGCCGGCTCAGCTAGTAATATTTAATATCTTTGATTGAAAAAGAATGGCCAGTTGATCCCTCTTAGTTTCTATTATATTTCGTCTTCTGAAACTTACTTAATCTATCTTCCAGGAATTATCAATTTTTTTTCTCCTCAAAGAAGAAATGAAATTCTTTCACTTCTATTTTCTTATTTTTTATTAAAAACGATTTCCAAAGAATCTTCTCGTCAGGTTAGAGGAGTATCAAAAAATAAATCACCCAAATCTTTTGCAATGGAACTGCTTGGACCGACCCCATATTAAATTTGTTAAGGTATAAAATGCTAGTATAATTTATTAAACAAAAGTGGTAGGTCATAATTCCTATTAAAATGCTTTCAGCGGTTCTTATGTATGTTACAATAAATTATCACACAGACCTCTCTCAATCAGAGGAGTTCTAGAGATATTGAGAAATTATTTCCATAACACACCCATTTAGCATACATATCAATGTTTACAATTGTTATATATTCATACCAGTCGGTAATATAAAGATTAGTATCAGATTGAATTCCATTTTTCCATGAATTTTTTGAGGCTACGTGACCGTAATCAAATACAAGATTATAATGAAAGCCAATTTGGAGTGTGAATCTTTATAAGGCTGAATATAAAAAGTAAATGAGGAGATACAGTAGATTGTGTTGGAAAAGATGAAGTATTTAGTATCATTTTACAGTACATTCACAGTTTCCATAGTTCTTGATAAAGTTTCAGATAGTTATCTACCATATAACAATAGGTAAAAGTCCATTTTTCTTTCTTTAAAAAAAAAAGCAAAGCAAATGCTAATATTGGCTCTTATAAATGTTGAAATAAATTAAATTAAAAAGTTTTTAAAAACAAGATTTTACTAGAATGTCTCCAGACGAATCAAACGAGTCCAAACTCGATGATATTGCGACATTTCTTTACAGAGTTCCTATGGTCACCTTCCAGCTCCAGCATCAGATCAGCTCTATGTCATTATAATATTGTATTGTCACGCTGTATACATACACTTGCAGAATTTCAGCAAAATTGATTGAAATCTGCTTAAAAATTGAGTTGCAAGATTCCACCCGAACATACAAGCATACATACATACATTGCAAGTTAATAAAAAGCTTGTAAAAATGCACTATATTTCGATAATAAGCTATATTTTGTTGACACAGCTAGAACAGCTTGGTCTTGTACAGTCTCATGCAGGGCGGGGACAGTGCTAAGACTTTGACATTTGTAAAATTAATGACTCGCCATCTAGTGAATGGCCCCGTACTAAAATAGTTAACAGTTAATTTGAAATGTCAAAAGATGGCGTTTTATAGTGATAACGAAATATAATTTGAATATTAATAAAATAAAAAACATTTAATACAATATAAAAATAAAAAGTTCATTTATTTACTTTACTTTAAAAAAAATAAGACTAAATTAAAGTAAAAAGTTAGTGCCATACTTCAAGATCCAGGTAATAAATCGATAAAGTGACAGTTGTCAGGCGTTACTTATTTTTATTATTAAGGTGGCTCTAATGTATTTTGCGTATAGGCATATTTGCAGTTTCCGTATCATATTGTAATATTTCGTTGAAATTACTTCAAGCTAGTGCGTCGAGTTGAGCCCTGAGCTTCTAATAAGTGTTTACTTCGAAATACTTGGATTTTGTTGTGCGATATAGACTATTGAAGAACTGTGTGATAGAGACACTTTTATTCTTAGTTATTTTTAGTGATAATTGTTGTAAAATGCCTAGTAGTAATATAGGAATAAAAAGTGATTATTAATGGATTTTTTTTTATCTCATACCCTTATATTTTGAATAGATGTTTTACAAAATGTAATCAGGACTTATTTGTTTCGTTCTATTTTTAGCAGACTTCTAACAAGTTACACAAAAATGGGACGGAACAAAATAGTTTAGGGTACGTTTTGTAAAACATCTACATAACTGAATATGATATATATGTATAATTGGCTAAAGCTAAGGTTATGTATACAATTAGTTCCCGAGCCAATGTTCAGATGGCGCCTAGAATGACAGCTTGTCAAATGGGTTTGCATTTTTTACCTGCAAGAGGGCTCTCTTTACCCGTATATTACTTTACTCTTTGGTCTCATGTTACAAAAAGTCTTCTTCATCTGACAGGCTAGTGTTGCAGTCACTTAACTACTACGAGTTTCTGGTACCCGTCTTTTTATTTTATTCACATAGGTATAGACATAATATCATAAAATAATAGTTTTAAACAAAAATTTATTTCGTTATATTATAAAATAAGTTTGATCCATACTCCCGTACCTACGACTATTGTAAATTTGCATGTAACTCTGTCTTTCCGTTAAGCTTTCACGGGTAAACCCAATGATATTATAAAACCACTATCAATTTCAATCAAATTTGTCATGGACATACTTTGTTTCTTATTGAACGTCATAGGGTCCTCTTTACCCCGATAACCCGATAAATCCAAAGTGAAAAAATATACTCTGACTAGTTATTGCTCGCGGCTCCGCCCGCGTGTATGTTGATTATCGCGGCAAATAGTAGCCTATGTGTTATTCTGATGTATAAGCTATATTACTGTAAAGTTTCATCCAAATCCGTTCAGTAGTTTTGGCGAGAAAGAGTAACAATCATCCATCCATCCATACTTACAAACTTTCGCGTTTATAATATTAGTAGGATGTTATAAAAGTTGAATTTAAATTACAAGGTCAGTTTAGGTTCTATGCAAATAATTGGAGAGCATATCAATTAAGCTTAAAAGCGAACTCAATCATTGAATCAATTTATCTTTTAACTGGTTGTGTATTTAAATAAATAAAATATAAAGCATGGGAATTAAAGGTTCCGTCTGAATATGACAGGACGAACAGATACAGGAACCTTAACTTTTCTGATAATTGGAGTCTCAGTAGTGTGCTTAAATTGTGCTACAATAGGTATATTGTGAATTCATCAAAATCTTTAAATAATTCATTGCTAGACATAGGCGTTATTCAGTGCGACGTGGACCGTCCGCGCGCGGATTAGGGCATGCGTCCATCGCGTATAAATTCGTCGTTCAATGCTGTGTGGACCGTGATTGAGAGTTGTATAGTCAAGAATAAAAAAAATATGAAGATGACGACAGTATTTCACATACGCCCCGCCCCACCCCGCCCGACCGTCCGTCGGGCACTGAACAACAAGAGCAGAGCTCTCCGCCTCTCCGTATCACGGAGAGCTCCGCGTAGCACTGAACGCGCTATACATGCTTCATACATTGTACCATCCGTCGCGTACATCCGCGTAGGTCATCCGCGTCGCAATGAATAGCGCCTTAGATCTCTTCTTAGATAGGAAGTTTTATTCTACTAAATCAGACTAGCCGGACGGGTAGGTATTGGGGTTGTTATTCTTAAGTAAATTTTGAACAAATGATTAATTTTAAACAGGTTTTTTTTTTAAAACAAGCTTTTATTACTTGTTAATAAAAAAAATACTTTAAGCCCTTTCATTTGATACCCATATTGGTTGGATTGTTCAGAAATAAGTACGCCGCCATTTTTTTGCGGCGGCCATTTTGGATTAATAATAATACCGATTATATATAATTCCATTGTCATCAGAACTAGAGGTAGATTTTAAATTTCAGCTCAAGCGGAAATCGAGAAGTGGATCAAATTTAACTTGCAAGATTTGATTACAGAAAAACATCGGGACAGGTGAAACTAAATAATAGCTTGTAAAGATTAAGTGATTTGGAATGATTACCTTTTCAAAAGACTTTCTTATTAACCAAATGCAGCGATTACTTTTTAGGGTTCCGTGCCAAAGGCAAAAAACGGAACCTCTATGGTCTTCAAAAATGATATTAAGGTTTCTAATATCATTTTTTTCTAAACTGAATAGTTTGCGCAAGAGACACTACCAAAGTGGTAAAATGTGTCCCCCCCCCTGTAACTTCTAAAATAAGAGAATGATAAAACTAAAAAAAATATATGATGTACATTACCATGTAAACTTCCACCGAAAAATGGTTTGAACGAAATCTAGTAAGTAGTTTTTTTTTAATACGTCATAAATCGTAAACTGCAATATACCTTTCATTCAATCAACACAAATATAAAAATATAAATTATATTATGTTACTTACTGCTGCGGAACCCTTCATGAGCCCTTTTTTATTTTCTACCACAGATGCGTTCAGGAACTTGAATTTGTCGGTATATTTCTTATTGAATCCATTTTTAATAAAATCATTCAAGCAAATCCTTAACACAGACACCCGTAAATCTCAACTTTGAAGTAAGACAAAACTTTTAAATTCCCAAGATCCCACAGCTTCCACCAACGATGAGCTAAGATATTTTTGCGACGTCTTCAACTTCAGAAATGGCATTGAACATATTTTTTTTTCATCTTAAAAACTTTGGAAAGGAAATAAATTTTCTTGAAAAAATGTAGGTACTGGGATTTAATTTTATATCTACATTTATCAGTTACATGAAAAGCAATTTTGTTTTTATGGAACTTGAGTTGACTGTCGCTTAGCCGACTTTAATCTTTTCCGACTTACAATCTGTGAAAAGGATTTTGAAAAACTTTGAAGACAAAGCGATGGATTAATATTAAAATTGTGGACTTATTTTACACTAGAAGAGAAGACGATTAATTAAGCTTTTTCTTTAGTTTATTTCATTAGAATTTGTTCCAAAAAACAGTTAATAGTAGTGATTATGTTTGAATATGTTATTATACGTTGAATATGTTGTGAATTTTGTACATTTTAACTGACTTTATAAGTGTAACCTCTGTGCACCCACCTTATAAGATTTCTACATCACCCGAAGGTTGACTGGATGAGAATGCGCTGGGCATTAAGTCCGTCGATTTACATATTTAATGTAAAGTTGATAAATAAATAATATTTTAACAATAATATTTATCAATAATATACAAATAATAGCTCGATGTGTACGGACGGACAGACGGATATGTATATAGATAAAAAATTGTATTTTTCTGAACTTTCTATACTTAGTAAAATTTACTATATAGCACTAGCTGTCGCAGCTCCGCCCGCGTGTATATCGATAAATGAAGAACCGCTCGACCGATTTTGCGCAAACTTCACATAAACCATCTACTAAATAGTCCGAACAAGGCCTAAACATTTGGTTTGGATAGGTGAGCCCGATCTTGAGTTATAAAATTACAACGAAAAGTGGTATTGATTTTTATTTATAAGTATTGTATGATATATATTGTAAGTATAGATAAGTTGTCTAGTACCCATAACACAAGGTCTGCTTAGTTTGGGACTAGATGGCGTTGTGTGTAAGATGTCCGAAATATTTATTTATTTATCTGACCAACGGAAATAGCAGGCCTTAACCTCATTTCTAAGGAGATGCCTATTTCCATCAGTGGACTATTAACGGCTGTTGATGTGTTGTGATGATAAAAAAAAACTGAAAATTCACTTCGTTTAAGATAAATCCATTTGCTTTCCTTTTCAATAGATCTGTTTTTGAGAAAACTTAGTTTGACCTGTTTGACACAGTTAAATCCTTGATTCTGGACTGTTTTCACTGATTAGAAAATTAACGAACGAAAATTAAATGAACCGCTTTTACCATTTGCTAATACAGTTCCTGATAGACTATTCTGAACGTATCTACCAAATATATAGGGTGCATTACCTACTTCAGTGTTTTTAACTGACTTCAAAAAAGGAGGAGGTTCACAATTCGATTGTATTTTTTTTATGTTTGTTACCTCATAACTTTCGACTGGGTGAACCGATTTTGATGATTCTTTTTTCTGGTGCCGTTCCATGTGGTCCCATTTCAATTTGGTCTAGTTTTGACATGTCATCCATGAGAAAACCATATAAGTCTTCAATTTTCATTAAGTATGTGTGCGACAAATTGACGAATAACTCAATATCACGCCAACCAATTTGATGATTATTTTTTATTTGAAAGCTGGTGCTTCCCGTGTGTGCCCATTTCAATTTGTTCCAGATTGAAGTCGGTTTTTTTTTTGTTAAAATTTTGTATTATTTTTTTAATACATCCCTGAAATTGTTGACAAGCTCTGCTGAAACTGAGTTAAGCTAATCCATGCTAATATTAACCTATAATTTGAAAGTAATTCTGTCTGTCTATCTGTTACGCTAATCCGCTGCACCGATTTCATTGGCATTAAGATACTTTCATTCTTGAATCTGGAGATACTTTGATACTTTTCGGCGATAACAGACATAATTATGGGCAAAGCCGCGACCAAAACAGCTACTTAACAATACAAACAATGGACTATTGTCCAATGTAGTCTAATTTTCACCTCCGTTTTCACTACTAAAGCTTTATGCCTTTTTCAGGACTTAAAACATTTTACCAAAGTATTTTCTTAAACAAACATAGCTTTGTACACTTAAAAGGGAATAAAAAATCTAATTTCTCTAGAAGCCAGCAATAAACTAAATTCATAATACAAAAAGTAGAAAATTTTCATTTATATTCATACTATTTGTTCGCCATCTTGAATATGTTAAATGAAAACAGTCGCTTCAAAGCGGTTTTTTCTTAGGGTTCCGTAAATGGACAACAAGAGGAGTAGATGAAAAAATTTTTTTTATAGTTTCCATTCGTCATCCGCGCATTTTTTACGTTCTATCGCGATTAAAAGATAAGATCAATTTTCATAAAATACCACTGAATCAAAGAGTAAACAGGATTACTTATTTCTTCTCCAGTAATAAGAGTGTACGATTTCAACTAAGTTGCAAAAAAAATCCGCAAAAGATACAACTAAATCCCCTTTTCACGCGGCAATATGCCTTTGCTATTGCACCAACTCTTGCAACATATACAATTACTGCCGTACTAACACATTGATGTCCTATTGACGAAACATCCATTGACAAAATTTAATGCCAATTTCAATAACACTAAACTCATTTGAAACCGAAACATGAATAGTGATCGCCTATAAAGACCGATGACCTTTATGCCTGTTCTTGATTTTCTTTAGAGGAACGGAACCCCAACTTCAAAACCTTTCTTTACACTAAACGGCAATCTAATACAGGAGAAGCTTCGCAAGGAAAGCAATGTCAGACTTGAGTTAGTTCAAGTGTCAGACGCTTTTTCTATTGAAAACGGTTCAAGCTATCGTAAAGTAACCCTTTGATGTGTGGGGATTGATATTTACACGGTTGGATAGTGTTTACTGAACGTAGAGCTAAAAGATCTGTACGACGTGTCTTTGATTTAGTCTATAGGTACTGTCTTAGCTGTCTATTTTCATTTAAAGGAATATTTGCACATTTAAGTAGTTTTTCTACCCCAGCGTGAACTATTGATGAAGAACCTTTGAGGGTTTTTATAGACAAACTAAAATGTATGACAAAAACATGTATTTAGTGGCGCCTTTGATATCGTTGCGAATTAGAAAAGTATTTAACTATTCTTTTTTCCGTGTACAAACCTATAGGGCCGTTTATCATGGGGTGATGTATTGAAATGACACCGACGAATGATACGGCGCGGCGGCGTGCCGAGTTGCGCTTAAAATATGAGGGATTAGGATATTTTATGTTTGACCCTGCTAAAATGACTCAACTCTGCCTGATGGAAAGCATAAGCAGAATCCAAGAGTGGTGGTCACCATACTCATATACGAGACTTATTCTAGGTTAAGGTTATTTTTTATTTGAAAAAAAAACAGAAAAATTGTTAACGAGTGTAACGGTCGATTAGCACCAAGTAGAACGTTCGGGATATGAATGCGTGAAATTACTCGAACGAAGGTATTTTTATAGTATTTGACAGGCTTGACCCACATATTTAGTAGATAATATAAAATAAAGTTTACCATAAATATTCTAATGATTATTAGCATACAATTATTATTTGATAATACAGGATTGTGTAACATTAAAGATTTGATATGAAATATAAGTCGCGCCGTAAGCTGACAAGCGGAAGGCGCCAAGATATTAATATGAATCAACTATTTACTTGTTTATAAAATCACCAATTGAATTATAAGTTTATAATATATTTTATTGTATGCCTAGTAATTATTAAGATTTAAACAAATGAGGCATTTATACGAGGTTGGAATCGTTACTTTTAACACGAGACATAATTGCGATAAAAATATTTAAAAAAAGAGTTAGAACATCTTCTATTTCTTGACGTTTCGCTTCTATTTCCAAAAAATACCGCTATTCAATAAAAAATATGTGTAACGTTTTATAAATTTACCAATTAAACGAGTAGAATGATTTGTAAAGCAGTTCATTATCTATGTACCGAAAGTAGTAGAGCCACGCTGATTTCAGCACGAACGGGCCGGCTCGACCGGGGCGGTACTACCCTCGCACAGAAAATCAACGTAAAATGACAGCGTTCGTGCTGTCGTGTTTCGTTGGTGAGTGCGAGACCGGAGGCCCAATTAGTCTAGTCAACAAGTTCCATACTTGTTGACTAGACTAAAAGATGCAGCAGCATCACTAGGCCGCCATAGTGTGGGTCGCCATACTGCATTGTCTGCATTCGCAATGAGTATGGTGACCACCACTCTTGGATTCTGCTTATGTTTTCCATCAGGCAGAGTAGAGTCATTTTGGCGAGCCAAATATAAAAAAAAAAAAAAAAAAGTATATATAAAATAGAAATCTCATCTTAATGCACCTTACACTCGACGAAGCTAAACAAAGGCTTGAAGGTACTAACGTTAGTTGTGAGTCGGAGTTGAGATGGGCCTTTCAATGTCGAGGGTCCTTTCCTGAAGCAGTCTTAATCCTCTAACCCTTAGAAAAGATTTCGCCTTTATGTGTGTTCTGTCTACCGTGTTAATTGTTCGTATTCTGAAGACTCCTCACCCTCCTCTTTGGTCAAAATTCATTCTTTGAAACCAGAAACTGTACATGCTATGGGTATGGTTTAAAATGAATTTTCATTCCATGGATAACCGAATTGCTAAAATTTTGATGTTGTTTAGTAAGTGGAAAAATTCGGTATAAAAATTCTAGGAATGAGAATCTAATCACGATAATATTAAACAGAAATGAACTAATAAGAGGCTCTATCAAATCAATTCACAAAAGCAATTTAAGAAAAACTAGCAAAATTTAGAACCAGATGCCTGACTTTAGGGCTTTAAATCGTCTCTGGTATAAATAAACAATTTTTTGGGTTCGACATTTATCGAATAAAAGTGCCATCTTTAAATTAAATACTACCTATTTTTTGTTCCAGAGGTCTCGATCTCCGAGTGGATCAGCGCAGAAGCAGCTAGATGAGGCCGACCTGTTTATGGACCTTATTAAAGATGTAGCTAATGAGTTGGATATCGATGTACTTTGCCATAAGGTAAGTCAAATATAACAACTTTTCTACATTTACTGGCTGGATTTTCTCGGACTAAACGCTTAATGTGAATATGTTAGTGACTTTTCATGTCATGACAAATTTACAAAAATGCGGATAATTACCTGAATTTATTTTATACCAAGTAGTCAAAGGTGCCAATAATGCCATAAGGCGAAACCGGTCAGATGTAAATTTAATTAAAATAGTGGAACAAGTACAAGTAAGCTTCATTCTAAAATGTATTACAAAAAGTTCCATCAAGTGCCGACAATGCCGAGTATAAATTACAATTCTATATGTCTTTCAATGTAAGTGTTAATATTGATAAGCTTCTTAATATCTCTGAAACAACTGACAAGCAGAAATAGATACCTACATACCCAAATTCCGTCAGCCATATTGCAATGAAAATCAACGGCGAGTCAGAAATATGCGAATCAGTTACAGTAGAAGGAAATTGTACTGATACTGTGTATGTTGTGGATTATAAATCAAAACAAATTACGGCTATATTTATCCAGATCCTAAACAAAGCAAACTCCGACAAAAGAGATTGACAAATAACGAGGAACGCAATAGGTTTATGGCTTGTATTGATCTGTACTGCAAATAGAACCGTTTTGTTGCTTCATTTTGTGAACTCCAAATATTGGTACAAACTAGGTCGTAACTGCTACATACTCAGAATTTCACTAATATTCAATCCGAACTGTTTATTTTGTTTGACGCTTATCTAGGATCTACTAGTTCAAATTTGAAAAATCTTTAAGTAAGTAGGTAAGTAAATTTAGTCATTTACCGGAAAAGAATATAAGGTATAATTTATCATACTACCACTAATAACGCCCGAGCATCAATAAAAATGTTGGAAAAATTAAGGTAATTTCCTTTCGGAAGACGAAGATAAGTCAGTTACAAGATTGAACTTCCCCCAATGAATTACTATGACTTCTGTATCTCAGAACCACTAGAATAAACTCCCTGAGCAACTCACTGATATTCTGAAATTAATTAAGTTTGAAGGGAATTTGAGGAATCAGAAATATGAAAACAAACTCAACATCAAATAAACTGGGAATAAAAGAAAAAAAATTAGTAGCAAGTAGTTCCTAGTACACTTTATTGCTCGAATTAACGCGATCACGTCATAGGTATAAATATTCTCTTGATTGTCGATAGTTTCTACTGGATTAGGTATGCGCAACATTGACGTTGGTCCACCTGAAAATGTCAGAATATTTTTATTAATATGGGACTTGCCAAAGTGACTAATCTATCTGATGGAAAGCATGATTTGAATTCAAGAGTGATAATCGCCATACTCACTGCGAATGCAGCCAATGCAGCATGGTCACCCACACTAAGGCGGCCTAGTGAGATGCTTTTTCACGCCCCGCTCTAAGGATCGAAATGATAAGAAAAATAAAATGTTTTGTTTTGTTGTATATTAAAAGACAACTCCCGCACTAGGACTATTCCTGTGTCACGAGGAACTTTACAATTATTTACACACCCAGATCCAAAACAACAATTTGTGGATCAAATAAAGTAATGTCACGTGTGGGATTTGAGCCCACAACACGCAACCTAGTTAAAACTGGCGAGTTGACCGTTTAAACCACTATGGTATTCGTGCGTTTAATACTAAATTTACATTATAAAGTGCTGTTTAGTAATTTTGTTAGTTTACAACAAAATAGGAGTGTGGCTTTCAAAAACACGTAACACAGTTACCCGACACCATGTTCCTCAGATAAATACAAAAGCTAAACAGGTGTAGAGCATAAAGAAATGTGCAACTATCTAAAAATACAACACCTGGTGTTAAATTCTTCTATTCGAATTATGTCAGTACGCCTGCCTCCCTCACAGCACAAAGTAGGAATGGCTGGATATAGGAAAGTATCCTGTATGGGGGTGGAACATTAAAAGGGAGAGGTGGTGTTAATTTAAACTTCCGTTTATAGGCACTCGTTTACAGAGGCTCTTAAAATACTTGCACGTTAAAAAGGTTTGTTTGTTCATACGCTCGGATAAAGAAAACTTATGTTTTAAATTAGTTATGATCGTGTTTAGAACTTTCTGTACTGACGCAATAGGATCGTGTTTTTTTTATTATCCCCACTAACATTAGAATTTGAAAATATGTCTGTTTGTATGTTACGCTTGCCCAGCTAAACCGTTGCACTGACTTCAATGAAATTCGGCATGGAGATACTTTGATTCTTCTACGCATCTACAAAGCTAGTATCAGAATAATTTAGATAATAAGAAATCGAATGGGTCTATAATTTATAAGATGCTAATATTGATCTTTTGAATGGACTAGTTTGTATTTACTTATATTCCAAATCTCGAAAGCAGCTATTTCCTCCGTTCTCCTTTGTTGTATTCTTGATAACATGTGCGGATAATTTTCTAAGACATTAGGAGGGCACGGACAAAGAATAGGGATCGAATGATCTGATACTGATAACCATTTAACATTCCTCATTACAGCAGGACTTGACTCCTGCATCATACTATCTAATCTAGACGCTACTGGAGAGGCAAATTTGGATAAAGTTTACAATTAATAAACATCGTCAACAACCCCTTTTTATACAAGTCTAAAAACAAAAGCACCTTTGATTGAAGCAATTTATATCAAAAGAAATCCAACACGACAAGCAAGCAAACCCTTACAACCATCCCAGTTTAGATGAAACAATGACTTGGGCGGGACAGGATTTTACTGTTGGCTATAAAAACGAGTTTAAATTACAAAACGATTTCCCCTTTTGTCTGTTCATCATGACTATTGGCTTTAATAACCAAGTTGAAGATTAATTAACTGATAATATTATGTTTATAGGTCAGTCTATTGCAGCTATAGATCCTTTAAATCCAGTGTTTAGGTATGTTGTCAAAATCCAATAATTTAGATTTTGATAAAAAAAACAATCTCCATTATCGCCTGTACTATGGGGAGGGCCTTTAATGCCCTTATGTTATTGTTATTATTCTTTTATTAAAATCTGGTTGCCAAAAGGAAAAATAATTCTATTTTAGAAACTGATTTCCGGTAATTCGTTTCCAATGTGGCCGAAGGCGAATAATCGTTGAGACCAGTATTCGCGGTTACTTTGCGCCATCATTCCACACGGCAAACCACCATCCCCATCACTAGAATAATTAGCACAAGTCAACTGTCGAATATAGTGTAAAAGTATTTCTGGACCGGTACGACCTCCAAATCTTCAGGAAAAGAGCCTTGGTCTTAATTGCCGCCGAAGCGTATGTAATTCTTAAATTGCAGGCGTCTAATGCTATCACAGCTTTTCGTCAGATAACCCATCTGGTCGTATGCCCTCTATATCACATTTTTTTTTTTTAAATATCTATAGTTTAGATTAAACATTTAACATCATCTAAATTATTGAACACACGTACCTAGGTATTCTGGTCCAAAATAAAGTCAGATTTAATTTAGTACCGAGAACAATTGAATCGATTGAGGTTCTAGAAATACCTTAACTATAACTAAATTTAGTCAGATATAGAACTAAGTGGAAACTAATAACAAAATTTAAAACTAGGCACCAGATGTTTCGGATGAAACTTGACTGAGTTGAAGATTACTATAACTAATGTCTAATTTTAATAAACAGTATTGTTTAGCCGATTAATTAATTTAGGTTGAAATCATTCGTATTTTAAAATTTGTCAAACATTTTTAGTAAAATCTATAAATCCTATCAAAATTCTAAGTAAAAATAGCTGAATTAATGTGAGAAATATGTGTTCCGGCAAGATATTTGCCAGTTGTCACGTAAGTAGGACTAAAGACGCAATGTACATGTTTTCTTACATCTCACAAAACACATTTTGTGTCGAATCAGCTGTAGATAAGATTGTGCTATAGAATCGAGAAAAGCCAATTTAGATGACATAGAGGGCTTATCCAATCAATTTTCTTGGATAAAACTTGTTTCACAATGATATGTATAAAAATGTTGTGTTGGAATTCGCAAACAATCAACTTTCAATTTGAAACCACTTAGACCTACTTTGCCGCAATGGTGGATATGTATTGTCGTCTCCTATTTTTCCAAGAGTTTCTACATATGAAGGACATACTGTGCATGTATTTATGTCAGTTTTCTAGTACCCATAACACAAGCTCTGCTTAGCTTGGGACTAGATAGCGTCGTGTGTTAGTCTGAAATATAATATACTTAAGGTATATATACGTGTTCAATCCTCTCGCTAATGCAGCGTTCACCTTGGGAAGTTTGCAATGTCTATAGGGCCCATGAATATAGGCATTCAATCGCTAAGCTTGTTCACTGGCGAGAGCATTAAAACTTCACGGCGTTTCACCGTGTTCTTATTCTAAGCTAATGTAATATCAAGCACTTACTGGAGATGCGTGAAGTCCTTGATATCGGCGGGCTTGATAGGGGCGCCCCTCTGCTGGTATTCTCTCCGCGTTCACACATTCATACTCCTAAGTGGCTTACAGGCTCCCTAAGGATTATTACAATACACCCGTTTTAACTGTCGCGGATCGCGCCTATTTGACGGGACTACTAAAACTCGCGAGTCCAAACCAGACCAATCATAACGGTAACCAACGAAACACCGAATTGGATGGACAACCAGCTACATTTATATTAAACGCCACTCAAACGACACCTTGATCGACCGTCTTTTTCATAGGCTTGTTATTAGTACTATCTTGTCACTTCAAAACGTCAAACAAGAAAAATGACAAAGAAAAACAAAAACAAAGAATAAAGTGAAGTTCAATTCTTAAATCTGTTAATTTATGATAACATTGAAAATGATACTAATTGAAATTAACATTTAGTTTTTGACAATTCTCAAGCTATCAATTTATTAATTAGATCAATCAATTAAATTAAAAAGCTTTTTAAAAACAAGCTTTTACTGGAACGACTCGAGACGAATCAAACAAGTCCAAACTTGATGATTTTGTGATGTTTCTTTAGAGAGTTCCTATGGCCACCTTCCAGCTCCAGCATCAGATCAGCTTCATGTCATTATAAAATTGTATTGTCACGCTGTATAAAGAACGCTGTATGAAGATATCTGCTTCAAAATTGAGTTGCAAGATTCCACCCGAACATACATACATTGCAAGTTAATAAAAAGCTTGTAATATGTGACTATTTATCGATTTCAATTTGAACCGAAAATCGAATCCGTAAAGGGAACCAAAGCATTGAAAAAAGTTACATTACTATATTAAGTAAATGTGCCGAAGGTTTTTATTTTTCATCCTTTTTAGGCACAAGGGTTGGGGACCCTGTGGGACTACCTTGGCAAAATTTGTTAGCATGATAGCTACTTGGCTCTTGGTAAGTAAACAAATGGGGTAAAACAGCTTAGTCGGATTGTGAGGCATGAAATTACGGCTTGAGAAGCTTAACATACCTACAAGCAAATTACATGAAAGAAATGGTGGAGTTACATGTGTATCGAAGGCCATTTATTGATCTATCTCGATCTAGATACCGAAAACGAAACAGATTAATGTATTTAATGATTGAAAATTTAAACAAAGCCATACTCGTAAATATGTATATGCATATTATCGTCATTTAAGCCGAAGGGCGCCCATTACTAGACATAGGTCTGCACCAAGGCTCTTCACGACAACCAATCCTATGTTACTCTCATCCAACGGCTTCCTCTGACTTACGTTCTGACTTCCAGTAGGTACACGTATGACAAACCTGATACTTTTTCAATAAGAGAAATGTATTATATATGCTACAGCAAGATATAGTTCTTCTGCAAGATGATGCAGTAGACGACTGCTAGAATTACCGTTGTCTGATCTCTACGAATGTTGAGGAGATAATTTCGAATTCTAAGCAAATCAATTCATAGCGGTATGCATCCCCGTCAACATACAAAATCTTTTGATAACATATATTTCCTAGAGGTAGTTAGGTTCGTCAGACCTTCTTTTAATAACAGATTTAGCAACGTATACCTTTTTCTGTTTGTATACTTTTCTTCGTTAATGTACATTCAAAAGAACGTTTACCTTCGCTTGGAATATCACATTCACAGTATCCAGGTAAATGGGCAACAATTATCATAACCATTACCGTTTGCAGGGTTGCCTACCTCTGAAATGCAAAAACAATGTATGTACTGATTATGCAGAGGACACCGATGTTAGCACGATCCAAAGCTCAATATCTATTTTTAATCATAGAGATTTAATATCACATTAAAACCTGTTGAAAATAGAAGTATCTTTGATATTTAATTTTTGCAGTTCTTTAGCCCAATTTAGAGACCCTAGGCACTTCTTCAATTGTTTTCGGTTCTTACATAGAGTGATGTTTTCAATTTTGTTCTCTACATGCGACCAGGCCCATGTAGGCACGGAAGTTTTTGAAATTCTCACATTTCTTTACTCTTCTTACTATTACTTTCTCTCCTTTACTATAATATGCATGTACCTTACATTTAAAACTTCCTCTTGAATCACTCTATTTATTGCTGAAATTGCATTAAAATCTGTTGAGTAGTTTAAAAGATTTAAGCGTTCAAACAGCGGAAGAAGATTTTATTTTACACTATGTAACGATTAAGTTCGAATAACGACAATATTTACACCATATTATTTAATTGGAAGCTTTTTTTTAAATTTAAGCTTTTAAGAAACGTTTGCCTACCTGAATTAAATACCCTTATAATAAATTAACTTATACAATTTTGCTATTAGAGACAGGAATACTTAAAACTTATTTTGTTTAATTTAAACATTCGCAAGGCTTACTACGCATCACCAACGTGTTTAATCTTTAAGCCGCTTTTACCCAAAAGTTTTAATTAAAATCTCGTGTTACATTTTGCATGTTAATATAAGATGACCATGTTCCTTCAACGCGGATTGCTATGGCTTTAAATACGTTATTAACTGCGTTGAAGTTAACGATATTACTTAGTTAAAGCCGCAGATCCTTACCAAAATTATGGCACTCCTTAACACAGAGGAAACAATATTAACAACAACTTTTACTTTATTCAAAATGAACGAGTCCAAATTAATATGATATTGATGAATTATTAAGACGACTTACAGAATCAGTTTAACATCTAGATATATTAGATCATCTAGATAGTTTAGCCGAGGATCGAACTAAGTGGCGTGCAATTGGAGAGGACTGCAGTGGACTGCGATAGGCTGATGATGATGATCTAGATAATTTAAACATTCTTCAATATACCAAATAAAGTTTTCTACGTAAATATAGAATATCTACTAACAAACTGAATTCAGACTTACATTGTAAAGAATTACCAACTCCCCAGTGACTGCTGCCAAGTCACAATAGCGGCAAAACTGATGCAACTTAGTAAAAAGGTCAATCTTTGTGTCAATGAATTCGGTTCTATATATAATATACTAGCTTTTGCCCGCGGCTCCACCCGTGTGTATGTCGGTTGTCGCAGTTAAGAATAGCCTATGTCCTACCTCAAGAATTGAAGTACCTTTCTGTTAAAATTCATTGAAATCAGTGCAGTAACAGATAGAAAGATAATTACTTTCGAATTAATGATAGTAAGTATGGTTAATGGTAAGTATGGAGGCGCTCATAGCCCAGTTGCACTCGGTGATTAGGAACAATCACCGAGGATAAGCAACGGCGGCGCGGTCAGTTCCTGGATGGGTGACCGCTAGTGGCATGTTACCATTGGCGTCTCCGTGATTCGGAGGTCACGTTAAGCAGTCGGCCTTTGGGCGGCTTAAAAACATTCAACGGCAAGATTACGTAGCCACAACGTTGTCTTGCCAGTCCCGAACCCGCACTCGCCCAGCGCGGGGACTGGCCTTAACCTTTTCCTGAGAGGAGACCCGAGCCCAGCAGTGGAACGTTATGGGTTGTTGATGAAGCATGGTTAATCGTCCAATCAGATCATAAAAGTAATTATTCTAGGAAAGGCAAGGATTTCTAGAATAATCTCAAAGATATAACAAGGTTCCTTTATGTACATCAAAATTCAACTGCCTCGTTGGTCTCGCGGTTGGCGTGTGCGACTGCTGATCATGAGGTCTCGGGTTCGATTCCCGGGTCGGACCAAATGTTTGTATGATCTACAAATATTTGTTTCGGAGTTTGGGTGTTTTTCTATGTATAATATGTATGTATTTACAAAAAAAAAAGTATATATGTATTTGTATCAGTTGTCTAGTACCCATAACACAAGCTCTGCTTAGCTTGGGACTAGATGGCGTTGTGTGTTAGAAGTCCGAAAAAATATTTATTTAATCCAAAGGTAATGTTGTAAAATACAAAACAATAGAAGTCACTCATTTAAAATCTTTGAACAAAACGAAAACAACGGATTAGGTTGAGCATATATTGACTTTGAAACTTTCGCGTTCCATGATGTAATAATTATTATTTTTACGGGAATTAACGCGATCACTTATTTCAAGTTATTACATACCTCTGTTTTGCCTGACGGTAATGTGGGTCACCAATCTGCGTTGCCCACATTTACAATAAGGATGGTGACAACCACTCTTGAATTCTACTGATGCTTTCTATCAGGCAGAGAACAATAATTTTGACAGCTTTTAAAATAAAAATATCAACGTTTTATGTACCTATTATGTTAAAAGTACTTCACATAATATCAATTCGAAATTCCAAAAAAAGAAACAAAACACAAATTCCTCGCATAATATAACAGACATCTTGAAACGGGTTACATCCCTTGTCAACCTCCGACCGTGTGGAAAAAAGAAAATATACCGTATTGCACGTCGGCCCGCACAAATTGTTCTTGTCTGCCGAATCCGCTGACAGCTCACAGACGTGTAGAACAACTGTTAGTACATTTTATTAAGTTAACTGACTTGCTTTTAGTGGGAATTCGATAGCTCTTAACATTTCACATGCTTATATTTTTACTTTAACAGTCCACTGCTGTCCAGATCTGACTATACCATGCTGACCAGATGGGTTGGTACCTGATGACTAATAGATATTATTAAGACCACCAACCAAAGACACGAGTAATTCAAGAGACAAGTGCATTATTCTGCTATAAGAGCGCGGCGACCGACGCTCGCAACTGCAAGTTAAAATTTGTTCGGAATATTGCTGTATCTAATATAATTATAATAAAATAAAATATATATCTAATATCTCGTCGTGTATCTCGTTAAGCCATACCTGGCGTAGTATATTGACATACGTTTGCTGCGATAGCACTACTATTTGGTTTTTATAATAAATATGGATGTGTTGTAGACTACCAAAAATCATCAATGAAAACTCAATGTTTTTCATTTTCTTTTCGGTAATTAGTAATTTGATAATACAAGCTATGCTTTTTTATAATAAATATTATACGTATTGCTGTTTATAATATAGACAAAACAAACTTAACACATGTCATTTACGCTGTAAAAATGTGCAAAATTAAATTCAACTTTTTCGTTACTTTACGTAGGTTTTTTTAAATAAAACGGGAAAAGGAGCCTGTATAAATACTGTTTAAATCTGGATATCAACATAATATGGTGGAAATATGTTCAAACTACAAATTATTTTGGTATTCAATTTGTATGGAGAACTCAGTGACCGCCGGCCCCTTAAGACCTTCCCAGAATTAGGGCATTGGTTGACAATCGTTAAAACAATTGAGATTTTCAATGTAAATCATTTTTAATATGGGGACCCTGAGAGGATACTAGAGAGCCCAAATCTGCTTGTAAGATATTTTTTTGTGTGATAGGGGGCAAACGAACTGACGTATCGTCTGATGGTAAGCGATTACCGCCGCCCATGATCACCCGCAACATCAGAAGCGTCAAAAGTGCGTTGCCGGCCTTTGGGGGATGGGGGGAGGGGTTGAGGTATGGGCCTCCGGTATCCTCACTCCCTAGGTGAAACACAGCGCAAGCGCTGTTTACACACCGATTTTCTGTGAGGCCGCGGTATCACTCCGGTCGAGCCGGCCCATTCATGCCGAAGCGTGGCGCTCCCACGGTAAAGTTATTACTTTCAAGAAATCTTTACTAACCATCATGTAACCCGTCCCTTTTTCCAAAAAAATAAGGCAAAGTCACAAACAGACAACAATAAACAACTACAGAAAACAACAGTTACCAAAGCCACTTACTGCGATAAAAATGAGTACTAATTTCACAGTCACTAACAACTCAATCGTCGGATCGTAGAATGCTGGAGATAGTGATAATTAGTTCTTAAAGTCCACAATGCTAATGACGGAGCACATTGTCAATGAAACGGAGAACTCATTTACAACAAAACGAGCGCACATTAAAGAGAAATGCTGACATAACGGTTGATATTAAAGTGTAAATCATTAGTGCGGGTTCTGAAGTAACCTATTTTTAATCGACCTCAAAAAAAGAGGATTATACATTTGGTTAAATTTTTATTTATGTTTGTTACCTCGGATTGCAGTCATTTATGAACGGACATGGGCAATTTATTTTCATGGGTATTCTTTCCGTTTTAGCCAATGTACATTTAAATTAGAAATACGACACCAAAGCGTTTAAAATTAAAAAATATTTTAAAGATAAATTGGTTAGGCTTCAAAATCAATTTGAGAAACATGCTATGGGTTTTCTGTCCACTTACTCGGCACTCGTTTTCTTCTTACTTCCTTTCTTCCCATATCAACTTTCACGCAGTCCATATTTTCCTCGGTCTTCTCTTACATCCATCAATTTTCGTACATAAAATTCTCTTCCCAAAATATTGCTCATGCCTATGTATCAAGATAATCAGTTGTATATACTACAAGATATGTAAGAATATTTCTTTATATCATTGAACTGGTCATGTCTATTCTCTAAAGTAGTTGGCTTAAAATTGTATAAAAAAGCTTTTAGTTTGATTATGTTTTCATATAAATTATGAAAAACTATTTGTAGATGCGCTGTTATATTTCCCAGTTTAAGTTTAGCACAAACACGGGAGAAGCAAATAACATTAGAGAAACAAATTAAACAAGTTATTATTAAGTTAGCTTGCTTGTGATGTTCGCAAAGGATAAACAATTTAAAATTTAAATTTCTATCTCTCGTCCTACGTCTTTTGAGTTTTAATTCTATTTACATAAATATTGATGGACTTCAATAGTAGGTTTATGATTATAGGATTTGATTGCGTTTTGATGATCGAACTATTTAATTAAGCCGTTTAAAAAAATGTTTTTATAAGAAAGGACTCCCCGGCCAGGAAAAATGCTACTAAGCTACTTATATTATAATTTTTATTGCGTGATACAGAGTCTATAATCTATACTAATATTATAAAGCTGCAGAGTTTGTTTGTTTGTTTGTTTGAACGCGCTAATCTCGGGAACTACTGGTCCGATTTGAAAAATTCTTTCAGTATTGGATAGTCCATTTATCGAGGAAGGCTATAGGCTATATTTTTTTTTCAAAAAAATTAGAGATCCGTAAGAAAATTGCTATT
Source organism: Diaphora mendica (assembly GCA_949125395.1). Classification (NCBI taxonomy): domain Eukaryota; kingdom Metazoa; phylum Arthropoda; class Insecta; order Lepidoptera; family Erebidae; genus Diaphora; species Diaphora mendica. The sequence continues at coordinate 695,316 of OX421332.1, read as the reverse complement.
TCGTAACCCAAGGTGCTGCAATAACTATTGACAATAGAACAAAATAATGTATTACGAGTTTGTAGGTCCCATTAAGATCTACAAAAAAGTCCGCGAGAGCATATATCTAACTATCATGGTTTAGTAACAATAACCGCTTTTGTGTTCAAAAAAAATATTAAATCGTCTGCAGAAAGAAACTACGTTAAATGTGTATCGTAATATTAATCCTTATTCAAATAAAGCATTAAGTTATCAAGGGTATTTATGTAGAAGTAAAACACTTTTTGTTTCATCCCATTCGGACATTTTGTTTAAAAGTTATCACGAGTATAAGGCGCTAAGAGTTGGTACCTAAAAATGAGTTATTTGCCAAAGAGTTTTAATCAACATAATACCTAATATTAATCTTTATCCATAAATATATAAATGTGTTGTTCATTATGAGTATTCGATCTTAGAAGAGTGTAATAAATACATCTATACCAATATATAAAGCTGAAGAGTTTGTTTGTTTGTTAGAATGCGCTAATCTCAGGAACTACTGATACAATTTGAAAAATTATTTCAGTGTTAGATAGCCCGTTTATCGAGGAAAGTTATAGGCTATATATTATCACGCTAAGACCAATAGGAGCGGAGGACCAATGAAGAATGTTTCAAAAACTGGGGAAAATTATCACGCTACGGGCAATAGGAGACGCAAACGACGTTGCGTGGGTCAGTAATCAATAGAAGTCTGTTTAGTTTACTAGATGACGCTGCAGATATATGTAATGTATAGTGTTACTGCATCACAAAATATATCTACGCAATAAATTTTTGATCCAATAATTTTCTACTTTTGAGTGTGATCACTAATATCACTATATTTATCTTAGGGCCGGTTTTTCAATCCGCAGTTAAACGGTCTAATAACTAACAAGGGAATAAATGTATCCAGCTCTTTAACAAGCGAATAAACTTTTTGTGTTTTTCAATCGGGAGTAAACAGTCAGATAGTTACTTGATGATCCTTCACAGCTATGTTCACTGTAATCATGCGCAAGTGAGATGTAGCTATACAGGTAGTCACACGTTAGATAAGGACCAGAAACTTTTAGACAACATTCAAGTTGACTGTTCTTTTTCTATTTCTTTTTGTCTTTTTTATGATTGGCGGTTTGGGATATTTAATTAAATGAAATGAAAGCATTTGATTATTATTTGTCTATAATAGATGTAGTAAATAATAATTTAGTAAAAAGTCGTTTATGATATTCCTGTAGTAGAGTCCATAACAATTATTGAAATCAAAATTTATAAAAATGAAATGCCGGGTTTGCGGGTGGTGCATAGTAATTTTTTAAACGGGTGTTTCTACGTTTAATAAATATGTGTTTAAAAGTAAAAAGTATATTTGTATTTATGTCAGTTCTCTGTACCTATTGGTGACGAGCAGATTCCCTAGCGGCAAGTCGCAGAACTAACGTATGACAGATAAAAATACGTATACACGTTAACATTCCACATTTAAAATACGTATTTTTTACTTCTCCGTAGACGTCTATCAATGAAACAATAATAATGCACTCGCTCTTTACATTAAACTGCCAGGTAGGTAAAAGTGTCTGTCATACGTTAGTTCCGCAAACGGCCACTAGGGAAATCTTCTCGTTACCAATAGTACAAGCTCTGTTTTGATTCGAACTAGATAGCAGTGTGTGAAATAAAAATTCTTCATCTTCTGTATAGTATCTATAACCTATATTTCTCTAATAACCCTTTTTACCTCAGAACAAAAAGTCAATCGAGTCAAAAACATCCATAATCTATCAAATATTCAATAACGACAACGTACTTAAACTTTACCACAAATAGGTACAAGAGAAATACACAACGTCAAATCACTATTCTACAGAATAAAACACTAACTGAGGTTTGAAAGCACAGATAAAGTTATCAGTCAGATTACAGCTTTATTCGTCTGATAACTGATGTCTGACTATTGAAAGACCCAAACTTACGCTAACTGAGGAATAAATGCTATTTGACTGTTTATCTGACTATTGAAAAACCGGCCCTTAGTGAATGTAAAATAATAATAATAATATAAGCTATGCTCTACCCGTTTACTTCTTTAAAGAAAAACATTTGCATTATTAATTTAAATGTCACTGCCGGAGTCGAGTATTTTTTAACAAATAATAAAAAATCTGATATGGTTTGTTCTCTCGCAAAATTTACCTTTGTAACTTAAATCCCTGAAGGTGGAAATCTTGAAACAAAACGGTTTCATCTCATCTAATCCCGCACTCCGCTTTATGGACTTTTTAAAGTAAAACGACTGAACTGAACAACAAAGAGATGAACCTTGTATTCTTGCAGTTCTATTTTATATTATAACTGGGATTTTAAGCAAGGTTCCAGTAGATAAGCTTTAAGTTTTGAACACGTTATGAATTTTAACATACATTGTTGTGATTATATTGAAACTTGAAGATAGTTTTGTCCATTTTTTAAATAAGTTTTGCGCATAAAAGTAAAACTATTTATCTAGTTAACTAGGTAATAGTCTAAAGTCTAATATATTTTGTGGTACACCTTTTGATCGGCGCACGAGGCTTAAGCTCACCAATGTGGGACAAAATCACTCTGCCTACTCCTTCGGGGAAACATTTGTGATTGCATGTATGTTTGTTAGAATTCTCCTTTCTTTCAAGATTTAACTATTACTATTAAAACCTTTTTTAACGTTTACTTTTTTCAGTATTTACATTTTATGATTCAATTGTCAAGACAACTAGTACGTCAGTAGATTTTATACTCTTCAAAACCTCAAAAATTTCTGCACTAATCCAGCTCAACTTTCGATCCGATACGCAACAGGGTTTGGAAGCGTGGAAGAGTTCGGCTAGTATCCTATAAATGCTTACTTCTTCATTTGTGGTTGGGCAATCGCGAAGATATAAAACGGAATGATACGGACGCATATAACTCTCCCATCTATTGTTCAATTAATTAATTACTTTATTCATTACAATTTAATTCGGGTTTTCCCAACGAGATGGCGTTGTACGTGAAAGTAAGCGGTCGTAAATGCCCGTTAATACCCGGCTATAACTCAGGCTTGGCTATTTTTATTCCACATAATGCGAGTACCCCTACAAAAACGTGAAATACAAGAGCCTTTTGTTTGTTGGACGTGGTACGGATACTGGAAATGATTTAGATTAGAGCGGTACAGTTTTTTGATCGTGCCAAAGGCAAAAAAACGGCACCCTTATATATTCGTCATGTCTGTCTGTCCGTCTGTCTGTCACAGCCACTTTTTTCCGAAACTATAAGAACTACAACGTTGAAACTTAGTAAGTAGATGTATTCTGTAAACCGCATTAAGATTTTCACACAAAAATAGAAAAAAAAACAATACATTTTGGGGGTCCCCCATACTTAGAACTGAAACTCAAAAATTTTTTTTTATCAAAACCATACGTGTGGGGGGGTATCTATGGATAGGTCTTCGAAAATGATATTGAGGTTTCTAATATCTATTTTTTCTAAACTGAATAGTTTGTGCGAGAGACACTTCCAAAGTGGTTAATTGTGCCCCCTCCCCCATAACTTCTAAAATAAGAGAATGATAAAACTAAAAGAAATATTTATGATGTACATTACCATGCAAACTTCCACCGAAAATTGGTTTGAACGAAATCTAGTAAGTAATTTTTTTAATACGTCATAAATCGTAAACTGCAATTTACTTTTCATTCAATCAACACAAAAAAAAAAATAAAAAAAAATACATACAGTGGAAAATAGAATCTCCTCCTTTTCGGAAGTCTGTTAATTATATTATTTTAATTATATTTTTTTAATTTAAAAGCTGCGGAACCCTTCATGGGCGACTCGCACTTGGCCGCTTTTTGTACTTTTTTTATGTATGAGCCTTCCACAGTTACTCTACTTTGCCTGATGGAAATCATGAGCAGAATCCGAAAGTTGTGGTCACCATACTCATTGCGAATGCAGACAATGCAACAATGCAGCATGGTGACCCACACTATTGCGGCCTATTGAGATACCTCTGCATCACTAGGCCTCCGGTCTTGCACTCACTAACGAAATACGATAGCAGGAATGTTGTCACTTTAGGTTGATTGTATGAGGGTATTACCGCCCCGCCCCCCGAGGGTAATACCCGCACACGAACCGGCCCGTTCGTGGTGAAATCAGCGTGGATCTACTACTTTTTCTATGTAATTAGGGAAACCTATGATATATGAACAATGGCTAAATATCGAAACTACCCAACGTTGTTTCTGTATTTAGCAAGCCCAATTTATATTAATCTGTGTTTCATCTTGAGATTCAGAGGAGTTGAAAAATGAAGTCAATCTGATGAACCATCAATTTCGTATAATCATCATAATAATAAAAGTGATAATGTTAATTTTGTTCTCAGATCCTAGTCAATGTATGCCTGCTGACATCAGCAGACAGAGGCAGCTTGTTCCTGGCAAAAGGAACACCACCGAACAGATATTTACAGGCAAAACTATTCGATGTTACCAGAGATACAGGTACCAGTGTACTTTTTATTGATATTGTGTGTCATCATCAATCGCACGCGCACACGCTGGCACATACACACACATGTGAGCACACACAAAACACACATCATAGACAGTCTTTAGGTAATAGTCCACTACTAGTCATGGGCCTTTTTTCATTTTTTATTTATTTTATTTATGGGCCTAAGCAGAATCCAAAAGTGGTGATCACCATACTCATTGCGAATGCAGACAAGGCAACAATGCAGCATGGTGACCCACACTATGGGGGCGTAGTGATGCTTCTGCATTATTGGGCCTCCGGCCTCGCACTTAACAACGAAACGCGACAGCACGAACGCTGTCATTTTACATTGATCTTCTGTGCGAGGGTAGTACCACCCCGGTCGAGCCGGCCCGTTCGTGCTGAAATCAGCGTGCCTCTACTACCTACTATACTATGTCTACCAGGCAAGTTTACGTCATGTTTGTCTTTTCTTTGCACTGCTGGTTTTTACCCCCTTGACTAGAGGTAGTAACACTTTTTATTATTAAACCGTCACCACATTGAATTGCGTGTGGTGTGAAACATCTATCAAACATTTTTATAGAATAAATTCGTCTAAATATAAAGCGTACAAATACGATTCGTCTTCGACAAGATTAAAGAGTAGATCTTTAATCTTGTCGAAGACTCGTAAGTCTGCCCACAAACCGTTATAAACTGTAATTTAAAATATTTCAATTGGAAAAAATCCTATTTGATACTAGCTTTTACAAGCAGCTTCGCTCACGCAGACATTCATCCCCTGATTTACTGCCTTAGGGGTGGAATTTCAAAAATACCTTTCTTAGTGCTCACTTACTTTATATAAAGAACCTACCTGCAAAATTTCAGGATTCTAGCTTCAGCGGTTTGGGCTGTGAGTTGATCTCTGGGTATATCAGTCAGTCAGTCACATTACTCTTTTATATATATATAATATATAGACTAGCTTTTACACGCGGCTTCGCTCACGCAGACTTTCATCCCTTGATTTACCCCCTTAGGGATGGAATTTCAAAAATTCATTTCTTAGTGCTCACTTACGTTATATAAAGAACCTACATGCAAAATTTCAGGATTCTAGCTTCAGAGGTTTGGGCTGTGCGTTGATCTCTGGGTATGTCAGTCAGTCACCTTCCTCTTTTATATATATATATAGAAGATTTAAAGACAAATAAAATAGACTTCTATTATCAGTTTTACTTTCCTACACTTCTTAAGCTAAGAAAATTCTGTCCTTCACTAACCTACTTCTTATTTTAATAAAAATTCGTACATAACACGAAAATCTCCGATAAATAAACATGATTATGGAAAATCGCTCGCTACCAAAATATGATTCGTGTATTGAGAGCGTGTGCCACCGAGCGACAAATTAAACCCTCTATCGATTTTGTCGCGTAACCCACGTAAGAACCTCGAATGCTTCTGAAGTGGCTGAAGTGATTGGCTCCTCTTTCCTCACTTATATCGTTGAGAAAAGAAACTTTGAACTGAGTTTAGGAAGGAGGACGTTCTTCATTCCTTTTGGCTTTATATTATACAATATTGACGCGGTTTATGAAAGGATTTGAATATTTTTTTTTAAATTGAAATGGTCCTACGTTAAGTTTGACCAATTCAAGAAAATTTTCGACGCCTAAACCACGGCATCTTTAATGCAATTTTTAAGTAGACATTTTCGAAATGTTATTAGTCCGGAAATGTCTGGTTTTCATTATTAGTTTTGGCTGATTCTTCTTATGGCCGACTGTCTGCCTTAAAAATGTAATCATTTTCATACAAAGCATAAAGCGAAATGTGATAAGAAAAACGAATAAACACATTAAAAAATAAATAGGCACTGCATGTCTTGGATTGGACATTTGACTGCGACCGCAGTTGCTTGAATCAATAATTTTCCAACCCTTCAATTATAAAAAATAACATGTTTTAATTTACATAAATAAAGTAGGTAAATAAGGTAACTTTTACAACCAACCTTCAAAGGTTTTTACTTATTGGCAAAGCAAGAAGGCTGCTTGCCTTCTAATGGATACGCTTGACAAGCTAAAACTGCTCTGAACTGTCTAAACGCAAATAACTTGGTACAATGCCGGTTACCGTTTAACAATGGCAACTAAATTGCGGAAAAAACATATTTAGATGGAACTAAAACACAATTGTGAGGAAAATATGATCATGCTCAATACATCATTATTTGTTTGTGGGAGTAACACATCTATTAACAATAGATCCCTCAAATCATTGCAGATTTAATCTTCTAAACTTTCTACATACGACATTGAACTTCTTGCCTGTAGACCCAGAAGCGATTTTTATTTAAGAGTCCTACTTATTAACAAAATATATACAAAGTTATATGAATGTATGTCTGATATTGTGTCCTGTGTGGTCGCCTTAGAAGGCACGCTTTACCAACTTTTTGATGCCTCATTGTTCAAGCCATCCTTTTGCAATAATCACTTCAATAACTCGTAATAATGTATTAATAGTTAATTATTTTAATTTTTAATGTATTTTATTGCTGTTTAGTATTACCGTGCTTTATGGGAGACGATATTTGACTGGAGTAGTACCATGGCCTCCCAGATAGCAGTCATGCTTTGATTTTTAATGAGGTGTTTTGGTCTTTAAATGTTATAGGGGAGCAAACAATAGCAGGCACTCTTCAATAGTGCTTGTGCTGTGTTTCACCGAGTGAGTGAGGATACCGGAGGCCCATACCCCAATCCCTCCCCCCATCCCCCTCCCCATTACCCAAAAGGTCCGCAACGCACTTGTGACGTCTCTGGTGTTGCAGGTGTCCATGGGCGGCGGTAATCGCTTACCATCAGGCGATACGTCTGCTCGTTTGCCCTCCTATTCCATAAAAAAACTCTCCATAAAGCAAGTTCCCGTTTCTAGCATCTCTTTCTTCTTACCCACCTTTTCTTTTTATTTGAACTTCCAATTTTCTGATCTAATTACCTAAAACGCCCGATTTATGGTAATAAGCTTATCGTTCTCGTATCACCTAAGTGAAAATGAAATTATGCTTTGTCAAATACTTAAAGGCTTTTAACTATAAGAACGTCGTTTCCTATACATATATGCGGCAAAAAGTTCGATTCTAAGAATGTCAACGTAATATTCTATCCTCTTTATTATTCCTTAATAAATATCGTATGATTTACAAAAAGATTAATTAAAGTCTGATTTATGGTTTTCGAGATACTCGTGCTTAAATAAACAAAACTCTCTTAAGCCTTGTTTATACTGTAGAGAGTACAGACGAAGTATATTTGTCTTCAAACACTGTCAACAAAAAATATATCAAAGTGGTTTATTCAATACTTTGCTGTTTCTTATAAAAGCTTAACCTTAATATCATGTTACAGTAGCCGATATTCATAGACATCTGGTGACGTAGAAACAAGCCCATCAATACATCATAGCGTAGGATAAACAATTTGTACTACCTACAACGGGAATACGGGGACGTACTAAATATAGCCGGCCCTGACGCGCACCCTATTTAGAGACAGCCTTCTTATAACCAAGGTTTTCTTAATAAGATTATTATTATTAAGGAATTTTGGTGAAAATGTGGATGCCTTTGGTTCTACTGAGGCATAATTAGTTATAATAAGTTGTTATAGTAAGCCACGCCGCTTCCTACTTCGCCAAGTGTTGTGGGTTCAAATCCCACACAGGACAACACTTTGTGTGATCCACAAATTGTTAATCTGAGCCTAGGTATTCTTTGTGTCCCTTTCATGTATGTTTGTAAAGTCCCCCGCGACACATCATATATTAATAGTGCGATAGTTGTCCTTTGTGTGTGTGGAATAGTGCTTGCGCTGTGTTTTACCGTGTGAGTGACGGTACCGGAAGCCCATACCCAAACCCCCCTCCCCCCCATCCCGCCAAAGACCGGCAACGTACTTGTGACGCCTCTGGTGTTGCAGGTGTCCATGGGCGGCGGTAATCGGTTACCATCAGGCGATACGTCTGCTCGTTTGCCCGCTTATTCCATAAAATATGCCGATGCGTGGCTCTGCTACGGTATAACGGTATGATGAATGTAGCTCACTCCGATTTTTTTTTCGTGCGGAAATATCCTCGGATACCACCTCCTGGTGGCACGTCGGACTCGAACCGACTAAAACCGCACGCCGTCTCCGGTACTAGAAGCCGGGGAACCAGGTGTACCCTAGCAAAGAAAATCTGGAACCCCGACGTACCTCGGGCCACCTACGGTTCGTAGATGGCCTCCTACTCTGTGGGAACCTCGGTTTTCCCGTTACTATCCCCAGGGCACGCAAGCTCCGCGTCGTCCGTGCCTCCACCCCAGCCTGCTTCTGCTAGCTTCTGCTTGCGCTTATGGAGGACGGAGATCGTTCTGAGATCTCCGGCGCGCGAGTGTAGCTCCCTCCCGTAGCTCTAGACTTCTAGAGAGATGATATAATGCACTTACCAAACTCCACCTATACTCCCCTTACCATTAAAAGTATCAAGACGAATACTTATCTTCTAATACTTCAACTAAAACACTGAGTTAAATTGCTTTTAACGACGAGTAAAACATTTTTAATGTACACTGTCCAAGACAAACACGACAGCATGAACAATGCTATCTGAGTATCCTTATACAAAGACAATAGGTGTACCGATTCTCTGTAAGGTCAGACCAGTCCTAGATATTCAATTGTGTTCGCACAAAGACCTAACAAGTCCTGTAACTAATTACTTTGGCCTTAAAAACTGGTTTGACCAGGCATACGTATCATTCAAAGTCTTATCTAGACTAAGTGTTGTCGAGTAGCTACTATTTTTTTTATGTTTCACCCGAAACATACGTACTAGTATATATTAGAAAAAAAAGGTCCTTCGCGAGACGTCGGGCAGATGTGAAACAGGAAGTAATAGGTACACACACATAGATACAATAATACACGTTACATTACATGTTACAAATACTATCACACACTGGCGACACATCAGCACGTCATCGTTTTGATACCACCCGGCATTAGATCTTTCACATCAATACTTCTAATTTCACAACCGCTTATACGAGTATGCGAGTATTTATTTTTTCTTTTGAAATTATGAGCTTAGAGTGTCTTTTGTTTTTTCAATTCTATACTTCTATCATAGTTTTAAAAGACTTTCCGTTTTTATGCATATCTAACCTTTAAATTCAAACCTATATTCAATTGAAGAAAACTGCACATGGTTGCAGTGGATTAGCCTCTTTTTAACCATCTTCAAAAAAGAAGGAAGTTCTCAATTCGACTGTTATATTTGTTACCTCATAACTTTTGACTGGGTCAACCGATTTTGATGGTTCTTTTTTATTTGAAAGCTTTTTTTATTTTCCCATTTTAATTTGATCCGGTTCTTGAAGTCAATTTTTTTTAGTTAAAATTTTTGTTAATTGCGCATGGAATAAAATGATAGATGCCAAATTAAATATGTAAATATACATGGGCAGGATATTTTTTGCTAAATGTTCGCAAAATAATAAGTTTTTTAAAATATTACTTCACGTAAAATACTACAGTAAACACGATTAAACGTCCTATATTTTAAGTCACACATGATTTTACCCATATTTAATCAAAACTTTTCATCCGTAGAACTAAACGACGCTCTAAGACATGCGTGTACGCAAGAAATTAAGATCCCTTTCGGCGTTGGTGTGGCAGGACTCGCGGCGCAGACCAAACATCCAATCAATATCAAGAATGCTTATGCTGACCCCAGGTTAGTCCACTAACACTGGAACCTCCTTTTAATTATAATCCTTCCAGATTTAAAACACAAAACATTCAATGTTGAGCTCTGTCATGACTAAAAAAGACTTAAGTTGCACAAATGTAGTTCACATACACATTTATAGCAGTAAAAATGACGAATTCAATGCAATTTCTATTTAAAATTTTACAAATTATTTACCATGTTACATGTCGCATGATTTATCCTTTTACATGCTTTTTTCATAGATTTAACAGCGAGATCGATGCTCGAACAGGATACAAGACGGAATTGATTCTGTGCATGCCAATCTGTAACTATGAAGGTGACGTAGTTGGTGTGGCGCAAATTATCAACAAAACAGATGGTATGTACATTTGCTATAGATGATCCTGTTTTGAATTAAGATTGTGTTTTAACTGGTGTTTGCTTTAAGTCATTATCATCAACAGCCGTTAATAGTCCACTGCTGGACATATGCCTCTCCCGAGAACAGAGGTTCTGATCAGCACGTTGGCTAGACGGGGAACAGGCTTTGTTTCGAGTTTTCCTTCTTTTTACAGCGTCATAAACCTACGCAGTTTGCTTTCTTATTCAATTCTTACAATTTCTACGAGATGTTCAGGGGTGGCGAAAGTCTGTATACTTAATTCGTCACACGGACTATAATGAATGACCCATGGTCCAAGAAAACAAGGTCTTGCATTCCGAGAGCTCCTCGATGTGACGTCACTAATCAGTTACCACTTGATAGCAACATAGCACAAAATGAACCAACCAGAACCATAGCGATGATGACGTAAATTTTTGTTCATCGGAGTGCCATACCTGGTGAATTATTTTGTAATACCATGGAATTACCCAGGCAATTATTATTTGAATAGATCTTAAGTTAATAGTTCTCCTCCAAATCCAATGTGACCCAAATGTAGGACTATATTATTTTTACCAAATAGTTATCGAAAACATTAATATTTACTCCACGTTCCAGCCATTAATGTAATTTATTATTTAGACCTACACAAAGCTTATTAAATCCCATTGAGAGATCTTACGTAAGGAAAATCTCCCGTAATGATATTCTAAGCGCATTCGGAAGAAAATTAGTTATTTTTGGGTTTATAAGAATCCTGGTTTTTCCGCGAGCGAAAAAGCTAAAATCTTTGCTTTACCTTGAGTTTCATTCTGATGAATGAAATTAGGACAAAATGTATCATAGATATTAAACTTTTTTTTAGATTTTAAGTAACTTTATTTCTCGCATTCTTACTTTTAAAACAGAAAGATTACGAGAAAGTATTTAATACATCAAGGAATTAACAACAAACAAAGTCAAACCCATGGCACAAGAATAGGGGATCTTGTAAAACTGAAGTGGTACAGTAAATATTTTGACATATCATGGGACAAAAGTCTAAACAATGTCAGTCCAAGTTATATTGGTCAATAAATGATAAAATAATGGTTTCAGATTCTATTTAATTATTATGTAACTCCTGCAAAACTTATTCGATAGCCATAAAGAGTTTTAGGTCCTTGAATAGCAATCTGTAACTAATTCTTATTGTTTCATTTTCAGGATGCAAAGAATTCTCGCCAAGAGATGTGGAAGTTTTCCGCCGATATCTGACATTTTGTGGTATTGGAATCCAAAATGCTCAGTTATTTGAGTCGTCTGTTTTGGAGTACAAACGAAACCAGATCCTGCTGGCCCTTGCCAGGAGTATATTTGAGGAGCAGAGCAATTTAGAATGCCTCGTCACCAAGATAATGACAGAAGCTCGAGAGTTGTTGAAATGTGAACGGTGTGCAGTATTTATTTCGGATACAGATCATTGTGAATCGGTAGGTGGTGTTATACTGTTTATACTCCTAATATAAAAGGTTAAAGTTGAATTTATAGTATGTAAGTAAGGGGTCATCTAGGTTGATCTTGGATAGAATTCTTGCACTGAACAACCAGCTTTAAATGACATGAACCAGAACAATTTCTCACCAAGTACAGCGACAATTGCGTTTGCAGAATGCACTATGACTTTTTGTGTCGCCCGTGGCCAAATAGAATGCTAACTGTTAAAGGGAGAGGGATCGTAACTAAGAGTAATTTTTATTTAATCATCCTATATATATCAAAACAAATATAAATGATAATCATATCTCTTAAAATTATTAGATACTCAAAATAGAACCGATCGTTTAATCATTACAATTCTCATCATCTCTAGTTCTCTTCCAGAGTCATCTAGAACGAATAGTCCAGCGTCCAGGCGGTCAAAAGTCAGCACTGCCAGCTTTACCGCCACCAGCTCTCACCAGATTCCACACTCTCTTCGAATTGGGAGCCCATCAGTCCAGAACTACCCTCACTCCACGACACGACAATAAGTCTACTCTTGCTTCCATTGCATTAGCGGTAAGATATCCTAATTTATAAACACAAATGTAAATTTATTTTTGTGTTTCCAAGGCTGAACCACTCATCATAAAATCACACAGTTAACCTTTCATCAAAAAAATGTGAGGCTTTCAAAATAACAATAATATAGCTCTTACATCTCGAATCTTATTATTTTTTATTTTATAATACTTCTTTGTTTCTACTGTTTTCAAGTTAGAACTTACTGATTTAAAATTGTCCTTTCATCTTGCATTGTCTGCCTCCATTGAGTTTTGCTGTCTCTAGGAGTTTTCTCTATGTACTATGAGAGCTCCAATCATATTATGAAAATCTAGAAATACACAGGTTTTTCCGAAGGTTACCGAATCTAGGATTAATTGACAAAACCTACATTTTCGTAATGTTAACTGTAGGCAAAAATTGATTGTACATCGTGAATTTTATCAAGATGTCGCATATATTTATGAAGTTGGGAAGGCTGCCAAAACTAAAGAATCCTATATCAATAATAACATCAATTCGCAGATGGCAATATCTGGCACTACTTCAGAATATATGAAAGAAATTTATCAACAACGGCTCGACGCTGTACAGTTCGGCTTTCATCCTACCTCAGGGTTGATGGTTGAAATACATTAAACAAATACTGGCTTTGCCATATTTGAGTTTGATTAGGACCAAGGAGTGACTGAAGCTCTATGGAAACGAGAATGTTTATTGGCGATGCCCAATGATATTATATATATAAAAATATTTGTTGCAGACAAATGCAGTCAATTGTTGTAATTTCATTTAGTCGGTAGAAGCTAGCGAATAAACACGTTGTCAAAGCGTTTCCATGGAGTGTGTTTATTATTATCAAAATGCCGAGCTGTGGCGATGCCAAAATAATTAATTGACTGAGAAATATTTTTGTTTTAAAGTTTGCTGATTAATATTAAACTGTAACGGTAATTTTGTTTACGGTTAAATGTGTTAGCATAACAAATAAGGACCTTATCTTAAGATAGGATCCAAATCTTTTGTTGGGCTATTAAAAGGGAGGCCACGAACTCTTGACTCTTAAATTGCAGACGCCCATGTGCATCGGTACTCATTTACCATCAAGTAATCGCTCTGCTTGCCCTCTACAGCATAAAAATATGCACTTACATTCCTTACGTTTCTCCATCAAATCAACTTCAAGATGGAAAAAACTGAAAACTTTCCCATTGCAGGTGGCGCAGTCAAACAAAGCTCTCAACATATCTGACGTCAATGAGTGGAGAAGAGAGAACGAAATGATTGTTCATGATGTCATAAACGATGACGCGGCGAATATCAGGACGATGCTGTGCATGCCTATTATAAACGGTGCCAAAGATGTTATTGGAGTGGCACAACTTATTAATAAGGTAGGTAGTCAGACCAGAATTGATAAAATTTTGACTTTTGAATTCTTAACCCACCACCTTTTTATCACAAGGATATATTTATATCAAGGTCGTAATAGCTGACTGATAGAGTAGACAACGCAGGATGACAACACTGCAAACGGAAGGCAAACTTAAAACAAATCTACACCAACCCGTCTGGCCAGCGTGATATCATCATCATCATCATCATATCAGCCGTAAGAAGTCCACTGCTGAATGTAGGCCTCCCCCATTGATTTCCACTTCGACCGGTCAGTAGCGGCCTGCATCCAACGAGTCCCCGCGATCTTAACTAGGTCGTCCGTCCACCTTGCGGGAGGCCTTCCTACGCTGCGCTTGCCGTCACGTGGTCTCCACTCAAGAACCTTTCTGCCCCATCGGCCATCGGTTCTCCGAGCTATGTGCCCTGCCCACTGCCACTTCAGCGTGATATAGTAAACCAAAATCATCTCTCTAAGGAGAACCTGTGTGTGAGATGATAATGTGTGATGTGTGTGTGAGTGTGTGTGTGTGTGTGTGTGTGTGTGCGTGTGTATGCGCGCGCGTGTGTGTGCGCATGCGATTGATAGTGTGTCTCACTGCAAACATAGTTGGAATTATTAATACGATAACGTTATATTGTACAGGAAAATGGCTGTCAATTTACTGATGGTGACATCTCAATATTCGAAGCGTTCGCCATTTTCTGCGGTCTCGGCATCCACAACACCCAGATGTATGAGAACGCGTGTAAGCTAATGGCTAAGCAGAAGGTAAAACTTCAGTTTTATGATCACATAATAGATAAGGGTCCATTTTAAAGTGACCATGACAAAATCAAATTATATCAAATAAGTTTTTGTTATTAATTTATTTCTTTAAGTTTTCAACGTTTAAGTTTTGTATTGACAATTAAAATCTGATGTCGTTTTTCATTTAATACATAATTTTCTGAGGACTCATCCTAACTCCCATTTGGTAGTCAATTGCAGTAGTTTAAGTTATGTTTTGACACTAGGTGGCGCTGGAATGTCTCTCGTACCACGCGACAGCTTCATCTGAGGACACAAACAAATTATGCCAAGATATCATCCCCTCCGCCGAGATCTACAATCTGTACAGCTTTCAGTTTCATGGTAAGGGTATCATTATTTTTCTTTTCTTTCCTCAAAGTTATTTAGGGTTGGTACAATAAGTTTTTGAAGTGAAAACTTCTTTAGCGGAGTTGGGCACTTAATTGGGATGGGTAAAAAATGTTACACTCGCGTCTGAAACTCGCGTCCGAAACTGGCGTCAGGACACGTGACGTGATCAAATATTCGTAAGGCGGATGCGTGGCGTAGGAGAGGAAGTAATATCCCCCTCTCTTTCTACCGCGCCTGTATAAAATGTATGCCTGCTCCTGCTGTTTCGTTTAAAAACTACTCTACTGTACAAAGCTGGCCAAACATAAAAGGGTTTGTTTTGAATTTTCCTTCTTATTCAATGGACATAGAAAATGAGACCTATCTATAAATAATCACATCACATCACACTATCACATCACATCACACTAATATATAAAGCCGAAAGTTTGTGAGTGTGTATGTTTGTTACTTCTTCACGCACAAACTACTGAACGGATTTGGATGAAACTTTTTAGTAATATAGCTTAAACATCAGAATAATACATAGGCTACTATTTGCCGCGATAACCGACATACACGCGGGCGGAGCCACGGGCAACAGCTAGTAGCTATTTAATGGGATCTGTAACAGAGATTCAACAGAAATTACGCTGCTGCTGTTATGCGTACTTTACTTTCTTAGTCGTAGTGATAGAAAATGTAACTACAATTTATTTGTAATTTGGATTGTTTTATAAACTTTTATGTCGAATGTTTCAGATTTTGAACTTGCAGACGAAGACACGTGCAGGGCCACTCTGCGTATGTTTCTACAATGCAACCTCGTTGAGAAGTTTCACATACCGTATGATGTTAGTGTACAACTCCAATAATTGAAATAACTCAATGCTTAACGTCCTTTAATTCATTTAAGAGAGGTGCCGGCTGAACTCTTGCCGCCACCATCTCAGACCCACAGAAATCTAATATTATAAATTTTATCTATATTTCCAGGTCCTCTGCCGCTGGATTCTTAGCGTAAAAAAAAACTACCGACCTGTCAAGTACCACAACTGGAGACACGCTCTGAATGTAGCCCAGACAATGTTCGCCATGCTCAAAACTGGCAAGATGGAACGTTTTATGTCCGACCTGGAGATTCTCGGTCTCCTCGTAGCCTGTCTATGCCACGATCTGGACCACAGAGGGACGAATAATGCCTTCCAGACCAAAACTGAGAGTCCTCTGGCCGTTTTGTATTCAACTTCGACGATGGAGCACCATCACTTTGATCAGTGTGTTATGATATTGAACAGTGAAAGCAACAATATCTTTCAGGTAAGAGTTTCTATCACGCTACTTTTTGAAGTGAAAACTTCTTTTGGCGCACCGCACGCACATTTTTTTCGTAGGTAGTAAGTTCGGCTGATCCGTCACGCTCTGAGGGGAAAGGCTCGATCGGATGAACTCGGGACCGCTCGGGTGAACTCGGGACCGCCGAGTGTACCCGAACGAGAAAGTTGAGCTTAAAAAACTGTTGATTTATAATTTTGAGTTTTCACTTCTGTCGGCAGTCCTCGTGACTACTTTGTGTTTTTTTTTTCTTTCTCGCTCTCTCTCTCTCTTTCTTTCCCTCTCTAAGCTCGGTTCCTCGTATCCGAAATATTGACTTTCGAGATTTTGTGCAATTTTTGCGATGGCACTTCTTACGATGAAAACCCTTTGTGTGTGACTGTGACTCGCATTTAGCCACTATTATAAAAAATTGTGTTTTATTTTTACAGGCTCTATCTCCTTACGACTATAAAGACGTAATGAGAGTGGTGGAGACAGCGATCTTATCAACAGACCTGGCGATGTACTTCAAGAAGAGAGCAAAGTTCCATGAGCTGGTGGAAAATGGAGAGTTCGACTGGCAAAGTCCAGAAAAGAAAGAATGTACGAAAATTATTCAAAATTATTGTTATTTTTAATTGAGGATTTAAAAAAGTGGTTTTAAGTGAAAATTGGTTTATTAGAAGCCTACTCATAATTATTCATCTAAGAGAAATCATTTTAATAGTAACGCATATGCACTACTAGCTATTATTTTCAGCTTCGCTCGTGTGATTGTCCCTTGTTTTGTGTTTCTAACTTTAAAAATATCGAACGGTCGCATACCGTTCCTACTTTATTTGAGCATATTAGGGGTTACATATCCGAAAAAATAAAATCTTTTGTGGGTGGTTACAGCGTAAAAACATCAGTTGTCGAAACTTCAAGGTTTGGACTCTGTGGTTTTGATTCAGTCCATCACGGCAAGTAATTTTAGATTTCTAGATTGGCTTAGCGTATAACAAAATGTCTCTCTATAGTACTCTGCGGCATGATGATGACAGCGTGTGACGTGTCAGCGATTGCCAAGCCCTGGGAGGTGCAACACAAGGTGGCCAAGCTGGTGGCGGACGAGTTCTTTGACCAGGGCGACTTGGAGAAACTGCAGCTAAATCAACAGCCTATCGCTATGATGGATAGGTATGTTCAGATATACCTTATCTATAAAATTGAGTCAGTCATAAGGCTTTCCAGAAATCAGGAGCTGCACTCTCATGGGCCCTGTGATCAGATTGGCCTGAAGTCAACGTTCTCGGAGACAGCATTTAATTTCCTTATAGAAATATTGTTAAAGAAATAACTTATTTCTTCAAAAATATAGTGTAATACGATCTTTTGCCCGCGGCTCCATCCATGATTATATCGGTTTCTCAAGAAACATAGTATCTCCATGGCAACTGATTTGATATATTTTTTAAATTTAATTGAAATCAGTGCAGCGCCTGAAGACATAGTTACTTTTGAATTTATAATATTTTTCAAGAAGAAATTCAGCAACAAGGTAACCAAATAATGCGAGAACAAGTTCCTAATTCTCAATTCCTTTTCCAGAGAAAAGAAAGATGAACTTCCCCAAATGCAAGTAGGCTTTATCGACATGATCTGCTTACCTCTCTACAAAGTTCTCTCTGACACCTTCCCATGGATCCTGCCTCTGTACTCTGGAACCATGGACAACCGACAGAGGTGGCAAGACCTCGCCGAGAAGGTAGAGATGGGCCTCACGTGGATCGACCATGATACTATTGACAAACCTATTGAAGAATTTACCGGTAAGCAAAAAATGACATGATATTTATTTTTTAAATGCTAAAACAGTATTTTAAATCCTCTTGAAGGGTCATAAAGTAATTTATAATAGTTCAATCTAATTAGCAAGCCAAAAAAATAATTTCATCGTGTACCTCCTGATTACGATTAGACTATTGTTACCATCCCCCGTTCCTAGCCGCTTAAACCAGTGAATATGAAATTATCGTATTGTCATTTAAATTACATGGTATTAAATTTTGAAAACTTTATTTTAATATGGTTATTAAAAGTAACTGCCTCGGTGGCGTAGTGGTAACGTAGGCGACTGCTGTGCTTGAGGTCTCGGGTTCGATTCCCGGGTTGGAATAAATGTTTGTATAATCTGCAAATATTTGTTTCAGAGTTTGGGTGTTTTTCTATGTATAATATGTATGTATTTACAAAAAAAGGTATATGTGCATTTATATCAGTTGTCTAGTACCCATAACACAAGCTCTGCTTAGCTTGGGACTAGATGGCGTTGTGTGTTAGATGTCCGAAATATTTATTTATTTTTATAAGATTAAAATTTAGCATTCGAAGTAAAAAACATTTTTTTCGATGTATCATCTACCAATCACATATTAAATTTATATACCTACTTATATACTTCTACAACACTCACTGATTCGGTCTGGACACCATTGCTGGACACTTCTGTCACGTTTATCGGGAATACAAGCACCACGAAGAATCCTAGTGCTAAAATTCAAGTTAATGCGAATAAGGAAAACCACATAACAATAATAAAAATAAATATCTTTCCAGCATCAAATGAGCCAATAAAAGATGTGGAACTCACAGTCCAAACGTTAAACTGCTCGAAGACGATTCCTGAAACCAGTACCAGCATGGCAGTTGTCAAGCCAATCAAACACTCTTTCCACTCTTTGAGAAGAGGCAAGAGTTCCAATATCACCTCCAGGTCGAACAGAAATAAACTCACAAGGTATGTGTCTTGGCATTTTGGAGGTCCAAGCTTGCTGCTCAGAAATGGTAGACTACGCTGTAAACTTTGAGCGTGTAGCCGCTTTGTCACATATTTAGGCCTTACCAGTAGCTGCAACAGATCACACTAAACTCATACTACATAAGAAAGTCCAAAAAACCATCAAATACGCTTTTAAACTTATTAAATTATTATTAGTGACTAGCTGACCCACGCAACCCCGTTTGCGTCTCCTATTGCCCGTAGCGTGATAATTTTCCCCCGTTTTTAAACATTCTTTATTGATGCTTCGCTCCTATTGGTCTTAGCGTGATGATATATAGCCTATAGCCTTCCTTGAGAAATGGGCTATCTAACACTGAAAGAATTTTTAAAATTAGACGAGCGGTTCCTGAGATTAGCGCGTTCAAACAAACAAACTCTTCAGCTTTATAATAATTATTAAGTATCGTTAGCAACAAACGTACTTAAATATAGAGATGATTACTTGGAGATGGCTGTAAGAGTGAAAGAGAAGAGAAAAGAAGAATCAGTAGTAAGCATCTGCTTTTGTATTTAGTTGTCATAGTATTGTTACTAGTAACACTATTTATTGGTGTATACTTTACCCATGTACTAAACTGTATCTCCGTTTGCGACAAATTTAAAAAAAACACACCCAAACCCACGATCGATCTATATAACGACACACAATTTACATAGATATTTTTAATTTGATCTCGACTGACGAAAATATCCATACTTATCTATTTTTCAAGTGTAAAATTTGGATCAATTATATATCTTAACTAGCTGACCCACGCAACGTCGTTTGCGTCTCCTATTGCCCGTAGCGTGATAATTTTCCCCCGTTTTTGAAACATTCTTCATTGGTGCTCCGCTCCTATTGGTGTAAGTGTGATGATATACAGCCTATAGCCTTCCTCGATAAATGGGCTATCTAACACTGAAAGAATTTTTCAAATTGGACCAGTAGTTTGTTTGTTTGAACGCGCTTCTTCAATCTTCAAATCTTCAGCTTTATATATTAGTATAAATGTATTTATTATACTCTTCTAAAATCTAGTATTAGATCAACAACAAGATAGATGATTATGAATTCATAATATGTGTTGTTGATTTCAACAACACATATATTTGGATAAAGATTAATGTCCGAATTGGGATGAAACAAAAAGTATTTTACTTCTACATAAATACCCTTGATGACATAATGCTTAATTTGGATAAGGATTAATATTACGATACACATTTAACGTAGTTTCTTTCTTCAGACGATTTAATAATTTTTTTGAACACAAAAGCGGTTATTGTGACTTAACCATGATAGTTAGATATATGCTCTCGCGGACTTTTTTGTAGATCTTAATGGGACCTACAAACCCGTAATACATTATTTTGTTCTATTGTCAATAGTTATTGCAGCGCATGCAAAAATAGGTTTTCGATTTCACACCTTGGGTTACGAAATAGCAATTTTCTTACGGATCCCAATTTTTTTTTAAATATTAAATAGCCTATAGCCTTCCTCGATAAATGGACTATCCAACGCTGAAAGAATTTCTCAAATCGGACCAGTAGTTCCTGAGATTAGCGCTTCAAACAAACAAACAAACTCTGCAGCTTTATAATATTGGTATAGATTTATCTCTCCCCCCTTCCCTCCTTGCAATGATTAACCACGAACCAATGAAGAAAGAAACAGTTTTGAAAATGAGTAAAACTAAAGCATGTTTCAGATCAATGTACGCAGCGCCCTCCCGGGATGGGGCTCCCGAGACCGAGCGGGCTCTGAGGAAGAGCACGCTGGTGACCGACAGCCAACGAACCTCCCTGCTCGAAGAACTGCCCGCGAAGACGAAACATAAGGGACGACTCTGTCATATGTTGTGACGGTTGAGTTTTAACTGGTAAGATGGCACTGCAGATTGCAGATTCCTTTATCTCTCGTCTATATACTTTTAGAGTATCCTATTAGGTTTTAGGATTCCATTCTTAAACTGCAAACCCGAACATAGACGATGTACTCTTTTTCAGTCTAACCAAAAATCGAAATAATACCTATTTAAAATAACATCAAATAATACAAATTTTAACAAAAAAAAACCGACTTCAAGAACGACCAAATTGAAATGGGCCCATACGGGAATATTGAGTCATTCGTTAATTTGTCGCACACATACTTAATGTAAATCGAAGACTTATATGGTTTTCTCCTGGATGACATGTCAGAACTGGACCAAATTGAAATGGGACTACATGGGAAGCATCAGCTTTAAAAAAAAAAAAACATCAAAATCGGTTTACCCCGTCAAAAGTTACGAGGTAACAAAAATTAAAAAAAATACAGTCGAATTGAGAACCTCCTCCTTTTTTTGAAGTCAGTAAAAAAATAGGTGAAATGAAATGAAATTATTTATTCTGCAATTAGTTTACATGAACACTTTTGCAAGTTAAACTTTTTTTGAGCAGATGAGTTCGGCCTTTCCTAACTGCACTAGTCCTGAGAAAAAAGGACGAAACAAACTCGGGGATCAACGTCTCTTTTGAAGTCCAGACAATATTCTCAAATGCAAAAGACATTATTTCAATAACTATTATAGAGTTATATAGCCGATTTAATGTGTTAAGGGGCGCGTCCGTAAAACGCGCGAAAAGTCACTTGCAGTTTTGCAAAACACAAACAACTCAATTCATTATTTGACACTAAAAAAATATCTCAGTAGTTTAATAAATCAGTCTACCAATCTACCGAGTGACATTTATAAAATAATTCTTTATTTTTGTGAAAAAAAGCCTTAACAAAGATCAAAATCATCGAAATCGACCTTTTTAATTAGCACACTCTGTCCTATTTCGTGCTCTATTTTGAATGTTTTTTCTTATTTCGCTAGAAAAAAGTATGGAGAAAAGATTTACCGTTTTAGTTTTTTATTAATTCTCACCAAAAAGCCATAATCTAAGACTAAACATCATTCATTTTTAGCGACAAAAGTTCCATACATTTTAGTACGTAGATATCGTCTCCCGTAAATTGCAATAAATAAGTTTTATCGCGCTCAAAAAATTCTGTGCCCTCCGAATATTTAAGGTGACACTACGTCCGTTTGTAGTTCGCACTGAGCTCCATAATACGTAAATGACAAGTTTTAGGGTGGGTTGCTAGTTAGTGTCGAATTTTAACTGTTAATTTGTATTCTTGATTTTAATTTCATTTTTTTTAAAGAATAATTTCAAAGAAAAATATTAGTATTTTTTAATAACACAGAACTTATTTTATGATTTTTCTTAACTTGCTATGTATGTATATATCTAACTATATTTGTTAAGACGGAATCTTGCAACTCAATTTTGCAGATATCTTCAACCGATTGTGTTGAATTTTTGTAGGCATATGTATATAGCGTGACAATGCTATATTATGATGACATGGAGCTGATCTGATGTTGAAGCTGGAAGGTGGTCATAGGAATTTTGTAACGACGGAACCTATCGAGTTTGGAGTCGTTTGATTTGTCTTGACGAGTACTTTGAAGACACTTTGACAGAACGAGACACTTTGAGAAATTGTTTTTAAATATTTTTTATTTTTTTTATGATTTCTGTTAGAATTGAATAACTACTACTGAAATACTGAAAGACCTTCAAATTACAGTTTTATTTTTAACTGCATGGTTGGTCTAGTGGTTTAAGCGGTTGCCTCGCCGCTTCCTACTGTATCAGGTGTTGTGGGTTCAAATCCCACATGGGACAACACTGTGTGATCCACGAATTGTTGTTCTGAGTCTGGGTGTCCATTGTGTCCGTTTCATGTATGTTTGTAAAGTCCCCCGCGACACAGGACTTGTTGGATATATACGGGAGTTGTCTTTTTTGAAAAATAAAACTAGCTGTGCCCCACGGTCTTACCCGCGATACTACGCCAACCGCGGTTACTCCTTATATCATCAGCTACCTATCAAAAAAAATCCCGTCAAAATCGCTCCAGCCGTTCCAGAGATTAGCCGGCAAAAATTGTAAAACATGGTCCCATCTACGCTTTACGTCATTTCCATTATTATTCATCCCTTAAGTTCGAATTTAATCAATTGGTGAATTGTGAAACAATAGATGCCCTATACCTTACATTATCTGATATCTGTAATCTATATAAATAAAAGAGGAAGGTGGCTGACTGACTGACTGACATACCCAGAGATCAACGCACAGCCCAAACCGCTGAAGCTAGAATCCTGAAATTTTGCATGTAGGTTCTTTATATAACGTAAGTAAGCACTAAGAAAGAAATTTCCTAGGATCCAGGCAGAAAGGATTCCACCCCTAAGGGGGTAAATCAGGGGATGAAAGTCTGCGTGGACGAAGCCACGTGTAAAAGCTAGTATTATATATTTAAGAAAGTTTCCATTCCAAAGTTTTACACTCTTAAAATTTTAAGACAAATTGTTTTTTAACCGTCTTAATAAAAGAAGGAGTTTATATATTAACTGTATTTTTTTTTTTACCCGACCACGGCAAAGCCAATGGAGGGTTATGTTTTGACAGGCTATGTATGTATGTCCATCAGTTCCCTCATAGCTCCTTAACTACTAATTAGAACTGGACAAATGAGGTTTCGTTACAAGCGTCTTGATTGTCCGCTGGTTATAGGCTATATGACGTGTCACTGAATCTAATGTGGCGCCCTCTAGCCGATATAAAGTACTGTATTAAAAAAAATATTTGAGATAAATATGGCGTGTTTGGTATCATCGGAAAGGGTGTTACTTGTACATTTCAAATATATATATAGATATTATTAGCATTTGCTTGTGACTTTGTTCGTATTTATTCAAATTTTTTTATATTTTTATGTTAGTTATTTAAAATATACTTTGCATATAAATTATTATTATCACTACACCAAAACATTTTAAATAAAAAAAAGTAAAAACTTAAATTAAAATAGAAATGTACCATAACTCTTAAAAACGCGTGACTACGGCTTTTCAAATCTTGTTTCATACTTTTTCAGCGTCGTTTTTTGACAAAAAGTGAAAAAAAGTTGGGCGTACATCTATGTAGTAAAATTTTGTCAATATGAGCAATAAAAGCGATCAAAAATTACATTTATAAGAAACATTAACATTATGTTCCATTAATATAACATTTAACATACAAATTTTATTTCATAACATAACATTAAAATCCGTTGATTACTATAAAAGATCCAAGCTGACAGATCGCGCGAGCGACTTAATTTTATACTGTGTAAAAATATATTATTTGTCCATGAAATGAATTAAAAATGAATAGGTACACTTGAACCCCATTCTTGGCCGTTGACGAGTTACTTAAAGCCCGCGGGCTTTCCGATATGACTAAGATACATTGCGTGCTTTGTAGGACATTCCAAACATTCTTCAAAGGCGAACAGTTAATGAATTTGTAACTAGAAGAAAAAACCGAAAGTAAATTTATTAGTTGCCAGGGTTAGTATGCAACAGTGCCCGATGGGTTTGTGTGCATGTAAGATATGAATGTGGGTGTTCAATCACAAATTCCCACGCTCAAGGACTGCAGTCTTAATGAGTAGCACTGATTATTTTTAACACACTTTTTAACTGTTTTGATGTATTTCAGGAGCAGCCAGAACAGTACAGAAAAACTTGAGAAGTTGGACAGAGTGAAGCCGTCCAAATCGATTGATTAGACAAGAGGGTTGTCTCTAACGTTTCTTTGTAGAAAATTATGCGCTTTTAACCTTCGTATTTAAAAGAATACAACACTAAAATATCTCCTTGTCTCTGAATTAGTAAAGTGACGTTTCACAAAATGGCAGCTGTAACTGCAATTATTGCCGCAAGGTAAAAAATTTCCTAGTTTATATTAGCAGAATTGCATTTTTTCTCAGAAGTTACTAAGGACGGACTTGGGATAAGCTTCATCTTTTGAATAGTTTAATTTTAAGCTAAATGTTCTACAAAGTGACGTCAGAGTTCAGGGTCGCACTCTCTACTTCGACTTGTGTGAGTCAAAATGTCGTTTTATTAATAGTCGTTATCGTTGTACATTTCTACTGTTAGATACTTCGTATTAAGTAGTACTACATCAAATATATATTTCTATATGGCTGAACAAAATTATTGGAACATTATTTGTTTACTTAACACTTTCTCAAACTTGTTTTATTGACTGCATTTTTTCTTCCTGTGTCACAATGTGGGTACTATAAGTACACACTTGTGTCATACACATGTAAGACTACAGAATGGTACACTTTAAACTTTTATCTATAAATGTCGAAAATTACTCTGCTCTTGACAACAATATACTAATGTATTTTTATTGAATAATTTTGTTCGGTCAAACGAAATTATTAAAGAACTAAACTAATAGTAACTTTTAGTATTTTAAATCTCTGCGTCTTTTTGACGTTAACATGTTTCCTGTAAAGCAAACTCTAGGTAAATGTATATCTAATTATATGTATTATTTACATAGACTGTGATCTAGTATTACTTCACGATGTTCTATTTTAAAAACAACAGAATTTGTGTATTTCATAACTGAATATTGTACTTGAAACTAGGTTCATTGAAGTTAATAATAGTTAACAATATACTGACACTAACAATCAGAATAATATTCTCTAAGTCCTCTGATTCTAACCTTTCGTCGTTTCTTTCTTAACCAAAAAAAAATACAATCGAATTGAGAAGCTCCTCCTTTTTGAAGTCGGTTAATGATTGAATGACACACACAATTACAAAATGAATTCACCGTATTTACAAAATATTTTTCCTAGTCAAACAATTTAAATGTATCTTAATATTTTCTTTAAAAGTAACTGCAACTTGAGTCGTTATTTAACCTTTGAAGTTATTACATTGTTATCTAGTAACTAAACTAAATTAAAAAAGCTTTATTAATTTGAATGAACTGGATTGTATCCTCCGATAGAAAAAGAACCATTCTAGTTTTCCCTTTTCAAGTTCTTGTTAATAGGTACTTACATGTAAATAAATGAGATATTTTTTTTTTCTATAGCCGATGAGAAATCTAATATCTGTTAAAGTTTTAAAATAGAATATTCGTCTCTTCGGCCTGAGAAATATTATGTACGATGTAACTAAGTGTGTAAGGGATGTTTACGATTACATTTAAAATGTGCAATTAAATTATTTTCTTATTTATTCAAGCAGAAAGTATTATGATGCTAGTCGTGTGTTATGTTATAAAAATATTTATTAGTGTTACAATCGCACGTAAATACGTACGTCCATTTGCTTATGAAGCTTATTTTGTGCAATAGATATGTAATAAATATGTTAAAAATAATAATAAATGGATTTTTTTGCAAATCCTGCTCTGTTCAATTTACATGAGATTATTATTTTATTTATTATTATTATTTGATTATGATATATGATTTTATTTTAAGCCACAGCAATATATTTAAGACTTTTATCTGCCATTTGTAATGGCAGTTCCAATGTTGTAATATTTTCAATTGTATTTTCATCTTTTTGGATTAACGATTTTAGAAGATAAATTATTGTAATTAAATTTTAAATTATATTTGACTTCCAAAGGTGTAGTAACTGTAGTATTTAATATTTTTATGCTCATTTGTACGTTGGTTTAGCAGATTATGTGCAAGCAAAAGAGTCCCCATTTTTTAAATATATCTCTGTAAACAGAGCGAATTGGTAACTATAACTAACATTTAGACTCCATGATGCTTAACTCCTGTTAAACCAGCGTACACATGGCCTTTTTATATGTTTATCTTCAAATGGTTCACGGGTAATCAAATACTTTTAATTATAGTATCGTCCTTTTTTCTACTATCCTTGAACTTTTCTTTTATAGAATGAGATTTTTAGAAAGCCTTTTGAACAATGTATCGATGTCAAATACTATGCAATTTTTACTGTTCTTAACTATAGTATAGATGACTGATAGTGCAATAGCAAAATGAAAATAATATAGAGTGTAACCCTTTTAAAGTAATTTTATTATAAATATTTTATTCATTCCAAGTGCAGCCCTGTATTTTCAAGTTATTTTATTGTCATAATGACATGTGTCACTTTGAAGGTTTGTGTATTCCATGCATTTTTTTAAATTTAGATGGCAAAAAAGCAATTTGTCTTTGAAAAAAACGATACCTTAAAGGTACTTAAAGAAGAGAAAAAGGAATCACATTTTCACGGTGTTTTGCGAGTACGTACTAACGTATCCACAAAAATACTATAAAACTTAACTTTGACTTGTTATTGCTTGTTATTTTCATGTTGCTAATGTCTTTATCACATAGTCCAGATGTTGTGAAAATAGACTATTAATATTAAAAATACTAAATATAATAAAATAGCATTGCAATTATACTTGGTACGTACCTGTACATTTATGTCAAATCTGTTCAATAAGTTCGGATTATACGGGGTAATTATTATTTGTCTTAAGAACTTTTAAACAGTTTTGTTGCTTCCTGTTAGCAGAAAGGCCGAAAGGCAGTGTCGCTATCGAGTACATCGCAAATTAGTTATTTTCCACAACAGCATATTTTTCAATTTTTCGACTGAAAAAACGGCATGTCTGATGTTTTCGAAACATTACAAATTGTGAGGCAGTTAAATTATGTATTCAGTGCAAACATTGTAAAATAAATATAAAAAAAACAATAATACAAATTACAACTTAAATGTTTACAGATATTTTCATGTCTACATGGACTATTAACATGTGTGAACGTAAAAAAGTAAAGGCCAACAGTTGGCCGCAATATTCCAACGATGCTCGCTACGTGTCAGATGATTCGTCGAAATCGCTATATACGCCTGATTTACATACACATCAGCATACACAGCAACTTAATACAGTTGCTTGTCTTTTGTAGACATATAAATCAAATCATCTAGGCATTTAACATTGATATAGCAAAGAAGATTATAGGTATAATTTTAATTTTATGTGTCAAAATGATCTAGCTTTTTGTTATTACCAAAAGAAGTTAGAAAATTAAATTTAATACTGAAATAGAATTGTATTCTCAATCAAAAAATATTTTTTAAATTCCACCGATTTAAAATATAAAACTATGTCAGGATAATAGTTTCTCACAAGAAACAATTAAAAAACTGTAATTCAAAACTGTAAATTCTAGATTTCGAACTTACGGTCTACTTAGCCTACAATCAATCCAAAACATTGACCAATTACCTACAAAATTTATTTTCTTTTAGTAATAAACATAATTATATAGATATTATTTGACCAAAGAAAACATAACTGTAATACTTGTTCAGAGAAAGATCAGTATAAAAAATTACCACGTACCAATTTAACAATATTTTTTTGGTATGGTATCCCCAATGGCTTGTCACTTTACCGGGACTAAACGGTAAGGTGATTGATCATTCTGCACTTTTTTTATTTCTGCGTCATTGACCGTATTATTATAAAATAATCCTAATAAAAATATGAACTCATTTTTGTAAATAAACTGAATATATTTAAATGATTGTCAGTATGTCATGTTCTTGATTTAATCATTTTAGTATTTGAGAACAATTACTAAAGATGAATTTTATTCATAGAGGAGGAAAATAACGCAGATTTTTTTTAAGAAAACTGTAGTAATAAAATAATCCTAATAAAAATATGAACTCATTTTTGTAAATAAACTGAATATATTTAAATGATTGTCAGTATGTCATGTTCTTGATTTAATCATTTTAGTATTTGAGAACAATTACTAAGGATTAATTTTATTTATAGGGGAGGAAAATAACGCAGATTTTTTTTAAGAAAACTTTAGTCAGACCCGATCAACTAAAAACCATACAATTTTGTCATGAAACTGTCGTTGTTAAAGTATTTTAGACACTATGTGCATTTTGACTAGTTTTAAATTTGAGTTTCAACTGTTACGAGAATATTCATTCGAATGGACAATATTTCCACTACGCATCAACAGTACAATAAAAATGTTGTGTTGTTTCATCAATTGTAAAAATACATACTGAACGTGTTTCAAGGAATAAAAATATTGTGAGCAGCAAAGTTTATTGACTTTCATTATAAACATTTATTTCCCCTTTTTAA
Organism: Diaphora mendica; assembly: GCA_949125395.1. NCBI lineage: Eukaryota > Metazoa > Arthropoda > Insecta > Lepidoptera > Erebidae > Diaphora > Diaphora mendica. The sequence continues at coordinate 665,916 of OX421332.1, read as the reverse complement.
GTTATTGCGTAGTATGACACTCCCACTATAAAAACTATAATTAAAGATGGTAGAGAACTTATTCCCAAGTTCAACCCTGGAGTATTTTGATTTGATTTTTATTTCATTTTGATGACAGACGTAGATGAAAGAGCAGACAAGTATTGCTGCTCATTTACCATTCTACCGAGAACAAAGAAAGAATGTAGAGAAACTTTAGTATTAAAAAAAATGAATTTATTAAGAAAACTACAAATAATGAAATGACTGCCTCGATGGCGCAAGTAGTAGTGTTCGGGTCGGACCAAATGTTTATATGATCTGCAAATATTTGTTTCGGAACTTGGGTGTTTTCTATGTATAATATGTATGTATTTACAAAAAAAGTATATAATGTACTTGTATCAGTTTTCTGGTACCCATAACACAAGCTCTACTTAGCTTGGGACTGGACGGCGTTGTGTGTTAGACGTACTAAAAAAAATGATAAAGAAAAGATAAATAAAAGGTACAAAACAGGGAAATAATCAAGTAGTATAAAAAAACTTATAATTTAATTTATTTCATAATCTACAGAATATACATAAGCACATATTAGTTACATTATTTACACTTATATACTGCACTACTCATAATAATATGTCAATAACATATTTAATCCTAATTGTTTTTGATAATTATGATATTATAGAATAAATAAAACGAGTATTATTGATGTAAATTGTGTTAATAAGTAAAAATACACGAAACAGTAATGGCGTGGCGCAAAAGACAATCGTAGGAAAAGTGGCACACGCTACGAGTGAAAGAAAACTATACATAGGACAGAGAGAAACATACTGTCATATATAGAAGGCTCGAAATTTAAATTTATTTTAACAGTTTTGCTAATTTAGAGATTATATATGTAATGATCAGAATCATAGTATGAAACAAAGTCGCTTCCCGAGACGTCTTTACGCCTCATCATCATCAGCCCGTTGCAGTCCACTGCTGGACATAGGCCTATCCCAAGGAACGGAAACGGAACGCTTAAATCTGTGAAACTACGCAACGGATTTTAACGTTGTTTTGCATAAATAGATAAGAAAGTGTCAGAGAGAGAGGAAGTTTTGTATAAATAATAATGAATATTACGGTAAACTCAAGCATTTCAAAGAATCGTCGTGTGGTCAAAATACACACATCAAAAGTGTCTAGGGATCAACATATGTGTCTAGGGATCAACATATATTTTTGCAATAACTTTTCTCCTGATTGATATTAATTAAAATGTTCTTTAAGGATTCATCAAATAAAGTGTCTTCGTTTGTCACAGTAACGATAAACCAAGTCACCTTTGCATTAATAAAGAAATTTGCCATTTTCCTAATAAAAGGATTTTTGACATTTGAACCACTAACATTAAAGTTCGAAAAAAAGACTGAAATAACAGTTTTCTTTAAAATTTTATTAGGTAATTTAAACAATTAATAATCCGTGTTTCTACCGCGAACACTAACACAAGAACATCGGTTTGGCATACTCAAAATGAGTTCATCCAAATCACGCTGTGGAATGGCCGCCCATGTTCGTTGCAACAACAAAAAAAGGTCTTCTTGCGACTGGATACCCTCCATATTCGGCAGAGCTCTTCTCTGTAGCATATCCCATGCATGCTCAATCGGGTTCAAGTCTGGCGACTGAGCAGGCCAGGGCCAAAGCCACATCTCAATCTCAAGAAATCCGCATAAAAATGCTTGATCCCTAGACACTTTTGATGTGTGTATTAATTACTAACTTTCTACTTAGCATCGCTCGCATTAAATAAAAAGTACCTATCCTATGTTACTTCTAATACCTCCAAGAATATGTGTACAAAGTTTCATGATGATCGGTTGAGTAGTTTTCACGTGAAAGCATAACAAACAAACTAACTTTCACCTGTATAATTTTAGTGTGATTATAGCACCAACTGCTCTACACTGAAACCATATTAGTATTTACAATGCAACCTTGCGGAGTCAGGGCAGACCACTAATAATTTCAATAATTACAAGTTTTAACAAAAAAAAACCGACTTCAATCTGGACCAAATTTAAATGGGACCATTCGGGAAGCACCAGTTTTCAAATAAAAAAGAATCATCAAAATCGGTTCACCCAGTCCAAAGTTATGAGGTAACAAAACATAAAAAAAAAACAGTCGAATTGAGAACCTCCTCCTTTTTGAAGTCGGTTGAAAACTTGAAGTGCAGTGCCGATATAGTTGATAGATATGCCTACTACAGGAAATCTATCACTGTTGTCGTAAAATAGTTCTAGAATGATATACTTGAGGATAGAAACTAGAGAAACTCAATTAATGTACTACGTTCTTCTCTCAATGCTGATGAAGTATCCTTGGACAGGCTTCAGCATGACGTCCATCTTGAGTCGAAGCTGCGAGTTGTCTGCTGTAATGCGATAACGGCGCATCACGTATGCTAAGGTCGTTTTCATTGACATCATGGCGTACATTTTACCTGTAAAAATTGTTTATATTATTAAACTTGCACACTATAACACAAAAGGATCCTCCTACCAGGGAAGTTGGTCATGTTTTCTTCGAAGTTGAAATCCACACTGAGTGTTCTACATCGGAATCTATTAATTCTTACCTATGCACATTCTTCTTCCAAAACTGAATGCAGCAAATGCGTTTGGGTTGTCCGGTAGCCGAGATGGATCCAACCAGCGCTCAGGTCTAAACTCATTGCGATCTGGACCCCATATCGGATGCCGATGGAGACCAAAGACGAACATAAAGCACGTGCGGCCAGATAAAAGCGTGCAGTTTTCTGAAAATATTACATCACAGTAACACAAGACCGCGGGTACACAAGTAATCATCGAGGGTAAGCAATGACAGCGCGGTCAGTACCTGGATGGATGACCGCTGGTGGCATGATACCATGAGTGTCTCTGTGATTCGGAGGTCACGTTAAGCAGTCGGTCGCGTTGTTATCATAGGATAACAGTCGTGAAGCTTAGTTGGAGGCGTTTGAGCGGTTTAAAAACATCCAACGGCAAGATTACGTAACCACAATGCTGTCTTGCCAGTCCCCAACCCGCACTCGGCCAGCGTGGGGACGTATGGCCTTAACCCTCTCCTGAGAGGAGACCCGAGCCCAGCAGTGGGAAGTTATGGGTTGTTGATGAAGACCGCTTTCAAAATATATATGCACGGATCCTAGACATTAAAGGAGGTTTCTCTTTCTATCTCTAATCTTAACAGATTCCAAAGACGCTTTTGGCAAGAAATCGAGCATGCACGATACATGATTATAATGAAGAACTAAAATTACTAATGTATGTTTGCGCACTCACTAAGTTTCAGATCTCTGTCCAACTTTCTGGCAAGCACTGGGACAATGGTGTAAATCCTCATGCTCTCCTTTATCACAGCATCTAGGTAGACCAGCTTCGATATATCCTGCTTTTCGACATCTCTGTCTTCGTCGCCGAGAACTTCTTTTAATCTGAAAATGCATAGGAGGGATTAGGTTTAGAGTCTTTTTAATTTTTCCAAAATACGAATTTTGCTTATACATACTAAATTTAGAACAGCTATTTTTATAAGCCTATAATTTTTAAAAACAGTAAATAATTAAGTTGAACATGATATATTCTCCTTTAATACCATAAACGGCCTGTTTGAAAAAAAGAAAGAAGGAAGTAGGTATACACAATAGTTACAATAATACAAGAATTACGCCAAGAAACTATAAATGCAAAAAAAACTAGAAACGAATTCGCTTATACATCCTGTGCTGATTCAATAGGCTTTGATTTCGAATTTGCTTCTCATGTGGCTAACACTGGAGTTAGTGGTCAACCAAATTCTGTATTGTTTGACAACTCATCATCGTCTTCCTAGCCTTTGTTATTCCCAAGATTTGGGGTCGGCTACTAGTTCAACCGGTTTTACCTGAATATCAGTTTTTACACGGAGCGACTGGAATCGGACCTCCGTAACCCTGATGGTGAACTGAATTCAAAAGTTGAATTAGTTGTCAGTATGTTTGAGGGCACTGACTTTCCAATAACGATTGCCATAGATGTTCATGACAACCGGGACCGACAGCTTAATGTGTTCTCCGAGGCATGGGCGGGAAACACCGCCATCTTCCATATTCCGAGCTGCTATTAAGAATTCCTTGTAAGAAAACCCAACAGCAGTCCAACCCGGGAAACGAACCCGAAACCTCTTGATCTGCAGTCGCTTACGCAAACCACTACATCAACGAGGCAGTTTTTGTGATTGTTTGACAACTAAGGAAAGGCAATAGTCTGAAGCATGTAAATTGCTGGACTATTCAATCTTATTATATAAAAATAGTACTTACTCGATAAATAGTCTTTCTTGAACATCAGGATGTGCGCCCAGTAACAACATAGTGTACATAAGAACATTTGCCGAAGTGTCATGGCCCCCAACGATCATGGTGTCTACATGTTCCCTGATCTCTCTGTCATTTAAGACACCTTTCTCTAGTGAAAGCTCTAGAAGGAGGTCCATGAAGGCCTTAAATCTTGTACCTGGAATCGCCAAAGATTAAAGTGGGAAAGATACTTCAAGTCACACATTTTTTTGGAATTTTTCTCATTAAGAGTGATCTTTTCACACTCATTCACCTTACACATGTACTATTACGCAAATATACACAAACTTACACGCATATATATATGAACATATTACATATATATTGATTTTTAAATATCCTATTCAAAATAAAACCGAAAGACATTCACAATGACATATAGTGATCCTTCACCAGCTTTTTAAACACAGTCAAAGTTTTATGTTTTAGTAAAAGTAAAAAATATATATTTGACTGTATACATTTAACTTTCTACTCTCCAAACCTTGTGTTTTATACTACTGTATAGATGGAATGCGTTTTTAGAAACATCCTCGAGAATATCAAAATCAATTTTAAATATTATAAATAAATTATTTACTAACCTGGAATAATACTTCTCTCAGCACAGGTGTTGCCATTAAATTCGGATTTTCTTTTTTTAAGAACCTGCAAAAATAAAAACAAATACATATAGGTAATCACCATCTTCTTGTAGTTTTCTCAATCTTTATTGGAGTCGATGCAACCTTTAACATAACAAAAGATTTGAGTTGGATCTTATTGTAACTGGTGAGTGTACACACGCCAACTGTTTATTAGAATGTATTATTTTTCAAATGGAACACAGAAAAAGATAAATTAGAATAGGAAAAAGATTAAAACGGGTGAGATAAGTTAATTTCAACTATAACTTTATTTCAAAAAGTTAGTAACAACCTTTTTTGTCAAATATCAAACCCAATGAGTCAACCCATTTTAAACTAATGAACTTGAGCCGATGTTCAACCATTTCTTGACCTCATCACCGTATTATTGTTTTTTTGTGGAAGCGTGCTGGAACGATGTTTTAGGCCAAAGATGAACACAATGGCCCGCGTTAGCGCGGGTCTAATTTTAGGTTACTTGTGCAGTATGTCAACTTGGCTAAGGACGCTAGGACGGAGATTTCAGTAGCTAAAATAAATCTGAGTATGTTTATAATGTTACTGGAAAAGCTACTTGAAGTGGAACATAAACAATGTCTAATATAAATCAATCTTACCGTATCTGACAATGTATGCACCGTCCTGAGACAGGAGTCCTGTTTCTTCTTGAGACTACTAAAACGGAAGGTATAGGGACTGTGTAGCCAAAACTTCATGAATCGTTCCACAAGACTGTTGAAAATGAATTCTGCTGCATCAAAATACTTGGTGTTCAATAACGAATCGGTAAAATCCACTCCCAACGCGGTCACTGAAAACATACAAAGCTTATATCTTGATACACCTAATGCTTTTACATATCATTATGTATTTCTTATGTGCAATCGGGCTCTAAACAAAAAATAATTCAAATTTCATTCATAGTTTAGCTAAAGAAGAAATTTGGCCTTTGTACATGGGACTAATCCCGCCTGACACGCCCACCACTGTAACTCCTGTACACCAGGATCAACAGCGGTGACCCACGAACACACCGAGTTACGACACTCGGGCAGTCCCAGGAAAAATTAAACTGTCTTGGAACCCGCAACGAAATTAATCAGAAGAAAACTGGAGGAGTTGGAAATTTATAAGTCCACTTCCCTCCTTAGGCCTTTGTACATATCCATATATTTATATATTAAATCATTTATTTCTCTCTTATTCTCTACCACCCTCCATAAGACTGGCAGAAAATGCCTTATTTGTACTATAGTAAATAAAATTGATTTTCAAGAAGTTTTAACGTAAATGTAGAATGGCCTGTTGATCTAGTGGTGGGTGATACTGACTGCTGGGCCAGAAGTTGTGAGTTTATTCCCATCAAGGACAAATCTTTGTGCGATGAACATGCTTATAAATATATATTCTGTGTCTTTGTGTGTATTTCTGTGTATTTTATCTATAACTAGCTTTTACACGCGGCTTCGCTCACGCAGACTTTCACCCCCTGATTTACTGCCTTAGGGGTGGAATTTCAAAAACTCCTTTCTTAGTGCTCACTTACGTTATATAAAGAACCTACATGCAATATTTCAGGATTCTAGTTTCAGCGGTTTGGGCTGTGCGTTGATCTCTGGGTATGTCAGTCAGTCACCTTACTCTTTTATACATACCATGTGTCCCAAAATTCAACGATAAGCGGGCGCCTAAAGGTAGACCTGCTCATGAGTACATAAGGAAAAATAATAAAAAAATATACCTAGTTTTTTTTTAGTTACAAGAAAAATTTAGAATTTCTTTGAAAATTTACACCCTTCATGATATTTTGAACGACCATGATGACAATTTTTGTGTAACGTTTTTTGTGTAAAAACTGCGGGCAATTTGGTGTTTTTAAGAGTTGTGGTGAATAGTAGCACTATTTAGGTACAAGATAAAAAAACATCTTAAGCATATTTGAGAAATTGTCATCGTGGTCGTTCAAAATATCATGAAAGGTATTAATTTTCAAAGAAATTCTAAATTTTTCTTGTAACTAAAAAAAAAACTAGGTATATTTTTTTATTATTTTTCCTTATGTACTCATTAGCAGGTCTACCTTTAGGCGCCCGCTTATCGTTGAATTTTGGAACACCCTGTATAGATAGATTATCTATGTACTTAGTAATAAACAAGTATCTCTATCAGCAGTTTGGTTACTGTAGTACAGGCTTTGTCTAGTACGTAGCAGATCAGACGACCGTGTGTGAGATGTGTGAGAATAAATTTGTTTATAACTTTATTTAACTCGTTATTGACTTACAACAAATCGTCTCCAATGCATTACTCCTAGTATACATCCAGTGATCGAACATTCCTTTCCCGACTTCCTTATCCAGGGCATCAACGAGTTTCCTCGACTGGCTGTTGAACACGCCAATGAATCGATCCAACACAATCTGGCTAAATGCCGGGTTGAGGATCTTGCGATGATTTCTCCAAATCGATACTAAGAACATATCAAAAATGCACGTGTACAAAATAAACGGTATATAATTAATTATAAGCTTTTTATTTACTTGCAATGTATGTATGTATGTATGCTTGTATGTTCGGGTGGAATCTTGCAACTCAATTTTGAAGCAAATATCTTCAATCGATTTTGCTGAAATTTTGCAAGCATAGGTCTACAGTGTGACAATACAATATTATAATGACATGGAGCTGATCTGATGCTGGAGCTGGAAGGTGGCCATAGGAACTCTGTAAATAAACGTCGCAACATCATTGAGTTTGGACTCGTTTGTTTCGTTTTTTCCAGTAAGTTTGTTTTTAAAAAGCTTTTTAATTTAATTTATTGCAGAGTATCATCAGAAACGGGCTTATTAGTGGAATAAGTACAAGTGATTTTAATTCTAGAATGTAGGTATTATAACAAGTTCCATCGAGGGCCGACAATCGAGAGTATAAATTAAATAACTGTCGTTACAATATGCTCAGAAGTAGGTTAGATGCACAGTAAGATCTAGGATTTTTTTCTTAATTCACTTACGTTAGTAAAAAAGAAAATTTTGTACCAATAAGAAAAGAAATCTAACAAACTTACGTTTTCCGGTGACTAAGCCTTCACCTAGCCAAGGTTTCGCAAAGTCGTAGAATCCATCCTTCTCCAGGCAGGTGTTTGCAACTGTAAACATGTCGTCCGGGTCTGTCACGACTGCAATTGTAAAAAATTAAAAATGTATACAGTAATTAAATTACACATTTAGGCTTACTTCATTATTGTAACTATTTAATTATCTAAACTTTTGTATGATGAGAAGTAAAATACATACATCTCTCCTAGCCGATTTCGGCTATGGCGGCCAGGCTCATGGGAGACCAGCCGACTACGCAGGAGATATTATAGTGCACAAGTGTGTGAGCAAACACAGGTGCACTGTCTGTTCCCTCGCTCTCATAATCCGATGGGACGGTTAATCGACACAATCGGGGAGAGATCAGGCGTAGGACCCCCACTTCCAAACTCCGAGCTGTTATTAAGTATTTCTAGAATCAGAAAAACTCAATAGTACTTTTTGGCCCGACCCAGGTTTCGAACCCGATACCTCTTGATCGGCAGTCGTATACGTCAACTGTGTGACAAACGAGGTAGTTAAAGTGAAAATACTGACATCATTATCTCAACTGAAACATAACCACAGCTAGACATAGGCTTCCTCCAGGTTTCTCCCCAACAACCGGTCCAGTGCTGCCCTTACCCATATAATGTCGTAGCACATATCATTAAAAAAAATATTTTCTGTTGCTGTGTCTTTTCTACTTATTACCAATAAATTTTCCTGTCAGATTTCACATTTCTGGCAGTAAACATTCATACCATAAATGGTCCTGATTTTCATGCCCGACTGGCGTTGATGGTGAAAAAGGACTAACTAATTATTAACCTAAAATCAAACTTATGATATAAATTATTAGTGAAGTTAGTTACTGTAAACTGTTCTAGGCCCAATACGCGCGGCGACCACGCCTCCTATTTCATAACTCTGTTCAGCTACATCACTGATGGTGTCCCATAATTCTGTAAACACACACAAGTTTAAAGTTAAAATTACGAATACATTCGTGAGAACCCTAGGGAAATAAATGATGTATATATTAGTATGAATAAGTTATAAGCCTCAAGTTGAAATCCGTTCACCAGGGGATAGGCCTTCGATTGTCTGGCTATACTATAGGTCCTATAGACTATTAACAAGGTTTCCTTACTTCAAGAAACGAAGCGCCTAGTGATTGGACTAAACAATCATCATATCATTTATCGTCACATAGTCACAGGCTGATTGACTCAGACTCGATGCATGCATCGTCAATTACTTGAGGAAGGAGGTTTCTTCTTTAGGTTTTCGATATTGGTAGTTTTTTTTCAATGATTCATTTTCCACTATACTAACAACCTAACGGAATTACCTAACGGAATCTTTCACATTCTCAAATTTAAATAATTTACATCGGGAAGCTGAATACAAATTTCAGCTTCCCGATGTAAATTATTGAAATTTGAGAATGTGAAAGATTGAAAGTAAGTAATCAATGTAGTTACACAGTGTAGCTACTACCAATGTATTCAGTGCCGTCTTTACCATAAGGGCACACGGGGCCAGTGCCCAGGGCCCCCATTCTCGAGGGGGCCCCGAGGAACCGAGAATTTTATCTCAGACAAATGTTCTCATAATAAATTTTCGTACACTTTTTCACAAAAAAATATAGTAAGTAGGTAAATAATCGGAAACTAGGCTTTCAATTTTTATATTTTCCGATTAAAAAATAAAAGCGTACAATAGAGTTGTGACTCTTTCACCTTCTTTACGATCGTTTAATAAAATATTAGATAAAAATTCAATATTTTATCTGTCTTAGGACTCGCTTAATTGTAGTTGAAAAATCTTTAAATCATTAAATATTCATCATTGAGATTATGTGCTTGATGTATATACAATTATGCTCTATCGCTAATGTTATTTTATTATAATTATAAATTGTGTAAGAAAATAACTAATTTAAGTGTTGTAGGCAAGGCACATTGCTCGCAAAAACGAAATCCGATAGGGCTACAAAGTTCCCCCTTGGTAGGTCCTTCGCAAGGTGGTCAGACGACCTGGCGAAGTCGTGAGAGGTCGCGGGAAGTCGTGAGATGAGGGCCGCATGGAAAATTGCTGGTGGAGTGATGAATAGTGCCTGACTGCCCTTACTGTTGCGCTTAGGGAGCAACCGTTGTCAGTCCTAGAAGCACTACCTGGTTCAGGTAGCGTATAAAAAGCATTGTTAGAAGCGCTAGAGTCGAGATATGGGAAACACCATCTGAAACACGATTTCCGCTCCCAGCTACGCGATCCCAGCCCAAGGCTCAGGAGAAGACCAGCAGCAATGTGCCTTGAAAATTGAGAACCTCGTACGGAAAGCGAACTTTTCGACTGACGGGAAGACGATAAAAGCAAACATCGTGCAGGTTCTCATAAACGGGATCAAGGACTTGTAGGTTAGAGCTGCAGTGAAGCTTGGCCAACATGCTTCACTAAGGGAAGCACTGGCATACGCACTGGAGGTCGAAGTGTTCCACAGGATATCCGGTCGACCAGACTAAGTCTCAGAGGAAATCAAAGACAGTCAAGTCTTCTTTTAAGAGGGGATCTGGGATCATGTGCTACAGAGTGATGAGAGAGGTCATCTACAGCTAAGTTGCCCGCTAATGAGTTCGCAGATGTCCAGGTTGAAAAAGAATAAAGGACTGCCTGTAGGAGCTCATGAGAAAACGTTGCAATAAGAAGATGCACACAAGACGCAACTTCCAAGGCAGCGATCTGGGAAAACATGACAGCAAGATAAAAGGTGACATCATAAGACAATGCAAAGAATATGTCTCGCTGAGAAAATGTACTCCGACTCCAAACTTGAAATCAACAGGCTTGACTTTTGTGACCATGTGAAGATGAAACAATGAAGATAGCACAGGGGGATGACGTTGACCTAAGGAAACTTATCTCATGGTAAGCACAGGATGATATAAGCCTGCTTGAAGTATTATCTCATCAATATGCAACCGCTATTACTAAAGTTTATTGGGCGCAATGGGATAGTCTAGTTCTACAAAACGGAAAACTGTACCTACCGAAAATGGGAGAAGTTCAACGGATGAGAGTTCCACCTGCAGATAATTGTGCCAAGAGCTAAGGTGCCGAACGTTCTACGTGAAGTTTACAATAAAGCATCAGAACGCCATCCTAGTGTCAAGAAGTGTCGGCAAGATGTACAAAATTGGTGCCGTTGTGGTGCCGTAAATGTACTACTTGTACTGTTGTAAAAAGTTCCATGGATGCGGAACCATGAAAACCAGCAACTTTAAAACGGAATGGAAAATAATCGCAGTTGACATCGCGAGCAGGAACGAGAAAACCCGATAAGACTGGCCCCTATACTATAGACCAAATGGGAGGATCCGTATAAAATTGTGCATATCGACCGCTTGGCTAAATATCGTGGTAGCAATAGCGTTGCTCGGGTCGAGCAAAACGGCAGTGTTACGAAAAATTAGCATTTCAGAAAAAGACTTGTCAATCAGTTTAGCCGAGAAAGTTCTAGTCGGTTTCTTGAGGCACAGAACAATAAATCTTAAGTGAATATACATAGCACCGAATATAGACTGAGTGTCACGCGGTTGGCTTGTTTACAAACGATAGCGTTTTTCGGAACCGGGGTTTCGAGAGGCTGTTGAACTTTCTCGAATAATCTAGTGATAGGCATAGGCATCTAGTATAAAAAGGCATTTTAGTTTGAGCTACAGTGCGTCAAATATCTGAGTGATGTAAGTGATTAACAGAGCGACCTCGGCGGTTATTAAGGATTATTTTTCTGAGTTATTCTGTGGTTTTAAGAGTATTAGAAGTAAAGTCTCGTTTACACGTCAGAAGGCTTAATTCTCAAATTCGTCGAGCCCGAACACGTTATAATAAATAGAAGGGTTAGCTTAACAAAGAACCTGAAAGAAACCATAATTGTAACCAAAAACTAACAGCATACATGATTCCATGATCATGAGTGATCATAGTAGAAAAATGTTAGTATAATACGCTTTCTTTACTTTCTAAAAGGGCCCCAAATTCTTGTGTGCCCAGGGGCCCCAGCTTAGGTTAAGACGGCCCTGAATGTATTCAATTCTACGTTAATTGGTTCTATTTAGAAAGTCAAACTTCCCGGTAACAGTGTATTCGAGTTACCGGTATGTGATCCTGACCTACTTCAATGATTGTTTCCACTTCCTAATTGGTTATATTTAACCAATATCCTGTTCTTACCATTCTGTACTTTCTTATTTTACCAATGTTTCCAATTGAATACCCCTGGGGACAACAATAGGCCTCCAATAGGATATAAAATATAGTTTGTTAAATGTAGTGTAAGTTTTACATTCAGTCAGCCTGTGACCACGGCCAGTGCAACCTGGTCGAAACGGCAGGCAAAACAGAGGTATGTAGTACCTTGAAATAAGTGATCGCGTTAATTCCCGTAAAAATAATTATTATTATAAGTTTTACATACTCTGCTTAGCCATATAAGAATATAGGCGTGAGTTTAAATATTTTAAAAGGTTTTCGTATTATGTTAGACTCACAAATTTATTATACTGGGATTTTAAGACTGTATTTACAGTTTGGTTATAAAAAAATAAAACTCTAATTTCGTCCAAAGATACGACAACGCCAACAGCTCATTTGAAAGGATCTTTATTAAATAACTAGCTTTTACACGCGGCTTCGCTCACGCAGACTTTCATCCCCTGATTTACCACCTTAGGGGTGGAATTTCAAAAATTTATTTCTTAGTGCTCACTTACGTTATATAAAGAACTTACGTGCAAAATTTCAGGATTCTAGCTTCAGCGGTTTGGGCTGTGCGTTGATCTCTGGGTATGTCAGTCAGTCACATTACTCTTTTATATATATATAGATAGATTACTCCAAACCAAAGATGGTCGGCCATTCAGAATATCTGGCAAAATCTCTATTTATTACTAAATATAAATTATGAAAGTACTTACTGCGGCTGTCCCCAATAAAATTTAGTGCGTGACCAATGATGGGCCAGGCCCCAGGAGCAAGCGGAGGTTCCTTCAAACTAGTATTATTTCGCTGCCAGAGCCAGTATACGGCGCAAGCAATGCACACAAGGGCTACTGCTATCATTTTTAACCATTAATATTGACACTGAAACATTAAATACTTTGGAACAATAATACAGTTATTTTTATGACAGGAGCGACACTAACCACGACCTATCGATATAACAATGGGTGTCGAAGAAGAAAGAAGTTATTGAGATATCTAAGGTGATACCAGAAGATTTTGTAAGGTACAAATGATAACAAAATAAAGAGATTTAGGAGACCATTATTTAATGATATGTCATTGTGACGTACCGTTCCTATATTACCGTAATTACCGTATTCCGTAAATACATAGCTTTGTTATAACAACGCTGCAACGTTAAAATTTAAAGACGTCAAACTATTGTTTATTATTAAATTATATTTTGACACATTATACACACAGTCGTTCAAACATAAACCAGGCAGGGTATTTACTATGAAAATTCGACTGCTAATAAACATTTTTATATAAGAAATCTAACTAGGTACGTACATATCAAAGACAAATTACACAAGAACACAAAAACAAACATTCCGTCTGAGTGAGAGTTGAACTCACAACTTCAGAATCACAAACTGATTCTGTTTTCTTAACATGATTTTATTTTTGAATAAACGATTTTCACAAAAAAAATGATTTCTAGCAACATTATTGGTACCAAATATCTATAGATTTATTTATATCAACTATTATTTATCTTTTCATTCAATTTTAAACTTCAATTTGTCAGTTACAAGTTCTAATTTCCTACTGATATTAACGTTTTATGGGGTCTACGGTGACCTTAAAGTCAGAATACATCAGGGTGTTAAACCTCAAATAAAACACTCACCACTTTAAACCCTTTTCACCACAACCAACGAGACCCAGCACTACACTGATTTCAGCCGCAAACTCGCAAGGATATTTCCAAACGCAAGAAGTAAAGTAAATTGTACAATATACTAGTTCAATACACGAATCAACAGCATTTGCGTTGCCCAAGTCCTGCATTACATTGAAGGGCAATATATAATACAGGGCTGTGGAATTGCACAATGATAATTACAATAACTGCATCATAGACGCAATGGTAGCGTGTGGTCCCATTTCAATTTGGTCCAGTTCTTGAAGTCTGTTTTTTTTGTAATTTTTGTTTACAAATTTTACATTGTATGTACCTATGTTTGTTCGAGATTTTCCTGTATAGACAAGGGAGTAAATAAAATAACTTACTTTGACTGTTCTCTGTGCCTAAATTTTCAAACTAAGTACGTGTACTGAACTCTTGCGACAAGTTTTTTTATTATATAAATTGTGTAATGACCTTATAAGTTGAAAGTAAAAGTTTTCAAGGAATACTTTGTTTTATTTTTGTCAGTGCTTTTGAATAAAAGCTTGTTCTTAAATATTTTTCTTGTTTTTAATATATTACAAATCACCGTCATCTTCCTATTTTTTTAAAGTCAAAAGTATAGCATTGCAAGAGGCTATTGGTGATTTGAGGGGCTCATCACAACCCCTAGGATCAGGAGCAGAGGAAGTTTGGGATCCAACAACCTTAGTCGAAATTGCTTAACATCATATCCAAAACGTAGTAGAGCCACGCCGATTTCAACACGATCGGACAGGATTGACCGGGGAGGTAGGTACAGACATCTCACAGAAGACCATGTGGTTTGGTGTGTTTCTCTCGTGGGAGAGCCACACTTCGGCATGACTGGGCTGGCACGACCGGAGTGTTTTTTTTTTTTTTTTATGGAATAGACGGGCAAACGAGCAGACGTATCGCCTGATGGTAAGCGATGATACCACGGACTCACAGAAAACCGGTGTAAAATAGTGCTTGCGCTGTGTTTCACCGAGTGAGTGAGGATACCGGAGGCCCATACCCACACCCCAACCCCTTCCTCTGTCTCCCCTATCCCCCAAAGGCCGGCAACGCACTTGTGACGCTTCTGGTGTTGCAGGTGTCCATGGACAGCGGTAATCACTTACCATCAGGCGATACGTCTGCTCGTTTGCCCGCCTATCACATAAAAAAAAATGTGGCAACGTTCGTGCTGTCGTGTTTCGTTGATGAGTGTGAGACCGGAGGCCCAATGATGCAGAAACATCTCAACAGGCCGCTATAGTGTAGGTCGCCAGGCTACATTATTGCATTGTCTGCATTCGCAATTAGTATGGTGACCACAACTCTTTGAATCTGCTCATCCTTTAGGCCCCAGTAGCACTTCGGTGAAACTTTGTTGATACCATATTAAAGTATAGCCTTAATATTGAAGAAATAAACTTTAACCAATATTTATTACGCAAGTAAATTCCTTGCATTGTCATGTATGACTTAGTGTATTTTCAGGTTGCCTAAAGAAAAATTACACGACACACTGCCCGTATTGCGCCAATGCGTGTGTTTACACATGACTGGATTTTAGTTCGTGCAGACATTGCCACTAGCTGCACAGTGATCTATGATGAAATCAGACAAAACATATGTTAATTGATTTCAGATAAATTTTATTACTTAATGGTAAATTAAATTCTAGATGACTGCCTAATAGAGCCGTAATATTAAAAAAAGTATTGAGAGAAATTATAAACACGCGCAATTTTTAACCGACTTCAAAAAAGGAGGAGGTTCTCAATTGAAACGTATATTTTTTATTTTTTTTTATTTGTGTTCGCGGATGACTTCGTCGTTTATGAACCGATTTCATTTGAAAATTTACTGATAAGGTATATGTTAAAAAGGCTGGTGTAAATAAAACGAAATCCAATAAATTGTTAAACTGATGTAATGTCATAATGCAAATCATTATTCAAGTTAATTTTATCTATAACTAAAAGTTTAATACTTACATTTTCAAAGTAAACTTAATTAAGAATATCAAAACATATATTTATAAACACCTTATGTACTGGTCCACTTTTTGGCACAAGTAACTTATATCTAGACAAGGATCAATAAAAATGTCGATTACACTGTTCTGTGTGAGGCATACAGTAATACAGGTGCGTGGACCGGAGGGATGTACATAGAGCTATTATACGCATACGAAAGAGTGAGAAAATCGCGGTACCACATCTGACATCTGTCTTTCTTTACTAACGCATGCGCAGTAAAGGGCTAATAATTGTAATTCAATCACACAATTAACCATCGAATCGCTCTGCGATGATGCTTTTTCGCGCTAACTGCGCATATGCGAGTAGAGAGAGACAGATAGGTACCGCGATCACCTCTCTCTTTCTAACCGAGGGACGGCTGGAGGCCTGGCTCCCCTGCTCTATCTATAATACTTCTATGGGGGTGTAGTCATAGCGTCTCCGTCAATTTTTTCGGGGAGGAATCCACACACATAGACATTTTAGACTTACATACAAAAACGATCGCCTGTCACTACGAACTAACAAATAACATCATCTTCCTAGCCTTTATTTATTCCCAAGATTATTTGGGGTTGGCTACTAGTTCAACTGGTTTTACCTGAATAGCAGTTTTTACACAGAGCGACTAGCATCTGACCTCCGCAACCCCGAGGGTGAACTGAAATCGACTGACTTCCCAATAACGACTGCCATAGATGTTCATGACAACTGGAACCGACGGCTTAAAGTGCTCTCCGAGGTTCGGGCCGGGCGGGAAACACCGCCATCTGCCATACTCCGGGCTGCTATTAAGAATTTATTGTAAGAAAATCCCAACAGCAGTCCGACCCAGGAATCGAACCCGAGACCTCTTGTTCTGCTCGCGCTTACGCTAACCACTAGACATAATCTCATTCTATGTCATAACAGTTTAGGGTTCCAACACATAGCTGCGATGCGATGCGGGTGAAGTTCTTGCGGTCCATTCGTGCGAGCTCGAAGATATTTGCGATGCGGTGCGAATTCGCAGTTATGTGTGGGAGCCCTTAATGCGTAGGGCCATTTGGACTTATGCTTTAACAGAGGGAAACGCCTGCTTAGGGCTACGCCCTACCGTATAGCTCTATGGTGTGAAGCTTGGTAATCCATCTTTTTGTTGTTCTCCAAGTCTGAGTTTCTGATTCTCGTGGTCTTTAAATCTTGATTAATACCTTGTAATCATCTTCAGCAGCTCGTTTATATCTTCTGTAAGTAGCGAAGTAGAACTATTAAAGAAACTTTAGGCAAACAATTTTTGTAATCAAAATACTTAAATATTTTTACATAACTTTCTTTTAATCTGGGGGCACGGGGCTGTTTCGTTACCTTAGAAACGAAATATTCGTATAACACATTACTTCAAAAACTAGATATTTGCAACCACAAAAGGCGTTTGTTTCCCCTTCGTGACGGTATGACAGCGAAACGGCGAAGCCATACATTTTTACTGAGATGTAGAGTTTATGAAGTTAGGGTTGGTAGAGTTAGGGCATGTAGATTCAGAACCTTGGCTCTACATGAGATCTGATATCTTTTTCACAGGTTAAGCCATATGCAGTCGTCTTGGCAACATTTTACATGTAATGTTTTTGGTGGGATTAACTTTTTAATGCCCACTGGAGCCCACTCTCTCCGCTGACAAAGAATAGCAAACTACTCTTATTACTCCAGAGATAAAAGAGATCGCAGACCGCGATAAAGCCGCCATTTGTACAACTTTTTTGTTTTGTTTCATGGGCTCCCCCACATAACTGCGATGCTATGCGATGCGTCGTGAAGTTCTTGCGGTGCATTCGGGCGAGCTCGCAGATATTTGCGATGCGTTGTGAATTCGCAGTTATGTGTGGGAGCCCTATATTGTAATTAGTTTCACAAACTGTAATTGTATCTTTGTGTTATTGCACAATAAAGAGTTAACTATCTATCAATCTATCTTCTCCAGCACTGTATTATTATCAACATCAACGATCTTAAATAGGTCACAGGCAGTCACAGCTGGATATAGCTTCTCCTTAGAAAGTAGATTTTGACCACACTGAGCAGACGAGTTGGTATGGGGCTTGTGTAAAGTTTTCCATTATCTTTGCAATGCTGTTGTCTTGCGTAGTTTTATACTTTAGTAAACTACTACTTTTTTTTATGTATGGCCCGCCAAAATGACTCTACTCTGCCTGATGGAAAGCATAAGCAGAATCCAAGAGTGGTGGTCACCATATGAGTATGGTGACCACGAGCAATGCAGACAATGCAGCATGGCGACCCACACCATGGCAGCATAGTGATGCTTTTGCATCTTTTAGTCTAGTCAACAAGTATGGAACTTGTTGACTAGACTATTTGGGCCTCCGGTCTCGCACTCACCAACAAAATACGATAGCACGAACGCTGTCATTTTACGTTGATTTTCTGTGCGAGGGTAGTAGCCTCGGTCGAGCCAGCCCGTTCGTGCTGAAATCAGCGTGGCTCTACTACCTTTCGAATAATACGTATCCATAACGACTGGTTAATAACACGGACTAACAATTAATATACTAATGGAAAATCACACATATAAATCTGACCAGGTATTCTTGCGTATACTGGACATCAACTGGCGGACGACAGCATATTACTTTAATACATAGAACATTCTTTTCAAACATGTTAGTTCAGACTCTCACCTTAGTAAAGTTACTCTTTCACGACCGGCACAGGAATACTGCTTGGACTCTGGTAATAATGTGGGGGTTCATTCAAGGTTGTGGCACCGATGACGTCACCGCCAGCGACGAGAAGCAGCCGTCTCTTTCTGTGATGACGTAGTAATGATGTCACTGTTGCAAAGCTGTGTTCGCCACGACGAGGGAAGCCGAGAGCTAGACGACCGTCTGGTCGACGGCGGACGCCAACGTTGTGGACTGCGTTTGCGCAGGACACGCTGAGGGTGTAGGCGTGGTCAGGCTGCAAAAGATAACGTTCAATTGTGGTGTGAATAGCCATTCAGACAGTGCCAGACAGCCGTCTGGTGGTAAGTGACACTAACGATAAGTATGTTTTTCAAGTTAAAACTTGAATTTAAATGAAATCAATCATGTTATTTACTAGCCTGGAGACCTGGAGGAGAGACTTGTGTCTAGCAGTGAACTGTTAAAGGTTTTTGTTGATGATGATGTTGACATAGTACCTCCTTTATAAATTATTTATCTTCTTAGAATTTGGTAATTCCTACGTAATTACAAAACAAAGTTATAAAGCTTTTTTTTATTTGTATGTGAACATTCGTGTTTTTAAAAAAAAAGCAATAACACATACCTGACTACTCGGCCTTAACACAAACGTGCCATCGGGTTGTCCTTTCAAGAGATTTTGCGCCTCCCCCCTATCTATATTCATGTAATACGGCTCATTTTCGACTGGCACAGGCAGAGGTCTATCCGCCATATTGGTGTGCCCATGTTTGCGGTCTTCCGGCCACTTGCGGCCATCCTCACTCGGCGAGTTCTCCACTTTATTTTCACAATCTGAATCTGATGATGGACTGTCATCGTGTGTTTCTGAAACAGAAAACAAATTATTTTAAATAGTCTCATAAAGGTACCTAATATGCCTACAGCGAAACACATATGGCTAGTTTGACCAGAGTGACACCACTGCCCCTAGCCAAGTTGACATTCTACAAACGTGAAGTTTTTACAAAACTAATAAATTTTTGAGAACAACGTCATCCTTTTTTATGTATGGCCCTGCAAAAATGACTATACTGTGCCTGATGGAAAGAATATCGTCATTACTCCTGACGGTTAGATTAACAATTAAAACCACAGTTTCCTCACCTGCAACAACATCAGTCAGACAATGTACCACATGGAAGAAGAGATCCACAACACTATTGCCGACTCTTTCCCCCAAACTGTACATTAGGGGAACACCCATTTTTAACCACCAACACATTATAACCACTTTTATCACCACTTTAAAATGTTGTTTACACTAACTAATCTCAATTCATCCTTGCACATTTTAGACAACTGTTCTATCACCTAAGAGTATAGAAGTAGAGATCAATAATGCAGTAAACGCCTATTTTATCTCTAATCAAGGTCATTTATTATCATTACTTGGAGTGTTAGGCAAATACTGATAAAGCTAACTAGCTTTATGATTATTATTCTCGAGTTATTCGTAACAAAAGCTTTGTTCACTGAAGTTCGTTGTTAAATTGTATCTATTCCGTTATGAAAGAAATTGTTTTGTTCTGTCATTATCGCTACGACTCTATCTTGACCATTTTTGTACCTATGCATTTCTGGTTTTCTTTCTGAATTGTCTTCGTTTTCCGTTCTTTTTCTGCGTCTTTTATAGATAAAGTAAAATACTTATTATTATTTCTACGGGAATTAATGTGATCACTTATTTCAAGCCGTGGTCACAGGCTGACGGTCAGTGACCACGGCTTGAAATAAGTGTGCAACCTGGTCAAAACGTCAGGCAAATCAGAGGTACTTTGTAATACCTTTAAATAAGTGATCGCGAGTAATTTTTTACGGGAAATCCCGTAAAAAATTATTATTATTATATCATGGAACGCGAAAGTTTAAAAGTTAGTAAAGTAAAATACTTTCCTTATGTATTATAAGAATATTTAGTACATAATAGGTGTATGGTATATTGTGGCTTTATTTTAGCAAGTCTAATTAACACCAATTTCGATGATAGATGTGCTAATTCAGTGCTGACTCACCAGATGAACACTAACAGTATATATCACAAGTAGAGACAATCCCATTAAAGAAAGACAGTTGATATTAAGATCTATTGGTATATGACTGCGTAGCAAGCGATATGATGAACGTTACTATTTACATCAAATACCAATCCTATCCCAAATTCTCCCAATACAGTTATGTTTTAAGTAAATTACAAATAGTTTTTGCCATGAAAACTATTAACAAAATGGGCCGAATTATCTAACAAGGTAGGATAGTGTTCCGTGCATGTGTGCTCAAGTGTTAACTTAATACAATATGGTTTTAGTCGGTTCGATTCCGACAAAAGCATCCTTAATTGAACGGTTAGAAAAATTGAATATGTTTTACACTGTATCTACCGATTGAAATCCATAAATATTTTATCAAATTTTTATTTTAATATGTGTATTTTGCATATCATAGTCACTCCTTAGACCTACCACAAATTTTCACTTTATTTCTTTATTATTTTTTGTTTAATAACACAATTAACACATTATTTTAACAGTAATGTTTAAAATTATTAGTTTACTTTATTAATTATTTATTTAGTTCATTGTATTCAACGCACCCGACACTAGCTCAACACTCACAAGAAGTAAACAAAAATAATTGTATCTTACGCTCATTTTTGTTTTGTTTTTATTTTCATCACAGTCTAATAGAGCAGGGACAAGGCTAAGGAATTTAATTTGATCGATAAAATTTATAAATGTCGACTGGCGTGTCGGTTTTCTAATACAATTAATGAAGAAAAGAAACGAAACCCAACCATAAAATAATATATTATAAAAATGTAGTCGAGTTATAGTTTTTTCAAACTTTTTCTTTTGATAAAAATTGTATAGCCTATGTCAACCGCGCCATCATTACGAATCTATTGACACCTTATGCATCAAAATTGGTTTAGTAGTTTAACCGCTACGATAGAACATAAAAACATACACAGACTGCCAAAATTAGTATCCCCATCTATTGGTCAGGTAAAAAATTATGATTGAGTAATGTTGCCTGTACTGTATGTGTTGATAATAAACTTGATAGCCTATTTATGTTAGAATATTAAGTTTTGGCTTACTTGTATTTAAAGTGTTCGTACTTAATTAACTAAGGTACATAGTAACAACAAAACATTTATTTAAGCCTTGTACCTATAGAAATAAAATAGTTTTTTCGGAGCTCTTACTGAAATCTCTCAGTTTAACGAGTTTCCCCCATTATATATAAAAATATACCTGATTCTGGCATACTGAACTCAATACTCACAAATTTTAACAAAAAAAAACTTCAGTTCAAAATTTGGTCCAAATTTAAAAAAGGACCACACGGGAAGCACCAGCTTTCAAATAAAAAAACCCAGTCGAAAGTTATGAGGTAATAAACACAAAAAAAAACAGTCGAATTGAGAACCTTCTCCTTTTTTTTAAGTCGGTTAAAAATATATTTGTTTTAATGTATTTGGTAACGCAATATCGTGATTGTATTTGTAACTTAATGCAACAACGTCACGCATATTATATTAACTGTCACAATACCAACCAACAAACAAATAAACAACCAAAGTTTACCAACATGGAGTACAATACACACAATTTCAATTATATTAATTGTTAACATTTCAAACAAAATCTTATAAAAATTATCGATAGTCGATATACCATATCAACCGACACACATCCCTACCACATGTTGCATTGTCGCATATGCGTTAAAACAAAACAACTCCTAACGATGAGAAAGTGCTCAGTCCTCATGTCCTTCGAATTTATTATTGTCTACCAACGACAAACGTCTTCGTTAATTTACTTTTATTTTATATCTAGAAAGGACTGGATGGGAACTGATAGATATAAATGCATATCTTGCAAATGGAAACTGGCATTATTAATGACAGTAAGGACGCAAGAGTATTGCAAATACTTTCTTAAATGTAAAACTTAGTGGTAGTAAATAAAAACAAGCAAAAAGACCCGTCAAATGGTCTAAGTTTCGTCTTTCTATGACGAAAATAGTTAGTGATACAGCATTAACTTTTTCTTAGCTTTCCTAATTTTTATACGGAAATCTAAACGAGATTTACTATTAACGAAACGCGGCGAAGCTAGTCTAAAAAAAGTAGCCTAAGTTACTCCATATATCATCAGCTATCTGCCAGTAAAGGCCCGTCAACATAGATTGGAGACTAGCCGAAATAAACAGACAGACATACAAAAAATTTTAAAATTGTTAGATTGTAAAATTACCGTATATACCTACTTTCATATGTATTTAGTGAAAAGCTGTAAATTCGAAATTACAAACAGACACTTCAATATTAATAGTTTTCGGTCTCTGGCGTACCTATATTTGAAGATACGATATGATCGCTTTCTGCCCTCGATTAACATACATACGCACTAACACTCACGAAATGTGCCAGGAAAGCAAGGCAGAATCGTATGATACATCTATATTTTACCTACTACTAATGTGGTGTCGCTAAGTAATTATAATTAGGAGCAAACTCGTTACCGCCAACCATTCAATTAAGAAATCAAAGACGGATAAATTGGAAATACATGTTGAAAATTATGACACAGGTATGATAAATATGCTTATTTTTTATTGCAAACATTATTTTATATAGAATCTCATTAAACATATTATTTGTTAAACTGCCATCTAGTAAACCGAACTGAAACTAAAACAACTTTCAATTTTACACTTACCACGCCTTATTCCGAAACGGTTCTCGAAAATGCTGAGTATGTATCCCATAAGCGACTCTTCCTTTTGCTTATAGTTGACATCGCAGTAATCCTTGCTCAGCTGAACTGGTTCGAGATAGTCCTCTACGGGTATTTTAGTCTGAAATTCTCAAAAATGTCACATGAATATTCACAGATGGCGTTCCAGTCGAACGCCTAACGTGCAAAGTGGAAGAAAATAATGTATTTTGATGTCTATTACGTTTCATGGTAATCGTGCCAAAATAGGTAATGGTTTGTAATTCATCGTCATCATCATAAGAGGGTTTAGCATACTACCTACACGAGGTTTGCCAAACGGGTTAATATAGTAAACTACGCATAATAAAATGGCTCTCTAAAGAGGAAGAAAACTTAAAATAAACAAACCCAATTGGCTAGCGTTGTATAGGCTTAATACCTCCTTTCTATATAGAAGTTTATGTCCAGTATTAGACTGTTCAAGGCTGCTAATATTGATGATGAAAGCTTTATAAAAATAACAAGAAATCCATACGTAATTAACAACATATAAATTAATCTTAATAATGACACGTCTCATGAAATTGACCAATCACTTTGAGTGATGTCACTACGTAGAGAATAAAACAAGAGATGACTAATGCAATGTGTTAATAGAACATTATCTAGACACAATAACACTAAATATTGTACCCAATCTTATCATTAAATGTCAAAGAAATTCCGGGTATTGTCATCGAGGTGTGTGTTACTAGTATTTTGATGGAAGCCAATGTGAACCGCTTCATTGGAAGTAAAACTACTTAATAAAGTTCAGAGCAACGGAAGTCTTCATAATTATATTGCTTTTAAGATAAATCATGCGCCAAAAATATTCTTTGCGACAAAGGAGACTTTACAAACATCAATGAAACGAACGCAAAGACAAATTCTACAGTACCTAATACCTAACTCCGAACTCTCAATGAAGCTAACCTAACTAACTCTGCATGTAACTTAATGCATATTTACCTCTGACTGTATTGACCTTTACTCTACTCTGCGTGATGGAAAGCATGTGCAAAATTCAAGAGTAGTGACCACCATACTCATTGCGGATGCAGACAATGCAACAATGCAGGTGACTCACACTATGACCCCACTTCAAATAGAATCGGAAAAAGAATCAAGATCTTTATTACTTTTTATATTTGTTGTAATAACTTTTACAATTTAACCGATCAATGATAACGCATTAATCATGCATATACGTATTGAAATCAAAAATAATTCTTGTGTAAACAAATGTGACTCACCTGTGTCGTTTGACATTCTTCACTAGCCTGCCTATTCACATGTACAGAGTCATACATATTAGCAGCACTATCACTATTCTCATATAAATTAGTCTCCTTCACAACCTCTTCAACTTTCTTCTCTTCTATCATCTCTGGCCTTTTGAAAAACGGGACTTTGAACGATTTAAACAGTTCTTGAATCTTCACAATACATGGCTTAACACTTACTACTCTGGTTTCAACAGGTTTTGCCGCGACATTTTCTACCTCATTATAACAAAGATCTTCATAGAAATGATCTTCTGGATATTTTTCATTAAGTTCTTCAGGGGTCGGCAGAGACTTATATTTTGTTTTAGATTCAGAATGTTTATAAGCTCTAGCTACGTAGTATCTACTATTTGTTTTCATAGAGTAATAGCCTCTGTCATTTGAGCTCTCTTGTTTGGAGAATCTGGATTTGATATCTAGGAACGGGTATTCGTATGAACTTAATCTGAATAGTTTCTTTTTCTTAGGTGCGCCAGCATCCATAGGTAAATAAGATGGAGATTTATCAGTTCTTTGTTCGTGTCTATAGAGAAAACTCTTGGCAGGTACGATTCTTCTTATTAATTCTTCTACTGTACTCATTGCCGAATTGTGTGAACGTTCTTCTTTCTTTCTGATGGGTATTGTTTGATATTGACTGTCTATGTCAAAGTTCTCTTGTTCTTCTATTATTTCCGTTTTATCTCCCTTCCTTTTTGATTCTTTACTCGTTTCGTTTCCTTTATTGAATTCTCCTATAAATGTATTTTTGTCTTGTGCATCCAAATACTGATAAGGTTTATTTTTTATATCTTCAATGAATTTAATTAATTTTTTGGCGTTGATTTTCGGTTTCCATAGTTTAACTATTCCTTCGCTGACTTCCTAAAATAAAAATGAATGTGATGATGAGCTCAATATTTTTACTACTTCCGAGTAAAATAGCATCTGTAATATGTATGGATTTAGTGATATATAAGCAAATTTACCAGCGGTCTGGTCACCATAGTACAAACTCTGTCAGACATGCGTGTGTTATTATTATTAACGAACAGATGTTACATGACCGCTGACCTTTGTCAAATTAATCCGACCCAATTGAGCGTATTAAACGGTGTGCAAAATGCAAAGTGTATTTAATAAGTTAACCTGTATGATATAAAATACATTAATAGACTTATTCCTTTAAATTTAATTGGGCCAGACTAATACGTGAAAAAAACCTTAGCATCTTTTTTTAAACAAATATGAAGCATGGAAGTATTTCCTATTCTAGTGGAGATGAAGGTGTAGACGGTTAAGAATTTGAAATATCTATGCTAATATTATAAATTCGAATGTAACTCTGTCAGTCTGTATATCTGTCTGTTACGTTTTAACGGCTTAACCGCTGCATCGATTGAATGATTTTTCATTCACATCATTTCATTTTCAAGACAATCAGAACACTATGAAAACGGAGAGATGACCGGTTTGACCACTAAATTATCAGCATAGTTCAAAAAAAATATCTGATTCACATAAATAAGTGTAAACTACTTTTTATACTTACTAGTAATTTTCTTCCGTCAATCTGCTTCTCCCTCGTGAACTCCACAAACTCGTCCAACTCCCAGCGCTGCAGCAGCGTTGCGACCCCATCCTCGTCTAGTTCCTCTATTCTCTTGTACTTTCTATCTTGTTTCTCCATTACCTATATAGAGTAACTAATTTTTAATAGAAATAGCGTGAAGCGAAGGAAGTGTAGTAAAGATTTAAGAATACGCAGTGCTACCAATTCTATTCATCTCATTAATGCCGTAAGACTGTCTAAGGTTCAAACTAGTTCAAACTGCAAAGAGAAGAAAAACTGTAATGAAATATTCCCTACAGAGGATCTACTACATATTTAGTTTTGACCGACTTTAAAAAAGGAGAAGGAGTAGGTAATCAATTTCACTGTATTTTTTTATGTTTGTTACCTCAAAACTTTCGACGGAGACTGGAAACCGATTTTGATGATTCTTTTTTATTTAAAAGCTGTTGATTCCCGTTTCAATTTGGTGTAGTTCTTTAAGTCGTTATTTTTGTTAAAATTGCAATTATATAAAACGGGGTCTAGAAAGTTCTGATTTTTTTTTATGTACAAACGAGCAGACGTATCGCCTGATTGTAAGCGATTACCGCCGCCCATGGACACTTGCAACACCAGAGGCGTCACAAGTGCGTTGCCGGCTTTTGGGGGATGAGGAGGGGTATGGGGAGTGGTTGGGGTATGGGCCTCCGGTATTCTCACTCACTCGGTGAAACACAGTGCAAGCGCTATTTCACACCGGTTTTCTGTGAGGCCGAGCCGGCCCATTAATGCCGAAGCGTGACTCTCCCACGGTTTATCCCTCCCACTTATATACGAAACATCTCTTTTGTAAACTTTGCAACAATATCATAACTTAAGTGGATATACTCTCATGTAATACATCTATATATATAAAAGCGAAATACCACTCACTTATTAATCACGAAATCTCAGAAGCTATAATACCTACAAACTTGAAATTTAGCAGGTAGGTTCCTTATAGGGTGTAGACAAACCTTTAAGAACGGATTTTACGAAACTCCACTCCCAAGGGGGTAAAACGGGAATTGGAAGTTTGTATGAAAGTCCTATGTTTTTGAAGTAAGAGACTTGAAATTTAAAATGTATGCTCTATAGATGGTGTGGAGGTGTGAAATCAACCCCCTTTTGGGATTAAAACGGGGGATGGTAGTTTAGATGCAAACGAGGTTGCGTAGGTCAGCTAGTGATATATAATTCTTAAAGGATAGATGAAAGAAGACCCACGTAACGTCATCTGTTTCACTTTTTAATCATGCTCAGCTTCTATTGATCTAAGCGTGATGTTAACTATCCTATCTTAGGCCAAGTCAACAAAATACACATTTAACAAAACGTCAAAATCGATTAGATAGGAACAACAACGTGACACAAGAATTATGTATTATGATATTGAGAATCGTATATGTGACTGATAATCAATAAGTAGGTGGTTCCTGGTATCTGCAAATACTTGCTACACTAGTCAGCTTTGCTCAAGATGTATCCAATAATAATAATAAATAAATATTTTGGACATCTAACACACAACGCCATCTAGTCTCAAGCTAAACAGAGCTTGTATTATGGGTACTAGACAACTGATACAAATACATATATACTTTTTTTTTGTAAATACATACATATTATACATAGAAAACACCCAAACACCGAAACAAATATTTGCAGATCATACCAACACTTGGTTCAACCCGGGAATCGAACCTGAGACCTCAAGCACAGCAGTCGCACACGCTACCACTACGCCACTGAACTCTTCGGCGACTATTCACAATTAGGAATATATAACATTACTACTCTGGATCATTAGGTAGTTAAGAGCCACGCTGATTTCAGCACGAACGGG
The DNA here is from genome assembly GCA_949125395.1 of Diaphora mendica. Classification (NCBI taxonomy): domain Eukaryota; kingdom Metazoa; phylum Arthropoda; class Insecta; order Lepidoptera; family Erebidae; genus Diaphora; species Diaphora mendica. The sequence goes on along the minus strand of OX421332.1, from coordinate 637,676 downwards.
CCGGCTCAACCGGGGAAGTACTACCCTCGCACAGAAGAACAACGTAAAATGACAGCGTTCGTGCTGTCATGTTTCGTTGGAGAGTGCGAGACCGGAGGCCCAATGATGCAGAAGCATTACTAGGCCGCCATAGTATTGGTCACCATGCTGCATTGTCTGCAATGAGTATGGTGACCACCACTCTCGGATTCTGCTCATGCTTTCCATCAGGAAGAGAAGAGTCATCTTGGCAGGCCCATACATAAAAAAAATGGATCCAAGTTTTAGCAGTTCCCCCGAGTTGTGCAACTTCTACACACACACAAAGCGAATTTTATTACATTTTTTCCGAATATGTACAGTATGTACTCACGGGATTTGTATTTAAAACAACATTCACAAACGAATTACATTCAATATTCCACAGCGATCTTGGGAAAACTAAACACGACTGAACACGCAATTCGCAACATGATTACAGGAACTTGGTATAATTTATTATTTGTGTAACTTATTATGAACCAAATGATACATATTTAACAAACATATGTAAATCGGTGTTATTGTTAAAGTATCGGAACGTCACGACCAAATTTTGATTCATAGTTTATGTAAATAAAATGAATTTTAAAAATCAAGTAAGTAGTTTTCTTTAGCATTAGATTTTAGAATTCAGGTTTATGGCGATCAAATATCTAATACATTTGATCAATTTTAGCCTTTCTTTCTAAAGGAGGTATTAGCCTAAAACACCACGCTGGCCTCACACCACACAGGATGGTAGAGAGTTAGTGATATTCTTTATAGGTCATCACACAGATTAGCATACTAATATACTCGTAATATCAGTATCCGATAGAATATTTAAGATAAACAATGAACTTATACTGCTTTTGTTACTAAATGTCAGTATGATGTCTAATAATAATATAAAGCAACTCACCATTACAATTTCACTCATTCACAACTAAAACTCATATTTCCCAACTACCAAACTCACTTCACAATACACGGAAAAGAAAGAAAGAAAGTTAACTTTACGAGTGTTTTATTAATCGTTGTGGTTGGTCCCAAACCTCGTGCAGCACTGTCTCTATGAGTGTGGCGACAAGTGGACTCAATTTAGTTAATTTAACATCACGACTGGTAGGTATGCAGTAATTAGTATAGGTAGGTCGCGGTTTGATTCTTGAACTAGCAGTTTGTACAGAACATAATAATATATTGTCTTTCATACTTAAGAAATACTAAAGCTGTGGTCACAGGCTAGCTGGCTCAGTGTTGGTTGTTGGTGCGTACCCGTCGTCCTCCGAATCCGCAAACAAGAAGATTCTTTCACTCGCACTTTTTTAGGGTTCCGTACCTCAAAAGGAAAAAACGGAACCCTTATAGGATCACTTTGTTGTCCGTCTGGCTGTCTGTCGAAACCCGTTTTCTCAGGGACGGGTGGAAGTATCAAGCTGAAATTCATATCAAATACTCGGTCTGCCTTAGAACTGTGCAAAAATCAAACTTCTAAGCCAACGCAATCTAAAGATACAGTCGTTTATGCTGCAAATTTTCGACTCTCGCAAGGGGATCAAAACCTACAGGGTAGGTACTTCCTGGTAACTCAAAATCTTGAAATTTGGTACGAAGCAACGGCTTATAGCACAGATAAAGAAAAAATTGCGAAAACCATAAATTTTTTGTAACATCGTATAATATACCTAAAGGTTTGTACGGAACCCTCGCTGCGCGAGACTTACGTTTGACCGGTTTTTTTATCTTTTTTTTTACTGTGTATCATTAAATACCTCATTAGCAGTGTCTCTATTCTGCGTGGAGACAGTATAGAGACAAAGCTGTAAAGGTGCATTTAGGTCTTCTAGTGCTAAGTGACTAGCACCGACCATGCCTCATAGAGAACAGGCGTTAAGCTATTATTTTTCATTTCTTTTTATCAGATCAACTAGCTTATTGCAGTCCACTGCTGGACAGACCTCCCCCATTGTATGTCGTCACTCCACCTTGCCTGTAGTCGTCCTACACTACGTTTGTCGAAACGCTGTCTCCACTCTAGAATTTGTTTATCCCAGCGAACAGTATAAGGGCAAAACCGCAAAGATGCAACTTTGTCATCTAGCTAGTCTAGTGGCTAGCACAGCACTGACCATGCCCCGCAGAATAGCGGTTGTTGTTATGAAAAGTGTTTTAATCAAGCTTAATAGCAAAATATGTTGAAAATACAACCATACCATAAAACTTAAAGAAATTAACAGGACTCTGTCACGTGAGTCACGCTCCTGAGGCCCTGTCTGCGATGTGCAGACTCTCACACATACTTGAGGAGGTCAAATAGAGTCATTAGTTAACACACATGTATACCTGTAACTGCATAACATCTCGTTACATTCATAATATACAATACAACATATGGTTAAGGTTCAAAATCGCTTGTGTTAGCTGCAGTTGCATATTTGCACAAGAAATGAGAGTCAATTGGCGAGGTGATATTATATTTGATTGTAGTTAAAGAATGTAGTTGCTTTATTTTGGATAAGCCCGATTCATGAAATGTGACATCATCGTACTAACTTTTTCAGGGTTGTAAGATGTTAGTGTTTAACCATTGAACAGTACAGAATAAAAATAATTTAAAAAATCCTAAATAACACGCTTTCTATGCGCAAAGACACTACCAGGTTTAGGAAAACAAAAAACCGCTAATCCCTATTATCCTAGTACGGATTACGAGTCTAAATATTTAAAAATTGAATTGTCATCGGTCCTTGATAAGTATGCCAAATTTTGAGTTAATCCGACGTTTTGAATGGGGTCAAAATCATGTTCAAAGTTTCCGTTACATACATACGAATGAAGCTAATAAAAGCGTGTTGAAAAACTGATTCTATGTCCATCCGTCCAGCCATGGTGAATCCCAGCCTGATATGCCGCAGTCTATTTATTTAATTTTATCAATTGCTCTCTACACTTATGGTTACCCAACACGTGTAGCGAGCCATTATCTATCACCTTTTATCACTATACCTATCAATTGGTACCGAACGACGAAGTAACTAGCGATACTGCATCGCACACTGAGTGTTCTCGCGTCGATTAGTATAATTACAACTTTCTAATGTCAACCGTTTGGCTACAGTCCCTTAGAGATTATCATATCGCCTGGTCAACCTTGTTTCCCACTTTATTATTATAGGATACTTTATAAACCTAGATGGATTGTCTCACTACTCGCACCAGAAAACAAATGGGGACAAGTTTATTAGGTGGAGTCAGCGTGGCACGTGGCTCTTTGTACTCGCCAAATGTTATTGTTCTTTGCTGGTACAGACTAGTAAAGGAAGTATAATAATAATAAATATTTCAGACATCTAACACACAATGCCATCTAGTCCCAAGCTAAGTAGAGCTAGTGTTATGGGTACTAGACAACTGATACAAATACATATATATGACTTTTTTTGTAAATACATACATATTATACATAGAAAACACCCAAACTCCGAAACAAATATTTGTAGATCATACAAACATTTGGTCCGACCCGGGAATCGAACCCGAGACCTCATGATCAGCAGTCGCACATGCCAACCGCGAGACCAACGAGGCAGTCGGCCTGTCAGAGACAGTATGTATTATCCCCAGCCTATCGCAGTCTACTGCTGGACATGGCTTTTCCAGTTTTTTATATGTATAGTGGCCACATTTTTTTTACTTTCACAACCACGCTTCAGTTAGTTTAAACCATGGAATAATTGATATATGGTCTAAACATATTAATGATCTAAGGGTACTCGCACTAAAGTCCGCTGCGAAATAGAACAGGATGTGGTTTATTAATTCATGAAATAATCTTTCATGATAAAGTTTTAAAAACAGAAATGGTGAAATCTGTTAAACTGATAATGTCAAATATTTTTTCATAATTCTTTGTGTATTCGCAGAACACTTATCGTATATCGATTTACGTATTTATCGATAAGATATCGCCAACCTACTTACACGGACACGTAGGATAACAAAAGAAAATACAGTTTTATAAAAAAACAGTTTATTTTTCCACTTGTACAGTTTCAAGTTCTGATATTTAGGTAACTAGTCAATAAAGAATGAAGCCAACTTTACAAAATTATGAAGATATCGTTGGCGTTTATCTTTATATAATCATCAACAGTAAATCAATGAGACATTTCATAATAAAATTACTGAGTATTACCTATGTACATAATTTCTTTCAACACATTCAAAGAGACAAAAAACAAGTAATTATTGATGTTTGAACATTATGCAATCATTACCGCAGAGGACTTCACAAACACACACAAAATAACGGACAAATACATGAATTAGAGTCTTAAGAGTCTTTACATCACATTAACGCTTGACCCCATTAGGAATCAAGTAGTAACCAAACACACAACAGCAGACTACCTACTGCACTATCATCAGTTAACATGCTTTGTTATCACAGTCCAAAAACAGAAGGAATATCATCAGAATCTAACAAAATTTTCAGCTAACAGTGCACAACACATCATACATCTTATGGGCTACTTCACTTCCAGCAAACGCAATGTAGCACGAATTTAGACTTGGATGTATCTTCCCTGGAGTTACAGACAGCTGATATCGTGCTCTACCAATATAGAGAGTCTCTCCTGATGCTGTTCTTCCACCAGGAATTGCGCTCGGAGGCACGTTACCGTTCGAAGCTGGAACCCATCTTAAAGTCTCCGGTTTAGCACAAAGAACTTCAATATTTTGAACTGGTACCTCTTTACCATTATATGCTATAGAAGCTGCGTTATGCCTTACAGACAATTTTCCAGGAATCAAATCCCCATTGTGCCAACCTCTAATTATCCATAGGGGACTTCCATCCCAGCCTTCGTGGCCTCCAGAAACAGCTCTTCCGGTTAATGAATTCGCTAGTGTTGAAGTCGTCGGGACCCAGTCTAAGTCTCCTGAAGATTCAGCAACTAGAACGGAATCTGGCTGATTTTGGTAGATATGGTTTGTGATATAGGTATTATTATTTTGTCCGAATTGATCTGTAGGAGGCGCTGGTACTGGCATTTGCGCAACAGGAACTGGTATCATCATGGTACCAGGGAAGTAATACTGGTACGGAGGATGTGCTGTGACTGCTCCACCATCTGGTGGAGGTGGTGGATACGGCCCCTGGTGAGGAAAATAGTAAGGGGGATGATGCTGCTCTGGTGGAGGCGGTGGTCCCCAGCCTGACAGAGGAGGTCGGTACGGTCCAGGATAACTCATTTTTTCACGGTATATCAAACGATACTAGGTCTGAATTGCGTGTACATTTATATATCAAGTGTTTATCGTAATCTTATCGTTAACGTAGTACATGGTTTTGGGTGATTCATGTGTGATATATCAAAACAAAATGGTGGCTTAATATTTTTTATTATAGATACATTAAAGTTACATAATAATTTATTAAATATCTTACTTCTAGATTAACTTAACTTAAGAATATTTTGTACACGAATGTAGAAAATTTCAGTTAATCGTTGTAAATAAACGCCATAATGTAATGTTTTCATGAAAATTTCTTGTCTTTTTCGAAATAACTTTATCTATTTGAAAGTAATCTGTACCCATATTTTCCCTATAGATAACAGATTTCAGTTATTATTAAAGTATTTTTAATTTAAATCTTATAGTACTTTCATATTAATTATAAGCCGATACTACATATAACACATTGGTGGTTCAATGCCAAGTAACACGACTGACAGACTACAAGAAGTTATTGGCAAAAAATAGTTGTATAATACACGTTTGTCTACCCCATTAATAAGACATTAGCCGTACTATATAATAAGAATATTAAAACCAGTTGTAATGGTTGTTGTAATTAATTAAAGTCTGAAGAAACTACATCACTACCCGGTGAGTCATGGTTTTTGGCATTCACCTTATCAAGAGTATTATTCATAAGTTCCTGGAACTTTACTTTATCATTACTATGGTACAGACTCATTGTAGGATATGTATAATCTATACTATTTCCCATTTCTTCTATAAGTATACATTATTGACGTAAAATGAATGCTTGTAATACCGTCACACTAAGACCCGAGACAGAGTGGCAAGATCTCATTTGCCATACCAGTTTTGTTTATTACGCTAAAGCAGTTCATCTTTGCTTCAACTATTACTCGTATGCTTTGCTTCTGGCATAATTAAGTTATTTTATTTTTTAAACCAGGGCACTGATGACCATTAAGATGAAAGTTCTCAGGTGTTAGTCATTATTCACACAGAACATTTTAAAACATTCTAACCTATAGGATTCTAAACTGGTAAATGTAACTTTCGAATTCAAAGATCTCTTTCGTTTTTCAACTATTTCTCCAATTTCTCTGATAAGTATGTAGGTACTTAACAGAGATGAAATTTGTTAGATAAATCTTGTAATAATCTCTTAAAATGCTAATTCGTCATTATTTGGAGGCTGAATACTTTCCACCGTTCACAATAGTTGTGAGCGTAGAAAAATATCCAAAAAAGTAACATCGCAAATTAGAAATTAACTAAAATCTTAAGATTTTAGATATCACGCTCGATATCGATGTCAAGATTTATTTTCTATTTACAAGCCTTATCTTACTTGTTTCATATCATCAACAGCTTTTAACAGTCCACTGCAGGACAAAGGTCATATATAACAATACAATAAATATATATTAACAATTAACGAAGATTAACTGATGATTAGCTGTTCTTGCGAAATTGAGTTAAAACATTTACACATCCGTCCTGATATCTCTCACATATACACTTGGTTTATTTTTAATTTCGATATATGACATGTTAAAATTAATCATGAATCGGTAGCTATTATTACTGTAATCACAAACCATATAAATCAATCAATTTGATGTATTATTAAATAAAATATTTTGAGTGTATTTCGGTAACTGCAATTAAATAAATAATACCCTAAAATTCTTGTTTATTTATGCAGTTAAGGCATATTTAATACCTACATATTGATAATTATTTCACATTTAGTTAATGAATATCGATCATAGCCATCATTAAAAAAGGACCTACAGAAAGTGAATATTGCATAGAGAATTAACACGGTATTCAATGTTAATAAAAGGATCCGCGAAGAAGTACAGGTCATAAGTTTAAGTCATAAACCATTTAAAAAAGCACTGTATAATCCAATTCACTGTACATAGTTATGGAGCCCAGGTTCTGAAATATTCTGCCAATATCCCGTCCGGGTCATGTGAGGACGACCGCCCTGAACACGCATCTGTTCCCGTCCATGAGCGCCGGCCATACGAAAGATTTGATCAGGTCGGAGCGCCGGTCGCGACCGTCGCTGGAGCTAAAACGCACGTGCTTCTCTGGGTTCATCACAACTGAAAATAAAAATGAATAAATTGATAAGTACCTTTAATGAGCAGGGGAAGTATCTGGCGTCGTTCTGTCGCTTTCTTTATCCATCACAAACCATTTACCTTAACTCTATATATGCTACTAATATTGATGTCTCCAACTACAAAACCAGAATTCACAAGGCTTCTTAACTAAATCTTACCTGGTGTAAAGTCCGTGTCAATCCTGAGAGGTGGTGAATGTAGACTTATGGTCCACGCAGCCCTACATGCAGCTGCTACGAGAGCGTGAAGAGCTCCACAGCTGGAGAGGCATGGATACTCGCGGAGTGTGCTCACCACCTGGGAATCATTATGGACTGTTACCACTGACTAATCAAATTCAAATTCATTTATTCAATTAAGACACTAAGTGACATTTATGAACGTTAAATTGAAGCTACAGTTAAAAATCATAGATCGTCACAAACAGACGCCACAGCATGTGCTGTATTGTCGAGGTAAATTAGGTAAAAACACCAAAATCTACTGCCTGCTTGTGTCGATCTATAACTTCCAGTTTCCAAAATGCGTAGAGAATTATGAGAAGAATACTGGCAAAGAAACTCACGGCCACGCTTTTTAAAAGTTACATATTCAGGTACAATAGTGTTAGTATTACATGATCATGAATCAAAGAGTAGCTCCAAGTAATATCAGTACCGTTGTTTGCTTCTGACATTCTGACTCTGCTCAAGAGGAGAAACAGTAAAATGAAGTTCCAGAGTCAGTCCTGTGTGTCATTTACTGTATAGTATTCAAATATCGTTACAGATGTCTCAATCAATTGTGAATTCTTGACAATCAAGTACTCTACTGGGCTCTTTTGAAAATTACTGTGTCTTAATATTCGTTAATAAAGTATAAAGACAACATTAACGTAGCTTGATATCTAAAAATATCACGAAATACATTTTCATACGTTGAAAAGAACACTGTTTTTTTCTGCATTGTTCTACTGACTTTTTTTCTTTTCACACTAACTTTATACAAACTCATAGAAACAAGTAAACAACAAACCTGATTTACGACAGTACGCTCAGCTTCTCCCAGTGGGAAACTGTGCGCAGTCTGGTGCAGTACCCTGGTCGCCGCAGCCGTCAGCCGAGTGAGGCTGGGGTTGCTGGGAGTACTCTCAACATCTACACCCAGAAGTGCCTGCACTTCGCTCAGCCGGCGGTCACGGAGACTGATTGCCGCACGGAAGGACAACTGAAGAAAACATTTGCATTTAACGTATACACAATTTTCGAGGAAAAGGAAGAGAAAGAAATATCAATAAGTAAGAAAATTCAATATAGCGCGATTTCAAAGAGACATTGAATAGGATCAACATTTAGTAGATCTTGAAAACGCACAGCTAACTACTCATTAAGGCTATAAATTCTTATTCAACTACAAACTCCTGCTACAAGTCGTGCCGGTTAAAGATGCAATGCATCGATGCAACAAAATAGAAAATACTAATTCATGGCTGATATTAATTGCCGATTCTTAATCAAATCTAATGTTAATATATCACATTCATAAGTAATACTTACAACAACCACAGAGAAGATTATCTTATACTTGAGATGTGGTGTGTGTCTGAGCTGGTCCAGCGCTGCCAGCGCCGGAAGAGCCTCATCAGCGGCTCGAGACCATACTGCTGCATATTGGGACACTAGCTTGCTTCTGGAATTACAAATTATATGTTGCTAACTATTCAAAATCAACTGCTTTCTCCATGAACAGATACTTTTTTCAATGAATTGCTTTATCTACTTTTAATGTGTCCACGAGATATGTAATATATTCTTCCCCAATCTGACTTCTGTTTAAAGAATCAGATAATATGGTTCAAAAATTAATTATAAATATACTTATAATAAAAATGTAACAGATCCAATTCTGTACATTAAAAATATTTAGAAAAATTTTTTTGGAGGGCTTTCTATAATCGATACTGAAGCCAAAACTGTAATTTTTTTCATTTTTGTCTGTCTGTCTGTCCGTTTGTCTGTCAGTCTGTATCTTGGCCGCGCATCACGCCGAAACTACTGAACGGATTCAAATGAAACTTGGCATGATTTGAGTTCATGCTACGAGGTAGGACACAGGATACTTTTAATCCCGAAATTCATCACGGTTTCCTGGAGAGAGGGGATGAAAGTCAGAATATGTACTTAGTTGTAATTCAATAACACATGGTCCGATTTCATTCATTCTTTTTTTGCTAGAAAGAAAAAAAAGATAACGGGAAAAGTGTTTTCTTTGTGTCCGCGACTGTACACTGCCTGTGGGAAGCTGAGACAGATATGTAAATATGGCGTTACGAAGTTCGCCGGGTCAGCTAGTTATAAATAAAGTAATAAGTTAGCAAAATCGATCAAACATTTTCGGCTCCCGTTCGTTATTTTGCCAAATCCTATAAATAACTCAGATATGAAGATGGTTTACATAACTTTCTTTGTTTTTTAGTTCCAGTTTTAGTAAAACATCTTAATAAACTTGCGAACAGAGGAACTTTTAGAAATCTTTCCGAAGATTCATGAAAATCTTTAATAATATTTTCAGTAACGATACTTTAATCCTAAGCGTGTTGAGCTTTAACTATTTGTACTTTTTTTCCTGAGTTCCTATCTCTGTATTCAGTACAGCTAGTATATTAAGTAGACAGCTCACCTATCAGGCAGTTGTTGCGAATCATCACTGTCTGAATGATAACCGTCGCTAGCGGAGTCTGTAGGAGAGCGAGGTGTAACAGGATCACTGTTTCCCCTCTCTCCTTCCGACATCTGTCCCAGCACTGCCGCACATCCACGAGAGTAGCTCATCAGAACACCTGCAACTGGCCTGGAAAATAAAACAAAATACTGTTGATAAATATTACACTGACTGACACACAGTCTTTAAATCCGTCACTGTCTTGAAGTCTGAAGGAGGCTTGAAGCAGCTTTATGATTTAAAAATCCAATCGGTCATTGTTCAGTATTTATTGAGGGTAGGAATAAAAAAAAATCTCAGCTCCTTCCCGGCGGCTCGCTCAGCCGCGCTCTCGGCGAGTCAGCAGGTTTTAAGCATGAAACTCGCGACTCGGATTAAGGGTCTCAAATGAACCCTTCGCGTCTTTGAGTATGCGTGTCGTGATATTCGCGTGTCTTGTTCTCGCTTCACATTGCTGTGTATCCAGAATCTAACCTGCTAATCGTGAAGATTGAGCAAGAAATATACTATACAAACAATTACACTCCCATTCAACACTATGCAATTTCGTCAACCGAAGCTAAGAGTGATGTTCATCTTAAGTAAAATTCCCTAACAGTCAGAGATAGAAGAAATAAATGGAACTCAATATTTTTTGATTTTGTAAATTTCACCGGGAAAACGGAAACAGCAAGGGAACTAAGATAACAGATACTGAAAGTCTTGGACTAGAAAACGAGACTTAAAAGTGTAGTACCAAGATTACGCTGGAGGTCACGTATGGTTATGTCCATCATGGGACTAGGGGACTAAATCCTTTGTCCTGCCGTATTATAGTATTGTTAGTCCAAACTCATATAGCAACTGGGCTATGAGCTATAGGCGCTCATAGCCCAGTTGCACTCGGTGATAAACAATCACCGAGGGTAAGCAACGACGACGGCGCGGTCAATACCTGGATGGGTGACCGATAGTGGCATGTTACCATGAGCGTCTCCGTGATTCGGAGGTCACGCTAAGCAGTCGTTCCCGGCTGTTCATATGCATCATATGATGACAGTCGTGAAGCTTAGTTGGAGGCCTTTGGGCAGCTTAAAAACGTCCAACGGCAAGATTACGTAGCCACAACGTTGTGTTGCCAGTTCCCAACCCGCACTTGGCCAGCGTGGGGACGTATGGCTTTTACCCTCTCCTGAGAGGAGACCCGAGCCCAGCAGTGGGACGTTAATGGTTGTTGTTGTTGTAGTCCAAACTCAGATGAAACTAATTATTTACTTCTTCATTGAGACTTACATAAGCATTCGAAGCAAGAGCCAGCTTCTTCTAATACCAGACACTTTTATTATACAATTCCCTTCAAATACGTCCATAAATACTAAACCTAAAATCAATTTATCTCCACACTTTCTAACATGGAAACCAACACCATTGTTCGTTTGTAAACGAACTTTAACGTTTCAACAATAAAGTTCACTGCAGTTCAAAAGGCTTTATGTGAGTGTTAAAGGTGGATTTATGGTTGGTAGTATTGTATGGATGGATGTTATATGTGGAAAGTCAGCAGAAACTTTCCAAAGTAGTCACTTTACTACACTCTTTAATAATGAACTTGTTGTTTACGAATTTATTCAGTTGCGGGAGTTGTTTGTCTGCATGATCAAATACCTAGTACTGAATGACCGAGTTTTGCTTGCTTTTATTTTTTTAAATCGATCTAGCTAAATCGATTTATTGCCCTCGGAATCCCCTAAATTTCACGAAAATCTTTGGAACCATTTGCGAGATTCAGATTTGATAGACACAGGAATTGTTCGTTTAGGTAGGTATTAGATAAGATGAATTCCGGACAGCTCTTTATGTAGTTCCATATTAAATCTGTTTTGTAATTCAAGCAAAATATGATTGTTAAATTATAAAATGGTAATAGATCACTCACAATTTCCATACAGAATAAAAACTTAGACACTCAAATTTTAACAGCTGTTAACTTATTCTTACGATTTATAAAAACGTACTATCATTACGCAATACATTTTCGTACAATAAATACGTTGTTACCGCAACTCAATTACAAGAAATAGGTACATATCATAATAACTAAGTTATTTTTAATAAGCGTCTACTGAAATAAGTACACAAACCATTGCATGGTCTATTTGCTGTAATTTTATTTGCAGGCGCTTCAATAAATATAATTCATAAATTGTATGTCAATTTCAAAATTAAAAGCTATAAACAAACTAATAAATCAAACCAAATTATTTCGATATCCATTTTATTTATTATTTCATATTTCAATATAAACTGTTCCATAGCCACTGTCAGTAAAAACAAAACATACTTGAGTCCTCTGACATTTTGATAGGTGGAAATAAAAAGTACCATAAATTCCTAGCTTGACATAACGATAACTCCCACGTTTTTAAAGAAAAGAAGCAATGTAATGAAAACCAAAATAGTTACCATTAGTAAAAGTAAAGAATATAAAAAGATATATTAAAACATATTAATAAAATAAATAGTTCGCACCAACGCTTATGAAACTTTCAACAATGGTTCCCATACATTTCTCCGTTGTGTAACCTTTTTACGTGTATTTTATAAGACAATGTATAACAATTGTGTGCGTAGACGCACTATTTTGATTTATCGTGAGAATAAGCATTATGACTTTAACGGTAGGGCTATCAGATTTAAACTACAGTTTAATTTGAGAGCATAGGGCAAGTTAGATATCCAAACTTTTTTTTTAAGAAATAGTGGGCAAACGAGAATGTTGTTTATGTGATAATGATAAATCATACCTATTTATTTTTTAAGTAAATCTTTTACAGATTTTTTAACGCGTCGGACTTTACCTACAGCTAGAAGGCACCGGCATTTCCTAACCCTTACTCTGGAAAGAAATGCCGAAACAAACCACAGAGGTGCTTTTTTAAGTCTCACGTACATTAATTAAATAAAAAATCACAAAACAGTCACGGTGAGCTTTTACGAACTGTTTGTTTATACTGTATTAACCTGAAATTAACTTTTTGTTCTTTAAATAAAATGTGCGCTAAAAAGAACTAAAATAATTTAGTTCATCTAAAAAGTGCTCAACGCACCTAAAGAAGTTTTCCCTTCAAAACTATACGAGTCGAAATCTGCAAGGATGCAGTGTTAAACACCGGTATACGGTTTTCGATTTTCGTTCTGGTTTTCGGTTCGGTAAAGACGAGGCTTTTATTATTTTCTAGAAAGCTATGTATCTATAAATGTACAAGCTGAAGATATGTATAAAACAAACATTTGAATAATATTAATCAGTCAATCTTTCTACGGAGAAGCCTTGAGGACTGTTAAATGCTGTTAACCAATCAGTTCAGTTTCTAATTTCATATGAAACAACAAGAAGGGAAATACTATACTGGACACGAGTGTAAGTCTGTTTATGGAATACATTCTACAAGGAATGGTGCTAAAATAAATAAATAAATATTTCGAAACAAAGCTTTTGAAGTTAAATAATTACTTTGTAAACATTACCTTAGTAGTTTTACCAAGCTTGGTAGATTTATCGTAGAAAGTGACGCATTAAAGGCAATGAGTAATTATTAACACTACTCTCTCCATATACAACTCGGAAAAGTGCAAAACAGATACTTTTGTACTACTATTGTTTCCGTAAAATTAAAATACGTACATAGACAACTACATCATTATCAGCCCGTTGCAGTCCACTGCTGTACAAAGGCCTCGCCCAAGGACCACCACAACCACCACAGAGCCCGGTCTATTGCTTTTTGCATCCAGTCGTCCCGCCATCTGCCCCCCTAGCCAAGTCGCAAGCGTTCTTCTTTCTGCAATCGTTAACGCCTAAATTCTCGTGTGTCATTGGCTAATACTTTGTCTAAGATTAGCCAATGATACACGAGAATTTAGGCGTTAACGATTGCAGAAAGAAAAACGTTTGCAACTTGGCTAGGGGGGCTGACCAGAGGGCGTCCCACGCTACGTTTGCCAAGACTCGGTCTCCACTCCAGAAGGCGCTTACTCCAGCGGTACACAACTACATACGACTATAGTTTTTTTGTAATTAATTAAAATAATTTAAGATTTCATGGTTTTCCTCTCATTTCATTTATCAAGTGTGTTAGAGAGATTTCATCCTTATAATTGACCCTAATGATCGATGCAATAAAAGTACAGGGTGTAATTTTGACAGTATTTAGTCGTTTCGATTCTCGGGTGTGGCAAGCGAATTTTCGGAAATCTTTGAATGCAGTTTTCTTTCTTTTCAAAAATAAAGGAATGTTTTCTTTGAGTATAATTTTCTATCTACAATATTAAGAGTATTTTTCCTTTAGGTGGCATTACAACATTCCATCCTGTATAAATAACGAATAGACAGCCCTCTCGGAGCACTGGCAGTGGACATCAGACAGTGTGAACGAATATTTTAAAAAGTAATATCACTCTCTAATATTTGGCAACAGAAAATGGAAATTTAAAAAAGCAATTATAAAAATAATCGAAAGCATAATATTGAATTAATCAAATCTTTCCACTCAACGAAATATAAAACAGTAAATAGTAAATTAACATCAAGCAACGTGATAAGTATTTAAACGTTATGGTAAGATTCCTAAACATATGTTATTAGAATTAAAATGTTTATACTAAAACCAGTTTTTAAAAAAAGCCATGAATCGTCGTTTAGTAGAAAGATTTCACTAAAAATATACAAAATAATTGACAGTTGACACATAAAGTTATGTAACCCGTCGCACGCCGCCCTGTGCTTTCACTGTTATGTAACAGTTTAACACTGTTATTTAACACTAGTACCAAATATCCACCTGCGATATTTGTTATTAAATATTTAATCTGTATTTTTAAAACATAATCATATTCTTTACGTAATAATGAACGTTAAGACTGAAGTTCAAAGTTGTTTTTTGCATGGCTGACTCGGTTACGAGAGATAGCCATTTAGATGCAATAAACACCTGCATTCAAAATAATGGCGTGCAATTGGTTCAATTACTGTCTGATATGTACGTTTAAATTAGTTACATTAAACTCGCACGTATAATAACATGCATCAGGTTTAAATCTATACTAATATTTTAAACGCGAAAGTTTGTAAGTTTGGATGAATGGATGTTTGTAACTCTTTCGCGCAAAAACTACTGAACGGATTTGGATGAAACTTTACATAGCTTATACATCAGAATAATACATAGGCTACTATTTGCCGCGATAACCGACATATATGCGGGCGGAGCCGCGGGCAACAACTAGTATTAGATATTTACATAGAGTATTAAAATATTCATACCGTGCCGTATTTAAAAGTAATGTTACTAACATTACTTTTACTTTCAAGAGAATTAATAAAAGTAACAGTTGTACATTATTTATTTGTCAAAATTTTATTTTAAATGCTAACATTTTAGGCCAAATTATTTCAAATGTAAATACTTTATGATCTTCTACCCTGTTAAGCCTTCCCTCTTACAGAAGATCATTGTAAATTGCAGCATTTCTGTTGTCGTGTTTCATTGGTAAGGGCCAGACCGGAATCCCGATGACGCACAAACATCTCAATAGACCGCCATAGTGTGGATCATCATCATCAACATCCCATAATGTCCCACTGCTCGGCTCGGGTCGGGTCTCCTCTCAGGTGAAGGTTAAGATCATACGCCCCCACCCTGGCCATGTGCGGTTTGGGGAATGGCAAGACAACGTTGTGCTTACGTAATCTTGCCGTTGGATGTTTTTAAGTCGCCCAAAGGCCTCTAACTAAGCTTCACGTCTGTTATCCTATGATATGATATGACAACCGGGACCGACTGCTTAACGTGACCTCCGAATCACGGAAACGCTCTTGGTATCATGCCACCAGCGGTCACCCATCCAGGTACTGACCGCGCTGTCGTTGCTTACCCTTGGTGATTGTTTCTAATCACCGAGTGTAACTAAGCTATGATATACATCTAGTAACACCAGAGTATAGACATAATAGTATCAGCAAGTAACTTATATACTAACTTGTATGTACATACATAATCTCACCTCCGTACCTATTCCCAATAGGGTACCCTCATTTATCATTTGAACTAGGAGATGCGAGGATATTTTAAACCATCATGGGGTTCTTTAAGAGAAACAAGTTTCTTTATGAGAAATTCTTTATAAGTAATAAATATTTATTCTAAACTAAAGGTAATAAGTTAAATACTTGGCTTGCACGTATGATGTAAGTAAGTACATATGTGCCGTAAACGCAATCGCTGGCCAATATGCGTTAGTTGTTGACAGTGGTCATTTACTAAGTTATGACAATTAACCCGAAAAAACCAGTTTTAAGTGAAAACTTTTCTATTACATAAACTTATCTAAGAGAGAAAATTTCACCACACTCTCATGAGAATCTGTTAAGTAAATAAAATATGTATAATACAATGACAGACTTTATATAACGAAACAATACATACTTAAACAAATAAAAATATCCAGAATGATTACGCAAGGTGAACATTTCTAATTGAATTATCACCCATCACCAACGTTTTACAATTCACACGCTTGTCTTAAAGTGAACTATTAGTAATTCGTCACACTGTTACTATAATACCGAATATTGTATCAATGTTCGCACGGTAGATTGGTGATATTAAAAGTTTTCGTGAAATATATTTCATCATTCTACGGTTAAAATTCAATTCACCACGTTTATAACATCGTAAAATATAATTCTTAAATGTTTTATTGCTGTTTTAAAAATGAATTGAAGAGGTTTTTCTTTTTTTCTGTTTGAAATCAGTCTGTACCTGTACAGACTATAAAGACTGTTTTATAGATTCCGTTCTTACTCGGCCGGCACAGATTACGCATTGATTTATGCGACCACCTCGCAGCTTCCTATTGCGCTAAGTGTTTGATCGCCAAATGGGATAACACTTTATAATAATAATATTCCTTACACATCTCAAACACGGCCGATGGTCTCTCTGATTTTAAATCAGCCGGAGCCTGTACTGCGGTAACCAAACTGCTACTTTGTGTGTGAGTGAGTCTGGGTGTTTATAGGACAATACTTTGTGTGAATTTTTTGTACCGATATTTAAAAAATAAAATAAACTACTTAATTGTTTAACATTGCTTATCGGGGATAAACTGGTAAAAAAATAAGTTCTCGAAGCACACCTAAATAGGTTAACAAGATCTAGCTTAACAAACACGATATGGTCTGAAACTAGTTCAAAACATAGCAAATGCATGTCTTATACGCAATTTTATTCATAATTAAACGTAGAAATGATTAGAGACCCATAAATGTATCCGTTCCAATTATTTTTTAATACAAAAATACTTCATATCACCCTGGTATTATAAACACAAGGATTTTTCGGTTTCCGTAAAAAGGCAATAAAGCGGTTTATAACGCAATTAAATGGAATGTTAAGATGTAATTGTTATTACACTTACAAATTTATGAACTTGCCTTTCGTGTGTAATGTTCATAATTATTGTCTGTTAATGTAATTTATTTACTACCTGAAAAAGTTATGATGATTACTTACTTTGTGTGTTTTATAAACAGGAAGGTCTTTGTTCGTAAATTTCGACCACCTATGATTAGGTCCATGCAATTTTTATTCATCTACTAGTTGTTGCCCGCGGCTCCGCCCGCGTATATGTCGGTTATCGCGGCAAATAGTACCCTATGTGTTATTCTGATGTATAAGCTATATTACTGTAAAGTTTCATCCAAATGCGTTCAGTAGTTTTTGCGTGAAAGAGTATCATCCATCCATTCAGCCATACTTACAAACTTTCGCGATTATAATATTAGTAGGATATTTTTTGTCTACTAGCATTTTAATCATTATATTACAAATTCGACTGCACCGTTGGCCTAGTGGTTTAGGCAGTCGCCACGCCGCTTTCTACGGCGCCAAGTGTTGTGGGTTCAAATCCAATAACAGACAACACTTTGTGCGACCCGCAAAATGTTATTATGTGTCTGGCTATTCTTTGTGTCCGTTTCATGTACTAAAGTCTCCCGCGACAGAGGATGTATATTGCATATGCGAGAGTTGTCTTTAAAAAAAAAAGATATATGCCTCTCCCAAGACTTTCCGCAACAACTGGTCCTCTGTTGGTCGTATCCAAGGGCTTCCCATAACCTTCACCAGGTCGTCCGACCACCTTGTCAACCCATGCGCCATCTTCCGCTAGGTAATCGCTACTTCAAAACTTTTAGCTCATCATTTTTAGCATTTTACATTTTAATAAATAAAATTGTAAACACTTTCAAACATTAGAATGCATCTACTTTCGTGCTGTCTGTACAAATCATTAGCAAAATCACTCTACAAAACAGTTAACAAACATTTTATCGCGAAATCCATCCTGAGACGAGTGCACATAAACGTCAACATTAATCAATATCACTTTTTAATGTTAATGACGTAATGATTATAAATGAAATGAAAGTAATATAATTAGACTACAAATCATTAAAAATGGAAGCGAAAAGTGATCAACATTTCGCGAACATGATATATTATATGCGAACAAACCTGCTGAGTTACTTTCTAAAGCGAATCATTAAATGAGATCTTTAAAATAAATAATATTATTTTTGTCTTTAACGTTATGGTTTTTTTATTGTTTGTAGTTTTTTTTAAAGGTTAGTGGCATATAAGGTTACTTTATACCAAGCAAGATAACGTAGTTATTTAGGCACAAAACCGTATAATGAAACAATAGTCGGTTATCGTATCGTCTAATAAGGTATGTTCGTCTTAAAAGTGCCTAGTTGTAGTTATAATATTAGCTATCGAATATACATTTTATTCCTTTCTAGTGGTCACAGATTAGACCATTTTTTTAGGGTTCCGTGCCAAAGGCAAAAAACGGAACCCTTATAGATTCGTCATGTCTGTCTGTCTGTCTGTCCGTCCGTATGTCACAGCCACTTTTTTCCGAAACTATTAGACCTATAATGTTGAAACTTGGTAAGTAGATGTATTCTGTGAACCGCTTTAAGATTTTTACACAAAAATAAAAAAAAAACAATAAATTTTGGGGGTCCCCATACTCAGAACTGAAACTCAAAAAATTTTTTTTCATCAAACCAATACGTGTGGGGTATCTATGGATAGGTCTTCGAAAATGATATTGAGGTTTCTAATATCATGTTTTTCTAAACTGAATAGGTTTCCCGAGAGACACTTCCAAAGTGGTAAAATGAGTGTCCCTCTCCCTTTAACTTCTAAAATAAGAGAATGATAAATCTAAAAAAAATATATGATGTACATTACCATGTAAACTTCCAACGAAAATTGGTTTGAACGAAATCTAGTAAGTAGTTTTTTTTAATACGTCATAAATCGTAAACTGCAATTTACCTTTCATTCAATCAACACAAATATAAAAATAAAATAAAAATTATATTATGTTACTTGCTGCCGCGGAACCCTTCATGGGCGAGTCCGACTCGCACTTGGCCTTTTTGCATTTTGCACTTAGCCGCTATGTAAACTTTAACTCATACTCTTCAAAAGTCAAATTTCATACAAGAAGTGTGGGTTCGCATAAATTTCGTAAAAGGGGTACAAAGTTTTTGCTTAATCCGATAACCTCACTCATTCGACAAAATGCAATGAAAAACATGGCTTACATCCATTGAGTTACAATTTAAGAAGAAATATTAGCTAATATTATGTTAGTTCAATGTCAAGACTATTTTTTGTGAACTATCGCTCCAGTAACGGAAGATCTAAGTGAAGAAACTATTTGTTTTAACAGGGTCTACATAATACAATTGTGTATTCTAGTCTAGTCTACAGGTGACTTCAAGTAGTGTTATTTAATCATTCTGTTATTAAAAATATGAATGGCAAATTCCTAATATTAAAGCAAGGAAGTGAAAATATGAAGATTTTTTATTGCCAGCATACAAAACTAATTAAAAATATTTTTTATGACTTTATGATTCAATTTTTTTTTTCAATATTAATTGCCTTAGAAACCCTTAAAAAAATATATTAAAATATACAATTATAAAATAAATGCAATAGAGAGAACTTGAAAATAAAGGTCAACAAATACTCATAACATAAACATGTAATAAGGGGGTAACAGCAAAATGACGTAAGTTTAATGTATGGAAAATAAAAGATACAAAATGGAGAAAAGAGAATAAGAATTGAAAGAAGTTGTAGCAATAAGAACAATAGAATAGCAGAAGAGAACAGAAAAGAAATACATGGCGTGGATTGAAAACGGACTAACATACATATTGTTGATTGTTGTAACCTGTGGATTTATACTATTGAAATATTTAAGAATGTCGTAAAAGGAAGAACATATGCTTACCTGGTATCACTTAAATCCAATGTTGGATCACTTCTCTTTATCTGGCCAATACACGCCAACACCGCCTTATCGCTCTCCACTCGCGCAGCCAACGAAGAAACCAACGTTGGTAGTTGACGCAGAGCTGGTTTGTCCACGATAGTCAGGAGACTCTTGTTGTCGATAAGGCGACGTTCCACATCATAGTGTGAGAGGGCTAGGAGACGCTGGTGGGACGACGCTGCTGGGTCTTGGGTGACTGTGACGGGGGACTGTAGGAAAAAAACTTTATTTTAACATATTGCAGATTGATATGTTTCCTGTAAAGTCTTGTACTCATTCTGAAGAATTTCTTCACTTCTCCTTATTTTAAGGAGGCATTATCTTTAAAGCTCTTTTTACAATGCAAAAGGTGAAAAGTTTTCGAAGTAAGCAGGACTCTAAGGAAGTGACCAGATAGAATTACTAGCAACTATATTAACGTTCTGGGGGAAAAAAGTGATCATTCTTAATATTTTTTTTAATGAACAATTTTCCTAACTGTGACTGATAATTTGAAGGTAGTCGTATGGAAATATCAACGAAATAGTTTTTAAGGACAGATATTATCTAAATTCATGAATTTTCAAAACAGATTTTGTTAATCTATGTCTTTAGAGTCTACATAAGAGAGGATTGGAAATGATCATGACTAGAAAATAAGCAACCCATCAGGTCATACCAGTTCCTCAAGCTTGTGCAGCGCCTGCTTGTACACCTCCACGTGCCGATGCAGCTCATTCTTTATCGCCACGTGCAAGGAGATGAGGGATCCGCTGGCGTCTGCCGTCAAACCATGCGTGCCAAGACCTGGATAGAGGATGTTTGATGAGGACTTCTAGATATATATCTAGGTATATGTTGGATTTCGAACGTCACTATAATGGCAACATTTTGATTGTCGTTTTTTCGTGTTTGACGTTTTGACGTTTGAGGTTAAAAAAAGTACTTGAAAGACGCGCGTCGTGAAAGGTAGAAGATTGTTTGAGAACCCAAAATTAATTGATATTAAGCTAATTATATTGTCCATCGACCCGCGGTCTCTTTAGTGATAAACCATTTTGTGTTAGGTCGTGGACTCGCGAGTTTTGTAGGCGCGTTCCGCGATAGCTGAAGCGAGTGAGTTGTAATTCGAATATCCGTGATAGCTGATACGAGTTTGTTGTAATTCGAATACCTTGGAAGTTGTACAGCACTTTAGGAGTTTATGATTGTGTGACGACGCAGAGAAGAAACTACCCAAGAGATCTCTTGGAATGGAACGCCGAGAACAGGACGCCACACAACTCCAGTAAGTGCTTAATGATTTTAGTTTAGATTAAAAACACGGTGAAACGCCGTAAAGCTCATTCTTCTTGCCAATGGACTAGTAGCGAGGTAATGCTTATACTCATGGGTCCTATAAGTATTACAAGTATCACAAAGTGATCGCCAATTGGTGAGAGGAGTGAACAGTATATATTAATTTTAAAGACAACTCCTGCATTAGGAATAAAACCTGTGTCGCGATGGACTTAACAAAAATGTTTGAAACGGACGCAAAGAACACCCAGACTCAAAACAACAATTTGTGAATCACACAAAGTGTTGTCCCATGTTTGATTTGAACCCACAACCTCCCACAACACTTGACTTTTCCCTCTAATCCTAAAGGGAACCACGCAAACGCTTCAACGCTTGTCTTTTCAGTTACTGGGGTACCAAAGATAAAACTAACTAGCATACGTATCGCCTGATGGTAAGCGATTACCGTCGCCCATGTATACACGCAACTCCAGAGGCGTCACAAGTGCGTTGCGGGCCTTTGGGGGATGGGGAAGTGGATAGGGGGAGGGGTTGGTGTTGGGGTATGGGCATCTGGTATCCTCACTCACTTGGTGAAACACAGCGCAAGCGCTGCTTCACACCGGTTTTCTGTGAGGCCGTGGTATCACGGAGGCTACTTTGCCTCTTATACCATAAAACAAAAAACCTAACTGATTAAATTGTCAATTAGTGTACCTAATCCAAAACCGTGTGGTGACAAATTAAGAACGGAGTGTCACCAGCTCTATTCACCCATTGCCGCAACTGTCATAAAAGACGACTAAGGCAGCAAATACACAGGATAACATCACTACAGAGAGAAGGTAAACTGGAAACAAACGCTTCAGTGTGTATGGGCCGGCTCGACTAGAGTGATACCACGGCCATACAGAAAACCGGTGTGAAATAGCGCTTGCGCTGTGTTTTACCAAATGAGTGAGAATACACAGGCCCATACTCCAACCCCTCCTCACATCCCTTTCCCCATCCCCCAAAGGTCGGCAACGCACTAGTGACGCCTCTGGTGTTGCGGGTGTCCATTGGCGGCGGTAATCGCTTACCATCAGGTGATACGTATGCTCGTTTGCCCACTAACCCTATAAAAAGAAAACGTGTGGCACTCGGGGACTGCTGCGGTAAAGCTATCGCATTACATATAATATCAACTTATGCAATCGTAATTATTTATTTATTTTTTATTTATGCAGTTTTTTTTTCTTTGAACATAATTATATACTTTATTTTTGTTTTTTTATTTTTAAAAAGGACAACTCCCGCACTAGGAATAAATCCTGTGTCGCGGGGGACTTTACAAACATACATGAAACGGACACAAAGAACACCCAGACTCAGAACAACAATTTGTGGATCACACAAAGTGTTGTCCTACGTGGGATTTGAACCCACGACACTTGGCTAAGTAGGAAACGGCGTGGTGACCGTTAAACCACTAGGCCAAACGTGCAGTCAAACTTACGGGGCGCACATGCGGTGAGTGTGGCATTATAAAGATATGATAGATACCTATACACCTATATACTTTCGCAAACCCAGACTGTTTTGTCTGTCAGAGACAGACAGATTTCGGAGCAGCTCGTCTCGATCCGTGCGAGCTTTGGGTGTCAAGTTTTATTTTCGTTACGGAATTTCTTGATTCGGCCGCCGCGCTCAAAGCCCGCGATAAAAGCTATGCAATAGCTTAAAAAAACCATCTGACCAGCGTGATAGCTCAAAGCCTGCCCTTCAAGAAGAGGCTTATGTCCAATAGTTGAGTATTTAAGGCTGTTTATTTGATAATGTGTGATGTAACACATTTTTTTTATCCAATGTCATTCCAGTGCATTCACAGTTCTGCACCGAAACACACAATTATGGATAAGAAACATCACAAACCCAGCAGAGGATATATTAATAATTACCTTACTTCCTTATACACGAATTAAAGCTTCCGGGAAACAAGTCAATGTTTATTTTATTCGTGTTTGTTTGTGT
Source organism: Diaphora mendica (assembly GCA_949125395.1). Classification (NCBI taxonomy): domain Eukaryota; kingdom Metazoa; phylum Arthropoda; class Insecta; order Lepidoptera; family Erebidae; genus Diaphora; species Diaphora mendica. The sequence goes on along the minus strand of OX421332.1, from coordinate 613,899 downwards.
GTATGTGTGTAATCGTTTCTAAATCGGCCTTAATACATCCTTGGAATATTCCATGTGTATTGCAATTATGATAGTAGCTTACTTATGTAGTTTATGGGTAGAAATTTAGTTTAATTATATGTTTGAACATGTTGTTTCCGGTGATAAATGAATAACACCGGCTTCTTTAATGACTAGTGGCTTAGATATGAGTTTCAAACAATGGGGACTACATAAGATAAGTATTTATATATAAGTAAACTTTTAAAGTTGTAAAAATGTTGGGAAAAAAAAGTGTCCAACTGTTGGCTACTATGTTTCTTTGCACTATTTTTATGTTAATTATTTTTCAAAATATGCTACATTATACTAGATTTAGTTTTTTTTCGCTTTTAGTCGCTTTAAAGTGTGACCCTCCATCTACACATATATACTCGTATGTAGCCATAACAAATTTAATATGCACATTATTTATACAAATAATTTGAGAATATCTATTCACCTCTCTTAGGGTACCTAGGCAAAGCAATAAATAATTGAACGCTACAAAATAAAAGCAAGAAATACGATTCGATAAACTCACCCTGCACTGCAGCATCTAACTGCCGTCTTCTTGCATCGACCGCATCTCTAGCATCAGGGGTATAATGGACCAGGGCAGACGCAAGGCGGGCGGTGCGCGCGCGCAGCCCGGTGCCCTGATCTGCGCCGAGGAGCCCCACTAGACGCCACGCGACGGCTTCGCATTGTACGTCCGGACGGGGGGCTATTTCTAATGATATCAATCTGTGAACAAATTATCATCTACATCAATTATTACTTTCTTTAACTATTACTACAGTAAAGCACGAATGGAAGTCATAATAATGTTCTCAAATGAGTGTGAAATAATTTCTTACGTTAATTTTCGAGAATTGAGAGAGGTTATCGAAGAAGACAGGTGTCCCCCGCGACACAGGATTTATTCCCAGTACGGGAGATGTCTTTTGAAAAAAATACATTAGATCGTAGGAAACCTACAATCATTTCGCAATTTTGCCAGCAATACGGTAGACAGAAGCAGGCGTACCCGTATTAAAGTATATACCCAAATGGGCTTACACATTACCCTGTTCTGACACAGAATGGATTGTGTGTGGCAGATTCTGAATGTATTGTTTTTAATTCTATTTGTGAGTTCCTAGTGACAGGCGATTGTTTTTATATGTGTGTCTAAAATGTGTATGTGTAAAGATTTCCTCCCCGGAAAAAATAACAGACTGTTTCGTATGGGATAAAATACCGTATGGCTACTCAATTCTGTGTTACTCTCTGACCAACACCTATCACAGAGATACAATATTTACTAGCATCAATGATCCAACAGCGAATAATAACAACTTCTCCGTTACACAACAAAATATACTTTCATCAAGAAAAAAAAATTACATTCATAAAACTCAAGCATGAATTGAGATTGTCATAAATACATACCAACAGTCGGCCCACTGGCCTACTCGCGCCGCGACCTAGTCACACATTCAAAACTGGATTTGAGATGTATTTCTAAAACATTTGAGCATTCCCAATCAAGGGCTACAACTCGATACTACCATTTACAAAAACCATTTTTAAATTTAACTAAATTAAGTATATTTTATATATTATGTAACGACTGAACAATTACTGTCATGATTTATTATTCAAAACATTTAAATTACGTATATAACATATTGACTGCCTCGGTAGTGCAGTGGTAACATATGCGACTGCTGTGCTTGAGGTCTCGGGTTCGATTCCCGGATCGGATCAAATGTTTGTATGATCTGCAAATATTTGTTTCGGAGTTTTGGTGTTTTCTATGTTTAATATGTAAGAGAGTTAACTTATGTATTTACAAAAAAGTATATATATGTATATAAATCAGTTGTCTAGTACCCATATCACAATCTCTGCTTAGCTTAGGACTAGATGGCGTTGATATTTATTAAGACCCTTCTGTCCAGTGTCTTCTGACCCTTACGTTACAGCCACTGACCCGGTTGCCATAATAAGAACATCAGTGACAATCGTTACGGTTAGCTGGAGCCCTAAAAATTACGACAATGGTCTTTTTTTATGTTTGAACCTGCCAAAATTACTCTATTCTGCCTGAAAGCTTAAGCGGAATCCAAGAGTAGTTGTCTCCAAACTCATTGCTCGTGCAGACAATGCAACAATGGAGCATGGTGACCCACACCATGGCGGGCTAGTGATGCTTGATGATGATTAATTTCAATTTCATTTGTTTAAAACAAAATTTAAATAAAAAAACGACTTCAAGAAGTAGACAACATAGGTAGCACCTTTCAAATAAAAAAGAATCAACAAAATCGGTTCACCCAGTCGAAAGTTCTGAGGTAACAACCATAAAAAAGTATAGTCGATTATTGAGAACCTCCTCATTTTTTAAGTCGGTTAAAAATACTTTGTGTTACAGAAATCCACACCACATCATAACCTATTATATGAACCTTCCACATAGAAAGATGGCATATCAGGTTTATTGCAATACAATTAAAATTGTTCACGGTATACAAAATATAGCTGCTCCCATTCCTAACATACTAATTACTGCATACTTGCGCTTGCGCAGGGATATTTATAACCTCCAAGGACGCAACTGGTTTGATAACCTTTAAAAACAGACATAATATAATTAAGTATGAGGTTTGAAATAAGTAATTAGGTAAATATTTTTGGACGTTCCAAAGGAAATGTTTATTTTGTGAATGAGTAAATTCATATTAAATGTTTATTGGCTCCATTTATAGGCAACTTTAGGGTAAGCAATTGCAGTGGTTAATTACTAGTGACCGACCGAAGGTTCGGTTTCGGTTTCGGCCAAAAAATGGCCGAACCTTCTGCCGCGCCGAAACTCGAGTGAGTGTGAATAATCGTGCGTCATTCGGCGAACTTTGTTACTCACTCGTGTTCACACGCTCACATGGCCGGCTCAGTTCGCTCCCCTTAATTCCATCGTTAATCGAATTGAATTGATTTTATGTTTAACATATGTATGATTAACATATGACATACTGTATTTGTTTAGTTAAGACATATTCATGACACAAAACATAAAAAATAATCTTAAAACGTACTTTTTGTTTTTATTTATATATTTTTTTTATTTATATTCTCTTTATTACATTAAATATACATATTAATTACATTTTTAAATATAAATATAAAAACAAATACATTTAAAAATATAAAAAATAGTAGACCACCGACCTCGGGTACAGGGACCAAGAAACCGGTGGTTAGGGCTCCAGAGACAGGAACCTCCTCACAATACGAGCCGTGTCAAGGAGGACTGCCTTCTGCATCAGACCCTTGATCCAGCCCTCTAACGTAAGCCTCTTAAGATGTTGGTCGAGGCTCTTGGCTATCAATCCGTGAGCAGATACGACTATCGGAACAATGATTACCGAATCCACATTCCACATATCGACAATCTCGTGAGATAAATCCAAATATTTTATTTCTTTTTCTTTTTCGACTTTCACGAGATTCTCGTCATGAGGAACGGCGATATCGACAATCATTGCGCGGCGCTCTAATCGATCTATCATCACAATATCCGGCTTATTAGCAACAATAGTCCTGTCTGTGATAATAGATCGATCCCAATATAACGTAGCACGACCATTCTCGAGAACTGGGTCGGGCACATACCTGTAGTATGGCACCTCCGAATTCACAAGTTTGTATTTAAGGGCAAGCTGTTGATGTACGATCCTGGCTACTTGGTTGTGCCTGTGCAAATATTCGCCGTTAGCAAGACGAGAACAACCAGAAATAATATGCCTGATAGATTCTCCAGGACGGTGACATGCCCGACAGATGTCGACCGTGCCATCCTTCAGGATATACTTCCGATAGTTATTCGTCATGATAACTTCGTCCATAATCGCACAAACAAAACCTTCGGTTTCTCCGAAGAGATCACCATACCGTAGCCAGGAAGTTGAGGCCTTGAAGTCTATATCGGGCCCATTAAGAGCCCGATAAAACCGACCATGAAGTTCTTTGCCCTTCCATACCTCCCTGCGATCATTAGTACTAAGTACTACAGGTTTGCGCCAATTCTCTTTAGCCAAAGCGAGCGGAGTGAGTCCGGTATCCACTGCAACTACATTACGATGCACTCCCACATCAGTGTGAAGAAAATATTCTCTAAGATTGTATATCTCGCGATTGTGTAGGGTCTTGATATTTAATAGTCCACGACCCCCAAACTTTCGCGGGATATACAACCTCATAACCGATGACCGTGGGTGATGCATTCGGAATGCAGTCAGCAATGTACGGACTCTCCGGTCTAGGGCATCTAATTCAGTCTGAGTCCATCTAAGTATACCAAAGGAATACATCAGAACCGGCATGACCCAACCATTGTAGGCTCGCACCTTGTTACCGCCTGATGAAAGACTTTTAAGTACTTTTTTCAGGCGGCCAAAGAAGCGTTCCCGCAACGACTGTTTCATATCAGATTCTGGTATTCCTAAGGACTGTGAAAAACCTAGATACTTGTAGGTTTCGGCCGCAGACAGAGATCTAAGTCTTGTAGAATCTGAAAGCTCTACTCCTTCAGATTCCACAATCACTCCCTTCTTTACATACATGACTGCACACTTGTCTATACCAAATTCCATCTTGATAGAATTACTAAAGTTTTCAGTGACCTTTAGTAACGCTGTCAATTGTAATTTAGTGGGGGCAAGTAGTTTTAAATCATCCATATAAAAGAGGTGAGATATAACTCGATCATCTTTCTGCAACCTATAGCCTAACCCTGAACCCTCTAATAGAGTGCTGAGAGGGTTCAAAGCTAGGCAAAACCACAAGGGACTCAGACTGTCGCCTTGAAAGATGCCCCGCTCGATCTTTATAAGTACGTCGTTCATCGTAGACTGTCGACACCCTGGATAGCGAAGTACTGTTCTCCATTGCCCCATACACGACTTCAAGAAAGTGCTCAGAGTTGTATCAATTTTATACAACTCCAGCACCCTTAAAAGCCATGTATGTGGAACCGAGTCATAAGCCTTCTTGTAATCTATCCAGCATGTCGCCAGACTCTTACGATTACGACGTACCTGCTGGCTAATGGTCATGTCTATTATAAGGAGCTCTTTAGTGCCACGGGTCCCACTTCTACATCCATTCTGAGAAACGGAAATTATCGAATTGTTATTAATATGAGTAGTGATTTTGAGTCTCAGAATAGATGTAAAAAGTTTATATAACGTTGGTAAACAAGTAATAGGCCTAAAGTTTTTGGGATCCATGGCACCACCAGATTTATAGAGTAAGTGGGTTATGCCAGTTGTTAAAAATTGTGGTAATGAACCCGAATCCAATGCTGTTTGGAATTGAGATGCCAAACACGCATGTGAGCTTCGGAACCACTTAAGCCAAAAGTTGTGCAGTCCGTCTGGACCAGGTGCTTTCCAATTCGGTAATGAACGGACCGCACAACTTACATCCTCTTTATTGATGCTAACTGGTTCCATTGGTGTTATAGACTCACATGAGCGTTCGACATCCCGACACCAATCACCTTCTGTATGAGTGGCAGGCACTGACCAGATGTTACGCCAAAATAAATTAGTGGCATTTTCATCTGGGAATTGCCTATCACTCACACACGGACCCGGATTCTCCCATTTCCTGTATACCCACTTCTCATTTCTTTGAAACATGCGATTCTGACTATACCGATCTACTCGCTTTCTATACCGCCTTATTCTATTTGCCCATGCATAAACTTTTTGCTTCAGAAAGTCTATGCGCTCTGTGACACATGACATGTACTGTTGAGGACTAATTGTAGTCCCCAAGAATGCCTGTTTCACAAAGCGCATCACTCTCGGTCGCGTGTTACCCGATCGGAAACTAATTAGCTTACCAATGAGTGTCCTGGCCTCAGCAATACGACGTTCAATTCTACACTGCCAAGCTGGCACAGTATTTTCTGGTCGAGTAGTAGCTGTATGTTCTGCAAATTTGACACCAGCTACTCGACAAACTGTAATAGCCGCACAATATAGAATGGAATGTGTATCACTGAGATCTTCGCTATTACTGAAATAATCCGGTAATAACGAATCCAAGGCACTCACCAGCGCTAAATTTCGTTTATGAATGGGCAAACGGGGTAACCGGGGTCTGTTGTTAGAATTTAAATATCGGTATTCCCGAATCGCATCTTCCAAAGTGCTCCTTATCTTATCATTGTATTGGGTACTTACGGATATAATTTCACTGTCCACTAATTCAGTAACATCTTCATTTTGTGGTACCTGTGATGTGGTGTTTGTTACCACATCCACAACACGTGACGAAGAAGGGACAGTCAAGCTATTCCGTATGTCAGAGCGTATCCTTTCAAGTACGGCATCATCCAGCAGGTGACATCGCTGTATAGCACGTACTTGATCCGACAATCGTTGTGCCGAAACGTTGACAGCTGGCTCAAGCTCCTGAAACAGAGAGACTAGTCTAACACGGTACGCAGTAAGGTTCGTTCCCAACTCTGTAGCCCGAAAATATGCACGCATGACGTTCTCATTAATTGCATTTGTCCACTTCATGCGGTGCACATTACCACCGGTAGCGGGGGCCCTATTCGAGGTCAGTGGTCCTCGAGGTCCCAGGCTGTCTGGTGGCCGGCATCTCCCCTGCCGACGCACTGGTGTTGGCGACGTCGGCGGAGAGAAAAACTCGTCGCTTGATATAGAGCTCGACGCCTCTGCAAGAGTTGGGACTTCTGTTCTTGCTTCCGAGGACGGCAATGCGGAGCTTAGCGAAGAGTCCGAAGGTGTTAAAAGTGCTTTTGATCTAGCTCTTGTTATCATTTTGTCAGAAATTCTCTTTATTTATACCATGATTTATACATTGTTATGACATGACGTTTAACGTCATGTCTTATGGTAGATATTTATATTCAATTCTTTCATTTTAGGCGTGTTAATACCTTATTTTTAAGGTATTGACCAATTTTATTTCCTTATTATTTGCTGTAGATGATTTATATTGGTTTAAATATATGAAAATAAATTTTATTTTGAGAAAAAATGTATTAGAAAATCTGACTGCTTGTGGTGTTTATATTATTATTTATATTATTATTATTATATTTATTTTACTTTATTTTATTTTAATCATAGAATATTCAAATACATGTTTAAATATCCACAAAATTTCCGTATATAACAGGAATTTCATATATGTTTAACTCTTATTCCAATAAAAGTTACTATCATCACTATCATCAAATTGGCTATCCTTAAATTACTATGTGGCAGCTCTTGTGTATTTTTAAGTATTTATTTATCCTCAAAAAATTATGCTCAAAATTCTAACTGCTAAGGAGTCTTACCTTCTATCATCAGCTCATCATCATAAAAATCATGACCACCAGACGCAAATACCGGAATAGCTTTAGAAAATATATGATAAACATGGAACGTGCGGTATCCCTCGATTTCCTTGAGATCCCATCATTAGATCCTTATATGGTGCAATAGGACTACCTCGGGTGCATGCCCTTCCGAATACAAAAAAAAAATCCAAAATTGGTTTACAATTGACGGAGTAATCGGTGAATATACATAAAAAATACATACCCTAACTAGCTAAAATATAACAACTTTTGAAAAAAATGGGTTTGGTTCACGTATTTTTCAAGGGCAAAAAAGGTTCGGTTTCGGTTTCGGCCGAAACTGAGAGCCAGGCCGAAGGTTCGGTTTCGGCTGAAAAACGGTTTCGGTCGGACACTATTACTTTGTTTGACCACTTTTATCATTAAAAAATGTAGGTGGATCGTCTCAGTTTAAAAATTGGATAAACTACAAACGTTATCATCAATTTTAGTTTAAAAGAGTTATCATCAAAACCAACATCCAAATACAATTTTAAATCAATATGTAGTACAATTTCTGCCAAGAAGTCAACTGAGTCAAAGAGAAATCTTTTATGTTAATAACACCTTACCTCAGGGGATCTGATATACCCATTAAACGATACTGCTATCTATTCTATCATACTGTACCTCTCCCCACAACTACCTGCATCTAACACCAGCATATATCACTAATCACCATCGAACAAGCTTGTGCCAAATCATAACTGTTTCGATAACGGCCCAGTACCGATACGAGTCGTTACGAACCCGGTGCTCTTGTTCCCACATCATGGTTTCCACACCACAATGAAAATGCGTAGAAATAGCGCCACATCTCACTGCTAACATGAGCAGAGCTTAAAAGCGAAAAGGTACGGTCTCATCTCTAGCGGAGCGTCAAGCGAAAATAACTATGGCGTTCATCGTGAATTAATAATTATTAAACTCTCATAAAACGTAAACGTAAAATTTCATAAAATGACGTATTTCTCGTTCTTTATTTAAGTAATAACCATTGACATAAAAGTACCTACATTATACGTTACTTAAACCTTAGTGATCTATCATGGGTCCGACTAGAGAATCAAGATTAACAATATCCATTCATCTCGTTTAGATATGTATTTACTTTAAAAATAAGCGTCTATTTTAACCGGTATATTTTATAACAGACAAATACGTAATCGCCTTTTAGGGTTCCGTGCCAAAGGCAAAAAAACGGAACTCTTATAGATTCATCATGTCTGTCTCACTGTCCGTCTGTCCGTCCGTATCTCACAGCCACTTTTTTCCGAAACTATAAGACCTATAATGTTGAAAGTAGATATCTTCTGTGAACCGCATTAAGATTTTTACACAAAAGTAAAAAAAAAAACAATAAATTTTGGGGGTCCCCATATTTAGAACTGAAACTAAAAAATTTTTTTTTCATCAAACCCATATGTGTGGGGTATCTATGGATAGGTCTTCGAAAATGATATTGAGGTTTCCAATATCATTTTTTTCTAAACTGAATAGTTTGCGCGAGAGACACTACCAAAGTGGTAAAATGTGCCCCCCCCCCCGTAACTTCTAAATTAAGAGCATGATGAATCTAAAAAAAATATATGATATACATTACCATGCAAACTTCCACCGGAAATTGATTTGAACGAAATCTAGTAAGTAGTTTTTTTTTTAATACGTCATAAATCGTAAACTGCAATTTACCTTTCATTCAATCAACACAAATAAAAAATATATATAATATATTCATGGGCGAGTCCGACTCGCACTTGGTCGCTTTTTGTAAATCACTTCATGCACCGCGTTACCCGCTGTGATACCCGTTCCGCTTACACCGACACACAAGCTATACGAAACATAAAGTCCATTTTTTTGAGTTCGTCGTCTGCTTCGTAAACAGGTTATGGAGAATATTCTGGTATTCATAATTCTATTGTACTACCACTACTTACTAAATACTGTTTCGACGGTACATTTTATATGGAGTATGTGAATACTGTCTTGGATGATAACTATGCGGTTTTCTGATGTAACAGTTGAAGGTAGAAAATGTGATCACGTTTTATCGTTTCTTGGTAGCAAAGATGCACTAAAGTGGGGTGAGATACGTTTTGTGTTATACCACCGACATTTTGTATGCCACAAACTGCCTCGTTGACGCAGTGGTAGCGTACGCGACTGCGGACATGAGGTCTGGGGTTCGATTCCCGAGTCGGACCAAATATTTGTATGATCTGCAAATATTTGTTACGGAGTTTGGGTGTTTTCTATGTATAATATGTATGTATTTACAAGAAAAAGTATATAATATGTATTTATATCAGTTATCTAGTACCTATAACACAAGCTCTGCTTAGCTTGGGACTAGATGGCGTTGTGTGTTAGATGTCCGAAATATTTATTTTTATTTTATTTTGTATAGTTACTAGCTTTTGCACGTGGCTCCACCCGCTTGTTTGTCGGTTATCATGGTAAAGAGTGGCCTATGTCCTTCTTCAAGAGTCAAAGTATCTTCATATCAAACTTTCATTGAAATCGGTACAGCGGTATAGCCGTAAAAGCGTAAAATACAGACAGACAGAATTACTTTCAAATTTATAATATTAGTGAGGATGCTGCTAGCCTCTTTTAAGAACACAAGGGAACAAAGGTTTGACCCTCAACTTCCAACCATCAAGTCATCAAAGTGTTGTGCCAGGTCTAATATCAGTTTTATTTAAAGGTTCATATTTCGCTAGCATTAGCCTCCTGTACACAAATCCTCACAATATATTATTTGCAATATTTTGAGTTAACAAGTTTTTTTTTTGTGTTATTACATAAAGTTAAGTTAGTTAAGTTAAGACGTTTTGTGGATAAAAATATGGCTAGTCATCAAAGAAGATTTTGTAAAAATCCACCAAATAAATTTTGTTACATGTGCGGATGTTATATAGTTAAGAATCTAAAAAAAAATAGGAAAGAGATAAAATCAGCTTACTGCTCCTATTTTGGATTTACGATTGGAGATATTGAAAAGTTGTGGACACCTCAAATGTGTTGTATTTCTTATATGGGACTTTTGAAGAGGATGAAAGGTGAACAAAAGAAAATGGCTTTTGCAGTTCTTATGCTGTGGCGAGAGCCTATAAATGATTGCTATTTTTGCATGACAAATGTCTCCGGATACTTGAAGAAGGATATACATAAAATAAAATATCCAAACTTTCTAGTTTTCTCTCAACTTAGTGATGCTAAGCTGAAGGAAGGAGTTTTTCTAGATCCGCAAATAAGAAAATTGGTTAAGGATGAATTGTTTCCCCAAAAATTAAAAACAAAAGAACCACAAGCATTGAAATATTTTGTTGCAGTCACAAAAAGCTTCCTAGTCAAAACAAAATCAAAAAAACTATCAACTTATAGTACATGAACTGCTTCAGTCGTAACAAAACGTAGTATGCAGAATGTCGCTTAAAATCCATTTTCTCATTTAGACTTTTTTCCTGATGATTATGGCGCAGTGAGTGATGAATAAGGAGAAATAATTTATCAAAATGTACGAACAGTAGAAATAAGATATCAAGGACGATGGGATCCAGCTATGATGGCAAATTTTTGTTGGTTCTTTTTTTTGTTTTTTTTTTATGGCCCGCCAAAATGACTACTCTGCCTGATGGAAAGCATAAGCAAAATCCAAGAGTGGTGGTCATCATACTCATTCCGAATGCAGACAATGCAGCATGGCGACCCACACCACGGCGGCCTAGTGATGCTTCTGCATCTTTTAGTCTAGTCAACAAGTGTGGAACTTGTTGACTAGACTATTTGGGCCTCTGGTTTCGCACTCCTCCTCCAGTTCCTCAAAAAGAAGATTCAACGTCACAGAAAAGGCAAAAGAAAAGTCATTAACCAAATAAAACCTGTACTTTTAAGCTTCAAATACTCTATAATAGTGGACAATTTAAAATGAATGCCATTAAGTTAAAGTTTGTTATGTTTTTAGTTTATATAAATATTGTTCAAACGATTTTTTATGTTATATACTCATTTTTTTCAAGTAGCGCTGTATCTATAAATTTAGACTTGTTACAATAAATTCCCTTTCAGTTTCTAGTTATGTCAGGCAATTGTAATCCGAAACAAGTAAAATTATAGCAATTGTATAAAAAAGTTTGAAATTAATGTTCCCTTGTGGAATCAGACAATTTCAAAAACATGTCGAGTATGTATTTAGTAATATATATGTACCGTATAGTCCGTATACCGTACTCAAAAGAGGCGCTCATAGCCCAGTTGCACTCGGTGATCAAAAAACTTTTTATTTTTCCATTTTTAGTGCAAACAATCGTAGGTTATCAGTAAGTTGAACTATGTCATATAATTTCTGCTGATGCGAATAACTTTAGTGGTTTGAACACGTATTAAAACTAAGTATGCTCAGTTTCCAAAATTATGTTGAGATGCAAGATTTCTGTTACCGAGAACGTGGTCTACGGGGCAATAGGAATCGTGTCCAAGCTTAAATTAAAGCGCCTGTGTCATCAGCTCACCTAAATAACTTAAAAGTATACAACTAAAGGTCTATGGATACGTATGAAATTGAAAGAATTATCCTCCAACTCCTAAACGTTGAGGAGTTGTACCTTTCATCATCAGCTTACCTAAATAACTTGAAAGAATACGACTAAAGGTAACATACATACCTATGACATTTAAAGATTTATCTTGTAACTCCTAACCGTTAAGGAGTTGTACCTTTCATCATCAGCTCATCATCATTAAATGATGACTACCAGACGCAAATACCGGAGTATGTTCAGAAAATATACAAAAAACATAGTACGTGCCTGAAAAAAAATAGGGTTCCCCTCAATTTCTCTAGGATGCCATCATCAGATCCTAGTTTCCTTGCCATGGTACCACTGTCGGCACATCTCCTTTCCAACAAAAGAAGAATCATCATAATCGGTTTATAAACGACGAAGTTATCAGCAAACACACAAAAAAACATACGTTCGAATTGAGAAACTTCCTCCTTTTTTTGAAGTCGGTTAAAACAATCACCGAGGGTAAGCAACGACAGCGCGGTCAGTACCTGGATGGGTGACCGCTGGTGGCACTATGCCATGATCGTCTCCGTGATTTGGAGGTCACGTTAAGCAGTCGGTACTGGTTGTTATTGTAGGATAACAGTCGTGAAGCTTAGTTGGAGGCCTTTGGGCGGCTTAAAAATTCCAACGGCAAGATGACGTAGCCACAACGTTGTCTTGCCAGTCCTCAAACCGCACTTGGCCAGGGTGGGGACGTATGACCTTAACCCTCTTCTGAGAGGAGACCCGAGCCCAGCGGTGGGACATTATGGGATGTTGAGATAATGATACCGTACTCAAGTCTGCTACTGCATAATTTGAAATCAGACGGTTGTGTATGAGAGGTTTCAGTTAAAGAACTAAATTTTCCAAAAATTCCAAATCAGTTTATAAATGTTTGAGTAATGAGGTAACAAACAATTGTTTTTTTTTAACAATTGAAGATCTACTCCTGTTAGCACCTTGGAGTCCTTTAAAAATAGAACATGTATTCCCAAATGATAACATGCCACCAAAACAGACAGACAGACATCTATATTTAACTTCATGCAAAGATTCTTCATTTCATGCATTGCTTCACTATTGGAAGCACTATAATTAAATCGCTTTCAAAACGATTTGGAAGCCATTTTCTCTTTAATAATAAATATTTCGCTATTTCTATTCACAATTGAACATTTATTATGAATGCAGCTATAAATCTAAACCTACATGATTACAAAAGATAAGTGCTTCCTTGATTTTCACATAGAACTCAATTTTTTGTGTACAGACACATGACTGCCTTCAGAAATTTACCTTAGAGCAAGACTGACTTCGAGTTTATAAATAAAATTTTAATAAAAACCACTCACTCGATACACTGACCTATTGTTAAAATTGAATATACTGCGTATACTGTAGTTCTACCTTTAGGGTGGATAATTTTCTTCTAACTGAAATCAGACCAAACAAAAAAGTTTTTTTTCCAATAATAAGAAACGAGAAAATTTACCGTAATTTACCGTGGGAGAGCTACGCTTCGGTATGAATGGGCCAGCTCGACCGGAGTGATACCACGGCCTCACAGAAAACCGGTGTGAAATAGTGCCTGCGCTGTGTTTCACCGAGTGAGTGAGAATATCGGAGGCCCATACCCCAATCCCTTCCCCTATCTCCCCCTCCCCCCTCCCCCATCCCCCAAAGGCTGGCTACGCACTTGTGACGCTTCTGATGATGGTAAGCGATTACCGCCGCCCATGTAATCGCTTACGACGCTTACCATCAGGCGATACGTCTGCTCTTTTGCTCGCCCATAAAAAAAACTAAGTTGTTTGAAGTTTTTTAAAACCATGTTATTCCCAGAAAATAATCTTTAAAAAAGAATATTCCATCTAATTGTCGAAGATACAACATCTTCAGGAGATAGGTTAACATTCAGCATCATAATGTACCTACACCTATATATATATTTTTCAACGATGATGACGAATTGTGTCTGACTGCCTTGTTGGTCAAGTGGTTAACGTAAGCGACTGCCGATCAAGAGGTCTCGGTTTCGGTTCCCGGGTCGGACTGCTGTAGAGTTTTCCTTACAAGAAATTCTTAATAGCAGCCCGGAGTTTGGAAGATGGCGGTGTTTCCCGCTCGTGCCTCAGAGAACACGTTAAGCCGTCGGTCCCGGTTGTCATAAACATCTATGGCAATCGTTATTGGAAAGTCAGAGCCCTCAAATATACTGACAACTAGTTCAAACTTCGGATTCAGTTCACCGTTAGGGTTACGGAGGTCCGATTCCATTCGCTCCGTGTAAAAACTGATATTCAGGTAAAACCGGTTGAACTAGTAGCCGACCCCAAATAATCTTGGGAATAATAAAGGCTAGGAAGATGATTAAGATGATGATGACGAATTGTGTAAAAACATATTTCAAATAAATAAAGTGTATTATATATATTATGTTTCATCCAAATTATACAACTAGTTAATGTACAAATATGTATACTACAATTTCATAATAATTTTACGCTTCAAGTACAGTTATTGATGCTATCTTTGACGTTACGAGGAACGAGCATATTACAAGTACATATATGTAAGAAAATATAGAAATTTTAATGTGCATGTATTCTTATATGCGAATGTAATAAAACTGAATAGTTTTTAATTACTTGGTTATTCAAATGATCTAACATCAAGACCTCTAAATTAGATTCGCATGATCCTTTTTTAACCCCCGATACAAAAAGAGGGGTGTTATAAGTTTGATGTGTCTGTCTGTCTGTTTGTCTGTCTGTCTGTGGCACCGTAGCTCGCGAACGGATGAAGCGATTTCAATTTAGTTTTTTTTTTGTATGAAAGGTGAGTTACGTGCGAGTGTTCTTAGACATGTTTCATGAAAATCGGTTGAATCGTTTAAAAGTTATTTACTTTTTAAAGGGAACTCAGGTTATTATGTCGGGGTTTTTTATCCTTAGATTATGTACTTTGCAAAGATTATAACTCTTGTTCTGTTGAGTAGAATATTGATAGGAGATTGGTATAAGTTATAAAAATCTGCCAAGTGCGAGTCAGACTCGCGCAGGAAGGGTTCCGTACCATTATCCATACATTTCAAGTGTCTTCGTGTTGATGTTATTCATATTTACTGTTGATGTTATAAGGGGGAAGCCCCCTATTATATTTATTTTATTTAGTATTTGTTGTAAAACAGATATACATCAACTGTGAAAATTTCAACTGCCTAGCTATCACAGTTCATGACATAAATTGACATAGGTAACAGACAGATGGACGCACGGACGGACGGACAGACAGACGAACAGCGGAGTTATAGCAATAAAAAATATTACAATATAATTTTTGGAAGCTGAACAGTCTTCACAAACGCATGTTAAACACCTGTTACATAACCAAAAAAACATATGGAATTTTAACACAAAGTATTACATACGAGTATATTGACTGAGAGAGAATGCATAAGGCATGTTGTACAAAGGCGGGCGCCTGTATAAATAAATGTGTGATCATCATCGATCATTACAATTTTCGATTTTTCAGTTGTGTGTTTGTGTTGTATCAGAACAGAAGTAATTTAACCGAACATTTAGTGTTTATTTTATATCAATTGGTTGACAAATAAAGAAGTAATATCGGTTTAAGAATCACCGTGATAATCGACATATACGAGGGCGGAGTTGCAATCAAAAGCTAGTCTATATCTATACTAATATTACAAACGGGAAAGTTTGTATGGATGGATGTTTGGACTCTTTCACGCAAAAACTACTGAACGGATTTGGATGAAACTTTACAGTAATATAGCTTATACATCAGAATAACACATAGGCTTCTATTTGCCGCGATAACCGTCATATACACGGGCGGAACCCGCCAACAACTAGTATACATATGTCGGAGGGTCGTTATCCGTGTATTTAGGAACAGAATTGTTTTCCTCACTCATGGTAACCGGTTTGTTAAATAAATGCACCAACAGATAAAGAATATTCCTTATAATTGTAATCACAATAATTCGTAAAGAAATAATCACAATATAATACGATTCAAACAGATCTTTCCCTCACTTTTAAAATTCGGTCTGACGTTCCTTTATTTCTTTTTTTCACAACCACAAACGTAACTGCCAGTTACGAATCAAAGACGACTGATGGTGCCGGTGTTGCCTCGCCGACATATATATACACACATCAAAAGTGTCTAGGGATCAAGCATTTTTATGCGGATTTCTTGAGATTGAGATGTGGCTTTGGCCCTGGCCTGCTCAGTCGCCAGACTTGAACCCGATTGAGCATGCATGGGATATGCTACAGAGAAGAGCTCTGCCGAATATGGAGGGTATCCAGTCGCAAGAAGACCTTTTTTTGTTGTTGCAACGAACATGGGCGGCCATTCCACAGCGTGATTTGGATGAACTCATTTTGAGTATGCCAAACCGATGTTCTTGTGTTAGTGTTCGCGGTAGAAACACGGATTATTAACTGTTTAAGTTACCTAATAAAATTTTAAAGAAAACTGTTCTTTCAGTCTTTTTTTCGAACTTTAATGTTAGTGGTTCAAATGTCAAAAATCCTTTTATTAGGAAAATGGCAAATTTCTTTATTAATGCAAAGGTGACTTGGTTTATCGTTACTGTGACAAACAAAACACTTTATTTGATGAATCCTTAAAGAAAATTTTAATTAATATCAATCAGGAGAAAAGTTATTGCAAAAATATATGTTGATCCCTAGACACATATGTTGATCCCTAGACACTTTTGATGTGTGTATATTATGTATGTGTTTAGAAATATGTATATAAGTCGGTATATTATCAACAGTTTAGTGACCATAGCACTGGTTCTAGCTACTTTGAGATTAAATTGCCATGTGTAAAGTTGTTAGTAGTATTACAAATTATTTTCCCATTCATTCAACTACTCCAGACGACAAAGTCAAAGTTAATGCGTACGTAACAAATCAATATCCTCATAAATTTCACCTCCGAGGGAGGAACAGGTTTGACCAGGCACTTTCACCTGCAGCCACGGACCGCCGACCTGCCGAACGTGGGCCCATTATCACATACCTGATATCATCACTCATGGTGACTTGATCGCTATTATATGATGCTACCTTTATATTGCAATTGAATTTATGTAACTGCTATAATGCTTTTAACGATTTCTGGGCTATTAGAACCGCCATATTTATACAAATAAATAAAACTGAAGTATCTGTTTGTAATTTCAAATAAACAGCTTTTCTATGCTTAAAAAAGTACCTATACTTGTATATTGACAATCCAGTACATGCTGTGGCGTCTGTGTCGATCTTTGATTTTTAACAGTAGCTTCAATTTAACGTTCATAAATGTCACTGTGTCTTAATTGAATAAATGATTTTGAATTTAATTGAATATATGGTACTTACCTACATCAAAAAACAATTTCTAGAATTTTTGTCTGTCTGTCTCTCGCATTAGCAAACAGACAGTTAATGCTAATCTCTGGAACGACGGCCCTATTCAAGTTGCATTATACAAAGGAAAACATTAATAGGAAATTAATAAATGTTTGGGAATGATGTCTCTCAACACGATAAGTCACGTGGTCAAAACAAAATATAAGGCAACTAGCGACCCGCCCCGGCTTCGCACGGGTGGATTTCAGATGCCCCCGCCGACGACACGATTCGTGCATTTTAACTCTGTAATATCTTCGAATATATTCATTTAAATTAGATACTGTAAAGGACCATTTTGATCTAAATTAAACGCACAATGTATTTAATTTACTTAATTATATAAGGATTCATTCTGTATTGCTTAAAATCACTTCGTAAATAAGCCATTATTTCTCGTAAAAAGAAAGGAATAAAAAATGGTTGTTGTGGGTTATCCCTAAGAGATAGACCTATACCGTCGCGGACTTTTTTGTAGTACTTTTTAAGGTGTACAATACTGTAGTACATTATTTTGATCTATCTCGTAGGGTGCAACCAGCGCTTGCAATGTAAGCGCAAAAAAATATGTTTATTTGCTACATCACATTAGAAACCTCGAAAATTAATAGTGTTCCCATACTATATTATGCATTTATTATACCTAAAAACCTTCCTCTTGAATCACTCTATCTATTAAAGAAATCTGCATCAAAATCCGTTGCGTAGTTTTAAAGATTTAAGCAAACAAAGGGACATAGGGACAGAGAAAGCGACTTTGTTTTATACTATGTAGTGATAATACAAAATAATAGAGACGTTATTAATTAAAGAAAGAGAATCGACGCTGTGTAGCTTCTGCGACCCGTGAACATCCTAACAAGGGAAGAAACGCACTAATTACTCTTTTGTTTCATAGCTGAATGGGCAGCTTTACCTAGTTATCACAAGGTGAGCCATCTAAATAAACAAGAGGATGGACCCTTAACGGTAATTCGATTTTTTAGTCAAATGATGCAGAACCATCACAATAGACCGCCTGAGTATGGGTCACCATGCTGTATTGTTGTGTTGTCAGTATTCGCAGTGAGTATGGTGACCACTATTCTTGAATTCTGCTCACACTTAACATCAGTCGGAGTAGAGTAACTTTGGCAGTCTCATATACAGAAAAGAAACCTGGTATATTTGCTTTATTCAAGAAAATAAAAAGTAAAGAAATCTTACATAGCAATATCAGCTGTTCTCAATTGCAAAATTATATTAAGGAGTGGTTGTAATACGAAACTGAAGCGATATACGATACCATCTTTTGATTTGACATTCATCACTTTCTACATAGAATATGACATAAAGCGTTGAGAAAAAAAATTGCAATGTAGTTTTATTTTATATGAATATGATCCTGCCAAAGTGACTCCAATCTGCCTGATAGAAAGCATAAGCAGATCCAAGAGTGGTGGCCACCATACTCAATGCGAGTGCAGACAATGCAACAATGCAACATGGCTACCCAACCCATGGCGGCCTATTGAGATGCTTTTACATCATTGGGCATCTCTGATCTCGCACTCACGAACGAAAACTGACAGCACGAATACTGTCATTTTAGATTGATTCTGTGAGAGGAAAGTACCGACCCGGTCGAGAAACTACACCGAAATCTATTTTTTTACATTAGCTCTTATCGACATGTTTCCGATTTTGTTACTCTTTTTTTTAATGGAATGGAACGGGCAAACGAGCAGACGTATCGCCTGATAGTAAGTGATTACCGCCGCCCATGGACACCTGCAACACCAGAATTTGGTGGAGTTTGGTTGGGGTATGGGCCTCCTGTATCCTCACTCACTCGGATAAACACAGCGCAACCACTATTTCACACCGGTTTTCTGTGAGGCCGTGGTATCACTCCGGTCGAGCCGACCCATTCATGCCGAAGCGTGGCTCTCCCACGGGAGTCTCTCATCAATATTATGTTTGTGTCGCGTCATATCTGTAAAAAATCATCATCATCTTTCGAAACTTTTCCCAATTTATGTTGGGGTTGGGTTCCTGTCTATTACGACATGGCTGGATTTCTATTTCTTACATTGGACGTCTACAATCAGACCTCCACAACCCAAGTTGGGCTCTAACGACCCGTCACCTCTTCGATCTCTGATGCTGTGAAGAATCAATCGCCTTCAAATATCTTTAAAAATTATCCATTTAAATGGACTATAAATCACGACATTTACACAACTACGAATGCTGTTTCTTCCCACTGTGCCTGATCTTCTGATCTTCGGCATGCCTGGTAGTGAGACCGTTAGCACGCATGTCACCCTTTACGACATCAAGCCAGAACTTCTTGGGTCTACCCCTTCTACCGGGTGGTACATAAGGATTACTCTAAAATTATTCATAAAATATATGAATGTGTATGTAGGGAAATCCAAAGATATAGTCCATAAAAAATTTTGAAACGTTCGCCAAAATCATTTGCACTTCGATACGCCAATCTAATAATCCATATTCATTACCGAATCATGCATAACATACTGACGCATGCAATCAAGCATAACTGACAATGAACTGATGCGTTAGGGACCTTTCTCGAAAGTGAAACCTCAGATGTCAATATTAGGCAGTAAAAGTGAATGCCTCGATCTCAAAAAATGTTAAGACAAAACAAGATGGAGGATGGCGGGCGATGTAATAAATTGTTTATCGATAATCGAATATGATCGAAGCATGAACATGTAATTGATAGTTGTTAAATTGTTATTTGTGCTTTCCAATATCGTGTACGTGTAATAATCGATATATTTTAGTTGTCTGTTATTAATTTAGATTATACTTATCATTTAATAGTCGAGTAAGCAAGCTAGTATTATAGTAATGTAATGTGTCTGCTTGAGGATGGTTCTAATTTAGAAAATTATAGTTTGTTTTACTTATTCAGACAATATACGAGTAGTGCATAGTCTAGACTTAAATATATTAATTAATCTTCTCTTATTCAATTAATTAATGTTTGTTAGTCTTACTAAAACTGGAGAATGGCTTCACCCACAGAACTACTAGAAAAGCCTTTGACGTAATTTCGTAAGTAATCTTTTGTCGCCGGGACGCACACATAAACGATTAATAATATAATACACACATAACTAAGTCTATTCTAATTCGTCCAAGGGATTTAATGAATATAATAATAAACTACAACCTTATGCTCTTGGCATTAAGTAGAGTTTTACGTGCAATTGTGTGTTTAGAGGTGGATCTTCGTCTTTATGACCCACCCACCGTAGAGATGTGGTCCTGTCGATTATAATAATTAAATTTGCTTAATTTCTATAAGAAATAGTTCTTACTTTTAAATATCGCTATCCTATTTTTTATATTAAAGTCACTGTCTTAGAAATGGATTGAGTGAAATTGTACTAGTTTCTTGTGTATATATAAAAATAAGACATTTGTTTTGTCAAAACATAAGTACATATTGTTCATCTAATTTTGGAGTTTGACGTTTCATACTTATCAACACGACACAACTTTCTATAGACGTAACACACATAATCTTAATAATTTTTCTGTACCTTCTAACCCTGTAATCAACAGTAATTATGAGGTTGTTTTTATATCATCACAAGAGGTACATTTTTTAAATTTTATATCTAAATTTAAATGCAAAAAACAATGTATAGACGTCGGACGGCCCGAAAATGTTAATCTTCAAAATATGTTTTAAGTTTTAAAAGAAATATTTCTCTTATTCCTATTCTATTTCATCAAAAAGCTTTCCGAAAAAAAATTATATTAAAAATTATTTTGCAGTCGGTTAAAAATCATAATATAAAACAAATCACCTCTTTCTACTTAAGAAAAACACAAACCAATATCATCGACATCCACAATTTTGCGGTATCGATTGCATTATAAATATTTGGGCACACCCCTATGCCTTATACTAAATCTGTTCGGGTGAAATAAATCGAAATATTCACGCAAGAAATGCAGTTC
The DNA here is from genome assembly GCA_949125395.1 of Diaphora mendica. Taxonomy (NCBI): domain Eukaryota; kingdom Metazoa; phylum Arthropoda; class Insecta; order Lepidoptera; family Erebidae; genus Diaphora; species Diaphora mendica. The sequence goes on along the minus strand of OX421332.1, from coordinate 592,489 downwards.
ATTGCGTACTCTTGTGGAAACAATGTAGTTAGTAATCGAATTTAATACGTAATGTATGATTGTTTTATTGTTTTTTCCCGTTGAAAGTAAAATGCGAATGCGACCGTTCAGTTAATGCCAGCAGACAAAATAGAGGTATTTGGACTTATTTCGCGGCGCGCCTGCCCCGCCTACATAACATTTCTACCTATATTTTTTGTTCTGTTTTTTGTTCTGTGGCTTCACCGATTTGACAAAGTTTTGTTTTTATATTATTCTTAAAAGTCCAGGAAATGTTTAAACGGTGAGAAAATGTAGAAAAATTTAGAAACAGGGAATAGTTATTTGTTATACAAGAGTGCAAAGTTGCTTTTTAACCGCGTGCTCAATTTTGTGGACCGAGCAAGCGAAGGATTCTAAAATTAGAATCCTGAGCGTCAGCGAGGATATCAAAAGAGCACGAGGTAAAAAATCTTTGCACTCGAGTGCAACACGTAACTTTTCATCCCCCCTAGGAAAATAACTAAATGCAAAAAGAAAACGGCGCGGCAAAGCAAATTAAAAAAAGTTCACCAAGAAGGATCCTAGTCTGAGTTTTTAACGAGTAGGTAGTAGAGCCACGCTGATTTCAGCACGAACGGGCCGGCTCGACCGGGGCGGTACTACCCTCGCACAGAAAATCAACGTAAAATGACAGCGTGCTGTCGTGTTTCGTTAGTGAGTGCGAGACCGGAGGCCCAATTAGTCTAGTCAACAAGTTCCATACTTGTTAACTAGACTAAAAGATGCAGAAGCATCACTAGGCGACCATAGTGTGGGTCGCCATACTGCATTGTTGTATTCGCAATGAGTATGGTGGCCACCACTCGTGGATTCTGCTTATGCTTTCCATCAGGCAGAGTAGAGTCATTTTGGCAGGCCAAACATAAAAAAAAAATAAGAATTAAAAGAGGTTGTATGATAAGTTCGGCACCATGGAGATAGAAGTATTTACTTCTATCTCCAATAGGTTTAATGATGTTTTGAATTCACAAACTTAGTGCATACGATGTTCTAAATTCAATTTACTTTATCCTCCAATTTACAGATATCGAAGGGCAAAAATACTCTTTCCGAGATGGGGGGGGGGGGAGAGTGAAAAATATGTTTCTTTTAAGAGATGCAGACGAAGGCGAGTCAGTTAGTGACAAACAAATACAGCAAAAACTAAGCAGGGCTGACTATAAGGGTCGAAAGTATTAAATGTCATTCTATTTTAGTAGGGGTCTATATTTTAATAAACTGAAGACTGACAAAAAAATTACCTACTTAACTGTGCGTCAAATGACGCTGGTGACGCGTTACCCGCGGTACAACAATAACCGCTGGTAACACCGCGGGGTTCAGCTAGTTAATAAATAGGATTACCATGTGTAACCATGTGCATATAATCTGGATTCTATATAACTTTCCGATCATACCTACACACTTTGTTTACTTTGCTTCTTCATTTACGCGTTTCCTCAAACTAGGACGTAATAAACGCGTAATGTAATTAAAAGAATACTTTCTTTCGGGCGTATTGTTTTTGAAGGTCATTAATAATATAAATCATATGAAAGTAGTCGGAATACCTCAAACCGGTGCGAAGGCTTTCATTACATTCCCATAAAAATCACACATATCCTTACACTTTAATACATCAGAATAAGGACTATTTTCATCCAGCATTTTTATCAGAGTATCATTTTACTACAGAGTATCATTTAACGAATAATTTGTACTTGATACTTTATGTGCACCCAATCTAAGATCTAATTTGGCGTGTAGAAGTGGGCTTAATGATATAAACTATTTAGAAATTGCATATTTCTTTATATGTTAATTTATCGCTTTTACAAAAAAATTACAAGTTTTATTTATTAGTTATCAATCAGGTTCTTAAAATGTAAACTACATTCGCTTAATCAAAGAAACGCATATCTTTAAATCTTAGGGTTCCGTAATAGAAGGGACGAAGACCCTTCTACATTTTGCTCTCATTTTTTTTTTAATTCAACTCCCGCACTAGGGATAAATCCTGTGTCGCGGGGGACTGTACAAACATACATGAAACGGACACAAAGAACACCCAGACTCAGAACAATAATTTGTAGATCACACAGTGTTGTCCTACGTGGGATTTGAACCCACGACACTTGGCGAAGTAGGAAACGGCGTGGTGACCTCTAAACCACTAGGCCAAACGTGCAGTCTCATTTTCTTTTTATTTATTTGCTTATTTATAAACTTTATCACTTAGTTTGTACATCGGCGGACATTATGCCCAGGGCATTCTCTTCAAGTCAACCTTCTAGTCAATGTTCCCATCTCAAATTTTTAAAGGAATTTCTTATACAATCTAATTGAGAACCTCCTTTTTTTTAAGTCGGTTTAAAACAATGGTCACTCATAAAAATGGAATTTTCTCTGCGAATAATCTCCTACCACTTGTCTTCGGCGCATCATCGAACTCACTCAGGCGTCGCTCCAATGCAGCGATATAACGGTCACAGCGGAAACACAACGTCACGCTGACTACTTACCGAATCACTTGATACCATGACTAAGAAATAAACATCATTATCTAGTTCTATTCAATGTAATCAATATACCGATTTATCATCCATTGCTGATGGAATAACGAGGAAAGTGCTGTGACTTTCAAATGTGGCATGAAATTTAAAACAGCTTGTACTTATGTTTTGACGGCAATCAGGTAAATGGCTTCATCAATGTCTTAAGAATTGAGAGAATGAAACACATGACATAGAAATGCACGCAAGTATTTACACACTTGACCGACCCATTGATTGATTCTTAGGACGTTTTTACGGTTTTCAACAATGATATACATTCAATATTCGTATATGTAGTATATATACGTATATAATAGGTCTTTACCTATGAAATTGCCGTTTTGTATGCAATAAGTGAAAGTACTTATTTTTTCAAACTTTTTTATTTCTGTTATTCGAAGTAATCACCCATGCAATCGACGCATCTTTGCCAACGCATTGGCAGTTTATTGATGCCCTTCTTGTAAAAATCAGCTGGACGGGAGGCAACAAACTCTTCAAAGGCATTTTGTACTGCCTCTCGGGAATTGAAATTTTTACTCACTAAAAAGTTGTCTAAATTTTGGAAAAAGTAATAGTCGGTAGGTACAAGGTCTGGTGAGTATGGCGGATGAGGGAGAGCATCCAACCCCAGCTCTTGCAGCTGCTTCATGACAACGCGCGACCCCATACTGCGCAACAGACGGTCTCCAAGCTGCAATAGACAGCTGCAAGTATGAGCACCTTGTCGACTATGATTATTATTAATTATTAATTTCTTTGATATTGACCTGAGGATTTGCCGTGCGGCCTGAGTACGCAGCTCAACTATGGTTGAATAGGTCGATGGCTGATCCATGCGTCTTACTCTATTTTACATTTGTGACATTTATTGATTATTTTATATTTGGACATATTACATCTTTTTAAATTTGACTGTGAGTGAAAGTGCTATTTGGATTTTATTTTCCATAAGTGGTCCTCACAATATAACAATACAATGTCACAATATAACAATGTAAGAATCTTACAGCTATCAGTAAGAACGGCGCATGATTGGTTAGCTCATGGCTGTGCAGCAATGACTCCAAACCTTTTATTTTGTTTTCTTTGGTCGACTTCGTTCTCATTCAAGTCTCTTAGTGAAAAAAATATTGTAAAACGTATTATTATTTTTTAAAAGGAGCAACAATGGAGTTTCTTGCCAGATTCTTCTCCATGAAGGGTAGGCTGCACTTGGAACTGGCGACTAGAATCACTCGATTTTTTAATATTAAATATTGACTATTCATAAGTGCCTGTAAAATAAGTGCCTATATGAATAAAATATTTTTGAGTTTTGAGTTTGAGTTTATTGCATACAAAACGGCAATTTCATAGGTAAAGACCTATTATTTAGAAATATATTCAAAGTTACATCTAGTTAGAATACTACGGGCTCCATTTATTTTAAAATCAGACGCTTGTGTGTTAGCTATGTCAAATCATTACCGTCTTTAGGTCTTTAGGATATGACCATCTTAATTTTGGATTATTCATGAGATGGACCCTTACGGTCGCTCTTATTTCTATCATACGTACATTACAATCTTGCGAGTGATGTTAATATTCACACTAGCTTACTATTGAGGAGAATTTTTGCTTTTCAAACTTAAGATGTTTAAAAAAAAAGTGTCCATTTGCTAGTCACTTCGAAGTTGGATTTGTAAGTTGACACTTAGTTTTGTCTACCACAGAAAAGTACGTTTAATAATTGACGATAAAGACATTACTTTTTGTTTTCGCCATCGTTTTCACACCTAAAATGCAATTATATAACTCACACATGAAGATTTAATATAAAATTTATCTTTCTATTCAAGCAATACAGCAATTCGTTTCCTAGTGAATTACTCTCTGGTTTTCTCACAGAACATAAATTTGCTACGTAACAGTGTGGGAAGATTTTATAGGCTTATTGGCTTTACGAATCGCATTAAACTCCATAAATAAAGGCGCAATCGATTAAGGTCGAAATGTATATGTTTTGTAATATTTTTATGTCCATTTCTTAACATATAAAAGTCTACTTTAAAATGTGTAAAGCGGTAATTTTGTGATTATCAATTTTCTGTATTTTCGGTGTATAAAAAGTTATACTGTACAATTAACTCTCGTTTTACAATGAATGGGTTATCATCCAATGCTAAGAACCTGATAGTACATATCGTAGTATACTTAAAAGATTATGTAACCGGCTGTAATAGGGTAAATAATCAAGAATGAAGTCTCAATACGAAACTCACCTGTTCAACAGGGTTTCAATAAGATGTGCAGAATGTGGTAGTGCTTCTATCAGCAAATCTATGGGCAGTTCTGAGGCCACGCCTTGCAGCACTCCAGGTCCGAGGCGCGACAAGATTGCAGCTGCCTCCCTAAACTGCCTTCCTTCAGCCAAAAGAAGCACACGCCGCAACGCAAGGCGAGGCGACGTGTATGTATTCTTCTCTCTTTCCCGCTCACGGCGGATTCTCTCTCGACTTTCGTTCATTTTTACTTCGAGAACTTGTCGTAATGCTAGCCCATAGTTGGATTAGAATGTCCTCGTCTGCAACAAGATAAAATATATTATGAGTCATATTGTATAGGTACTAGCTGAGCCCCGCGGTGTTACCCGCGCGCGGTACGACTACAACCGCGGGCAACGCCCAAAACGTGAAAAAAGAAGCTAGTCCAAAAAAAAAAAGTTATATCAGTGAAAGTCCCGTGCGTCAAAATCGGTCCAGCTGTTTCAGAGATTAGCCGGAACAAACAGACAAAAATTTAAAAAATAATTTTGATGTAAGTATCGTATATACTTTCATTTGCATTGAGTGAAAAGCTGTTAATTCGAAATTACAAACAGTAACTTCAATTTTATTTATTTGTAAAGGCTATTAGCGGTGTGCAACCGTTTCTTGAAAACCGACTTCCAAAAAACATCCAACGAAAACTCTCTGCCAAAAACAATAAAAAGCGTAAAATAACCCGGCTCTTAATAAATTGCTATGTGCCAATTCTTGTCTATACCTAATTCTTTATTCATTTAAATAGTTGTATTATAATGTGTGCTAGGTACCTAAAATCTGGTTGAAGTCGGTGCCACCGACCCTTAGGTATAGAATATCCAGATACGCTACGTAATACGTTAATACTCATTTTTATCAGTAGCCCAAAAATAAAGTTTCACGTTCTTGACTACGAACTTTTATACAATCTTTTAATCCCAATTCACCCTCTTAGGGGTAGAATATCCAGAAACGCTTAAAGACATTTCTACTCAGTTTTAATCAGTAGCCTAAAGATAAAGTTTCATGTACCTAACTTAAAAAAATGACGGATTGCCACACAAACTTTCAACCCCTATTTCACCCCTTTAGGGGTAGAATATACAGAAACGCTTAAATACGTATCTACTCAATTTTAATCAGTAGCCCAAAGATAAAGTTTCATGTTTCTAACTTAAAAAACTACGGACTTTCGTACAAACTTTCAACCCCTATTTCACCCCCTTAGGGGTAGAAGTTCTAAAATTCCTTCCTTAGTGGGTGTCTACTCAATAAAACGATCCATATGAATAACTGAAAGAATACAAATTCGCTTAGACTTTTGTAATTGTTCGTTTGTATTCTTTTTGGCTTAGCACCGACTTCAAACAGATTCTAGGTACCTAGCACACATTATAATACTACTATTTAAATGAATAAAGAATTAGGTATAGGTAATTTATAAAGAACCAGTTTATTTTACGCTTTTAAGTGTTTTTTTGGCAGAGAGTTTTCGTTGGATGTTTTTTGGAAGTCGGTTTTTTTTTTTTATAAAAAGTTTTTTTTACTTGTAGATAATACAAGAAAGGAGACTGTTGAAATTCTTACTCAATTGCATTGTCGAATGTTTAAATGGCGAGTTGATACCCGTCTTTAAGTCTCCTTCAAAACAAATGAAACTAATGAATCGAATATGAGCGAGAGAGGCGAGAGTACTATTAAAACTATATTCCTTCCTCCTTCAATTCAAATAAACCCGCCGTTATTTGAGTATTAATTATCTAACCCAAAGTCATAAATCAAGCACTTTCATCGAATCGTTTTATATATCAGACATAACACTTACAGTCGAAACTCTTTCGTTAATAAAGAAATTAAAGACACATTAAAATTATTAGTAAAACAACCAAACATTTCATTCTAATTTGATTGAAATTACTATTCATGGTAAAAATGCAAAAGCGACCCAAAAGTGTGCTTTGACCCACAGAACACCAGTTTTTTGCACTCCAACTGGCTTCACAAAATAAATGTCGCACTCTCAAAGAATACCGTTGTCCAGTTCAGGTTAAAATTAGCAATAGAAAAAACGATGGAATTCTCGATTTGTTGTCAATAACGGAAATGTAATGGTGAGTTACGAGTGCCAAGCATAATAGGAGATAACCAGAATTAGTTAGGACGTAAGTTTGAAGCAAAACCGAGTAATAAAAAGTGATTTTCTTATTGAATAAGGCTACTGTATTTTGAACTAGTTGTTGTCCGCGGCTCCGCCCGCGTATATGTCGGTTATCGCGACAAACAGTAGCCTATGTGTTATTCTGATGTATAAGCTATATTACTGTAAAGTTTCATCCAAATCCGTACAGTAGTTTTTGCGTGAAAGAGTAACAAACATCCATCTATGCATCCATCCATCCATACTTACAAACTTTCGTGTTTATAATATTAGTAGGATTAACTAAGCATAATGTCACGTGTGCATGTAGTACAAAAAAATCTGGAATGTGTTTCTTGCTTAGGTTTAATTCCTCCTCCTTGTAACGCTATCCTCAATTCTATTTGGAAGTATTCAGCGAGTTCCGCACATGTTCCTGTATTGAGCAGTGTTTAGGGCAGGGTGTTTAATTATTTAAATGTATGTACGCTATGAGCTGTGTGGTGACTGATTAAAAATACCGACTGTCAACACTCCCATTCATTCCATGGATGTAATGCGACTAAAAGAGCAAACCAAACTTCACTGCAAAGAAAGAATGAAAACATGAAACCTATAGATACCAGCCCGTCTGGCTAGCGTGGTACAGGGGGCCAAGGTCTGATTTCTAAGGAGAAGCTTATATCCAGCAGTGAACTATCCGGGGCTGTTAATGAATCTAGTGGACAGTCATAGAAGACACCCGACAAATATCCGTTGCAAAGATATACATTTTGTCGACCCCAAAAATATCGGGATGAGAACAGGAACATGAGAATGTCTGGATAGGCCTTACTTAAATTTTCTTAGAGTGATTTTCATTAAAAGCCTAGATGAACTATCAGGGACCAGTAGTCTGAACGAGAAAATAATCATTGTTGACCACACCTAGAGATCTTAGAGCAATGAACTTTTTATTAGACTACCTTCATTTCTTGAAACCCCCCAAACACATATATCGCATTAGTATATAATTTTAACAAAAACAAAAACCGACTTCAAGGTTTAACTCGATTTCTCTTGGATGCCATCATCAGATCTTAATGTCTTTATCATGGTACCATCGTTGGAACATTTTCTTTCCATTAAAAAAGGAATCAACAAAATCGGTTCTTAAACGACGAAGTTATTCGCGAACACACATAAAAAAACATATACGGTCGAATTGAGAACCTCCTCCTTTTTTGAAGTCGGTTAATAAATAAATATAAATTTATATTCAGGACAAAACAAATAATAATAAAAAAGTAAGTAGGTAGGTAGGTACATTACTAAAGTGTGTTCTTATGTACTCTGTACTGAACTACATAATAGACGTAGGTATATAATGAAATGATTGTATAACAAACACAGTTTGCTAAAAAACACAGGCAGAACTATGTGTAATTTTGCAATCCTTTCCAATGTACAAGCTCAATAAAGTTGAGTTTGAGTTTCAAATCTAGTAAGTAGGGGTTATGCAAGTAAGTTAGGTGTTGTTCAAACAGTCACTGTTCAAACAGATTCTAGGTACCTAGCACACATTATAATACTACTGTTTAAATGAATAAAGAATTAGGTATAGGCAATTTATGAAGAACCAGTTTATTTTACGCTTTTAAGTGTTTTTTTGGCAGAGAGTTTTCGTTGGATGTTTTTTGGAAGTCGGTTTTTTTTTTATAAAAAAGTTTTTATTTTTCAGTTTTTTGTGCAAACAATCGTAGGTAAGTAGTAAGTTGAACTATTTCATCAAATTTCATCGTCAAGAATACAAATTAAGGTCTATACGTACGTGTAATATTAAAATCATCCTCTAATCCCTAACTGTTAAAGAGTTTAACCTTCTATCATCAGCTCACCAAAATAACTTGAAAGTATACGACTGAAGGTCTTTAGACACGTATGAAATTGAAAGAATTATCCTCCAACTCCTAACCGTTGAGGAGTTGTACCTTCCACCTTCCATCATCAGCTTACCTAAATAATTTGAAAGAATTCGACTAAAGGTAACATATATACATATGATATTTAAAGATTTATCCTCCAACTCCTAACCGTTAAGGAGTTGTGCCTTACATCATCAGCTCATCATCATAAAATGATGCCCACCAGACGCAAATACCGGTGTAACTTCAGAAAATATACGAAAAACATAGTATGTGCCTATAAAAATTGAGGGTTTCTCTCGATTTAACTGGGATCCCATCATCAGATCCTGATATGGTGGCAATGGGACCACCTCGGGAGCATACCCTTTCGAATACAAAAAAGAATTCAAAATCGGTCCACAATTTACGGAGTAATCGGTGAACATACATAAAAAAAAAATCAAAAAAATACATACAGTGGAACATAGAACCTCCTCCTTTTTGGAAGCCGGTTAAAAACTCTGTGGACGGACCCGTGACAATCTCCGAGCATGTTTGGTAGGCAACCGTGACCGACGGCTTAACGTGCTCTCAGAAGCAACCACTGTTAACCTACTCGATTACTTAATTACTACGAAGATTACTTACACACTTAGCCTCGAGCCCCTCTGATATTTAATTTAACCGACTTTAGAAAAGGAGGTTCTCAATTCGACTGTTTATTTATGTTTGTTACCTCAGAACTTTCGACTGGGTGAATCGATTTTGATGATTCATTTTTTTATTTGAAAGCTGGTGCTTCCCGTGTGGTCCCATTCCAATTTGGTCCAGTTCTTGAAGTCGTTTTTTTTTATTAAAACTTTGTATTATATAATGTACTTTTTATTCTCTTATTTCTATTTATAAATATACTTATTTCGCAATACCGATAAGTCCGTTCATGAATACTAAATCATGAAGCTAAATAATATCACTTACAAAGACTTAACTATTTCTTCAATTTACTTCTTACTTCATTGGATGCACCATTGATCGTTAATTTTTAGGGCATTATTCTATTCGTGTTGATTAGTAACGAATCATACACTTTTCATGTTATAGACGGAACAAGGTATGTGTTGTAGAGGGATCCAAGGGGATTTAATGTTTAGTAAATAATCACAAATTTTTACAAAAAAAAACTGACTTCAATCTGAACCAAATTAATAAATGGGGAAGGGGGAAGCACTAGCTTTCAAATAAAAAAAGAATCATTAAAATCGGTTCACCCAGTCGAAAGTTATTAGGTAACAAACATAAAAAAAATATTTAAAAAATACAGTCTAATTGAGAGCCTCCTCCTTTTTTGAAGTCGGTTAATAACTATCCTATCCCCGGGATAAAGTTGACTAGGATAGGCCTTGACGCAATCTGTGACAATAAAATTGTTGAGAACAGCTGAGAAGATGTTGAACAATGATTTATTAGTCGTATTTACTCAATAGTGATTTAAAATACACACATCAAAAGTGTCTAGGGATCAAGCATTTTTATGCGGATTTCTTGAGATTGAGATGTGGCTTTGGCCCTGGCCTGCTCAGTCGCCATGCATGGGATATGCTACAGAGAAGAGCTCTGCCGAATATGGAGGGTATCCAGTCGCAAGAAGACCTTTTTTTGTTGTTGCAACGAACATGGGCGGCCATTCCACAGCGTGATTTGGATGAACTCATTTTGAGTATGCCAAACCGATGTTCTTGTGTTGTTAGTGTTCGCGATAGAAACACGGATTATTAATTGTTTAAGTTACCTAATAAAATTTTAAAGAAAACTGTTATTTCAGTCTTTTTTTCGAACTTTAATGTTAGTGGTTCAAATGTCAAAAATCCTTTTATTAGGAAAATGGCAAATTTCTTTATTAATGCAAAGGTGACTTGGTTTATCGTTACTGTGACAAACGAAAACACTTTATTTGATGAATCCTTAAAGAAAATTTTAATTAATATCAATCAGGAGAAAAGTTATTGCAAAAATATATGTTGATCCCTAGACACATATGTTGATCCCTAGACACTTTTGATGTGTGTACATGCACACATTATCTACACTGACGTGTTTTAGCCCTGAAGAGGTGGACAAGCTTATTTTAATGGCTACATTTCGCTGATAATAATTTTAGTCCAACTTACGTCATAATTATAAATCATTATTATATTTAAGAAAAATCTCTGAAAAACCGACTTAGATTATTATTACTACTAGTATACCAAACGCTCAAATTGGATTGCAAACAGAGCAAACATATCCCCTCGGACTTTAAATAATGAAACAATTACATAAAATTCATGCAAGAGAGTGGTATGGGTTCGGACCCCACATCTAACAACACTGTGTGTGTTTCACAAATTGGTGTTCTGAGTCTGGGTGTTCTTTGTGTCAGTTTCATGTACGTTCTCAGTCTCAAAATGGGATATATACCTATTCCGGTGTAAATCCTAATAAAATCACATTCATTTCTGCTTCGCAATAGCACCCATAATTTGATGTCTTTAGAAAATATATCTGTATATATATCAATCGTCAAGTATTGACTTTATCTGCTACCCATTGTTACTGGACCACCGTGACTGGCTATATAACCAAACTTATGTGTGTTTGTGTGTCTGTCTGTTCCGTTACACCCGCCACATTACCGCAAGACGGTAAGATCAACTGTGAATTTTATGATCGCTGTGACAGTTTAAATTAATGGATCTTTTATCTGTAACAGTAGATTTATATTACTGTATCTTGATCCAGCTTGTGGCTACAGTTTTGTTTATGTTTAAATAATAATAACTTCAAATTTATTAACGAGGTTAGTTTCCGTCCAGTTTATAAAAAAAAACACTACAGAATAAATTATAAATAATAAAAAAATAACAAATAAAACGACTTCAAGAACGACCAAATTGAATTTGGTCCACACGGGAAGCACCAGCTTTCAAATAAAAAAAGAATCATCGAAATCAGTCGGCGTGATATTGAGTTATTCGTCAATTTGTCGTGCACATACTTAATGCAAATTGAAGATTATTATGATTATCTCATGGATGACATGTCAGAACTGGACCAAATTAAAAACCACAAAAAAAAAAGAGCCACATGGGAAGCACCAACTTTCAAATAAAAAAAGAATCATCAAAATCGGTTCACCCAGTCGAAAGTTATGAGATAACAAGCATAAAAAAAATACAGTCGAATTGAGAACCTCCTCCTTTTTTGAAGTCGGTTAAAAACTAGCAGTGCCCGCGACTTCACGCGCGTAAAATAGTAAACTTTGTTAGTTAACATTTGTATAACCTCTCATACCTCCTTTCAACCCCTTTTCTCTCATAAAATAATACCCTATGTCCTTTATCAGACTCTAGACTAGGTACCTGTTGTTAATGAAGTTAGTTAGTTATAGTTTCGGCGTGAAAGCGCAACAGAAAGACAGAAAGAGTTTATAATATTTGTTCGATACCAACTTCTCCAGTCGTATATTATTATGCTCTAAGTTGGAGTAAGGATTAAGCTCAAAGAAATTTCTGGACAACCAATCTCAAAACCATAACATTCCCATGGAAAGTTGGAATCAAACATGCAGTTATCCTAACATCTTTTTGCGTAACAACTAACGATGACCCCAAATGAAATCGGGAATACGTAAATGATTCGGTCATTTTACAACCACAAAAGAAAGCAAAACAGAAACACGCCGGTTCATAAATAAGAATAGAGCGATATAACAGTATTCTTCTAAAGCTACAAATGTCACATCAACATTCTTGCTGTATCTAAACTGCATCTTTTGAAGTCATTAACGAGGTCATGACGACGCGACGGTCACACTGCTAGAATAAAACGTGTAACAGTTTCCGATGTTCACATATGATTGTTATTTTGATCTCATTTTAGAGAATCTGTCACCTGATACAGATATTACTAGTACTTCTTGTCTTATTTTTAGATTCTGAATCTAAGAATAATGACTATCTATAAGTCATTCATGTGAGAAGAATAATGTTTAGAAACGGGTTGAGAATACGGAGAGTGACCAAACCAAGCAGGACAACATCACTGCAAAGACAACAACCGAACCAAAGGCCAGCGTGTCATAGTAGGCAAAGCCTTCATTCTAATGAGACGTGTCTGTCCAGCAGTAGACTGTTCAGGCTGTTAATCACTTGAAGAGAAGCAAGGAGTTGGATGAAATCATAAAGAATTTCTTTTCTTAGTTTTCATTTCAAATGAAATCTGGAGAAGTAAAAAAGGATCGAGTTTATAAGGACAGCTTCACCTATAGCCAATACGGGTATGCACAACTAGTTTGCTCAAGCTAAATGTATCCGTTTACTAAATAAAGTATATTTTCTACTATACTATTACTGTGCTGTGTATCGTCCTTACTTTTCTTACTTTACCCTTAAAAACACATTCATCTTTCCACCCAATTCCTAATCTGTCCATTGACTTATTGACAACATGTATGTGTTTAAACGCCTCTGGTAATATTTATGAGTATATAGTACCAGTTGTTGCCCGCGGCTCCGCCCTCTTGTATATCGGTTATTGCGGCAAATAATAGCCTATATGTTATTCCGATGTATCTATATATATAAAAGCAAAAGACCACTCACTTATTAATCACGAAATCTCAGAAACTATAACACCTACAAACTTGAAATTTAGCAGGTAGGTTCCTTTTAGGGTGAAGACATCCGCTAAGAACGGATTTTACGAAACTCCACTCCTAAGGTGGTAAAACGTAGGTTGGAAGTTTGTATGAAAGTCCTATGTTTTTGAAGTAAGAGACTTGAAATTTAAAATCTATGATCTATAGATGGTGTGGAGGTGTAATAATAATGTATCTTTAAAAATCAACCCCCTTTTGGGGTTAAAACGGGGGATGGTAGTTTGGACGCAAACGAGGTTGCGTAGGTCAGCTAGTAAGCTATATGTAAAGTTTCATCCAAATCCGTTCAAGGCTTTTTGCGTGAAAGAGTAACAAACATCCATTTATATTTACAAACTTTCACGTCTATAATATTTGTAGGATATGTCTGTATAAGTATAGGCACAATAATAGCGCCCTTAATGCAGAGAGAGTAATCGCCAGCCGCGGCTTTTCTAGTAACTTTGAAGGTAAATTATATAAATTATCTACATAATCGTAACGCTTTGGAGAATTGCTGGAGTCCAGAGCTAAACACAGTGCTGGAGTTGACAAAATGACAAGGTTTCATACAAAAACTTTCTATCAGGCCGTTATTTCTGGTGCAAGTAGTTTTATAAACCGAGGGAATAACGGAGAACCCGTCCGTTGGGAGGCTTTCATTTCACTTCAAATGGACCTAGTTTTGACGTACTAGTGCTTATGGTAATAAACTGTCAACAAAGCTTTATATACACAGTGTTACCATTTTTTTTTTATAGAATAAGGGGCAAACGAGCATACCTATCGCCTGATGGTAAGCGATTACCGCCGCCCATGGACTGGGGTGGCCGCAACACCAGAGGCGTCACAAGTGCGTTGCCGGTGAAATATGATACCTTTAATAAATATAAATACTAAGGAACATAAAGTCATGCCTGTTTCCCAGGGGTAGGCAGAGAGATTTGATCTCGACTTAGGTCCTGACACACCTCTTCTGCTTTGTCGATGTTCACCAATGCGCTGCATGCATGCTTGTCAGTTCCTAGTGCTTTTCTCTCAGCACTTCGTAGAACATAACCAACTTGGTCGGTAAATGTTCGCCGTTAACGACTTCTTCCTACACTTCAACACACATTCCTTTTTTTGTTATTCATGTAATAGCCTGGCGTACGTGACGAATTCCGTGGATATTGTGAAGTAGGTGTCCATAAGTGTTATGGTACCTTGTTTGATCGATGACGATTAGTTATCCGATCCACGTTGACATTGGAGATGACAGCTGGTTGAAGGAATGCTTGTCGCGGTCGTTGTGTTCAGTTTATGATGCCTTTCATCCTCAAGATATGTCAGTGATGGACGAGCAATATCTACTGTAGTTTGTTCTGTGTAGTACGGTGTAGTAGTTCCGAGGAGTACAAGACTTGTAAAGACGAAGTGATCACACGAGGACGTGCGAATGTCAGTATGGCCGTATCGGAATGAGGGTATCCAAATAATAAAAGTATCGAACGATTCCGTGAGTCGGGCGAGGTAGTAATGTAGTCTATATAAAGCGGCGCGATCGGCAACAGGACACAGTTTCTCTTCGGATCTCGCGACGACCATATCTCTAGTTGTTTTCTATAATTTGTGATTTATGGTATCTCTGTGCTTTATATCGTGTGTACGAGGCGGTATTCATCAGTGGGGGAATTACTAGCCTAGGTGGTGAATTCCACAGGGCACCGCGGAGGAGTGAGCGTTGCCCCAATCCCCTCGTGGGGGTTGCTGATGGTGTTTAGGTTGATTCGTATCCGTTTAGTAGTGATCAGTGTTTGGCTTTAGTCAAGACTGGCTATATCCGTGATTCATGTGCTCGTTTTAATTCCCGCGCCTTCCGACATATAATATGTATGTATTTACAAAAAAAAAAGTATGTATGTATTTGTATCAGTTGTCTAGTACCCATAACACAAGCTAAGCAGAGTTAGCTTGGGACTAGATGGCGTTGTGTGAAATATTTATATTAAATTTATTTATTCGTTCTATTTTAAGCATTTTACTTTAAACGTGTTGCGAGAAAGTGCTTTAGTTTTTTTTTTTTTTTTTTATGGAATAGCCTGGCAAACGAGCAGACGTATCGCCTGATGGTAAGCGATTAGCGCCGCCCATGGACACGCGTAACACCAGAGGCGTCACAAGTGCGTTACCGGCCTTTGGAGGATGGGGGGGGAGATAAGGGGAGGGGTTGGGGTATGGGCCTCCGGTATCCTCACTCACCCGGTGAAACACAGCGCAAGCACTATTTCACACCGGTTTTCTGTGAGGCCGTGGTATCACTCCGGTCGAGCCGGCCCATTCATGCCGAAGCGTGGCTCTCCCACGGAAGCAAGGAGTTAATAATAATAATAATATCTTTATTGTACACCAGAAGATTATAAAATGGACTTAAAACTAGGTATGTAGGTACAAGTTATGTGCCTCTTATGCCTGGCTCTCGTAAAATGCTATGAAAACATATAATCAGAGGGTCGGAAAAGCAGTTGCGTAACAACGCATCGACAGGTTAGTCATAGTGCATGCCTTCTCCATGCTATTATATTTTATACATAAGTACCTGGATGACCGAGCGTCGCTCGGTTTTTTTTTTTATAAATAGGTCTTTTGGCAACATTGGGACTATCCAAACGCCACCTTTTTGTTATTTTGCTTCCAATAGTTTAGTGGCGCCCTCTCTTGTTACGCCCTGATACTGTTTATTCTGCACCTTATTCCAGTATAGTTTAATGTAGTTCGATCGAGTTGCGATAGATGGCGCTAGATGTACATTCATTTCATATATTTGATCGTTAAAAACACCAATAAAACTATATTTTCTAAAAATGAATCCTAGCTAGATCAATTTATCGCCCCCGAAAACCCGTACATACAAAATTTCATGAAAATCGTTGGAGCCGTTTCCGAGATTCAGATTATTAATTTATATATATATATACACAAGAATTGCTCGTTTAAAGGTATTAGATATATAATAGGTCTTTACCTATGAAATTGCCGTTTTGTATGCAATAAGTGAAAGTACTAATTTTTTCAAACTTTTTTATTTCTGTTATTCGAAGTAATCACCCATGCAATCGACGCATCTTTGCCAACGCATTGGCAGTTTATTGATGCCCTTCTTGTAAAAATCAGCTGGACGGGAGGCAACAAACTCTTCAAAGGCATTTTGTACTGCCTCTCGGGAATTGAATTTTTTACCCACTAAAAAGTTGTCTAAATTTTGGAAAAAGTAATAGTCGGTAGGTGCAAGGTCTGGTGAGTATGGCGGATGAGGGAGAGCTTCCAACCCCAGCTCTTGCAGCTTGGAGACTGTCTGTTGTGCAGTATGGGGTCGCGCGTTGTCGTGAAGGAGCAGTGGGGACGACCGATTGACCAAAGCTGGTTTTAGATGTGCAAGCTTCTCCATCATTCTCTCCAGTTCTTCACAGTACACATCTGCATTAATGCTCATGCCGTTTTGTAAAAAGCTGTGATGAATCACACCCGCACTAGACCACCATACAGTGACCATCACCTTTTTAGGGGTCATTTTTGGTTTAGGGCATTGCTTTGGTGCTGAACCAGGGTCTAACCAACTTGTTGAGCGCTTTCGATTGTCGAACAGAATGAAGAAGAAAAACAGAATTAGACCGGGGTCATTATTCACGTCGCCATGATAGGGTATTACTCATCATACGCGAAGCTATGAGTTTATCACTGGCGAGAGCGAAAAAAGGAATAACAACAAACATAAAACTAACATCGCGTTTGTCAAGGAAGGCTCGACAAAAAAGACTTCACTCACACAAAAGCCGTACTCAATTATAAATACCGCCAGTGACTGGACATTATTAGTGGACACGTATGAAAATCACTACAGAATACCGGAGGATATCTGTGCCTCGGCGTCCAGACCGGACATATTTCTTTATGCAATGTCAATTAAGCGTGTAGTACTAGTAGAACTCACGGTGCCGTGGGAAACGAACATCCCTAAAGACCACGCTTTAAAAAGAAACAAGTACTTTGACTTAACCAACGAAATAACTAAAAATGGTTATGTCGTTGCGCTGTATGCCGTGGAAGTGGGTGCGAGGGGTATACCAGCGAAATCCCTCTATAACCTGCTTAAAGACCTTGGATTGCCAAGAGCTTCAGTAAGCTCTTTTCTTGAACGAATATCCAAAGCGGCATTGCTAGGCTCACTTCAAATATGGTTAGGTAGAGGGGGTAACACAGCGGACAGTGGAGGTGAGCGTTGACGCGTCGTAAGGAGTGCTCCTTAAACCTAAACCTGGGTCGCAATTCCCAGGCACTGTCGCAGTTGCATGTGTTGCCCCCATCTATCACGCGATGGACCCGGCACCCGCACGGTGAATCCATGGAACGCTAAGAAATAGGTCTTGCCTGTTGAGCAGCGCAAGGCAGGCCTCGACGCGTACGTTGCGCTGGCGATCGTTCAGGTAGTGGGGCACTCATCTATCAAGCTTTTTTACCTTGCCAATTTGTCGCAAATGGATCAATATTGTTTTGATGCTTACATTAAAAGCTGCTGCTAGCTCAGCTGTAGATCGAGTTTCGTCAGCTTCCACAATCGCCTTTAATTCATTATTGTTAACAAAAGTCTCCGGATGACCACGAGCTTCATTTTTCAAGTCAAAATTTCCAGAACGGAACCGGGAAAACCAATAACGGGTTGTGCGTTCGTTTGTACAGTTCTCTCCGTAAACGTTTTTGATGTTACGTGCCGTTTGTGTTGCGTTGGTGCCACGACGGAACTCATATTCCATAATTACACGATTTTTTAAAGTATCCAAAGGACGAAAAATGTTCAAATGTAATGAAAATACAACGCTAATCAGAAAAGAAAAGACTGAGTTTGTAAATAGAATGTCATGGTTTTGAAACAAAATTAATTTGAATTTAGAATACAGAGCCATTACAATTTTTATTTTATTTGAAATGACCAGTACTGAAGAACGGCAATTTCATAGGTAAAGACCTAATATTTCATACGCCTATTATTTTTCTACGTAACAATTATTTTAAAGAAATGTTCTTGGTAGATACTAACAACATGTCAACTAACATTCAATCACGCGTATATTTCTTCGTGTTCGTTTTTAATATTAGTCCCAAAGAAATAATTATAATCAAAACTTTACAGCCTCTTTTAATAGCATAAAACTGGAGATGAATGAAGTCTATGTATTTTCAACCGACTTCAAAAAAGGAGGAGGTTCTCAATTCGACTGTTTTTTTTATGTTTGTTACCTCGATAACTTTGGACTGGGTGAACCGATTTTGATGATTCTTTTTTTATTTGAAAGCTGATGCTTCCCGAATGGTCCCATTTAAATTTGGTCCAGTTCCGACATGTCATCCATGAAAAAACCATATAAGTCTTCAATTTGTATTATGTATGTACGCGACAAATTAACGAATAACTCAATATTCTCGTATGGTCCCATTTAAATTTGGTCCAGATTGAAGTCGGTTTTTTTTTGTTAAAATTTGTGATTATTTCAATATGATTGATTCAATACTTGCATTGATATGAAGGATCTTTTTTTACAAATTGTAGTTGTCAAAAAAAATTAACAAATTCTCATTTTAAGGTAAATTCAGGCCGTTTTCAAGAACTAGTGAAACTGGAAATAGTTAATGGCAAACAGCCGTTAGATAATTCGTCAAGTAACATCACTTGTCTTCTGGTCATGTTTCAAATCCTTAGAGTTTGTTATGGATGAATTTAATGTAAGTTATGGAAGAATGAGATCTAGAATTATCTTCATAGCTAACAATGTCCTTCCACAAAATATGTACATTATAAAACGCATTAACACTAACCTTACAAAATATTTGTACAGCAAAATTACACTTTCATACTCCGCCTGGTTACATTAATAGCAGATAAGATAAAATCTTAAATGTGTACTAACTAACGCTATATGCTTAAAAACTACATTATCTTAATTATCAAGGCGAGTCATTTTTACTTTACGTTAATTCTGGCAGAGTTATGTACGTCCATTATTTTGTCAAATATTTTTTTAACAGTTCTCACTTTTACATTGGCTCTTGGCTCAGTGGTAAGCGCCACTAATTTTTAACCGACTACTAAAAAGGAGGAGGTTCTCAATTCGACTGTATTTTTTTTTATGTTTGTTACCTCAATACTTCCGACTGGCTGAACCGATTTTGATGATTCTTTTTATATTTGAAAGCCAGATCTTGAAGTCGTTTTTTTTGTTAAATTTTTAGCATATTACCATAACGAGACTCCACCGTGACGTGAAAGCACGCTATGCCGTCGGACCCGATTGCCATACGAATGGATTCGGCATCATTATGGCTATTGGGACCTCGAAAGAGTTCGGACAACAGTTTTTTACAGAATTTCGATATTGCCTAATACTAGGGTTATGTAGGTTGGGTGGCATTCACTCCACGAAAAAAATTGAAGGTCAGTTGTATCGTGTAGACTTAAAGGCGTTGGGAAGAAAGACTTTAAAACTACTGATGAAACTTTACAGTAATGTAGCTTATTTATCAGAATAACGCATACTCTTCTATTTATCGTGAAAACCAATATTTACGCGGACAGAGCCGCGGACAAAATATTATTTTGAACTAAGTAAAAAACCAGCCAGGTGTGAGTCGGACCCTCGGACCGAGGGTTCCGTACAAACCTGTAGGTATATTATATTGTTATGATGTAACTAAAAATCTATGCTTGTCGCAATTTTTTCTTTATCTGTGCTATAAGACGTTGCTTCGTAACAAAATTCAAAATTCTGAGTTCACGGGACGTTTTGATTCCCTTGCGAGTGTCGAAAATTTACAGCATAAACCTTCGATCAATAATGTACTAGATTCCCAATAAGCGCTTCAAAAACGGCCCGAAAAATAAGACAACAAATCATTTTGTGGTCTCATTTCAAATTAGTATAGTCCAATCATAGCCAACATTAAGACGTCAACATGCCGCAGTGTACGTTCAAAAACGATGTAAATAACCACCATAACACCAAGGTTTTTGAAGGAATATTTTTTTTTTGGTAAGTTTATATCTTTAAGTGTTTTTCATAAAATAATTAACAGAATTATATAATTCAATTGATTATTATTGTAATTATTTGGCCAATGCACCAACTATTGTATCAAACATCACCTATTCTTGAACAGGGAATGCATGGAGTAGTGTTGTTTTTTTAAATGTTTTTTTTTAATTAACTGCGTATGTTTCTTTACAGGCCACATCTTCAGCAACTTTAAGTTTTAAAGATACTACGGTAAAACGGGACGT
The DNA here is from genome assembly GCA_949125395.1 of Diaphora mendica. NCBI lineage: Eukaryota > Metazoa > Arthropoda > Insecta > Lepidoptera > Erebidae > Diaphora > Diaphora mendica. The sequence continues at coordinate 571,621 of OX421332.1, read as the reverse complement.
GCCTCGGGCTGATGCCGTTGGTTTTAAGTTTTTAAGTCTCCTGATGCATCATTATCAGATTTAATATCTGTTTGAGACACTTCAAGAAAAGAGTACTTAATAAAAAAGAAATTGTCGACATGTCACAGAATTATAGATCTAAGAAAATACATAATTTACAAAAAGCAAATAAGCGACTGAGTTTTTTTTTTTTTTACTTTATTAAATTTTATATTTTATTACCTATTTGTTGTAATAGCAGCAATGTAAAATAGTATCTACTACTTTTTTGAATCGGTCAAAAATATTTGCCACCATACAAAACAAACCTAAAACAAATATATTCTGCAACTCTACTCTTACTGTGTTCCGAGCATTGAAATGTAATACCAAGAACTACATCTAGTTCCAGAATACAATAAGCACGAAATTGTAAACAAAATGTTTTAACCTTATTACTTACATTTTAAGTATCATTTTAGAATAAATAATTTTGTACTGATGACTTTTTATTTTCAAGCGACATTTTAAATTTATTTCATAATATTCTTTCTCTGACGAAAGGTCCTAAATAAATATATTCTGCAGTGGTAATTAAACTTTATGTTTAAGAATTAAGGTTTATAATAAACTGAAGTCGTTAACATTATTAAACTTTTTTCTAAGAAATGAAGATGTTGTCGGGTCTGCAAACGTGACCACTTTAGTGTCTTATTTTTGTTCCTAATCCTTAATCTAGTACTATTATTGATCGAAGGCATAAACGTATCTTTTGATTGCATTGGCTTAGAAGTTTGATTTTTTCACAGCTCCAAGGGACAGTAGACCTGACTATTTGATATTAATTTCAGCTTGATGTTTCTGCGCGTTATTGAGAAAAAGAGTCTTGTTAGACAGACGGACAAGAAAGTGATCCTATAAGGGTTCGGTTTTTTCCTTTTGAGGTACGGAACCCTAAAAATTTACAATATATTTCAATTTATTTTTAATCTACTTCAAAGAAAGGAGGAGGTTCTCAATTCGACCTATATATATATATATATATTTAATGTGTATGCGCGGATAACTTCGTCGTCTAAGAACCGATTTTGATGATTCTTTTTTTAATGGAAAGGAGATATCCCAACGGTGGTACCATGATAAGGACACTAAGATCTGATGATGGCATCCAAGAGATATCGAGTCGAACCTTGAAGTCGGTTTTATTTTTCTTAACATTTTACTTGTTTCTGTTTACAAATGCAACTCCAGGTTCATTCGACAATCGATTCCCATTATTTTATTTTTTAATATTGATATATAATTGTATAATAGAACATAGATATTCTAGAAGGTATGAAACATGAAACTTCATGTACTCCTAACCGCATAGATCGAATAGCCTGCGCATGCGACACCTGATACATCAACTACCTGGATAAATTATGTAGGTCATAATTGACACTAACCTTTGGTGAAGGTTCGATATTACAAACTAACTTCTTAACTGGCATACGCTGTGCGTAAAAGTTCAAAAAAAAAGAATTAAAAAAAAACTAACTTCTTGTTCTTCCTTACCTTTTTATTCCCAACATTGTTTGGGGTCCACTACTTGTTCAACGGGTTTTAATTGAATATTAGTTTTTCCATTACTGGCATCGAACCTTCGACCTGGCGGCGAATTGAAATCGTTACTGATGTACAGTTAACTGTTTGCTGTCAAGGGAACCTGCCCCTAATCCAAATGACAAGTGTTTCGCGTCGATTCTTTTTCTACAATTGCTTACGCTCGATTCTCTTATATTATTCTCTAATATTTTGTTTTGATCACGTGACTTAGTGTTGAGAGACGTCATTCTCATTGATTTGTTAGTTTTCTAATAACGTTTACGCTTGTAGCATGTCAAGGGGGACTGGTATCTGGACGTAGAAAACATAGGTTATGCTATATCTATGACTATGACTGCACGTTTGGCCTGGCTGTCACCACGCCGTTTCCTACTTCGCCAAGTGTCGTGGGTTCAAATCCCACGTAGTACAACACTTTGTGTGATCCACAAATTGTTGTTCTGAGTCTGGGTGTTCATTGTGTCCGTTTCATGTATGTTTGTAAAGTCCCCCGCGACACAGGATTTATACCTAGTGCATTTGTCTTTCAAAAAAACAAAGAAACAAAATCTACTATTCGTGTGGTGGCAGTTTTTTTTATGGAATACGCGGCAAACTAGCAGACCTATCACCTGATGGTAAGCGATTACCGCCGCCCATGGATACCCGCAACACCAGAGGTATCACAAGTGCGTTGCCGGCCTTTTGGGGATGGGGGGTAGGTAGCGGATTGGTGTCTGGGCCTCCGGTATCCTCACTCACCCGGTGTAAAACAGCACAAGCGCTTTTTTACACCGGTTTTCTGTGAGGTGGTGGTATCATTCCGGTCGAGCCGGCCCATGCATGCTGAAGCGTGGCTCTCTTAAGATGATTAGCAGATTATTACGCAGTGTTACCACAAGGGATCAAACTACACAGAACATAATCACTGCAAAGAGAAGTCATACTTTTTTTTTTTATTTGTGCCTGCCAAAATGACTCTACTCTGCCTGATGAACATGAAACAAACCCTATAACAACCCCTCTGGCCAGCGGGATACCTCCTTTTTAAGGAGAGGCCTCTGTCCAGCAGTGGACTGCAACGGGCTGATGATGATGATGATCGCTGTGATAGCATTCAATCGACAAAACCCACCGGCTGTCCAGTAACTCATGAAGAAATTACTAATTACATATTTCTGGGTGAAAACCACACGCAACACTAATAATTAAATCTCATATAGATTACAGACATGATATGCTCTTGTACGGGAATCAAACTCGTTACCTTAATCTCTTTTGAGGTGTGACAGTCAACGAGGCGATAATTTGTACTTACTAATTACTCGCGGGTAACGATTGAAAACATTGCTTTGCTTTCTTCTTTGAAGTAAATAAAGTATTCAATTTTGCTGAGGGTATCTAGGCCTCTCACACACGTTCATGATCATCAATATAATAAAATCGTAAGTGGTCGCTGTCAAATAAAGATTATTATTATTATTATTTATTTAAGAAAATCTGTTATAGGAGGGCTTTATGAACGTAGGTACCCAATAGAACCCAAAACAATGGTTTTGTCTTTTTGTCTGTATGTCTGTTGGCCTGTGCGATTGTGCGCGCTAATCTCAGGATTGGCTTAACCGATTTGATTGTGGTTTTGATCAATCTGTTGCGGTTTGCTTCAATTAACATTAAGGCGCTGCGCAAACGTATTGCCCGTTGCTACTACTGGCCACTGGTAACCGTAGTTGCTGTGTCCGGTGGCGACAACCGTAAACAGCCGCCGGTTGCTAATACTGGCCACAATTCGTCGCTTGTTTTCCGTCAGTCTCACGATGTTGTAAGGATATTTGTTAATGTTGCTTGTGTCTTCAACAGGTTTCCAGTTACCGACACCGAACATATTAAGTGGAAGCAACTAGACACAAAAAATTTTAGGTATCCGCAGCGAGTGGATGATTTCATACTGGTTCTATAGAAATCGAATATTCATCGGTGGCTTGTATCCGCCACAAGACACAAAAGTGTCCACGTTTGCGCTCTCCCTTAGTATTTGTTTCATCTAAATCGGTTCATAAATAAAAAAGTAATGTCAGTTTGAAGAATCACTGCGATATCCGACATTTACGCGGACGGAGCCGTAGGCAAAAAACATTAAATGTTAAGTGAACCAAACCGCAACGCATTAGTGAAACCCGCATTCAAATCAGTTGAGCCGTTTCTGAGAATAGTGTGACAAACATACAGACAAACAGACATTAATAGAAAAAATAAAAACATCACTGTTTTGTGTTCTATTGCGTTCTATAAACCGCCTACAATAGTTTTTCTTAATCTTCCATGTACAGACAGTGACCAGTTATGATTTTATTTGAATTTTTGAATTACATCCAGACACAGGACCGATGATCAGACTGATAGTACTGATTGCACAATTTTATTTTTTGTCCATAAGAAACGAACCCAAAACCTTCTAGCTTAGCACTCAGGATCACTGATAGACCTAAAAATCCTTTTATACATAAATACATATAAAATAACATTAACAGTTAAATAAATAAATTATTTCATAATATAAACAAAAATAATACTCACAAAATACTAGAGGAACAAATCCAGTTAAAATCCAATACACAAGTACACTCGAGTACAGTTCAGTATCACAAATACACCCACACAATATAATTAAATAATTAATTTAATTAATTAAGTGTAACAATGAATATGCGTGATCGTTCGTACTAACGCGATGCGCGTGCAATGCGCGCGGAGCACTAACATCGAGTGATGGGAAGCTTACATTACTCTCGGGCCATCATAGCGAGAAAGCTCATGAATGGCATCATGCTAAAGGTAGTCAAGACACAATTGAATTACTATTTGTTCTTTTTAATACACTAGAGAGCAATGTGTCTGGGTCCGACTGTAAATGACTACCTAGAGTTACTAAGAACTACCAAGGAGGTTAACATTAACTGTATTCCAAATCGAACATTCTTGGAGGATCCGTAAGACAGTAAAATCATTACTCTTCGAGAATTTCGATTTTCTCATAAAAGAAAGAGAGAATATTCCCAAGTATTGTATGAGAAATCACCCAGAGTTTATTATATATCAAACCACATAACCGTACTATGGGAGCACATCGAGGTAAATTTGTTTTTAAAATTTTAAGCTTGTAGAAAGATATGATGTTTTTCTATTTTTGTTAACAGGTATTTGATAATTAATGATTGTTTTTTTAAGTATTTCACTGTGTTGTTGATTTGATTGATTATCCGGTATCTTTATGTGACCCAGTTTCGTTGTCCTCGAGTGTATTTTCAAACAATTTTATGATAATTGATATTGCTTCATATTGTAAGCTGTATAAATACATAATATTTGCACATTCTCTTCTGGTGTTTCATAACAAAACAAATAATAGCATAGTAGGATATAGAATATAAATAGATGTGTAATGTAGCAGTAGTCATGGCTCTTTGTTTTACTTGTTTGTGGTAACTGCTTTAAATATATCAGGTATTCATAAACATACTGACTTAGGTATGTATATAGCCTGAAAAGACTCTTAAAGTGATGGTATTTGATGCAACGAAATAAAATCAACCGTGCCTCGCTCGTTATTTTACTTCCATGCATCAAATATAGCTGTATTGAGTGAACAGACAGTGCACCTGTATTTACGCACACACTTGTATATTATAATAGCAAGGTAGTAGAGCTACGCTGATTTCAGCACGAACGGGCAGACTCGACCGGGGCGGTACTACCCTCGCACAGAAGATCAACGTAAAATGACAACGATCGTCCTGTCGTGTTTCGTTGGTGAGTGCGAGACCGGAGGCTCTATGATGCAGAAGCATCTCTAGGCTGCCATGGTGTGGGTCACCATGCTACATTGTTATATTGCATTCGCAATGAGTATGGTGACCACCACTCTTGGATTCTACTTATGCTTTCAATCAGGCAGAATAGATTCATTTTGGCAGACTCGAACATAAAAAAAAACTCCTGCGTTGTTGGCCGATCTCGGTTGAGACTGGCCGCCGTGGTCTAAATCGGCTAGAGAACGTCATCATCATTCTAAAGAACTTTAGGTTAAATTTATATTGTTACAGAAGTAGTCTCTGCGACGCCACTTCATCCGATCGTTCGTTTTTCAAAGAAATAAGTAAATAAAATTCTACTAAATGCACATTTATTAACAAATAAATACATTTTGTCTGTCTTCAGTTGAGTTATGGTGCTAACTTTTACAGTTTGGTTCCTTCTCGTAAAGAACCTACCGAACCAGCGACAGGTGGTCTCTGTGTCTGTGGTTTGCGCTCTCAGTTCCCATGCGGAGCTTGATTCATGCTCGATCATTACTGACTGACGACTGACGAGCGATGTGGAGTCAGTGGCCGGGGTTAATGATTCAATAATGTTTGTATCAAAATTGGTATCTAAATCTCCCGCAGTATTCAAAGCGCTATCGCTTGCAGCTTGATTGTTCACAAATTGCATCGTCCATGTCGATTCATCCAACCCCTGACCACTAATATGCAAGCAGTCGGTAAAAGAATGCCTTGCACTAATGAATTTGAAGTAAGTTCATCTTTATTTTTTTAATATTTTAACGCTCATTATAATTATATCTGTCATAGATAAAAAATAAATGTTGAGAGATGAGATAATAATAATAATAATAATAATAATAATAAGATTTATTTCTCACAACATCAAACAAACAAAGTCAAAACATATATTATGGTACATACAAATCAAAAGTACTCGTATTTACTATGAACTCTGGTACCCAGAATAAGATTTAACTTGTGTTTAGGGTACCAGTGTAGGGTACCAGATAATCATGTTGAAAGATGATGAGAGAGAGAGAGAAAGATTAGTTTGGAAAAAAATATCTGATGTTCTCCTTTTTCCGGAACTAGGTGGCAGTCAATAACTCAGGAGTCATACAATATCTAAATACCTCTATGTACGAAGATAATGGGTACAAAATAAATGAAACCGTGAGCCCACTCGGAGTTGATTTATATAACAACTGTTACGATGTGACTAAAATCAACTAGAGGATCTATGACACGGTTACTGATACAGCTAAAAATACATTCTGCCGATCACCAGGTACGATAAGATGAACTTAAAAACAATCTGATGTTTTAAGAAATAGCTCACTAATAAGTTTTTCTCCTTAATTTAATATTTCACAGGTACTCTCGAAGCTATTGCTGCTAGTGAGTATGTATTGGAAAGAATTTCTTATGAACTCTCTATGGATCCAGTTGAAGTACGGCTAAGAAATTTGGATAAAGAGAGACATAATGAATTCACGCATAAGATTGAAAAACTTAAAACCGATGCGGAAAATATCTCTAGAAAAGCCGCAGTTGATAGTTTTAATACCCAAAACAGGTGGAAGAAACGTGGCTTAAGGTTTTATTTTGCCCGATTGAAAGATGGGCCCCGATTGGTGGTCAACGTCTTAATATAACAATCTCAGTATTTCATAGTGATGGCACTATTGCGATCACACACGGAGCTGTTGAAATGGGACAAGGTATTAATTAAGCTGTTTGTAAACAACGAATGATGTAAACAAAGAATAGGGTAGAAAAGGGGGTCGAATTCTGTATGAACGTGTTAAAGTATCTTAAAATAAATAATATTGTTTAGTTTTGATAACAAACCCTACTAACAGAACCCTCCTCTAGGTATTATCTGAGAGTGTTGTACGCGACCTAACATCAATAACTCATACCATTTGCTTGGCAAAATTGGGACTCTACGATTGTGCACGTATCAAGAAACGTTTTAAAATTATTGCCTACTAGTGGTTGCCCGCGGCTATGCCCGCGTATATGTGTTATTTTGATGTATAAGCTATATTACTGTAAAGTTTCATCCAAATCCGTTCAGTAGTTTTAGCATGAAAGAGTAACAAACATCCATCTATCCATCCATATTTTCAAACTTTCGCGTTTATAATATTAGTATAGTGTACGTACTAAAGTTTGAATTTAAACTTTAAATAATGTTAAAATAGAAATCTGCGGGATTGCTGCCATGTACCTTTTTGTTGGTGAGTATCCGCAATCCCGCAGATTTCTATTTTAATGTTACTGACCATGAACGTTTAAAACAATATATTTAAATAATGTTGGTTACATAGTTAAGGGCTCAACATTGAATAGTGACATACTGTGTCGCGGGGAACTTTACAAACACAAATGAAACGGACACAAAGAACACCCAGACTCAGAACAACGATAACAACAATTATGTGGATCACACAAAGTGTTGTCCATGTAGGATTTTTACCCACAACACTTGGCGCAGTAGAAAGCGGTGTGGCCACCGATTACACCACTAGACCAACCGAGTAGTAATCAAATTAGGTTGAAAGGATATGAATTAACAATAAGGTATAAATTTGCAATGCAATGTTAATATCAATTAAAACAACCTTAATATTTAGAATTAAACGACCCGTGAAGCGTCCATATTATATAACTATGTTCATAAAACAATTCAGCCTTTGTTGAAGGTTGTATTACACATTACACTGAGGGAAACATTCAAAACAATTAATTATTTGGTGTAAATAATTACTCATTAATATTCATAAGTGGGGAGGCTTCCTTAATCCGGTATTTATATAAAAAGTGTAAATAGATGAGCATTTGTCCCGTTCTAGTGACCTATAAGATCATAGAACGTATGATAGGGTATGCGACTGATATAAAGGTTGCAGTATCCGGATACTTTATTAACACCTTTTTCCGAATCCCGGATAACCAGACGTAATGGCTTTTCTGTAGTTTTAGTAGTACTAGTTCCACACGCCGTCATAATGTATAATCTATGGGATAAAAAAGCGGCCAAGTGCGAGTCGGACTCGCCCATGAAGGGTTCCGAAGCAGCAAGTAACATATATAATATAAAAGTTCTTGTAGTTCGTTGTAACTTTGATCGACATTTTATTAATAGTGTTTTTTTTTGCAGTTTGCCATTTATGACGTATTAAAAAAAACTACTTACTAGATCTCATTCAAACCAATTTTCGGTGGAAGTTTGCACGGTAATGTACATCATACATTTTTTTTAGTTTTATCATTCTCTTATTTTAGAAGTCACAGGGGGGGGGACACAAATTTCACCACTTTGGGAGTGTCTCTCGCGCAAACTATTCAGTTTAGAAAAAAAAATTAGAAATCTCAATATCATTTTTGAAGACCTATCCATACATACACACACACATACACACATAAATATTTTTGAGTTTCAGTTCTATGTATGGACCCCCAAAATTTATTGTTTTTTTTTTGTGAAAATCTTAATGCGTTTCACATACGACATTTCACGACATACGGACGGACAGACAGATGGACGGACGGACAGACAGACAGACAGACATGACGAATCTATAAGGGTTCCGTTTTTTGCCTGTGGCACGGAACCCTAAAAAGCGTTTCCAGATGTTAAAAAATTCCTTAACCTGGCTGTCATCCTGCTCTCTGGCTGTGTCTTTTGTAAAAAGATATACATCCAGTAGTATATTTTCATCATAGAGGTGGCCGTCTATAAAAGACGCTATCTAAAACTCTTTGGAAATTTTACACTTTTTATGCGTGTGGGAACCTCCTTTTAATAGTCACCACAACGAGGTTTTGCGATTGAGCGGAGTAAATAGGCCCTCTTGGTTTGACATGTTTGCGGATCACTATTCGGAGACTGCCTCGTTGGTCTCGCGGTTGGCGTGTACGACTGCTGATCATGAGGTCTCGGGTTCGATTCCCCGGTCGGAGTAAATGTTGGTATGATCTACAAATATTCGGCGTATGGGCGTTTTCTTTGTAAAATACCTATGTATGTATTTACAAAAAAGAAGTATATGTATTTGTATCTGACTAGATGGCGTTGTGTAATGTCCGAAATATTTATTTATTTATTTAATTTATATTTACACCACATTATGCTAACCTCAAAGTTGTATAAGAGGTACTGATAATATTGTAAATTAGAGTGATGATTAACTTTAGAATCACTCATTGGTGGAATCAAAGATGTCAAGGAAATGTGCGCGACAAATAAAATCAAAATCGTCACATGTCGTTTTAAATATCGGTTGCCTTTCACGTCAAGTTCAAGTATTAAATTCTATGAATTGATACGGAAACGCATAATGGCTTCCGTCCAGAATAATATAACGCGTCGACTGCGTCAATCCACTTTCAAATTTTCTAGTCTTTTGGTGAATTTGTAGTTTTTTAGTCAGTTTCAAAAGGAATGTCAGAAGGCCCCTGTCGCTAGACTTCGAAACAAGTATTCAGACCGAACATCACTGTATTTGAAAAGTATCAATAAGTACAATGTGTGAAGGAATTTTAATACATTGTATTCTTGACTTTCTTCATTTTCTTCAAATTTGAATGCGATAAATACCTCATCACGGAGATTTAATACGAGGGCTTTAACAAACATAGATAAAATCAGAATTCCTACTTTTTTAAACCGATTAAGAAAGCATCGGGGCTCCATCGCTTCTGCCGAGCAGTTCGTACTAAGAGTAAATTCAAACTTTGTACTTTAATTATGTAAGTGACTGAAGCTCAACATTTAATGGTCAAGTATACATACCCTCATTTAGTGTGTTTAAACTCGCTAAACTCTGGAACTATCCATCAGATTTGAATGATTATTTTTGTTTTAAATAGTGAGTTAATTGAGGAAGTTTGTGGGCCGTGTAACAATACGCTGCGACCCTTAATATTTGCCTGATGCGGAAACGACTCGTGAAATATTAATTACGTTCACTTTAAAGTTTCACTTTACTATTTTTTCCTGAAAGTAAAAAAAAGAATAAATCAAACAAAAGAAATACGGAACGTAGGTACTTACCCCCATTTCAAATATTGGCCAATATCGCGCTTGTGACTGAGTTGCGGGATTCATTCGCGACGGTTCTCACTTGACGTCAGTTGATGCGTCTATTCATTTATACAGGGTGTCACAAAATTTAACGATAAGCGGGCGCCTAAAGGTAGACCTGCTAATGAGTACATAAGGAAAAAAAATAAAAAAAATATACCTAGTTTTAATTTATACCTTTGAAAATTTATACCTTTCATGATATTTTGAACGACCACGATGACAATTTTTCAAATATGCTTAAGATTTTTTTTTATCTTGTACCTAAATAGTGCTACTATTCACCACAACTCTTAAAAACACCAAATTGCCCGCAGTTTTTACACAAAAAACGTTACACAAAAATTGTCATCGTGGTCGTTCAAAATATCATGAAGGGTGTAAATTTTCAAAGAAATTCTAAATTTTCTTGTCACTAAAAAAAAAACTAAGTATATTTTTTTTTTTATTTTTCCTTATGTACCTACTCATAAGCAGGTCTACCTTTTGGCGCCCGCTTATCGTTGAATTTTGGGACACATGGTATATCCCTTATATTATAAAAATATTTGAATTCTATGCTGGTTTTTGATAATTTCTTCTTCTTTTAGGTTAAATTTAAGTACCTGTGTTACCTATAGAATCACACCAATGCCCTGACACGAGTCTAGAAACAATGATTCTAAAACATTTTGTTTAAAACAACTTTGAAGAATAGTTTATGTTTTCATAAAACCTTTTAGAAAACAAAGAAATACATAAATTATATTATATTATACAAAAGATTAAATAATCTGAACACTAAAAATACTAAATAAGTGAAATAAATTGTATTTAGTTGACGAGTAAATATTCTTTAAATGAAATAAATATTTATTTGTTACTTTTGTATTATATTGTTAGTTAATTAAAAATAGAAAAAAACAATACTTTTCTACAACAATTAAAAAAATCCACTACTCTTTGTTACCTGCCATCGCTGTCATTGTCTTGTCTATGTTTTTTTAATGAATAAAAATAGGTATATGAATTTTCGAAGAGATTAGGGTAGGCTTCGCTGTCTCATGTATCGTCCAAACTTGTCCAAATTTCTAACAATTATTATACTAATAATTGTTAGAAATTTAACGCAATTGTAATGGCAACATTTTTGATTGTCATTTTTCTTGTTTGACGTTTTGACGTTGAAGGTGGTACTATTGAGACGCTTGGAACGGTCAAGCAGGGCTTCGGAAAAAAGTGCCGTTTAATTGTAATTTAGCTAATTGTCGATAGGACTCGGTCCCTTTAGTGGTTTACCGTTATGAGTGGTCTGGTTTGGACTCGCGAGTTTTAGTAGTCACGTTCAAATAGGGCGCGATCCGCGATAGCTTAATACAAGTGCATTGTAATTCGAATATCTTGGAGGTTGTACAGCACTTTGGAGCATGTATGTGTGAACGCGGCAAGACAAACGGCAGTGGGGTACCCCATCAACGGCCGACGAGATCAAGGACATCACGCAACTCCAGTAAGTGCTTGATGCATTAGTTTAGAATAAGAACACGGTGAAACAGCCGTCAGTTCATTGCTCTCTCCAGTGACATAGTTAGCGATTGAATGACTTACTCATGGGCCTAAGACATTGCAAATTTCACAAGGTGATCGCTGCATTGGCGAGAGAATTGAACAATAATAATAATAAATATTTTCGGACATCTTACACACAACGCGATCTAGTCCCAAGCTAAGCAGACCTTGTATTATGGGTACTAGACAACTGATACAAATCATATATACCTTTTTTTGTAAATACATACATATTATACATAGAAAACACCCAAACTCCGAAACAAACATTTGTAGATCATACAAACATTTGGTCCGACCCGGGAATCGAACCCGAGACCTCATGATCAGCAGTCGCACACGCCAACCGCGAGACCAACGAGGCAGGCAACGAGGCAAAGTATGCTTGATAGACCTACTACCGACTACCTACGTGCTGGCCACTCCATACGGTTTGGAACGTTCATCTCTAAACTAACATTCGACAATACGACCAGAATGCATTGCTCTCGAGTGAAATTAAAACTCCACCGTGACCCTCTCCATCTTGATAGCCAGTGATAATCTGAGCTGATCTCGCTAATGTACATATAAGAGGCGCATTAACCTGAGATCGCATGCCACTCACAGCAGATAATGTTACGTGGAGTTGTGTCGTACTACGTAACTTTGTGGGGTTCTTGACCTTCGTACACTTGTAGAGTTCTATATTACGATCAGTCTATCAAAAGGATTCTTTATTGTAGATCATAATTTATTAGGGATCGATGGTCAGAGCTACAAGGACTTAAAATGGTCAAAAAGATACAAAATTATTTTAGGACTTTGATTCCTTCAATGCATAACATTTTCAAGTGTACTGTAATACCATGCTAAAGTATCAATAATTGTCTATATATATTCATAGCACAAGGTGCAAGCATATGGGTCAATCAACTTTTATTTGTCCTGTAAGTACTATGTTTTGTCCCTGACCAATAATCGCAGTTCTAAAGAAAATTAAGTGTTTTTTTGGCATATGTCGCATTTATCTTATTATTAAGCAAACATACGAGTAAATTATTTTAAATAAATCACTATTAAACTGGAATTTTAATGGTTGTCCAGGTGACAAAACATCTGGATGTAGTGTTTTTTTATTTGTCCCCCAGTAGCTAATTACAATGAAACATTACTTTATACAAAAAAATACTATATGGCAATTAATTACGCTTGTACATAATTATTCATTACAATGTTCACTAAGATGCTAGCATATAGATTTTTGTTTGTTTCATAATTTTACCGAATTTTTGGCATGTTCGTTTTGGTCCCTATTTTATTTTATTATTCCGACTTCCACCGGACAACGGTAAAAAAGTTCCGAAACCAAAACATAGATGGAGTGATCAGTGCCTTGACAATAAGTCGGTCGATTTGGTGACAACACTCATCCAACCGCAATTTTGATTTCATCATTGCCGCGGTGTCAGTCGGTCGCGCGCGTTTTGAAAAAGTGGGTGGCTTTTTTGTGTGTCTACCGGACAACCAGCACAAAAACGTAAGTATTTGATGTATCGTAGTAAATAAAAGTGAAATATATTCTATTTTATCTATATTTTTCACTGCGCGTAAGACCTAATTCAAAATATCATTATATTTATTACCAAAGCGCAAAGACTGATAAATATCACTCGGACAACCAGTCACTTGGACAACCAAAACCGTTGTCCGTGGGACATTTTGGTTGCCCATAGGACAATTAATGATAGAATCAGCATAAAGCAATACTTTTTCTTTCAATAATTAGTCACTGAAGAGCCTCTTACAAAGGCTAGAGTATTTATTATTGCTTAATATAAATTAGATTGATATTTTGACCAATTTCAACTTTTTTCTTCTTGACGTGTGGAACACCGAGTCGATGAACGATCCGATGATCTCTGGTGTCAGAGTTTTCAAACCACCTACTACTAGCAGTAGGCCTCTGACATGATTGTGTAACGACTGCCATCAAATAATCATAGCAACCGGGACCAACGGCTTAACATGGCCTCCGAAGCACGGAACCATCTTTGTTATGAACAATCAGGCGGTTTAGCTTGCTATGTCCTAACCAAACTGGGCACAATCTTGTGAGTGAAAGTGATAAATTGACAAATATTAACTTTACGTGTTCCTTTCCCGAGAATCGAACCAAGGAACTCCGGACCCTAAGACAAACGCTCAAATCACTACACAACGGAGGCAGTTAGCTTACTTACTTAACACATATTTGCTATATCTAATAGTTCTATATTCTAAATTATTTTTGTTATTATTTTTAGATAATGGGTTTGACGGAAAAAGAAAAATCAAGACGCTATAGAGAAAGACTTAAAGCAGACCCGGAGAAATTAGCTGAGCGAAATAGAAAAAAAAGGGAAAGCTACCAAAAGAATAAAAAACTAATTTCAAGTATGCCGCCAGAAGATAAAGAAAACTGCAGAATTATATGGAAGCTGCGAAAACAGTCACAGAGAAATCGCCAAAAAGCTGTTAGGAATATAATTGAGAATACGCCTCCAAGCTCTCCGTCTATTCTGCAAGAAATAAATCCCGAAGATCAACTTCAACCGATGACACCACCTCCCACTCCTACCGTGTCTTCGAAAAATGAGAAGATTAGAGGCAGAAAAAAAGTTCGACGAGACAGGTCTAAATTATATAGAGAAAATGTAAAATTGCAATCTGAAAGCAAGAAGTGGAAGAATCTTTTGCCTTTGCCCGGTACAAAAGAAGTGCACCAAATATTTTCAAAGAGCTATGGCCAACTAATGTCCAGAAATTTGAGTTGCTTCTGTTCTAGAGGATTATGGGAATGCTTGTGTCCCAAGTTATACTCGCCGATACCAGCTCCAAGGAACATTCCAACCCCTGTCGACCCTGACGAAGACATACCTCAAGAGATACCATTAAGTCCTATCCTAGCACCACTGGAAAATATTTACAACGACACATTCAGCGATGTTGACGACGTACCTTTCAATAATTTGCTATCCTCGAATAAAGACAACATTACATTCGCTGAAATACACGAAGGTTTACGCAAGAGCATCTACAAGAGTGTATATGGATCGTCTGATAGCTCTGACAATGAAAATGACACTACAGAGGAACCACAGCCATCTACGTCAGGACAAAAGAATTTATTGCCTGGTGTAGGTGACTTTTTGCTGGTTAAAGTTTACAGCACCAAAGGTAAATCATACGATACATATGCGTGCATTGCCGAAACCGATATCGATGAAGACGGTGAAATCAGAGTCACATTCCTAAAATGTGTGAAAAATGGAAAACTTTTTATATTTAATAAGAAAGATAAATCCTATGTAGCATTCAATGATATAATTAAAAAACTTCCAACCCCGGACATTGAACACAAAAGAGGCACTGAGTATTATAAATTTTCATGTGATATTAATGCTTTTAGAAAATAGTTCATGTATTTTAGTGTAACACCTATGAATCTCTGCTATGATTAAGAAATTTTGTTTTTGTAGATTAATTTTTAAGTTTTGTATCTTACTGAACCCTTATGTGATACACAGAGGTATTAGTCATTTATTGAGACAGCTAAGTACAAGTTAGAGTCAAAAAAGTATTTAAGCTGATTAAAGAGGCTGTTAATGTTTGTAAGTTAATTAGTAAGAGTTGTCACGTTTATAGGTCTGTTCATTATTTAGTAATTTATTGTAATGTTGATTCTTTCGTAAAAAATTATAATAAAACTAAAAATTATTATCATACAGTTGTTTTTTAACATAAAAATAACAAATACAGGCGATTTCAATCCTAGTATCTCCTTTGAACTCCCGAGTATGTCCTATGGACAACCGTATATGTCCACTGGACAACCATTTTGTCCCTGTCTCCTAAAGACACATTATCGTCAATTTTACTTAAAAAAAACAGTGAGGTTTACAAAATTTTCAAATATGAATGTAACAATTAAAAGTGAAACAAAGAGTTTTAAATATCACGTATTAATTATTATTTTACAAGTTAAATGAAAAGTTCGTTACATTTAAAGTTTGTCGTTGTCCAGGAGACAATATACTTGGAAATAACTTATCAATTAAAAGTCACGTCTTTTATTTATGGAA
Organism: Diaphora mendica; assembly: GCA_949125395.1. Taxonomy (NCBI): domain Eukaryota; kingdom Metazoa; phylum Arthropoda; class Insecta; order Lepidoptera; family Erebidae; genus Diaphora; species Diaphora mendica. The sequence goes on along the minus strand of OX421332.1, from coordinate 555,488 downwards.
GACAAATTGAAATCCATCCTATATTAAGTGAGAATAAAGTGACGGTTCACAATTTGACTGAATTTCAAATGGTTCAGAAGTCTATTTAGTTAGTTGTCCAAGGGACTATCTTAACTAGAGTCATGTGGATTTCGGAGTCAAATTTACTATTTTATTTAAATATATCGTTCTGCTCTATGTGAATTCTTAAAATATAAATAATTATCTAAAGAAAAAATGTTAAAATATAAAAAAAAAACATAAAATTAAAAAAATAAAATTTATCATTGATGTACACTTAAAAGTTGATTGACCCATATAAACAGTTCACCTAACAGTAAATAACTACCACTATACACACTTGCACTTGCGATTCTTAAAGATGTTCGTACCCCCTTGAAAAACCTTTCAAGAAAATAGCGTCGTTTCAACCCGAGAATACTGCGAAATAATACTACTACATGAAAATAAAATGTTGTTTCTCAGAGTCAAACAATGTCCTGCACTAAAGCTCTTTAAAGAGTTTCTTCTAGAAGTTTTAAAGCTCAAGAATAAGACTTTCACTTTAAAAATATTTTCTTCTCATGTAATTGGAGAGATATATGTCCAGCAGTGGACTGGATTAGATTGATGATAATAACCTAGATATATTTGTAAGCTATACGTAAATAAAAATGGTCCTCTTTATGGCCATGTGAAAATCCCCCTGAGTCGAAGCCTCACCGGAAATTGTGGTGAGGCAATGTCAGAATCAAACCACCTGAAATCAGACGGCGTGCCATAATACTGCACTCAAAATAGGAGGTGTTTCCTAGCCATTGATCTATTTATATCTCAATTTTCCTAACAATGCAATAATAAAAACCAAATATTGTAATCCATGCTAATATTATAAATTCGAAATTAAAAACTGTTACACCGATTCTAATAAAATTTGTCATGGAGATACTATGATACTTGAGGAAGGATATAAGCTAATTTTTATTGCGAGAAAGGAAATAAACGCAAGTGGAGCCTCGGGCAAAAGCTAGTAAACCATAAACTAAGAAGATTATGTTACATCTTGCGATAAATTATAACGATGTTGATATAGAAATAAATACAATTGTTTTTACGGAATTTAACGATAAAGTATGTGTGGCATAACGGAGTGAAATACATATAAATAATGTGCTTTAAATCGTTCACATTTTTTTAAGAGAAGCGCAGCAGTCGGTCCACCAGAGGTCAAATTATGTCACAGTTTGCGTTCACGCTATTTTCGCTTTTGAAGGAAGAAGAATATGATATATATTTGTGTGAATGTTTTTGTTGACAGTGAATTCACTATTGTGCAAGATTCGGAAGTAAAATACTAAAGTTTAAATTTAAAATACATTTAAATATTGAATTTTTTGATGGTTTCTAAATATTCTAAACTAGCTTTTGCACGCAGCCCCTCCCGCGGGTTTGTCGGTTATCGCGGCAAAGAGTAGCCTATGACCTTCCTCAAGAATCAAAGTATCTCCAAGCCAAACTTCATTGAAATCGGTGCAGCGGTTTGGGTAAAATTTTAACAAAAAAATAAACCAACTTCAAGGTTCAACTGGATTTCTCTTGGACGCCATCATCATATCTTAGTGTCCTTATCATGGTACCACTGCACCGTATGGATATCTCCTTTCCATTAAAGAATCATCAAAATCGGTTCATAAACGACGAAGTAAAAAATAAAATATTTACGGTCGAATTGAGAGCCTCCTCCTTTTTGAAGTCAGTTAAAAATTATAACTGAAACAAAGACGCAATTTGAGAAAGGCTCGACACTGTCTCTTGGAACAAACTCATTATTTCAATCATCATTAACAGCTTGACATGTTGACAGATGGTCTGAACTGGTTGCTTACTTCATACTCTTTAAGATGAAACCAGAAGCATCATTAAAGCTGCCCATTAATTATCCAAAACCGATTTTTTTAACACGAGGCCATGCAGCAGTGAACTGTCAAAGGCTGTTTTGATTATCGATTATATTCTTTTTGAATGGTTGAGTTTCTAAATTGAGGAAAAAAGTATTTTTGTGGTGTTAATATTGCGTTACTTTTAACAAGTTTGTCGCGAGATTTACCCGTGTAGATAAGATAATAAATTAAATAACTTGATTTGACAGCCATCAATATTTAAATTTTCGAATTTAGTAAATACGGGCACTGAAATCTCGCGACAAGCTTTTGTATTATAGAAGTTGTGTAATGACATTATAAGCTTACAAGGAGGACCTTGTAAGCTTACAAGGTACTTCTTGTAAGCTTATAATGTCATTAGTAGTACTTTATTTTATTATTTTCAGAGCATTTCAAAAAAAAGCTTGTACTTCAAGAAGTTTTTTGTTACAATTTATTAATCTTTTTTTTCATACGGCAGCTGCATATTATTAGTAAAATAAAAAAAAAAACGGCCAAGTGCGAGTCGGACTCGCGCACCGAGGGTTCCATACAAACCTTTAGGTATATAAGTAAAAGTTTTCTTAATTTTTCTATTACTTGTGCACTATTGCTTCTTACCAAATTTCAATTTTCTATGTCAACAGGAAGTAGCTTTTAGGTTATGATTCCCTTGCGAGTAATAGCGAGTTTCAAAATATGAGGAAAAGAGTAATACATAATTTTATAATTATTAAGAAAATGTGATGTAACTACAAATTTAAGGTTTTAGAAATTTTTCCTTTATGTGTGCTATAAAACGTTGCTTCATGCCAAATTTCAAGATTCTAGGTCGACTGGAAGTATCCTTTAGGTTTTGATTCCCTTGCGAGTAGTTGCGAGTTTCCAAAAATGAGGCTTAAATTGCTGTTTCTTTTGACTGCGTTAACATAGAAGTTTGATTTTCTAACAGCTTAAAGGTATTGTAGACCTAAGTAGTTGATATGAATTTCAATTTAATACTTCTACGCGTTCATGAGGAAAGGGGTAGTAAGTTCAAACAATTTAACAATATTTTATATTGGATATATATAATGGAACTAAAAATTTATGCTTCTTGCAATTTTTCCTTTATCTGTGCTATAAGATGTTGCTTCGTACCAAATTTCAAGATCCTGAGTTCACGGGAAGTACCCAGTAGTTTTTGATTTCCTTGCGAGTGTCGAAAATTTGCATCATAAACGACTTATTATACGAAGTAACTAAAAACTTATACTTTTCGCAAATTTTCCTTTATCTGTGCTATAAGATCTTGCTTCGTACCAAATTTCAAGATTATGAGTAAACGGGAGGTACCCTGTAGGTTTTGATTCCCTTGCGAGTGTCGCAAATTTGCAATATAAACGGCTGTATCTTTTGATTGCGTGGGCTTAGAAGTTTGATTTTTTCACAGCTCCAAGCGGCAGTAGACTTGACTATTTTATATGAATTTCACGCGTTCCTGAGAAAAAGGGTCTTGAGAGACAGACAGACGGACAACAAATTGATCCTTTAAGGGTTCCGTTTTTTCCTTTTGAGGTACGGAACCCTAAAAAATGAATCTTAATTTGGAAGATGGTTTTGCACTACAATATTATACGTTGCATTGGATAGCCCACTCATCAAAGAGAATATTTATCAAGACAACGGGCTAGGTATATAACATTACCCTATCATAAGTGGAAAATGTTACAAAACGGCGAAAGTTTAAGAGATGAAGTTGCACTTGGCCAGCCATTCATATTTAAGGTCACTTTATGCACATTGCATGCCACCTGTTCATTCTCAGTAGACACAATACATATAATTTACATTAATAAAAATTTGTCTATTTCCTAATCTAAAACCAATTACATGAATAATTAAAAAACTTGCTAGAAAGACTTTGGCGAAATATTTTCAATTAAGTCAATAATGAACTTTCGGATCCTTTCAGTAAGTAAGTTCAACTTGTGCTTTGTGTTGTCGTTAGGTAATAGACGCCTTTCTTTAAATAGATGCAGAGCTAGCTTACCAGAGGTTACGTAAGGTCTACATTTTTTCCACGATGGTTCTGTACAAGTAATTGGATAAAAACTAGTTTAATGAATAACAAAAACAAAAACCGATTTCAAGATTCGACTCGATTCTCTTGTATGCCATCATCACATCTAGTGTCCTTATCATGGTACCACCGTTGGGATATCTCCTTTCCATTAAAAAAAGAATCATCATAAACGAAGAAGTTACCCGCGAACAAACATACAAAAAAAATATACGCTCGAATTGAGAACCTCCTCCTTTTTTTGAAGTCGGTTAAAAAAAGAGCCCAATTTTATTTACCAACGACGGCAACATCCTGACTAATATCACAATTGTGAGTTTGTTTGTTCGTTATTCTTTGACGGCTTTACCGCTTAATCGACTTCAACAAAATTGGATATGAATTTGTTTAGATTATTGGGAACTGACATAGGGTTGACTTTTTATGGCCAACTGCAATCAATCATCATCATCTTCAACAGCCTCAATAGTCCACTGCTGGACATAAGTCTCTCCTTAAAAAGGAGATTTTAGCCTACTAAAACACGTCTTTTTAAAATACGCCTGCCACACACAGTTTTGCAACACCCAAAGATTTGTCTGGAAGAAAATGCCTGTGGCATTAAGTCCGCCTTGTGCAATGTATTTGCAGGAAGTTTGTATAGTGAAAGAAATAAACGGGTTGGTATAGAATTTAGAATGATGTTCTCTTGAGTAGTTTGCTCCCTTGGTTGGCGTTTACGACGCCCATGGGATGAATAGTGGTAGTGACACTTCCTATTCTTAATCCTTCATCACACAGACAATAGCCAGTTGTTAATAAAAGTTCAGATTAAGTTAACGTTTGATAATGCCATAGGGCGAAACCATTTCATTTTAAGTTAACTAAATAGTGGAATTAAAGTGAGTTGGATTTAAAGAATAAAAGTTGAATTTACTTGATTGAGAACCATCAACATGGATTAGAAAATTGGCATTTACAATTCTGTAAGTATTTACTATACTGCACATACATTAATATTTAAGCCCGATTGAACTCTAAATAAAAAAGAAAAGCATTTGCCTGTCGCGGTCACACGCCTCGACCCTGGCGTCAGCATTCACACTACTCTCTGTGTATATTTTAATATATAATTTCATCGGAACAATGCTGACAAATATAAAATCTAGTGAATGAATGCTGTGTAAATGAATGAGAGATTTGGTTACATCATGAGGAAGGTGAAGGCGTCAAGTCAACGAACTTCACGATGTAATTATATAACAAGTCAGGGACAGCACGTTTTAAGTATGTATTTAGATGGTGTTAGGATTTTGAGTGCTTTGACAGATTTATTTACATTATTAATATTCTCGTTAAGGAGAAAAAGATAGACATGGGTCTGTGTTTTTTTGGGAAAGACCTATGATCAGCGGTGGACTGGAATAGGCTGATAATAATAATAAATATTTTGATAAATAAACCTATATCGTAACTTTATTTAAACATCTTCATACTTCGGTATGACGTGTAAGACTGTGTATTTGTGTGCGTGTGTGAGAGTGTGCGTGTGTGTTGTCTTCACCCCATAGTGTTAGTACTGCTAGTAAAGAGGAATCATTATCATCGACAGCCTATTACATAGGCCCTCTCTTTAGAAAGAAGTAAAAAAAATTCAAGTTTAAAGTCTCTTCGCATATTGACTGCCTCGTTGGTCTCGCGGTTGGCGTGTACGACTGCTGATCATGAGGTCTCGGGTTCGATTCCTGGGTCGGACCAAATGTTTGTATGATCTATAAATATTTGTTTCGGAGTTTGGGTGTTTTCTATATATAATATGTATGTATTTACAAAAAAAAAAAAAGTATATATGTATTTGTATCAGTTGTCTAGTACCCATAACACAAGCTCTGCTTAGCTTGGGACTAGATGGCGTTGTGTGTAAAAAAAAAAATAAAAAAAAAAAAAAAATTGATATTTGAAAAACAATTTCAAGAAGAGTGGTAGTCAGTCCTTTAATACTTACTGAAATGACTAGAAACTAAACTTATTACAAACTCGTAATCATAACAGTCATCTTATAAATTCCACTATTGAATTAAATTGGGAGAGCCACGCTTCGGTATGAATAGGCCAGCTCGACCGGAGTGATGCCACGGCCTCACAGAAAACCAGTGTGAAACAGCGCCTGCCTTGTGTTTCACCGAGTAAGTGAGGATACTGGAGGCCCATACCCCAACCCCTCCCCCATCCCCCTCCCCATACCCCAACCCCTCCCACATCCCCAAGTGACTATCGCTTAGACTTTTGTAATTGTTCGTTTGTATTTTTTTTGGCTTAGCACCGACTTCAAACAGATTTTAGGTACTTAGGACACATTATAATACTACTATTTAAATGAATAAAGAATTAGGTATACGCAATTTATGAAGAACCAGTTTATTTTATGCTTTTAAGTGTTTTTTTGGCAGAGAGTTTTCGTTGGATGTTTTTTTGGAAGTCGGTTTTTTTTTTTATAAAAAGTTTTTATTTTTCAGTTTTTAGTGCAATCAATCATAGGTCAGTAGTAAGTTGAACTATTTCATCAAATTTCATCATCAAGAATACAAATTAAGGTCTATACGTACGTGTCATATTAAAATCATCCTCTAATCCCTAACTGTTGAAGAGTTTAACATTCTATCATCAGCTCACCTAAATAACTTGAAAGTATACGACTGAAGGTCTTTAGATACGTATGAAATTGAAAGAATTATCCTCCAACTCCTAACCGTTGAGGAGTTGTAACTTCCACCTTCCATCATCAGCTTACCTAAATAATTTGAAAGAATACGACTAAAGGTAACATATATACATATGATATTTAAAGATTTATCCTCCAACTCCTAACCGTTAAGGAGTTGTACCTTATATCATATATAAGGTACAAGGTAGCAAATACCGGTGTACCTTCAGAAAATATACGAAAAACATAGTATGTGCCTATAAAAAATGAGGGTTTCCCTCGATTTCCCTGGGATCCCATCATCAGATCCTGATATGCTGGCAATGGGACCACCTCGGAAGCATACGCTTTCGAATACAAAAAAAAAATCAAAATCGGTCCACAACTGACGGAGTAATCGGTGAACAAACATAAAAAAAAAAATAAAAAAAAAAAAATAACATACAGTGGAACATAAAACCTCCTCCTTTTTGGAAGTCGGTTAAAAAAGTCTTACACAACAAGTCTAAAAATATCCAAAACCAAATCTTTGAAATCTTTTTGAAAATTAAATATCATTACTAATTTTATTGAAGAATCACATGTCTGCACTATCTGATAGGTGCCTGAGAGAAGGAGAATGTCGGTATCGTATAGATCTTAATCTAGAGTTACGCAACCGGTGGCCCGTGAGCTCAGTTGTACAGCCGCATAGCCTCCAGAGGAAGCGCCCAACAATCACCGAACAACACTTTTTACAAGTTGTTGATGCATGTTGAGATAAACTTTATAGGGTTGTCGACTTGTTTGCATACTTTAAAAATGATGAGAGTTAAATATATTATGTTGACCCTTTAGGCATTTCTATGACACAAGCAATAAAACAAAATGATTTTAAATAACATTTAAACTAGATTTGTTCTGTATTACGTCCTGTATACCTGCACCTGCGTATATTTCTGTTTTCGCGCTAAAGAGTAACCTATGTTCTTCCTCAATAAACAAAGTATCTCCATGCCAAATTTCATTGAAAGCGTAACAGGCAGATAGAGAGACAGGGTTACTTTCGAATGAGATGGATTACGAATGGTTTTTTTTTATGTATGGCCCCGCACAACAACGCTACTCTAACTGCCTCGGTGGTGCAGTGGTAGCGTATACGACTACTGTGCTTGGGGGCTCGGGTACGATCCCCGGGTCGGACCAAATGTTTGTATGATATCTATATCTATACTTATAATAAAAATGTAACAGGTCAAATTCTGTACATTGAAGATATTTTGAATTTTTTTTTTGGGGGGATTTCTGTTATCGACACTGATGCCAAAACTATATTTTTTTCACGTTTGTCTGTATGTCTGTCTGTCTGTCTGTATCTTGTCCGCGCATCACGCCGAAACTACTGAACGGATTTAAATGAAACTTGGCATGATTTAAGTTTATACTACGAGGTAGGACATAGGATACTTTTTATCCCGGAATTCAGGACGGTTTCCTGGAGAGAGGGGATGAAAGTCAAAATATGTACTTAGTTATAATTCAATATTATACTATGTGTTAGTCCGATTTCATTCTTTTTTCGCTAAAAAGAAAAAAAAAAGATAACGGGAAAAGTGTTTTTTTGTCCGCGACTGTACACTGCCTGTGGGAAGCTGAGACAGATATTATTGTGTAAATATGGCGGTACGAAGTTCGGGGTCAGCTAGTATATATATATAGTTATATCAGATGGCTAGTACCACAAGCACTGCTTAGCTTGGGACCAGATGGCGTTGTGTGTTAGATGTCCACAATATTTATTTATTTACTCTGCCTGATGAAAAGCATAAGCAGAATCCAAAAGTCGTGGTCACCATATTCATTGCTCGTGCAGACAATGCAACAATGCAGCATGGTGACACACACCATGGCGGCCTTGTGAGATGCTTCTGCATCATTGGGCCTCCCATTTAAATACCAATTTTTATTAAAAAAAGTTAAAGTAATAAGGAGTTTGCTCGTGCCAGACTGTCATGGCAACCCTGCGGTCCGTCAGGTTCCAATACAGCAGTATAGCAGGGCGCGGTTGCGCTCGCGCACCTTATCGCGAATCAATCACCTTTCACCGCAAGAGATATATTATTATAATTAATTGTCACTTGTCATATGTACGACTACGACAGTGTGGCTGTGTGTGCGTTTGTATGTGTATGCATGTTTTGCTTTCACTACTACTCGAGTTTTACCTTTTATCTCTGTTTATTCACTTTGATTGTCTTTGTGGTGACTGAAAGAGACTTGTTGTTCATTAAAACACAATGGATAATTGATCTGAGTTCCGTAAAGGTAATTTAATTATCATCAGCCTCTCCAAGCTTACAAGCTTCTCCAATTGCACGCCAATTGGTTCGATCCTAGACTGCTCGCATCGAGCCACAATATAATTATACAGTTAAATAGAATTCTAATGGCATATTTACATATTGCAAAAAAAAATCTAAGCAAAACTGTCTAGTAGTATCGCATTTTCTTAATGGGTGAACCGATTCGAATGGTTTTCTTAGAAAATTGACTTGATTTACAGAGTTTTTACTGCAACCGAAGAACATAAAACAAACCGTTACCGTGGGCGGCAGGAATGGGCCCGCTCGACCGGAGTGATACCACGGCTCCATAGAAAACCGGTATAAAATAGTACTTGCGCTGTGTTTCACCGAGTGAGTGAGGATACCGGAGGCCCATACCCCAATCCCCCCCCCCTTCCATCCTCCAAAGGCCGGCAACGCACTTGTGACGCTTCTGGTGTCCATGGGCGGCGGTAATCGCTTACCATCAGGCGATACGAGCAGATCGTTTGCCCGCCTACTTACTCCATAATAAAAAAGAAAAAAGATCTTGCCTTACCGGTAAAGTGTTATTTAAGTGAGAGGTATTTAAATTTTTTGTAATAAACACCGTCATCTTTAGTATGTAGGGGGTTTCGTTCGGGGGCGATAAATTCGCAAAGCTCGGACATCCAGGTACTAGAAATTAAATAAGCAATGCTAATATTAGCAGCATCCTTCTTCGCATTGTGTACTTAGATGTGTAGATATTTAAAGAAAGTGCAGACAGGAATCTTTTTATCTCAGTTCGTGAGAATCATAGATACTTTCTCATAGCGCATACATAATGTAAGTGTAGTTAATGATATGGAGATGACTGTTTTATTGCTCTTTGCTCTTATATAAATAAAACTTAGGATATTACTAAAACCGTCCGTGTGATGACAAATATTATGTTTAGAGTGTCACCATCTATGTTCATTCCATAAGTGTACTAAGCCGACTAAGGGACCAAACATCGTAAGACAAGAGTACTGCAAAGCGTAGAAAATTTTGAAACAAACTGTATACCAGTCTGTATGACCAGGAAACCAAAATCAGTAGACCAAAATCTTATTTGTTTAAACGCTGCTGATGGTATATTTCCAAATTTAGACTATGAAAGTAAAACAAAATCATAACCCTCCTTTGGCTTAGCCGTAGTCGGGTAATTAAGTACTCCCAGACAGCACAGATGATAAAACATTTGAACAGCTTTGGAATCACGATGGTTAGGACCGTTAATCACTGAACCAAAAGGCAAATACAATGTATCTGTCACCGTAAGATTGTAAAAAAAAGGATTATAATCTACCTAGCGAGCTTGTAAACTTTCAATAAATTGTCAACTGTGAATAGATTATATACTGCTTACAACTGTCCCTGATTGGTCGGTCTTACAGTAGGCCAATCAAGGGCCATAGAGTTAGGTTAGGTTAGAACTTCTTTGGTCAGGATGTGTTAATAACAGCAGTTCGAGGACCCCTCCCTTCTCAGGCGCAGAGTGGCACACCGTGTGGTTTTAGTCAGTTAGATTCTGAAACACCGCCCCGCGCGCCGCAAACCCCGTTGGGGTGACGGCCCGGAAACTGATAGTACCCACTACTATCGGTTTATGAGTCTAAAAGCCACATTTTCGAATCCCACGCCTTCAAAAATATTTAGTTGACTGCAATTATTAACTAATTAATTACTTATACCTATTTAAATGTAACATCTCATTATCTTGTACATCACACATTATAAGTGGACCACTCTGTAATAGGTAATTATATTGTCAGCTTTTATCATCAGTTAGTTTAAAGATAATTACGAATGATATCTCTTGTTTACATTTCTTATTAGAACTATTTAGTGTCGATCATAGAAAGTGAAGAATGAGATTGCAATTATTTATTTGAAGTTACTTCCGGTGTTCTACGGTACATGTATAGGTATGTAAGTAGAAGAAAATAATGTAGGAATGCCCTAGTCATACCTACTTGTCACCTTTTCTCTTAAATTTAACCCATTGGCAATAATACCGAACATTCATTTTACTTTTAAAGTCTGGTTTTCTTACTTTGCATTATTTCGACCTTTATCTTGTGAAAATAGAAAAAATAAGATAAAATAACTTCAAATCAAAAATCCCTGCAAGGAGAGAAGCACTGGATATTGGATATGTTCAAACGTTTGAGGTATAATTTAAAAATCAAAATTGGTTCATTCGTTTAGCAGTTATAACGTCACAGTAAAACAAGTAAACAGTAATACAAATTTTAACTCAGCTTCGGTTTTTGACTAACGTTTAACACGATCCCATTATTCTATTCAGTAAGTAATTTTTAAAACCGACAAATACATATATTTATACGTTCGTTCAGGTTATTCAGTTCGTTCAGGTTAACGGTCACCACGCCGTTTCCTACTTCGCTAAGTGTCGTGGGTTCAAATCAATCAAATCCCACGTAGGACAACACTTTGTGTGATCCACAAATTGTTGTTCTGAGTCTGGGTGTTCTTTGTGTCCGTTTCATGTATGTTTGTAAAGTCCCCCGCGACACAGGATTTATTCCTAATGCGGGAGTTGTCTTTTTAAGAAAAAATAAATAAATAAGAAGAATAAATTATTTACACCATCAATTGGTTATTAAATAGGAGAAAGAAGATATTAAATACACAAACTATGATACCTATATAATAATTTTCTAGTAAGCTTTTTGGAGCGTTTTTCCTAATTAGGTTAGAAATAGCATACCAGTCTTCTCAATTTATAAACTAGATTTCAAAGTCAGATTAAAGCTTACGAGAAAGCATCTGCCATAAAAACATTAGTCATGAAGGTAGCGTCGTGTCGTGTTGTGTCATGTGTCAAGCAAGTGCCGCATGTGATAATGACATGCTTAGATGAAGATTACGGTAACGTGTGGCGACACGGGGTATTAAATACTACCTGTGATACGTGTGTGAAGAAAGGGGAAGACACACTGGAACTTCAATTCATACTGATATTATAAATTCGAAAGTTTCTTTGTCTGTCTATTACGCTTTCATGGCTGAACCTATTTAAATGGATTTCGGTATAGAGATAGATTGGAACTTGGAGAAGGACAAAGGCTGCTGAAGGCAAATAAAATTGAGGTGTCTTTATTAATTTCAAATTAACAACTTTTCACTAAATGCAAATGAAAGTATATAATAGTACTTAAATCTAAATATTTTTTTAAATTTTTGTATGTCTGTCCGTCTGTCTGACTGTATTTTCCGTTTAATCTCTTAAACGGCTAAACCGATTTTAAGGAGACTTTCTCTGGCAGATAGCTGATAATACTCGTATATGGAGTAACTTAGACCACTTTTTTAGACTAGCTTCGCCTTGCGATACCTGCGATTGTTACTGTAAAGCTACAACAAACCGTGGGTAACGCCGCGGGGCTCAACTTGTTCTATATAAAATAACAAAAAATATACTCGAGTACGAAGACACACCAATCTATGAAGTCATCATCTTATCAGCCTATCGCAGTACATGGCTGGACATAAGCCTCTCCAATTGCATGACACTTGGTTCAATCCTCAGCTAGGGGGTGTGCGTGTGAACTGAGGGACCATAGTGATATTTTTGTTTGAAATTTTTATAAGATTTAGTAGTAGGCTCAAAACAATTGTAGAACAAATATGAGAATTTGTAAAAAGATATGTTAAAAACTACAGCCCTTTAAGTGTGGTCCCTCAATCCTCACATACCATCAGCCAGATCTCGGCAAGTATGTAAAAAAATAAGGTATTGTGACTGCAGACATTTAGTAGAGAATTTGTAAAGATATATACTAAATGACTGAGCACAAATCATCAACGATTAAAAAAATACAACGACTATACTGTGGTCCCTCAGTCCACACACGAAAGATTTTGTTATACTGAATATTATCACATCAATGGAATAAAATCTTTATTTTCTTACATAATGTTTTAGAACAAGCCTTATTGCAATTTGTAAAAAATAAATTTAAAAAAAATATCGACGCACTTTGAAGATATATATAATTAAAGCTGGTCCCTCAATCCTCACGTTCTCAAACATACTTGCATGTCTAGCTGCTAGACGACTAAAGTATCACAAAGTGTAGTGTATTAAACTTTTTGTAAAAAGTTCCTACAAAATAATAGGTATCTTTAATTGTGTGTATCTTACCTCTAAAATGAGATTATAGCATTTCAGTGATCTTATGAACAGATAAACGAGTAGTGTGACTACACAATGAAAAAAAATGTAGACTACCAATATAATTTTTATTGTAATAGTCGAAACCCAAGGTTGTACGGTTGATTTAGTGTTATGTTACATTACGTATCTTTACAAAGCATGAAATAAAGTAGCTTTTAGACGCTTATCATCATTTAGGCTATGTTTCAAGGAAGCTTCATTTACTTATAATACCCCAGTATTTTACAAACCATTATGGTAACATAGTGGTATTATTTATACAGCTCAGTTTTAAACGTTCTATTAACACTTAAAATTGAACATTTAAAAACACAGGATTTTGTAAAATATTTACAAAAAGCCCGCGATAGTACCTATCGCGATCTATATTAATATTATAAATTTGGAAGTGGCTTAGTCTGTTTCTCTATAACGCTTTCACGGCTAAACCAATAACAGTGCCTGCACTTGGTAAGGCATATAACTTATTGTAATACTTTTGTTTAAGCATGTGAAAAAAAAGCTAGATAGAACTTTTTTTCACAAAACAGAGTCACTCGCATTTTTTGCCAGGGCGTTACAGTACGGACCAACAAATCTTCTTACATTCATTAAGTGATAACCAAATTTTACGTACTCAAACAAAAGTATTACAATAAGTTATATGCCTTACCAAGTGCAGGCACTGTTATTGGTTTAGCCGTGAAAGCGTAATAGAGAAACAGACTAAGCCACTTTCAAATTTATAATATTAATATAGATCGCAATAGGTACTATCGCGGGCTTTTTGTAAATATTTTACAAAATCCTGTGTTTTTAAATGTTCAATTTTATGTGTTAATAGAACATATAAAACTGAGCTGATAAATAATACCAATAAGTTACCATAATGGTTTGTAAAATACTGGGGTATTATAAGTACATAAAGCTTCCTTGAAACATAGCCTAAATGGTGATAAGCGACTAAAAGCTACTTTATTTCATGCTTTGTAAAGATACGTAATGTAAGATAACCCTAAATCAACCGTACAACCTTGGGTTTCGATAATAACAATAAAAATTATATTGGTAGTCTACATTTTTTTTCATTGTGTGGTCACACTACTCGTATATCTGTTCATAAGATCACTGAAATGCTATAATCTCAGTTTAGAGGTAAGATACACACAATTAAAGATACCTATTATTTTGTAGAAACTTTTTACAAAAAGTTTAATACACTACACTTTGTGATACTTTAGTCGTCTAGCAGCTAGACATGCAAGTATGTTTGAGAACGTGAGGATTGAGGGACCAGCTTTAATTATATATATCTTCAAAGTGCGTCGATATTTTTTTTAAATTTATTTTTTACAAATTGCTATAAGACTTGTTCTAAAACATTATGTAAGAAAATAAAGATTTTATTCCGTTGATGTGATAATATTCAGTATAACAAAATCTTTCGTGTGTGGACTGAGGGACCACAGTATAGTCGTTGTATTTTTTTAATCGTTGATGATTTGTGCTCAGTTATTTAGTATATATCTTTACAAATTCTCTACTAAATGTCTGTAGTCACAATACCTTATTTTTTTACATACTTGCCGAGATCCGGCTGATGGTATGTGAGGATTGAGGGACCACACTTAAAGGGCTGTAGTTTTTAACATATCTTTTTACAAATTCTCATATTTGTTCTACAATTGTTTTGAGCCTACTACTAAATCTTATAAAAAATTCAAACAAAAATATCACTATGGTCCCTCAGTTCACACGCACACATTCACCACAGCTTTTTACAAAACGGCATGAGCATTAATGCAGATGTGTACTGTGAAGAACTGGAGAGAATGATGGAGAAGCTTGCACATCTGCAACCAGCTTTGGTCAATCGGTCGTCCCCACTGCTCCTTCACGACATCGCGCATCAGACAGCCTCCAAGCTGCAAGAGTTGCCAAGTTGGAAGCTCTCCCTCATCCGCCATACTCACCAGACCTTGCACCTACCGACTATTACTTTTTCCAAAATTTAGACAACTTTTTAGTGGGTAAAAAATTCAATTCCCGAGAGGCAGTACAAAATGCCTTTGAAGAGTTTGTTGCCTCCCGTCCAGCTGATTTTTACAAGAAGGGCATCAAAAAAAATGCTAATGCGTTGGCAAAGATGCGTCGATTGCATGGGTGATTACTTCAAATAACAGAAATAACAAAGTTTTAAAAAATAAGTACTTTCACTTATTGCATACAAAACGGCAATTTCATAGGTAAAGACCTATTATAATAAGTCCACTTCCCTCCTTAGCATCATGTCTGGACTGAAAGGTTTCCGACCTAATGATGATATTAGACATTTTTTCTACGTAGTCTCGTACTCTACAGAATTCTCCCAGCGATTCACAATAGAAATGCAAAGATGTACAACTATATCCACTAGTTTATATTAACTAGTGCTGCCGTCTTCATTTTGAGGTCGGAAACTTTTCGTACCACCCTGGTATAAATAAACCGCATATGCAACGCCACACTGATTATAGGCTAGTTGGTGCGGCTCGACCGGGGCTGTACTAACCTCACAAAAGACCAACCTAAAGTGAAAGACCAACATTCGTGCTGTCGTGTTTCGTTGGTGAGTGCGAGATCAGAGGCCCAATGATGCAGAGTGTGCGTGTGAACTGAGGGACCATAGTGATATTTTTGTTTGAAATTTTTATAAGATTTAGTAGTAGGCTCAAAAAAATTGTAGAACAAATATGAGAATTTGTAAAGAGATATGTTAAAAACTACAGCCCTTTAAGTGTGGTCTCTCAATCCTCACATACCATCAGCCAGATCTCGGCAAGTATGTAAAAAATAAGGTATTGTGACTGCAGACATTTAGTAGAGAATTTGTAAAGATATATACTAAATAACTGAGCACAAATCATCAATGATTAAAAAAATACCAAGACTATACTGTGGTCCCTCAGTCCACACACGAAAGATTTTGTTATACTGAATATTATCACATCAACGGAATAAAATCTTTATTTTCTTACATAATGTTTTAGAACTAGTCTTATAGCAATTTGTAAAAAATAAATTTTAAAAAAATATCGACGCACTTTGAAGATATTTATAATTAAAGCTGGTCCCTCAATCCTCACGTTCTCAAACATACTTGCATGTCTAGCTGCTAGACGACTAAAGTATCACAAAGTGTAGTGTATTAAACTTTTTGTAGAAAGTTTCTACAAAATAATAGGTATCTTTAATTGTGTGTATCTTACCTCTAAAATGAGATTATAGCATTTCAGTGATCTTATGAACAGATATACGAGTAGTGTGACCACACAATGAAAAAAATGTAGACTACCGATATAATTTTTATTGTAATAGTCGAAACCCAAGGTTGTACGGTTGATTCAGTGTTATGTTACATTACGTATCTTTACAAAGCATGAAATAAAGTAGCTTTTAGACGCTTATCACCATTTAGGCTATGTTTCAAGGAAGCTTTATGTACTATAATACCCCAGTATTCTACAAACCATTATGGTAACATAGTGGTATTATTTATACAGCTCAGTTTTAAACGTTCTATTAACACATAAAATTGAACATTTAAAAACACAGGATTTTGTAAAATATTTACAAAAAGTCCGCGATAGTACCTATCGCGATCTATGTTAATATTATAAATTTGAAAGTGGCTTAGTCTGTTTCTCTATTACGCTTTCACGGCTAAACCAATAACAGTGCCTGCACTTGGTAAGGCATATAACTTATTGTAATACTACTACCAAGTACGTAAAATTTGGTTATATCTTAATGAATGTAAGAAGATTTGTTGGTCCGTACTGTAACGCCCTGGCAAAAAATGCGAATGACTCTGTTTTGTGAAAAAAAGTTCTATCTAGCTTTTTTTTCACATACTTAAACAAAAGTATTACAATAAGTTATATGCCTTACCAAGTGCAGGCACTGTTATTGGTTTAGCCGTGAAAGCGTAATAGAGAAACAGACTAAGCCACTTTCAAATTTATAATATTAATATAGATCGCGATAGGTACTATCGCGGACTTTTTGTAAATATTTTACAAAATCCTGTGTTTTTAAATGTTCAATTTTATGTGTTAATAGAACGTATAAAACTGAGCTGTATAAATAATACCACTATGTTACCATAATGGTTTGTAGAATACTGGGGTATTATAGTACATAAAGCTTCCTTGAAACATAGCCTAAATGGTGATGAGCGTCTAAAAGCTACTTTATTTCATGCTTTGTAAAGATACGTAATGTAACATAACACTAAATCAACCGTACAATCTTGGGTTTCGACTATTACAATAAAAATTATATTGGTAGTCTACATTTTTTTCATTGTGTGGTCACACTACTCATATATCTGTTCATAAGAACACTGAAATGCTATAATCTCATTTTAGAGGTAAGATACACACAATTAAAGATACCTATTATTTTGTAGAAACTTTTTACAAAAAGTTTAATACACTACACTTTGTGATACTTTAGTCGTCTAGCAGCTAGACATGCAAGTATGTTTGAGAACGTGAGGATTGAGGGACCAGCTTTAATTATAAATATCTTCAAAGTGCGTCGATATTTTTTTTTAATTTATTTTTTACAAATTGCTATAAGACTTGTTCTAAAACATTATGTAAGAAAATAAAGATTTTATTCCGTTGATGTGATAATATTCAGTATAACAAAATCTTTCGTGTGTGGACTGAGGGACCACAGTATTGTCGTTGTATTTTTTTAATCGTTGATGATTTGTGCTCAGTTATTTAGTATATATCTTTACAAATTCTCTACTAAATGTCTGCAGTCACAATACCTTAGTTTTTTACATACTTGCCGAGATCTGGCTAATGGTATGTGAGGATTGAGGGACCACACTTAAAGGGCTGTAGTTTTTAACATATCTTTTTACAAATTCTCATATTTGTTCTACAATTGTTTTGAGCCTACTACTAAATCTTATAAAAATTTCAAACAAAAATATCACTATGGTCCCTCAGTTCACACGCACACGCTAGGGGCCGTTCAAGTATTACGTAAACACTATAGGGGGGTGGGGGGGTCTTGGCTTTGCTTATTTTTGATGACATGGGGGGCGGGGGGGTCTAGATGGTGATTACGTCAGCATTATTTATTTACTTTTTTACACATAATTATGGCAACCTACACATTGTCAATGTTTAAAACGAAACACATTTTTGGGGATTCCCATAAATGATGCTTACTCGCTTAGAACCGAATAGGGGAATTACCGTGAGCTATTCATATAACTATTTTTTCCGTTAATCTATTCTTTCGTTAAGACTGACAATTTGACGCACGCAAAATGTAAGCAACGCAAATTATTGTTTACGTTTAAGTAACACAAACATTAATTTGCTTTGCTTACAATAGGTATGTTGATCCTCTTTCACCAAAGTTAAATTGTTTCATATAAAAATGTCGTTTCAAATAGATAAATAGAAGTTATACCAAAAAACTATAGCAAGTTTTATAAAATTTACTTTGTATAACACAACTACGAAAGTACAAAATGTGCAGAAATCAGTTAGCCTTTATTTTTTGCGGAAATCCCCTCGGATACCACAAACTGGAGGCTATGTCGGACTCGAACCGACTAAAAACCTCAGAGAGGACGCACCGGAGAGAAACCCCCCTCCGATGGCCGCCACGAGATCATGCCTCGGCTCGCCCTACGCCGGACATTCTGCCAGCGTGTGGAGTGCCGTGTGTGGACATGAGTACCATCACTGCGATGGCCAGACCGTGGGGTCTGGCCATCGCAGTGATGGTACTTAAACGATGGCTCCTTGCGGATCAGACACAGGTGCTCTCCAAGGCATCCTATTCCAGTGATCACCTGTGTCAGCCGGTATGAGAGGCTCCCGTGATGCCTCTTGAGCCAATCCTCCATAACGGGTCTTACCGGCGTGCTCAAAAAATTAGTTAACAATAAGCAAAATACTGTTCATTTTCCTAAAATGCGTTTAATATTCTTTTCAGACCTAAATAATAATATACTTTACTTCTTGTAAAAAAAGTTGGCAACCTTAAGTACTCATATTACAAGCTCTGCTTAGTTTGGGACTGTGTGTTAGATGTCCAAAATATTTAATTATTTAGTAATGTTTACGTAATCATGGGGGGGGAGGGGTAAGAGCTTTGCTTACTTTTGCTGACAAGGGGTGTGGGGGGGTAAATGATTGTAATAAATCTGCTGACGTAATACTTGAACGGCCCCCTACTGGTATCCAGTTCCTGACTGCCATCTTGCGTAAATTATCACCTGCCCTGTGGACGTCCTACACTACGTCCTACACTACGTAAACCAACCTACCTACTACTATATCGCATAATTAAATTTCTTATTTAATATTCGAGAGTAATTATGTTCTTTGTATAATAGCTGATCAGTCTGATGCACAACTTCCCAACATCCAACTCTGTTCTGAGGTCGACCAGGCATGGTCGCTCTTTTTCATGACATGATGTTCGTTCCTCCACAGTTACATTGCATATTGCATTTGTTTAAGTTTGAAATATCCTTTACCTTGGCCAGTAAGTGACAGTTACGCGCGTGCGCATAGCAGGTACTCCTGAAGCTCATCATTTAACTCTAGGTCTAATCATGTCCTGTCAAAACGAGCTTTCTCAGTGGAACGTACATCACAGTAGTTAGTTGGACAGTTAATGCTTACTGCTGATTTGGACGACATAGAAGGTGTTAGCAGAATACATAATAATATTAATTGTATTATAAGTTTAAAAAGAAATGAGGATGGAGTTTAAAAACCTCAGCTGCTCTGATATAAGTCAATGGAAGCCAACGGATGTCAACGGAAGTCAAAAAAGTCGACGTCAGGAAAGGAATATTGTTAATACGAACGAATTTTGATGTGGGCGATAGCTTGCAGTTCAGAGTCAAATATTTGTAATTTGAAAGGGCTAAGGTTTGAATTTGATAAGGTACAATTTTCTTTGACGCGCGTCCCATTAGTGTTTTCTACCGAATAACAACGGCTACTATTCACATTTATCATAATAACACATTTAAAAGCAATATAAAACACAAACCAAAGCTAAGTGTGACAGTGTCGAGTAAAGTGTGTCAGCGGAGCTATTTAAATAATAAAATACCAATAATTATAGCTTGTCTTTATGTTCCCGCGACGCACATTTCTGATAAGTGAAAGTTGATACCACCTAATATTAGTTCGAACGATGTTTTATATCAAAATCATTTTATTACGACAGTCTAATACTAGTTTAGGTAGGTAGAGTCGTTTTTTAACATCTGACACACAACGACATCTAGTCCCAAAATTATTCGAGCTTGTATATACATACTATGAGAACTACACCACTGATAATAAATATACACACATATACATACATAATTAATGCCACCAAATACATTTTCATGTAAAATGTTGCCAAGACGACTGCATATGGCTTACCCTATGAAAAAGATATCAGATCTCATGTAGAGCCAAGAATGTACACTCCCTAACTCTTCCAACGCTAACTTCACAAACTCTACATCTCAGTAAAAATGTATGGCTTGGCTGTTTCGGTACTTTAGTTTCGGCCCTACCTCCCCCCCCCCAAAGGCCGGCAACGCACTTGTGACGCTTCTGGTGTTGCAGGTGTTCATGGGCGGCGGTAATCGCTTACCATCAGGCGATACGTCTGCTCGTTTGCCCACCTATTCCATAAAAAAAGGATTATTACAGTTTGCCATTTATAGTATGTTTAAAATTTTACTCACCGCACCCATTTTAACTACAAGTTGTGCTACAAACGTAGATATAAAAAAAAAAAAAATATCTGAGGCTACAGATTCCCTCATCAGCCCATTGCAGTCCACTGTTGCACATAGGCATCTCCCATTGATAGAAAATATAACAGATTATATTCAAAAGATACAGATTATATAAGTATAAAGAACAAAATAATTCCCTATAACCCACAGAACAAATGCTATAACCTCAACTCTGTTCAAAACCATGTATTTTCCTGTGTATGTCAGACTAAATGTTTTTTCTTTCTTTCTCTCCCATGTTCTTGCGTCACTCACTGTACTTATAGAAAGTTAAAAATAAGAATAAGAAATAATATGCTAAGAACTAATTTAATATATCAATATATATACAAATCAATGCCACTTTTCGTTGTAATTTTATAAATCAAGAACGGGCTCACCTATCCAAACCAAATGTTTAGGCTTTGTTCGGACTATTTAGTAGATGGTTTATGTGAAATTTGCACAAAATCGAACGAGCGGTTCTTCATTTATCACATTTTTTGCAACTAAATCAATGAAGAATGCTTACATTGTATGGAAGAATGTTACAAAAGGAGACGTAAACGACGTTGCGTGGGTCAGTTAGTATTGTGTATTTAATACACATTAGTCCATCAGTAGGTATACCTATTTTATTATTTTTAAGTACGAAAACTTTTATCCTTTTCATATTTTATAAACTAATAATTGCGTCCCGCAGTCTACGCTTTTATTAGCTTCGTCTGTGTTTGTTTATTTGTAACCGACTAATGTAACCGCGTTATTTAGTTTACAGATATACAATACTACATAACATTATTTTAAACTATCTCTTTTTACCATGTAAGCGAACAAACATATCACAGTACTTAAAAGTATTTAAATATCTCGGATTCCCTCAACTATAGATGTATTATGCACATAAAACTTCCTCTTGAATCACCCTTTCTATATGTGAAAACCTCAATGTCCTCAATAAACTTCTTTACATACTTTGGAAGATATAAGCTCAAAATAATTACAAATTCGAACAAAAAAACCGACTTCAATCTGGACCATTTTTAAATGGGACCATTCGGGAAGCACCAGCCAACACCACCAGTCCAGAGGTAACAAACATAAAAAAATAAATTAAAAAAATACAGTTGAATTGAGAACCTCCTGCTTTTTTTGAAGTCGGTTAAAAAGCTACTTCGTTCAACTATGTAAAGATCACTAGGAACGCATTCAGATGTATACGAGAAATAACTTCACAAAGCCTATACATAATTTAGTCCAAAATGAGTGTGAAGCATTTAGGTATATTATTGATAGCCTAGATTCTAGTCTCGTTTCCTCGCCGATAACTGGTCAATTGGTCAATGGCAGTGACTCGGGATTATCGAGTCGGAGAAAGCGATGACCTCGGGCTACTTATTGTGCATAACTTTACTCTATTACTGGGCAAATATAACCTACAGAATTTTATATTATGTGTGAACCTGCCAAAGTGACTCTAGGCAAAAAGCCTGATGGAAAGCACTAGCAGAATCCAAGATTATCAAAAAACTATAATTTTAATAGTTTATATGTCCAGTTGAGTGAGCATTGCGTAAACGCTAATAATCCATCTATTGCTAACCGACTTCAAAAAGGTGGAGGTTCTCAAATCGAATGTTTTTTTATATATGTTCAGGCATGATTTAGTCATTTATAGACTGATTTGCTAAATTATTTTTTGAAATGTAATGGTGCCATTTAAATTTAATATAGATCTAAAGATGAGTTTCAACGACAAATAACGAAACTCTCCATAAAATAACAAAAAATTGATTTGTTTTCTTTTACAACAAATTATTTACATGGAACGTTAATTATATGGTACCTATTGTGTAAAGTCAGTTCAATATTTTTTTTAAGGATTTATATGTTTGAAATTAAATTGAAGAGAAAAGGGGGTTTCATGGAGATAGAGGGGTATTAAAAGATGGGAGAATCATGCTGCGGCACAAATATGCTTTGTGCACCGTCCTTACAATATAACTTCACCACCCTAAGTTGACTGAAAGGTCCCTGAAAGATCTGCTCTAGAAAGTCCATTCAGGTAGTGTATAAATTATAATAAAGTAATACTTTATATAAGTACTATTTTACTTTTTAACCGACTTCCAAAAAGGAGGAGGTTCTATGTTCCACTGTATGTATTTTTTTTTTTTTTTTTTTTTTTTTTATGTATGTTACCTGATTACTCCGTCAGTTGTGGACCGATTTTGAAATTTTTTTATTGTAGTCGACAGGGTATGCTTCCGTGGTGGTCCCATTGCCAGCATATCAGGATCTGATGATGGGATCCCAGGGAAATCGAGGGAAACCTTCATTTTTTATAGGCACATACTATGTTTTTCGTATATTTTCTGAAGTTACACCGGTATTTGCGTCTGGTAGTCATCATTTTATGATGATGAGCTGATGATGTAAGGTACCACTCCTTAACGGTTAGGAGTTGGAGGATAAATCTTTAAATATCATATGTATATAAGTTACCTTTAGTCGTATTCTTACAAATTATTTAGGTAAGCTGATGATGGAAGGTGGAAGGTACAACTCCTCAACGGTTAGGAGTTGGAGAATGATTCTTTCAATTTCATACGTATCTAAAGACCTTCAGTCGTATACTTTCAAGCTATTTAGGTGAGCTGATGATAGAAGATTAAACTCTTCAACAGTTAGGGATTAGATGATGATTTTAATATTACACGTACCTTAATTTGTATTCTTGATGATGAAATTTGATGAAATAATTCAACTTACTACTTACCTACGATTGTTTGCACTAAAAACTGTAAAATAAAAACTTTTTATAAAAAAAAAAAAACCGACTTCCAAAAACATCCAACGAAAACTCTCTGTCAAAAAACACTTAAAAGCGTAAAATAAACTGGTTCTTCATAAATTACCTATACCTAATTCTTTATTCATTTAAATAGTAGTATTATAATGGGTGCTAGGTACCTAAAATCTGTTTGAAGTCGGTGCTAAGCCAAAAAGAATACAAACGAACAATTACAAAAGTCTAAGCGATAGTCACTGGGCACCGACTTCAAACAGATTTAAGGTACCTAGCACCCATTATAATACTACTATTTAAATGAATAAAGAATTAGGTATAGTTAATTTATGAAGAACCAGTTTATTTTACGCTTTTAAGTGTTTTTTGACAGAGAGTTTTCGTTGGATGTTTTTGGAAGTCGGTTTTTTTTTTTTTTTAGTTGTATATTGAGTTATGAGAGATATATCAATTTGATTCTTCTAAAAACAACTTGTCATCTCCCCAAGGTTGGAATTACATCAAAAGTTATACGACTTCAAGTCCACAATCATCATCACCCTACCCTAGACATGGAACTCCGCTTATTTTCAATTTTGGATCTCTGGATTATCACAGAATATCAGTAGTATGTTTAGAGCATCTTTTGGCTTTTGCCGAACTATTACCTGGTTAAGCGTCAACAGCGTCGGTTCTAAAAGGAACTTGAAACCAATTACAGCGAGTCCTCTCCAGAATACGGCGCTCAATGCTGGTCATCATGGTAGTTTTCTTTAAGAGTCGAACCAAGCAGTACGATAGATCATCTTGAGAGACTTTCCATATGATAACGATAAAATATGTGCTTTTATGATTGAGGTGAAATACTTTTCTGTTAAAAGTGAAGTTCCCGTGTACGGCATTTGCGTTTTGGTTTAATGGCTACCGAGCCTGACAGTTAAGTCAGAGGTTGTAAGTTTAATTCTCACTTCATTCTGCTAGGAACAAATACTGATGATCAGAACGATCATTCGTTCTGAGTCTATGTGTATTTCATTTAAAACACTTACGTATTCAGAAATGTGTATGTTTAAATAGAAATATATGTGCCTGGGTATTAGGCACGACCTTATTTTGTATATTATATATCTATTTCCGTACATTACATAGATATGCATAATGTATGTATAAACATATAGCTATATGCATGTATGTTTAAGATGAAGTTTTAGCAAGGGAAGCAGGATAGGTAGCGGGAGAGGTATTCAATAATAAAACAGTATAATTATTATTTTTGTTTGGACAATTAGTTAAGAGATAGCCACTGAGAACTGATAACTCTTACGATGTACAACCTTACGGCCACTATGAACGTATCTTACTACTACGTACCTATATTACTTAAACTACCTCACTAGAATTAACCCGATAGCATACCTTACCTACTTACAAATTATAACAAGATGCCAGGAGGAATGCTCCTGTCGCCTTGTAGCCAGGGGTGTGAGATGGTAGTGGCGGGAGGCTACCCCGTACACTAAGAACTGCTCCACCAGACCCCGAATATCCCTCAGTCGCCTTTTACGACTTGCGCGGGAAGATGAGCAGCTGGCGCCTTCTATGTTTTTCTTTCGTTCCCGGCCCAGCACGGAAACAACATTAAATCATTCTCCTATTAGGATAAAGTTTAGAAGAAGTAGAAGAATGTTTGGATGAAATATCACAATTTCACTGTTTTTCTATCCGACGGAGTATCGTATCATAACCTTCATGTTTTTTTTATTTATTTAACTGAAGTTGAACAACAGCCCACTGACACGCCCCATGAAGCGTTATGACTTAAGCTCTCCGTTGACTAGACGAGTCGTGAAATTATGATCAAAATGTGATCTGATTGAAGAGTAACAGATTTCAGATTAAACAAAACAGTATGAAAATTGTTTTCAATCAAATTAATTCCAAACGACATAGGAGACAATGGCCTAGTATACCACGCTGACCAGATCCCGGGTCTTTTAAGCGGGGCGTGAAAAAGCATCTCACCAGGCCGCCATAGTGTCGGTCACCATGCTGCATTGTCCTTATTCGCAATGAGGATGGTGACCACCACTCTTGGATTCTGTTCATGCTTACCATCAGGCAAGGCAGAGTCATTTGGCAGCTGACAAAATAAAAAAGACGGGTTGGTATAGGGTTTGGTTCAAGTTTTCCTTCTCTGTGCGTGTGTTGTTCTACGAAGTTTGTGCCCTTAATCGCCTCTTACGATACCCACGGGCTGAATGGGGGTGGTGACACGCTGTATTCTCAATCCGTCACCACACGGACTTATAGTGGAATAAAAGAAAGCTGGCTTTAGCAAATATCAAGATCATTTTTCTATGATGTAGTGGGCAAACGAGCAGACGTATCACCATGGACACTCGCAACACCATAGGCGTCACAAGTGCGTTTCCGACCTTTGGGGGATGGGGAAAGGGGGATTGCCGGCCTTGGGGGATAGGGAGGGGGTTGGGAAAAGGGGTTGGGTATGGGCCTCCGGTATCCTCCCTCACTCGGTGAAACACAGCGCAAGCGCTATTTCACACCGGGTTTCTGTGAGGCCGTGGTATCACTCCGGTCGAGCCGGCCCATTCATGCCGAATCGTGGCTCTCCCACGGCATGTAAATTGCAAAATATATTTTTTGACTTTACAGGGTGCACTCAAAAGCCGTGACTTACTTGTGCCTCTTGAGTTGCAGATTTCCATGCAGGGAGGGGGTGCCATTTACCATCAGGTGAAAAAGAACATTTCTTCTTATATTTCGAATAAACTGAAGAATACGAACCTGATGGTATTGATGTTTACGTCATGGCTAACTCATAATTTTTTTGTAAATTTCAAAATAATAAAGGACAGCCATGTGTTCTTAATAATAACAAAACTTAAGAACGACCTTCACCTATGATCATCCTTCAAATTCTATCGCATAATTTAAATCTCGTTATTTGGGCACAGATTAACATTTCTATCTCACCGTAACTTCCCATCCCATTTAAACCGCTTTATCGGATAGGAATAAACTCCTCATGATCTTATCCAAACACATCTTAAACCAAGACTTGTGCCTGTAACAAGAGATTAAAAAAACGCAATGTTTATCCCTTTATACAATCCCGCAGCTAGAACGAACAGAAATCGACATAATGATGGCATTGGCCAATATTATCAATCAAGACAGATGGTCAATATTTGCCTGCAATCTAGCTGAGGAACTTTAAAACCTTATCATTCTAAAAGCAATTAAATAATTTCAAAACTCGATAATAACAAAGTATGATGCAATTGTGCGTAGGTATTTACACTTTCCTTTTGTATCACACACACAATACAAACATCAATCCATTCATTCCCTCAATACTCACACAGAAAAACATTATAATAATATACAATTACATGGGCACTGACAGTACCGGAATTTTATGCACCTCATAATAACACACCCTAAATTTAGGGCAGCAAAATCTCCTGTTAACAAACTAGTAATCTAACCACGTAAGAGTATATAATTATATAAAGTAGTCGAAACACGTCTTCACGATGTTAATTACGGACTCTTTTAAAGGTGACAATTATTACAAAACTGTGAAAGCTTCTATAATCTGATCAAATTTTCCAAATCCTTAAAGCCACTTCAATTAGTCCAAATAGCCCCGTATCTCGAAAACGTGTTTGACCAAGTTCGCGAACTTTACAGTATCCTTCGTTAGCGGAATATTTAGTCATATTTACCACAGATTTGAAATTTATGTCAGAAAGCAACTACAACAGTTAAGAGTTTATCATCAGCATTACTTACTCTCATAATTATCCTAGGTTTGTCCCTAGTTACAGCATTGGCTTTAGAAAACAATTAGATCGCATTGTTTATAAACTTGATTTGACCGAACTATTCTTTACACTCCTCAATCCACCCGTTTTCCCATTACTTTCCCATCTCACAAACTTTTTGTCACTTATTATATTGCCGACTCTCTCTGATTATATGTGACAAAACGTTTTTTTTGCTGCGTAAACTTCAATCGCTAACATAAATCCATCTAACTGGATTGTCTCACAGCTGACTGCTGCTTCGACTTAAACTTCAAATCCGTGGTTGGGTAACAATAAAAATACATAATTTAAAAACACCTTAAAGAAAAATATAAAATACAAATTAATTATCCTGCTTTAGTCGATCCACCATTCTAACAAAAGCAACCATCGTCAACGTCATGTCATCTTATCAGCTATAGGAGCGGAGTCGCGCTAACCAAATCTACTCATTGGGAGACACCACATCAGTAAAGTTATTAACTGCATGGTCCTAGGCGAAAGTCTCATCGCGCAGCACATTTTCTTGTCTATGTGCGTTCAAAAACAACAACAAGAATCAGGTGTTGGCTGCTTGATGAAGCCAGGTCCTGAGAGCTTCAATCAGCCATCGCTGACAAGGACCGCGGCAATGCTGAAGGCGAACCTGTTCAGGACCCAGTCCCTACAAATTAGGGACTAGTCTTCGCCGGTTGAGGAATCGGAAAGCTGTCAGAGCCAACGGAGTCCCTTTCGAGAAAAAGATGGGTCAACAGTTTAAGCAACTTCCTCACCTTTAACCGCGTACTCCCGTACGTTAATTACCGCGGTATAAAGGTTATGATTAACACTGTCAAAATCTTTGAAAAGATAATTGACTCCCGGATCCAACAGGAGTGTCCTTTCTTGGAGTGTCAATATGAGTTACATCTCGGTCATGGAACCATGGACATATTTTTGCCTGAAAAATGTCAGAAAGATCTACACACACACTCATGCACACTCTATACTGCCTATTTCTGGAAATACAAAACATTTTGACATTGTTCCTCGCGTGACGATCTTTTGGGCATTGTAATCCAAAAGGGTTCCAGAAACTTATATTGACATCAGGGACATGTACCGCGATTCCGATTCCATGGTTCGAACCGCCGTTAGTAACAAGACATCCTTCCACATCACCGTCGGAGTTCACCATGGATCGGTCTTCAGTCCATTTTCGTTGAGCATGATATTATTTCGGCTTGACAGGCAGCATCAGGGCATGAGCACCTATGTGGTACTACCCTCGCACAGAAGATCAACGTGAAATGACAGCGATCGCGCTGTCGGTTTCGTTGGCGAGTGCGAGACCGGATTCCCAATGGTGCAGAAGCATCACTAGCCCGCCATAGTGTGGGTGCATTGCTGCATTGTTGCATTTCCTGCATTCGCAATGAGTATGGTGACCACCACTCTTGGATTCTGCTTATGCTTTCCATCAGGCAGAGTAGAGTCATTTTGGCAGGGCTATACATAAACAAATAATAACTAAATAAACTAACTTCCCAGTGACTTCTGTATACTGCCGATATCATGCTTGCGGACATGGACAAGAGCATAAAGATGTGGAATGAGACATCTGAAAACTGCGGTCAGAACGGTGGACGTGTGGAAGCCACGCGGAAAGACCGTGTAAGGTCTTGTATCCACGAAAGCTTTCAATTCCGTGACCGTCCGTAAAGTCACAAAAGTGTCGTCTCCACGTGCGGTCACGTTTTGCAGTTACCATGTGACACGGGACTCTCAACGCAGGAATCGAATATCGTACAGAGAGGAGGAGAAAGAGTCGGAAAGCGAACCCCAGACAACGTCGGATACAACCGAGATTAACGATGATAATGATGAAATGATAGCACGACATATCTGCTTTAATTACATTCGCGGTGTGACTATAACCGCAAAAGGATGAGACCTCAGGGACTATACGATGTGGCTACCAAATCCCAAATAACCCAAGTGACCACAGCAATTAATTCAAAAGTCGTGTGGTTTTAGATGACAACATACCATGCTACTTCATTGTTAGTCGGAAGAGGTTTTATCCTGAAGGGCCTTTAATTTCAAACACAAAATTAACATAATTATTATGTTGAAAACAATATTGTAAACCGTTCTAAACTAGCTTATTCACTGACTGTGATGGTGAGTTGCTTGCTCCGGTTTGTCTCAAAGCGATCCATGGTTTTGATGTCCATTATCATTGAGATGGAAACGCCAAGACCTAAGAGCATTATGAAGGACACCATCAAACCGGACCTGAGAACAATGCAGCGAATTCAAATCAAGCCTTTTAAGCGCAAAAAAATGAAAAAATCAACTGTTTGAGTCATGAAACCTTACCAGATGGGAACAGTTGTGAATCCAATACAGTCAAATGCATCATCGAATTTTTCCGTACTATCCATAAACATTTGCATCTGGAACAAGAAGAAGTGGTTCAGACTTACTTACTCAGAGTAACAACTAAAAAAATGTTTAATAGTGATAACATACCTGAACATTAGGTAACGTTAATGTAGCTTCATCAGACGAGTACATGAGTGGCAGAGAGCAGTGGTAAGATCGACCCAGGACTGCGGATGGTGCGTCAGGTGGAGGAGGTGCTGTAAGACTAAGCCCGGTCGTTTCCAAGTTGAATTTTACTTCAACACCCACCGCCGTCCACCAGCCTGCTGACTGCTTGAAGCTAAATTCCAGAGTGATCTAGAAAATATGGAAAATGATTAACTATAAATAAATAAATAAATAAATATTTCGGACATTTAACACACAACGCCATCTAGTCCCAAGCTAAGCAGAGCTTGTGTTATGGGTACTAGACAACTGATACAAATACAATTTTTTTTTAAATACATACATATTATACATAGAAAACACCCAAACTCCGAAACAAATATTTGTAGATCATACAAACATTTGGTCCGACCCAGGAATCGAACCCGGGACCTCATGATCAGCAGTCGTACACGCCAACCGCGAGACCAACGAGGCAGTCAGTCTGTGTCTGTGGTTAAAATTCCAAACGATTTATTTTTCTATACTTTCATGTTATTTGTTCTTTGATGTACACCTACCTTGTCTTTAGGATCTTTGCTATCTGCATCCACAAATCGCACCACTAGCATTGTATAAAGTCTGGTCGGTTTTATGGTTGGTGAGCCAACAGGGGTACTTAAACGTATGGTGGTTCCATTAGTGCGTCTAAGTTCTGGCCAACCCGATGAATATAGGAGCGCTTTTCCGGCAGGACCTGAATAAAAATTGATAAATTTTCCATGCTTCAAATATAGTATATCATCATCCTATGTGCACAAATTATGAGACTTACCAGTTGCATTGTACAGTGCATATTTTTGTCTTTTTTGAGGTTTGTCTTCATCTGGGGTCGGAGAACTATTGGTGTCATTATTGAGGGTCTGTCGTCTTACTCTTGACCATGGTTCACCGTCCACATAATCTACCGACTGACTTTGGGATACAGAGTTACCTACAAGTATAAAAAGTTCTCATTTAGAATAAAATATCAACTGCCTGTTATATGACTCTTCCCGTTACTGAATGAAATTATTGAAAATACAATATTGACATGCTGACATACCTAATATGCCTAGGACCTTGCCAGCTCCATAGATGTCCTGAAGCCGGGCGAAAGTCTCCGTCATCTGTGCATCACGCTCTGACCATGGACCTTGGAGAGTAAGTACCTGATAACAGGAGAAAGGAAACTAACTTAAAAATAAAAGATTCGTCTAAATACCGCCCTCCCCTCTCCATTTAGATTGGAGGTAGGCCTCCTCTTTTACCATATGGTTAAATATCTTCTATGATTAAAAATAATAATAATATTCTCACACATCTCACATGTGGCCATCTGATCCCAAGTAAGGCAAAACCTGTACTATGGCAATAATGGCTTTGAGAAGCTAGACCAACGAGGCAGTTAATCATCATCATCTCAGTCAAAGGACGTCCACTGCTGCACACAGGCTTCCGCCAAGGTAACTGGTCCGGTTCTGCTCGCGGCCAACCGACATTTAACAATGACGAGTAAGAATGTTGAATAACGATAAAATATGAGTTGCGTCAATTGCGATTCTCGAAAAATAAGGCAATAAAGGTTCACATTACGTTTTTGTTTGGTATAGGGTAAAATGAAGAAACGCGTTACATGAGTAAGTTACAACCACCCCATGTGGA
The DNA here is from genome assembly GCA_949125395.1 of Diaphora mendica. NCBI lineage: Eukaryota > Metazoa > Arthropoda > Insecta > Lepidoptera > Erebidae > Diaphora > Diaphora mendica. Next base: position 523,689 of record OX421332.1, on the reverse strand, counting down.
CACTAAAGAGTTACAAGAGCGCTGCCGAGTCCCCCCCATTCGCATCCAGGAATGTTCGGCTTCTCATACATAACCCTTATTCACTAATAGAAATGCAGTAAAAAGATTGCTTTACAGCGTTTTCTGTGAAGTAAAATCTCTCCTTACTGTTCCACTGCAGTTCAAGAGTTACAAGTAAATGAACCTTCCCTTTAGAATTGAAGGGTAAGGGAGAGGGGGATTGTCTAAGGAGGAGGTTAGCCTGCCTATAAACTTCAGTCGCTAAATAAAAGATAATGAAAGAATTGCTGGAGAGTATTTTTTCGTGAAATAATCTCTCCAGACTCTTTTAACTGCAGCTCAAGTTACGAGTAAGTGCTCCTCCCTTCAAAATTGAAGAGAAATGAGGGCAGCGGGTAGGTAATCTTCCAATTAACCTAGTTCACTCGAAGAATAGGGAATATGCATAAAAATTTTATTTGTTTAAAACATTGTTTTCTAGATTCTTTATTGTCTTTACAATATATATAAATGGTATTTTTTTTATTTAGTGATTATTTAAACCCATAAAATATTAAATAAGAAGTGAAAATTAAGGGAGGGAAATACAAACTTGCAAAACGCGTCCTATTGGTCGAAACGAAATGTGACGTCGATTGTTACATTATCGAAATTATCGGTGTCGAAATTCCTACTGTGTTATTAGTGTTTGTGAGAATCAAAACTGTAAGGCCGCGTACTCGAACTCAGCGGGAGCGGGGCGGGCGCGGGAGCGGAGCGGGCGCGGAGCGGCAGCGGCACGTTCAAATGTATGGATTTATATGGGAGTGTTTTCGAACACAGCGGAGCGGGAGCGGGCGACGAGCGGGTGACGAGCGGCGGACGAGCGGTGCGTATAGAGGTATTATAGATAGAGTAGGGAAGACATATGACTGCCGGTAAGCGGAAACGTCCAACGATTAGAAAGAGAGAGAAGATCGCGGTACCCCATCTGTCTTTCTCTACTGACGCATGCGCAGTAAAGGACTGCTTGTTATTATGATAACCTCGAATAATAAAATAAAATTAACTCCAAAATCTTCTAAATATATAAAAGAGGAAGGTGACTGATATAGAGAGAGATCAACGCACAGCTCAAACCGCTGAACCTAGAATCCTGAAATTTTGCGTGTAAGTTCTTAATGCAACATAAGTGAGCAATAAGAAAGGAATTTTTGAAATTCCACCCCTAAAGGGGTAAATCAGGGGATGAAAGTCTGCGTGAGCGAAGCCGTGTGTAAAAGCTAGTACCTTATAAAGTTGTTTGAAGTAATAAAATATAGGTACACACAGACAGGTAGGTACCGCGATCGTCTCTCTCTTTCTAACCGAGGAACAGCTGGAGGCCTGGTTCCCCTCCCTGGGTCCGTAATTTTACTGCGAAAGTCACATGTTCGATGAATGGAAAGTCGTCTGAACGTTACTTTGAATACTTTTTAAAGATAAACTCTTCTTCTACTGAACGATTCATCGAATATTTTTGAATCGAATTAATGCTTTTTCGAATAAGTTTAAAATGAAAATAAAAGTATAAAGAAAACATGTGTGGTGTATTCTTTCATACAAAATCAAGAAAATCTAATAACTTTTAGATATCATACGTCCTTCCGTACATTAAAATTTAAAAACATGAAATTTGACAATAACCTGCTAGTAAAATATAATAATGAGAAGCACCTAGGTTACTTGTCAACGCTAGATAAATATTATGTTTGCATTTAGCCGTAGGCAGGCTTTTCATAAGCAGAAATACTAAATGCAATCAAAAAAGTGTTATAGCCAAATTTCATGTTTCTAAATTTTAATGTTCCGTACACTAAAGTTTAGAACGGGAGGAACGTAGGTTTTTTTTAAAACTGTTCGCACGCCCCATTTTTTCTTTACATTTTTATTTCAGTTATTTAACTATATGATAATATTATATTATACTCATTATAATTTATAATATTTAATTAGTAGGTTAAATAAAGTGATATTGAAATGTTTCATTCTTCTAAATTTTAAAGTACGGAAGGAACGTATGATATCTCAAAGTTATTAGACTTCCTCGATTATGTATGAAATAATACACCACACATGTTTTCTTTATACTTTTATTTTCATTTTAAACTTATTCGGAAAAGCATTAATTCGATTCAAAAATATTCGATAAATCGTTCAGTAGAAGAAGAGCTTATCGGTAAAAAGTATTCGAAGTAACGTTCAGACGACTTTCCATTCATCGAACATATATTATGACTCGCACGGCTCCTCTGCTCTATCTATAATATCTCTATGGCGGTGCGCACCAGTGTCGCGGTGTCAGCTAGGGATGGAATAAAATAGCAATCACCTGTGATTATTGATTTTTAATTTTGTCAAGTTTGTGATTTTTCCAAATTTATTTACTTATTAAAATAACAATTTTAATAGTTAATTAAATAAAACATTTTATCCATCTTTATTACTTGCAATATTGTTCGAATGGTTGTTTTTTTTTTGTTTTTAATTTTATTTTGATAGGAACGCAAATATTACAATAAAAATATTTAAATTCTATGTATTATATGTATGTATTTACAAAAAAAAGTATGTATGTATTTATATTAGTTATCTAGTACCCATAACACAAGCTCTGCTTAGCTTGGGACTAGATGGCGTTGTGTGTTAGATGTACGAAAATATTAATATTTTTATTTGACGAGCGAGCGACGAGCATGTGACGAGCGGCATACGAGCGGGCGCATCAATCTTAGACAAAGTATTACATAGACTTGACACAATTTTGTAATTAACCGACCAAATTGTAACCAGGTTTGTTGAACGTTTGGAACATTAATAAGGGAGAATGGGCTTTAACCTGGCAACGTTAATATTTGATGTACTTGGTTTCTATTCCTTACGGGTGAACGTGAAGGCACGAATGTAGCGGTGTCATATAGGGATGTAATAAAATAGCAATCACCCGTGATTAATGATTTTAATTTTGTCAATGTTGTGATTTTTGCAAGTTCATTTAATTATTAATATTTTATATTTTATTTATTTGTTGTTATTAAAACATTTTAATCATCTTTATAACTTGTTAATTTGTTCGCTTTTTTGATGTTATTTTTTTTTCATTGTACCCCCTGTTATTTTCTATAATGATCGAGTATAGTAACCTAATTAACTTGAACCCCTCTAACTTTTCAATGTAAATTATTGTGTTTAAAATTACGACTAATCAAGTTTTTTTTAAGGTTATCAGGCTTGGGTTGTACAATTTTAGAAAAATAAATTTAAAATACTAATTTATGACGCTATTACATATGTAGATATTATGATTATATAAAATATTATCAAACATTAATCAATCAAATCAAAGATTTTTTTTGTGAAATCTGTCATCCCGTATCAAGTTTATTTTACGAGGTATTGTTTCTTATAACACATCACTAAACCGCTCTAGCGCCCGCTCCTAGCCCGCTGGTTTCGAAAACGGGTTAGCGGCCCCGCTCCGCTCCCGCTGCCGCTCCGCTCCCGCTCCGCTGCCCGCTGAGTTCGAAAACGCGGCCTAAATGGTATAAAATAACTGAAACACTCAATAGTAAACAAACACGAAATCACGATGACGTCATATGTTATGTCAATAGCGCGCGAAAAATGGCGGCGTTTGAATAGCTCAAATTTAGTCGGTGTTTTAAATTTCACTTTGAAAATTAGTTTGACTATTTTGAAACCTATTTATATTTTTTTCTATGTTATGGAGACTTTTATGATCAGATTAAGAAATAAAAAAAAGACATGCATATTCCATAATGCAGTAAAAACTAGCTTAGCAGCGTTTTTACGCCAGGTGTTCGTGTACGGCAATGACACATTCGTCAGTGGTGTACGGTGATACGTCGGTTGAGCATGCCCAATTATGTGGCACAGAATGTTTAGAGATCCCTAGATAATCGAATGCTACTTTTCCATTTGACAAGTATAACTTGAACTGTTATTTTATACACTTTAGTATCTCAATGATTAACATACAAATACACTGGACAGACACATTTTCACTTATTTTTTCAATTTAACCGACTTAAAAAAAACACGTATTCACAATTAAATCAACTTACTATTTTATCAGTTGTTAAACAATGATAATAGTCTCAGAAATTACCAAACCCCTTTTACCCACTCTCATTTTCCCTTCATCATCATCATCACCATCGGTCTATCGCAGTCTACTGATGGATATAAGCCTCTTCCATAGCACGCCTGTTTGATCGATTTTCCACTTTTCCCGAACTAGCCTCCATTACTTATATTAACACTACCACTAGGTATGCTCGTTTGCTCACCTATACCATTGAAAAAATTAACACTTGCTCTTTGACATTCCTCGTGTTCTTGCAGTTCAGTGTCCCTTATAATGTCCCTGTCATGCTAACTTCTTAATGCACAAACTGAATTTGACGAAGAAAAACTATTTTCACTTTCAAATATAATAGTTAAATGCACGTACCTGAGTCTCGTTGCTGATGTAATCTGGATGAACATCGAGGAAGTCTTGAGGCAGCACCAGTGTAGTTTGACCTTCAAGCATTTTGCGCAGTCGTGGAAAATACCCGCTGGATAAGGGCACCGAGTCTTGATTGTTGAAGACGACTATGGCCTCTTCCTCTCCGTAGATCCGCATCAACTCATCTTGATCTAAATACGTCAGCGCCGGTCTCTTGTACTTCTCTAAGGACTTCGAACCAAAGAACAAAAATGGCCCTTCAAGATTGGCCTGAACTGAATAAAAAAATAAAAGTAATAGCCGCACTTTGTAACGCATGTTGTCGGCTTTAAGGATCGTCCATGGTTGCGGCGGGTTCAGCCCTCCGGGAGAATATATATGGCCCACGGGGGTGTGAAGGATAAAGGGGATGTATCGATTCATGCGCGCCACGCATGCGCAGTTAGAAGGGACCGTCATAAAAGCGCCTTCTCACGACCGAACGATTGGTAGGGTGCTGAGAAATTGGATCATGAAATACATAAGGCAGGATTGCCAATGTATGAGATAGGACAAGTCGTGTCGACTGATTGGTGGTGATTTGGGGTTATGAGCGAGGGACTTAACCTAGGGTTCCGTGTTCTAGAATGTTCTTCTAGGGTACCTATATAGTCTAGATTTGTGTGTATGCATTTTATCGATTGGTGTACCTCCGTTTGTATGCTGCGTTGAGAACAAAGGATATAGATATGTTAAGAACGATATTGACATTATAATGGTCATAAAATGGTCTTCTAACATTATATTTTATTATATTTCGCACATTCGATCGCACCTTAACGTAATTGCGCAAAAGTTAGACGATCAATAGTGATGTGAAATCGAGACGTTATTTCTTATATTTGCTCCTAACCTAATTTTGATTAACTACATATATACAAATTTGGTTCAGAGGAATTTACATAATCAGAAATTTTAACAAAAAAAAACCGACTTCAATCTTGACCAAATTTAAATGGGACCATACGGGAATATTGAGTTATTCTTAATTTGTCACGCACATACTTAATGCAAATTAAAGACTTATATGGTTTTCTCATGGATGATATGTCAGAACTGGACCAAATTGAAATGGGACCCCATGGGTAGCACCAGCTTTCAAATAAAAAAAGAATCATCAAAATCGGTTCATCCAGTCGAAAGTTATGAGGTAACAAACAGAAAACAAAAATACAGTCGAATTGAGAACCTCCTCCTTTTTTTGAAGTCGGTTAAAAAGGGGCCCTACTCACAAATCTCCATAACCTGATGTCATATCACAATCATAACATCTTTGTTCTAATATAATCATGACGACAAGACATTCCAACTTTGGCAGCAAGACTTGTTGAATATACAAACTTGACCTTGGTTCTATATTTTTGGAAACCTCCCTGAACCTCCAACAGTGCTGTGTATAAATCTCTATGATTACAATGTAGATACTACTGAGATTTACTATCTTGATAGGGTTGTAAGCCAGTAAAGATGAACCTATGCTTGTGATAGACAAGAGTAGACAGAAAATGCTTAGAGTGATTGTTCTTCATCAACATCATCCGAGTAGTTTCTTACATTTGTTCCTGCCAAAATGACTCTACTCTGCCTGATGGAAAGCATAAGCAGTATCCAAGAGTGGTGGTCACCATATTCATTGCGAATGCTACACAATACAGCATGGTGACCCACACCATAGCGGCCTAGTGATGTTCCTGCATCTTTGGGCCTCCGGTCTCGCACTCACCAACGAAACACGACAGCACTGCTGCTGTCATTTTACGTTGATTTTCTGTGCGAGGGTAGTACTGCCCCGGTCGAGCCGGCCCAACCGTGCTGCAGACAGCGTGGCTCTACTACCTAAGTGTGTGGAATGTGAGGCGGTTTGTGGATAATTTCGGTATATCACCCTGGCCAGATGAGTTACTATACGTATAGGGGTTGTTTTAAGTTTTCGTTCTCTACGCAGTGCTGCTGTCCTGTGTAGTTTGTTTCCTCAGTTAACTCTTACGACAAGGGTTAAATAGGGGTGGCGACACTCCATATTCTAAATTATTCTTTTTTTGTATGATGTAGGGGGCAAACGAGCAGACGTATCTCCTGATGCTAAGCGATTACCACCGCCCATGAACACCCGCAACACCAGAGGCGTCACAAGTGCGTTGGCGGCCTTTTAAGAAGCAGTACGCTCTTTTCTTGAAGGTTTGAAGGTCGTATTGGTCCGGGAATACCGCAGGTGACAGTTCATTCCACAGCTTTCCACAGATTGTCTCATGGACAATCTATACTTATAATAAAAATGTAACAGGTCAAATTCTGTACATTGAAGATATTTTGAAAATTTTTTTGGAGGGCACTCTGTTATCGATACTGAAACGAAAACTATTTTTTTTTTCATTTTTGTCTGTCTGTCTGTCTGTCTGTCTGTCTGTCTGTCTGTCTGTCTGTATCTTGGCCGCGCATCACGCCGAAACTACTGAATGGATTCAAATGAAACTTGGCATGATTTGAGTTCATACTCCGAAGTAGGACATAGGATACTTTTTATTCCGAAATTCCGGACGGTTTCCTTGGGAGGGGAGATGAAAGTCAAAATGTGTAATTAATTGTAATTCATTAACGAGTAGTCCGATCGCAATAATTCTTTTTTTGTTAGAAAGGAGATACTCTGAAGATTGTAGCATAAAGTATTTAATTTATCACAATCTCTCTATATATTGGAAAAAAAAATTATAAAGAATTTATCATTACGTAAAACAACATGTAGGGCCATCTATTGCCAGCCATGCGTAATTAATAACACTTTGATTAATATATCGTGGAATAATCGTAGAACGTATTACGTATAATTCGGTGTAGCATTAAGTATTTGATTTATCGCAACCTCTCTATCCATAGGAAAAAGAATATCTATATCTTGCATCAGCATGACTTAAATATTCAAAATAATCGTGGGAACGTTTTATGCACAAGCATTGTGATTAATGTGGTATACAGTTAGTATTTGATAGGTAGGTATTTGTTTTATGTTCTCGCTTTCCATAGAAAGGGTTGTTTTAAATTTTCTTGAAAAATTTCTTTGCTTAAAACAGCGACATCTTTTAGAATCAAGTAACTAACTTTACAATAAGTACGTAATATGATTACTCTTTTTAACGTATAATAAAAATGTAACCGTTCAGTTCTGTACATTAAAGAAATTTAGATGATTTTTTGGGAGGGCTCTCTAATCGATAGTAAAGCAATTACATTTTCTTGAAAATTGTATCTGTGCTCACTGACGAACTCTGCTTAAAACAGCGACATATTTTGGAATCAAGTAACTAACTTTACAATAGGTACGTAATATGATTACTTTTAAACGCATAAGAAAAGTGTATAAGATCAATTCTGTACATTAAAGAAATTTTGATTTTTTGGGAGGATGCTCTTATTGATTCTGAACCAAAAACTAGAATGCCATAAACGTTAAATGGTCATTTATAATTATGATATTTATTTTAAGTTTAAAATACTTGAAAGAGGAGTAAACATATAACATAATAGTTCATCATAATTTACCAGAAAATGATACAAAACATCTTTATGATAGGTACCCGAAAGGCAGCGCGGGCGCGTGGCCTGCGCCCGGCCACAGAATAACTAATACATAGTACTGCCCTGCGTAGGTTACCAAACACGTCCAAATTGTTTAAAAAGCAGTACCCGCGCGGTCGGTCGGCTCCCTACGCGACACACGCACCCAAATCGACTAAAAACCTCAGTAGTAGTTCTTGAATGTAAATTCGGATAAAAAGTTATTTTTGGAACTATTAACTTGATTTTTGTTCTACCTACTATAAATATTACTTGGTATTATAATATTTCTTCTGTATTTTTAACCGACTTCCAAAAGGAGGAGGTTCTCAATTTCATCGGTATATTTTTTTTAACCGACTGCCAAAAGGATGAGGTTCTCAATTTCATCGGTATATTTTTTTTATGTATGTACACTGATTATTCCGTCAATTTGTGTACCGATTTTGGAAATTCTTTTTGTATTCGAAAGGGTATGCTCCCCATGTGGTCCCATGGCCACCATATCAGGATCTGATCATGGGATCCTAAGGAAATCGAAGGAAACCCTCAAATTTATGTAAGCGCCAGCAATGCAGTTAAAGCAATTGTCTGCATGCCTTCATGTTCTGTAGACATCAATTAATTTCATAATATATAAAACGGGTCTTAATGATATCAGAGTTAACCTCAGATAGTCAGTTTACCTCAAATCACTTGAATTATAGTAACCTATAGAAGATAGTCCATTTGAGATTTTATTACAAAAAAATACCTGAAGTCCTTTCGATTTTATACAGCATGTATGTTACCTTTAGTCGTATTCTTTCAAGTTATTTAGGTGAAATGATGACGAGAGACTTGAGAAAGACTAAAAAGTGAAAAATAAAAAAAACTTCGTTTAAAAAAACCGAACCGAAAAAACTAAAAAGTACCTAATAACTTAATTTGTATGTGCTACCTATTCATAGGTTTGAAGTCGGTGCCAAGCCAAAATGTAATAGTAGGTACCGCACTCGCCGCGCGTGACCTTGAGCGGGATAGCTGCTCTTCGCGTAGAACAAAACAACTGAAGCGTCGGTGACGTCGTTGACGTTCGTCTCGAAATGTAGCGAGTGTGATACCTACTATTACATTTGGCTTGGCACTGACTTCAAACCTAGGTAGCACATGCAAATTAAGTTAACTGATACTTTTTAGTTTTTGAAGTCAGTTTTTTTAAAACGAAGTTTTTTTTTAGGATTTTGTCAGGTTATAGCATAGGTATAAGCAGGCGATTTTTGTTGTACCTGAATAATTATCAAATAGTCTTTTGTAGATACTAATTGGTTTTCTCGGTATTTTTAGAATTTTGTAAGGTTATAGCATAGGTACCTAGGTACCTACAATTTACTTTTTTATAGGATTTTGTTAGGTTATTGGAATAGGCATAGGTAAGCAGATGTTTTTCGTTGCAAATATTTAATTACTTAGCCTTATTTGTTGGTGTTTTAATTTCTTTTAGTAAGATACCTTCCATTTTTTTCGTTGAATTAGTTGTAGATACTTAATTTATTTAGTTTTATTTACGCTTTGAAAATAAGCTTCATTCGTTATGTCTAATTTTTCATTTAACTGTAGTGATAAATTTAACATTGTTTTTCGTATTCGATTTTATCACATCACACTAATTTATAAAAGCGAATGTTTGTGAGGGTGTATGTTTGTTACTTCATCACGCAAAAAGCACTGGACGGAATTGGATGAAACTTTACAGTAATATAGCTTACTAGCTGTTGCCCGCAGCTTTGCTCGCGTGGAAGTTGATTATTTACAATATATTTAATTAAAACTGTGTAAGTATGTATGAATAATTTATTCATGTTTTTAAACGTACCTATTTATTTATTTTTAATCAATAGCCCATTAAAAAGGATTTCATACTGACGTTCGACCCTTATTTTTATCCCTTTAGAAATAGAATTCCCATAAATGATGATATAGGTATTAATTTATTTGTACTTAAAAGCCTAAGGACAAAGTTTCAGGCTACTAAATTAAAAATGACTGACTTCCAAACTAATCTACTTACGACATTTCAACACCTAATTCACCCCTTAGGGGTAGAAATATCATTTATGGGATTTCCTTTTGAGGGCGCTCTGGTTCCCTGGTTTCTAGAACCCGAGACGGTGTGCGGTTTTTAGTCGGTTCGAGTCCGACATAACCACCAGTTGGTGATATCCGAGGGAATTTCCGCACAAAAAAAGGGGTAGATATAATATCCAGAGACACTTAGTATCTACGAGTTTTTAACTATTAGCCCAAAGATAATTTTTCATGTTTCTAACTTAAAAAAGAGGGACTTCCATACAAACTTTTAACCCCTATTTCACCCCCTTGGGGGTAGAAATTCCAAAATTCCTTCCTTAATGGGTATCTACTTAATGAGACGATCATACTCACCAAATTTTGTATTCCCAAGTTTAATAGTTTCTTACGGGTAGAATATTGGGAAACGCTTAAATACGTATCTCCTATTTTTTTATCAATAGCCCTAAAATAAATTTTCATGTTTCTAACTTCAAAACTGACGGACTTCTAGACTAACCCGCTTACGAAATATCAACGCCTATTTCATCTCTTCAGCGTAGAATATCGAGAAAGGCCTAAATACGTATCTATTCATTTTTAATCAGTAGCCCAAACCAAAAGAAAAGTTTCATGTTTCTAATTTAAAAATGACGAAGTTCCAAACAAAGTTCAACCCCTATTTCACCCCCTTAGGGGTAGAATATTAGGAAACGTTGAAATACATTTCTACAAATTTTTATAAGTAATCCAAAAATAAAGTTTCATATTTCTTAAATAGCCCTAAAATAAACTTTCATGTTTTTAACTTCAAAAATGACGGACTTCCAGACTAACCTACATACAAAACGTCAACCCCTATTTCACCCTTAAGGAGTAGAATATCCGCTCTATCTATCAGAAACGCTCTCTTGGACCACTACTCTTGGATTCTGCTTATGCTTTCCATCAGGCAGAGTAGAGTCATTTTGGCGGGCCAAACATAAAAAAAAAAAAAAAAAAACGCTTAAATACGTGTTTACTCATTTTTAATCAGTAGTCCAAAAATAAAGTTTCATGTTTCTAACTTAAAAAATGACGGACTCCCATACAAACTTTAAACCCCTATTTCACCACCTTGGGGGTAGAAATTCCGAAATTCCTTCCTTAATGGGTGTCTACTTAATGAAACGATAATACTCACCAAATTTTGTATTCCTAAGTTTAATAGTTTCCGCTCGGCGATGATGAATCAGTCAGTCAGTCAGTCAGGACATGTTATTTTATAAGTATAGAAGATACATCAGATTAACACATAGGTTACTGTTTGCCGCGATAACCGACATACACGCGGGCGGAGCCGCGGGCAACAGCTAGTCACTAATAAAACACATATTTACAACAAATATTTTTTTTTTTGCTTTATTTACAATTTACATTAATATTATTATCTACAATAATAAATGCGAAGAGATGCACAAAACGCGATAAGTCCAACGATAACTCCTGGTCGTAAACCACTCGCTCCATTCCCGGAGAAGAAGTAGTTATTCTCTGGAAAAAAAACTCAATATTAGGTTCCGTGATGTTATCCATATCTCATTTTAAGTTGGACTTATACTGCAATAAATAATGATAACGTAAGAACTTAATACTTCTCACACACGACCGTCTGTACTATGATAACCAGATTGCTTACAAACTTATATATTTAATACATACATATATATGGTCCAGGCACGGTACAAATAGTCAATCTCATCAAATATTTATTGTTCCTAGGTGTGATTTGAACACATTTCCCCTAGCTTAGCTGTCAGGGTTACTAACCACTAGCTTAACAGGTCAATCGAATATTAAAGTAAAACTGCAAATAGAAATAAAAAATATCAATCTACTAAAGGATCTAACCAATATTTCTTATTGAGAGACAGACATATCTACCACTAGCAATCCGCCCCGGCTTCGCACGGGCTCTTTTCGGAAAATATAATATAGCCTATGTTACCCCGAGAAGATGTCATTGTGAAGCTTAATTTTTTCCGATGTCTTCAACAAATATTTTTATAATTTATAATTTATAATATATTTTAGCCAATATACTCAAAAAATTGACAAATTATATACGTAAACCTTCCTTAGGAATCACTCTATCTATGGGTAAAAACTGCATCAAAATCCGTGCTGTAGCTTTTGGGTTTATCACGAACAGACAGACGCGGCGGAGGACTTTGTTTTTAACCGACTTCCAAAAGGAGGAGGTTCTCAATTTCATCGGTTTTTTTTTTTTATAGTGTGGTACCTACTATTCCATTGGCTTGGCACTGACTTCAAACCAATGAATAGGTAGCACATACAAATTAAGTTATTTTATAGGTACTTTTTAGTTTTTGAAGTCGGTTTTTTTAAACGAATTTTTTTTTTAAATAATATGCATTGATATTATTTATTAAATCTTCTTTCAAATCAACGAGCTATAGTTACTATCATAACTAACCTATATGTATTCTTGATAATGATAATTTTATTATATACACATCAATAAGTTCCTAAGAGAAAGCAAAAACTGTGTTACTATCTATCTGCTATTCACACATTATTTGTGTTCTTGTTATCTCACCAAGCTAAGCCAATAAATGCTTTGATAGAAATGAACTCACAATCATACATAATTCCCCGTGAGATTTGAACACGAAAACATCGTATTACAAGTCCAGCGCTCTAAACCCAAGCCTTAATCTTAACGGTGTATTAAAATAAAATAATATTATCAAAACTGAGTCATCAAAAATATTTGTGACCTACGTTCTTTATTTTCTTATACAGTGATACAGCTTCCAGTACCAGTTTCTAGAACGGTACATACAGTGTAACTATTACCTATATAGGTAGTCAATTTGCCTGGAAAATTTAAGGGTGATGGGTTGTGTAACCTCCCTATGTACCACCCACTCTTATTATCCGGTCAGACAGAGAGGTCCGATAATGTTTCTAATGTAAGAAGGGGATGGAGATACCTCCACCTGCTTACAGACAGACAGGCTGTTTATTTACTGAGTGGTAGATGCAGTTATGATATACTTCACATCGTCAGTTTCATAATATAATATAGATATATTGATGTTCCTCCCCGACCCTTCAGGGTGTGGTCATTTAAATTGCGTTTCATCTATTTTTAACCGGCTTCCAAAAAGGAGGAGGTTCTATGTTCCACTGTATGTATATTATTTTATGGATGTTCACCGATTACTCCGTCAATTGGGGACCAATTTTGAAAATTCTTTTTGTATTCGAAAGGGTATGCTCCCGAGGTGGCACCGACTTCAAACAGATTCTAGGTACCTAGCACACATAATCTTAATCTTAATATAATATAACTAGCTGTTGCCCGCGGCTTCACCCGCGTGTATGTCGGTTATCACTGCAAATAGTAGCTTATGTGTTATTCTGATGTATAAGCTATATTACTGTAAAGTTTTATCCAAATCCGTTCAGTAGTTTTTGGGTGAAGGAGTAACAAACTAACTAACAAACTTTCGCGTTATTAATATAGGTAGGATTTTTATCGATATAAAATCATAATACAAAATGTATCGGTACCTGAATAGTTTTATTTTCTTTACCTCGCATAGAACTTTTATATATTTTTATAAATCAGTTTAAATAAAATAAAGGGGTTAAGACAATTTCGTGAAAACTAAAAATTTTGTATAGCGCCATCTGTATTTTTGATATGGAACTCATTCCTATCTGATGTCCCACGACACCACTCGATTTTTTTTACAAATAAGACACGTTTTACTATTAAAAACTTATTTAAGTATTTATATATGTACATAAATTATAAAGTGTTTATATGAGCTTATTTCGACATTTGACAGGGCCAAGGCCTTCGACCGGGTCTGGCACCGCTCGCTTCTCTCCAAGCTCTCGGCATTCGGTCTGCCTCCTAGACTATGTCACTGGATTGATGCTTTTCTTCATCAGCGTCGCATTATGGGCCTTTGCGACGGCACGGCCTCTGATGTTCTGGATGTAAACGCTGGCGTACCTCAGGGTTCAGTCCTATCGCCCACACTATTTCTTCTGCATATCAATGACATGTTAGCTCTTGGCAACATACATTGCTATGCAGACGATAGCTCAGTTCATGGGCGATATTTTTGACACCGTTCAGCCAAGCTGGCAGACGTTGAGAAAAGTCGACAGAAGCTTGTCCGTGACCGGGTTTTGAACCGCATTTTACAATGGGGTGATAAGAATCTGGTCGAGTTCAACGCTACGAAAACACAGTTATGCGCGTTCTCTACCAAAAAGTCTCCATTTCTTTCCCTCCCCACTTTTCAGAGCACTCAACTGCCACTACGGGGTAAGCTCGGTGTCCTGGGCATGGATATTTGCTGGGACCTCGAGTACTGTTCTCATCTTTGTGATGGATCCGCGCAGTATTTGCTTGATGCTTTCGATCGGTTGCAGTGGCGAGCAGTCCGCTTTACCAACAGTCCCGAAGCCACCGAGTTCCTTGAACCTCTGAAGCTGCGTAGAGATATCGCCTCTATAGCAGTCCACTACCATCTGTATCATTGGAAGTATTCTGCAGAATAACATGTTCACTCTCGAACCAAACGGTTTGGTTCATCCTTCCTGTGCCGAGCAGCTAAAAACTGGAACTCACTTACAGCGCACGTGTTTCTCTCCCACTGTGATCCCGGGCCCTTTAAGTGGGGCGTAAATTAAGTGGGGCGTGAAAAAGCATCTCACTAAGCCGTCATAGTGTGGGACGCAATTCTACATTGTCTGCTTTCCCAGTGAGTATGGTTGCCCCCACTGTTGGATTCTGCTTGAGTTTTCCATCAGGCTGACCATAGTCACTTTGGCAGCTTAAAAAAAAAGTACAATTTTAATAACTACGTTTTTTCTTTTGCCATATTTTGCCAAAATATGAAGATTTTGCGGATTTGATATACGTGAGTATGCTGCCCATGAGAAAAAAAAAACTGTATCTTTAAGCATCTGTCCTTGGGTTTTGTTAATATTGTTTTCATGCATTCAGCGGAAACTGCATTCTTTTAAATTAAAATGTCAAATAAGTTGGAATTATTGGAATACGGGGAATTAAAACATTATCTTCTTTTGCCATTCCATGCGTCATGATTGTAGCTTTTACAATGTTGTACCCCAGTTGTGTAATATTTAGCCATGTACTATTACATTGCTTTGGCGCTCAAGATACCTCATTTAATAGTACTGGAACATTAACTTGCAGCCTCAACTTATGGGAAGGCACTCCTGATATTTCTAAAGACTTTAAGTATTCGACATCATCTCCCTCCACGCCTGACATGATCCGTTCGTTTAATTGATAACTATCTCATTAGTCAGCAGATCAGGATCGAAATTATTTTTAAATCATCTGTGCTAACTTAAACCAAAACCCACGTCTCAGTGTAATCATGTCGTTACTGTCAGTTGGCATACTATCTTCTCCGTGATAACTCCGTAAATGTCATATCAGAATAGCTCTAATACATATTTTGTCTCTTGTCGCAAACTAACTCACAAACCTAACATATTTCTATATAAACTGCCATCCCCTGTTGCTAAAAAAATTTACCCCCTTGAGGGTAAAATTTTTACAAACTTTAAATGACATTTTCATTCTTACCTAACTAACAGCTAGCGTATAATGACGATACTTCTGCAGAGAATTTTGAAGTTAAGAAACGCTGTTAATTAATTATATTAATTTGGCTTATTTATTTCTATTAATATAATGAACATTCAAATCAGAAATCGAACAACATCTCAGAAATAATTCTTCGGTTTATAGTTGGATAAGAATGGTAGGAACCTACTCATGTTTTTATAAATTAAATATGCTAAAAAATAATCACATATATGTACTATTAAATTTCATATTATAATTATATCCAGTCATCTAATTATTTTCGACTTAACTGTACCTGCGCCCACCTGCTTGCGCAGCTAACTTCAGAAACACCATAAAGTTTGGTTCGGACTAAACCCGTCTGGCGGCTAGCGGTGGGCTGACGGCTTACACTAAATTTACGTCTAGCGGTCAGCATATTTGTTTCTCTAAAGT
The DNA here is from genome assembly GCA_949125395.1 of Diaphora mendica. Lineage (NCBI taxonomy): Eukaryota > Metazoa > Arthropoda > Insecta > Lepidoptera > Erebidae > Diaphora > Diaphora mendica. The sequence continues at coordinate 507,478 of OX421332.1, read as the reverse complement.
GCATATAATTCATAAAAAGACAATGACGTACAAAATAAAATTACTTACTCTTCTTCTCGTTGGGGTCTGTGACGCCACATGGCCGGTAAGATATCGTCTTCTTACGCTTGGTGTTCACAAAACCTGGTATGAGTATACTTGGCGAGTCCAGACGCCCTGTCGCCAATAACCTAGAGACAGGAGAACCATATAAATTACTCGTAGTCTGCGAAGGCCATAGGTCATACCAGATATGAAGGTATAGCTACAAACCCATACCTTCATATCTTAATTGTGATCCTGACTGCAACATCGGTGGTCACTCATCATGATAATCAACAGTCTTTAGTAGTCTACCATTGGCCCTCAGAAAGTAGGGTTTGGCCTACTATACTACTATAGCCAGAGGCGGTGGCATGGGACTTCTTGCAAGTTGCCCTGGTCTCTGGTGGCCATCAGTACGTTGTATGGTCGTTACCTGGTGAAGTCCAGCTCCAGCCTGTTGGCGTGTGGCCCCGTGAAGTGCATGAGCAGCTGCACGCACGTGCCCCCGTGCAGCGCGCGCGTGCGCCGCGCGTCCACGCTCAGCGTCCACTCGGGCACGCCCAGCACGTTGTATGGTCGTTACCTGGTGAAGTCCAGCTCCAGCCTGTTGGCGTGTGGCCCCGTGAAGTGCATGAGCAGCTGCACGCACGTGCCCCCGTGCAGCGCGCGCGTGCGCCGCGCGTCCACGCTCAGCGTCCACTCGGGCACGCCCAGCACGTTGTATGGTCGTTACCTGGTGAAGTCCAGCTCCAGCCTGTTGGCGTGTGGCCCCGTGAAGTGCATGAGCAGCTGCACGCACGTGCCCCCGTGCAGCGCGCGCGTGCGCCGCGCGTCCACGCTCAGCGTCCACTCGGGCACGCCCAGCACGTTGTATGGTCGTTACCTGGTGAAGTCCAGCTCCAGCCTGTTGGCGTGTGGCCCCGTGAAGTGCATGAGCAGCTGCACGCACGTGCCCCCGTGCAGCGCGCGCGTGCGCCGCGCGTCCACGCTCAGCGTCCACTCGGGCACGCCCAGCACGCGCCGCATCTCCTCCAGGAACATACCGCTACGACAGATATATTCTCACTCAGATCAATAAAGTAATGATTACAAATTATAACAAAAAACAAACTGACTTCAAGAACTGGGGAATTCAAATCGGGAGCACATGGGAAGCATCAGCTTTCAAATAAAAAAAGAATCATCAAATCGGTTCACCCAGCCGAAATTTATGAGGTAACAAACATAATGGCACTCGGGAACTGCCGCGATTAAGCTATTGCATAGCATTTTTTATTAATTTATGCAGTTATAATTTATTTTATTTTGCCAGGTTCTCATTTAATATTTTTCAATAAGTATTTAAATAATAGAGGACGTTAGTTTACCTCGTAGTTGCGAAACAGCTTAACAGATGGCGCTGACCGGTTTTTATTTATGCAGTTTTTTTATTTATTTTTTGAACATGTATACTTACGGGGCCCACATGCGGTGAGTGTGGCATTATAAAGATATGATGGATACCTATACACCTCTATACTTTCTTAAACCCAGACTGTTTTGTCTGTCTGTCTCTGACAAACAGATTTGTTGATTTGTCGTCCAGAGCAGCTCGTCTCGATCTGTGCGAGCTTCGGGTCTTACGTTTTTTCGTTATGTTACGGAACTTCTGCTCAAAGGCCTCAAAGCCCGCGATAAAAAGTTATGCAATAGCTTAAAATACAATCGAATTGATAACCTCCTCCTTTTTTGAAGTCAGTTAAAAAGACACCATTTCTCCTATTTTCAAGACTTTTGAGTTTTGAGTTCATCATCATCATCACTGCTGGACATAGGCCTCTCCAATTGCACATCACAATTCCTACTTTACTTTAAACATACTGTCCTGTAGATAAATATGAAAATAAATATACCAAGTATAAGTTATTTTTTATTTCATACAATTCTTTTAAAATATAATAAAATCGTCTCTGACATAATACTAAGATTAAATTATAGTATACTCACAGCACAAATCTCGGGGGCTTCATGATATTGACGTACTTAATGATATCCTTATCTGGCTCTATATTAGCGCAGGCGAACCTCTCGGAGCTCTTCTCTGGTCCGAAGATGACAATTGACCGTCCGAGGGCACTCACCTTGCCCTCCAGCGGGAAGTTACTGTCCATGAATATCTGTCGTTCACCACCAATATCTGGGCAATGTGAGAATTCAAAAGTGTTTTCATGTGCGACATACAAGGGATTACAATGTCGATATAAATTCACATATATCTAGTAAAGGTTCACGCCCATGCGCGAGTAACAGGGCTTTCTTCAGAGAACTTTGATTTTGGTGTCATGCTCGATAGATTTTTAACACGCTTTAATTAGCTTGATCTGTACCCAAGTAACGGAATCTTTTAACTTCATTTTCACCTACTTCTAGGAGTCTAATTAACTTGAAAATTTGCACAGGGGTCAAGGGCCGATGACAATACAATAATTTGAAATTAAAAAAACTCAAAAAATATATTTAAAAAAAAGTTTTAATAAAAAACTAAAACAAACACGCTTTTAAGCGTGGGGCGACATTATTGAAATATTTTCAGAAAGCACCCCACGCTTTTATACATTAAAATTATTTTCTACTTTTTAGTTTAAAAGTGTGTTTGTTTATTTTTTTAACCGACTTCCAAAAGGAGGAGGTTCTCAATTTCATCGGTATTTTTTTTTTATGTATGAACATTGAATACTCCGTCAATTGTAGACGGATTTTGAAAATTATTTTTGTATTCGAAAGGGTATGCTCCTCATGTGGTCCCATGGCCACCATATTAGGATCTGATGATGGGATCCCAAGGAAAAAGAAGGAAACCTTCAAATTTACGTGAGCGCCTGCAATGAAGTTAAGAGCAATTGTCTGCATGCCTTCATATTCTGTAGACATCATTTAATTTCATAATACAAAGTCCATTTGAGATTTTGATACAAAAAAATACCTGAAGTCTTTTCGATTCTCGATTCGATTCGAAAGGATAGACCTTTAGTCGTATTCTTTTAAGTTATTTAGGTGAAATGATGATGAGAGACTTGAGAAAGACTAAAAAGCGAAAAATAAAATGAAAACTTCGTTTAAAAAAACCGACTCCAAAAACTAAAAAGTATAAAATAACTTAATTTGTATGTGCTACCTATTCATAGGTTTGAAGTCGGTGCCAAACCAAAATGTAATAGTAGGTACCGCACTCGCCGCGCGTGACCTTGAGCGGGATAGCTGCTTTTCGCGTAGAACAAAACAAGCGAAGCGTCGGTGACGTCGTTGACGATCGTCTCGAAATAAAGCGAGTGTGGTACCTACTATTACATTTTGCTTGGCACCGAATTAAAACCTATGAATAAGTAGCACATACAAATTAAGTTATTTTTGTCTGTCTGTCTGTTTGTTCCGGTAAATCCTGGAATGGCTGGACCGATTTTGATGGGACTTTCACTGATAGGTAGCTGATGATATAAGGAGTAACTTATGCTACTTTTTTTAGACTAGCTTCGCCCCGCGGCGTTACCCGCGGTACGACAATAACCGCGGGTAACACCGCGGGGTTCAGCTAGTGTTATATAAACGGCAAAATTTGAAGTCTGTTATCAGTCACGTTTAACTCCTCTCTAGAACAATTCTTACTATTACCGTAGTTTGAAGTGACTTACTAATAGTGCCGAGCCTCGCTGTCAAGTCTCCGACATCACACCGCAGAGGATTGTCCGCCCCGCACTCCTGGTTGTACAGATCGTGCTGCAATATGCAAACAATATTATATAATGATCATTCGTTAGGATCTAGATAAGTGGAAACGCTGTGGTAACGAAGAACGAAAAACATATTTCAGGCTAATACCTAATTTTAATGTTAAGTCAAGTTTTCAATGTTCTCTCCGCATACCCCAATGATTAACTAATAGCCAAAGTCTCAATTCAGCATATTATTATGTACCAGAAGACTATAAAGTTTAAATGTACAAAAATTAATTAAAAACCAACTCGTAAAAAGCCATCATGCGTCAAGGCCCGAAACCAGCACAATTTCTGTTTTAAACTATTATTTTCGCGAGCAAGCGATTATCGCCGCCCATGGACACCTACAACACCAGAAGCGTCACAAGTGCGTTGCCGGCCTTTGGGGGTTGGGGGAGGGGTGAGATAGGAAGGAGGGGGTGTGGGAGATAGGGGGAGAGGTGGGGTATGGGCCTCCGGTATCCTCACTCACTCGGTGACACAAGTGCGTTGCCGGCCTTTTAGGGATGGGAAAGGAGATGGGGGGAGGGGTTAGGATATGGGTCTCCGGTATCCTCACTCACTCGGTGAAACACAGCGCAAGCACTATTTCACACCGGTTTTCTGCGAGGCCGAGGTATCACTCCGGTCGAGCCGGCCCATTCATGCCGAAGCGTGGCTCTCCCACGGTGTTGTTGAAATATTGTTGCCTAAAAAAATGTAATACTGCCGCGGAATGAGCAGTAAGTATGATAAACAACGGGGTGCAAGTAATTCTCAGGAAAATATTCCAACCAAATAATCGTCTTTTCAGCACTTTCCAGCAGTCCCTTACATCAATAAAATTGATCCTTCTATTACTACACTTACATTTAATGGATCTGCAAGTTGTGTGAAGTAAGGGTTCCATCTGTAGCCGCCAGCGACGCATCTCGTGTGCGTCACCTGGACCGCAGCGTCCACGCCCACGGGATTCACGAAGATTGCCCAGTTGTGGTTATGTGTCTGAAATTTACACAAACAGTCTCAAGTCTACTCTAATATTTATAACATACTAGCTTTTACACGCGGCTTCGCTCACGCAGACTTTCATCCTATGATTTACCCCCTTAGGGGTGGAATTTCAAAAATTCCTTTCTTATCACTTACGTTATATAAAGAACCTACAAGCAAAATTTCAGGATTCTAGCTTCAGCGGTTTGGGCTGTGCGTTGATCTCTGGGTATGTCAGTCAGTCACCTTCCTCTTTTATATATATATATAGGAGACTAGCAGCCGTTCACAACTCGTACGCGTGGAGTTAGTTATTTGCACATTTTTTTATACTTAAATACGATTTAAAATGCTTCTGCTATAATTACTTCAATAACATAGAACTTTCATACAAACTGCCAACCCCCGTTTTACCCCCTTAGGGGTGGAGTTTCGTAAAATCCTTTCTTAGCGGATGTCTACACTATATAAGGAACATACCTGCCAAATTTCAAGTTTATAGGTGTTGTAGTTTCTGAGATTTCGTGATTAATAATTGAGTGGTATTTCGCTTTTATATATATAGATAGATTTTAAGCTATTGCATAACTTTTATCGCGGGCTTTGAGCGCGGCGACCGAATCAAGAAATTCCGTAACGAAAATAAGACCTCACACCCGAAGCTCGCATGGATCGAGACGAGCTGCTCCGAAATCGGACGAATGCGTAAGCAGCTGTTTGTGAAAAAGTATATAGGTGTATAGGTATCTTTAGGTACTTTACAAACATACGCACGCCTAGACTCAGTACAATAATTTGTAGATTACTCAGTGCAGTAGAAAGCGGTATTTCTAATATACACCCTGTGTGTATCGGGTCGTGTGTGACTGTGTGGGGTGGGGTGTCACGAGGGACTTTACAAACAAACACTCGCCGCGCGTGACCTTGATCGGGATAGCTGCTCTTCGCGTAGGACAAAACAACCGAAGCGTCGGTGACGTCGTTGACCTCGACCTCGTTCGTCTCGAAATGTAGCGAGTGTGGTACCTACTATTACATTTGGCTTGGCGCCGAATTCAAACCTATGAATAGGTAGCACATACAAATTAAGTTATTTTATACTTTTCAGTTTTTGAAGTCGGTTTTTTTAAACGAAGTTTTTTTTTTGTAAATACATACATATTATACATAGAAAACACCCAAACTCCGAAAAAAATATTTGTAGATCATACAAACGTTTGGTTCGACCCAGGAATCGAACCCGAGACCTCATGATCAGCAGTCGCACACGCCAACCGCGAGACCAACGAGGCAGTGAGAATGTGTGAGATCCACTCACCAGGTTAGTATCCCTGACGCCAGGGTACCTCAGCTTGACCTCGATGACGGTGTCACTGGCGCTGGCGTCGTTGTGTATGAGCTGCGTCATGCGCACGTAGCCCCAGGCGAAGCCCCCGGGCTGGTGGAACGACGCCATGGCGCGGAGCTCGCGAGCCTCCGACGGGCTGTAGCCACGCTCGATGGATGAACAGGCCCAGCGACGGTTGTTCTACAATGGCAATTAAATAGTATACGATTCTAAATCCAAACCGTTTACCGTGGGAGAGCCACGCTTCGGCATGAATGGGCCGACTCGGCCGGAGTGATACCACGGCCTTACAGAAAATCAATGTACATACTCCTCTCCGACAAACACACTCATGACGCCTCTGGTGTTGCGGGTGTCTATGGGCCGCGGTACAATCGCTTACCATCAGGTGATACGCGTGTTCATTTGCAAGTACAAGCGCAAGCGCCGCATTTATCTCTCGCTTCCATTTAAGGCTTGAAGTGCAAGCCTTAAACGCCTCAGAGCGAGGTAACGTTTATGTCATCTTCGGAAAACTAAGAGTCTTTTATGTCCCTCAGCACTACATGCTTTTTTCCCTTGGCTTTGCTCTGTCCCTAAAGCTTTTTTTTTTTTTAACGTGTGGAAATCGCCTCGGACCGTCACCTCACCGGGGCTTGCGGCGGGGCGGTGTGTCGGACTCGAACCGACTAAAACCACACGGTGTGCCACTCTGCGCCTGTGAAGGGAGGAATCCGTGAACTGCAGTTGTTAACACGTCCGGACCCCTCCCAGCGCTTGCCCGCACTGAAGCGGGCACCGTCAGCTGTTAACCTCTCATTTTAGGCGACGTACGGCACACGCGTAACGTCGTCTCCTCGCGGGCGGCCACTAGAGCGGATGGAAGGGAAAGCCCGTCCCGACCATCCGCGGCCACACTCAGGGCGGCATGAGGCGCAGGTGAGCGCGCCTCCGCCGCCCGGTTCGTCGGCGGCGGATTGGGTCCGAGTGGATGTCATCCTCCCGGGCCTTCTCCGCCACCTCCTTCTGCGAGATGACTTCTTCGCAGAAGGTTGCGACCGCGGTAAAACTGCTATCGCTACCGGCCATGAAGCATATGACGGCCGGTAGCGAGAGATCTCCTCCGATGACTGCAGTGAGGGCCCGGCGCTGCGACGCCCAAGCGGGGCAAATCGCCAGCGTATGCTGGGCCGAGTCCTCACTGCAGTCGCAGTGGTGGCAGGCGGGACTCAATTCCCTCCTAGCGACCGAGTGCAGGTACTTCCCGAAGCAACCGTGCCCGGAAAGGACCTGCGTCAGTCGGAAGGAAAAGGTCCCGTGCTGCCGCCGCTCTGTCCCTAAAGCTAGTACAACCTAAAACCGTCTCAGTCATCATCCTTTAACAGTCCATTACTGGTGGAATTACTAGGTTTTGACATACTATACCTCACTGCCCAGACGGTTTGGCATTTGGGATTTAATTTTGGTTTCAGATTTTTTTTTTCATGGAATAGCCCGGCAAACGAGCAGACATATCGCCTGATGGTAAGCGATTACCGCCGCCCATGGACACCTGCAACATCAGAAGCGTCACAAGTGCGTTGCCGGCCTTTTGGGGATGGGGGGGGGAGGTAGAGGTATTTGCCTCCGGTATCCTCACTCACTCGGTGAAACACAGCGTAAACACTATTTCACACCGGTTTACTGAGAGGCCGTGGTATCACTCCGGTCGAGTTTGAAGTGATGTTTTCCTACAGAGTTGTCTCCCTTACTTCTTCCTCCCGAATGAGGGACCTGACACACCATCTTCTTAAGCTATCATCATTAAGCTACAGACAAACTTGAAGACGGTCCAAGCTAATTAACTAACCTTTTTATGCAACACCACAGATCGACCCAAGATGCTGTAGGGTCCAAACAAAGACACTTGGGTTTCATTGTACACAGTGGTGAGAGAGCGGGACTCTATCAACCCGTACTTGATGCCAAGGTCTCCAAGTTCATACTGATCCGCAGTCCCTGTAAATAAAAAGATGATATTATTAATTCATTATGTGATAGTAAATAGGTAAATAAACTTCATTATGGAAATTCAAGTTGATACAGTCTGATATAGAATACAGTTCTGGGCAGGAAGCTTTAAAACCGTGGAGAACCACGCCTCGGCATGAATGGGCCGGCTCAACCGGAGTGATACCACGGCCTCACAGAAAACCGGTGTGAAATAGTGCTTGCGCTGTGTTTCACCGTGTGAGTGAGGATACCGGAGGCCCATAAACATCTCCGCCCCAATCACCCCCAAAGGTCGGCAACGCACTTGTGACGCCTCTGGTGTTACAAGTGTCCATGGGCAGCGGTAATCGCTTACCGTCAGGCGATACGTCTACACGTTTGCCAGCCTATTCCATAAAAAAAAACAAGAGTCACAGACATTGCTGCAATTTGAGTCGTTCCCCCCACTTTAAGAGGGGAAGTATTAAACATCATGCCTTAATAAAATGTATGAATTACCTTTAAGAGGAGGTGGACTCAGAGTCTTGTTGACGTGAAAAGGATTAAATGTGTCATACAGCGTGGTCTTCTCGCAGGGGAACTCCAGATCTCGCTCCACAGGCACCTGGAAATCGCTTTTGGTTAGAAATGCTACGATAGTACAGTCCACGGTCTAAGAAAACAAGGTTTCGCATTCCGAGAGCGGCTCGATGTGACGTCACTATCCAGTTAACACGTGATACCAACACAACACGAAATGAACCAACCAGAACCAGCGATAGCGATGATGACGTCATGTCGATCGTCGTAATGCCATACCTGGCGTAGTATATTGCTATACCATGGTACAGTCTACTTGTATACTAACTGGTACGATTATTTGCACTTATAGAAAGAAGGTCCAAGAAGAGATCGCGAAGCACTATTTCAATGCACTCGACACCACGGGCTAAAGGGTCCCATACATAACTACGAATTCGCAACGCATTGCAAATATCTGCGAGCACACGGATGCACCGCAAAGAACTTCACTTCGTATCGCATCGCATCGCAGTTATGTGTGGGAGCCCTAATAAGCGTGTGTTCTTGCTACAAACAAAACAAGCTAGCTTAAACCTATGATTATCAGACTGTTGATAAATATGTTTATTTCATTTCTAAATACATTTATATTATAGTAGGTAAATTACACCCTAACGCAGATCAAATGATCATGATCAATACACAATTATTTGTCCTTAGTTGGAATCGGACCCAGGACATCAAGCTTAGTAGTCTGCGTCACTAACCACTGGACCAAATACCCGTTATAGTAATGATGTTCTAATAATTTCTATGAAAACGTTTTTTTTATGGAATAGGGAGCAGACGTATCTCCTGATGGTAAGCGATTACCGCCGCCCATGGAGACCCGCAACACCAGAGGCATCACAAGTGCGTTGCCGGCCTGTGGGGGATAGGGAGAGGGATGTGGGTAGGGACTGGGGTATGGGCCGCCAGTATCCTCACTCACTCGGTGAAACACAGCGCAAGCGCTATTTCACACCGGTTTGCTGTGAGGCCGTGGTATCACTCCGATCGAGCCGGCCCATTCATGCCGAAGCGTGGCTCTCCCACGGTAGAAAGATTCAAGAAGATGTTAAAGAATGAAGTGAACTCACCACATGTATCTTGTAATCGTTGACGTGTTCTAAGTAGTCAAGCGTGACGTGTACATTGGTGACGTCATACTCTGATTGCTGCGTCATCTCGATCCTGCCTTTCACCGGCGCCGCTTCCCCGTTGCCGAACCAGTCTCGAATGACGGCCTTGCGACGGTGGAGGCCATTTACACTGGAAATATGAGAAACATAATGTTTTGTGGGGGACAGGTGTGTCATGTCCCACCAACACAAAGGGAGGATCCTCCGACCAGGCGAGGTGATCATGCCTGGCGGGCCAACTGCCCAACTGTTGATGTTGGGATGTTGTATGTATCTTAATTGGCGCGCGAACTTTCACTGCGCGATTCAGGATTGGTAGTTTCTTAGTTTTCTTCGTTTCTCCGTAGTTCAGTGTAACTTTCGGTAGATGGCGCTGTAGTATATTTCTGTTGCGCTGTGTGTGGAAGTCGCCACAGTTTAATTTATAACACACTAGCAACCGGCCCCGGCTTCGTACGGTCTTTTTAAGGAAAATATAATTTGCCTGTGTTACCCCGAGAAGATGGACGGCTTCATTTTTTCCGACGTCTTTAATAAATATCGTTATATTTTATTTATCCAATATACTTAAAAAGTTAACAAATTATATTCAAAAACCTTCCTCAAGAATAATTATATTTATTGGTTAAAACCGCAACAAAACCCGTGCAGTAGTTTTAGAGTTTTTCGCGAACAGACAGACAAATTTAGGGATTGATTTCCGCTACTCACCAGCCAGGTCTGCAGTTCCGTGTTGGGGTATAATAGGAGAGGTCTGAGACAAGTTTTCAGCTTGCCTCAAATACCTACCCAAAAAATGGTACCAGCTCTCGGACCAACAGCAGTCGCATACGCTACCACTGCGCCACAGAGGACGGAGGACCGATGAGGGGTCCCTCATCTGTTAAAGCCACTGTGTACCTGCTCGTTTCCGTCATCAAAAACCTTCCTATTCCTCATGAGCCGTCACCCTGACTTAAGGTCGCTGTATACGTAACGAGATATTACCTCGGACGGGACGTGAACGGGACGGGGACGTGACTGCCTCGTTCAAAACGGGAACGTATGTAAATGCATACGCACCGTGACTGTACACACTTGATTAGTTTTTCGTCATCCATTTTTGACACTTGCGTCATCAAGACGTCACTAGTTCTCTCTCCGGAACGAACGGAGTGATTGCATACGTAGCGGACACACGGACGGGACGGGGCACGTGCGGGGCGAGACGTGTTTAGCACGTCCCGTGAGTGCCACGTACCCGTCCCGTCCGTGTGTCCGTGAAATATGCACTTTCATATACATTTTCAACCGACTTCAAAAAGTAAAGTAAAGACTCAATTCGACTGTATTTTTTTTTTATGTTTGTTACCTCATTACTTTGGACTGGGTGAACCGATTTTGATGATTCTTTTTTATTTGAAAGCTGGTGCTTCCCGAATGGTCCCATTTAAATTTGGTCCAGATTGAAGTCGTTTTTTTTTTTTTAATTTGTAATTATGTATGAAACGATGTTTGCAAAACTTCCCGTCCCGTCCCGTCCGTATAAAAACCCGTGACGTATGCAGCGGCCTTTAATAAATAAAATCTTGATAATTCATACTAATACTTACATAGAGCAGGCCATTCTCTCCCCGCGCGCGACGGGTCCGTGGTCGTCGTATATGACGAGCGACTTCCTCAAGACGGCGAACTTGCCCGCCAGCGCCACCGCGCTGTCCGTGAACAGCCGCCGCGTGAGACGAGCCGAGTCTGCCTTCTTGCCCGCCACTGACAACGTGCCGTGTCTGGAAGATAACAATCAAACTTTTAAGCTATTGCATAGCTTTTATCGCGGGCTTTGAAGCCTTTGAGCGCGGCGACCGAATCAAGAAATTCCGTAACGTAACGAAAATAAAACCTGACACCCGCAGCTCGCAATAGTAATACGGGGCAAACGAGCAGACGTATCGCCTGATGGTAAGCGATTAACGCCGCCCATGGACACCCGCAACACGAGAGACGTCACAAGTGCATTGGGGGCCTTTGCGGGATGGTGAGGAAGATGGGGGCGGGGTTAGGATATGGGTCTCCGGTATCCTCACTCACTCGGTGAAACACAGCGCAAGCGCTGTTTCACACCGGTTTTCTGTGAGGCCGTGGTATCACTCCGGTCGAGCCGGCCCATTCATGCCGAAGCGTGTCTCTCCCACGGTGTGTTGTACTTTGGGTTTCAACAGGCATTAGTAAGAAAGAAATACTTGACTAGCAAAATAGCAAGTGTAATTTTGCTGTTTTAGCAATAATCAACGTCGATGGCCCACATGAGCAGATATGACCATTTACTTTCAGGGTGTGTGCTTTTTTATTGGAATAACAATGTATAATATTGTATTAATATGTAATATATAAACTTATTATACTTCTAATTATACTCCTAACTATCGAAAATGCAATACACTTGACTCAACATCAAAAAAATTGACGGGAAAAAAAGCAAAATATTGATGCCAAACTTCAAAACTTTTTTCACCAACTTGTATAAATGAATCTGACGTTTCTTTTTCTAACAAAATGGAAATACGTCATTTACACAAGCTGACCCACGCAACGTCGTTTACGTCTCCTTATTGCCCGTAGCGTACAAAATTTTCCCCGTTTTTGCAACATTTTTCATTGGTGCTCCGTTCCTATTGGTCTTAGCGTGATGATATATAGCCTATAGCCTTCCTCGATAAATGTACTAGCCAACACTGAATGAATTTTTCAAATAGGACCAGCGAGCAAACAAACAAACTCTTCAACTTTATAATATTATAGTACAAATTAAGTGGTTATTTAGTACCTCGTAGTGAAGTCTCCCAGCTGGCAGAGTCCTTCGAGGCCAGGTCTGCAGTAGGACTCCGGATGCCTTGTATCGATGTCCAGTAAATGCGGCTGGTAGACCTTGCCGGCGCTGAGGCAGCGAGCGGTCCAGTTGTAGTAGTCAGCTCCCGGCGCGTGCTCGTGGATGGCCCAGCGGTGCTCCGCCGAGTTGTTTACGTTCGCGCCGTCCGCATGCACCTGTGACAAACAATGCTGAATCACTCATCACCATCCACAACACTCTGTAACAACCCACTGTAAGACATAGGTTTATTCTTGGAAAGGTCGTTTGGCTTCCTTTACCACGCTGGCTACCTGGCTGGGTTCTTGTAAGGTTATTGTTGAGTTTTTCTTCTCTTTGCAGTCTCGTGCGTAGTTTGGTCTGTCGATACCCACGAGATGAATACGTGGTGACATTACGTATTTTCATCCGGCACCACACAGATGATGTGTTTGGATCAGATTATGTTCACAATGACAGAACTTAGACTAATCGTTGATATACACTCCCGGTGTATGTTCCACTTCTTTAATATTTATTTATTTTATTAATTTCTTTTTAACTCCATACACTTTTGTACATTCGCGGACTTAATACCCATTGCATTCTCTTCCACTTACATTGGATAGTGCATAAATCGGTAGTCTATGTGTATAGAGATTACATGTTTATAATAGGATGGTTAACATCACGCTTAGATCAATAAGAGCCGAGCATGATTGAAAAGAAACACAGTCGAAGTTGACTAATCTAAATGTATAACTTTCTTTATCAATACTAACCATACTCTCAACAATAATGACAGTGTCCTCCCAAGGCCGGTCCTGCGGCTGTCGGAAGACGACGCGGCCCACTATAGGGTATCTGAAGACCACTTGGGCTGACGACATCGGGGTTTGGTACTCGGTGTCAGCCTCGTAAAGCAACACTGTGCCGCAAATGTCTTGTTTTGGTTTTCGTCTGAAGAAGAAATAAGTATCCGTTATAATGTATGCTCTCGATTGTCAGAAGTTGATGGAACTTGTTGCAATACATTCTAGAATCAAACTCACTTGTACTAATTCCACTATTTTAATTATCTTTACACCTGACCAGTTTCGCCTTATGGCATTCTCAAAGGCTTTGAGAATGCCATAAGGCGAAACCGGTCAGGTCAAAAAAGTATCCGTTAGTTGAATGTGAGAAACTGCACGGTTGGCCTACCAGTTTGGTTTAAGCGGTCACCACGCCGTTTTCTACTACGCCAAGTGTTGTGGGTTCAAATCCCACATGGGACAAACCTTTGTGTGATCTACAAATTGTTTTTCTGAGTCTGCGTGTTCCTTGTGTCCGTTACTTGTATGTTTGTAAAGTCCCCGCGACACAAGATATATTTCTAATGCGGGAATTGTCTTTTGAAACAAGAAAAAAAAAATAAGCGTGACGAATTTACTGTTTGTAAAAATTCAATTGTGATGGAATTTATTATTGGAAATTAAAGCTTACTTGTGCCTTACTAGTATCTACTACTGATTGTCTGTTATTTTTTTTATTATTATATGACGACTTTAAAGACCAGGCCTGATCTAGACTACCTTTGATTTATTACAATAAAGACCAAGTCGCTACAAGTACCAATGATTTACTTTCCATTGAGGAATTTCGATGAAGGTGATTATTGTGAGCACGTAGTATTTGCACAAGTACTTTTAGTTATCATCGCATTGTTAATTTGACTTATTAGTATTTTATTATTATTTTACATTAGAAAATGGTTGGTAGAAAACATTTATTACTCCGTCAAGGAATTCCTACAAAAAAAATCGTGTCCGTCTTATCATTTTAGAAATGCATTGTAGGTGTGTACCTATTGAATTTATTAAGTAGTTCTTGTATGTATTTTCAAAGTGTTACACTTAATCTTTTTAAATTGATTCTGATTTAGTTAATTCGTTATTTCTAATTAGCAATTAACATAGTTTTAGCAATTTAATAACTATTGTACGAAAGACTACAACACTAAATTTGCATGCCTATTACTGGTGAAATGTGTATCGTGATATTTTATTTATATTTTTTACCATCTTTTTGTACCAAATAAAATTATATTATTATTATTATAATAATAGGGTAACTCTGAAATTCGAAGTCAGATTTATAAATAATAACCTCTGTCATACGGCCGTCTGATCTTTTTTATGACCTACGGGGCAAACGAGCAGACGTATCACCTGACAGTAAGTGATTACCGCCGCCCAAGGACACCCGCAACAGCAGAGGCATCACAAGTGCGTTGCCGGCCTTTCGGGGATGGGGAGGGGGATGAGGGTGGGGTTGGGAGTTTGGGCCTCCTGTATCCTCACTCACTCGGTGAAACACCGCGCAAGCGCTATTTTACACCGGTTTTCTGTGAGTCCGTGGTATTACCCCGGTCGAGTCGGCCCATTCATGACTAAGCGCGGCTCTCCCACGGTTATCTTAATCTCAATACATTCCACGCTTTTACTATAGTAACCAAAAGCATTCTGAAAAACTTTCCTATAAATTTCTAAATACATACATACATACTATAGATAAATTACACATAGACGCGATGATACACTAACCTTTGTATGACCATGGCTCTGTGAACGACACTATGAGGTCCCTGCAGAGGAAGGTACACGTCCCAGTAAGCACCACTGAGCTCGTTCGCCAAGCCTGGCAGGAGGTACTTATGGTTTAGATACTCCGCGCGGTCCTTGTGTTTGCCCAGCAAGTCTCCAATGGGGTACTGGTCTTGGGTTCCCATGCCTGAGCAAAAATGACAATGCATTATTAGATACAGATTTATGTTGAAAAAGATTTCTTATTTTACATATATATATAATTTTTCTACAAGTTTTTTTTTTTACGGAGGCACAATGATTCAGAAGTTTATCAATAGGTCGCTACGGTGTGGGTCACCGTGCAGTATTGTTGCATTGTCTGCATTCGCAATGAATATGGTGCGGTGGTGTTCTTGGATTCTGCTCATGTTTTCTATCAAGCAGAGCAGAGTCATATGTAAACATAAATAAATAAAACTGAGTGAATACTTTCTGAGTGTACGAACGTAAATTACGTTTCAAAAACTTGAATCTGATATTGAAAGTTCTGGAGAAATCGGCTCAACGATTTCGGTATTTAGCCTTAACAAACAAACAGACAGAAAAAATATATGAACGCCAATTTTGGCTACAACCATTTTAAAAAGATTTATATTTTAAAATCCTAGACAGAATATTCCATAGATAAACATCAGTTGTAACATCATACCTAGCGATATAATTGAACAGTTGCGTTTCGTTAATATTTACATACAAACTACGATTACTCATAGCTTATTAATTTCGAAATAGATTAACTCATCCTCAAACTAGCTCAAACTATATTGCGATGTGCTAGGTACCTACTCTACTAGTTTATACTCAAGTTGTTAGACTCCAAAAATCAGCGTTTACAAAATGTAATATTTCTTATTTGCCTTTAGAGTCCCTTTCTCCCAAAACCTGGGGTGAGGCCGGTCTGAGCTCTGGTAACTTCATATTGGCTGATTGAATCAAAACTGATAAAGTAAATAAAAACGATATGGAATGAAAAACAAATGCAGTGACAAGGAGTGCGCGATGCTGCGATGGTTTAAATGAATAATGAGATAAGAGGGAAGGCTACAAGAATTTATGTTTATATATTCCATGTTTGTGGATCGGTGCAAACTCGAAAGACATATAAGTATGTCTTTATCATCAGCAGTAATTGGCTCTCAGATGGTTAATATGTTTCATTTTACTAACATTTATAGCTGTAATATTTCCATGCTTTAAATCTAATCTAATACCTAAACGAGCAATTCTTGTATATGTATAATCTGAATCTCGGCAACGGCTCCAACGATTTTCATAAAATTTTGTACGCAGGCGTTTTCGAGGGCGATAAATCGATCTAGCTAGGATCAATTTTTAGAACATGTCGTTTTATTCGTGTTTTTAACAATCAAATATATAAAATCATGTACATCTAGCGCCATCTATCGCAACTCGAGCGAACTACATTAAAATATACTGGAATAAGGTGCAGAATAAACAGTATCAGGGCGTACCAAGAGAGGGCGCCACTTAACTTATTTTTTTATTGGAAGAAAAATAACAAAAAGGTGGCGTTTGGATAGTCCCAATGTTGCCAAAAAACCATTTATAAAAAAAATACCGAGCGGTCATCCAGGTACTAAATATATAAACAGACAACAAAAAACGTGTGAAAAGTATGCGTAAGCTTCTCTGCCTACCTCGGACAGGAAAAAGGCGTGAATTTATGTGTGCATGTCTTAACATTATATATAACATCAGTTTGCTAAAATCAGAGCAAACGGAAACTTTACGCAAGAGACTGACGGTTCGAGCACAAATGATTGGTATTTTAGTTACGTGAGATAATTCCGGCGTGTCTTGACGTACTGGAGGAATCGACGAAAGACGTAAACATAATGTTGACATGCCAAAACAAGCTACGTAATTCGTACGTAGTCGCACACTATCCAATAAGATCTTACACATGATTACACATTCCAACTGATATATAAGTGCGAATGTGTGCTTGTTTGTTTTTTACGCTTTCATGGCTTCGCTATTGAACAACAATTTGAAAACTTTCACATTCCTTGTTATGTAATTATATGCATACTTGTATACTACTAATCAAACACATTGCAAACAATACAATTTACAAGTTGTAAGTGACCTTGACTAAACCGGAGGTCGTTGATTCGATTCCCGTCCAGAAATGATTATGTGATGGACACGACCTTAACTTCTGTATAAAATCAAAATCAAATAATTTTTATTTCAAGTAGGCTATTTCAGGCACTTTCGGAACGTTACATTAATGACTCTAGATTCTAGATGCTCCAGTGTTTCGGTACAATGGACATATAATAGTGATATATATGTATTTAGAAATATATAAGGATATTAGCGGCATTTTAGTTTGTTTAGTACAAGCTCTGCTTAGTTTGAAATCAGACGGTCGAGTATGAGATGTGTCACGTCATTGTTGTTATTCTTAGCTATTCAACAACAACACACAAAGCATAATGGCAAAATACAATTCTGATCATTATTTAAAATCTTTAGTATCATATTTGTGATGTCATATTCACATCATTGAAATACTTAATTGCTGCCAAACATTCTGAAACTTAGAAATGGACGCTCTCGCTCAAACATTCGATACAATTCTAAAATAGATTTGCTTTGTATAAAACTTTACTGAGAGGAAAATTCAGATGACCTTGGAATCAAGTTTTTAGGGTTCCGTGCCAAAGGAAGGAACCCTTATAGATTCGTCATGTCTGTCTGTCTGTCAGTCTGTCCGTCTGTCCGTCCGTATGTCACAGCCACTTTTTTCCGAAACTAAAAGACCTATAATGTTAAAACTTGGTAAGTAGATGTATTCTGTTAACCGCATTAAGATTTTCACACAAAAATAAGAAAAAAAACAAAAAAATTTGGGGGTCCCCATACATAGAACTGAAACTCAAAAATTTTTTTTTCAACAAACCCATGCGTGTGGGGTTATCTATGGATAGGTCTTCAAAAATGATATTGAGGTTTCATATATCATTTTTTTCTAAACTGAATAGATTGCGCGAGAGACACTTCCAAAGTGGTAAAATGTGTGTCCCCCCCCCTGTAACTTCTAAAATAAGAGCATGATAAATCTAAAAAATATATATGATGTACATTATCATACAAACTTCCACTTAAAATTGGTTTGAATGAAATCTAGTAAGTTGTTTTTTTTTAATACGTCATAAATCGTAAACTGCAATTTACCTTTGATTCAATCAAAACAAATATAAAAAAAAATGTTACTTGCTGCTGCGGAACCCTTCATGGGCGAGTCCGACTCGCACTTGGCCGCTTTTTTTTTTAAATGTATGGCCGCAACATGACTCTACTCTGCCTAATGGAAAGCATAAGCAGAATCCAAGAGTGGTGGTCACCATACTCACTGCGAATGCAACAATGCAGCATGGTGACCTACACCATGGCGGCCTAGTGAAGGTTCTCCATCATTGGGCCTTCGGTCTCGCACTCACCAACGAAACATGACAGCACGAACGTTGTCATTGTACGTTGATTTTCTGTGCGAGGGTAGTACCACCCCGGTCGAGCCGGCCCAACCGTGCTGAAATCAGCGTGGCTCTACTACCTTACTATTTAATGTAATCTAATTTAAAGAAGATATTTTTCTTTCAATTGACTTTCAATCTTTACTAAACTTTGGCTTTGAAATAGCCTTTAATAGTCCGCTATACCTCCCCTTAGAAAAGAGTATAGGGTTGTATCAAGTTTTCCTCCATTTGCAATGGCAAAGAGCAGCAAAATACGGCTAAGGGAACAAATTACATAGGAAAGCACTATCCTGCGCAGTTTTCAGCCTTAGTCGACTCTTATGACGAGAACTAATAGATATGATGACCCCCCGTATTCTTAATCTACACAAACAAGATTATATTGTTACCAAGCGACAAACTGCGATTAATTTATATTTAGACCAGACGATCCACAGAATGACAATGTTGCAATATAAAAACCAATTTGGCAGCTCTACACACTTTTACTACTTCTATTTGCAGTTTGAAGAAGACCTATTTTGTTACGGACGCTTTATTATTTTTAAAATGTCTGATCCGGAAGGCACCAGGTATATATTAATAGAAGCATAACACAGTTATCTACTTTTCTCCACCGCAACTCACGTAAAAAGGAAGTACTATTCTCTAACATTACAATATATTTTCCCGACGGCTTTGATTGCGTGAAAACTAGATTTCTAGAAAAAATGTTGCTGGAAAATAGAGCAGCTTTTAAAAACAATTAAATTCCCTTACCCGGGGGTGGAATACTGTTCAAATCTAATCCTGTCGGGTTATACAGAGCTCCAGTCGTATTGCACACAATTGGCACGTCTTCAGGCTCCTGGATCCTCGGAGGCAGTTCCCGGATGTAGTAATGGGTGATAGAGCTCACGAATCGGAGGTTTGACTCGTAGTCCTGATCAGCCGCCCCTAGCTGGAAGTTGGTCCACGTCGGATCGAACGGTGAACGTTGGGTGAATTCCACCATACCTCTGATGCCATCCATGTTTATTAGAGCTCTGGAAGATAAGTTATAAGAAACAGAATTACTTTCAAATTACGAGTTTAAGTTGTCTTGAGAGACAATCGTGTTTTTGGTGTCTATGAAGACTCCTGCGGGTGAAAAATCCACCGGAGTTCCATCTATCCACTCTCTCAACGAAGTCTTTCTTCTCCTGGTATAATAGGGTTGTAAGATTCTTGGAAGGAAGTAGAGTTGATAAGAATACAGACTATTTTCTCTAAATAACACTGTATTATGCCCTAGAGCGCAATACTATTACTTTTCTGTTAACAATCCAATTTAAAATAAGAGTACATTGTGCATTAACCATTTTATAGGTACATGGATGATCCCTTGTCGTTGAGTTACGTTCTTTCAGAGGATCGAAAACTTGTTTGTCAAATATTTGTAAGCAATTTGAAATAGCAATCTAAAAACAACAAAGATATTGTAAGGAATTATGATGCATTTAATCATGGTGTATAAAATCGTGAATCTTTCAAAATACATTTCAGTTCAAATTCAAAATCATTTATTCAGTTAAGCACTAAGTGACATTTATGAACGTTAAATTGAAGCTACAGTTAAAACTCATAGATCGACACAAACGGACGTATGTGCTGGATTGTCAAAGTAAATTCGATGAAAATACCAAAATCTATTGCCTGTTTGTGTTGATCTATAACTTCCAGTTTCCAAAATGCGTAGAGCCTTATGAGAAGAATGCTGACAAAGAAACTCGTGGCTACTCTTTTCAAAAGTCAGGTGGTCAGGTGCAATTAAGAATAACAGTATACGCAAAATTCTAACGATAAAACCTAAGAGATTATAGACCGCCAGGCATGGATTCTTATTGATATTAACAACCTTTACTACCCTAAGTAATATGTTACTGTATAGAACTAATATCTCTTCTAACATATTGTGAATACAGTATTAAAAAAATATTGTAGGCACTATGTATTGAAATGCCAAGAAATACTATTCCATCTCGTCTGCCCTCAATTACTTTGTCAGTTGTAGAATGATTTTAGTTAAATGTGGCTCAGAGCGATAATATGTAATGTTTCTAAAAATAGATAAAACTAAACATTCCAATATGTTTTGAATACTTTCTGACGCTGTTTGTTGACCGTTTTTTTGGACATACTGATATTAAATATGCTTGTACCTAAAATTTACAAATAATTATTAGTCGTCAATTTTGACAAATCTCCAAATGTCGTATCGAATTTAAAAGGTACAAACAATTATGGGCCAGATCAATGAAAATAGATATTTGATTCATGCTCAGTTCCACATTGAAAAGTAATTATAAATATCAAATAGGATTTACGGCTAACACTTACTTGGTACTTTTGGGTAGTATCGGTCTCAGCTTCGCACACGCCAGAAAACTGTCGGCATGTCTGTTATCATATATCACCACGTACAAACTCCTTTTAGTCACTTCCATGTCATTCCTCAGTACATTTATCACTTCATCTTTAAACAGAGTTTTCGTCTTCATTACGTTAGCGTCTCGTGCCACCTTGATGAGGCCTAACCTACTATCCAGGTCTCCTACACTCATACCATCTCCGCTATTCTCAGGATCAAACACCAGCTGAAGAACGTTACAGTTATCTTCGTAATTTCCCTTATCTGCATCGAAAATATCTGTCACGAACAACTTCCATTTGTGTTCAGTATATTCTCCTTTATCTGGTATTGCTTTGGTATGATACAAGTCTGCCTGGATGTAAGAATCGTAGTCGTCAAATTCACGAGCTGCAAGCCATCTAAAGTGCAGCGTTCCCGCTACAGGTGACGTGAATTTAGCTATAGCATTCTTCTCAAAGGTTTTGTCGGTGGAAATTATGGATGCGCAAATAATTCTGTCCCTTTCTGCTGTTTCAAGCAAAATGCTCTTACCCCACAGGCCCTTTGGACCTGTGAGCGTCTGTTTGCTTTCATATTCCGCGTGATCTTTACCAGGAATAATAAGGTAACCTAATTCTTCAGTGAGATCAATAACTTCTTTACCTAAGTTAGCTTCTGAGCATCTATCTTTGGATATTTGTCTGTAGTCTACAGGAAACTCGTGGATGGCCCATCGCCACACTCCATCCGGGTATTGAAGAGTTGGTTTTAAGTTTGTCCTTATGTTTATAAGACTATCGTTTTTGTAGGAGAACTCCACCTCGCCGTGGAGACCATGTTGGGAGAAATAAGCGCGTAGGACTAGACATTGTGCTAATTCTGAAAGATAAAAGTTGTGTTCTAGTAAATTTTGTATTGCAGTTAATAGAAGAAGTTTCAACTCTCTAATAACAGTCTTATCGTATCACGGTCGATAGAACCCTGAAGTGGCATCTATTAAATACTAGCGTCACTTTTTAGGTATTTATAACTTGTAACATATGGGTGGTAGTGGTTTGCTATCCCTGTTTCATAAAACAATCTATAAAGTACAGGTGTATACTTCGCACATTCGGTAAAAAAATGTAAATGGTTGTATTTAAATAAGAGGTTTAGAAATACCCACAGAAATAAACGATCAAAATCTCTTCCGTATAATTACAAAAAGTTCAATTATGCTTTTGTCTTTATTACGAAAGGTGTGACCAATATATTGATATGCAATACTTTTAAAGTATTTTCTGCATGCTACACAACAATAAACACTTATTTTGAAATGACTGAAACGTCTTCTAAAGATTAGGTTACTATGTCGTTGCTTTAAATATTTCCGCATTGCATAAATTAATTTTATTCAAGCACACAATGAGTTTTTATGTAAAATTTAAACAAATTAGTCAAATGATCTCGGTAACGAATAAGCGGTTATTCTTATACGATACATTTTTTTTTTGGCCTGCCAAAATGACTCTACTCTGCCTGTTGGAAAGCATAAGCAGAATCCAATAGTGATGATCACAATACTCATTACGAATGCGGACAATGCAACAATGCAGCATGGTGACCCACACCATGGCGGCCTACTGAAGGTTCTCCATCATTGGGTCTCCAGTCTCGCACTCACCAACGAAACACGACAGCACGATCGCTGTCATTTTACGTTGATCTTCTGTGCGAGGGTAGTACCGCCCCGGTCGAGCCGGCCCGTTCGTGCTGAAATCAGCGTGGCTCTACTACCTGGTCTACCTGTCTGTGTCTCTGGGTGGCCATTCTTATTACATTTACATACACGCCGGTACCGTTTGCCTTACGAACATCTGTGGCAATCGTTACAATAATTAGAGCATAAAAGTCCGACAAGAGTCTATCTAACTTCGATATCGCTTAGTTAGTAGTAAGCAATATCGAAGTTCGGCTTTGATGGCAGACGATAGCAGTTTGGGAAGGAACGAGGGAAGATAATCTTATATCACCAATTTATTGAAAAATTCTAGCTTTTATGGGTTGTACGTACATTAATATATATATATATACAAATATGATTGTTAAGTATAGCCGTGAGCCAATGTCCAGAAAAATAAACAACTCATTTACTACGTGTAGTTACTGCCTTTGACTGATCTTCAAGACTGACCTTGGGTTCCGCAGAGTCAGTTGAACCATGAAGTGTTTACAGCCGAACATGAAGCGAATTAAATGCCTTTTCCCCAGTTCAGAGCTCTAACTTCACAATCAAGGAACCCTGAAAGTCGACTCTTAACCTAGTTGCAATACGCCCAAGCTATTATGAAATCGTATTTGTTGCAATGAGTTTATAAACGAGAGCAGAGCATGAGACAGTTTACCCGGTCGACTCTCAAGTCTAACAAAGATAAATTACATGTTTTAAATACTTATAAAACTTTGATTACATTGATGACTTAGTGGTTTAAGCAGTCATGTCACATCTCACTGCACTGAGTGTTGTGGGTTTGATTATTACATGGTGTCATACTTTGTGTGATCCAAAAAATTGGTTTTCTGTAAATTCGGTTTACGGACGATAGTTTAACGTGACATCACATTGATGAAATGATTGCATATCACCTCGGACGCATAGGCCAATCGAGTGGAGGAGAGATAGATGCGACGCAAGCGTACAATGGCTGTAACGGGACAATGAGCGCAACGGGACAATGGGTAATGCTTTTTCGTGCGTGCACCCGGCGTTAATCGATTTTTTTGACGTCAAAAGTAATGTATAATGAATTACTGCTTACACACACATTCACATCAACAGCTTTTAGCAGATCACTGCTAGACGGATATTGTTCTCCTTGGAAAGGAATTTCCAGCCTACTGTACCACGCTGACCAGATTACAAGAATCATTGCAATAAGCAATCTTTTAAATATTGTTCTGCACTTTTATCGTTGTCTCATATTGGACACTGTTGTGAGAAAAAATATTTCATCTCATGTGATATGTACACAACTCGCAGAAGTTGAAAATATCAACTATCTACGCGTTAATTTATCTTGTTTTCACACTGTTGATGTCCAGTTAATCCAGCTATGCGGATAAGACTCTATGCATTGCAGTGTGGACAACGCACTGTCTCAAGGCCGTGAGCGCAATAATAACTAGTTTCAGTTTGTTAGCCTGTTCTTAGAAAAGCCTTGATACGAATTCGTTTTACTTTATTTTCGTTTGCCAATAACGATACTTGGTAAACAGATTTTTTTTTATTTTGCTTTATGAATTAGGACATAATATATATAATATATATTTAGGTCAACTTGAGACTGCCATTTACAGTATCCACTAAGTTCAGTCTTAGAACTATCTATACTAATATTATAAAGCTGAAGAGTTTGTTTGTTTGTTTGAACGCGCTAATCTCAGGAACTAGTGGTCCAATTTGAAAAAATATTTCAGTGTTAGATAGCCCATTTATCGAGGGCTATAGGCCATATATCATCACGCTAAAACCAATAGGAGCGGCGCATCAATAAAGAATGTTACAAAAACGGGGGAAAATTATTACGCTATGGGCTACGGCTAGTGTTATATAAAATGTATTATTTAAACATAAATCTTATATATAAAATTCTCGTGTCACAATGTCAGTTACCATACTCCTCTGAAACGGCTGGACCGATTTTTATAAAATTTGGTGTGCATATCGGGTAGGTCTGAGAATCGACCAACGTCTGTTTATACCCCAATTTTTTTATGTCAAAATAACGTTTGCCGGATCAGCTAGTATCTATCTATATAGTAATCAGTTTTAGAGAAATTAAACACACATGTACCATACACCCTGATAGTTGTTATCAGGTTGTTGACACAATAAATTTTACTAACAAGAATAATATTTTATTAAAGGATAGTACTGTATTTTTAGGATAGTTTGTATAATATTTTGCTTTTGAATGTTGTCATTTGGATATTTGTGGAAACTTGTAATTGGCCATTACCAAATTATTCCTTTTATTTGAGTTCCATTTCTAGCTGTAAGTTTACTTAAAATTTGTAAAATTAAATTAAATACATTAAAACATACCTACTCCGTTTGGTGACGGATTATGTTTTTTTATGGTATCGGTGGCAAACGAGCAGACCTATCGCCTGATGGTAAGCGATTAGCGCCGCCCATTGACACCGCCTTTGGGGGGTGGGGAGGGGATGGGGTATGGGCCTCCGGTATCCTCACTCACTCAGTGAAACACAGCGCGAGCGCTATTTCACACCGGTTTTCTGTGATTTAGTTATATAAACGTACAGCATTAAATTCCCAAAAGCAGTAGCTGTTGTGTAAATATATATTCGTCAACAGCTTTTAACAGTCCACCGCTGGACATATACCTCTCCATCAAAAGGACGTTTTGGCCAACTATACCACGCTGCCCAGACGGGTAGGAATAGGGTATGTTTCAAGTTGTCCTTCTCTTTGCATTGCTATCTTCCTGCATAGTTTGGTCCTCAGTTGTCTCTTACGACACCCATGGGGTGAATAAGAGTGGTGACAGACTGTATTAATTAATCCGTCACCACATTGACAAGTGTCAAGCTTAAAAACTAGTCATGTATGTATTATAAACTACTAGCCACCATCCCCGGCTTCGCACGTGCTATTTACGGAAAATATAATATAGCCTACTGCCTAAGTTACCCCGAGAAGATGTTAATTTTTTCCGAGGTCTTCAACAAATACTACTACTACTTTTTACCTAAAAAAAATTGAGTATATTAATCAAAAATTTAACAAATTATATACAAATACCTTCCTCAAGAATCACTCTATCTGTTGGTAAAAACTGCATCAAAATCCGTGCAGTATCTTTTGAGTTTATCGCGAACAGACATACAGACAGACTTGGCGGAGGACTTTGTTTTATAATATGTAGTGATATTCAACAGTATAAATATGAATAATACCTATATGGGTCTAATGATAAACATGTTCGATAAAAAAATAATTATAAAATATTGCTTAAAGCAAAATAAGTTGAGATACAAGTATTAAAATTACAACTTAATAGGTCACTATCTTGCATAATTAAAATTCGTTGTATATATTTTTTCTTTTCTAAGGAGATGCCTTTGTCCAGCTGTGGACTAATAAAGGCGATGATGGTTTTATTTATAAACAAACAAATGTTTTGGTTGTCAGACAAACAGCGCCATCAAGCATCGAACTTAGCAGAGTTCGTACTATGACATCAAGATTGGCTGACAGATACATACTTCTATTGTAAATATAATCAATATACATATATACACAGAAAACAGCCATACTCCCAAACAAATATTTACAGATCATACAAATATTTGGTCAGACCCAGGAATTGAACCCTAGATTTCAAGCATAGCAGTCGCACGCATATCGCACGATCGAGGCAATTTCTTTTAATTAGATCATATTTAATTATGTAAACTGTCATAATAACAATAATATTATTTAACTAATAGGTTTTACCTATGAAATTGCCGTTTCGTATGCAATAAGTGAAAGTACTTATTTTTTATTTTTTTTTATTTCTGTTATTCGAAGTAATCACCCATGCAATCGACGCATCTTTGCCAACGCATTGGCAGTTTATTGATGCCCTTCTTGTAAAAATCAGCTGAAGGGGAGGCAACAAACTCTTCAAAGGCATTTTGTACAGCCTCTCGGGAATAGGGTAGTTGACACCTTAGTCAAATCAGTTACTTTTTATCATGTGTCAAAACTTTAACTTTGTGTGAAAAATGTACTAAGAACTGGCTTGTGACGTCACTGTTTTAGACTACTCAATTGAGCAATATATTAAAATAAATTATTTGATTAAAATTTGTAATAGAAATGAAAAGCTGTAATAATTATATTTTCCGTGATGTTTTGTAATATTCGTTTTAATGAAGGAGACATCGGTATTTATTTACGATACAGTCAACTACCCTATTGAATTTTTACCCATTAAAAAGTTGTCTAAATTTTGGAAAAAGTAATAGTCGGTAGGTGCAAGGTCTGGTGAGTATGGCGGATGAGGGAGAGCTTCCTTCCAACCCCAGCTCTTGCAGCTGCTTCACGACAACGCGCGACCCCATACTGCGCAACAGACAGTCTCCAAGCTGCAAGAGCTGGGGTTGGAAGCTCTACCTCATCCGCCATACTCACCAGACCTTGCAAAGATGCGTCGATTGCATGGGTGATTACTTCGAATAACAGAAATAAAAGTTTGAAAAAATAAGTACTTTCACTTATCGCATACAAAACGGCAATTTCATAGGTAAAGACCTATTAGATTATCCGCGCTGGATAGGCCACACCCTCCGAAGAGATTCCAACCACATCCCGAGGCAAGCCCTAGACTGGAATCCCCAAGGAAAACGCAAGCGTGGCCGTCCAAAACAAACCTGGCGGCGGACTATCATCGATGAAGCGAGGGCTATTGGCAAGACCTGGAGTGACATCAAGCGAGACGCTCAAGACAGAGCGGGATGGCGATGCACTGTGTACACCCGCTGCCCCATCTATGGGACATAGGACCTTAAGTCAAGTAAGTCAAGATTATCCGCGCACCTTAGTCTGCGACTTTCGCCTTTTTGCTAGATTCTTCATTCAAACGTTGTTCCAATTAGTCGCAGCATTTTGTAATATAGCCTACAGTACAGCCTTCCGTGATCAATAAGCCATCCAAAACTTAATAATTTTCAATCTGAAACAGTTGTTCCTGAGACCAACTCAACTTAAACTCTTAACTCATCAGCTTTGTAATATTACAGTATAGATTTAATTGTAGTACTTATTTATAATAGCACAATTGTATTTCCCGCTCTGCTTATAAGGCTTTTAGCGTAATATACCACAGTCCTTTCTTAATAAATATTTTATCCAATACAAAAATAACTATTTAAATATGACTAATAAATCCGGAGATACACGCGTCCAAACAATTAAAAAAAAGCTTCATAAGTAGCTTGCTAGTAAAAAACGCTTAATGATTCTAATTTGCTCACCAATATACACAAAAACAATGAACACACAACACGACAGTCTATTTAACATTTTCTCTTTATCACTTTATCATTGTACACAAAACGTAGCACCGGTTTCTCTTAGATAGTGAAAGGTACTGATTGACTCCAACTCAAGTACAACTTAGCTGAGACAGGTATACTAAGAGTGAAAGAGAGAGACGATTAAGTGACGTGCGCCCGCGCAACCAAATCGCAACTTAGTGGAATTTAGTGGTTCCGCTTGTCATGGTAAAGTTCTGATTTGAAGGTAACTTTTTAAATACATAAATGATAACTTAAGTAACATCACTTATGTATGTAAGTTACACATGTAATTATGAAGTAAATACACATAGAGACACTTGATAATAACCTCTTACATCTCCTACACAGCTGTCTCCGATCCCGAACTACGCAGGGCCTGTGCTAAGACAACTACACCGCTGATAAACTACTACTCAAATATTTTTAATACATAAACATCGCAGATAAATTACTTCCAGTCACAAAACGAACCTTTCTCATCTCACAATTTATTGTCCTAGGATTCGAGCCTCCGAGCCTCCGACCTCTCAGCAGTCATGAACACCAACCAAAAGAACAACAGGTTTAAATAAAGAGTCACGTTGGAACTCCTTCAAGCCACATAATCTGATTAAAAAAGGTTTTGCCTGACATAACATTAATTTTACAGCTTATATTGTGTACATGAACACTGCGATTACTTTCTGGTGTAGGAAGTCCGAAGTAACCTTCGAAATAGGAACTAAACTTCAGTGCCTCTGAATGTGAATAATCTATTGATTCCATTAACTAATTATTCCAATACTTAACTTGAGAATAATGCCGATGAAAAAATACGACTCCTAACAGTGCAAAATCATAAAGTTACCTACATGGAAGTCGGTGACACTTTTACCATCGAGATATTACGTACTACGTACTAGAGGAGCCACTCAAAACCAATTATATGTTCCGATTATATTTGAATTAAAACTAAAAAGCGCTGCAGCGCAGCCAAACAATAATTAGTAGTCTAATCCAACAGTATTAACAAGCAGCGCTCTATCGCATTCGAGCTGTAGTTTCCTCGCGAGCGAAATGTCATAAGCGCCGTGATTTTCATGGCGCTTACGCGTTTTGGCCAACGAACTGTTGCAAAGATTCGCTTTTATAGAGTAAGCGCCAAACAAGAAAGCAGAACGGATAAATAGCTTTATACCTACGAAGCTTTATTAGGAAATTCACTTTGAGTAAATAGTACTTCAATAGCTTTACCAGTTTCAGTTTTTTTGTAGAATTCATCGAGGTATAAAATATAAAAGCCGAATATTCAATTTTTAAATTATACTTTAATGATAATTTAAATATAATTATTGCAAAAAAAATGTTATGGGTTATTTACGAAGCTATTTTTAACAACATATTATTTATCCTTATCCAATTAAATACGTTAAATACGTTGTGCATTTAACGTCAGTTAATTCCACCTAAATATCACTTCTGTATGTTTTACTCTAAGTACTCTATGTCGAATGAGGCAACAATGGCGTCTTAAAATATTTTCTTCGTATTTAATTTTAAAACAATTATATCGAGTTAATTACTGGTGAAAAGTTATTCCTTTGTTTTTCTCCGTATTCCTTGTATTATTAGTGCAATATCTCAAGACACAAAATGGCATAATTCACGAGTTTTATAACGTTTTTAAATGTAAACAATCACACGCTTAAGCCACCGCTTCATCAGAGTGTAGCTAGCAAGCGACTGAAGGAAGTGCGGCGCATGCGCCGCAATTGCATGGAACACCGCACTAATGAGTGGCGTCTTCTCTATACATTATATCTCGATGACTTTTACATTATAAAAAAACGTTAAATTAATTGAATCTCTTCTTTTTTTACGCGTGGAAGTTTGCATTTTGCATTGTAATGTACCTACATCATATATTTTTTTTAGTTTTATCATTCTCTTATTTTAGAAGTTACAGGGACACACATTTTACCACTTTGGAAGTGTCTCTCGCGCAAACTATTCAGTTTACAAAAAAATGATATTAGAAAACTCAATATCATTTCTGAAGACCTATCCATAGATACCATAGATACCCCACACGTATGGGTTTGATGAAAAAAATAATGTTGCATGTCAGTTCTAAGTATCTCCCTAAATTTATTGCTTTTTTTTTTTGTGTGAAAATCTTTATGCGGTTCACAGAATACATCTACTTACCAAGTTTCAACAGTATAGTTCTTATATAGTTTCGGAAAAAAGTGGCTGTGACATACGGACGGACGGACAGACAGACATGACGAATCTATAAGGGTTCCGTTTTTTGCCTATGGCACGGAACCCTAAAAAGGATAAGTACTTACCTAGTTTATTTAAATCATACAGTTTAAATAACTAAAAATAAAAACTTACAAATGTCGTGTCTCTGAGACTGCCATATTATCTGTGTTCTCTCACATAATGACATTAGACAGGAATGGAAGACAAACATTTATTCTGATCATAGAGCTATTATAGATAGAATGGGGAAGACATACGGCTGACAGTAAGCGGAAACGTCCTACGGTTAGAAAGAGAGAGGATCGTGGTACCCCGTCTGTCTTTCTCTATTGATGCATGCACAGTAAAGGACTAATAATGGTAATCCAATCACAACAATTAACCATCGAATCGTTCTGCTATGCGCATGCGCGAGTAGAGAGCGAGACAGATGGGTACCGCGATCGTCTCCTCTTTCTAACCGAGGGACGGCTGGAGGCTTGGCTCCCCTTCTCTATCTATAATACCTCTATGATTCTGATAACAAAGAAAATATTACAGAGTATTTATTTTAACTGACTAAATAACAACTGACGTAATCAAGACCTAAGAACATGGGGAGAAAGTATTGCATTTGCAACCGTAGGTAAGTGTGTCTCCTTGTAGTTTATCGGCCATGTTCGATAATTTACAAGCAAATAATTAATCAAAGAACATCATAAAACTTATAGCACAAGCCAGCTGTACACGTGAGCTATAAACATAACATGAATAAAATCCAGTTTTTCTATATTTGGATCTCGTCTCACGCACAGACCCCGATTTATCTTTATTTAAAAACGAACTAAAATTGTTTAAAACATAGCTATGGCGGAACAATATAAATTACATAATTTACAAATTATTCTATAATCTTGTTTCATCATTTCATATTGATAGAAATAACAGCGTGGGTCGTGTGGGTACAATTCCCGACCAGGAGAAATAATTTATTATATGTATTTGTGTGATTAGTAATTAATTAGTCTATCTTATACATATATAAAATTCTTGTGTCACAATATCATACTCCTCTGAAACGGCTGGACTGATTTTTATGAAAGGTATGCATAGGTAGCATAGGTAGGTCTGGGAATCGACCAACATCTATTTTTTATAACAATTTTTTTTTTATGGCAAAACAACGTTTGCGGGGTCAGCTAGTCTTATACTTATAATAAAAATGTAACAGGTCCAATTCTGTACATTAAATATATTTTGAAAATTTTTTTTGGAGGGAGGGAGGAATTAATCGATACTGAAGCCAAAACCGTATTTTTTTTCATTTTTGTCTGTCTGTCTGTCTGTCTGTATCTTGGCCGCGCATCACGCCAAAACTGCTGAATGGATTCAAATGAAACTTGGCATGATTAGAGTTCATACTACGAGGAAGGTCATAGGATACTTTTTATCCCGATATTCAGCACGGTTTCCTGGGGGGAGGGGATGAAAGTCAAAATATGTACTTAGTTGTAATTCAATAACACATAGTCCGATTTCATTCATTCTTTTTTTGCTAGAAAGAAAAAAAAGAAAAGATAACGGGAAATGTCTTTTTCTTGTCCCCGACTGTACACTGCATGTGGGAAGCTGAGACAGATACGTAAATATGGCGGTACGAAGTTCGCCGGGTCAGCTAGTAATATATATAAATATGTTTATCAGTAATCTGGTCAGCATAGTACAGGCCCTGGCGATTATGGGTTCAGACGGTCTTGCATAAAATGTCACATGTTGTTATTAATATTACTATCTTGATCCTTTGATTCTACATAGGTATATGCTATAAAAATTATGCTCATTCGGTTAGCTTGCACGTCATAATCTCAGAACCAAATTGACTGATTTTAACAATCTTAGATTATGTTTAGGTGATATGGTATGCATTCTAACTCTGTGGTAATCCGCCGAAGTTTATCTTTGGCTATTGTGAGCTTTTAGATTTACCAACATGATGGTTTTGCGTCATCAATTACTATTTCTAGTTGATTCCTATCATAGGTTCGAATCGGTCTGAAAGGAATCACAAGTTGCATAAAAGATACAAAAACAAAATGGTTCTAAAAACAATAAAATGACAATTATTTTTAATATCTTTTCACTATCTACGAGTATACTAATATTGTAAAGCTAAATAGTTTGTTTTTTTGTTTGAACGCGCTATCTCAGGAACCGCTGGTCCGATTTAAAAAATTCTTTCAGTATTAGATAGCCCAAATGGATAAATATCGAGGAAGGCTATAGGCTACATATCATCACGCTAAGACCAATAGGAGCGGAGCACCAATGAAGAATGTTACAAAAACGGGGGAAAATTATTACGCTACGGGCAATAGGAGATGTAAACGAGGTTACGTGGGTCAGTTAGTTGTTTATACACTAGCTGTATTTAATAGCGGTCGATCTGACCTAGAGTATAGTTTGTTATTATTGCCTTAAATAAAGTGAAATTGACTTATAAAATAGTCACTAGTACTTTAAACCGGTGTCCTTACTATGCTTGCAACGTATTCCTGTATTAAAATATACTTTTATTTATTCAGTAGCATAGATTCTTAAAATTGAATCTAAGACTAATGCCAATTACATTAAAGTCTTTAACTCTACACGGTTGGCCTAGTTGCTTAAGCGGCGTGATTTGAATCCCACATGGGGCCACATGATCTACAAATTGTTGTTCTGAGTCTGGGTGTTCTTTGTGTGTATTTCATATATGTTACCCGCGACAAAGGATATATTCCTAATGCGGGAGTAGACTTAAAAAAAACAAGTTCATTGTTGTACCTACATTATGATCTCTTTATATAGGTACGGCAAATGATGCTCACATTGGGTATATTGGCTACAAGTTATAGTCTTGGATCAAATACAGCAATCTGAAGATCGGACTTGGACGACCAATATCTATCCAAGTCCGATCTACACATTGGTGTATTGGATCCAAGACTACAACTTGTAGCCAAAATATACAATGTGAGGCGCCGGCATGATGTAAGCCCGCAACAGGCCAGGTGACGATTTGCGTAAGATGACTAGCAGGAACAAGATGCGGGAAGCCCAAAATCTATCAGAAGGGCGTGCAATTACCATAGATAAAATAACATTCAGACATATAACAGCCGTACGTGTTCATCACACACGAATGACCCCAAGACTCCCGCCTCAGAAGACAGGCTGTCTAACCACTGGACCAATAGGTCCATCAACTATGTACGTTTTGCAATTGAAACCATCATATAACAAAAGTTCCCAGTCTTACTCAAATGTGTGCATTTTACGTAATCGCGTTTATTTCCGTTCATTCTAAACTATTTCAATGTTTCTTAACTCTACAGACGTGCACAGGTATAATGCAAAAAGAAAAATTCCTTTTTTTTGTACTTATAAATCTTTTACTAAAAGTGTTTTTTTTCATAATTGGCAAACAGCCAGTGTTACTCGTTACACGATCTTTTCCCAATAATAAATTTTGAGGTATTTATTTCGTCTACTGTTTACAATCATTGAATTGTGCGCCACAACTGGCGGTATAAAAGACCTACTGATTAACGTAGAAGAATACACACTGATATATTTACTCCTTGATACGTCACGAGAGCCAGTTATAACGGTCAATACACAATAGCCTCTATTATGTAGGGTTATGTGGCACACACGACCAAGAAATCGTCGACCTTCGTACAAACTTAGCGGAATCACCGACAAAC
Organism: Diaphora mendica; assembly: GCA_949125395.1. Classification (NCBI taxonomy): domain Eukaryota; kingdom Metazoa; phylum Arthropoda; class Insecta; order Lepidoptera; family Erebidae; genus Diaphora; species Diaphora mendica. Next base: position 473,361 of record OX421332.1, on the reverse strand, counting down.
CGCGCTCCGTATGAAATAATCGTGTGACGCATGCGCGAGCGCACCACCCCGATGTTTTCTACTATTCCTGGCGGCTGACTCACTCGCGCTGAAATAAGGTCATTGTAATCCACACCGCGCTGTATTGTAGTTCGATTCCCGGGTACACCGTTAGAAGTTTATCTTTCTGTACAAATCAAAATGTTGTCTAAAAGTTGCTATAACTACTAACTTTTATGCTTTTGCATTCCATCACTCAATATTTAAATAACCTGCAATATTGAAGTAGCAGAAAGAAGGTTGAACGTCACGTCACAAAAAAGGTCTAAAAGTGGAATTAGAAAAGCTCTTTTATGGATAAACGAAGTTCACGAAAAGTTTATAAAATTACTAATTAATAACATACTAATTACTTTCCCATTATGTATAATGGGAAAGTAATTAGTATGTTATTAATTAGTAATTTTATAAACTTTTCGTGAACTTCGTTTGTGTGAACATAAATGTGAACATTTTTTCATATGTATATGAAAAAATGTTTAGGTGATTTGTGGAAATGTCTGCAGTCACCTTGGTATACAAACCACTTCATTTATTGTTTTTTATCTATGTTTCGCATCAGTGTCTATCATTTCTCATCAATGCAATTTCAATGTGTCATAGCAAAGCTTATAAGGGTACAGCTAACACTTAATAAAAATATCACTAATTTAACCATGATTGAACTGTAATGATTGTCAATTATTGTACCTAAATTTATTAATCTTCTTGCTGTATTATTTATTGTTCAGGTTTAGCTTGGAGACTGTCTGTAGCGCAGTATGGGGTCGCGCGTTGTCGTGAAGCAGCTGCAAGAGCTGAGGTTGGAAGCTCTCCCTCATCCCCCATACTCACCAGACCTTGCACCTACCGACTATTACTTTTTCAAAATTTAGACAACTTTTTAGTGGGTAAAAATTTCAATTCCCGAGAGGCAGTACAAAATGCCTTTGAAGAGTTTGTTGCCTCCCGTCCAGCTGATTTTTACAAGAAGGGCATCAATAAACTGCCAATGCGTTGGCAAAGATGCGTCGATTGCATGGGTGATTACTTCGAATAACAGAAATAAAAAAAAATAAAAAATAAGTACTTTCACTTATTGCATACAAAACGGCAATTTCATAGGTAAAGACCTATTATAAATCATGCACCTGTTAGCAATGTTTTAGACATTGCAACGAGTAATAGGTGCATGATAGAAGACATTCATAAATGTTAAAAATAAAAATGAACCTACATAGTCCTTTCCCAATCATAATCCAAAAACCAAGCAACTGGTCACTCTTCTTGAGAATAAGATTCTTATTCCAAAAGAAGCCTACAAGGTAGGTAACAAGGTAGTAGAGCCACGCTGATTTCAGCACGAACGGGCCGGCTCGACCGGGGCGGTACTACCCTCGCACAGAAAATCAACGTAAAATGACAGCATGCTGTCGTGTTTCGTTGGTGAGTGCGAGACCGGAGGCCCAATTAGTCTAGTCAACAAGTTCCAAACTTGTTGACTAGTCTAAAAGATGCAGCAGCATCACTAGGCCGCCATGCTGCATTGTCTGCATTCGCAGTGAGCATGGTGACCACCACTCTTGGATTCTGCTTATGCTTTCCATCAGGCAGAGTAGAGTCATTTTGGCGGGCCAAACATAAAAAAAATGCTACTTTGCTAAATAAGTTAGGACGCGCACTTATAATAACACTTTTTTTTTACTCGCCTGCTAGAGCGACTCTACTCTGATGGAAAGCAAACAAGAATATAAGAATGGTTGTCACCATACTCATTGCGAATGCGAACAATGCAGTATTTTGAGTCACACTAGGGCGGCCTAATGAAATGCTTATTTTAAGTATCGCGTCGCGTCCCGCGATCCGAGGTCAAAGTTAGGAAGAAAGACGTGCCTTGGTAGTCACTCAATCTCATTGGATAGATGCCTATAAAACGAACACAACTTGTCTACAATAATTTTAACCCCACTTATTTATAAAGGGAAAGCGTATTTCAAAATAAATATTTATTTCACAACATAGATAAACACACGTTAAACGAGTAGATAAATTACACCCAGATATAAATTAAATGAACGTGTTAATTACACAATTGTTCGTCTTGGTTGGAATCAAATTCACCACTCGACCACTACCATAAACTAAAGTTGCATAAACTAGATGGCGCCATTAAAGTATATTTCTAAAACGCGCTGTTAAGATTCTTATGTGATCATATAAATAGCCGGACAATCACTAAACGTCGCTTCGCGCCGGCTCGGTCTTTAGCGTTTACGAACTCTATGGGCCGAGGCAACTAACCTAACCAACTTCTTGGGCCTCTTTCGCGGGGTGGCGGGTCGACTCTCGGGTCAGGAAAAACTGAAACCCCGCACAAAATTATGATATTACTAGCTGACCCAGCGAACTTCCGCGGACAAAAAAAAACACTTTTCCCATTGTCTTTTATTTTTTTTCTTTCTAGCAAAAAAAGAATGAATGAAATCGGACTATGTGTTATTGAATTACAACCAAGTACATATTTTGACTTTCATCCCCTCTCTCCAGGAAACCGTGCTGAATTTCGGGATAAAAAGTATCCTATGTCCTACCTCGTAGTATGAACTCAAATCATGCCAAGTTTCAATTGAATCCGTTTAGTAGTTTCGGCGTGACGCGCGGCCAAGATACAGACAAACAAAAATGAAAAAAAACTACAGTTTTGGCTTCAGTATCGATTATATTATAGAGAGCCCTTCAAAAATATTTTTCAAAATATCTTTAATGTACAGAATTGGACCTGTTACATTTTTATTATAAGTATAGATAACAACACTACTAAAGCTTATAGGTAAAAAAAGAATACATGTCTCTCATCTTCCTAGCCTTTATTATTCCAAAGATTTGAGGTCGGCTACTAGTTCAACCGGTTTTACCTGAATATCAGTTTTTCCTCCGCAACCCTGAGGGTAAAGTGGACAAGTGGTGAACTGAATTCGAAGGTTGACTAGTTGTCAGTATATTTGAGGGCACTGACTTCTCAATAACGATTGCCATAGATGTTCATGACAACTGGCACCGCTACGCGGCGACGCGGCGACGGCTTAACGTGCTCTCCGAGGCACACAGCACAGCCACAGTCACCACAGCTGGTTCTATTGCAGTCCACAGCTGGACATAGACATCTCCCATTGAAAAAATATACACATGTGTACTTAGGTTTCCATTTATATCAATGTCACTGGAATACCAATGGTGTTTTTGGATATTCTTAAATGGATTTAATTTATTTCTTCACAGTAAGAATGCATAGGCCATAGGGCATTATATTTTGTGTGTGTGTGTAAAAGTAGTCATTAAAAACAATATCGCCGCTGTACGGACGTATGCATAAATATAGCAAGTAAACACGTTTAAAGTTTACTGATACTTATAAATAATTAGTGGAGCAAATTAAAAAATATCACGTCATTCTCGATTAACTGGTGGTACAAAAGAAATGTTTTGTACCATGTATGCCGCGTTTTCTTTACAACGTGTATAATACACACATCAAAAGTGTCTAGGGATCAAGCATTTTTATGCGGATTTTTTGAGATTGAGATGTGGCTTTGGCCCTGGCCTGCTCAGTCGCCAGACTTGAACCCGATTGAGCATGCATGGGATATGCTACAGAGAAGAGCTCTGCCGAATATGGAGGGTATCCAGTCGCAAGAAGACCTTTTTTTGTTGTTGCAACGAACATGGGCGGCCATTCCACAGCGTGATTTGGATGAACTCATTTTGAGTATGCCAAACCGATGTTCTTGTGTTAGTGTCCGCGGTAGAAACACGGATTATTAATTGTTTAAGTTACCTAATAAAATTTTAAAGAAAACTGTTATTTCAGTCTTTTTTTCGAACTTTAATGTTAGTGGTTCAAATGTCAAAAATCCTTTTATTAGGAAAATGGCAAATTTCTTTATTAATGCAAAGGTGACTTGGTTTATCGTTACTGTGACAAACGAAACGAACTTTATTTGATGAATCCTTAAAGAAAATTTTAATTAATATCAATCAGGAGAAAAGTTATTGCAAAAATATATGTTGATCCCTAGACACTTTTGATGTGTGTAGTTCTATGTTTAAAGCCCCTTACTTTCGTACACAATGGCAGATATGCCCCAGCATGTTTTAACATGTTGCTGACATACCATTAGATAAGCCGAGCTTGCGGAATGAGTGCCGCAACGACTAGACTGCCTCGGTGGCGCAGTGGTAACGTATGCGATTGCTGTCTTGGAATCTTGAGCTTGAGGTCTTGGGTTAGATTCGTTTGTCGAACCAAATGTTTGTATGATCTGCAAATATTTGTTTCTATGATGTTTTTACAAAAAAGAATACAGTACGTATTTATATCAGTTGTCTTGGAGCCATAGCCCAAGCTCTGCTGTCTGGGACTAGATGACGTTCTGTGTCAGATGTCCGAAATATTAAAAAAACACAGATGCTGCGGAAAGTTTTTATATTACAATCATATTACATTTACTGTCACACAATTAAACGGACAAGCTAAAGATGTTTTACTTTCAATATTTAAGGAATCATGGAAAAGTAATACGCTATCAGTACCATAAGCAAAAAGCTTTATAAATACATATAACACAAAATATTCTGTGAGGATTGAAACCGCTGCATTCGATTCGTTGTCATTTCGATCAACTTTGCTACCGCAAGCTCATCTTCGTAAAGTACTATACGCTGATTGCACCGATGGCGCAGTGGTTTAAGTGGTCACTGCTCTTAGTGTTGTAGGTTTGAATTTTGGTACCCACATGTAGGTGAGACAACACTTAATACACAAATTGTTTTTCTGTATCTGGGTTTTCTTTATATTCATTTGATGAATGTAGTTATCTTTTCTTATCGCAAGTTTAACATAATATATAAACAAAGAACTGATAAATGTGGAATGTATAGTTGTTAAATTGAGCTACAAACAACGGGTGTGTTGTTCTAGTAGTTTGTGGCTCTGACTGGTAAGCTAGAGAACGTGGGTTCGATTCCGACCCAGTGCAATTAATAGTTTGATCGCATGATCATTAGTTCTAAGTCTGGGTGTAATTAATCCATTTACGTATGCTTATCATAAGAAATCTAATTGACTGACTGCCTCTGTGGCGCAGTAGTAGCGTATGCGACTGCGGTGCTTGAGGTTTCGGGTTCGATTCCCGGGTAGGACCAAATGTTTGTATGATTTGCAAATATTTGTTTTGGAGTTTGTGTGTTTTCTATGTATAATATGTATGCATTTACAAAAAAGTAGATATGTATTTATATCATTTGTCTAGTACCCATGTGGGTACAAGCTCTGCTTAGGTTGGGACTAGATGGCGTTCCTGTTAAATATCCGAAATAAAAGTCTAATTGTTTTAGTACAGACTGCTGTAGCTGTATGTGAGATGTGTGAAGTTAGTATTAACGAAAAGGGCTTTCTCCTAACCTAATCTCTTTTGTAAACTTTATCCTATATTAGTGAGCGATTGCTCACAAAATATCTCATTCTAACAACATAGAATTGGACTAAAAAGATGAGTAGAGACACGAGACTATTCAGTTCAGTTGAATGATATATTTGGACTTACTAGTTTCGTTATTACCGTCTCAGTCAGTTGGCAATTGGTCAAGAATGCTTCAAACCTGGTTTCCAATAATAACAAACACTGAGCTACGTGGCTCGTGTATCGATCATATTCAGTGTTTCATGAAAATTTATGATCCTTGCCTCCTGGACTCGCTGTATGGATTCTATAAATTAATGTCAAGGTTAGTATTAAGAGGTAGTGAGTACTTGACTTTAAAAGATAAAAATATTCCCTAATGCAGTATAGTCATACATTTCATTATAGTGACCTATTTGACTAATACTAATTTCAATCAAAATTTACCCATCCTTACATAGTATAAAATGAGGTCGCTTTTTTTTTTTTATGGAATAGACCGGCAAACGAGCAGACGTATCGCCTGATGGTAAGCGATTACCGCCGCCCATTGACACCCGCAACACCAGAGGCGTCATAAGGTCGTTCCCGGCCTTTTGGGGGATGGAGAGGGGATGGGGGGCGGGGTTGGGTTATGGGCCTCCGGTATCCTAACTCACTCGGTGAAACACAGCGCAAGAGCTGTTTCACACCGGTTTTCTGTGAGGTCGTGGTATTACTCTGACCCGGTCCATTTATGCCGAACCGTGGGTCTCCCACGTTTAAAATTACTTATATCTTTTAAAATACTCAACGGATTTTGATGCAGTTTTCAGCAATAAATAGAGTGGTTCAAGAGGAAGGTTTATGAGGATGTGTTAAAAACAATCCATAAATTCAAATCCTTCCGTGCGAAGCCGGGCCGGGTCGCTAGTTTTTTATAAGTTTAAGCACCAAATGGTGATACCTGTTGCTGCTGTGGGAGAGCCAGGCTTCGGCATGCATGGGCCGGCTCGACCGGAGTGATACCACGGCCTCACAGAAAATCAGTGTTTCACCAAGTGAGTGAGGATACCGGAAGACCATAATGGGGTATGGTCTTCCGGTATCCTCACCCCTCCCCCCATCCCTCTCCCCAGCCCCCAAAGGCCGGCAACGCACTTGTGACGCCTCTGGTGTTGCGGGTGTCCATGGGCGGCGGTAATCGCTTACCATCAGGTCATAAGTCTACTCGTTTGCCCCCTATTCCTTAAAAAAATACAGTTTTATGAAGAGTAATGCAAGTTAACAACTGCCCATCAAAATATAACACAATTGGAATAACCTATTAGCCCAGTGGTTAGTGATGCTCACTATTGAGCTGAAGGTCAGGGGTTCTTTTCCCGCTCATTACAAATAAATGTATGATGAGTACAATCAACTTTTCTGTACCTAGGTGTAATGCACATATTTAAAAACATTTAAATATATTTACTACTGTTGCCATAGACTACTGTCTAGTTACCATAGCACAGGCCCTGTCTGTCTGTCTGTCTCTTACGTTTGCACGGTTAGACTGCTGCACCGATTTTGTATGAAATTGTCATGGAGATACTTTGATTGTTGAGGAAGGACATAGGCGACCGACATACACCTCGCCTGCCTCGGTGGCGCAGTGGTAGCGTATGCGACTGCTGTGCTCGAGGTCTCGGGTTCGATTCCCGGGTAGAACCCAATGTTTGTATGATCTGCAATTATTGGTTTTGGCGTTTGGGTGTTTTCTATGTATAATATGTATGTATTTAGAAAAAATATATATATTATGTATTTATATCAGTTGTCTAGCACCCATAACACAAGCTCTGCTTAGCTTGGGACTAGATGGCGTTGTGTGTTAGAAAACCGAAAAAAAAAAACCCGTAGGAAAAAGTTAGTAGGTATCATTTAAAACAGACCTACAGAATACAGACAGCACCACAAACGGACTCTTAATATGTAATTGTATCATTAATTATACCTATTGGTAAAGAATTCTGCGCTGGTAAAACTATATAATACTAGCTGACCTACGCAACCTCGTTTGCGTCCAAACTACCATCACCCGTTTTAACCCCAAAAGGGGCTTTATTTCTAAAGATACATTATTAGTACACCTACAGACCGTCTATTGAGCATACAAATTTTAAATTTCAAGTCTCTTACTTCAAAAACATAGGACTTTCATACAAACGTCCAACCCCCGTTTTACCCCTTTCGGGGTGGAGTTTCGTAAAATCCGTTCTTAGCGGATGTCTATGCCCTATAAGAAATTTACCTGCTAAATTTCAAGTTTGTAGGTGTTATAGTTTCTGAGATTTCGTGATTAATAGGTGTGTGGTATTTCGCTTTTATATATATGAAGATTTTTTAAAAAGAAACAAATAAAGTTTTAATAAATTAAAAAACCGACTTCAAGAACGACAAAATCGATCGATTTCTCTTGGATGCCATCATCAGATCTTAGTGTCCTTATCATGGGATATCTCCTTTTCATTAAAAAAATAATCATCAAAATCGGTTCATAAACGACGAAGTTATCGACGAACACACATAAAAAACATATATAATATACGGTCGAATTGAGAACCTCTTCCTTTTTTGAAGTCGGTTAAATAACGCAAGAGTATAAAAACAATTACTTTACTAATATAATAAAGAACTCAAAAAACCATTAAAAGAAAGTATATGTATGTAAATATACAATACATAAATAAATCCGAACCTTGAAGATAAATAATTCATGAACACAAAGTTTTTCTGTTAATAAGCAGCGGCAGCGATAGAAACAAAACGACTGACCGTTCGTCCTTGGGTTTCATTGTATACCTAAAGTTATATTTGTTGGGAACCCACATTATTCATGGTACCCAGGAAACCGTCCGATATGACAGGTGAGCTGATTATTTTTAAATCCAAACAAAAGCGTTGCCTACGGCTGAGCCGGCCAGCCGCCCAAACTGTTCTGATGCCGATTCGAAGATTATCGTATTTGCCGAACTAAAAAAGGAATGGTGAGCTGCGCGGCCGCCGGGGAGTGGTGGCCGAGAGGGGGGATACGCCTGGATCTCTGAGAGGGAACGAAAACTCGGAGTCAGGGTGGGACTGCCGAGCGGAACAGTCTTTCCTTCGTCGAACGTCCAACACACATCACAATGGTAAGTGTTAGACCCAGTGACATGCAAGTGAACACACAAGTGGTGACAGTGATTAAAGTGGCAGTGCTGATATCTCTGACGATGCGCTATCTCCAGACGTCGATGAAAATAACGCCGCGGTCGATGACGAACGAACGTCCAAAATCGATCGGAAACGAAACGTCGCGACGAATTTCACGTGGAAAAATATCCGGTGCTGATTAATACTTCTGAGCCCTCAGGAAGAAACGATTTTTAAATTATGCTGTTTAAACGTCAATAAACATTACAAAGGAGGCATCCAATCGAAACCAATGAATACTTTAAAAACAATCGAATCCAAAGTTAAATCGGAAATAGGTACATAAAAGCGACAAGCTAATAACAAAATTACAAATAAGTAGTAACAAGTAGGAACAAAACAACTTAACAGTTTAATTATATACATATATCAATAAATTCCATTTCATATTTTTTAAATTTTAAAACGCAATAAACATGCACCAATTAACTAAATCTGTTTCGTCCAAATCTCTTGAAATAGCACTTCAACGAATAGATGCTAATGATGGTGTTAATTGCATATATTAAGTAAAAATAAATACCTGATATTGTAGAAAGTGGACCGCGCAGAGTTCTATAAATAACATTACGTAACTGAGGAGTCCGAAATATGGTGGATAAAAACAGAGCACGCGCCGGCCGATCTAAATATAGGGGCGCGCCGAGCCACGCCTAAACAGGGCAGCGGCGATGAAAGCATGACATTATTATGACTTTAAGAATATTTCAAAATATTATCGTCGAATAAATAAACAAGTAACTATGAGAAAACGATAATAAAACTTTAATCATCTCTTTTCAAATCAACTGAAGTCAATTACAATGTAAAACAGAACTAGGCAGAACACTATTTTGCAAACAATTAGGTACATATCGATCATAATCATATAGGTAACAACTTAATGCCAACTTAGGCAAACATATTTAAGTGTATTTTTTCTTTAGGCGGATAAAGATAAGAAAATAAAGAAGAAGAAGGCAAAAGAAGAGGCACCAGCGGAAGAGGCCCCCGCTGCAGCCCCCGCCGCCTCTGGAGGCAGTGACAGGCAATCCTCCCGCGGAAGCCGCAAGGCTAAGCGCACTGGTTCCAATGTCTTCTCCATGTTCTCACAGAAGCAGGTCGCTGAGTTCAAGGAGGTAAGCACTTGAAGATCCTAAAATTTCATACAAAATGTAGATAATTCTAAATCCCCAGAATACTGATTTATTCCTCGTAACACAATACGAGGCGTCAAGAATTACGTCAATTCACTGGAACTCGTTGAATTGTGTCATCAGTTGTTGTTTAGCTCGTGCTCGGCGTTTGTTTTGTAAACTGCAACTATCTCGAGTGCTCATTGTCTTCAGAGCAGACATTTTCAAAATTGTACAATATGACGTCATTTACTATACGAAGACTCGTTTCCTCGTCTTGCAGGCCTTCCAGCTTATGGACCACGACAAGGACGGTATCATCGGCAAGAACGACCTGCGCGCCACCTTCGACTCGCTCGGCAGACTGGCGTCAGAGAAGGAGCTCGACGAGATGGTCAACGAGGCATCCGGCCCCATCAACTTCACCCAGCTCCTAACCCTCTTCGCGAACCGCATGTCCGGTGGCTCCGACGAGGACGACGTAGTCATTAACGCCTTCAAGACCTTCGACGACGAGGGCAGGATTGACTCCGAGAGACTGAGGCACGCCCTCATGACCTGGGGCGACAAGTTCAGCGCCGACGAGGTCGACGAAGCGTACGACCAGATGGAGATCGACGACAAGGGCTTCATCGACACCACCAAGCTCATCACCATGCTCACCGCCAGCGCCGAGGACGAGGAGGGCGGCGAGGCCGCGTAAGGCTCCACCCATCGCCTTGGAGACCTGAGACATGTCGCAGTGCAGCACACCGCCCGACCGCACGCACGGTTCCTTACATCGGATTAAAGACCACGATGTGAACCGAACATATTTTATTTAATTTCTTTATGTAATTAATTTATTGTTTCCATTTTTTTATTTATATATAATGAAAATATAGTTCTACTATTACCAAACTGTGTAGTACTAAACCCGTACTATGTCAACTTCAACAGCTGCAGAGTAAATATACTTGTTGTAAGGAATACTATGTATTCATGTTCTGTTTCAATAAAGAATCGACTGAGTCTGAGCTAAATGACATGTGCCCCGGTGGGTACACTTTTATATATACGAATTTTATATTAACACAACACACTCCACAAAAACATCCTAAAATAAAATAAATACACCTACTTAAGCAGTGTATTAGAGGAATTTTAAATCTTATTTAAAAATTTACATATAGATGAGGCAGTCGCAATATAGTTTGAGTTAATGTTTGACCCAACAACCTACATACAAGCAGGCAGACGTACTAAACACCCATATTTTGTCAACTATAGCTAAAGCCGGACATACACGTTCAAGTATAAGTTTGCACAATCCAGACTGTTTTGTCTGTCTGTCTCTGTCACGCACGTCGTGTAGAGACAGACAGACTTGCGCAAGTATACTTGAAGTTGAACGTGTATGCCCGCCTTAACTCCCATTCATGTATTATGGGCAAGTCAATTTTGGGAAAACTAGAAAATCTGGAAGAATAATGAATTTTTATACTCACTATGTACCTTTTCTTTTGTCCCTTCCAAGACCATCCAACTTAAATTCCAAGTTAGAAACGAAGGTTTACGTCAGTCAGGTGGTCGAATAAAATAGAGACGCGATAAAACTGCATGTTACATGCATGTTACAGATTATAACGAAAAAAAGTAGAACTGGGGAAAATTGAGACAGGTTTAACGTCTTTCAACCGTTGCACAACTTACAATCGTCAATAGCTTATCTTTCTCTTTGCACGTTTTAATAATAACCTAAGTTTTAAAAAATGACCAGATAGGAAGTAAGTATAATGTAACAACAGGCTCCTGTGATTCCTGTTACTCAGTACTGGACACGGTAATTGATAATGCTAAATGAAATGAGCAGGGCCGGATCTACCATATGGCTTTTTGGGCTTAAGCCCAGGGCCCCTTGGATTCCAGGGGCCCCCAGCTAAGTCAAGTTAAAGTAAAAAATAGACGATGGACGGAACGGGGATTTCCCCATCGATTATTTACGGACGACAGTATGTTTTCTCACGCTATGGATCCGGAATCCATGGAACGCTAAGAAATAGGTCTATCCAGAGTTGTAGATACTGCTTCAACAATTTTACACGTTACGATTTAATATTTTAATAACGATTTTGCTCACATATTAAATAATAAAACATATTATTTATTCCTTTTACGTAATTAACGTTAATACTTAAAGTATTTCTAAATACCATGTGATAATAACTATGTTCCACTAATTATACCCACATCAAGTATTTTTTCGCCGAATTCCCGCCGCTTACCACCTAGCGTAACCAGATCTATCTCATAATGATAAGTTAACTATCGTACTTCGATACTGTTTTCGGGGAAAAGTATACGAAAGATGTATATCGTTAATTAAAATTGGTAGTCATACTAGCTTACATTTATTTAATGTTTTACAAGACGTTTTGAAAAAAAATGGATTTCCCCTGGATAACTGTAGGGGACAGTCAAACGGTCGTGCCGTCCATGGCCCTTTATGGGGCCCCAGTATGGGCGGAGGCCCTGAAGGCCAGCACTATCGCGCTTTTGCGACGACCGAAACGAATGCTGGCCATCAGGATCATAAAGGGGTACCGCACGATCTCTTTTGAGGTGGCAAGTCTCCTGGCCGGAACTCCACCATGGGACCTGGAGGCAAGAGACCTTGCGGCTCTTTATCAGTGTCTCAAGGAGGCGCGGAAGTTGGGAAGGTCTCCTGAGATTCGAGAAATCGAAGATCAGAAATCCCAACTCTGCCAGGTCATCGTGGAGGGATGGAAGAACGACTTGGGCAACCGAGCGCTCGGCACGCTGTTTTTGTGGTGGTAAGACTCGTTATGGAGGATTGGCTTGAGAGGCATCATGGGAGCCTCTCATACCGGCTGACGCAGGTAATCACTGGAAAAGGATGCTTCGGCGATCACCTGTGTCTGATCCGTAAGGAGCCAACGCCTAAGTTGCTATATAAATATATAATATATATATAAGTAAGATGCGCGATCTCGTGGCGGCCAATGCAGGGGGGGGGTTCTCACTCAGTAACATGATTGCGGCCCTTTTTTTATATTTTTTTTTATTTATTGTTCAAAACATTATCTACATATATACAAAGACAGATTCTCTCGCTTAAACCAAAAGGGTTTTTAGGCAAGAGGGAGTTAGTCTACAACAACAGATTATTCAGTAAAATTTATTTTATATGTAAAATCGATTTTACTGAATAATCTGTAATAGTTCAGCACAATATTAAATATACATAAAACACAAAACAACAAAGTGTAGGCAAGCGCATGCAGGTAAAATGTCTAATAGACAACACAACAACACCCACCCACGTACTTAAGCTATGTTGTCCATTAGGAATTTCCGCATTATACGTTACAGAGCGAGAGTGCTTGGAAATCCACAGTATCTTTCTGCGTTCAAGTTATGCTCGTGAAGTAGACGGCGGAGCGGGACCGGGACAGGTTTAGAACTCTCCTGTTCCGCCAGGCCCGGGAATGGTCGGTACCGCAAACGACTCAGGCGCCGGTGGTCACAGAACGATCTCCGTCCTCCATAAGCGCAAGCCTGGGGCTGGCAGATGAGGCCACCTATCACCCTTTTTTTTTTTTTTTTTTTACGTGTGGAAATCCCCTCCGACCGTCACCTCACCGGGGCTTGCGGCGGGGCGGTGTGTCGGACTCGAACCGACTAAAACCACACGGTGTGCCACTCTGCGCCTGTGAAGGGAGGAATCCGGGAACTGCAGTTATTAACACGTCCGGACCCCTCCCAGCGCTTGCCCGCACAGTAGCGGGCACCGTCAGCTGTTAAAATCTCAATTTAGGCGACGTACGGCACACGCGTAACGTCGCCTCCTCGCGGGAGGCCACTAGAGCGGATGGAAGGGAAAGCCCGTCCCGACCATCCGCGGCCACACTCAGGGCGGCATGAGGCGCTGATAGGCGCGCCTCCGCCGCCCGGTTCACCGGCGGCGGATTGGGTCCGAGTGGATATCATCCTCCCGGGCCTTCTCCGCCACCTCCTTCTGCGAGATTACGTCTTCGCAGAAGGTTGCGACCGCGGTAAAACTGCTGTCGCTACCGGCCATGGAGCGTATGACGGCCGGTAGCGAGAGATCTCCTCCGATGACTGCAGTGAGGGCCCGGCGCTGCGACGCCCAAGCGGGGCAAATCGCCAGCGTATGCTGGGCCGAGTCCTCACTGCAGTCGCAGTGGTGGCAGGCGGGACTCAATTCCCTCCTAGCGACCGAGTGCAGGTACTTCCCGAAGCAACCATGCCCGGAAAGGACCTGCGTCAGTCGGAAGGAAAGGGTCCCGTGCTGCCGCCCTGCCCACTCGAGGATGACCGGCTGGAGAGCCTCCACGGCGGCAAAGCCAGCGCTTGGAGTCTCCAGCCGGAACGACCATCTAGCCATCGTGGCTCGACGGGCGGCTTCACGCCAGTCGCGTACCTCTTCGGGCGGAGGGCGATAGCCATACTCCGCCCGATATTCAGCCACCCGTCGATAAACTTCGGCGAGCACTTCCGCCTCCAAATCCCACGGGGGTGTTCCGGCCAGGGCGCACGCCGCCTCGGTCGACACCGTGCGGTACCCGCGTATGGCTCTGACTGCCAGTACCCTCTGAGGCCGCCAGAGGCGAGCCTTATTTAGGGCAGTCAGAGCCGCCACCCACACCGGTGCACCGTACAGCGCCATCGACCGGACCACCCCCGTGTAGAGGTGTCGCGTTGCGACGCTGGCTCCACCCAGATTGGGCAAAAGTCGCCCAAGGGCGGAGGCAGCATCGACCAGCTTGGGACCAAGCTGTCGGAAGTGCTCGTCGAAGAGCCACCTACCGTCGAGGATCAGGCCCAGATACCTCATCTGGGCCCGAACCGGTACGAGGACCGAGTTGACCTCTATTGAGGCGCCGGTGGGTGGACCACGACGGGGCCCATGGAACAATAGGGCCTCCGTCTTGTCCAGGGCCACCCGTAATCCCAGTGCCTCGATGCGCCCAACCACCAGAGAAACTCCCCTGGTGGCCAGGCACGCCGCCTCTTGGAAGTTCGCTCCCCGGGCTGTGACCAATGTGTCATCGGCGTAACAAATTACGCCCAGCCCGGGGGGGAGACGACCTCGCAGGACCCAGTCGTACCCCACGTTCCACAGGAGTGGTCCAAGGACAGACCCCTGCGGAACGCCGCACGACATGGGTCGCCGTCTCAAGACGCCCTCTCGGTCCTCGTACACGACGGTACGCTCCTCTAGATAGTCTGCCACTAGCCGCCTCAGGTACTCTGGCACTCCGTGGTAGTGGAGTGCTTCCCTGATGCAGCTAAATGGCAGACTATTGAAGGCGTTGGCGATGTCCAAGGACACCGCTAACACCACGCCGCCACAGCTCACTGCCTCTTCGGTCACGGCCCTAAGGCGCATCACGGCATCGACCGTCGAACGCCCCTCCCGGAATCCGAATTGGGCGTCCGACAGGTCGGGCCCCACCTCGCAGAGGTGCCGGACGATGCGGGCAGAGAGTATCCTCTCAAAAAGTTTACCCGCCTCGTCCAGCAACACGATGGGCCTATAGGCCGCGACCGAATCGGCAGGCCGTCCCGGCTTCCTCAATAGGACCAGCTTCCCGCTTTTCCAGCACTCAGGGAAGCGTCCGGACGCCAGGCTAGCATCCAACACTTCCCTGAGGCGGTCTGACATATGGTCGAGGGCTCGGGCCATCACTCGGGCTGGTACCCCGTCCGGCCCGGGGGCGGTGTTCTTGGAACGAATCCGCAGAACAGCCGCCCCAACCTCCGATTCCCTAACGGGCGGCACATCGTCCTCTCTACCCCCGTCATCTCCGACCTCGTAGGCCATCGACGGGGGTGTGTGCTCCGCCCGCTGCGGGAAGAGGCCCTCGACCACTTCCTGCAGGAAGCTGGGCTGGAGAGTCTCGGTAAGGGGGGGGCCCAACGTGCGGAGCTTCTGACGCACCGCACGGTATGGGCGACCCCAGGGGTCACGATCGAGACTCTCCAGCATCTCCTTTCTCTTTACCTCTTTGGCGCGGCAAATGGCCAGCTTCAGAGTTTTCCGCGATTCGCGGTACTCCTCATGAAGCTGGTCCCCGCCACCGTCTCCACGGTGACGTCGCCTGCTGCGAGTGTAGGACCTCCGGGCACGAGTACAAGCCGCACGGAGGTCCGCCAACTCCTGGGACCACCAGTAGACCTCCTTCCGCGGAGGCCGACGACCTTGGATGCGGGGCATGGCCGTATCGCAAATCTGCGTAATCGCATCGCGAAAACGGCCAGCCCCCAGGTCCACGCCGACCTCCTCGGTCGGGGCCTGCGGAGACAGCCAAGAATGAATAATGGCCGCCTCCTCTAGTAGGTCCCTGTCCAGCTTGGCAACAGCCCACTGCGGAAAGCGGGAAGGATGCCGCGCCGTGTGACCCCTACTGGGGCCCTGGGACCGGGAGAGCTCAAATCGGATATACAGGTGATCCGAGAGCGTCTCAACCTCTTCCAGGACACACCAGTTCCTTACTCGTGCGGCAACAGCAGGGGTAGCGAACGAAAGGTCCACTATCGACCCCCCTTGCTGTCGCACGCACGTGTTGGTGGAGCCTCTGTTCAGCAAACAGAGGCCCACCGAAGCCGCCCACTCCTCGACGGCTTCGCCCTTGGCGTCCGTCCCGGGGGACCCCCACGCAATGGATTTTGCGTTGAAGTCCCCCAGCACGAGGACGTGCCCAGACGCTAATCGCCGCATCGAGGTCTCCAAGCTGTTAAGGAAGACCTCGAAGTCACTCAAACTCCGGTTGGGGGAGAAGTACACACCGTAAACGGTGATCCCCCCCCACTCGGCGGCAACATATCCAGAGCCCTTGTCTCTTAGCGACAAGGGCGGGGAATGAGCCGCCGCGGAACCGACGACTGCCACGGAGCCGTCCCAGTCACCCATCCAGTTTGGACGGGGAGGAACGAAGTAGGGCTCCGCGACTACGGCAACACCGATCGACCACTGCGCCATGGTTTGCAGGAAGAGATCCTGCGCCGCGGCACAGTGGTTCAGGTTTGTCTGGACAAGGAGGTTGGAGACGTGGTCCATTAATGGATCGTCTCTACAACCTCCTCCATGGGCGTCGACGTGGACGGACGGACAACGTCGGAGGCAGCCTGGGTCGCTAGGCTAGCCCCCGACGTCTGCGGCCGACCGACGACCTATCACCCTAGCAGAAGCATGCCTAGGTGGAGGCACAAGCGCTTTTCGTAGCAAGAGAACATCGGGGTTCGTGCTCAGGAGGGAGCCATCTACAAACCCTAGGTGCCCGTGGTACTTCCTTTCGAGGGTGCACCTGGTTACCCGTCTCCTGGTTCCCCGTCTCCTGGTACCTGAGGCGGCGTGCGGTTTTAGTCAGTTAGAGTCCGACATGCCACCAGTCGGTGGTATCAGGGGGGATTTCCGCACAAAAAAAGGGAGACAGTCAAACAACAACGCTACTAATATGTCGGGTCGTTACAATGGTGTAGAAACAATACTAGAACAAAAAAAAAATCTGCGGATTACGTGCCATGTGCTGCGCATTCTCTTAACCAAGTTGATGAAGGTTCTGTGAAGGTTGGAACCGAAATCGTAAACTTTTTTGAGAAGTGCGAAAATATATGTTTTCTTTTCTGCTTCAACCCATATAGATAGGAATTGTTAAATTGTTAAACAAAATTGACATTTACGTTAAAAAGTTTAAGTCAGGCTAGATGGTATCGCCACTATGATGCTGTTAAAGCTTTAAAAAATAACTATGATGACATTATGAAAATTTTGATAAGTTTCAGCGAAAATGAAGAGGAAAAAAGCTGATTTTCGAAAAGAGGTCAGAAAGTTATTTAAGAAACTGGCAAATTTGTTTATTTTTTATTGGGAACAAATTATTGAAAGAAAGATATGCGTTGTATGTGGCGACTTCCTCATACAACGCAAACAGAAGCACACTAAGTGCCATCTACCGGATAAACACTGAACTACAGAGTAACGAAGGCATGATCACCTCGCCTGGTCGGAGGATCCTCGCTTTGTGTTGGAGGAACATGACACCCGTTCCTCCACAAATTTAATTCAGGTAATAAAAAATACAGAGTCCTGGTTGTGTAGGATATAAGTTAATTGTGTCATTAAAAGAGATCAGAAGCTAAAGGATTACAAAGAAAAGGCCAAAAACTAAGTATAAACTACAGACACATTACTGTAACTAAGAGACACATTACATCAACGTATTCTGATAATTGTACAGATACAGTCGCAGTAAACGGCGCAGAAAAGTTTAAAAAAGACACGCGTTGCACTGAATAAACTGAATACGGATTTAAATCAGGCAAGTCAAGTTTATGAGACATGTAGAAAAAAAAAATGGTTTTGCAAGAAAATATCGTGCAACACATTGATTTAGAAAGCACACCTAAGGTAATCGACTATTATCCCAATAATGTGGATATTTAGCCAATGAATGCATCTAATTAAAAACTTATTTGCTTCAGTTGACAGAGTCCTATTCATCTTGCGTAGACATTTTTGGGATTATTTATGAAAAATTGCTATACAATCTTAAAAATATATTTAACCATACTAATCACAAGTTGTGAAGCCGAGCGATGGCATATATAGGCTTTTATCCGTTTTGTCCATAAATGTTGATTTAACTAAGAATTTAGAATGTGAGAAGCAAATTAAATTAAATTTGCCAAAGGAAAGTGCAGAAAGTTTGCTGTATCATTTGTGAATTTAATTACGATTGTACTTATTAAACACTAAGCCCTAAAGCATAATATATTAAAATACAAATTAAATATTTTATCTATTAATTTTTATCCTATATATTTGAATAATTGTTTGATTGATGATTGCCAGATCTAGTGGTATAAGCGGTCGCTACGCCGCTTTTCACCGCACCAAGTGTTGTGGGTTTAAATCGCACATGGGACCACACTTTGTGTGATCCACAAATTGTTGTTATAAGTCTGAGTGTTCTTTACGTATATGTTTATAGAACCCCCCTCGACACAGGATGTATGTTCCTAATGCGGGAGTTGACTTAAAAAAAAAAGAATTTGGGGGGCCCCTAAGTAGTATTAGCCCAGGGCCCCCTAAACTCACGGTCCGGCCCTGGAAATGAGTAATAATAATACACAGAGATTATGGCAAACAAGGAAAACCTGATGATAAGTACCGCTATCCAGCTCCTAGTTCAGATGTTCGTTACAAAACCCAGTATTATAACTCGTGAAAAAGTATTCAGCCTTAGAAAGGCTTTGTAAGAAAAAAAGAAATTCATATACCTACCCGAACCCCATCTCGAAGAGTTTACTGTGTCATCATCAGGTCAGCCCTGGGACATCAAATTATTTATTTTTTTGGGTAGAAAACATCTCTCGCACTAGAATCCTGTGTTGCAGAGAACTTTACAAACATAGAACAGACTGAAAACATAGTTGTTATGTATGAAGGTAGATGTAAAACATATACGAGTATATTGCATGAGTTACTAATAAACCAGTTTGTCACTATCCACCGCCTTTTATTGACGCTCCATTGGCGACGAGGATAATTTATTGGAGATAGACTCGCGCGAGTGTGTTACATTTTTTTTAAATATTGCTGTCATTGTTGTCGTTTTTTTTATTCGGAAAGCAATAACTTGCGTAATAATGCCGATTGGTAAGCTGGAATCGTTCGACCTAAACTCGAAGCAGTGGCCTGCGTATATACGTCGCGTTAATCAATTCATTTTATTAAATGAAGTGAAAGACGAGTTAAAAGTTTCACTGTTAATAACAGTAGTGGGTGAAGCGACTTATGCGCTAATGTGTGATTTGTGTGCGCCGAATTTCCCTGAAAATAAAAAGTTCGAGGATCTAGTCAAATTGGTGACGGAACATCTGGAGCCCCAGAGGTCCGAGGTTGCCGAGCGGCACATATTTAGGTTGCGAAGGCAACGCGCGGGTGAGCCACTCGCCGAATATTTACAAGCGTTAAAACATCTCGCAACTACCTGCAACTTTGGCAAATGTGGCAAATGTTCGACTCTCGAAGAAAATTTGAGAGATCAATTTGTATCCGGCCTAACGAATGACGCGATGCGATCGCGAATATTTGCCGAAAAGAATATCGAGTACAAAGCGGCGGTGGAGCTGGCGTTGGCACTTGAGGCGGCGGAGAAACATGCCGAGGTGAGCGCCTCCACCGGGATGGCGGCCGTAGTGACGGACTCAACAGGCGCGGCAGGCGAGGCGCTGCACTACGCCCGCGGGTTGCGCGGCGCAGTTGTGGGCGCGTGCGGTGCGGGCGCGGGGCCGAGCGGAGTGCGCGCGTTGATGCGAGCTGGTGGAGCGGGCTCGGCGGCCGGCGGCGGCTACAGGCCGTGCTGGCGATGTGGCAAGCCGCACCAGGCGGATAAATGCCGATTTAAAAATTATTCTTGTGATCAGTGCGGGAAAAAGGGTCATTTAAAGTTAGTGTGCAAAAGTGTGCGGTCTAATGAGGTGAATGGACATAATTATGTGAATGACAGTGAGGAAGACTTGTTCAACATGGGTAGTATGAACTCTGCAGGTAACGATCCATACTTTATTGAATTGATTGTTGATACTATCCCGTTGCAGTGTGAAGTGGATACGGGAAGCCGCATTTCAGCCATAAGTAGAAATATGTACCTACAAAACTTTTCTTATAAACCTATTATTGCGGATACTTTATTGTTACGTAGTTATTGCGGGTCTAGGATTGAGTCGCTGGGATACAATGAGGTTGACGTTGCGTTTCGCGATACGGTAGTCAAGGCGTTACGTTTGTACGTTATTAAAGGAGGGGCCCGGCCCCTACTAGGAAGAGAATGGTTACGGGCTTTAAGTATAAAGCAAATCAACCTCAATGAGATCACTGAAGACCCCTTTGTAAACAACTTATGTAAAGAGTTTCCGGAGGTGTTTTGTGAAAAGCTGGGCACTTGTAAACGCCTCATATCTTTACAATTAACTGATCGGCACTCGCCTATATATGTGCGCGCACGTCCTGTCCCACTGGCGCTGCGCGAACGGGTCGAACGTGAGTTGACCCGGCTTGAGACGGACGGCACTATTTATCGGGTCGATTATTCTGACTACGGTACGCCGATTGTACCGGTTGTAAAAAAAAATGGGGATATCCGGATCTGCGGGGACTATAAAATAACTATTAATCCTAAATTAAAGCGAGATTATTATCCCCTACCGCGTATTGAAGAGTTATTTTCGACGTTAAGTGGGGGTAAGAAATTTTCGAAAATTGATCTTACACACGCATATGAACAATGTCTTTTAACTCCGGACTCCCAAAAATACACCGCGATCACTACTCACGTAGGTACATTTGCATATAAACGTACGCCATATGGATTATCATGTATACCCGAAAAATTCCAGAAAATGATGGAGGAGACCTTACGAGGGGTACCAGGGTGTGTCGCATTCTTGGACGATATCTGTGTGACAGGGTTGGATGATCGGGACCACTTATTCAATTTAAGGGCAGTTTTACAGCGACTACGGGACGCAGGGCTAACGGTAAAGTTTAATAAATGTAGTTTTCTACAGGATAGTGTGAAATATGTTGGATTTATTATCAATAAAGAAGGATTAAAGCCAGACCCTAACAAGCTAGAGGCAATATCTAGTGTACGGACACCAGAGAACACGGTACAACTCAAAAGTTTTTTAGGTATGCTGAACTACTACGGTCGTTTTATTAAAAATTTAAGTACTTTGTTGCACCCCTTACACAATTTATTAAGACGAGACCAGGAGTGGAAATGGGATGTTAAATGTGAAAAGGCATTTAAGCACGCAAAGCTAGCACTCCTTAGTTCACAAGTTCTAGCGCACTACGAGGAGGGGCGACAGTTGGTGCTGTCAGTGGACAGCAGCGCTTACGGATTAGGGGCCGTGCTGGCACACAGATACGAGGACGGCAGTGAGCGGCCCGTCAGCTGCATGTCGCGTACGCTTAACGCCGCAGAACGCAACTACAGCCAGCTTGACAAGGAGGCGCTGGCAATATTGTTCGGCGTAACTAAGCACCACCAATATCTGTTTGGAAGAAAATTTACGCTGCGTACCGACCACCAGCCCTTGACACACATTTTTGGAGATAAAGGTGGCATCCCACAGACAGCAGCGAGTCGCCTGCAACGCTGGGCGGCAAGGCTAGCTGCATACGATTTTAGCATTAAGTACATTCGTTCAGTGGACAATGGGCCGGCTGATGCATTGTCACGACTACCATTGAATCATGAGGGTCGCAACGAAGAAGCAAAGGATTATTTGAATCTCGTGGAGGACACTTTTCCAGTTTCGTTTAAGGAAATCGCGCGGGCAGTTGAGAAGGATACAGTTCTACACAAAATAAAAGGTTACATTATGTTTGGTTGGCCTGTCACTCCTGGCTGCGAAGAGGAGAAGCCCTACTTTACTAGAAAACAAGAGATGTCACTAGACCAGGGCTGTGTAATGTATAGATATCGCATCGTGGTACCACCAACTTTACAAAGGGCGGTATTAAATGAAATTCATGAAAGCCACTTAGGGATAAATAAAATGAAAGCCCTATCAAGGAACTATGTATATTGGCCGAACCTCGATCAAGACATTGAAGACATAGCTCGTACGTGTCAAGCGTGCAAGGTGGTGCGAGATGCACCTCCACGGGCACAGTTACACCCGTGGGAATTTCCACTACATCCGTGGCAGCGTGTACATGCCGATTTTGGCGAATCTGGGGGCGTTCGATATCTAATTTTAGTAGATGCCCATTCTAAATGGATAGAGGCGTTACAGATGCGCGGTACTGACACCCGAAAGACCATAAATGCTTTTAGAAGCATATTTGCAAGATTCGGGTTGCCGTCACAACTAGTGACTGATAACGGACCACCGTTCTCATCCCGGAAATTTAAAGAGTTCTGCAGTAAAAATTGTATAAAACATACCACCTCTGCGCCGTATAGGCCCCAATCAAATGGGGCGGCAGAAAATGCAGTAAAAACTGTCAAAAAGGCAATTAAAAGAGCGCAATACGAAGGTGATGACATTACAGCGGCGTTAAACAAGTTTCTTATGAAGTATCGCAACTGCCCACATGCCACCACAGGCGTCTGTCCGGCAGTGGCGTTACAGGGGCGGCGGTTGCGCAGTCGGCTTGACGCGCTGCGACCAGATGTGGGCGCGGTAGTGCGCGCCGCGCAGGAGCGCCAGGTGCGAAACGGACCGCAGGCTATAAGAGACTTTGAAATAGGAGAGCCGGTGCTAACACGAGACTACTCAGTAAGGGGAGAGAAGTGGGCTACGGGAACGGTGGTTCAAAAGACGGGGCCCGTGTCGTATAACATCGAAGTAGGGACCGGCGCACCGTGGCACAGACATGTCGACCAGTTAATAAAGAGCACTAATAAGGACAGGTTTTCTTTATCGCGTGCGAGTATAGCCACTACAGTGGGACCGGACGAGCCACCAAGCATTGATGAGAATAGGGATGTGAGTGACGTGGGAGAAGCCGCGACGGGCGGTGGCGGGTCGACGGCTCCGCCGGACAGTCCTGCGGTTCCACAGGGTTCCAAGGGGGCCACTCTCGATCGGCCAGAGCGGGCCCCGGCGGTGACGTTACCATCGCCGCCGCTGGCCGCGTCAGCCCGAGCTTTGCGAGCTTTTAATAGGGCAAAACGTACGCTAATACATTTTATTGAATAGGATAATGCCTGTAGTTATTAAGTATTATGTAATAATGAGTTATTCATGTTAAGTTTTCAGTCATGTTAGTAAATTAAGAAGGGAGAAGATGTTATGTATGAAGGTAGATGTAAAACATATACGAGTATATTGCATGAGTTACTAATAAACCAGTTTGTCACTATCCACCGCCTTTTATTGACGCTCCAATAGTGTTGTTCTATGTGGGGGTTGAACCCACAACACTTGGCATTACAAGTAAAATTTAAAAAAAAATCACGAATATCTGTCATCATTATTAAATTCAGTTGTTTTTAATAAAAACATAAATAAGCTTCGATCAATAATAAATAGTACAAATATTGATCGAAGCATATAAGTTATATTCGTAATCACCGTTAAAATTCTTTATTTTTTCGGGACAGCTGTGTGCTTGCTGACCCGTATAGTTTGCCTATAACTTGGTCCTACACGCTATGCCAGCTGGCTGAGAGTGTAGGTACTGGGATATAGGTATGTGGCCGGCCCAGCTGTTTTAGCTTTTGATCCGTAGCCTAAATACCAGGGAGAGGTGGTGGTTCACTATCCTGACCGGCCCAGCTGTTAGCCTTTGATCCGTAGATAGGATAGTAGTGAAACTCGGAGGAGGTTACGACTTTTCTTATTTATTTGCTAAAATGCACTTTAATATATACACAAAATTGGCATACAACTCGTGGCTGTACCAGCGAGCTTGAATTTACGCGTGAGTGAGAGAGTGATATAATTGAGTGAGAGAGAACGATTATCGCTTAGTGACAGTTTATATAAATACGTGCGCGCGCTGAGATTCCGTTCATAATTTGTTTGCTAGGGCAGCGGATGGACGTACGTACGCATGGCGCGACAGGACGGCGCCACCGCAGGCGCTCTGTCGCCACATTACTCCCCCTCAAGCGAAGCGTACGTTGGGTTTAACTGGCCTCCCGGCTCGGGTGACGTAGGTGTTGCGTTTCGTGGCTGGCTCATCTGTGTTGCTCGACGTCGCGGCGGCTGCACTCGTAGTATTGGTACTCGAAGTTGGCGGTGTTGCTTGCATTGTCGTATTGGGATATGTTTGAGGATGTGATGTACATTGTTCGTCGCTATATGTATAGGCTGGTTTCAGTCGATCTATTGATATTACTGTCGTACGTAATGGTAGTTGAATGGTGAATTGTTTGCCAGTTGCGCTACGTTGTAAAACTTTGTAAGGACCTTCGTATGGCGGTGTAAGTGGACGGCGGATGGTGTCGTTTCGCACAAACACATGTGTACATGTTTGTAGGTCCTTATGTACGAATGTGTGCAGGTTCGATGTATGCGATCTTTTTGTAGGTGTTAATGACGACATTGTTTCGGTCAGCTGACGAACGAACTCTGCGTCGTTTATGTTCGGCTTTGTAGGCACGAAGAAATCCGACGGGATGCGCAGTGGAGAACCGTAGGTCATTAGGGCAGGGCTAACTGAAGAGTCTTGACAAAGTGCTGTACGTAGTCCTAGTAGCACAGTAGGTAATTCTTCGCTCCATCTGCAACTCGCGGATCTTGCCATTAGTGCTGCTTTTAAAGTACGATGCCATCGTTCTATCTGTCCGTTTGCTTGTGGGTGGAATGCAGTGGTGCGTATGCGAGTGACGCCGAGTTTCTTCATTAGTGAGTAGAATAGTGATGACTAGAATTGTCTGCCTTGGTCGGTTGTGATTCTTAATGGACAACCGAATCGTGTTATCCATCCTTCGTAAACAGCTTTCGCTATTGTCTCGGCGGTGATGTCACGAGTAGGTATTGCCTCGGGCCATTTAGTACAGCGGTCGATCATTGTAACTAAATACCTATAGTCGTTTGATGGTGGTAGCGGTCCAACTATGTCGACGTGTAGGTGTTCAAAACGCGATGATTGTTGAAACTCGCCGAGTGGACTAATTACGTGTCTTTGTATTTTCGCGCGTTGACAACCGATGCATGACCTTGACCACGTAGTTACATCTTTGTTCATAGACGGCCAGAAGAATTTTGTAGTCATTATTTTTCTTGTTGTTCGTATGCCGGGGTGACTTAGTTCATGTTGCGCTTTGAATGCTACAATACGATAACTTAGTGGTAGGTATGGTCGAATGTTCGTTGTAGATGTTTCGCACCATATCGGTCGTTGACCCCCGGGTAGTGTGATGTGTGAAAACTTTAGATTACTTTGTTTCATGCAGGCTTGTAGTTCTGTGTCGTTCTCTTGTTCTATTGCTAATTTATTGTAGTCGATTGTGTGATTAAGTACTTCTATTTCTGATATTCGTGATAACGCGTCGGCTGCTTCATTTCGATCTCCGTGAATGTATTTTATATTTGAACAGAATTGACTTATGTAGTGTAGTTGTCGTTCTCGTCTCGGTGTATCACTGCTATTCGGTGCTCTCGTAAGTGCGTAGGTAAGGGGTTTGTGATCTGTGCATATAGTGAGATCGTTACCCTCAATCAGCCGGCGTAGGCTCTTAACAGCGGTGTACATAGCTAGTAATTCGCGATCGTACACGCTGTATCTGCGCTGTGTGTCATTCATTGTTTTCGAGTAAAAGGCAAGCGGTTTCCATACGCTGTTAACTTTTTGTTGTAGTACAGCGCCGAGGCTCGTGTCGGATGCGTCAGTTAATAAGCACAGTGGCGCGTTAGGTATTGGGTGCGTGAGTGTAGTCGCTTCGAGTATGCTTTGGCGGCATTGCTCAAAGGATTTTTCAGCTTCAGGAGTCCATTGAATTGGTGATTTGTCATTCTTCTTAGAGTTGTGTAAGTATTTATTGAGTAGGCATTGATGTTCTGATTGATGAGGTAAACAGTTGCGGTAAAAGTTAATCATGCCTAAAAATCTTCTTAGTTCTTGTATCGTAGTGGGTTTCGGGTAATTCTTTATCGCTTGGACGCGTTCTTCCGTGGGTTTGATTCCGTCTGATGATACTTCGTAGCCTAGAAATTGTATCTTGTTTTTACCAAATTCGTACTCGATGTACACACATCAAAAGTGTCTAGGGATCAAGCATTTTTATGCGGATTTCTTGAGATTGAGATGTGGCTTTGTAGTAAATTTATGATTTTAGAAATTTATATGGATCCTTTTTGGTGCATTTCATAATTTGAATCAGGAACTGTCAATCAAATTCGAGTAAAAGATGAAAATCAGCTGTCAATATTTTCCCTATAAAAACATACAACGCATTGAAGACATTATTAGTGCTACTGTTTCCCTACTACTGATTAAAACCAACGTTATTATGGAGCGGCGACGTCATTTAAGCAGGGAAGAAATGCTCAGAGCCGTGGGAATGATAGAAGCTGGTTCCCGGCAACGTACTGTGGCTTTAGCTCTGAATACAAGTCAGAGTGTTATTAGTCGACTTTGGACACGTTACCGAAGCACTGGTACCGTGGCTGAGCGCCATGGAGGACGGTATCGCTGCACCACACGGAGACAAGACCGATACATTCAAATCTTAACTCGAAGAGCTCCAACAATAACCGCCATGATGTTAGCCGTGAGGCTTCATCACTCTTCAGGGAACTTAATTAGCGACCAAACAGTCAGAAACCGCTTGCATGAAGTGAACCTTCATTCCCGAAGACCGCTACGGGTACCACCTATAGCAATGCACAATCGTAGGATTCGATATCAATGGGCTCTTGAACACAGAAATTGGGCAGAAGAACAATGGCGTTTCGTGTGCTTTTCTGATGAGTCTCGTTTTGGTATGAGACCGGATACAAGACGTATACGACACTGGAGAACCCCTGGACGCCAACAGCGATTAAAATCCTGCCAGGAAGTCCATCCTTATAGTGGTGGAACCATCATGGTATGGGCGGGTATTTGGATCGGCGGAAGAACTGAGTTGATTTGGATCAGAGGCAACCTCAACGCTCAAATTTATGCTGAGACGATTGTATCAGACGTCATCGTTCCTCTACAAGTGCAAATCGGTCCCTTATTTCAGTTAATGCATGATAATGCACGACCGCACACCGCAAGAGTTGTAAGACAGACTCTCGCCGCAGCTAACATCAATGTCCTGCCCTGGCCTGCTCAGTCGCCAGACTTGAACCCGATTGAGCATGCATGGGATATGCTACAGAGAAGAGCTCTGCCGAATATGGAGGGTATCCAGTCGCAAGAAGACCTTTTTTTGTTGTTGCAACGAACATGGGCGGCCATTCCACAGCGTGATTTGGATGAACTCATTTTGAGTATGCCAAACCGATGTTCTTGTGTTAGTGTCCGCGGTAGAAACACGGATTATTAATTGTTTAAGTTACCTAATAAAATTTTAAAGAAAACTGTTATTTCAGTCTTTTTTTCGAACTTTAATGTTAGTGGTTCAAATGTCAAAAATCCTTTTATTAGGAAAATGGCAAATTTCTTTATTAATGCAAAGGTGACTAGGTTTATCGTTACTGTGACAAACGAAACGAACTTTATGTGATGAATCCTTAAAGAAAATTTTAATTAATATCAATCAGGAGAAAAGTTATTGCAAAAATATACGTTGATCCTTAGACACATATGTTGATCCCTAGACACTTTTGATGTGTGTATTTTGAAAACATTTTTTTTAGATTACTTTTCATAATAATATTTTTTTTTACGTGACTTAACGCGATCACTTATTTAAAGGCATTACATACCTCTGATTTGCCTGAAGTTTCGACCAGGTTGCACTGGCCGTGGTCACAGGCTTGCACAGGCTGACTGGCTCAGCGGTGCACGCCCTCCGTCGTCGAATCCGTGAAGTAGAAGATTCTTCATCCACCCGCACATTTTCGATATTATTGATAAAACACATACAATAAAAAACATACCACATCATGGAATGCGAAAGTTTACTTAAAAGTTAAATTACTTTTTGGCGCCAAAAATCCTTAATTTAGTTTTTTAAATTTTGATATACCTAGTGTCACTCTCACGACTAAGATGAATCTATTGACACCACTCACATAAAAATACGACTAGCCGTTTAGGCTCTAGGGCGTGCCAAAGAAATATACATGTTGTACCCACCTACACTCAAAAAGCATAACCCTACTTATTTCGCAGTTGGGTAAAAAGAAGCGGCGTCAGCTTATACCACTGCGCCATCTGTGCTGTGTGCTGTCAATTTAAGTATATATTTTTACCCAAACTAAGCATTTAAATACAAATTATAAGATTATATTACTAAATTTTCCGATTAAAATCCCTAATGCGAAAATGGTTTTTTAAATAAGACGTTGATAAAGAACACAATTAATCGAAAGCAATCACGAAGAGGTGGATGTTAAGAAATTATAGATGGTAAAGAAATAGCAAGGATAAAGATGGCGCTATATTCGCTTTTATTCTTATTGTTTTCTTGTTCTGCCTTATTTCCGCGAGTCGTTTAAATATCTATATTCATCCAGAAGTAGAGTTTCAATCAACAACCCATAATCTCCCACTGCTGGGCTCGGGTCTCCTCTCAGGATAGGGTTAAGAGTTAAGGCCATACGTCCCCACGCTGGCTACAGGCTACGAAATTTTGCCGTTCGATGTTTTCAAGAAGCCCAAAAGCCTCCAACTATGCTTCACGACTATTGATTTGTATATTTCCCGCCAAATCAGTCATGCAAATTGGCATGTGCGTCCACCAATCAGAAGCTTGCGTGAGAGAGACAGACACTACCCAAACTCAGTCTCTCTCTCTTTCTACTCCGATCACGCTTTCCGCCCGTTCGGCTGCTCTTTCAGATATATATGCTCTAAGCGTAAGGCTGTTTAAAAATATATTTTTTAAATAAAGGTTTAAACTTAAACATTTTTAAACATTAAAATATGCAAAATCTAATAATAACATTTTCTATTATTATTAGTAAAAAACGTGAGCCGTCACGGGACGCCTGGCAGATGTGAAATATCGAAATTGTTTTGTTATTTATAATAAAAATGTAACAGGTCCAATGCTGTACATTGAAGATATTTTGAAAAAAATTTTGGAGGGCTCTCTGTAATCGATACTGAAGCCAAAACTGTATTTTTTTTTATTTTTGTCTGTCTGTCTGTATCTTGGCCGCGCATCACGCCGAAACTACTAATTGGATTCAAATGAAACTTGGCATGATTTGAGTTCATACTACGAGGTAGGACATAGCATACTTTTTATCTCGAAATTCAGCACGGTTTCCTGGAGAGAGGGGATGAAAGTCAAAATATGTACTTAGTTGTAATTCAATAACACATAGTCCGATTTTATTCATTTTTTGCTAGAAAGAAAAAAATCAAAGATAACGGGAAAAGTCTTTTTTTGTCCGTGACTGTACAGTGCACACTGTACAGCACGGTTTCCTGGAGAGAGGGGATGAAAGTCAAAATATGTACTTAGTTGTAATTCAATAACACATAGTCCGATTTTATTCATTTTTTGCTAGAAAGAAATAATAAAAGATAACGGGAAACTTCAATCAAATATATCATAGATGCACTGTTGCCGCTTAAAAAGTGGCACCGGCAAAACAAGGCATAAAACAATATGCCTTGTTTCGCTCTCATTCGCTTGGTGGCCGTGCTCGTGTTTACACACAAAAAAATGTAAAAATTACACTCTAAAAGTGCAAAAGAAGGATGGAATATCATATTTTCAGTAAGTCTATCTTTAATCTAACATATTGGTGTATTTTCGTTATGCTTTAAAGCTAATTATATTAATATTTTGATAAAATTTGTGACTTAGAACGGCTTCTAATGTACGCATCTATCCTTTTCACACTCACACGCGATGTTCATAAGAGACAAAAAGACAAGCCTAGTGCTAGCGAACAAAGTCAGTAGGATAATGATGGAGTCGCCGTTACAATGTTTTTAGGTTAATTGAAGATTTGTTTTTGTTTTAGTTTTTTGAAATTTACATATTCAGGAGAATAAAAAAGACAGCCTTACCAACTTCACAGGTAGGTATTATATTCTACTAAGAATATTTAACCGACTTTAAAAAAGGAGGTTATTAATTCGATCTGCATGTATGTATTTTTGACAAAATTGCAAACTGTTTATAAATGTTGGTCTATACCAGATTCTAAACGTGATTACCAAAATTTAAAATTATCCGTCCGTTCGTAAATATCTGAAAAACATTTAAGTTGGAATATAAAATATATTTGATGATTATAGTTTAGGTATAGTCCAACTTATGGAATAGTGCAATATAATATGTATAAATACAGGCACGTAGGTATAGAAGGTCTAATATCTGAGTGGAATATTCAATATTAAATTAATACTTATTATTGGTGACGAGCAGATTCCCTAGCGGCAAGTCGCAGAACTAACGTATGACAGATAAAAATAGTTAACATTACACTTTTAAAATACTGATCCCCCTCACGAAGTGGTCTTATAGTATTTTTTACTACTCCGTAGACGTCTATCAATGAAATCATTGTAGAAAGAATTTAAAATAACAATGCACTCGCTCTGTATATTAAACTGTCAGGTAGAAGTTTCTGTCTTACGTTAGTTCCGCTAACGGCCACTAGGGAAATCTGCTCGTCACCAATACACGTTAACATTCCATTTTAAAAATACTGATCACCCTCACGAAGTGGTCTTAAAGTATTTTTTACTACTCCGTAGACGTCTATCAATGAAATCATTGTAGAAAGAATTTAAAATAACAATGCACTCGCTCTGTATATTAAACTGTCAGGTAGAAGTATCTGTCTTACGTTAGTTCCGCAAACGGCCACTAGGGAAATCTGCTCGTCACCAATAATTAATAATAAAATTCTATTCAAACTTTTAGCTATCAGAATCAAAAGAAGAAATAAAAATTGTGTGAAGAATTAATTATTTGTTGGTCCATTTTTTTAAATCAAAAAGCAACTCCATTTTGTCCATGTTCCAAATAGAAGCGATAAGACGCGAACTCACTATTTAATGTCAGTGGAATGTAACTCTCGTTATTCTTTGTACTATTATGTGCTTTATTGTAATACATTAAGTTTAATTTTTCAATACACTTTTTTTTGGGCATGTGTTGTTTTATTTCTGATTTTTGAAAGAGTCATAAAATTTTATTGTCCTATCCTGACATCAAACTAAAAGGTAATATGTAGTGAATTTAATATGGATTTATTTCCGTCCGTACGTCAATTGCTTAAAGTTAAAATTAGGTTAAGCTGTATACCAGTTCAGGACTTTTTTCGCTATATCTCAAGTGGTATACATATACCTAAGTACGTATAGAAGCGTGGACAGTATTTTGTTTACTTTTGTATGGAACTGTGCATCTATAATATATTTGATCGAAGACGGGAAAAGTCTTTTTTTGTCCGTGACTGTACAGTGCCTGTGGGAAGCTGAGACAGATATGTAAATATGGCGGTACGAAGTTCGCCGGGTCAGCTAGTATAAAATGAAATGACTTTTTATTACCCTTAGAGTATCTATTTCCTATTACCTTAATATTCATTTTTATTAATTACAAAATTCAAATACCTACAAATAAAAATACAAATAACAAAACAAAAATGGTTGTCTGTAAAGTCTGTTTACACAGACGACAGTTTAACGTGACAGCGTCATAACGAAACATTGATGAAATGATGAGAGATAAATTCTTGCTTTTATGGCCTCAGCGAGATAACGCCGCATCGGCATGAGTCATGTTTTTTCATGCGTGCAGCCGGCTTGCTTGAGCCGGCTCCATCGAATTATAAGACGTTGTCACGTCAATAAAATAAAAATTGGAAATCGCGGAGCTCCAATAAATGTTTCACATAAAAAAATATCGTACTAATTCAATGTGTGATAAGTATAACTGATAATAACTTGATAATAACATATATTAGAATAAAGGATATTAACAACCACAAAACGCTAAATGTGTTTCCTCTGTGCTATGATGACACAAATGACAATTGACGTTTTGTTGTTGTGTTAAACTTTTACAGGTCCTTCCTATTATTTGTTATTAAATTAATTATTAATTTTGTTATTAAATTACTCCTTTCTAGTCGTTACTATTTCTTAGGAAGCTAATTATTGTAAGAATTATCGGTTCAAGATCTATATATATTAAGAAGAAGGCCTTACTTATTGCTAAGCAAGTAGGATTTCTGTTTTAAAGTGCAAAAACTATTATCAACAATGACTGAAGTAATTCAAAGACCTGAAAATGTGGTTAAGACATTTTTATACGAGTTCCCTACATGCACTACGGAAGAACTGACATTTAAGTTGGAGGTACCGGTAGATATCCCACTTCCGGGCTCTACGCGAGAATTAGTTCAAAGGGTGATCACGATGTTCCATATACCGGTGTATTTAGAAGACGGCAAGTACATATTTCTTTTTTAAACTATTAATGTATCAAATAGTGGTTCAATCGCTTACTTACTTTTACTCCAGCACCCCTAACCAATATGACCAATTTGTATGTACCACAGAAAAATTCATAAGATCAACAACACATCACAACTTATTACGCCCACTTATTTTTTCAATGTACATGTTGAAGTCTTTTAATATTATACTGTAATAGTTACAATTATTTTCAATTTAATTTTCTTTATTATTTATTAAAAAATAAGTGGCCTTTGAGAATATGTTCAGGGAAAAATTGTCTTTAAGCTTCAAATTGTTTGAAGGTCCATATCTAACAAAGGCATACCGAAGATACGTCGAACTACGGAGTAACGAAGGAAACTAAGAAACTACCAATCCTGAATCGCGCAGTGAAAGTTCTCGCGCACATTAACATATATACAACATCCCAACATCAACCGTCGGGCAGTTGGCCCGCCAGGCATGATCACCTCACCTGGTCGGAGGATCCTCCCTTTGTGTTGGTGGGACATGACACACCTGTCCTCTACAACTTAATTACCTTATGTAAAAGATTTTTACTATCCTTTTTTTTGATTTCTGAAAAGCAACAATAGCTTAACAAAGGTTTTCTGTGATTGTTTTTTCCATTGTAGAATTAGATTTAGTAAATATATAGGCATTTACCTGTAATTTTATAGCAACAATGAATAAGTTTTCCAATATTTACTGACCAATGACCACTTTTGGTTTGGTCAGCATTTCACATCCAGAACATTGATTTAGAACTATTATAACGCACTGAATGTACTTTCAGCAAGCACAGGGTGTACTCACTAGCTTAAACCAATCAACATTTTATAACATTATTTGAAAGTCATTTTGTTTGTAACAAATAAATAGCCTCAAATCAAGTAACATTTATCATATAGCAAGCTGTGTATGTGACACAATACTCAGCTCTTAAAAAACTCACATAAATTTATTACAAAAATCATAATTTCGAGATGTACCTATTATTATTTCCATTAGCATATCAAATGAAAAATACATTTTGTTTTATTTAAAGATTTAAATGAAAAACTATCAAACTTTGTGGCTCAAGAAACAAAAACCTTCCACAACAGTCGAGACGGCAAGCTGATTGACCAGCTCAAGAATTCTGAAATCAATGTAGAAGGAGTCATCAAGAACTGGGAGAAACTGTTCAAAGAAAATGTTGTGGATTTTGCAGAACAGAAGGGAACATCTGATGAAGAAGTATTTGCAGCTGCATACCATAAGTTGGTGCATTCCCCTGCACTTGAGACAATACTGCAGGTGGAGAATTCATATGCCAAGACTATCTTGAACACTCTTGAAAACAGAGAGGGTGATATCAAGAAGCTTACGGAGAAGTAAGGATAGTTTGCTTGACAGTTTTATATATAACATCATGATTACTCTTTTGATCATTACATACATTTTTTTATTTCTTTAAAATTTTAAATTTGTAACAATTTAATCAGTAAAATTGTTGGACTTTTTGAATTTTACATTCTTACATTGAATACAGCCTCACTCGCTAAATATATATTTTTTTTTTTTTGGACAGACAGACTGAGGAAATGGAGGAAAAGATCAAACAACTAAATATTTCAACAACTGAGGAAGAAATCAATGAGTTGGCTGCTTCACATTTTGAACAGCAAGCTCTTGTGGCCGGACGGTGGGGGTCCCAACTAGACGCCCTGCGGCAGACCCAGCGCGCGCAACATCGCGCCTGGCTCATGAACACCCTGGAGGAGTATCAAAGCACCTCAGCTCTTAACACTCCCAGGTAAATTTATATTATTGCTTAACTTGTTGTTTTTACAGAAACTAATCAATATAGATCTGCTATAAAAATGACGTTTATAAACACAGTAACTCTCCCCTGGCGACGTTCTCCCCGGAGCTCGGTCCCCTGCCGGTAGCCCCTGGTCCGGCGAGCGGCCAGCGCCTCGAGGAAAGTTTCACCATCCACCTCGGCAGCCAGCTCAAACAAACGCATAATATCCGGATAGTTGCTATGGACCTCCTTGATTTATGTGTTGTCAAGTGAGTGCAAGACTGACTTATTATACCTGACCTTCTAACTGAACGAGATGTATTTCCAACAACTACGTTATTTATTCTTAAGTGATTGAAATAATAAGTTAATAAGTCTTATGAATTAGTATTAATTGTCCAGTTTTAGTTAACTGTCAGTACTTTCAAGATGACCCTGATTAATGATCATCTGCATTTATTTTGATGTAGAGAAATCGCATCCAATATTCTTTCGGAATGAATACACCTCAAAAAAGCATTTCAATAAAAGGTTATTAGGATAAATTAAAGGTTAGTAAAAAACAATTATACAATATACTACATGTGCAGTCCCCAGGAAGGCTCCCGGCGTCTTCAGACGTCCCTGTCTCTGTACTCGTCGGAGCTGTCGGGCGTGGTGCTGCTGACGGAATCCCCCCCTCGCAGACCCGCGCCCCCCACTACCACACTAGTGAGCGCTGCCACGTCCAGCACCGAACATCATTTTGCAGATATCGAGCTGCAGCTTAAGGAGATCAGCGAGAAAGTTCGAGAACCGGTCAGTAAGCTTTAGAAATTATCCAGGACAAGATTTATTAGATTTAGAAACGAGTAAAATCTCTGCAATCTCGAGAGCGGCAGTGGAGCCAAATTCCCGGGTTTCATATCTGCCCTTAAGTTGTGGCGACAATAAATTTTTTGCCCCCGGATTTTATATTTTGTTGACCTCTGCTTGTGTGTACGACCAATACAATTTATTTTCGTAATAGGCAGAGAAACGCAATAACCAACGACAAAAAGAGCAATCGGAGAACATGAGCAACTGCAGCAACAGCAGTAACGGCAACAGCGGAGCGCGCATGCGCCCGCGTCGCGACCTGCAGACAGGGGACATCTTCATCACGAAACACAGCAACCTCGACGAGGTTCACGTGGTGTTCCACCTCATCGTCGACGACTCGGAACTAAGATCCGGTATGTGCATATTCGTTACATGAGCTGGATAAGACGCGCCGCTGCTAACGATTTATTACCTGTTACAGGTGATATAACCTCCCGGCACCCGGCTATCTTAGGGCTACGCAATATCCTGAAGGCGGCCTGCAGCAATGATATTACCAGCCTGTCCATTCCGCTGTTGCTCCGCCACGAGATAACCGAGGTGAGCACGAGGGAGTAAGGACGGATTTAGTTCAGGGCGCTGTTAACTGTGTGATGACGAGCTAATTATACGGAGTGACCACCATCCCTATTCACTCCGTGAGAAGTAAATTATGCAGGAAGGGAAGGAAAACTTAACAAAAATACGATATAGCCTGAACCAATCTTTATGACGTTTCTGAAGTTAGCTGCGCAAGCAGGTCGGCGCAGTTACAGTTACGTCTGAAATAATTAGATGACTGGATATAATTATAATTTGAAATTTAATAATACATGTACTTATTTTTTAACCGACTTCCAAAAAGGAGGAGGTTCTATGTAGAAAATGTTTGAAGTCGGTGCTAAGCCAAAAAGAATACAAACGAACAATTACAAAAGTCTAAGCGATAGTCACTTGGCACCGACTTCAAACATATTCTAGGTACCTAGCACACATTATAATAGTACTATTTAAATGAATAAAGAATTAGGTATAGGCAATTTATGAAGAACCAGTTTATTTTACGCTTTTGAGTGTTTTTTTGGCACAGAGTTATTAGCATATTAATTTATAGAAACATGAGTAGGTTCCTACCGTTCTTATCCAACTATAAACCGAATAATTATTTCTGAGATGTTGTTCGAGGCAAATAAAATGATCTCAAATATTAATCTAATTCTATTTAATTATACTAAAAGTTTTCTAGCAAGTTGAAGTATTTTGTGAAAACCTATTTACAGAAATAAATAAATGACCTTGACTTAGAAGATTATACAGTCCGCGAGTAATTTTAATCAGCACATCAAATATGTAACCATTGAAAAGTTAACGTAAAATACACTAAACTACAACAGTCAATAATAAAACAAGTAAACAAAAAAAATACACAACAAGTAGGTTACGAAACAATTCAAAACTATTAACAACTCGATTGTACGTAAACAAGATTATGAGTGTATGTGTAGCGTACGGACACGGTCCCACACACAAAGAACATGCGCCGTGTATTGGTCTACACCCGCACCCCTGTACGTTCCCTCTGATACCTAAAATTGTATGCTGCGCATCGACTCGCACGATGTTCCCAGACGTCATAAAGTTTGGTTTGAGGTATACCAACTCGTCTGGCTAGTGTGCTACAGGAGGTTAAAACTTCCGTTCTAAATATAGGTATTTGGTAGTGGAGTATTAAAAGCTGTTTGATTATCGTATTAGTGTAGTGGTTAGCATATTATTACGTGTTAGGATTCGATGTATTTGAGAAATAAACCTTCTGCAGGTAAGAGACTTTAATAAAAACAATTTTAAAATAACATTTTCACTTATAATAACAATCCTCAATTGTCGCCGAGGTCGCTAGGTTAATCACTGATATCACTTCAAATATTTATCTCACTATAGCTCAAACCAAACTAAACTGCGGCCCGCCAGACATTCTATTTATATACATTATTATTTTTACTAGCGCATTCTACAAAGTTCTCGTATATTCGAGGTCATTCACCGTACCAAGGATGCGTCCGCCGGCGGGATCGCTGGAAGCAACAATCAATCGATATTCGACGCTATGGATATCGACGTAAGGTTAATTATTCCGTGCCTCAGGAGATCGACGAGAATTTTCTATGTCTCGAGTGTTCGCGAATAATCTCTCCTCGTAACAATATGCTGATCAATCAAGAGGTCTCGGGTTCGATTCCCGGGTCCGGTTTTTAGCCGGAGTGTTATTGAGTTTTTCTGATTATAGAAATACTTGGCTACTACTACTCCGTCCACTGGGATCCACTGGGGAATTCACATCGAATTTTCAGCGACTCTGTGGTGTTTGTTTAGATTGAAGAGATCTTTTTGAAATTAAATTGAAAAAGATCCCATGGGGGATCAGTGTGGGCTAAAATTTCACATGAATACCCCAGGGGATGTTCGTAGACGGAGCTGAATACTTTAATAACTCGTGCCTCTCCCCGCTCGTGTGGTATAATGATCCCACGGTCCCGCAGGAGATGACGGTGGCGTGGT
Organism: Diaphora mendica; assembly: GCA_949125395.1. Classification (NCBI taxonomy): domain Eukaryota; kingdom Metazoa; phylum Arthropoda; class Insecta; order Lepidoptera; family Erebidae; genus Diaphora; species Diaphora mendica. The sequence continues at coordinate 435,288 of OX421332.1, read as the reverse complement.
GCGCGCGGAGGGCGGAGCTGGTGCTGAAGTGCGCCAAGGGCTTCATGCTGGAGGCGGCGGGCTGGGGCGGCGCCGAGCTGCGCACGCTGCACTTCGCGCTGCCGCCCGCCACCGCGCCCGCGCTCTTCCACGCGCTCGCCGCGCTGCTGCCCGCCATCTTCCGCCTCTCCAACCCCGTCAAGTGCTCCCGCCCCCGGGACTGACCGCGCCCGCGCTCTTCCACCTGCTGCCCGCCATCTTCCGCCTCTCCAACCCCGTCAAGTGCTCCCGCCCCCGGGACTGACCGCGCCCGCGCTCTTCCACGCGCTCGCCGCGCTGCTGCCCGCCATCTTCCGCCTCTCCAACCCCGTCAAGTGCTCCCGCCCCCGGGACTGACCGCGCCCGCGCTCTTCCACCTGCTGCCCGCCATCTTCCGCCTCTCCAACCCCGTCAAGTGCTCCCGCCCCCGGGACTGACCGCGCCCGCGCTCTTCCACCTGCTGCCCGCCATCTTCCGCCTCTCCAACCCCGTCAAGTGCTCCCGCCCCCGGGACTGACCGCGCCCGCGCTCTTCCACCTGCTGCCCGCCATCTTCCGCCTCTCCAACCCCGTCAAGTGCTCCCGCCCCCGGGACTGACCGCGCCCGCGCTCTTCCACCTGCTGCCCGCCATCTTCCGCCTCTCCAACCCCGTCAAGTGCTCCCGCCCCCGGGACTGACCGCGCCCGCGCTCTTCCACGCGCTCGCCGCGCTGCTGCCCGCCATCTTCCGCCTCTCCAACCCCGTCAAGTGCTCCCGCCCCCGGGACTGACCGCGCCCGCGCTCTTCCACCTGCTGCCCGCCATCTTCCGCCTCTCCAACCCCGTCAAGTGCTCCCGCCCCCGGGACTGACCGCGCCCGCGCTCTTCCACCTGCTGCCCGCCATCTTCCGCCTCTCCAACCCCGTCAAGTGCTCCCGCCCCCGGGACTGACCGCGCCCGCGCTCTTCCACCTGCTGCCCGCCATCTTCCGCCTCTCCAACCCCGTCAAGTGCTCCCGCCCCCGGGACTGACCGCGCCCGCGCTCTTCCACCTGCTGCCCGCCATCTTCCGCCTCTCCAACCCCGTCAAGTGCTCCCGCCCCCGGGACTGACCGCGCCCGCGCTCTTCCACCTGCTGCCCGCCATCTTCCGCCTCTCCAACCCCGTCAAGTGCTCCCGCCCCCGGGACTGACCGCGCCCGCGCTCTTCCACCTGCTGCCCGCCATCTTCCGCCTCTCCAACCCCGTCAAGTGCTCCCGCCCCCGGGACTGACCGCGCCCGCGCTCTTCCACCTGCTGCCCGCCATCTTCCGCCTCTCCAACCCCGTCAAGTGCTCCCGCCCCCGGGACTGACCGCGCCCGCGCTCTTCCACCTGCTGCCCGCCATCTTCCGCCTCTCCAACCCCGTCAAGTGCTCCCGCCCCCGGGACTGACCGCGCCCGCGCTCTTCCACCTGCTGCCCGCCATCTTCCGCCTCTCCAACCCCGTCAAGTGCTCCCGCCCCCGGGACTGACCGCGCCCGCGCTCTTCCACCTGCTGCCCGCCATCTTCCGCCTCTCCAACCCCGTCAAGTGCTCCCGCCCCCGGGACTGACCGCGCCCGCGCTCTTCCACCTGCTGCCCGCCATCTTCCGCCTCTCCAACCCCGTCAAGTGCTCCCGCCCCCGGGACTGACCGCGCCCGCGCTCTTCCACCTGCTGCCCGCCATCTTCCGCCTCTCCAACCCCGTCAAGTGCTCCCGCCCCCGGGACTGACCGCGCCCGCGCTCTTCCACCTGCTGCCCGCCATCTTCCGCCTCTCCAACCCCGTCAAGTGCTCCCGCCCCCGGGACTGACCGCGCCCGCGCTCTTCCACCTGCTGCCCGCCATCTTCCGCCTCTCCAACCCCGTCAAGTGCTCCCGCCCCCGGGACTGACCGCGCCCGCGCTCTACCACCTGCTGCCCGCCATCTTCCGCCTCTCCAACCCCGTCAAGTGCTCCCGCCCCCGGGACTGACCGCGCCCGCGCTCTTCCACCTGCTGCCCGCCATCTTCCGCCTCTCCAACCCCGTCAAGTGCTCCCGCCCCCGGGACTGACCGCGCCCGCGCTCTTCCACCTGCTGCCCGCCATCTTCCGCCTCTCCAACCCCGTCAAGTGCTCCCGCCCCCGGGACTGACCGCGCCCGCGCTCTTCCACCTGCTGCCCGCCATCTTCCGCCTCTCCAACCCCGTCAAGTGCTCCCGCCCCCGGGACTGACCGCGCCCGCGCTCTTCCACCTGCTGCCCGCCATCTTCCGCCTCTCCAACCCCGTCAAGTGCTCCCGCCCCCGGGACTGACCGCGCCCGCGCTCTTCCACCTGCTGCCCGCCATCTTCCGCCTCTCCAACCCCGTCAAGTGCTCCCGCCCCCGGGACTGACCGCGCCCGCGCTCTTCCACCTGCTGCCCGCCATCTTCCGCCTCTCCAACCCCGTCAAGTGCTCCCGCCCCCGGGACTGACCGCGCCCGCGCTCTTCCACCTGCTGCCCGCCATCTTCCGCCTCTCCAACCCCGTCAAGTGCTCCCGCCCCCGGGACTGACCGCGCCCGCGCTCTTCCACCTGCTGCCCGCCATCTTCCGCCTCTCCAACCCCGTCAAGTGCTCCCGACCCCAGGACTGACCGAACACGTCAGCTCTGAGGCCGTCACCGACCGTCAACTTGCATCATTCAGTGCTCTCCTCACCGACAAACTGACCAGAGTTAGTACAATGAAACGATGACGATATAAACAACCGTATGGTCGGTCCAGCACTGAAACTGGCCTGAGTATTTAACAAGGTGTAGGGTAGTCAGAAATCTAACTCTTCTTCTTCCTAGCCTTTATTATTCCCAAGATTTGGGGTCGGCTACTAGTTCAACCGGTTTTACCTGAATATCAGTTTTTACACGGAGCGACTGGCATCGGACCTCCGCAACCCTGAGGGCGAACTGAATCAGATGATTGAACTAATTGTCAGTATATTTGAGGGCACTGGTAGTCAGAAATCTAACCAGCTACTTTGACAGTTGTAGCATTTCCTACATTTAGATGTCAAACTATATACTTTGACATCTCAGTGTAGTAATACTACTTTTTGGGGCCTTAGTTATAGGCAGTATCGAGATTAGACTGTTTTGATAGAATGTGTTTATTGATTGGGAAATTAATGTAAATACGATAAACGGAAATAAAGTGAAATAAAACCACACAATCGTTTGTCACGACTTTATTACAAGCTATTCAACAATATTTTAGAAATATCAATACCAATTCCTATATTAGTTTTTATCATTTAATAAATTTTGACATGTACTCAAAGTTTTAATATGTAATATAGTGTTATTGGCTACATCTGTACTTATATCTTGTACCAACGTTATTTTTGCTCTCGTAAACGTCACATATTGACACAAACACAATATGAAATGTGCACTCAACTAGCACCAAGTATCATGACAATATACTAAAATCATTCACAAATATATCAAATATAAAATTAATCATTATTACATTAAAATAACTACTAAAGCCAAAAACTATTCTCGTGTTTTTCTAGCGTCACACTTTCAAAACAAAAACCTTACAATAACAGAAAACTTAATTGCAAAATTATAAATAAATTGGCTAAAAAACTTACATGATTTGTATGAAAATGTAGGCAGCGTAGTGTAGTGTTTGTGCCGCGTGTCCAGCGGTTATACAACTATGTTGTACGCAGCGAACACTTGTGAACACAGCGCTCACAACTTAGACTCGGTAGACCTAGTGTGAGTTTATTTTACATTTGCTCGCTGCTGATGGCAAACGTGTTCGGGATTGTGATCGGTGAAGAGTTTAGTGCGGGCCAATCGCGACGCCGAACACGATCACCATGACGACCGAGATAGATGAACTAAACTCACACTAGGTAAGTGCGCTATAGCCATAGTGTGATAGGTGCAACACCCATCATTTACAATCAAGTACAATGTATAATCACGTGGGACACAATAATTACAGTACATAACGTTCTGTATCAGAATGATATGTACCAATGTAACGCAGTTTCTAGCACAACAGTATTACCTTATCAATACTCTAATATAAAATTCTTGACAAAATATACGCGTTTTACCGCACCTGAAACAAAAGCATTATTTTAAAGACATACGTAATATAAAAATACTCTTTCTTTAGGGGAGGTGGTCTAAAGTAGTAGTTTTAGTCTACAAACTGCTTGTACATGGTCTTGTGGTGACAACGCTATAGAACAGAGGTCCTAGTACGAGTTTGTTTTACATCAACTCGCTCTCGGTGAGGTTCGGCATTGCCATTAGTGAAAATTTCAGAGCAGGCCAATCGCAACGCCGAAATTATCTATATATATAAAAGAGTAAGGTGACTGACTGACTGACTGACTGACATACCCAGAGATCAACGCACAGTCCAAACCGCTGAAGCTAGAATCCTGAAATTTTGCATGTAGGTTCTTTATATAACGTAAGTGAGCACTAAGAAAGGAATTTTTGAAATTCCACCCCTAAGGGGGTAAATCAGGGGATGAAAGTCTGCGTGAGCGAAGCTGCGTGTAAAAGCTAGTATGAAATAAACTCGCACTTAGTCCTCTGTTTGTGTTGATTCGTGAGTTATCTCGATATACTTGTTTATTTATTGTAATAGCGAAGATCTAATTGTATATGGGACAAATTGTATATGTATGTATATAAGAGTGAATAGTTTTAAGTTTTTGTATATAAGCTTATAAAAAGTATTAAAGTGAAATTATATGTAACAGTTGTTTTTTTTTTCATATTTTTCAAAACAGCGAGAGTTCGTTCTATTTTCTTACTTTCAAAATACATAATATACCAAAAAGTAATGATCATAAAATGGGTGAAGGTAGTAAGTTACCTTATATATAAGTATTTGTACTTGTGCAAGTGTCTCTGCGGCCGCTATCTCCTGCGACTGCGCCTGACCGCCGCGTCCACTGCTAAACAATACATTAACACGTTTATTTTCAACCTCTTATTCACTTTTTTTATTATTATAATTCACAAAACTGATGTATAATCTCACTCACATACATAGATTATGATAAACATTACAATATTGCTGCCGATTTACATCTACTAGATGAGAATCTAACATGCATTTAAAACTATAGCTAATAAACGTATAAAAATATATAATATTAAAATATAATTCTATTAACTCTTTTAATTTGGACCTAACTGAAGCTAGAGAACCAGTAAAAATATCGAACCCGTTATGGAGGGAGTTAGCGAAACAAGGCATAAGAGCCTTGAACGAACTTCAATGTTCTACCTCCATTTTCAAGTGGCTAATTTTGTAATCGTAAAAATTGTTAATAATAATTGAAGAGACAAATGTAATAGTTAATTTTAAGAAAATTATTGTTGCATTCTGGAAAACAGAATGTGGAGTTCTAAACTTATAATTTGACAGCAATGTAACCCATTACTCATATTCGCAATAAATTAAGTTTGAAGGTTAAGATTTGTCTTTACCGAGATAAATTCTAGATATATTAAACGTAGATAAAGCTAGAACAACTTGCCTTGTGGCGCGGGTGCGGCGACCGCCTTCCTGCCGGCCCGAGATTTCTTTACTTCTGAAAACGTTGCGGTAATGTTAATGCTATTATTTTATATAATTTATAACTTTTTGGTGAAAAACACACAAAACGTAAAGTGTGACAAGACAATTTTTTAAATTACAGATAGTTAATCGTCAAGATATTTTTAAAATATCAAACCAATGTGAAAGTGATTTATTAGATTAATGATTAACAATAAAAAAGATTTCTACCTTCAACTGGCGCCGCCTCAATGGCAGTCCTCTTCCGTTTCCCAACTTCAGGGGCAACTTCAGTAACAGCCTTCTGAAATAAAAAAACAAAAATATTATTTTCATCTCACCAGCTCGTAAAGAGTATTTGTATTTTTGCCCTTCGATATCTGAGTGCAAAAGCCATTTTTATTCGCTAGAGGATAAAGTAAAATTGAATTTAGAACATCATGTGCACTAAGCTTGTGAAGTCAAACATCATTAAACCTATTTACTTCGAGTTTAACAAATAAAAAAAAAAGATAAATTCGATACCATGGAGTGGTATCGAATTTATCTTTTTTTTTTTTATTTGTTAAACTCAGACTCGGAACCTTCTTGGTGTACTTTTTTTGATTTGCTTTGCCAGCGCCATTGTCTTTTTACGTCATTTAGTCATTTCCTCGCTGAGGTGGGATGAAAAGTTACGTGTTGCACTCGAGTGCAATTACTTTTTACCTAGTGCTCTTTTGATTCCCTCGCTAACGCTCAGGATTCTAATTTTTGGATCACTCGCTGCGCTCGTGATTCAATTTAAGAATCCTTCGCTTGCTCGGTCATCAAAATTGAGCACGCGGTTAAAGAGCAATTTTGCACTCTTGTATAACAAATAACTATTAGTGACAGTGTCAGCAGCAAAGTACGGAGAATTGTCACTGTACACAAGTTATCCAATTCGGAAACTGGTCAATTTTGATAGCAGTATCTCCAAACTACCAAAAACTATGTGCATTTAACGTTTGACTTCAGAATTTACTTGAATTTAGTTTATTAATTATATCATAAAAGAGCGGATGCGGATAATAGGTATATATTTTACTTGTTTACGTACCTTTCTACCTCGGAGGGGCTTTTGTACAGGGATTTCCGCGGAAACTTCAACTTTCCTTGACCTCGTACTCTTCTTAGCGACACCAACAGCAGCTTGTATCGACGTCTCCTTACTTGCTTTAGTTAAACTTTTCTTTGGCGAATCAATCTTTCTCCTTCTTCCCCTACCTTCTTCACTTTCTGTTTTCTTGCTCAGTTTGGCGGGCCTATCGTCTGGGGCAACAGTTTTTCTCTTACGAGTATTCACCTCTGTCCCGGAGGTGTCAGGTTTAGCTCCCCTTCGAGAACGTGAGGTAGGCTCAGACTGAGCACTTTCTTGTTGTACAAGTTTCTTACCGCGAGTTGCTTTCGGTTCAGGCGCAGGTTGTTCTTCTTTGGTCGGCGACTGTTTGTCCGTTCTTCGTGCTCGTTTAGCAACAATAACTTCCTCCACTACAGCTACACGACCTCTTCTTGTTTGTGGTTGAACCTTTTCAACTCTCGCCTTTTGAGATTTACTTTTAAGTGGAGATTTCTTAGGAGATTCAATCTTTTTACTTTTAGCGTCTGCTTTACGAGTTTCTGTTAGCTTGACAGCTTTAGGTGCATCTTTTTCTGCTACACTTTTGTTAGCTCTCCCTCTCGTCGCTCGAGGTTTTAACTGTGGCGATGCTTTACTCACGACGAATGATAGTTTTTTTACTTTTGCGGTTCGGCTCTTTGGTGTTTTAATTTTCTCGGCGACTTTCTCATTTTTATTGCGAGTGCCGCGAATTCTTTTAGGACTGAGTTTCGGTGTGGGCGAATCCAGATCTTTTCTTTTTCGTGAAGCCCTGGGCTGCGGGCTCATGACGGGCGATTTCTTCGCGACGACTAGCTTAGCTCCACGTTTTCTAACGTTACTCGTTACCTTTGGACTCACAGGCGCTGCTCTACGGGCACGCGTTGATTTTGGACTAACAGGTTTGGGACTGGCTATTTTAGTCGTTGGATTAACAGGTTTGGGACTGGCTTTTTTAGTCTTTGGACTAGCAGGTTTGGGACTGGCTTTTTTAGTCGTCGGACTTTCTAATTTTTGACGAACATTTCGCGTTTTCGGTTTAACAGGAGATTCAGTTTTGGTGGAAACACTGACCGATTGAGTTTTAGTGGGAGTGTCAACCTTGGACTTTGCGCGAGTTTTTTTAGGTGTCGGCTCTTTCACCGCCGGCGATCGTGCGGAAGGCTTAGCCCTAGTTCCTCTTCTACTTTTCGGTTTCGCTTCTATAGTTTTCTCTTGCATCGTATAACTGAAAACGAATAAAACAATTTAAGAATCATTGATTAGCTCAATAATCTCAGTTATCTTAGTCGGATGACGGTTTAATGTTTCCGACGACTTACAAAGAATTGTCATTTTTACTTTCAGTGCTATAAATTCCTTATTTTCAAGCTCAAATAAAAAGTTTTATAAATGGAGTACTTTTTCATGAAATTGTAACAAGAGGTGCTACAAGTAAAATTGTTTTTAAAATCATAAGTATTAGTGTTAATAGAAACGATGAAACGTTTCGATTCAAGTGCAAATGGACATATCGCAAGGTGTGAGGAGGTGAGGTGAGCATAGAGTGAAGTGAGGTGTACCTGTGCTCGGCGTCGTTGGCGATGGGCGAGACGCGGCCCAGCTCGGGCGCGCCCAGCGTGAGGTTGAGCGCGCGCCCCTTCACCGGCGTGGAGTGCACCACGGCGCGCTTCTTCAGCGGCAGCGCAGCGCCCGCAGCGCCCTCCACCAGCGACCTCTTCTTGATGGGCAGCTTGCGAGCGCTGTACAGCGCGGAAGCGGAGTTCTGCTTAGAAGCGTCTCCGCGGCTAGCCCTGCCGGACTTTTCTGCTTCGCGCGTCTCGTTCGGTTTAGACGTGTTCGCGGTCTCGGAACCGCTCGCGGCTTCCTTGCGGGCCTTCGCACTCCTCTTCTCCAGTAGCGCCTTCAAGTTTTCTTCTAACCATTCTTCGGGATTGAGAGCTGCGTCGAGTAGAGATTTCGACTTCGATGCATTCTTTCGCGTGGGCTTCGGTCTCGATTGGAAAGATTTCGAGTATACCGCTTTAATGACCGGTTTACCGACGAGCCTATCGAACAGACTCTCGGCGTCTCTGTGCGAACGATCGGACTCGTCGAACAGCTCTTCGACGCCGCTCATGTCGCTCAATTCGTTTCGTAACTTCTCTTGTCTGAAAAGCCGCTTCACGCCTCTGACGTCGCTCAAGTCGTTTTTAGGACTCGACCGGAAAACTCTTTTCACCCCCGAAACGTTCCTCAAGTCGTCCTCGGGGCCGGCGTTGAACAACTTTTTGACGCCCCTGACGTCGCTCAAAGTGTTTCTGTGCGACTTTCTCTTGTTCTGAGATCGGAACAGAGACTTGACCCCGGACACTCTCGTCAGATCGTCGTCGGGCGCGGCCGCGAACACGTCCTTGACCCTGACGTCGCTGAGGCGGTTGCGCGGGCTGCGCGCGAACACGGCCTTGACCCCCGCCACGTCGGTGAGGTCGTCCCGGATGGGCTTCCTCGCTCGCGGCGTGCGCAGTAACGTCTTAACGCCCCTGATGTCCCGCAGATCGTTTTCCGGTGTTCTTTTGGCGAATAAACGTTTAATGCCGGCCAAGTTCGGGCTGTGACCGGGAGTAGTCATCGGACTCACGAACTGCTCGGGTGTGAACGCCTCGGTTCGGTCTAGCAGCGAGTCGTCAGGGCTGCGGCCCACCATTCCCAGTACGGTGTTGCGAGTGGGTCTTCTGGCTAGCGCGATGTCATCGTCGTCGAATAAATGCTTCCGAGAAAATTCTGTCATGCTTTGGGACAGCTTACGTTTCACCGGACTATTAAATAGTTGCTTGACTATATCGGACTCGTTCAAGTCATCGATTATTGATCGTTTCGACTGCGGTTTTTTTGCAGTGGAGTGTTTATTTTTTACGGCTTCCTGAACCGGTTTAGCGGCACTTTTCGGTGTGACCACCTCGTCATCTTGCCGTTCACTGATGTTCATGTTGTCGTAAGAGTCGTTGCTTAATCTCGACGGAGCGCTGCGCGAACTGATGTTCATCGACTTGGACTTAGTACTTATTCTCGTCTTGGGTCCGGTTAAAACGGCGAAGGTATTCCTTTTGACCGATCGACCTCTCTTCGTCGTCGACTGAGGTAGCATCGAGCCATAACTGGAGTCTAGAAGACTTTGTATGCTAAGAACGGGAGTAGTGGCTTCTTCGGGACTTTGCGAGTTCTCCGGGGTAGTGATTCCTTCTCTGAGTCGGCGACGAGCGCCTGGGGTGGCATTTACGGAGGCACTGGTACTTTGTAACACCGAAATCGATGCTTTAGTACTTATTCTCTTCGAGGACTTCGGCGAGTCACCGGATTCTTCCGCTTCTACCAAAAGCAGATCACTATCGTTGATTCGGGACCGGCTACGCGAAGCGCGCGATATTCTCGTGCTGTTCAGTGATATAGGAATACTAGCGTTCTCTGGGGTCGTATACGACTTTGATTTCCGCGAGGAACTTTTATTCGACAATATCGAGCTGTACCGAGTTTCATCGTTCAACAACGTAGAAGTATTACTTGACAGTCGAGTCCCGTCTTTTGACAATTTGGAGCTGTCGCCCGACAATCTAGTCCTCGCGTGGGACAATTCGGAGCCGTCACTCGATACTCGAGACCGATCGTTGGACAATCGAGATCTTACACTCGACTGCCGAGGTGCACCATTCGAAATCCGGGATAATCGAGGTCTATTCGATTCTCGAGTAGAATCATACGATCCCGAGCCGGTACCGGTAGATCGATTACTGTCATCTGAAATTCTAGTCGAATCTCTGACACTGGTGTGTGACCTAGAAGATAATGATCTCGTAACTTTGGCGTAGGGCGTGCTCGAACCCAGCAGCGTGGAGTCGATAATCGATTTAGTTTTCCGAGAAGAGCGGTCTCCGGGTGTTCCCGTAGGCGAGCCGCTACCGAGCGTGGCGGAGGTGGCGGAGTCGTACACGGAGGTGGAACGGCTGGACGCGGTCGAGTCCACGGACACCAAGTCCACGATGGAGTAGGACTCCAGGTCGTTCTTCGGCGAGCGAGGTGACCCAGACTCGTTCAAAGCTCGTCGCACTATGGCACTGCCGCGATGCGACGTCCTGCCACGCCGGGCCTGCGACTGGGACTCGGGAGTCAAGGTTCTGGACGGCGGCGATACAGTCATGGTGGTGCCGAGGGTCCTCTCGAGGATCCTGCCGCTCCGGGAGTGGATGGAGCGCCTGGGGGACGGCGAGTGGCTGGACGTGTCGGAGTAGTGCAGCGTCAGCTCGTCCTCGGAGGCGCTGTCTCGCTGGGAGCGGCGGGACGCGTCCGACAGCGTGAGGACGTCGGACCCTTGCGAGTGACCCTCCAGGTTGCTCAGGTCGAATTTAATGGATTCCGTTTTCCGCATGCTTTTCTTTTCTAGAGGATTTTTTAGTGCAGATTTCTTCGGAGTAGGCAGCAAGGGAGATTTCTCGAAGCTTCGGTGGCCGGACCGACGCGACGAGTAGCGTTGTGTAGAGTTGCGGGCTGTCGAGTCCAAATCTGTTGTATCTAGGATTGTGATCTGCTCGGAACAAAAAAGTTTTATTGTTACTTCATAAATTAACCCAAAATCCTACTAATATTATAAACGCGAAAGTTTGTAAGTATGAATGGATGGATGTTTGTTACTCTTTCACGCAAAAACTACTGGACGGATTTCGATGAAACTTTATAGTGACATAGATTATACATCAGAATAACACATAGGCTACTATTTGCCGCGATAACTGACATACATGCAGGCGGAGCCGCGGGCAACAATTAGTAGTTATATAAATAATCAATACTTATTCTCGACACTTTTAAAAATGGAATTAAAAATCATTTACATTTAAATCGTAACGCCGTGGACTGTTGTTGCAATCAATATTGCATTAGGAATTATTGAATGCTGCAGGCTGTATAAACAATGGCACACTTGCATTAATGAACACGCTGTCAACATGTTAGAGGTTACAATAAAACTGTAAACATAACGCGAATAGCTCGGACGTTATAGACGCATAAGAGCGCGGCAGTGCAAGGTGACGGCCGCGTGTTGGTATATAAATGCATTTCAATACTAACTAGTAAACGTCATCAACCAATATAGGACTCACGACATCGTTTTATGTCGTCAAAGTTTCTGCGAATGGGAATTATCTGTGTTTTAACATACTAGCTATTCGCCCCGGCTTTACACGGATTCAATATGAAAAATATAATATAGCCCATGTTTCTCTGAGATGTGCATCTTAATTTTTTCCGACGTCTTCAACAAATATCGTTATATTTTAGCCAACAAACTGAAATATTTTACAAAATATATACGAAAGACTTTCCTCAAAAGGTCCTCTATCTCTTGATAAAACCGTATAAAAATTCGTGCAGTAGCTTTTGAGTTTATCGCGAACAAAGAGACAGACGGAGGACTTTGTTTTCTAATATGTAGTGATACTCTGTTCGAACAGGTAATATCTAATTAATACATTTGATGAAATCGTGGATAATGTCCAACAATTTTTGTTATTTAATGGACCTCATTACTTTAATTGGCAGACATTACGATTAGTAGTAGTGCGTAATTATAACGACTGTATGTATTATTGTATTATCCTATAAATGTCCGGTTTTATGTTTCTCTCTAATTGTAAAATAAGCACCGTCATTACTAAACTACTTTCAGTCTAGTGGTATCTATTATAAAAGAGGAAAATATTGACATACCCAGAGATCAACGCACAGCCCAAACCGCTGAACCTAGGATCCTGAAATGTTGCATGTAGGTTCTGTATATAACGTGAGCACTAAGAAAGGAATTTTTGAAATTCCACCCCTAAGGGGGTAAATCAGGGGATGAAAGTCTGCGTGAGCAAAGCCGCGCGAACCTACATTCAACATTTCAGGATTCTAGCTTCAGCGGTTTGGGCTGTGGTGCGTTGATCTCTGGGTATGTCAGTCAGTCACATTACTCTTTTATATAATATATAGATAAACTGTATTCATACTGTACTTAAGAATAATTAATACGACTAATTCACCCCATATTACAAAAAAACTATAGCAAGCATTAAGAATCGAACCCGGAAGACAGTACTCTATTAGAATAACCACGTGTGCAGCTGTGACGTCACACGGCGACCTTGCGTCAACCGAACAGTCATCAACGAAACAACCGCGGCGTAACAATTCAATGTAATAATTGAGTGTATTCTTCAGTCACTAAAGGTGATATATTTCTTAAGTTTTAATTAATCTAAACGGTACTGATACTTTCCCAAATAAAAAGTCGATTTTGAACATGTATCCTACTAATATTATAAACGCGAAAGTTTGTAAGTATGGATGTATGTTTGTTACTCTTTCACGCAAAAACTACTGAACGGATTTAGATGAAACTTTACTGTAATTTATCTTATATACGTCAGAATAACACATAGGCTACTATTTGCAGCGATAACCGACATACACGCAGGCGGAGCCCCGAGCAAAAACTAGTACATAATAAGAGACACGTTATCCTACTAATATTATAAACGCGAATTTTTTTAAGTATGGATAGATGGATGGATGTTTGTTACTCTTTCACGCAAAAACTACTAAACGGATTTGGATGAAACTTTACAGTAATATAGCTTATACATCAGAATAGCACATAGGCTACTCTTTGCCGCGATAACCGACATATACGCGGGCGAAGCTGCGAGCAACAACTAGTCAAACACACGTACCGTTTGGTTGAGCGGAGCGCGAGTACTCCTGCGTACAGGGCTCTTCTTCTTCACGAGGAACGACACCGAGCGGCGGCCGGCCTTGCCACTCGCCGACTTCGAAGTCGACGCCTTCGGACTCGCCTTCGACGCCTTCGGTGTGGCCGCCGACTTGCGGGAACTGCCCGGGGTCGCCGACTTGCTCGTCAACTTTGGACTTGGACTTTTCTGACCCAGGAGCTTCGATTTCGGCGTGTGGCCGGTCATCAACAGGATCGCGGCTCGTTTTGTATGATCTGTGGGATATTATCTATTGTACTAGACTATATCATATAATTATTGTAGGTATACTCTAGCGACATAGTTCAACACGACCGTTCGACTTAGTCACTCTGTAAACAGTTTAAATACAATACACTGACAAAAAACTATTTATGCAACCAAATTTCAAGTGTGTAAGTAATTAAAGACATTTAAAATTTCACAATTTTAACATTATTGTTTCTTTTAGAGTAGATTTACTTTTATCCTTGCTATTATTCCATGACTCCTGTCTTCTGGGTGATTCCAGTCGGTATGAGATGAGTATTAATCTGGAGAAAATGAACTGTTCAGTGATGCGCTTGCACCGCTGAAGTGTAAATATATGATAATGAGTGCGGCGAACACATTCGGCGCTCAGGTGGGCGGATATTTCAAACGTCTCGCGATAAAAGGAGTCTCGAGGTCGAATGCACTTATGGATTCATTGTACTCGACTAGCGACGTACGATTACAATGTCAATGTTTTATAGATCAAATGTTTTTAGGTTATTACGTACTGGTTTTCACCCACGTTTCACATTAAAACGCATCGACATATATTTTGAAGATATTTTTCATTATTAAACACTTCGGCGTTGTCTGATTTCTAACCGACCTCAAAAAAGGAGGATGTTATCAATTCGAGTGTTATTTTTAATGTTTGTTACTGTTACATAACTTTCGACTGGGTGAACCGATTTTGATGTTTTTTTTTTTTTTTAATTTCTGATGCTTCTCTATTGTCCCATTTCAATTTGGTCCAGTTATTGAAGTCAGTTTTGTTTGTTAAAATTTTGAACATGAAGTAAAAAAATACCTGAACCGATTATCCTGCGTACCTATTATAAGGGATATATAGACAGGGATATCGGATTCGAAGTCCACGCTTGTAGCAGTAAGCGGTTATCGTATCGGATGCTTGTACACGTTTTCAATACAAATATTCTTCTCATGTTTATCTTATATTTACAACTAGCTGTGCCCGCGACTTCGTTCGCGCGTGCTTAGTTGAATCTATCAAATCTTTTTTCTCAATCTCATCTTCCAATCATTTTTCTGAATTTATACAGAAACAAAACAAAGTTATTTTAAGAAAATCTGTGTGTACGTGTGAGTTTGTAATATAAGAAAATTATTTACATAATTTCTTCTTAAACAATATTACTTGTTTTTTCATCTGTGTCAGTGAGTATAGACACGCTTTGCGCACTGCTTACACGTGACAAAGCTACTTAAAGCTGGCCATGAGAGAAGTAGGACTTTCACCGATCTACACCAACACGACTCATAGTCTGTCCCTGGGCTAAACTCACACTTAATGGGAACTGCACACGTTTAAATCTATACGGATAGATTTTTGGGATGAGCGGTATTCGTGGAATGCAAACACGCTGTCCTGCACCATATCCAGTCAACATTTGTGCCTATATCACGTTCCGTTGGAGCGATATAACTTTTAAGTATATCGTGTGCTGTTACACAATTTTGGTGGACTCAATTTTCTCATTAAAATTAAAGGCATTCCAACTTTTAATTTGATAATAATTTGTGAGGGAAGACCAGTTGTGGGATAAATAATTTATAAAACTCAACTGGATACGTCATAGCTTCATCTTGGTCGACAACACTGTTAATATCAGTGTACTCAACTTGTGACCCTTCAACTGTCTACATCCTCAACTGCCTTGCGATGTGCCACTATACACTCATCCCATGCAATTAAATGACAGTCACGTAGAACTCTCGCTTTCTCACTATTTTGAGACACATCACAAACAGGTTGTTCTGTTAATTCTAATTGTAAGGCAATTTTAAAATATCATTTGTGTAGTTTTATCACCAGGCAACAATGTCAGAGGATGCAACAGCAAGTGCTATTTTACCATCTGGTCGTAATTGTGCGAGAATAACTTTTGTGAGATTTTTTTCCCAGTGCCTCTAGAAAAAGCATTTCACCCAAAGAATTATTGGCACTGTTACAAACACGATAGAAATTACTCCTTTGTTTGTCCTTTAGAGTCGGAATACCATCGCGAAGAGTATGTAAAAGCTTCTTAGAATCGTAATTACTTTCAGCTGAGTACTCCCGATTACTACACTCTTCGTTAGAAATGGTCGTAACCCTTAATAAGATTAAGAATTTCCACCAATAGGCAAAACCATGCCTTGGATTTCATTTAAATAGCAATTAGAAATAATTTCCCGTTGTTGATGGTTCAATTCGCTCATAGAAATATTTCGATGTATATCGCGACTGTGATCTTCGGTTAAGTTGTTTTGGTATTTTTGTCACAATTGCAACAGCATCTGAAAGTCACTGACGTATGCCTCATTGAGAGCGTCATCCCAATGTTGGTTGTCATCGAGCAGTTATCGTGCTCGGCAAGCAGCTTGAAACGATGGGTGTTGCGGGTCATCGACTTCTTCAAAGCTTCGAATAAAGTAGGCCATTGGATACCGATAACACTCGGCATTGCTTGGGTGTACTGTTGTACTCTTCCGATGACGTGTTTTTTTTAAAACTTCAGGAGTACCCTCTACTGGAGTGCCTCTTTTTCTACGGTTAAACCTTCCTTGTTGTATGTAAAGTACGCTGGCGCTTCATCACAGAGCAAAGTGTTGGTAAAATCATCAGTCTAACATAGCACAGAAGACATAGAATGCCAATAAAGTGATCTGTCGAGGCTTTCCTAATCGCTCAATCGCATATTCAAATATATTCGCTGGCCTCCTTCCAGGTTACGCTGGAAGAGCTGCCACACGAAATGCGTCACAGGTGGGTGTCTTTCGTTGATAGGGAAACTGAGTATACGCCACACAGCTTTGGATGAACTTATGTAGCGGCCAGACTGAAATCTTGTTACTTAGTCACATTCATTTCGTAAAGCTATTAGTGGCTCGATCGCTTCCTTTATTTACGTACTTACAAATATATTTGGTAGACTCCACACTGATGCACATTTCGACATTTATGTATGTAGGCGTTAAATGGTTTGAATAAAACAGGCGAGTATGGTAATACCCATCAATTATTATCAACCATCGTCGGACTTTGGCCACGTAATCTAATTTCTGCAGCAAATACTCCTCGTTGCTGAGAACGTCGGCGGTACTTGGGGTAGACATTCTCGCCTGTCATAGTTTGTTGAATCATGGCTTTTGGGTACCGTTTCATACACTGACTGTTCTGCATGCACGGAGAGTTGGTATTTATTCACAGCATGGGCCATGAACTATTTGCTCCTATAGATATGTTTTATTACACTTTGACAGGTAGTCAATAGATGGCGCTGGCTTTAAACTCTAGACCCGATATTTAAGTTATTCTATGGCAAGGAGACGTTGATAAACACAACGCATGCGCCTGTCCAGTAAGAAGTATTTGCGTGAAAGCCGAACAACAGACAGACAAAAATTTATATCTGATATTCCGATCTTCAAAATGAATTATAGTCTATATATGTTGCCGAGGATTGATAGCTATATAATGAAAAGAGTTTCATTACAATCCGTTCAGTAGTTGTTGCGTGAAAGCCGGACAATAGACAGACCAAAAATTCAAAGTTTTTTTTATGGCTTGTGTTGCTTGTATGAAGACCCCTAGTTGTATTTTTTTAAATGTTTATTCAATGTACAGAATTGAACTCTTCTACAGTTTTATGATATGTATACATATGATGCGATTCTGCTACTGTATTTTACTCAAAACGCTTGGCTTTGCATCGAAAGTAATTTCAAATAGCGGCTTATTCAAATATATTAATGTAGGATTTGTAAAATGGAACGTGAAGTGTGTGTGAGCGAGACGTAAAGGTGAGAGCGAGAGAAAAAATAAGAAAAAGGAAGATGGAGGATTAGGCGCGGGTTGAAGGGTTGAAAAATTGTTGTTAAATTAGTTTAAAGTAAAATAAAAGTATTTTAAGCCGAAATTGTTGCACATTATTTAATTTTGACCAAACAATCCCACACATTTTGGGTGCTCGTCCGGAATTTGGTCTATTTGGTCAAAATAGTGTGCCGACGCCGACGCAACGACGAAACACGTGCCTAATCATAAGACGAAGACGAAAAATTTATCATTTGGTGTTTATTTTACGACGAAAAATAAACCAAAATGAGCAAAGAGAAGACGACTATTACGACGACGACAGAGCCGATGGCTATGTACCTCGATGGCGCGTACAGCGTAAGTAAGTTCGATGGCGAGGATGATACCTATTCCTCAACGAAATGGGCCGAGGATATTGAGGATAACGCCGATATTTTCAATTGGACACCTCAACAAAAGCTCATCATTGCAAGAAGGTCACTGTCAGGTACAGCAGCATTATGGCTAAGGACGGAAAAGGTGTTTAAGACTTTCGAGGAGTTGAAGACAGCCCTCCAGAAGGAGTTTCCAGAGCTTATAAATACGAAGGAAATGCACGAGTTAATGTCAGCTCGTAAGAAGGAGCCTAACGAAACATATTACCAATACATGCTCATTATGAAGGAAATGGGTAAGCGTGCATATCAACCCAGTATATTATAGAAGGCATAAGAGACACAGAAGTAAATAAAACAATATTATACGGCGCCACAACGTATCCAGTCCTTAAAGAAAAACTTAAGTTATACGAACAAATGAAAGAAAAAACTGCAGTGTCAGGGGCGAGAGAGGTAAGCGAACGACCAGTAAGAAGACAACTTGTTGCATCCCAGGCATATTCATCACCGAGAGGCCCAGTTAGAAGATGTTTTAACTGTGGAGAAATGAACCACCAATCAAGAGAGTGTCCACATAAGAATCGTGGTGTAAAGTGCTTTAAGTGCAATGGTTTCGGTCATATTTCTTCGGCGTGTAGTTACATGCATTCACCATCATCGCATCAACAAAATCATAATCAATCGAACTTCAGGCGACAAGAATCTCATTTTCAAGTTGGTAGCAATGGCGGAGGCGCCGAGCGTACCGAGCGACCTCTAGAGGCGACACAAGACATGCGAAAGCGCGCGATGTTCACGACGGAGGCGGACATGACAGTTGCAAAAGTAAACAAACGCGCAGATAAAAGTCAAGCTGTCAAACCGACGAAGCGGATTAAAATAAACAAAGAATGTTTTGAAGCCTTAATCGACACTGGAGCCGATGTAAATTTGTTGACAGAAAGCGTTTATAAGAAGATAGGAAGCCCTGAAATAACCTGTGAAAGTTTATTATTGTGTGGACTTGGACTTGTAAACATACAAAGCCGTGGAAAAGTTTTAATTAATGTTTGTATCGATGGACAGTTTTACAGTGTTATCTTTCATATAATGCCTAATGAAAGTATGCCGTATGATGTGATTATTGGGCAAGAGTTTTTGAAGGATGTGACATTAGTGATGAATGAAGGAAGTGTGTTTTTCTGTTCAAAAGGTGAAGAATGGCTAAGTAAAATAATATGTTGTTCCTCTGTTGTAGATTTAATCGGATGTCATAAGTATAAGCAAGAGTTGTTGGATATAATTGAGCAGTATAACCCTAAACAAATTAAAGATATACCTCTAAAACTCAAAATTGTACTGAAAGATGATCATCCAGTGTCCCAACGCCCAAGGAGATTGTCATTAGCTGAGCAGCACATAGTTGAAGAGCAGGTAACTGAATGGTTACAAGATGGTATCATTCGGGTAAGTTTCTCAGACTATGCTAGCCCAGTAGTGTTAGTGAAGAGGAAAGATGGCCGTACTAGACTTTGCATAGACTACAGGCTTATTAACAGGAAGATTATTAGGGATGAGTATCCTCTCCCATTAATAGAAGACTTGATTGACAAGCTACAGCCGGCCAAAGTATACAGTGTGATTGATTTAAAAGATGGATTTTTTCATTTAAAGGTCGAGCCATCATCTATTAAGTTCACAGCGTTTGTAACTCACCATGGACAGTATGAATTCTTACGTGCTCCCTTTGGATTGTCAATATGTCCAAAGTATTTTATGAGGTTTGTGTCAATGATCTTCATGAAACTGATAGCCGAGAACAAACTTGTTATATTTATCGACGATTTGTTGATTCCAGCTTTTGATGAGCAGGAGGGTATTGACCGACTTAAAGAAGTGTTAACTGTGGCAGAGGAGTATGGACTACAGATTAACTGGAAGAAGGCAAAGCTGTTAAGCCGTCAAGTCGAGTATCTTGGACATGTGATTGGAAATGGGGAAGTGCGACCCTCACCTGACAAGACTGATGCTGTTATGAAGTATCCAGAACCTCGAACGTTAAAGCAACTGCATAGCTTTGTGGGACTGACGTCCTATTTTCGTAAGTATATTGAAAACTTTGCTCAGATTGCCAGACCTTTAACCGAGTTGTTAAAGAAAGATGTAGAGTTTGAATTTGGTCAGGAACAAAGATTTGCATTTAACATGCTGAAGGAAAAGCTAAGTAGTCCACCAGTTCTTAGGATATTTAAATTAGGATTACCGATAGAACTACATACTGATGCTTCGAGTATTGCATATTCAGCAATTCTCCTACAAAGATATAATGACGGGCTTCACCCAGTTCATTATATGAGCAAGAAGACAAACGATGCAGAGAAAAAATACTCTAGTTATGAGCTAGAGGCTCTAGCTATTGTAGAAGGAGTTAAGAAGTTTCGACATTACTTGTATGGGTCACGTTTCAAGATTGTTACAGATTGTCAAGCGTTCGAGTTAACGTTGAAGAAGAAAGATTTAACAACCAGAGTGGCAAGATGGGTCTTGCTATTGGATGAATATGATTATAGTATTGAGCATCGACCAGGTAGCAAGATGAAGCATACAGATGCATTAAGCCGCATAGCATGTGTAACAGCCACTGAGACTAATGTCAGCGAAAAGATTAAACAAGCACAACAACAGGACGACGGATTGAATGCAATTATAAAAATACTTAAAGAAAGACCATATAAAGACTACATGCTGGATAACGGATTGCTGTACAAAGGGGATCATAAATGTTTAGTAATACCCAGAAGTATGGAACATGACATTATAAAAAAAGTACATGAGCGAGGACATTTTGGTAAGAAAAAGATGTTAGAGTTACTAAATAAAGATTACTTCATGAAAAATATAAATAAGAAGATTGAAGACTTCATTGTAGGATGCATTCCATGTCTTCTAGCAACAAAAAAGGAAGGTAAACAAGAAGGATTTCTAAATAGCATTGAAAAAGGTAGTTTACCATTAGATACTCTGCACTGTGACCATATTGGGCCATTTCTGGAGACTAAAAAGAAGTATAACTACATTTTAACGGTTATAGATGGCTTTACAAAGTTTGTTTGGCTCTTTCCCACTAAAAGTACAACAAGTACTGAAGCGATTAACAAACTATTAATTCTGCAGCAGACTTTCGGTAATGCACGTCGTTATGTTACAGATAGAGGAACCAGCTTCACCAGTCATGACTTCAAAGAGTATTGTGATAGCGAAGGCATACAACATGTGTTGACAACTACTGGAGTTCCACGAGCAAACGGTCAAGTTGAGAGAGTTCATCGAATTCTGATCTCAGTTCTTACAAAGATGTCTATTTCAGAGCCAGGACTATGGTATAAGCATGTTGGCCGAGTACAGATGGCTCTGAACAGCACGTTTCAAAGGAGTATAAATACCAGTCCTTTCGAACTACTTATTGGCACAAAAATGAGATGCAAAGAAGATATAGAGATCTACGATTTAATATTGCAGGAAGAAAGAGAATGTTTCAGTCAAGAAAGAGAAGACCTTCGGCAGCAAGCTAAACAGCAAATTTTTAAAATTCAAGCAGAAAATCAGCACCATTATAATAAGAAAAGGAAAGAAAGTTTGAAATACAAAGAAGGCGATACTGTGGCTATAAAGAGAACACAATTTGGGACAAACATGAAACTTAAGCCTAAATATCTAGGACCATATCGTGTAACAAAGGTGAAACGGAATGATCGTTACAATGTCGAAAAGTTGGATTTATCTAAAGAAGGTCCTGTAAATACAAGTAGCTCCGCTGACTACATGAAACTATGGCCTATGTTTATGATGGAAGAAGGTCTAGGTGAATAAATAGGGTTGTAGCATTAGAGTGTTGAATGAAAGTATGGTAGTGAGATAGGTATAGTTTTTATTATATAACTTCTTAGTTTTTATTAGATGGGTGTAGTATGTTGAAAGGCTGGGGCCAGCCTTTGTTTCAGGATGGCCGAATGTAGGATTTGTAAAATGGAACGTGAAGTGTGTGTGAGCGAGACGTAAAGGTGAGAGCGAGAGAATAAATAAGAAAAGGAAGATGGAGGATTAGGCGCGGGTTGAAGGGTTGAAAAATTGTTGTTAAATTAGTTTAAAGTAAAATAAAAGTATTTTAAGCCGAAATTGTTGCACATTATTTAATTTTGACCAAACAATCCCACATTAATAATCCTTGCTAATATTATAAATGCGAAAGTAACTCTGTTTGTCTGTCTCGCTTTCATGCTCAAACTGTTGCACCGAATTCAATGAAATTAGGCATGGAGATAATTTGATTATTTAAGGAAGACTACTAATTAGGTTGTAAGTATGGATGGATGGATGTTTGTTTCTCTTTCACGCAAAAATTACTGAACGGATTTGGATGAAAGTTTATAGTAATATAGCTTATAATCAGAATAACACATAGGCTACTATTGGCCTCGATAACCGACATACACGCGGGCGGAGCCGCGGGCAACAACTAGTTAAAATAAATAAAAAATAAAAAACTCAAAATTCAATAAAGATGGCAGATATTGACGCAGTTGGTTTCTTTTTTAAATAAGTTTACTTGTTTCGTAAATCAATACATTTTGTTAAAAATTATAAATAAAGTAAAGCTTATATCCAACAGTGGACTATTAAAGATGATAAAAACATTTGGTGTGACTCGGGAATCGATATCTAAAGGCGCGTCTCCACCGAACTTGTTGGACTATTCAAAAAATCGCCAACTTTTGTTTCCATTGTGTCTACACGGAGTCGCCTACAATTTACTTAAACATTCCAACTAAGCGTCTCCACAGAGCCAATAAATATTTGCAACAAGCGTATTCTTTTGATGTTTATTGGCAAAAACAGAAATTCGGTTCCCAACATTTGTTGTCAATTTTTGATGCAAACACTAGGATTTTTTTATTAAAATATAATTCCCGCATTAGGAATAAACATCCCGATGTCGCGGGGGGCTTTACAGACATACATGAAACGGACACAATTAACACCCAAACTCAGAACAACAATTTGTGGATCACACAAAGTGTTGTCCCGTGTAGGATTTGAACCCACAACACTTGGCGAATTGGCAAGCGGCGTGGCGACCGCCTAAACCACTAGGCCAACCGTGCAGTCGAAGCCATTCCACGATGACAACGAATTCCAAATTACATCAACTTTTATCACCAACACGTGTCGACAGCAAAAAAGTTGCCAACTTTTGTTCGGTGGAGACCTTAGAGCATATATACACGGAGGGGCAGCTGAACTGGCGGAAAGTGTGATTGGAGTAGAGAGAGAGGCTGAGTTTGGTTAGAGTTTGTCTCTCTCACGCAAGTTTCTGATTGGTGGACGCACATACCAACACGGAAATACACCAACCAATCAGAAGCTTGCGTGAGAGAGACAGACTTGAACTAAACTCAGTCTCTCTCTCTCTCTCTACTCCCACGCTTTCCGTCCGTTCAGCTGCCCCTACATGTATATATGCCCTAAGGTGGAGACTCGGTTTAGGGATACGCTACCACTGCGCCACCTAGCAGTGAGCGGTTAGGTGTAGAAGGCGATGTGGGTATGGTACCGTACCGATGGCCCTGGGCGCCTGTATCTTGGTGACGGGCGCTTTCTTGGCGCTGTGGGCGCGGCGCAGCACCAGGGTTCGCAGCGGAGCGCCCAGCGCCGAGGTCGTGGCGCGCCGGCCCTTGCGCGACTCGATCCACAGCGTGGCCATCGTGGGCACGCCGCCCCCTCCCCCTCCCCCGCCCGCGCGCCCACGCCCACGCCCACTCGCCCCCTCTGCAACACACGACCACCTCACTTCCCACTCTCCTCCTCTACTACCTATGCCACCGCTCGAGAGTGAGCTTACAAATATGTGTGCGTGTCTTACCGGCTTCCTCGTTCGTGTCCCTCCGCTGCGGTTGAACGATGGCTACCTGCTTGCCGCTGACGTTCGCTAGTAACATTATAAACTGTCAGTTAATGTATTCTTATATTACGATAACAGTAATAAATATACTTTACAGTTTAAATAGGTACATATCAATGACTCAACAGTTTTTTTACCGTAAGATAATGTTGCCAGTCATATGTATCTATAAAATCACACGTAAAAATACGTATAATATATTTTTTTTAAATAATTATTTTATTCAATGCTTCTATAAAAAGTGTAACAATACAATGTATTTCTTGAAATATTACATTTTCACCATTTGCTCTATTTAGTTGTAGAAGTATTGATATCAAAAATTCATTTTTTTTATTTTTATTACTGGAATAAGTCTGGAACTCTGGGAGAGATTTTAAAAATTATCAAAAATACTAAAGCTCAATATTATGAGTTTCTAATTATTTAAAAACAAGTTCAATATTTATATAAATCAAAGAAATTAGTTCTAGGTGAAAAAACAGCCTCAAAATCTAAATCCTTAAAACTTTTATCATCATTTAAGTATCTGGCATAGTGTGGGTCACTATACTGCATTGTCCACGTTCGCATTGAAGATGGTGACCACCACTCTTATATTCTACAAATGCTTTCCATCAAACAGAGTAAAGTCAGTTTGGTAGTTAAAAAAGCATGAAAAAGTAATTTTCAAGATTTCTTAATTACTCAAAAAATAATGATTCTTTTAATTTTAGTACGTATATTATTAGTGATGCAATAATAGAGTGTAGTGCATGTGACTGACCAGGCATAGAGGCGCGGTGCGACATCTCGAGCGCGGCCTGCAGCGCCGGGTCGCGCCGGCCCGCCGCGCCCGGCCCGCCCGGCCCCCCCGGCCCGCCCGGCCCGCCCGGCCCGCCAGCACTCGCCGGGCCTGAGCCGCGCCGGGCCGCGCGGGGCTTGCGCACACCCACGTACAGAGCTGCGCAACACACTATACCATTAGCACACCACTCACTTCATTTACTACACTAATGCATGTAATCATTCGTGCTCTCTTGTGTCATTGGTGAATGTGAGACCGGAGACCTTAATATTGCAGTTCACCATGCTACATACTCGTTAATATCTAGACAGGGTTGAAAGTAAACAACTAAAGAGTCTCTTAACTTCACATCGACAACCTTTATTAGTCCACTACTGGTCATAAGTCCCTCCTTAGAAAGAAAGTTTTGACCTACGGTGTTGGTCAAGCGGGTTGTTATTGGATTTGATTCTAAATTTCATTTGTGACGCTATTCTATTTGTGTTCTGCGTAGCTTGCTCCTTCGGTCAGCTCTTACGACACCCACGAGATAAAATAAAGATAGTGACTCTCTGAATTCTGAATGTGTAACCACACAGACCCTCAAATTGTAATGTTACTCTCATGAATATGTGATTAACGGTGGTGAAATATAGAAAGAAACCTCAAGCAAGCCGAGTTGCCAGAACCGACAAACTAAGACAAAAGGATGCGACGTAGATAGGTAAAGAGATCGAAGGTACGGGACGGACCGGGCTGCGGCGCCTGGAGCCTGCGCGCGTCGGGGCGAGCGTAGTCCCAGCGCAGCTGCCGCCCGCCGATGGTGATGACGTCGCCGTGTCGCAGCGCCGCCACGCTCACCGCCTGCCCGTTCACCAGCGTCGACCCGCCGCACACGTTGCGGACCACAGTCTACAAACAAAAAACAATAAATAAACTACAAATTGACCAAAGCTAACTAGAGAAACCAATAAGGAAGATGATGATGAAAACCAGCCCCATGAACGAGCAGAATTCAGAAATACATTTTAGAAATGAATTTAAGAAATAAAATGTAACATGTCAAATTCTGTAATTAAAGTCATTAAAGATATTTTGAAAAATTTTTTGGAGGGCTCTCTTATACTTTTATCCCGAAATTCAGCATGGTTTCTTGGAGAGAGGGAATTAAAGTCAAAATATGTACTTAGTTGTAATTCAATAACACATTACGATTTTTTAAAAAAATCATAATTTTTATCAACCCTGATTTAGGGTTTAAGATATTATATAATTTTAAATGAACCTGTATGTACTATGTTAGAATAAAGGCTTTTAATTTATTTATTCACCTACTCATATAAGCTCAGCTTATTATGTACTTATTATGTACAGCAAAAAGCTCACTGTTATCTAGCTCCTCAATCAAATCACACTAATATTATAAAGGCTAAAGTTTGTGAATGTGTATGTTTGCTATTTCTTCACTCGCAAACGACTGGAGCAATTTTGATAAAATTTGGTATGTGGGAAGCTGACACCTACTATTTTTTTCTATTCATTTATGAAAAACTACTTAACGGATTTGGAAGGAACCTTACAGTAATATAGCACACATAGGCTATTATTAGCCGCGAAAACCTATATACACGCGGGCAGAGCCACTGGCAACAACTAGTCAATATATATTTAAAACAACTAATAGTGTGTAATGTGCTTACTTGGTTAGCATGTACAGCAACAGTGGCATGGTGTGGGTCGACCGAGTCCAACATAAACCTAATGTCACAGGAATGGTCACTGCCAAGTGTAACAACTCCTTCAGCAAGTGGGAAGCGCTTCACATCACGCCCCAAGCGGTCCAACACGACTAGTTGACCGCCTGACATCTCTGTATCAAAAATAAAACATATAAAAAAAAAAAACTATTTATCTTATATTTAACCAACTATAGATAAATAAGTATAAGAAATAAATAACAATAATATAACAAGAGAAAGGATGAGAAATTAAAATTACTGCAAATTGAAGAACAGAGGGAATTAGAATGGGTATAAAAGAGTCAAAGGTCCATGAAAACAAATAGTAGAACACACTAGTTAGTAGGATTAATTCCACAACACTGAGCGCAGTAGGAAGCACTGCTATGTAGTCAGTTTTCAAATATGATATTTTTGAAACAAGCAATTAGCAAGTATCAATTTTACAAGCTTTTATTAACTTGCTATGTATGTATGCTTGTATGTTTGGGTGGAATCTTGTAATTCAATTTTGAAGCAGTTGTCTTCAACTGATTTTGCTGAAATTTTGCCAGCATATGTATACAGCGTGACAACACAATATTATAATGACATGGAGCTGATCTAATGCTAGATCTGGAAGATGGCCATAGGAACTCTGTAAAGAAAAGTCGCAAAATCATCGAGTTTGTGTTTGATTAGTCTCGAGGCATTCCAGTAAAAGCTTGTTTTTAAAAAGCTATTTAATTTATGAAGTCTAAGCTTACTTAATACAAGTATAAATTGTATAAAGAAAGCAGCACTACCAGCTTTTTGCCTTTCAGATTAAGAATAAGACACAAAATGTTGTTAGATTTATTTCACAGAACTAGCTATTATGCCAACTGTATAGAGTATACAAACATAAGATAAGCAAACATTGGTTAAGAAGTATTTAACTAAAACAAAGAGTGTGAACGAGTACTGAGTACCTTCATTTTTCAATGTTTTAAAATATATACTGACAAAAAATATTTTATCTTTCAAATATAACTTTAAATGAGCTAATATAGGCCCAAACTTCTTGCATTGACTGCATTAAGCCCATCAGGGATAGAATGTTACTAGTACTTCTGAAGTAATTTCAAGCCAAATAGAAGATTTCTTACAGAATCACAATCAAAGGTCAGTAAATACGATAAAATTGAATTTAATAACAGAAACTAACTTTTAAAGATAAATAGTTTAACTTTATAAGTCCTCTGTTTCTGAACGAAAATATTTATGGCTACCATTTGTGACAGCCTAACGTTTCCCGCCAACGAACCGGGAATATGCAAAAGGCCATGGTATTTCCCAAGATATGTTTATAAATTTTAAGTAATAAAATATAGGTGCATAAACAACGTATTATCATCATATTACAAAGGAAACTGTAAAAATTGCATTATATCTCTGCAAAAAATACAACAATAATACCGGCAAGGCTTCCGTGGGATATACTCACCGTTGTCAATCTTCCAGCAATAATTTCGTCAATATTCTACACATAATCAGTCATAAAACATATAACACGTTTGATCACAATGACTTTAACATAAAATCCCTTTTTATTTTCTCATTTATTAAAGCAATAACACGGTAACAAAACAACGACATATGCGAACACAAATAATGGCGTCTATGCGATGCATGCAGCGCGTAGCGCGTGTCAATAGCCTAGTGTTGTACTGTACACACAGAGTACAATGTGTTGTACAGTTGTACCACTTGTACGGTTGTCCCTGTACCATTGACCGTTACACGATACACGACACATTACATTATTTCGAACCATGTCACTTTATTTTATTACATGAATTAATCGTGTAAATTCGTGTGCCTGCCAATTGATAACATTTGATTTCAAAATACGAGAACGGTTCTGGTCCTCATATTTTAAAATTTATCTAGACTTTTTTTTAAATAAAATTTTAAGAATTTATAATCTATTTTAGTATTTTAAGCCACTCTTTAGAAGCTTAAACGCCTGTTTTTTATCTTTCCGTTATCTTTTTGAAAACTTACCTAGGTTCTGATCCTTAAAACACAACCAATCATATCTCTCGCAAAATTCGTTTTTTTGATCGAGATTATAAACATCAATGTAGTCTCAGATTACTAAAGAAAGCCAGATAGACCGTAAAGAACACGACAATGAATCTACAAAGTAAATATCTATATACTTATAATAAAAATGTAACCGGTCAAATTCTGTACATTAAAGATATTTAGAAAATTTTTTTTGGAGGGCTCTCTATAATCGATACTGAAGCCAAAACTGTAATTTTTTAAATTTTTGTCTGTCTGTCTGTCCGTCTGTCTGTCTGTCTGTCTGTCTGTCTGTCTGTATCTTGGCCGCGCATCACGCCGAAACTACTGAACGGATTCAAATGAAACTTGGCATGATTTGAGTTCATACTACGAGGTAGGACATAGGATACTTTTTATCCCGAAATTCAGCACGGTTTCCTGGAGAGAGGGGATGAAAGTCAAAATATTTACTTAGTTGTAATTCAATAACACATAGTCCGATTTCATTCATTCTTTTTTTGCTAGAAAGAAAAGATAACGGGAAAAATGTTTTTTTTCGTCCGCGACTGTACACTGCCTGTGGGAAGCTGAGACAGATATCTTAATTTGGCGGTACGAAATGCGCCGGGTCAGCTAGTAAATTATAATTTTAGAAAGCGAATACATTCTCGCGGCAGTGTTTGACAAGCCGCCAT
This sequence comes from Diaphora mendica, assembly GCA_949125395.1. Taxonomy (NCBI): domain Eukaryota; kingdom Metazoa; phylum Arthropoda; class Insecta; order Lepidoptera; family Erebidae; genus Diaphora; species Diaphora mendica. Next base: position 406,197 of record OX421332.1, on the reverse strand, counting down.
ATTGTGTACACGTCACGAGTGATTTTTAATTTTATTTTTAAAATGCCGTCTTACATCATTAAACATTGTAAGAGTAGTTCCCAAAAAACAAAAAAAGGAAGATGGAACATCTTTTCACAGGTAAATACAGATTATTTAGTTGCTGTATTTATTTTCCCGATAATTATATTTTTGTATCGGAACACTAAAACCTCAACCGTAGTTCGACTGTGATACCAGTTTTTGTCTATTTTTTTTCCCTTCAATTAGGGAAATTACGTATTAGTCCAGCCATTAGTGAACCTCATTTCTATATTTAGGGACTTGGTTCCAAACCTCATCTGAAGTGTGCCGAAAGAAATTGCTGTTCTGTGTCTTGATGTATTTTATGTCTTTAACTTGTGCTTCACATCATAATTGAATGGTTTAGAATGATTGATAGTATGAAACTTGATTCCCAAGTACTTACCGTATAAAGCAGAAGATTAAAAAAAAAAACATACATTACAAGTACTTTTGGTAAAGTAATTTATTTTAGCTTTTTATAATTTTTGTAGGTTGCCGACAGATGTTATTTTACGCGACGAATGGATTTGAATTTTTTACGATTTTTTTCTATTATTTGCCAAAGTAGACCAAAGAGTATGGCCGAGGCCGCATTACGGCTAAACCGCCGCGGTTTTTAACCGCCTGATTTTGTGACAAAAGGAAATGTATGGAAGCGGCCACACTGGCGGTTTTTTACCGCGACTGATTTTAAAACCGCGACAACCGCGGGCGGTACTGTCCAGTGTTGCCAGAAGGTTACTTTTGTAACGTTTCAGGTGATTTTTCATCTCTTGGTTACTTGATCTCTTGGTGATTTGATTTGATTTTGATTTGAACTGAGGGCCCTATACTCGTATTATGCCGCCATAAATCTGTAATGTCGTATTCTAAAGTTTTAGGATTTTCATAAAACTTTTAAGAAATTCTTAAATAAATTCTTATATAATGAGCATTGAACTAGAGATAGGGCCATCTCAAAAATTTAGAAACCAGGACAACAAGCGTAAAATCCCCGGATATTTGCGGTCATAATCCGAACACTTTTATATTTTTTTATTTTATTTAGTCGAAATAAAAAGAATACATAGTTCAATTAGTCGAAATAGTTCTTTTATTTATTTTCATAGGTATTCAGTTTAATTAAATTTAGTTATTTTTCATCGAAATCAGTGATAGAAAAGTAAAATATCACTGTTGAGTCATGCACTCAACTGGTTGGATCACGGCGGTGAGGAGAGAGGCGCGGGGCGTGTCATCAGCCGGCAGCCGCGCGCGTCGGTATCAATCAACGATAAAACAGTCAGCTGTTACGAGCCTTGACGCACACACGTCACGCGCTTATGTACTTATATTCAAATTTGTAACGTTCGCAGACGCGACTAAATCCATATTATAGTACAGTTATAAAATACTTAAATTACAGTCCACTTTCTTTAATTACCACAAACAGTGCGTTAACATTGGTCCTTCTACCGTCAACATTAACCAGGAGACAAGAAAAATAAATAAAAAGCTGTACCAGGATTTCAAGTCGTCTTCACCTGAATTTGTAATTGAACAATTTGAAGATAGTGGCTAATTGAACGTCCTTCAAGACGTCGTTCAGTTGCAATCTTCAGGCATAATTTCACAACATACAAATATCAGGTCTGCAGAACAGGAATAATCTTCATCGGAAGCAAATCCAGGTCTTCAGAGTGTCGTCGTGCCTTGAGATCATTCAAGAATCTGCACGCCGCAGTCATCACCAGTGGTTTGCGCCATAAAACCGTGAGATCGTTCCAATCCTTTTTTTTATAGTCATTTCATATCCATCCCATTATTCAAATCATCCCATCATTCAAATCATCCCATTTGCTTAATCATTAGCATTCTTTAATCATTACATTAAGCTTACTTAAAATAATAATTAGTGCAAATCATTTCATTTTTGCAAGTCATTGACCTACCTACATCAAACAGATCTTCCATTTTGTTTTTCAATTGTGTGCATCTTTCATTCTCTTATTCATTAAGTAGATAGTTGAGCATTTACTATATCATATTTCATTATATTTTACATAATTTAAATAACTTTGCTTTCTTTTAAGTTTATTTAGTGACTTCAGTAACTATAAAAGAGCCTGATTGTAGTTAGAAGCAATTTAAGCGTTAATATATTGCTACCTTGTTTTTAGCAGGCTTTTGAATTAACGTTTGCTTGCAATTCTTTTTTCTTCTTTTCTGTTCTTAAACAGTGTACCTTTCTATTCCTTTCACTTACTGTGCTTAGAATGCCAGACGCTAAGAGCTTGAATAAAAAACGAGCTTCTATTAAAGGAAAGCTTACACAATTTTCAACATTTTTAAATCTTTCTAAATCCTGTGAAAGGTTAAGCGATGTGCAAATCATTGAAATCGAATACCGTCTTAATATTTTCGAAAGCTTATACGAAAAATATGACGCTTTACAGAACGAATTAGAATCACTGGAGGAAGACCCCAGCGAGCAATTAGCAGAGCGCGAGGAATTTGAAAAGCAGTACTACGGTATGGTGGCTACTGCGCGCCACCTGATTGCCATCGCACGAAAGCAGCATGCGGGGAAATCAATATCCGAGGTTGAATCTTTTTCTAATCACACACATACACAAAATTCTATCCGTTTACCTAAAATTGATTTGCCTAAATTTTCAGGCAGTTATCATGATTGGCTAGAATTCAGGGACACATTTACCTACCTCTATTATTCACAATAACAATAATATTGATAGAATAAACAAACTACACTATCTTCGTGCATCCTTGAAAAGTAGTGCCGCTCTTGTCGTAGATAATCTTGACTTCAGATCGGAAAACTACGACGCTGCTTGGAGGTTACTATGTGAAAGGTATGACAACAAAAGATTGCTTGTCAACAATCATGTGCAAGCTCTGTTTAAATTAAATTCTATCAATAAAGAATCAAGTAAATCGTTACGACATATTATTGACACTACGAATAAGAATCTTAGGGCCCTGTCAACACTTGATCAACCTGTTCAATACTGGGACACGCTTATTATTTACATTATGGCTAGTAAGTTGGATCAGGTAACCAACCGTGAGTGGGAGGAGCACAGGAACTCTTTATCTGAACCACCCACATTGAACATTTTTATTACCTTTTTAAGCAACAGAGCTGACCTGTTAGAAACGCTCGAGGAAACGGCCACTTTAAAGCTAAACGGTGCAGGTTATAATAATAACACTAGTAAATTAAATAAAAGCTTTTTGTCATCCACTGATAAACTTAAAGGTCTATCATGCCCCATTTGTCATCAAAATCATTTCGTATTTTCATGTGAGAAGTTCAGGTCTCTTCCGGTTCAGGTTCGTATTGCAAAGGCACGCAGCTTCAGTGTATGTCTTAACTGTCTTCGGCCAGGTCATGAGGCAGTGAAATGTAGGTTAGGACACTGTAAATATTGTAGTATAAAGCATAATACCTTACTACATGTTGATAGTGACAGCTCGACTACACGAAATATAGCATTGTCAGCTAATCATTCCACTACATCTCGTATAATCTTACTTTCCACAGCGGTCGTGCAGGTGGTGGACTGCAAGGGTAACCATCACTCTGCTCGAATCCTGCTGGACAATGGGAGCACAGCGAACTTCATATCGGAGGACTTTGTGCGTAAGATTCATATTTCTACCTACAATACCAAGTCAAAGGTAATAGGTATTAATAGTCAGTCTTCGAACTGCTCACAGGTTTGCACAGTTTCCTTAAAATCATTTAATAGTGATTATAAAATCAACATTGAATGTTTTGTGTTACCAAAGGTGTCATCCCACATGCCTAATACCTTTGTTGATACTAGCAATATAAGAATACCAACGAACGTTCATCTTGCAGATCCCCGGTACTATGTTCCGTCTCCAATCGACATTTTAGTCGGTGCGGATATCTTCTGGGATATAATAGGCGAGAAGCGTATTGTCTTAGGTAAAAGTAAACCGTGCCTATTTGAGTCAAAGTTAGGTTGGCTTATTTCAGGTGCACTTCATCAAAACAACTTATTTCCTCAATTGTGTATGCACACTGACAATCTAAATGAAGATTTGTCTCGTTTTTGGGAACTAGACTCCATAGATCCCAAACATAAGTTTACATCAGAAGAGCGGGCTTGTGAACAACTATTTGTAGATACCACCCTCCGTAACTCTGAGGGTCGCTTTGTGGTAAATATTCCTCTCAAAGACTCACCTAATGTCTTAGGGGATTCATATCTAATGGCTAAGCGTAGGTTCCTATCTCTTGAACGTCGCTTTGATAGAGATGTACACTTTAGAGGGATGTATGTCGATTTCATGACTGAATACATACAGTTGGGACACATGTCCGAAAGTAATCAGCTAGCAATCGGTTCTACACCATCTTACTTTTTACCTCACCACGGCGTCTTAAAGGAATCGAGCTCTACCACAAAGTTACGAGTGGTTTTCGATGCATCGGCTACCACTACCTCCGGGAAGTCACTTAATGAGATACAAATGGTTGGCCCAACATTACAGGATGATTTATTATCATTATTATTACGCTTTCGACAACATAAAATCGTCGTAAGTGCAGACATCGAGAAGATGTATAGGCAAACTATTGTAACGGATAAACATCGTCCGTTACAGCAAGTAGTTTGGAGAGCGGATAAAACACATCAGTTAAAAACTTATACCTTGAATAGACTAACGTATGGGACTGCATCAGCAGCGTTCTTAGCAACTAGGTGTCTAATGGAACTGTCGAACGAGTGTTCAGACCCAGAAATAGCCTATTCAATAGCTCATGATTTTTATGTGGACGATTACTTGTCAGGAAACGCGTCTATTGTACAGACAGTAACTCAGTGTCGTAATGTCATTGCTATCCTGCAGTCTGCCAAGCTTAATCTGCGAAAATGGCAATCAAACTCTCGTGTAGTTCTGCAGGCTCTTTGCAGCGATGTGAATAAGTCGGATTTTATGGACCTTTGTCGTCATGACGAAATATCAAAAACTTTAGGACTTAACTGGAGGTGTTCAACTGATACATTTACATTTTTTATAAACTTTATTTACACAGAAAAGGCAACAAAACGTCAAGTCCTGTCTACTATAGCACAGATTTTTGATCCTATTGGCTTAGTTGTACCTTGCATAGTGGAGGCTAAGTTAATCATGCAGCAGCTTTGGTTGACAAAATGCTCATGGGATGAGGCTATTCCCGATGAGATTCAGTGTACTTGGAGTGAATTTCAAGCTACTCTTCCTCTTCTTAACGATTTTGAAACGCCGCGGTGGATACTATGTGATTCGCCGTCTTCTATACAATTACATGTTTTTACTGACGCATCTGAGAGAGCTTATGGAGCCTGTATTTATGTCCGCAGCGTATCAACTTGTGGCAATGTAAGGGTTCACCTTCTCACTGCTAAGAGCAAGGTGGCTCCTATCAAACCAGTAACTATACCCCGTCTTGAGCTTTGCGCTGCATTGCTCGGTACTCGTCTATATCTTAAGGTATGTCGGTCACTTACTTTACACATTGATGAGGCCACGTTTTGGCGTGACTCGTCTTAGGAGGGTTGTCTACATCACCGTCACAGCTAAAGGCCTTTGTTCGTCATCGAGTCTCAGAAATTCAAGAGTGTATAGGAGCGGATCGATGGCGTTATGTACCTTCACTTGAATACCCCGCGGACCTCGCTTCACGCGGACTTAGTGCTGACAAGTTACTATTTTCCTCATTGTGGTGGTCAGGGCCACCGTTTTTACACAAGGAAGCATTCTCATGGCCTCTCTTTCCTGAGTCACATTTAGGAGAAGCGTACCTACCGGAAACTGTAACTTCTCACCATGTTAATGCCGTTGATATTGCAGAGAATTCATTTATAACATTATGCAAAAAATACTCTAACTTTAATAAATTACAGCGTGTAGTGGCATTTATAATGAGATTTGTAAATAAATGTAGGAAACTCTCTTTTCAGTGCGGACCGCTCGCAAATGTAGAATTAACTGCTTCATTGAATCTATTATTAAAGCTAAGCCAACAAGAGTCATTCCTGACGAATATACTTTGTTGTTTTCAAATAAACCACTACCAAGTAGAAATAAACTTTTGTCACTCTCTCCATTTTTAGACACATCATCTAATCTGATTCGCGTGGGTGGCAGATTAAGTAATTCATTTTATGATTTCGACGTTAAACATCCTATTCTTTTATCTAGCTCTCATATTATTTGCATTCTTTTATTTAACATGTTTCACCTTCGTCTTTTACATGCCGGACCTCAGCTCTTACTTGCCGCGATTAGACACCGGTACTACCCTATAGGCGGGAGAAACTTAGCCAAGAAGATCGTGCATCAGTGCGTTAAATGTTGTAGAGTCAAGGCTAACACAATTCAACCTATCATGGGTAACCTCCCAGAGCAACGGTTGCATCTGGAATTCCCTTTTTTGGACACTGGGGTGGATTACGCTGGTCCTGTCATGATAGCTGACCGTAAAGGTAGAGGCTGCAGACTAATTAAATGTTTTATTTGTGTATTTGTGTGTTTAGCAACTAGAGCCGTCCACCTCGAACTTGTCTCAGACCTCACGAAGGAAGCTTTCATAGCCAGCATGAATCGGTTCATTGCTCGCCGAGGGAAGCCACGTAACGTCTTCTCTGACAATGGCACCACATTTGTAGGCGCTTTCAATGAATTGGCTGCACTCCTTTCACAGAATTTACATTTCAGTGATATCGACCCAGGTATCAACTTTTCCTTTATACCAGCATACACCCCGCACTTTGGTGGATTGTGGGAATCTGCCGTAAAGTCCACCAAGCACCATCTTAGGCGTATTTTAGGCTTAACAAACTTAACTTTCGAAGAGATGGCCACATGTTTGATACAAGTCGAAGCCATCCTAAATTCGAGACCTTTGAATCCCTTATCCAACGATCCTTCAGATCTTACTCCATTGACCCCTGCCCACTTCCTCATTGGACGTTCTTTGGTTGCGCTTCCGCATCCACATATTGAGAATCACACCATAACCAACTTACAACGGTTTCGCAGAATAGAGCAGCTCAAACAACATTTTTGGATACGCTTCTCTCATGAGTACGTACTGTGGCTTCAGGAGAGAACTAAATGGTGCCGTTCTTCAGGTGAACTCAAGGAAGGAGATTTGGTCATCATCAAGGACAAGGGCTCACCTCCTCTACAGTGGCTGTTAGGACGTATCGTCCGCATCCTGCCCGGTAGAGACGGCATCGCGAGGGTCGCCGACATCCGCACACGTAAGGGTGTCATTCGTCGAGCTTTTAATACCATCTGCCCTCTTCCTGTAGCAGCTGTTGAAGACACTTCAACCGGGGGAGTATGTTGAGTCATGCACTCAACTGGTTGGATCACGGCGGTGAGGAGAGAGGCGCGGGGCGTGTCATCAGCCGGCCGCGCGCATCGGTATCAATCAACGATAAAACAGTCAGCTGTTACGAGCCTTGACGCACACACGTCACGCGCTTATATACTTATATTCAAATTTGTAACGTTCGCAGACGCGACTAAATCCATATTATAGTACAGTTATTAAATACTTAAATTACAGTCCACTTTCTTTAATTACCACAAACAGTGCGTTAACAATCACAGTTGTGAAAATACTTTTCGAACAGTAGTATATTTTTCACAACCTTCTTTTTTAAACCAGACTAATTTGACAAAAATATCTTTAAGTTGAAACTCATAAGATATCATTCCAGTATTCAAGCTCTAAGTTTTTTAGTCTTATCTTCTTATAATATAAAAATCAATTGCTGTTCGTTTGTCTCGCTAAAACTCGAGAACAGCTGGGCTGAATTAGCTGTTTTTAGTTTTGAAATGTTTGTCGTAGTCCAGGAAAGGTTTAAACTGTAAAAAATTTAAAATAACTTGAAAAACCAAATCTCACGTGTACGAATTAGCGGGCACAGCTAGTAACAAATAAAAAAAAATTCTGCTTAAAGTTTTCATCAGCAGTCATATCAAGTTTTTTTTTGTGTTTTCATCTTCTTTATTTAGAATATGTACTCTGAACATTCAATGGCAAGAAACTTTCTCTGTTTCGATCATCCAAGCTTTTTGAAATGGTTGCAAGTAGGTTTCCTTCTGGTTTTAAAGACTAAATTATATTTTTTTTCTAATGCTTTTATTTTTGAGTAAGTGATGTGCATAATTGAATGCATGAAAAACAGGTATGCCTCCGATTTTAAAAAAATCAGATCAGGGAGCTATTTTAAGCTTTTGACATGATCCACATTCAGGACTCACTCGATAGCTGGAAACAGATTTCGCCAACGCGTCTTTGAATGATAGAGAAGCTGTTTATACATACTATTAACTCTGAGGTTTATACTCAACCTCGGCTGTGTCAGAGAGTTCTTTAAGAACTTTTTAGACTGTAGCCTTTATTATTCCCAATTTTATTTGGGGTCGGCTTGTTTAAGTGGCAAAAACTTTTTTTTTGATGTTGTTGAATCAACATCTACTGGCAATCAATCACATACGTGGTGCAGTGCGTTATTGATAATGTGCGCAGAGCATCCCACACCAACCATTTTCGAATTTAGATTTTGTTTTAACTTATGGAATTATAAAACATTGTTGGTTCCATGGCGCTCTATTCCACCGAAGTTCGTATTACAATTATCTCCAGAAAATGCAACATATTTAGTTAAAAGATCATGCTATTGAAGTTGCTTTTTTATAAGCTCAGTAATTATCTCAGATCTGTCATTTCATTTCGATTTGGTTTTCTGGTGGTTTTAAAAGTTCAATCTAAAGGAGAGCTAGATTATCTGTTGGCAACACTGTTCGCGGTTTTACCGTAGTGTGTGCGCTTCGGGCGGTTTTGCGGTTTGGCGGTTTAACCGCTGGCTGGAAAAAACCGTAGTGCGGCCTCAGCCTATATAAATCACTACGAAGTAGACAAGACAACGATTGGCTGCGTTCAAAATTTTGTGTTGTGTGTTCATTGCATTTTAAAGAGGCTGACACGTACTTTACTGAAAACGGTCGACGGTTAGTTAAAAATCATCAGTACCAGCACTAAATTTATCAAAACTGAATATTACTAATAGCTCGATGGGCCCAATTACTTTAGAAGACCTATGTAGTCCTTCACATTAACCTACAGTTAATAAAGAACCCAAAAACCCATATAAAAATAGTACAGAAGAACGTGAAATTAGAGATACAGACTTAGACTCTATTTTGATACAACATGAAAACACTAATTAAAGAAGGAATTAAGAAAACAAAAGTATTTACGAGTCACTACTCAGCGAAAATTAAAAAACATTACAACAAAAAATTCGGTGGCTAAAAAAAAGGAATTTGTCACTTCAGAATATATTGAAAGAAATCTCCGGAAATACGATCACGTATCCTCTTTTCGTTCGCAGCTCAATTGGCTACCAATTCGCTTACGCCGTAAACTACGTGCGCTCACTGTCCTATACTCTATCCTGAATAACCCATCTTCGCCAACGTATTTAAAATCGTACTTTCAACTCTTATGTAGCAATCATGATAGAAACCTTCGGTCCTCTAATAACCTTCTTCTTCGTTGTCCCTCCCACACGTCTGAGTTCGTCGGCTCATCCTTTTTTGTGCAGTCTGTTCTTCTTTGGAATGAGCTCCCGCTCGAGATCAGGATGGCTACCAACGTTTTTACATTCAAAACAAAAGTAAAGCAGTATTTATTAAAACAGCTCGCAGAATCAACCAATACATAAATGACATCTCATACTGGTTATGGTATTTATTCGTGTAAGTGTGTATTTATATATATTTTAGTATGTGTATTCATATGCATCTATGTATTATGTGTAGTGTATAGTAAGTTCATATATGTATGTGTATTTGTTAATTTACAAATAACCTAAATGCATCTACTTCCTATTTTCTCTGCATTACCTAAAGGTTGACTGGTAGAGAATGCCCAAGGCATTAAGTCCGCCTATGTACCTAAAGTGCATGATGTGTAATAAATAAATAAATAAATAAATATATTGAAAGAGTTAAAAGATAGAAACCTTATTAATTGTGATACACAGAACTTATTAAGTCAATATAATAGCAACCTAGCTTTTTCTTAACATTTATTTAAAAAGGGTTGGTAAAAAGAAAATTAAATATTCCCCAGCCATCAGAAAATTTAGCTTATCTTTAAAAAGTTTTATTGGCAACCAAAAGATTTTCATGAAATTAGAGGATGATCATCTAAATCACGGGATTGATCACAAAGTAAACTTAATAAAGTTATTGATTGAAAAATATTTAATGGTACGATTACACTACATAGCGCAATTGGAAACTAATTCTCTAAATTTACACGCAAAACGACAATATTATAAAAAAGTTAGTGCAATATAAAGGTTGCTGAGAGTTGACATAGTATGCAAAAATAACTGAATTAAAACCTATAATATCTAATGTTTTTTAATATTAAAATACCCTTATTTCAATCTTAATATTTATCAAAAAATAGGGACTTTTTTACTGCTTATGGTATCGTTACATGTACGATCTTAAAGAATTCATTGCAGTACAGTTGTTGTGAAGAAAAAAGTATCCGTAAGATAAGATAAGTTTTAACATGTGTTAACAAGATGTCATAGTATAAAATATAGTTCAGTACTTAAAAACATGTTTTGCAATAGCTGGCGTAGGTACACATTTTTTATAATAGTAAAAATGTATTGTCGTCGTAACACATCACTGACAAATATTAAATAAAAAACAATAATTAAAAATAAAATAAACAATAAGTTACAAAATTTGAACACATACACAAAACATTATGAGGCTTAATTTATAGTGTCTGCCAAAAACTCCCCCAATACTATTATAGGCTTTCTGTATCAATATTTCCTTGAGCTTATGTTTGAAATTGTTTTTTTTGAGGTCTCTGTACTGTGTTGGTATTTTATTAAAAATTTTAGGCACCATGCCCAAAAAACTATTGCTCATTAGAGCAGTTTTAGCGGTCTGTATACAGAGCTTACTGTCATCACGCCTGTTATGCTTGACTACGTCTGCCAGGCGGTGGAACAGTGTAGGGTTTGCTATCACAGTGTCAAAATTTGATGCCTTATGAAGTACCTATGGCCTACAAAACTGTCCGTCACTCTTAGTCCAAACATAGCACGGATACAGCGTTTTTGTAATTTAAAAACAATGTCTTTGTTAGTTGAAGTTGCCCAGAAAATCACACCATACCATAGTACAGACGCAACCAGGCCATGATATGCTGTGAGCAGTGTATCGGTATTAACTGATGGTGAAAGTTTATTATACACTTAAACTTCAGAAAAACAGGAAATGGTATGGATTAAAAAAAATATTACAATAAGTTTAGTTGGTAAAATATTTGAAGAAATCGTTGATGCTACGTTTACATGCGTGCGAGGACTTGGCAGTCTCTCACAAACTACAATCCTTCACAAACGCTCGTGTTACGTTTACACGCTTGCGAGTACTTGGCAGTTGCTCACAAACTACAAGCGCTCGCATGCACTGCGAGCCAGTCACTAAGTTGGCAGTGCTGCCAACTTAGTGCATTTTCCACTAAAACTGGTGATTTGAATCCTTCATTTAGTGGCGAAATATTGGTTTTTGTGGCTGGTGGATTTTCCTAGCGGTTTTAAAAAAAAAAAATTTCAATTACTATAGCTGCGATCCCTCAGCCTTTAAGTATCTTACATTCAATTCAATTGAATATATCTTTATTGTGGATCATAGGTAGGTACATAATTAAGATGTTTCGTATACTTTGCGATCAGCATGTCCCGCCCAGTGGGCATACAATAATTTCATTTCTGTCAAGTAAAATTACAATGAGATTATTATCGAATGTCTTATTTATCAAATCTTTACACATGCTACCAGTTATTAACAATAAGTTAATTTTCTAAAATATCTAGTTATATTTACTTCCTTTAATATTCAGCTTTTTTAAATAATTCAGGTAACTTCTGACAAGACCCGGCAACATTGCACTGAGCGGCACCAACCTCGTGCCAACGTGTAAACGCGTCGCAAGCGGCGAGCGCACGCTTCCTTTGATCTGTTTTAAAAAACCGACACCGACTCGGGTCGGCAACAAGCTATCACAACCTCACGCAAGCAGAGAAACACCCCGTTTACACGCTTGTGTATGTGGAGGGTTGTCGATGCGTGCCACGCCAGTATATCGATCCTGATTGTCCATCCCTAGTGTTTCGTACTAGGCTGAGGCCGCACTACGGTTTTTTCCAGCCAGCGGTTAAACCGCCAAACCGCAAAACCGCCCGAAGCGCACACACTACGGTAAAACCGCGAACAGTGTTGCCAACAGATAAACTAGCTCTCCTTTAGATTTAAGTTTTAAAACCACCAGAAAACCAAATCGAAATGAAATGACAGATCTGAGATAATTACTGAGCTTATAAGGAAGCAACTTCAACAGCATGATCTTTTAACTAAATATGTTGCATTTTCTGGAGATAATTGTAATACGAACTTCGGTGGAATAGAGCGCCATGGAACCAACAATGTTTTATAATTCCATAAGTTAAAACAAAATCTAAATTTGAAAATAGTTGGTGTGGGATGCTCTGCGCACATTATCAATAACGCACTACACCACGTATGTGATTGATTGCCAGTAGATGTTGATTCAACAACATAAAAAAAAAAGTTTTTGCCACTTAAACAAGCCGACCCCAAATTAAATAGGGAATAATAAAGACTACAGTCTAAAAAGTTCTTAAAGAACTCTCTGACACAGCCGAGGTTGAGTATAAACCTCAGAGTTAATAGTATGTATTGGTGACGAGCAGATTCCCTAGCGGCAAGTCGCAGAACTAACGAATGACAGATAAAAATACGTATACACGTTTACATTCCACTTTTAAAATACTGATCACCCTCACGAAGTGGTCTTATAGTATTTTTTACTACTCCGTAGACGTCTATCAATGAAATCATTGTAGAAAGAATTTAAAATAACAATACACTCGCTCTGTATATTAAACTGTCAGGTAGAAGTATCTGTCTTACGTTAGTTCCGCAAACGGCCACTAGGGAAATCGGCTCGTCACCAATACACGTTAACATTCCACTTTAAAAATACTGATCACCCTCACAAGGTGGTCTTAAACTATTTTTTACTACTCCGTAGACGTCTATCAATGAAATCATTGTAGAAAGAATTTAAAATTACAATGTACTCGCTCTGTATATTAAACTGTCAGGTAGAAGTATCTGTCTTACGTTAGTTCCGCAAACGGCCACTAGGGAAATCTGCTCGTCACCAATAAACAGCTTCTCTATCATTCAAAGACGCGTTGGCGAAATCTGTTTCCAGCTATCGAGTGAGTCCTGAATGTGGATCATGTCAAAAGCTTAACAAAGCTCCCTGATCTGATTTTTTTTTAAATCGGAGGCATACCTGTTTTTCATGCATTCAATTAAGCACATCATTTACTCAAAAATAAAAGCATTAGAAAAAAAAATATAATTCAAACTTTAAAACCAGAAGGATACCTACTTGCAACCATTTCAAAAAGCTTGGATGATCGAAATAGAGAAAGTTTCTTGGGGTTGAATGTTCAGAGTACATATTCTAAATAAAGAAGATGAAAACACAAAAAAAACTTAATATGACTGCTGATGAAAACTTTAAGCAGATAATTTTTTATTTGTTATTAGCTGTGCCCGCTAATTCGTACACGTGAGATTTGGTTTTTCAAGTTATTTTAAATTTTTTACAGTTTAAACCTTTCCTGGACTACGACAAACATTTCAAAACCAAAAACAGCTAATTCAGCGAGACAAACGAACAGCAATTGATTTTTATATTATAAGAAGATAAGACTAAAAAACTTAGAGCTTGAATACTGGAATGATCTCTTATGAGTTTCAACTTAAAGATATTTTTGTCAAATTAGTGTGGTTTAAAAAAGAAGGTTGTGAAAAATATACTACTGTTCGAAAAGCATTTTCACAACTGTGAGATTTTACTTTTCTATCACTGATTTCGATGAAAAATAACTAAATTTAATTAAACTGAATACCTATGAAAATAAATAAAAGAACTATTTCGACTAATTGAACTATGTATTCTTTTTATTTCGACTAAATAAAATAAAAAAATATAAAAGTGTTCGGATTATGACCGCAAATATCCGGGGATTTTACGCTTGTTGTCCTGGTTTCTAAATTTTTGAGATGGCCCTATCTCTAGTTCAATGCTCATTATATAAGAATTTATTTAAGAATTTCTTAAAACTTTTGAATACGACATTACAGATTTATGGCGGCATAATACGAGTATAGGGCCCTCAGTTCAAATCAAAATCAAATCAAATCACCAAGAGATCAAGTGACCAAGAGATGAAAAATCACCTGAAACGTTACAAAAGTAACCTTCTGGCAACACTGGACAGAACCGCCCGCGGTTGTCGCGGTTTTAAAATCAGTCGCTGTAAAAAACCGCCAGTGTGGCCGCTTCCATACATTTCCTTTTGACACAAAATCAGGCTGTTAAGCCGTAGTGCGGCCTCGGCCTATCCCATACTATACTACATTATAATAATCTGTGGTACTATCATGATGTAGAGAGGCTGGACAGGGCTGGGACACGGTATCGAATAGAAAGAATCGCTACTGTACACATGAGTAGATCTATTCAATAATATTTAAAAAAATACGTGTTGTGTCGTGGGACACCAGATATGAACGAAGTTCCTTATCATAAAATATAATAATATATGCAACTGAAAATTAAACTAAAACTTAAACGCTTTTAGTTCCTTATCATAAAATCTATATCTATACTATAATTTATAAACATTATCTTATATATAAAATTCTCGTGTCACAATGTTAGTTACCATACTCCTCTGATACGGCTGGAGCGATTTTTATGAAATTTGGTGTGCATATCAGGTAGGTCTGAGAATCGACCAACATCTTTTTTTATACCCATTTTTTATGGCAATACAACGTTTGTCGGATCAGCTAGTAAAATATATATTGTTATAAACGCGAAAGTTTGTAAGTATGGATGGACGTTTGTTACTCTTTCACAAAAAAAACCACTGAACGGATTTGGATGAAACTTTACAGTAATATAGCTGTTTAAGCTATATTACTGTCTACTACTATCACAATAACACATAGGCTATTATTTGCCACGATAACCGACATACGTGTGAGCGGAGCCGCGGGCAACAACTAGTATAATAATAAATGCAACTAACAGATGGCGGTATACTATTTTTTTTTAATCTTATGCTTTTTTGATTTAATGTTACGAATGCTTTTTGCCGGCTAGGTTACCTCTCCACAATGCCCTATAAGGAACTTTCGTTCCTAAAACCCGACTGCTTATAATTTTTTTATTTCTTTTTTTTAAATTATGATGTAGCCAGTGTCACTCTCCCGACGAGCCGTTTAGGCGCGCCAAAGAAAGAAATACATACATACACTTGAAAAACATAACCCTCCTTCTTTCGCAGTCGGGTAAAAAAGTATCGTACTCATAAAAGCATCGAACTCCACATTTCCGGTTCCTCTAGGCGGCTCTAGGGATGAGTATGAGTATGTGGTGATTCAACTAAAAACCACCCCGACTGTGCCGGTCTCAGGCGCCACTGTGCCGTAATAGTTTTAAAGATTACGATACCTGTCCAAAAGTACTCATTCTGTAAAAGTATCGAGTAAAACACTTTACTTTTCTTCCCGAGGCATAATGGCGACCTTTTTTTTATGACGAGTTGGAATTGCCGTTAGGCCGAGGCCGCACTACGGCTAAACTGCCGCGGTTTTTAACCGCCTGATTTTGTGACTAAAGGAAACGAATGGAAGCGGCCGCACTGGCGGTTTTTTACCGCGACTGATTTTAAAACCGCGACAACCGCGGGCGGTTCTGCCAGTGTTGCCAGAAGGTTACTTTTGTAATGTTTCAGGTGATTTTTCATCTCTTGGTTACTTTTAGGTTATACAAAAAATGTTGAGAGACTATTTAGCAGTATGAAAATATTAAAAAACAAGTAGAGAAATAGAATGAGGTTAAATCTTTTATCTATCATATTTAGAGTACGCTGTGTTTTTTTTATGGAATAGGGGGTATACGAGCAGACGTATCGCCTGATGGTAAGTGAATACCGCCGCCCACGGACGCTCGCAACACTAGAGGCATCACAAGTGCGTTGCCTGCCTTTTAGAAAGGAGTACGCTCTTTTCTTGAAGGTTCGACGGTCGGAAGGCAAATGCTGCTTTGATTATAAAATTCCAGACCATTGTATTGTATATTTGTTAGTGGTTTTCTGGTGGTTTTAGAAGTTGAATCTAGTGGAGAGCTAGTTTATCTGTTGGCAACACTGTTCGCGGTTTTTAACCGTAGTGCGTGCGCTTCTGGCGGTTTTGCGGTTTGGCATTTTAACCGCTAGCTGGAAAAAACCGTAGTGCGGCCTCAGCCTAAGGTCGCAAGTTTTAAAGATTAAGTGCTAGGCCGCACTACGGCTTAACCGCCGCGGTTTTTAACCGCCTGATTTTGTAACTAAAGGAAACTAATGAAAGCGGCCGCACTGGCGGTTTTTTACCGCGACTGATTTTAAAACCGCGACCTTCTACAGAATGGCTAGCGGGAAAAACCGCGAAACCACGGGTGGTTCTGCCAGTGTTGCCAGAAGGTTACTTTTGTAATGTTTCAGGTGATTTTTTATCTCTTGGTTACTTTTAGGTTATACAAAAAATGTTGGGATACTATTTAGCAGTATGAATATATTAAAAAATAAGCAGAGAAATAGATTGAGGTTAAATCTTTTATCTGCTATATTGAGAGTGCGCTGTGTTTTTTTTAATGGAATAGGGGGCAAACGAGTTGACGGATCACCTGATGGTAAGCGATTACCGCTGCCTATGGTCACTCGCAACACCAGAGGCATTACAAGTGCGTTGCCTGCCTTTTAAAAAGGAGTACGCTCTTTTCTTGAAGGTTTGACGGTCGGAAGGCAAATGCTGCTTTGATTATAAAATTCCAGACCATTGTATTGTATATTTGTTAGTGGTTTTCTGTTGGTTTTAGAAATTGATTTAACTTGGAGAGCTAGTTTATCTGTTGGCAATACTGTTCGCGGTTTTTAACCGTAGTGTGTGCGCTTCGGGCGGTTTTGGGGTTTGGCGGTTTTTTTTTTTTTTATAGTTAGCTGTCAAAATGACTCATCCCTGCCTGATGGTAAGCATGAACAGAATCCATAACCGCTAGCGGGAAAAACCGTAGTGCGGCCTCAGCCGTGGCGGGGGTAATAGTGTTACTGCGTGACAACATTGAAACTAAATTTCATAATCGATGCGATACCTATCAAAATGTACCCATTGAGTAAAAGTATGGAAGGCAAAGTATCGAGTAAAAAAGTACTAAATATCGGTATCAAAGGAAAAGTACTAGATACCACAAAGTATCGATACTTCTTTCGTGTCCCTACTGTCGCTGCCCAAGCCAAGTTCAACATTCAACTGCAAACTGTAATAATTTTCGGTATTCTGGCGGGAACCTTCAAAAAGCGCGCGCGGGAAAAAAATTAAAAATTACATTTTTTAAAATAAATATTTGCTATTTTTTTCCTAAAGAGGTGATCAATAGCAACTACCAGGTGGATTAATTAGTGACAATGGTGGGAAACGAGGGGGGCGGGGATAACCCGCCCACCTCACATAAACGTCCTCGGCCTGAGGTCAGGGACGGAGGGACTAAGATGGACTGTGGTGATGGCGACGGTGCTGGTGAGCGTTTTGACTATTCACCATATATTAAACCTAACTACAAAAGACTATACCCAGAAAATGGCACCTATCTAGACTTTAAAGTGTTTATTGAAGCTACCAACAATTCGGATAGAATAGGCAATAAGAGCCCTATCTATCTCAACCATATATTTTCCAATGAAATAAAAGGGGTGACGGCGATTCAACGCATTAATGCAAATAAAATAGCAGTAATATTTAAACAGTATAATACAGCCAATAATTTCATCAACAACACGGCTTTTCTCAACAAACACGGCTTTAAGGCATTTATTCCAGCTGCGGAAATAGAAAAAACAGGTATAATTAGATTTGTACCAGCAAATATCTCGAACAAAGAATTATATACAAAACTATCATCAATCTATGAAATAGTAGCTATAAGAAGATTCACAAAGAAGGTTGGGGAAGAGCGAGTACCACTACAAACAGTTAGCATTACTTTTCTTTCAAACATACTCCCAGACAATGTACAATATGATTTATTTTCATACCGAGTTTTTGAATATATACCACCATTACAGCAATGTTTCCGTTGCTTTAAATTTAACCACTCTGCTAAAATATGCAATGGTAAACAAAGATGTTCCATTTGTGGAGGTGAACATTTATATAAAGAATGTGATAAACCAACAGAGCTCTGCTGTGTCAATTGCAGTGGGCCTCATCTTGCAATTTCTAGATTATGTCCAATTAAGTTAAACAAAATATTAGAAAAGAAAAATAAGATAACTTATGCAAGTGCTACATTGAAGAAACAACATATCAATAATGATAATAAACAATTTCCACCTCTTTTACCTCCAAAAATGAAAATTTCTACTGTAAATAAGCCTGTACATACATCTATAAATAGGCCTGTACATTTATCTGTAAATAAACCTGTATCTGTAAATAATCCTGTACATAATGTAAATAAACCTAAAGATGTCCCTCCAAAGGTAGACATCAAAGCCCAAATAGTTGCCAACAACGATGTACTTATGGCCCTAGTACAGACGTTAGTGGAACTGGGTAATAAGAGGGATACTAAGCCCACTACCATAAATAGTATTAAGGAAACTCTACTTAAAAATCTAAAGTAATGGATCCAAGTCATACTCTGTCTAAGCTACGTATTGCTCAGTATAACATTCAAAGTGCTAATAGTAAGAAACCCCTATTGATTCAATCCTTAGAAAAACAAAATATTGACATTTACTTACTTAACGAAACATGGTTCAAAGACAATAAATTTAGAATACCTGGATATAATATTTACAATAAAAATTCCAATAATGCTCATAATGGTGTAGCAATACTAATTAAGCCATACTTAAAGTACAAACTATTAAACACTAGATTTTATGAAGACATTCAAACTGTTGCTCTGTCCTTATCTACTGTGCATGGTAGCTTGACTATTCTATGTGTATACTGTCCTCCTTCCAGTGGACACATACATCTCAACAGACTACATAATATAATTAACGATCTGCCAAAACCTATCTTTGTTAGTGGTGATTTTAATGCTCACCACATTGCATTTGGTTGTCTATCCACTAAGAGTAGAGGTCAGGATTTATTTAATATCATAGACGACTTGGATTTATGTATTTTAAATGATGGTAGTTTTACAACTTGTAATAACCCAAGACGAAATCCATCTGCAATTGACGTTAGCTTTATTAGTGCTAACCTCGCCTCAATATGCGAGTGGTCTGTACATGATGATGCCATGGGCAGCTACCACTTCCCTACAATAACAGAGATTTCACTACATAGAGATAAATATCACATTAATCCCCCTGTTGATATGTTTATATATAAAAAATCAGATTGGACAAAGTATAAAAATATTTCCAAAACGATATTTAATGATTTAGTGTTAAAATTCTATGATCCTATTTCAACCTATAATGATTTTTGTTCTCGATTGAATACTTTAAAAGATATGACTATCCCTAAACTCACTAAACCAAATAATTTTAAAAGCAGACCACCAGCTCCTTGGTGGAATGACATTTGTGAAAAAAGTGTAATTGCCTCTTACAATGCATTGAAACATTATAGAAGGGAACCTACAATGGAGAACTATTTAGACTACAAAAGAAAAGATGCACTTAAAAAAAGGACTATATCAGAGCAAAAAAGAATAGGTTGGGATAACTTATGTGACTCTTTCAATAGAACTACCCCTATTAGTAAGATTTGGAATCTTCTTAAAATGTTTAAAGGTATAAGAGCTGGCAATAAATCACATAAAGATGAGTTTATTTCTCCATTTCTAGACAAATTATCCGACAATAGCAATTTAAATGATGCTGATAGTTTAGGTAACATTTTCGAATTAAATAATGATAGTCTAAATTCAAAATTTTTGCTAGATCCTTTTACATGGTCCGAATTTAAAATTAGTTTGTTATCTCGGAAAGACACTACACCTGGATTAGATGATTTCCCCTATAGTATTATTAAAAATTTAGACGAATCTGCGCAAAAATTGTTTCTTAATATACTTAATTTACTTTGGCATTGTAAATGTATTCCGCAATCATGGAAAACACAATGTGTCATTCCAATACTCAAACCAGATAAACCTGCAGAGCTAGCCAGCTCTTACAGACCAATATCACTCTCTTCATGTCTAGGTAAAATATTTGAAAACATGATAAAAATCGTTTGGATTGGTATATAGAATCTAATGGCATCATTCCACATATACAATATGGATTTCGTAGAGGGCGAAGTTGTGCAGACAGCTTCACTTCTTTAATTTCGGACCTGAAACATGCAAAGGATAAAAAGTTACACACTGTTTGTGTATTTCTAGATGTTCAAGGTGCATTTGACAGTCTAGATCCTGTTATACTAGTACAAGTTATGTTTAGGCTTGGCGTGCCAGGCCAAGTATGTAAATGGATATATATTTTTTTAAATAATAGAACACTCTATGTAAGATATAATAATACACTACATGGTCCAAAATGTGCATCTAAAGGTACAATGCAGGGTGCTACACTATCTCCTTTGCTTTACAATATTTATACAAGCGAAATCTGTAAATTTGTAAATAGTAGTAATGTAGATATTTTGCAGTTTGCTGATGATATTGTTTTGTACAGTAGTAATTATAATGTAGAAATTGCAATTAACAATATTAACAGAGCCTTGTCCCAACTATTTCACTATTATAATGATGTACTACATTTAAAAATCAACGCCTCCAAAAGCAGTATCATGATATTTGGAAATGAGAATTCAAATTCAAAAGTAGTTTATAACGGCGAATTTATAAACCCAGTAAATTCAAAGAAATTTTTAGGCATAGTAATAGATAGGAAATTAACTTTTCAGGAACATATTAAATATATATCAAAGAATGCTCTAAAAGGTCTAAATATAGTAAAATGTCTTGCAGGTGTCTCATGGGGAGCAGACCCTAAAATATTGTCAAATTTATATAAAAGTATAGTTAGAAGTCATTTTGATTATAGTTCACTAGTGTATATAAACAGTACTCATGTAAATAAACTAGATCTATTGCAGAACAGGGCTTTGAGAATTATTTCTGGTGCAATGTGCTCTACTCCGATAAGGGCCATGGAAGTAGAGACTAAATTGATGCCCTTAATTTTGAGACGCATTCTACTTGCAGAGAGATTTTGTCTTAAATTAATTGCTGCAAATCACAAGAAAATTATCAACAAAATTATACCTTCTGTAAGTAGTGCTCCTGGGCCTCTAGCAACAGGAGACAATCTTTTGAATGGCAAATCTCCAACATTGTCCAAAATATTGCTAGAAATAGAGAATACTTTTACTCATATAAGAAAACAGTGCCCATGGCCATGTTACTCTTTTTCTTATCAGTGTATTTCACATCCCATCAAAGAATTACAAAATTCAATTAATAATAATTCAGATATGCTACAGTTTTTGGCAGATAATGATAATCATTATGTTATTTATACTGATGGTAGTAAGGGAAGTGATTATGTACGTTCTGCTATTTATGATCCACATACAAAATTCTCTCAAAGCTTTGTTCTGCACAATACATGTAGTATATTCACTGCAGAGGCATATGCGGTTTATCAGGCTTTATTACATATTCGCCAAATTAATAATTGTAAATACTTTTTGATTGTTTCTGATTCAAAGAGTTTGATAAAAGCCTTAACTAACCTTACACTTTCATTTAAGTCAAATTATATTCTGTATTTTATCAAAGAAATAATATATCAATATTATCTTAAGTACATAAAAATTTCTTTCCTATGGGTACCTTCTCACCGAGGTATCTCGGGTAATGAAATAGTTGATAAAACCGCATATGAAGGTAATAATGCTGTTGATGTTAGAAATGCAATGGACATTCCTATGACTGATTTTCTGCAAAGTATCAATGAAAATGTATGTAAATTATGGCTAGAAATGTGGAAGAAAGACCAAGACATCAAAGGAAAGTGGTATGGAAGTATTCAAGAAAGATTGCCTGTTACACCCTGGTACAATAGATTGAAAGAAGCCAGCCGAGACTTTATAACTACGATAAATAGATTGCGCTTTGGCCATAATACTGCACCGTCACACCTTTCTAGACTTGGCATTATTACAGACAATACATGCCCATATTGCGAATCTCAAGAAGGAACCATGGAACATCTGATTTTTGATTGTCAAAAATTCTTGCTTGACAGATAAGGTGTTGGCTAGTGAACTCAGTGATGTGAAAATTAAGTGTGATTCTTCATCCCGCCCGCCGCCACTAGAACAGTTATTAAAAGACAAAAACACTTACAAACCAATATATAAATATATTAAAAATACTATTAAAACAATTTAAAAATGAAGTGAAGTGACAGTGCAATGTTTGTGCAAATAAAATAAGACTTGACTTAAAGGTCTTAGTTACCAGGTCATTAAATCCCAAAAAAAAAAAAAAAAGCATTAATTTTCGGCTGTCACAACAATTTATTGTCAAAAAGAGCGCGGGAAACATCTTTTTGAGCGGGTGTATTTTTTTTGGCTGTTATAAATTTTTAATAATTAGTTTGTATAAAGTATCAGATAAGTTCTTAAATATACATATTATTGTTTATTTATATATGTTAAAAGTTGTAGTATAGTCTTCATCATCATTTGGTAAGTTTTACATACATATTTTTATTTTCATGAACGGGCCAGATGATCCTGGCGGGACTACAGTCCCCCAGGTGTACAATACTGTAACAATAACCTATGCTGGTTCGGGAATGGATACGGAGGGTTCTGTAATAGAAACAGATGGATCGGAATCTTCGCGAACCATTTCTAAAAGAAAAAGGTCTCTTGCCAGAAAAATTTGTAAACACTGTAATAAAAAGCGTCGACATCATAAATCTTCTTTGACAACTCCACTAAACATAATAGACTGTCAGTGTGAAACTTCTGATTCGGATTTTTTAAAAGTTAAGGCTAATATTACGGATTTCCCTTCAACCCTAATGCCTGTGCCTCCCTCTCAGAGTAGTATTACAAACCCTTTAAAAAAAACAATAGATATGAATACTGACAATGTACCAGAAAAAAGTCAACGTAACCCAGTAGGACGAGTTTATTATAGCGCTTCAGATGCCTCACCATTTGTAGTCCATGTGCAGAGAGAGCAAGTGTCTCCTAATGGCAATACTTCCATTCATCCCATATCATTTGGGTATTTTTTAAAGAACAACAATATTAGTAACATCGTAAATGGAAGTGTTAAACGTATTGGTTGAAATAGAGCCACTCTTGCCTTTAGTAATTTTGAGGCTGCTAATGCATTTATTACAAATCCTGCATTGAAAAAAAACAATTACAAAGCTTTTATTCCCTCATTTAACACTACACGCATGGGAGTTATTAGGGGTGTACCAATAAATTGGTCAGAAGAAGAACTAAAAGAAAATATTACTGTGCCTATAGGGGCTGGCAATATCTTAAAAGTAAGACGTTTGAAGAGAAAAAGTAATGTCAATACCAATAGTGAATTTGTTCCTATAGAAACTGTGGTTTTAACTTTTGATGGGCAAGTGTTACCGAAAAGAGTTTTTCTATGTTATAACGCTCTTCCTGTTGACCTTTACATATTCCCTACTATTCAGTGTTAGAAGTGTTGCAGATATGGACATATAAAAAGTCAATGCAGGTCAATTCCCAAGTGTTATAAATGTGGTCAAGACCACTTAGGAGAGACTTGTTCTATCAATGACGATTTTGTTACTTGCTGCCTTTGCTCTGGGCAACACTTTGCCACAAGCAGAAAATGCCCTGAATTTTCGAGACAAAAATCCATAAAGGAATCAATGGCAAAAAATTGCATTTCATATTCTGAAGCTGTAA
This sequence comes from Diaphora mendica, assembly GCA_949125395.1. Lineage (NCBI taxonomy): Eukaryota > Metazoa > Arthropoda > Insecta > Lepidoptera > Erebidae > Diaphora > Diaphora mendica. The sequence goes on along the minus strand of OX421332.1, from coordinate 381,987 downwards.
AATTACACAAACCGATAACCAAATCTTATGCAGATGTACTTACATCTATTGCACCTCAGACTTATAATACTACTCTCTCACACACTCTGAATTCTCCTTCTAAAAATCAATTCCATAGAACCTCATACAAGAAAACAGTTTCAATTAACAAAAACTCTCCTCAAATTAATAACACAGGTTATGATCGTGCAGCTCATGAAATATTAATCAAAGATTATAATACTCCATCTCCATCCAATGGATGTGGGTATGGTAATTCTTCTCTTTCAGACATGTCTGTAAGAGAATTAATCATACATCTAATTAATAAATTATCGCAATCCAGTTCTCCTTTACCGTCCAACGTTGCTATTTCTCTATCAGATAGATTAATCCCAAATAATACCGATAATGGATCAAATCCCATCAGTAATGCAGTGGAATTGCCATAGTATCAACAACCAGTAGCAATAATATCCCTTGTTTCCCTTTTCCTTTCCGACTTCAATTGCCTACATAAACATTGCTGAAATGTTTATGTAGGTAATTGAAGTAAGTTAATTATAAGTTTATATTTAATTAGTATATTTGTTAATGAAAACGCAAGACATTCATGAGTAATCATGACACATGACAGTCATGACACATGAGAAATTCAAATTTTTTATTTCATCTTTCATTACATTCATGAATATCGCTTTTAAAACCTATCTGATACCTATCCTATTTAAATTCCGTTTTCCTAAAATCCACTGTTTTTTATGTTGATAATGATTTCCTAAGCTTTACTTGTTCTTGGCATAAGCACAAACCGTGCATTGCCATTCACATAAAAAAAAAAAAAAAAAAAAAAAAAAAAAATATTGTCCTGTGCTTTGAACATATTTCACATGATAGAATACACAAGATAAATATACGTTATTCGGCTATTACATTCCTGGTAATAATATCATAGCATACTAACACAATGGGAAAGGTTAAAAAAGGCAAGAAGAACCCGACTGCTAGGTAAGATTTTGTCAATGGCTTAAATATTTTTGTTACCTTTTGCTAATTAAATACATGGAAGCTAATTTTAATACAATTTGTTGCATTGACAGTGATGTGAAAACCACTAACATTCATAACATTAAACCGGCACAGAAAGGAAAGAAGTAAGTAATTTTAGGTTACGCAGAATGCTTTTTGTCCTCTTTGCGTCTCCTATTGCCCGTAGCGTGATCATTTTCCCCCGTTTTTTAAACATTCTTCTGACCCAGAATGACATTATTATGATTGATGGACTTATTTTTAGGCTCTCCATTAGACATGTTGAAGAGCTGCCGCAGGGTGTGGGTCTGGAAACCCCGCTGCACCCCAGAAAACGGCGTCGCGTGTGGCAGCCGTGAGTAATTTTGTTGAAATAATGTAATAATTACTATGGCTATATGTTTGACTATTTAATTTAAAATGTTGAAATATTATTGTAGAACTGACCAAGATGCTTTAGGCCAGCCTAACGCGCCCCTCATACCATCATCACAAAACCCCTCGCTTCCTGAGGCTATGTCTGCAGCTGACTGTCCACCATTGTAAGTTGTGTTGAATATTTTACTACATACTTATTTAACCTACCACATCATATTTTCACATCACCTTAAGGTTGACTGGCAGAGAATGCCCCATGGCATTAAGTCCGCCTTTGTGCAACATGTGCATTAACTTTAAATAAATAAATAAAATAAATAACAATTGGGTTTATTTTTATGGAATAGATAACGAACAGACATATCGCCTGATGGTAAGTGATTACCATCGCAACTGTGAAGCAGCGCTTGCACTGTGTTTCATCAAGTGGGTGAGGATACCGGAGGCCCATACTTCAACTCTATCCCCCTCCCCGTCCCCCAAAGGCTGCCGGCTTTTGGGGGACGACTTCAAAAAAAGGAGGAGGTTTCTCAATTCGACCATATATATATTTTTTTTATGTGTGTTCGTGGATAACTTCGTCGTTTATGAACCGATTTTGATGATTCTTCTTTTATTGGAAAGGAGATGTTCCGACGGTGGTACCATGACAAGGAAACTAGGATCTGATGATGGCATCCCAGAGAAATCGAGGGGAACCCTCATTTTTTTCAGGCACATACTATGTTTTTCGTATATTTTCTGAAGCTACTCCGGTATTTTCGTCTGGTAGTAGCATCATTTAATGATGATGAGCTGATGATGAAAGGTACAACTCCTTAACGGTTAGGAGTTGGAGGATAAATCTTTAAATGTTATATGTATGTATGTTACCTTTAGTCGTATTCTTTCAAGTTATTTAGGTAAGCTGATGATGGAATGTACAACTCTTCAACGGTTAGGAGTTGGAGGATAATTATTTCAATTTCATATGTATCTATAGACCTTTAGTTGTATACTTTTAAGTTTTTAGGTGAGCTGATGACACTGGCGCTATGATGACTAACCCTTTAATGTATTTAGCTTTAAGTAATTGGCCTGCTTCTATTTCAACACGACATTTAAGATTGGACACAATTCTTATTGCCCTGTAGACCACGTTCTCGTTCCAGAGAAATCTTACATCTCAACATAATTTTGGAAATTGAGCATACTCAGTTTTAATACTTGTTCAAACCACTAAAGTTATTGGCATCACCAGAAATTATATGAAATTGTTCAACTTACTGATAAACTTAGATTGTTTGCACTAAAAATGGAAAAATAATTTGTTCGTATAAATTGCCTGCTTCTAAGAAAAGTCGCCCAGAATATACTGATCTTCTAGGAGGAGATAGAAATATTTGTGCTAAAATATTGATGCAGGGGAACTAGTCGATTGAACTTGTTACTAATCTTAGCCCACCAACCATAAGGCCATTGGTCATAGCAAATAATGATTTACTACATTTTTGTTAGATATCTTTCTGATTTCTGGTTACTTCTATGTTAGGCAGTTTTGCTGCTGCCAATTCCTCGTAGCAAGTCGAGAATGTTCTGTGAATGCCTTTATTGTTGGATTGTGAGGAAGATTGTGCAGTCTAGACAACTTCATCGTCACTGCTCGAACTTTCAATATCCTCTCTCGGCTCCTTCTTACAAATACTGCTGCTGGTGGTGATTGGTGGTGGTGGTAGAATGGTGCTGAATCGTTTGAGCTGTCGTTAAGTGGCCGAAAATATGTTTTTTCAATAGTTTAGGTGAGTATGTATGCACTCACCAATAATGCAAGTGAGCGCGTAAAGAAGTTAGGACTTGTCGCACCCGAAAAGGCGGTGTATAAAGTACCGAACTTCGGCCGAATTTTGAATTTTTACAGAATGTTCGGCCGAAGTTCGTATTCGACTGAAACCACATTCGGCCCATCGCTATTAAAATGTCTTTTCAGGGTAGAGCCAGAACCGTTTTATTATTCTTGCAGGTATTACATCATATCTTTCAACAATAAATCTTTTTTTTTTCAGGTCTTTAAAATGTGGTGGCTCGGCTTCGAGCACGCCGTCGCATTCAGGTGGTGCTATGCGTCGTGCTCTTCGCCAGACTGACGCACTCAACTACGGTGAGTTAAATAATTAGCTGCTATGTTCCTGTTCAAAAGTAAATGTTTGTCTCGTTTGAAACGTTGATTGGCCCTTTTTATCATTTGTTACAGGAAGTGATCCAAGTTCTGGCGAGAGCGACGACGAAGAAAACCTGATGGTGCCGTTCCTGCCTCGGGCTGTTAAAAGTTTGATGGATACGCCGATGGACGACCCACTCGACACTATTGTCTTTACCCTTCCTGATGCCAGTACCCCCCAGGTAGATACGATGGCTACGTACCAGCCTAGGAGTTTTAGTGATTTTTATTGGGAAGAGTTCCCTAGCGTCCCGAATCCACCTCAATCGAGACGCGAACACTTTTCCAACATCAATGTAGGTCCGACAACTCCTTGTGTCGACCCATATGAGATCTTCATATCCATATGGGACAAGCAGTTTATGGAGCACATTGCCTCTGAGACAAATAGATATGCTCAGCAGCTAGTCGAACAGTTGATACGGAACAACAACCTCCATCCCACAAGTCGCATCCGCCGTTGGTCTGATACCACGGTTGATGAACTGTATGTGTACTTTGGAGTAATTCTTGCGATGGGGGTTGTTGTTAAGTCTCGCTTCGAGGAGTACTGGTCGGCTACTCCTGACATATTCTATACGCCTGGTTTTAAAGCATACATGTCCTGCGATAGATTTCAAATACTCAACAGATGCATTCATTTCAATAACAACGAAGACATGTGTGCTTTAGAACTGAGTACCTCAGAGGCCAGATTGCATAAGATAGCACCACTTTTAACACATCTCAATACGAAATTCCAAACAATGTACAGGCTACAACAAAATATCTCACTAGATGAGAGTCTTCTGATGTGGAAAGGTTGGTTAGCTATTAACCAATTGATTCCCAATAAAGCTGCCACGGTGGGGATCAAGACTTATGAGGTCTGTGAGTCTCAAACTGGCTACCTGTGGCGGTTTCAGGTTCACGCTCATAAGTCATCACCACCGCAGCAGTTGGAAGATCCATTAAACGCTTCCACACCGGCCATTGTTTTAAGACTTTTAGATGGTCTTGAATATAAAGGTCACACTGTGTGGATGGACAATTTTTACAATTCACCCCTCTTAGCGCGCCGGCTCAAGACCCTTGGTATTGACTGTGCGGGTACTCTGCGGACGACCCGTAAGTTTGTCCCGCAGGCTCTTAACAGTCTAACCAAGGGGGATATGCGTCCTGGCCAACTTACTGGTCTTACCTCCGGGGATGTCGATGTCATGGTATGGCGAGATAATAACCGAGTTGCTACGATCTCGACATACCATGGCAACGCAGTGGTCGAGGACCGAGGTTCCTCCAAACCCATCATAATATTGGATTACAATATCATGATGGGTGGGGTGGATAAGAAAGACCAAATGCTGGCCATGTACCCGATCGAGAGGAAACGTACCAGAGTCTGGTATAAGAAGTTGTTTAGGAGGCTTTTAAACGTATCTGTCTTAAACGCACACATCATTCATAAGAAATCCTCTCCCGCCCCATTTTTAACCCACCGCAATTTCAGAATTTCCTTAATAAAATCCCTGTTATCCAATCATAAAACTGTTCCTGCCTCTTCTCTTTCTTTGGCTGTTCCTTCTTCTTCCTTTTCCGCTCCGCCACCCGTACAGAACGTTGACCTGAGCCACCGCATCGAGCAATACCCGTGCAAAGACGGTGAGCGGCAGCGGCGGCTCTGTATCATATGCAAGAAACGAGTGCGGACGTTCTGTACTGGTTGCAGAAAAACCGTCTGCCACTATACCTGTAACATTGTCCTTCATTGTGGTGCTAAACTATAGTATGTAATTTTTTTTTCATTTGTTTTTTTTTAAATATATTTCTATCTTCTTTTCACTTTTTTATTTATATATTTTGTTTTGATTATATTATCACTCTTATTTCATTTCTTATTATCGTATTCTTCTTTTTCTAAAGCCTCCCAACCAACTTTTTGCTGTTTGCTCTCGATCGTTGAGCCGGTCTGTACATTGTTTGGATGACACGTGTGAGATGGGTCAAAACTGGTTGTTATAACTTATGCAATTTGTATATGAATTGTACTTGTTTTATTTTTATTTAGTTGTTTTTAAGTGATTGATTTAATTGAACTATGAATATTGTAATATAAGTTTCGGTATTTCTGTAACATTCTGTATACACAAGTAACATCTTATTTCCTGTGTACACAGCTACGTACTATTCGGCAACTAATTTATAAGTGCCAAATGATTGAACTATGAATTTTGTAATAATATAAGTTGCGGTATTTTTGTAACTGTATAATTTGGTACTGGCATCTGGTTTTATGTTTCACGTGTTTGTTTAGATGAGTGAGCAGCGCTGCGCCGATGGTATATAGATTTTTTAGACCTATTTAGTAGTCCACCGGCGGTATTATTCATACTAACTTAGCCTGTATTTGTCACTTTTGTATCGAAATCGTATACTTTCCACCTTGATTTTCACAATGTTTTTGCATGAGAACCTGTACTTTTGTTATGTTTATAAGTAAGTAAATATACTTATTAAATATAAATTAAAGTTAGCAATTAATTTAATTGTATAGAATTTAATATTTAAGGCAATGTTTAAGGGAACCTTTTTTGGTGTAAGTTTTGAGTGTTTGTTATATATTGTTCACATAACGTAAACTTAATGTTTTGTTTAGATTCTTTAAACCCCAAGAACGGTAACTAAACTTTGAAATAAGGCCGAAAGACACTTGAAGCACAGTGGAGCCGAGATTTGAAGTGTAAACATATTTTATGCCATTTTTTGTCGGGGTTTCGAGCGGGCGAAATGGAGCCCATTCTTGTAAACCTTATTGTGTAAATAATTTATATGAAGAAGGGTTTTTAAGTGTATATTGTTGATCATACTTTGTAGTTTGTAAATAAAATAACTATTACTGGTAATAAATGTTTTATTTATAATCATTACACCTTTTAATACATCACATCGAGAAAAAAACACTTCCTACTTTCACCTTCGATTTACTAATTTAATGCTATATACAATCATAATCAATTATACATCATCTGATAGCCAATGACCATTCTAATGATACAAAAAGTTTATATATAGCCCCAATAATTTTTTTTTGGTAAAATCGGTATTTCAACGAGAGTCGAAAATGTAACGGGCCGACGCGACGGGTGGCGCGTTACGGGTGCGCCTTATTCGAAAATAAATATTATAGTTATGAAACTAAAAAACACTATAATAGCAATCGAAGTAAAAAGTAGAAAATAATTTAAATGTAAAAAGCGTGGGGAGATTTTCTGAAAATATTTCAATAATGTCGCCCCACGCTTTTTACATTAAAATAGACACACCTCAACAAAGTCTAGGGATAATTTATATTTCATCAAATATCTAAAAATCTAAGAAGAATTTTCATAGATAGTAAATGGAAGAAAAGTAGCTTATTTTAGGGACTTTAATAAAAGAAGAAAGCGATTCGTGATTCTTTTGTTTTTAATTAAAAAGTCAACTTTTTTAATTGTTGTAGAAAATTGGTACGAAAACAAATGTCATAGAATTTTTGTAACATTATTAATAAAATAATTAAAAATGTAATAAAATCTAATTTGTGTTGCCACCTCTTACATTAATTACACATCGACATCGATTGTTCATACTTAAAATTAAATTGTCAATGTCTTGCCGCGGTATGAGGTCCCAAGTTCTTTGCAAGTGTCTGTATAGTTCTTGTTCCGCCATCAAATTTGGCGGGAAATCTCGCAATGCTTTTCGTTGTAACATGTCTATCACGCGATGGACCCGGCACCCGCACGGTGAATCCATGGAACGCTAAGAAATAGGTCTCTAGGGATGGGCCAAAATTCTTCCTTTCGATTCTATACAGCATGTATGTTTACCTTTAGTCGTCCTTTCGATTCTATACAGCATGTATGTCACCTTTAGTCGTATTCTTTCAAGTTATTTAGGTGAAATGATGATGAGAGACTTGAGAAAGACTAAATATGGAAAAATAAAAAAAAACTTGGTTTAAAAAACCTACTTCAAAAACTAAAAAGTATCAAATAACTTAATTTGCATGTGCTACCTATTCATAGGTTTGAAGTCGGTGCCAAGCCAAAATGTAATAGTAGGTACCGCACTCGCCGCGCGTGACCTTGAGCGGGATAGCTGCTCTTCGCGTAGAACAAAACAACTGAAGCGCCGGTGACGTCGTTGACGTTCGTCTCGAAATATAGCGAGTGTGATACCTACTATTACATTTGGCTTGGCACTGACTTCAAACCTAGGTAGCACATGCAAATTAAGTTAATTGATACTTTTTAGTTTTGGAAGTCGGTTTTTGTAAACAACGTTTTCTTTTTGGATTTTGTTAGATTATAGCATAGGTATAAGCAGGCGACTTTTGTTGTACCTAAATAATTAGCAAATAGTCTTTTGTAGTTACTAATTGGTTTTCTCGGTATTTTTAGAATTTTGTAAGGTCATAGCATAGGTAAGTACCTATAATTTACTTTTTTATAGGATTTTGTTAGGTTATTCGTATAGGCATAGGTAAGCAGATGTTTTTCGTTGCAAATATTTAATTACTTAGCCTTATTTGTTGGTGTTTTAATTTTTTTTAGTAAGTTGTAGATACCTTCCATTTTTTTCGTTGAATTAGTTGTAGATACTTACATAATTTAGTTTAATTACGTTTTGAAAATAAGCTTAATTTGTTATGTCAAATTTTTCATTTAACCGTAGTGATAAATTTAACATTGTTTTTCGTATTCGATTTTATCACATCACACTAATTTATAAAAGCGAATGTTTGTGAGGGTGAATGTTTGTTACTTCTTCACGCAAAAAGCACTGGACAGGATTGGATGAAACTTTACAGTAATATAGCTTACTAGCTGTTGCCCGCGGCTAAGCTCGCGTGGAAGTGGATTATTTACAATATATTTAATTAAAACTGTGTAAGTATGTATGAATAATTTATTCATGTTTTTAAACGTACCTATTTATTTATTTTTAATCAATAGCCCATTAAAAAGGATTTCATATTAACGTTCGACCCTTATTTTAACCCCTTTAGAAATAGAATTCCCATAAATGATGATATTCATTTATTTGTAGGTACTTAAAAGCCTAAGGACAAAGTTTCAGGCTACTAAATAAAAAATGACGAACTTCCAAACTAATCTACTTACGAAATTTCAACACCTAATTCACCCCTAAGGGGTAGAAATATCATTTATGGGATTTCCTTTCGAGGGCGCTCTGGTTCCCTGGTTTCTAGAACCCGAGACGGTGTGCGGTTTTTAGTCGGTTCGAGTCCGACATAACCACCAGTTGGTGATATCCGAGGGAATTTCAGTACAAAATACATATCTACAAATTTTTATAAGTAACCCAAAAATAAAGTTTCATGTTTTTAAGTTAAAAAATTACAGACTTCCAGTCTAACCTACATACAAAACGTCAACCCCTATTTCACCTCTAAGGAGTAGAATATCCAGAAACGCTTAAATACGTGTTTACTCATTTTTAATCAGTAGTCCAAAAATAAAGTTTCATGTTTCTAACTTAAAAAATGACGGACTCCCATACAAACTTTAAACCCCTATTTCACCACCTTGGGGGTAGAAATTCCGAAATTCCTTCCTTAATGGGTGTCTACTTAATGAAACGATAATACTCACCAAATTTTGTATTCCTAAGTTTAATAGTTTCCGCTCGGCGATGATGAATCAATCAGTCAGTCAGGACATGTTATTTTATAAGTATAGAAGATACATCAGATTAACACATAGGTTACTGTTTGCCGCGATAACCGACATGCACGCGGGCGGAGCCGCGGGCAACAGCTAGTATGAAATATATCTATTAATAATGAATATTATTGTCCAATACATACTTTACCGAGGTATTGTATATAATCCTTAGGGATTGTTTGGAATACCTACTGACCCACCGGCAATGTGTAAAATAAATAGGTTTTGGCCTGTATTTATTAATTTTATGTTACTACCTAGCTACGTACTCCTACCTAGAAACGTATTCTGTTTGCTTAAAATCGACTTTATTCAGAACTAGCTGACCCACGCAACCTCGTTTGCATGATTGCGTCTCCTATTGCCCGTAGGTGTGACTCTGGTTACCCCGGGATGTACCTCAGTCGTGAGGTACGGCAGGGGGACCTTGGGGGACTTCAGAAGCCGCTGATGCGTTCCTGGAGCTCCTCCCGACGGCCGAGGTAAGCCGCCGCGGGGTTTAGTGGGTATTCCGATTCGTCGGGAGTCCCACACACGGCGTTCGTGATATGATACGTATGATACATGATACGGCGGGTATGATAAAAAAAGGTAAACGAATAAGTAATTTACACAATCAATAACCGAAAATTTATGGACTTATAATATTTCCAACTCCTCCAGTTTTTCTTCTGATTAATTTCGTTGCGGGTTCCAAGACAGTTTAATTTTTTCCTGGGACTTCCCGAGTGTCATAACTCGGTGTGATCGTTGGTCACCGCTGTTGATCCTGGTGTACAGAAGTTACAGTGGTGGGCGTGTGGGCGGGATTAGTCCCATAAAAAAAAACCGAAAATTACATGTTTTTATTTGAAGGGAAAAAAGTATAACTTTATAAAATTATTCGTGGTAAATTCAATATGATTTTTTTTTATTGATTTTTGTACTCTTACAAATGATTAAAAATAAAATTTTCATCCCACCAGCTCGTAAAGAGTATTTTTGCCCTTCGACATCTGGGTTTAGTAGCACGATGCCTACTATCGCACTTATTCAACTTCAAAATTTTGAACTATCACTAACACAGTTACTAACGACAACATTAGTTACTAATACCAGTCTCACAGACCATCAGGCGATATTTTTATCACTACAATTATATGTACCAAGAAAAAACTGCACACGTACGTACAAAAGAATTAATATAAACAACCTCGAAAGCGACTTAAGTAAAATTAATTTTGACCCAGTTTACTCCTCACACGATGCAGATTTTTCGTTAAATTACTTCATAAGTTGTTTACAATATGCAATAGCACATAATACTAGTATAACAAACGTACCCTCTAGATTCAAAAGTATTAAACCATGGATCACACCAGGCCTCGTTCGTTGTACACGACGAAGAGATAAATTGCACTTAAAAGCGAAATTAGCACCCGATAACCAGACACTTTCCATTATTTACAAAAGATACCGCAACTTTTGCAATAAACTGTTAAAGAACCTTAAAATTCAGAACGAACAAAGTGAACGGCAAAAAGCAGGAAAAAATACCAAATTACTTTGGAAATGTATTAAAAATAACATTTTTAAATCCAAAACTACCGAACCCCCACTCGACTTATTGTCAAGAGAAACAAACTCATCCAATGCGTTAAATAAAATAAACACATACTTCGTCAACGTCGGTAAAACATTGGCTGAAACACATTTGAACTCAAGAATTTCCTCCCATCACCCAAGTACGAATTTAACTTCTAAACTACATTCATTTGCGTTATTAGATACAGATGTTGACGAAATATTAAGAACTATAAACGAGTTAAAGGAAGACTGTGCAGTTGGGGACACATACTTGCCCCCCCATTAACACATATCTTTCAATTATGTCTATCAAAAGGAGTGTTTCCGAAAATGCTTAAAAGAGCTGTTATCACGCCGGTTTACAAAACAGGAGACAAATGTTGTATTAGTAATTATAGACCTATTTCAGTCCTCTCAGGCCTATCTAAAATATTAGAAAAAATCATAAATTCCAGGTTAAAATATCTTGAAGACAACAATTTGATTTCTGATAACCAGTTTGGTTTTAGGTCAAACAGATCCACTGATAACGCCGTGCATCGAGTAACTAATTATATCGTTGATAATCTGGACAAGAAATTGCACTCTGTAGGTATTTTCCTTGACCTTGCCAAGGTATATGATACCATTTCCCGTACAGTGCTACTGCGCAAACTGGAAAAACTTGGAATAAGGGGAACGCAGTTGGCCCTTTTTGAAGACTATCTCAGAGACCGACAACAATGTGTAAAAATTGGACCATACACTAGTTCTTACCAAAAAAATAATTATTACGCTATTCCTCAAGGAAGTGTATTAGGATGTACCTTATTCCTGGTTTATATTAATGATCTGTGCAGCTTAAAACTAGAAAATGGTATCATTGTAACGTATGCGGACGACACGGCTATAGTATTTTCAGCCAAATCGCGCGCTCAATTATATAATCACGCACAAGAAGGGCTTAACATAGTTACTAACTGGCTTCATAAAAATTTACTAACATTGAACTCTGACAAAACAAAATACATTGTACAACTGCTTTGACAAAAACTGATGATGTGAAATATCTAGGCGTCACGATTGACACACATTTGAATTTCCGCAGGCACATCGAATTATTATGTACTAGAATTCGTAAATTAATGTTTATATTTAAGAACGTGAGAAATATCGCCGACTATGAGGTTGTAAAACTAGTTTATTTGGCTATGTGTCAATCTGTCCTTACATATTGCATATCATCGTGATGTGATGCTGCTAAAACAATTTTACTGCCGTTAGAACGTGCTTAGAGAGCTATTTTAAAAGTATTCACATTTCGCCCTTTTAGATTTCCTACAAACCAGCTGTATTCCGAATGTAAAGTACTAACAGTTCGACAACTGTTTATCATAAATACGATTCTAAGGCTGAGGCCGCACTACGGTTTTTTCCAGCCAGCGGTTAAACCGCCAAACCGCAAAACCGCCCGAAGCGCACACACTACGGTAAAACCGCGAACAGTGTTGCCAACAGATAAACTAGCTCTCCTTTAGATTGAAGTTTTAAAACCACCAGAAAACCAAATCGAAATGAAATGACAGATCTCAGATAATTACTGAGCTTATAAGAAAGCAACTTCAAAAGCATGATCTTTTAACTTAATGTGTTGCATTTTCTGGAGATAATTATAGTACGAACTTCGGTGGAATAGAGCGCCATGGAACCAACAATGTTTTATAATTCCATAAATTAAAACAAAATCTGAATTCGAAAATAGTTGGTGTGGGATGCTCTGCGCACATTATCAATAACGCACTGCACCACGCATGTGATTAATTGCCAGTATATGTTTATTCAACAACATCAAAAAAAAAAGTTTTTACCACTTAAACAAGCCGACCCCAAATAAAATTGGGAATAATAAAGGTTACAGTCTAAAAAGTTCTTAAAGAACTCTCTGACACAGTCGAGGTTGAGTATAAACAGCTTCTCTATCATTCAAAGACGCGTTGGCGAAATCTGTTTCCAGCTATCGAGTGAGTACTGAATGTGGATTATTTCAAAAGCTTAAAAAAGTGCCTCGCCACAATGTCCAAGAACAAAGAAGTTACAGATATATTTAATTATTGTAGTTACTATGAAGTGTATTGCATTGTGTTTTATGAATAAAGTATGTACCTATGTTACATACCATAATATTTTTAACAAAAACGACGTCACTGTTTCTAATATACTTAATATAAGTATTATTCATTTTAATTGAATTACTTTAAATGGCAGAAGTCATCTATGGTGACATTATTTATTCTAAAATAAAATTTATGTCAAAAGTTTGTACGAAAGAGGAAAAACATTTTGTATTTATAATTATAATCAATGAAATATTATAATTTCTATTATCTACTTTTGAACAAAACTGTTAGTAAATGCATTTATGCATATGGCAATCGACATTATTGTACTTTATGCCCTACTCTATATCCTCTTCTTCTTGTCTCTGGTCTTGTGTAATCCGGTGTGTATAAAATTATTATAAAACTGTTGTACTCAATTATAAGTAATTCAAGTCCACTGTGCTGTGTTTATATTTCAATAATAAAATTTAACAGGTTATGCGCCCAGCAAAAGTCCATAAACTTAGTAATAGTGTGGATTGAAAATATTTTTTTTTCTCATAACCTACATCGGCAGACATTGTTGGTTTGGAATTAACTTTTTCGATTTATGTTATTTCGTTTGTCATAATGTCGGTAAAACTTGAAAAGTTTACTGTGGACAAACTACAAGGTGATTCCAACTGGATATCATGGAAATTCGACATAAATCTTCAGATTACTTTGCACAGCGTGGCGGACCACGTGACCGGCGATGCGGTCAAGCCTGCGGAGACGGATGCAGCTGCAACTAAACTGTATGCAGATAAAGAATCAATCGCCAAATACATTATCGGCTCATCTGTGGGCCCCGAGCCCAAACAACATATTCTCACATGTAAAACTGCAAAAGAAATGTGGGACGTGTTGCATGCCGTATATGAACAAAAGAACGACCGGCGTTTAGATATGCTTTACTGTGAGCTTTTTCACCTACCGAAAGGTGGAGGAAGATAACATTGCAATGCACGTCAGTAAGCTACAAAGAATATTCACGCAGTTAAATGCTGAATTGAAGAACGAAAAATGTGAGTTACCAGATTCTTTATTACTTAACAGAATATTGAATACACTCCCAAATGAGTACATGGAGTTTAAGAATGCTTGGGAGTCCGTGCCCTCCAAAGACCGTGGGGTGGCTGTGCTCATGGAACGGCTTCGGCTCCATGAGCAGCGCCTCAGTGAAAGATCAGTTAAACCTGCAACAGATAATATGGCATTATATACAAAGACTCAAAAAAAAAAAATTGTTCATTGTAATTTCTGTAAGAAAAAAGGCCATATTAAGAAAAACTGCTTTAAACTGAAAAATAAGATAGAAAAAGAAAAGAAGACTTCTAATCAGGAACACGGTCAAGCCTTTGTGGTGGGAGGAGACTTCAATGATTGTTGGATAGTCGACTCGGGGGCATCTCACCATTTAACATCAAAACGAGAGTGGTTTCATGATTATACAAGTTTTGAAAAACCAATTCCATTAAAGATTGGTGACGGCAGTAACATGATGGCCCATGGTTATGGCATTATTCTGGTTCAAATGCTAGTGAATGGCAGATGGGAAAAGGCACATTTAAAAGATGTATGGTATGTGCCAACATGTCCACAAAACTTATTCTCATCTGGTTCTGCACTTAAGAATGGTTTAATTGAAATCGCTGATGCTGAAAGAAGAATATTCAAGACTTTAAGTGGTGATATAAAGGCTGTTGGAGTAAAGATAAATGAGACACTTTACAAATTATTGCTGAAGGTGGAAGAACCTCAAAATGGATGTTTCCATGTCAACTTACAAATCTGGCATGAACGTCTCTGTCATCAAAATATACGCCATGTTGAAAAATTTCTAAAGAATAAGGGCATTGAAGTTAACACTCATCGTAACAACGTATGTGATGGATGCATGTATGGAAAAATGACTCGTTTACCATTTCATTCGAGAGAAGCAAGGGCTAAACGGCCAGGCCAAATAATTCATGCTGATGTCTGTGGACCCATTCTGGAATCACTTGGTGGTAAGAAATATTTTGTAGTATTTAAAGATGATTACACAAAATATCGTCGAGTTTACTTCATGAAAGAGAAGTCTGAGGTAAAAGATATTACACCAGTGTATTTAAATGAGGTTAAGACTTGTGGTCATACTGTCAGAGAGTTAATTACTGATGGAGGAAAAGAATTTGTGAACACAAATATGGAAAAGATATTAAATTCTTTTGGTATAAACCATAGAGTAACAATGCCATACAGCCCTCAACAAAATGGGGCTGCTGAACGGGAGAATAGAATATTGGTGGAAGCTGCCCGTAGTATGTTACATGCCAATAATTTCAAGAAGGAACTTTGGGCAGAGGCTGTTAATACAGCTGCATATGTTATAAATAGAACTGGCCCTACCGGAGTTGACAGTCTGTCTACACCTTATAGTTTATGGCATGGATGTGAGGCTGTTATTACTCATTTAAGAATTTTTGGCACTAAATGCTTTGTTCATATCCCACAACAAAAACGCAAAAAGCTAGACAAGAAGGCATTTAAGGGTTATTTAGTTGGCTATTCTGGTGATAAAGATGGATACAGAATTTTGACAGAGAATAATGATATAATACTGTCACGAGATGTGAAGTTTTTACCTGAAGATACATCGGTTAGTGTTTTCTCCGATATAGATGTTTTTAAATGTCAAGATGAGTTTTCATTACTAGAGAATAAAGACGGTGATAATGTTAAGCACTGTGTGGAAATAGATATGGTGATTGGCGACAAGAATAAGACTCCAATTAGTGACCTACAGGTGCCTCCACGTGGAAGAGATTTGCAGGTTGCGAGTCATAATGATCCAGATTGTGTGGTGCGTGATCAAGGTGAGGTTGAACCATATTTCTTTGAATGTGATGAAGAGCCTATTTCTGTAGAGTCAGCATCAGAAAGTGATAATAATGATAGTGAAAGACATTATCCTATGCGTAATAGAAAAGCTAAAGAATTTCCTGATTACTACATTTATATCTGTTCAGAATTAAATGATAATTGTAACATAAATTTTAAGAATATAGGTGACTTACCAGATTGTTGGAAGCAAGCTGTGTATGATGAGCTTGCTGCATTAAAAGAGAATAATACTTGGTCTATTGTGAATTTGCCTAAAAATGTAATTCCTATTGATAGTAAATGGGTGTTTAAAATAAAGAGAGACAGTGACGGTAATGTAATTAAATATAAAGCGAGACTGGTGGCCAGAGGGTATAATCAAAGGTATGGTGTAGATTATTTTGATACATACTCACCAGTTGTTCGAACTAGTACATTAAAAATTCTGTTCTCATTGGCTGTTCAATATGATTGGTTTGTAAATCATTGGGATGTAGTCACTGCCTTTCTTCATGGCACTTTGAAGGAGGATGTTTACATGTACTTACCTAAAGGACTGACTGATGAAACCAATATTAATAAAAATAAAGTTTGTAAACTTAATAAAGCATTGTATGGCTTAAAACAAGCTGCCTCTAGTTGGAATAATGAAATACATAACGCTTTGATTGATCTTGGTTTTAAGCAGTCAAAATATGAACCATGTGTTTATATCTCAAAAGACAAAGTATACCTAATCATAGCAATTTATGTTGATGATATTTTTGTATTTGGTAATAATAAAGGGAAAGGATTGGATATTTTAAATCAGTTACAACATAAATTTAAATTAAAAGATTTAGGTCCCATAGAATATGCTTTGAGTTTAAAAATAAAAAGAGATAAAGATAAAATGTATATTGATCAAAAGACATACATAGAAAAGGTGTTAGCAATGTATGGTATGACAAATTGTAAACCTGTTACAACGCCTATGCTGCCTAATACTAGGCTGATAAAAGGAGAAGGAGAACCTGATCCTAAGATACCATATCAAAACCTAATAGGTAGTTTGATGTATATGGCTATTAATACAAGGCCTGATATTTTGCATAGTGTTTGTGTATTGTCACAATATAATAATTCTTATACTCAGGAACATTTTACTCATGCAAAAAGGATACTAAGGTATCTCAAAGGTACTTTAAATTATAGTTTGTTGTATTCTAAGTCTGATGATTTTACATTATGTGGATATGTAGATGCTGATTGGGGCAACTCTCATGATAGAAAGTCCTTTAATTTCTTTTGAAAGTAAGAAACAGACTTGCATATCCTTGTCATCTACAGAAGCTGAATATGTAGCTTTAGCTCAAGGTGCTAAAGAGGGAATTTACTTAAAGAATTTATTGAGTGAACTATGTGATCATTTTTTAAATGTTCCAGTTGTATTGTATAATGATAACCAACCATCTCATAAAATGGCCGCTAATAAAATGAATTCAAATAGAACAAAACACATTGATATTAAGTATCATTTTATTTGTGATGCAGTTATGAATGGGAAGGTTGTAATTAAGTATTTGCCTACTTCAGATATGATTGCAGACTTGTTAACAAAGCCAGTTAGTGCTGTAAGATTATATAAGCTTCTTGTTGGTTTGTCAATTCATAAGAATGATTGACTGAACAGTCTGTGCTAAGTAGTTTCTAAATTTTTTTTTGTTTATAATTTGAGTTGTTATTTAACTCATAATCTCGATTGAGGGGGCATGTTAGTAAATGCATTTATGCATATGGCAATCGACATTATTGTACTTTATGCCCTACTCTATATCCTCTTCTTCTTGTCTCTGGTCTTGTGTAATCCGGTGTGTATAAAATTATTATAAAACTGTTGTACTCAATTATAAGTAATTCAAGTCCACTGTGCTGTGTTTATATTTCAATAATAAAATTTAACAAAAACTGTACTAAAATAGACATTGTGCTATCGCGAGATCGATATTCCTAAAAGATGGCGAAGTGCGATGTAAATGCGATAAAAGTAAAAAAGTAGGCATAGTGCGATCGAATGTATGAAGATTAAATAAAGTCGGCATGATGCTACTGATTTACAAAATATTTCTAAAGTTGACTAAGTGCGATAGTAGGCATCGTGCTACTAAACCGATATCTGAGTGTAAAAGCCGTTTTTATCCTCTAGAGCAGTGGTTCCCAATCTTTTTCAGCCTACGGCGCACTTTCAAGATTAGTATTAGGTCTTTACCTATGAAATTGCCTTTCTTCAGTACTGGTCATTTCAAATAAAAAAAAGTTTGTAATGGCTCTGTATTCTAAATTCAACCATGACATTCTATTTACAAACTGTCTTTTGTTTTTTGATTAGCGTTGTATTTTCATTACATTTGAACATTTTTCGTCATAATGGATACTTTAAAAATTCGTGTAATTATGGAATATGAGTTCCGTAGTGGCACCAACGCGACACAAACGGCACGTAACATCAAAAACGTTTACGGAGAGAACTGTACAAACGAACGCACAATCCGTTATTGGTTTTCCCGGTTCCGTTCTGGAAATTTAGACTTAAAAAATGAAGCTCGTGGTCGTCCGGAGACTTTGGTTAACAATAATGAATTAAAGGCGATTGTGGAAGCTGACGAAACTCAATCTACAGCTGAGCTAGCAGCAGCTTTTAATGTAAGCATCAAAACAACATTGATCCATTTGCGACAAATTGGCAAGGTAAAAAAGCTTGATAGATGGGTGCCCCACGACCTTAACGATCGCCAGCGCAACGTACGCGTCGAGACCTGCCTTGCGCTGCTCAACAGGCAAAGAAATAAAGGAATTTTGAAACGAATTGTTACGTGCGACGATAAATGGATTCTGTTCGACAATCGAAAGCGCTCAGCAAGTTGGTTGGACCCTGGTTCAGCACCAAAGCAATGCCCTAAACCAAAAATGACCCCTAAAAAGGTATGGTCACTGTTTGGAGGTCTAGTGCGGGTGTGAGTCACCACAGCTTTTTATAAAACGGCATGAGCATTAATGCAGATGTGTACTGTGAAGAACTGGAGAGAATGATGGAGAAGCTTGCACATCTGCAACCAGCTTTGGTCAATCGGTCGCCCCACTGCTCCTTCACGACAACGCGCGACCCCATACTGCGCAACAGACAGTCTCCAAGCTGCAAGAGCTGGGGTTGGAAGCTCTCCCTCATCCGCCATACTCACCAGACCTTGCACCTACCGACTATTACTTTTTCCAAAATATAGACAACTTTTTAGTGGGTAAAAAATTCAATTCCCGAGAGGCAGTACAAAATGCCTTTGAAGAGTTTTTTGCCTCCCGTCCAGCTGATTTTTACAAGAAGTGCATCAATAAACTGCCAATGCGTTGGCAAAGATGCGTCGATTGCATGAGTGATTACTTGGAATAACAGAAATAAAAAAATAAGTACTTTCTACTTTCACTTATTGCATACAAAACGGCAATTTCATAGGTAAAGACCTATTATATTGTCACGGCGCCCCTACCTTATCTAGGCTATTTGAAATAGATACAATCAAAAGAATTAGATACTGTAGATACTTTATAAAACTGAGTTTTTTATAAAGTATACTCGTATATTTATAAACGTTCACAATTAAAACAAAAAATCTACGATAGAAACAAAAGTAAAATACAAAAGTTTCTCAATAATAGCAGACAAATCAAGGTGACGGGCGAGCCCAGTGTTCTCCGCACAGTTTTTCGAAGTGGGAAATAAGGTTTGAGACTGCTACTCTTATTTCTTGCTCCACAATAATTCTTGAGCGATATTTGTTCTTGATTACGGCCACTGCTGAAAATCCAGCTTCACACAAATGTGACGTTGTAAAGGGGATGAAAATTCTTAAAGCTTTTGAAGTTAAATTTGGATATTCATTTTGAATCGATAATCAAAACTCCACCAAATAGGATTTGATGAATCTTGTTATAAGGCTCTTCGATATGAATTCTAACGGAGCATGTGCGTGAAAAGGATTCAAAAACTTACGTGGGTACGTAAGTTTTTCGACATCATCATCAGCAAAGTATTACGAAAACCATTCGATGAGCTTCAAAAGATGTTTCGTGAAAAGGGCCATCATGTCTTGTGAGATAACCAGTTCATTAGATGCTGCATATGCGGGAAGCAATCTTGACCGACTACTTCATATTTTTTTTTTATCCACAACAGCAGTTTCTTTCTAAACGCCGCAATCTTTTCCGATAGTTTCAGTATGTACGCGTTGCTGCCTTGCAAAGACAGATTCAATTTATTTAGCAGAAGCATCACTTGGCCGCCATAGTGTGGGTCACCATGCTGCATTGTTGTATTGTCTGCATTCGCAATGAGTATGGTGATCACCACTCTTGGATTCTGCTTATGCTTTCCATCAGACAGAGTAGAGTCATTTTGGCAGGGCCGTACTTAAAAAAAGAGCAAAGTATTTGGTGTTTTCATGACATTCTTGCTGTAAAAAAATCGAATTTCTTCGTGCAATTCGGACACACGAAATAAAACATTTCCACGTAAAAGCCATCGTGAATTGCGTTTCGCGCCAATAAATTCGCGTTGAAACATTTACGTAAGACAAGGCGATTACGATGCGAGTGGTGAAAATATTGTTGTTGTATGCAGAAAATTAACCCTTTCGGATAATGATAGAAGATCGACTCGCGGCGCCCCTTGCCACTTCTTGCGGCGCCACAGGGCGCCGCGGCGCACAGTTTGGGAACTCCGGCTCTAGAGAATAAAGTAAATTTAATTTAGAACATCGCTCGGGTGCACTAAGTTTGTGAATTCAAAACATCATTAAACCTATTTACTTCTACCTCCACGGTGACGAATTAGTCATACAATATTTTTTTATTTGTTAAAAACTCAGACTCTGAACCTTCTTGGTGTAGTTTTTTTTTTATTTGCTCTGGCCGCACCATTTTTTTTTTTTTTTTTTTTTTTTTCCTCCCATTTGGCAGGGAACTTGGCTCGCACTTCTGTGCATTTGCCAGCGTCAAGTTTTATTTTTGGCATTTGAACTTTGAATGACACAAAGTAAAGTTAGGGAAACAATTTATCGCGAAAAGGCAATTTCACGGAATTTGGAACAAAATTAACAGGATCAGGAATGTGTATATATTATAATACTTACATACATAACATTAAATATTTTGATTAAATAGCAGGCACGTAAATATTAATATTTATATAAATATTTATACAGTTTAAAGGCGAATGTTATTATTATGAATAAAATTCGAAAGAACACTATATACTATACTATATATATATTTATTCACTTCCTGGATTCAACCTCATCAGGAATGATCGCGCTGTGGGCGGTGGCGGTGGTGTTGCAATCTATCTACGTTCTCAGATTCCTTACACTGTTATTAGTTTGTCGCCGCAGCCCCCCCCACCTAATGCGGGTGAACACCTCTTCCTGGAAGTTGAACTCCTTCATTTTAAAATTCTTCTCGGTGTCTTCTACTGCCCCTCCTTACGCATTGACTTCTTCTCATCATTTGAACTTCTCTTAGAACAATTCACTCCCTCGTACGGTCATACCATAATCATGGGTGACTTCAATACCTGCCTCCTTAAAAATGATACTCGTTCTACTACTCTCCGATCCATCGCCCAATCCTGCAATTTGTCTATTCTTCCTTCCAACGCAACACACTTTTTCCCACACTCTGCTCCTTCTCTTCTGGACCTTATCCTTGTTTCCTCCTCTAATCTCGCAGTTAAGCACGGACAGTGCTCAGCTGACGAGTTCTCCTACCATGATTTACTATTCCTATCCTACCGTATCCGTCCTCTTAAACCTAAATCCAAGTCTATTCTGCAGCGGAACTTCAAGGCTATGAACATTGATACCTTAAAAAGTGATGCCAATAACACTGACTGGACATCTCTCTACAGTGCAGATAGCATCGACGAGAAAATAAATTTTTTCAACGCCGAAATACTGTCTCTTTATGACAAACACGCGCCACTTCAAGAAATGAAATTCAAACGTGTCCCATCACCATGGTTAACTGCAGACATCAAAACGCTAATCCATAAGAAAGCACTCGCTAAATCTAGATTTAAAAAGAACCCAAGCGAAACTAACCGGGAAAAATATGTGTCTATTAGGAATCAATGCAGCAAGGTGTGTAGGAATGCACAACGCCGATACATTCACAACTCTGTTGAAAATGGAGATCCAGCTCAAGTCTGCAAATTTTTAAAGTCACTGGGAGTAGGCAAATCTGTTCATGACTCTTCTCCTAAAATTATAGACTTAAGTTTACTTAATCAACACTTCTCTGCTTCAACAAACTTTAGTAAAATAACAAAAGATGCTACTCTGAAACATCTAACTTCCGCCCCATCTCCTGACTGTTCTCCCTTTTTCTTTAGTCAATTTACTGGTTGTGATGTTAAGAAGAGCATAATTTCTATTACTTCGAATGCAGTGGGCTCTGATTGTTTAAGTCGTAACATGATCCTCCCAATCCTGGATGAAATTCTTCCTGCCATCTGTCACATACTAAATTTTTCAATCTCCTTTAACGTTTTCCCAAAGGTCTGGAAGGATTCAAATATTATTCCGATCCCTAAAAAGAAGAACCCCGGATCCTTTGCCGATTACCGCCCCATTTCTATCCTCCCCTTCCTTTCCAAGGTCCTCGAGCGCTTAATTCACACTCAATTTTCGAATTTCCTTTCCACAAACCTGCTTTTAAATCCTCTCCAGTCCGGTTTTCGACCCGGCCATAGCACCACCACTACTCTAGTTCACATTACGGAGAACATCAGATCCGCTATGGAAAACGGTGAACTCACAGTCCTTACACTTCCAGACTTCAGTAATGCCTTTAACACCGTCGACTTCGACATACTGCTATGTATATTACGCTCTCTTAACATATCTCCAACTGCGATTGACTGGTTTCACAACTACCTGTTTGGTCGCCGGCAGCGCATTAGCATTTACAACACTGTCTCTTCTTGGTGTAGCACTTACACTGGCGTACCTCAGGGCGGCGTGCTATCTCCATTACTTTTCTCCGTTTTTATCAACACCATCACTAATAATTTAACTTCGTCCTACCACCTTTACGCGGATGATCTCCAGATCTATACCACGGCACCACCGGCTTATCTGGCTGCTGCAGTTAACACTACAAATAGCGACTTGGAAAAAATCTGTAAGTGGAGCACTTCCCACGGTCTGAAGATAAACCCAACCAAGACTCAGGTCATTGTCGTTGGAAGTTCAAGAATGTTATCCAAGATTGATTGGACTTCACTGCCTCAGGTCTCTTGCGACGGCACACCTATCCCGTATAGTGACAAGGTAAAGAACCTGGGAATCTATATCGACAGTACCTTTTCCTGGGGTCCTCAGCTGCAGGAGCTGAGTCGCAAAATGTTTGCCGCTGCAGGGTCCTTGCGCAGACTACGCAACTTTCTACCTACCTCTACCAAGATTGCTCTTACACATTCCCTTCTTTTCCCTATCCTTGATTATGCTGATGCCAGTTATTTAGATCTTAATGAAGACCAATTAAATAAGCTTGAAAGACTCCAAAACCTCTGTATAAGATTCATATTCGGTTTACGAAAATATGATCATGTCTCCTATTATCGTAAAAAGCTTAAGTGGTTACCCATCCGCCTTCGCCGGAATGCACACGTCCTTTCTCTTCTGTATAACATTCTCTTTAATCCTCTTACCCCACGCTACCTCAAATCAAGGTTCACTTTCTTACACGACACACATCCCAAAATACTGAGGTCATCAGAGAACCTGAAACTGAAAATGCCTGGTCATTCTACTAAATTTCTCGACCACTCCTTCTGTGTCCAAGCAGTTCGGTTGTGGAATGCCTTACCAGTCGCAATTAGACGTGCACAAACACTAACTGCATTCAAGAGACTTGTAAAGGAGCATTATCTGGGAGACATCAATACCCCTTAACCTGCTATTTTTTTTTTTTTTTATTTGTTTTGTCAATTGGGTCACACAGTCACACTACTACATGTAAATATGTAATTAACTGTATATTTATCTTATTCCTTGTTTGTATCTATTTCATAAACCACACTATGTATTACTATAACGAAATATATCCTTATTACTTTATTTATTTTTTCGTCTTATCTAGTTTTACACCAGACACTACCCTACACTATCTCATAATCCTGTTTTTCTCTCCATCCAATGGTTGCCTGTAAGAGATTGCCTCCGGGCGATAAGGCCGCCAATTGTACTTCTCTAATTTTAAACTTACCTTTGGATGCATCTGGTGTACAATAAAGAGATTTATTATTATTATTATATATGGAGGGGTTAGAAGAAAAAAGAAGAGACTTTATGGAAGTGGGGAAAGGAACACGGAGTGATATCAAGTCATTATAAAAGGAAGTACGGTCATGAATCGGACAGGAAAGGAATATGTGGTTCAGATCCCCAAAGTCATATCCACATTCACATTGAGGACTATCTATAATATGAAATCGTGCCAGATGTGCTGGACACGTGGTGTGACCTAACCTCATTCTTATTAGAATGGTTGTCGCAATCATGCCAAGTTTGAGGACAGAGAACCAAGGTTTACGAGGAATTTTCGGTTGTATACTAAAGTAGTATTTCCCTTTTGAACGGACACTTTCTTCCCAAACTCTATCCCAGGAATCCCCAAGATAAAGTCTAGGGAGAGTAGCCAAGTCCTGAGTATAATTTTTAAACGGAACATTATCACCACACACCACAGCCTCATTGGCAAGTCTGTCAGCTCTTTCATTACCATTTATTCCACAATGGCTCGGAATCCAGATAAAAAGTACAGAAAAGCCCTTCACAACACAGTCAAAAAGTTTACTCCTAATATGCGCTATAAGAGGGAATGGTGGTTTAGACTTAAAAGGATATCTCAAGAGCGCCTGAAGGGCACTCATGGAGTCGGTTAAAATTAAACTATTTTTAAGTTTTAAAAGTAAGACATATTCCAGAGCCTTCAGGATGCCAAGACATTCCCCAGTGAAAACTGTTGCTTCAGGTGGACACTTTACTTTCTGAACGATATTATACTGAGCATGATATATTCCTACGCCCACAAAATTATCAGATTCATGCTTGGATGCATCAGTGAAAATACGGTGCCACTCAGGCCAATTTTGTTCAACAATGAAATTAAAATGGGGGTTAGCATTATTTTTATCAATATCTAAAATGTATTTAATAGATGGCTCATGGATTAAGGATTCGAATTTATTATTAAACAAATCAAGTTTTGAAGATTGATGTGTCGGGGCATTAAATGATTTAAATCGAATATAACTTTTAACTAAACAAGGAAGAGATTTGTGATTCCAGTAATTTGACGACTCAATGAGATCAGCAAGTATCTGAAGTTTTTGAATTAAATGGCTATTAGAAAACTGTAAAACACGGAAAAACAATCGATCAGCTAAAAATTGACGTCTCAGTCTAAGAGGAGGTTCACTGCATTCGGTTTGTAATGCATTAATAGGACTAGATTTCATAGCACCTGTGATTATTCTTAAGGACTTTGATTGGATGGAATCCAATCTCCTAAGGGCACTCACGTTACAAGGCTCCAATAAGAAGATTCCATAGTCAAGAACACTTCGAACTAGAGCATTGTAAAGAAGTTTTAAGGAAAACGGATGCGCACCCCACCAAACACCTGATAGGCATCTCATCAAATTGAGAAGTTTTTGACATTTGTTTACCACATAATCACAGTGCGGAACACCTGTAAGTTTAGAGTCCAAAATAATACCCAAAAACTTGACCTGTTTTTTAACTGGTATTTCGTTATGATCGAAATCTATAGCTATTGGGATGGGAATACGTTGTCGAGTAAATAAGAGTAATGAACTCTTACTCGCAGATACACTCAGGCCATTTTTGTCCATCCAGATTTTTAAATAATCAAGAGAGTTAGATAGCTGAGAACACAGAGAACTTGCTGAATTTCCAATAGCGTATAAAACTAAGTCATCTGCATATTGTAGGATATTTGATGTATTTTGAAGTGAAGAATCTAAATCAGACGTATACAAATTAAATAATATAGGGCTTAGAACTGAACCCTGCGGGAGACCTTTCCATACTAGTCTACTTTCATCCTGTGTTTGATCTAATTTTATTGTTCTACCTGAAAGGAGGTTAATTGTAAAGCAAACCAAAATTTCAGGGATGCGAATTAAATCTAGTTTTTGTTTAAGGACATTTAGAAGAACATTATCATATGCTGATTCTATATCTAAAAAAACTGCAATTACAGATTCGTTTTGTGAAAATGCAACTCTAATATCTGTTACCAAGGTAGCCACATTATCCAACGTACTCCTGCCTTTCCTAAATCCAAACTGAGATTCTGGTAAAATTCCACGGTGTTCAGCTATCCATTCAAGGCGATTTTTAACTAGGTTTTCAGCTACTTTTGCAATTACGGGTGACAAAGCTATTGGTCGATAAGATGAAGGTTCTGATGGTGTTTTCCCTGGTTTCAGAATGGGAATAACAGTTTGGGACTTCCATGTTGGAGGAATATTACCCGACATCATAATCTTGTTAATTAAGTTCAAATAATATTCAAGTGAGGTTTGATTTAAATTAGCCAGGAATGAATACGGAATGCCGTCATCACCTGGAGCAGTCTTTAACCGATGATAATACGCCCTGTAATTCTTGCATTGTAAAGGGAGAATTTAGTAGACTTTGGTTCTGAGAGATAGAAGAAGGAATGTTGTTATAAATAAGGTCATGTTCTGGAACAAATGGTGGAGCTAAACGATTAAGAAAAGAGTTCTTCAGAATAGGGGAAATGCCAGAAATATTAGAATTAGTAACACCATTTCTAAACCTTCTTATGTTTTGCCAGACAATAGAAGGATTTACATTGGGGGTAATGGAAAGGCAAAATTTTTTCCATCCTTCAAATTTCTTTTCTTTGAATAATTTACGAGCTTTCGCTATAGCATCAGTTACAATTTCAAAATTATATACGGACATATTATTTTTATATTTTTTTTCAGCTTCCTTTCTAGCTTTTACCATTCGCGAGCATTCACTGTCCCACCATGGAGGGGAAGGAACTCTATCATTGGTTGAAGTTTTTACAGGGAAGGTTTCATCTGCAGCTTGTATAAGTACGTTTGTGAAAATATTATTACAATCGATAAGATCGTGTGATAAATTATTTTGTAAATTAGAAAGTTTAAACTCTACAAGAGTTTTAAACTTATCCCATAACCCATTTTTAATAAGTTTGTACTTCATACGAGGTTGCCTTGAAGGATTAGGAGAACTGCTATGATGAGTGGGCGTTATAAAAATTGGGAAGTGGTCACTTCCATAAGGAGATGGTAAAGTGCACCACGCAAGAGATGAAGCGAAATTAGGGGCACATATGGAAAGGTCTATTGCACTAACATTTTCATTTGGCCCTGTACGACGAGTTGGGGACCCGGAGTTTAACACACAAAGGTTATGTTGGACAAATATATCTAATAATATGTCACCACTATATGATGAAAGAGTACAACCCCAAGAAATATGGTGAGAGTTGAAATCACCTAAAATTATGAAAGGACGAGGAAGTAGAGAAACGAGATTGTTGAACTGTTGAAGAGTTGAAGAAGAGGGGGAAGGAATGTATATTGAAACAATACAAGTATTATTTATTTGTGCAGCTACTACGGAAAAATTATTAAATGTTGGAAGAGAAAGGGGACAGTAAGAGACAGTGTTTCTAATGAGTAGAGCAGTCCCACCATACCCATCAGACCTGTCATCTCTTAGACAAGAAAAACCACTGATTTTGAAGATGGAACCTGGTTTTAACCAGGTTTCTGAGATTGCAAACAAAGAAGCTTTATATTTATTTATCAAGTAAATAATTTCGTTTTTTTTAGAAACTGCACTTCTACAGTTCCATTGTATTATGTTCTGAGTTTGTAGTAACATTATTAACAGGTTGAGGGTTTTTATACATATCGACTATAAGGGCAACGTTGGTCGGTATTTTTATATTAGATTGAGTTAGTGTTTGGATGAGAATTTGGATTATATCTGATGTTGACATCA
The DNA here is from genome assembly GCA_949125395.1 of Diaphora mendica. Classification (NCBI taxonomy): domain Eukaryota; kingdom Metazoa; phylum Arthropoda; class Insecta; order Lepidoptera; family Erebidae; genus Diaphora; species Diaphora mendica. Next base: position 354,023 of record OX421332.1, on the reverse strand, counting down.
ATGTAGATTTGCGGAATTGGTGTTAAAGGCACAGCCATTTTGTGACGTTGGTAACCTGTATTCGTTAACTAATTGTTGATGTTGTTCTCGGTCGTAGCCTTTACCTAATTTGGAGGGAGGGCGACGATTGATATACACTGTTTTTTTATGTGAAGTGTGTGAAGGAGAATTTTGTGTATAAGAAGACTGCGAATTTCGGTAAGCGTAAGTAGTAACCGGAGTACTAGCTACATTGGCATAAGAATTATAAATAGGTGCAATCATTTTAGAAACTTCGCCATATGAAATACATTTTTCTGCCATAACACTCTTAATTTCTTTTTGGCGCAAAAATTCAGGACACAATTTAGAGGTCGCAAAGTGTTTAGCAGAGCAGTAGCAGCAAGATATATTGTCCTCCTCAACATCACAAGTATCACCAGTATGTTCCTGACCACACTTGTAACATTTAGGTTTGGATCGACACTGAATTTTTGTATGTCCAAAGCGACAACAATTATAACATTGGATAGTGGGGTACACATACAGCTCTACAGGTAATGAGTTGTAGCACATGAATATACGTGGAGGAAGAACTTGACCATCCAGCGTAATCACTATACTCTGCGTTGGTTTCCAAACAGGAGACCCTTCTACGATAGTCTTATAGTTTATTCTCCTAACTTTAATAATTTTGCCACAGTTATCGGGTACTGAAGCATTTTCGATGAATGGTCTTTTTCCCGCCAAATCGGTATGTGCAAATTGGTATGTGCGTCCACCAATCAGAAGCTTGCGTGAGAGAGAAAGACTAACCGAACTCAGTCTCTCTCTACTCCGATCACGCTTGCCGCCCGTTCAGCTGCCCTTTCATATATAATAGGTCTATGAAATTGCCGTTTTGTATGCCATAAGTGAAAGTACTTATTTTTTCAAACTTTTTTATTTCTGTTATTCGAAGTAATCACCCATGGAATCGACGCATCTTTGCCAACGCATTGGCAGTTTATTGATGCCCTTTTTTGTAAAAATCAGCTGGACGGGAGGCAACAAACTCTTCAAAGGCATTTCGTACTGCCTCTCGGGAATTGAATTTTTTACCCACTAAAAAGTTGTCTAAATTTTGGAAAAAGTAATAGTCGGTAGGTGCAAGGTCTGGTGAGTATGGTGGATGAGGGAGAACTTCCAACCCCAGCTATTGCAGCTGGGGAGACTGGCTGTTGCGCAGTATGGGGTCGCGAGTTGTCGTGAAGGAGCAGTGGGGACGACCGATTGACCAAAGCTGGTTGCAGATGTGCAAGCTTCTCTATCATTCTCTCCAGTTCTTCACAGTACACATCTGCATTAATGCTCATGCCGTTTTGTAAAAAGCTGTGGTGAATCACACCCGCACTAGACCACCAAACAGTGACCATCACCTTTTTAGGGGTCATTTTTGGTTTAGGGCATTGCTTTGGTGCTGAACCAGGGTCTAACCAACTCGCTGAGCGCTTTCGATTGTCGAACAGAATCCATTTTTCGTCGCACGTAACAATTCGTTTCAAAAATCCTTCATTTCTTTGCCTGTTGAACAGCGCAAGGCAGGTCTCGACGCGTACGTTGCGCTGGCGATTGTTAAGGTCGTGGGGAAGTGATCTTGGTGGTTGGAAGTGGTTGATCCATTTGTCGCAAATGGATCAATATTGTTTTGATGCTTACATTAAAAGCTGCTGCTAGCTCAGCTGTAGATTGAGTTTCGTCAGCTTCCACAATCGCCTTTAATTCATTATTGTTAACCAAAGTCTCCGGACGACCACGAGCTTCATTTTTCAAGTCAAAATTTCCAGAACGGAACCGGGAAAATCAATAACGGGTTGTGCGTTCGTTTGTACAGTTCTCTCCGTAAACGTTTTTGATGTTACGTGCCGTTTGTGTCGCGTTGGTGCCACGACGGAACTCATATTCCATAATTACACGAATTTTTAAAGTATCCATTATGACGAAAAATGTTCAAATCTTAGATTATTAATATGTCTAGATGGACTGTCAAAGCTGTAAAAACACACAAAAAAATAGGCTCTAACTGTTGACGCTTAAATGTTTTTCCGCGTTTAGTACCAAATGCACTGTCAGTGGATGCACACATGTTGCTGTCATTTTTGTGTTGATAAAAATGGCGAATTGTGCGATATAAATGTGTAGAAATTACAGAGTACGATCTAAATTAACAAAGAAAGTTACCTATTATCGTTAAGTACCATTGATATGTATCTATTACAGCAAACAAAGCCATTAAATAATTTCTAAAATGAATAATTATTGTAGTCGCCATTTTGGGTGTTGCTAGTTTATGAAGTCAAAACTCCCTCATAAAATGTGGTAGGCGGAGTTGTGTTGTATAAAATACTTCATGGTAGATAATAGATACGCTAAGAATTTCAAATCATTTTTGTAATTCAATATGGCCGCCGCATCATTTTTGTAAAAGGACACTATGGGTATCGTGTAAGAGGTTTTTAGATATACCGAGTCTAGATTTCATATCATTTTTTGAATCCAATAATTATGGCCGCAGCACCATTTTTGTTCAATGTCACTACGGGTATGGGTATCGTGTAAGGGATTTTTAGGTATACTGAGTATTAATTTCTTGTCATTTTTTTAAATCCAATATGGCCGCCGCACCATTTTTGTAAAATGTCACTATGGGTATCGCGTAAGGTGTTTTTAGGTATGCTGAGTATTAATTTCATGTCATTATTTGAATCAAATATGGCCGCCGCACCGTTTTTGTAAAATGTCACTATGGGCATCGTTTAAGGGTTTTTAGGTATACTTACTAGATATGAGCTCCTCTCTGTTTTAAAAAAAATAACTCCCGCATTACGAATATACATCACAAAAAACACCCAGACTCAGAACTACAATTTGTGGATCACACAAAGTGTTGTCCTATTTAGGATTTGAACCCACAACACCTGGCTTAATAGAAAGCGGCGTGGCGACTACTTAAACCACTAGACCAACCGTGCAGTCATGCATTTTTGAAGACCAGTTTTTATGATTTCAAAACAAGTATATCTTTGAATGTTCTTATCAACAGATAAGAATTGAGAAAATTTAACTTAAAAACTACTCGTCAGATCTCATTCAGATAAAAAAAATAGATTATAAATCTAATAAAACAAATTGAAAGCCCAAGGTCTAATCCCCATGATATTAATACTGAGCTATCTTGAAGATGTCCTAAATCTAACACAAAAAAAAATTAAACCGGTCCATTAAAAAAGTAATGTAAACTTTTTTTCTTACCTTTCTTCTTTTTTAATGTTGGTCAAAAAGACAATTAGATGGGCTAATTATATATCTTACATATTTTAAAAGGTTAAAAAATCGTTAGTACTTTTTTACAATACCAGACCAAAATTAATAATAATAAATAGTAAAAAAACACGAGACATATTATTAGGTTGTATCACATTTTGTTTTCCTAGCATAGTTTTCTAGATAGAAAAGTTATTCAACACTATTATAATTGTTTCCCCATTTTCACAAAAAAAACTCAACAACTGGTATCATTTACGCACTCACACTAGGAAATTTAGAATGACATGAGGCGAGTGTAAGACTTAGCTGTCACGCACACAAATATCGAAAAGTTGTGTCATTTAATTTTGTTCTTTTGTATCGCGATGCTCTATCTAGACATATTAATAATCAAAGGTTCAAATGTAATGAAAATACAACGCTAATCAAAAAACAAAAGACTGACTTTGTAAATAGAATGTCATGGTTTTAAAACAAAATTAATTTGAATTTAGAATACAGAGCCATTACAAACTTTTTTTACTTGAAATGACCAGTACTGAAGAAAGGCAATTTCATAGGTAAAGACCTAATATATGCTCTAAGGTTGTAACACTGCTTTGCGCTTTAACACTTTCTCTTTTATATTTAGTCCATTTTCCCTACTCCAGTTGCAAATTTGAATTAAGTCTTTATTAATGACATCCACCTCATGACTTGCCGATCCCCAACGACTTAAAAACTTGCTTTCTTTTTCTGTTCCTCCTACTTATATGTCTTCAGTAAACCAAGGTGCAGGGAGATGTTTTACTTTTATTAGTCGCATCGGCGCATGTTTGTTGTACAGGCATATTATGTTATTAGTGAAGAAATCAACTTTATCATCGACGCATTGAGAGTTAAAAATAGGACTCCAGTCGATGTTTTCAGCATCTCTGCGAAGGTTTTCGATATTCATATTACGAAAATTAAGGCCGGGTGCGAAATGAATTTAGATTTAGGAGTACGAATGAGATACGAAAGAAAAAGAAGATCGTGATAGGATGAGTCTGCAGAGCACTAGCCATGTTTGGCAACGTGCTCTACAGAGGATACAAAGATAAGGTCTAGGAGAGATGTGTTGCGATTTGGCATATTGTGTGTGGGATTTAGTGGAAGAGTGGAAAGATTTCTAGATTCAATAAATAACGCATCGAAGGGTGACGGAACGGCAATCATTTTTTAGTTAACAGGTGTTAAAGTTAACCATTATTATACTATAGTAAGACTGTACGAGGGGGTTAGGTTATCTAAAAGTAGGTACTTCAAGCGAAGAAAAATAGTCAACTCGTAAGGAGGGACTGTAAAATACACAGAACTAATTTTGTGCGTTGGAGACAGATTTCGACGAATAATTAATGCTCGCCAGCATATGTGGGTGGGGGCTGAGGTGACATATCTACTATGGAGAGAGGGATACATTGCAACTTCACACCACATCCACAGATGCGATCATTCCTTACCAGCTGAAAGCCTGGTAGTGAATACAATCATGTCATGGGCATGGGCGTACCCAGCATTTACTCAGGGGTGGGGCAAAATTAAGAACACTAGACATATTATTAAAATGTAAAGTGCTGTTTAAAATACGAATTGAGTGAGGTTACTGTGGGATAGGCAAGTAAATTTCATTTATTTTGTGCTTCCAAAACCCTCTTCCTATGAAAGCTAATTAGTTTTTATGCCAAAATGATTTATTAAATATTTGATAACTTTTAGAACATGTCCTGTAGCATTTGGAATCCCAGAACTGTGTCGGTAATCGCTTACTCGCCCGGCATCGTGCACGTGTGCGCGCTATAGACTATGTCGGGGGAAGTCCCTAGACATTTAGACAATTTTTGGTCGATTTGGTTGTAGTAAAAATTTAGCGTTTTAAATCATTAGAGTGTTATTGTCATACCGCGAGTAACGCTGCGGGGCGAAGCTAGGCTAAAAAAAGTAGCTTAGTTACTCCTTATATCATCAGCTACCTGTCAGTGAAAGTCCCGTCAAAATCGGTCTAGCCGTTCCAGAGATTAGCCGGAACAAACAGACACAAAAATTGTAAAAAAAATATTTTGGTATATGTACCGTGTAGTATATACATATGCATTCAGTAAAAAGCGCTTATTTTAATATTACAAACAGACACTCCAATTTTATTTATATGTCTACAAGATATAGATGCAGAGGCCAACAAGTCCGTTTTCTGTCATTGACGATTAATCGTAGTGAAGGTTTTGCTTTGGGTAAAGTAGGTACTAAAAGACCTTTCGGTCTAACTAGATTTTTTTTTCAAAAATTTGAGCAAAATGTTCAAAGAAAAAAATCAAAAAATGTCCAAACTTAATGTATCAAGTTTGTGCTCCACTTTACCTTAACCTTTCTCCGAAGACACTGAAAGTTTTAACAATAAATATCAATGTACCTACTGCAAAAACGCCGGAAGTAATTTTAATAAAAAAAAAAGTAAAAACTAAAACCAGTCACACGTTGTTAAAGTGTTATGGTGCGTTTCTATGTAACGTGTGACTACGGCTTTTCAAACTACACACATCAAAAGTGTCTAGGGATCAAGCATTTTTATGCGGATTTCTTGAGATTGAGATGTGGCTTTGGCCCTGGCCTGCTCAGTCGCCAGACTTGAACACGATTGAGCATGCATGGGATATGCTACAGAGAAGAGCTCTGCCGAATATGGAGGGTATCCAGTCGCAAGAAGACCTTTTTTTGTTGTTGCAACGAACATGGGCGGCCATTCCACAGCGTGATTTGGATGAACTCATTTTGAGTATGCCAAACCGATGTTCTTGTGTTAGTGTTCGCGGTAGAAACACGGATTATTAATTGTTTAAGTTACCTAATAAAATTTTAAAGAAAACTGTTATTTCAGTCTTTTTTTCGAACTTTAATGTTAGTGGTTCAAATGTCAAAAATCCTTTTATTAGGAAAATGGCAAATTTCTTTATTAATGCAAAGGTGACTTGGTTTATCGTTACTGTGACAAACGAAAACACTTTATTTGATGAATCCTTAAAGAAAATTTTAATTAATATCAATCAGGAGAAAAGTTATTGCAAAAATATATGTTGATCCCTAGACACTTTTGATGTGTGTATTATTTAAAATGTTTTGGTGCCGTTATTAATATATATATATTTGAAATGTACAAGTAACGCCCTTTCCAATGATACCAAACACGGCATATTTATCTCAAATTTATTTTTTAATACAGTACTTTATGTCGGGTAGAGGGCGCCACATTAGATTCAGTGACACGTCATATAGCCTATAACCAGCAGACGATCAAGACGCTTCTAACGATACCTCATTTGTCCAGTTCTAATTAGTAGTTAAGGAGCTATGAGGGAACAAATGAACATACATACATAGATAGCCTGTCAAAATCATAACCCTCCTTTGGCTTTGCCGCAGTCGGGTAAAAAATCAGTATTTTATTATCGTTGTTGCAATTTTTACTTCAATGCGGAAATCCCCGCGGACAGACAGATGACCTCACCTGTTCTCTTGCATGCGCTTATTTTTTCCCACAACGCGTCTAGTCCCAAGCTAAGCAGAGCTTGTGTTATGGGTACTAGACAACTGATACAAATACATTATATACTTTTTTTTTGTAAATACTTACATATATATTATATTTATATAGAAAACACCTAAACTCCGAAACAAATATTTGTAGATCATACAAACATATGGTTATGATCAGCAGTCGCACATGCCAACCGCGAGACCAACGAGGCAGTCTATTATGGAGAACGGTGATCGTTTTGCGATCTCTGACGCCTGAGTCGCCTGCGGTACCTGGCCCGTTCCCAGTGCTGGCGGACCGGGAGAGTTCTAAACCTCTCCCGGTTCTGCTCCGCCATCTCCTGCGCAAGCATAACTTGCTCGCAGCAAGAGATGGCAGAGTTCCACGTACTCTCGCTCCGTAACATGGCCACAATCATGTTACCGAGCTACTACTTCCTTTCATTTGATTTAATAAGTTTATTACAGAGATTTCATCATTATAATTTTGACCATAAAGATCGATGCAATAACAGCACAGGGTGTAATTTTTACAGATTTTAGTCAGTTCGATTCTCGGGTGTGGCAAGCGGATTTTCAGAAATCTTTGAATGCAGTTTTTTTCTTTTCTTTTAAAAAAAGACGAAGGTGAAAGCAGGAAAAGTGATGTTTTCCTCGATGTACTGTTTTAAAAGGTGTAATTATAATAAATAAAACATTTATTACCAGTAATAGTTATTTTATTTAAAACAAACTACAAAGTATAGTTGGTGTGTAAATATGATTTAAATTATTATGCTATTGGTATGTTTATTAATATTTTAAGAAATCCAACCTCAAATGCTGTACTGGGCTACATTGGCCCTCGAAACCCCGACAAAAATGGGCATGTTTACACTTCAAATCTCGTCTCCACCATGGTTCAAGTGGCTTTGGGCCGTATTTATTTCAAAGTTTAGTTAACGTTCTTGTAATTTAAAATAGCAAATGTAAGCAAAACATTAAGTTTACGTTATGTGAACAATATAAAACAAACACTCAAAACTTACACCTAAAAAGGTACCCTTAAACATTGCCTTAAATATCAAATTCTATGCAATTTATTTCTCACATAACTTTGTATTTATGAAACTTAATTAATATTTCCTTACATAAGTTACATATGAACATAACAAAAAAACAGGTACCCATACAAAAATATTGTTAAAATCAAGGTGAAAAGTATATATACTCGTACAATTTCGATACAAATCTAACAAGTACACGCTATGTTAGTATGGATAACACGCGGACAGACGACAACAAAATAGGTATAACAAATGTGTATACCATCAGCGCTGCTCACTCATGTTACATACATACGAAACCCCAAAGTGTATAGCCGACGCAGCATTACGAGAATAGACTACAAAGGCCTGTTATTAGATCACGCACTCGTCTAATATGTCAACGCTGCAGTCTCCATGACACAAGGTGCCGACGAAGCATTACGAGAACACACCACAAAGACCTATTGTTGGATTTCGAACGTCATTGTAATGGCAACATTTTTCGAGTTGTGAACGGTCGACGATTGTTGTTTTGAGAACCGTAATTAATTGATATTAAGCTAATTGTACATCGACCCGGTCCCTTTAGTGATTTACCGTTTTTGTTAGGTCTGGTTGGACTCGCGAGTTTTGTAGGCGCGTTCCGCGATAGCTGAAGCGAGTGAGTTGTAATTCGAATATCCGTGGTAGCTGATACGAGTTTATTGTAATTCGAATACCTTGAAAGATATACAGCACTTTGGAGCATGTTTGTGTAAACGTACCAAGACAGAGCAGAGAGGAACTACCCAAGAGATCTCTTGGAACGCCGAGAACAAAGAAGCCACATAACTCCAGTAAGTGCTTGATGATTTTAGTTTAGATTAGAACACGGTGAATCGCCGTGGTTCATTCTTCTTGCCAATGGACTAGTAGCGAGTTAATGCTTATACTCATGGGTCCTATAGGTATTACAAGTATCACAAAGTGATCGCTGCATTGGTGAGAGGACTGAACACCTATTATGAGATCAATGGCCACAAAGGCCTGTTGTGAGATCAACAGCGACACGAGGCGCCGACGCAGCATTAGTATATAGTATATATATTTAAAATTCAATTACTTTTGTTCATTCCTAACTCACACTTCGAGTAGGGTTCACATAATTGTAAATTAGTTTGTAATTTCTTTTTATTAAACTAACTATAAGTTGGTTTTTTTTGGAACCTCCGGCTGCAGTATACGTAATTCTCATCTAAACAATCACGTGAAACAAAAAACCAGATGCCAGTACCAAATTATGCAGATTGTTACAAAAATATTAAAAACTCAACAGCTTTGTCAAAAGAAATATATATCGTTACTGTACATAGTCAATAAGTTAAAAACAGTAATTGTATATTATTACAAAATTCATAGTTCAATCAAGGCCCTTAAAAATGAGTTGCCGAATACAACGTAGCTGTGTTATACAAGAGTAAATATAAGGCTTTTACAATGCAAAAATCTCACAAAGTAGACAGAAGCAGACCCGTCTTAGAGACGGTAGTACATGTTTGTGTTGACAACTAAATAAACAAGCAAAATACATAAACAAATACATAAGGTATAACAACCAGTTTTGACCCATCTCACACGTGTCATTCAAACAATACAATGTACAGACCGGCTCAACGATCGAGAGGAAACAGCAAAAAGTTGCTTAGGAGGTTTTGAAAAAGAAAGAAATAAAAATTGACAATAATAGTAAAATATAAATAAAAAAGTGAAAATAAAATAGAATTTTAAAAATAAAAAAATGCAAATGACAAAAAACATATAAATACTATAGTTTAGCTGATGGATGGAGAACAAGGAAGCAGGTATACAGGCACACGGTTTTCTTGCAACCAGTACAGAACGTCTGCGTCCGCTTTTTGCAGATGACGCACTTCCGCCGCTGCCGTGCTCCATCATGGAACGGGTATGGTTCCGGGCGGTGCGAGAGGTCAACCTCCACTACGGCAAGCGGACGAGAGAAGGAAGAAGTAGAAGGAAGAGAAAAAGGAGAAGAAGGAAGAGCAGAGGAAGTAGGACGATGATGTTTGGATAATAGGGAATTAATTAGAGAAATTCGGAAGTTGCGGTGGTCTAAAGATGGGGTGGGAGAGGATTTTTTATGAATAATGAATGAGTTTAAGACAGATACATTTAAAAGCCTCCTAAACAACTTCTTATACCAGACTTTGGTACGTTTCCTCTCGATCGGGTACATGGCCAGCATTTGGTCTTTCTTATCCACCCCACCCATCATGATATTGTAATCCAATATTATGATGGGTTTGGAGGAACCTCGGTCCTCGGCCACTGCGTTGCCATGGTATGTCGAGATCGTAGCAACTCGGTTATTATCTCGCCATACCATGACATCGACATCCCCCGAGGTAAGACCAGAAAGTTGGCCAGGACGCATATCCCCCTTGGTTAGACTGTTAAGAGCCTGCGGGACAAACTTACGGGTCGTCCGCAGAGTACCCGCACAGTCAATACCAAGGGTCTTGAGCCGGCGCGCTAAGAGGGGTGAATTGTAAAAATTGTCCATCCACACAGTGTGACCTTTATATTCAAGACCATCTAAAAGTCTTAAAACAATGGCCGGTGTGGAAGCGTTTAATGGATCTTCCAACTGCTGGGGTGGTGATGACTTATGAGCGTGAACCTCAAACCGCCACAGGTAGCCAGTTTGAGACTCACAGACCTCATAAGTCTTGATCCCCACCGTGGCAGCTTTATTGGGAATCAATTGGTTAATATCTAACCAACCTTTCCACATCAGAAGACTCTCATCTAGTGAGATATTTTGTTGTAGCCTGTACATTGTTTCAAATTTCGTATTGAGATGTGTCAAAAGTGGTGTTATTTTAAACAGCTTGGCCTCTGAGACACTCAGTTCTAAAGTACACATGTCCTCATTGTTGTTGAAATGTAAGCATCTGTTAAGTAATTGAAATCTATCGGCAGACATGTGTACTTTAAAACCGGGCGTACAGAATATGTCATGGCTAGCCGACCAGTATTCGTTCAATCGAGACTTGACAACAACCCCCATCGCAAGAATTATGGCAAAATAAGCATACAGTTCATCAGCCGTGGTATCACGCCAACGGCTGATGCGACTGTTGGGTTGGAGGGTGTTGTCAAGTATCATCTGGTGGGCTAACTGCTGAGCATATCTGTTAGTCTCAGAGGCAATGTGCTCCATAATCTGCCTGTCCCATATGGCCACAAAGATCTCATACGGGTCGACACATGGAGTTGTCGGACCTACATTAATGTTGGAAAAGCTTTCGCGTCTCGATTGAGGTGGAATCGGGACGCTAGGGAACTCTTCCCAGTTAAAATCACAAAAACTCCTAGGCTGGTCCGTAGCCATCAGATCCACCTGAGCGGTACTAGCATCGGGAAGGATAATGTCAGAAGTTGCCGATTCGTCGTCCATCGGCGTGTCCATGAGACTAGTTAGCGTCCGCGGCAGGATCAGCACTGAGAGGGCTTCTTCGTCGTCGCTCTCGCCAGAACTTGGATCACTTCCTGTAATAAATAATGGAAAAGTCAACATTTCAAACGAGACAAACATTTTCTTTAGAACAGTAACATAGCAGCTAATTATTATTTAACTCACCATAGTTGAGTGTGTCAGTTTGGCCATCGCTCAATCCCTGGCGAAGAGGACGACGCATAGCACCACCCGAGTGCGATGGCGTACTTGAAGCCGAGTCACATTTTACAAACCTGGAAAAAAAAAATTGTTAAAAGATGTTGATACCTGCAAAAATAATAAAATGGTTCTTGCTCTACCCTAAAAAGACATTTTAACTTTTAAAATATGTGGTAGTTGGTAAAAATGTGGAAGTTATATTTAAGGCACAGAAACGATGCATAAGGGCAATGTTTTCTTTGTACCAAACAGACAGCTGTAAACCATACTTTAAAAAGTATGAAATTTTAACCTTGCCCTGTCTGTATATACTTGAAGTGGCTTTATTTGTAAAAAAAATGGTAGAATCCAAAGGGACAAAAATAGACTATGCATTTATAAATCGAATACTACACTAATGCACAAAAGCATATTCGCCATGGCACCAAAAATTTATAATAACTTGCCAAGAGACATAAAAGAATTAAATGTGATCAAATTCAGAACAATATTGAGGAAGTTGCTATTTCGGAAATGTTATTATAGTGTTGATGATTTTTTGACGGATAAATTATAATTATGATGTTCTTGACATATTAGTTTTAAATTAATTTATTAGTGATTCCTGACATTTTCTTCATTTTATTTTTAATTTCAATTGACATTTTTTTTTCTTATATAACAATTTGACTAATGTAACCTTGACATACCTAATAACTATGCATAACAATCTGAAATTTATTTGTATTTTACTTAATTCGACGTTCGAAAATTTGCACACCTGAGAAAGGTAATAAATCAGCGCACCTATTATTATGTATTATGACAGCTTTGTACCTACCTGCTTTATGCAAATAAATAATTTGATTTGATTTGATAATGAACCAAGATTCTTATTAAAATTAACCACGCTTCAGCATGCATAGACCGGAGACCCATACCCAATAAGGCAGCAGCGCACTCGTGACGCCTCCGGTGTCAATGGGCGGCGCTAATCGCTTACCATCAGGCGATACGTCTGCTTCTGCCTCCTATTCCATAAAAAAACCCCAATTATTGAATAAGTATGTAGTAAAATATTCAACACAACTTACAATGGTGGACAGTTGGCTTTAGACATAGCCTCAGGAAGCGAGGGGTTTTGTAGTGGTGGTATGAGGGGCGCGTTTGGCTGGCCTAAAGCATCTTGGTCGGTCCTACAACAATATATCAACATTTAAAATTAAAGAGTCAAACATACTGCCATTATAATTATTACAATATTTCAACAAAATTACTCACGGCTGCCACACGCGACGCCGTTTTCTGGGGTGCAGCGGGGTTTCCAGACCCACACCCTGCGGCAGCTCTTCAACATGTCTAATGGAGAGCCTAAAAATAAGTCCATCAATCATAATAATGTCATTCTGGGTCAGAAGAATGTTTAAAAAACGGGGGAAATGATCACGCTACGGGCAATAGGAGACGCAAAGAGGACAAAAAGCATTCTGCGTAACCTAAAATTACTTACTTCTTTCCTTTCTGTGCCGGTTTAATGTTATTAATGTTAGTGGTTTTCACATCACTGTCAATGCAACAAATTGTATTAAAATTAGCTTCCATGTATTTAATTAGCAAAAGGTAACAAAAATATTTAAGCCATTGACAAAATCTTACCTAGCAGTCGGGTTCTTCTTGCCTTTTTTAACCTTTCCCATTGTGTTAGTATGCTATGATATTATTACCAGGAATGTAATAGCCGAATAACGTATATTTATCTTGTGTATTCTATCATGTGAAATATGTTCAAAGCACAGGACAATAAATTGTTGTTACAGCCGAAAATTATTGCAGTTTGAAGTTGAATGTTGAATCGAGTGCGCGCAGCGCGCGAAACGTCGCGTCCACAGAACACATATACTCAATGAGGTCGCGTCCGCGATCCGCGTTGCGTTGATGCCACAGAATGTACATCACAGAACACATATACTCAATGATGTACATATTCTTATCTATGCTGTGCATAGATATGTGTATAGAGAATACACATTATTATATTACAGTGTTCCCAACACTCAAAAATATTTCCCCCTAAGCCCCAATCAAAAACCCCTAAAATCGCCACAATTACTAGGGTAACCCCCTTAAAAAAAATTACTAGTGTGAATCTATAAGACAAAATATTTTTTTACAAAAATAATATTACAATGATAATTTAAAAAAATACCTGCATTTTTTTTTAAATCTCAAAATAAAATAAATAATTATAATTGCATAAGTTGAAAAAAAATGGCAATAGCTTTACTGCGGCAGTTCCCGAGTGCCACACGTATTTTATAAAATAAAATGACCGTTATTATTAAAAATAAACTTGAGAGTTGTCAAGGGACACCCGGATGGAACGAAGTTTATATACATATAAATATATACTATCCAGCACTATGACGTCAACTCAATATTAAGTGTCGTTACAGCGAAAAGTGTCGTTACAACTTTTGGTCTTAATCCGTCTAGCCCCCTTTCGCAACACTTCCAGTAATAATAATAAAAACAATAATTTTTATTTTAGACAGTCGTAAATACAATGTAATTACTTTACCTTTTAAGTCTGGATCTGTTTCCCACTTCTTTGTATATTTTTGACAATACTTTTTTTATCTTCAGCTTTAGTCATTTTCACGAATGGCTTGCTGATAAACATATTTATTGAGTATTGAAACGATAATATATATATACAGATAAATATGAATATAAATAAATTAGAATAGAGATAAATTGAACAGATAAATAACCAATAACAAGTAAACATAAACACAGTTTAGCCACAAATTCTTACGAGTATGTTTATATTATAATTGTGTTAGACAACAATACAACATGCTGGAATGTGCGTCACATTTTATTCAACTCTGCACTTTTACGCACTAGAAATCGCTAAGGCGGTTTGTAAAAAAAATAATATGATTCGCTAGATTAGATTATATATATTAAACCTTTATTTTGCTTAATTTGAAATAATCAAATAAAAAAGTAAATACTTTAAGTTATAAAAATCCCAAAAAAAACTCCATTACACATTTTTTCCCCCTAAATTTGGGGGGAAAAACCCTAAGTTGGTAACCCAGTATATTTATATATTATAATACTGGTCAGTGTTGCCAACATTATTTTTCAGAAGATCGTACATATACTTATGCTACGTTTATATGCGTGCGAGGACTTGGCAGTCGCTCACAAACTACAAGCGCTCGCATGCACTCACACGTTGGCAGTGCTTTATTTATTTATTTATAAAAGGTACACTTACAGATCACTGCCAGTACATGTTATTAGACGATAAGAGACAGGAACATAAAAGCTAGACAGTAATCCAAAATTAGTGACTTTTATTTTCATGTCCTTTCTTTTGTTTAAAACATGCTTAGAGGGTCCATTTGTTCATAGGGCTCTTAGGTACGGGTGAGGAGATCACCTCTAAGTTACGGGTGAATGTGATCACCTCCAGGATTTGGGTGAAAGATGTCACCTTTGAGATGCCACACAGCGGTTTGGTTCGTGTGTGTGGCGATGGAATAATGATGTTCATGTCCTGCAAGGCGTGGCTCCCCGTACAAGGGAGCCTATGATGTGGTCTGCTGGTATGCGGAGGGTGGCCTAACCGCACATCAAGCCAACTTCAGAGGTTACGAAATTTTTTTTTAATTAAGCTTAACCATGTTGTAAATTTATACATAATAGTGTACTTACCCACTACTTATTTTTAAGATTTTATTTATAAGATGTATGTAAGTTATATTGAGAACTATAAACTGTGTAAGAGCTGAATGTTGTTTATCTGAAGTGATCCATAAGGAACCCACCCACACACACAATTATCTATTTGTTTCTTTTTTTGTTAATTTCTTTTATTTGAAAGTAAGTAATTATTATATTATACAGGCGCCCTGGGAAAACATGCTCTGTCTACTGACTGGGTCGGTCGGTGAGTGGCACCCCCTGTTCAGGTCTAGGGGACTGCAAGGTTCGAATCCTCCTTCTTGTTAGGTCTAGGGTTGCGACTTGCGAACCGCCTGACAGGCCTTTGGTGTTACAGCGTGAGAGAGATAGACTAACAAAACTCAGTCTCTACTCCGATCACGCTTTCCGCCCGTTCAGATCTCTATATTTATCTATATATATATGCTCTAAGGTCCCGTGTAAAAAGACTACACTACATTCCAAAGTATGAAATAGTGACATCGAAAATAGTGTGGTCAGTGTTTCCACAATGAGGGAAAATTTCCCTTTTGAGGGGAAATTAGGGTCCAGAGGGGAAGAAAAAGGGGAAAGAGATGAAAAGGGGAAATCGAGGGAAATCATGGATAAAGCCTAGCCTAAAATATTGCGGAAAATTTCTTAACAAATTTTTGTATGGACTAACTAATGTTACCGAAAGAAACAGTAGCGAAATTGGCAGCCCACCACCATTGCAGGTTTTATGTATATTTCTGGTCAGGCTATAAGAATACGAATGTTAAAATTATACTTTATTCCTGCTTAGTCTATTTTTTTGGATTCGCTTGCAGCTGCATTGGCCTGTACAAACTTGAGGTGGGGTATTTCGAACTGATGTTTCATAAGTTGTACAACAGAGGTTGTTCCTGTTCTTTTCAAGCCAGATTTGATCCAACTGTTTCATTATCAAGCCTATTGCTTTTATCTGTTTTAATATTTTTTACACGACTACGGTAAAGCCAAGGAGGGTTATGATTTTAACAGGCTATGTCTGTATGTAAGTATGTATGTATGTTCATCTGTTCCCTCATAGCTCCATAACTACTTGTTAGAACTGGACAAATAAGGTATCGTTAGAAGTCTTGATCGTCCGCTGGTTATAGGCTAAATGACGTGTAACTGAATCTAATATGGCGCCCTCTAGCCGACATAAAGTACCTCCTGTAAAAACTAAATTTTAGATAAATATGCCGTGTTTGGTATCATTCGAAAGGGCGTTACTTGTACATTTCAAAAATATAAATATTATTATCATTTTCTCTTGATCTCCGTATTTATTCGATAATATTGTGATATTTCTATGGTACCTATTTGAAATATACTTTGGAAAGATATTAATATTATAGAGGCACCAACATTTTAAATAAAAAAAGTAAAAACTAAAATCCAAATACGACAAAGCCGTAGTCACGCGTTGTTAATGTGTTATGGACGTTAAGGTATATTTCTACGTAACGTGTGACTACGGCTTTTGAAACTTGTTTCATACTTTTTAGCGTAGTTTTTTGTAGTAGTTGGGTTTTAGTTTTTTAATCACTAATAGCCGTTCAACGGCAACATTGAAAAAAGCGGCCAAGTGGAAGTCGGACTCGCCCATGAAGAGCTCCGCAGCAGCAAGTAACATAATATAATATTGCAGTTTACGATTTATGACGTATTAAAAAAAAACTTCTTACTAGATTACGTTCAAACCAATTTTCGGTGGAAGTTTGGCAAGCATGGTTATGTACTTCATATATTTTTTTTAGTTTTATCTTTCTCTTATATTTTAGAAGTTACAGGGGGGGGACACATTTTACCACTTTGGAAGCGTCTCTCGCGCAAATTACTCAGTTTAGAAAAAAATTATAATAGAAACCTCAATATCATTTTTGAAGACCTATCCATAAATACCCCACACGCATGGGTTTGATGAAAAAAAAATTTTTGAGTTTCAGTTCTATGTATGGGGACCCCCAAAATTTATTGTTTTTTTTCTGTTTTTGTGTAAAAATCTTAAGGCTACAATTCACAGGCGCGCCCATCTGCCGGATTTGTCGCTGACGACAAGTCCGCAGACAAATCTGCGTGTGAATGTGTTGGTTCTCGGTTCGGTGCGCGGCTCGGCTCGGCGCTCACCGTCTGGAGACGCGAGCGATGAGCCGTACCCTTGCCGCGCCGGACAAGTACGTACATGTGTGTGCGAGCACGGATTTGTCGGTGAGCTTGTCAGTTGTCAGTCATTCGCCATCGCGATCGCATCGCGTTCTAAGTGCATATGCAGTTGTGTTGTTTGTTGCTCAACTCGAGTTTAGGAATATGTCGTTCGACGACCATAAAGAGTTTTGGCAAGAATTTATCCAGCTGTTTAAAAAAAAAACTTGCTTGTGGAAAGTAAAAAGTAAAGGGTACCATCATAAGCAACTTAAACAAACTTCTTTTTTTTTCTCCGTTAAAAATATTGCACAGCCTACTAAAGCGACTATGACTGCCTCTGTGGCGTATGAGGAGCGTATGCGACTGCTGTGCTTGAGGTCTCGGGTTCGATTCCCGGGTCGATTCAAATGTTTGTATGATCTGCAAATATTTGTTTCGTAGTTTGGGTGTTTCCTATGTATAATAGTATGTATGTATTTCTAAAAAAAGTATATATATATATTTATATCAGTTGTCTAGTACCCAAAAAACAAGCTCTGCTTAGCTTGGGACTAGATGGCGTTGTGTTAAAATGTCTGAAATATTTATTATTTATTTATTATTTTGAAAGCACTGGTACAACAATGACGATACGTACATGGCTCACCAAAGTACATAAGCGACTGGACTGCAACTCGGCGCTTGTGTAGTGTGTGGACGATGACGGATTTGTCCACGAATGGGTACGGCTCGGGGCTCGGCTCGCGGTGCGTGTAGTGAATGGTGGGCTTTAAGTCTCAAGTTTCAACATTATAGTTCTTATAGTTTCGGAAAAAAGTGGCTGTAACATACGGACGGACAGATAGACGGACGGACAGACAGACAGACATGTCGAATCTATAAGGGTTCCGTTTTTTGCCTTTGGCACGGAACCCTAAAAAGGCAGTGACATAAAATAGAACTAAAGCAGAATAATTTTTGAGGGGAAAAAAGTCCTGAGAAGGGGAAATCTCAATTGAGGCGTGGGCAAAGGAAATCATTAAAGTGGAAACACTGAGTGTGGTGCTGGTCACAGAGTACAATATATATACTGCTGCTTGCTGCTGCTGGTTTGAGTGTGCAATAGATAGTAAATCTGTGGTGCATGGTGTTTTGCGACAGAGTTGATTACATTTCGATTTCAAAATATTCTCGGCTTCGCGCTCTAACTAGGAACTTACTAGCTGGAACTTCATAATGGATATCAACAATCCTCACAACCAAAGTTACTGGTTTGTCCTCCGAGAAGATCAAAGCAATGTAATTTTTAGCAGCAATAATTTTTCTATTCAAAATCCTCAAAGTAAGTTCAAATTGATAAAAACATATTTTACTATATCTTATTTCAAGGAAGCTAACATAATAAAAATCTCATGTATTTATAGTTTAGCTTTATGTTACTCGTTTTTCAATAACTTTGTATGGTAGTTGCAGGCCCAGAAGCAAGATATATAGTAGACACTGGGGAGCGACCGTACATACAAATTAATGGAGCACCTATTGTAGTTCAGGAAAGTGTTCCCGATGTGTGTGAAAAAGAAGCGAGTAAGATCAAAGATGAAGAAAAATTTTGGGATAGAAATAAAGTTAGGTCGCTTCTCACTTTATGTTTAGATATAAGATATAGAAATGCCACTAAAAACAAATCTCTGTGGAACGAAATTGCAGCACACCTCGGCACAAGTTCTGATGAATGTAATAAGAAGTACCGGAACCTCAGACGTACCTATGTGAGGCTCTTAAAAAAGAAAAGGTCAGGGAAAGAAATTAAATGGGTACATTACAACACATGCGAGGATGTTTTCAAAGAATGTAAATCACTGCCGGCTTCAGTCCTCGAACCTTGGGAGGAACACAAAGTAAGGAGATTGCTTACTCTTTATATTGAAAATCTCAGTAAATTTAGGAGTTCAGATTACTTACAAAAAGACCTGTGGAAGGAAATAGCCACCCAGTTAGGCACAACAGACTACAACTGTTACCACAAATTCAAAAATTTAAAGAGAGCTTATTTCAACTGGAAAGAGAGAAGTAGAGAAACAGGAAAACCAATGAAGTGGCCGTACCACCATTACTTTGAAAGAATCTTTTATAATTATAATCCAAATATAGGATCCTGGGACAAGAATAAAACAAGATTATTAATAGATGCATACATGCAAATAGCTGACAAATTCAAAAACCCAAGATTTCAGAAGAAAGAATTGTGGAAGGAGATATCTGATACAGTTGGAGAAGATCCCAAAGATTGTGATAAGAAATTTCGAAATTTGAAACAAACCTACTTAAGGTTAAAGATGAGAGAAGATTCCGGCAGGTGTATTACAAAATGGAGGTATTATAAAGACTTTGATGCAATATATGGAGTACAATACCCTTACACGAGCACTGATGCCGGGACATTCAAAGTGGCATGCAGAACTCAAGATGACAATTATGTGAAACAACTTTTATCTTTCTATGTTGACAATAAAGAAAGATTCAAGGACCCATTAGTGAAAAAGAAAAGTCTGTGGAGATTGCTTGCACCGAAAATAGGCTTATCATCAGAAGAATGTGATCGCAAGTTCCGCAACTTAAAACAAACATACCTCAGGTTGGCAGAAAAGAAAAAGGAAACTGGAAAGACAAATAACTGGCAATATTATTCTTATTTTGAAAAAATATACAACGAATCCATAACTGGCTCAGGGAATATTAACAATCAAAGTCTAGGTCTAGGTCATATCACAATGGCAGACATGAAAAGAATAGTACAAGAAGTTCAACACAGAAAAGACAATGATAAGTATGAAATATTGGTGCAGTCCATAGAAGAATCTAACCACATTCAAAAGGAACGAAATAAAATATTACAAGCATTGTTGGACAGACATTGACATATTGTATAGATTTATTGGTATATGTTCAGAGATGATGATATTATTATGATATGATTCTCTCACAGATTAGAGTATTCTGAGAGTCATTGATAAAACAAATAGCCTAACTTATATTCAATAATCATTTCTTGAGATGTGAAATCCATGAATTTGAACAGCAGCATGAAGTTGACATCGATGATGTGGTGCATTCATGTGGTGCCTGCTATTATAAATTATGTAGGCAGCATGCCCATACTGAGCACGAGAGTTTCCCCGCAAAGATTGGCTATATCAGTCATCTTCAGATGCATCAGCGTCGTAAAGGCGACTAAGAGTCGAAACAGTCACCATGGCCCAAGTCAGTTCAAACGGGTATTCAATAATAGAAACCGTGGTTAAAAAAAATACAGATATAGTCATATTCAGAAAGCTCCGGCGATAAAAATAAAACTATACAAATAAATAAAATTGAAGTGAGTTTGTAATATTAAAATAACCGCTTTTCACTAAATGCATATGTATGTATACACGGTACATACACCAAAATAATATTTTTTTACATTTTTGTCTGTCTGTCTGTTTGTTCGGCTAATCTCTGGAACGGCTGGACCGTTTTTTTTTTTATTGACCCTGCCAAAATGACTACTCTGCCTGATGCCATTAGCAGAATCCAAGAGTGGTGGTCACCATACTCACTGCGAATGCAGCATGGTGACCCACACCATGGCGGGCAAGTGATGCTTCTGCATCATTGGGCCTCCGGTCTCGCACTCACAAACGAAACACGACAGCACGAACGCTGTCATTTTACGTTGATTTTCTGTGCGAGGGTAGTACCGCCCCGTTCGTGCTGAAATCAGCGGGGCTCTACTACCTAGTAATTTTGATTTTGACGGCACTTTCACTGATAGGCAGCTGATGATAATATTATAAAAAGCGCTCTACACGATCGGAACCGACTGACCAACCAAGGTGACCTTGGTCGGATTGGAACGCCTTCTATGCGGTCGGAACCAACCGCCAACCGTCGTGTCCAACCAATTTCTATTCAACTGCCTGGGTGGCGCAGTGGTAGTTACGCGACTGCTGTTCTTGAGGTCTCGGGTTCGATTTCCGGGTCGTACCAAATGTTTGTATGATCTGCAAATATTTGTTTCGTAGTTTACGTGTTTTCTATGTATAATATGTATGTATTTACAAAAAAAAGTATACAAGTATTTATATCAGTTACCCATAATACAAGCTTTGCTCAGTTTGGGACTAGATGGCGTTGTGTGTTAGATGTCCGAAATATTTATTTATTTTCGTTCTCGGTCGGTGGTTGACTCAACTAGTTCTTAAGTAAATTAATATACAATGATAATAAATTCGGTAAGAATCTCTCGTTCGCGGTGTTCGTTTTGTGAATCCCTTGCATCAATAGAGTTATGATTCCATGCATAGATTGCAACACACGATGACGTGCGCCCGCGACGAATGACAAGCGCACACTAAAGCGCTCGCGTCGGACAACAGCGTTCCACACGGTTGGAACCGACCACCGACGCAGCCCGTCGGAAAGGATACGCTTCCGATCAAGGCCGTTGGGACCAACCAATCATTCGGTCGGACAACCGGCTTCTACACTGTCCATTTTTATAACAATCCGACCAAGGTCACCTTGGTTGATCAGTTGGTTCCGATCGTGTAGAACGCTTTTAAGGAGTAACTTAGACTACTTTTTTTAGACCAGCTTCGCTCCGCGGTACGTCAATATCCGCGGGGTTCAGCTAGTATAGAATAAGATCCTCAAGTTTGATTCTTTATTTCTTTTCAGCTCATCTTAGTCCAACCGTACTACCTCTAATCGATTTTATTTCTAGAAAAGGCGGAGCTGACTTGTGAACTACACAACTGAGGTTGGAATGATACACCTGGCTGCAGAATCCCAATGCAACGTACTAATCTCCCTAAAGAGAATTTAAAAAAAAATCGCAATCAAAGATCCGATAGAAGTGAAAACTTATAACTTAGAATGTTTTTTGTAAAATTAGAAATTTTATGTTTAAATTAAATCATCATATCGGTGACGCGAACTCCGATTTCCGAACGATTTTCCCCTACCAAAAAGTGCTCAACCCGGCTAAAGAAGTTTTCACTTCAACACTATTCATAGAAAATGTCTGAAGTTTCTTGTTCAAAAATAAATGACATTAAAAAGTGTCGTATAAAAAAAACGACTTCCAAAAACCATCCAACGAAAACTCCCTGCCATAAAACACTCAAAAGCGTTAAATAAACTAGGTCTTCATAAATTGCTATGTGCCAATTCTTGTCTATATCTAATTCTTTATTCATTTAAATAGTAGTATTATTATGTGTGCTAGGTACCTAAAATCTGTTTGAAGTCGGCGCCAAGCCAAATGTAATAGTAGTTACCACACTCGCTATATTTCGAGACGACCATCAACGACGTCGCGTCCGCCCACGCGTGTCTGCCCGCTTATGTTGTTTTGTGCTACATGAGGAACAGCTATCCGGCAGCGGCGAGTGCGGTACCTCCTATTACATTTTGGCTTGGCGCCGACTTCAAACAGATTTTAGGTACCTAGCACACATAGTAATCTAATACCTTTAAACGAGCAATTTTTGTATATATTTAAATTAATAATCTGAATCTCGGAAACGACTCCCAACGATTTTCATGAAATGTTGTATGCAGGGGTTTTCGGGGGCGATAAAACGATCTAGCTAGAATTCATTTTTAGAAAATGTCGTTTTATTCGTGTTTTTAACAATCAAATATATACAATGAATGTACATCTAGCGCCATCTATCGCAACTCGAGCGAACTACATTAAATTATACTGGAATAAGCTGCAGAATAAACAGTATCATGGCGTACCAAGAGGGGGCGCCACTAAACTAATGGAAGAAAAATAACGAAAAGGTGGCGTTTGGATAGTCCCAATTGCCAAAAAACCCATTTATAAAAAAACCGAGCGACGCTCGGTCATCCAGGTACTATTACTATTTAAATGAATAAAGAATTAGGTATAGACAAGAATTGGCACATAGCAATTTATGAAGACATAGTTTATTTATCGCTTTTGAGTGTTTTATGGTAGGGAGTTTTCGTTGGATGGTTTTTGGAAGTCGGTTTTTTTTAAAGTTTTTATTTTTCCATTTTTAGCGCAAACAACTGTAGGTTATCAGTAAGTTGAACTATTTCATATAATTTCTGCTGATGCGAATAGCTTTAGTGGTTTGAACACGTATTAAAACTGAGTATGCTCAGTTTCCAAAATTATGTTGAGATGCAAGATTTCTGTTATCGAGCACGTGGTCTACGGGGCAATAGGAATCGTGTTCAAGCTTAAATGTCGTGATGAAATAGAAGCAGGCAGTTATTTAAAGCAAAATACATTAAGGGTTTAGTCATCATAGCGCCTGTGTCATCAGCTCACCTAAATAACTTAAAAGCATACAACTAAAGGTCTATAGATACGTATGAAATTGAAAGAATTATCCTCCAACTCCTAACCGTTGAGGAGTTGTACCTTCCATCGTCAGCTTACCTAAATAACTTGAAAGAATACGACTAAAGGTAACATACATACATATGACATTTAAAGATTTATCCTCCAACTCCTAACCGTTAAGGAGTTGTACCTTTCATCATCATTAAATGATGACTACCAGACACAAATACCGGAGTAGCTTCAGAAAATATACGAAAAACATAGTACGTGCCTGAAAAAAATGAGGGTACCCTCCGATTTCTCTGGAATGCCATCATCAGATCCTAGTTTCCTTATCAAGGTACCACCGTCGGGACATCTCCTTTCCAACAAAAGAAGAATCATCAAAATCGGTTCATAAACGACGAAGTTATCCGCGAACACACATAAAAAAATAATATATATATATACGGTCGAATTGAGAAACCTCCTTTTTTGAAGTCGGTTAAAAATAAGAATGGGTTTAGCTTATACATGGGGTTAGTAGTTCTCGGCGCATGTGCTTTCTTCTCAAAAGTTTGCCTCAATAATACACTACAGGTTATCTTTACGTTAAACACAATTACAAATTACAACGCTTTCCGAGGCCTGGCAAGTCTCAACAAGCTCCAAACCTCAGCAAAGACTTGGCACATACCTGATGGCACTTGAAAGTTCACAAGTTGGTGTATTCTTACTACTTGGTTGGTTTTTATTAGGGAGGCAATACCATGTAAACGCGCTTGTTTGCGGAGGCTTGGCAAGCGTGTAATAGGCGGTACACACTACAACGATTTATCGTAGCGATTTAACTGTGCAGTTTTATCGAGTGTGGACGGAAATTGGTTCAGATTTTTTGAGAAATATCTGAGCCAATTTCCGTGCACCCTATCGATAAAACTGCACAGTTAAATCGCTACGATAAATTGTTGTAGTGTGTACCGCCTATAAACGCAGTAAAACATGTAAGGGCTCCCACACAACTGCAAATTCGCAAAGCATCGCAAATATCTGCGAGCTCGCACGAATGCTCCGCTAGAACTTTCACATCGCATCGTAGTTGCGTGGGAGCCCTAAACTAGTATATCGCAAGCTGTTCTGTTTGGTATTGGGTGTTACTGACCTTGGCTTGGCCACAATCACGGATTTTAATTTTGATAACATTAAAAGTTAGTAGCTAATTAGTCGAGCTCGAAATCCATGACGAAAAGGTACGAAAACACCTTAGCATGACTCACCATTCAGGATGATAACAGTACACTAAAATGAAAAAAAAAATGTGAGATAAATAAAAGATGTAGGAAATGTTTAGAAATGCTTTTACTTTATTGTTACCGTTCTT
Source organism: Diaphora mendica (assembly GCA_949125395.1). Taxonomy (NCBI): domain Eukaryota; kingdom Metazoa; phylum Arthropoda; class Insecta; order Lepidoptera; family Erebidae; genus Diaphora; species Diaphora mendica. The sequence continues at coordinate 328,914 of OX421332.1, read as the reverse complement.
ATGCTTTAATAATGTATATGTACAAACAAACTATAATAGATTATCAGTTTTTCATTCTGAAGTGAGAAATCGTTAGAAAATTCAATTACATGTCGACCGGTAGCTACTTATACAAAATTATCAATGTCTAAAGTACACTGATTATGCTTATTTATGTCTTAACTTAAAAATAAATCTGAATTTAAGACTTACTTTAATATTAAAGTTGACATTCATAACACTATACCACAGTAAGGAATGGAAATTTAGTTAGAAAACGAAATACAAAAAATACAATGAAGTAATCACACTCGATCTGGGGGATGATCCTGCAGATACCTCGACCAGTGAGACCTATCACAAACAAACACTCTCCACACGCACTCACTCAGGCACGCTCGAGTCGATACAATGCTAGCCTAGACTGAATTACCACACTAAGTTACAATAAGAGGCCGCGCGCCGCCCGCCCCGCGCTCGCTCCTGGCTCCGCCTGCAGACACGGAGCCAGTCTAGGCTCCGCGCAGGCAGCGAGCTGGTCGAGGCGTGCTCAGTCTTAGAGGATTGGTCTGGGACGGGCGCGGGGCGGGCGGCGGGCGGCGCGATCCATGGCCATTCACTTCTTGGCGTTCTTCTTGGGCGACGGAGCCTTGCCTTTGGCGTTGTTTGACATTTTCGACTTCTTGCCCTTGGGCTCACCTTCCTCGTCGTCCTCATCCTGAAATGGCGATAATTCCGTTATATTCCTGAAGAGTGTGTACAAACTTGAAGCGAATAGAATTTTCATCGAGCAAAGAAGATCGATCATGTGATAAAATGGGTGACCCAGAGTCTAACATGAGGACCTTTTTTGCTTAATTATCAGTGCTATCAGAAGGTAAAGGGACATTGAATGAGTACAGAAAACCAACAGCCAATAATCATAATGTTTTAAATTTTGTGACTAAAGTTTTAGTTTATAGTGCCCAGAAGTGTAAACGAGACAGATCAGACTCATTCTGTTACATGACTGGGTATCAGGTCCTTTTCCCTCTGTTGCGCCTGTTTGGAACCTGTCTTATATAATTTTGTATTAGATGAAGGTTTTCAGTACCTCATTCGTCTTGCGCTTGCCTGCTGTTTTCTTTTTATGCTCATCTTCCTGGAAAGTCAGCAATCTTATGTAGACTTTATCACAATAATAATTAGTAAAGCATTAATCTTTGAATACACTACACAAGTTATCATAGTACTAATATAATGACAATAATATTTATCCAGAAAGACTACATTGATATAAAATATTAATTCCTTACTTTGAACTGAGAATCGTCGCCTTCCTCCTCATCAAGCATTTCCTCTTCCATTTCCTCCATATCTTCAAACTCCTCAACCAAAGCACCAAGCAGATGCTGTCCAATCAAGTGCACGGGTCCTGAACCCTGAAGATAACAACACAAATCATGTAGACCTTGAATGTTAACTTTGTACAATGTAAAAGAGACATGTGTAATCAGACAAATGCCTCAAAGCCATCACACCTAGGCAATGCAGCAGTCAGAACGACGCCACACACCTATCAGTATTACCAATGGTAATAGATACTCATCATAGAAACCTATTAACAACTGGAAAATAGTAATAAGACTAGAATAGAGATTACTTAAAACAATTTCCAAATAATTGTGTATAATAAAGATATTTTCCACAAATTGATTAAAAATCATGGTTGGTATTTAAGCAAGTAGTAAACACATACCTGTACTAAAGTGAATGTGACTGGTGCATCTGGAAACTCAATATCAAGGCGCGCATGCCTCTGTTCACCTGCCTTCAGCACTGCCACAGGGATCTTGATTGATTCTTGCAGTGACATGGTTTCAACCTGAACAGAAAATAATCATAGTATTAACGAGGACATATTTTTGACTCCTGTTTAAGCTATAATTAATGAATATATTCAATAATTTGACAATTAGCTTTTTGAATTAAGTTTTAGGGACAATGTTATTATTAACTAGTTGTATCGGCCACACTTTGCTTTGGCACAATGTGCTTGCATTGATGAGTCATGAGCATAGATCGGAGTAGGTAGATTGATTTGGGGTCAATAAGCTGGCACATATATATTAATATAGATATGCCTCCGGGATTTTGAAATTATTAAGATTTTTTACGAATATCAAATGTTGAAATGTGTAGGATGAAAAATATTTCAATATGAATAAAAAATATTTAACCATTTTGCTGTCTTTTTAATAGTATATAGGTGATCGGCCTTCTACTGTAAAAAAACTATGGCATGTTATCTATGCCACTTGAGTAAAAATGTAGAAAACGTAAAGTGGATCTTTTTGAAGTTATTTTTATGCTTTGGTAAGTTAATATTATTTTTCATATTTCGAGTACCTCGCCTTTTAAAATTGTGATTTTCTAGTAAAATTCTCGTAAAAAAGATCATACTTTTTACACGACTATCCAAAAGAGGGTGTATTTTTAAATATTTTTCTAAGGACCTAGGTAAATATTGACGATTTACCAATATCAATTTGACCTTGTTTATGTAACGTACGCTTTTAATGCATTTTTCTTTGCAATATAAAATATTAATTGCTCGACTTAGTTATTTTTTTATATATTTTGTTACTTCACAGTTAAAAACTATGTGGTTTTCATGTAGGTACTTTAAATAGATACGCCCATACAAATCATGATGTTACGATATGGCAAAATCAGTTTATTCCTATAGATTCGCCTATTAAAACTTTAAATTCTAATAAAAATCTGTACCATTTTTCGATCAAGTCGCGAATCTCACATAAATCAATATACTTGGTAGTAGACTTTTATATAAGTAAGCTATAGATTGTTTTTAAATCGCAACAAACTTAATTTAAAAAAAAGGAGTATTAAGTTATTATATCAAGGCTGAACCAGTCGAAAAGTGGATATCAGGTTATCCCAAACTACTTTATGATCATTCAAGTGGTACAATATACTGTACAAGGTGTGAAAGCCACGTGAAAACTATAAACAATGGCAACATCAAAAGACACATTGAAGGCGCAGTACATAAAGAAACATTTAAAAAACCGTAAGAAGAATTTAATTTAATTAGGTTTACAAAGGCTTATCCATGTTATGATTTCTATGACTATTCATGGTGCAAGTACGTAAAATCAATCTACCTACTCCGATCCTTGGTCATGAGAATCTATGAAAGATTTGTATATCAAGTCAAATTTGAGCTCAATTGGTGCAGCTGTAGTATTTTTAAAGTACACCCAGACCAATTTACCAGTTGTATCATTATTACAAACTGGACAACATAAAAATTTTAAATGAAATGAACGGAAGCTATCCATCCATGTGTAAATTTTAAACTTTGGTATTGAAATAGGATTACTTTTTATGTATAGAGCAATATTGTGAAATAGACTAACTTGCAAAACGAATTTCCGATCTGATATTATTTTGTAGGGTGTGGAACTTTATCAATTATGATAATTTTATTAAACATATATTAGAACTTTTATAAAAAAATATCTAAAGAATTAGAAGTTATTAGTTCAAAAAGTAATGTGTTGATCAGACAAATGCCTCAAGCAATCACAATTGGGCAGTGCAACAGTCAAAACGACATCGCACACCCATCAAATAAAGTTGTAGAAAATTATCATCATTTCAACACACTGCATTCACACAATAACTCATGATTTAAGAATTGAGAGGTTATATATCTAGAAAATTAACATTCAAGAATTACTTGTAAAGAATTAATTGACTGTGACACAATATATTGAAGATTTTGCCGATATTTATGGTGTACCCTGTGAAAACACTAAATGTTATTTAATTCCCACCTGAATAACATTTAGTTCGTCTGCCTTTGCGTCGGGGCCCAAGAGTGCCTGGCGTATGAGCAGCTTGTTGCTGCGTGGGTACTCCGCTTTTGCCTCGGGGTCCCATGTTTCAGACTGATGTGATGATGACAAGGTAACACCTGAAAGAATACACTAGTTTATCAATAATAGAAAGGCAAACGGTCACACTATTCCTGTTTATTTTTCATCATAACCTCCAAATGCGCACTACGGCCAACAATCGAGAACATAAACAAAGCGTTAAGCGGTGGACGCCTGATAATATGGGTTCGCCGAATTGTTTATCCCTGTCATCGACTATAGATATGGTAAACTGTCGCGGCTTGGACGCCACAAATTTGAATTGCGCGCCTAATATCCAGTATCCACTGACTTTGCAAATTACCAACGCATCATGCGTGAGCAAAAAATCAATAGGAAGCATCACGTGTAAGCCGAACGATGAATGAGCCTCAAAAGCGCCATTTCAATATCACAGTAGGAAACTGGCCATTTCGATTTCTTGATCGAAAATGGCGGCAAGTTAATTACAAGGTAAATCTCTATATTGTCAAATGAATAATTAATGACAAGGATTGTATTCCCGTATCCACATGTTGGAAAAGAATTTAAACAAATATTAACTACAATTTGTGAAATAAAATGGCGAGTGCCGGGTGTCAAAGCTTGACGCTGGAATTTAGACATTTTTACGTGTAAAGTACAATCATAATTAGATAAATACAATATTTAAATAACACAGAATTATATCAAGAATAATACGTACCATAGAAATATTCGTCCGACATGGTGATTTCACTAATTTATTGAGATTTTTGCGACACGTTCACGTGCGATGCCGGCACACACAAATCTGGAGTTCGGAGTTGCCAACAATAGTATTTAACTCTCCAATTTGCAATTTATGGTACTCACACCCAAAACCAAAACCAGGCAGCGCCACCGTCACCCTTACTATCCCCACTCCACCCATATAGATTTCTAAAGATGTACATTGTATATTCAGTAGCTTTATTCCAATCCAAATAATTAAAAAATTATGTGATCTTACTTTAAATGGAAGATTGTTTTGAAAAATTATTGTTTGTCACTAAGGTAAAAGCCAAAAGACTTACAACACAGTTCATCTTATTACGTAGCGTTTCCACATTTAAAAACTCCCAATGAATAAGATATTATTTCCCAATGAATAAGGTAGAACTTGGAGGAAACTTATTTAGTGCAAAAAATTGTTCAACATTATGTGTGGTAAATTTTACAGTCCTCCGTTCGCATAAATTATATTTTTACATCATACAAAGCTTTTTCTTCCGGTATTAATATATTTATACTTGAAGATCATCAGACCCTGGATACTATCAGAACGTAAAGTACTTGTCAAGACGAATTAAAATATTTCAAACTCGATGGTGTTGCGTCGTTTCATTACAGAGTTCCTATGGCCACCTTCCAGCTCCACCATCAGATCAGTTCTATATCCTCATAATATTGCATTGTCACACTATTTACGTATACTTAGGTCGGCTAAATTTCAGCACAGTCGGTTAAACATGTCTGCTTCAAAATTAAGTTGCAACTAGTAGTCTTCACCGATATAGTGTAAGATCGATGAATTATTATTCTAAATTATATTCTATCTATAATTATATTCTATTCGCACAATTAACACCAGACCAACAACAGACGAATGTCTCAAAATGTATATAAAAGCAATAATTTGATAAACAACAACAATACTGAGACAGATAAAAAGCTATTTAAATACTAAATAAAATTACTTTGTTTTATAAATTTCAAATGAAATTGAAAGCGCTCTCAAACAGTTAGATTGTAATGTGCTAGTGAACATAATTATAATAGTTAAATGCGTGGAGTCCCTCCGCGCCGAAGAAGTGAAACTTCGTAATGTGCAACAGTGCTTTCATATGCCCTCCATGGTAGCGTTAAACGTTTAACGCAACCTTGTTGGAAGTCGCATTAGAAGTTTCACTTCAATAATTAAACAGTCATTATCAACTCCAGGATACTATCTTAAGCAACATTTAACTAACTGATGATCTTTTTCAGCTCTTGCAGCTGCTTCACGACAACGCGCGACCCCATACTGCGCAACAGATAGTCTCCGAGCTGCAAGAGCTGGGGTTGGAAGCTCTCCCTCATCCGCCATACTCACCAGACCTTGCACCTACCGACTATTACTTTTTCCAAAATTTAAACAACTTTTTAGTGGGTAAAAAATTCAAATCCCGAGAGGCAGTACAAAATGCCTTTGAAGAGTTTGTTGCCTCCCGTCCAGCTGATTTTTACAAGAAGGGCATCAATAAACTGCCAATGCGTTGGCAAAGATGCATCGATTGCATGGGTGATTACTTCGAATAACAGAAATAAAAAAGTTTGAAAAAATAAGTACTTTCACTTATTGCATACAAAACGGCAATTTCATAGGTAAAGACCTATTATTATTATTAACCGAAGAAAAATTAAAAACGGATTGAAAGGATAAACCTCTTCTCACTTCTTTGCATTCATAAATCTAGTAGGCATACTGTATCCAAACAATAACCTTTACTCTTATTTACAAAAAAAATGTGTTGAGATTATGACATACATTGCCATAACCACTGACCTCTGTTAAACAAAATATGGGTTCTCCTTTACAAAGTATAAAATAAAAAGAAGTCGCTTTCGCTGTCTTTAGCTTAGATATTATAAACTACTCAACGGATGTCAATGCAGCCTTTTTGTAGGGTTTATGTGTTGTACCCTTACAACACCAGCCGTGGGTATCACCGCGAGGCACAGCCAGTGTAAAATAAAGGTCAGCGGCGATGCCGGTGCCTACGGTATGTTGCTCATTCAACAACAACGACATGTTGGTGTTCTCATCGATTTCAAAGCTAGGTGGTGAGTTGTCATTGTCTCTATTCATAGATAGAGTTCAGTAAATTTGAATGAAATTATTTTATCAACGTTGCGTCGTCATTCAACCAAATGTAAAGTGGCCTAGTACCTTCCCTTATTTCAGGGATAATTATGGTTTGTGCAGCTGGCAACATTATTTTCAAAGTTAATTCATAGAGAACGAGAACGTACAACGTTCATGCGTACTGAACACTGAAATATTCTCGGAACTCGGAACTTGCACTGGTTTTTATAATAAAGAAAATCTACCTAAATTATTAATAGTAAATAAACCAAATAATAGTTTTCTCTTTCACATATTTTACTATTTACGCAATGGCGATACAAAATATTTGACGATTTAATTTGTGCTTTCCGTTTGTTGATACCAATTTTTACTTGAAACGATTTTGTCACGGTGTTTGTATCAAAATAAGTATTGAAAACTTTTGTCATAAAAAAATGATATAAACCTACACTTCAATCCGCGCACTACGAAAATAAATCGTTTGCGATTTAAAATTGCAGATGCGAAATCATATGTAAATTTTGTATGTAAACAAATCATAGTGCGCGTAGGCGGCGGCGTAGGAACTATTGTCGTTTGCGATATTATTTCGCACTTTAAAAATCGCAACGAATAAAAATCGTAGTGCGCGCTTTGCCTTAGTTAAATTTTTAGGGTTCCGTGCCAAAGGCAAAAAACGAAAAGCTTATAGATTCGTCATGTCTGTCTGTCTGTCTGTCCGTCCGTATGTCACAGCCACTTTTTTCCGAAACTATAAGAACTATAATGTTGAAACTTGGTAAGTAGAAGTATTCTGTGAACCGCATTGAGATTTTCACACAAAAATAGAAAAAAAGCAATAAATTTTGGAGGTCCCCATACATAGAACTGAAACACAAAATTTTTTTTCATCAAATCCATACGTGTACTATGGATAGGTCTTCAAAAATGATATTGAGGTTTCTAATATCATGTAAACTTCCACCGAAAATTGCTTTGAACGAAATCTAGTAAGTAGTTTTTTTTATAAATAAATCGTTCGCAATTTACCTTTCATTCGATCAACACAAATATAAAAAAAAAAATGTTACTTGCAGCTGCGGAACCCTTCATGGGTGAGACCGACTCGCACTTGGCCGCTTTTTTTTCACTAGACATTGCAGAAACACAGTATTTAAAGCTTTAACAGCTGTACCACAAGCTGTTCGAGTAAAGTGCTTACTAATTCATTTGGCATATTTAAGCAAATCAATGGACATCGGGTATGGTTATGGAACCCTTAAAATAATAATTTATCGATGCTGGAAAACATAAACAATTCTTTTTGTAACTTCTTTTTACCCGTCTGCGAAAGGAGGGTTATGTTTTTCGAGTGTATGTATGTATATTTCTTTGGCACGCCCTAGAGCCTAAACGGCTTGTCGTATTTTTAACCGACTTCCAAAAAGGAGGAGGTTTTATGTTCCACTGTATGTATTTTTAAGTGAGTGGTGTCAATAGATTCGTCTTAGTCGTGAGAGTGACACTGAGTCCTGAGTACATCAAAATTAAAAAAAAATAGGATTTTTGGCGCCAAAAGTAATATAAAAAATGTTTAAAATACATCGAGTGTGGTATCAAAATAAAGATTTTTTTACGGTGATTACGAATATATATAAAACTTTAAATATGTTTTTATTGTTAAATATTGACGCAGTCGGGTATTTTATTTTTAATAATTAGTCTACCTTGACAATCAATTCTGTAGTGCTTTACTTAAGAAATAAAACTACAAATAAGGTTTAATTTAGGTTAATATTCCAAATTCACATAGGTATGTTCCTTCTTACGATACAAGAATCTGACGCAGATTTGTAAAAAGTACCTCGACTGCTAGGCGACATCATTCTATGAATATGTTTAAAATTCCTGTTTTCGGGATAATCATAATTAGTAAGCGATTTTAACTTGGAGTGAATTGGACGACGGCGACCTTCCAGCACCTTTCCGATTTTAGTTTTTACTTTCCCGTCAGCTTTATTCCCAAGCATGACTGATTTGTTCACTGGTAGTTCTACTGAATTAGATTTTTCACATTGATCGTTATCGCTTTTAGAATCCTGATGTGGTATCTCAGGTCCATCTTTAACTGATCGATAAATTTTAAGTTGTGTGTTTTCGTAATGTAGGTTAGCATTTATTTGTAAGAGATTTAAATATTTTTTGCTATTCGGTGACACTGTGGAACTCTTGAGTATATTATCCAGTAGAAGATCCAAAGTTTTTCTGTTGTCTTGTAGTAGAAAAATGATTTTCTCGCATGTCTGTGTAATAAATTTATTATATATGTTTAGCAACTTATGTGCAGAAATAATAGACCGAGACAGGTGTTGTGCGAGTTTGGTTGAGGCCGCACTACGGTTTTTTCCCGCTAGCGGTTAAACCGCCAAACCGCGAAACCGCCCGAAGCGCACACACTACGGTTATAAACCGCGAACAGTGTTGCCAACAGATAAACTAGCTCTCCACTAGATTCAACTTTTAAAACCACCAGAAAACCACTAACAAATATACAATACAATGGTCTGGAATTTTATAATCAAAGCAGCATTTGCCTTCCGACCGTCGAACCTTCAAGAAAAGAGCGTACTCCTTTTTAAAAGGCTGGCAACGCACTTGTGATGCCCCTGATTGCCTCTGGTGTTGCGAGTATCCATGGGCGGCGGTAATTGCTTACCATCAGGCGATACGTCTGTTCCTTTGTCCCCTATTCCATAAAAAAAACACAGCGTACTCTCAATATAGCAGATAAAAGATATAACCTCATTCTATTTCTCTGCTTGTTTTTTAATATATTCATACTGCTAAATAGTCTCTTAACATTTTTTGTATAACCTAAAAGTAACCAAGAGATGAAAAATCACCTAAAACATTACAAAAGTAGCCTTCTGGGAACACTGGACAGAACCGCTCGCGGTTTCGCGGTTCCATTCTGTAGGAGGTCGCGGTTTTAAAATCAGTCGCGGTAAAAAACCGCCAGTGCGGCCGCTTCCATTAGTATCCTTTGGTTACAAAATCAGGCGGTTAAAAACCGTGGTGGTTTAGCCGTAGTGCGGCCTAGCACTTTATATGGAATCACAAGTGAAATATTGATTATTTTTCTTTTAAAGTCATACTTGAATAAAATAAGAGTGAAATAAATACCTTAGTGTTTTGAACTTGTAAGTTCTCCAACTTTTTTTGAAGAACTGTCTTACTTGATTTAATTTTCATATACTTAACGCCAATATTATAAATAACTTCATCCTTAGCCTTTGAATCATCCAATAATTGTCTATAGTGATCATCACGACCCTAAATTGGAAATGGTAATAACGGGAAATTTAACATTATTAGAAGCTGATTCTAAGTTCAGAAAAAATACAAATTGGGTATCAACTCGTTTTGTTTTATTATATAAGGTGACAACTTTTGTGTTTTTTTTTTACATTAAAATCATTTCTAAGGTTTATTAGTAATATAATAACAAAATTGATATCCCAGAATGCATTACTATTGTAACCTTAGAGCATATATAGCTGTAGGGACCACTGAACGGGCGGAAAGCGTGATCGGAGAAGAGAGGAACTGAGTTTGGGTAGTGTCTGTCTCACTCAAGCAAACTTCTGGTTGGGCTTCTGATTAGTTGATGTATTTCCTGCCAAATCAGTCATGCAAATTGGTATATGCGTTCACCAATAAGTAACTTGCGTGAGAGAGACAGACACTGCCCAAACTCTGACTCTCTCTCTCCCTCTGCTCCGATCACGCTTTCCGCTCGTTTGGCTGCCCTTTCAAATATATGTGCTAAGATTGTAACAGTGTGGATTCATACAAATTCACGTACCTATCACAAAATAAAAAATAAAGTTTGGTTTCGTACGAGAATTTATTTTTAAGGAAAACCGTTTGATTAAGATATGTATTATGATTTGTCTGATTGTTAATATTATAAATATAATGATGTACTGAAAATCTTACTTACATCATAGTTTTGTTGACACTTCATCTCACACTCATTCTGTTTTGATAGTCTCTTATTCTCGTTTATTAGAAACTCCTTTTCCTTGGAATGGATATCCCTAAAAAGCGCATGGTAAATAAAATCTGAAGTTTTTGAAAGGCCTTGCTAAGCGAATAAATGTTAAATAAAAATAAATAAATATTTCTGACATTTTAACACATAAACGCCATCTAGTCCCAAGCTAAGCAGAGCTTGTGATATGGGTACTAGACAACTGATATAAATATTACTTTTTTGGAAATAGTTATGTACTTTACAAAGAAAATACCCAAACTCCGAAACAAATATTTGCAGATCATACAAACATGTAGTCCGACCCAGAAATCGAACCCGAGACCTCAAGAAGTAGAAGAATTCAAAATTTTACCTTTCATCTACAAGTTGTTGATGCAAATTTCTGTTAGTTCTTTGTGCACTTTTTAATTCAATATATATTTTTTCCTTTTCACGGGCCAAAGTACCAATAGCTGCGTCTTGACTTTCAACAGAAACTTTGAGAGAATCGATATTTTGCTTCAGCAACTCTATTTCACTTTGTAATTTGGAAACTTCTTCTGAATGAGATAAGCTTTTCCCTGAAGAAGCAGATCTTAAAGAACTTTTCGACAAAATACCTCTAAAATTCATCCGAAACTATATATTGTATTTTAAACTTAAATTAAATCATTATAAATAATTGAAACTCGAATTCAAAAACAATTTTTTGTTTACCTAATCTGATCAAAATCGTACCAAAATTTTGTCATTTACATGCAAATGACAAGTCAGCTTTGTCATTGGTGAGCTGAAGATTTTTTTCAGTGACTCAAAGTTGAGTTGTTTGCAACTTTTCACTTTTCAAAAATAGTTTTGACTTTTGAATGAACCAAAGACAATTTACTACTACTTAGTACCTAATGTAGCCATTTTGAATAAAATTTCTAGCTTTATTTTGATAAGTCGTTCTGAAAATACCTCGATTACTATTGGCTGAAAATAAATATCGTGTAAAATAAATTCACAGGAACCAATAATATGGCATGTAGAAGCAATTTGACACACGTTCTATGAGCCATCTCGTTTCAAGGAATGACACCAAAATTGACACAAAATTTGTCAAAATACCGTTTATACTTAATTGCCTCTATCCCCGTTGTTTCTTTTATGTTTTCTTTCGTCTCCCCTGGTTTATTTGATCCATCGTTTGGAAAGAATCACAAACAAAACTTGTATTTTGATCAGCACATTATCGGAAAAGAGTGAGTAAATTGTATCGGTCTAGTAGTCTTGACCTTATGCCATCGCTACTCTTGATGTTTTATGTTGTGTAACGACGCCAAATTTCTGAGCAGAACGATGCCAAGATTCGTATCAACAACCTCGATCCCATAATAAATAAAATACGCATTCGGTGATAGTGTCGCGAACTGTCAATGCTGCAAAAATTAAATAGTTCAAAGTGAAATTATTCACACTCCTTTCTATTTTACAACGCGAGCTATTTGTCCTCGCCGTTCCTTTTATATCAATTATAATCATTTCTAGGTGACAGGAAATTATCGAAAGCGCACCTAGAAACCAACAAAAGAGCAATCGTTCACCTGTGTAAACACAAGTCAAGCAATATTATAGAATCTCGTATAATGAGAACCTCATAGTAGTGAATCGTGAAGTGTAGCAAGTGATTTCTCAATGTTATAATTGATGGTAAAATGAGTGAGGAGGTGCAGAATGACGGGAGTACGAAGCCCGCGCCGTTGGACCGTGACTCCGCCGCCCCCGTCGCCGCCGCGCTGCCAGCGCACCCGGCACTGCCAGTGCCCGAGCCGCCCGACCACCACGACTCTTCCATTAATGTGTCACAAACAAGCATCACCCAGGTGAATACTGACATCATCATTTTACTGACAAACACCGCCTTGTAATACCCACTTGACAGGAACTTTATACTCCATATAGGTCACTTTCTGGAAATTGTTCTGCCATATTATGGACGAGGCGGAAAAAAGTTCAGTGATAATCAAACTTATTCAATGTTAACGGTACTATTAATGAATTTTGAAATGATACACACATTTTTATTGCATGCCTTAATTCCTTAATCGGCATTCTCTTTGTAATGTGTACTAAAGTAGAGATGGGTAACGCAGCGAATTTCCTTGCGCCAACGCAGTAACTTAGGCACAGTCCATTGCTCTGACTCACTGCGTTAACTCAAAATTGTGCCATGGCGCAACTGAATAGTACAGTGAAGCGGGCGCTATCTGCACGCCGCGCTCACAAGCTGTTGACATTTTCGTGAGAACAGAACTGCGTTGTTCCATTGTTGGCTCAAATATTCACTCAGCGCAACCAGTGAGTTTAGAGTGAGTGAGATCGGAATGTGTTGATGATACTGGACACTGGATTGTATCCAAAAGTATTAGTTTAGTAATTTAGTAATAGTTTTGTTCCGTAACAGACTATTATTACAATTTCTAAGCATTAAAGGAAATTAATCTCTAATTCAATGAAGTTAGGGCCTAAAACCATCATACATAAATGAACGGGTCATGCTCATGCCACTTATTGCCATTGAATAAAGTACTTTTTTTTATACTGTCTCAGTTCCCATCTTACTGTCCATCTTTCAATAATACATATTAAATTCATCAATCAATTCTTCAATAATATTTATATATAAAGTAAAAAAAAAACGATAGGTATTATACATTTTTGAAAGGGGCACAAGAACACCAATGTGAGTCGGTAAGGCCCATACCGCACGGCGTATTTTAAACGCGCGTGTGAAGCGCGTTCAAAACGCGTTTGAAGCGCGTAGAAATCACACAATCTTTCACTCGTAAATGAATCTATCCAATAGATTCGCTTATTTTTACGTTTTTTTCTTTTTAAAAGCAATACAAGCCAGCGTGTGCTGTGCTGTCTCAACCGCTTCTCAACATCTAGACGCGCGTTTCACAACTGCCCCGTGTGCTTAGGATATAAGGTTGCGTTCAAATCTGGTTTGAAGCGCGTATACGTGCGTCATCTGCGCGTTTAAAATACGCGGGCCTAAAATAACAGTTTGTTTTCTGTGGCTATAAAAATAAAACACGATAGAAAGAAGCCATTTCAAAGTTGAAAATTGATTCGGATTGGAAGTTAAACGTTTTAATAAGAAAAAAGTTCAGTATTTTTGATTTTCGAATGTACAGGTATTCCGTCACGGTGGTCAACTGAGCCACCTGTCTATATTAAAAATTTGGTGGTTGATACGTGCGTGCGTTGTGCCAGCACATTTTGAATCATCCGGTACTGCGCTGTGCGCCAACTCATTTTGAAATAGTGTGTTGACACATGCGGCGCAGTGAACTGAGTTGACGCAATTGCGCGACGCAGTGCAGTGTTACCCATCTCTAGTACTAAGCAATAAATACAGTGCACCAATCACATACTATATGTGTGTAAAACTAATTTCTAATACTTTTGTTGCAAAGCAAGGTGCCTTTTAAGTCAATATTTCTTCTCTTTTCATAATTCCTAATTGCACTGATGACGATTTATTAAGTTTTGACTGCTAATGCGACAGTCAGAAGGTTACATTGGGTCTGTGACAAAACTTAAACCTGATGCAACATAATTATAAAGTGAATAACCAATTTTTGTGAGAAAAAGAATAATACTATTGTGTGAAAATGTGCTCATTTGGTTGAACAAAAACTCTCTAAACTAAAAATCACAAAAAAATAGTTTTGTTGAGTAAATCAGCATAATAGTGTAGTAGGTAAAGATTATTTGAGTGCACAAGAACATAAATTGTCTGATAGCATGATTGAGTATGATGTTGGTTAATTAATATTTTTATTGTGTTGATAGTGAGGGTTGCCCAGAGGTCATGTTAGTATACACATAGTGATATTAATTATATTCATGGACACTCTGTCTTGTCACACTACTCGTGTAGGTGTACTTGAACTTGAACTCGCGGGCTGGGTTTCCGCAACTCTACGACTTTCGTGTAGGTGTATTGGATACATCCTCTTTTGTCCATTCTCATAAAGCATTAACTACCTATATGTTAAAGTAATCCTACTAATATTATAAACGCGAAAGTATGGATGGATGGATGGTTGTTACTCTTTCATGCAAAAACTACTGAATGGATTTCGATGAAACTTTACAGTAATATAGCTTATACATCAGAATAACACATAGGCTACTATTTGCCGCGATAACCGACATATACGCGGCGGAGGCGAAACCTTACCTTGGTTTCCTTCTTAATAGAGGTTCCATTGGCCAGATCCATGATGGATCTAATGAGAGTATTTTTTCTTATTAGATCTATTATTGATTTTAAATTAAAGAAATGGATCTAATGAGAACCTTATTTTTTGTAAAATAATAATTATGTAAATAATAAGAATATGATTATTTTGAGTTCCTAACACTTGTCTACATTAAAATTAGAATTTTGCAAAAAAAGGGAGTATGAAACAATGTACAAGTAGATGGGGGAAGAGAGGCATAATTGAAAATATTTATCTATACTAATAAAGCTGAAGAGTTTGTTTGTTTGTTTGAACGCGCTAATCTCAGGAACTGCTGGTCCGATTTGAAAAATTCTTTCAGTGTTGGATAGCCCATTTATCGAGGAAGGCTATAGGATATAATAATATATCATCTCGCTAAGACCAATAGGAGCGGAGCACCAATGAACAATGTTTCAAAAACGGGGGAAAATTATCACCCTATGGGCAAAAGGAGGGGCAAACGAAGTTGCGTGGGTCAGCTAGTCAAAAGTAAAAATAAAAAGGCCTCTTCAATTGCACGCCGCTTGGTTCGATCCTCGGCTTCTCGCATCCAGCTCCTGCCAGCTTTCTTGAGCAGATCATCACTCCACTTGGCCTGTGGACGTCCTACACTACGTTGGAGAGGCCTATGTCCAAAATCAGTAGACGTACATCTTGAAATAAGAAAAAATATTCTCATTAGATCCGTCCTGAATCTGGCAAATGGATCCTTTGAGAATGAACCTTGGTAAGAGATCCAAGATCACTATTATTGTCATTTGCACCCTAGCCCAATTAGGAGGTCTTTACATAGTGGGGTGACAACATTTGAACTACATGAAGAACACATTAAATGAAGGCAATACGCCTTCATTTAATGTGTCAGTCAGTGATCAATAGTTCACTGCTTGGATATAGGTCTCTTAGCCAGGAGGTTTTTAATGAGATCCACAAACTAAGAGTTTTTATTGCATTCTTTAAAGTACGACTGCACGGTTGGTCTAATGGCTTAAGTTGTCGCCACGCCGCTTTCTACTGCGCCAAGTGTCGTGGGTTCAAATCCCACATGGGACAACACTTTGTGTGATCCACAAATTGTTGTCCTGAGTCTCGGACGGACGGAAGTGGTGTCCGTTTCGCGGGAGTTCTAAAAAAATATATATTGTTGTCAAGCATTCACTGGTCAGTTAAACACTGAGTGAAATTATTTTGGGAGTTGCCCAAAAGTGTTATTTTTGTGGTGCAAAATGAAATTAGTGAAACCAAGTTTTATACCTAAACATCAGGCTGGTATAGAAGGTGAAAGCCTCATTTAGGAGAGACTTATGTCAAGCTGTAGACTGTTCAGGCTTGTTGATGTGACAGGAATATTAGTAAGGATTAAGTTACTAACTTTTGTCAAATATTTGTTGCTTAGCCCAAGAAATCATCCAAAATTAAGTTTTATTATATTAGACCTATTTGTTTTTGAAAATGGTACATTACGGGTCATCTCATTAAGCAAAATTAGAGAAAGTGCTTAAGTACAGTGGCTGCCTATATTCAGCTCGGTAAGTAGGGCTACGTCCATTTGATATTATATTACTCTACAGTGAAATTAGTCTCGAGAAATTTTTGCATATGTAGTGGTGTATATATTACTCAGATCTTAGAGCGCGTTTCCACTATATCGTTCTGGCCTATACAAAAATGTTTCGATATCCTAACATTACTATTTAATTTTATACTTATCCCTAGCAACACTCTGATTTTTGTTTTCAATAAAAACAAGTTTTTATTTTAAAGAAAAAGGTTTTGACTTTATAAAAAAAAAAAGATGTGTGTGCGATTCACACACGATAGAAGTGAAACTTCAAAGAGGAGAGACCGATATATATATTTTTTTTCCTTTCATCTAGGTTTTTCAAACCCCGCAGGGGTCTACGGGGGGTCAAAATTTTTGTTATTTTTGGCCTAGGACGCACCGTTTCCGAGATATTTCAATCTAAAGCAAAAAAAATCGTCACTTGATTGTGGAAAGTGGAAACACGCACAAAACCAGAATAAACCAGTTTACGCTGTCCGCAGGTGCCACGTGCAGTCCGGCGCCGGCGTCAGTCGCTTGGTACTGTTAGAACATAAAGCACACATTTCATTTAAAAATTATAATTATTACGTTAATTGTTAAATTTTGTATTTGTTGATTGTTGTTATTGTTTGTTATTATTGTTATAATATTTGTTGAAATGTTTAATTTGTGTAACTTTATATTGTTAATTCAAAATGGCTCCAGTGTTAAAACATGGTCGAGGCAAGCCTTTGACTTCTCAAACTAAAGAAGTTTTGTACTGTTTGTACAAATATTTCGAAAATGAGTGTAATAACAACCCGAGCAGTATTATGACCCCCACTCAATTAGTTGCTAAATCAACAGGAATTTCAATAGCATCCGTCAGAAAGGTAGTTTCAGAAAGCAAATGTCGTCCTTCAGATCAGGAAGTAACATTTAAATCTCCTAAAAAGACCGTCTGTTTACACCGACGAAACATATATACATACATCACATACCCTCTCGAAATCTTGGTCAGATGGAAGCACTTCAGGTTTGAAGCAACATATATCGAAATCGAAAGGCAACCGCTTAATCATTGTTCATGCCGGTGGTATGGATGGCTTTATACCAAATGCATTGCTTATGTTTAAAGCCAACCAAAAAAGTGGAGATTACCACGACAATATGAACTATGACAACTATTCAAGGTGGATTCAAACTCAATTAATACCCAACTTACAACCAAATAGTGTTGTTGTTGTTGACAACGCACCATATCATAACTCAATACAAAATCCTGCACCGAATAGTAATTCTAGAAAACAGCAAATGATTGACTGGCTGACATTGCGAAACATTGAGCATTCATCCACGTTAAGTTATGGAATCAGGCGTTACTTTGCGGAAATCCATGACATTAAATGCTATAAAATATATTTAGCTTTAATTCCGCGAGACAAATATCCAGGTCTGAAAGCAGGGCACAAATCCCACCGTCATGCATATGTACACATACAAAACAAGTGAGAAATAATTAGCATGCCATGCAACCAAACCTATACTCGACACGTGTTTCGCCCCTTTGAGAACGCTCGACGAGTCAACATCTCCTGAGGATGCCCCGTGGAGGGGCGAAACACGTGTCGAGTATAGGTTTGGTTGCATGGCATGCGAGCGTTTGAGGTCGAGCGTTCGAGCTCAAACGCTCGACGAGTCAACATCTCCTGAGGATGCCCCGTGGAGGGGCGAAACACGTGTCGAGTATAGGTTTGGTTGCATGGCATGCTAATTATTTCTCACTTGTTTTGTATGTGTACATATGCATGACGGTGGGATTTGTGCCCTGCTTTCAGACCTGGATATTTGTCTCGCGGAATTAAAGCTAAATATATTTCATAGCATTCATCCACGTTGCTTAAGCCTCAATTATATGAACTGATTCTGCAAAACAAGGCGAGATTTGTAGAGTACAAGATAGACGAAATATTACGACAGCACGGTCATACTGTGCTGCGTTTACCACCATACCATCCGGAGTTTAATCCTATAGAAAATATATGGGGGATAGTGAAAACATATATTATGTCGCAAAAAAGAATGTCGCAATGAATATGAAGGTTATAATGTCATTAGCTGAAGAAAAAATGAACGCCATAACTGTGGAGGAATAGAGAAAAGTTTGTCTGCATGCTATTGAGGAGGAAAACAAATATCAGGGTAGAGACGCAGCTTTACACACAATATTAGAACGAATCATAATTAATTTAAATAATTCATCTGATGAAAGCGAAGATGGGGATGATTGTGATATGCCTGGGGTTGATGAATTATTAGAATAAAACATTTATGGCCGGAGAACACCTAATTCATACACGTCTTCACTGAAGTGAAAACCGGCATTCACTGCTTGTGATGTTTGGAACTGGCTTGTTACAATGCAGTGGATACACATTTTCACGTCCGTATTAGTACGTAGTGCGTATGCGTAGACGTGTACGCATTTGGTGTGCTCCAGCCACAAACGTATATTACCTTTAAAAAAATAAAAACTAAAAATAAAATGTTGTTTTTTTTTTATTTGCTGACCATACACTACTACAAACGCAAAAATTTCTCCAAGCTAATTTAACTTTAAGGAGTTCTTTCATGGTCATCAAATAGCCATCTAATAAGTATAAACATTTTATTTGTGGTGGAGATGTTTACATGCAATTCAATATAGATGGTGGAGATGTTTACATGCAATTCAATATAGAATAACTTACATCGATTTGTGGTGAGAGTTGTTATTTATTGAAATGAACCATTAATTGAAGTATTTATTTATTTATTAGCCCAAAAATGGATGATACTCTATTAAGTACAAACATGGTTCTTAAAACTTACCTTCTGGCTACTTACACATAGGCACACTATTAGCTAGTTAACTTTTTTGTAGACCTACTTCTGAGCTGAATGAATATATTTAAGGTATATCTTCTACATAATAAAAAGGAATCGCTGAAATGTATGTACGCGCATAACTTCCGATAGGCTGCACAAAAGTAAAAAAAAAATTATGTGTTCGTTCTTGTTAGTATAAGGTTTGCATACAAAAAGACAATGAAAGATAACGGGAAAAGTAAATTTGTTGTCCGCGACTGTAAGCTGTGGGAAGCTGAGACAGATATGTAAATATGGCGGTACGAAGTTCGCCGGGTCAGCTAGTTTTATTTAAAGAACAGAAGTAAATGTTACTGTGATGTTTCAGATGACAGCGAGCTCGGTGCCGGCCGGCGAAAGCTCCAAATGGTGTTGTGATGTTTGCACGTACGAGAACTTTCCACTCTCTCGAAGGGTATGTCTATTTATCACAACAAATATCACTGCACACTAAGTACATAGAACTATGACAGTAACATGTATTAAAATAAAAAATTGACAATTAATTGATGAGTAAGCCCATGCTCAGATGACGAGCGCTCAACACCTGTAACAACTACATAGAAAGACGCGCGTTAGCATGTGTACTCCTAGAACAAATTTCATGTAGTTGTAAACGCGCGTTAGCAAAACGCGCGTTGAGCGCTCATCATCTGAACATGTCCTTAGGGTCAATTTATACTAGCGCAGAGTCGAAGCGCATCGAAGCGTCTATCCAAAACTGAACATTACAAATGCAACCTTAACTCCACAGCGGAACGCACACATTACTTCTGAGATTTTAAAAAGTCTCGCGCATTCTTCGGAATTAGCAACAACGCTGATTGGTGCGCGCGCATTCTCACGTATCCATGCGCCCTCTAGCGAACCTACGCGTCATCACTCGGAAATTACGGAACGTTATAATTCCACTTTCTTTTTCTTCTTTCGTTTTCTTCTTCTTCAACTTCCGATATAAGTAATATCATTGCAAGATCAATGTCAACCATTTTGCGCACGTTTCAGCTACGGGAGTCAACTGGCAAGTGATTTACTAGCACTGCTGTTGATACCCATTACTACACGTAAAAGAGTGCTTCGACTCTGTGCTAGTATAAATTGACCCTTATTCAACGAATATTATGTATCATCGTTTTATACGGAATACATAATAGAAAGTTCAAATGTAACCGATAACTTTATAATCTAAACCTTTAAGTCGGCTGCGCACGTTTCGGGGCCTGCGCAGATAGACAGGAAGATTTCTCCGGTAATTTGCTTGCGGTCTGCTTGCACAGGCGGCAAACCTGCAGAAATTGACCTGTACGGTAAATTGTAGCATATATGGCCGTCTTTTGATCAAAAAAAAAAACGTGTGAGTCTCGGGACGCCCGACAGAAGTGGTAACTTGCCAGACAGACTGGCGCCCTAACGCGTTACGCAACGAAGCGGTTTACCATCCCTTAAGAAGTTATCACTTTAAAATGTTAAGATATAACTTGGCGAACAACGAAGTGATACAGGTGTTACAAACATGTGTTGTGCAAACATTCAAAAATTTTGATACCTGCAACAATTAACTTCAAAAAATTTTATTTTTTGAGTTGCATCTTAGACCTAAACCTAACTGTAAATTTTCAAAGTATCTTTCAAAAACATGCCGATTATGAGCTTCATAACTATGAGGCTTCTGCTTTAAAACTACAATATAAACATAGAGCTGATATCACGTCTGGTAAAAGTGATTATTTCACTTGATTGGGTTATTTTTTTTTATATATGTTGCACACTGGCTGTTAACCCGGCCTTTGTTTCGGTGCGCATGCGCGTGGGATTTGCGCACGAGCAGCGCGATTATCTGCGCTGTGGGAATAACATATCGCTCTGTACATTTTTTAATAACAATAAAGTACTAGGAAATTATATACACGGAACTTTTCTGTTACATTTTGTTATGAGCTGTAGATTTAAAAAAAAGAAATATCATTGGTAATATATGATAAAAAATTCGTCAAGGGAGTCAGCCCGACCGTAGTGATACCACGGCCTCACAGAAAACCGGTGTGAAACAGCGCTGGCGCTGTGTTTCACCAAGTGAGTGAGGATACCGGAGGCCCATACCCCAAACCCTCCCCTATCTCCCAAAGGCCGGCAACACACTTGTGACGCCTCTGGTGTTGCGGGTGTCCATGGGTGGCGGCGGCGTTAATCGATTACCATCAGGCGATACGTCAGCTCGTTTGCCACCAATTCCATGAAAAAAAAATAGTCCCCGTCTGCCCCGACAGACTTCGTTCTGTCAAAAGTTAATGGCCTTCCGCAGTCAAATAGAAAAAATAAATAAATGTTGTTTTTACTATTAATCCTCGCAATTATTACTTTTTTTCTATCAATAAGAACCTTCCTTGTGCCGTAAGAAAAAAATTGGACATCTAACACACAAAGCTAGTCTCAAGCTAAGCAGAGCTTGTGTTATGGGTACTAGACAACTGATACAAATACATATATACTTTATTTTTGTAAATACATACATATTATTCATATTAGGTCTTTACCTATGAAATTGCCGTTCTTCAGTACTGGTCATTTCAAATAAAAAAAAGTTTGTAATGGCTCTGTATTTTAATTTTGTTTCAAAACCATGACATTCTATTTACAAACTCAGTCTTTTGTTTTTTGATTAGCGTTGTATTTTCATTACATTAGAACATTTTTCGTCATAATGGATACTTTAAAAAATTGTGTAATTATGGAATATGAATTCCGTCGTGGCACCAATGCGACACAAACAGCACGTAACATAAAAAACGTTTACGGAGAGAACTGTACAAACGAACGCACAACCCGTTATTGGTTTTCCCGGTTCCGTTCTGAAAATTTGACGAGTTGAAATGCATTATAAGTTCTATACCTACTACCGTACATCTAATACTAATTACTGAGACATGAATTGCAACGGAAACGCAAGCTTTAGAGCTACAGATTCCTAACTATACCCATTATTATAACTACCGCAATGATAGTAAAAGTGGAGGTGTTTCAGCTTATGTACACAACAATTTGCATCATAACCTATGTGAGTCAACCTATGTCGATGGTAATAACTATCTATGGATACACATACAGAAATTTTCCCTTGATGTTGGCGTCATATACAATCCTGGAAACACAAATTTTAATAACTTTTTGGATGTTCTTGATCAACAACTACAACAGAGAAAGAGGTCCATGGTTTTTGGTGACTTTAATATAGATCTCCTCAGCAAATGCAACAAAGTAAGCCGTTACAGACAAACAATTCGAGAAGCTGGTTACAAATTCCTTAATAAAACAAGCAAAAGTCATTGTACAAGGGATTCAGATTCTAAGAAATCAATTCTAGACCATGTTTACACCAATCTCGAGTCGAACAACTACAAAATGGCCATCCTCAACACCTCTATGTCAGATCACAAACAAATATATTTACAAATAGACAAATTTAAGCCACTGCAAAAAATGCGAAAAACGTTTGAAGCTATAGATTATTCAGAATTATATAACTCTATGAGGACCGACAAGATCTCAAATGGACACGGAAACTATGCATTGCTTGAATCCAAAATAAAATATTACATACAGAAAAGTAAAGTTCAGAAAACTAAAATACTTAATACACCCGGTAAGGACTTGATAAATAGAGATATAATAACTGGTATACGTGACAGAAATTACCTATGGACGTTACACAGGAATGACCCCAAAAACGAGATACTAAAAGAGCAATTTGAAACCAAAAGAGAAGCTATAGCTAATTTAATTCAATCCACAAAAAACGTATATTATTTTAAGCAATTTACTACATGTTTAGACAAACCAAAAAAATGTGGAAGCTTGTAAACATCTTAGCAAATAATAGAACACAGAAAAAATGTCCTCCTTCCAAACTTATTGTAGATTGTAAGACGATTACAGATAAAAAAGATATTTGTGAAACTTTAAATATATCCTTTTCAAGCATAGGGGCAACTTTGGCTGAGCAAATACCAAAAAAAAATCATAAAACATGTAACATACCACTCTCTAAACCACACACAACTAATTACCCTAAATTAACTATCTTAGAGCCGTGTAGTTCAGACGAAATTAATAAAATTATAAAATCACTCGATACGAATTCCAGTACTGGTATAGATGGGATGAACACCAAATCTATTAAATGCCTACAAAGCTTAATAACACATGACCTAGTAATCTGCTTTAATAAACTTATAGTAAATGGGGAATTCCCAAAGACATTAAAGATAGCAAAAGTTACCCCTATCTACAAATCAGGACCTACAACAGACCCAGGTAACTATCGCCCAATCTCCGTTCTGCCAGTACTTTCCAAAGTCTTTGAAAGGATTTTGCATATGAGACTAGTGTCATATTTAGAGTCTTTCAACTTCATTTCAGACCAATAGTATGGCTTTAGAGCTAGAAGTAGTACCACTACGGCAACTATTGACCTTATTAGTAAGATCAGAGTAAATATAGACCGGAAAAATATTGTCGTGGGAGTTTTTATCGACCTAAAAAAAGCCTTCGATACCGTAAGTCATCAACTACACACATCAAAAGTGTCTAGGGATCAAGCATTTTTATGCGGATTTCTTGAGATTGAGATGTGGCTTTGGCCCTGGCCTGCTCAGTCGCCAGACTTGAACCCGATTGAGCATGCATGGGATATGCTACAGAGAAGAGCTCTGCCGAATATGGAGGGTATCCAGTCGCAAGAAGACCTTTTTTTGTTGTTGCAACGAACATGGGCGGCCATTCCACAGCGTGATTTGGATGAACTCATTTTGAGTATGCCAAACCGATTCTTGTGATGTTAGTATTCGCGGTAGAAACACGGATTATTAATTGTTTAAGTTACCTAATAAAATTTTAAAGAAAACTGTTATTTCAGTCTTTTTTTCGAACTTTAATGTTAGTGGTTCAAATGTCAAAAATCTCTTTATTAGGAAAATGGCAAATTTCTTTATTAATGCAAAGGTGACTTGGTTTATCGTTACTGTGACAAACGAAAACACTTTATTTGATGAATGCTTAAAGAAAATTTTAATTAATATCAATCAGGAGAAAAGTTATTGCAAAAATATATGTTGATCCCTAGACACATATGTTGATCCCTAGACACTTTTGATGTGTGTACTTTTAAATAAATTACAAAACATTGGTATCAAAGGTATTGCTCTAGAAATGTTTAAATCGTACCTAACCGATAGACTGCAGGTTGTTAAAATCGATAATGTTGTAAGTAATGAATCACCTATCACGTATGGAGTCCCGCAAGGGTCAATACTTGGTCCGCTCTTATTTACAATTTACATAAATGACATAAAAGATCTAGGACTTCATGGCCATTTAACTCTATACGCTGACGACACATGTCTCTTTTATTTTGGACCCACACTACAAGATATTATTTCACTAGCACAGGAGGATCTAAACACCCTATCAAATTGGTTTCAATGTAATCTACTAACAGTTAATATTACAAAAACTAGCTATACTATATTTAGAACAAGAAATAAACCTATACCTATTCATAAACCACTAACAATAAATAATATTCCGTTAGAACAGAAGTCAACTGAAAAATATCTATGCTTAAGAATAGACCAACATTTATCCTGGAAGACCCATATAGAACATATAAGAGGCAAAATTTCATCACTCCTAAACCCCATGCGATCCCTAGGTAAATGCATTCCGCGTAAATTACGATTAAATGTTTATAATTCATTAATAAAACCTCATTTATTATATCTAATTGAGATTTGGGGGAGTAGTACAAAAACGAATCTACAGCAATTACAAAGAAAACAAAATAAAATCATAAAAATATTATTTCAACTACCGTATTTAACACCAACCTGCAATGTTTATAAAAAAACTAAAATTATGAATATCAAACAACTTTACATGTACAGCACCTGTATTTTAATCAAAAACATTCTAAATAAAACTATTCACACCAATCTATCATTTATTCATAAATCTGAAATAAAGAAACGTAGCACTCGTCGAGGAAGTTTGATTGTATTGCCGAAAAAAATAAGAACCAATTATGGAAAAAAGAACATTACTTTTGAAGGTATCCAAATGTATAATAGTCTACCCTCACACATAAGACATGTTTGTATATTAAGCCTATTTAAGTCAAGATTATCTAACTATATAATAAGCAATCACTCGCTTTTCACATAAATATAAATGTAACATATTTAAGTATTAAGACGTCCTTCCACGACTACTGTATGTAAATGTTATCTTTAAGTTAAAATAAGTTCTCATATAAGTGGCTTATGTGTCTTTTTGAGAATAAATTCTTTAAACCTAAAAAACCTAAATTTTGACTTGAAAAATGAAGCTCGTGGTCGTCCGGAAACTTTGGTTAACAATAATGAATTAAAGGCGATTGTGGAAGCTGACGAAACTCAATCTACAGCTGAGCTAGCAGCAGCTTTTAATGTAAGCATCAAAAGAATATTGATCCATTTGTGACAAATTGGCAAGGTAAAAAAGCTTGATAGATGGGTGCCCCACGACCTTAACGATCGCCAGCGCAACGTACGCGTCGAGACCTGCCTTGCGCTGCTCAACAGGCAAAGAAATGAAGGAATTTTGAAACGAATTGCTACGTGCGACGAAAAATGGATTCTGTTCGACAATCGAAAGCGCTCAGCAAGTTGGTTAGACCCTGGTTCAGCACCAAAGCAATGCCCTAAACCAAAAATGACCCCTAAAAAGGTGATGGTCACTGTTTGGTGGTCTAGTGCGGGTGTGATTCACCACAGCTTTTTACAAAACGGCATGAGCATTAATGCAGATGTGTACTGTGAAGAACTGGAGAAAATGATGGAGAAGCTTGCACATCTGCAACCAGCTTTGGTCAATCGGTCGTCCCCACTGCTCCTTCACGACAACGCGCGACCCCATACTGCGCAACAGACAGTCTCCAAGCTGCAAGAGCTGGGGTTGGAAGCTCTCCCTCATCCGCCATACTCACCAGACCTTGCACCTACCGACTATTACTTTTTCCAAAATTTAGACAACTTTTTAGTGGGTAAAAAATTCAATTCCCGAGAGGCAGTACAAAATGCCTTTGAAGAGTTTGTTGCCTCCCGTCCAGCTGATTTTTACAAGAAGGGCATCAATAAACTGCCAATGCGTTGGCAAAGATACGTCGATTGCATGGGTGATTACTTCGAATAACAGAAATAAAAAAGTTTGAAAAAATAAGTACTTTCACTTATTGCATACAAAACGGCAATTTCATAGGTAAAGACCTATTAGAAAACACCCAAACTCCGAAACAAATATTTGCAAATCATATAAACATTTGATCCAACCCGAGAATCGAACCCGAGACCTCAAGCACAGCAGTCACATACGCTACCACTGCGCCACCGAGGCAGTCGAGAAATTCTCGAGTTTTGCGCTTAGCAACACATATGGCGATTACTTTCATTTAAATAGATGCATACTACCAAGTAAACATAACACAGAACCATTGCTTAAAGCTAAATAACGTTTATAAGTAAGGCAGTAAGTATTTATTAATCCCTCAATCCCATTACCTTTAGGTGTTCGATGAGCCGGCGCCTTCTAGCTGTAAAGTTCGACGTGTAAAAATATCTGTAAAAAAATTACTTACAAAATGAATATCATTTATCTTTCTGCTAGCTTAGGGACAAAATCTAATAACAAGCTAAAATTCATTTTTTTTTATTTAAATTAATACTAAAAATATTTAAATTTAAAAAACCCCCTACTCAAGCACTTAATCGAGTAATCATACGCCAATGATATTTTTGCAGACATTCGGTTATTCTTCCCTACTTTCACCCCCATAACTTTTAAACGACTCAACCGATTTTCATGAAACATGTCTAAGAATACTTGCACGTAACTCACCTTTCAGACAGAAAAAAAAAACTAAATTGAAATCGCTCCATCCGTTCGCGAGCTACGGTGCCACAGACAGACAGACACGTCAAACTTATAACACCCCTCTTTTCCGTCGGGGGTTAAAAAATAATTATATTCCATAATTCGGAAATCATCAACTTATAAAAACGTACATACAACATATTATGATATTATTGCATCATCATTTTAATATTAATGTAAAGAAACTTTGTATTTTCAAATATTGATCACTGAAAACTCATACTCATCTGGGGGCACGGTGGTGCCCCCGCCAAGACGAGCCAAGCGAAGCGCAAGGGCACTACCTACCTTTTCTCGAAGTGTTTCGTCGTTTTTTTGAACCCTCATAACTTTGGCTCCCGATACACCAGATCGTTCAAATTCTCAGGATATGATGTTACCAATAGACTAATGAAACATACAAAGTTTCAATTACATAGCAAACAAAGTTGATACCTAAAAAACACCAATTTCGTCACTGACACACTGATGATCATCAAAACTGTTAGGGTACTTCCTGAAGTGCTAGAAAGCTGAAATTTGGTATGTAAACCAAGCTTAGTATACAAACAACAGAAAAAATCATAAACCTATTACTTTTGCCCACCAACCCCCAAATTTGGGGGTGGAAGTTTGTATGAGACTTTCACAAATGTTTATGCTAGAGGTTTTTAATTTTGGTACACGGACTTAAAGAAGAAAGAAGATGTACAAGAAATACAGCCCAAAAAAAGAAAAAAAACTGCCTCAAGCAACTTACAAAAAGAAATGAAATCCCACCAAAAACATTTTCATGTAAAATGTTGCC
Organism: Diaphora mendica; assembly: GCA_949125395.1. Classification (NCBI taxonomy): domain Eukaryota; kingdom Metazoa; phylum Arthropoda; class Insecta; order Lepidoptera; family Erebidae; genus Diaphora; species Diaphora mendica. The sequence continues at coordinate 300,667 of OX421332.1, read as the reverse complement.
AAGACGACTGCATATGGCTTACCCTGTGAAAAAGATATCAGATCTCATGTAGAGCCAAGGTTCCGAATCTACACGTCCTAACTCTACCAACCTTAACTTCGTAAACTCTACGTCTCAGTAAAAATGTATGGCTTGGCTGTTTCGTTACTTCAGAAACTAAATATTGCAAACATGCAAACACAAAAGCCGTTAGTTTCCCTGCGATGTCACGGACACGATGGCTGCCGCGAATGCGGGAGCTTTTTAAGCGATCCTTTCGCATCACTCCGCACATCCACTGCAGCATATTAATCTCCGTAAAAACGAATCAATACAAAAGTATATCACAGTAACAGTACTCTGCCACGCTTGGCTGTGGCACGTTGTAGTTACATTGATGAGAATTGTGAACAACATTGACACAAAAAGAATAGGTAGATAAAATTGATAATGATTTCTGTCTTGTAAATATTTATCCATCTGGTGACGGATTGAAATATGGAGCGCCACCACCAGCAAAAAGAAGGGAAACTTGATACAAACTTTATGCCATAAGCCCCTTTTGAAAGAGAGTCCTATGTATGTCCCGCACTGGACTGTTAATGGCTGTTGTTGATGATGATGAAACTATATTTGTCGTTTGAAAAGTAATTGAGCCGGTGTACGCTAAGATACCTCTGAGAGTATTCTACAAGTGTCGTGGCTGCACCACCCATGGTTAGTGGTCGACCCACCTACTAATGAAATAGGATAGGCCTGAAGCCTCGTGTTCCCATAGGTCTGTGGGTTGCACTCCACATTACAAATCAAAGGGTGACCGTTACTGCAGGAAGATTCCCGTAAGGGCGAACAAAATAACGCATATAAATGTCACTATTGATTGACCGATGGGGGTCTAAGTGAGCTGTTGGGGAACTCACTTGTACGTACGCGATACTTCTAACATTGTTCATTGTTTCGCTGTAACCATTATGAAGTATTTCGAAATTAAAAACGCTAAGACTATTATATTAGACTGTAATTACGGAATCTACATAAGAATAAGATTAATAAAATTGTTTAACAGCTCTAACTACGTTATTAATTTACCTAATTGGAATGAATTATATTTTTAATTGGTTGCCTTATGCAAAAAACATACGCTAGCCAGACAGTAGTTGAGACGCTTTTGTTGTAGACTACGAACTCGCGAAACGTTGTACCATTGGTAACACTTTCACTTTTCTATAGTTTAGCGCACACGAACATGCATACTAATATCATAAAGCGGAAGAGTTTGTTGTTTAAATTCACTAATCTTAGAGATTACTGATTCGGAGTGAAAATAATTACAGTATTAGATAGCTCATTCGTCGATAAAGCCTATAGGCTACATAACATCACTCTGCTACCAATACGAGCGTAGCAGCAAAAACCGTGAAAAGCATCTAGCAGAAAATATGATTCATATCTACCTTATGTCTACCTATGTTAAATATAGTCGTTCGTGACGCATGTATGCAAACATTTTGACTGTCAATTTTATTGTATACACATGGTACAGACTACCTAACAACAGCTGTTACAGGTACATGATATGAGTTGCATGACCTCATGACCTGCTTAACATAATGCTTCCACTTCTCACTACATCCGTACAACCAATATCCTGTAATAGTTGCCAAAATGTGTGTGTTTAATACGTCTCTGCCCACCCCTTTGGAAATTTAGACACTCACGTATGAACATATCAAATAGTTACATTTACAACTTCAATAGTAAATGGATAACAATCTGTTATATAAATTATTTACTACATTTGAATATTATGCGATTTAATATCGTTGATATTTTCATTGAAACTATCACAATGAATATTTTATGTAATCCTTGAGAAATGCAAAGTTTTACATGTACAAAAAAAGGCGCGAATTCACGGATGATGACTGACGCAAATGTTTGAAGGCAAAAGATAATTTCTTTGACTTATTGTCCGGCGGCAGGGAGGCCAGGCCAGAAGTCGGTATTTTAAACAACGGATTCTACTAACACAGTTCTATTTTGTTATCATGTTTCATAATGTGTCATATTGAGTTACAATAAATATACTATTTCCATTTCTTTATTTTCTCGATCACAGCTCTTTGTGGAAACTTGAACGAGCGTCTTTTTTACATTATGTATACATTATTTAATAAGAATATGACGCTTACGTACATACAAGGTCATAGCAGATGGATAGAAACTCATAGGGATGGAGCTATCGATAAACGTAATACGATAACATGATAATAATAAATATTTCGGACATCTAACACACAGAGCCATCGAGTCCCAAGCTAAGCAGAGCTTGTGTTATGGGTACTAGACAACTGATACAAATACATATATACTTTTTTTTTGTTAATACATACATATTATACATAGAAAACATCCAAACTCCGAAGCAAATATTTGTAGATCATACAAACATTTGGTCCGACCCGGGAATCGAACCCGAGACCTCATGATCAGCAGTCGCACACGCCAACCGCGAGACCAACTAGGCAGTCAGTCGATAACAGACCCGATATTTTTTTACAAAGTGTAAGAAAAAAACTATTGCCGGATAATTTTGTACTTTATTAACTAATATTACATTTCATTACAAGATGTAATTATATTATGTTGATTCTTTATTTATTTTAATCAAAATCTGATGAATCGTCACTGTCACTCGATGAGCTCTCCCTAACATATATTATAAGTTCCTGTATTTCTATATTATCGAATGCCACATGAATTTCCCAATCCGACGCTATAATGTTTTACTTCTGCACATGCATTTTTTAATAAATGTAACATCTTGTTTGCCGTAAAAGGGAAAAGAATTTCTTTGCGCATGTAATAGTCATATATATGACGGCGAATAGCGACAGCGTCGAAGTTGTCAACCGATATCACACGACGTGGTTGGCGTTTTTTCTTCGGCGTACGAAGCTTATTTTCCTGTGTGCCGCTTGTACCGGTAGTAGTTTTTGAAATTGTAGGTCCACTAATTCCTAATGCGGCCTAAACACGCTCTCGCACTTGCGACAGTGGTAATAGCGGGCCACCATTTTGATACTCTGCTTCAAAGTAATTACGAACCTTGATCACCAGTTCTCTCGCCTGCCTTTTCAGAACAGATCCTTTAGGCATTTTGACATTTGACAGCTGGGCAGCAATCAACACGGAGGAACACAACATACACAACGTAACGTATGTATAGATAATGTGAAAAAACTCAGCGAACAGAAATGTACCGTCTTGTTGCGAGTGACAGATTAAAACAAACACAAAATGGTGGTGGGTCATTGAGTGTTCCCAGCTTGCAAAAATATATTTGAATGTTTTTGTTGTATTTGTCTTTGTTCAAAAATCAAAACATAACAAATATATGCGATCAATATCATTACTTATTTGGTCACAACACTACAACTATCAAATTAGAACTGTAATCGAGAAAATAAACAAGTGGAAATAGTATAGTTACAGCTAAAGTGATGATACTAATCTTATATATAAAATTCTCGTGTCACAATGTTAGTTACCATACTCCTCTGAAACGGCTGGACCGATTTTTATGAAATATGGTGTACATATCGGGTAGGTCTGAGATTCTGAGAATCGACCAACATCGGCTTTTAATACCCCATTTTTTTTATGGCAAAACAACATTGGCCGGATCAGCTAGTAACTTATAAAAGTACTAGCTTTTACACGCAGCTTCGCTCACGCAGACTTTCATCCCCTGTTTTACCCCCTTAGGGGTGGAATTTCGAAAATTCCTTTCTTAGTGCTCACTTACGTTATATAAAGAATTAGGACAACATTTCAGGATTCTAGCTTCAGCTTGGGCTGTGCGTTGATCTCTGGGTATGTCAGTCAGTCACCTTACTCTTTTATATAATAGGTCTTTACCTATGAAATTACCGTTTTATAGATAGACTGTCAGAACTGAAAACATCATTTGGTACAGTTCGCAATAGACAGTCTCCAAGCTGCAAGAGCTGGGGTTGGAAGCTCTCCCTCATCCACCATACTCACCAGACCTTGCACCTACCGACTATTACTTTTTCCAAAATTTAGACAACTTTTTAGTGGGTAAAAAAATCAATTCCCGAGAGGCAGTACAAAATGCCTTTGAAGAGTTTGTTGCCTCCCGTCCAGCTGATTTTTACAAGAAGGGCATCAATAAACTGCCAATGCGTTGGCAAAGATGCGTCGATTGCATGAGTGATTACTTCGAATAACAGAAATTAAAAAGTTTGAAAAAATAGGTACTTTCACTTATTGCATACAAAACGGCAATTTCATAGGTAAAGACCTATTATACAGATATAGATCACTCACTGCACTGCTCTATTTCATGTTGAATTGTAATAAAGTTTATTTTTCATTCCTTGACTTTTTTTTTTATGTATGGCCCGCCATAATGACTCTACTCTGCCTGATGGAAAGCATAAGCAGAATCCAAGAGTAGTGGTCACCATACTCATTGCGAACGCAGACAATGCAGCATGGCGACCCACACTATGGCGGCCTGGTGAGGTTTCTGCATCTTTTAGTCTAGTCAACAAGTATGGAACTTGTTGACTAGACTATTTGGGCCTCCGGTCTCGCAGTCACCAACGAAACACGACAGCACGAACGCTGTCATTTAACGTTGATCTTCTGTGCGAGGGTAGTACCGCCCCGGTCGAACCGGCCCATCCGTGCTGAAATCAGCGTGGCTCTACTACCTTGACTACCCTTAGGAATAGGACTATTTCATCAAATGTAAATAAAATATAATCCTTCCAAATTGGATAACAAAACAATGTTCTGAGGCAACGAACTGAAGTAAAAATGATAAACTCCTGCTATTTTTTTGAAAAAAAATAATGTAATATATTTAAATATTATGAGAAAAGTTCTATTATTTTTGAAGTCGGTTGTAAAGTTTCTAGCCGAAGTTTAAGTAGCTGTCAAATAAAAATTAAATTGATGTATGAAATATGAGAAGATTGAAGTTATAGAAAGCCCGGAAAGCCTTCTCATTGAAACATCACTGGCTCACCGTGGGAAAGCCACGCTTCGGCATGAATGGGCCGGCTCGACCGGAGTGATACCACGGCCTCACAGAAAAGCAGGTGTCTGCTCGTTTGCCCGCCTATTCCATAAAGGAAACTGAGATTTTAAAAACAGCTATATCTTTTTTGTATGACCTGAGTTCTTTGTGTAGGTGAGCCGTATCTTAATATGCATTTCGCGTCCCTGCTTAGAACATACACAGTTTTATACTTGTGTGTGGTAGTCAACGTGATTCCGCATAATTATATTTTGCGGACCAACGATTTGGGCATGTAATTAACAATTTGCTTTCCATTATGTTATGTATATAGAACACTGATATGCATTTTAAAATTCAGAAATTCACATAAATATGCAATTAATTATAGGAATATTTAATTTATGTCGTGTGTACCTAATGAGGACTTTACCTAGCTCCGCCCGCGTGTATGCCGGTTATCACGGCAAATAGTAGCCTATGTGTTATTCTGATGTCTAAGCTATATTACTGTAAAGTTTTGTCCAAATCCGTTCAGTAGTTTTCGCGTGAAGAAGTAACAAACATACACACTCACAAACTTTCGCCTTTATATATTAGTGTGATGTGATAATTAACTGAGATATCACACAGGTAATTGTGTACTAATAAATGTGTGTATGTGTCATGTAAATCATGAAGAAAAATTGTAATAAGCGCAAGAACTGTCGAAAACTGTCGCGAAACTGTTAAATGTAAGTGAAGTATGAACTGAAGTAGTTTATATTTGTGAGGATCAAATGTACGACCTCTGGCACACCCGTCAGGATCTCTAACCAAGAGACCAATACAATTGTCTCTAACGAGCTCGTTGCCGGGGCTCAAATCTTAAATGATTGTGATCTTCACCAGATCTCAGATTTTGGAAGAATGTAGACAACATACGTTAGCATAATAAGGGTACACTGTTGATGTTGCAGTGCACGATGTGTCGCAGCCCCAAGCCGGTGCTCAACGAGGACATATTCAAGCTCCAGGACGGCGCCAGCGCGCTGCCCACGCCTGAAGTTTGTGGTAACGTATACATACACATTCTATATTTGTTGACGTATGCGACTGCCAATCAAGGGGTCTCGGGTTCGAATCCCAGGTCGGGCCAAAAGTGTTATTGAGTTTTTCTGATTATGAAAATACTTAATAACAGCTCGGAGTTTGGAAGTTGGGGTCTGACCCCGTGCCTCGGAGAGCACGTAAAGTCCTGCGCCTGATCTCTCCCCGGTCGTGTCGGTTAACCGTCCCATCGGATTATGAGAGAGTGCGCCTGTGTTTGCGCACACACTTGTGCTCTATAATATCTCCTGCGTAGTTGGCTGGTCTCCGTTGAGACTGGCCGTCGTGGCCATTATCGGCTAGGAGGACATTATTATTATTATATCTTTTACAATTTATCCGCCAAAATGAAAGTCTTGACTTTGACTTTTAGTCTGAAACAATATCATGAGCTCAGTTTATATGTATAATTAACTAAGAAGGAAAAGGGCAACCGCTAAGTTCACTCCGTTAACGAAATATTTAGGTACTTAGCAAATTTCGTAAAAAAAAACTTCGTTTAAAAAAACCGACTTCAAAAACTAAAAAGTATAAAATAACTTAATTTGTATGTGCTACCTATTCACAGGTTTGAAATCGGTGCCAAGCCGAATGTAATAGTAGGTACCACACTAGGGTTAACTTCGGTTTCCTTAGGATTCCATCATCAGATTCTGATATGGTGGCAATGGGACCACATGGGGAGCATACCCTTTCGAATACAAAAAGAATTTTTAAAATCGGTCCACAATTGACGGAGTAATCAGTGTACATACATGAAAAAAAAAAAACGATGAAATTGAGAACCTCCTCCTTTGGAAGTCGGTTAAAAATGCAAGTTCATAAAAATACTTGAGGCTAGAAAATAATATTTGATAGTTGATTCAAACAGGTAGTAATGAACACGGTTACGGGAAGTCACACACCGCACGTGCCTCGACACGCACTTCGCACTTATTGCTGTCGATCTATTAAATATTTTATGATATTTTTACTGCGCCAAACGAGGTTGGTGTTAGATGTTATCCACCGGGCACTAACAAAATGATTCATTTAATTATTCATTGTTAAAATTATAACTTCTATTTACATCAAGCCCTTTTGGCTCTAAATGCACTGTAAAACTGTAATGTGAAACCCAAATTACATATCCTCTTTAATATTTTCGTTTGAAATAACTAAAACAGGTTTATAATTTGTTCGACCTCATTTAGCATTATTTATTACTAATAATGGTTGAGTTTTAAAGTAGTAAAATGCTTAATTTATATTGTGAAAATATTTTCATCTGCATTTCAAACCAAAAGTACCTAATTGGACTTTACTGGTTATTATTTTTAAATACCTATCTATTTGTAAAATAAAAATAAAACCCAACTACGACAAAAAACGACGCTGAAAAAGTATAAAACTAGTTGGAAAAGCCGTAGTCACACGTTGTTAAAGTGTTATGATGCGTTTCTATGTAACGTGTGACTACGGCTTTTCCAACTTGTTTTATACTTTTTCAGCGTCGTTTTTTGTCGTAGTTGGGTTTTAGTTTTTACTTTTTTTTTATTTAAAATGTTTTGGTGCCATCATTAATATATAATATATATATATTTGAAATGTACAAGTAACGCCCTTTCTAATGATACCAAACACGGCATATTTATCTCAAATTAATTTTTTAATTCATTACTTTATGTCGGCTAGAGGGCGCCACCTTAGATTCAGCGACACAATATCATATAGCCTATAACCAGCAGACGATCAAGACGCGCTCATTTGTCCAGTTCTAGTAAGTAGTTAAGGAGCTATGAGGGAACAAATGAACATACATACATAGCCTGTCAAAATCATAACCCTCCTTTGGCTTTGTTGTAGTCGGGTAATAAATGGTCATTTTTTAGTTAGATCAAGTAGTGACTGTATCTGCGACCTTAAAACAAGAGCCGTACAACGCAATCGTACTTGTACATTGGTATCGATTCGCACTGTTCAAATGTTTATTTTGATGCGATTCACCTTGACATGCACTCAATATCGATTTTGAATTTTCAAAATGGTTCGTTAGACCTTGGCCGACTGCTATACTAATGCATGAGTGATGACATTGTTGTGATAACCCTTAACCGAAGCCAACTTTGAGTACAACTAATTCACTTAAAAAAGAATTATCACAGGTTAGTTTTTGCCCGCGGTTCCGCTCACGTGTATTCCGATTATCTTGGTATAAAGTAGCCTTTTTTTATGCAATAGGCGGGCAAACGAGCAGACGTATCGCCTGATGGTAAGCGATTACTGCCGCCCATGGACACCTGCAACACCAGAAGCGTCACAAGTGCGTTGCCGGCCTTTTGGGGATTTGGTAGGGTATGGGCCTCCGGTATCCTCACTCACTCGGTGAAACACAGCGCAAACACTATTTCACACCGGTTTTCTGTGAGGCTGTGGTATCACTCCGGTCAAGCCGGCCCATTCATGCCGAAGCGTGGCTCTTCCACGGTAGAGGGTTTGAAATCAATACATCTAATTTAAAAAAATATGGACTTGATATGTTATTATTTTATTTGCAGGTGCCGAGGCAGTGACTGAAAGGCTGAAGCCGCTAAGGATATCCTCACCGCAAGGCGCCAGCGCATCCTCTGTTGCCAAGTGGCCTTGTCCTGTTAGTGTTTGTCTATTCACCTAAATAATATCCATTATTATTGTATGAATAATCGCCCGTTTGATGTGTCAATAACTGATGCTTGTTTGTCTGCAGACGTGTACGTACGACAATTGGCCCAAGTCTACAAAGTGTGCGATGTGCGGAAGCAGTAACACTGCTCCCAACCCCGCTCCGAACCCCTCCCCGACCCCAGTGCACAAAAATACACTCGGTACGTATATAATATATTACACTGACTTCTGCTTGTGACTCCGTCCACGTGTATGTCGGTTATTGCGGTAAAGAGTAGACTATGCCCTTCCTCGAGAATCATAGTATTTCTATGCTAAATTGTATTCAAATTTAGTCGTGAAAACGTAACAGACAGGACAGACAGTATGTATTAATATAATATATGTATGTATTATTTATTATTAGGTGATATACTCTCTACTATGATGGCATGATGGTGATATACTCTAGCTAGACTATACTTCATAAGGTATAGTCTATTCGTTTAGATAGTGTCGGTGCACCCGCACGCTATTGTGATATTGTTGTTATATAGGAATATACTATCAATTCATACAACGGCGTAAACTGACAAATCATACTTACTTATAGCCAGGCGATCAGGCCCTTTGATTGCCACACGTGGGGCGGCGGCGTGATCCATGTGACCGTATCTAAGCGAATGGACTATACTTTCTATATACTTTGTAAAGTTAATTTTGATGAAGTTATGGTCAGTCGGGTGAAATATCGTGTAATGTCAATGGTAAGGTAACGGTGAGCCGATCTCGTTGCAGGTATAAACGACATGTGCAACAGCCAGCCGGCGTCCATCCACGAGCTGGAGGCGGGCGGGCGCCGCTCCAAGCGCCGCGCCAACAACAACAACACGGACTGGCTGTGGCTGCAGGCGTGTCTCGGTGCGTACTGGGACACTACACTAGCTCTTGCATACTAGGACCAATACCAGTCACCTCCGAACACACCAACTTATGACATTCGGGAAGCGGGGATTCAATTATTGGTTGCTTACGCAAAGCTAATCTTAGAGGGCGCCACCGAACTATAACGTAAACAGTATTAGCGCGGTAAAGTTTTAAAGTTTCAATAGTTGTATATATACAGGGTGTAACCGAACGACTGTCGAATACGAGAGATGCAGCTTTAGCACCCCAAACCCTATTAAAAAAAACAAACAGTTGTCCTTAAAAGAAATTGTAGCCGGAAAGAACAATGTGTCAAGATTTTTATTAATTTCAGAAGCCAGCAATGTATTGCGCGCACCGCGTAGCTACGTAAATGCCTATTTATGACTATTTAATTTAACTACCTACGCGTCGGTAAAGTTGCTAATGCCTACTAACGAAAATAGGTAGTGACTTTGTACTCTACTTACCTAATTCTGCGGTAGCCTCGGTCGAACCAGAAATGGCTCAATCTGATCTCCTTCTCGGTCATAGCACAGCTGAGCTCGTCTGGATGTAGACCGATGAACGCGATCCAGGAATGTAGGATCCTCGGCACTTCTTGCGTTCAGGTCTGAGAATACTGACATGATACGGCTTCTCATTTCTTCAGCCGTATCGCACTCCCGATCGAAGACGCGTTCCTTGATATGACCCCATAAAGAAAAATCCAATGGATTCAAGTCAGGTGAGGCCCACGCACGAGGTCCGAATCGTCCAATCCACCGGTTTGGGAACTCTTGATCAAGCTGTTCCCGCACTGACCGGATTATGTGCGGTGGTGCACCATGGTGCTGGAACCACATGTGTCTTCGCTGGGCTAGTGGAATGTCGTCCAGATATGAGGTCATTGGACCTTTTATCAGGTCGAGGTATGCCATCCCGTTCATCCTCGAGGGCAAGAACACGGGCCCTACGATCGTCATCTGATGGATACCTGCCCAAACGTTAACAGACCATCGTACCTGATGTCCTGTCTCTTGAAACGCATGAGGATTAGTCTCCAATAGTGAGAATTCCGTCGGTTCCACATGCCATTTCGCGTGAAGGTTGATTCATCTCTCCATAAAACATTTTCGGCAAACATGGTAGGATTATCTTTGCTCAGTATCCATCTGCAATAGTCAAGTCGCCTAGCCTTGTCTGCAGGAAGTAGTGCCTGAACTTTGTGAATTTTGTAAGGTTTATTTTTTATTTTTTCTTAAAATCTTATGCACCGTTTTATGCGATATTGCGGTTCCATGACCTCTAATTAACTTCGCCGCAGTGCGTGTTCCTACCCGAGGATTTCTCTCAACAAGAGCCAATACCTGTTCTTCCACTCGAAGATCAACTTCTATGCCTCCTCCACGCCTTTGGGGTGTAATCCTCTCATTGTTCAAAATTCTCTGGTAGGCAGCCGTGATGACTCTAGCATCAAACGGGTGGTGACGGTTCGGGTACCTATCACGGTAAATACGCAAGGCCCGTGATGCATTTCCACGAGCTTCACCATAGCACATGATCATTTGTCCATATTCCCTCGCACTAAACATTATAAATAATCACTTTTATAACAAAAGTACCTATTCTAAAAATAACTTAACACTAAATTAGGTAAAAAGAGAATAAAAAACGAAAAAAGTACTTAATTAACTTACTATACCTACTAAAAAAAGAAAAAAGGAAAATTACTACACAAATTTACTTTCGCGAAAGACGAATTGCAAATTATAATGCACCACGCTAGTGTCCAGCCAATATGGACATAGAAGACCGACTCCGGCTAGCCATAGTCAGTAGTCAGTAACCAATAAATTTATAATTAGATAATTAGAGATATGAAAAAGTATCGATACTTTGTGGTATCGAGTACTTTACCTTTCGATACCAATACTTTTGTACTCGGTACTTTGCATTCGATAGTTTTACTTAATGAGTACTTTTGAACTGGTATCGTATCGATTAAGTAATCTTTAAAACTTGCGACCTTACGGCAATTACAACCCGTCAACTAAAAAAACGGTCTTCATTAGGGCTCGGTAAGAAAAGTACTCGATACTTTTACTCAATGAGTACTTTTGAACAGGTTTCGTATCGATTAAGTAATCTTTAAAACTTGCTACCTTACGGCAATTCCAAACCAACTAAAAACAGGTCACCAATTAAACCTCGGTAGGAAAAGCATTCGATACTTTTACTCAATAACTACTTTTGGACAGGTTTCGTATCGATTAAGTAATGTTTAAAACTTGCTACCTTACGGCAATTCCAAACCAACTAAAAAAACAGGTCACCAATTAAGCCTCGGTAAGAAAAGTACTTTTTGTGTTGTGGAGTTTGATACTACTCATGAGTACAGTATCGAATTATCGATACTTTCTATTCAATACCGTGTCCCTATTTATAATATTACAGAAATTAAAGTTCTTTGACACACACCGCCGAACTAGGTAAATACCTACGATGCAACATCGGCATCGGTACGCCTTTGTCGGCTAAAATCAAACGCGCCGCTCACGCGCGAATTCTGACTTTAGGTAATTAATAAAATGAGGAAGTTTCTGTTCTAGTTCTAGGGCTAGATGCACGGCGCAGGATAAATGTCTCGCTTGAATTTCATTGATAATGATGATGATGAATGATTTCATTATACGAACGCAAAAAAATAACAAGTGCCCAGATTACCTATTCATTATTATTTAGCGTTGGTCGATAACCCAACAGAAAGCCAGATTAGTGAGTGATTTCATTTAAAGTTTTCCAGCGTCTTCAAGTAAGTGAGTTACCTACTTTATTGCCTAAGAATTTAATAACGTAGGCAAAATAGTTTTGTATCTACCTAATACAAATTTATCTACATAGACAATTGTTTACGCAGATGCACGCTTCATGAAGTTAGGGCCTTACATTCTCATTCATTTTTAATAGGTACCTTCTTTAATATTTTGCATTTTGTTTAGAACTTAGGTTTCTTAGAAGTTCTGTTTGTAAAATTAAGGCAGGCTGTGCTGTCTAGGTACTAGGTTACTACCTGGTGCCTAGACAGCATTATTAACTAGGCAGTATTAGTCTTATTTGTATTATCAGTAGGCATAGCGCAACTGTAGCGGGCGGGGCTAGAGGCGCCCGCGTGCCAGGCGCGCCCCGCCGCGGTCATTGAACCGCGCGCCCGCGCGCCCGCGCGCAGTACAATGACCCCCCAGCCAGCTGTGTGATTTTAAAATACATTGCTGTTTTATTGATGTTATTTGTATTTTTGTTTTCTAAATGAGATAATTAGGTTTTTTGGGTCCTATTATGTTATATGTATGTTATGTAACCATAAAAAAACAAAAAAGAACTTAGATAACTTAACGTATTTTTTGCGTTTTTTTTCGCTAAACCTATTCAGTATCATGGTCTGAATGCAATAGCCAAGTATTCGGGAGCAGTGTTTTTCCTCCCTGTATATATGTTTTTATAGAATAGGCGGGCAAACGAACAGACCTATCACCTGATGGTAAGCGATTACCGCCGCCCATGGACACCTGCAACACCAGAAGCGTCACAAGTGCGTTGCCGGCCTTTTGGGGATTGGGGGGGGGGAGGTAGGGTATGGGCCTCCGGTATCCTCACTCACTCGGTGAAACACAGCGCAAACACTATTTCACACCGGTTTTCTGTGAGGCTGTGGTATCACTCCGGTCAAGCCGGCCCATTCATGCCGAAGCGTGGCTCTCCCACGGTACAAATATTACAAATATTATTATCAAAAATGGATAATAACTATGAACGTCTAACTATTCCGGAATTAAAAAAGCTGCTCCGGGATCGCGGCGCATCCCTCAAAGGAAAAAAAATGTGAAGAAATAGGGTATTTGTTTTATTGGTTACGTTATATTTTGAACAAATTACACATAATTTTACGAATAAATAGTAATAAAATAAACATTGAATTTTACACTTACCGGTCGCAAATCCTTCATTAACATAATTTTCTGGTTTAAAATGACAGTCTTGAGTGCACAATAGCCTTGACGTTTTTACGACGCATAGCTATCTCCCATTGCTCACGCAGCTTTTGATCTTTAGGAAACAAAATGTACTCCGATGTTTTTCACCCAAATGCATAATACTGATGCACTTTTATTATTTTCTCAATAAACATAAATAGTTTTGATGAAAAAAGTACTATTATGTCAAATGTCAACATGAACGTTCTAATTTGTTTACGTTATAGTTCGGTGGCGCCTCTATCGGGATGACTTGTCAGTAATATTTCTTCCCTATTGTTTTTAGTTTAGGCTTATGCGACTTTTATACAACGTTATGTTAGTATTTGTAGTTATGTTGGAAAGCGGAATGTATTCAGGATAAAATTATTTAAAAGATTACGATACTTTTTATTTTCCGACGTTTCGAACAGGTTATTGCTCGTAGTCACAGACAGAATGGTATAAGTTTAGCGACGCCTCACTACTCGTGTTTGTACTATTGGTACTTCTACACACTACATATTATAACATCTGCACACTTTTTTTCGTGTCTACGGTTGTGGCACCCCTATTTTTTTAAGCTATTGTATAGCTTTAATCGCGGGCTTTGAGGCCTGAATCAAGAAATTCCGTAACGTAACACAAAAAACCTGACACCCGAAGTTCGCACGAATCAACGGATCTGTCTGAAGCTTGCACGGATCGAGACGAGCTGCTCCGAACTACGAAGCAACGAACCTGAGCTGACGAGATTCGTCAACCGTACGATAAACATACGAGTATGTGTCGTTGGATTTCTTCATGTCAACATTTTTACGATCTTAAAAATAAAACAATTTACTCGTATATTATAAAATCTAAATTGTTTACCACAATATCCAGTAAACATTCAAAAGACGACGACCCCAGTTGAGATTTGAACTCGAGGCTCCTTCGTCATGAATCATTCTCCTACAAATTGCAGCCAATAACTCATTACTACTAAATGTTAAAATTGTTGTTCTTATGCTACTTGATAAATTCTAACGGCCCGGTAATTCCAAACATACATTTGTTTGTTGTCACTATGGCACCAAATATATAGATGGCGGTGTACTTCGAATGCGATGGAGCATTTGAAAAATAGTTTAGTATTGTTCATTTACAATATTATACATACTGCATAAATAAAAAAAAAATTAAATAAATAATCATAATTGCATAAGTTGATAAAAACTGTTATGCAATAGCTTTACCGCGGCAGTCCCCGAGTGCTACACGTCTTTTTTTATTCTGTTTCGAAATCCCCTCGGATTCCACCTCCTGGTGGAATTTCGTACTCGTACCCACTAAAACCGCACGCCGTCTCGGGTACTAGATGCTCGGGAACCCGGTGCACCCTAGAAACCCTGGAACCCCGACGTACCTCGGGCCACCTACGGTTTGTAGATGGCCCCCTCCTGTGTAGGAACCCCGATGTTCCCGTTATTGTCCCCCAGGGCGCGCAAGCTCCGCAGCGTCCGCGCCGCCACCCGGGCCTGCTTCTGCGCTTATGGAGGACGGAGATAGTCCAGCGATCTCCGGCGCCTGTGTCGCCTGCGGTACCTGACCCGTTCCCGGGCCTGGCGGGCCGGAAGAGTTCTAACCTCTCCCACGCCAGACATTCTGCCAGCGTGTGGAGCGCCGTGTCCACGGTCTGGCCATCGCAATGGTGGCACTCAGGCGTTGGCTCTTTGCGGATCAGATCCAGGTGATCTCCGAAACATCCTTTTCCAGTGATCCTGATTTCTTGCGTCAGCCGGTATGAGAGGGTCCCATGACGCCTCTCGAGCCCATTCTCCGCCGCAATAACGGCGTGCCCAGCGCTCGGTTGCCCAAGTCGTTCCCTCCATTCCTCCACAGGATCTGGCGGAGTTGAGCTTTCTGATCATCGATTTCTCGAGTCTCAGGGCTCCTACCCAACTCCTGCGCCTCCTTGCGCCACTGGTAAAGAGCCGCAAGGACTCTCGCCATCATCATCAGCTCCCATGGGGGAGTTTCGGCCAGGAGACTGACCGACTCAAAGGAGATCGCCTGAAGGCCAGCACTATTGCTGGCCTTCAAGATCTCCGCCCCTACTGGGTCCCCATAAAGGGCCATGGGCCGCACAACCCCCGCGTAGATCCTGCAGGAGTCATCGGGGCCCCCTCATGTTTGACAGCAACCGTGCCAACACGCTACGCCAAACAGCTTGGGGACTAGACTTCAGAAGTAGTATCCGAAGTTCCATCGGCCGTCGAGTACGAGCCCCAAGTACCTCATAGAGGGCTCAATGCCGATTCGAGTGCCTCCAACTATGAGACTGAGTCAATCAGGTGGTGTGCTCCGAGGCCCGTGAAAGAACAGAGCCTCGGATTTGTGAAGAGTCACCTCGAGACCCAGTCGCCGGATTCGCTCGACAACTTGGGCAACCCCGGCCGTGGCCCTCAGGGTTGCCTCCTGCCACACGCCGTCACAAGCGTGTCATCCGCATAACATGACATGTGGCGGCGACCCCATCTAAGAATGCACAGCGAAACCGTATGACATTTCAAGTCGTTCGAGACCGGTCCTACTTGGGTAGATGACGGTACTCTCCGACAGATATGCGCGGAGGTAGGAAGGCACGCGCTGATACACTAGTGCCTCCCTGATGCAACTCCAGGGCAAAGTGTTGGACGCATTGGCGATGTCCAAAGACAACGCCAATACTACTTCGCCTCAGGAAACTGCTTTCTCCGCCGTACTGGTTGTCCGCCAGATCCGGCTCTACCCTGAAGAGATGCTTGACGAGGCGCCATGCAATCACTATTTCAAAGAGCTTGCATACCTCGTCAAGCAACACTACAGGCCGGTAAACGGATGGTGAGTCCGCGGGCGGTCCTCCTTTCGGATCAGAACCAGTTTCCCCGTCTTCCACAATTTTGAAGGTTGTGGCACCCCTTTAGGTACAATCTGTGAAGGGGATCTGCTGTATCGTGATCTTTCAAATAATTTTATCGTGAAAAAGTTTTTTTTATATACAAGCCTGCCGAAATTAATACTCTACTTGATAGTGTTTTGTATCCCAAAGAGACGCTATGGCGTACGGTGTGGTAGCTAACGTTCGTGGTGTGTGCAGGTGTGGTGGAGGGCGAGGCGGCGCGCGTGGAGGCCTACCTGGAGCAGGGCGGCGACCCGGCGCGCGCGCTACAGCCGCACGAGGTGGCGCTGCTCGACCGCGCCTCCGCCTTCGACGCGGGACACACGCTCGTGCACCTCGCCATCAGGTACCGCCCCTCCCCCCTCCCCCCACTCACTCTACTGCACCCTGGTGCAGGGCGGCGACCCGGCGCGCGCGCTACAGCCGCACGAGGTGGCGCTGCTCGACCGCGCCTCCGCCTTCGACGCGGGACACACGCTCGTGCACCTCGCCATCAGGTACCGCCCCTCCCCCCTCCCCCCACTCACTCTACTGCACCCTGGTGCAGGGCGGCGACCCGGCGCGCGCGCTACAGCCGCACGAGGTGGCGCTGCTCGACCGCGCCTCCGCCTTCGACGCGGGACACACGCTCGTGCACCTCGCCATCAGGTACCGCCCCTCCCCCCTCCCCCCACTCACTCTACTGCACCCTGGTGCAGGGCGGCGACCCGGCGCGCGCGCTACAGCCGCACGAGGTGGCGCTGCTCGACCGCGCCTCCGCCTTCGACGCGGGACACACGCTCGTGCACCTCGCCATCAGGTACCGCCCCTCCCCCCTCCCCCCACTCACTCTACTGCACCCTGGTGCAGGGCGGCGACCCGGCGCGCGCGCTACAGCCGCACGAGGTGGCGCTGCTCGACCGCGCCTCCGCCTTCGACGCGGGACACACGCTCGTGCACCTCGCCATCAGGTACCGCCCCTCCCCCCTCCCCCCACTCACTCTACTGCACCCTGGTGCAGGGCGGCGACCCGGCGCGCGCGCTACAGCCGCACGAGGTGGCGCTGCTCGACCGCGCCTCCGCCTTCGACGCGGGACACACGCTCGTGCACCTCGCCATCAGGTACCGCCCCTCCCCCCTCCCCCCACTCACTCTACTGCACCCTGGTGCAGGGCGGCGACCCGGCGCGCGCGCTACAGCCGCACGAGGTGGCGCTGCTCGACCGCGCCTCCGCCTTCGACGCGGGACACACGCTCGTGCACCTCGCCATCAGGTACCGCCCCTCCCCCCTCCCCCCACTCACTCTACTGCACCCTGGTGCAGGGCGGCGACCCGGCGCGCGCGCTACAGCCGCACGAGGTGGCGCTGCTCGACCGCGCCTCCGCCTTCGACGCGGGACACACGCTCGTGCACCTCGCCATCAGGTACCGCCCCTCCCCCCCTCCCCCCACTCACTCTACTGCACCCTGGTGCACCGTCCATCTACTTTCACCGAGTGAGTGAGCATACCGGAGGCCCATACCCCAACCCCTCCCTCCATCCCTCTCCCCATCCCACGAAGGCCGGTAACGCACTTGTGACGCCTCTGGTGTTGCGGGTGCTGTTGTTGGTGTTCTTGGCGGCGGTAACGCTTACCATCGGGCGATACGGTTTTTTTTTTTTTTTTTTATGTTTGGCCCGCCAAAATGACTCTACTCTGCCTGATGGAAAGCATAAGCAGAATCCAAGAGTGGTGGTCACCATACTCATTGCGAATGCAGACAATGCAGTATGGAGACCCACACTATGGCGGCCTAGTGATGCTGCTGCATCTTTTAGTCTATTCAACAAGTATGGTACTTGTTGACTAGACTAATTGGGCCTCCGGTCTCGCACTCACCAACGAAACACGACAGCACGAACGCTGTCATTTTACGTTGATTTTCTGTGCGAGGGTAGTACCGCCCCGGTCGAGCCGGCCCATTCGTGCTGAAATCAGCGTGGCTCTACTACCTTTTACGGTTGCTCGTTTGCCCACAATTCCATAAAAAAAAACACTCGCTTGTAGCCATGTGACAAATCTATCGGAACTACTCACTCGCTTCCCGCTGCTCGCAAACTCGTTTCTAGCTTCTAGCTCTACTCCCGTTTCGTTCATCATCATTCTTCCTCTCGGACTCTTTAAGTAAAAAAAAGATTATCCCACAGTCAATCATCATTTTTTTATTTATTAAAACGAAGCTTTACTGGACTTGTATCAATTTGTTGCATTTTATCTGTACTTACAGATTTCAACGTCAAGATATTTTGTCAACGCTTCTCTCTAGAATATCAGGCGGTGGGCCTGGCCTCAAACGGTCTCCCTCCTACGTAGGTAAGCATATAATTTATCTATTTAATACTTTAGACAACAAAACAATAATAATGTTACGTATTAGGGTTCGATGAATTCGAGAAATGAACCTTCTAACGAATAAAAGAGACTTTATTAAATAATAAAAATACTTTTAAAACCTTAGTGTAACTCGGAATGTCACTAAGTTAACCACTGATATCGTTCAGATATTTATCTCTCTGTAGCTTAAAGTGAACTTTTCTGCGGTCCGCGAAACGCTTTTTTATATTAGATGCCGCTCTTCTAGATCAACCCGGTAAGTGCAACAGCCTCTCGAAATGTCTGATTCCGAGAACAGGCCGTCGACTGTAAACAAGCCATGCAAGCAAGCATATTCGATCTTATGAGTAGTGTCGTAAGGTGCATTGTTATGTGCCTTAAGAAACCAATTAGAACTTTCACGACGTTTAGCCGGTGTCGAGTATTTTCTGAAATGTTCTTTCTTCGTAACTATCATTCTTACCCTCTTTTATAGAAACTAGCGTTATTACCTCCAACAGGAAGGGACGATTCTAATTGATCAATAACCGACGTGAAAAGTTTTCAAGTTGTCATACAGAATTAACCTTTTCGTTAGATGGCGCTCTTATGTCTTTGTTTCACTGTATACTGGAGTCGCTATTCGATATCTCTGCGAGTGACAATCAAATTGTGTCCTTTTGCTTAAGCAGAACTGAATATATCGCTTTAAAACCCGGGTATTTAATTTAAAAAAGAAATAAGCTGATATTATACAAAAAAAAGGTGTTACGTTATCTGCCTGCCTGGCGTCGGCATGTACAAGAAACGTAACATTTTGTCAACAAATGTTGTAATTGTTTACAGCTCCTGACCTGGCTTCGGGTATAAGACGTCACATAGCCTCGTGTATCAGATATAAGAAGGGGAACTTCCCGTGTCGGTATATCAACGAGTTCTGCACCTTCTACTTGCCCGCCGGTAACTATACCCACAAACGTATATAATGTAAAAAAAATCGTTTAAAAGTTATGGGAGTTTAAATTTTTCGATATTATCACTCTTGTTTCTTATAAAACAGGTAAAATATGTAAAAATAAATTCGTTGAATCTAACTAACTTTAATCATAGAATTAGTCAATCCATGATTGAAAAATACGGTTTTCTGTGAGGCCGTGGTATCACTCCGGTCGAGCCGGCCCATTCATGCCGGAGCGTGGCTCTCCCACGTGACAACATGCCAAAAAATGTCAAAAAAACATTGGTGGGATTTAAAGTCTTAAATGGGACATATTCTATCTGTATTTATGAGAATCAGAGTTGATAATATTTATAATATTTATAAGAGATAATATAAAAAGGTTACAATTTTTTTTCTTTTATGCATAGACTTGCGTCGTTTTAGCGGTTTTAATAAGTGTTCAGTATACACTTGTTATAGTATTCCAGTATATTTAGCAGCAAGGTGGAAGACACGTGTAGTGGTTGTGTTCCAGAGATAGAGGAGCTGCCAGCCCCTATCCAGGAGCAGCTGTTCTCGGAGCTGCTGGACCGAGACGCGCAGCAGACCCTGGAGGCGGACCCGCCGCTCATCAACTGGAGCCTCGAGCTCACCGTGCGGCTAGGTGCGGCAACTTCTATATACTTATGCCTTAGAATAATAACGCATAGAAACCGAGTCCGCGCGTCCGTTTTGAAGCTCCTCAAATGGAGCTATGGCTCCAAACGCCGGGCCGCTTCGTAGTGTTCAAGGTCAAAGTACGCCGAACGTGTCTCGCGAAAAAAAAACAATTATGACGGTTTGTTCAATTAAATTGTGTCACAACGCATCTGAAAAACAAAAGAAGTGTGATAACATCACTTTTCACAGGTAAGTTTTTAATATTTCACAGTATTTTGTAAATAATTAGGTCAAAATAGAAATGTTTTGTTTCAATATTCCGTTTGCATGTGTGCGTATCGCCGCGCGTACCTAGGTAATCGTCACACCTATGTGAATCGGTTCAGTGCTTCATTTTTGACAGGGCGCTTGTATGAAGACTATCTTTCTATGCGTTATTATTCTAAGATAATGCCTTTTAAATCATCTGGGCAAACTATAAACTTTCACTGATTTATTTGATTGTTCGGCTCAAAAATAATAATTTAACAAATTGTGGTAACAAACAAGTAAAAAAAAAAAATTATGTCCATTATTTCTAAATAGATGGCGATAGTAATTTAAAGCTTCTATATTTAATTAATTACTTATTATTTTGCCTTTATTTAAAAACGTCATCAGTTTACGTCTCGTAGGCCACATGGTCCGTTAATTGAGGCCTTGTGACATGAATTCGATCGTCGTCGTGGAGAGTGAGTCGATATGAGTGTGTGTGTGTGCGTGCAGGGTCTCGTCTGTACGCGCTGTGGAACCGGTCGGCGGGCGACTGCCTGCCCGACGCGGTGTGCCAGGCGGCGTACGGCGTGTTCGACCGGCACAACACGCTGCGCGGCGCGCTGGCCGAGTCGCTGCAGGCGGCGCGCTGCGGGTTCTACGCGCGCTGGGCCACGTGGGAGCGGCTGCAGGCGGCGCGCCTGCACTACGCGCCGTCCGAGGCGCAGCTGCGCGCCGAGTGGGCGCGGCTGGCGGCGGCGGCGGCGCGGCCCGGCGCGGCGCTGCAGCAGCTGCACGTGTGGGCGCTGGCGCACGTGCTGCGCCGCCCGCTGCTGGTGTACGGCGAGGACGTGGTGAGCTCGTTCCGCGGCGACGCGCTGGGCTACGCGCGCTTCCGCGGCCTGTACCTGCCGCTGCTGTGCGACGAGCAGCACTGCTGCAAGGCGCCGCTGGCGCTGGCCTACACGCGCGGCCACTTCTCCGCGCTCGTGCCCGTCGACCCCGCGCCGCCCGCCACCGCCTTCCTGCCGCTCACCGACCTCGACGGGAAGCTGCTGCCCGTGCACTTCCTCACCTGCGAAGAGGTACCCCGCCACTTATCTGCACCGCCTGACGCTTCTTTTGGCCTTCACTTTTGACGGCCACTCTGCCGTCCAATTTTTTCAAACTCAAATTTTAATTACAACCCGAATCGGGATGAGAAAAAAGAGCAGGATCATCCTTCGTCTCGACTCGCACTGCTCGCGGCAGACGTCTTCTTGAACGCTTTGTTTTTTAATTTCTACCTCTGCGAGGGACAAATGTAAATATCAAACTTGAAAGTTTCTTTAATACAAAGTATCATATTTATAATGGCCCGGGAGCCAGGTACAAATTCGGTCAATTATTTCCTCTCGAGCCAAACTTGGTAAAACGCATTAGGAATGTATATTATGAACACTCGTGACCGTCAGCTGTGACTCCGTCAGTGGGGCAGGCAATGGCAGCCGACCAAGCATGCAGAAAAAAACTTTTTTCAGTCAATTCCACCCATTTTAAAATTTGTAGAAATATAGTTTACCTAATATCTTGAAGGAAAAATTAAGTCAGCTGATCATAACATGGTGGATTATACGTCAGCTGGGCACTTGAACATGACAAAAATAATTTTTTTTTCAATAATTTCCTCTCATCTAAAAATTTTTCTGGTGATAGTTCATATGCTACTACGAATAAAAATGCATGTCAGCTTGCTCTATCCCGGTGGAAAGTTTGTCAGCTGGCACCTTGAAAAGTGTAACGCAGCTGCATCTATCACCTAATAAATCTTATCAACTGACGACTTTTTTCTTGACTTACAGCTAGCTGATTCTTTTCAGTATTTACAAGAGCATGTTAAATAAATTTTCTCTCTTATAAATTTTCATCCCAAAGGAAATCACGTTTATTAAGTGATTCGGTGGTATACTTGATTTGAGAGTTTTGATAACCAATATGAAGTTTAATAATAGAGGAAATGTTGGTATAAGTAAATTAATTAATGGCATAAGTTTTCAATTAACGAACTTTTATATTAGTGAAGTGATTAAAATTATAATGACAACTAATCATGTTCATTCTCGCTTTGGCTTGAGTAGCTTTCATCTCTCTCGTTATTGAAAATGGACGCTTCTTGCTTTTCCTAAAAAATGCAGGGTTGTAGTCACAACCTGCAAATGCATTGAATGCTGCAAGTGCTGCGCTCAAATTCGATCCCAAAATTTCATAAAGTTGAGTGACATTGTTGAACCTCATATGTTTTCCAACGCCGACTTCCATAAAAACATTAACGTGTTGTGAAACATGAGCCATATTAGCTAAAATTATAACCAATACGTTAGTGTCAGAACAACGAATCGTTAAGTTAGCATTAAAATCGATTTGACAAGCGTGAAAAATCATTTTAGTATCCGCTTCTTCATGAGCTGGACACGAAAATGCGTTCTCTACAGTTCTTACAACTTTTCCATCAGTGACCACAGAAACGGTTTTTTTGCTCATGTATGGTGCTATATAATCTTGTTCCCAATTCTCAGCAAAGAACTGAATAAGTGCTTCCTTGAAGTGAATATTTTTCAGCTCAACTGAAAAGTATTTTTTTAATACTTGATCAGGACCATCGATACGAAAGTTAGCTTGCTCCATACCTCGAAGTTTGTGTTCGGTATCTGTGACAGAAAGGCGTCTCCTGCCACTTTGGGAGCAGCCGACGGTAATGGGTTTATCAAGATGGGCTGCAACGCTCAAGAATCCGCCACCAAAAGATGAAAGCTAAGGTAAGCTTTCATCTTTTGGTGGCGTCCGCCTCTTCTTGACCTGGGGTACTGCAAAAGCAGGTGTCCACGACGTGTCCTGTTCGAGTCGCGTGGTTCACTTTAAAATAGTTTATTTCCTAGGCCTAGGCTAGGATAACTCAATCACACACACACAAAATATCGAGTATGTTCCTTCTTGTAATTAATTGTTAACGATAGCACGGTCACCGTGCGCCGGCGATTTCTTCTCTTCTTCTTCTCTTCGCGCCGATGCAGATGGCGCGGAGGTCGCGGCCAATGAAGGCTCGCGATTGGACTAGACGTATGAGCGCAGTATTCACGCTCTGCCATTGGTCAAGCTTAAACTCCGGAAGCGGAAAACTTAAACGTCGGCTAGCCCATTCGATGTTTGGTGCATTGGCAGTAGTTTGTTTAGGAATGGAATACGATACTATTAAATTATAAATATGAATTTAATGGTTACGAAACATACCGCCCACCAAAATACACTTGTGTATTTTCTAACTTGAGAAAATTTAAAGAAACTGCGAATCAGTATCGAGAACCTGATTGCATACGAATAGTAAAGCTAGAGTAGAGTAGATACTAAAGTTACGATAAAACTAACTTACTAGACTAACGAATAACGCATTTAATTGATGATGTTTGGTAAAGTGCACAGCTTGGCTAACGGCCTCGTTAGCTGAGAACCATCGACTGTGCGAACGGTTGCAACGCGCGCCACTCCGTCCGGGCCAGGGTGAAACTTCTCAACACGAGGCCAGTGTACCGGAACAGCGTTATCAGTTTTAAGAATGACAACCGATTCTACGTTTAAAGGTTTTGATTGTTTTGTCCACTTTGCCCACCGAGTAAGGGTTTGAAGGTACTCCCGCCTCCAACGATTCCACATATTTTGTCGAAAACGCTGTCTATGCTGCCAACGACCGAGACGATTGATATTGATGGATGTTAAGTCCTCATCAGAAACGGACGTCAACGATTCCAGGGTTAAGAACTGACCCGGGGCAAGTTCGTTTAAATCAGAACTCAATGAACAGAGGGACCACGAATTAAGCACGGTTTTAACGCCATCATGGCAGTTTTCACGATGAAACGATTCGATCATCACGTAGGCAAATTTGGACTCACGAGGGAGACGAGCGGGATGTTTCCATTCAATCTTCAACTCGGATCCCGACCGCCTATCACCCACCCTGAGCACTCGTTGCGCATCCAGGAATGGGTTTAGCGTACGTATCTGCCTCGACACGAGAGTTCCAGCCTGCAGCTGTTGAATCTCGGTCGCGAAGCAACGATACTGAATGTGTTTCACTACAATCATAAGCGCGTTATGAAGCTCTGTACGATTTGATACAGGATTAGAGCTACGTGTACGTTTGATTCGAAGGAAATCAATGAATTTTATCCATACGCACAAAAGGCGTTGGATTTTGCGAATTGACGAATAACGGTCGAGTAAGGTATCTATGAATGTGACTGGAAAATCATCATGGGTAAGTAATGAATGCGGACTCTTTTCTTCTATTTCAAGTATGGTTTGATCCAGCGTTTCGACAGACCCAAGCCAAGAGATAACAGGTTGAGAAGGCCCAGAGGGGCCCGCCCACCATAAACGATTGTTGGCAAAAACTGACGGAAGCTGGCAACGTGAAACTACGTCCACCGGATTATTTTCGGAAGCCACGTGATTCCCACGAACACCTGGAATGACATCAAGAATATGACCTACGTGGTTCGCGACGAAAGCCTTCCAACGTGAAGGGTGAGAGCGAATCCACGCAAGTTCGACGGTGGAGTCAGACCAAGCGAAGATACCTATGCAAGGAAAAACTGGTAAGTACAATTCCTTAACGAATGTCAGAAGATTAGCGAGAAGGACCGCGGCAGTCATATGACGGCGGTCTGAATAATCCTTTATAAATTCCCTATATTTTTTATAAGGATTATATTCAATAAAAATAATTAATTTTATTGATAGGTTGGTTCGTATAAAATAACAAATCTACCTATAAATGAAGGAACATAAACAAAGCGGGGGGGATTTGCACTTCGGAGAAAATTGCTAACTAGTAGCCGATGCGAAGCGCAAGCGAATATGATTCTTAGGTAAATGACAGAAAGTCGATATTATCTAGTGAATTTTACCTAAGCACAATACGATAACCGCTTGTTTTGTTTAAGTATTTAATTTTGTGTGTGAGAAGTCGAAATACTTATCCGAAAAAACGTAAAAACACTAGCCCGGACGGTATATGAATTAATACAATATTCAAGGTATAAAATGATTCCGAGTTCGAACTAATGATACGCGACTAAATTGTATAGTGCATCTGCACTAACGTGCTAAGTACGGATATGATTCGAATTGTATGCGATATGTTTAACCAACGTATTTTAGTCGGGTTATACAAAATGCGTTTTTCGTTATGTTTACGAAATAAATGTATTTCTACACGGGGGTTACTAATGAATTCAAATAACCACTGTAATACCTATTATTCAAATATTCGTCTGCATTCGAGATCCGAATAAAGTTTTACTTTTAAAACCAAAAGGTCACTTTTAGTTAATGGCGGTTTTCTTGAAACTTAAGGAAAAGTATCTACCTACATTAGAATAGTTGAATTATTATTGTTGAAAATTACAAATTTATTAGTTTAGACTGCTAAATAGTTATCGAAATCGTGTAGAAATAACTTGTGAGGGGGAATTAGACCGATTTGAATGAGTTTTGTGTCTTAATTCCCTGGTTTCGGCACCATAAAATGTGACAGAAAGGCGTCTCCTGCCACTTTGGGAGCAGCCGACGGTAATGGGTTTATCGAGATGGGCTGCAACGCTCAAGAATCCGCCACCAAAAGATGAAAGCTTACCTTAGGGCAGCGTCCGCCTCTTCTTGACCTGGGGTACTGCAAAAGCAGGTGTCCACGACGTGTCCTGTTCGAGTCGCGTGGTTCACTTTAAAATAGTTTATTTCCTAGGCCTAGGCTAGGATAACTCAATCACACACACACAAAATATCGAGTATGTTCCTTCTTGTAATTAATTGTTAACGATAGCACGGTCACCGTGCGCCGGCGATTTCTTCTCTTCTTCTTCTCTTCGCGCCGATGCAGATGGCGCGGAGGTCGCGGCCAATGAAGGCTCGCGATTGGACTAGACGTATGAGCGCAGTATTCACGCTCTGCCATTGGTCAAGCTTAAACTCCGGAAGCGGAAAACTTAAACGTCGGCTAGCCCATTCGATGTTTGGTGCATTGGCAGTAGTTTGTTTAGGAATGGAATACGATACTATTAAATTATAAATATGAATTTAATGGTTACGAAACAGTATCTTTAATCGACGGAAATATGTATAGACCAGCTAGATTATTAGCTTTTCCTACTGTAAACTAGTTTTTGCCCGCGGCGCCGCCCCCGTGTATGTCGGGTAACGCGGCAAATAGTAACCTATGTGTTATTCTGATGTATAAGCTTTATTACTGTAAAGTTTCATCCAAATCCGTTCAGTAGTTTTTGCGTGAAAGAGTAACAAACATCGATCCATCCATACTTACAAACTTTCGCGTTTATAATATTCGTAGGATACATATCTAAACTTATTTAAATTATCTTTGCTAAATAATTTGAACTGACCATTGTTTTTTTTTTAAAGACGCAGTAAGATATCACGTTAGGATTTTTTTTATTATATACTAGCTGACCCGGCAAACTTCATATTGCCTTATTTATTTTTAACCGACTTCAAAAAAGGAGGAGGTTCTCAATTCGACTGTATATATGTTTTTTTAAGTGTGTTCGCGGATGACTTCATCGTTTATGAACCGATTTTGATGATCCTTTTTTTAATGGAAAGGAGATATCCCAACTGTGATACCATGATAAGGACACTAAGATCTGATGATGACATCCAAGAGCCATTGATCGATTTGGTCGTTCTTGAAATTGGTTTTATATTTAGTTAAAATTTTACTTGTATAGATAGATTGAACCGTTACTATCACAGAAATATATCAGATAAAAGATGACGAACATACTTTTGTCTGTGTGATAAACAAACAGCAAGCCACAGCCCCTCAAACGCACACGATTGGTCAATGCGCGAGCGCCGACTATTAAAGTGTCACACTTTCTTGTTTATGTAATGAAGTAATTTTTTTATATAAAACTTTTTTAATCTTGGGATAATGTAACGTTTGTTTAGGTAGTTTATAAAAGTACTATAGTAAAGTACGCTAAGAAGAAAAGAAGATTGAACATCATTGTCCTTGAAACAGCATAATACTTATTCAATATTTGACGTTTGGAAAAGTGAACCACATAGTTCTTAAATAGTAAAATCTCACATCTACATACATATACTTCGGTAATTTTAATCCACAATCTAGCTGCAATGTAGAATGGGCTTATGTATCTAGCTTCAATCTGTAAAAAGAGAATAACTTAAGAAACTTGATGTCCTCTCGGATGAAAATTTGTAAGAGGATTGATAACATGCTCTAGTAAATATTGACAAAATAAGCTAGCTGTAAGTCAAGGGAAAAGTCGTCAGCTGATAAGATTCATTAGGTGATAGATGCAGCTGCGTTACACTTTTCAAGGCGCCAGCTGACACACTTTCCACTAGGATAGAGCAAGCTGACATGAATTTTTATTCGTAGTAGCATATGAACTATCACTAAAAAACATTTTAGATGAGAGGAAATCATTGAAAAAAAATTTTTTTGTCATGTTCAGGTGCCCAGCTGACGTATAATCCACCATGTAATGATCAGCTGACTTTATTTTTCCTTTAAGATATTAGGTAAACTATATTCCTACAAATTTTGGAATGGGAGGAAGTGACTGAAAAAAAAATTTTTTTCTGCATGCTTGGTAGGCTGCCATTGCCTGCCCCACCAACGGAGTCGCAGCTGACGGTCACGAGTATTCATAATATACATTCCTAATGCCTTTTACGAAGTTTCGATTGGGAGGGACTTAGTCATCAAAATCTGTCACTGGCTCCTGGTCCATAAGATTCTAAAATTAATTTTGCACCATATCTTCGGTTGGGGAGACTGAGGTTATATGGTTATCTATCTCTATCTATCTACCTTCGGCGGCTTCCTCCCTATAAATGAGATACACCCCGGAATGACCGCAGTCACCCCTGGGACGGGACGCCACCGCCCCTCTCACTATTGTACACAATAAGAAGCGCAACCCGCCTTATACGACAGTCCCGGCCCCACCGGGGTGTCTCCTATCTCGGGCCGTTTATACCGGTCTCATCACCCTAAGATGTGGCCACAATGACCCTTAATCAGCGATTAAAAAATTAACGATCTCTACCGTGCGTGTCCCTATTGCCGTCTCTTTCGAGCGGGATCGGCCCTTTACCGATTACTAAACTATACTCATAAATACAGCCGCGGTCTCCGCTCTCTAGCTGTGAGGATGTTCCTCACAGACGGAGACTGCGGCTGTCCACTGTCTCACCATTCGCTAGGTTTGCCGTGACAGGTTTCCTCTGATCTATCAGACCGGAACTCTACGTTCGAACTTCCACGCAGGGCAGACCTTCACCGTATGCTGCGCGGAGTCGCGTTCGGATCCGTAGTGCTGATGTCGTGCCGTATCCTCTCTTCCTATTCAGATAGGTACTTACTAAACAGTCGTGCTCGGCGAGTATCTCAGTCAATCGATAGGTGACAAAATCGGTCCTGTCTATCCACTCTTCGAAGTTCCGCAGAACTGCTCCGACAGTGCGTTGGCTAGCACAGCCCAGTCGTGCCTGCCAGAGTTTACTTCTGCGCGTTTCGGGCTTTTTTTTTTTTTTTTAGGGTATAGGCGGGCAAACGGGCAGACGTATCGCCTGATGGTAAGCGATTACCGCCGCCCATGGACACCTACAACACCAGAAGCGTCACAAGTGCGTTGCCGGCCTTTTGGGGATGGGCGGAGGAGGTAGGGGGATTTGGGTATGGGCCTCCGGTATCCTCACTCACTCGGTGAAACACAGCGCAAGCACTATTTCAAACCGGTTTTCTGTGAGGCCATGGTATCACTCCGGTCGAGCCGGCCCATTCATGCCGAAGCGTGGCTCTCCCACGGTTGAGGAGACCGTGGGAGAGAAGTGGGTCCGGGCATGTAATATTCCGGGCTCAAAATCTGGCACATTATCTTCTCCGACCGCGCATTATTGAAATCGTTCAGAGGGTAGTTCCCACTGAACGAGTTTAGTGCAGAAGTCGGCGAAATAAGGAAATAACTGAACTTAAATGTGGTGGCGTAGATGTCGGACACGGAGGCGGTGGTGCGGCGCTGGGTGTCGGCGTGCGTGACGGGCGGCGGCGTGCTGGCCGCGCGCCAGGCACTGCACCCGCGCCCGCTGCTGCAGGCGCAGATGCTGGAGGAGTGGCTCAACCACTACCGCCGCCTCGCGTGAGTACCGCCCCCACCCACAGCTCACCCGCTGTGTCTATTGCGCCGCGCCCGCTGCTGCAGGCGCAGATGCTGGAGGAGTGGCTCAACCACTACCGCCGCCTCGCGTGAGTACCGCCCCCACCCACAGCTCACCCGCTGTGTCTAAAGCGCCGCGCCCGCTGCTGCACAAGCAGATGCTGGAGGAGTGGCTCAACCACTACCGCCGCCTCGCGTGAGTACCGCCCCCACCCACAGCTCACCCGCTGTGTCTATTGCGCCGCGCCCGCTGCTGCACAAGCAGATGCTGGAGGAGTGGCTCAACCACTACCGCCGCCTCGCGTGAGTACCGCCCCCACCCACAGCTCACCCGCTGTGTCTAAAGCGCCGCGCCCGCTGCTGCACAAGCAGATGCTGGAGGAGTGGCTCAACCACTACCGCCGCCTCGCGTGAGTACCGCCCCCACCCACAGCTCACCCGCTGTGTCTATTGCGCCGCGCCCGCTGCTGCAGGCGCAGATGCTGGAGGAGTGGCTCAACCACTACCGCCGCCTCGCGTGAGTACCGCCCCCACCCACAGCTCACCCGCTGTGTCTAAAGCGCCGCGCCCGCTGCTGCACAAGCAGATGCTGGAGGAGTGGCTCAACCACTACCGCCGCCTCGCGTGAGTACCGCCCCCACCCACAGCTCACCCGCTGTGTCTATTGCGCCGCGCCCGCTGCTGCACAAGCAGATGCTGGAGGAGTGGCTCAACCACTACCGCCGCCTCGCGTGAGTACCGCCCCCACCCACAGCTCACCCGCTGTGTCTATTGCGCCGCGCCCGCTGCTGCAGGCGCAGATGCTGGAGGAGTGGCTCAACCACTACCGCCGCCTCGCGTGAGTACCGCCCCCACCCACAGCTCACCCGCTGTGTCTAAAGCGCCGCGCCCGCTGCTGCACAAGCAGATGCTGGAGGAGTGGCTCAACCACTACCGCCGCCTCGCGTGAGTACCGCCCCCACCCACAGCTCACCCGCTGTGTCTATTGCGCCGCGCCCGCTGCTGCACAAGCAGATGCTGGAGGAGTGGCTCAACCACTACCGCCGCCTCGCGTGAGTACCGCCCCCACCCACAGCTCACCCGCTGTGTCTAAAGCGCCGCGCCCGCTGCTGCACAAGCAGATGCTGGAGGAGTGGCTCAACCACTACCGCCGCCTCGCGTAAGTACCGCCCCCACCCACAGCTCACCCGCTGTGTCTATTGCGCCGCGCCCGCTGCTGCACAAGCAGATGCTGGAGGAGTGGCTCAACCACTACCGCCGCCTCGCGTGAGTACCGCCCCCACCCACAGCTCACCCGCTGTGTCTAAAGCGCCGCGCCCGCTGCTGCACAAGCAGATGCTGGAGGAGTGGCTCAACCACTACCGCCGCCTCGCGTGAGTACCGCCCCCACCCACAGCTCACCCGCTGTGTCTAAAGCGCCGCGCCCGCTGCTGCACAAGCAGATGCTGGAGGAGTGGCTCAACCACTACCGCCGCCTCGCGTGAGTACCGCCCCCACCCACAGCTCACCCGCTGTGTCTACTGCGCCGCGCCCGCTGCTGCACAAGCAGATGCTGGAGGAGTGGCTCAACCACTACCGCCGCCTCGCGTGAGTACCGCCCCCACCCACAGCTCACCCGCTGTGTCTACTGCGCCGCGCCCGCTGCTGCACAAGCAGATGCTGGAGGAGTGGCTCAACCACTACCGCCGCCTCGCGTGAGTACCGCCCCCACCCACAGCTCACCCGCTGTGTCTACTGCGCCGCGCCCGCTGCTGCACAAGCAGATGCTGGAGGAGTGGCTCAACCACTACCGCCGCCTCGCGTGAGTACCGCCCCCACCCACAGCTCACCCGCTGTGTCTACTGCGCCGCGCCCGCTGCTGCACAAGCAGATGCTGGAGGAGTGGCTCAACCACTACCGCCGCCTCGCGTGAGTACCGCCCCCACCCACAGCTCACCCGCTGTGTCTACTGCGCCGCGCCCGCTGCTGCACAAGCAGATGCTGGAGGAGTGGCTCAACCACTACCGCCGCCTCGCGTGAGTACCGCCCCCACCCACAGCTCACCCGCTGTCTCTAAATACAATCACAATTCAAACCAGAAGCCCGGGGCAGATTCCCGAATCCGTACTACACACCCGATTACACGAGGACCGCACGATAATTACATTACGAATATACAATTAGTCCGCGGTTACAAGACACTCGTTTATATATTAAAGCTTATCAAAGGCGGTGGCCGAACAATTTCACACCGAAGCTAAATTAAACCTGTTCTATACTCTGTAGCATGGTGCGTGGTGGGTTAATTTAATTTAATTTACTACAGTTTATGGTTTAATTTAATTCAGTTATTAATGATTGAATATATTGTGAATGTAGTACAGCTGAAATACTAAGCTATAATTTGTAAATCGCGGCAACTTTCAAGAGTGAAACGAAATGTTACTGAACCATGCCACGCACCATGCTACAGCGCAAAGAGTATAGTCCATTCTATGTTCCGAATCACAAGGTATCGCTATTAATAATAAAAATACCGCGACAAACAAACTACTCGGTACTTATGTTAATTTGCTCACATACGAGGTGGCAAAAGCAAATCACACCGAAGCTAATTAACCTTCAATTCACAATTATACCGCTCGTGCCATGACCGTTCGCGACCGAGACAAAGTGAGGTTACATTTTTACAATAGTCTTTGACATAACCTTAGAGCGTGCATATACAACTTGAGTGCATATACCACTGGAGGAGGAGCGGGTATCGAACACTGCGTAAAGTTGCGTAAGTTCAAGGAATTTGATTTTGACGTCGACGAATTACCAATCCAGGTCCAAGGTAAGATCAAAGACTGACCATCCGACATATAACTAATATTACGTAGAATATCCTCATATAAGTAGTAGTTCTCCGAATAATCTGATGAAGTGTTCTTCGAGAATCGAGTTACTGGACATTCGCGTTTAGGAAATAGGCAAGAGCAAGTTTAAGATTGTAAATAAGACTAGCGCATTAATTGTAGGTTTCCCTTCGACAGGCAACAGACCCGCGGGCCGTTCCCGCCGCGGCTGCAGGGGGCCGGCATCGAGTTCTCCAGCGACGCCGACACCGACGAGGAATAGCCCCCCTCGCCCCCCGCCCCCCGCCACACTCCTCAGTGTTCGCGCCGCTCGCCGCCCCCACTGCCCCCACTGCCCCCCGCCCCCACGCACCAGACCCTTGACTCGCCAAATTATAAGTTAGTGCTTGCTTACAATTTTTGAGGTATCTATAAAATTAACAAATAAATTGGCACGATTGTTGTACCGGAGAGGTCTAACGATGGGTCCCGGCGTGGACGGGGGCCCCGGCGAGCGGGTGACAGCTAGTTCAATTTATTTCTTTAGCACGTATCGAATTGCACTAATATCATTTAGTGGTGTTCGCTGATTCATTATGAAGTTTACGGTTTGTTTATTTGTAATTAATATTTCTGTGAGCCGTAGGGAAATCTGTCTTATGGACGATACCGTTTGCTAGATCGTTATAAACGGTATCGAATACTAAGACGTTTATGTGATATTCAAACGTAGGCATCGAGCCGCACGGTGGCTAATAAGTAGAGTCTCGGTACAGAGGGGGCGTGGGGCCCCGGTGCGATGCGACGGGCATCGCTGTCGTTATATATTTTAATATTTAACTTCGGTCTGGGGCCTCGCGCGTAGCTTACGCTTAGGTTCAATATTCACGGTCGTACAAAAATAATTAAGGCTGCCGATCGTCGACGTGCTATCATTTTTACAGTGGTACAGTGTTAGCAACGCTAAAATTATTCTAAAGAGTTACATTACACCTACTTTTGTAATTTACTTTTATAAATACGGGAGAGAAAGCGCGATAATGTATCTGAATCACGGATACGTTAGCTCAGCCGCGGTGGACGGCCCTGGGGCCCCGGGGCCCCGCCCGGAGGTGGCCGCGAGGGTGAGCGTTAACGACACTAACGACTTAAATTTTCTTAAAAAACTTTGAATCTATTAACATTTAGTAGTAGTTGGTGCGGTTAGTGTCGTGAATGTTTTCGGGGCCGCCGCCCTACCGAGCGGCGACACGCTTATGGTAATTACATCGTATTATATACACTATATGATTTAATAATTACTATCATTCTCCCCCTCGATACAAGGGATTGTACTTGGGGAAATGATTTTTTTTAAATTCTATATTTAAGGTCATAGCTCACTAGAGCCACGCGATTCCAGACCGGTTTCGCCTCGGCTCGTGCGGTTGTGTATTTTGTAGGGAGCGCTATGGGAATATGCTCTCTATATGGACTCGTAACCCAACCGCTCGCTTGTGATGTGAACACTGAGTTTATCACTGGGTTCCACTCGAAGTTTACTACAATAAATGTGGGAACATCGGTTGGTCGCTCGCTTTCCTCGAGTGTTACACTACACTATCGAGGATGTTACGACGGTGACACAACTTTCCCACCATTCATTCTTTTCTTTCTTTCCTAGCCTTCCTTTCGAACATTTCGTTTTCTAGTCGCGACCAGCCAACCGTAGACCACGTGTCGAGTGGACACCGAGCGCTGAGGTGGTGTCGGGTGGATCTAGTGAACTGAGACCTTTAAGCTTGCCGTTGCTACGTTAAATGCGCCTTAACTTTGACGAAAGCAATGATGATGCCTGTCGAGCGAGTCGTCGTCGTAGGTTTTCAACTTAAATGTAAAATACAAAACATGAGCTGAAACGTAAAAAAAATATGTAATAAAGGGATAAACGAAGAGTCTATTAAATTAACAACATTGTACAGAGAGTATAAGGTTCTAATATTTATATGTATTATCATAGTTTTCGGTTGTAAATAAATAAATTGGTTTAAAGTAATAATGAAGTTGTATTGGTTCACCTCCGCTCGTGTGCAGCGAGCGAGCCGCCCGACTGCAGCGCTTGCAACCTAACACACTATTTGATCTAATAGACACTATTTTTTTTGTTATTTTCGTCCAAATCTGTAAATAAGTTAATGGGTACATTCGTCACAGAGTCGCTATATTCGAGCTAATTTTGTTAACAGTCACGTAACGTGTAATTCAAATTATGTACCTATACCTACTAATGTTTAATCAATAAAGCACTTATTTTATGAAGCTGTTCGAAAGTTATTTTTGTTTTATTTTTAACCCTTCAATGCTCAATTCTCACATCGCGAAGTGAACCTACCGGCGGAGGTAAACTTCGCGTTGTGAGAAACAACTTGGCACTGATCTGTGAAATTATTTAGTATATTAACCAGTTGACTTGACTGCCTCGGTGGCGCGGTGGTAGCGAATGTGACTTTTGTGCTTGAGGTCTCGGGTTCGATCCCCGTTCGGACCAAATGTTTGTACGGTGGGAGAGGCACGCTTCGGCATGAATGGACCGGCTCGACTAGAGTGATACCACGCCCTCACAGAATACCGATGCAAAACAGCGGTTGCGTTTCACCGAGTGAGTGAGGATACCGGAGGCCCATACCCCTCCCCTCATCCCCATCGCCCAAAGGCCGGCAACGCACTTGTGACGCCTCTGATGTTGCGGGTGTCCATGGGCGACGGTAATCGCTTACCATCAGGCGAAACGTCTCCTCGTTTGCCCCTTGTTCCATAAAAAAACTGCAAACAGTTGTTTAGGAGTTTGGGTATTTTCTATGTTATATTATGTACCTATGAATTTACAAAAAAAAATTCTGTCTATCTGTCATAAAATACAAGCTCAGCTTGGTTTGAAGCTAGATGGCGTTGTGTGTAAAAAATATTGTTAGTACATCAAAAAGTGGTTACTTAAACACCCCTTACACAACAAATAATATGTCTTTACCTATGAAATTGCCGTTTTGTATGCAATAAGTGAAAGTACTTATTTTTTCAAACTTTTGGAGACTGTCTGTCTGTTGCGCAGTATGGGGTCGCGCGTTGTCGTGAAGCAGCTGCAAGAGCTGGGGTTGGAAGCTCTCCCTCATCCGCCATACTCACCAGACCTTGCACCTACCGACTATTACTTTTTCCAAAATTTAGACAACTTTTTAGTGGGTTAAAATTTTAATTCCCGAGAGGCAGTACAAAATGCCTTTGAAGAGTTTGTTGCCTCCCGTCCAGCTGATTTTTACAAGAAGGGCATCAATAAACTGCCAATGCGTTGACAAAGATGCGTCGATTGCATGGGTGATTACTTCGAATAACAGAAATAAAAAAAGTTTGAAAAAATAGGTACTTTCACTTATTGCATACAAAACGGCAATTTCATAGGTAAAGACCTATTATATCGCTTTGTGTTTTGTAACTGGATTAAATACTTGTCAATTAAAAAGTGAGACACATTTTGAATTTATAAAACTTCTTTTGAAATTATAGTTCTGTTCACAAGACTTACACAGTGAAATGTAATAATATACCTAAAACACCTGAATAAATACACAGTTACTATTACCTATTTACACAATTATGATCTTTGTCTTAGGTGTTAACAATGTAACTTCACAATGCGATGTGAGCTGAGGACCCCTGAGAAACCCAGTTACAACTTATTCTGATCTGAGACAGCGACTTTTGGAGTAAAGCAAAAGATAATGTGTGTAGCACGTTGTTTCAGAGATGTGAAAGAAATAAAGCTAAGAGGTGTTTCTGCAACGTTACTTTACATACCTACTCTCTTAATGTTAACAACGTACATAACGCATACCGGAATAGAGTACCGGACTATCGTGGGAGAGCCATGCTTCGGCATGAATGGGCCGTCTCGACCGGAGTGAAACCACGGTCTCACAGAAAACCGGTCTGAAATAGTGCTTGCGCTGTGTTTCACCTAGTGAGTGCGTGAGAATACCGGAGGCCCATACCCCAGCCCCTCCCCTATCTTCCACCCCCAACCCCCATAGGCCGCAACGTACTTGTGACACCTCTATTGTTGCAGGTGTCCATGGGCGGCGGTAACCGCTTACCATCAGGCGATACGTCTGCTCGTTTGCCCGCCTATTACATAAAAAGAATTAATAATAATAGAGGTACATATTCTTTAAATTTTTATAAATGAGCCAGCCAAAGTGATAATGAAGATGGCAGTGCATGTACCTAAGTTTTTCTTAGACCGATTGTTAAATACCGACGCAGATACCTACTCTAGCAGATATTTGTTATCAATACTTTGTCTTGAATCAAAATTTAATAAAAAAATCATAATTTGAAGTCAACCCTGCCTTAAAAATTGACATCCACAACCGCGGATGGATGCACTGTAAAGTACGTAAGTGGAAGGCCAAGGACCGCAATACGTGGGAAAGTTGCGTCTAGCGGACTGACTATAATAGAATTACGCAAGTTCTTTATCGGTAGCTTTACATTTACCGATGTTTGTTAAAATATCATTTTCAAAGTAGCTGTATAGTGAAAGATATTATACCGCAATTTTGGTAGTGACCTTGAGTCGAAAATTTATTTGGCAAATATTACAAACGGAAACGCTATCTCCTCCGACATAAGCCAGGGGCCGTTCAAGTATTACGTAGGCAGATTTATTACAATTATTTACCCCCTCACCCCCCTTGTCAGCAAAAGTAAGCAAAGCTCTTATCCCCCCCTCCCATGCTTACGTAAACATTACTAAATAATTAAATATTTTGGACATCCAACTCAACGCCATCTAGTCCCAAACTAAGCAGAGCTTGTATTATGAGTATTTAGGGTTGCCAACTTTTTACAAAAAATAAAGTATATTTCGGTCTGAAAAGAATATTAAACAGTATTTTAGGAAAATGAACAGTATTTTACTTATTGTTAACTAATTTCTCGGGCACGCCGTTATTGCATCCGTTATGGAGGATTGCTCAAGAGGCATCACGGCAGCCTCTCATACCGGCTGACACAGATGATCACTGGTAAAGGATGCTTTGGAGAGCACCTGTCTGATGCGCAAGGAGCCAACGTCTGAGTGCCACCACTGCGATGGATAGACCTTGGACACGGCACTCCACACGCTGGCAGAATGTCCGGCGTTGGGCGAGCCGAGGCGGCCATCCTAGGGGGGGTTCTCTCGCTCGCTTACATGAATGCGGCCATGTGGCGGAGCGAGAGCGCGTGAAATTCTGCCGTCTCTTTCTGCGAGCAAGTTAAGCTTGCGAAGAAGATGGCGGAGCGGGACCGGGAGAGGTTTAAAACTCCTCCTTTCCGCCAGGCCCGGGAGCAAGCCAGGTACCGCCGCAGACGACTCGGGCGCCAGAGATCGCAAAACGATCTCCATAAGTGCAAGCCTGGAGTGACAGATGACGCCACCAGTCACCCTAGCAGAAGCAGGCCTGAGTGGTGGCGCGAGTTCTACATAGAGCTCGCGCCCTTTTCTAAATAGAAAAGGTGCATCAAGGTTCCTACACAGGAGTGGGCCGTCTACAAACCGTAGATGGCTCGATGTACGTCGGGGTTCCAGGGATTTCCTTCCGAGAGTGCACCTGGTTCCCACTTCCCCGGCTTCTAGTACCCGAGACGGTGTGCGGTTTTTAATCGGTTCGAGTCCGACATAGCCACCAGTTTGTGGTATCCGAGGGGATTTCCACACAAAAAAAAGGCTAACTGATTTCTGCACATTTTGTACTTTCATAGTTGTATGACATTTTTTTAAACTTGCTATAGTTTTTTGGTATAACTTGTATTTGTCTATTTGAAACGACATCTTTATATGATACAATTCAACTTTGGTGAAAGAGGATCAACGTATTGTAAGCAAAGCAATTAATGTTTGTGTTACAGACAAACAATAATTTGTCTTAATGAAACAATAGATTAACGAAAAAAAAAAGTTATATGAATAGCGCGCGATAATTCCCATATTCGGTTCTATTCTAAGCGAGTATGCATCTTTGGGGGAATCCCCAAAAATGTATTTTGTTTTAAACATTAAAAATGTGTAGGTTGCCATTTGTGTCAAAAAGTAAGATAATACTGCTGACGTAATCACCATCTAGACCCCCCCACCCCCCTTGTCATCAAAAATAAGCAAAGCCAAGACCCCCCCGCCCCCCTCTTTCTATAGTGTTTACGTAATACTTGAACGGCCCCCCACAAGTTTTACATATTATATCATTATCAGGTAACTGTACCACAGGTGGCTGTGGCTACACATATATTGTACAATATACACAATATTATTGGGTCATACAGGCATGTCGAGTTTACAATTATTCTAGTGCACAATCTTACTTACGTGCACTTATTTAGGCTTCCGTGGCCTACCACAACATACGCGTAAAGTAAAATAAACTTCAGAACGCAACCAAATAGTCAAGTTTCTAATTTCTAAACGTGCGCGCGCTATCTGACAGCTGCAAGACTGTGAGTGGGAGCGTTGCGTTGCGAGACCTGCCCAGTTTTTATTTTATTTATTAAGAATTTTATAAGTTTTATGTAAGACTAATAAGAAAATAGTGTCTGTGTCATAATAGTGTAATTGTGATGATGAAAAAATAATTTTATAAGTAAATCTTCGTTGGATCTTAAGCCTAGGGAGCGACCGTAACAAAATGGGTGAGTACGCCGGCTATTTATTCGTTTTAGTTTTATTTTGTCGCTTATGAATAATGCAGCTAATGCGTGAACCAACTTTTTCTAGATTTCGGTACCGTTTCTTTATTGCGTTAGTCTAATTAGAATCTTAACTATTTGACGATCACTTGTTTATTGGTGAAAATATCGATTTTTCTCATGTGTCGGTTTTTTCGACAGAAAGGTTAAAAATAAATGCTTTCTGTTGATAAAGCAACGTTTCTTATTGGAATTCATATTAAATAGACTGCTGATGATCAGACCTTCATTCATTAATATAAAAATAAAACATTTTAAAGTGCAGGAACGACATTTAAGTTGGTCTCGATACTCGTCGACTGAATAGTAATTTAAAAATATTAAGTATAAGTTACAGAGCAGTGGTAGTTATGCAAGAAGGTGTGAAGTGTTTAGCGAAGGCCTGTGAGGCGGCAAGTGATTACGGTATGCGGCGGCGCTAATCGCCGTGTCCTTGCCAGCTACGACTGACTACTTATTGTTATGCTAAATCTCAACTAATATTATAAATGCAGAAATTAGTCTTTTCGTTTGTGACACTTTTTCATGCAAAATCCTGAAGTGATCATGAAATCCCAGAAATAGCTGGTCAGTTGTAGTACAGCAATCTGTATTACAACTAACAACTCTGCACCTTTGTACAGAGGGTAATTTTCTTCAACAAAAATATAAAACAGTAAGAAAATCAAATCAAGTTCTTTAACTGTGGACACAAAACTTATCTAACTTTTTACTCAACTTATTCAAACTTTGTTGGATGGCTCGATAGCTATTCTAGCCTAATGAGTCCTGTTTTAATATCACTAAAATCCAATTACCTATTATGAGCCTCAACATATTGTACTGTTTATTTTTATATGTTTCTTTAACATACATCATAATATGCAGATGAGTTTGCCAATTGCCATTGCTGTTAATGAATGTAAATGGTCTAAATGGGTAATAGCAGCAGACTATTTACCACCTGCACCTATCAATCATTAATTCTATATTGGTATTCATGTGGTGGCTCAGACTGTTGTTGTGGTATAATTCTTGCATACACTGCATATCATTAGGTATTTGTATTCATTAAAGTAGCAATAGTTGTAAATTAGGTATAATTTATTCAATATATAATTATGAGATCCCTGTTCTGTGTTGCTTCACCTATGTCTTACTCTTGAGGGAGCTGTTGCTTGAAATATCATATTATGTACTAAGAATGTCTATACCTGCATTATTTATTAGCCAAGCCTGTCAGGTGAAATCAGTGAAAACATGTCAGTGCATTCCTAGGTCATTAATTTGCTGGTTTTTCCTGGATGGTTCTTATAGTACTAACTAGTTAATAGAACTTATAAGAGTCTTTTTGTTAGACCTATAAGCTGTCTGCTAGTCCAAGACAGGGATTCTAAGTAAAACATTGTTGACCTGTATTTTTCTTTGAGTAATTAATGCCACTAGTTCTTATTGGTATCCAATTTCTCATCTATACTTATTATATATATAATACTAGCTGACCCACGCAACGTCGTTTGCATCTCCTATTGCTCGTGGCGTAAAAAATTACCCCCGTTTTTGTAACATTTGGTTACTCCGCTCCTATTGGTCTTAGCTTGATGATATATAGCCATTACCTTCCTCGATAAATGTACTATCCACCACTGAAAGCTTTTTAATAAAAGGCATTTCAGGTGGCAACAGCTTGCATACTGTTTACCTTACATGTAATACTAACACTATTGTACCTGAAAATCAGATTTTGAAAAAGAGTAGCCATGAGTTTCTTTGCCAGTATTCTTCTTATGAGCTCTACGCATTTTGGAAACTGGAAGTTATGGATCGACACAGGCAGGCAGTAGATTTTTGGTGTTTTCGCCTAATTTACCTCGACAATACAGCACATGCTGTGGCGTCTGTTTGTGTCGATCTATGATTTTTAACTATAGCTTCAATTTTACGTTCGTGAGTGTCACTTGTCTTAGATGAATAAATGATTTTGATTTGATTTGATTTGAAAAATAATTTTTCAAATCGGACCAGCGGTTCCTGAGATTAGCGCGTTCAAACAAACAAACAAACTCTTCTGCTTTATAATATTAATAGCTGACCCACGCAACGTCGTTTGCGTCTCCTATTGCCCGTAGCGTAATAATTTCCCCCCGTTTTTGAGACATTCTTCATTGGCACTCCGCTCCTATTGGTCATAGCGTGATGATATATAGCCTATAGCCTTCCTCGATAAACGGGCTATCTAACACTGAATGAACTTTTTCAAATTGGACCAGTAGTTCCTGAGAGTAGCGCGTTCAAACAAACAAAAACTCTTCAGCTTTATATAATAGTATAGATGTATTTATTATACTCTTCTAAGATCTAATACTCATAATCAACAACACATTTATTTGAATAAAGATTAATATTAGGTATTATGTTGATAAAAACTCTTTGACAAATAACTCATTATTAGGTACCAACTCTGAGCGTCTTATACTCGTGATAACTTCTAAACGAAATGTCCGAATGGGATGAAATAAAAAGTATTTTACTTCTACATAAATACCCTTGATAACATAATGCTTTATTTGGATAAGGATTAATATTACGATACACATTTAACGTAGTTTCTTTCTTCAGACGATTTGATAGTTTTTTTAAACACAAAAGCAAGGCAAGCTTAGCTTGATGACCTTTTTAACCTTTCAATTAAAGTATTTGATAACACATGACCCGCGCCATTCTATAATCTACTTATCAAAAGAATTACCAAATTAAATTTACTAAGAAATGCTACATACATAGCATGAGACCCACACTACATATTGTAAACATTTTAGTTAATAATCACTCTCTAGTTTCTCTTGTATTTATGATCCCTGTCTTACCCCTAAGGATCATAACATTATATTTTATACTCTAAATTTAATTGTTTCTCAATTAATCCTACTACTTAATATTATAAACACGAAAGTTTGTAAGTATGGATGGATGGATGGACTTGTGTTACTTGTCACTCTTTCACGCAAAAACTACTGAACGGATTTGGATGAAACTTTACAGTAATATAGCTTATACATCAAAATAACACATAGGCTACTATTTGCCGCGATAACCGATATACACGCGGGCGGAGCCGCAGGCAACCACTAGTACTCTATACAATACAAAAAACGATAGCTTTGATATACTAGTATAGATTTGTAAGTCATTAATTCATATTTAATAAGAATGGCGTGACTGTAATATGAATAGGAATCGAAATCGGACGATAGCGAGGGAGTGGCATTTATTCAATTTGTTATGTTCATGTGTGATTGATTGGTAGTATGTAAACGTTACACACACATGCGTTATTTAATTATAATTATTAATTTGGGCACTAGTATGTAATGGACAACGGACCGATAATTTGAAGAAAGTGTCTGGCGGCCAAAGAATGCGGACTGCCCAAAACCGGGATGATTGGCACTCCTTGGGGGACCGTTGCTTAGTAGTGGATGGCGATAATTTGATAGTATTAATTATGTTTCCAAGAGTTAACGTTACCTAGTCGACTAGGTTCAGAAACTCAGCTTATCATGAACGTAAACATAGATTATGTACGTTTAAAAGTTACTATGGCGCTATGTAATTCATACTGTAAAAAAGATCATCTGTCAAACACCTCTAGGTTCCTTTAACAGCTGTAGAGTATCTATTTATACTCTTATGTGTATGTCTACTGCAGTCTATTTTTAGTATACATGCCATCTGTCGTACCTAAAAAATCGATGTTCCTTTATACGAAATACGCCTAGTAATGCCGAGACACTTTATCGTCGGCTATTATTTACACTTCAAAGTCTTTGTAAAAGCGAACTTGATAGAGTTATTTAAAGAGCTATGACAATAAATGTAGTCGGTCAATATACAAACGTGTGCTACGTGGGGTTAGGGCCGCGACAGACAACCCAACATTTGATCCGGAAATGTCACAGTTTGTCGTTAAGGCTCCTTTTTAATAATTTAGTCGTTATAACGCGTGCGGGGAATCCCCGAAATCATGATAACGACTAATGAAAGTACGCCATCAATATCTCAGTCGATACGCAGCGCACGGATATTCCCCGAACGCATTAAATCTAGTCCAGTCAAGCCTCGATTCTACATTACGTAGTGCTTGACGTTAGCCGTCTTTACTATATAATAATTAAGATAAACCTGAAGTCGGCTTACGTATCTGTATCTAGAACCTTTTCATTTTTCGCTCCAAGAAATACTTTTTATATCTTTACGGTTAGGATTGTGCCAAACCTCAATAGACAAAGAGAATAGGTAATACCAAATACGAGGAGCACTAGTGTGCTGTATGCAGTGTTGGGTGTACCGCCGAAGTAGGTCAGTAAGGTAATTAAAGCTCGTTACTGCCGTTGTCCGTAGATAGAAAAGATATGCACATAATATGACGTTGATGGAAATATTTCACAAATACTCGTAACATGCCTCAGAAATTATCTATGATTTATGGTAGGTATTATTGATTTCGAAATGTTTGGTTATGTCCATAGCCATGTTTGTGGCGGGCTGGGCGATATTTACTTCCCATAGTTCCCATAGCTGTTTGAGACCACTCGTGATGCCGGGTTCATACATAAATTGAAACGTGTAGTTAGAATGTTTGGCTTTGACTTGTCTAAGTTTGCTAGTACTTGATCGATCCGTTCCTGTGGGGATTTAGAACCAAGTCAAAGGAAGTTTGCCAAGCGCTTGCGAACTATTTACACATTTTTGTAGATAAATATCAAGTACTTGGCCACACTACACGTTAGAAAGGCTTTGTAGTGTCTCTTGCCAAATCTTAAAAAAACAGACTTTGGGTTCCTCCCAATTCAATTAAGAGTTGATAGATTTTTGAAGTGAAAACTTCTTTAGCCGCACTTTTTGGTAGGAGGAAATCTTATCAGTTCGCGTCACCGACGTGCTAAGG
This sequence comes from Diaphora mendica, assembly GCA_949125395.1. Classification (NCBI taxonomy): domain Eukaryota; kingdom Metazoa; phylum Arthropoda; class Insecta; order Lepidoptera; family Erebidae; genus Diaphora; species Diaphora mendica. The sequence goes on along the minus strand of OX421332.1, from coordinate 256,157 downwards.
TTTGATGTTGATAATTTTAATTTAAACATTATGAAATTTCTAATTTTACACATTAATTTTACAAATAACATTCTAAGTTATAAGTTTTCACTTTATCGGCAGTCCTTATGACTGCCAATTTTTATAATACTTTATATTTGTGAACTTGTTAAGCTTATCTGGTTTTAGTACTTCCTCTTATTTTAGTTACCACTACTAAGTGTAGATATTTAGCGTATCAAAAACCAATCGTTTAGTTAGATGGTGGCAAGGGAATCAAAAATAGCATTTTTATAATGAAGAATACATTTTGGAATCATACTAAATAATATAGTTTACGCTTCAGATATATTATTTTGCACCTGTTGACGGACTTCTCCTTTATGACGTAGTGAGTGCTATTAGTAAGTGTCGATCAACGTTAATCTCAAGTAACTACTTCTTACTTTAATTTCTTCAAAGAGAAAATGCCCTGGTTCATCATCTCACAAGTTCCAAGCAGTATGTACTTTTATAGGGTTACTCCGAGGGGCTGGCGTTGTTGCTCTAGTGCCGGTTCGCAGGGCTCGTGTCCGGTGGAGCGGCACGCCGGTGTCCGGTTGCGGTGTCGCGGGATCGCATGCTCCACCGCTTGCTCCGGTTACACTGTACACTTGTCGACACAAGCGTTACTTGAAAAAAAAAACCTTACTAGGTACTGTGTTACCTTTCTAGGTAGTAGAGCCACGCTGATTTCGCACTGAGTATGGTGACCACCACTCTTGGATTCTGCAGAGTCATTTTGGCAGGGTCAAACATAAAAAAAAATGTAATTGGAAAAATTTACATTAATGTGGTCGGTCATCTATAAAACTGCGAAGTCTAGAGGGGCTACTTATTTAACGTTTACGTTATCACATGCTGCAATACCATCTAACGAAGACTCCAAATACACGTATTTCACGCCCTACATCGCTCAAATAATATTTTTGCACCGGAGTATGCTCTCTCAACCACAATTAGTAAAAATAATTAGACCTAGTATTAATATAATGACGTGATACTAATCTGTAACTAACATACAGACTGAGAGAATATTTTTGCATGTATAATTTCCATACTATTTAGAAGAATTACGTACATTACATATGAACGTACTGTTGTCGCATTTGAGTAATTATACCTATACCGGAATGTGTTATATTTTGAGAACTGTTGCTTTATCATACTTTCAAGGACATCTTGGAATTCTTGGATTATGATAATTATGACAGTAGTGGCGACACGATGGTTGGGTAGTTTAGCGTGTTTATGTACATTTGTATATCGTTAGACTACCCTAATTAGCCTTCATTATATACGTATTTAAATAATAGCTGAGCCCCGCAGTGTTAACCGCGCGATACAACAACAACTGCGGGTAACACCGCGCCGTAACGCTAGTCTAAAAAAAGTAGCCTTAATTACTTCTTATATCATCAGCTATCTGCCGGTGAAAATACCTTCAAAATCGGTCCAGCAGTTCTAGAGATTGACTGGAACAAACAGACAGACAACAATTTTTAAAATTGTTGTCTTTAAGTTTTTACCGTAAATACGAGTACCTATATATAGTTTTATTTGCATTTAGTGAAAAGTTATTAATTTGAATTTACAAATATCCACTTCTATTTTATTCATTTGTATAAATAATATCATCTCAAAAAACCGTTTCAGTTCAATTTGTCTTAGATTGTACAGAAGGATGGCCTTTCCACGAGCACTTTCCTAAATCGTTAAGAAAGTGTGTCCACCGTTACAGTTCAGGTATCGTGTTTCACCTTGAGATCCTCTACAACTAATTAACAAGTACTCGTAGCCGGCGATGCTAAACTAGATTAAATATACGTGCATGATATAACAATTTGTATAGAACCATCTGTTCTGATGTAACTTCAGAGCCCGCTATTTATCGTTATTGAACGTACACAGTTGTACGTGTGAGGTCTAAAGTTGTTCAGCGTCGGATATCAGCGCCTCCTGTTGAGCCTCCAATTAATCTTGAGTACCACCGTCTGATAAATAACCACGCGTCATATTGCTATACTCATGAAGATACTATGTATAAAATCTTCATAAAGCGGTTGGTCACTTTTGGGGCCAAATTGAAGAATACGCTTTTGCCAATTGTATCGTTTGATCTATCAAATGAAGAGGCTTGGTGTTAGAATCTATACTAATATTATGAACGCGAAAGTTTGTATATGTATGGATGGATATATAAATAAATATAAATAATAAATATTTCAGACATCTAACACACAACGCCATCTAGTCCCAAGCTAAGCAGAGCTTGTGTTATGGGTACTAGACAACTGATACAAATACTTATATACTTTTTTTTGTAAATACATACATATTATACATAGAAAACACCCAAACTCCGAAACAAATATCTGTAGATCATACAAACATTAGGTCCGACCTGGGATTCCAACTCAAGACCTCATGATCAGCAGTCGCACACGGCAACCGTGAGACCAACGAGGCAGTTGATGGATGTTTGTTACTCTTTCACGCAAAAACTACTGAATGGATTTGGATGAAACTTTACAGTACCTACAGTAATATAGCTTATACATCAGAATAACACATAGGCTACTATTTGCCGCGATAACTGACATATAAGCGCACGGAGCCGCGGGCAACAACTAGTATCAAATATATCTCTGTTATAATTTGAAGTTTGTTCTTTGATAAAGTGATGGATATACACAACACTCCGAATGCAACACTCTCCATGATAATTCAACACACACTTACCAATTTTTCGGGGCTCAGTGTACGAACAGCTTTGAATGCTGTTATCTGATAAATGTTTTTTTTTTTTATTTTAAATACGAGAAATCATTAATTGTAGAACAGATACTCAGCTATATCGAGGTATACTAAAACAAATTTTACATACTAATTCTTAAACCCGAAGTAGGTAATAAGATAAGTTTATTGTCGTTGGGTCATACGTCATTGGAAGAACAATCATATTTTATTAATTTATCGAGCGATAAGTTTATAAATTTTATTATAGTGTGGTGCAGCATGCCTTCATCTGTGTGCGATATTTTGGCTATTTCCAGAATTAGATTTCGCAGCAGTAATAGACAATCTGTAACTGCTATATGAATGGTGTAGAATAAGATTTTGCACAAACCATTTTGCCCTAAGAATATACTGCAATATCCTGACTAGAAGACTTCATTTCTCAATCATAGCCATGCTCGAGATCTGAGTCCAAGGAGAAACCGTTTACTTGATAGCCTCGGGGTGAGACCAAATTATTCCTGTCATTACATGCCTCTTGATTATATGCTATGTGTATGTTTTGCGAATTTCAACACGTGATTACGTAACTGTATAATACTGCAGCGCTAAGCATAAACATAAATAAATATATTACGTCTGTGTCGTAAGGTCATCGTGTTTGCCTCGTCGATGTGCTGGCATTTAGTGTCATCTTTTATTTAATTTCGGTTGTGCACCAATTTGTATTCAAACAAGGTTGTGTTCTTGCAGTTGCTTTTAATCGTTCACTTTTGCTTTCGACTTGGCCCAAGACATGTTTAGCCTCCGTGAATTTACATCTCATAATGACGATGAGTCAGATGGCGGGAGCCGTTTAATTAAGAATATCAATAAGTAGGTGAAGGCAAGCCGGCCGCACAGCGCGCCGCACCGGGCCGTTTACGTAAAGCCTACGCTCCAATGTTACCGGTTGTCGATTGTGGCCGAATGGCTTTATTGCTAACGTAACAATCGAAATGTGAACGTTCCAATGACGTACCTACCTTCCATACTACAACAATAGCCGTATTTATGTCACAGATTTTACCACGTGTTTTTTTATTTTATTTTTTATTTTACAAAGACAACTCCCTCACTAGGAATAAATCCTGTGTCGCGGGGGACTTTACAAACATACATGAAACGGACACAAAGAACACCCAGAACGTGTTTGAAACACCAAAATACCCCTAGTCTAAAAGAGTTCAGAAGCCACTATTATCATATCAGTAGAGTATATAGTATAGTGTGTACACGATAAGACTGTATTCTGATACTCATTATAATAAATTAAATTAAAAAGCTTTTTAAAAACAAGCTTTAACTGGAATGCCTCGAGACGAATCAAACGAGTCCAAACTCGATTATGTTGCGACGTTTCTTTACAGAGTTCATATGGCCACCTTCCAGCTCCAGCATCAGATCAGCTCCATCCATGTCATTATAATATTGTATTGTCACGCTGTATACATATGCAAAATTTCAGCAAAATCGGTTGAAGATATCTGCTTCAAAATTGAGTTGCAAGATTCCACCCGAACATACAAGCATACATACATTGCAAGTTAATAAAAAGCTTGTAAAATTAATCAATTCAAACTTCCTTAATATTATCGGCCATGTAAAAGTCATATAATTCGCCCATTATTTCTTACGCAAGGTAACAAGAGCGTGAGGTAAGAGGAAACCGCAAAACGTGACTGCCGAATAACGTTATACGTATACTGTACCTATAGTTCACGTTACGAGTTAACCGAATGTTCAACTAACTTTCCAGTTCGCACACGAAACGCCACTCGTGTACTGATAGTGTTTTTACTGTACTCTGCTTCAGTGCTTCTCGAATCCTAGTGGAGGTTCAGTTACGTAACGAACTAATTGACGTACTTGTAACCTTCATCAATCTTCAGTCTTTAACAATTGACTGCTGGAATAGGTATATCCTTAGAAAGGTTTTTTTTTATGATATAGGGGGCAAACGGGCAGACATATCGTCTAATGGTAAGCGATTACCGCCGCCTATGGACACCCGCAACACCAGAAGCGTCACAAGTGCGTTGCTGCCTTTTAAGAAGGAGTACGCTCTTTTCTTGTAGGTTTGAAGGTCCTATTGGTCCGGGAATACCGCAGGCGACAGATCATTCCACAATCAACGGCAATCAACGTTTCCACAGGTAATCAACGGATATACCTGTGGAAACGTTGCTTAATTACAAAGTTTTTACAAGCTTTTATTTAGCTTTACCTGTCCCGACGTTTGTCTGTAATCAAATCTTTAAGTAAAATTTGATCCACTTCCCGATTTCCAATTGAGCTGAGAAATATGCCTTTAGTTCTGATGACAATGCAATTATTTATAATCGGTATTATTATTAATCCATTTTTTTATTAACAGGTAATGAATGAAAGCTTGTTGTTAAAAAAACTTTTTAAATTAATCACTTGTTATTAACTTGCAATGTAGGTATGGTTGTACGGTGGAATCTTGCAAGTCAATTTTGAGGCAGATATCTTTGATTTACCGATTTTGATGAAATATTGCAAGCATATGTATACAGCGTGACAATACAATATTATAATAACACAGAGCTGATGCTGGAACTGGAAGGTGGCAATAGGAACTCTGTAAAGAAACGTCGCAACATCATCGAGTTTGGACTCGTTTGATTCGTCTCGAGGCATTCCAGTAAAAGCTTGATTTTAAAAAGATATTTAATCTTAATATATATAAATCTCGTGTCACAATGTTTGTCCTCAATGGACTCCTAAACCACTTAACCGATTATAATAAAATTTGCACACCATGTGCAGTTCGATCCAAATTGAGAGATAGGATAGTTTAAATCTCAAATTATAGTCGCAATTTTAATTTATTGCTAATTATTGTATATAAATATGGCGGTACGAAGTTCGCCAGGTCAGCTAGTTTATTATAATTCGCTTAGTGTTAGAACCCACGACACTAAGTGAATTTGTAATGATAACTTATTTAGGTATGAACATAAGCACTAGGCGAGACAAAATTCAGGTAAAACTGGTTGAACTGGCTACTAGCCGACCCCAAATAATATTAGGAATATAAAGTCTATGCAGGTGTATAGTGAGGCGATTGCTTAATGAGAATACAACGTAAACGTATCTGGTTAAGGTTGTTATTGGTCGCATCCTAAGTTTGTATGTATATTCGGAAATCCGTTGTGAAATACAAATACTTAGTATTCATACAACGCACAGCGTAAACTGACAAATCATAGTTGCTTGTGGGTGCACGCAGTAGGCGGGCCCTTTGATTTTGTGGCGGCTAGACGCATGTGCGAGGGACGGCGCGGCGGCGCGATCAAGGTGACCGTATGTAAGCGAATGGACTATACCAAACCACCAAGCATAGGTTCCTGTTTGGAAACCATGTTCGAATTCAAGCTGCATCACTTTGGAATAGCGTTCTTCTTTCAATTAACCAACGTGACACCGCACGTTTTCGCAATGATCTCATCTCAATGTTCTTCTGAATTCTGTCTTACTATCAGAATCCGCCACAAAGAGAGTAATATTTTTCAAGTAGGATTAGATTTGTAGTTAGGAGTAGATTTTTTAATATTTTTAGCAGGATCTGTAACTCAAACGGCTTAATGGATTTCGGTTTTAGAGACGTGGATTTTTTAAAATGAAAATGGTTAGATTTGGGGCCATTTTGTTCGTCTCTCAATTTTTTTTTTCTTCAAAGTCTTTTGAGTAGAGTAACAAAATAAAGAGTTTCATATATGTCTTAAAAAATTATATATAGGTATACCTAACTTTATACAATTTTAAGGCACTCGGGTTTTCTGTAGTTTTTAAAAACTACTTGTTAGGTAATAGTTAGTACTTAGATGGCTAACAAGCTGACGGCTCACAAACGTAGTAGTTTTTGGCCGTCAGCATGTAATGTGCACGCACGCGATGCTGACTCCGTATGAAACTTTTCAATGTCAATTAGAGAGGTTTTTCATCATTAGTAAACCTGTTGGTTAAGATAAGTTATGGAATCAGGCATTACTTTGCGGAAATCCATGACATTAAATGCTATGAAATATATTTAGCTTTAATTCCGCGAGACAAATATCCAGGTCTGAAAGCAGGGCACAAATCCCACCGTCATGCATACTCACATGCACATATGGGTATCATGCATATGTACACATACAAAACAAGTGAGAAATAATTAGCATGCCATGCAACCAAACCTATACTCGACACGTGTTTCGCCCCTCCACGGGGCATCCTCAGGAGATGTTGTCTCGTCGAGCGTTTGAGCTCGAATGCGCGCTAGCGCACCGCTGTCGGCCCTTTATATAACGTTTCGATGACGCTATAATCACGATCGATACAATGTCACAACGACATCTGTGCCGAACTACCCGCAATCATACTTAGAAGTGGTGATGGAATTAAGTTTGTTTGGTCATTCAACAGTGTATATGCATTATTATTGTTATATTTTGATATTTCTAACTGTTCCAACACACTCATCCGGAAACCCTTATCGCAAACATGCAGAATGTTATAGGTATTGTTGCCGCTCAAGGAGTGGCCGGTGTCGATTAAATGTTTTGCGAAATGTGATTTATCTGGATGGCCATTCCTGTGAGCGGCAACATGTTCCCTGTACCTAATTTCGAAACTACGGCCTGTCTGACCCACATAGACCCCGGTGCAATCATTGCATACTAATTTGTAAACTCCGGATTTTTTTGAATTCTCTAATTTATCTTTACCGTTACATAGTTTACGCAAGTTATGATCCGATCGAAAAGCTACGTAAACATAGTGTTTTCTTAGAATATTCGCGATTCTATCTGAAATTGGGCCTATGTAAGTGAGACTCCCGACATTCTTGTTAATTCTTTCGGGGGTACATGCATAAAGTGCTGAGCGAGCCCGGTCATTCTGCTTTTTCTTAATTATATTATCAATAACTTGTTTGGTGTAACCGTTTGAAGTCGCGATTTGATACAATATTTTGAGTTCTTTTGCGTAATTATCCGTGGACAATGGGAGTGACATTAAACGGTGGACATAGCTGCGGAAGGCTGCTAGTTTATGCTGTAGTGGGTGACAGGATGAAGCGGGAATCGTTGTGTCAGTGTGTGTGGGCTTTCGATAAATTTGGAAATCGAGTTTGTTATTGACTCTTGTGATTGTTAGATCCAAAAAATTAAGGGACTGATTTGATTCTAATTCTAATTTGAATTTAATTTTGGGGTGGTGAGTGTTGAGCCTATTTACGAAAATATCCAATTGACGATTAGTACCTGTCCAACAGATAATTACGTCATCCACATATCTATAATAAAACAGAATGTTGGGCTCGCCCACCACATATTTACATTCGAAGTAGTCCATAAATATTTCCGCCATTAATGGACTAACCATTTTTAACCATTTTTTTTTCATTTATTTCTCCTGGATGTAAACGTTGCCTCTCCAAAAGGTACCCCAAAATACGTAGGCACTCTTCAAATGGAATATTTGTAAATAAACTATCTACATCTAGTGATAATAATTTCGAATTGTGGGGGGTGTTAATATTTTGTATTTTTTTAGTTAAATCTAAACTATTTTTTAAACTGTACTGTGGTTTACCCTACCAACCCCTACCCTACCCTACCAAAAAAAACACTCTAGAAATAAAGAATGCAATTAATAACACGTCGTACATTTCTCCAGGCCAGTTAAAATATAAAATTCCAATGAACCCACGATCTCCTTTTTTGTATGGTTTACCAAAAACTCATAAAGACAACATCCCAATTCGCCCCGTTGTCTCTTACATTGGTGCCCCGACATACGATTTAGCCAAATATCTAAACAATTTACTAAAGGCAAAGGCATCATTTCAACCACAGCACAGTTTAAAAAATAGTTTAGATTTAACTAAAAAAATACAAAATATTAACACCCCCCACAATTCGAAATTTATCGAAAGCCCACACACACTGACACAACGATTTCCGCTTCATCCTGTCACCCACTACAGCATAAACTAGCAGCCTTCCGCAGCTATGTCCACCGTTTAATGTCACTCCCACTGTCCACGGATAATTACGCAAAAGAACTCAAAATATTGTATCGAATCGCGACTTCAAACGGTTACACCAAACAAGTTATTGATAATATAATTAAGAAAAAGCAGAATGACCGGGCTCGCTCAGCACTTTATGCATGTACCCCCGAAAGAATTAACAAGAATGTCGGGAGTCTCATTTACATAGGCCCAATTTCAGATAGAATCGCGAATATTCTAAGAAAACACAATGTTTACGTAGCTTTTCGATCGGATCATAACTTGCGTAAACTATGTAACGGTAAAGATAAATTAGAGAATTCAAAAAAATCCGGAGTTTACAAATTAGTATGAAATGATTGCACCGGGGTCTATGTGGGTCAGACAGGCCGTAGTTTCGAAATTAGGTACAGGGAACATGTTGCCGCTCACAGGAATGGCCATCCAGATAAATCACATTTCGCAAAACATTTAATCGACACCGGCCACTCCTTGAGCGGCAACAATACCTATAACATTCTGCATGTTTGCGATAAGGGTTTCCGGATGAGTGTGTTGGAACAGTTAGAAATATCAAAATATAACAATAATAATGCATATACACTGTTGAATGACCAAACAAACTTAATTCCATCACCACTTCTAAGTATGATTGCGGGTAGTTCGGCACAGATGTCGTTGTGACATTGTATCGATCGTGATTATAGCGTCATCGAAACGTTATATAAAGGGCCGACAGCGGTGCGCTAGCGCGCATTCGAGCTCAAACGCTCGACGAGTCAACATCTCCTGAGGATGCCCCGTGGAGGGGCGAAACACGTGTCGAGTATAGGTTTGGTTGCATGGCATGCTAATTATTTCTCACTTGTTTTGTATGTGTACATATGCATGATACCCATATGTGCATGTGAGTATGCATGACGGTGGGATTTGTGCCCTGCTTTCAGACCTGGATATTTGTCTCGCGGAATTAAAGCTAAATATATTTCTTAGCATTTAATGTCTGTTGGTTAACATTTTCAAAAATTTATAGTAGACATCACTGGTTGGCGCTCTTTTGGGAGGCGTTAGTTCAGCAGTGTACGGCAATAGGCAGAAGAAGAAAATTCTTATCATTATTTGACGTAAATGCTGTATTACTTTTCTACCGTGGGAGAGCCACGCTTCGACATGAATGGGCCGGATCGACCGGAGTGATACCACGGCCTCACTCGGTGTGAAACAGCGCATGCGCTGTGTTACACCGATTCCCATCCCCCAAAGGCCGGCAACGCACTTGTGTGTGATGACTCTGGTGTTGCGGATGTCCATGGGCAGCGGTAATCGCTTACCATCAGGTGATACGTATGCTCGTTTGAGTCGTTTGCCCCCTATTCCATTAAAAATTACTAATAGAGTATTTACGTCACACACGTTCACACGAACCCTAAAATATTAGAAGTTATTTTATCTTGTTCTCTCTCATGTTGCATAATATTAATAACTCAGTATGTTGTTCTAAAGTGAAACAAAGTACATACTCTGATATCGCAGCAGTGATCCACATGTTTTTACAAACGTAACACGATTGGCTGTTTGGCAATCAGCAACAAACTATAAAATGTGCATGATAAGATAACCTGCGCTCGCACCAATATGTACAGCGATTTGTGATGTCTAAAGGCCTGTGTGTAGTACATACATGGCATTGTTTATACTACTGAACACTAGGATCGTAGAAAAGTTGCCATGTATGTAAAGTTACCGAAAGTATGGGAAAATTTCATAGCACTAACACGTCCCCGACAGGGCACGGTTTGAATTGATTTATTATTAGGTCGAGTTTCAATCAATTATCTGTGCAAGCGTGAAATTTCCCTTTATTTATAAAATATTGGGCGTAACAACGATCTCGGTGCAAACGAAGCTTCCACGAGATAATTATGTTTAACGGTGATATAAATTGGCTCGTAAAGGCTGTTTGCACACCGCGGCCAAAATTTATACTTACTTGAAGAAACGCCGCCGCCGTCATGAGTTTGCTGATCGTAAAAATTGTACTAAGATTTTTATAGACGTAGTCACAGTTAGATCAATATCCACCCCAGAAGAATATTGTCCACAAACGTCATGAATGACAGTGTCGCCAATCCTTAAACGATATTTAAATTCATCCAGCGCCATACCTGGCAATAATCTGTAAATTTGTACTCTAAGAAGCTGCTACTGTGCTGACATCTTTGATTTTGTTAAAAAGCCCTCCCAGAAACATCATCCGACACCTTACTTAAAGATTTATCAGAAGTTTTAGAGGGGATTATGGGAGCCTTAATGGTGAAGTTTGTTTTTTTTTATCTGGCGTTGACAGAATTGGCAGTTACAAGTAGATAGAGCAACCTCCCTTGTCATCACACGGGCATTGGGGTGTATCTTCATAGGATAGTGGTGCAAATGCACATTGTTACTTGGACCAGTATTGTGAGTGCGACAGGGCAAAATGTCCCGGAACATAGGTCGGTGCTCCCGGAAACGTACCGTATATAGCGCGTCGCGGCGCCGACACGCCGACCCTACAGTCCGACACCTTCGTACTTTGTACATTTCGGAGCCGGTACACAGGCATGCAATCATTTTGCTGTTGATAGTAATGAACAATGCGATGTCCCACATTGTTAATGCTGTTTTATTTAGGCATTTGGAAAATTTCAGATACTTGGTTTTAACGAGAATCTTTCAGTTTACATCACGAAGAACTTGAAAGTTTTAGTTATACTAGCTGACCCGACCAATTTCGTACCGCCATAGTTTTCTGGCAAAAAAAAATTCCCTTTAATCTTTGATTTTCTTCTATACAAACCTTGTCCTAATAATAACGAACATATAGAAAAAGAATTATCCAATTTGGTGCAGGCGATCGGAAGTTATGCGCGTACATACATTTCGGGAATTCATTTTTATGTAGTTTTATTTCTATGTTAACGTCTCACATTTAGAACCATACAGATAATTTGTCCTTTACTTTTAAAACGACTTCTAAAATATATATGCAATTGTAAAGCTTCAAGTAGGTGGTTCTGACACAAAGCTCCTCACATATTGAGTAGCTTGCCAATTAGGAGAAGAGACTAGGTTGTTTCGTAACAGTTTCGAAACCTACTTACCTATTGAATGTTAAGTGCTAACATCACAAGTTTGTACTATTCTTGAACTGATAGTAAACTCCTCCAAATGTTGCGAAGGCGGAGAGAACACAAAGGTAAACGTGATTACTAAACATCTCTATATTTCAAAGAAGTGTGAAAATTGTTCTTTGGACTTTTATACTTTGAATATTAATATATGGACGCCATTCAAGTAACATAATATAGTTATGTATACTTGTTGAATATCTGACGTAGTAAATTTTATATCACTGTTAGTCAATTATGTTTTTTATCATATTGTTGGTCGGTCGGCATCTGGGTTTGTTACAATAATGACTGAAATGATAAATCGATATGATACAAAATTGGCCGAAAGTCTATCGCTTGGAGTATAATGACGAAGACTAGGCTACCTGAGTCTATGCCCTACATGCCTAGACAACTCGTGTAACGTCAGCGAAATTAGCACACACTTGGACACGTACCCAGCGTCGCGTCACGCGTCGTTCAATCTGATATTGGTGATCATTGTTTTTTTAATTTACGTCAATAATATTAGTTTAATGTATAAGATTAATGTATTCTGTAGAACAGCTCGTCTTAAATTAAGAGGAGCTGTCCTACAGAATACGTCAATTCAATGTTTGTTTAGTATCTCATTTTCCAGAGCGCTGTTTTATTTATATTTTAATGGTGTAGATATACTCGTAGAAGACTATTCTCTTATTTATAATTTAGCGTACAAATTCAGTCTAGGTTTCCTTTGGTCGCTAAGACTGGTGTTTAATAATATTTTCAGTAGTAGTTAGTAAGCATAGCCGAGAGTATTAGCATTAGTTTAATTGTACTTAACGATTAATTTTCATGTCTAACTTGCGAAGGTCCTCTCTCTTGAGCCTGCTGCAGGAACATTCGTCACGCACCGTGTCACACTTTTATCGCAAGCGTGATCGGGAGTGATCTTAGTCGACTCTCGCACAACGTTGCAAATATCTCAGCAGATATCTTGAGTGCAGTGCAATTTATTGAGATGCGCGAATAACGATATGCGCTACGATAAATACACATGTGGGTATTGCTAGGTTTGGAATGTTGCAATGATTTAACTGTAGGTAAATATAGGTTTTGGAACAAAATGTGTTATAAGGAGTAAAAACAGTTTTTGACAATCCACAATGTTTCTTCTCATAGATTAATAGCCGGTATCATATTTGCTTTTGGAAATTATAATAATATTATTAACAAAAACTTTTGAAATTGTTAAAACTGTTATACATAACATGGTAAACTACAGGTAATTCGGATAAGGTACTCCCTGACTCTTAAACTACGTAATCCTGTGACTTAGGAGTCAATATGTTCTGCCGACATTGTGATACAAAAGCCATTAATGTTGTGCTTTATCATTACAAGAAGATAGTCGTTGGCATTACAGATTACAAAGTATCAATAAAGAAGAACACTAAGGGATTCAGGGTACGGTTTGAAAGAATAAGGGTATATATGTGAGGGTGTGTAGTGTGTATGTTAGATAGAATTATGATTGACATTCCTGTCGAGTTCACGCAGCCGCAAGTAAATAAAATTCAAAGATTGCGCAAGGGGAAGTTTAAATGCTATTATTCTAAATCTATATTTTATTGAAAAATCTCCAATCTGGACCTTAAAATATTTACATCTCAGCACAATTTAAGAAACAACGATTCTACGTCATTAATTTTTAAAGTTGTTTAAATTAGCGGGGCTCGTGAGTGCAATATTATGGTTACCTAATTGGCGGGCTGTTTTTCTGCCTCAGATCTGTGTACTCCAGTTTCTAATGCATTCAAATATGTTGTCACAATGTCATTAGGTAGGTACATCGTTATCACTACATAGTATAAAACAAAGTCGCTATTTCTGTCCCTATGTCCCTTTGTTTGCTTAAATCTTTAAAACTACGCAACGGATTTTGATGCGGATTTCTTTAATAGATAGAGTAATTCAAAAGGAAGGTTTTAGGTATAATAAATGCATAATATAGTATGGAAACACTATTAATTTTCGAGGTTTCTAATGTGATGTAGCAAATAAACACATTTTTTTGCGCTTACGTTGCAAGCGCTGGTTGCACCCTACGAGATAGATCAAAATAATGTACTACAGTATTGTACACCTTAAAAAGTACTACAAAAAAGTCTGCGACGGTATAGGTCTATCTCTTAGGTATAACCCACAACAACCATTTTTTATACTCTATATATATAGAATGAATCCTTATACAATTAAGTAAATTAAATACATTGTGCGTTTAATTAAGATCAAAATGGCCCTTTACAGTATCTAATTTAAATGAATATATTCGAAGATATTACAGATTTAAAATGCACGAATCGTGTCGTCGGCGGGGGCATCTGAAATCCACCCGTGCGAAGCCGGGGCGGGTCGCTAGTGTTATCATATAATAGTAATTGTTATGTCAACCTCTCCATTCTGAGCGTTTTTAAGTTTCATCAATGGTTTTCCGTTAACTACTGAAACAACATACCTACTATGTATTTTCCACATGATTGATTGCGTCAATAATGCTATATCTATTTTTAAATCCGGCAACGTATAAACGTTATCTACTAAAAGTAATGTAGATTTGCTTATCTTTGCCTTATTGGTTGGTAAATCAAGTTATCTTTGTTATTTCGCTTAAAACATATTCTTAATGTATAATTGATAAGAATTGTAGTACCCAATAGATGGTCACTACTTTTTCGTCAACATCTCGCCATCTAGTAATATTCGATGAAACGATTTCTTTGATGCTATCTAAAGCGTTTCATATTTAAGGTTCGAAATATTAAAAATATATCAAATAAAATACTAAATAATATCAGTACAGAATTAAGTTCAGAAGTAAAAACTATCACCTATCGACAACTCTACATTTTAGACTATTTAAATATTTTTGACCTTGGCCATAGAAACATTCACCAATAAATGTCGCTGCTGTGGAACCTTGGAATGAAAACTGGTGAATGTATTCATTATTATTGTTTTTTATTTGAAATTGAATGTTAGTCATCATCCAAAAAATGCTTTCATGGGTTCATTGGCCATAAATCGTCTTCTGATTCCATGGTATATAGGAAGTGAGGCTTTATTTATAGAGTCGGAGGCGGCGCGGCACGCGTCGCTTGCGCATAGTGCCAGCGCCGCTCAGTCAGTGCCGAGGCCAGAGGACGGCACTACGGCAGTACTCGCCGAGACTCTGTCACGGTCGGTGCGTAGCGAGTTTCGTCCACACGCCGTACATCGCTAGCGATCCAACTCGCTATCATTCGCGCACTTTTGAAATCCTCCAAGAGTGCCAGTGATAATTTCGATACCGTTTTGCCAATCGCGAGTATCGCTCGCAGCTACGTGTACGATAAAGCTTCGGTGGCCGCCGGCTCTGTGCCGAATTGAAATTCTTTACGCTTACGATACGTCGAGATTAATTATTTGAGAGTGCATTTACAGGGGTTTTGTTAAAATTACATTATTCTTGTGTTAGTTGATAGTGTCGCGCGGTCTGTGAACCACGATGAGGCCGAAGGAGGAAGTAGACACGAAAGTCCAAACGGGGACTTTCATACTGTCTGAAAAAATTGATGACTCCAAGTTGAAGAAAAGTGAAAAAGATATCAAGAAAGAGATGAAACGCCTGGAAAAGGAGAAGCAAGAACGAGAGAAGAGAGAAAAGAAGGCGAGGGAAAAGGAAAAGGAACGAGAGAAACAGGCCAAGAAAGGTTAGTTAGTACATATTCATCTGATAACATAGCGATACAGATTAGAGCGAGGCTGCAGGTTATCGCAGAGCAATGATATCATGATGTCATTTAGATGCTAAACTGAGTCGCTTTCTGCGATTGACGTCTAACGCCAATTATGTTGGCCGTCATAAAAACGTGCACATTAATCTGTATCTATTGTTGTTGCGGTTACATCATTCCAGCTCATTATATGACCTTGATTGACGACATTTATCAAATATTTGTCGTTGATTACTCAGTGTTTGCGATATCAACTAACAAATTCACTTTACGCTAAGATTGTTCAATCTCTAGGTTTATCAGAATTCTGTGTCTCCGTGATTAACAATGGTCAAATATAAACGATTCTCTACATTTGGTAGTTAAATTGCGCGTCGAATTTAATTTGCTTGACGAATCGACCTAAAACTCGTTTGTACAAACAAGGAATTAGTTGTTTCAATTCGCACGAAGTTTTTGTATATCTACGCTTATTCACATAACTCGCCTATCGTGTCCCATTAGTCGTAGTTTTAAAATTTTTGGCTATTGGTTACCGACGATAATAATTTGCATGAAATCATACATGTACAGGTTGGTAGCATCGTCATCGTGTCGTTTACCTTTGTGTTCTTGGATTCCTAACTTTCTGAAAATATCGCGCAAAGTGCGTGATACGGCGATATTTTTTGGCATGGTTTTGCACCGATTGTGTACTATTAGATAAATTATATTTTTGATTGGTTTAGGGGTGAGAACATTCCAAGAACGAGACGCCTTCATGCCAAATGCCATTAAAGTCACAGTTCACGAAGAACATTTAACTGCACATAATTTAATAGTAGTGTCCCGAGTTCTTCGTGTTTAGAGGAAGAGAAAGTGGTAGGACAGTCAGATAGCAGAAAAACTTTTAATTAAGTAATATATATATTTAAAAGGATTTGTAACCAATGAAAGAATGCGTTTGTTAGTGCAGCGTCTGTACACAAGCTACATTATATAATCTACTTGTTATGAAATGATTTACTGCTTTGGCTATTTCAACTGTATGTTTTAGTACTTTAAACGAGGTTGCTGCCTGAATCTGGGTTTTGCCAGGCGTGAATTATCGCGAATCTTAATTTAAATATTATATCCTAACAGAGCAGAGTGACTGTTACCATATTTTTTCCTTGAATCCTGTCAGTACGTTAGCGCAAATTGCATAGTCGATAAGAAAAACAATTAAGTTAATCTCGCGTGTAGATAACGATTGGGTATCTACATTCACTAATACTTTACTTTACTCCACACGGTATTTACGTTGTAAGACTGAACGCTAGATCTATCAATATTTCACTTTCGTGGGTTCTGGGTACAGTCGCTTATATCCCTCCAGTTGTGTCGCGTCGTGCAAACAGAGCGCTGAGCGTGACCGCGCTTTACTTGAATAGTTAAACGCGTAGATTTTATTGGGATTTATGCTCCCCTTTGCATACAAAGTCGTCTGCATCGATATCACGATTTCGCTGACATTTCAATGAATTACAGTGGCTTTTAAGTCAACTGAAGAGAAATTACTATGTAGTTGTTTGGCGACGCGGGCCATTGATTGGCTTGGCGTGTTCCTACCTCTACTTATTTGGTCAGTTACAGCGAAACAGCTTTCTTGTTGATTAGTTGTTTCCTGTACATGAAGTATTTGTAATCATTTTATCTTTTTTTTTCAGCCTAAATTCATAACTTTTATTTAATCGACTATTGTATTTCTATCATTAATGCCACCTTCGGTTTAAGGTACGCAGTACACTTGTAACTTGTGAAACTTATTTAGACAAGTGTGATCGTTACATACAACAGTTCAGCCTTCTAGGTGACCTTCATAGTCAGATGACTATTGCAAAGTTGCTACTATTACAAAATATATCCGCCCAAAATTGAGTAAGCCGTACAATTCTCATTAATGGTGTAGTTAAATATATGTGTCGTGTACAAAAGCGAAAGAATATTGATCGACCAATGCGTGTTATTTCGCGTGGCTCCACTGCGGATGAAATCGACTGCTCCATCTCGCACAATGATTATTACTACTTTATTGTTGTTTGTTGTGATACGTTCTCATAACCGGCCTGCTGACGTCCATCGGTGGCCTTATTGCCATTTAAACTATTTGGTAATCGACATGAGTAGTTGACAATCAGTTGTTTTTTAGCTGTTATTCAACGTAGTCTGTGAGTTCAACTTCTAATTTATTGGTTGTCTGTTTGATGGTGATGATGAGTGGTAAATTTGCATTCCTCTTATACTATATTTCTGTACTTGCAATTTATTGATGCTTAAGTGTTTGTGCATAATGTGCTTCACGCAACAATTGGATATGTTTCAATTTGCTTTTAAATTTCTTGTTGTAGTGCATCCTACATTTGGATATTAGTTTCACTTATCACGTGAGACAAGGTGATATTCATTAACGTCTTCACGTGCCCTAGTGATCTAGTGATGCTTGCGTCACTGAGCTCTGTATCTAGCTCATTCACGATCACAATATATCGTCGTATATCTTTCCTTTTAGATAATATGATAGGAGCTTTATACGAAACATTATATTTTTTAACCGACTTCCAAAAAGGAGGAGGTTCTATGTTCCACTGTATGTATTTTTTATTTTTTTTTTATTTTTTTTTATGTATGTTCAGCGATTACTCCGTCAGTTGTAAACCGATTTTGAAAATTTTTTGAAGTCGGTGCTAAGCCAAAAATAATACAAACGAACAATTACAAAAGTCTAAGCAATAGTCACTTGGCACCGACTTCAAACAGATTTTAGGTACCTAGCACACATTATAATACTACTATTTAAATGAATAAAGAATTAGGTATAGGCAATTTATGAAGAACCAGTTTATTTTACGCTTTTAAGTGTTTTTTTGGCAGAGAGTTTTCGTTGGATGTTTTTTGGAAGTCGGTTTTTTTTTATAAAAAGTTTTTTGTAAAATGTGATAAGTTTTATAATAGTCATAATTAGTCAAGAAAATAATTTATTTTAATAATGATTACGCTAGGCTCAAAATTACTGATTAATTGATAAATATACTCTTAATAATGTTAGTATTGATGAACCTTTCTAGCAAATATCGAAATGTCAACAAACCTTACTTGAAGTTAGGAGAAAAACTGAAGTGATGTATATGTGTGCCTAAAAAATTCTGTGGAATGCATCCTCGATGTTATAATATTGCTCAAATATAGAAGTACTGCTGCTGCGAGTATACTAATGCAGATACATAGAGATGAGCTGTTATTTACAAATGGAAGAGCGTCATTAAATCTAACTGGTAGTCTTTTCTACCGCAACTCTGTTATAATTACGTATAAGTACTCTGTTCTATATATCTAGCTGGTGTTCTATGATCTCATCCGACCTCTATGGGTTGTGTTTTTGGATTAGCCTTAGCTTTATTTCATACGAGCCCTAAAGTCTCGCCTCATTTGCACGTTTCTATTAGGAGTTTTAGTATTTATTTGTAGCATATAGCCTTAATACTCTTGTATAGCGTCTGTTCTGGGAAAATACTGCTTGAATCGACTTGCAGTAAGAAGACTTACTGTTGATTCCCTTTCTTTCCTTTCCCTCTCTTTTATTTCTCTCTTCGTTCGTTATCACAGAATCAAGTTCTAAGTGTTATAGCAGTGCCCCGTAACCGATACCTATATTATATATATGGTTATTTCATATTAAAACCTTTACAAAGTTCGCACGCTTCGTCAATCAATTTGTACTTTGAGCTCTAAGCTTTAATTTATGCATTACACAGCTTCTGATAAAGATAATATAATATGATGCTATAATTTTATTAAATGAGATAATGAAACACTAGTAGACTACTGCTTTGAAGAAAACTTCACTCTTTTCAAACTGGAGCTATAGCACTATTACCCAGGGAAAGATTTAAAGGTAGTAGAGCCACGCTGATTTCAGCACGCATGGGCCGGCTCGACCGGGGCGGTACTACCCTCGCACAGAAAATCTACGTAAAATGACCACGTTCGTGCTGTCGTGTTTCGTTGGTGAGTGCGAGACCGGAGGCCCAAATAGTCTAGTCAACAAGTTCCATACTTGTTGACTAGACTAAAAGATGCAGCAGCATCACTAGGCCGCCATGGTGTGGGTCGCCATACTGCATTGTCTGCATTCGCAGTGAGTATGGCGACCAATACTCTTGGATTCTGCTTATGCTTTCCATCAGGCAGAGTAGAGTCATTTTGGCGGGCCATCCATAAAAAAAAAAAAAAATGTCACAGGTTAGTAGAGTCATCAGCGATTCATTTGAGCGACTGGAAAATGTCAAGTAACAGCACTGGTGTTTCAAGCATCTGCATGCACCGGAAACATCTTGGTTATATTTGTGTTTAGTGTAAGACAAGGCATATTACCAACTAGTGATCGAAAATAAAGTGGAATTGCGTAAGGCTAAATTATTTTAATAAAAAGAAACTAGTTTAATGTACAGAAATAAGTAGCGCGTTGTCGGGTCCCGAACCTGTCGTGCACGTTTTTGCGCGTCGCCGTCTCGGAACGCGCCCGCCCAATTAAGTGAATGTACGTGTCTCGATGGGCTGCACGTTTACTTGGCGACGTTTGGGAGCAGCCTTCGATGCACCCCAAAACGCATGCGATGCATTCGCATTATGTTGAATATTTTCTATTCAAAGGTACCTTTTAAATATACGAGTAGAGATATAGACATACAGATGCGTTTATCGCGTTATTGTGGTTGCATTTTCATATGCGGATTCCAATGGTGATTCTGATGCTATAATACATTTTGAACCGAATGTCCATGATTCTACTCCAGCTAGGCCCAGTAATGATAAACAACTAATAAGCTTATTGCTGTAATGAGTGCCAAATTAGTCGAATACAAAAAATGGCATTATAACGAGCAGATTTCGTGTTGTAGTTAGCTTGGTCTGCATTTATTTCTATCATACCGATCCCAATTAATGAGACTTTATAAAAAAAAAGTCCATGTTGCCCGCGTCGTAGTGGTGTTAGGGGCGCTGAAGTTACTGCCTCCGGACCAACTCCGCTAATGATTGCGTTAACATTGTACATAAAATTAGCACTCGGTTAATAGGTGCTATAAATTCTATCACATCTGTTATGATGTAATGAAAACACATAGTCAGAACGGTCAGAACAGAATGACTCAGTCAACATAAAACAATAATTTTGTCATGTTGCGATTGCAAATGACAGTCATTTAAGTTCATTACAAATGATTGTTTGTACGAATCATTTTCTTTTTTGTTTAGAACATTAATTTGGTTGTTATATTTATATGCAACAAGCTTTTGGCGGCGACTTGACTTATTCGTCTCTTGGGAACAACACTTTTTGTTGGTGAAAGCTAACATATTTCTTTGTAACCCCAATGCGGTATTTGTAATATGTATTTCATCAAGATATATACATATAAATGTAAATATACAAACATTGGTTGATTTGTTTAAATGTATTTTGAAGTAAATACCTACCTAGGTGTTGCTGGGTGACGAAATTGTTTGTAATATGTGTAGATTTACATTGAATTAAATAGATGAAATAATCTTATTGAATAGATATTATAAATTCTTATACTGTATAAAATACCATACTAATATTTGTTTTTGTTATATCTGTAAGAAACACAACGCCTGTTGAAACTCATGATATTTTGTGCCTGATTCGTGGTGATTACGACAGTGATGATGCAAAAATTATATCCAATCACAATGATATCGAGACAAGAATAAACTAAGAACCAAACTTATTGCATTCTAATATTTATTATTAAACGATTTACAGTCTGTAGAAGGATAAGAACCTAGGTGACATCCCAGGGTAAAAATATACAAGATCTTTTTGAGTTACCGAAATAGAACGTGCTAAGGGAAGGGCTATAACGCGCTTCACCTGGGGCGGAACATTCCACTGTGGTACAACCAGGGGTTCGTGTCACTGACCTACTGCAGATACTCTAAATTTACACATACATATAAGTAATCACTTTCATGATGATTAAACTAAATGGCTAAGTTCATATTTGTTTAAAGACTGTAGCTAATCAACTTGAAACTCCAAATTCATAAGTTAAACAGGTTTAAATTTTGCATTTTCAGTTTTGATATTTAGGTAACTCATCGCACATTATAGATAATACTTAGTTTTATTTATTCAAGCCAATATGATTTTTATTGCACAAGACGAAGTGAAGGAAATCAAATGACTTCCCAACACATTTAGATGTGAAAGGAGCATGTTTGCGGTAAGTGCACGCGTGACCCTAAGCTCCTCACTAACGTCTAATTCGAGTGCACGCGCGAGCCCCATCGCCGTCTATTTCTGAACTTTCCAAACATCTTTATTGCCACATTACACTAATGAATTCAAACTAATGTTACTCTTTAAAGCATCATTATGTTTTTCATTACACGGAGATTACAGCGTTGTTACACGAGTTCCGTGGCGAAAGCGCCGTGAACCTTGTAAACATGGCGGCGATCTGTTAGGTGTAATTATTCACGGCTCGTCAAATAATAAGGTCAGATTTGTTTCGATTGGAGGTGCCACCGTGCTCATCAACTCAACTCATTACATTCTCCCTAAACTTAATCGCGTGGGATTGAACGCGTAATTGTTTCCCTTGGCTTTAAGTGAAATGTTATTGGTTGGGAGATTTAGCGGTTGGTTTGTGATTAGTAATTTCGAGACGATTAGATAGTCTTCCGCTTTTTGTATTTATATTAGACTAGTTGTTGCCCGCGGCTCCGCCCGCGTGTATGTCGGTTATCGCTGCAAATAGTAGCCTATGTGTTATTCTGATTATTAAGCTATATTACTGTAAAGTTTCGTCCAAATCCGTTCTGTAGTTTTTGCGTGAAAGAGTAACAAACATCCACCCATCCATACTTACAAACTTTCGCGTTTATAATATTAGTAGGATACTGCGATGTCTTATAGCTACTGCTGCTGACATTTTAGCAGTTACTGTTTTTGGTACATCTTCCTACTTTTTCTTTTGGCATATCTGAAAACTTTTACATTCCTGAGTAGAGCAGGCGGTAGACTTAGAGAACAGTTACTTGTTCTGTGGTCGGCTCTAAAAGAAACCAGCCAAAACCCTATGCTATGTTCTATATTTTGCTAGAGTAATGTTTACATTCCATGATAAATGTCTCAATCGCCTCCGAAACTAGTAGGGCATCCTTGAAATACACGTTAAAATATCCGATGTTAATATCCTTTATAAATAACATAATATTTATACCAGAGTAGTATATGACACTATTAAGCAATAGGTAAGTGCATTGATAATGTGCGTGAACGTGTTTATCCAGGTCTGCGGGGCGCGGGCCCTACCCAGCGATAGCGAGCCGACCTTGTCACGTCATGCGCTCGACACACTTGCCACCTATCAGTTATCACGACACGCCGACCTCCATCTATCAAGTATTGATTACACCAATTATATTTGTACTCTATGAACTAAGTTTGACAGACAGTTTGTCAAGGGACCTTAAGTTTCTGTCTCTTGCAGGTGTACACTTGCTATTTTAGAACGGGGTCTCTAACATTGTTTTTAGTCAGTAAGATTAAGATAATGTTGGTCTGCTGTATCATATTTAAAGTTCGTTTTTTTAACAATACTACGATGGTTTGAGAAATAGACAGAAGCATACATAATACTGTTTATACATTTCTTCAATACTCTCATTTCTCATCCTTTAACGAGTCCCGAGTATCCGTATAAGAGCCGACTATGCTGACGCTCATTCTTTAAATAACAGCAAACAAGTCTAATATTACGAGTCTTGATAAGTCTTAAGATGTTTAAAGACTTCTCCAGACATAGGTATTTTCGAGTTATGTTATCTATAGAAACTCACCGTATCTAGAACAACACTTGTGAAGTTGCAGAATTACATTTAAGATAAGGAAAACAATAATTTAAAAATATCAAACCACAGATGACGACATATTTTTGACTTATATTCTTCGATGTGTGTGTTCGATACATGACAGTGCATGTTTTTCTTGGTTACTTGTTACACAAAGAAGTAGGACTGCTCATCGGATTGATCTATCTATAGATCCTTTAAGTAGGACTTGTGTATATACTACAAGTATATCTGTTACTGGAATGCATAGTTTATTACCCGACTGCGAAAGGAGGGTTATGTTTTTCGAGTGTATGTATGTATATTTCTTTGGCACGCCCTAGAGCCTAAATGGCTTGTCGTATTTTTATGTGAGTGGCGTCAATAGATTCGTCTTAGTCGTGAGAGTGACACTGCATCAAAATAAAAAATAAGGATTTTTGGCGCCAAAAAGTAATATAAAAAAGAATAATGTTTTCAAAATACATCGAGTGTGGTATCAAAATAAAGAATTTTTTACGGTGATTCCGAATATATATATAAAAGTTATATGTTTATATTGTTAAATATTGACGCAGTCGGGTTTTTTATTTTTAATAATTTGTACTTGTTTTCCTTTTGTTTTATTGTCCACCCACTATGTTTCACACTGTTATTTAACATCTTCAATACTGTTGAAGATAAAACGCATATTTTCTTTACGTAATGTGGGACACGTCAATCACAATTGGTTTATCTCAGGAATATTATGTGTTAATGTATAGCAATCACATAAATACTTTGTTATGTAGGTACTTGAACACGTTACCTAATATGTATTACGGAAATTTATTACACTGAATGTTCACTTTAATGTTGGCAACTTTAATAAAAAATAATATAATGGCTGCTTCTTATGCATATTTATTTTTACGTGCACGCAACGCAACTTACGAACGAGGTTGGCGGTTGGCCGGGTGACATAAAAAAACTTATAATGTACTTCGTAGTCACACGAATATCATTGATTGTCAGGTCAATCAGTCAATGGGTATTTTTGTCTGATTCACTCGTTGGTCACCAGAGCCTCCGACCTCTTTTAGTTTACTTTTGATCATTATAATATTGAGAGTGACGTCTTCAATTATTGTTACAATTGAACTTAATTAGCTAGCATCCTCGCGGGAAGGTCGCAGCACCTTTACTTTCTGCAATCTACAGTCTGTTATCGTGACAATGAGAATAATAACTTCCGCAAGTGGCATTCAATGTTAGTTATTACAAATTTATTTTTGTGGTCACGCTATTTGTCTGGGGAAACCCGACTGTAGCATACCTTTCAATGATCGTGAACTTGGTACTAAGCAGCAACTAAACTAATTATCTTGTTGACTTGTCTGTTTGTATTGAGAATCTTTTTTTTTATGTTTGGCCCGCCAAAATGACTCTACTCTGCCTGATGGAAAGCATAAGCAGAATCCAAGAGTGGTGGTCACCATACTCGTTGCGAATGCAGACTATGCAGCATGGCGGCCTTGTGATGCTTCTGCATCTTTTAGTCTAGTCAACAAGTATGGAACTTGTTGACTAGACTATTTGGGCCTCCGGTCTCGCACTCACCAACGAAACACGACAGCACGATCGCTGTCATTTTACGTAGATTTTCTGTGCGAATCTATAAGAAGTAGAAGAAATGTATGTCTATCAACGATCCTACTAATCCTACTTCCTAATAACACAATAATAACATCACACTAATATTATAAAGGCGAAAGTTTGTGAGTGTGTATGTTTGTTACTTCTTCACGCAAAAACGACTGAACGGATTTGGATGAAACTTTACAGTAATATAGCTTATACATCAGAATAACACATAGGCTACTATTTGCCGCGATAACCAACATACACGCGGACGGAACCGCGGGCAACAGCTAGTATTATATAAAACTAGCTGACCCACGCAACGTCGTTGTAAAAAAAATCCCCCGTTTTTGTAACATTCTTCATTGGTGCTCCGCTCCTATTGGTCTTAGCTTGATGATATATAGCCTATAGCCTTCCTCGATAAATGTACTATCCAACACTGAAAGCTTTTTAATAAAAGGAATTTCAGGTGGCAACAGCTTGCATACTGTTTACCTTACATGTAATACTAACACTATTGTACCTGAAAATCAGATTTTGAAAAAGAGTGGCCATGAGTTTCTTTGCCAGTATTATTCTCATGTGCTCTACGCATTTTGGAAACTGGAAGTTAAGTTATGGATCATCACAGGAAGGCAGTAGATTTTTGGTGTTTTCGCCTAATTTACCTCGACAATACAGCACATGCTGTGGCGTCTGTTTGTGTCGATCTATGATTTTTAACTATAGCTTCAATTTGACGTTCGTGAGTGTCACTTGTCTTAGATGAATAAATGATTTTGATTTGATTTGATTTGAAATAATTTTTCAAATCGGACCAGCGGTTCCTGAGATTAGCGCGTTCAAACAAACAAACAAACTCTTCTGCTTTATAATATTAATAGCTGACCCACGCAACGTCGTTTGCGTCTCCTATTGCCCGTAGCGTAATAATTTCCCCCCGTTTTTGAAATATTCTTCATTGGCACTCCGCTCCTATTGGTCATAGCGTGATGATATATAGCCTATAGCCTTCCTCGATAAACGGGCTATCTAACACTGAAAGAACTTTTTCAAATTGGACCAGTAATTCCTGAGATTAGCGCGTTCAAACAAACAAAAACTCTTTAGCTTCATATAATAGTATAGATGTATTTATTATACTCTTCTAAGATCTAATACTCATAATCAACAACACATTTATTTGAATAAAGATTAATATTAGGTATTATGTTGATAAAAACTCTTTGACAAATAACTCATTATTAGGTACCAACTGTTAGCGTCTTATACTCGTGATAACTCCTAAACGAAATGTCCGAATGGGATGAAACAAAAAGTATTTTACTGCTACATTAATACCCTTGATAACATATTGCTTTATTTGGATAAGGATTAATATTACGATACACATTTAACGTAGTTTCTTTCTTCAGACGATTTAATAGTTTTTTTGAACACAAAAGCGGTTATTGTGACTAAACCATGATAGTTAGATATATGCTCTCGCGGACTTTTTTGTAGATCTTAATGGGACCTACAAATCCGTAATACATTATTTTGTTCTATTGTCAATTCTTTTTGCAGCGCACGCAAAAATAGGTTTTCGATTTCACACCTTGGGCTACGAAATAGCAATTTTCTTACGGATCTCTAATTTTTTTGAAAATATAATATAGCCTATAGCCTTCCTCGATAAATGGACTATCCAACACTGAAAGAATTTTTCAAATCGGACCAGTAGTTCCTGAGATTAGCGCGTTCAAACAAACAAACAAACTCTGCAGCTTTATAATATTAGTATAGATATCATTGATATCTCTACATAGTTTTAGTAACAAAGAAGCCCGAGGCAATATCGTTTCTGTTATAGTAAATTGTTTAATCCAACTTTATTCGTAATTGTCGTTCTTTTACGAGCAGTCAACCGAATATATATTTATTGATAAGCGCGTGTAAGACGCGCTTACCGCACAAATGTATTCTGAGAAATGTTCTATTGACGTCATCTAGATAATAACGCGATACTTGTAAAAACTATTTTACCAAGTCTATTCAGGGCCCCATGTATTCGCATCGTTTGCCTTTTCATTCACTTCAATCTATGCTAAGGTAAGCTTGCTACCTAAACTTACTCAAGACACACCAATCTGTATTACAGGATGGAATTTTGTAATGCCGTCTGAAGGGAAAGTGGGAAAGTACTCTTAATATTGTAGATAGAAAATTTTACTCAAAGAAAACATTCCTCTATTTTTGAAAAGAAAGAAATCTGCATTCTAAAATTTTCAAAAATTCGCTTGCCACACCTGAGAATCGAACCGACTAAAATCTGTAAAAATTACACCCTGTACTTTTATTGCATCGATCGTTAGGATCAAGTATAAGAATGAAATCTCTCTAACAAACTTGGTAAATCAAATGAGAGGAAACGTTTGGCCTAGTGGTTTAACGGTCACCACTCCGTTTCCTACTTAGCCAAGTGTCGTGGGTTCAAATCCCACGTAGGACAACACTTTGTGTGATCCACAAATTGTTGTGCTGAGTCTGGGTGTTCTTTGTGTCCGATTCATGTATGTTTGTAAAGTCCCCCGCGACACAGGATTTATTCCTAGTGCGGGAGTTGTCTTTTTTAAAAAAGAAAAAGAAAAGAAGCCATGAAATCATATATAGTGTGTTCGATATCAAATCGTCTATTTGGTGTACGATCTGGAAACCATGCTCTGCTACCAAACCCTTCAGATGGCATTACAATATTCCACCCTGTATACCTATACAGACTGTATTTTTTTTTTTTATTTTTTTTTTTTTATGTTTGGCTCGCCAAAATGACTCTACTCTGCCTGATGGAAAACATAAGCAGAATCCAAGAGTGGTGGTCACCATACTCATTGCGAATGCAGACAATGCAGTATGGCGACCCACACTATGGCGGCCTAGTGATGCTGCTGCATCTTTTAGTCTAGTCAACAAGTATGGAACTTGATGACTAGACTAATTGGGCCTCCGGTCTCGCACTCACCAACGAAACACGACAGCACGAACGCTGTCATTTTATGTTGATTTTCTGTGCGAGGGTAGTACCGCCCCGGTCGAGCCGGCCCGTTCGTGCTGAAATCAGCGTCGCTCTACTACCTATATATGTGTTTGTTTTGATTTCAAATTGTTTTTAAATAGAAATAGTGTAGTCTTTCTTTACTGCTGTTTTGCTAAATGCAACGACTAATAGAAATTGCATTATATTGTAATTCGTCCTCAGAATGCAATAAAATAAATGGTATGATATGTTTGTTATATTTCAATCATAATTTAATATGTTCAATGTTTAATTACTTGACCTTACTTTTTAATTCGGTGTTATATAACCGTTCCTTTTTGAAAAATTAACTAAAAAATCCTAACAAGCAAAGTGTCATTTTTCTACCTTTAAGACTTTTCACTACTTCACGTTACGCCCTAATAAGAAAAGGGATGTCTCTCTCGAATAGAAGAAACAAAAGTATCCGCATTGTCAGACAGTACCTACTCGATAATGCGATCGATTCTGCTCACGTTTATTAGAGTTCAGATTTCAGCTGTATAATGTGGTGCGGACAAAATCCTGAAGTAAATACACACATGTATACGCAGATAAGCTTTCCCGAGAGAAACGTTCTAGAGATTTGCGTTGTTCGTGAACGAATATATAAAATGTAAATGTGACGAGTACACTTGTGATGTTTGCTCGAGAGGTGAATAAATAAAGTGTCTGCACTGTTTACTTAGCCTCCGCCGAGGACAATGCTGCGAACGCGTCATGCGCCCCGGGGCTCACCGCGAATTACCACAGTCATGACTTCGGAACTTGCAAGCTTTGCTCAATGCCACTGTTTTATTACGTGCCATTGAAATCGTTCCAAAATTACAACTAAGCACCATCTTTAACATATTCTTTTTACTGCGCTTGCACGGCAATGGAAACATTGTAACTAGATTGATAATCTGAACTTTAATTATGTTTCTACATAGAGTTTCTCGTAGAAAGAAGCATTAACGAAGAAACAATATTTCTAAATTTTTATTAATTTATGAAATAGTATTTAACCCATACTAAACACAGTACACGCAGGCGCTTATGTGTAGTGTCAAGGTTAAGGTGACGCGAGGCTGCGCTTGTGCGATCTTCAAGTTCGCACGAATCGCCTCGAGGCACTCAGTGCTCAGTGCGTTTGCCTTCTCCTCAGCGCCAACCCAGTGCATGTATAACGAGTGTCGCCGCTCACCTCACACACTGTGTTGACTCAGCAAGTTATTTCTGTACGTTATTGGACTCGCTATGTAAGTAAACACGCTGATATGCTTTTAGCTTTTATGTTTTTGTTTTTAAAATGTGTTTAATAATAACAAGTCGTACGAAATTTGTAAAGTCCCACTTTACAAAGGAACTGAGGAATGTTTAACGAGTGCTCAAATACTTGTGAACTAAAGTCAGGGCTGTAATGTACCGTATATTTTATTATATAGAATTAGTATACGTCCTTGGTAAGTAAACTTTAATACATTATCTGATGAGAAACTGAAGAATTTGCTTACCAAGCTAACCCTCGCGCAGCGTGCAGAAACATCGATTTATTTTACAAATTCCCGGAAAGTAATTATACTAATTATGCCAAACATTTATGCATTGCACATTCGATACCTCGTCGGTTGGTTTCGTAACAAACTGGCGAAATAGAATAGTTACCGGGAACACGGTAGCTGTTACATCAAATTCTCGAGAAACGATTACGTTAGTGTCAGGAATGTTCAGGCGCCGAGGAATAACGGTGTATCTTCACGATATATATTGCATGTCACAAATCAGTGCCACCGAACTGGGGCCACCGAAGACTTCAGGCCTGTCTCAAATTTATAATTTTGTTGACGCGACCATAATATGTAAGGCTGAGTGATTTACATGTTCGGTGATCCCGCGGCCCCGAGCTAATGTAGGCTACTTGCTTCTGGTGCCAAGATCGACGATAGTGTTCAATTTATTGTCCGTTGAATCAAATTATACATCGATCAAATAATAAATGCTTCGAAAGAATTCAAGCCACGGCTCATGAAAATGTACTCTTTACACTTGTTTTTCTTTTGTTTGAAGCAAACCACCGTATTCAACCTTTGGACACTATACTCTGTCCATTTCTTTATTTTCTTTTTGACAGTTCAAGAAATTTTGAAATTAGTGACGCCCTCACCCATTACCGATTCGATTTGAAACGAATAGCGATTTTATTTATGAAGAACTTTCAATCGATTTAATTAAATATTTTTTGTTGAAATATTAATTATTCCTTTATTAGTTTTTTATATTATGTAAGAAATAAACAAAAATATAAATAATAAATCTGTAAATTAGATGAATGAACGGAGTTATTGTTCTTTACTCTTGGTTTGATCCTAAATTCCAAGATTTCGACTTGATTCCTTGCAAAAATTCAATCTTGGAGTCATAGATACTATTTTTATTTCCTTTTTTTATTAAATTTACAGAAAAAATACTTAAATGAAGTCAAATTATTTTTATCATATGATCGATTTAACGTATTTCAAGTACTGTTTTATAGTCTGTGGTTGTTTGTTATGCACAGACCACTTCACTAAAATACCGTCACCGTCAATAAAGTACGACATTACTGTAGTACGTAATTCCGAAAAAAAATATGGTAATTTATAGGCGTGAGCTGTCAAAAAGAAAATAAAGAAATGGACAGAGTATAATATTAATACTTATTCTTATTAATACAATTTTATTGCAAATTCATAAGAGGTCATTGCTTTACACACGCTTTTTATCTACTTTAAAGCCAACAAACAAAGGGTATTCGCTTTTATCCGCTCTGAATGCAGCTCCGACCATTTCTACTGACTTAAAATCTACTTAACTACTGCGAGCTAAACATGCTGTTTTAGTTATCTCAAGTGGGCGTTATCGATGTTAAGGCACGGCTGCAAATCTTGCGTCTGCCAGGTGTGAGATTTGCGCACTCTATTCAATCTTCCTCCGCTTAATTTGTTTGTTATTAATGTTAAAATTTATGTTTCCTCGACATACACTTGTATTGATTCCATATATTTTACGTAATTCAGTGTGGGAGCTTATAGCAACAGATAAATGTTACAATGTTATACTCATGGGCGGTTAGTGGAGTTACGTAAATGCTGTTACCATAACAACCTAACAGAAAAGTTGGTCGGCATTATTGTTCATTCACATAATCAGTCGAAATTCATTGATGGTCAAATTGCGAGGGATAGACTTTTCCTTTTATATTTTACAATTTGTTACCAGTTCAGTGTCGCTGAAATAAAACTTTTTTTTTTCAAAACATATTCGTGATATGTATTAGTGTAAACATTGTATATAATAGGTTGGGCAAGAATTCTACAGTAAATCTTGGAGTAATTTGTTGCTCCGTCATGATGTTAGAGCCGTGTGACGCTCACCAGCCGCGGCGCTGGTGGAACCTCGTGCCGCCGTGTGGGCCGGATGGCGTCCGCTGTATTTCTGTAGCGGATGTTTTGTTTGATTTTACTTAACACGTAAGCCAGTCTGAGATTACACTCCGCCCCATTCAGACTGCTCTCAGCTCACAACTATTGTTACGATTCATTCATTCCACTTGTATAATCGTAGTGCCGCGTGCCGACTAGGGTTTTCACACTTATCAAATCCAATCAATATCTAGATTTTGTCAATGTTGTACAAATGTAAAAATAATTTAGATCATCTTATTCTAAAGTGATCTTTGCTGATCTCTCCACACTCCAGTTCAGTGTGTAAATATTTTCTTTAATTTAGTCCATTTCGTGCGTGTAGGTTTCTGATAGTTGGGTCTAAACAGTTGTGACGTAGGTCTATCATGTTTACGTCAAATATGATCGTCTTGTAGTGAGCACAACGTATGTTCGACATGCTATTGACCACGTTGTCATAACCCTAATTGAAGGCATGGCCTCGGTCGAGTTGTTTCATCTGTAATCAGCTAAACACTCCCCCTTGGCGTAGTTTTGTCGGAACAGCTAACTGGTTCTCGAGGTCGATTCCTTCATCAATTGCATGGATTGCAGCTGTTAAGCCCCGGAGGTAGGGAGGTCATTGCGTATCATACAAACAGCCACTGGACGATTTCAACTCTGAAAGTTTTTATTCGTATTTATCAATAACTAGCGACACACCTCGGCTTCGCACGGGCGGGCATCTTTGAATTTCTCGTATTTTATCCACAAAAATACGTCTTGCCACTGAATCGGTCTTACTATTGGTGAAAACCACATTAAAATCTGTTGCGCACTTCGGCAGATCTAAGCGTACAATAACAGAAAGCATTAATTTTTTACTATGTAAAGATATACAACTACTAATTTCTTTAGTAAAGAAATTGATACAATATTAATTGTTGACATTTTATCGTGAGAACGGACTGAAGGCAATCCGCTTATTGTGTCACATTTGAAACGTGAGTTCAAAGGTTTAAGTCTCGTTATTTAATTCCTTAGTGTATTTAAAATATACTTTACATTCTATGTTTGTTTGTAACTCCGCGCTTAAAAAATATCAAATACATAGTATCATAATAAGTATTGTTCCCGTGTTACCTGTAGATCCATAAGTTTGTACTACGAGTATAATACATCCTTGTTGTTGTATTTATACGATCGTATATGCTGTTGTTATTTTTCTACTACATTCCTGACTACTGGCTCTTGGTGTTCGTCAATCACCGGTGCGTCTGCGTTTGATCACGTGCACACTACACGCGCTTCTTCATACGTACCCATAGTTCGGTTAAGAACTAGTGTATTCAGTCTTTATGACTGTTCTTTGGTCGTATAAGTCCAGTGAGCCAAGACGACAATCTACAAATAAAAACATATTTTTTTGATAACGGTTGAGAATTCTTCATGTTCTGTCCGAATGATATATATATATCTTCTTAAGAACATAGAAAAGAATACAGGAAATACTTCATCATTTCAATATTATTTATTAGCCAAAATTAATACATGTGAAACCGCAAGCAAAATTCATTAAATTATATTTATTTTATGTGAATCAAATTCTCAAAATTTTGCGGTGGTGTTCCGGAAGTGTCATTTGAAGTCTGTGGGAATGTTTGCGCGGCTAATGAACACAAACACATTAGCTAAGTGCTCGCTGGCGTTTTCATTGTCGAGTTATCACCTCGTTATGGAAGTGGGCTAATATGTATAAAACAACGGCTTCGATATCTGCGAGGTGATTCATCGAAGACGTCACTATCAGTGCCCCGTTTAACAAGTAATTGCTGTGCTCACATATTTAAGTTTTCAAAAAACGTTATCACTCTCATGTGAAGTAATTTAGAAGAGATTTTCTTTTCGTCTTGTTTAGTTGACAACATTTGCTCTTAAAATAATGTAACCAATACATGCATGGATGCAACGCGACATGTCAGTACATTTTTCCTAATTTCTTTTGTAGACCCAAGGCTGCACCTTCCAAGGATAGACTGGAGGCTCTTTTGTGTACATACTAAATTACTATAACTTAAGACTGAACTAATATTGTTTTAAAATACCTCTATGTACAATTCTATTGAGACTCATCACCACGGTGCAGTGAGGCGAGGTAATTGGCAAGTTCCGTAAATGTATGAGTTCGTTTCCCTCTTAACTATAATGTGTTAAGCACAGATCATAAAGTGTTAAGTCTAATTAGTGTCATTAAAACATCCGGCGTTTTAAAAATACACACATTGTGAGGATTTGTTCCAAAAGAATATCTGAAAAGAATTGAGTTGTCTGTGTTTTGGTGTCGATGTAGTAGAGTGAACTAAACTCTTCGGAATTAGTTTGGTAGCCGAGGTCTTGCTGGACAAGGAAACGCGAGTGACGACAGAAGCCGCTTCCGCCAGCACCGGCGTGTCTAGCCCAATTGGAGACGTTATGTAACTTCTTGTTTCTACTTGGTACGTAGTTTCAAACGATCTTTGTTTTGTTTGCTCATAAATTTCACAATTACATTTTATCAGTCTCTATTATTATTCTAATACATATATTTCTACTCAACAATTCGACTGCTGCTAATGTATTAAA
The DNA here is from genome assembly GCA_949125395.1 of Diaphora mendica. Taxonomy (NCBI): domain Eukaryota; kingdom Metazoa; phylum Arthropoda; class Insecta; order Lepidoptera; family Erebidae; genus Diaphora; species Diaphora mendica. The sequence goes on along the minus strand of OX421332.1, from coordinate 221,847 downwards.
TCAATACAAGTATAAGGTGGTTTATTGTTCTCCAGTTTCGAAATTTCCCCCTTTCTATAATCCCCCTGGATCCTAAAGAATAGAATAGAAAACTCTTTATTTGCACACCATATTACAGATTAAAATAAGTACATAATACATAAAATGTCCGAAATGTAGTGTACAAAGGGCGGCCTTATTGCCAAAAGCAATCTCTTCCAGGCAACCTTAACCTAACCTAAAGTTATATAACATAGAGCATAAAAATACCAAATTCCTCAATGACTGATACTTTCTGCCATTTTGTATTAAACAAATATATCAAACGCTGTCCGTAGTCCGTACATATACCTAAAACGTAATTGGCGTTATATATCTCCTCTAAACGTGTAAGTGTAACTACAAATATATTATTTGTGTAGCAGTCACATGTACTTGGGGCTCATCCGAAACTTCGGACGGGCAACATTTCTGACAAGCCAATTGACAGCGGCAAATTAGTTCTCTCGAAACTTTCTAACTCCGTTATTGAACACTTTTGCAAGTTTAATAACTATGTTTTGTTCTATCTTACATCCATGACGTTTTAATGTGTGGTGCAAATTCTTAATGAGAAAAATCTTTAAAGTGAGAGTGATTACAAGCTACATCCACAAGCAAGTGGCGAACATTATAAACACAGTGCTGCTACTAGCATGGAGAAACCGCTAAAACGAGTTAAGTTAATAGCTCGTACATTTGACATATACGGTATAAAACGTATATCTCTTGCTTACACTGTAATGCAAGTGACAGTTACATAACTCGTCCAGTTGACCTCGATGACGCAGTGCTGTTGCTGGGAGCGCCCGCCCTATTAAATACCGTATTGTTAATAATTGTCCCTCTCCTTAGTTGTGACTCTCACAGTCTCTAGAGGTGAGTCACCCGCGGCGAACGATCACGTATGTTTTGACTACCAAACACAATACCCTCTCCAGAAAGAGAATTCTTGTGCAGTGAAATCTCGCCGTCGCATGTGACTAATGAAGTAGTTCTAAGTTCCGACCGGCCTTTGTTTCGTTACCAAACAAATAGAAATCTTAAAAGTAATAAATGACCATAGATAAACGGCGCCGGTTAAACTTTAGAAAGAAAACAAAGATGCACTATAATTAAACTTTGTTTTATTTAACGTCGAGCAAAACAGTGTAGTTCTGAAAAGTTTTAAATATAGACGAGGAAGATCTATGAAGTCGAGCCTGTAGGCAGTGAGTTCATCGGTTCTGGGATTCGTTCCCACACGTACGTGGATAAATAGGATTAAATAAGTGGACGGAAATACAATCCAAGCGGAACTGCGTGCGTGGGTAGAACGGGCGACCGCTTCAGTTCTACCCGACTAGCTCCAAGCCTCCAAGGATCAAAGCAACTTATTATTCCCAATACCTGTGTTCTCGGTGTTCAGTGATCAAAGTTGCCTTTGTATTGCAAACACGTGACGGTTCTGTGGCACTCGCTAATTACATGACGTAATTCTCACGTATCAGTGAATTTGTTCCAAAAGATAAGATTGTTGTGTTCAGCTGCCGTGCAATGTCTGCTTGTTCCATTAACGGTTGGTTCCAGTAACACAGTATGAGGTGGATACGAGACATCTGAAAATATTGTATTGCTCCCACTAAAGTCCTTCTACGTATAACTGTACCATGTGAATTATTGCGATCATCATGAGAACATGCCTCTTCATCCATCCATCAACTTACAAAAGGAGTGTATCCGTAAAAACTAGTAAAAAGCAGTTTTTTTTTTCTCATTTCCAATATGACTAAATATAGCTATTTTCTATCTCACAACTGCTTTTATTTACTTTATAGTGCTTATATCGCGTGAACGTCAAGTCGTTAGCTATCCGGCTTACGGTCGCGGCTAAGCCTTTGTTCGTACTTCGTAGCACAAGTTGAAGCGAGACCCGCTGTCTGCGGCCAACACGTGGACCGTTCACACACTTATTCACACAGAACAGTTCACGCTGGGTTTATTGCTTGCTTATGATACTTTATGGTTATTTGTATTGCTTAAGATTGCTTGTAATAAATATAAACGAAATGGGGATTTACGTTTGTATTGCGGATATATTTTTAAGTACAAATTGAGGATATGAAAGTTTCTCGGTGCGAATCCATATTTACTTTCGAGCTTACCAGTGTTACACCACTTTGGTCGTGCCAGCTAAATGTTCAGTGCTTTATTTTCAAGTTTTTACTTTTCTTATCATTGTGTACACTTCTACAGTTAGCTTAATAAATATAGAAGTACCATCAGAACCGCCTGCAAATTGTAGTGCAAGTTAAAACAAAAAGAAAAGTCACACTGAATCTTCACTTCCTCTCTCGAAAGTCTCCATCATATACTCAAGGTCACAAGTAAGAGTAATTTTTTGTCCAAAGAACTGTTTATTGGAGTCGTACATCGAGGTCAGGGTTTCATAATTTAAGGAATAGAAGTGCACAGTAAGGGAGAACATTAAATATAAAACAAGTTACTGCAGTCGTTGCCGAGCTATCGAACCCAACAGTTATCAGAAAAGGTATTTTGTTTACTTATGTATGTTGGTACATAGATCAAATATTTTTCAATTGAACACTGTTTCAAAGATTTCCTCGGTCCTTATCGAGATTATAAAGTGGTATAGGAAAGCTTTTCTATAATATAATACGAGTGTCAGTGGTGTGCGATGATGGTATCGCGTCACTTTCGCATCCTGCCAGTTCATCAGAATTATAGTGCGCGGCGACGCATGCGCAGATCAATGGAGGAGATAGTGTGCTGCGCCTGATGTACCATGCATTTATGTTTATATTACATGTTTTATATATTTATTCTTAAATTTAATAAATGCCTATGAAATTATTATTATTTTCAAAACGAAGTGTGAAAGCAGAGGTTTACATTTCGTAGAACATCAATAGTTTCTATTTTACTTCGAATACGAATTTTCCTGCAATACTTTCAAAGAAACGCTGATACTCGCAGGTGTTTTTAACCCCCGACGCAGAAAGAGGGGTGTTATAAGTTTGACGTGTCCGTCTGTCTGTTTGTCTGTCTATCGGTCTGTGGCACCGTAGCTCGCGAACGGATGAAGCGATTTCAACTTAGTTTTTTTTGTATGAAAGGTGAGTTACGTGCGAGTGTTCTTAGACATGTTTCATGAAAATCGGTTGAGTCGTTTAAAAGTTATGGGGTGAAAGTGAGTGCTTGAGTAGGGGGTTTTTCAAATTTTGAATTTTAGCTTGTATTTAGTAATCTTAATTACCTTGCTTTTAATAACGAACGCACCGAAAGGAAAACCGTTTTCTAATCAATTGTTTATTTGACTCTGTCGACTGTATAAAACGTCTTTTATTATTTCCGATCATAAAAGTGGCATTATGAGGGGTCGTGACGCTTGTCATTCTGTAGATCCAACTTGAGATACTTCATTCAATTGTTGTTGAATTCCGACGCACGCCGGGTCTCATAGAATAGGAACTAATTTTCTGATTCTGTGATAGTGTCGGCCTTATCCGACCCGTTTAGGTATTATGTTGTGAATACAAAAAAGGACCAGTCACCGCTCTTAGTTGTTTTTTTTAATATAATATGTATTAAAGCCTGCCAAAGTGACCTTACTTTGCCCCATGGTGCGAATGCAGACAATGCACAATGCAGCATGGTGACCCACACATCTGCATCATTGGGCCTATGGTCTCGCACTCACCAATGAAACACGTCAGCACGAATGCTGTCATTATAGGTCGGTCTTCTGTGAAAGGGAAGTACCGCCTCGATGGAGCTGGCCCGTTCGTGCTGAAATCAGCGTAGCTGTAGGTACTACCTTGATAAATGACATTGGAATTGAACTAAAACGTCTCACAATTATCGCACCAGTTAAATTTGTAAGTTGTCTAGTAATTAAATTCAATTGTCTAATGTATTTAGAATATGTATATGTATTGTACTACGCTTACCTCACCTGTGCCTATTTTCTAACGTTTTCAAATAGCACACTCGTAATTGCTGTTTGGATGGTACGTATATGACTGCTTTATTCAATACCCTTCAGACAATCATGTAGTGACAGACAGACATATTTATTTATTTATTTAGAAACTTTACAATACTTTTACTTTTTAGAAGTTTGCACACTATGCTACACCGGAGTACACCGTCGTTCGTCAATTGGGTTATTTCGACCGTTTGTCACGAATTTTGAATACGGTCATAAGGGCCTGCATTGATATATATGTATATTTAAAGATTTTGATAACTTCGTGTAAAAAAGAAAGTTGTTTTCTCTGATACTGAACAAGTGGTAATGGTAATTTTGGTCTTGTTTATAGTTGTACTGCTGAAATCCAGAGTCCAGTATATCTCATTAGTGCTTGTTACAATTTAATTCTTTTTGTTTACTTCATGACTATCAGATATCTTACATTTACAAGTTACAATAAAATAAATATATAGATGGTTTACATTGGTGATCGTGTACCTGACGTCTGTGTGGGACCCAATACGACGATATGGCCGTCTGAGTCAGTGTTATTGTGTTCGGTCAATAATCGCTTCTTATTCAACACATGTACAGGCGTTATGTAACCCATACACAATGCGGCCGCATGTCGACCATGTGCCAGCGAGCACCGCTCCTCCGATCACCGCGCGAATAATGGCTGTACCGTTACCACAGTAGTCAACCAACAGTATTGTACGTACTAAGCTCTATTTCTCTTAAAGAAGTCCACAAAAGAACTGTATTGAACACATCATCAACCTTAAACTGTAATATTATCCACACAAAGCGTTGACGCCTCTTCCTCATCCAAAGACTAGAGGTCTCACAGTTTGCTCATCATCTCATCTAGTTCTGGGCCTGCAGTCTCGACATAGATAGCATAACGATCGTAAACTAACGATCGATAAATGTTTACGAATATCTTCGCTTGCCGTAACGATCTTAATCACAAGGGCAAGTCTCTACTCATAAATTATCGTGCAAAATCGTAAAGGACTGCAGTCTCGACATAAATAGCGATCGTTAATGATAGTTACGTGTTACTATATTGTATGTTGTACTGTTTTGTAGCAAAAATAAATGGTTTAAATGGTTTTTAAATGGTTAAAGTTGCGAATTCGGTAGCTAATTCATATCGATAATTTTTTAACGATTTTTGGTAGTCTCTACCGTTGCAACTATCGATTTTCATCGGTATCGTATCGAATTTGCTGTCAATTTAACGACAGTCGCAAATCGCTTATCGAGGCATTTTGGCAGCCCGCTAACTCGATAAGTATTCGAAAAGGATCGTTAAACTGTGAAATATTATAAAAATAGAAATTGTTTGAAGATACATATTTATCGGATTGTAATAATATCTTTTGCAAGTGTAGTGCACTAATTTATAATATTAATTGTACATAATGGCGGAGGTTTATTTGACTTATCAATGATAACAAATACCTATACCTATGCCTATACCTATACCTATTCCTATTCCTATACCTATACCTATACCTATACCTATACCTATACCTATACCTTATAAATATCAAGTTAAATAAATATAATTAATAGAAACATTAAAATACTTCCCTAAAATTAAGCAAGATATTGTACGTGGCACCATTTTGCTTCCAAAATTTCAAACTAACGATCGATAAATGTTAACGAATATTTTCGCTTGCCGTAACGATCTTAATCACAAGGGCAAGTCTCTACTCATGAATTACCGTGCAAAATCGTAAACAGGGACGTCGCTAAGTTAACGAAAATCTTATCTATAGTTTGACATTTTGGAAGCAAAGTTGTAAAGTGATGTTGGCTTTTTGCATTTATTTTCAGATTTGTTGTTTTTCTAAATTTGATTGTTTGATTATTTCTAAAATAATTTGAGTATTTTATGCGCATTTTTAATAGTAGTAGCATATCAAAAAAAAAAAAATAGGTAAATGTATAGGTACAGGTATAGATATAGGTATAGGTATAGGAATAGGTAAAGGTATAGGTATAGGTATAGGTATAGGTATAGGTATAGGTATAGGTATAGGTATAGGTATAGGTATAGGTATAGGTATAGGTATAGGTATAGGTATAGGTATAGGTATAGGTATAGGTATAGGTGTAGGTGTAGGTATAGGTATAGGCATAGGTATAGGTATTTGTTATCATTGATAAGTCAAATAAACCTCCGCCATTATGTACAATTAATATTATAAATTAGTGCACTACACTTGCAAAAGATATTATTACAATCTGATAAATATGTATCTTCATATAATTTCTATTTTTATAATATTTCACAGTTAACGATCCTTTACGAATACTTATCGAATTGCGGGCTGCCAAAATGACAACAAAAACGATACGATACCGATGAAAATCGATAGTTGCAACGGTAGAGACTACCAAAAATCGTTAAAAAGTTAACGATATGAATTAGCTACCGAATTCGCAACTTTAACGATCGCTATCTATGTCGAGACTGCAGGCCCTGGTCTACTCAGTACTCGCTGCGATTCCTACTACTTATTTCATGCATATACTCTATATAGTAATTTTTTCTTTTCTTGAACTTGGTATTGGTTTTTGTTATTTTTAACCGACTTCAAAAAAAGAGGAGGTTATCAATTTTTTAAATTTGAAAGCTGGTCCAGGTTGAAGTCGTTTTTTTTTGTTAAAATTTGTGATTATCAAACAGTTATGTCATGTCATACAAGAGTTTATACTCACAGAAAGGTTTATCGGTGACCTAATCTAGGCTTATAATTATGGGTACATAATGTACAAACATATTATATGCATAGTAACTAACTAAACATGTATGTAGCTATTAGTTAAGCATAATATGCACAATGTGATTACTTTGGTTATGAAGTTATCTAATGACCGTAACACAGCCACAGTGTAGCTAAACTATGCAGTACTTAGTCTCGGCGGTGTCCTCGAAATAATTTATCTGGGCTGTGGCTGCTCGTGAGATAAATACACAATCATACAACGGCTAACTGGCTTGTTAACTTGTTATGCATTTCGTAAAGATGTAATAAGTCATAGGTCATAGTACATCCATTTAAAAATCATTGCAATAGTGAGTTTAAAACCTGTTTGTACAGAATCACAGAACAGATGAAAACAGCCGTCTGATCTCGAACTACAGAGTTGACCCTTATTATGGAAACTGAATGTCTGCGACTCCGTTAAATCTTACTAACGTAAGATTTAACGTTGTGGACGCTTTTTGCCGGCTAGGGTACCACTCCGCAACTCCCCATAAGGAACTTCGTTCCAAAAATATTAAATGCATTCTACCTTTTATATTTCCTATTTTGTGTGATGATGAAGCGTCTAAGTATGGCACGTGCCTTTTCGCGTTTCACCTTATAATGAGAGTGGTGAATATTCACGCGGAAGTACCTAGTGTACAGTTTGTGGTTGGTAGGCAGGTTGGCGCGTGTATTAATAATTCAGGCGCATTGTAATCGCGGAAACGCACTGTGTACACATCCGGAACGACCGGCACTGGCCTATAGCTGTACTCGTATCACTGTCCTAAGATATTTATGCACTTTCATTTGGCTCAGTATTTTTGTGACCACCGATATTTCTATTACCTTTATAACAATAAAATTTTGTTTAAGAGGGTGCCTTACAACAATCTCTTTCGTTCCAATATGTTCGATGTAAGAGGTCGCTAACTGTACCAAAGGTTAACTCTTCAGTTCTCCATGTGCGGCAATAGTTACTTAAAATCAGGTGACCCGTCTTTTCGTTTGCATAGGATAAAAAGAGGCGTCTATCTGTATCACTTCCTTAATCATCGAATAGTTTAAATTTTCTATCTTAATAATAAAATTATCTTTACTTCTAGCTATAAGTAAACACGTGGGTAATAAATCGTATTTCAATTGTATTCGAGGACGGTACTTTCACTTTGATATTTATTGTACAATATCGTGATACAGTGCAACTATCTACCTACTATTGCTAACGGCGACCAACTAAACAAGTTGATATTCGATATCTGCATTCTAAGCGTTAATTGCAATATCAAATTACAGAAAACGGTGAATCGTCAACCTCGACCGTGTCTTTGTAATCGTCAGTTGTCATCCTGATTTGTCATTCATAAAATATAGCTTCATCGATATGACAGTATTGTAATAATCATTGTCTTTTATTCCCACGAACATGTCGAATGACATTAATATTTCCGGATGCTCTAATGAAGTTCTATACGATATGTGGCCATCCGTGAAGTTCTTAATCTCATCTCTGAAGTGCTTTGTTTGATCGACACCGTGTGTTAAACATTAACTGTTGTGCTGGGCGAGGCACGACCTGACGTTACACTGTAACGATTGCCCTTAAAGATGACATTGTATGTCACCATGAACATAACAATGAATGGTATATTTGTCGCATGATCGCGTGCAGTCGTCCGTCTGCAACGCCCCTCTGCGGGCGTCGCGGTCGCGCCGGTCGTCGACCTCTCCGCTGCGTCGCGCCGCGCCTCTGTCGCGCATCTGCGCAACCGATCGCTCCAGTTTTGCTTTATGTCTTTGTACTACAATACTGACTGTACCTACAGTATTAGTCAATGTTTTGCTACAGTGTTATCCGATTACTGGGCTTATAGACTGCAATGAACAATTTAATACGCTTTGTTTTATTTAGGTCAAACTGTGATGACAGCCATCTGTCATTAACAAGGAATTTCATTGTTTAGTATTATCAAGGCATTTGTTAATGTGATTTAAGTTAATTGTAATGGAATTCCTGCAACACTGTCGACTGCTCTCTCAATCTAACGACCCCTTCACTCATAAAAGAGCAAATCTTAATATTTTGATATTCTAAATTAGAGTTTGTCTATCCCTATAAAGTTTTTTTTCCTCGGAACGAGATGAATTTAAATCTGTGCTTTTTCCCTCAGCGTTAGGAATGAGTACAATTTTTGACAGTCTGCCTCTAAATGAACTTACGAGGCAGTACTAATTGAAAAATACTATTACTTTAATATTCTCTCTCCCAAAAAGAAAAATAAACTCCATCGCCTCTATGATATTTAATTGTGTATTTCAAGATTTCAGAGTATTTTACAACAATATCACTTTTTTGGACAACTCTCGAGTTAATTCCTGGCATAATGCAGTGTAGTGTGTACGTCAAAGCAATAAGAATGTTTGTTGAAGGCTACAAATCTCGTTAAAGGACCAATCACTTGCATTTCATGTCGTCCTCAGCGACAGAACTAATTTAGCTCGTGTAAGAGTCGCGACAACGTGTCGCCCGTCTGTGCTATTTCTATTAGAGGACAGTTTTCAATCGTCACATATCAACCCCGTTTATGTCTGCCAAGCAATGCTGGTTGTACTTGTAGCACCTAACTAGTAAATTTATTTATATTCTGTAAACTAATAATTCCATATTGAAGGTTGCCTGTACGTGTGTCGACTACATAACAATAATGTGATTTGTCATGTTAGCTACACATGTAGCCACAGAAATGAGACTGACTGTTCCATTTGTCAGTATCGCCACTGCTAATGGCACCTTTAATGACACTTTTACAATTTTATTGGCCATTGAAAGCTCCGCTAGGGCTAGGCAGGAAATTTTTGCACTTTCACATTTTCCAATCTAGGCTTATAAGATATTTATCGCGCTCTATCACAGAATAAGCTCAGCGATCAATCATTTATAATTGAATTGACTTTTATATCTGATCACAGAAATATCAGGTATATTTCTGTGATCAGATATTTACGAGCGCTTTTTATTTTTAAGCTTTTATTGTATTTATTGTCCTTCTCTTAATAAATAATAAAATAAAATAAATAAAACACATAGGCTACTATTTGCCGCGATAACCGACATATACGCCGTTGGAGCCGCGTTCAACCACTAGTAAATTTATAAAATAGTTGATTGCAGTATCATCGTTAAATTCACATGCTATTTGTGATGCTAAAGAAACTTGTACTTTGATTTAAATAAGTCATGTGATATCATGACGTCCCCTGCCCCACCTCGCCATGTTAAGAATTTGAATATTTATGGCATTTATTAACATTCATTTATTCATAATAGACAATAAGTTATAAAATATTCAATAAAACTTTACAAATATATTTCTTTGGATTAACTGTACTTTAAGGTTTATAGTGTTTTTTAATAATGTCATAAAACGTTAAATAATCTGAAGCTCTAACAACTCACGAAAGCTTTAAGTCTTGGAAAAAGCCAGATTCCCTTCCTCTCACGCCAACACATGCTGATTTTGGCAGTCTTATGCACTCGAACTAAACGGTTCAGCTCTACCACCCAGTGCCGAGCAGTATAAACGTGGCACTCGCTACCAGCGCACGTGTTTCCCGCCAACTATGATTACGACTTTTAAACGGAGCATTAAAAAGCATCTCACTAGGCTGCCATAGTGGGGGTGTTCCCATGCTGTATTGTCCACGTTCGCAATGAGGATGGTGACCACCACTTCTGGATTCTACCAATGCTTTACATCAGACAAAATAGTCATTTTGAGCGCTGTTACATAAAAAAGGCACAATCCCTCCCCTGGATTTAAGAAGGTTGGGGGAGCTTTTCATGGACTGTATCAGTCACGATCAGATGAACAGTCTGCCTCTTGGCTCCTCTATACATACCATAAAAACCGTAGACGAAAAATTTACAATAATGAGGGATATTTTGGACATTTCATCAATGAAAACTGTTCAGCAATGATCCGTTAGTTTTTGTCGCGTCTGACTGGCGTTCTTATCACATTAATAGTATCGCCAGAGAACCGCAACACCAGCCTGTGAGGCACTAGACAATGGTTAATGTTTAAATGTTTATGTTCTTTTAGTGTAGCGCAGTCAGCGACTGCGGTCCGGCAGACTATAGCGGCTATTACATTACACGATTTCTCGGGCGCTGTCTCTCGGGTTAGGGTGCCAGTTAGGGTGCCGCTTATTACACTACGCTGGAAATCGCGCCCTGTGTGACCTTTACTCAGTTTTAAGGTGAACGTGAATGACTGTGCACGTCTGTCGCTATGGCGCGGACTTCATCGAAACATCAAATAAATAAATACCATCATTTTCTCCAATACTCTTAGTGTACGTATCTACAGTAAATATTTTATTTATTTTATTATTTATGTAATTTAATATTATATGTAGTTATAGTGTTTAAGTATTTGTATATAGAGTTTATGTATTTGTTGTATTTATATAAGGACTTATGTATGTAATGCTTTGTAATGCATTTTTAGCTGTTTAAGTATGTACTTCATGTGCGCCTAGCTCACAAGATATCTACACCACCCAAAGGTTGACTGGTAGAGAATGCCTTGGGCATTAAGTCCGCCGATGTACAATAGTGCATAAAGTTATAAATAAAAAATAAAAAAAATAAAAAATCGGACATTTAGCACACAACACCATCTAGTCCCAAGCTAAGCAGAGCTTGTGTGATGGGTACTAGACAACTGATACAAATTCATATATACTTTTTTTTTTTGTAAATACACACATATTATACATACATAGAAAACACCCAAACTCCGAAACAAATATTTGTAGATCACACAAACATTTGGTCTGACCCGGGAATCGAACCCGAGACCTCATGATCAGCAGTCACACACGCCAACCGCGAGACCAACGAGGCTGTCTGAAAGTTGCTTTAGCGGTGACTTTGGCACTTACTACCATGAGGTATTCAAAAAGGAAGAAGAGGAGGATGTGGGTGAATATTTGCTCCTTAGAAACTAACTATCAAATATTCAAATACTCAGTGTTTTGGACTCGACAGACCTACAAAACTACAGACCAATTTGACGACCTATTAAGCTTAGTAGCTCCTTTTATAGAAAAAAAAAACTATCTTGAGATAGCATGAGTGCAAAACATAGTATAGTTGTACTTTACGATTCTTAGCCACTGGAAACTCCTATCAAGATTTAAAATTTAGTTTCTAGATATCTCAACCTCTTCTATCCAAAGACGAACGTGTGAACTCTGCGCTCGCGCCGCAGCGACTGAGCTCCCTGTCTCCCTGTTTCTTATTACACTACCCAATCGGCAGCGCGGCAGGGAGCTAGGGAGATCGGAACCACTCGAGCGCCCTGTTTAGGGACCCTGCCTCCCTGTTCTTATTACACTGCCCTGTCTCTGCGGGCAGGGCCCGAGAAATCGTGTAATGTAATAGCCGCTTATGAAATGAATCAGTGCGCTCACCGCACTGCAGCTGATCTATAAAACAATACACAAAAACATGTTCTAGAAGTTGGTCCACGTTGTGTGTGCGTATGTGTGCCAGTGATGTGTCGAGAGTGTGCGATGACGCGATTGCCCTTGGCATTATTAGCGGGCGGGCGCTATCAGCCGCGGTGATGTCACCGCTAACACACTTGTGTGCGTGAGAATATATGTCTAGCGACACTATCATACTCAAATAAAAGTGGACTTCTGTTATTCTTAGTATTAATATTATTATCAGGACAACTTTGTACAGCATGTTATTTATACACGGATGAGTTTGCGAAAAGTATGACTAATGAACGATGTTCATGTCAAGTCACAACAATTCTGAATCTAAGATGATACTAAGAAGATTATGATGTAATACCCTTTAAAGACAAAGTTTTACAAGATTTTTAAAGTATAAGAAGGTAAAAAAATGCATACTAATACTTTCTTGACTACTCAAGCATCTAATGATTTTTAACCGACTTACAAAAAGGAGGAGGTCCTATGTTCCACTGTATATATTTTGTAAATCTAGATTTACAGTATTTTCTTGCAGTATTAGTTTGGAGGCATGGTTTTCATTAAAAATTGTGTGCAAGGCAGTGTTTCCTACTTCTTTCCCACCGAAGGCTAGTAAGTAATACCACTGAATAGCTGCTTTTCCGTACGTCTCTAAAGTCCCTATTTATGTTTATCAAATATAGAATATTTTTTCTTCCTTTTGTATGTAAAGCGTGATTAGAGTGCAGTCAAAGGTCGGCGTAGTCACAAGTTATATTTAGCATCGCCCACAGATGGCCGCCTCCCAACATTTGTGGGAGCGTTACCAGGCCATGATGCAATCCCCCACTGCTCCGTTTTAAACAACGACAATAATTATAATATAGCTCTATTCCTTCAGCTGCTGTTTCGTTCGTCGGCAAGAGTACGCCGCCGCCGCTCCGTGCGCAATATGACACGAACATAGGAACAAGACACAATTTTATTTTATTGCTGCGGGCTGCTCACAGCTCTCACTTCACACTTCACATAAAAGTTTTGTATCATTCCTGTTCTGGATCAAGCAATAAAATTAACATACTTATTGGGGTGATTTAAAACTTTGGATAATGAATTTAAAAAATCTAGATAGAGAGAAAAAAGATATGCCGTTAACCAGTGAGTCCGATAGCGCGATGAGGACACGTCTCAATGGTACCGTTGCTTTCACAAAAAACATTCAGGAAAAAAGAAAAATGTATCGTGGTAATGCCCCTCCACAACGCTCCAGCTATGCAGTTATCTGAGCGATAGATCAAAACAATCGGTGCACACAAACAGCACCCTTGAATAACACAATTTTGCTCGCCCCGCTGATTGGTATAATAACTCAATTACTAAGTAACACACTATTGCGAAGTATATTACTTTTAATTAAACGCTTTAGAATCGAGATTCCTATCTTCTGTAGACGGCATGCGATTGCTAGACACAACTAAGTCAACTGTAACTAGTCCTCAAAATCTCCCTGGGTTATACTCTATCTATCCACATATTTACCCTCGCCTTCAGCTCTGGAGTTGCCTAGAGCTCGTAGAGCTAACTTGCTTTTCTTAGAAATGATTTATAAATAGGTATAACACAAGTTACAAGACACAATAATCATTATTTTAATGGTCGTTGTAAGTGTGAGTACACGCCGTATGTAATTATTTTATTGTGTAGTAGTTAGGGTTTTCTCCACGCTGTCGTTACGAGTCGCATACATTATTTTGTAGCCTTGTAAGTCTGAGCCATCGAGCCATGACCATCGAGAACATTTTAAGTGCATACTGAATATATGCGCATTGTGCTATCCTCGATATTAATAATGTTCAAACATGTTGACGCGTCACCCTGGCGAGAGAATCTCACTGCTTTATAGAAGCAATAGCTAGCAGTGTAGTATAGTCTAATTGTTCCTGACTGAAAAGCTAGACATTGTAGCCTCGACCTCCACACCGAACAAATCATAGTACAATGAGTGCGATCTGTTTGTCTGAAATTTATCTATAGCAGGTTTAGCGGCAATCATATACCATAGGCTCTGCCCAATTTGAGATCAGAGAGATTGTGTGAGATGTGTAGACTTATTATTATTCTTTGTTATTATGATATTATTATTCATACATTATGTCGCTCATGCTAAAGATACATTAAGAGAAATTATTCAACCGCAAAGAATTGAAAATATAAACACCGTTGGCAATATTTCATTTACTCTGTGTTGGCGAAACTGACTGACGATTTTACTGGTATCATTCAAAAATATTTCAGTCTTTACTTTCATAATATAAATTTACAACAAGTTCATTGTTATTCTAAAGGTTCGCGGTTCAAGCTGAGACATTTTCTGAAAATGGTCCTAAAGCCCACAGAACTTTCGCGCATCGAACATTTCGTGTGTTGAATGAGAATGCGTGTGATCGGACAGTTTAATGTTCTCATTTTGCGGAAACTGCGTGCAATGGCCCGTGGACGGCTTTAGTCGGCGCTATTTAATCATTAAATAGCGCCGACTTAATGCTTCGATGTGATACGATTGGTGCGGCCCAGAATCATAATAAACATACAAGTATTACTTTGCAATAAGAGTTTGTGGTTAAGAGAATTAATGCGCCTAAATTAAAATACCACAGCGAGGGTTTTGATACAACTCGTATGTTTCTTTCGAAGCCTGCTGTTTGTAAAAGCTGCCAGCGCGACTGGTTGTACTTTTGGTGCACTTAATATAGTTAATGCCATTTGCAATGTCTGACTAATTGAGTTTTTTGTCTGACAATGTATCAGAAATTGTTCTATACCAAATTACTAATAAAATACTCCTTTCTAAAATTGTTTAGAAAAGCAATTATTATCGTGTCAAATTAATTCGTAATCCAAACTGAAATAAAATTAACTTTTTGACTTCCTGAACGTCGATAGCATAAATTATTTAATTTGAATGAATGCCTTGCGGTTTTCCTCAACCACAACGTCATTAGTTTTCCTCAATGCTTCCAAATACTTAGTAATTTTTAGTTTGCCCTGGTTACCTTTTTTTCGAATGTTGTTTCCTTTTAGACTTATGTTTAAATGTTAAACATGTATGGTATTTACCCGCTAAGTCTACTCCTGCTAGTGACTGAATTATCGAAGAAATGAATTGGTTGTTGTAGCAAACATACGATTATTATTTCTAAAGTTCGATTAGATTGATAGTAACTATCTAACCGTTATTGTCTTTATCTGATTTCGACCACCGACATTTTGATATAAATTAATCCCACCAAAAACATTTTCATGTAAAATGTTGCCAAGACGACTGCATATGGCTTACCTTGTGAAAAAGATATCAGATCTCATGTAGAGCCAAGGTTCCGAATCTACACGCCCTAACTCCACCAACCCTAACTTCACAAACTCTAAATCTCAGTAAAAAGGTATGGCTTCGCCGTTTCGCTACCATACCATCACGAAGGGGAAACGAACGCCTTTTGTGTTTTAAAATATCTAGTTTCCGAAGTAATGTGTTATGAATATTTAGTTTCTGAAGTAACGAAACAGCCAAGCCATACATTTTTACTGAGATGTAGAGTTTGTGAAGTTAGGGTTGGTAGAGTTAGGGCGTGTAGATTCGGAACCTTGGCTCTACATGAGATCTGATATCTTTTTCACAAGGTAAGCCATATGCAGTCGTCTTGGCAACATTTTACATGAAAATGTTTTTGGTGGGATTTGATTTCTTTTTGTAAGTTGCTTAAGGCAGTTTTTTTTCTTTTTTTTGGGCTGTATTTCTTATACATCTTCTTTCTTCTTTCCAAAAAGTCCGTGTACCAAAAATAAAACCTCTAGCATAAACATTTGTGAAAGTCTCATACAAACTTCCACCCCCTAATTTGGGGCCTGGGGGGCAAAAGTAACAGGTTTATGATTTTTTCTGTTGTTTGCATACTAAACTTAGTTTACACACGTCAGCTTTCTAGCACTTCAGGAAGTACCCTAACAGTTTTGATGATCATCAGTGTGTCAGTGACGAAATCGGTGTTTTTTAGGTACCAATAAAATCTAAAGTATCAGAGCTATGTAATTGAAACTTTGTATGTTTCATTAGTCTATTAGTAACATCATATCCTGAGAATTTGAACGCTCTGGTATATCTGGAGCCAAAGTTATGAGGGTATAAAAAAACGGCGAAACCCTTCCGCTTCGCTTGGCTCGTCTTGGCGGGGGCACGACCAGATGACCCATATTTTGAAAGTATATCAATCGGCAGCCTCAGTATCAGTGTTGCGTAAAGGTCGCTGGCGGCGGCATAAACATCGACCCCGGATTTGATGTCTTCTCATATTCGTTTAGTCCATATCTTAATAGTTGACCTTGACCTTAACAGGTGGCTACGACTAAGGTCAAGGGTCTTGATAAACAATCGCAGGATGTTTGTTTACATACGAGTGTCGGTTCAAGCTTCTGTTCTCCAAGTGTAACTGTCAATGAGCTGCGAAATGTCATTCTGTACGTCACGTTTGGCAAGCTCAGCGGTAGTGATGTGGTGACGTCAGCTGTACTCATAGCGTTGACTTCATATGTAAACAATGTGCTAGTTACAATAATGATAACGGAGAGTAAAATATATAAGGAAATGGTGTAATTGCAATTTCCGGTGCAGCGCGTGTCACAGAGGACCTTTGACGTTTCTCAGCTGCTGTGTGATTTGTTTCGTGACCGCAATGCTTTTGCTAATGGCATGGAAACTGAGACTCATTTCTCTTATTGCAAGTAGAAAGTATTATATTATTACAAAATGTGCGTGTTGATTTTTGAACTACGAGTATTAGGCTAAAACGTTTAGAGCTCTGAGATTTATAAGTGTGGGTAACTCTGCACTAGGTCAATTGATCATTCAATCTTTCAGTCTCATTATATAGCGATTTATGAAAAATATTTCTGATGAACTGATGAAATTCAAAGCGTTGCCACAATCATTTCTCTGATCTGTAGATTCTTTAGCGATCATCAGTCAGTCGTCAAATCATCACATACACAAAAAGTAAGGCACAAAAGCTACAGCTGACTTACCAGAGCCCATACACCTTCTCCTCCTGATTTGTGTGGGAGGGACACAAAGGGCAACATCACACTTGTAACTCTCGAGTTGCAGATGTCCTCGGGCGGCGGTTGTTACTTACCATTAAGTGACTCATCTGCTCGTTTTACCCCTTATAACTTAAAAAATACAGTTCATGGGGTTACCACTTATTCAATAAGTTAGTCACAAAGCGTGTAGTTTACAAAAAATCCGCCAAGTGCGAGTTCGCGCACGAAGGGTTCCGTACCATTAACTATAAAAACGGCAAAAAAATCACGTTTGTTGTGTGGGAGCCCCCTTACATATTTATTTTATTCTGTTTTATAGTATTTGTTGTTAGAGCGGCAACAGAAATACATTATCTGTGAAAATTTCAATTGTCTAACTATCACGATTCATGACATACAGCCTGGTGACAGGTGGACGGACAGACAGACGGACAGCGAAGTCTTAGTAATAGGGTTCCGTTTTACCCCTTGAGTACGGAACCCTAAAAATGAAATGAGATAGATTATTCGAAAGCACATCAATTACATAACTGACCTACATCGTGAAGTACATCGGATGTTGTATGTAATTTGTTGTGTATACAATAATACATGTGGAGCACACGCAACAAACTTCCGGCGATCGGAGATAGCGCAGCGCCAACACTGCGTGGCCGCAGCCTCGTCAATGGGCACGTCACGGTGTGCACTTTACTCACACCGCACCGTACCCATTATGTACCGATATTATAGTCGCGGGAACACATTTACCCGAAATTATATATGTTCTGTGAACTTGTGAATGAACATAATAATAATACATATTTTATACGTAATTTTGCAAAGTATATGATTAACGAACATCTATTTTGTAGTGCTCCATTTTTATAAATGTGATTTCAATCTGCTCCACTGAGTTTTTTATACCACGTCGTAGCATATAAACGACTATTGTATATATTTTGTATGCATACATAGATACCATTGACTGTTATTACGACACGTATGTAAATATGTACCTGCGTCCTACATACCGCACATCGACTATAAAATTTACTCCTTGGGCGAGTGATGGAATGCCAAGATAACGATATTGTTGACACGAGACAATACACCTGTAATACATATAACAACAATAGTGCATTAGCTCATTGCTCACGACAGTTTAGTATTGTCCGCCAGATCGTGACAATAAAGAAACAATCAAATCTACTTTCTCCGCAACAAGCCGCTTAGCACATATGTTGTTATACAATTGTATTAGAATAATTGAACAACAATCGAGTTGGAACAATAATTGTAAGGTATGCAGTTACTAACTTCTTGATTTAAGTATGTTTACCAGCTGGAATCTTTAAACATGGTTCAAATCTTTTTATTTCAAACTAGCTGACCCGACGAACTTCGTACCGCCATATTTACATATCTGTCTCAGCTTCCCACAGGCAGTGTACAGTCGCGGACAAAAAAATACTTTTCCTGCTTTCTAGTAAAAAAATAATGAAAGAAATCGGACTATGGGTTATTGAATTACATCTAAGTACATATTTTGACTTTCATCCCCTCTCTCCAGGAAACCGTGCTGAATTTCGAGATGCGAGGCCAAGATATAGGCAGACAGACAGACAAAAATGAAAAAAATACAGTTTTGGCTTCAGTATCGATTATAGAGACCCCTCCAAAAAAAAATTCAAAATATCTTTAATGTACAGAATTGGACTTGTTACATTTGTATTATAAGTATATAGAAGTAGCAGGAGATTCTCAATTCGGTAACATTTTTATCAAGAAACAGAGTTGTTTTAAAATAGCGGTATCAAGTCACGTGCGGCGTGTGTTGAATGGTCCTTGAACTGTGTCTTCTCTGCGTTTATATTTTTTACACCATTATGCAATGATATATTAAAACTATAATATCATTGCCATTATGTAAATTAGCTGCATTTGTAATGGATTCTAAACTGCGCCTTAGATTTATATATTTCAATTAAAATAAAAGCTAGACTTATTCTTGTTTGTAAACTCTAATCATATTCTCGAAATCGGTTTGGGAATTCAAGCCCGCAACAGTCAACTGTGACCTGTTTAGGTCATTACTGACATTTATCGATTTGTCGGTAAACAATATTACTTTTCTACATATTCAGTAATGAAATCTGAATACAAGTGGCAAAAATGTAATAACTTATGTGTATTTTCCTCTTTTCCAGGTAAGACATGCGAAGGCCGTGGGCGTAATTACCATAAGACATTGAATCTATGAGGTAATCAGGTAAAAACTCGACAACAACATGCCGTAGGTACATATCTCGTCTGTTTATTGTTAGTTATTACGCGACTGTCCAGAAATAACTGAAGATAAAACGTAATTCAGCGTCGTCCATTTTCGGCTTTTTTCCAATTTTATATGAAGTTGGCGTAATGTGTAGAATCACTAAGGATTTTGGAAGTTTTTTCGAGAACCTCCTTTGGGAATAGTTTTGCGATAATAAGGAATGCTAAGGGAAAATTGGTAAACAGAGAATAGGTAGGACTAGAAACCTAAGAAAAAATATGTCAAAAATTTCGGATTGAATACTACAGTAGCACTCCGAATGGGGACTGGAATTGCAGTACCCACTAATATTGAAAAGGTCTCTAGGAGATGGACGTCAATTATAACTATCAATGAGACAGCTATGGAAATAATTAGAGATATCTTTCCACTAAATGAACAATATAAGAAAGTGTACAACGACAAATGAACGGCTATGTCTCAAATATCAAACGCGGTATCGATCTAGATCTACATTGATAGCTCAACAGTCGGCCGTCATTGTCTGGGTGATCGTGTGAACTGTGTGACTGACACAACAACCAGGGTTGATGACATTGCCTTACTCAATACGTTTCTATTATAATTACAAATTACTACCTATTGAAAACGAAATCGTTATCACAGACCCATCTAGCCTGCCCACTACAGAATTACTTTAAGAGAAATAGGTTTTATCAGTTTTATATGCAGATGAAACAAAAATTGGTTTTATGATATTTATGTGATATGCCTGTCTTCCTTGGGATATCACATACTAATTACACACATCAAAAGTGTCTAGGGATCAAGCATTTTTATGCGGATTTCTTGAGATTGAGATGTGGCTTTGGCCCTGGCCTGCTCAGTCGCCAGACTTGAACCCGATTGAGCATGCATGGGATATGCTACAGAGAAGAGCTCTGCCGAATATGGAGGGTATCCAGTCGCAAGAAGACCTTTTTTTGTTGTTGCAACGAACATGGGCGGCCATTCCACAGCGTGATTTGGATGAACTCATTTTGAGTATGCCAAACCGATGTTCTTGTGTTAGTGTTCGCGGTAGAAACACGGATTATTAATTGTTTAAGTTACCTAATAAAATTTTAAAGAAAACTGTTATTTCAGTCTTTTTTTCGAACTTTAATGTTAGTGGTTCAAATGTCAAAAATCCTTTTATTAGGAAAATGGCAAATTTCTTTATTAATGCAAAGGTGACTTGGTTTATCGTTACTGTGACAAACGAAAACACTTTATTTGATGAATCCTTAAAGAAAATTTTAATTAATATCAATCAGGAGAAAAGTTATTGCAAAAATATATGTTGATCCCTAGACACATATGTTGATCCCTAGACACTTTTGATGTGTGTATTTCAGAACTAGAAATGAGGCCGAAGGACTGTTTTCTGGATAAACCTGAGTACGTCTTGTCTCTCGTCTCAGCGGCGAGCAAATGACTCGCCGCTTTGCAACACGACTGTCACTTAAACTCTTAGATAGATGGACCTTAGTAACACACCAGAGAAGATGGCTCCCCGCGGGGACACGGCGCGGCATTAGCTCCTGTCTTTACCCACTCATTATGACTCAACAAGAAACACTATTTATCATTATTAAAACAACTGCAGTGAAAGCCGACGCTAATGGAAGTTCGCAACTTAGATTGCATCTTATACGTGTCGGTATTTCGCTTTCTATATCCACTTTTTCGACCTCCATCGTCCCTAGACACCCATGAATATATTTAATGTTTGTTCACGCCCCGCAATGTATTCACAAGTAGCTTTAGAAAGCTCAGTAGATAATGAGTCGTTGTCATGTACGGAACGTTATTGATTGTGTTCGCCTTGATTACACGTACAATAAATGATCTCACTCGCTGGAATGTTTTAATGTAGCATAATAATTCGTAAAACACATTGATTTGTAATTGCAAACTGCATTAGTTACACTTTCATGTATGCTAATCCTATATTTCGTGCTGACGAACTTTCAAAAAAACGACCAAAGTACTGTCTCTACACTTGAATGGACTACGGTACTTTTACCGTTTCGGTTAATAAGCAAAAATGAATACTAAAACACTAACAACACTAACAATAAATTAGTTGACATGTAAATACATATGAATTGTGACCGCTGAACATTCAGTTGGTTATTAGAATCAGACATGTTTTCTTAATAACCAATTAAAAAAAGATTCAGATTGAGAGACTGCATGTTAATAGTAATGTTAATGGCGCAACCCAGTCTAATTTCCTTTGTCATTATTTTACATGCAGGACGCAGGTCCAATCTCACAAGTTCACAACATACTGATCCATATATCACATGTGAGTAAACAAACACACACATGTCAGTACACAGTAGAACAGTACAGCAATACGCGCTCAGTATTCACAGCAAAATCAATTACGTCGAAAGAGAATGATGAAAATTCGTGACTGAGCTTTTAAACTGACATTAATATATTGTTTTATTTGGGTTTTTGGTATTAATTACAATAGTAGAATGACGATTGAGTAGTTTAGGAGGCAGATTCAAAGCTGTTAGAGCTTTATTCAGTGGTCGTTTCAGTTAGTGCGCGTTTCCCACGCTCGCGCTCGCCGAGAACCTGTGGTTAGCGACCGCAAACGTATCAGTGGCAGACACTTTAGCGTCCTATTTGGTTTCAATTTCTTTCTTATTACAATTCTTACATACAAAATGTTCTGCTCGCACATTTCTTAAACACTCAATTCTCAATTTGAATAACAATGACCGATAAGTGTATGCTCTATCTATAAAGTTGGATCGTAATATGATTGATCGACCATGTTCCGGCTTTTGACTCTTCGTGTCTTAGAACGAAACTTACACATGTAGTTCATTCCTCAGTGTCGGCTACTTTCTCATTAGTTCCGTAATTCAGAGAAAGCCCATTACCACTGTTAGTAACTTCGTTTGAAATTGTGCCCACCACAAAATCCAACTAATCATGCCTTCAGGTAAACCTGAATTGAGTACTACTGGAAAGCTGCATTTTGTAGGAAGTATACAAGTTGTACTATTTGTCAGTTTAATTGAGAACTAGTTCCCAGAGGCTAGGAAACAACAACATGAACATATTTAATTTAGTTACTAGTCGTAAGCATTTTGAAGAATTTAATTGTACGTGCGGTGGCCCATGTTGGTACAGATTACGTCAACGAGCAACTGTTATAGAGGCGATGTTTGAGAAAGTTATGAAACAGGCAGCTCGAACAAATACGCGTAGTTGATTGTTTATTTGGCGTTTCTTGTTTAAACAAGTCGCCGGGAGAACTTCCTACAATGGTTGTTGGTAGTTGGTCCAGTTCGCTCTCTAAATATAGCGATATAATTCAGGAAGCGGACAAACACCGGCGGTCGTTGTTCACATAGCTGTGTTGTTCTACAGAAACCGTTGTGCTTTCAACTAATTCCTACTGCGGCTTATCAAATCAAATATTTCTATATACTTTGATAATATTGATAAGTAAGTACAAAGTACTTTTCTTTGCATAGATAAGATGAGTTTGAATTTGAATGGTGTTCTGCGTTAGTCATCTGACCGTTGAAGTCAAGGGCGCGGTTGTCAGTTATTGATGTAGAGGCGATATTTGTATTGTTTATGAGCGGCGCCATGTGTACGCTTGTTTCGTGTGCTCATTACGCGGCTCCTGCCACAAATGTGGGAGCGAGGCCGAGCCACAAATTATTCTCATCCTGCGATAGGGGCCGACGCCAGGGGCTCCCTAAGGTTGCCAGTGCTCCCTGTTGTCAGTTCTTTGTCCATATCTGATTGTGGTGGAATCGACCCTATTCTCATAAATAATTAAATATAGGTCACGCGTCTCCCCTTCAAACTTGTTTTGGCAACTTAAGTTATTTTTAAGAATCTTGGTTTGAAATCTTAGTAATATTAGTCAGTGATTCTGTTTGTCAGTTTCTTCTTTTGTGAAAATGGATAGTTTTTTTTATATATGTTAAAGCCTGCCAAAGTGGCTCTGCCTGATGGAAAGCATGACCAGAATCCAATCCAGAGTATGGTGGTCACCATACTCATTGCGAATGCAGACAATGCAACCATCCAGCGTGGTGACTCACACTATGACCGCCTATTGAGATGCTTCTGCATCATTGGGCGTTCGGCCTCGCCGCTGTCATTTTAGGTTGGTCTGACAGAAGACGGTGTCGAGTTCAGTCCTCTCTAAAACATTATTGTCTTTATGCTGAAAATAAGAACTGCAAACAACGTACGTCAAAATTATCCGAATCGATAACGAATTTGTGAAATATCGATCGATTTCGTTACGCATTAAATAATTACCCAACAATGTTATCACAATAGTTAATATAGTAGTTAATAGCCTGTCACTGGGTGAGTGGTGTGACCCCGCGCTATCTTATCACCTGTTACACGCGCCAACACCCTGTAGTATATTTTTAGGGAAAACCCTTGCAATAACACAAGGTCAGAGGTCTTAGGTCTAATAAAGCCATAAGTCTATAACTGCACGTTAAAATGTTGTAATAACATTCATAGCAAACTCTCTTAAAAAGAAATTAGATGATGAAGAAAGCTTGCCTTTTAATTTGATAATCAAGCCGTGAACAGTACCTCGAGTTGTGTTTGATGTGGCTATTTCCAACTGATGAAGTAAGTCCAGAGCATCTGCACGCCCTACTTCCCGGAATTGGGCCTCGTCAATTACGAGCGGCTAGCTCTTATCTCACCAATGTGCGACGGTTAATCACGCAGGAACTATTGTGTAATCACAAAATTGTTTTATCGATGTTTGCTAGTAAATATATAATAGTCATTTTCCCTTGATAAGTTATAACATATGGGACATTTGTTTTCCGGAATTAGTTTCCGATGTTTGGCACTGTTGCAACTCCGATGATCCCGGATTTACGAACCTGATTCTGGAAAATAAACGTGGTAAATATTTTGCACTATCTGTACAATGTTTGCCAGGAAGAGATCGTTGTGAGTGATAAGATAAAACTGTCGATTGTAATACACACTTATGTACTGATACTTATGTATGTTTGTATTCCTTCTCTAAATTATGTACTAAAACAAGAAAAAGATTAGATTGGAAGCATACACATTATCAGAAACACTTTTAGAAATTATTTTAATAATAACAATCTTACACACTGCCTGTGACCAGTCTGCAAATGCTATTATAGACAATTTACTACCACACAGAAAACAAAAAATTGTGCTCATCATACAATTATTAGTCTTTGACTGGAATCGAACCCATGACCTTAGACTTAGCAGTCACTGTTCACCAAACTAATAGGCAATTTTACATAAATATCTGACGTATACTGGAAAAGTTCGTAGCGATACTTATTTCTGTGCGGTGTTGGTATATATTGTCTGTTCTGTGATGTGTTGTACTGGAGCTAGCGGGGTCGCGGAGAGAAAGTAGATTGATAGACACGATCATTTGTCACGAACATCTCTCGTTCACGCTCATCGTGATTGACGCCCGTCTCCGGTGGCACGCAGCGGCAACCCGCCACTCAAACCCAAGGATCCACTGCCCCACTTTACCTTGGACTAGGTTTATTTTAAAATGAGATGCACTACTGAGAATGTATTTAATAACCCGGATCGCTGTACGCCAAGCTGTAGCGTGCGTTAGCTTCTAATAACATGAATATTTGCGTGAAGTGCGACGGATGTGATTGTCACGCGTCGGACATTTACTTTCAGTGTTGGTTTTGGTCGTCATAAGATGATTGTGGGAAATATGGAAAGTGCCTAAACCTTTCCTATGTCCAGCAGTCGACTGCCATAGGCTGATGATGATGATGACGATGATTGATAATAGACATTCTTTTATGTTTGGCATACGTTGAATCTACGTGGTACGTGAAGTCGTGGATCTTATTCCCCAAATACGCTTGATATTTGGAATATCCAAACATAAAAAAATTAGAAAACGGTAAGAAAACTAGTGGTTTTTTTTGGCACAAAGAAAGCATCATTCGATTTTTCAGCAATGTCAATAATATCAGATGACACTAATTGCGGGTCACTTTCTACCTCACTGCCAGTCAGGCGCCTAATGGCTGCATGTCGTGTTATACAGAACCGTGGATGTCAGGAGATGAGTGGATGACGTGCACGCCGCCAGTGAAAGTACAACATCATCATTTATGAACAAAAGATATACTAAAGTGTTGGTAATGGTGCGGCTATCAGTGACCGACAGGCCACGACTCTAGCGAGCTAAGGTTTTGGGAGAAGGCGCCGCGTCACGGCTTGATCCAATAGTTCACTCTCGATCTATCCACATGCGTCACTATCAGATCAATAAACAGTGATTTGTTTAGTCTACACAAGTCATGCGTGCTGAAGTTTCTATATTAACATTTACAATAACTTGTTAATTTAACAATATGCAACCGTTCCGAAGCGTATAGGAAAACCATGGCAAATAGGAACCAATAGACCAATATATTGTGTACCTACCAATAGCAATTTTATTACATTATAATCAGTTAAAGATATTATTCATATAATTTATCTATAGATGTATACCCAGAACGTGTAGACAACAAATTCAATCAAGAGACAAATTATGATGAAGAGGAAAAATACATCATCATACCTGCCTACCCTTTTAATTTTTCTGTACATCATTATAAAATATATGTTTTTTTTTTCTGGAATACGGGGCAAACGTATTACCTGATGGTCTGATGGTAAGCGAATACCGCCACCCATGGAGACCCGCAACACCAGAGGCGTCACAAGTGCGTTGCCTGCCTTTGGGGGATGGGGGGTGTGGGCCTCCGATATCCTCACTCACTCGGTGAAACACAGCGCAAGCGCTATTTCACACCGGTTTTCTGTGAGGCCGTGGTATCACTCCGGTCGAGCCGGCCCATTCATGCCGAAGCGTGGCTCTCTCACGGTAATATTAGGTCTTTACCTATGAAATTTCCTTTCTTCAGTACTGGTCATTTCAAATAAAAAAAAGTTTGTAATGGCTCTGTATTCTAAATTCAAATTAATTTTGTTTTAAAACTGACATTCTATTTACAAACTCAGTCTTTTGTTTTTTGATTAGCGTTGTATTTTCATTACATTTGAACATTTGTCGTCATAATGGATGCTTTAAAAAATCGTGTAATTATGGAATATGAGTTCCGTCGTGGCACCAACGTGACATAAACGGCACGTAACCTCAAAAACGTTTACGGAGAGAACTGTACAAACGAACGCACAACCCGTTATTAGTTTTCCCGGTTCCGTTCTGGAAATTTTGACTTGAAAAATGAAGCTCGTGATCGTCCGGAGACTTAGGTTAACAATAATGAATTAAAGGGGATTGTGGAAGCTGATGAAACTCAATCTACAGCTGAGCTAGCAGCAGCTTTTAATGTAAGCATCAAAACAATATTGATCCATTTGCGACAAATTGGCAAGGTAAAAAAGCTTGATAGATGGGTGCCCCACGACCTTAACGATCGCCAGCGCAACGTACGCGTCGAGACCTGCCTTGCGCTGCTCAACAGGCAAAGAAATGAAGGAATTTTGAAACGAATTGTTACGTGCGACGAAAAATGAATTCTGTTCGACAATCGAAAGCGCTCAGCAAGTTGGTTAGATCCTGGTTCAGCACCAAAGCAATGCCCTAAACCAAAAAGACCCCTAAAAAGGTGATGGTCACTGTTTGGTGGTCTAGTGCGGGTGTGATTTACCACAGCTTTATACGAAACGGCATGAGCATTAATGCAGATGTGTACTGTGAAGAACTGGAGAGAATGATGGAGAAGCTTGCACATCTGCAACCAGCTTTGGTCAATCGGTCGTCCCCACTGCTCCTTCACGACAACGCGCGACCCCATACCGCGCAACAGACAGTCTCCAAGCTGCAAGAGCTAGGGATGGAAGCTCCCCCTCATCCGCCATAATCACCAGACCTTACACCTACCGACTATTACTTTTTCCAAAATTTAGACAACTTTTTAGTGGGTAAAAAATTAAATTCCCGAGAGGCAGTAAAAAATGCCTTTGAAGAGTTTGTTGCCTCCCGTCCAGCTGATTTTTACAAGAAGGGCATCAATAAACTGCCAATGCGTTGGCAAAGATGCGTCGATTGCATGGGTGATTACTTCGAATAACAGAAATAAAAAAGTTTGAAAAAATAAGTACTTTCACTTATTGCATACAAAACGGCAATTTCATAGGTAAATACCTATTATGTGTTAATAAATCTGCTAGCTATAATAATTTGTTGACTCGCTGAGCACAGTAGGTGCTATAAGAATTGGTGGAACAGGGTGCAGTGACGTGCGCGACAAATCAATTGGAAAACATGAATGCACACGGGAATTTATAAATTCTGAACACAAATAGATATATTGCGCTATTATTTACACACAACTCGAAGGAATAGTAATTAATATTAATAAATACAAGGTTTAGTACGTTCATAACCGTCGATATTTATTGCGTTACGGGTCGGCAGCCCACCTGTGCTGTTTAACGAGGTCTTCCACGGCTACGATTTTGTAGCCAGAGCATGTTAACTTTGGCACACGTTTGGCAGATTGTCATCCGTCTTAAAGCTCTGAGAACGCTAAAACACCAACTGATTCAAATTGTCTACCATCAACTTTTGTTGTTTCTCTAACAGTAAAGGAACTTGTGCAATTGGTCCTAGAACTTTTGAGAGATAATTTTTCCCTCTTAAAGTTCATCTATCTATTAGCACTAGTAATAATAAGATCGAACAAAAGTCGTCCAATACAGGAAATATATATAATTTGCGAGCTGCCGTATTTGTGTACTGACTCTAAGACGGGCTATTAACTACATGAATGATGTAACGACGATCATTAAAATGTTTCGTTTTTTATGAGGCTCATGAGTCATGCTACTGTTGCTAAAAAGTATAAATACCTTCTACAATTAATAATCCTTTTTATCCATCTTTTTAGCTAACCCTTCTTTGCAATATAACTATGCATGTTATCCTAAGAACACCAGATGGATGATTCTAAGGCGTAAGACTACACTATTTAATTCCCGTCATCACAAACAGTAAAAACTCAAGAGATTATTATGTCTATTACTATATTTTGCGCCTCATCGTTTCTTTACCCCACAAAACAGGGCGATCCAAATGTAGGCCACTTCCGTTGTAATTGTACTTCCACATCATCGCTTCGTCTATTTTCCAGTATAATTTAAGATGGCGAAATCATTTTCAGAAATACGTGGGCAGCTAACATTCCATACGTCTAACTAATTAGCTCATTTATCATTTTATGCTTATTATTATAATTTATGTTTCTAACTAAAATTCTTTATTTTATTCTTGTTGGTGTCAACCGCGTAGATACATGTGCATGTTTTTACATCAAGTATCAGGTAATATAATCAGGAATCACATATCGCTCCGAGGCACGATTCAATTCGATAAATTTCGTCATCTCCTGCTGCCGCCGGTGACTAATGGAACCATATTAGAATTCTTCTCACAAGCCAATATTGGCCGACTCAACTCTGAAATGAAATAGCTTGTTCTCAAGAAGGTAATGACAAATCCGAATAGGGGCGACACTCCAATAATGGAACATTTAATATTTGATTGTATTGTGGACTACTTATGCGGTGAACTTATGTGTATGTAACTGTTCTTTTTTAACCGACTTCCAAAAGGAGGAGGTTCTCAATTTCATCGTTTTTTTTTTTTTTTTTCTATGTATGTACATCGATTACTCCGTCAATTGTGGACCGATTTTGAAAATTCTTTTTGTATTCGAAAGGGTATGCTCCCCATGTGGTCCCATGGCCACCATATCAGGATGCGATGATGGGATCCTAAGGAAATCGAAGTAAACCCTCAAATTTACGTGAGCGCCTGCAATGAAGTTACGAGCAATTGTCTGCATACTTTCATATTCTGTAGGCATCACTAAATTTTAAATGAAATGATGATGAGAGACTTGAGAAAGACTAAAAAGCGAAAAACAAAAAAAAAACTTCGTTTAGAAAAACCGACTTCAAAAACTAAAAAGTATAAAATAACTTAATTTGTATGTGCTAGCTATTCATAGGTTTGAAGTCGGTGCCAAGCCAAAATGTTATAGTAGTTGAGCGGGATAGCTGCTCTTCGCGTTGAACAAAACAACCGAAGCGTCGTTGACGTTCATCTCGAAATATAGCGAGTGTGGTACCTACTATTCCATTGGCTTGGCACTGACTTCAAACCTATGAATAGGTAGCACATACAAATTAAGTTATTTTATACTTTTTAGTTTTTGAAGTCGGTTTTAAAACGAAGTTTTTTTTTTTTCCTTAAATTGTTTACGAAAATACTGAGTAATTATTTTGGCTAAACCTGCCAGTTACCTGCCCACTTATGAAGTGGAAATAAATAACGCTATCGCTGCCGTTGTTGATTGGCTTAGTACCAATAACCTTAAGATTAATTTACTTAAAACTAAAATGATACAGTTTCAAACCTATAGACGACAACAAACTGATTTTTTAAATATAACTTATAACAATACTAAGGTAGAAGAAGTCGATTCAACAACGTTTCTAGGAATAGTTGTAGATAAAAATTGTAGTTGGAAGTCGCACATTGAACACGTTTGCGACAAGTTGAATAGATTTGTGTATGCCATAAAAAGAATCCGAGAAACTGTTTCAACAGATGCAGCACTCAGTGCTTACCATGGCTATGTATCCTCGGTACTTGCATACGGCCTACTATTGTGGGGAAATTCTGTTGAAATTTAAAAGGTATTTCGTTAACAAAAGAAGTGTGTAAGAGCAATATGCGGGGCATGGTTTATGGATAGCTGCAGACCAAATTTTAAACAGTTCAATATTTTACCGCTAGCATGCATGTACATTAGGGACCTCTGTGTTTTTGTAAAACAACATCCTCAATACTTTGATCTTCAATCAAATGTAACAAAAAGAGACATTATACCCAGAAATGTCCACAAAATCTTTCAACCAAGAAGCAATCTAGAAATACATAAAAGAAACTCTTATATAACTGCAATTAAAGTTTATAACAAATTACAGAATGTATTCAAGGATCAACCTTTAAAAAAATTTAAAAGTAAACTAACCAAATGGCTTCTTGAAAAATGTTTTTACAATTTAACCCATTTAGCGCCGCCGTACTCGATTGAGTACAGTTAAATGTTGCATCTTCTGTTTGACAGTTATAAGTTTATTAAGATTTTTGTGGGTATTTATTATATTAAGCAAAATAACTTATTCAAATATAAAGTTTTGTAAGGGTAGATTTTTTGTAAATGTCATTTTGAGTGCCACGAATATAGTGAACAGAACGTCGTCCCAGGTAAGTGTAGATTATTGTTATGTAAACCACAATTTTTAACCTAACATTTGTTTTCACTAAATATCTCAATAAAGCACTTAGCATTGCATATAATCATATATGTTTTAGGAGTCAAAAGTAAATCGAAGTGAAAATATGTCCTTGCAAATAGTAGCGTACTCGTCCGAGTACAGCGGCAACTAACATACGCAAAAAATCTTTTTTTGTGCAGTTTACTAACAATGTCTTCGAAAGGTTTTGAGCATATTACCAACTACGAGGGGTTAGAAGATGCTATCGATGCGGTTTTATATGAAAGGGATGACGAGGCTAACTATGATTTAGCCATCGTATCACCACCACCAAGTGTTGTGACAGATGAAGCTGATGAGCTGATGAGGATATGGTTACTTCGTCACTGCCACGAGATGTTTCCGGGAATATTGAAGTTTTTGTGCATTCACGTGATAGTGATGAAGATGATAGTGCTGAAGAACCATTAGCCACAAAGCGTCTTCGACGACACCAGCAGGAAAGGATTCCAAATTGGCGTAAGTGTAAACCAATTTATTCCTCACAGCCGGAAGTCGTGTCGGAAGTAGATCAAAGAAAAGCGACTGTCAAAGAGGCTCTCAAAGATCTGAATCCTGTCCAAATTTTTGAAAAGCTGTGTGATGAAGAGGATTTTGAAATAATTGTTTCAAATACAAATTTATATGCGCGACAATCTAACAGACACTCATTTCAGTTGGATTCAAATGAATTGAAAAAGTCCATTGGTGTCTTGATTCTTTCGGGATACCATAAACTACCTAGGGAGAGCTTATATTGGTCTTTAGACGAAGATGTAGGTATTTCATTTATTTCCAGAGTGATATAAAAAAGAACCTCCATTTGGCGAATAATGACCAGGTGACATCTACATGCGTATCTATGTTCAAAGTAAGACCACTATGCGATATTCTTATGACTAAATTCAAACAATGGGGAGATTGACTTGCGGAGACTCGGATACTGTGCTATTGGTACGATTCGTAGAAACAGGACTAAGAAATGCCCTCTCAATACCATAAAGGAGATGAAGAAAGTCGAGCTGCTTATGACTATAGATTCGAGAAAACAAATGAGTTATTGTTCGTAAGATGGAAAGATAATAGCATATTACTATGGCGACCAACTATCACACGATTGAACCACTGGGTGCAATAAAGAGATGGTGTCCTATAAATCGTGAAAAGGTCGATGTTGGCATACCACATTTGTTCCAAAATTATAATGGAGAAATGGGAGGAGTCGATGAACTTGACCAATCCATATCGCTTCACAGGATCGCTATTCACGGAATAAGGTGGTGGTGGGTCCTGTTTACATACATGGTAGATATGACCATATCTAATGCCTGGCGTTTACATACTCTCAGTCACGATGATCATATGGACCAGCTGTTTGAGGCGTAATTTGGCACGCTGTTATTTACGCCAAACCAAACAAAAAGTTGCCCTTCTTTATCAACAGTACAAGTTTTGGCGAAAGGTGTGGGACACTACCTTCAAAAAAACAGAAAAACAATTACGCTGTGCAGTTTGTCACGCAAGAGTTCGCTGGTAGTGCAAACTTTGCTTGAAAACACTATGTATAGAAAGAGAGTGTTTTGAACATTATCACCGCTAAGTGGCCGCTGTACTCATACGAGTACACCCCTCTAAAATCTCCAAAAAACTATAAACTTTTCTTTTTTATTTCTAATATGTTTATTTGTGTTACCAATAATTAGAAAATAAACGATTAATAGCTAAAACATTGGTAGTTTTACTTTGGCGCTTAATGGGTTAAATGACAAATAAGGGATGAAAACATAGTGACATGGTTTTTATAGATTTTTTTTTTAATTATCCTTTTTATATTGTATTGACATCTCTAAATTATCTTGACATTTACTAAATTGACGTAGCCTCTGAGAGGGCGCGCCAAGAGGCCGTCGTAATTACCTGGGTGTCCAGTGGCTTTAAGTGCACTTCAGATGCACTTCCGGGTATCATTAAAATGCCGATTAGCAAAAAAAAATTTTTTAGGCTAGATACAATTTTGGTATCATTAAAAGAGTTACTAAAAAGCCTATCAGATAATGTATAAGGCCGCGTTTTCGAACTCAGCGGGCAGCGGAGCGGGAGCGGAGCGGCAGCGGGAGCGGAGCGGGGCTGCTAACCCGTTTTCGAAACCAGCGGGCTAGGAGCGGGCGCTAGAGCGGTTTAGTGATGTGTTATAAGAAACAATACCTCGTAAAATTAACTTGATACGGATGACAGATTTCACAAAAAAAATGATTAGTGATTTTAAATAATTAGTGAAAACGATTAATGTTTGGTAATATTTTATATAATCATAATATCTACATATGTAATAGCGTCATAAATTAGTATATTAAATTTATTTTTCTAAAATCGTACAACCCAAGCCTGATAACCTTAAAAAAATCTTGATTAGTCGTATTTGTAAACACAATAATTTACATTGACAAGTTAGAGAGGTATTAGGTTACTATACTCGATCATTATAGAAAATAACAGGGGGTACAATGAAAAAAAAATAACATCAGAAAAGCGAACAAATTAACAAGTTATAAAGATGATTAAAATGTTTTAATAACAACAAATAAATAAAATATAAAATATTAATAATTAAATGAACTTGCAAAAATCACAACATTGACAAAATTAAAATCATTAATCACGGGTGATTGCTATTTTATTACATCCCTATATGACACCGCTACATTCGTGCCTTAGACAAAGTATTACGTAGACTTGACATATGCGTACACCCGTAAGGAATAGAAACCAAGTACATCAAATATTAACGTTGTCAGGTTAAAGCCCATTCTCGCTTATTAATGTTCCAAACGTTCAACAAACCTGGTTACAATTTGGTCGGTTAATTACAAAATTGTGTCAAGTCTATGTAATACTTTGTCTAAGATTGATGCGCCCGCTCGTCGCTCGCTCGTCAAATAAAAATATAAATATTTTCGGACATCTAACACACAACGCCATCTAGTCCCAAGCTAAGCAGAGCTTGTGTTATGGGTACTAGATAACTAATATAAATACATAAATACTTTTTTTTGTAAATACATACATATTATACATAGAATTTAAATATATTTTTGTAATATTT
Source organism: Diaphora mendica (assembly GCA_949125395.1). Lineage (NCBI taxonomy): Eukaryota > Metazoa > Arthropoda > Insecta > Lepidoptera > Erebidae > Diaphora > Diaphora mendica. The sequence goes on along the minus strand of OX421332.1, from coordinate 187,717 downwards.
GCGTTCCTATCAAAATAAAATTAAAAACAAAAAAAAACAACCATTCGAACAATATTGCAAGTAATAAAGATGGATAAAATGTTTATTTAATTAACTATTAAAATTGTTATTTTAATAAGTAAATAAATTTGGAAAAATCACAAACTTGACAAAATTAAAAATCAATAATCACAGGTGATTGCTATTTTATTCCATCCCTAGCTGACACCGCGACACTGGTGCGCACCGCCATAGAGATATTATAGATAGAGCAGAGGAGCCGTGCGAGTCATAATATATGTTCGATGAATGGAAAGTCGTCTGAACGTTACTTCGAATACTTTTTACCGATAAGCTCTTCTTCTACTGAACGATTTATCGAATATTTTTGAATCGAATTAATGCTTTTCCGAATAAGTTTAAAATGAAAATAAAAGTATAAAGAAAACATGTGTGTTGTATTATTTCATACATAATCGAGGAAGTCTAATAACTTTGAGATATCATACGTTCCTTCCGTACTTTAAAATTTAGAAGAATGAAACATTTCAATATCACTTTATTTAACCTACTAATGAAATATTATAAATTATAATGAGTATAATATAATATTATCATATAGTTAAATAACTGAAATAAAAAAGTAAAGAAAAAATGGGGCGTGCGAACAGTTTTTAAAAAAACCTACGTTCCTCCCGTTCTAAACTTTAGTGTACGGAACATAAAATTTAGAAACATGAAATTTGGCTATAACACTTTTTTGATTGCATTTAGTATTTCTGCTTATGAAAAGCCTGCCTACGGCAATCTAAATGCAAGCATAATATTTATCTAGCGTCGACAAGTAACCTAGGTGCTTCTCATTATTATATTTTACTAGCAGGTTATTGTCAAATTTCATGTTTTTAAATTTTAATGTACGGAAGGAACGTATGATATCTTAAAGTTATTAGATTTTCTTGATTTTGTATGAAAGAATACACCACACATGTTTTCTTTTTAAACTTATTCGAAAAAACATTAATTCGATTCAAAAATATTCGATGAATCATCGTTCAGTAGAAGAAGAGTTTATTGGTAAAAAGTATTCGAAGTAACGTTCAGACGACTTTCCATTCATCGAACATGTGACTTTCGCAGTAAAATTACGGACCCAGGGAGGGGAACAAGGCCTCCAGCTGTTCCTCGGTTAGAAAGAGAGAGACGATCGCGGTACCTACCTGTCCGTGTGTACCTATATTTTATTACTTCAAACAACTTTATAAGGTACTAGCTTTTACACACGGCTTCGCTCACGCAGACTTTCATCCCCTGATTTACCCCCTTAGGGGTGGAATTTCAAAAATTCCTTTCTTATTGCTCACTTATGTTGCATTAAGAACCTACACGCAAAATTTCAGGATTCTAGGTTCAGCGGTTTGAGCTGTGCGTTGATCTCTCTCTATATAAGTCACCTTCCTCTTTTATATATTTAGAAGATTTTCGAGTTAATTTTATTTTATTATTCGAGGTTATCATAATAACAAGCAGTCCTTTACTGCGCATGCGTCAGTAGAGAAAGACAGATGGGGTACCGCGATCTTCTCTCTCTTTCTAATCGTCGGACGTTTCCGCTTACCGGCAGTCATATGTCTTCCCTACTCTATCTATAATACCTCTATACGCACCGCTCGTCCGCCGCTTGTCACCCGCTCGTCGCCCGCTCCCGCTCCGCTCCCGCTCCGCTCCCGCTCCGCTGTGTTCGAAAACACTCCCATATAAATCCATACATTTGAACGTGCCGCTGCCGCTCCGCGCCCGCTCCGCTCCCGCGCCCGCCCCGCTCCCGCTGAGTTCGAGTACGCGGCCTAAGTGATTAGAATTGTACATATAATTAAATTAGTAAATCGATGATGAAAGTAGGAAAAGTGTATGTGTGTGTGTGGAATACGAAATCGGAACGCCAGTGACTGGCCGTGGACACCCAGGCCATTATTGAAATCGGCCACTAGGTGGCGTTGGACATCTTAGCGAATATGTATTTTATCTATTGTGACATTTTAATAAACAATATTTTTTTGGCATTCGATAATTGATTTGTTTCATTTTTTTATTTATTTTTTATAAAATCATAATAAAATTATTGAAATCAATTAAAATTGACACTGACATTTAGTGTATTGCATGCCATTAATTTAATGTAAGACATTGCTAGTTGCACACCATTGTTATGAACCGACTTCCAAAAAGGAGGAGGTTCTATTTTCCACTGTATGTATATATATATATATATATATATATATATATATATATATATATATATATATATATATATATATATATATATATATATATATATATATATATATATATATATATATATATTTTATGTATGTTCACCGATTACTCCGTCAGTTGTGGACCAATTTTGAATTTTTTTTTTGTATTCGAAAGGGTATGCTTCCGAGGTGGTCCCATTGCCAGCATATCAGGATCTGATGATGGGAGCCCAGGGAAATCGAGGGAAACCCTAATTTTTTATAGGCACATACTATGTTTTTCGTATATTTTCTGAAGTTACACCTGTATTTGCGTCTGGTAGTCATCATTTTATTATGATGAGCTGATGATGTAAGTTACAACTCCTTAACGGTTAGGAGTTGGAGGATAAATCTTTAAATATCATATGTACATATGTTACCTTTAGTCGTATTCTTTCAAATTATTTAGGTAAGCTGATGATGGAAGGTGGAAGGTACAACTCCTCAACGGTTAGGAGTTGGAGGGTAATTCTTTCAATTTCATACGTATCTAAAGACGTTCAGTCGTATACTTTCAAGTTATTTAGGTGAGCTGATGATAGAAGGTTAAACTCTTCAACAGTTAGGGATTAGAGGATGATTTTAATATTACACGTACGTATAGACCTTAATTTGTATTCTTGATGATGAAATTTGATGAAATAGTTCAACTTACTACTTACCTACGATTGTTTGCACTAAAAACTGAAAAATAAAAACCTTTATAAAAAAAACCGACTTCCAAAAAACATCCAACGAAAACTCTTTGCCAAAAAAACACTTAAAAGCGTAAAATAAACTGGTTCTTCATAAATTGCCTATACCTAATTCTTTATTCATTTAAATAGTAGTATTATAATGTGTGCTGGGTACCTAGAATCTGTTTGAAGTCGATGCGAAGTGACTATCGCTTAGACTTTTGTAATTGTTCGTTTGTATTATTTTTGGCTTAGCACCGACTTCAAACAGATTTTTAGAAGAATTAGGTATAGGCAATTTATGAAGAACCAGTTTATTTTACGCTTTTAAGTGTTTTTTGGCAGAGAGTTTTGGTAGAATGTACTCGAGCTTTATAGAATTATTGTGACCTGTTTTTGTACTACATTCTTGCAAATATATAATATATCATTTCATGTCATTTCACTGCCCCTGCAAAACTTTCATTGCAAAAAAGCATTAGAAGACGTCATTCAAGTGCAAATAATTGTAAGAGGATGTTGATATCTGATTGACGTGTAATGTACCGCTGGCGGTATCTCTCGCCGATCTGTTCTGATTTCCTCTCCAGATGTGTGGCTGTACTGCACCGACACTCGTACGGTAGCGTCGACTGATGACTTTTATTGATTGCGTATCGTCCATCTGCGGAATATCTAAACGAGTATTTTAGTTTCCTTTTTGTCGTGATTACAGTGCTGTTTGTGGATGTTTTCTCTCTATTTCAAGTCTATAGTTACGCAACACATATTTTCTTACATTATATTTTATCTTACGGTGTTTCTGTGCTTCATATTTTCGCTTGCTCCAAAACTTACTCATAGAAACTGCACTCACTCTGATTTAACCATAGAAGTCCCACGGAGTACCTTCCAAATTGATTGCAAGGCTTTGAATGTCTGCTACAAAACAAGCAGACATGAGGACTGCCCACAGAAGTGAAAACTAAAAACAAACAGTTATATAAGCTCACCTGAACCTCTTTGCTCTTTAAATAAAATGCGCGTTAAAAAGAAGTCAAAAATATAGCTCCTGGAAAGCGTTCGGTGACGATGACGCGAGTTCTATAATTTTTGTTTACCAACAAAGTGCTCAACGCGCTAAAGAAGTTTTCACTTCAATAATAGTAGAAAGACATTTATTTAGCGACACCCCAAGTGGATAGGTCTGCGTTGCGTGTGACATTCTAAAATCAACGCTATGAAACCAATGAAATAAATGAATGACAAAACATCACGCGTCTTCGCTCGTTTTTAAACCGTAAATCATGTGGCGGAATCTATGATTTATTCAATGTTGTGAATCAAACAATTTTACGTGTTTGTTTAACCTAACCATCTTTGTATGTTATGGTGAACTGACACAGAATTTCCAACTTTACATGACACGGATTCGATTTTTGTAATGAATATGAATTATATTAGAATGCATGTGTATACCTAGTAGTAGCTGGTTTTTTCCGTGTAAAAGACGTATTTCTTAGCGTTCCATGGATTCACCGTGTGGGTGCCGGGTCCATCGCGTGATAGATGGGGGCAACACATGCGACTTCGACAGTGCCTGGGAATTGCGACCCAGGTTTAGGTTTAAGGAGCACTCCTTACGACGCGTCAACGCTCACCTCCACTGTCCGCCGTGTTACCCCCTCTACCTAACCATATTTGAAGTGAGCCTAGCAATGCCGCTTTGGATATTCGTTCAAGAAAAGAGCTTACTGAAGTCTTTAAGCAGGATATAGAGGGATTTAATTTAAAGGAAATCCATGTAAAATCTCTATACACACTAAAAAAGACAGTTTTGTTATACACACATCAAAAGTGTCTAGGGATCAAGCATTTTTATGCGGATTTCTTGAGATTGAGATGTGGCTTTGGCCCTGGCCTGCTCAGTCGCCAGACTTGAACCCGATTGAGCATGCATGGGATATGCTACAGAGAAGAGCTCTGCCGAATATGGAGGGTATCCAGTCGCAAGAAGACCTTTTTTTGTTGTTGCAACGAACATGGGCGGCCATTCCACAGCGTGTTTGGATGAACTCATTTTGAGTATGCCAAACCGATGTTCTTGTGTTGTTAGTGTTCGCGGTAGAAACACGGATTATTCATTGTTTAAGTTACCTAATAAAATTTTAAAGAAAACTGTTATTTCAGTCTTTTTTTCGAACTTTGATGTTAGTGGTTCAAATGTCAAAAATCCCTTTATTAGGAAAATGGCAAATTTCTTTATTAATGCAAAGGTGACTTGGTTTATCGTTACTGTGACAAACGAAAACACTTTATTTGATGAATCCTTAAAGAAAATTTTAATTAATATCAATCAGGAGAAAAGTTATTGCAAAAATATATGTTGATCCCTAGACACATATGTTGATCCCTAGACACTTTTGATGTGTGTATGTATTCTCCTCAGATCAAATAAAAAAAGGTAGATAACGCACCGCCTTGTTGAAGCAGAAAAAAGGCTCGTAGCATAGTTAGTGCGTAACGCGTGTGTAAACTTGGAACTACAAGAACAACAAGGCGGTGCGTTATCTACCTTTTTTTATTTGATCTGAGGTATCCTCAGAGCAGCAAAAAAAAAAGAAAAATCTAGAATATTTGCGAGCTTTGATATGATGGCGAATATGATCGATGTAAGGCAATTATGCTTGGCTGTGGGCTTCACCCACAGCCAAGCATAATTATTATATTGAACTTGGCTCTCCTTTTTTAACCGACTTCCAAAAGGAGGAGGTTCTCAATTTCATCGGTATATTTTTTTTTTATGTATTGTTGCGCTGTATGTGGAGGTCGCCACATCTTTACGCGAGCGCCTGCAATAAAGTTAAGGCAATTGTCTGCATGCTTTCATATTCTGTAAACATCATGTCCGAAATATTTATTTATTATTCTATACTGTATGTTGTATGTTACCTTTAGTCGTATTCTTTCAAGTTATTTAGGTGAAATGATGATGAGAGACTTGAGAAAGACTAAAAAGCGAAAAATAAAAAAACAACTTCGTTTAAAAAAACCGACTTCAAAAACTGAAAAGTATAAAATAACTTAATTTGTATGTGCTACCTATTCATAGGTTTGAAGTCGGTGCCGAGCCAAAATGTAATAGTAGGACTCGCCGCGCGTGACCTTGAGCGGGATAGCTGCTCTTCGCGTAGGACAAAACAACCAAAGCGTCGGTGACGTCGTTGACGTTCGTCTCGAAATATAGCGAGAGTGGTACCTACTATTACATTTGGCTTGGCGCCGAATTCAAACCTATGAATAGGTAGCACATACAAATTAAGTTATTTTATACTTTTCAGTTTTTGAAGTCGGTTTTTTTAAACGAAGTTTTTTTTTTACATTTATGTTTTTGGTGGGATATCATTACTTTTTGTAAAGAAAACTAGGCAGGTATTGAGATTGACTGCTTGTAACGACGGTTCCAACGCTACAATCAATTTTTTTTTTGTTTGGGGACCCCCTCTATTTATTAACTATTTTTTATTTTTAGATTTTTTACTATGCTTACACACAATTACCGAGCTGTATTCCAAATTTCATCCTTCTAGTTCATCTGGAAGTAGGTTAGGTAGGTTTAGGTACTATATATATGTCAGTCAGTGCTAAAATTTATGACTTTTTGACCTTCATATCTTTATAACCGTTTGAGCTAGCTTCATGAAATTTGGGCTTCTAGATGTCCTTATGAATATAATTAAACACATGTAGTTTGATGTGTTTACGTTAAAGAGGTTTTGAGTTATAGAAGGGTCAAAAGTGGCACCAAATGGTTCGTGTAATATTATTACACTCGGCGCTGGCTAGCCAGTTCCTTTGCTTGAACTTGGCTTGACACGCTGACGCGTGTCTAGATTTTATTGGCCAATTTTAGGTATACCGAGACCTTTAACAATTAACATAACCTACTAGCTGCGCCCCGTGGTGTTACCCGTTAATCCGTTGAGTAGTTTAAAAGATCTAAGCGAACAGACAGCGGAAGATTACTGATGATGATGATGAAGATACGCATACTGTCTTAACATTATAAAATACACTTCGTGGAAGTATTTAACTAAGTTGGCAAATGGTGTGGAGTGGTAGGAGGTTAACAATCCTATTAAAAGTGGCGTCACTGATAATTGTCCCGTCCTAATACACTTCTGACACCCCGCATTCGTTACGAATAATATCACAAACACATAAATATCTGAGTATTTTAAGTGAATGTGTTGAACATTACTTAACTAGTAAGGTCGCAGACACGTGGGTATTTGGGGGAATCCCCAGTAATTGTAATTTCACATGGTGCAAACAAACCTGTATCTACGTTATAGAAGGTTTCTTCGAAATATGTAGCTACGTCTCATATTTCATTCCTTTAAATTATATTCCCTATAAGACGTGTATCATTAACTAAAAGTTTACTTATCCTCATACCCATCACACATTAGTAACCTGTGGCTTCAACCTTTTTCAAAAAAAGACTGAAGTACCGCCTCAAAGACGGACAACGTGTGACCTTTGACTTGCAGGTATCCATGATATCCAGATATCTATCCATCCACTTACTACCAATAAAAAAATCAGTATAAAGAGCTTTTCATTCTTATTCGGGTAATATTGTCTTATTGTGTGCCTGATGTGACTCAACAGGTATAACCAGTTAAGTCTGTTTAAGGAAAGAGCCACCTAGTCGATTATACCACACCCTTTGTTGTGCACTCTGTATACCTGCCTGTAGAAGCCACTTGCTGACACACTTGAATAATATACGTGGCGTAAAAATAGGAATCATAATTCACAAAGCAGTGTCTGCGGTCAATTGCGTTTATTTAGCTTACTTGCGTAATGAAAGCTTTCCAACTTACTGTGCACTATTTATGTACGTAAGGTACATAGTTTTTGCGACAGGAACGAGTTATACAGTATGTTTGTTGCTGACGAGTTCACAGTCCAGATAATAAATATAGTTTTAATTAGTTTAGGGAATATTTTTCGCACCATACCCTGCGCGGGGAGACGAAGGGCGTGTGTGGGACGGGACTCCCGGAAGACCGGTCTACTCACTAAACCCTGCGGCGGCCTCGGCAGTCGGGAGGAACACCAGGAACGCATCGGCGGCTCTGGAGTCCCACCTGGCTGAGGTACATCCCGGGGTGGCCGAAGTCAACCCCGGGGCAGGTCGCTGTTACGCCTCACACCGCTCTAAGCAGTAAGAGGCGGAACACCGACCCGCCTTAGACGACACCCCTTGTTGTACACCTAGCAAAGTATTTTAAAGGATTAGAGGATAAGATATACAGCATTCGAAAAAGGGTACAGGTATTTGGCTAAATTTGGCAAAATCCACTTTAAGACCTAGAAAAAACTTGTAACTGATCAAAACATTAACATGAAGCTTAAGCAATGAACCATTTGTTTTTTAACCGACTTCAAAAAAGGAGGAGGTTCTCAATTCGACTGTATTTTTTTATGTTACCTACCTCATAACTTTCGACTGGGTGAACCGATTTTTATAATTCTTTTTTTATTTGAAAGCTGGTGCTTCCCGTGTGGTCCCATTTAATTTAATTTGGTCCAGATTGAAGTCGTTTTTTTTGTTAAAATTTGTGATTATCCTTATCTAATCTGTTTTTAATTAATATGAACTAAATATGTAGTTACCTTCGGTGTTCTTCAAAATATATTTTTTTAAATGAAGAGAATATATAATATTAGAAAGCTTCTTTACTATTTGGAGCCGGGCGAAGGTCGTGGGTTGTACAAGTTTTAGTTAGTAACTAGCCTGGACTCTCAAGGTGTTTTTCCGCTGACTCACCGCCTCAATGCTAGCTTTTGATAACCATAGACTAGTTTTTGTGTTATTACATCCACTACACACACTAGTGATGCTAAAATACACGAACTCTTTGTTGACCTTTTGCTATTCATTTTAGATGAGGTTTTTCCCTTTCAATTTAGAACGTGGTCCAATATTACAAAGGCAACTGTAAATCCAGAACTCTTTATTAGTGAGATGAAGTAGATTGCAAAAAGTACGCCTTTCTAAGCCGTTTCAAACAAGAATTAACAAGATGAACAGGAGGGTATTTTTACAAAAAAAAAAACGTTTTCTTACTTTGAGCACTGAACATTTTAACATTACGCATATACGTAATATGTAAGTCTTACATAATTATATAACTGACTATTATATCTTTCACACGTCCAGACTCTGTCCAGTATAATCATCATTTTAACCGACTTCAAAAAAGGAGGAGGTTATCAATTCGACTGTATTTTTTTAAATATTTGTTATTGTAATTGTACTACCCTCGCACAGAAAATCAACGTAAAATGACAGCGTTCGTGCTGTCGTGTTTCGTTGGTGAGTGCGAGACCGGAGGCCCAAGTAGTCTAGTCAACAAGTTCCATACTTGTTAACTAGACTAAAAGATGTAGAGTATCACTAGGCCGCCATGGTGTGGGTCGCCATCATGCATTATCTGCATTCGCAGTGAATATGGTGACCACCACTCTTGGATTCTGCTTATGCTTTCCATCAGGCAGAGTAGTCATTTTGGCGGGACATACATAAGAAAAAAAAACTTCCGTTCTAATAAGAGGCCTATATCCAGAAGTGAACTATTAAAGACTGTTGATCTGATGTTATTATAACGTTTCTCCCACTTTTAACAGATTGCGTGCTGCACGCTGTAGGCCTGTGTTTAGGTTTATTTATGGCAAATGAGTTGATCGGTATGTGATGTACTAATTTATAATAATGGGTTGTGTCCGCCTTCCGCGGCGCCTGGCCGGTGCCGGTGTACCGAGCGGTGTATCGGCGAGGGCATCTAATTCAATTACACAATCGACTCGTGTACCCGGCCCTGTTTTATTACAATTTACACGAATTGCTCCAATTAACCCATCTTTCTGCTTCTTCGTTCCAAAATAAAATAAGTTTTAAATTGATTTCCGTTTCTTTATTGTTATAAAAAAGAATTTAATAAAATCGGTAATAGAAAAGGAGTGCTTTTGAAACTGTTGTCGACACTTATATGTTATTCTCATCGTATCTTCATCGTTTCTTCACTAGGGCCTTCGATCAATCGAAGATTAGGGCGAACCTTAGATGTCTATTGATTACGGTTCTAGACTCTGTACTACACTGTGTACCTACTGTACATAAGTGTACCAAGGCAATTGAGAAAATCTAGGCAAAGACTTTCGTTACATGATTGAATTAACGAGAAAAAGTATCTATAGTGTCCAATTTAAGGCCATTTGTAATGTTTCATCAATTTGAAATTAGTCATATTCATAAAGAAGTAAGTACTATTCTGCCACATAGCAACGAAGATACTCGTATACCATACATTGAAATGAAGACAGACTAAAGTCGTACTTTGGCAATAGCTTTGAAAATTGAGAAAAAATTATAGCGGCTCTATAATGTCAAACAAACTTTGTCAACAAATACTTTGTGGGGTGGGTTAACAACCATGTTTGGCAAAGGGGAAAAGTGAAAGTGTATATGACAATACACGATTTGGTCGCGAGTAGAGACAATAGCTCATCACGAGTTACATTAAAGCTATTAAGGTTAATCAGAACATTAGGCCACACCCCGCCTCCCGCTCCCATCGGCCGGTCGCTCCCACACGCACATTAGCACACAGTGTCTGTGTCGCATTCCAGCATGATTCGCACGTGTACCAACTCTTGCGTAAGAGTTATCTAAACCTAACGTGTCATTTGAAAGTACTACATACCTTACGCTTTTTTTTCATATCTAAACTTCATACATCCACTATAGTAAACAATAGTATTTTAACTCGAACTATTTATATTCTGTTCACGCCATTTACTTTATAGGTTTGTAAATAACATTCAGTTATTAACAAACTTATCGGTTGATACAACTTAACTATTCTGGATAAGCAACAACTCAGAATTGAGAGATATTCCACTTGTGCCTACTCGTTGAAGTACCTGAAAAGTGAACGAATACTTCCAGTACACATAGTACTCAGATAACCTATCTCAATAAAGCGTCCCTCTGCGGCACGTATGGTATTCCAGCACCTGGCGAGTTGCCAGCTGCTCCGGCGCTATATTTAGCCGCCTCCATCTAAACTATCCGCACAATAATGTACGGAGTTTCAGATTAACGATTTGGAGCCGCCATTCATGGTACCACACTTTATTCACATTTTAATATTTTTTTGATAAGAATCTATAGTTGAAATCCTTCATTGGTTCTAGGCAGGAGAAGTAACACAAGACACCGAAAGAACAACAAGGAATAGATACAAACGGATCTCATACCGGTCGCAGTCAACTAGGACGTGACTCGTAAAAGTGTACTCACATTTAGGATTCCTTTAGTGTTAGCTGTGAGTAATTGTGGGTGAGCTTGTTATTGGCCGGACGCTCTCATCTATTAGCGGTTTGTCATTTATGGCAAAAAGCGCAATTACACTTAGTTTGATCCAAAAGCGTTGTGGACGTTGTGGTCCAAATGGAATAAAGTTTGTTTGCCGCGTATTGTGTTAACAAACTTATCAATGACAAAGTTCTAACCAACATGTGTCATCTAACCAAAACGGGAACGAAGACACATCTTCGAGCAACGGGGTAGCCATGCAGAAGAAAAGAATGAATTAGTTATGTACAGAAACTCACTCAACTCTCCATTGAGATCTATTCGAGTTCCGTACTATACTAATTGATGTTAATCACATCAATACATATTTTGGTAGAACGGAAACTTTGTAACAAATAACTGCGCCACGTGTTTTACTTACTGAGATATCTATCTTATGTGTTTGATCGGAGCGGAATAATTTGGAACGCAAGCGCAGGATATGCGCGCGGGTAGACTGCATGTGAGCGCACGAGCGACGGTAACGTGTTGCAGACGTGCTTCGCGCGTGCCTTGTATTGCTTGCTGTTAACAAGTTCGGTAAATTCATCTGTGAAACGAGACCGTTTCACTCTATAGATATGACTAGTTTCATTGTAACACAATACGTAATAAGAGATGTCCACCTAATGGTTATACCACCTACTGAAGAGATCCTTGTGCCACATATAGGAACAATATGACATCATTTGCATGTCTAACGTCCCACGTCCAATTGTCGCGCGAGGAACGAACGGACATGAGACGCTAGACGTATATGGAACGATCACGGCACGCATCACTGCATTTCTCCGTCAAATCAGTCTAAACACAGACATTGAACGTATTTAGTTAACCATTAAATTACCTACATGCCTGCACCGTTCAGCTCAGCCACAGTTTTAAGATTTTGAGAAATTCAATAGAATCACAAATTATTTGTGTAAATGAATAGGAAGCAAAAATATAGTACTGATGGTAGTGCATTAGTAGATGACCAACTAATTACCAACCTATACTGCAAAAATAAATAATTACAAATTTTAACAAAAAAAAACCGACTTCAATCTGGACCAAATTTAAATGGGACCATTCGGAAAGGACCAGCTTTCAAATAAAAAAAGAATCATCAAAATCGGTTCACCCAGTCCAAAGTTATGAGGTAACAAACATAAAAAAAAAAAACTGTCGAATTGAGAACCTCCTCCTTTTTAAAGTCGGTTGAAAATGCCTGAGACGAGACACGTCTCAATGCTTCTTATGCTAGAACCGCTAGAACCAAATGGTTCTAGCGGTTCTAGCATCAGAAGCTAGGAAAATGTTAATGGTCTCCTAAACGTAATTGCACGGTAATAACATTTAATTTAATAATGAACTAGTTCTTGGCACGAGCATCTGACTATTCGTTTTGATGTCCTTTATATGCCGGTAATAATTGTAGCTTTACGATATTGTAAAGCAGAGAAAAGCTTAGCCGTCGTCGTCCGTACATTAGCATACATCAACCCTTTCTAAAATTAAACAACCCGTCCCCAAAGCTACCGACCAGCTGACACTAATTTATTTAATTATTTTATACATTCCAAAATCATACCCAAACACACAAATAACTTAATGTGTGGCGAATACAATACGTGGCGAAGATAACGCTTTTGTTGTGTTATTTATTTAACTGTAAGAAATATCTCTCGCTAATGATTATTATTTATCAAAATAAAATGAACCCAATGATGCAAAAGCATCTCAATATGCCGTCATAGTAGCCAGTATATTTATATATATATAAAATAAAACTGTTTGCATCTGCACGACACATGCTAAAGTATTCATCAACAGTCTTTAGCTGTCCACTGCTGGACATAGGCGTCCCCTCAGGTCCTTAAGGGCCTACCTCCCTTCAGATGCGTAAAAATGGTTGCATTCTAAAGACTACTCCTCCTTAACAGCTGCATCAAAAGATTCGAAAAAAATATATGTTTACTGCAGATTCATGTGCAAGAATATGTAGATTTAATTTTTTACATACGATAAATAGTATTGCCATAAAAAAAAATTTAACAACACTCTATTTTGTTCGCTTTTTTGCCTAAAGCTTTTAAACGGCTTTGAAGCAAAAAAATATTTTTACACAGAAATATTGGTGGTTGAATTAGCTATAAACTAGGCATACTCATATTTAAATCAATCAATATTTTGTAAAGAAAATGATCAATATTGCGATTCCCAAAATTAAAAGTACAGCGGGTCTCTGTGCGGGCGCAGGCGGCAGTCGTGCGTTGGCATTCAGACGGGAAGGCTGTGTCGCTCGCTGCTCTGCTCACGCTTACGACTAACTATGCTTAGACGTTTGTGTTTGTGTAAGTATTTAGGTACTTTCTGAGTTAGTGTGCATTAGAGACTAACTCGCTGCAAAGGACTCAAAGTGATCGTGCGCTTGGATGATTTTTGGTGTTTTGACTGCCTCGATGGCGCAGTGGTAGCGTATGCGACTGCAGGCTATGCTTGAGGTCTCGGGTTCGATTCCCGGGTCGGATTAAATATTTGTATGATTTGAAAATATTTATTTCGGTATTTGACTGTTTTCTATGCATAATATGTATCTACTTACATATTTACAAAAAAGTAATATATTAGTAGAGAATACGATTAGGAACGCCCTTCACCCATCTGTTTATTAGATGAAAAGTATTTTAATATATCATATTTAATATTATATCGCGGACAGGGATTTTTAGCCAACCCACCCGCGATATAATATTAAAGATGGTACAAGAGTATAGAGGTCTAACTTGTAAAATACACACACTCACATTCAAAGCTTTGAAAATAATAATCAATATATATTTCGGACATCTGACACACAACGTCTATTAGTTTCAAACTAAGTGGAGCTTGTACTATGAAAGCTAGATTGACTGATAGAACAATTATATGCTTTTATTTGTAAATACAAATATATCATACATAGAGAACACCCAAACGAACCTGAGACCTCATGGACAATAGTCGCGTAAGCTATCACTGCACCAACGTACATGTAAAATCTCTACAAATAAAAAAAATGGAGTGTCTGTTTGTAATATTAAAAAAACCGCTTTTAATAAAAGCATATGTATGTATATTTGAACGAGTTATACAGTATGTTTGTTGCTGACGAGTTCACAGTCCAGATAATAAATATAGTTTTAATTAGTTTAGGGAATATTTTTCGCACCATACCCTGCGCGGGGAGACGAAGGGCGTGTGTGGGACGGGACTCCCGGAAGACCGGTCTACTCACTAAACCCTGCGGCGGCCTCGGCAGTCGGGAGGAACACCAGGAACGCATCGGCGGCTCTGGAGTCCCACCTGGCTGAGGTACATCCCGGGGTGGCCGAAGTCAACCCCGGGGCAGGTCGCTGTTACGCCTCACACCGCTCTAAGCAGTAAGAGGCGGAACACCGACCCGCCTTAGACGACACCCCTTGTTGTACACCTAGCAAAGTATTTTAAAGGATTAGAGGATAAGATATACAGCATTCGAAAAAGGGTACAGGTATTTGGCTAAATTTGGCAAAATCCACTTTAAGACCTAGAAAAAACTTGTAACTGATCAAAACATTAACATGAAGCTTAAGCAATGAACCATTTGTTTTTTAACCGACTTCAAAAAAGGAGGAGGTTCTCAATTCGACTGTATTTTTTTATGTTACCTACCTCATAACTTTCGACTGGGTGAACCGATTTTTATAATTCTTTTTTTATTTGAAAGCTGGTGCTTCCCGTGTGGTCCCATTTAATTTAATTTGGTCCAGATTGAAGTCGTTTTTTTTGTTAAAATTTGTGATTATCCTTATCTAATCTGTTTTTAATTAATATGAACTAAATATGTAGTTACCTTCGGTGTTCTTCAAAATATATTTTTTTAAATGAAGAGAATATATAATATTAGAAAGCTTCTTTACTATTTGGAGCCGGGCGAAGGTCGTGGGTTGTACAAGTTTTAGTTAGTAACTAGCCTGGACTCTCAAGGTGTTTTTCCGCTGACTCACCGCCTCAATGCTAGCTTTTGATAACCATAGACTAGTTTTTGTGTTATTACATCCACTACACACACTAGTGATGCTAAAATACACGAACTCTTTGTTGACCTTTTGCTATTCATTTTAGATGAGGTTTTTCCCTTTCAATTTAGAACGTGGTCCAATATTACAAAGGCAACTGTAAATCCAGAACTCTTTATTAGTGAGATGAAGTAGATTGCAAAAAGTACGCCTTTCTAAGCCGTTTCAAACAAGAATTAACAAGATGAACAGGAGGGTATTTTTACAAAAAAAAAAACGTTTTCTTACTTTGAGCACTGAACATTTTAACATTACGCATATACGTAATATGTAAGTCTTACATAATTATATAACTGACTATTATATCTTTCACACGTCCAGACTCTGTCCAGTATAATCATCATTTTAACCGACTTCAAAAAAGGAGGAGGTTATCAATTCGACTGTATTTTTTTAAATATTTGTTATTGTAATTGTACTACCCTCGCACAGAAAATCAACGTAAAATGACAGCGTTCGTGCTGTCGTGTTTCGTTGGTGAGTGCGAGACCGGAGGCCCAAGTAGTCTAGTCAACAAGTTCCATACTTGTTAACTAGACTAAAAGATGTAGAGTATCACTAGGCCGCCATGGTGTGGGTCGCCATCATGCATTATCTGCATTCGCAGTGAATATGGTGACCACCACTCTTGGATTCTGCTTATGCTTTCCATCAGGCAGAGTAGTCATTTTGGCGGGACATACATAAGAAAAAAAAACTTCCGTTCTAATAAGAGGCCTATATCCAGAAGTGAACTATTAAAGACTGTTGATCTGATGTTATTATAACGTTTCTCCCACTTTTAACAGATTGCGTGCTGCACGCTGTAGGCCTGTGTTTAGGTTTATTTATGGCAAATGAGTTGATCGGTATGTGATGTACTAATTTATAATAATGGGTTGTGTCCGCCTTCCGCGGCGCCTGGCCGGTGCCGGTGTACCGAGCGGTGTATCGGCGAGGGCATCTAATTCAATTACACAATCGACTCGTGTACCCGGCCCTGTTTTATTACAATTTACACGAATTGCTCCAATTAACCCATCTTTCTGCTTCTTCGTTCCAAAATAAAATAAGTTTTAAATTGATTTCCGTTTCTTTATTGTTATAAAAAAGAATTTAATAAAATCGGTAATAGAAAAGGAGTGCTTTTGAAACTGTTGTCGACACTTATATGTTATTCTCATCGTATCTTCATCGTTTCTTCACTAGGGCCTTCGATCAATCGAAGATTAGGGCGAACCTTAGATGTCTATTGATTACGGTTCTAGACTCTGTACTACACTGTGTACCTACTGTACATAAGTGTACCAAGGCAATTGAGAAAATCTAGGCAAAGACTTTCGTTACATGATTGAATTAACGAGAAAAAGTATCTATAGTGTCCAATTTAAGGCCATTTGTAATGTTTCATCAATTTGAAATTAGTCATATTCATAAAGAAGTAAGTACTATTCTGCCACATAGCAACGAAGATACTCGTATACCATACATTGAAATGAAGACAGACTAAAGTCGTACTTTGGCAATAGCTTTGAAAATTGAGAAAAAATTATAGCGGCTCTATAATGTCAAACAAACTTTGTCAACAAATACTTTGTGGGGTGGGTTAACAACCATGTTTGGCAAAGGGGAAAAGTGAAAGTGTATATGACAATACACGATTTGGTCGCGAGTAGAGACAATAGCTCATCACGAGTTACATTAAAGCTATTAAGGTTAATCAGAACATTAGGCCACACCCCGCCTCCCGCTCCCATCGGCCGGTCGCTCCCACACGCACATTAGCACACAGTGTCTGTGTCGCATTCCAGCATGATTCGCACGTGTACCAACTCTTGCGTAAGAGTTATCTAAACCTAACGTGTCATTTGAAAGTACTACATACCTTACGCTTTTTTTTCATATCTAAACTTCATACATCCACTATAGTAAACAATAGTATTTTAACTCGAACTATTTATATTCTGTTCACGCCATTTACTTTATAGGTTTGTAAATAACATTCAGTTATTAACAAACTTATCGGTTGATACAACTTAACTATTCTGGATAAGCAACAACTCAGAATTGAGAGATATTCCACTTGTGCCTACTCGTTGAAGTACCTGAAAAGTGAACGAATACTTCCAGTACACATAGTACTCAGATAACCTATCTCAATAAAGCGTCCCTCTGCGGCACGTATGGTATTCCAGCACCTGGCGAGTTGCCAGCTGCTCCGGCGCTATATTTAGCCGCCTCCATCTAAACTATCCGCACAATAATGTACGGAGTTTCAGATTAACGATTTGGAGCCGCCATTCATGGTACCACACTTTATTCACATTTTAATATTTTTTTGATAAGAATCTATAGTTGAAATCCTTCATTGGTTCTAGGCAGGAGAAGTAACACAAGACACCGAAAGAACAACAAGGAATAGATACAAACGGATCTCATACCGGTCGCAGTCAACTAGGACGTGACTCGTAAAAGTGTACTCACATTTAGGATTCCTTTAGTGTTAGCTGTGAGTAATTGTGGGTGAGCTTGTTATTGGCCGGACGCTCTCATCTATTAGCGGTTTGTCATTTATGGCAAAAAGCGCAATTACACTTAGTTTGATCCAAAAGCGTTGTGGACGTTGTGGTCCAAATGGAATAAAGTTTGTTTGCCGCGTATTGTGTTAACAAACTTATCAATGACAAAGTTCTAAC
Organism: Diaphora mendica; assembly: GCA_949125395.1. Taxonomy (NCBI): domain Eukaryota; kingdom Metazoa; phylum Arthropoda; class Insecta; order Lepidoptera; family Erebidae; genus Diaphora; species Diaphora mendica. The sequence continues at coordinate 169,597 of OX421332.1, read as the reverse complement.
CAACATGTGTCATCTAACCAAAACGGGAACGAAGACACATCTTCGAGCAACGGGGTAGCCATGCAGAAGAAAAGAATGAATTAGTTATGTACAGAAACTCACTCAACTCTCCATTGAGATCTATTCGAGTTCCGTACTATACTAATTGATGTTAATCACATCAATACATATTTTGGTAGAACGGAAACTTTGTAACAAATAACTGCGCCACGTGTTTTACTTACTGAGATATCTATCTTATGTGTTTGATCGGAGCGGAATAATTTGGAACGCAAGCGCAGGATATGCGCGCGGGTAGACTGCATGTGAGCGCACGAGCGACGGTAACGTGTTGCAGACGTGCTTCGCGCGTGCCTTGTATTGCTTGCTGTTAACAAGTTCGGTAAATTCATCTGTGAAACGAGACCGTTTCACTCTATAGATATGACTAGTTTCATTGTAACACAATACGTAATAAGAGATGTCCACCTAATGGTTATACCACCTACTGAAGAGATCCTTGTGCCACATATAGGAACAATATGACATCATTTGCATGTCTAACGTCCCACGTCCAATTGTCGCGCGAGGAACGAACGGACATGAGACGCTAGACGTATATGGAACGATCACGGCACGCATCACTGCATTTCTCCGTCAAATCAGTCTAAACACAGACATTGAACGTATTTAGTTAACCATTAAATTACCTACATGCCTGCACCGTTCAGCTCAGCCACAGTTTTAAGATTTTGAGAAATTCAATAGAATCACAAATTATTTGTGTAAATGAATAGGAAGCAAAAATATAGTACTGATGGTAGTGCATTAGTAGATGACCAACTAATTACCAACCTATACTGCAAAAATAAATAATTACAAATTTTAACAAAAAAAAAACCGACTTCAATCTGGACCAAATTTAAATGGGACCATTCGGAAAGGACCAGCTTTCAAATAAAAAAAGAATCATCAAAATCGGTTCACCCAGTCCAAAGTTATGAGGTAACAAACATAAAAAAAAAAAACTGTCGAATTGAGAACCTCCTCCTTTTTAAAGTCGGTTGAAAATGCCTGAGACGAGACACGTCTCAATGCTTCTTATGCTAGAACCGCTAGAACCAAATGGTTCTAGCGGTTCTAGCATCAGAAGCTAGGAAAATGTTAATGGTCTCCTAAACGTAATTGCACGGTAATAACATTTAATTTAATAATGAACTAGTTCTTGGCACGAGCATCTGACTATTCGTTTTGATGTCCTTTATATGCCGGTAATAATTGTAGCTTTACGATATTGTAAAGCAGAGAAAAGCTTAGCCGTCGTCGTCCGTACATTAGCATACATCAACCCTTTCTAAAATTAAACAACCCGTCCCCAAAGCTACCGACCAGCTGACACTAATTTATTTAATTATTTTATACATTCCAAAATCATACCCAAACACACAAATAACTTAATGTGTGGCGAATACAATACGTGGCGAAGATAACGCTTTTGTTGTGTTATTTATTTAACTGTAAGAAATATCTCTCGCTAATGATTATTATTTATCAAAATAAAATGAACCCAATGATGCAAAAGCATCTCAATATGCCGTCATAGTAGCCAGTATATTTATATATATATAAAATAAAACTGTTTGCATCTGCACGACACATGCTAAAGTATTCATCAACAGTCTTTAGCTGTCCACTGCTGGACATAGGCGTCCCCTCAGGTCCTTAAGGGCCTACCTCCCTTCAGATGCGTAAAAATGGTTGCATTCTAAAGACTACTCCTCCTTAACAGCTGCATCAAAAGATTCGAAAAAAATATATGTTTACTGCAGATTCATGTGCAAGAATATGTAGATTTAATTTTTTACATACGATAAATAGTATTGCCATAAAAAAAAATTTAACAACACTCTATTTTGTTCGCTTTTTTGCCTAAAGCTTTTAAACGGCTTTGAAGCAAAAAAATATTTTTACACAGAAATATTGGTGGTTGAATTAGCTATAAACTAGGCATACTCATATTTAAATCAATCAATATTTTGTAAAGAAAATGATCAATATTGCGATTCCCAAAATTAAAAGTACAGCGGGTCTCTGTGCGGGCGCAGGCGGCAGTCGTGCGTTGGCATTCAGACGGGAAGGCTGTGTCGCTCGCTGCTCTGCTCACGCTTACGACTAACTATGCTTAGACGTTTGTGTTTGTGTAAGTATTTAGGTACTTTCTGAGTTAGTGTGCATTAGAGACTAACTCGCTGCAAAGGACTCAAAGTGATCGTGCGCTTGGATGATTTTTGGTGTTTTGACTGCCTCGATGGCGCAGTGGTAGCGTATGCGACTGCAGGCTATGCTTGAGGTCTCGGGTTCGATTCCCGGGTCGGATTAAATATTTGTATGATTTGAAAATATTTATTTCGGTATTTGACTGTTTTCTATGCATAATATGTATCTACTTACATATTTACAAAAAAGTAATATATTAGTAGAGAATACGATTAGGAACGCCCTTCACCCATCTGTTTATTAGATGAAAAGTATTTTAATATATCATATTTAATATTATATCGCGGACAGGGATTTTTAGCCAACCCACCCGCGATATAATATTAAAGATGGTACAAGAGTATAGAGGTCTAACTTGTAAAATACACACACTCACATTCAAAGCTTTGAAAATAATAATCAATATATATTTCGGACATCTGACACACAACGTCTATTAGTTTCAAACTAAGTGGAGCTTGTACTATGAAAGCTAGATTGACTGATAGAACAATTATATGCTTTTATTTGTAAATACAAATATATCATACATAGAGAACACCCAAACGAACCTGAGACCTCATGGACAATAGTCGCGTAAGCTATCACTGCACCAACGTACATGTAAAATCTCTACAAATAAAAAAAATGGAGTGTCTGTTTGTAATATTAAAAAAACCGCTTTTAATAAAAGCATATGTATGTATACACGATACATGTACCATTTTTTTTTTTTACAATTTTTGTCTGACTGTTTGTTACGGGTAATCTCTGCAACGGCTGGACCGATTTTGACGGGACTTTCAGTGATAGGTCGTTACCCGCGGCAAGACGATAGCCGCGGGTAACACCGCGGGGTTCAGCTAGTTACAAATAAATTCATGATAATTATCTGTTCGACACGATTTTATTTCAATTTGTAGACATTGCAGGTGACTTCGGAACCTTATTCTATGGGTGACCTGACACGTAACGCATTTACCTGTTTTTAACCGACTTAAAAAAGGAGGTTTCTCAATTCGACCGTATATATTTTTTTTTTATGTGTGTTCGGGGATAACTACGATTTTGATGATTCCTTTTTTAATGGAAAGGAGATATCCCAACGGTGGTACCATGATAATATATATAATATATATATACACTAAGATCTGATTATGGCATCCAAGATAAATCGAGTTGAACCTTGAAGTCGGTTTTATTTTGTTAAAATTTTACTTGTTAATTTATTTAAACATGCTAGAAGTTTTCAGAAATATGATAATTTTTACTTTTTTCTACAAAGGGTAAAATGAATTAATTTATTTTATCAGATTTCTTACCTAATTTAACATACTTTTTCGTATTTAGTACCTACCTATGATAAAATGTGTTAATTTTAAATCTTACTAAACTTTTAGAAATACCGCTTTCTTATGTTAACATTTTAACCATTTATAATTATGTTTTGAAGTTAAGGCAAAAACGTCAGACAAGCGCGCATGTCTGTCTCGCTCCCTAGTCTTTGATCATCGTTTTGAAGTAACGCGTAAGGTACGGAGATATGAATGTGTGCGGTGCAGATATGATACTATGCGTTTAGCTCCGCCCAGATGCTCAAGGTCATTGAGGCTACTATACGCCTTAAAAGATCTTTTGCCCTACTATGTCCTAATGTCCCTATAGTTGATTTAATTACCTCAGTAAACGTGATGACACCAAGGTACAAACGTATATCCATATGAAGCAAAATCAAATCAAGTCGTTTATTGCACTCCATAATGTATATAAAGGTGTTAACAAGCTTATAAGAAGAGGAAACAATTATGGACCCTGTTGGGCACGGCAAAGTCTGGAAGAGAAGGCGAATCATTTATTATCAACTAGCGACCCGCCCCGGCTTCGCACGGGTGGATTTCAGATGCCCCCGCCGACGACACGATTCGTGATTTCAAATCTGTAATATCTTCCAATATATTCATTTAAATTAGTTACTGTAAAAGGCCATTTTGATCTATATTAAATGCACAATGTATTTAATTTACTTAATTGTATGAGGATTCATTCTGTATTGCTTAAAATCACTTCGTAAATAAGCCATTATTTCTCGTAAAAAGAAAGGAATAAAAAATGGTTGTTGTGGGTTATCCCTAAGAGATAGACATATACCGTCGCGGACTTTTTTGTAGTACTTTTTAAGGTGTACAATACTGTAGTACATTATTTTGATCTATCTCGTAGGGTGCAACCAGCGTTTGCAATGTAAGCGCAAAAAATGTGTTTATTTGCTACATCACATTAGAAATCTCGAAAATTAACAGTGTTCCCATACTATATTATGCATTTATTATACATAAAAACCTTCCTCTTGAATCACTCCATCTATTCAAGAAACCCGCATCAAAATCCGTTGCGTAGTTTTAAAGATTTAAGCAAACAAAGGGACATAGGGACAGAGAAAGCGACTTTGTTTTATACTATGTAGTGATATAGCATGTTATCATTATGATTTTTTTTTAATTTATTTTTTTGATATGGCAAACTGTGCCGGTGTCGACAATTCTGCCAATGACGAATGTATGATGGCGAAGATGCGTGAGTAATAATAAGAACAAAAAAATAATAAAACATTGCAATGAATGAAATATTTTGATAACTTTTAGGGAGAGAATATCAAGCAGGAGGAGGAAAAAGAAAAATAGGTTAAAGTTTAATGCTATTGCAGCGAATAAAGATCATTAACGTCTGAATGAGTTCTGGAGATGAATAGGTTAAAAGAGAAGAGAAATGAATAGGGGATCTTCAAGTTTATTAAAAAGCCATATAAGTTCAGAGACGGATTATTTTTCTTGCAATTAAAAAATATGTGGTCCAAACTGCCTTCGTCTAATCCACATTCGCATATTGACGTGACGAGTCCCTGACCCGAATTTTATGCAGGAAAATGGGGGAACAACAGTGACCGATACGAAGCCTACAGATAGTAGAAATTATAGGTTTTGATACTTTTTTGTATTTAAAGAACCAGGGTTTTGATGAATATTATTATTATTGAGTTTTATTTTTACAGGATGCCATGTTTATAGTATGTTGTTTTTATAGTATGTCAATTTTGTAATATGTCATTTATATATTATGTAATTTTTACAGTAAAAAGGTTTTGAATTAATAGACTTTATCATTTAAAATAATTTAAATATTCGTTAATATGATAGTAGCATTTCTGTAATAAGAGGTCTTTTAATTTCTTGTTAAATGTAATGGACATAACATATGGGCTTGTTGAATGCATTTTCAATTTAGACCTTGGTAAGTTTAATCTATTTTTCAACGACTTCAAAAAAAGGAGGAGGTTCTCAATTCGACTGTTTTTTTTTTGTTTATGTTTGTTACTTCATAACTTTTGACTGGGTGAACCGATTTTGATACTTCTTTTTTTTTTTATGGCTGGTGCTTCCCGAATGATCCCATTCAAATTTGGTCCAGATTGAAGTCGGTTTTTTTTTCTTAAAATTTGTAGGTAATTGTGTGTTAGTATCTTCCCTGGTTGTGTAATAGTCTTTGTGTTTTCTGACAAATCTGCATGTTTCTAGAATGTACATGCAAGGGACAGTGAGTATTTTTAATTTTTGAAAGTTACCCTCGTCTACCCAATCACGATGCAACTCTTTCAAATAACTGTCGCAAGTATTGCAACTAGACCGCCGTACATGAACTACTATTGTCTCGTGCTCAATATGTCCAATTAATGCAGAAAGTATGCTATGGTTATAAAAAGTTTCCATGCTGTCTATGCCTCCAAAAACATACGTACGACGTGCTCGACTTAAATAAATAATACATCGTTTCCTTCCCCAATTTTGTTTGAGTTATACATTTTGGACATTCAAGGTGCAAGAAGTTCCGGGGAAGGAAGAATAACTGCTCAGTCAACATGCAAAATGCTTGATAATGCAGCAGATAAACTTGCACAAAGGTCTTATCTGATCTCTGAATCGCCTTTTGAAGCCACTGTTTAAGTAATAAAAATGAAGTATGATCAAAATGATTACCAGTAAGTCCATTTGATGTGGTTTTTTGATAAAAGTAAGAGAGTGACCACCTAAAGCGTAAAGATAAAACTATGAATGTTGTTGCGCGCTAGGTGCACGCGTGTCTGTACGTGCCGGTGCATTAGTCCGTGCCAGTTAGGTCCCGGGCAGCCCCATCGCAACGTGTCACACAATTGACCCCGCTGCGATTAGCGTTCATTCTTACAACAGCCAGTTTATTGGAATTCATTGGGGAGCGCACGGGCGACCCCATCGCGTACTCTCTAGGGTTGCCACTCGATGAGTGTCATGTTTCCTGGCAGACATTTCTCTAGAGCTGCTAATATGTGACATTGAGAATTAAAAATTTAATCGAAGTACTTTATTCACGTGTTAGATTCTTTTGAAAATATAATTAAATAACTTCGTAAATTAACTTTTTTTATTACATGTATAAAATATTACTTATAATATTTTTATTCACAAGGATTCACAAGTACAAAAGAGACAATTTAGTTTAGTGACCAGGAGCAGAATGTATTTGGAAACGACATTTTTACACACAGTTGAAAAGTAATGATTTTTGAATGCTTAGCATGCTCTCCATGTCTAACCAACCTGTAAGCCAAATAACTATAAATATGTGTGGGACAGCCCTGGCCAACCACCGTTCTCCAACTACTAATCGGATTTGAATGGTCCTAATTTAAATGTCGTGTCGATCAAAGTGCGTCTGTTAACAAACATTAGGGTAATGGGCCCACGCGCCTCGCGCATTGCTCGGGTTAATTAATTGACTAACAGTTATGACCAATTCATGCAAATTAGGAGACCCTGCTTATATCATGTTCGTTTGTATCTTTTATCTGTCTCTCTTAGTATACTTTAAATGCCTCATTGGTTACTGTAATAATAATAATATATCGCTTTATGTACACCAGATAATGCTATGCTTAATGCTGTAAGATTAACTGCCCAATAATTAAACAGCGTTTATTTACAAGATAACATTAACTTTCGTTCTTGTTTAATTCGATGACGTAGCCTTTCTTTTAAATACCTAACATTTACGTTATTAGTAACTTTAAACTCGACTATACCTATTTATTGTTTATGATTTACAATTTATTACACTGCTATATATGCACTATTGTACAACGATGAACGTGATGCCAGGGCAACCTCTACCACTGAACCGGTTTAGGGTTTGAGAACACCTAATTGTGAAATGCAACTTTGATAAATAACAATGAATTTCGACAAATATATTATAAAATATGTAAGACTTTTGTTGTTTTGGATGTTTTTTGGTTATGATCCGGTATACCTAGTACAATCAACTAGGTAGTAGAGCCTCGCTGATTTCAGCACGAACGTGCCGGCTCGACCGGGGCGGTACTACCCTCGCACAGAAAATCAACGTAAAATGACAGCGTTCGTGTTGTCGTGTTTCGTTGGTGAGTGCGAGACCGGAGGCCCAAATAGTCTAGTCAACAAGTTCCATACATGTTAACTAGACTAAAAGATGCAGCAGCATCACTAGGCCGCCATGGTGTGGGTCGCCATACTTGTCTGCATTCGCAGTGAGTATGGTGACCGCCACTCTTGGATTCTGCTTATGCTTTCCATCAGGCAGAGGAGTCATTTTGGCGGGCCATACATAAAAAAAAAAACAAGTCAATCTCGGTCACCATTATTTACAATTGACATTTGTGTTGCAGGCAAGGTGGTGTGCGCGATGTGCGGCGGCAAGTGCAGCGGCGAGGTGCTCCGGGTGTCCGACAAGTACTTCCACACGGCCTGCTTCACGTGCCGCACGTGCTCCGCGTCGCTCGCTAAGGGCGGCTTCTTCTGCAAGGACGGCCACTACTACTGCCCACACGACTACCAGCGCGCGTTCGGCACGCGCTGCGCCGCCTGCGACCAGTACGTGGAGGGCGAGGTGGTCTCCGCGCTCGGCAACACCTACCACCAGAAGTGCTTCACTTGTGCACGATGCAAGTCAGTACTTTATTTTATTCGCTTCTTGCACCTTTCGCAGCGAGCCTCACTTTGTCGTAGACCTATCAAGTCTACTTAAAGTGTTTCTATCTGAGTAATATCATCACATTACTGTAACAAAAGAAGTGTTGAGTAATTTCCATTGATGTAATTCCTAAGCTCAGGTATCAGATTCGGTAGAATGCAACGAGGGCTTCTAGTTCAAGGGCATCCTCTTGGCACCGCGTGCAACGGTGCGTAATCGTGAGAACTGGATGACTGACACGCTTACACAGCTCTTACATTAGCGCCGAAGACAACACAATTTACCAGGCCTCTGATATGTACAAACTAATTTCATTCCGGCTCTAAAGGTTGCTGTTTACAGCGAGCTGATTTCGTATATGGGTGCATAAATGGATTTGTGGCGACTGGAGTTGTACCTAAGTCGTAATTGATTGCACTGTATTGTCGTGGGTCCAAATTTGTGTGCAAATACTCACTGTATTATAGCCATATTTGGACAACGGCTTCCAAACATGCTTGGCTGGTTGTTTTGGTTAAGTACTAGCTATGTTAAGACTTACTTTGTTCCGAAATCCATATAAACGACAATAATGTGGGATGTTTAATTAGGAATCGGAATTTAGTCATTTAGTAAACTTGATTATTTTGAGAAGTCGTGGCTAATTGCAACTGTCTGCCTTTCTAGTTTTCTACAATGGGATTAGACCACCTGGTCTGGACCAGTCTGACAAAGCCTGAAATCTCGATTAAGACAAAGTATATCGTTTTTAATGCTGATTTATGGTGACGTTACTTGCAGACGCGCATTCCCCTCCGGCGAGAAGGTGACGTACACGGGCGCGGAGGTGGTGTGCAGCAGCTGCGTGGCGGCGCCGCAGCGCCAGACCGCGCGCACCGCCCCGCCGCACGCCTCGCCCGCCACCCCCACATCGCCCACCTCGCCCTCGCCTGCTTCGCCCACTTCGCCCACTTCGCCCGTCTCGCCCGCGCGGGACATGTCCTCACGCACAGACAATGCACACGACCAGAATGGTGAGACTCCACTAGGTATGGCGCTTTTCATTACTCTTACACCTAGGAGGACATCACGATACAGGTAGAGTGGAGCTGAAAGTAGGCACGACGAACATTTACCGCGAGCTTACTCCTTAAAACTAATTTAGAGTGTACATACAGAGCTACATTATGATTCATTTGCAGTTATATACATAAAGGCGCGTCTCCACCGAAATTTGACAACACAAAAGTTGCCAACTTTTGTTCGGTGGAGACTCGGCTTTATAGAAACTTTTGTCAACACGTGTTGACAACACAACAATTACCAACTTGTTCGGTGGAGACCCGACTTAACATTCATATTTAAACTGAACTGTATTAGACTCTGAACATCTCTGGTTTTTTCTAGTGTATTATGAAAAGTATAAAAGAAATGATAATTAATATACTTAGAATACCTACAAAGCTTTGTACGTACACGCAGCTATGGCACAGCACCAGCTCTCGCAAGTTGAATTATTGTAGTTGCACTGACACCGTCATCTCACGCCATACTTTCATGTTCGCTCACCTCAGCATGGTGCATGACACGACTCATCGCTTTTCAACTGCTTCTCTGTGTACCAACCAGTTCATTAAATAAACGTATTACTGATTATTGAATTTCACGCAAAATTCAATCAAGTATCAATGCACTTGAAGCATTGAGAAACGAAAGTTTTTAACTATAGTATGTTTAACAATTACCTTAGAACATCGAGATATTACGTACTACGTACTAGAGGAGCCACTCAAAACCAATTATATGTTCCGTTTATATTTGAATTAAAACTAAAAAGCGCTGCAGCGCAGCCAAACAATAAGTAGTCTAATCCTACAGTATTAACAAGCAGCGCTCTATCGCATTCGAGCTGTAGTTTCCTCGCGAGCGAAATGTCATAAGCGCCGTGATTTTCATGGCGCTTACGCGTTTTGGCCAACGAACTGTTTCAAAGATTCACTTTTATAGAGTAAGCGCCAAACAAGAAAGCAGAACGGATAAATAGCTTTATACCTACGAAGCTTTATTAGGAAATTCACTTTGAGTAAATAGTACTTCAATAGCTTTACCAGTTTCAGTTTTTTTGTAGAATTCATTGAGGTATAAAATATAAAAGCCGAATATTCAATTTTTAAATTATACTTTAATGATAATTTAAATATAATTATTGCAAAAAAAATGTTATGGGTTATTTACGAAGCTATTTTTAACAACATATTATTTTTCCTTATCCAATTAAATACGTTAAATACGTTGTGCATTTAACGTCAGTTAATTCTACCTAAATATCACTTCTGTATGTTTTACTCTAAGTACTCTATGTCGAATGAGGCAACAATGGCGTCTTAAAATATTTTGTTCGTATTTAATTTTAAAACAATTATATCTAGTTAATTACTGGTGAAAAGTTATTCCTTTGTTTTTCTCCGTATTCCTTGTATTATTAGTGCAATATCTCAAGACACAAAATGGCATAATTTACGAGTTTTAGAACGTTTTTAAATTTAAACAATCACACGCTTAAGCCACCGCTTCATCAGAGTGTAGCTAGCAAGCGACTGAAGGAAGTGCGGCGCATGCGCCGCAATTGCATGGAACACCGCACTAATGAGTGGCGTCTTCTCTATACATTATATCTCGATGCCTTAGAACCATTAATTTATGAATCTCAAGTTCCTCACATATTGCGACTCTCCGTGACGCTCGACAGTCGTACTCGTTGTAACAATGAACCTTCACCTTCACCCGACATTGAGAGCTGCACATTTTAATGCTAATACTCAAGTATCATTTTGTCGTAAGGATTTAAGGCGAATGTAAAATATGAAACTTCGTAAACCATCTCCTAAAAATGCATTTGGTGAAAAAAGGGAAGCTAAAATAGCTAAATAGTGGTTTTGTGTATTTATCCACTGGCGTATCTCCAGCAAAGACTATATTAGCAAAACCATGTCTTCAGTTCGTCAATCTGAATAACTTTCCCAAAGAAACCGCGTTTCCAGATGAACTTGAATGTCTGATTTTACATACAAACACTTTTCAGAGGATTGGTAGTTTTGCAAGAAAAGTTGAATTTAGAAACTCATTTAAAAAAAACTTTTCTTTGGGAAAATAGTCCAGAACGATGGTCTAAAGACATGATTTTGCTAATTATAGAAACATCTTGTATAGGTCTCTCGGTAGACACGTGGAGAACAGCTACCAAATGTTTGTAGTAATTCCCTTGGCTCTTACTCCACCGCAAGAGTCCTTAACTGCGTGGGTAACATGTGAAAGGTTCCTGTAACTCATCTGGAAATTCCAAACGCGTGCATCATTTCCTAACGTACACATTTAGATGGTGGAGGCGCTGACTGACAATGTCGTGTTTATTATTCCAGAGTGTGCCGGCTGCGGCCAAGAACTTTCAGAAGGGCAGGCGCTCGTCGCGCTCGACAGGTGAGCGTTCAATAAATAACTACGCGCCGAACTCCTAGTTAATTGTTAACGAGTTCGGGTCGATGTACCGCGCGCAAGGTCGCCGTTGTGTACTGACTAACGGCCCTTATTTGATTATCAACATTACCAGATAACCTGATAGGGATATCTATGCTGAAAAATACACGTTTTTAGCATTTTAATTCATATATTTTCTCTTTAACTTCGCATTTATTTCGCATTTTCTCTATAACTTCGGGATCAAACCAAGTTTCCAGTTTATTCGCTGTGCCAGTTAATTTGGTCAAACTGACCGGTGCTTCTAACGCTTGACAATCAATGAAATTGATTTCCACATTCATTACTGTGGGAGAGCCACGCTTCGGCATGAATGGGCCGGCAAGGCACTTGTGACGCCTCTGGTGTGTGAAGCAGTGGCGGTCATTACTCGACCGAACCCCATGCGCTTGCGTTGTGTTCACCGAGTGAGTGAGGATACCGGAGGCCCGGCGAGGCACTTGTGACGGCGAGTGAAGCAGTGGTGTGGTGGGTTGCAGGCAGTGGCACACGTGGTGCTTCGCGTGCGGCTCGTGCGGCTGCGTGCTGCAGGGCGAGTACATGGGGCGCGAGGGCGTGCCGTACTGCGAGCGCGACTACCAGCGCCTGTTCGGCGTGCGCTGCGCCTACTGCCAGCGGTACATCTCCGGGAAGGTGCTGCAGGTAATGTCTCCACCTCTGCAGGCACCTCTCCAGTCTCCACAGAACCAAACTTGACAACTTTTGTGTTGCCGACTATCGATGGAGAAGCGCCTTAACGCTTATCTGTAACACAGCTCAAGTACATCGCGGCTTCGATTTGTAAACAATGCAAGTGTAGGTAATTAGAAAGGTCTCCCTACTATACTAACTTATACTTCTTGTGTTAAGGAGTGACTTTTCAAGTACATAATTGTTATCATTTTAAACTGTTGTATAATTAAGGGGCGCGTCCCTAAAAACGCGCGAAAAGGCACTTGCAGTTTTGCAAAACACAAACAGCTCAATTCATATTTGACACTAAAAAAAAAATCTCAATACATTAATAAATCAGTCTACCAATCTACCGAGTGACATTTATAAAATAATTCTTTATTTTTGTGAAAAAAAGCCTTAACAAAGATCAAAATCATCGAAATCGACCTTTTTAATTAGCACACTCTGTCCTATTTCGTGATCTATTTTAAATGTTTTTTTCTTATTTCGCGAGAAAAAAGTATGGAGAAAAGATTTACCGTTTTAGTTTTTTATTAATTCTCACCAAAAAGCAATAATCTAAGGGTAAACATCATTCATTTTTAGCGACAAAAGTTCCATACATTTTAGTACGTAGATATCGTCTCCCGTAAATTGCAATAAATAAGTTTTATCGCGCTCAAAAAATTCAGTGCCCGCCGAATATTCAAGGTGACACCACGTCCGTTTGTAGTTCGCACTGAGCTCCATAATACGTAAATGACAAGTTTTAGGGTGGGTTGCCAGTGAGTGTCGAATTGTAACTGTTAATTTGTATTCTTGAATTTAATTTAATTTTTTTAAAGAATAATTTCAAAGAAAAATATTAGTATTTATTATTAACACAGAACTTATTTTTATGTTTTTTTTTTAACTTGCTATGTATGTATATATCTAACTATATTTGTTATTAACAATTAAAAACGTCTTAAAGACGGAATCTTGCAACTCAATTTTGCAGATATCTTCAACCGATTGTGTTGAATTTTTGTAGGCATATGTATATAGCGTGACAAAGCTATATTATGATGACATGTAGCTGATCTGATGTTGAAGCTGGAAGGTGGTCATAGGAACTTTGTAACGACGGAACCTATCGAGTTTGGAGTCGTTTGATTTGTCTTGACGAGTACTTTTAATACACTTTGACAGACCAAGACACTCTGAGAAATTGTTCTTAAAAAAGTAAAAAAAAATTGTTTTAATTATTTCTGTTAGAATTGAATAACTACTACTGAAATAATGAAATACCTTTAAATTACAGTTTTATTTTTGACTGCGTGGTTGGTCTAGTTGTTTAAGCGGTTGCCTCGCCGCTTCCTACTGTACTTCCTAAGTAAGATCTATGTAGTAAAATTTAGTCAATATGAGCAATAAAAGCGATCAAAAATTATATTTTTAAGAAACATTATGTTCCATTAATATAACATATATCATTAATAAACATAGCATTAAAATCCGTTGATTACTGTAAAAGATCTGAGCTGACAGATTAATTTTATACTCTGTAAAAATATATTATTTGTCCATGAAATGAATTAAAAATGAATAGGTACACTTGAACCCCATTCTCGGCCGTTGACGAGTTACTTAAAGCCCGCGGGCTTTCCGATATGACTAAGATACATTGCGTGCTTTGTAGGACATTCTAAACATTCTTCAAAGGCGAACAGTTAATGAATTTGTAACTAGAAGAAAAAACCGAAAGTAAATTTATTAGTTGCCAGGGTTAGTATGCAACAGTGGCCGATGCGTTTGTGTGCATGTAAAATATGAATGTGGGTGTTCAATCACAAATTCCCACGCTCAAGGACTACAGTCTTAAGATATTTTACAAATAATTCAAAGTAAATAGTTGATGCAATATGTACACGTTCGTTGTGTAACTGAGGTTATATCACGATAGTCTCGCAGCCGCTTTGTTCTATTGACAGTTGCATGTGCTACAAGCGTGTAGTGACCAGGCTGTGACGTCACACACAACGGGACCGTGTGTGACGTCACAATCGCATGCACACCTCCAACTGTTCATTGTTTACATACAGCTTTCGATGCTGTGGCCGTAGCGCGTGTGAACATTATTCACGCTTATATCAGTCATAGAAACCATTATTGATTGTTAGTTAGCTATGTGCCTTGGCCATAAGGTATGCTTACATTAAATAAAATAGTAAATATTTTTCAAGGAATATGGCGGCTTTATTTTCTACTAGCTGACCCTGCGAACTTCGTACCGCCATATTTACATATCTGTCTCAGTTTCCCACAGGCTGTGTACAGTCGCGGACAAAAAATACTTTTCCCGTTATCTTTTTTTCTTTATAGCAAAAAAATAATGAATGAAATCGGACTATGTGTTATTGAATTACAACTAAGTACCTACATATTTGACTTTCATCCCCTCTCTCCAAGAAACCGTGCTGAATTTCGGGATAAAAAGTATCCCATGTCGTACCTCGTTGTATGAACTCAAATCATGCCAAGTTTCATTTGAATCCATTCAGTACTTTCAGCGTGATGCGCGGTCAAGATACAGACAGACAGACAAAAAAAAAAAAACAGTTTTGGCTTCAGTATCGATTATAGTCCTCCAAAAAAAAATTTAAAAATATCTTTAATGTACAGAATTGGACCTGTTACATTTTTATTATAAGTATAGATGGAAAATTTTCGCAGAGATAGAAAAGTCGTCCAGTAGAAAATGACGCATAGATTTCTATGGTAACACTTGTATTGAGTATACTTAATAAATTAATAACAGGTCATTTTAACTATGATGCTAATGTCTTAAACGAAAGAAATGAATGTCTTAAAATTACTATAAACATTACTGGTTGCTGAAAAAAATTAATTTTATAACCTGACTACGTGACTACTAATTACTACTAATTACTAAAACCTGACTACTAATTTTCCTAAAATCCCGAGAGGCAGTACAAAATGCCTTTGAAGAGTCTGTTGCCTCCCGTCCAGCTGATTTTTACAAGAAGGGCATCAATAAACTGCCAATGCGTTGGCAAAGATACGTCGATTGCATGGGTGATTACTTCGAATAACAGAAATAAAAAAGTTTGAAAAAATAAGTACTTTCACTTATTGCATACAAAACGGCAATTTCATAGGTAAAGACCTATTATTAAAATAATTCAGATTCAGGAAATGTATGGGTACGAAAACGGTCAAAGTGGAGTCGTGTTGGTACCCAACCACGTAATCATAGTCAAACTCTTCCTTTAGGCTTCACCGTAGTTTTTTTTAATCGAATAGGCGGCAAACGAGCAGACGTATCGCCTGATAGTAAGCGCACAGTTGTGGACTGCCAGCGATCTAAATGATGGGGATGAAACTGCTGTCGCGTAGAAGGATGGCGGAAAGAGTAAAGTGTATGGGTACATTGATCGTGGTTGTCGGTTGCGGCGCATGGCGTGTGCAGGCGGGCGAGAACCACCACTTCCACCCCACGTGCGCGCGCTGCAGCAAGTGCGGCGACCCCTTCGGCGACGGCGAGGAGATGTTCCTGCAGGGCGCCGCCATCTGGCACCCGCGCTGCGGGCCCGCGCCGCACGACCCCAGCGACCCCCACGACCCCCGCGACCCCAGCGACCCCCACGACCACGACCGCGCCTCCGCAGACCTGCAGGTACATTAGGTTTAGAAATATTGCCTCCAATACTTATACCGACTATATGCTTAACAAATCAAAGGCTATTAGCTGTTGAATTTCCAACCTGACACTGTACATCAGGTAATGTAGTCGCTTATGTGTAGCATGGAATGTAAATAGTAAGTAAAGTGCCTCTGTGGAGCAGTGGTATCGTATGCGACTGCTATGCTTGAGGTCTCGGGTTCGATTCCCGGGTCGGATCAAATGTTTGTATGTACGCAAATATTCGTTTCGGAGTTTGGGTGTTCTCTATGTATAATATGTATGTATTTAGAAAAAAATAATATAAATGTATTTATATCAGTTGTCAGACAGAACACAAGCTCTGCTTAGCTTGGGACTAGATGCCGTTGTGTGTAAAATGTCCGAAATACATATTAATTTATTTATTAATGTAAATAGTATTTAACAGCTTATCTGTTGACATTTAAACACCAATTATAACTTAGTGTGTTATATACGATGTGGCAATCGAGTAGATCTTTGCTTTTCTGTGTCGCTGCAGAGAATCGTACGTGAGTGCACGGCCTGATATCTGTTGTGGTAGCATCGGTACAATGGTAGTATGTAGAGATGTTTTCGAACCTGGCTCAACATTGTGGGTTCGATTCCCACCTAGATAAATAGTTGTGATAAAAACGGTCGTTTTGGCCTTTATAAAAGGCTCCTGTAGTTTCATCATGCCCGATAAAATGGGTGAAACATGAAAGCGTAGCAAACAAATCCACTTTTGCTTTGAGTGAGTGAGCTTAGTCGCTAAATACATCTCTCGTCAGTTGTACTTACAACGCTGCGAATGAACAACTTAATGTTATTTGACGACCGGCTTCAGTAAAGGAACATATATTTATTTTAATTTAAATCAGAATGCACTTTAAAGTTTTCTTTCTTTTAAGTTTTGCTTGTGGTTTTATGATTTAGAATTTTTTATTTGATACTAATTTTATTATTTTACTTTAGTTTGTAATATACTTTCTTTAGCATTTCAAGTATACTGTTCACAGGCAAAACATGTCTAATATCTGTGCACATTGTATTTATATCACAGTGGATGAGCTCGGAATTGTACAAACTAATCAGAAAATTATAAATCATGTTTGAAGTATACTTTTCTGTGTAAACATCATTCGCCGCACGCACCCGCCACGCCACGGAACGCAACCCAGACCCGCAGACACACGCCCGCTCACTACGAGATATTAGCACACTAAGGGTCTGTTTACACAGACCGGCTCGGAGAGCATCGGCCCGCTTTTTTCTTTTCACACAGACCGGATCGAAGCGGAGCCGCCAACTATTTCACATAGACCGGCTAGAAGAGACCTTCGCGAGTGCGAGCGAGAAAGAGCACGCAATCGGAGCCGGCTCTTCTTATTATTTCACACGAAGCGCGTTCAAGCATTCTTAATGACAAAAGTGCACATGCAAAAATAAACCTTACTACAATTACTCAAAAGTCTGTTTCCAATGTGATAAAAATGTGCTTTCCTCTCCGAGCCGGTCTTTGTGAACGGACCCTAACGTGTTTCTTTAAATTTAAATCTATTGTATTCAATCAATCTTTCTCAAAACTGCAAGAGCTGCTAATTGTTACTATTTAGTAACAATTAGTCGACTGAAGTAGTGCAAAAGGGAATTGTAAACGTTTCTAGATTTGGCATTTACATAACCTTTCATATGTTTGAATGAAAGCAGAATGACATTAATTTTTAAAGTAGTTTTTGAGCTTTTAATATTAGAAGAAAAAAGATGGATTATAAAAATACACGATGTAAAGCTCTGTGGCACGTGTCGTGTCTGTGGCTGGCGTGTGTGGCGTGGCGTGGCGTGGCGTGGCGCGGCGTGGCGTGACGTGGCTTGACGTGGCTCGTTGTGTGCAGTTCTCGCTGCGGTCGCGCACGCCCAGCGTCAACGGCTCCTACTGCAGCCCCTACAGTAGCTTGACCAGGAAGGTCCGTCACCTTTTATTTTTTCTTTTATTATTTTTACTTTATGATTTAATGCCGTATTGTGTTCTTGAAATACCACCACCATGCTAATTTTTATATTTTGAGGTGTAGTGCTTCATTTGAATTGTGAGAAATAACAGATAAGTAATGTTTCACTCCAAGTTAAAGTTACTTATTATTATTATAATTAAATATATAATTCTGATTCTTTTTGTATTTCGTTACTATCTGAAATAAGTGATTTTAAAGACAATATACTTTTACAATGTAAGTCAAGGACACATGCGTTTAATTTATTTTCAGTTGACACATTTACACGTTTCAGTTTTTTATTTTTTAAATTTTTTGTTTTTTTATTTGATGTCGTTCCATGTCGTATCTTGTCGTTGTTGTCAGCACGCGGCGGCCGAGCATGTGAATGTGTTGACTAATGTATATTTTATAGCGACCATTTACAGAACTTTTATTTAAAGATGACTGACTCTATCTAGCGGTTAGCGTATGTGCATGCCGATGTAGAAGTGTCGGGTTCGATTCCCGAATCAGATCAAGAAATTGTTAATAGAAGCCCAGAGTGCGGCGGTGATAAATACCCGTGCTTTGAAGAGCACGATAAGCGTTAAGCCGTCGGTCCTTGTTGTCAAGATAAATTGACATTTAGCTAAAAGTAATTGAATTAGTAGTGGACCCTAAATAATCTGGACACTAATATAGGCCAGGAAGCTAAGTCAATTCCTTATGGAAAAGGGTTTCAATGAGACAGAGTACATATCAGACAACTTCAGTAGACATTTTAAATTGTTTTTTTTTCTATTGCCTGAGATGTGAATGTATCAATCATGGTTTAATGGGCATGATGACTAATTTTGAAAAACTGTTTTGTAATGTATCTCTAATTGTTAAATACAATCATATTTCTATCATAATCATAAAAAATGAAGTTTTAGTAGAAAAAATGCGATTAAGTCTAAAATTCATGCCAAAACGCTCGGTGGTGTCATGGCGTCTGCTTGTGACGTCACGTCGCGTGACCTACAGAAACGTGAAGTAACTCCCTCTGATTGGTGTTCAACTTAACATGGCGGTTTATTATATTTTGTAGTTTTTTATTTGTTAATTAACTATTAATCTCGCTCTAAATATGAAAATAAATACGATTTTTATACTGTATCAATCCCATTTCATCAGATAAATACATAATTTTAGTGGTTCTTGGTTAATGTCATCATGCCTATTATTACCAACGTACTTTTTTAAAGGGCATTTGTTTGGTATACTTCACTGTCGGTTAAAACTGGATAAAATTAGCCATAACGTTGCTAATGTTATGTGAGTTTGAGAGCCTGTCGGCCACATTGGGCGCCAGTTCCCAATACGGTGGAGGGGTGTGGTGAGTGAGGAGTGTGCGTCCGCAGTACGGGTACCGCGCCGTGTCGCCGGGGCTGGTGCTGCGCGAGTACCGCGAGGCGGGCGCCGTGTCGCCGCACCGCATCACCACGTACTCGTACCTGACGAGCGAGCCCGCCTACCTGCGGCGGCCGCTGCAGCCCTACGACCGCGCCGCCAGCTCGCCGCACTTCCACCGGCCGCCGTGTGAGTACTGCTGCTGCTGCCGCTGTGACGGGGACGGTGAGTGCGCGAGTACAGAGACTGACCGTGCGGTGTGTGCAGCGGCCGGCAGCAGCACGCGCGCGTCGTCCCGCGCGGGCAGCAAGGCGTCGGCGCGACCCGGCATGCGCGCGCTCGTCGACTCCATGCGCAGCGAGACGCCGCGCCCCAAGTCGCCGCGCATGAACAACGAGGTACCACTACCACTACCACCATATATACCTCACTCTAACATTGACAATACCCTTATATTATAATCTACCTAGCGGGATTGTAAACTGTACAAAATTTACAACTATAATGATTATAATGTATCGAAGTAAAACCGTTAAATCACAATCTATCGCGCGTCTAATTATCAACTGTCCCTGATTAGTCGGTCTTGCAGCAGGCCGTTCTGATAGGTTGGAACTTCTTTGATTAATCATAAATTCATTTTACTGCCACAACATTTTTTTATGTAACTTATTCTAAAGCTGTGAGGTATTTTCAACATAAATTCCATTTACAATCACAAAAATTCGGCAACAAATGAATTAAATGGCAACGCGAGACATATGCTATTCAACCAATCAGCGCGCGACATGCGATCCGCCACATACTATATCACAATTTGATGGTTTCACTTTGATAGATTATAATCTAACTGAAAATAATACGTTAAATTGTAAGCAATACGTTACAGTTCACAATCTTTCGACAGTTTACAATCTCGCGATATAGATTACAATCTAACGGTTTTGACAATCTCACGGTAACATATACACGTCACAACTACCCTCTTCTTATCGTTTCTGTGTGTAATAAATCAACTCTACCGCCTCGTGATCTTTCAGCTATATTATGCGACTGCCGATCGAGAGGTCTCGAGTTCGATTCTCGGGTCGAACTGTTGCTGTGTTTTTGTTACAAGAAATTCTTAATCGCCGCCATCTTCCATACCCCAGGCTGTTAAGACGGAGTATGGAAAATGGTGGTGTTTCCCGCCCGTGCCTCAGAAAGCTCGTTAAGCCGACGGTCTCGGTTGTTATGAACGCCTATAATAATCGTTATTGGGAAGTCAGTGCCCTTAAATATACAGACGGCTATATCAACTTTAGAATTCAGTTCACCCTCAAGGTGGCGAAAGTCCGATGCCGTCACTCCATGGGAAAACTGATATTCAGGTAAAACCGGTTGAACCTATAGCCGACTTCAATTAATCTTGAGAATAATAAGGGCGCGGAAGAAGACGTGTATACTTGATTAACGTAACTGCATATGCGACTGCTGAGCGAGAGGGCTCGGGTTCAAAAAATAAGGATTTCTTCGCTTATTTCCAACTCTACGCCAACTTCCATACTCAAGCTCTCATTGAGAAATAACAGCCTCCAGGCCGTATACTCCAGTATGGGAACTGACGATATTCACACCCGTACCTCGTAGAGCACGTTAAGACTTCGGGTCTGGTTGTCATAATCATTGATGGCAATCGTTAAAACAAAGTTAGTGTCCTCAATTATACTGACAACTAAGTATGTGGTAAGCCTAAGTTGAAATAATAAAGGCTAGAAGGACTTGGCTAGATTAACTAAACGTTTATGATTCCAAATTTCCAGGAGCCGATAGAACTATCTCACTACCCGGCCGCGTATAAACCGCCGCCTGGGACTAAACCCAAGATAGAAAGAGACGACTTCCCCGCGCCGCCGTACCCTTACACAGATCCAGGTATATTCGCTGTTTTTTCAGAGCGTACTTGGTATCGAACGTTATTACTATCGGTATCGAACAGCTACAATAAAATATTTAAGAGATTTAATCAACAATCTCCATGTATTTATCCACAGAACGTCGTCGCCGCTGGTCGGACACGTACAAGGGCATGGTGGACAGTGACGACGAGACGGACGGCAAGATGAACGGCAAAGTGAACGGCAACGGAGACATCGACCCCAAGCTGCGGCGCGAGGAGCAGGAACTCGCCAAGATCGAGACCGGCATCGCACAGGTAATACAGGAACCATGCACAGACGACCATCGGAAACAATAAGCTTATTCATTTTATTTACATGCTATGCAGGCAGTGAAGAAATATATTGTCACGTTAATGGGCTTTTAGGAAGCCATGAGGTGACGGTGGTTAGACTACAATGTTAAATTGAAGATAAATTATACACGATAGCAGGAAGAATTACACACTATTTATTTAAAGCGAGCAATTACAATTGAATTCAATGATTTGATGAAGAATAGATATAGACACAGATATTGATCCCAGAGCGAGGATCCTGAGAGGTTCGACCAGCAACGGTACTCCAAGTATCGACGGTGACGCGTGGGCTGGTCTTCGCTGATGCGGGAGGGAGGTGCGGCGCTCGGCGTTGCTATGTTATAATATTTCTATACTTTTTTTCATACATTTCTTCATCGTGCGTTTCAGGTATTCCTAAAAGAAGTGAAAGAACGTGAGAAACTACAGCAGTGGAAAAAACAGAATTTGGATCCTAGAAATGCAAGCAGGTATGTATAGCAAAAATGTTGATGAGGTAGTAATGACATTTCATTGAAAATAGGGCAGCCTCACTACTAACGAGAAGCCATTTTAGCTAACGTTTGCAAGTTTATGTACAATTTAAAAAGTTAACAGGATCGTAATGAAAGTAGACTAAGAAAGACATGGGCCCTAACACGCTACCCTGCGGTAGTCTTAATGTAGTTTTGTCAGTGTGCACGGTTATAGCTTTGCATAAAGTTTGTCTTAGAATGTAATAAGTTTACTTACGTTATTGAAAGAAGCTTTAACAACAATCTCACACGACATCATACATCGAACCAAAGATATTGTATCAATATTGGATCCGCAACACTATCAAAGGCTAATGCTAGTTCCATGAACGTAGCGTACTTTCATATCGTTACGATACGTTGGCTGTGGTTACAAATATGTGTGTGTGTGTGTGCAGAACCCCGTCGGCGTCCCGCGAGCCCCTGCCGCGGCTGCGCTACTCGTCGCCGGTGGGCGCTTCGCCCTCGCGCTCGCTGGAGCAGCCCTCGCGCCACGAGCTGCCCTACGCCGCCAGCCACACCAGCCACTCGCACATCCCCACCTACAACGGTCAGTACCCACCACGAGCCGCCCACCGCCCACCGCCCACCGCCCACCACGAGCGCCTCACTGCGCCACACAACACACCACACAACACACGCCCGACTTCAATCTTCGCAACGTTTAAAGCCTTAAAGTTTAAAGAAATTGTTGGCAATTTCAGTGTTTCCAACTGTTTGCAACTCTTCAGAAAATCGACAACTTTTGTTTCCATTGCATCTACACCGAGTCGCCAACAATTTGAAAAAAAAAATTGAACTGAGCGCACAGAGCCAGATGTTTACCACCAAAAACAGAAACACGGTTCTCAACATTCGTTGACAATTTTTGTTGCCAACACAAGGAAATTACAGAAATTTTGTCACCAACACGTGTTGACAACACAAAAGCTGCCAACTTTTGTTCGGTGGAGACTTGGTTTAAGGTTGCATCTAGATCAACACTGATTAAGTCATTTCGATTCACTATAAACCCGAAGATTGAAATCGTAGCACTCACTCCTAAAATAAACTTCAACTACACAATTTCAGATCATATTATGTATAACCGTAATGATTATGAGTATATCGTTGATATATTTGTAATTATTATTATTACCTGTGTACTAATCCCCGCAACTAGTAGCCGACCACTCACCGAGCAGTAATTATCTAACCATGTGTAACTAACTGGGGGTTATTTCGTAATCTATCGTATTTATTTGGAAAGATTTCGAGCAGTCTAATATTTTACAGATTTATATTATGTTAATGAGGTGCAAACCGAGATTAAACTCCACAAAATCTTATCTTAAATTTAATATTAATCTCGGTCTGCCGCAACCGCGTTTGAACCACACTTGAGTTCATATCCATACCTCGCCGTTCAATATTAGTGCATATTAAATATTATATAAAATAGTACGCCTTGCTATTGGAAAGGTTCATTGAAACACTTAGATCTTGAATTGCTTTTATAACTTTTAAAAATGTAATAATAAGATTTACATCCCTAAAATACTGTCATGACTAAAAATAAACTCTAAACTTGTTTAAAACGCAACCATGTTTTGTTATGAGGACGATAGAATTATTGTAGTTGGTATGAGCTCTAGTGTGGACAAATATCCGTGTGTGTATGAAGGACATTGCGTAGCGGCGGACATTACAGCTTGTGTCTGTTGCAGTACACACGTACATGTACTCCACCGACGACGGTGAGTCCCGCCCGCATATACACATTATAACTTTGACAATACTTTTATGCGTACGCCTTCTTGCGTGTAAACAGGGAGGTACTAGCAGCGTGTACGTCCATTGAACTCTATTGAGAGCATAAAAAAATATTTTCAAAAATCGTTTTCTTCGGTTTGTGTTAAAAATAAATTGCACACACATTGCAGACTACACTAACATTTCTACATCTGTTGTTGTTCTTATCTAATAAAATTAAACTTCATAAAAGCTTACCCAAACAACAATATTTTTGACGTTAGTATAGTTATTTTGGATTAACAAAAAAATTGGTACAGTAACTTGTTACAATAGAACTACTAATTATTTCAATCAAGTAACTAACAATGGAACCGAAACTATTCTGGACGTCGGACTTATTACACGTCACGTTTGCTAGTACCTTCCTCTTTGTACATTACATAGTAGGCATATTTTGCGCGACCTCGACATACCGTAGTACTCGCTCTCCATCGCTACGTAACGCGCCGAGACGACGCTTTGTCTTTCATCGCATACAGCAGAGGACCCTTGGTAGGAGCCCCTTACCTAACACACTGACACTCACTTACGCACCACTTGACGGCTCGACTATTCCATTGCCTCTCAAGGGTAATGTAATACAACAGAGGAGCGGTAGAGCGTTGTGTGTAGGTGGTGTCAGGAGCGTGGGTGAGGGGTTAGGGTGAGGAGGGGGGGAGGGTGGTATCAGAGCGCGCGGGCAGCTGCAGGTTAGAGCTGCGGGCGCCGGCTTCACTTGCTGTACTGCTTCCACTACTCGCAACTGTTGCTTGTAGAACAGCTTACTCTTGTATAGTTAATGTTGTGTTGGTCAAGCATGCTTTGTGAACGTCGCTTTATTAAATACATATGTTCGTACTACAGCTTCACTCGTTCGTTTGTGTTCATTAGTTTCTCATTTATAATCTATATTCTATTTAAATACGTCCTAACACGATTGTTTCAAATGTCGAATACAATATCTATGGCGAGTTGATGATTGCCTCGCAACCAGTCTTATTTATTAAGGACATTGTGTGCAACAATAAAAAGTACATATTATGCCGTCCAGTTGTCCTGACAACTTCTTTTAGTTTGATGAATTTAAAATTTTAAAATGAGGTCACACAAATGTGGAGTAAATAAATCTATATCCCCCTGGTTATATGGTTATATACCCCTTGGTTGTGTTAGTCACGAGTTTGTCAGTAGAAGACGATCTCTCGACAAGTTATATGGACCAAGAGCTACTGAACCTTTCGACTAACGGTGTGTCTGTAAGGCTAGAAACTCTTGTAGTGATGAGTCATAACGTGCTAAGTACGTAACCATCGCCTGGCAGGCCTCAGTCCTGCACATCATCATATTTCATGTTTTTGAAAGTGTAAAAAAATGAGAAAAAAAAACTTGTTCCTGTAAGCCTGATTTTTTTATAGGATTTAGTTAATTCATTAAAAAGTTCAAAAACAAAATTTTCCGATGAGCACAAGTACCTGCCAGGCGAACAGAAAGACACACCTTTCTTCAATTACATCATCAATGTAAACAAATGTTTTTCTGTAAAGCGATTTAAAGAAGGAAGAAACAGTGACCGGCGGTATTGGCTAGCATATTACCTTGACAGGTGAGGAGAAAGATAGCACTGGAGTGCAATTAAAAATGTGTCTGAGCACACTTGGTCGGTCCTCACACGACAAACTTCTCATTATTAGTCATAAATAACATTAAATCGTCGGAAGCATCTTACAGACACACCGTTAGTCGAAAGGTTCAGTAGCTCTCTTACTAATAGAACACACAGTTAACAAAACATGCACCTATGTGAGATTTTGTTAGTCGGGGACCATTTTATCATCAGTTTATGTCATCATTGTCGCTTTAGCTTTTTAATATATTAACATTATGAACAAACATAATATCTATCTTCTATTTTATTGTTATTACACCTCGTTGTTTACAATAATGCTTATTATTATACATCACAGCTTTATAAATACGTTACCTAGTGAGTAGAGAGGTACTGCTATAGGTTTCCATCTAAATGTTTTATATTTACTCCCAAGAATATATATTCAAGTACATAAACCTTAAGTGTACCTCGTTATTTAATCACTCGGTAAATATATTATATGTAATATTATATTTATAAACAGTGTGGTTGTAAAGTGGTTATTGGTATTTATGTATTTATATTTATTTGTTATTATAAGTATACTACATACAAAGGTGTGTATACTTGTCACACACCACCTATATGTTATATTGCTGAGTCTTTGTTTCGTTGTGTTGCGCCTCTGTATGTGCATGAGGCATGTGTCGTGTACCGCACCACAGTTTCTGCCTGTTCACTGTCGCATTGAAAGAGAAATAATCACAAATTTAAACAAAAAAAAACCGACAATCCGGATTAAATTTAAATGGGACCACACGGAAAGCACTAGCTTCCAAATAAAAAAAGAATCATCAAAATCGGTTCACCCAGTCGAAAGTTATGAGGTAACAAACATTTAAAATAAAAATACAGTCGAATTGAGAATCTCCTCCTTTTTTTGAAGTCGGTTAAAAATAAAATAGATTTGTCAGTCACAATACACGCAAAAAATGGTACATTCAGAAACTGTGCTGTGTATACGTACGTTTTATAAGTGATGTACAGTCAACCGTATAAATACTCACATCTTCAAAAATTTTTTTATTGAGGACGAATTAATTTTGTATTTAAAACTAAAATGTGATGCTCTTTCAACATCTGGTCGGATCATTAATTTGATCACATGTGAATTTCGCTGTTGCACTAACAGGGGGTGGACGTATTTTTATAGGAAAGAATACTTCTACAAATATTTGAAAACCAAAATTAGCCAAATCGTAGATCGATTGATTCCCGAGGTTTTGTGAGACTAACGAATATCAATTAATTTTGATGTATGAGATTTATAAAGTAAATTAAAGTATTATTTGCCGTGGGAGAGCCACGCTGAATGGGGTGGCTCGACCGGAGTGATACTACGACCTCATAGAAAACCGGTGTGAAACAGCGCTTGCGCTGCGTTTCCCCGAGTGAGTGAGGATATTGGTGGCTCATACCTCAACCCCTCGCGATACGTCTGCTAAATTTACTCCTTATTTAAAAAAAAAAGGATATTCCAAGTAAAGCAGTTACTCCTTATGTAACTCTAGTGAAGAGACGCTTTTAAATTAAATTATTCACCAAATTGTATTAATTACTTTTCGTAAGAGAAGGTATTGTGTTTCATTTCATAGGTAGAGTTAATTTTAAACCTCTTACGAGGACCCCTAAAACGACTAAGATTTGTCTTAAAAAGTTCGGTAGCCATAAGGCGTTACGTTATCCGATCAGATGTTGGATGCAGCATGGCAGCTCGTTCGCGCCCAGTAGTCGGTTGAGTGTAGTATCGTGTCGATGTGACGGTGGATGTGGCGTGGTGTGTGTAGTGCTGGCCGGCGCTCCCCGGGCCGGCTCCGCGCTGCGCTCGTGCACGCTGCCCGCCGCGCTCGGGCGCCGCCGCACGCCCCCCGGGCTCTCGGCGCAGGTAGGTGGTGCTAGGCACTAGGTGCTAGGGAGGGGGGAGGTGCACAGGTACAGGAGCGCGTGTTGCAGTGGTGTCGTCGCTGCGCAGCGCCCCCCGGCCCGGCTACGGGCTGGCGCCGCGCTCGCACACCTTCTCGTCCAGCACGGCCGTGAGTATGCGCCCCGCGCACTACACCCCGCACACCTACACCCCGCTCAACACTTCGGTAATTACCTCGCCCCCGTCTTATTCTCTACTTATATTGCCTTCAAAAATATCTGTCTACTCGTACAAGATAAAACCATTAATTATGCTTCAGTGCGAGTCCTTCGAACTCTGATTCTCCAGGCGTCCTATTTTAGTTGCACCGACCGGGACCTGCCCAGATTATACCGTAGCAAACTACTTTTTGAGTTTCTAATCGGTTCGATACCGGTAAAAACAAGCAAGTAGTCTTTACTACAACTGTTTATATTTACTAGATATAAATGAAACGACTAACACCAGGAATGTAACAGTAAGTAGGCAGGCGTACAAACAGATATTTTGGACTATAGTAAATACTTTTATTTCTGGATATTAATTTCAGTGTCACGCACAATTAATCATGAAAATAATTAGAGATACGTCGAGTACGACAGAATAATGATTGTACACACGATGTGTATTGCTGACTGCACATTGTACACACTCGTTATTTGTCTAAATGTTAATTAATAAAAATTCAAGGTATGACGTACAATCAGACGCGGGCGTGGTGAACGCACCGTCAGCAAAATATATGTACGTACACTATGAGACTGTATAATAGGTTTGATAAATAACTATGTAGTTAAAAGCTAAGTGTTTTTTTTATCTCTTGAAATTATACCAATTAAATTTTATACGCTCACATAACTAGGCCAAGTTGTCACAGATAATTAGAAATGAATGCACTTACAAGTTGTAACGCTTGAGACAGCAGTACTTACTTGAATTGTTGAGATTTCAACGATTGCAGTGAAGTTTAATTCTTAGTTTTAAATTACAAACAAAACTTTTTGATCTTACAAATTATGCGAAATTCTTTATTTACTAAACACTGCAGTACATGATTATCAGGTCACATGCCACCTCTCGCTTTTAAATATACGACACAAGTTGGGAATGTCGGCGGTGGGATGGCAATCGAAAGTACCGCTGTCTCGATGACTGCCCCACTACTACATCGCTGGGTAATACATGTACTCGCCGTATCTCTAATATTTCCACATATCGAATATACACATCAAAAGTGTCTAGGGATCAAGCATTTTTATGCGGATTTCTTGAGATTGAGATGTGGCTTTGGCCCTGGCCTGCTCAGTCGCCAGACTTGAACCCGATTGAGCATGCATGGGATATGCTACAGAGAAGAGCTCTGCCGAATATGGAGGGTATCCAGTCGCAAGAAGACCTTTTTTTGTTGTTGCAACGAACATGGGCGGCCATTCCACAGCGTGATTTGGATGAACTCATTTTGAGTATGCCAAACCGATTCTTGTGTTGTTAGTGTTCGCGGTAGAAACACGGATTATTAATTGTTTAAGTTACCTAATAAAATTTTAAAGAAAACTGTTATTTCAGTCTTTTTTTCGAACTTTAATGTTAGTGGTTCAAATGTCAAAAATCCCTTTATTAGGAAAATGGCAAATTTCTTTATTAATGCAAAGGTGACTTGGTTTATCGTTACTGTGACAAACGAAAACACTTTATTTGATGAATCCTTAAAGAAAATTTTAATTAATATCAATCAGGAGAAAAGTTATTGCAAAAATATATGTTGATCCCTAGACACATGTTGATCCCTAGACACTTTTGATGTGTGTATATTTTAATTCTGAAATACTAATTGTTTTTTTTTCAAATATAATTAATGATATTTTTTTTTTTTTTTTTTTTATGTTTGGCCCGCCAAAATGACTCTACTCTGCCTGATGGAAAGCATAAGCAGAATCCAAGAGTGGTGGTCACCATACTCACTGCGAATGCAGACAATGCAGTATGGAGACCCACACTATGGCGGCCTAGTGATGCTGCTGCATCTTTTAGTCTAGTCAACAAGTATGGTACTTGTTGACTAGACTAATTGGGCCTCCGGTCTCGCACTCACCAACGAAACACGACAGCACGAACGCTGTCATTTTACGTTGATTTTCTGTGCGAGGGTAGTACCGCCCCGGTCGAGCCGGCCCATTCGTGCTGAAATCAGCGTGGCTCCACTACCTTTTCACTTTTTCTCCGAAGATTATATTAAAGTGTAATGTATGCATGTATTGTAGGGCGACTTCACATTTAGCGGAATGGGAGACAAGACACATAGCACCGATTTCAGCAGCGGCAAATCAGACAGTAAGTACATCTACTTTATGCACACTTCCACTACCCTGTATAGTCAGCGTCAAGAAGATGTGTACGTGAACAAAGTTTTATAATGATGCACATACACTAAGGCAAACCTTTATAATAAACTATAGTGACTAAACACAGTAGGTATCAATATTCCTGCCAAGTCAAAGAATACATCGCATTTAAAACTTTTTATAACTTTATATTAACCTATGTAAATCAAAACGTTGCTCTAAATCCTTTTTGATGCTGACTGTACTAAATACACCATCTTCTGTCATCGAGACAAATTACTAGGTATAAACTTATGTATCCATGCAGTGTTGATGCTGCTTGTAAAAGCACCACTGAAGTAGTATGTCGTATAATATTACACATTCTGGACCCCGTCCATTCTTCATACTGGCCTCCCAATATTTAATCTTTTCAAAGTTATGAACACAATATAAATATGTAATACAGCAGACACACGCGCGCACGTGCACTCGTGCGGGTGTGCGTGTGTGTGTGTGTGCGTGTGTGCGTGTGTGGGTACTGACGTTTGTGGTTGTTGTGTCATGCGCGCGCGCAGTGCGGACGGAGCTGTGCAGTAAGTAGCGCCGGCCGGAGCGCTCCCGCCACTCGCTTAGCCGACCGACACTCCCGTCCTCACACCCACCCTCCTCTCCACACATTACTTTCTACTTTTTAGCCTGATAGAAACTCATCATGTACTTTTATTTATTAAATATTCGAACGTATTAGTATTGCAATAGTTTACAGTGTTTTAGCGAATATTTGTACTTTAAGTTTTATTTGTATGTATCGCTTACGAAACGATTACGTGGATCACATCGCGCTCCTCACACCGGCACCCTTAGACCGCAGGAGGCGTCACTGGCACTGGCCTACTGCATATATACATATTCTTTTTTACATTTTATTTATATTAACAAACAATTTTAAGTATTTTTTACATTTAATTCATAAGCTTGAGCGCTTAGCTTGAAGCAAACCAATTTTAAAATAAGAATTATTTAATAGAATGAACATTCATGTTTCTAGTTTCTGCCGGCTCCATAACTGATGTGGACAGGAGTGCTGTGGTAAGTGCCACTTGTCTATGTTTAGTTGATAACGTTGTGTTAGCATTTGCACCATTAAATATGAATCTGCTATTATTTTATTTACCTTCTCGTAATATTTGAGGTACTTTATCTTATATTAGATTTATATTTCCATGATTGCTAAATTTTCTAGTCTTTCAATTGTCTGGAGTAAAAATTAAATAAATTCATTGATCTGGAAAGATGTAAAGGCTCGTCAATTAGTTGTGATTAAATGTTGTGTGTGCAGACTACCGACGGAGGCGTGATAATCCGCGGCGGCGTGGGCGTGGGCGGGCGCCACACGAGCGCGAGCGGGGTGGGCGTGGGCGTGGGCGTGGGCTCGGCCACGGGCGTGCGGCGCTCGCTGCCCAACATGGCCACCAGCCACCTGCTGCACGAGCCCGCCAAGCTCTACCCCTACCACCTGCTGCTCATCACCAACTACCGCCTGCCGCCCGACGTCGACCGGCTCAACCTGGAGGTATGACTACTTATTAACCCTCGGTTTCACTATTTCTCGTTACGTGTCACGTCTCCCCTGCACCGCACAGCGTGCATCTAGCTTTCTCTTCACTTTTACTCTTAGTATTTTTTTTGTGTTGTCTTTTCTGTTTATTGAAACATGTGTCAGAAGCTTACACAGACGACTTATTATCTTACTGTGTTGTTCGACAGCGACACTTGTCGGACGCGGAGTTCGAGGCCATCCTGCAGATCGGGCGGCAGGACTTCTACCGCCTGCCCGTGTGGCGCCGCAACGAGCTCAAGCGCCGCGCGCGCCTCTACTGAGCGCCCCTCCCCCTCCCCCGCCCTCAACCACCCCCTCCCTACCGCCACCACCCTACGGATGATATTATATAGCGCTCACGTCACGTGGCGAGGCCTTGTTTATATTGAACATATATACAGATACTTATATGTATACTACTATATATATTGTGATTTCGTGTGGGCGCATGTTCGATTACGTTAGTGAGAACCAAATACATTACGATATGTAAGATTAATATTTTGAGTTAAGTTTTAAGTCGGCACATAGACGACTCCGCGCCGCGACGGTAGCTATAAGTGTAGGTTTGTGGGTAGCGGACGATTCGTTTTATTTAATCATAAGTGAACGACGCCGGGCGGGCGGCGACTCCACGCCTTGCATAATTCTCTTTCATATGTTAGTCGTAGGTTCGTAATCAAAGTGTAACAGTCGTCGCCACGGTCCGCCGCCCGGCCGGCGCGCGTGTGCGTGTGTGCGCGCGTGCGTGCGTGCGTGTGTGTGTGTGCGTGTGTGTGTGCATCGGTGTGTCGCGTGTGTGCGTAGGCACCGTCGCACACACTTTTATATAATTATGTCGTTGTTTTTAATTTTATTCTAGGCAGATATTATTTTTGTTTGCGATATAAAGATGGAAATTATATTCGAGTATTGTATTTTATCATTGAACGTTTCTGTGGCTTACGAGATGATAACTATTATAGTGAGTAAGGTACGCGTAAGAGTAGATAGCTTACATACAATTGATATGCCTAACGTGTTACCGTAGCGAGGGTGGACGCACACCAGCCACTGTGCGGGAGACTGCCTCACCCCCGCCCCACCCCGCCCCACCCCGCTACACCCCGCGAGACACTCGCCTCGATCGAATATCCAATTATGTTGTAATTTAAACTTTTTAAATATTTACATTTGATCAAATCGTTTTACGAGCTAAATAGTATTTAATGAAAGGCAGTCGTTAACGATAGCCCGCGGCACTGATTACTCGCGCGATATCTGTAAATTGTGCGTGAATCACGACCCGCACCGCGCGTGACGTCACTCGGAGGAGATAACGCCGGGGCGAGTAACGGGGCGCTTCATTTTTGTAATTTATAATTTGTAAGTGAAGAGATACACATATATATTGTAGTCAAATGAATGTTATAAACATTGCAAGTGCCGACACTTTCTGTCAATTGCTGTAACACACGTCAGTAGTTCGTACACTGCGCGTCCCGCCCGGGTCCGTCCAGGTCCCAGGGCGGGACGCGCTGATCTAATCACTTTGACGGCGACGCCCCAAGAGCGTCCGCCCGAAGGAGCCCTGTAATGCGTGCGCTTAACTTTTTGATCACTAAGAAATCTCTTGGAGGCTCCCTGCAGCCTCCCGAGCGTCTCACCGAGCGCTTTCAACGTTACGCACGTGATCGGCAGAGTTAAATTATTTATATTGAATTATTGTATCTAGATGTATATATGGAGTTTATTTTGTAATAATGCTATATTTTGGTACACCGCGCGCCAGGGCTCAGGCCGTGCGCGTGAACGTATAGCTTCTTACGCCGCAGTACCCTGTAGTATCGCTCAGTCGCACTCCACTCTCTCCTTACACGAACGATTGTATTCATGCAGAATTTGAGATCGAGAGGTATTTAATCAGTGATTTTTAACGTGAAGACTATATGCTTTTAAAGTAATAAACTTGCATTTCCGATTTGTTCTGTGTTTTATTTTGTAATCCCAGTTTCCTTTTAGCATGTATCGTAGGTGAAGCGAAGATCACAAGACATCGACTCGACTGACCTCGGTTGTGGCCGCGCTCGGCCTCCACTTCAAGGAAGAACTACGACAGCCCGGTTTAAATAAACATCTTGGTCGTTGGCTGTTTTCTATGTACCCATCCAACCATATAACCAAGTAGGTAAAACAATATGCTCAAGACATGAAGTCTTATGTTAAATCGTTCAGAGTACAGCGATGTTCAGTTCAGTACCTAAATAAAAAGTAAAACATTGATTTAGTGATTATACATTTAAAAATCGAAAACATATCAACATTTATACCTACCTACACATTTATTAACATTTTGTTTAGGTTGTAAATTGTTTTTTTTCCATAAATATTAAACAATTTTTATATTTACGATATTCACTATTCGCCATTAGCCTTGTAGGTACGACTAGAGGAAAATACCAGCATAGATAATCATATCTATATATATAAAAGAGGAAGGTGACCGACTGATATACCCAGAGATCAATGCACATACACAGCCCACACCGCTAAAGCTAGAATTCTGAAATTTTGCATGTAGGTTCTTTATATAACGTAAGTGAGCACTAAGAAAGGCATTTTGGAAATTAAACCCCTAAGGGGGTAAATCAGGGGATAAAAGTCTGCGTGAGCGAAGCTGCGTGCAAAAGCTAGTACAATAAACTAGACAAATGCCAGTGTGTAATAAATAGCGCAGTGTTTGTTACTGTAAAATGAATCTTCACAAACAAACGACTCCATCAACGAACGCATAAAATGTTTAAAATTTTAGTTGCCGCTTTCCTTGGAATAAAATAATAAATGCCATGGTCTAACTAAAGCGACTAAAACTAAAGTCGAGTCCTGGGGCCGAGTCTCCACCAACCAAAAGTTTGCAGCTTTTGTGTTCTCAACACATGTTGTGTTGATGACAAAAGTTTCTGTGATTTCCTTGTGTTGGCAACAAAAATTGTCAACAAATGTCTTAGAGCATATATACGAAAAGGGGCATCTAAACGGACGGAAAGCGTGATCGGAGTAGAGAGAAAGAGAGACTGAGTTTGGTTAGCGTCTGTCTCTCTCACGCAAGCTTCTGTAATGCAAACTAACACACCAACGCATTCAATATTTTCCCATTTAGCTGCATCAGGGGAGCACTCCAGAACCACGGCGTGCCAGAGTATTTGAGGCAGCTAGTGGCAGACTATTTAGAGGAGGTACCATCATGTACGAGGACCTAGAGGCCGTCTTGAGACAGCGACCCATGTCCTGCGGTGTTCCGCAGGGGTCTGTCCTTAGACCACTCCTGTGGAACATGGGGTACGACTTGGTCCTTCGAAGTCGTCATCCCCCCAGGGCTAGGCGTAATTTGTTACTCCGAAGACACTTTGGTCACAGCCCGGGGGGAAAACTTCCAAGAGGCAGCGTGCCTGTCCACCAGGGGTGTCTCTTTGGTGGTTGGGCGCTGGGCATACGGGTGGCCCTAGATAAGACTGAGGCCCTGATGTTCCATGGGCCCCGTCGTGGTCCGCCCCCCGGCGCCTTTATCATGGTCAACTCGGTCCTCGTACCGGTTCGGCACCAGCTGCAGTATCTGGGCCTAATCGTCAACGGTAGGTGGCTCTTCGATGGGCACTTCCGACAGCTTGCTCCGAAGCTGGTCAACGCTGCCTCTGCCCGTGGAGCCAGCGTCTACATGGGGTTGTCCGGTCGATGGCGCTGTGGTGCACCTCCCAGAATAGGACGCTCTCCAGACTGGTGTCTCCAGATATTGTCTGTTAGAGCCAGCGGTTACCGCACCGTGCCGACCGAGGTGGCGTGCGCCTTGGCCGGAACTCCCCCGTCGGATTTGGAGGCGGAAGTGCTCTCCGAAGTTTATGCGCGGATGGCTACTTCCGGTAAGAGAACGGCTTTCGCCCTCCACCCAAAGAGAT
Organism: Diaphora mendica; assembly: GCA_949125395.1. Classification (NCBI taxonomy): domain Eukaryota; kingdom Metazoa; phylum Arthropoda; class Insecta; order Lepidoptera; family Erebidae; genus Diaphora; species Diaphora mendica. The sequence continues at coordinate 134,172 of OX421332.1, read as the reverse complement.
ACGCGAGTGGCGTAAAGCCGCTCGTTGAGCCACTGTCACGTGTCATCCCGGCTGGAGACTCCACCCTCTGGCTTTGTCGCCGTCTAGGCTCGCCAGCCTCCTCCTCCTCCTCCAGGTCATCCTCGAGTGGGCAGGGTGGCAGCACGGGATACTTTCTTTCCGACTGACGCAGGTCCTTGCCGGGCACGGTTGCTTCGGGAAGTACCTGCACTTGGTCGCTAGAAAGGGACTGAGTCCCACCAGTCACCCCAGCGCGGCAGCGATTGCAATGAGGACTCGGCCCAGCACACGCTAGTGGTTTGCACCGCCTGGGCGACGCAGCGTCGGGCACTCACTGCAGTCATCGAAGGAGATCGCTCGCTACCGGCCGTCATACGCTCCATGTCCGGAGGCGTCAGCTGTTTTACCGTGGTCCAGAAGGAGATGGCAGAGAGGGCCCGGGAGGTCAACCTCCACTCGGACCCAATTCGCCGCCTGCAAACCGGGCAGCGAAGGCGCGCTTACCCGCGCCACATGCCGTCCTGAGTGTGGCCGGGACGGGATTCCCCCTCCATAGGCTTAAGAAGCCAGCCCCAGGAGGCGACGTACGCGTGTGCCGTATATCGCCTAATTGGTCTGCCTCGACTGCCTCGTTGGTCTCGCGGTTGGCGTGTGCGACTGCTGATCATGAGGTCTCGGGTTCGATTCCCGGGTCGTACCAAATGTTTGTATGATCTACAAATATTTGTTTCCGAGTTTGGGTGTTTTCTATGTATAATATGTATGTATTTACAAAAAAAAGTATATATGTATTTGTATCAGTTGTCTAGTACCCATAACACAAGCTCTCTGCTTAGCTTGGGACTAGATGGCGCTGTGTGTTAGATGTCCGAAATATTTATTATTATTATATTATATATTATAATTAGGAGTCCATCAGCAGACGGTGCCCGTTTCAGTGCGGGCAGGCGCTGGGAGGGGTCCGGATGTATTAATAACAGCAGTTCTCGGATCTCTCAATTCTCAGGCGCAGAGTGGCACACCGTATGGTTAAGTCGGTCCGACTCCGACACACTACCTCGCTGCAAACCCTGTTGGGGTAACGGCCCGTGGGGTTTCCACACGTAGAAAAAAGGTACCTTACAGGTCAGAGCCAGAGTGGGGCAAGTAGATCACCCTGCCCCACCGTGGCTACGCCCATGCTAACGGCCATATTTTACTTTAAAAATAGATTTACGTAATTAACGCAAAAAAACTAGCGTGTAAAAGCACGTGAGCTCGATAATTTTATCAGCTAATGTGTTTCTCACAATATAATAATCGTGCAAAAATGTTGAAATATGTAATGATCTGTTTAGTTTGAAAAATGTAATGCAAATGTAATTTTTCTTAAAAAACGTTGGTAAAATTGTTGTTTATGCATTAATTGATTCTTTTTTGGGACAACTATCTCAACTATACATAGTTATTATCATGCTGTTTATCCACTCTGTTATTTAAAAGTTTCTGAATTTATTAAAATGTATCTTAGTGATGTTAACAATGGCGCTGATTCCACGATAGAAAAAATCGATTGCACCTAAAAAAAGTTTAACGACTTAAAAATTAAAAAGATAGTTTGAATTAAGATTATTTACCTTCTTCGCTAAATTAAACGAGCCACATTTTTTATGGAGTAGGGGGCATACGGGCAGACCTATCACCTGATGGCAAGCGATTATCACCGCCCATAGACACCCGCAACACCAGAGGCGTCACAAGTGTGTTACCGGCCTTTGTGGGAATGGGGAGGGGGATGGGCAGAGGGATTGGGGAAAGGGTTAGGGTATGGGCTTCCGGAATCCTCACTCACTTGGTGAAACACAACGCAAGCACTATTTCACCGGTTTTCTGTGAGGCCCTGGTATCAATCCGGTCGAGCCAGGCCATTCATGCCGAAGCGTGGCTCTCCCACGGTAGTGTTTTGAAACAAAACAATATATGAAATATTTAAAAATTACTATTTCAATTTACTGCGGCTTTGAATAATTATTCTTATCGATAATTTTAATAGAAATGTTTAATCTTGATAACCACATAGCGGGCAGCACTAGATGCTCCACTGTCCACTACACAGATTATTTATTTGACCGAATGACGTTTCAAGTCAATTATTTAACAGTCTGTGAAACCGCAAAAGTCGCGCGTGTAGAGTCGCTAAGGAATCAATTTTGATTGTTCTAAATTTCATATGTCTTGTGACAAAAATAGTTAGTGAAAATGATACTTCTAATTCGGTAAAAAAAAATCGAAACCCCTTAGTAATCTATTCTTTTTAGTGTTTATTTTGTGCTGAGTGTCAGTATTCAGTGAGTATTATGAACTTTGAGGACTATGAAACCCTTCCGACCCAAAACTCCGTCATACACATGACCGCTGGAGCAATAGCGGGAGTGATGGAGCATTGCATAATGTACCCGCTCGACTCTGTGAAGGTAAGCATTGTGAGGAGCAGAGCACAGTGTTGAGAAAAAGTCGACACCTAACCTATTCTCGTACTGTCAGTTCTATCGGCTGGACTGTTACGCCACCAGTTGGCGATCTCTCGTTATGTAAATACATCTGATTTACCTCCAAGATTAGACCGTCCACTGTAGATAATCGCCATATTTTGACCCACACATGTCGGGTGATAACCCTCCGTGTTGAGCAATTAACTCATTGTCAGTACATAGTTGTTATTATTCTTTAGTATATCTATTCATACACCTGTATTAGAATGCGTGCTTGAATTTAAGCGAATTTCAATCATTATTAATCTTGTCAATGCCAATAAATTTATCCAATGTAGTTTTAGTAAATCTAGTCCTAAATATGAATGTTTAAAAAAACAGTATTGTATCCAAGTCAAAACTTATCGAAATGAAATCAAACATGATTACTGTTAATGTTATTGATATTAGCGCAGCAATGTCCTTGAGCACACCCTGCCAATTATTGATATTTGTAATCAATCATTTCAGTGATTTTAATCTGTGGTTCCACCTATTTTAGATTTCTCATACAATTTATTATATTATCTTAATACTTTATGTATTGTGTGATAAAACAAACAATAATGTGTAATGTTTAGTTCACTTTAATAATATTTAACCTATAACTGAATTGTGGCTTGTAGAAAGTTTTGTTGCTATTACTGGTCAAATAAAAATAAACTCATTTGTATTTGGTCATTCTTATGTTATAGTTAATGGCCAGACTGTATCCTGGCCTAGACATTTTGTTATATATGTTAGCATTGGCCCCTACTTCTTATTTAGATGTCTTCTGTATATTCTTCAGTTCCTAATCAGTTTATTTACACTTCTAGCAGGTGATGTCCAAGCAGTCAATTCCGATTGTTGTCCTTGCAAGGTTTGTTGTCAGTGTGTGGCCTTGACACAAGTATAACTGTTCCATACTTTTGTCTCTAGTCTAAAATCAATAGAATTATCTAATAAAGATCCCAATAAATATGAATGAGGTAATTTCTACTTAATACTATTTCTCTAACAATCTGCTGAAAGTGTTGTGGATGACCAAAATGTATGTGAACTTGACAAAATATGTTTGCAGATCATTTAACACTGGCCATCACACCATAATGGTTTTGTAGTGCCACACTAGTATTATAATATTTGTGTGCATAAAGAGTTATAGAAGCATTTGCCTAGGTGTTGTTGTGTAAGATCAGTAGTGCTAGTGATCCTAAACAATGCTTGTATGTATGATCAGGCTCTTAAGTTTATAATTAAGGCATACACTTTTAATAACCTACAGTACTAACTCAACCTACTTCTGGTTCTCATAACACATGCCTTGCTTAGCTTGAGAACCAGCAATGTACTAAGCAGTTAATTTTTCTGTATTGTTATTTTTAATTATGTTATATCTAAGTTTTAAGGAAAATTGTAACTTTTGCAAAATAAACACTATTATTATACTTTGGGATTAGATAGCACTGTGGACTATATCCCAGGATATTATTATTACATGGGACTAAGTTTCATCACACTGATTAGTGGTCCAATAATAAGGCAGTGGTCACAGAAGTGTCTATCCCAGTTAAACTGGTATCTGGTTTTCAAATCAATTTGTGATCCCTAATGCTGTATAGTATCTGTAACGAGCCAACTCAGTGTGTGCCTGTGCAACATTCTTGGTAGGATAGTCTGGTATTTGTTTACCTCTAGTTAATACACACAGTTTACAGTTGATCACAATAGCATACATTGGCCTTTATATCTTTGCTAGGTAAAGCTTCATAAATCCTGACCAATGGCAACAACTTTATTGTACACATATCTGCTCAAGAAGTTTAATAGTCCACTGTTGAAAATAGGCCCCTCCCCTTGCACGCTACTCTGATAAATTTTGGGCTTCTCTCATCCAGCTCCTGCCAGCTATCTTGCATAAATCATCCACCTGGCCTTAATAGGTATCGCTGTTAAATTGAATAATATTCCAATCATTTTTATTTAAAAAATACGTAATTAATGAAAGAGAACAAAGCCAGTGTGAACAGACTACAAAAATAAGATTGATACCATTACATTACAGGCATAAAGTACAATCAGACAAGAAACCATTGCTCTAAATGATTGTCAAACCCGCAACATTGCTGCAATGGCATATATATCTTACACCAGTACACAATTCATGCAGTTTTATATTTATTCAATACATGTTGAAACACACCACTAGGTATAAAGAACTAATAATAATTATGTTTGAAGTGCATTCGCTTCCTTTAAGCAGTTAGTACACAAGTATATTATTTATTTGTAGTATTTCTCCTTGTACTGTGTGCACAATTGATAAGGCAACTTGTTTGTATTTATGTATTAATTATGTGTGACTTTGTTCAACTCCTTGTCACTGGCTATTACAAAGTATGTAATGTAATCTAATACCTTTAAACGAGCAATTCTTGTATATAACTATATATATATATATAATCTGAATTTCGGAAACGGCTCCAACGATTTTGATAAAATTTTGTATGCAGGGGGTTTCGAGGGCCATAAATTAATCTAGCTAGGATTCATTTTTAGAAAATGTCGTTTTATTCGTGTTTTTAACAATCAAATATATAAAATCAATGTACAATGTAGTGCCATCTATCGCAACTCGAGCAAACTACATTAAACTATACTGGAATAAGTTGCACAATAAATGGTATCAGGGCGTACCAAGGGAGGGCGCCACTTAACTTTTTTTTTTTTATTTGAAGAAAAATAACAAAAAGGTGGCGTTTGAATAGTCCCAATGTTGCCAAAAAACCCATTTATATAATAAAAATACCTAGTGATGCTCGGTCACCAGGTACTGTATAATAAAGTGTTACTTAATTATTTTGCACCACATCACCTGACTATGGGCCTAAGGCCTTACACCCTCCCTCTTTCTGTTTGCCAACAAGTTGTGTTAACTGCTGTCTTGTGTTGTGCATGTAACAATGTAAGTGATATACAACCTCCAAGTCTCCTAAATCAGCAGATTGGGTATATAACTTTGACATATAACTGGACACATAGCTATCTCACCTAAAATCAAGGCAAATAACCAGCATACAGTTTAATTTATACTCCAAGGATTAATTGTCTTGAATGTGAACAGATGTCATAATCTTGGGCCCAGTGGTCAGGATTACCAACAAAATGATTTACTTATTTAGTACACCAGTGCCAAAGAAATCTCAATGATTTCTTTAATATTAGTAAGTCCATATAATTTTTAAATCAAATTACTTAATCTTCACTACATAGTATAAAACAAAGTCGCTTTTTCTGTCCCTATGTCACTTTGTTTGCTTAAATCTTTAAAACTACGCAACGGATTTTGATGCGGGTTTCTTTAATAGATAGAGTGATTCAAGAGGAAGGTTTTTATGTATAATAAATGCATAATATAGTATGGAAACACTGTTAATTTTCGAGGTTTCTAATGTGATGTGTGACGCTTACATTGCAAACGCTGGTTGCACCCTACGAGATAGATCAAAATAATGTACTACAGTATTGTACACCTTAAAAATTACTACAAAAAAGTCCGCGACGGTATATGTCTATCTCTTAGGGATAACCCACAACAACCATTTTTATTCCTTTATTTTTACGAGAAATAATGGCTTATTTACGAAGTGATTTTAAGCAATACAGAATGAATCCTTATACAATTAAGTAAATTAAATACATTGTGCATTTAATATAGATCAAAATGGCCCTTTACAGTAATTAATTTGAATGAATATATTCGAAGATATTACAGATTTAAAATGCACGAATCTGCAATCTGCATCTGAAATCCACCCGTGCGAAGCCGGGGCGGGTCGCTAGTATAAAATATTTAACTTTTAGCACCTAAATATTGACCAGGCTCACAATCTTGATTTCTACTAAAGTGAGCCTTTATTAACATGTTATGGTTATTGTTTTAACTTCACATCTATATATATAGGTTACTAACTTTTGCACGCGGCTTCGCTCACGCAGACTTTCATCACTTACTTACCCCCTTAGGGGTGGAATTTCAGAACCAACATGCTAGATTTCAGAATTCTAGGATCAGCGGTTTGGGCTGTGCGTTGGTCTCTGGGTATGTCAGTCACCTTCCTCTTTTATATATATAAATATATTTTGTGGTAGAGGAAGGCAAACAAACAGCCAAGACACTTGATGTCTGGCAATATCCTGTAACTTTTGAGTTGTAAACGTCTGTTTACAACTCAAGAGTTACAAGTGCGTGCACCCTTACACTCCTTCTTCCACAAACAGAGAAGGGGCGGCTAGTCTTTGGCAGCCTGACTCATTTAGGGAATAACAATGAAAGAATTGCTGCTACAATTGGTACCATTCATGTTGAGCTGCCTATTACCTGCATTACTATTGATATACGGCTCTCCCACAAAACCACAATAACTTGTGATTACATAATGTGAATACCTTTGGTAGGCATGCACTTGCATCAAGTTGGTAGTACAGTAACAACTTTTCCTTTAGATGTAAATAGAAACCAATATTTATTTAAAAATACAATACAAATCCTTCAATACCTATGATAGTTTGTTCTTGAACTACTGAAGTTAAACTTAACTTAAGTGTACATGTTATGTCATACCTCCAAATTAATGTAACAGCAAGGTTAACTCAATTTCAATAGATAGAATTATATAAATAAATTCTAATTTGAATGACATCAAGGCCCTGAAAAAATAGTCATGAATAATGGAATTATTGACTGCCTGCTGATGAACTTGACGTGTGCTAGAGCAGAAACACAAACGATAATCCATTTATTATGTACATACAAAGTATACATTTTATATGAGAAAGTAATCTGCCTTGTTAGCGTTCTGCCAGCAAACTTGAGTGAGGTAGGCGGTCTCGCAGTCGTCGGCCCCTCGCTGGGTGCCGCAGGCTCGCAGCGAGGGCGCGTTGTGCGCCGACATCTCGGCCGGCAACATCGCCAGCACCGCCTCCACGTCCACCTCGCCCTCCGACATCATGCCCGCCGTCTCCATCGTACACTTGATGTAACATTTGAGCTTAGCGTCCGGCATTAAGTCCGCTCCACCGTTCACTTTCTCCACTAACGAAATGTCTACCCCCGTCTCCCCTGCACAGTTATCGCGCACCATGCGCGCCAGTTCAGCCATTTCGGGATCCATCTCGATACCCGAGACTATTAACGAGAGGTACGCCATCGTTACAGCCAAGGGTGCGAGGATGTGTGCTAACATGACGAATGCCGGCGGGTCTCAAATGCAAATGACCACAACTAGATCAGATCTGTTTATATAGGAAGGTCTCAATGTCGCTAAATGATCTACGGTCTCGTTACCTGTCACTGTTTACTTGCTAAATTACATGCCGACCCTGTAATATCCAGTGATTAAAAATATTGTTTATCCAACTCTGTACATGTACTTAAACAGCATCGGGAGCTGTAATTTTTAGATACTCTGTCAAGTCATTGAAAAAAATGACGCTCAATAAAAAGTGAATTATACTGTTCTGTTGCGTTCGCCAAAATAATGATTAGTTTGAAGGTAGAACATAAAGGAGCGGGGGCGTCACCCTCGTTAAACACATAATGTAGGGTGTGAAGTCCATTTGAGTGACGGGGAGGTGTTGATAGTGGGTAATAGTGTGCGCGTTTGTTCCAGACTCGAATGCAGTCCCTGCGCAGCGCACACAACAGCACCATCACAGAGACCTTCCGGCACATGGTGCAGCGGGAAGGACTGCTCAGGTAAACACCATTCTAATATCCCTCTCACATCGATTACACGACTTAACATTAAGTTAGTGACGTGTGGCGAAGACGGGACTCGCGTTACCTATGAGGCTGTTGCGGCTTCGCCTGTGTTAGGAACACGTGCCACCTACATAAGTTGGTCGGTAGCCGTACATCTAATAAATTCACCAAGTCCTTCTGGAACCATTTAACCTGCAGTCTTCATACTTATATTGTATTTTTAAGTTGTCAGCGCTCTCTGTTCCTGTACCTACACATTTAATCGTGCGGGATTTTATCCATGAACATCTTAGAAAAAGTGACATAATCTAAAATTGATTTAAGATTCAACACCGACTTGTTAAAATTAAAAAATGTCAGGATTGGCCAAATCGTGCTGAAAGTGTCATACGAGTATAAGGGGTATGGTATAGTAATGAGAGTAATAACATAATGAATGCATGTACAAATATACAGTTCAGGTGTAATGACGTGTATGGCGGGAGCTGTGCTAATATTGACGCCAGTCAGCGCGAGTGTTGGCGCCGCGCGATACCGAACTGTGTACATAGACAGGTGCGTAACCTGTCTATTTAACACACTAATATCAACTTAAAGCTGTATTTAATAAATACAAAGTGAGTCTACGTGCTAAACATGTTACAGTGGAGGATGCTGTCTTATGTGTTGGCATAATGTAAGATGTATCTCTAAGTATAGATGATTGCAGCAGTCCTGCGCGTACCGCGACCTCACTAAATTTGTTATTGGATATTAATTATCGCAACAATATGTAACTGGCTGTTTCCACGTCTTGCTGTGGCACATTATGATCCCAAAAAGTACATAAAAACCATATTTGATGCTTGTTGTATATCGTTCCAAATTTGAGCTCAATTAGTAGAGAACATTTTGAAGCGTACAAGAACCAGCCTAACATTTAATATAGATAGATATCACATTACACACACGTCTACAACCTTAATGTAAAATACTTTAATGCAAAGGTAGTAGAGCCAAGCTGATTTCTGCACGGACGGGCCGGCCGGCCGGAAGATCAACGTAAATTACGTAAAATGACAGCGTTCGTGTTTCGTTGTTGAGTGCGAGACCGGACCGGACGCCCAATGATGCAAAGCATCACTAGGCCATAGTGTGGGTCACCATACTGCATTGTCTGCATGATCAATGAGTATGGTTTCCACCACTCTTAGATTCTGCTTATGCTTTCCATCAGACAGAGTAGAGTCGAACTCCGGAGCTCTTGTAGTAGACGCCATTACGATGTCTGATAGAAACCGTGCCTGTCCGTCCATGGTGACTTTGAGAGAAAGTGGCACTCGTTCATGCTAATAGAATGACATCGGGAATTCATACGTTTTTGGTAACTGAACAAGACAAACCCAGGCACATCTTTACATGTCTAATGTGGAAAGTGACTGGTCGCGGTTATACCTACACTGTTTAACGAGGGCTGTATAAGAGTCTGTCTGTTGCTTCTATGTGGTTTACAAAAATAATATTCTGTCGATAAAGTATGGGTTTTTAGTGGGTACCAGGTATGTGATTGCTTAATCGTGATGTTAGATTGTCGTTGCAAAGATAAGTAGTAGGTATGTGACATTGGGACTATGTCGCGCTATCGCGATCAAACGCAACTTGTGTTAGGTTACCGAGTGTGACTGCTCGCTATCTCCTCTCGTCGCATCGGTACATTACAGCACACCGATAAAATATATACTTATGTAGCAATAAATGTATATAAGGATATAGGTCAATGCGGCGGTGATATCGTTTATAATGTTAACGTACTTTTTTTCGCTAATTTATCAAACAATAATTATCTCTAGTTGTGTTTTAGGGTTCTGTAACAAAGAATATATTATTAAAGAAATTACGAGCTGAGCTAAAAACAACATCGTCGTCATCATCATCTAAACCTCTTCTTAGAAAGGATGATGCCCAATGATGCAGAAGCATCTCAATAAGTCACCATAGTGTGGGTGGGTCACCATGCTGTATTGTTGCATTGTCAGCATTCGCAATGAGTATGGTGACCACCACTCTTGGATTCTGCTTATGCTTTCCATCAGGCAGAGTAAAGTCACTTTGACAGGCCCATACATAAAAAAACTAAAAAGGAAGCTTTCGCCTACTATGCACGTAATTGTTAAATACCGCCTGTCTCCGGTCCTTGCTTCGTCAGCTTGCGTTCTGGTATACCTCGTGCTATTTTTTAGTTTCCAGAAGCTATATTCTCCCAAACTGCCATGAGAAACGATCTCACTCTTGGTTGGGAAGTGTTCTGATGCGCCTTTTGGATCTTGCATTGTCGTGCATCAACAAAAATCCAACTTGATAACTGACAGTTTGACGTGCCATCGTCATTAAAAGCACCTTGTCGTCTCACTGACACTTTGTGACACTCTTCTACTTCGTATTCGTCTGAAAGCAATACACTGCGGTCGCAAAGTTCTCGTGAAGATTTCAAGTTTAGTAACGCTGCGTTACTTCTTCAGTTTTGGACTTCTCTCTGAGCTTTAGGCTTGTGCCTTAATGCTTCTCATCGTACGCTCACCAACAGCGACTCTTTACGCCTATATCGCATCGATTCTATCATCACGGAACCCCACTTTGCTTCTTTTTGGTTGCCATGTGTTTAGACCGCTGTTCCGGAATTTTATGAACGCAAGTTTTATTGAAGTTTTTGAAGCGCCCACCTCCCGTTGTTTTCGTCCTTGGTGAACAATGAAAAAATCAATGAAACCGAAAGCTTTCGGTTACTAACATTAGAATAATTTGCAACTTGACTTCCCTGTTGAGCTGCAAAGCAGTTGTGGCATTAATCTGAGTAAAGTTAAATGAACGCTGCTTGATCCATACATTTTTTATTTTTTTTTATTTTTCGCCCTGCCAAAATGACTCTACTGATGGAAAGCATAAGCAGAATCCAAGAGTGGTGGTCACCATACTCACTGCGAACGCAGACAATGCAACAATGCAGCATGGTGACCCACACCATGGCGGGCTAGTGATGCTTCTGCATCTTTGGGCCTCCGGTCTCGCACTCACCAACAAAACACAACAGCACGCTGTCATTTTACGTAGATTTCCTGTGCGAGGGTAGTACCGCCCCGGTCGAGCCGGCCCAACCGTGCTGAAATCAGCGTGGCTTTACTATCTTGAGTACTACTACTAAATTGGAAAGTAACTTACGGCGGTTTTCAATAACCTATCGCCAGTTAAGGATAGATCGCTATCTCCGATTTGCAGCGTGATCTTATCTATCCATAACTTGCGTTTCACAATCAAGGATAAGCGCTATCTATCTCTTACCAACGACGGATAGCTTTTTCCCTCTTGACACGTTTAGTGCTTTGCTACACAAATCTTTAATGTTAAAAACAAATATTCACTATTTATTTATTTTTATTAAAAGTACTTGTTGTTTGTATTTTTAAAAGATTTTATAGTGAATCAACATTAACTTGATTTTTTTTATTCGTTTACCACATTCAAAATGAAATAAAACGTTTCGACATATCGAATTGACGTTTGTTTGTGCGCGCGTATCTTGTGATATTTATTTAAATATTGATATTGATTGTTTAAATTATTGATATATATTTGTAAATCAAAATGAATCCTATAAGTATCTACATTGATGATAACTTGTGCAAGATACTAATTTGATGATGGATGAAACAGAAAACATTGAAGTGAAGTTATGAAGAGCTGGGACCTCCACCACAAGTGAAGTGAAGAAAAGGATTTAAATTTTTATCATTACATTTTCATTGTGTGATTAGTTTATATTGTATTGTGATCTCAAATTTGTGAAAGGTAATAAAAATTACATAAAATATGATTAATTATTGTTTATTTTACACATTAAAGTATATATTTATTACCAATTGCCGTTCTGACATGTTTAAAATTGGAGAATTGTCATGAATAATTACATTTTCCTCCTGTGTTGTTTCTGAAATCGATATTTTAGGCTCTATCTTTGCCAAATTCATGTGCCTGGCAATATTGTATGTTGCATATTTTTTTAATTTGGCCTCATTTTTAAAGATAGTATGGAGAATCTTCTTTTCCAAACTCCAATGCATCTGCAATATTACAGTAGGTATTAATAGTGTATTTAAACCATTTACCATGCATCTAATATTTAGTAAACAAAACAAACCTATAGTATTTCTTGTTTTAATGTGCGCTTCATTATAACATTGCTCTGATGGAGTATTTGGGTTGAGTAGGGGTGTCAATAGATAGGGTGTACATGAATCGCTATCACCAAGCCGCCAGCGATTTCCAAGTCCACCTTGTTCACAATAATCTGCAAGTTTAATATTTTATATAAGTCTTTTAAGCAATAGGAACAGTGTACTTATTTCTTTTTTTTAAAAGGAAATTACTAGTATTCTCGTTAACCCCTCCAGCTAAGCTAAATTGCTTGTGTTAGGAGTGGGTTCATGTCGGTAGTGTACCGGTCAGGATTAGAATCAACAACCTCTTTAATTCTTTTTCGCAAGTCCAATACCTTTATCACTAGGCTACAGCCGCTTCTAAAAATTTATTATTAACAGAATAAACAACTAAATGAGTGACCTTTTAAAATAGAGTGGTTAAATATAGTTGCATCCTGAGTGGACATCCCTGGCCATCGGGCAACAACATTTAGAAACACTAATGAACAATATTACACACAACTTGTACATTGATAGAGAATATTCCTTTCCTGTTTCTAAATTCTTCTCCATTATTTGAGTCTGCAAATAATATGAAAACAGTATTTAATATGTATGTACAGATAGTATGAAAGCATCAAAAAATTAAGTTAGACCAGCACCTAAATAGAAGTATGAGATAGTTCAATATGATATGAGGTACTTACTTGGTGATTGTATTAATATATGGGTGCCATCTATGACACTATGTACTCTGGGGAATCTAGCAATATTATAAAACTCTTGTTGAGTGTGATTTTGTAACACAACAAAGTTTGGGTATAATCTTGCTATGGCTCTGGATACGTCTGCATAGACAATACAGTCGTATTGTCTATGCAGATGCTATTAATACTCCGATAAAATCTGCAACAGACACTAGCATAGTGCCCAATGTATAAAATCGTAGCCAAAAGTATCTGATGGAGGGTGGATATACCATGATTTCTGGAAAAATAAGAACTTTGTTAAAACTTGATATTATGGCAATACTAGCCCCATTATGAGTCTACACTTGAACCAAACCCAATGAAGAAAATATAATACAATTTCTAGTAATTTTCAAATTAAAGAATAGTTAAATACCTATCTGTTCTTTATATTTTTTTATCAAATTTGGCTGAAGTATAAAGTTGAGATTTAAAACGATAACGTAACTTACCTTTTAGATGTTACACTTATATATGGTTGTATCAAATTTATTAACTGATTCACAGCACTTTTATTTAGTCTAGATTTATATGCAAATTCGTGGTCATATAATTTATTCATATAATTCACACGCGGCTTATATTCCTTCTGTAACTGTAAAGGTATGTTTTCTTAAGTATCACTATCACTGCTTTGATCATAATCCATAATAATTCCATGTCGCTATCATCACTGATAAAACCTTCCATTTTTTATATTTACATAAAAAAATAATTATTTTCGAAATTCTATCTGGCCGGGTTGGCGCGTAACTGGCCGATATTGACAGATAAGCAACTGACGTTACTAGAGTTAGCTACACCTATCGGAGAGTAACTCGAAACTTATATTGAAATGCAAGTTAGTCCGATTACTATGAGAGTTCCTATCTCTAGTTGCCTATCCGTCCTCCCAATGATAGATAGACAACTTCGATAGGAAATGCTATCTGCCGGTAGGTTATTGAAACGAAAGTAAGAGTAAAAAGATAGATTTGTTTAACTGTAGTAATGAGAACTAAGGATAGATAGGTTATTGAAAACGGCCGTTAGTTGGTTTGTCTGTTACGCTTTCACGGCTATACCGCTGAATCGATTTCGATGAAATCTGGCAGGAAGATAATTTGATTTTTGAGGAAGGACATATTCTAATCTTTACCGCCACACACGCGGGCGGAACCGCGCGCAAAAGCTAGCCCAATAACCTCGACACTCATCGTAATTACCTATTAAAGAATAGTTTGTTTAGAAATCTGCGAAAAGCGCAAGATCACATTTGCTTTCGTAAGTTTGTATGTAAACTCTTCAGTTTTTATTTTCTATCAATAAATAAATAAGGGAATACTTCCTGCCTAAAATATAGGTTTCTCTATAAAATATTATTTTCGATATTTCTTAGTAGTCTCGGCTTTTCGTTAGTAATAATAGTACGACAGTACCTACTACTTAGTTTGGTGGAGAATAATTTATACGGCTGGTGATATATGTTAAAAATATGGAGACCATGCCAACGCAACGCCCACGGTCATTCATCGATTACCCCTCCCAATCAATATGTGCGAGTCGGAGCACAGGCGCCGAACGCAGCTGCCCGCCATTGTGACCTACCTACTTACGTCACGAGACGAGGCCACTGTCATCTCCATTGTCCTCTACACCTGTTGCCTTCCTTAAGTTTTCATGACTTTCTCATTTCTCGCAGTTCCTTTTTCCTCTAAATCATTCTTTTTTCTTATCCGACCTTATAAACCTCAGGTAAAATAAGCAAGCCAGGTCTCTGATATCAGTATGACCGCTGGCGGTCACGAGGGAACTAGCTTGGATTGGTATAATTCGAGGAAGAAATATTTGATATTATCTTTGTTACTGGGAATTAGGATACCGTTTTGTGACTGTACTTGTGTATGATGCTTTATAGGAATGTGATGAGATTAAAATGACCAATATCTCGATCCCAATTTTGCGACCTTAATAAATACTCTTGTTTTTGCAGTCTATCAACAATGCATAGGCCTACCACACGCGCAAGTATCACCACATTTATACCTGCGCAGGTAAAACTGTCGTCATACATTTGGTTGGCGCGTGATACAGTTTTACCAACTACACGCACATTGTTCCGTGTACAAGCCGGGCCTGCGCAGGCAAAACTGTGGTGATACTTGTGCGTATGGTAGGCTCCTTAGAGGGAACCTTTTGTCTACATTGTCACTTTATATAAAAACTAGTGGTTGCCCGCGGCTCCGCCTGCGTATATGTCGCAACAAATAGTAGCCTATGTGTTATTCTGATGTATAAGCTATATTACCTACTGTAAAGTTTCATCCAAATCCATTCAGTAGGTTTTGCGTGAAAGAGTAACAAACATCCACCCATCCATCCATACTTACAAACTTTCGCGTTTATAATATTATTATAGACTAGTTGTTGCCCGCGGCTCCGCCCGCGTATATGTTGGTTATCGCGGCAAATAGTAGCCTATGTGTTATTCTGATGTATAAGCTAAATTACTGTAAAGTTTCAACCAAATCCATTCAGTAGGTTTTGCGTGAAAGAGTAACAAACATCCACCCATCCATCCATACTTACAAACTTTCGCGTTTATAATTAGTAAGATGAATATAAATACAAAGATAGGAATTAGTTTGTTTTCATGATTTTTGTTACTTTACAAATTGAAGTGTATCGACCTTGCCTTTGCTGACCTACGGTATATTTGTCGTTTGGATTATTTTTACGTGCCGATAGTTTGTATTACGTCAATTTGATCATAATAACAGAAAATCGGTGTGAAACAGCGCTGGCGCTGTGTTTCACCGAGTGAGTGAGGATACCGGAGGCCCACACCCCAAAGGCCGGCAAAGCACTTGTGATGTTGCGGGTGTCCATGGCCTGCAGTAATCGCTTACCATCAGGCGACACGTCAGCTCATTTGCCCCCTATTCCATAAAAAGAAATGAATATTATATGGTCAACCATTTCTGGTCTACTAATTTTTTATCTTACGCAACTCATTTCTAAGTGTTCCCTATCTTAGAGGTTTCTACTACGGGCAATAGGAGAGGCAGACGAGGATGCGCGGGTCAGCTAGTCTCAAATAAATTTGAGAATCAAACAGGAACTTATATAGTTGTGCGCGAACTTGCAGCTCTTTACCGTTAAGCTCATTTCCATATTTTTGTCAAATAGGATTCGTGCCACCATGCATAGACATTCCACACACTTTCTTAATAGATATGCACACGTGCATATCTATTAAGAAAGTGCTTGCTTGATACAGTATAAAGTAGTACTTCACCTGTCACGCTCCTGAGATGACGATTGTGTTTTACTCAAAATGTTCAACGATTACGGGAGTTAGGTATTCCTCGCACTGATTTCACCTAGGTTCTGTAAAACTTAACTATAGTGCTATGGATTAGTAAACGCGTCAATTATTGTATAAATCATAGCATTCAAGCACATTACAGTGCCGACCCGAAGCAGGACATGCGTAATTCCTTCTAATTAGGGTTGCGAAATATTACACTAATTTAACCGTATTCAATATAATGAACGTTACTAGCGAATTTCTGATCGTTTCCGTTTTTGGTATATGTACCTATAAACCACGTTTTGATACACACGTAATATAATATGTTATAGCTCAAATCTGTGCCACGGTTTGTGTATTCCGAGCTCAGATCAGATTCCGAGAAACACTTAATGTTATATATCCTTTAAGTGGAAATGTACAATTAGATACTTTATTCCCTTGAAATTACAAGCAATGATCGTCCTCTTACAAACCATTTATTAAATACTGTTAAATGACCGCTTTGCCTGATGGTAAGAAGACATGGTATATCGTTTCCTGTAACATATTGATGGATTTGTAGCACCTTGTGCCCAATGAAAGAAGTCAGAACTACTGTACGTAGGCAACGGAAAGTACAATGCTGGTTTGATCCGGTTCGTTCCTGGTAAAAAATGCCGTAAACTGGGATTGTTAATGAATTCGGCAAGGATCACGAGACGAGACGAGGGGCGCGCGGCGTACCGCGGTCACAGCGCCAACTAGATTAGTATCTCTTACACAAGTGACGTGCCCGTTTGTGCAACAATATAATACAGGACAACTGTCGCCGCACCACCTCGAGCCACGTGGCGCCTGCATGTATCAGTCAAGCATTGGCTTGTGGCGCTTGATTCGATTCGATACATTACTCACTCCACTGCTATCTACTGCGTAGCAAATAAACATCACCTATTGCAATATGGTAGCCTAAGTTTCAGATGAAGCTTGACTGAACACATTT
This sequence comes from Diaphora mendica, assembly GCA_949125395.1. NCBI lineage: Eukaryota > Metazoa > Arthropoda > Insecta > Lepidoptera > Erebidae > Diaphora > Diaphora mendica. The sequence goes on along the minus strand of OX421332.1, from coordinate 116,718 downwards.
TTATGACGCTTTAACAACTAAGATGGTAATAGTTTTTTGTTCTTCCTTTGGCTGTGCGCTGGCCGTTGGAGCGTTAAATTTCACTGTTTCGTACAACCCGCCTCATCCGCTTGAATTAAAATCTAATTAAATTATTGCTAATCTGTTTGCTATTTGTATAGACTCAGTAATTGTTTTTGTTTGTAATTGTGTCTGTTTTTTTTTTTATGTATGGCCCGCCAGAATGACTCTACTCTGCCTGATGGAAAGCATAAGCAGAATCCAAGAGTGGTGGTCACCATACACACTGCGAATGCCGTATGGCGACCCACACCATGGCGGCCTAGTGATGCTGCTGCATCTTTTAGTCTAGTCAACAAGTATGGAACTTGTTGACTAGACTATTTGGGCCTCCGGTCTCGCACTCACCAACGAAACACGACAGCACTGCTGCTGTTATTTTACGTTGATTTTCTGTGCGAGGGTAGTACCGCCCCGGTCGAGCCGGCCCATTCGTGCTGAAATCAGCGTGGCTCTACTACCTAGTATAGTCTACTACCCTATTGTCTACTTACTACCTAGTATAGTCCGTAGAAATCAGTACTCATGAACAACGTGTGACGCTGATGTCGCTGATCATAACTGATCGATATTAAATCAATCACCATTTGTGTTAGATTGATATTAAATTGTTTATTTATTTCAACGGCTAATCCATTTTGTAGTAAACCGGAGAGATCTTAGTTAGCGTGGCGACTACCGCTAAGACAAAAAATGCCATTTTTTTTGTCTTTTTGTCGTTTGCACAAAGCGTCGTCGTCTTCTGATTCGCATGTGAATTCGAGGTAAATAATAATATATGTAGCAGTGAGGACGAAATGTACACAACAACATTACAACCGACAAAGTGTTAGTCCCGAGAATTAGAGAAAAAGCTCTACCCAATACGGTGAGACTTACATAATAACAGTATAGAACGTGTGTTTATCAGAACAACACAGCACCTTTGGCTTGTAGCTCTGAATGTGAACGCGAGAGGCAGACGCTCCTCTACGCGATAGCGACACTCACTATTTGTTATGAGGCATAGTACTGATAAGGCTCCTATCACACGAGCCATTTATACACATTGTTTATTAGAGCCGCGAGCAATGGGACGATGTTGCACATTTTACTCACCATGCACCACTCATACATAGCGCGGTCATTCGGCGCGCTATCGTTCTCTCAACCGCAGCATCACAGTCGGAAGTAAATGCTTATTCTAATGAATGGGACATGTTGTGTGAGCGACTATCTCAATGAATTGCTAACGTGGGTCGCTATTGTACAACTCCAGCTCACAGATTGTTACGTACATACCACCAATTTAAGTCTACCGATTGATAACATTCAATTACATTCGTTCTGGAAATTTCAAACTTACTAGATTATAGATTTACCTACTTGCTAGTTAAGCTTGCTAGTTTAAGATATACTAAGTAAAAGATTTCAAATTAGTCTCAATGAATAAATAGACATTTGCATAATCCTGGATACATATAAATAAATCTACAAGCATAAATAAGTGTTTAATCTTGCAGCATTGATGTAGCGTTCGTAATTACAAATTGTAATGCGCAATCAGACCTTTTTATCATTGTAATTGCTAATTTATATGATAGGCTATGTAAAAATGAAGTATATCGTCCATAATGAACATACCTAATTGTAGTTTAATTGAACCGAATCAACATTGACGACGCTTAGTGAGATAACGCGCCGATAGTGGTCTGATTTGGTAACAGATACGTCATGAAGTTGTCGCATGTCTAAGGCTCTCTTACATATACATACTACTAACATTTCACCCGAAATCTGCATTCATTATTTCTAATTAATGATAACATCTAACCACTATAATATTTAGTATTTGGCCGTGATGCGACAGACACAATACTACGCGGGTGCGTATCCACCAAAATAGTTGGCAATTTCAGTGTTTCCAACTGTTTGTAACTCTTTAGAAAATCGCCAACATTTGTTTCCACTGTGTCTACACCGAGTCGCCAACAATTTGAAAAACATTCGAACTCTAAGCGTCTCCACAGAGCCAATAAATATCTGCAACAAGCGTATTCTTTTGATGTTTACCGCTAAAAACAGAAACACGGTTTCCAACATTTGTTGAGAATTTTTGTTGCCAACACAAGGAAATTATATAAACTTTTGTCACCAACACGTGTTGACAACACAAAAGTTGGCAACTTTCGTTCGGTGGAGACTCGGCTTTACTATCACCTATAAAGTTAAGGTGGATTGGTCTGCGGCTGAATGAAAAACACTTATGTGAGGTGCCTGGTACAGTGTGCGACTGTTATCCTTGTTGTTGACTTTCCATCATCTTCCTAGCCTTTATTATCGGCTACTAGTTCAACCGGTTTTACCTGAATATCAATTTTTACACGGAGCGACTGGCATCGGACCTCCGCAACCCTGAGGGCGAACTGAATCCGATGATTGAACTAGTTGTCAGTATATTTGAGGGCACTGACTTCCCAATAACGATTGCCATAGATGTTCATGACAACCGGGACCGACGACTTAACGTGCTCTCCGAGGCACGGGCGGGAAACACCGCAATCTTCCATACTCCGGGTTGCTATTAAGAATTTATTGTAAGAGCCTCAACGGTAGTAGAGCCACGCTAATTTCAGCACGAACGGGCCGGCTCGACCGGGGCGGTAGTACCCTCGCACAGAAAATCAACGTAAAATGACAGCGTTCGTGCTGTCGTGTTTCGTTGGTGAGCGCGAGACCGGAGGCCCAAATAGTCTGGTCAACAAGTTCCATACTTGTTGACTAGACTAAAAGACGCAGAAGCATCACTAGGCCGCCATGGTGTGGGTCGCCATTGGCAATGAGTATGGTGACCACCACTCTTGGATTCTGCTTATGCTTTCCATCAGGCAGAGTAGAGTCATTTTGGCGGGCCAAACATAAAAACAAAAAAACCAACAGCAGTCCGACACGGGAATCGAACCCGAGACATCTTGATCTGCAGTCGCTTACGCTAACCACTAGACCAACGAGGCCAGCTGCCTCGTTTACTTTACCTTTTTGATGCAAAACCTTTTTCTTGTTGACTTTATATTATAAAAATTTAAACGTACACCGATTTTTGCCACTTCCAAATCATGTTAAATGGCAAAATATGAACAATTGTCACAACGATGTCTACTCACCGTCTACGTATTAATGTCGGACATCTAAATCTGTAGTTTTTGCAAGAGGCGGCGTTCTCCAGCTGCTTGGTTCTATCTCGGTCGTCAGCCTCTCGCTCAGACGCATGTAAATGTAGTTACGTAGCAATGTCAAGCAGCCATGTACAAACGACGACGTAGCGATGTACCGTGTCCACCGGTTGTCACATTAGGAGCACGGACATGCATCGAACACGGCTCAAGCAACGTCCTAAACAGAAAGTAGTTTAAACATTGTCAGTGTATTCCAACCTCGGTCCTCAGTCAGTAAAGGATTAGGAAATAGACAGATATTATTGACAAAATAATTGTCTTTCATTCAACATTGACAAGATGGAGAGCGCTAGGGAATGAGTCATATTTTTCTTAAGAAGATGACGTCTCGTTCACGCTCAACGACATTCTATTGTCAATTACTGCAATCACGCTATTGCAACGAGGATATTGTTTTGTTTGCTCGAGTATTTACAATATTATTTATACGACACATATCTAAATACACACATTTATTCAAAGTTTACTTTGCAAAGCTCTATCTGGTACTGCTGCTTCCAGAGAAATGAATCTCTTACAAGACTAATACAAACTTGGGATATAAATCGCAATATAATTTGTTTCGTTTTTAGTTTTAAAAAAAAGTCAGAAGCACCAGGCTTAAAATTACGTAAGTAAAACCAGACCATCACTAAATACAAGTTTGATCCAAATCGTTAGTGCCGATACCGTGAAGCATGAAATATTCACAAATACAAATTTATATACGAGAAGTGATCGTTTAAACTAAAGGTGGTGATGAATTAGAACTTGCGGACTGCAAACACTCGTCGCGAGTGTGCAAGCACATATATGTTAGCCTGTCCTTGTCCTTGATGTAGCTTTGACTTACTTTTAATTACGGACTGGATGTCAAACAAGTTTAGTCTCGATTACCAGAAGATGTGTCTTCTGGTAATCGAGACTAAACTTGTTTGACATCCAGTCGGATACCGCACAGAAAATTAAGATATTTTTTTAAGTCCCATTACAAAAATGGTCGTCATATTTTTTTCAACACAATTGTCTTTACACATTATAGTATATGAATACTTATTTAAAAAAAAATGGTTGTCTGTAAAGTCGGTTGATGGACGATAGTTTTACGTGACAACGTCATAACAAAACATTGATGGAATGATGAGAGATAGAAAGCGCCGCATCTATCTCTCATAAACATTGATGTACCTAATCATACAACGACGTACAATTAGCGAAACGGGACAATGGACGCAACGGGACAATGAGCGTAACAGGACAAAGAGTCATCATTTTTCGTGCATGCAGCCGTCATTCATCAATTTATTAGACGTTGTCTTACGAACGTCTGTGGCAATGATAACGGGTAGTTCAAGCCCCTCTAAGTGCGACAACAGCCTTTTTACAATACCTATAACTTGGATTTAGCCCAGTTCTTAGATTATGGAGGTCTGATGGCAATCGCTCCACGTAGAAAATGGAAGTGCAGCCGTATCGTAGCAGATTTAAATCCGACCCCTCGTCTAGTTAAGGAAAAAGTTCAGACGGACTAACTTGATTGTTTTATTAAAAACTGATGATTTGATTACCATAACAATTTTTAATTTGGTTTCTTTCACCTGTTTCTGCATGATTCGTGTAACTGAGAAATGAGTACAACTTACGGTTACCAAAATATTGCAGCAAACTCGTTTCTGCAAAAAATATCTTCCTGTCAGAATTTTTCTATTAAATCCTTGAACCCGTCTAGTTTTAACAGTAAAGGGGGTAAGAGAGACCGGTGGTTCCTCGGCTCATCGATCCATCCACAGAGAGGAGTCTTTTGAGTGAAGTTGTTACTGCTACGAGTATAGGAAAGCCCCGTCAAGTAGTATCAAATCAGCGGACGCTTGTCAGACGAGAATAGACTGAGAGGAAGCTCCACTGGATACAAGCCAGAACTGTACCGCCAGCAACATGTAAAGAGGGTTATTACAAAGATCTCTATCGTAATTATGGCGCACGGGCGATATTAAAAAATCTTAAAAACTCAGAAGTTAATAATTATAATTTCGAGCAAGCTGGCGCTTTGTCCACGTGACCTGACACATTTTATGACACACGGCCAGTAAACTTAGATTGGACCAGTAGCAGTGTTTCAGACATCTTCACCGCCGTCTCTGCTCAAGGGTCATTTTTCCGTGCAAATGCGTCGATTTATTGAATCGTTTCTCATATTGATTCTACACGTGTGAGTACTCCAGTCTAAGTGGTGCCACGCAATAGTCATAAATATGAACATGTTCACTGTTGTGTCTGTCGCTTGGGCTTACCACTTGAGCAGTAGCAGGCTTGACCTCAGTATTGATTCAGAGTTGTGAAGGTCACGGGGCCAAACCGTGGGCGACCTTGGACGCGAAGGGCGGGGAGCGGCCCCGAACGTCTCGCGGCCGCGTGTCTCGGTGATTGCGCAATAAGTTGTGACTGGCTGTTGCGTCGAAATTATTGCCTCTTGCGATATCCTTAGGAAAAGGATTTACTAATCGCTGGCGAATTAGCAGAATTTATCGATGTACCTTGGATTAGATTTGGTCCAGTGGTACTGCTTTATTTTTATTGTTAGCTCATGGGATATAATGTGTCACTTATGCGCACAAACTCCTATAGGATAACGCCATCGTTTTGTTGAGTAAAAGCAAATGATTGCCATGAAGCAATTGTAGGTACGCTTTGGTTTTTTTTTTCGGAATGACCTACAAAATGACATAGCACACATAAGCAGTATTATCCTACATTAGATTCAACCTCCAACATGTGTTTTTAGTAACACTAAACACGGTAAGAGACATTTCTAAATATATTTAGAACAAGTCAATATTTTCGGTGGTGATTGTCGATAGGGAATTTAATCGAATATGACAATATGGTAGGTTTAGCAATAGGCAATGGAAAATGTCTCCCTCACTAAGTAAATTTAAACAAAAACCGATTTCAAGGTTCGACTCGATTTCTCTTGGTGTCCTTATCCTGTACCACCGTTGGGATATCTCCTTTCCATTAAAAAAAAGAATCATAAAAATCGATTCATAAACGACGAAGTTATTCGCGAACACACATAAAAAAAACATATACGGTCGAATTGAGAACCTCCTCCTTTTTTGAAGTCTGTTAAAAAGGACCAGCATTAAGAAGGTTTTGAGCTATAGAAAGATTTGATACGATCCATATAAACCCCAGACATCTGTTACATTCGTCATTTTTATATTTAAAAAAAATGCATTTAAAATTTTCACCGTATTCATGTGACGCACGTATGAGTACTACGAGAATAAATTCTTCAAACAATATCATTAATTTCATTGAATTTGTTACTTCTTGTGAACCTAATATTGATTACGAAGCGCTGCAGCCAATGTCTATATTTTTTTTACGCATGTACTTTTTAAAACGATGGATGAAGAATAACTGGTTTTGCCACTTGTATTCTTGTAGCTTATGTTTAAAAAACTAAGATACGCGAGTGTGAAGCATTACATCATGTAGCAAGATAACACCATTGGATAAGTAATGTAACATAATGATCTCTCGATTTAACATCAAAATTAGTTATAATTACATTTACAGGCAAGTAAATTACGACCATGGGAGACGCCTGTGCTCTTATTGTTGCGATATTAGTAAATAAATATTTTATCTGTTTAAATATAGCATCGAATTATTGCCAGTCATGGTGAGACAAGTGTCCCTGAGCATAACGCTCGCTGATAACTATTATACCCGCTACGTACATTTCTATAGCTATGTGTTATTGTCAATGTAATTATTGGGTGTTGTGCATCAGCAAAATATATATTTTGAGCAAGCTCGCAATACACGCGTCGCCAAACTCTGCTACTGCTACTCAACTGCTTACCTGGATGTTTAAGGGCAGTGGCAGGTACATTACAATGGGACGCAAGGAAACACCGTACCTTATTGATTTTAACGAGTTGAAATTGATTTGTAACAATATAAATAGGTATCGGGTGTATAATCCAAGGCTAAGCTTGACCTGGACTATTATAGTTAGTACTATGAACTCGTTGATATACAAATACATAATAAAGCAGAAGCTAGTTACGTATACATATTAAATCAACATACAATGAAAACATTACCAATATTATCGTAATTTCTTCAAATTAAATTCCAGCACTTGATCCTTACGTCACAATGATAAAAATATACATTGATTGTGACAATGTTTACCACAATTGGATTGGTAATGAAAGTAATAATTGTAACAAGCGATTGTAAATTCAAACGTGAGCTGTCAACAATACTAGTTATACAAAAACTAAGTGTGCGATGTTTCTAACGTTTCACGAGAATGATACAAGTCAGATGACCAAGTTTGTGTTTGAACTACGACCTCATTCATATCTTACGTTATATTTGTTACATATTTGGCAAACGTTACATTTGACAGAACTTCCTCTCAGCTCTGTCGAAGCAGTTTGGATTTCGTGTATTACAAGATGCAAAAAGTTTCTTTATAATATGTTTTCGATTATAATTTCATGGATGATAATAAAATAGGGAGTCACAGTCATCTAATCGTCTGTTTGTACTCTGGATCAACTGCCACTGCCATTCGTGCAGTGGAAATTAAAGATTTTAGGGTTTTGTGTTCTGAAGTTCATATCTCGTCTAACTCTCGATCTTTTCTTTTTTATATATTAGAATTTGGCTTTAGCGTGTTCTTATGTGTCCGCAGGCCTATCCGCGGCATGACGGCGGTGGTGGCGGGCGCGGGCCCCGCACACGCCTGCTTCTTCGCCACCTACGAGCACAGCAAGCACACGCTCTCCCATTACACCAGGCATCGACATGAACACATCGTACATGGTGCGTATTCTATCATCCCTCACAAACAGACACCAATACAACACTCATCCATAACTACAGCGAGCGCATTTGAGACACTAACACGAACTAACGTTTGTTTCCGGCTTTTGATTTGTTTAACAAAAAACCTTAATTTGTGATATTTGTGTAAGTATTATGTGATGTTTTGCTCATTATGTTATATTGTCGATAAACCTTTGACATTGTAAATAATTGAGGAGCACTTGTCAAAGAGGAAATCATCACGACACGATATAAACACACGCTTGGGTAACAGTTTAATGGTGGCGCGTCCATGTGCGTGCGACCACAGCAATACGTCTCGTACCTGCCACTTGGCCACGTCTTTCTTAACCTCGTCGATGGCAATAACCAAAGATACAGTTTTGAAAATTGTATTGGAGTTTTATGTTCTCTGCCGTTGCCAAATCGGTAATCCCAATATCATTGACATTCACAAGCTAGGGACAAGTAGAGGGTATCACTGCCTTTATTGTATGACCTGACACAAACCTTCTTCCTTTTCATTCCACCTTCCACTGCCTTAGGGCCTTGACTCACACTACATTCCTTTTTTTAAATATTTAGTTTCTAGTTCGAAGTTATGTCCAAAGACTTTTTCTAAGTTTAATTTGTGAGTACAGAAGAAGAATTTACTCAAAATAGTTAGCTTTTAACTTAAACCCTTTAAAGTAATTGAAGGAGGTATTTATTGCACCATCCTAAAATATATGTACATGTTTGTGTTACACCCTGTATCTGTGTTTTGGTACAAATGTGCCTCCGACATAGACGTAGATAACGAGTAGAAGAGATGTTTCGGCGGCTTTCGGTTTGCCCCCAAACTGTGCAACTGGGCTGCCGCATTCCTGCACCAGCGCCGCATCAGAGTCCTTTGCGACGGTGCGGCCTCCGATTTTCAGTCGATTAACGCTGGAGTACCGCAGGGCTCCGTCCTGTCGCCCACACTGTTTCTTCTGCATATCAACGACATGTTAGCTCTTGGCAACATTCATTGCTATGCAGACGACAGTACAGTTCATGGGCGATATTTTGGACATCCTACAGCCAAGCTTGCAGATATCGAGGAAAAACGACAGGAGCTTGTCGTTCAACTCGACCATGTTCTGGGCCGCAATGGGGCTGTGAGAATCTGGTCGAGTTCAATGCCAAGAAAAAGTGCGCGTTCTCTGCCAAAAAGTCTCCATTCCTTCCCCTTCCCACTTTTCAGAACACTCAAATAGCATTACCAGGATATCAAGCCTACCTTAGGCTTGATATCCTGGGCATGGATATCTACCGAGATCACAACCCACGCGAATACGTTATATACTACGTATACGTAAGCTATACCCTATTCAACGAGCCTTGAGCCAAAAGGTAAACAAACCATAAAAAGGGTTCTTTAGATGTCACGATTGATGTAGTGAACTTATTTTATAAAAATAACTACGGAAGTAATACACAGACAACATAAGAAATTATTTTTTAAACCGAAGTCTATAAAACTTATGTAATCTGTTCAGACTTATTTGAAACCAAATATCATAAATGCCATAAATGATTTTCTTAATTTTAATTAATTATGTATTAAATTGTTTACATGTAAAAGAACCTAAAAAAGAAGTTATTCTCAAACTTGGAACGCATTTTAATACGACTAAATGTAGACCACAGATACTGCGAACATTTTACATCAAAATGTGACGTTTTGTCATCGGTCGGGTCATACCCGCCATCTTTACTGTCGATCAACTTGTTTGAGAAACATTGTTTTCTTTGTTTACACTTTGGCTCAAGTCCAGATGAATAGGGTATAGGTGTTTTAAACAAGGTGCGACGGTTCTTCTCGCCCGGGCATCTGTGTCTTCTTTACAAGACCCAGGTTCGCTCGTGCGTGGAGTACTGTTCTGATCTTTGCGATGGTGCCGCACAGTACCTGTTTGACGCTCTCGACCGGTTGCAGCGGCGAGCAATCCGCATTGTCAATGGGTGAGTCGCCGAGTCCCTTGCAGTTGCGTAGAGATGTCGCCTCTATGGCAGTACTCTGTCGCTTGTATCACGGAGAGTGTTCTGAGAAGCTCTTCCAACTGGTCCCCCCTTCCCCCGTCCTCTACAGGACAATACGCCTTGGAAGTCACCGCTTCAGAGTGGTAGATCGATCTCGTACTCATCGCTTCGGTTCGTCCTTTCTGTGCCAAGCGGTCAAAACCTGGAATTCACTTCCAGCGCACGTGTTTCCATCCCACTATGATCCCGGGTCCTTTAAGAGGGGCGTAAAAAAGCATGTCACTAGGCGGCCATAGTGTGGGTCACCATGCTGCAATGTCCTTATTCGCATTGAGGATGGTGATCACCACTTTTGGAATCTGCTCATGCTTTTCATCAGGCAGAGCAGAGTCATTTTGGCGCAGCTATTACATAAAAAAAATGTAACACAATACGTCGCGACTGTTCCAGGTTTGTCGGGGTGTATCGCGTCGCTGGTGCATGACGCCGTCTCCAATCCCGCCGAGGGTGAGTACTCAACACTTTCCATTATACTTTATTTTATATAAAAATCTTGTCTTGTCTTCTTGTCTTGTCTTGTCTTGATATAAAAATCAATTGCTGTTCGTTTGTCTCGCTAAAGCTCGAGAACGGCTGGGCCGATTTAGCTGATTTTGGTGTTGAAATGTTTGTCGAAGTCCAGGGAAGGTTTAAACGGTGAAAAATGAAAATAACTTGAAAATCCAAATGTCACGTTTACGAAGTAGCGGGCACAGCTAGTTAATTTATAAAACTACATATAACCAAATCTCAATCACACCGGTGTATCTCTAAAAACTAGGTATTTTCTTCCACCCTATTCAATTCATTTGGCTCTGTAGGTATATGTCAGATTTAACGGTGATTGGTTAATTAGTTAGAGTATGTTAGTGTGTGACATAAGCAAACAATATTGATTAGAATATCATCGGGCAAAAATTTGATTTATTTAGTGTCTAGTCTATGTGAATTTATTGAAAAATGAGTAAGAATTTAGTGCTTACGGTCGGCGCGGCGGCGGCGGCGGCGGCGGCGTAGGGCCACCGCGTGCGAAGTGACGTCGCAGCTCGTCGTCTGAGGCGGTGTCCTTGCAGCCGACCACTCGCATACTTGCAAGTCATGTCACCACCTCGAGCGCTTCCACTTGTGCAAACAGTGCTTCCTTGTACTTGTTATCTCCGCGAATAATTACGTTCTCAGCACCTCTCTTTTACAATTAATAAGTGTATTTAAGCTTATCAATTTCCATTTCCTTTGTGACAAATACGACTTTTGCAACAGATGTGTGTGTTGCTAATTAATATACCGCGTTGTCATCGTTCTAATGAGTTCCTGTTTAATATATATTCATATGTCGTGTTTTGGTGAATGTAAATTATTATTTATAGTGGACAGTGGACAGTAGAGGCCACCCTGTGGGACAAGAACTCGTCCCAGCGATATCGATGGCAAAAATAGTATATGTGTAGTATATAATAGTTGCATACAGTGACACAAGCATTGATGTAATGGTGAATACCACAAACAAGATATATGAACGTGTTTGTAAGACCAATCCCTATCCTCGCACAATAATCTATATCCTAGCTGAGTCCCGCGGTGTTACGGGACACCGCGGGACTCGACTAGCTGCGCGACTTAGACTAGCTGCGCCTCGTTCCGTCACCCGCGGTACGACAATAACCGCAGGTGACGGAACGGGGCGCAGCTAGTCTAAAAAAGTAGTTATTTCCTATATCTTCAGCCACATATCAATGAAAGTCCCGTCAAAATCGGTCCAGCCGTTTCAGAGATTACACGGAACAAACAGACAGACAGATTATTTTGGTATATGTATCGTGTATACATACATATTATGTATTTAGTAAAAACCGGTTATTTTAATATTACAATCAGACACTCCAATTTTATTTATTTGTATAGATAAAAATAAATCGTCAAATGAGTTTCTAAGCGCAAAATTCAAAAATCACTCCACCAAATTGGTTATTTATTTATTTAATATTTTCGTTAAGGCACAAGGAAGGTTCTTATGGACAGAACAAACGTAAATACTGCGAGTAAATTAGTAACAATTAGTAAAAACAGCACTTTGTTTTCCCATACAAACCAGGAAAAGAGGAAATGAAGACATCTGTCAAAAGTGTCAACAGAACGACGTCTGTCGGGGGCGGGGCAGCTACTTGCGAATACAACTTTTGTTCTGCTGCATGAATAAGCAAGGGGTAAATGAAACAGTTCGGTAATTTTTCGCTGATGATGATCTCTTCTTATGCTTCCTGACTTCTCTTCTTATGGTTCTAATAAGGAAGCCGGAGCTTCGCAATATCCGTCTATCTGTCCGTATATTCGCGGCTTAGTTTAGAAAAAGTCTCTTAGAGAAATCTGTTTTTTTTTTTTAACATTTGTTGTAAGTCCTGATAATTAATTTCCACTTGTCACAATATTAGTACGACCGGAGCTGGCGCTATACTGCTGCACAAGTCTAGTCTCAGCTAGATATAAGCTCTATTACGCTTTCACGGCTAAACCAATAACAGTGCCTGCACTTGGTAAGGCATATAACTTATTGTAATACTTTTGTTTAAGTATGTGAAAAAAAAGCTAGATAGAACTTTTTTCACAACACAGAGTCATTCGCATTTTTTGCCAGGGCGTTACAGTACGGACCAACAAATCTTCTTACATTCATTAAGTTATAACCAAATTTTACGTACTTAAACAAAAGTATTACAATAAGTTATATGCCTTACCAAGTGCAGGCACTGTTATTGGTTTAGCCGTGAAAGCGTAACAGAGAAACAGACTAAGCCACTTTCATATCTATACTAATATTATAAAGCTGCAGAGTTTGTTTGTTTGTTTGTTTGAACGCGCTAATCTCAGGAACTACTGGTCCGATTTGAAAAATTCTTTCAGTGTTGGATAGTCCATTTATCGAGGAAGGCTATAGGCTATATTTTATTTTCAAAAAAATTAGGGATTCGTAAGAAAATTGCTATTTCGTAACCCAAGGTGTGAAATCGAAAACCTATTTTTGCGTGCGCTGCAAATACTATTGACAATAGAACAAAATAATGTATTACGGGTTTGTAGGTCTCATTAAGATCTACAAAAAAGTCCGCGAGAGCATATATCTAACTATCATGGTTTAGTTACAATAACCGCTATTGTGTTCAAAAAAATTATTAAATCGTCTGAAGAAAGAAACTACGTTAAATGTGTATCGTAATATTATTCCTTATCCAAATTAAGCATTATGTTATCAAGGGTATTTATGTAGAAGTAAAATACTTTTTGTTTCATCCCAATCGTTCATTTCGTTCAGAAGTTATCACGAGTATAAGACGCTAAGAGTTGGTACCTATTAATGAGTTATTTGCCAAAGAGTTTTTTTCAACATAATACCTAATATTAATCTTTATCCAAATAAATGTGTTGTTGATTATGAGTATTAGATCTTAGAAGAGCATAATAAATACATCTATACTAATATATAAAGCTGAAGAGTTTGTTTGTTTGTTTGAACGCGCTAATCTCAGGAACTACTGGTCCAATTTGAAAAATTCTTTCAGTGTTAGATAGCCCATTTATCGAGGAAGGCTATAGGTTATATATCATCACGCTAAGATCAAAAGGAGCGGAGCACCAATGAAGAATGTTTCAAAAACGGGGGAAAATTATCACGCTACGCGCAATAGGAGACGCAAACGACGTTGCGTGGGTCAGCTATACTAATATATAAAGCTGAAGAGTTTGTATGTTTGTTTGAACGCGCTAATCTCAGGAACTACTGGTCCAATTTGAAAAATTCTTCCAGTCTTAGATAGCCCATTTATCGAGGAAGGCTATTGGCTATATATCATCACGCTTAGACCAATAGGAGCGGAGCACCAATGAAGAATGGGGGAAAATTATTACGCTACGGGCAACAGAAGACGTAAATGACATTGCGTGGGTCAGCTATCCATACTTATATTATAAATGCGAAATTAACTCTGTCTGTCTGTCTGTCTTGCTTTCACGGTCAAACCGCTGCACCGATTTGAATGAAATTAATTTACTTGCACAGATAGTCTAGAGCCTGAGAAAGGACATAGGCTACTTTTTAATGCAAAAAAGGGGTTGTAAGGGGTTTAAAAGGGGGATGAAAGGTTGTTCTGGAGGTTCACTCGCCACACGCCTGCGCGGTACCTACGTCGGGCGTCTTGACAACGAATAAACAAGGCTGTCACAATCATAAAAAATATTTCACTTTTTCAATGAAGACCTAAATATTAAGATATTAAGTATGTATTCGTCAATCTGATTTGAATGTTCATTATATTAATAGAAATACATAAGCCAAATTAATATAATTAATACACAGCGTTTCTTAACTTCAAAATTGTCTGCAGAAGTATCGTCATTATACGCTAGCTGTTGGTTAGGTAAGAATGAAAATGTCATTTAAAGTTTGTAAAAATTTTACCCTCAAGGGGGTAAAATAGCAACAGGGGATGGCAGTTTATATAGAAATATGTTAGGTTTGAGAGTTAGTTTGCGTCAAGAGACAAAATATGTATTAGAGCTATTCTGATATGACATTTACGGAGTTATCACGGAGAAGATAGTATGCCAACTGACAGTAACGACATGATTACACTGAGACGTGGGTTTTGGTTTAAGATAGCACAGATGATTTAAAAATAATTTCGATCCTGATCTGCTGACTAATGAGATAGTTATCAATTAAACGAACGGATCATGTCAGGCGTGGAGGGAGATGTTGTCGAATACTTAAAGTCTTTAGAAATATCAGGAGTGCCTTCCCATAAGTTGAAGCTGCAAGTTAATGTTCCAGTACTATTAAATGAGGTATCTTGAGCGCCAAAGCAATGTAATAGTACATGGCTAAATATTACACAACTGGGGTACAACATTGTAAAAGCTACAATCATGACGCATGGAATGGCAAAAGAAGATAATGTTTTAATTCCCCGTATTCCAATAATTCCAACTTATTTGACATTTTAATTTAAAAGGATGCAGTTTCCGCTGAATGCATGAAAACAGCATTTCCAATAACAATATTAACAAAACCCAAGGACAGATGCTTAAAGATACAGTATTTTTTTTTTCTCATGGGCAGCATACTCACGTATATCAAATCCGCAAAATCTTCATATTTTGGCAAAATATGGCAAAAGAAAAAACGTAGTTATTAAAATTGTACTTTTTTTTTTGAAGCTGCCAAAGTGACTATGGTCAGCCTGATGGAAAACTCAAGCAGAATCCAACATTGGGGGCAACCATACTCACTGGGAAAGCAGACAATGTAGAATTGCGTCCCACTCTATGACGGCTTAGTGAGATGCTTTTTCACGCCCCACTTAATTTGCGCCCCACTTAAAGGGCCCGGGATCACAGTGGGAGAGAAACACGTGCGCTGTAAGTGAGTTCCAGTTTTTAGCTGCTCGGCACAGGAAGGATGAACCAAACCGTTTGGTTCGAGAGTGAACATGTTATTCTGCAGAGGAAGGGAGAAGGGGGACCAGTTGGAAGAGCTCCTCAGAATACTTCCAATGATACAGATGGTAGTGGACTGCTATAGAGGCGATATCTCTACGCAGCTGCAGAGGTTCAAGGAACTCGGTGGCTTCGGGACTGTTGGTAAAGCGGACTGCTCGCCACTGCAACCGATCGAAAGCATCAAGCAAATACTGCGCGGATCCATAACAAAGATGAGAACAGTACTCGAGGTCCCGGCAAATATCCATGCCCAGGACACCGAGCTTGCCCCGTAGTGGCAGTTGAGTGCTCTGAAAAGTGGGGAGGGAAAGAAATGGAGACTTTTTGGTAGAGAACGTGCATAACTGTGTTTTCGTAGCGTTGAACTCGACCAGATTCTTATCACCCCATTGTAAAATGCGGTTCAAAACCCGGTCGAGCTCAGCGACAAGCTTCTGTCGACTTTCCTCAACATCTGCCAGCTTGGCTGAACGGTGTCAAAAATATCGCCCATGAACTGAGCTATCGTCTGCATAGCAATGTATGTTGCCAAGAGCTAACATGTCATTGATATGCAGAAGAAATAGTGTGGGCGACAGGACTGAACCCTGAGGTACGCCAGCGTTTACATCCAGAACATCAAAGGCCGTGCCGTTGCAAAGGCCCATAATGCGGCGTTGATGAAGAAAAGCGTCAATCCAGTGACATAGTCTAAGAGGCAGACCGAATGCCAAGAGCTTGGAGAGAAGCGAGCGGTGCCAGACCCGGTCGAAGGCCTTGGCCATGTCAAATGTCGAAATAAGCTCATATAAACACTTTATAATTTATGTACATTTATAAATACTTAAATAAGTTTTTAATAGTAAAACGTGTGTCTTATTTGTAAAAAAAATCGAGTGGTGTCGTGGGACATCAGATAGGAATGAGTTCCATATCAAAAATACAGATGGCGCTATACTAAATTTTTCGTTCACGAAATAAATAAATCATTACAGATGGCGCTATACAAAATTTTTAGTTTTCACGAAATTGTCTTAACCCCTTTATTTTATTTAAACTGATTTATAAAAATATATACAAGTTCTATGCGAGGTAAAGAAAATAAAACTATTCAGGTACCGATACATTTTGTGTTATGATTTTATATCTATAAAAATCCTACCTATATTAATAACGCGAAAGTTTGTTAGTATGGATGGATGGATGTTTGTTACTCTTTCACACAAAAACTACTGAACGGATTTGGATAAAACTTTACACTAATATAGCTTATACATCAGAATAACACTTATGGTACTATTTGCAGTGATAACCGACATACACGCGGGCGAAGCCGCGGGCAACAGCTAGTTTATAATATTAATATAGATCGCGATAGGTACTATCTCGGGCTTTTTGTAAATATTTTACAAAATCCTGTGTTTTTAAATGTTCAATTTTATGTGTTAATAGAACGTATAAAACTGAGCTGTATAAATAATACCACTCATAATGGTTTGTAAAATACTGGGGTATTATAAGTACATAAAGCTTCCTTGAAACATAGCCTAAATGGTGATAAGCGACTAAAAGCTACTTTATTTCATGCTTTGTAAAGATACGTAATGTAACATAACACTTTTAACGTGTGGAAATCCCCTCGGACCGTCACCCCACCGGGGCTTGCGGCGGGGCGGTGTGTCGGACTCGAACCGACTAAAACCACACGGTGTGCCACTCTGCGCCTGTAAAGGGAGGAATCCGGGAACTGCTGGTATTAACACGTCCGGATCCCTCCCAGCGCCTGCCCGCACAGAAGCGGGCACCCTCTTCCAGGAAAGTCTCAATTTAGGCGACGTACGGCACACGCGTACGCCGCCCCCTCGCGGGTGGCCACTATAGCGGATGGAGGGGAAAACCCGTCCCGACCATCCGCGGCCACACTCAGGGCGGCATGAGGCGCTGATAGGCGCGCCTCCGCCGCCCAGCAGTTCGCCGGCGGCGGATTGGGTCCGAGTGGATATCATCCTCCCGGGCTTTCTCCGCCACCTCCTTGTGCGAGATGACTTCTTCGCAGAAGGTTGCGACCGCGTCTGCGGTAAATGTAACATAACACTAAATCAACCTTACAACCTTGGGTTTCGACTATTACAATAAAAATTATATTGGTAGTCTACATTTTTTTTTCATTGTGTGGTCACACTACTCGTATATCTGTTCATAAGATCACTGAAATGCTATAATCTCATTTTAGAGGTAAGATACACACAATTAAAGATACCTATTATTTTATAGAAACTTTTTACAAAAAGTTTAATACACTACACTTTGTGATACTTTAGTCGTCTAGCAGCTAGACATGCAAGTATGTTTGAGAACGTGAGGATTGAGGGACCAGCTTTAATTATAAATATCTTCAAAGTGCGTCGATATTTTTTTTTAAAATATTTTTTACAAATTGCTATAAGACTTGTTCTAAAACATTATGTAAGAAAATAAAGATTTTATTCCGTTGATGTGATAATATTCAGTATAACAAAATCTTTCGTGTGTGGACTGAGGGACCACACGATAGTCGTTGTATTTTATTATTCGTTGATGATTTGTGCTCAGTTATTTAGTATATATCTTTACAAATTCTCTACTAAATGTCTGCAGTCACAATACCTTATTTTTTTACATACTTGCCGAGATCCGGCTGATGGTATGTGAGGATTGAGGGACCACACTTAAAGGGCTGTAGTTTTTAACATGTCTTTTTACAAATTCTCATATTTGTTCTACAATTGTTTTGAGCCTACTACTAAATCTTATAAAAATTTCAAACAAAAATATCACTATGGTCCCTCAGTTCACACGCACACGGGAAGAGGCACCGTGACAATATACTAATCTTGAAAGTGCGCCGTAGGCTGAAAAAGATTGCGAACCCCTGTCCTAACACATTTAGGACTTGAAGTATTATTTTTCTTTCTTTAAAATGAAAATACTTCACGTTTTGATCGCATCACATTTCAATAAAAAAATCGAATTCCATATCTGGATGAAAATGTAGTTTTTTTTATGGAATAGGCGGGCAAACGAGCAGACGTTTCGCCTGATGGTAAGCGATTACCGCCGCCCATGGACACCTGCAACACCAGAAGCGTCACAAGTGCGTTGTCGGCCTTTTTGGGGATGGGGGAGAGGTAGGGGATTGGGGTATGGGCCTCCGGTATCCTCACTTACTCGGTGAAACACAGCGCAAGCACTATTTCACACCGGTTTTCTGTGAGGCCGTGGTATCACTCCGGTCGAGCCGGCCCATTCATGCCGAAGCGTGGCTCTCCCACGGTGAATATATGAACGATGTGAGTACGCACATTGAAGTCGGTGCTATTTTTTAAAGTAAATAAAGTACTAATAACATCATGCAGTTTCCGAGCAATTAGCAACCCGGATTTTCCTCAGCATCATTAGTTACTGGTCTCCATCAGTTAGGCACTAATTGATCTTGCAATCATTCAATGTTCGTCTGATATTAATTTAATATTAATAACTATACTGTATGTAAATACCAAGCGTCCATCAGTAAACAATAAGAATTGATTTACAGAAACTCTTAACTTCCTATCAACAATGACAATTAGTGAAGCTAAACCGGAGTTATTTGGTACACAAATAAGTAGTACACACATACTCACACACTCACAATCAATCATAGGCACACACACTCATCGCTGGTAATCGATATTAGTTTCTTTACTTTGTGTATCAATGTCGTTATGCAACTGTACTTACCGCACTGAGGTAATAATATGTAGGTATGTATATTTAATTGAACTAGAGTTTACTAGAGTAATGACTTCATTACACTTTAATAAAATTCACATATTATAGTGATTTACGTTATGGTTGTGATAATAGCACTTGATGTATTTTGCTCATTACAAGGTGCCTGGTGCAATGCACTTGTTACATACTTACATGGTACAGTGGCACTTGGACCAATTGCGTATCGACCAAACTCAGTGTAGGTCTCAAACATTTTAGTGGCAACTGTAGGTACACACTTCTGTACTTCACACACCATTTTCAATATTTCATAATAATTTCTCAACATTGAGTTCCATCGTCATTAATGATAGTCATTTTAAAATTCGTCACATACGACAAACTCCGTCAGTGGTGCAAGTAAATTATTATTTTCCTGCGTTCATATTGTACTGGTATCAATGATCATTGACTGGTATAGATAGGGGGGCAAAGGAACGGTAAGAAGCGGTATCAGCTCGGTCTCTCATCTTCATCAATAACATCTCAACATCAACATTATACACAACAGTAGATTTTTAAATTATACGGAAGCAACAGCGCGTGCGCACCACCGCTTTTTTTTCCGCTTTTGTGAGTAACAGAAGAGCGGCCACATCGCAGCTGGCCTCTAATTCAATTGTGACATTGTGAGAAGAAGAAAATTCTTCAGCGTCGTGTCAGATGTCCGAAATATTATTATTACTTTTGTTTCACAAGTCCATTATTGAATATTTCTTCTTTTTACTCAGTAAGGAAGCTGAATCATTTTTTGTTTCTTTTATTGTACGAAAAAGACAAAGAATAATCCATTCATAGTAAAAATAACATTTATTTCCAAAATTTGGAATATTAAAATGAACTTTTATAATCATCGCTTAAACCCATTACAAATGCTTATCGTAATCACTTTTTAGAACTGTTGTGATTTTGGAAATATTCTGCAAGTAAATGTCTCTGTTCAAAGTTCTAAATAAAGACTTGGGCGTTTACTGCACCCAACACGAAATCTATGAAGCCACTCCACGCTAACGCAAACAATCGAAATACAATGACTAGAAACGAACTGATTATTAGGTAAATAATTTCATAGTCTTCGTAATCGGGCGACTGTTGGTCTGATGGTTTTGATTCACATTCACAAGGCACAAGGCCTTCAGTGGATAAAAACTGGGAAGAAGAAATAACACGTGTAAGACATAAGACACTTGCATAACTAAGTTTTGTTTCGCCGTAACATTGAAGATGCTTAAAATGAGCAGTGTATTGGGCAAGTTGTTATGAGCAGTAGTTGATAGTGTGTGCGGTGCGGAAGTGTGCCTGGTGCTGTATACAGCAAACGGCGCGGATCTTCCCACCGCCACCGCTGCGCCGCACGCAATGGGCGGAAACTAATCGCGCTGTTGTCACAACACCTCAGATACATATGTTGACGAACGGCCTCTTCGTTCACGATGTGTTGCCGCCGACTGCGACTACACCATGTACCACTGTTAGCTGACTGCGTATTCTATTAATATTTTAAATGGCTTTATGTTCATAGCAGCAGCGATCAGACCCACGGCATGTATGAGTATTAGATTACTAAGAAGTCGAAACGCCTCACGCACGGTCGCGCTCGTCTGAACCCAAACTAGGCAAAGGCTGTACTTCGGTAACTGGACCGCTGACAGACATGTCTATTACCTATGTGTATATTACTAAACAGATCTATACATCACTACATATTATAAAACAAAGTACTTCCCCGCGTCTGTCTGTTCTCGATAAACTCAAAAGCTACTGCACGGATTTTGATGCGGTTTTTACTAATAGATAGAGTGATTCTTGAGGAAGGTTTTCTCTTGTTAAAGTTTTCAGTATATTTACTAAAATATAACGATATTTGTTGAAGACATCGGAGAAAATTGAGCCGCACATCTTCTCGGGGTAACATAGGTTATGTTATATTTATCTTGAAGAGCCCGTGCGAAGCCCGTGGGAGAGCCACGCTTCGGCATGAATGGGCCGGCTCGACCGGAGTGATACCACGGCCTCACAGAAAACCGGTGTGAAATAGCGCTTGCGCTGTGTTTCACCGAGTGAGTGAGGATACCGGAGGCCCATACCCCAACCCCTTCCCCTATCTCCCCCATCCCTCGTCTCCATCCCCCGCCTCTTATCCCCCCCACCCCCCAAAGGCCGGCAACGCACTTGTGACGCCTTTGATCCGTGATCAGATGATCAGGCGATACGTCTGCTCGTTTGCCCGCCTATTCCATAAAAAAAAAAAAAAGGCGGGGTGGGTTGCTAGGAGAATATACAGTAGCTGTCGCTCTCTGTTCACTAAGATCTTTTAAACTACTAAACGGATGTCAACACAGTTTTTAGCAATAGAAAGAGCGATTTAAAAGAAAGGTTTATATGTATTGTGCATATTATACCTAGAGATATATAGATAGATAGAGGAAATAATTATTTTTACGGGAATTATTAATATAATTATTGTTATATCATGGAAAGCGAAAGTTTAAAAGTTAGTACTAGAGGAAATCCGAGAATTTCAAATAGTCCCGTGTGATGCCGGGTCGAGTCGCTAGGAACAGATAAATAAATCTGTTCAGTCAGGGTCACCCACCACCAGACCGTCCAGTCAAATTGTGCGTTTCCAGCGTATCGTGCTGATATCGGGTCAGTTTTTTTTTCATGTAATTGTGCAAACGAGCAGACGTATCGCCTGATGGTAAGCGATTACCACCGCCCATGGACACCCGCAACACCAGAGGCGTCACAAGTGCGTTGCCGGCCTTTGGGGGATAGGGGGAGGATTGGGGTATGGGCCTCCGGTATCCTCACTCACTCTGTGAAACACAGGACGGGCGCTGTTTCAAAGCGGTTTTCTGTGAGGCCGTGGTATCACTCCGGTCGAGCCGGCCCATGAGTTCATGTTTAAAACAGCTAATATTGTTGAATTGAATGACGTAGGATATGTTTAATACTTGATGTTTAGAAAGTCAGCCTTAATAAAAAAAATTAAGGCACTATTATGAAATAGTCTTGCGCTAATTATATATCCTGTTGGTACACAATATTAGCAATTGCATTTTTCCCGCTGCCGGCGCCGACGCTCTAGGTATCTGGTGCGGTTATTTTCCACTTGCGGTCGGAGTGAGCTCACCGTACACGCGCAGCATCCTTTATTGAAGTGGAGGACCTCAGAGGTCGGAGAGGCGCACGCGCACACAGCCGACGTGCCCGTGCACTCGATCTTGTACGTTTTGGTATCAAACCACTTGTAATGTGATCCTATTGAGCCAATTGATTTCGAAAATCATGTGACAAGGGAGAAAAATCGAGGGTTCCTACCCCCTACCCTTCCGCAGTACTCAGTTGGACAGCTTACAAGTGGCAGCATAATGCTGAATGTTATCGTCTAATGCCCCTGTATCTTTCTAAAAAGGTCTCCTGGTGGTTCACATGACCCATCAATTTTCGACACGGGCCCGTAGTCTAGTACGAGTGCTTGTCCGCCACCTTACTGCTGGCCAACCCCTCGGGTTGAGGCTCGTATGTTTGTTTTTTACGGCTTCGATGTGGTTTGATGAGGTTAAGCGTTATTAAATATAGAGACCAGCATCGTCGCGCTCGGGATTGAGGGCTTTCAGATCATTTAGTTCTTCGCTAATGAGTATTATTTAGTCCGTTAACCAGGGCTGCGTTCCCCGTTTAGAAAACCTTGTTACTAGGCTATACGGGCCCATGGAGAAATAGCTAAACAATCGCAGACCGATCACCTGGTGGACGGATGTCAACTGAGGCGTTACACCCCGTTTCAAATAACAATAAAATAACTCACGGTTGTGGTAGTTGAGATTTATTCAATCTACGCTGCGGAGAGGGGCACCCCTTGTCGATAACTACGCAGATCATATCACACACACCACAATCCGTTTACAATTCAAACCAGAAGCCGGGGCAGATTCCCGAATCCGTACAACACACCCGGTTACAATCACTTTGCGAGGAATCGCACGCTACTTACATTACGTAGACAATTACGACGCGATTACAAAACACGCGTTTATATATAATAGCTTATCAAAAGCAGTGGCGGAATAATTCACACTGAAGCTTGGTTTCTAGAGAGTTCTATCATCCGAATCAATCCGTGACATTTACATTTATTACTAGCTGTTGCCCGCGGCTCCGCCCACGTGTATGTCTTTTATTGCTGCAAATAGTAGCCTATGTGTTATTGTGATGAATAACCTATATTACTGTAAAGTTTCATCCAAATCCGTTCAGTAGTTTATGCGTGAAAGAGTAACAAACATCCATCCATACAAACTTTCGCGTTTATAATATTATAGTAGGCAGGCATACAAACTATCAAACACACCAAACAGCACTCCCAAAGCGAATTATTACAATTACTGAACAGCTAGGGAGGATTTTAACAATTAATAGGCCCGGCACCCAAGAGACACGTCCGCACGAGTTGGTTACATTTTTGCAATCTTGACATAACCTAAATGTCACCACAGATAACCTTCACTTAGAGCATATAATTTTACTCAGAGCATATACCAAATATGCGATTTGGTATCGAACAGTCAGCCGCCCGAACAGGCCGGACCTGTTCCCTAATCTACAGGCAGGCGAGATAACGTTGCGAGTTCCTCAATTGTCAGCGCGGTCTGACCTATACGCCCTAAGCTGACTTAACTACGCTTCAAAAAATCCCACCCCAGTGGGGGCAACCTGTAGGACTGAAGGTCCATTGTATACCCCGGTATTATAAATACCTGCATTAAGTGCCAGAATATTAAATACCTAGAATTAAAACGTTATATGTATTTAAGTGTATATTGTAGGCACGTGTATGGCGATAACTGATAGCGTTGCGTGTTTGTGTGTCTGTGTGGCAGTGGTGAAGCAGAGGCTGCAGATGCTGAACGCGACGCACCGCGGCGTGTGGGAGTGCGCGCGGCACGTGTACCGCACGGAGGGGCTGCGCGCCTTCTACCGCTCGTACGGCACGCAGGTGGCCATGAACGTGCCGTTCCAGGCGCTGCACTTCATGGCGTACGAGTGGTCGCAGCAGCGGCTCAACCCGGCGCGCGCCTACGACCCGCGCGCGCACGCGCTGTCGGGCGCGCTGGCCGGCGCGCTGGCCGCCAGCGCCACCACGCCGCTGGACGTGTGCAAGACCGTGCTCAACACGCAGGAGGGCGCCTGGCGCGCCGAGCGCCTGCGCGACGCCGCCGCGCACGTGCTGCGCGCGTCCGGCGCCCAGGGCTTCTTCCGCGGCCTCAGCGCGCGCGTGCTCTACCAGATGCCGGCCGCCGCCATCTGCTGGCTCACCTACGAGACCTTCAAGCACGCGCTCGCCTCGGTCAGTACGCACCAGCTACACCACCCACACCCACACCGCCCCGCCCCCCACACACCACACACCACTCACACCACACGCACTTTTCCTTTGTAATTTACTAACGCTTTGCTTGTCCTTAGGTCCCTACAAAAAAGAAACAATAATACGACAATATCGTCCGCGGCCATTGTAAAAAATATATTAAATCGAATAGGTGGGTAGCTAATCAAATATTTATTTTCAAAAGAAAATGTCATTTATTTTCAAATACTTATATACATTTATAAGGTAGGTATGTAACGGTTAACTTATCGAGTAGGTCATTAGGGCGAGTTTAAATGTTTATAATATGTTACAAATTATAAACTAGATATTGTCCTGTGGCTAAACCACTGAAGACACGTCGTTCAAACACAGACTTAATAAGGTGTTAGAATTATTTATAGTGAAGTTCAACCCATCTTCTCATCCCATCAAATACATTATATAACTAACCTAAATACGAGTATTTATCCCATCATCTTCCTAGCCTCTATTATTCCCATGATTATTTGGAGTCGGCTAGTATTTATCTAAATTGTAAAATGTATTGACTTAAACCGCACATCAGTTTGGTAGTCTTTTTTAACCCATATCTTGCCAGCGCTTTTCGACTGAATAACATTTTGTTTATGTAATTTATTTACCATATAATCTTAGTTAAAATGTTACAAAAAGGTGTTATACCTGTCGAAGTTTTTGTTATAAGCCAATTTAAATTCCATATCCATCGGTCCACCGATCGCTCGGCACTACCCACTACCTCTGTTACACGAGTGGAGTGGTGCGCCAGGAGACTGACCCAGGGTCGTGTTACAGGTGGACGAAGTGAGCGAAGTGACGGGCCCGGCGCACAGCCCCCAGCCCGCCGGCCCGCCGCCCCTCAGCGGCCCGCCGCCCCTCGCCTGCGCCGCGCTGCGCCTCGCCGCCGCCTCCGGCGACGTGTAGGCGCCGCCCGGCCCGCCGCCGGCCCGCCGCCGGCCCGCCACCGGCCCGCCGACTCGCCGATCGCTCCCCGCCCTCTGTGCGCTTGTAAATATCCCGCCTCACGCGTACACCGCTGTCCCGCCGAGGCCAGTGTAGATGGTTCGGTCGCAGGTTGAGCGCGGGCGTCGATCGTTGACCGAACATGACCCTAGCGAGTGAGTTAGCTTTGGATAAAAAATGAAAAACCGAAATCGAGCTCGTAGCGTTCCACAGTATTTTAGTTTAAAGCTCCAATCCACATCTCCGTAACTGACCTGAAGGACCTCCGAAGCCTTCGCGTTCATTCCGCACTCCCGAGTCGGCGGTTCGTTTATTTTGTGCATTAACAGAGCGCCGTACGTTTCGTATCACTCGCTGGGCGTACACAGTCAGATGCTGTTTCGACTCTAGTGAGATTAGTTTAGTGTGTACATGTGTTGTATATGTTTTATATGTTTTATATGTTTGCTAGCTTCGCCAGGCCCCCCCCCCTGGCCCCGCCCTCTGTCGGGCCGTGGGGGTGTGGCCTGGCGGGCCTCTTGTTTTCGAATTGTTTTTTTGTAAATGATATTATGTTATCGCAGTCTACGATTGCAGCTAATACTTGTTATGATCGATTTTGGCGATAAATTGTTGTTTTGAACATCCTCGCGGATGTAAAATACTTTGGAGAGGTGCTATGTATGTGTCTGTATATTGTGAAGGAGGGCCTTCGGGCCGCGTCGAGCCGTGTCGTTGTTCGTGTACATTACTATTATGATTAATTGTATTTGTTGTATTTATGAGTTGTAAATGTGAGCGGTGAACTCGGTTTAAATTGAAGAGTTATAAACTTGTATAGATAAGAGGGCGAGCCCCGCTGCCCGGCTGTAAAATTGCAAATTGAAAAGAATATTATAAAGTAAACAATAAGTAAATAAAAAGTTGGACAATACCCGCCGCTGTTTCATTTGCCCACCGCAGCCGCCGGAGACAGCAAGTGTTCCGTACACTTGCTGTCTCCGCCCGTGGTATTGGTACATGGTAAGTACGTTTATCAGTTGTCTAGTAGCCATGGTACCCAAGCTCTGATTAATTTGGCACTAGATGGCGCTATGAGTTAGATGTCTCTAAAAACGAGCTTTTAAAGAATATGATATTTTTTCCATGAAAACTTTTAATATCAACTTACCTACTTATTACACAATTTATATGATACGAAAGCTTATCGCGAGATTAAAGTGATTACTCGTATTTACTAAGTTTGAAAATTAAAATGAATCTGATCTAATTATTTATTTTAAATTTTCTTACCAACGGCACTCGTAACAGACGTCTATCGATTTTCTTGTTAATAATGTAATTATTAAGAATTGTTTCATTCAACTCATTTTTTGATGTGAAACGTCTATAGGCGAGTGGTAAACCCACGAAGCAAATGCAAAGAGGAGATGCCCTAATGAATTTTTTGTATGAAACAATGCGTGACAATTTGCGGGGGTGAGGGGGGGGTTACTTTGCCCTTTGCCATCTACCAATCAATAGCAAAATTACTTGCATCGTTACATGTTGATGTTGCTATGTAGTTTAGCTATTTGACACTAAGCGTACGATGTAAGGGACATACAGGGACGTACTCAGAATTTTCTTATCAGGTAGTTATTTTTTTAAAGTCAATTTTGTAAATCATTTTGATGCATGTATCGCAAAAATATTATTAGTAAGAAACATCGTACAAACAAAAGTATTACAATAAGTTATATGTCTTACCAAGTGCAGGCACTGTTATTGGTTTAGCCGTGAAAGCGTAATAGAGAAACAGACTAAGCCACTTTCAAATTTATAATATTAATATAGATCGCGATAGGTACTATCGCGGACTTTTTGTAAATATTTTACAAAATCCTGTGTTTTTAAATGTTCAATTTTATGTGTTAATAGAACCACTGACGAAATATATACTAGACCAACACTCTACTAGGCGAGACCTGTACGCGGATTTATAGTAAGCTTAATGTTCCCTAGATGTCACTAAGTGCATCAAATCGTGAATTACAACGATATTTTCTGACCCCCAACACCAATACGAACCCAACAGTCAACTGTCAAGATTATTGTCATTGTATTATTGCGAAATGTACCACTAGATGTCGTTTTTTAAATAATTAATTATATTAGTACCTACATAATTTATGTAATATTTTATTTTATTGTTAGGAACTAAGGACTGACATTTTATTTTTTTAATGGATTCAAAAAACAAAATAAAAATTGATGAATTAATAAAATACTGTTGCAGTTGCAATTCCCGTCCATAAGACACATGTCTAAAAACAGTTTTTGGCGTTTATAAATGTTGTTGATCGTGAATGTATGCAAATAAAAAATTTGATAATTACGAGTTGATAATGTCGAGAATTGCTTGCACATATTAATTTATCAACTGTAGATGACAAAAAGGTGTAATTAAGGATTTTCTTTCGGTTTGTGTCTTATAAATAATCCTAATGTTAAAAATGCGAACGTAAGTTCGTTTGTTACGCTTTCCGGCGAAAACTACTTAGCTGATCAATCTGATCATCATGAAACACATATTCTTGTAGAGGTATTAGAAGTAACACAAGATACTTTTTATTAAATGCGAACGAAGTCGCGGGCGAAACCTAGTTATTAATAAAACAATCATAAGAAATGTTTTTGGAACGAAATTCCTTATCGCGCTTCTCGCTAAAAGTTGTAGCGACACTTTTAACATTGAGTTGATGTCATAGTGCTGGATACTCAACGTTAAATATAACCAGCTGATTGCCAACGTCCATACCATGTTGAATACACCGGTTCTCGTCCGATCACCGAAGTTAAGCCACATCGGGCGTGGTTAGTACTTGGATGGGTAACCGCCTGAGAATACCACGTGTTGTTGGCTTTTTGCATTTATTTACAGAAAATATATTGATTTATAGTATATTTTGTAAAGTTTGATTATTTTTTAAAATAATTTGACAAATGCGTTACCGGCCTTTGGGGCATAGTGGAGTGGGATGGGGGGAGAGGTTGGGGTATGAGCCTCCGGTATCCTCACTCACTCGGTGAAACACAGCGCAAGCACTTTTTCACATCGGTTTTCTGTGAGGCCGTGGTATTACCATGGGCAGGGGTCATATTACGTCGCGTCGCGCGTAACCAAGTTAAATAATATCCAGAAACGGTTAAATACGTATCTACTCATTTTTAATCAGTAGCCCAAAGTTAAAGTTTCATGTTTCTAACTTAAAAATGACGGACTTTCGTCCACACTTTCAACCCGTATTTCACCCCCTTAGGGGTAGAAATTCCAAAATACCTTCCTTAGTGGATGTCTACTCAATAAAACGATCCATATGAATAACTGAAAGAATACAAATTAAGGTCTATACGTGCGTGTAATATTAAAATCATCCTCTTATCCCTAACTGTCAAAGAGTTTAACCTTCTATTATCAGCTAACCTAAATAACTTGAAAGTATACGACTAAAGGTCTATAGATACGTATGAAATTGAAAGAATTATCCTCCAACTCCTAACCGTTGAGGAGTTGTACCTTCGATCATCAGCTTACCTAAATAATTTGAAGGAATACGACTAAAGGTAACATACATACATATGATATTTAAAGATTTATCCTCCATCTCCTAACCGTTAAAGAGTTGTACCTTACACCATCAGCTCATCATCATAAAATGATGACTACTAGACGAAAATACCGGGTTAACTTCAGAAAATATACGAAAACATATTATGTGCCTAAAAAAATGAGGGTTTCCCTCGATTTCCCTGGGATCCCATCATCAGATCCTGATATGGTGACAATGAGACCACCTCGGGAGCATACCCTTTCAAATACAAAAAGAATTTTCAAAATAGGTCCAAAGTTGACGCAGTAATCGGTGAACATACATTTAAAAAAAACACACAGTGGAACATAGAACCTCCTCCTTTTTGGAAGTCGGTTAAAAATAAAAATACAGTCGAATTGAGAACTACCTTCTTTTTTTGAAGTCGGTTAAAAATAAACATTCATATTAATTAATATTTTTGAACTGAGTACGCGGCTCAAGCGACGTTGCCGTTCCGTATTAACTACTGGAAGATATGAACGATTTTTGCAATGTTGCCATTCATGAGTGCATTGTTTCTCTGATTCAACCAAATAACTTATAAATGTGACATCTAGCGTAGTAAATAGGTAATTATTTTCAAGTTTATTTAAATCGATTGCAACGACATCTCCTAAACATAGGTGATAACTTTTAGTTATGCAATTGAAAATCATTTTTTTAAAGCAAGCAATACAAAGCAAGTTTTATATTTGAAAAATAATAATATAGTTACTAGAATTGAATCACATCAATAAAATACTGTTAAACTTTGTTAAACTGCTTTTCAGAGCTTATTTTGAGCGCCATCTAGATTTAGTTGAACTTTTCTAGCTTTTTACGGCGTACAGTATTGGCCAAGGGAGGGACGGTCTATAGTATATTGTGTCATTGATAGAACGTATAAAACTGAGCTGTATAAATAATACCACTATGTTACCATAATGGTTTGTAAAATACTGGGGTAATGTAAGTACATAAAGCTTCCTTGAAACATAGCCTAAATGGTGATAAGCGTCTAAAAGCTACTTTATTTCATGCTTTGTAAAGATACGTAATGTAACATAACACTAAATCAACCGTACAACCTTGGGTTTCGACTATTACAAATAAATTATATTGGTAGTCTATATTTTTTTTCATTGTGTGGTCACACTACTCGTATATCTGTTCATAAGATCACTGAAATGCTATAATCTCATTTTAGAGGTAAGATACACACAATTAAAGATACCTATTATTTTTTAGAAACTTTTTACAAAAAGTTTAATACACTACACTTTGTGATACTTTAGTCGTCTAGCAGCTAGACATGCAAGTATGTTTGAGAACTGGAGGATTGAGGGACCAGCTTTAATTATAAATATCTTCAAAGTGCGTCCATATTTTTTTAAAATTTATTTTTTACAAATTGCTATAAGACTTGTTCTAAAACATTATGTAAGAAAATAAAGATTTTATTACGTTGATGTGATAATATTCAGTATAACAAAATCTTTCGTGTGTGGACTGAGGGACCACAGTATAGTCGTTGTATTTTTTTAATCGTTGATGATTTGTGCTCAGTTATTTAGTATATATCTTTACAAATTCTCTACTAAATGTCTTCAGTCACAATACCTTATTTTTTTACATACTTGCCGAGATCCGGCTGATGGTATGTGAGGATTGAGGGACCACACTTAAAGGGCTGTAGTCTTTAACATATCTTTTTACAAATTCTCATGTTTGTTCTACAATTGTTTTGAGCCTACTACTAAATCTTATAAAAATTTCAAACAAAAATATCACTATGGTCCCTCAGTTCACACGCATACAAATTGTCAACTTTCCCTGATTGTTCGGTTTTATAGTAGGCCGATCAATGCCCATAGAGATAGTTTAGGTTATTACTTCTTTGATTAATCACAAATTATTTTTTCTGCCACAGTTTAGCATATGTAGCTAATATAGTAATGTTGTAAATGAAAGGTTCTTTATGTAAACCGAATATATTTCGCGTTCCTTATATGGGCTGATACATTAATTATTTGAGCTGAGTGGATACATTAATTATTTGAGCTGAGTGACTGAGATTGCCTGACACTAACGTGTGTTAGCTATCGGAGGTGCGGACTGACTAGTCCGACCAAACGTGTGTTACATATCGAAGGTGCGGACTGACTGGCGACTCCAACGGAGCCCTGTCGAGCCCGAGGTGCGATGTGCTACATTAGCTGATCATGCATTTTATTATTACATTGTATTGCATCATCGCGACCCCACAGTCATCCCTCTCTTACAAAAGAATTTAATTCTATCAAATAGTTACAATATCATATATCATTACAATAAAATTTTAAACTTACTTAGTGCGCGCTTTATACAACACTTTATATAACTAATCCTAAAGCTGTGAGGAATTTTCAACATGAAATCAATTTACAATCACAGAAATACTTTACATTTGGCATCAAAGACAAATTAACAAACAAATATGGCGGCGCGGGGACATATGCTGTTCAACCAATCAGCGCGCGACTTGCGATTCGTAGATACCATTTTGCAATCTCGCGAGATAGATTACAATCTAACGGTTTTGACAATCTGACGGTAACATATATATTAAAGAGAGAGAACAAAAACAAAGAAATATAGTACAACAACAAACACATACAATAAAGAGAACAATAACATACAAGTAGGAGTATAATACAAAAAAAAAAAGTTTCTACAAGTTAGTTTTTCATTTATTATATTTTCAAATTCTTCAGTTTTCGTTGATTAATTTCGTTGTGGGTTCCGAGAAAGTTTAATTTTCCTGGGATTCCTGGGATAGAATTTTAGTTAATTAGAAAACCTATCAAATAATCAGTATAAGTAAAATTTGTTTCATTTTCAAGTACTTTAAATTCTAGAATAATATAGATATAATTTTAATATAGATAAAAATTTTAATTCTAATTACGACCCTGTCTCTTTGTTCTGTTGATGTTTGTTTTGCTAGTTGACGATTGACGCCAGAGTTCACAAAATGATTACAAAAAATACAAAAAATAATACTTTTTCGATTAAAAATTCTTTAGGCAAGAATGCAGAACATATTTCAATATTTTTTTATGATTTACTTTATAAATACTCAGCTCTACGAACCTTTATATTTTTATTTCCCATCACACAAAGTTTTTCCATCTAGTGGCGAATAGATTTAACTACACACATCAAAAGTGTCTAGGGATCAAGCATTTTTATGCGGATTTCTTGAGATTGAGATGTGGCTTTGGCCCTGGCCTGCTCAGTCGCCAGACTTGAACCCGATTGAGCATGCATGGGATATGCTACAGAGAAGAGCTCAGAACTCATTTTGAGTATGCCAAACCGATTCTTGTGTTGTTAGTATTCGCGGTAGAAACACGGATTATTAATTGTTTAAGTTACCTAATAAAATTTTAAAGAAAACTGTTATTTCAGTCTTTTTTTCGAACTTTAATGTTAGTGGTTCAAATGTCAAAAATCCCTTTATTAGGAAAATGGCAAATTTCTTTATTAATGCAAAGGTGACTTGGTATATCGTTAGTGTGACAAACGAAAACACTTTATTTGATGAATCCTTAAAGAAAATTTTAATTAATATCAATCAGGAGAAAAGTTATTGCAAAAATATATATTGATCCCTAGACACATATGTTGATCCCTAGACACTTTTGATGTGTGTATATTTCAACAACACACTGAGAGATTTTTCTAGAACTATTTTAAGAAATTAAGTATAAAATTACTTACAAATGAAATATTATGCCATTCATGGCACCAGAACGTCTATCCAAGTTATTTGTACAAGATAAAACACAACACTTCATCTTTTACTTAATTGTACCGAGAATATTCAAGGATTGCGATTTTTCGATAAAGTTCTAGAACATTGACGTTGACAGTCTAATTTGTAAGTCGCGATAACTGCGATGACGTCGGGACCTGTATTTTGTCACGGGACCTATGCGCTTATGCCATCTCCTCTTTGTATTTGCTTCGTGGGTAAACCTGATTTTTGGCGTGGCGAGAATTGCTGTGGCGACGCTTTGCCACTATATTATTGTGTATTGTAATTTTTGATGTGAAAAATCTATAGACGAGTAAACCTGATTTTTGGCGTGGCCCTCTCCTGAGAGGAGACGCGAGCCCAGCAATGGGACATTATGGTTATTGTGAGTATTTAATAAAAATGAATATTAATGTAATACACAGTCATTTTATTTTATACAAAACAATTTCGATGTTTCACATCTACCAGGTGTCCCGTGACGGTTCACGTTTTCTTCATAACCGTTTCTTTGGTAACAGCGAATGATCATGTTTTTTTTATTTACAATGACATTAATAAGAACATATTTCAACTAGAAATTCTAACCATAGTGAGCATACTTCTGTCACGGCTTATGTATGGGAGTGCGCACAACATAAGGATTCGGTTCGTTCGTTATGGACGTTCACAACTGCCTTCTAACTAAACTTAAGGGCCTACCTCCCTTCAGATGCGTAAAAATGGTTGCATTCTAAAGACTACTCCTCCTTGACAGCTGCATCAAAAGATTCGAAAAAAATATATGTTTACTGCAGATTCATGTGCAAGAATATATAGGTTTAATTTTTTACATACGATAAATAGTATTGCCATAAAAAATATTTAACAACACTCTATTTTGTTCGCTTTTTTGCCTAAAGCTTTTAAACGGCTTTGAAGCAAAAAAATATTTTTACACATAAATATTGGTGGTTGAATTAGCTATAAACTAGGCATTACTCATATTTAAATCAATCAATATTTTGTAAAGAAAATGATCAATATTGCGATTCCCAAAATTAAAAGTACAGCGGGTCTCTGTGGGGGCGCAGGCGGCAGTCGTGCGTTGGCATTCAGACGGGAAGGCTGTGTCGCTCGCTGCTCTGCTCACGCTATCGACTAACTATGCTTAGACGTTTGTGTTTGTATAAGTATTTAGGTACTTTCTGGGTTAGTGTGCATTAGAGACTAACTCGCTGCAAAGGACTCAAAGTGATCGTGCGCTTGGATGCTTTTTGATGTTTTGACTGCCTCGATGGCGCAGTGGTAGCGTATGCGACTGCAGGCTATGCTTGAGGTCTTGGGTTCGATTCCCGGGTCGGATTAAATATTTGTATGATTTGAAAATATTTATTTCGGTGTTTGACTGTTTTCTATGCATAATATGTATCTACTTACATATTTACAAAAAAGTAATATATTAGTAGAGAATACTATTAGGAACGCCCTTCACCCATCTGTTTATTAGATGAAAAGTATTTTAATATATCATTTTTAATATTATATCGCGGGTGGGTTGGCTAAAAATCCCTGTCTGAACTATTATAATTTATTTATATATCAAATATTTATATAATTATCATTTATTTATTATCATATTTAAATATTAATATGTGTATCCGTGTATGCATTTTATATAGCATTAATATTATTATTGTTACTTATAAACCGATAAATTAAAGTTTTTCTTCCCTTATCTCTTTTTCTTATTACAATTGTATGATAGGATAGGCACCTGCCTTGTCCCTTACTGAACCAACTCAAGGTTGACTGAGAGATAATACCATGTAGCATAAAGTCCGCCTCGCGCAATTGTAATGCACTATTACCTAAAAACAGACGGACCACATTAACTATAATGGCTTAGATAACTAACTTTGTTAGTTCAAGAGTATAGAGGTCTAACTTGTAAAATACACACACTCAGATACAAAGCTTTGAAAATGATAATCTTAATATATATAAATCTCGTATCACAATGTTTGTCCTCAATGGACTCCTAAACCACTTAACCGATTATAATAAAATTTGCACACCATGTGCAGTTCGATCCAAATTGAGAGATAGGATAGTTTAAATCTCAAATTATAGTGGCAATTTTAATTTATTGCTAATTATTGTATATAAATATGGCGGTACGAAGTTCGCCGGGTCAGCTAGTCAATATATATTTCGGACATCTGACACACAACGTCTATTAGTTTCAAACTAAGTGGAGCTTGTACTATGAAAGTTAGAACACCCAAACGAACCTGAGACCTCATGGACAATAGTCGCGTAAGCTATCACTGCACCAACGTACATGTAAAATCTCTACAAATAAAAAAATATGGAGTGTCTGTTTGTAATATTAAATAAACCGCTTTTAATAAATGCATATGTATGTATACACGATACATGTACGAAAATATATTTTTTTATAATTTTTGTCTGTCTGTCTGTTTGTTCCGGATAATCTCTGCAACGGCTCGACCGATTTTAACGGGACTTTCAGTGATAGGTCGTTACCCGCGGCAAGACGATAGCCGCGGGTAACACCGCGGGGTTCAGCTAGTTAAAAATAAATTCATGATAATTATCTGTTCGACACGATTTAATTTCAATTTGTAGACATTGCAGGTGACTTCGGAACCTTATTCTATGGGTGACCTGACACGTAACGCATTTACCGGTTTTTAAACGACTTCAAAAAAAAAGGAGGAGGTTTCTCAATTCGACCGTATATATATTTTTTTTTTATGTGTGTTCGGGGATAACTTCGTCGTTTATGAACCGATTTTGATGATTCTTTTTTTAATGGAAAGGAGATATCCCAACGGTGGTACCATGATAAGGACACTAAGATCTGATTACGGCATCCAAGAGAAATCGAGTTGAACCCTGAAGTCGGTTTTATTTTGTTAAAATTTTACTTGTTAATTTATTTAAACATGCTTGAAGTTTTCAGAAATATGATAATTTTTACTTTTTTGTACAAAAGGTAAAATGAATTAATTTATTTTACCAGATTTCTTACCTCTCTTATCAAATATGTATAGTTGGATCGGTAATTCGAATTCTATATGGTTTTTAGTCTAATTTAACATACTTTTTCGTATTTAGTGCGTACCTATGATAAAATGTGTTAATTTTAAATCTAACTAAACTTTTAGAAATACCCCTTTTTTATGTCAACATTATAACCATTTATAATTATGTTTTGAAGTTAAGGCAAAAACGTCAGACAAGCGCGCATGTCTGTCTCGCTCCCTAGTCTTTGATCATCGTTTTGAAGTAGCGCGTGCGATACGGAGGTATGAATGTGTGCGGTGCAGATATGATACTATGCGTTTAGCTCCGCTCAGACGCTCAAGGTTATTGAGGCTACTATACGCCTTAATAAGTATGGCGCGGAAGCTACGCGCGCACACTGCCAACAGTTTAGCCGGCCGACTTAATTCATTCGCTACGAGCCTTGGCCTTGGTACAGTGTAAACGTGCGGTCTTGCGTATTTTTCAAGATGGCGGCACCACCCAGTTCTTCTCCATCGGTGCTATAATTTATTAGATGAAATTGAAAAATGGCCAATACTATAAAAAATCGACCAAGTGCGAGTTGGACTCAATATTCTTATCTATGGTTGGACTCGCGCAGGCAGGGTTTCGTACCGTTTCCTATAGGTACATTACAAGCGTCTACCTGTTGCCATTATAAATATCGAACAAAAACCGTCAAATAAATCGCGTTTGTTGCATGGAAGCTGTCAATATTTATTTTATTCTATTTTTAGTATTTGTTGTTATAGCGGCAACAGATGAACATCATCTGTAAAAATTTCAACAGTCTAACTATCACGGTTCATGAGAAACAAGCAGACGAGACGTACAGCGGAATCTTAGTGATAGGGTCTCGTTTTATCTTTTGGGTACGGAACTCTAAAAAACTGTCAATCTGAAATAAAATTGTGGGAGGAAGTTTTTGAAGCATATTCCCGAATGATATCAGGACACTACGAACTTATACACGAGAGCTAACTTCATAAACAGAAAAGTAACTAGAACATTATTTCGAAGCAGTTGGACGATTGTTTGACTGGTGTGCGCACACTCAACCAACCTGAGAGTTTAGTTGGGCCAGTGTACGCCATTACCTGGGAGGAGTCCGGACGTGTTAATAACAGTAGTTCACGGATTACTCCCATCTCAGGCGTAGAGTGGCACACCGTGTGGTTTTAGTCGGTTCGATTCCGACACACCGCCCCGCCGCAAACCCCGGTGGGGTGACGCCCCGAGGGGGTTTCCACACGTAAAAAAAGTGTGCGCGCTTAAAGCCCAACCCGATCAAACTATCGGCCGATAAAAACTTTGCAGTCTGCGGGGGCTATTAATGTATGATCATTGACATGTATTAGAATGATAAGAAGTTTCGTTCATTAGTACAAGACAGTACATATAGAGTTAGATACGTCACCCCAGACTTACGTCATTTTAGGAAAGATGATTTTTTTTTAGGATCGGTATGGTAGTCTATCATAAACTCAGAAAGGAATGAGTACTCGCTAAGCTGAAAGCGGGGCCGTTGTACAGTTAGCAGGTATCAAAGTTTGAAAAAAACCATGCTAACTTGCGTCATTTTATTAAGCCTGAATTTTATATAGGTATATCATTAGTAAAATATTACCGTAGGAGGGCCACGCTTCGGTATGAATGGGCCGGCTCGACCGGAGTGATACCAGAGCCTCACAGAAAACCGGTGTGAAATAGCGCTTGCGCTGTG
Organism: Diaphora mendica; assembly: GCA_949125395.1. Taxonomy (NCBI): domain Eukaryota; kingdom Metazoa; phylum Arthropoda; class Insecta; order Lepidoptera; family Erebidae; genus Diaphora; species Diaphora mendica. The sequence continues at coordinate 78,782 of OX421332.1, read as the reverse complement.
TTTTACCGATTGAGTGAGAATACCGGAGGCCCATCCCCCAAAGGCCGGCAACGCACTTGTGAAGCCTCTGGTGTTGCAGATGTCCATGGGCGGCATTAATCGCTTACCATCAGGTGACACGTGTACTCGTTTGCCCCAATGGAAAAAAAAAAATTGTCCAATGAGGACATCGGACGGGCCAAACATTCTACCGGACTCGTTTAAGTTTTAAGGAAGTGCCGTCTCTCTGCTATATGGGCGCAGACATACGCGTAATGTGCATTGCTATATAAGTTAGCGTAGGCGTTCATACTTCTTGGTCCGGATGGCGTAATAACAGCAGTACCCGGACTCCTCCCTCCTGAGGCGCAGAGTGGCAAAAAAAAAAAAAAAAAGGCGTTCATACTTCTCAACAATATAGACTAATATTAATAAACTAACAACACACTAACTCCGAGTAGCCGGGAGTTGTGTGTTGAAAATATTTTCCAATGAGCCAGACAAATCTGACAATTTATCATTGTCACCATTGTACCATACTATTACCAGTTTAAGATTGGCTTAGCGCACGTCGCACACGCCGTCGTCGGTCGTCGAAAGACTACGAATAAACGATAAAAGTTTATTTTTAAACATATTTATTCATCAATAAACGGTCGACATGTTAAAAACAACTGTCAATATATTCGTCTGAAAAATTATTAAGAAAATATAATTATTATGCAGCGGTGTACTCGCGAGGTAAGGCGGGTGGGGCGGGCTCAGCACAGCTCCACGGCCACCAGCCCGTAGTGCGCGGCCAGCGCCAGCAGCGGCGCGGGCAGGGCGCCGGCGCTGGCCGCCACGTCCAGGTGCGTGTAGCGCCGCGCTCCAGCGCCGCCACCAGCAGCAGGAGGCGGCGGGCTCAGCACAGCTCCACGGCCACCAGCCCGTAATGCGCGGCCAGCGCCAGCAGCGGCGCGGCCGTGGGCGGCGCGGGCAGGGCGCCGGCGCTGGCCGCCACGTCCAGGTGCGTGTAGCGCAGCGCGCCGCGCTCCAGCGCCGCCACCAGCAGCAGGAAGGCGGCGGGCGCCTGGTGGCCGCGCGGCAGGGCGCTGGACGCCGCGTTGTCGGCCTGGTGCACGTGCTCGCCCGGCGCGCGGCCGCGGTGCGCCGCCAGGTCCTCGCGCCGCAGCGTGGACACCTCCAGCATGTCGCCCAGCGCCGCGCCGGCCGCCTGCAGCGCGAGCGAGTGCCGCTCGGCGCGCGCCGCGTGGTTGTCGAGCGCCGCGGTGTAGCCCGCGCCGTACGCGCGCACGGCGTGTCCCGTCAGCGTGGCCACCGTGTACAGGTGCGGCTCCTTCTCGCTCGCCGCGCGCTCCGCCATCTGCGGGGAGAGGTCACGGTCAGCGCGCGGCCGGCCCGGGAGGGCGGGACCGCAGCCCGGGGACCGCGAGACGCACCTCGGCGAGAAGGTCTCCCATGACCATGCGGCCCTCGGCGTCCGTGTTGCCGACGCGCACGGCGAGCCCGCTCCTGCTGCGGATGAGCTCGTCGGCGACGTAGGCCTGCTCGCCGACGGAGTTGCGGACCATGCCGAGCGAGGCGACGACCTTGACGTCGGGCCGCAGCAGCTCGCACGCCTTGAGGAAGCCGACGACGGCGGCGGCGCCGCACTTGTCGCGCGACATGCCGGCCATCGCGCCGCCCGCCTTGATGTCGCACCCGCCCGTGTCGTACGTGACGCCCTGGTGCGTGTCGGAAATGAATAGAAATATTTTTATTCGATAGAGAACTCCAGCCTATGTATACCGTTAACGACACCCTTACCTTGCCTACGAGCATGACCGTTCGCTCATAGTTCTTGGGCACGTACTCGAGGAAGATGACGCAACCTGTACATACGACGTAATTAATGATCAAACCCGCACCGCAGTGACACTTCGGTACTGTGGTAATATAACAGATATATCTCGTTTTCTTCATCCCGGAAACATCTATGCGATCTGCGCTGTATAAGTGTTACACTTCACTAAAGCAATCGCAATCACCTGTGTAAGCATTTAGTTTCGTTCGTGTTAACACTGTAATGACTTCAATTTTGGTAGCATTAAAAACCCTAGCACTAAGTATATTTCTACAAATTTTACTTTAATATCCACTGTCGTCGGGAATCAAATCCTTACGCCTGGTCCTTCGAGCCGGATAATGTGTCACATTTACATGATCCCAAGAGTGTGACTTCACGTCTCGTGTGTGACTTCGATCGTTCTGTTATTTAAGCATTACATGAATTCGTATGAATAGTTACGTTATATAATGTATACTCTCAATTGTCGGCAGTTGATGGAACTTGTTGCAATACATCCTAGAATCAAACTCACTTGTACTTATTCCACTATTTTAATTATCTTTACACCTGACCGGTTTCGTCTTATGGCATTCTCAAAGGTTATGGTTACATGACCATAACCTGGAATAAGTACAAGTGAGTTCGATTCTAGAATGTATTACGAAATATATTTTCCCAACAAATGAATGCGTTTCGTTCGTTTCGTATAAGCGATATAAGCTAAGGCGTCACCGCGGTGTCTGTCGACGGAGGCGGCGGCGCGGTCGACGGCGGCGAGAAGCGGGTACTGGCGCCGCAGCTCGGCCGGCTCGTCCAGCACGCGCACGCTCACGGCGCTGGGCGGCGCGAACAGCTCGCGCACGTACTCCGCCGCGCGCAGCGGCGTCATGCGCTCCGGGTCTGCTCCGCCGATGTCTCGCGCCGCGCCCCTGCGCCACAGAGATAGTCTCGTCACGAGCTCGCACTCCGGTGTAGCGTGCACGACTCTCACTCGCACTCACCGTGAGATCTCGAGCGCGGTGGCCTCGGCGAGCAGGCGCGAGAGCGGCGCGCGCGTGCCCTCCCCGTACACGCCCAGCGCCTCCACCTTGTGCGCCTCCTCCGGGAACGACTCTCGGATCTGCAGCGGCTGAGGACGTACGCTGCTCGTTACCATCATCGTTCGAAGGGTTCGCGGGGGTAGGACGGACGGCGGAGGTTCGCACTCACCACGTAGAGCGCCTCGAGCGCGCCGAGCAGCGCCACGAGCTCCGCGTGGGGCCAGGCGGGGTGCGGCTGCAGCGCCACGAGCGGGCGCCGCGAGCCCGCCGCCACGGCGCGCCGCACGCCCGCCAGCGCCGCCTCGCCGATGCTCCTGCGGACCCACCCCGACCTACAGCTTTAACAGTGCTCTGCGGGTGACGATTACTGCCAGTTTACTGGCCACTCACTGATACTGACGCTCACCTGGGTACAGACAGTGCGCACGATACGGACTCGCTAAATATCTTTTAATTAAAAATGGAGGTATATAACATAGCTATTAAATCAGATCATGAGTTATAGTGGAGGTCGTTCACCTGACGTCATCGTACTCCGTGAGCGGCCCGGTGGGCGACACCACGAGCCGCCCGCCGGACACGCGCGGACATGGCAACACCGACACGTTCTGCATCAAATACAAAGCAACTCAAACAATGTGTATAACTTAACAGGTTCGTAAATACGCATCGTTTAGTAGGTTTAAGCACTGCGGTTTTTAGACGTTATATTTTATGAGTGTCATTGACTCGATGCATGTCATATTTTGTCATTTTTAACCGACTTCCAAAAAGGAGGAGGTTCTATGTTCCACTGTATGTATTTTTTTATTTTTTTTTTAATGTATGTTCACCGATTACTCCGTCAGTTGTGGACCGATTTTGAATTTTTTTTTGTATTCGAAAGGGTATGCTCCCGAGGTGGTCCCATTGCCACCATATCAGGATCTGATGATGGGATCCCAGGGAAATCGAGGGAAACCCTAATTTTTTATAGGCACATACTATGTTTATCGTATATTTTCTGAAGGTACACCGGTATTTGCGTCTGTTAGTCATTATTTTATGATGAAGAGTTGATGATGTAAGGTACAACTCCTTAACGGTTAGGAGTTGGAGGATAAATCTTTAAATATCATATGTATATATGTTACCTTTAGTCGTATTCTTTCAAATTATTTAGGTAAGCTGATGATGGAAGGTTTCCACCTTGTTTCAACCGTTGAGGAGTTGTACCTTCCGGTACAACTCCTCAACGGTTAGGAGTTGGAGGATAATTCTTTCAATTTCATACGTATCTAAAGACCTTCAGTCCTATACTTTCAAGTTATTTAGGTGAGCTGATGATAGAAGGTTAAACTCTTCAACAGTTAGGGATTGGAGGATGATTTTAATATTTCACGTACGTATAGACTTTAATTTGTGTTCTTTATGATGAAATTTTATGAAATAGTTCAACTTACTACTGACCTACGATTGATTGCACTAAAAACTGAAAAATAAAAACTTTTTATAAAAAAAAAACCGACTTCCAAAAAAACATCCAACGAAAACTCTCTGCCAAAAAAAACACTTAAAAGCGTAAAATAAACTGGTTCTTCATAAATTGCGTATACCTAATTCTTTATTCATTTAAATAGTAGTATTATAATGTGTGCTAGGTACCTAAAATCTGTTTGAAGTCGGTGCTAAGCCAAAAAGAATACAAACGAACAATTACAAAAGTCTAAGCGATAGTCACTTGGCACCGACTTCAAACAGATTCTAGGTACCTAGGCACAGATGTCTTTGTGACATTGTATCGACAGCGTCATCGAAACGGTATATAAAGGGCCGACAGCGGTGCGGCGAGTTCATTCGAGCTCAAACGCTCGACGAGTCAACATCTCCTGAGGATGCCCCGTGGAGGGGCGAAACACGTGTCGAGTATAGGTTTGGTTCTCACTTGTTTTGTATGTGTGCATATGCATATTACCCATATGTGCATGTGAGTATGCATGACGGTGGGATTTGTGCCCTACTTTCAGACCTGGATATTTGTCTCGCGGAATTAAAGCTGAATATATTTCATAGCATTTAATGTCATGGATTTCCGCAAAGTAACGCCTGATTCCATAACTTAACACAAAAGTTGGCAACTTTTGTTCGGTGGAGACTCGGCTTTACACTTTGCTCAATTTTTTAAAGAGTCGTGCGAGGGTTGTTAAGTGTTTTGGTGAGCGGGTTTGTCAGTAGATAGATAAATAGAAAACTCTTTATTTGTACACCGTATTACAGTTTTACAAGAAAGTACAGAAAATGACAAATATATAATGTACAAAGGGCGGCCTTATTGCCGAAAGCAATCTCTTCCAGGCAACCTTAGGATGAATCAAGATGTATTGGAGAGATAGTAGCAGTTGACGGTGCAATGAGTTTTGAAGAATTATAATAGAAATACATATATATTGATATAGATAGTTAGGTACCTTGTCGAAGGTGGCGTCGAGCTGTCGCGCCGCGGCCACGAAGTCCTCGAGCGCCTGCGGCGGCAGCACGCCCTCGGCGCGGAGCAGCACGAGCGCGTCGAACTCGGCGCTGTTCACCTCGCTCACCGCGCGCACCGGCACGCCGTGCACCTCCCACTCGCCGCCCATGCTCGCTCACTCACTCTCTGCGCACAACCACCCTCTCGAGGGCAGGACGAGACACTTTGTACTAACCGAGTACACCTCGCCTGATACTTCTAGAGATTAGCACGTTGAAACAAACAAACGTAAACAAACACTACTGTCCTGTCTCATCTACTGTTCTAATAAAATGGCCATTACCGTAAGCTTCATCAACTTCCACATCGCTTTCATCATATAGAACAGAACACAACTTTATTTTTCTTTCTTTCGTTTTTAAAGACAACTCTTGCGCTAGGAATCGCGGGTGACTTTACAAACATACATGAAACGCGACACGAAGAACGCCCAGACTCGGAACAACATTAATTTTGTAGATCACAGTAAGTGTTGTTCCATGTGGAGTTTGAACCCACAACGCTGATTTTAAAAATGAATGCCCTTTACTTTGACGCTACTGCAAATAAAAAGTTGTAAACCTACCTGTGTACCTACTTTACTCGTTTGATGCACAACCGTGGAACAAAAATTATGCAGAGCAATTTGAGTTCTAAAATATTTTACACTCGACTAACGTACTATCGCAGAGCAGAACGAGCGTAAATAGAAACTGTTGTCCAAGTACGATAACTGTAGCTGGTCTTATCTGATTTGTAATAAAACACTGTCACAATGCTATTGGAAAAATATGACCAGTGATATGACATGGCTTTGGCTCGCGGCCGATTTGATTACGAACCGAGCGTTTAGTGTTCATATAAACTTAGCGAGACCTTTCTGCATCCAAGAGGGTATCGGTATTAAAATATTTTATATTACTTTGTCAACAGCCTTTAATAGTTAACAGTCTACTGCTGGACGGAGAGCGTAGAAAGGAGGGTTTGGCCCACTGTACCACCCTGACTAGACGCGGCGGGTTAATACGTTTTCCTTCTCTTTCCAGTGAAGTTGTTCCACGTAGTTCGCTCACTTGGTCGCCTCTTACAACAGTGAACATCTCAACATCTGTATTCTTAATCCGACACCTCAAAGAGGGGTGGTAATACTTGTATGAGGCTTCACTTAAGTTAAATAAATCTCTAGTCTGGTAGCACCTCGGGTACGTAGTGGCGTACCGTGGTCCTACTTGAATCGCCGCCTCGTTCTGATCCGACTGGTAGACTTGAGCGTTTGGTGATTAATATGAACGGTTAAAAGGACGACTACTTCATAAAATGGCCAACATCTAGTGATGGTTTGTTTGTTTGAAAGCGCTAATCTCAGGCAGTACTGGTCTGATTAAAAAATTCTTTCACTATTAAATAGTCTAGTTATCGAGGAAAATTATAGGCTTCTTACAGTATTTCTTGGCTTCTTACTTCTATTACAGTACAACCAAAAGGAGCGGAGTATCAAATGTATCAATGAAATATGTTGCAAAAACGAGGGAAAATTATTTCTTTTGAGAGCTTGAAACAATCTATACTTATAATAAAAATGTAACAGGTCAAATTCTGTACATTAAAGATATTTAGAAAATTTTTTTTGGAGGGCTCTCTATTATCGATACAGAAGCCAAAACTGTAATTTTTTTCATTTTTGTCTGTCTGTCTGTCTGTCTGTCCGTCTGTCTGTCTGTCTGTCTGTCTGTCTGTCTGTATCTTGGCCGCGCATCACACCGAAACTACTGAACGGATTCAAATGAAACTTGGCATGATTTGAGTTCATACTACGAGGTAGGACATAGGATACTTTTTATCCCGAAATTCAGCACGGTTTCCTGGAGAGAGGGGATGAAAGTCAAAATATGTACTTAGTTGTAATTCAATAATACATTGTCCGATTTCATTCATTATTTTTTTGCTAGAAAGAAAAAAATTAAAAGATAACGGGAAAAGTGTTTTTTTTTTGTCCGCGACTGTACACTGCCTGTGGGAAGCTGAGGCAGATATGTAAATATGGCGGTACGAAGTTCGCCGGGTCAGCTAGTATAACATAATAGTTCATCATAATCATCATAATTTACCAGAAAATGATACAAAACATCTTTATGATAGGTATATAAGTATAGGTATGATAGGTTATGGTAGTTTTTTAAACGAAGTTTTTTTTAGGATTTTGTCAGGTTATAGCAGGCGATTTTTGTTGTACCTAAATAATTAGCAAATAGTCTTTTGTAGATACTAATTGGTTTTGTCGGTATTTTTAGAATTTTGTAAGGTTATAGCATAGGTACCTAGGTACCTATAATTTACTTTTTTATAGGATTTTGTTAGGTTATTGGTATAGGCATAGGTAAGCAGATGTTTTTCGTTACAAATATTTAATTACTTAGCCTTATTTGTTGGTGTTTTAATTTCTTTTAGTAAGTTGTAGATACCTTCCATTTTTTTCGTTGAATTAGTTGTAGATACTTAATTAATTTAGTTTTATTTACGCTTTGAAAATAATCTTTATTCGTTATGTCTAATTTTTCATTTAACTGTAGTGATAAATTTAACATTGTTTTTCGTATTCGATTTTATCACATCACACTAATTTATAAAAGCTAATGTTTGTGAGGGTGTATGTTTGTTACTTCATCACGCAAAAAGCACTGGACGAAATTGGATGAAACTTTACAGTAATATAGCTTACTAGCTGTTGCCCGCAGCTTTGCTCGCGTGGAAGTTGATTATTTACAATATATTTAATTAAAACTGTGTAAATATGTATGAATAATTTATTCATGTTTTTAAACGTACCTATTTATTCATTTTTAATCAATAGCCCATTAAAAAGGATTTCATACTAACGTTCGACCCTTATTTTTACCCCTTTAGAAATAGAATTCCCATAAATGATGATATAGGTATTAATTTATTTGTACTTAAAAGCCTAAGGACAAAGTTTCAGGCTACTAAATTAAAAATGACTGACTTCCAAACTAATCTACTTACGACATTTCAACACCTAATTCACCCCTTAGGGGTAGATATATCATTTATGGGATTTCCTTTTGAGGGCGCTCTGGTTCCCTGGTTTCTAGAACCCGAGACGGTGTGCAGTTTTTAGTCGGTTCGATAATAAGTGTAAGATATAACAGAGTTAATATACACCAGATGGTGATATCCGAGGGAATTTCCGCACAAAAAAAGAGGTAGATATAATATCCAGAGACACTTAGTATCTACGCGTTTTTAACTATTAGCCCAAAGATAATTTTTCATGTTTCTAACTTAAAAAAGACGGACTTCCATACAAACTTTCAACCCCTATTTTACCCTCTTACGGGTAGAATATTGGGAAACGCTTAAATACGTATCTCCTATTTTTTTATCAATAGCCCTAAAATAAATTTTCATGTTTCTAACTTCAAAACTGACGGACGTCTAGACTAACCCGCTTACGAAATGTCAACGCCTATTTCATCCCTTTAGCGTAGAATATCGAGAAAGGCCTAAATACGTATCTATTAATTTTTAATCAGTAGCCCAAACCAAAAAAAAAGTTTCATGTTTCTAATTTAAAATGACGAAGTTCCAAACAAAGTTCAACCCCTATTTCACCCCCTTAGGGGTAGAATATTAGGAAACGTTGAAATACATATCTACAAATTTTTATAAGTAATCCAAAAATAAAGTTTCATATTTCTTAAATAGCCCTAAAATAAACTTTCATGTTTTTAACTTCAAAAATGACGGACTTCCAGACTAACCTACATACAAAACGTTAACCCCTATTTCACCCTTAAGGAGTAGAATATCCGCTCTATCTATCAGAAACGCTTAAATACGTGTTTACTCATTTTTAATCAGTAGCCCAAAAATAAAGTTTCATGTTTCTAACTTAAAAAATGACGGAATTCCATACAAACTTTCAACCCCTATTTCACCCCCTTGGGGGTAGAAATTCCAAAATTCCTTCCTTAATGGTTATCTACTTAATGAAACGATCATACTCACCAAATTTTGTATTCCCAAGTTTAATAGTTTCCGCTCGGCGATGATGAATCAGTCAGTTAGTCAGTCAGGACATGTTATTTTATAAGTATAGAAGATACATTAGATTAACACATAGGTTACTGTTTGCCGCGATAACCGACATACACGCGGGCGGAGCCGCGGGCAACAGCTAGTGTTAGGGTAGTTAGCTTCAAGGCACTGTTTACTCAAGATAAATAAAACAACCGTTTGATGCGAGCACACAAATATATTGTATTCCTTTGGTTTTACAAACTACCGGAGACTCTTAACAACGTGATTCACAAAAATGGAACAACGCCATCTATCGAGCGTTGCCTCAATAAAAAATACAAAATTTGACTGAACATCCCGCCCACCATGGACAGAATGTTCATAACTGAATTTAAACAAATCACAAACAATACAAAGGATTTGTAACCGCCCACCATGATAGGATCCTCAATTCTTCTCATAACATAATTATTAGGATGGGCATTACAATTACACAGAGCGGACTGTAAAAATGAGTACATGTAGGCTCAAGATTTTAGAAAAATTCTCACAAAAGTGTTACTAAATAAAATATACAATAACAAAAAACTAACAATCTAAGTCGTAACAGGCAGTACTATAAGTTTAGAAACAGGTCTTTTGATTACAGACCCCCTACAACGTAGTGACACAACCCTCGTGACCTTGTCCGAACCAATATGCTTTTCAATTATAAGACCGTAGAGCCAACGGGCAGGAGGCAAGTCGTCCTCCATAACCAAAACCACATCGCCTACATTAGGCTCTAAAGTTTGATGAGACCATTTATACCGATGGTGAAACTGGACAAGATATTCATGGGACCATCGACGCCAAAAATCTTGAACCATACGCTGAGTCAAATGCCATCGCTTTAAGGTACTTATGTTCGAATTTTCAAAGTTTGACTCAGGTGGAAGTACGATCGGTTCTCCTACCAGGAAATGACCCGGGGTTAACGGGTACGGATCATCGGGACTCCCACTAAAAGCAGAGAGCGGCCGCGAATTTAGGCAAGCCTCTATTTGAGCGAGAACTGTTGTTAGTTCCTCAAAGGTGAGAGTGCTGGTACCGACGACCCTTCTGAGGTGATGTTTTGTGGACTTCACTCCAGCCTCCCAAAGTCCTCCAAAATTTGGAGAATGGGGTGGAATGAAGTGCCAATACGTGCCGTTTGTTGCTAGCCAGTCAGAGATGTCTGAAGCTACGCCTGACCTTTCCTGAGTAAACAAAGCCTTCAACTCTTTGTTGGCTCCTACAAAGGTAGTGCCGTTATCACTCCACATTTCACTACAGTGGCCCCGTCTCGATGAAAAGCGTTTAAAGGCTGCTATGAACGCTTGTGACGTCATGTCACTTACAACCTCCAAATGAACAGCACGGGTCGCCATGCAGACAAATAAACAAATATAGCCTTTTGTGGAGTGATAACCGCGCCCCCGTGTGGGCCTCACATTAATGGGACCTGCATAGTCCACACCACTCTTGGAGAAAGGTCGGCTAACGTTGACTCTCGCTGACGGTAACTGCCCCATTAACGGAGGTGCAACTCGCGCCGAGTAACGCATACATGTTACACACTTCCGCACATGTCGCCGAACCACGCTCTTCGCATTGATGATCCAGTACTTGGATCTCAAGAAACTAAGGACCAATTGTGGTCCGCCATGTAGAGTGCGTTCATGAGCATCAATTACCAAAAGGTCTGTCAAGTGCGATTTGTGAGGAAGTATGATTGGATGCTTCATGGTGTCTCTAATATCAGCTCTCTGCAACCTGCCGCCAACTCTCATAACATGATCCTCGTCGATATAGGGATTTAATTGGGCAAGTTTACTTCCTTTGTCAACCTTGCCCGTCTTGGTTAAAGAATCTATTTCATGAGAAAAATATTCATCTTGACATATTTTGATGCATACTAACAAACTCGAATTAATTTCGGCAAACGTTAAACAATGGGATGAATTAATTTGATTATTTTGATTATGTTTTGATTTTAAAAATCTCCTACAGTATGCTATCACTCTTGTTAACTTATTTAAAGATGAAAATTTTGTTATTATTTCATTCTCTTCATTACTCTTTATTAGCACGTTACATGATACTTTTGTTTTCTTTTCCTCTAGATTTGTTTTGTTAATATTACCCTTGCTATAATTGATTTTTTCACCCCAGAGCCAGTTAGGTCCTCTTATCCACAAATCAAGACCTGCGCATGCAGAAGGTTTCACACCTCGTGTTGCACAATCGGCGGGGTTGTCCTGTGATCGAACGTGTGACCATTGATTTCCCTCCATAACGGTGAGAATTTCAGCAACTCTATTGCCGACGAAAGTTGTCCAACGGCTGGGGTGGCTTCCCAACCAAGCGAGAACCACTGATGAGTCAGTCCAGGCATGAATGTTCTTTTTACCTATGCCCAAGGTGTCCGAAACTTCACAGAGAAGTTTTGATAGCAGCACAGCGCCACACAACTCCAAACGAGGTATTGAAACCTGTTTGACGGGGGCCACCTTGGTTTTTGATGCCACAAGACTGACGAAAACAGTGCCGTTGGAATCTATGGACCGCGTATAGACCACTGCTGCATATGCTTCATTAGAGGCATCACAAAAGCCTTGCAGTTCAATATGCAGGTCATGACTGCTTGTGTGAATCCACCTAGGCAAATGGAAACCAACCAAGCTATTAAGCTCGTTTCTGTACGTAAGCCAATTTGTCAATAGGTGATCAGGCAATTCATCGTCCCATTCGATACCCGAGAGCCATAAGCGTTGTATGAACACTTTGGCTGTGATAATTGCTGGGGCAAGCCAACCAAGAGGATCGAACAAGCGGGCGATGTCTGATATCACCCTACGTTTTGTCACGGGAGTTTCCAGTGGAGGAAGGTGGACTGTGTATTCAAACTCATCCGTATCTCTGTTCCAAGTCAAACCTAAAATTTTCATGATCTTATCAATTTTGAATTTTATTTTATCGTGACTTACATCTGTTGTACTTTTTATTTTAGTTAATAATTCGTCACTGCTGCTGGACCACTTCTGAAGCTGGAAACCTCCACGTGCCAGTAACTCATTCATCTGACGATATATTTCTTCGCCTTCTTTTATGGATTCACAACCGGACAAGAAATCGTCTACGAAAAAATCCCTAACGACACGATCCGCAACTAGAGGATAATCATTCCCTTCATCGCGAGCTAGTTGCAACAAAGTACGCACCGCCAAATAAGGAGCTGAAGTTACACCGAAGGTGACACGCAGTAGACGTAGATGTTGCAACTCAGCATCTGGGTTATCGCGCCATAAAAATCGTTGGTAGTCTACATCGTCTGAACCTACCTTAACTTGCCGGTACATCTTGACAACGTCTGCTACTAAGGTTATCGGATGACAGCGCCATCGCATGATTATATGACGCAAATCGGGTTGTAAGGTTGGGCCAACCATTAATTCGTTATTTAAAGACACCCCGTTGCTACCTGAACAAGAGGCATCAAAGACGACCCTAACCTTAGTAGTACTTTTGTCATCGCGTACCACGGCGTGATGCGGTAAATAAAAAGCATCGTTTGTTAAATTTGCTTGAGGAACAACTTCGGCGTGTCCCAAAGAAACGTACTCATGAATAACTTGAGAGTACTGCTGTCTTAGCTCAGGATTGCTTGATAATTTCCTTTCCAGCATGAGGAATCGTTTTCGGGCAATATCTTTAGATCTCCCGTAAACGCAGCCAGGACGCTCGGTATTAAACGGCAACTTGACAACATATCGTCCCGTTTGGTCTCTCTTGGTAGTGCTAGAATAAAAATCTTCACACTTTTGCTCTTCTTCGGTCAAAATGACACTATGAGCAGAAGACTCCGATTCCAACTCCCAAAATTTTCTTAAAAGCCCGTTAACGTCTAAGCTTACATTACAACACACTGGTTGAGTCCTGAGCGGTGTGTGAATCTCGCCAGACAAGATCCACCCTAACTTGGTACGTTGGGCTACTGGAGTTCCAGGTGGGCCCTTGACCAAGCCGTCCACTAGAACTTCACCGACAACGCGGGTACTTAGCAAAAGATCTATCTTACCCGGCGTATCAAATGATGGATCAGCAAGTTCTAGGGATGAAATCGACGGCAGCACGTGGACAATCTTCCTTTCCGGAAGATGTGATGTAAGTCTGTTCAACACATAAGCATCGACATATAATATGAATGTGGGATCTAGGCGTGACTGCAGTTTAAACTTCACAACCCATTTAGAAGGCATGGAAACCCCCTCATCATCGCCTAATCGCAATATGTCAGTGTGAGCGGGTGTTTTCTTCAACCCGAGCAACTGGACTGCGGCCTCCGTACTAAAAGAGACCTGAGAGCCCTGATCCATCAGAGCTCTTAAAACAACAACAGAACCAGTTCTCGACTCAATGTTGACCAAGGCTGTAGCAAGCAAACCTTGGTTGTATACATCCGCGAAGCAACAAATAGTGGTAGACTCGCATTGATTAGAAGAAGTAGCTGCTGCGGCAACTACTACTCCCGTTTCCACTGAACCATCTACTGGCTCAGTGGCATTGACGGTTGGTTTTGCATGAAGTAATGTGTGGTGTCTCTTTTTGCAAAGAGGGCATCTGGTTGGCTGACGGCAAGAATATACGGTGTGGTTATTTCCTAAACAATTAAAACATAATTTATTGACTCGGACAAAGTCGCGACGATCATTATCACCCTTTTTTGCAAACTGTTTGCAGTGACATAATTTATGATCTCCGGAACATAAGATACACGTTAGAGAAGCGACATGAAACGATTTAATATTATTATTTATGTTACTGGTTTGATTCCTGTACTGGTTATTGGGCTTTGTGCCTAAAAATTCTAGTGAACGAAATCTCGATTCTAAAAAGATCTTAAACTCAGAAAATGTAGGTAAATCATCGTCAATACTGATTTTTGATTCCCACAATTTTCGAGATTCGTTATCCAATTTTTCACTAATTAAAAATATCACAATTGTATCCCAAGAACTTACATTAATGCCTAAAGTACTCAAACCATGCAAACAATCAACTGTTGTGTCTAAAAGATTTTTAATAGAAGTTGAAGACTCCTTTACAATTACTGGTTGTTTAACAAATCGCTTTAACATGCACTGTGATAAGAATTTTTTATTGTCATATCGTTTACATAAAATAGCCCAAGATTCACTATAATTAGCGGCAGTTACTGGTGTATGACGAAGTAGCTGTTCCGCTTCTCCTGACAAATGCGTTTTCAAATAGTGAAGACGTTGCACATCGTCTAATGAGTGGTTGTTGTGCATAAGAGATAAAAATAAATCTCTGAATGTCGTCCACTCAGTGTATGAACCAGAAAATATAGGTAAACTGATTTTGGGCAATCTGACAATCGACGACACTTTTGCTTGTGGATTTTGTGGTGTTGTATCAATTGTAGTAGTGACACTCATTTGTTCTTTGAGTTCTGTTTTATACGATATGTACAACTCCTCTGTACCATCGTATACCTCTTTAGAGAAATACGTGCTATCTAAATCTGACTCAGTTGCCTTTTCTATAATATTTCTATGTGTAATAACAAATTGTTTCCACTGTTCTTCCAATGATTCTAATCTTGTTTGTAAATATGTTTGTGTTATACGATCTTTTGGTGACTTTTTAAAGTTGATTCTAGCCTTTTCAATTATAGTTTTGGTGTTTAATTGTAATTTAATTAATGATTTCATTGTAAATATTTCTAATTACAACTACCAACTCAATAAATCAACGTTCTCAAGTTAACGTACAAAAGCATAAACTAAGTATTATAATTTTCTAAGTTACAAGTGATGTACAATAACTACAGTGGAATGATTTCTAAAGATACAAAATTACAAGTGTATGATAAAATTCTAAAAATTTTACAAGTGTTTTTGCACCTTTTAAATCGAGGTGAAATCGGGCATAGATTCCCCGTCTGAACCAAATTTGCTTAACTATTCTAAGTCTAAAACTACTTAATACTACAAAAAATTACAACTAAAATATTACAAGTCCTAAAGTCTTTCACCACACTAAAGCAATTTTTTCTATGTTTATAATTTGTCACTGATTTCTTGCAAGATAAAATTTCCAAGTCAATAATTGTTTACTACTTACAGTTTTGTTCTGTCAAACCTCTTTGCACGATATGTTACGTCACTTTTCTTGACGTCACAAGCTCCAACAACAGCCAAGTAGAAATCCCAGTGTCATCCACCGGCAACTCCAACGACGACGGTGGCGCCCTCCGTGGTTATTACGTCGCAACTCCTTGCGATAACTTCCGCTACGTCAAATCCTTGGCGCCACGTTGTTTACAACACAGTATGCACTTGTGTTTTCACAATTACTTGATTTTACACTACTACCAGCAAGGCAGTAGCATAGCCGAGAAGCCAACGGATCAAATGCTGGGGATTTATTGATTTGCAATAAATCCATCCGGCTCGAAGGACCAAAAAATGTTAGGGTAGTTAGCTTCAAGGCACTGTTTACTCAAGATAAATAAAACAACCGTTTGATGCGAGCACACAAATATATTGTATTCCTTTGGTTTTACAAACTACCGGAGACTCTTAACAACGTGATTCACAAAAATGGAACAACGCCATCTATCGAGCGTTGCCTCAATAAAAAATACAAAATTTGACTGAACATCTAGTGTAAGATATAATCGTTCCCCTTTAAAACATACACATCAAATACACACTCACAGCATATTTCTGTGTTTTGAGGTTGGCTCACTATAACTGTTTCTACGGTCACCAAATTTGTTTACGCTTTTTAACATCACGTTATGACAATAGAGAGGCAGACGAGGTTGCGGAGGTCGGCTAGTAGTTAGGTACATAAAATAAAGGGATATAGTGGCTATATCCCTTTATTTTATGTACCTAACTTACAACGTTACAGCGTTACAACGACTTAAGAGAGCAATTTAAACGTTCCTAGTTGTGGTTACAACTTTTAGTAAACCATTTTGTCCTTGATAAACGACGGATTACGAAAACGTACCACGTATACGCCATCGCTGGGTGTCGAAAGAGTCGACTACGGGAGAAAAATGCGGAGGACAAAGGGAAAACAGAAATAAAACTTGACACAAACAACGTGTATACCAACCCGTCCGGGCAGCGCGGCGCGGCTGCGTGCTTTAGTAAGCCGAAACCTTCTCTCTAAGGAGAGACCTATGTCCAGCTAGTGGACTGCTGAAAGCTTTTGATGATGATGTATTATACTTAAATGGTCAGTTTGATCTGGTCGTGTCATCAAATTGGAGCATCTCATGAAATAGACCTCATTACGAAGAGAGCAATTCTATGATGTGGCGACATTATACTCGTAAGAATAAGTATTTACATGTAAGTGCAGCACCATGCCGCTCAACACAATTAAACATTAAACACCTACACAACCTTTATCAGTAGACTACGTAAATTACATAGTTTACATTTATTTGTTTATTGCTTAGATGCGACTTCTGTTATCAGTGACTGCCAGACAACAAGATTACTTACGACACATATATAATAGTCAGAGTCACATTTCATCCATACCTACGTACTATACGAACATAAGATGTACACAGAAACTGCAACATAATACATTGACAAGAATTTTGTCAATAATGGCAAAACATTAACATTTTTCAGTAATTTATTAAAAACTAGCGATCCGGCCCGGCTTCGCAAATAAGTCGTTTCAGGTTGGTCGGTTGGGATTTCCTATTCTAAAGTATTATTATAAAGAGGTAAAGTTTGTGAGTGTGACGTTGTAGGGGGTAATCTCTGGATCTACTGAACCGATTTTGAAAATTCTTTTATCAATAGAAGGCTACGTTATTCGAGAGTGACATAGGCTATATAATAACCCGAAAAGTGTAAAGACTTTTTCGTGGTAGCTGAATTTGCAAAGTTTTTTTTACCGCCCAACGAAGTGGGCACGGGTCAGCTAGTCTATAATAAGCATGTAGGTATTACGCATGTAAACCCTTCTTGAATCACTCTTTCTATTGCTGAAAACTGCAATAAAGTCCATTGAGTAGTTTAAAAGATCTTAACGAATAGACAGTGAAAGCGACTTCATTTATGTAAAGATTTCACCTTTCTTCACTTTCATTTCACTTGACCGTGACCGCGAGTACAGAGAGCTCGAGTCGTCACAGAGCCGGTAAGACACCAAGAAAATGACACACATAATCAATAATACATTGATTGAAAAAATATTTTCAATCAAATATGGGTCAAGGTAGTAGAGTACAAATTTAGGTACCCCGACACAAATTCAATCCTGTTAGAAAAGATGAGTCTTCGAAAATCTAAACAGATTTACTTAGGTTAGATCTAAAACACTCTCAAACAAAAAAAAAAGCTATAGTGAAGTGAAGTGAAGAGCAGCCCTTTGCTTCAAATTAAATTTTGAGTAACGCTCAGTGTGGATGCAGCAGCAGTAGCTCCTAGACATTATGAAGGCCATAGGTGTAACCTTTTAGCCTTTATCTGGTGAAGGTCACAGGAAGCCGTTGGATGCGGGTAGCACACGGTTGTGGAGAAACTTGAGGGAGGCCTATGTCCAATAGTGGACCTCTTTTGTCTGAGATGATACAAATCAGTCCCTGGGCAAGTACACTTAGAACAAAGTATATTGTGTCTGATGGGTTAGTTAGTGTGGTAGTAATTCAAGAGCATTCCAATCATATAAGATGTGAAAACTCAAAATGCTTGTAATTACACAAGATGCTACCAACATGTTACAAAGTTGGTTGTATTGCTCTCTGACTCATATGCACTGATCACCTACATTTTATACAGGGTATACTGAACCACTGTGGAAGTGGAAAATTACATTTTTGGTCCAACAAAAGCAGAGTATAAAATAATATACTGATTATTTGTTGAGTTATGGTTAAAAAATACAGTCAAAATCTGTTATAACAACATCGAAGGAACTACTCATATTTGGTCGTAAAAGCCGATAGTCGTAACAGACGTTTTTACGAGACAATTCTCGTGTGTTATCGTCGTTTCTAGAAGTGGAAGAATAATAATTATATGAATATAAATAGAGCGTCTCGCGGGCCGCAAGCAGTTCAGTTCAGTTTGAGCTATAGTGAGATAAACATCGAAGTGATATCAGCGATCAACCTAGCGACCTCGGCGACCTTTAAGGATTGTAATTCGGAGTAGTATTGTGATTTTAATAGTGGTTTTATTAACTAATACTTATCATTGAATGTGTGATTAATATACTCAAATATAAAATACAACTACATTTTATTTATTTCACATGAAGCCTATAACAAAAAGACATTACGTAGGTACATATATATAGTCGGCAGTCCGGTCAGGGGGGGTGACGTTGGCAATTAGTCTGGATATTGTCAACGCTTTCGGCACCCTCCCCTGGCAGGCAATTAGGGCTGCCCTTGAATACCACGAGGTGCCGCCCTACCTGAGGATCATCATAGGAGGCCTATCTGCGCGACCGAACCGTAAAGTTCGTCGATCGGAACGGGATGGAAAATCAAAGGGGGAAAATCAATGTTGCGGGGTTCCTCAGGACTCTGTATTGGGTCCATTGTTATGGAACCTCGCATATGATGTAGTCCTTCGCACTAGTCTGCCCTCTGGCCTAAGTGTCGTTTGCTATGCGGACGATACCTTAATACTGGCTAGAGGGTCCCGATTTGAGGAGGTGCTTCTGCTCGCCGAGCATGGGGTGGCTTGTGTTGTGGAAAAAATTCGTGAGCTGGGCCTGAGGGTGGCACCTCAGAAAACTGAGGCGATATGATTCCATGGCCTACGCAAGCGGTAGGAACCATCCAGCTCATGCCTCCGGGTTGATGACACTGAAGTCCAGGTGGGCCAGTACATGAAGTACCTAGGACTCACCCTGGACAGTCGATGGAGCTTCGAAGAGCATTTCGGGCGATTAGTCCCTCGAGTACGAAGGGTAGCAGGGGCGTTACATCGTCTGCTGCCCAATCTCGGGGGACCACGGGAAGAAGTTCGCTGCCTCTATATGGGCGTCGTGCGATCCATGGTCCTCTATGGGGCGCCCGTCTATTCTAAAGAATTGGCGGGTTCCTCCCGCTGTAAGGCTCAACTCAGGAGTCTGCAGCGGCTAATGGCCATACGGTTCGTAAGGGGCTATCGCACGATATCGTACGAGGCAGCGACGGTCCTGGCGCGATCTCCACCCTTCGACATTCTGTCCGACATGGACACGATGTTCTAAGACCAAATTCGTTCTGTCGGTCGGAATGACGAAGAAACAGCGCCGGACCATGGCAGCTACGGCGGAACGCGAATACGCAAGCTCTGCGCGCTTGGCGGGCACGGCTCGAAATCCAGGGCTGTGCCAGCCAACGCGCTGTCGGAGCCGTTCTGCCGAGCTTCGAAGCTTGGATGGGGAGGACCGACTGTGTCACCTACCGATTGACTCAGATACTCACCGGGCACGGTTGCTTCGGTGAGTATCTGAATCGAATAGGACGGGAGGCCACAGCACAATGCCACCACTGCGGGTCCGACCGGGACTCAGCCCAGCACACACTGGAGGACTGTCCTGCATGGGCGTCCGAGCGTCGAGTCCTGGTCGGACTGATCGGACGAAACCTGTCACCGCCAGCATTGATCGCGGCAATACTGGCAAGTGATGAGGGATGGGAAGTCGCGGTCTCCTTCTGTGACTGCGTTATGCTCCAGAAGGAGTCCGCAGAGCGTGATCGGGAAAGGGCCGATCCCGCTCGAAGGAGGCGACGAAGGGTAGAGGGCGTTAGCTCCCCAATCGTTGCCTATGGGTCACTGCGGTCACATCTTGGGGAAATGGGACCGCTGCAAACGACCCGGGACAGGTGACACCCTGGTGCGGCCGGGGTTGTCTTCTAAGGCGGGTCGGTGTTTCGACTCTTACTGTGTAGAACGGCAGGAGGCGGAATAGCGACCCGCCCCGGGGGTGACTATGGTTACCCCGGGATGTTGCTCAGTCATGAGGTACGGCAGGGGGGACTCCAGAAGCCGCTGATGCGTTCCTGGAGCTCCTCCAGACTGCCGAGGTAGGCCGCCGCGGGGTTTAGTGGGTAGATCGGTTCTCCGGGAGTGCCACACACGCCCTTCGTCTCCCCACGTAGGGTATGGTGCGAAAAGCATTTCCCATAAAAGCATTAAAAAAAAAAAAGGGACCTACATATAAATATCAATTTTCTACATTAATAAAATCTATAATTATAGTCTGTTTGGAACACTTCTGTAGTGCGTACGCACGTTGCAGTTCACGTTGAATTATAATTAACTAGCTGTTGCCCGCGGCTCCGCCCGCGTTTATGTCGGTTATCGCTGCAGATAGTAGCCTATGTGTTATTCTGATGTATAAGCTATATTACTGTAAATTTTCATCCAAATCCGTTCTGTAGTTTTTGAGTGAAAGAATAGCAAACATCCATCCATCCATACTTACAAACTTTCACGTTTAAAATATTAGTAGGATATATCGTCATAATTTCCCTGCAAGTGAAACTGTTCATGAAAAAGCAAAAATTTTCGTGTTTAATTTTTTTCTCTCTCTTTCCAAATGGATGAAATTGTCGAGTGTGATACACCAGATTCCCCTGACAAGTCTTTGTTTGGAATTCCACTCTCAAGCTTTGATATAATACGCGAATTTTCTTCTATAGTAATTTGTTTTCTTTTTCTTTGCGATGTGTTAAAAGTTTCACGGATAACTCAACAATACGTTTAGGTGTGTCTGGTGTTCAGAATTCAGATAAGTAACAACTTGACTGAAGAGGAATGAGAAAGCGGTTGAAGCTTCGATTATACTGCATACACATGTGTAGTTTGTTTCTGAGAATTACAATAGACCCTAAACTCAACACGTTTTTGTTAACTTTTATAATCTTAATGCCTATTTAGTGTGCCAGATGTCAATACTGTTGCGTATTCAAATGTTTACAACACTATATATGTGTTTATAATAATATGTAGTCGCTTAAAGAGATATATGTTGTAATAAGCAATGTCGTAAAAAGCAGCGTTTCTTATAAGGCGGTCTAATAGAATTCAGCCGGGACCTTTGATTTTGGTCAATAGAACCGGTATGTTGTTCTAAACGATGTCGTCATACAGGGTTTTGACTGTACCTACTCATGAAATCTTAGCTTTCATAAGCCACTAAACTGATTTGGTTAAATTTTAATGGAGATCCCTTGATTTTTGAGGAAGGACACAGGCTAGTATTTAGCGCGATAACCGACATACACGCGGGCGGCAAGATAGTATTTTTATAAGGTTTAATGTTGTTTATACATATCTGCTACGTTTTTGTCATGGTATGCCAGTATAAACGTTGATTTGCTCCCTACCTATAGCATAAGGACTTTTGCACCACGAACCTTAGATAAACAGCAAACACACATTATATAAAAAAAGAAATATAATAAATAGCCGGTGTCTAAATACTTACAATCTTCACTGCGTGCGTCCGGCTGACCGGAGCGTCAATAGCGATAATAAATACAAGTAAGTACTCTTGTGTTATCGCTCTATTTCCAGTCAACTAACTACGCTTCATGAAACATCTAAAACTAGACAAACGAATCAAACTGCTAGTTCGTGACCGTCGAACTATTAATTTAATAATATCAACCGCTATTCAGGATGTGTCGTACCAACTTTAGAAGAAATTACTTTAAATTTTGTATTGCATGAAACCTCGTCATTGTTTTGTGTCATTGTTGTCAACGGGTGACACTGTTGACAGATAACCACCGGTAACCACAGAGTACTTCATCTTCTTCTGTAAGATGAAATGGCAACCTGCCGGATCAGCTATTCCTGCTAATTTCAAGTGTTTATAGTCTTCATATCATCAAGTATTTAAGTCTTCGTCGTGATGAAATTAATGATAAAAATAAAAAAAATATGGATGAGATGAAATAGGGACCGTCTTCCGAAAAAACACAAAATGATCTCCCAGAGTACTTATTTTTAAATTCATGAAGAGATTGTCAACGGTGGTGAATTATCAAATGAATTATGACAATTTGTATCGTAATTTGTATGTAAATTAAAGTTGTTGGGTACAGTCAGGATTCAGCAATTTAATGAAAAACGTTGTCAAGATACAGCTTTTCAATACAATCATTATTTACAATTGTCAAACACATCAACGAATCAGAAGCTTGCGTGAGAGAGACAGACTCTACCTAAACTCAGTCTCTCTCTCTCTCTCTCTACTCCGATCACGCTTTCCGCTCGTTCAGCACTCCCTCCATTCATTGTTTGCTTTAAGTCGTCTCTACAGAACACAACTTAACTACGGTCCCTTTCTATTCTAATCTATGGTTAGGTTTACGGCATTGCAGATGTTCAATGTTGCAGATGCGCGTTATTTGAATGCACTGTCAGTGGACGTCTACTCGAACAATATTTGAAAGATTTGAATATTTATTTGTACATAATACTTTTGTATTGTATATTGTGTATTCGTTACTGCGTAGTGCAAAGTAACATAAATGGGTCTGGGCTGCCAACGAGATGAGTTCTGAACTCATTGTATCACAGTACATGGTAAAAAATTGTGAAGAGACCTTATTACATTTCTCAACTCTCAAGTACTCTCAACTTGCACCGTCGTCGGCCAGTGGATCTTCATTTATTAAAAACATTGGCAGGTTATTAATAAGATGAAGTATGAAGGTCAAGAAATGGGCCATGTGGAGAGGCAGGAGGGGGCTCGTCGTCATAGAGTTTCGAGCGCTTATTCCGTGGACATGTGGCGCGAAGTGCGACGCCACTGGATGGTGCTAGGAGTGCTGAGCGCAGTGACAGTGGCGGTCATGGCGCCGCAGCTGGGTGCTCGAGGAGGCAACTAATCTGCATGCTCAGTATATTATGTCATTCTAGAACGCCTTGCACCTCATATAACCATGTAATAACTAAATTTATTTTTCTTGATGACATTTTCAGTATGAATTATGGGTATTCTCCACCTGTCTCTACTATGAGTCTAGCATATTCTAAGTCAAGTCAGAGTTAAATTCAAACAGATGAAAGATATGATGATATTTTGAGCTTATGTAGATGAGGCAGCACCTCAAAGATATTACGGTATTCAGAGTGTGCTTGATACATTAAGTGAACACTTTAATACCTATTGGTTGAGTTATTACATAAACAATTGAATTGCTAGCAGGCAGCACTTGCTCATATCAGTGAAGTCCTATTATGTAATATTTACTTTTAAACTTTGACATAATTTGATATATAATATTATATTTGAAATTCTAATAAGTGTACAGAACATGATGCCAACAGCAATGTGATTAGCCATGAGGTTGCACTAATACCTGTAAGTACCAGTTGATGTGCTTGTTCTTGTGGCCTCACTAACCACAGGAAGCACATGTAGGGTGAGAGAGACCCTGGCCCGTTCACTACACTCTCAGGTCAGGTTCCCCAACTGTGACTTATGTTTTTTACATAATTTTTCTTTAACCTTTGTCTGAATAATGTCATTTGTGAGGAGGCTTGTTGACCGCTGATGGAAATCAAGAGTAGTGGTCCCCGTATTCACTGCGAATGCAGACAATATTGACCCACACCGTGGCGGGCTCATGTTATACTTCTAAGAATAAACAAGTTGGTTTATTCATCAGTAGTCTAGTTAACACAGTATGGGTTCTGTCTAATTTGGTATCAGAGTGTCGTGTGACAGATCTGTCAAGTTATTATTTTAATTAGTGAATGTAATGAGATAAAATTCATGTCGGTACACCTTCGCACTAAGGTAGAATTTCAAGGTTAAAATAACTTAAAGGATATGTGTATGGGCCTAAGTGGTTGTCACTTTTCAAAATGTGTCAATGAGTATTAATTACAGATAGAAACCTAGTCATCCCCTCCTTTTCCTACTTATTTTACAAGATCACTTCATGCTGCTTACCTTATTTCTGCTTGAGATACAATATGGTTAAATGATACAGTAGATATTTTTTTCCTTACAACATACTTCTCGTCTAGGTCTGCTGTAGTTTCTTAATTCTATTTGTTACATTTGTAGTTTGGTTAGTTTAATCTGATCATTGTATCCTGGTTCTTTTTCTTCTTTTTTTTACCTAACACTCAACATGCTTCTCTCTATGGATCTAAGGGAATCTTTGACAGAATTCCACTTTATGTGTATGTGTCTTTGCAAGTAAAAATGATTACTTTATTACAAAATTAATTTATGTAAGTAAGTATTATTTCTTGAAATATTGTTAAAAAAACATTGTCTTATCTCATTCAAAGACATTGTGGTCTTTAATCCTGTGTTTTATGTCTGGAGTACCGAGTAGCTGTTAGCTTGTACCACTGCTAAGTGTTGTACTAAAATGCTTATCGTCTTTACCTCTCTGATTCCGAGCTGGTCTAAGACACGACTTCAACAGGCGCCCCCGGCTCGGTTCTGATAGATAAATTCAGTCTCAAAATCAGTCAAATCTGTTTATTTTTGCCAGTGATCATAGTCTATCTCATCAGTTATGAGACCGTTTTTACTTATCTAGGCCCATTTCCTGTGAGTCAGTTTCAGACGACGTTGTCCTAGATAGGACAAACATCCGGTTATGTAGGTCGGAGTTTCCAAGAGAAGACCACCGTCGACTCCAACTAGGCTGGGCTGCGTTTGGGAATCTGCGTGACATTTTTTTGTCTCAAATACCGCAATGTGTCAAGACCAAAGTAACAAACGTGTTGCCAGAAATGTCTTATGGTACAGAGACGTGGTCGCTCATAATGGGCCTCGTAAGAAGGCTCCAAGTCACCTACTCAAAAAGCAATGAAGACTTCAATACTCGAGGTTTCGCTGCGTTATTAAATTATATGGTCTCTGTCTGAGTGTAAGTCTGAGGATCTCCTGATCTGAGGAACTTTGGTTCGTCTGCGGATCTCCGCAGACAGACGAACCAAAGTTACTGACATTGACTGGAGAATTGCCAAACTTAAGTAGCAGTCGACATAGTGCTCACAGAAACGATGGCCGATGGGCCCATAAAGTTCT
Organism: Diaphora mendica; assembly: GCA_949125395.1. Lineage (NCBI taxonomy): Eukaryota > Metazoa > Arthropoda > Insecta > Lepidoptera > Erebidae > Diaphora > Diaphora mendica. The sequence goes on along the minus strand of OX421332.1, from coordinate 53,317 downwards.
CGAGCTGCTCGAAAGACGGAGTGTGTAGGTCTCCCACAAGGTAGTCCGACGATCTGGTGAAGATCACGGAAACCAGTTGGTTGCGTACAGCAAAGTAGCGGTTGTTGTGGCGGGCCGTGAGGGGGCGCTATGTTCAGCATTGAACGTCTTCCGACTGAGATGTTAATGAGTTTCTGAATTAAAGGGTTCATAAAGAGTTCTTCATCTTCTTCACAACCATACGAATTCCGGGGATAAACACTAAAGTTACTGTAACTTCAGCGTTTTTTCCCAGGAATTCGTTGTGCTGTGTTTAAATTAATAATTATAACGGAAATGATTTTAGTTGATATGTAAATAGGTGTTTAGAAATCGGTGCCTATATCTGTATGATCTACAACACTTGGAACCTCACACACAGAATTTTCATCAAGTGTTAACTTACAAACCTACTCAAAACCTAACACCACTTCGGGATTGTTGGTAATACTCGTATTTCTGATTGCAGGACTTGGGTTATCTTAACGTCACTTATTTCTTCTATATGGATACGAATTTTAAGCTTTCATAGCTCAAACTTATGTAAGTAGTTGTATTTTTAACCCCCGACCAAAAAGAGGGGTGTTATAAGTTTCACGTGTCTATCTGTCTGTGGCACCGTAGCTAGCGAACGGATGAAGCGAGATCAATTTAGTTTTTTTTGTATGAAAGTGCGTTACGTGCGAGTGTTCTTAGACATGTTTCATGAAAATCGGTTGAGCCGTTTAAAAGTTATGGGGGTGAAAGTGGGGAAGAGTAACCGAATGTCTGCAAAAATATTGTTACGAATAAAAATAATCTTCAAGCCACATTATCTGCGCACACAAATACACACACATTTCTTATCGATCTCCAGAGACAAGGAATAATGGACCTTATTTCTATATGCATAGTGTCGGATATCGATTGGTTGTTGCCTAATTATTATTAACTTCGATTATTTTTATTAGCGTTTTTACGAGACGATTCTGGTGTGTTATAATCGTTTCTAGAAATGGAAGAGTAATAATAATATGAGTATAAATAGAGCGTCTCGCGGGCCGCAGGCAGTTCAGTTCAGTTTGAGCTATAGTGAGATAAACATCGAAGTGATATCAGCGATCAACCTAGCGACCTCTGCGACCTTTAAGGATTGTAATTCAGAGTAGTATTGTGATTTTTATAGTGTTTTTTATAAAGTCTCTTTAACACGTCAAAAGGCTTCTCTCTCAAATAAATCGAACCCTAACACGTAACAATATCATCGAGTGGGGTCTCAAATGAAAGCGCATAACGTGTTTTTTACTTTTTAAAGGGAACTCAGGTTATTATGTCGGGGGTTTTTTTAATTTTGAGAATTTATAGTTATTAGGTGCATTTAATTCTAGAGTACATGTGATTTGCTGCATAATGCCTAGTTCTTTCCTACTTATACTGAGTTGTCCCCTCGTTTAACTAGTTTGTGTCGTACTCGTCTTTCTAATTGGGTTTCGTTTATATGAGCCAATCAAAAGAAACTATTCTATAAATCTAAATGAATATTATAATGGGTCGAAGAACAGAGTAGGTCGCATTCATCTTAAAATATCACACTTAAGCCACCATAGCCAGTGGACATTATTTACACCTAGTAATCATTCACAGCTTGAGCACAAGTGCCAGGAGGCCATTAGCAAAACCTGTCATTTTTAACACGAGCAATAATATACTTTACTTTTAAAAATAAGACATCCTTTTATCTGTATTTAGCTTAAATCTGATCTTATTTCACATCACGGATACAACAGTGGGCCCACACTCCTTTCACCTGTGATCCATCAGATCTTCAAACATATGTACCTACTAGATGAGCGTAAGAGAGATGACGCTTGCTGCAGCAAGTAGAGCGGAGGCCCACATTGTGTAAATAATCTTATCTTCTCATAAATACGACTGTATAGTATTTGTGATTTACTTGATATTACTAATTATTGAAATAACTACTTCCCATATTTAGAAGGGTATGTTTTACCAATTATGATCCAATATCTATGAATGTTTGATAGACAATAAAATTCAAATATACTGGGTGGTGAAAAGGAAAATCGTTTTCCAAACACAACAGTTTCCAAACCGCGGTGTATAATTCTATTCTTAGAATTTTAGTACAATCTGAAATTGTACACCGCGGCTAACCAGGTCTGAAGAACATACCTGAAGTTATTTAGGTATGTTCCTCAGACTAGGAACGTGTGCGTTAGTATACGCCGTAATTCATGACACAAGTCAGTCACTATCTCGGATTCATAAAAAAAATCCTAAAGATACTGATCAGGAAAGTCGAATTAAGTTTTTAAATTGTCATAGGTGCTTGATCATTGACTATTATTTGTCAGGTAGGTGCTATCGTGGCATGGCCGATGCGATGGAGCAGAGTCGATTCCCAATGTACAGGGACAGGGAGTAGGAGCGGTTTTTTCTGTTGATGGGGTGAAATATATTCCATGACTTCAGGTCCTTGGGAACCCAGGAGTCAGAAGCATGTGTTATTTTCGCTAAAAACAACAAATACCATTCTGACGAAGCGCCTCCGGTGCCCTACTCTGGGGAGAACCCGGACCATGCTATCTCAGGCACTGTCGGAAACGACGGGGGAAGCTGCAAACTTCTGTACAAACAATCCCTCTTTGTAGTAGTTACCGAAATTAGCACAACTTTTGCACAGCCTTGATAAGCGTGCGAAGTTTCAATTCAGTTTAAATGTTATGCAGTGAATGAAAATAACGTTATTTTTTAACCGACTTCCAAAAAGGAGGAGGTTCTATGTTCCACTGTATGTATTTTTTTTTTTTTTTATGTATGTTACCTGATTACTCCGTCAGTTGTGGACCGATTTTGAAATTTTTTTTTGTATTCGACAGGGTATGCTTCCGTGGTGGTCCCATTGCCAGCATATCAGGATCTGATGATGGGATCCCAGGGAAATCGAGGGAAACCCTCATTTTTTATAGGCACATCCTATGTTTTTCGTATATTTTCTGAAGTTACACCGGTATTTGCGTCTGGTAGTCATCATTTTATGATGATGAGCTGATGATGTAAGGTACCACTCCTTAACGGTTAGGAGTTGGAGGATAAATCTTTAAATATCATATTAAGTTACCTTTAGTCGTATTATTTGATGTTACAATGACAACACTGTGTGATTGTCTTTTGGCAAATGTCATATGTGGGATAGTTGTCTGGCTAGGACAAATCCCATCACCTTCCCATGGCCCTACCAACCTTCAGGTTATAACGGGCCGAATCACGGGAGGGGACACGCGCTACTTGCTCGGGGCTCGTATCACGCGTGTCCTTTCTTGACTCACTACACTTTGTTTCTATTGTCCTGCCCCTTTTTAACCGACTTCCAAAAAGGAGGATGTTCTATGTTCCACTGTATGTATTTTTTTTTTTTTTTTTTATATATGTATGTTACCCGATTACTCCGTCAGTTGTGGACCGATTTTGAATTTTTTTTTTGTATTCGACAGGGTATGCTTCCGTGGTGGTCCCATTGCCAGCATATCAGGATCTGATGATGGGATCCCAGGGAAATCGAGGGAAACCCTCATTTTTTATAGGCACATACTATGTTTTTCGTAAATTTTCTGAAGTTACATTGGTATTTGCGTCTGGTAGTCATCATTTTATGATGATGAGCTGATGATGTAAGGTACCACTCCTTAACGGTTAGGAGTTGGAGGATAAATCTTTAAATATCATATGTATATAAGTTACCTTTAGTCGTATTCTTACAAATTATTTAGGTAAGCTGATGATGGAAGGTGGAAGGTACAACTCCTCAACGGTTAGGAGTTGAAGAATAATTCTTTCAATTTCATACGTATCTAAAGACCTTCAGTCGTATACTTTCAAGCTATTTAGGTGAGCTGATGATAGAAGATTAAACTCTTCAACAGTTAGGGATTAGAGGATGATTTTAATATTACACGTAACTTAATTTGTATTCTTGATGATGAAATTTGATGAAATAATTCAACTTACTACTTACCTACGATTGTTTGCACTAAAAACTGTAAAATAAAAACTTTTTATAAAAAAAATAAAAACCGACTTCCAAAAACATCCAACGAAAACTCTCTGTCAAAAAACACTTAAAAGCGTAAAATAAACTGGTTCTTCATAAATTGCCTATACCTAATTCTTTATTCATTTAAATAGTAGTATTATGATGGGTGCTAGGTACCTAAAATCTGTTTGAAGTCGGTGCTAAGCCAAAAAGAATACGAACGAACAATTACAAAAGTCTAAGCGATAGTCACTTGGCACCGACTTCAAACAGATTTTAGGTACCTAGCACCCATTATAATACTACTATTTAAATGAATAAAGAATTAGGTATAGGCAATTTATGAAGAACCAGTTTATTTTACGCTTTTAAGTGTTTTTTGACAGAGAGTTTTCGTTGGATGTTTTTGGAAGTCGGTTTTTTTTTTTTTATTATGTTAGGTTCTCTGGCGTACTCAAGAGCAATGAAGTTATATGAGGAATGGTGTTATAATTTGCATCTGATTTTTAGGTTGTTTTATTGGTGAGTAGACCAGTATCAGTAAAATTTGATTGGTGATTTAAAGTGTTAAGGTATGCGCCACACTGTATATTATACACACATCAAAAGTGTCTAGGGATCAACATATGTGTCTAGAGATCAACATATATTTTTGCAATAACTTTTCTCCTGATTGATATTAATTAAAATTTTCTTTAAGGATTCATCAAATAAAGTGTTTTCGTTTGTCACAGTAACGATAAACCAAGTCACCTTTGCATTAATAAAGAAATTTGCCATTTTCCTAATAAAGGAATTTTTGACATTTGAACCACTAACATTAAAGTTCGAAAAAAAGACTGAAATAACAGTTTTCTTTAAAATTTTATTAGGTAACTTAAACAATTAATAATCCGTGTTTCTACCGCGAACACTAACAACACAAGAACATCGGTTTGGCATACTCAAAATGAGTTCATCCAAACACGCTGTGGAATGGCCGCCCATGTTCGTTGCAACAACAAAAAAAGGTCTTCTTGCGACTGGATACCCTCCATATTCGGCAGAGCTCTTCTCTGTAGCATATCCCATGCATGCTCAATCGGGTTCAAGTCTGGCGACTGAGCAGGCCAGGGCCAAAGCCACATCTCAATCTCAAGAAATCCGCATAAAAATGCTTGATCCCTAGACACTTTTGATGTGTGTATTTAATGGTTATCAATTAGTGAGAATAGTTTGGAAGGTCTACAAGTTTAAACTCCTACGTAATGCGACTGTATAAAATAAATGTAAGCGTGCATGTTGCAGGTGTATTACACACAGAGGTTAGTGAGTGCGTGCCGCTGTTTTACGTGTACTACTCAGCAGGAAAGCGCACGAGCGCGCGCGCGCTCTGGTCCAACCTGCGCACGCACGCGCGCCTCCACGCCGTGTGTGTGGCGCACGCTCACATCGTCGCGCCGGCGCTCAGTGCCGCACTCGTCACCGCTTTCAGGGACGGGGTGGATTACAGAATTGTGAAGGGGTAAATAGAGACACTGCCGCAATTAGCGTCTCCAATGCCCTGCGAATTTCATTGATACTCCAATAGTCAAATATCCGAAAACTAAAATATGATAGGAAGTGTCAGCAATCAGCATCCATATCCACCTCTCTCTTCTCGCATTATACCGAGGAACCAAACACTGAAAAAAAGCAACAAATGTATGCACGTGTAATCGCTTACGTATATATCTACTTTATAAAGTGAAGCCTTTTATGTATTGTATTTGCACATTCAATATTATTACTCTATGAATCGTTATGATCTGACATTGCTACTCACTTCAGTTAATATGTATCCTCCTTTAAATTTTACTTAAATATTGTGTCTTTTTCTATTTGACTGCCTCGGTGGCGCAGTGGTAGCGTATGCGACTGCTGTGCTTGAGGTCTCGGGTTCGATTCCCGGGTCGGACCAAATGTTTGTATGATCTGCAAATATTTGTTTCGGAGTTTGGGTGTTTTCTATGTATAATATGTATGTATTTACACAAAAAAGTATAAATGTATTTGTATCAGTTGTCTAGTACCCATAACACAAGCTCTGCTTAGCTTGGGACTAGATGGCGTTGTGTGGTAGATGTCCGAAATATTTATTATTATTTACTTAAATATTACAAAGGGACTTATAAATGCATTGTAAAGGCGCGTAATAGTGACGTACACGAACGTGGTGTGGTGTGGCGCAGTGTGATGCTGTGGTCGCGCGGCGGCGGCTGCGCGTGGCTGTCGCTGGCGCTGAGCGCGCACGCGGCCGCGCCGAGCGTCGCCGCGCTCGTGTACCTCGCCGCGCTGCTCGTCGCGCCGCTCGCCACCGCGCTCCTCGTGAGTCGCTCCTACAATCGCTTTCTGCACTTTCACTTCTCAAGTTACAAGTGAACTTCAGAATGGTAGATAACTACCATCTGTATTATTGTACTAGTTGTTGCCTAGTTGTGTCTGTCGGTTATCGCGGCAAAAAGTAGCTATGTGTTATTCTGATGTATAAGCTATATTACTGTAAAGTTTCATACAAATCCGTTCAGTAGTTTTTGCGTGAAAGAGTAACAAACATCCATCCATCCATACTTACAAACTTTCGCGTTTATAATATTAGTAGGATGTTATTATGACATGTAGTATATCAGACATAAATGCGTTGCAACAGAAACGTCGAAATGCAGCACAGTGTGGCAGAAGGGGGGAAAACCTGGCAATTCAAATTCTCCGAACGTCAGGAGTATAACAATATTTTAAAAACGTAAATAGTTTCCCTATTAGGTCTACTTAAACAATTAATTCAAAACATTGCTTCAAAATAATCGAATCATAACAAAATAAATCAATTCATTTTGATTGACATCTGATGCGAGAGAGATGCGCGTGCAACAAATCTTTAGAAGTACGCTCATAACTTAACATGGGCTTATTACAGAGGGTTCATTGTGGTATCAAAATATCAGGAATATTGTTTTCTACATATTTTATAATAAACTTTTTTCCGAATTGTTGCCAGGTTTTTCCTTATTCTACCCCACTGTGCGCCGCACCGACGAAGAGACGAAGCATGCGTACGTCCACTCGCTGCGCTAGTAAACAAATTATGAATTGATTCTTAGCGCGCGCACGTATTTACTTAAGCTTCGAAATGCCCGGATTGGCTAGAATTAAAACGTGAATTTAAGCTCGCTAGAATCGTCGCGGGTTGTCTGCCTGATTTGTGTATATTATAAAGTGCATTTTAGCAAATAAATAAGATAAGTCGTGAGCTCCTCCGAGTTTCACTACTATCCTAACTACGGTACGAAGGCTAATAGCTGAGCCGGTTAGAATAGTAAACCACCACCTCTTCCTGGTGTAAGTAACAGTAACTTAGGCGAAGATGTGTTTTCTCCCAAATTTAGTCAAGGTGTTTCGCCCGACACGACACGAGACAATTCGTATGTTGCGGTTTGCAGTGCGGTCAAGCGGCCCTGCCGCCGCTGTGGAGCGTGCTGCACACGCTGAGTACGACGGCCGCGCCCTTCGTGGCCGGCGTGATCCGTGCGGCCGTGTTCGGGGACGCCGACGCGCTCCCAGCGCCTCCCGCCTCCGCGCTGCGCCTGTGCGCCCTGGCGCTGCTCTACGCCGAGTGCTGCGAGCGCCTGAGCGACTCGGAAGGAATACTGCATGTGTCCGACGTGGTCATTACACTGACTTTGGGTGAGTTGGGGTGTCAGTACACGTTAAATGTTAACGGCTCATGCATTCATCAAATGGTGTGGTGCGTGCAGAGCTGTGCGCTGTGGGGGCGCTGGCGGCCACGAGCGTGCTGTGGGGGCGCTGCGGCGTGCTGGCGCCGGACGCCGCGCGCCTCGTCACGCTGTGCGCTCTGCCGCGCGCGCTCGACACACGTGCGTCACCATGCTTTTAACCCTTTCCTGCTTCCTCGTTTGAACACTTGATTTTATTAAGAAAATTAAATTCATCAAAAACACTCCGATTAAAATATTGAGGAATTTCATCATATTCATGGCATTATCGCTCGTCGCCTACCATAAGCTCCTCGCATGTGTGTTATGTGTGTCCGCGGTGTCGCGCAGGCTGGGAGGCGGGCGCGGGGTGCGGCGCGGGGCTGGCGCGGCTGCCGGGCGTGTTCCTGGCGCCGGCGCAGGCGCTGCTGCTGGCCGCGCTGGCGCCGCTCGACCCGCCCGCCGCAGCCCCTCCGCCCCGCTCCACTCGATATGTATATAATATATGAGCCTGCGTAGTAAAGAAATCTTATCTATAAAATTCTCGTGTCACAATGTTAGTTACCATACTCTTCTGAAACGGCTAGACCGATTTTTATGAAATTTGGTGTGCATGACGAGTAGGTCTGAGAATCGACCAACACCTAGTTTTTATACCCCAATTGTTTAATGGCAAAACAACGTTTGCCGGATCAGCTAGTAATATTACAAAATCAAAAAGCCGACTGCTTAAAAGTAATGAACTCCAACTTGCACTTGGAGTGACTTGGTCGTGTTAAGTAGTTTTTCAGTCTAAAGTCTTTATAAAAGTGATCGGACTGATTTCCGACAACAAGCAGAAGGTAATCTAAGTAGATAACAACACTAACAACAGACAAAACCGATCAGTGACAGTTTCATCTACAAACTTTGAACCTTTGAATGGTTTCTCCCGCGTCCCTCAAACCGAAACTCGTGAATGGGAAATTAAACAAACCGAAGGGCGTCGTCTCCCCTGATTATGGCGCGAGGAACTCTAACGTACGTATTTGTGGACCAAGAGTAGATTGATAGGAAAAGTAGAAAATAAAAAAAAGGGTAAGGTATGGGTACGCGCCGGTGTGTTAATTAGTAGAGATGTGCTGATAAGTCGTCGACTAGTCGGTAAAGCCGACTATCCGGCCACTATCGTAGTCGGCAAAGAGCGCGGGCTATTCGTCTTATTACTTTATATGTATTGTACTCAATAATATATCAATAATATGTATGTAGGTATATTTTTATTTTATAATTAGTCTTACACATTTAGAAATTCAAAACAAAGCAATCTTTCTTTTGGTAACTAATTTTTAAAATTACTTGCTGATAAAAAAACATATGACATTTATTAAACAACATGTTTGCTTGTAGTGTTTGCTGTTTTTCCCTACCCACCACGAGAAATAATCATTGGCATTGGTTACACATAACTGAATCGGCGCTACATTAGGCTCCTTTGCGACGGCGCGGCCTCCGATTTTCTGGAGGTAAACGCTGGCGTACCTACCTCAAGGCTTAGTCCTGTCGCGCACACTGTTTCATCTGCATATCAATGACATGTCAGCCCTTGGCAGCATACATTGCTATGCTGCCGACAGCACAGTCCATGGGCGATATTTTGGACAACCTGGACCCTAGCTGGCAGACGTTGAGAAAAAACGACTGGAGCTTATGGCTGAGCTCGACCGTGTTCTAAACCGCATTCCACAATGGGGTGATGAAAATCTAGTAGAGTTCAACGCTAAGAAAACACAGGTATGCGCGTTCTCTACTAAAAAGTCTCCGTTTCTTCTCCTCCCTACTTTTAAGAGCACCCAAATGCCACTACGGGATAAGCTCGGTGTCCTGGGTATGAATATTTGCCGGAAGCTCAATCCGCCGGAGTACATCGAGAGCATCACTAATGCGGCCTCGCGGAAGCTTGGCGTACTGAATAGGGTTAAACGGTTTTTCGCGCCCGAGCACTTGTGTCTTCTTTATAAGGTTCCCAGTCCCAGGATCGCTTGTGCGTGGAGTACTGTTCTCATCCTTGTGATGGATTATGGATGCCACTGAATCGCTTAACCTCTGCAGTTGCGGAGAGATATTGCCTCTATGACAGTTCTCTACATAAAATATTGTCCAATTACTCAAACAAACATCCGCACAACAAACATCCGCACAAGGGATTTTCTTTTTCATTGAACTCGCTTATACTTCAATGAACAATAACAATGTTAAAACACAAAAATATTTTTTTACAATAAAGCGCCGCTCCGACTCTGACCCTTACAGAAGCTAAAATGAAGAAACAAGTTTCGCTGGCGGCGTTTGCGACTGGGACGCGATTCATCTGTAAACGAAGATTTACGGAAATGTTTGAAACTCTGATCGGCTTGGCCGATTCGGCCGACTAGTCGGCCTTTATAGGGCCGACTAAATTGGCCAGTCGGCTAGTCGGCCAAAGTTAAAATCGGCACATCTCTATTAATTAGTATGTTTGGTTAAATTGGTTATTAAACGAATTGTTATGAGTCGGAGGCAGTCGGGGCCGATAGCCGATAGGCTAACACAATAAACGGCACCGAAGTCGTGTCCCTCCTCCTCTCCATCATATAAGACAGATAATAACGTGTAGGCCGATTTATTAAAAAATGGGACTGTTCTAAATGTAGCTGGGATGTTATGGTTTAGTTACGGTATTTTGTGTACATGTTGTAGGTAAATGTGTATCTGTATGTGCTTGTGTGTTTGTTTGAATTAGTTTTCTTTAAAACCAAAGAATTTTATTTCAGAAATTTATTGTTAGAAATAAGTGTTCATCCATAACGCCTTCTAAATTTAGTTAGTTTTAAGTTGTTTAACACATATGTAAGCACAGTACATCAAAGTAAAGAGGTCGTTTCGTTTGTCTACTGTTTTATTTCAAATCCCTATTTTTACTTTTAACCGACTTCTAAAAAGTAGGAGGATCTATGTTCCACTGTATGTATTTATTTTAACGGCCAACCAACTCAGAAACCTTTATGGGCTCATGCACAACACTTTTGCTGAAGATCATGACATGATGAAATACATAGTATTTAATAAAGGACATACAGACAAACATTCATTTTTCAATATACATACCATGTGTCCCAAAATTCAACGATAAGCGGGCGCCAAAAGGTAGACCTGCTCATGAGTACATAAGGAAAAATAATAGGTCTTTACTTATGAAATTGCCGTTTTGTATGCAATAAGTGAAAGTACTTATTTTTTCAAACTTTTTTATTTCTGTTATTTGAAGATGCAATCGACGCATCTTTGCCAAGGCATTGGCAGTTTATTGAAGTCCTTTAATACTGTGGTTGTATCTTCATGTCACAACCATGTTAATTTATTTTAATTCATGTATATAATCAGTGACGTAGCTACCTAGGGGCTAGGCGGTGCAGTGCCCCGAGGCCCTCAAGCTCAGAGGGCCCTCAAATTCTTACCGGAAAATCTCGATCGAACTGAACTTTCGAAAATTTTCTTCCCATCGTAACGTTAAAGGATTTTAAAGGAGCCAAGAAAGTTTAAGAATCATCTTATATAACTTTAAGGCATCAGCCTTAAAGTTGAGATAAAGAGATACAATATAGACTCGATCAAGATAATTCACAGTTTTAATTGTTACATAAAAAGAAGGTTCACATTTAAATGAAATAAATAGATTACGCGTTAGAAGACATGAGATTAGTTCAGGGCGAGGTCCTTAGAAGTATTCCACGAGCGATGTCCCTCCAAGAGAGAGGAAACACTTAGCTTGTGGTTGCAGCGGCGTAGAAAGAGGGCGAGTCCTTGCGAGTCTTCACCTCGTCCCGTCGGGGACGCGTGGAGGCTGGATCGGGGCGTTTTGCCCCCTGCCAGCGGTTTCTTTACCGCTGCCCCTGAAGAAGGGCAGGTCCTGGGTGTGTGAAGGTTTTCATTGTAGTTTAGGGCTGCTTCAGTCTTCACGCCGCCCCGGCGCCAAGCCCGAGCCAGGTGAGACCCCAAGCGGCACCTGGAGAGGCCTAGCTCCGAGCGACCGGCGACAGAGGCGGCGACTTACGTGCAGCCCTACGATGTCATGTCCGGTGTTTCGGCGCGTCGCACCGCAAGGCGCCGTTGCGTTGCGTCGTGAGTGTGGTTCTTGTTTCGGTGGTCACAATGTGCCCACACACGATGCGCCAGCTTATATAAGTCGGCACAGGCGATTGCGGGTTTCGCTGGGCGTGCCCTTAGGCATGGGTCTAAATTGAGGGTAGTTGCTAAAGTTCTCAGAGTTCCTCGCTAAAAACCAGTGGGCTGCGGTCGACCCGCAATTATATTAGCACTGGGGACTTTTGCCTCAACCCTTATCTAAGACGCGCGTGTCGTGATCACTCGGCCCTAAGGCCGGGTCTTTCCGGAGTCGCCCCGGGTGGCAAAGGCGCCGGAGATAGGTCTTCGACTCCTATACCACTCGATGCGACGATTTTCTGCTGTGATCCGTACGAGGTATGTTGACTCAGTGAGCGCGTGGCGAATCTGAGGGCGAGTGTCTCTCAGGGTGTCCTTTTGTAGCCTGCCGGGGTGAAGCTCGAGGCGCGCGGGGGAGACCGACGCGTGGGGAAGTAGGCTGGAGTGGAGGCGCTCTGCGTTGCCATCCGACTTAATCATGGCAACTCTGTTGAGAGAAATTCGAAAGTTATACTTAGGGAATTCCCCTATATTCTTTCTGTGGGTTGGCAGTGTTGTCAACTTGACGGATAGCGATATGTGTATTGTTATAAACTAGGAGTGAGAATTAAATAAAAGAACCAAAGAGGAGATAGCCCAACCTCAGTTCTTATTTAGGTTCGTACTGCATAATTTATCGGTAGAATAGGGATGCACCTAACACGGCCTCTCCTGACAGCTGGTCGTCCTCGAGCAGCCTCGTCCAGCCGACTGCCTTGTCGGTCATCTCTGCAGGAGGATCACCAAGTCCATGGTCCTCATTAATATGGTCATCTGTTAAGTAACGACACTTCAGTAGTTTTATAGAGGTCTACTAACTTTGCAACCTGAAGTTATGTATATAAGCGTCGCATAGGCATAACAGTTTAGGACTCGTGGAGGCAAGCGTGCACTCAAGCCTCCACCAGCAATAGCTTCGTAAAATAAAAATACTAGTAGCAGATTATTTCAATAATTTAAATAACTTCAGTTGCAATTTAAAAGGCAGTAGGATTATAAAAAAACAAAATAAGGAACAATGCAGGGGACTGGCCTCCGGACTCCAATCACCCACAATGCACCCAACAAAAGTAACGAAGGTACATGGGCTATCTTCGTAACGTAGCTTACGCTAGCCAGTCGCTCTCATGCACGATACAGACATGACAATCGCAACATAACCAGCTAGAGTCACTCACAGAGGTGACATGGCTTTCGCCATTTACAAAGGTGACTAGTATAGCACAGCTTTACGTCATTCATAAAGGTGACCCAGCTTTACGCCGCTCTCAGAGGTGACATGGCTTTGCAGTCGCCAAGCGCCCACAGCGCCGGCGCATCCGCCTACGCGCCCTCCGCGTAGCGCAGCACGCACTTAAGGCCGAGCTCCGCAGCCCAGCATCTCGGTGGAGTCGTGGCCGTGCCACGCGTTGCAGCAGCGAAGCGCCCATAGCGCCCAGCGACATAGTGCGCGCCGCTCAGGTGCAGCGTCTCGGTGAAGACGTGGCAGCGCCACGCGTCGCAGCACGCGCTCGCATCTTTCGAAGCTATGAAGGACGGAATGAGGTCATGTCTAGGCAACGAGTACCATAATTTCGGGGTACGAGACAGTCACAATTTCGTAGAAAATAAAACACTGTTGGCATAGGCACCAAGTTTGCATACCACCCAGTGACTTGTCGGCATAGGCACAAAGTTCACATACCGCCCAAGATTTTCACAGTCTATGTATCGCTCAACCACCACTACACAATAAATAAACAGGGCTGTTTACTAACAACCACATACAGGCCGCAATGGCCACCACAAGCAGGATTTACTCAGGTCATATTCCCACACCGAATACCACGCGCGCTAAGGATTTACATCAGTTACAGCAGGTCAACCATGAGACCTACTAAAGGCTTTACACTCGGTTTATAGTCAGCATGGGCCCCACCGACATCAACCTTGTTACCTTTACCACTAGCGTAACCCTCTATGGTCCGCTCAGTCACAGTGTATCAAGGTCAACCCAAGACCATCAGTCTTTTACATGGGTCTGTTCCAACGATACAATAAAAACAGCTAGTAATTGTTCGATACATAGTCTGCAAACAAACATGCTAAAGAGCAATAAATAAATTCAAAGTTATCAAGTAACTTTCAAAGAAACCAGTACATGTGTCGGGTGTACATTCGACACGCCACAACACCACACTTACGATTTAAACGAACTATGCGTTTATACAATGTTGGAAGTGTTACTTGATAACCCGGCGAGCGCCTACAGCGCGCCCCGCCACAGTGCCGCGCCGCACTGCGAGTGTCTCGCGCCCAGCGCTGCTTGCTGTTGAGCCCTGGTGACATATCCTTTAAGATCCTGGTCATGTACCGAATCATGGGACTCTGAAAAGTAATTCTTTCTGTGAATAACATGGTAACTCTGTAGACACACAGGTGACGCCTTTCGACCGCAATAACTCCTTGAACTTGCATACAAGCACTAACTGCTTGAACTTTTCATAAGCTCGGTCTAACCTGACCATTACTGATTGTTCTAACCAGGTGGTATTTTGTGATGCGAAACTTACACTATTTGTACTAGTCAAAGTGTCTAGAATCTTTCATAATGTCTTTTCATTTCGTAAATAACGCTTAAGTAACCACAGTAAGAAATGCTCAACTTATTCTGCATAGGTGAGGCAATTAAAGGAATTATTTTCTAATACGTCAAACAAAATATTTGCAATATCAATCTGTGACAGACAAAGTTTGATTTGTAATCTAAAATTATTATTATTGACCAACTACAATAGTCACTCTTAAAACAATTGCATAGACGCACCAAACACTCGCCAAACATTTAAAATTGCACACATGACTTACCTCCGTACACCACACATCAAAATCAAGTAAACACATTAAAACTCAATATGAAAATGTGATTTAACCTTAACTGTGTAGTGCTAATTACATTCACAAGCTTTTTCATTACCGTGTCGGCATTGTGCCCGTACAAGCTGGCGTGATATTTTCTAGCTAGTGATCGTCACACACGGATGCATCGAAACATTGAAGTACCCGCTTTATTTTGTTTATCTGAAGTACCACACTTAAATATCTTCTAGAGCAGTAAAATGTTTCAAAATCGTTTACAAACTCCAATCTAACTGTAATAGTTACTCGATATCAAAGATAGGTGGTGTGACACTTCCTTCACGACTTCTACACATTTCAATTTTTCGATTTAAATGACAAGTGTTGCCGGTAGTTTATTACTTTTTTTTACCGACAAACTAAATAATTATCGAATGAATTTGAATCAACAAAAACTATGCTTAGAGAATAGGACTCCCTTGAATCACGTAGACAACAATTTCACTGCGCTTAGTGGATAGAGGGGAACAAAACTAACATTAATCTGACCGCGCTGTTGTGAACTTTTCGCGAAACATTCACTAACATCATGACCCCCCATTTTACAGTACGCACAAGTCAAAGTATGCTCAGGCTTATTCGATTGTTCTGGCTTGAACTTCTGCCAGGTATCAATAGTTTTCAGTTTATTAGGATAGCTAGCCTGTCTGTGTCCTATTTTGCCGCACAGAAAACATTTATTAGAAACAATTGATTTGACTTTCGGTGTAAACCCGGCGTTGTTAGTGCATTCCTTACGAAACGTACTGTTTTGCTGCGCACGAACATCAGTCATTAAATCCTTAGTAGTATCCTCACAAAAGTAGATAGGAAACCAACAACATCGTTCGGTCCTAAGTTGGCGTTAGTAGTGGATGCGTTCACATACGGGTTCCTAATTCCTTGAATAACAACTGCAGATATGAGTTCGTCACTGAGGCCCCTTACAATTTGTAAACGCAGTAATGATCTACGCGCATATTCAGCGTAGGTACGGAAACTTAACGAATGAATGGCCTCAACGATCTGCTCCGGGACCCGACCCGTGGATTGCTCTGATGGTTTAGCGACACATGACCGATTCGCACTTATCGAACGAGCATTGCCGCGAGCGACTTCGTGCACTACGTCTGCGTCTTGAATGTACCAATCTTCGCTACACACGGCGCGAATTATGTCCATGAGAATTACGACTACGCGATCGCGAACGCCTTATACACAAAACACGCCCGTGTTTACGAATTCGCGATCTACCCTCTTCATCCATTATAAAAGAAAACTAAAGGAGCAAAAACAACACATAATTAAAATGCCAATCGATTTAAACCAAAAATTAAATAGTGGTAGTGGGACTATCCAACTTCTGATGTTATAAACTAGGAGTGAGAATTAAATAAAAGAACCAAAGAGGAGATAGCCCAACCTCAGTTCTTATTTATAATTAAAACACCTTACCGACCGCTTCTCAAACAGCAAGTGCGTGTGCATAGCCAAGTACCGTCTTTTTATAGGTTCGTACTGCATAATTTATCGGTAGAATAGGGATGCACCTAACAGTATTTTATTATTCATCGACATGCGTTTTATTGTGAACTCGAGACAATTTTTTTATGAGAATGGTAAAAAAATTACCACTACCGAGCACTACCGAGGGTGAGGTAGCGGAGGCGGGAGCAGCTTGTTTTTTGGCTGCGCCAGATGTTGGTGGCGTTTTGTCATAGTGTGTGTGTGAGAGAGTATGATGTAATGTGTAGTGCGAGTAAACGGGGAAAATTGTCGAGTGTATGAAATGTCTGTCTGACCCTGTATAGGGGGGTGAGTGTCAAGTTTAAATACAGCTAAGATTAAAGTAAAGTATATATAGAACGTAGCTCTACCTAGTTCTATAATTTAATATACAAGCGAGCCAATTGTCGCTTACTCTAATTAAGACTAATGAATAAATTTCTACTCTAAGTAGAGACGTTCAACTTCATTTCAAGAGGTGTATATCGCCTCCGTCACTTAATTTAAAACAAAAGACAGATTTTTGAACAATTTTTTTTTTGCAGTGTTTATTATTTTTTGACAAAACCACACGTTGACTACCCCTGTCCCGTTATCTTCACCTACCCAGAGAGAAAAGGGAGGGTGGGCGATCAAATTTTTGAACTTCCATTTGCCGGATCTATGCAAATGAGGTGTCGTTTGATAGGAATAGACGAGCGCTATCCGAATATTTAAAATATTAATTTTGAGATGAAGGGTTGTCGAATAATTCCTCAAAAACGTTAAAACTTGCCAAAATTTGCAGATTAATTATGGATTTTTTAATGTTTTATAGATGTTTATTCTCCAACGGAACTCAGGAGTGTCTTCAAGGGTGGTAGCAAGCAGCAAGGGTGTAATTTGGTTAGCTATACTCTATGAAAATGTCGTACGGTCAGAGTTAGGTTAGGTCAGAGCTTCTATGTGCCGGATCTATGCAAATGAGGTGTCGTTTGATAGGACTAGATGAGCGCTATCCGAATATGTAGAAATATTAATTTAGAGATGAAGGATTGTCGAATAATTCAACGAAAACGTCAAAACTTGCCAAAATCTGCAGTTTAATTATGGATTTTTTAATGTTTTATAGATGTTTATTCTCCAACGGAACTCAGGAGTGTCTTCAGGGGTGGTAGTAAGCAACAAGGGTGTACTTTGGTTAGCTATACTCTATGAAAATGTCGTACGGGCAGAGTTAGGTTAGGTCAGAGTTAGGTTAGGTCAGAGCTTCTATGTGCCCGATCTATGCAAATGAGGTGTCGTTTGATAGGAATAGACAAGCGCTATCCAAATATGTAAAAATATTAATTTTGAGATGAAGGGTTGTCGAATAATTCAACGAAAACGTCAAAACTTGCCAAAATTTGCAGTTTAATTATGGATTTTTTAATGTTTTATAGATGTTTATCTCCAACGGAACTCAGGAGTGTCTTCAGGGGTGGTAGCAAGCAACAAGGGTGTACTTTGGTTAGCTATACTCTATGAAAATGTCGTACGGTCAGAGTTAGGTTAGGTCAGAGTTAGGTTAGGTCAGAGTTAGGTTAGGTCAGAGTTAGGTTAGGTCAGAGCTTCTATGTGCCGGATCTATGCAAATGAGGTGTCGTTTGATAGGAATAGACGAGCGCTATCCGAATATGTAGAAATATTAATTTAGAGATGAAGGATTGTCGAATAATTCCTCGAAAACGTTAAAACTTGCCAAAATTTGCAGTTTAATTATGGATTTTTTAATGTTTTATAGATGTTTATTCTCCAACGGAACTCAAGAGTGTCTTCAAGGGTGGTAGCAAGCAGCAAGGGTGTAATTTGGTTAGCTATACTCTATGAAAATGTCGTACGGTCAGAGTTAAGTGAGGTCAGAGCTTCTATGTGCCGGATCTATGCAAATGAGGTGTCGTTTGATAAGACTAGATGAGCGCTATCCGAATATGTAGAAATATTAATTTAGAGATGAAGGATTGTCGAATAATTCAACGAAAACGTCAAAACTTGCCAAAATCTGCAGTTTAATTATGGATTTTTTAATGTTTTATAGATGTTTATTCTCCAACGGAACTCAGGAGTGTCTTTATGGGTGGTAGAAAGCAGCAAGGGTGTAATTTGGTTAGCTATACTCTATGAAAATGTCGTACGGTCAGAGTTAGGCTAGGTCAGAGCTTCTATGTGCCGGATCTATGCAAATGAGGTGTCGTTTGATAGGACTAGATGAGCGCTATACGAATATGTAGAAATATTAATTTAAAGATGAAGGATTGTCGAATAATTCAACGAAAACGTCAAAACTTGCCAAAATTTGCAGCTTAATTATGGATTTTTTAATGTTTTATAGATGTTTATCTCCAACGGAACTCAGGAGTGTCTTCAGGGGTGGTAGCAAGCAACAAGGGTGTACTTTGGTTAGCTATACTCTATGAAAATGTCGTACGGTCAGAGTTAGGTTAGGTCAGAGTTAGGTTAGGTCAGAGCTTCTATGTGCCGGATCTATGCAAATGAGGTGTAGTTTGATAGGAATAGACGAGCGCTATCCGAATATGTAAAAATATTAATTTTGAGATGAAGGGTTGTCGAATAATTCCTCGAAAACGTTAAAACTTGCCAAAATTTGCAGTTTAATTATGAATTTTTTAATGTTTTATAGATGTTTATTCTCCAACGGAACTCAGGAGTGTCTTCAAGGGTGGTAGCAAGCAGGAAGGGTGTAATTTGGTTAACTATACTCTATGAAAATGTCGTACGGTCAGAGTTAGGTTAGGTCAGAGCTTCTATGTGCCGGATCTATGCAAATGAGGTGTCGTTTGATAGGACTAGATGAGCGCTATACGAATATGTAGAAATATTAATTTAAAGATGAAGGATTGTCGAATAATTCAACGAAAACGTCAAAACTTGCCAAAATTTGCAGCTTAATTATGGATTTTTTAATGTTTTATAGATGTTTATCTCCAACGGAACTCAGGAGTGTCTTCAGGGGTGGTAGCAAGCAACAAGGGTGTACTTTGGTTAGCTATACTCTATGAAAATGTCGTACGGTCAGAGTTAGGTTAGGTCAGAGTTAGGTTAGGTCAGAGCTTCTATGTGCCGGATCTATGCAAATGAGGTGTAGTTTGATAGGAATAGACGAGCGCTATCCGAATATGTAAAAATATTAATTTTGAGATGAAGGGTTGTCGAATAATTCCTCGAAAACGTTAAAACTTGCCAAAATTTGCAGTTTAATTATGAATTTTTTAATGTTTTATAGATGTTTATTCTCCAACGGAACTCAGGAGTGTCTTCAAGGGTGGTAGCAAGCAGGAAGGGTGTAATTTGGTTAACTATACTCTATGAAAATGTCGTACGGTCAGAGTTAGGTTAGGTCAGAGCTTCTATGTGCCGGATCTATGCAAAAGGTGTCGTTTGATAGGACTAGATGAGCGTTATCCGAATATGTTGTAACATCGTTTTTTTAGTTTTCAATGTTTAACAATTTTTGTTTCAGCGCCCTCTCGTTCATTGTGGTTCGAACTACAATTGGATTTTGTGCGCGATCGAAGTACCGGGCTGTTGGTACACCTAGGTGGCGTATTTTTTTGAAGGATATTTTTTGTTAACATTATGACACTTAGAAATAGTGAGACATTATCATATGTGTATCATACGATTCTCATTACATCTTAAATTGATCTCAAATAAGCAAGGAGTATGGAAGTTGTACGTCCTGTTCGCACATCCAGAAATGGGGTAGGGGAATCATCGAGAATATTCGATTGGAAGTCTATATAGAGGTGTGTGTGGCGTATTCTTTTATTATTTCTTAAATCTTCTCTCATGAACTCTGAGGAAGCTTTGCTTACTGTGTATATTAATATCCTTGTTGGTAGTGTTTGTGAGTGTTCAAGTCCCACTGTCTGTGGTAAGTTAACCTCAAAAAGGTTTTTCCTTATTATCTTAATGTGTGTAGAATATGTCCTCAGGCTATTTAATTTTGTTTATAGGGTCGATAGATTACCGCTGAAAGACAACCTACATCTTACCTGTCTTGTGGTTCGAGATTTGTGCTGAGGACGGTTGACTATTGGCAGCTCACAGCTCACTCCTCAAGACCCATCTGCCCTACCTTGAGGGAAGTTCACATAATCTGTATATGAAAATTAATTAATATTTTTACCTAGCACCCACAAGTTGGATCACTGGTGGACGTCTCCTCAAGCTACCTTGAGCTGGAGAGAGTCTACGGCTGACTACCTTGAGTCAGAGAGGTGACCAGAGGGTGGCTATCCTGTGCTGACCAGTCTACAGGCTTAAAGAGTTAAAGAAAAAACTGTATAATTTTATTTTTTATTTTAAGACTACCTCATAAGTTTATTTATAAATTTATATTTAAATTTCACATTTGTAAAACAACAGGAACAAGAATAAAAGTTTGTATGAGTCGTAAGTTGTCTCATTGAAGTCTTCCTTGGACCCTCCGCACCCTCACTATAAAATTTTATCAAAATTCTTACGGCGCCCTGAGGTATCATATTCTATCCTGAGTCGAAACCGGTGAGTTTCCACCTGACAAGTTCAGGGGTTACAATGTAGAAATATTAATTTAGAGATGAAGGATTGTTGAATAATTCCTCAAAAACGTTGAAACTTGCCAAAATTTGCAGTTTAATTATGGATTTTTTAATGTTTTATAGATGTTTATTCTCCAACGGAACGCAGGAGTGTCTTCAAGGGTGGTAGCAAGCAGCAAGGGTGTAATTTGGTTAGCTATACTCTATGAAAATGTCGTACGGTCAGAGTTAAGTGAGGTCAGAGCTTCTATGTGCCGGATCTATGCAAATGAGGTGTCGTTTGATAGGACTAGATGAGCGCTATCCGAATATGTAGAAATATTAATTAAGAGATGAAGGATTGTCGAATAATTCCTCAAAAACGTTGAAACTTGCCAAAATTTGCAGTTTAATTATGGATTTAATAATGTTTTATAGATGTTTATTCTCAAACGGAACTCAGGAGTGTCTTCAGGGGTGGTAGCAAGCAACAAGGGTGTACTTTGGTTAGCTATACTCTATGAAAATGTAGTACGGTCAGAGTTAGGTTAGGTCAGAGTTAGGTTAGGTCAGAGCTTCTATGTGCCGGATCTATGCAAATGAGGTGTCGTTTGATAGGACTAGATGAGTGCTATACGAATATGTAGAAATATTAATTAAGAGATGAAGGATTGTCGAGTAATTCAACGAAAACATCAAAACTTGCCAAAATTTGCAGTTTAATTATGGATTTTTTAATGTTTTATAGATGTTTATCTCCAACGGAACTCAGGAGTGTCTTCAGGGGTGGTAGCAAGCAACAAGGGTGTACTTTGGTTAGCTATACTCTATGAAAATGTCGTACGGTCAGAGTTAGGTTAGGTCAGAGTTAGGTTAGGTCAGAGCTTCTATGTGCCGGATCTATGCAAATGAGGTGTCGTTTGATAGGAATAGACGAGCGCTATCCGAATATGTAGAAATATTAATTTAGAGATGAAGGATTGTCGAATAATTCCTCGAAAACGTTGAAACTTGCCAAATTTGCAGTTTAATTATGGATTTTTTAATGTTTTATAGATGTTTATCTCCAACGGAACTCAGGAGTGTCTTCAGGGGTGGTAGCAAGCAACAAGGGTGTACTTTGGTTAGCTATACTCTATGAAAATGTCGTACGGTCAGAGTTAGGTTAGGTCAGAGTTAGGTTAGGTCAGAGCTTCTATGTGCCGGATCTATGCAAATGAGGTGTCGTTTGATAGGAATAGACGAGCGCTATCCGAATATGTAGAAATATTAATTTAGAGATGAAGGATTGTCGAATAATTCCTCGAAAACGTTGAAACTTGCCAAATTTGCAGTTTAATTATAGATTTTTTAATGTTTTATAGATGTTTATTCTCCAACGGAACTCAGGAGTGTCTTCAGGGGTGGTAGCAAGCAACAAGGGTGTACTTTGGTTAGCTATACTCTATGAAAATGTCGTACGGTCAGAGTTAGGTTAGGTCAGAGTTAGGTAAGGTCAGAGTTAGGTTAGGTCAGAGCTTCTATGTGCCGGATCTATGCAAATGAGGTGTCGTTTGATAGGAATAGACGAGCGCTATCCAAATATGTAAAAATATTAATTTTGAGATGAAGGGTTGTCGAATAATTTATTTATTTATTTATTTTACAACTTTATGCACTTGTGTACATCGGCGGACTTAATGCCCAGGGCATTCTCTACCAGTCAACCTTTGGGGGGTGTAGAGATCTGGTGAGGTAGGTGCATCGAGGTTACAGCTGTAATCAGGAACAGGTATAGATGCAATTAACATGAACTAACCAAAATAAAAATGCTTATAAATATATACATACATACACAATACATAAATACATAATACATATTCTTTATATTCGTACACTGTAGAAAGTAGACTATAAGGAGGAGTACTGTCGAATAAGTTATTTTGCCATCTGTAGAAGGTGATTATGCACGCTCTTTTTAAATGTGTAACGGTTAGTGGACATCCTGATTTCGAGTGGGAGCGCATTCCATAGCAGCACTGCTTGGACGAAGAACGAGGCGTTAACGATATCGGTGTTGTGAGAAGGACACAGGAGAAGCAGATTATTCGTAGAACGTAGATTTCTGTCGTGGTTAGAGGACAGGAATCGCAAATCGGGGTCAAAATAAGTGGGTGAGAATGGGGAATTGAGAAATGAAAAGAGAGAGGTCAGCGCTCGCTGATTACGACGTTGACGAATGGGTAACCATTGTAATTGGGAACGCAAAGCAGATACGTGATCATACTTTCGAAGATTAAATACAAATCGAATGCAGTTATTGAGAAGACGGTCTAGTTTATTAAGGAGGTCTGCATTCAGGTCGAAATAACACACATCACCATAGTCAATTATAGGAATAATTAAGGTTTGCATGAGTGAGGTTTTTGTTTTGGGAGGCAGAAAATTTTTTAGACGGTATAGAGTTCGCATGTGTCCCGTCACTTTTTGACTCACATGGGTCACTTGAGCTCGCCAATCGAGCGTTGAATCGATGAGCAGTCCTAGGTCCTTGACCACAGGGCTCCAAGGTATAATTGCGCTGTCGAGGACGACTGGAGGGAGTGAAATTATATCTACTCTGCGCATCATATTTTTGCTGCCCACTACGATTGCCTGACATTTAGTGGGGTTTATTGACAATCCAAACCTCATTGACCACGAGTTTATGCAATCTAAATCCTTGTTGATGTTGTCGATGGCTCGTGATATGTCTTCCACTCTTTCCTGCGAATAAATCTGAAGATCATCGGCATACAGGTGATACGCACACTGAAGGTGTTGAGTTATGAGGTTGATAAATAGAGAAAATAATAGAGGAGATAGAATTCCGCCTTGAGGGACGCCAGTGTTGAGGTCGCACCAACTTGAAGTGGAGTCTTGAATACGAACACACTGCTGACGTCCTTGAAGATATGTGGAGAACCATTCCAGTGTTTCCGGGGTAATCTTAAGATATGTAAGGTTGGATAGTAGGATTTCGTGACTGACTGTATTGAAGGCATTGGAGAAATCGACAAGGACTAAAACTGTAACTTTGGTGTCATCCATGCCTTTTCGTATATCACCAGTCACTTTAAGGAGGGCAGTAGTAGTGCTGTGACCCGGTCTGAAGCCTGACTGTAAAGGACTAAGCAGTTTCTGTTTGAGTACAAATTCAGAAAGCTGCTTGTATACACAGGCCTCAAGCACTTTAGATAGGAAGGGGAGAATAGAGATAGGTCGAAAGTGTTCAGGTAGTGCAGGGTTATTTTTTTTGGGGAGAGGGATAATATAAGCTTTACGCCAGATAGAAGGGAAGGTTCCTGAGTCAAGTGAGAAGTTAATGATGTGTGTAATTACCGAGAGCGTATGGTCCAGGATGGTTGTGATCATGCGACGGCTAATGCCGTCATTCCCCACGGCATTGGAGCGGATAGATAATATTATCTTCTTGATATCCCCAGAAGACACTGGAGAAAATTCGAATGAGTCGGTACTGGGACTGGTGAGACTAGATATGTAATTCACCGTTTGATACTTGGTATGAAGGTCTACCGTGGCTGTGGATGAAAAGTACCGATTGATGTCGTTCAAACAAATTGTATTCTTAAAGTCAGGGCGCTGCTTATTGCCAATGCCTAAAGTAGCGAGAAACTTCCAGACATTGGAAGAAGAAGAGGACTCAATGTTTTCTAGAATATGTCGGCGTTTAGCGTTACGTATCACCTGATTACACCGATTCCTCGCAGTCTTATACCGATGCCACTTGTCTTCGCATCGATCTCTCCTGTAACGGAGGAAGAGCTGATCCCTGCGCCTCATCGCTGTACGGACCTCCTCCGTCATCCAAGGCGCCGGGGCACGTTTTATTTTTACTGACCTCATAGGAGCATGTATGTCATATAGTTCCATGATGGTGTTATTAAAATTATTGACTTTATTGTCCACGTTCGCTGCAGCTGCAACACTAGTCCAATCTATATTCGCAGCATCTGTGTGTAATTTTTCGAGATCCATGTGACGGAAACTGCGAATCTGCAGAATCTTGGGTGGGGATTTAGGGGGTTTCAGGGTATACGATAGGAAGATCAAGTCGTGATGGGAGAAACCAGGGGCAAGTAGTTGCCCAATGGAGGAGATAAGATTAGGGGAGGAAGTAAGCATCAGATCAAGCCAGGTATCATGACCTTGAATATTGTGATGTGTGGCTTGAAGGGGTAGGACATGGAGACTGGTTGATTGGATGATCTGAAGGAGATTGTGTGTGCGGGGGGACTGTAAGGCTAGGAGGTCGGTGTTAAAATCTCCCATGATGATGTGATGTAAGTGTTCCGACCCTAAAGATTCCAGAACTGATTCCAGACTGGAGAAGTAGTTGACAGCAGGAGGGCAATAGACTACACCAAGAATAACGTTAACTCCCTTGACACAAACCTCAAGGAAAAGATATTCAGCGTTTGAGGAAATATTGGAAGAGGACGAAGCTAGTACTTTACACGGTAAGTCGCTACGAAGGTAGATAGCAACGCCACCACCTCTTTTATCCAAACGGTCATTGCGTATAAGAACAAAGCCAGTGAGTGGGTAGGAGGTGGAAGGCAGGTGAGGCTTGAGCCAGGTCTCAGAAATCAGGATGGCATGAACGTCATTATTTGAGAAAGTTTCAGTTAAATCGGTATAGTGGCTGGGGATACTCTGCGCGTTGATGTGGCAAACATTTAGCAGATGACGAGATTGGTATAATGGAATAATTCTTCGAAAACGTTAAAACTTGCCAAAATTTGCAGTTTAATTATGGATTTTTTAATGTTTTATAGATGTTTATTCTCCAGCGGAACTCAGGAGTGTCTTTATGGGTGGTAGCAAGCAGCAAGGGTGTAATTTGGTTAG